>OV179144.1:5000000-10000000 GCA_921972225.1 Euplexia lucipara | reverse complement strand
ATAGTCGATGTTATACTATACCTCATGACGAGAACCTCGTGAAAGCTTAGAAAGAGAAAATAATCAAATATCTCGAAATAGCACGCGAGGTTGTCGAAATGTAGGCTGTCATGTGGACGCGGCTGTCATTGTGCCGATAGTCGTAACAGCCAATGGTCTTATAGCTAAAAGCCTCGATGAGCATCTTTCGAGGCTTTCGTTGCACGGTTGGGTTCAAGAGCCTGATTCAGAAGGCAATACTTCTTGATACGGCCCGCATCGTGAGGAGATTCCTATCTCTGGAGCCCTAACCACCAGTAGCTTGGACCCTGCTCCCGCCATTGGTGGTCCACTATTTTTTGTAATTTTTAAATGTACTTATATTTTTTAAGTATATCAATATTTAAAAATGTAATTTTTATGTATACACAGGAAACCGAACTGGGTTTTACGACCGAAACCTAAACCGAAACCGAATTTCGGTAACCGACTCAGTTTCGACCGAAACCGAAACCCAAACTTCCTTACAAGGATCATTTTATGTGAAAAATAAAGAAAATGTCATTACAATCAGTCAGTTTTATTTTTGTATCCATAAATCACATAGCAGTCTTCGACATTTCACTTATTCTTCACTATTAATCAACATAATAATCCGTCATTGTAGCAATATATATGTTGTAAGCAAAATAACAATACACTATTGTACAATATTTTCAGTTGTTATTTATTTATTTTGATACTACAATATATTTCATAATTAAGAATTACATAGAACCGAATGAAGCGCGTAAATAATATAAATGTAAACCTTATTCCACATATTTAAAACGATCGAAGCGCTTAGCTAGAATTTTCAGGTTGGTGAGTAAATATCCTATCTCAAGTTTTCCTTCGTGATCCAGATGGGTCCTAATCCTACTATCATCGGGGATTTGTGGTAGTACCGTAATACCTTCAGAGCTTCAGCTGTACCAAACCCTTCGTAGGTTTTAGACGGAACAATGACACAATTGTAAGTGGTTTTAAGGCGTATTCTCGCCTTTGTTATTCAATAAAATCAATATCCGTGTCCGTATCGAAATCTACAACAAATAGTTATACTTATAGATTTATAAGGTTCTGTACACCAACTCTATTATCAAGCCTCCGCTGTCCATCCATCTACGCGTCTGTCTGTCCGTCAGCGGGCTGTATCTCATGAACCGAAATAGGTAGACAGTTGAAATTACCACGTACCTATGGTGTTTGTAAAATTTTGATTTTCAAAACAAAAACTCTTTTATTAAAATTATAGTGCAATTATGATGTAATAATTTTGGTACTTAAATTTACTTAAGAATGTATTCCAAATAAAAAAAAATATTTTGATACAGTTAAAAATAATATTTTGGTACAATTTAAAGTTCAGTGTTGCAACATTTATAATAACATGTGAGGGTAGTTAGAAAAAAGCTTATAAATGTAACTACTGTTTACTGTGTGTGTTACTACTGTTTTTCAATAAAAAGTAACAGACAAAACACAGTTCGGCAATTAATGAATGACACATACATTTATAAGTTTTTTTCTAACTACCCTCACATATTATTATAAATGAACTTTAAATTGTACCAATACCATCTTTAAATTGTACCAATACCATCACTGAACTTTAAATTGTACCAAAACATTATTTTTAACTGTATCAAAATATTTTTTTTATTTGGTATACATTCTTAAGTAAATTTAAGTACCAAAATTTTTACATCATAATTGCACTATAATTTTAATAAATGATTTTTGTTTTGAAAATCAAAATTTTATTCTTAAGTCCCTGGTGCGACATTTTGCGAAAGAGACATTCTGCGAAAGAGACATTCTGCGAAAGAGACATTCTGCGAAAGAGACATTTTACGAAAGAGACATTCTGCGAAAGAGAAGTTTTACGACCAGGGGACATTTTGCGAAAGAGACGTTTTGCGCCTGAGCCAGGTAAATACTTAGTTAATACAATAAAGTGTGTGTTTTTCGGTCTTTTTTGGCAGACATTAAGTCACTGTATTTCTAACCTCTTACTTTGGTACGGAACCCTTCTTGACCGACTCACATTTCGCCTGTTTATTTAATCGAATTGGGATGATTGATCAGTCTTTCATTAGGTACTTTTTCTAGGGGCCTGACATAAAAAGGACCTAAGTGTAGTACTTACAACTAAGTACCTACACGCCTACAACAAAGGACTGTAATAGATATCCGTCTAATTGTAACCGGCTAAAAGACCTACTACGATTTATAGGCCACAGAAGACAGGTAACTAGGCAGTATCTCATCCTTTGTATTCGTCCACACAAAAAGAGGAGAGGCGACGTTAGTCGTCGTCGGTCGCGTGCGTGCGATGTCGGGATACTCGCCGCGATACCATCTTTAATCTTCGCTCTTCACACTGTTTGTTACTAAAAAAAAGGTTTCTTTTTCAAAAAAAATACACGTATAAAGCTTTGTAGATAACGAAAAAAAAAAATTACCCAGGTAGTTACTTAGTTAAGTAGAAACATTTCCAACATAAACCGAAGACGCCTCGGCAACTAAAGCCGGTTGAAGTGGTTAGGACTTAAAACACAGCTTCAATATTTACCTGATTAGGGACTACCTGTCCATGCTTACCTGTTTAAATATTTACACAAAGTAGCCGGCTACTTAACATAGTCAAGGCAAATTGTCTATTTTTCCGTTCAATGTGCTTCTGGGCGTAGAATTTGTTTCATGTATTTTCTTTATAACTGCTCATGGATGTGTACAACGACAATAGAGTAGCGGCTATGAAAGCTTTATAAAAAGACTACGTACCACAACGCACGCCTTTGTGAACGCATTGAACCATACATATTAATCGCTTTTATGTAGAAAAAAGATTGCGGACGCCAGGTACAAGTACATACATATTGCACACTTTGATGTGCTAAGGATATTTAGTTAATGTTGAAAATAAATCAAATACATATTTATACTCATGTGCCACTTTTTTGGTAGCTAGCGTATTTACGGTAGATTCCTTTTAATAACAGAATAGTAGATATAGGGCTGCCAGACCTCACTTAACTTTTTAAAATAAGTGTATAGTGACTTTCGCACCTCGATTACCTCATATCTGGAAAATGGCCTCATTAACAAGATAGCAGCAGTGCGATTCTGTTAAAATCACCGCGTGCAAATTATGATCTGTCATTCCATACCTACTAATGTTAGGCATTGGCAGTTCACTTCACTCATGTGTTCACGGGGTGACTTGTACTGAATCGACCGGGAGGTAGGAATGCTACCGAGTACCTACTTAATCGTACCAACACATTTTATTTGTCAGCAAAACAAGTGAGGTCTGGCGCCCCTGGAATCTTGCTTTAGAAGCTTCGATTTTAGAACAGATAATTTTCTTTGGAATCCCTGAGAAGAGATATAAACAGGTTTTATAGTTGTGAAACAAAATCCAGTGTCGTCGTTATCACGCGTCTACATATTGGCAGATGTAGCGGCCTCATAAAAGATCCAAATTGTTCTTTTTGCGTTCCGAATGAGGCATGGAATCGAATGCCAAACAGCTTGTTTTGTTGCAAAAACAACGCACCGTAAGATTCTCGAACAGGGAATGGATTTTGTGACGTTTTTATACCTAACTAGCTGACGTCCCGCGGTTTCTACCGCGTAGGTCCCGTTCCCGTAGGAATACAGGGAAAAAAGTAGCCTATGTGTTAATCTAGGGGTGTCAGCTAACTCCATACCAAATATTATTAAAATCCATTTAGTAGTTTTTACGTGAAAGAATAACAAACATCCGTTCATCCATCTATCCATACTCACAAACTTTCGCGTTTATAATATGTATTAGGTCTTTACCTATGAAATTGCCGTTCTGCAGTACTGGCCATTTCAAATCAAAATAATTTTTGTTTGGCTAAGAATTCTAATTTCAAATTAATTTTATTTTAAAAACAAGTTTTTTTTTTCCAAAAGTAGTCATATGTTTATTGATTAGTGTTACATTTTCATGGCATTTCAATCTTTTTCGTCATCATGGATACGTTAAAAATTCGAGTAATTATGGAATATGAGTACCGTCGTGGTAGCAACGCGGCACAAGTGGCACGCAGCATCAACGACGTTTACGGAGCTAACACTACAAACCAACGCTGTTATTGGTTTGCTCGCTTCCGTTCTGGAAATTTCGACCTGAAAAATGAACCTCGCGGTCGTCCGAAGACTTTGGTCGACAATGACGAATTAAAGGCGTTTGTGGAAGCTGATGATACACAAGCTACGGCTGAATTAGCAGCAGCTTTCGACGTTAGCGTCAAAACAATATTGGTCCCTTTGCGTCAAATTGGCAAGGTAAAAAAGCTTGACAAATGGGTGCCCCACGAACTCAATGATCGCCAGCGCGAAGTACGCGTCGAGACGTGCCTTGCACTGCTCTACAGACACACAAATGAAGGAATTTTGAACTGCATTGTTACCTGCGATGAAAAATGGAATGGTTTGATAACCGTAAGCGCTCAGCAAGTTGGTTGGATCCTGGTTCAGCACCTAAACAATGCCCTAAACGAAAACTTACCCCTAGAAAAGTGATGTTCACTGTTTGGTGGTCTAGCGCCGGTGTGATTCATCACAGCTTCTTACCAAACGGGGTGAGCATTACTGCAGATGTGTACTGTGAAGAACTGAACACAATGATGGAGAAGCTGGCACATCTCCAACCAGCATTGGTCAATCGCTCGTCTCCGCTGCTCCTGCACGACAACGCGCGACCTCATATTGCACAGCAGACGGTCTCCAAGTTGCAAGAACTGGGGTTGGAAGCTCTCCGTCATCCGCCCTACTCACCAGACCTTGCGCCTACAGACTACTACTTTTTCCAGAATTTGGATAACTTCTTGGCGGGAAAAAAAATCAATACCCGAGAGGCAGTACAAAATGCCTTTGAATAATTTGTTGCCTCCTGTCCAGCTGATTTCTTTAAGAAGGGCATCAATAAACTGCCACTGCGTTGGCATAGATGCATTGATTGCATGGGTGATTACTTCGATTAATACAATTTAAAAATATATGAAAAAAAATCGTTTAATTTTTTTTTATACAAAACGGCAATTTCATAGGTAAAGACCTATTATTAGTAGGGTGGAACCTTATGGCAAACATGACGGAATAATATTACTTGGTTCTAGCTGGACTCGGAACATTAAAATCGTTTAAAATCGTAGCATTAGTTTAGGACGTAGTAGCTTCCAAGAGTAAATAAGCGCAATCCATGATTGATATACAGGCAGTATCTATTTATAATAGCAAAGATAACATGTTCAAGTATATCGCGTTTTTGGTGAATTTCAATGTGCGATGTGTGAATGTGTGTCTGGTAGATTTTGTAATACCTATTGTAATTTTGTATTTTACCGGAAGAGAATGTGGAGACTGACGTACAGAGCTTGGTTTAATGTGGGCAAACGTTAGCGGAACAACAATTTATTTTAAAACACCTGCTTACTTGATTTCATGCGTAGTGCGAGTGCTGTAACGTAGCGACGCTTAAAGCGGTTGGCAGAAGGTTAATTTACATTTGGCAAGTCCATTCCGGGGATGAGTGACCATCTATTAAATAACCCAACGTGAAACCGATTGCCCCGGCTGACATCTATAAATCTATGACAGGATCATTACGGGTGTCAGCAGCCCAAAAGTCTAACAACCGTGTGTTGCCATGAACCTGGGTTGAGGAGGTCAGATATGCAGCTGTTTCATGCAAAATACTATTAGCGAGCTACTTCAGGTTACACTGGAAGCTGACCGTGACTTAGTTGGGAACCGGCTAAGCTAATAATAATTTCCGTAATGATGCATAGAAAGTTTTGTGGTAGTTCCGCATTCGTGGCGGCAGAGGAGAAGGATTCCACTACAGCCCTATCTAACAATCCTGCTTTTAGTAATAATGTTTCGAAAGCTTAGATTTTTATTGTTTTTCTAGTTTTATTTACTGGTCAGACTGATCAAAAGACTACCGTAGAGACAAAGACACCTGCCTTTTAAAAGCGTTTCTTAAACGCGTTGGAGGATATCTAGATCTTAAGATAGACGAGGGTAAAAGACCACCAACTTCTACGTGCTTTGGTAGCACAGTATACCAAACACGCCAAATTATCTGAACATGTTTCTTGAGACGCAATCCTATTTAACAAGGACCATCGCGATCTAAGTATCATGTTTCAAAGATCCGCGTGATTTTGAACTGTAATCCTTTCTACAATAACATTACTGTTGGTACTCATGCCATGATATGGTTACGTTCGCCCCGGGCCACGGGTGCGGGGTGAGGGGTGAAGGCATGCCAGTGACATTTATCCCTATAGTTTAACAACAAAGGAGTCAGATTTGTTGCGTTATAATGTCGCTGCTCAAAGGGCCACCTTTGTTCCAACGCTTGTTACAATGTGACACGTATGGGGTTGAAATGCTTTGATGCTGATTTTACTATTTTTATTTTTGTTTGTTTAGCTAATTCCCTGATTGAACTCTGAGATGCAGACCGGACTAGTGCTACGGATATTTCCCATGCCGGTACTGTCATTATATTTGTATTTCCCGTTTCTAATTGTATTGCAGAGAGCGGCAATATTTTTCAAATTGTTTCTAACTTATTAACGCATTTATCGCATTGCGGTAGTAATAATAATACATATCTGTAATGATAGACGTAAGGTGGAGAAATAAATAAATAAACAAATAAATAAAAAACTTATAGTTTTAGATTATCAATTTCTTTGCTTATTTTACAAAAATATAACCGAATAGGTTAGATATCTTGGTTTAGGTTAGATATATTTGTTTTATCTTTTTATTAGTATCTAATATGTTTTCTGTGATTAATTTTAGTGTTGTTATTAGAAAGCTTCGAGTGCACCTACATAATTTTTAAATGTAATTAAGTAGTATAACCAGCTTTCGAGTCCCGATGGAGTCTTTAAAATTCACACGTCTAACGGGTACGATGCACCGAGGTAGTTTGCTGTGATCGAATTTATTGGTACACGGAAGAACCTACATCACCGGCAAGCTGGCTTAATCGATGCGCGACTGAACAAACAATGAACAAAATGAAAGCGTCGTCAGTACAATTTTTCTTCACCTGCTGATACAGATTTCAATCTCTAGTCTCTTGTCGTAATATTATTTCAAAGAAGCAATGTCAAATAGTTTGGTAATTATATAGTTGGTGGTAATTATATAGTTGGACTTCAATAATATAAGAACAAGTACCTACTAGCTGGCCCCTTATTCTATAGAAAATCCGTACTACACTAGACTATCTCAAATTCAAGGAGTTACAAATAACGTGCGCCCTATTATACACTATTTAGCTAACTATTGTCAAATATACAAAAATAATGAAAATAGTTGAATTATTGGAGTTTTAGTTAGGTACTGTTTAGGTATACCTATTATTAGCCAACGCTCATTATCCAAAGGGTTCCAGGTCTAACCGGAAGCAGCTAATTTTACATGAAGCGGCTGGTATCATTAGAAAATCTTAGTTTTGACTGCTATCCGGGGTGTGGGTCCGATTCCCACCCAGGAGAAATGTTTGTGTGATGAGCAGATCATTTGTTCTGTGTCTGGGTGTAATTTATCTATAATATGTTTCTATTTAGAACATTTAAGTATGTTTATCAGCCGTTTAGTACCCATAATACAAGCTCTTCTTAGCTAAGGGCTAGATGGAGTTAAAAATTTTCAAAGAGTCATATAGTTTCTAGTGCCACTCTCCAATAAAAAAGATATAATTAAAGTACATGTACTAAAGAAGCCTTGTACATATTTATTAAACAGTACAAGATTTAAAAACTTCACGTCACCGTTTGTGTACGGTTTATTTATAATTAACCATACATAAAAATGCTCTGGTACTAAAAATAGGCTTCTTTGTGATAGAGGTATTTTTATAACGCTGGCTTTTATATTGACGTGGGAGTGGCATCAGAATTCTTCATATAAAATTAACTTTAGAATTTTGTTATAAATAGGTACTTGAACGAAAACTTTATGCAGAAAATCGGGAATGTGGGTTGGTATTTATTCTCATCTCATAAAAAGTGGTTGGTATTGGTTAGTCGGATTTCGGTTACTCCTCAATCGTAAAAGAGTTTTTAACAACCCGGTAATTTCGTGTTTGTTATCTCACAGAGTAATCTGCAAACTTTTAATATAGGTTAGATCTGCAAGCCAGTGTGAGGTTAATATTTCAAATAGGTTATATTAGAGATATTTGCTTCTAGTACCTTCCACAAATAATGCTCTTTGGAGACTATATCCTGAAGATCCTCGTCGATAATTCAAGGTTTGAATAATTCAGTAGTCGTTTTAGGATAATTCCCAAATTGAAGGTTTCACGGTTACGCGCCGGCTTTAATGAAGTAAAGTTTTTTCTTCCATTCTTTCTCGTATTCCGGAACCTTTGCGTCGGCCATTTTATTTTGGTACAAGCGTTCTATCTGGTCCAATTGAAAGCGAATGTCGCGAGGCACGAATACAACGGACTCGTAGCTAAAAGGATTGTCAACTTTTAAACGTAGGTAGGTACTGTTATTTTTCGAGTGAATTGAAGAGACCTAAGAGAGTAAAAAGGAGATGTGTGTGTTAAGAAACTAAAAGTGATGTATTGGTTAGCTATTGATGACCCTGGTTTAAGAACTAAAGGTGAAAGGCAATAGTTAATTTCAGAAATGAGTCTCAAAAATGCTTTTATAACCGAACCCTAAGTTATTAATTCAGATGAGTAACCTCGCCAATATCGATTTCCGATTCGGTAGACGACGATGAGAACAGAATTTCGATTGAAAAGACTTAAATTAAATGTAAAGGAAAAATTATGTCGTCGACGAGAGATCTAATTAAAAGCGTAAAAGGTTTTGTGTTCCTCAGAAAAAAAAGACAAAAAGACTACAAAGGTTGACGTCAATAGCGATTTGATAAAAGTATTAAATTTCAGTTACTTTTTATCTTTCCCTTTCGATCTTGATTTAACGTCCTTTGAGGTCATTACTGAGGCTCACCGGAATGGCTTCGCTTAATGAAGTCGTGAAAGAAAATTGAGTTTAGTTAAAGGGGCGAATTTAATTCGATTTCAAACTTTTTGAATGAATGTCGCAGTTTAAGAACGCCGGCATCATGAAACCCGCAAAATAAGATGGAAGCGAAAAATGGAACTCTTGACTTTCGTGGTTAATTAAAATAAATTATTCACTGGCCCCTTAAATAGATTGCTCGGCGTCTCCATTACAAATCGTTTCAAGTTAATTTGTGATTCCGGAGAAGACACCTAATGATGCTGATTAAGTTATCATTATAACTGACGTTCGTCAACGGATTTACGTTTAAATATGAATAACGCTCTTTCGCAGTCATTTTAAGACTTAGGTAAGCAGTTCGTGAAAATGCTATGACAATAATCTGTGCATGAATAATTAATTAATTTGGTAGATTTAAATAAAAATGGATGAACGTATTTATATATCGAAAGGCTAAGCTCACAGGGAGTTTTCCCTCGAACAAGTCATTTACAAATGCGTCTTAACAAGTAAGCAGCACGTCTGAAGTTGCCAGTGGCACGCGAACTTCCGACATTTTAACTAGCACAAAGCTGTTAAGCCCGCATTGATTTTATAAGCGGGAAGTCCGTGCCGTGTAGTCGAAGCCTTCAACTTAACCCGATGGCTCACCTTCGAAGAATGCCGACACTTCACAAAACTTATATAGTTAGCCAACGAAAGCAGTTTGCAAGAAGCACTTTCTTTTAGCGTCTACTACTATCTTCAGCACATCACAACTTTCTTTACAACCTACTGATTGTAGTTACTGTTCTGTTTCCAAACAAGTCTTTATAGCCTTCGGCTTGTCAATGGACTTTTATACCGTATAGAATATGCGTCAAGAGTTAACAAGCAAAATCCTTTGGAAACTTTTCAACCAAATTAAATAAGCTGAAGGAAGTTTGTGTTTGCGGAACTCATTGAAATTACCAAAAAAACTTTAGGTAGGTACCTACTTCTTTATACAGACCAAAACATTCTTTTTCAGCTTTACGGTTTCTCAGAAAAATAAATTCTTATACCCACTTATGTTTGAAAAAGCTTTTATAAAACATGTCCGAAAGCTAGGATACGAAAATTACTGCTATAAAAAGTGAATTTCACAAGTGAAACTAAACGCGATCAGCAGAGCGATTCTGTTAAAACCATTACGTAAAAACTTGATTCAAGTGATGGCGATCGTCAACACACTTCACCTAACTCATCATGTGGTGTGTTTTACAGAAAAAAATGACTGGAGATACAAGCTATCGGTGTCGTCATTATTGTCAAATGTTAGCACTGAGAGCTCTTAAACGTAGTTTGAATGTTTTGATCATGCTCCGTTTAATTAGTAAAATTCGCCCTACATGGGTTAGGTATGGTAATGACGCTAAAAAAAATAAGTTATTTCAAAGACCAAGCCAAAAATCAAATCAATTATTCCAATTAGCTCTTTCTAGGGTTCTTTTGAACACATTGTAGACATAACTTCCCTTTGTCAAAAAGTATACACACTTGTAGGTACAATATGTACGTACCTATTGTAATTAATTCTCTATTGAAAGGTTGATTTTTCATCGTAGGTTTCCATTGTTATAAACAGTATTGGTAGGTTTATGTAATGGGTTATAAGACAAATGATCACCACTTTTCATGTACAATATTATTTTAATTCAAAGTGTTGTAAGCGTGTCCAATATTAAAATGTGGAAGACTTTAATGTAAGGAGGTTAATGCACGCAGGCTTTGTTTTAAAATGTATGCAACATTTACACAGAACTTTAAAATTATAAAACCTTTTTGTTGATTAAGAAGTTTAATATGAAATGCTAGACTGCTCTTCATTAGTTGGGTTAGCTACGCAAACTGATAATGTTACAAGTTTTAACAATGCGCTTTCAGAGTTTAGCTGTATTTCTCTTTAGTTGCGAAATGTTACACAGCATTGTGATAAATAGTAATAAATTAAGTCCTTTGGTATCAGTATGATATTGAAGAATTTTTTAACTGGCTAGTTCTAAGATTGATCTTTCATTCTATTTTGAGCTTCAAATCTGCATACTTACATAACAATATGTACGTACCTTTATATATATATAATAAAAAAAAACTTTTTTGTTAACTGAATGAAATAGTGTTGATCTCAGACATTTACATGTAACAGAGGCCACATTAAGCTACCTCCAATGTGTCAGATTTCTTTGATAGTTTTGCAACTTTATTACGTACCTACTTTTATTTTGGGAAAATTTGATAGTTGGTGGTAGATTCATGTTCTGACGTCTATACATACATATAGTCTGGGAGCCAACGCATGTTTATTTATTTCGTATCCATTTCTTGCAATAAATTTGTTGCGTCCGACCAGTGACCGTTTTTTAGCCTACTTAGTGTGACTTAGTACGGAACCCTAATTTAGTGAGCCCGAATCTATGGCCGATTTTATTTAGTACGGTACCGGGAATTATGATTTTGTGTTTTTATTTAATGTCAATTAAGTTAATTTTAGGCAACGGTATTTTTTATTTGTTTTCAATATCTATCCTGATGTTTCGATTCTGTGTATAAAAGGTGGGCGTTCATTTGAGTTTTGCTTCGAAGTTTTACACGTTTCAGTCGCTCGTTAAACCAATAACGTGGGCGTTAAGGTTTGCCGCCTTTTCATTGCCATGATACGGTGCCACGTTTCACTGTGTCATTTTTGATGTCTCGAGACATTAATTACGATGCTACACCACTTTTTTTAATTAGTATAAAATAAAATTGGGCTGTATCCGTACCTGTTACTGACCATTTTTGCGTAATCAAAAGTAAAAAATCGAAGTTCAATTTTTAAATATGCCACTATTTACTTAAACTTAAATAACGAAGACAGCTGTCGGAGGCGGGGCATGCTTGAGCGAGATCACACAAACGTGAGCGTGAGATGATTAAAATACTGTACAATACAATACCTATACAATATTTCCATATATTGGGTGACTTTTTGGGATGTAGCAGACGCTAATAACTTTGCTGTTTATGAATATTATTTATTGATACTTTACAAATATAATGAGAAGACCGTCTAGAATAAGCCTTTAAGGGGCCGTGCATAAAATTCGCTCGCCGGAGTTTTAGGTAACATCATTGCGATGCAATATTTGTGTGTACGGTTCACGAACACACGCGTCAAGCTCGAGCGTAGTGATCGCTTAAACTGTTTTAATATTTTATATCATATTTTGAGTTTCTAAGTAAATTAAGGCGGTTGAGAAATAAATCTCCGGAATTTTTGTGTATAAATATTTGTTTACTATGTTGGTAAACATGTTAAAGTACACAAGTTAAAAAATAGTACGAATATATAATAAACTGAAGATTAATATGCTACTTTTAAAATTTCTTAAAAGTGATTCAAACAATAGAAAAAAAAATACTGATTAGTCTTGAAATTTCCGGAAAGTAACGACATTGATTTTTTTTTCCGTATGTTGTAGTAAAAATTAAAAAAGTGGTTCCCTCACGTGCAAGTAGACTATATACTGGTGTTGGTAAGATTTTTTAATTTTCAAAATCTATTGTAGTTTCTTGTAACTAAATGATCAAACGTCAGTCTCGCGTCATTTTTTGGAAAACATGTGGGTGATTTTTACTGATTTTCCATGAATACGTAATTTATTTCCAAAATTTAATTCCTCAACATGCAAAGCAAGGAACTCGTCTTTTCAAATCACAAATAGGATTGTATAAATTCTTCTTCTCTTTCTCACAAATAATGATTACAGTTGATCAAAATCAGTCGATTTCAGGCACGGCCCCTTAAGTGTTTGTACTAATTAAAACTTTGTGGTGTATAACTTAAATTAAATTGAGGCGTGCCTGTTAAAAAAATTCAGAAATTTCACAAGTAATAATAAAATTATTAATCTTACATTTAATTTTATTAAAGACATTTAATTTCTTCAACATTCTATTCTTTAAATAAGTAAGTGCCGACAATTTTCATTTTACCTAGACACGCGGTAGCGTGTCGAGCCAAGTTCAACCTTTTTTTTATTTTTTTTGAGGGGTGGAAAATCTTCATGGATGTCCCCCGCCCGGGGAGGCGGAGGACATCATTCCTTCTCACACCTGCGCCGGAGGTCACGGGAACGGAAGATACTTCCGCGACCCCCGACTGAGCCAAGTTCAACCTAACCGAACAGGCGAGCAGCACCGTTTGTATTTTTTTACAATAACTGCGGAAATTTTATTTTCATTGTTCTGTTTATCACTACCATAATTTACTAAATTATACAATCGACTGTTCTGTACGATTGAAAATTTAATGTAATAGTTAGTTTCTTGTTTTAATCATATTGCATGACATAGCCTACATTACTACTTTTGTACACCCTAGAGGCAAATCATAGCGCTCTTAATGTATTACCGTTTAATAACTTATAATTTACATATATGTTTTACACTGAATAAACGAATCCGGGATCTGTAACAAAACTTTAAAAGAAAAATCATATTAGGCTAACTTATTGCAGGATCAATGTTATAGAATCTGGTGTTATTTCAAATTCTTATGTTTCGTGTCTTTTGTTTTTATACGTGTATCTACTAACAGGCAAACTGTTTTAGCAAGAAGAAGTAATAAGTCGTAATGTTTTTTATAACGTAAAACTAAAATGGTTTTGCTATACAAAGTTAACTATAAATAAAATCAGTAACACTTAGACGTGAAAGTACTCCTTTATCGCTATTATCTAGAAACGTACCAAGAAGACTGGCAGCATGCAAACACTGGATGGCAATGCTAATTCTTCTACACAAAGCAGCTTATATGTGAACCAGTAAAGAATATGAAAGATATGTAGAACCAACTCCACAAAACAAACAAGTTTATTGAAAGCACATCGATGCTATCTTTAATATCTAATGATACGTTTTAAGAGGTAGGCAATGAGGGGTGGGATATTGCTTACAGGCTTACTCCCGGCTGCACTACAAAGCAGGTGGCTGCGGTGTCCTCGTGAGCTATAAACTGTGTTCTATGCGCTTCTGCAATGGACACATTTTACTCTCTTTATCGTCTGATAAAGTCCGACAGTCCTTTGTTCTCTTGGATGTTCTTGAAAATTTAAAAGCGGTCCTTGCAGTAAATTTACGTTCATCGCGCTGCCTCGGTCGAGATACCGGCCGATGAATAAATTATTTTCACACACATGTTTAAGTAAATACCCACACATATGGACACGGTAAGTATGCATACATTAGCGGGGATTAAATAAAATGCTTGTGTAATGTTTTTTTTTAAACAGTGAACGCAACTGGTAATGTATAACCATTCGAGATTACTGACAGGGATGAAAATGAAGTCCTATAGTGTGGTGTGTGTGTATGGTTAACACATTACACACACACACACACACACATACACACACACACAAAAAATACTGTGGTCCAAGCCTAAACAATATTACTAGCAACGTTTTTCTCGGATTTAATTTTATTTCAACCATTAACAAGTTCACAAACGCTAATTCCTCAGTTCAGTGAAGCTTTCTTGTTTTGTTTCCATCTATTTGTAAAGTAAAACGAACAATGGGCTAAAGTACAATTACGTGTTTGAACGTTTTTACAATAAAATTAAAAGGCAACAACTATTTTCTCTTTCGTGTCAAAGCGTGTATCCAAGAGTGAAATGTCGCAAGATTATGATGGAAACAAGGTTTTCCATTCTGCTAAAACTAAAAAATATGCCTGTCTATTAGTATTACGAGAACTCATGAGCGTTGATCACCACGTTTGTTGAACGCGGTAGTATTTACTAATAATAAAAAATGGCAAAGTAACTGTTTGTTTTTTTGTTCACTTTTTACGACTAAACAGCTGAACGGAACGTAATAAAGTTTGGCAAGGTAATAGATTATATACCGAAGATGGACATAGGCCATCTTTAGTCTTTAAAAAACAATGGAAAAATCACAAAAAAATAAGAATACTTTAAAAAACTTACAACATTTTAAATGCAGTGCCATCTTGGATGACAAATGCCTTCCCGGACCATTAACATGTGACATTTTGACAAGTCTTATGCTAAAACTAATAAGGCAACATAAATTAGTTCTGAGGAGGAATGAAGGCAGATAGTTATTTATAAGTCCAGATTTCCTCACTATGTTTTCCTTTACTTACTTATTAACATAAGCCATTGCTAATGTTAATTTGTCAATTTATATGTATACCATTATTATATTATATTTGTATTGCTTATTTCAACATACAACCTCGTGCAAGAGAGCAGAATCGATAACCACAGTGCATGACATTGGCCGCTGAGTTTAAAGTCCACACATAAAGAAACTCACTCACGCGAATGATGACATCTTGTACATAAGGATTTTCAGGGTATCCAGGAGCCAATGAGCTAAGACCTACATACATTAGACACTCGAGAGCTTAACATACTCCCCGAAGTTTAGAGGATTTAGGTCCCTCATCCAAATGTCTGTCGGACTAATCGTGGCTTAGCCGTATGCTCGTGAATTCGAATAATCGTGCCAATCGAATGTTCCACATATTCATAGGTAAATCGGTTCGAGCAAAAATGTTTGCATATTGAACGGCAAACGTATTTGTACGTCAGAGGTTTTATGTCAGTTTAATCCCAGTAAAAAAGCTTGGTGAGAGATCTCCCAGCTTCCAGTGTCGGTGTCTGTCCAATGGAAAGGATGATAAGGACCAATACTCTCTGCGGGCTAGTCTGTTTGTGTTCTCCTTAGCTTATGTTAGGTCACGCTCGATACTATTTTAGCTTTGATACTTTTTAGCCTTTGTTTTCTTTAGACGATGTCTAAGCCAGCTATTTTACGTCTTGGTGATTTTTACACTAAACAATGTTTGTCATAAATAAGTCTTGAGACTCAACAAGATGTCTTTTTACTTTAAAAATGTCACGTGGTTTTTAAGAGCCTACTATAATTCAAGTTTCTATATCTACAAGAGTAGAAAACACCTTCATGGAGTGTTTTCTGATATTTGGGTATACCTACATACCACGAAGTAAAGTAAACGGCCGTACATTCGAACCGACCGGCTTGGTGCCGTAACATAAACTAAATATGTTTCCGCCTTAAACCCATAATACAAGTCGTATTTACCTGCGGCCATCTTTATTTCTTCACTTGGAAGAATATTTACGTTGCCTGCGGCCGGCTTTCACATTTATTTATAGTTAAAGCCAATACTATAGAACTGTTTAACTTGATACAGAAGTAAGATAATATTTTTGTTTTCCTTCTGTCGAAACTGTTAAAATAAACTATCCGTTAAATAATACACATATATTTCGTTAGGTACATTCATAATATAACAATGTTGTCACCATATTTTAGTGAAATTTGAAATTGCTACGATTAGTTTAGCCCATAATCGAAAATGTATGCACTTGTCATACGTATCTAAACCAAATCTGCATAATAATGCCGTTGACATTAAAATGTAGAACAGTCTAACCGCGTTGATAATTGAAATTTAATCAATGTGATTTAGTTAATGAGCTGAAACAAGTTTTATGAAGCTGATAGAACAATATCTCTATTAGTATAATTTAACATAACATTCACCTATGATAATAATAAATCATTACAGCAAAGCAGTATAAAATAGTGTTAAATATAAAGAAGGTACAAACATGTCAAGCTAAGTCGTAATATGGCATGGTCCAATTTCAGTTTCAAGTGAATGTTATTAGGTATACTGAATTAACATTTGTTAGAGTTTAATCCTTAGGAATCAATTTTGTGAGGAGTGAAATCTATTACAAGCGCTAACTGAAAAGTAAAACGTACCTTATGCACCTTTCACTGTGAAATCATGCCCATTTTATGTAAACACTAGCAGACGTCACGCGGTTTCACCCGCGTAGTTCCCGTTCCCGTGGGAATACGGGGCTTATGTCACCCAGGGATAGTGTAGCTTCCTAATGATGAAAGAATTTTTCAAATCGGTCTAGTAGGTTCGGAGCCTATTCAATGCAAACAAACAAACAATCAAACTTTTCCTCTTTATAATATTAGTATAGATGACAGAAAGTCACGTTGACATTAGACGGCCAGATACATTCAATGGCGCCTAAAAGTAGGAAAAACAAAAAAAAGAGTAAACCACACATACTTTTTCATTCATAAATTCTTTTAAACTGTATCAGCTATTCGTTTAACCAGTTATAGGTACAACTTAGTCTTGCAGTAGCTTTAAAGACAACTATTTTACACAATATAGGTTTCGAACATGAACCCTACTAGTGCACCGCAATACCTATAACAAAAAATCGAAGTCTAAAGTCTTTATGAAAACTAGACTGAGGATTAGCGCTTTTTGACCGTAAAAAAAAAATACATAAGACAGTCTCCCAAACGCCCCACTTTACTTGCATATTTGCGTTATCAAAAGTAAAAAAAGCGAAGTTCAATTTAAAAAATTAGTTAAACTTAAATAACGAAAACAGCTGTTGGAGGTGTGGCATGCTTAAGCGAGATCACGCGAATGTAAGCGAGAGATGACGATTAATGAATACTACTATGTCATGAATAGCCTGCACAATATTTCCATAAATTGGGTGACTTTTTGGGATATGAACAAACGCTAATAATTTTGCTGTTTATAAATATTATTAATTGATACTCTACAAATATAATGAGAAGACCGTCTAGAATAAGCCCTTTATGTATTTGTACTAATTAAAATTAGTAGTGTATTTTAAAATTATATTTATTTACAATTCAATTATGTTCAATACTGTATTGTCCTACCGTACTACAAGACTGAAAGTGAGATACCATAATACCAACGTACCTAGTAAAAGACTGCTTTAACATTTAAATATAGCTTGAAACGTTGGAGTTATAGGCTAAAGTGCGGTTGGTGTTAGAGAATCATAATATTTCTACAATCAATAATCAATAACATCGATGATAGCGTTGTGCCCAGTCCCTCGCTCCTACCGACCCGTCTTGCGCTATAAAAAGGGATTAAAATTGCAGCGATGCAGCTGGCTGGCTCGACAGCTTAGTTCAGGGCTGCCATATCCCAAACGTTGAGAGTTTAGGATAAAGAGTGACCGACACAACATTTTTTAGGTCAACTTGTTTGTAACACATGGAACGAACTCTTTAGAAACTAAATAGACCGAAACATTTCTGCAGGATGATGATAGAAGAACTGAACTCAAGTTTGCGACAGTTCAACTATTTTAAATACCTTTGATTGCTACGGTTTTCTTTTAAAAAAGGTGGATAATGCGAAAAAACAATGTAACTGACTAAAAAATGTATTACGCTGCCCTAGCAACCCTACGTTAGTGCTTATTCACATAGATCGCGAATTACGGCCCCAACGTAACAGCGAAAAACAACTACAAAACCTCAAATAAGCGAGTTTTAAAAACTCTACCAAGTATAAAACGTTTAAAAGTGAAATAAAGTGAAAGATATGGACGCGATATAAATAAAAACAGTTCCCGTGGGGATAAACATTGAAATTGTAATGTTGACAAACGCCAGGAAAGGTTCGCTTATTTACTCTGCGAATTTCAGGTTGAAGTGATATGTGACGAATAGGTAGATACGGTTATCACATATAGGGTGGTATAGTCATCTATGCACATCTGAATACCAAGAGTGTACCTCCATGATCTGGACAGTGTTGAAAATTTTCCTCGTCTTTTCCTAATTACTAAGCATTACTTTAAACTGTATAAAATCATGATTTTTAATTAACCAAGTGAGATTTTTGGTGATAGGAGTCACTTATAAGCCTTTAAAGGAAAAATCTCATTAGTAAGATAATATTTTTGTTTTCCATCAGTCGAAACTGTTAAAATAACCTATCCGCTTTATAATACACATGGATTTCGTTAGGGACATTAATAATTATTATAACAATATTATAATTTTGTCATTATAATGAAACAAGCATATTTAAGTGAAATTTGAAATTATTACAATTTATAAAGACAGTGATTTTCTCGTCGTTTTTTTCTCAGTTAAAGTACCTAAGACTAACATCAGAAAAACTTTTTTTCTTCAGACAGCCTTTCCCGGGACCTTTATGGCCGATGGCTCAGCCATTGCGCCTACTGTGGCGTCAATACGAGTATTTGGGAAAAAGACAACCGAACATATTAACCTATCTCCTTAACCTAGGTATTGAAATTGATTTAATAATAATATACCACAACTTTTCACACAACGCCATCTAGTCCCAAGCTTAGCTTGAGAGCTTGTGTTATGGGCACTAAACAGCTGATAAACATACTTAATTAACTAAATAAATAACTAAATAAATAAAATATATATTTCTAAATAAATCACACCCAGACACAGAACAAACTATCATGCACAACACACAAACATTTGTCCTGGGTGGGTATCGAACCCACGACCTCCGGCATAGCAGTCAGGGTCACTAACTACTAGACCAACAGGCCAGTCAAAGTTAATTGCTGGGGGGTTAAAAACCATGTACAAAACTCAAGTTTTGAGTATGTGCGACGATGTTGCTTCCACCCTATGGTAAGCACAAGTATTATAAAAAGATGAGGTGATAAGGCTTGTTGCTCCGAGAACGTACGCCTTCGGAGAGGGCTTTTCCGTGTAGTGATTACTGGTACAAACGTAACGTGCATAGAAAAACTATTGGATTTTATTTTGGACAAGCCTATTGATCTAGTGATTAGTCGCTGACTGACGGAGGTCGTGGGTTCCATTCCCACCCAAGACAAATGTCTGTGTGATGTGCACGAGCATTTTTTTGACTGGGTGTAATTTGTCGATACTATGTATGTATATCATTTATCTAGTACTCCTAGCGCAAGCTCTGCTTAGTTACTTAGTTTGGGACTAGATGGCATTGTGTTTAATAAAATTATTGTTATTGTTATTTTCCATCACAAAGCATTTTCAACTGTACAATTAAGTCTAAGTGTTAACGGGATTTTCTAGGCCTAAGAAATTAGTATCCGGTTAGTGGCAATAGGAGCCCAGAATACATAAGACTAAACATAACCGGCCAACATATTTTTTTTATCTTTTCACAATTTTAAATTTAACTGTTTTTGTCAAAGTTATTTATAGCAACATTTTATGTAAATGATTCCTGTTCTAGTTAGTGGCGCACAGCTACCTTTTATTATATTTTTAGTTCCTAGATATTATATTATTATGCAACTGAAGATGTAAATAAATAAATAAAATATGGGTTTGCGACAGGTTTGCTCTTTCTATCCCTTTGAAGAAAACAGGCGAGGCGTTATGTTATATGTATGTGAAATTAATGCTACGTTATTAATTTAAGAAGATCAGAAGTCATAGAAAGTTACTTATAATAACCAAGCATGACCCAATTTCTGTTATACGTGTATAAAACCTTTATACACGTCGTATTTCGTATATACGGCGTTTAATACTGTTGGAGTCCATCTTCAGCACCATATTTTATCGTTTACGAGCAGGTGTAAAGCGCACCGTAATACGCGACGAAGAAAGCCCGTTGACAAATGATTCTGATACATAATGCGGCGGGCGATATGTTGTGAGCAATTTAAAAATAATCATGCGCTGGCTTTGTTGTCAGGAGCGCTATGTATTCGCTCCCTAGGTGTACGGTATGCTCGTGGCAGATCTTTTGTTGTTGTCCAAATCACCGAGTTTACTACCAGTTGAGAGATGTTTGTTTATTTTTGGCTTGACTTGATTATTCGAGCAGAATTGCCATTTGCCCAAAAAATATTTGACTCATACTGAGTTTAATTACCCAAAACTTCCCGAAAGCGATGAAATGCGGTGTCCGTAGCAAGTGCGTGCTACGCCGTAGCACGAAGTGCTACGAGTGAAGGATATGCGTAGGCGCAACTGCTGTCGTCTTTTGATGTCGAAACTAAAATAACTTTTATGTAAATCTTCTCTTACACTATTATTTTCTTATTGCGAATAGGTTTCTTACTTACAGTCAGCAAAAACCTAGTTTACGTAATGTTCGTAGCAAGTAAAATATTTAGTAAGTCCTAGTACAATCAGATCTCATAAGAATAAATAATGTGATGTGCCTTACCATTCACCTTTGGTCCATTTAGTTTAATGGAGATCCGGACTCTATCAAGATTGACCTGAATTAGTGCTAGACGCTGATATCGATTTCTAGATTCAAGTCAAGTAAATATTTTAAGAACTACGAAGTAAGTACCTGAATATTTTACAGATCTGGCCCGACGATGTGCATCGATATAGAATTAAATTCATAATGATTTCTACGATACCGAGTGTATTTAAATCATGAGACGAACACCGCATTTTTTATCAAAAAGAATATTGGAAAATAAAGCTGCACTCCACTTAAAAATAAGATTATTTGTACGTTAAAGCTGAGTGCCGCACATTTTTAAATAAATTAACTCGTTACTCACCAATCTGACAAACTCTCTACCTCCGTGAACGTACGGTAGTCTATAATTAGCTTGACGTAAACATCGACACTACTATTAACCCTTTGAAAGTCATCGTGTATTTATATCCAGGGGTGCATGGGCCGGATGTAGACTGCAGTGCAGTCGGGGCCTTGGCAGAATTTATAGCCTGGCCTGCTAGCCGGGGACACAGAGTGATCGCGGCGACTGCCTCGATCCCTAATAAATAACTGCAGCCAACTTTCACAACGTACAAAAGCGGCACATTGCTAGTTTTTTCGCGTCCTAACTGCATGCCCTGACATTCAATTGATTCAAAATCTTGATTAGCAGAAACCTCGCCGGAACACGATGTTCAGATATGGTAATCATATATTACCATATTCAATAATACGTAGTTCAATAAACGTTACATTTTATATGTATTTGTATCCCTTATAACACGATAATGGAGTCTTTCCCTCTGTATCTACGAAAGTAAAAGGATATTGTGCTTGCCTCCTTGTTGATATTGTTTTTTTTTCGTTTACTAAACTATTATTGTAAGCGTCTCTGATAACATTGGAGGTTATTGTGTATCCTATAGCCTTTATTGGTGTCTCGGACGTCTTATTTTTTTAAGGTTGTGTTGATGAAAATAAACGGCACAGCCCACGTGTAAACCTGGGTTGGACCAAAGAGAATAAACTACAAAGATAACAAGATAATCGCGTCCGAAGTTTCCTATTGTAAGTTTAAGTGGACTAAGAGACACGAGTCGGGTGAGACAATTTAATCTTGTCGGCTTCATGGTCCCTTGGACCGGGGGATAGTTTTTAAACGGTTAGAGTTTCTTTGTCATCTATCTAGCGCAAGTCTAATTCGTTTTTAAAAACTTTTTACTACATCGTGGACAGTTAATTAGAAGTATTTTAGCGAGCCTCTCTATTTATACCGGATCCTTTGTTTTGAAAATGGTTATAGTAGCAATAAAGGCTGTAAATAAGAAAAACAAACAGTTCAATTTGTCGAACTAAGTTTTAGGCTCACGGAAAAATACAAGTTATATTTTTTTCTAATTTTGTTAAGCAATTGTGTCTTAAGTATGAATTTAAAGGCTGGAGTAATATTGTGTTAGTAGATGTGCCCGCAGTTATATACAGAATTCATGGTATCAAAAATTACGACTCTCTTCCACCATGTATAGTTGAAGAAATAATCTGTTACTAATATCTAGATATCTCTTCCTGCTCCATACAAAAAAATAAAATTGAAGCGTGCTTATGAAAGTATGTATGGTATAATAGTACATTATGATATAAGTGCGGTAGGTTGATAATTACAGCCGAGGCAATATTGCTACAAGAAAGCAGAGGCTGTAATTATCAAAGCGCACGTATGTCATACGACGTTTTATAACATATTTGCGAGGAAATAAATTAAACTCGGACTGCATTTTTTAAATCAAAACAATACAGCGAAAAGAAACAGCGCGCGGAATAATTTTAACTTGATCACAAATTGGCGATGCGAGCGCATCAGTTTTTTTTTAAGTCAAAGGCACAAAAACAGCCAGTATTACTAATAAAGTAAATTAGTAAATATTTTTTTGTTTTGGTTACTAATGGTTGTAATTTATTATCAAAATAAATTAAACTAACGAATTAAATGTTTATTTTTTATATTTTATCTCCCTAAGTTAATTTTATTCATAAAATTGACCACTTTTCTGACATAAAACTCTTTGCTAAGATTTAAAAAAAAAGAACCGTTCGTTTTATGTCGGAGCATCTTGCAAACCGTGCGTTTTACATGACCATTACGCACTAGTGCGTAATGAGATACTTTACGATACTGAATTTGGCGGAATAAGAAACCCCTTTCGAGCAAATGTGTTATAAATTTTTGTCCATAACGTCCGTTTGTTTCGGTTCAATCAAAACCGTTTGGACCGATCTTAACGGAACTTTTGTAGCATATTGTTGATGTTATAAGGAGGAAAAAGAATAGTCTTAAAAGGGATAAAATGTCTCTCAAGCATAGGATAAGAGGAAGTCCTTGTATGAATACATATTAATGCAATCAGTGAGCAAGTAACGGGTATCTGTTACGGCGCTAGATTACTGAGAGCGAAGGGGCGCCCCTTCGGAACAGAATGTAGCGGAAAAGAATCCAACAGGAAACTCGATTAACTTACTAGGAGACGCTTAGTCGGGAATTAAATTTAGATTGAAACTATCCGCTAAAGTGGCCGCCCGTTTAACTTTACTCCCATGTTTTAAACTATATTAAAATTGATTTCACGTAGCCCCGGATCTGGTAAATTAGTTCAAGTTTTATTTTAAATCCAATCAGAGGTTCGGTTGTTAATAATATTGGAGCTGAAGCGTGTAGTTTCGCCAACATGCAATTATTTTGTCTGACTTACGGAAACCATTGTTATTATTTGTGTGTGTTTCTTCATCTTACAATGCTTTTGTTTGTATACTACAAACTTAGTACAAACTTAGTCCAGAAATTATTTTGTACAACTTTTTGTCTTTTTTGTACAAAAACTGTTTCCATCCAAGTTCAAAATAATTTTCCTAGAAAGTCCTTATAAAGTTCTACTTTTCAGATTTTTTTCATATTTTCCAAACTTATGGTTCAAAAGTTAGAGGGGGGGGGGGGGGGGGACACACACACACATTGTTTTTTACTTTTGGAGCGATTCCGAAATTATTGACATTATCAAAAAATGATTAAAGTAAACCCCTATTCATTTTTAAATACCTTTCCAACAATATATCACACGATAGGGTTGAAATTAAAAAAAAATCACTTCCCACTTTACATATAGGGGGGCTACCCTAATAAAACTTTTTTTCCAATTTTTATTTTATCACTTTGTCGGCGTGATTGATACACATATTGGTACCGAGTTTCAGCTTTCTAGTGCTAACGGTCACAGAGATTTAGCGAGGACGGACGGACGGACAGACAGACATGGCGAAACTATAAGGGTTCCTAGTTCACTACGGAACCCTAAAAAGTGGGCCACAGGGCGTAGTGCCAAATGGAATGAGATACAGTATTATTATTGGTTCGCCTAGCTTAAATTAACAGCAATTCCCTGAGACTGAATAAATATTACAACTAGGCCGTAAAATAAATAGGCACATGTAATGAAGATAGTTAAGGCTGGTCGTC
Source organism: Euplexia lucipara (assembly GCA_921972225.1). Classification (NCBI taxonomy): domain Eukaryota; kingdom Metazoa; phylum Arthropoda; class Insecta; order Lepidoptera; family Noctuidae; genus Euplexia; species Euplexia lucipara. The sequence continues at coordinate 9,975,325 of OV179144.1, read as the reverse complement.
TCAGGTGCATGGCCCACCGCCGCGAGGGAGGTTGATTAATTAGACCCTACGCACAAACCCTTTAAATTATTCCCATATAAACGTTGCAAAGCTTCTTAACGTTGTGCTTCTCAAGATTCTCTGTAGACTCGCCTTTGGTTTATTCTCCAATTAATTAGCGAGTTACCCGCTTTACGGCGCCTTTTCATATCAAAGATTCTCAAGAATTATACTTTCATGTTTGTACCATAAAGCATTTTGTTGGTATGGGTTTTGATTAATTGAAAATTATACTGGGTGTAAATTAAATCACGAACATGAACCACTTTTTAGTATAAATATATTTGGTTTCTTTACTAAACATTTTGAGACTTGATCTTTAACTAAAAAATGTTTATGTTCTCTATCATTACAATCATTACACTTAGCCTGCTGTTAATAATAAATTGCGTTTTAAATCAATTAGTGTGGAAGACGTTGACGACTGTGATACAGGTCATATTAGTATTATTATAGTCGTCAACCTTATCTCTTACAAATATGGATTCATTCATCAGTCATGATATTAAAATAAACTATTCTATTCCATAAACTATTCTATGTTTATATTTATGAGGCAAGCACAATAAATGGCGCCCATGTATAATTGTATATTTATATACTTAAATGAATGAAGTTTATAAAACAAACAAATATAATTTATTAGAAACGAGTATTTTCAATTTAAAAGTCGTACGCCAAGGTTTAGGCATACTAGCTGTTGCTTTACAGTCATAAGCTTGATTACAAATCATTTAGTAACTTAGTACTAAGCCAGTATTTGGAAGGATATTAAGGTCTCTTAGCTGCACAGGAAGAGATGTAACTATGAAACACAGCAACAAAGCTATCTCGAGAACACGTTAAATATTACATCGAGAAAACTTAACCACCTCAACCGACATAACTGCAGTGCTATTCTGTTAAAAACCACTTCGTGAAAATGTATGTGAAGTGATGGCGAATTGAGCTGTCATTCTATACTAACGCTAGACATTGACAGTTCACTTCACTCAAATTTTCCCGTGGTGACTACCACTGAATCGAAAGGCAGGCTTCGTGGCAACCGTGGTTACGGAATTTGTTCGGAAGAGTCACCGCGGCCCTAGGACGCAAGGGCATTAGGAGGAACACGTATGGCATTTAGTCAGTAAGAGTCTGACACTCCCTTCTTGCTTCACCCAGAGTCATTTGATGATTTCCCATCCCTAAAAAAGCTTCGTAACAAGCAAAGTATTCTAAATTAAAGACAGTTTTTATTTAATAAATGGGAGGCAACTATGAATGATAGATTGAGGATGATTTGATAAGAACACTCCGTGGTTTAACAGAAGATGTAGCGACAATCATTAAAAAGAGTAGGTATGATTAGTTGGTTTGGTCACGTTGAAATAAAGAATGACTTGCGACTAAAAAAAGGTGAAGGCAGATGTAGACGTTCATAAAGGACATTATTATTAAAGTCTTTAGATAGATCAGGTGCGTACTCACATTCAGTGCGCGTTTTTGGCCAGATACGTAGGTACACGAAGTCAAAGAAGTATGTGAGGATCGTAGCAGGTAGCGTTCTGTAGTTTTTACTACTCCCCTAAGAGTAGGCGAGAGTTTAAGTATGTATGTATGATCCGAGGTTGGTACTGAAGGCCATAGGTCAAAAAAAAACAAATATGTACCTATAAGCTGGCCTTTTATTTTATTCAAACTCCGTACTATGTTAGGTGAAGTCAACATTAAAGTAGTATCTACTACTTTTTTGCGGCCAAGTGTACGTCACACTGCAGTTTAGTAAAATAATGGCACAAAATTGAAGCAATATAACGTTATCGCAGTGGCGAGCGGCTCTCGGCTGATATTCAACTTTTAGACCTTTGCCTCAAAGACTCGCGGTTTTTTTGAAGTCATGTGCAACCGGGGCATTGTTATATGCACTTTCTTGTAATAGCTTATTATGGTTTGTGTTTTCATAAAATATATTACTTTAATTAAAAACAATACCAGCCTGTTACCGTCCCACTGCAATGCAAAAGACAATTGCCGTGATGAAGTTCCAAACCGGGTAAGTGGCTTTTTCAAATTTGTATATGACTGACAACAGCAATCGTGCCGTCTCTGTATGTGAGAATACAAAGAAGCAAAGAAGGCACAACCACTAATCACTAAGCTTACTGAAGACTGTGTGCTGATTTTAGATTGATATTAATTGTAAGTCTATGTTACTTCACAACGTTTACCTTTTAACTGTTGTCAGTCTTATACGGATTCGAAAAAGTTACTTACACGGATTTGAAAATTGGGCTGTATTCGTAACTGTTACTGATCATATTTTCGTAATCAAAAGTAAAAAAACGAAATTATTTTTTTAAATAATATTGCCACTATTTATTTAGACTTAAATAACGGAAACAGCTATCGGAGACGGGGCATGCTTGAGCGACATCACGCGAACGTGAGCGAGAGATGACGATTAATGAATACAACTATGTCATAAATAGCCTGTACAATATTTCCATAAATTGGGTGACTTTTTGGGATATAAACAAACGCTAATAACTTTGCTGTTTATGAATATTATTTATTGATACTTTACAAATATAATGAGAAGACCGTCTAGAATAAGCCCTTTAAGTAGTTGTACTAATTAAAAATTAGTGGTGTATTAAATAAGGGAGTCTACGTGCTATATGTTTCTAAGTATGTAAAGTGTGTATTTAATCGATTGTTTCAGCTGTGTATGTATTAATTGATTATTTTAAAACCCGTAAGTTTTTACTTCAGTGTAAAAATTGAAATTAATTATGTTTGAATGCCTGTAATAGGCTGATCATAGCACACTTTTACCAAAAACATGCCCAACCACCGTGTTCTATGTTTCACAAAAATAAAATATTTCTGATTCTGATATTCTGATATTATTTACTTGTAATAATATGCTTCGTTGCCACTAGTACCATTAACAGTTCCATGATGGAACTACTGATGTTTTTTTTAATCACTAGTTCCATTTTTAGAAAATTTTCATACATTTGCTGGCATGACGCTCAACTCAATATTTGCACAAGAGATGCTCTCTCATCCCATTTACATTACATGTAATTGCCTATGGTATGACGTGATAGTAAGTAAAGTATACCCAAACAATTTTCTATGTATTCCTCTGCCAAATAGTGAATTAGTAAACACTGAGAAGGTAGATGGACTTTGAAATAAATATGTGTTTCCCTCGAGGTAAAAATACGCGACAGTAATGAGTTTGAACTTATGTATTCTGTAGGTAGGTACTTATGTAGCTATACCGGACGCTCTCACCCAGCAATTAAGGTCACCAAAAGATTTAATAACCTTTGTTTAACATATACGACCAAAAAACATCACAGACGCATACATTAATGTATTTTCCAGTGAAATTCCCCAGAAAAAAGACGAGAGCCGATCGTCCTTGTAATTTTAAAAGCAATGAAATGAATTGGTATCGTAATAAAAACGTTAGTTCATTACTGACAGTAGGTTTCGCTCTCAATCCGGCTCGTTACCAAGACATAGCTTCATGAATAATGTACCACGAATAATGTTGCTCCACGAAATATCTACTTGCATGTTTAAAACGTTGAGAAATTCTCCTTTTGATATTCCCCTGAAAGGAGTAGATACTATTTGAATGTAACGAGTAGGTGATAACTATGATATATTATGCTCCATTTTGTTATTTTTAAGAGATCTATCAGTAAAGATAAACTGTGAGCAGTCCTAAATAACATAAAGTTAAGTAAAAGGTTGGGCAAGTCTGGGAAATCTTCGTTGGTTCTGGAGGTACCAGTTCATTAATTTAAAATTGTTTTTATAGATATTTTTAAAGAAACTATTCTTAGAAAATTACACGTCTCAAACTCAAGAACAACTCTTTACATACATACAAACATATGTATTAACTCAGGCACGTGTTCTACGGGGTAGAATAAACTACAAAACGCCATCTGCTACGATTCTTACATAGGTACCTCCTTTGGGTTCGTTAACATTTAAATGTTCGCATCAATTATATATTCTCAGTCCCAATCTCAATTTTTTGACAAGTTTTTTAGATAAATTACGTTTTTAATTACGGGAATTGGCCTTGGTCGTACCGCTGTCTAAATATAAATAAGTGTCTATTTTACCTGATAGAAACTTATAAATATCCATGCAGGTCTGAAGACTCTGTCTGAAGAGTACCTACTGCCTTAAGTAGACACTTTCAAACCGATTCCAAAGAATTGGACAGGCCAAGTTAAATGGGGTTACAACTTGAACTCTGAAAGTACAACAAAACCTGTTGTTTGTAGTTGCAAGTATAAAGTCCGCTCCTTGTTAGTGCTTGCAGGATTTACCGGTATTTTATGAAAAAATGAATTGTTTAAAATATGAGTTTATTTCTGAGTTAGAATAATTACGGTCGATAGCATAGAATGGATTGTGAGGAGTTTGTGATTAAGAGGGCTCTGTGGCTAAATATTAATAGCCACACGGATCTGTAATAGGTTAAGCTACGCTTGCCTAGGTCGGTCTGCCGATGTGTGACCATTTATTGCACATTTATTGCACATTTCGTGCCTCAGAAAAGTGATAAAAATAAATACAGGAAAAGAAAACTAGATAGGTTTCTACACGTTAGGTTTAGAAATAGACATCGCAATCCCACTTATGAATAACACGCTACTCGACGCACCCACCGCTCACTTTCCATTCGCGAACAATGCAAGCGCTGTATGCTGGGCGTGTAAAGTAAATATGAATGATTATAGGGACAAAGTCGGGGTGGGGTCATATCGGAGAGACAGCACACTGCCTGGGGAGGTTACAAGTCGTTTATTTCAATAAGACTAGCTTACCTGCCACCTCGCTCGACCCTTTCCCTGGTGACGCCAGTGACTTATGAGCTTTATTTATATTAATTAACGAGGAATTTATTAGAGTTTGTAGCTTCTTATTAGGTTTGAATGCCCGACGTCGATTAGTAAGTTAATCATAACGCATAAGGAACGATTATGAAACACAAGTAGGTACTTGATTTTTGACTGACCTGTTGGTCTAGTGGTTAGTGACCCTGACTGCTATGCCGGAGGTCCCTTCGATTCCCACCTAGGACAAATGTTTGTGTGATGAGCACGATCATTTGTTCTGTGTCTGGGTGTAATTTTTCTATAACATGTATGTATTTAGAAATATATAAGTATGTTTATCAGCTGTTTAGTACCCATAACACAAGCTCTTAGCTTAGCTTGGGACTAGATAACGTTGTGTGAAAGTTGTGGAGTATTTATTTAAATTTAAATTTATTTAATTTAAACATGCAATAATTATAGTCACGCAATTTTTATTTAAATCGAATGAATATGTTTGGAGATTACACCCACACAAAGTTGGAAACAATTTTACCTCTTTATAAAAATAATTCTCTACTATCTACTACTACAATAAAAATTGTTTTGAGCGGCTATTGTACAATGTATGGTCATACATTGTACAATAGCCGCTCAAAACAATTTCTAATGGAAAGCTGTATAATCGAAGAGTGTTAGAGGATATGTTTTATAATACAGTAGACCAACATGTGAACAAAATCGCGGGCAATAGAAAAGATAAATTTCTAAAGAAAAAGAAGAAACGTTACATTATAACAAAGAGATTTAAAATACTATAGAGCGGGCATGTCAAGGAAATGTCATGGAAAAACTTTGATCCCATGTCTCAGTAACGCCATCTAGAATAATATATGAATATTGGAGCGGCAGTGGAGCGTACTACAAAAAACTCATAGACTTGACGTATCCAGCAGGACACACTTTTTCGGACGAAAATTTTGTTCGTGATGTCCGGTCTATAGGTATTGAATGTCTTTGCATTATAACAAATACCTACATAGATTATATGAACCTATCTATCGTACACAACAAAATACGTGTAAAAGTTTATTATTATTATTATTTATTTATCATTAAACAAGAGGGAAAGTAACTTATAAACTAAGCCCCACAAAACCGTTGCAATGGTTTGACTGTACTTTAAATATACCTAAAACTAAATAATAATTAACTAACACTTGTAAAAAACTTAAGATATTTCTAAATAGTATAATTTTAGTTTACGCTTAAAAATATTTTTGTTTCACTTCTTAAGTCCGCCGGTAGACTGTTCAATAGGTATTTATGGTATTCTTTTGTTTAATGTTCTGTCACCAAAGTAATTGGTGACCTGGGTACATTCAATCTACCAGCAGCCATAGATCGTGTATTATGGTTTTTGTCTACGTGGGATAAGCTATGCTCTTGGGTACTATGGTGGTTAACTAATAGTAGATATTTCTGTTTGTTAGTGATCGGTAGGATTTTGCATAATTTAAATAATTTTCTATAATCTCCCATACATACACCGCTTCTCCGTTTACATTGTAGGTACATAGTTCTTACTTGTCGCACCGAGTAAATAGATCGAAACTTGTTAAACTTTTTTAAAATGTGTCGACGGACGAGCGAGCTAATGGAAAGATCCTCCGAGAGTTCGTCGACACGTCAAACGAGGTCAAGCTCTTGTTTTTAAAGCAATTTCGCGATCAAAGTACTCACCTCCATAAAAGGAACTGCAAACATTCGAGCAATAATCGATTTAATGAAAGGGGAATCGAAGGGTCCCGTAGGTTTGCATTACAAAATTTACGACTACCTCTAGCATTTAATTGGAAGTTCGTGCCGCAATAAAAACGACTTGATGACCTAAAGATTAAATTGAAACTCTTTAAAATGAAACTGGATGCTAAATGGCTCATGGCTCGCGATCTCAAGTTTACAAATGATGCTTTTACTTGAGATTCGCTCGGATAGATGGATCGGTCGAGACTTATTTGAATAAAATGGAAATAACTTGAATTTGAGCGGGTTTTACGTTTGTCAGCTTTGGCACTGTAGTTATTTGCAAGGTATGGGGTAACTTCTGAGACGTACTAAGAGTTCAAACGTATCCCAGACTAAAAAAAATCTTAAATTGCTACCACTATCAATAATAAAAGATAAAATAAGAATATTAAAATAGTACTGCGCCGAGTAAGAAGTAGGATTAAATATTCAAATAAGTAGGGCTTTTCGTAGCTTCAACATGTCCGTTCGATGCCGAAAATAAATTCTTTCATATTTTTAACAAGTAAGTTGCTCTGCAGTATTTATTGAAGTATATAAGTATATGTATAAGTATTTATTCATACTATTTACCGAAGTACCTTTCACCCTGTTTACCTACTAATGGTCGCAATAAGACACTTTGTGATGACCGGGGTACAAGCAAACTGAATGATAGAAGGACAATATTGGCAGTACAAACTAATTAACTAAACGAATAGTTCAAGTTTTTTTTGCAATCCAAGTACTAACACATAAATGACTATCAACGTAAAGTACCTAAATAAAAGTAACTCAAACAAAAAATCTTGATGTAGTTCAAAAAGAGAATCCTCGGTCTGACGTGTGGATCAAACCCGAGATTACGAAATTATTACTCGGTGCTATATGCCCCGATACTAATTGGCTTCCTATGAATAGTTGTGGGTATGTCAATGTCTCTTTTGCAATGAACCAAAATTATGCTGCTTAGTCACTCGAAGCTAGAAGACAAAGTGTGTTTCCGCAAGTTAAGGGCCAAATGAAAACAGTCGGTTTTGCAAATTTCCCCAATCATCTAACTAACCCACACCTAGTTAAATACCCACTAACAGTTATTTATTTATTTATCACTTACCCCGTTACCTCCGTCAATCGCACACCAATTCACAATATTGCACCAATAACAACACTTATCTACATAATATTCTGAAGCGATTTCCAAATAGGTACATAATTTACATCATCACGCAATTTGATTACGCAGCAACTGTTACTTTTTTGTCTCCCTTCCATTGACATTACTCAGTCTCCTTATTTTTCCGCTACCGTCAGCGTCACTTGTCCGCTGTCTCACAAATTATATTCCGCAGTAACGTCATCTAGTATTGAATTCGAGAACTAAGATATCGATAATTACAAGTTTTAGTTTTCTACATTATCTTTTCTATATATGAACTTAAACTTATTATAAACTAGTTGCCCCGGCAAACTTCGTTTCGCCTTAGAATAATTTATCTTGTGTACTAAACTAATATGGTACCCACTAAGTTTTAGGGAACGACTTGTCAAATATGTTAAATTGTCCTGTCATGTCATCCAAGATGGCGCTATAATTATTTTTTGAGACATATATAGTCTGTGTTCGTCTACAGGATTTGATCTATCTCCATGTACGTGTGACGATTACTCGTGAAAAGCCGAATAATATAAGTGTAGGTAGTATAGATACCTAAATATCATTTATCAAGATGTCAGAAAAAAATATAAACATGTTAGGTGTTAAAAAATAAAGCAAAAATTATCATTGCAAAAGTAATCAATTAAATACAAAAAATAACAGAACCACAATCTTTGTAACAGAAATGTTTTGTTAAACTATTCCGAGTATTCTTTCGCTTCGCAACAAGAGTGCTCGTGACATATAAATTTTGTCTACAAAAGAAGTTCCTGTACGTCTGGACAGCGATAGTAAGGAAACCAGGAACGGAACTAATTTTTTTTAAAGAAATGAAATGAACATTCACCACAAAGAGCCGGATAATAAAATAAAGGTTCTTTCCCTCTCTCGTAAATCTTCCTAACCAACGAATAGAATAGGGAACGAAAATGGTACAATCTTTAACTTTCTGACAGTTTAATAAGATAATAAAAATATAACCAGGAGAAAAGAATTAATATCTCCACACTTTTCCCAGTTTACTTAGATTTGAGTTTTGAAATCCAAGAAAAACAATCTTTCTATCTCTTTATGAAAGTTCAGCTTGAACGTTTTTAAAACTTTTTCGTCTGAAATAGGTGCGTTGTAAGCGTATATCTACTTTATATTATCAAGATTCAAGCGTGATACGCCGAAGAAATTATGTCAAAAGCTATAACGTGAAGTAAGTTGCAGGTGGCTTTTACCCTAAAGGCTTGGGGTATTAGCTACCGCACACTTTCGTCGTAACTTAAGATCCCATTGAATTTCCACGAGTTTTCTCCGCAAAACCAGATTTGAGAAGAAACTCCGCCTTTTGTTGGCCTTTGTTGACACTCAGTAATCTTCGTTGAATCTTTTGTTTGTGTTTCAAATAGTCACTTAGCAAAATGATAATAAAAGTTGTAGTCACTTGGTCACTTGTATATGGCTAGGTATAAGTTTGGCCAAAATATTAGACACGATTATATGCACTATAACTACTGTACTGTGAAAGTCTCGTCGGTCTCACGTAATACTGCCGATCGTGAGGCTCTGGGTTCCAATCTCAGGTCAAATAAAGTGTTATTGAGTTTCTCCATCTGGTATTTCTCAGTAGCAACCCGAAGTTTAGATCTACGGCTGATGCTAATAGGCTCGCCCTCTATTACATGGGACGTAAACATAACTGGCAACTCACGTCCGCCTCCGGGATATGCAATGTTGCGAATCGTTCACATACCGTTTACGCTAAAACCCGAAATTCAAATGCGACGCACGCATCAAATGTAGGAGCAAGCAGAAACCACCGAACAAAAATGCCCCTAAAGAAACATAAGTACCTCGGTAGATCACAATGTATAGAAACGTGATTGTTCAATACGATTGGCAGCAACATGGCAGCCAGAGTACGCAAACAACTTTCAATCGGAACGTTAGTGTCGACACAAATCGGACCCGACCGTGTGCCCTAGGTGCGACCGGATAGTCGGAACTTCGGAAGTGTGTATGAGCAAACTGACGCGAATTGACGGCTTTAAAACTATCCAAAGTCGTAGAAAAACCAACTCTAGCACTAATTCTTGACGTAAGCGTAACGTTAAGACCTATTCAAATAAAATACAGGGAACATAATGACAGCGTTGGATTTATAGCCACATAAGAAAACTTGTGCAAACTACACTTCACAAAAACGCTTTACTTCAACTCTTCAAAAAAATGTTATACGCAAGGCAGAACAGAGAAATTCCCAATGTGGGGCAAATCCACTAGTAATTGGGTATTGGTGCAATTCTAATATTTCTATCTGTATTATCAAAGTGTCTTAACATATTTTTTTTATAAAATGAATGAAGATGGAATTACCTGCCGGTCGATTCAGTAAAAGTCATGCCGTGAAAACTTTAGTGTAGTGAGCTGTCAATGCCCAGTATTAGTATGAAATGACAGCTGAAATCGCCAACACTTCACCTACATTTACACGCGGTGATTTTAACAGAATCGCACTACTGTATTTGTTTTTATTATCTGTGACCAATGTCATCCTGCTAGAGTTGTACCTACAACGAAAACGGTTTAGACTTCGGCGATATTTTGTTGAGGTTGTCAAATCAAAAATAAACTTTTATTTAATTAAGTAAAATATATAGAATCGGATTTTTTATTTGGTAAGTGGAAATTCTGGCATTTTTGGTGCCATACGTAAGAAAGCCCGCGAGGAAATTTTGAATTTGTCAAGTCAAAAGTAGGGTGTTAATTTGTTTTCTTTTTCTTTGTATTTGGAATAGGTTGGAACGGTCTCAATCTACTAATCTCTTTCTCGATAGTTTCTTAAACATATTTATTTTAAATTTTATGCAATCTGGAAGTGGATCAATACCTACATTATTTTCATTATTAATACATACCTAGCACGTAAAAAGCTAAAGCTAGCAGAGCTAGTATTTAAATGATCATTATAATTTAAGAATATCCAAACGCCCATGCATGCAAAATTTCAAAAACTAGAAGACTGATAAGTAAAATTTATAATAAGATAAACAATCATTTAGGCAATTTTGTAACGTTGCTTGTAAATCAGTTCAAGTGCTGCAAAACTATAGTGATTAAAATAATAGTTAATTTGTGTCGCTGTTTTTTTTTTATTTTTTTTATTCCAATTCCAGAATAAAACACGCCGCGTCATTCATAGAAATGTACAAAATTATGATGAGTTTTAGTCTCCTTTAGAGAATTTTGTGCCAAGGGAATCACCATTGTCTGCCGGTCTATTGGTCGCACGCGTTACTTCTGAATAAGAGATCCCGGGTTCCATTCCGGGGTCGGCAATAGTCCTGTCTGCATACTTAAGGTCTTGTTCGTGTGCTGATTAAATGCAACAAAATTTCCCCGATTTCCCAAATATTGCAAGAAACACAAGCAATCTTCGGGCTCAACCGTGCACGTCTGACACTGGGGAACAAACGCGTCAGATTACGTTCGTATAATTTCCGTTAAATTAACCTTATGGTGTGAGTTGTGACATATTACTTCCGCGTCGATGGGAACAGACTCACAAGGGTATCTCCTGAGTATAGGATTATAACTGCTCATTGTGTTACTAATACCATCATCGTCACCATTATAGGCTTTTCCCTAGTGTCTTGACATCGACTTCCAGTTTAATAAGATATTGTTAATGCCATTAAGTTTGGGTATATTTCAAGTGGAGTAAGATGTAGTAGGCCCATGTTCCCGTAAAGAGTAGGTACCTATTTTTTAAAAGTATCTATCAAACCAATAAGCTGATATGAAATTAGGAATAATTCTAAAATATTACTACAATAAAATAAACTTACACTTATAATTTCATTGTTTAATTTAAAAATGATTACATAAATATGTGAATTCTGAGCAAGAAAAACTTAGCTTTTTATTTAACATGACTAGTGTGACTTTTTCAATTCATTTGTACAGACGCCAGCACATCAGCCCACCCCAAACTGTCAAATTTTCTCAATTGAACATGAACCTTATTGTGTTTAGAATAAAGTTGAAAACCTATCAAAGAAATTTGACACATTGGGGTAGGTTGATGAGCTGGCGTTTGTACTTTCTAAGAATATCTTAGACCTCATTGACATTGGTGAAGGAAAACATCGTGAGGAAACCTGGACTTATAGTGCGTGTTAATCAATACTCCCACGAGGCCTTTGCCCTGCAGTGGGACAGTAACAGGTTATGGTGTTTTTATTTTTTATTATTTTACATGATGAATACACATCAATGAATAAACGGAATAATCATTAAAATCTTTCCAATTTTTATTTTATGACGAGTTTTGTCCGGTCAACAGTGTAGGTACCAACTTCAAAAAAGAAAAAAAATGTAGTTGTCCGTTGTCCGGTTATCACAACAGACCGTACCACGGTAAAGGAGCGGGAGTAATCTAAAGGTTTACTTGTTAACTCTTCGGTATGGTGACTGACATGATTTAGGGTTAAGCTGTCGGCTTCACTGGGATTTCCGTCTCCTTGAGCAAACAAATGACCTACAATTTAAAGCTTAACCGCAGTTGACATTGCATTGCTCGGTAGATCAATCAACTTTGGCGAGAGGAACTATTCAATTTTGACTTGTCTTCGATAGGTAAGAACTGAAATTATGTAGGGGCATAACAAAAAATATCTGAACAGAGAGTATTTGATGGGATAAAACAATGTTGTGGCTTGAGATCTATAGTGACAAATATTTAAAGGATTAACCATACTTAAATGGTCTGTCGCGTTGAGAGGATGAATGATAGGCTGTTAACAGAAGGTAAATGTAAATGGAAACGCCAGGAGGGGACGCCCTAGAGGGATAAACACTTACCCTATTGGTGATATTCTTCGCAAACAGCGTGTGTGTGACAAAATGTATAAACTTACACTGATCCCAAAGAGATTATTGAATGTCTTTGACTGATCCAAAGGAGCATTATAATGATTATGGCATGTGGCATTCTGTAGTTAGCCTTTATGTTAAGAATTGTAAGTTTCATTTATGTTTGTTGGTATGCACGTATGTAAATTTTATAAAAATGTTTCTAAACTCCGGGCTGACATCAGACTAGCAGTCGAGGCAAAGAAGTCAAGTACAATTGCGTAGCATGCTATAAAATGGTAATCCAGGTTATGATTGGCACTAGTAAAATTTTCACAGCTCCCGTGTCGGTCGGCGGGCTGGCGCGCCGCGATAGGTCAGTTTAATCGGATTCTTTATTCATGAGACCACCACCACAGCCCACCATTGCACCGACGCTGTATTCAAAATTACACTTCGTATATTAACCGGAATTAACAGCAGTTTATAATATTGGAACGACTGCTTAATTTATGCGCTCAATTTGTCGAGCCTATTATTCGACATTAGCCTATGTGTAAATTTCTATTCGGCCAATAAAACGTATGCGCATAATTTCTTGGTTCACCTACTCATCTTAAAAGGTATGAAAAAACCCAACATGTAAGATAATCGTCGATTCAAGGCAATGCATTCGAGATTAGACGCGGTACGTGCGCTGTTTGCATCATCCACGTGGGCGAGAGAGCTAATTTGAACTCTCAGTTACCCTTTATACTAGGCTACAAGCATCATTTTACTTTACGACTTGCGGCATTTAGTCTTTCGACAAGTTTGTCAGATTTTTTGCTCAAAGTTTTCTTTATTTATAGTCAAAGTCAAAGTCAAAGTCAAAGTCAAATCATTTATTTCAATTAGGCCTGAAAACAGGCACTTTTGAACGTTAAGTATAACGTTCAAAAGTGCCTGTTTTCAGGCCTAATTGTTATCAAATAAATTAAATTAATATGATTCTAGTTGTTATATGTTGTTACATGTTATAACAGAAAGTAAAATGACAAAAATAGCTTTCTGAAGGAATATGTATAAAATATAGTGCTCCAACAGCTACGAGTTGGTAGGTAAGTACGAATAAAACCTAGAGTGAGAAATTTCCTTAAAATCCAACTTCTGCTTTCTATATATATTTCCTAGAGTCCATTGCCATTCAAAGCACTATCTCCCAAGTTTATTCAAAATAAGAAATGTTACATTATTTTATTTTAGTTTATCTGTGTTCTTGTTTGTTTAGTTCTATTTTATTATTATTACTTATTTTTGTTATTATTTCGATTTTATATTTCTTCAACCAATAGCTTGTATGTTTAGTTATTACCTGTTACTATAAGTTGGTTATAAATAAATAAATAAATTTCTCAGCTTTTGTTTCTCAAGAGGTTGGTGCAAACTCTTCACGATTAAACTATTAGCTGATACGACTACTGAAAGCCTCGTGAGCAAGATATCTAGATATACATTATAAGTTATCAGATCTATCAATAGGATTTTTGTAACATATTGTAGACTTCTTAAGAACTAATAGCAAGATTAATAATAGGTTTAAGATTTCAGGTAAACGCATCAATAATGTCATTTATCTGCAGACACATGCATAATGTAGTCTCGGGTAGCGAGTAGACGTGGTCCGATTTACTTCAATTTGAGCCCATGTCGTGTGGCGATGCGGCGGGGGCTGAAATTTTAATGCCACGGGCCTCTCGTTACTCTGTGTCAATGTTCGGCACCCAGTACATATGAAGGTATATTTATATTGCTTCTCAGCCTTCGCGAATAGCTTGGCAGTCGGCAGTCGGGAAAACGTATTGCATTTTCTATGTAGTGAATTAATAGTCAATGTGTGGTATGGAAGTTCGTGTTGTAAGCTCTGTGTGGTTTTGTTTCAGATGTAAGTACTTGGTACGTGACAGCCTGTGCTCGCGTGGCCGCCCATCATATTTAATGCACCGTTGTTTTTGTTTTCATAAATAATAACTCGAGGTATGATTTTTTAATAGATGAAGTGCTATGTTATAAACCTAGTACCTATCTATGATGTGGTGTGTTTTATCTTTGTATCTGGGATATTTCAATAAATTTTTGAATAATTTTTTTTAAATAAAATAATGTCTTCACCCCTGCTAACTGGTGCCAGGCATGTTGTTAATCATCATCATAATCATCCACAGCCCGACTTCACCCACTGCTGGGTATAGGCCTCTCTTTTTATGTACCAATTTCCACGTCCCTGTGCCAGTCTCATCAACGGTAGTCCCGCAATGGCAACAATGTCATCCGCCCATCTCGCCGCAGGACGCCCTACACTTCTCCTGCCGTTTCTTGGATGCCACTCGGTCACGCTTTACTCCATCGGCCATCACCGCGTCTAGCTAGGTGTCCTGCCCAACTCCATTTGAGTTGTTAATAGGTAAGAAAAATAACACAAGTAGGTACATCTAAATTGGGGCGACCAATACCAAAAGGTGACCACTAAATCAATGATTCCCAAGCGAAAACAACATTTTAATTGGGTTCACTATCAATTTACTAAAATGAATTTGTAGATAAAGTTATAATTAAATTTTCAAACTCCAAACTGAAACGTTTGATATTTAACTAGCCTTTAAATTAGTCAGTCACTCACAACTAACAATTTGCAAATGGATTTATGTTACCCATTCGTTTTACTTATTTGGCCTAAATAACATACACGGTACTTATAAAATTTTGTCGAAACTGATTATGTAGCAGTAGTGTTAGGCACGGAATTAACGCATCTAGGTAATCCGAAATAATAACAGTCAAGTCCCGTTTGTTCCATAAATTACTTTAGAGGTACCCTAAAACTTGATCACCGTGTTTAAAACATCATTCTGTTTCTCTCAATAGTTCGGCGATGACAAAGACAAAATTCAGTTTTAAATATACTTATTAGCGCTAAACTCATTTACTTAATGTTTTGTGGCCAGTTGTGGCGCAAGCGGGGCTTAGTACGTATCCTTTAATTCAGTTTTATAGCTGGCCATTCAGACCAAGCAGGCTAACTCCCAAACTGACAAGTTGTCCCACTTAGACATGATATCTTAATTTTTTGAAACTGACAGGTTGTCCCACTTAGACATGATATCTTAATTTATTGAAACTGACAAGTTGTCCCACTTAGACATGATATCTTAATTTTTTGTAGTAAAGTTGAAAAACTATAAAACCAACCATAGATTGGATTAGCTTGATATCCTGTTCTTTTTACATATATCGGGATCATTAGTCCGTATATGTATAGGTAAGCATGGTTTATTTTTCTTGCTTTTAACAGTTTTATTTGTCGTGTAGGTAGTCAATATGAGTCGGAAATCGTCAATCTCCAATCCCTTGAACGTCTGCAAAGACGCTTTTGCCCTGAATTGGGACAGTAACAGACGGGTATTTTTATAATCATTTGTATTGTTTTTTATGATGAAACGTACGCTATCTATCGCTCATTTTCCCGCTAGATGGCGCTAAAGTCAACATTTTAAGTTTATTTTGTTTTATGTTTTATGTGTGGCTCATTAGTAAGCTTAGTAAGTGCCATCTAGCGGGAAAATGGGCAAAGCAGGTCGCATGCTGCCGGCTACCTACAACACAATAAATCAAACAATTATTCCATAGCAACTAGTAACTAAATTAGTCGTTTAATTAATAACTTGCATGGCAGGCAGGCTTTTTACTATTTATACTATTACTAAATAACGTTTATATGATGATCAAATGTATTTCATTATTCTAGATGAAAGTTTAAAAGAAAGTGATAATGTCGACGAGTGTGTGTTACTTACCCAGACCTACCTAATTTACAATTCTTTGGTGTTCTCACGAAGATAAAATAAAACCGAACGAGATGAATCGAAAGTTTCAAAACAGCAATTCTACAAATAGGAGAATGAAGTACGGAAAAGGCCTATTTTGTCCATCCAGCCGGCGAGGCAATGCTCATCGATGTTTTCAACTGCTTTTTTTGCTTTTACCTTCCTGTGGAGTATAGATTTCTGCTGTTGTCACTCCCATTCATTCGTTTCGCTTGTCTAGACTCATACCTACACACACACACACACACACACACACATACCACCCTGAGCCTAGATATGTATATAGGTACGTAGGGTATAGCTACGTGCGAATGTTAGAGATATTTTCTGCTTCCTGCTGTTGCTTGTTGCAGAAGCTCATGTGGATGCAGCTGTAAGGCTCGTGAAATATATCGAAAGTAAAGAATATATAATAAATATAATACAATAAAACAGAAATGTTCCTCGAAAACATTTCTGATACCCATAATACTTACTTTTACTAAATGCAAACTTACTTACTATACCTTTTGAGAGGCGATTACAAGTAAGTATAGGTACTTACTTGTAATCGCCTCTCAAACTTGTTTTGCCTAGTGGGTACCTAAGAGGTTACTTTAGCTTTACGCACATTAGTCATTTTACGTATTATCTACCCGTAAAAACAATTTTCAGCATTCTTTGTTGAACCTGAACGTAGCGCTCACTTTACCGAGACGTTCGTTAAGAGAGGTACGCGGAACCCAACACCCGCCATTGTCTCTTTGGCACTCACTTTACGGGCTAATTGATTCTCTTTCGTGCAGAGCCGAACAAGAAAACGCTGTGCATTGTTTGTTAATTGAACTCGTTCCTGGTGCAATGCCATCAGTTCCGTAACCACAGTGGTTTCCTCAATGCTTTCAGTGTTAATCTAGCTACATAATTAATCAATTTTAAATATTTACCGCTCGACTTTTAAAAGAAGGCAAATGAAATGCAAAGAAAAAAATTCATAATATCCCGTTCGAACAGTTTTAGCATCAATATTTTTTACGTATTAATAAAGGCTTGACGAGTAGTGTAAAGCTGCATTAAAGTAACGAGTTTCGTAATTTATATATAATACATTAGTCAGCTGGTTGTAATAAAGGGGCAAGCGTTAAATCATGACATCGCTCAATATAAACAATAGGTACGGCCATAAAGATAACAAGGGTGGAAGGTGGCCCACATTAGTCTTACCGTGGTGTAACGTTTGTTCGTCTGACAGTATTCATTAAGGCACAAAAGCGTTGTCTATCAGGCAGTTTCCGCGACGGTCGTGTTCCTTCTTAACAAATTGGTGGAGTAATGTGCGAGGCGCTTGGACAATGGAAGTGCTCCTCAACGGAACTACTTACTTGTCTTACCAGTCATGGGGCAGTTCAGTTAAATTTTACTTAGTAACAATAAATTAAATTGTTGCCGGTTATAGCATCGTTCGTCCTTACCTCCTTTGGAAAGAATGGTTTTGTCTCAGGATTAATTATTAGACAAACAAGCCAGTCACTAGACCAACCAGCCAGCCCATACTATTAAATATTTAATTTTGTTACGTGTAGGAATCGAACCCATGACACTTAGTGTAGCAGTCAATTGCATAGCCGCTGCGCCAACCGTGTCATTGATGCTGTAGACATTGGAAGAGACTATCAGACTTGATTCTTCGCATGTCAGTTCCAGGCATACCACTTGCAACATATTACTCCAGCATCGAGCAATGTACATTATCTTCATTACCTAACACATAGTTAGCGAAAAACATTTCTTATGTTTTATTTTGATATACTATGACTCGAACGGAAGACTGATTGACTTATTTTTAGCTTACAATGTAACATTGCTTCTTGGAAAAAGATATCTCCTTCTTTTCCTTGTCAGTATCGACGTAATAAGAAATCACCAGTATGTTCTGATACAGTTTGAATGATTGAAAGGATCACAAAAGAAACGACAAATTGAATTGAACATAATTTATTGATTTCAAGTATTGACGGGTGCCGTATTTCAACCCAGTTGGAATTATTACTCCTACATTTTATTAAGAAACCTGAAACATAAAAGAACAGTATTATTCATTGTAAAGGGGAACACGTCATGATATTATTGCTTTTTTAAGAATTATGGGGACTGAATCTCAAAAATATTAAGGTTATATTTCTTAAAAATGACTTCGGAATTATTTAATCAATTTTACCACAAAACAAAGGTAAACGGAAAATTTTCTTTGAAAGAGTGCATTTAGTTTTGGGACTTACTTCTTTAAGTATTATTAACATGCACCATTACCATTTGTGATTCATACAATGTTATATGAATGTATGTCATGATTGCCGGTTACGTATATCATGCTTAAATAGCCTTTACCTTGTTATGCTTAAGCAAAAGTTTATAAGAAACTTCGATTTATTTTGGTTTTAATGTCATCTACCAGAATATTTTCTAGAGGTGTAATGCCACAAATCCTATGCGTGTTAGCTGTGGCAACGAATTTAACTACTTCATAACTAAGTGGTTAGTGTGGTTACATTCTTTGAAGTAGGTGGTCCCTCCGTTAGGTTTCATATATAGAACTTGCTGCACTGCAGAAGAATCTTATCTATCGTTAACCTCATGCTTTATTTATAATGATACATACTATGACAATGTAATGTGTTATCTCACTAATATTCCAGTGAACGTATTTATTTTTCTGTTCAGTTCGCTACTTTTACATAGTATCGCAAAAACAAACGGATGGTCTGCTACGAATTCAGCGGTTGATCTAAATGCGGCCCTGACATCAAGGTTAATATCTGAAATGTTCGGTCCAATTAATTTATGATTGTATAAAATACAAATTTACTCGTACATTTGTATAATATGTAAATTAAATGATACTAGTTTATGAAATGACTATAACTATTATACTTGAAATATTCTAAAGTTTTGCAAGAACGGATCAATGCTCTCATTATTTAAAAATGGTATGGATCCTATATAAGGTTTTTTTTTAGAGTTCCACAATATTCAGACAACAGCTAAGAGAAAGAATTAAAATTGTAAAAGAAATGCACAGATATGTAGGTTTGATAAGCGCTGCCCAGGCAAAGCTACCAAACCGGAAGATTATCATCATATTTTTATTAGTGTTGTAAGTAAGACTACTATTTAAAAAAAATAAGTACACATGCACCTATATTGCAAGGTTGTGAAAAATGTCTATAAGAATAATGAAAAGCAAGGTTTAAGAGTTTTTAGAAGTACAGCGTTTATGTAGGAGAAATTAATTGTTCAGAATTAGTATTATCAAAAATACCACATGAACAGAAAGCAGAGCAAAGGCATAAATTATTAAAACGGTCATGCTTTTGACGCAAGTGATGCGCCAAAATACGCTTAGGTACCTAAGACTGGTAGACTCCGTTAAATATCGCGTTTTTCCCCTCCAATAAGTAGAACACGAATGGATGGTCCGCCTTGACAACACGTTTCTCCGAAACCATTGCGCTCAAATACGCGATACCGAATTCTGGAACGATAACGGCGCAAATTGTGTTTAGGACATGCCTAATACATTTCATAGGACATTTAGATCGAAAGCGTTACTGCTCGTGTCGGGATAAGTGCTATTGGGTTTTTTCTACTGGATCTTTTTAGCAGCACCCCGGAGCCTGGATAAGTATCTTTTTGATGGTCATAGGCTAGTCCTCTATTACATAGGACTTAAACATAACTGCGGGTGAAATCTGACGGTACTATAGGTACAACTCTGCCTAAACCTTCGTGAATACAAGGGTAGTTTTATCATAGATCGTAAAGGTATGTACTTATTGCACTTTCTTAAACTGTTTATACCGCCGTGAGCCATTAGCCACAATTATAATACGTCTACTTCTAACAGTGAATCTGTTCATAGTCCTTGATACCATTACGAGTAGTGTGTGCTGGATATCTTAAGCATTCACCTTTACACACTATTGATTAAACAAGGTGACTTTTAAGTCATTGGCGACCATTCTGAAGAAGATATGTAAACAACAAGCTTACTATTGGGATTGACTCGGAAATATAAAAAAAATAACAGCTTTTCAGTACATTCATGTTTAAATAACTCGGTGGAATGTAGGAAACAGCTGAATTCTTTTGCGATTTCAAGGTCCCATAGTAATAATGAATGTCAATTATTTGTCTGTTGCATTTTATGTCAACATCCATAAATGTGTGTTAATTTTAAGTTTTAATTTTTTATTAATTTACTAATAATTATAAATATTGATCTTTTAAGCATATTGAGCACAATGTTATATTTATATTTAGGTTTATGTTACATTAGACCTATAACTTATGTGTAAACTGTTAGTATAAGTTGGTCAATAAATAAATAGTTTTTCTAATTCATGGGGCACTTTCGAGAATAAAAAGCCGCTTTGTACAGGGACTTTAAAAAAACATTAATTCAAGCGATAAATCAAACAGATAACAAATGATTATTTAAAAATAAATATACAAGAAATTTTCAATAGGCACCTAGTAAAATGACACGCTGTTTATATCGTAAGCATGTATTAACTCTCTATGATGACTGGCTGTGTCCAAATCAAGTTTTACGAAAATTTAAAGTATTTTTACATAAAGGTAGGCTAGGCTTGCAAAAGCAGCATGTTATCGAGACGTTTAAACACTATGATGAAGCGAACAGTCAACACATAAAGCAAAGATCACCAACACTGTTTGGACATAGATCCAGCTATGAGCACGGAAGTTTGTATTTAGTCACTAATAATTATGACTGAAAACCACATTCCTGGGGTTCGAGTCTGCTATTGCAATCGTGTCTCAATGACCGGTCATTGATCGAATATTTGACAACTTTGACAGTTTTTGTATGAGAAACGTGTCATAAGTTTGACGTTATACGTCTAAAATAGATCATTGACCGGTCATTGAGACACGATTGCAATAGCAGACTCGACCCCTAGATTAGACGACGATGTAACGCGACAAAATTTCAGTTTTTAGATCGTCATGTAGTTGAATAAAAAAAAAATATAGATAAGTATTTAATTATTTTTTAATGTTAAGATTAAAACAGCGATACATTGAGTCGTAACACAATGCGAGGTCATAACCAGGTCCGGTTTTTATTCTTTTATTGACGCCACGAGCCCTTACTTTTAAATTTTAATGCGCTTCATCTAAGTATTTTCCATCGATTTGAAAAAACAAAAAATACGGGTTATTATTTTTTTTATTATCTAATTGACGGACTTATTTTGATATTTAAATATGTATCCTGCCTCCTATACAGGGTGTAACAGAAAGGGTATATACATCTGAAGGGCGCGGATTCTCTTGGTGATAAGAAACGACATGGCAACGTTTTTATACATATACATACATAATTGTAAAGTTGAGCCCACCCGCGCCGTCGCGCCTTCGTCGGTTAGGCAGAGCCCGATAGGTCTGTACTAGGCGCGCAGAACCCGAGATAGATATACTTGAACCTTGCCAGACAGGATTATGACCCTCATAGTGCGGTGACACGTTTGTTATGATTTTGCATTTAATAAACTGTCGATATTAATAATTTCGTGAAGTTTCAAAGTTATTAGTTGGGAGCTGAAATTTTGAGGAAAGATTCGTTATTAAATACTCTATTCACGCTGTTTGTATGTATACACCCTTTCCGTTACACCCTGTATATATATGGTTAACGTTTATTTTAGGATCAAACAGCCTCAGAAGGTTTGGTGCGATTAGTGCTATAAATTATATAAATTAAAATAAATTATGCTCTCAATGGTTCACCACGTATGTGAAGCACACCTTAGGCCTAACATTACAAAAAAGGATTCCGTTTTTGCTTTACACATCTGATAGATAAAATGAAATAGTAAGATATTCGAATTAAAATATTGACAAATTGCATTAAATAAGCATTTCAATCTTATTTCAATGATGTAATATGTTACCAAAATATTGAAAGGACACCTGCAGTGGTTGTAATCTAGTAAGTAGTAGTAAGAAGTAAATTCCAAATAATTCACTCATGTACTTTCTTTGTTCCACGTTATCCTTTGTCTTGTTTTAAAAAGTCTAAGATTATCAGAAATATATATTTCTTTCTAACAATATCAGAATGTCTGATACCTATTTGTAAACGACTCCGTTGAAGGTAACACTATGGTTAATAACCAAGGCAAAATAAAATGGCCGGTTAATTTCAAAGTATTTCAGATCCGGGTTGTATGAACTTCCAAAACCAACGATGAATGCTGAAATTGTATAAACAAAACATAATAAATTAAATTTGACACAGATTTAAAATTTTGGTAACTGGCCAAAAGAGTTACAGAGTCATCAGTTCTGTAACCCTAATTGCGATGTTCCAATTTCTTTTTCTTATTATTCGTTGCAGCTAAGGGTACAGTAAAAGTATAATGTTGTAGATCAGGGTGCACTCTGCCTCATTGTGCCCACCTTTTTTACAAATGAACTTATATTTTGTATGGGAATTGAAATTTATTCTTAGTTTAGTAGTTTTAGTTTGAAAATAAACTTGTTAAACACAAATTACCGTGTTTTTTATAAGAATCGGCATAATTTGTAAGGGATTAAGAAGAAATTGTTTGCGCAATTATCAGTTCGCGGTGCCGCGCGCTCTTGACTGACTCTTGCGAACCTTCTACGTGTCTAGTTGGTGTGTGCGGATTGTGGAGTTAGTGATAAGATGCGTTCCAAAAAATAGTCGCGTATACAATGATACATGTACCATTTTAAGCAAATTAATATTTAAACGTAAAAGTGCAAGTAAATTTTTAGCGGATACTTAGTAGGTACAATGATACGCTGTCCATATTTTACTCTATTAACGAGTAGGGACTGGCGGTGGCAGAAGTAAGTAGGCAATAATAATAATAGTGGGTAAGCTTAGCTAAAGTAGCATGTTTTCACGGTATTCAAAAATAATGATGTCGTGAATATTAAAAACAATTAACAGTAAAAAAATAAAGGGATGCGTGTAACGAAAAGCCAACACTTAAAAGCAGTGGCCGACAGCATAAATTAGGCATGACAACGTAATAGCTTATTTAGCAATGACTGACGCTATATTTCCAACTGAACAAAAATTGTAAAGGAGGTTTCGATTAATTTCAGGAACAAACTACCATAGTGGAGTGTGTCCAGTTTCAGTTGCATGTGCTTTGAATTGTTCGTCACGTCACCCAAGTGATGCATGAATGTTGCACGAAGGCTGTAAAGTTGAAATCTGATACCTAGCCGTAAACGACACCGTTGAAAATAATTATGTTGTCAATGACCAGAGCGAAATAAAAGAGTCAGTCAATTGAAAAGTATATTCGTTTCGGGTTGTAAGAACTTCCGCCAGCGAACATAACTGAAATTGTACAAAGATAAACACAATAAATTATGAGAACTCACATTACTAACTTTGAAAACTGGCCAAAGGAGTTAAAAAATAATAAGTTCTTTAACACTAATTACGATTGTCCGAGTAATTTTCCTCTCTAACCGTTGCAGCTGAGGTACTCCACGAATTCTAAACTTCTTTCAGCATGCGGTCTACTGACTAGCTCTTCTAGGAGTGTCTACGTGTCTGATAAGTGTGTCCGCGGAATGTGGCGTATATCTATAGTTGCATTCAGAAACATAGTCGCCTAATACATGTACATTGTATACTGTTACGTCACTGTGTAGAATGCTGTGTTTCTAAACAAAAAGAAAGCGAAGCGTAAAACAAAGAAACAACGAATCAAAGCAGTGAGTGATCGGAAAAATTGTTGGACATAGATCTGGTATGATAACGGAAACGCTTAGAGTTTAGAAAAAATGACGTTAAATGAAGCCATCTTCCTGATTAGAAATCAATTGTAAAAAAGCTACATTTTGAAATATTAATAAATAAAAAAATACGTACATAGAATAAACACCCACTTTCCAAATTAATTAGGAGTACAAAAAGTTTATATAAGATGAAAATTTTGTTGTAAATAGTGAGTGAATGACATAATAACAAAATAATTCATAGAAGACAGTAGTAGACGATATGAACACTCAAGAAATAAATTCAAATTATGCCACATAAATGCCACATAATTAAAAGCTACGTATTGGCTTATTTGAATGTACTTCTACATTCAAATAAGACATACAGATAAAATATTTATTCAAGTACAGACAACAATATTTTTTCGGCGTTATCCTTTGTCTTGTTTCAAAACCAAAAACAATAAATACAGCGACTATTTATTTTTTATGTCAGTGTTATAAGAAGGTTCAAAAGTTCAAGTTTGATACCTATTTGTAAACGACTCCGTTGAAGGTAATTCTGTTGTCAATAATTAGTGCAAAATAAAATGGCCGGTCAATTGAAAAGTATATTCGATTCGGGTTGTACGAACTTCCGGGACCATAGAATACTGAAATTGCATAAACAAAACCATAGTTAATTTCACAGACATTTCATATTTTAGGAACCGGCCAAAAGACGAGTAAAAGCAACACGTTTTTTTTTTCTAAATCATTGTCTTAATGGCGTAAAGAAGCTTTTACGTGTTTGATTAGTGTGCGCGGATTGTGGTCGTTGTCTTTAGATGCGTTCCAAAACATGGCGTTATACATGCACATTTTTATGACGCTGTGGAGTAGGCTGTTTTTCTTAACAAAACGAAAGCAAGGCGCACAAAAAAACATACAGTAAAACATTAAAGCAGTGATATGAAACGTCGGACATACAGATCAGCAGTGTAATTCTGTAGACATCACCCCGTGAAAATGTAGGTAAAGTGATGGTGAATTGAACTGACATTCCATGCTAATGCTAGGCATTGGCAGACACTTCACTCAAGTTTTCGCGTGGTGACTTTTACTGAATTAGCTGGCAGGTATGCATGATAACGGAACCACTGATTTGGGAAAAAAGACGATGAATGAAACCATATTCACAATTTGACATTGACTGTAAAGATAGTTTGGTAATTTGATCCTGAAATGAACTGTGGTCAGTAGGATGTGGTGCGTCTAGACCGTGAGGCGAGTGTTTCGAGTGGTTTACCATGCTTGTGACGTAGTAATCATTCTGAAACATTTGACAATGAATTTTCAGCACACGCCTCGTACACATGTAAGCCTTAGCCTTTGTAAGATAATATTGAAATAAATCATCAAACTAATATTGAATTAAAAACCCACTCTCCAAAACAAATAGGTTTACAAACAATAAAAGATGAAAATTTGTTGTAAATAAGTGGTGAGTGAATGATATTATAAGAAAACAATTATTGGTAGACGTAGTAGAAGTTATCAGCATTCTGGAAATAAATTCAAGTTATGCAGCCACGCACTCGCGTATTTGAATGTACTTCTAGTATACAGATAAAATTTAATATTTGTGTATGTACAGACAAAAAATATTTTTTCGGCGTTATCCTTTGTCTTGTTTCAAAACAAGATGTCAACAAATATTATGACTATTACTTTTTTAAGATGTTAGTGTTATACGAAGGTTGAAAAGTTCAAGTTTGATACCTATTTGTAAACGACTCCATTGAAGGTAATTCTGTTGTCAATGATTAGTGCGAAATAAAATGGCCGGTTAATTGAAAAGTATATTCGATTTGGGTTGTACGAACTTCCGACACCATAGAATACTGAAATTGTATAAACACAAACATAATATAAATGAATTTTGACACACATTTTAAATTTTGGTTTCTGGCTAAAAAAGTGACACAGTCATCAGTTTTGTAACCGTATAATTGCGATGTTCCGACGTATTTTTCTTTTTAACCGTTGAAGTTGAGAATACGAAAAAAACAAAAGTAATGTTAAAGTTTTGGGTATACTACGTGTTGCTCTCCGAAATTACAATTTGTTCGAAAAATCAAGACGCTTTGGTCTACATTATTTTTTATTATTTGCTTTTTTACTTAACCAAGCATCGATAAAAAAGTTTATACCATGTGAAACCCATATGTAGCGTAATGAATGAAAAAAAAATAAAATCCACAATAAGGTTCGGGACGCAAGAAGAAATCGTTTCTAAAGTTATTCGTGCACGGCCATCAGATAGACCCGAGGTGGTGATAGTATTATGCCGATAAAATCAAAATGCTTATTAAATAATGAAAAAATACTCCAAATATTTGTAACCCTTCCACATTAGAAATTATATATTCTCTATGCCACGTTTAATAACTTTGTCATATAATACCATAAACCATTATATTTGCAACTTGCTTGCAGTGAGCCATTGAGCAGGAGTGCAATGAACGAATCCCATGCATTATAAAATATAAGAAAATACTTAATACCTAAGAGTAAAGAACTCCGCTGAATAAAGTACCATAAGAGGTTTTTAAGGCGTAAAAGAAAGGCCTATCAATCTTGAAATATGCTCTATTTGGTACCAACTTAGCAGACCTATTGAAGTAAAACGCTGCAATAAAATAAATATATAAACACAATCTGAATAAAATAAACATTTTGTCTGTCTGGCGCAATGGGGGCTTAAAATATCAGATGATTTTATTTTGCATTTTAGCCTTGCATTTGACCTGAGGGGCAGTTCTCGTATTTTTAAACGTCCGCATTCTAAGTTCATTCTTGATATGTCAACGTAACCAACTTCAATATATTTTTAACAAGTTTTGGACATTGATGATCGTTGATATGAAATTGCGACTGGATTTTGAACGTTTTTAATAACAGAAATCTGTTTTTGATCTTTCTATCTATTAAGTGACTATCATTAATAAATAAATATTCCACAACTTTTCAGACAACGCTATATAGTGAAGTTAAGCTTGAGAGCTTGTGTTATGGGTTCTAAACAGCTGAAAAACATACTTAGGTACATATTTCTAAATACATACATATTATAGAAAAATACACCCAGACACAGAACAAATGATCGTGCTCATCACACAAACATTTGTTCTGGGTGGGAATCGAACCCACGACCTCCGACATAGCAGTCAGGGTCACTGACTACTAGACCAACAGGCTAGTCAACAGTTATTCATCTAACAGTTTTAATTGGTTTAGACCGAATGTAAATTGACCTGAAAAGGTTATATGGAGTCAAAGGACGTGGCAAGTATCATCTTATGACACTTCGTGTGTAGGCAATGGGACACCGGGCTTGTAGTAGACATCTAAAGAACTTCACGAGATGACTGAAAATAGTCACAAAACATAATTCCTGCAGCCAACATTATTTTCATCTAACTCCAAATTAAGACGTATTTGAACACGCTGATGGTAAAATAAAAGAAAGAAATAAAAGAAAAATGCATATAGGGACACATAATACACCCTTATTATATGGTTATACCTTACGCCGTATTAACAACTTGTTTGCTTTGCTAATGATTTGGAGTGCAATAAACAAAGCCTGCATGCATAATTATATAGTAATACAATTAAATAACACTTAATACCTAAGAGTAAAGCACTCCGCTGAATAGAGTACCATAGGAGATTTTTAAGGCGTAAAAGAAAGGCCTGTCAACGTTGAAATAAACTTTATCAGGCATAACAAACGAAGCATATTCAGCGATGATAAACGCTGCAAGAAAATAATTACATTTATTAACGCAATATAAAGAAAATGAACAATCTATTCCGTCTGGTTTATCTGTCTAGCGAGATGTAGGCACTTGCTTAGTTAGCTTGCTTGCTTCAAAAACGGTGAAGAAAAATACCGTGAGGAAACCGCCTGAGAGATGTTTCTCGGAGGCATGTGAAACCAATTCATAAGGCGATATCAAAACTCTGACACCAGGGCAGACAAAAACAAGAAGAAGGTAGGTATACTTTAGCTTAACTCTTCAAGGAGTAAAGGCATGATATGGCCCTATAGCTTATGTAGATTTATTTAGCAGTCATTATTTTAGGCTATACATAACTATGTATTATGAGCCGTTTTAATATGTTAAATGTAGCTCTTTTATTATCGTTACAATATAATACGTAAATAATTTCTTCATACCTTCACCTTTAGCCATATTTACAACTTGCTTGCTTTGCGAATGATTTGGAGTGCAACAAAAAAAAACTTGCATGCTTAATATTATACAAAAATACCTAAGAGTAAAGAATGCCGCTGAATAAAGTACCGTATGAGGTATTTAAGGCGTAAAAGAAAGGCCTGTCAACCTTGAAAAAAGTTGTATTAAATACAAACTTAGCCAACTTAATACCGACGACAAACCCTGCAATACAAGACATTTATACACAAATTGATAGTTAGATTCAGGAGAAATCTTTTAAAATCATACTATTCATGAATAGTTTTGACGTAGGTACAATTAGATAAACAAACGTGCTGGTAATTTCCGGTAGTTTTAAAATTACGTGTGATTCATAGTGGCACAAGTAGGTATTGACAATAATGACTGGCCATCAGACAATTTATCATCGAAAGTATTTGCCAGTTTAAAACCATCAATTCAAGGTACATTTTGAAGCTATTACTGCAAAGAAAACTGTATCAGAAACAGTTCAAATAAGCACAGACGTTTCTTTTTGTCAAGTTGATCTACAAAGTAATAACAATTTAATAGACTTGCTACTTTATTACATTTAACGTAAATGTTAATTATTTATCACTGTCTCATTTGTAATGCAGACTGAATCATTGACATCAACAATACTGAGTGAGTTAAAAAAGGCATAGACTGCCAAACTGAAAGTATGAAAGATTCCGATGAAGATTCAATTATTATCAATGTAGCCTGTAAATTGTTTTTATTGAAGATGCACCAACTTTCATAATCACGAACCACTAATTGTAGATGTTAAAAACAAAGCAGGAATTGTCGTTGTACCTTAAATGATGAGAACGAATTTATGATGTTCATACAAGTAACCCGTTTGGTGCACAACTCATTCATTCCACATTATAATGAAATAATGAAAAACTCACTGCAATATTTTTACAAATTACAAATAGGTATGTCATACCATATTTGCGACTGTGCAACACGATACGAATACTGAAAATTTTACGTGCAATCGTACCATCCAAGGAGAATGCGGCAAAGTCCATGCATAAGAAAATATTAAACTCAAACCTAATTGTAAAGTACTCCGCTGAATAGTTGCGCGGAGTCCGTTTTTAATACATAAAAGAAAGGCCTATCAACCCGGAAAGGAGTTTTATATTCTACTCTAGCCGATCGAGTACCGACGACATAAGCTGTAATACAATGAACATTTTATCATTATCAATACAAACAAAGTGAAATCCTAAAAGTGACGTAGTGTTGTAGTTATGCCTCGCAGTGTCAATGAGTTAGATAGGCCATATATACCTTGCTCAAAAATTGAGCGATCAAATCCTAAAGCAATTTATGAAATCTGTCCCTGAGTTAGTGAATTCGAACAAGAAACAAATAAACTTTTCAGCTAAATTATGTTAGTATAAAAGTTAGATTGAGAGCGTCGTGATGCCACGTGGTTTTCAAACGACAAACCAACGGTTGACAGTTAATTGATATCGCTGATAGAATATCACTTTGTTTAGAATCAGAACGAAACAAATTTTAATAGGAATGTTTTATTAGCAACGTAAATAAATTCATAGATAAAAAATACTTTTATCTTAACCAGTATATAAAATAAGTTATTATTTATATCATGAGAATAAATGTTTTTGAACTTTTAACTTTAAATAATAATCTTTTATCTGTTTCAGTTAGAAATCTAGTTCTCAAATCAATCGTAGAATTAGACTCACCATTTGCTGCAGCCGCTTCGGCACCTTCCTCATTCACATCTATGAACGCTTTTTGGACAGCTGCACTTACGTACATGTCTGACGCTCCCTTTATTAAATTGTCTAATCGAGCTTGGCCTGCAGTGAATAGTTTTACAATATTTATCTGAAATAAATTATTATGGTTAAAAATAATAATTCCCCTATATTATTGTTCAAACTACACAAAATCATGTCATAGCTTGCTAAATAGTGGTCACATAACCCATGGGTTGTCACAATGACATGCAAATTACTTGTAAAATTGGGCTGGCCTTAAGAAGTCCGAAATTACCTTTTTTAGAACATCTGAAAGGTCAGTAGTGGTTTCAATCTTAAACTTCGGAAGTTCAACGGCAACTTCGTTGAAATACATGTTGTCAATGGCGGTTTTTAAAATTGCGGGATCCTTTAGTTTTTCAAGAAGAGGATTGAGGCCATCAATTTCATTTGGAAGTACGATAATAAGTGATGATTGATCTCCTTCATAGGGCAGTTCTAAAAGCTGTAATGAGCAAACAATACAATTATACACTTGTCTGAAAATTGGTACCAATATCAATAGTTGTATTTGGTTATTTGATTAATGCAACAGGTAACAAATACGTGATTTAATATAATTAATAGTAGTGATTATTAGTACTCATATATCACAAAGTATGTTAAACTGTGTGTACTTTGATAGTAATTTTTGAAACATTTGATATTTTTTTACCTTGGCATCAAGTTCCCGGCTTTCACCGTATTTGTAGTCGTCAGATTTGTGCATGGTAGGTTTTTTGATAGTTTTATCTTTGCTCACGTAGAAATCTTGATCAACAGTCGCCGATGGGTTGAACTGCTTTTTCCACTTACCCTATATCAAATAAACATAATATGTATTAGCATACGTTTTAAATATTGTCTTCTTCCACATTTTTCTATTAATGTTCTGTAGGTAATTTTAATGATCCAGCTACAGTAGATAATTTTGCTAGGTTAAAAGCTGTTTATTTACAAAAAATATTATTCATGAAGAAAAGCATCACATTTGGGTTTTATAAAAGTAAACGGACAAACCTTGAAGTAAATGGCGTTAACGAGAACAGCGGCTGTGGTTTCATCCAGTGAGTCTGCTGCTACTAGGTCTTTGATCTTATGATTTGTGTTATCTTCAACCTGAAAATATTGTGTACACAACATTATAGTATGATCATAGTATTTTAGATTTCTAGGATGATTAATTTATTAAATGATTGCAAAGTAAAATATTGGGATTAACTCAGGGTTCTATAACAGGTAACATAATTATAGCAATCGGTTAAACGACAGAATGAAGAATAACTAATAACAAAGATAACTCTTATGAAAAAGTAAAATTCCAGTTAGTCTGGGCTACCTAAGTTATAAATATAATTTAAAAGAAATCGACGACGGCTACCGTTCATCAATAAGACCGGACTATGAAAAAATTCGTATTAAAATTGAAAACAAAATTTTACCCATGCGTTAATTTCATTTGCAGCTTCAACATTTTTAGAGAAATCAACGTTTTTGACGTCCGAGTTGAATACATCCCTAGACACGATAGCATACTCGTCGTTCAAAACTGCACCCTTGCGGACGTAAACTCTGTTAGCTAGATTTAGCTCAACACCCTTCACAGATCGCAGTTGGTTGGTCATACCACTGAACACTTCCTTTGTCTGTAAGAAACATAACACTCATAGATCAAGAGAAATAAACATCACTAAGGTATGATTTCGTCTTTATTTTACGTTTGTAGTTTCACAATGACGGAGAAACTGCTTAACCAAATATATGATAAGTAGCGTATTTATAATCCGTGTCTGATCAGCATCGTCAAGTCCTTACGGTACAATTGAACCGACCGTATATGTTATAGTATTATACTTAATACTATAAAATATAATATGTATGTTCACTTAATAATATGTTACTACATTATGGATGTTAAATTGTAAAATGTTATCCTTCTTGCTTAAAAATGGTTTTCTTGAAATCGATAGACGCAAGTTTATCTGATTAGAAGGCTATAATATATTAGACTAACATTTTTAAATTCGATACACTTACCACATTGTCATTGGGCAAACCGATGGCTTTAAGGATTTCGTCATGAGATTCTCCTACTGAAGCCAAAGATAGTTGAGCTAATGGAGAAAGCACAGAAAATGCCGAGAGCACAACATTTTCGCCTGGTTTGGCTTTCACTACCTCCTGAAAATTCAAAGGAATTTAATGATTATGTATAATCAATAATGTTTGATAGATTTGTGATGCGATTTAGATGTTTATTGTGTAAGATTTTCTGTAATAGTTAGATATTATAATATTATTATTTGCCATTAGTGTTTTATTTTCCATAGCGTATATGTGTGTGTATTGTGATGCGTTTCGAATTGAAAAGTCATGTCCAATAAAGGAAAACATAATTAAATCTGTGTTGCATGTTCGGTTGATTGCGTCACGGTCTTTGTTTCCGTATGACGATGAATTCAAGGACTACCTATTTTACAATCTTGTTTCAATGATTGGCATTATTAGGTCCTATCGGAAACTTCCACCTTGGTTTCTACATGATTGAATTTTGAGTTATGATTTAAGACCATCCCATGTTTGAAATTAACATTAAATACGCAGGTTTATGGTACCTTGGAGCTTGAGCTCCAAAGTTCCATCCAAGGCTTCTAAGTTGACTAGCCTGTTCGTCTAGTAGTTAGTGGCCCTGGACTGCTATGCCGGAGGTCGTGGGTTCGATTCCTACCCAGGACAAATGTTTGTGTGATGAGCACGTTCATTTGTTCTCTGTCTGGGTGTAATTTATCTATAATATGTATATATTTAGAAATATATAAGTATCTTTATCAGCTGTTTAGTACCCATAACACAAGCTCTCAAGCTTAACTTGGGCCTAAATAGCGTTGTGTGAAAAGTTGTGGAATATTTATTTATTTATTTATTTTATTCTAAGTCAACGCAATAAATTATATCAATGTATGGGAGGACATTTTTTTAAACTACGTAGTCAAGTTTGTCCTTCAATTCTATTCCCAAGTAGGTATAGGTTAGTGCGGAACTCTCAGTGCACAAGTACTTGTCTTACTTGTTTGATTTTTAATTTATTTTAAAATGATCGCAAAATATACATATCTGTATAGTTGTATACATTATGAAATGCAATAAAGATTTGAGAATTGAGTAATTTTATTGTTTCTTCTAATGAATTCGTGGTAGGTACCTATTCCATACCGATAACTAAGTAATGTTTAGTTTACGTTTGATTTTGTATGTATGCCTCAACACTATTTCAGGCACTACTGTAGAAAAAAAGGTCCACGGAGAGTCAATCTTAAACTGTATAAAGGGATACCATTTAGTTAATAAATTATAAAAAAAAACTTCATACAAAACCATATCTAAAAGTAACAAGTCAATATTTTAAAAATTGTTATCTAATGGCACACGTAATTAGTTTTAGGTTATCACATACCTAGATATAACTTGTAGAAGTTTCCAATCGTGTTGATTTTATTGGTATTTCAAAAGCGTTGCTAATTGTAGGTATATACGATATAGAACTA
The DNA here is from genome assembly GCA_921972225.1 of Euplexia lucipara. NCBI lineage: Eukaryota > Metazoa > Arthropoda > Insecta > Lepidoptera > Noctuidae > Euplexia > Euplexia lucipara. Next base: position 9,941,453 of record OV179144.1, on the reverse strand, counting down.
CTTACTTGGAACATCTTAGCGGTAAACACCTCATTACTTGCTCTAAGGAGTTCTACGTTTGATTGTTCTGACATTGCTGTTGCCACGAGGGCTAATACTGAAACATTAAAAAGTATAGTTAGTACAGACTAATTGCTTCTGGAAGAAAGTTTACGGCAGTTACTTTAAAGCATACCTATCTTCATGGATATTTAATAAGCTAATGTCATATTGTGCCTTACGAATTACAGTCGTTGATGGAAGGTCAAGCTGCGCTCGTAAGGGCGGTCTGTGGATACACCAACCATTAAACCGAATGGACATGGACGCACATACGAACTCCATGAGTTTAGGACATGATTCCAGAACCTGCATTAAAATTAAGAATACCTAGGCGACGAAATTTTTTAACACGAGTGTCCGTGATCATGGATCGAACTTACGGTGTCCAGATGTGCGAAGATGTCCCCTCTACCCTAAATATGCCATTCACAGATCTTTGCAAGTTGTTACGAGTATGGAGTACGAGTGCGGAGTTCAGCATAGCATTGGATCATGTAAAATACTATCGTTATTTAGCTGTTCTAGTAAGACTGGAAGTAGACCCTAATATAGTTACATATTCTAGCTCGATCCACCTCCTATACGTTGACGATGTTTTATCCAAGTGTTCGTAGAAATCCACTCTAGATTGAAAATGTTTGCTGATGAATAGAAGACGATAATGTTAGATTGCTATGAGACAATATGGATTGGCGGGATTAACTTAATTTAGTTTTATTGGTTATTCGCTGTACTAAATATATCTTAAATAAATAAAAATGAAAAGGTGAAAATTTATGCCATCATAGGATTTATACAGTAATTCATATTTCGATTTTTAGAATATGAAATTCATGACTATGGAATATGGAAGTGATTGTTATAGGAATAATTATATTATCAGATTATAAGCCTAGAAATGCTTTTCTTTTAGACGTAATAGTAATAAGAGTCCTGGATATTACATGAGTATCTACTTGTCGAACTTTTCTTATTAGCTATAAGTGTGCAAATTTTATATATTTAATGTCAACAGCTCATGCAAATATAATTTATAACGAAAAAAAAGTTGTCCTTATTCAAATTGAATCTTCTAAAGTTTTCCTATACATTCCGCTAATGTGTTTGGCGACTTTTTATATACGACTACCAGAACTTGTTTTAGCAACACACTGGGAATATTTTTTGTACAATGAAGACCCACAGACGGCACTTATTACAACTTTGGTTTCATTATTATTACTTTGCGGAATGCGAAAATTGCGGTATAGTCATCATCACAGATTCATTCAATGTAAAATATTATAGTAAAATGAATCAACACTGAGTGATGTACTTGTACAAGTATAAACGGTTATGACAATCAATTGTTGTTAGAGGTATGTAAAAATGTATCCAAACAGAATGCATAACATCAACAATAACCCATAAAACCGCAAGGTTATAAGGAAAACCGGCTTAGTAAGTTGAATATCTCTGCTCTTTGATGTCAGGGAATCCCAGTCAACCTTTACTGGCCAAGAAATCAAGTTCTCTGATAATAATTAAATTAAATGACGTAATTATTTATTTATCTACATTACTTATTAACAACGTCTATTTAAGCTTAAATGTAAATGCAATGTAAGAATAAATTTGTAAGCAAAATATAGAAATAAAAAACTTAAAGATGATTGTTTTCGGTTTACCGTCAAGGTTGACAAAAAAAAAACTGATAATAAAACTCTTCTTTCAAAGTGCAAAGGTTATGAATTATGAGATAACTTTGATAGGGTTGTAGCTATCATTATAGACAAAGGCATAATGTGTAAGTAAATTGGAAACTGGTATGCTTAAATAATAATTATTCAAGACAAAACAGAAGTTCTGAAACTACAACCAATTTAGACTTATTTGCTACACTTCAATTAAATGTGAAATTTATTTTCTTATCATGCACGTGAAGTTAATGACGTGAGCACTGTAATATCTTTTAAAATATCGATTTTATTAAAGACTCACCGCATATGAAGAGCTTCATGTTTGCGGCGGCGTCTGTCTCGGACGCTGGATCAACACTAACCGGTTAACGAAGCGATGCTCTTTTAAATAATACAAATTGTTGACTGTAGTCACGATGTGGTCACTGCCTAATGCCAACTAGCTAGATAAACAATTCTTATACCAGTATTGGGTATTCACAAAATACATCTATAGTTCGGTGAATTTTGTGCATGTTTACTTCTTAAGTAAACACGGAATATATACCAGTGAAAAGTACTAAAAAATTGTGACGATCGCGATAATGTATTCAAGGAACATAATAATGTGTTTAAAGGTATATTTTGACTAAGTATGAGGGAAAAGACGGGAAACCCCTTAATGACTGCTAGGAATTGTAATAACCTAACTGGTTAGTAAGGTAGCGGTTTGGAACTACGGTGTTTTTTGTATTTAGTTTAATTTCTATAATTAGCATGTTGCATAATAGCCAAATGGCAAACGCATAAAAACCAACGGTTGTTTAACCTTTTATAATAAATGAGTATTTATCTTATTGATATACTTTTAAAATGATCATTCCAGGGTTTAGTGTGCACACTGCGCATTTAAACCTGGAATGGTCATCAAAAAAATACAACAAACTAAAAAATAACTTCGGACGTCAAGTTGGATTTATATTTGGAAAGCTTTTGATTGCACACGGTAAAATAAATACAATAAGCAAAGAGGGACAAACGAATAGAAACAAATCGTATGTTCAATGAACTAACTACGACTACAAAGATACTAGTTACTTTGGTTGATACAAAACATGGCTGGTCCTGGTCTACTGACAACTATTTTATAAACTACCTTGGGATATTATTGTATATTTGAGAAAAGTTTTGAATGTAAATGTGAAGGGTTACACCCTTCACATTTACATTCAAAACTTTTCTGGAGGAAGTCCAAAGAAACGATGAATTGATTGTGCGAAAGATGATATAATAATATAATAATAAAATGACTATTGAGATGAAGACAAATGGAGACATATGGAAGTAAAAGAGGATATGCTGTGCTGACTGAATAAATTTCTAAACCAACGGGAAAAATAATTAAGGTTTTTTGAAACGAATAAAGTTTACTTACATGCAAGTAAGTTTTAAGTTTCATTGAATTATTTGTTTAAGTACTTATTTTTTATGTCATGTCGATAACTTTTGAAATTAATTTAATAAAAAGAATACATTGATGTTGGCGTTGCTGGTGCGTTACATAGGCAGGTACGGAGGCCAGTACTTTAAGCGACCCTAATGTGTCAAATATCTTTGATTGTTTTTCAACTTTATTGTAAACGGAATAAGGTTTATGTGCAATGGATGATGATTTTTATGAACAATTATAACTTTATTTATTTCTCCAATAATTTTAATGTCATTATAAACGATTCCTTCTCTAAACGTTTACTTTTGAAGAAATTTTTACTTGTTCATATTTTTTAATCAACATTGGCATTAATCCCGTGTCAAATCCGAGATAAAACACCGAAACAAATTCAAAGTTGATTTCGCTTTTCAATATCAGATAACAATGTCAAAAGGCATACTAATATACTTAATTCTGGCTCACTGGACCACAGAACAGACGAAATATTGATCATCCCTGCAAGTGGCATTATCAATATCGAGTTTTCATCAATCAAGCCTGACACTATTTACTCGTAAACCTAAACATAATGCGACGTAGGCAGAGGTGTAATTGTGGTACAGTTACATTTCGCTAGCTACGTGTAATTCTCACGTATCTAATAGGGGACGATCCTATTACCATCAACCGCGCACAAACCCAGACATCAGGTTCCTACTGAGAATTTCAAGATGGAAACGCCCAATAACCTCCTGCTGAGCAATAGCGTCGGAAACCACTAGACCAATGAGACAGGGATTTACTCTTACTCGTCATTTTTAACCGACTTCAAAAAAGAAGGAAGTTCTATGTTCGTGTGTATATTTTTTTTTTGTATGTTACCTGATTTCTCCCCCATTTGTGGACAGATTCTCAAAATTCTTTTTTTTATTTGAAAGAGTATACTCCTGAGGTGGTCCCATTTTAATTTGGTGGAGATCTGGTGCTGATCTTCGGAGATATACAACGGAACTCTTCAAAAATAGACGGCAAATCTGTCGTGATTGCTGGAATCGCTTGGATTAATGTTTATAAAACAACATGGCGTATCACGCCTGTATGCTCTGAGAGGTACACAGATTTGAACAATCTACCTAGATTCAACAGTTAGGTATGTTAATTTTCATTTATTAGGGATGAGTGGGCAACCCTATTATCATGACATGTATTGTTAACAATTAACAATATAAAATAAATTCATGGCAAATATTTGTATGGGAACAACTAAAAATGGAAAAATATTTTTTTTTTGCAAAAAATAAAACCGACTTTCGATAAATTCGGAAGTCGGTGGCCCATCATGAATAAGACAAAACCACCAAAGCCACAGACTAATTTAGAGTTATTTTACACCGTTTAGTGCTTTTTTTTAAGTCGATTTTATTTTTTGCAAAAAAGTTTTATATTACATTATGACTTATTAGGAGCTTTTCATATTATAAAATTACAAATAAACTAACAGCTTTAAATACTAGCCTTGACAGAAGTAAGCTCAGCTCACTTCCAAGGTTGCGATATTTAGCTCATCCGTATTTTAGCGACCCATTTGCGTTAATTTCCTATACTCACAGTGTGAAAGCCAAAGTCAAATCATATATTTTAATTAGGTAATTTAAAAGACACTTTCGACCGTCAGACTTGCAAGTTAAATACAATATAGGTCATTATTTATTTTAGAATGATTCTAGTGTCAGTTTTGATTGTCACGTTTCCGCTATATTTGGAGATATTCATCGCCATAACATAAGAACATTAAAGATCATTAAAAATGCAGAACATGTGTGTGCGCATTCCATTGTTTTCAAATAATGAATTTTTAATGATTTTTACAGATACTTCTCTTAGGGCGATATTTACCACAAAGTATATGAGAAACGTGACACTTTAGTAAATCATATTCCTAATAGTTTATTGATTGTTTAAGTGTTCCCTAACCATACATACTTACTACTTTTTAAGTGCAAAGAAATTAAAAAAAAAAAAAAATGGTGCCGGTTCGGCCATAAGATTTAAAACTCTTTCGATTCAAAACTAAAATCCTGTAAAATAAGGCAGTTATAACATTTTTGGATATTACAACTTTGAAGAAATGCTAGAATGAGTTTGTATCTGGACCTTATTCGTATTATAACTCTGTTGGACGTTAACAAAAAATGCCAAATTAGTCCAATCGATCTTAAGTGATGCGATTGCTTAACTTAGTATTTACTTTGTATGTACACTTGGAGTAAATAAATCGATCCCCTTTCTTTTTACACGTAGGTATAATGGTTTATATTACCATAAAGGTTATTTAGGCCATATAAGGTCCAAATCGATGCGTTTTTTTATATCAATAATAATAGGAACCAACAACCATAATGCGTGGAAAAAGCATGTGGCTCGATTTATTTGCTTCCAAGTGTAAATATATAGGTTCATTGTTTTCTGTCTCAATTTAGTTTGCAAATAAACCATTTTAAACCAAAATCTGTGGTCCAAAATCTGTTTGGAATCAGTTATAAATAAATAGTTCATTGTTTACACATTCCTAATATGTGATCATTGTAGGGTCCCCGAGGTCGGGAGTTTGAACCGTTTTAAAATGGGTCCACAGATTTTGGCTTCAAAGTCAACTCTCATAAAAGTGTTAGATTTTCCGTTGAATAATAAACGTTGTGATTGAACCTGTGTATTGATAGAAAATCAATTTGGAATTATACGTTCAATTAACTTTTACAATCATATGGAAAACGAACAAGTAGGCAAGTACCTTCATCTTATAATTATTTTTAGAGAATTTACAGGCAGAATTGTGTTTTTAATTATCGTATTGCAATAAGGAAATAAGACAGAATTGTACGAAGTTAGTAACACTCGTAATTATATTCTGAGTGCAGATGTCTAGGTAAAATCAAATAAGTACATTCAGTTCCTTGCGTCTTTTTTTTTTAAACACGTCGCAGCACCCTAATAATTTCTGTGTTGTGGATGAATTTACAAACAATAAAAAACAATTAAAAAGCCAGAGTATGAACACATTTTTGTACAGACAGCAGCACATTAAGTCACCCCAAATTGTCAAATTTTCGCAATTGAACCTTATAAAGTTTGTTACAAAGTTGAAAAACTCTCAAAGAAATTTGACACATTAGCGTATTTTGAAGTGTTGGCATCCGTGCCCAGCATGAATCTAACCAGCGAGATATCGCGTTATTAAGCGAATATTCGCCGCAATGAACAAAATCAAAATGTCCAGAACATTATAATATTATTCTGTATCTACTTATAAGTGAAGCAAGTCTTCACTTTGGCTTCACTTGGCTTTCAGTCTAATTTGCAGTTTTTACTCTGTCCTTTTCTAGCTGAAGAGCATTTCTTTTTTTTTGCCATAACTTATTTGCGGGATGTCCCATTATTTTATAAATTAATAACTTTGGTGTAATCTAGAAATTACTGATAATGTTTTGTTTAAGGGGCCGTGCCTGAAATCGACTGATTTTGATCAACTTTAATCATTATTTGTGAGAAAGAGAACAAGAATTTACACAATCCTATTTGTGATTTGGAAAGACGAGTTCCTTGCTTTGCATGTTGAGGAATTAAATTTTGGAAATAAATTACGTATTCATGGAAAATCACTAAAATTCACCTACATGTTTTCCAAAAAATGACGCGAGACTGACGTTTGATCATTTAGTTACAAGAAACTGAAACAGATTTTGAAAATTAAAAAATCTTACCAATACCAGTATATAGTCTACTTGCACGTGAGGGAACCACTTTTTTAATTTTTACTACAACATACGAAAAAAAAAAAATTCAATGTCGTTACTTTCCGGAAATTTCAAGACTTATCAGTATTTTTTTTTCTATTGTTTGAATCACTTTTAAGAAATTTTAAAAGCAACATATTAATCTTCAGTTTATTATATATTCGTACTATGTTTTAACTTGTGTACTTTAACTTGTGTACCAACATAGTAAACAAATATGAATACACAAAAATTCCGGAGATTTATTTCTCAACCGTCTTAATTGACTTAGAAACTCAAAATATTATGATATAAAATATTAAAACAGTTTAAGCGATCACTACGCTCGAGCTTTACGCGTGTGTTCGTGAACGGTACACACAAATATAGCATCGCATTGATGTTACCTTAAAACCAGCGAGCAAATTTTATTAAAGCAATAATTGTAATTTAAATTTATAGAAAATATTTTACCAAATTACACATACACTACTACTGGATATTACTGTATATTATATTTATATACAGTATCTAAATAAAAAAAGACGAATTTAGTAATATAAGAGAAGACTTGTAATTGGCTTTCAGCCTAATTTGCTGTTTTTACTCTACCCTTAACTTAAACCCTAGCAGTAAGTCTTCCATGCTAACTAAATAAATAAAATTAAAATCTAATGGCGAATTCAAGCCACGAGTTCATCTCACACCAACGAGAGTTTATACAGATGCTAATCATTGAGACACTTCAAATAGAACCAACCGTATCTAGTATCCAGTTACTTGTAATGTCGAAATGATCACTTATTGACTGGCCTGTTGGTCTAGTAGTAAGTGACCCTGACTGCTATGCCGGAGGTCGTGGGTTCGATTCCCACCCAGGACAAATGTTTGTGTGATGAGCACGATGGTTTGTTCTGTGTCTGGGTGTTATTTATCTATAATATGTATGTATTTAAAAATATATAAGTATGTTTATCAGCTGTTTAGTACCCATAACACAAGCGTTCAGCTTAGCTTGGGACTAAATGGCGTTGTGTGAAAAGTTGTGGAATATTTATTTATTATTTATTTATCTGCAAAATGGTCAAAGTTTCTAGGAATAAATCAGAACGTTCTGGGTAATTAAAGAGATAACAACTAGAAAGTTTTAATCTTAGCAATAGTGTATTTATTTATACCTACTCTAGCTGAAATGATCAAGATAAGGTAGGTTCCTTGGCCTTGTTATGGGAATCATTGGTTTTCAACTGTAAAACCCACAGTAAAACAAAAAAAAAGGTTTGTTAAATGATGATGATTATAACAAGTACCTAATTCGATGTTTTCATCTTTTTAGGGTTCCGTAGGCATTTAGCAAAAGAAATCAAACTCGGTTAATTGGTTTGGGAGCTACTAGACTTACATACATACACACAGATACACACGTTAAACGCTTAAACAGCCCTCTTTTGCTGTCGCGGAATAAAAGCAAAACCAATGTACTTAAGTTCGGTCTGTATAATCATATAGATATTACACAGCCATTTTACTAGAAGTATTCAAAACCCCGAAAGTCTGACCACCAGATTAACCAAGGGATATCGATAACATGTAATCCAGTCACTAGGTTTTGGAGGTCAGATACGTTGGCGCTTCATGTGTCCAGTATTCTGCTGTATCATCTTAGACAGGCAAAAGGTAAAGGCTTGGCTGATGGTAACTATAGGATTGTCATCCATGAAATTTCAATTAATTCTGCTCACCTCTGGACAATGTTGCAATTAAGTAAAATAATGAAACAAATAATTAGGAGTAGAACTTATAGCGTGTGAGGTATCACAGAAATTATAATTCAAGATACGTCAATAATTAATTGATCGCTTATCCGCGTTTAAGTTTAAAATCAAATGCAGAATTAACTTCGTTATTTATAGTCAGAAATACTACGAAATACAAGTATAGTTGTGGACATTAGAATTAATACTGTAAATCAATAAATATCCATCCTGACCACAGAACCCTTTACTGTCGTCAAACACGTACTTTGCCAGTTTTTTTTATACCATAATAAGGGTCAGCATCTGTCTCATACGCGGTATACTGCTTCTTAGTTTGTATTCAGATCATGTAACGCGTTTTAGCCTCATCTTTATAGTTCCAACGTGATGGGTCTCACGGTGTAGTGACGTTTCTCGACAGCTAATGTCGGACACGGCTTCACATTTCTGTGGCAACCTATTCATAGATTTCCCCAAGACATTTTATTTTCCTTCACTGAGTATGAATCTACAGTAAATAGCGTCACTTTGTTTCTTTATGACACTAAATGAACAAAAGACTATTGATAAAGTACTATGTGGTCAAAAGTGTTTTACATTAAATGCTAGTGGTGGGTGATAACGTAGATTATGAAGGTACCTATTCATGAGTAAAAATAAACAATAATGATTATTCATTTGTACTGTAACGTTCTTCTTTCATAAGATCTCAGAACATTGATCAATACTTACCTACTTATGGTTGGTTCATTAGGTTTCAATTTCAAGCAGACATAATGCAAAATAGCCTCGGGTGTTGAGGTAAAAGTGAATTTTGCGAGTACATGTTTTACAGCATGTAAATACATTCTTGATAGGATTTTAACGCAAGAAATCGGAAAAACAAGTGATGGGAAAGTGCTTACCGAGGTCTGAAATTGGAAACGCGTTCGTCAGAGTCCGGAAATTGTTGGTTCGTCGACAGCGACGGCTGTAGGGCTGTAGCTGACGGGTCACGTGAGCTCATTATCCTGTCACGTGGCGAGCTCCAATTGCCTCCCGCAAGATGTCTCGCCACGCCGCTGTGTCGCTGTGTAGCCGTGTCGCTGTGTAGCCGTGTTAAGTCTGTGTTGCCATGTCGCTTCTAAAACCAAACGATATTTCACACGTTGTAAATCTAGGTGAACTCCGAATTCCATCTTTTCTGTTAGGGACTGGGATTGTTGCTAGTTTTCATGAAATCTTACGTTTAGAGTCAGAATGGCTTTTTTATCTTTGTAGGAGCTAGGTATGTATTATACTATTATCATACCATATTGCTAGTAATTTGAACAGCACAAGCCGGCAAAGTAGATAGTAATACGTAGGTGCAAAATAAGAGTGGCGTTAACATTGAGTGTACGAATGTGCACTTTTGTTTCGACAACCATCCATTAAACACACGCGTCTTCAGTTTATTGACAACCCACTTAATAAGGACTTCATAAAAATAACAAACAGTAAGGACTTAAATGTCCTTACTGTTACTTTTATAAGTACTTACTTACGTAACATCGCTATTGGTATGATATACCTATGTTTAATTATGAATTATGATGTAGTCTTACCTATATATATAACTTCATTGGATTCTAATTAAGTGGCGAGTTTTCAAAGTTTACGAAAACTCAATTTTGATTAAACTAAGAGGGATTGCTCGTTTCATTTGGTTTGTGGCTAAATAATACCTAACACACGCGGTCAACCGAACGTTAGGGATATTCAGATTTTCATGTGTTTTTTGCAATCTGACAAAATCTGCCGTTCAAAGTCAGGTCTTTGAGTTTGTTGCTTAAAATATAATTGACGACCGTAACAAATGTGGTTTATCTGAGTTATAATAATTAAAATTACCAATACAACCCCTAAAGTTAATTTAATCCCATTCAATGAAAATCGCGGGCTACTCTGGCGCTTTCACCTTAAGCAACGTTTGTCTAGGTTGGTCCATGGATAAATTAGTTTTTATTTCGAGAATTATTGTACCTCGAAAAGCACGTTAAACCATTGATACGGGTGGTAATTCTAGATCTGTGACAATCGTTAAGAGGAGTTAAAAGCCCGTAAGTCTAACCATCTAGTCTTGCCAAGGGGTGTTGTTTTATTTAAGGGCAGTGTCGTAAAGATTTGATAGCCTGTCACTCCATTTCAAAAACAGGTATTCAACGGGCTTCAGTTAGACCGACAGCCGATCAAAAAGACTAAGCAGATTAACACAATTTGCGCTCAGCATCTATTTCATAGCCTACTCAAGGCATGACGATTAATTTTATAAACAGTACCAAAAAAAGGAGAACATTTGGTTAGGCTAACAGTACCAAAGACAAGAAGACATTAGGTAGGCTGTAAAAAGTACATAATCTCCTAATTAATTAAAAAATATTTTATTATATAGGTACTTATTTAGAAAACGCACTCTCTAGTGTTTTTGCTTCATCAAATTTGTAGGAGCTTAATATTTACGAATACGCAAAACGTGGCGAGATGAAAATTTAATATCGTTAGGCTATTGTATATTAATTAAGAAGTTTACATATTAAGGTACAACATAATACGATATTATAAAGGGTCTAAGCAAAGATCAAAGTGCTTTTTCGTAAAAGCCTAATTAAAAGGGATGTCGGCTGCAATTTGATCTTAAGGAAGGAAAATTGTCGAACAGGATCTAACAAAAATGTGTAATTAAAACCAAGAATCCAAACAATAGCTAAGACAATCGAACGAAGACTTAGAAAAGGCGCCGATCTTGAGTTTCGACACGTTGATAGAATTTGTTAATTGCGTAGGTAGGTACCTACTTACGTTAACAAATTATGCCTATGCATGTAGGTAGGTACAACAGCAAAAACATAATTCAATTAAAGAATTTAATTGAATTTTATTGTTACAATCATCCTTTCATTTTCGTTTTATAAATATCGTAGGTAAGTAATATCACCGTACACAACCGAGTTTTAATTAAAATTAAGTTACATTAGAAAAAACCTATTAAGTATTTATAAGCGCGCAGCGTAACCTAGTTCAGCTTCAAAAATGTTTCTCCATCGATTATTAAGTCGTTTCTAGTTAATTAACAGAGTTTGAAATTTAATTAAACCTTTTGTTTTATAAATAAGATAAGCTGAAGAAGTTTTGGCAGACTGACCTTTAGCGGCAGTTCGCTATTGTACATAAGTACAAGTATCTACGTCAGAGCCTTTGGACTTGCAAATAGATTATGAAATTTCAATACTTGTCGAGTTCCTCACAATTGTGTAACACAAACTTGGGATATTTTGATAAGATGTTCCTATTTCAGGCGCTGTATGTTCAAATACGTATAGCTGTAAAACTTTAAATATATCTTAGAAAGGAATTTATAAGTTTAATAAATAAGTAAGATTAGAAGTGCAAACTAGAATCTTTAAGTAAGATTCTAGTTTGCACTGCTAATCTTAAATATTTATGACTTACATTTGGGATTTATTTAAAGATTTTAGTTTATATTGGTATCATCCTTGCGATAAACAATGATATAAATTTACTTCAGTAGATATTAAACAACCGATGGTAGACTGGCGTTTAGCATGTAAAATAAAATACAGGATGATTGTAAATTTAGTACAAATCTTTCATGAGTTGTAAAAAACTACTTAAAAGTGTGTTGATTCGTACATGACGCAATATTTACCAGATGAAAATGTATAAATCAGATTTTTTTATTTGATAAATACTTCAGGGATGCTGTCTTATAGTAAAAGTTGTTTATAATCATGAGTAAGTACTTTTACCCCCTGAAAGGTTTTCTTTTCATTGATAGCCTGTAGGTATATTGTAATTGGCACAAGACTATTTATACTTTGAGATAATTACCTACTGATTTATTTGTCTGTAAATCATCCATGAAATAAGTAAATCAATATACTTACTTAAAATAAAACAAAATGAAAATTTAGTTACATAGTTAATAGGAATCCTTATGTTGGCCAACAACAATTGTTACACTGTGTCAATGCAAGAATATTCGCGTGACGTATCTACTCAAATTATCAAGACATGCTCAACCCCGTTTACAACAATACAGACTCAGCTGCCAGAAGCACTAAACATTTCAGGAAATCAAGCGGTGCGGATAAATTCTCCACTTTGCACGGACATCTTCGCTTGTCAGACTAGTAAGTCGAAAACAGTAGTCGCATATATCTAAGTCGCAATTAATCTATCACAGTGAGAACTGGCTGAATAGTTCTGTCGCTACCATCAGTTCCGAGTACTCAGTTGGGCAAGCGCAGCCGGGCAATAACATGGCTCCGTCACTTGCATGTGCTCTCGTAGCCGTCATAGATTAACTAGGGCACAGACTTGGGAATAGGCATAAATGTGAATCCCCTAGCGGGATTGGCCAAGCCAAGAGAGCAATCTGTGGGAAGTTGGGCCATGACGGATGATGGTTTAACTCGACGTCATAATGTGTGAAGAACATTAACTATAGGATTTCGTACACCCGCCGGTCGGCCGACGCGCAATGAGAGTAAATCTCTTTATCTGTTCTGTGGTGAAAACGGTAAAAAATTTGCTAACTACAATTATTCTGCTTTGTAGGTAACCAGGAAGTATCGTATCCTTACTGTACGAGTAAGGTACGGCTTACCCCATCGACTAAGTATTATCTACATATATGATGCGATTTTTCAGCCTTTCTATGGAGCCAAACTAAGATTAGCCTCTTAGTAGCTGTATCTATTGAAGGAAGAATTAGGTCTGACCTAGTGTTAGAGACAAGACAGCAGGTCTGAACTAAGTACTTACATTGATTTTAAACATTGACTAATTAGATAGACGTTAAATTCGGTAGCTTTTTATAATAATTCTTATCCATAGGGGTTCATAATGATTCCAAATAATGGATTAGCCTTTTTTATTGTTCATTATTCACTTGAGAAGAATAAAGATTTCAGTAAGAATACTCACCGAGCCGCTTTCTGTATCATTCATCCCTTCTGTGCGTTTTGTAGTCTTTGCCCGAATAAATGTAACTAACTGGCATCACGCTGACGGACCGGACAGACGACGTTGATATACAAGTGATCTGCAGTTTATTACTAGTCCCATTCTGTTAATGACAATAACAATTTACGAATAGTTTCAAAATATTGACGGTCGCATCATGGCGGCAAATAAATTAGTACTACTTACCAACTAGGTATGTACATCAGTTATTATTGATGAAATTTTAATTTTTTGTCAACAACAACAGATTCAGGTCAGTTCAGTCTAGATTTTTCCAACTATAATAAGGTCAGCTATCACTTTGTTGTCATGCAATTAATAATTAGAAATTAAATAACATGATAAAAAAACTGGAGTCGCGTCTATTCGTGCGTTAGAATTCAAAGAGATTTTTTTTTTTTTTTTTTTTTAAATTGCCCAGTGGGCAGGCTAAAGTCTTTCGACCATACCGCCTAGTCTTCCGTATGTGAATTCAAAGAGAAATCCAGAAGTTTTAATTTTCTTTATGTTAAAAGGCAGCCCAAGGCATCATATTCTATACAGCCTAGTGGCGAAACGCATTAATGATCATTGTAGTCTTCTCATTTAGATTTATTTTTATTAATAATAGTCTTTATTTATTAGATTCTAAATTCAAATTGAAGCAGGCAAATGACTTTCTTTTTTTAATAGATTTGATTCTAACGATAACCCAACAGAAGTCGTTAAACAACACGACCACAGACATCCCCTCCTCAATAAATTAATCAACATCAAAGTTTTCTGTTCAAAGACGGCTTTAATAAACTAATTGGTCCATTTGCATTGGTTCCTCGATACGTTTTCGAGTGGCGAGTACTGGGATGCACTTGCGGTACCACTCCGGTCCTAGCTACGTCGGGCTCAGTATAAACGAGATAGGACACGATCTAGCCGTCAAGTGACCCTTGACATCTTCACAACGGAGCATTGTACTCCGTGTTTTCTTTTTAATTGTACGAACACGAATGCGATACGGTTACGTTTTGTGATGATGATGTTAAGTTCTATGGCTTTGATTTCTTTTTTATTTTTGGAGACTGGCTGGTTTTTCACTTGTTTTGTTTGATGTTGAAAGACAACAATGCACTGTGGGGTGGAATGTTTTGGTTTTTGTTGTGATGTAAATGTGACTTGGGAATTTTAATGACGAAAAATTGTACTTATATTTATATACTGGCGTCTGTAAGGTTCAAGTAGTAACATGAAATTATGTTCCTACCTACTTAAATACAATTTTGTATAAATAGCTGGTGATACTTTTTTAATTTGGGCCTCGTATACCAGCATTGTGAGGTCACACAAGCACTAAGATTGCCTTTCCGAATCTTGATGAGACGGCGCGGCGGCGCGGCAGCGGTGCGGTCGGGCTTACTTCCGCCGCAAACTACACAGACTGCTTAGCTCATGATATAGAATCTTGTATTGTAAAACAAAGTATTTTATAATATTCAATAAGTAAAGCTATCATAATAATAATTAAACGTCACCGATCTACCGATACTAATAAATTATAAACCAAAACATAACTTAACAAAATTATTTTTTTTCGCTATGTTTTAAAATTCGAACAATTTATACCTTTATTTTATTATTAAAGAATTTATGCAGCTGACTACATATCGTTCGAAATTTGAAATAGAACTATTTAAAAAGTTAAAGAAAACTTTTTTTTGCCTTTGCATTCTTATTTTTTTTTATTAGGAATTTTCGATAAAGCTCAATGTCTCTTTTGAATATTAGTGCATTGTACCTAAGTACATTACTTACTTAGACTTCCACCGCCCGAATTCAGTATGACAGGAACTTTAACCACGAGCTTCAAACACAAAACATGTGGGTAAAAACAGTTTAATTATGCAGGTATGAGTTAATTTAAAAACATGATAAGTAAAGCCCGCGGCTTCACCCGTGTGGATGACGGTGATCGCGCCCATCCCAGGCAGCTTATTTTTTCAAAAAAATATCAAATATATGTTTGCCAATGTATACAAAAACTTGACAAATTGTGTAGGTACCAAAACTTTTCTTGACACTATCCATTGGTCGATATCTGTGTGTCTGTATCCATTGGTGAAAACACCATGAAAATCGATGCCCTGGAATAAAGATTCGAATAAAGATTTACGGTATTTTAATGATGGTATCTTTTTTCATTTTAAAATTCCATGTCATAGGAGTGGACTTTTTTATGGCTAGGCCTTCGTACCTCTAAACTGTCCTACTGAACTATGACAATCCAGGAAATCACAAACGAATGGCAGCGGTAATCTTAGTCTGAGTCATGGAAGTTCTTACGGTGCCTAAAAAGGCATAAAAAACTCAATTTAAAGCTTAAAGAGAAATATTTAACCAATTCCCTTTAATCCAACGTCGCGTGGCAGACGGCCTTAATCCGTTGCAACAAGAGGAACAAAGAAGTAAACTAGATTAGAACGTACAACAACGTTGGTTACTTACATGCTTTACAAATTAAATAATGTTATGTTCTACGTACGTTTTCAAGCGAGTTTGCAGTTGAATTCCTGAAAAGTGATTTGGTTTAAACTTTTGAAACACATTTGCATGCACCATTTTAGTTGAACTATATTAATGTATTTCTACGCAGTTGACTAAGTACCTACGTATTATACAAGGGACAAATACTGATAAAAACAAGTAAGAGGCGCGTTATGTTTTATCTATTCTATACATTTGTAAGCTTGTATGAAAGCAAAGAGATCTAAGATACCATAATGGGGACATGCGACAAATGTCATCAATAAACTGTGATCCCATGTCTTAGTAACGCCATCTATACTCCATCCGAGTAGGTAGTTAACTAAACGTAAACAATCTTGACAAGTCTTTTTACATAAACGCTTATTAATTAAATACAACTACTGTTTAAACAAATTGTTTAATTGATCATGTAATCGTTTTTGTTGTATCTAAATTTGTTTTCAGCTGCATTTTATTTTTAAACTGGGTTATTAACTAAAAATACATGTCAAAATTGTTTACCTTTTGTCTACCTTATAATCGGATGGATTATAGAATAATATAGTAATATTTGAGCGGCTGCGGAAAACACTAAACTAGACTCATTGACTTGTATCCACCAGGACACAAGTATCGGATGAGAATTTTGTTAGTAATATCCCGTCTATAGTAACTATTGAATGTCTTTGCAAATAATGATAAGTCAGGGACGCATTTCTATTTATCTATTACATGTTATTTGTTTGTTTGCGAGCTTGTATGGAAAGGAAATCTCCGGAATTAAGGTCATGGCACATTATGCCGGCACGGCACAGGCACCGCTCCAAACCAGACAGACTTGTCATTCAATTTAAAGCATTCAATCGTCTGTAGTATAATATATGTATTTCACAATTTCAATATGAAAAAGCGCGCTTGCCACTACCATACAACTCAACTCGCAGCCCGCGTGCCCATAGCGAGCGGATCATGTGCTTACAGCGCGTCGACTGCACGCTTACAGCACGTCGATCGCATGCTACTCGCCGACTCCGAGTCGCCAGCAAAACAACGTCATTGCGCCTTCGTAAACCGAGACATTGTGAAAACATGCAAGTCCTAGGCGTGCTCGATTATAAATGCTAGCTAGCTTGCACCTCGCGGCCAGCGCGCGGGATGCGAGCTTGCACCCCGCAGGCGGCGAGCTTGCACTTCGCGGGCGGCGTTTGGACTACAAGCTGGCACCTTGCCGACGATGCGTAGTTAGCGCACTGCTAGCTAGCCGTACCTAGCTTAAATACAGTATAAATATTAATACAGTAGGACGACGCCTTTGATCTATGGAAAAATGTCGACAACTTCTACACGCGTTAGACTTGAATAATACCTCCCGCACTACGAACATCGGTTTGTTCGCAGTGCGGGAGCGGCATTCCCGCGTCTCACCCCTCACACCCCGCACGATTGCCCTGTCTATTATAGACAGCTTCGTCGGACGACTGTATGTTTTTAGACTGTGGCCGTAAGTCATGGGAGTATGGCGCAAAAAAATACTTTAATACACACTTTTTAGTACAGTAAATTGTAAAAAAATGTATAGGAACACTATTTAACTATAAAAAAACTATTGATAGTGAACAGCCGTGATATGGAGCAGAAAAAAAAACCCGGTCTTATCTTCCCGGACCCTCCCCCTCCCTTGCTTCCTGATTACGTGACAGCACCAAATACTTCAAACGCCTGTACGTATAGACATGAAAATCTAAGACGAGAAATGTTTATTGTAAAATGTCTAAAACAAGGTTATTTAAAAAAAATACACCCTTTTTTTTAATTACCCCATATATTTACGGACTAAAAACTGTTGTTTGTGTTTTTATGAGACTTCACAATAATATTGAAACAAGCCCTATGTCTGTTGGTGGGTTGGGACAGCGCCCATACAATCTTTTGCATGGTCCTTTAAATTTCATGGGCTACCTTCGAACATCCACCATAACGTGAAAGAAGAAAGAAGAATTTTATGCTGAATATTGAATCTAATTAAAGTCAATCAAAGTTACATTAAAAGTAGACATTAACTTAATTGCGTGCAAAATATTTTCCTTTCAATCAAACTATTTTCTTTTCATTACAAACTCATTAATTGTGTTAAACAGAAGTCATGGCCCCTGTGTTTACACCCTCTAAGCACACACAAAACATAGTCTATATACATTTTTGATGTTGTAATGTTAAGACAAGCGGTTATTTCGGGTCGTGTCCCGCTATGTCACCTCCGGGCCCATAATACACGGTATTCTACTTTGCAACTGCTAGTAGTGTTATGTTCACGTTTATTATTAGAGCCCTCCTGCCGATGATAGCATTTTTTGTTTCATTCGCTCCTGGTTTAAAGTTACTGGAAGTATTTTGAGGTGAAGGGGCATTTGGGTATTTCGTGGTGAAATGTTTAGTTACCGGAAAGCAAGATGTCTGTTTTCGAATAGACTTCATATTAGGTATTGGTATGTAAATGATAGGTAATATTTATTAAAACAAACGCTTTTACATGTCAATTGAATTTAACTAGATGGTGAGATCGGTGTTTCACTATCTAACTGGTATGAAAAGAAACACAGAAAGAATGTGTGAGTCAGTCTCTTTTGAAGTCCAGACATTATCTTGGTCAGATGCAATTAAGTAGAAAAAAATAAGTTTTTGCTAGTGGTTTCTATTCTTAAGAAGTTTTCTTTTAAATAAAGTCTGTGCGTAAGCTTCGACACACGACTGGAGTTACTCTTTAACCTATCACTATCTTCAAATAAGCAAATAGGCAAAAAAGGTAAATAAACGTATCTGTTAAACCTAATACTGAAAGCATATATATGATGACACCGAAACATCAAGATATCCCAAATTGTATTTTTTTTCTATTTGTGCATCGATCTTATTCTTTAATATCTAATAAAGTTGAAAACTTCCCAAACAAATTGAGAGATGATTTTTTGCTAGAAAAGCTGGCCTCTGCTCTTATGTTTTTTTCTTTTTGCGCTTTTCAATGTATTCCACAATTTAATGTAGCTGCGTTGCCTAGAAAAACAAAGCATTTGAGATATCCGCTTGAATTAATTTCACTTCTAAAAAAAATACAAAAAATCATAAAGTTCATATAAAATTCGTATTAAGATTTCTATAACAGGGACTCCGTATATAAATCTTAATACGAATTTTATACGAACATTGATTCTTAAGGAATAAACTATGGTAGGTATACAAACTTTCATGTTGACATAGGTAGGTGTCTACCTTAAGTAGATTCAGATACAAAGTTAACTGTCCATTTTCCGTTGTCATTAATTATCTTAAGTCATAAATTAAAATTTAAGAACTATAATGATGTCAAATAATTAACTTCAATTAAACCATTCAAAGGGACTTTTGAAAGTCAAATATCAAAAAAGTAATTTATTCGTGATGCCTCTCTCAAAAGGCAGTTTTGTATGGAGAATAATGGGCAAGAAACTCTTTACTTTATTTTCAATATTTACATTAATAAATTAATCAGAGATATTTTAAGTAAAGAAAACGCACCTAGCATAAAAAAAAACCTACATAAAAATACTGATAGGTACCACATATTTCAAAATAAGTAATGTAGCACACAGTTTAGTAAATAGTTAATTAATATGTTGATAGAAACATGATGCTTACCCGACAAAAGCTGTCATTATTAGAGTTGTAAGCAAATTGATGCACAATGCGAAATATGAAATAGGGCCGACCGCTTTGACACACTTACTGTAAAAATGAAAACACAAATCGTAAAACAACATCGTCATCATGAAAGATTAGACAGAAAGACAAATGGCAGTACCTACGGGCATAACACATTGTACACACCGTATTGTTCTCAAAGAGACGAGAATGTTCTTTTTTTCTGTGTCTTTTTTTTCCTTTTTTATCGCTCCATTTGCGCCAAGCTTGCCTTGTCTCTGCATCCCAGCATTCCCTATGGGGCGTAATTAGGGTAGACCACACGACTAATTGAATAAAAACATTGCATAATTAACGAAGGGCGCAATGCCGCTGCTTCCGACGGTGTACACCTTGGGTTCAAAGGGTGTTCAAAACTTTGTCTTTTCCTTTAACACCTTCAATTTAATAAATGACGGAATGTTGTTTGTACAGCCAGTGAAGTTTCTTGCGTCATCTTTTGAAGTTAGAAGTAAAATTACCTGCGTGAAAACAAGTGTATTACAACTCGCATTTCATTACCGAATTGTAAAGGATTTTTCTGCTTGGATTGTCGTTTTAATTATATGAATGAAATTGAATTGTATAATGAAACGTAAAATAACTTAACTGCCTTGTTGATCTAGTGGGTGAAAGGGCTGTGTATGTCTTGTCCTGGGTACAATTCTTGGGGCGGGTACAGTGATATCAGGCTTAATACTCTGCAACTACCCACACCTCAGTTTAACCCCTTGGGAAATACAGATAATGAAACTCAACGGCTTAACGTGCTTTTGAGGCACGGAGGAGTCTTTATATATTATGGATGGTCACCCATCCACAGGTCGACCTCGTCAAGCGTAGCTTAACCTTCAATCGAATCTTATAACCTTAAAATCGAAATTTATCCACAAGCTATCTTACCCCTAAACTAATGTAACTAAGAGTGAAGCCGGAGTGTAAAAAGCCAATACATACTAACTTCGATTACTAGACCAGCACTAGTAAAAATTATTCACAGAAACGTGTATCAAAATGGTTCATCGAAGCAGGTTAACAATAAGTTTGTTGCTATAAAACACCACCGAACCACACTTTATGAAGTAATAAAATTCAGCGGCGTGGTTTAAAGTTCACGGAGTTGGTCGTAATGAATTAAAATACTTTGGGCCCAGGTCGTTTACGGAAAGTTGATGTGCTTATACAAATGCCCTGCCCAAAACAGGACCCCCTGTAATCATACATTTAATGGTTTCCATAATGACCTCGTAAAGTAGTAACTGCCACAAGCCGTTTCATAAATACTGAACTTTGGCCTGAAACTTTTAATTTTTCTCACAAAGTTAGATTTATAACGCACTTATTTGACGCCTAACATGCATGAGTAAAGGGTTCACGGAGTTCATTGAATCATCTAACATTATAACATATATTATCTTAGAGTGCTTTTCAGTTAATCAAACTACAGTTATATTGTAGATGATTTGGAATACTTGATGATTTGGAATCAAAATCAAAATTTACTTATCAAATTAGGCACTATGTGAACGTCCAAATTACATAAGACATGCCAGTCAAAAAACAAAAAGGATGCCATTCGAATATTTTAAGGAACTTAACAGTGGGCCCTATATTCTCTACGTTTAGGCAGAGATGTACCACATGCATTTCTGACACACGCATTTTGACTGGCCTGTTGGTCTAGTAGTTAGTGCACCTGACTGCTATGCTGGAGGTCGTGGGTTCGATTCCCACCCAGGACAAATGTTTGTGTGATGAGCACGTTCATGTGTTCTGTGTCTGGAATTTATCTTCATTAAGTATGTATTTAGAAATATATTAGTATGTTTATCAGGTGTTTAGTACCCATAACACAAGCTTTGCTTAGCTTGGGACTAGATGGCGTTGTGTGAAAGATATGGAATATTTATTTATTTTATATTTTATTTCATCAGTTATGCTTAGGTTCCTTGTTGGCGAGCCATCAATCAAGTCCAGATCCAGTGTCCGAACAGGTACTTAGAAATTCCTGTAAGAAAAACCTAATAACACTGGATACACGAGCACTGCCGCAAATCTAACTCAGGACTTCTTGCTCACTAGTAGCACAGTCTAAAATCATATAGTCGTCCAACGAAGCCAGACAGGGCAATCGTGCGGGGTGTGAGGGGCGAGACGCTGGAAAGCCGCTCCCGCACTGCGAACAAAACGATGTTCGTAGTGAGGGAGGTATTATTCAAGTTTAACGCGTGTAGAAGTTGTCGGCATTCTTCCAGAGATCAAAGGCGTCGTCCTACTGTATTAATATTAATACTGTGCTAATAGTGCTTACGCCCACTGAATCGGCCGGTCGTGGCATATTTTAAAGAATATAACATTACATCACTCCTGTAATCCCCGAATGGTTAGACACGGGTGTACCTGTCCTACAGATACATTTCGTCAGTTATGTTTAAGTCTCATATAATAAGGGGCCAGTCTATTGCCACCTATCGGGGAGAGTTTTGGTCTCCAAAAATTCCAGACGAAAACTCATTACCGCTTTGCCCGACCCAGGGATCCAGACCTTACGCTCAGCAGAGGCGTTTGCAACCATTAGACCAACAAGGCATTCACATGTAACATAAAAAATCATATTGAACACCACGTGGCTCACCCCGAAGTCAATACCTACCTGCAACGTACAAGTAAATATTATTCAGTTTCAAAAATCATATTTTGATGTTTAATGTGTAAATCGTGCAATCAAATGAAAAGTTTGTGGTTTTACTTTTTTTGTGTAGGTTTTTGTGTAAACAGAACGCGATGTGCAAACAAAGTTTTTAATAATAATTATAAATTCAGACGTAAAACTGTAAGTTTCCTTTCTATAGTAGTCGAATATAGCTAGACTTACCGAAAAAACTTTAAATAGGTACCTACTACTCCTACTATGAAAAAAAAACAAAATTCAAAAGTCATTGATTCAAATTAGGCTGTATATTTTGGACGTCAAAATTATAAGAGACTCTCAAAAATGCCATCCTTACGGACAAACGGAATGAATAGAAACTATACTTGGATATTGACGTAACTTAAAAGTTGTTAGTAACATACCCACGACTATCTATTGCTTTTAAATCATTGAGAAAAATAGGTTCTACTGCATTGATAAATTAAAAGAGTACATTAATGTTCTCCTTACTAATAACAAATAGTTATATTGAACTAGCGTGATAATCCTCTTTAAAGTTTCGTCTCTATACAGTATACATCCTTGCGTTACTCTTCAACCCTGCGAATCTATTTATCTTGTGTCTCGTGCCTGAGTTTAAATGTCACCCATAAGCCTCTGACTTGGCTACACATGAACCTGCAGCTTTATGATCCATCTGAAAAAACACCTTCGAGGAGCCAAACCGCGATGGGTCCTTTGTGTTACCCCTCCTACGACGATGTAGGTAATATAATTAAAAAAGATAAAAATACTTCTGCTAATGGTAAAAAAACGAACAATTAAAATTTCGCAAACCATGGTCCCCCGCACAGCCCGCGTATGTGCGACCGTTGACAGTTAACACAATTCCTACATTACCACAGACAAACCTTTGCTATTTTTGATTAATAAAATCCTGACAGAATCGGTACGATGCGACCTTTTAATCCATTTATCTTGTAAAGTCACCCTTTGTACCCGTTTCCCATTTTAAATTTATCTATACATATAAGTAGGCCGATAAGATTTTTTGGCGCTCGAAACATCAGCATTCGGAAGCCTTTTTTTGTTTTAAAAAAGGATATGTCAATTACACGAATTAAGAATACGTGACACGCAAGCGAAATGGGTTTTGAAACAATGGATTGATAAATGAGTCGTATATTTTGCGTAGGAAGCACAATACCTTCCGTATCTTCGTATTTAACAAACAAAAATCAATTGCTGAATTTACGTTTATTGCGCTTGTGTGATTTAATGGTTGGCAATTAAAGGATTCATTAATCCACTGCGCGTCTGGCCAAATATGGCTACAGTGTGCGAAGTGGAATGAGGTCAGCACAAAGATGTCTTTGTTCATTGTACCGTCGGTCGATCTGCTAGCTGCACTAACTTAAACAACATTATGAAGCCTTCATGACATTAGTACTGTTTGAGGAAATAAAATCTACTCTATTTTTTTTATCCTCCATTTCAGTTATTTTCAGGTTATAACTACGTCCGTGTATTATGATAATTACAGAGTCATAATTATAATGATAGAAGGTTTTATATTTGATGAGAATAAAACAAATGTGGATGTGGTATTATTTGAATGCGTTTAAATGTTTACTTACCGAGAAGACACGAACATTAATCACCCCGCTAGGTGCAGGCGGACTGGCGATTTCACTTAAACGACGGCGTTTCCTCACTAATTTGTCCTTTACCGATATCAAGATGTCGAAGACCAACGTAAAAAGTACAAAATGGTAAATGTAAACAAAAAGTTAGTTCTTAACTTAGTATCGAACTTACGACTTCGTATATAAAAGGCGGGCGACTTACTCCCACACATTTGTTGATAAATTCATAAATTTTGATTCAGGTTCAGTTGAAAGCCAGCATCAAGCGCTAGATGCCTAGCATTTGTGCTGACCTGGATCTATTCAGCGCAGTCGTAAGACACAATATGTTATTTTTTTCGTTGTATTTTAATATGGATTTGCGTGCCTTCTGGTATTTCTGTCTTTATATTTAGAAAAAGGGATGCAGTGTTTTAATTTTATTAACATTACTTTTCATACGAATCTAAAACTCTGTATAATCAGCAAACCATTTTTAAACCCATAATGTCCCCAAAGGGTTGTTTAATAACGGGCCCAACATAAGCTGTACCATACACTGAGCTCCCGCATACCGCACACAATTATTACAAAGATTTTACGATAATACCATTTTGTCCATTTCATCCCTCTGAAGGGAAAATAAACAAGGAAAACTGCGTAGGCAATAATTTTTAGCTTGTTAATTTATAGTCTTAAAGACGGCCCCGGCTTTCTTAGAATAAAAGTGTGAAAACATCTTCTTGAATACGCATTAATTGTGGTATTTTTTTTCGGCTTTTAGTTCACCTGGCATTTTTGTGCCTGTCTAGTGCCTATATTTGATGACAACAGGGCTATTTCGTGTCTCCTTTGACAATTCATAGTGATTTTCACTGGGCAAAGTCTCCAACGATTAATTTTATCAAACAGTTAGTTTCGTGTTGGCTATCATCAGTGTGTATCTAGGATGACGTCAAGCGCGCTCGCAGAGATGTGACGGAGCGCACCGTACCCCGTCCGATAGGCATCGTAACTTGTATAGTCCACTTATAGTGCAATATCAATTATATGTAATTTCTCAGTTGTCATCAAAATTCGGTGTACAAATGGACGTCAGTTAGTCATTGACAATGAAAAGATAGCCAATAGCCCTGCAGGTGGATCTTCAACCACTCTAATCTAGAATACAACATAATATTTTCACACCACCTTCCTCGATAATACTATCAAATTACAATTTATTTGTCATACTTACCAGTGCGTCAGTCAACCCGAGTAAACCGCCATCATAGCCGGTAAGCAATGTACTACTGAATTTCATTACTTACCGCTGATCAATCATTAATGTAATTTGAATTTGGAACCTCAAGAAATTCGCATGAAACTTTTTACAAAAGAAAAAAAAACACCAAAAAGGGTTTCTTCGAATATCGTACTGGCCATCTCGGGTAGAACACAAAAAACGTATTGCTTACTGCCACTTAAATAAAAATTACATAATTATGGCAAATAAGGGATAAGCTTTATTTCTAAGTAACCTCATAATAATTCGCTTATTGTACAATTTGGGATTTAATTTTTTCTGTAAAGTTACATTTGATGTTAAGTGGAAGATGTCTCATTTGTTTAGCAACCAGGCACAAGCAATAAACAAGAATAACATGTATACCTTAGCCTGTTTACTATTCAATACATGAAACAAATCTGTACAGTTTGAAACGCATTTGTTGGCTCACGTCAAACCAATATATTGTAGAGGTAGATCTTACTCGTACCTATTGGCCTAGAATTCAGACTTAAGTAAATATTAAACGCCGATACCTCGGTCCTCGTTTGGCCTACATAAATTCAGTAAGGATAAGACACAACTAATACAATAACTTCTCCTTTTACAGTTGGTCGATTTTGCCGTGATTCTACCAGAAAGTTTCAGTATAAACGTTCTCGATTCATTGACTCAGAAATCTGTTTTCCGTTAGTGGACCACCCTTGTATTCACTGCTTTGTTTACTCTGATGTGGAAATGTTTTGACGATGTAGTAAACGTTGTTCTGGTTTCTGGCATTATTAAATTATAAGCAATGATGTCAGCCGGAAATGTTAACGGTCAAAGACGATTACGTCACGCCACTGATTATGCTCAGCTGAGAGGATTTTTGTTCAAACAAATTAGATATTTCTTGTTAAATGTTGCAGTAAATAAGGAAAATTTGGTTGCAGGAAAATTATTTCTATATTTTGTTACGGGTTGTCGATTGTTGTTCAATGAACTGTTTGTTATTCTTGTCAATCCATGTTACAGTTGTGCTTTTAGGGTGCATATTTTGTGCTTTTCAATGTAAAATGTGCTAAATGTGTTAATGTGCATAAACACAATCGACATACCGTTTGCATTAGTTTAATTTTAGTGTTTTATTTTTATTTTTGTAAAATAATAATTATTTTTTTTTAATGAAAGTTTGGAGCTATAAGTTACCTTTCTGCTCAATGTTAGCCGAAGTCAGTGGAAAAAAAGAAAAAAAATTGCAGTTTTCAGTCCTCTAAAACGGCGTCTGTAGCCAAATTATATTGCACCACACCTTAATGCCAGTCGTCTTTCAAGAAAGTCCTTCAAAACGGTCGTATAATAATAATTTATTTTTTTAATGAAAGTTTGGAGCTAAGTTACCTTTCTGGTCAATGTTAACCAAAGTCAGTGGAAAAAGAGAAACAGATTTGCAGTTTTCAGTCCTCTAAAACGGCGTCTGTAGCCAAATTATATTGCACCACACCTTAACGCCAGTCGTCTTTCAAGAAAGTCCTTCAAAACGGTCGTATATAATAGGGGATTACTTAGACGGACACAGCACGGAACACTTATCATGCAAGGCTCAACTTGCACTTGACTAAATTTTTATTTAATCCTTTTAGACTGCCATCAATTTCCTTCAAAGCAAGTCTTTACATTAAGTAGATAGCTTTAAGTGAAACAATTTATAGTGAAGTTAGACGATTGTAATTTAATTTTAGAACGAAAGGGTTCAGAAAGGTTTTAAAGACAGTTTGAAAATGTTTTGCTTCGTATCTCGTTGATTACTTCCGAACTAGCGATAGAACGAGGCAACTCTGGAAATGTACACCGCTAAGTTTTGCCGTGTTACTTTACATCGGCTCCGCGCATGTGAGAGTAGTTTCCGAAGTCCTTTCAACGTATGGCTTTACGCGATGAGTACTACAAGCTGCATGAAATGTCAGCCATCCAAGTTGAAATTCTTAATGAACCTTTAATACTCGGAAGAATAGTTTCACAGAACTATTGCCAATAAATTTATGATCAGGAATACGACTTAGAGCCTTTGTTTGCGGTCACGCAGAGTTGCCCGTGGGAAATTAGGGTCCGATTGATACGGATCGAGTCGGGTCGGAATACAATAGTGTACGCATTCTTTCGTACACCGTTAACTGTATTAAAATACGGTTGACCCGTACGTTCCGGATCTCAGTTTCGGTGTATTGACACAATCAAGTCGTCTATGAGTGTAGGTGCAAATCTGAGGTGACGGGATTTCGAATTTAGTGTTGCGATGTAAAGGCAGTGAATACAATTGGGACGCGGTAGTTTCATGAAGGTATGTCAATGGAAATGTTTCCTTATTGTTGATCTTATATGACCTCCATTCCTTTTTTCAATAAGGGTTTATGGCTGCTTGAATATTTCAAAGATTCATTAATTCAAACTTTTTGTTTTACATGAGTTCGAGGAAGTTGGTTACTAAGAAATCAAAACATTTTCCTTAAACCATTTCAGGCCCAAAGAGAATTGAACTGTGCTTATCTTCATGAACATCTCACGGAACACTGATCCGTTATCTTTCTTGAAAAGATAACTTTTTGTCTCGAATCAAAAATCCAGTGAATCGGAACACTGGCTGCCGTGTTTAGTTTGTGAAACAAATATAAAATATGATTTTTCATGAGCTCCAGCGGTCACGCACGGCTTTGGGCGTTTCTTTTTATTACTCAAGAAAATTCCTGTTCCTTTTATGTTAACTGGTGCTTTATCGTGTTGCATGCCACTGAACCACCCTGGGTTGTTGGTGGGGCTTTAATAACAGCGTTTTGGTACTTCCGCGGTAGTACAGTTATGGGGAGTTCGATAGGAAAATTGAATTGTGATGATCTAAAATATGGCTAAAAAATAATGATGAATTGAACTCTTTAGGCTTAACAATAACAGCCACATGAGCCAATATTCAAGGTTAAGCAACGCGTCCGTAGGTGGAACTCCCCCATGCTTCGAAAAATACATCTGTTGGTTTTGGTTAAATTTGGTTGATCTTTTGGCAGTTGTCATTTGGGTTTCCAGAAGCCCAAAAATCTGACAGCCAGTCTTATTAAGAAGTTTTGTGCTACCCATTAATTGGTTTGTAGGGGTAAGATAATCTCAAAATAACATTCAAATAGTGACTGGTATTCAGCTTCATTTAATTAACTGGGAAGGACACTATCAAGAATTGTGTTATTATGTATTTAGTATACATATACATTATAAGCGCGAGGCACGAGTATTGATCACCACGCATGCTCAAGGTGGATTATCGAGTTTTCTCAGAATGCTTTCCTGCACCGATGCCATTATAATTATTTACATTTTTTACTAAAGTTACTGTCGTGGCAGAAGGCATAGGTCCTAGATACCTCCTGGCCATATCCAAGTTCGGTGCGAATTGCGGTGCGGCGTGAGGCGCAGCAAGCGGTGAGCGGCGAAAACAAATGCGAAAATAACCAATAAAGGCAGCTACCGGCGGCGACGCAGTGGTCAGTCTCTTTAACGTGCTTAAAAGAAAAGAAAGAAAGAAAGAAAGAAAATATTTTATTTGGGTGCTTAGTCTCCGTTGCACTGGCCGCACTCAATGATCTCTTGGATTCCAAACCAACAACAATTCTGTTTGCGGATAAATAGACGAAGATGTTATTGGCATGATAAAAGTACTGCGAAAGAGATTCATGAATGTGTTGTAAACTTTTATTATTTTGAAATTTTCTAGGCTTGGTTTTAACTGTAAAATAAAATCTACGGTCTAGTTTTCTTTAAGTTCTCAACGTTCCCCGCTCCTAGCCTGGGCTGCTAAGCTGACCCGGTCTTAGGGCCGCACCGTTACAATTTACTCTCGTCGGGAAGGGCGGTACATATTTATTTGTCAGCAAAATCGCGCTTGCCCATTAGGGCCGGGGAAATCGTAAGCACGCAATAAGGACTTTTTGGAAGTTCCCTCCATACTGCCGAGTGCCCAACGCCTAATGTTTATTTCATACGATACCTTTGAATGAAATTCAGAGTTTCTGACGTCACTTGTTTTTTTTTTTCGTTTATATCCTAGAAATGCGTAAACTATTTGTCATGAGCAGGATGTACTTAATAGTTTTAGTTATTAGAAACTGGCTTATGTCTACATTTTTTTTCGCGTGTAAGAAATCTTGCATATTCTATGATTTTCGGCAATAGTGTAACTTTTTATCAGTAAAAGATTTTTTGAAGTTGGGAATAAATGTAGAATTTTTTTCTCTTCATGTTTTTCATATACATATAGATAGGCAATTGTGCAGTCGTTCGCATGTGAGATAGATAGAGGATTACAAACCTACACAGGCTATACAGGCCTCATATTATTTTAAAACTTCGTACTACGCGAGATAGGCTCAAGGTAAAGGTACCAACGATGTGCGGTCGAATATCCTTCCTACAGTTCTTACTGCGATTCTAAATCCTAACTACAATATCAACGCAAAGACACAAAACTAACACATCCTCATGTTATATCAATTATATTAGCATTAAAGTTGCTGTCGGATTTAATATACAATGAAAATCAAAATACAAACTTACTAACTTAATTAAGAATATAATAAAATAAACCTTTTCTTATTAACTTCGTAGCTTCGGGAGAAAAAAAAAAAAAAAAAAATGAAAAATATTTTTATTTAAACAAGATGCTTCATATACAATGATTTGTGTTTGGAGCCCCCTTTTAGGCAAACAATGCCTGTGTTAGGAGACTCCGTTCTTCCATATCTTAGACAAAATTAATGTAACATAATTTGATTACAGTAGGTATATATAAGTATGTTTTTTATAATTCTAGCATCTTGAGTATGTATCATTTGAATCGTTGTGTGCTTTAGTTAGGCGTGGCGCGTGTGTAAGATGTAGTGCGGTTACATGTGATGTGCGGTGTGGTATATGGTGCGGTGTGGTGTGGTGTGGTGTAGTGTGGTGTAGTGTAGTGTAGTGTGGTGTAGAGTAGTGTAGTGTTTAGAGTACAGTAAGGTTTTTATCGTTATGGTGTGTGATTATATTACTCATGATAAACCAGAAGAGCTTCCGTATCCTCATAACTAAGAGACTTGGTCCAGTTTGATACAACTTTTTTACAGTCGTGATTGTTTTTATTGTGTATATATGTGTTTTTATTAATCCTGTTGTATATTTGAGCTGAGAGGTGGTGAAATTGTCTGCTACAAGATTTGGTTCTACATGGGGGAACTACTGCAATGATATCCTTTCTCCTTTTGTGCTTTTTATTCATATCATAAGGGAGGGTTTTATGTTTTTTTAGAACCTCAGCATAATAGCAGGAGTATCTCAGCAATCCGGCCATTATGGAGTAAATCAAAATAAATATATTAGTAAAGTCTATTTTATTACGTAGAACTGCTACACTAACAACTTCAGCTCAACAATAGACCTTTCATAATGTTGTCATAACGTATCGAAATACTTTAGAAGTAGAGTACAATATGGTAACAATAAAATAGTTTCTTTATTGTGGCGGCAGGTGAACCTCGGGGGAAATTAACGATAGATTGCAACGTCAAAAACTTGATCACATATTATACTCGATTTCCTTCAAGTATGGCTCGATGTTGGGTCGACGCACGTATTATATTACTTTCACTACCTATAATCATGATTTCTATGAACAGACGTTAAGTAACGCGCACACTGTCGCGTGTCACAATGGCTAATCCGCGTTTTGTTCAACACGAACGTGCGTCAAGTGCGAATGCTATAAACGACAAACGAATCCAACACCAATCGAATAGTTTAAATGAACATGTTTGATGGAATATTTAGTTCAGAATTTTTGTTCGCGACACACAAACGGTACATACACGAACGAACAAAGTCGTCACGTATTATGCAGCATAATAGTCCATCGCGGTCGTGTGTACCCACCCTTTTTTGTCAGATCTCCGAACGTTCCGAGCATCCGCCTGATTTGCGGGGGAATCAACTTTATTTATGTGCAGACCTTATTTACTGATAATCTTGGTTTTATTACGAGGGTAACTGTGCCTACTCATGAATACTACTAAAAGTTACGGTTTGCAAGCAAAGCACTAGTTGAGGCAGAAAAATAGGACAATACGTTTTATATTGCCAATACATTTTGTTTTTTCTTGAACAGAATGATGTAAATCTCCTTGATTTCCTCTAGATAGGAACGCAACTGCCTTCAGCTACTCTTTTACGTAACGTTAGTAGGTATGGCACTTTATATGCGACGTAGTAATCACGGTAATATTTTCGTGTCGTGGATTTTTAGAGCCAAATTCCTTTGGCAGCATGTCGTGATATAAATACTGCGAGACCTAGAAAAATAATGGTTGAGCTAACTATATTCGCAAGGCCCACGCAATGAGCCCATCTCTCGTTTTACCTGATGAAATATGTAGGTTAAATTTACGACTTACGCAACTCGTAATAAAAAAGTCCATTCCGAAAATATTTTGTTAAAACTTCTGTATTAGGTAGGTTTGTACTTTTGAGAAGTTTCTAGCATCATTTTGGTATTGTATATGTGTATTTATTTTGTAGTATTTTATAGGGTTCGTACTTATACAAGCTATGGAAATCATCGTGCATTTTTTTTAACCCCCGACGCAAAAAGAGGGGTGTTATAAGTTTCACCGCTATGTGTGTGTGTCTGTCTGTCTGTCTGTCTGTCTGTGGCACCGTAGCGCCCAAACGGCTGAACCGATTTAGACGCGGTTTTTTTTATTTGAAAGCAGGGTTTCTTGCGATGGTTCTTAGACATAATTCATCAAAATCAGTTCAGCCGTTTCAAGGTTATCAGCTCTTTTGTGTTAGCTACCGTTGCTATTTTAGACGTCTATGGGTATTAACTTTACTTACAAACATATGTGAGTCTTAAAATTTCAAACACTCATGTGTGTAATATTAATAAGCAATATTATGGTGTATTTGGTCTGATGCAGCCAGGATATCTAGCAGACTAATACACTCTTGGGAAAATAACAGCAGATATGTCGTGTTTGGATTCATTTTAACCTGCATTTGATTCTGCACACAATGCACTGATGGCAACTGGATGAGCTGATGCCGCAGCCAGGCTATCCAGCACACCAGTGGGTAGACTCTTGACAAAATAATAGCAGATATGTCGTGTTTGGATTCATTTTAATCAGCATTTGATTCTGCACACAATGCTCTGATGGCAACAGGATGAGCTGATGCTGCAGCCAGGCTATCCAGCACACCAGTAGGTAGACGCTTGACAAAATAATAGCAGATATGTCGTATTTGGATTCATTTCAACCAGCATTTGATTCTGCACACAATGCCTTGATGGCAACAGGATGAGCTGATGCTGCAGCCAGGCTATCCAGCACACCAGTAGGTAGACTCTTGACAAAATAATAGCAGATATGTCGTGTTTGGATTCGTTTTAACCAGCATTTGATTCTTAACACAATGTACTGATGGCAACAGGATGAGCTGATGCTGCAGCCAGGCTATCCAGCACACCAGTAGGTAGACTCTTGACAAAATAATAGCACATATGTCGTGTTTGGATTCGTTTTAACCAGCA
This sequence comes from Euplexia lucipara, assembly GCA_921972225.1. Taxonomy (NCBI): domain Eukaryota; kingdom Metazoa; phylum Arthropoda; class Insecta; order Lepidoptera; family Noctuidae; genus Euplexia; species Euplexia lucipara. The sequence continues at coordinate 9,908,438 of OV179144.1, read as the reverse complement.
TTTGACTCTACATACAATGCAGTGAACAATTTTCATAACTTAAAACTCTATGAAACAAAATTAATGCATTAAAAAATTAAAAAATAAAAATTAAATTGAAAATTTAAAAAACCCCCACCGCTTAAAAAAATGTAAAACATTTAAAAAGTTAAAAATAACACTTTAGCCATGAAATTTTACGTAACGTCGGAGTACCGTTAAAATAAGTACCTACATACCTACAAGTCCTAGGAACATTCCTTACTTAAGCGGTACCCCGACGTGAAGTAAAATTTCATGGCTAAAGTGTTATTTTTAACTTTTTAAATGTATTACATTTTTTTTAAGCGGTGGGGGTTTTTTAAATTTTCAATTTAATTTTTATTTTTTATGTAAGTTATGTCAGACATCATCATATCATCTGCCTACCGCTTCCCATCTATGTTGGGGCGGTTTGCACTCCAACAGTACTTAAACTTTTGAATACCAGTGTGTGGCGTGGAGCTACTGCCTATCTGATTTCCACAAATCCTTGGCTAGACTGGTTGTCAGACTTTCGGGTTTCTGAATATTCGCAACGAGATCTACCAATGACTCCCGGGACCAACGGTTTAACGTGCTTTTCAAGGCTCTGAGGGGTCTTTATACTATTATGTAACGCATCATCAGCCATCCACGGACCTCAGCAAGCATAGCTTAAATAAAAATAAAAATAAAAATAAAAATATTTGCACCCTCAAGTAAAAAAAACAGTTTACAGTAAAATAAAATGTAAAATTAGCCATAAGGTAAACAGTTTTATGTTAGAGTTGCAGCCAATACCTAAGCTAAGATAACTTAATATCTTGTAATTATAGGTATCAGCGCCCACCCTCAGTATTTCTAATGTTTTAGATGAGACGACAGTTTATGCAGATATGATATTTAATTGTAAGTAAGTAGGTACTTTACAGAAGTAATTTGAAATGATTAAATAGTTTAATTATTATCATAATTGCTTAACCTTCAATCAACCCATGTGACTGTTATTATTTAGCCACATACCTAATAAAAAAGTAAAATGTAACCTATTTTTAACCGACTTCAGAAGGAGGTTCTCAATTCGATCGGTTTTTTTTTCTGATGTTTGTACACCGATCACTCCGAGATTAATGATCCGATTTACGTGATTCTTTTTTTGTTCGATACGGGATAGTTGCCGTTAGGTCCCATAAAAAAAATTAAATTAAAAATTAATTATCTTCAGCGGTACCCCGACGTTACGTAAAATTTCATGGCTAAAGTGTTATTTTTAACTTTTTAAATGTTTTACTTTTTTGCGGTGGGGGTTTTTTAAATTTTTAATTTAAATTTATTTTAAAATTTTTGAACACATTTATTTTGTTTTATAGAGTTTAGTTTACAGTTATGAGAATTTTTCAGTGCATTGTATGTAGAGTCAAATGCTGGTTAAAACGAATCCAAACAAGATATATCTGCTATTATTTTGTCAAGAGTCTACCTACTGGTGTGCTGGGTTGCCTGGCTGCAGCATCAGCTCATCCTGTTGCCATCAGGGTATTGTGTTTAGAATCAAGTGCTGGTTGAAATGAATCCAAACACGACATATCTGCTATCATTTTGTCAAGAGTCTACCTACTGGTGTGCTAAATAGCCTGGCTACAGCATCAGCTCATCCAGTTGCCATAAGTGCATTGTGTGCAGAATCAAATGCAGGTTAAAATGAACCCAAACACGACATATCTGCTGTTATTTTCCCAAGAGTGTATTTGTCTGCTAGATATCCTGGCTGCATCAGACCAAATACACCATAATGTTGCTTATTTATATTACGCACATGGGTGTTTGAAATTTTAAGACACACATATGATTGTAAGTAAAGTTATTACCCATAGACGTCTAAAATAGCAACGGTAGCTAACACAACAGAGCTGATAACCTTGAAACGGCTGAACCGATTTTGATGAATTATGTCTAAGAACCATCGCAAGAAACCCTGCTTTCAAATAAAAAAAACCGCATCTAAATCGGTTCACCCGTTTGGGCTCTACGGTGCCACAGACAGACAGACAGACAGACAGACAGACAGACAGACAGACAGACAGACACACACACATAGCGGTGAAACTTATAACACCCCTCTTTTTGCGTCGGGGGTTAAAAATAATATAGTTTGGCTAAGTAGTTTTCATTTTACGAACATTTTATTTACCTTTAAACATTTTTGTGTATGTATATGCACAGATCACGCTGTGATTTATGCAGCGATTTACGTGATTCTTTTTTAGTTTGATGTGAAATAGTTGCTTTTTGGTCTCATGAAATTCACATAGTTTGGTTTAGTAGTTTTCATTTTTGATCATTTTTTGTTCATGAAAATTTCTTTTTGATTTCATCGAAATCTGTTTATTTCTTTGTATGCTATATTGAATGAAATGGAAAATAATGAATCGTCTACTTAAAAATAAAAAGTAAAATGTATAAGTAACAACCGACTTCAAAAGAAACACTAACCGGTGTAAAATAACTCTCAATTCGGAAGTCGGTGGCCTATCAATCAACAATGAGACAAAACCACCAAAGCCACAGACTTCCAAATTTAGAGTTATTTTACACCGGTTAATTTTTTTTTTAAGTCGGCTGTGTTTTTTGTAAAAAAGATTTTTTATCTTTTTGTCATTGTAAGCAATAGGCTGAGGAAGTAAAAGTTCAAGAGAAATATCACATTTAAATGTAGACAATGTTAGCTCACATATATAACATGCTTGGCTATATATCCTTGGATATTAACTTCAGCTGTTGGCTGAGCAAAACTAATACATCATGTTACTACGTGCACTTGAGCAGTAATAAGACGTGATGTACATACTTGTAGGTACCTAGTGTTTGTATCTGTTATGAAAACTAACAGCTGAAAGACTATAGGCACTTTCTAAGAGTACTAGGGACTTTTTTATGAAAAGAGCTATGTAAGAAAAATTTAAAAAAACTTGAAATAATCGGGAAAATATATATTATGGAGCGAAATCGATACGATGCACAACACCTTTACCACGACCATCAATTTGTACTTTATAATATTAGTATGATACAAAAAAATCATAAGCAAATTGAGTATAAATTGAAATACAAGGTAATTTCGTGATGATTTGCTCCAGAAGAATAATTGCTATTGTATGATTTTGCATAGTCTTTGTAGTTTGATCATTTTAGATATTCTATTTGCAGTTTTCGTATATACCTACACCCGTTAAAAACCGATGTTGAATCCACCTTTTAAAAGTCTAATTTACTTACCTACAACCTTTGTATTTTTATCTAGAGGTCAGGCAATAGTCAGAACACGTGCAACCAGAAACTTGCTACATGAAACAATAGTTCATGAGCTTAGTTAAAGCTCAACCAGTTGCTTTAATCAAAAGGAACTCGATAGCGCACGAAAACGCTAGAACACGGAACAAGTTTTCACTTTCAAAGAAGTTTCTTTTTATCTACTTCGAGTTACTGTCCCCAAAGGCGAGAGCTATCCAATGCATTCTTACATGTTACAATTGACACTAAGGGCCATACAGAGATGCAATTCTGCTGTCTCTTTAGGTCGCAAATAACTTCAATTAGAACATTATTAAAAATGGGACGCCTTACTGTGCATGAGGGTGCGTTTTCTAGGACAAAGTGAATTTCTCAGTAGGAGCTCGTCGTCAGATTTTTTCCCGTTTGAAGAATCTATTACTTACAAGGGTACTAAATACACAGGGTTATTTGTAGAACACCAACAACCTCGCAGGAGTAGATTACTCACATCATAAACAACAACATTTGTTCTACGACTTTTTCGAAAACAGATAAAAAAAAATACTCCTGCGAGGTTGTTGGTGTTTTACAAATAACCCTGTAAACTAGTGAAAAATATACATAGGTGTACTATAGGTGCCTAGATCTCTATCACCTTCACCTAAGCCTTTGGGGTATACAGGCATGATGTAACGTTACAATTGGTTCTATAGATAATTTATAGCAGATACCATACTTTTTGCATAGAACCGACGTATACGTTATGGTAAGTGTCAGGGACACTTGGTAATCTCAGCAGGCGGCCTCCACCTGAGAAGGGTTCTAGCTCACAATTAGTAGGCTTTTGATTAATTTGATTTAAAATGTTTAATGTCGATTTTGTATAATTTAATTTTGTATATATTTCATTTAATCCCATGTAAGTTTTTAATGTAATCTAATCAATTTTTATAATATTATAATTGGCAAGAAATAAAATCCTTTTTTTTTGTACATAAGTGTGAGTGAATTTCATTATTTTGTTTAAGAAATTGTTATCAATGATTCAAAGAATTAAAATTGTCCAGGGGGTATTTACTTATTTAATTTAAATTGTTCATTACGGCGACTAATGTTCGTTGTTGCTAGAGTTGACTTGACCGCACGGTTGGCGCAGCGGCTTAGCAATTGGCTGATGCGCCACGTGTTTCGGGTTCGATACGGGCACTTAATTTTAAATGTTTGTAAATGCGCACTTACATACGTTTATTAGAAGCGTACCTATGTAATGTATGGTGGCCCATTCCTGGACTGACCTCGGCCTACGAAACGTAGCTTATTCTTCTTTTACTAGGTGCATCGATGTCACCACCAGGCCGTTCTTAAAATACATACATACATTCAATAAGAAAGACGAGTTCGTAAAGCTTGTACCTATGTAGTTCTAGAGCTGTTAGTTCTCTACTTAAGTAGTGCTTTTAAGGGAACGAGGAAAAGCAATTACCTTCACACTGGGTAATTACAATTACGGCAGTGTTCGCGTCATGCTAGTTAGTTTGCATGCTGTCTCGTCGTCCGCGCACGGTGCATCGTCGCTCGGTGCGATGTTGTTTAGCACCCAGCTCATTGGTTTACTCAGTCTTAAATGAGTTGCCATGATTTCTACGTAGCGCTGTGTTTCAAGTTTAAACTTATTTGAATGGCGTTTTAGTTTTACTTAGGTAGATCTGCTTCTAATGAGTATGCATGTAGATGATTATGCGAGTGGAGGAAGATGAAAGAAATCATGGATATATTGAGCGATATGGATATAAAGGAGGCGACTTTTGTAATGTTGGACTTGCTGCACCGACTTCAAATAACATATTTATTTTATGGTATATAAAATACTCTTTTACCAATAGGAAGCTACATTATTTGTGAGTATTATAGGCTAAATGTACGCAGACAAAGTCGCGAGGGAAGTATATTATTAACGTCTTAAAAGGCTCCCGAAAGGTGGCTGTAACGGATCTCATCACTTTGTTTACATTTTATAACCTGTGCCTAAAATACATAGAAAATATAGTTCTGATTTTGAAGGCAAACAAACGAAATTTATTGGGATAAGTGCAGGAGGACTATCCAAAATTCAAGATCAAAACCGTATCTATTGATGACAAGCATGGTATGCTCACATAATCTATGTCACAGGATTCCCTATAGGGTGCGGATTTCGATATTCGAAGGGATAAAAATGTGATCGCTTTCACGATCAGTTTACACATAGTTTTCCTTAAAAGTGAACCCTGACACGAAATTATGCACGGATATCATGTAGATAGAGGTACGTACCTATGCTTAACTTTATTTTTAGAGGGATTGAGAATATAGATTGTTTGTGTGTGCAACCGAATTTTCCTAGTTGTCTTCAAGACGGTTTGATCAACTGCCTCGTTTGTCAAATTGTCGTATGCGCAAATAGTTGGGCAAATATTATTGGGTATTTTTTTGTGGGATTTTTCAGTAGCCACCCCGGACCAACTTTGTGTCCCTTAGATGGTAATATTCTCGCCTACTGAGTGTTAAGTCCCATGGGACTTAAACATTACTAGCAAAAGGTGGTATAGGATATAGGTACATCTCAGCTTAACCCTTCGGGAACTACAGGCGTAATGTTACAAGGTTTTGTCAATTTATTTTTTATTTCCAAGTAGAAAAAAACTATTTACAAAAAAAAAACAACTGACTTCTTTAAAAAACACTAACAGGTGAAAAATAATTCCAATTTCGGAAGTCTGTGGCTTTGGTGGTTTTATTTCGTTCATTATTGGCCATAGACTTCCGAAACTGGAATTATTTTTCACCTGTTAGTGTTTTTTTTAAGAAGTCGGTTGTTTTTTTTTGTAAAAAGTTTTTATTTTGCAATGTTTAGTTTCTTTGTATGTAAAGAAATTCTTTCAAAACTTGGAAGAATCATTGAAATCAATTAGCAATTGCAAAAGTTTTTTCTAAACATTAATTTGTACATCTCTGCCGGGCCCCTTTTAAAATAGACAGGCTTGATTTGTTACCAAAAAATAAATGGCGGAGTAATCGCGTAACAAACACAAAAAAAAAAACAAACATACCGTCGAGTTGAGAACCTCCTCCTTTTTTTGAAGTCGGTTAAAAATAATATCAACACTAGTTTTTATTTTTCTATTTTCACTCTATGTACACATGTGAAACAAGTTCAAATACATAAATGATTATCCAAAAGTATGTTTCTTAAATAATGCAAAATTTTATTTAAACAATTTACACATCAAGCTGGTATTCCTTATGAGTTAGGTAGAGGATCACCTTTGTTTACGCTTTATGTTTAAGACCAATGTTATATGGGCCAGCTTACGAATGTTATCATCAACCGAAGAGATTTAAAATACTATAGAGCGGGCATGTCAAGGAAATGTCATAGAAAAACTTTGATCCCATGTCTCAGTAACGCCATCTAGAATAATATATGAATATTGGAGCGGCAGCGGAGCGGACTAAACAAACTCATATACCTACTTGTGTCCAAGCAGGACACAGGTTTCGGACGAAAATTTTGATCGTGATGTCCGGTCTATAGGTATTGAATGTCTTTGCCTTTAACCGAACTATTCCAAACACAACAGTAATACATTACAGTGTATACCCAGAAAAAACATAACAACTACACCAGAAAATCAATGTACAAATAAAAACAAATACACCGCAACCCTTCGCGGTACGAAACTGTATATGTATTTGTTATAACCCACCATAAATACTGGTCGTGGAGTATAAAAATAAAATAAATTCATCGGTTTGTTCCCGTAAGGTGTAACGGCGGCATAAAAATGCGGTTGACTTGTAATTGGGTTATGATCGGGCTGTGGTCAGGGGAGACCCAGGGGACACTCCTTTATTACCCTGGATATATTTTCGGCCCGTAACAAACGTGGGCCCAACGAGTATTCTGTGAGAATGTGCCTTAACGTCCTTTCTTTTGGCTTACGGATTCAGATGTTTTGTGACAAACAAATGTAGCTTGTCTTACTTAGGATTCAAGGGAATTATGGTTTTCTGCTGTGGGAATTTACCTTGACCGGTGTTGAGACATTGGAGTTGGATAAGGTACGTTTTTCGAGACTTTTTTTTCTATTTCTCTTAGAAAGAAGAAAGCACCAAAAATATTTATTTATCACTGGATCACTCACATGAACCTAAATAGAGAGAAAAGGTATGAAATAATGAAATAATGTTAAAAACCAACAGATAACTACGAGTAGGGTAAACCTATATTAATCGCCTGGTGTCTGCTCCAAACGGGTTCAATTTAGTAGAAATGCCAGACAACTGGTGCCAAAGGGGAAAGCTTTAAAAATAACATAGATTTTAAGAACATTTCCCTATAAAAAACAAACAGTTCTTTTTAGGCAGGTTCCTGCCTACCTTACTTAACCTTAGCAACTTACTATAAAACCTCTTATTATCCTCACGTTCCAACCCGTCAAATGCACACGGCGTCTCGCAACTATTAATAACGGTTTTAATAATACCCATTACAAAACCGTTTTCGTTACAATACTCGAATGTACCAAGCATAAGCTCGGACGTGTATTTTTTATCGATTTCTCATGTTGCGTTAAAAGGGCTCATTTGGTTTTATTGTATGAAATGGATGGAAGTATAATTTGCATTGAGCCTGTGGTCACGCACGCCAGGGGGCGTTACCTTCTTTTATTGTTCGGGTTCTTAGGCTTTCGTCGTGGCTTTAATGCGGTGGGTGGTCCGACCCACCTGGATAGAGTTGCGAACGGTTAAAAGCTGTCAACTATACATGGCTACTTTATTTTAGTGAAGGGTAGGTATTATTTTTAATTGCTTCATTTTAGAACCACTCTATTTTAGGGTAGTTCGCACAAAAACTTGCTCCGTGGATTTCATTATGAGTTTTTTGAGGGAGTCAAAGCTTAGCGTTTAATGAAGATTTTTCGTTTGCTGTTTCACCAGTCCACTTTAGCTTGTGACCTTATTGTTCAAAGCTTCATTTATACCTAGATATTTTTTTTACTTTAGTAAAGACCTAACGCTAACGACTTAAGGAAAATAAATTAGGTCATACAGTAATACCACATAGAAAATACAAAATAATTATATACTATCGCAAGCGAAAATCGTAAAAACTAAATGCTATGAAACTAATTTAATAATAAAAATGCATAATGATATAGTTAATTAATGCTGTGCAATTTGAATATGTTTATTATTTTTTTAATTACCCAGTAGTGAACTAAACATTTCCCAGGCAAAAATATCACATGTCGCCTTATTATTTACGGATTATGGTAAACAATAGATTACAGTATAATCAGAGATCAGTGAATCCGTAATATGCCGTATATCTAATAAAAGCAATAATAGGTAATAACCCAGCATTAGCTACTTATTATCAAGGGTGAGCCTACTAACGTGGACATCACAATTCTGAAGGAAAAACTTGGGATAAGTATTGAAGAAAGAAGGAGGAAGAAGCCTCATTAGACGTGGATGAGGAAAAAAATATTCGTGAGAGGAAATGTCGTTATTACGCTCTCAAAGATTGTACCTTATTTATATCTACTTTGTGACAAATGTTGGGTTAAAATTAGGAAAAAAAGAGTAAACAATTTGCAAGTGGTTTTCCGGAAAAAACAGTGTCTTTCGTCTCAATTTCAAACATAAACTGAAGGCAGGCAGAAACGCCGGATCGTCACTTGCATCAGTCCTTTAATACCTCTTTACCTTACATCGTACATATTACATGCTAAGACATTTTCGTAATGTAATTTTTTTCAGATTGCCATTGTAATTTCTGTTCAGCAAAGTAAGTGTGTAGCATACAGTGTTACAAGTGAAAACTGTTTCTATTTTTTAACTAATACAGGTCTTGTCACATTCAAAGACAGGGTATTTTATATTTGTTTATTGTTATGTTTTGATAGCTCATTCAGTTTTTTTGCTTTATTTTTGTTAAATCAGAAGCTAAGCAACTTTGAATAACGTATATATTCATTTCATGAATTAAACTCAAATGATAACTAGGCCATGTTCTAACTCGGCCACAAACTTTTATGTCCAAAAATATTAAAAAAGTCTAAATGACGGCCAGTTTTTAAATATTTTCCAGCAGAAGGCATTAAAGACTTACAAATTAATTGAAACACTGATGCTACCTGGGAATGTCAATTTATTCAACACAATGCAAAAAAAAACACAACATTACGCCTGTATTTCTTAAAGGATCAGGCAGAGATTTTGCTTTGATTAAATTAAACATAACTGTTTAATTTACGTAATAGAGGTGAGCTTCTTTCTATCGATCTATTCTGTATAGTTTTTTAGTTATTTACGTCCAAAGTTACGTTTATTTTAGAATTTCTACTGAAATAATCAGTAGAGTCAGAGTTGCGAACATTATGTAAGTGAAGAAAAAACAAAACAAGACGAGTAAGTGGGAATCAAACTCTCACACGAAGAATTTCGTTTCCAAATCGCGAAAAAGAGCACTCTCAATAAAAAAGTTTCCAAAGATATGTTTTTGCTTCAATTTCCAAGTGCCCTACGCCCTACGTTACCTTTATACGTTCGGCTTCAATTATCAGTGGAACTAATGTGCAGCCTTTTTTGGCAGTATTCCCAAAATTCATGGCAGGCACCGCAGTCACCGCGCGTAAAGAATTTCCTTTAAAAATCTCAGAGTTTTACAACATGGTACGCTTCTCACATGATATACGTGCCCTGATATTCATTGGCCATGGAGTGAAGTTTGAAATATATAATTATACCTGACCTTTACTGTCCCACTGCCGGGCAAAGGCTTCTTCTCATACAGAAAAGTCACGTGCATTGATCACCACACTTGATCAAGGCGGATTAGGGATTTTAAACTTGTAATCAAAGTCCAGGATTCCTCACATTTTTCCTGCACCAATTTCAATGATGTCATAAACAAACATAGAAAGTACGTATAAATTGAAAAGTCACTTGGTAATGTCCGGATTTAAACCACAATCTCGTGGAGGTAGACGCCTTAACTTCTGGGCCATCGCGACATATTTAATAATAAAAAAATGTTGCAGAAAAATATTCATAGATATTTGAACATTGGTCCCAAACTAGGCAAAACTTGGTAACCAATACCAATCTATAAAAAAAGAAAGGTATTATTAATATAATCAGACAAACAGCTAAGATTATGATTAAAAGATTAAAGATACCAGGCTGGTATCCGCAACTCCAAGTCAAAGCGCGCAAAGCGCGTATTTTGCGTATGGGCTGTAATCTACCATGCGGGCCCAGTGCGAATTGGTAGATGTCACGTCTTCGAATTTTTGGTTCTAGGACATGCCGGATTCCTCACGATGTTTACCTTCATCGACAAACAACTAAAGAATAAACGGTATTATACTAAGTTAATGTGTGTTAGGTAGTACTGAAAAAAATTGTTTTGAAAATTGATTTGATTGTGTGTGGAAGTAAGTGTGAGGTGTGAGGAAATAGCGATCGATTTCAAATATATGGTAGGTGGCATAGGTAGGTGGGTATTTTCATGATTCCGATTGTCCAATGTGATTCCAATCAGTCAATACAATTAGTCCTCCTTACCTTTTTTACACCCACTACTTAAGTTAGTAAGTAAGACTTATTAGTACTTATTATCTGTTAGAGTACTTAATGATTATTCAGATAGCAATACCATTTCCAAGACCTAATTAGGTGCCCAAAATATATTTTTAGAATTTCTACCTTATGTTTAAGCTATTTTTGTTCAAAAAGTAATAACATTAAGGGTTTCGAATATTTTAGTAACAAAAGAATGTTCCGCCTAATCTTTGACATTTTTATTTATTTTAGCTCTTGCCGGCAATTTAGTTCGAAATCTAACATATTCTATATTCTACTCAGCAATATGGTAGTTTTCTGTCCATGTTTTTTTTTATAACCGGGTTAGCCGGGAAACCGGTTCTGGAGATTATATAGCCGCAATAGAAACCCACTTACAAACAAACAAATTTTTACCTTTTTATAATTTATTAATACACATACCTAGATAAAAAAATATAGATTTTGTTCGTAATATTCGAATTTTCTTTTTTACAACATGGCCAAATTGGACAACTTACCAACTCAGTTTTCTTAGTTGAGCAAAAATAATATCTGTCCATCACATAGCCGATCTGTTCTATGAAAATAACAGTGACACTCCGGGGGTGCCAACAGAAGTGAACTCATCGTCAGGAAGAAAAAAACTATAGTCTATTGCTTACTCGTTTAACGTAAATTTTGTTATACACAGAGGTGTCGGTTTTGGTAACGTTAACAGTGTCGCGTGTTCAATGTCAATGTTTTTTTCCATCTCGAAAATGCCCAACGCGCCTAAAAAGTTTTCCTTTCAATAAAGTTTTAACACTGAAAATAACCAGGGACAAAACAGGTCAGATTTTTCCAAAAAATATGGGCAGGACGACCTAGACAGACATCCCATTAATCCTTCGCAAGTTTTAGTCCATAAGCATACCTAAAGCTTCCAATTCTCATGTTTCAACGTCTACATAAATAAATATCCATTAAAGTGTAACATAATGAAACGAAAACATTATGACTCATCATTAATTAAATCTACTTTTCTTAGCCCTTAAGTAAATTATGAAGAAAAAATATATTTAGACGTTATTAGCTCCTGAAGCAAAGCCGTACTAAGCTGATTACTGCTCACTGACCTTTTAAATACAAGCTTAACACCGAAATCTGACCTGAACGAAAATTAATAAGGCAGATAATTATTACTTGGCATGACAAAATCACTGGGCAAAAGAAAAGAAAAGTCAAATTAGGTTAAATACCCAACCGTCTGAAGATTTCTGATAATTGCCTTCAAACGAACCTTTCAATAGCTAAATGTAATTGTCAGATATTAAATGGAAGTAAAAACAATTTTCCTATTAATAATCAGTGGGTATTTAATGTGTGCTTTGTAGATTTACATTAGGTTGTTCAGATGTAATATCAAAATTGTAATATGAGGTTCGTACAACACTAATGATGTTTACTACCTACTCCTATGTTGATCAATGCATAGCTTGATTCATATTCATATAAATAAAATGAAATGCTATCTATGATGGGATAGTCTATCTATATAAGTAACATACATCCAGGCTACTGAAATCACTGTTGCATGAGTAACTGGAATCATTTAAGCTTAGGTGCACATACATACGTAAACTCCCGCCTTTTCTCCATGGGAGTAGTAAGAAACTACAGAAGGACACCTGCCACAATCCTCGCATACTTTTTTCATATTTGGGCAATTAAAATTACTTCAGTATCTGATCGTTGTATTACTTATCTCACGATGTTCACGCATGGCATTCCAATCAACTCACAAAGAAAAAAACATAAAACCAAACTCGCATATAATTCAATTTTACAGTTCCCATTTAAACAGCAATCGGAGCGCAAAACAAACGCAGTAAAAGTCATCACGATCATATCGCATCGCAAATTTTTGTGCCGGCAACACAGTGGCAGAGGCTTGCTTTATTATATGACGCCACAAAACCCCGATTGTTTCGCTCACAGAAATTATACGAATGTTTTAAATATCTCTCGAGGTGCTCGTGTAGGTTATGTTCGTGTTGAAACGCGTCAAGGTACCAGGGGAGCATTATTTCAAAGAGTTTGTGAACAGGGTTGTAAACCACTAACGACTGCCCGACCGCGATAATGAATTCACTCTACACTCCAAACGCCACCGCACATTTGAATCTAACGAGGAGCTCAAAATATTTAGGAAATATGTAGGTTGTAGGCATATTTCATTAGAAAACTACGACCCAAATGGTACCCAACAAATTAGTTTGTAAACATAACACTACACGCACTTTAATTATGTACACCAATCTTGTTAACATAACGGGTCTACATTTTGGCTAGTATTAATATTTAAGATCTTTTTGATAAACGAAACATATTTATAAACATAATGAATAAAACTTTGTTTTCCTTTTAAGGTTTCAAAATATCTAAAGAAAACCTATCAATCAGTACCAAATGATGATAATATTATTATGCTATATTAAAATTCGCGTACAAAATCTCTGGATAAGAAAAAACATATAGCTACCTGTCTGTCATAGTATCGTTTATTTGTCCTGTGAACCGGAATCTATCACTGTGCCTCCTGCGGAGCTCATATATCATATGTAATAGATATTACACTGACACAAGGCGTTTCCCTTTTGCGAAGAATAGATATCGACATCTTTTTACGGTTGTAGGAAAACTAATGAATTTACACGGAAACCATGAACGGGAAATAGGAAAAATCAGAACAATAGTTTCATTAAAGACAAAAACATTTTGTGTTTCATATCGAGAACGAAAAAATTAATCAAGAATTCAAAGGATATCCTTTGTTCGCATTTTTTCGAATTACCTACATATTTTTTTTTTATATCTGCGTCTACTTTATTAAATGTGTCTAGTATAAATACTTGGCGAACCGTCAATTCGAACGATTATAATTGAAAGTATTTCAGTTTTGATAGATGAGGCAAGCACAATTAGTAACCCACACAAAGAATAGTCTTAAATAATAATCATTGTTATTTCCGAGATAGTTTTCTTTTTATTGACGTTACGTTTACGTCAAGAAAAGAAAAAATAATAGGCACAGAGACTGGTAATAAACCTAAATATTCTGATAAATTATAAGAGCTTGTCCGGACAACCCAGCGGTTATAAAGAAAACTATATATTATGTTCAAAAGTTTTATGTTTGTAAAGAGACTTTAACATTTCTTTATTTTTTACATATTTATCTACACAACCTCTACCTGCTGCTGTTATTTCACATTTGAAACATTGCAAGCTTCAGAGAAACTTTAGGGGTATAACAATTGAGAAATTACAATTCAATTTGTGTTTATTTATCTCTAGAACACCTTTCCTACACTTGGTTTTAGCCACACAATGAAAACCTTTTAGGGTTTATCAGTGTGCAGTAGTTTATCTAGGTATCTTAGTTGACCGCATTAGTAGATATTGAAATAAAAACCTTCCAAAAATAGACAGACAAACATACGAGTTCCTTATCATTTAATACTGAACCGTAAAACGTGATTGTTTAATCGAGATTGTAACACGGTACCTAACTAGTACAAAACAACATACAACCTAAATACCATTTAATATTTTACTTTAAAGTTCTTTAACGTTTCACGTGCGACCGGTTAGCGCTGTAATTTTTTATTTACTATTAGTATGAAGTAAAAAGCACAGCTCTAAATGGTTCTAACACGGTTGGTCACGTGCTGACTTACGTGCGAACTCAAGTACACAGCTACCTACATGTAGCTTCAAGGAAAACTGAAATGCAATCTTTATTACAAATTACTATGAACAGCGAATATCTTTTAGCTTAAACAGCCACTGAAAAACTTGTTGTTGAGCGCAAAAAACATTTAAAAATTGCAGTTTGAGGACGATGTTTTGACAAAGTATTTGTGAAATAAAACCAGCTTTTTACAAGCAGGTAGCCTTTGCCCCAAAGGGGTGACTCGGTCGGACCCACCCCTTGGGTCAAGTTACGCCTCGTTGATTTTTTAACGGGAAAAAACCATTATCATTTCATCTTATCATTGCTAATTCAATAAAATGTTATAAAAGATGTGTAGGTTTTTGTGAAGGAGTTGGGTTTATTTTCTTTTATTAAAAGAAATTTCATTAGGAGTACTTACGTATAATGAATATCCTGTTTAGCCTTTATTTTGCTCGTGAGTTCAGCGCGATTGTTCAAAGGTTCTTAATAAGAGCTAGCACCACATAGCTGGTCACAATCAACGGCTTCACCTTCATTAATATTTTATTGTTTTGAATTTAAAGTCGTGTGGGAGAATTCATAGAACAGTTTAAAACAAAGGGTGCATATTTGTTAAATCTTTCTTGTTTAACTTTGTGAATTCAAAATTATTGTCCATGTTTAAATAAAAACTCATCATCATTAATTTATATGATATTTTCCTCGGCTTACGCTCTACCTGAACTTTCGAGGTACATGTGATGAAAAATGCAGAAATATTTTTTTCCGTAATTTTTACGATGTTTTTGCAAAAAACTTCGCTCTACACGTCGAAAAAAAGAGCACCCGTTATGCAATTAAACCTCGCAGATAAACTTGTTACGTTTTAAGGGGTATTAAAATTCCTGACGACTTGTGAACGACGTGACTCGGTATTTTCCCGAAACTCTTTAAAAATACCCGGAAAAATTTCAACATAAACGTGATAATGTGCGACGGTCAATTAATTAGTCTAAAACCGTACTTTTTAAGCGTAAGTGTCGTGATTTTTAAGCTAATTACGTTGGTGTCGCGCGTCGTACCTAATGTGATTCGTAATAGGATGTGTATTAACATAGTTTGTAGGCTGAAGGAGAAACACTGGCACGTAAAATAATTTGCATGCGGTGTTTTCTAGTTTTATAGCATAGTTCACGGCATCTGTAATGACTAAGGTGGCGTTATGAGCGTCGCCGCCGTAATTAGAGAGTCACGAATAAAAACGGCGTAAAAGCTTTTAAAATTCAGTCAAGTACTCGTTCACCCTTCGCTCTTTGTGAGGGAGAAAAACTAGTGGTACTCAGTGGAAGAAAATGGTGTTCGACTCTTTACTTCTTGTTCTGAAATGACGCATCATTAGTGTAGCTCAATTACAAGTTTACGTACAGAGATACACGTACGATACTTCTCTTATACAGTGTGTAAAAAGACCGATTACATAGCTATTCACTACACATTCTGTACATATTATTAAGTAAGTTACCAAAAAACATTGCAGGGAAAAAACTTTTATTTTCCATCTTTAAAAAAAATATGGTTTTTGTTGCGCGCAATGAAAAGCGCGGAACTTTCGATCAGCTGACCGTACGGCCAGCCGCTTACTCACGCTTGGTCGTTGACCCGACCGCCCGCTCGCGTTTACTATCTATTGCATTTTTGTAACTTCAAATGCGTTAATTGTTAAGAAATATCGATAAATTTGATAATGTTTGTTCGTAAAAAAGTTTACTAATGATACTTGGAATACGATTTTGCAAAAAACCTTCAATATCTCCAGAATCAGTGAATTCTCAGGTATGTTCTAGAAGATAAAAAACTATCCCAGTGTTGGGTAGAATTTGTAGTTTTCGTTTACGTTAACTTTTTACACCCTGTATTATAGTTGAGGATAAATGTTTTACAATTTAGTTGCACTATATCACCCGTACATAGGCAGCAAGCAGCGAACCGTAAGCAGTGATAGCCTAGTGGTGTGACCGGCGGATTGCCAAATCATAGGTCTCGAGTTCAAACCCAAGGCACGCACCTCTGACTTTTCGGATTCATGTGCGTATTGTTTATCACTTGCTTGAAACGGTGAAGGAAAACATCGTGTCGAAACTGGCATGCCTGAGAGATATTTTCGAGGGCATGTGATGCCAATTCAGAGGCCAATGGGCACCATCAAATTATGACACCTGGTTATTCACTAAACACGATATGATAAGAAGAACCTTTAAATATTATCTAAAAATATTTCACAAGACCGATAGAAAATTACAAAGATAGAGCGCATCAAAGCTCAGGAGGGGGGTTTGTGACGGCACTTCTAGAAATACAGTCGAGAATATATGTTTTAAAGTACAGTAATAAAATTTGACCACTAATAAATAAAATAATAATAATAAATATTCCACAACTTTTTCTCACAACGCCATTTCGTCCCAAGTTAAGCTTGAGAGCTTGTGTTATGGGTACTAAACAGCTGATAAACATACTTATATATTTCTAAATACAAACATAATATTATTGATAAATTACACCCAGACACAGAACAAATGATCATGATCATCACACAAACATTTAATCTGGGTAGAAATCGAACTCACGACCTCCGGCATAGCAGTCAGGGTCACTAACTGTGATGTATGTGTTGATATGTAGAATAAATGGGTAGTAGTTTATAAGTTATCATTGTCATCGCACCGCCCGCGTTAGTCTGCGAATATACACTGTGCTATCGAGACGTTGTTTCATTCCGCTTCCAAGTAGCAAGTACCTGTCCCTCACATATTTCTCAGTGGCGACGAGTAGTGAACATTTCGCGTGTAAATAAAGTGTTTACCATGACGATCGGAAAAATAGCCGAGTTTAACGTACACAAAGACGAAACGCGCTTGCGCTTTTTTTTGTTTTACTACTAGACCAACAGGTCAGTCAAACCACTATAAACTAACTAAAAATTTTGGACACGTATTTTGCGCAGTATCAAACCATAACAAAAAAAGAAAGACAAAACAAATCATTGTTCAGAATGTTCAGGAGTAAGAGGCTTGTGACGTCACTTCTAAGTAAAAATCGAGGGCTTGCGTGACGAAAAAAAGGTCCTATCTAATATTTTTTGTTTTGGGCTGACGGCTTAAAAGGATTTTAAAAAAAATATATTCTTTTGATGTCTTCATTTAAGTCCAGATAAGAGCCAAGAAATTAATATCGGTAGCCAATAAATGGCAAATGTTGCGTTTCTTTTTAAAAGTGGAAGGCTTATCTAAAAGCATAGCACAAACACCACGCATTAGTAACATCTAAATAGAAGAATTCAGAATTCAACTATTGTTGCTAGTCCATACTTTCAGTCACCAACTCCTGCATGCCATGAGACAACAAGAACACTGCAAATCTCTTGAAATGTTCTAGCAGTATAATTCTACATTCTAAAATGCTATACAATGAAACGTTACGATCCCACAGGTTAAGGCTCAACCGAGGGTGACTGGGTTACCAAATGGTGCTTGAATATGGCCTAGAACTAGAACCATGTGACCTATTTGTAGTATCCGCCATTTCTAGCTGGAATGGTATGGCCGTTTGCTCCGAATGTACGATATATTCCATGCACTGTTCACTGAGCAAAGCTGAGCAAAGGGGCGAATTTCACATGTCTAGAGGTCGATAAGGTCATTCTTTCAAAGTACGATCATAAATCAAATGAAAGCAAGTTGTGTGTGTTGTTAAAGGCCAATTCCGTAACTAAAAACTAAAAAAATAAACATAAAAAATTTTTTGACGTATTTTTAACACATAAAGACTTATTCACACACATACATACATACAAACACACTGTGGACTTTCTTGAAAATAAGAGAATAGCCCCTCAGAGCGTCAAAGAAACACTGTATTCTTCGTTTAACCGTTACTTTTTATCCACAAATTGTGTGAATTGTATTCAATTTATGATGAAGGATCTACTACGAAACACTTTTATTCACTTTAAAAACGACAAAAAAGGATCAGGCAAATACGATTTCAGGGAAATGTTAACGTGTACATCAAACTAAGTGCCTATGTATTTTCTCCTACGTCGCGGAACAAAGAAAGATAATGTAAGAGTACCGAAATAATAACAACATATTTCTCAGAAACTGTTCAACATCTTCAAAAATAAATAAATGTTATGAAAGAAACAAATTATTTTCATTGTTCAGGGTACTACTTAAAAGACGTACCCACACCCACACTTCTAAAATCCTCGTCAAACAGTGTCTTATCATAGAAAGCCTTTATCCCCAACAAGAGAAAACTAAATCATTAGGCTAAACGGAAAATCAATATCAACTTCCTAGCATTCCGCGAACAAAACGATACAAAGAGGAATTTATATACGTAATAATAATGAGTAAAATTGTTTCTGCAGTTGACTACCCGTTAGCGAATGTACACAGGACAGGCAAGGATCAGCAAATATCCGGTTTGGCTGGCGTTTATGACAAAGCTCGTTTTCCGGGTTATTTCAAACGGGATTTTTACCTTTCCGACAAAAGATTTGCCTTCTACCACTCGTAAAGTTCTCTGCTCGTATACTTAAAAGGTTTTCCAAATGTTGTTTGTGGCTTTTCAACTACCTAATTTGTCTTTTCAGGGTTTTAAAACATAGGTAGGTAGTAAAACATTTACAAAAAAATCAATATCATGAACAACAATGTGTGTGAAGTGTATAGAGCAAAATGGCGAAATGAAACGGTGGTTTGAACGTTATCCTTGTATAATTAATTTCTCAACACTTCTGAGTCGCTTAAGGCTACAATTAAGTTAAGACGACAGCGGGGAAATTACTGGACACAGACAAAAAGCTAAGGAGACGATATCGAGTCAACTAGCAGAACTTAGGTCTACGAGCAAGTCTAGATTTGGTTGAAAGTTCAAGCGTGTACTGTTCGGGAGGTCAAAACGAGTACTGATCTACATGACGATGCTTTATCGCTATTAGGCAAGTCATATGCTCCGATGAAAGCCGAGCTTTGCCGAACGCGCCCGAAGTTGCGTTCGGAAAGGCAGCGACCAGAACATTACAATTTTAAGCCTATATTTTGTATAGTGTAAATAATTATGCGTATTGTTAAATTTGTAAATAAATATTATGTGTGATGTAAATATAGCAACTAAATAAATATGTAAATATACTTCTAATAAAATATGTTAGTTTTCACCCACAGACAATGATCGTGTTTTGTGTTTGAAGTTTTTTGGTCTTTGGTTTGACGTTTGTTCAAATTTGACAGTTCGGTGTAACGGGACAATAAGGAAAAGTTTTGTATTGTGGAGTGTTTTACAATTATAAAAAGTTTAAATTAATATTACGAATTCATACGAATTCCGGTGTAGCTGTGACCGCTACACTACTCCCCCCCTGAGACCGTGGCTACTTAGCTACGGGTGATAGTAGTCCGGGAAGCGAACGGTGCGGCCGGAGCGTGTTTTCTTCTCGACGGTGGGCTGCGGTGGCGTTGGTGCTGTGTTTGCGACCGTTGGTGCGCTGGTTACACCGGAGGGACTGTAGTCTGCGTTATTGAGGTAAGCGGGTTTCAACCGATCTATGGTTACTGTGGTTTCCTTTCCGTTTACCTCAATACGGTACGTTTTGTCGCCTCTTTGCAGGACTCTGTAGGGGCCGGTGTACGGCGGGTCTAGCGGTCGGCGAACGGCGTCATGTCGCAAGAATACATGAGACGAAGTTGACAAGCTGTCGGGCACGTAGAACGGCTTGTTGCCGTGTCGACTCGCCGGTTCTGGAGACAGCTTCGCCATGTGATGCCGGAGTCTTGACGCGAAGTCGGTGTAGTCGACTGTGCTGGTGAGTGTGGGGGCGATGAACTCGCCTGGGAGTCTTAGGGGCTCGCCGTAAACGAGCTCTGCCGCTGATGCTTTGACGTCTTCCTTCCAGGCGCTGCGGATGCCGAGCAGCACCAGGGGTAGTGCTTCGGTCCAGTTGGTGTCTGTGTGGCAGCGGATGGCTGCCTTCAGCTGGCGGTGTAGGCGTTCCACCATGCCATTACAGGCTGGGTGGTATGCTGTGGTTGGGCGGTGCTGGCTACCGAGGGTCTCCGTGATGGTGTGGAACAGCTTGCTCTCAAACTGCCTGCCCCTGTCGGTAGTGATGCGCTGGGGGCAGCCAAAGCGGGACACCCAGCCGGTGATGAAAGTGCGGGCGCATGTCTCCGCTGTGATGTCCGCGATGGGGTACGCCTCAGGCCAGCGGGTGAAGCGGTCGACCACAGTTAGTATGTACCTGTAATTTGATGACACGGTCAGTGGCCCTACTATGTCCATGTGGACATGGGAGAAGCGTTGGGAAGGGACAGGGAAAGCGGAGGTGGGACTGGTTGTGTGCCGCGAGATTTTGTTCTTCTGGCACTCTACGCACTCTCTGGTCCAGGCCCTGCAGTCCTTCTTTAGGCCAGGCCAAACGAAACGCTCAGAAATCAGTTTGACTGTGGCCTGTCTGCCGGGATGGCTCAGCTGGTGTAGTTTTTGGAACACCTGCCTCCTGAAGGGTTCTGTAACATAAGGGCGGGTGTTACCAGTGGAGACATCACAATATAGTTCAGTGCCTGAGTCCGTGAAATGCACAGCTTGAGTGACGTGCTGTTGTTATTTAAGAGCCCCTGCAGCTCGTGGTCTGTTTCTTGGGACTGTGCAAGAGCTGTGTAATTACACGCCGGTACTGCCACCGACTCCACACGCGACAGCGCGTCTGCCACAATGTTGTCCCTGCCTGCGACAAACCTGATATCCGTGGTGAATTGAGCAATGTAGTCCAGGTACCGGTATTGCCTCGGTGAACAGTTGTCACGGTTGTGTGCGTACACATATGACAGGGGTTTGTGATCCGTGTAAATGGTGAAGTGCCTACCTTCAACCATGTGGCGGAAGTATCTGACTGCGTCGTAGATGGCTAAGAGCTCCCTGTCATAAGGGCTATACTTTTTCTGTGAAGCTGACAGTCGCCTAGAGAAAAATGCTAGTGGGTTCCATGTGACACCTGCCTTCTGCTGTAATACTGCACCCATAGAAGTGTCTGAAGCGTCTGTAAATATCGCGAGTTCGGCGTTGGGCTCTGGGTGAGCAAGCAGAGCTGCCCTAGATAAGCCACTTTTACAAGCGTTAAAAGCGTCTAGCATTTCTTGCGATAGATTAATTGTTTGTGTTCTCTTTGTTTTAGGTCCTGCCAGAACTACGTTGAGTGGCGCTTGTAAGCGAGCGGCATCTGGGACAAAGCGGCGGTAAAAATTGAACATACCCAGGAAGCGACGCATCTCCTTGACAGTCTTGGGAGCTGGGAAGTCCTGGATTGCCTGCACCTTCTCCTGCAGCGGGCGAACACCTTCTTCGGATACTTCGTGTCCTAGGAAAGTTATGGTGGTACGGCCAAACTCACACTTTGCCGAGTTAATAATAATTCCATACTGGGATAACCGCTTCAGAAGCTGATGCAGGTGCTCGGTGTGCTGGGCTGCTGTCTCTGAGAACAAGAGAATATCGTCTAAATAACAGTAGCAGAACGGCAGCCCGCGCAGCACCTCGTCCATGAACCGTTGGAACGTTTGAGCGGCATTCCTGAGGCCAAAGGTCATGAATGGAAATTCGTACAGTCCGAAAGGTGTTGTGATCGCTGTCTTGTGAACGTCGGCTGGCTGGACTGGTATCTGATTGTATGCTTTAATGAGATCGATTTTGCTATATATTCGGCTGCCAGCCAGCTGATGTGAGAAGTCCTGTATATGCGGGATGGGGTATCTGTCCGGAACAGTACGGGCATTGAGTGCCCTGTAGTCACCGCATGGCCGCCAGCTGTTGTCCTTCTTAGGAGCGAGGTGAAGTGGGGACGACCACGGACTCTCTGACGGCCGTGCTGTGCCGTTAGCCAGCATAGCCTCGAACTCCCTCTGTGCTGCCTTCAGTTTGTCTGGTGCCAGACGGCGAGGTCGTCCAGTGATAGGCGGACCTGGTGTAGTGCGGATGTGATGTTCGGTACCGTGACTGACCTGTTTCTGTGTTCCAGCAGGCCGCGTGACTTCCGGGTACTGGCGAAGTATCTCGTGGTACTCCGTGTTGCCTCCTACGGACTTCACTGAGGCGATCATTGCTGCTGATTCGGCCGCTGGCGACGCCGGCGAAGACAGTTGGGTCAGCCCATCGATTAGCCGGTGACTTTTGAGGTCTACCAAGATGTTATAATGCGCCAAGAAGTCGGCGCCTATGATTGCCTTGGTGACGTCTGCAACCACGAACTTCCACGTGTACACGCGGCGAAGCCCTAAATTCAAGTGGAGCTCCACCCAACCGTACGTGTCGATGGCAGTTCCGTTTGCCGCGTATAACTGGTACGCCGTCCTGCTGCGCTGCTGTCGTAGGGCTGCACGTGGGTATACGCACAGATCGGACCCTGTGTCTACTAAAAACGTGGTTTTAGAGTCCCGATCTGTTACGAATAGGCGGCGTGGTTTGTGAGGGCAGCCATTTGCCGCTATTTCCGGCTGCCGACGGCGTTTCCCGCGTACGTACATGGCGACCTGCACCGCGTGGCCCTGTCACCGAAACTGTTGTGGTACCAGCAGTGAGCGTCGTTCCACGCGCTGCTGGAGCGCGAGCGACTGCGGCGTCGGCTTGGGGTCGGTTCTCTGTCACCACGCCGGTACCTATCTGTGGAGCGCGATCGATGGTGTACCTGACCTTGCTTTTGTAGAGCCGCCACCTGTAGACATAACTCCGCCATGCACTGTTTCAGCTCCGCGATGTCACTGCTGGTGCTCGTGCTCGCCACGGCGGGAGGTGTCGTGAGCGCTGGCCGCGTTGGCGCGATCTCGTGCACGCGGTCGGCCAAATCTGCGACAGACTGAAGCGGAAGGTTAGGCTGGGAAGCTATTACCGTCTGTATGTTCGTCGGCAACCTGCTCGCCCACAACGTGGCTAGGAATGTGTCTGGAACATGTGGTCCGGCCAAAGTCTGCAGGTGCCGCAAGAACTGTGATGGCTTCCGGTCGCCGAGCTCCTCTTGAGTGAGGATTTGCTGAACCCTTTTTTCACGCGAGTCGGATAGTCGACGTATGAGCTCAGCCTTCAGCTTGGCGTACTTGTCCTGTGCTGGTGGGTTCTCTATTATGTCCCGAGCTTCTACCATGTAGCGATGGTCTAGCTGCCCCACGACCGTGTAGAATTTTGTGGTGTCGGCGGTAATGCCGGCTATTGTAAACTGACCTTCTACTTGTGCAAACCAAAGTGTCGGCTCCTCAGGCCAGAATGGCGGCAACTTCACGCTGACTCTGCACACGTCCTGCTTGACCATTGCTGCGTCCGCCTGCGCTCCCTGCTCTGCTCCGGTAGGCATCTTTGCTCCGCGTGGCTACTGTGCTCTTTGACGGGGTCACCAATGAAGTGTATAGAGCAAAATGGCGAAATGAAACGGTGGTTTGAACGTTATCCTTGTATAATTAATTTCTCAACACTTCTGAGTCGCTTAAGGCTACAATTAAGTTAAGACGACAGCGGGGAAATTACTGGACACAGACAAAAAGCTAAGGAGACGATATCGAGTCAACTAGCAGAACTTAGGTCTACGAGCAAGTCTAGATTTGGTTGAAAGTTCAAGCGTGTACTGTTCGGGAGGTCAAAACGAGTACTGATCTACATGACGATGCTTTATCGCTATTAGGCAAGTCATATGCTCCGATGAAAGCCGAGCTTTGCCGAACGCGCCCGAAGTTGCGTTCGGAAAGGCAGCGACCAGAACATTACAATTTTAAGCCTATATTTTGTATAGTGTAAATAATTATGCGTATTGTTAAATTTGTAAATAAATATTATGTGTGATGTAAATATAGCAACTAAATAAATATGTAAATATACTTCTAATAAAATATGTTAGTTTTCACCCACAGACAATGATCGTGTTTTGTGTTTGAAGTTTTTTGGTCTTTGGTTTGACGTTTGTTCAAATTTGACAGTTCGGTGTAACGGGACAATAAGGAAAAGTTTTGTATTGTGGAGTGTTTTACAATTATAAAAAGTTTAAATTAATATTACGAATTCATACGAATTCCGGTGTAGCTGTGACCGCTACATGTGTATCCAATGGGCTACTCGTATATACCTATATAGAAATATTATTTTTGCGGGCTTTTATTTGTAAAAATACGATGACATGTAACAGCAAAATATATCTAGTGATGTAGCTCGTTAACTATTTAAAGTTTTGGTTTTGTGATTGTAGGTATATTTATGGTTCCACAAACTGCACAACATTCATTAATACTATACATAATTAAGAGAATGAAAAGTATATTATGGCAAATTGTAAGCAAATTCAGTATTCAGTGCTTCCGGGCAAAGAGGCGATTCATCACAATGGAGTTTGACATTCAAACACCATTGTTTCCTCAATAAGCCGTGAAGAGACACGGAGCCCGGGGCTACTGGCCACAGATACCCTCACACGCCCCACAAAGGTCAACGCACGTAGGTACTTACGACCCACTCCACAACTTCCGAATAACATATTCTTAAAACATACACACATCTACTACCCGACGTTTCTTTGACAATGATATAACGTTTCCCAGTGCCGTAATATAGGCTGTTATACTAAATTACTTCATAAGGCTGAGTTGACTTCGAAAAACGTGAGTTCACGGAGGTAAGGATCATAAATATAGGTCTATTGTTTTACCCACAAAGCGAACACTTCTTTTTATTATTTGACCCTTTTGTGGGTTAGTAATAAAATGCGGTCAAAAGTGGTAAATAATAATCTGGTTTGCGTCGCTCCGTTGAGCCCCAACCCGCGGGACCAATAAATTGTTGTAAGAGAACAATATGTACTCATTTTGATATTTCGTATTGATTAAAATAAAAGCATTTCAGGATGTTGAGTATGGTTTCAATTCTCGCGAGGCCAAATGGTAATTAGGACAAATGTGTATTATAATGAAGCAAACAAAATTCAGAACAAAACACACATATAACACTCAGGGCAGGCTAATACGTATGTAAAAATGGACCCGTGAGACAGTAGAATATAAAATAATGTCCTCTAGATATTACATACGGAGTAATACTTCTAAATGGCCCGATATATATTTTATTCTCGTCTGCCAATAAAATGAGAAAGGATACGTGGGTTACTTTCAATTATCCCTGGATTTATCACTTATAAACGGTACGTATTTGGCCTTTTCTGCGCCTAATTAGGTCATGTTAGGTACCCCTACTTCAACGATAGACAAGAGCTATGTAATTCAATTTGAACAGTCGGAACTTTTAATATCGTAAATTAAACAATACCCCTTAATAATATTACAACAGTAGCAGTAAGTGGGCTCTTAGAAGTCTTGCTTTCAAAAACTTAATACCTACTCTTATTAAATTGACGAACAATTGGGTATTTAAACGTAGCAAATTGTCAGATTTCAGGATTATATTTTGGACAAAACAGAATAATGGTTCGAGAGGACTAACGACAACGTGACCCCAATTATTTTTATAACAATGGCTGTTTTGTACACTGGATTCCACGGCCTTCCAGAAATTTGCATGACATTGCCTAACACCAAACGCGATTTGTTTTTGTGAATGCTCAAGTGAATTTCACCGTTTGGTTTTATTAATTTTATGTATAAAAATTTTCTGCTCACTGAACACATTAACTGAGCGCAAGCGTCACAGGTGACGTGGTTTTTCTTTGTAAAAATCGACGGCACAGGAATCAATTGAACTGATTATGTGACATAGTCCCTTGCTTAGGTTGCTGTCGAGAAAAATAGGTATTGTGAAATACTGGCGACGCAGCAAGACGTTATTTGTTCGAAAAGAAATAAAAAAGGCCAGTTTTAGTTGGACAGATTTATACTTCGTTGGTAACTTTATCTATGGCGCAAGTAAGTTATGGAGCCTAAGGTCAAACTAATGTCGATTTTTTCCCCATTTAAATAGCGAATAATGTTCAGTAACCGTGAAGCGGAGTAGAGCGGCCGTATCTGTGCTCACTACATAAATCAAATATAAATAAAGGACCTCATAAGCTGTCAACGTAATGCCATTCAAGCCAGGCCTGGGTGCGTAATATCGTCGAATAAATCATGTTCAGCTAAAATATGCCTCAATACCCACTGTTGAATATGAAATCACTTTCAACCATTTAGTTTGGAAATACCTAATTCAGAAAAATGAAAGGGTAGTGTATCTAAGTATATACGGAATACTTTCAGGGTTATGTGTCCTTTTGAGTATCTCTACGTCTCATATATTTTTGATGTAGCGATTTTTATTTTGTATGTTTGTAATATCACCTACGTGCTCAAAAAGTTTTAACGTGTAGGCACCTCCTCCAACAATAGGCGTACAAAAATAAACACGAAATGTACATCGACCTACTCCAAACTGACAGTTTTTCCCAATTGAACATGAACCTTATTCTGTTCGATATAAAGTTGAAAAACTATCAGAGAAATTTGACACATTGGGGTAGATTGATGAGCTGGCCTGTGTACATTAAAATAATCCGGAGCAGTCACTTTTTGAACTGATATAATTAACCAGTAAACCTCATTAAACCAAAGCCACATTGGTTTCAAAACCACATTTTATACTGTGATTACCGGGTTAGATACTATATTATTAATATATAAATATACACAAATCATTACGATCTGAAACTAAAACCAACTAAGTCTCAATTCAATTCAATTCATTTTATTTGTCTTAGCAAAATATGTCTTCACGCCCGTGATCCCAAAGGCTTTTAGCAGAGGTGTGCTTATGGTAAATCCACATTTCTTTACTCACTTGCCATCAACCGGCCATAAATCCAGAGACTATACTGAGAAATTTTAAACGAAACTACCCCATAACACTTTGTTCGACTTGACAATCGAACCCTACTGATGAGCGTGAGGTCCTCACGCTCATCAGTAGCGCATACAACCACTAGACCAGCGAGTCAGTCAACAATAGACAATTAGCATGAAATACGTTATAAAAGACTAAACAAACATATTTTGCAGTGGCATACTAAGTCTAAAGTACAAGCACTTTTTTAAAATTCGTACGTATACAATTTTAAAGTTATCCCCCCCACTGCTACAGTACAAGGAAAACATAACACGTCAAAGGATAAATAAAAATGATAAATTCCCAACGCGTGTTATAACCCCTAGCAGCCGAATATAGGGTACTGCCATATATAGGGTTCTGTCTGTCACTGCGGGGAATATGGATAGAGTGCCGGGACGACAGCTTGGGTATAAATCTGAGTTTGCCCTTAAATGGGTATAGTTGCGATGATGTTGTAACTGATACGTATTTAAATACCGGGAAAAGCATTAAAAGGTCTAATAGAAATACAACAATATACAGGGTGTCTCATTCAAATGGGTCAGTATGGGAAAGTCTGAAACTATAAGACATACGAAGATCTGTTCTGAGGAACCATGTCATCGATTTTAATAAAAAGAGAAACTGCATTCATACATTTTTTAAAAAACATCTGTACTCTGTTCGGGAATCGAACCCGGTTATTTTGAAAAAAAACCTACACTAGTTCTATTTAGATATCGATTGTGTAGGTCTTAAGCAGTAAATGTCTGTATGAAACATGATGTCTAAAATGAATAAAATGCATTGTTTCCACATACTTTAATTTACTTTAGTAGGTGCTCGAAGTGACCACCGCCTTTTAAAATGTATGTTTTTTAAAATGTATGAATGCAGTTTCTCTTTTTATTAAAATCGATGATATGGTTCCTTAGAACAGATATTCGTATGTCTTATAGTTTCAGACTTTCCCATACTGACCCATTTGAATGAGACACCCTGTATACTGTTCAGTTTTTTAACAGGCTGATCTTCATCTTTTATTCAAATACAATAGTAGATATTATAAGTCGTTAGTGTCGTACTGTATGGTTCAGAATGTTGGGCTGTGAAAAATACGGATGACAAAAGATTGCATGTAGTGGAGATGAGAATATTGAGATGGATGTGACGAGAAAGGATAAAGTAAGTAATGCGTATATCAAAGGAAGTTTGAAAGTGGCGCCAGTCTAAAAATACTAAAAAGTTCAAGGGGAATCGTTTGGTATGGTCATGTAAAGAGGAGAGATGAAACGCATGTTCCTAAAAAAATTAAAAAAACCCCCACCGCAAAAAAGTAAAACGTTTAAAAAGTTAAAAATAATACTTTCCTATCGTTGAGCCATGAAATTTTACTTCACGTTGGGGTACTACCTAGTACTCGTAGGTATGTAGGTACTTATTTTAGCAGTACCCCGACAATACGTAAAATTTCATGGCTCAACGATAGGAAAGTATTATTTTCAGAATACCAACAAAATATTGCATTACCAAGAAAAGAGTAGATTTCTATGCATACATTTACAGATTTAACAAAATAAACGTTTAATGAAAATTTACCATTCACTTTACACTAACAGGGATCACACAATAAAAAGTACACCAACAAAAGTCGTATATAATTATGTAGGTACAGACGCCAGCACATCAAGTTACCCCAATGTGTCAAAATTTTCCCAACTGAATATGAACCTTATTCTGTTTTTCATAAAGTTGAAAAACGATCAAAGAAATTTGACACATTCGGGTAACTTGACGTGCTGGCGTCTACCTCATTATTGATGTATTTCTGTAGAAGGAGCGTATTT
The DNA here is from genome assembly GCA_921972225.1 of Euplexia lucipara. Classification (NCBI taxonomy): domain Eukaryota; kingdom Metazoa; phylum Arthropoda; class Insecta; order Lepidoptera; family Noctuidae; genus Euplexia; species Euplexia lucipara. The sequence continues at coordinate 9,879,125 of OV179144.1, read as the reverse complement.
TTGTATTCACAAACATAATTGGAAGGTGCTACTTATAAACCATGTAGATATTTTACACCAGTTTAACCTTTTAATATTCTATTTTTATCACACCTTTATATTCTTAGTTTAATGGTGTCATTAGTTTTAAATATGTATAGATATATGCTGACAATATAGTCCTCATCTGTTGTACTTCCAGCTCTATTATAAATGAATAATGTATCTCTGAATAATACATTATGTGGTTTGTTATTTTATACTCGTATGTATTACGGAAAACTGATGTAGGCTTGGCAACTGTATCATGTGACTGTTGAGTTGCTACATACATTGATTGGAAAATGTATATCATTAAATCTTCCACTGCTTCTGCTTCTTCATTATTTTCCTTGTCACGAATTTGTTTCTGATCGATTCTGCATTTGTCTTTTTTTTACTAACTTTTGTATCATAATAGCTATTTACGTCAGTTTTCATCCAATTACAACCTATCACTAACACTTATAACTATCAAAGCTAATTACAAATATACTCTTAAAACTTTGTTGTTAAAAATATAGTTTTGTCAAAAGTAGGTTTGCCATAAATCACAACTTCAGTCGTACATGTGAATATAGATGTTGAAAAATGCACTTTTTTATAGTAGTTTATTGCTTAAATTGTGGTAAATTGTGATAACATCACTCGTGGCAATATAGGATCTCCTACTACCTGCAATTGCAATTACTAATATTGATATTTTTTCCTTACATTCTGGAGTATTTCCTTCTAATCTGGAGCAAAGACTATGTCAGCCCACAGCATAAAGTCTCAAACGGACAAAATAACTCCAAAAATATTAGTTGAAAGTATTAATCTGCCTGACTAACCTTTGCATACATATATTATATAACTGCACAAATGCTTCCAGATCATAGTAGAAATTTCAAAGTAGGTTATCAACAAAATCGATAACTTAGGTATAATTAATATCTATATTTGTATGTTATACCGTCCTAACCGTGCATATTCTGTTTAAGCTGTTGAAGAGACAGTACGATTACGTGGAGTCAGTCCGCATTCCCTCCAGTAGTATGTGAGTTACCGGCTCTTATAGCCTACAGCTTAACTAACTAGTGTCTGTGTTGGGCACGGAATATGAAGAAATGGAGCGCTCATGTGCGATTGGATATTGTCAGGGAGTTGGAAACAAAAGGGAATTGGTTATTCTTTGGGGAGTACTACAGGTACACCTCTGGCGGCGACTGGCGGCGGCTATTAGTAAATATCGACAATCTTATTATAGTTAAAGAATAAGGAAGATATGGAATCAAGTGGTGGGTTGCGAATCGAATGTGATGAGTTAGCCTGTAAATAGCATATCTAGTAGTTGATTGACATCGTGCCCATTTTTGAGACGACTAAACTACTTTAAGAATATCACAACAACATTACACTTTTCATGCGGTATAAACGTGCTAGCATCAAGAAATTAATACTTGTTTAATTTACCATTCATCCTAAGATTCTTATTGAAATCTCGCTGAAACTCAAGAATGACTGGACCGATTTGGCTAATTTGGGTCTTGCAATTATTGTGAAATTCTAAGGACGGTTCAAACGATGAACAAAATGTAGAAAAAATATGAAGAAAGTACTAAAAATAACATTTTGAGTACAGAGGTACTTAAATTATTATCTTGTTTGACAGATAGCAACAAATTGTACTGTACAGACAGTAAAATCTGCAGGCCTAGCCATATTACAAATTCTATTTCTATTCTATTGCGATAATAGAAAGAAAATGGCGTAAATGGAATCAGCTGTTTGTCAACTGTCAAGTGTTAACGAGTAGAATTTGTAATATGGCTGAAAATGAAATACACTTGACAGTTGACAAACAGCTGATCCCATATACGCCATTTTCTTTTTATTGTCGCCTTATCGATTGCGATAATAGAAATAGAATTTGTAATATGGCTAGGCCTGCTGTGGCTATCTGTCAAACATTTGATGTTCATCCCGTCGTCGGTACGGTAATACTCCACTGAAATTAAACCGATTTGAAAAATTCTTTCACCGTTGAGAAGCTAGACTATCCTCGGATGACAATGCTACTTTTTATTCCTGTATTCTTACGAGAACGGGAACTACGCGGGTGAAACCAGGTGACGTCTGTCGTCGGTGTCAATTATGTTCGAATGAGTACTCCATTTTTGAATACTCTTTGGAGTTTCGACTCAGATGAACGTAGGTATGTATCTGCATACATTCTCAATAGGCTAGTGTGTCACGTTTTCGGGAAACCATGATTTTAGTCGTAAATTACATGTTGGTTGCCTATGTTGTTACCTCCGTGTGCTTGGAATTGTTAGATACAATGCATGCTATACCTACGACTAATTATGCATACATAGATAGGTAGAAGATAAAGAAATAATTAAACTCGAGAATTGAATGGCTTCAATGCCAATAGCGACTGACAATCATTGGTAATAATCTATTCGACGACAATTCAGATTGATATCAGGCGATCAAGAATGCCCTGCGAAGAAAATAGCCGAAACTAGATATATAAATTCCATAGATTATAATGAGGTCGAGTAGAGTGCTATAATTATTATCTGAGGCCTTTTAATGTGTGTAATATTAACTTAACGTATAATGTCCTTCGTGTACTAGTTTTAAGTTATTAAAATAACTTTAGTTTTACAATTCACATTACAATAATAATTATGCAATTTTTACATTTTATTGATGCAGCAAATTCTGTCCGAGCAAACTAGTTGTAGGTGAATAAAAACGCTTAAATGCTTAATTGTAAAATATGTCACGGTTACTTGTAAAGTGTTGATGCAGAAAAGTTGTAAACTAATCAAAATATTTTACTTAGAATAAGATCATATTTTTTAGTTAGTAGGTAAGATATTTACTTGATATTTGTTTTGGGGATTTAAGATAATTTTCATGTATACCTTGAGTGTTTACCTGAGATACAGGTTTATCCTAGTTCAGGTAGAAGCCACTAATTTTGTACCTCTAGTTTAAGGACTTAATGATTTAATATGTATGTACATCTATTATTTTAATAAACAATTTCAATTTCAATTGTGAATCTGTGAGTAGCAAAAGTACATAGTATTTGTCTGAAATCTGATTTTGGTTTTACGGCTAGAGAACTACTTAAAATTAGAGTTTATATCAGATTTTGTAAAATTTGGGTTACTCGAAATTAATGAATGTTTTCACTTTTATTTGACACGGCATAAACGTCGTTGATATTATAATATCGCGTTCACTTCGTTCCTATAAAGGTATCAAACACTAAAGTAACATATTGACTTATGTAAAGTATAATTTCCTGTATATTTCCATTTTTTATTTTAAAATCAATACCGAATCGAGCCTTATTACAGTTATTATTGACTGTAGAATTATAGTGGTCTGCGTGTCTGCCTGCACGCATGTTGTAAAGTGGGTGCATAAGTTAGTTTCTGTGTCTTTACATGTGTGTGTAAGACGGTGTACGTGTGTGCGTGATCAATTACTATGAATACAAAATCATCTTTAACAACCTTTGTTTAGTTAGGGGAGTTTGAATTTTTATAAGGAAAAAACGCAGTGCTGTCTTTTCCTAATACGTATGATTTTAATGTAGTGAGTACTATGATTCTAAATTCCACATTTCACGCTGGAAGGGAGCTTTTACCGAGGGTTGTCAATTATAAATAATGGGCCAGAATATCAGATGAGAGCTCTAATTTGATGTTGCTTTCGAAATCCGTATGACCTTTGTGAACCGTGTTTATTAGATAGACATGAGGGTCGAAACACTTTTGTCAGATTATCAGTTATATAGCGTTTTTTTATTGTTGGATTTTTAAAGGGCCGAAGATACTACTTTGTGTCAGATTATATAATTAACAGTCACCCACAGTTTTTTTGTTGTTGGATGTTAAAAGGTTGTTTTGTCTTTTAATCTGAAACTATTTTTAGGCATGTATGCATGCGTGCTTGTTTGCATGAATACCAGCCTGCTAGCTTGCACGTTTTCTATCACCATTCAACAAGTAGGTACGTATTCATAAAACTCTGAAAAAATATGAATTTTCCATAGAATCATATTTCTGAAAGCAAATAGTAATACCTACATAATAGAAATTTTCGCATTATTAAATAACCGGAAAATACTTTACTCGTTGTAATTATATTTATCTATGATGAGCCAAAAATGACTATAAAAGTCGTATTTTAAAAATATAATTGAATTTTTGGCAAATGTGCAAATATTATGTATCATTAAAAAATACAACCGTTTCGGAACAACAACATTAGAAATTAAAAAGTTTGGATAAAAAACCTCTACAAAACATCAACAAGTTAACATAAAAACACACTTTCTTTTCTAACCAAAACCTACATTCCTTGTCAAAATATCAGTAGATTTGAAAATGGTTAAAAGACGTCACAGAAGTATGCATTCACCTAATCTTGTGTTTGTGCTATGACGTCACCATGCGGAATATAGGACATAGTGGAAAACCCACAGTTTTTCAATTTACGCCGCGGTTGTTTCCAAATGAATCGCGGTACTACTGTGATCCAAGCATGTTGAGAACCGACTTCAATTGAGAGTGTGACTGGATTAAACCTATATTCCTCAAATAAATCCGAAGCCGAATATTCTTTACTTGAAATGTTTTTCAAATGTGAGAAAGTTTATTTTCATATTTGGTCCTGGCTTTAATTTTGCACATTGGAAATGGAAATGAAATAGAAATGGATTCTATCAGAGAGCACTGTTTAATTTGTTTCTTATATTTTTATTACTTATGGCTATACGGTGTTAGATTAAATTATACAATTTTCAAAAGTCAAAGCAAATAGCCCGGTACCCAAATATTTACTAGCGACCCGATCCGGCTTCGCACGGGTGAAAGTTTTTACATAAGTAATATTTTTGTATCCAGTTTGACCAAATTAGACGCGGTAAGTCCAACTTCATAAAATATGCTTAAAAAAAACCAAACCAAACCAAATATTTTATACCGGGTGGGAAAAATCAATGGGCCCTGAAGGTTTACCACTTTTAATTCTCAAGATGGATTAGGTTACAGGTGCCCATACGATTGCAAAAAAACGGAATCTTTCTTGTTCTTAAACTAAAGTTGCTGGGAAGTCCGCCACGTCTTCTTCCCAGCAAATACAATGGGAAGAAGTGAAGGTCGGGCTTTTTGGTGGACTGTCTTATGTAATATTGACGTTCAAAAAGTTCTGATCCTCAGCCTAATTTAAATAAATGACTTTTGAATGTGATTTAATTTGGTTTTCCTATAAGGCCCATTGATTTTTCCACCCTGTAAAACCAAACTTTCATGCGCCGAATACAGTAATTTCCACCCGTTTGGCGTACCTATTCGAATTCTTGTACATGAACTTTGTCGTGGAACTCAGCAGCGTAGAAATTTTAGAGGCTTACACACGAGGTCTGTGGCTTGCTGGATTGGAACACTTACGCTTCTGTTATTTAGATGGCAGTCCCTATGCAATTCCAAGTTTCGATAAACAACAAGAGAGGACGACGAAATCTGTGCATACTGATCTGATTATTACCACCGTCAGAACGCGGTAATACTGTGGCATATATGACGCAACATGAAAATGACGTGCATTGACATCGATGCACGTAGTATCTATAATATGTATTTTTGTCAGCCGTATGAATGAGAGATGTATATTAGAGTAACTACAGTATGTAATCACCTATTGCATGTCAGTTGCCGTGTATCGGGTGGAAATCCACACACTAATGATATTACCTGACTGGCATAATTATTCATTTTAAAGCATACTTGTAATGTGGGTTGCACAATACTAGTCGTCTTGCTAAACCCGAGCTAAATAAAGTGCTTGCGCCTAGAGTGTTTCTAAATTGGATCCAGGACCTCTCAAAAACTGGAATTGGGAACACTGGTATCTAAGAAATAGTCAAAAGGGCCAGTAAAGTAGAAATAAATAAATAAATATACCTCTATCAAAACTTTAACACAACGCCATCTAGTCTCAAACTAAGAAGAACTTGTGCTGTGAGTTCTAGACAACTGATAAACTTACAAACTACGAGTGTAATTTTACTTTCGACAATTTTTTTTTTAATAATTGGTCTCTTTAAAACCCCTGTTGGAAAAACGGAATTGTCGAATGCCGTGGCGTGGGTAGACGCCACTGTAAAACTTAAGTGTGAAAGTGGCCTCAGTTAATGTCAAGGTGAAGTTGACTTTACGGCAATACAAAATAAACAAATGAATCATTTCGTTTTGGCCTTGCGCGCAAGAAATATTGAGCTCGCGTCACTGGTACCAAAGTGAACATATCTCAATAGGGGCAGATTTTGACTGAGTTCCACGTCACGATGTAGATAAAGTAATCTTGCCCGGAAAAAGAGGCCCAAGCATAAAAAATAACAGCCAAAACAAAACTCAAGTGTCGAAATCAGTCGAGCACAATACGCAAGGGCAAAAAATCTCATTTACCTGGCACAAGCTGATAAAAAGGTTGAACATTAATTACATTACCATCACCGACGCCCCAGGTGCGTCCAGAGGCGAAACACCCTGTTTTATTACCCCTCGTGTTATATACAACTCGTTTGTCAACGTAATTAATGCTGTACCTATGTTAATATGTATTGTTTATAATAATTTTTGGAAAGAAAATTCGGCTGAGCGTCAGTTTTTATAAAACAAGAGGATGCTTGTTAACAGACAGAATGAATGAACGAATCCCACATTCATTATCTAAAGGGTAGTGAAGACATAACATGGTTTAGTCTTAACCAACATAATGTCTTTCTAATTCTAAATGGATACGAAAATTACACTCACTTTGCAACTCTCTTTGTCTGTTGTCTGTTGCTGCTACATTTGGACGAGGGGTCGCAAGCTCTACTAATGACTGTGTAATCTTGAGTTCGATTACTGTCAAATTCAAATAATTTATTGTGGATCACAGGTTCATAAGATGTTGTGATAAATACAGGTGTCTGCTATGTCCCGCCATTGAGGCATACAAAATTCATGTCACAAGTTTGGTACAAAAATACAATACCTACTATTAGTTAACTAATTAAATTGAATTAAATTTATATAAAAATACAATAAAATTAAAATACAATAATAATAATAAATAAAATAATAGTCTTGATGTACTCCTTCGGCATACTCAAATGGACTCAAACAGAGATTGACACCCTGGATAGGAGGGTCCGCACAATGCTGACCGCATATCGAATGCATCATCCACGATCGTCGGTTATGAGACTGTATATCCCGCGAAAATGTGGAGGTCGAGGCTTTTTAAACGCCAAGACTCTCCACAATCGCGAGATATGCAGTCTCAGGGAATATTTCCTAAAAGCCGAAGTGGGGATGCATCGAGATGTGGTAGCGGTAGACAAGGGCCTCACACCGCTCTCCTTGGCGAAAGAGAACTGGCGCAAACCTGTAGTGCTTGACACTAACGATCGCAGGGAAGTGTGGCAGAGCAAGGAGCTTCACGGACGTTTTTTCCGGGCCCTTCATGGGCCTGATGTAGACCAATTAGCGTCCGTGTCCTGGCTGCGTTTTGGTGACCTCTTTGGGGAAACCGAAGGTTTTGTCTGTGCAATTATGGATGAAGTTATTATGACGAGAAACTACCGGAGATTTATTGTGAAAGATGGCACGGTTGACATCTGTCGGGCATGCCACCGTCCAGGAGAATCAATCCGACACATTATCTCTGGGTGTTCTCGCTTAGCTAACGAAGAGTACTTGCATAGACACAACCTTGTCGCCAGGATTATCCATCAGCAACTAGCTCTGAAATACAACCTCGTGGATTCGGAAGTGCCGTACTACAAGTATGTGCCCGACCCAGTTCTCGAAAATGGTCATATCACACTGTATTGGGATCGATCCATCATCACTGATAGGACTATCATGGCTAATAAGCCCGATATAGTGGTGAAGGATCGAACCGAGAGGCGCGCAATGCTTGTTGACATAACGGTCCCACATGACGGGAACCTCGTGAAAGCCGAACAAGATAAGAAAATCAAGTATATTGACTTGGCTCGCGAGGTTGTCGACATGTGGGATCTGGACTCAGCAATCATTGTGCCGATAGTCGTGTCTGCCAATGGCTTAATAGCAAAGAGTCTCGACCAATACCTGAAGAGGCTCTCGTTGGGCGGCTGGATCAAGCGTTTGATTCAGAAAGCAGTATTACTGGACACGGCTCGCATTGTTAGGCGATTCCTCTCCCTGGAGCCCTGACCGCCGGTAGCTTGGGCCCTGTTCCCGATACCGGTGGGCTACTATTTTTTATATTTTTAAATGTTTTTTTTTTATATTTAAATATTTAAAAATGTATTGAATAAGATAAGATAATGAATACACGAAATAAAATAATAATACCAGCCTGTTACTGTCCCACTGCAGGGCAAAGGCCTCTTCTCATACAGAGAAGGCTCGAGCATTGATCACCACGCTTGCTCAAGGCTGATTGGCGATTTCAAACTAATATTAACTATAAGTATATCAACGATCTGCTAATGCCCGGTATCTATGGGTATGCAGACGACAGCACAGTAGTAGAGAGATATCTTCCGAGTACCCGGGCCAATAAGGACGTAATCCAGTCTGAAAGAGAGGCTTTGGTAGAGCGTACGAATGCCTCACTTCAGGCAGTCTCCAAATGGGGCGAAGCAAATCTTGTGGGATTTAAGGCCGCCAAAACACAGGCGTGTCTGTTCACCGCCAAAAGGAGCCCGTTCACCATGGCTCCTGCTTTTCAGAATGTATCCTTGGAGTGCACCGACCGCCTTCAGCTCTTGGGAGTGGAAATCTCCTCAAACCTAAACTTTGGGCGGTTCATTGAGTCCAAAGCCAAGGTTGCTGCTGGGAAACTCGGCGTTCTTGCAAAGGTCCGGCGGTACTTCACACCTGGTCAGCTTCTTATGTCCGTTCGTGTGTGGAGTACTGCAGTCACATATGGGCTGGTGCTGCCAGATGTCATCTAGCAGCTTTGGACTCAGTGGAGAGGCGTGCGAAGAGGCTTATTGGTGACCCAGATTTGGTTAGAACCAATCTGCAAAGCCTTGAGCATAGGCGTAGGATAGCTAGCCTTTCGGTCTTCTCTAGGATACATTTTGGAGAGTGGGCACGGGAATTACATGACTTGATTCCGCCATCACCATTCTACCATCGGACAACCCGGCGTACGGCGAGTGTCCACCCTTACATCGTTGGCACTCCCACGATTAGGACAAAGCGTTTCGCTTCGTCGTTTATACCGCGTACATCGAAGGACTGGAACAACTTGCCTGCTGCGGTCTTCCCGTCCGATTATAATTTAGGTGTCTTCAAGGCTAGAGTGAATAGGCTCTTAACAAACTAGTGCGCTTCACCATCACTGATTGCATCACTGCTTACCATCAGGTGGGATTGCAGTCAAGCACTAGTTTGTAATATTAAAAAAAAAAAAAAAAAGTCCAGGTTTCCTCACGATGTTTTTCGTTCACCGATGTCAATGATGTCTAAGATAAACTTAGAAAGTACATATGAATTGAAAAAGTCACATTGGTAAAAAAAAAAAAAACATTGGAAAAATACAATACTATGATTTAATTAATTAAATTCAGTCACATTTATATACAATTACATTGTGATTAAATTAGCAAAATATTTAGGTCAGATCAGCAAATATTCATTCAATGGATTTCAAATTCAAGTAATTTGTTTCGGGCAAAGTATTAATGGTTTTTTTCATCTAGAACTTCGCAGTATCAGACTGTGTCTAGCTTCTGGCAACAGGCTCGCCCGCTCTTATGGGACTTAAACATAATAGGTAGAAACTTGGGTCCACGATAGGTATAACCTTGCCTAGACCTTCCGTGAATACCGGCATGATGTTATATTTCTAACTCTGCCAAACAAAGCTCCTAAAGTTTAATTACAGTAGGTTCTCGGTAATGCTTATTACCAAGTATTTATTGAAACGTCTACTCACACGTATTTCTATATCCGCAGGCAATTAATAGAGGAGCGCCCTTATTCGTTACCTTCATGTTGTTAAATACATTATGAACAAGTCAGACAGCTAGTCCGTAATATCCTGTACGTGATAAGTACTTGTTCACTACATCGAGGCAACAGACACGTCCCCTAACTTGTTAGACACTGCCTTGCCAACACAATAATCTCATTGTATACACAATCCGACTACTGAACTGTAGACAAGCCTACTTCTTAACAAACGAAAACTCCATTTTCATTGATATTACGACCATTACGAGCTCAGCATCCAATAAGAATAAATGTGAGATTTATTCTTCGAGTCAGAATAATGTATTGTTACAAAGATGATCAAATGAAACATCAAATACACAATAAGATGCGGGCAAACGCTGCGATAGCATTCCGTACGCTTGTGATAACGCATAGGCAGATATATTTTTGAGTTACGCTCAATACTATTTACTCGGCTATATTCTCCCTTGTGAGAATCTCTTAGATGCGATCATAAATCGCTTCGGTTGACATAATAGCGTAAAGGGAGCGGCCTGGATTTATGCATGTTTGATTTAGAGGAAGGTGAGTGTTGTCATTTTACCAACGCGGCGACGTTACTACTAAAATATGGTGCGTTTACTCCTACGAATATCATTCTCAAAGGAAATACATATACGCGCACGTTTTTTACCGTTTAAATTGTCTTAGTACTATATTGCATGCATGACGGTCTGGGTGCGATTTTAGAGTCTTGAGGCAAATGTTGTTAGGTTTTTGGTTTGGAAATTTTCAGCTCGGAGTCTGGATTTGAGCCCAGATCTTGGGAAAGATTAGCCTCATGACATGCAGCCTCCACTCTCCTGCACCTGACTCCAAAAATTGATACCTAAGATATTAATACCTATGCAACTCCCACTGGGATGCATTAAGGACTGGATCAGGATTGCGCTAAGCTGCGCGCCGGTGAACGGGAACACCCCGGTGTGCATCTCCCGCCTTCATTACACCACTGAGGCTAAGGACATCGAGGAGTACGTGCGCCAAAGTTTAAAGTACACGCCAAGAGCACATCTACTGGAGTCGCGCCGCAACGTCAATTTCAAGGCGTTTGTGGTGCGCATCCCAACGTGTATGCTTCATTTGGTGCTGGAACAAAGTTTTTCGCCGCATGATGTGGTGTTCCGTCGCTTCCGCGGACAAGTTCCACAAGAACGCTCAAATTTCGTGCTAGTGAAGTGATACTAACATAGTTTTATAAGATTTTACTAATAAAAGTGTTATTAGTATGTATTTTTAGGTTAAGGTATTTATCTGTGGGTCTTTGTTACCTGAAATAAATGGATTATTATTATTAATGAATTGATTACATTAGACCTAAACTAAACTAGCAAAATCTGCACTTCTGCCTAACCCTTCAGAGAACACAGGGGCGATGTTATGTTAATAAGTAGGTACATGAATTTTCATGAGCGTCTTGGAATACCGCATACGTAACAAGGCCCTTTATAAAAAGTAGAGAACATAATGCGTGTGTTTGGAACCGAGCTCTCCACTCGAAAGTCGAACGTACTGAAATTGGTCTTCTAACAATTTGTAAATTATCCTTCGCATGCTTACCTCGCCAGATATCGTAAACTTCGTTTCTTATGCGCGTTTTCGTTTTATGATTTATTGTTAAGGCTCATTTTGATGATTGAATAATAAAAACTGCTCGGTCGGGTACCACATTTACATTTGACTTTCATTTACCACGTGAATTTTAATAAGATTTCTAATAAAAGAAAATATTTCTTCAACAAAAACTTGATAAATTTGTTAGATAAAATTTTGAACGGCACGGTATCTACTTTTTATTTAGAATTTATCAGATGACACAATTTAGTGGGAATTTATTTAACCTGACGACTGCAAAGAGGCTGACTATTAAATTTATTTGGGAGTTGGTCTTCGTTTATTGCGATTCGGATTGAAATTGGAATATCCAGACAGAACAGATTAACAATTTTCGAATTCTAAGGACAGCCTGTGTTCTAAATTCAAGACACGATTCAAATTAAGTGATAAAGCGTTGGGAGTACGCCGCCTGTGCCCGGTTGTCACCCGGTAATACCCAAAGAAGCGACGTGCCCCTTCCCCATTACGACGAGCTGCATTGCAACAATTTCGAGGAGGAAATTTTCAAAGTGTATCAACAAATGAAGTGGTAATTATCTCTAAATCAACTCCTAAATATACACAGACAGTACATTAAAGTGTTCGTTGTAATGTTTGATTAGGAACTGAGAATCCGTGACCGTGAATCTGGTGCGAGGAGCAATTTGCGGGTTAATGTTTCTCTAGTATTATGACAGACGGTATCATAACATTTAAGTAATCTACCAGTTCGAGAATTATTCTAAATTCATTTATATTAAATACATAGCATGTGTGTGTGAGGTTGTGGTTCAAATCCGGGCAAGTACCAATGTGACTTTTCAAGTCATATGTACTTTCTAAGTTTATCTTAGACATCATTGACATCGGTGAAGGAAAACATCGTGAGGAAACCTGGACTTACAGTTAATACAAGTTTGAAATCGCCAATCCACCTTGAGCAAGCGTGGTGATCAATGCTCGAGCCTTGTCTATATGACAAGAGGCCTTTGCCCTGCAGTGGGACAGTAACAGGCTGGTATTATTATTTATTATTATTACATAGCATGTGGAAATTATAAAATTGATCTTCATCTGACTTGCCTCTTTTCTAACAATTTATAGGGTTGGATTTCATTTAAACCAGATGCAGTTGAATCACACGGAGAGACGTGCTATTTGACCTCCATTACGATGCCCTTAGTAAAGACTACTAGTTATCAGCCATTTGATCTTCTGACTACCCCTAAAGACCGTCAAAGATCCACGAATGACAGATGAGACCGACTTATCATGAAGAAACCCGAGTTACCAATCCACGCGCCGACCTCGCTAAGCTTAGCTTAACCCCAAATCGACAAGTGTGACTGTAATAATTTAACCTCAACTTCCACAAGATCTTATTAACAGGAATCACAATAATATATCCTAACTATTAAGTATACGGAATACTGTCTAAACAAAGCGGGGAACATCTCAATACATCTGACTGTTTAATAACAAGCTATGATCGAGAAATCAGATCACGTACTGCACACCAAATTCATAATCGGCGATTGAACGCAACCCCAAGGAATTTGTACGGGATAACGCGAAACCTGAAGGTGTTTATTATTTTATGATGCTACTCCATTCTCGAATAAGGCCGTACAATAACGATAAAGTGTTACGACCTATCCGATGAGGAGGAAAAAATGTCCTACAAGTTTGTGGAGGGCCTAATGATATTTTACTTTAATAACAACATCTGGGTTTGACGTCACTCTTTATTATGGGAAAATAAGCAATTGAACGGAATTGAATTGTTTTCGTTGTTCGATGATAATGATGTATTTAAATGAATTAGTGAGTTTAAATTTTTACTTCTGTAGTACTGATTTATACAGCTAGAAATAAACTGTAATGCCCTAAACATAAAACGTATTCTTAGGTTTACTTTTATTATTTATGGTGGAAAAACTATTCAGTTAATAACAAAAAATAATATGGAATAAAATCATAGTACCTATTTCCAATTAATTCGTATAATACATAAACCTGAAAATTGGATTTACACAGAATCTCGTAACATCTGTCAAAGTAACACAATGGAAAATAAACTGATTGTTCAAAATTTAGTTTCAAGATTTTAGAGTTAATCGAATTAACAATATTTACATAGTAAAAGCGCATCAAGTTCGAGCGTGTGACGTCACTTCTAGTTAAAAGTGTACCAAGGCGTGATGTTACGCGAATTGTCGGACCAAACATATTTTTCGAGGCAACCACTCTTTTCTTAAGTCTACGGAATAACTATTTCGATCATTTAAATGTTACTAAACAAAGTCTACGAAACACGTTTTGCTGGTTAATGAATAACTTTAACGTTCCAAAGCCAAAAAAAAAGCGCAAATAAAAAAAGTCTAAAGAAATATACTTAAGTCAACAAACTAGACATAAAAGGGACAAAAAAGGTACAATGATTTTATAAATGAAAATGTAATCAACACAAATTACAGGGTGGCAAACGATAATTGAATAGTCTTTATTAATATTTCAATTTGAACACGCAATAGGCAAAAGGAATGATAGATTACTATCTGGACCATCTAAAAAAATACGCAGTTATAAATGGCCACAGTGCAGAATACAAAAGAAAGGAAATTGTTTTCATAATATTATCGTTTACTTTATCAAAATGTGAAGATTTGATTAAAAATGAAATATAGAAAAGGTGACCTGTTCATTGAAATACAAGGTTTTTTATCAGCTAGGTTCTGTTCGACTAGACATATAATACTATAGATTATCTTTCTCTTACTTTTGGTATTGAGAAAGGTAAAATAACTATTCATAAAAAAATAATTCAAATGATAAGTTTGCGTCGTTCAACTTTCGAACAAAACCTAAGCTATGAAAACCTACATTAGACGGTCCTTGTAAACGAAAATTGTCACCTGTCACCTCCACTTAAACTTTTAATAACATGTTCTCGACTTATTAAATCTAGTAGTCATATTTATTAGTAAAACCGATTATCGACTTGCCCCATAAGGTCACGAAAATTGTAAGCGGTGACCCCAGATGGGTGAGGGGTAACTGCAAACGCGAACAAACGGAGAGAGGGAACTCTCTTCAGTCGTGTGTCAACCGCCGATGACGCCGGTCATCCGTGCCGCGCTCGCCAGCAAAATATTACGTGAGCTTCATTATAACTCGACTCAACTCTCCGATTGAAATGTTAATTAAAACCGTGTGTGAGTAAAGTGCTTACGGCAATATATGGAGGGATAAAGCTCTGTGATATGTGATGGAACAGTTTGTTTAAAAACTTAATGAGGATGTATGTCTTATTGGCAGTACTCAGTTTACTTATAAAAGGTAATTTTAATTATGTGAATGGACTGTGTGCTTTTCTTTACACGATTTTTTAAATAGTTTAAATAATTTGGAGTGTGTTTCAAATCCGGAATTTTACAATTATTCATATTTTCGTTAGGAGCACGAACAATTTACCGAGTCCCACGTAGGGCGACAATAAGCGACCGTGACAGCCACGATTTAATGCAGCTTCATTTTAAATTAAGGAATAAAATTGCATAGAGATATTATTCATGAAGAGCGAGGAAACCTTTATGATAAAAAGCCATTCATCTTAGAGCGACATCGTAAGAAAAAGACTTCTTTGTTAAGTAGGTTACCAAGAGCTAGCCATTTATTCGTAACGATAATAAATCATTTAAATTCTCTCAAAGTTTTACTTCTGGGAAGATTGACATTTTAAATTGGTGGATAAACAAGTTTACCGTCTTCCAATTGTTGTGGGTAAAGAGTTTAATGAAGAATCTTGAGAATCGAAAACAAATTTGATAAAACTAAAGGGGCCTTTTCATAGCTAACTGAAAACAAACTCCTCAATTAAACCGTCAGTATATCTTTTATCTAGAGGGGCTGTCAGTTAGATTTATTCAGGCCTACCCCCGGTCCGGGTCGCTAAAAGCAAATTGAGCCTTAAAAATACAAACTGTATCTCTTTTAATTTTTTTATGGAAATAACTAAGAAGTCTTCCATAATCGATATTCAATTTATCGGAAACAGGCTCCCAACTACAAGTATATTTGTAACTTACCGGGAGGTTGTTTATTAAGACTTCAGTGGGGTTTTACCGCAAATTAAGCTACATTTTCAGAGCGTCGGATACCTTTTCTGCCTAGGGGAAAGAGGCGCATCCGACTATACTACAAAATGGAGATAATTACTTATTATTCATGCTTGTTGCAGCTTTCATGCATATGAATATAATATTATCCTTCCTTGTAATAAAATGTATCTTTACTAAATAGTAAATAGAGGTAAAGTTTGTGAGTTTGCGACGTCCTAGGGGGTAATCTCTAGATCTGCTGAACCGATTTTGGAAGTTCTTTTACCGATTGATAACCTTATTATTTTTGTAATTTTTATAGGCTTTATTTTATTTTTAAAACTAAAAGGGGTTGTTAAAGTACGATATGAACGCGAGCGAAGTGTTAGTTAATTAATATTTTTAAATTTATAAGTCTGAAACCGAAAACTTGTTGGGCTTGCCGTCCCATTTTAGTATTTGCCACTAAAAGTTTCGGTGTAACATTCAGTTTGAAGTCAATCGTGTTCATTTGAGACGCTTGAAATGCGACGGGATTTGAGTATACTCAATAGTGACTCTTAATTTTAATTAATGTTTGCAAGGTGGTTTCCGTGGTTATTACCATCATAGTCGATTCCCCCGTTTCTTAACAATTTAATACGTTGTTGTTTGAGCACATAAAAGTAGCAATGTCACCTAATTACGCTTGAATGTTTAACCTTTGGCTTTTGTAACACCAGAAACATTTTCATACATAGACCCTATTGGTGAAGTTCTTCAAAAGGTCAGGTGCGTAGTATTCGCAACCGGTGTGTGTTACATGACAACATGTATGAATTTAAAAGAAGTATGTAAGAATTGTAGCTTATGGCTCTCTGTAGTTTCTGCTATTTCCATAGGAAAATGGCGTGAGTTTATGTATATATTTATAAGCATTTTTCGAGTTTATTTAAGACTTAACTAACATCGGTTAAGGAAAACATTTTGGGGAAATTTGGTCTTATAAGGAACATAAGGTAACGTGACTTGAGCAAGTGTGCCTTTCTTATGAGAAGAGGCCTTTGCCTTGCATTGAGACAGTTACTGGCTGGTGTAAATATTTGTAGGATATAAAGATAAAGATATTAAAGATATTAAGTTCAATCTAAATAAACTCATTATAAGATGATTTCCACTTAGAGTACATTTTTTTTCACACAACGCCATCTAGTCCCAAGCTAAGCTAAGAGCTTGTGTTATGGGTACTAAATAGCTGAAAAACATACTTATATACTTCTAAATACACACATAAGATAAATTACACCCAGACACAGAACAAATGATCGTGCTCATTCTTGAGCACGATCTTTTACTATCAGCAGGAGTTCATCAAGCTCTGCCTCTTAGATCATGGCTTGAACAGTTTTAAGGAGCTTTTAATTTTCACTTTTAGTGTTGCTATTTATTTATAGTACGTATGTATTTAGAAATGTACATCAGTTATCTAGTCCTCATAGCACAATCTCAGCTTAGTTTGGGACTAGATGGCGTTGTGTGCAAGTTGTGGAATATTTATATTTATTTATTTATTCTGTTTTGCACGGTTAACCCGAGATTGAGTGGTAAAGCATAGGTATCAAGCATAGGTAGCCTTTTTTTATTTAATCGAAGTCAAACTCTTTACTGTTGTCTTGTGTGAAGTATTGTTTCACCAAGTAGGC
Source organism: Euplexia lucipara (assembly GCA_921972225.1). Classification (NCBI taxonomy): domain Eukaryota; kingdom Metazoa; phylum Arthropoda; class Insecta; order Lepidoptera; family Noctuidae; genus Euplexia; species Euplexia lucipara. Next base: position 9,861,677 of record OV179144.1, on the reverse strand, counting down.
GATACTTGTTTAAGTCTTCTTTGTATAGAAGGAAAAATAACGATTATTTTTCTTCCCTTCGATTCAGAGTTTTTGCCGTAACTTTCTAAAATATCAATATTGTTTTGAATCTGACTGATTTAATATTGTATTGAGTTTGTCTAAGGTCAGGTGCGTAGTGTAGTACTCGCAACTGGCGTGTGTGTAGGAAAACATGAAAAACGAATGTAAATGTGAATGTAAACGAAGCAAAAGAAATATTTAATAATCGTAGCAGATGGCGTTCTGTAGTTTTTGTCTACCCCCATGGGAAAGAGTTGCCTGAGTTTATGTATGTATGTCTGTCTGATTACGAGTATGCCTTTTGTATGAGTATGACTTTTAATCTTATATATAAAATTCTCGTTTCACAATGTTAGTTACCATACTCCGCCAAAACGACTTGACCGATGTTTATAAAATTTCATATGCATATTCAGTAGGTTTGAGAATCGGCTACTACCTATTTATCATACCCCTTAGTGCAGAACGAAGTTTGCTGGGGCAGCTAGTTTTGAGTTACGCACGCTTTTTTTTAAAAACCTACTTAGTTACTTTAGTTTCTGCCTACAATCTGTCTTGCGTTGCTAACAGGGTAACCAGCATAAGCAGGGTAAAAGGGTTACCAACTGGTAACCCTTTTACCCTGCTTATGCTGCTTATGCTTATGCTGCTGACGCTTTGTCACTGGAGAAAAAATCCTGTTAGCAACTGCTAACAGGATTTTTTCTCCAGTGACAAAGCGTCAGGTTATGAATTCATAACGACTCTGCTATTTCTGCCGGCACTCACTCTTTTATTAAGTGGTAACTTTACGTAATATTACAGTTACATCTGACTCTTCAAACTGTAAAAGATCATGATTTTTATCAAACCCAATGAGATTGATATTGATAGAAGTAAATTTTTACTTTTAATTCAAAATGTCACTGCGAACCAAGTTAGGTTTCAAAGTAGGATCATTTTCTCAGGATTGTTAATAGTTCGTAGTTAAAAACTCTGTGACCTTTTTTCAGGGTACCTATTGATTCATTTATGTTAATCGTATTGACATAACTTTCTGGTTTATTCCGTAGCAGTGTTGTGAAAATTTGTTCTATTATAAATGTAATTTGGGTCTTGTCTTAATTAAATGATTTTAGTTTGAGCATCAGAAGAAAACATAAACTTTAACAAAATCCGACGAATAAGTTGAAGTTTAGTTTCTCCAAAATCGTGAAGGTAATGAAATCAGATATCTGGTTGTGTATCCTTATCCTTACTACCGTGAGTTAAGATAAGATACTTATTAACCGTGAATAAGGAGTTGCGATTCATGACTCGATAATAGTAGAGGAAAAAGCAATTCTGCGCAATTCATCCACTCTTTTAATAACTTACCCTTTGCACTTTATAAATGATAGCACCGTTTTAGTACGAAACTTCTATTTTGCGTATCTAATATTATTACAAAGTATTTTTTTTATTATATAACAAACGTAATTGCGAGATTCCGTTTAACCTTAGTGCGTATCAGAGTGTTCACTAAATAAGCTACAAAAGGTCTTTTAAGAGTAACTTTGCAAAAAATATTAAGATTAATTATTTTAGATGCGCAGTTTTAGACTTAAGTAACTCAAAAACGGAATGTCGTAGGTACCTAATTAGGCAGTGATAGTTTAAAGGTGTCATAGGTCTCGATTTCGAACCCAATACACGCACAGTTGATTTTTTGGATTCATTTGCGTATTATGTAATTATAACGTGCTACAAAACCTAAATATATATAAAAAAAAACAAAACCAAAAGTCTTTATTCAAGCTAGGCTGAAGTTCAGAATTTTTTTGAACGTCAACAAGATACATAAGACAGTCCCCCAAAAACGCTACACCTTTCGCCACTTCCTAGTGTTTTTGCTGGGAAGAAGAAGTGGCGGAACAAACTCCCCAGCAACACATCTGTCTGATTCGTTTGAAGAACTATACAAAAAATCTATACAACGAAATGCTCAATAAATGGCACTAAGTTTCATACACTTTGTAAAACATTACATATAAATGAAAACATGGTGACGAAACCGGCATGCTTGTGAGATATTTCTCGACTGCATATGAAGCCAAGTAAGAAGCTCATGGGCGGTATACAAACTCTCACCACAGGCCTAGCCATATTACAAATTCTATTTATATTCTATATTTATTTAAATATTCCACAACTTTTTCACACAACGCCAATTAGTCCCAAGCTTGAAAGCTTGTGTTATGGGTACTAAACAGCTGATAACATACTTATATATTTCTAAAAACATACATATTATAGATAAATTACACCGATATTGACTGGCCTGTTGGTCTAGTTAAGTAGTTAGTGACCCTGACTGCTATGCCGGAGGTCGTGGGTTCGATTCCCACCCAGGACAAATGTTTGTGTGATGAGCACGATCATTTGTTCTGTCTCTGGGTGTTATTCATTTATAATATGTATATATTTAGAAATATATAAGTATGTTTATCATCTGTTTAGTACCCATAACACAAGCTCTCAAGCTTAACTGGGACTAAATGGCGTTGTGTGAAAAGTTGAGGAATATTTATTTATTATATCTATTAAAGAAAGAAAATGGCGTATATGGAATCAGCTGTTTGTCAACTTGACAGTGTATTTCAATTTCAGCCATATTACTAATTCTACTCGTTAACACTTGACAGTTGATGAGTTGACAAACAGCTGATTCCATATACGCCATTTTCTTTCTATTCTCGCCTTATCGATTACGATAATAGAAATAGAATTAGTAATATGGCTAGGCCTGCCAGTTAGACAGTAACTAAACAAAAAAAACAAAAGACTTAATTGTAAATTAAGAAAATTAAAGTCTTTTAATTATTCGGATCAATCGGTGATTATGGTCTAAGAATCCACTTATGAACAGTACCTATTATAGTTTATCCATGTACAGACGCCAGCACATCAAGTTACCTCAGTGTGTCAAATTTTCCCAATTGAACATGAACCTTATTCTGTTTAACATAAAGTTGAAAAACAATCAAAGAAATGACACATTGGGGTAACTTGATGTGCTGGGGTCTGTACTACAAGCGTGTCATATCCACCTTAACAAGATCTGAACAGTTCTATTTGTTTCTTAAATCCCTTCAACTTCAACAGCAGGCTATATTCTATACAAATGTTATGTAGAAGTAACATTTGTTTGTTTGTATGTAGTAGGTAGTAGGTAGTAGTAACCACGAAACTCCTGATCCGAATTACAAAAATCTTTTGCCATCAGAAAGCTGCAAAGTAGTAGTAAATCCTCATCTCGAAGCCACATCATACTTGTAGCTTCTATTACACGACTTTGTTAAGTAAATCGTAACTTAATAATAATAATAATAATACCAGCCTGTTAATGTCCCACTGCAGGGCAAAGGCCTCTTCTCATACAGAGAAGGCTCGAGCATTGATCACCACGCAAATCGCCAATCCGCCTTGAGCAAAGGCGGATTGGCGATTTCAAACTTATATTCACTATAAGTCCAGGTTTCCTCACGATGTTTTTCCTTCACCGATGTCAATGATGTCTAAGATAAACTTAGAAAGTACATATGAATTGAAAAAGTCACATTGGTACTTGCCCGGATTTGAACCACAACCTCGTGCATGAGAGGTAGGCGTCTTAACCTCTGGGCTATCACGACATTCCGTAACTTAAGTTGATACAATCTTGATTGGTAGTCAGTTATTGCAGTGTTACACAGGTACTTTAATGTTACCCGCACTCCTGATTCAACCCGTTAGTCACTTTTACGTCTCCCCCGAGAAGTGATGGAGTGGTCTATTTGTGCTCCCGACACAGCGAAGTTAAAATATCTGTAAATAAGTTGTGACAGGTCGATATTCTACCGTCTAAGAGTAGACAGTTGATATAACCCACTTGGTTGACTTCGTACTTCATTTTGTAGCTTATAAACAGTTGTTTTTTTTCTTTTCACTGTTGAAAATTCGGTGTTGAAAGTACTGTATATACGTATAAATTTTTTTAGTATTTACCTACCGTTGATTTTCTGTTCGGAAACTTGATTCCGAACTGTTGGGAAAATATTATTTTTCTTTAAAAAGTGTTTCAGCAGTGGACTGAAAAAGTTTCTTGTGTGTTTTTGTTAAATTCCAAAGGAGACAGTTTTTTTTGTTTGGGGAATAGGCCCACCACAAATTGTGGCGTTTAGCAATGAAATGTACGTTAGTTTATTCCTTATAATCTGTAGATTACAGTGGTGATATTAGCAAAACTGTATGTAACCGGAATGCTGTGAAATACGATAGTCAAAACATGACTCTCATAATAACCTAAAATCTCAGAAGAGCGATTGTTGAATAAGTGGTCTCCTTGGTATTATAAGTTAAAATAGTACACTGTTCAGTGTTCAATAATATAAATTATAAAACAAAGACACGTCTGTACTGATTGTGATGTGATTTACACGATTTGATAGACAGAGAGAGATTCACGAAAATAGATTAGATTCGAAAAACACTTTTTCCGGCCATAGACTAGACTAGAGTAGATAAAGATATTCAATACCTAAAGTAGTATACCTTAGTAGTACCTTTAGTATTTAAAATCTCTTGGACTGGAGATCTAAAATAATAAGGTGATGTGTTATAAGCTGGTTGTGTCAGGAGATAAAAAAAACACATTATAGTATGTCACAAGAAGTATTTTTTACTGTTCGTCATAATTTTCAAAATCTTCTCTTATAAGCAATATTTTTCTCAACTTTAACTTGTTGCCGCGCCCAAGATAAAAACCACACTACACATCACATGTGCACAGCAGCCAACAGTGCCTCTGCCCACTAAACAATTACAACAGTATCCAGCAAGAGCAGCCCCAATTCCGTTGAAATGGTGCTGCACAATTGCTTGCAATGGCCTTGTAGATGCACTGTATCTACAGATGCCATTTTCATAAAATCTTTAGAATAAAAATACGAAAAGAACAGAAGAAACATTCAATTATCTTGTAATCGGAAACAATAATAACGGAAATAATAATGTTGTTTGTCAGTGTCAAACTGATTGAAATTGGACCACAGAGCATCTGCAACGGGCTATTAATTACGTTTCGTTCCACTGTGTTTTTAAACTACGTTACTTGATATTCAATTAGTAGAAGAATAATTAAAAACAAGATCACTGTACCAATTGATAATTATCTCTTTAAACGCATATAACGCCGATGTCATTACCGCTGCGCACCGGGGTAACATATTTGTTTTCACATTAAAATAATAGGTTTATTTTAATGTGAAAACAAATATGTAAACGCTCCTAAACAAGCATTTTTTGCCGTGACACTTTTTTACTATTATTTCAGTATTCCGGTTACATTTATATATAATTTTTGGTCTGTTATCAGGAATAAGATGATCACTTTCTTCATGTGTAATATGATTAATAAACGTTACCGTTTAATAGTGGGCCCAAAAAAAACTGTCTCCTTTGTAAGTAAAGAACTGAAAACTGAAGTCTTCCCGTAGAACTGTTTTTACGAATACGTACTTAAACTTGTGTATTTTTTTAGGCTGTCATAATAACGTCACTCGTGCCCTCTGTCAGGGATTTTCATATTTTATCAAGACCATTACGATACCTACGAGTACCATTAACTTGAAAGTGAGAATTTTTCGACGCTTTTAATATTTATTTATATGTTTTTTTAACTATATTCAAATAAATTTAAATCTCTATTTAAATCAGCTAACAATGATTTGGGTTTAAAAGTATCATACTTATACGCTTGATTACCACGTGGGCACTAAATTTTCCTCGTTATCCATATAGAAGAGAACTCCTTCTGTACATGAATTACTAGTAATTTGCCTTTGTTATAAAATAATACTTGCTATTTTAGGAAAGGTACACATCACAAAGCACCTTTTATTAAGACTCAATATGACGCCTACACTGAAGTAAATTCGTTCACAGTTATTCAAATGACTGAACTTAAATTGTATTCCACCTTTTGGTTACTAAGTCAACATTAAACTGACTGACTGGCCTGTTGGTCTAGTAGTTAGTGGGCTTGACTGCTATGCTGGAGGTCGTGATTCGATTCCCACCCAGGACAAATGTTTGTGTGAAGAGCACGGTCATTTATTCTGTGTCTAGGTGTCATATTTATCTATAATATGTATGTATTAAGAAATATATAAGTATGTTTATCAGTTATTTAGTACCAATAACACAAGCTCTGCTTAGCTTGAGACTAGATGGCGTTGTGTGAATAGTCGTGGAATATTATTATTATTAAAACAAAGTAACCTTTACACAGCACTTAGAAATTATGAAAATGGAAACAAAAAAATTGTAGGAAAACAATATCATGAAAGTGAACACTCTAAGAACATAAAAAGAAAACATCAAAAGGGTCGCTGAAATAAATCTAATATCTAATAAGGTATTCAAAGAACTGGATAATAATTTATTTATTCTTAGAATAATTGGTTCTGGAGCTTATAATGCTCTGTTCACGTAGCCTACTTGACAAGGTAGCCTTAAATATGTTACAGGGTTGCTTAAGGTAATTCCAAACGTTTTAATGTCTACTATCCTAATTTTATAAAGGTTTTTTTTTATCGTGTCGTGTGTAATAGAAGTGATGGCCCAGAGGTGGCTCTCATGCACGAGGTTGTGATCAATACTCGTGCCTTCTTTGTTTGAGAAGAGGCCTTTTCCTTGGGACAGTAATAGGCTGGTATTATTTAGGTACTTGTATTGATTTAGTATGTAGGCAGTAATCGCCGGAACTCTATTCGGAAATTCTTTCACTAGTGGAAAGCTATATTTTGGACAAGTGTTTAGATGGAATAGAAGACCCCCACGCCGTCGAAGTCACGGGTCGTAGCTAGTCTATACTATTATGTACTTATATTATAAAGTGGATGATTTGATTGTTTGTTTGCAATGAATAGGTTCCGAAGTACTGGACCGATTTGAAAATTTCTTTCACCGTTGAGAAGCTACGCTATCCCCGGGTGATATAGGCTACTTTTTATCCCTGCATGCCCACTGGAACGGAAATTACACTGGTGAAACCGCGTAATGTCTGCTAGTCTATACTATAATAATACTATAAAGCAGAAGAGTTTGTTTGTTTGTTTGTTTTGTTGAACGCGCTAACCTCAGGAACTACGGGCTCGAATTGAAAAAATCGTTTTTCGTTGGATAATCCATTTATCGAGGAAAGTTATAAGCTAAATAACATCACGCTATGACCAATAGGACCGAAGCAGCAATAAGAAATGTTGCAAGCGGGAATAAAGCTTCTGTAGTTTAGAGGGGTATTTATAGTACAAGCAGGCGATGCGATACGATATCTTGCGAACTTCACGCGAACGAAGTCGCGGGCAGAAACTAGTGTAAAATATAGGAACTAGTTTCATTTAGATCTACAGATTCATACCGTCTTTGATCACTGTAAATAAAAGATTGGAGGTACACTCTTACAAAGAAAATAAACGGGGTTTGATCAGGTTGTTAGATTAAACGTAACAAAGTTTCGTATCCCTACGCTTTTTGAAGTCTTATTTTATCTGTTACGTTTACTGAATATTGTCTACAACAGCACGCGTAGCATGATCACCGGAGAAACGGTCTTTGTCGTGTCTCGGAAGAAAATAAATTAAGTGTTCATGCTACGCAGGCAGGTTTATTGAAAGAAATTTGACAGATTGAGGTTCCTGTCTATATAATCTGTCACTTTGCCGATTCGTCTGTAGACAAAGGCCGTTTCTTCGGTGTTCAATGTGTTCATGCTACGCATGCTGGTCAAAAGTGATACAATATTGCCCGCCTAATTAGCGTTTCTGATATCTATCGGGTAAGGGACAATTTTAGATTTATCATTTGTTTTTTTTTCATATCTTGCTCTTATTATGAGGGTCAAAAATATGAATTTGGTGTCAATCTTTGCTTTTAATTTATAGATATTTATGTATATAACAGCTTAAGTATCACTTATTGGCGTAGTATTTACATATTGTATGCTCTTTGGCATTGCTACTAATGCTTATTTTTTTGTAAAATGTATAAGTAGAATAGAATAGAATGTTCACGACATAAACTTACAAATAATAACTTAAAGGTAGCCCTTTGAGTTATTATTTGTAAGTTTTTGTATAATAGGGGTGTTACAATGGACGGCTTAATCGTCAAAGCTGCTTAGCTTGGGACTAGATGGCGTTGTGTGAAAGTTGTAGAATATACTATTATATATATTATTACTATTATTTAATTATATCAGCCTGTCAATATCCCACTGTAGAGTAAAAGCTGTTTCTCATACCGAAGGCACGAGTACTTATTGATAATCACGCTTTCTCAAAGCGGATAAGAAATAAAAGAAAATAAAGAAAAATATTTATTTGACATCAGTCATTAAAACACACACACACAATAATTTATAATGGATACAAAATATACAAGAGCTGGCTTGATTATTGGGACTGCTGATTTCATACTTATGTTTACACTAAGCTGTTTACTCACAAAATTAACGTTGACCGACGTCAGGTGTAATATTTATACTTAGATGTATGTTATTATAATAAAACATTATAGATAATATCTAAAATGTATATTATAACTATTAATATTTTGCCTCCAGGTGTGACAAAACCTTTAATTAATTATAGAAATACTTTTAACCTTGTCCTTGAAGTATTTTAGTCTCGTACGTGTATCGATGATTTTAGATATTTTAAGGGTAACGACCAAAGGTATTATAAGCCACAACCACGATCAAAAATAGGATAATTTTTCGCTACAACACAGTCTTGAAAAACCTTTTATTCTTCAAAATACAGAAATATATCTCTAACCGTTTGTGACTGAAACACTCGATTCAAGTATTTTTCTGTATTAAATCAGGTATAAGTAAATAAAATACTCTTTCAAGCTTGCTTGGGTACTGATGATTTGGGAACCAAGTAGATCTTATAGAGATTTTTTATAAATATAGGTAGATACTTAGTTAGCCACGCACTATTTATCGATAAGTCTCTTTCTAAACTGACTATTTAGTAAATTAAGGTTATGGAATAAAATACTATCCACAAGTCCTTAATACATACACAGTCAATATTCAGATTGATTTGGGAGTTAATAGACAGTACAGTGACTAACTGCGCTGTGCTTTTCGTTTCTTTCAAAAGCCTGACTGCCTCGTTGGTCTAGTAGCAGCAAGAGGTCCCGGGTTCAATCTCCGGGTCGGGCAAAGTGTTATTGAGTTTTTCCACCTAGAATTTCTCAGTAGCAGCCTGGAGTCAGGATTTGTGCCCGATTAATGACAATAGGCTCGCCCCCTATAACATGGGGCTATAACATAACTGGTGAAATGTGTGTGTTCTAAAAGTACACCTCTGCCTTACCCTTCAGGGATTACAGGCGTGATGTTATGTTAAAAGCCTAATAAGAGTTGGTATCTCAATAAGGACTACGTTATTACAATAATGAATAAAAAATAATTTCGAGTTTAATCCGGGACTGAATCCGCAAACCCACTACTGCGCGGCTATGAAGTCAGGGTGTACAGCCATAAACCAAGGGAACTTATGACTCTCAGGCGTCCCATAGAAAGTTAAGATGTCCCCCAAACACAGCGCGGGAAAAGTCTTCCTCTTGCTACTAGAAAGAGTTCAAAATCGATGGACCACATTAACTTATTAACTCAATACATTACTTTACTATGATACTTCCCTTGATTTAACTTGGCTCGTGCTGCGTGCAATGTTAATTCAAGTGCAAAATAATTTCTATTACCAAGCCAGTGGTGTCCATAAAATCTTTAACGTTACAATCGTGCTGCACTGCAGTTGTATTTAAAAGTTGTTAAAAGTGTGAAGAAAACTGGCGAATGAACACGACAACGCTACCTCCCACTAATTAACTGAGTTTAAACAATAAAGTCACCTTAGTGACGTCTTGGTATCACCAACTTGAAGGCGAGACTTTCAAAGATTAAACAGTACAAGTTTGTTACGGTTTAACAAGGTCCCGCTTCTGTTAGTCCTCAACTATGGTCCCGAATGATGGTTGTAAAGTCCAGTTCGCTTGCCTCTAGGGAAATAAAGTGAGATGGATATATTTGCGAAACGAATCTCTCTTTCGTCTCATACAAAATTATAATATTTTATTAAAGCCCCGGGATCGTTATTTGGTTCTGGAATTAATATTTGAGACGTCTAACTTTTAGACTTTCTATACGTCTTGCTTACGTAAGTTGGACGGTTTCTATCTCCTTAGCCTTGTTAACTACTGTAATATTCTGGCCCATTTTAAAAACACGTAATTAATTAAACTATGTTAAATATGTAAAGTATTTTTAATATTTCTGTTTGATAACTTTTCGCATACCTAAATAAATACCTCTCGGTCTTTCAGACCGAGGTATTTGTTGAAAGTGCTTTGGGAAATCTGAAAAGGTACGTGGTGACAGAGAATTATTATGTAGAAATAAGTTACATACAAGTGTTTCAGAGATAAAGCTACATCACCTGGATTGAAATCAACACTATAAAAATATTTGAATAAGTTGATACAGTAGTTTACGATGTATTGCTATGAGTACTATGTTGTAGCTATAACAATTAAAAAAGCCTTCTTTATGTCAAACTTGGCCAGAAAATATAGCTTGCTACTTACTATACTAGAAGTGGCAAAGAACTGGCGTTTTGAGGGACTGTCTTGTGTAACGTAGCGGCGCTAGTTGACGTCTAAAATTGCTGACTTTCAGTCTAACTTTAAATTAGTTTTTTTGGACTTTTAAATTATTGAAGTCTAACCTCAAGAAAAGTAATACAAAATCTATAAACTTTTAATACATAATATACAATATAAGAACACAACACAAAGTATGCTTGTATTACAAGCAAACAACTATAGAAAATATAGATTTCAATTCTAAATAACAATACAACTGTATTCAAAGCCAACAGGAAACTATTATAGACACATAAATTCAACATTATGAACAGAAGATAACAAATCAAATAGTTAACAATTTAACGCGTAGACGACAGCTAATTTATAAATCAAGAGTTGGACAGGGACAGTTGCGGTTGATAGCTCACCAACTTTGCAAACTTCGCTAAGTTGGTTAGGTGCGAACCGTGCGTGTTGGACTCCAACTGTCGTTGTAAACGATTTATATTTATTTGTCACTTGTTTTTGCTGATGGTGAAGTCTGTGTCGTTTTGTGACTGTTTTTGTAAGAGACAGATAAGTGACTTTGGCTGCCTGTTGCCTGCCTGTCTCTTTGCCATGCGGTTTTGAGTTAGATTCGAGAGTCGGGATTCAGGGTTCAGACTAAAGTTTGTCAGATTTGTTCATATAAAATTGCTTATAGCCTATAATCTAGTGCAAGGTTGGTGGTAATAGGGTAATGTAACTTGAGTGACAACCCTTTCGTGAGCATTGGCAAAACAATTGCCATACAACTTTTTGAACGTTGCGCCTAAATGTATAATGTATATTGGTATTGTGCAACTATAAACAGCTAACGCTACTTCTTAGAATATTGTTATAACCATTTGACGACAAATAAAAAGTCACAAACGGGCATTGGCAAAGATATTGCCGTAGCCCAAAAAAAGGGGGCCCAAAAAATCGGAGGTGTAAATAGTATTGCTTGCGAAAGGGTTAAACACAACTGACATAATGTGGGTGTACTAAGTACACCTCTTACCTTTATGTAAAACAGATGTCATGTTCATGAAGTTATTTCTACTATTTTAATTTTTAATCTGAAATCGATTTTGACTTGAAATTTGATAATGACTTTGAATTTAATTTTGAAATCTTTCTTACTTGATTACAATTCTTAATTTTGAATTAGATTTTAAGTTTATTTCTTGTTATTTCTTGGTATCTGGTTATCTGCTGATCCATATATTCAGTTACTAGCGATAACATTTTTTATTCAGATTTCCATACAAAGTATCCAAATCATTTATAACGGATGCTTACGAATTAAACCGATATTCCATTTTTAAGCTATCTAGACTGAGTAGTTTTATCTGCTTCTTGTTAACATAGTCAATCAGAAAAAAACGATTTTATAAGTATCGATTATCCACAGAAACCGAAATATTTCACCTCCAAATATTTGGATTGGCCAGACCAAACCTTATTTACGTAGTTGTTATTTAAAAGGCCATACTTGTCCCAACGTTTGAGCTATGATATTTATTCTATTCAAGAACGTCCCCAATAATATTTATAGTGAAGAAATATCGAAAGTATTACACGAACTGTCTTCTATTGGATTTACGACATATCAGCGGTTTTTCGATTCCATTTATGTTCATACGACAATGTATTTGTTGTTTGATTTAATATGACATACAATTGGACGATTTTATTTGCATGTAGATATGTTCGCTGCTCCCAAATGTTTTTTTTTATGATCGTAGGTATAAACGTTTATGCATGACTTGTTTTCCGGAGCGAAATCGTATACATTCATGAACAGGTGATATTGCGAAATGAGGAAATAAGATTCTATGTATTTTTAAAATGAAAAGTAGGTAGGTAATGCTGATGATAAGATAATAAAATTAATGAGTACGTTTGAGAGTACACGACGTGATGGTTTAATATTACTCTTTAAACTTTGAAGAATTTCATCGCCTCAGTAATTTTACAATTTTGCAAGGATATGATCGCCGTAGCTGCGTAGTCACGTAGCCGCGTAGCTTCGTAGCTAGCTCATCTACGCCGTAGCAATAGTGTAATGTAGTGCTCTAGTGCCTTGTTTTCAATATCGATACAAAATCACAAATTAATATGAAATACATATTAATACTATTTCACTGTGATTTTACGTTTAAGGGTTTTTATTTCCAGTATACATTATGTATGAGTAACTGAGAATCAGTTGCTGGTTCCAAACAAAAACACTAGGAAGTCCTGAAGCCTTTTCGGAAGACTGTCTTTCGTAGGTAATTTGGTGATAGTCGGCTCATTGAAAGGAGATGTTTCATTTTTATAACAATAATGTAATTTTTTGCGGAGTTGGGAAGCTTTCACCTGTATAGATTTTTTTTTTATCATAATATCAAAATCAATGGTTTTAATGATCAAAATTAAAATGAAAAGTGTTTGAAAATCGTCCTAATAGTTATGACAGCCATCACAGGTTGTAGAGATGACGTTTACTTAACCTAGAGTTAGGTTATTTTGAATTTGTTCAGAAACACACTTAAAAAATGGAGACTAAAGATTTTTGTAACGATGAAATCGTCACACTTTATTATGTCTACCCAAAATGTGTACAAGAGAATAATAGTAATCTATTTTTAACACTTCAAGAATACATACATTTCACAGATTTCAGAACGAATTAAGTATGCAAGCACGAGACGCAATGTTGAATAAATCGTGGCAATAATTGAAAAGCTATTATTTTTATACACAACAAATCAGGCTCAAATTCACCAGATAATAATTTTCCCCAAATTGTGTTTTTTTGTTCCTCTTTTTCGATACATTTACATCTAATGGCTGAAATGAAACATCTCCTTTGTCATTTAGATGTAAGTAAAATTGGTTTAGTATTGTATTGGTTTAGCTACGATTACTACATTTAGATAACTATCTTATACATTGATATCAGTAAAAAAAATATAAACAGCCTTTTTTAAGTTTTATTTCATAAGTAAAAAAATACAAAAAGTCCTTGAATATATGGTTCAAAATGCAAAGTCACACATTCGAGCAGTTAACTGTAACGTTTCATTGAAAAATGTAATAAGTTCAGTCAAACCGTTCAAAGTAAAAATATAAAAATAAATATAATTGACAAATAATTTATTTGTCAGTTAATTCTTTGATATTCGTATAATACCCTAGAGTAATGGGATTTAAAAAAATATGTTATATATTTGATACGTAGTCCCAATTAACAAAACAAATGACAGCTGTTTATTTTGATATCAATTTTATAAAAACATCAATGTATTCCGTTTTGAGACGTTATGGACCAGAGAGATACTTTGTAAGTTAAGCTTAGACATCATTAATTTAGTGAAGGAAAAAAACCGTGAGCAAACCTAGACTTTTATTTAAAAGTTGTCAAAAATCGCCAAATCGCTTTGAGCAAGTGTGGTGATAAATGCTCGTACCTTCTCTACATGAGAAGAGGTCTTTGTCCTACAAAAAGATAGTTAATTGGCTGGTAATATATCATTGCACACCGTATTAGACATCTTAATACGTATCGGTGATGATATTCATATATTAGCTGGCCTGTTGATCTAGTAGTTAGTGGCTCTGACTGCCATGCTGGAGGTGAGGTCGTGTGTTCGATTCCCATCCAGGATAAATGTTGATGAGCACGATCATTAAATTTGTTCTGTGTATGGGTGTAATTTATCTATAATATGTATGTATTAAGAAATTTTAATGTATAAGTATGTTTATCAGTTGTTTAGTATCCATAACACAAGCTCTGCTTAGCTTGAAACTAGAGGGCGTCGTCTGAATAGTCGTGAAATATTATTATATAAGTACCTAAGTAGATTTAGGCAAACAAAGTGCGTTTGTTTTGTCTGCGCATGATAAAATATTACTTACTTTATACAGGGCGTCGTAAATCTTCTTTATATTGCCTTTGATATAACCTTACAATAGGCATTATGACAATATGAAAAATGATGATTTTTATGATTTTATTTGACAAAAACCCCAAAATAAAATTATTTGTCGATTTACTTAATTAACTGTTACGTCACTTAGGACATTGTCTGAAGAAACAATTGTCATCGCTCAATTCGACTTCCTCTTCAATGTTGTTTTTTATACATTTGACAGCACTTTACTGACTCGACGCTATATTACTGTAGCGAGCGTTTTTGACTACTTGAGTAATCAGTGTATTTTAAAAATAATAATAATACCAGCCTGCTACTGTTCCACTGAAGGACAAAGACCTCTTTTCATACAGAGAAGGCACGAGTATTGATCATCCCGCCACCTCAAGGCGGATTGGCAATTTCAGACTTATTTATACTATCCAAAGAAAGTCTAACTTTCCTCACGATAATTTCCTTCACTGATTCCATATCAATGATGTTTAAAATAAACTTGGAAAGTACAGACGCCAGCACATCAAGTTACCCCAATGTGTCAATTTTTTCCAATTGAATATGAACCTTATTCTGATTGACATAAAGTTGAAAAACGATAAGAAATTTGACACATTGGGGTATCTTGATGTGCTGGCGTCTGTACGTATAAATTGAAAAACTCGCATGGAGACTTGCCCGGATTTGAACCACAACCTCGTGCATAAGAGATAGGCATCTGAACATCTGGTCCATCATGACATTTGTAAGGTACTGTACTGTATGTGCCACGCTTCGCTGTGGCACATATATATCATGCTAAAATTTCAGCTCGATCGGTGCAGAACTTTTTGAAGCGTACACAAACCAACATAACATTTTTATATATATAGATTTTAGAATGCTTTTTTGTTGTGTAACATCTCTTCTATCGGTTGCTGGTTTATTTAATGGGAGAGTGATTTCGTGAAAAGGGATTTGACCAATGACCGCACGTGGTGGCGGAGAGTTGTTTTACGCTACTTAATAATATGAGACGGGTTTTAGAAACTACTCAAATAAATTATTCTAGTAATTTTATACCTTTTTTGAGTCTAGTGTTTACGTTAGTTTAAGTAGGTACTCAGACTTAGACTGTCTAGGTCTAAACTTAAGTTTTATGGAGCTTGTGGTGCGCTAAATAAACCGTAAAGGAGGAATGAAGGTTAGGGTATGCTTTAGGTTAGGTTATAGTCTCCTAACTATCCTCAATAAAATTAACAGAACTAGATGCAGACTTTTTCTACAATGTCATTTCAATATTGCTACAGCTTGTATTTTACCCGCGACTTCATCCCTACAAACTTTAAAATCCCCATATAAGTACGTATGTTTGAAAAAAATACTTAAAATAAAGTCTATATTACTCTGTGAAAATAGATGAAAGATTTCATAAAATCGATAATTTAGTTTTTCAATCAAATCCTTACAGACACACAAACAATCAAAAATTCAATCTTTCCTTTTTTAAATATGAATCCACTAGCAGACGTCACGCGGTTTTACCCGCGTAGGTCCCGTTCCCGTGGGAATGCAGAGATAAAAAACCTATGTGTTCATCCAGGGGGTCAGCTAACTCCGTACCAAATTTGATTAAAATCGCTCCAGTCATTTAGACGTTAAGAAGTAACAAACATACACACTCACACACTCACAAACTTTCGCTTTTATAATATTATGGATAGTGTGATTTCCGATACTGTTTCAACAGCATGTATACACATACGTAGATACTTAGATATTTATAATCATAAAATAACCACTTATCATTTTTGACATTCAATGTCTAGACTAGATAATAATCTTCAGAAAACATTTACATTTGGTATTTTATTTACCAATATTTGCTGAAATAACAATACCTACCAGCGTCAATTTTATTTATATCAATCTTATGTGCGAGATCATTAATTTTGTTATTATGCCAGACATGAGTTCGATCATGAATAATTCCAGACTGAAGAGTCTAGAATTCTTATTTATTATCTTGATATTGAGATCAACCAACCATAAATAACATTGTAGACACTTGTCATAGAATAAACACCTGTGTCACTTTTGTAAATAACAAATGGTTTTTATTTCGTTAATATCAGTAAATAATAAGTTTAATTTAGCCACCCTAGCTTATAGTTTAATTCCTAATTCGTGCTGAGTTAGGGGACTTTTTGGCCTCGCACAGATCTGTAGGTTGTTTAATATGTTATATTTAGTTTTTCCTGTTAAATTCCTGTGTGTGTCCCAAATAATATAGGCACACACGCACCGATTTTTACATAACTAGTAAAAAATCAATCATTTTCATTTATAAAGTATCATTTGGTGAAAAAAACTGATGAAGAAGACAGGTAACGGAACTCCAGCAAATTTTTCGCGATTGCTACAGTCAGTTGTTTATGCAGAGTTTTTGTATTTCCATAACATATGTAATATTACGCCTGTCTATTTTAAAAGGAGCCCGCCAGAGATGTACAGATTAATATTTAGAAGTTCTTTTGCAATTGTTAATCGATTTCAATGATTCTTTCACGTTTTGAAAACTTTCTTTACATACGAAGAAACTAAAAACTCCAGTTACGGAAGTCGATGGACAATAATGAACGAAACAAAACCACTAAAGCCAGAGACTTCCGAAACTGAAGTTATTTTTCACCTGTTAGTGTTTTTTTAAGAAGTCGGTTGTTTTTTTTGTAAAAAGTTTTGTTTTGCCATGACCTATCAACATGATGAACAGTAGACATGCTGAATTGAATGATGAAACAATCTTGGTCAACTTTTACTAGGATTCATAACTACTAAAGTGTCGTGATTGCCTGCACACAACACACATAGTGTATGCCGATCACTGTCTACCATCGTATACAGGGCGTAACTGTCGTAACAGACTATCATCATTGTGCGATGGACTGGCAGCGTGCCACTGTATTGCCTTACTGGCGTCGAACCTGCCACGATATTGTAGTAACTAGGCTACGTCTTATAGGCTTGTATAATCCCTAAAATACATATGTAGGTATGTGATAAAGAGCCTCCAAGATATGGCTTGTTAAGAATAACTCGCGAGTCTTATTTGGCCACATTTTTTTTATTGCTGCAACATCAAGCTGGTACAAACCAGCTTAATGTTGCAAGAGGTTTAGACTATTGTCCATTTGAAATAAGAAAAGAAATTTAAACAAACCGTTTTACAGTCCGATCAACCGATTTTAACTTCTATTTCGTAATTATAAGGATGTCATTGTGAGCAAAAACGCGGATACAATACTAATTGTTTCCAGCAGCTGCCATTTGTCATGCTACCAACGTAATAGAACTCAAAATCGGTTGAAGGGACTGTTAAAAAGGTTTAATAAAATTTATTTTCTTATTTAAAATGGACTATAGTAAGAATCATAGTTTCACATCCAGTACATACATACATTAACTCACGCCTTTTCCCATGAGGGTAGGCAGGAACTACAGAGCGCTATATGCTACGATTCTTACATACTTCATTTGCTTCGTCTACAGTTATACATGTTGTCAAACACAATTTTTCCAATAATGTTTACATAAACCTCAATTAGCTACGAACGAATGAACATGAACCATAACTGTTTACCCATTTTGCTGCTTCCCCTACTAAAAATTTAACCGTTGTTTGTTTATTCAATTTCTATATACTCCATTTACAATAGCATTAGACAGAACATAAAAAAGGTTTCTTTTTAATGCACACTTTATAACGAAAGTTAAATTAAGCGTGTTAAATTACGATAGACGTCACACTTTGTTGTATCCATTGCAACTATTTATTTTAAGAAATGATGTGCATTTAGTTATATTATAATTATCATTTTAGTTGAAAATTACAGTGTCAATGAAAAAAACCTAAATGAAGCGGGGATAGACATAAGAATACACAATACAATACACAGAACGTTCTTCGTTTCACTTTAATTCTTCTTAATTTAAAATCGAAGAGATTTAAAATACTATAGAGCGGGCATGTCAAGGAAATGTCATAGATAAACTTTGATCCCATGTCTCAGTAACGCCATCTAGAATAATATATTAATATTGGAGCGGCAGCGGAGTGTACTACACAAAACTCATCGACTTGTATCCAGCAGGACACACTTTTTCGGACGAAAATTTTGTTCGTGATGTCAGGTCTATAGGTATTGAATGTCTTTGTTTAAAATATTTTTTTTTTTAATAAAAACAGTTTTAGCTTATCTTTAAAATAATATGTTCTGCATTCCTGCTTCTACGATCCTCTTTGTTGTAAATGCAGTACCTATAGGTACATATAAAAAATTAAAATCAAATGTTTTAAAAATTTTACCTAATGTAAGTCTCATTGCTTAACGGAAAATTCTAGAAGGTGGTTCTAGGTGCCTACTATTATTTTGATATCCAATAGTAAACTATCATAATTTACTGTAGTGTTATTGTAATGACACCTTATTACGACACAGTCTGATTATAATCAGACAGACTCTAATGGTATTTTCAATTTTGAATATCATAGTGACCATGTATTCGTTATCCATGTAGTCATTATGTTGTCATTTTGATGAAAAACGTTATCAAGCTAGTGTACTAAGAATTATTACATAGTTTCTGACAGATATAACAGTTAGATATTTATTTACAATGCAATTATGCCTCTTCCGGGCATTTTTATGTAAAATGATTTAGAAAATAAACATATACTTAATTGGTTCTATTACACATTATTGAATAGATTGTATACCTTACAGCTTTAAACCGTATAGTGTTTTTTCCTTTTGTGTTAAACAAATAAAATTCACGATAATTATAAAATAAAGTTTTTTTTATCTTCACTGCTATATTTTGTGAAGTATTTAAATAGCCTATTGAAATTTTATTTTTTTGGGCTTAGCGTGTCATTTGCCGAAATACGCAATTTTGTTTTTTATTGTATCTCAAGGAGGGGTTACTGTTAAGTTAAATACGAATTTGTGAGGTTGCAACACTTGAGTGACCATTTACTACATAATTAAGATCCCACCTTGTCTCGTAAAAAATGTTAAGTCAATGGTTCCGGCTGTCAATTGTAAATCTTTGACAAGCGTTGTGGTTAGTCAGAACCTTCGATCAATAATAGCACTAGATACAGGATTAGCAACGACATTATACCATGTAACATTATACCATGCATATTAGCCGAGCCGAGCTATCACAATTTAAGTTAAGTTTAGCAAGTCGGAAAAGGGTATATATAGCAGATGCAAGCGATGCGATATCAAAACTTCATGCGAACGAAGACACGGGCAAAAGCTAGGCAAGAAATATACTTTTAACCAGTTTCTGTGTTGTTGGGGCCAGATAGGCGGTCGCTCCCAATAAATAGTAGTACTTAGCTGAATTCGGTTAGACTGTACGTACAACGTAGTTGGGAAAAAGCTAGACAGATGATGAAGCACTTTTAAATCTTCATCTTGTGTATGATAAATGACTCGACTTGGCCAGTATTCGTATTAACAAAAAGAAAATAAAATCCTACAATCTTGAAATATGTAGTCGAGAGAGTAGAGACCAAAAATAATTTTCTCCGAAATGTCTTTCGAAATAAAACTTACAAGTCGTCATAAAAGGCTGCGCGGTGCTCCGCAATGCAATAAAATATTAACTCTTTTTAGCCAGCATTTGAGAATAGGTCAGACCTCTAACTATAATTCTAAGAAATACGTGTCTGACATTCGAATGTACACATTTTATTTTGAAAGCACACAAACACACACATTCACATACACACACATATTAAAAAGTAAAATAACAGAATAGTTTCTATGTGTTGAAATAGCTTGCTGAATTTTGTTTTCTTGCGCACACAAATGAAATCCCATTTTGAAGATGGATGGGGGTAACGCTTTCACATTATCAATAGCTGGCAGGTCCCTTATATTTTTAGGTAGTATAAGAAAGGTAGAAAGATTGAAGACTGGCTAGAAACATCCAAATCAGGTTATTACGTGTTTTGGTAGGGCTATTTTTAACGAACACATTTACAGGTATATATATGTGTACGCACAATGAAGTTTGTCCTGTAGTCTTCTTATTAGGAGCCCGAAATCTGGTTTTAACATAACATCACGCCTGTTGACCTTCAAGGGTTAGGCAGAGGTGTTCACGGTACATCCAAATTCCTATAGCCAACAATCGGGCACGAATCCAGACCCCAAGTTTCTACTGACAAATTCCTTTTATAATTTTAAGTATAGAAATATCTATACTAATATTATAAAGAGGAAAAGTTTGATTGTTTGTTTGTTTGCATTGAATTGGCTCCGAACCTACTGGACCGATTTGTAAAAAAAAACCACCGTTGGGAAGCTACACTATCCCCGGATAACATAGGCTACTTTTTATCCCTGTATTCCCACGGGAACGGGAACTACGCGGGTGAAACCGCGTGACGTCTGCTAGTAGATAAATAAAATAATACCACCCAACTACAAGGCAAACACCACTTCTCTTACAGAGAAGACACGATCATTAATCACCGTCGCTTGCTAAAGACGGGTTGGCCATCCTAGACTTATATTAATTGTTTTACTTCACCGATGGCAGTGATTTCTAATGTAAACATAAAAGGTAAACATAAAAGGTAAACATAAATTGGAAAACTCCCATTGGTACTTGCCTGGTTTTTCAACCGACAAGCTTGTACATGAGAGATAATGAGTTATTGTCTGGCCATTACATCATAAAATAGTTACAATTATAGGCCTTTAGCGACATCTATCTCGCCACTTACGAACTAACAACTGACATCCTACATCGCGGTATTAAAGTTATCCGCCGTAATTTGAAAGTATACAAGTTCCCGACAATAACCATCGGGCAGTAGTAGCCCACCGCACACAATACCCTTTTGGTGGGCTGACCCTTTCCTTACAATGGTGGATGAGGAACTTAACGCCTTGTTCCTTAAGTCTATAAAGGTCAAAATAAATGTTATATGAGATCACCATTTTAATGTCTCGTTAGCGTGATTCCTAAAAAAACCGTTTGATTAATCAATAGGCAATCATGGTATCGTTGTACAGACAGTACTTCCCTTCTACCAACCTATACTAATGTTGTAAAAAGGAAATATAAGATATATTTGTTTGTTTGTTTTTTTCGCAAAGAGTTAACCCCAAAACTACTCGAGCCATTTTAGAAATTCTTTCATCATTAGGAATATGCATATTATCGCTGAGTAATATTAGCAACTTATTTTTTTTACTACTAAACTACTAGGAGATGGAGAGGATGTTAAAGATGGAAGGGAATAACAAAAATTCACGCTGATGAAGTCGCGAGCGAAGAGCTATTTGCTATAGATGCTCAATTGTTTATAGCTATCTCAAAGTATAAAAGATCATTTGTTTATATTTTTGTTTCAGAGTCTTTACTGCTAAAGATCGTCAGAGTATCAGTCCCCACATACAGAGTGAGAGGGCAACCTGCACAGTTTGAATGTGACTACGAGCTTGGTGAAGACAACCTGTATTCTGTCAAATGGTACAGAGACAATGAAGAATTTTACCGGTTCATGCCCAAGTATGAGCCCCCGAAGCACGCATACAAACTGGAAGGGATCAAAGTTGATGTAAGTTGCTTGTTTAAGTTTTAAGTAACCTCTAAGCCTATTGTAGGCGGCCACGTGTTAGTAATGTATGGCAGCAAACATTACATTTGACGAAGCTGTATTGGACAGCTTCTTGGTATGTTCATGGTACTAAAATAGTTTAAGAGCTTTTGGTTTGTGATTGGTGTCCAAATTTCCTTAACGAAGTTATTTTCCAATGTATTAATTACCTTTTCATTTGGAAGCAATTAGCTCCAAAACTTTCAATAGGTTTACCGCAACTTTAAAGGTTATTTATATTCCACCGAGACCAATACCTAACATTCAAAATTCTGCTTGACGACGTAATCATAATTGGGTCACTCTCATTTTCAAGATATTTGTTATACAGTAAGCGAAGATAATTAAATAATCTGGTACTCCTATGAAAAGTGATCGGTCTTATTTCTGTCGAAATATAAGTCGCACTCATTCACTGAATACTATATTATAAGATAGCTGTAAATGATGCCAGATAATTTGAAGGAGATAACCACAATGTTTGTAGCACAATATCTTATGAACTCCCTTTGTAATGTCGAGAAGTTGATGAAAATAATTATGTTTGCGTCGATATTTCTTCTCTGTAATTCTGAATTTATCACGTTTTTGGCAAGCTATACCTAATCGAGGCTTTTGGAGGTAAAATTAAATCACGAATACTTAGTCGTTGACAAGAATCAGATCAATGCCAACTTTACGGAAAAAGGTTGGTATTAATGTCAGAACCATGGAGAGTTTATAAAATGTGATGATACATAGGACAAATTATCGTGTAATTTGAAAGGTTTTCTTCGAATCTCATTCTTTAAAGAGGTTATATGGGGTGGTTATCTATTCGGGCCGCACAATAGAGGACGCCGTCGAACACTGACAAAAGATCGGGAAAGAAATGAGCCGAAACCACACAATCCATACGAGACCATTGAGGAATACTATCGTCTAAGCTAGTGGAAACGAGCTCAACAAAATTACTAGTAGTGGGCGATTTAGTAAGATTCAATTTTCCTTATTGATCGCGATACAACGGGAATTTGTACTCATACACAATGTTTGACAAAGTTAGAGATATTTCCTGGATTTATGGAATGATAATTAATGTTCCTAGGTTTATTTTATTAACTGAATAATGTTAGAATCCCGTGACAGCAAAAAGTAGATACTATAAACTAGATAACCTGACTTAAAACAAAATAATTGTTATCAATTAGAAAACTTATTGAGGGCATTCCAATGTTTTCATAGAAATCTTTAGCTCAATTTTTATTTTAAGTCATTTATTATGAAAACTACTTTGCTCCAATGTAAGTCAAGTTATGAAGGCTGTAAAGCATTTCAAGTAAATAATTAAAAAAAAACTCGAAATAGATTCAGTTGTAGAGATTCTAGTTGCGAGCGAGGTCATTCGTTAAATGGCTGAGTTTTGTATGGGTGCGTCTCATAACACATTCAAATATTTGATGTTTTTTCATTTCAATAACGTTTTCGAGACAAAATGAACGCGAGATATTAGACGAACAGGTAATATGATTTCATTATATTTAACATCCATGTACTAAATACGGGCGAGGTACAAAATTTTATTTTCTTGAAATGTCCTATTAAACGGTTATTAAGTCAAAAATCATTACAAAAAACCTGAAATCTGTTCTGAAAAGGTTAAATTCTTATTATCTCTATCATATATATATAAGTATAGGTTAGAGATTTGACCAAATGCACTAGCGAGCGATGATGCAAGCTTCGGCACGGTGGCGGTCGTCGATCATTGCATTGCAATGAGCGAATTACAAATTATTACAAAAAAGAGAAAGGAAACAGAAATATAAAGTTTCTCAACCATGTATTTTCTTCTAAATCACTTTTAGAATAGTGTTTTTTTTAACCTTTTACAATTTCAGTGTTTACACCATAGTATTTACGTATATGTACGTGTAATGTTTTTTATACTTAAATGGAATCATCATTCACTAATTAAAGTTAAGTTAGCGGCTGTATTAACACGCTTGTTATTCCCCTAGGGTGTACATTTCACTAGAATGTATGTAATAAAAAAATAATATTCCACGACAATTCTCACAACGCCATCTAGTCCCAAGCTAAGCAGAGCTTGTGTTATGGGTACTAGGCAACTGACGAACATACTGTATAGTTCTAGATAGATATATATTAAAGATAAATTACAACCAGACACAGAAAAAATTATCGTGCTCATCACACAAACATTTGGCCTAGGTGTGAATCGAACCCACGCCTCCGGCATAGCAGTCAGGGCCACTAACTACTAGACCAACATGCATAATTAATACATACTTATCTTGATTCTCTTTGTCCATACAGTTACAAAAGTCAGATGACAGAAGAGTCATCTTGCACCAGGTGACGCTCAAATCTAGTGGACTATACAGATGCGAGGTGTCAGCCGAAGCACCGAGCTTCGCGTCAGCAGCTGGCGAGGGAAGAATGGAAGTCATATGTAAGTGAAGGATCTTCTAGTTATTATAACCGAACTAATAACATCGCGCCTGTGTTCCCAAAGGGGGTTAAAGATGTCCCTGTGGTCCCAGCGTCCCTCAATCCAGGGAATATACGTAATGAAAAACTTTACTACACTTTGGCATACCAAAATCCCCGCTTATCTAGGAAAGAAAGAAGAAAAAGCATGTTAGGCCATTTGATTAGTCCCTGTGGCTAGACATAGATCGTTGACTGTCGTTCTATTTGTAACTTCTTAAGCCCGATAATCTGACTGCCTGTTTTACCAAGGAATAGTAACTGGATCGGATTAAACTGGGAGCCGACCCCAAAGATTGGGAAAAGGCCAGCCTGAAAACGATTCATTACTTTCTATAAATAACATCAAGAAACAAGTATATTGTTCCCCGCAGCCAAGTCAAGTATTAATAATCACGAACATTTCTGTGTGTTTTCTTCGAAAGTCATGATCTATTTCGTTCATTTACGAATTTAATTTCACAAAAATTTCAATTTCATTCCCTTTGACGAGAGGCATACGTAACAGAGAGAGGCCATTATTTCAATTTGGAGTTTGTATTACAACCGCACTTTCAGTATAGCTCGGGGCCCTAAACACGACAGATGTAAAACCATTGTCTTTTGTCATTTAACTTTACATGTTGCTCGATTATTTTACACGATGTTCCAACTCTTTGAGCCCGTTTTTAGTGTTTTACGCCAAGTTGCCGTTATCGCTGTTTATTTCTCGTTTTTGGATCCTCATCAAAAACGGGATGTTTATTATTGGACTGCCTCGTCGTTGTAGTGGTTACAAGCGCTACTTACTACTGAGCTTGAGGTCACGGCTTAGATTCCTGGGTCAAGCATAGTGTTGGTGGGTTTTCCATTCAGAATATATGAGCCTAACACTTCGGGATTACGGGCATGTTGTTATGTGAATAAATGAGACTGGGTTTGTGCTCGGTGGATAATATTAGGCTCATCCCCGGGGCTGGAACTTTGCTGACGAAATTTCGAGGAATACAGACATGATGCTAAGTTTATTATTAGACGTAGGTAGTTATAGTAAGCAACTCGTTTTATAAGTATGAGGGTGTTGAACGATTGTTTTTATTCCAACAGATTTACCGAGGGAAGGTCCAAGAATAACAGGCAACGAACAAGAGAATAGGAGAGGGGACTCCTTATTTCTCAACTGTACTTCGGGCCGGTCGTACCCTGCGGCAGTACTCAGTTGGGACATTGATGGAGAAAAGGTACTATTAAACATTTTGACCGAAAAAATATTGACATTTACAAGACGGACGATGTTTTCGATTTTAGTTGGAAATAATATTTTTCTTTGTTGACTTGGCCCCGATAAAAATAGATGTAATTTACTGGATATCTATCTGTTGAACAGTTCAATACGCAAAAGTGTATTTTGGATCTAATAATATAACTTAACCACAGGGCTAACCTATTTTAGGTTACTTATTTTAGGTTAGCTCCGTGGTTAAGACCTCGCTATTCATAGTATTCATGCATGAGGTCGTGGGTATAAATCAAAGTTAGTATTAATAATGTGCCTAAACCTTATGAATCTATAATTACTCATTTGCACTCTTTTTGAAATTTTGACTATGTTAAATCTCACAATTCTCCGCGTTTGCAATATTCTTAAAAAGGAATTCAACGTTTTTACTTAGCGTATTCATATATATATAAGTAGGGATGTCTTCACGAATAATAGCATCTTCATTACTCATTATGTTTTTATTTATAAACCACATTTTGTGAAAAAAAAACAGCTGTTTCATACAAGAGTTCAATACCTACTCGACTGAAATGTATGAAACAGCTGATTTTTTTCGTGATTTCAGAGTCGGTCCCATAGTGAAAGTTTTTCATATTCGTGGGTAGAACACCCTGTGAAAAATTGGCCGGTCATTGAAAAATAACCCTGTATATATATATGTAGATGTGCTTTCTAAGTTTAGTTTGATGTTACTGATATAAGTGAAAGTTATATGAGGTCCACGGGTGTCCGCAAACCCAACCAAGATAGGTGCTGAAGAAACCCTAGTGTGGGGACAACGTTTTTTAAAAAGATGAACACAAAGATTATGTTTATTAAACTAGCTGTTGCATGCGTCATTTTTCCGCAGAATCAAACATTTTATTGTTTTGCGTGGAACTTAATTACTTTTCTAAAATTCAAGCATTCAACCATAACTTACTTCATATCACATCAGCTTTCTGCCAGTAAAAATCCCGTCAAAATTGGTCTAGCCGTTGGAGATAATCTCTAACAAACCATATAGACAAAATTAAAAAGAAGTAGCGGTACAAACAACATTGGTAAACCATAATTATATAAATTCATGTGCGTTAAGTGAAAAAAAAACAAGTTATAATGACGTTACAAACAGATACTTCAAATTCATTATAAACCTATAGATTTTTTACTTCAAACACGGATATTATTTAAAAATAAAACACATTCCGGAACACCGTAAATGGTAATGCAAGATGTGTCTAGAAGATTGATTGATGTGAGTAGTTGGTCCAGACCGAGAGGATTAGTTGCCAGCACGGTGGATAATGGACGCATAATGCATTATGTCCGCTCACAACGTCCTCGAGTGGACTATCGAGTACTCGGACGACGAATAATGATTGTCATTTTAGAATTATGCGGCTATTGAGCATATGAATACTCAGGGAGAAGCTCGTGGTTAAATATTAAGAAAGAAGACAGAAATAAATAAAGAGAGAAAGAATGAAAACACATTGTTTGGGACACTCGCAGGAATTTTAACAGCAAAACCTAAAACTAACACATTGTACAACCAAAAGACTGGTGCGTGGCCAAAAAAGGCACTCGTGGCAATAAAACCTCAGCACGAAGCCACGATATTAAAAAAAAACAATAAATATCGCAGCGCTGTTATTCTTATAGGGCCCGCTGTAATGCCATGAATACACTAACTAAAAAATAAGTAAATACAATAAAAAGTACATTATCAACGAGACGAGGTTGGTTTGTGGATTAACCATTCACGGGCTGGCCTCCATAAGCGTAGCTTAACCTTCAATTGGCGCGACTAGCGTTTATTATTCTGCTACAAACCCCCGTATAACAATATTGTCATCTTTTCTTTTTCGACCTCATCAGAAAGTTAAAACGTGCTTTGGAACAAAAAAAAATTTAGAAGCAAAGAATATTCCCGTTGTAACAAGGATAGTGATTCAATCCATTACTAACACTACTAGTTCTCAAACACAATCCTCTCGAGAACTAATAGGAGTGTCACGTCAAAGCCTCAGTAGGTAAGCCTAGTCAGCGAATTCTTTGTTAGTATTGGTGAAATTCTAGCGCAAACATGACAGCCAAAATAAATAGTTTGGTCATCGCAGCCTTATTTTTTTATCTCTGGGGGGAAAATCCTAATGGGTGTCCTCCACTATGTGGGGGCAAAGGGGTCTGAAAACTCTTCCTGACTAAAAACCACCCTAGTATTCTACCTCACACCTGCGCCAGGAGTCACGGAATAGTGCTTTTCTTCTACAACCCCCGACTGTCAAAGTTTTTAAACAATATTTCTATTGAATGATAATAATCAAGTAGGTTTGAAACCATTATCCATGATCTTGCAGTGACTATGCTAGTAAGTCGGACAATTTATTTATTTACACTTGGGAGCAAATAAATCGAGCCACCTTCTTTTGATTGATTGATTTGGACCACATTATGGCAGACCACTCTCATTCTAAAGACTATTTAATAAACTTTCAGACACTCACAGATTAGTGTCGGAAAGTTTGTATAATAGTCTTTAGAATGAGAGTACCTAACCTCATTGTAAAGGCTATTAAATAACCCTTTAGCGGATATATGTTTGGAATCGAAGAGTTTTATATAATTGAAAATAATAATGCGTGAAAAAAGCAAGTGGCTTGATTTATTTTGCTCCCAAGTATAGGTAGTTGGAAATGTGATTTATTTATGGGAAAAATTTCATCGACGTTGTATTAGAACCGTCCAAATAAAATTAGCTGTCTTACATTCAGATGGACAGGTGTAGAGAAAAAAATTAGAATGGTTCGGTTGTTTCCATTTGACTACGTCACTTGAAAAACGTAACTAAAATCTCCGACTTGACTTCCTACGGTCTACATAGTCTAGGAATAGTTTCCTATGAATAGGAAACTACGTAAACCGTAGAAAGTCAAGACAGATTTCTCTGTCAATAATACCGCACAAGCCAGGTACTGAATTTTTATTCTCAAGTACTTTGTTTTGTGTTTTTCTTGACGTTAGAAATACCTTGTCATTTTTATTAAAATAATCTAAGTCTTTGTTCGTGTTAATTTCAATACGCAAAAGTTTGTTCTGACTAAAACACAATTCATTTTGGTCACAATAGAATACATAAAACATTGAACTTTATTTTCATGCAGTGAAGTACTAAATTAAACGATGCATGATTATTTTATAACTGAATACACCAATGTATAGTTACCATTTTATTGCAAAATTATACCTGTTGTTCTAGAGTTCTAGATTTCTCTATAATAAAAGAATAAAATTTTAATGAACTCTCCGTGAATGCCTATAAAAGTTCGTCGACGTTATGAAATACATACACCAATTTATTTGCTCGATTACGACCTAGCTTTTCGGTAATTTTATGGCAAACTTAATATAAAAGTATGACCAGAAAGTAATTAATGTGCATCCATTAAGTGTAAGTTAATTAAGTTGTTTTAATTTTGATCGGTTCGTATTACGGGATTACACGTACCAAGAGATTTAATTTCGGCTTCCGATCCTTATTAATATAACTGTTCGCAGGATATTTGACCCTTTTCAACGAGTTTCTGTAATTCGAGTCTTTCGTCCAATAAGGTTTTTTCAAATTTTAACTTTCCTGGGCTTATTGAAGTGCGGGCTCGTATTTATCTTTTATTTCTGATTTAGCCCGAGTTTGTTTTTGTTTCGAACAACACTGCCGAACTCGTCACATTCTTTTTTATTCGGGTCAAACTTGTAGAAATATACAAAGATATCCTGGTTGAATATTTCAGTACAATTCTATACCTTTTCTTCGTGAGTTTTTTGTACAGACTTTTTTATAATGATAAAGGTTTTTTGGCTTGTTTGTATGGGTATCATTTTTGTACCATTTCTGTTATGTACAGAGACCAGCACGTCAAGTTACTCTAATGCAATATGTCAAATGTCTTTAATAGTTTTTCAACTTTATTACAAATAGAACAAGATTCATATTTAAATGGGAAATATTTACAGTTTGGGGTAGCTTGATGTGCTGGCGTCTGTACCATACATATCATGACGGAGCTAAACCATTAGAAATTGTCCATAGTATGGATAAGACCTGAAACATCTTCGTAAATATCCATTGGGCTTACATCAATACGTCTTTGAGTAATAACTTAATTGGACAGCAAACCAATGGTATTAAACCAGATTAACCGTTCAGTGCTATTCATCTACTACCTATTCTACTAATCTACTATATAAAAATAAGTCGGGTTTTCCTTCCTGACGATATAACTCCAGAACGCACGAACCGATTTCCACGGTTTTGCATTCGTTGGAAAGGTCTCGGTCTCCGTGAGGTTTATAGCAAAGAAAATTCAGGAAAAATAACAATAAATTACATTATTAGGGCTAATAAAAATAAATTAAATTACATAAATCAGATGCAACCTTCATAGTCACTATGAAAAACTAAGACACAAAATTAGAAAAAAGTAAATGACAGATTGACAACTGACATAATGTCAGGCAAAAAGTAAATATTGATAAGTATTGTGTTCACTGTGAAATTGTGAAAAAAAGTAAAAAAAATAAGTTATTCGTTTCCTAACATTTAAATTGGAAAACATCAAATCAATAACGTGTATTGTGCAAATTTTTATTGAATTTCAACAGCAGGCATTTGTCTTTAAGGTGGTAAGTTGAACTGCGTAAATTATGTGGATCGTGCATAGTTAGGTAATAAAAATAATATTAATAATCTTCTTTCTTAATATATAAATTTTTCGTGTCACAATGTTCGTTCCCATACTGCTCCGAAACGGCTTGACCAATTCTCATGAAATTTTTTATGCATATTCAGTAAGCCTGAGAATCGGCTACTATCTATTTTTCTAACCTCTAAGTGATAAGGGGTGTTTACCCCAAATTTTCATTTTTTACACATAACATCACGTCACGCCTGTAATCCCCGAAGGGCTAGGCAGAGGTGTACCTGGTAGTACACCCACATTTCGCCAGTTATGTTTAAGTCCCATGTAATAGGGGGCGAGCCTATTGCCATCAATCGGGCACAAATCCAGACTCCGGGCTGCTACTGAGAAATCCCAGATGGAAAAACTCAATAACACTTTGCCCGACGTGGGTATCGAACCCGGGACCTCATGCTCAGCAGTAGCGCTTGCGACCACTAGACCAACGAGGCAGTCACTAGACCAACGAGGCAGTCATTTTTTATTTTTTTGATATTTTTATTAAGTGGCATCAAAAAATACACACAACTCTAAATTTGGACTTTTTTATCACCAACCCTTGCTTTTTAATAGTCATTTTCATAATTTTATCATTTTCTATCCCGCTCGATAACATCAATTATTATCACTTGGTAAGTTATCCCCTCCATATGTCTACCGGTGTCACTTCTCACCCTGTAAACAGCACGGAGTAGGGATGTTACCTCTACAGTTTTCTTGCTTGCTTCAAGCGTAGTAGTTAAACATTTTTACTATCTCAGTGTAACTCTCATATCAAATATATTCTCGAGTAACTTTATTATTTATTTATTAATCTATAATATAAATGTGAATCGCAAAATGTGTTGGTAAGCGCATAACTCAACAACGCCTGGACAAATTTGGCCAATTCTTTTTTTTATTGTTTGTTGAAGTTCAAAGATGGTTTTACGTCGATAAAAATTCGAATAGTTGCCGGAAAACCTCTAAAGAGATTTTCGTCAAACATTGCCAGCTGATGAACTCAATGCATGTCTAAAGTCCTACAATTGTGGAAACATGTCAAAGAACTTCATTTAAGCAAGAATATGGATGTCAAATTGCAAAATGACCAATCTGGAAACATATTCTCTCAACAACGCATTGGAAGTGGCAAATTTCCTATAGACATGTTGGCTGCATTAACATTTCTCAAAGTGTTTGTCAGTTAACTCGATCAAAAGATGAACTTATCCAGAAGGTGTTTCCAGAAGTTTCTCAAAATTACAGGAACCATGATTGGTTGAGCGAACGAGCTATATTGGCTGCAAAAAACATAGATGTAAATGAATTAAATTAAAAAATGCAAGAACAAATTACAGGCGAATCGAGGATATATAAATCAGTTGATTCGGCTACTAACCAAGATGATGTAGTGAACTATCCACCAGAATTTTTAAACTCGCTGGATTTTCCAGGATTGCCACCTCAATCTTCAAATTAAAGGTTGGATCGGTAGTTATAATGTTGCGAAATATCAACCAACCGCGTCTTTGCAACGGCACACGGTTAGCGATATGAATCGCAAAATGTGTTGGTAAGCGCATAACTCAACAACGCCTGGACAAATTTGGCCAATTCTTTTTTTTATTGTTTGTTGAAGTTCAAAGATGGTTTTACGTCGATAAAAATTCGAATAGTTGCCGGAAAACCTCTAAAGAGATTTTCGTCAAACATTGCCAGCTGATGAACTCAATGCATGTCTAAAGTCCTACAATTGTGGAAACATGTCAAAGAACTTCATTTAAGCAAGAATATGGATGTCAAATTGCAAAATGACCAATCTGGAAACATATTCTCTCAACAACGCATTGGAAGTGGCAAATTTCCTATAGACATGTTGGCTGCATTAACATTTCTCAAAGTGTTTGTCAGTTAACTCGATCAAAAGATGAACTTATCCAGAAGGTGTTTCCAGAAGTTTCTCAAAATTACAGGAACCATGATTGGTTGAGCGAACGAGCTATATTGGCTGCAAAAAACATAGATGTAAATGAATTAAATTAAAAAATGCAAGAACAAATTACAGGCGAATCGAGGATATATAAATCAGTTGATTCGGCTACTAACCAAGATGATGTAGTGAACTATCCACCAGAATTTTTAAACTCGCTGGATTTTCCAGGATTGCCACCTCAATCTTCAAATTAAAGGTTGGATCGGTAGTTATAATGTTGCGAAATATCAACCAACCGCGTCTTTGCAACGGCACACGGTTAGCGATAAAAAAATTACTAAACAACATGATAGAAGCAACTATACTGAAAGGAAAGTATAAAGGAGAAGACGTTCTCATACCGCACATCTCAATTTTTCCAAATGATGTGCCGTTTGACTCTAAACGACTACAATTTCCAGTTCGGCTTGCTTTTGCTATGACCATAAACAAGTCCCAGGGGAAATCATTAAGTGTTTGTGGTATTAATCTGGAAAACCCATGTTTCTCACATGGTCAATTGTATGTTGCCTGTGCCCGTGTTGGAAAACCATCAGATTTGTTTGCGCCAGATAATCAAACAAAAAACATCGTATATCACAAAGCACTACAATGAAAATAAAACTGATTTTTGTTAATAATTATGATTCACATGATTAACAATAAAGGGATTACTTATTTTTAAATGCTTATATATGTTTTATTTAATTATATTTCTTATTCACAACGCCCTATCACCAGGGTGACGGTTCTGTTCAGGAGATTTTTTTGCCCCGACTATAAATTTTATGTAGGAACAAAAAAATGTCACATTACAAATCATTTTGACAGGATTTTATTGCAATTTAATTAGGCAGTACGAAGTCTGCCGGGTCAGCTAGTATTTGATATAATAGATACATTTACAAGATCCCTCTTCACAATGGCTAGTTACCATCAAATTTGCGATCAATTAACACGTTAAATGTTCCAAATCGAAAGGTATATAAGGGACGCCTTCTTGAAATTACATTACATTTCTCTATTTGTGGTCGTTCTTTTGTTCTATTGGTAAATTGAAAGCTTGGCTAATTAGCTACTGACGTACATACGGATCATTGTAACACAGACGGTGTGTTGTTAGATCTTGACTTCATAACGCTTGCATCTGAATTATTCACGAGGAACCTAGTTGAATAATTGAAATGCTATTTGATCAATAAATCAATGTATCTAAGTACCTACATCACTGTTTACTAAGATATTAGCCATGTTATTAACAATGTGGCCATCACTCAAAGTACTAAACTTAGACAAACTTTGTCTTAGAATTTCTAAAAAGCAAGAACTTCACCAATAAGGTCTTTGTATGTCTGTCTAGTACGTCCACTTTTTTGCGTCATGACTAGGGGCCGATGAACGGAGGACGAAGTTCGATAAGTCTGAAATATATGGAATTAGCATAAGCTTTCGAAATTCTTAATTCCATATATTTCGGATTTATCGAACAACGGCTAAAAAGCAAGAACTTCACGAATAAGGTCATTGTATGTCGTTCTAGTGCGTCCACTTTTTGCGTCATGACTAAGGGCCGATGCACGGAGGACGAAGTTCGATAAGTCTGAAATATATGGAATTGGCATAAGCTTTCGAAATGATTAATTCCATACATTTCGGATTTATCGAACTTCGTTATCATCTGCCTAGCATTTTCCCAAATATTTTAGGGTCGGCTTCCATTTTAACCAGATGCAGCTGAATACTAGTGTTTTACATGGGGCGACTGCCTGTCTGACCTCCACAACCCAGTTACTGTGTAACACGATACCCCTTGGTTAAACTGCTTGTCAGATTTTCGGGCTTCTGACTATCTGTAACGACAAAATTAAATGACGAGACCAACGGCATAACTTGCTTTCCTAGGAGTCTTGATATGTAATGCCATCCACCTCGTTGAACTATTCTATCGAACTTCGTTAAAATGTGACTGTCAAGACTACCATATGTATTAAATTAACGTAAAAGAAGTAAGTAAAAATCGTACCAGATGGCGTTCTGTTGTTTTTGCCATACGAAAAAAGCGTTTGTTTATGTGGGGTTTATGAGGGTGCATCGCACTTACTAATAAAACCTCTGGTAATGCACAGATTTTTCCATATGTAAAATTTTCTGATATTTATCCTGACTAATTGACATTTTGCGAAGAAATAAATTGACTGCTCTTCTTTGTTCTCCTTCTTTCGTCTGTATGATTTTATTAAAACACTTTTGTCTGATTACCACTAAGTAGTATTTGGATTATATAGTCAATTCCAGCTATTTATTGACGGAAGTTGTACGATAATTATTTACAAAAAAATATTTGTATAGAATCAGAATCAAAAATCTTTATTCAAATTAGGTTAAGAAATTTTGACACATTGGGGTAACTTGACGTGATGGCGTCTGTACATTATAGTTGTAGGTCCGTTAATAATTCATTATTAAGATTATTTTCTTACTAAAATAATTATCCTTTCATAAAATGAAACATGGATAAGTTTGTGCAATTGAAGAATTGTTATAAGCTGCCTTACTGGTTGAGAACAATTCTTCACAACAACAAAAGCTTGCCAACGACACGACAAACACTCAATGTTAAATATAGTTTTTAAAGTGAAACGTTTACACAATTTTATATGAGTTAATATCCGGAATATCTAAAGTATTTTTAGACAGCCAGAGCGCAGGCTAGTTCGTAAAGTAATATGGTTTGGTTTTACTGACCTACATGGTGCAGTACCGGAAATATACGAAATATCCGTTGCTGGAATTTAGGCTCACAGATTTACTAGCAAGCAAGTCAACCAGGTTTTTGAACTAAAATATGAACATGTTATATATGGCAGTTAGTTAGAATCAAGGATAAACAAAAGTGTTAAACATTTTGTTTCTAAAACTACGATAATTTTAAGATACGAATCTTTCAAAAGAATATAGAGTGGAAGAATACAAAGGGCTTGCTTAAAATGCTTATAGTCCGGTCAATTTAGACATTCGAAGTTACATAAAGTCCCAACAAGCTGAATTTCTGTGAAGTTGTTCAAAACATAATTATAAACAATGTCTAGAAGTTCCCCATCATTCCCCTGTAAGGAAAAAAAAATATTCAAGGTCAAAGGTCAAAAAAATGAGTTTTTCGCGATTTTCAGCAAAACGGTAAGTTTTATCATAAAAGTACCTCAGACAAAAATTGTAGACCATAAAATTATCTATAAAAAATGTATCAATACTTTTTTTTTACGAGCCACCGTTTCTGAGATATAACGATTCAAAAAGTTGTAAAAGTCGTTATCGTCATAATATGCACGTTTCCACGCCACCTATGAGGTAGTGTACTTAGCGCGTTTTTTTTAACGTGGTTTCCCCAGTAGGCCTACTCCACGGGTCAGTTGTGAGCCTGTTTAATGTAAAACTATTGCAAAATAACGGAAATTTTCAAAGATTGGGAAAGATAAAAGCGATGTAAATGAAAAAAAAGTGTTGAAGTTTATTCGTCTTATTCGTAAGTTTCAAATTCTTGTTCTTCTTCTTGATCTTCTTCTTGTTCTTCTTCTCCTGCTTCTTCTTCATCTTCATTTTGGATGCAAGCAAATTGCGTCAATAGCGATGTATCGCATGATACTTCGTCGGAGTCAAACGAATCCTCCATTGTTTGTGATTCAATATTAGAGCACGACCGGCCTTGACAATTTTTACATGCCAAAGAACAAGACAGTCCGACTTTTTTGCAACCACATTTAGCACTGCATCCCTTTTTGCAGTTGCAAAAAATAGTGTTCAGCAGTTTTTCCGGCGCAGGTGGAAGTGAAGTTTGAACTGGCTCTAATATATTGTTGACCAACTTCCAACCCCAGTCTGTAGGGTCTAGCTGATAACCAAGCCACACTTGAACATAAGATTTATCGGCAGATGGGGGGCTAAATGTATATATATATGTATATATATATATATATATATATATATATAAAATATTACAACTCTAGATGTATATACGTGGCGTACTCATGCATATTATGACGATAACAACTTTTATAACTTTTTGAATCGTTATATCTCAGAAACGGTGGCTCGTAAAAAAAAAGTATTGATACATTTTTATAGATAATTTTATGATCTACAATTTTTATCTGAGGTACTTTTATGATAAAACTTACCGTTTTGCTGAAAATCGCGAAAAACTCATTTTTTTGACCTTTGACCTTGAATATTTTTTTTTCCTTACAGGGGAATGATGGGGAACTTCTAGACATTGTTTATAATTATGTTTTGAACAACTTCACAGAAATTCAGCTTGTTGGGACTTTATGTAACTTCACTCTCATTTTTTGGTCTAAATTGACCGGACTATTAATGTAGAATAATTTATTTAACGTAGGTACATGTAAAAGTGCTTTATTAAAAAAAAAAGTAATTAAACTATGATCACAGTTTCTCGACAAACATAAATATCTAAATCGTGTACAGAAATTAAAAAAAAATAAAAATAATCACTCACTATTTTATTTGTTCTACTAATCGATAGGATAAAATCTCTCTAAGAAACAATGGAGTCGGATAAGTTTTTTCTTATCGATTCGAACGATTTTATGGATAAATACCCAACCACCTAACTGAGGTTTACTCAGGTTTTCTTTTTTGATTAAATTGCCGACGTTTTATGGCCCGTGTACTGGCTGGAGCCCTTGTGTATAAAGTTCATCCACGGGTTTGCGTTGCACTCCGCAGTGGATGCACTGCGAAATGATGACAGAGAAAACAGATGTTCTTGGCTGAGGCCCGCGCGTCATCCTCCGTTCCCTGCTTTCTGTTCGCGCTTTATAGCTTCGTGGCAGCCAACCCATTTTATTTTATTTGTATACGTTTATATTTGTTGTTTAAATTTAGATTCTTGTATGTGTATGTTATTATTATTGTTATTCCTAAAATATAACATAATGTCAATGTTATTGGTTTCTCGAAATCGTTTTAACATAAATAAATAATAAATAAATGATAGAAATAAAAAAAAACTTACCAATGATACGCTCTTGTCCTCAGGTCACAGACCCTCTACTCCTAGTCGAGTACCCGCCGACGCAGCACGCCCACGGCTTGCTGTCTACAGCATTGGGACTGCGCGTGCCCGTTGGCAGGACGATGCAGGTGCGATGCACCGCGCGTGTTGCACCCGCCTGGCGCGAAGGCAGCGAGGCCGTAGTCGGGAACAGCCAGCTTGCTGACAGCAAGGAGGCCATGTTATTAGGTAATTTGACACTAATGTATTGAAAGGCGATTAAAAACGGCATTCAAAAAGATGCACTTAAGTGGAAACACCTAAACCACCTTATCGGTAAGGTTTTTCAGAAAGATCAAATACGAAGTACTCTCACGTAGCGACGTGGATGTATGATGACATTAAACGTTAACTAAGCAAAATAAGTGTATAAAATCGTAGCAGAAGGCGCTCTGCAGTTTCTGCTTACCTTCATCTTACATACACACACCATGTTGTAAGTGTATTTAAGATCAGTTACCACGTAACTAATTATA
The DNA here is from genome assembly GCA_921972225.1 of Euplexia lucipara. Classification (NCBI taxonomy): domain Eukaryota; kingdom Metazoa; phylum Arthropoda; class Insecta; order Lepidoptera; family Noctuidae; genus Euplexia; species Euplexia lucipara. Next base: position 9,823,393 of record OV179144.1, on the reverse strand, counting down.
ATCCTTAATTTTACTGATGTTGTGGAATCTTCTTTAAATATAAATTTAAAAAATACATTACTCTATCACATCCCTATCCCGTTTAATCGGGAGGAGCTTGTGGCTAAATTATAACAGCCGCATGGGTCGATCGAAGGTTAAGCTACGCTTGACGAGGTCGGTCCGTGGATGGGTGACCATTTATTACATACCAAGACTCCTCCGTGCCTCGGAAAGCACGTTAAGCCGTTGGTCCCGGCTGTCATTTGTAGATCTTTGACAGTCGTTACTTGTAGTCAGAAGCCCGAAAGTCTGACAACCAGTTTAACCAAGGGGTATCATGTTACCCAGTTACTGGGTTGTGGAGGTCAGACAGGCAGTCGCTCCATGTAAAACACTGGTATTCAGCTGCATCCGGTTAAACTGGAAGCCGACCCCAACATAGTTGGGAAAAGGCTAGGCAGATGATGATCCCGTTTAATAAGAACTGAAGATTGTGTGCAAAATGCCTTCAACTATTACTTCCTTGTACCAGACGCTAGACACACGACGAATAGAATATGAAATCGCATGACTATAGATACTCGTATTGCGACATTTACGAAACTCAGTTATATACGACAAATAATAATATATCCGTTGAAAGCCACGGCATAATTATCCAGACATTCTTACCCCGAAATTCTTAGACCCTAAATGTTATTTAAGCAGCAATATTCGCGTACGATTTGTATGAAGTCCAGTCATGTGAATGACGCGTAAGATTAAGTCACTAGGCGTCAAAGGCTTAAGTTATTTTTAAGTTTAGGGTTCTAAGTTATATATAGGATGGCTTTATAGAGTCTGAAAGGAATGACTAAATACTATATCAAAAGAGAAATAGAGATTAGATTAGAGAGAATATCGAAATACCTCTTTAGGGCCATTCTACGATGAAGCAACTCTCTTTTTCTTAGCGTTAATTCTCTGCTATGTTGTTAGCAAAAAATATTCCTGAATATTTAGTACTTGAATAATTATCATGTTGAGTTATATCGTAGAATGACCCTGATCTTTGTTTTTAAGGTATTGGAGAGGACAGCATTCTTTGTAAGTAGAACTTAAAATATATTCGTTTGTTTTGTAAGTATTGTTTTGAAGGCTAACATTAGTTGATATCAAGCATTGCCCGTGGTCCACCTACGTGAGACCACCACCTGGGTGTACCAAGGGTAATTTTTCATTCCGTGTTCTACTGGTTATTATTCCGTACTGTGGTTCACCAAAGTTCACCTAGCTTATACCGTCCTACCTTAGCTATCTTTTACTTTCTGAATTTGTAAGGCTAAATAAATAAAAATATATAATTGGTCTGTTACCATAACACAGGTGTACACGGGTAAAGAAACATACCCTTTGTTCAGGTAGGTAAACTTTGGTGAACCGCGGGAAGAAATAATAACCCACGGAGCACCCAGCAACACTGAGGTAGATTACGGGAAGAAAAATTACCCGTGGTAAACCTAGGTGAACTCACGTAGGTGGACCACGGGCAATGACCGGCCATAAATAGCTGGTCCATATTTACCGTAAAAATCTTCTTATATAAAGTTAAGTGTTTGCGATAAACACAATAAAGGTGAAATTCATAGTGTGAGGCAACGTTGGGTTTGTACAGACGCCAGCACATCAAGTTACCCCAATGTGTCAAATTTTCCCAATTGAATGTGAACCTTATGCTGTTTGACATAGAGTTGAAAAACGATCAAAGAAATTTGACACATTTGGGTAACTTGATGTGCTGGCGTCTGTACAAATGATCACCGTAGAAACAGGTATGTCGACGAAAGAATCGACAATGTGACAGATGGTAGAAACTTTTCTTGCGATTATACACCACTAATTTTTAATTAGTACAAATAAGGGCTTATTCTAGACGGTCTTCTCATTATATTTGTAAAGTATCAATAAATAATATCCATAAACAGCAAAGTTATTAGCTTTTATTTATATCCCAAAAAATCACCCAATTTATGGAAATATTGTAAGTACAGGCTATTAGTGTTCATTACTCGTCATCTCTCGCTCACGTTTGCGTGATCTCGCTCAAGCATGTCACGACTCCAACAGCTGTTTTCGTTATTTAAGTTTAACTGAATAGTGACTTAATTAAAAATTGTTTCTTTTTTCTTTTGATTACGCAAACATGATCAGTAACAGGTACGGATACAGCCCAATTTTTTTCGTACTAATTAAAAAATAGTGGTGTAGAAGAAATAATGCTCGATATTGTAAACTATTGTCGATTGAAGAATCACTTCTCTCATTCTATCACTCTAGAGCAGAAACGGATGTGTCCAGAATATGAGAGGTATGTCTACAGAAGAATTGATTCTTCTGTAGACACATCCGTTTCTACTCTACGGGTGGTCATGCTACGCATGCTGGTAATTCAAATTAATGTTGGATTACAAATCCCTTTGTTCCACCTACATTTACACCAGGAGATTTTTGTATAATTGCACTTCACTGTTCCAAACTGTGACCGTGATCGATATTGTTGACTTTTTACGGACTGCCATAATATAGGGTGACTGGTAATTAGTGACCGATACTTAAACACGTGATTGTATTCATGATTTTAATAAACTTTCCCAATTGTTTTTTTAAACACGATACAATAACAAAAATTCTGCTTGAAACTCCTGCGCGCGCGCCTTTGATTACACGATCACAGTAGGCACTATCTATCAGCTGATAGTCTGACCTCGGGAAGGGCAAAATCTACTAGTAGTAGCGTCACACGCTCCCCCGCCACCCCCACCGCTCCCGTTGTGCAGTACTGTCGAAATTGAATTCATTGAAAGTTAATGAATAGGTATAAGTTTATTTAGGAAAGTAATTCGTATTCATGAGTAAAATCACGTGTTTAAGTATCAGTCACTAATTATTAGTCACCCTATATGGAATCGGACCGCGTGAGTGTGTTACCTTATTTACAAACTAAATTCCATTTAAAAGAACTTTTTCATGTTTTCTATCAAAAAACAAAGCGTTTGAAGAAACTTTCGGTATAGTATGTTTTTGCGAATACAAACACAAATGAACGGTATTAGAAATCGTTTCCAGCGATTCAAAACCTTTTGTAGAGTTATTGAGTTATCAATGTTGAAGTACTCAATTTAAAAGTTCTTATTGTAAAAGATTGCACGTGGGAGTAAAAATACTGATTTCTCTTGAAAAGGAATACCTTGTGAATGTCTACCATGGGTAATTAGCTAGGTACTTCTCATTGCCATCATGTGGGTGTGTACTTGAATGGTATGCAAACTAAAGGTCATTGTAGTTTCTATTGTATTCATGCGATTTTTTTACAATTTACCTTTTTTTATTTTTCTTATTGTGACTTGGTAGATTTAGTGTTTAACCAATCTCTGTAAAAGAAGAGTTTTTTTTTTGGTTATCTACATGTACCTATTAATTATTATTTACGTATTTTTACGGTTTCTTAGTCAATATGCCTATTCTCGAGGAGGTCCTCATTTGGTTTTTGACTTCGGTTGTTTAGTTTTAAACTATAATAATTTGTGGTTTTTATATGGTTTATATTACTTGTACAGATAAGATTAGTCACTTAGTCAGGAATTTTGGCAGATCCTTATTTGTGACCATTCACAAATATTGTTTCTTAGCGTTTCTTAATTAGGATTTTTGGGCATGATATCGTTAACTTTTGACGTCTTCCTACTAAACATATTAAAGGTTTTATCGACTTTAATTTTTCAATAGTCGATGTGAATTCCATTTTTATTTGAACCACATAAAACAGCAGGCGACAAAAATAAAATTAAAAAATAAATACAATTAACAGATTATCTACGTACAAAAAAACAACAACTGCAACAGAGACATTTATTTTTATCCCTGCAAGCGATTCCTAGTTAATTAACAAAGAAAAAGCAACAATCCCATGAATAAGGTAACAATACTAAAATATTCCCGTTACTTTTAATTTCCATTTGTTAGAATCGCAAATGAACGGTGCAAGCACAGTGCAACAATATGGATTGTGGGCGGTTCTTCCCTCTAATTACACCGTGCAAACGAACCAAACATACGTATCCGTTTAATTAGGAAGGCACTGCTTGTTCCGTAAGTTCGTATATTTCGGTGAATGCGAAATGAATTCCTCCTATCCTGGTACGCTTTAATGATGGTAAGTGATATGTTTTAGCGTTTTAAGCGTAATTCTGATGTTTGTTAAGTTACGTTTGTAATTTTTCGTCTCTGACTGATTTTTTATGAAAAAGATCATACAATAGTACTGGTTGTTCAGAAGTGCCTGTTTCCGTCGTTGGTTTTGATGTGTTGTGACTTGTGTGTATTTGTATGACATGCATGAAAGAGCCCTATTTTAATGACACACCTTCAGAGATACTTAATGTTTGGGCCCTGCTTGTTCTATCAATAATCAAATAATTTCTAGATATTTTACTATTATGTATTTGATTGGTAGAAATACTGACTTTTGCATCTGTAAGCTTGTATTCACAATTTGGCCAAGAGCTCTGAATGGTTGTCACCACCGCCTAATTTATACCTACTAATTTCCATTTAAACTAAAACTTTAAAAACCTCTACTCACAAATTAGACGTTTGTGTGAAGAGGCTGAGACACTAGGCGTTTCATAATTTATACAAACATACAGACATCAATTCACGCCTGTTTCCAATGGGGGTGCAATCAGCTACAATTCTAACATAAGTACTTGCTTTGCTTCTTTACGTTCATATAAGTAGTCATACACTCACGCGCCGGTTGCAAGTACTACGCGCGTGATCTTTATGAAGAACATACCAAAAGTTTAGTAATTAAATTAAATTAAATATAATTTATTGAAGGCCTTTATAAATCCAATGAAAAATATCAGCCAGTGTACCATTAAATACACATAGTTTAAGAAACAAAATATCTAGTGAATTTTCTAGAATCACTTGAGAGTCCCGCATGAATACCGAGCAAACGATTGGTGGACTAAAATCGTTCTGTAATAGAAAGAAACGCTCATTGAACGAATTTTCAATCGAGACCATTAACTGTACGGAGTAAAAATGTAAACGATTTTCGATCGGTGACTATTTTGAGAAAACATTGAGTTAGATTTTGGTCGTTGCCATGTAGCTGTTTCCTTAAAGATTTCTTTAGTCGTGGATTTTATGAGTTTGCAGATTCAAAACTTTACGTTTACAAATTGAGATAATTTGACTGCACTGAGACGGTAAAAGAGATCCGCGTTTTCATTTTGTCTATGAAATAATGGCTCAGGCGCAAAACGTCTCTTTCGCAAAATGTCCCCTGGTCGCAAAACGTCTCTTTCGCACAATGTCTCTTTCGTAAAATGTCTCTTTCGCAGAATGTCTCTTTCGCAGAATGTCTCTTTCGCAGAATGTCTCTTTCGCAAAATGTCGCGCCAGGGACTTAAGAATAAAATTTTGATTTTCAAAACAAAAAGTCATTTATTAAAATTATAGTGCAATTATGATGTAAAAATTTTGGTACTTAAATTTACTTAAGTATGTATTCAAAATAAAAACAATATCAATAGGTATCAAACATTTTACACACATTCAAAATTGAGATAATAAGAATCAATACTGTTAGTAAACATATCCACAGTTATTATAATAGTAGCTATTACTAATAGTAACTAAACATTAACTAAGTATTGCAAATAAAAATATTTTTTTTTTAATCAGTGAACTTTAAATTGTACCAAAATATTATTTTTAACTGTATCAAAATGTTTTTTTTTTATTTGGAATACATTCTTAAGTAAATTTAAGTACCAAAATTTTTACATCATAATTGCACTATAATTTTAAATAAATGACTTTTTGTTTTGAAAATCAAAATTTTATTCTTAAGTCCCTGGCGCGACATTTTGCGAAAGAGACATTCTGCGAAAGAGACATTCTGCGAAAGAGACATTCTGCGAAAGAGACATTCTGCGAAAGAGACATTTTACGAAAGAGACATTCTGCGAAAGAGACGTTTTGCGACCAGGGGACATTTTGCGAAAGAGACGTTTTGCGCCTGAGCCGAAATAATACCTACGCTAAGCGAAATCTTTGGATCCTTTTTACAGAAAAATGCGCGGAGTGTGAGATTTGGCTTAATGAAAGTTTACGTGGAGGAATAGTGCAGAAGCCTAAAGTTTTAGACGTTTATATTAGAAATGTATGTAATAAAATTTTCGTTTTTTTTTTCTGTAGGGTTTTTATTATTGTTATTTTATTTGAAGTGTGTTTTGTTTTAGTGTACATAATTAATAAAATTTAAAAAAAAATATTCATGGACTGAATTTTTTTAGGCAACCCTTATGCAAAATATTTATTGACATATTAAATTAAATATAAAATAGGTTTCATCCATTAACCAGCTCGGTAAAAGGCGTTCTTAGTGGGATCTTAGACTACAAGTGATAATAATTTCCCAAGGACATAAAAATCAATTGCAATTCTTCCGCACACTACGGGGCAATGTATAATCTAAAATGTACACATACGCTTGGTTACAAACTCACCAATTTGTCTGGAATATGAAAGAAAATATAGAATAATAAAACACGAAAACGTATACAACAAATGCTTTAACAAGAAAACACAATAGAGCCACAGAAACCTTTAAGTCACCATCGCAAATCCCAAGTTATAACAATTTAATATCCCGACCCGTCTTACTAACAATGTTATAAAATGATGTCGATCGCAAATCGCAATATCTTGCGATATTATCTACGGAACAAGCCTATTCTAGTGAACTCCTATTATGTATCGGTACCATTATCGATACTATCAAATCGATTTGTAATTACAAATGTTCCGATTAATTAACTATTAAATTGGTGTTACTCTATCTACGTGGGATTTGATTGAGAAGTACGATTGACGGATATGATAATCTACTGGTATCTTAGTAGATATACTTGATTGATTGAACGGAGAAGTGATTGGTGTGTTTGATTCTAGAAACCTACCATTTGCACTCGTCGTTCGGAGAAGTAAATTACGGGTAATCTGAACTTGCCGGCCTCTTGTGTATCTCCGTTGACAATAAATTCAAAGTGATGATCACTGGGCTAGGAGTTCACCAATTAACTGTCAAACATCTTGTTTCTTATTAGCTATCATCAGTGTGTATCTAGACTAACGTCAAGCAAAATCAAAATCAAAAGTCTTTATTCAAACTAGGTTAAGAACCAGCACTTTTTGAACGTCAAAAAAAATACATAAAGACAGTCCCCCAAAAACGGCCCACCCTTCTCCACTTCCTAGTGTTTTTGCTGGGAAGATGAAGTGGCGAAACAAACTCCCCAGCAACACATCTGTCTGATTCGTTTGAAGAACTATGCAAAGAATCTATACAATTAAATGCTCAATAATTAGCACTAAGGTAAACACACTTGTAACTACACTTTGTAAAATATTACATTTCAGAATGATTGACACGTGTTAGCTAGCATACTCCACTATACCAAAAAAAAAAGTAAATAAAAATATTCAAATTAACATTGAAATCTAACCTCAAGCAAAACGAATACAAAACTGAAAAATAACAGCGTCCAGGTATAAAGCACTTGTAAAGATGTGACGAAGCGCACAGCACCCCGTCTGATAGTCACTGTAATTTTAAGTCTACTTAAAGTGCAATACTAATTTTTAATAAATTCTCAGAACAGTTGTTATCAAAGTTCGTTGTGCAACAGACGCCAGTTAGTCATTGGGAATAAAAAGATAGCCAATAGCTCTGCGGGACCAGTTAATGTTATATATACTAATAAAATTGTTCTGAAGAATTTGTGCCTATACTAATTGCTCTGAAGAATTTGTGCCTATACTAATTATTCTGAAGAACTTGAGCCGATACTAATAAAATAGTTCTGAAGAATTTGTGCCTATACTAATTGTTCTGAAGAATTTGTGCCAATACTAATTGTTCTGAAGAATTTGTGCCTATATTAATTGTTCTGGAGAATTTGTGCCTACACTAATTGTTCTGAAGAACTATACTAATTAAAAAGAACACTATCCAAAGCTTGTCTGTAAGAGATTGCTTTTAGCGATAAAACCGCCCATTGTATCACCCTATAATTTTTAAGTTTTTATGGTGTACAATAAAGAGTATTCTATTCTACTACGAATGAATGATTAGCATTGTGGAAGCATCATTAAAGAGCCCAGTCACTCTAAATTAATGGCCGAAATCAATATTTCTGTAATTAAAATCGAAACCTCGTACACGAGCTTCATTACAATGAAGCTTGTACCATTGGAAAGAGTATTCATTTATGTAAGTATTCATTTGAAACTAATATTTCCGAAGCCTGTGCAAACATTAATTTACAGATATTTCCAAACAAGTACCCATTGTTACCTTAACTGCAATCAAATATAATATGAGCGACGCACAACGTTCGGATCATTCCTGCGGTTTCTATTTCCGTTTAGAACCCAATTAACTTAAAAATATAATAACGTCATTGAAGAGGAATCTATCAACCTATTCAATCTAATGTAGAGTTGTTGCGTATGTGAGAGGAAATTTTTGTCAACGCATCCGCAATTACAATGGTGCTAAAACAGTGGTGCTAGTACGACTTTTACATCCTCTAACATCAACATAATCACAGCGCTAATGGTTTCTCTTCTTTCTATCTCTTCGTAATTTAATTTATTATATATAGGTATTCTATTTATAGTGTACACGTTTATGTATTTTTACTCATAATATGTATTAGTATTCTTTGATTCCATTTATTTTCATTTTAAATTGCACCTACCACTGCTTTTCTCTGCATCACCTAAAGGTTGACTAGAAGAAAATGCCAATGGAATTAAGTCCGCCTCTGTACATTAGTGTGCTTGAAGTATTCAATAAATAAATAATAAATAAACGCAAGTAAAATGTTATACCTACTTACTTTTCCACTAAATACAATATGTAAGTCCTAACTATTTTATCTGAATGTATTCTGAATTCACTAGCCATATAAAAGCCATTAAAGGCTTCCGTGGTTTTTAGCATAATATAATATAAACTCAGCGAATTTGTCATGACTAAAAAAAACAACCGAATCGAAAGATTTATATCGTCCGATTCACCCAACCGCGTCAAAAATGTCGCGTATTTTGATATGACTACGTTGGCATACTCAATGTCGCATTCTGCCATGGGGACAGGATTTGTTAGATCACTTTACACTGCATTGATACGTTTTACGAGATATGACATGAGAGATCAAATAAAACGATTTGCATCTTGAACCGATTTGTCCAAGACGTGAAGGTGTGTGTTTTTTGTTTATTTTTCCAAATTGGGTGCAACATTTCCCCACACTAAGAATTTCTTTTGATTCGTTAGTGCGTTTGCAGTCATTTAAATTCACACTCGAACAGCCAGACTTGTAGGTACGTTTATTGGCTATATTGTCATTGTCAGTGGCTATCATCTGGCATCCAGTTGCAAACCGAACTTTGTTATCAACTGTTCTGAGATTTTACCAAAAAAAAAATGGTATTGGACTTAGTGGGCTGCAAGTTCCGATTACTATCAGACGGGGTACTGTGCGCTTCGTCACATCTCTGTGAGTGCGTATGACATTATTCTAGATTCACACCGATGATAGCCAATACGAAACCTAGGTGTTTGACAGTTAATCGTTGAACATTTAACACAGTGATGCGCAATAGCCTTGCAGGTATCTATATATATAAAAATGTTACGTTGGTTTGTGTAATCTTCAAAAACTCAAAAAGTTCTGCACCGATCGAGCTGAAATTTTAGCATGATATATATTCAGCATCAAGGATTGTTTATAACTATTTTTTTTCTTTCTTTTTAACCATACAATCACAATGTGCCACTGCGAAGCTTGGCAGGATACAGCTAGTAGGAAATTAAAATATTTGTCATGTGGGTGTCGAAAAGACAGTGCAGAAGCTAATTGCTCAACCTCTGCGTCTAATTCTATCACAATATTGTTGATTACGTTAGTAATGGGCTATTTGACAAAAAATATTTTAGTCCGTCATCTAGATTACAAGAAAATATTCGACACGAATTTTTTCTTTCTCAAATTGATGGAAAACTGCATAGATAAAGCGCATTAAAGTTGAGGAGAGGGGGCTTGTAACGTCATTACCCAGTAAAAACTGTACTGGCTAGTGACGTCATGCGACATTTTAACTCGATGTATCGGCGTTATTTTTTGATTACGTGAAAAAAGAACGGAACAACTTAACAGAGGAACAGTTTGTACGTAAAGGTCTTTACCACAGGAGAATATTAAAATCCCTAATGGCTATACTGAAAATAGCCTGAAATTAATTTTGCGAGGATTAGCAGTGGTATTTGAGTGGCATTTGCGAAGTTAAACTGTCTGCACGCGATGTAAAGGATTATTCCTTGAGAACTATGCAGTTCTGAAGTTGGCAACACAAGCTAAACTGTAATATTCGAATTGATTTAGATTTCCCACTAAACCTACCCACTTACCTATTAAGTATTAAAAGTAGAATTAATTTATTTCAAACACATTTTGTTATTAATGTTAATTATGAAGCATAACCTACCAAAACAATATTACTCCGTGTATGCTATTAAAAAGGTTCTATGCTGTATTGCCGAGTGTATTCTCGTTTCCTCTCATTTTGAGACCAAAAATTTAAACAACGATTGTCAAAGAATACTTTCATACATTAGAATAGATTAGAATACTCTTTATTGTACACCAAAAAAAATTACTAATTATAACTTTATGGGCTACATAGGGTGATACAATGGGCGGCCTTATCGCTAAAAGCGATATCTTACAGACAACCTTTGGATGGAGTTGATAGGAAACGAGAAAAGATGAGTAGGCAGTTTGTGGTGTACTATAATTTACATAAATATATGCCATACATGACTATCTCAATAGATGTTTAAAATAAGTATAATTAAGAAAAACAAAAGAAAAAAAATACAATACATAAATACTAATCATCTACAGAGTAACAAACTATTATATTAAGACGTACATTCTTAAATAAGTTAAGTGAGAAGTTATTATACCTCTATGTTAATAAACGCAAAGTGAAGTGACAACCAATTCAATTCTCCAATTTATCATATCGTCACTGGAAAGGCAAAATTACTGAAGTGAAAATAGGTTATTTCGAGATAAAGCCGATCAAAGTTTTTATTTTTAGAAAAAAAATCATATCTTTTTACACAATCATCCGATTTCAATGAAATAACTTTATAAATAATTCTATTTGTAGCATGCGTTTACTGGAAGTGGTTGAAATTCGTTTTTTTTACTACTTTCCAAGATAAGTGGCGCTTCAGTAATTTTGACCCAATAACTTAGTAAGCCAAATTTTCTTAAACGCCACCAATGTAAACAACGATTGTATTTTAAAAGTACTGAACACAATACTTTTAGTAAATTTGAGTAGGATGAAATTTCTTTAGCATAACTTTTAGTGTCGTGTTGGTGTATCAAAATAACTTCAAGGGAAATATTTTAAACTCCTCATGTCTAGGATTTTGACTCATGAGGCGATAGGATAACTAAGTAACTTCAACTAAAATTACTTAAAATGTTTTTTTTTCGTAATCAGTTGTTCAGCAAAGTAACGTTAAGGATCAATCACACTTCATTGTAACTGGGATAAAACTACTGTTCCCTTTAGGTATTTAAAAATTTTTCATATTCGTGTTTTCGAAAATTACTTCTAGAAGGTTGTGTGGGTGTTTGGTAGAGGTAAGGAGGGTGGCGTAGGGTGCGTAGGGTAACGTGGGGGTTGGACCGGGAGACGTAGGTGTAATCACTGGGTAAGCCAGTTTAATAATTTACACGGTATAATGATAACTGTAAATAAAAAAAATGTTTTAATTAAAATACAGTACCTAAGTGGTAGCATAACAAACTTTTATTGAATCAAAAAACATAGGTATCATGATATTATGAACCAGGGCACACACGCGCTTAGATCTAAAAATTATTTGTTATTAACGAAAACTCAATGGAACAGTCTACTATTATCTAATAATGTTTTCTATTAATCTTCAGTAACTTAAACATATTAAAGTAAAAACAAATCAAAAATTAAAAGCCTCTTCTGGCAAAAACAAGTAACAAAAATTATAAAAACTTAATATTTGGCATGTCTGATTAAACAAAATATTCATTTTTGATTCATTCATTAACCCTAGAAGCCCAATCTACGTCATTTTGACGTACACTCCAACGAAAATACGTTGTCTTTTTCTAATGCACGCTCGGATCGCCGCGCCCCCCCCGCGCCAACTCAGTAGCCGCGAAGACCTAACAGTAGATGGCTGCATCACTTCGGTAAGTACCGCCATTTTTTCGTTATTACAATGTTGCACGTAAATTTGACGTATGTTTGGGCTTTGTGTAACTTTTGCGAATTGTTTTCATTTTGTAATATTATGCTTTTTGTTCGATTATTGTTTTATTTTCAATAATTTTCAAACTGTACTTTATTTTTAGGAACGAATGTACAATGGCGTCCTATCGACGGTTGAATATAGACAAAATAGCATCAGTATTGGAAAATGAAGACGATTATTTTCCGCACGATACTGACTCGGAACAAGAAGATTGTGTGACTCAAGACGACGTGCCAGAGACAGCAACAGAGACTTCCTGTAATAAGCCCGAACCAAAGAAACGACGATACGAGCAATACCCACAGTGGGTATTGCTCGTACAAAAGAAGAGGATGACCAAAACACAATACTCCAAATGCAAAAGAGCAATATGCGGTGAACACAATATTGATATTTCTCAAGACTGTGTATAAAAGCTGATTTTTGAATATTAAAGTACTAAGTATTGATAAGAGTTGATTAAATTTTTAGAAAAAAAAATTATTTGGTTGATTGTTGTAAAATTTATTTAATTATAAGAAGAAACCTAAGAAGATCTCATTTTTTGTACATTTTTTTTACTTTGCTTAATGTAACTAAAGGTAAAAATAAAAAGTTTTAAATATTTAAAATACGTTTTTTTATTTCATAAGAACATATTTTAAATAAATAATCCAAAAACTAATAAATATCTAAAATAAAATAATTAAATTCAGCGATTTGATTTATATACGTCATTTTTACGTATGATTGGGCTTTATAGCCTCAAAAATATGATTGGGCTTCTAGGGTTAAAATCAATGAAATTTTGACTTTTCATTCACTACGTAATCTGAACAAAAACGGCACGATTGCAAGGGAAATAAATAACTACACACATCAAAAGTGTCTAGGGATCAACATATATTTTTGCAATAACTTTTCTCCTGATTGATATTAATTAAAATTTTCTTTAAGGATTCATCAAATAAAGTGTTTTCGTTTGTCACAGTAACGTTAAACCAAGTCACCTTTGCATTAATAAAGAAATTTGCCATTTTCCTAATAAAGGGATTTTTGACATTTGAACCACTAACCACTAACATTAAAGTTCGAAAAAAAGACTGAAATAACAGTTTTCTTTAAAATTTTATTGGGTAACTTAAACAATTAATAATCCGTGTTTCTACCGCGAACACTAACAACACAAGAACATCGGTTTGGCATACTCAAAATGAGTTCATCCAAATCACGCTGTGGAATGGCCGCCCATGTTCGTTGCAACAACAAAAAAAGGTCTTCTTGCGACTAGATACCATCCATATTCGGCAGAGCTCTTCTCTGTAGCATATCCCATGCATGCTCAATCGGGTTCAAGTCTGGCGACTGAGCAGGCCAGGGCAGGACATTGATGTTAGCTGCGGCGAGAGTCTGTCTTACAACTCTTGCGGTGTGCGGTCGTGCATTATCATGCATTAACTGAAATAAGGAACCGATTTGCACTTGTAGAGGAACGATGACGTCTGATACAATCGTCTCAGCATAAATTTGAGCGTTGAGGTTGCCTCTGATCCAAATCAACTCAGTTCTTCCGCCGATCCAAATACCCGCCCATACCATGATGGTTCCACCACTATAAGGATGGACTTCCTGGTAGGATTTTAATCGCTGTTGGCGTCCAGGGGTTCTCCAGTGTCGTATACGTCTTGTATCTGGTCTCATACCAAAACGAGACTCATCAGAAAAGCACACGAAACGCCATTGTTCTTCTGCCCAATTTCTGTGTTCAAGAGCCCATTGATATCGAATCCTACGATTGTGCATTGCTATAGGTGGTACCCGTAGCGGTCTTAGGGAATGAAGGTTCACTTCATGCAAGTGGTTTCTGACTGTTTGGTCGCTAATTAAGTTCCCTGAAGAGTGATGAAGCCTCACGGCTAACATCATGGCGGTTATTGTTGGAGCTCTTCGAGTTAAGATTTGAATGTATCGGTCTTGTCTCCGTGTGGTGCAGCGATACCGTCCTCCATGGCGCTCAGCCACGGTACCAGTGCTTCGGTAACGTGTCCAAAGTCGACTGATAACACTCTGACTTGTATTCAGAGCTAAAGCCACAGTACGTTGCCGGGAACCAGCTTCTATCATTCCCACGGCTCTGAGCATTTCTTCCCTGCTTAAATGACGTCGCCGCTCCATAATAACGTTGGTTTTAATCAGTAGTAGGGAAACAGTAGCACTAATAATGTCTTCAATGCGTTGTATGTTTTTATAGGGAAAATATTGACAGCTGATTTTCATCTTTTACTCGAATTTGATTCACAGTTCCTGATTCAAATTATGAAATGCACCAAAAAGGATCCATATAAATTTATAAAATCATAAATTTATTACAAAGCCACATCTCAATCTCAAGAAATCCGCATAAAAATGCTTGATCCCTAGACAATTTTGATGTGTGTACTTACCTCTTTATAAATTCAAAACTGCACGATCCCACTCATTGATTCACTAAAATAGATTGATAACGCTAGCAAAAACGACAAATTGACGTCCTTCCGCAGTGGCTCGGTCGAGCAGAATGGCGGAACAGCTTAATTTTAATTTATTTGAGGGGCGTATCGCATATCGTGCCCTTGAAGAGGACGTGTATAGCTTAACCGGGCGTCTCTGTAGAGATATCTTAAGCAAAAAATTAAGACCTCCAACCAGAGTATAAAAAACTTAAAAACTAAGCGACTACGCTAAGGGCACCCCCTGCGGGGTACGAGCCTCGGCTTAGGGCGTCGCTGGGAGAGGACAGCAAGGGACGGCTGGATCTGTGTGGTTATTATTTGGGGGCAGCGAGTTTATTATAACTACTGCTCAGCTCGCGGGCTGGCACACAAGCAAGGGACGGGAGGACGGGTAATTATCGGGGGCGTCGCGACGGGCCTCGACGGCGAGGCCGGAATCGGGCTGCGTTCTTGCGAACTGTGCTGGTAGACTTATCGCTCTCCTGGAGGAGGTTGATAGCGTCATCAGGGACGGTGAGGGTGTGTCTCGGTCGCCGTATCTTAGAGATGCGGGACGGAGTGTATCGGGCGGCCGACACCACGAGGGGGTTGGGGTGTTTTTCAGCTACGTCCATGAAACGCTTGGTGAGGCGTTTCATGAACTGCTGAATTGTAGGGATTTTGAGATCAACGTGGAGAATCTCATTTCGGACATAGAAGGGGGCTCCCGTTATCCTACGGAGGAAACGGTTTTGGAGGGTTTGCATCCTATGGATATGCCTAGGGTGCGCATGTGCGAAAACTGCGCAAGCATAGGTCATGATGGGGCGAATGACCGCGGTGTAGAGACGCAATTTGCACTTGAGTGACAATTTGCTTCTCGGGGTCGTGAGGAAATGAAGCCTACTGGAAGCGAAAGCGGCTCGCGAACGAGCCATCTTTATGTGCTTCGCGAAGGTAAGGTGATGGTCGAGAGTAACTCCTAAGTACTTTGCCTCCGAGTCCCAAGGGATGGGGGTGTCGTACATAGTAATTGGATCGGGGGTTGGGACAGTACGACGCGGTCTCGTGAAGAGGACCGCTTGGCTTTTTTCGGGGTTGACCTCTATTCTCCATTTCCGGAACCAATCGCCTAGGGCGTTTGCGGAAGATTGGAGAGTGCGAGCTATCGTGACTAGATTGGTGCCAGTGTAGTAGATTGCCGTATCGTCGGCGAAGAGAGCTAACTGGGACCTATTACTGATAAGAATGTCACTGGTGAACAGTGAGAAGAGGAGAGGGGAGAGCACGGAGCCTTGAGGGACGCCCGCGCAAATCGGATGGGGATGGCGGAACAGCCAGCGCGCGCGCGGTTTTGTTACATTTTATGCTACCTAATCTTTACACATTGAAGAATATTTCGTCCAATTAGCTGCTTACAATATACTTTAGCAACGACGATAGCAAAACATATACCTTAATATTTTACTGAAGTTACATAACAGAGTATTTCATTAATCCTATTTGATAAAATAAAAATAATCGAAGTCCGTAATAATTACTTTAGCTCTTTGATTAATATTTGACAACGCAACACATTTTTCTTTTCCGAATATTTTTCAATAACTTGAGATTACCAAATGTACTTAATGTACTTGTTGTTTATCTGGATGGAAAAACAAAAATACGTTTGTTTAATTTGTAAAGAAGTCAATACAAAGCAAAATTACTGCTTACTCACAAGCTCTTTACAGACAGCAAATGTAAATTACTTATACGCCAGCATCTTTTCAAAAGTACGACGGCAACATTTCTTGTCCACCATACACTCTAAAAATAATGAAAGCAAAATTACTTAAACGCCAGGCATCATTGAAATAAACGTAAACCAAAATTTCTTTAGCTGAATTTTTATTACATTCAAGGTAAGCACAAATTACTTAAAGGCCATTCTTTTTTAGGCTACACAAAGGCAATTTTATTCAAGCGCCAAACTTAATATTTAATATTCAGGAAATATTTCTTGAGCGACATGAGTGAAAAATTGGCCAAAAAACGCGTCGCTTCAGTAATTAGGAAAAAAAAGCAGCACCTTTTTTTAGGTTACTTAAACGCCACAAAAATGCTCTGATTGCAATGGTTCCTAGGCAGATCGACGCAGAAAAAATCGCTGATTCCGAATATGTATATAACTCAATTATGCCCACTTTGTATGACAGAAGTAATTTTGCCTTTCCAGTGACGATATATTTCCTTTAAGTAAATTTGGAGATTGTTAGGCAAAATTGAAAAAATCTGGGGTTCAGAGTCTGGGCTTGAGAATTACTGCAAAAGTACTCGTATAATGACTAGACAAATCTTACAATCAGTTGGACTATCTTCAATACTTTCTAAACAACATCATTGTACCGACAACAATTTTATACCACAGACATTACGCGTTTATTAATAGGGAAGATTCTATCTACGTTCTATTTAAAAGAAACATTCTCGAACTACAGGAAACTATATTCTAGAAACGCCGCACAAAGTAAACGTTGGAACATTATTGTGATGTCCAACTTTTTACTGGCTCCCCGGGGGAGTCTCATCATTTAACTCGAATAACAAAGCTTGTTTGTTCCAGTGAGGAGTTCAAGCGAGGCGTCTGCGCTAAGTGTAATGCTGTTAACACTTTCCCTCGCCCTCTTCTTCAGATCCTTAACACAATCAGAAACGTGATAAATTATCTCAACTCTTTTATTAACAAAACGTGATTTAGACACAGGCAAGGCTACAGGGTGTTCCAAGGAATGCCCACAACAAATTTGTTAGAATATAAATTATTCATTTAACTATTTTCTAACATGATCATAATTGGTTCTGAAACTATATTGTTTACGTGATAATGTACAATTCAGGTAGCTAGTAAATACTTAATGTTTTATAGTGAAATATTTAATTAAGTCTTCGATACATATCTCGGTCTTTATTGCTAGTGTATAAATAATTTGGTTGAAACTCTCTCGAAAGTGAAGTGTTATCGTTAGGTACAAAATTTATATTTTTGCAGCAAAGGCTATTTGTATTAAATTTTTATTTTCAAAACCTATCTTTAGAATTCAAAATTATATTGTAAATAAAAGTTTAGAATCGCCTTCTTAGATCTACTGATGTATATAAAGTTATATAAATTAGTCGTCATCTTTTTTGTAAGAATATTATTATAAAAAAAATCGAGAACTTATCTAAGTACGTACTGGAAATACGACGTTATGTAAAAACAATGAGGGATTAATATAAAAAATTAATTAAAAAACCTAGAAATGTAAACCGCTTTTATGAATCCTAATTTTTGTAACTAAGTTTTCTAAGTACCAACCTTTGAGTAAGAAATCTTGAAGGAAAAAAAAAACACTGCTGTAATATAAAATTAATTGGACGCTGTCCATACCGCTGTTTGTATAAAATAATTTGGAGCGAACTATTTGTCAGTATCAAACTACGAGTACATATCCTAAATTGCTAAATATATCACGATACCAGTTGTACATATCGATCTAGTAACACATATGCTTTCGTTGTTAACGTGTACTGTAATTAGTAATATACTGGTATGATTTTTGTTGAAATAAAGAACAATTTGTTACACGAGTTCATTTTATTTCTATCCTATTGGCAATTTTTGTAACTACCAACAGCTACACAATAATTGCACTATTTTCCTTATCAACCACAACGAAAACAACAGTACACAGTCTTTTCTGGATATAGTTATAGTAATAGTAATATTTATTCAAATTAAAATAAGTAAAATAAAAATACATAAATCTTATTGATGATTCTACAAATGGAAAAGAATGTTATATGCCTGTACTAGGTTAGATAAACCTGTATTCAACTTGGTTATACATTCATACAAAATAATTATTTACAATTTTTAGCATAGATATTATAATGATAACCTTTAAGATAGATGGATAACATTCAAAACTTAAAAACTAAAACAATATTTTCATTTATTTGCACCTTGATCCACAATGATTTTGTATCAGCAAAAAAAGTAAGCAAAAAATCGAACGTCGCATAAATCACCAAAGGAGCTATAAGTAGTAAACCTAAAGAGTAATGAGGAACATTCGTGAGAACAAACCTTAGTATGAATGTGTGGTTATGTAAGTATAGAAAGACCAAAGGAACTATGGATAGATTATATAAAAAATCTGAATAAAAAAAATGGTTAGAAAGGAGGTGACACACGCCTTCTAAATCCTACGGTAACTGCACCGCGAAGAAGCCACCGTATGCGTCAACAAGCTTCCATAATGATCCATAGAACTGAGACGGCCAAGAAACCGTATATTTTTACGGCGAAACCGTGACATGTGTGTACAACAGTCCTAATAATTAGCTGACGGCAGATGATAGAAGAAGATACGCTGCGTTGCCGCATATGACTTTGAATAAGACTAGGAGAATATTATGCGTAAAATAAATAGGAAGTGGGGTTTTTCATTAGATAAGAGATTGTACCCTTCCTTTAGATTAGCAAAAGTACAAACATCTTTTATGGGGTATTGTGTTAAATGTTACAATAAAATACCATGCGATATATTAAAACTAAATGAAAGAAACTTTTAAAACTTATATTAAAAGTACACTAGGTAAACTGGCATATTAGTGTACTTTTTATTAGAAGATTGTTATAATTTATTAGAAGATTATATTCAAGATAGGAATGCTAGGAAACATGCTGGTCCTGCTCCATAGGACAATCATTAGAGTCTTTACAAAATCAACCTGGTTAATAATCTAATAATGTACCTATGTATCGTTTGCTATTTATTTTTTCACTTTTTTAAATGAATGTTATAACATTTGTAAATATGTGAGCATAATGTATCTAGCTGTATCAACTTAATCATATAATTATCAACTCCATTGCTTTTTTTTTTTGCTTAAACCTATCTTAGTATAGTACTTTTTATTCTAGGTGCATCGTCTGGACATATAATCTTATAAATGTATACAAGGTAATGTAAAATCGATTTTAAAAGAGTAAGTATAGAGTTTCTTACTACTTTTTGGAAGGGGCAACTAGAATCATTTTTAAAGTTAATTTTTGTTCGACGTCCAAAAGTGCCTTATA
This sequence comes from Euplexia lucipara, assembly GCA_921972225.1. Taxonomy (NCBI): domain Eukaryota; kingdom Metazoa; phylum Arthropoda; class Insecta; order Lepidoptera; family Noctuidae; genus Euplexia; species Euplexia lucipara. Next base: position 9,803,418 of record OV179144.1, on the reverse strand, counting down.
GGGACCTAAATTAAATAACTGGGTTGACTTTGACTTTGACTTTTAGAAAGATTGTTGCCACCCAAAACTACGATACTGCGCTCCTGACAAGTTTGTTTTGTTGGTTTAAAAATAAACCTTGTCCTACTCTTTAAGAATTTCTCCTGTATGGAAGGGGCAACTAGAATCATTTTTAAAGTTAATTTTTGTTCGACGTCCAAAAGTGCCTTATAGGGACCTAAATTAAATAACTGGTTTGACTTTGACTTTGACTTTTAGAAAGATTGTTGCCACCCAAAACTACGATACTGCGCTCCTGACAAGTTTGTTTTGTTGGTTTAAAAATAAACCAACTCTTAAAACAACAATACTCTTTAAGAATTTCTCCTGTATCGTGGGTGCATTTACACACATTTAAAACTCACATACACAGCTTGACCTGTAGGAAAGCGTTGTCTAATCAGTAAGAGAGGGCACATATATATATATATATATATATATATATAATTTGACAAAGACCTATCCACACAAGGTGTTATTAAAAATACAAGTTAATTATCCGTAATCAAAAGTTACATAACTAGGTAGTATTAGTACCTACTTAATGTAACTATTGATTACAGAAAGCCTCAGTGCTTTAGTCGTAATTTGAAATAGGATTCAGGCCTAATATTATTATTTTCTATTCAATGAAATTAAAACCTATTTAAACCTATAAATTAACCTACGCTCTCAGATGTCAGTTTTGCTTATATTCATGAAACAAATTTCTATTAAGTACCTACTTATATTTTCATGTTTGGATTGGCTGCTGCACCATGTAAAACACTGGTATTTCCAACATTGTTCGGAAAATGCAAGTTGATGATGATGATGTAGTCATCCCTTTCCTCAACAATCAGTCAAGCAATATCAGTATATAGCTTGACTGATTGACTAGAATATGCAGCAGAAAAAAATATGATAGAAAGGCAAGCAAACCCAGTTTAGTATAAAAAATAATCATTAAGGAGTTTAAGGATATACCTACATAAAACGAAAAAAAAAACTGATCTTCGAGTAAATTATGAAGGTCTTTAAGTAAGTACTTAGAGCATGATTTGAATAGTATTTTATGGTTTTCCGTAACACATTTTAACAGTAATTATTTCCTAACAATATACGATTTTCAAAGAGGAGGTAAAGAACACTTCTAAATCTATGAATTTGAAAGAATAAATCCCTCTTAATCCGTCTCGAAGCAGCATTTTATTCTGACCATCTTGTACAATCGTCTGAGGTTCCAAACTCTTTTGTCAGCTTACTACTACACTTGTCTACTAGCGCTTTATTATATTTTCTTCACAAATTGGACTTCCACTCAAACAAAATGTGGTCGCGTGGATGACGATATTGAGAAAGTACTGGCAAATACAGTTTTATAAATTGATGCAAGTCTTTTAGGATATTTAAGTTATTGCATACAATAAGAAATGCCTTTCAATCTGAAAAGAAAAGCTACAAAGTGCTTCCTGCAGAGGCTTTCCCAAAGAATACAATTAAAACTGCGTTAAGTTGTAATCTCGATATTATCGCCACCATACATTTTTCGAAAATGTAGTAGGGGAGGTAGGGGCTGCAAGTGCCGATTTTCCAATAACATCGAATTTCATTATGAAAATGATAGGATGAATTTTTGGTATGTGGCAATATCAAAGAGTTGTCTATCGGTTTTTGTATTATTATAGTAATTTGGGCCAATATCTCAGTAGTTATTTTTTTACAGATTTTTTTTTGACAAATTTCGGAGAGGAACTTTCAGCCCCGCTTTGGGGTGAGTTGTTCCACCCGTGAGGCAAATTGTTCCCCTTAGATTATGTATATATAATGTGAGAATAAAATGGGTTTTTGTAAATTAAACAATCATTATATAGGTTTAAAATATGTTTCATATCATAATTTCTCTCAGATGCATATCTGAACTTTAAAAATAACAAAAAAAACGCGGAAACCTCCAAATAACCGTTTCTTTTAAATTTTAAGTCATATTTGCCACTCATCAAGTCAGAAATCTTATAAGATACAAAACTAATTAAAAAAAAATACTTAATTGGTAATATGCAGATATTTTTTTTATCATATTAACTAACAATTGAGATCTATCAACTTACAAATAGGTATAATCGACTTATGAAGATCAATCATCAGTCTTCTATTCTTATTGGTTTTTAATCAGTCATTGGTAATAATTATAATTAAAATGTAGTCCACTAGCGGTTTCTCCTGTTCCACAGTAAATACTGTCCTGCATTTATATCCTGGAAAGGATCTTTACCGGCTTTCAATTTATTAATAAATCGACGTAGCGTCATGTGTCAAATTTCCAGTTCTCTGGCAACTATTTTACTTTTTTCCCCACATGTCAGCATTTGCAGCTTGACGCAGATATGTTTCGGAGGTTTTCCCTCTATCTGACTTCCGTTTGTAGGTACGCATCCTAAAAAAAAATAAGTCTTAAAAATTATAGGTAACACTGAAGGTTCGTTAGGGTAAGTTGTTCCGCGGAACAAGCAGCCCCTCCGGGAGGGAACATCCAACCCCAAATTTCATTTTTTACAAATACTGCCAAACCACCAATTCAATAGAATAAATTCATAAAAACATTTGAATTACAAGACATCTTACTAATGTCACTACAAAATAGGAAAATTACATGTAAATCGAGCCATAATTGACAAAAATAGACCAAAAAGTTTAAACACCAAAATATTTACTCACATGGTATTTTACGAGCACCGTGCACACCGCCACTCAGCCGCCGGCGCTGGAGTAACTAAGATAGCCGCCGGCGCAGCGCGTCACCTGATGCTCAAATGGCACACTTCACACATATTGCTATCTCTTTTCTTTAGAAAGTTATTGCCATCGGAACAACTTACCCCGGGAACTTGCAGCCCCGTCCTCCCCTACCTAGTCGGTGCAATAAGTTAATTTTCCTAGCATTTTTCCAACTATGTAGAGGTCGGCTTCAAGTCTAACCAGGTGCAACTGAATACCAGTGATTCACATGAAGCTACTTCCTATCTGACCGACCACCCAACCCAGAGACCAGGGAATAACGACAGATACTCGTAAGTATACGGTTTTTTTTTCCTCGACTTTTACACAACGCTGTTTAGTCCCAAGCTAAGCAGAGCTTGTGTTATGGGTACTAAACAACTGATAAACATACTTATATATTTCTAAATATATAGATAAATTACACCCAGACACATAACAAATTTTCGTGCTCATCACACAAACATTTGTCCTGATTGGAAATCGGACCCACGACCTCCGGCATAGCAGTTAGAGTCACTAACTTCTTGACCAACAGGCTAGTCAACCAATCAGTCAGGTTAGGGGTAGGTAGTCAATTTCTGACTACCTACCCCTAACGGCTGCCAAAGACCTACAATGTGAGTTCAAATCAACGGCTTCACGTGCTTTCTAAGTTACGGAAGCGTCTTGACATGTAATGAATGGTCACCCATCAATAGCCTGACTTCGGCTTACCGCTGTAATAGTTAGCTACAATCAGTGCAATAAAAAAAACCGCATCTAAATCGGTTCACCCGTTTGGGCGCTACGGTGCCACAGACAAACAGACAGACAGACAGACACACACACATAGCGGTGAAACTTATAACACCCCTCTTTTTGCGTCGGGGGTTAAAAATAAAATAAAAAAATAAACAGCACTTAGTATAAAAAAGATATAAAGATCGTGACCACAAAAGCAACTTGTTTTAGAACACTAGTTTCTTAAGCCGTCTGCATAAATTAGGGATTGCGTGCTGGCAAGTATTAGAAACCAGTAGGTGCTAACCCAGACTTAGGCCGATAACATTGCTACGTACAAAGACATACTTAAAGTAGTCTTAAAAACAAAGGAAACGGGGCAGAATAAGTTTTTTTGTGGTGGCCTTTAAGGTTGATGTATTGTATCTTTGAACCGCTACCAATGATAAAACACCACACGAACCTAATGTTTAGAAAATGCATCACTCAACGATATTTTACATAGGTACTGCTACTAAATGGAATGAAATTTATAACTAACTACAAGTAGATCTTTCCAGATACTTTTACATGTCAATGTTCTTTTTAAACTTAATGGTCCTGGCGTTTTTAACTTGACTGAAGACATGCCGAAAGAAAGTTAGGGGTCATTACCTATAATAAAGTCCAGATATAAGATTGTATTCACACATCTTGCGAGTCAATGATGCAGGATCTGGTAAAAGGTTTTAGAAGAAAGAACCATTGCAGCTTTAAGTTGACCTAACGGACATCTAGCTCAAACCTATTTTGGGTAACTCAACGACCCGTCGCGACGTTACCAGATCTGGTGACAATTGCGTAGACCACATAAAAAAGTAGGTACACAAAACTGCTTCACATTCAGATTTCTATTTTGAATGTCATTCAAATAGTGTTAAATCAAAAACAAATTGTGAAAATTTAATGGTTTATTACTTGGGGTTATATTGGAACTAAACCCCAAGCTCTTTTGTCATCCAAGTAATCTTTAACGTGATAGAAACCCTTTTGATAAGTTTATATTTAACAAATGATTTAAAATTAGGTTTAATTCTGGGAGTTGATTGTAAAAACATATTTATACTTTGATTCTTAAATATTATAGTGGTAGACGACTAGACGACAATAAAATTGTAAAAGTAACTTAATATTATATAAACGAGTATTTTTAATTTGGAAAACCGTACGCTTGTGTCAAACACTCTAGCTAGAGGTACCTACAGTTAGCATAAATTTAATGTCCTTCCATCTTTGGAAAGTTATAACAAGTCGCTGACACTTGGGCCACAAAACCCGTCCGTCATCATTTTAACGTCTCCGACACAGTCAGAGCGGAATTAAACAACAATGGCTTATGATTCCCTGTCAACTGGATGGCAGACAACACTTTAATGAAAACGTCACAGTTACTGAGATGACGAATTTTCGCTCATCAAAGAAAGTACAATGTGACAGCGGAAATCCATTTTGTACGTAAACTGGATAAAAACTTTTGGTGGAAAAAAATTAAATCTCCACCAAGAAAGTTCTTGAGCGATATTGTTTCACCTTTCTTTATGTTGGACTATGAAAGTTACAAAACAATTTTTAATGTTATTTTTCAAGCAATTTCGAAACAACAAACAATAAAATTATACCGAACAAAATGTTTATCGTACAGTGTGTGTCATATTGGTTCGTTATAAATGAATGATAGAGCCTTAGGAATCATAGGTATCCATTATTTTGTACTAGTTATTATTTTCAAACAAAACTTATAATTAGGGTACACAATCCACATGGATATTTTACTTCCTGAAAAAATATAAAGCAACTTTCTGATTATTATTTCTATGTGATATCTTTATTACTGCTTGTACGTTTGGAATCTTCCAAACAGTAAAATATTCTAAAAATACCAATTTCTTCCCTAGGTCCACTTTCATTCACATGGGTTTCCACCCAAGTGACCTATTTAGTTGGGATCAGTGATCAACCAAATATTATTGGGACATATTTTTTATCTGGTACCGATTTTATTTTTATTCGTTCTCTATCTTATTTTTGGTCTGTTGATGCGTAAAAAGTGCCTACACGCTTCGCACGGGGTCTTGATAAAATCGGGGGTCGATTAGGGCGTCCTTACACTACACTTTTTTTATTCGTACTTTATTCAAATTGACACGAGGGAACCGACAGGGTGTAAGGGCTGATAGGCCAGTAGTTTAGTACCAAGTGTCGGGTGATAGCTGGATAGTGGCCGTCGACGTCTGAAGCCACATCTGATTACTGTGTACTTGTATTTTGTCACGCAATACTACCTGCAGATAACTTTAAGTGAGCAGTTAACCTGACAGTACGCTATCTACTTGTGTGGTCATTTTACGGTTCAGGAAGTTTCCCATTAATGATTCAACGAAATAACCACCTTTTGCTGTATAATTATTAGTTTGTGAGGTATTATTACAGTATGAATTCTTAATGTTCGTGTTATTAATGAAAAGCGTTGTTAAAAATCGGCCAAGTGCGAGACGCATTCGCAGACTAAAATGTTCCGCACCTACTTTAGTAGAGAAATATTATTATAAAATCGTGTAAATTAACTTAGGTTAAATTAAATTAGGTTAGGTTAGGCTTTGACAGGCCTGTTGGTCTAGTAGTTAGTGACCCTGACTGCTATGCCGGAGGTCGTGGGTTCGATTCCCACTCAGGACAAATGCTTTTGTGATGAGCATGATCATTTGTTCTGTGTCTGGGTGTAATTTATCTATAATATGTATGTTTTTAGAAATATATAAGTATGTTTATCAGCTGTTTAATACCCATAACACAAGCTCTCAAGCTTAACTTGGGACTAAATGGCGTTGTGTGAAAAGTTGTGGCATATTTATTTATTATTATTTATTTATTATTATTATTTTACTTAAAAAATATATATAAATAAATCCATGTAGCACATTCAAATGATTGAAATTTATATATTTATTTATTTATTTAAAACTCTTAAACTATCATTACAGGTTTTGAAACCTAATACGATTGCTAAGACTACTTATAATATTAACTATTTTAAATAACATCTATTTACACAATACATTAAAACAAAATTACTTTTAATAATACTACTTTATGTTATAAATATTAGTAACTTAAAGTAAATATTCAAGTCCGTATCATCGTGTATTATTAATACTCATAAAATGTCAAAGTACCAATATAAAAATACACATTATTTAACAACTTCGCTGCCAGCTCCGCGAATTAGCGGGGTGCGGGGTGAGCCCGGGGTGCCGGCCCCGCTAATATGCGGAGTAGCGCCGCTCGGTTTCTATGAATTACTACGCGCCCGGCACTGCGCTTGGCGACACGTTTGAATGCTGGCCTTGCGCTTGAATAATATAAAATACCGTTACAAGTTGTGGTTTTTAAATATTGTCTTTTACTGTCAAATAAATGAGGTTCAAATATGGATGACGAAACCGGGCCGTCAAGGCTAAAACGATGCAAATTGCCACTAAATTATAATATTACGGACAGTGATATTGAAGATCAGCTCTTTGAAGATGATGACAGTGACGATGAGTACCAATTTAAGGACTTGGATGTCTCATCAGATGACGAAGAAGAGGCCGCTGATCGGATGAATTTAATTATAGTTTTTTTTATTTAGTTACCAAAGATTTGGCATTTGTAGTCATCTAGCAGTATGATTAGTTTTCAAAATGTTATTTTTAAAAAATGTTTATTTAGACCGCGATCATGCAGCGGGCTATTTGTTGCAAATTGAGAGTTGATTTTACAAAGTTCTAATAAAACATTATGTAGAAGATTTTATTAATTAGGTATTTAGAAGTTTTATGTTTTGAATGGTTAGCAAGATGTGATTATTTTAAAAGGTTTTTGTGTTTATTTTATTTAGAATGCTGCAATTCAGCTATTTTTGTTGCAATCTTAAGTTACTTTCAGATTTTTTAATTTTTTATACTATTTTTTGTAAGATTATCCTGTGAAAGACTTTTGTAAATGATACCAATGGTATTAGAATTAATTAAACTACTATCATCTTATGTTCAAATATCATAGATACTTTTCAGTAAACCATAATACATTAAAGAAACTACTCCGCAAAATTGCGGACTTGGCACTAGGGTTGAAACTGTCAATCTCAGTGCCAGGTCCGCAATTTCGCGGGTTTTTTTTTTTTAGTTTTTTCTTACCAAAAACTCCTAAAAATAGTTTAATATTTCCAAAATAACAATATTGAAACGTCCCTCATGCATATATTACAAAAAAAAACATTGGATTTTCCCATGACGTCACCATATTGCAGTTGGCAGCGAAGCTGTTAATAGAATAGTTCTCTAAAAGTTTTTTTTATTTTCCATAATATTTACATTAACTTTCACGAACCAGATTTATTTCAGACTTTACGACTCGCAAACAGCATTTTTCATCAGTAAAAAACTATGCAACATGAGTGGTAGGTAGTAAAAATATAAATGTGTTTTATTTATGTTCTGAGAGAGATACCCTATGATGTCCACTTAAAAATTTAAAATGGTATCCCATTTTCATTTCACCCCACCTTTAAATTTTGAAAAAGAAATAATATTGTTCGGTGCAACTAGAGCTTTATTTTTCTTATATTTGCATTTATATTTTTTTAACTATTGTATGATTATCACCTCTTTAAAAACTGTGAAGGATAACATTGCGGACCGAATGCGAGTGCCTAAGAGATATTTCTTGACGGCATGTGAAGCCAAGTCGCTAACCACACGATAAGAAGAGGATGAACTTGTAATATAGATAAGCGGTATTTACAATTATTCCAAACTAGCTTCTGCCCGCGACTTCCTACGCGGATCCTGTTGCTTATGCCAGCGACAACGGGGTCGTCAAAATTTAAGATCTGAAACGTCTGATATCGAATTCTAAAAGCCCGGGGACGGGAAAACAATGAGATGCGCGAGACGATTCAAGACGTTCCAGAATTTTTATTTTTGTTGGTCAACAGGAAATGCCATCAGACTTAACAACTTTTGCTAAGACGCCATTTCTATAAATATATGTTATATTGTCGCTGGGCTTTGGAGTTCCACTACTGGTGCTCCAGATCTTCAAATTTAGTCTCACAGCAGAAAACACTCTTCACGTGGAATAGTTTTTGCAATAGCACCATTTTTATATCTCTATTACTTTAGGTGTTCCATTTTCCAAAATAAATTATACCCTATATGTTGCGTGACGTTCACGATCAGCGGTCGGTCGCGCATCTCCTTCCCCCACTTATCTCTAGAGTCGATGCGTAGGTATATACGCCGAAAACTCAAGCGTCATGCTTTTTCCGTTGATGTCTCCAACTCGCGAGACAGTGCATGATATTCACGATCAGCGGTCAGTCGCGCACATATTATTCACTGGTGTCTAGAGACCTTGATGTAGATGCGTAAATACGCTGAGAATGCAGGCGTGCTTCGCGATCCCAAGAAGTTTCCGCGGAGCGAGTTGCAGTCTCATGTTCTCGAACAGCATCAAGTCTCTCCTAACGCTCTTCGGTAGATTGTTGGGATCTTATGATCTTTAGTCATCAATCACCTTTGGAACATTGGGAAAGATTTTACCTCTTTCTAGGCATGGTTATAGTTTTATTGTGATGATACCTGATCAATTAAAATCTAAGTGGCTGCTCCCCTACGTTACCGGGTAGGCTACCGTGTAACGAAGATAAATGGAAAAGGAAATTAAACACACAAATAACAAACATAAGCCCGAAAGCATATTTATACGATAAAAAAAAATGGGAGTTTTGGCCAGTAGAGTCTAATTTTTAATGATATACCATCGTCATCGAAAATCAGTCCTGAACTGTTCCCGCCTTCACCGCGTGGAGGTACTTAAGTTATTTTATAATTATGCAATGAAATTAGTGATAGCTTTAATTTCTGTATCAAATGTTTCTAATCTTCGATTTTTATAAGTCAACAGGAAATGCCTATCAGACTGAACAACTTTTGCTAAGACGTCATTCCTATGTGAGTTATGGTGTAGCTGGGCTCTTGGAGTTCCACAACAGGTGTTCCAGATCTTCGATTGTTATACGTCAACAGCGAGTGCTCATAAGGCTGAACAACTCTTGCTAAGACGTCATTCCTATATATGTTATAGTGTAGCTGGGCTCTTGAAGTTCCACATCAAGTGTTCCGGATCTTCAAATTTATTCTCTCAGCAGAAAATGCTTATCACGTGGAACAATTTTTGCTATGGTACCATTTTTGTATCTCCAATAGTTTAGCTGGTCTGTTGCGGTTCTGCATCAGGTGTTCCGGATCTTCAAATTTATTCTCTTAGCAGAAAATGCTCATCACGTGGAACAAGTTTTGCTATGGTACCATTTTTGTACCTCCTATAGTTTAGCTGGTCTGTTGCGGTTCTGCATCAGGTGTTCAAGTTTCTAAGATAAATTATAGCCTATGTGTTGCCCAGACTTAATATCTATACAACAAAAAAAAAAACAATCAAATCCGTTCAGTAGTTCCGAAGATTAGCGTGTGCAAACAAACAGACAAACAGATAGACTTTTTTTTTTTGATTCGTGCTCTATTACTGTTTCTAAACCCCCCTCAATTATTTTTTTTTAAATATATTCAATGTACAGACACAGTTTTTTTACAGTCTTATTATATGTATAGATTGTAAATCTTGAAACAAGCAGTTTTAACATACAGTCTCAATAGTAGGGTTCCTTTTTTAGGGTTCCGTAGCCAAATGACAAAAATCGTGTCCGTTTACTTGTCCATCTCAACCGATCAATATGGTTTCTGTGCATTGCCCAACAATAATGTAGAAAAAATACATTTGAAAATATAGTGTGGCACACCAACAAGGGATAACAAAGCCAATCAATACGCATAGGCAGGTCGGTTATTTTTCTCCTTCTCGGGTGTCAATAACATTGTTTGTCACGCAATTAAATACCGCAAATTTGTTAATTAATAAGGTTGGCTCAGTTTTTAGCTATAACAACACCATCCGCTGAGGCAGTCATTAGGTCCTTCTTAAGTGTGCAGGTGACAGGGCACGCGGGAAAATAAAGTGTAAGCCATGGTCTGCGGAGAAGTGTACGACAAACGCCAACAGATACTACGCCGACAGACTGAACACCGACAAGACTTTATTTCGACGGGACTATTCGTTGAAGGACACTTCGCCGACAGGACTGTTCGCCGACAGGGCTCATCAGCGATGCAACGAGAGATATCGCATAGGCACTAAAGGTCAGTACTATCAGTTATTGTTTGAACACATAAAAAAGTGAGGTTTTGGTTGAAATTTACAACCATGTCCTTGATAAAAATATGAATTTAAATACAAGAAATTCAATATTATTCATGAGTACTTACACACTCGACTGCGGAACCATTCACCGTGCGTGGTCTTACATAGTTGGCCGGCTTTTACTGTTTTCATACGGAACCCTAGAAAAATAAGGACGTGACAGTCTAGGACACGACTGCCATCACAAGTGATACTTTACAAATTATTATAATGTTTACGTTTTGTTGTGCGGAGTGTAAGTGGCTTTGTTTGTACTGACAGCAAGATAAGTGGTCGCATTAGGAATAGAATATTTATGTACTAGTCGCAACGAGGGTACTGTTAGGTGCTATTTATGTTTTTAAACGAGGGCTTTGACATGTGGACATTTATACGGATTATATAATACCAGGGTCGCTGGCAAGTATTTTTGATAAAGTTTTTTCGTAAACGTAAATTCGAACTACTTAAGTTTTTTCTTGTAAGGCAATATTCCGATAGTGCGTTAAAAGAAAGTAAAATTACATGGGTATACTCGTAACAATCGAAATGTACACCTACAGGGTGTAACAGAAAGGGTATATACATACGAAGGGCACGGATTCTCTTGGTGATAAGAAACGACATGGCAACGTTTTTATACATAATACATACATAATTGTAAAGTTGAGCCCGCCCGCGCCGTCGCGCCTTCGGCGGTTAGGCAGAGCCCGATAGGTCTGTACTAGGCGCGCAGAACCCGAGATAGATATACTTGAACCTTGCCGGACAGGATTATGACCCTCATAGTGCGGTGACACGTTTGTTATGATTTTGCATTTTATAAACTGTCGATATTAAATAATATCGTGAAGTTTCAAAGTTAATAGTTGGGAGCTGAAATTTTGAGGAAAGACTCGTTATTAAATACTCTATTCACCCTGTTTGTATGTATATACCCTTTCCGTTACACCCTGTATAGAGCATAGGTCGTTGGATTTTCAATTTCAAAATTTCTGGAATAGGCGTCATGTTTTTTATTTTAATTGCATAAATAACCAGACCCGGAACAATTCCCTGTAGTCTACATAAATATTTGTTTCATGCTGGAATCGAACCCATGATACGCAGCGCAGATTCGCACATTTTGCTTAATAATAACACTACGTAATATGACACTACGTAGTTGTTGCGTTGTTTTCCAGATAAAAATCATCATGCAGGTAGGTATTTATGTTGTTAAAAATGTTACTTATAAATCTAAAATCCAACAAATCCTCAACAAAATAAAAACTTACCTTTTTTCACTGATTCGCTTCGAACACGGAGTAAACATTCGTTTATTCCGCCCATACTTAGGTACAGAAACCGATTTTCGCACATTCTAAAAAGATATTTGCTCTGCGCTCGAAACACAATGGCAGCTAGCAGGGTGTCCACAAAGAACGTAATTCGTCGCAGCTGGCGACGCCACAAAGAAGTGAATATTATCGAGAGAACGTCCCGGATGGCCGGCCAGATTACAATATCTTATGTGACATTTTGTGTTACATCTTCACTTATGTTATGCTAATAATGGTACGATATCAAATTCGTAATAAGAAAGACAACTTCTTTTACCAAAAACTACGACCAAAGGAGCTTTACGGAAATACCTATAACTAGTTCCACTTTTAATTATTCAACTTGACAGTTGGAGGGTTACCAAAACAATGCTAGTGAACAGTGTTAGAATGAACAAAATTAAGTGAATGTATTCAGATAATCACTACATAGTATAAAACAAAGTCGCCTTTTCTGTCCCTATATCCCTATGTGCGCTTAAATCTTTAAAACTACGCATCGGATTTTGATGCGGTTTTTTCCAATAGATAGAGTTATTCAAGAGGAAGGTTTATATGTATAATACATGCATCATATACTAAGGCAACATTGCTAATTTTAGAGGTTTCTAACGTGATGTCGTAAATTAACCTATTTTTTTGGGCTTATTTAGCAATTTAGCAAAAACGCTGCCTAAACCCTACGAGTTAGATCAAATTAATGTACTACAGTATTGTACACCATAAAAAGGTCTACAAAAAAGTCCGCGATGGTATATGTTTATATTTTAGGGATAACCCACATTAACCATTTTTATTGTTTACTTTTTACGTGAAAAAATTGCTTATTTACGAAGCTATTTTAAGCAATACGGCATTAATCCTTATCGAATTAAGTACCTTAAATACAGTGTGCAATTAATATAGATCAATATGGTTCCATAAAGCATGTAAATTAAACAAATATTTTCGGAGATATTACAAATTTAAAATTTGACTGTTTTTCACATGGCCAACTGTATGTCGCTCTTTCAAGAGTAACCTCAAGAGAAAACATGTTTGTATTGTCTAATGACAAGAAAGCTGTGAACGTTGTGTATAAAGACATCCTGTAATATATTAATTGTTGTAAAAATAAAATAAATACCTAGGTAAAAATGTAAAAAGTAAATAAGTAAAAATGTGTAATGTAATAAAAATTGTATGAATTTAGATATTCCAAAGATAGCAGGAAATCTTCATAGTAAGTATAGGGAAAGAGGAATTGTTTTACTCCAAATTTAATGCGTGCAGGCCAGGGGCAGTAATGAATGAATCAAAAATACTGGATCGATTTTAATCATGTTTTCATTGAGTGACATAGGCATATATATTTTATGCCCGTGCAAAGTCGGAGCGGGCCGCTATGTTTTTATATACAACGTTAGTTTTTCTGTATGCATTGCACCCGTGCGAAGCCGGGGCGGGTCGCTAGTTTACTTATAATATTATTCTGTACTTATTATATAACTTTATATTCCAAAGCTAATAACTTCTTTTAAAAATAGGATAAATGAAATAAAACATGTAGAATTTGTTTTTTTTTTATTTTGTTTTTATTACAAGAACATGAAGAAAAAGAAAATTGCTTTTTTTTGTAAATAATTCTTAATAATCAGCTGAACTGAAACTCATGAGACTCAATTACTTCTCTATTGTCATCGATCTTTAGGTGATTGCGCCACTTCGGAGCGGTTATTCTCATTCCACATCTTACAAACGAATATTTCAAACAGTATGTAATTTAGTTCTATCCTCATCATTCGTTCTTTACCCAAAATCATTCACTACCCTAACGCTATCATTGTTTTAGTATTGTATTATTATTTTTCTTTGAACTGTCAAGTTACTGAATACAATAATAATTAAATGTTTAACTTTATATTACCGTCCTTTGAGATACAGGATTCTCCTTATTTAAAAGGCGAGTCTTGTTAAATTTTATTTGTAAATTATATATTATAAGATGTATCAATCAATATAGGTACAACACATTTTAAGAGGTATTTAAGAAAAAGAACCACTTCCACCAGGGAACCAAGCTTTTTTTATATTATTACTTACATACTAGCGGACGTCACGTTTCCACCCGCGTAGTTCCCGTTCCCGTGGGAATACAGGGAAAAAAGTAGCCTATATCAGCCCGGATAACGTAGTTTCCCAATGGTGAAAAAAATTACAAAAAAATACGAATCTTTCCTGTTACAAAATTTCCTCTTTAAAATGTCTATTAATATAGAAGTATAGATAGATTTTTTAATGAAGTTCAAGTTCGTGCCCAGCTTTTCAAGACAGATGTGACTTATAATTTATACTATAGTGATGGATTATATAGAACTAACAAGCAATCTAAAAACAATTGCCGCACCGTCCGAAAGCACAACAGCGTTAGAGAGGCCTTTGTTAACTCAGCAAAACTAAGCTTTGAACAGCTTTTACGTTTGATGATACAACGTTTATTTAGCACATTGTATCCCAAAACTCTTTAATTATTCTGTTATAAAAAGTTTGGCTAAAATATCTTTGTTGCAAATTTAAATGATATAATCTTAACATAACATCGCCTGTAATCACCAAAGGGTTAGCAGTGTTAGCACAGTCTAACAACCTACAGTCGTCTGACGAAGCCGTCTAGACAGGGCCATCGTGCAGGGTGTGAGGGGTGGGACGCGGGAAAGCCACTCCCGAACTGCGAACAAAACGATGTTCGTAGTTTGGGAGGTATTATTCAGGGCTAACGCGTAATGTATTAATATTTTTACTGTAGGGTTAGGCAGTGTGTTACTTAAGTACACCTACACTTTAACAGTTGTGTTTAGTCCCATGTCATAGGGGGTCACGCCCATTGCAATCAGCAGGCGCAAATCCAGACTCCGGGCAGCAACTGAGAAATACCAGATGGAAAAACTCAATAATATTTCGCCCGGAACCAACCTTGGACCTTATGTTGAGCAGAAGCACTTGCAAGCACCAGATCAACTGAACAGGTAAACAAATACGTAGGATAGCTGACATTATTTAACACTAAGCGAAAACTACAAATTTTTCAAAATTTTTGTTGTTTCAGATTTTGTACAATTCTAGTTAATCTGAAAGACAGTTTTTTTTTAATTATTTTTTCAGCGCTTGACTGCTATCCCACCTGATGGTAAGCAGTGATGCAATCAGTGATGGCAAATCGCACTAGTTCAACAAGAGCCATTCAGTCTAGCCTTGAAGACACCTAAATTATAATCGAACGGGAAGACCGCAGCAGGCAATTTGTTCTAGACCTTCGATATACGCGGTATAAACGACGAGAAAATACTAATGAATTGAAAAGTCAAGTAGGTAGCTATTTGCCCGGATTTGAAACACAACCTCATGCATGAGAGGTAGGCGCCTTAACTTCTGGACCATCACGACGTTAGAAAACAAAAGAATAGTATTTTTTTATAATTTATACTACAAATAAATCTTAAAAAAATAACTTAATTATAGCTATATAGGACGGCCTCATTACTAAACGTTCTCTTACAGACGACCATTGGGATTTGATAGAGAAGAAGAATAGATATGGAGGTACTCTGTCGTGTACTCTTTAAATACACACAATACCTACACTACTAGAATATACAGAGTGATTATTATGCAGTCGGCAGAATTTTTACGGTATGTTATACCCGTGAATATAAACAACTTTCACTATGGGACTCGTCGAAGCTGCTATATACATTTTGCGATCTATCTAAGACTCAAAGTATAGGTTTATTTCATCACCTGCATAGCCTTTTCAGGGTCGGCTTCCAGTTTAATATAATAAATAATAATAAATAAATAAATATTCCACAACTTTTCACACAACACCATTTAGTTCCAAGTTAAGCTTCAGAGCTTGTGTTAAGGGTACTAAACACCTGATAAACATACTTATATATTTTTAAATACTATACATATTATACATAAATTTCACCCAGACACAGAACAAATGATCGTGCTCATCACACAAATATTTGTCCTGGGTGGGAATCGAACTCACAACCTCCGGCATAGCAATCAGGGTCACTAACTAACTAACTAACAGGCCAGTCAAAGTAATCTGATTCAGCTAAATATCATAGTTTTACATGGAGCGACTGCCGGTCTGACCTCCACAACCCGTTACCGGGTAACACGATACTCCATGGTCAACCACACAGGTCACAACCAGTTTAGGTTGTCAGATTTTCGGGCTTCTGTAAGGAAGTCATATTATCTACAAACGATAGCTGGGACTGCTGGGGCTTAACTTGTATTTCGAGGCACGGAGGAGTCTTATGTAATGTGTGGTCCTTTTGCCTATCCACGGACCGACGCCGGACAGCGTGGCTTAACCAATAATTGACCCGTGCGGCTGCTGGAAAGGTATACAGGTTGGTACTACCTTGTAGATGGTCCACACATTCGCACGAATCGCTTTGCTTGTTCCTTCATTATGCGCACAGCCAAGGAGTGGAATTCCTTGCCTGCATCAGTGTTCCCGAGTTCATATGACCCCAATCTGTTTAAGTCGCGAGTTAATATGCTTTTTTTGGATAAGCTCGTTCCATCGTCGTCCTCATCTCTGACCGTAGGACAAGATTGAGGTCAAGAATAGACCCATTATATATATAAAAAAAAACTAAGTACCTATATAATTATCAACCTACATACAATAATCATAAAAGTCTGTTACAACTTACAACTTTGTCAAGAAAGTACTTACGTCGACTTGGGCAAAGTTTAAAAACTTCATACTTATCCAAGATGTTTTTGCTCCGATATCAAAGAACCGTTCCTCTCTCGTTATGTAGGTACATAGATTTATTTCTAGAATAATCCGTCAGTTCGCCGTTTGCGTCCAAAGTGGAAGAATAGATAAATCAAATAGAGCGCGATTTATTACCCATGAGTGTTTGTAATAGTTTCAATTTTTACGCGGATGAAATTTTTATTGATGGGTTTGAACGTGCAGCATGTTTTTGTAAGCGGATTTAGTTGTTCAAACGTCAGTACCTATAACCATAAATGGAGTTCTGCAGGATGAAACATACGAGCATATACATTCCTACAGGATGGAAGAAACATCGAACCTCATTTAAGCCATCACAATCTATTTAAAAAGAGCATGCATGGAGTTTCTTATCCATTGTTCTCCATATGAAACTACCTTTTGTAATTTGAAACTAGAATCAATCTCTTTTTTTTTAATTTGGGTCTATTATTTGGACCCATAAAGGGCACTTTTGAACGTCAGACTTACATCTTGACAGACAAGACAAGTTTTTATTTCAATTAGACTCTAATTGAAATAAAGACTTGACTTGTCTTGATTTGACTTTCGAAGCTACTTAATTAATAGCTATTTTACGAAGAAGATTTTTCTAAGAAGGTATGTAGGTATACGCTGTGCATTGTACAACTTCTTGAATTTGTAAATTATCCTTAATAAACCCAATTTTTGTCATTTTGTCTGCGCGTTGCGGGTTCGACTCCCTCACAAAAAAAAAAATAATTGTAAGACCTACAGGTCCGGTCAGGTTCCGGCTCTCGCTGTTTGTGTTTTCGACTTTAAATGTTTGTAAACTCATTCACGATACAGGAGGAATTCCTAGAATGAGGCAAAGTCTTTTTCAATAAAATAAATATGTACAATGTTTTTTTTTTTTTATACAATCTACACTTTTCACAGGCGACTGAGTAATAGGGCAGAACTTTTAATGTAGAAATTTATTTATTTAACTACAAAGCACCAATACCTTACACTTTTTCCTAGAAATAACTGCGGCAGGAGAAGTTCCACGAACGAGCTTTTAGCGAGGAAGCTCGTGTGAGGTACTACGTGTGCGTTAAATCATAAAGTAATAGGATTTTTTTCCAGAAATAAGAAGTAGGTAAAAAAACACAATTAACTATAAAGGTCGTATTGTTTTAGCATCTGGTTCGCAAAGAGGTTAGAATAATATTAGATACATTACTGTCTAGGTAATTTTGGCAGGGTTCCGTGGCTCAGTAGTACTAACCGCGAGTATTCGATGGTTGAACTACGTTTGCCGAGGTTAATCCGTGTACGAGTGACCATCCCATCCATTACATATTGAGATCCCCCATGCTCTGGAAATCACGTTTAGAAGTTGGCCTCGGCGATCTTAGACCGTCGTCATGACGATTGACTAAAATTGCCTTACAACCCATGACTAAGACTTACAGACCCATGAGTCGTAGTCACACGACAAAACAATTGTCTTGAATATCAGCTAAAACCTAGTAGTTCATTGTTGTTGTATCTAAATTCTAATGTCATGTGCGTGCCATTTTGATAGGTACCCGAATTTAGTTTCCTAACCGCATTGAATTCGACAAATTTGTCTGAAAATCGGCGCGCGAGCCGTTAGAATAATTTATAAGCGTCTAAATCCAACCAATAAATTCAATTACGACGATCATATTGGCTATTTTCATCGAAATAGGAGCATTGAATCTGCGAGAGAATAAAAAATGAGATACGTCATTTGCGAGTCGTCAATGGACAGCACAGGGAGCTGAGTAATCGATTTGATTACATTCAAATTGTATAATAATGACCTATATTGATGAGTCTCATAAAATAATTTACGATGTACCCGAGACCTACAACTAACTGCGAAAACAAATCGAGTCAACTTGTGACTTGTTCACTTTGCAGTTAAGAAAGTATTCCTTAGAAATACCGACAGGGAATTCGTAGTAACAGATGTCGCAAAATTGTAAAGATTACTTTGAATAGCATGATCTGTTGGTGGGGACTGGGAGCATGATAGACGCACATGAAACATGCCTAAACTCGTGCAAGTCGTTAACTTATTTCAAGGTGGATGTTTCGTGTGAAAAAAAATGTCCTTCGTGTCGTATTTCTTAAGACCAGTGATCAATGGGCATTGGTCACGCAGCGGGCGGCACGCGAAGCTCGGCCGGCTCATTCCTCAGCCGGCCTTCTGACACCTCGTTTTCTAGATTACAAACATAAAAATACCGCCGTGCCTCTTCATTACCGACCACTTAATTTAATAGAACGTAACCTTTTCATTCCGCCGGTGGATCGTGTGTAATTGAAAGCCTCATTTGTATGTATTTCTGGGTTGTTATAACAGACTGAAGCTGCGTCTGCAGTGCGGGGCCGGAGAGTAAATATACGCTTATATTTTGTGAAATGAAACAGGTTACAACATTTAAATGTTAAGTTTTTTTTACTACAGACAATAAGTACGGTATACAGGTTATTAAAACTGTATTCCTGATGTTGTAATACTTCAAACAAATGTTGGAAATCCTTTAGGGTCGTTATCGATTCGAGAATTAAGCCCGACGTATGTATACATATAAAAGATAATAATTATATTGGAGCGTAGGTAATAAGAAGAAAAATTTGCAACAAATAAGTTCACGTAGAACATTATTACGTAATGTTTACGAGGTTTCATTTTGTATTACTTTTCAAGTTACAAACAGGAGTAAACGTAACGCTGGAGTTTTGCTCTAAATTAAGGCAAGCAGTGTTTATTGGCTTTGTTTTATATTATGTATAATGATGTAGATATGGGAGAGAGTCAGTGAGCTCTAAAGTTATTTAGTTAAAGAGATTTACCCAGATACTGTGTAATGGAGGTCAAATAGGAACCAAAATTGTTGAGAATAGAAGAGGTCAAGCATAATTAAGATTATTGTGATCGGTGTTAGACATCTAATTATTCTCGACACAATTCGACCAAACCCAGGGTTCGACCCATGCAGTGACGTAAAGATTCTTAAAACAAACATCGAAAACTCTGAAATAAACTTACTGTACCTACTGTAGGTCTGTATGTCCCACCAATCACAATCCGGATTTTAAAGACATCCTTATCTTTTTCAATGAACACGAGACAAAATCCCCGCTATCAGACTTTACTATCAAAACAAAATCTTCATCGTGTTCGCTCCACATCGTACAACCGCACAACCACCGGCCAAAGAATAAAATAAAAACGTATAGAAGGGACGCTAGTTTACTTTCGATTATCGAATATATTCAAGTTAAATAGTCTTCAATTAGACCTCTTGGACCTCAAAATATACTTTCAAACGTCAAGATTGCAAGATAAATATTAATTATAAAGATGATTCTAGTTGCCTCTTGAAAATTTTATATTATATCACTCCTTACCATACGCTATTAGGGTTGTCAAATACGAGCGCGGGGCGCATAATTTGCGCTGTACTCAGCAAACTCTTGCTATGCTCCGAAACTGAGTAGGTATTTAGAATACGTTATGAGAGAAAGTTTAGCTTCTATACATCCTTGTTCTATGTACAGGGTAGGTACAAAGCGTCCCTCCCTCTTCTCATTAAAAACGTCAACAGAGCAAGCGCCGTCTCCCATACAAATGCATAGTGTCATGTGAAGTCATTAGCCAGTAATCACGTGACGAGATTGCAGCAGACTTTTGTTTGTCATCCAACCGTATACACGATAAACTTTTGTCCTCTGTAGAACCATTCCATTACCGGGACATGGGAACTTCCATTTTATCGTCGTGTTGTTCATTTAAATCAATACCGATGTCACAATGAGTTGGTGTATCTCTGACCTAGGTTTGTCCTTATACATTTTGTTCAGTTATTCTCGTGCCTACAAAAAACTAATTGAATTTGGATCCTGGCTACCCAAACGATTTGTTACGCTGCTATCTTTAGATGTCGGATGACGCAGCGCTGATGAATTAATACCCTTAATGTGCTCTTAACGCAAAATAATTGTAAAGAAACATTTCTTTGATTAATGGTATTTATCTGTTAGAACTCGTAAGTTGACTCGAACTACTAAATAATTTTGAATGTTAGCACCTGAGTCAACTACAAAAAAATAAAATCAAAATATAGTCTTGAAAATGAACTGTTCAAGTGTGTGTGACAGCCCTTGGTTTACTATTGACCCAAACTTTAACAAATAAAAAGTCACGTTTACAAACAATTTCGTTCGCGTTTCGTGGAACTATTTTAATAATTCGTTTTAGATTATCACTGATAATAAAAACTTTAAGGAGAAACGCGACAAGTTTTATAGTCACGTTGATAGCTGTAGTGAATAAACTATTAACGTTGAAAAAGTAAGGCTTCCGTAATGAAGGACAAGAAAGTTTATTGACGCACTTAGTAAAATCAATAAGACAAAGGTTGGCGGCATACGTAGCGTGGGTTTAAGGCGTCTTGTTAATTCCGTCGACGCCGCAAATCTCTAGCGAATACGGATCACATGATCATTAAGATATCTGAGAGACGAGTCCTCAAGACAGTGCTTACTCTGCGGAGCTTTTGTGATCTGCCGTAATTAATAGGCTTAATATTTCATACACTTCCTGAGGATTTTCGCTAATTTTCTCCGTCGACGATACGTTTACGTAGATTACCGTGTGCTTAGCAGAGACATCATCAGTCAAGATTAAGAAAAACTGGAAATAACTGCCGCTCTTTAAAAGCGTTACGTTGTTACGTCCGCTCATTAAGGTAACTTCGTTAACATAATAAAAGTCATCTCGAACGTTATTACGTTTTAGTTAGACAAACGTGTTTCTTGATTGTCGGCTATTTAAGAAGTTAGCTACATTATGTTCTCTTTTAATATAAAAATCTGTAGTGATTAATTTACTCTAGGTATTCCAAGCTCTACTTATATTTGATATTAGTTAATAGTAACATTACTGTTTTATTATTGATGCCTTATAATTACTTTACTTTTCTTTTTGTTTTTATTATGTAGGTTTTTATTTATATAATAATTACTTATTTGTAACTTTTTTAAATAAAATAAATTTCACGCATATTCCTACGTAGGTATGTTAAAGTGACATTCAGATAGTTTTTTTTAACCGGCTTCCTAAGACATTTTAGCTTTGAAAATGATTGCGCAAATGTGCATTGCAATGAGCCAGCTCAACATTTCATATGTATAAACTGATCTCTTAATGTACAGAAATCCTTCAAAAAACGAGACCAACTTATACTGGAAATGTTTAGCTTGATATTTAACCGTGTGTACTATGTACAAAGCCAGCACATCAACCTACCCCAAGCTGTCCAATTTTCCCAATTGAATATAGAAAAGAATAGAATAGAGTAGAGTACTCTTTATTGTATAACATAAAAACTTACAAATAATAATTTTAAGGGCTACCTAGGTTGTTACAATAGGCGGCCGTATCGCTAAAAGCGATCTCTTACAGACCTTTGGATGGACTTGATAGAGGAGGTGAAGAGATGAGTAGGCACAAACCTTATAATATTTGGAATGAAGTTGAAAACCTATCAAATAAATTTGACACATTGGGGTAGGTTGATGTGCTGGCGTCTGTACAATAAACATTTCTATAAATCTTGTTTCTAACTTTACAATTTTCTTGGCCGAATGTTAAATATCTATCAATATAGTATTTTTTGTGGCATTATTAAATTTATATTTGACAAAAAATATAGACTGAAATAGCTACAACCTCATCTGCAATTATAGAGATGTCTGATTTCCTATACAAACATATTTAGTAGGTATAAGGAACACCTATGTAGGTGTTCCACTCACATGTTAATTAATTTCAATTAAACACTACTACTGTTAGTTGGAAATACCAGAGCAGCGTACCTAATTAATTTGTTAAACAGCTATGAAAGCCCCGTGACAGGTTAATTGACTGGTATTGTTAAAATAATTAGTTCAAATAAGTTATGCTATATCGTTTATCTGTTAGACTGTAATTAAAGAAGTAGATTTTACGTTTGGTTAAATAAGATTTATTTTTCAATCATTTCTTTTTCTATTGTTTGTGGGTTTTGATTTATCATTATTACCTATGTTACATAATCTCCCGGTAATGCATCTATAATAATAATAAATAATAAAAAAAACTTTATTTCCACATTTACAATTTTTTATTATAAATTCGACTGCCTAATACTCGGAGGTGTCTCTCAGCTAGTTTGGTTCTACAGCGTACTACGGGACAGACATATTTAGATCTTCTGGAAGCCAGATGACCCACGCCAACATCCAGTGAGCTATATCTCCGCAAGACAGTGCTGCAGTCTAATAAACTGTAAGCTATACAAAATAACTGGTGTCTCTAAACTCACACAAAAAGTGAGGAATACAGAGAACTCTCTCCGGCGTGTAATTACACAGCTCTTGCACAGTCCCAAGAAACAGACCACGAGCTGCAGGGGCTCTTAAATAACAACAGCACGTCACTCAAGCTGTGTAAAGTGCATTTCACGGACTCAGGCACTGAACTATATTGTGATGTCTCCACTGGTAACTCCCGCCCTTATGTTACAGAACCCTTCAGGAGGCAGGTGTTCCAAAAACTACACCAGCTGAGCCATCCCGGCAGACAGGCCACAGTCAAACTGATTTCTGAGCGTTTCGTTTGGCCTGGCCTAAAGAAGGACTGCAGGGCCTGGACCAGAGAGTGCGTAGAGTGCCAGAAGAACAAAATCTCGCGGCACACAACCAGTCCCACCTCCGCTTTCCCTGTCCCTTCCCAACGCTTCTCCCATGTCCACATGGACATAGTAGGGCCACTGACCGTGTCATCAAATTACAGGTACATACTAACTGTGGTCGACCGCTTCACCCGCTGGCCTGAGGCGTACCCCATCGCGGACATCACAGCGGAGACATGCGCCCGCACTTTCATCACCGGCTGGGTGTCCCGCTTTGGCTGCCCCCAGCGCATCACTACCGACAGGGGCAGGCAGTTTGAGAGCAAGCTGTTCCACACCATCACGGAGACCCTCGGTAGCCAGCACCGCCCAACCACAGCATACCACCCAGCCTGTAATGGCATGGTGGAACGCCTACCTAATAATATAAATTATTAGGTACGCTAAGCGAAACCATTAGATCCTTTTTTAAGAAAATCACGCGCAAGGTGTAGTGTGCGATTTGGCATAGTGAAAGTGTGGAAGAGAAGCAGATATCCCTAATATATTTTTATACGTCTATGTTAGAAATATAAAATAAAATATCCATTGTTAACGTAAATTAGAAGTTCATCATTCTGCCACCATCATGCGTCAAGTAATAACGTTACAAACAAAAATATGATTAAGATGATAGCATTATGTGAGTTGACGTTGACATACACGGAAATTCCAAGCATTGTTGTGATTTTTTATTAAACATAAATAAACAGTCGAATTTCGACTACTAGACGATCACTACTTAAAGTAATTCTTCTATACGCGTGTAGGTGTGCAATAAGATTTTTTTTCAAATAAAGATTCTTTTTCTTAAATCAAATGAATGATTTACCTAGGTAGTTACATTTTATTTTACAAAACTTTTCTATTCAAAGTGTCCACAGGCTTGCTACCCTTTCATGTCAAACTAGTATATCCCGGTTTTAATTCGAACGGTTATCTTATCACCGGTTCCGTCACGTCGCGTGTCGTATCGACGCGCGACGCCGGACGTGATACCGTGCCCGTTTAGTTTTCTGTTATTGAGATAAATTCAGGGCCGGACGGCTCAACGATTTGGGAAAGGAAAGTATACTCCTACATTATAAGGTCAGTAGGTTTGTCGGGAAATAAAACTGGTAAAGAATAATGCTAGGTGTAATAAAAGTTTTTTTTAAAAGCCAACATAAATTATATTAATTTTACAAAAAAAAATACATGCCATTTTTCATCTAGTGAGGTCAGCAGAGCTATTGGCTGTCTTTTCAATTTCTGTGACTAACTGCATGGCCTCCAGTTCCACACGGAACTTCGATGACAACTAAAAAGGATCATGACCATCGATGTATGGAAATCCGTCTCAAGTTGAAACACAATAAATCTTTACTACGCTTTATTTACTACTGACTGGCCTGTTGGTCTTGTAGTTAGTGACCCTGACTGCTATGCCGGAGGTCGTGGGTTCGATTCCCACCCAGGACAAATGATTGTGTGATGAGCACGATTATTTGTTCTGTGTCTGGGTGTAATTTATCTATAATATGTATGTATTTAGAAATATATAAGTATGTTTATCAGCTGTATAGGTAGTACCCATAACACAAGCTTTCAAGCTTAACTTGGGACTAAATGGCGTTGTGTGAAAAAGTCGTGGAATATTTATTAAAAAAAAAACAATTTAAATAAATAAAAGTGTTTATTTCAACATAAATTTCGGAGTTTTTAAGTAATCCTACAAATCTGGAGATAACCTACAAATTATATCTAACCTACTCACTTAACGCAACTTATAAAATGAACACAGATCACTCTTAAACAACAATGTTAGTTAAAAACAAAACAAGAGAACAGTTGCTAATTTAAAAATAATATTCATGCTTTTTATGGCTTTGCAGTGGCTTTGCAGAATCCCTATCGGCCGGTCCGTCTGTCAGTCAAATGGTTTGACAGTAGTTTTGCATCTGAGTGAGACGAAACACAAAAATAAAGATAAAATACATATAATTTACAGTACGTTATGGTTATGATATTATTTTACTAATTATTTATTATGAGTTTGTTATCATTTTTGTGTTTTTTTTGTTTAAAGGTTCATACTTACGTCACTCGTACAAATGAAGAGAACAAAACGTCCATCATGACTTTATACGGAAATGTACCTACCAGTCGTTAATTTACCGTTTATCTCAAAATCATAATTCCGGATATGAAAACAAAATTCCTGAAGTGAAAAGCTTGTAAAAAAATAAACAAATAGTTTCTTTATTAATTTGGTTTTCATACATGCATTTTTTCAGGATTATTTTTGGTCATTGTCCTTTACAATAAATTGATATTGTATTCTAAGAGGACTTCAAGATGACTATAGGATACTGTGCACTTCGTCACATCTATGCGAGTGCGCATGACGTCATCCTAGAAACACAATGAATTGTCCCACTTTTCCCAGTCATCATCACTATGAACGGTCAAAATATGCGATGCACGGGTTTAGGATGCACTTTTGTCTAATCCTTCGGGGAATACGTACGCAACGTTACTTCGGCCAGATAAATATGGCCTCATCTATTTTAAATAGGTTTATATTGGGGTACAAGGTACAACACAGCTGAAACCATATGAAACTCTTGTAAAAGATTGCATTACCTGTGTATGGCCCATGAGTGTGATTACATAAGTTAATTTTCTTTTTTCCCCAACTCAATTACTCGGTCGGACTTGGAACACATTTTCCCATTACTTGGTTAAGATGTAAATCAGGCAACGGTAACTTTTCTTGTTAAGTATTTTAAACCTGCATGGAACGCGTACCCAATTACAATGTTTTTTTTACTTATAGAAGATTATCTTGCAGTGGGCTAAGTACAAAAGAGTAAGTTAGTTAAATGATTGATAACAATGAATTAATTGACACTTAATTAAACAAAAACAAATAAATAAAAACCACAACTTTCACACAACGCCATCTAGTCTCAAGCTAACCAGAGCTTGTGTTATGGGTACTGATAAACATACTTGTAATTACTAAATACATGCATATTTTAGATAAATTACACCCAGACACAGAACTATAATGATCGTGCTCATCACACAAACATTTGTTCTGGGTGGGCATCGAACCCACGACCTTCGGCATAGCAGTCAGAGCCACTAACTACTAGACCAACAGGTCAGTCAAATGACACTATAAAGTCTGTTTTTCGAGAAGAAATCCATATTTTGCTACTTTGTAAAAAAATATTGACATTTTTAAAGTATCTAGATTACCGGCCTGCTACTGAGAACGACACAAACACAAAGCTCGACTCAAACGATGAATCTTGAATCTCAAGCGCGGTAGTAGTGCCTATAACCATTAGACCAAAGAGGCGTTAATTAATGTTGTTTGTACACGTCCTATGATGAATGAAGTAACCTTAGGGTCTGTACACACCACGTTTTATGACGCGGCGCGCTTTTATCCTACAGAGCAGTTTGTTGTCGTTTGTATCGATTCAAACGCGCGGCACCGGAGCGTTTGTATCGATACAAACGCGCGTTAGTATAGCGTTCTTCCCTACTGGCGGGGTCAACCCCGCTACTAGGGAAGTATGAATCTACACTACTAGCAATCGAGCAATTTGATGTAACGCACGTCTTTGGAACAAAAAAAGGAGCCTATCGACGCAGAAAACTTTATAGCGCGTTTGTTTCAATACACACACGCGTTTACAGTGCGTCTGCAAACGCGTTTATTTTTACAAATGAAATGAAATGAAACGATTTATTATGCAAGTGGGATATGGAAATCACATTTAAACGTCAATTTTTTCTCTTAAGTTTGTCGAAGTCGGCATTTCCTAACTGAAAGAATCAAACAATAAAAACCAGTACTGTAGTTCGTACTTCTCTCACAACACGCACATATGTGTGTATGTAAACCACATTTACAAAGCACTCCTATTTCACTGTACAGGTCAAAACGCCAAACCGTCTAGGCTCCTAGCCTCATACATTATTTAGCCATAGGCAGTCACGTATTTTTCGAGTAGTTCCAGTCCGCTTTTGCTTATGAATAAGTGAAGGAAAAAATGCCGGTAGCAATAGCCTGGAGATTCAACCTCAAGTGTCCTTAAAATTTCCTGGTTTGAATAAGGATTTATGTATGTGCAATTTTTATTTTGATGCGAATACATAGATTAGTCAATGAATGATTTACGGTAAAATATTTGAAATGAATTTAAATAGATAAAACCACTCCGCGAGTAAAGTGAACGTTAAGCTACTGTTGCCAAGGTTAGTCTATTTAGAATTCGCGTAACGGTGGGGTTGTAGTTTACGACAATCACTGTTAATTGTTAGTAGTTATCAATCAGAAAAAAAAAAAATTTAAAGTAAACAAAAAATATTTTTATCAGAGGAATTTATCATCTTGCCCAGTTATGCCCAGTAATTGGGTTGTGAAGATCAGATAGGATCTCGCTTTATATGAACTATTTATTTGTATTTAACATTCGGTTAGACTAGACAAAATCCTAAAATAGTTGGGAAAAAAAGGGAATGTTGAGGTAAAAAATGGTTTATGGGGACTTTCAGAATCATTTTGTCTCTTAATTTTAAGTTTAACTACGTTGTACTAGAACACAACATACTCCTTTATGAACCCAGACGAGTAAAGCACACAAAAATAACTACATAATAAATTAAAATTCATGCAAACCAGCCAGCCAACTTCATGGTTATCAAATTAAACCCGTCTTACAGCAAACATGCATACATTTGGTACGCAACGAGAATAGAGCACTTCGCTGTTTTACTTCGTCCAAATAAAATCAAAATTATGTAAATATCCCAGCTTATTCACTCAAGTGTACCTACCTAAATATTTTCCAGCACAAGATGCAAGGCTACATTGAAACAAATCTTCCTTTTTATTAGAGCCATGAACGTGGAGATGTATTTTATTGCAACTTTGAAATATGCCCGCCCGTTTCGGTCGAAGTTTCGAGAAACTAAATTCTCTTCTTGGTTGAAGGATCAAAAACGGGGTTTTGGTGTTATTGCTACTTTCTGTCTACGTTCCTATCTTGAAAGAGCTTTGTATCAAGAACAACAAAGGCTTTTGTCGATTTTTTATGTATTTTTAATAGCTACTAGCAATGTGTGGGTTTGCGCATTACAAGTAGTCTTGTTAACCCCTTCAACTAAGCTATATATATTTGTGCCTGGAGTGGGTTCAGGTCAATAGTATAATGTGTGGGGATCTTAATTAGGAACTCTCGGTCCCCAGTCCAACGCCCTAGTCATTGGGCTATTGCTGATTTTGCTAGTGCAAACCATTACATCATGTCAACGCGAGAAAACCTCATTGGACAACGAAGAGTAGAAGGTCAACGTTACCGCGGCTGGTCACCTACAAGATGGACAGATCACATTATATCTTCAACGAAGTGATTGCTTACAAATGTTCACACAGTATCACAAATAGACATGGATAAAACGCAAAGGCCGCGAATTACCTATCAGACGACCCATAAACACGACTACTTTGCCACGAGTGAACAACAAAGAGACTACACACATGTATAATCTCAGTTATCAGTTATTCAACAGAACTAGCATTCTGAGTTCTTGCGAAGTACAGTGAAGAACTTACTCAGAAGAAGAGGGGTAAGAGACCGAATTAGCCACCTAACTATGCTAGGTATGTGTTCTACAATGCACCCGTGCCGCAACTAATGTTGTCTAATTTGACAAGCTTGGGTTCGCAGCAGAAAAACCCGGGACAGGGGTCGTAAATCCGGACGACAACATTGCCAGGGGTGTCCCAGAAAAAATCTTACAAATTTTTGCAGCTGTAAACGTATTTTAACTTGACTCTAGCGTAGCGCGTTTACTTTGTTCTCCGCAAAGCGACGATAATGAGAGGATGTGAATTTTAGCTGTGTCTACGGTGTTCGTTAGATTGTGTTGAGTCGGTGAAATTAAGAATGAAATAGACTGAGACAATTTTCTTTGCTTATGACGCAATAATATCTTCCTTATATTTTTGAGAAATGACTGCTATCAACACTCATTTTTTTTTTTTTTTTTAATCTTTATTTTAAATTGAGGCTTTTGTCCACAATGGCAAGTCAGCCTCATCATAACTTAAACTATTCTTTCTAAACTCGTTCTAAAAATATAAAAATATAATTTACAATATTAAAAAGGAAATAAATCACTCAAGAGATTTGCTACCTCAGAAGAAGGCTGCGCTAACATTTTTACATATGGACCAATGTCATATTTATTTATCTTTAGAATGCTTAATAGTGACTCTCTTTCTTTCTTTGTCCTAACACATTCTAACAGTAGATGATGAACATCTTCAACCGTTCCGCATGTTTCACAATTGGGAGAATGTACTTTTTTCATTAAAAAACCAAACTTGCGGGACGGGTAGTGACCAGAGCGTAATCTATGAAGCAGAACAATATGGAACCTATTCATATCCTTGTTAGCATACCATGGAATTTTAGGAGGCTGATACTGTATAGTTTTATACCAGATACCCTTTTCCCTGCTACGTTCGTCAAAGTATTCTTTAAAACTGTCATAACATTTTTTTTTGCAATTATAAAGTTGTTCTAAATAATTAGGTACTATACAAAATTCGTAACCTTGAATAATCGCTAATTTTGCTAGCCTGTCAGCCTCTTCATTACCTCTCAAACCTACATGGGATGGAATCCATTGCAACCTTATCACTATGCCATTGCTTGTTAGATCTATAACCTTACGTAATATAGAATAAGCTATCGAAATACCTCTGAAGCCAGAGGCACAACGCGTTAAATGCTGCAGACCACTCTTACTATCTGTGAAAATGACAAAATACCGGTCTCCTGAGTTATAAGCAGAGTTAATGGCTTCATAGATTGCAATGAGTTCCATCGTCATAATAGATACATTAGTGTTTACTTTATACATAGCTGATTTGTTTCTATTTGCGTCATAAAACGCTGCTCCCAAACCATCCTTACATTTCGAACCATCAGTGAAATATTTATTATAATGAAGATATTTATCGTGAATTTCTTTTATAATTTCAAATTTAAGAACAGCAAAATTTAAAGATTTTTTAGGACCAGTCACACTTTTTAAATTACAAATAACAATTTCATCTATTTTTATACTGGTTACCCATACATCTAATGAAAACATTTCCAAGACATCAGAGGAATGCACACGAAAAGATTCACATTCATCGAGAACCGATACAAGTAGAGGTTTCTTTTTTTTATGCCAAAATCTTGTGTGTACGAGATTATTTAGTTTTGTTAGAAGTAACATATTTGTACTATTTGACCAGGACATACTCTTTAAGCAGTACTTGTACGAAAGAAATAATCTTCTGATATGCAAAGGAGGTAAGCACAGTTCACTTTCCATTACATGAATGGGACTACTTTTGATAAAACCTCCTATTATTCTAGCAGCCTGATTCTGTATTTTATCTAATTTATATAAATGAACATTGGAACTATTCCCAAACAAAAAACATCCGTAATCTAATCTACTTCTAATCACCGAAATGTATAACGTACGTAAAAACTTGGGATGCATGCCCCACTTAGAACCCGCTAAGACTTTTAAAAGTTTCAAATATTTTAGGACCTTCTCAGCTACTTCATTAACATGTTTACCCCACAATAAGGATCGATCAAGCCACATACCTAAATACTTTAAATTTTCAACTGTAATAATTGAATGCTCATTAATTTTAAGATCTATTTTGATCTTTTTCCGACCTCTGGTAAAAATGCATATTTTAGATTTATTAGATGAAAGTTCTAAACCTACTTCATCAAGTTTAACTATCATGTCATTAAGAGCCAATTGTAAAGAGATTTCACAAAAATGTATATCCCTATGCTTTACATAAAATACAAAATCATCGGCATATTGCAATATGGAAACATTTTTAATTTCATGGCAAATTTTATATGTGGATAAATTGAAAAGCAACGGGGAAAGTGGGTCCCCCTGAGCCAAGCCCCTATTTGTCCATCTGCTTATTACAGCCTCCCCAGAATATATTTTTATCATTAAACATCTTGCATTTAAAAACTCCCAGATATATTTACAAATATTAGAACCAACATTCAATTTATCTAATGTAACCACGACACTCTCAACTAATACATTGTTGTATGCATTATCAATATCTAGGAAGCAAGCTACAGTAGGGACGTTATTAGAAAGTCCT
Organism: Euplexia lucipara; assembly: GCA_921972225.1. NCBI lineage: Eukaryota > Metazoa > Arthropoda > Insecta > Lepidoptera > Noctuidae > Euplexia > Euplexia lucipara. The sequence continues at coordinate 9,771,549 of OV179144.1, read as the reverse complement.
AATTGAATATCAGTGACAAGCCTCGCAAGAGAATCAAATATATATGTAATTTGACGAAATACAACCCTACTTTCGATGTCTCTGTGTCGCACATCAAACGTCAAATCATTTCTCCATTTCGGCACGTAAAAAAAACATAGAATCTTCCACACTCCGGCCATCAGCAACGCATACGAAAGAGTATTTCGTACTATAAACAAAAAGGTACATCAATCATTCTTATACCCTCGAGGCATCGGTAGCGGTTGTAGTTGCTAGGTAATAACAATCGGAAGCGGGTAGTCTGTTGAATTACAGGGGCGGGCCTCCCTCTATTGCCTTCCAAGCAAACAAAGTTGCAATAAACCCGACCAAGACGACTGTAACGTTCGTACTATCTTAATAGCGCTTTTATCCATCGGGCTGGGTTACACATGTCGCTTTGTGAACGTCTAGAGACTTTGTCCACTTCACTACATTTTATTTTCAGCTTATCTGTTTCAGATATTGGCGATAAGGCTCCCAGCTCCGAGTATTGGGTGTTTTATTCGCTTCCTATTCTTTTCTAACAGAATAATAGACAGTATTTGGATCAAGAGCTTGCATCTCGACTTAGAACGTAAGTTATTGGAAGGCTGGTTATTCTACTTCTTTTATAAAATACTGCGCATTGAATGGAAATAGGGGAACATTAAAAATTGAAATAGTTTTACTGAGACTACTGGTAAGTGGTAGTTAGGACAATATTTTTTATTCTGGACAAATTGCCTTTCAAACTACTCAAACTGTGTTGTGTCATAGCTTAATTGATTCAATTATAGGCTTGTAATTAGTGACGTAGTAACAAATGTTAGGTACTGCTATGACGTCATTAAGTAGTCTGTAAGCCCTCTTAAATTGTAAGAAATAAAATATAAGGTACGAAACTTATCTATAGTAAAATAGTTTTTAAACGAAACGTTAGAATATTACCTAATTGAAGTTACAAACGGAAGTTTCAGAAACAACAATAGGTTCATTGTGAAAATAAATATTCGCGTCTTGGAAAGTTGGGGAGTCAAAATATTAGCCTTCGCTTTAACATTAATTAGTTTTGAAACATACTTGCGCACTTAAATTATATTAATTTAACTTGACACAGGGTGAATCGAGATGAGATTTTGGTAGACATTATTATAGTTGGATGACACAATTAAGAAAATTGTGAAAACTGGTTGACGCAACAATTTACTGTAAGCTTTGTTTTTCGGAAAACATAGCAGCCGGTGTTGAGGAGTAAAAAGCTGTTATTTTCAGTTTTTTTTACATTTTTGCGTTGAGCTTTTGGTAAGAATGTATTTTGTATCCACCTTGTAACTGACTTCATTAAAATATTTAATAAAAAATCCGGGTTTCAGAGCAGAAAATTTAGAACAATTTGTTATTAATTTCATAGATCTAAACAAATTACAAATTAATAACATTTCAGTGTCTGTTTATAACCGATTCCGGTCCGATTTTTGGAAATCATGCATGCATGAAAGTTATTTGATTGGTTGTAGTTAGGTACCAAATAAACTATTTTCAATTTTCGGCGAATTAACCCAATTAGACGGGTCTTTTACTGGCAAAATGAGGAATTAAATTTGAATCCGCAAAAAAAACTACAAACAAACCCACATAAGGAGTAAATTCCACGTAAACGAAGCCCCAGTAAGAGCTAGTAATAAACAAGATCTACTAACAAAAAATTACATGATAATGTTATTAAATAAATAGGTGCCTTTGAACCCACTCTCCTTGAAGGGTGACTTGAAGCTAAATCCCCGTTTGACTCTTCGTGACGATGCATAACATATGCTACTGAAGAAACAAGTACAGTATCAATAAAAGTTTAACTTGAGACTTACGACGCCGACGTAAGCGACATGGAAGGGAAAATTAAATCATTACTTTACTTAACATTCAATCTTTAATAAAATATTATGTGTGTTTTCAGTCGCTCTAACTATGTTTACCAATATTATAAAGAGGAAAGATTTGATAGTTTATTGTTTGCATTGAATTGGCTCCGAAACTACTAGACCGATTTGAAAAACTCTTTAACCGTTGGGAAGCTACACTATCCCCGAGTGACATAGGCTACTTTTTATCCTTGTATTCCCACGGGAACGGGAACTACGCGGGTGAAACCGCGTGACGTCTGCTAGGGTAAAATACTTGTATTTTAGCTACATTCGGTTAAAATAGTTCGGGAAAAGCGTGTATTTTTAGATCTATTTTACCCATAGAAGAAGTTGGTACAACTACAAAAAAAGACATCAAATGAATTACTTAACTTGTCGATAAATTCCATCAAATCATTCTATGTCAAAACTAATAACATTATACCAACACAAACCTTTCAGTGTAAGCAAATAAAATACCAACGTTATACTCTTTGTATAGCCACCCCGCACTTCATAATGTAATTACTTCCACTGTGGGTCCCACAATATCGTGTCCAAGACGGAAAAAAGGAAGCCAGAAGCGGAAAATTTACTCTCCTTAGCCAGTGATTTTTATTTGCTTCAGATCCGTTCCCAGCGTGTTCTTGATAGAAAGAACTACTAAACTCTTTCCCCACAAGCAATTATTTTAAACTTTACATTTCGATACAAATTGTACGGGCTTCGCTTTTGTTTTGCCGTGAACTTTTAAATGTGTGTTTGATTTTGTTGCCTTGTTTTTGTTTTAGTTAGGGCACTGTGGTTCGTGGAAACTAGGTTAACATGTTTTTAAGGAGGTTAGTGTTAGGTTATACTGTTGGGGTTGTATGAAAAGAGTAAGAACGCCGGGAAATCTAACGATGTATGAAGTGATCGTGGCTTTCGAAGCCGTGTTTTACGAGTTACCTACAGAGAAGTTCTGATTCATAGAACTATACTCCATCCGAGTAGCTAGTTAACTAAAGGTAAAAAATCTTGACAAGTTTTTTTTTAAATAAACGCTTATTAATTAAATACAACTACTGTTTAAACTTGTTTAATTGATCATGTAATCGTTATTGTTTTATCTAAATTTGTTTTTAGCTGCATTTTATTTTTAAACTGTGTTATTAGCTAAAAATACATGTCAAAATTGTTTACCTTTTGTTAACTACCTAATCGGATGGAGTATAAGATGTTAGACAACGTAAAATAGAGCATGCAAAATTATGACATCACGCCTGAAATCGACGAATAGTGAGGCAGATCTGTACCTTCCTGTAGTAACCCCACAATTTAAGCCTCATGTAATAGAGGACGAGGCTATGTCATTAATAGGAAACAAATCCTAACGAGCTGAAACAAAGAAATACCAGATAGAACAACTCTGTAACACCTCCAGAAAGATCGTCCTAGACAAACAAGGAAGTCCAAAATATGCAAAATAATAACAGCTCGTGTTTTCTCGTAACCTATAATTTTCATATCTAAGATAATGGAGAGTATGGCGGCACCTATTTCGCCAGAAAACAAACTAAAACTGACATTGTCCTACATCGCGATGTTAAAGTTGTCCACGCGATTGAACGCATACAAGATCCCGACAGCATTCAGTGGACAAAACTCCCGTCCGTTTTCTATGGGTTATGCGGCACTTTACGCTCCATTTCTCATACCCCTAAAGAGTTTCAAATATTTAGAAATACAATATCAGTATCACAGACAAGTTAATACAGACACAAGCGACAAACGCCACGGTAATAACCAGTCATTGAACAACAACTGCCACTTACAGTCAGTCTGCCGTCCGACCAAGTAACAACGCTATCTTATAATTTATATAGGACTATTCGTATCAAATAAATTACTGTAAGCGAACGTCCGACAAGTGTTGGGCGGGACAGTTTTTCTTACCGTATATTAATGAAGCCGGCTTTACAATCTCCTACGATATCTAAATAATTTATTGCTATACCAGGTGTCGCGCCAAAGACGAATTTACATAACGTACAGTGGAGAATAGGGTGTAATTTATCGCTACGTGTATTTTGTTCGCAAGAAAACGATGAGATCCCGATAATAAGGTCAAACTTTGTTGCGAGACTGTACCTACCTATCTACCTACTTGGGAATTTGCGACGCAAATTAGATATTGTCTGATGTATTGTGCGTAGATACTAAAGACAAACAGATCAGATGCTGATAAAGTTACATTTACATGGGAGTTACAGGTAGAAGCAAACTTTGCTTTAGCTTAAAGATTTACTTAGTTTCTTTTTCTTTATTGGACAGAGATTTTTGTTCATAGAACAGTACAGTACTATATCTTTAATAATAGTATTTTAGCATAGCAAGAACGGAGTATTCCCGTGTGAGCACCTATTTATTGAGCACCTATGCATTAACCTATGGGAAATGGGAATAACTTTGTTGCTAAATGCATAGGTGTTCAAAAAAATTATAAAAGAAAGAAAAAAAACCAGTAATAAAAAATAATTAACTCGTCGCTCATGACCACCCAGGCGTCCGCGTTCCAGCTTCTTTTGTCGACTATTTATTGTCTGTGGTGACAAATGAAAGGACGCGGTAGGTAGTTCTTGCGGAGTATTCCCGTGTGAGCACCTATTTTTAACCGACTTCAAAAAAAGGAGGAGGTTCTCAATTCGACGGTATGTTTTTTTTTTTTTTTTTTTTTTTTTTTTTTTTGTGTGTTTGTTACTCGATTTCTCCCCCATTTGTGGACCGATTCTCAAAATTATTTTTTTATTTGAAAGAGTATACTCCCGAGGTGGTCCCATTTTAATTTGGTGAAGATCTGGTGCTGATCTTCGGAGATATACAATGGAACTCTTCAAAAATAGACGGCATATCTGTCGTGATTGCTGGAATCGCTTGGATATTTATTGTTTATACAACATCATGACGTATCATCACGCCTGTATGCTCTGAGGGGTATGCAGATGTGTACAATATACCTAGATTTCGACAGTTAGGTATGTTAAGTTTCATTTATTAGGGATAAGTGGACAACCCTATTACCATGACATGTATTGTTACAAATAATAACAATATAAACATAAATTCATGGCAAATATTTGTATGGGAACAACTAAAAATGAAAAAATAAAAATCTTTTTTGCAAAAAATAAAACCGACTTAAAAAAAACACTAGCCGGTGTAAAATAACTCTAAATTAGGAAGTCTGTGGCTTTGGTGGTTTTGTCTTATTCATGATGGGCCACCGACTTCCGAATTTAGAGTTATTTTACACCGGCTAGTGTTTTTTTTAAGTCGGTTTTATTTTTTGCAAAAAAGATTTTTATTTTTTCATTTTTAGTTGTTCCCATACAAATATTTGCCATGAATTTATGTTTATATTGTTATTATTTGTAACAATACATGTCATGGTAATAGGGTTGTCCACTTATCCCTAATAAATGAAACTTAACATACCTAACTGTCGAAATCTAGGTATATTGTACACATCTGCATACCCCTCAGAGCATACAGGCGTGATGATACGTCATGATGTTGTATAAACAATAAATATCCAAGCGATTCCAGCAATCACGACAGATATGCCGTCTATTTTTGAAGAGTTCCATTGTATATCTCCGAAGATCAGCACCAGATCTTCACCAAATTAAAATGGGACCACCTCGGGAGTATACTCTTTCAAATAAAAAAATAATTTTGAGAATCGGTCCACAAATGGGGGAGAAATCGAGTAACAAACACACAAAAAAAAAAAAAAAAAAAAAAAAAAAAAAAAACATACCGTCGAATTGAGAACCTCCTCCTTTTTTTGAAGTCGGTTAAAAATAGGTGCTCACACGGGAATACTCCGCAAGAACTACCTACCGCGTCCTTTCATTTGTCACCACAGACAATAAATAGTCGACAAAAGAAGCTGGAACGCGGACGCCTGGGTGGTCATGAGCGACGAGTTAATTATTTTTTATTACTGGTTTTTTTTCTTTCTTTTATAATTTTAGTTTTTTTTAATACTGTATTTATTGATATTTATGTTTTCTTTTTTTAGTACTTTGTTTTCTTGGGTGTGTCCGTGGCATCACAACGGCCCTTGTCAGAATAACAGCGCTGCGATATTTATATTTTTAAATGTCGCAGCTAATGCTGCGATAGGTACCTTTTTGGTCTCGCACAGGTCTTTTTATTATTATTTTTATTTATTTTTGTTCTTAGTTTTTAATCTTTTCTTTTTTTTTATCTGTATTGCTGATCTTTTATTTTATGTTCTGTGCGTCCAAATAAAACATTTTCTTTCTTTCTTTCTTTACCTGCTACAGAAAACATCATGAAGTCACAACTATTTCAAGGGGTTTAATAGTATGATGGATGACATAACTTTACGCCTATTATTGTTCTTCGACGGGATAGGCAGATAAGGTGTGCTGCCTACATTTTGCCATTTTATTTATGTGTTAATGGGAGTGAGGATATTGCCATCAACTAAACACTAAACTTATTCATACAGTCTGGTACAGAAAAAATAAACTAAAAAGAAAAATCAAATAACAATTTGTTTTACCGGTGTCGGAGCTAGGACCTTATGCCCAGAAGTAGAGCTTATGACCATTAGACTAACGACACAATTTCTTAATAAAATGTAATCATACGGCTTTTAAATTAATCTATATCGACTGTCGCTAGCGTTGAATGGAAGGCGGAGCCGGCGCGACTTGTAGGTTGTAAAGGATCGAACATTTTTGTAATATTTGAATTTGTATGGATTCCGCGAAAAATAAATTAAGAGAACACAGAAATGCCGCTTCGTCCCCACCCTCGGAACGCCTTCTGCAGTTATAACTGACGCAGCGTTTCACAATTTAGTCGTTGTCGCTTATTTTATTTTCGTCTTTTTGCTCGTAGTACTTATTTATAGCTACAGCTACATTTTCACGGGGTGGTTTTTAGAGCACATTATTTCAGACATGGCAATGTAATGCAACCTACCATTATTTGATGCTATCACTATTAAATAGTGGAAAACAAATCAACGTTCATCCGGATTCCGGACCCCATGGGTTCTCTACATGAATCTGGACTCCCAGAGTTGAGTTCTCTACATTTCTTTTGTTTTCATTTTTTTTCTTGATGTTCTTACTTTAAATTGTTTAAACCAATGAGACTTCAAACGAAATATATGAACTGTTACTTTTTAATAAAAACATATGTGTCTTTCTTTTTAAATTAAAATGATGATTGTATATTGGGGTGAGATTCCACTCCAACCAGATGCAGTACTGTTCATAGATCAGCTGCCAGTCTGACAGTACAATACGATACAAACCAGTTACTAGGCAATAGGATACCCCTAGGCAAGATTAGCTGTCGCTTTCGAGCTTTCGACTACCAGTAACGAGTCTCAGGGTGCTTCTACACGGTGCAAGTAGCTTGCGCATATTGAGGCACTTGCGCAAGTTGTATGCATCGTTAACAAACATTACCGTTTAAAACATGTGCGGGTCTAGCGACTCGAGCATGTACCAAAGCGAGCCACCCGCGCAACTAACCCGCGTACTCTGTGGTGCGCGCAAATAACTTGTGCGTACTGCTTGCGTAAGTAGCACAGGTCTTTACTTGCTCCAGTTATTTGCATTATGTACAAGTGTACACAGTACAAGCGAGTAACTTGAACAAGTAGCTTGCGCATATAACTTACGCGTGTAACCCGCATCTTTACTTGTTCCAGCTACATTCACCGTGTAGACGCTCCCTCATAGATCTACGAATGACAACGCTATTAAAGCCTTGTTTGTTTGAGGTATGTAGGGGTTTACGCATGTATTGAATGGTCACTCATCCACAAACCAACCTCAGAAAGTGTGTAGTACAGACGCCAGCACATCAAGTTACCCCAATGTGTCAAATAACTTTGATCGTTTTTCAACTTTATGTCAAACAGAATAAGGTTCATATTCAATTGTGAAAATTTGACACATTGGGGTAACTTGATGTGCTGGCGTCTGTACATCTATACTAATTTTTATATCGAAAAAAAATGTATTTTTGTATTTTGTATGAATAACCTCAAAAACTCTTACACCAAAATGAAAAGTTCTATCACCGTTGTGAAGCTACACTATCCCCGGGTGTCATCTAGGTTAACGGAAAGAGGAACTTTTGCGGCTAAAACCGCGTCGCTAGTAATTAATACAAATGTAATCACTAATGTTAAGTTCAAACCCTTTAATTATTTCTTTTTTGTTTGTCACTTTAGCAATCCCTAACATTAAAAATAACTTATCTTTCTAGATTCTTTCAATTTGATTACAGATTTTTTATGTATCTGTAACTGTTACACGGAAATTTTATTTTCAAGCGATTTTTAATCTATTCCTATGTATTTAACTCATCGTTAGTAAACAAAATAAAGCAGTTCAACATAGAAAATATGAAATTGTACTTCAATTACGGAGTTAGCAAGCACGTCAAGATTTCAACAGTAAATAAATAATGTTATGTAAACACAATCAGGACTTCATCAAAAGCCACAAATAGAATATGAGAGACAGTTTGTAAACTAAATAATTTAGTACTGTTTTGTGTTTAGTTCTCGGGGTTCCTTGTAACTTGTTAACGTACTCCCCGAGGATTGAAGGTCCGTCTCTGTGAAATATGGCGTTGCTGACAGTATGCTCTGTTCAAAGGTCACAAGATAATTTGAACACGTCGTAATGTAAATGTTTAGCTTGTATTACATCTAACACGGATTTTGGGAAATATTTTTTTAAGTGAAAATTTTATAATTGATATTTTTATTCATTTTTAGGGTTCCGTACTTCAAAATGAAAAAAACGGAAACTTTATAAGATCACTTTGTTGTCCGTCTGTCTGTTTATCTGTCTGTCTGTTTATCTGTCTGTCTTCCTGTCTATCAAGTCCTTTTCTGTCTGTGTCACGAAAAATTTACTAAACTCACGCCTCTTTTCCATGGGGGTAGCCAGAAACTACAGAGCGCCATATGCTACGATTCTTACATACTTCTTTTGCTTCGTTTACATTCATACATGTTGTCATACACAATAATAATGAATAATAATTATGATTACCTAATGCCTAACTCTGACCGAACCTAACTCTTACTGAACTAATTGTCTTTACACTGTTACGCGTTACGTGTCTCTCAGTCGTGGTTCGGTGTTGTAAGGGACTATTTTGTTTTCTGTTAGAATATACACTGTACAAACGCCAGCATATCGAGCTACCCCAAATTGTTAAATTTTCCCAATGGAACATGAACCTTATTCAATTTGTTTTATCCAAAGACATTCAATACCTATAGACCGGACATCACGAACAAAATTTTCGTCCGAAAAAGTGTGTCCTGCCGGACACTACTGTCTATGAGTTTTGTTTTAGTACGCTCCGCTGCCGCTCCAATATTCATATATTATTCTAGATGGCGTTACTGAGACATGGGATCAAAGTTTTTCTATGACATTTCCTTGACATGCCCGCTCTATAGTCTTTTAAATCTCTTTGGTTTTATCTAAAAAAATAAATTTCACACAATAGGGTAGCTCAATGTGCTGGCCTCTATACAATCATTCATGGAAATTGCGCAAGTTCCCATGTGCCCGGTACAAGTGCATGATAGGAACACCGGGGTGAGTCTGGCAGACCCCTCTACTCACCCTAGGGCCAAAGGCATCCATTGTAATTTTCCACCCCTTAACAATGCGCCAAGATGATGACGTAAAGAACTTATGGTCTTCGGATATGGTTGATGTACCATCTACAGTTCCTACATCAATGACGCTGTTATAAAACGAAGTAAATAATATGAAAAGCAACTTCCTACTCAGTCGATGCAGTCTACTTGCAGGAATATAAGTTCAGTCAAAATATGTAAAACTTGTTAGAAGTTGAAAGTTTTAATTCTGAACCAATTTAAAAGTTACAGTTGTACTGGCATCTTTAGCAGTGTTACTTTATTTATTAAAAACTCGTTTTGTCCATTGCGAAACTGTTATTCCGCTAAAGAAAACGCGGCAAGAAATGAAAACTTTAAAGTTTACCCAAGTTTATTTGGATTTAGTAGCAACTTTACATTCTCTATCAGAAGTTTTTCGAAAACTGTGTTGTTGTCATGGCAAGGTTTTGAAATGACCGTTAATTTTATTTTTGGTTTTATAAAGCACAGTATTACAGCAGCATAGCTAAGAAAAGGTTAGATATAGTTGGGATAAGTTTAGGTATAGCTAGGCAAAGGTTTATGCATAGTTTGGTTAGGGGAAACGCTTAGCAATTATAATGTTTAGACGTAGTAGTCGCAACTGGCGCGCGTGTAAAACCTAGTGTACGAACGTAAAAGAAGAAAAAGGTAGTTTTTGTCTACCTCCATTGTGTTTTTATCTGAATTATGTATTTAGATTTGGCACTGAAAAAACTGTTTTATTTCGGTATGTAGGTATCTTATCTTTATCTAAATTCCTAAGTATGAGTATATGGATGTCTAAGGCAGATCTAAAAAACGACCAACCATAACGGGAATAGACTTTGAAAGGCATTATAACTGACTTGACCTACTCAAGACACGTATCTACAGTACGATTTCAAATATAATCTGCAAAAACCACTTACAAAAATGTGCGTGAAGTAAACTTGAAGGTCTCGGTCCACCAATACAACTAAAATTGTTAAAGAAAAATGTATACTATATGTCGATTATTATGTACAGACGCCAGCACATCAAGTTACTCCAATGTGTCAAAATTTCCCAATTGAATATGAAGCTTATTCTGTTTGACATAAAGTTGAAAAACGATCAAAGAAATTTGACACATTGGGATAGGTCGTTGTGTTTTCAAGACTTACCACTGACAATGTTTAAAACAGTACTATTCAAATTATTACGGCATAAAATTACTTATACTACTTACATACATTATTATGGACCATCTATAGAAGAGAAATCAATAAATGCTGTATTGTATACCTAAGCTCGTTTAATTAACATCGCTAACTGTGAATACATTTACATGCCATGTTATGGCAGAATATGCCGAAACAAAATCACTGTAGAAACTTATATACCATATTCTGGCAAATGAATATTCTTGATTTGATTTGATTGACGGTCAATCCCTAGCGTTACGTATGACCGCTCACTTCGTAATCACTTCACCTACAGTATCACGGAAAGAACTTGCGAAACAGAATTGCCGTACCTTATTACCTAATTTGTTGAATAAAATCAAATTAACTTTATCTCTGTTGGCAACAAGTAAGGCCTGCAAGTGGTCGCGATCTACGAAATGTTGCACAAAGCTAATTAACGTGCCTCATAGACATCTGTTGCCCTAATTATATGAAGGGTGAATTAGCTAACATCAGTTAGATATTATGATGATGGGACTTTGATAATGTTGCTTGTTATGATGTACCTACTTGAGTACTTAGGTCTGTCTCCAACAGTACTTCAAACTAGTTTACACCAGAAATGTTTACTGAGTTAGTTTACGTAGATAGTCCTGATTTATCACTTTTAACCGACTTCAAAAAAAGGAGGAGGTTCTCAATTCAGTTGTATATTTTTTTTTAGGGTTTGTTACCTCAGTGCTCCGTCATTTATAGACCGTTTTTTCAAAATTCTTTTTTGTTTGATAGGGTATACTAGCAGATTGGTCCCATTTGTATCAAAACTCGAATCCGGATCCTTGAGGAATTAAGGAAACTCTTCAAAAAATATAGGTAGGTACAGACGTACCGATTTTTACATTTTTAGTAACAAATCAAGCATTTTCATAAAGAAAGTATCATTTTGTGAAGAAAAACTGATGAAGAAGACATGCGACGGAAGTCTTCACCGCATAACAGCAAATTATTCGCGATTGCTATAGTAAGATGTCTATGCAGAGTTTTTGTATTTCCATAACATAACATTACGCCCTTCTATTTTAAAAGGGGCCCGGCAGAGATGTACAGATTAATGTCTAGAAAGAACTTCTTTAGCAATTGTTAACCAATTTCAATGATTCTTTCAAGTTTTTATAGACCTTCTTTACATACGAAGAAACTAAAAATTGCAATGTTATTTTTCACCTGTTAGTGTTTTTTTAAGAAGCCGGTTGTTTTTTTGTAAAAAAAGTTTTATGACTTTGTGTCGCAGACCTATGGATATGATCTAACACTGCACACGCAAGCGCTCACGCCCTTTATACCGGGAGGCTTATTTTTAGTCAGTTTCCTTTGCTTGAGTTTAGTTAGGGATAATGTCTGTAGCTTTATATTACTATTATGTAAATTGGAGTGTGCTAGATAACATGTAGAAAAATAATTGAATTTGATTGCTTTAGAATTATAACTAATTTTACTTATCAGACAGCCATGTTGCTGGGGATTTTATAAAAAAAAAACATTCCACAACTCTTTCACACAACGCCAATTAGTCCCAAGTTAAGCTTGATAGCTTGTGTTATGGGTACTAAACACCTGATAACATACTTATATAATTCTAAATACATACATATTATAGATAAATTACACCCAGACACCGAACAAACGATCGTGCTCATCACACAAACTTTTGTCCTGGGTGGGAATCGAATCCACAACCTCCGGCATAGCAGTCAGGGTCACTAACTACTAGACCAACAGGCCAGCAAAAATACTACGAAGAGGCGAAGGGCTTCGGGGACTGTCTAATATTGATGAGAAAAAAAAACTAATAGTAACTTATTCAGACTAATTTGAATAAATTACTTTTGATTTAGACTTTGAATGGCGTTCTCATGTACCTTAAGACCGCGCTTAAGACTTATCTTAAGCGCGGTTTTTTATATTAGGTTCATGCCATGACAAACAAAACCGTTTAACTAAGCCGATTATACTGACGGTTTATTAAAAATACTCATTCTAGCTCACATCTAGAATGAGTATTTTTAATAACCGTCATCTACCTAGTCGTTAAAATTAATTGTAATAATATTTTTAACACTTGAACCATAATTTGTTTATCTTCAATACCGAAGATTTATACAAAATAAAAATTACAGTCATAATTTTGAGCACGTCAAACAATCGAATGTTCTTGATAACAGTTGAACCCGTATATGTCACGATAAAATTGTTTGTTTTTTATATAATCCATTTCATCATTCGTATCAACATTTAAAATGTTAATTTAGGAGATACAAAGGATAATCGTTGATGCTAGGTATAAAAATGAATAGCTTATATCTCGTGAACCGTAAATCAGTAGAACTGGACGTGACATAAAAGCGTGTGTAAATCAGTTCTTTGTTATTTTGTTTAATTTGTGAAATGATAAGCTGAAAATATGAGAAGAAAAAAGTTTGTAAATAACAGACAGATTAGTGAAATTATGTGCGGTCAACAATTTTTTTGATAAGTAGGTACGATAACTCTTTCAGAATTACGGTTTATTCCACTCTGTTCTTTTTTTGGCAAAAACAATAATACACGTAAATAATTCTCTAGCCACGCTCTAAATGAAACGCCCACCATGACCACCAAGGCCATGAGCCACGGTCTAAAGTTTTGTTTAACCTAAATGAAATAAAATTATAAATGTCGGATCCGGACAATAGTACCGGACACAACGAATCGCAAGCGCCACAAAAGGCGTTAGCACGTGATCTACCGACACCATGGCGCGCTTCTACAGAGTCGTGATGTTTTAAGCCTGCAGCGAGGACGACATTCAGTGCCTGATCGCAATGGTATTATTGTATTATTATTGTTTTAAATATATAATGTATTATTATTTTAAATATTTATTCCAATTTAATTTAATTTGTGTACCTAAATTTTATTATTATTTTATTATTTTGTTCTATGTCTCTTTTTTATAAAAATCTTTTTCATGTAAGGGCTGTGTACGCCTGTAAGTGACAAATTCACTAAAAAATATTAGTGGTATCCTTATTCTGTTGTGTTTCTAGTGAATAAGTCGTTGGTGTACCTTCAAATAAATAAATAAATAAATAAATAAATGGAGCTAAGACGTCGCGGAACTGTTCTCGATCCGTTGCACTGGAGATACTTGTAGTGATTATGATTTGTTATAATTGTGTTGCACAGAAACTTTAATAAACACCGTGTAACGTACTCAGTGTGATTTCATTGCTCGAAACCCATCTTTTGCCCACAAAATGCCCTAGTCTAACGAAATAAATCGTGAAGATTCGACTTATATATATTTATTTATTTCTGTAAGAAACGGATACTTTACCTGTAAGTATATTGTTTATTAATTTAATGACACTGGCTTTTCCAAACAGACAGATCTATGAGAAGAAATCTGTGGAAAATTCAAAAATATTAATAAATTGCTTAAAAAATTGTATTAACATATTAAACGATTTAGCATTGAAATTCAAACAGTATGGTGTTTGGAAGTACCTACATTGAAGCAGCATAATTCATTAAACCCCAAGCGGACGCCGGCTTCCGCGCTGTCATTGTCTTTCTATTGTGTCAATCATTGGTACGATTGAAAGGTTAATCCCAAGTTTTTTTGTCATCCAAGAAATCTTTATAAATACTTTTCTGACAGAGTTTATGCTTAATAAATGACTTTAAATAATTGAGACATAAGTAATAAAAATATGAATGAATCCTTATTCTTTCTGAACCACAGTTTACACTTACAGGTTACAGCTCTGGTGTTCACCTGTATAAGTCTCTTAAATAAAACGTTCCAAACAAGACTCAGACTGTCTGAGATAGTGCTTTGGAGAACTCTTGGAGTACCACTCCTGGCGGCGCAAGGGCCATTTTGTTCGTCTCAGACACGCGGAAAATAATATTTACACATATTTCCCTCGTTTGTTTTAAAATATACTGACACTGATTATATTTGGATCAGGGTTATAGTTAACAGTCGCGGTAAATGTTGAAATTAATATTGTGAGTATTTTTCGTATTTTAAATTAATCATATCATATATTTTATCGTGAAATTTGAAACCATTTTTCTCGCGAAATTACAATAACGATAAAAACTTGTTACACATAAGCGATAAAAAAAGCTGTACAAAAATTTAAAATAGCACTACTAATACACATTCACTGATCATTTATGACTAATTATTTTGCTACATGAGTTTAAATATACATAATAATTAAATATACAGAAAGAGAAACAAATAGTATATTTTCGATTATGCTTGTCTAAGTAATACTATAAAATTAAGTAGTAAGTTAAACCAACACATGTTAAGTTAAAATAAATAGATTGTAAGTTAGAATACAGAGCAAAACAGATCAAATCACTGTATGTGTTTTTAACTTATCAATTAATTGGAATGTATAGCAGCAAGGAGTCGTATCCAGGTATCTATTTGAAAGAACACCTCGCAGTGCGCTGCAAGAGGGTGGAAAGAACTGCTGAACTGGGAAAACCTATGTATGAAGCTTATACACAAAGCCTTCATCAAGGACAAATTGAACCTAGGACCTTATGCTTAGCAGCTGCATGTACAAACGCTAGACCAAAGAGGTAGTCACGGGTCGTCATAAGTAGTAAGTTACCCTTTTAAATATTATACATCTAATCTACCCCTAAGTTTATGCGTTTGTGTGTTTGTTGTTTGTGTTTAGTGCCGTGCCCGACTGGGTCCATAATTGATTCGATTATAACTTATCTATTATACAGACGCCTGCACATCAAGCTACCCCAAAATGTCAAATTTTCCCAATCGAACATGCATCTTTAGAATAAAGTTTGAAAACCTATCAAAGAAATTTGACACATTGGGGTAGGTTGATGTGCTGGCGTCTGTTTACACTATGGAATGCAATAAAGTATTAAGTAATGAGTAACTTCACTAATATCATAATTTGTGTGCGAGATTTTCTTCCATAACATAGACTTGACAAACGTTAGATTAAGGTCTATTTTAGGAAGAGACCTGTCATAATTAAATTTAACTATCCGTTATAATACGATCCAACACTGCTTGACACAAATTAGTAGTAATTATATTATAAGCCTAAGTAAATCTGTAAAGCAATCGAGGCTGCCTATTCAATTTCAAGTAGTTCGTCCAATTAGGCATCATATTAAATTACATCTGGGCTGGAATATTATTACTAGTCGGCTTTATAGGTTTAAAATAAAGTACACCGGCGAGGGAATTGTTCATGAAATTATTAAGCGTCCTATGTCACCGTAATAGATACCAACGAAATAATTTACTAAGTTTTATCAAATCAATCTTAAGGCCTATCAAAGTCTGGAAAAAATATCTTCATAATTGAGAGCTTAATTGACTAGATTATTGATGAAATAAATAATCATAGCTTTGTGTTTTTTTTTCTTTCTGGCTTGACTTCATGGCATTTGGATTAGCTATACTTTTAATGTTGCCATGTAATATAAATCTTAGTCAAGTTGCTTAAAATGATTGGCTTTACATAATGCATTAATATACTTAGGAAATACATGTCTGCATCAGAATACAAATGTTAAAATAAACATGATTGTTTGTGCTAAGATTACAGCGGACATAACCTATCATATAGTCATAACCTCTAAAACTTAAAAATAAAATATCTATAATTCCGGCTAAACTTTCCTTTACGTGTCAACGAGTTCGACGTTCATTTTTTTTTGTAGATAGTACTCATAAAATAAAGGCTTTTCGCAAAATATAAAGTTGCGGAGACTCACGGTTTACGAGATATACATTTTTAAAGTTTCCATATAAATTGATAATAACACGCCATTTAGGTTGGATATTGTCATATTAGATGTCAAATTTGACGTTTCACGTTTCGTTGTCGGTGGAGGGTGCGTTTCATTCTATTTATTTTTATCAATTTTACGTGGTTGGAGTGTAGCCTTGGAGTTATGTGTCTTGTTTTTTTGTCTCCGACTAACCGTTTGTCGTAAAAATGATGTGGAAGGGATCCATAGGTTAGGTTAGGTTAGAACTGTGACCTACTACGCGCGAGCCGAGCGAGCGAAGCGAGCGGTGCCGCGGCAGCGGCCGGCGAGCGCTACCTCGAAGTTATTTGTCAAAAATCGAAAGTATTTTTTTCATAGTGCCCCCAAGACGACACTCGGACCGGTAATGTATAAGAATAATAATATTCCTTGTGGTTTATTCAACCTATCCGAAAAATACAAGAACCTAACCTCAAAATTATAAACACGTATATCTCCGTAACCTTGGGGTTCCGCGGTGTGGAGTTGGTACAGGAGGTAGGCCCTTGCCACCCTCGCCCTCCCCGCCCCATAAATATATGGAAATTAGAGTGAAAATGATGGAAATTAGTGTTTCAACCAAACCTAACCTCAAAACTTTAACCGTGGATATCTCCATAACCATAGGGCTCCGCAGGTTGGGGATGGTACAGGAGGGTATTCCTCCTCTCCCCCCTCCCTCTTCCCCCCCTTCCGACCCATAAATCGTTGACACGTAAAGGAAAGTTTTACCATAATTCCTGACTTCCTATAAAAGTATAACCAAAGAAAAAACTGTTCAGAAATTCAAACTATACTTTTAGATATTTTTCATAGGCAGACGCAAAAAAAAAGTCAACAAAAATTTGTTTGGGAGTTCGCCGGTGTTCTTTAGTAATGTGTTTAAATTAGGTCGAGAACGTACGTATTCGTACGTAACGTACGAATACGTAGTGCAGTCTCCAAAAAAACAGCAGGTTTTCGCCACCTTCCTTGTGGTTTTCTTGAGAAAAAGAGCTGGCACAGCCCAATCGCTAGTAACATACCACCATCTGCCTAGCCTTTTCCCAATCATGGTTTGGTCGGCTTCAAGTCTTATCGGATGCAGGCGACCAATTTTTTACCTGGAGCGACTGTCTATCTAAGCTCCACAGCCTATAAGGTACTGGGTAATACGATTGGCTTGGTTAAACTGATTGTCAGACTTTCGGGCTTCTGATTACCCGCAAAGACTCTCAAAAAATATCTACAGCTGAGACAAATAGCCCGACCACCACAGCAAGAGGTAATGATTTTAAAATGATGAATCAATCATTAATATATTCATAATTTCTATGTTTGCCTTATGGAGGGTAGCAACTTACCATAAGCATTTGCTTAACGAATTTGTATTCGTAAATGTTCATTGTGCAAAGGGGAATGCCCATCGGCCACACAAAAAAATGCCTGAAATGAACAACAATGAAATATACGCCAAATTGCACTACAAATCGTAGGAAACCCATGACAATTTCAATAATTATCAAAAAACTTGGTAGAAGCCAGTTCCAAACATTTTTTCTAAAATATAGGTTAAGTCAAGGTTAAGGATACTACGTACTTCATCATTTTGCACTGATATGAGATAACATCTCATCGTTGCAATATCGAGATAGCAATGAATACAGTGTATGTTTCTATCCATTCTTAAATGTACACGGTGCACAAGTCCAAAACAACAGCAGAGTCGTATCCGTCGTCAAAAAGCCGAGTTCACGTTTAGGCGGGTCTTATCTAAGTCGTGTTCAAAAATGGGTAACGTGTGCAGAAGTAAAATCAAAATCCTTAACAAATAGCCACAGTCGTCGTTATAATATAATATCCTGAATTTACTCGAGCCACAAACGCAAAAATCCGCAAACCCATGAATCGAAAAAATGAAAATGCATTCATGTCAAATTGTCATTAAGGCAAAGGACATGTGATGCATACAGCCTACGATACGATTTATAATTCGAGTTTTTTTATTTTGATAATAAATATGTATTCATACGCTTATACTATTTTAATTATAGTATTAATAGGTCGAATAATATTAAATGAATGATAACTATGCAATAATTCCATAAAATAGTTCGTTAAGGATTATTTGACGATATCTGTTTAGGCTGAATGTCGATTACTCATGTCAAATAAACACTGACCGCCATTATAAATTAAGAACGACTATGACGGATATCAAAATAAATATTTTAATTATCGTTATATTTTCACCCTAGGTAAACAAACTTGAGATACATTTCGTTATATATATTTTATTCTTGATAGAATTAAGGACTATTAGTAGTTTCTGTCTATTTCAGGCATTTTTTGGGCGTTTTCCTTTCTGTTGATGCATATTTGCAATACGTTTAATTTGGCGTCGTCGAATTAATAACTCAGACACCAAATTACAACATGAAAAAATGACGTGGTATAAGCAATGATATTATAAGTAAAAAGATGTACAGACGCCAGCACTTCAAGTTACCCCAATGTGTCAAATTTCTTTGATCGTTTTTCAACTTTATGTTGAACAAAATAAGGTTCATATTCAATTGGGAAAATTTGACACATTGGGGTAACTTGATGTGCTGGCGTCTGAACATAGGTTACACGCGCTTAGCAAGTGACACGTTAAAATGTGGCTAACTACCCACACTTTAGCTCAGTGTGCGCTAGCGTGCCGTTTTTGAAGATCGAATGTTGTTTAGGTAACCTATCTACACCTTTTTACTTATAATATCATTGACTGAGACTAACAGCTTAAAGCGTTTGCCAAAGCACAGAGAAGTTTTGATGTGTAATTAATTGTCACCCATCCACGAACTGACCTAGGCGGATCGATTTTCGATCGCCGAATCACTGTTATCTACTTAAGTTGTTAGTGTCACTATGTATGTAAAAAATACACGTATAAAGTATACATAAAAACACGTTCATTGAATGCCCCGCCTCCATACTATTACACACTCTGTGAAAATTTCAAATCCTTAACTGCCTATTACTGTTCAGGAGAAGCAGCCCGCTGACAGACAGATAGACGGATTAGGGATAAAAGGAGAGAAAAAACGCTGCTTAGTTAGGGTTCCGTTGGTACCTATCCTTTGGGTGCAGTACCCTAAAAATCCTTATATATTTTAAAATAAATCCATGACTCCAATCAATGAAAAGTTAGGCAACCCAGTCTTCTCTCCCAAAGGCGCCACTTGTCGCCTAAGAGCTTTAAAGCCAGCAGTAATTAGTCATTTCCAAAATAAACCACGCCATAACACTTTTACGGTCATCTTTTAGTACTGACTTTATTAGCTTAGGAAAATTAACTCACGGCATCACTTTAATTTACCAACTTGCGCAATCTTGTGTGGTTATGGTAAACAAACCTCGGGTAAATAATCGGGACTAAATAATTATACAGGTACGTAACTTAGCTGTAACTTTGTGCAAACATCTTCGAATAACTGTTGAAACAAATAAATACCTAACTAATCCATTACTAGGTCGCAAGCGCTACTACTGAGCGTGAGGTCCCGGGTTCAATCCCCAGGTCGGGGAAAGTGTTATTAAGTTTTTCTATGTGGATTTGTGCCCGATTGATGGCAATAAGCTCGCCCCCTATCAAATGGGACTCAAACATAACTGGCGAAATGTGGGTGTACAACCAGGTACACCTCTGCCTAGCCCTTCGGGGATTACAGGCGTGATATTATGTATGTTATTATGTATGTTAATTATTTTTATATTATTACTAGCTGCCCCGGCACACTTGATAAACACTCAAAATTGTAAAACAATCGGTTTACCCGTTTCTGGAGTTTCCTTAGAAATACTGACACTAGAAATTTTTATACTAGATATGCGGTAGTAATGCAGAGCTATTGGAGTTATCTATGAGCATGATTCTTAACCCCCAAGCGCAAATAAATGCCAACCAACAATCGGACACGAATCCAGACTCCGGGCTGTTGATAAAATTCCTGATGGAAACACTCAATAACGCTTTGTTCAATCTGGGGATCGAACCCAGGACCTCATATGAGCTCAGCAGTAGCGCTGGTAACCACTTGACCAACGAGGCAGTCAATTACTTTATCTAACTTTAAGTAAGAAGATTTAAATAAATTCGACCGCCAGTACTTGCTAGTCTCATTTACAAATAAATAATTGCAAAACTCATGCGAATAACACCACCACCGGCGAAAGCTGAAGTACCTGCATTATATTCATATAATAAATCCGCGGATTTTCCTAGCTTTGTGCACTAGTGAGATAATAGCAAAACCATGTTTTCAAATTTAATTTATACACAACTACATATAATCTATTCGTCCGCTTGTGTGATATTTTCCTATTTGTTACGGTGTTAATCTCTTAAACGGATTAGTACCTACCATTTCAATAATTGAAAACAGGTAGGAGTTGGGTATTATCAGATTGGATTACAATAATGATATAAACATACCTAGGATTAAATTAATATTAGATAGAGATTTTCACTGTTATAATAATAGGAATTTAATTTGTACGCATTTTGGGGCCCTTTGAAAAAGACTTAAGTACGACGCTTCAAAGAATTCTCTCTTTATGATAAATGTTATTCTTAAGTAAATAGGTTCATAGAAACACTTTTGCAGGAATTGTTTAAGTTGAGGTTGGTGTAGTGTACACCGACCTCACCTTGAGGTAGTTAAAAAATCTGACTAGTCTGTGAAGAAACACCGAAAGAAACTAAGAGGTCTCTTTAAATTCCGGACATTATCTTGGTCAGATCATGTGAGTACCAAGCAGATTAGTGTCTGCAATGATCTTTTGAGAAAAGAACCACACAGATATGAGAAGACCAGATCAGTCAGTGCCAGCATTCGTCAGAAATCGTGAGCTCAACTTGGAACTTAAGGAGCTCCACGTCTACGTTATCTCGACTACAGAAAGTATTGTAAGCAATTTTGTTGTATCTATTTATAATTCAAATATAGTTCGTTTATGACAGCATTTTGAAGTACGATCTGCAAAGAAAAAGTGTGGATACTTATGTACACACCAGCAGCACAGCCAGCACATCAACCTAAACTGTCAAATTTTCCCAATTGAATATGAACCTTATGCTGTTTGCAATAAAGTTGAAAAGCTATTGATGAAATTTGACATATTGGGGTAACTTGATGTGCTGGCTTCTGTCTACGTGTTAGAAGTTGTACTTCTTTGGCGTAACAAGATAACAATCTTTTTATTTTTTTTTCTTTCGCGTTATCTTACGTTTGTAGAATAAACGACACTAATAATAGAAAAAAAAACAAAATGTTGACTATAGCTAACTTCAGGGTGTCGGTTTTCGTGACAGTGTGCGCACGCATCGTTAAATGGTAAGTACTGTCATATATTTCTTTCTAACGCGCCAAAAGAAGTATAACTTCAAAAAGTACAGAAAGAAAACCAATGAATGAGGAATGATAATGTCAGATCGCAGAAAGCTGCATCTGACTACCCTGCTATTTGGCACCATTCTCCAGTTTACTTGTGTGATAAACTGACTTAGTCTAGGGACACCAAAGAGATTTAAAATACTATAGAGCGGGCATGTCAAGGAAATGTCATAGAAAAACTTTGATCCCATGTCTCAGTAACGCCATCTAGAATAATATATGAATATTGGAGCGGCAGCGGAGCGTACTACAAAAAACTCATAGACTTGTATCCAGCAGGACACACTTTTTCGGACGAAAATTTTGTTCGTGATGTCCGGTCTATAGGTATTGAATGTCTTTGAGAGACACAAACAAAATAAAAGTAGTGCATCTGCCTACCTTTTGTTGGCCAGTTTTCACAGAACTGCTTCATTCCGTGGAAGTTTCAAATTCGCCGCCACTCGGCGCTAGAACGACTTGCCACTTTCTTTTCGTGCTATAAGAACAGTTGACACTATTAGTATTAAATATTAACTACATCCTACTACGTATTCAGAAGGAAACTGGCCCGTATACTTACCCTGGGTCTGCACGCAGTAATGTTAGTGGTGTGGCGGTCAGCGGAAAACTTTATTTATCTTTCTTTTTCTGACGACTATCATAACAAACTACCCACTTACACTACACAGCCGTACACAGAACCACTCACACGAATTTTACAGTCTTATTTCGTTTATTTATTTTAATGAATTAATATAAAACGTAGTTAAAACAGTCACGTTCGTTTTTTGTTTTTTTCTAAATTTTGACAGCCACTCGTGAGACTCCGGTTGCACCCGCGCGTTTTTTCATTTGTCGCCTTTCCACAGAGTATATAAAATTAATAGTTGACAAAATAAAGTTGGACGGTATGGTTTTTTTTTGTGTTGTGTTAGTTTTTAGTTTTATTCAATCTTATAATGTTTATTTAATACTTTTATTTATGAATCATTTTTCAGATTTATTTTTTTCTGCTGTAGGGTTTTCATGCAAGTGTCACGGCATCACAGCGCGCCCATGAGAATAACAGCGCTGCGGTTTTTTTTTTAATATCGCAGCTTAATGCTGAGGTAAGAGTTTTTTCGGCCTACTTTTTTGATGTTTTATTTGCTTCGGTTTTTTATTTTTACATTTTCCTTGTTGTTATTTTATTTCTTCTTTAGTGTTAGGTTACTTTTTTTCTTTTAAATTTTAAATGTGCTGTGCATGTCGGTACATAAACAAAAAAAACAATACCGTGTTAAATAAATGCTGCTCTTTCTCTTTCTGTCTTTCCATACAAGAATGAATCGTACTGTTTGATGCAGATTTCTGTTTGATACAAATGAGATGATATTGTAAATTCTAAAATATTGCAAGAAGTAGGTAGATAATTACGACAAAAAAAATATATTAATTGAACTAAAGCCTAAATAAACTAAGATTTACAAAAGTAATCATACATAGACAAGAGGGTTTGATTAGGGCACCACACATTGAAAGCGTTCATTAAAAGGGTTTCCAAAAAGAAGAGCTTCGGTATTTTGCTGTGTGAGTTTAGATAAGTATTTGTGTAATGTGTGTTTAAATTCATATTTTGATTTTGAAAATAATTTTAATTCCATGTTTAAATAATTATAAAGTTTGGTACTGGTGACTTAATACAGTTTTCTTTATTTATGTATACCTCCATAACGCGACTACTACAACAATTAAACATAAAATATATAAAGAAAATTAAATAACCGTATCATAATTAGTTTATGTTCATGTAGAAAATATAAATACGACATGTAACTGCCTGGCAAAAGTTTTTCTCCATCCTTATAAAACTACTGTATAAACAATATACCTACATTATACAAAAAAAAAAAAAAAAACTCACAACTTTCACACCACGCTATCCAGTCTCAAACTAAGCAGAGCTTGTGCTATAGTACTAGACAACTAATAATAATACTTATTTTTTTTTTAAATACATACATAATATAGATAAATTGCACGCAGACACAGAACAAATGATCGTGCTCATCACACAAACATTTAATAAATGGGTGTAATTTATCTATAATATGTATGTATTTAGAAATATATAAGTATGTTTATCAGCTGTTTAGTACCCATAACACAAGCTCTCAAGCTTAACTTGGGACTAAATGGTGTTGTGTGAAAAGTTGTGGAATATTTATTTATATTTATTTATTTATTTATTTATTTATTTGTCTTGGGTGGGAATCGAACCCACGACTTCCGGCGTGAGTCAATTTGTAGGTTAGCTGGTGGCTTTATTCCAGACACTGCGTCATTCATAGCCATTTTACAACTTATTCATTTATTTTCTTTTGCTAGCACTTTATTAGCACTTCTGACACTATGTAACATCGGGACTCTTAAAATAAAGATAAGTACTTTGAAATAAATGTGTTTAATTTTCTTACAAGTTGAGGTTGAGACTATTGATGGCTGCTATGGGGTATAATATAGAGAGAGGTCACAGATTAGACATTGACATTAGAGATGTCTATACTTTATAAGTACAGTGACCAACAATAATATGTACAGAGACCAGCACACTAACCTACCCCGATGTGTCCAATTGTGAATCTTCGATGGGTTTTCAACTTTATTCTAAACACAATGAAGTCCATGTTCAATTGGGAAAATTTGACAGTTTGTACTCTAAATTAAAATCGTGTCACATAACAACAATTAGACCGACTCGATGAGAAACTTACTGCTGATTAACAACATATTTTTGCAATGGACTGTACATGTAGGTACCTACACACATATCTTCCTAATACAAAAGTTTGCAAAAAACACTCCCTGATACGAAGTCAGAAGCGTGACCTTAACCCTTGGCAACCCGTCACGGCTTCAAATAGGAAACCTACAGGAAATCATAAGGAAAAAGAATATTTTCCTCATACAAAGCGGATAAAGTCTGGGAGTAAATTGGGTAAAAGAAATACATAGGTAAGTGTAGAAGATGGATACCTACTGGTACAATCTATCTATCAGAAATCAATTGCTGTGTGTTAGTCCGGCTAAAACTCAAAAACGGTTGGACCAATTTATCTGATTTTGGTTTTGACATGTTTGTGGAAGTACAAGAAAAGTTTCAAAAGTGAGTAAATATAAAAAAAAAACGCTTGGAATATAGTAAAAATAACAATTTCGCTTTCCCTTAGAAACTGTTCTTACCTGTCCTACACTTGATGTTCGTCCCGTCATACGGTATACTCCTCTCGAATTAAAGAACGTATTTTAATAAGGATTTTGAATCGACAACATATGTGTATAATATTGGGAGTATTGCGTATTTAGATTTAAAAAATACGAAAAGCTAAATATTGTCCCCATGACAACGGATCACCAGAATTATTTTTGGTTATCAATTTATGCGTACGTTCTGAAATTTATTTTATTACTTAACATAAGAAGAGGTTTTATGTTGAAATAATGACGACAGAGATGAACTTCAATAATTCTTTGCAAAAGGGCTTTTTTTACTGTTTGGACTTAAATTAAAGTAGACCGGGAAAACTATATAAATTGTACGTAACAAAGAGGCACTCAGCGCAGTAGTTCAGTTTAAAATGATGAATTTAGTATTTTTTAAATCAATGCATTTCAATAAGGTAGTTAGGTTAGGTAGTTAGGTTAGCTATAGGATAGGTATGGTAAGTTAGGTTAGGTTATACATATATACATGTTGTCATTTTAATTCTATTGTTTAAATAAGATCACATTAGAGACTCGCATAATAAAAACTAGTACTTAGATTTGTTGTCATCTTATTAAACGTATGTATATCTAGTTCTTATAAATAAAATTGTCGAGTGACAGTGTTTGTAACAAAACTCCTCCGATGCGGCTATGAAATTTTGTGTGTATATTCAGTAGGTTTGAGAAAAGGATGTAAACTAATAAAAACTAATTAAGACTAATAATTTGATTCTAAGGCAGAATGAAGTTTGCCGGGGCAGCTAGTAGGTATACATACATACATACACACATACATAAACTCACGCCTTTTTCCCATGGGGGTTGGCAGAAACTACAGAGCGCCATATGCTACGATTCTTACTTACTTCTTTTGCTTCGTTTACATTCATACATGTATCTAGTAGGTATGTAATATATATTTTTTAATTTTGATTATACTATTATTATTTCAGATACAAGTAAAAGTTAACGAGTATAAATAGATTAAGAAATCATGAATAATAGATCATTCGCCGCTCGACGCTCGCCGCGAACGGACGTGCTGCGCTACGCTCCACGACTGTCCGCCGCCCGCCGTACGGCCGCTACTTCGCTCCGTTGCCGCTCGCCGCAACGATCTTCGTAGTCTCTGACTACAACCACGGATCCAAAGCCGCCTTTTTCAAGGCAGCGGTCGATCAACTCACATCGTCTAAACGTTTGACCCCCTCTGGGTAAAACCACAGTTTCGTGGTCCTCGGTGGATACCTTACGGTGCCAACGAAGCCGAGTGGGGTGTTGACCCGACACACCCGCCGATCCCCTTCAGGGTGAGGCAGTCAATTGGAGTCGAGAGCTAGAACCTTGGCCTTGGGGGATCTCCTAGTCAAATCTAGTCTCTGGTTTCGTTCACAGCTACACACCTAGTGTCGGTTGGGTGTTTCAACCCCTTCGCACTAGACTGGTCAGGGCCCCGTTCGCACAATAAGACTGGCGACGGGTTACAAGCTTAGGGCTCACCATTAGGTACTCACCTCCCTGCCTACACCCGGCAGGGAGGGTTACACATCCCCGGGCAAAACCCACCCGGGGAAGTTAGGTTGTTAGGGTTAGGATTGCTAGGTTCCCACCGCAATTTTTCCCGCGTAAACTCCCCATTTAGTCATGTCGGACGCTTTAATAATAGCGTTTTTCAAAGAGGTCCTCTTAAAGGACCCCGATTTCTCGGCCAAATATGGCCAGAAGTTCGACGCGTTACAGCGTCAAACCGGTTTATCGGCTACCTGCGCTCAGGTATGCGACCGCGACGTCACTGATTTCAGTGACGTACTCGATAGCCCCTTATCGCCGCCTTTAGCCGACAAAGGCTGCATTTCTCAGAAGGCTTCGATGCCTTCTCTAGAAATTCCCCAGGCATTGTCGGTACCGTCCCTTATGCCCGCGTTCTCGGAAACACCGACTGTTTCCAAAAAGCCCCCGACCGCTAAGCCGGCTATCGCTAAGCCGGCAAAAATTCCCACGGCCGTTACTCCCGTCGCCGACCCCGATCCCTCTGAGCGCATGGACACTACCGTGCCTCGCTCTCAATCCGCTTCAGAAGCCGAGTCCGCTTCCGATTCCTCCTCTGAAGACGACTTTCAAGTCGTCGGTAAGGGAGGGAAGAGGAAAAAGACGAAAGCCTCTTCCTCTCAGGCCACTAAGGCTAAGAAACCCTCTGCCCAACCCGCGCCTTCCCCCTCCCCCGCGTCTCAGGGTCCCTCTTCTAGCCCTAGTGCTAATCCCTCTTCGTCTGCTTTTCAGAAGCAAAAACCACCGCCGCCCATTTTCATCCAAGAAAGGGCCAAGTGGACCACCGTCTCGAATTGGTGTAAAGATCAAAAGATCAATTACACCAACGCGCGTTCCTGCCAACAAGGCGTTAAGGTCATTGTCCCTACGTCTAACGACTACAGGGGTCTCTCCCGTCTCTTGCGTGAAAAGGCAATTCCTTTTCACACCTACTCCCTTCCGGAGGAAAAGCCCACCCGTGTGGTTATCAGGCGCATTCCTTTTGAGATGCCCGTCCAAGAAATATATGATGATTTAGTGGCCCAAAATATCCCCGTCATCTCCGTCCACCGTTTGCACAGAGCACGCGGTGGAGCAGAATACGATATGGTCCTTGTCATCTGTCATCCAACAGAAGGCCATCATCCGATCTTTGACATTAAGTCCCTCTGTAATCTCATCGGCATAACCGTAGAGAAACCCTACCGTCCCACTATAGTTGGTCAGTGTCACCGCTGTCAACTGTACGGCCACTCGCAGGCCCACTGCTATGCGAAACCCAGATGCGTCAAGTGTCTGGGTGACCATAGCACGGCTGAGTGTTCCCGTCCTAAAGATCTCTCCCTTTGCTCAGAGCCGCCTTCGTGCGTCCTATGTGGTCAGTCTGGGCACCCGGCCAACTACCGTGGTTGCCCCAAAGCCCCCAAACCCTCCGCCGCGAGACTCGCTAAGCTCGCTGCCGCCAAACAGCAACGCGAAAGCCCATCCGTGAAAGTCCCCTCTTCACAGATGCCCGCCCGCCTAAGCCCCCAGAGAGCCTCCCCCTGGAATCAGCTCAACCACCAGAAGGCCTTCCCGGCCCTGGTGCCCTCTCAAACCCCCGCTTCCTCCATCCCAGCTCTGATGGAGATTCCTCTCCCTATCGCCCCTAGGGCTCCAACAGTCCCAGTGACTACCCCCTCCCCCGCATCCGCGTCGCCCTCGAGTGGCAACCCTGTCCTAGACAAGGCTTGCCACAACATGAAGGTCCTATTCGGAGCCTATAGGGTCTTTTTCACTCCCGCGGCCGATGCTATGACAGCAGAGGTCGAAATCGCGGCTAAAACCAACCCCGATGCCCTTGTAGACATATTCAAGGCTTATCCCTCCGTATCGGAAGCCATTTTCAACCTTTGCCAGAAGTAATCAATGGATACTGAAAGGCTTAGTACTCACAAACCCCGATCCCTTAAGTTAGGTTATTTCAACGCCAATGGCATTAACGGCCAACGTGATGAGATCGCTAAATTCCTACGCGACCATCGGCTAGACATCCTCCTCATACAGGAAACCTTCCTCAAACCCTACAACCGCGATCCCAAAATTGCAAATTACCGGTTAATTCGCAACGATAGGTCCCGTTGTCACAAAGGCGGCACTCTTATCTACTATAGGAAGCAACTTTATTGCACCCCTATGGACCCTCCCACCCTCACATCTCACTTGGAGTGCTCGGTATGCAGACTCGGTATGACGGGCCATCAGCCCATTACCATCATTTCCGGTTATTTCCCGCCGTCCGGTGGCGGAGAGGACCCTACCTCTATATCCCATGATCTCACAACCCTCTTCGGCTTGAGTGACTCCGTTATATTAGCGGGCGACCTCAATGCCAAACATCCCGCTTGGAATAGCAACACGACCTCTACCCGGGGTAGAATAGTGTTTAACTTAGGTTCCACCCTCAATTATGACGTCATCGCTCCGATGTCTCCCACTCATTTCCCTCACTGTCCCGATCAACGTGAGGATATTCTCGACATAGCTCTCCTTAAGAATGTAAACCTCCGTTTACAGTCAATCGAGACTATACACGAGCTCAACTCTGACCACCGCCCGGTCATTTTGTATCTAGTCCCTCGCTCGGGTCCCTTTGACCCCAGCCTGCCTCCCCCGACTAAAATAGTGACCGACTGGAGGAAAGTAAGCGAAAGTCTGAAATCCACCACGTCGCCTCTCTTAGACTCTATCCCCGACCAAATAGCCTCAGTCGCTGACACGACGGGCGCGATCGACTCGTTCACAGAGCACGTACAATCAGTCTTGAACGATTGTTCACGGACAGTGCCAGCGGAGGATCACCTCCGCTGGCGACTGCCGGACGATGTACAGGCTCTCGTGACCGAGAAGAACGCGGCTATCCGTGCCTACAGTGCTTTTCCCTGTGCTGCAAACAAACGCCATATGCGCCGCTTGCAGAAAACTGCAAAGCGACGCATATTGGAATTTCGTTCTGCAACCTGGGACAAGACGCTGAGCGAACTCGAGCCCACCCACTTAGCTTTCTGGCAGCTTCAGCGGAAACTACGCTCCACTGAAGAAGCCACGATGCCCCCCCTAGTACGCCCCGATAAGAGCGTCGCCTTTGACAACACCGATAAAGCCGACTGCCTTGCGGCCAGCTTAGAGTCCCAATGCACCCCCAGCACTCAACCAGTAGACCAAAGTCACCTCTCTGAGGTCGACGCCGAAGTCGAACGTAGAGCAGCCCTGCCCCCCGTAGAAGACCCCGACGATCCTCTGCCTCCCGTCACTCCCGACGAAGTGCACGATCTCATCAAAGGTCTTAAACCTCGCAAAGCCCCCGGTTCTGACGGTATCACCAATAAGGTGTTTAAACTCCTCCCAGCCCCCCTCATCATGTTGATGACTGCCATCTTCAATGGCGCTCTATCCAACAACATGTTCCCACAAACGTGGAAAAATGCCACCGTGATAGGTATCCCTAAACCAGGCAAACCCAAGTCCGCGCCCTCCAGCTACCGCCCCATCAGTCTCCTCAACGTATTCGGCAAAATCTATGAGCGACTTATTTATAAGCGACTCAAAGATTATGTCGAAGCAAAGAGTCTCATCCCTCTCGAACAATTTGGTTTTCGAACCCAGCACTCGTGCGTCCAACAAGTGCACCGCATAGTGGAGCACATAAGCCTCGGCTTCATGCGCTCCAGGATGACGGGAGTACTATTCTTCGATATAGCGAAAGCATTCGACAAGGTCTGGCACAACGGCTTAGTATACAAGCTGTACAAACTCGGTGTGCCGGATCGTCTCGTACTCATATTACGGGACTTTTTGTCGAATCGCTCCTTCCGCTACCGGATCGAAGGGGCGTTTTCTTCCCCCCATCCGATTTGCGCGGGTGTCCCTCAAGGCTCCGTGCTCTCCCCTCTCCTCTTCTCACTGTTCACCAGTGACATTCCCATCAGTAATAGGTCCCAGTTAGCTCTCTTTGCCGACGATACGGCAATCTACTTCACTGGCACCAATCCAGTCACGATAGCTCGCACTCTCCAATCTTCCGCAAACGCCCTAGGCGATTGGTTCCGGAAATGGAGAATAGAGGTCAACCCCGAAAAAAGCCAAGCGGTCCTGTTCACAAGACCGCGTCGCACTGTCCCAACCCCCGATCCAATTACTATGTACGACACCCCCATCCCTTGGGACTCGGAGGCAAAGTACTTAGGAGTTACTCTCGACCATCACCTTACCTTCGCGAAGCACATAAAGATGGCTCGTTCGCGAGCCGCTTTCGCTTCCAGTAGGCTTCATTTCCTCACGACCCCGAGAAGCAAATTGTCACTCAAGTGCAAATTGCGTCTCTACACCGCGGTCATTCGCCCCATCATGACCTATGCTTGCGCAGTTTTCGCACATGCGCACCCTAGGCATATCCATAGGATGCAAACCCTCCAAAACCGTTTCCTCCGTAGGATAACGGGAGCCCCCTTCTATGTCCGAAATGAGATTCTCCACGTAGACCTCAAAATCCCCACAATTCAGCAGTTCATGAAACGCCTCACCAAGCGTTTCATGGACGTAGCTGAAAAACACCCCAACCCCCTCGTGGTGTCGGCCGCCCGATACACTCCGTCCCGCATCTCTAAGATACGGCGACCTAGACACACCCTCACCGTCCCTGATGACGCTATCACCCTCCTCCAGGAGAGCGATAAGTCTACCAGCACAGTTCGCAAGAACGCAGCCCGATTCCGGCCTCGCCGTCGAGGCCCGTCGCGACGCCCCCGATAATTACCCGTCCTCCCGTCCCTTGCTTGTGTGCCAGCCCGCGAGCTGAGCAGTAGTTATAATAAACTCGCTGCCCCCAAATAATAACCACACAGATCCAGCCGTCCCTTGCTGTCCTCTCCCAGCGACGCCCTAAGCCGAGGCTCGTACCCCGCAGGGGGTGCCCTTAGCGTAGTCGCTTAGTTTTTAAGTTTTTTTATACTCTGGCTGGAGGTCTTAACTTTTAAGATATCTCTACAGAGACGCCCGGTTAAGCTATACACGTCCTCTTCAAGGACACGATATGCGATACGCCCCTCAAATAAATAAATAAATAATGAATAATAGATAGATAGAATAGATCTTGGTTTTTTTTTATTTTTTATTTTATTTAGAAGTCAGAAAATGTCAACGACTGGTAAAGTTCCCTAAAGACTGGCCGCAGATAAAAGCTATGTTGTATGTATGATGTTGATGAGTCTCTGGAGGAAATAGATACTAGCCAATGGATTAAGGGAACTGCCAACCCATATATATTCGTTTGCATTCACTTATACTTGCAGAAACTTTATAAGGATTAGTCTTAATAGGCAAGATTGAAAGTACTCGTTTTTTTTTTTAATACTTTTTCCATATATATGGATGAAATCTACTTATTGAGCTTATGCCATTTATGTTCATACTCAAATGCTACATGGTAGTTATATTTTCAATTGTAAAATCGATTTAATTGACGTTACGTTTACCTGTATTAATTTAGACCATAATACACACTATGGTAGTAATTACTAAGCACCTGACCTTTTAAAACAACTTTACCTCTAAGAAATACGTTCTTGTGACTTTTTTAAATGTCAAATTATATTACTCACATTAATAGCATATAAGAGTAGCGTAGAAGCAAATCAAACTTACTTAGTAACAGCTTAATTTATTTTTCAACTCATCATCATCGGCTTAGCCTTTTCCCTTTTTCGGCTTCCAGTTACGAAAGCGATGAGTGTTTTGAACTGTTATAAAATATATTCTCACAACATTGTAACTAGGGCACTTTGTATATCAAATACTACCAAATTTAGCGCCAAAATAATATTGTAACGTAACAAAGGTTTCAGTCCAATTAGATTGCAAAGCACCGCAGTCGGGTTGTCTGACAGAAGGTAAAATAACGGTTTCCTTTGAAAATCGTCGAAGGAAATAGCAAGAATTTTAATAATAATAATACCAGTTTGTTACTGTACTAATTCAGGTCCGAAGTTTTTTTTTTTAAATAGAGAATAAGAAAGCACAAACAAGCATTAATCACCACAATTTTAAAATTAAATCATTTACTTTTATTAGTCTAGGAGTTACAGACAGCAGGGCCTGTATGGAAAAGGACGAGACAGCATCTCATGTGCTTCTCATCTGCCCAGTGATCACGAAATACAGGGCAAATTACTTTGGTAACCCAGGCACTACCCAAAAGATTATCAGCAACATTGAAATGCTCTGTTTGCGTTTCTCGAGGAGTTCCGGTGGACTGCCGGTCGGATCTATAACCCACCCACCAATACGCTGAATACACGCTACAGTTTTAAAAGCGGCAATTGTCCAACGGCTAAGACGTCGGCCTGGCGATCGAGAAGTCCTGAGTTCGATCCCCACGCATTGCACTATTGACGTGAACCAAGCATATTTATCTTAGTTGGTGGTTAACAAGACTATAAGTAGATAATTTGCAACTAATATTGCGGATACCAGTTCAATATAGGTACAATACAATACAAGTCCAGATTACCTCAGCATGTTTTCATTCACACGAATCAGGTTAGTCAGTCATCTCCGACAGAAACCTAGAAAGCACTGTATAATATTATGGGAATTGATAAATTCATAGTGTTACTTGCTCTGATTTGACCCCACAACCTGAATAAAATTGTGGATTTTTTCCATTAGAATTATTTATATAGTAAATAGGTATATAAAACAAAGACTTTTTTGGGTGTTATAAATGAATCATGATAAATTATGACAGGGGTGTGAACTTAATTAATGTAATGCAAGTCTATGAATATATTTTGTGGCGGTAGTTAAAATGGCATGGAAAAACCCATAAAATATTCTGTTTTACCGAATAAATATGAGTAAACCTTTAGTCAGCCACGTAACCCTGGATTTCCGCTATTAATAACATCAAACAATCCGAAATAATGAAATATTCGAGATTAATTAAATAGTAATCTCAGTATGAAAACCACTACGCCAACAGTGGTGTTAACAGAAAAGGAGTTAATTTTAATGAGCAAAGTATAATTTTATTAGTATAATATTCACTCACATATTTTAGTCTTATCCCTAAATTTATAACAAATTCAAGTAACGAACATGTTATTTACGAAAGCGATGAGTATTTTGAATTTAAACCCAAATTGGAATTTAATAAATCTTTTTCAAGATTATTTAAGTAAGGTAACCAAAGGAATAGAAATAAGTACTGTAAAAAAACATGAACTTAAAAACACGTCAAAAAGTTCAGGAAGTGTCAGGAAATTATAATCTGTGTTGGTTCCAATAAAACTTGTCCCTGTTTGAGGCACATAAAAAGTTAAGAAATTAGTGAGTTGACTCACACATTGCTAAAATTTACTGTTGTGAAATAATGATGTACTTTTATATTTATATTTTTGTATAGTTAGTAGTAATAGTTATTTATAATAAATAAAATGATTGAATTCCGAGATAAAACCGTCACGATTAGTATTTTAGGATTTCAAGATACCTCAATGTGACTTACTATTACTATGTTTAGGTAAAAAAACTCTTACTATTCCTATAAATAACTACAAAACAACCTGGTCTGCAGATATAAATTGAACAGTAGAGTACTTAAAAAAACACCAGATACATTTATTTTGCACTTTAATTTTTTTTTAACAATGTCTACCTACTTTTTTGCTAGGTAGGTTGTACCTATTGTAATATACATACGATTTGTTGACATAAGAAAACCCATTACCGGAGCGGCACCTCAGATTTACGACTGTTTGTTTCTGGGGGACTCACCGAACTTATATGTTTTTCCTTTATACGAACGTGAATTCGGGTTTTTAATTAAGGATTGCCGTCGCGTTTTATGTACACACTTGGGACTCGTAATACACTTCATTTACGAGTTTTCATCGGTCTTTTTTTCGTGTCTATGCGTTTTGTCACATTTGAAATCCGTGTTAAGAATTTGTAATCATGTGTGAGTGGTGTGTTAGTAACCAGTGTCGTCCACTCGTGGCGCACACTTCCGAGGACGATCCTAGACGGCTGCTCTAAAAAAGTGTCCTATCAATATTGCGAAATGTTGCCGGCAACACAAATGTGTGGTCTGGTGAAAACAAGCCCTATTTTCTCCTTTATTTTACGAGATGTCACGTTGTAAACGTAATAAATTATATTACGTTCTTCCAATAAAGTTTTACGCCCTCCCCTATTATTTGAGCAACAAAACAAGGAATATTAACGAACCACGCGATTAAAAGGAAACGAAATAAATATATTTTTAAACATTTCAGATGAAATTCTGATGTTAAAACTGAGGATAGTTCGAAAAACGAAGAGAAATATAAAAAGAAAATACAATGTACCATCTGAACGTCCGCTAATTGGTTCTTCCTGTTCTTATTTTAAATTGCCATGCAATTTTTGTAAAATGGAATTTAACGGTGAACTTTTATTTTAAAAACAGTTTTCCGTACTTAAAGGTATAAACAAGATTTTATAAGTTGTAAGAATTGTTCAAAAGGCATTCAGTCATCATAAAGTTGGTATTTAACGGTATTCATATAAAAAATAGTTTTCCGTGCATAAAACTAAGATTTAATTAACAATAATAAATTGATAGCAGTGATAGCCTAGTGGTGGGATAGTCAAGTCATAGGTCTCAAGTTCGAACCCAAGGCAACTCTAAATTTTCTGATTTATATTCGTCTTGTATAATTATCATATGCTTCAAAAACGGTGGAGTAAAACATCGTAAGGAAACTGGCATGCCGAAGAGATATTCTACGAGGGCATGTGATGCGAAGTTAGAGGCCCAAGGGCGACTTTATTTATAACTCTGATACCAGGTTATTTCTTAACTACACGAGAAGAAGAAAAATTGTTTAAAACTAGTCATCATTTTCATTCTTTAATTATTGACCATTAAACCTTTCAATCGTATCAATTAGAGACACAATAGAAAGACAATGACAGCGCAGACACCGGTAATATCCTCTTGGGGTTTAATGAACTAAGTAAAAAGTTATTATTTCTAAATCTGTTACAATCCGGTGCAAAAAGAGCGTGTCACATAAAATATTATAAAGGTTATGCCACGACCAATAATGTAGCAAATATGTCAGCTTTGATCTCTATCTGTCGGACATCGGTCGGAGAACCACAATAAATCGCACATTGCGTGTTACCATAATATAAAATGTAACACCTCCTGAGACATTTATTTTCGTTAGCAACACTTCTTATTAGCGCAGATAGAACGCAGACACGCTAACTAATAAAATGTTAATAGGGAAATGTGGTTTCTTGATAAATAAACAGAAGTTTCTTTATTATCAGTGATAAAAATGAATTTATTGTTACCGTTTTGTTAGGCACGCCCATGACACTATTTTCTTAGGTTTTTTAACATTGTATCCTAACATAATAGATAGCAAAAATGTTTTCCCCTCAGGCAAAGACAAGCCAGCCAAGAAAATTGTCTGCTTAGGTTGTCTTTACACGTAGCAACTTTTGGAATCTATTGTAATAGGAAATAACTTTTCTGTAGTACTATTTTATAAAAATCTCCCTCAGAAAAGAGGTGGTTTGAGAGTGAAGTAAACTGTAACCATCATTTACTACTAATAATAAATATTAATTTCTTTAATGCTGTAAAAACTGGCTCTAGTGTTAGGTTAAAGTACCCTTAATTTTGCTTTCTATTTAAGTTACAACTACTATAATAAGTATAGGATAACAGTTCACGACACTTCACATTTTCGTGGAGTGATTATTGCTGACAGCGAAGTTCGATAAATGAGAAATATATGGAATTCAAAAGCTCATTCCATACATTTCAAATTTATCGAACTTGGTTAATGTCAAAGGCATTCAATACCCATAGACCGGACATCACTATCATAATTTTCGTCCGAAACTTGTGTCCTGCTTGGACACAAGTCTATGAGTTTTTTTTAGTATGCTCCGCTGCCGCTCCAATATTCATATATTATTCTAGATGGCGTTACTGAGACATGGGATCAAAGTTTTTCTATGACATTTCCTTGACATGCCCGCTCTATAGTATTTTAAATCTCTTCGGTTAATGTTAATTATAATCTGAAATTGTCCAAACCTTACTTATCTTAACCGGTCAAGGCCCGGGTAATTAAAAAAAAACAATGGCCGCGACTCACCGATGAGTCACCCAGGGCCCAACCGGTTAAGTAGAAAAAAGAGAATTTCTTCTGCAAGACTTACAGGTTCCTTACTACAAACTCCATAGCACAACCATACAAAATGATTTCATATCAATTTTAACCCGCCACGGCAGACCGTTTATCAATCTCCTATTTCAGCCATTAATACAATGTAGAAGGCATCCATTGTTCTCAATTAGGCATGCATATCGTGTGTGGTTAAGTGTTTGATTCCTTGAACGTGAACTCTATCCAAATTCCAATTATCTGCGTTTGGATCCCCTCGAAGAGAAATCGATCTTCCGTTTGTTAGGGCCGGTCTTCGGCCAAGCCAAATTACGACTATTACCGGGCGATACTCTATTTGATTATATCTCGGTAACTGACGTAGCTAGTGCTATTTTAGTAAAAGGTAGCTTTTTGGGCATTTAGATTTAATTCTGCGAATGTCTTTTTGTGAAATGATTGTGTCGCATTTCTAGGAAACAGAGATCGGTTTGTGTGTTGTGGGGTTCTGTTTTGTTTTCGCTTCTCAGATATTAATGTGAGTAGATATGCAAAATTCACGTTTTTTGACTGTAATGTTATATAATATTTGGTCTTGAATAAGGCACTTTTTTCATATTAAAATTGTCCTGACTACTGTAAAAAGTCTCTTTTCATTTTTAACCGACTTTCAAAAAAGGAGGAGGTTCTATGTTCGTGTGTATGTATTTTTTTGGAGAGGAGCTTGTGGCTAAATTATAACAGCCGCATGGGTCGATCGAAGGTTAAGCTACGCTTGACGAGGTCGGTCCGTGGATGGGTGACCATTTATTACATACCAAGACTCCTCCGTGCCTCGGAAAGCACGTTAAGCCGTTGGTCCCGGCTGTCATTTGTAGATCTTTGACAGTCGTTACTTGTAGTCAGAAGCCCGAAAGTCTGACAACCAGTTTAACCAAGGGGTATCATGTTACCCAGTTACTGGGTTGTGGAGGTCAGACAGGCAGTCGCTCCATGTAAAACACTGGTATTCAGCTGCATCCGGTTAAACTGGAAGCCGACCCCAACATAGTTGGGAAAAGGCTAGGCAGATGATGATGATGATGTTATATAATATTTGGTCTTGAATAAGGCACTTTTTTCATATTAAAATTGTCCTGACTACTGTAAAAAGTCTCTTTTCATTTTTAACCGACTTTCAAAAAAGGAGGAGGTTCTATGTTCGTGTGTATGTATTTTTTTTTTTTTTTTGTTTTTTTTTTTATATATGTTACCTGATTTCTCCCCCATTTGTGGACCGATTCTCAAAATTCTTTTTTTATTTGAAAGAGTATACTCCCGAGGTGGTCCCATTTTAATTTGGTGAAGATCTGGTGCTGATCTTCGGAGATATACAACGGAACTCTTCAAAAATAGACGGCAAATCTGTCGTGATTGCTGGAATCGCTTGGATGTTTATTGTTTATACAACATCATGACGTATTATCACGCCTGTATGCTCTGAGGGGTATGCAGATGTGTACAATATACCTAGATTTCGACAGTTAATTTTCATTTATTAGGGATATAACCCTATTTATCGTGACATGTAATGTTAACAATTAACAATAAGTATAAAATAAATTCATGTTTTAATCAATTCATTCATCAAATATTTGTATGGGAACAACTAAAAATGGAAAAATAAAAATTTTTTTTGCAAAAAATAAAACCGACTTCAAAAAAAGCACTAAATGGTGAAAAATAACTCTAAATAAATTAGGAAGTCGGTGGCCCATCATGAATAAGACAAAATCACCAAAGCCACAGACTTCCTAATTTATTTAGAGTTATTTTTCACCGTTTAGTGCTTTTTTTAAAGTCGGTTTTTAGAGGTTATTTTTGCCCGATCGTCTGAGTACCATTCAAATCTTGTAATGAGTATCAAATAGATACGGGTGGACTTGACCAGTTCGTCCATGAATTGTTTAGTAATAGTAAAGCCCCACTCAAAACTAAGGGAGCTAAAAGACTCGACAGCCAATACTAAAGAAAAAGCATTTGCGTAAACCGCCTTAACTACTTAGTGTTAGAAAAACATTTACAATAACCAAAAATAAAAGAAATAACCCACGCAGTCCATACATTCACATTAACTACAATATTACGCTTACAAGTTAGTACAATCAAGGCACTGATCAAATGCCAAAGCCCACTTTGGCATTTGATCAGCGCCTTGTTTCTCTCCCAAGTGATATGAAGATTCGAATGACGTTATTGCGACACACGCTTTTTTCGAAAAAAAATGGGAGTTAGTTAACACTTAAGTCGAAAACCACTATATCGAATGACGTAGTCTCGAACACGTTGATTCGAAAAACTGTTTGAATGGTACGCTAGTACAAAGGTCTTGGCGTTGAAATCCACTCAAACACCGATTCTTATGAAATGTTGTGTGTATATTCAGTGGTTCTGAAAATAGGATGTTAACTAATAAATAATAAATTAAACTAATCTATTGATCCTAAAGCTGAATGAAGTTTCCCGGGCAGCTAATAATATTTAACTAAATAAAAACCAGAAAGGGCAATATTTATTGTGTTTTAATTAGAACAGCTTAATTCCAACTTCCCTAGCCTTTTTGTTCGCAAGATAGTCTTTTACAATATAATAAGGTTTCTGACATTTTGTTCGGTTTATAAATGATTTGAATTTATTAGGATTAAGTACAGACGCCAGCACGTCAAGTTACCCCAATGTGTCAAATTTCTTTGATCTTTTTTCAACTTTATGTCAAACAGAATAAGGATCATATTCAATTGGGAAAATTTGACACATTGGGGTAACTTGATGTGCTGGCGTCTGTACAATTAAGATTTATTTATTTATTAAATTAGGTTTGTAGCATTTACTTTACAGTCATCATTGTGTTTTTAGAGTAGTTTAATATTCTTGTACGCATAGAAAAGATTTCATTAATTATTGCATTTTGTATAAGCAAACAAAAACACTAAAATAAGTTTAGTTTCGGAAGTCAGTGGCTTTATTGGTTTAGTTAAATAAAAATACAACAAAGTTAAGAACCTTCTCCTTTTTTGTAAGTCTGTGACAAATATAAAAAATGAAGTCTTTATAATTATATCAAGCGTAATGAGTATTGCTTGTGCTGTATGTATTCAAGCTGTTGCCCAACTGTGGATTTATAACATTTCTTCATCTATCTATAACTGAATATCATCTGCCTAGCCTTTTCCCAACTATGCTGGGATTGGCTTCCAGTTTAACTGCATGCAGCTGAATACGAGTGCTCCACATGGAGCGACTGCCTGTCAGACCTCCACAACCCAGTAACTGGGTAACATGATACCCCTTGTTTAATTCATTAAACCCAAA
Organism: Euplexia lucipara; assembly: GCA_921972225.1. NCBI lineage: Eukaryota > Metazoa > Arthropoda > Insecta > Lepidoptera > Noctuidae > Euplexia > Euplexia lucipara. Next base: position 9,731,193 of record OV179144.1, on the reverse strand, counting down.
GAGGACACCGGTGATCGCGCTGTCATTGTCTTTATATTGTGTCTCTAACTGACACGATTGAAAGGTTAAACTGGTTGTCAGTTAAACTTTCGGGCTCATGGCTACAAGTAACGACTATCAAAGATCCACAAATGACAGCCGAGACCAACGGCTTAACGTGCTTTCCGAGGCACGGAGGAGTCTTGGTATGTCATAAATGGTCACGTCAATCGTAGTTAAACCTTAGATCAACAAATACGGCCACAAGCTCCTTATTATCTATAACTGAATATACAAAGTTAAAAATAACAATCAGAAAAGTCAACAGCAAATCGAAACCTCCAAAACTTGTAAATATTTTAGTGTTCACGACAGACTCACGAAAAAACAAACGCACATCGTTTTGTGTACACTTGGCAAATAAATCAGAGGTACAGGAGCCAAATTTCAAAAGTTTATGATTTATCATAATCCGGATTTCCATTTGGCGAACGCCTGGTCCATTATTCTATGTCACAGACACGACAAGGGTGCGTGCTTGGTGAAAAAATAAACGCTTCCATCGTTATTTATAAACAATAAAAAAAAAGCTTTCCGATATTTTTGATCAACACGGAGTTTGAGGGATATCTGTAAAGGATTGATGGCGTATTATTTTAAGAAAATTTTATATGACTACGGTTATTTTTTGAGTTTTATACCTAAATGAGAAAATGAATTGTGTAGAAAACAGATCATGTGTGCCATTATGCAGTAAAAACAGTTGCCATATGCCATTTACACTTCGTGCATTTAAACATTTTACTCTCTGTACGTTTTTATTCTGAGGACAGTGGCGGAGAACTTTTATTCTCCTATTGTGAGACGCTTTGTGGGGGTGATGAACGAGTGATGCACTTTTCTCTCACTTGCGCGTCATCCACATGAAGCGAATAAAATTATAATATGTATTATTTTAAATTGATTTGTATGCATTAGATTTATTTACCTTTATTATTATTATTATTACTACTTTTAACCCCTGCCGCAAAAAGAAGGGTGATATAAGTTTGACCGCTATGTGTGTGTGTATGTGTCTCAACCCTCAGAATAATCACACTAATATTATAAAGGCGAAAGTTTGTGAGTGTGTATGTTTGTTACTTCTTCACGTCTAAACGGCTGGAGCGATTTTAATAAAATTTGGTATGTAGTTAGCGGACACCCGGGATTAACACGTAGGCTTTTTATCCCTGTGTTCCCAAGGGAACGGGAATTACGTGGGGAAAACCGCGTGACGTCTGCTAGCAACACATAAAACTTAGTACAAGTTCAAAAAGTGTAGCAATTAAAACTAAGTCAAAATGGCTTCTTCGCTCTGTGAGCCGTGCTACTACGTACGTACATACCATAAGTCACGTTTCGTCGAGCACACTAGCTCGCAAGTAGGTATATACATTCGGCTCACGCACACAAAGATAACAAAGTGAACACACGATTTCCCCTGTATTTTGTACTAAACGCGGCTTCTATGTGTTATTATTTTGAGCCTCTGAGTTCGTTTCGTGCAGTGTTTCTTTTCGAAGTAGTAAGTTGTAAGCATTGACCTCATGTAGTTCCTAATTAATAAATTATGTGTATTAGCGTTTTAAATATTATTTACATAAATATGATTTCACAACAACTGCCTCGTTGGTCTAGTGGTCGCAAGCGCTACTGCTGATCATGAGGTCCCGGGTTTGATCCCCGGGTCGGGCAAAGTGCGATTGAGTTTTTCAATCTGGGATTTCTCAGTAGCAGCCCGGAGTCTGGATTTGTGCCCGATGGATGGCAATAGGCTCGCCCCCTATTACATGGGACTTAAACATAATGGCGAAATGTGGGTGTACTACCAGGTACACCTCTGCCTAGCCCTTCGGGGATTACAGGCGTGACGATATGTATGTATGTATGATTTCACAACAAAACTTCACACGCATGCGCACTAACTAAAACACGGCCATGTTTGCGAAATCAGCGTTACAAAGTGGGAAAGTAAGCAAATGCGATATCGAGGTGAGATATCACGTACCCCACATAGACGTCATAATAAAAGAGCAGCCACTTAAATTACAAACCGTATAAAATATGCGTTACCTCCGGGAAATCTTCTCTGTACCAGAATGTAGTCGCCTCGTAAACCCATCTAGTAACGAAGGCCCCATGAGGGAACATGCTGTATTTTATTCTCGTCAAAAAAGGACATCTACATATCGCACGGTTGGTACAACTGTTTCTACAAATGTCTTGGGTTCGTCATTTGATATTTTATCTCTTTCTGCTCCGTTTGTATGGTCAAGAAACAGCACTATTCGAATTTAATAACACTATCATTAGGACTATCTTGTACTAAGATTCTTATTTAAACCACGATATGATGTTTGCGTGTTTAATTTTTTTTTCACACACCCAACGGTGTGTGAAAAAATAAAAATGAAAAAGTATGTGTAAGTGTGTGTCTGTCTGTGGCATTGTAGCACCCGCACGGGTGGATCGATGTTGATTTTTTTTGTTTGAAAGGTAAATTAGTCGGGAATTTTTTTGGCTACGTTTAATGAGAATCGGTCTAAGATGGCCGCTGCCACAAAATGGCGGATTTTATAATTTTTTCCACAACTCCCTCAAAACAGGTATGAAATGAAAAACCAAGACTAGTATGTAGTAGAATTATTTCTTAATTGTAATTACATGTGAATATTGGGGGTTTTAAAATTACAAAATTAAAGTAAAACATTTGCTATAGGCACTGTGGAAAATAAACATTTTAACTTTTTTTCTTTTACCACTCACCCCATGTCTTACTGCAAAGAAAGTTAACAATAAACAAAAGCAACAAAATCCTATCGAAAATTAATAAAGAATGTCAACAAAGCAAAAGATGTAGGTAGGTACCTAAGTATGAAAGTGGATACGAAATCGTACCAGCAGGGCTAGCATGGGCTGGGGATATAACTTTTATCCACCGGTTATTTCCACTGACAAGGGATACAATTATCTTATCCACCTGCCAAAGCATGGCAACAGGGGGAAAGAGAATTATATCACTTTTTGACATTAGACGTGGATACTCATCCACGGCTTATAGCATGGCGACTAGTGAAAGATTTCGCGATTCGAGCAATCCCAATTGACAACAAAACAAAATAAATATCCAGTACAGATGTAATAAAACGATGAAATGTACTTTGGTTTACTTGACATTCTCGACTATTGTGTAATTTCATAAAAGTTTTCTTTTAATGGCAATAATTTCGAGGACAAGCGTTTCCCCTGGTGTATCCCCGTGAATAGTTTATCCACCCATGTCGCCATGCTCGGAGGGTGGATAAAAATGACAGAGGGGAATAGTATTTTATCCTCTCCCCGTGGAAATAATATCTCCGGCCATGCTAGCCCTGCAGCAGGTGGTGTATGAAAGTCTCTGCCTACCCGCCTGGAAAAAAAGTGTAAGTATCTATGAATATCCAGTCCACCCTCACACTAAAACTAGTTATTCTGTGTTTGTTTTGCCGCTAAACGCAGTAAAAACAACAACAATACGCCATTAAGCCCCCGACCAATACCATTAAGAGACACAATCGGCCCAAGCAATGTTCCAAATTGCGTGTTCCAAAACCCCTATCTTGGACAATAAAAGCATTTATAAAGGAAAAAACTTAATAGAATGCGCCTACTTTAAAAGTGCAGGCAATATCTCAACCTTTCAAGCGAACAATGAGAGAATTCTTAATAAACTAATTATAAAAAGTAGAGCACTTAAAACAAACTTAACAAACGTCATGAATAATATCACCAGCTGTTTATTGCAGAAATTTATCGTCCAACTTTGTGCCTCAAAAACTCTTAACTGAAAGCGTAAACAAGGGATTATAGCAGAAATAAAATAATTAATTTCCCTTCAGAATTCAAGTTGGGAGTGCGAAACCGTTATAATTATGTTATTTTAATGATACACGCCATTAAAATAATGTGACTCCGGTTTTTGGTATACGGATGTTTTTTAAAAATATTTCGTGATGCGATGGGGACTCAATAAAGAAGTAACGAAGGAAGTAATTAATAAATTCATGTTAGCAATTGAGAAGGAATATTTGATTGCTAATTTCCAAATCTTGTACTTAATTTTAAATCATATCATATAATGACTTAGTAGCAGCCTGGGGTCTAGGTTCATGCCCGGTTGATGGAAATAGGCTCGCCCCCTATCAAATGGTACTTTATTAAAAGTGGCGAACGGCGGGAGTATTACACATCTCTGCCTAACTTTGCGGGTATTCAGGCGTATCTATTTAGGTATCTGGTTATAATTATAGTGATAACTTTATGCTCAATACTTTATTTTAGACAGGCCTGTTAGTCTAGTAGTTAGTGACCTGACTGCTATGCTGGAGGTAGGAATCAAACCCACGACGGGTTTGATTCCCACCCAGGACAAATATTTGTGTGATGAGCTCGTGCTCATCACACAAACATTTGTTACACCCAGACACAGAACAAACGATCGTTCATTTGTTCTGTGTCTGAGTGTAATTTATCTATAATATGTGTGGATTTAGAAATATATAAGTATGTTTATCAGCTGTTTAGTAAGTACCCATAACACAAGCTGCTCTCAAGCTTAAATTGGGACTAAATTGCGTTGTGTGAAAAAATTGTGGAATATTTATTGCATAATGTCATTGTGTAAGTATGTTTCATGTTAATAACGTAGGTATTTATCTGTATGTTTTGTATCCTACCCGTATTAAATCTGGCTAGTTTATACCTACCCTGTCATCATTTGCCTAGCCTTTTTCCAACTACATATGTTGGAGACGGCTTCCAGTTTAACCGGATGCAGCTGAATACCTGTGTTTTACATGGAGCAACTGCCTGTCTGACCTCCACAACCCAGTTACTGGGTAACACGTTACCCCTTGGTTAAAGTGGTTGTCTGACTACCTATGACGACTATCAAATATGTACAAAATGACATCCGCGAGAAACGGCTAAACGTGCTTTCCGAGGCACGCAGGTATCGCGGTATGTTATGACTGGTCTGGTCACTTTTTTTTAATGAGGCTTTTGTCCACAATGGCATTTCAGCCTCATCATCACTTATTAATATTCTAAACCCAATCTAAAAATACAATTTACAATATTAAAAGCGGATTAGCAGGTTAAAGTGGCAGTGGGCAGGCAGTGCACATAGCACGGAGGACTGATCACCGATGGGTTCGCAAGGTTCTCGAGTGGAGGCCACGTATCGGCAAGCACAGCGTAGGACGTCCACCCACAAGGTGGACAGACGACCTCATTAAGGCCGCGGGAACGCGCTGGATGCGAGCCGCTTCCAACCGGTCTTATTGGAGATCTATAGGGGAGGCTTATGTCCAGCAGTGGACTTCCTATGGCTGAAATGATGATGGTGATGAATATTAAAAGCTAAATAAATCAATCAGTAGGTTTGCTACCTCAGGTCAAGGCAGCGCTAATTTTTTTACATTATGGACCAATTTCGAATTTGTTTATTTAAAGTACCTATGCCAAATATTAACCAGACTATTCTTATAAACAAGTACCTAATATTCAATGATGGAGTTAACAGTATACATTTTTTTATTCATTTTTCCAAAAGTGTTTATCTTTTTGCCTTCAATAATTTATAAGAAGTCTGTTAGAGAAAGTTTTTAGCCCGCTTTTTGTCATCGACGTCGTAGCCTCTGGCAGCTCACAAAAAAAGTACAATTTTAATCGATGTCTCAACCAATGTTGACGGTAAAGGTCAAGGCGGTATCCAAGGACACTTTTATTTTTATTTGTCCACGAGCTTAGATTAAACGCAATCGTTTAGATTTATTTTTTCAGATTATACTTTGAGTCTATTCCTGACTTTGTTGTTTATGGATGTTTACAACCAGTCGCACGGCAAGGGTGGCTTAAATGGTCTGGATACCTAAAACTAAGAAGGTCTATGGCCCCTGCCTTACCAATTGTTCCCGCAAGCGCCTGCTGAAATTTGCATACAGTCGAGGCTACGTAAATTATTGCTCATCGTTTTATTTTTTAACTTTTGTTGACCGGCTACCTACATATGTAATTTATTACGTTCATTATAAAACTTGCACGTACATCAAGCAACGTATTTTTCTTTTATTCCCGAAATTATACCTGGACCAATCCCGCACATGGTCCTTCGAGCCTGGATGGTGGAGATTTGAAGAATATTTACTCCAATCAGCGAATTGTTAAAAAGGGATTGAAGAGAATTGGTGGACATCAAAAATCATAGTCGACGCCCGGCGTGACCGGTGAATTCTGCTACGTCATTCAGAAGATTATTGGAATTTATGTGGTCTGGATGCTTAATAGCTGAGAAAAGGCGTATTTATCATTAAATTTGTGTACCCAACACTCTATTTATCAGGTATAATTAGTGTAAGTTAGCCGTTAATAGCCAGGTTAGTACAAAATACCTATTGTCATTTTTCTTTGTTCTGTGAGTGGTTACAAATTGTAATACAATTATCAACTGATCAGTAATTAAGTAGTGTTCATTTTAGTTATCTATACTTTGATAAAGAGTAGTTCTTTGTAGTAACTGCATTATTTTACTTTACGGTGTAGGTAATCATTTTACAGTTATGGCGACAGTTATGTAATCTCGTTAGTTAGCACAGATAGACAATAGAAATATTAAAAGTACAATAATTATAACAGGTCAATACGTACAATTTAGGTTTTATAAATTCTATATTATTATTTATGTAAATTCACTTTAAACATAGAATATTCTAATCTTGTAGGTACGCATTTCAGGCCGCATCATTAATTGTAATTGTATTTAAAACGTTGCTATAACTTAATATTATATACACTTCAGGTTGATCACACCAGCTTACGCAATGCCAGAGGTTAAGGAATCAAATAAGGACAATAAAGATCTCGTTAGGAAACGAGCGAGTTACAAAGGAAAGGTGACAATGTTTTCAAACTATTTCAATTCTTTGGACCCCTCTTGTTTGAGCCCTACTGAGGTAAGCGAGTTGCAACTACGTTTTACTAGACTCGAGGCATTGTATGCCCAATATGATGAGGTGCAATTATTGCTGGAGTGTACTACGGATGACTTGGATGGTCAGATGTCGGAACGCGCAGAGTTTGAATCCCTGTATTACAAAACCCTATCTAAAGCTCAAAAAATGTTGGTTGATTATAGGAAAGGAGATTCTAATGATAGCTGTGACGCAATGTCGCGTTCTTCTAGCAATCATAAGTTTGTTAAATTACCGACTATTCAGTTGCCGAAATTCAGTGGTTCATATACAAACTGGTTAGAGTTTCACGACACATTTGTTAGTCTCATCCATTCAAACGACGATATGGATGAAATAAATAAATTTCACTATTTGAGGTCATCCCTAGAACGGTCTGCTGCTGTGGTGATCAACTCAATTCAGTTTTCTTTTGCAAATTATTCGGTAGCGTGGAATCTTTTGTGCGAGCGGTTTGATAACAAACATCTGCTTATCCAACATCATGTTAGTGCATTATTTCAAATCGACACCCTTCAAAGGGAGTCATCAGTTAATTTAAAAAGTTTACTTGATGATTAGATGAACCGGTTAATCATTGGGATACTTTACTCATTTATATTCTTACACACAAATTAGATAGCAAAACTTATCGTGAATGGGGTGAGTATAAGGGCCGCCTGGACAAGAATTCTAAAGTTACGTTTGAATTGTTTATTACTTTTATTAAAAACCGTGCTGAGATATTAGAAACGTTCGAATTGGAGGCTTCCACGAATACTAAACACTCACATACAGGTAAAAATTCAAACAAGGTCAGGTCAATGTTGGCGCAGGATTCTAATAAAAATAATTCAGGAGAAAGTTCAAGCAAACAGGATGATGGTGTTTCAAATAAGCCTAAGAATTGTGTTATGTGTAACGGCGATCATATGTTAGGTAGTTGTCCTCAGTTTTTATCGTTGAGCAATGAAGCTCGTTTGCAGTTATTACCTAAATACAAAGTTTGTTACAACTGTTTTAATCTGGGACATTATGCAAACAACTGCAAAAAGCCAAGTTGTAAAATATGCCGTCGTAAACACAACACTATTATTCACGTTGATAAATCTTTGAAGTCAGACGCAAGTGGTACTTCTGCTAGCAGTGTTGTTGCTGACACGAATGGCAGTGCGACTGTCTCCACTCAGCCCACTACTATAGGTATAGGTACCGGTGGTGTGTCGCTGTCCGCGAGTGTTGAACACGGTGACGTGTTATTGTCCACTGCACTCGTCAAGATCATGAGTATTAATGGTCAGCAATATGTTGCTCGTGCTGTGCTTGACAGTGGCAGCACGTCATGTCTCATGACTGAGAGGTTATACCACCAGCTAGGTTTGACTGCCAAGACTGTTAACAATTCTATTATAGGTATTAACAACTCCTCATCTTTTATCAATAAAATGTGTTCTATAACAATAAAATCTTTAAACAATAACTTTAGTATGGATATTAATTGTTTTATTCTCCCATCCATCACAGATAGAATTCCAAGTAAACATGTTAACTTGTTAAAAATTAAAATTCCGTCTGATGTTTGTCTCGCAGATCCCAACTTTGACTCACCCGCGCCTGTTGACATGTTGCTGGGTGCTGACATCTTTTGGGATTTATTGGAATTTATTTATTTATTTATTTAAGGACAACCAACAAAGCATACACCATAATACATGACAAGTTTACATTATATTTTTAAATTTACTAGTGTTGCCTTAATTAAAGGCTGCCACGACATGCGTTAAATACAAAATTAGGAAAACAGTTTTACAAATCAAAACTAAACAAAAACAAAAGACACCTTCTTAGGTACACAAAACAGTTATAAACAGTTCATTGATGCATTAATGCAATATACCATTGGTTAGTTCACACATTTTTTTCGACGACAGCCAGTTAATAAAAGAAAAAAAAACGCAAACAATTGTCCAAATCTATATGTGAGCAAGTCACAAAGATTAAAAGATAAGAATTAAAAAAAAAACACATACACTTTTATGATATTGCCCTATGCAGGACAGACTTAAATTTACGCAAGGAGAGGGACATATCAATATCGACACTAGGTGAGCATGACAGGCGACTAAATTGAACCTGCATTCTATTAATAGAAGAAAAATGACCCAGGTTGGTTTTAAAGCCCTTAGCGCGAAGCAACCGATATCTAGACCTACGAGCAAGTTTGTAAGGCACATGTATATTAATTTGACTCAGCAAATGCGGACAATCAAAGTGAGCGTTTATTAATTTGTATAAGAACAGATGATCTAGAATCATACGGCGATTATCCAGACTCAAAAGTTTGAAATGTTTCAAGCGTGAACTGTAGCTCGTTAAAGTGCTAGTCATGTTACAGTGATATGACAAGTGCCAAAGAAATCTTTTCTGCACTGATTCTAAACGACGTTTATGTATTTCGTAAAATGGAGTCCAAGCTATGCTGCAATATTATTCCAAGCCTGATCTGACCATTGAGTTAAAGATTGCAATTTTAGTTGAGGCGAGCTTAAAGTCTTTACAGTTACGCAGAATGAATCCCAACATTTTAAACCCCTTAGTAGCTATTTTATCAACGTGAGTATTAAACCGAAGTTTATTATCAATATAAACACCCAAATCACGAATTACTTCTTTCTCATTAATGATTTGGTCATTAATTTTATAATTACTAAAATATGGTCCTTTTTTCCTAGAAAAATGTACGTGGTTACATTTGCCAGCATTAAGTAGCATATTATTGTCGGTACACCACTGGGAGAAACGGTCCAAGTCTTCTTGGAGTTGATGTGGATCCAGATTGCAATCTATTCGTTTTATGATTTTTAGATCATCCGCGTATAAGTATATCTTTGAATGTACGAAGCAAGACGCTACGTCGTTTATAAATATGTTGAAAAACAACGGACCCAAATGGGAACCTTGGGGTACGCCGGAGGGCGAAAAAAACAAGTTTGACGAGTAACCGTTGACCACCACTTTGGATGTCCGTTTAGCAAGGTAAGACTCACACCACTGCAATAAATTTCCTGCAATTCCGATAGTGTGTAATTTGTTAACTAACAGTTTGTGTTCAATTTTGTCGAATGCCTTGCTAAAATCCGTGTAGATAACATCCACAGTTGATCCGCGATCAACAGCGTCGACTAAATCAGATATAAAGCACGCAAGATTAGTTGCAGTTGATCGGCCCATCATGAAGCCGTGTTGTTCTGGCATCAAGGTTTGCCTTACATGCCACGCAAGTCTAGGGTGAACCAAAGCTTCGAACACCTTGCCAAAAATAGACAAAATAGATACTGGTCTGTAGTTATTAGCGGCGGACTTGTCACCAGATTTGAAAATCGGTACTACTCGCGCTTCTTTCCAAGTCATCGGAAAACAACCTGTGCTTAATGATCTATTATAAATCATAGAGAGAGGCTTACCTAAAAAGTTACAACATTTTATTGCAAAAATGGAAGGCAGCCCGTCAGGCCCTGGCCCCTTATTAGGGTCAAGTGCCTTTAAAGCTTTAGTAACAGAATTCGTGGTTCATGTTAATTGGGTCAGAGAATCAGAGTGCTGATATTGCGCAGTCTCTAAGTAATTCGTATTGTTAATATTATTACTATTATAACGGTTATAAACAGATGAAAAACATGAGGCAAATATATTGCAATTATCAATTCCGTTACTACCTTTGGCATCACCGAAATGTATTGATGAAGGATACGTACTGTTACCGTTACGTTTATGCTTTAAAAATGACCAAAAAAGTTTAGGGTTACAAGTAATCGAAGATTCCATTGACTTTATATATTGCCTATAATTAACATGTGTTAATCTTGAAACTCTGTCCTTTAAGAGACGATATGAAATTTTATCTAGGGGGTTTTTATATTTGGTGTAATGTGCATGGTACTTATTTTTTTCTTGCAGCATACGAATAAGATCCCTGCTAAACCAAACTGGATATTTAAACGTTTTTGGCTTGGACTTGGGTACGCAAGTCTCAATAACATTATAGATGACTTTGTAAAATGAATCTACCATTGCGTCAACATCGCAACACTGTGAAAACAAGTCTTCCCATGATATTCTACTTAATTCCTGAAAAATTTTGCTATAATCAGCTTTATAGAAAATAAATTTTGGTTCCCGGTTAGGGCGTAAAGCTTCCTCATGCAGGTTACAAAGCAGTTCAAATTGAAGGGGGGGATGGTATGCATCTATATTGCATAAGGGGCTCTCGGACGTAGTTAAGCTTTTCACCGAGGTATCTGTCAAAACAAGATCGAGTATCTTATTCTTATGGTTATAAACACAATTGTATTGAGCCAAGTTATTTAATGAAATAAAGTCTAATAGTCTCTGCTCGTAAATTCCATTTTTACTTAAAGAAGATGTAAGCGGTCCGTCAGGTAAACCCATCCATTCAATGCTGCTCAGGTTAAAATCACCCAATATCAACGTGGCATTAAAGTTATCCAAGGCATTATTAGCATTATCTATAAAATGTTCTAAAATATGCTTTTGTACTGGGGGAGGAATGTACACCGCACAGATCAATAGTTTAGCCGGTTGTTTGTTTAAGCAAATGTCAACACACACCCATACGTCTTCGCATTTACTCTCCCATTTAGTCACTCGATATGATCTTAACCTTTTAGACACAGCCACTAACACACCGCCACCGGATTTTTTACTATGAAAACCACTAGACTCGCGATCACGTCTATAAACCAGATATCGGTTGCAGAACAATTCAGAGTCCAATATATCGCCCGCCAACCATGTCTCACTCAGCACAATTATATCATAGTTGCATGTTAACACATTCAGGTAAAAATCGATAGTTTTAGTCCTCAAACCTCTTACGTTTTGATAGTAACATTTAATTAAATTAGTGAATGCAAAAAAGTTGAGTATCGTTTCAAGAATTTAATTTAAAGATACTTATTATACCAAAAGAATAGAAAAATAAGAATAGATTAAGTTAATTTACTTAATAAGTCCATATTACGGATAAATATCTTTTCAGATTCACCTGATTTGCGCACATAAACTCGTCCACCGCGTACCCACACAAATTTATAATTTAGTTCTTTAGCTCGAAGTCGGGCTGCGGCGTGTAGGTTTTTATTTTCCATTGTAAGATTCTCGGTAACAAATATAGCAATCTTCTTATCATCCAGGCCAAGTACGCCGGTATTCAGCTTCTCATTTGGGTGATCCTTGTTGTATTGTATTGTAGCTGCCAGCAGGGAATCCCGGGTTCGTGGGGTGTTGAACTTCACCAGGATTGTACGTGGGCGAGAAGATTCAGGGTTCGACTTGGCAACACGTGAACAATAAGATATGTCACCGTCGTTTATGGGAAACCTGACAACTTGGCCGAGTTGTCTGACAATGCTTACTACATTCTCTGCCTTGTGCTCGGGTACACACTGAATTTCCAAGTTAGTAGACCTGGACAACTGGTCCATCTGCCTGACCCTATTAGACAAAACGTTGACCTCCGACCGAAGCTGCTCGTTCTCAGCTTTTAATTGCTTCATTGTGGAGTTATGACCGACCACGTCGCTATTTAAACTGTCAAATTGCCCACTTAAAAATTTAAGGGAATCCTCAAACCCAGTTACTTGATTTCTCAGTTCTCGCAACTCAGCACTCAGGGTATGCTTCATTTCACTCATAAATTCATTCATAACAGAACGCATCTCGTCGCGTATCATAACCTGTATATCGGGGCGCGAAACACTGTCGGGCAATCTAGTAACAAATTCCGGCTTGTTTAGCATCTTACGACGCGTTACATTAAAAGTTATATCAGCCAAGCCCGTCGGAGTCGAAGGGCGAACGGGATCATCGCCTTTGGGCTGTTTATTGCCGCAATTCAGGCATATCCACTTCAGGCTTGTATCGAGAAACTTCTTTCCTTCCTCCGGTGAGACATCGAGACACGACCAATGATATTTTTCTTTACAACGCTGGCATTCTAAGTAATCCTTTTCTGTTAAATCATTACAAACAGCACATACACTCATGCTTATTCGGTGCACGCGCACTTCCGTGGCGATGACAAGGACGAATAATTGCAACTGTCTCTTATCGCAGGGGAGGTGCGGCAAGTCCCCGCGCACGCTATTAGCACTCGCGCCTAAGTTTTTTTCCACAAAATGTAATTTCTGTGACACTGGACTATGTGACTTATTAGTTTACGCAACGGTACTAATTAGCGTAATAGAAAAAAGGTTTTTAGTTAGTGATGATAATAAAATAACGACACGTCTCCTTCCTTTAGCGAATTGGACTGTACGGACGGAATCTCAACGAATTAAGCTAGGTGATGGGCAACCAATTCTTTGTGAGACTAAATTGGGTTGGTTGGTCTCCGGCCCAATTAACAGCAGTATTGCTTCTAAAGTTTTAAAATGTAATTTTATAAAGGTGCGTTCAGACTGTGATGATGAATTAAATTGTAATGTTGATCAACAACTCACAAAGTTTTGGCAACTTGAAGAAGTGGCTGCTTCATCTCCGTATTCCTCGGAGGAGAAGCTATGCGAGGAGCATTTTATGAAAAACACTACTCGCTTGGAAAATGGACAATTTTGTGTTAGGATTCCTTTAAAATGTTCCCCGGACAATTTGGGCGAATCTTTGTCACGAGCCAAACATTGTTTTGCTTCTCTGGAACGTAGATTTAAATCTAAAAATAATTTTTGTAATATGTACAAAGAATTCATGATGGAATATGAAACTTTAGGCCATATGTCAAGATGTAAAACGATTGGCAATCAAGCGTTTTACGTTCCGCATCACGGAGTTCTGCGCGAAAGCAGCACAACCACTAAGTTAAGAGTGGTTTTTAATGCAAGTAGTGTAACCAATACTGGCATTTCTATTAATAATATTCAGATGATTGGACCCGTGGTACAGGACGATCTTCTATCGATCCTGTTGCGTTTTAGACAACATAAGTATATTCTAGCTGCTGATGTTGAAAAAATGTACCGGCAGATAGTTGTTCATCCAAATGATAGGTATCTTCAACAAATTATTTGGCGTGATAATCCGTTAAACACGCTTATCAACTTAATACCGTGACCTACGGCACGGCCAGCGCTCCTTACCTAGCAACTCGGTGTCTTCGGCAGTTGGGGCTAGAGTGTGTTGATAAGGAGATTGGTGACGTCATCCTCCACGATTTTTACGTGGATGACTTGCTCACCGGAGGAGATGACATGAACGAGGTCAAAGAGTTGCGTCATAAAGTTACTGCAACTCTCGCTTCAGCGTAGATGAATCTAAGAAAGTGGAAGTCAAATGACATACAATTGGTAACTGGTTCTGACTTTCCCCAGTCTTCACTGGATTTGAATGTTGGTGGATTTGAGTCAACCAAAACCTTAGGCCTAGGTTGGCAGCCACTGTCAGATTACCTTTGGTTTCCAATTAGTCAGTCAGTTAATTTTAATAACACAAAACGGGACATGCTTTCGATTGTTTCACAAGTTTTTGATCCGCTTGGATTATTGGCTCCGTGTGTAATTGTTATGAAAATGTTACTTCAGAAGTTATGGCTGAAAAAACTGTCTTGGGATGAACAGCTAACACCGAACATTAGTAAGCTTTGGAATGAAATAATTATTAATTTACCTAAATTAAATGAAATTCATATTCCACGTAGAGTTTTAATTGATTGTTATGAGTTTTTAGAATTTCACATTTTTACTGATGCGTCTGAACGCGCCTACGGCGCTTGTCTGTATGTACGAAGCGTTGATAAGCAGGGTCAGGTTTTAGTGCGTTTATTGTTAGCCAAGAACAGAGTTGCGCCACTCAAGCCGACGACTATACCCAGACTTGAGCTATGCGGTGCTCTTGTAGGCGTTCGCATCTTTGAAAAAGTTGTGACAGCATTACGAGTCAGCGCGCGGCGCATTTTCTTTTGGACTGACTCCACTATTGTTTTAGGGTGGTTAAAAATGTTACCCAATAAATTACAGCCGTTCGTTCGCAACAGGGTTGCCGAGATTTTAGATAAGACCAGTGGCTGTGAGTGGAGACATGTTCCAACTGACCAAAACCCTGCTGATTACTTGTCTCGTGGATTAGACATAAATTTATTACCTAGTTTAGATGTATGGTGGTCCGGTCCTACTTTTTTATTGAATGAAATGTCTCATTGGCCTTCCAAATTAATGAACTTTAATAATGAAATTTTGCCTGAAATTAAATTGGATGTCACCTTGCATGTTTTACTCAATAGCAATGAAATTGATAAATTGATTGATTTTACACGGTTTTCAAACTTTTTAAGACTTCAGCGAACAGTCGCCTATGTTTTACGTTTTACTAACTCTTGTAAAAGACAATCTATTCGCGGTTCTCTTTCATGAACTAGAAAGGGCTTTAAACTTGATCATATATTTATCTCAACGACAATCTTTTAGGGACTTTAAATTACTACTTAATAATAAAACGTTACCCAAGAAAAGTGTATTAAATAAGTTTAACGTTTTTCTGGACGAGAATAATATAATGCGGATTCGAGGTAGGTTACAACATTCAGATTTTCCATATAATAAAAAACACCCGATTCTTATTCAATCTAGTCATCATTTTTCTAAGTTACTTTTTAAGTATGAGCATAAAAGATTGTTCCACGCTGGACCCCAGTTGCTGTTGGCGTCTATACGAGATACGTACTGGCCCATTCGAGGTCGCAATGTAGCTAGGATGTGCTGTAAGCAATGTTTTCGTTGTTGCCGATTTAGAGGTGCAACTGTAAGTCCTATCATGGGAGATTTACCACAGCAGCGAATTCTAGCAGGTTTTCCTTTTGAAAATATAGGCTTGGACTATGCAGGTCCTATTCAGTCAGCTGTTCGTCAAGGTCGTGGCTGTAAATTAGTGAAAGTTTACATCGCTATTTTCGTTTGTTTTTCTACGAAATCTATTCATCTTGAATTAGTCGGTGATTTAACAAGCAATACTTTCATTATGGCGTTAAAGAGGTTCATCTCACGTAGAGGAAAACCGAGAAATATCTACTCGGATAATGGCACCTCATTTGTTGGTGCATCTAATGACCTTTCTAGGTTCCTTAAGGCGAGTTGCGATTCGCTGTCCGAGGAGATGGCTCAAGAAGGAATAACCTTCCACTTTATTCCCGCATATTCTCCTCATTTTGCTGGCCTTGCGGAGGCTGGTGTTAAGTCAACCAAGCATCACTTAGTCAGAGTGCTGGGCCTTTGTAACCTTACCTACGAAGAGCTATACACCATGATGGTTCAGGTTGAAGCAATTTTAAACTCCAGACCACTAACGCCGTTATCATCAAACCCCGAGGATCTGACGCCGCTCACACCCGGACACTTTCTGATTGGACGTCCCATGACGTCGCTGCCGTCATCTGATCATCGAGACCAGTCCATCAATTCCCTGACTCGATTTGAGCGGATTGAGCTTCTCCGACAACATTTTTGGAGCAGATGGAGCAAGGAGTACATCTCGGAGCTCCAACTCCGCATGAAATGGCGAGCATGTAAGGGCTCTTTGAAGCTGAATTCTTTGGTCCTGCTAAAGGAAGACAACCTCCCCCCACTCAAGTGGAAAATGGGTCGGATCGTTGCTACGTATCCAGGGGCAGACGGCATAGTCAGAGTTGCTGACGTCAAGACTTCTAATGGTCTGTTACGCAGATCATTTAGTAAGATCTGTCCGTTGCCTAATCCGGAGTCTGAAGATTATTAGTGGTTGAAAGGCAGGCTTTCAACGTCTGGGGGTATGTTCCCGCAAGCGCCTGCAGAAATTTGCATACAGTCGAGGCTACGTAAATTATTGCTCATCGTTTTATTTTTTAACTTTTGTTGACCGGCTACCTACATATGTAATTTATTACGTTCATTATAAAACTTGCACGTACATCAAGCAACGTATTTTTCTTTTATTCCCGAAATTATACCTGGACCAATCCCGCACACCAATGATATATATACTTACATGGATTAAATGGCAGGAGGTGACTTGCACACTCAATAATGGGCCCCCTAAAACGACCGCACAAAGTGACGTAGCGACAAGAGGGCAACATGTCCTGAGGTGCTAAAGGAGTGGAGCGACACTTCACGGCAATCACGACAATCCCGGAAGTACGGTCAAGATCCATACCAGCACCTTACTGGAATGCCTCCTTCCTCCGAGCACATTTGCTCTTGCGAATCTCCACTCTAGCCGGCCAACTAAGCCAAGAAAGAGGTGGGAGCTCCGTTCCTCTTCAGAGTTCACTCTGGCCGGCCAATCAAGGCAAGCCAGAGATGAGGAACAAGACATCTCCCGGGAGATCAGGTCCGTGGGGTCGCTACTACCCAACAACTCGCCACAAGCTGCCCTGCGGGGTTAGTAATATTATTTTTATTCGTTATTATTGAAATATTAAGAATAAGAATAGGCCATATTTAAAATTGAATTTGGTTTTTCTTACTTTGTGGTGTGTACTGTACACCACATACTATCTGCTTACTACCAATAGTCTATCCAATTTTTTTCGAAAAGAGATCATTTTTTGCGACCCGTTTTTTTTGTAGCCCTAATTTTATTATTTGTAAGTTTTTATGGTGTACAATAAAGAGTTTTCTATTCTATTCTATTTTTTGATTTACAGGAACAATAGAACAAAAAATAGCTTTCTATTCTACTGTGTAAACCTTACAGAACTTGGTTTAGATAGTTAACAAGAAATCTAATTACGATCCCCGATCTATCCAAATCTATTGTACGGTTATCATTACGGTGATCTATTTCGAAGTGGTCACAATACCTCTGCATTGAGCAGCTTCCGGTGATACTCCATTCTATCTCCGTTTCCGTAAATGGCCGGAAATGAATTCAAAACACCCTATAGCAGCATTCAATCTCTTGTAGGATCGCTGTATTCACTAATATCACTGAGTAATCCGTTTTGTACCTGATATAATAAAGGTTTTGATTTAGTTGACTAAGTAACTAATATTAAATTATTAACTTACTATAAACTTACGCTTTTTTTCCCATGGGAGTAGGCAGAAACTACAGAGCGCCATGTGCTACGATTCTTACATACTTCTTTTGCTTCGTTTACATTCATACATGATGTCATACATACGCGCCGGGTGCGAGTATTACGCACCTGACCTTTCTGAACATGAATCCTGAAAAAAGTCAGAGGTTCGTGCCTTGGGTTTGGACTCGAGAACTTTAGTGTAGCAATCTGCCTGTCACTAAGCTATCACTGTTTTTAACTATAGTAGGAAATTAAGTAAAGTTGTGAAGTAATTTTTTTTGTCATTTAATTTATCTCCTGTACTTAAAACGCTTTTGATGTGGTTTGGTTTCGATTTCAGATCACTCCTACTTTTGGAGTAGTAAGCAAACACGTAAGGCCTAGTGACATCAGTGTCACATACGTATGTCCATATATACATACCTACTATTACATCTATTTATTACTCTTACCATCATGTATATTGGTGTGTGCTAGCTAACATGTAGCAAATTATTTAATTTAATTGATTATGTTTATTAAGTACCAATGTTGTTTAAACTCATGTTATTTTAACATAACAGAAATACGTGTTGTTGGGGAGTTTGTTCCGCCACTTTTTCTTCCCAGCCATAGAACATTACTCTTGTATTCAACGAAAAGTTAGGCAAAACACGCAAATGAAAGAGTAAGCAGAGATTTGAAGCACACCCACGTTTGACAGACATGATTAGAAAAATTACAAAGTTTAAAATGATTAAATAGTTACAAAGAAAATAACCAAAGCCAAACAGACACTTGAGCAAACACATTTTTACATTTCCAATTTCCTCAGACAACATTTTAAAAAGATAAAGCAACGTTTAACGAAGATAATAAAACGCAATATAGTGGCACAGAGCGAGCTTGAAGTTGAGATTCTTCCGACCGGACACGCGCTACTGAATGAGTTAAATTTGACAACAGATAGACAGCCCACGAGTATTTCTGGTGGTGCTATTTTTGACGTAAACCTCGTATCCAAGTCAAGTCAAGTCGAAGTGGTTGACAGCCAAAATAAAAATGCAACAGAAACTTTCGAACGGAAGGAGCGAAGCTGAACGTCATGGCGTGTTAATTTTCTCCTTTTGTTAGCAATGTTGAATATTCTTTGTTTTTTGTTCTGAGCGAGTTGTTTTGTTTTTAGAGAAATAGACGGCAGAGCTGACAGGTTGAAATTAATTCGCCAGTGTTTAATTGTGAGCTGTTTTTGGTATTAGGAACGGAAATGGTCGTGGAGTGTTATTTTTTAGGTGGTTTTGTAAAGGATTATTTTTAGTATTTATGCAAAAGCCGAAAAGGGGATGTTGAACTCATGTTTTTATACAACTTTTACTATATGAAATGAACCCTGCAAAGATACTTATTTTACTATCGTGTATTTTGTACTTTTGTATGTCTTCTGGTTCGAAGAATGAAAAGCTGAATCAAAAAGTTTTGGTTAGCGACAAAGTCTAACGTAACGTAACACCAACCTGTCAAACAGCGACTAACATCACATAACACGTCTAAGCCGCAAACTGCAACTTTCCACTTTGTACTTGATCATCTTAACCGAGTAGCTAACATTCGGAACTCGCAAGTCTTTAGCGACATTAACTTGGTCCACCGTACAAAGCCGTCGCTAATCTAAGCTTACTCGGCCAAACTTTGGTTTTCTATTAGACAGAATCGATTTCTGCCTTCGCATTTAATCTGTCAATTCGTCACTCGGAACTCCCCAGCTTTAGATAAACGTGATTTCTTGACTGTTTTATAAAGAGGCGTGGGAAAAGTTTTGATAGATTTGTGTTGCCAAGCTTTCGATCTAAAGAAGTTTGCCTTGACGCAGACCCTTTCGTATCACATGTTACAAGCCTTTATGTGAAATACACGAGCCGTGGGTAAATGTTTTTTGGAATACATACAAATGAAGCTTTAAGCTCTTCTGAACCGACTTAACGGCCTGTGAAGATAGCAACAAAACCTGACTGAAACTAGAACTAAAAAATAAACCCAGCTTATTACATGAAACGCATTTTCTTGTACATAAACCGTCTTACTCTGGTTTAAAGAGAAACAACGGCTCAGATACGTAGCAGAGTCATTTGCTCGTTTACTTGAACTTTTTTATCAGAGAGCTTTATGACATTAAAGTTTTTATTACGAAGGCGGCTCGAGTAGGTAATCCATGCAATTTGTTTTACTGTTCCACGGATACAGCATGTCCTTAATAATACGTGATGTTATTATCTTAGGATTACCAAGGAGGCGGCAATGTACCGACTATGTACTATGTTCTTAATTTGAGATAATTTTTGCGTATCATATGGTATTTTTTAAAAAACCACTACACTATATTCCCGCATGAATGGCTTCCACGATACATGCCCAAATTACTTTGCACCATGGTGGAAAATCAACACTGAAAATTCAAATTCAAATGTTTATTGCTCAACACAGTACATAGTCATATATTTCCAGATGTCAATTGAATGTGAAGTCAACGAAGTCAACGAATGTGAATGTGAATGAAGTTTGGTAAATCTTAAAAGTTTACATTATGGTATTTTTCTTTACAGTCATTCAATAATATTTGTTACTCAGAAGGGCACGAAATAAAAAAAAAAACATGTCATTAAAAATGAAGGAGACTTGAAAATCCTTTTCAAAGTTTTGTTCTGTTTTCGCCCTATGTTTATAAAACCCGGTTTTACAGTACCTACAAAATACAAGGACAAAATTTCGGCCAGCGCATCTAAAACCGGCTGGCATTATCATCGGTCTTAATCGCTCCAGAATGATTTTCCTAAAATGTTATAGACTTTCACACCTTCCTAGAAGAGAATACGGGTTTTCTTGAATATATGCCCGCACCTACTAAAGTACAAACAAAGTCGTCCCGCTGTGTGCCATAATAAATGTTCTCAGTAACGCTAGAACCCCTGTCTATCTCAAGATTGTGCGACACTTGCGAGCAAAACTTGTGCGTAAGACTTGCCTAACATACCTTTTTGCCAACTCAGTAACTTGTCTGAAAGTTTCCTAGAATTTCGTATAAGTGACAGTGTAACTTTTGTTAATCTATCCACCGAGGCAGCTGAATGCCACGTAAATTCAAGACAAACTCTTGAATACAACAAAGTTATTTATATTATAAATAGATAATACTCGCTGCCTCCTCGGTCTGGTGGTCACAATTGCTATTGCTGAGCTTATCGACCTGGGGTAAATTTCCAGCTTGAGTTTTCAGCATTTATACTCACTACATTTTTCTAGCTCTATTACAGCTTTATCCGTGTAAAACAAGTTTTATATGAGATGCATCATTTTTGGTTCTCATATCTTCTGACTTTCATAGTATCTATTCCTACGGACAAAATCAAGACAAATCGGAAGAACAAAGGAAAGGAAGGAAGAGACCTAGTAGACATGCTGAGCCTCTTTAAATCGACTGAACCCGAGCTTATACCTGTTTTTGTGGCTCGCGTGCTGGAGAAACTACCCCCCATTCTCTTCGATCATCTGGATTGCACGAAGTTACTTAAGGACCTTTTGAAAGTGCAAAGTGAACTAGATTTAGTTAAAGCTGAATATGTCACAAAACAGCAGTTGAGTGAGTGCAGATCAGAATTACTACATTTGAGAAATGATTCTTTACCAACTGTGTCCCCACAGAATGTGAATATAAGGCGCGGAGCTTGGCAGCTGTATGACAGTGGGCCAGTTGGTCTCGCACATGATATAAATGAGTCCACTATTAACAATTCCACCTTAATTAAATCGGTAGACAACCAGATCAACAATTCCGGTAATTATAATAAGCTGGAATACCGTGATATGTCGAGGGTAAACGTAAAACGAAATGAAAGTACAGTAACAGCTGTGGCGAGACAACGGTCACCGGTATTGAATGGAGGCGAGAAAACATTGGCGGGCGGTGTGGAGCGACAACCCGAGGTGACGTCACCGCTACCTGCGGCGTCGGCCGGCCAGTCCGCCGATAACAACATAGCAGCTGAGAATACACTCGAGCGCCACAGTGCAATAAACACAGTAGGTGATTCTGAGTCGAAAGATAATGAAGGCTGGACGACCGTATCGAGACGCAAGAAATCGCAATACCGTTATCATGGTAAATCCGGAATCTCAAAAGATATGGAAGGGGGCTTCAAAGCCGCCGACAAAAAGGTTCCTATATTTATAACTAGGATTCACAAGGACACGACAGTTGAGGACATCGTTAGCTATGTGCACAGGAAAACGAAAGAGATGATAACGTTGAACGAAATCGCAATAAAACAAGAAAATAATCATAAAGCTTTTAAGTTTTTCGTATCGGAACAGAAACTATCGATATTCTTAGACAATAATTTATGGCCGGAAGGAGTCATATTTAGAAGGTTTATACAGTTTCGACATAAAAATACGAGCGGTAATTACGCTGCGTCTGCCGATCAAAAAACATAATAAATATGGCAAATACGGAATTATACAACTTTATAAGTTTTAACTGTAAGAACGTGAAGCGCTCAGTAGATGATGTGCGGCAGTTATGTCAAACTTCCCATATAATTGCCCTACAAGAACATTGGCTACTACCGCACGACATTAACTTCCTGAGCTGTATAGATGATGACTTCGCTTACACGGGTGTATCACCCATGGACACGTCAAAGGGGATGATCTCAGGACGACCGTGGGGTGGAGTTGCATTGTTATGGAATAAGAAGATCTTTACTAATGTTACTGTTGTGAAATGTGATAATAATCGAGTGTGCGGTATAAAAGTGATGATAGGGCAAAGGTCATTTTTAGTATTCAGTGTGTACATGCCTACTGATAGTACGGTGAATCTGGTCGAGTTTACTGATTGTTTGGGGACGCTGAGCGCAGTAGTGGCTAATGAAGGTATTGAGTGTGTTTACATGCTCGGTGACTTCAACGCCCACCCGGGTGAGCAATTCTATTACGAACTTTTAAATTTTTGTAAAGATTGTGATTGGAAATGTGCCGATATCATTAAGTTAGGTTTATTGTCTCAGACATATAGTTTTATAAGTGATGCTAATGGGGCGCTAAGATGATTGGATCACTGTGTGGTAACTGAGTCGGCTTTTCAGACTATAGTCGACACACACGTCAAGTATGATCCGGTGTGGTCTGATCACTTGCCGCTCGTTACTAGATGCAATGTAAATATTGTAAAACCAAAGACTTATCAAGGAAATTTTGAATGTAATAAAATAAAATGGGGGGAAAGAAACCACGAACAAATAGTTTTGTATAGTAAATTATGTAACGATAGTTTAAAAGAAATTGACTTTCCGCCTGAATTGACGAAGTGCTGTGATAAGCGTTGTGACAACAAAGACCATATGCGTATAATTGACTGTATGTATCACAGGATTGTTAATGCATTTTGTAAAGCCGCCTCTGAGAGTCATACTATTGTTAAGCCGAGAAGAAAACAACCGGTGATCGGATGGAATAAGCACGTGCGTGACGCTCACGGGGTGGCCCGGAGTAAATTTATGGAATGGGTTCTGTGTGGTAAACCGAGTGAAGGTCGGGCTTGGGAGGAGATGCGGGAGAGTCGTAGAATATTTAAGTCACGCCTTAAGTGGTGCCAAAATAATAGGGAACAGTTAAAGATGGATATTCTAGCTTCTCACCATTCCAAGCGCGACTTCCGTAATTTCTGGAAAACCACTAGTAAGCTAAATAATAAGCCGGGCTTACCCGTGAGCGTCAACGGGGTGAGTGAACCTAAATGTATTGCGGATGTGTTTAAGCTTCACTTTGCGGTGAAATCACAGTTGGGACCATCACGGTCGTTCAGTGTGGAGGGGTCACATGGACAGGAGATGAAAACCAGATTCACAGCGAAGGATGTTCGGGGAGTTATTAAATCAATGTCGCGTGGTAAGTCTCCTGGCCATGACAGCCTGAGCATTGAGCATCTGAAGCATGCCGGCGTCCACTTGCCCAGAGTCCTTGCCATGTTATATACATTTTGTATAGGACATGCGTACTTACCTGTAGAGATGTTGCGGACTGTGGTGGTGCCAATTGTGAAGAGTAAAACCGGTGACCTAAGCGACACGAGCAACTACAGGCCAATCTCACTAGCCACTGTCCTTGCTAAGGTTCTTGACAGTTTGCTTAATACACAGCTCGACCAGTATTTGAGCACTCATGATAACCAATTTGGTTTTAAACCGGGACTGTCTACTGAGTCAGCTATCTTGTGTTTGAAGCAAACTGTCAAGTACTACTCCGACAGGAGTACACCTATTTATGCCTGTTTCCTCGACCTCTCGAGGGCGTTCGACCTGGTTAATTATGACATCTTATGGCAAAAATTTAATAACATCTCGATGCCTCTTGAACTGGTAGATATTTTCAAGCACTGGTATTTTAACCAGGTCAACGTCGTTCGATGGTCGGGTGCTCTGTCGGAGCCGTACAGGTTGGAGTGCGGAGTGAGGCAGGGAGGGCTGACCTCACCGAAGCTCTTCAACCTGTACGTTAACGCATTGATAGAGGAGCTCAGCAGTACCCGTGTCGGCTGCCATATTGACGGTGTTTGTGTCAACAACATTAGTTACGCGGACGACATGGTGCTGCTGAGCGCCTCGGTGTGTGGTCTGTCCAGGTTGCTGGGCATTTGCGAGCGTTACGCGTTGGATCACGGTTTGCTCTATAACGCAAAGAAGAGTGAATGCATGATCTTTCGGGCCAGAGGTCGAAGCTTTCCAGAGTCGGTTCCACCTATTAAACTGAACGGTGTGGAATTGAAGAGAGTTCAGGAATTTAAATATCTCGGTCATATCGTAACCTCTGACCTGAAGGATGATGCGGACATCGATAGGGAGCGGAGAGCGTTGTCTGTGAGGGCCAATATGATCGCCCGCAGGTTTGCGCGTTGCTCGGGGGCTGTCAAGATAACTCTTTTTAGAGCGTTTTGTACGTCCCTGTACACAGCCAGCTTGTGGGGTTCTTATACCCAAAAGCAGTACAACGCTCTCCGCGTTCAGTATAATAATGCGTTCAGGGTGCTGTTGGGGCTGCCCCGGCACTGCAGCACATCAGGGATGTTCGCCGAAACCCGTGTCGACTGTTTCTACACGACGATGCGAAAGCGGTGCACATCTCTGGGGCGCAGGCTCCGGACCACCTCCAACACTATCCTGAGCGTGTTTGCGAACAGGTTTGATTGTCGTTACATTAATCATTGCTTTATGATTAATGTAATGACAAACAAACAAATGACTCAGAGGCCGGTGCATTAGTTTATTTATTATTATTATTGTTATTGCATTTGTTAATTTACCTAATTCAAAATTTTAATTCAATTTGGTACAATTCAATTCAATTTAATTTAATCCTATGCAAGTCAATTTAATTTATTCCTTCCATTGTATTCCATTTCAATTTAATAGTTGTTGTATTTGTAATTATGTATCTACTAATATTAGATATTAAGTGAATTGTTACTAACACTATGGACTTTGTCTGAAATTAAAATTTTTCTATTCTATTCTATTCTATAGTGTGATTCCCATTGAGAGACCACCTCTCAATTTTGAGTTTTGACTTTGTCAAGCTTTAGTAAAAGTTTTCAGACTATTGTAAATACAGCCAAAAATTTGTAAAAGTACCCATTCAAAAGTTACAATCGGTTGAAGGTGGACCCTCAGTGGTGTTTGACAGGCAATCATATCTCAGAACCCAGTTGTTTTTTTCAACTGCTTTAAATGTCTTCTTTTAGTAAAAGATTTGTAAAACTTATTTAGTGAGTATCAACTGATGACAGCTGGGACGAACGGTGTTAGTTTTAGAACCCCGTTATTTTTTTCAACTGCTATTTAAAATGTCTTCTTTTAGTAAAAGATTTGTAAAACTTTTTTAGTGAGTAAGTATCAACTAATGACAGCTGGGATGAATGGTGTTAGTTTTAGAACCCAGTTATTTTTTTCAACTGCTATAAATGTCTTCTTTCAGTAAAAGATTTGTAAAACTTATTTAGTGAGTATCAACTAATGACAGCTGAAACGAGCGGTGTTAGTTTTTGAACCCAGTTATTTTTTTCAACTGCTTTAAATGTCTTCTTTTAGTAAAATATTTGTAAAACTTATTTAGTGAGTATCAACTGATGACAGCTGGGACGAACGGTTTTAGTGCTTTCCGAGGAAGAGAGGAGTTTTGATGTGTAAGGAAGTTCACACATCCCGGACCAACATCTTCCAACGTAGCTTAACCTTCGATCGACCAGTGAGGTTGTTATAAATTTCGCCACAAGCTACCTTTGATTTGAGATCCGTACGCTCAATAAATGTCGTAGGCCTCTTATTAGGTTTTTCAGCATCTACAACCCGGAGACTTGATCTGCACTCATTTGATGGCAATATACCTACTTATCTCCAATCACATTATACTTGAACATAGCTGGGAATTTTTGGGTTTAGTAAAGGTACACCCTTGCTAAACCCTGCGAGAACTACATACAGGTGTAATGTTATGTGTTCGTTAGCGTAAAATCGGAAGCGCTACTACTGATGGTAACGCGATATTGTTTATTTCCGACAGATGTGTTGCTAGAAAGTTTGTTTTCTCACTTCTTCTTCTTAGCAAAAACACCAGAAAGTTGCGAAGAGTAGGCTTTGTGGGGCACTGTTTTATACAATTTTGACGTTCAAAAATTGCTGGTCCACAGTCAGAATTTGAATAAATGACTTTTGATTTGATTTTTAACCGACTTCATAGTATTTTGAATTGCCCAGTGACAGCCCGGAGTCTATGTTGATGAAGATATCAATTCTAAAATTTGGGTGTGTTATAGTAACTACACCTCAACCAAAATCTGCGGAGAATTTAGCGTATGAATCGATGATTATGCGGAGTATCTTCAAAATATGTTAGTCGATGCCTAATTCATGTAGTAGGTTTTTTTACATACATACATAAACTCACGCCTTTTTCCCATGGGGGTAGGCAGAAACTACAGAGCACTACTACGATTCTTACATACCTCTTTTGCTTCGTTTACATTCATACATGTTGCCATACACACACGCCGGTTGCGAGTACTATGCACCTGACCTTTCTGAAGAACCTCACTAATAAGGTCTATGTATGACCTTCTAGGGCGTCCCCTCCCGGCGTTCCCACTTACATCTGCCTTGTAAATACCTTTCGTTAGTCGTCTTTCATACATCCTTTCAACGTGATCAAACGATCTAAGCCTTAGGTCTTTTTGTACTCAGAACACCTCTTTACTTACCTTCATGTAAATATTTCAAACTGTCGTAAAAATAAGAGTATGCACAGTGGATCTGAACGTGTTGTGAACATGCTTTAAAAGCCAGATTGAAATGCAAATAAAAACGATTCAGCTCACGGAATTGCATATTCAAATTGCTAACTACATAAAGTTCACCAATGACTTCCCTTTACATAACATCTCAGCAAAATTGCCAGTTAGTGTTTTATTCCATTAAAACATTATCGATATTAATTTACATTTTGCGGAATAATCCAAAATGCATGCCTATTAAAAAAGGGAAAGTTAAAATCAATTTCGATCGGCATCAATATTCCATTTTCCGTTCGTTACGATGGCATTCCGACAACGAGATTTTATTGAATAAATTACCTTTCATTAAAATATGTTTAACGGAAATTCCGGTTGAAGCGCTGCGTAGTCTTAGCGGAAAATTGTTGTGAGGTAATCTTCTGCTTAACGTTATACCAGTGGCGCTGCCTTGGCGCGCTTTATATAAACAAGCGACGATCGAGCTAATAATACAAACACGAATTTCCCGCATCAGGCAATGATTAGCTCTCACGTGCATTTACAGGCCAGCCTTTAATTAAAACTGAAGTAATTGTACACAACTAACTTTACACAGCAGATGCTAAAAGAATATTAGCATTTTGTAATGTCAATTTTTTCGCGTTTCTGTTTACTTTATAAACTTGTCGCAAAGAGCATTCCTTGAATAAACTGACATACTCAGTGCCTTCGTTGTCAATGCAACTATTGGTTTTGCTGCCTCTCGTCTCAATAAATTTATTCGTGGAATCACACATTATTTTGGAATATCGTCGTCGTCGCCGGTCCCGGAAAGCGTACGTGAGGGTAATGTAAACAGAGGCTGGTATGCCGCGAGACATGTTTCGTCACTTTAGCTGAAAAGGCGAAACATCGAGGGCTGAGACGCCCCGTTTCGCCAACAAATCTCTCGGATAACCTTCCCCATTCATACACGTAAATTGTTTGGCAACACCACTGGCAGCGCGCTGAATCGCAACGCTAGCAATATGTTTGATTATATCTTTAGACGATGAAACATGATAAAACGATAGACTAGCTATCGTTTTATCATGTTTGGATAAAATGTAATGTTTTGATACCGAAATTATAATTCTAGACTGTGTATCATATACCTACAGTATCTTCTGTAGAAAAATGCTAAATTAGGTAACGATAACTTTTCAAATTATTAGGTTTATGTTTTTATGGCAAATACACGCTAATGCGCGGTGTTGTGGCTACGTTTTATTTCATAAGAAAATGTAGTATTTTTTTTTAAATTAGTTTAATCTTATTGTATGCAATACATAGCGCACGCCGTTATATTTTGCATCTCTTATTTATGCAATATTAACACAATTACATAAAAAGATCTTATAATATGCTAAACAAAAACTGAAGCTCACGATATTTCGTGCACATTATATTTATCTTCTAATTATGTTAGTTTTATTTAGTAACAAAGCCAAGAAGAAAAAAACAGATGTAAATTTTATTCATATAAAGAGGTCTCGCGCCCGACCATATTTTATATTTGCTAATGAAAATTACTAAAAAGATTCAGAAAGAACCTTCTTGAATTTCAAATTAAAATTGTAGGTACAGTGTGTACGATAAGAACGTAGCAAGAGCGTAGAGTATTACATTTTGACTATAACATCGAAAGCTAGTAATTATGCCCTGCAATTTCATCTACTAGAGATACCTACGCTTCTTAGGAGTGAGTAAAACCGCGGGTATATGTTATGTTTAGTAGCTCGTGTTAAATTATCGAATTCAAACAAAAAATCAAACAAACTCTTCTGGTATACATTGTACAGTTAGTATAGTGTCAAGTATATTGTATAGTATCCATAGTTATTTTTCAATGACCGGCCAAATTTTCACAACTTTCCCTATGGGACCAACTCTGAAATCACGAAAAAAATCCGCTGTTTCATACATTTTAGTCGAGTAGGTATTGAACTTTTGTATGAAACAGCTGATTTGTTTTTCGTGATTTCAGAGTTGGTCCCATAGGGAAAGTTTTTCATATACACGGGTAAAATAACCCTGCATAATTAAATGCTTACTATTATTCACTAGTTGGGGCTAGTTGGGTTTACAGTAAAAAAACTAAATTGTCAGTAAGCATACTACGACCCAAATGTCTAGCGGCCACTAGGGCTTGATCGGGACTCATAACAGCCAGATCCCACAATGTATTGTGTTTTCGAATCTATCTGCATATTAGGTTTTCGAATAAGCGCTTCTCAAGCTATGAGTGCCGCGTACATGAAAGCAGTGATTTTGTGCTTGCATTTACAAAACCTTTAATCAACATCAAAAATCACGCCGACCCCAACATAAACGGGAAAAGACTACACAGATGACGTATAAATATCTACCAATTTAAGTTTGAAACAAACGGTTTCTCAATATCAAAGATTTATTACCTATTGCCAACCCACCTCCAAGTTACCCATTTGCATGTAATTTACCCGCAAAGTACATAGTTACCGGTATAAATGAACGTGCAGAGAGTAAGTGACTGCGTAAGCGACGGAGATCTTGACACAGCAAACACATTCGCTAGGCGAAACGTCTCGATCTGTCGCCTAGATAAGCGAGAATAAGTGCCAGTAAAATAGTTCTGCAGCAATTACAGATATCAGACTACGTTTGTGGAAGATTTTGAGGGAAAAGTGGTGGTTTTCTGCGAGAATATGTAATGATAAGAAATAAAATGAGGTGAAGATTTTGTTACTAAAACATTTCTAGCGCTCATGGTTCAATTGGTTTAAACTTAAAAATTGTTAGGCACAGGCATAAAAAAGTGCTTTAAAGTTACTTAGTGTTTCCTTTATGTTACAGTAACTGTATAATATGTCTAGTAACAATAGAGAGAAGAACTATACGACATATAAAACATAACATCATGTATTTGTTAAAAAGAAATTTTAAAAGGCATGCATTATGTTTGCTTCTTTATGAAAATGTTTTTGTTCGACGTCGCATCCCCAACATTCTTCAAAGATGCTTCAAAACAAGTTCTTTACAAACTATGCATATCCCTTTGTTTTGCATAAGGAAACCTAATTATAATAGTTTTACATCCACGTTGAAATTTATTATGAGTTTACGAACTTGTGTGTACCAACCAACTAAGTAATACTTTCTTCGCTAACCAAAATAAGATGTAAAGAATTTTCTTTGTTTGTCAGTCAGCCTTGCGTTTTCGTAACTAAGTTTATGTTGGTTTTAGTATCTTCAAATTTACTTTGGAAGGCCCTTTCTGTATTCACTGCTTACGGCAGGGTTTTTTTATTCGTATGTTCCATTTATGATAAAATCGATTGTTACTTGCAGTTGAATAATTTGATGACACTATTTTGCCGCATTGAATGAATGCTTGGCAGTGGGTCGTGAGTCGTAAAAATGATTACCTCTCAAAACACATTTGGTGTCTTGTATAGACTCACAACTCAGACACAAGGTTGTGGGTTCAAATGAACTAATGATGTAACTTTTATGAAATAGTATGTTTTTTTTTAATTTATCTTAGACGTCATTGACATTGGTGAAGAAAAACATCATGAGGGAACCTAGACTTATAGTAATTTATAAGTCTGGAATCGCCAATATACCTTGAGCAAGCGTGGTGTTCAATGCTCGTGCCTTCTCTGTGTATGAAGAAATATTTGTCTTGCAGTAGGACAGTAATAGGCTGGTATTTAGACTCGGGTGTCCTAAGGCTACCAAATAAAATAAAATAAAAACGCTGTAATTAGAAGACATAAAAATAGGTACTTTACATCATTTTTACACCAAGAACTGCCTGCATATATTATTTTCTTCTTCTTTAGTAAGTACATTTAAAGGTTGTCCGCTTTCAGAGATAAGGCCGCTCATTATAAGATCCTATGTAGTTCTCTCAGTTATTATTATAGTTTACCACAAATACTAGTCTAATATATCCTGCGCGTGTTTTAAAAAGCTTTAATCATTATTACCTTTCCGCAAACAAAGACAGATCCAAAGCCTCTAAACATTTGCATTCAATGCCATCCAATATCAATATTCTTAGAGCTTCTCGCTACAAATTAGTAGTGGTATTAGAAGTAGCATTTGGTATTCAGAGTCAGAAGACAGTACAGGCGATTGGCGAGCGGCTAGAGAGATTAATTTGCATTCACGACCAAAACGGATCGTGAGGCTATTTCGTCGGCATCTCTCCCATTTCCCGAGTACATGTATATATATATTAAACGTGTATGTATACGATGGTACGGAACTGTTTCAGCCGTTAGCACCGCCTATGCAGACATTAAGTTTCATCATGAACGCTTGCTTGTTGTTAAATATATAGAAGGACTATTTATATTTGCATTTTGAAGTTTTGAGTTACTTTAAGGATCGTCCGTTCTTGCGACCCCCAGTCCAGGTGTAAGATGATACCAGAGGTTTTTAGTCGGTAAGAAAAAACATCCCGATTAAAACAAATATGGTTTACACTTTTTATAAAAAAATATAAAAATTGTTAAAATGGCTAGTGTTTAGACCGATGTCGTTATTTTTAAGTACTCGTACTGACAGTTTGAAACAGTTTCCAGAAACATTATTCATCGTTTAAAACAAAACACATAGTTGCACACTCAGTCACACACATACCGGAGAGTTTTTTAACGAACGGCATTCATTGTCCATTAATAAAACATGTTTGTAGTGTACAAATGAAAAAAACAAATATACGTGCAATACCTTCCAATGTATGACAGGAATTGATACCAACAAAGTTGTCAGAACAAAATATATGGCCGTCAGGAAACGAAATGCAGCGAAAAAGTTTAATTTACAAATAAACAAATGAAACTGCAATAACTTCCCGTTCACCTTTCAATCATATTTATAATTAATGCGTTCTCTATAGACGTTGGTCATACGATAACCGTATAGATATAAAATACACGTAGAACATGATCCGACCGATATTTTTTGTGGCACGCTCCGACGTTATACGCACACAGTGTAAATTGGAAACAAATCAAATATGCATCGTTCGTCCAACCGTGAGATGGAAAGCTCGCATTAGCGATATATTCGAATATCAGATCTATTCCGAATCCGCTGCCAGATAGAATCGACAAGTTATAGGCACCATTTTTTCTGTGAAATTTGATTTTTTTTCTCGGATTTGCTGTGACAGCCTTATTTCTGTAATGGATTCTGCGTCTAGTCCTAAGCCGTAATTTATAAAAGCCGGCGGTATTCTAATATTTTTTGCTAACGCAATACATATTTGTTGCTTAGTAAACGTGATTTAGATGAAAGGGAGAGCAATTCGTTATTTTATGAGGTGCCATTATTTACTCACACTGCACCATAAAATATTGTTATGACAGAATAGATAGAGTTGAACCACAGCAATCCCGAGTATTGTTTGAATTGTCTGAGTCATCCAGAAAAAGCGCTTTACTACTACCGTATGGATGAATATGTATGAATGAATAAGCACTTACATTTGCTGTATGACGTTCGCAATCTGGAAAGAAAGGATATTTCAACAGGAAAAATGTTAGAAGCATTTAGAAAAAGATATCTTCAGACATAAGCAACCGAACAGCTTTAAAAGTGCACTTACTGTGATTGTATTTCATTTGTAGTTTCTTATTTTTGTGGGTCGCAACCTCGATAGATGTCAAAGAAAGAGTATTTGTGAAGAATGCCTCAGCGTATAGAATAGAGGGAGTCAATGAAAATGTTGTCTGGCTGTTTTTAAACCGGACCATATCTGTACAATGCCAAGAAAATGCATCTCGCTGTTGTCCCGCACGGATTTATGTTTTACAACGTACTTACCGTTTGCATCTTCAATGCGATTTTGAAGGATTTGCAAATGGCTGCTAGCGAAAGTGTATGAGTTTGTTCTTTTGAATTCTTTATCAAATTTAAATATTTTAGAGACGAATTTTCTTCATATTTGCATGGGACGGTTACTAATGTCTCATTTAAGATTACCTAGTGTTTAAAACAGGTGTGTAAGTACATACCTAGATTTTAATCAACGGTTTGTAAGACCTAAGCCAAATGATTATTTTTGTCAATGGTCCAGTGTTGCTACTAAAAGTACGCTCATTCTTCCTGTTATATTTACTGAAGTGCTATTTGCCAAGATAAATTAAATTCAACTTTGAACTTGTCAGTGGCAGACGTCAAACGCATTAAGCTAAAGGCGAGCGTTGAGAGCCCCATCGTTACATTACACTGTTTAGAGGTACAACAGTTCTGTAAATTTTAGCCTCAGGGCTGCCAAGTATTCAAGAGTAAACATTTGTTTGTCCTATAAAGAGGTTTCACCAAATTAAGCGTTAATTTCCACTAAACCTAATGAAAACCTGTCATAGTTAATTAAATTGGTGCAGGGCTGGGTGAATGTTGTGAGAGCAAACATGATTTGTTGCTATAATACACGTAGTATCGGTATCCGTCATTGTCGCACCTGTTATGCGGTCAAGACCGTCCGATATCGCGCGAATAGGACGCAGAATTCAAAATGCGCCGCTTTATAACCGATCAGTGTGCTTTTACAATGCGAAGCTGATTAATGGACGAATTTTAGTTAAGCTAGTGTGCGTACAGCGAAATTGTTGGAGAGCAAATGGTGTGGCAAGCGGACGGACAGCCGGCTTTCGAGCTGAGTGGTCGAATGCGCTAATTTGCAATGCGACTACGGTACTTTTCATCGTCCCTTGTCGTGCATTGTGCAAGCGACTGCTTTCGACAGCTAAAGCGGTAACATTTTCGCTTGTTTGTTTATTTTCGCAGTCCTTTGTGAGTTGTGTTCGTTTGTGATGACTTTACAGGACGTGAAACGAAAGCCTTGAGGCACGGTGTAATTGGATTATAGTGGTTGTTCGAGAACGTTTCCAAGTAAACAATGTAAAGAGGAGTATTAATGTAGTATTTCACTGAGTTCGGACTTTGTGTCGTACTTGTTTAAGATGCCACGAACTGTGACATATGTAGTAACATGTTTGTTATTAGTTTACTTTGAAGTATCGGGTAGTTCGCAGTATCTTAGAAAGTGGCTGTGTTATTTGTTTATGAAGATTGTTGTTTTCTCAAAGATTTATTTCTTTGCCTTCAAGTTAATTCTGCCACGCCATTTTCTCCCTTATAATTATAGGCATTGAAACATTTTGGTTTCTAATATTAAGCAAACGGGTTGAATCCAGTGTTAAACTACGAGCGTTTTGAGCATTGACAACGTACACAGTATAAGACAACTTTGTCGTGGATGAAGCTTCTTATTAACCGATTTAAAAAACAGAAAGTTCTCAGTTCGATTGTATGTTTTTTTATATGTGTTGTTATATTCGAACTGCGCCATTTATGGACGGAGTTAAGAATAAACTTGTTTTGTTTGAAAGGCTAAACCTACTTCCGGTACCTAATGAATTTCATCGAAATCAATAGTTTAATAGTTTGGTTTCAGTATCAAAGAATTTGGAAAGAGACCCATTTAAACAAAAACTAAAAATTGTAAATTATTCTACATAATTAATTAATATCCGACAAAAATTGTTTATTGAAATCTATGCACAAAATATTTTATTATTATCTCCTCTTGAAGTCAATTTTGATTAGTTTTAATATAAAACAACGAATAAAATTATTTGTTTAATTTAAAAACTGCATAAGAGTAATACATCTACATAAATATTTTGTCTCTTTCTCGATAAAGTTCATTCAAAGGTGGTCTGTAAAAAATTGTTTTTAGCGATAAAATCACCAACACCCAAAGTAACTCTCAAAATAATAATTTAATTGCAAGGAATTATGTGGTGTACCAAAAAGAGTATTCTGTATACAAGTCTGCACAAATCTTTTCAACAATCACGTCTACATAGGTGAACATAAAGCGTCATAAAAAGTTGTCTTACTTTTAGATCCGCCGCAACCAGCAACCGTGATCGCCACTAGGGCTAGTACCACAAGTGGCTTCCACATTATCACCAACAACACTGTCTGTGGTGCTTATCAAGGCTATTTACCTCTTTTATACCTCCTCACACGACTTCGTGCACTTGTTTCAATATGGAAGGTATAAACCAGTAATGTTTCAGTCACCATATTACCTGCTGAATAAACGTTAAATTTTTTCAACACGTTGTCTTTTTTAATATTGTAAACTATACGTAACATGTGTGTGCAAGTTTTTCATAGCGCGCAAACAATTGTTATTGAGTGAATAATTATAATGACTGAGACCATTGAATTGAATCAATAAAATTATATTGTAATGTTTAATACAAATCTGCACAGTTACTTAACAACATTTTTTTTCTTTAAATTGCAGTTAATTCAGAGGATAGTGTTCTATTGTGTATCTAATTTTATTGCTATATGATAAATTATATTTATTGCTGTAAAAGTGGCTTTATTATGCACTTTTTTATTGTTTGTCCTGGAGTATATCCGGTAAGAAATCTGGAAAAAACTTCGAATTCACTTTTTGTTTTGAAGTTCACGCTATCTTTACTCGTACATTAACATATTCAGCGAAAACTTTGGATCCCCTTTCAAGAGTATTGTCCGCAAGGAGGAGTGTGCCATTTCGCATAGTTTAAGTTTAAGACGAAGAAGAAGTGCACAAAGATAAAACAGTCGAAATTCGGTAACTAGTATGACTATTATTATAAGTACTTTACCTTTTGGTCAGATTGATCATGCAGATCACGTCAAAGTTGGTCTTTGTAAGAAAGAACTACAGGGGTTAATTATACAGTAACATACGAAAAAACACATTTGTATTTTATTTTATTTATTCGATTAGACTTCTGTGCCGTTGTTAAGTTTAATTAACACATAACGATAGGAACGATAAGTTATTTTGAATTCGTAAATACTGTTGTATCTTTTTTATTTGGGTCACGATTCGAAGATTTAAAAAAAAAACATTTAATGTTCATTTTAAAGCTGGTTTATCGTGTTGGCTATACTCGTTGTGTATCTAGGATGACGTCACCCGCACTCGAAGAGATGTGACGAAGCGCATCGTACCCCGTCTGATAGTCACTGAAACTTGAAGTTCATTTTCAGTGCAATACCATTATTGGAACGAAGTTCCTTATCGCGCGTTGTGAAGGGGGCTAGACGGAAAAAATTCTTACGAAAAGTTGTCACGACTCTTTTTGCTATAGTAAGTTATTGTAAGCTGTGCGGCGTCGCATGTTCGCAGGGAGAGGGAGAGGGAGAGGGAGAGGGAGAGGGAGAGGGAGAGGGAGAGGGAGAGAAGATTGAATAGTTCACTAATCAATCGAAGGGAACTTCGTTCCATCCGGGTGTCCCTTGACACCTCTCAAGTTTTTTTTTGTAATATCTCGGTCGTCATCAAAGTTTGACGTGCCGCTGGATGCCATATAGTCAGTGGCAATGGAAAGATAGACAAATAGCCTTGCTGAAGTAGCAAAGGGTCGTAGTGTAGTTAACATTACGCGTAAACATAAATGAGCGTAATAAATTGTTCAAAATAACTGTATTGTCTACAGCCACCCCGCCGTACGGCGCGTTTTCGCTGGCGATGTGCTGGACTGCTGGCCTGCGACTCGTTATCTTTGTTTGTAGGTTTGGAATCCAAAGGCTCGTTTACACTATGGCAACTAAGATGTATTAGTTAATATTTTCTTGTTAATTTCAATGACCTTTTAACCCTTTGACCGCTCGTGTCACATAAATACGACACATATTTCCGTGCCCCTCCGCGCGTATCGTATTTCTGTGACAGAAAACATGCATGACTTTTTCGTTTTACTTTTGTAATATTGAACTGCGTGGTACTACTAAAACCATTTTTGACCCCCGACGCAAAAAGAGGGGTGTTATAAGTTTGACCACTATATGTGTGTGTCTATCAGTCTGTCAGTCTGTCTGTGGCACCTTAGTGTTTTAACGGGTGAACCGATTTACATGCGGTTTTTTTTTAAAGCAGACTTTTTAACTCCTCGAATGTCTTAAGTTACACAGTTCGACATAAGAAAAAACGCTC
This sequence comes from Euplexia lucipara, assembly GCA_921972225.1. Taxonomy (NCBI): domain Eukaryota; kingdom Metazoa; phylum Arthropoda; class Insecta; order Lepidoptera; family Noctuidae; genus Euplexia; species Euplexia lucipara. The sequence goes on along the minus strand of OV179144.1, from coordinate 9,693,772 downwards.
CAAGTGTCTTAAGTCGGACAGTTACACTTAAGGGCTTGGTCAGGATCTTCCTTTTTCTGAAGGCCTACCTAAAGTTATTATCTTACTCGTAAAAGCGTCGACATTGTTGTAATGTGCGTGTACGGAGGTCGACACCCGAAAGGTTAAATAGATATCTACATTGTATAATTATGCAACAAACACTTAAAATCGCTACAACGATTACTTCTTTTTATTTATTGTAGGTATTATTTTATTGATTTGTAGCTATAGTAGCTGGGCGCTTGGGGCACGGCAACATATATTTAGCCAAGCGGTTAAAAAGTTAAGATGGGGTTTCGCTGTTGTTTTCCCTATCTAGGCGAAATAGACATACCAGTTAACTTGGCGGCCTTCAAAAGTCAATTATGATCACGAAAGTAGTGTATGTTTACATCATGTTTATGAGTAACTTCGTATCATCATATGACTAGCCTTCTCCCAACTATGTTGGGGTTGGCTTCCAGTTTAACCTGAATACCAGTGTTAGACATAAATACACAGTGTTACTCACTTTTAATTATAGAAAAATACAAATTAATAGTATTAAGTAAATTTTTTTATAGAAAAATACAACCGACTTCGTAAAACAATACAATGGTTTCGAAATTTTGGGACATTTGCAGTTTTGTTTCATTCATCAATTGCTATTAATTTCTAAAATTTGAGTTCTTTTACACATATAAAAAAACCAAAAGTTGTTGGTAATCACCAGAAGAGGTTACGAATGAATCACTTGAAGCAAACAGCGGCCGCATCGTCACTGCGCTATTTAGCTCGTCAATCATGCAAATCTAATTTAGGCAGTTCGCATTCGCAGACACTAGGCGTTAATAAATCACAGAATATAAGTTTGTCGCCTTGTCGCGTTCACGATTATCCATTTTGTTAATTGAAGCGTCGGGGGTCACGCGAGGGCCCGATTAGGGCATAACTAATGTCACCAGATGCCCCTTAAACGACGGGACAGTCCCTTTCAGTCATCCCAACCTATCCGGAAAGAGCAAAACGCTCCTTTAGCTACGTCAGCTTTACCCTCATAAGGCCCCGTGAAGAAGGTAAGCTTGCGTAATACTGAAATAATTTGGAGATTTAGTTTTCAGTAACGTTTGAGCGGCATGACGTATAAGGTTTAAATATGGCGTCAAAGGTAAATAAATACCTGGAACGGAAAATTAGAGGTTTTAATTCTGTTCCGGCCCCGAATGTCAATTGTTGATTTTCGTAGCAGCTCGTAGCTTTGTGGTGTAGACGTGTAGGCTAACGTAGCAGTCAGCTACGCTTTGTTGCTTCTAAAAATAAATCAAACTGTTGAGTCATTCTTCATCGTTTGTTTGCGAAATTCATCAACTAATAGATAGTACCTTTACAAATCCAACAGACAATTAATTACTTTTGTGATAATAAAACAGAAAATATATATCTCTATTAGTTTTATGTGTAAACTGTAGGTATAACTGTTATTTCTGTTGCGTGTCCCACTGAGCTTAAAACATTTGGTCACGTGAACGTAACAGAGTGTCTCGCAGTTCTAATTTGAGGGGTGCCGCTCACGAATTCATAATGATGGACGTCGATGGGCCAATCTGGGAGTGGTAAATTAAAATTAGTTGATATACTGTTAATTGGTGTTAAATAGGTTCATTTGCCCCGAAATAAAATGAAAGAACCTTTATAAATTGCATGGACTTGTTCTGTTTAAAGTGTGATTTGTGGAATGTTCGTAGATTCGCCTTTATGTAGGTGATTAAAAATCCATCGTTTTGTTTCTACTTCCACAATAAACCCTGTGACTAACGGGTCACGGGTTTTGGCACCAATTCGAATGAAATAATATAACATTTACATTTACAACATTTATAATACATTATTTACTACTAATTTGTTTGCAGATCTATGGTCGGTAGATAAACTTTTTTTTTTTCTTCTTTGGCAACTGAGCCGATGTTGACTATTCTGCCAGCGTCAAGTATTGACGGCAGATAAATGTAGTATGAGCCGTCGAACTTTACACTTTGTGGTAGGTGTTAGTGGCTGGCAAGACAATATCTACAATTTTTGTTAGTTATCACGTTTTTATATACATATATAAACATACAACATAGGTACATTATAATTAGTATTACATATTTTGACTGACCTGTTGGTCTAGTAGTTAGTGACTCTGACTGCTACGCCGGAGGTCGTGGGTTCGACTCCCACCCAGGACAAATGTTTGTGTGATGAGCACGATCATTTTTTCTGTGTCTGGGTGTAATTTATATAGAATATGTATGTATTTAGAAATATATAAGTATGTTTATCAGCTGTTTAGTACCCATAACACAAGCTCTAAGCTTAGCTTGGGACTAGAGAGCGTTGTGTGAAAATGTTGTGAAATATTTATTTATTTATATAAAATTTACAAAATTATAATTATTATTATACACCATCTTACATTTTATTCTCATTGTCAGTTAAAAATTTTGACAAGAGTTTTACCAGTTAGGTGAGAAGTTAGTAAGAAGGGAATGGAAGTTAATGGGAAGTTGAAAAACGATCAAAGAAATTTGACACATTGGGGTAACTTGGCGTGCTGGCGGTTGTACAGACGCCAGCACATCAAGTTACCCCAATGTGTCAAATTTTCCCAATTGAATATGAACCTTATTCTGTTTGCCATTAAGTTGAAAAACGATCGAAGAATTTGACACATTGGGGTAACTTGATGTGCTGGCGTCTGTACATTGGTTAGAAATAATAATCTTTATTTAATAAAGATAACCTGCAAGGATCTATAGTCAGTTGAACTTTTTAACTAAGTAAGTGCGAATTAGTAATCCTTTAATAATATTTTGAACAATTTAAAATTATTTCTGTTAATAATCCTCTAAATATTTTAAAGCCTTAAGTAAGCCAACTTAATATTAAAGCACCTTTACATTAAATAATTTTACTCAAGCTGATTTTCTTAGAACAAGTTACTGGTAAGTAGTAGTAGGCAACAACGGCGAGTCATATACAAGAACTTACTTCCATTTTCTACAAAGCTCTCGAAGGTACTTTACTTAACATTATTTTTAACTTAATACTTTGAAGACATTTCTTTGAATCCTTTATAGAAAGTTCAACGACAAAATAGAATCATTGTCTATTTGTTACAAGATTATATTTCACTTGTATGTGTGCTTAATTTAAATAAAGGGCGGCTTAATTTAAATGAAAGTTTTTTTTTCATGCTTATTTGCTAGCAATATGGGTTACACATTACTATAGTCCATTTGAAATAAGAAAAGAAATTTAAACAAACCGTTTTACAGTCCGATCAACCGATTTTAACTTCTATTTCGTAACAGTAAGGTTGGCATTATGAGCAAAAACGCGGATACAATACCAATTGTTCACTGCAGCTGCGATTTGTCATGCTACCAACGTAATAGAACTCAAAATCGGTTGAAGGGACTGTAAAAAGGATTTATTAAAATTTCTTTTCTTATTTCAAATGGACTATAGTTGTCTTGTTAGCCCCTACAAATCAGCTAACTATGCTTATGTCTGAAGTAGGTTTTCGTGCAATGGGTGGGAATCGAACTTAGCTATTGGGCTATAGTCCCAACTCTGGTTTGACTTTATAACCCTGGTATTTTTGTACTAATCCAGATCTCAGCCCATTAAATATTACTATCAGTACCTAGGCCTTGTTAACTACAAATATGTATGCTCGTAAACTTGTTATGCATGGGACTCCGGACCTAACTTAATCAAAAACTATTCTATGACATCATTCGAGTCGGTTTGTTTATTACGTGATAAAGTTCTCAGCGATGCCATGGTTCCGTGTCGACTATAACCCTTGTGTTTATAACCCTTATAATGTAGAACATTAATGTGCAATCTTTTATCACCTGACTCTGTGGCTGCGAATAAAAAGATTAGCGAAAATATTAGACGGTTACGATTTTGGGCTTTTAAAGTTCTAGTTCATTTTATTTTAATAGTAAGGTATATAATAGGGTGACTGGTAATTAGTGACCGATACTTAAACACGTGATTGTACTCATGAATACGAATAACTTTTCCAAAGAAACTTTTTTTATACTCATTAAGTTTTAATTAATTCAATTACGTCAATACTGCACAACGGGAGCGGTGGGGGTGGCGGGGGAGCGTGTGATACAACTACTACTAGTAGATTTTGGTTCCTTCCCGAGGTCAGAATATTAGCTGATACTTAGATCATGCCGATTTGAGCCTACTGTGATCGATCACAGGCGCGCGCGCGGGAGTTTTAAACAGCGTTTTTGTTATTTTATTGTGTTTTAAGTTATAGTGTATATAAAAAAAAGTTTCTTTGGGAAAGTTTATTGAAATCATGAATACAATACTATCTATCTCGTGTTTTAGTATCGGTCACTAATTACCAGTCACCCTATATAGTAAAGTTAGTTGAAATATAATGTTTAGTAATGTTTGCTTTTTGTTTTTTTTATGATTTTTAAGTAACAGGACAGTAACATTTTTTTTGACTGGCCTGTTTGGCTAGTAGTTAGTGACCCTGACTGCTATGCCGGAGGCCGAGGGTTCGATTCCCACCCAGGACTAATGTTTGTGTGACGAACACGGAGGCGCTGGGTCGAAACAGCTGTTCCAACGCAGGCTATGTATTTAGAAGTATATAAGTACATATGTTTATCAGCTGTTTAGAACCCATAACACACGCTCTGCTTAGCTTGGGACTAGATGGCGTTGTGTGAAAGTTGTGGAATATTTTTTTATTTATTATGTAAAAAATTCAAGAAGGTATCAAAACAAAAGTTAACACTAATGATACACCAAATCAGGCCGCTTTAGCTTTCAGCACACAAGACTCTATTATGATTCAGTCACTCGTGTGAATAGGTTTATCTCTGAGTTTCACGCACCATTGACATAATCCTTCAATTTCCACGTGCTTGATTGAGTATTTAGATATATTAACTGGCCTGTTGGTCTAGTAGTTAGTGACCCTGACTGCTAAGTTGGAGGTCGTGGGTTTGATTCCCACCCAGGACAAATGTTTGTGTCATGAGCACGATAATTTTTCTGTGTCTGGGTGTAATTTATCTGTAACATGTATCTATTTAGAAATATGTAAGTATGTTTATCAGCTGTTTAGTACCCATAACACAAGCTTTCAAGCTTAACTTGGGACTAAATGGCACTGTGTGAAAAGTTGTGGAATGTTTATTTATTTATTAACCCAACTAGAACATAGTGTATATGTGATATAGACGCTATTAATTTTTGTACATTGGTTCTTAGAAATACTTTTAAATGCCCTTTTTGATTTAGACGGTGAATTCAATGTTTTACTATCTGACTACTCTGAGAAGTAACACCGAAGAAACTCAGACGTAGCGATCTCTTTAATGTCCAGACATTATCTTGGTTAGACCATGTTGTGAGAACTATAGGAGATAAATTTCTCGACGAATTGTGACAAGGAAAGAACATTTTAAGTAGGCCACATAAAGTACTCACAATTGCCAGACAAGATTCAAAAAGCAAAGCGAATTTAAAAAAATGCAAAAATCCACATAGTCCTTGCATAATATGCATAGTTAAAATAATATAATCATTACTACTACAACCCAAAAACAAACTACACATCTACTGTTACTGTACGACACCTACTATATACTACGAAACAAAGAACTGTAACATAATAGGCCTCAAGATATATAAAAAAAATATAAGATAAAAGATCATAAAGAACTGGCTCCTTACACTATCTCACTATCTATCGAAAGGATTATCTACAAATAACTACATAATATACTACACTCACCGACAGGTACTCCTACTACTACTGCACACACACTTACGCACGCACACACACACACACACACACACACAAACGCACACGCACAAAACTAAGTTTTATCTTGTATGAATTGTTTGTTATTTTTTTTCATTTTATTCTTGTTATTTTTATTGTTTGTAATTTTTAATCACTCTTTAATACTTTAGTTGTTTTTATTTTATCTTAATTCATTTACTTCATTTTAATGTTATTTTTGTTAATAATCACCGTGTACGACATTTTGGATACCTCTATTTATGTACAACTCTGATCCCCAAGATACAGACTAACGTCTAGTTTGGGGATCACCGTTCAAACACTCATGTGAGATGTACTTGATTATTAATAAACTTTATCTTATCTTTACCTATGTAGATGTGGTACAGTACATAATAACTTAATAAAAATACATTAAAAGGTATGAACAGCTCTAGTTCCGGAAATCTCGTCTTTTATGGTCTTGTTTCATTCATTATTTAGCACCGACCTCCAAAACTTGAGTATTTTTCACTTTTCACTGTACTTAAATTAAGTTTGTTGTATTATTTAAATAGTTTTCATTTAGCAATCATTCGTTTTTTGTTTATGTGGATTTTTTTCAGTTTTTTCGATACTAAAACTAAACTCCTTCATAAATATCGATTTCCACAGAAAGTATACCGTCTCTTAAAAAAAAGGTTTTTAAAATCGCTCTCTAAATGACGGAGTTATGAAATAAAACATGCAATAAACCACCTCTTTCGTAAGTCGGTTAATTAATAATAGTGGCTGCAAATATTGACAGTTCACTATACCTACCTCAATATCTTGTTTATTAAAACAAAAATGAATTAAAAACCTTAATTAAAACGCGGTTTTCCGTGGCTTACACAGCGCATACATACAACGTAGTTTCACTGTGTTATGCCAACTAACGGTTTTATTTATTTTCTGTGGACCAATATATTGAAACATGCTGACTGCAGCTGCAAATAACTGGAATTGAGCTCAACACAAACTTTTATAAATAGAATTAAACATTTTCAGCAAACTTTGTGTTTTATAAAGAATGGACGCAGTAAATGTAGGGGTTTAGGAGAACAGACTATTCTATATTACTTCAACACTATAGTTTTTCTCTTTCTAACCATTTATATCTTTCTTAGTCTCTCACCAGTTGTATTTACTCCCTAGTCTTTAAATCTCAATATTCGTTCATTCTAAATAAACTCTTTTGCAAAAAAAACGGGCACTTTAGATTTTTTTCTCTACTACAATGAAGAAGAACAAGAAATAGGTTTTGTTAATTTGACGATGTATTGGCATGTTTTTTGAAGCATCCTGGCATGATTCTTTACGTTCCAAATTTAAAATTTGAAATTATTAAAAGAAAAATGATGATTATTGTGGATTATTCTAAAATTGCTTTACTAATGGCGCGAATTGCTGAAACGATTTTTAACTGATTACGATATTTTAAAACTTTTTGGATATTTTCTGCAAATTAAACAATTTAATCTTTCTTTTTACATTAAATACCACTTTTTGATATGAGTGATATAGCGATAAGGGCCGGTAAAATATAGCCCTACTTGAAGAAGGTTGTTCGCAAACTCACGTGTCTCAGCGGCTAAATGTGAGTCGTTCAACTGTCCAGAGGACTTGGCAACGGTATCAAGAGACTGGTTCGGTCAAAAGAAGACCCGGTTCGGGAAGAAAACGATGCACAGAACCAAGAGATGACCGCTTTTTGGTGAGTCAGGCGTTGCGTAATCGTAAGGCGTCAAGTGTAGACCTGAAGAAGAGCCTTGAAGAAGTAAGAGGAGTAGAAGTTAGCTTGTGGACGGTCAGGAAGAGGCTTTTGGCTGCCAATATCAAGAGTTACCGCCCAGCTCGGGGCCCTAAATTACTCCGTGAGCACCGTGTTGCTCGACTTCAGTTTGCTCGGAACTGTGCTTCATGGACTCTGGAGGACTGGAATAAAGTATTGTTTTCTGATGAAGCTAAAATCTCTTTGTGGGGAGAGGACCGACGCCGGCGAGTGCTGCGAAGACCACGGGAACGCTATGCGGAAGTGTGTTTCGAAGAAATCACATCTTATGGCGGAGGCTCCGTTATGTTTTGGGCAGCAGTTAATTCGACGGAGCGTACGGAGTTAGTTTTCATAGAAAATGGAACATTAAATGCACACCGGTACATAATGGAAGTCCTAATTTCATATGCACAACCCACATTGACTGCACTTGGGGAAGATTCCATTTTTATGGACGATAATGCTCGCCCGCACCGTTCTGGCGACGTGGAAGCGTACATGCAAGATGTTGGGATCCGTCGTTTAGATTGGCCAGCTCAAGGTCCTGACCTCAATCCAATTGAGCATGTGTGGGATGTTCTAAAGAGACGGGTAAGATCAGTGCAACCTGCTCCACAAAACATCAGGGAGCTAAAAAGAGTCATTGCAGAAAAGTGGGAACGTATTCCTCAAAACGTAATTAAAAACATCGTGGAAAGCATGCCCAGAAGGATTCAAGCTGTGATTTTGGCAAGAGGAGGTCACACTCGTTATTAGGTTTTTACATTTGAACCTTATTTATTTAAAAAAAAGTAAAAAAAAAACTTGTCTTTATTGCCGACCACTTCTTATTGTTTGGGCGTGTACATCGGTTTTAAAGAATCCATCGTTTTTTTTTTCTTGTAATTTCTCGAATTCACTTCACGCGCATTAATTTACACGATTATAAGTATACAGACTACGTCAAAGAAATAAATTTCATTTAATTAACTAAAATCGACCTTAGAACGTAAATTTCCTTAGGTGCCCGTTTTTTTTGCAAAAGAGTGTATTATGCAATATGTTTGCAGAGCACTTCCAATACATTACATACTTTTAATCAAATAAATGTGTAGTCTAAAGTGTGTGGTTACGATCTACTTACAGAAATAAGTATTATCTTATTTCATTACCAAAGTGTAACAATCACCATATTTTACCTTTATTGAAAGTAGGTATATGTAACACAAAATATTTTCAAAATGAAGATAATACTATAGTTAACTTTGGTAGTCACTATTATTTTAGTTTAAATAATGAAGTTACAAAAAAGATAAACTACAAAACAACAAACGCACAAACTAATAAAAATCAAGTTTGTTTAAAATGCAAAATAATTCTGAATGAAATTAGCGATTTCTGGCACACCAACGGGACCCCTCATGAATAAACCACCTGCCTCCACTCTTCATTCAATTTACGGAAATCACACTTAGCCCCAAATCTGTTTTGGGTATCAAACGCTTTTGATCCGTTCGCGCACGTCGCGGTCCGGCTACATAAGCAGATTAACAAAAGCATGTTTGTGCTGGACGTACTCCAGGAACTTACACACATATCGTAACAGAAAACGACCTCTTTAATCACCACGCTACATCCTTTTCATCCCTTCTACGTGAGAGCGGGACGGGTGATAATCCATCGTCGGTTAGGAGCATGGTAGCCCATTGCCGGGCGTGCGGCATAGATTCAACGGACCGCAAATTTGTCGGAACTACCAATGAAATCGGATTACTTATAGAGTTCGTGGCAAGGGAGAGCTAACGAGCGAGAACACCATTACCAGCCGTCAGTGGCGTCTTCAGACGCGAATTAGATTTGCCGTCAAACTCCGAAATATTGGTTGCGATCTTTGATAAATATTGACACCGTTAGTTTAGGCTGCCGACGAAACGAAGCTTCGAACGAGTTTATGATGTTGTAGTTATAAGTTTGTATTGACTTTTAACTCCTATAATTTGTTATTGTCTGTATTTATTATTTATATTAAACATAACAAACGGCAGATAAGGCAGATATAAGTTAAGACTCCCGAGAGAGGACGCCCTAGAATACAATGACTTTATTGGTTATGTCATTCAGAAAGGTCAGATGTGTAGTACTCACAACCTGTGTGCGCGTATGACCCTGATGTATGATCGTTAACGGAGCAACATAATGTATATCAGGATGTAAGAATCGTAGAAGATGGCGTTCTGTAATAGACTGCTTGGTCACTGGAAGCATTACTGTTGAGCATAAACTCCTTGGTCCAATAGTGTGACATTTTCTAGTTTTTCCATTAAGTACTAGAATTTCTCGGTAGTAGCCTGGAGTCGAAGAAGATTTGTGTCCGGTTAATAGGGTAGCCGGGTAGTCGTCTATTACATGGTACTATTATAAACACAACAGGCGAAATGCGGGTGTGTACTATGAATGAGTCTTTGCCTATCCCTTCAGCGAATAAAAAGGCATTCTGTTTTTTTTTTAGATTTGGATCTGCATACATCATAATTGCTTCACGAAAATATTGTTATTAACTTGTTCCACGCAAAAAGTTCGATACATTTTGGAGGACATTGTTCAAGGGTCAGCTTGTGCGCTTATGTGTAAGTTGGGCGAATAATTACCTCGAACATTTATCACTTTCATATTGTTTTATGTCAGTTCAGATCATTTATCATGCCCGGAGTGGGTAACGATGGGTCAAACACCGGACCGGAGTTTCTGAGGGGGACAGAATGCTTTGCTAATGCTTCATTATAGTTAATTGACGTGTCGGAATAGGCGTCGTGCCTTTATTTTAATTGGATCATTGCTGCAATATAAATACTTGATTTTTTATACTCAAAAATACAGTGTCTACCTGGGGATTCCGTATAAACTACACGAGAGCTTCGGAGACCCATATAGATGGTCGCATTTCATTCTATCTACCCATTATCGCATTTCATTGAAACATTTAAACTCCTTTATTCCCGTATATTTCAGAACTGTTCTATTTCTAGAAACTTTACGATTGTGCTCGGAATCCCATTATTTGTGCCGTTGCATTTACGACCTTATGTCAACGATATAAATAGAATGATGCTAAGTGAAAATACTTCAGTGCTGTAAGCTTGTTATACTGTTACTTGTTTGCTATGTCAGATTCTTACGACTTGCAAGATCGTAAAATGTACGTCTTTGAACCCCTTCTGAATTCTTAAATGAGTTTCCTAATGTTGAGAATATTGGCCTGTCTTTACTTAACAATGGGAACACGTGTATCTGATTGCTGACATGTAATAATTATAATTATGTAGGTACGTGTAATGATAATTTGAGAACGCTGCCATTATTATTTAACGTCTTGTAAACGAATATCTTACCACGGAAATGATATTATGTAGGCAATTTATGTCAAGAGGTATGTGTTCTTTTACGCTGTTTTGAACAAATTTTTGAATATGATTGCGGTTATTACTTAACTCGGCAAACAGAATAGTAATCATAATATTCTGTGTGTTGAGTCAAGTAATTCACGCAATTAATTCAAAAGACCATTTATTATACAGCACTTAGCGTACCTATTATGATCCTACTATATTCATGTGTGTGCCTAGCACAAAAACTTGATGTAAACGGGCCTAACGTAAACGAACGATCGTAAATTTAAAATCCTCGTGTCGCACTTGATATTTATTATTTTGTATATTTTAATAAAATTTATGAGTGACACTTATTGTGCTTGATTATTTTTTTTAATTTACGTAACGTTTACATCAAACGTTCAAGTTTGGGTCTCAGATACCTAGAAGATAAATTATGATATATTTTTTTTATGAGTTATATGTACAAGACAACTATTTTTTTTGACAAAGACAAGAAATTTAATGGACATATAATTATGTTTGATATCAAGAAGTCAGTTCATTTTCCGAAATAACAGTTTACAGCCAACACCATATTTACCTATATTAAACACATATTTTGCAGTTATTTTTTTATAAAGTGTACGATGTTACGAGCCTGGCAAACAAGAGATACGTCAACATGGCTCGAAAATGGCGTCAGTGAAATGTGTGTTGATTGGTCTCAGTCGTAGCACCGCGCTGATTTTATTAAATTTCTTGTGATATATATTTAAATATAAACAGAGTAAACTTATCAATAATAGGTTTATCTGGGTTTTTTATGTTTATCTATAATATGTATGTATTTATAAATATATAAGTATGTTTATCAGCTGTTTAGTACCCGTAACACAAGCTCTGCTTAGCTTGGGACTAGATGGCGTTGTGTGAAAAAGTTGTGGGATATTTATTTATTTTATTAGGTGATACAGAATGAGTCAATATTAAAACAAAAATATGCAGGAATATTCTTTAGTTATTTTATCCAGTTGTTATATGTACCTACTGAGCTAATTTATGTCCATTTTTTTCAAACCTCTTCAGCCGCAGAAATTCTGGCAGTTACTTTCGCACATAGAAATAGAGAATGGACTGAGTAACCCGCATAAAATTGACCACTCCCTAGAATAAGACAAAGGGACTGTGCGGCCAATTCCTGTCTCTTTTCTGTAGGTCAGTGGTTAAAGAAAGAAAGAGACAACTATTGGCCGCACGTTCGTTTTATCTCTCTCACACTCTTTTACCAGTATTTACTTCACAGTTGGTTAAGGAACACTCAGTCCATTCTCTGTGTCATGCTTTCGCAATAGTAATATTTTGAGCAATGCAGGATGCTTTTAATTTATTAAGTTGAATTTGTGTTCCGAGTGCATTGCTGTCTTTCGTCAAATATCGTCAACAATCAAATACCTGCTAACTTGTTAAACAAACCCAAAGTTCTAGAAAACAGAGATCACCTAACAGCTGTGATTAATAATAATAGCTTCCCTATTATGTTCCATATTCCACGTAGTAATTAACCCTTCTCAAATGACTACAAGTTAATAACAATTACAAAACTGTTCCCCAAAGTGATTTAACAACAAACGTGTTCGAACTACACAAAGATTTATACAAGACTTTATTATAGCAAATTATTCAGCGCATGCACAAATTTCATTAACGGGGGCGCCAGATTCATATTTTATTCATGTCGCACGCTTAATTAATAAGTGGATACATGATAAGATTTGTCACGACATAATAACCTGTATAAGAAAAGAGGGATATCCCATTAATAATGTACTTACTCCCGGCCTATTACTTCCTGATTAATTATGTCTCTCACAATGTCTATTATTTCTTTCTAATTCACTTTAGCGGAAGTCTTTGACGCTTCATTTACTACTGATTAGTCAACTATCCGATTGAATGGTTCAGTACACCTCTAAAGCTTTTGCTGATAATTGGTTCCGTCTGATTGGATAACGTGTATTAACCTATTAACACGTCTACTGGGACAGAAATTAAATTAAGGAGGCTTCATGCCTTTTATAACGTTACCTTTCTAACGTTTTCCCAAGTATTTTGGGGTTGACTTTTCCTCTTACCAGATGTGGCTGGTGTTGTCAGTAAATACTTTGAATGTTGTTGAATGTATGTGTGTATCACGAATTAATAACGTTAACATAACGCCCGTATACGATCGATAGAAAAAATGAAAGTACATTTTTTCGAAGACTCTTTAAAATTCGATTCAATAAAATTCGCCTTAAAGTTTTTTTGAAAGAATAATTAGTTGGCACTAGATTAGGTTGGGGCCGTTACGGGTAGTCATAAGCCCGAAAGTCTGACAACCAGTTAAACCAAGAGTCTGACAACCATTTACTGGGTTGTTGAGGTCAGATAGGCAGTCGCTCCATGTAAAACACTGGTATTTAGCTGCATCCGATTAAAATGGAAGCCGACCCCAACATAGCTGCGAAAAGGTTGGGCAAATGATGATTAGTAGGTTGGGGATGTGCAAAGGAAATTCAACGCCCAAAGTCAAATCTTTTTTATCACTTATAAAGCCAAAAAACTATTTAAGCTATTTTTCCGTACGTGTCGTTTTTATAGTAAACATACAATTCCCTTTAATAGTATTTCCAGGAAGGAGATAAAAAGACGACCTATTTCTTGAAATAGATGATCTAGATTATTTGTTTATAGGAAAGAGTGTTTATTTTAATGACTATTCGATACTAAGCTAGCATAGATAATTATATCATCAGTTTCATTTAAAAATTATTTACTTATATGTGCTTTACTGACATGTAAAATGGCCTGAAACACAGGTTTGAATAAACCTTGTTCAGGTGGCCCTTTACTAGCTTCCACTTGTAATAAAAATATTTTCGGTTTAGTTTATATAATTAGAGACTTAAAATTGAATAGGATAAATTATATACTATTGTTTGGCTAAATGTACACTTTTTGTAAACGATGATTTTCTTGAATAAATTTATAATATTATTAAATTATTATTATTATACATAACTATATAACGTGAACATGAATTGCATCGCCATTTAAGTGTCATTTTGACAGTTCAACAACAATCATTGCGTCATGTTATCTGTTATCCATTCCAATTTTAATATAATACGAGGTTTATTATATTAGGAATTTTCCTTAAAGTTATAATTTGTAAGTTTTTATGGTGTACAATAAATAATATAGTAGATATTCTTTAATGTATATTCTATTCTTTAAATACTTTGGATTGTAAGTGAAACTGTGTTAGGTAGGTACTGAAATAACGTGTCATTACTTATGTATATCGAATAGTTAACTTCCCAGAACAAAATATCTATTGAGTCCTAGTGCAATTACTTGATTGGTATGATTATAGCTTGCCAGATAGGATGCTAACCTAACAATAGTAGACTTTGTAATTACTTTACTACCCTTTAATAAATCAGAAGCATGTAATAAGTCTTTGTTTCAATAACAATGATAATATTAATAAAATTTACAATGTAGGTACTTATGCAAGTACCGTCTATTAATCCATTATAGAGCCATGTGCAATTAATTTCTGTTATATGTTTTTCTATTTCTAACCAAATAATAATTGTAAATTAAATTTGATTGGTCAAGCCAAGTCGACTTTGTTCGCTGAAAGAATTAAAGATATGGGAGGCCGCACGTGGCAACAAAAGCCAATTTGAGCTGGCCTCTCATTGTATTGAAACTTCGAACTATGCTAGGCCAGCACAAGGAAAAGTCTAAAGGTACATAATAATAATAATGCCTCATTTCATTAAAAGTGACAAAGGGCTTCTGCGCGTTGGCTTCGGCTTTTCGTTCGCCTTCCAAAGGTTTGGGACCCCAGGGTACCGAAAAATATCAAAAAAAGATTTTTTATTTGCAGTATTTAAAATAAGGTGATTAACATATTAAAGTGTACAAAGGCCAGCGCAGTAAGCTACCCCAATGTGTCTGTCTCAGACAGTTTTAAAATGTGTTCCAGTTAGAATAAGGTGCATGGTCCATTGGGCAAATTTGACAGTTTAGAGTAGCTCATCTGTACATTCTACCCATTTTGGTATGCACATAAACATAAATGTTTTCTTTGTTTGCGGTTTAAGCTCTTGGTGCCAATTCATTCAAAACATTTCTTCAGCTAGTTTGAATTCCAAACATAAATAAGACTTCATTAACATGGCACGTGGAATATTAACAGGAGATAAACTTCGGATTAAATATTTTGGATTGTAGATTAACTTAGTTTGTGTTTTATGGCCTATTGATTACTCATGTCAATAAAGAAGCAAGAACATTTTAAGATATATTATTATAATTTCATAATAAAACACGTAGGTATAATATTGATTAATTTATTTTTTAACCGACTTTTATAAGAAGGAGGTTTTCAATTCGTCACTAATGTTTAATGTATGTATGTTTTCTCAAACTTGATCGATTTGGAAAATTATTTTCTTGTTTGAAAAATATATTCTCTATTCACAAGTGGTATCAAAGAACTATAGTACATATTTTTTTGCTTTGTGTTTATGGGTGAAGTTATAAGAATTCCTGACGTGTAATTATATATATCTCAACAATTTGTGCCCACTCGTCAATAAAAAAATAATAGAATATTTTTTTTTTACAAAAAATACAAATAGTTAAAAGTTTTTCTCAAGAATCGTACCCTATGGCAGCAGTGGTGATCCAGTAATAGCGGCCCCAACTTTTGAGCTGTAAGTCATGGGTTATAACTCAAACACGCACTCGGCGCTGTTCTAGAAGTTGCAGTGGCTGCGTATAAAGTGGTAGGTTTGTCTGCTAAAACACGGGCAGTGACTATAGTGGTACACACATTACAATTTAAGAACTGCACCTGACCAGCTTTCAAAACAAGCGTATTGGTTCAGCAAAACTTCCTAGATTTCCATTTCAATTTACTTACAGACCGCTCGCGTTATTAAAAGAATACATGCAACAGACAATTGCATTACCGGCCAGATTGTATTTGCCGCACCGTGTTATTGTTGAACAAACTCTCCACCACGTTGCGGTCAATTGCTCGTAAATTATTTTACCTTTCTAATATCACAGAATTAAAGCCCTCTAACTAACTATAAGGGCTTTCGCCATAGTCAAATGATTAAGGCTACAATTTATGTATGCCTTTTAGTCCTCTGCGGAGGAAGTGAAAACAATTTGTTATATGAAAATGTATTAATTATTATGATAGGTGAGACCGAGTCCAGCATTATATTTGATTTATGCTTTGATGCTATCACTGGTTCTGGGTGGTATTTTTGGGTATTTATACCTTTCGTTGCTGTTGTTGTCAGAGGTGCTTTAGGGGTTAAAGAGGCAAAATATTAAAATTACGCGCAAAATAATATACCAGTTGGTCAGACGCAGGGTACAATGGATTTTTTTTATAATATGCCAAGCGACAGTGCGGCAGATACAGGTGGAGTTGGTAAGGTGAACTGAACACCACTAAAGACTGGTCTATTTTACGTGACCAGTCCTTAGTAAAGGTGTATACAATATAGATAGATGTGGAAAGAAATCAGAGAAGGCTTAACCCTGCAGTGGTATAACTTAGGCTAGTAATGCAATATAAATATATGTAATATATTGAGCTTTAACGACTTAAATCTTGAAGCAATTCGGCTACCTGGCTACGAACAAAATCATCGAAGCGGCACCGATTTTCCTACTCTTGAATTAGAACTTCGGGAATTGACACCTCTTATATACAGGTGGCTCGACAAAAGGACGGTGACATAATAATTCAGTTTGAAATGTCAAATAAGTTTACGCCTTGAACTTCGCCGTGTGTATAGTCTGTAGATTTTGATGACAGCTGTCATCATCGTAAGCAAGATTCAGTTCAACTAAAATTTACGGCACAGACTACAATATAGTTTACGGATTGACAGCACTTATGTGTGACCGTCTCTTGTCTAATGAGAAAAAGGTGGAAATCACCTGAATTAAGTTGCGTCTGTGCACAACAGTATTGGTATCAATAACTAGTTACTCTATAAATTGTTATGGAATGCGGATAAAAATACCGCTACCGCAGCTACGAGTATCCCCGTGAGGTTGCTTCGATATTGAGCGCTAAATCTGGCGCATGGGCAGCATTGTCCATTGTTCTTTTTCATTGTCATGCTTTCATACTTTCATGCTCATCGTTTGCTAGGCATCGTTTTATAATCTTTATGATTATTGTAAGGGCAAAAGTAAGAATTGTTTATTAGAAAGGAGACGTCGTAAAAGAATCGGATACAATTTTCTAGACAGTGTAGTGTAAGTGTAATCAGAATCTAAAATTCTGACCACCAGTTGGACTTTTGGAAGGTCAGGGAAATCAAATGTTCTTGTAAAATTCTGTTACCCTGTTATTACGTTGTGGGTGTAGGTACTAACTTCTGGTCGCGGAATTTGTTCAAAAAAGTCACCGCGGCCCTGGAACGCTAAAGGCATTAGGAGGAACACGGTTGGGTTTCAGTAAGAGTGTGACACTCCCTTCTGCTTTACCCAAAGCAGGAGGAAACATTTGATGATTTCCCATACTAAAAAAAAAAAAAAATTACTGGTTCACCTCTGCCTAAGCCTTCGAGGATAACAGTTGTGATGATATGCTTATGTTATGTTTGATTTTATGTTTTAAATTTTGTTTTTGAACTGTATCCGATGAGACTGGTAGTCGAATCCATCATAATTAGGAAAAGGCTAAGTAAGTGATGACTCAGTTCTAAACCCCACGTTAACTCAACTCATAAAATACACCCAAATCGTCTACACACCGCCTCTTATTTAATTTATTTATTTATTTATTTATTTATCAAAATATGGAAGACTTACAGCTTAAAAACTTAATAAATAAAAAATGGAAGTATAGTCAACAGGAAGCCAATTACAAGTCTTCGCGTGTAGAAGTTGACTGGTAATTGTGAAGAGAGCAAGCAACAATATCAATCACGCATTGCATTTATAGTAGAAGGGAAAGCTACAGTTTGTTTAAAACAATTATGGTGAAGTAAAAACTATAAAAAATAAAGACAATAACCTAAACAAATTTAGTTCAACGGCAATTTAAAAAAATTAAGGCTCAAGCACCTTCTAGCAGTTGTCACACTAGTTGCAAAAGGATCCAAGTCATACTGTTTACATATTCCATTAAACTGTTCGCTTGCACGCACAATATAACTATTCTGCCTATAATTCGTAGACGTATGAGGTACACGTAAAGGCGGACTAAAACGAAATGATTTAATTGGTACATTAAAATAGAATTTAGATAACAACTCGGGACTGTCAATGTTATTGTTCAATATTTTCAACAGAAACAGACAATCGGCAATCTTACGTCTATCCTCAAGTGGCAGCAAATGGTACTTTTTGCAGAGTCGCAGATAATCAACCGATTGGTATGGAATCTTTTGGTGGTAGCAAAGATATTTAACAAAGCGTCTTTGGATATTTTCAATGCGGTCGATGTACCTGTGGTAACGTGGGTTCCAAATTTGGGATGCATACTCCAGCTGACTTCTAACATAAGTGCAGTATAAAATTTTTAATGTTTTAGCATCTAAAAAGCATTTAGAGAGACGCATTATAAACCCTAGCAGTCTAGAAGCTTTATTGACAATGGCGTCAATGGCGTTAAATATTCTAAGTGCCTACTTAATGAGTACAATAAGTAATGGTGACTGTCAACAGTACTTAAGCTTTTTGGCATTAGCAGACGTTAACATCTTAATCTAGACGTGAACGTCGGAGTTAGCTTTTAAATTTTTAACGAACAAACGGGTGACAGACAAGTTTATTTTGTAGATATTTTAATTAAAGGAATATAATAAAAGTTGCTGTGTAATTTGAGAGAAAATAATTTAACTGTGAATTGCAGTAGTTTAATCATACTCGTAAATACACCTTTCTGTGTAATTTAATAGGCATTCGATAGGTATCTAACGTCCATTACCTAGTTACTGGGATATCGCCTCGATAAAGCATTTGTCAGGCTCTCAAGGTTCCAAGTTTCCGACTGCTAACATCTAGAAATGACAGCCAGAACCAACCACCACCACCAACAACCAACAGTTTAACGTGTTTTTCGAATCCCGGAGAGGTCTTGATATAAATGGTCACCCATCCGCGGATCGACCTCGGCAAACTTCGCTTAAAATTCGACCGACCCGTGCTGTGTGCAGTTTTTTTCCAATACTTGCGTCAAATAACATGGGAGTGGGTGTCTTATTTTATTTATTTATTTATATTTATTTATTAAAAACTTTATGCACTAGTAAAAGACACTGTACAAAGGCGGACTTAAAGCCGTAGGCATTTTCTACCAGTCTACCTTAAGGTGATGCAGAGACAGAACATGGTAGGCGCAAGAAGATAACAAAAACTATAAAGTCAAATCAACAATAATTTAAAAGAAATACTTAGATACATACATATTATATAACATCCAAATACAAGCGATGTCAAGAGAAAAAAAAAGATATTTACTATTTTATGAGCTATTTTATGATATTATTATTATTTTATGAGCAATCTAACATAAAGTAACCTTAACACGGTAACTTCAAGCCACTAATTTGTACGTAGTATTATTATACTTGTGCCTCCACCTGCTTAGGTTGTCCTTTAAATAAGTAGGAACCAGGATGTATTTTTTTTTGGTAAATCTTAATTGCATAAAAAAAACTAGCTAGATCGATTTATCGCCCCTGAAACCTCTACATTAAACACCAAAAATCGTTGGAGCCGTTTCCGAGATCCAGATTATATATACACACAATAATTGCTCGTTTGGAGGTAATAAATACATTGATAAACTGAACGTGAAGTTTTTTTCAACTCTTACATCAAATAAAATAGAAGTGGGTGTCCTATTTTATCCGCAACCAATCATAAAGTAACCTTTCCACAAGAATCAATACACGGTAACCTAAAGCCACTATTTTGACGTAGTTTATTTTTAAGCACAATAAACGAGCACTTCCGTATCGGGTTGACGGGCGGCGGCGCAGCACCGGTTAAATTTCCCACAGGACGGGACCGCAACCCGCGGCCGCCACTGACTTGTAACAGTAGGATCTATTGGTTTCGCTAAACAAAAGCGTATTCAACATTCTGGAAAGACTTGTAGGCTTTTCCACTTGTGGAGCGTTTTGTGTGCAATACTAGTTTAAATACGTGACTTGTGGCTAAATATTTTAACACCGCACGGGATGTCGAAGTTTAAACCATACTTTCCGTGGTCGGTTAAAGATACCGGGCTGGTATCCGCAACTTAACGTCAAAGTGCGTATTTTGCGTATGTGCCTTAATCTACCACGCGGATCCAGTGCGAATTGGTAGAAGTCACATCAAAGTTTTGGTTCTAGGACATGCCGGTTTCCTCACGATGTTTTTCTTCACCCGACTTTTGAGAGCAGTGGTGATGAAATAAGTTACACAAAGTAATGCGCTTGCCTGGATTCGAACCCACGACCTACTGTTCGTAAGTCGGGGTCGCCACCACTTGGCCACCGCTGCTACCAAACATTTTTTTTTAAGAACTCTCTGTGCGTGTAAAACTACGTTTCGTCACGGCTGTCAGTCAATGTGAAAACGGTGAAGGAAACCATCATATCTAAAAAAATAAAGTAATCCCCGAAGGGCTAGGCAGAGGTGTACCTGGTAGTACAACCCACATTTCGCCAGTTATGTTTAAGTCTCATGTAATAGGGGGCAAGCCTATTGCCATCAATCGGGCACAAATCCATACTCCGGGCTGCTACTGAGAAATCCCAGATGGAAAAACCCAAAAACACTTTGCCCGACCCGGGAATCGAACCCGGGACCTCATGCTCAGCAGTAGCGCTTGCGACCACTGGACCAACGAGGCAGTCTAAAAAAATATATCTCGACTATATGTCAAGCCAATGCAAAGGTCCATGTGCGGCATAAAAACTTTGACACCAGGTCAGTCACTAACCAAACAAGAAGGAAAAGAAAAAGTACTTTGTTTGACATTTTTACTATTTGACATAATTAAGTTGGAGAATGATGTAATGTATTTTGTTGTTTTTATTTATTATTTTTTATTTTTTACTTTTTTATTTGACTGCTATTTATTTGTATCCTTTAACTGGTTTGACATAGTGGATTTGACATTTGCTAATTTATGTAATGTATTTTTTAATAATTGTTTAATCTGTATATGACTTGTAAGAATCCCCTAACAATAAAACACTATGACTACTACTATGACTATGACTATTGAGGGGCGAGAATATTGTTAACAACCAGGTACAGAATTCCAGCACATCAACCTACCCCGTCGTATCTAGCTGTACCACATGTAATTATCAACTCCATTGCTTATTTTTTTTTTTGCTTAGAACTATCTTAGTATAGTATTTTTATTCTAGGTGCATCGTCCTCACATATTATTATAATCTTATTAATGTATACAAAGTATTGTAAAATCGATTTTAAAAGAGTAGAGTTTCTTGCCCATTCTTCTCCATACAAATCTACTTTTTGGAAGGGGCGACTAGAATCATTTTTAAAAGTAAATTTTTGTTCGACGTTCAAAAGTGCCTTATAGGGGCCTAATTGAAATAAATGGTTTGACTTTGACCCCAATTTGTCAAATTTCTTTGATAGGTTTTCAACTTTATTCTAAACACAATAAAGTTCATGTTCAATTGAGATAGTTTGGGGTATGTTGATGTGCTGGCGTCTGTACAAATCCAGACACCCGGCTGTAACTGAGAAATTGTAGATAGAAAAAATTTACTACACTCCGCTCGACCTAAGAAACGAGCGCAGGACCTCGGTTTTTTCGAATCGTGAGGAGGCCATTTTGATGGGAAGTTTGTTCCACCACAGCAAAAAATCTCAGTCTTCAGTAATTTTGACGTTAACGAAGTCAGCACTTCGTAAACGTCAGCCTAATTTGAATGAATGTCTTTTGTTTTTGTCAAAAACCTATGAAAAAATATTTTGTTTTTACTTTGTTCATTAAATAACGAACAATTATTGAGAAGACTTAACATAAAAAAAATCTATAATCATCTTCGAAAATCCGTTTAGCTCTGAAAATTAATTACGGTTTGTTAAGCACTTTTAAAGAAAATCTGTGCTAAAAAGAAAGTTGAATGGAAAAAGTTTATTCAGATTAAAAACTTTTTTTTCTAGTCGCTCTCCAACGCTAAACATTGTAAAAAATAACCTTAAATTAAAATTTATTCAGTACACACGAACGTATTAGAAAAACGAAATTGAAAGAATCTCACACGTTGCAATATGAATGTGAATTTCAGAAATCAGCAAGGCTTTTGCGTTTATGCGTTAACTTCTGGCTTCAGGACGTGGTGTTCCGTCGCTTCCACACAAGTTCAACAAGACAACACAAGGACGTGTCAGTAAAGTGTTATTTTAGTTAAGTACTAATAAATAAAAAAAAAATGTGTATGTTTTAGATTAAGGTATTTATTTATCTCTTGGTCTGCGTCGGCTGGAATAAAATTTATTTTTATTGAGTTTTTAATTCTCGGAACCCGTGGGTTCCGGACCTATAGAAGGCATACGAGACTACTCGCAGAGGCCCATTGTCCTATTACCATCATTATTATTATACCTAGTCATGATCGCTGGACCAAGTGTTCAACGATTAAATGTTAAACAGCTAGTTTCATATTGGCTATCATAAGTGTGTATGATCTATGATGACGCTATGCGCGCTACATCTCTGCAGAGATATGACGTAGCACACAGTACCCCCGTCTAAGGGCGAGACTCCACCAAAGCGGAGAGGAGCACAGATGTATCTTACAACCAGCCAATCAGCTTGCGTTATTTTGACCGTTCACCGCTAAGCTTAAGGCAATAAAATATCCTATTGGTTAAAGTCAAAGTCAAAGTCAAAGTCGAATCGTTTATTTCAATTAGACCCATAAAAGGCACTTTTGAACGTTAACTAACTACTAGTTATCTCCTCTCGTCTCCGCTTTGGTCGAGTCTCGCCCTTATAGTCATCATAACTTGAAGTACACTTAAAGTGTAATACCAATTTTTTGTAATTCTCAGTTGTCATCTAAGTGTGTAACTGGACACTCCAGTCAGTTAGTGGCAATTAAAAGATAGCCAACAAATAGCCTTGCGGCTGATCGCTTCCATGGAAACCTAATCGAGCATGAGGCAATGCGTGCCCAAGTGTATTCAGACCATCTGACATGACTTGACAGGCCATCATAAGTATTTATGCTGAAAATTTTACTTTAGAATTACTAATAGTGTGTGTATGTGCTTAAGCATAACTGACGAAACATTATATACAGTCTAAGATCCCGCTTTAGAACGACCTTCACCGAGCTGGTGGTGAATGAGATCTATTTTTAGTAAATTTAATATGCCAATAAATATATTGCACATGGGTTGTTTAAAAAAATTCCCTCACTAAGTTGACCAAGTCGCGGTCTCTACTCAAGAACATTTTTACCCCAGCGGTGGTCGGTATTTTGCGAGATATAGCCGGCCCAATCTGCCACTTTAGCTTGCTAATCCATTGGTTTTCTGTAAGTTATGTTAACATCCCAAGGGGAGGGGAGGCTATAGCCATCATCGGGCACAAATCTGGACTTCGGACTGATACTGAGAAATACCAGATAGCAAAACTCAATAACATTTTGTCTGACCTAGGAATCTAAACCAGGCCTCATGCTCGACAGTATTACATTCAATCTCGCTCAAATTTTCATATAACTTTTGCTATATACAAATGTAGGTATGTCCATTTATTAGGAAATTTGTTATTACGTCATCACATACCAATAACAATATACAACAAATAGAAAACAACTAAAGGGAGTAATACACTTACGCAAACAATTGTTGATAAGTTTCTCAGAAATAAGGAAAATATATATTTTTTTTATTTGATATTCACAGAAGTTATCGTAATTAAAAAACTTCGGCAAAATCCGTAATGTTTGTATGGTTTATATTAGGCATAATAATATTTATTTAGGCATTTTTGTAAGGAAAAATCTGAATATAAGTACATAGGGATGTTGGTTGTAAGCAATTTATTGCATATACAAGCGTGATATTTTGTTTTGTGAAGTGTTATATCTTTCACTAATACCTAGGTACTTTTGTCCTTTCCCAAATGTTCTTTCTTCGGTATTGTTCGTCAGCACGTGGAACTCCACAAGTTCCGAATTGAGCTCACGATTACTGACAAATGCTTGCACTGATTGATCTGGTCCCCTCCTTCTGTGTGGTTCACTCCTCAAAAGACCATCTCAGACACTAATCTGCATGGATCTTACATGATGTGACCAAGATAATGTCTGGACTTTAAAAGAGACTATGACCCTTGAGTTTCCTTCGGTGTTTCTCCTCAGAGTAGTCAGATAGTGAAACTCCCATCTTATCTACTAGTTAAAAAAATTACGTGTAAAAGTGTTTGTGAAAACCTATTTACAGAAATAAATATAATTTCATTCAATCATTCACTTTTCTAAAGACAATCTGTCACGTTTACGCCCGTATACCAGCACGCGTATGATGTTCGCAGTTGGAACGGATTTTGCATCATATTGTAGCTATTAACTATTGCGCCGATTATCGTAGAAATAATGCTTGACATTGCAGACTGAAGGATCGGCACATTTCTTCTCTCCACTCTTGACATTGTCATGCACAAGACAAAAGACTTTTTTTTCCTACTATCTGTCGGTTTGTTGATGCTTCCGTAAACTAAATTCGTTTCTTCGGCGATCGTAGTACAGGTGCGGATGGTCCCGAGAGGAATGGCCACGGATCATCGATTCTAATGCAGACGGTGCATATCACATCCGCCTGGTTAATCATAATTTAACTATCCTGTACGTACGGGAGGATATTCTCGTACAAATTCAAGTTTATTTCCCCTGTGTATGTATTTGCTGTGTATTCTGACACTCCAAAATTTAACGCAGACATTCAATCTTAATTTATTAATTTATGGGCAGATGCGTTATTAAATTAGAAACGATTTTTAATTCAATTCATAGTGACTATGTAGTGTTTTTAATTGTGTGTGTATTTAATTCAACAACTATTATTGCCGCAAAACAAACTTTGATTCACGAAGACCACAATATTATTTGTATCCCCATTTCTATTAATCTGCAGTTACCTTTTTTATCTCATTTGGAAATCCGGAATTAGTAGTTTTCATTGCTTGTCTTTAACAACTTCTTTGGATCCATCATAATCAGAATTCGACTTATTTATGCCTCTAGTTTTAGTGACATGTCACTTAAAATAAATTTAATTTAACAAACGTGATTTCTTGGATCAAAATAGCCTATGACTTCCATAATGAACATATTCAGGGTGATAGATCTATTTTCAAAAAAACAACCGTCTTCTTAAAAAAAAAACTAACAGGTGAAAAATAACTCCAGTTTCGGAAGTCTGTGGCTTTGGTGGTTTTGTTTTGTTCATTATTGGCCACCGACTTCCGAAACTGGAGTTATTTTTCACCTGTTAGTTTTTTTTTTAAGAAGTCGGTTTTTTTTTTGTAAAAAAGTTTTTATTTTGTAATTTTTAGTTACTTTGTATGTAAAGTAAGTCTTTCAAAACTTGAAAGAATCATTGGATAACAATTGCTAAAGAAGTTCTATCTCTAAACATTAATCTGTACATCTCTGCCGGCCCCTTTTAAAATAGAATGGCGTAATGTTATGTTGTGGAAATACAAAAGCTCAGCATAGACATCTGACTATAGCAATCGCGAATAATTTGCTGTTATGCGTTGAAGAGTTCCGTTGCCTGTCTTCTTCATCAGTTTTTCTTCACCAAATGATACTTTCTATATGAAAATGCTTGATTTGTTACTAAAAATGTTGAAATCGGCGCATGTGTGCCTATATTTTTTGAGGAGTTCCCTCAATTCCTCAAAGATCCCTCATCAGATATGAGTTTTGATACAAATGGGACCAATCTGTTAGTATACCCTATCAAACAAAAAAAGAATTTTGAAAATCGGTCCATAAATGACGGAGTACTGAGGTAACAAACCCTAAAAAAAAAAAAAAAACATACAACCGAATTGAGAACCTCTTCCTTTTTTGAAGTCGGTTAAAAATGAGCATGCCTTTTGTTACGTGTCAAAACAGAATACTACTGGGTTCCCTACATTTTGGATGAAGCAATAAAGCAACACTTCGTTTCTTATTAGTGCGACTGGTTAACGAGCTATAAAGGTAATTAATGAACCTATGATTTTATCGGTAAGCATGTTTGAACACACGCAATGTGGTAGTAATGAACTAATTAATATGTACCTCTAAGGTTTCCTGCAATAAAACGGACGCAGTTGCTGTAGTTATAAAAAAATCATGCACTTTTACACCCCACTTTTAACCTAAGGCAATAAAGTGAAGGCAATTAATTTTGTGTATCAGTTGTATGATCAGCTGATTACTAGTTCTTTATAAGGAAATACCTTATTTTTGTTTAAAAAACGGACAAAAACAATCAAAAATACTTTCATAATTTCGTAAATCAGTTAGTGCTAGAACCAAATATTTCGCATTACATCGTCTAACTTGTCGTGGTTCTATTTGTGGACCGGACTATATACAGCATTCTTACAGAGAGAAAACGATATGGCCCTTATATGCAGCTAAGTTTATAAAAAAGCATAGCTAAAGATTACATATGATTAAAATGACGAAACAGATGCCCTGAATATCTCAAATTCCGTAACAGTCTTCTCTACTATCTCGTAAGCATCTATTGCAAAACTGCCTCTCCATACAAAGTTAGGCTGCAAACAACTTGCTGCGTAGATCGCTGTTTGCATTGAGTAAGCGCTCGACACTATTACTAATTGAGCGTTCAGACTACGCATACAATGCGTAGTTTGCGGTATTGCCAAGTAATTCTGTCAGCGGTTAGTTACAGTGATATTTTAGTGAGCAGCTCACTTGAAGATACTGCATATAAACTTAGCCTGTCATTTGCCGCTCAGAATCGGTATGCTAACAGTCAGCCGCAAAAAAATTGCCACTAACTACCACTGTAGTTTTATTCATTACTAATGTAACTTGCAGTACTAAATAACTAGTCTTAGACCGTTTTTAAACTTTACATCAAAAGCCTCATGTAAGAAAAAAATGTGTTTAGAATTATTGTAACCAATAAAACGATTTTCTTACTTATTTTAAATAATCCAAAAAAATATTAATAAAAAAGAAACATTCTTTTAAAAAGCTAGTTGTATTTTTGTGCAAAAGTATTGTATGTGATTACTTTCATTGGTTCTTTATACGATTAATCAATCATTTATACATGAATTTATGAAATATTGACTAGTACCCAGTTACATCAGCTCAGTCTTTCAGTCTAAACAGATAACCGACTTCTAGGGATAAAACAAAAGATCACCCATCCACCTACTAACCTCGCCAAGTATCACTTAACCTTCGATAGACTGGTGGGGCTGTTCTTATTCATTCACAAAACCTCTTTCTGCCTTCATTGTAGAGAGTATTTAGCCGTTAATAAACCCGTCCCCAGTAAAGTTACTTCGTTTTAATTTTGTATACGTTGAAATGTTATTGGATGTTGCATTGCTTAATTTGTTTCCACAAAGAATGTATTCAGTTTCTCTATTTGTATGAAATAAGGTTTTAGATTAGATCATCATTGTTATTTTTGTTATGATATTATAGCCAGTCCAAGTAAAGGGTTTTCTGATGGATTTGGTCCTGTAAAATATAACATAAAGCTTGCTATACATGAATATGAACAAGTTTCACATCATCATGGTCATAGTTTTGAACCAGGTAATTTTCAGCAGCTGCCCCGAGTCTAGATTAGTGTCTCATTGATGGCAATAGGCTAGTTCCCTTTTACATGGGAATGTGATGTGAATGAATGTAACTGGCGAAGTGTACTTAAGGTTCTACCTAAGCATAACCCATATTAGAGTACAGGCCTGATGCTACGATATTATTAAATAAGAAGTGTATGGTGTAATTGTGTAGTCACAAGTGTGTGAAACTTTTTGTTGTTCGTTCTGTTCTGTACGCCTTAGTTCACCAAATTCACTGATAAATTACTATTTGGAACGGTGGCAATATTCTTGTGATTGCAATTTGGCAAAAATAATGTACTTATCAATATCTAGTGCATTTGCATAGTGCATAAGACACGGCAACAATGTGACGTGTCACAAAATGAAAATAAAAACTGTTTGTAAGCATTCTGAAGTTTTATTTTAATAGTTAATTATTGATTAAAACTAAATTGTATTTACATAGTCTACATTGCAGTTCATTTTCAATTCCTGGAAATAATAGCTTTCCAAAAGAGCTTGGTGTTACGGCAACTTAAAAGGTGATCTTGATTTTCTGTTCATGAGAATTGCTCCTTTTTAGGATTGCGTACCCAAATAAGTGTTATCTGAACCCCATTACTAATCCTCCGCTGTCCGTCTGTCTGCCAGCGGGCTGTATCTTATCAACTGCTGTAAGTAGTTTCAAGCCCTTTTCATCATCGGACATTCATTGTGTGAACAGCTAAAGAGTGGAATTCCCTGCCGGAGTCGGTGTTTCCTGATAGCTACAACCTAGAGGTCTTTAAGTCAAGAGTGAACAGGTTGCTTCTAGGCAAGCGTGCTTCATCGTCGGCCACATCATCGCTTACCATCAGGCGCGATTGGTCAAATATTAAAAAAAAAGTTACATAATATGCATTTGTATTGCAGCCCATAGAAACGACATTAAATACATGTCATAAATTCACGCCAAAGAGATTTAAAATACTATAGAGAGGACACGTGAAGAAATGTCAAAGAAAAACTATGATCCATGTCTCATTAACGCCATTTAGCACAAAATAGCAAAAAAAAAAACAAAAACCAAAATCAAAATCAAAATTAGGCTGAGAAACAGCAGTTTTTGAACGTCGAAATTACTTAAGACAGTCTCCTAAAAAGCCCGTCCTTCGCTAGCAATATTGGAGCGGCAGCGGAGTGTACTAAACTAGACTATTCAACTTGTGTCCACTAGGGCAAAAGTATCGGATGAATATTTTGGCCGTGATGTCCCGTCTATAGAAAGTGTAGAATGTCTTCGACTCACGCCTTTTCCCATGGGCAGAAACCAGAAACCATCAGAACACCATTTGCTATGATTCTTACATACTTCTTTTGCTTTATTTATAGTTTATGTTCATTTAGTATGTACGCCAGTTGCGAGTACCGCGCACTTGACCTTTCTAAAGAACATCACCAATCAGGTCACACAACAAAAAATAAAAAACAACAACCAAACAAACAACTAACAAACAAACAACAAACACAAACGACAAACAAACAAACAATAAACAAACAAATGAACAAATGATAAAAATAAACACGATTTTGTCAAAGTGTGATTCTGAAACGCACGCGGCCAGTTATACAATTATACATTTTTTTTTCCCAAAAGGTAATCAAAACTTAAGTAACAAATTCAAATAAAAGTACAGTCGGGCAAATTAGTCGCGTGCACCGAATCAGTGTCGTACCTACGATACATAAATTACAGTATCCACGGCAGCAAGTAAACACGGCATTGGATTCCCGGCGTGTAATACGCGTTGTAATTGGCCGACGCTCTTTGATTGTTGCGATATCGACTACAAAATGACAGTGGTGGTGCCTCACACATTTCCACCGAATCATAAAAGCGGAGGAGTGAAGACAGGTTATGTGGATCCGTTTTTGTTTAATTTTACAGGGTGGAAAAAAATAATTAGCCCTGAACGTGAACCACTTTAACTCATAGGATAGATTATTTCTCGTAAAGGAAAGATTTCTTTATTTTTAACTGATGCCTCGACTGCCTGCCTGCTCTCCTACTTCCTGGGTAACACGGATACCACTTGGATAAACTGGACGTCAGAATTTCAGGCTTCTGAATACTCATAACGACTGTCAAAGACCTGCAAATTACTGGAGGGACTAACCGCTCAACGTACTTTCTGTGGCGCGGAGGAATCTTGATATGTATGGTCCGGCCATCCCCGGACCCGCCTCTTTAATCGTAGTTTAAACTTCGATCGATCCCAACGGTTATTATTTTATGCACAAGCTCCTTAACAAAACTGCA
Organism: Euplexia lucipara; assembly: GCA_921972225.1. Classification (NCBI taxonomy): domain Eukaryota; kingdom Metazoa; phylum Arthropoda; class Insecta; order Lepidoptera; family Noctuidae; genus Euplexia; species Euplexia lucipara. The sequence goes on along the minus strand of OV179144.1, from coordinate 9,663,601 downwards.
TGCACAAATTTCTCGAGTAACATTACCAACAGAACTGGGAATCAAACCCTCTGCTCTACTCTCTCTCTCTCTCTCTCTCTCTCTCTCTCTCTCTCTCTCTCTCTCTCTCTACTCTTCTTTGATCTATCTTGATCCAAATCTGGCTTCTTGTGCGAGTTTAAATGTAAGCGCTCCGATTGATATACGAGCAGAGTAGTAGTTTTTTTTTATTTTAAAGTAATAAAAAAAAATATAAAAATACCTACCTACTATTTTCTGAAAAGCGTGATGAACAAAAGGATTTTCTCATGATGAATAATAAAAATACATGCAACGTATTTTAACCCAATTTATCTTTCGATTGCATAATTCTTTATCGCTCACGCAATTTTTCAATGAAATCGTTTCAGTAAGTACATGGTTGAAGGATTACAGCATTGATGTGGGGTGAAACTGGAAATCTGCGGGCACAGCTACTCCTCATTAAATTCGACTTAAATGCGGGTTGGTCTGGGGGCAAAGCTAGTCTAGAACACCCTTATGGTTCAGCGCTTTTTATAACTAGATTTTTTTTCATAAGCATTTAATCTGGCTTTACTTGATTGCGACTGAGGTGTGCCAGTTTAGCAGATTTTGTGGTTAAACTAGTTGAGAAATGAGAACAATTAGGACATAAACTTGTTCTACGTTCCAATGTTTTCATTAACAAAAGGTGGGCATGATAAAGGAAAGGCATGTGTTCTTTGTATTTTGTACTAACTCTAGTTTTTAAGTTCTTTCTTACTGTGTACTAACATTCTATGGATTCTGTTTTTTTTTATATAGACTTACTACGTTCTGTTAATGTAAGCGGAAACGCCGGGAGGGGACACACTACATACATAGAAACCTTATTGGTGATGTTCTTCAAAAAGGTTAGATGCGTAGTACTCGCAACCGGTGTGTCTATTGCAACATGTTTGAATGTAAACGAAGCAAAAGAAGTATGTAAGAAAAGTAACGTCGATTGCCATCCATACGAGTATGAGTCAATGGCGTTCTGTAGTTTTTGCATACCCCCACGGGAAAAAGGCGTGAGTTTATGTATGTATGTATATGAAGTTTGTTTTTTCAAACTGATGAGAATGACAGTCTGTTGTGAGGCATACAATTCTATGCTGCCCGGAAAAGTTTCGTTCTGCCTTCGAATTTATTAGTTTTATTTAGTTTTTATTATTTCACGTCCTATTCTCAGACCTATCGAATATACCTACATACAAAATTTTATACGAATGGGTCAAGCCCTTTTGGAGGAGTGAGAGTTACAAACAATGTGACACGAGAATTTTATACTCGTATATTAGAAAATATAGATTTTGTTTAAGGTAAATCTGGATAAGAACCATTGTCACTTCTTATAGATATATGTCGTCGTATCCTACGAATAGTGCCCTAACGAACATAAGGGCTTTCTTTTTTTATTGCATAAATCAATTCTGCTCATAATACCACATGTAATCAGTTCAACAAAACAATTAAAAACGGTACAAGTTATCAAATAATTAGGTTTTATAAAAAGCCACAATTATAAGCACTACGTTTTCAACGAAGAATAAAGCCACAAATAGCCGTCGCGCCCTCTTTCTTCGCGAGTAGTGGAGGTGCGCGGGCGCGGGGAGAACGTGCAAGCGCCGCTCGGGCACTATTCGGCGGAACGCGGAGATTGTTATGGTGATTGTGGCCGTGTTCTATGGAATGGCTAAATTGGATATGTATAGAAGAGACTAAGACCTAATTAAGTTTGTGTCTTTTTTCTACGTTCAAATTATGTTTTTGTCTTTTATTATCTCCTTCATGCTTTTGAAATATTCATATTGTTATTTTAAGTACATTTTTTTGTACGCGCACATGATTTTAACCCTTTTGTACATTGAAAATATTATTTATGCATATACTTGGTTTTTCTGGTTTGGGGCATAAATGCAGTTAGGTTTTTTTTCTATTGCTTTAAAATTGATATAAAAGCATTTGTGGCCGCATTATTAGCATTCCGCACGAAAATTATAATTACGCCTTTTATTATTTTGCCTTTTTCCCAAAGTTTTAGAACAATTCTGTTTTCAATGTAACGGCTATTTAATGATAGTTAGAAAACGTGCAAATTTGTACGATCTAATTCTTATTATAGCTACTTACGAAATTCCGTTTTTTTTGTCAACAACATTTTTTTTTCAGTAAGCACTCTTGAAAGTTGCTATGATGGAAGGAACCACGTAGAGGCTCCGGTGCCACGAGGTTGTGAAAAAGAGATAGAATTATTTAATCCAAGAAAATATTAACTCTGAGCTTAATAGCGTAATTCGTTTTATAATAATTTTATTCCGCTTGATTTCGTTTCCGACCTTGATCCGTATTCCAGTAAGTAAGTTTAGTTCATAATTTTAGTTAAATACTAATAATTTAAATACATTTTTATTAAAAATAATGCGAAACTAGTTTAGTATGTTAATTGTATGATTTTAAAGTCTCATTTCCTTCTTTCAAGATGCTGAAAACGACATGAACAAACCTTACCAAAATGATAGTGCAAATGAGATTGTAATCTTATCCGAAATACAGAATCTACTAAATCCGGAACTAAAGAATGGCGACCCTCTAGAACCCCCGTCCAAATCCCAAATTATTTTGAAGAGTCTGACCAAAGAACTACATATTTGCCAGTTAGAATCGAATCAACGTTATGAGTTATTCTATTTTAAGTTATGATCATGTTATCAATAAAATTACAAATTTAATTTTAAAGATTGATTTTGATAACATGTAATTTGATATTAAGAACTAATTTTGATAATTTACAATTTTATTTTAAGGACTGATTATGATTCTGTACAATTTTATTTGAAACACTAATTTTATAAATAAATAATAAATATTCCACAACTTTTCACACAACGCCATTAATCCCAAGTTAAGCTTGACAGCTTGTGTTATGGGTACTAAACAGCTGATAAACATAATTATTTATATATTTCTAAATACATATTGTAGATAAATTACACCCAGACACAGAACAAATGATCGTGCTCATCACACAAACATTTGTCCTGGGTGGGAATCGAACCCACGACCTCCGGCATAGCAGTCAGGGTCACTAACTACTAGACCAACAGGCCAGTCTAATTCAATCCAGTCTGATTTTGATTATATTGTGTAAATTGATTTAAGGACTGATTATGATTCTGTGCAATTTTATTTGAAACACTGATTTCGATTATGTGTAATTTAATATTAAGCTCTGATTGTTTTAAAACAAACGAGTTTTGTTTCCAAATATTAAAAAATTATTTAAGAAAATACAATTATTTGGTTTGTAGAGTTACGGGTTTTTTTTTTTATTTTTTAGGGGTTTTTATTATACATGATTAGAAAATATATTTATTCCCATAGATATTTTTTATGAATGAAAACATTTTTTCTTGTTAATCGACATTCACTTGGTATGCTTAAATATTTACCAAGCAAGTATGTTACTAACATTCAGATTTTGTTCGAATTAAATAATATGATTCTTTAATTATTTTCTTTTATTACATTCTCTTGTTCCCAGTAATGGTAAAATAGTTCTAATACACAAATTTCTATAACATAAAAGTGTATACCGGCGCATCAGAACAATATAAAAATGGCATTAAGGCGATTGTGACCTCGACATTTCCGCAGATAAAAGGCATAATGTAACTTATTGCTCAAGTCCAACCCTATTTTGCCTTAACACAACAGAGAATAAGGATTTAAGGGACAAAATGCGTCTAAAATATAAAGATAATTTATTGAAAATAATGCTAGCCGAACCATATGATACCCATACACATTATATGAAACCACAAACACATATATACATATATGTAATTTAAATAATCACAAAAAAGTGTCTCCTGAAAAGTAGCCAATATGCAGTTACGCCCCTATTCGTAGGTTACGACGATGTACGGAGAGTAATACATGAGTGTCACTTATTTTTATAAGAAGAAGGTATCCTGCCGACATCGCGAACAAAATTTTCGTCAGAAAAAGTGTGTCCTGCTGGATACAAGTCTATGAGTTTTTTGTAGTACGCTCCGCTGTCGCTCCAATATTCATATATTATTCTAGATGGCGATACTGAGACATGGGATCAAAGTTTTTCTATGACATTTCCTTGACATGTCCGCTCTATACTATTTTAAATCTCTTTGTTGCATGCCAAACACGTCTTCCATAACGAATCTATTTAATTTATTTACAGTACTTGTATTATTTATTACTTTTTATCACAATACTGTTAAACTCAAATGACGTCACCAGTGCACCATCAGTAAACGTATCTCAGTATACGTCTCATGTCATGAATATACAATTATATGGTAAGTAAAGAAATAAGAAGGTTACGCAAAGTAGGCTCGCGACGAAGTTAAAAGGTTTTTTTCATAATAAATACAATTTGCGAAAGCTTTACGTAGCAGAAGCTGAATGAAATTATACGTAAAAATGTTATAGATTTGTTGCATCATTTCATTTTCAGTGTTTCATTAAAATTGAATTGTGGTATAATATATCATCTTTCACAGTTTTGTTTTGAGTTTTGGCTGTTGTTAATGGTAAGTAGTCGGAGTTCCAAAAGTCTGACCACCAGTGTAATTAAAGAGTAATGTGTAAACCTAGTCATTGGGTTATTCACGTCAGATAGACAGCCACCATGTAAACACTGGTATTTAGATGCATCCAGTTACACTAGAAGCCGACCCAAACATAGATAGTTGTAAAAAAGCTAGTAAGATGATGTTGAGTTTTGTTTCTACAAAACTGCGAGGCATACTTCCAAGACACAAACGTCAAAGGTGTCTGTACCTAAAGGATTTTGGATGACTAGTATTAAAATATAATTTAAATAGAATAGCGTAAAAGTATATTGACCAGTATCCATTTCAAGTAAAAAATCGTCAGAAAAAATTGGCAAATCCTGAAGAAGAATTTCAACGTGTTGTGTTCAGGATCATCTATAAGAACTGAACCAAGGATAGCAGATTCTGTTTATTCGATTCTGTTTTTGTGCTGTTCATTCTATTTCGTTTCACTTCAATCACGTCCATAGTAAAAATTAATAATTCAGTCATGTACCTAACCTAACCCGAAGACTATGTCGGAGCTTTGAACCTGACCTATCAATGTCCGTCCGATAGAAATCCGATATTGCGAGCAGCCACGAGCTCACTTTCTGGCTCGCCTTTGCACTGTAAGCAAAGTTCTACTGGGGTATGTTTATGTCTGCACTATAACATTAAAAACTAGATCATGTCTTTAGATACAAGTGACCTTCATCAACCTATATTTTTTTTCATTTAACATTTTGAATACATTTTTAGAAAGCCTAAAAGCCAGGGTGGCTTATTCTTCCTCTAGTATAGTAAGACAATTTGTGAGAAGACTTAATTCTTAGTTCTTTCACGAATTAGTTAAGTTACTAACATTGGTTTTTAAGTGCAAAACTGTCATTAACAATTTTTGAATCATATAGTTTTAATATTGGATGTAAATTTGTCTCTAGGGCAACCCCTCCCAGCATTACTCTTGCTGTGCTACTTACATCTGTCTGATATAATAATACCACACAGATGTTAGTAGCTAATACCTACATACACTAAACAAACAAGTCGATTAATATAAATATTTATAATAACCCTCCTCATAATTCTCCTCCTAATTGGTTATGCCCGATAGGGCCTACAATGATCCGAAACTAATTTCTTTGATTGTTTTCAACTTTATATCAGACAGAATAAGGTTCATATTCAATTGGGAAAATTTGACACATTGGGGTAACTTGATGTGCTGGCGTCTGTACCTACCACCTAAGTTCACATTGTCGAATGCAATAAACGTATTGAGTATTTAAAACTTTTTAGATAAACTACAATTAGTATTTTACTTACATATTTAAAATGAAGTGGTATCATCGCGTCGTAGATACTCAGTGGTATTTTATAATGTTTACTAGATAGTTTTAGTTTTAGTTTTCATCGGAAATATTCACAAAATTAAATTCTCATGTAACGCTTTCGCGCTCTCTAATATATTGCATGGCGGAATTCTATTGTTGAGAATGTAGCATGCTTCCGTGATCTCAGTAGTTGTATGAACGCTAGATTAATCCGAAGATATTGTAGTCATGGATAGTAAAGTCGAGAGTAGATATCATGATTGTTGTAAGTAGCGCCTTCGTACTGCATGTTTGATAGAGATGTGACACTAAAACTTGGCTTGGTCGATAAAAAAAAACTTTTTAACACAAAAATACACCTGTTTGTGTTTCGTGTAGTTTTTTAGTGTAATAAAATGTTTTATTTTGCAATCTCTACCAGCAGACTGGCTAGTGGAAATTGTAAAATATTTTTTTTTGTCTCAATACATTTTTTTTATTCAATTCGGCCATATTGTTTACATGTTTACTAACATAGCTTTTTAAGTTTCAATGTTTACTAACAATGTATGGTTTATAGTAACTGAATTAAAATTATTATTATTATTATAAATCGACACAAAAAAACTGGTGAATTGGGAACCTTCTCCTTGTTTGTAAGTCGGTTGACAAAGCAATATTATCATTACAGTTTATGAAGTAGTCTAACTTTTCTTTTTAATGTACATGTACATATTATAAATTATTAGAAACGCGTTAAACGTGCATTATCCAAAAGTATGTTTCATGACGGCAAACTTGTGTGATGCGAAGTATTCTAATCTGGCAAGAACAATACTTTGATTATTTATTTGCATTTAAGAATAATAAATTAATGTCTACTTTTCCAAGATTCCACCTCAATCTCGAATAAAACACATTAATATATAGGTGGAATTGCACATAAAATATATATCAATGCGTATAACCCTACTTTTCTTCCACAGTTTTAAATTAGATCGTGACAATACCGAACCGAAAAAGCCGCAGCAAGACCTAAGTTATTCTCTGTAAAAGATTTATTGGAATCGAGTTCTTTTACAGCTATAATATATTCAATATGTGGAATATATAAGGTTGGTAAGAATAGTCACACCTCTATCCTAAGAAGAAATATGGTATCTACCGACTGCTTGGAAGCTTAGGGCGGAAAGTTCAAGGTTGTTCAAAAGGAACATTTCTGCCACGAGAAGGAGCGATAACGTCCACTTTGTCCTCTTGGTTAGATAAATACTTAGTATTTAGTTCGCAACTTTGAAATGAGGAACAAACTCTCTGAGACAGCTGTATTCCAACACATTATTATTCAGATTGTTTCAAAATGTTGCTATCTCAGTATTTAACAACATCTTCCACTCTACATATAGCATTGAATTTTATTAGCCATTTAAAAAATAAAAAAAGGGACCTACTACGGATTAATCTTCAGTAATATCCGAGGGATTGTGCTCCAATATCAACAAAACAATATTGCATTTCAGCACAAAATATAACGTATCTCAGCAATGTTAGTACAATTGGAACGATGCTCGATACTCGTATATCGACTTCGTAGATAATCCCTTTTTGGTGTTTCGAATACCATCCGACTGCAACGGCAAATCGTGATCGTGTTTAGAGCAATTTCATCGACCCACCGTAGGGGAATAGAATGAGGTATTATGACTATGATACTTCGAACAAAACATGGCGAAACAATAATGCACAAAGTCCTCTCCCCTCTAAACTGAGTGAGCACTCAGAGGTTAAGTACACAGTTAAATTACTCCCCACTCTATCTTTGAGACATTTTTTCTTGTTACGGGAAGCCGGAGTGAAATATAATTTACGATGTCTCGTCGGAATTTGTCGGTGTAGTTGTTTGAAATATTATCATAGTGCTCGTTTACGTAGTGTTATTTTATTTAAATTAAAGCGAGACATTCTCGCTTTTTATCCGGTCATTTTCCAATTGCTTGTAGTGGTGTAATAATTTTACATTTTCTTTTAAAACACCTGTCATCAAAAACATTCAGCGAAAATATTTATATCAAAATTCTGGGTAAAGGGAAAGAACGTCATAAATGTTGGATCCTCTCGCCGCAAAAGGTACAATTTAAAAATAACTTTCTCGCTAAGTTTCCATTTCCAAACATTTGAACGTCGAGCGTTTTGCGACTGGCCGAATATAGCTTCTTCTTTTACTTTCTTAGGAATACTTTTAAGAGGTAACTTTTCAAATAAATCAGTAGGCATTGCAGCTAGACCTCGCGGCTGCGTACTTACTCTTTGTTATCTGTGAACTGCCGGAGAAACTTTCGGTGACTTATTTAAAATTCCATGTGTTTTAAAAACCTTTTCTGTGTTAAAATTACGATCGTGCCAGCTGTTGCACGTGACTTCTTGACGTTTCATGGAATGTTAAAATGTTAATGTAATCGTGGTGTAGGCTTTATCGGCGAGGTTTTAAATTTTTGATTTAGTTGTTGTATTTCTTTGTTTGACATTACGGCATTTTGTGTGTTTGTTTGTGTGTCTCTCAATTATTACTGTACGGATTCATAGGTTCTCTGGATTAAGGGACTACGCCAATTCTAATGAAGTCAATTCGTTATGTGGTTTACTTGCTGATTACGCATGACGCAGCTACATGGAAACAAGGTGTTAGGCTACCGTCTATTTCTAGCAAAAAGCTCTGCTATCAATGCAAGTGCCTTTGAAGATAGCTGCTTGCCACATCGGGTTTACTTTTAAGAGCGCGCTCAATTAGTTGTGATTTACGGAAACAGAGAGAAACTACGCAAATAGTTACAAAAGGAAGCACCTTCCTGATTTCAATACCCTTCTTCGGAGAACTCGAAGTACTTATCGCTGATTTTATCAAAGAATATCTAAACATCGACACTTCAAAGGGCGTCACGCCTACACGCGCACAAGTCAGAACGCCTTCAACGCAGCGTGAATCGAGTTCAATGGAGCCTATTCCACGTCAGGGCACGCCATACGTTGACTGCATCAAGACTCTGATCGTCGATAAAGAAAAATGGTACTGTGTCTATTGATAAACGACATGGATATAAATCTAAATCATTGTTGAAAAACTAAATTCAGGTAGAATTTATTTATATTCATATTATTCATATGATTTATTTGCATTCCACATTCCACAACATTTAGTTTGAATGGTCCACATAATTTGCCTTATCTTTTCCCAACTATCTTTGTTGGGGTTGGCTACCAATCTAGGCAGATAAAGCTTGAGCATGTAGCGACTGTCTGTCAGACCTCCACTTTCGGGGACTTTCGGGGATTCGACTACACATAGCCGGGACCAACGGCTTAACGTGCTTTCCGAGGCACGGAGGAGTCTTTATTATGTAATAAATGGTCACCTATCCACAGACGAACCTCGTCATGCTTAGCTTAACCTTCAATCGACCCCTCATAATATTAAATTTTAGCCAGAAGCTCCCTTAAAATGCAACTATTGTACTACAAAACGGGAAGCTCTCAGAATTTGTACCTTAATCTAATAAAAACAAATGCAACACCAAATTGTGGTTCTATTCTTGCCAAGGACCGATTCGCGTTCCGCTGTTCTTCTATGTTCAAAACTGTTATTAGTCCGCAGCGACACTTGATAATATCTAACTTCTTTTGACATCATGCTTTCTACATGCTTACGTTAAGGTCCGCTTTTAAAGCTTTACAAAAGGATTATGTGTCTGGAATTCTTTTAAAGATTTTATCGACATAATAACCAGATGTGGTCCCAAGTGTGTATTTCCAACTATTCGGCAACAATTGACGGGATCTAAACGAAAGCAAATTCCAATTTCATACAGAAAACGGGCTCAGATCCTCAGAGGCTTTTATTGAATAAATTAACTTTTATTAAAATCCTGTTTGTGACCCCGACGGACGCCCCTAGTCTCGGCTTACCAACTTATTTGGAAAATCAGATTACGCTTTGGTAAATAAAAACTGGTACTCCCGTCGAAGCTATTGATCCAACGAAATTATAGAGGACAAGACAATTAGGTGATTACTTCGAGTGTAAAAATAGTAGGAAGAATTTTGAGCTCTTTGCTTATGGGGTTACACTAATAATAATCAATTCTACAACCCTCACACGACGCCATTTAGTCCCAAGCTAAACAGAGCTTGCGTTATGAGTATTAAACAACTGATAAACATATTTATATATTTTTTAAAATTAACCTAATATAAATTATACCTAAATACAAAACAAATTTAATAATCGTGCTCAATACACACACGTTTGTCCAGGGTGGTAATCGAACCCACGACCTTCTGCATAGCAGTCAGGGTCACTAACTACTAGACCAACAGGCTAGTGAAACTAAAGATAGAGTCGTCTTCTGGCAATAGCCATATTGATTATACATAAATGATATGGACTTATGTACTCGGAAGACATAACTGACTTCACCTATATTTTTGGATTTAGTTGATTATTATGACTTATTAATTTTGTAACCACATTGTACAATGTACATATTTATAAACAGAACAAATGAACTAAAACAAATGCAATCGGTTATCAAATAGCGTTTTCATAACAACATATTTTTTATTTGATTTACCAACAGTAATTAACCCAGGAAATACTAATCATGGTGAAGCCATGCGTACATTTGTAAAAAATGCTAACAATGGAATATATTGGATGAATTATACAAAAATAAAAAATATATATTCCACAACTTTTCACACAACGCCACTTAGTTCCAAGTTAAGCTTGAGAACTTGTATTATGGGTACTAAATAGCTTATAAACATACTTATACAGCGTGGTGATGATAATGCGACAATAAATGAAACTGCGTTTACTTAAGGACGTTCCCAGTCTACATACAAAAAATCATTTGAAAATATCCAGTAGTTTAGTCACAGGAGGTGATTTTACTTTTTTAACATTTGTTACATGATGTATCTGTAAATACGGAAGCACTGGCAGGTTAACGACCCCCGCATCGGTAACATCAAAACATTAAAGACACGTGGTGACGTGGCCAACTCGCAACCTACTTAAAAACTTTCGCCAAATCAGTTTTTAAATTTAATTTAGTGAAAATTATGCCTTAAACCCGTGTCATAAGAGTCATAAAGCGTGTCATGTCATCAGAGTTCGATAAGAAAATAACGCACGTGGAAGTAAGTTGCTATGCACTCATATCAATAGAAAATTTAGTGTGTGCGAAAGAGATAAATCTAGTTTCGTTTGCTTATTACTTCACTTTCTTGTCGAAACTTGCAAGTACAAATTTAGGTCACGGTCACTGGTCAGTGTATCGCCGTAATCCTGTGACGATCCACGCGTCATTGATTTGTGCAAGCGCAGGAGTGCCGCAGCCCCGCAGGCAGGAGCACCGGTGCTCGCGCCGCCTTTGAAGTACCTACCCGCCGCCTTTCAAGTACCTACCCGCGCTGCCCGCCGCGCCGCCGCTCGTGTGTTTTTGTAACGAACGACTGATTATAAGTGCGAAATTGGACGCTTTATTTTAGTGATAAGATCATAATTATGACACGTATAATAGTAATAGGTACTTAGTTAAATAGTTAAGTGAATGTGCGAAATTAAACGCTTAGTTTTTATTGTGCTTTCGTGTTTTTTGTTAAAAGATAGGATAATATCTGTTAATAAATTAAATGACATGGCTGCAAATGGTGACCTCTCAGCAAACGTTAAAAATAACCTTCTCCGACGGTGCGATTTGTGTATTCGTATTCATGGCGGCCATATCGAAAAACGAAAAATTTAGTGACATAGGTACCTACCTACCTACTGAGTTATGTGATTGAATAGTGATCCTGATTGTGATTAATAATTTGATAAATAAATGACGCCTTGGTGAGAGTTACCTGATTATTCAGTTAATAATCTGTGATTCAGTGTTATTGTTTTTACTGAGCATTAATAATGGCGCCAAAAGATCAAGTCGCTGCAAGACCGCGCTGTTGCCACTTTTACCACAGGTTAGTGAACTAATGTTTCTAAAGGGCGTTCTATTTTGTTTTCAGTTTTATACCATTTAGTTTGTTTGATTTTTATTTTTTTTTAATTTTGGTGTTAGGATTTTTTTGATGGTTTAGAATTATTCCTAGGAACTAGCAGTGTCCGTGATTTCATTTATTGTCGCATTGTCGTCACCACGCTGTATATTTCTAAATTCATACATTTTATATATGTCGGCGTCAGCGATGGCTGAGCGATGAGCTGACACCGATGGGGGTTTCGTGGTACAGAGTTCATAACGTAGAATAGCAATCTTTATTGCAGTAATAACCTCACTTAACAATCTTAATCACAAAACAACTCAAATCTAGGTAACTGACAGTTTCGTGTTGGATGTGTGTCTTCGTCGGTGTCTCAAATCAAAACTGAGCTCTGCCCAGCTCCCACGCACCAGCACGACTCTGTCCACGTGACATTACCGAAAACACATTCGCGCCATTTTCAAATGACAAGTAACGTCACGCTGGTCACCATAGACTCTGTACTAAGTTAATCAACTTCACAACTTATTATTCAAGAATATCGTTTTCCACGACACGGCCATCATGACCATCACACGTCCTCGTGTCTACTTTCTTCAATATTTGTGAAAAAAATAAACACACACACACACACACAGAACACACGTATACGCACGCACGCTCGTATTGGTCACATACTTCAAAACACACGCACGCACGCATTTTTCACATACTTCAAAACTCGGTCATTCTGACCACAACTAAATTTTCAAGGGTGTATGTCAAACCTTGACACCTCACACAGGCTAAAGCTAACAGGTACCACACAGGCTCACGAGTGCCACACATAGGTACTCACAGGTGCCACGCAGGCTTACTAGTGCCACGCAGGCTCACAGTTGCCACACAGGCTCGTCGTTGCCACACAGGCTCGTCGTTGCCACACAGGCTCGTCGTTGCCACACAGGCTCGTCGTTGCCACACAGGCTCGTCGTTGCCACACAGGCTCGTCGTTGCCACACAGGCTCGTCGTTGCCACACAGGCTCGTCACTGCCACACAGGCTCGTCACTGCCACACAGGCTAGTCGTTGCCACACAGGCTAGTCGTTGCCACACAGGCAAGTCTTTGCCACACAGGCAAGTCTTTGCCACACAGGCTAGTCATTGCCACCCAGGCTAGTCATCGCCACACAGGCTAGTCATCGCCACACAGGCTAGTCATTGCCACACAGGCTATCGGCTTGTGATCCAACCCCAGAAGCTAACCATCTCAGCCGCGTAAGTGCTACCCCTCGGAAAGGATATCCTGCGCATAAAAAGCAGACCACGCGCACCTCTTACATGCTCCGGCGCAACTGGATCGGTCACCAAACCCTCACACTTAATCCATAGAGTATACGTTAAGTAAGATGAAATGTATTCCAAAACTTTACAGATAATCATTACCTAGTAATGACTACTCAGTACTCACAATAACTAAACGAACTTTAACTAAGCCATTTTTAGAACTTAAACACGGAAAGTTCATAATTATCAAATTTCAAAAATAAACACACTACTCATGGCCCTGCCACAGCTATTGACAATTCGGTACTGCCACCCATATCGTTATCACCTCAGAGTCCGCGACCCTCAAGTCATTACATGACCGTACAAAATAGTCTCTTTCAAGGCCCAGGTCCCCGCTAGACCACAAGCCGCTCATCACGCCCTGAACGACAACGTATGCAGTTGCGATTGCATCTTATGGACGCGGATTTACCGGTAAGCCAACAAGCGTATCATAGGTCTGTTGAGGTTCTTTTGCCCTCAGAAACATTGTTTTCTTCTTCTAACTCGTTTGAACTTCACAGGTTGGCATCTTACGACTTGACTTTACAACATACTGGTCGCCCGTAAGCGTTTAAAAGAACCTTCACTTCGGGTCAAGCTTAGTTAAGCTAGGCTTTTCATTTTTAATGTAAACCAAGTTACTAACACTTAAGTTTCATTTTAGTAGGTACTATCAAAACGGAACTTAGAGAAACGTTTTTCATTACCATTGATCTAAGAAGTTTGATCTCTTTACACGGTAGTGGGAATTTACCCAAAGTACCTACTATCTAAATTTGACTGTCAATCATCTACGGACATACACACGAAACCATCACGCTTTTCGAGAAGAAGAAACAGGTTAGAAAAGCGGGAACTACGCTGTCGGATAGTCGTACGATACTATCTCTACTTCGCGAAGATCGAGTTGGTAAGGACAGCGATAAACAACACGAGTACGAGTTGAAACTTTTGTAAGTTACCAGAGTGTATGGTATTCCACCCATTAATAGCGATTGTAATTCAGTTAATAGACGCTCACGACTATCTTGGACAGTCGTCTAGTCGGTGAAACATCAGTTTAAGTTTATTCAAATGAATTTGTGTCAATAATAAACAAGATAATAACCTATTGGTACTTCACATGTCTAAAGCACAGTATTGAACTCCGCTAATAACTACACTATCTTGTTTATCCTAGGTTCACAGCGCACTGCGCACTTGTAATTAGTAAAGGTCCGACCAATAAGTTACAACATAGTAATTCTAACAGTTCTGTTACTCTTTATCATCATTTATAAGCAATGCATACTCAACTCATGAAACTCATTAAAATCTGTGCACCAACACGAAGAGAATCGCACCAACGACTCAAAAATCTAACGCAATATGTGCTACAACACATGAAGCGCTTTGTGCACCAACACAGACAGAAATCGCACCAACGATTCCTTATAGACCCATCGCCACATGTTACTCATGAGGTGCGGTCCGAAGGTTCGAGTACGAGTATACAAGCTATTCTTAACCAAATGTGGTTTCACTACCACTGTGTCATTCAATTTTCAAGGAACTTGGTGATCGGGGCATTCATACTTGAATCTAATTTAGTTTGACTTCTGTCCTCATTTTTAATTAAAACACAATCATTAAGCTAATTTAAAAACCTGGTCCTAATATTGTGGTCAAACCGATTTTAAGCTTTGCTCAAATTAAATTTAGGCCAACAACCAGCTTTCTGATACCGTGGTGATATCAACAAGGTTTCCATATGATTTACAAAATAAAGGGAATAGCGCCGCTCTTGCATCAGTTTGAATTTCAATCTCATTTAAATTAAGAGTTCATAATAAGAAAATAATCCACCAGGTATAGTCGGTAAAATTGAAATGATTTGTTATCTTATCAGTGTCTCAATTTCCAACTATACGGACCAAATTGTTTACTAGTCATCAATAAAAACAGTGAGGGTAAATTAAAAAAACGAAAACCTATACGAAAAACCTATGAACCGCCTAACATGGTGAATGTTATCAAGAAAGGCAATTTAACTAAGCTTCAGCACACCTTTGCTATGATATCATAGCCTAGAAACTTTACATAACGCTTCATAGATGAACACTTCGAAATGTTCAAGGAAAATCCGGCTTTAGTCGGCGTTTATTATACACCCAGCAGCCTTTCAACCCTTGCTAAAGTAGCAGCTTTTAGAAACAGGGATTATCTAGGGCAAATAACAGTACCTCACAATAGTTTTTTTGAACTGAGTACCTATCACACTACTTTCCTTTCGTCCGACTTAGTCTGTAAGGTTGACGTCAGAGGTTAAGGTTCAGGTTTTGAAGCCTTTTTCTCGGTTCGGTTCGGTCTATTTACTTACTGAGTTTTAAATGTCACAACTTCGATCGCTGTTGTATAACAACGTAACAAAATATGGCTTCGTAAACAGACCCCAGGCAAAACGCTAAACAATATCTCGATCGCATTATTGTCAATTTAACGCATTAAAATAGCCATTTGCTAATTTAACTTCAAGTAGCCTATCTATTAGATGCTTTGTTAAAAGAATAGCTTTCTTAATAGGGGACTGACACGGACGCATGCCGTAAGCATCCAATAGTTCCTGGACCTTTGACCTTTGACACTACTTATTGCCTTTTGTCTAGGCTGAGTTTTTAAGCTTGCCTATAGACGATAAGGTTTGAGTTTGAAGTCTAATTCTCAATTCACAAGGGGTACTCAACCCCTGCACGATAAACCAATACCTAATTAAAATTATGGCAATATTCATAACGTAAAGTAATCATATAGGATCTCTGTACATACCCGCGGTATCGACACTTTTAAAACAAAGAACTGATTGGGTTAACACCCATAATCCACCACACATTTTTGTTTCGAATTAACCAACAAACATTTTGTTGATTGCGATACCCTCCTTAAAACATTTCTCGAACGATCATTACTATCACACACCTATTTGAAATGATTAATTATCTTTTTTACGCGCTACCCGCATATAAAATAAACTATTGCCACTATTTAAAACTTCGTAAATAATTCGTTCGGTACTAGGTCTATGTTTGTAGGTACTACCTAGGTATGCCCTTTACACAAACGTTCGCATTGACCTCTAAAATTGCGACTATAGTACAACTTAGCAAGACAACATCCGGTACCTACCGAAATCAAAACAAAAATTACACGACTCACCGGATTGTTGTTACTACCAGAAAATACCAGTTATTTCGTGCACAACTGCACATCTGTAGTTGCGCCACGCTGCACCGCCGCGCTGCTGCCCGCGCGCCGCCGCGCTGGCAACCCGCGCTGCAGGAGCCTCGCATCTTGCACCTCGCATACTCTCTTGATGGAGCCCGATGTAGCAAACAGACTTCAATCACTGCATCTTGTTCTTCTGGTGCATCACGACAAAGATCTCATCACATCTCGGTGAAGCTCGCCAGTAAAGTTGGAAGCAAGTTCTTTATGCCACTTCTGATGTCGGCGTCAGCGATGGCTGAGCGATGAGCTGACACCGATGGGGGTTTCGTGGTACAGAGTTCATAACGTAGAATAGCAATCTTTATTGCAGTAATAACCTCACTTAACAATCTTAATCACAAAACAACTCAAATCTAGGTAACTGACAGTTTCGTGTTGGATGTGTGTCTTCGTCGGTGTCTCAAATCAAAACTGAGCTCTGCCCAGCTCCCACGCACCAGCACGACTCTGTCCACGTGACATTACCGAAAACACATTCGCGCCATTTTCAAATGACAAGTAACGTCACGCTGGTCACCATAGACTCTGTACTAAGTTAATCAACTTCACAACTTATTATTCAAGAATATCGTTTTCCACGACATATACAAATTACACCCAGACAAAGAACAAATGATAGTGCTCATCACACAAACATTTGTCCTGGGTCGAACCCACGACCTCCGGCATAACAGTCAGGGTCACTAACTATAGACAAACAGGCTAGTCAATTGAAGTTTGATTAAATAAATTAATATTTGAATGCCCAACTACATCCTCTATTAGCAACGCTTTGTTCAAAGTGTGAGTGTCAGTGTGAGCCTATTACTGTTCCTTAAACCTAAAACCTTAAAGTTAAATACATAACAAATCTCTTACAGTCAAAAACAACGCTCAAAATGATAAAACTGCCCATACGAACCATCTCCTCCGACCAAAAGAGCAACGCACTATGATTATGAGTTTCGGTTGCACCGCAATATGGATCCGGTAGTTGTGCAGATAAAATTTAATTGAACATGTGCCCGTTCCCACGAGGTTGCCACCATCCAGATTAGAGAGCTGTGATCGCTTCTCAGCTTCACAGGAAACCCGACGACTACTAAATGAATTTTAATGAAGTAGTTAAGTGCGAGCCCCGATGGAAAACTTATACGAACTTTAAGTAACGTCTGCTAGAAATTATAGACGATCGTAAAAATGCGGAGGACTTATTAGTTGGTTGGAAACTGAAAAGAGTATGCCGAGATGGTTTAGTCTCTGGTGAGAGGATGAAATAAACTTTTTACATACCTCTTCTCCAACATCTTCATACAAGGGTTAACTGTAAAAATAATTATAAAATATTATAAATTATTCCACAACTTTTATAGAACGCCATCTAGTTCTGAACTAAGCAGGGTTTGTGATACGAGTACTAGACAGCTGATAAACACACTTATCTATTTCTAAATAATATATCCTTAATATAGATAAATTACACATAACAAATGATCGTTTTCATAACGCAAACATTTGTCTTAAGGGGGAATTGAACCCACGACCTCCGGCTTCGCAGTCAGGACCACTAACTAACTCTCGTCCAATGTCTGCTCTTTAAGTTATTATCTGTCAGTTTACATGAACTGGCGGGTGTATCCCACCTTTTCTATTAGGTATTTCTATTGATAGAAATACTGGGCCTAATTCAGAATGAATGTCCCACAATTTCTATTGCTGTTGGCTGCGACAAAAAAAACGCTGCATCATTTCTTATGACGGCGTGCACATAGAAACTATTTATTTGTTTATATAATAAACTATTTTTTTTACATCTGCGCAGTGATGAGGTGGCTTTGTGTGATTTGTACTGTAGAGTATGTGGTGGAGAATTATTTTAAAAAAATGGCAGATTATTAATTTGATCTCCATTTATTTTTATTGCATACCGAGAAGTCCATGGAAATAGTGGGATACACCCGAACTGGCTATATTTTAGAGTATTCTATTATTTTCTCTACTGGAAGGCATTTAAGAAAAGGTTTTAAAGGCAGTTGTAAGTGCAAACACCGGAAGGAGTCGCCCCAGAAGGATATTTGTACACTGCACATGGTGTATTTAGAAAGGATATTACAAAGTACTCGCGTGCGTGTGTGGAGTTATAGGTGAAGTGAAGGCCAATTGAGCTATCATTCCATACTAATGCTTGGCATTGGCAGTTCACTTCACTGAAGTTGTCACTGGTTGGTTTAGAACTGAACCGACCGGGAAATGTATGAACGTAATCAAACCAAAAGTAGTAGGAATGTGGAAATCGTAACCAGTGCAGTTTTTGCTTAACCTATGGAAAAATGGCGTGAGTTTTGGACTTATACAGTTCGTTGTTTTCATTTTAATCTATTCGCTAGCAATATCGGTATTTTTCAAAGTAGCTACTTAGAAAACAATCAAATGAAACTTTGAGTATTTATGAACACAAGATTTAATGAAAAATGGACTTGAGTTTTTAATACATAGATTGATACTTCCGAAAATGTCGAAGCCATTCATTAAAGATATTGCGAAATTTAATAAGACTTCTATTGGGATACATTGAATTGGTTTCATACTAGAGCAATTTATTTAAGAAATAGAAGCTCTAGTTTAAGATATGTAGCATTTACTTTTTTCTGCAACCTGTGGCACGATTCATCCGCACGGTTAGCACTGTGGCTGAGCGATTAACTGTTGTGCTTCGTATCGTGGGTTCGATTTTCGCATGGGACATTTATTTGTATGACCTATATATGGCTGTTCCGGGTCTGGCTGTTTGTATCAGATTCGGATTTCGATATGTTTATTTGCTCTGCAAAGAAAAAGTACGTAAAAGATGTTAAAGTATAATGCGAATTTGTGGTTTAAATCTTTGAAAAAGCACCCACGATTCACGAGAAACAGAAACAGGAAAAATTTCTAGTGTAATAAAAACTTCGTTCAATCCGAACTACCTATCTCATCAGTTCGGATTGAACGAATCGAACGAGTTGAGACTACACACAAAGCTTGTTTAATAGATGATAGTCATTGAACTATCATCTATTAAACAAACTTTGTGTGTATTCTCAACTAACATAGAATTATTTTTCCGACTCTACTATTTTTGCAACACTCACTTGCTTCCTACAGACCTATTGAAATAAAACCCAGAGCCATCACTGGACTCGCCTTTTTATATTATAAACCAGTGCTTGACTGCAATCCCACCTGATAGAAAGCAGTGATGCAAACAGTGATGGTGAAACGCACTAGTTTATTAAGAGCCTATTCACTCTAGCGTTGCGCCTTGAAGACACCTAAATTATAAAATTATAATCGGACGGGAAGACCGCAGCAGGCAAGTTGTTGCCTTATCTTATCAATTATAAAACCTTAAATAAAATGATTCTGTATAAGAGCAATGGTTGGCTCAGTGGTAAGTTACTCCGGAGTACTGTCCGGATCCCCGCCCTGGGACCTGGAGGAAAAAGTACTCGCGTCACTGTACCGGTGGAGCGAGGAAATGCAGGCGCGCGGCGAGCGACTGATGCAGCGACACATGGAGTTGCGTCGGTCGCAGCTGCGCGAGGTCCTGGTGGCGGCATGGCGGGACAGGCTTTCGAGCCCTACCGCCGGCCTCGTCACTATCGAGGCGGTCCGGCCGGTGCCCGAGCGCTGGCTCGGGAGGAGGCACGGCTTCCTGTCGTTTCGGGTGACGTAGGTACTTTCCGGGCACGGTTGCTTCGGAACGTACCTGTGTTGCATAAACAGGGAGCCGGACGCCCGGTGTCACCACTGCATCGACTGTCGGGAGGACACGGCGCGGCATACGCTGGCAGAGTGTTCAGCTTGGGAGGAGCCACGCCGTGCCCTCGTCTCTGGAGTAGGCAGTGACTTGTCGCTGCTGGCCGTGGTCGAGAGGATGGTCGGCAGCGTCGAGTCCTGGGACGCGGTGGTGTCCTTCTGCGAAACGGTCATCTCGCAGAAGGAGGCTGTGGAAAGGGAGAGGGAGACTACTTCCACTCACCCTGCCCGCAGCAGACGCACCGGGTGCAGGCGGAGGGCGGACAATGCCCTCTTCCAGCCCCCCTGAATGGGTCGCGAGGGGAGTCTAACACCTCACTCCCCTCGCTGACTTGGCGAGGCCCGCGGGGCCGGCACCAGTCGGAGGTCGCGGAAGTATCTTCTGTTCCCGTGACCCCCGGCGCAGGTGGGAGAAGGAATACGGGGTGGTTTTTAGTCAGAATACGGGGTGGTTTTTAGTCAGTAAAAGTCTTACAGACCCCTCCGCCTCCCCGGGCGGGGGACATCCATGAGGATTTTCCACCCCTCAAAAAAAAAAGTGGTAAGTTACTAGACTTAGGACACGTAAGTTCGAATACGAAAGTAAATTATTTCAACATCTCTGTTCTCAAAACCTTAAAGGGCCTAGAATGAATAAATTGGAGACAAGTGACATTTATCAACCCGCACTGGCCCAGTCCCATTTCTTCTTACAGCTAAAAGGCCTATGTATTGCAGTGAATAAGCCTACGATACAGCGTAAACATAGTTGCCATGAAGTGTGAAATCAACAACCGTAACGATACAGTAAAGAAACGCAACAGTTTGTTGTTGAACTCACCCTGTGAGTCCGATAGTCGTTACATACGTGTTCATGAAACAAACCAACCCACCGAAGAGGACCTCGGTAACTCCCGCCACTTTTACAAAGAAGCTACTCCGTAAAGTTTCACTTGACGTGGATTCCGAACGAATGTCGCTGGAGAGTCGTTTGAATAAAGTTAGCCTACTGATTTATGTGAAAACTTTTAGTAGTACTGCGTCCCCAGAATATGTGGCCCAGTGTATTGTATGTACTTATCTTTCGGTGTTTATTTTGTAGTTCTGTTATTGCTTAATTCCCAGCGGCAGGGACGTCGGCGTGCACGCCTGTATTGTAAATAATGTTGCCAACTAACTAACTATAGGAAATCCGGATAAGTTTTGGCAAAAATATTTTTTGCCTGCCCATTGCGGATGTTGTTACGTTTTTCTTATATCTCACAAGAACAAGTTCTTCATACTTATAAGTACATCATATCCTAAATGTGATACTTGTACAAAATTTCCCTCTCAATAGAACCATTCCACCAAGTTATATTTTCGTAAATCGATCCTTTCTATCGCTCACACTTTTTATACGATATCAAAACCTCACGTGTCGTCGCACGCACCCCAATAAAGAACAACTTGGATAACGCTACTCACGTTGGAAATCCACAAATCGGTATTGGGCCAAGGGTCTTTGCTAAATCGAAATAAACAGGGGCATCATCGAATTCCCATTCCGTCCTTTACATTTGATTTATCTGCTGAGTGGGATCAACTTGAGGCGTAATTTATTGCAACCGAGCGCGGAGGCCTCTTCCGCCGTTAATTCTGGGGACGACTAGATAACGCTCTTGACACCTTTGTTTAGGATACACACGGGCTGGCCAAGACGATGGGGAAATCTTTCAATATATGGTGCTGAGGGGATAAATTTTCACATGTCTTTATGGGGTACCTACTAGCACTACGCTCGCGTTCATTTTGTACGTTGACATCCTCACTACACCCTCTCAGTTTTGAAAATAATATAGGTAGCTAATAACACTCGAGAATAATGTGGTTTTAAATTTTAAAAGATTTTTAAGAATCGGTTCAGTAGGTCCAGGTATAACTCCGTAAAACCTCACAAAGTTTACTCATTTATAATCTTAGTATAATATGTAGATATAGATAAAAGAAGTAACTAAGGATCGTTCGTGGTTTTCTGTAGTTCCTGCCCACCCCCATTGGAAAAAAAGTCGTGAGTTAATGTTATGTACGATAATAGAGAAATACAACCTATTTTAAAGTGACTAGTAAAAACACAAAAATTATCATCACATACAAAATTACAAACTGTGATCGTTAATGAACAAAATCGCAAATGTTTTGGGTTAAGCCTTCCGATACTGGCATGTTGAAAAACCTTTTTAGTTAATCTGACCCTGGACCCAAAGCCTTTAGAAACCGCTTGACCAATGAGGTGACTCTTGTATTGATGCCTAAACTTAGTATTTATCTGATGATATCAGTTTTAATACACGGGATTATGTACCTGTGACACATGAACAACTAGAGATGTCCAGATTATACGTTAGGCCGATTAACCGATTAATGGGCCAATTGAAAGCCGATTACACCGTCAATTGACTGTAACTAGTGAAGCGACGCGATGTGTTGTATGTCGAGGACATTCAGGGTATGTACTGGTATCTAGGTAGAAGAGGTATCAGGAATTTAAACAAAAAAATACTCGTTAGTAAGCACGCAATGCGATAATAATTGTGTTTGAATAAAACACTAATTCCATCTTTCGGGTCAGAAGATGGTAAAAGTATTTTAAACGTTTTTTTTCAAACACGGTTACTGTAATTAATAGATTGCTACATTAATTAGAAACAGCCCACTTGCCGGCTCGCGTAGTTCAAAAGGTTGCGCCCACGCATTTGTCTCTTTACGCTACTCAGTACTACGGCGTAGCTCGTCTTGCTACGATCTCGTAGTCATTACTTCTACCCGCCTACGACGTTTTATACTTTCTTTATTTACTTTCTTGGAATGATTTAAGGGCAGTGTTATTCTACTAGACTTTCTTTTTTGGATTAATCCCAGAAGCCTGCAGGGGGTGTTAACGTCTAATAATTTTAGATGTATGTTTATATTTTGAAAATCTTAATAAAACATTGATTTAACTAACTCATGCTGACGTTGGTCTTTTTACATACGGTAGACCAACCATTACATTCCGATATTCGTTTTAAGAAAAAATGCTTGCTAGTGCAAGTGCACGTGTGCCTTGAAACGAGGACGAAGAAATAGTAGTAGGAACCTACATAATTTTCATTTTCTTATTTTTTTTTATTACTGAACCAATGTCGACTATCCTGTCAACATCATTGTTTTAGAGAGTTGTTGGTCCCGGCTGTTATTCGTAGTCCTTAGCACCCAGTTACTAGAGATCTTATGTTCAGTTTTACCAAGGGTTATCTAGATACTAGGTTGTGGAGGTCTGATAAGCTACCATTGCATTTATAATAGTGTTGAGACATATCTGCAAAAAGTGATTGCCAATCCTCATACAGTTGGGAAAAGATCAGTTAGAGGACGAGTTATAGTTAAATTGTACAAATTATTAAATTTTGTACAATTAAAGTATTATTATTAAGCAGCACCCGTGTACAGTTAGAATACACGTGTGCGTGTCTTGCGGTTGGCTGCTACTGGTATTTAATTACAGAAGTTCATAAGGAAACAATCATTTTAATTTATTTTGTAAACAAATTTGATACAGGAAGTGCGTAAACGAATTTGAGGGCTAAGGTATAAAAATCCGTTCGTATGATAAAATAAAATAAATAAAATAAATATTGCACAACTTTTCACACAACGCCATTTAGTCCCAAGATAAGCTTGAGAGCTTGTGTTATGGGTACTAAACAGCTGATAAACATACTTATATATATTTCTAAACACATACATATTATAGATAATTTTCACCCAGACACAGAACAAATGATCGTGCTCATCACACAAACATTTTCCTGGGTGGGAATCGAACCCACGACCTCCGGCATAGCAGTCAGGATCACTAACTACTAGACCAACAGGCCAGTCAAAAAAATAAAACTAGAAAAAGAAATGAAAAATAAATGTACTTCTTAAGTTTATCTTAGACATCTTTGACATAGGTGAAGAAAATCATATTGATTAAATCGGTACTTATGGTCAATGTTAGTTTCTAATCGCCAACCCGCCTTGAGAATGCTTTTGCCTTCTCTGTTTGAGAGAAGGCCTTTGCCGTGCAGTAGAATAGTAACGGGCTGGTATTATTTTAATTTTAAATATTAGATTATATTAGATTGTTATAAATATTTATAGTTATTTGATTGGTTTATAATTCTTTTATTATAATCATTTATTTAAAATACTACTGTAATTTAAAACAGAAATAAAAGTAAAATAATTATAAGGCATCAAAAAATTCATCCGCATCGCTGTCAACGAGAAACGTGCCCAAAAGACTGGCCGCATTGCCTCGTTGAATGACAATGCTGATTCTCTGACCAATAAGGGCCAGCCTTCTGGTCACTTGAGGAGTCGATCAACCACTTGGCGATGTCACGGAAAACTATATAAACTCTAACAGCTGCATTGAAAGCACACAACACTCAAATCAATAACAACTTCTCTAGCCTCAGTATCATACGTTAACCAGTTTGGATCCGTGGATAAGCGTTATTCGTGACGTGATCCGAGAATCGCGATCGGATACTAAAAGGACAATAAATACGGATCATGCGCGTCATTTAATACCTATTGCGAATAAACTAGAGGTCGCAGTTTATCTTGATGAGGCAACGGGATTGTGTTAGAGTTTGGTTTTCAATGTGTTAACCTATTTTAAATACTGCGGAACTTTTAACTTACATGTCAGTGACGTTTAAAAAAGGGAGTTATTTAGTTTGAAAATGCTGTTGCCCGCGAATTCTTTCGCTCGTAATTTAACAATTTTCCTTTTTGTGTTGATCTTAATAAACAGAGAGGCTAAATAAAAAAAAAACAAAAAAAAAAATAAAAAAAATTGTTTACTCTGTACCGCATAATATATACTTTCATAATTACGCATATTACTGAGAGTCTGTGACTAATGAGACACAAAATTACTTTGTCTATTCAAAGTCAAAGTCAAAGTCAAAGTATTTATTAGTGTGTTTTTTGGTGATACAGCAGATCATATAAATAATTTATGGTAGCTCAAAAAGCTGCCCATTAGGCATACACTATTTAACAATATCAAAAAATTAAAACTGATATAACATGCAAAACAAAAATGTCAAGATTTAAATCAAGATACTAATACAAATAAAATCAATTATTATTACAAACATTAAGAATACAATCAATTAGCCAATTTTCAAGCATAAATATATAATAATTGTCAAGAATGTTGTCAAGAAGTAATTCGACAATTGTAGCATTTATTAATTAAAAAATCATTAAGTTTCCGTTTAAATTGTACCGATCTTTTTTAGATTTCACCACATTGGAGTGGTTATGTAAAAAGCTATTATTTAGACTTTGCAAACAGACACGTCTATTTATTTTATACGCATAGAGACATAAGTAGATTAAAAATCCAAAGTAAAATGACATACAAAAATGATAATATTTGTCAAAATAATACCTACTTGGTTATATTAGTAGTGCAATTGTGGTAAATATTTTTTTATCTACGTATACTCCATTTACGATAGACACCAAATTTATTATAATCTATTTTCACAGCAGTTGTCGCAATTAATTGAAACCGTTGCAACAATATATTTTAAGAAATTATGTAAATTTCATTCAGTTATATTGTTTTACTAGCAGACGTCCCGCGGTTTCACCCGCGTAGGTCTCGTTTTCGTGGGAATACAGGGATAAAAAGTAGCCTATGTGTTGATCCAGGGTGTCAGCAAACTCCATACATAAATTTTGTTAAAATCCATTCAGCATTTTTTACGTGAAACAAACATCCATCCATCCATCCTCACAAACTTTCGCGTTTACAATATTAGTAGGATTTTAGTTGATAATTACAGTGTCAATGATAAGAACCTCCAAAAAGCAGGGATGAACAATACACGGACACATTCTTCGTTTCTTTTTTATTTTTTATAATTTAAAATAAAACAATTTGAATAAAAACTGTTTTCTTTAGAATAAAATGTTCTGCATTCCAGATTTTACGAACCTCTTTTTTTAGAAAGCTCGAATGTAATTTTAACGAAGTAATGATAGTTTAGTTACAGTTGATGTAAGTTCGAAATCGCCAATCCGCCTTGAGCAAGCGTGGTGATCAATGCTCAAGCCTTTTCTGTATGAGAAGAGGCCTTTGCCCTGCAGTGGGACAGTAACAGACTGGTATTATTTAATGATATTTTACTTAGTATGATGTATCGACCTAAGTAGAACGTAAAGCGAACAAAGGCAGAAAGAAGATATAACAAGTCGAATAATTATCTTAAAAAAACTATACACGGTATGAGTGTGAAAGGGTAGCCATTGAGAAACACGCGTATCAATGGAGAACGCGTATCGGCAATAGTGTGGGACGCCCCCCAAATAAAATCAAATCAAATCAAATCAATTTATTGGCACACACAAGTTTGAAAATACATAGAAGAAAACACTAAGAAAGAGCATTAATAGAACATGCAGAATAGTAGAAGTAGCCGTGGGCCCCAAACTAGGCACAGCCTGTATCTTGGTGACCCAGAATATAGAATTAAAGACAGTTTGAGTAGACAACAGAATAGTGTGACACAGCACAGCAAGAGAGAAATAGATGGACCGACAGCCAGAACAAGGTGGCTGGGTCAGACTGGATGCGAAAGGCGGAGGATAGGGTGCTGTGGCGCACCTTATGAGCAGTCTATGTTCAGCAGTGGAATGCGATTAGCAAAGTTGATTGATTGATTGACACTTAGAACTTTTTATACAAAATACCTATCCTCGCATCTTATTTTAAACTTGCACCTTACTTTATACTTGAGAATTCCTTCAGCAATTCAATTATTTAAAGGAACAAAAGAAACATTCTGTCGCGTAACACAGGATCATAAAATTGAAATTGCTCGTAAAATCAGTGTACGCAAGTAAAGTTTAACGACTACTTTTCACTTTGAAGCGCAACTCTTTAGGTGTGATTTTTTAGATTTTCTTTATCCTTTCTTTCTACTAAGTAACTTAATTATCCAATATGTGAAACAATGTCTTCCACTTATTGAAACATTTAAATATTTACTTCTTTAAAATACCTATAATATAAAAAAAATATGTAATATAAAATAATATAAATATAAATATATATAATATAAATATAATATATTGCTTCACGATGTTTGTTCGCGATAAATTCCGGAACTGCACAACCAATTATTATGTTATTTGGTTAAACTTAAAAGCTTGGCCCGCTAGTTTTAATATGCATTTATTATGTTCTTCTAAAACGTCTTGTATATCCTTTCATTTCTGTTGGCACCCGTCAGCTAAAGGTAGGGTAGAAGTTTGAAGATACTATCGATGTACAGATGCTAGCACATCAAGTTACCCCAATGTGTCAAATTTACCCAATTGAATATGGACCTTATTCTGTTCCTCATAAAGTTGAAAAACGATCAAAGAGTTTTGACACATTGGGGTAACTTGACGTGCTGGCGTCTGTACATTCTTCATTCACGCTCATTGTCTTTCTATGGATGCACAAAAACACACCCAATATCAATACTAGTAAGTAATACTTTAATACAAAAGCACACAGCAATATCTTAACAAACTTTAGCTTCATTTCTTAATCCAAAATGAATCCGTCTTAAAATTCAACTACACAATCCATTCACTAAAATCTTAACACCATTCAATACAATAAAGTTGAAGGTAATTGTCTGGAGGGAGCCACAATAGCATAATTAGTTGGTTTCTCTTATACTGAGATGTTAAATAAAGGAGTAAGTTTGAGGAACAATTTACGACAGAGCGGGGTACTATCACCGCTTAATTCCGCGCCGGGTAGCCAGATAGCAGTCTTGTAGTGTCGCACTCAATTTATTGCTTTAATCAAACGTAGTATGTATGCTGACAAAAACTACGCACTTAATGCCTTATTTAGGGCGTGATTTAACGTTCGCCGATGTGGTAGTTTTGTTGTTTTTTTTGTTGTTGATCTTCGTTTTATGGTTAGACAGAATATCTATTTGTAATGGAGCTGCTGTGTTTGTATTCAGGATTATAAAAGTATTTATTTGAATAGAAGCGAAATCGGAGGTGGAGATGCGGAGTTTGATCTACGTGAAAGCGCAGGTAAAGAGTCAACAATATTCATCAAAGAAAAATCATTCAACCAATCAAGCTTTAAAAGGAGGCAACTCTATTTCGTAAAGAAACTGTATTGCGGCTTTATATCTAGTCTTATGACTTTATCTACACTAATATTATAAAGAGGGAACATTTGTGCGTGCTTATGGTTGTAATGAATAAACTCAAAAACTGCTATGCCGATTTCATAAATTCTTTCACCATTGGAAAGTTACATTCACCCTGAGTACCATCTAAACGAAGTGTTTTTATTCAGTTACAGTTTTTTATTTGTAATAAATATTATCTAGTAATTAGACCTCCGTTTTAACTCTGTTGAAAACTTGAAGAAGCGAAAGGATTCGGATGTATTATTTTTTTTTGGATATTCCGCATTACTAATGGTTGTAATAGTAACAGCTTTACGATTTATAGTATGTCAAAAAAAAAGGATTAAAACGAAAACTCTGAACGAAAAGCAAATAAAATAATATTTGTACATAAAATATCATCTTCAGGCTTTCAAACATTTTGGAAAATCTACTGTAAATATTGAATGACAATTGAATGACCAAGTAAACAAAATCACGAATCCAAATGGCAAGGGACCCCAGAAATCTTTTATTTAAATCCAAAACATTTCAAAAACTTTGTTTCCAAGATCTGCAAACCCTGAACAATTCGTGGCTAATAGCTATCGATACGCCTGTATTGTTTGATCACTCATTTAGCAACTTGCTAATTAACAATCAGAGGGTCTTTTGCTTTAGTCAAATTGAAACGTTATTAGCGACCAGATTAACACAAGCGATATGGCAGATATTATCGTTTATCGATAGGGACTTTGTATGGGTCTCAATTAGAGATAGTAATTGTTGTATTATTGTGCTACATGGCTTAATTGAGATGGTTCGTGGGGTTCATAATTTGACTACTGCATTGTACCTCTCTCTCGTAACTTGTGGTTAAAAATAACAGCCACACCGGTCAATTGTAGGTTAAGCTACGATTGCCGAAGTTGGTCCGTGGATGTTAGTCTCGTTAGTATTTGTACTCGTTGCAAGTATTACAAACCCCGAAAGTCTAACAACCAGGTTAACCAAGGTGTATCGTTATTTAGTTGGGGGTCGCGGAAGTATCTTCTATTCCCGTGACCCCCGGCGCAGGTTTATGACGGACCCCCCTCTCACAGACCCTACACCCTCCCTAAAGCACAGGACGTCCATGAAGATTTACTACCCTGCTAAATACCCTCCCCTGTCGGGACTATGGCTTCTTGCACTACCGTCGTCGAACATAGGTAGGTTTTCGATGCACTACTTTCCGCCTCGCTGCTTCCCTTCGTCTAGGTGCTCCATGTGTTTCTCCTCATCGCTGTCACTGTGGGGAAGTTGTCAACAGCCTCGGGCATCACGGTCTATCTTGCAGTCGTAGTGCGGGTCGCATAGCACGGCATGCACACATTAATGACATCATCCGACGTGCTCTTGTTTCCGTCGGCGTTCCAGCTGTTTTAGAACCCAATGGCTTGGCACGCGACGATGGCAAAAGACCGGACGGTATGTCTTTATTCCCTTGGAAGATGGGTAGGCCTTTAGTATGGGATGCTACTTGTGTCGATACTCTTGCGCCATCCCATCTTCCTGGGTCTACATCCTGTGCTGGTGCTGCTGCTGCGGCTGCTGAGACCCTCAAGCGGCGTAAATATAGTAACCTTGTTAGTAGTTATACTTTCGAGCCGTTTGGGGTTGAAACTCTTGGGCCGTGGGGTCCGAGTGCTCGTCTTCTGTTTAAAGACATCTCCAAACGTTTGGTTGACGCTTCCCGTGACCCAAGGGCTGGCCTCTACTTTGGCCAGAGGCTAAGCATTGCCATTCAACGTGGCAATGCAGCCAGTCTTTTGGGCACTTTACCAGCTGGCAGCGATGCAGAGGAATTTTTTGATGCTTTGTAAATATTTTTTGTTAGGTTTAGTTATTGTTTTTTTTTTTAGTGTTTGTATAATATAGTTAAGGTTTTACAGAAATAAATAACTCTCCCCTGCAAAAAAAATAGGGGAATCGTGCTTGACATGGCACATAAAGATCGTGTTTTCACCAATTGAAAGCTAAATTATCAGAATGTAACATATATGTAGGTATTTATATACTTTATTTTAAATTCTACAAGATAATGATTTATCATTCAAAGTACATACACGCCGGCGAAGTCGTGGGCGAAGTGGTCTAGTATAAAAATAATATACAGTTTATTGTTGATATTGAAGAGATATTTAAGATTGGCGAAGATTGATGATTGACGTGTTGTTTAATACTTTAAGCACAAAAATGTACAGAGGTGGACTTAATGCCATACGCATTTTCTTAACAGTCAACCTTTGAGTGATGCTGAGACGAACCGTGGTAGGTGTAATTCCGAAAGAAATAGGAAAAGGAAAAAATAATAATAAAGATAATGCATTTAAATAAAAAATATCATAAACTATAAAAATGTCATAAGCCCTTTTGAAGTAGCTGTTGATGTGGTTTTTATTCATGTGGGAATCGGTTTTCTCTCTCAATCTTAAGGCAGAGCAGATCGTGGGCTAAAAATAAAAATAATGTGCTCGAGGGATGATGAATGAAGTAGGTACCTCTAATATTTATGTACTCCGACCTTCATGAACCAGCAGTTTGTTACCATGTGAATAAGAGCTCTAGTATTTTTTGTTTCGGTGTAGGTACAATATTAATGCTTAAACAAGATCCAAGTTCCATAAGCTACAGATTTATGAATTGTTTAAGGCATAACCCATGTTTAAACACCGCGGAGTAAACTTAGGTTTGATATAAACTTTACATTTCAGATATTTTTTTTTTAAATTTTACTTTGACATAACTTCATTACGCGTTAGTATGTCTGCTACCTTATTAATAACGTAAAACGCAATTTAATATTGGCTATGAAACTGCAGGAGCTAAACTCAAGTTTTAGAATGCTCTAAACTATGATCCACATCGGAAACAAAATTGGAAACATTATAATTGTGAAATTCTACATTATTATAATATATGTTAGCTCGCTTGAAAATTACAATACATGTAACTAATTTAATACGAAAGAGAAAAAAAAAATGAGAACTCACATTATAACTTCATAATTATTATTTTAAACATAATAAATTATGTTAATACACTTTACAGCTCGAACGCAGTCAATAACAATACATGATTGTGATACTAAAACATTCAGAATCATATTATTAAAATTACAAATTATTATACAATTCTCAATACAATAAATATTTAAGTGAACCACGGCATATTGTATTGTACCGTTACCGCAAATATGATAATTATACATTGAAAACATCAATCCAGTTACTTATGGTATATTTAATTGAATAATCAGACGAACTTACCTTAAGTGAAGTCCGATTATAATTTTATGAAGGGTGAACTGAAATATAATTTGACCACAAATGAGAGCCCTTCTCGATCGTGTAGGACACCGCGTTTTTAGAGTATATAAAAAAACGTTTTCTCTGTGGGATGGCAACCCTGATACCCTGATTTGACACTTTTTTAGAGATTATTTTATTGTTGGCCCATTCGACCAGGGACTGTTTTTTATCAAAAAACAGAATGGGCTGGGCGGGTAATTATATTTCAGTTCACCCTTCATAAAATTATAATCGGACTTCACTTAAGGTAAGTTCGTCTGATTATTCAATTTTATTTCGGTGAACTGAAATATAATTTGACCACAAATGAGATGTTTAGAGTATCAAGTCGACATGGGCCATTGCCACATGCTTGCTATGGGCAAGCCACTTGAGATAAAAGAGGATTTAACAGACATTTAGAATCAACTTTTACATGAAATCAACTTGCTCAAAGTGTTTTAACCACTTATTAGTAGTATTAGTATTTAAACTTAGTGAGAACATTGCTCAGGTATTAACCTATACAATAATTACCAAATAAATGTTCTTTAGTCATATTAACTAAACCAATTAGATTTTTAGTCACATTATAGTACTAAATGTACCTATATAAATATATTTATAATATATCAAAATCCCTTTATTACGTCCTCAAATTGGAAGCAAAGACAAAAAATAAATAAATCTGTCCTGCGGCACATTAGCATTCGCTGATGCATCATAAAACCTAGCAATCATTTAAGAGACTTGTCTTAGCTAATTGCATCATGATATTTTTGCTTGTCTTGTTTTGTACGTCTGCTACTGGGAGTCAATATTTTAGTATTATTCCCACTTTCCTTCATGACTAACCATCATAATCCATCTTAATTGCTTGTCTGTAAGTTCTCGTATAATATTAGTAACTAGCAAATATTTGTTGTCTAATAGTAACTAGCAAAAATATTTTGCACTAGTCCCGATAGCCGACTTCGATTGATATAATATGTTCGTAAATCTCTAGTTACAACAACCACAGCATTATAGTCCTAGGATGGTGATTTAACTGATGTCATTTACAATTTTAGATGAAATTTATGTATTTGTATTTTGAACAATATTAATTACTGTACATAATGTTCTGCCACTAAGACATGTATAAATATTTCATGGTTAAGTAAGGAAACTTCTGCATAATAGCAATAACTAATATTAAGCCAATTTGTTCTAGTTATTTGTTCAAAATTTAAATTGTCAACTAATTATTCAGTACTCTTGCACTATAGCAATAAGAAATAACGAAGGAGAACCCAAGTATTAAGATAATAGCGCAGAACGATTATATTCCGTTGAGCGTTTCGTTAAAGGTTTATCCTGATCTGTGATCGTCACTGCTACTTCTTCTCTCCAGCAGAAGGTAAAGTGAAGCAGTGTTGAGTAAGCTGTAGCCTTCATTTCTTCTAAGTGTTTCAGTGAAGTACCTACAGCATTACATCTAGTAATGAGGGTAGATGTCTATCTGAGTTTAGGCAGAATGACCATCAGTTTTTATAAATAATATTAAATTATTTCACAATACCTCGTGGATGATAAAATAACATTTAGTGAGCTTTCTGGCAAACCTCTGCATATGAATGTTTCTTACAGAAGATGATTGCTGCCAGGGTAAAATTTCTCAGTAAGTAGTCTGAACTGAAAAGATAATAATTCACTATTAAAGTAAAAAATTGTTGGTTACTATCAACTTTTTGTCAATAGCAATGACTGACAAGATACAGTATAATGAGTGTACTAAATATATTATAACGGCCTTTAATTCCAGCCACATATAATTTGGAGTTTGTGTTGATTCTGGGAGGGAATGAACCAACAGCATGCTTTAATTAAATATTTCTATAGATAATCCCCACTCTAGCTATGTTATTATTCTCGAATCCTCATCTGCCCAGTTATCCATAGATTGAAGCAACATGCCTCAACTTTAAAAGGTATTTGCATACCAATCCCATATTCTTCAATTAATCTGATTGAGGTGTGACAATTGAGTAACAAGTGCATACTAGGGCAGTAGTTTTGTCCGAAGAACTTCATAATTACTTTTCAATTATGCAAGGCACTTCACTAATTCAGAAAGGAAAAAACTTCCATTAGTTCTTAATGGTTTATAGGATATTACATCAGAACAAGATATAGTCTATGGTCACCCATAGACCTGCAAACCTCTCAAATTCAGCCTGGAAGAGAAGCAAGCAAACATGACGCCCTGTTATTTTCCGGGGGGTCAGGCAGAGTTGTACCTGTAGTACACCCACATTTTGCCATTGTGTTTAAGTCCCACGTAATAGGGGGCGAGCCTATTGCCTTTGAAGAAGAGAAGCATCTGTAAATCAAATTTTATATTATTTAATTTAAATATTTCCTGTCTTGTGTTATGTTACCTCGCTACCATAAAATGTTGCTGTAACCCTATAAGTCATTGAAGCATCATCATTTAGTTTTGATTTTTGTTATGCTAGGTACTTCATACATTCCATTTCTTCTGTATGTAGGTAGCGGTACTGGTGGTATGGTTGGCTATGGTGCAACTAATGTCATGTCCCACATGTGTGTGATTTTGTAAACACCGTAATTTAGCATGTGTTTAGTTTACTTAGTTTTAGAAATTATAAAGCAACTAACACAATAGTTTTCCCAGTAGTTTGCAATGTTAAATTAGATAGTGTTTCTCTTTTGCTGAAGCCAAGTGTTTCAAGGTAATACATACTAATTGTTGTTTTGTTGATCAGTAAACACTTGTTATATGTATGGCCAATACATAAAATATTATTAATATTTTTATTAGATAGGAAGCCTGAATTACTTTTTTTTTTTTTTTTTTTAATTTTGGTGCATGTAATGCATACAACAATATTAATATGTACCTAGAGTAGGTACAAACAGTCAAAGCTTATATAAATGACAGCATGGTGTTTTAGTAACCAACTGAAAAATGTTAGTAATACTCATTTGCATGAGTGAAACTTCACTGTTAAATCAAAACATGTGACATCTGATCTGTGTCTAACAATTTTCTTTGAAATGTAACATACATATATATACATAGGTACTTAATTTCACAAAGAAATGAAATCAAATGTTATATTTCCATTAGACAACTACATTATAGTAGGGTCAATAACTTTCAACATAAACCAGGTAGT
Source organism: Euplexia lucipara (assembly GCA_921972225.1). Lineage (NCBI taxonomy): Eukaryota > Metazoa > Arthropoda > Insecta > Lepidoptera > Noctuidae > Euplexia > Euplexia lucipara. The sequence continues at coordinate 9,628,586 of OV179144.1, read as the reverse complement.
TATTCCCAGCATGTACCTAGGGACCTTGGAGTTCTCATGGAACACAGAAAATTAAAGGTTACCTGGTGGTGGACTGTAGCAAGTCCATGGTATGAACCAATGTGTCATCACCTTAGATGATTTACTCTGATACCCTTGTCAGAGTGGACCGCTCGTATTTACACATAATTTATGTATTTAGCAAATATTGCTTTTGTTGCCGTTTCCATAACAGAATTAGCACATTTTTAAATCTTATTTCTAGTTGTATTCACTACACAAACTTTTAAAATAATAGGTTTGTTCATGACAAATATCACTAAGTGAATTTAGGATAGTCATTACATCTATTGTTTCATTGATTATACATGCTAGACATGTCTTTGCATACATAGTACTTTGCACATTTTGGTGGACAATCTCTAGTTCCCCAGCTTCAGAGATCGCTGCCCATATGAAATAAACTAGGCATTCAGAAGTTGTGAATTTTTAACTATGTGATGCATTTTGTAAATATATTTATGAATATTTAGATTTTCATATTTTTTAATATATTCATACTCTTGGCCCAGTGCTTGTAATACAAATCAGAAAGAAATCGTAGTAAAATATCTCAAATGTCTACCTCGCGGGTTTGATCATTTGGGACTCCTGCTGATAATTATAATCAACAGTCAAGTGAGACAATGATGCCATTTCAAACATTAAGAAATACCTTTTAGGTTTCTCAGAATCAATTTGGATCACATAAGATACCATTTAAACTAAAGTTTTCAATGTTATATTGCATTTCACAGTATTGCATACAATGGAAATACATATGCTTGTTCAGGGACATAATATTTGGCTGCATGACACAGTGTCTCGCACTGTTCTAGTGTCTCGCACTGTTCTTAATACATTAGGTTGTTCAGCAGCAAATTTATGACATTACTGACTTACCGTCATGAGTGTATATTGTTGTTCAGGAGAATCCATGATCACATTAATATATCCACAGCATCTCGTGCTGGTTTTAACACTTATAAAAGACGTTCAGGAGCATTTTGAATGTATTCTACGGTATTACGTAGGTAGTGTTAGGCCCTCAAGGTTATTTGCTCAAGGAGCTTAATCGTTCCGTGGATTTTATTGCATAAACAGTATCTCGTACCTTAATGCATAAACACGTACGTGCTGGTTTGTAACAAAGCCAAAGCACAACAGTTGACACTGTAATAATTATTAGTTTAGACTATCAAAAATGTTATCTCGTAACAAATTTGATCTTCGTGTTGAAAGTATCACGTACCCCCACGGTATATTATGCTCAACAATCGTAATCAGTAGCATTTCTTGATTTAGTTCTTGATTAGTTGATTAGTTAGTTTAGACTATCAAAAATGTTATCTCGTAACAAATTTGATCTTCGTGTTGAAAGTATCACGTACCCCCACGGTATATTATGCTCAACAATCGTAACCAGTAGCATTTCTTGATTTAGTTCTTGATTAGTTGATTAGTTAGTTTAGACTATCAAAAATGTTATCTCGTAACAAATTTGATCTTCGTGTTGAAAGTATCACGTACCCCCACGGTATATTATGCTCAACAATCGTAACCAGTAGCATTTCTTGATTTAGTTCTTGATTTCGTAAACACCAAATTAACTTTTCTTCGCCACTGTCAAGGCGCACAAATAGGTTTGTCACGGTGAATTTGGGGTCGCCAATTGGAGTTGCATGATTCTATTGTGTGCACACTACGATGACACTAACTTTAAACTGCATTTGCCTATTCTTTGTAAAACTTTTCTTCCGAAACAATTTTTCCCGTGCGGTGCCATTAAACGCGCGAAAAAGAAGTGTCAAATCAGGGTATCAGGGTTGCCATCCCACAGAGAAAACGTTTTTTTATATACTCTAAAAACGCGGTGTCCTACACGATCGAGAAGGGCTCTCATTTGTGGTCAAATTATATTTCAGTTCACCGAAATAAAATGGACAAATAATGTAATTGTGTGCTAAACACTAACTGTGTCTGCGACTTCGTCTACGTATTCTAACTGAGCATTTCATTGTATAAATTCAAGTTCGTCAAACGAATTAGATAGGTGTGTTACTGGGAAGTTTGTGCCGCCACATCTTCATCCCAGTGTATTGGAATGGTATTTAATTTTGAAATATAGAAAATATTAAATTCATTATGTCACTTAGATATTTCCTGTTGTAACGTTTCTGTTTTTTAATGTGAAAAAGTCGGTCACCAATTATCGGACGTGGGCAGCCTTAACATTTATCAAGGTAGCTTCATTTCTTTCCTATCCCTAACCCTACAATACCTGTTTCGCAATTGCATTAGATCTACATTACATTTAAGCGCTAACCCCCTCCCGTTGTGGTCAAACGCACCCGTAGTGGCGATTAGACTTACAAACGGTACTCGTAATCCAATAGTAAATATGTAACGTCAGCGAATCCATTTGTGTTCAATTTGGTCATTGAGCATTATTGGGAATACATTATTTAGCTAATAAAGCGACAAACTGCTTCGTTGGTGTTTTGGTCGCAAGCGTTAATGCTGGTCCTGGGTTTAATTCTCGGATCGGGCATGGGTTCTTTCATCTTAAATTTTGCATTAGTAGCTAAGAGTTTATACGAGACTAGCTAATAGACAGTTATCCGTTGAACACTTTGCCCAATAATCATTACTACGAACCGTCATTGGAGACACCTACGCAATAGCCTTGCCTACCTTATTGTCATAGCATTAAGGGCTGTTTTCGTAAACCAAATACTACTACCTACTGAAGTGCGGCTGACTGTATACCTTTACCTATTTTGCATTTGACATTTAACAAGTACGACATCTGCATAGTATTTTAAATGTAAGACCGACATTCAGTGAAAACATGGTTGAAAAGTCAGTGAGCCAAACAGTAGCCTCGCTTGAATCCACACTAATGATGCAAAACTTTGCTTGCAGGAGTTAATATAGTGCGGCTGCATATTATTTACCGTTTCCTTTTTATTATGAAACCAGAATATTAATGAGATGAAGGTGTCTCAAAAATTGTACCTATGTGCTGTTTGAAAATGTGGAGTATTTTATATAAATAAGAAAATAAATAATTATACATTTCAAAGATTTTGAACTCAACCGTCTACCAACAATGGTACAGACGTCAACACATCAACCTACTCCAATGTGTCAAATTTCTTTGATAGAGTTTCAACTTTATTCTAAACACAATATGGTTCGTGTTCAATTGGGAAAATTTGACAGCTTGGGGTAGGTTGATGTGCTGGCGTCTGTACAAGATGGAACGAATATCGACTCACAACCTAATATCATGTGTTTGATAAATGATTTTGGACGATCCAGCGTTAACAAAATCTCATCGGCTTTTACAAATTTTACACTTTTGTTCCACAATCATGTACTGATCTTGTAGTCTGAGATTATGTTACTATGTCCCATATACAAAGATTTATTTGTCCATTGCTTAAAATAATAAAATTAAAATATATTACTTTATTTAAATTACCAGTAAAAACAAGCCAGTAACCAAAAAGGCCGATAAATGCACACAGGTATTTAAATGCACAATCGTTGTGTACGTCAATTGCAAATAGGACATCCCATGCTTTTTCATTGCGAACTAAATTAAATAGAGATAGTTAATCGAGTGTCAATCGCAGTGATCGATGCTTGACTCGATACATTTGCATCGAGCCAATAGCGCACGTTCGATTGAGTGCTTGAAACTGTTGTTTCGGCAATTGTGTTTTTATCTTATACTTTAATGCATAGAGAGGACAGTGTCTGGTATCTATTTGTAGACACTTGATTGTTTTTTAATTATATTTTTCCATTCTTGCTCTTGCTATGTAGGATAAGCATGATTTTAAGGCAATCCAAAGTCGACGAGTCAAAAATTTTAAAAAACAATGGAACTGTCAACCATTTAGTAGTTCCCCGAAAAGTAGACAGACAGACAGTCAGGCAGATAGATGAAACCACATCAGAAGTTAAATAAATGTTTTTGAGGACGATACTTTAAATTAAAGTGAACAGCTATAAAAGAAAACCGCATCATCGGTACATTCGTTTAAGAGATACCTAAAATGCCGTAGACAGACATCCGTTAAACTTATAGCACCCCTATTTTATGTCGTGGGTTAAAACCATCACGTATCAACAACATCCCACAATATTTCCAACAGAATTTCACGATTCACCCTTTCAATTGAAGCGGTAGCAAAATAATTGTAGGTATATTTGGAGTGCAGTTGAAAAAGTTTCCTTTGAATGGTGTAACATCAGTTCATTAGGGCGCATTCACGCCGCGTCAGCGGCTCTAACTGACGTAGAGCGGCGCCGCAATTCGTTTTACATTTGACCTAAATTCTGCCTATAGATAATACAAGAGTGAATGGGGCTTAACTTTTTGCGTACAACAAAGTTGGTGATTGATTTATTTTTTGTTCTATACGTAGTGATTCTGGTCTGTGACCTAATAAAATCAGGCACATGGATCGATTAAAAGTTTAGGTTCGTTTGTCAAGGTCGTATCCTGAATGTGTAACCATCTATAACGTACCAAGACCCCACCGTCCCTGTTGGTTTCAGTAGAATTTTGACAGTCGTTACAAGTAGACATGTCTGCCGCATGCTGAACGAGCGATGTGCTCGTAAAACCCAGAATTGGTGCCCTACAGTGACACGGGGCCGCGGCAGACCACGAAGGAGATGGCGGGACGACCTGGATGTCTTCCTTGAGAATTGGAGAGAGGTGGCGCAGAATCGCGACCGATGGAAGGAATGGAGGGAGGCCTTTGCCCAGCACGCGTAGCATGATCACCGAAGAAACGGTCTTTGTCGTGTCTCGGAAGAAAAGAAATTAAGTGTTCATGCTACGCAGGCAGGTTTATTGAAAGAAATTTGACAGATTGAGGTTCCTGTCTATATAATCTGTCACTTTGCCGATTCGTCTGTAGACAAAAGCCGTTTCTTCGGTGTTCAATGTGTTCATGCTACGCATGCAGCAGTGGGACAATTTGGGCTAAATAATAATAATAAATAATAATACAAGTAGTCGGTAGCAAGGAAGACGTGTCCCGTTACTGGGTTGTAGAAGTCAAAAAGGCAGTCGCTTCAATTGAAATACTGCTATTCAGCGACAAGCAGTTAGACTGGAAACCGACCGACAGTTGGGAAGGGCTTGACAAACAAAGACGTGGTTATTTAAGTGTACCTACAATTAAGTGGTTACTTATGTATAGTGTACATCTATAACTTGACTGGCCTGTTGGTAGTTAGTGGTTCTGACTGCTATGCTGGAGGGCGTGGGTTCGATTCTCACCCAGGAAAAATGGTTGTGTGATGAGCACGATTATTTGTTCTGTGTCTGGGTGTAATTTACCTTTATTATGTAAGTACGTTTATCGGTTGTTTAGTACCCATAACTACAAGCTCTTCTTAGCTTGGGACTAAATTACGGAGTTATTATTATAACTTTGGAGCTCTTTTAAAGAATTTTGCGCGCAAACGGCGGAATGTGAGATTCTGCATAGTTGAAGTTTATATAGAGAAGGTCCTCCACTCCAGCACGCGTAGCATGATCACCGAAGAAACGGTCTTTGTCGTGTCTCGGAAGAAAAGAAATTAAGTGTTCATGCTACGCAGGCAGGTTTATTGAAAGAAATTTGACAGATTCAGGTTCCTGTCTATATAATCTGTCACTTTGCCGATTCCTCTGTAGACAAAGGCCGTTTCTTCGGTGTTCAATGTGTTCATGCTACGCATGCTGCTACTATAAATACACGTCTAGTTTCAAAAAAAAAGACGTAACGTTAATTTATTATGTAGTTAAATAGAGTCGTTTAATGGCAGAGCATCTCGGAAGGACTTCAAAGAGGAACGGCTACGTGGGACGTACTTTTGCTTTCTTCATTTATTCATAGGGCAGAGGGCAAAGGCTTCAAAGCCGCAGATAAACATAGATAACACAAGAGATATAATCGCAAAAGCACATCATAAGGTCTTAACAAGTATGTCCAATGTACCTTTTAAATACCGGTAAAACAGGATAAACAGAAACACTGGGGTAAATCTAAATAAATTTTTGGATTTCAAAATTTCTCGTTAAGTCAATTTTATTTCTTACTAAAACATTGCCCGTGTGGATTTTGTACTTTTCCTTTAAAGTTTTAATATCCCTTCCACCTCATCGTAGTTTTGGAAATAAACTATAGCCTTCACTTAGCTTTTTAATAGTGAGAAAAATGTTAAAATCCGTATATATTCTTTTGTAGCAAACTAGTTTTCTTCCTCATAATATGAGTATAGTCTGACAGGTAGTTGAATTTGTAGTAGTAATAAAAAACATTTAGAGTCCTGTATCCTTCAAACAATATTATATACATCAGCAACATGAAAATGTCCTATTAGATTTTGTATTAAAATAACACTGCGTATAGTCCCTTTATTCCCTTGAATTTGCCCATTTAATCATAAAAATTGGTTGACATATGTAATATTAGAGGATTTTTATGTAGACCGTTCAAAAACTTGCTAGCATAATCATATTTATGATTAATTGCAATTAAATGTGTTGCTGCATTATGTATTATAGCCACTAAGTGGAACAAATGTAACTGTAACAGTAAGGGTAAGGGAAATTAAAAAGGATATAATGATTTATATTGCGTATTCAATGTAAAGTACAAATACCCAAAACTGATAACTGATCGACTAGCGGCGAAGGAGCCCCTTTTTGCTGTTACCCCAAACAGGGCGACTACTCATCGTTGACTTGAAATATTTTATTTTATACATTGGCTGTGAGTCGGTTTCAGCATAAAGTTCAGAAAATAGATATTGAACGGATTTGCTCGTACAGTAGTCTAAATGGTAATTATATACAGTTTTGAGTCAAAATGCTCGTGACTGTCAGAATGACTGGACCAAGTGAGATATGTCCTTAAGACCATGTGCACTATTTAATACCTATTTGCTACTATTTAGTACCTAACGTGAAATATTTGGTACCTTTGCACAAAGAAATACATCAATGAAATAAAGTGGCCAGCCATCCTGACGTCAGGTTGGCTGGCCACTTCCAAGTTCTCGTAGTTTTAGAGTTATATTAACCGTGTTGCTAATGATAATATTTACTACCTATTTCCTACCTTACAACCAAACAGCCAGGTCCTACGTTCTGAATTAAGTAAATGTTATATAACATTAATGGAGTATTAACAGTTCTAGCCCAACTTAATTACTATCCTTAGCTAACAATGCCCAAGTATCGACAATACACCAAAATAATAGATACCGACCTCGATTCACCTGATATAATCGAATCCTATTGTACTCGATACAGTTATGTACCTACTACGAACAATAATGATGAACGCTAGGTACCTACTGGATATCACTGTATAAGAACATTGGTGGCTAATTGGTAACGCCCTGACTTACAGAGAGTACCTACGCGTGGGTTTAAAAACGTAAGTCGTATAAAACATGTTATTTTTTAAAAACGCGCCGAGTTTTTACAGGATGGTCTTCTACTATGGGAACAAATCGCGTAATAAAAATCAGCAAATCCATTCAAAAGTTTGATACCTGCTCAACCAAAAAACAGCATTTTTTTTGGTAATATCCGAGTTGGTCCGATCGTTTCAGTAAAAGTGACCTCATGAAAACTTGAACGTATATCGTGAACTGTCAATGGCGAATTGAACTGTTTTTTTTTATACTTATACCAAAGTATGAAAATTACAGTTTAATTCACCTTCATTTCACCTACATTTTCATGAGCGGTTTTAACAGATTAACATTTGCAATTGACTAGGTACTCACACATTTTTTTTAATGTTAACTAACTCTCAACTTTGCGATGGCAAATTATAAAATAACACCAAAAATTCACTTAGTTTTGCAAAAAAAATTTTGACACTGACTTTGACTTTAATAGTTGAGTTTCTAACTCAAAAAGACATTCATAACCCGATCCTCAATTTTCCATACCACCGTAATAAAATTACTAGAACCAAACGACAATAAATCCGACAAAGAGAAAATGTTTGAAAACAAACGAATTTGCAGCGAACGGGTTCGAGTCGGGGAGCGCTGAAAACTTTCTATTTGCCTAATTAACTACATTCAAGGGTCCCTTTCTTGATTAGATCACGTATCGGAAGGATCAGAACGGATCTGAGTCAATACAAACTTACTTTTTATTGTTGTTTGACTCTGAATTAACTGGCTATTCGACGATTGAAAACGAATAGCGAATGTTTTGGTTGAAAGTACTAAATAACTAGTCTATGATGTTTCCATTGCTCAATTCGAGCCTTATTGTTAAGAGAATGATACAACATAAAATCAAACTTATTTTCAACATAAAGAAATGCAGAGGTGTCTGGAATCCCTTCATCACCACTGTTCTCAAAACGGTGAAGGGAAACATCTTGAGGAAACCGCCATGTCCTATAAAGAAACTTTATAATGAAAGTCATGTGTCGTCTACCAACCTCACCTCACAATCTCAGATCCAGTTGAAAACCAGCGTCAGGCACTAGTTTTCTGGCATTTTTGCTAAACTGGAACTATTAGGCGCAGCCGCTGGGCAGGGATTTTCTTTTGTATTTTTATTTATTATCGTGTGCGTGTGTTTGGGTCAAATCAGTGCTTATTTCTTTCTTTCTTTCAACTCTGGGCCTGCGTGGTAGATTACGACCCACTCCTACTCACAGGAAAGAGGCCTGTGTCCCAGAACGGTGGGAACATTGTAGGCTATGAGGGTGCGTGATGAGTCCACCCCCTATACCACAAGCAACTTTAGCCAGTTTTGTTAAAGTAAAAAAAAAATATATGTTGTTTAAGTACTTGCAATGTTTATTGTAACAACTTACTCTAGATTACAATTGGGAGCATCCTCTTAAGCAATCAGTTTGCTTGTGTTAGGATTCTCCGCCCTTCCCCAAGTTATATAATTGCTAATAAGCTGTTGAAAATGATGTAAACTCTTACATTAATGTGCGTAGGAGATGGTGCGGAAGTGAATGTGTATGTGAGTTGTAAGTCTCATCTAATAGAAGCGAGCCCTTAGCACCAACCGGTAAGAAATCCATACTCCAAGCTGCTATTGAGAAATTCCAGATGTAAAATACTATAACACTATACCCGACCCTGGAATCAAACCCCACGTCCCCAGCATTATCGTTTTAAACTACTAGATCAACAAGGCAGTTTACAAACCTAATATTATATTTTTCTTTACTCTAAGATAACCTTTCTTTGTGTTGTTAACGACTCGAAATAATAAAGGGTTTAGAGTTAATTAGATGTGTAATTACTATACCTACTAATAACGTTTTAATTAAACAATCTCGCTCGTGTGTTCAAAGCTTTTACATTCTCACTCAATGTTCTAGCTTTACATTATTTTTAGAAGTACCTACGCAAGAGCAAACTTATGAATTACAATGTACCTAGACTTGTTTGCATAGTCCGTCGAAAGCCTTTTATCTGTCCTCTGAAACCTAAGTCAATATTGTTGAACCTTATTTTGATATATTACCTAGACAGTGCCTAGCATGGGTGTCTAAGATCTGATCTATAAACTATAAAATACTTGTGTTCTTTTATTTAAAACAAAAGAGGTACTGGATCGTGTGCGATGGAAGTTTGCAGGAGAATTGGCATGTCTAAGAGTGCCATATCCCAGCTTGACAAAATCTGGAGGAATCGCAACATCTCCATAAAAACCAAAATTAAACTGGTACGGACCCCGGAGCTGAGATTTGGACGCTAAAAACTGCAGACCGCAAACAAATTGTTGCTTTTGGGAAGTGGTGCTGGAGAAGGATGCTCCGAATCCCTTAAAATCTCCTTGCGCTAGTCGTCCAAGTGCCTACGTAAGATTCTTCAATACTTCGGTCACATAGCAAGGAAAGACGGTGGTAACCTCGAAAGACTCATCGTGACCGGCTAAGTGAACAGGAAAAGGCCTCGTGGACGCAGCCCAATACGTTGATCCATCCAGATCTGCACCACTCTTGACTCTTCGGTATACGATTCCCTTCACACCGCCAAAGACAGAAGCAGATGAAGGAACATCGTGGAAAAAAAAATGATTAAGCAGTGAGGTTACAACCTCAATATTAAGGAGTACGCCGCAAGGAGGAGGGGAAGGTACTGGAACAATTTGAATGACCTTGGAATTTTGGAAAAGCCGAAGAAAGTTTTCAGCTATGTTTATGTATTGCGCTATGATATCAGTATTTCCAGCAATATCCCTTCTACCCTTTTTATAAATACCTCTCTTATTAGAAATACGGCGCCTCAGGAACATTCGGCTACTTTCTTTAGACCGCCATTAAAATCCTTCTAAAATTAAATACACGAAACAGTTCCTTGACAAGTATTGTTGAGAAGCCCAAGATTTTACTCACATACAAAATTATTCCCTCAACACTAATTATTACGCAATCGTCGTGCAAACAAGAAACTGACGGAGTCTAGTTAGCTTTTAAAATAAATTCATAGTGTAGACAGATATCTGGCTTTGTCTGGAACGGTCCCATGTTACGTGAGAGAAATTCGGAATGTTGACAATGAATATTAATACACAGAAGACTCACTTGACTTCTTCCTTGACGTCAATGAACTAACTGATGCAAAGCCGTCAGACTGAATACAATGTAGCTAAAAGTGTCCATTCAACAAGCACAAGTAAGACTTTTTACTGCTCTATAATACCTCTACTAACGTTTCCTTCTCATGTGGTCCCCTTAATGAGCTTTCTGCAGTACACCATTTTATCCTATTATGTCAACCCACGCTTTTGCCAGTCACGTTAGTAAGGGTGCCTGCACATATACGCGGTTGCCGCGACACGGACGCGAGTGTAATAGGAGGCAATTTAAATAATGTCGGTACTGTGTTCGACTTTGTTGATGACTCCATGAAGGCAAGTTTGTACAGCAGCGTGTGAACTGTAATTACATAATAACGGGTGTCAGAAAATATTTCAACACTTAGAATGAAACATGGAATCCGTTTCATTATAACTAGAATTACAATCTCCGAAATTCCATTTGTTTCAGTAGAGAACGCTTAAATAATGCCTCACCGCGTTCCAGTTGCCACACCGCAACTGGAACAAACACGTTACGAGTGCTATGAATAAACATAAAATTCCAAAACAATCCCAAAACAGTGCAATTACACGTACCTTAATAAAGAGTCCATGTCCACACTGGCTTGTGTAACAGGGACGTGTACCTACATCACGCGGCATCGCGCGGCAATTTGTACCGCGCCTGTGTGTGGTAGCCTAACTGTCACGACTGCAGCGCTTTCATCAGTAATGTGCATTTCGGCGCTGCATACAAAAACAACCTTAACTAATGATCATTATAGTTGTACCTGTTATATTGAAACGCTACAGAAATATTCATAGATTTATCACGAACTCGCAGTCGCTTTGTGTACGAAATTGAACCACTTCTCTTTTTTGTCTCGCACAGGTCTTTTTGTTATTTAATATGTTACATTTAGTTTTAATTTTAAACTGTTAATTTCCTGTACGTGTCCCAAATAAACATATTTTCTTTCTTTCTTTCTTTATTTCTTTCTTTCTTTCTTTTTTTCTTTCTTTCTTTCTTTCTTTCTTTCTTTCTACACGGGTCGTTCGAAAATAAAGCTAAGCTTAACGGGTAGGTCTGTGGATAGGTGACCAATCATTACATTAGCAAGTCCCTCCGTGTCTCGAAAAACACGTTAAGTTGCTGGTACGGGCTGTCAAATGTTAATCTCTGACAGTCATTACAGGTACTGGGATAGCAGTGATAGCCTAGTGGTTTGACTGGTGGATTGCCAAATCATAGGTCTCGAGTTCGAACCCAAGGCACGCACCTCTGACTTTTCGGATTCATGTGCGTATTGTATAATTATCACTTGCTTCAAAATCGGTGAAGGAAAATATCGTGAGGAAACCAGCATGCCTGAGAGATATATGTCTCGACGGCATGTGATGCCAAGTCAGAGGCCCATGGACGGCATTAAAACTCTGACACCAGGTTAGTTACTAACCACACGATAAGAAGAAGATTACAGGTACTCAGAAGTTCAAAAGTCTGAACATAAGTTTGTCGTCTTACCGAGTAACTGGCTTTTGGATGTTATGGGTTATTAGGTTATGCTGCATCCAGATAAACTAGAAGCCGACCTCTACATGGTTATGAAAAGGCTAGGCAGATGGTGATTGTATTAATAATAATGGATTTACCAGGAGCTTATAAGACTAAGACTGCTTGGACCTTTTTGGTGCAGCCGTGAGGCACACAGCACATAATCTGTACTCTTGTATATATTATTTTGTATCTTTTATAAATTATTGTGTGTGTGATTTAATGACTGTAGTCAAATAAATATGTTTCTTTCATTCTTTTCTTTTTCTTTCTCCATCTAACTAAAGTGACAAATATAAACCTCAGCGGTTGTGTAGTGGTCAAAATGCAGCCATTTTAGCTATGTGTACCTACTTCTTTTTCATTACGATCTTTAATTATGGTAACTTTCATGTATTCTTAAATAATGATTCAAAGCTTTCGCTTAGCATATTAATATCACAAATATTATCTTAATTATAAAACACAATCTTTCATAATGAATGGGTAAGATTAATTACTGCTTCTATCATAACATTTAAAAGCACCCATTAGGTTCTAACGCCTACGCTGTTCATTAAAATGATACAAATGGTATTATTGATACTTATCTAGTAAATGTGGCCTAAAACTAAGTACCCTTGGTTCAGTGTTATCCACATAAAGCATCTATGATAGTTATTATTTGACAAACGTTAACTTTAATAGTTTGTTTTATCAAAGAACTAGCTGCCCTGCCAAATTTCGTTCCAACTTTTAATCAATTTATTAGTTTTATTTAGTTTTTATTAGTTTACGTCCTATTCCCAGACCTACTTAATATACACACAACATTTCATAAGAATCGGTCAAACCTTTTCGTAGGAATTTAGTTACAAACACTGGCACAATAATTTATGTTTTAGGTTAGTTATTTACAACAGCACATTACGCTTGTATTCCCGCAGGGTTAGGCAGAGGCGTCTCTATGGTACACCAACAATTCGCCAGTTATATTTAAATCCCATGTGATAGGGGGCGAGCCTATTACCATCAACCGGGCACAAATCCAACACCCAGCAGACCTAGCCATATTACAAATTCTATTTCTATTATCGTAATTGTTAAGGCGAGAATAGAAAGAAAATGGCGTATATGGAATCAGCTGTTTGTCAACTATCAAGTGTTAACGAGTAGAATTTGTTATATGGCTAGGCCTGCAGGCTTTTCTACTAAATAGTATCTAATGGAAAAACCCAATTACACTTTTCCCGATCCGAGAATTGAACCCAGAGCCCCGGCAGTAGCACTTGTTACCACTAGACCAACGATGTTTCTAATCCAAAATCAAATAAGATCACAATGTTTCATATGGGAAAGGTCTTATGGACAATTCTAATCAATTACAATAGTTTCGGGGTTAAATTAAACCTACTTAACTTAGTTGTACGAACTTGGGTCTTATCTTCACGCGCTATTTCAATTAGAATACCAAGGCGCTGGCGGCGGCCATAATGGCGTTTTTTGCAAGAAATAATTGGGTTTACATGTTGTATGTGGTTAACAGCTGTTCATCACGAATATCAAACGGCCAACGTACTTTGTAAACATGAATAGAGCAAAAAAAAACCTACTACATTATATACTTTTTAACTCATTTTTTAAACTAAATAATCGTGTTTGACATAAATTTAAACCATTTGTTTTTTTATAAAGTAAAGAAAAGCGACTGATAAGTGTTAAAATCGATAAAACATTAGAATTTCTAAGTATATGAAGAAGGAATTTTCGCTTCGCGCGATGCGGACACTGTCCGAGTTATATGGGATTTTTGTGGTTTAACTTTAGGTTTTATTAGACTTTTGGCTGTCGAGCAAATACATTATATAAGCTTTTATTTTATTTATATGAGCAGCTATTTTATGTTTTATCTTCCTATTTATAAGGAACACATTACCTTACGCTATTTTGGTATTAGTATGAGAGCATCTAGGAGCAGTGTGTGATCAAATAAATCCATTTTAGTACAATATATTATTAGATGACTGAGGACTGCCTCTTTGGTCTAGTGGTTGCAAGCGCTAGTGCTGAGCATAAGGTCCCGGGTTCGACCCCGGGTTGGGCAAAGTGTTATTGAGTTTTTCAGTGAACTACTAGTTATATCTTTGCCTAACCCTTCGGAGATTACAGGCATGATGTTATGTATGTTTATAGATGAATGCCCATAAATATATTTTATTAACTCCCGACGACGCCAAAAGAGGGGTGTTATAAGTTTGACCGCTATGTGTGTGTGTCTGTATGTCTGTCTGCGACATAAAATTGCATGGCTCAACGATAGGAAAATTTTATTTTTAACTTTTTAAAAGTGAGCATTACTTTTGGCGTTGGGGTTTATTTTTATTTATTTTCTTTTAAACTTTAACGTCCTCTGCACCCCATTGTAGTATTTAAGATAAATATAGCTTACATTTCTCAGTGATATATAGCTTTTTAATAATTGAACCATTTCAAAATCGGTTGAGATGTAGGGATTTGAGATCAAGCCCTACAAACAAACGAACGTCAAATCTTATCTCTTTATAATACTAGCGCACTCGACAGTCGTTGACCTATTATATCCAAATATTGGTTACGAACTTAGAAAGTTACACGGCGATTTATCTTTTATGAATTACAATCATTTGGATACTAATTGTATACAAATGCTAATGATTTCATCATCATCATTTCAGTCAAAAGACGTCCACTGCTGGACATAGGCTTACTCCAAGTGTCGTCCCAACGAACGGTTACGTGCTTATCGCATCCATCGATTTTCCACGACCCTCACCTAGTCGTCGCGCCTCGGTCCACGGTGCCTAACTTAAGTGGCAGTTAGCAGGGCACATTACTCGCAGAACAGTTTGGTCGTTGGAGCCGTAAAGTTCTGGAGTGTTGACCACGTACCTACTGGAAGACGCAGCGTTGGAAGGTCTTCCACAAGGTAGTGTAGTACAGAAGTATACATTTGGAAATAGAAACATACATACAGGTCTATGAAACATGGGTTCTAAATAAAAATACTTACATTAAGCTTGAAAATAATTTTACATGGAAACGAGGACCAAAAGTTTGTATTAAAGAGTAACAAAACATTATTATAATCCCGGAAGGAGGGACAGTAATAGTAGTTATTATTTGTTTGAATCTATTTGTTGTCATCTTATGAAACGTTTGTATAACTAATGTATAAAATTATCGTTTCACAGTGTTTGTAACAAAAACTTCTTCGAAACGGCCAGATCGATTTTGTGTGTAGGTCCAAGGTAGGTGATGTAAAATAATAAAAACTAAACAAGGCTAATGAATTGATTCTATGGCGGAACGAAGTTTGCCAAGGCAGCTAGTATAATATATTTTTTATTTTTTTTTATTGCTTAGTTTCTGAGAAAAAAATATAAAACCCAAAAACATGCGATGACGTCACTTATATGGTGGAATGAGGTATTGTCAAACATGACGTATCTAATGTCAGACAAGACATATCTAATGTCAAACAAGACATATCTAATGTCAATGTATGACATTGACAACTGCTAAATGACGGTGTTTTCTAAGTAACAGTTTTTTTTGACATATCACAGTAAAGCAAAGGATGCATCGCCATTCCACCGTAAGAATGACGTCATTTGGCGCTTACGTCTTTTTAGAATGCACCGAATTAATTTCAATGTTAAAATTATGAATAAAAATTACATAATTTCGAAAAACCAAAAAATATGGGTCCTCTAGTTTTGGATTTACTTATAACGTAATAAAACATGCAGGTTAAAATTTTGATATGTTGTCAATTCTCGGTCACAGCTCAGTTTTTGCTAATTCTTTTTTTATAATATTCCTTGAAGTACGGGGATGGTTCTGACACAGACAAAAATTTAAAAAATTGTCTGAAAAAGTCTAAAAATAACACTATTCTAAACTCCCATACAGACGATTCGCAATAATACCTAAAAGTCAATTTGAACTTTAATACCATAAAGTTCATATGTGTTAGTGGACCTGCAGGCCTAGCTATATTACAAATTCTATTTCGCTTATCGTAATCGGTGGCGACAATAGAAAGAAAATGGAGTATAATATGGAATCAGCTGTTTTACAACTGTCAAGTGTTAACGAGTAGAATTTGTAATATGGCTAGAAATGAAATACACAATAAACAGCTGGTTCCTTATACGCCATTTTCGTTCTATAATAGAAATAGAATAGAAATAGAATTTGTAATGTGGCTAGGCCTGCGGTTTCGGGAAGGCAAAACAATTGAGTGACGTTAGTCTATATACAAGGTGTTTTTTTTTTATATCCCATAACTCTAGGGTTTTAATTCTGTAGGTAAAAATAATACTAAAACTCCTAGAATAGATGGTCCAAAAATGCATAGTTTCGGAGATATCATCAATCATAATTAAATTATCAGTTGTTTTGTACCCGTAACACAAGCTCTGCTTAGCTTGGGACTAGATGGCATTGTGTGAATAGTCGTGGAATATTATTATTAAGTATTATTAATATTATTTTTATTACCCAATTAGTTAAAAAATTGTCACCAGTACGACGAATCTTCTTTCTAACGTCACTTTTCTTTCACGTAAGGGTATTTTCATTAATCATCGTGACTTTGTCAAATTATTTTGTATGATTAAAGTAAAAAAAAAAAAAAATAGTATGATTGAAACATAATTCATATGCCAGTTGATTCTTTGATATGGTCTCAATCATACCCTAGAGTTATGGGTTATAAAAAAAACACGTTGTATACAAATCAAGATCGGCTGGGCCGATTTAGCTGATTTTGGTTATGAAATGTTTTGTGGAAGTCCAGGGCAGGTTCAAAAAGTAATTAAGTATGAAAAAAATGCTTGGAATATAGTAAAAACAACAACAGCGATTTCCCTTCGGTTTCCCTTTTTCTATCTGTCAAACATTTGGTGTTCGTCCCATCATCGGTACGGTATACTCCTCTCAAATTAAAGAACGTATTATATTCAAATAAGGATTTTGAATCTACAACTGTAAAATATTGGGATTATTGCGTATTTAGATTTTGAAAATACGAAAAGTTAAATAGTGCCACCATGACAACATGACAACGGATCAACATAATTATGTTTGGTTGTCAATTTGTACGTACGTACTGAAATCTATTTTGTTACTCAACTTAGAAAGAGGTTATATATGTATATTAATCAGATTATATGTGAGGACACATTGGATAAAAGGAACTATATTGAGATAGGTTTGTATATATATATATATATAGGTAATAAAATGCTTACATTACCCGTAAACTTGAGGCGCTGCTTGCTGAAATACAGGCCATACACATAGTTCGGCAGCAGAAGCTAATTGTATGACACAATTGTTGTTAATACTTTCATTATGTTACATACAAGTAGCTTATAAGCAATTGTGTAAACATGCTATTTTTTTTTGGGTAATAAATATTATTATTATTTTTAAAAATAAGCAATTGAGTTGATAATTACATTATTATGTTGGTAGATACATGTGATACTATCCACCGCATAATGGCCAAGAGCGAGTTCAACTCGCAGACGAAGGGTTCCGTTCCAAACTGGTACAAGATCTCAAAACAATGTTCTTGTTGTTTTCAGATCTTGTACCTTTTCTTGGAAGATTCCATGTTCTGTACGTTTTATAGCTCACATGTAACCGTTTTGTACATACTACGCAACGTTAGTGTAATGAGCGCTTTGTCCCAAGATCATTGACTTGCAAGTTGCAAGGGGTTACCGCACTGTGTAAACAGTGCCACTAAATAGGTCAATTCAGTAGTGTCACTTTGTATAGTTTATTGAAGAGTCAGTTGCATCAAGGTACGAGAAATGTATGATTAGTGCAATCGCTTGAACTGCTTATTTTGTGTATATTATATTATTTTAAATAAAAATAAAAAATGCCTAAAAACTATTCTTATGTAACTTTTACATGGCATGATAACTTCTGTGATAATATGTAACTTTTGAAAACTTAAAAAATTAAACCTGTTTAGTTTTGATATTTTTTTTTGTTGGCGCATTATTTTCATTTGTTAATCTGTTGGAACTTTGTCCCAAAGAAAGAGATTTTTTTATTATTTACTTAGCTATGCCCGCAATAATTTATAACATCACTTGTCAGTGAAGTCTAAAACATATTGTGAGTATTTGTATAAATGGCGTACCTACACTATAATCTTCTTTAAATATTTAGAAAAAGCGTTCATTACATTAGAAACACACAGATTCACATTTATTTGAATAGATAAGAAGAAAATCTATGGTTTTAGATGTATTGATTTTCGAAACTTGCCAGAAATGTGACTTCTGGGCCTATTTACCTTTCCGTGTTCACACTTACTTATGCAACACGATTCTTGGATAACTACACCACCAGTTTGAAACTTTGAAGGTATTCTGACTCAACTACTATAGACTCCTAATTTCATAACAGTTTAATTATACTTAGCCTTCATAACCTTACTTATTAATAAATTATAAGGTAATTTGTTGCTTAATTAGAGTAAGTAAAGCAAGGCTATGAAGTAAACGCTCTAAGCCTGTAAAATTCTACGGTATCTATTAATTATTAAGTACCCCCGACACGCTTCGCTCAATATTTCTTTGATAGTATTTTACAGTCTTAATGTAGGGCAAAGGCCTCTTCAAAGGCTATTGAGCACCACGCTTCCTCAATGCGGGTTGGTGATAGACTAAAAATAATTGTTAATTGAAATCCAGACAAATTCAAATTCAAATTTATTTATTGTTTGTCAGTAAAAATATCAGTTCTTATGATTAATTACATAGAGGCGTGCTGTTACATACCGTTAAGGTGTACAATATTTTTACAGTTTATGTTTGTGAGTTAAAGTCATCATTCAATACATTAATATAAGTTCCATACACATAGACAGATATATCACAAATTAAATAATACATTGATTTTATACATCAAGACAAGTAGGTACCTTGATTTTCTGAATTCATGTGTAGGTACTTACTTAGTTTATCTTAGACATCTTTGACATCGGTGAAGGAAAACATCGTGTGGAAATCTAAACAAATAGTGGATTTGAGTTTGGAATCGCCAGTCCCTTTTGATCTAGTGTATTTAAAAAAAATATATTTATTTATTTATTTATTAAGTAACGATATCAAGTTCAGGTTTCCTCACGATGTTTTATTTTCCTCATCCCCAATATAGATAAGATAAAGGCTACGCTGGTGATGATGGCACATTAACCTTCGGAATAAATGCGCAAGCACTATTTGGGTTTGTGTCCATAGCGCTGGAACCTAAATTGTATTATAATAATAATAATAAGTGTATTGTTAAACTTTATGATGTAAGTAGTACTTAATGTTATTTTAACTACTTAAGAGCTGTATTCACGAGAACACTGCCGACAAACTGTCCTGCAGTTTGGCAGAAGATTTGTATTGTACCCATTCATGTAACTTTGTTGAAATAAATAAATAAAAAAAATAAAAAAAATGTATCAAAACTACTTACATTACGATAGTAGTTCCCATTAGGTTAGCCAGAAGTGTACGAATAGTACCTACTCATAATTGGCCAGTAATGTTTATGTGTATTGTGTGTTCTTAAATCCGCACTGAATGTATCAAAATCTATTGTGTAGGGTACAAGATCTAAGCGATTGTGTGTGGTTGTGTGATTGTTTTAATTGTAGCAATAAATAAGTATGTTTCTTACCCCTTATTTCTGATGACCCAGATACAGAGAACAAAAAATGTACTAAAGTTTTTGCGCCTGGGTTAAATTACTACATTGTCCTAAAAAAAATACCAGCCTGTTTTGTCCCACAGCAGGGTAAAGGCTTTTATACAGAGAACGCGCTAGCATTGATCACTACGCTTGCTCAAAGCGGATTGGCGATTCAAAACATATATTAATTAAGTTCAGCCGGTCGATTCAGAAAAAGTCACGCCGTGAAAACTTGAGTGAAGTGCACTGTCAATGCCTAGCATTAGTATGGAATGGCAGCACAATTCGCTTTCAGTGCGCCTACATTTTCACGCGGTGATTTGACCAGAATCGCACTGCAGGTCTCCTCTCGATATTTTCGTTCACCGATGTGTTGATTAAGCAACTTGCACGTTTATAAAAAATAGTGCAGTAAAAAGTAAATACTTTTGTAACATGAACAAACAGTTCACTCAACATAACTCGTCGTGAGACTCTCAGAGTGGCGTGAGATCATACTATCAGATAAGTTCAACAAGTTTGGAATACTCGCTTTGGTCAAGCACTAGACTGGTCAGGTCGATGTAAAGGGTCGTATAGTCGCAAAAACTTTTTTCCAAAAAAAAATGCTAAATACCTATAAATACTATATTTCTTATAGAAAGTTTTTATTGTGCGATTTATAGTTTTTTCTTTTTATGTACATGATTCATTATTGTTCTAATTGTAACATGAATAAACAGTTGTATATTATAATCAAACTACTAAATAGCTATAGATATACAAGAACAAAAAAAACAATAACAAAAACTTAAACCTTTACGATTAAAAGCTTTTTTACAAAAAAAAACAACCGATTTCTTAAAAAAACGTGGCTTTGGTGGGTTTGTTTTGTTCATTATTGGCCACCGACTTCCGAAACTGGAGTTATTTTTCACCTGTTAGTTTTTTTTAAGAAGTCGGTTGTTTTTTTTTGTAAAAAAGTTTTTATTTTGTAGTTTTTAGTTTCTTTGCATGTAAAGAAAGTTTCAAAACTTGAAAGAATCATTGAAATTGGATAACAATTGCTAAAGAAGTTCTATGTCTAAACATTAATCTGTACATCTCTGCC
Organism: Euplexia lucipara; assembly: GCA_921972225.1. Lineage (NCBI taxonomy): Eukaryota > Metazoa > Arthropoda > Insecta > Lepidoptera > Noctuidae > Euplexia > Euplexia lucipara. Next base: position 9,607,604 of record OV179144.1, on the reverse strand, counting down.
GGCCCCTTTTAAAATAGAATGGCGTAATGTTATGTTGTGGAATTACAAAAGCTCAGCATAAACATCTGACTATAGCAATCGCGAATAATTTGCTGTTATGCGTTGAAGAGTTCCGTTGCCTGTCTTCTTCATCAGTTTTTCTTTATCAAATTATACTTTCTAAATGAAAATGCTTGATTTGTTACTAAAAATGTTGAAATCGGTGCATGTGTGCCTATATTTTTTGAAGAGTTCCCTCAATTCCTCGAAGATCCCTCATCAGGTATGAGTTTTGATACAAATGGGACCAATCTGTTAGTATACCCTATCAAACAAAAAAAGAATTTTGAAAATCGGTCCATAAATGACGGAGTACTGAGGTAACAAACCCTAAAAAAAAAAAAAAAAAATATACAACCGAATTGAGAACCTCCTCCTTTTTTTGAAGTCGGTTAAAAATGTTTATAAAAAGAAAACTACTAAGCCAAACTATGTAAAAATTTTATGGGGCCAAATGGCAACTATTCCACATCTAACTAAGAAAAAATCATGTAAGTAAATCAGATTATAAATCTCAGCGTAAACGGTTTAGATACATAAAACATACCAATCGAATTGAAAACCTCCTCGTTTTTAAAATCGGTTAAAAACTTCACGCTCGCAATATCTATCTCGCATGCAAACACTAAATAATTTGTACCGAAGCTTTTCGATTTACGCAGAAGAGACGTGATACGGGCATGACGTGATTGTTCGCCGGACATTCCGTGTCCGTTAGCTCTACGCGTTGCGCATAATATGACGCGTAGACTAGTGATGTATGGAATAACATGAAAGCGACAAGCAATGGCTAATTTAACGTCCGCGGCATTTTGTGTCGGTTTTCCACAACTTGATGTTTGTTGTAAATATGTAACTGTATGTTTTATATGTTGTCGTCGTTTGGACTAGATGTACGATTTATTTTGATAAGCCAGTTACATTTTAAATGTCACAACGTCTTTATTAAAGAACACTGCGTTACGCAAAATATATTGCTTAACATAGGCTATTTTGGGATATGCGATGCGTTATAATGCAATATCATTGATAACAAGAGCATTATAAACAGCCGGTCGATTTATCTAAAGTCACCCTGTGAAAACTTGATTGAAGTGAACTATCAATTACAGCTCAATTCGCATTAACTTCACGTAATTGAATCTTCAACAACTCGATAGGAAAATTCAAAGGTCTTATCTTCAGAACTCTTATGAGTTAACACACACACACAGTAGCGAATGTGACATCATGTTAAATGGAGGAAAACTGCAATTTATTAATCAATCAGTTTTCTTAGGTATTACTCTAGATGAAAAATTACAATGGGGACCTCATTTAACATCTCTTGCGGGGCGGCTAAGCTCAGCCGCTTATGCAGTTAGAAAAATAAGACAGTTAACAAATGTAGAAACCGCGCGTTTGGTCTATTTTAGCTACTTTCACAGCATAATGTCTTATGGCATTTTGCTGTGGGGCCGGGCTGCTGACATTGAATCCATTTTCATTTTACAAAAGAGAGCTGTCAGAGCCATTTATAATTTACCGCGCCGCGAATCGCTTAGAGAGCTATTTAAGAGAATAAATATAATGACAGTACCTTGTCAATATATCTATGAAAATATAATGTATGTAAGAAAAAATCCTCAACTTTTTAGTAAAACAAGCGATAGACATAATTTTAATACAAGAAATAAAGATAAAATAGCTCAACCTTCCTTTAGATTAGCAAAAGTACAAAAATCTTTTATGGGGTATTGTGTTAAATGTTATAATAAAATACCATGTGATATATTAAAACTAAATGAAAGAAAATTTAAAACTTATATTAAAAGTACACTTTGTAAACTGGCATATTATAAATTAGAAGATTATATTCAAGATAAGAATGCTTGGAAACATGCTGGTCCTGCTCCATAGGACAATCATTTGAGTCTTGACAAAATTAACCTGGTTGTTAATCTTATAATGTACCTACGTATTGTTTTCTTTTTATTGTTTTATTATTTCACTTTTTTTAAATTAATGTTATTATTTTTGTAAATATGTGAGCACAATGTATCTAGCTGTACCAACTTAATCATGTAATTATCAACTCCATTGCTTATTTTTTTGCTTAAACCTATCTTAGTATAGTACTTTTTATTCTGGGTGCATCGTCCTCACATATAATCTTATTAATGTATACAAAGTTTTGTAAAATCTATTTTAAAAGAGTAAGTATGGAGTTTCTTGCCCATGATTCTTCTCCATACAAATCTACTTTTTGGAAGGGGCAACTATAATCATTTTTAAAGTTAATTTTTTTCGACTTTCAAAAGTGCCTTATAGGGGCCTAATTGAAATAAATGGTTTGACTTTTTTGACTTTTGAACACATCTCATATTATCTGGCCTGATTGTGTACTTCTTACTTACCTTATTTTTTATTTGTTTTCTCTCGCCCCTGGCGATTATTGTATGTCTTAAACTATCATGATAACCCGTGAACAGCGTTGTGGGTTGCATTATTAGCAAAATGAAAATATTGTTAAACTAGTTATAAGTTCTCATAATGTACTTAACTGTTTGGACTTTTTGTTAATAAAAATAAAATAAATTTCACAGGGTGATATTTATTTATGAACATACTTTTACAGCAAAAGAACGGACAGTCAGCACATCAAGAAAATTGTTTAAAATTGTTAGTTTTTAGCAAAGCAAAGATATTCAATACTTAGTTTACTATAGACGGAACATCAACAACAAAATTTTCATCCGAAACTTGTGTCCTGGTGTACACAAATCTATGAGTTTTTATTAGTACGCTCAACTGCTGCTCCAATATTGATATATTATTCTAGATGGCGTTACTGAGACATGGGATCAAAGTTTTTCTATGACATTTCCTCACGTGTCCGCTATAGAGTATTTTAAATCTCTTTGGTTTTTAAGCTGTATTACAAAAGAGGACGATTCATGTTCAGTTGAAAAATAATAACAGTTTGAGATTGCTATTTGTAAAGTTAGCAACAGAACGCTACCACAGGTACAATCTTGTTGGAGGTTGATACTGTTTGTACTGCCGATACTGGCCGTTAGCTTTGTAAACTGTCACATAGTGACTTGGTTGTCATAATTAAAATATGAATGTTGATCGTTGATCCAAATAAATTGTCCGGAGACTAAGGGAAGGTTCGTATCTGACGGAAGATGCGCCGAGCGTTTGCGACAATGTACGCTCGACGCACTAACGTATCATCGGTTGAGTGTAAACAGTCAAGTGTTTTTCTATACCTACATTTGTCTGTTCTGGCGTTACGCGACCGATAATACGCGACGCATGTTCCGTCAGATATGAACCTTCCCTAACATTTATGTTTTCTCTTCCACAAATGCCATAGAGAAGAGTTAAAGTTGAAGTTGAACATTTATGTTTTAATAAAGTAATTTATTATATCAGTCAAAACACTGTGCAGGGACTCTGCTAGGCACTTTCCATCAAATCCTCACTTACATACCCATTGATGTATGAATCGTAGCAGATAGCGTACCTACTGTAGTTTTTGCCTACCCCATGAGAAAAAGCATGAGTTTATGTGTGTATAATTCGTAATTAAGTATCAAAATGTACAGAGGCTAGCACATCAAGCTACCCCAATGTGTCAAATTAAATAAATAAATACTAAAATATTCCACAATTTTCACATTACGCCATTTAGTTCCAAGTTAAGCTTCAGAGCTTGTGTTATGGGTACTAAACAGCTCATAAACATACTTATATATTTCTAAATACATACATATTATAGAAAAATTACACCCAGACATAGAACAAATGATCGTGCTCATCACACAAACATTCGTCCTGGGTGGGAATCGAACCCACGACCTCCGGACCTCCTCATAGCAGTTAGAGTCACTAATTACTAGACCAACAGGCCCGTCAAATTACTTTGATAGTTTTTCAATTGAACATGAACCTTATTCTATTAGTAATGAGTACTAATAGAATAAGGTTCATGTTCAATTACTCGGTTTGCTAGTCTGTACCTACTTTAGTAGCTGTGATGTAGAAATTAAAATAATCCTTATTATGTTACCAATTTTTATTATTTCTTTGGTGTTACATCACTGCCTCACTGTCGCCGACACGGTCAAACCAATTTACAGAAGATACAGATCGGAGTTTTGAAACCACACATTTGTAGTGTCATAATATACTGGCTGCAATAAGTAGGTGTTTCTAGCAAGCGCAATATTGCATAACAGGCAAGCTGTTAGCGTAAGAACTAACTACTGTGTGTACATGCCAGTATCATTATGCGCCTAATTAAAGTTTAATATCACTACTGTTGAAACGTTATGCGTCTCTCTGCTAATTTACTGTAGTTCTTAAAATTAAACGAATACGTTCAGTGACTTATTAAAAAAAGAGATCGCTTTTAGCGATAAATCCGCCCATTGTAACACCCTATGTAGCCCTTAAAGTTATAATTTGTACCTACGTTTTTATGGTGTACAATAAACAGAATTCTATTCTATTCTAAATAAGTAGATATTCATCAAGCACGGATCCGCCTTTATGGGCACTGTGGGCATGTCCACAAACCTAATTTAGGTCAGACAGAACGAATGATCGTGCTTATCACACAAACATTTGGTTTGGGTGGGAATCGAACCCACGACCTCCGGCATAGCAGTCAGGGCTATTAACCACTAGACCGACAGGCCAGTCAAAACACTATACACTCAAAAAAAAATATTGTCGACACCACACTGTTCAATGCGAGATAGAAAGAAGAAACGAAAATAACTGGCTTGCTTTCTATGAGAGAGAGAGAGAGACAGACAGACAGAGAAACACGCGCATGCCGTACTTCTTACAACTATAGCAAAAAGTGTCACAACTTTTAGTCTTGATTTTTTCCGTCTAGCCCCTTTTCGCAACGCGCGATAAGGAACTTCGTTCTAAAAAAGAAATTGGTTACTGTTTAGTGACCTTTCCTGGATTCTCGTGCTTTTAAAATCACCCAGTGAAAATTTTGGTGAAGTGAAAGCGATTAGAGCATAATTATATAGGGTGACTGGTAATTCGTGACCAATACTTGAACACGTGATTGTATTCATGATTTCAATAAACTTTCCCAAAGAAACTTTTTGTCATGCACAATAACTTAAAACATAAATAATAAAATAACAAAAACGGATTCCCGCGCGCGCCTGCGATCGATCACAGTAGGCAAGAATCGGCACGATCTATCAGCTGATAGTCTGACCTCGGGAAGGGCAAAATCTACTAACCTCACACGCTCCCCCGCCACCCCCACCGTTACCGTTGTGAAGTACTGTCATAACTGAATTAATTGAAACTTAATGAGTATAAAAAAAAGTTTCTTTGGGAAAGTTATTCGTATTCATGAGTACAATCACGTGTTTAAGTATCGGTCACTAATTACCAGTCATCCTATATATTATATACCATACTAATGCCTAGGCATTGACTGTTCACTCAAGTTTTCACGGAGTGACGTTTACTGAATCGACTGGATGGTTTTAAAATACACTATCTTAAGTTTTATAATTACTGAATCCAAGTAAGGCTTCACTGATTATAGATAATTACGTTAATAGCTTCAATACTAGGTAAACAAAACGTTCACCTTAAAACCAAACTCGTTAGCTTACCCTCATTATACTAACATATTACGAACATCATGTCTGGGTATTCCTGGAAGGGTGAATGGATGAAACAAAGCCTTTTTACCCACAAATGTGCCCGTAAACATATCTTATTACCCAGGCTTTAGACTATGCACTTAGCATTGTTTTAGAATATAATATCTTTCTGTTAGCTGGGTTTCAGACTAAAACATTTTAGTTTTCCCCAGTAAAGCTATGGTTATGCCTATGCCGCTAAGCTAATATTAACAACACTATCGAAATGTTATTTAAATTTCGCGCCTTCTAATATGTTTTGTTTTGTCTCTGATTACTATTTTGTTTTTGTCTATTCCGTGACACTACAAGGAAAGTACATGTAAATTCATTTCTGCTAAATAAAAGTATATTCACGTTATATTAAACCGTCTTCCACTTATTAATCTAACAAACACGCTTTTATTTCTTACAGGATATGGAAAGTAACCTGTAGTATAAACACATTCGTCAGTTTTGCTTAAGTCCTATGGGCCAGCCTATTGTCATCATTTGACTGACAAATTCGAACTCCTCCTGCAACTAAAAAACTACAGATGGAAAACACTTAAAAACACTTTGCCTACGTACTGTAATAAGTTGAAAGTATTACTTGTGACAACTTTAATTGGCATGAGGCAAAGATATTTAAATACTACATAGAGGACATGCGAAGAAACGTCACAGAAAAAATGCGATCCCATGTCTGAGTAACGCCATCTAGTTTAGAATGGCAATATTGGAGCGGCAGCGCAACGGTACTGAATTAGACTCATCCCAAATGTTCTTTCTTTGGTATTGTTCGTCGGCACGTGGAGCTCCTCAAGTTCCGAGTTGAGCTCACGATTACTGACAAATGCTTGCACTGACTGATCTGGTCCCCTCATTCTGTGTGGTTCTTTCCTCAAAAGACTATCTCAGACACTAATCTGCATGGATCTTACATGTTTTGACCTAGATAATGTCTGGACTTTAAAAGAGACTGCGACCACTGAGTTTCTTTCGGTGTTTCCTCTCAGAGTAGTCAAATAGTGAAATTCCGATCTCATTTTCTAAAAAAGGTGACGTGTAAAAGTGTTTGTAAAAACCTATTTACAAAATAAATATCATTTATCATCGACTTACGTCCACTAGGTCACAAGTGTCGGATGAAAGTCCCGTCTTAAGAAAGTATCTAATGTCTTCGGTATGAGGTATTTCCGTAATACAATGTACCCACCAAGCAACACGGATAAAGTATCGAGACAGGAACAAAATGCTTCAGTCACACGTGTTTAGCACAACTCGCGTTACATTGTGACTTCTCAGCGGTAATGTACTCAACAAAACATATATTTAAACATTGACGTCATGCACGTACATTTTTAAATTATATTGACACAGGCATCACGTAAAGCGACATCCTGGATTAAAACCAGTCCCGTGTCGCGGCTGGCTGCCGCTTACAAAAACCCCCGTTTCCTTTGTTGTGTAAAGGAGGGTGGAAAAAAAAATACCGTTCCGCAACTTGTAAGAGAAAACCAAGCAAATTGCTGCTACAATTTTCCAACAGGAATTAATAGAGGCAAATAAAAAAAATGTGCTGGACTATGGGGCAAATCATTCGCTTGGTAATTTTAATCTGTGGATAGTCAACTTCTATTTGAATCCCATTTTGGAACCCGTTCTTCTTCTTCTTATCGTGTGGTTAGTCACTACCACCGATGGTGACCGAGTTTTAATGCCATCCATGGCCTTCTGACTTGGCATCACATGCCCGCGGAACCCGTCTGAAAGGTGCCTTTAACATTTTGGAAAGTTAAGAGGCGTTTATTAAGATGAACCCAATTGCCGAAAAGATGGCGATAAAGCACAGCAATGTACAGTATCATACAATGAACTCAATTTATAGAAGTTTACTCTCAAGGATTGAAAAAACTATAGTGGGCTAGTCGAGCTTAAAACACGAAATCATTGCTGTGAGCGAAACGTTTGCGAAAATCTCTTTATGAATTGTAGTAAAAATATAATATTCAGAAAAACATTTCTGAATATAAGCTGTATAACTGAAAGTTTCATCATCCTCCGCTCAGAAGTTTTTGTGTGAAAGAGTAAGAAATTCGTAAGGATCTATGAATGTCCCAACATCGTTACAAACTTTCACATTTATAATATCAGTAGGACACGATACGACATATACTCGAAAGTAGCGTTAAGAGAATTTATTTATGTAACTATTGGTTTTAAAACAGACCAAACGAAAAAAACAAGACGGAAATTAAATACATTTTCCTGTTCTTTATAGGGTCCATGATCGTGTTTAGCTTTTACCACGCTTCAAGATAGCCCCGAGGTTAAGCCCTTCAACCTTGTGTGTGAGAAGTAGGCTCTTTAGTGCACGAGGTTGTGGTTCAAATCCGGGCAAATACCAGTGTGACTTGATTTAATTCACGTCATGTACTTTCTGTGTATTTATGACGTCATTGTCTATATCTAGACATGTAGGTAACATAAGAGTGAAATCGCCAATCCACCTTGGGCAAGGTGGGTGATCAGTGCTCGTGTCTTTTCTTCACAAGAAGAGGCTCTTACCTTGCAGTTGGACGGTTACAGGATAGTAAGTATAATATTAGTAAGATGACTGAGTATAAACAATAAACATAGTGGAAAGCAAACAGTAAGAGTAACGTGCATTACCTCAAAACAAATCAAATTAAATCAAAATGCCAGCCTGCTTATTACCTTGACCTAACTATGCCCACTTAAACCCGCTAAGACGCTCACATTCACACTTATTATAACCAGGTCGAGTTATGCCGCAATCTCAATGCAATAAACATTCAGCTAGGCGGCACGTGCCAACGACGACTAGCCTTTCTGCCGTTGCAATGGATATAGAGCAGACAAATGAGCCAAAGAAACAGGAACCATTCTTGAGATTGGATTGGACAGAGAAGAGACCCCTTAATAACAAAAGAAGACTATAAAACGAAAATACTAAATACAAAAAGGTTTAAGATACTATAAAGAGGACGCTACAAACTGCGATCCGAAGAAATGCCATAGAAAAACTGCGATCCGAAGAAATGCCATAGAAAAACTGCGATCCGAAGAAATGCCATAGAAAAACTGCGATCCGAAGAAATGTTATAGAAAAACTGCGATCCGAAGAAATGTTATAGAAAAACTGTGATCTGAAGAAATGTCATTGAAAAACTGCAATCCGAAGAAATGTCATAGAAAAACTGCGATCCTAGGAAATGTCATAGAAAAACGGTGATCTGAAGAAATGTCATAGAAAAACTGCGATCCGAAGAAATGTCATACAAAAACTGTGATCTGTCTTAGCAACGCCATCTCGCATATTATAGCAATTATATTGGAGCGCTGGCGGAACGTACTAAACTAGACTCATCGACTTGTGTCCACTTGGACACAGGTGTCGGATGAAAATTTTGTTCATAATGGTAAATTTTGAATGTCTTTGACTAAATAGAAAGGCATTGCAAAACAGATGACAGTCCTTTGAGCATATCTACCTTTAAATCAAATAATAAAGAGCAACCTAGTTATAATGATGAACTAATTGCCGAAATTAGGAATGATTTTTTTATTCCAAAGACTGCTACGCAACAGAGATATAAACGTATGCCTAATAAATTTTGAGAAACATCCCATTTGCAAATAATTCTAACCGATCTAATGGCACCAAGATTGTAAACATTTTTACTCGAAAATCTACTAAAAGAAGTACTAATAGGTGTTTGCTGGAAAGTCTCACGAAATGTGCTATTCAGGTATATTGAGCATGTCTTATAAATATTATACGTTTCCAGGAACAAGCCAAAGCTAAATCTGATATTCCCGCAACAGCCGACGATCGTTACAATACACAAAGGCCATTTCCAGCTAAGCAATGTTCCTAACTATATACGTAATATTGGAGAGGCTTCCATTCTATGTGCAGGCCTTAGCGGTAACAGGAGCGCGACGTGACGTATTATGTGGGGTCCACCCGACACTCAACACAATATGCAACAAATGTGCAATATATTCCTCACGGGAGAACATTGCAGCAGCTACAGCAGTGTTTGCGGTACAACCAGACCGTCTGGTACAAACGTCTAACTTCTGAGATTTATTAAATTTTAGCAGCGTTACCTTTTGTCTATTACACTGAATACATTAAAAGTTCTTGTGGACATACGAAAACAGTAATACACTTTATCTCCGTACGAGCTCCTTTGGTGCTGACAATTAGAATAATTTGAAAGTTCTATGTAACTGAAACCTAAAGTGGAACGTTAGGTATATAAACTACTGGCGGTCGCTTCGAAAGTCTATGCAACTCGTGTCCATACAAACTTAATGATCATTAAGCTGCACCAGCTACAATGAAATGTACACACAGGTTCTGGGTTAGGCAAGTTTTGTGTTTCGGTTACTACTGTGTTTACTATAATATACGAGAATAAATTACAATGTTTATCCAGGGTACTGCGATGGACATACACAAAGGGAGTGTAGTAATTCTGAAACTTGCTTTGGTTCAATTGGGGTCAGAAAAACTTTATTGAGTTCTTCCATCTGAAATTTCCTAGTAGGAACCTGAAGACAGGATTTGTGCTCGATTGAGGGCAATAGTTATAGTGATGTTATGTTGTACTTATGTGTATGTTGTAAGTAAATCTTCTATTAATGATCAACTTATAGGCATGACATTTTAATCCCTGCAGCAGTTTCCCGTGGGATAATTTTCGAGTTTTACGCGAGTGGAATCGCTGCCAAAAGAAAATATTAGTGAAAGCTGACCTGGATTTGCAATGACCTAGTAAAGGAAGCAAGCATCTTCTAGTTGCAGACTGGAAGTTGTGGCAATGCAAGGAGATGATGAAGAATATGCATAATGTTGGCAACAGTCTTTGTTCAAACTAGACTGAGAATCAGCACTTTTTGAACGTCAAAAAAATACATAAGACAGTCCCCCTAAAACGCCCCACCCTTCGCCACTTCCAAGTGTTTCGATGTTGTTTGTATGTATGTTCGTCTAGGGCGTCCCTTCCCGGCGTTTCTACTTACATCTGTCTTACAAATACTTTTGTACCTGGCAATGATTGTCGTAGACCAACGACTGACCTGACGACTGGCCTGGGTGTGTCTGTGGCATCACAGAGAGCTTATTATCAGAATTTGAGCAGCCCTGCTGTATGTATTTAGTTTCTGGATATCGCAGTATCATCTTGAGGTAGCCTTTTTGGCCTCGCTCAGATATTTATCATTTATATTATGGTATTTGTCGTTTATATTTCATTTGAGTGTCCCTCCAAAAATTGTATCTCTTTTTCCTTTTTACGTAGGGACCTAACTATACTCGTGACAAAAAACTATAAATATTCCACAAATAAATATTCCACAAATAAATATTCCACAACTTTCCACACAACGCCATTTAGTCCCAAGTTAAGCTTGAGAGCTTGTGTTATGGGTACTAAACAGCTGATAAACATACTTATATATTTCTAAATACATACATATTATAGATAAATTACACCCATACACAGAACAAATGATCGTGCTCATAACACAAACATTTGTCCTGGGTGGGAATCGAACCCACGACCTCCGGCATATCAGTCAGGGTCACTAACTACTAGACCAACAGGCCAGTCAATATAACTATACCTTAAAGCATGAAATAATGAAAACGCATCTGCACCATTTCACAATCTGTTTATGTAGTATGTTCAGTTATAGCACTATGGCGGTGGCGATGATAACACAAAATCCATACTATTGCAACCGTGTTTGCGAATTTCTTAATATGGCAACAGCCAACAGCCAGTGGTAACAATCAATCGCAGAATGCTATTTCTATGCTTGCTCGCAATACACTAGCCATAATGGAATTAAAAATTCTTAGTGCAGTTCTTATTTGAAGCCGGCTACCCCATGTAGAGGGGATATACAGAGTGAAAGGAACATTGACTTAAATCCAGACTTCATGTAATGCTGAAATTGAAATTTTACGTCAGTTTTTTTCTAATTTTTAAGTATCTTTATAATGTACCAAGAACATCAAATCAAACTTGACATTAGGAAAACCGCCGAAATTTTTATCGCGGGAGGAGAGGGGTGGTGGAGGGGTATCCCAATGTAGGTATGTCAATGTGGATGTGATCTCGAGTTCAAACCCAAGGCATATACATCAAAGTTTTCGGATGCATGTGCGTATTTTCTATTTATCACGCTTAAAATTGGTGAAGGAAAACATCGTAAGAAAACTGGCATGCCTAAAAGATAGTTCTCAAAGGCATGTGAAGGCAAGTCAGAAGCCCATGGTGGCATAAACACTAACATCAGGTTAGTTTATTCTACCCTTTGTAAAATCTTACAAAGGGTTCGGTAAACGTACTCGTATTGTATGATTGCCGAATCTGGCAATCATACAATACGAGTACGTTTATATTTAGACTGTTTTCGGATTCGTTCCTCGCGTTAGATATGAAACGTACCACACATCTTTGAAATTGTTGTTAAAACAGTATCTTCTGGAAACAATTAATTTGAATATTAATATCGTTATAAGCCATAATATAAATATTTGTTTATTTTGATGTTCATCAGGTCCGGTGTGAAGTACCCGCCACTGGCGTGGGTGTTTGAACGTCAACGAAGCAAAATGAGTATGTAAGAATCGTACCAGATGGCGTTCTGAAGTACCATAATTATTAATTTTATAAATAAAAATTCCAGACTATGCTATAAATTATTGTTATTTTCGGAAGACTGAGGAGTTGTCTAAAAAAACTGTCAGACTGTTTGAGGCTTTCAATCAATGATATTATAAGTAAAAAGGTGTAGATGGGATACCTAAACAACATGCGTTCTCTTAAAAAACGGCACATTAACGCACGCACGCGTCCGTTGACGGCTTAACGGCTAGACGGCGACGCGAGCGCTTATAACCTATCTAAACCTTTTAAATTATAATATCATTGCTTTCAATAAAATAAATTGACCTATAAAAATTGGTGGATTATTTCAAAAAGTTCCCGACAGTAAAATGGCGAAATTTAATTCATTTCGAAATCTTTTGAGATAAATCCGGTGCACCTGCCACGGTAAGAAAGTGCAGTATTCAAAGGTTTTATAAGTATTATTTGAAAACCTCTCCGGTAACTGTCGGACCAACGTCGGTGTGTGCTGGAATTCTTGACTAAAGCTGTATACACATATGGCTGTGTGGCTTGGGTACGTACTTTTTGATAGAAATTCTTGGCATCTAATGTTATTGTTCTCAACACAGACAAAATCGACTTCTTCTTTAATTATGTGTTTTATGTAATGAAACCTACCTCTCAAACACGAGGTTCGTTAGTTCAAATCTGAGCAAGTACTACTTACTAAGTTTATCTTAGACATCATTGGCGTCAGTGAAAGAAAACATCGGTCGGTCGGTGTTTCCTGATAGCTACAACCTAGGAGTCTTCAAGTCAAGAGTGAACAGGTTGCTTCTAGGCAAGCGTGCTTCATCGTCGACCACATCATCGCTTACCAACAGGTGAGATTGTGGTCAAACGCGTACCTATCAATAATAATAAAAAAAAAACATCGTGCACACCTTGACTATATTTAATATTAGTTTGAATTTGCCAATCCGCCTTGAGAATCGTGCATGGTGATCAATGCTCGTTCCTTCTCTGTGTGAGCAGTGGCCTTTGACCTGCAGTGGAGCATTAAGTGGCTGGTTTTTTTTATGCAGGTAATAAAACATCAAATTTGTCATGTTGAATAATAGTTTTTTCTAAGTCTCTTGTCTAAAAACTTCTTGTACCTACCTAACCATTCATTCTCTTCAAAACGTTTTGATTTCAATAATATTTCTAACTTTGCTTGCCACTATTTTCAATGTCAGATTTTAATGTTAAAAATGACAAAATACCATTTCGTATTTGCAGTTATTTAAGCAGCTGAATGTTAGGTATTAATATTTCGTCTAGAGAACAAATTCTTAGAACAATTTCATCAACATCGTTCACGGAATCTAGTGAAAAGATAATACAAATCATAATACTCATCTAGAAGCAACAGGGCAATAATCTAAGCTTGTATTTCGGCAAAAATCCCTAATATTTGGAATGTAATACTAGACTTATATAAAAGGTCTCTTGGGAATGCGATCTCCGTCAATCCTGTATGTTGCCAGTTTCTGAAAATACTTTTAGTATTATACGAGTACAAAAAATAAAGTTGATGTAATCGCTGGGTTCAACCGCATGTTGGGAAGTGAACATTTTAGATTTTATTATAAATCTCCTTTTTATCTCGCGTTAGGTCTAAATTGACAAGGCTATTAAAACGTGGGCTAATATTTTATTACGTAAAATAGTCTAAGTAAAACATTAGCTCTAAATTCATTAGGTTGAAATCAACTCATTCCTTAGTGAAATATTTACTAATAAACGAAGTGGTAGTTATGGGGAATTCATAAAGTTGAATAATAATACAAATATAGCTGTAAATCAATGTCACAAAACATTTTAATAAAGTCCGGTTGTGTAAATTGACCATAAATAATAATTATTAAACCCAAAGTCAAAGTAAAAAGTCAAGTATTTATTAGTGTGACTTGTTAAAAACAATGGGTCTTACAAGTTTTTTTAACTAACCCTTTAGGTATTTACTATTAATTTAAACCATTAATATTGGAGATTATACACAGAATTTAAACATGCTTAGGACTAGTTATAACTTTAAGAAAAACAAAACAGTTTTTACTTATATTAAGTTTAAATTTATACTCACAATATAAACCCTTAATCTTTTAAGTTCTTTATTGTAAGTTTATAAAGTGTATAAAGATAAGACTAGTCTATAAAAATATATAAATAATAAAAGACTACCTAAAATGGTCTAGAGGTCCTTCAATAACAAGTAATGTATTATAATTTATATTAGACATTAAACAATAACTTTGGTTTCCAGTAATAATCGTACAAAGGTCACTGTTAGAAGGTATGTTTTTAGAACTATATGATAAGTTACCAATATCTCATTTGGTAAGGATAGAATAGTTATATTCCATTATAGTCAGAACAATGAAATTTCTTAGAAAAATACCGTAACAGTCAACGTTCCAAGGAAACATAATATATTTTTCAAAGAAAATTGTTTTCTGTGCGTTCTCTGTGTGCGCACGAGGTCAAGGGCTCGTGTGTACACAAAGGGTTTTCTGTGTCTGTCACACTAGGTTTTCTGTGTCGTAGATACATACGTTTAGACAAATAACTACTTATATTTGAAACCGGACACGCAGTAGTCAAATGCTTTAAATGCCTAAATGGATACTCCTCGTCATGCAATATTGTAAGCCAAATATGAGATGAAATAAACTCATATTCTTTTTTGAATAATAATAAATAAAATTCCGTGACTATTCACACAACGCCATCTCTTTGATAATCTTTATTATTTTTTTTATAAATTTAGGGGTTTTTCTCCAATAAGGATATGTCAAACCCATCATACCTTATAGCAAAGAAAATACAATTAACGCCGTTTAGTCCCAAGCTAAGTATGTTTTATATTTTCGTATTTCTAAATTACTGATGAACATACTTATACATATTTAAAAATACATACATGTTATAGATAAATTACCCCCAGACACAGAACAAATAATCGTGTTCATCACACAAACATTTGTCCGGGGTGGGAATCGAACCCAAGACCTCTGACATACCAGTCAAATCTACTTACTAAAAGACCAGTGAAATGCTAACCACTGCTCCAACCATATCGTTAAAAGTTACTCTTTATAAGTAATACTCTTACTATCAGTATTTATGTAATATTTATGTTATGTCGTTCCCTAAGAAATACGACCTATTTACCTAGTTGTAGTATGAATCCTGCCGTACTTCATCCGACATAAAAAGCATTGTCAATGCGTTGTCAAAGTGTCAATTTTCTATTGAATTATGTCAGTTTGTTGCGAAGCGGAGAGAGAGTATGGATTCACACACGGCTTGACGTTTAGAAAATAGTGAGAATAACTTAACGTATATCGAGTATACTGGGAAAATCCATTATTCCATAATAATATTATAAATGAGAAAGAAACTGTTTTTCTATTTGTTTGCCGCCTTCCACGACTGAACGGCTAAACAGATCGTAATGAAATTTGGCATGGAGATAAATCATATCCTGAAGACAGCCATAGGATATCTTTTGTCTCGAACAATAATATGGAGAAAATTGGTTTTCATAAACAATATTCAAATGCAGCGCCATCTTTGGTGGTATTATGACAGATGATGAAATGTCTTCCCAGTCCACATTCAAATTTGTCCAGTTTGACATTTGACAAGTGCTTGGCTAAAACTGAGAACGCCGCGTTTGTTATTGAGAAAACCCAGATGGAAAAATCTTAAGAATACCATGCTGGTAACCAAACCCCCGGCAACCTTAGGCTCAGCGGTAGCATATGCGACTTAAACTGACGAGGCAGTCAAATCATAAGATATTAAGTAGGCAAAACCTAAAAACAGATAACTCTTTCTGAAATAAAAAAATATTTAGGCGTGTTAGGCATTTTTGAGATGGCTAAAGACCATTGAAGTCGCGACGCTGTCACCGTTACCGTTACCAATACTTTATATAAGTATGTTTATAATTATTCGAGTTTTCACGTCTGGCGGCACCCCCGGAGTGGGATTTGGGATTTCTAATAAATGTGGTGAAAAATGAAAAATAGGTTTTTGACCAAACAGTAGCTATCCCAAGTTAAAAGTGTGATAAATTCACGTGTTCATCGAAAATGCTTACATAACATTTATCAATTAACCAATTTACATAATTAGTATTCATAATACTTATCGAAACGAGAGCCTAAATCATAATTCCATATAGAATAATATTGCTTCATAACATATTCATTGATGCTTCTCGGAATTTATTGAATCGGCGTACCTACATAACACAACAGGGTAGAAGAGGCATCGTCGCACATCTAGACAAAATCAGTTCAGCCCATGATTCTGAACTCCCCATCGTTGAAAGTTTTCGTCGGTTATTCCTAATTTCCAAGTATTTCCTGGTGTTCTTTTTGTTTTAAACTGTCTAAAATTCGTTTGTGTGTGTTTCACCAATGGATAGAATGGATCTCGAGGAAAGTTTTAGTATGTAATTTCTTAAGTTTTTGTATAAATACATAGGGTAAAATATAATTATATTTGTCGTCTAAGAGCTGGGCGCGATAACCGAGATTTAAACAAAGATATCAATCAACAGAAATAAAACTTAAAAATACGGAAAAAGCTGAATAAAATTCAACGATGCCTATGGGATCCAGAACCATTTACAGAACTCATGGTATCAGCACATTATAAATATTAATACAGTATGACGACGCCTTTGATCTCTGGGAAAATGCCGACAACGTCTACACGCGTTAGCCCTGAATAGTACCTCCCGAACTACGAACATCGTTTTGTTCGCAGTTCGGGAACGGCTTTCCCGCGTCTCTCCTTTTACACCACGCACGATTGCCCTGTCGAAACGGCTTTGTCGGACGACTGTAGGTTTTTTAGACTGTGATGCGATAATGTCCCTTCCACTCTATAATTTAGTTAGCTTATAATTTGATTTGTCAGTGAGATGATACCTACATTACACAGAATAACATCAAGCCTGTATTCCCGGAAGGGTTAAGCAGAGGTGTGCCTTTCGTAAAGCCGCATTCCACCAAATTATGATTGAGTCACAGCAATAGGGGGCGAGCCTAACATAAACTCAAGCCTATTGCAAAAAGGGACCGGCAGAAACTACAAAGCGCCACCTGGCATGGTTCTACAAATTGTTTGTTTTTTTTTTCCATTTTATTCTTGTTTTATTTTATTTGTTTGTATTTTTTTTCCATTTTATTCTTGTTTTATTTTATTTGTTTGTATTTTTTAATCACTCTTTAATACTTTAGTTGTTTTTATTTTATCTTAATTCATTAACTTCATTTTGATTTTAATTTTGTTATCAATCACCATGTACGACATTTTGGATACCTCTATTTATGTACAATTATTCTGATCCCCAAGTTACAGACTAACGTCTAGTTTGGGATCACCGTTCAAACACTCATGTGTACTTGATTATTATTAAACTTAATCTTTATCTTATCTTCTTTTGCATCGTTTGCGTTCATACGTGTGTTGTATATTGTGTATTGGAGTCATAAACGCACGCTGACGCCCTCTACCAGCGTTTCCACTTAAAACTACCCTGGAATAGGGCGGTATTTAACCATCACTTTAGACTCCAGCCTACTACTAAAAAAAACTTGACCAACCCAGAAATCGAACAAAGGATCTGCTGCTCAACATTACTTTATTTTATTTATATTGGTAGGTTTGCGTTTGATCACTATCTACTGATGCTAAGCAATGATGTGGTGGACGATGAAGCACGCTTGCCTAGAAATAACCTATTCACTATAATAAGCTCTTAAGGTAATTACCTAGTGGTTACGACCACTGATTTTATTGAAACTTTAGATTTTATATGGTTTTATTATGTAAACAAGCCGATTTCTATAACAAATTTAACAGATCCTAAGTATTCAAATGAACCATCAAATGAAACAACGCTAAATCACTAGAAAACTGGTGTTACCAACAAGACTATGGTTGAACTTTAAAGAAAATACATTTAACATTTTAAAACATACTGCAATAAATCTTACACGTACTTTCTTGAATGCCGAATAGTTCTATCCCGCATTCTGGACAGGAATGAAATGTTTACTGTATTCTGCTGAGCTTCGTTCCAGTTATCATTTCACTTGGCGTAGTAAGTCTTAATTCAGGAGGAAATTGTTTGCTGTGCTATTTAAAAGTTTAAATAACGCAACCACGCTTGTATTCTACAAACAGTTAGGATGAGGTGTACAGTCACGAGCAATAATATGTATACATTGTTACATTTTCTAAAATATATTACGTTCTACCATTTAAAAGTAGTTATGTATATGATATTTTCTTCTAAATTATCTGAGATATATTATGATAATTTAGAAGAAAAAATTACACTCATATTTTTGAATGGTAGATACAGGGATATTTTAGTAAATGTGACAATGTATACATATTATTGCTCGTGACTGTACCTATAATTCACCCACGTTTCACCATTTATTTTAAGGCCCGTTAAATACTTTTGCTTATGGAAGTTGACTTAGTGTTAATGTAGGTAAATATATACTATATTAGAGTGTGCTAGCTAACATGTAGCAAATAATTTAATTAATAATATTGTATAAATTCCAGTTCTTCTAACTTATTAGACAGGCGTGTTGCTGAGGAGTTTGTTCCTTCGTTTCTTCTTTCCAGCAAAAATACTAGGAAGTAGAGATTTATTTTTCAATAGTTAATCTTACTACTCCGAAAATAATGAAATGCAATATCACAAATTCCAACGAGAATTCATTTTGAAGGAAATGTCTATACAAATAAAGGATCGTACCGCTTTCAACGTACGATATCTTTATAAAATGACACTTGATATTTTGCAAACGGGTGAGGTGCGAATTTCATGTAACCGATAAATTGCCGAATTCCCGTAGCTAATGCATCTGTCACCGATTGTTACTCGAGCGAACTGAATACATTTTCATACTTTATTATCGTCTTGTGGTACAAGTTATAAAAGGTTAGGTTAGAAATCGTTATATTATATTTTGGTTCCGCGTAATGCGTTCCTAGCGAAGTATGTGTGGTGTAACAATGAATGACAGATTGAGGAATGATGTGATAAAGCAACGTTGTGGTTTAAAAGAAGATGTAGTTACTAAAAATGAAAAGAGTATGCTTAGATGGTTTGGTCACGTTGAAAGGATGGATGAAAGGCGACTAACGAAAGGTATTTACAAGGCAGATGTAAGTGGGAAGGGACGCCCAAGAAGGACATACCTGGACCTTATTGGTGAGGTTGTTCAGAAAGATCAGGTGCGTAGTACTCGCAACGGGCGTGTGAGTATGACAACATGTATGAATGTAAACGAAGCAAAAGAAGTATGTAAGAATCGTAGCATATGGCGCTCTGTAGTTTCTGCCTCCCCATGGGAAAAAGGCGTGAGTTTATGTATGTATGTAATATTTATTTTTTATATTTTGGTCAATTTGGTGAAAAAATTACCACCACCACCACCACAGCTGACCATAATGGTCAGCTGTGGTGGTGGTGGTGGTATTTTTTTAATCACAACGATTTTGTGATTGTCTACCAGTGTACTGTATAATATACGATAACGATGACGAAATTCAATACATCCGAAGTGTATGTAATTCAGAATTTCGAAATCTTATGCGAATCCTGTACATTTCGCAATCATTAAACTTTTCTGGCACTGATGTAGCTGAAATACCAGTGGTTTGAATAAAGCGACTGTCTACATAACCAGTACGACTCAATGACTGGTTTCTGGCTACTCGTAACGCCTATCAATGATGAAGAAATGGCGGCTAGGACCAGTGGCCTAAGGCTCTAGACAGACGGACCGCATTTCAACGGCAATCCAACCCCAAATTGCAGTTTAGATGCAGTTTGTCTAGAGCCAAACGTTTTGTCTGAGGCAAGAAGGGGTCTTGATATTCAATGAATTGAAAAGTCATCTATCTACATATTTAACTTGGCAAGAGTAGTTTCTCCTTCGATAGTTGTACGGCTATCATTATTTTGTCACAAACCTCTTGGTTATGCAATGTTTTGGTACTTCTTAATAAAGCTTTTTCATTCTTTCTGTGGTACTAATTATTATTATTATTATAATTATTATATTTAGCCCAAATTGTCCCACTGCTGGGCAAAGGCCTCCCTCCATTCCTTCTATCGGTCGCGATTCTGCGCCACCTCTCTCCAATTCTCAAGGAAGATCCAGGTCGTCCCGCCATCTCCTTCGTAGTCTGCCGCGGCCCCGTGTCACTGTAGGGCACCAATTCTGGGTTTTACGAGCCCATCGCTCGTTTGGCATGCGGCAGACATGTCCTGCCCAGTCCCATTTAAGTTCAGCAGCCTTTCGTGCACAGTCGACTATTTGTGTTTTGGAGCGCGGTACTAATTCTATAGTAATATTTCCATAAGTCTAATCGGGCAGAACTAGCGATTGAAAGGGCTACTTAGGATGTTGGGTGTGATTCAGATTGAGTAGTAATAGAGAAAATTAAAAAATAGGTACAGGAAACCAGATGACTAGAATACAATGTTTACATGATGATAACGACGATATCAGAAAACCTACGGTTCCTTTCACATGTTAAAAAGACGTATACCAAGCATAATGAAATCGCTTTCCGTTTAAATCTTATGTCATCTCCATTCACGAGCGGGCTTCACACCTTAAGCCCCCATAATTGGGAAGCATTCGGATCACGTATTAAAAGCTGTGTCGGTCCCAGACACAGTCCGATAAGAATTCCGTGAGTCAATTCATATTCACGAAAAGAATTCACCTCCTGAAAATTAAATATTAAAATTTGTAAACGTCTGCGATATTTCCTGGAGTGCTTTTAATACATTTGGAGAAAAATGTATCTCTTTTGTTGTGTTTAATGAAGCAAAAGCGATTTATTATTCACTCGAACCACTTGAGGGAATTTAATTGAATGGGTCCTCTTATATCTACGTGTATTGTTAAATGTATATTAGAAATGAGTGACATTAGGATTTTTTTGTAGGAATTCTATGAAAGAGAAATGCAATTTGTTACTAATAGACGCGTCATGCTAGAATATCACGGCACTCGAAACCAGCGAAAAAATACAATCAGTAGCTAGATAGGTACTTTGACACATTGTATGAAGAAAAGGAAATAAAATCAAATGGCATCTACGAAATTCCTGTTGTTAGAAAAATATGATATTTATTTTGTTTCTTTATCATTTTAATGTTACGTCCAGCTGTGGTACTGGTTTGTACCTACGCTACTAAATCGTTGTACGGTAATTACCTTGCATTCATGTTGCCACTACAGAGCACGGTCAACGTATCTATAGTTTACATATTATTGGTGAAATCACATTTTTTTGTTATGTGAAGTGGGCCAAGGGATGTCTATAAATACTGTCGGAGTATTAAAATAAGTACCAAGTAAAACGATAGGCTTTGTGGATATTTTTGCGTGTACATTATGGAGCTCAGAAGAACTTTCTAAAGGCCTACAAAATACAAAAGCGTATACGCGCTGCACTGCCATCTTATCTTATTTATCCTCGTCTAATCTTGGAGCACAATAGCGTTTGCTATGCATGACGTCACACACTGCCAGCACGTACGCCTTGATACTGTTTAGAGATCTCCTAATCTAACGGGAGAAAATACATAGATAACAGCCATGCCTGTATTCTCCAAAGAAGCAGAGATGTTGATTAAGTTCAAAATTCAACGGTGTTAACTACGTCACAAAAGAGATACTTACTCAAAGACCAAATGTCGGGCCGTATGCGATCTTACATATAAATATTATTTATACATACTACTGGAAATTATAGGAAAACGGATCGTATTAATTAACGGCTACGAATGATTTATCTGACACGTCATTAATTGGCTAGACAGGTACCTACCTACGAGGATAACTCGAGCGATAGTTACCCACAGACAGACAGACCGTAGTAAATATTCGTGGTTAAAGACGACCATTGCCAGAAAGGGAATACATTTATGTAAATAGGTACAGACCGCATCTAGGGTGAGTGGTGCCTCTAGGCCCTGCTTAATCTTGCAAATTTATGCAAGTCGACGACAACACGTCAAACTGTCTTCGCAAGAGGACGTGATCCAAATCCGATTCAGCGCGTCATTTCGGTCGTAAAACGCTTTACCAGTTGGCGCATTTGTCGCATAATTCTGATCTCCTCGGAGTCCAATAGCTTCTTGTGACGAACCCGATTATTATTCAAAGCTGATCCGTTTTGCGTGCGTGTCAGTGGGGCGCGTTGTTCGAATGTTAGTTTACGTCAGAGTTAGCGGCGACTGGGGCATCGATGGTTAGATAGGTATATTGTTTATTATCCCTGTTGATTATTAATCAAAGCTCCGGATTTCATATGTCTGTATATTCTGCGTAATTGGTTTAGAACTAGATGGACTAAGTACGGCTTTATGTCAGAGTAATTTGTGAATTTCTGGCTTGTTTTATTCTATTACTCACTTTGTAGTATCTACCTACATAATTCAGGTTTTAGTATTCTATCACAAAATATTTGGTAATTAACACGTCATGAGAGAGATTTGAGGGTCTCATTAAAAGGTTTTATTATGTCTGGCTTTGGGTAATTACGTTACAAATCTTTCGTTTACTGTAGCAACGCGATTGGCCTACAACGGTGCCTAGGTTCATAAAATCTAAATAAACTCAACTGTTTTATTTCACCCCAAAGAATGATAACGTGAGTAATTTACAAACTTTAGTCAAGAAAATAGGTATATGTGAAGTAATAGGTTTTGTACGACCAATAAAGGAAGGATCTCTGAAGTACGCTATTTTGTCCGGCTAATAATGTTTAACGAGATATAATATTTTATATCATGATACAGGTAGCCTCCTCAAGTAAATAGGGTTCTTTAGCTCGTTAACCGTTCTATTCAGACTTTTACCAAGCTGCCTAGAAAAACGGGAACAATACAAAGAGTATGCATCCTTTGTATTGTTCGCGTTTTAAACAACATTAAGGCCATCATAGAAGGTGCATTCATGTAGAATGTTGGTGGTTGGTACTGGTTTGCCAGCAAACAGACACCGACACAATCAGATCCAAGCTTGTCAGCGCTGGTTCTTAATAACATCATACAAAAATGAAATAAAAAATACTTTAAACTATATACATCTCTTTAGAAAGAGCTAAAGAGACTACTCGGCCAATATCTGTCTATTTGATTTGATGGAAAACATATAGCCACAGGTTCACTGAGTCTTCCTGTAGCTATAGCCCCTATTTATTTACAACGCCAAAAAATAAACTACGCTTTCCCTTGAACGCGCTGTTATTTTTTTAATGTCTTTTTTTCTTATTCTTAACGGTTTGTATTAAACGTAGAAAAACCTGCTCCAACCAGTACGCGAGTTGAAGCT
The DNA here is from genome assembly GCA_921972225.1 of Euplexia lucipara. Lineage (NCBI taxonomy): Eukaryota > Metazoa > Arthropoda > Insecta > Lepidoptera > Noctuidae > Euplexia > Euplexia lucipara. Next base: position 9,583,814 of record OV179144.1, on the reverse strand, counting down.
TCTTAAGCTCTGGCAAACCGGCACCAGGTGCCTGCTTTTTACGTGTGTGCAGCCATTTAGAATACATACAAATACATCACGCCTGTAATCCGCGAAGAGTTATGCAGAGATCTTCATTAAAATTAAATAGTTCACCCAATGGTTCACCCACATTTTGACAGTCATCAATCGGGCGCAAATACAAACTTCAAGCTGCTACTGTAAATTTCCAGATCGAAAACTGAATGACGCTATAGGTATCCAACCCGAGGACCGAACCAATTTAGAATAGAATTAAATATATTTGTTTATTGGTACTAACGATGACCTCATAATACTATCAATTTATCTGTAACTATTCAAAAACTAATTTGTTTGGAGGGTGCTCCCGGTGCATATTCTGCTAGAAGCACAGAAAATGCTAACTAAATACAACACACTAACTAAATACTATACACTAACAGCTAAATACTACGCACCTGACCTTTCTGAAGAACCTCACCAATAAGGTCTATGTATGTCCTTCTAGGGCGTCCTTTCCCGGCGTTCCCACTTACATCTGCCTTGTAAATACCTTTCGTTAGTCACCTTTCATCCAATGAATATAATCTTAGAGAATTATTAATTTCATTTCATTTCATTATAAAAATTTCATTTCAATCAAACAGGTACCTACCTATCCAGCTGTATACGATTAATCTGTTATCTGACCTCAATATAGCCGAGAAAAGATGAAGCCGATGATGTCAAAATACAGGACAAAAACAACTATTGGACTTTAAAATACACAAGTTTATGTTGTAAACTCCAATACAGAAAGTTTATGGCAGTATTTGCTTGATGGTAAAGTATTAAACGACACACTGTATAATAACCATCAATCTATAATTTTTAAATATGCGAAAACCGAACAGTTTGCCTCTTTTGTCATAAATTTGAAAAACTGCACACTGTGCGATGAACATTTGGGTTTTGCACTGGCAGGATAATCAAGAGACTTCCACTTCAGTCGAAAGCACAAGCTGTTTACTGTTCTGGTACGTTTGATTGTAATTGGGCAAGATCTCTAAGTGAAGGTTCATATCTGAGGGAACATGCGTCGCGTATTATCGGTCGCGTAACGCCAGAACAGACAAAAATGTATAAAAAAACACTTGACCGTTCACACTCAACAGATGATGCGTTAGTGCGTCGAGGTACATTGTCGCAAACTCTCGGCGCATGTTCCGTCAGATATGAACCTTCCCTAATACCATGAACCATTGCCACATTCAATGGTCCTGGACATTGGACCAGAATGTGAAATGTTTGATAAATCAAAGATAATTTCGTCAGAATGTCTGAAATACTACGGGGAGATGTCTGACAGGTACTTTACTACCATATCGATTTATAATAATGCTATCTTATTTTTCACTCTTTTTTGTTCATTGTACTGTACATACTAATACAATTAAATGTTAAGTGTTATTTCTAAATTCAGTTAGCAATAGTTAGTTTAAGCCGAAGAGATTTAAAATACTATAGAGCGGGCATGTCAAGGAAATGTCATAGAAAAACTTTGATCCCATTGTCTCAGTAACGCCATCAAGAATAATATATGAATATTGGAGCGGCAGCGGAGCGTACTAAAAAAAACTTATAGACTTGTGTCCAAGCAGGACACAAGTTTCAGGCGAAAATTTTGACCGTGATGTCCGGTCTATAGGTATTGAATGTCTTTGGTTTAAAAGCCCACTGCAATTAAAATTTATTAGAGATATTATTGAACTTTTTATAGTTCCCTAAGCAGCTTATCGCCAGACAGCGAGTCTCAAGTATTTTAATGATAATTTAAACTCAGAGCACTATTCAGCCAATGAGATTATATAGGTATATGCTAACTAAGGAGATCGTTTTTCGAATAAATAGAATAGAATTGAGAATAAGTTTTACAAAATGGTAAAATGTTAAGGTGATGTGGTCTTTATTTAATTTTCATTGTTTAATATTGGCTGTTGATCGCCTAGTGCTATAATAGGCTCGCGTTTGACCAATGTCTCACCTGATGGTGAGCAATGATGTGGATGACGATTAAACAGTAAGCACGCTTGATTAGAAGTAGCCTATTCACTCTTGACTTAAATATCCCTATGTTGTACCCATCAGGAAACAACGAAAAAATTAGACAGCACTTTTTCGTATTGGTAGTATTTTCTTGAACCGTTTACAAATGCATGCATGTAACAAAGTACGAGCATATCCTAAAATCCCTACGAATTGGTACCGAACAGAACCTGCAACAAATAAAGCCCATTCCATGGTCTCAGATATTTTTACGTTTGTTTCTAGAATATGTGGTATTGGGAATTGAGCGTACATATTTCAGTATGAGGGTAGTTTAAGCGCAAACAATCCACACACGGATTTTACGAGACCTCCGGAAGGTTGAGGATGTAGATATATAATTTAAAAGGCCAGCTTACATTGGTTTTGTTACCATTGGAATGCGGCCTACGGTACGCAGGTTGAAGCCCTTCTTAACAATAATTTATTAACAAACTAGCGTTTTCCCGCAACTTCGTTTCCGAAGCCGTTCACATGAACCGTACTTTTTTCGGGATTAAAAGCACCTTGTGGTACTCAGCAATAATGTAATGAATAAATGAGTGTGGTGGTATGAACAACATTGCACGACTGCGTTTATTAAATTACTAAATTACACACAAATAATAACTGACTCACGAATTAACCACAATATTGATTATTGTGATAAGACACCGTATGTCCTAATTACAGTAAGTGGGCCTTTGGCCTTTCTTCTGGTAGTAAACGACCTACCAGAAGTAGTTCTGGACGCTTCGTGTTTATTGTTTGCCGACGACCTAAAACTATCCCTTGCGATAAAGAGCAAAGATGACTGTGTCAAGCTCCAAAGGGACATCGATAGGGTAGTGAGATGGAGTAGAGAAAATCTGTTGCAGTTTAATAGCTCGAAATGTGTGACTATCACTTTTTCTCGCGCACACAATCCCATCTTACATACTTACCATATTGACGGGTTGCCTATGGAGCGCGTCACGGAAGTCAAGGACTTGGGAGTAGGATTCAACACTAGTTTGACTTTTCGGGATCACATCACGCGTTGTTGTAAAAGGGCCTACAGAAATCTAGGATTCATGCTACGCACGGTTCGAGGTTTCACGAACGTGAAAGCGATCATAGCATTATATAATGCATTGGTGAGGAGCCAGTTAGAATGTAATTCAGTCATCTGGGCTCCGCATGAAGCTAAATATAGTCTCATGCTGGAGAGGGTACAAAATAAATTTATAAGATATTTATACAGGCGTTATTATGGAGTGTATCCATTTTACCCGTTAATGTATCCGACCTTATTTATTTTAGGTATGGTGGGATACACCGAGCTTAGGGTTAGGAGGGATTTTGCACTTGCCTTATATGTATTTAAAGTACTTAGAGGGAAGATGCATAATGCAGTTGTGTTAGGCCAGGTGAGTCTATGTGTTCCGGACAGGTACGTGTGGCGACGACGGCAGCCACGGCTGCTAGTGGAGCCGCGAGCTCGGACCAACCTTTTAAAGGAAGCGCCGCTGACGCGGGCACTCCGCACGTTAAACTTTGTTGCGAGTGAGACGGACTTATTCTGTTGTTCTCTGGGTGAATTCACAAGGAATGCTTTATTTGTAATTAGTTATAGGCATTAGTTCTAAGTAAAATAAGTTTAAGTTATAAATTAATTAAGGCCCATTTACCGCATTGGTTATCTGTAATGGTAAATGTTTGTTGATAAATAAATAAATAAATAAATAAATAAATAAATAAATAAATAAATAAAATAAGTCTGACCACCTTGTAGCTCTGTAGAAGCATTCCATATAACCACGGTAATATTATCATCCAATATTCCAACTTCATATAAACGGACGAAGCGCGAGTTATACCTACGCGCCTCGATCTCGGCATTCAGACAGTCGCGACTGTGCCGCAGTGACGAACGATGTTTTGTTTTTTTACCAATCACCGCGCGGATTTTTTACTAAAAATAAGTTCAAGTACATATTTAATATGACGAGTAGGATATATTGTGCTGTTTTTGGTTGCATGAATTCATCAATAACGCATCCAGCGATTACTTTTTTTAGATTACCTGGAAACTCTGAAAGGGAAGACTATAAAATTATTTTACTTTTACTAGTAGGTAGAAGATAATGTGTGTCAAACATAAACATGGTTTTATAATTAAGTCTACCAATCAAAACACAACACGCATTTTTATTGACCACTTCCTGTTCAAATCATAAAGTATTTTATTTGTTTATATTAAAAAGTACCTACCATTTACAAACACAAAACTAAATGGAAACACTATTATAAGTAGGCAAATGTTATTAAAATGCTGGAGGCACGCAGCTCTATCGCATGTTTACCTACCGCGCGGCTGTAGGCATTTTTTTCTAAGATACGGCCGAGTTACAATACTGTATACCGAGTTACAATATTACCGTGATATAACGGTTCTGCTAGAACGTCACCTGGCTACACGTTTGTGATTTATTTTGTGCCCGTCTGACCTGACGTACCCCAGCTATAGATATTATACGCAATCTATGTTATACTATTAACAATTACATTCATCATCACACAGTTCATCAGATAAAGAGTTTATAATATGTTTTTCTGTTTGAACAAGTTAATCTCAGGAAGTCTGATTTAGGAAAAATCTTTTTTTGTATTTGAATTTGCATATTAACAATTTTAAACTATGAGGTCGGTTCGGTTTTTAACCCACTGTGCGTATCGGTGATTTGATGCTTTGTGGTTTTAACAATACTACATAATAATAAAAAAACAGTGCAATCAAGAAGAGAATATACCAGACTACAGAAGTACTATTCCGTTAAAATATCTCATGGAACCTCAAAGCTAAATTGGTTCTTTCTTCAGAATACTTTTTCAGACTTTGCCCTGCATCGTTATTTTTTATTATTATACCAGCCTGTTACTGTCCCACTGCAGGGAAAAGGCCTCTTCTCATACAAAGAAGGCTCGAGCATTGATCACCACGCTTGCTCAAGGCGGATTGGCGATTTCAAACTTATATTAACTGTAAGTCCAGGTTTCCTCACGATGTTTTCCTTCACCGATGTCAATGATGTCTAAGATAAACTAAGAAAGTACATTTGAATTGAAAAAGTCACATTGGTACTTGTCCGGATTTGAACCACAACCTCGTGCATGAGAGGTAGGCGTCTTTAACCTCTGGGCCATCACGGCATCGTTAGTCTCGCGTAATATATGAAGACGATCTTTTGTCTGGACTTTAAAAAACACTATAAACTCTGAGTTTCTTTCGGCATTTCTTCTCGGCGATCAGTTATTTTGGTCATACCGGCGCCATTTAGCTTAAAAAATATTGACATTTGTAATTAAAAAAATATTAAAAAGTATTTGGAAAGATCTAGTTACTTTTGAAATAAATATAATTTCATAAAAAAGAAAGTGAAATGAGCTGTCGTTCCATTGCTAATAAGCAAGATCCAAAGGCTAAGATCCAAAGGCAAGTTTTCACGGGGCGATTTATAAAATCGCCTGATAGGTCAGTTTGTAATATTGTTTAGTAGGAGGTAGGTACACTTGTGTTCTGGTAGTCCCTGGTATACCATATGAACCGTCTTAACCAGCCATTTAAAAATAATATACTTTAAGATGCCACCCTCACAGTTACGTGTTTTGTTTGATTTTTTAATCCTTTGTTCTGTTAAAAAAACCCCACTATTGGTTTCTGTTTTTGACGGCACATTATATAATTTAGTTCACACAAAAATGCATATTTTTAACGAAAACCACGTTTATTAAAAACGTTTTCAAATAAGTTCTACGAGACCTCATTTTAAATTTCATGTTTAATCCTAGAAATTTAAATTAAAGTCATAGATTAAAGTTTTAATTATTTTATGTTAACATAAACCTGAGTCACTAAATAATGAAATTTACTAGAGAGCTTTATTTGTAATACTTGAGCATTATTTGTAATAAAAATATATCTCTGTTTTTAATTACTTTGCACATTATTTAGCACGCTAGCATAAGCATTTTTGCATAATTTGAATTCACATTGCGATTAATATATTTGAGTATAATTTAGACTGTTTTACTGAAAATACCTTTTTTATAATCGACCATTATTCAGACCGTCACGTCAGAAATACAAAATTGTTGGTACATATAGTGCCAAGCTAGAATTAATTCTTAAAAATTGCCAATTAGTCGTGTCGCGTGGCGCATCGGGCACATTTTGGTTCGCTTTCTATTACATGACTGTTATTAATTGGTCTGCGGGTTAAATAAATGACTTACCAAAAAGTAAACAACAATATTTTTCTCCAATCTCAATTGGTCATACGTACTAGTAAGCAAGTGCTCGTACAAAAACAATAATAATATTAAAAAGGTAATTTTGAGGCTTGTTAATCAATGCTAATATAATTTACGTAATATAAAGTATAAGGTATTATATATCTATATATTATATTTCTATTATATATCTAAAACACAGCTATCCACTTACAATAATTATACTGTCTTTAAAAATAATATTTTTTGGAACGACTACAATATTTCTAGTTTTGCTAGCAATGAATATTAGCCTTGTACTAGGTTTTTCTTCGTATCAGTGAAATGTGACATTATTAACATATTTTCAGGCAGTAGCCTTTGTTGGTCTTTTGCTGTAATGACCGGAGCGCGCCCCGGCGGCAGCCTATGAAAAATTCAAATAAAATGGCCTCATTTTTGTTATCTCATTATGTGATTTCCACGCAAATTGCCTGGTAATATATTTATTACTAGTGGGAATACTTTTATATGGTTACTGGACTGCTTTTTGTGATGGTAAAGTGATTGGAATCAGTACATCGCGTACTTATTGTGTGTCATTACCTTACTTTATACAATAAACATTACAATCATTCGAAAATATGCTTAAAGATTATTACCTCTCTCCTTAATATAACTGTTCGTTACTCTGTTAATGTATTTGTATGTAATTTGTATTTATGTATTTATTTATTTTTCTCTTCTTAATTATACTTATTAGGATATATGTCTATTCAAATTAGTCTGGTATGGTATATATTTATGTAAATAGTACACCTCACACTGCATACTCATCTTTTCTCCTCCACTATCAAGTCCATCCAAGGGTTGTCTGTAAGAGATCGCTTTTAGCGATAAGGCCGCCCATTGTATCACCGTTTGTAGCCCTTAAAAGTATCGTTTGTATGTTTTTATGGTGTACAATATAGAGTATTCTATTCTATTCTATAAAAAATATTGTCATCATTATTCCATCTCATATACCAATGTTAAAGGGATTCTTTTATATATCTCTATTTGCCGTTGTATAAGTAATCATTTCATTTGAAATAAAATATCATATCATATAAATATAATATCCAAAGTCTCCAATAAAAAGAGAATTCTTAAACCGTGGTTAACCCCCGGACTTTTACGTTGCATTCGTAACAGGGATAAACTACATATTAAACTGAAAAAAAAACCAGAAAATAGTACCCTTGAAATAACGTATAAGCGATATCGGAATTTCTGCAATTCTTTGCTGAAAAGACTGAGAAGACAGTACGAAAAATCGTTACTAACTAGTGCTAAAACTAGCAAAGACTCTTGGAATGCCATTAAAACGATAATTAATTATAATAAACCCAAGCCCATATCCGAGGACTTGTTACCCTCTATAGATAAAGTGGAACAGGAACTAGAACTTGTGAATGGCTATTTCGCAAACATTGGCAAACAGCTAGCAGACGCAGTGTCTGCCTCTAACGACCCCAGTTCTTCATCAGACGACTTTTCAATACCCCGTCTTGCCAATTCTTTTGTGCTTCTTCCTCCTGATGAGGCTGAACTGGAGTCTTTAATACTGGGCCTTAAGAATAACTGTTCTGCCGGCTGGGATTCAATACCCGCACAATTACTTAATTTATCGAGACACATTATAATTCCTCCTCTAGTGAAACTTTTTGAACTCTGTATTATGCAAGGAATATTCCCGAAAGTTTTTAAGCGGGCTATTATCACCCCTGTTCATAAGGGTGGGGCTCGAGACGAAGTTTCAAATTATAGACCGATTTCAGTCCTTACATCTCTATCCAAAATTTTAGAAAAAATATTGAACAGTCGATTAATGAAATATCTTGAAAAATATAACCTCTTATCAAATTCTCAATTTGGGTTTAGGCCGGGGAAAAGTACAGAAGATGCTGTTAGTGCATTAACGGACTATGTTACTGCACGAATAGATTCCAAGCAAAAATGCTTAGGTGTATTCCTCGACCTAGCCAAAGCATTTGATACCGTCTCGATTCCTGCCCTTGTGAACAAATTAGAATGCATTGGTATCCGGGAAAATACACTAATGATTTTTAAAGATTTCCTTTGCGGCCGTATGCAACAAGTTAGGATCGGAAATCATGTCAGTAAGGCTACTCCGGTGGTGTATGGGGTCCCCCAAGGCAGTATCCTCGGCCCGAGCCTCTTTTTAATTTATATTAATGACTTATGTGATCAACAACTTCTTAATGGAAAAATTTTTACTTATGCTGATGACACCGCTATAGTTTTTCATGGTGATTCTTGGGACGGGGTCAAAGTATTTGCTGAGGCGGGACTTCATCGAATACGTTTATGGCTCAATAAAAACTTATTATCTTTAAATCTTGCAAAATCTACGTACATACAGTTTTCTTTTGCCAAAACTTCGCCAACAAATGTTGATCTAAAGGTTCATTCTTGTAATTATTCTTCTCATACAGATTGTTCATGCCGTTCATTAACAGGGTCCACCGATGTGAAATATCTTGGGGTTATACTAGATGAAAGATTGACTTGGCATCCATATTTAGGATTGATTACAGCTCGTACTAGGAAGCTTATATGGGTGTTTAAACGTCTAAGACATGTAGCCGATTTTCAACTTTTACGGACTGTTTACTATGCCTTAGCTCAGTCAGTACTTGGGTATTGTACTGTTGTATGGGGAGGGGCGTGCAAAACCTTTATGTTACGCTTGGAAAGAGCACAGCGATCTTTACTGAAAGTTATGACATTCAGGACATATAGATTTCCTACAAAAACCTTGTACGAGTCATGTCAAGTGCTTACAGTAAGACAGTTGTATTTATTTCTCCTCCTTATTAAACAACATAAGATCTCCCCATATAATGCCGCGGATTACCATAGTAAGCGTACTATCAGAGATGTACATCCATCAGTCAAATATCTTACAGCATCTGCTAGAAGACAACAATGCTACATGTCTATATACTTATATAATAAAATAAATAAACTAAAAAACTTCCACCCTCTTTCCTGTCGTGAAGCTAAAATTCTACTTAAGGAATGGCTGCTTGGTTTAGACTATGGCCAAACCGAAAAATTGCTCCCCTAAACGCACCCCATGTTAGGAATGTAATACTATTCCACATTCACTTTCATACATATAACATCATAAAAGACAATTTTCATCCATACATCCACACTACACATCCACACTTCACAATTTTACATTCACCTTTCACATTTACACTCTACTCACATTTCTTTCTATTTTTTAAGTTTCTGTGCAAAAAATGATTACTGTTGTGACATCTGATGGGAGAAGACACTGACTTCTGTAACACAGGTCTCTGAACCTAGATCAGAAGTCAGGGACTTCATAGGTCTTGTGTATCTTTTATTTGTGAATAAATTTATTTTATTATTATTATTATTATTTTATTATTATTATTATTATTATTATAATATATCTAGCCATTAAAAATACTTTTAATGGCTAGATATATTTTTTTGCACGTAAAACATCATTACGAATGCTACATAATAATTTGGTAAGTACAGTTTTGTTGATCATTTCGTCGCAAGTGCAATTGCTAAGCATCAGGTCTTGGGTTTGATTCCCGTGACGGGAAAATATTTTTTGGTTTTTCCATATGGAATTTCTTAGCTTTGTGCCCGGTTGATGTCAAAAGTAGCTGAACAATACTACGCCCAAAACATCCTTATTTTACTAAACCAAATAAAATAATATAAAATCATTAACCTTAGTTTACTAAACAGCCGAAACGCATTTTGGAAAAGCAAGCTTCTTCTTATAAAAATTAAGCGTTAAGTTAATTCATGCAAAGTTTTGAACTTTTAAGATGTTCATTCAATTCTGGCACTATTCTTGTTAAACAATTTGTGTAAGCTAAGGTGTTCATAAGTTTAGGAAATATGGATATATGGTTTGGACGTTCGAGGCTGACTGTACCTCTACAAGAAACCGACATTCTGAAACTGATGAACGACAACGTACGCAGTTGCGACTGCATCTTATGAATGCGGATTGACCGGATAGCCAACAAGCGTATCATAGGTCTATCGAGATTCTTCTGCCCTCAGAAACATTGTCTTAGATCCGCAATATACGCGTCCGTGTACCAAACAAAGCCAAAATATCTTTAACCGCCCTTATACTACTAGTATCGATATACCGGAACAAACAAAGGAACTTATTTGGATAATGCGTCCATTAATACGCAATGCATTCCCTTAAATCTTGTTTCCCGCTCAATTTGCCAAACGCGTCACGTTGGAACTTGGTAACAATAACATGGCAATAGAAATACAATTCATAAAAAGTACAAAGTAGTATTGTATAAAACATATAATATTGACTTCAACGATACAAACTCTAAGAATAATATTAGCCAAGAGAACTTCCATACTTATACTTTCTTATTTTCTTTGCTTAAGAGAATTTCTTCATGCCTGAAAACAGATAAAAACTTGTTCAAAGCAACAAATTCGAATTGAAAAACTTGGTGATTATATTTTTCAGCATCGCCGCGTAAGTTTGTTATTGGCAAATCCCTTATAAGTCCGCGTGTGTTCACGGTCCGCACTCCCTAACTTAGACGAACCCAAAGTAATCTAAAACAAATAAAGATGAGTGGGACCCCACAGACGGTTTGCGCATATCGAATTCCCCTTTATGTTCATATGAATAATAACAAATTTTGTATTCAGCGTTTTGTTTGAGACTTCACTAAGAACTTTTGCAGAAGAAAATTGTTTCCCCGTTTGTCGCCGACTTGGAGTTTAATATTAAATCTTCGTCGGGATCAATCATAAGGATGTAATTTGGACGTCGCGTATCTTTTCAAGCGATCTCCACATGTGAAACTTCTTCGTCGAGTGGGATTTTTCGATTTTGTATTTAGGATTTCATATTTCAAATTTTTATGTATTACTTTTTTTCAGTTGCTGTACATATTGTGTAAATATAATCCCTCAAATAACTGAAGAGAAGAAGGGCAGTAGGTAAACACAATTTTTTTTTAAAAAAAACAATGTTTTTTAGTTTTGTTGTGTAACAAAAACTACTGCTACCTACTGCCTCAGAAGAAAGGCATAACAATAAATTCTGTTTAATTATTTTATGAACTATTCGCAAAAAACATATCGTGACGCCTATGTTCACCGAAGGTACGGATGCACCAACCTAAATAGCACACCCACGCATTATTTAAATTCAATGTAATAGGGAGAGTGATTGTTATCACCAACCGGGTGTAGTTCCAAACTACAGGCTGTTACTTAGAAATTCCAGATGAAAAAACCCAACACACTTCCCTCGATCTGAGACTCAAGCCACCATTAGACTAACCAGGTAGTTCAAAAATCCCAAACTCCTTTTAAAATTGAATAGTCTAACTACTATAATAGTTCACGCAACATAAAAACCGAAAAACAGCGCAGTACTGGGTTAAGCCAACCGTGAAGTTATAATGAAGTTTTTAAATAAACGTACCCTCCTCATAAAGCGGAGAACGACCTTCCAATGGTCTTTTTTTAATTTACAACGCTTGGCCCCTATTTCCCGACAACTTAAACCAAGAGAAGAAAGTGAATGAGAACTTTATAATCGCATAGTAGGTACACACGGTTACACATCAAACTATACATTCTCAGTTAACGCTGACCTCGCATTCACAATCTGCGGTTAAAGATAAAATATTTATTTCTCAACAGAATTACAGAATTCACTTATAGAGAGAACATAAATAGGTCTAACAATGTTGTCAAAAACAGAAAGAATCACGTATCTTAAAAAAAAATAAAAGTTTAAAAAACCCCCACCGCAAAAAAGTATAACATTTATAAAGTTAAACATACTCGTAATACTTTCCTATCGTTGAGCCATGTAATTTACTTCACGTCGGGGTCTGCTTTCAAATATAAAAAAAACCGTATCTAAATCGGTTCACCCGTTTAAGCGCTACGGTGCCACAGACAGACAGACAGACAGACAGACAGACAGACACACACACATAGCGGTCAAACGTAAAACACCCCTCTTTTTGCGTCGGGGGTTAACAAACATTACGATAGTTTAACATACATCGTTTTAGCAAAACAAATAGAAATGTGAGGTCAGCATATACAGGAATTGTATAGCTTGATGTGTGGCCGTGTGTAAATTTCAGAAAGCCTTTATAAAATATGTCATAATTATCTGCCTAGCCTTTTCGGAACTATGTTGAGGTTGGCTCTGCAGGACTCAGCTGAATACCGGAGTGACTGCCTACCAAACCATTCACAACCCAGTAATTAACACGATACCCATTAGTTAAACTGATTGTCAGACTTTTGGACTTCTGACTACCTGTAACGACTGTCAAAAATCTTTTAATGACAGCCGGTTGATTCAGTAAAAGTCACGCCGTGGAAACTTGAGTGAAGTGAACTGTCAATGCTTTGTATTTGCACAGTCTAAAAACATACAGTCGTCCGACGTAGCTGTCTAGACAGGGAAATCGTGCGGGGTGTGAGGGGCGAGACGCGGGAAAGCCGCTCCCGCACTGCGAACAAACCAATGTTCGTAGTGCGGGAGGTATTATTCAAGTACGTGCGTGTAGAAGTTGTCGGCATTTTTTCAGAGATCAAAGGCGTCGTCCTACTGTATTAATATTTATACTGTGGTATAAGTATGGAATGACAGCTCAATTCACCCTCAATACCTACGCCTACATTTTCACGCGGTGATTTGACCAGAATTGCACTAGAACCTACAGCTTAACGTGCTTTCCGAAGTACGGAGGAGTTTCCGTATGTAATGAATGGACTGTAAAAGAGACTGGGACCTCTGTTTTTGATTCGGTGTTTCTTGAGGGCAAGTAACATACTACATCCAGTTTAAAAAAAACATTTTGCTTGTTGACGTGTTAACAGATATAAAAATAATTTGAGTAAAACTGCATACTGCTATCGATTGACCAAAAAATAAAACAAAATGGTAAAGAACAAATTATTCCAAACAAGCTCTTTCTTCTACCACGAACTGCTGCTTCGTCGAATGGCTCACCTATTCTAAGAATAAGATTGAAAGACAATATGATGAATTGGTTGGCTTTGGTACTTATGGCTTCAAGGCACATAAAATATTATGTACCTAGAACAGTTTTGCGGAAAAATATGGCTTCAGATTCCAAGAATAAGCGACATAATACAATAAAGTTAAAAAACTGTATGGACACATTCATGTTCCAGTCACGCGTTCGAGGAATTTTGCACAGATTTCAATATTTGTTGATATGTATCATTCGGCTGCACGTTCCGACACCAAATGGTCAATCCCGAAAATATTCTAACATCAGGAAAATTTTAGCACAAAATACTTGCTATAACGAACGTATAGATAATATTACGCAGTACGTATCAATTTGTTGTGGCCCATCTAACAAAACAATATTCACTCACACATCAATTTAGTTCCGTTGTTACCTAAACTAGCTGCAGTTTTTCAAATAGGATATAACTACAAAAATATTGGCAAGCACACAATTCGGCTTTGGTATTGTTTTGTTTTTTGTATGAATAAAATATTACCATGCGATACATAGAATCTTTTTTTTATTATTATTACGGTAGCCGTTTTTTATAGGTCATCAGAGTATTTCCATCCATCCACATCTGACAAACTTATTACAAACGGTATTCACTAAAGCACTATTACTGATCCTGCAGCATTTTGTGACTTTTCAACGCGTTTTCAAAGAAATTGTTCTACAAATATGTTTCGCAAAATTGTCGCAAATCTTTTTCGCCCCGTCTGTTCTGGGAAAATCACCCCACGAAAAGATCGAATGTTGTTTAAGTAACCTATCTACACCTTTTTACTTAAAAAATCGTTGGCTACTCATATACTTTTACTCACTTTAAATTCATAACCTAGTTTTAAAATATATCTTCTAAAAAAGTCTCATATAAATGAGTGAGTCTCATATAATAGGCCTATAAATATAATATTCAAACAGGATAAACAATCACTTTATTTCTTAAAACAAATAAAACAATGTACACATTTTTCTCGACAAGCAAGTAGTTTCCCTTCAGGGCCCAAAAACAAAGCATTTGAGCTTTGTAACATCTTTTTTCACAATGCACTGTGGAACAAATTTTTATGTATCGTAACAAAATTTCGAAGAAAATCCGAAGAGTAAAAACTAAAATGATCTAACAGAACAACTCAATATCTTTTATCCAACAAAAAAAACAACCGACTTCTTAAAAAAACACTAACAGGTGAAAAATAACTCCAGTTTCGGAAGTCTGTGGCTTTGGTGGTTTTGTTTCGTTCATTGGCCACCGACTTCCGAAACTGGAGTTATTTTTCACCTGTTAGTGTTTTTTTAAGAAGTCGGTTGTTTTTTTTGTAAAAAAGTTTTTATTTTGTAATTTTTAGTTTCTTTGTATGTAAAAAGTCTTTCAAAACTTGAAAGTATTATTGAAATCGGTTAACAATTGCAAAAGTAGTTCTTTCTAAACATTAATCTGCACATCTCTGCCGGGCCCCTTTTAAAATAGACAGGCGTAATGTTCTGTTATGGAAACACAAAAGCTCAGCATAGATATCTGAGTATAGCAATTGCGAATAATTTGCTGTTATGCGTTGAAGAGTTCCGTTGCCTGTCTTCCTCATCAGTTTTTCTTCACCAAATGTTACTTTCTAAATGAAAATGCTTGATTTGTTACTAAAAATGTTGAAATTGGTGCGTGTGTGCCTATATTTTTTGAGGAGTTCCCTCAATTCCTCGAAGATGCCTCATCAGGTATGAGTTTTGATACAAATGGGACCAATCTGTTAGTATACCCTATCAAACAAAAGAAGAATTTTAAAAATCGGTCCATAAATGACGGAGTACTGAGGTAACAAACCCTAAAGAAAAAAAAAAAAAAAAAAAAAAAAAAACATACAACCGAATTGAGAACCTCCTCCTTTTTTTGAAGTCGGTTAAAAAAGAAAACAAACGACAGCCGTAAGTACATTAGGTCAATAATAGAATATTGTGATTATAAATAGAGTGATGTTAAAAAGAGTGATGTTAAAAAGAGTGATCGCTCATTCCTTATCATTTGCAACGCGTCACTCAACCTAATAATAAAAAGAAACACCTGATTCATGACTACTAAAGTCTCTACTTTAAAGTGTTTGTTGAAATGTAAACTCAGTTTTAATTAAAACATCGTCCATGTTTTTTCCTAAAACTATTTTAATGTAAAATTAAAAAGGGGTTTCTACTTTATTATAAATCGGCCAAGTGAGAAAGGAGTTGTCTTAAGGGTTCTGCACGTTTCTATTTTGAGTAATCCCAGTTGTACATGAACCTTCTTGATTCTTTTGTTATAAAATTGAAAAAAATATTTCAGAAGTTTGGTAGATTGGGGTAGCTTGATTTACTCGCCTCTTATAAAAATGGACAAAAATGTAAGTAGGACTTGAGTCTTGAGGGTTAAATCTCAAGTTCTGCCGCTTGCGGCTTTGCTCAAGTGATTTGGCCCATACATACCGTATTGAAAGGTAAACTTACATTGCAGTTGAAAAACGTTTTCTTATACGTTCTTTTACGTCACGGTCAATGCTGCAACTGCACATGTAAGTTTGTAACAGCAAAAACTAATATCCGTTGACAGACATTATCATCATTTAATTGTCAGTTTTAATGAATAATGACATCATTAAAAGCTTAATTGTTTCACTTGTCAAATGTTCAGCACGCTTATTTAATACTAGGTTCTGCCGTAATTTTGTCTGCGTAGGTTCTTTAGTTGGATTTGTTATGATATTCTTTATTTATAACGATAACTTTATTGTTAACGATATTTCTTGAAAGATGTGGTTACCAATTTTAGTTATAAAAGTGACCCTTTTATTAGACGGTTTGGTATGGAACCCTAAAAAGGGCTCAAACAAAAGATTGCTGAACGAGTTTGTAAGATAGCTTTAGTTACTTCGAAGAAAAGGAACTAAGGATGATATTACGACATCGCATCATAGCGATAGAACTTGATTAGACTGAATGTTACAGGTTTAAATATTTATAGATATACGATTACAACATTATTTTCAGCACTCAAAACTTGAAAGGGGTCGTTATATTCACCATTATAAACAACTTTTTTTTTAGGACGAACCCTGCAATTGGAAAAATCTGTTACTTTACCTACTTTTATCAAATCTTACACTCGTTCGTACAAGTAATAATTAATTATCGTTAAAAAGGGACCTTAAGTTTTCGAATAACATATTCCTATAATTATTTAACACGTCGTGTTAATATGAAAAGCATTGTGGTAGCATGGTTTAAGCATTAAGTACATAATTACTTTTAAGATTGTAATCTGCGATGGGATATGCACAGTCTTAAAGTAAACCCAAATTACGCCATTGTCTTCTATAATACATTTTTCAAAGTAAAATGCGGTGATTTGTTTATCAACAAATTAAACAACAATAAAATGATAATTACAAACTTTGCGTACAGCTGTTCCAAGAAAAATACGAATCGCTCTTCTATCTCTTTTTGCTAATACAAACTTTATGTCAAGGAAAATTAATGGTTGGAGTGCTCACATAACATTTTTTATTGACTCTGGCACTCCTCTCTCTAAGTCTGTTTACTTAAAATTATGATACTCGTATTTATCATTTTCGATAATTAAAAACTGAAGTTATAAAATGTTCGAATAAGTCAAGCTTTTCTTTATAAAAAAATATTAACTTAAAGTGTTAATCGACTTTTAAGTTTTTTTTCTTTGTTTTATCAGAAACATAATATGCTATTAAAATTGGACTAAACTTTTGAAACTTAGCTAGAAGCAGTGAAAATACTATAAAGCAGTTTCCCGAATATTTTTCAGTCGAAATTGATGCTGCGTAAACATAGCATTGTTGTTCAATGGTACTTGTGAGTTTTAATATAATCATTGTCAGTTGCATTGTTACCAAAATAACATAATGTTTGGTATGTTGTCTTTTGTTTTCTCAATAAATCTTTTGTATCTGTATCACTGTGTCAATCACGTGACATTTAAGGCGTGTTCCGAAGAGGGGTCTGTTACAATGTTTGTGAAAACATCCCCTTGGAGTCGCGTTCTTCCGCACATTATCACTCCATTTTCTCCCCACTTTGTGCTCCAAGCCTTACTTCCACAGTTTAATCAGCGAACTGCCGGACTTAATTTCGTTTTCGCGTCTTCTTTTTACTGTCTTAAGACATCAGCACGATCGTTTAACTTAAGTTCTTTATTAAATTTTACATTAATGACAATAAATCGGTGCTATTTTTATCAAGCTAAATTATAATATCATATCTAGGAACATAGCAAAAATTTCATACTTGAAAACAGCTTGTTAATATCCTATTGTAAGGCAAAGGCTTCTTCCCGTATGAAGAAGACATGTGGTGCATTATTCATGCTTGCTAAAGATAGGCTTACTATTTCTGACTTAAATTGATTGTAATTTCAGGTTTCATCACGTTGACCAAGATAAACTAAAGAAAAACAAATTAAGTGATAAAATCACACAACCCTCTAATTGAAACGAATTAACTAATTTATCAATGGATTACCTACACAGTTTTTAATATTCTTCACTGATATTTACTTAATATTGCGAAACCGAGACTATAAAAACGTCTGTAGACTTTTTAATTTTGTTTTCATTTTTAATTAAACATTGAGACTTGTTTACCCGTACCCTAAATTTGGCTTAACGTGTCTGCTTATTAAGCTTCTTGCTGATTTTAATTTTAATAATTTAAGACTGAAACGTTATTAAGTTTGAAGTTATTAATATTTTATTGTATTCAGCGCATTTTTTATTACAGAGTTATTGTGGTCCTTAGTTTATTGTAGAAGGATATGCAAAAGATTATAATTGGATTATTAATAATAATTGAAACAATAGTTTGGTATTCGTATATAATTTAACGGTACGGTTGACACATGGGCTGAGCGATTGGCTGTTGCGCTGCGCATTGCGAGTTCAACTCTCGAACGGAACTAATATTTATGTAATTATTCCTGGTCACTCTGTTCGTGTATTAAAATGTTT
Source organism: Euplexia lucipara (assembly GCA_921972225.1). Taxonomy (NCBI): domain Eukaryota; kingdom Metazoa; phylum Arthropoda; class Insecta; order Lepidoptera; family Noctuidae; genus Euplexia; species Euplexia lucipara. Next base: position 9,565,375 of record OV179144.1, on the reverse strand, counting down.
GTACCCACGACACAGGATATGCAGCTTTGAAAAAACAACAACGTTTAAGTTCGATGTAATTAAGAAATCGCGCCACTTACCATAAACCGGGTAAGTATGTACAAATACAAACTGGGTTACTACAGAGAAATTCCAGAAAACACTTTACCCTGCCCGGGAATCGTGTCCAAGCTCAACAGTAGAGCATTCAACCACTAGATCAACGCGAGGCGTTACACGTAAAACATGTATAGTATACGTAGGTACGTACACACGGCTACACATCAAGCTATACATTTCCAGTATAACCTGATCTCGCAGTGTATAGGATTTCCGTATAATACGAGCTCAGCGTAAACTGGAAATGTATGGTTTGATGTGTAGCCGTGTGTACCAGTGGCGAGGGGTCAATTTTCTTAAGAGGGAAGCCGACAAAATAAAAAATAGTGTTCATATCAGTACTCTGCTGTCTCTCTTGAAGTCATTAATTTACATATCATCTGTATGCTTTTGGTGTAAATAGTAATAATAATATTTATTTATTCCACAAGAAGTACCTACATGATATTGTTGCCAATGAGAGCCACACTAGGTACCTACAGTATATTTGGCAGAGCTACAGTCTACTATCACTATTCAATAGCGGAAAAGTTGCTCTTCTGAACCTCCACAAAGTCGATAGGAATCGAGTTGTATGAATAATTCGCCACTAGTACGTACGTCTTATTGTAAAACCTGAAAACTCCTAAAGCAAGCTCGAATTTTGTGACCTATTTGACCTAACACTATAAATACAGTTTCTATACAACACTTTAATGGCCACCATGTTAATTTCATGCAGCTCAGAAGATAATTTTAACATTGAAATGGGATTAGGAAGAAACCACTGGGTGTAGTTAGCATAATTTTCAAATTTTCAACTGTCAAAGGAATTTATTAATGCTCTATGCAAGTTGGCTCGTGCGGCCACGAGCGCTGCAAAAACATTACTAAGAGGGATAAATGTATAAAATCCGACAAAATGTACGATTTGTTCGTATGAAACGGGGGAATGGTACGTAATCCATGTACTAAAGTGCGTCAGTAAGGCTTTGTTGGGCTTTTACGCAAAACCCCTTTGGAGATCCTGCACTGTGACTTTGGTACTGCATATTGAACTAATCCTGATATCGTGTTCAGGAGAGAAAGAGACCATGACCTCTGAGTTTTTTTTGGAAGTGGCGAAGGGCGAGCTTTTTGGGACTGTCTTATGTATAAAATATTGATACTAAGCCCAATTTGAATAAATTGGACACGTAAAAGTATCAAAAAAGATCTACTTGCAGAAATAAATATCATTAATTTAATTTTTAAGTGTTTTTGTAGACGAAAGTTTGGGTCTTATAGACTTTTATTAATCTTCTTCTATTATGTATAGAATAATTTGGCCTCCTCTTTTCTCTTTTTTACTAAGTACTCCCTACAATACAATCTTGCCTGTAATCATTTAGCTCGTCTAACCATTTTGCTTGAGTCTGCAGCTAAAACAGTAGGATGTGGCGAGGGGCGGGTTTTTTGGAGGACTGTCTGAAACTTTGACTTTGTCAAATAATATTTTTTTCAGTTTTTAAAGAAAAAAACAAGTCAAAATAAAAATATGCCGCTTGTATATTCTGTATGTAATATGGAGTGAAATTAAATACAACATCAAGCGTCAAAACTTTTTTCGAAAACAATTACAAAATACAAAAAATTAACATATTTTCGCTACCGAACCTCACATTTGGTACACGATGGCGTTATTAAAGAAAAAAACACTTAAAAAATATAGAATGCTTATGTATTTTATTCCTATTTTTCTGTAGCAAATGTTCAGGAAGCGAACGGCAGGGGCGGAGTGTTTTCGTTTAATTTCCCAGTAAAATGCTCTACCCTCTTCAACATAATTACAGACCGGCTAACTGAATGTACGTATCGCTTCATCACCGTCTCATCTTTTCACAGAGTGTTTTTGCATTTTAAAAAGCTTCTCTCTCATTTTTTAGTGGCCATTCTTTGAATGTTTTGCTTTCGATGATTATTAGCAATTTTCCTTGCCGACAATTTTACAGAAATTATTCTTCAATAATCGATGTTTTTTTCTATAGAATAGATTAGGAATACTCTTTATAGTACACCATAAAATAACTTACAAATAATAACTTAAAGAGCTACTTATGGTGTTACTATGGGCGGCCCTATCGCAAAAACGATCTCTTACAGACAACCTTTGGGTGGACTTGATGGAGAAACAAAAAAGATGTGTGAGTAGTTTGTGTGCTATTTTAATATACTATGTATTCAATACATAACTATTTTAACAAATTTCCAATAAAATTAGTGGTCATTGTAAGTTAACATTGCAAATTTCCAATAAAATTTGTGGTCATTGTAAGTTATGATTGCTAGATAAAATTAAAAAAATCATTAAAACAACTTTTTTGATAATAATGAAATCATACTTAGATACTTTCATAATAATGATTATGTATACGTATATAATTCTACTCGTCATATTATAAGAATGTAAAGCTTGTAGGGGTGCTTCTAAATATTGACGGTCGCACGGGTTGATCAAAACTGAGGTGAGGTGCTACGCTTGCCAAGGCCAGTCTAAGGATGGGGTTTTCATATATCCTTTCTAATATAATAAAGAGGAAAAGTTTGTGAGTTTGTTTTTGTGTTTGTTTGTCCAATTTAAAAAAATCTTTTACTTAAAGAAAGCCACATTATTTGTCTGTGTGTCATAGGCTATTTTATTTTTAAAACTAAGAGGGGTTGGAGGGGATGTTAAAGTACGAAATACATGCGGACAAAGTTACGTGCTGAGTAAAGTGTTTAGTATTCATAATATTAATCTCGGTAAATTATTACAACATGAAATATACTTGAACTAAAGACCATCCTAGAATAATTTGCCTTCGCAAAATTATCTCGGAAATTGGAAATTCGATTGAAGCATTAAGTTTTAAATGTTTCGTCTGTAGGTTAAATGGAATCCTTTGTAAAAATAGCTGACGGTCGTTACTGTATGGCTTTTGAGTTTAATTGATCAGGTATCTGGAATAATTACCTATCAGAGATCGGAAGTGTTGTAATGATTGCGTTGCTTCTGTTTAGTATTATTTGGTACAATCACTTTAGTATAGTACACTTAACTATAATTCACTAGCTATACTGGCAAACTAGGCTCCATCTTAGAATCAATTTATGTTGTTACCTTCTTACTTTTAGCTTAAGACTTATAATAATTTTTTACCTGATAATGGACTGGGAAAACAATAGTCGCCGTCTGTCATACTCGTTTCATCAAAGAACGGCAATTACAGGGGGAGTGTCTTCTTTTAAATACATTTTTTTTTTCTTTGTAACCTCACAGGGTAAGTTAGAAATTGAAAACCACTTGAATAATAGACGCCCGTAGACGATTTTTTATATGTATAAAAAGTTGAAAAACCAGTTTGTTGTAACTTTTTAAACAAGAATATTATGTTTAATAATTAATTTAAACACTACCAGCTGGTTATGACATAATTATAAAGGTCAATTTAAATAAATTCACACACCAGTAAAGATTGCTTACAGTTTATTTATTTACATGGAAATTTAATTCGGCTCGATATTTCCTTTGTTTTACTCATGATTCGTTTTATATGGTAATCGAGAGAATATGTTATAATCATTATAACAGGTATATTGTGATTGTCTCATTTACTTTAGCGGTTGTTTAAATACGGGAGACCAAAAACTGGGTAAAATGGCCTAAATCAAAGTCAAAGTCAAACCATTTATTTCAATTAGGCCCCTATAAGGCACTTTTGAACGTCGAACAAAAATTAACTATAAAAAATGATTCTAGTAGCCCCTTCCAAAAAGTAAATTTGTATGGAGAAGAATGGGCAAGAAACTCCATACTTACTCTTGAAAAACACCAACAGTCAACATTGGATAGATACGGCTTTATAAAGAGAAGGAGAAATGGAGAGAGAAAGGTTGAGAAAGAGAGAGAAAAGGACAGGAAAATATGAGAAAAGTGGAAAAAGAGGGAGGGAAAAAAAGGGCAAGAGAAAATAAACTGAAAAAAAAAATACGAATTTTACAAAGATTTCTGATTTGACTCTCAAAAGAGAAGGAAAGATAAAAAAAAATAAAGAAAAAGAGACAGGAAATGTGTAAACAGCGTGAGAAGAAGTGGGAGATAGAGAGTTAGAGAAAGTTCAATGAAAATATTGACGTGAGTCTAAAAGAAATACGATAACGTAATTTAACTACTATTTAAAACAGATTCATGAAATTTTTATGACGGACTGGATAAGTAAAGTATCTTTATTGCAGCGTCTTTTATTTTTTTTCTTGGGTTATAGGTATTCAGGTAGAACCTTAGACTAGTAGCACAGTCTAAAAACTACAGTCTACAGTCGTCCGACGAAGCCGTCTAGACAGAGCAATCGTGCGGGGTGTGAGGGGCGAGACGGGAGAAAGCCGCTCCCGAATTGCGAACAAAACGATGTTCGTAGTTCGGGAGGTATTATTCAGGGCTAACGCGCGTAGACGTTGTCGGCATTTCTCCAGAGATCAAAGGTGTCGTCCTACTGTATTAATATTTATACTGTGCTAGTAGTGTACGGACGCTTTTCAATTTGTACATTACATTATTTACCTACATTAGCAATCCGAAAACTCACCAAGGTGTGTCGTTTTGTCTAGTAACTGGGTTATGGATGTAAGATAGTCACTCTTAGTTAGGTACTGATTTTTGATAAGATTCAGATACATCTCATTAAAGGGAAAGCAAACCCTTTACATTCTTAGAAAAAAGCTGAACAGCTATATTATACTCTATGCCTTTAAAAAGATCGCTAATAAATTACCACCAAGATGCTTGTTGAAAACAAACATTAAAAACAACGATATCGCAATAAAATATTTTATCTCCACTTCTCAGCAAATAAACGTCTCATTCCGAGAATGCGATAAAAACAAAAAAAAACAGAAATTCATTCAAATTCATCTTCAACTTTCACTCTTTTAATTAGTACCTACGAGCCTCTGATATTTCAAAATGGAGGGAAGGGGCGACAGAAAACCTAATTGAGTTTGCACGACATATTTTCTTAGAAACCGGTAATTGAGATTCAACCCAAGGTAATAAAAAAAACAGTGAATAAAATACACAGTGCCACTTGGAACGGCTTTTATAAACTTTTCTTTTAGTTTACCTCTTTTATAAATGTAAGTAGAAACCTTTACAGTTATTATAATAATACCAGGCTGTGGCTGTCTCACTGCAGAACAAAGGCTTCTTCTCATACAGAAAAGGCACGAGCATTGATCAGTCTCAAAATGGTAGGCGATTTCAGACTTACCATTCTATAAGTCTAGGTTTCCTAGGCTTACATGACAAATGTTTGTGTGATGAGCACGATTATTTGTTCTGTATCTGGGTGCAATTTATCTTTAATATGTATGTATTTAGAAATATATAAGTATGTTTATCAGCTATTTAGTACCCATAACACAAGCTCTCAAGCTTAACTTGGGACTAAATGGCGTTGTGTAAAAAGTTGTGGAATATTTATTTATTTATTTTAGTTAGAGTAAGTCTGAAATGGCTATTATAACTTTGAGGCTATAGTTTGCGAGCTTGAAACCTAAGATATATACACGCTTGTTCGATATGACTACATACAGAAAGCACATCTCATAGAAACCTCTATTCTTAGACAGACGTTTATTGATATAAAACATTGTGACATCTCGGTAAATCGGAAGCACTTTATTGTCGAAAACTTCGTTCATTGAAACCACTCTTACCTTGGTGGAGAAACTATTCATATTTATTACATTACTAAATTTCGCTTTTGTGATAAAATTGAAATTTCTGTTTTTAATGTTAAACTAACAGTTTTTTTTATATAATGCATACAAAAGTACTTAAAGTAATACCAACAAATATTTTTTCGGTGTCTGCCTGCCTGACTGAACAGATTTTCACTGAGAGAACTGATTATAGGAAGTATCTTAGGTTACTTATATTTTAAAAATATGATGAGGATTCTGTATAATACAATAAAATGTATGAATTACGCGCGGATAAAGTCGCGGGCACAACCAGTCATTTTATACGAGTATATTTAATCTCTTGTCAACCAGCATTAAAAAACTTTACCGTTATCTTTACAAATATTATAAAGGATGTGATTGTTTGTTTGCATTGAATAGACTCCAAAACTGCTGGATCGATTTGAATAATTCAATTACCGTTGGGAAGCTACACTATCCGCGGATGACATAGGCTACTTTTTATTCCTGTATTCCCTCGGGAGCGGGAACTACGCCGATGAAACGGCGAGACGTCTGCTAGTTAAATATAAATCAAACGAAACAACCTGCAAGGTTTCAAACATCAAAAAGAAACGTTCACTTCGATTTCCTTAATCTTTATTCGTTTGACAAACAACATGCAAATTATACTGCAGCGTATTAACTACAACATTTATGAAAGGTTATTTTGCAGTAGCCGTGAGCCGGCCGTGTGCTAGTTTCACTTATTTAATAAAAAAAAACTTGTTCACTATTTCCAAAGATCTATAAGGCGTTGAGCACGCGAACCGTCGATCAGCCGCCAATAGGTCGCGTCAAGTACCGGAGTCAATCGAATTTATTCAGTAATTTCCTCCAACGAACGACCTTCACGAATCACCAACTTGTACAAATGTGTTTCACCAAACGGAAACTTTGTACACACTCAATGTCGAACACGTCTAAAGCAAAGTCCTCTTTCATGCCTTTCGAGTGAAATAAACCATAGAATTATAATGTATGAATATTTTAGTTTCGCCCACAAATAGCCCCGTCGTCGTCTAAATGGGTTCGCCAAACGGAAAGTTTTTACACAACGTGTGTCGAAGTAAACCTTTCATGTTTACGTGGCCGCACTTTTAAAGAAGGAATTATAATAGGGATTTTTTTGCGAAAACCTCATAACGACTTGAAACGACAGACTTGTGTTGGAAGTTGACTTTGAATTAAGGCAGTGACTTAATATTCTTGTGATAGTGGTGGATTGGGAGAGATATATTAATGCGATGTTGTGTATATTTCGCCACTTTACATTTGTTTTGTTAAAGTAACTTTAAATAAACCATAGGCGATTTTCGCTATTTACAGCACAGGTACCTAAAGCTAAAATTATTCACGAGGTTAACAAATAGGTACTTAGGTATTTCCGAAGAACAAAAGTAAGATTAGGTCAATTCAAATCATTTATAATTATTACTATTTTATAATATATTATTATTGTTCTCTTCATTATCTTAAACTTACATTTAAATTATATTTTTAAATATTTTCATAATAGAAATAAAAAAAATATATAAAATAGTACCCCACCGGTATCAGGAACAGGGTCCCAATTATTATTATTACCTTTTTTTTCTTTCATCGTTTATTGTTTTTTTTTTTTATGTGTGTTTTTTGTAATTTTATGGGTGCTAATGCCTATATATAATCATTAATCACACTATTTAAGCTAAGTGAGTTAGAACTATGATTAAAAAACAACTACTTATAAAAAAAATAATTTTGTGGTTTCCCTAAAGAAAAAAGCTAAAAAGCAGAAGTGTAGCTACAAACCATCTAAACTTGTTTGTTGAAGTCACATCTATTGTTATGTACGGCGATCCATTTGATTACTGAGTTTAGTAATGATATTTTATAAAAACATAAAATATTATTTTAACGTAGACAGCATTGAAATCGGTGTGGGAGAACATTATAAAGAAACCTGGACTTAAGTATACAGTAAATAAAGTTTGAAATCACCAGTCCCTTTCAGCAAGGATGGTAATCAATGCTCGGCCCTTCACAATATGGGAAGATGCCTTTGTTCCATAGTAACAGGCTGGTATTAATTATTATATCATATTAAAACTCTTACGTTTGCAGAAGTTTGCGGAAATGTGAAAGCAAAAAGGCAACTGTTTTCATAAAAAAAATCTGTTTACACAAATGAAGGAAACTAGTGTCTTGATTCAGCCATTGAATCATAGAGTAAATATTACAAAAGGTGTTCGAAATAAGCAGTTGACTGTTTTCTGTTTCCTTTGGCGTATTTTGAAATTGTTGAATATTATTTTGTGATGAAGGTATAAAAAGTTTTTTTAGTAACATTTTGGTATTAATTGATACACCCCACAATCAACTGATTCAGTCTAATAAAAAGATAATAATATGAAGAATGTGTCTGGCAAGCCTGTTAAAATAGACAAATAATAATGGTAAAAAGGTTAATTTCTTGTGGGAGACTAAAGATAATGAAAGAAACGTCGTGCTACGCCAAGCCTACGGCGTAGCACAGCTACGACTGCTACACGATTGTAGCACTGCTACGACTGCTACACGGTTGTAGCAAAATTGTCCATTGCCCAAATCCTTTATTATTTATTAACCGACTTCAAAAAAAAGGAGGAGGTTCTATGTTCGTGTGTATGTATTTTTTTTTTTTTTTTATGTATGTTACCTTATTTCTCCGCCAACCGATTCTTGAAATTCTTTTTTTGTTTGAAAGAGTAGACTCCTGAGGTGGTCCCATTTTAATTTGGTGAAGATTTGGTGCTGATCTTCAGAGATATACAACGGAACTCTTCAAAAATAGACGGCAAATCTATCGTGATTGCTGGAATCGCTTGGATGTTTATTGTTTATGCAACATCATGACGTATCATCAAGCCTGTATGCTCAGAGGGGTAGGCAGATGTGTTCAATATACCTAGATTTCGACAGTTAGGTATGTTAAGTTTCATTCATTAGGGTTAGGTGGATAAACCTATTTTAATGACATGACATGTATTGTTAACAAATAACAATATAAAATGAATTCATGGCAAATGTTTGTATGGGAATAACTAAAAATGGAAAAATATAAAACTTTTTTACAAAAAATAAAACCGACTTCAAAAATAACACTAAACGGTGTAAAATAACTCTAAATTCGGAAGTCGGTGGCCCATCAAGAATAAGACAAAAGTACCAAAGCCACAGACTTCCTAATTAAGAGTTATTTTACACCGTTTAGTGTTATTTTTGAAGTCGGTTTTATTTTTAGTAAAAAAGTTTTTTGAATTGTGTTCAACAATGCGAATTATGTGTATCCTTCAAAATATTCATTCAACTGTCGATCGCAACATTCTCTTACAACATAGAAAACTAACATATTGTATTAAACCCCACGTACATAAATACAAAAGTGTTACTAATACTCGCGTAGTTATTATCCCTCGTCAGTCGTAAGAAGGGGTTGTGACAGCTGATATCGTATAACAGAATATCTAAAAGCTTATACATTTGATGTTGCTTAGTAAACAAAAGGATGTTTTACATAGCTTCACGCCTTTGCGATTGCGGTAGAGGTGGAGTATGGTATTACGTATTTTGCGAATTTCGTAGTTCACTTGTTTTGTGTTCTATACCGGCAATGTCTTGTTTATTGTAGTCAGATTTCGTGACTGGTTGAAGAGGGCTTTATTTGAATGGTTACTCAAAAGTAGGTACTGTAAATCAGGACAGTTATTTTACGATTATGGGCACTGTGGTTACTGCATCTTTAGTGCAGTGACCGCAAGAGCTTCTGCTGAACATGAGGTCCAGGATCGGACAAAATGGTTATGAGTTTTTTTGTATCTAGAATTTTTTAATGGCATTCCAAATGATGGCATTAGGCTCGTTCCGTCTTTCATGGGACTTATAATATAACTGGTGAAATAGAAAAAAAATAGAATACAATGGAGGACTGATGACCGATGGGGTCGAAAGGTTCTCGAGTGGAGGCCACGTATCGGCAAGCGCAGCGTAGGATGTGGTGGACAAGGTGGACAGACGACCTCATTAAGGCCGCAGGAACGCGCTGGATGCGAGCCGCTTCCAACCGAACTTATTGGAGATCTATAGGGGAAGCCTGGAAGGGGAATGATGATGATGATGATGACGAGAATAGAATGCCCTTTATTGTAGACTATAAAATCATACAAATAAAAACTTTGAGAGTTACATAGGGGGAAATGTGAGTATACTGCAGGCACACCTCTGCCTAAGCCTTTGAGAATTACATGCGTGAGTTAATGTTATGGTTAAACATTTATGGTCAAACATATAGCTACCTATTCAAGACAAAATCCTGCCTCCGTTCGCGCAAAAGTTATAAAAAAAACATTTCTAGAAAAAAAATGTAAGCAGCATTATCTAAAGTGCTTACATAACATCATACTGTTATCTCTAATCCAAGCGTGGTAAATATAACGAAGCGTGTAATGGTGAAACAGATAGGTTTTTACTCGACTGCCCCAGAAAATGGGTAGGTAATGTTTGAACAGTTTCTCTGTAGACTCTGGCAAAATGACTGGGACGCCTGTACTGTTCAAAGGGTTAATTAACCAGCAGTCTAGGCTATGGACTGCTTTAAAGCTATTGTAGATGTATACACCCAACAACAGTTTGCTCGACCCAGCAATCGAACCCAGGATCTCATTGCGTAGTTTTATAAATCTACTAGCAACCTGCCCCGGCATCACATGAAGGCAATTTAGATATAAACCGTTTTCTGGAATCACTACCTACTAATAAAAACCGTATTAAAATCCGTTGCGTAGTTTAAGAGAACTAAACATATAGACGGCAGGAGCTCTGTTTCATACAATGTCAATGTTATTAACTTCGGCCCGCGACTTTTCCCGCATATAAAGTAACTTTTATAAGATCCAAATAAATCCAGATACATTCGACAGATAATAATTATGCCTGATTAAGTTTAAAACACGCAAACATTAAGGCAGAGCCATCTATGGAAAAAGTTCAGAACAAGATTTTTGTTAGAATAACATTAAAGTTGAACTTTTATCCCAAGGCTCACATTCCCAAGATAAATAGTAGCCGTCTCATCTTTTGCGTTAATCCAGAAATAGGTTTATATATGTATATATACTAATTATGTGTTAATTTAATCATCATCATCCAAATCATCCAAACAAACATCAAAATATCTTCACAAACTTTCACATCCATAATATACGATAGTAGGACTACCAATTCCACAAACCTATTTCAATTGTATCTCTATATACACCTTAACAAAAGCCTTCTCCACATTAAAGCCATAAGCAAACAATTACAAAGGCTGTGTTTAAGAACAAAAAGTATTTTAATCGTTGTATCGCGTGTCGTCGGTACCGGGTTGCGCTCTTAACTTGCGTGGTTACTCGATAAGAAGGAGTAGTTAGCCGAACCTGTGCCACACTGTGGCACTGCTATTTATGTTTTTAATCTACACTAAGAGGTGCGATGGCTGTTCCCAAAGTGCCGATGCCGGTAATAGGGGCCTTTTCGGGCTTTTTACTTCCATGTTTCTGTGAATGTGTGTGTAATGCGGTTATATTTTTCCGAGTAGGGTTTGGTGCGTAGAAAAAACTTGGTTTTTCTGTAAATTCGGTTTACGGACGATAGTTTAACGTGACAACGTCATAACAAAACAATCGCTCGCTCGTGCAGCGCTCCGCTCTGATCGTGACGTTACAATGAGCGTAACGTTACAATGAATCATCCTTTTTCGTACGTGCAGCCCGGCGTTCATCGATTTAATGGACATTGTCACGTCAAATACAATTATAAAATCGTTTTCATACTAGTCGTTGGTTTTGCGTTAAATCAATTTAAAAACTAGCCCAATAACCTTTAAGCCGAGCTTCCTGGCGGTCGATACTTATTTAAAATTGAGTTATCAAAGTTCGCATCGCATCCGAAAAGTTAAATTGAAAACCATTAAAAGCCAATCATTGGTGAACTTTTTGGGCTTCCATCAAATTACTTTGAATCCGCGACTATCCATTACTGGGAATGGCGTTTTCAAAAAAACGTCAAGGAGGTGAAACTGAAGCAATATATCAAGCGTTCGTGCCCCGCGACCACGTCCCGGGTGACTGATGTCCCCCACTCATTTATAAATTGACCTCACTTTGGCTTCGAGGCAGTTAAAGATCGAGCCCATACGCCGAAATTTTTCCGTCTTGCCATCGACATAATAAAGTTATTGCTTCGTTAATGAACACTGAAATCGACTACACGTCTGTGTAGAATTTGTAGATGTCTGTTTCCCTTCATACAAATGCTACTCAGTTTTAACAAACTGAGAAAACTTTAGTGAACCAGTATTGTGGTAATGCAGGTATAGCGAAACATTTTAAACAAAGGGAGCGAAACGTCCAACGTTTGTTCGGTGGAAGGGAACTGTATTTACATTTTTATGAAAACCTTTCATTGAAATACGAGTCTTTTCAAACATAAACGTATTAGCGTAATGATCTGAAACTCTGTCATCCTTTTCTTTGTGATGCTTTAAAAACTTTTACAAACAAAAGCTATGAAAACCGAGTCGTCTGTGAAATTATTATCTACACATTCAACAATCAATTTCCCGAGCCATACCGGTAATGTTGATTAGATAGCTATTGTAATGTTGATCTCATCCTTTCCCTTTAGAAAATTCGTACCAAATCGCGCGTATCGTTCAGTTATAAATTGCCATTACATCGCAGACGACAAAGCATTGAAATTCTGCCAATAAACTTGACTGAACGGGATCCGCCGCCAAGTCCCCTGTCGATACGCCGATAGATCCCTCGGGTCTGAAAGATGTGTTCCACTTATTTCAGAATTGACTTCGTTTTATTTCCCCCTTCCTTTTATTTGACGTCACTCTGATGTTTTACACTGCGTGCGGCTATCTAAATAGTCGAAATTTTCCGTTACTTTATATTAAATTTGTAGTATAAAAATTTTAATTTATTGCTAGCATTTTGTGCCTCAATACGGCAAGCCAAACAGCTAATGGTGCCATCAATCATAAAATATAGCTTTGTATATGGTCAGCTCGGCGTCCGTAGATGGATATTTATAACTACAACAAATCAGTGGGCTAACGTGGATCACAATAATTCAGCGTTATTATTTTGAGAGGAAATTATTAAGGTGCGTAATTATTATTACGGTGATTAGAGCATGTAATTAATCGCCTGTGTTGAGGATTGATAGTCCTGTCTACTGCTTAGCGTAATTGTACATCTATTGTGCTTCAAAATACAATATTCTATTAGATATTGGTTTACTTTATTTATATTGCGTATCTAAATTATTTTATGCTGTATTTGAATTAAAAGACAGTGGGTGTTATTTTTGATACAAAAATGATTACAATATTATAGACTTTATCGCGTTGATATTTTAGTGGTGGTTTGGCTATACATTAATATTATAATTAGCGGTTTTGAGTAAAATTACCGCTTGCAGTTGTGTAAATGAGCCTATTTTATGTTGTATACCCAAACAAAAATCATAATTAATGCGACGTTTTTGCAGAACATACGTAGAACGGGACCCTTTTGTGCTAATCCGAATTAAAACATTGTTTTTTGTCAATGTGTCAATTTAGACTATTAATGTGGTAGTCAATTTTGTTTGTCAAACAAAAGATTTGTTCATTTTGTTTGCCAATTTATTTCCTTTATCATTATAAATATTTCCTTTATTTTATCATTATTATAGAAAAAGTCGTTTTTTTATTGTAATCTAGATGAGGGAACAAAAACTGAAATGTTGTCAAATAGCTCATTTTTGAACATATTTAGATAAACCTTAGCTAACACTCCCTGTAGTTAATTCCCGTGAGATAATAAGTATATTTATGTAGTATGGGCAAATTCGCAAGTAAAAACTAGAAGTAGACAAAATAAAATAACTGCAGGGTTATTATTTTGATACGTAAAGATAAATTGTGTAAATAAATGTAAAACCAACTTCAACCAAATTTTGTTTGTACCATCACATCAAAATTTCCTATTAAAGATACCTAGAGGAATTCATTTGTTTCAAAGAAGAGCTTACAGTTTAGGTATTAGGCTCAACACGAAGTGGCTAGCTCCTTTCAAATTCGTATTATTATAAAAGGAGAAGAGTAATCCCATTATTTACAAGTTTTAGCTTTTATTGTTTCAAAAAAGTGCCGTCCTCAGAGACGAAACAACAATGTTTGGACGGTCCAAAAGTTTGTTTAGCCACCGAGGAAATTCGCCAAAATACATTTACTGGATCCAAGAGTAAATGGAAAGTATCCCACTGAGGAATACTATGCATAGCCCATGAAAAGATATCTGCTTTAATGGGGTAAATTCGACTATTATTTATCTGAATCGGGAGTTAAGGGGTTAATATGATGACAACTTTAGTGATTATCATCTTGAACTTACTGAGTATTATTAGTGGACTTATATTTAAAAGTGTACAAGTATTATTACGATACGTACGTTTCTCCGAGATGCAGGGACTCCTAGTTTGGAGATCAGGGTTTCAATTTGTGGTACCCTAGTCAAAGCTTCTTGTCTAGTACGATTACTTTTGTAAATCCTAGGCTTTAGTTCAATAGATATCTTTTTTTTTTACGTTGATCTTAAAAAACGTTATGCCGGTCCAGTATTGAGGGCATCGTCTCTTGATGTGACTTTACAAACTTATTATAATAATGAGAAAAGAAATAGGAGACATCATAGGTCCACGGGTTAGTAACAGAAATACTGCTATGTTAGTAATCCACAGACAAAACAACAACAGAAGAAACAAGGAAACTTAAAATTATTCTAGCCTCACCAGTTACTATTACATTATTATTACCTACTTTTTAAATTTGTTGTAGATAACACTGACATCGGTGAATAATTAAAATACCGTAAGGACACCAAGACTGGAATATTAACAAACGTGTCTTTATCTGTATTCTCGTGTAGTGGTCCAGCGACCAGCACATAGCTACCCCCATCCGTTAAATTTATTTTAGGGTTTTTCAACTTTATTTAAAAATATAAGATTTTTTTTGTGTCACTTATTTGTCCTTTTTTTTTACTCTTTGGCATTTACCTTGTTCCATCTCTGCACCACCTTACGGTAGACTGGAAGGAAATGCCTAAGGCATTAAGTCCGTCATTGTACAGTTTTTTTTTTACTTGTGCATAAAGCTTTAATAAATAAATAAATAAGGTTCTTGACATGAGGAGCTTGTGGCTAAATTATAACAGCCGCATGGGTCGATCGAAGGTTAAGCTACGCTTGACGAGGTCGGTCCGTGGATGGGTGACCATTTATTACATACCAAGACTCCTCCGTGCCTCGGAAAGCACGTTAAGCCGTTGGTCCCGGCTGTCATTTGTAGATCTTTGACAGTCGTTACGTGTAGTCAGAAGCCCGAAAGTCTGACAACCAGTTTAACCAAGGGGTATCATGTTACCCAGTTACTGGGTTGTGGAGGTCAGACAGGCAGTCGCTCCATGTAAAACACTGGTATTCAGCTGCATCCGGTTAAACTGGAAGCCGACCCCAACATAGTTGGGAAAAGGCTAGGCAGATGATGAAATAAATAAATAAGGTTCATGTTCAATTGATAGCTTGATTTACTAGCACCAGTAGCTTTACAATGAAGTGGGAAGACTTTGTAGTTCTTTATCTTTATTACAAAAGAGAAAGGAATTCAATTGATTGCTTGATAAACTTAACATCTGTAGCTTAACAATGCAGTGGGGCAATAACAGGCAAATGTACAGACGCAAGCACATCAACCTACCCCAAACTGTAAAATTTTCCAACTGAACGTGAACCTTATTGTGTTTAGAATAAAGTTGAAACCCTATCAAAGAAATTTGACACACTGGGTTAGGTTGATGTGCTAGCGTCTGTACATATTTGAATATTAATATAGGTAAATTTACGTTACGAATGAATAATGAATCTGAGAAAACTTAAAAGTTGACGCGTTGGAATTTTACGTAGAGAAATTCTCACTTGTATCTGCAGGAAGTTACAATAATGTAATGTACCGTTATATATTACTATTTCAAGTGTCAAGTTATGTTAGTGAGTACCACATAGTTCTTTTCAACAACCTTAAATAATGATTTCATTCTCTCTGTTTTCCCAGCCCAAAAAAATAACCAAACCACTTGTCTAACCCATAAATAAATAGGCAACAATTATCTCGGATCTCCTAGAAAATTAATGACGCACCCTGTAATTACTGGTTATAAGTGGTAAAGGGGATGTGCGGGCATAATAAACATCGATCCGATTGGTATTAGGCCTTCAGTCGGTGCTGATAATACATTTGATACCCTTAACATATTGTGAAGGGTTTACTAATGAAAATACGGTGGGAGAGATTATCTTAGTCAAATAGGTATAATGTGGACAAGAAATCAATGGTGCTTGAAGATTTACAAGCTATATGCATTGTCAGGACTAGGAATACTTTGTTTATTAAATACCTATGTAGTTGATTAGTAATAGTGTGTTTTATGTTATTGGAACCAAGCATGAAATGAAATGAAATGGAATGATATTTATTTCTGTAAGTAGTTCTTCCCAGATACTTTTAAATGTCATTTTTTTTAAAACTAAATGGCATTTCCAAAGTAACTGATCCCTGAGAAGAAATGCCGAAAGAAACTCAGGGGTCATGGTCTCTTTTAGAGTCCAGACATAAGATTGTATTCATGTATTATGCGAGTCTCACGAAGCAGGGCAAAGTCTGGAAAAGCCTTTTGAAGAAAGAATCAATTCAGCATTGAGTTGACCTGTTCCGACAAACGGCATGCATGCTTCAGTCATCTTGTAGCTCAACCCTATTTCAGGGAGCTCGACGACCCACCACACGACGCTATCTGCTTGTCATTTGCGTAGGCCACGTAATGTATGCTCTAGCTATGTTCTTATTAAACCAATGGGGCTCAAAAGCTACAATTAATTTTTAAGCTGCTTATTGGTTTTACTCCAATGATCCTAGATTGACATTTTGAACTTCGAGTCATAGTTTTATGAATATAAAAGCGTTGCACATGTAAGCTGGCACGCCTTTTATACCTGGAGGCTGTTATTGTTTCAGTTTTGTAGGCTTTTGCTTGTGTTTAGTTTTCAATGTCAATATAATATATTATATGTTTTTCTTGGTATATTGTGAGTGTGCTAGCTAACATAAATAAATAAATATTCCACAACTTATCACACAACGCCATTTAGTCCCAAGCTAAGCTTGAGAGCTTGTGTTATGGGTACTAAACAGCTGATAAACATACTTAAATATTTCTAAATACATATATATTATAGATAAATTACACCCAGACACAGAACAAATGATTGTGCTCATCACACAAACATTTGTCCTGGGTGGGAATCGAACCCACGACCTCCGGCATAGCAGTCAGGGTCACTAACTACTAGACCAACAGGCCCGTCAACAGCACGTGACAGTTCATTTGAAAGGAAATGATTAATTAAGTTTGTACCTTTTATACAGATACTATTTACTAAACATTTCGTTTCATAGATTCAAGTTTTTTAAATGAATTAGACAGACGTGTTGCTGGGAGTTAGCTCTGCCACTTCTTCTTCCCAGCAGAAGCACAAGGAAGTGGTAAAGTGTGGGCATTGTGGAGAACTGCTTATGTATTTTTGACGGTCAAAAAGTGCCGTACACAGCCTAATAAAAAAAAATGTTTTTATTTTTTATTTTAAATAATTGGAGATTTTGAGCAGAAAATCCATAAAAACATAATAAAAAGGTACAGGAGGAAATCGAATTTGAGTATACTTAAGAATAGTAAAAATTGGGCAATTTCCTATGCTTGACAACGAATGTGTCATTAAAATCTTTCATTTAAGGAAAGAGAATATTGGTTAGATACAACGGGCGGTCTGATTCGTAACAATAAAAGGAACATAAATAATGGGGAAAAAGGTGTGAGTTTATCTATTAAAGATACTCGTACTCAATTGAACTGAAAATTGTATTTAGTTTCCTTTGTTCTTGTGAGTTTCAAATAGTTAAGATCATTATATTGGCAGTTGGCAGTTGCTAACCTTTACCTATCAATATGTGCTTTGCTGGTTCTTGATCCCACGCATATGAACCGGTAACATTTTCCTGAACCACCCACATATAATTGGGTGTGTTTTCCTTACATAATTTAATGACGAACCGCTTTCAGGAATTATATAATGAAATGAAAACATAGTTTCTGTTAGACCATCGCTGTAGGAAATTATAACAAGAATAAATTTTAGGTAGGTTATTTGGCTTACATCCAGATTTTTCTTATATCAAGCTATCTTAAATTGTCAGTTTTACCAATATAAAATGAAAAGTCTTATGTATTTTGAATAAGTTAAATAAAACAAAGTAGTGAAGCTTGATGTAGTGGGAGTCTGTACCTATTATGGCTTTATAGAAATTTTCATTTGCCGTTTTGTTGTTTTACCAGACCTCAATATTAACTAACAATAAAAATACCAGCCTTACCTTGCCACTGCAAGGCAAAGGCCTCATATCATAAAGAATAGGCACGGTCATTAACTATCACGCTTGTTCGTCACACTTAGGTCCAACACAAATGCAACAAAAAAAGAGTAATCCAATTTGGTGCAGTCGTTCAGAAGTTACACGAGTACATACATTTCGGCGATTCATATTTATAGTATAGGTTTTTTTACTCTACTTTTCTTTGACGATATCTAAGATTTCATAAATAAACTTTGAAGTGCTTTTGAATCAAAAAGTTACCTTGGTAATATTTCGAAAGTTATCTAGGCATTTCAACACAAATCTTGTAACCATATCACTCAAAATGTACCTCATATAACCGTTATAAACCCCTTTTAACCACAAGTCTCAGAGATAAATGAAGCTTCCGTTTTAATAATAGCACAGAGGAACCATGGCCCCATGCAATAACTCAGGGTGTAAGGCCCCATCGTCGGCCCCATGTCAACAACTGATCCCCCTTGATTGGATCATCGACCCACTGATAAATTTATCACCCGTCAGTTGGCTTTAAGCAGTCACATAGTCTGCCATGTAATTTTACCGGTCACCACGGTAATCATTGGGTTTGAAGTTACCTTAATTAGTTTAATGGAAGTGGAATAAAATAAATGTGAGATTTTATTTTATAGTTATGCAACTGCATCGGAATGTTTGAAGAGAGATGCGTCTTATATTTTTAGCCGACTCTTAAAATGTAGGAGGTTATAGTTTTGCTCGACTTTTTTAAATAATGGACAGATTTTAAAAATTAATCCGATAAAACAACGTAAGCCACAAAAACTTTAGACTCTAGATATTTTTGATTTGATTATTTTACCATGTTTTTTCTTAATCGGGTTTTTTGTTTGTTCTAACTTATATTTATGAAAATGTTTACCATGGCCACGTAATAAATTTTGTTACGACTACATTGAATAGTGCTGCAATGTTGCTTTTTTTCAAACTCATCAAGCCCTTTAAGCTACGGAGATACATACCGCAGAGATATAAGTATAGGTACATTAACTCCAAAAATATAACACTACAGTTAAGGCAGTGTGGTAATAAATTTAGTAAAAGATTTAATTTATTGTGTTAAATATAGCTGCATTTTCTCGCGTGTATTTATGAGCATTCAAAATTTTCTTGTTGATCGTCGAGCCCACAAGACTGAGTAGTTTTTCAGTGGAGAAGTGGTTTGTTAAGGTAATGCACGTGTTATTTTTTTTAGTGCCTATTTTTGATTTATATTTTCTGAACATTGATAATTAGGGTTATACTAACTTAGAACCATACGATCAATACTTTTTATGACTAAGTATAGTTGTATTGTAATACAAAAACAGCATGTCGTTCACATTACATATTAAGAGTTATTTACACAGAAACAAACCAACACCTCTGCCTTAAATACACAGTAGGAATAATTAAGCGTACTTACATGAGATCCATTTACTGCAAGTTTAGCGGTGCCCTTTGTTATTTGAACACTGTGATTGCAGGAAACTGCAGGTGTCCATATTCACAGTTATCATAACTACTTGTCGGCGTCGGCGATGGCAGACTTCATTTGGGTTCTGTAGCTGCTTCGTAACGTAGAATTATATTATTCCTCATTGCAATAATATAATTCTACGTTATGCTTGCTTCGTAGGTATCTCAAGTCAGGCGGTTTTCACACTGCACCGGACACCGCTCCGGTAAGCGGTGCTGCGGTTTTTAACTTTACACTTTACAATCTTGATTTGTATACAAAAACCGCAACGTATAACACCCTCACACTGCATCTCCGTCAGTATCGATTCTACCTCCACAATACAACTCTGTCCACGCGATGTCTTGTTGCCATTACAAATGACAGCTAACGTCACGCTTTTTACCATAGACTGTACTAGTCAACTTCACAACTTATTATTTAAGGATATTGTTTTGCACGACATACGTATAAAGACAGTTAAATTATAGATAGTTCTACACTCTACAGTTAATATAACTCGGATAGCCAAAACGGAAAAAATACATATTTTTTTACTAAGGTCGATTATAAACTTATGGAGACCTAGACCGATACAATGAGAGAAAACCATCTGGTACTTACATTCCTTGCATATTATTCCTTTTGCTTCATTTACGTTCATACATACACGCCGTTTTCCAGTACTATGCACCTAAACTTTTAGAAAAATAGCCTTAAATAGTCGGGAAAAGGCAAGGCAGATGATGCCCTTTATAATTTTTTAGGTAGGTTTGGTAAACCATGCTATTTTCCAAAAATCCAGACTGACAGATTTACAAAAGGTCCAGATAATCACACATGTCGCACCCAAAGATTAACTGACAAACAGAGCAACATGTAACAGCATAGTGACGTCACAGATACAAAACCTCAAGCTCGTCAGGACCTGGCAAACCACAGAAACCTATTTCCATTCCATCTCCCTTGCTAACACTCTGTATGATGGAGATAAACCACTCATTAGTGTATTATCAATCATTCTGAAACACTTGTACGGAATTTAAACAAACATAAAATCCTAAATCATAAAAGACTTACAGCTTAAAAACTTAACATAAAACGAAATCTTAATCGACAGGAAGCCAATAACAAATCTTCTCGTGTAAAATTTAATGGTAATTTGTGATGTGAGGAAGCAACAATAATTACGCTTTGCATTTTAAAGTACTTATAAAAGAGTACATATTTGTTTAAGAGATAAAGGAAGAGGAACACCCTAATTATAAACTAGAAAAAGTAATATAATAACCGAAACAATTGTGACTAAGCGGTTATGTGATGAAAATGGGGCGCAAGCACCTTTTAGCTCATATCACACTAATGAATAAAAGTTACATTATAAATGTTTAAGCTTGTGACGATGGATGTATGTGAATGCCGATCATTACAATACATCATTATCTGTTTACTTGTACAAAAAAGGCAGGTTCTTAATTCGGTTGCATACTTCTTTTTTGTGTGAGTGCATGGTAACACACATGAGAAAAAAAAACAAAAACACGTCTCCTGTCATTTAAGAACCAACTTTGAAAATTAATTCAAAGGCTCTATGTACCTACCCCCGTGAATGTAGGGCCTACATTCACGAGGGTAGGTACATAGAGCCTTTGTTTGTTATTGTAGGCAATATATAAATAAAAAAATAAAAAAGCCTTATATTTCTTGCAAAATTAACTAACATAGTTTTTACTTAAAGGTAATTATTTTGTAATCTAACTTAACATATTGTATTCAAAACTGTTTTTTTTTATATATCAAATATTCTGGTAGCAAAAACCTTTCTTCAGGTGAAGGCCTCCTCCAAGGATTCCAATTGGTTCTGTCTTGTGCCTTTTGCATCCATTGTTGGCCGTCTCTTATGTCGTCTTCCCATCTCGTATGTGGTCTGCCTCACGTTTGTGAATGTAGGTAATTAAATAAAATTCAAATCTTACTACTATAATTTGAATTTTATTTGAGTTACTTAACACCTTTTGGGTTGGCTGTATTTGGGTACATTTTTTCTTCTATTTTATTTTGATTTTGGTTATGTATTTTTTAATATTGGCTAAACACGGTACAGTGCTTTTTATTATCTACCCAGGTATCAGTGATTCACAACTATGTCTGTATACTTGTTTTGGTCAATAAAACTATTCTAATAATAAATATTAAATATTATTATTATCATGATGTTGTGGTTCAAATCCGGTACTTTCTAAGTTTTAGACTTCATTGACATCGGTGAAGGAAAACATCGTGAGGAAACCTGGACTTAATACAAGTTTGAAATCGCTAATCCGCCTTGAGCAAGCGTGGTGAGCTTTCTCTGTATGAAAAGAGGCCTTTGCCCTGCAGTGGGACAGTAACAGGCTGGTATTATTATTATTATTATTAGTATCAGTATTGAAATGAATAAAGTCTCAAAAATAATATTTGTAATCTTCTTCTTCTATTAGTGAGTTAAGTGACCTGTTTCACTGAAGTCAGAGTTTTAATGCCGCCCATCTCTGACTTGGCATCACATGCCGTTTAGAAATATCTCTCAGGCATGTGCCTAAACCACTATTCTCTAATTAGTACAAAAATGGGCTGTATCCGTACCTGTAACTGATCATATTTGCGTAATCAAGAGTAAAAAATAACGAAATTCAATTTTTAAATATGCTACTATTTAGCTAAACTTAAATAAATAAAACAGCTTTTGGAGGCAGGGCATACTTGAGCGGGATCACACGAACGTGAGAAAGAGATGACGATTAATGAATACTACTAAGTCATGATAGCCTGTACAATATTTCCATAAATTGGTTGACTTTTTGGGATGTAAGAACGCAAATAACTTAGCTGTTTATGAATAGTATTGATATTTTACAAATATTATAAGAAGACTAATAATTTTAAAATCGTACATTTCATCTTTAAATTAGCATCAAGCGTTTGTGCTAGCTGTACAGGTGTAAACTCCAATTTTGTGAACCTTCATGGTTCACATGACTACTCCAAAACAGAGCCTATACTCACAATGGGCACATCACGCTCAAATCAGTCGTGACAGATAATTAGCCAGCATCCCTCGACTCGCTCCACACTACAGATTGCAACGTAACTGTAACATACGAGGTTCTATGCAATCGGATGTAGGTGACAACCGTAGGGTTGTGTCAGAGGACAGAATGGTTTATGGGCAGTTATTTCGGTATTCCGTAAAGGGAAAAAAATGTAATCGAAAAGACAATCGATGTGTCAATCTTCAAGGAAAAGTGTAAGTTACTATACAGGATAACATTAAACCAACGCGAAAAAACGAAATACGAGGTACAGACGCCAGCACATGAAGTTACCCCAATGTGTCAAATTTCTTTAATAGTTTTTCAACTTTACGTCAAAGTAAATAAGGCTTATATTCAATTGGGAAAATTTGACACATTGGGGTAACTTGACGTGCTGGCGTCTGTACAATAACTGTACAATATCATTTTAAACTTGTCATTTCTTTAATCAAACTAATATTACTGTCTTGACGTAAGGACGAATTTTCGCCGTCCTAATAAAAGTAAATAAATATTAAGACAAATAAGAACATTTCTTAACAGCAGCCCTGACTTCTTCTTCTGGATTCTAGGTGAATTAACGATTTCCGTCCCATACATTGCGATCAAAGTGACTAAGGGACATTAGGTAACATAAAATAGTAGGTAATTTATAGCATTAAACCTATTCTGTGTTTTATCTTCGATTAAGTGTCTAGTTGTTTTATAACAAGTTTACCCACATGATCCTGGCTTAGACAATTTTTTAGTGTGAGGTGACGTTTTTCTGTTACTTACATCATCATCACTTTAACCACTGTTAAACTGATGATGATGTAAGCTGTACTGTACTGTCTGCTAAAGTTGACCACTGGTCGTTTGCTTTGTCCAGCTCGTCGCGCCATCTTTTACGTGTCAGCGCTCCACGTTATTTTGGCCCGCAGCTCATTGCCCCATACGATAAGAGTAGAAGTGGCCAGCCCAGTTCCATTTTGGCCTCTCGGCTTTTTCTTGTAAAATTCGATAAATGATCTATGTTAACCAA
The DNA here is from genome assembly GCA_921972225.1 of Euplexia lucipara. NCBI lineage: Eukaryota > Metazoa > Arthropoda > Insecta > Lepidoptera > Noctuidae > Euplexia > Euplexia lucipara. The sequence goes on along the minus strand of OV179144.1, from coordinate 9,541,421 downwards.
ATATGTATCGTATATCTCGTAACTTTAGGTCACCTAAGAACTATATAACTTTGCCTTACGGTCGTAACTTGTATAAACCATAAATTTCCAATATAAACGGATGTTGGGCAGCCCTATACGGTACTTTTGGGACATGATCTCTCTAAATGAAAGCACTCCAATGCTTCCAATATGAAGCATTGGTAATGTTTCAAATTACAAACATTAATTATTTTAGAGGATAGTAATAGCCATAGAATTATGGATAACGACATGTTGTGATGATTCTAACATCAATTTTGTCTGCTGACTGTTATAGAGGGCTCCCGTTATATTAAATAATTGTAGAAAATATTTATACTATAGACTAAGAACAACCCAGTTCATAGATCCTAATCCATAGACCTCAATAATATTTTTTTATCAAAGTGCATGAGACTTGGATTTTTTAGTCAATAACCTTTTCATACCGATTACGACGGAACGGATTGGGATACAATTTGACACATGAATGACCTGTCATGATCGTGACGGATTTCCCGAAGCAATGCCAAAAAAATCTTAATCTTCTGTTAAAACTTGAGTTCAGTGAACTGTCAATCCCTAGCATTAGTATGCAATTACTCAATTATCCTTCACTTCTAAATAAATCTAATTATAAATACTTCACTCACATTTTTAAGGGGTGTACTGTACAGAATAGCACTGCTGGTATTTTTATTAATATTATCTAAAGAGCTAAGTTCAAGTTTCCTGCACTACCAATTACTCCACATTAACCAACATCATAAATAAGGTCGTATTTTCTAAAAACTCGAAGTATATCAACAGTGTAAACAGTTCTTTAGCGCACCAACAACATTGAATCGAGACTCGAAACTTCCACAACGTATTCATAGACATACTTTGAAACATGGCTGTTATTTAAACCCCATTTGCCACTGTTTATTGTGAGCCATACGAATAGAAAAGTTTGTTGATTTTTTCCTTCTATTGCTTTCACTCTTTGTACCGGTAGCATTGTAAAGAAACTTACCTATTGCGTTGATTTACATTCCTATCCGTGTTTTAGTTTTCCATTTTAAAATCCTCGATATTATGTTCTAGTTTCATGAACATTAGAATCCACGACGGGCAAGAAAGGTTTACATTACATGTTTTACTTAAAGCTTTCCAAAAACATTGGCTGTTTAGAAACAAGTATTATGAAAATAGTTTTATGAATTAGCAATACACCTTTTTCCAATTATATTAGGGTCAACTTCTAGTCTAACAAGTTGCAGCTGAATAGTAGTGATTTACATGGAGTAACTACCCTTTGGTTAAACTGGTTGTCATTTTAGTTTTAATTTACTGACAAAATTTTTTCAAAACTTTAATAGCAAGCTGTTTCGAAAGCTTAAGGGCAGCCAGTTAAAAGAGACCTATGTTGAGGACACGTTGCAGACGAAGCGAGAGATAGTAGGGACGAAGACACGGACATGACTTATAAAATTAAATTACATGGTTACGCATTTGACGTGCATTTGCGCCATTTTGTTTAGTGCCTGTGCCGTATACGCATGCTTCGATCTCACCTCGAATACTTTTTATAAGTTTAGTCGAGGAAGTGGTATATAGGGCAAAAATGACGAAGCTTTGTGTCAGCTCCCTATCGCATTTCATGTATTTTGCATAGGAGACTTGCTACATTTTTCTGTTTGTGGGATTACTCCAAAACGGTTGGACTGTTGTTGCCAGGACTTTCACTTGCAGATAGTTGTTTTATTTAAAAAAAACTCAAGCTTCTTTAATCTTAGCTAAATAATTAAGAGTAAGAGAGTAATATTCTGCGTGGACAACCTTGTAAGTAACAATTCAGCGCTAGACACACGACGAGGACGGGTCGTGGACAGGGTGCAGATGGGGCGCCTTTGCGACCTTTTAAAACATGTTGAAGAGACGAGGTGCGGACGTAACGCTCAATATTACAGGTGTGTGATTCCCGGCATTCTATACGTGTTCGTAATATGTCCGCACTCCGTCTTCGTCTTACGTGTTTTCTGTGTGTCCATCGCTCTAGCTTTATGCAATTGCAATACAATGCATTACAATTTCAGAACTCCTAGGCAGATCCTGTTCCAATATCCAAAGGCTAATCACTTTTGTAGATACACAGCAACGCTTCGCACACACTTCAAACTAATCGTTTAGCCCAACAATACACATCAAAGTAATCTTACAACAGAGTTGAATGAATGAAGTCCGAAGTGATTCCTGTATGTGGAATAAATAAATATTTGTGTAGCAAGGATAGTTGGTCCAGCTTGAGTGTTTCTGCATGTGAGGTTTGGTTTGTAAAGTGTGTATTTACTAAATTAATGTTGGTTGTTTCTGTTGGTTGTTAATTGTATTCGCGATTTATAAGGAGTACTGTGCAACCACTTAAATAAGTATCTTTGATGATGAAAGTTTTAAAATTGACATCTGACTAACTAAAAGATCGTACAGACGCCAGCACATTAAGTTACCCCAATGTGTTAAATTTTCCCAATTGAATATGAACCTTATTTACTTTGACATAAAGTTGAAAAGCGATCAAAGAAATTTGACACATTGGGGTAACTTGATGTGCTGGCGTCTGTACAAGACATCTGACTAAGTAAAAGCCAGCAAGCGTGAGGCGTTAACCAACTGCTTAGAAAAACCAAATAGACACTTGGACGTTGTTTTTCAACCCAAAATTTAAAGATGTATCAACGTAAACAAAGCAAAGGAGCATATATAACTATTGGAGGAATTTGTGTTTTTTTTCTACTTTCTTATTCAGCCAAACTCAAAGATACGTGGGTTTATTTGTAGGTAACTATTTTTGAAGAAACAAAATTCTAAACAAAATAATCTAATTGGCTTATTTATTGTAAAACTAAAATTTATCAGACGATTGTTAAAAGGACCGTATTGTTTTCGTAAAAAGTTTTTATTATCGATCGATCGTAGGTGTACCCTGCCTACCCACTTAATACCCTGATCGTAATGCAAACGATGATGTCGCTGGCATTCACTTTGATCTCAAAATCCCATACCTATGCGTCCTGATCTCTAAGGAAAACGATATTACTGAAGGAAACAGTCGTGACCTTCAGAAAATTACATCACATGATATGAGGAAGTGGAGTTCAAAGAATTCCTCTGACGTTTTCTGAACTCACAGGAATATGTCAAGTTATATCAAGTGTAAGTTTAGTTGTACGATACAAGCGCCACTTTTGAAACAAATACCAATGAATCACGGAATTATGTATTTAAACTTAGTTTCAAGCAAATACATTCAATACTTACCTACTAATAAACGGGACATAACGAACAAAATATTCATGCGATACTTATATATATTGTACTGATGGACGCAAGTAAAAAAAAAACAACGCATTTGTTTATAGAAGTACAATAACAACCATAGCATAAAATAACAAAATAAAATATAACAAAATAAAATGAATTTAGTCTCAGATGGGCGTAAAGAATTATGTACAATTAATTATTATGGTTATAATAAAAAGAAAATAATAATACCAGCCTGTTACTGTCCCACTGCAGGGCAAAAGCCTCTTCTCATACAGATAAGACACGAGTATTTATCACCACGCTTGCTCAAGGTGGATTGGCGATTTCAAACTTATATCAGCTTTAAGTCCAGGTTTCCTCACGATGTATTCCTTCACCGATGTCATGTGATGATGTCTAAGATAAACTTTACTTATTATGGTTGCTAGAGAATAATTCACACTGACCTCCGTACTAGTTAAAACTGTATCACTGTAGGTCGGTCCTCATCGTTCTCCAAGAATCACATAATAAGGTATTAACAGTGAATTTATATTTTTACGCATAAACAGGTAGTTTTGTAATACATAGAACATTGCGATTTTACATTCCAATCATTAGGTGGGTAAAACTAAAATTAATTTAGTATATGCAAAATATTTAGACAAAAACCAAAAAAAAAAAATAGTTTAAAAGAAGATGTATACAAGTTTGTACGTATGTAAATGTGATTGGTGAATCTTATTGGTGTGTGAGTGTGTGTCGAATAGTCTAGTTTAGTACGCTTGGCTACCGCCGTAATTTCACTGTATGATTAATGTTACTGAGATACGGAACCTCAGTTTTTCAATGACATTTCTTCGTATGTCAACTCTAGTATTTTAAACCTCTTTGGTTTCAAACAAAGACATTCAATACCTATAGACCGGACATCACGAACAAAATTTTCGTCCGAAAAAGTGTGTCCTGCTGGATACAAGTCTATGAGTATTTTGTAGTACGCTCCGCTTCCGCTCCAATATTCACTTAGATCAATAATAGTACAATATTCATCATCATTATTCATTATTATTCTAGGTGACGTTACTGAGACATGGGATCAAAGTTTTTCTATGACATTTCCTTGACATGCCCGCTCTATAGTATTTTAGATCTCTGTGGTTTCAAACTACGCTGGTAAACAAATGTTTTTTTTTGGTTTGTAACGTACAAACGTTTGTGGGTAAAAACTGACTGATATAAAAATATTTCTCTGTTAGAAATACTATTATTGCCGAGTGTTATTGAATTATGTTAGGTTTCTTTCACGCAAATGCAGGCAGAAACTAATAGTTTTATATTTCTTTATTTTTATTAGCTTAACCACATATTTAATAATGCCAATAAAATTTTATGTATGGGTTATACATCTTTAGTGCATGAGGAAGGTAATGAAAACCTGTATAGCAGGACACCAGGTTTATTGGTACCTTTCACAAAACGATTTTACATGTTAATGGAATCCAGCAAATAACTGTAATGTATCCTATATAAAATCAGGAATTGGACCTACGATGTTACTCGCGATTCAATAACATATTATTATTATTGTGAAACAAAACAAAACGTTAATATTTGAGTAAGTTATGAACACAATGAAAATACATTTTGAATTCATTTAATGTATATTTGGCTCTTAATGTTACCCTGCCAGACAAGAAATGAACTTTCATTTAAATGAACATAAACCGGCAATGAATTATTAAATAAACTTAATTAAAAACTGAGGATCTCTAAAAATGGTTGCTATTGCGCTGCTCGGCTGCATATTCAGAAGTTGGTAACTCGGCACAATAACGTGGGGAAAGTTTAAAGTGGTGTGTTTTTCTAGTAGCCGGGCAGTGCGAATAACACAAACTTTAGCCGGCCACACGCCACCACAACAACATCTACTCTACTAGTTGCCCTTACCCACTGACTGGGACTAATGGCGAATTACATATTTAAGCTATACCCAACAAAACGGTTGCATAGTAAACTTTTTAGAAAGCATTAGCGTTTCGCTGACGTTTAATCTCTCAAACAAACGAAATCCAACACTACAGTTATTTCACGAGCACCACAGTATAATGTTTCCAGTGTTATTAATCTGTTAATTCATGACCGCCCCTGTGTGTGAACACCGACCAGAGTTATATCACAACATATTCATGCAAACTAAATTGAAATGCATAAAAACGAATAACGTTTTGAAACTGTTAACAAAAAAAGTTATATTTTCGTCGTTTCACAGCAACAACTGCTTGCAATTTATAGTAGGCATTAATTAAAATTTTAATAAGATTCCGTGGAAAGCGTGTTTTAGAACAAAGGAGACTACCTTACAATGTGATGAAATAAGTCAAACAATAATTTCGAAGAGAAATGTGGTTTGCGCCTTTGTTTTAATAAAATTTAATTAAGCGTAATTATATTTCATCTTTCACGTCTGGAAGACGAATCAGAGTAATCTGCGGACCATGGACTCAATGATATTGAATTTAGTCTTGGAGCGGCATTGCTGTCAGTTTATTCAAAGGGAACAACAGAGATTTATATACCATCTAATTATTATCAATAACTGCCTCGTTAGTCTAGTGGTCGTAAGCTCTACCTTTGACCACGAAGTCCTGAGTTCAGGCAAAGTGTCATTGATTTTTCCGCTCGTAATTTTCCAGTAGCAGCCTGGACATGTAGCGAATAATTTTCATTGATTGATTTATATATATAACTTATTGTACGGTTACATAAATTCAAGTTCTTCTAACTTATCAGACAGACGTGTTGCTGGGGAGTTCGGTCCGCCACTTCTTCTTCCCAGCAAAAATACTAGGAAAACCCGAAAGGCGGGCTGAGGATCAGCAACATTTGACGTTCAAAAAGTGCTAATCCGTAGACTTATTTGAATAAATGATTGTGACTTTGATTCGACTTTTTGATTTTGATTATGAACGAAGCGTTATTGAAATCCCATGCTTCAACATAACTAGCAAAAAGTGGGCGTACTATATAGGTACATCACTGCAATACCCTTCGGGGAATACAGGCGTGATGATGTTATGTGTACGTATTTGTGTGCCTTTGTGGCAATCTTTTTAGAAGCGAAACACCTATGGAAATTTTGGACAAAAATACGTCGTTTTAATCAGCTTAAAAAGGTATAATATCAAATCTGAGGGTTTCTTCCGAACCCATCAAAATGATAGATTTTAGCAATAAAAATTTAACCCAATATTATAATACAAATAGATGTTACCTATATTTTAAAATGGCGAAATGTGGGGGTGCTACAGATATATCTGTGCCTAACTCTTTGGGGATTACATGCCTGATGTTATGTGTATGTCCTAAAAGTAATTTGGAATTACAAATATATTAAATTATTAAAAATAATAAGTATACTTAAACATCCTACTTAGAATGAAATGTTCATAGGGCATAAATCTAGATGAGAGCTCAAGTAAAGAATTCCTAAAATGTAACTGTATTTTGATTCATTAAAATGGGGAAAAGAATCCTTGTATTCTGCACCTGGGAATTTTGATACCTAGTAAACATTTTAAATGAACTTCTAGAATAGCCTTCAGCTAAAATAGAGCTGTTAAATGGTTGCACATTCTAGAAAATATACGATCTATTTAAACTTGTTTGTCTACCTCATTAAGTTTAAAATGGTATGCAAAAAGCAGGCTAAGTTTCCTTTTAAATAGGAGACATGTATTTTTTACTCTCAATGCGCTCATTTAGATCGAAATTCTTCGTTAGAGAACCAAATGAGTGTAAATACTTTGCTTAATATTTTTTTCATTTTATTATACCTTCTCTAGTAGGTACGTAGGAAGGTACTGTAAGGTAAACTGCCATCTAGTATGTTCAAAATTAATCAAGTATCAATAACAGAGTTCATTATTATACAGGGTTTAAAAAGACCCTTAACGTAAACAAAAACTACATATTCTACCCATCACTGGGACAGTTTTTTTCTTCTAGAGCACACCTGGGAATTAACTGTGTTTGGAGATATTGAAGGTCAAAGAACATATTTTTTTTCGTTTTTTTTACAAAATTGTATTCCAAGTATCATTAGTAAACTTTCTTCCGAACAAACATAATCAAAATTATCGATTTTTCAAAACAAATTACGCATTTGAAGTTACACTAATGCAATGGATACTAAACAAGCGGGCCGGTCGGGTCGACGACCAAGCACGAGTGGCCATACGCTCAGCTGATCGAAAGTTGCGTTGCGTTGTCGCGCTATGCAATGCGCGCAAGATGAAAAAAAAGTATTTTCCCAGCATTCTTTTTTGGTTATAGTTACTTAATTATATGTACCTACAGAATGTGTGGTTATCGGCTATGTGATCGGTCTTTTTACACCCTGTATAATACAATTTACCAGTAGTCACTAAAGTGATCCAAAATTTGTTTGTTTTCCTTTCTGCAGTCTTCTTCTATAGAAAATTATAAACTTTACTTACTCTAGCGCGCAATTTTCGAAGAAAAGGATCTGAGGTTTCGTTTCACCTATTATTATGAATTAAGTGCACTTATAAAAAAGTGTCTAAAACAAATGAGTTCTACCTAAACTAGGTATCCTTTTTTCTGTGTGGTAAGTGACTTTCCTTCTCCTTCCTTGTGTAAGCGAATGAGAATCAGAATGAGAATTATGCAATTCACATAATTATGAATCCGAAAGTCAAAGCCTTGAGTTTGCTATACCTAAAACTTCCAGCTTGTCTGCTGTAAGGTCTCTTCAGCAAAAGAAACAGTACCCACAATACTATTAATTAGAGCTGGGACCACATCAGGCAACGAAAATCGTCATCAGTGGTTGCCTAGTGGTCAATAATATGATCGTTTTAGCTTTCTACAGAGCTATTTAGTGTAAACCATAGAAAAGGAGAGACTGAGTGTTCCTTATCCAGCTGTGAAGTCAATAGTAATGTAGTAAGAAAGTTTGAGAGAGATAAAACGAACGTGCAGCTAAAAGTTGTCTCTTTTTAGAATTCTGATGAAAAGAGAATGAAAGAGACAGGTATTGGCCGCACAGCCCCTCTGTCTTTTTCTATTATATATATTATCACCTAGTACTTATACTCCATCCGGGTAGGTAGTTAATTAAAGGTAAACAATCTTGACAAGTCTTTTTACACAAACGCTTATTAATTAAATACAACTACTGTTTAAACAAACTGTTTAATTGATTATGTAACTGTGTTAATAACTAAAAATATAAAAGTCAAAATTGTTTACCTTTTGTTAACTACCTAATCGGATGGAGTAGGTATAGTATGGCTTTATTTTTTTTTTCAAAACGGTCGCGGGAACGTCAAAGTATAAAGAGAAAAGTACGAAATACACGTGCAAAGTGCTAATTGATGTAATAAGATGATGAATGTTAACAGTTCCAGTAAAACTTTTTACACTTCCCTTCATATCTTATCATTTTATTAAATTAAATCCATAGAGAATCATCAACACATCATCACCTACTTACACACGGTCCGTATCTCCGGTCACCAAATGACCGGACGATTAATCTAGTAACATGCGATGTGTCAGACGCTTCATTGTGACCAGGTGCTGCCCGTGATTAATTATCTGACAAAATTGTGCCACATTAATAAACAATTAGTTGGCATCCGAGTGCCATTTTATTAATGCAAGCCCGTTATAATTATACGGTACTAAATTTTTAAAACAGGTTATCAATATTATTGGCATGATGAGCTAAATTGGTTTTTACACCGATTTTCGTTTAGTCTGATGGCGTAATTAATGTGACTTGTATAATATTCATCATATAAAAGTATTATTCAGAAATCGTGCCAAATTTTTGCAGTCAATGATTTATTTCTTATGACTAGATTGTCAGTTAATAAGTGTAAGATAAGTTTTAAAAAATATCTTAGACAGACAGACTAAAAAAATAAACTTCTTCTTCATCTTTGACAAACATTCTAAAGTCCTAACGGAAGGTTTGCCAATGTGCAATGGAGCGCTCCAAAACGCAAATAGTCGAAAGACTGCCGAACTAAAATGGTACTAGGCAGGCAGGACATGTCTGCCGCATAAAGAACGAGCTGTGGGCTTGTAACACCCAGAATTAGTGCCCTACAACCGGGGCCGCGTACCACAAAAAAGATGGCGGGAATTGGAGAGTCGCAACAGATGGAAGGAATGATGGGAGGCCTTTCCTCAGCAGTAGAACAGTTCAGGCTTAGTAATAATAATATCTTAAATACTAGTAGGTTCACATACCCTAAATATCCTAAGTAAAAAATTTAGGAATGTAATTAAACTAACATTGAAGCAATCACTGCTTGACTAGATTGACCGAATTCCTAAGACGCGTAAGACTTTGGTACCTGCCTACGATTACTTAATCACTTGACTTCTCTAATAATGATCAGCAGAGCTATTCTATAATAAACAGCCCGTGAAGATGTAAGTGAAGTGATGTTGAATTTAGCTATTATTCCATTATTTAATGCCTAGGCCTACCTTGATCAAATTTTTACGGGGTGATTATGAACCCAAAGCTGGTTGATTCGATAAATGTCACCCTTTGAAAATTTGAGCGAAGTGAACTGTCAATTCCTAACATCAAATTTAAGGAATGACAGCTCAATTCACCTTTATTTCATTATGCATGTCGTGGAAAGCGATATTCTTGAATAATAAGTTGTGAAGTTGTTAGTACGGAGTCTATGGTGACCAGCGTGACGTTACTTGTCATTTGAAAATGGCGCGAATGTGTTTTCGGTAATGTCACGTAGTTGTCACGTAGTTGTCTGGTCGTGCTGGTGCGTGGGAGCTGGGCAGAGCTCAGGTTGATTTGAGGCACCAACGAAGACTCACATCCAGTACGAAACTGTCAGTTACCTTTTTGAGTTATGTTTTGTGATTACGAATGTTAAGTGAGGTTATAACTGCAATGAAGATTGTTTTTCTACGTTATGAACTCGGTACCACGAAACCCCCATTGGTGTCAGCTCATCGCTCAGCCATCGCTGACGAAGTCATGCATTTTCACGAAGTGATTTTACAGAATAGCAAATTTAGAGTTAGAAGTGTGCTCACATTCGTTTATACAAAAATACCCATTTTTCTGCCAAAGAAAAGGTGCGAATGTGAATTCCTACGTAAAGCAAACTTTACTTAGCAACAATAAGTCAAACTATTCCCTCTATGAACAAAGAGCCTAACCTAACATCAAAATAATTTTCCCTTTTCTTGTAGGTGTCTAACTATTCTAAGGTAGGTACTTTAGAACTAAGACTTTATTGAGTGTACTTATCGTGAATAAGGCTCGCTAAGCTCTTTGTCTGAAAGTGTATCGGGCAATCCTATTTCAGACACTAATTAATGCGTACAAAATTATCTTAATGTAGCTCAATATTGTAAGCAGCACCTTAATATTTTGGAAAATGAAGCTTATGGCTACAAAATAACTGCTACATAGCTTGATCAATGGTTAAAGTCCACTTGCAGAGGTCAGGCGGTGGATGGGTTAATTACATATTTAGTTTAACTGTTAGTCCCCTTTTTGTGCATATCAGTCTGTACAAAATCGATACTAATTTTATTAGTGAAAAAGTAAGTGTTAGTTTATTTGTTAGGCGGTATTCTACGACTAAACGGCTGAACGAATCGTAATGGAATTTGGCAAGGAGATTGATCATATCCTGGAGACGGACATAAGCTATCTTTTGTCTTTTTTTCTTAAACATTTTTCAAATGCAGCGCCATTTTGGATGGCATGAACGGTGTCAAATGTCAGTTCAATAACAGGAGACAATTCGACGTTTGACAAGTCTTGAGCAAAAACTAAGAATTTGTGGACCAATTTTCAATATTCTTTTTTTTATTTGTAAGAGTATTATATACTCCTGAGGTAGTCGCATTTTAATTTGGTGAAGATCTGGTGCTGATCTTCTGAGATATACAACGGAACTCTTCAAAAATAGACGGCAAATCGGTCTTGATTGCTAGAATCGCTTATGATAATTGTCCATAAAACATCATGACGTATCATCACGCCTGTACCTATGCTCTGAGGGGTACGCAGTTGTGTACAAAACTCTAAATTTGGAAGTCGGTGGCCCTTCATGAATAAGACAAAACCACCAAAGCCACAGACTTCCTAATTTAGAGTTATTTTACACCGGTTAGTTTTTTTTTAAGTCGGTTTTATTTATTGCAAAAAAGTTTTTATTATACAGGTTGGTACAAATTAAGTAACAGATCTCATGTATGTATTAAAACATGTTTCTGCTCTATTTTATGGCATAGACCATTTGTCAATTCTTGTGACAGCAACAGGAAAGCGTCTTAACATAATACCACGCCTGTAATCCCCGAAGGGTTAGGCAGAAGTGTAGGTACCTGTGGTAAGCATACCCACATTTTGCCAGTTATATCTAAGTCCCATGCAATAGTGGGCCAACCTATTGCCATCAGTCGGGCAAAAATGCAGAGTCTAGGCTGTAACTGAGAAATACTAGATTGAAAAAAAACAGTTAGGTACGTTTTGATCGGCCTGTTGGACAAGTAGTTAGTGACCCTGACTGCTATGCCGGGTTCGATTCCCACCCAGGAAAATCTTCGTGTGATAAGCACGATCATTAGCTCTGTGTCTGGGTGTATATAATTTATCCATAATATGTATGTATTTAGAAATATATAAGTATGTTTATCAGCTGTTTAGTACCCATAACACAAGCTCTTAGCTTAGCTTGGGTCTAGATGGCGTTGTGTGTAAGTTTTGGAATATTTGTTTATGTATTATTATTTATTATTGTCTGATCCAAGGATCGAGCCCAACATCATGCACAGCAGTATAGCTTGCAACTACTAGACCAACGAGGCTGCCATATAAGCAGACTTATTAGACTCATTTAGTGTTTTCAACCATAACAAACCAAAAGTTTAAATTCACCTATTAATTATTATCACACCACATCGGTCGAAAAATAGCAATAATATAGCTGAAAAAGACACTTAATCTATTGTTTACCGTGTCAAATCGGTTGCTTCACTGGTAGCAAAATAAATCTACACATGTAGGTCCGTAAGTACTTAGGTACATCAATGTTTTTGGTCCAAACATTATCCTCTATGGCTTCACGGATGTCGAGAAATAAATGCGGCCTCAAGTGTTTTACTACCACTCCGGGATAAAAGGATTCGCCGTAAATAAAAACATATACATTAACATAATATCTTCTTATGTATAGAAAATAGAGGATGTTTCCCGTGAGATTTTGGAGGAAACTCTTAGTTCTATGATTCATTAAGTAATAATTTGGACATCGCTTTGAACATAATATTATATCAGACTCATATTTCACAAGTCAGTCATTAATTGAGTTAGTAGATCATAGAAGATCCATAAAAAGCAACAAATTAAATTTATACTTAAAAATATTTATGTTTCAGTTGAATTTAATTCTCTATTTTGAAAACCAAAAAATCATACAAAATAATAACTTAAACAGTTACCGAGGGTGTTACAATTGGCGGCCTTATTGCTAAAAGCGATCTCTAACCTTTGGACGGACATGATAGAGAAGGGAAAAAGATATGCAGGTAGTTTGTGGTGTACTATTTACATACAAAGAACTCAAAACTGTTTAAACAAACACCTAAAATAAGTATACATTTAAAAAAAAATACGTAGTACCTACCTTTTTGAATTTAAAAATTATGAATCCCTCTGGGACCCTCTTTTAATATTTACAATATGACCTAAATAGTGGTCAAATAAAGCATAGGTAGTCGTGAAACAAAATGTTGTACACTCAAAATGTTGTATCAATACTGGCAAAAGTACAATATATCATATGAAAAGCACGGTCTCGTAAAATCGTGTTCACATGAGTATTCACAATATCGAAACCAATACCAACACAATTCACAATTTTGTCCTGGCAAATTGTGTCAGAACAAAAATGTCGAGTGAAGCTGTATTGGCACTAAAATAAAAATTGACACTAAACTATACAGTATGTGCAGTGGCGCAGCAGGTATTTGAACTCATTTCATTGAGCACATGGACAGACAGAACGTTGTCAAAGCTTTCCTAAAAATAAATAATGGAATTACTGACAACCGAACTAAAACTGGCTATCTTTTATTAAATTACAAAAAAAAAATACTACCGATAAATTCTTGTAATGAAGCAACTTATTATAATGGTGAGTAGTGCAAGCCTAGTGTTGTCTGAGCTGAACCATAGGCCCCTTGACTTTTCCGATTCATGTGCGTATTGTTTAATAATTTGTCACTACCTTAAAAAACGTAGACATTGTCAGAAAAAGGCTTGGGGATGTTTCTTGACGGTATATGAAGCCAAGTCAGAGGCTACACGACTAACGTCACGAAAATAATAAAAAGAGAAAAGTAAGGTAGGGGAATATGGTTGGGAATATACACATTTAGGGGACAGTTTTAAGTACGAATTTGGAAGATGAAAACAAAACGATGAGTAAAAGATGACACGGCCCGAAAGGAGGTAGTGACGTTTAATAGACATCTATGGAAGACGAACTGTGTGCTGTGCTTATCCCACATATTATATGTAATAGGATAAGGGCAATGATAATATTTAATCATCGTCATCATCATTTCAGCCATATGAAGTCCACTGCGGGAAATAGGCCTCCCCAATAGATCTCCAATAAGACCGGTTGGAAGCGGCTCGCATCCAGCGCGTTCCCGCGGCCTTAATGAGGTCGTCTGAAAGATAAATCAAAATTTCTGAGATCAGAAATGAGGAGATCCGTAGAAGAACCAAGGTTACCTACCGATATAGCCCAGCCGATTAGCAGGTTGAAGTGGCAGTGGGCAGGGCACATAGCACGGAGGACTGATGACCGATGGGATGGAGGAAAGGTTCTCGAGTGGAGGCCAGGTACAGCAAGCGCAGCGTAGGACGTCTACCCACAAGGTGGACAGATGATATTACTTATTAATATTTGATTTTAACCCATTAATATATTTCAACTTAGCAATACAAGTGCCTATTTGTACAGTTCTTTACTTAGGTAATATCATTAACATTGAATATATTCGAGTGGGTTCGATTCCCACCCAGGACAAATGTTTGTGTGATGAGCACGATCATTTGTTCTGTGTCTGGGTGTTACTTATCTATAATATGTATGTATTTAGAAATATATAAGTATGTTTATCAGCTGTTTAGTACCCATAACACAAGCTCTTAGCTTAGCTTGGGACTAGATGGCGTTGTGTGAAAAAGTTGTGGAATATTTTTATATATTGACGTTCAGATATCTCTAAACAAACCTATCTAAAGAGCTGTGAAATACAAAGTTTAAAACTCATAATGTTCCATTCTCGGTTTCAGACTAGCAACCAAGTAATAAACATCTTTCGTAAACTTCTACCAAGTTAATGAAAACCTCGTGAGACACTAACAAAATAAATGACCACTTTGTACGGCGTGGCATCTATACCATAATTGAAGGAAGACACTTCTGGAATACCTTTTTTCAAGGAGCATGTTCATTAATTACAGGGGCGTATTTTTGTCCCTGACCATTAGAGATACGTCAGCTCGCCGTTAACCTGAGATTAATGACGTGGCTAGCTAAATTCTATCGCTATTTTAAACATTTTAGCCATCACAGACTGAACATTTCCAGTTTTTGATCGGATGAAAGTTTAATTTGTAAATCTAGTTAAGCTCTCGGCTCGACTCGTTCGTATGAGCTTAATGATTAACTTTGTTTAAAACAATGCTTTATTATAACAAGTTGATTGTTTTAGCCGAAAACTGTTTGTTGAATGTTCGACCATTCATTGAAGGTATACGTTCAATTTTGGACATTAACGGGCTTAAATAGACTATCACTAATATAGCGAATGAACGCCCGAAGTCTGTTTTGTGTAGTAATAAATCGTTATGGCGAAAATAACTGGCTATGTAATTGGGGGTTACAAAAGTGTAACAAAAACGAAACAAATTATTGACGGCCGCAAGACAGTCGATATTGACATAATTATTTTAAACTTTCTACTTAGTAGTAGGACTGGCCTGTTGGTCTAGTAGTTAGTGACCCTGACTGCTATGCCAGAGATCGTGGGTTTGATTCCCACCCAGGACAAATGTTTGTGTGATGAGCACGATCATTTGTTCCGTGTCTGGGTGTAATTTATCTATAATATGTACATATTTAGAAATATATAAGTATGTTTATCAGCTGTTTAGTACCCATAACACAAGCTCTCAAGCTTAACTTGGGACTAAATGGTGTTGTGTGAAAAGTTGTGGAATATTTATTATTATTTATTTATTTATTAGTAATAATTATAAGTCTCAGAATCCTTAAAGTTTAATTTTTACTAATGAAATATTCCAAGAAGTCCAAATATCTTACCACTACCCATAACTATAATCACCTTCTACTATACAACCACCTCAGAAAGGAACAAAAAATAAATAATTTCATAAATTTTGGTCGAGTATAAACAGTTCCAGAGTTGGTTGCTTAGTAAAAGTTATTCACATTAATTGGTAGAACACACAAAAATACTCTGTGGATTGAAATACCATCTTTACCATCTCTAATCCCTTTCATATTTTCCATCCATTATTCAAAACATAACAAAGACATCAACTATACATCCAATCATATCAATTCTAAACCGCACATTCATTCTTAAAGCATCCGATATTCAAACAAAACTGTTCTCCTGAGAGAGAAAGAGATAAGTATAGGAATCCACTTCAGAACATATCTCGTTAGCCATCCAATTAGTACTCCGATTGACAGTTGAATATTTTATACGTCACAGTAATATTACCGATACGATTTTGTTGCTTGTTTACTCCACATCAGATGCTATAAAAATCTAGTTTTTTTTTTTGTAATGATAAAGCTCTGATTTTTTATTATATTTTGTCCGATTCATCGTGATGGGTTATTGAATTTATTATCTGGTTTAATTTGGATTGCATTGTACGTACCTATCAATATTCTGTTAAGTCTGTTTTGCACTTGTTTTTTATAAATTTCAATGGGAGAAATTAGTATTTTGTTAGCGTGAAATCGTTTTTATAAAATGTTATATCCATATTGTTTATTAGCTAGTAGGCGTAACTGGTAACATAATATTTCTGGTAACATGCATAAGTAATTAAATTAAATCGATTTATAATGATATTTACTTATTTGTATGTATGGTTTCAAATTTTTATAACTTGCTTGCCTAGAAATGTGTTGCTAGAAAGTTTGTTCCGTAACTTTTTCCATAACACTACACAGTTGTTTATTCCTCTAACTATCCCAGTTATACTAAGAAGCAGAAACTCTTTACAAAAAAAAACTTAGTTTTGCGGTCGCAAGATATCAATACTTTTATACTGAAAAGATTTCTTACTAAGCAAGATAAATTTCCTACTAAGGTGTGAGGCCTACGGCGGTTGAGTTCGACTGGATATTTGCCGATATTTTTCTTGTTGTAACCCCAATAGAATCAAGATCCTGAATATGACTACCACAAGCAATTAAGGACTACAAACTCATCCGCATGGAACTATAAGAATACAAAATGTTTCATGTCCCAAACAATTGGTTTCATACCAAAATTGAGACATCCCCAGTACCTACAGTATCTACTGAAGTTTAATAAACAATAGTCGTATCCACGTACGACAATTGTTTTCGTCGTTTATTAAACTTCAGTTAAAACAGCAATGTTTTCGGATAACTATTAGATGTACTGCTGCTACATATCACAGTGTATATCTTCAGACATGTGTCTCGTAAGTAAACACCTCTGCAGTTGCCAGACACGTGGATACGTGTGCTTTGCCATGCACGTTACACATTTACATGGCTATGCTTAACCTATCACTAAACAAAGACACTACACGTCTATTCCATTTAAATTACAGAGACGCAATCAAGATGAATATAAACAAGAAAAACCATTAATATCGATGTTAAACTTACTCACAATATTTACCACATGAATGACCCACGCAAATTAAAATTGTAAAACCCTCCCACATGTATCGACCGACGACAACAAAATGGTCCTTAACATTTTTATAGAATCGTATAACTCCCCTACGAATGGACTTACATAAATAAAACTATGAAAAATGAATGGCTCAATTCCTTTATCCCTATTTTTTCCTCCATCGGACTCCAAATAACGTGCTCGTTTGCCATCCAGGGTCATAAATTCGGCGTCTCTCTGGCCCCACGACCCATTTGCAATTGAAAGCGTTCTTTATAACAGGGTATGTCCGGTCTCACTTTTACGATCGACTGTACATGCAAGCGCGGTCGTACTATCATAATACACTCGCCACATTTCTATTGACTACATTCTATTTTTCTTTTTCTTTTTTTTACAGATATCATCTTGCAGATTAACCTATGAAGTTGAGGTCTGTTGTGTTCCTGATTGCTGGACTAG
The DNA here is from genome assembly GCA_921972225.1 of Euplexia lucipara. Taxonomy (NCBI): domain Eukaryota; kingdom Metazoa; phylum Arthropoda; class Insecta; order Lepidoptera; family Noctuidae; genus Euplexia; species Euplexia lucipara. The sequence continues at coordinate 9,523,661 of OV179144.1, read as the reverse complement.
TGGATGCCATAATCTCTTAATAACTTAGTACGGACTATGAATCAGGCAGTCACTAGGGGAGGGCAGTTATGAAAGGACGAGTCTACATTTGAGGATTGACTAAACATGTTGAAATTTTTCAAAATTAATAATTAAAATTTGAGTATTATTTTTCAAGGAATAAACTGACAATACTGTTTCTTATCGGTGAAATTGTAGGTGGGTGGATGCGAATATTAAAATAATAATTCCAATGTTCAAATACCGAACGGTCTGGAGATCCAAATGCCGATCCAAAGACGTATGTTTGAAATCTCTAAATTTAAATTAGCAAAATAAAAGCAGATAAGTTTGTTTATGTATTTATACTCATAATATGTATTAGTATTCTTTGATTCCTTTTATTTTCATTTTTAATTGCACCTACCACTGTTTTTCTCTGCATCACCTAAAGGTTGACTGGTAGAAAATGCCTATGGCATTAAGTACGCCTCTGTACATTAGTGTGCTTGAAGTATTATATAAATAAATAAATACATAAGTAATTAACATTATTTTGTGCCATGCACAAACCTAAACGTCACGCGTAGTTCCCGTTCCCGGAAAAGTAGTGAAGTAATTTTTTAAATCAGACCGGTACTTTTGAAGTTTATCCGTTATGTACAAAAATACAAATTTTTCCCCTTTATATTTTTTTTTGTCTTTTATAGAAGATGGATGAAAGATGATAAGAACAAGGAAACAAGGAAGATGGATTATAAGAACACTAAAGAATATTTTTTGTTTTATTTAACTAGTCTGCTAAGTATTCTTGTTTATGTACAGACGTCAGCACATCGACCTACCCCAAACTGTCAAATTTTCCCAATTAAACATGAACCTTATTGTGTTCAGAATAAAGTTGAAAACCTATCAAAGAAGTTTGACACATTGGGGTAGGTTGATGTGCTGGCGTCCGTACGTAGTGTATGGGCTCATGTCCAGCATGCGTAGCATGAACACATTGAACACCGAAGAAACGGCCTTTGTCTACAGACGAATCGGCAAAGTGACAGATTATGTAGACAGGAACCTCAATCTGTCAAATTTCTTTCAATAAACCTGCCTGCGTAGTATGAACACTTAATTTCTTTTCTTCCGAGACACGACAAAGACCGTTTCTTCGGTGATCATGCTACGCGTGCTGAATTGACGAGACCTCATGCCTCGGATATTGATCTTATGCTTATATTTTTCAATTGAACCGTTACCTATTTAAATAATTAGCACACACATAAAACCAAAACAATATTCCTATCTTAGCCAACAATAAGTTGCAAGTCTAATACTTGAAAACGCAGCATTTCACTTCCAAGAAATCCACATTCAAAGATACAATCTCCACCTTTTTATGGCAAGACCTTAAACAGCCAAATTGAATCTCAAACGATTGGGCATTCTAATCATACTAAACCAGATAAACAGCTTAATCTCTCACTTATCTCGCTAAAACCGCTATAAACAATCGTATTTCGCGTGAACGTTATGGTATAATTATCTAAATATCCAATCGCCTAAATTGCTATAAATAAAAGCCCATTGTCAACGGAATCGGATTGGATTTAGACATACCGCATGAGTATATACGCCATGGAGAAGGATAGAATACAAATAGCGAATCAATGTGATTGCATACATCTACTAATTGATTGCTAATCCGTCAGGGAAGCTGATTGGTCAAAGGGTTCGGTTAAAGGGTCTGATTTGCAGTTTTCACTCATTATAACCAATAGAGTGCCTAATCGATCTGTCTCTTCATTGATTGAGTAATCCACGGAATCGAGTACCTACTAGTGATTGTCATACTGTTTGAGTTTCAAGAACTGTTACCGAATACATTTTATACTTTTTTATTGTAGACTTGACGTGATGAGTGGTATTTTCAAATACTTACCTATTATTGGTGGGTGTATTAATGATAAGAAATAATATTCGCCTCACAGTAAGTTAAATTAGGTCTGTTATCCGAAATCACAGCATGGTCAGAAGCCATCCCATCAAGCTACCCCAATGAATCGAATTTCTTTGATAGGTAGTTTTTCAACTTTTTAACAAACAGGATTTTGACTGGCCTGTTGGTCTAGTAGTTAGTGACCCTGACTGCTATGCCGGAGGTCGTGGGTTCGATTCCCACACAGAACAAATGTTTGTGTGATGAGCACGATCATTTGTTCTGTGTCTGGGTGTAATTTATCTATATTATGTATGTATTTAGAAATATATAAGTTTATTTATCAGCTGTCTAGTACACCCATAACACAAGCTCTCAAGCTTAACTTGGGACTAAATGGCTTTGTGTGAAAAGTTGTGGAATATTTATTTATTTTTTATTTAGGATAAAATTAATGTTCATTTGAGAATATTTTACAGTTTGGGTAGCTTAATGTGCTGGCATCTGTACATAGATACTAGATACAGTCATGCAAGAACACAGGCATAGTGCATGCAACTTTTTTGTGGTTAGTGGCCCTACTCGTATCTACTATTCCGGAAACCGTGGGTTGAATTCCCACCCAGGACAAATGTTCGTGTGTAATTTATCTATAGTATGCATGTATTTTGAAAAATATAAGTTTGTTTATCAACTGTCTAGTACTGATAGTACCTACAAACTCTGCTTTGATTGTGACTAAAAGGCGTTGTGTGAAAGTTGAGGAATTCAACAAATAATTAACAAAAACGAAAGAAACAAATGTCAACAATAACATGTATCACGCGTCTTAACTAGTGTATGTTTCGATTGATTATTGTTTTGCTATGTTGCCGCTCCGTGCGGAATGTGGCTGCGGCTAAGCGAGACACATGATGGCTACATACCGCAACAACTTAACAGACTAGTGATGAGGGTCATGTCAAATGTTAATCATGAATCCAAATGTTGATTTTCGATTATCGACTACGACCATCTGGTATTTTATTATGTTGTATAAACTACTGCGATTATATTAAAATGTAGGTATCTATTGAAATGAAAATAAAGTTTATACAATATAAACTTTATAAACTAAGTTGTTATTATTCAATTTTTTGCCAAGCAAAGTGAATGGGAGAAGGTTACTCTTTTTGTCTTTCTTTTATTAGCCAATTTCTAAAAAGTGGTTGTCTTTGGTTTTCCATAAAATGTATAAGTATGACTTCTTTGGTTAAGATACAATTTTAATATGTTGTCGTCTCTTTCTTAGTTAGATTAATGAAAAAATTGAATTTGGACAATAAAAAAAGACAACAAAACTACAATCGCAGTACCTACTCGTACATTACCTCTAAAATTAACGTGACTTTTGCTTTGGCTCATGTCTCACGTGAGTCAAAGCAAATCTTAAGTCCAAATCTTCAGGTTGTTATCAAACTGTAGTTCCTATTGGGCAATACGAGCACGACACTAATTGGCGACATGATTAATGAAAGCAGGACAAAATTGCATAAAAACAAAACACTGTCGGCGAATAGATTTAAGGGTAGGTAAAATGACAGAAAAAAACTCACTCGCTTCCTTTTTGTGAGATAAAAATATACAATTTAGTTTCCACATCATTCGTTGGAACAGAATAAAAAACAAAATAAGTTAATGTTCAAATCGTTTAAACGTGATTAATCCACGAAACAAAAAGGTTCGAATAAGGTTTTATAGGTTTAATTAAGTTTATTATTTTGGTTTTCAACATGTGATTTATACTAACAGTAGTATTCCATACATCATAAAATCTTATTTACGATTGGCGATTTAAGTTTATAGAATAGAATATAATTGAATACTCTTTACAAATTGTACACTATAATAAATAAAAAGTAATAACTTACCTACTACGTTACCTTTCTTTTATACCTAGCTTGAAAATTGCTTATTCGTATTTACTTGCGTTTTACAATGCAGATTTCAAAGATGTTAACAAAACGCCACATGTCCTTAACACTGAAGTCAAATGGACTATGTAGGTCTAAGGTCCATTTAAAAAGACTATAATTTAAAAAGGATATTGTTTTCAAAGAAAACCCGGGACGGGCGATGCGAATCTCAATTTATTTGATTACTGAAAATGTACTATCAATTAAACTTGTAATGAAGAGTTGAAGCAGACAAAAGACTCAATATTCTTAGAATTACTTTATAAAAGATTCGGAATTGCGTCTCCTTTCAGTCTTAGGTTTACATTTGAAAAGACGGTTGTTGTAGGTATTTTGATACTGTTGTTAATTAATTAATATTGATACAATATTTATTTACAAAAGTTTAGATTAAATAAAGTAGTACAAGAAGGTTGTAGTCTTTTATCATACTAAACTACGTTAGCAATTGGTAGGTGTATGCCAAACGATTAGAACATGTAGACTATCTGCTGATAAAGTGGTTCTATATATATAAAGTTATTCTGCTTGCATATACAGAGTTATTTGTTAAACCCCAACAACAACGCAGGAGTAGATTACTAACATCATATTGATTTTTTTTGTCTGTTTTCGAAAATTTCGTAGCACAAATGTTGTTATTTATGATGTTAGTAATCTAATTCTGCGAGGTTGTTGGTGTTTTACAAATAACCCTGTATACGTGACGAAATTTAGGCAAAAAGGTTCTAAATTAACTTCGCATTCAGTTTCATCTATCATCCATAAGTAGCAAATCTAGCTATCTATCTAAACTATCCTCATAATAGTTAATTGATCTTTACAAAATACTTTATAGTAATATTTTACAGCAGGCAAGTATTAATTTTGGATTGACTGTGAATTTTGCCCAAAACGTAAGCAACTTGCACGCTCACTGCGTATCACGCATACGCTCTGTGAATGCTACGCTGCCTTCTACGCTTGCTGCGTATTACGTATACGCTAAATAAACGCTAGGCTAACACATTCAACCCGGCGTACAGGTCACTACAGTGTCCGACCAGCGAACAGCATGCGCATACATGCAAAGTATTTATTTATATTATACCTTAACAATATACATAAAAATTAACCACTGTTATGATTGAAAATACTGATTTTCGATTTAATTTTAATGATTACACATTTTGGGATAATATCGTGCTTATGGTCCCTAATGAGTTTAACACATTTATAATTACTGCAAAACAATTAGGTGCAATCCACGTCTGGCTTAAATATGGCGTGTTGGATTAAAGGTTTATGATATCGCAAAATACAGGGTTAGATTGTCCGCTCTTCGGTTATTTATTTCAGTCTGAACCCTACAGTGCCTTTATTATATTTCATTCTTCTACAAAAACGTACGGATTTTTCTTGTAAAATGATTTTGTATTAACGATATCTATTTTGTTATTATGTCACCCTATGAAGTGGATAAAAATATAATGTAAAAAATGTGACGAATTTCGTTTACCTAAGTATCTATGGATAAAGAGAATTGTGGAAAAAATGTTTATTCGGAACAAAAACAATACCTCACAATACTAAAATTGAACAGTGTAAAACTTTGACATTGCACTATCGATTTTTTTTTCATTAGTGTAAAAATACATGAAATGTAAATAGTTTGAAGTTTTACATTTACTACGGATTGACAAATTAAATATATTGCGCCAGTGATACTATTTGTGTTATTTGTATGGTAGTTATCAAAAGGCAGAAAAGTTGTCACAAAAATATTTGGAACCTCATTTTTGGTTGAACATGAAAAATAGGAAATCGTATAACATATTATTATTATCCGCTTAAAGATGTCTGCATAACTAGACAAGGTTTTAAGCCTTTTATCGTTGTTCTGCAGTACAGTCGGATGAAATGTAGGAGTAATGCAGGCTGTTGGCGCTGATATCGGGTCCAGATGATATTATTTTATATTATTTTGTTTATAATAGCGTGTAAGGGGTGATGGATGAATAGCGAGAATATTATTTATACAGTTTTAAGTATTTTATTCAAAGTACTTTAGCAAACCCTAAATCGGAGACGGCTAATATAATATTATGTAGTTAGTTTTATTTGTCGAGCACTTCAGCAGTCAACAGCAGCTTTTTATTAAACTACTAGCTGACGTCACGCGGTTTCACCCGCGTAGTTCCCGTTCCCGTGGGAACACAGGGATAAAAAGTGGCTTACGTCACTCAGGGACATTGTGACTTTCCAACGGTGAAAGAATTTCCGAATCGGTGCAGTAAGTCCGGAGCCTATTCGATGCAAAAGAAACAAACAATTAATCTTTTCCTCTTTATAATATTAGTATAGAAGTATAGATTAGGTACCTATGTTATTTCAAGTTTTGAATAACTTTCAATTTGAATTGTATTTAGTTTGCCATAAGGTATGGTGGGGTTGTTGTAATCCTTATTGGACAAAAACCCCTAAATATAAAGATAATAAAAACTTTTCACAAAAAAGACAACCGACCGACGTCTTAAAAAAACACTAGCAGGTGAAAAATAACTCCAGTTTTTTTTTTTGTGGCTTTGGTGGTTTTGTTTCATTCATTAGCGGCCACCGACTTCCGAAAAAGGAGTTATTTTTCACCAATCGGTTGTTTTCTTTGTAAAAAAGTTTTTATTTGGCAATTTTTAGTTTCTTACTTTCTTTGTAATTAAAGAAAGTCTTTCAAAACTTGAAAGAACATTCAAATCGGTTAACAATTGCTAAAGAAGTTCTTTGTAAACATTAATCTGTAAATTTCTGCCGGGCCCCTTTTAGAATAAACAGGCGTAGAGTTATGTTATGTAAACACAACAACTCTGCGGAGACATCTGACTGTAGCGATCGCGAATAATTTGCTGTTATGCGCTGTTCATGCCTGTTTTCTTAATCAGTTTTTCTTCACCAACTGATACTTTCTAAATGAAAATGCTTGATTTGTTGCTAAAAATGTAAAAATCGGTACGTTTGTACCTATATTATTTGAGAAGTTCCCTCAATTTCTTCAAGGATCTCACACCAGATGTTAGTTTTGATACAAATGGGACCAATCTGTTAAAATACCCTTTCAAATAAAAAAGGATTTTCAGAATCGGTAACAAATCCTAAAATAAAAAAAAACCGAATTGAGAACCTCCTCCTTTTTTTTTAGGTCAGTTAAAAAGTATTTAATATGGCTTACTCTAACGATCTTTTTTGCAGATCTTTTAGGTCACACAGTGGTAGAAGGTGGTGGTGGAGTTACTGTATGCTGTACAGACAGCTCCTGCACTCGTAAGTATATTAGTTCAAGTTTTTTTCCCATGAGATCATCTCACACTCTAGTCTTCGTAGTAACTTTAACTTTAAAAGAGACTGTAACATCTAAGTTCTTTCAGTGTTTCAATTCACGTATTGAAACATAGGTGTTAAATAAATGAGGTGAGGTAGGCCTCACCTCATTTGTTTAAAAATATATTTAACTTGCGTGACGTGTAAAAGGGATGATAAAATCCAATTTACAGAGAAATAAATATCGTGTATCACAGAATTTTAATATTGGATGAAGTCGTATAGTATCATTGTGACATTACATGGTAACTATTTTAATAGTAACCTTCATGTGAAATAATGTTGTGAAGTTAATGAGTTACTAATTCCTAGAAAGTTTATAAAAAGGTTGGCTGATCTAAAGGTCCCTACTCGTTACGTAGTTCAAAATTCTGACAACCTTTCATTATTATTAATGCTATAGAAGTAGCTACAGTCGATTAGTTCCTTTAGATACCAGGTCCAGTCCCTTCGCTTCGCTGATTTGGAAGTATTAATTTCTACGTACAACCTTACATTTGGCACTTCACTATTCAAATCTACCAAGCCCTACCCAAGTGGTCATTCGGCATTTTGGCCGCGTACTTGCCGATGGGACTCCGTAATGATAGCGCTCTGTGTAAGCCTACACGCGAAGGAAAGCGCCTGACACATTTGTATTTTTATTATTATTAAATAATTGTGCTTTTAGGACATACATAGACCTTATTGACATTTTAACTGGCCTGTTGGTCTAGTAGTTAGTGACCCTGACTGCTATGCCGGAGGTCGTGGGTTCGATTCCCATCCAGGACAAATGTTTGTGTGATGAGCATGATCATTTGTTCTGTGTCTGGGTGTAATTTATCTATAATATGTATGTATTTAGAAATATATAAGTATGTTTATCAGCTATTTAGTACCCATAACACAAGCTCTCAAGCTTAACTTGGGACTAAATGGCGTTGTGTGAAAAGTTGTGGAATATTTATTTATTTATTTATTTATTTATTTATTTATTTATTGGTGAGGTTCTTCAGAAAGGTCAGGTGCGTAGTACTCGCAACCGGCGTGTGTGCATGACAACATGTATGAATGTAAACGAAGCAAAAGAAGTATGGAAGAATCGTAGCATATGGCGCTCTGTAGTTTCTGCCTACCCCCATGGGAAAAAGGCGTGAGTTTATGTATGTTTGTATGTATGTGCTTTTACTAACACTAGGCTAAGAACATTGTTACTAACAAATTATGGAATCAATTCTGAAATAAATTATTATTATTTTTTTATTATCATCTGCCTAGCCTTTTCCCAACTATGCTAGGTTCGGCTTTCAGTTTAACTGGATGCAGCTGAATACCAGTATGGAGCTTTTTGTCCATTTTTCTTCATACGAAACTACCTTTGGGGAAAATTGAATCATTATAATTAAGTATTTAACATTTAAGTTTTACGTTGAAAAATGCGTTTAAATGGCCTAATTGAAATAAATGATTTGACTTTTGACCAGTGTTGAACATGGAGCGACTGCTTTTCAGACCACCACAGCTAATGCAGTCACTGGGTAACACAATACCCCTTGGCTAAACAGGCTGCTGCCATAGATCTACAAATGACAGACAGGACCAATGGTTTACGTGCTTTTCAAGGCACGGAGGAGTCTTGATATGTATTAATGGTCACCCAGCCGCGTACCAACTTCGTCACGCGTCGCTTAACCTTCGATCCTTTTCCTTCGATTCTTCTGTTACTATTTAGCCACAAGCTCCACCCAAGTAGTTAAATTTTATTTTATGTTTGATACCAGCCAGTACTCTTACAAGTTCCCTTTTGTATAAAATCATACCACTACAATATCTTTTTTTTTCTCGACAATTCAGGGTCGGCTACCAGTCGTTAAAGGAACTGCTTATCTGACTTTTACAACCCAGATTCGGTTAACGTACCTAACCTTTGCTAAGACTGGCTGTCTAGCTTTAGGTTTTCACTATAAGTTACTGACAATTTATAGATCTACAAATTTTAATGAAAGCCAGGACCAACTTTTTTTTTCATGTTTTCTAAGACACAGAAGGGACTTGGTATGTAATGAATGGTCATCCTTCCGTAAACCAGCCGCGGGAAGTGTAAATCAACAAGGCATTCACGTTATTTAGCTTCGAGCCATGTAAAAATAAATAAAGAACTTTGGAAATGTTCAACGAATATTCAATGCCGAGAAATTAAACATTTTCAGAGTCCTTCCTTTGACAATTTGCTCGCAATTTAACGGTTTAACTGAGCTGGCACAAAACTTAAAACACTTCTAAAAGAAAAATAACAAACGAAAGTAATACAAATACAAAATAGTTTTGTTTGGGCGAGGACGGTTAATTGCGGATTATGTTTAGCTAAAGTTACAAATAAAAAAGTTGACTACATAAAACGCAAGATAAGGTATAACGATTGACGTTTTTAATCTGCAATTTATTTATACGTTGAAGTGAGAGAATATTTTGAAATGTAAATTAAAATGAACTAAAGTCTTTTTGTAGCAACATCTCCAGTTTTTACACAAACACTTGCACATAGGTTGGTACCCTTACTTGACGCAAAAAAAGCTAGCTCAAAGCACATTTAAGTACCTTTTAACATCAGAATCATCATCAAATAAACTGAACAAGCCAACAGTGCTAAAAACTCTCTCGTTTCACTAAAGTCGTTGACACCAAATCCAGTTATTACCTTAATACACAGTAAACATTGAATAAGAGAGCCCAGAACACTGCATTTGTGATAAGAGCTATAATTAATTAATATCATTAACCCTACGCCAGGTTAACACGGAAAGTTCGCAGTAACCACGAGCAATGAATCTTAATAAGGAACGTACAACGTCGCTTGCTCGGTCCTTCAAGCTATTAGTTACAAGTAATGGGGAATAACTTCGAAACAAAGACATACTCGTACAGTACCTTTGTTATAAAATTATCAGTGACAATTTTATACGATGTTTTTCTAAGTAATAGCGGCTTTCTAGGTGAGCGCTTACGTTTTTCATGGAACAAACAGGGTTATCGCTATGAGTGGTACATTAACAAACGAAGACGTGTAAATTTTGTTGCATGTGGTGTTTTGATAAAAGTGATGGAGCATCTAGTCCGGTTTTGTGTTTTAAATTATATGTGGACGATCCACTGACAGTTTTAAATGGAAGACATGTTTTTGTTGTTAAGATAGTGACAACAAAACATGTAAGGCTTGTTAAAGAAAACTGCTATCAGACGTGTGTGTTTGGAGAAGTCGTCATCTGTCTAGCCTTTTCCCAACTACAGGGTGTTCGGCAAAACGTTGAACATACGAAAAAGGTGGATAGGTGCATCACTGCTTATCATCAGGTGGGATTGCAGTCAAGCACTGGTTTATAATATTAAAAAAAAATAGGTGGGGTCACCTGCTACTTACTTAGCCCTTATTTATTTGGCCCAATATTTTTTGCTTTCTTCTAGTTTCACCGCTTTCTTAACTTTAAAGTTAAATTTTTGTAAGTGTAGTTAAATTAAAGGTAACACGACACCCTTTAATAAAACTGGATGTCATACTTTTTGGGGTTCTGACCACCTTTTTGGACAGCCAAAGATCTAAAATGGCTTTATGTGCTTTCCGAGGCATCACGGAATAGTCTTGATACATAGTAAATAGTCACCCATTCACGGACCAACCTTGACTAAAAACCACCCCGTGTTCCTTCTCACACCTGCGCCGAGGGTCACGGGAACAGAAGATACTTCTGCGACCTCCTACTGGTGCCGGCCCCGAGGGCTTCGCTCAGTCAGCGAGGGGAATAAGGTGTTAGACTCCCCTCGCGACGTCTAGGGGCGCGTGATCACGACACGCCGCCACCTCGGGCCCATGTACGTGGGGGGCGGCGGACATCCCCGCGTCCGTCGCCCCTGGACCCATTCAGTGGGGCTGGAAGAGGGCGTTGTCTGCCCTCCACCTGCGCCCGGTGCGTCTGCTGCGGGCCGGGTGAGTGGAGGTAATCTCCCTCTCCCTTTCCGCAGCCTCCTTCTGCGAGACAACCGTTTCACAGAAGGACACCACCGCATCCCAGGACTCGACGCTGCCGACCATCCTCTCGACCACGGCCGGCATCGACAAGTCACTGCCTAATCCAGAGACGAGGGCACGGCGCGGCTCCTCCCAAGCGGCACACTCTACCAGCGTAAGCCGCGCCGTGTCCTCCCGACAGTCGACGCAGTGGTGACACCGGGCGTCCGGCTCCCTGTTTATGCGACACAGGTACTTTCCGAAGCAACCGTGTAAGCACCTGTGTCACCCGAAACAACAGGGAGCCATGCCTCCTCCCAAGCCAGCGCTCGAGCACCGGCTGGACCGCCTCGATCCACGGACCGACCTGAGCTAACGTAGCTTAATCTTCAATCGACCCGTGTGGCCGTTTTTATTAAGCCACAAGCACCTCAAAAAAAGGGTGTGTCTAATGTCATTAAGAGAATACGTGTTCAATGAATATTTTTGTACATTGCAACCATGTTTTAATTAAATAGACATGGACATGGGACATTTTCAGCGAAAGCTTCATTTTTTCCTTTGATTTAAATAAATAAATTAAATAAAAAAGCAAACTAAGCAGAGCTTGTGCTATGAGTGCTAAACAACTGATCGATACACTACTACTGCTCATATATTTCTCAATTCGTACATAGGTATTATAGATGTTGATCATGCTCGTCGCACAAAAAAATTGTCTTGGCTGGGAATAGCAACAACGACCTCCAGCATAGCAGTCAGGGTCACTAACCGCTGGACCAACACCAACAGGCCAGTCAATTTATCTACACATTTTTTGCCGGATACCCGACACCGGTTACCCGGGAGCGTGACCGTGTGAAAAGTGCCTAAGGCGGTCAATTCCTACCCGGGACCGTTGAGATCAAGTTGCATGACTAAAGGAAGAAATAGAAAAATAATTGAGGTCTCATTCAGCGGGAACTGTCTCTGTTGTCTAAAGGAAATATGCAAATAAAAGCTTGGAATTGAATTTAGCGCATCGACTGAAATTACATTTAGAGTGAGGTCAGGCGAGGTCAGCTTGTTATCGAGTGAAACACAATCGGGCTTGGCCTCGTTCCATACTGAGTAGCTATCTCAATAGCCAAATAACTTACGTAAAAATAACGTAATTTACCACGGAATTAGTGTTAATGGCATCGATTCCCTTGTTCTCAAATTAGAGAATTGACATCTCTTTCTAACGTACAGCATTAGAAGAGGACAGAGACTAACAGTGACAGATAAGAACTATGTTAGAAATGTCAAATTAGTTGTTTGCTTGAACTTCACTATGTTTTTGGCACATGCGATTGACATGACGTCAACAGATTATGTCAAAAGTATGAAAACTGTAGTTTAACTAAAAGTAACAGCTTTAATTTGTAGATGTCTATACAAAAATATGTCTAGAAAAAGATGTGTAGTTTGACAAGAACGGAATTGTTACCAACAATTTTATTTCTGACTGAGATATCGATATAACGACTCGAGTTTAACTGTGGGTTTCCATTATCTGTAACCGTGTTGTTTTCATAAAAAAATAAAAAATACGTATTATCACATCATATTGTCGCGACTCGACTGTCCTGTTGGTCTAGTAGTTAGTGACCCTGACTGCTATGCCGGAGGTCGTGGGTTCGATTCCCACCCAGGACAAATGTTTGTGTGATGAGCACGATCATTTGTTCTGTGTCTGGGTGTTATTTATCTATAATATGTATGTATTTAGAAATATATAAGTATGTTTATCAGCTATTTAGTACCCATAACACAAGCTCTCAAGCTTAACTTGGGACTAAATGGCGTTGTGTGAAAAGTTGTGGAATATTTATTTATTTATTATTTATTTATATTACGAAAAGGCCGAAGGCTGTATATATTCCCATTTTACCCGCAATGCCCGAATAACATTTTGCCCGACCTGGAAATTGAACCCAGAACCTCATTATAGTAGCAGCGTTTGCGACTAACAAGGTAGTATGGTGATGATGACCATGATCTATAGGTTATACTTATATTATAATATAGTAAAGTTAGTGTGCCGGGATGAACTCCGAAAGGATTCATTCCATTTAAAAATACCTTTACTAAAGTAGAAAGCTGCATTATCGATGAGTACAATAAGGTATGTTTCATAGTATAGCAGACCGCAATGCGAACGAAGTGAAGTCGCGAGTAGAAGCAAGTAAAATTATGTGTAAAAACATTGTCGACTGACCGCACCCCGGCTCTTATATTACAATTTCATTAGACGGGATTATTCGTCCATGCTAATAGGATGTTTTATAATAGTTCGCTCAGACACAAAACCATCCAATTGGCGGCCGAGTAATAGGATTACTAATAAAACTTTCACATCGCCACGTCATAATACGGATTCCACTATGTTTATCTTTTGTTTTAATGGATGTTTTGTTTATATAGGGATGTTGCAAACTACGTCTGTGTCGATTAGAAGTTTTTTTTTTATAATATTAAATTGCAATCACTTTAGAAATAAGTTGTAGTGTAAATGTACTGTATTATCGTAAGTAACCGGCAATCTCTGTATGGGTACCGTGGCGGAAAAATAGGCTTAAAGATAACTCCCACATTATTGGGAAAAGGCTAGGCAGATGGCGATGATTGTTCATTGGTAAAACTGACTGTAAAGAAAAACAGATTATTTTTTGGAAAATAAAAAAAAGATGGTTTGCCAACGAGAACCGTTTTAAATTAATGAAGCTTTTTTTGGAATGATAGTGTCGCTTAAAGAGAAATACCTATTTGCTGAGGAAACTTAGGCCAAGTGACATACACAGAAGGAACAAGTGAAGGATTTCAGGATTGCCATCGCAGATTAAATAACGGATGTGTTTCACATGTAACTTGGTGGGATTTTTTATTAAAAATTGCAATCCCTACTTTAATAAAACAAACAACCGAACAAAAAAATAGAAAAAAAAATAGTTTTTAGTCCCTCATGTAGATTACAAGAAAGTATTCGACACGTAGGTATTTCTTCTTTTTTCACGTAATCAAAAAAACAAGGCGATACATCGAGTTAAAATGTCGCATAACGTCACTAGCCAGTACAATTTATGCTAGTTAATGACGTTACAAGCCCCCACTCCTCAACTTTAATGCACTTAATCTAAGCAGTTTTGCAAATTTGAAAAAGAAAAAATATGTGTTGAATATTTTCTTGTTATCTAGATGAGGGACTTAAAACTAAAATGTTGTCAACTAACCCATTGTGCATCATAAAAAATGCCTTTGATACCCTTGTACAAATTTACTAAATTAAAAATAACAAAGAAGTTGCTATTACCAATTTGCAATACAATGCCATAATTTTTAGTAAGAAGCTATTACATAGATAGAACAAACATGTCCAGAAATGGAAACATGTTCAGTATAATAACTGCTTCAGGATGCTGTTGGGACTACCGCGCTATTATTGTAGTGCGTCCGGTATATTCGCAGATGCGCATACTGATGACTTTTACGCCATAATGCGCAAAAAAACCAACTCCATACTATCAAGAGCGCGATTTAGTTCTAACAGCATCCTAAGTACGTTGATAGACAAGTTTGATGCACCCTGGCTGTCGCATGCTGTGGAGGTGTTGGTCAGAAGACCCCACACCTAATAATTAAGATTTGTTTTTGAATTTTTTTTTTTTTTTTACTAACAGTAGTTTTTAAGAACATTGTTACTAACAATTGGGCCTAGTTGTCATCAATAAACAAAATTTTATTATTATTATTTTTAATTAAAATTTGACACAGTTGCTCAGTGTGACTATAGCATGAATGATACCACTCTGTATGATGCTGGACTATAGTCCAGCACAAAGTTGCTATTTAGTGGTTACCTTATTATTCCAAGATTAAGAGGATTGATTCAAAGAAATTGCATTCCTGGTTCTCGAGACTTCCATCTAGGTATCCTGCAATGAGACTTAGCTCCCAGTGACCTGTGTAATTTAGATACAGGTGTTTCATTATTTAAAAAATATTACCAGTAACATACCCGTATGACACAAGGACATCAAGCTACACCAAACGATATTATTTATAAATTTTATAAATATTGAACATGAACCTGTTTGTAAGAAAGTAGTAAAAGTATTTAAAAAATTTGACGCATTGGGGTAAATATCTTGATGAGCTGGCCTCTGTAGTACCAATTAGTCCCGAGCATTGATATAATTAATGAAAATTATGTAGGATAGTGGTAGGTAGAGAGGTTAAGTTTTGAAGGTAGCAAGGATCTTTATTATTATTTAGGTTAGGCATCAATTAGAACAATAAACCATGTACCTTATTATACTGACAAACAATAAAAAGAAGAAAAGATAAAAAGGAAGAAAAAAAAAAGATGATTGAGACTTAGAGAGACTTTGAGACTTTGAATTTTTATTTTTTTGCGATTTGATTTTACATTAAACGTCTATGATTTCTACATAATAATATAGACAAGCACTTTGCCCGCGTGAATTTTGTATTTTTCCTTTTGAACTTAAACACCATCGTAGTGTTGAAATAAAGTATAGCCTAGATGTTACTTAGTAATAGTATAGTTTTCTGATAGTGATAAAGTTTGCAAAATCTGTACAGAAGTTTTTAAGTTAAATTGTTACACACGAACAAACAAATCTTACCTCTTTATAATATTAGTTTTGAAGTTTCATCATCTGCCTAGCCTTTTCCCAACTATGTTGGGGTCGGCTTCCAGTTTAACCGGATGCAGCTGAATACCAGTGTTTTACATGGAGCGACTGCCTGTCTGACCTCCACAACCCAGTAACTGGGTAACATGATACCCCATGGTTAAACTGGTTGTCAGACTTTCGGGCTTCTGACTACACGTAACGACTGTCAAAGATCTACAAATGACAGCCGGGACCAACGGCTTAACGTGCTTTCCGAGGCACGGAGGAGTCTTGGTATGTAATAAATGGTCACCCATCCACCATCACCTTGCTCCGTAGTCGCAAGCGCGACTGCTGAAGAAGGTCCTGGGTTCGATTCTCAGGTTTGTTTTTCAATAGGAAATTTTCTGTATTACCACGAAGTTCTTAAGGGGTAAAAACAAGTAAAACCGTTGATTCTGTACCCTCCAAACGCGTCTAATAGAGGTCACCCGATTGTGGTAAGAGATTTCTACTCAAGTATTTTTCATCAAGAAACTCGTCAAACTCCTCTCGGTAATGGCCTTTGTAATGTTGTCTTTACATTGTGATTTTACTTACATTTTTGTACATTGTTTAACCTGAAATTTTAAAGCATTCACCCTCCCTAGGTAGTTACATGCTCATTACTTGGAGGCAAAGCATACCTTTTGTCTTATATTATCATATTTATTATTTAAGTTTTTCTATAAATTATGTTTGTTTACATTCGTAATGTCTGCTAGTGACAGGTCTAGTTTTATTTTTAATTTGTCTGGAGCTAGTTGTAGGTCGTATATGTAAACCACATCGACCTCATTATTTTTCTTTTACTTTGCTTTGTATTGTGTTCTAAAACCTTTCAAAATTCAATCATCTGTCATTCTGTCCATTTACCTTGGAGCCAGGTGGAATTTGGCAGTTTTGGTCTGGATCTGAAAGGCTTAGCAAGTCATATTAGCTGCGAGTCCAATACTTATGGCCTCTCTGTCCTCCGGCCCTCTAAACTGACGTCCTCCGCCTCCTCTGCAGAAGTCTGAAGCCTAACGTCCCTCGGCCATTATTAGAGCCGAGAGGACCACCTCTGACGGCCTCCTCCTCCGCTGCTGAAGACTCAAGCCTGACGTCCCTCGGCCATTACTAGAGCCGAGAGGACCTCCTCTGACGGACTCCTTCTCCTGACGGCCTCCTCCTGCGCTGCTGAAGACTGAAGCCTGACGTCCCTCGACTATTCTACAGCAGAGAGAGACACCTTTGACGGCCTCCGCCTCCTCTACTGAAGACCGAAGCCTGATGCCCCTCAGCCACATCTACTGCTGAGAGAGGGCCACCTTTTCTTCATTAATTTCATCCTTCATCTTTCATTCATCAGTTTTCCTCTCTTCTTTACCCTAGCTCCACTAGGTAGGCTTGGTATTAATAAATTCTTATTTATTCCCTCTAATCTTTTCATACAACAGTGCTCTCCTCCTAGGTAGGTAGGTACTGTTACGTTACAGTTTGGCGCCCAACGTGGGGCATGCCACAGTCTTCCTCGACGAGTCAAAATTGTTACTCACCATATAATTTCGCGAAAGATTTTAAACGGTTCTCTTACGATGGTAAAACTTGTCCTAGGTCTTTTCTACAGAAATTAGAGGAATTTCAAATTTCTAGAAATATCTCGGAAGTAACTTTAGTTAAATATGCTTTTGAGATTTTTGTCGGAGATGCGCTACATTGGTTTAGGTTTCAGCATAGTCGGAATCCTTCGTTGACTTGGGGTCAGATTCATATTATGCTCATTAAAGATTTTGGAATACAGGACTATGACTACAAATTGTTAGAGGCTATTAGGAATCGGACTCAAGGAACAACGGAGACTATTATTGTTTATGTGTCAATTATGTTCGGCATGTTTAATCGTCTTTCTAAAAAACTATCAGAAAGCGAACAATTAGAAATTTTACTACATAACATAAAACCATGTTATTCCGTTTTCGTCGCACTAAAAGATATAGAATCAATTGACTCTTTAATCTCAACTTGTCAGAGCTACGAAAAAATTTCTGAAAGAGATAAGAACTTTCATGAACCAAGATATTCTGATATCCCATCTTGCGCTGCCGAGTTCGCTTATCGTCCGGCGACTTCTAAAAATAATTCTAACTTAAGTCACACTAACGCGATTAAAAATAAACAATCTTTTTCTTCTCCGCAAATTCCTTCCTCTCAAACTCGGGATAAACCTAAAGTAGATTATTGTATGCGTTGCCGGGTTAAGGGTCATTCTTTAATAACGTGTACTCAACCAAGATACTTGATCTGTTTCAAGTGTGGTCTAAAAGGCGTTAAAATTTCAAATTGTCCTAAATGTACCCCGGTTTCTGAATCAAAAAACTAAATAGCGACTTGAATAGTTCTACAACTGAAAAATTTAATCGTAGCGATTGGAATCAGTGGTTGAACACTGTCCGAAATTTTATGATTTGTTATAAGACAACTTCTGCGATCTATGACAAAGAAAGGGACTGTAATAGACCTTTTATTAACGTATCTATTAATAACGTAAGTTTTTCGGGTCTCTTAGATAGCGGAAGCTGTTTTACTATTTTAGGAAATAATTCTCATAAAGATATTCAAAAGCTAGGGTTTAAACTATTCAAGTCGTCAGCTCAAGTTATGGTTGCTAATAAACAAAAATCGTCATCTTCCGGTTATTTTAATTTACCGTTAAGATATAATAATCAGACTCGTGTTATTAAAGCTTATGTTTTTCCGGAGATTCATCCATCTTTGATTCTTGGCTGGGACTTCTGGAAAAAATTTGAGTTGTGTCCTAAGATACTTTCGCTCGAACTTAATCTTGATAGTAGAGATTTTACGAACTGTGCTATTGAGAATAGAATCATGTCATTAGATCACCTTTCCGATAATCAAATAAATATTGCTAAGGATATGATCGAACGTTTTAAAGACATTTCTTTTGAGAAGAAAGGAAAATTAGGTCTTACTAATCTAATTTGTCATCGGATTAATACCGGTAATGCTTTGCCTATTAAGCAACGTTGTTATCGTCTCTCTCCTGAAAAACAAAAGATTCTGGTCAACGAAGTCGATAAAATGCTCGAATTAAAAGTCATCGAAAAATGCGAAAGTCCTTGGTTATCTCCTGTTCTTATTACGCCTAAGTCGAATGGTGAATGGCGTTTCTGCGTTGATAGTAGGAAATTAAATTCAATCACTCGTAAGGACGCTTATAGCCTTCCTTTTATTTCTGAAATACTTGATAACCTTAAAGGCTGTAAGTATTTGTCTAGCATTGATATTGCCAAAGCTTTTTGGGAAATTCCTTTACATCCTGATGATAGGGATAAAACTGGATTCTATGTGCCTGGCAGAGGTTCATTTAGGTTTACGGTTATGCCCTTCGGCTTAACTAACAGTCCTGCGACTCAGCAAAGACTCATGGATAACTTATTTACTCCAGAATTCGATAATAAAGTATTCTGTTACTTAGACGATATTATAATTATCAGTTCTACATTTGAGGAACATATCTCTTTGTTACTTAAAGTTCATCAAAAGCTTTCTTATGCTGGTCTTACGATTAACTTTGAGAAAAGTAAGTTTTTTCGTAAAGAACTCAAATACCTTGGTTATGTAGTTGATGAGCAAGGACTAAGAGCTGATCCTGGTAAAATTGAAGCTATTCTAGCTTATCCTATTCCTACGTCTAAAAAAGAAGTTAGGCAATTCCTGGGTACATGTAGTTGGTTTCGCCGTTTTATTCCCAATTTTAGTTCTATTGCTTCCCCTCTCTGCAAATTAACCGCTGCTGGTAAGAATTCTCCAAAAAAATTCATTTGGAATCAGGACGCAGATTTCAGTTTTGCAAAACTGAAAGAATGTTTGACTTCGACCCCGATTTTATCTTGTCCTGACTTTGACCTTCCTTACTCTGTTCATTGTGACGCTTCTAATTATGGTATAGGAGCTATGTTGACTCAAAATCAAAACAATGTTGAAGTGGTCATTGCTTATATGAGCAGAACTCTTAGTAAACATGAACAAAATTATTCAACTACTGAACGCGAAACATTAGCTGTTATCGCTGCACTTGAACATTGGCGTTGTTATCTTGATAATGGTAAACCATTTACAGTTTACACAGATCATGCTGCACTGAAATGGTTTTTGAATTTGTCTAATCCCTCTGGGAGGTTAGCTCGTTGGTCTCTTCGTCTATCATGTTTTGATTTTGTTCTGAAACATAAGAAAGGAAAGGATAATGTAGTCCCGGACTTACTCTCTCGTCCTAAGAGATCTGATGATGCAGTAATTATTGATGGTGTTGCACCTGTGTCTAGGGACAACGCGTCTCAATTAGAACATTTCAATAAACTTTTTACTAAATGTCGCGACAACCCTGATGATTATCCTAACTATAAAATCTGCGATAATAAGTTATATCGTTATTCTAACTCAATCAATGATCTTAATGAAGATTTTTCTTGGAAGGAAATTCCTCCTCCCTCTGAGAGGCTGGATCTTATAAAATCTTGCCATGGCTTGGTAAATAATAATCCCCACATTGGCATCTTTAAAACTTACAAGAAACTTTCCTTAAGATACTATTGGTCTGGTATGTTTAGAGAAGTGGCAAAAGTGTGTTCTACTTGCGAATCATGTCTTGCCTATAAACATTCTAATCATTCACCTTTTGGTCTTATGGGTAATCCAAAAATTTGCTCGATGCCTTTCCAAAATATATCATTAGACCTTATGGGTCCTTTGCCTATGACGAGACAGCGTAATCAATATATTCTCGTGATTACGTGTTCATTTACAAAATACTGCCTTATTTTTCCTATTAAACGTGCTACAGCTACTAATATTATACAATATCTTGAAAACTCTGTATTTTTAGTTCATGGAGTACCACAAACCATTATTATGGATAACGGCGGCTCACAATTTCAATCTAATGAGTTCCAAATTTTTTTAAATAAATATAAAGTTCTTTTTATATTTTATTCGCCTAAATATTGCCCACAAGTAAATCCAACAGAACGTTATAATAGAACAATTATCACGGCGTTATCACAGTTAGTCGGAGATGATCACCGTTCATGGGACATACCGTTACAAAAAATTCAATTGGCATTAAATAGCACAGTAAATACTGCGACAGGTTTCTCCCCATCTTTTCTGGTCTTTGGCCGTGAAATCGTAACCTGTGGTTCACTTTATACTAATTGCCCGAATCTAAACGAAATAATCTTCCTTCCTCGGGATATTTATGCCGCTAACATAGGGTTATTATCTGTCATTTTCGATAAGGTACAGATTGCTCTATACATGGCTCATACAAAAAACGCCTCTCATTATAACACAAAGCACAGTTTTAAGGAATTTAATATCGGTGATACCGTCTGGCGTAAAAATTACGTCCTGAGTAACGCTGGCAACTATTTTAGTGCCAAGTTAGCTCCTAAATATATAAAAAGCACAGTTGTAGAAAAACTATCACCACTTGTTTTCATTTTGGAGGATCAGAGCGGTGTTAGAGGAAAATGGCACGTCAAAGATTTCAAAGTATAGTTATCTGCTCACTCCTAGTAAAAACCTTAATTGGTTATAAATATTTTTACTAATAACTTGTAAAAACCATTTAGATTTATTTCATACTTCACAAGGTTAAACCCTCCCAAAAACTCTTGGCTTAAGTTATTTCCCTCTTTTTATTTCTTTATTTTTTTTTTATAGAGCGGTACACAACTCTCTAAATAAGCCATTGTGTCGAGCGGTCTGACAACTCGAAAAATAAGCCCTTTGTCTACCTTTTTCTTTTAACTTGTAAATATCTTTATCCTTGAACTTCTCTTTCCTTGACTTCGAGCTTGAACTACTCGTTACTTCTCTTAAACACTTTAAAGCTTAAAGTTTTCTCTTAAGCACTTATGCTTTTAATCCTTGGCTGCTTTTCTTAAGCAGAAAAACCTGTAAATAATTTATTTTATTTTTTTCGGGTCTTAGAACAGGTGCGGATTACGACACCTAAATTAAATAAATAAGCCTTCGTAAAACTTAAAAAATAATTCCTTGTGGAGTATGCGTCATCGATTGTGAACCATATCCCCTAAAGTATGCTGGTGATGTATGATTGAGGAAGTATGAATAGAAGGTTGATGTAAGGTGTATGAAAGAGCAAGGTCTTATTTAAAACCTCTAAATTTTTCATGTTAGTAATTTTCTGGGTTATGGGGAATCTTAGTATTAATTTCTTTAACTTACTTGTACCACTGTAAATACTCAACTTACTTTTTTTTTTTTTTTTTTTTTTTTTTTAATGATTTATTGTTCTTTTACTCTAAAAGAAAATTTTTTCATTGTATTCAAAAATTTTCCGGGGTTTTCGGGGTATTGTAATGTTGTCTTTACATTGTGATTTTACTTACATTTTTGTACATTGTTTAACCTGAAATTTTAAAGCATTCACCCTCCCTAGGTAGTTACATGCTCATTACTTGGAGGCAAAGCATACCTTTTGTCTTATATTATCATATTTATTATTTAAGTTTTTCTATAAATTATGTTTGTTTACATTCGTAATGTCTGCTAGTGACAGGTCTAGTTTTATTTTTAATTTGTCTGGAGCTAGTTGTAGGTCGTATATGTAAACCACATCGACCTCATTATTTTTCTTTTACTTTGCTTTGTATTGTGTTCTAAAACCTTTCAAAATTCAATCATCTGTCATTCTGTCCATTTACCTTGGAGCCAGGTGGAATTTGGCAGTTTTGGTCTGGATCTGAAAGGCTTAGCAAGTCATATTAGCTGCGAGTCCAATACTTATGGCCTCTCTGTCCTCCGGCCCTCTAAACTGACGTCCTCCGCCTCCTCTGCAGAAGTCTGAAGCCTAACGTCCCTCGGCCATTATTAGAGCCGAGAGGACCACCTCTGACGGCCTCCTCCTCCGCTGCTGAAGACTCAAGCCTGACGTCCCTCGGCCATTACTAGAGCCGAGAGGACCTCCTCTGACGGACTCCTTCTCCTGACGGCCTCCTCCTGCGCTGCTGAAGACTGAAGCCTGACGTCCCTCGACTATTCTACAGCAGAGAGAGACACCTTTGACGGCCTCCGCCTCCTCTACTGAAGACCGAAGCCTGATGCCCCTCAGCCACATCTACTGCTGAGAGAGGGCCACCTTTTCTTCATTAATTTCATCCTTCATCTTTCATTCATCAGTTTTCCTCTCTTCTTTACCCTAGCTCCACTAGGTAGGCTTGGTATTAATAAATTCTTATTTATTCCCTCTAATCTTTTCATACAACAGTGCTCTCCTCCTAGGTAGGTAGGTACTGTTACGTTACACCTTAAATACAAACGAGTACATAAATGAGGAAAACATTAAAGGTAGTAATGCACTGTCCACCAACGATGACGTCACATAAGACTTAATCTAGAATTGCCAACATGCAAGAAACTCCGACACAAGTGTCCCAGCTGTGTGCCCTAGACTTTGTAGCTAACACAAGCTTTAATAGGACGGGGACAGTTTACCGCTCGCTGTCAAATATGACACAGATTTTGGACATAGAGGGTACTGCACATAATTTGTGCTTACAAAACTTATCTGTATTAGTTTTGTTTAGGTATTTAAATAAAGAAACTTCATTTTGTAATTGATGTGACTTTTACACAAACACATATGAAACAAATAAAGTACTTCTTAAAAGATGGTTCAATTGATTTAGTAATCGTTATTGCTGTAATTTGGTACAGATGCCAGCACATCAAGTTACCCCAATGTGTCAAACTAATTTGTTCGTTTTTCAACTTTATGTCAAACAGAATAAGGGAAAGTTTAACATATTGGGGTAACTGACTGGCCTGTTGGTCTAGTAGTTAGTGACCCTGACTGCTATGCCGGAGGTCGTGGGTTCGATTCCCACTCAGAACAAATGTTTGTGTGATGAGCACGATCATTTGTTCTGTGTCTGGGTGTAAAACATCTATAATATGTATGTATTTAGAAATATATAAGTATGTTTATCAGCTGTTTAGTACCCATAACACAAGCTCTTAAGCTTAACATGGGACTAAATGGCGTTGTGTGAAAAGTTGTGGAATATTTATTTATTTATTTATTTTATTTAACTTGATGTGCTGGCGTCTGTACATTGCAACACTAATATGATACGTATAATTTTGCCTTAATCCAGATCTACCTACCTGCTTACCTTTGTGAGAGCTGGAGTCTGAAATAGGTTCAGGACCTGCACGAGAGATCTCCAGGATCACCCTTTTAAACATAGTCGCATTTGCGGCATCTTAACATGATGAGTCATTATGTCCTAAAAGATTAGTAGCAAACTATGTAACACAATAGTACAGCATATTCTGAAAAGAGCCTAAGTTTAATACCATGCAGTTTACTGATTTTACATTCTTAATACTTATCTACATGACTTAACAACCATCAGACACTAACATGAAAATCCCAATTAAACTGCGTCTGAATGCATTTAAACTTCCAAAATAAATATCTACAGAGCAATTGGTTGTTTCATAACATCAAAAAGCAATATCCGAGCGCAGTGCTTCCAATTACCGGAGTTTGTGGTGGTGCTCGCTGCTACTGTACAGTAACCGAGATGGAATTGGCTGAATTTAGGCGTACCTACGATTGGGCCATAGGCAACTAACATATCGGTAATGCTAATTTACATTATGTGCAACCATTAACCGTTAGATGTTAGTAAATGATGATTATGAACGCGTATAAATACGGGTCGTTGGTTTTATTTCCGTAGGCAATGGTTGGGGTTTTTTGGTAATTAACTAATTAAACTTTTTTTAAATGATAATGTGTGTACTATTAGGTAGACCTTCAACCTTTGGTGCACGTGGATCCACGCGAGACACAATTCCTTTTTAATTGTTAAATTTTTAGTTGTTATAATTACAGCATACGAGGGGTTAAAAATAAGAAAGATGAATAACTAGTTAATTCACTTATCATACTTAAAAGGCTTATCTTAGAAAATCAGTTGGAGTTATTTAAATAAATTTATATTTAGTGAAATAAATATAGGAGTAACTATTACAGAAAAACACCTGACTCTTGGAGTATAATACAGGTGTGTGTTATACCTATTCAGTAAAATGATATATAAAACTTATATTGTTATTACCTAATGTTTATGTCAAAACAATGTAATTGTTAGGGAGTCCATAGTCTGTGTCGTTAATTTTATAATTAAGACAAAAGCATTGAGATTTAATAATGTATCAATATAAAAGATTTGCCTTAATAATAAAACACTCAATCCACATTAATTTGCACGTTAATATCATTGTTATCTCGGTCAATTCGACCTGGCGTCACTTACACATACTTTTCGTTCCCCGATTTAGATGTTTATTATTATCAAAGTCAAATGTATAAATGTCACTCTTGCCTGAGAATAAAATATTACTAGACTGTATGCGTCGTCGCATAAATCATTCGTATTTAGCAAACACAGGATTTTTTTTACAAAAAATTTAATAATATGTTCTCAAAATAAAAGTCATTATTAATAAAAATACTTGAGACACGGTGTTGGCGACTGGCTGGAGCTTTGTTATAAACCTTTTTTAAATATTTGTTTTTTTAAGGTTTGTTCTTTTATAATTTTACAACTGACTTTTGTTTTGTCTTAGTGTCTGTCAACGTACTAGATTTGGTTTACATAGTTTTACTTACTAAAACAATAAAGCTACTTAATAATCACCATCATTTTCCTTTAATATCGTCAGACATACAGTCCACACGCTCACCAACACACGGAATAAACATTTTCTGTTAATAAGTCGTCGGTAGATAATAAGTAAGGTAAAAAATAAGTATATTTCTCGCTCAACGTAAATCAGCTTGTCAAAAATAAAGGAAAGCTTCTGCCTGAAATGTAACGTTATAAGAAACAATATAACTTAGTATTTTGAAAACAATTTAGATAAAATTTAACACACAAAGAGAGTCAACGTCTAAATGTCAGAGAGGTTTGTTAGATACGATAGGTACACGTCAAACAAAGCTCTAGCGATATTTCTTCTGTTTATTTTCCTTAAGGTACTAGAACAATAAAGCCTTAAAACAATTGTTATCTAAACAACAAGCGATAGATGTCTAATGACTCAATAATTAAAGTCCGCAGAGAAACTGATGCCAAATACGTTCTTATCAAACTATGCTTAATCTAAGATATTTTATCTTTTTTTATCTTATCCAATATAAAACGGACAAATATCTACAAGATCTGACAGTTTTAGTTATCTACAAGACAGATATCTATCTACAAGATAATCTATCAATTTTAGTTAAACTTAACTTTTTATACTTTTGACTGGCCTATTGATGTAGTAGTTAGTGACCCTGACTGCTATGCCGGAGGTCGTGTGTTCGATTCCCACCCAAGATAAATGTCAATAGTGTAAATAAATACGATGATGAGCACGATCATTTGTTCTGTGTCTAGGTGTAATTTATCTATAATATGTAGGTATATATTTAGAAATATATAAGTAGGTATTTTTATCAGCTGTTTAGTACACATAACACAAGCTCCCAAGCTTAACTTGGGACTTGTGTGTTGTGTGAAAAGTAGTGGAATATTTATTTATTTTATTTATTGATACTGACATAGTTGACCAAAAACATGGTACGTTCAAGAAAAACACTAATTTTACATCTCTTACTTAGCTTTAATCAGTCACCAATGTCTATTGTCTAATGCCGTAAGTCTCCAAAATGTATGTACTTTCAGTTAGTTTGTTTCAGTCCCATGCTAACCCGCGAAGATCTATATTGAGTTGAGCAGTATTAATTGAAGATTTTATAAGAGCCAACAGTTGTTTCTTTTTCTGTTACGCACTTGCTCTCATATTCACTTTTGACTTAAAATAAAATAGAATAGAATAAAGTACCCTAATCAGTAAAAGATGTCAATTGTCTAATTTTAGTTTAGTTTTAGAACAAGGGAATCGATGCCGTTGTTGGCGATTTTATCGAAGAAAACACTAACAAAATAGAAGAAAATAGTAGGTTTCATATAGTCGCATGTACATACACAGCTAACTTTGACAGGCTTGCAATCGTCCGAGCCGGTGCAAAAACTGTAGCCTGCGAACTTTGCTGTGAAAACTTGCGAAGTTGTAAAGGCGGTAAAAACTCGTTACGCCAAATCGGCCACTAAAACTCGCGAAGCGAAAATTCTATCCAACTTCAATTTACTTTTATTGTTCTTACTCTTCCTATTCTACGAAGTTTTTTTTTCTTACGTTTAAGAGACCCTCTAAACACATTTTTTTTATACCGATTCAAACGAACACGGCGTCAAAATTTCACGTTTGAAATTTTCCTTGTTACTGTGTATCAAAGGAAATGGCAGAATCTCATTCCGACTGTAATGTAAATAATCTTTATTTGAATTTCACTTTCAGCCTTTCCCACGCAAGTGCTGGTATCTTAGCATGTTAAAACATTCAAGAACAGAATTTTGCAGTTAAAAATAAAATACTTGAGTACTTCAAAAATTGAAAACTCTTGAAAATACATTTTTTATACAATATATTTTTTAAACATTAAAAAATAAACGTCAGACTTCTTTGAAAGTTTTGTCAAAGTAGTTTCTTTTCAAAACAATATTATTATTAGTACCTACACATTAGATAGAATTTGACAAAGTAGTGCAGGCGTAATATGATTTTCGTAGAATCTTTTGTGCGTGATACGCAGAAAAATAAGAAAATACTTGAATAAATTTGATAATGCTGATTATCAAATTTATTAAAGTATTTTTTTCTTACATACATTGCATAACTTTATACCATTTTCGCATGGGAGTAGGCAGAACCTACAGAATGCCTTGTGGTACAACCCTTAATTTTTTCTATTGCTTCATTCACACATCTGTTGCAAAAACTATGCACCTGACTTGTTTGACTGAAAACTTGACCAGATAGATCAGTGTCCCAAGCTAAGCTAAGAGTTTGTGTTATGGGTACTAAACAGCTGATAAACATACTAATATATATTTCTAAATACATACATAATATAGATAAATTACACCCAGACACAGAACAAAATATGATCGCGCTCACTGATAATAACTATAAGTCTGGACTGTCCCAGGTTTGATCCCCGGGTCGGGCAAAGCGTTGTTGTGTTTTTTCATCTGGCATTTCTTAGTAGCAGCCATAAGACTGGATTTGTGACCAATTGATGGCAACAGGCTCGCCCCCATGGGACTTAAACGTAAGTGCCGAAATTAGGGTGTACTACCAGGCACACCTCTGCCTAACCATTTGGGAATTACAGGCATGATGTTATGTACTAACTACTAGCAGACGTCACGCGGTTTCACCCGCGTATTTCCCGTTCCCGTGGGAATATAGGGATAAAAAGTAGCCTATGTCACTCGGGGACATTGTAGCTTTCCAATGGTGAAAGAATTTTCCGAATCGATCCAGTAGGTTCGGAGCCTATGATGCAAACAAACAAACTATCAAACTTTTCCTCTTTATATAGATAAGCCCTTCTCATTAATCCTCTAAAATATCTACCTCTATAAGAACATGCTGAATTAATTATTGATACCTTGCACAAGGTAAGTTTTCCAAACTGAGAAAAAGAAAGATCCTGTTTTAGATAAAACAGTAGCTACGGTATGTTTGTTTTAATGCCTCCCTCCGTAGGAAATATTCTCCTATATGGTTCGTTTCCCATACACGTGATGGGAATTCCCTTTTGGAATTGCATTTGGGTGATGTATTATTATCCATTTTGCGTACAAATCTGCGCTTCAACGTAATCAATCAGGCTTTTACGAAACATAAATAAAGCGGGATGCGTGCTGTGTACTGTTTAGTTGACAAATGTGACGACGACGGTAGCAACAACTAATATTCTAGTAACAAACAAGGTTTTTAGACCCAGGGTTTAAACGATAACTTGCGTGTTAAATATAAGTAGGAAACTTGTACCTTGTTTTACTTGGGTTGTTGTAATTTTTATTGTATTTACAATTCGCAATAGATACATGTTTAAATATTTGTGTTTTAAAAATAAGTTTTTAATTAAGAAAAGAAGTTTAAACACACCGTTTTACAGTCTAATCAACCGATTTTAACTTCTATTTCGTAGTTTTAAGGATGGCATTAAGGGTAAAAAAACGCGGATACAATACCAATTGTTTCCTGCAGCTGTCATTTGTCATGCTCCAACGTAATAGAACTCAAAAATGGTTGAAGGGACTGTAAAAAAGGTTTATTAAAATTTCTTTTCTTATTTCAAATGGACTATAGAAGGCATGTTAACCCCTTAAACTAAGCTTAATATATTATGATTGTATCTGAAATGGGTTCACGTTGATAGTGTAATTAATGGCCCACCCATTTCGAAAGAGATGAAGATGATGATGAGAGATCCAACTCTAGATCTATCGACGCCTTTGTCATTGGGCTATTGCTATCTTGCCAATCTCCCACAAACACCTATAACACATCAAGCTTCCAATATCTAGGCCTCTATTTTTATTATGACATAACATTTTTAGCCCATGACAAATTACCATTCACAGTAACTGAAATAACTACACAATATACTAATTTAATACAACGTTTTTTATTAAAATTTATATATCACGTGACAAAATATCATTAATCATATCCCATTGATCGACGATCGATCGAATAAGCTTAAGCATGCATTTAATAAGTGGCTAATCGTACAATCGCGTGTTTTCGTTAATAACTGTTAGGTTGCCTTAACATTATATTGCGTACATTGTAACAAAACGTTGAATTATAACCTTGTGTATTCGTTTAATCTAGGTGTAACATTAGAATAGGTTAATTACTTTTGTCAAGGACTAATAAAACTATTGCTATTTATATGAAATGTAAAATAACATCGACACGCCTGTATTCATTAGAGATTATAGGTTTATTTTTCCTATGTGAAAAACGCACGAGTCCTGGCTAACCCTTCACGATTTTTCCTAGAAAAATAAATAAAATACTTCTAAACTACATTACCTACTTAAATATCTTTGGTTTCGACGAAATCACGATTTTATACACTTTATAATAAAAAAGAACACAAAGTAGGTAAAACTTGGAAATAAAGGCAACCCGGCAAAAAAATTCAATGCTAGTCTCGGCTACTGTAGATAACTGTACTTGAACTGTGACATGGTATTCGGTTGTATTACGATATACTTTCCACCCTCCTCAGACGGAGTTTTAAATTTTTGAAGAAAACTAATTGGCCTGCAGGTGGGTCTAGTAGAAAGTGGCCCTAACTGTATTGCCGGAGGTCGTGGGTTCAATTGCCACCCGAAACAAAATGTTTTGTGATGAGCACAATCATTTGTTCTGGGTGTGATTTATCCATAATATTATATATGAAGTATTTAGAAATATAAGCATTATTTAAGTATGTTTATCAGTTGTTTACCACCCACAACTCAAGCTCTGCTTAGTTTGGCACTAGATGGTGCGTGGTAGTTGTAGAATATTTTTAATATTATTACCTATTAATAAATAAAAAAAATAAATAAAGTTTTTTCTTGTATTACTATACGGTAAAGTGAGAATACTTTTACAGTCACAACAAACATTAAACTGGAATACCACATATGAATCCCTTTATAAAAATCTTCAAAACTTTATTAAAACCACGGACACCCACTTTTCACTGTTGAAACGACCTATTCAGAACAAGTCGGCAAAATTGTGAGCCCGGTAACTAATGATGGTATACCTACCCAGTTAAAATATGCGTCCATAGACTAACTATTTTCTGTACCAAAAATTTTAATGTACCAGTCATTCTATCTACTTTTAAGTGACGATTATATAAATCAGTAGCGAATATTTAATACAATTGCACTTATTAAATTGTATGTCATAAATTAAATTATGTTTTTTTCCTATAGAACCTTTGTACTCCTAATTATAAGTATAGTACCTTTGTACTCCTAATTATAAGTATCATGTATATCAATCTATTTTTCTGTGTGTACATAAATTGTAAAATAAATAAATAAATAAATAAATAGAAAGATTTTTTCAGATACTTTTACACGTCGACATTTATTTTTAAACTAAATGGCGCCGGTATTCTCAAATTGAGAAATCTCTGAGAACAAATGCCGAATGAAACTCCGAGGTTATGTAAGCGCTATCATATTCAATATTTGCTACTACATTTCGCGCTTACTACATTGTTTCCTAGAAAAGGTTTTACAAATCAAAGCAATATCCGTATGTTCATAATAATCCGTACATAAATATAAAATTTAGGAGGTAACTAAATTTGTTTAACCTTGTAAAAAAAAGTCGAAATCTGATACATTACATTACAATGCTGCAGTAACAGACTTGCTATCACAATCTAAATGATTGAGGAAAATTCTCAATCCATGGCTGATTATGTTTGATTAACGACACCTATTCGACCATGCAAATACGCAATGCATGTTAATGATATTCCAATTCATTGTGTTGTACGCCACTATCCCACAGATTTATAATTTCTCCTTAATCCTTATAAAATAGACTTGACGCTGACGTTAGAATATGCCATTGTTATTAAAATCATTAGCTTCAAAGAATCATTTTCATCTTCCTTTTAATACCTACTACATTGTTTGTAGTTTTAAATCATGGTCCAGTCACCAGACTATCACAACTGTACCACAGGCAAGAAGCAACGTTTTCACACTTGTAAGGGTTCTTTAAGAATAAAACTGCATTGCATTCTGAACCCAGAAGCGTAGCAAAAAAAAACCGTTTTAGAGTGATTCAAAAATTCAAAAATGATTGTAGACGGATTTATTATCTAAAAAACCAAAAAAGCAAGGTTTGTTCTTAAAAGCATCTGTTAGTGACAGCGTTTTCTTATTCACACACCACGGTCTCACTTGACTTTGCATAATAATGCAAACTATATTCACGACGGCACAGATTTATGGTAGTACAGGGTGTTAGGGGACGAATAAATATCTAACACTGCGCCGCCAGCTTATATTTACTTATTTACGTTGGTACTTTTAGTGAAAAAAAGTGCTAATGACATTTAACGCCTCGACATGCGCCGTTTGTGAATTGTTGTTTCTGTGTTTATTTTTGGGGTAAAAGATTTTTCTTTTATTTTAAAAGAACATACATGTTTACTTTCGAATAAGTACCTTATTCGATACTAATAAAAAAAATTGGAATAGTTTGTTTGTCTGTAATAAATTAACTCAAAACTACCGATTACATTTTAAATTATTTCACCATTAAAAAGCTACATTTAACAGCAATTATACGAGTATCAAACAATTGACACACCCCGTATAGTTTCGCATTCCGTGTAGGATTTACCTCCGCTTAACCAGAGCCTAATTGCAAATTAAAAACGATCTAGGGACTTGGTACCTAACTTATAAATTACTCTACTTAGTACGAGTAAGAAAGCGAGGCAACAAAACCTGAGTCTTCTTTGCTTGGCAATCCGTGTCTGTAAGTACTAAAAGTGTCACCGACATTGACTAAAAAAGGTAAAGATACCGGGCTGGTATCCGCAACTCCACGTCAAAGTGCGTATTCGCGTATGGGCTAAAATCTGCCATGCAGGGTCAGTGCGAATTGGTAGATGTCACATGTCTTCGAATTTTTGGTACAGACGCCAGCACATCAAGTTACCCCAATGTGTCAAATTTCTTTGATCGTTTTTCAACTTTATGTCAAACAGAGTAAGGTTCATATTCAATTTGAAAAATTTGACACTTTGGAGTAACTTAACGTACTGGAGTCTGTAAATGCCTGTGTACACACGATGTTTTCGAAGGAAAACATCAGACCGTTTTGAGAGCAGTGGTGATGAAATAAATTACACAAAGTAATGCGCCTGCCTGGGTTCGAACCCACGACTTACTGTTCGTAAGTCGGGGCCGCCATCACTGGGCCACCGCTGCTATTAAAACTATGAGACGGTTAGAGGAACTTCAAAATTCAAAATGATTAAATACGAAATACACGCGAGCGAAGTGCTTCTGTAGTAAAATGCAATCAAGGAACTCAAGTTACATTTTATGGAGAAGGCAGGTTTTTAAACTGCCCTTTCGTATATTTATTATTAATTTTCTATCAATTACAAGTAGCACCAGCCAGATAGGCTAGGATAACCCGTCGCATGTCGTCGTTTTTCCGCGAACATTGTTTGTATGGCTTATGATCCCTCGGGGGCTCATAAGGACATTCGAGGAGTTCATCATCCAGCCCTTTTCCCCACCTATCTAGGGTCGGCGCAGTATGTCTTCCACTTCAATACATCTAACTTAAATATTTATTAGTAGGAACATTGAGACATTTTTTACGTTAAAAAATCTTACCTATCCCATTAAAATTCAATAACTCATTCACGTTTATTAGAGCAAGTTGTTGCTTCCACGCAATCATTGGTTTGATTAGACCAAAACCACTTAAATATCAACACTATGGATATCGTTTATTTGCTTGCATTCTTAACTTACTTCCTAAAGTTATAAGCGATTCATACAACGATAGGAACAGATAACATCAATGTTTCAACCACACGGAATACCCCGACCAGCCAATAGATGCATTTCAACGTAACCGAACTACGTAGACTCGAACACAAAGCGGTTTCATTTTAAATTGTTTATGGCAACCCCGCGCTGAATGTCAGTCTAATGTTAGTAGGCCAGGTCGAAGGCCAAGAACGAGGAACTTTAACTAACATACACGAAAACGAACTTACACAAACAAGGGGTTAAACTTCCTAGTACTCAATTATACATTAATCAGACAAACACGAACAACACGACACGACTTATCTTCTAACATAATCTAATTTCCCACTTCGTTTTCAATAGCAGAAATTCTGTTTATTGCCTGTTTGTTTCACCCGAAATCACAAAGGGGAAATTCATAAAGCATAGCACTGCGGTTTCACTAATAAATGAGCTCTTATAAAAACAAACAAAATGCTGAAGTCGGGACACGAACAAATTGAGGGCGAAGCAATTTGTATCTCTTGTCATACTTTTTAATTTCATCCCGAGGAAAACAAATTAGTTTCGCCCGAACACTTTGCATATTTACAAATCTTGAACGATGAGAGCGGGTTTTCTTTCCTTTGTTATATTTTTAAATCATTTTTAGAGCTTTATTAAAAATAAGACAATGAAGGAAATCGGCTTAAGACCTCGCTAAAATCTAAGATATTTTTTTTTATATTCCATTTTATATTTCATTTTCATTGTAGCCACTTATCCTTTGTACATTACTCAAAAATGGGGATCCCAGAGTCATGCGCTTTTATTATATTTTTCTTAATAGCTTGATAAATATATTATGAACGCTTGAAATTGAGTTTACTCGGAGATATTAAATCCTCGAGTTTGAAATGATATCAAATAGAATAAAGAAAATTTGAAACACACACAGCTCTGTATAAATATAGATAGCGAATGAATCTTGCACTGTCCTTGAAATGCGAAGCGAAAGCGCGACTCGTTCCCGATAGCGTACACATAAATTGTCTGTGACAGGGAAGCTTTAGGCTCATTTAGCTCGCCGAGGATAAATGGCAATAAGTGGAATAAACTTTCATCTAGAAATAGAAAATGCTGCGAAGCCAGATAAGATAAATTGAACGAGACATTTTAATACCTTGGAAGTTAGATTGGAGCTGCGTAGTATGTTGTTGCCTTTATTACTTAAGACAGAAATGAGACAACGTAAGGAAAAAGCTTAACACTGAACATGGCTGGAATAAATCACTCAAACACCCATGTGTTCAGTAAATTGAGTGGAGGAAGTGGCCCACAAGCTGTCCTGTTTAACTGCTTAGCACATTACATAGGTGTGTCAAGCAAGACTTATGCGTGCTGAACTGACGTCAGTTTCCTGCCAACACGCCACCCTGTCGTACTTATACATCCGACATCCACAAAAACAATGTGAGCTGAAGACCAGTGAAGCCCCGTTTACACGTCGACGGCGACGTCTTTGTAGAATGTATATGGTGTTAAACGAAGTGACTCGAACTGTGTAGGTAAATCACGGTAATGTTTGGTTTAATTATATTTTTCATGGAATAGGTATGGAAAAATATTCTCCTTTGTCGCTTGTTATTTCAAATAAGACTTACGATGCAGTTTTTTAGACTAGATAATTTTTGATTAAGTAATAAAATAATTATTTATTTATTTAATATTTCAAGCACACAAATGTACTGAGGTGGACTAGGCATTTTCTTACCAGTCAACCGTTAGGTCATGCAGAGAAAAAGTGGTAGGTGCAATTTCGTAAGAAATATGAAAGATAAATAAACATCTTTAATCTACTATTATTAATTTATACAAGACGAGTTCAAAAAATTATAAGTATAAATCAAAACATTTTTCCTAATGTACCGGTACCTTTTTATCATCATTATAAAAATAAAACTACCTGTATATACGAGTATTGTAGCAAATAACATCATTGTCAAGTTTAAATAAACAGCTTGCCAGCACACAGATAAACCCTCAGAGGATTTCGTTGTATGGCTAAACCAAATGTGTATTAGGCTAAGTGTTTTGGAAATAAATAATAAACAAGATAACAACGTTGACACTTGCCACTGACCTTTCAAACAAAACCAAACTCTCGTTAATACTGGAAACGTGTAAACGAGCCTTGTCAAAGGTTTGGTGAGGCAGAAGTAAAGCCACTGTGTTAGCTAGCGTTTCGATGCGGTTTTGTGAAGCAAACGTTTGTGGTTACTTCTGACTAGTTTTGACACTTAGACGAGAAACCCCTTTGCATGCTGTTAATCGATCCTATGGAGGTATTTATACTTTTGCAATATACATTCCAGCCAATTACGTAAATTGTTTTTATTTTCTACAAGTACTGATTGGAGAATGATATAACACAGGTTTTTCATTTGTACACATAAAATTTACAGAGGTAATTTTTAATTACTTTGACTTACGTAAATGAAATAAGAAATATGGTTTTTCTACTAAATCGTGATTTTATTTTTTACCTGCCATTATGTAAGTGAATCTTAAGTAATAAACGTATTAAATTTATTGCAAGTTTCTTTAAATCATGTTTTAAAATCTGCGAAATAAAAAATAGTGGTGTTTATGGAGACAATCTATTTGGAATAAAAACTACTATACTGAGATAGGAACAAGGTGATAAGCAATGCAGCTGATAATTATCTACATGCATACCTACACGTATACCTCATACCTACATACCTACATCATTCCTTTAAATATCCATAAACGCACCCCATTTTTCCCGCGGGGATGAGGAAACTACATAACGCTACCTAGTACGATCTTAATATAATCCTTTTGCTTTATTTACGTTCATTGACGATTAATTAAGTTACGTCAGTAATACGCTACCATTATTTCTGAAGAACATCAGCATTAAGGTGACTATAAGTTATTCTAAATCATTTGCTGCCATTAGCAACAATATACTAAGAGAAAATATAATTCAACTGAAATCTGGCGTTGTTCCTGAAACTGAAGCGGTGTAAAAGTACAATACCCACAGATATGACCAGCACTCAAGCTCCGGGGCTCTAAAAATTAACAGTGCATTACACTTTGAATGGCGGGTCATTCATCTCAGCGTAATGGCAGAATGACGTCTTTCTAATGGACCGGGACAAAGAGGGGCTCCTGTTAGTAATTATTAATGCATTAATGTCAGTCACTGGCGAAGTGCAGGGAATCACGTCGATAACTTTGTGATAATGTTGTTGTTTTGGGTTTATTTTTGTCTGTAAAGGACATGGATAAAATAACGAGCGACCTTTAAACTTTCAGCACACTTGTAACACCCGACGCCATCCCACACTGTTTTATTGGTCAAAAAATCTGAAATGTTGCTTAATGTAACCAATGAGAACACTACATTGACGTCGCGTTGCATGGTGTGTTATAAGTCTGTTAGCCAGCCTTACCGGTATTGGCTTGATAACATACAAACGAACATAAACACATAAAAACATAACGTCACGCCTGTGATCCCCGAAGGGCTAGGCAGAAGTGTACCTGGTAGTACACCCACATTTCGCAATAGGGGGCAAGCCTATTGCCAAACATAAACTCACGCCTTTTTTCATGTGGGTAGACAAAACTTACGGAACTCAAGTTACGGTAATTCAAGTATATTTCAGAATTGTCGAATGAAAGTTTCATTCAAACAGAGATATTTTTCATAGGTTATCATGCGACGAAGTCACAAACTATATTGGTGTATATCTGCTCTTAGATTTCCTATACTAAATCCTCACCATTTTTTTATAATTACTTTTACTTTCATACGGAATGCTACGAGTATAAAAAAACAAAAAAAAAACCTTAAAAATCGTGCCCCAGTTAGGAATTAATGATTCAGCTGCTGGTTTGAGTTATACATATTTAGACTCAATAAAAACTGAGAAATAATCGTAAAAGTAGGTTGGTTATTATTACTTGTGGTAAGGCAGTTGATTAAAAAATATATTGTTTTGGGAATTGTGTGAGTGGTGAATCGATGGCGTTTTGGAGACCCATCTTATGATTATTTTTTAAAAACAAAGATTTTTAATTTAACTGAAATGATGTTCTGAACATACCTGATGGTTATATTAGATCATAGCGTCATCCCAAACAGCTAGTTGTCAGAATTTTTGACTTACAAATTATAGCCGGGAACGACTGCTTACCGCGTTTTACGAGGTACGGATTTTTTTTGTAATTAATAAAACATACACCACCCATGGACCTACTTTGGTAAGCATATTGTAGCCTTGACTATATCTTTGCCAGCGATCGTGGGTTTAATTTCGACCAGAGAAAAACGTTTGCGTGATGAGAATGATCATTTGTTCTGTTACTGGGGATAATTTATCAATAATAATTTATTTATGGCATATTAAAATGGACCGGTTTCTTGTTTTTTTTTTCATAATAGATTCTGAGAATAATATACACAATACAAAAAGAATTAATGAAATTGGTCTTGCTGTTCACCCGTGATGCCATGACCTAGGACAATAGGGATCTTTTTTTTGTAATAATATATAGATATGACATGTATAAGTATTAAGAAATATATAAGTATGTTTATCGGTTATCTAGTACTTATAGCACAAGCTCTGCTTAGTTTGGTACTGTGTGTTGCGTTGCTGAATATATTTTTATTTGCCACTTGCCACTTGATATTAATTTTTGATTGACCTGTACATCCGTTCAGACTTTTTATGTCTTCAACAACAACAAATTTATTACAAAATATTTCAACATCACGCTACGTTACGCTTTTGAAGAAAGGACCTTTTTTTATAAATTTTAAGATTTTAGTTCCAGCTCTCGTAAAACATAAGTCATAATCGTAAATGCAATGTACTAACAACACTTTGCACTTTCTAAGTGCCAATAAAACCATTCTTATTCCTTTTGCACTGAATGCGACATTCTTAAAGCGATACTTAGAATATAAAGAATCCACAGCAGCAGTAATTGCATTTCCTTCGTAATACCAGAAAATGGTTCGAGATCCTTGTGACTACTGTTTCAGAAGGATGTTTCCAAGACTATCGTCTACTACAACGTTCTGTTCTTTGATGGGTAGCGTTTTACTTAGATTAAGAACAATATTGCATTTTGTTTTATATTTCACTTGCTCTGCCTCGTTCTTTGGAAATCGGATAACGTGACGCTTCAACACTGTTTCATAGTGTCCCGTTTAACAAGGGAACTGTATAGTGGAGTCTTTTTTATTTATTCTTACACTAGTGTCACTATTATTCCTCTCTTCTGTAAATATATGAGTTAGACATGTATGAGTTGCCTTGTTATCTCTTATTGACGTCGCTACGCTAGGTCTACGTTAGTGCTACGCTTTTTGCTACGAAAGTGCTACGAGAGTATTAAACGTTTACATTAATTACTACTTATTATTAACTTGGAATTTAGTTAAATTATATTATCTCTTCAAAAAAAATGTCATTATTTAACTTATATAACATAAAGTCACACCTTTCTCTATGAGGGTAGGCAGAATGCCAGCTACTATGCGATGCTCACATACTTATTCAACTTCGTTTACTTTCACATAATCTGGTTGTACACATACAACTTCTCTCACATAACTTCTGACATGCCAGTAAAATTTTCAATAATTAAGAAATGTTTAGGATAAACAGCACTACATAAGTAGTATCGTCAAAACAAACAATACTAAACTTATCTACTGATGCGCCACCATACTTCTTTATAACATCCATTATTTATTTATGTACAAACGGACGCAATGAATCTCACTTGCATATATAAATAAAACACAAGCGTGAAATCCAATTACAAATAATGTTTACTAAACTCAGCTTTACTTAGAATGCGGCAACGGATTTGCGAATACGGCAACGGATTTGTGTGGTGAATATTCTCAGTTAAAATGATGGAGCATATCAGAAATCGCAAAATATAAATTCATATTTCGGTTATGTGGAGCAAATTGGTGATGCAAATTTTATTCCTTTTGGATGCATTGGCGTTAGCACGGAGATACGTGGTTGAAATACTGATCGTTCCATGATTAGCGTTTTGATAGCGTTATGGGGTAGAATCAGACATCTTTTTGTTTTTTTATACCATTGAGGTGGCAAACAAGCTTACAGCCTGACTGATAGTAAGCTCTTACTGTATCCTATGGATGTCTGCAAGACCATAGGTTTTGCCCGCGCGGTGCCGGTAAAAACCTTGAGGTACACTCTTCTAAAGACTAACTGTGGTCTTTTGTCTCGGCAGGCGGCTTATATAGATTGAGAAAACTGTATACAATTTTGATAAATTATAAACTGTATGGTAACCTACAGTTTTTTTTACTTCATTTTATTCTCACTATACTTTTTCTTTTTTGTATTTTATTCATCTTTAGTCCTAATTTGTGCTAAAGTTGAAAAAAGGTCTATCCTTTCAAATCAAAACCAAAACTCATTCATCCAAATGAGACTGAGAATCAACACTTTTTGACCGTCAACATTTACATCAGGCAGTTCTTTAAAACGCACACCCTTGCCCACTTTTTGGTGTTTTTCCTGGGAAAATAAGTGGCGGAACAAACACCTGAGCAAATCCCCAGCTCTAACATTAGTATTGTCATAGTGATAGTGTGACACTGAACTACTCTGCCTACTCCAGTATTTAATAAAATAATGATGTTTTACTATACTTGGCAGCAGGTAAGCGGAACAACGCCTAAAGTTTTCAAAGAGCATGTATTAACGAATACAACATTATCTTAAGCTGAACTTGTGTAACTTTGCTCAAAATTGAACTGAAACAATAATTTAAAGAATTCGCTTTACATAAACAGTTTTCTCTTTGTACAGATAAACTCTATTTAAAACAAGACGGCATGAAGTTTGTCTTGCATGCTCCTATGTAACTTTCTGTGGGGAAATAACGTAGGTTTGTGTGCGCTTGTCTTCAGTAGATATTATTACATTAAAGGACACATCCATAGGTACTGTATAGATAAGCACTATCTATATATATATATTTTTATATTGATAGGCACGCGTTTGACCACTATTTCACCTGATGGTAAGTGATGATGTGGTTGACGATGAAGCACGCTTGCCTAGAAGCAATCTGTTCACTCTTGACTCAAAGATCCCTAGTTTGTAGCTATCAGGAAAAACCGACTCCGGCAGGGAATTCCACTCCTTAGCTGTACGCACAATGAATGTGTTCCCAACACATTTAGTACTTATGGTTGGGACATCTACCATATACAGACGCCAGCACATCAAGTTACCCCAATGGGTCAAATTTTACCAATTGAATATGAACCTTATTCTGTTTGACATAAAGTGGAAAAACGTTCAAAGAAATTTGACACATTGGGGAAACTTGATGTGCTGGCGTCTGTACCAGTGGCGCAGTGCCGATATGATCTAATTAATAGATTATGATACATGTAAAGACTGGCCTGTTAGTTTAGTAGATAGTAGCCCCGACTGCTTTGCCGAAAGGCGTAGGTTCGATCCCCATCCTGGACAAATGTTTGTGTGATGAGCACGATCATTTGTTCTGTGTCTGGGTGTTGTGTATCCATAATATGTATGTATTTAGAATGTTATAAGTATGTTTATTAGTTGTTTAGTACCCATAACATAACCTCTGCTTAGCTTGGGACTAGATGGCGTTGTGTGAAGGTTGTCGAATATAAATAAATTAAATTAAAACAATGCTCGACGTATTAGGTAGAGGTAAACTAGTCATTAGTACACCCGCATTTTTCCAGTTATATTCCAATGTATTAAGGGAAAGCCTATTGACAGCAACTGGGCA
The DNA here is from genome assembly GCA_921972225.1 of Euplexia lucipara. NCBI lineage: Eukaryota > Metazoa > Arthropoda > Insecta > Lepidoptera > Noctuidae > Euplexia > Euplexia lucipara. Next base: position 9,482,388 of record OV179144.1, on the reverse strand, counting down.
GACTTTAAGCTGCTACTGAAAAATTCCATACGGAAATATCCAAAAACACTTTACCCAACCCGAGAATGGGTCTCAGAACCGTAAAGCGACCACTGTTTTAGTGATCGCACGAGGCTAAAAAATAATAGAATACTTAGTACTACATAAAACTAAAAGATCGAACTCAATTTATTTCGATTTTTGATTAAGTATGTATGTATCTGTGTACTTATTTTGTTTCAGTATGTATGTATCTGTGTATTTTTTATTTCTTTTTTTTTTAGTGTCACCTTATCCTTAATTTTTGCCCAGTTACACCTACCTTGTTCCATCTCTGCACCACCTTAAGGTAGACTGGTAGAAAATGCCTAAGGCATTAAGTCCGCCTTTGTACAGTTTTTTTTACTTGTGCATAAAGTTTTAATAAATAAATAAATTTTCTGTTTAATTAAACCTGAACCAACCTACAGAACATAGTGAAATTAACTTTGAAATATAAATGTTTACAAAGCAGAAACATAAAACATTCTACAATAAATAAGAACTACAAAAATCCATCGAGGAAAAGATGTAACGATCGAATTTTCATCGTAAACTGCAAACGTTTCCATTCTAACGATCCGTCTCATTAACCGCGTCTTATTTAGCCAATTATTTTCCAACAAATCACGTTCAAAGTTACCCCACAATCGATCATCATTACCCTGGCCTCAACACACTTATTTGCTGTGTATATTTTTCGATATGATTTATCAGATCCAACTTTGACAGCGGCTGTCAAAATCATGACGTATTGTAAGTAGGATCTTGCTTTAGCTGTATACAAAAATGGCTGCCCAATTACCTCTGTATAATGTCATTTTTTTTAGACAGTGTTCGTTTATTTTTGGCGTTTGGTAATGATATTGTTCCTCATCAGCTTTGGCTTTTTCTAACTACTATTGGGTTTTGGGTTCCAGTCTAACCGTAAGGAGCTGAATACCAGTGGAGTTTTACATTCTGCAGCTGTCACACAATGCTTCAAGGTAAAACTGGATACTGATCTAATTATGAAAAACAATATAAAAGCCTTCGTCTAACCTCTTTTTCACTTTCTCGTTGGTCCACCATACCATAGTGTATAAACTTCACTTCAGTGCGCAGTACAAAAAAAAACAGTAGCATGTTTGGAGTGCCAGCAGAAGTGAAAACATATCGCCAGAAAATAAAAAAATAAATAATATATTGCTTAAAACGTAAAGAGAAATGCTCATTTTCTGAGGAACCTTTGGCCAAATGATGCACATGGAAGAAACAAATGATAGGGCATTTGGATTAACATCACAAATCAAGGAACAATAGCTGTTTTTCACATAAAACTTGGTGGGACTTTTTTATTAAGAATTGTATCCCTATTTTGATAGTTCTGACTACCGAACCGAAATATTAGAATGTAATAAACAATTAATTAATTAGCATGGAACTAAATGGCATTGTGTGAAAGTTGTGGAATATTTATTTATTTATTAATTTCTTGAGTGTCATATGAAAATCTGCTATTGATACCTTTGTACTCATCCCAAATTGGTAATACCAGTTACTAAATACACTGACCTGTTGGTCTAGTAGTTAGTGACCCTGTGCTATGCCGGAGGTTGTGGGTTCGATTTCCACCCAGGACAAATGTTTGTGTGATGAGCACGATCATTTGTTCTGTGTCTGGGTGTAATTCATCTATAATATATAAGTATGTTTATTAGCTGTTTAGTACCATTACACAAGCTCTCAAGCTTAACTTGGGACTAAATGGCGTTGTGTGAAAAGTTGTGGAATATTTATTTATTCATTCTAAATTAGTACAAATTATATTTTTAGCATTTATTACTCAGATGGCGAAAACATGGCTAGAAATAGGCATTGCCCTTTGCATCTAGAGGTGTTGCTAACGGTAAAAGTGTCACGCGTTCAATGTTTATATTTCCCATCTCAAACATGCCTAACGCGCCTACTGAAGTTTTTACTTCAAAAATGAGATAAAAATAAGTCCATTAACAAGGTTCATCACTTTATGTAGCATGCTTCTAAGAGACCACTGGTGACAGTATACATTATGTATATCAACTTAAAACCACGTACACACTGGTAACGTTATCAAACTAATACTTTGAGCACGATGTCTTTACGAAACTAATCCGGATTACCGGTCTAAGTGGCCGCTAAGTAGTCACACGCCGCAGAAAACACTTATAGCACATTATTACGGCTTAATGTGCTGTTTCTTTATATAAAATACATTATAAGGCTAAGGATATTAGCAGGTTTCTGTGTTTTATAAGGCCGAAACATTATTTACTTATATATTTATCTGTTTAAGGTGAAAGAGATATTGTAGCATATCACACTACACAGAAACATATCTCAAACGATGAAGCAAAATAATCATTTCAAGATGCCATAAGAAAACGATACATATATCCTCAGATTTAGGTTTTAGGTTTTTAGATAGTAATAATTATACAACTGTTAAGGAACTGACGGTATAAGCTTCTAAAATGACCATTATGGGTTAGACTTATAAGTATAGCCTGGCTATAAACAACACGACCTGCTTAACGATAGCAATGATGGACGTTAAAGTACTTCCAACATGAGCAATTTTGTTCAAAAGCCATAAAAAATATTTTTAATAGCTCTCTTGCCCACGTTTTAGTGGTCATTATGTGCTCAATGTAATTTATTTACTTTGTGATATTTTACGACTTAAATAGATTTCTGATTTCTGTTTGACGAATAAATTACGTGCTATTTATAAAGACTGGTGTTTAACAGTATATCATGCATCAAGGGGATAATGCAATATCTGTAACTGGACATATAATATTGATTATAAAATTTAACTGCCTCGTTGGTCTAGTGGTCGCAAGCGCTACTGCTGAGCATGAGGTCCTGGGTTCGATCCCCGGGTCGGGTAAAGTGTTATTGAGTTTTTCCATCTGGAATTTCTCAGTAGCAGCCCGGAGTCTGGGTTTGTGCCCGATTGATGGCAATAGGCTCGCCCCCTATTACATGGGACTTAAACATAACTGGCGAAATGTGGGTGTACTACCAGGTACGCCTCTGCCTAGCCCTTCGGGGATTACAGGCGTGACGTTATGTTATAAAATTTAATGAAAGATTTACACAAATAAAAGATCTCAATTCAATGACCCGTAATGTAATATCCCCAAGCTATAATGACTTACTTGGAGGAGTAAAGATTGCATTACATATAATTGTCTTCATTTATCTGTACCTAACTATAACTTCACGTTCTACATTTGCATTGAATACTGGAGCTAATAGAGTAGAAACTGGCAAATAGTTACATTAGTGGCTCATTAACTACATATCGACGAGACAGAGAGCAACGACATGGAAAAGACGTTTTACACGGCAAAACTTAAGAAATTAATTGAATGCACCTTCTTAGTAGTTGAATAGAATGATAAACTTACTGAAACAAATAAAACATACATATTAAAGTGTTCTGGTATTTATAACTTATAGGTAAGTAAGAAGAACAATAATCTGGCTACAATTTTGGACATCATTGGCGAGGAAAACAATCGTGGCTATACTAGGCTGAAATCGCCAATCAGCCTTAAACAAGAGTGGTGATCAATGCTCGTTCCTTCTCTGTGTAAGAAGAGGCCATTGCTCTGCAGTGGGACAGTAACAGGCTGGTATTTTTTATAATTCCAGTGTTTAACATTGCAGCGAATTCCTATCTGACCTCAACTAGTTAACTAAACTACTAGTTATTGGTTAGCACTATACAGGGTTATTTTGCAATGGCCGGCCAAATTTTCACAGGGTGTTCTACCCATGAATATAAGCAACTTTCCCTATGGGACCAACTCTGAAATCACGAAAAAAAAATCAGCTGTTTCATACAAAAGTTCAATACCTACTCGACTAAAATGTATGAAACAGCTGATTTTTGTTCGTGATTTCAGAGTCGGTCCCATAGTGAAAGATGTTCATGTTCATGGGTAGAACACCCAGTGAAAATTTGGCCGGTCATTGAAAAATAACCCTGTATAGGGTGACTGGTAATTAGTGACCGATATTTAAACACGTGATTGTGTTTATTATTTCGATAAACTTTCCTAAAGAAACTTTTTTTATATAAGTACACAAAAAAACCGACCTAGGGAAGGGCAATATCTACTCGTAGTAGCGTCACACGCTCCGTCGCAACCCCCAGTGCTCCCGTTGTGCCGTATTGACGTAATTGAATTAATTGAAAGTTAATGAGTATAAAAAAAGTTTCTTTGGGAAAGTTATTCTTATCCATCAGTACAATCACGTGTTTAAGCATCGGTCACTAATTACCAGTCACCCTATATACCCCTTGCTTTAATAGGTTGCCAAACTATCAGGCTTCTGACTATACTGATCCTTCTATATTATAAACAATAATATAACATCTAATTCAGTATATTATAAGGTGCATCACAACAACATGACAAATGTATCCAATCTATTGATGATTTGTGGTTGCACTAATGTCTGGGAGAATGCGATAGTACATACCACATGGTACGTCGTAACTTTAATAATCTAGAACACTAGAACGGTCATTAATATATATTAGGTTAGGGTAATAATTATACGTTAGCTTGTAGATATTTTGGTAATTGCTATGTAACTGTTATCTAAGATTCTGGATATTGATCCGGATTGGTATGAGATTGGTAACTAATTGCACATTATGATTGTATTATCTAAGGATGGTGTAAGCAGATATGTGAAAAAATAACTTATCGTGAAGCTGCGGCGACAGTGGATACAAAGAGGTACAAGTCAAAACTATGCTTGACAGAATTCCACGACATTTTCACACAACGCCCTTTTGCCCCAAGTTAAGCTTGAGAGCTTGTATGGGTAACTACTAAAGAGTTAATAAACATACTTATAAATTTCTAAATACATAAATACTATGGATAAATTATATACACCTAGACACAAACAAATGATCGTGCTCAGCACACAAACATTTGTCCTGGGTGGGAATCGAACTGACGACCTGCGGCATAGCAGACAGGGTCACTAACTACTAGACCAACAGGCCAGTCAACGATGCGTGACCATCCGTTACATACCGTGACACTTGACACTTACCATGTTAAGCCATTCTGAAGCAGTTCCATGAAATCACGACAAACACGTCAACAATGAGAGTCACACGTAAAAGTCTGACAACTAGTTCTACCAAGATACATTGTGCAAAATAGGCAGTAGCTCCGTGCAAAATTCTGGTATATAGTTGTGTCTGGATAGAAGAGAAGCTGGCTGAAATATAGTTTGAAAAAGGTTAGCCAGTTATAAGTAATGAGTAATAACTTTCCCTGATAATGAAGAGTACCTCTGTCTTAACCTCTGCGGAAACCATGCCTGAAATTTAATACTGTTATGTAAAGAAGAAGAAAGGCATAAACACATTTTGATATCTACAACATCAAGTTTCAACCTGTAGAACAAAGCATTTCATCTCTGATCGAAGCCAAGACTAGACGCATTGATTCGAGTTTATAGAACCAAGGACGGGTTTTGAAGGCATTATTTATCATTGATCGTTATGAACAAAAGATATCATTTAGCTGTGGAGCTTCCTTGATTGCAATAATTAAATTGATAAGCGGGCGAGGTACTCCAATAGACTTCGGATTATAGAATAGTAACCTGCTACAAATGGTCGTCTTTCTAAAATCCAAATCTGTGCCTTTCTACGCCAATATCTACCAACAATTGGTAGCATAATAAAGATTGAGTAGCTTTATGTTAATAATCTTCACCGCATGCGAAGAAGGCACGAGCATTGATCACAACGCGTGCAAATGGCTTGGATTGGAGATTTAAAACTATTCAAACCATATAAATCCAGGTTTCCTGAAGTAGATCTCCTTCATCAATGCTAATTACGTCTAAAATACATTAAGAAAGTACCTATATATTATTTTTAAAAGTCACATCTCGTTTGTCGTCGTCATTTCGTATGTAAGCAAGTGCTCGGACATGATCCATAACTTTGTGAATGAGAAGTGAGTGCCTTAACCTCTGCGTTGGGCCATCACACAAACTAGTTAACTGCTACAAATGACTGCCTTTCTACAATCCAAATCCGCGCCTTTCTAGGCCACTTCCTACCAACAAATGGTAGCACAAAACGGATCGAGTAGCTTTACCTTAATTATGTACAATTAACAAAACAACAAGTTACGGGAGCCCGGCGCGGCACATAGTTACCGATCGAGCCCGCATACGACTTGTCCGACTGAAACTTACTAGACTTGCAACTTGAAGGCTTCTACTCACTAATTCTCGTATACTTAAGTCAGTTTATTGAACTAAGGTGTTAAAGAGTACTATTTCTATTAACAATAAAATTCTAGTGGGTAATTTGGAAAACATATCTTAATTACTACCTAATACTTACGACTATTATGTAAATTACGTTTTAGAAGGGGCAACTAGAATTATTATATTTTATTTGACTTTTAAGTTTAACGTTCAAAAGTGCCTTTTTAAATGGATTAATTGAAAAATAATAAAAAGAAAAAAAAAAACATATAAAATCCACATGAAATTTTAAACGCTGACCTAGATAGTGCTTTAAAATTTCATGTATCGCTTGCTAAGTATAATGACAATACTGCATTAAAATCACAACCTGAAGTAGCTTCAATAATAACCCTCTCATAAACAATACAATCCGCCCCGTCAATACAAAACAACGCTTAAAATACAAATTAAATCCCCCTTCAAACTCGTAAAGCATCGATATTTATATAGAACAATAAAATACAAAATTACTGGGCAAACTTCGAAACTCAAAGCCACAAGCACCTGGTTAAAGGCATAACAATAAAAATCATTTCTAATCTCGACGTCAATTTTTAACAATTCATCTTGAGTGGAGCGACGTTGAAGTGGCCGGATTTCAAAAGTCATTTTTCAACCGTTATGACGTAATCGCTTATAAACTCTTAGTTTTTTTTTTCATTTGGAGAGTAGGGAAATTTTCATATTCAACGTTTTATAAGCTAATCCGGAGGAGTCGGAGACCGCTGGATGTTTCAAGACTTTTTGATTACCTGTATCAAGTCATAACTCTGTTTTGTTAGGGGGGTTGTAACTATTGGAAAACAAACGATGGGGTCGATCTTCGAGGTTAACCAACGATGGCCGAGGTCGGACTATCCATGAAATACCGAGACTACTTCATTTCTTAAAAAGCAATTTAAACTGTAGATCCTAGCTTTGCGTCTATTTGAAGATTTTTGCTAGTCGTTGCAGATAATAATCTCAATAGTCTGACAGCCAGTCTGAAAAATTTCGTTTAACCCAGTAGCTGGGTTATAAAGGTCAGATAGGCCGTCATTTCAAGTGAATAATACTGACTGATATGCAGTTGCATCTCTTGTGAGAAGGCTAAGCAGATGATGAATTTAATCATTAAATAAATAAATAAATATTCACAACTTTTCACACAACGCCATCTAGTCCCAAGCTAAGCTAAGAGCTTGTGTTATGGGTACTAAACAGCGGATAAACATACTTATATATTTCTAAATACATACAAATTATAAATAAATTACACCCAGACACAGAACAAATGATCGTGCTCATCACACAAATATTTGTCCTGGGTGGCAATCGAACCCACGACCTCCGGCATAGCAGTCAGGGTCACTAACTACTAGACCAACAGACCAGTCATTGCATTCTGTTTTGGGAGTAATTCAAGTTACATGACGCGATCAATGCTATGTAATGTAAACTAGTTATCAAAGGACACACTTGGTCCTTTTATGACTAAAAGCTGTTAAATATGTTTATTTTAATAGCAGTAGAACGATGAACCGAATGTCTCAGATCCTAGTCATTATTTTTGTCTTAATTGTTGTCTTTTATAATACCGATAATACCTTGTGCGAGTTTCAGAAAACAAAGATCTTGTGGCTCAAAATACCTTCGTAAGAGCAATTATCATCTTAGTATTTCTATGTTTAGTCCTCAGTGGTTTTTTCTGTTAAATTGTTTTTAGTGGAACAAGTTTACAAACATTTAGTTCCCCCACAAGTTCACCAGTAATGTTTAAATCCTATGTAAGTGGGGTTTATTGTCACCAACCAGTCATAAATTTAGACTTCAGGCTGCTACTAAGAAATCACCAGAGCAACGAGGACATGTTACACATGACAATATTGTCCAATATCTGTTTTAATGATGCATTTATCTTGCCACTACAAAATAATTTTATCTCATTAACTTTAGAAATAAATTAACATAAGACTTATTAAACAATATTTAAATTCACTATTACCAAACTTAGCTTTATGACTTCTCAAGCAAAATACACGAAAAGTAATTCATAAGTTCTGTTTAAAAGGATGTGTTATTCGAAATGGATAAAGTTTTAAGTGGGTCACAGGAGTATAAGAGAGCTTGGTATGAGGTTAATGCTAAGATTAACTGCGCGACGTGATAATACGTTACTTTTATCCTAGCAGCAATATTTTATCAGCACCACAGCGGATTTATTATCACAATATACGTTAATACGGCAATTGTGGAAGTTGTCTGCCATAAATTTTCTTTCTAAGCCATAAAACTTTGCCTTTTAGCATTCCCACACTTGAATCTAGAGCAGTGGATGCTATTACAAATACAAATCACATGCACAACCCTCTAGGACTCAGAACAACTTTGAGGATCTCTTAGAACGTATAAAACGAAATCGTGATATTTCTGTAAGAGAGAACTTAGAGATAAATATCTGTCTTTGTATTTTCTCGCGATAAAATACAACTTGTATTATTTGAAGAGGGCACTTCACTACCAGCTATTTTCGTAGTCTGGCTTATCTTATAATAAATAGGTGAGTTTCATGCTATACAAATAAATGCTGATTCCGAAAATCAGAAAACGACCTCCTTTTATCTAGTTCAAATAAAAGTATCGCCACATTTCTTCCTTTCATCTTCTATTAGGCTCATTCAGTGTCTGCGGAAATATTTCTTTCACTTGATTATATTTCTATAGATCTTTGAGAGTTGGCGAAAATACTCAAGAGTCATCGTTACTAATGAAAATTACAGCGATTCGTATTGAAGGTAAAGTGCAAACGCTACCAAATGAGTCGGAACGGGAGCGGCAAGGTGCCGATAATTCAGCTTGAGTTCTCTCTGACTCGGCGGAATTCATTCTCAGGACGCAATCTGATTTAGGTCATAGATATCTAGTGTTATTAAATAAAATTTATGCTTTTGAAATGCTTTCTACTTTGGTGTTCCAATTTATGTCTGTCGGCGGTGTTAAAGTGTGTAATTTGGGAAGTATTCTAATTTTATTTTATGGCGGTAATTTTCGGCTATAGAAAGACATGGATAGGTCTTTAAATGGAATACACTTGAGGCAGAATCACGTATTTAAAAGCTGTTGTTTTTTTCACAATTTTATCATAGATTAACACAACATTTCAATAAATTTTGTTACTTAAGCCAATAAGCATACGTCATAATATCTTTCTATAACAATTCTCCGTGCCCACACAAAGTTCTTAAAATAAATTTAAGACGATTGGAGCTTTTTTGTCATCATCTCAATACACAATAAACAAAGAAACCTATTGCAAATTCACTATATAACCTAATTAAAAAGCGTATTACAGATAATTTGTTTAGCTACGAACCGGCTGGATTATATCCATTTGATATTATGTAAATGAGCTCAATCTGAACGTGCCTCAAGAAACTTCATGCCTTACCCGAGGTAACTCCTAAATATGTTAACGATGTCATATATACATACATGAATGGGAATCTTGGATAAGTTGCTGCTACTTTTACTTGTATGAATGATGTTTCTCATTTTGATGCGCGTCTAGCTGTGAAGAGGCTCGACTTTCTCAGAAAAGATCACTTGGAAATAGGAATGTTTTGAAGAACGAAGATATGTGAAGGAAAGTTTATTATAATAAAGTGCTTCTGTTTTGGCTAGATAGTAATTGAATTTATCACAATCGAAGTATGAAAGTATTGCCATCGTTATTTTTTAAATGGAACTTAGTTTTATTCGTCTATAATTCCATTTTCATATCCCAAAATCGATTAGATTTATCACCGTAGTTTAAGAAAAAATATATTTTTTGGGATGCTGACATTGAGGTGAAATGTTGATACAAAAAACACTTGAACATGTTAAATATTCGAGTTCATTTTTGAGAACTACTTAAATGGCCTTGGTACGGGACTAAAATAAGGGGCCCATTGGCGGTCATTCTCCTTTCATTCACTGGTTGTTGCAACAAGGAAACACACAAACAAACACAACTATACCATCGCGGTTTTCGGTCTACGTAGCTATTATTGTGAACCAAAGAGATTTTAAATACTATACAGAGGACTCACAAAAAAGAGGACGCCAAAGCGCGCAGCGGAGCGTACTAAATTAAACTCATAGACTTACGTCCACTAGGACATAATTATCGGATGAAGCTTTTGTTCGTGATGTCTATAGTAAGTATGGAATGTATTTGGTGTGAACCAACTAGAAAGAAAGAAAGAAAATATGTTTATTTGGGACACGCACAGGAAATTGACATTTTAAAAATAAAACTAAATCTAACACTATTTAATAACAAAAAGAAAGACCTGTGCGAGGCCAAAAAGGCCCCTATCTCAGCACGATGCCACGAGATTTATTGAGAAACAATAAATACCGCAGCGCTGTTATTCTGATAGGGCCCACTGTAATGCCATGAATACATTCATGATACAATACAGCCCACTAACAGGCATAAAATAAATATATAAAAAAAAAAAAAATATAAATATATAAATAAGAAAATAATATATAATAACAAAATAGGGAAACAAGTTACTACATAAGATAATATATAATTAAAAACAAAATTTAACTCGCAAACGCACCTCCCACCAACTGATAAGTTCGCGGTATGTATTCGGGCACGGTATTGGTATATCCGATCCATAACATGACAAAGGGCTACAAAGAGCGAACAGAGAGCATTGAAGGGTAAAGGCGTATATATTAATTGATGGTGTATGTTGCATCCAGGTTGCATGTCCCGTACTCACCTTTTACGATAATTTATTCATAGTCGAAACCCTTTTAGTGGCAGAGTTCAATTATGCGTGCGTTTTGTTGATAAACGCATTTCCTCCTTTGACGTTTCGGATGCAACATTTTGGTTCCTTTTTTGAATTTAAAGTTAAGTTTTGAAACGGTAACAAAGTGATTGTTAAATGGTTAATTTTTTCTTTCTTTTTATAAGTCGTAACAAGCATTAATCAGTTATTATTTTCAATTATCAGTTGCTATAAAACTCTTAAGAGATTTATTGCAATTTTATTATTATCGGTTCAAACACATAACGTAGTAGTAACTAGTACCCATACATTTTGCATATCATTACAAATTGTAGTGATATTCTGTCTGTTCCTACCAACTTAACAGTCCATAATATAACTCAATTACATTTTTCACCCAACACTCAGCGTAACATCCAACTGTATCGGGATCACAGTCAATCTGATTGGTGTGACTGCAATGAGAGTACCTACGGGCTACGTTATTCCCGGAATCCGCAAGAGAGCAATATTTTCACAGATAAGCAAGACGTGTGGAGCAATGCACTTGAGCAAATACGAGATGGATTTTAGATAGTTCGCTATATATTCTCTCATAAACTGCCCCATACCGAGAGTTTCGGGATTTGTTACAGCAATCTTTAATGAAAATATTTGTGTGGAAGTTACTATGAGGCTAGTATAGTCCACTGAAATGTTAAATTTTTTAGGCAGTACCTTGCGTTTTTAGAGGTCGCAATTTTATTTTTTTGGTAGGTAGGGGGGGTCAGCCTAAAGCTATAACCAAGTTTGTGGGGACGCCACCCTTGTACCACGGCCGCCATCTTAAAAATAGGGGTTGAAATGGTTTTTACGAAATTTCTCTTTTGATATTTATTTGATAAAAAAAAATTATAACATTTTTTGTTGCAAATTAAATTTTCTACAACTTTGGTCTTGTAATTTTTTGTCGTACCTAGAACTATAAATAAAAAAGTTATAAGCTAAAATGTTCAGAAATTCGAGATAATTTTTTATATTTTTCGATAAAACTACCTCCAAAATCCCAAATTGAACTTTTCAATGGACTTGTATGACAGAAATCAAAAGAGATTTATTAACAACATACATCGAACGCTGTTTTGTAACGATAGAACATTTTTTTTTTATATGTAATGGGTCTACTCTTGAGCTCAATCTTGTCCTGCGGACAGAGATGAGGTCGACGATGGAACGAGCTTACCCAAAAAAAGCCTATTAACTCGCGACTTAAACAGATTACACCTCATTCGTAATTTTGTGTCTTCTTAGTCTTTATAAATCGATCAATTTTCATCATCTTTTCCCAATTTTAATATAAAGGGGTGGGCTTCCAGTTTAACCGAATGCAGCTGAACACCAGTGTTTTAAATGAAATGAAATGAAATTATTTATTATGCAAGTAGAATATGAAAATCACTTTTACACGTAATTTTTTCCTTTAAAGCTAGTTGAAGTCGGCATTTCCTAACTGACTACCTTTGAGAAGAAAAGCCGAAACAAACTCAGGGATCATCGTCTCTTTTCAAGTCCAGCCATTAAAAAGTATAATTAACAAAATTTTCGTGTAACGAACCATGCAGAACAGTGTCCGCTTTAGCCTTTTGAGGAAAGTGCCAGAAACAATTTGGGCAAGCAGCATGTATGTGCTAGTCATCGTGAGCTCAACTTTATGGTTAAGGAGCTCCACGACCCAAGATGTCTAGTCAGTTAATAAAAAAAAATAGGCATACCAATTACCCAAACCACCGAATTATAGAATTTAATACTGAAAACATTCAGTCTGCATGGCGTTTACACTTACAATAGATTTTTTGATTTTTTTAAGAGACTACCTGTCTGACCTCCAGCCAACCTAGAAACTGGGTAACACGTTACCCCTTGGTTTAACTGGTTGTCAGATTTTCGGGCTTCTGACAAACTGCAACGACTGTCACAGATCTATAAATGACAGCTGTGACCAACGGCTTTATATTTCACGTCTGCATCACTCCACGACAATTGAGGAAGTCGTGCAGTATCTGAAAGTGAAGACCAGTTGGACTCTGAGGGTCGAAAGGTTGGAACCGCGCCACAACGTAAACTTTAAGTCATTTGTGGTACGTGTTCCAACCCAACATCTCCAGACCTTTTTGAAGGAGGACTTTTGGCCGAAAGGTGTCGTTTTCCGGCGTTTCCGAGGACGGTTACGCGACACCTCGCAGCGAAACACGACGCCGACGTTACGTGTTTAGTTACTTTTTAATGTTTAATATGTATAAGTTTGTTATTATTGTATTATCTAATTGTGTGTATTTTACTTATGGGCCTTAGTAGCCTGAAATAAAATGATTATTATTATTATGATCTTTATTTCACTATCTTACATATAAATTATATTTTTAAATATTCAAATACAAAAATAAAAAACATTTAAAAATATAAAAAATAGTAGCCCACCGGTATCGGGAACAGGGTCCAAGCTACCGGTGGTCAGGGCTACTGAGAGAGGAAACGCCTAACAATGCCCGCCGTGTCCAGGAGTACTGCCTTCTGGATCAAGCCCTTGATCCAGCCGCCTAACGAGAGCCTCTTAAGGTGTTGATCGAGGCTCTTGGCTATTATGCCATTGGCCGTCACGACTATCGGCACGACGATTGCTGTATCCACATCCCACATGTCGACAACCTCGCGAGCCAGATCAAGATACTTAAGTTGTTTATCTTTCTCTGCCTTCACGAGATTCTCGTCATGCGGGACGGTTATATCAACAATCATTGTGTGACGTTCCAATCGATCTATCACCACTATATCAGGTTTATTCGCGATAATAGTCCTGTCAGTGATGATAGATCGATCCCAGTATAACGTGATATTGCCATTTTCGAGAACTGGGTCGGGCACATACCTGTAGTACGGTACTTCGGATTCCACAAGGTTGTATTTAAGAGCAAGTTGCTGGTGGATAATCCTGGCTACTAGGTTGTGTCTGTGCAAATAGTCTCCGTTAGCAAGACGAGAACAACCAGAAATAATGTGGCGGATTGATTCCCCGGGACGGTGGCATGCCCGACAGATGTCAACCGTACCGTCTTTCACAATATACTTCCGGTAGTTATTCGTCATGATAACTTCGTCCATTATCGCACAGACAAAACCTTCGGTTTCCCCGAAGAGGTCACCAAAGCGCAGCCAGGATATGGACGCTAATAGGTCTACATCAGGTCCATGAAGGGCCCGATAAAAGCGTCCATGAAGCTCTTTGCTCTTCCATACATCCATGCGGTCAGCAGTATCTAATACTACAGGTTTGCGCCAGTTCTCGTTAGCCAAGGAGAGCGGTGTGAGGCCCTTGTCCACCGCGACTACATCCCGATGCATCCCCACGTCGGCTTTTAGGAAGTATTCCCTGAGACTGCATACCTCGCGGTTGTGTAGGGTCTTGGCATTAAGGAAACCTCGACCTCCACACTTCCGCGGGATATACAGTCTCATCACCGATGATCGTGGGTGATGCATCCGATTTGCAGTCAACAGTGTGCGGACCCTCCTATCCAGGGCGTCAATCTCAGTCTGAGTCCATTTGAGTATGCCGAAAGAGTACATCAAGACCGGCATGACCCAACCATTAAAGGCGCGCACCTTGTTGCCACCTGATAAAAGACTAGTTAATACTTTATTCAGGCGGCCGAAGAAGCGCTCCTTCAATGATTGTTTCATGTCGGCAGCATTGATACCCAACGCTTCCGACATACCCAAATATTTGTAGGTTTCAGTTGAGGAAAGGGATCGAAGGCATGTGAAATCCGAAAGATGGGTTCCTACGGATTCCACAATCTCCCCTCGCTTTACATGCATGACCGCACATTTGTCCACACCAAAATCCATCCTGATGCCACTACTAAAGGTTTCTGTTAACTTTAGTAGCTTCATCAGTTGCAAGTTGCTGGGGGCAAAGAGTTTCAGATCATCCATGTAAAGAAGGTGGGATATGACATGACCACCTCTTCTCAACCTATAGCCTAGACCCGAACCCTCCAGCAGTGTGCTTAGAGGGTTCAGGGCTAAACAAAACCACAACGGACTGAGACTGTCACCCTGGAAAATGCCACGCTCGATCCTTATAGGTTCGCTGTTTGACTGGATCTGTCGACATCCAGGATAGTGAAGGACCGTCCTCCATTGCCCCATACACGACATCAGGAAGGTGCGCAGAGTTGCATCTATTTTGTACAACTCCAGCACCCTCATGAGCCATGTATGCGGCACCGAATCATAGGCCTTCTTATAGTCTATCCAACATGTCGACAGATCCCTTCGGGAACGACGAACCTGTTGGCTAATGGCAATATCTATGAGGAGTAGCTCCTTAGTACCGCGGGACCCGTTCCTACATCCATTTTGAGAGACAGACATGATCGAGTTGCTGTCAACATGGTTATTAATTTTTGATCTCAAAATGGATGTAAGAACTTTATAGACCGTCGGTAAGCAAGTGATTGGTCTATAATTCTTGGGTTCCGCAGTACTACCTGTTTTATGGAGCAGGTGGGTTATTCCTGTTGTGAGAAACTGGGGTAGCGATCCTGATTCTAAAGCTGACTGGAATTGGGATGCCAAACGTGCGTGCGAACTTTGCAGCCATTTAATCCAGAAGTTGTGCAGTCCGTCCGGTCCTGGAGATTTCCAGTTGGGTAACGGACGAACTGCACGTGCTACATCTTGGGGGCTGATGTTGATTGCCCCCATTTCTGGTAATGATTCGCACGCCCGTTCGATCTCCCGAGTCCAGTCGCCCTCGGTGTGACCGACAGGCTCCGACCAGATGTTGCGCCAAAAGGAATACATGGCGTCATCATCCGGCAGAGGCGTATCAGTCACACCCAGATTCGGTCGCTCCCAGTTTCTATACACCCACCTTTCATCGCTTCGGAATGTGCGATTCTGAGTGTATCGCTCCACTCGTCGCTTATACCGACGAATACGGTTTGCCCATGCACACACCTTCTGCTTCAGGAAGTCAATGCGCTCTGTGACACGGAACATATAGTCTTGGGGACTGACATCAGTACCCGAGAATGCTCGTCTCACAAAGCGCATCACTCTAGGGCGAGTATTACCCTCCCTGAAGCAGATAAGCTTGCCGATGAGCGCTCTAGCCCCATCGATACGACGCTCAATCCTGCACTGCCAGGCTGGTATAGCTGGTCGTGCAGCTTTCTCCGTGATGGAAAATTTTACGTTAGCTACACGACATGCCGCTGCAGCCGCACAGTAAAAGATTGAGTGGGTATCGGCTAAGTCTTTGCTGCTGTCAAAACTACTTGACAGCTCTGAGTCTAGAGCACACATCAGCGCTTTATTTTTCATGTGCATGGGCAAACGAGGTAAACGTGGTCTAAGCTCGGGTGGTGTGGAGCGATACGCTCGGAAAGCATCCTCCAAAGCGCTCCTCAAACGTACGTTACACTGGGTACTCACGGAAATAGCCGCGCTATCGTCCTCTTCACTGACGCAGTCGGGTCGCGGTAAAACATTGGGTAAACCCTGTGGTTGTACCACGACCGGCGGCGAAGCAGACGTAACACGGCTACCCCGTGATTCGAGGCGTAGTCTATCAAGTACGGCGTCATCCAACATACGGTTACGTTGGATAACCCGCACCTGATCCGACAGTCGTTGTGTCGACACGTTGACAGCTGGCTCAAGCACCTGAAACAGAGAGAGCATCCGACCACGGTACGCAGTCAAGTTACTTCCCCCCTCTGTAGCCCCAAAGTATGAGCGCATGACGTTTTCATTGATGGATTGAGTCCATCGCATGCGCTGCACACTTCCACCGGGAGCGGGGACCCTATCAGAGACCGGAGGGCCTCGGAGTCCTAAGCTGGCCGGTGGTCGGCCTCTTCCGCGACGACGCGTTGTTATTGGTGGTGGTGTCGACGGCGGTGAGAAATATTCATCGCTCGAGCTCGACGCAACTGCAGCAGCCGGTGTCACTGGATCCACGTCTGGAGCCGGTAGCTGCGAGGCGGAGCTGAGCGACGAACCCGAAGATGTTTGTTGTGCATTTTGTAAGCGTGCCCCACTTCTTGTCAGCATTTCTTAATATTTTCTTGAATGTACATTGTTATGAATTTTGGGTATTGTATTTCGCCATGTCCAGTTTGTAGTAAATATGCTTATAATTTTATCCGTTTTGAGTAGATATTATTATTATTATTATGCGTTTCAAATGAAAATAGGAACGTCAATGACCTCTATCTGTCAAATGTCGCTTGAAAAGTACGGCTTGCAACAAAACTTTAATCGCGTATCAATTTATTGTTTTTTTTTTCTTGTTGTGAGTCCAAGTTATTCAAAATGAAAAAAACGTCTTAAATTAATTAGTCTTGTGGAGTGCTTATGTTTTATTTACTAATTCTGTTTGTTATATTATTATTATGCGTTTCAAATGAATATAGGAACGTCAATGACCTCTATCTGTCAAATGTCGCTTGAAAAGTACGGCTTGCAACAAAACTTTAATCGCGTATCAATTTATTGTTTTTTTTTTCTTGTTGTGAGTCCAAGTTATTCAAAATGAAAAAAAAACGTCTTAAATTAATTAGTCTTGTGGAGTGCTTACGTTTTATTTACTAATTCTGTTTGTTACACGGTTTTTTGTTGTTGTTGTAGATATTTGTTTTTGTTTTCATCTCCCTGACTGCTCGAAAATGTGTAAAGGAGGCGCTGTTTTGCATGGGAGGGCTCGTGAGATTATCTCCAATGTAAACAAATAAGTACTTTGAGAGTACAATTTAGAAATTTATTCGTTCGTAATTCGTAAATAAATTATATATAGAAAAAACCTTATTTTGCTGATCTTACCCAATTTATTCGATTTGACAGCTATGACGTCACAATATGGCGAAAAGTCATTCCTATTCTCACTTGAAACGCATAGTACCTGCTTTCCGAGGTATGGAGAAGTCTTGGTATGTACAGAGACCAGCTGCACATCAAGCTACCCCAATGTGTCTAATTTCTTTGATAGTTTTTCAACTTAATTGCAAACAGAAAAAGGTTAATGTTCAATTTGACTGGCCTGTTGGTCTAGTAGTTAGTGACCCTGACTGCTATGCCGGAGGTCGTGGGTTCGATTCCCACCCAGGACAAATGTTTGTGTGATGAGCACGATCATTTGTTCTGTGTCTGGGTGTAATTTATCTATTACTAAGTATGTATTTAGAAATATATAAGTATGTTTATCAGCTGTTTAGAACCCATAACACAAGCTCTCAAGCTTAACTTGGGACTAAATGGCGTTGTGTGAAAAATTTGTGGAATATTTATTCATTTAATTAGAATTGCATGCCTCGTTGGTCTAGTGGTCGCAAGCGCTACTGCTGAGCATGAGGTCCCGGGTTCGATACCCGGGTCGGGCAAAGTGTTATTGAGTTTTTCCATCTGGGATTTCTCAGTAGCAGCCCGGAGTCTGGATTTGTGCCTGATTGATGGCAATAGGCTCGCCCCCTATTTCAAGGGACTTAAACATAACTGGTGAAATGTGGGTGTACTACCAGGTATACCTCTGACTAACCCTTCGGGGATTACAGGCGTGTCGTTAGGTTATGTTGTTAATTAGAAAAATAATACAGTTTAGGGTAGCTTGACGTGCTGGCGTCTGTATCTAATGAATAGTAACCCATCCACGGACAAACCTCATCATGCGTAGCTTAACCTTGTATCGATTCGTGCGACTGTTATTATTTAGCTACAAGCTTCTCATCAATATTCAACATGTACGAGTAAATATATCTAAGCAACGTACACTTCAATACATTAACATGACCAAAACAATGCCCATTACGCACGCGAAATTCGCCCAATAAATGTTTATTAACAGGATCCGTGGCGCAATTTATTACATCTCCTTGTATGGCCCCGATGTGACTAGATATTGCCTACTAGGAAACTACCAAACGCAATAATCTCATAATAAAAACGAATGCGGGGTGACATGCCTTGGATTATTCTTTACCGCGAACCAACCGCATTGCGGAGTACTAATAATTTGTAATAAAGTATCAAACATAAATTCAATATAAAACCTTTAAATGGAAGCTCCATGTAGGTAGCTATTATTGCGAACTTGAGCGCGGATACCATAATTTTGTATTTTTGCTCACTAATATTATGGGGATCATAAAAGTGTATTCCGTTGAATTTGCTTCGTGATTACGACATTGACTGGGTTGCCAAAGAGCTGAAATATCCGTACGTAACGGGGCGCGGGAATTCGGCTTTATGTAAAATATGCTGCATATGTAAACGAGCCGTCTAACCTTCTGTTTCACATGTTTACGAAATAAGTTCTCGTGCCGTCATCTGGTTTTCAGCTACGTCGGACTTTTGATTTCGCCCGACGGTTTTAGGGACAAGTTGTGTACTCAATTTACTTGTTCATGTTGTCTTTTTACAAAATACCCTGTGTATTCAAGGATACTTGCTAAAAGAAAGGTCCGTGGAGTATGAATACGTCGATGTAAATAATGCCAAATCTACGTAGGGTCCAGAATCACGTCCACTCATGGGAGGACCTTATCGGTTGGGGTAAGTAAGTAATTTATCGTTCGTAAATACATTCAGTAGAGTAGTTCCTGAAACCCACATTAAGATTCCCTGTGTCGTGAGTTTCATAATCCAAATCTAATCTATATCATATCGTATCATAGAGTGAACATGCTGGCTCCCAGGTTTACTCGTCGTTCATTAAGTGTCAAAATTTACTCTTTTCTGAGCGTATTGCAAGACGTCCTACACGAGTAGCTCATAGGTCTGGGTTCTGTTGAAGCTGCCCCGTTACTGCAGTGCCTTAGGGTTGTTTGCGGACGGACATGCGGGCAGTTTCTTTGCAACAATGCGTAAGCGGTTTGCGTTAGATTGAATTGTGGGACAGCGACCACAGTCTGGTCCTAATTGTAAGGCTGGCTGAGCTGTCGTAAGTGCTATTTCATTGAAGCATCGGACGGTATTGGCGGTGTGTATATATATGTACAGAAGTTTGTTATTTGTGGTTTATCTTAATAACTAACATAAATAATGATATCTTTTTTTACAAACAAATGAGTTTCGAAAAAAAATTAGAGTGAGTGTTAAGTACTTGTTGAGCAAATAAATAGAAGTTGGTTAGTTACCTGGAAGTCTGTAGAGGAAAATTCGTTAACCTTAAATTCATTACGTGACCTCGTACTACCCTTAAAACAAATTTACATTGTTAGACATGTGGTGATGGGAAATAAACATCAATTATTATACAACCGGTAGAGCCCCAGCGGCACAAAAACGTGCCACCAAACTCCGACCGATTTAGAACTATATTTGTAGTAACGCGGTGCTTGACGGATGGTTGACGTAAATAATGGCGGTCAACCGGTCAACTGTATAATATATAATTATTCGTTATCTAAAAAGCTTTGATTTGTATACATAATAATATCTCGCTATATTGAAGTGACGATCCGGGGTTTTCCCTAACTGTAATAATTCATTAACAACAGAAAATCCGAATATTACTATCGCTGCTAATGACACGAATCCCAGCCTTGTCAATCATACTATTATCATTAAAGTTTATATTATAAACAGTCATAAAATTGATAAAACGTCTGAATGTCTTGATTGGCATGCTTTAGGTTCATTTTATGTCAGCGTTTCATGTTGTGTGTAGCTTGTGGAATTATCGCTTAAGATGTTTTTTAAAAACATATTATTTTGCAGTTTATTTGTAGTGTACTTTGCGTCAAATATTTCACGTAAGTTTTTTTTTTGGTATCATGTATTTATTTTGTACACAGTACAGTCTTACTTCAATTTAAAATAATTCTAACAAAAAACCGGACATACCAGACTTAGATTTATATCAACTATTTACAATATTATTTTCGCAGATGGCCAAAGGGACATCAAGTTTTTTAGGAATGACTATCATTATTTGGAAACAACAAAGAGTTTTTATAAGATAAACTCTTTACCCAAAACTTTTGCTGATGCCAAAAGGGCGTGTTTCCTGGAAGGAGCTGGTTTGTGGTACCCAGAAAATCAAGAAGAAGCCGATGCTGTAATTACATATTGGAATAGCACCCAGCCCACATGGTGGTCAGTAACCCTGGGGATATCCGACTACTTAGTAAAAGGACTATTTGAAACTATTGATGGCAAGTTTATATAGGCACTATTCCAGCAGTGCTGTTCTTTGTCTTTCTCCACCAGTAACCACTCAATACTGAGTGTGCCATTGCATGCCAACTTTCCAGTCTTGGCCGTTCCACAAACAACTTAACCACCAGTCGGAGATCGCGTATGAATTCTTTGTTTCTCTGACTCCCGGTGCAGGTGTGAGGCGAAACATCTGGGTGGTTTTTAGTCAGTTTTACTTGTGAGATCTTTACCAAAACATCTTACTAAATAAATTATATTATTCACCACCCTAATACACATACTTTCAGAGTTGTAACTTATTGCAAATCTATACGGTCAAGGAAAACAGTGTACAGCTGGCATAACCATATTACAAATTCTATTTCTATTATCGTAATCGGTAAGGCGACCATATTAAGAAAATGGCGTATATGGAATCAGCTGTTTTTCAACTGTCAAGTGTATTTCATTTTCAGCCATATTACAAATTCTACTCGTTATCACTTGACAGTTGACAAACAGCTGATTCCATATACGCCATTTTCTTTCTTTTGTCGCAATAAAATAGAAATAAAATTTGTAATATGGCTAGGCCCGCTGGATATTAAGTGTTATGTTATCATCATGGTCAAAATGGATTCGCAATTTCTAACTTATTTAAGTATCTAATTAAAAATCGAACTATTTGGAACTCTTTCCAAATATTTTGATATTTAATCCTTTCTACTGTTGTCAAAGTTAAATCTTATATGTACTTTAATTATGAGTGAAAATATACATAAATACTAGCTGTACCCTGCCACGCTTCGCTGTGGCACATTGTGACTGAATGGTTAAAAAAACGAGAAAATGACGTGTGGCACTCGGAGACTGCCGCGGTAAAGCTATTGCATAGCATTTTTTATCAACTCCTCTCCCCCTCCCCCACACCTCCCACGCCCCTCCTCTCACCCCTCCCTCACTTTCCCCTTCCTCCGCCACCCGGCTCCTGCCTCTTCCCCTCCCCCTTTCCCTTCCCCTCTCACCTCACCCTTCCTCCCCCTCTCATTCCCTCCTTCTCCACCCCCTCCCTTTGTCCTGACCTCCCTCCTCTCCCAATCCCCATCCCTCCCCCACTCCCTATCCATCCCTACCCTCACTCCCCTCCCAATCCCTCCCGCCCCTGCCCGTCCCTCCCCCTCACACTATCTCCCCCCTCCCCTCTCACAATCTCCCCCCTCCCCTCTCATGATCCCCACTCCGACTCCCTTCCCCCTCTCACCCTCCCACTCCCCTCCCTCTTCCCTCTCCTCGTGATATTTCAAAAAGTCATTAAAAGTTCTGCTATGACTATTAAAAAGCAAGGGTTGGTGATAAAAAAGTGCAAATTTAGAGTTGTATGTATTTTTTGATGCTACATAATAAAAAAATTGGGGTGAACACCCCTTATCACTTACAGGTTAGAAAAATAGATAGTAGCCGATTCTCAGGCTTACTGA
The DNA here is from genome assembly GCA_921972225.1 of Euplexia lucipara. NCBI lineage: Eukaryota > Metazoa > Arthropoda > Insecta > Lepidoptera > Noctuidae > Euplexia > Euplexia lucipara. Next base: position 9,459,617 of record OV179144.1, on the reverse strand, counting down.
ATATGCATAAAAAATTTCATGAGAATCGGTCAAGCCGTTTCGGAGGAGTATGGGAACGAACATTGTGACACGAGAATTTTATATATAAGAAGAAGATAAATAAATTTAAGATAAACTGTCTATAACAATTTCTTAATATTGGCAGGTAAACGAGTTGCTGATGTATATAACAATTGGAGCATTGGAGAGCCAAACAACTATTTGGGCAAAGAAGACTGTGTAGTCATACGAGCGAATGGCATTATGATTGATGTGCCATGCGATGGAAATATGCCATACATTTGCAAGAAGACCCTCCAGTCTTTAGAATGGAATCAGCACTGCAACATGCCTGATTTAGGTAAAAAAAACTCCCAAAGTAAAAATGGTCGAAAGAACGTAAGCGTTAATAGATAAAAAAACTTTGTACCTAGGACGTTTTAACATACATGTCAAGAATACTTAATTTTTCCACCTTATCTGGTACAAAAAAAAATAATAATTGTAAAAATTACGTTTCGGGGTTTTGTTTTGAATAAAGTAAATACTATTTTACTGATAAGTATGTAGATGAGGTTAACATTATGTGTAGGTACTGTCAATTCATTATATTATTATGAGATTATTATTATTAATCACTGTATTACGAGATGTATGGGAAGAAACCTTACTTTGAATAGAATAGAATACTCTTTATTGTACAGACGCCAGCACATCAAGTTACCCCAATGTGTCAATTTTTTCCAATTGAATATTAAACTTATTCTGTTTGACATAAAGTTGAAAAACGATCAAAGAAATTTGACACATTGGGGTAACTTGATGTGCTGGCGTCTGAACATCATAAAAACTTACAAATTAAACTTTCCCTTTAGGTACTTCTCTTATATTTTCACGAGTTACCTATTTTTTACTAGACTAGCTGCTTGGACCGTTAGTAGTACAAAACAAAGTATTGACAGGTTCATTATGAGGGACTTTCGATAGTTCAGCACCAACTGAAGTTGACGACACAACTGCTCAAATCTCCTTCAACTCCCCTGGTATAACTTTGCTCGACGTCTTCGCTAATAATGTACACAACGAGGGAAGAACAATGTCGCACAAACTGACGCCACATGTTCAGTAGGTACATGATTCAGAATCTCCCAGTAATTTTCGCCGGCCCTTTCCTCTTTCCGTCTTTTTTTTATTCTTGTTAAACTATAAACTATAAAAATCATTAGAATATGTGAGAGAGTTTTCAACTTACCCGTGAAGGTTTTTAATTACTCAACCTCGGCAAAGCCAGAAGGAGGGATATGATTTGGTTTAGAAGGAAATAATTCAATAATTTCATTAAAAATATCATTGTTTTAGACAATAGATAGGAATCAATCATAGTTTTCTTACGTCGCGGATCTCAAAACCACAATAACAGCGTCGTACTGAGATAACAGCCGGGGCCACACAGGTTAAGTCAATAAAAACATTAAAATAAGCTTACGAAAAATCTCAACGCATGCGAACCTACACCCGCTTGCTGAACTCATGTTTTCAAAAAATGTTAGTACAAAATAACTTATAATATACTACAGCAATATAAAAAAAAAACAGAGACATAGGCACATTAGAGTACCTATAGAGCAGGGAAAGTCCTGTGCAAGGAATTAACCTGTAATACAAGAACTGGGCAAATGCTCCGTCCTCGCACCAAAAACAAGTTCGTTCATCATAATCACAGTAGCATACAAGAACTTGACTCACTGGGTTCCCTAATTAAGATTAAATAACCTGTTGATAAGGAATAAGATTTTTAATCAGTAGGTACAAATTAAAATAAAAGTATAGAACTATACAGTATAGTTGTGTGTGCCACATTTATAGTGTTGTGTTCAACGTGTTGTGTGTATAATGCTGAGTATAATGATATTTTACAGGTTACACTTTAAACGAAAGAACTGGACACTGTTACAAGTTACACTCTGTGCCATTGAACTGGACTGATGCTTACAATGTGTGCAGCGCAGAACAGTCTTATCTAGCTGTAGCCAACAATTGGTTGGAAGTGGATGACCTAGTGCGTCTTGCAGAAACTGGATCTAAAAGCTGGGCGGCAGACAGCTACCTTAGAGGAATATTTCATCTGGGATATCATAACCGATTCAACGACGGCTGGAATACAGTTAAAGGTAATTAAGTGACTGTTTGTGTGTGTGTCACTTGAATTTCTAGTCACTGTGTAGAATAGTCCCAATATCATCAATGTTTCTTTCTTACCTTTTATTGCGCTGAAGCAATTAATCACTTTGACCGAATTTGGGTAGATTCAACATTTTTAATAGATAGCCTGATGAACTCTGCTTTTCCCGCGAATTTTATTCAGTCATGACCTACGAGACAGAGTTCTGGGCACCAAGAATAGAAAAAATGCAATGATTTTTAAATTCGAAATACATATTACATTACAGTTCATATTAAATTATATTACAATCATATTTATTAAGTTTCAATCATATTTCTCGTGTTTGTCATTTGATGTTAAACTGAAACTGTCTAGGATAATAAAAAATATGTTTCGTGTAATTCGTCTAGTCGATGCAGGTTCATTATTGTATATCATTTAAGCTGGTATTTGTTAATATTCTTTAATAGGACACTATCATCTGTCTAGCTTTTTTTACAACTATGATGGTGTCCCCTCATCGTTGGAAAAGCTAACAGGGGGTAGCTGGGGGGTATTCAGCTGCATTCGGTTAACGAATGCCAATCTGACCTCTATAGTCCAGTTACTGCATGGGTATCATGATACCTTTTGGCTAAACTGTTAACTGTCACCACAAATTGGGTCAACTTGTTAGATTTTCGGGATCTGCTAGCCGTATCGACTTCCAAAGATCTGAGCCACGTGTTTTCTGAGGCAAGGAGAGGTATGATAATAATAATATATGTTCACAGACCGACTTTGGCAAACGTAGCTTAACGTTTGATTGACCCGTGTTTATTTATTTATTTGAGGGGCATCTCGCTGTCGTGTCCTAGAAGAGGACGTGTACAGCTTAACCGGGCATTTCTGTAGAGCTGACTTAAAAAAATTAAGACCTCCAGCCAGAGTTTAAAAACTTAAAAACTAAGCGACTACGCTAAGGGCACCCCCTGCGGGGTACGAACCTCGGCTTAGGGCGTCGCTGAGAGAGGACAGCAAGGGACGGCTGGATCTGAGTGGTTATTATTTAGGGGCAGCGAGTTTATATATCTATTGACCCGTGTGGCTAGCCACAAGCCTTTATATTATTTCTTGTTACAGGTACAGCTTTAAATGGCAGCTTGTCGTGGTGGGGCAACCAGCCAGTGGGGGGAAGTCTTGACCAGTGTGGCTCGATGTTCTACAACGGACGTCTGACCCAAATTGACTGTAGTTTGAAGTGCTTCTTTATTTGTGAACACGAAGACAACTACTCCCTATTAATCCAAAATGAAATGAATGAAGAAAACGTGGCATAGTTATTGTAAATAATTAACTAATTACGTCATGTTTGTTTTATTTTGTATTAAAAAAATGTAAAATGTATTCTGTGATTTTTTTGCAAACGATTTGTTATAGAGCTAGTGGTATAAGGAAGCTCTCCCAATAGATTATCGTTAGCCTGGCATGAATTCAGGTTCCGGACCCCTATTGAAAATCTCAAATGAACGAACCAAAACAAAATCGGCGGACCTGGAAGTCTAACCCCAGAACCTTTTCGAATAGGTAGGTACTTATTTTGTTAAAGTTAGTTACAAGTGCTTTAACTAACCATTATAGTAGTAGCGCAGTGCTGGCCTTTTCCTTAAAACCCGCATCAATAACCAGACTCATGGATGTCCTCCCCCCTCACAGAGGCGGAAGACATCCATTACTCTGGGTCTTACTCAGACCAGACCAGAGTGCCAGACCAGCCTCTTACTGACTGATAACCATCGGAATTCCGTATCAAATCTGCGCCGGAGGTCACGGGAACAGAAGATACATCCGCAACTCCCAACCTCGTGACGGCTATGCTGGATTCCCAGTCCCCCGCCAATACGACGAAGCGGGAAAAACGCTGGGTTGTTTTAGTGGGTATACCGGTACGGTAAACCGGGGAGTCCCACATGCCCCCATCCCCGATGGGCGGGTATGCGTAATTGTCATTTTTTCCCAGCGCAAAAAAAAATAAAAAAAAAAGGAAGTGATGTGTATGGTTGAGTGTGCCGCTTTGGAGGAGCCGCGCCGTGCCCTCGTTTCTGGAGTAGGCAGTGACTTGTCGCTGCCGGCCGTGGTCGAAAGGATGGTCGGCAGCGTCGAGCCCTGGGACGCGGTGGTGTCCTTCTGCGAAACGGTCATCTCGCAGAAGGAGGCTGCGGAAAGGGAGAGGGAGATAACTTCCACTTACCCGGCGGAGGGCGGACAACGCCCTCTTCCAGCCCCCCTAAATGGGTCCAGGGCGACGGACGCGGGGATGTCCGCCGCCCCCACGTACATGGACCCGAGGTGGCGGCGCGTCGTGTTCACGCGCGCCCCTCTTAGACGTCGCGAGGGGAGTCTAACACCTCACTCCCTTCGCTGACTTGGCGAGGCCCGCGGGGCCGCGGAAGTATCTTCTGTTCCCGTGACGTGTTATGAATAAGATGATTATAAGTCATACATAACAAAATTACACTTACCGTTCTTAGAAGAATGGATTGGTTACATTTTTGTGAACTCCTGCAGTAGGTAATTTGAGTCTAATTTAGTCTAAATTCAATACAGATATTTTTTAATCTCTGAAAAAGCAATGTAGCAGGTATCAAAGTAAAGTATCTATTGACAAACGCCCATGTTTTGTGTTTTTTTTTTATTCCATGTGTCTTCTACTTTATGGGCATCGGCAAGATACACCAATAACGAAGCGAAAACAAAGTATGTAAATGACAAGTGATTTAGAGGCAAAATATCCGTCAGAGACACGAAAATAAATCAATTTGCACAGCAATAAATTAGGATGTGTTAAGCCGTGTCCGCGGCTCTAAAAACGAGTTCGTTTGAATTGCGGATTTGACAGAATTTAGGGCCGGATGTAAAAATGTACGCGGAAGCCAAATGGTCAGCAGTAAACCTTTACAAGCAACTTTAAAAAGAATGCGTATGGGGCAAAAATATGGGTGAGTACTAAGTATACTACTGTACTAGCGTTACAAGTTCTCTTTTTTGGTGTTACAAGATAAAAAGAGAGAGCTGCGGTGGCCCCGACTTACGAACAGTAAGTTTGTCGTGGGTTCGCATCCAAGCAGGCGCATTACTTTGTGTAATTAATTTAATCACCATTGCTCTCAAAAACGGTGAAGGAAAACATCGTGAGGAAACCGGCCTGTCCTAGAACCAAAAATTCGAAGACATGTGACATCTACCAATTCGCACTGGGCCCGCGTGGAGAGTATAGGTCATACGCAAAATACGCGCTTTGACGTGGAGTTGCGGATACCCGCATCCTGGTATCTTTAATCTTGTTTTTTTAAGATAAAAACCTTTCTATCAATTTTATATCCTGCGTTGTTTTACGTTTGTAGAAAAAACGACACAATTAATAGAAACAACTAAAATATTGACTATAGCTAACTTCAGGGTGTCGGATTTACGTGACGATGTGCGCGCGCACCGAAAAAAAATACTTTTATCATTTCTCTATAACGCGCCAGAAGTATACCGTTAAAAATTGTTTAGTGTAGTAACTATTACTTAATCGTACTTAAATATTAATTTATTCCAAATACTTATCTATTGCAGATAATAAATAATATTAGGACAATTTTTAATTTAAACAGCTTACACAAATTCATTATTTGTATATGAGTGTAAGCTATTTCGAAATATGTCCGGCAAGCCATGCGTCATATGAATAGATACGTGACAAATGAAAAGGTTTCATTCGTAGCTTGGCTTGGCGCTGTGGGCACATTTTTTGGTTTAGTGACTGGTGGTCAAAAGGGCAAAAAGAATAAATAGATATTAAAATAACAGAAAATACGTTAAGAAAAAATATTTTATAGGAAATTTTGTAGATTGGAGACAGGTCAATGATAGTATAGAAAAAACTAAAACACACTGTCTTTTCACGCCAAAAAGGTTTTTATTAGATTTTCATAAGCCTATGAGAGTTACGTTTACATTAAATTGCTGTATGTAGCTATTATACTCCATCCGAGTAGGTAGTTAACTAAAGGTAAACAATCTTGAGTATTTTTACATAAACTCTTATTAATTAAATACAACTACTGTTTAAACAAATTGTTTAATCGATCATGTAATCGTTTTTGTTGTATCTAAATTTGTTTTCAGCTGCATTTTATTTTTAAACTGTGTTATTAACTAAAAATACATGTCAAAATTGTTTACCTTTTGTTAACTACCTAATCGGAAGGAGTATAAATGTATCACGTACACTAACGTAGTATAACAATTAATCATAAGACGTGATATAGTGTTGGTAGCGCATTAAGTGTGCACCTAAGTGTATATAGTGTACAACATGTTTTTGTACTACTGTTTTAATCCCTAAATAGATAAATACATTTATAAATATGTTATTTCGGCCTAGTCTAAGTCTGATATACGGAGCAATTATCTCTAGGGCTGTGTTTCTGAGTGCCATGTTGTAAACGCTTCGTCTGCGAGGCCAGCAATGACCTGTTAAGTGCAGCAAACTGTTATGGCCGTTATGGCCCCCTACTGTACCCAATTGCCTACGTACCTCACTCTACATTTATTAGTATGCCGTGAGTCGTAGGAAGTAAACCTTGATGTTTACAGCGTAATTGTTTAAGTACTTCTTTCTGCAGTTCAAAGACATTCAATACCTATAGACCGGACATCGGGATCAAAGTTTTCGTCCGAAACTTGTGTCCTGCTTGGACACAAGTCCATGAGTTTTTTTTTAGTACGCTCCGCTGCCGCTCCAATATTCATTATATTATTCTAGACGGCGTTACCGAGACATGGGATCAAAGATTTTCTATGACATTTCCTTGACATGTCCGATCTATGGTATTTTAAATCTCTTCGAAATTACCCCTAAGATTCATGCCCTATTTAAGCTTTGAAGACACTACCTACTTACGATGTTGATGTTTTTAACGTGTTTCGATTCTAGACTAGGATAAACTAACGATTGAAAAAATAAAGATCGTAGTTCAAGGATCTTTATTTTTTGAGTGAGTAAAACCAATATTTAATTAAATTAAACCAAAGGCTCTATGTGACAACAAGTCACTTTCTTATCCATAATATTATGTCAGATGTTAATAACAACTTTTTATTTTTATAGAGATTTATTATTTGGTTTGGAAAGTGTCTATGGTTAAGTATTTAATTAACCAATTAAGAGTTGGTATGTAAGTTTTGACGAAAAAAAATCTTAGCAATTTTACACTAGAGCGTCGAAAGTCGACATCGAACGCCTTGTTTTTCGACAGGTCGACAGGCAATCTTATTTCTGTCTTCAAAGCTTTTTATAAATCCGTTTGTTTCTCGCACAAAGCCTTTACATTAACACTGTAGAAGGAGACCAAATGGTCTTAAACGTCTAGTTCAATGCTAAGAGGATTCCGCAGTCTTGGTGGTGGAGGCAGCGAATTTCAACGGAGAGAACGTCGATTTTGAGGTGGGCTGATCTGCGATTGTAACGGATCGTCTGAGGTTTTACAAAAAGACTTTTCTATGATTCAAAGTAGTTTTTTGGCAACGTTAGGTACCTACATCATCAGGCTGATTTTTACAAAATAAAAGCATTGATAAGATTGAAAAATAATGAAAAAAAGCTTCATTTGACTAGTTGCCTGTTAGTTTAGTGGTTTGTGGCCCTGACTGCCGTGCCGGACGTCGTGAGTTCGACTCCCAAACAAAATGAATGTCTGTGTGATGAGCCCGATCATTTGTTATATGTCTGGGTTTTATTTATCTAAATATTATCGATTCGAAGTCGTATGCAAATAGCCCCTCAACATTACATAATAATAATGTATGCCAGTTAAATATGTTTTTTATTGTTGTTGTTTTTACAACATCATCATCTGCCTAGCCTTTTCCCAACTATGTTGGGGTCGGCTTCCAGTTTAACCGGATGCAGCTGAATACCAGTGTTTTACATGGAGCGACTGCCTGTCTGACCTCCACAACCCAGTAACTGGGTAACATGATACCCCTTGGTTAAACTGGTTGTCAGACTTTCGGGCTTCTGACTACAAGTAACGACTGTCAAAGATCTACAAATGACAGCCGGGACCAACGGCTTAACGTGCTTTCCGAGGCACGGAGGAGTCTTGGTATGTAATAAATGGTCACCCATCCACGGACCGACCTCGTCAAGCGTAGCTTAACCTTCGATCGACCCATGCGGCTGTTATAATTTAGCCACAAGCTCCTCTTGTTGTTGTTGTTTTTACAACGTACAAACAAATTATAGTTATTTTTCAATGTTTAATTTCAAATACAAACACAAAAAATAAGCTACAAAAGTAGTAGTAAATGGTTTAACTTTGACTTTAGCCCACCGGAATCGGGAACGGGAGCGAGTACCAGCGTGAGTAGTCAGGACTCTTGAGAAAGACTGAAAACAAGGCGTGCCATCTCTAAAAAAGTCTCTAGAGTTTTATACAATAAGTTAAGAAGATTTCTCATAACGATAAATACTCTCTAACATTTCAGCAACTTCAGTTATAAATTATATGGAAATTTCGACTGGAGAACCAATGAAACTAGAAGCACGGTGTCCTATTTACTGAGTAGAATAGAATTATCTTTATTGTACACCATAAAAACTTACAAATTATAGCTTAGGGTGATACAGTGACCATTTTATAGCAGAGCATGTATAGGTTCAAGTTATTTGAATTAGACAAATGTGTTACCGGGGAGTTTGTTGCGACACTTCTTCTTGCCAGCAAAAACACTAAGAAGTGGTGAAGGGCAGGTGTTTTAAGGGAATGTCAAAAAGTGCGGATTCTTAGCCATTTTTTTTTTTCACTAAACCCCGAGAGGACACCGGTGTCCGCCTGTCATTGTCTTTCTATTGTGTCTCTAATTACCTCAGTTGAAAGATTAATAAAACAATTAACATTGTGTTGAATATTTACACATGCAAACATACAAAAATAAATTTAAATGAATGAGTTTTGTTTTTTTTCTCACAGCCTTGTTTTAAACGTGCCAGCTCCGCGTCCTCACCTTTCGCCTATCGAACTCTAAAAGTCCGAGTCAATGCAAAAATATCAGTAAAAACTTTACACAAGTTATTGAAAGAAAATAACGATGTTCGACACGTAATACGCTTGTACGATTTGCTGGAGTCTCGTCGGTAAACAAATGGAAGGAATCAAAGTGTCCCGTACTGCATACGTACAACTATTGTCACGAAGCTTACGTCCACATTAAGCTTTGTGTTGTTCACAATGTTCGTGTTTTGTTTGTTGTCGTGTTTTGTTTATTGTCGTGTATGACGACGCCGACGACGTGTTGGACTAACATAGTCCCTGGGATTGTGATTTTTATTAGAGACATGTAAGTTGGATGGTTAGACAATTTAAATGGTTCTGTTATTTTTCGTTTAATTTAGTTTTTATTTATATGTTTTTGTAAATACTTTTATTTTTTATCATAATTGATAAATCGCTTTTCTGGTCTGTATGGTTTGACTGTGTGTTATTTTGATGCAGTTGCATTTCGAAAAATTACTCTGTTTACTTTAATCTCTCGGTCCATTAGTACACATAAAGGTACAGAGGCCAGCACATCAAGCTCTTTTTTCAAATTTATCAGATATGGAATAAGGTTTATGCTCAATTGGGTTTGAATGTTTAAAGGAGATTAATGTGCTGATGTCTGTATATATAACACAAAAAAATCTCACAAAGAACTCGTTCAAAGTAAGAGTGGGTGACATAATAGTTTGTTAAACAAAATAATGACATACATACATACATACCGTCACGCCTGTAATCCCCGAAGGGCTAAGCAGAGGTGTACCTGGTCAATAACACTTTGCCCGACCCGGGGATCGAACCCGGGACCTCATGATCAGCAGTAGCGGTTGCGACCACTAGACCAACGAGGCAGGCAAAATAATGAATTACTATTAAAAATTTATAAATCTATTTACTGCCTCAAATTTGAGAGTTAATACTATCGAAAAATCTTTAAAAATCGGCGTCCATTGTGATGGTATCAACAGGCTGGAATTCTAAAGTTCTTCCAACCGCTGAATTTAAAGAATTGCGACAAGTAAAACTCCAAAAGCTAAAATGTGAGCTCTTGATCTAGACACGATTTGGAAATCTGAACGGATTGAACGATCTTCTAGTTCTAAGAGATTGTGTTGACTTTTGAGACGTGATTTGATAAATCGGTTTCGATAAAGGGAAAGGCAACTCACATTTGGCCTGTTTTAGTTTAGTGAGAAGTGGAAGTTCCAGACTGTAGATTAGATAAACTAGAAAACCACTGTTTTGACTGAGCAATAAAAATGTTAGTGGCAAAACCGAATAACATTTTTCTTAAACTTGCACTTTTTTTTCACTTACAAGTTTGTTTTAGAATAAGAACCACAGGTAGAAAATAAATGTATTTACCGCAGAAGCCACACACAATTAAACCACAAATAAACTAAGTAAATATGATTAAAAAGAGTACTATACCATTATCGAAATAATTAGTTATTAACTTTTGGACGAACACCAATTCATTGACAGCGATGCGTTAAAATTTTTTGATGGTCTGTAATTCTTTTACTTTTCTCTGGGTTTGTATTATGAACATTTACCTATAAGGGTTATAAAAAACTAACTGTAGACTGTTTTATACGCACGTGCCTGTAATAACTGTAGTTTTACACACAAATAGCTAATATTGAGCTGTGACATGAAGAAAAACTAAAACCCTAAAATAAAAAACCCTAAAATTATTACCTCTCTCCTAACACGTCTTAATATAATTGTTCGTCACTCTGTAAATGGTTTGTATTTATTTTATTTTTTATTTTTTTGTCTTGATAATTATACTTATTATATATATCTATTCAAATAGTCTTGTATGGTATATATTTATGTAAATAGTACACCACACACTGCCTACTCATCTTTTTTCCTTCACTATCAAATCCATCCAAAGGTTGTCTGTAAGAGATCGCTTTTAGCGATAAGGCCGCCCATTGTATCACCGCTTGTAGCCCTTAAAATTATTATGTGTAAGTATTAATGGTGTACAATAAAGAGTATTCTTCTCTAACCCTACAGAAATAGCCAAAAACCCGTGACATACTAGTTGTATTTTTACTGAAAAAAGAAAATAATATAAGTGACGCGTCAAGAAACATGAAGATATCACTTACGCACCATTACCTCGAATGTAAGACGATATTCATACATAAAAGAACGCCGATGGAGATGACTATAATTGTATATACGAGTAATAAGAGATGAGTACTCTTGGAGTTCCGTAGGATGATGAGAGAGCTCTTAATGTCGGCCATCTTTCCATCTATGAAAATTGTAAAATAAGGCGTCATTTGTACCTACTGTAACGTATATACTTTAAGTATTTTGTATTTGGTTTCCCTTCCTTTAATTTATCAAGTTTGTTACAGAGATTTCATCGTTATATTGATCGATGCAATAAAAGTACATGATGTAATTTTAACAGATTTTCCTTGCTTGTTAGTCGGTTTGATTTCCGGGTGTGTCAAGTGAATTTTGTAAAATCTTTGAATGCAGGATTGTTTCTTTTTAAAAATAAGGGAATCTTTCCTTTGATTAAAATTGTCAATATACAGTATTAAAAGTACTTTCCCTCCAGGTGGCATTACTAAATTTCAGCCCGTATAAATTGCTGGTATGTTTTAAACAAATCTAAACTTTTTACAAACATTAATTAAAACTAGGCTGAAAATCAGCACTTGTTGAATGTTAAAAATTAAATAAAACTGTTCCCCAAAACGCTCGCCCTCAACCACATCTTAGTGCTTTTTCAGGGAAGAAAGTGGCGCAACAGACGCCCCAGCAAAGCAAAATATGACTATTATTGAGTATTAGGTTTTACGTCGAACAATGGGTAATTGAATTTTCACATTTGGGTTTTCTTAGTAGCAGGCCAGTGTCTGGGTTTTTCGAGCCCGGTTATTTGCAATAGGCTGGCCTCCTGTTACATCTAACTTGCATATAACTGGTGAAGTGTGTCCTATATGCACGCACGGGTACTCTTCTATCACGCCTGTAGGGGTTGATAGTAATCTACTCCTACAGGCGTGATAGTTAGTAACGTAGTAATAATAAATACATGCTAAAACTGACACCATTTTCCCATGCAAGTAGGCAGTTACTACAGAACGCCACCTGTACATACTCCTTTTACCATGTTATGTTATCTCTTCAGAAATTTGTCCCAAAAGACGATACTACTAAAAAAAATTTACATGAAGTCCACATATCGTAAACTTGATTGGAATAAGGGAATAACAAAAGAACCTTTCTTTACAACACATTATACGCTTGCCAGATTTCTTTATTACATTCATATTATTTTGTTGCTGAAAAATTATATCAATATGAAAATGTTCTTAATAATAAAACACTGTTTGTTACAAAAACATTATTACTGAACACGCTCTCTAATTCAATATCATATAATTGGGGAATTCGTTGTGAATACTGTACGCTATGTAGTTGCGTTAATTGGCTGATTCGAACAGTTAACAATTATCGCCCATAGCACGCGACCAAAGACCGAATCATTTTGTATTTATTAGTCATTGTGACAGTTAGTTTACAGGTATCACATATATATATCACAAGGCTGTCTATATATTTTTCTTTGTGTTTCTGGTATTCTAAGTCCAAAAGGTAAGTATTAATTTAATTATGTTATTAAACTTTCTTCAAGCTAACCCCTAATATATGATACTAGCAGACGTCCCGCGGTTTCACCCGCGTAGTTCCCGGTCCCGTGAGAATACAGGGAAAAAAAAAGTAGCCTATGTCACCTGGGGATAGTGTAGCTTCACAACGGTGAAAGATTTTTTCAAATCGGTCCAGTAGTTTCGGAGCCTATTTAATGCAAACAAACAATCAAACATTTCCTCTTTATATATATTAGTATATATAGTTTGGAAAAGGCTAGCTAACCTGGTTTCATTGTTTTTTTGCCGTCCATGAGCCTGTGACCTGGGTTTACATACTGTCAAAAAATGTCTTTTAGGCATGTCGATTTCTTTACCATGTTTTTCTTCACCGTTTTTAAAAAAAGTCAAAACTATATAGACGCACACGAATCCGAAAAGTCAGAAGGGCGAGTTTTGGGTTCGAACTTGAGACATAGGAATGACCTAAAAATGCACTAGTCACGCTAATAATACTTGCTAGGCAGATGAAGATGAGTAAGTTTTCTTTAAATTGAGGGTGTTTGATACATCGCTATGGTTTCTATGCAACAAATTAGGGCTACAACCATAACAACACTTGTGAACAAATTAATCGAGCCGCCTTCTATCAAAATTTCAATTTAACAACAATTTATTGTAAATGAAAAAAGTTTAAATAAAACTCAAGAGAACACCCAATTATAATGTTGTTTGGAATACGTAAATCACTAGTCTTACTATTGAGTTCAAAAGATATTACAAATTCAAACACATACTATATGTACACCCGCGCTTGCATACGCATACACATTAGTCTATGATAGGTTTGGATTTATGACTTGAACTTCTTTTTACACGATGCATGTAGCTGGGGCAAGTAAAGATGCGGGTTCATGCGTGAGTTATTTGTTCAAGTTACTCGCTTGTACTTGTACATAATGCAAATAACTGGAGCAAGTAAAGACCTGGGTTACTTGCGTAAGCACGCATAAGTTATTTGCTCGTGGTCAAGAGCTACATGCGCAAGTAACCCGCGCGCGCGCCACATAGTACGCGTAAAGTTTACGACGCGTACAACCTGCGCAAGTGCCTCAATATGCGCAAACTACTTGCACCTTGTGTGTAGAAGCATCCTTGTATTATACCTACAATAACACCTGCACAGATTCATTGAAGGCGAAGCTCGGCGACCTAGCCCATAGATGGATGATCATTCATTATAATAATATAATATTATCACGACCCCTATGCTTTGGGAAGCACGTTAAGCCGTTGGTCCCGGCCGTCTTTTGTAGAATTTTGACATTCGTTACAAGTAGTTAGAACCACGAAAGTCTAACTTGGGGCAAATAGGTAGTAGCTCCATTAAATAAGGCTGATCATGAATTAAACCGTAAATAAAAAAATATAAACACTTCAATTAATCACCATTTCAAGCGTCCAAAACGCCAGCTACGAAGTTTATCGTTCCTATTGGTTGGATATAGTGTAAAATATTAGTTTTAGATACGTGTCAGTTGTTCAGAAAATGGATTGTCGCGGCCCATAGTGATTGATATGCGGCCCACGCGATGACACACGATTTATCTTATGAAATTTTTACAACGAAACCTCAGGTTAATGCAGTGACGATTACATGCATATTTTTAGACTTTGCCATTTTATGGTTCAAGGTGTACATTGACAGAGGTTTTCATAGTAGCAAAATGTAATCTTCTATTATTTTATTATTCACTTAATACCAAGTGTAATATTCTCTTTAATCAATTGAACAATGCAATGTTTGTATGACTGCATCGTTAGTTAAGTGGTCACAAGCACTGCAGAGCATGAGGTACTGTGTAAAATTCCTGGGTCGAACAAAGTATCAATAGATTTCCATCTGTAATCTACGTGTTAAGGTTAAGGCGCCTTCCGCTCATGCATGAGGTTTAAATTCGGGCAAGTACTAATTAATGTGACTTTTCGATTAATAAGTGTAGTACTTTCTAAGTTTGAGTTAGACATCGACGGTATAATTTTTATACATTTATTATAATTTCTCAGTAACAGCCTTAAGATTGGATTTATTCCCGATTGATGGGAATGGACCGGTCCCATTATACATGTATTTTAAACGTATCTGGCGAGATTTGAGTATACTATTCTGCCGCCATAGGGATAAAACACGGATTTAACATTTTTTTTCGAAATTGAGTAAAACATACTGGTGCATGGCATTTTTTTTACTGTTTTCGAAAATGTATCAAACTCAATTTCGACAAAAATGATAGTTAAGTACGTAATTTTTCTTATGGCGCGGGCGGCAGTATTGCTCTGACTGTTTTTTTAAGAAATACAGTCCTTAGGTTATGTTATATGAAGTTCATTGTTTAAATAGCTAAATAAAACTCATTGCCACGGAAGGAATGTTTGGAGGCATATTGTAATTATTTATTGATACCCCTTCAGCTTTAGTATGGTCACGGTATTACCGTGGTATGGTTGAAGACTTACATCAACTACTACATTTTTTGAACAACAATAAACTCAATGCTGCTTACCTATCTAAATACTTACAATTGTTTAGTTAGGTATCTGTAACTTTTAAGCATTTTCCTGCATGAAACTTAAGTTAATACCAAAGAGTTACAACTTTCAAGCATAGCAACAAAAATCGCTATTGTTTTTCCATAAAGCTTACAAGAAAAAGGCATTTTTTGTAACAAGAAACTGGAATGGCGCTCAGTGCATGGTAGAAGTGAAGTGAGCAAATATACGAATAAATTTTGAGACTCAGAAACGGTAACGGCGGGATTATTCCTCTTGGAGCCATTACAATATTATAAATAAGACACACAAATTGTAGAAGGTTAAAATATAAATGTAAAATAAATTATTGGAAATACGTAAATAAGGTGAAATTGTTACATGTAAGTCTCTCGACATCAAACGTAAAAGTTTGGCGGGTTTAGAACTAAGGAACACCTCTCTGTATTAAAACATCATTAAGTAAATAAATAATAAAAAAATATCAAACATTTAGTTCTTAACTAACATAGCGCCTGCAAAGGGTTAATTAGGGAGAAGTGGAACTATACAGGGTGGAAGAGACATAGTCTGACATCCGGACACATTGAGTTCTCTACTGCAGTATGGACCCTTTAAATGAACCTGATTTTGACCTCAATGACGTTTTATTGAAAGAATAGAATATTGAATATTGAAGCCCAGAAGGTGCCTGTTCACTATTTTATTTAAAGTTTACTAGAAATGTAGGTGGCACATTAATAATAGTCTTTTAATTCATTAAGCCCAAGAAGACACCGGTGTCCGCGCTGTCATTGTCTTTCTATTGTGTCTCTAATTGACACGATTGAAAGGTTAAACCCCTCCAACTAAGCCAAAAGGTGGGGATTGAACTCACGACCTCTCGATCGACAGTCCATCGATTTAGCCATTGGCCTATCGCCGCTTCAACTTTTGCTGACACACTGATCTGCCGGCAGAGAGTTCAACACTTTGGCCATACGAGAATGGAATCTAGGACACACAGCTCAGTAGTAAAGCTTGATATCACTACACCAACAAAGCAGTAAAACATTTAGTTTTATACACTTAATATTTTTAACCAAGTCATGCTAAAATATTAAATAAATTCAATATGAAAAATGATAGTAAGTTGACGAACAATGAGATCCATCAAAAAGCTTTTGATAATCGGATTGACGAAATCCATCCAATCTATTTTTCATTTGATATAAAAAATTAAAATAGATCGTTCAACTATAGATAGCAATTTCATAATCCTTCATTTTTCTCCATCATTTCACAAGGAGAATGGGTAATTTTTTTCAACGAACTGAAATAGCTCATACCCACTCGTATAGATATTGTGGAGTCAAAATAATGACAATGTTTTATATATGTTTAATAACATCATCATCAATAGATAATAGTTTTTGCTTCTACTAGACAGCTAGCATTTATTTAAGACGAAAATACAAACAATAAAAACATCTGTACGAGAATAATATTACAAAGAGGAATTATTTGATTGCTTGTTTGTTTGCATAGAATAACCTCCGAAACTACTGAACCGATTTGAAAAATTCTTTCACCGTTTGGAAGCTACACTATCCCCGGGTGACATAGGTTACTTTTTATCTCTAAAAAACAAAAAAAAACGAAAAAAATTAAAAATAACGTTAGAGGCTAGTTTGTTAGTAACAAACATGGTAAACAAACATTATTTCTGTATTTTTTTCTTGCTTTGTTTATATTTCATTTTTTTCTTCTTTTTCTTTTGTAGGTTTGGCTTTGGTCACGGGTTGCAAGTAGAATATTACAACAGTAAAGTGTCCCCTTACAAACATTCCAAGAATCTCATTTAAAGTTCAGCATACTCAAAAGTCAGAGTCAAGAGTATTATGTGCACGTTCACATACTAACTTTTGCTCTTCACATAATGCAAACTGCTTTAGTGCCTACATTAAGGCCTTACTGCCTTAGTATTGCACATTATACACTTAGTTAGGGTGCATTAGGCGCAACTGCTTTTTGTTCAGCGGTTGGAGAATGTGAGGATTAAGTGACCAGGGTATGTAGTTTAATTAATACGACATCTAATGTTTTAACTAAAAGTCGATATTCGACTGTAATTTAGACAAGCTGTTGACATCAAATTGGATACCTAGTTTTATCTTGTCGCACTGGATATCCTTTTTCTCGTGTTATTATGAGCATGGCCTATCTGTCTAACACCATAGAGCACAGCCATCGTAGCATAGAAAGAGAGCGAGAGAGAGAGAGAGAGAGAGAGAGAGTCTTTAAATAAACGTAGTGTAGGATCGAAAATAGTTTAATCTATAACAAAACACGTAGGCTTAAAATTATGTATCAATCGCAATCAGTATCACCCATAGATGTTAACAAAGTAATTAATGTAAATGGATAAAAGTATATAAGTGGAAAAAAAAATTACATATATATTTATTGAAATAAAAACATGGTACAGTTAGTTTGAACCCTCTGGCCCCTAAACTAGTGTAAACTGTAATATAGAGACCAGTTCACGGGGAAATTTCACGTTTGCGCCGTACGTTCGTGCTAAGTTACGTTATTTAGTAGTTTTTGATCATCAAAAGTTATTGGTTTCTAAAATGAACTTGAAAAAACAAACCAAAGTTAACAGGCATACAATAAATTACATCTCTATTCGCAAGAAAGAGTAGTGACGTTGCTAAATTTGCAATAAAATGCTATTAAACTTACTTAGAAGCAACGAACTTCTCGCCAGTAGATGTGTCAACTTTTATACTTCTAAATACCTATACTCCATTTACAATAGCATTAAAAAAGGTTATTTATAATGCACACCTTGTAACGAAAGTACAATCAAGCATATTAGAATTACGATAGATACCGAATTTATTACAATTGATTTTCACATCAGCTGTCACACTTAATATTAACTCGATATCCGTGATATTAACCATTTCAACAATAATTTATTTTAAGAAATGATGTGGGTTTCATTTAGTTATATTTTTTTTTATTTTTGTGGATAATTACAGTGTCAATGATAAAAACCTAAAAGAAGCAGGGATGAACAATACATTCTTCGTTTCACTTTTATTCTTCTAAATTTAATATAAAACAACTCTTTTTTCTACTAAATGGAGTATAGTGGGTATTAAATTATGTGCTTTAAACTTTAAAATAATTGCGGAGGTTAATAAGGACGCCCAAAACGAGTAACCTCTTAAGTGTCTAGTATTTTTTTATACTACAATTTATTATCGTCCATTAATATTTTAAAACTTTAAATAATCATCATTTTTTCGAAGGCGTGTTAAGTTCATTAAAGGTATTATTTAGATAAATATTTTATTTTCATAAATCAAGTATTATTTTTTAGACCATTGTCCTTCGTTTGCCCTATATGAATTTTGAAACAAGGCTTCGTCTAGGCCTAAACCGATTCCAGTCTAGACGGTTTTCTGTCCACATATCAATCTAAATTACCTGGAGCTGACATTGTTTACCGTACGAAGTTTCTTGTCTTCTACCAAATTATTTGTTAAAACCACACGAAATGTTTGTTTACATGAACAAATAGTGCTTAATGTTTAACCTACGTTAATTTAGATACATACTAATTTATTTCTGGCTAAATTTTAACAGCTGCACGGGTTAATCGACGTAACCTTCACTTGCAGAGGTCGGTTCGATGCACTAACTAGTATTCCTAGACTATCCGTGAGACGCGTTAGGCAGTTAGTCTGGGCTGTCATTCAGACTATGACAGTCGCCACTGGTTGTTAGAGGCCTGCAAGTCTGACAGTCAGCCTTACCAAAGAGTATCGTGTCCTCTATATAAAATACTGGTACCTTCTTAGCTGCATCCGATTAGACTGAAAGCTGATCCTAACTGGACCTATTTGGCGCAGCCGCAAGGCGCACAATCTAGTTTTGTTATACAAAAAATAGGCAAATTATGATGCCTCCATGTTTTTTTTAATACTAGGGGGCTTGTAAGCTGGGACAAAAAGTATGTATTATTATTATTTTTCCACATTACTGTGTCTCCAGCGCATTTAAAATATTTTTAATATTATGCAAACAGTTGCGTCTAACCTCAGGCATGCAGCGCAAAAGCCAATATCTTAGCCACTACGCCATTGAATAATACGGATGAAACACTCTAATACCACCATTAAAGGTATAAATAAAGGTTCTTGTATATTAAATAATTTTGTTTTGTTTTTCAATTGCGTTTATTTAATTAATTACAGAGATAACAATGACAAGTGATGAATGGATGTGTACATTAAATAAATTGACAAACTACCGACATTTTCTTTGTGAACGCCGCCGCGCCGCATGTGTGAACTAACATGATTTTGTATAATGGAATTAGAATTGAATTTTGGATATAACGACTCAATTTCTCTTAAAAATGATTAAGGAGATGCATAATTATATAAAAATTCATTTGATTTGAATTTCAGTCTCAATCTGTTAACGCTAATTTCCTATATTGCTGTCAAAGTTTTACATAGGTTGTCACCGACAGACAATATAGCGACTATATTTTGAACATCTTTAATTGCAGTATATATTATGATACACTAAGGCACAGTGCCAACCATGTCGTCGTATAAATAATTTCCTCGTGGTGTATTATCTAAAAAATGCTTACTCATAAAGGTTAGCGGCATTGAAAATAACTTGAAGGGCATCGCACAAAGTAAGCTAATTCCTAATATTGAGCTCGCGTGACCAAAGGACGAGGCACGTGTTATTTAATAACCAACTTCACATTTAGGAAACAATGAATTACCTACTTTTGTTTATATAACGACTCTCTGTCAAATTATTTCGTAATTATTATGTCCTTGCCCATATTAAGTGTTTTGTTGAGTTATAATCATGGAACGAGCAAATTATTACTTAAATGTTCAATCCGTCATTTAAGGGTATAATTTCTGGTAATATTTTATGGTAGACCGGTATATTATACATTATATTTGTGGGTGTTACCCCTCAATACAATATTCACGCGGAGGGTTCTAGACGTTCTGCAATCCATAATCTGCCTAGTCTTTTCCCAACCAAGTTGGGTGTTAAACATGGAGCAACTGCCTGTAGGACCACAACCCAGTTACTGGGTAAAACGAAACCCTTAATTTGGCTTAACTGGTTGTCAGATTTTTGGGCATCTGACTATCTGTAACGAACATCATAAATCTACAAATGACTGCCGGCACGAACGGCTTAACTTGCTTTCCGAGGCACGGAGGAGTCTTGATACGTAATGAATGGTCATCCATCCACGGAATGACCTCGTTAAGCGTCGCTTTGTCTTCGATTGTCCCGAATGGCGGATATTATTTAGCCACAAGCTCGTCACTAATCAGAAAAATTGCGAATAATTTGCTGTTATGCATTGAAGAGTTCCGTGGCCTGTCTTCTTCATCACTTTTTCTTCACCAAATGATACTTTCCAAATGAAAATGCTTGATTTGTTTCTGAAAATGTTAAAATCGGTGCGTGTGTACCTATATTTTTTGAGGAGTTCCCTCAATTCCTCGAGGATTCCTCATTAGATATGAGTTTTGATACAAATGGGACCAATCTGTTCGTATACCCTATCAAATAAAAGAAGAATTTTGAAAATCGTTCCATAAATGACGGAGTAGGTAAGACTGAGGTAACAAACCCTAAAGAAAAAAAAAACATGTACTTAACCGAATTGACCACCTCCTCCTTTTTTTAAAGTCGGTTAAAAATAATAAATATAGAATGATAATTTTTATTATAAATAATTATTTTTATTATAAATAGAAAGAAATGTGACCCCCGCTACGTCTAGGAGGTAGGTAATTGAAAAATTGACAATTAACGACAGGAGCGTTCCTTTCCGTCAAAGTTTTTATTACCTTAATTAAGACTGAGAGCTACCTAATATAAAATTACTTAGCTTACTTCGGCAATGAACCGAAACTTATAAAGTTTTCTTAAGGAGAAAACACACAAATGGTTGCTTTAGGTATTATTAAGGCATTTTCTTTAACATTCAATAGTTCAAGTATATTTCGAGTTAGGTATAGGTACAAAGGCCAATACATCAAGCTACCCCAACGTGTCAAATTTATTTGATAGTTTTTCAACTTTATTACAAACAGAATAAGGACATACATAGACCTTATTGGTGAGGTTCTTCAGAAAGGTCAGGTGCGTAGTACTCGCAACCGGCGTGTGTGTATGACAACATGTATGAATGTAAACGAAGCAAAAGAAGTATGTAAGAATCGTAGCATATGGCGCTCTGTAGTTTCTGCCTACCCCCATGGGAAAAAGGCGTGAGTTTATGTATGTATGTAAGTATGAAGAATAAGGTTCATGTTTAATTGGGAAATTCCCAAGTTTGGGGTTGCTTGATGTGTTGGCGTCTCTACTGGGTACATCAAAGAAAATAAGCGTATTATTAATGTTGACTTTTTCTAACTATTAATTATATTCAATTACAATAGATTCTCAAAAGATAAAACAGTGTACGCACAGCCTATTTATAACGACTAACAAAGACATAGGAGAAATTATTTTTTATAAATAGCGACTTATAAAGTATAACATAATCTATGATCACGTGTGTTACTGAAGCACTTAGGCAGTGCACCTGTGGTAAACCCACATTTCACCAGTTATGTTTTAAGTCCCATGTGAAAGGGGGCTAGTCATTAATCTGAGAAATCCCAGACGGAAAAACTCAATAACGCTTTACCCGACCTAGGGAACGAACCCAAGGGGTCATGCTCAGCAGTAGCGCTAGACCTAATGATACAGTCTATAAAATATAATCCACGCAAACTCTAATATAATTCTCTCTAGGAATCCATAACGTTATTTTCCACTTGTTACGTGGTATCCGGTCTTAACCCAATAATGTACAAACACTGTCCCACTGGGCCGTTAAGTCAGATTTATGTACGTAACTTAGGGACAGTCTAGTGAGGACAGCAACGACGGGTTAACTCAACCGGGTTATCATAACCGTGTTTATGACGGATAAATGACTTATTAACAGTGACAAGGAACTATTGTTATGGTCTGAAAGCTATTTGTCTCATTACGTATTATGAAATGGGGGTTTTAGAATAACTTAAGTATATAAGTAGTTGTAAGAAGTCTGTAAGATGACGTGTATAGTTTAAAAGCTACTTTTACTGTGAAAGAATCTTTGAAAACGGACTAGCTGCAGATTTTAAATCTATTCGTTACAAATATACAAATCTTCTTTCTTTTATTAGTATTGTGCAAATGGAAAAACAAAATTATTTTCCTTAAGTACACTGCAATATTATTATCAACGAAAAACATATAACTTGACTTAAACATTAAAAATATGTTATTAACTGAAAACATTAAAGTCTCCGAGCTTGAAAATCTTACTCGATTACAAGTGCAGTGCTCCATTATATTAATAAAAAGAACGGAGTATTCCCGTTTGAGCACCTATTTATTGAGCACCTATGCATTAACCTATGGGAAATGGGAATACCTTTGGTGCTAAATGCATAGGTGCTCAAAAAATAGGTACTCAAACGGGAATACTCCAAAAGAACTACAATTGTAATGTAATGCCTGCATTGCCGTAAAAGTCAGACCGTGGTGTGCTTACTGTACCTATAGTACAGATGCCAACACATCGAGCTACCCCAAACTGTGAAATTATCCTACTTGAACATGAACCTTATAATGTTTAGAATAAAGTTGAAAACCTATAAAATAAATTTGGCACATTGGGGACCCACCCCAATGTGTCAAATTTATTTTATGTTGTTGTTGTTGTTTAAATGATGTGCTGTCGTCTGTTCAACTATTTTTCGTCGGATTTGTTTGATGTCAATGAGGATGAGCCTGTTCTGTTTCTGATTGTGTGGTTAGTGAAATAGTGACAAAACCGTTCGGTCAATTCAGTAAAAGTCACGCCGTGTAAACTTCAGTGAAGTAAACTGTCAATGCCTAGCATTAGTATGGAATGACAGCTCAATTCGCCCTCACTACAAGAACGATACATCAGGGAAGGTACTCGAAGGCAAGATTTGAAACAGAGTATAACCTACGCGAACTTAAGAATAGTCAAACACAGTCCGCGATACCAAGCCGTGAAATTATTTAACAGGTTACCTTTAAACATAAAAAGTATCTATTGTTTATACTACCTAGTTCTTTTAAAAATAACTTGAAAAATTATCTACATAATAGATGTCTTTATGCTGTCGAAGAATTATAAATCCACAATTGATGTTAAATATTACGGCATTCTATTCTATTACTATTTTAAATAATTATTGTTTTATATTTATTTTTTATTAATTCATTATTTAAATTTTATTGATGAGAAATTGATGATTATGAATGTATTTTATATTTTTTTTTTTAGTTTTAGAATGACTGTATTTAATTCAAATGTATGTATGTGTCTATGTGCAAATTCAGATACAAATGATTGTTAATGAATAAATGACTAATGACTACGCCTACATTATCACGCGGTGATTTGACCAGAATCGCACTGCTGAAGTCAAAGTTTTAATGCCGCCAAATGGGCCTCTGACTTGGCATCACAATACATGCCCCCAAGAAAAATCTCTCAGGCATGCCCGGTTTCTTCACAATGTTTTCCTTCACCGTTTTTGAAGCAAGTAATAATTATACAATACGCACATGAATCTGAAAAGTCTGAGGTGCCTTGGGTTTGTACTCTAGACCTTGAATCGGTAATCCGTCGGTCACAGCACTGCGCTATCACTGCCTAAATAATCCTGATAAGAATATTACCATCAACCGAATATAAATCCAGATTCGGGGCTTTACTACGGAGAATTTTAAAATGAAATAACTCTGGGAATCAGTAGTAGCGCGGTACATCAACGAACACTTAATCGTTTGAATTATTCATAATTAAAAACTATATCTAGACTGAAATCTCAAAACAAACATCCCTGACATTAATATTTCCGGACATTACGGTGATCTCAATCTAATTAAGAAGTTGATTCATCGTGAAGTTATCTCTTTATTAACCTCGAGATGAAAGCAACGAAGTCCTAAATATTATTAAACATCAAATGAATTATTTAGCACTTTCAAATTATCTGGCGGAGTAGAATATCATGGACAAAAGACGGCATAACGCGAACGAGGTAGCTTAATATAATAAAGACATTCGGAATTCTGTGTTAAGCTTTCTCTCCCTGCCAAATGTTTCCAAGTCGACTTACGAGTTAAATTGCCGGGATTCGTCTTAATTCTTCAGTTATTACGACTCTCATGACGTGTACACGGCAGGTGCTTCTGAGATAATTTTGCAGTTAGTTTTGTTCATGATCTCTTGTTGTCGAGTACCTAATTAACTCACTAAAATCTACTCGCGAACTTAGCTCGTTTTTTACCGTGAAGTGAAACACAGAGAGCTCTTAATGAACGCGAGTAGGCGAGGCTTTTAACGCTTTTATCTATGACATAAGAAAGTAGGAAGACTTACTTAGTACTAAGTATAAAGCAGCTGTAGTCAGACGTTGGTACTTTGTGTATAGTTTAGTACGTTGTCAGCCGACTGTTTAAACCTGTTTAAAGCAATTTCATGTCATTTCTGACGGGTTAATAGGGGAAATTACGGTTATAGCCGCAGTGACTTCTCTACTTACCCGCCCACGTCCGACGATTTAACGAATCATAATAATTGTTTTAATATCCAAACTAGATTTTACAGAGCATAAAACTTGGACGGGGCAATAAAAGAATTTTTCATCGTAAAAAAACGAAGGGTAAGTACCATCATTAATACAAACTTTGTATTCTCATGATTTGTACCTCTTGCTTTGTTGTATTGTAATTTTTACGGTCGGGGATGCCTGCGCTCGCGTGGCTACACTGCGTAATCGTATTTTATATCAACAATGGCCCTTATCTGTAAAAACGTATTTGAAATTCATGGGTCTGCGTCGTTGAAAAATTGTCTACAGTATTTTTATGTTTAAAGCACTTGTGGTGATGATAAAAAGTCGGGGTTACCTGTTTAGACGCACGGAAAGTTGACGTTTACGTAATTTATATTTGTAATTTATGAATGACCTTTAAAAGTATTTATGGTGGTCAAAAATACGTTGTTAGTAATGTTTTAAGAGGTAATAGAAATGTTGGTTTCTCGCCTTCGAACTAACAAGGGAGGGTGAAGTTTCAAGCGTTTTCTTTCTTGCCTTTTACGATATTGGTTTGGAGTGAAATATCGGCGTCCTTAACTTATTTATCTCTGGCAGCCAGCCTAAGACGTGCGTGCAATGCAAAGTTCGTGAAATATCCTTCGAATGTAAAATGAGCTAATTTTATGAATTTTCACAGAACGTTTGCGATGATCAAACGTAATTTAATAAACAGGTCTCTAGTTAGTAGATTCACGGTTTTGATCAAAATTGGCTCGCCGTCTTACATAAAATATGAAAAGTAAAAATGTTTGCTATAAGTTACCTGATTTCAATATAAATAGAAACTGAATTTTAAATTAATCAGACTTCTGCCCTCACTATACTCTTTTCAGTGGTGTTTTTTTTTTTCATGAATTAAGTACCTAGAATGTGGGTGTTTAGAAAAATACAGAAAGGTCGTAGGAACGATGAAAAGATCTTGTGAAAGATGATCAGTATGGTCTGAAAGAAGGTTACTAGTAGAAATGGCACTAGACAGACATTAATGGAAAGAGAAGATAGAATAGAGCACTTTTGTTTGTACACCATTAAACTTAAAAAAAAATTAAACCAAGAAGAAGAACAATGATAGAAGATATATATTGCGTCGACCCCAATTAACTAGATATAACGGCAGGCAGATAATGGTGAAATACTTAAATGTGACTGCGCTAAGCCTTCCGAAAAAATATTTGGCAGAGCCATTTAATTTTTGTTTTAAATTACTGCATTACATTATTGTCCTACCAACAGCAACAGTCACTCCTGTATTAAGTTTTTACCACATATTAATAACACTACATATTAATAATATATATATATATATATTATAGGTATAGGGCGACTGGTAATTAGTGACCGATATTTAAACACGTGATTGTACTCATGAATACGAATAAATTTCGAGAAGAAAATGTTTTTGTACTCATTAAGTATTTGTTTTATCACAATAACACAAAAGCTGTTTGAAATTCGCACGCGCTCCCTTGACCGATCAGCTGATAGCCGCGTGACGGCGTTCTGTCTCACATTATTGGAGTTGGGACAATTCTTCTTGGGTACAAGAGTTGGTACAATCGCTTTGCAATCAAAATACGCGTACCTACGCGATGCACATCACGGGGTGACTGACTCACGGATGACTGTTTTATTATTACGTCAGTACTGCACAACGGGAGCGGTGGGGGTAGCGGGAGAGTGTGTGACACTACTACTAGTAGATTTTGCCCTTCCCGAGGTCAGACTATCAGCTGATCGATCATAGGTGCGTGCGCGGGAAAATCAAACAGCGTATTTGTTGTTTAATGTGTTATTAAAATTTTGTGTATAAAAAAAAGTTTATTTGGGAAAGTTTATTGAAATCTTGAATACAATCACGTGTTTAAGTATCGGTCACTAATTACCAGTCACCTTATGTATAAATTAAAGGGGAAACTGGCAAGTACAATCGCAGGGTTTGCACGCAGTTGGTATTTGTGACTAGAACAAAGACTAATGTCCTTTTTGTTTCCCCCTCCTGTGTTGTGTCCCAACTAAAAATTTGTTTCAGGTGTGAATCAAACCCGCGAGAGCCAATCGCTTAATAGCTGCACCAACAATGCCGTCAAATATCTTTTTCTTCCTGCCAACAAACCCCAACACTAATACACATTACACTATCTTACACAACGATTCAATTTTTATTTTGTATTAAGTATTTATTTATTAATTTGTTTTGTTCGACAGTCAATCATTACTCTCCGATTGACTGTCAAACCGAGCGCGGGTGACAGTTGTCATTTCTTAATGCGTATTATGACACCTGAGTATACGAGTATACAAAAGTATTTTTTTTTTTATGTTTTTTTTTTGTCTTTCTTGTTTTTAATTAATTTCAAATCTACATTATTTTGATTAATATTTACTTTTTGTTTCCTATGACTTCCTCTGTATTGTGCATATCCGTAGATATGTGGCACAAACCGGGCAATGGGGCACAAATCCAGACTCCAAACTGCTACTGAGAAATATCAGATGGAATCGCAATAACGCTTTGGCCGAGCTGGGGATCGAAGCTGGGACCTCATGCTTAGCAATAGAGCTTGCGACCACTCGACCAACGTAGTACCTAGTACATTTCCCCATACAAATAACCATAAATCATAAATGTTAAATATTTAAATTAAAGTTAAAGCCCACTAAATCCGACGTGAAAACGGTACAATATCAAAATGGCCAGTCTCGCCGAATATATTAAGTGAAAAAAAAAACTGAAAAGCGAATTTAACTTCGCGAAGTGAACTACGAATTCTAAAAGGAATTAATTAAGCTGATGTGTTTAAAACTCCGCTCACGAGAGTTATAAATTTTAGTGAAAGAGTCACGACTTGGCTACATATTTATGTATTCGCAAGAATTTACTGGAGCCACTCCAGTCCACACGTGAGCTTCGTATGTTAAATTAGCCTTCTTGGTATGCGTTTACAATGAATATGTATTGTTGGAGTTGAATATAAGAAGGCTGAAGTCAAGTTTTCCTTCTATAAGAAGTCTTGAGAATACTGCTTTCACTTTTGAACGTCAAATTTAACAGTTATTTAGTTTTTCACAAAAAATACAACTCACATTAAAATTAACACTAAGATACTAGCATTATTTCTTTTTTTAAGACAAAAAATGTTTTTTCTTTAACATGGATTATATAATTTTTCTAGTTATTTTGATATTATAATCGCCCTAGAAGGACATACATAGACCTTATTGGTGAGGTTCTTCAGAAAGGTCAGGTGCGTAGTACTCGCAACCGGCGTGTGTGTATGACAACATGTATGAATGTAAACGAAGCAAAAGAAGTATGTAAGAATCGCCAATTTCCCCATGGGAAAAAGGCGTGAGTTTATGTATGTATGTATTTATAATCAATCTAGTAAACTACTAAACCGATTTCGAATGGAACCACACAAGATGTATACCTTCTCAAATAAAAATAAAATGCAACTCAATTGAGAATCTACTCCTTTTTTAAGTCTGTTTTAAAGGTTATGCGTCGATGTGTGTTATGTTCCTTTCACATATTTTTGTAAACTCATACATTGTATACATACTTTTATATATTTCCTTACGTGCCATAACAGAAACTAATTGTCAAGGTACAGACGCCAGTGCATCAAGTTACCCCAATGCGTCAAATTTTCCCAATTGAATGTGAACCTTATTCTGTTTAACATAAACTTGAAAAACGATCAAAGAAATTTGACACATCGGAGTAACTTGACGTGCTGGCATCTGTACAAAAATATTTTGAAATGCCACCATGCTGAAAAGACGAAGTTTTTGATCTTTGAATGGTACTTTACTTGAACTTAACTTATAGGTAATACTATATTTTTTTCTGTGACTGTAACTGCTCAAAAAATACTTCTTGTTTCTTCATTTTTAGGGCTTATCTTTCTATTGTCGGATAACTTTTTTCTGAAGAATAAACATGGCGTTTTGACATTTTAGTCTATACAACAGCTGTCAAACCGCCATTTATATTCCTTGGATAAAAGTTAACTGGTAATTAAAAAATCGGTGCATAGTAAACCATCCATGGCATTTCTGCAGGGCTTTGGGATATCTTTTTATGTCTAACTGGCGTCCAGTTGCACACTAAAGTTGATGACAACTTGAGATTTTACAAAAATGGTATCACACTTGAAGTGGACTTTAAGTGTGATACCATTTTTGTAAAGTCTCTGTTACGTTACGTTAACTACCAGACTTCTGCCCAGTGATGATCACTATGAACTGTTACAGAGATGCGAAATAACCCTCCTGGTTAATTAGTGTTATTCAAAGACATTTAAAAGACTATAGAGCGGGCATGTCAAGGAAATGTCATAGAAAAACTTTGATCCCATGTCTCAGTAACGCCATCTAGAATAATATATGAATATTGGAGCGGCAGCGGCGCGTACTACAAAAAACTCATAGACTTGTATCCAGCAGGACACACTTTTTCGGACGAAAATTTTGTTCGTGATGTCCGGTCTATAGGTATTGAATGTCTTTGGTGTTATTCTTCATACATGCAGAGCAAGGGCCTCTTCTCATTAAACAGAGGTAAGAGCATTGACCACCATGCTTGTTCAATGCAGATGAGCTGTTTCAGACTCGTGTCAACTATGAGTCAAGGTTTTCTCACGACCTTGATAATGTCTAAGCATTGTGTCTAAGATAGACTGAATGAAAGTATAGATTAAAAAGGTCACAAGTACTTGCCTAAATTGCCCACTGGGCCATCACAACATATTGTGTGAAGCATTTACTAAACAAAAATTGTGAAACAATAAGACATAACGTTATGTAAATATTTGCACATTTAATTTAGTCGTGCATTCCCTTTGTCGTTCGTCCAATCATCCGCATAATTCGTAATACTGCGTTACATAAATTTTGTCAGTTTTGTTCCCGTGAGTTGAAATGCATTTTCATAAAATATTGTCCTTTTACACGTTGAGCTTATTAAATTCAGTTAAATTAGCCTATTTTCGGGTTAAACCGTGGCGTGGTACCGCTTATTGTTGAATCATTACTATGTGTTGTAAATATATTTGAGGTACCTAGCAGTCCGGTAATTACTAAATGGTCGTTCGTGCGGTCAACAATGTCAGTTGTTATTCCACAAACTGATTTATTTAAAAACGAAAAACTTTTTACTTATGTCTGTCGAACAAAACGGTGATGTCAGTTTGATGTAAAAACGATAAGCCGCTTTTCATTTGTTTGACGCACATCAGCAAAGAATACTTTTAGTTGTAACCTTCATCAAATAGTTATTTACGTTTGGAAATAGTTTCAAAGGAGGATCTAAGTATTATTTAAATTCCGGCAAGTAGGTACTAAAATGACTTTTACAATAATTCATAGTTCTTACTCATATTTTTTAGTCTTTCTTTTCTTAGATGATACTGGCATTACTTAAGGAAAACGTTCAGGTGTCACCCTAAACTTATCATGAATATACATAAGTCTTAAATTGCTAACTCACATTGAGCAAGCGTGGTGATTACTACTCGTACCTTCTTTATATGATTAGAGGCCTTCACCTAGTAGTAGGATAGTAACAGGGAAGTATTATTATTTATAACACATTTGCTCGTAAAGGGTCACCAATTATTTCACTAATTTCAATATGGTAATGTATCTCATTACGTACTTGTGCGTTATGATATTGAAAATAATATAAAAAAACTAGCTGTACCCTGCCACGCTTCGCTGTGGCACATTGTGATTGAATGGTTAAAAAAAAAAGGAAAAAATGACGTGTGGCATTCGGAGACTGCCGCGGTAAAGCTATTGCATAGCATTTTTTATCAACTCCTCTCCTTTCCCCCTCCCCATTTCTCCCCTCCCCCTCTCCCCCTCCCTCCCTCTCCTCCACACCTCCCACGCCCCTCCTCTCACCCCTCCGACCCCTTCCCTCATCCCTCCCTCACTTTCCCCTCCCGTCCCTTGCCTCTTCCCCTCTCCCTCTCCCCTCCTCCTTCCCATTCTCCTTACCCTCTCCCTTCTCCACCCCCTCCCTCTGTCCCCCCCTCCACTCCCCTCCAAATCCCTCCCCTGCCCCTCCGTCCCCTCTCACAATACCCCCTTTCTCTCTCTCACAATCTCCCCCCTCCCCCTCCCCACTATCATCACTGTGGCACTGTGCCTGTGTTAGGTTATTTCCGTTACGGAATTTCTGTATTCGGTTTCCACGCTCAAGGCCCACGATAGAAGCTATGCAATAGCTTAAAAAAAAATATGTAAAAACAATCCTTGATGCGGTTTATACATTTATATAATGCTAAAATTTCAGCTCGATAGGTGCAGAACTTTTTGAGTTTTTGAAGCGTACACAAACCAACATAACATATTTATACATAATACTGGTAAATAATTGATGTTATCGAGCGGGATAGAAAATGATAAAATTAAGAAAATGACTATTAAAAAGCAAGGGTTCGTGATAAAAAAGTGCAAATTTAGAGTTGTATGTATTTTTTGATGCCACATAATAAAAAAATAAAAAAATAAAATATAAAAAAAAAAAAAAAAAAAAATTTGGGGTGAACACCCCTTATCACTTACAGGTTAGAAAAATAGATAGTAGCCGATTCTCAGTATGGAAACGAACATTGTGACACGAGAATTTTATATATAAGATAAACATTTAATTCGTTAATGCAATTAATTATGACAATAAATTACAAACATTTGTAACAAAAACAAAAAAAAATTAAGTAATTTGATTTATTAGTAGTACTGACTGTTTTTGTCCCTTTGACTTAAAATTAAAAAAAGTGCTAATTTGTGAACAAGTAAAAGTTATTCCGCGCACTTTTTCTTTTTGCTCTAGGTATATTGTTTTTATTTATAAATTTCAGTCAGTGTTTTATTTATTTCCTCGAAAATATGATAAAAAACGTCGTATGACATAGTTACGTGCGCTTTACTTACCGCACTTACATCATAATGTACTATTACGGCACGGTTGACGCAATGACTCAGCAATCTGCTGGTACGCTGCATATCGTGGGTCAATCGTCAATCGGAACAAACAAATAAACACGGAACAAATATTTGTAAAAATATATACCTACCACAACACAGATTATAATTCCTAGTGAGTAAAAGAGTAATGGTAGATATTCAGTGTTTTGGAATTTTAAGTATTGTGAGTGATTTTGGATCTAAAGTACGTAAATCAAAACTTTACATTATTTGGCGAGGCTCCAGTTTAGGCGGAAGCTGACTGTAGGTACTCTCGATTTTCTTCTTCAGTGGCTTATCTTAGTCATTACAGTGTAGTTGCACCTTACGAGTGAACACTGCAGGATAAAATATTAGCGCAGTTTCGAAGCTTTTACACATATTATTTATTCAAAGTAAGAGCAGAAACTACTTGGAGCCGCCCTGGATATCTAAAAGCAAATAAAAAATGTACCTAAATTGTGGCTTAGTTTTAGATATTTGTTGTTATAACAATGCCAGTGCACAAGCAAAATATTTCAGCTTTTAGAAATGTTTTTTATTAAACAATTGAACATAAACTGAGGCCTTTTTCCAATAGGGGAAGCAGACACAACAGAGCACCATCTGCTTAAATTTCCCAATACTTTTTTTGCTTCGTTTACGTTCAAACATAATATAGTCTTTTGTCTGACTTTTCAGAAAACATAATTTTGCCTATAAGGTCTACGTATGTACTTCAAGGGCATCTCTGCGCGGTGTTTTAATCATTGTACACATTTATCGCTTTGTTTATGTCCAAGTCCAAACATGCAATGGTCACACAAGCACGTCGCTTGCAAGTTCTACGCACATTCTGGGACGTTTTTTTCTGGCGTTTAAGAACTGAAAAATAGACATGAAAGTAATAAAACTGCTTGTTAGTTTGAGAACTGTTCCAGAATGATGACTGTGTTATACCAATCTAAGTACATGCGTTGCCCTTAATGTAAACCAATTATTTATTTTTAGTAAATAAACAATGTCTATTGCTATTAATATTCATTAAAATATTATCTTGGTTTTTGAATATGAATAAAAAAATAACCAGCCATTTTAGTACTTACCTATTACTCTAGAGCATTGTATGTAGGCTAAGTAAATTGGTAGTTGATTTTTTAACACACATACTTATCACCATCCTTTACTATGTGGACTTCTAAAAATAACAAACAACAAACTACTATAAGCATGAAGTATGTTTTTTGGTCAATACCACCACACTATTCTCAAACCACTGCAACTTATAAAAGCAAGATCTAACTAAGTGGTGATCACCAGAAAAGCGCCAAGTAGATGAATACTGACGAGTCCAGAAGAAACTAATAAACTGTCTTGGATCCAGATAGAAAATCAATCAGTTAATAATAGCAGAAAAAAATATAATTTTCTCGTTCCCTTACTAGGTATGATTGTTCTTCATCGAAATCGCTTGGGCAGAGCGTTCCTAAATTTATACTCAATAGTAATAATTCGCCTTACCTTCCCAGCCCAGGTCTAAGTTATTAATTACAGTAAGTAATGCGTGTTGACGTCAGACCACTTTCCAAATTCGCTTAGCAAGAACAATGATAAACCGGATACATGTGGAGTTGAAATATAACCGGGGATAAAACACCCTTTGTTTGAAATAAGGGATGTATTATAACGACCACTAGCAAAGGCCACTCCACCCATTAGAGATAGTAATGAAATTCATTGAGGTAATAAAATAAATCAGGTAATTTATTCGTTCAGGGACTCCATGGTTTTCGCAAGTTTGAAACTATTTTAAAGCATCGCCTGAAGCTTCAACGTAAATATAAGGAAGGTGTTTAAGAACAACAGCTACACCGATGTACTGAGCTGAAATGTGAGTTCAAACGAGCCTTAGTTGCTGAAGAAATATTTAAATAGGTAAACAGAAACTTAATGAGTAACGGTAATGGGTGCACTCGGCATTAGCTCCATTTTCTTTTACAGATAGGTACTAAATCCTTTCGTTTTTGTGGTTGCAAACATTACATACAACTGAACATGGAGTCAGGGATTCAAGCTGCTTTTGGGTTTTCAGTTTTTATCCGAAATCGTGATGAATCAAATGTCGTGAGGACCTAGACACACGCACGAGATTGTGGTTGAATTGCAGGCAAGTATCAACGTGAAATTTTCAATTTACACGTAGATTTCATTAACATCCGTGAAGGAAAACATCGTGAAACCTGGATGTACGAGTATGTATGGTCAATGTAAGTTCGAAATCGTCAATCCGCCTTGAGCAAGGGTGGTGATCCATAATTCTCGTACCTATCTTGTGTGAGACGAGCTCTTTGCCATGCAGTGGGCAGTAAGAAGATTGTACTTTTATTTGGGTTTAATCTTAAATCACCCTATAGCAGTCCAGTTTCCGAATGAATAATTGGTTTGTGGCAATAAGTTAATATGGGTGGCGTCCACACTAACCTTTAAAAAAACAAGTGCGATGTTTAAGTTCAATTTTATCAAGACAATACTAGCACGACTTTCAATGGAGCTGTGACCAGCAATTCGAAAAGGTAACTGCAATAAATCCTAATGCCAATTTATTACAACAGTTTAATATAATTAATTAACTAGCTTTCAGATATTATTACGCCAATTAAAATGAACAGTGCTTAAATATCTCTTTAGCAATTAAATCTCCTGACAATTAGCAGAGAGTGAGTGTAAAAATCGGGTTAATCTCTCGCACAACGAAAATTTCAATAAATAATTCAAATAGAGCGGAGTGCCACGTTTCCCAAGAAGGGCCTGAAATAAATGGACCAGCGTTCAATTTACATTGTTTTAAACGCCCTTTGTACTTCGAGGTACATTATCTGAAGACAACTGCCTACTGAGAAATTTATGTGTGAACCAGTTTTGGGCTGGCGCCTTTGATTTGCTTTGGCTTATTTTTCTTGGATATAGCTTTTGAATAATTAAAAGTGTGTTTGGATATTCGATATTTACAAAAAGTGGCAGTCGGGATAGGTCAGAAACTCAAACAGTTGGTTTTAATAATTGTTTTCTTATTATTGAAATCAGCCAAAGTCAAATCATTTATTTCAAATAAGCCTTTAAAAGGCACTTAAGGTAAAACTGCCTAGTAACCAAGATACGAAAGTCAGCTAGGATGTAGATCTATTTGTGTAAAAATAATTAGTACTCACCTGCATCTGGTAAGACTGGAAGTCAGTATATTTAATTATAGATTAGAATGATATGATAATACTGTTCATAAAATAAATCAGTTAGAACCATTATCAATAAATACATCCACAGTAATAATAAGGTAGGTACCTCATGATTCGTTAAATCTTATATATAAAATTCTCGTGTCACAATGTTCGTTCCCATACTCCTCCGAAACGGCTTGACCGATTCTCATGATTTTTTTTATAGATATTCAGTAAGCCTGAGAATCGGCTACTATCTTTTTTTCTAACCTGTAAGTGATAAGGGGTGTTCACCCCAATTTTTATTTTTTTGATATTTTTTATTTTTTTTATTTTTTTATTATGTGGCATCAAAAGATACATACAACTCTAAATTTGCACTTTTTTGTCACCAACCCTTGCTTTTTAATAGTCATAGCAGAACATTTAATGACTTTTTAAAATATCACGAGGAGAGGGAAGAGTGAGGGGAGTGGGAGGGGGAGAGGGGGAGAGGGGGGAGGGTAGTCGGAGTGGGGAGATTGTGAGAGGGGGAAAGGGGGAGATTATGAGAGGGGAGGGAGGGGAGGGGTAGGGCAGGGGAGGGGAGGGATGGGGAGTGGGACAGGAGGGAGGGTAGGAGAGGAGTTGATAAAAAATGCTATGCAATAGCTTTACCGCGGCAGTCTCCGAGTGTCACACGTCATTTTCTCTTTTTTTTTAACCATTCAATCACAATGGGCCACAGCGAAGCGTGGCAGGGTACAGCTAATGTAAATATAAAATTGAAATCGAAAAAAAATCGCAGGTTTGTTCGTCGCTAAATAAAAGAAGGTTCGACGCTAAATGTTCAGAAAGTATAAACATGTACGCAGTGTTTAATCATAGTTGCGAAGTTCATTACTACTTTGTTATTACTACCCATCCAGCTACTGCTTTACAGCAAGGCAAAGGCCTTTTTGTATGCAGAGAAGACACGAACATTGATCACCCCGCTTGCTCAAGGAGGATTGGCGATTTTGAACTTATATAAACTACAAGTTCTGGTTTCCTCACGGAGTTTTTCACAAATATTTAGAAACTAGTTTCATATGAATTTAAACGTGTGTGTTTTAAAGGCAGTCACACTAATATCACTAGGGTAATTTAAAATATAAGTGCGATGCGAACACAGATAGGAAGGTTAGGTTAGAAAGTTAAGTAGTAAATGTGTGAAACGGATCACCGGGGTGGTTTTTAGTGAGTAAGATTGACGCGCATGTTATTTTCGAAAAAAAATCATTATTATACATAATGAATATTTCATCACTGATAAATATCAATAATGATATTTATTATTTATAGATAGAAAATTATTTTACTTCAAATTATTTCATTTTAAATCCAGAAGAATAAAAGTGAAACCAATAATATTCCTTGTATTGTTCCTCCATCCCTGCTTCTTTTACATTTGTATCATTGACACTGTTATTTTCAAGTGAAATGAAATAAACTGACTAAAAGGAATAATTTCTTTAAAAAAAATTGAAATTGTGGAAAAAAAAGCGGCTATCGTAATTGTAACAAGCTTATTGTACAGACGCCAGCACATCAACCTACCCCAATGTGTCTATTCCCCAATTTCTTTGATAGGTTTTCAACTTTATTCTAAACACTATAAGGTTCATGTTCGATTGGCAAAATTTGACAGTTTGGGGAAGGTTGATGCAGTACATCAAGCGTCTGTACTTTCGTTACAAAGATGTGCATTAAAAATATTTTTTTTTAACTTCTGTCTAATGACTCTGGGTTATGACTGACTCATTCAATTGGACCAATGTGCGTGATACCAGAACAATAATAAACCGATTACTGTCTTATGCGTTTCTATTTTTACCTCTGGACAGTATTGGGTTGGTTAAATGACATCAAACATCTTAACTCAATTTAAATATTCAACTCTGGTTTAATAACTCGCTACAATACAAATCTTGGGCACACTGGGAAATCGATTCAGCACCAACTTATTACAAAGTTGTTGGGCAATATCAAAGGTCACGAGGAAGTTTGCATGCCGGGTCCTTCAGAATCCCGAGACGTGGGGCCCCAAAACATCCTAAAGCATTTTCCCTTTCAACAATCTCGAAAATTATTCTGTAGGTATAAGAAAATATAAGTTGTACAAAAGGCATTTCTTGACGTAAAATCGGATATAAGGTTGGCCCGAAATAAGGCTTGCGAGTTGCTACATGTAGGTACTTACTTGCAAAAAGATGTAAACACAAAAAAAAGTGATCTTTTGGGGTAATCAAGTAGGTAGTACTAATAGTTTTTAAAATTACTGTAGTAGTAGAATACTTCTTTGAACGTTTTTACGTTCAAAGAGGTAGTAGTAGTAGGTATACTACTTCTTTCTCCATGCCACCTTCCTTATCTATTTTATTTTTTATTTTTATTTTAATAAGGACAACAAACAGCAGTATATTAAATATTACATAATATGATTGGAGTGCTGAAATAATAGAGTTAACAAATACACCACTCACGGCGTTATCCACAGATTACCAAACAAAATACTTAGCTTAGCATGTTATTAATCAAAATCAAATCAAAATCAAAAGTCATTTATTCAAATTAGGCTGAGGATCAGCACTCTTTGAACGTCGAAATTACAGAAGACAGTCCCCCAAAAAAGCCCACCCTTCGCCACTTCCTAGTGTTTTTGCTGGGAAGAAGAAGTGGCGGAACAAACTCCCCAGCAACACATCTGTCTGATAAGTTAGAAGAACTTGAATTTACACAGTAAAATTAGTTATAATTACAAAATAATTAAAATTAGTTATTCACTACATGTTAGCTAGCACACTCAACATACAGAATACCAGTAATATATATAGCTACCGACAATAAAACTAACTTAACTCAAGCAAAAGCAACTGACTAATAAGAATCCTCCAGGTAAAAAGGGTGTGCCAGCTTGCATGTGCGGAGTTGGATTAAATCCATAGATCTGCAGAACACAATGTAACAAAATGATAAACTAGAACTGTGGAAGTTAAATAAAACAAAAAAAAAAACAGGTAATAGTTAAAACAATAGCAAAACCAAAGCCAGCAAGACGACCAGTTACCACAAGCAGCACCCGTTCACGAGCATAACGCAAAGATCAGCCATTACCCCCCTCGCCATATTAGAGGGAAGGTGGTAACCCAACCCTCGACGCTACCACAAGCAGTAACATCTGAGGGAGCATGACGAACTTGCTACCGGTTATTTAAGTAAAAATTAACCAATAAATAGGAGTCTCTAGTTCACCACATAATGCAAATACATCTCATTTAATACAATGTACTGAGAAGATTATGACTGTCAACAAAAAAAATATAATAAAAATGAAAATGAAGAGTGGCACACACAAACAATAAGTTTCAACTAGTATTATATTAATTTCAGTGAAAGAACAAGTGTCTTGCGTTCAACAAAGCGACCAACTATTCTTATCATCTAAGTAGTCGTTAATAGAATAATAATTATGCTCTAGAACAAAGGTTCGATTTAATTTTTGATTTAAAAGTATTAAATGGCAAATCCAAGAAAGAACGTGGTAACTTGTTGTGAAGGCGAATACCGAGCCCCACAAATGAACTATGGACTTTATGAAGACGGTGGTGAGGTGCATATATTTTGTGCTTATTTCTAATATTAAAATTGTGGATGTCACTGTTTTTGGTGTATAAATGCATATTTTGTCTAACGTATAATATGTTGGCAAAAATGTATTGCGATGCCACTGTGAGTATACCAATCTCTTTAAAAAGTTCTTTTAAGGAGTCTCTAGAACCTAACTGATAAATTGCACGAACTGCTCGTTTTTGAAGCACAAATATGTTTTGGATGTCTGCAGCTTTTCCCCATAACAGCATACCGTATGACATAATTAACAATAAGGGCAAACTTAAAGTACAAATACAAAGTTAGAATTAATACTCGGTTA
Source organism: Euplexia lucipara (assembly GCA_921972225.1). Lineage (NCBI taxonomy): Eukaryota > Metazoa > Arthropoda > Insecta > Lepidoptera > Noctuidae > Euplexia > Euplexia lucipara. Next base: position 9,420,382 of record OV179144.1, on the reverse strand, counting down.
CGTACATCTTAATACTGACGAGTGGGGACAGATTTAAGTGTTGGAATCAAATAAACAATTATAAAACAAACACAAAAAAATGGCATGTAAAAAACAAGAAGAAGAAAAAAAGAGCAAACTTAAAGCTACTTAAATACCTACATAAAGTGTGGATCCGAAATTAACCTAAGTAACAACAAAAATTATGGCTGCTCCTTTATACTGGAGATGATTTGATTTTTAAACCTGTTCTTATTTAGAAATATAATATCAATTGAACTAAACTTTTTATTGTAAGTGTCGACCAATCGATGCAGCGGTGAGCGTGCGCCTGAGTTGGTATAACAGAGATTATTGGCGAACAAACATCGTGAGCGTACTTCTCACTCTGTACTGTGCGAGGGACCAGGTAGCACAAACTTTTCACAAGATCAGAACAGTCAAACTTGTTGCGGCATATACTGAAGAGTGTCATCATTTCTAGAAGTGTGCGTCTAGATTGTAGAGTCAGAATATTATATTTTTAGAGCAATGATCGGTAGGATACCCTTTTACGAAAACATTTGTAGTGCATAGAGCGTAGGTATTTACGTTGTACTAACTCCAATATTTCTATATATTTTTTGTAAAAAAGATTCCAAATCGAAACTGCGTACTCTAATTGTGGTCGGATTATGGACTTGTATAAATGCAAATAAGTGGAAGGGCGGTGGAATTCTTTAGATGAGCGCATTACGAAGCCATACATTTGATAAGTTTTATTGACAATATTATTCACATGCGCATCGAGATGGAGCTTAGAGTCTAACTGAACACCAAGATCGCGGAGACAAGTAACATTATTTAGGAATGTATTGCCAAAACAATAATTAAATTTGATAACTGATTTCTTTTTGGTAAACGTAATACTATGACATTTACTGTAACTAAGCTGGAGTTTGTTAGAAGAATAGTATTCTAAAAAGTGATCAAGGTCATTCTGGAAATCTATACAGTCAGATTTATTTTTGATATTTTTATATATCTTTAAGTCATCCGCATACAGGAGAAATTTCGAAGATTGAAAACAATTTTTAACGTCGTTAATAAATAAAATGAATAATAATGGACCAAGAATAGATCCTTGCGGGACTCCAGATGTGACTTAAATGGGGCTAGACTCATAGCCGTTTATCACCACCTTTTGAGTCCTATCAGTGACGTAAGAAACAAACCAACGAAGTAGATTTCCTCTAATGCCGTTAAATGCAATTTTTTCTAGTAGTAACTTGTGATCCACTTTGTCGAATGCTTTTTGGAAATCAGTATACACCGCATCAATTTGCTGTCTATTATCGAGGCTTTCAAATAACTGTGATGTGAAAATGAGGAGGTTACTCACGCAGGATCTATCCTTTACAAACCCATGCTGTTCTTTTAATGTAACGTGGCGCGCGCAGGACAGGGTAGATCTCGCTATGAACGAGTTTTTCAAAAAGTTTTGGGAGCGCCGACAGCAAAGAGATTGGGCGGTATGTAAACACATCATTTCTAGAGCCGCTTTTGTGGACCGGAACAATGTTAGCGCGTTTCCATATCTCTAGGAATACTTATGCCATTAGCAATACATATTTTATTAAACAGTAAGAATAGAGGAAAGCACAGTGTGTCGCAGGTGTTTTTTAAGAAGATCGAGGGAATACCGTCATTATCAATATAATATTAGGTGAAAGTTGTATTTTTATAATGCTATAATTAATTTTGCAAGGCACTTTAGCTTCGTTAGTACCTACAAATGTTTTTGCTAGGTTTTTATTCAAATTATGCATGTGTATAATATATAATTTTATATTTCTTGTATAATATTATTGGTATGATCACAATCGTATTTCATACAGTATAATATATTTAAGAGTCACATTTTGGGAATAGTTTGTGTTTGCAATGTTTATATAAGTAAACCAAAGTATACCTTCTGTGTACGTATTTATATTGTTTTGGATTTATTATTGGATAGAAAAAAAATTATTTATGAAATTTAGAATATTATAAAAATAATTAAGAAAGGATGATTCTTGGAAAATATTAATATTGGTTTAATCCTAATTTATGTTTCTTCAGAAAATAGATTTAATCTGTCATTCACTCCATGAATGTGTAGGGTTAAAATAAAAATTAAACAAAGAGGTTGAACTGGGAAACAGTTATTTATTACAGTATATTCAGTAAGTACGCCAAATGTTAAAATTAATAACTATTACCTAGTTGTGGTTTACAACTACACTTTTTGGGTATGTTGGCTAGTTCTACAGAGTACAGTCAGAAAAATAAATACCGCACATAATATCGAAAAACAATTATTGACCTCAGTAAGCCAATGTCAATCATTTTGAAAATTACTTTTGAATCACACGTTAAGTATTTATGTTCACGATCTTTCAGAGCCTAACACATCAAGCTAACCTAACGTGTCAAATTTCTTTAATAGTTTTTCAACTTTATTACAAATGCAATAATAATATTATTTATGTACTACCGGTAAAATTTAACAGTTTCAGGTAGTTTGATGTACTGGCATCTATACCAACTTGCCCATTTTGCTAGGGAATGGGTAAACTAACGATAATTTATAACAAAGTTAAAAAACTAGGATGATGCTTTAGCTACACCTTTCTTCACAAGATCGTCAAGTACAGCCGCTCCATATTCGTTCTGTTTCTTACAATATGGCGTCTTCTTCAAGTTTGTAAACCAGACGGTAGTTTTCGGAAACCTTGAAAAGAAAGAATAATTTAGTTTATGGATACGAGTATTATTTTGTGTATGTGATGCGGATGAATTAGGGTCAATTCACACCAAGACGCGACGCGACGCGACGCTGCGCGCACACTTTAAAAGAGCGACTCAAAATATAACTTTATGTTCTACACGAAAGGACACACATTTCATTGTGAGGTCTTTTTTCGTGTAGAAAATAAAGTTCGCATGGCGCAGCGTCACGTCGCGTCGCGTCTCGGCGTGAATTGACCCTTAGAGTTGCGTTCTAAAGTGCGATTCTGTTAGAATCGCCGCGTGAAAATGTAAGTAAAGTGAAGCCGAATTGAACTGACATTTCATACTAAAACTGGACAATGATAGTTCGCTGTTCTAAAGTTTTCACGGGCTGACTTTTACTGAATAGATCGACTGGGTGTAAGAGTTTATGCTCACAATGATTTGGCTTTAAATGCCGTTTTAAAAGCAAGTGAAATCTAAATATAATACACATACGAATCCGAAAAGTCAGGAGTCTTGAGTTCGAACTCGAGACCTTTGACCTAGGACCAAGTTATTTTACATAACTGGAATAAGCAGCAAATAGGCAGCCAGATCTTTTAAGTATAAACAAATAAATATTCCACAACTTTTTTACACAACGCCAATAGTCCCAAGTTAAGCTTGAGAGCTTGTGTTATGGGTACTATACAGCTGATAAACATACTTATATATTTCTAAATACATTCATATTATAGATAAATTACACCCAGACACAGAACAAAATGATCATGCTCATCACACAAACATTTGTCCTGGGTGGGAATCGAACCCACGACCTCCGGCATAGCAGTCAGGGTCACTAAATACTAGACCAACAGGCCAGTCCAGGCCAGTATGGTACCTTAAAAATTATCTACATGGAATCTTTGATAGAGAGGAGGCCTTTGTTCTAGTGGTGGAGACGTTATAGGCTGAATATTCAAAATAAAATAGCTTAATAAGAATAAAACAATTAATTTCAAAAGAGATCTGAAGTAGCTACTAACTAAAAAATGTTACTACTGCGTTAAAGACTTTTTAAATGATACAGAAAGGTCATACACACACGCCGGCTGCGAGTACTACGGTACTCGCAGCCGGCGTGTGTATGACAACATGTATGAATGTAAACGAAGCAAAATAGAAGTATGTAAGAATCGTAGCATATGGCGCTCTGTATTTTCTGCCTACCCCATGGGAAAAAGATCGTGAGTTTATGTATGTATTTATGTATGTAAATAACGGAGTTCTTGCCTGGATCACTACCATGTTAACACAACACCACTATTGTCTTTCATTATTTATATTTTTCACCAAGACGACCCAGTGACTACCTTATAATTTTCTGTCATAACTTAGTTTAAATGCATCTCTGAAGTATTATATAATCATTCCGTTGTTGTAATTTATTGTTTCGGAAGTTTTTTTTCTTGTTGTTTCCATGTTATTTCTTTCAAAAACACCTTGACATTGACAGCAAGTCGTCTGCGCTCGCGTCCCTTCGCTTCTCATGGACCATAGACAATAGTCTGTATCATTGACATGACAAGCGAAGTCGGAACGTTTCGGTGCAGCAGAGCCAATTATTAATAATTTTGTTTATATACTTTATTTACTATACTTTTATACTATAGACTTTAGTGTTTATTTTATTTGTGAGTATTACATTTATCTATTCTTTTTTTTTACTATTTCTTTTGTGCGTAAATGTATTTTGTGTCCGTAGGTGTGACTGTTACATCACAGTGGGCCATATCAGAATACCAGCGCTGCGGTATTTGTTTTTTTTTTTATCGCAGCATCATGCTGAGATAGGAGCCTTTTTGGCCTCGCACAGGTCTTCTCTTTTATTATTTAGTTTTATATTCTTTTTGTTAATAATACTTTTGTAGTTCCTGTGCTTGTCCCAAATAAATATTTTTCTTTCTTTCTTTCTTTCTTTCTAAATAATATCTTATAATTTTATTGTTTTATTTTTTTAATTTTGTTGTTTCTTTTTTTTCACTCAATGGTTTTTTAATTTAAATATCTGTATTTTTTTCTTTTTTTGTATGCTAAATATGGCAAAACATGTTGAAACAGTCCAGTTTTCACATTTTATCCACATTTGCACTTATATGTTTAGTGTTACACATGTTTAAACAAATAAATATATCTTAACTTACTTTTTTTCGTCTATAGGAAGAATATATTCCAGAGTCGTCATATTAGCTAGAGCTGACACATCGGCAATAGTCACGTGATCCGCGGCTAGGTAAGTAGTTTGGGACAAGAATGCTTCAAAATATCCGTACGCCTGTTCAATGTCGTCCAATAGTTTCTGTTCTATTGTCGTCTTTCCTTCCAACACTATGTAATACTGCAAAGACAATACAAAACTGAAATAATTACATAACTAAATAGTTATCAGTTATCACGCCTACAGTATCTTATCTTATTTTAATAAGTTCAATTACCTATACTAGAGCTCGACCTTTATTACGAAAAAAAACACATAGGTATTATTTTACTCAACGTGTTTAGTTCAAGACTAATCTATATATATAAAAGAAAGTCGTGTTAGTTACTTCGCTTATAACTCAAGAACGGCTGAACCGATTTAGCTGAAAATTGACAGGGAGGTAGTTTAGAGCCAGGAGAAGGACATAGGATACTTTTTATCCCGTTCGACATCATAAAAATAAATAACAAGAATATCGGTTGTCTCAAACATTTTTCAAACGCAGCGCCATCTTGGATGACATGACAGGAGTCAAACTTCCCAGTTCATTATCAGGTGACAATTTGAAATTGACAAGTCTTAAGCTAAACCCAAGAAGGTAAGGTTGTCAATTTATAATACGCACCTACGTTCTGAAATTTATTTTGTTACTAAACTTAGAGGTTTTATGTAGCATAAAAAAGTCTTATATTTCAGAAATCAATTTACGTAACTAGCAATGATGACAGAGACGAACTTTAATAATTCTTTGCAAATAGAACTTATTTTACTGTTAGAACTTTAATTAAAGTAGACCGGGAAAACTATAGGCATAAATTATTGTATGTAACATATAGGCAATAGTTCAGATTAAAATTATGAATTTAGTATTTTTTAGTAAGGTAGTTAGGTTAGATAGTTGGGTTAGCTATAGGATAGGTATGGTCAGTTAGGTTAGGGTATATATACATGTTGTAATTTAAAAGTAGTAGTAGTGATTATTGGTTTGGATTTATTTGTTGTCGTCTTATTCAACGTATGTATATCTAATACAAAAAAATGATAAGAGTAATAAATTGACTCTAAGGCGCAACGAAGTTTGCCGGGGCAGCTAGTAGTTAAATAGTTTTAACAATATTTTTTTTATATTTTGTTTATAGTGAGGCAGTCAATGTGTTATTTTTCCTGCACACTAGACTGCTAATCATTAGCACGGGCATTAATGAGACTTATTTACATGTTAAGAAAATAAATAAATAGTCCACAACTTTTTCACACAACGCCATCTAGTCCCAAGCTAAGCTAAGAGCTTGTGTTATAGGTACTAAACAGCTGATAAACATACTTAGATATTTCTAAATACATACATATTATAGATAAATTACACCCAGACACAGAACAAATGATCGTGTTCATCACACAAACATTTGTCCTGGGTGGGAATCGAACCCACGACCTCCGGCATAGCAGTCAGGGTCACTAACTACTAGACCAACAGGCCAGTCAAAATAGTCTACTATCATAAGATATTATAGTCTACACTACGACTTTCTCCAGTATCATGGGTGAGTTTACTAACATTTTAAATCACATACATAAATAGCCAAACCCAGAAAAACTATCTGTAGGTCACACAAATGTTTGTTCCGTGCGGGAATCAAACCCGTGGCTCGCAACGCAAGAGCTGATTGGTCAGTCTAATGTCAATATGTTATATTAGTTGCCGAGGCCTGATAGGCCACCAGATGGGGGTTCGGAAGTATCTCCTGTTCCTGTGACCCTCGGCGCAGGTGCGGAACACCGTGGTTTTTAGTCAGTGAGAGTCTGACGGACCTCTAAACCTTCCCCAGGGCTGCCAAAATACATGAGGATTTTCCTCCCCGTACCTAAAAAAAGCTTTAAAGGCCTGCACTTACTGTAACATTTCTTAATCTTGGAAGAAGAATAGCGGTGTCAAAGAACAGTTTCTGATTGACCAGCGCCCTTTTTTTGACATCCTTTGGGTACAAAGAGTCATCGTTTCCATAGACATCCGCTAGATACGCTATTATAGCATGGCTGCAAAGAGAAGACAAAAGTAGGGTTATTAAAATGATAAAATGCTGTTTATTTCTGTAAACAGGTTTTTACCAACACACGTACTCGTAATATAAGTTATTGGTTCTAGTTTGATGAGGTCAGTGTTTCATAATCATACTATTCTGCGAAGAAACACTGAAAGCAACTCAGTGGTCGCAATCTTTTTTGAGTCCAGACATTATCTTGGTTAGATCATGTGAGAACCATGCAGATTAGTGACCGAGATGGTCTTTTGAAAAAAGCACCATACAGACAGATAAAACACGCATTTGTTAGTATAGTCGAGAGCTCAACTCAGATCTTACGGAGCTCAACGGTTATTTGGTTAGAAGTAAGAAGTTAAAAGGGCAAAGCAGGATAAATAACAAGTTCTCGGTCATTGACGTCTAATTAAAATAAATAAATAAATAAAATAAAATAAATATTCCACAACTTTTCACACAACGCCATTTAGTCCCAAGTTAAGCTTGAGAGCTTGTGTTACAGAAACTAAACAGCTGATAAACATACTTATTTATTTCTAAATACATACATATTATAGATAAATTACACCCAGACACGGAACAAATGATCGTGCTCATCACACAAACATTTGTCCTGGATGGGAATCGAACCCACGACCTCCGGCCTAGCAGTCAGGGTCACCAACTACTAGACCAACAGGCCAGTCAACAAATCGCTTTTGAGTTTTGCGTACGCGTGGAGGTACCTTACCTCCACGCGTACGCAAAACTCAAAAGCGATTTCTGCTGAACTGTGATTGAAGGTAAAAATGATTTGACTTCGACTTTAACATTAAGCTAACGGTGAATAGCTGATTTCAGATAAACTCACAAATATCATCAGTATTAATATTAATACGCTAAGCAAAAACTTGTTCCCGCGTTCGGGGAGAAGTGTGACATTTTGCATACCTAGTTAAAGGTTTTAAAGAGAGAAAATGAAGATTGTGTAAAAAGCTATTTCAACCACATAACTATCGCCAGTAAAAGACAAAATAACAAACCTGTCGTTTAGGATGAATTCACCATCTTCCATCACAGGTATTGTGTGAACTGGATTTTTCTGTAAAACAAAAATTTTACAGTTAGCTTTGTAAAGAAATAGAGAAAAAACTTATGATTTGTGTTTTTTTTTCTGTAAAATACAGATGACAAAGTACAGCCCCACATGCATGAGGTCGTGGGTTCGAAACGGGCATGAACCAAAAGTAGTAGTATGTGACTTTTACTCTTGTGTACATTCTAAGTGTATCTTTGACCTAAATTACATGGTAAAGGTAAACATTGTAAGGAAACCAAAACTTAAAATGATAATTAAACTTATATATAAATACTAACTACTACTAACTTTGTTAAGATCTATTCAGCCGTTTAGTCGTGAAAAAGTGACAAACAAGTAAACGAACAAACCAAATACTTTCTCATTTATAATATTTATTTGGATGATACCTATGGGAACTCACGGACTGTGTCTAGAAATGGAATTAAACTGACGTCCAAGATACAGGACTTTCCTAGTTTGGAGGTCAGAAGATCCTTGTAAATTGCACTTATAAAAATTGCCTAGTTTATAAGTAGTTTAAGTAAATTAATTTTTGAAAATTGTACCTATAGGCTGTGTTTTTTGAATAAATTAATATTATTATCATAATCGCCAACAATAATATTGATCAAGCACCTTTTTCCCGTGAATAGAAACCTTTGCTTTGTCATGAGACAGTTTATATTATTATTTAAGAACATATATTATGTTAGTTAAGTATATTCCCTTACCTTCAGGAACTCTGGAGTCTTATGTTCGTTTGCCATAAGATTCACTTCTATCTTCTCGTAGGGAACGTTGAACAATTCGAATGCCATCATGGCGGCACGCACTGGCGGGCTCAGGTCCATGGTGTACAGTTTGATACCCATCTAAAAAAAATGTTGTAAATATTGACTTGTTAATCTATTCGGGATTAATGATCAGATATTTTTATAAATAGAGAAATTCTAAAACAATAGTAATGATTGAATAAAACAAATTTCACTATGTATACATGTCGCTTGGTTAGAATGAACTAAATTGAGTTCAGAAAAAAACCAAGTAGTCACTTCTAAAGGTACAATAGCCAGTAAAACTAAACAAAAAATTACGATTCAGAAGTGAATAATCGAGAATAAAAAAAAGTACAGATAATATAGGTACTGAAGTTCCATCAAAATCCGTTCCTTACATTTTGCGTGACAAGTAAGAACATCCATACTTTCTGACAAGCTTAAAAATTTGTAAGGATTTTAACTTGATGTTAATATATGTTCCTCTACGTAAAAACTATTCGTGAATTATTAACATTTAAATTTAATTTAACTTTATAATAATTATAATGTTTGTCGTGTCGTATACTAAAACTAAAGAATTGAGTTAAATACACTTACTTCTAGGTATTTGTAAATACAATAATTTAATGCAAAAGAAAAATGTGAAGATACACCACGTCTTTCTCTACTGCGTACTGTTTTAAAATAAGCGGGGTGCTTTTATATGAACGCTTATGATTACTTATCTAATATTATTTTCGATATTATACAATGTTTTGCAATAAGCTCCAGTAAATTTTCAAGTACAATCAGGAAAATGGATTGTTTATCATTTAAATTACCAATGTCATTTGTCCGTATTATATTTAAATCACGGTATTTAGCCTGTTGCCACTCACATTATGTAATGGAATGTCTAGGTATATGATTACAAACGTCTAACCTTTTATTTTATTGCCATTTGTTTTGTGAAAAGTTTTAATTGGCCTTACCTTATTTATTCACTGAATCTTATTTTTGAACATAGCTTTTATTTCTTGGTATAAACACAGTATAAATATTAATACAGTAGGACGACGCCTTTGATCTCTGGAAAAATGCCGACAACGTCTACACGCGTTAGCCCTGAATAATACCTCCCGAACTACGAACATCGTTTTGTTCGCAGTTCAGGAGCGGCTTTTCCGCGTCTTGCCCCACACACCCCGCACGATTGCCCTGTTTTAGACGGCTTCGTCAGACGACTGTAGGTTTTTAGACTGTGGTATAAATTAGACGTGAGTATAATTTTTTTTAGTATAAATTTCACTGCGGGGAATAGTGCCCATTATCACTTTTACCTAAAACTAAAAATGATACGTTTTTAAGATTTTTTTAGAATGCACTATCGATTCCTTAAGATCAAAGACATCCAATACCTATGAACCGGACATCACGAACAAAATTTTCGTCCGAAAAAGTGTGTCCTGCTGGATACAAGTCTATGAGTTTTTTGTAGTACGCTCCGCTGCCGCTCCAATATTCATATATTATTCTAGATGGCGTTACTGAGACATGTGATCAAAGTTTTTCTATGACATTTCCTAGACATGCCCGCTCTATAGTATTTTAAATCTCTTTGCTTAAGATTAATTTAGTTCAACTCTTTTCATGTTAGTCATATGTTACTTTTTGATCATGTTTACTTGTCTCGTCCTTTGTGGTGATTCTGATTGGTCAGTTTCAGCAGGGCTATATTGCGTGTCTCAGTTGACAGTTCAAAGTGATATACAGACGCCAGCACATCTAGTTACCCCAATGTGTCAAATTTTCCCAATTGAATATGAACCTTATTCTGTTTCACATAAAGTTGAAAAAAGATCAAAGAAATTTGACACATTGGGGTAACTTGATGTACACTGAGTAAAGTGTTTAACGATTACTGTCAAACAGCTAGTTTCGTATTGGGTATCATCAGTATCTACCTAGGATGTCGTCATGCAGAGATGTGACGAAGCGCACAGTACCCCGTCTGATAGTCACCGTAACTTGAATATGTAAACGATAAATTTAATAAATAAACAATAATACCAAAAAAAAGCAATAATACTTATTACTAATAATAATATAATAATTATAATAATTTAAACCAATATCAATGTATAAATTCAAGACATGTGTAGTAAAAATTATACGTACCTATACAATTATTTATAAGCCTACCTACACTAAACAAAAGAGTAGATTAATATTAAAATTGGAAATATTTATAATAGCCCTCCTCCTAATTCTCTTAATTCTTATATTGTTGTGTCCGACAGGGCCCACAATGATCCAAAACTAGTGCATATTATTATAACTTTATGTACCTACCATCTAAATTCACATTGTGGAATGCAATAAATATGTTGAGTTGAGTTGAAGTTCACTTAAAGTGATCTGACCACCACCAACCTAGTTACTGGGTAAAACGATACCCCCAGAGATAGACTGGTGGACAGGCTTTCATTCTTCCAACTACAAAACGACTGAGATATTAGTAACGAAAGTCATTGTTGGTAATGATCTTTACAGTAATGAGTTGTATAGCAATATGTGGTAAACTAGCGAACTCGACGATTCTTTAATTGTCTTTATTTTTGAGTAACCAGAGCAAGTTCGTCATGCTCCCATAATGTTGCCCCGGCCCGTAATGTTGAATTTGCAAAATGTTGAATTCCCAAAATGTTGAATTCTCAAAATGTTGAATTCCAAAATGTTGAATTTGCAAAATGTTGAAATGTTAATCCAAAAATGTTGAATTCTTAAAATGTTGAATTCCAAAATGTTGAATTCCCAAAATATCAAATTTGCTAAATGTTGAATTTTCAAAATGTTGCATTTAAACTAATCCAACAATGTTGAATTTACATAATATTTAATTCCGGGATCGATCCCGAATTAAATACAGGGTGTAAAAAGACCCTTAACGTAAACGAAAATTATTATAAATAAATAAATAAAAGGTATGAGAGAGAGGTTAGGAAGTCTCAGGGAAACCAGTCAGTATAAGGTTGTAAAAGTTTATTCTGTAGGTAAAGCCTAACACTAAATTATTATCTAGAGTATTTCGCGTAACAATGGAAGCACAGGTATAATAGCGGTTGCGCGGCACACGGAATGGGGAACACGTTCGTACGTGACGCGCGTGGGCAACGGACTGGCGAGCGAGCTGGCGGGCGGACTGTCGCGCTACACTCAAATCGGTAACGGCCAGAGGCGCGAAAAAGATAGTCCGCGTTAATATTTGAAACCTGGCGGGAAACGACCGCGGGACGCTCGTATTGGTCGAGTCGGATACGTCATAGAGGTGTGGTGGTTTACTATAAAGGTTTATTTATATCTATATTCTACCCATCACTGGGACAGTTTTTTTCTTCTAGAACATAGCTGGGAATTCACTGGTTCTGGAGATATTGACGGTCAAAGTGAAATTTTTTATCGTTATATTTTTCAAAATCGTATTCCAAGAACCATTAGTAAACTTTTTCCGGAAAAAAAAACAATAAAAATGCAATATATAAATAAAATGCGTGATTATTGGACAAGTAATTGAGACTCAAATACTTTCGAGAAATATGATAATATTGAAATCAGACGGTAGTTTTTAACATCCACGGGATCCTTCTTTTTATTTATAGGTACAACTTTTGCTTGTTTCCACACATCATGAAAAATTCCCTCGGCCAATGAACGAATAAAAATAGTGCATAACGGAAATGCCAGTGCCATGATTATGATTACAGCAACGCTTTATAACTTAAAGGTGGTATAGAACAGGTAAAAGGTGGGATAGAATCAGGACCGGGCCCTTCAGAGAGTCTAATTTCTTTAATTTGTTGTGAACTTCTCTCTCTCTCTCTGTAAGGCTTATTTTATGGAGTACTTTTTGTACAGTATGGGACACATCAGTTGTCCCTACGTTATTCACGCTATACACTGTAGAAAATTGTAGGGCAAAGAGATCCGAAATTTAGGGTCCAGTATCAGCAACCGACCCATCTAATTGCATACTGATTGGAAACCTAGATTTCCCTTGGCGTTTGTCTTTTATACATATAAGGTGTTTCAAAATTAACCTTACAAACTTTAAGGAGTTCTTTAGACCATCGAACTGAATAACTTTTACTATGGGACCAACTTTGAAAACCGCGAAAAATTACAGTAATTCCATACTAAAGTTAATACCTACAAAGTTGGTACCATAGTAAAAGTTATTCAGTTTGATGGTCTAAAGCACTCCTTAAAGTTTGTAAGGTTAATTTTGACTACCTTAACCTTACCTTAACCTTAATTTTGACTATTTTAACTACCTTATATAACGCCAAAAAGCCATAGGGTTTTATACTATGTCGGATTATATTCTTTGTTTATATAAATTGTAACAAGATCTTATAAGTTTATGGCATTGGTCACGCACAATATCACGTGGATTTTCATATTTGCGACATTTTTTTTGGACTATGATAATTTATTAATTGGTTTTGACGCGAGGCCGTGCGGGTTGGGTGGCTTTAAATGAACTACAATCTTACGAGCAAGTGCATAAACGAATATACTTCTTGATATACAAAACATTTTGCAAATTCAACATTTTGGAATGTACTGTTCAACATTTTGAGAATTCACCATTCAGCAAATTAAACATTTTGGAATTTACTGTTCAACATTTTGAGAATTCACCATTTTGCAAATTTAACATTTTGGAATTCAACATTTTGAGAATTCAACATTTTGAGAATTCAACATTTTGGGAATCCAACATTTTGCAAATTCAACATTACGAGCCGGAAGGCCATAGACGTCACTGCTTGCGGTAGCGTCGAGGATCGGGTTACCCCCTTCCCTCAAATATGGCGAGGAGGGTAATGGCTGATCTTTGCGTTATGCTCGTGAACGGGTGCTGCTTGTGGTGACTGGTCGACTTGCTTACCAATGGTTTTTTTTTATTGTTATAACAGTTAACTGCTTATTGGTTTCACTTCGATGGTCCTAGATTATCATTTTATTAGAGTCACAGCCTTATGAATATAAGCCAGTATTGCACATGTAAGCGGGTACGCCTTTTATACCTGGAGGCTGTTATTTTTCAGTTTTTTAGTTGTTTTGCTTGAGTTTAGATTTCAATGTTAATATGGATTTACTTTTTTTTCTTAATCTCGGTATATTGGAGTGTGCTAGCTAACACGTGACATTTCATTCTGAAATGTAATGTTTTACAACGTGTATAAACATTAGTGCTTATTTATTGAGCATTTCATTGTATAGATTCCTTGTATACCTAGTTCTTGAAACGAATCAGACAGATGTGTTGCTGGGGAGTTTGTTCCGCCACTTCTTCTTCCCAGCAATAACACTACGGAGTGGCGAAGGGTGGGCCGTTTTTGAGGGACTGTCTTTATGTATTTTTTTGACGTTCAAAAAGTGCTGATTCTCAGCCTAGTTTGAATAAAGACTTTTGATTTTGATTTTGGTGGTTGGTTAGGTTTTTTTCTGCTATGTAATTGCCAAATGTTGAAGCATTATACAGGATAACTACATGGTTCACGTGTTTTTTTTATTTATATAATGTAAGTTAAGTGGCCTGGCGAATGGAATGCTTCATTCATATTAGTTGAAGTATGTATTTTTGTATTAAACTTTCAACAATTTTGCATGCCGTAAGGAAAAATAATCGGGACGCTCATGGCATTAAGTCCGCCTCTGTACATTAGTGTGCTTGAAGTATTAAATAAATAAGGTGTTCCATCGTATCTGTTTACCTACATTATTGAAAAATAAATTATTAGTATAACTAACGTGGTTTCATCGTTAATGTTACATGGTCCTAAACTTCTTTGTTATGAAATTTTTCGTCAGTTTGTACCTTAATTAAAGTTTTTCTCATTTTTTTTACTTCGAACTGTAAAATATTATAGCATCGCGTAGTGTTAGTAAAGACTGTCATATATCAGTTGTATGAAATAGTTATAATACGGCAAAATATCGTAGTGTGTCAATAAATATGCTTATCAATTTTCCTGACTGAAAACCTTTATGAAGGCTACACGTAAAACCAATCTAGATAATAATTATTACATGGTGGTTGCACAATGTTATTTATTTTAGTAAATTCTTATCAGTGTTTTGATCTGAATTTAGATAACTAATCCCAGCCTTTTCTTGTACAGCATTTACAGAGAAGCCACGATCATTAATCACCACGATTGCTCGAAGTGATTTGGCCATAACAGACTTATATATGTCGCAGGTTTTTCAACGGGTTTGCTTTAATCCCCAAGAATTTGATAATTCCCGACTACGCTTTTTAAATTTCTTTTTTGTTATGCCTTAAAAAAATATGTTTTAATATCATTAGGCGTAAATACTCAAATGTATGCTTTAGAATGTTAAGCATAATGTTTCTAATCATAATAATGATGATCTTTATTATGATTAGAGAAATTATGCTTAAAAAAATATACATAAGCTGTTATGCGTAAATAATGTTTTGCGAAATATTAGGTCTTAACATTTATGTAAATGTGTAGGGAATCATATTAGATTGATCATAAACCCAAACTAGTTGAGGTTTTTGATCAAAAATCTGGATTGTAACAAGTTTATCATGAAATGAGTTTAAATTGTGGCATCTTCCGGTTTTTCATAAAAAAACCTAGGTTTTTTATAAAAAACCTAATTTTATGAAAAACCTGCGACATATATACCTGGCTATGTTGACAGAAGAATCGACAAACTGACAGTTTATAGAAACAATATTTTTTTTTATATATAATGGGTCTACTCTTGACCTCAATCTTGTCCTGCGGTCAGAGATGAGGTCAAACTTCAAACTTCAAATATTTATTGCGATCATGAGTAGATACATAGGGTGTTATAAAAGGTAAAAGTACATACATGATACCCTGTCAGGGCGCAGCAACACAATTTTAATATAGAAATACTTACACACTATTCAATCAATCTTTTATTATATAATATTATGGCTATTTATGAGGGTGTCCCAAAAAAATAAAAGTTGTTTTTTTTTAACGCATACCCTCTAATTATATTTGAATAGAGTTAAAACACGTATAAATAAAATTTCATGTACCTAGGACCACAGAAACCCGTGCCGACTTGCATTGATACATTTCAGTACTTGTTAACTTCGACGCGTCGGAAATATCGTATCGGTGTTTAGTAATTACAGGTTCTTTTCTTAGTGAACGCATTATTTTCGTTAAGTCAAGGTGTCAAGGGAATCACGCAGTTCTAGAAAAGACATATTTTTAATTGGCGATGTTAAACATCAAATTACCGGTTCAAAATATCCCTCTAATGGCCAATTACTGGCGGTTCTGTTTTATAATATTCGTGAAGTGAATTTAAGTGCTTATGAAAACGTAAATCTAACTAAAAAAGAGTGTATTATTTATTGGGAAAAGGCCCGTATACCGACTAAGGCTTTACCTAACTGTGTTAAGAAATTAGTTACCTTATACCAAGTGTGGAGAGATTTACAAAAAAATGCGAACAAAATACAACCCATATTCAAACAGCGTCGTCCAGATTTTATTACAAGTATTGGTCAACTTGTCTGACATTCCACATGCCGATGTCCTTTAATTAATAAAAATAAATAAATATAGAATATTCTTGGAGCGGTAGAGAGAGCCAGGCAGCATGGTCACTTAGCTGGAGTGGATAAAAAGTTGACCGACAAAGAGGAAAAATCGCGCCTTAGAAATATCAAGGAACAAAAACGTCGAGCTAAATATTATGCATCCCTTACTGCTTCGATTTCATCTTATCAAGAAAAATATCTTCTGATTCTGAATGGAAGTAATAGATTTGCTAGACGATTGGTCCACCCCAATTGAGATCGCACTGTCCGATATTAATAAAACGTTAACGAGCAAACATTTTATAACTCTAAAATTAGTGGCAGCTTTGGACAGGTGTCGGTTAAGTATGAAAAATCACCGTTGAAGAGGAAGAAAAGCAATTTTTACCGCGTTGCGTACATAAACTCAGGCGCATATACCCTGATTGTAAAACGACAACTTCGAAAAAAAAATATGTAATAAACTAGCAGACGTTACGCGGTTCTACCAGCGTAGTTCCAGTTCCCGTAGGAATACGGGGATAAAAGTAGCCTAAGTTACTCAAGGTGAATGTAGCTTTCCAATGGTGAAAGATTTTTTTAAAGCGGCACAGAAGTTTTTGAGTTTATTCATTACAAACAAACACACCCAAAATACAAATTTTCATCTTTATAATATAAGTGTAGATGATGTTCTTTTAATAATAAATAATGTTCTTTAATAGTAAATAATGCTCTTTTAATAATAAATATTTAATACAAGTAAAATAGTGTTTATACTAATAATAAAAAAATAGTTTTAAAATTTTCCCCTACAATCCCCATACAACAATTTTCTTAAAAGTTTGACATCAAATCGGCACGGGTTATCGTTATCCGATTTCTGTAATATTTTATATATTGTAGTTAATATGGTCAATTAGAAAAAATATAGAGGGTAAGCGTATTAATAATCGACAAAAAAAAATTTCGCCCTTATAGGCTGGGACACCCTAAATATATTATACTAGCAGACGTCACGCAGTTTCACCCGCGTAGTTTCCGTTCCCGTGGGAATACGGGGATAAAAAGTAGCCTATGTCCACCGGGAATAGTGTAGCTTTCCACCAGTACAATCATTTTTAAAATTGGATCATTAGTTCCGAAGATTACCCCCTACATACAAACTTACAAACTTACAAATTTTACCTCTTTATAATATTAGTATAGATTTATTTATTTATTTTTATTTATTTATTTATTTTTATTTATTTATTTTTATTTATTTATTTATTTATTTTTATTTATTTATTTATCTATTATGTTTATATAATACCTATATTATTATTAAATTTAGTTTAGTTTAGTTCTGTCCTCGAAAAACTCTTTTATACTGTAATAGCTTTTTTTTGTCAAGTAGTTTTTTAATGAATTCTTGAATATATTGTAGGTGGAGGTTTCTTTTAGTTGTTGTGGTATTTTATTATATATTTTAATACACATAACATAAGGCCCAGAATGAAATATAGACAACTTTGATACCGGTAGTAAGAGTGTGTTTTTAACCCCCGACGCAAAAAGAGGGGTGTTATAAGTTTCACCGCTATGTGTGTGTGTCTGTCTGTCTGTCTGTCTGTCTGTCTGTCTGTCTGTGGCACCGTAGCGTCCAAACGGTTGAACCGATTTAGATGCGGTTTTTTTTATTTGAAAGCAGGGTTTCTTGCGATGGTTCTTAGACATAATTCATCAAAATCGGTTCAGCCGTTTCAAGGTTATCAGCTCTTTTGTTTTAGCTACCGTTGCTATTTTAGACGTCTATGGGTATTAACTTTACTTAAAAACATATGTGTGTCTTAAAATTTCAAACACCCATGTGTCTAATATTAATAAGCAAGATTATGGTGTATTTGGTCTGATGCAGCCAGGATATCTAGCAGACTAACACACTCTTGGGAAAATAACAGCAGATATGTCGTGTTTGGATTCATTTTAACCAGCATTTGATTCTGCACACAATGCACTGATGGCAACAGGACGAGCTGATGCTGCAGCCAGGCTATCTAGCACACCAGTAAGTAGACTCTTGACAAAATAATAGCAGATATGTCGTGTTTGGATTCATTTTAACCAGCATTTAATTCTAAACACAATGCACTGATGGCAACAGGATGAGCTGATGCTGCAGCCAGGCTATCCAGCACACCAGTAGGTAGAATCTTGACAAAATAATAGCAGATATGTCGTGTTTGGATTCATTTTAACCAGCATTTAATTCTAAACACAATGCACTGATGGGAACAGGATGAGCTGATGCTGCAGCTAGGCTATCCAGCACACCAGTAGGTAGAATCTTGACAAAATAATAGCAGATATGTCGTGTTTGGATTCATTTTAACCAGCATTTGATTCTAAACACAATGCACTGATGGCAACAGGATGAGCTGATGCTGCAGCCAGGCTATCCAGCACACCAGTAGGTAGACTCTTGACAAAATAACAGCAGATATGTCGTGTACGGATTTGTTTTAACCAGCATTTGACTCTACATGCAATGCACTGAGAAAATCTCATAACTGTATACTCTATACAACAAAATTAATGCGTTTAAAATTTTTAAAATAAAAATTAAATTAAAAATTTAAAAAACCCCCACCGCAAAAAAGTAAAACATTTAAAAAGTTAAAAATAACACTTTAGCCATGAAATTTTACGTAACGTCGGGGTACCGTTAAAATAAGTACCCGCACACCTACAAGTATTAGGAACATTCCTTCCTTAAGCGGTACCCCGACGTGAAGTAAAATTTCATGGCTAAAGTGTTATTTTTAACTTTTTAAATGTTTTACTTTTTTGCGGTGGGGGTTTTTTAAATTTTTAATTTAATTTTTTAACTTGAATTAGTGACTCACCTTACTAAGGTAGGTCCTTACAGAGGCCATCAATCTACTCGAATCTATCAAAGGAGACAATGTTTTTAGGAATCCGTAGTCAACTAGGAACCCTTATAGTTTCGCCATGTCTGTCTGTCCGTCCGTACGTCCTCGCTTACCTACTCTCTGTGACCGTTAGCACTAGATAGCTTAAATCTGGTACCAATGTGTGTATTAATCACGCCGACAAAGTGGTCAAATAAAATTTGGAAAAAAATGTTTTTATTTCTTGAGTTACGAGGTTGTGAGTAACGGTCTTTCTTTAAAGTAAATAAATGAATATGTTTTTTAACAAACAGACAGATTTCAAAGATATCGTAGGTCGTAGATCGTAGGTCGATGATGGAACGAGCTTACCCACAAGAAGCCTATTAATTCGCGACTTAAACAGATTGGGGTCACATGAACTCGGAAACACCGATGCAGGCAGGGAATTCCACTCCTCCATGCCATCATTCATGTTCATCATTTGTTCATGTTGCCAATTATTGACGAATTTATGCTCGACATTGTCCCCTTTTTTAACCCCCGACGCAAAAAGAGGGGTGTTATAAGTTTCACCGCTATGTGTGTGTGTCTGTCTGTCTGTCTGTCTGTGGCACCGTAGCGCCCAAACGGATGAACCGATTTAGATGCGGTTATTTTTATTTGAAAGCAGAGTTTCTTGCGATGGTTTTTAGACATAATTCATCAAAATCGGTTAAGCCGTTTCAAGGTTATCAGCTCTTTTGTGTTAGCTACCGTTGCTATTTTAGACGTCTATGGGTATTAACTTTACTTACAAACATATGTGTGTCTTAAAATTTCAAACACCCATGTGTGTAATATTAATAAGCAACATTATGGTGTATTTGGTCTGATGCAGCCAGGATATCTAGCAGACCAATACACTCTTGGGAAAATAACAGCAGATATGTCGTGTTTGGATTCATTTTAACCAGCATTTGATTCTGCACACAATGCACTGATGGCAACTGGATGAGCTGATGCTGCAGCCAGGCTATCACTAAAAAGAAGAACTGAAGAACAAAATAATAGCAGATATGTCGTGTTTGGATTCATTTCAACCAGCATTTGATTCTTAACACAATGCACTGATGGCAACATGATGAGCTGATGCTGAAGCCAGGCCATCCAGCACACCAGTAGGTAGACTTGTGACAAAATAATAGCAGATATGTCGTGTTTGGATTCCTTTTAACCAGCATTTGACTCTACATACAATGCACTGAAAACATCTCATAACTGTATTCTCTATAAAAAAACCCCCATCGCAAAAAGTAAAACATTCAAAAAGTTAAAAATAACACTTTAGCCATGAAATTACCGCTTAAGTAAGAAATGTTCCTAGTACTTGTAGGTATGTAGGTACTTATTTTAACGGTACCCCGACGTTACGTAAAATTTCATGGCTAAAGTGTTATTTTTAACTTTTTGAATGTTTTACTTTTTGCGATGGGGGTTTTTTAAATTTTTAATTTAATTTTTATTTTAACATTTTTAATCGCATTAATTTTG
Organism: Euplexia lucipara; assembly: GCA_921972225.1. Taxonomy (NCBI): domain Eukaryota; kingdom Metazoa; phylum Arthropoda; class Insecta; order Lepidoptera; family Noctuidae; genus Euplexia; species Euplexia lucipara. The sequence continues at coordinate 9,399,517 of OV179144.1, read as the reverse complement.
TTTTATAGAATTTACAGTTATGAGATTTTTTCAGTGCATTGTATGTAGAGTCAAATGCTGCTTAAAACGAATCCAAACACGACATATCTGACACTATTATTTTGTCAAGAGTCTACCTACTGGTGTGCTGGATAGCCTGGCTGCAGCATCAGCTAATCCTGTTGCCATCAGTGCATTGTATTTAGAATCAAATGCTGGTTGAAATGAATCCAAACACGACATATCTGCTATTATTTTGTCAAAAGTCTACCTACTGGTGTGCTGGATAGCCTGGCTGCAGCATCAGCTCATCCTGTTGCCATCAAGCCATTGTGTGCAGCATCAAATGCTGGTTGAAATGAATCTAAACACGACATATCTGCTATTATTTTGTCAAGAGTCTACCTACTGTTGTGCTGGATAGCCTGGCTGCAGCATCAGCTCATCCAGTTGTCATCAGTGCATTGTGTTTAGAATCAAATGCTGGTTGAAATGAATCCAAACACGACATATCTGCTATTATTTTGTCAAAAGTCTACCTACTGGTGTGCTGGATAGCCTGGCTGCAGCATCAGCTCATCCTGTTGCCATCAAAGCATTGTGTGCAGCATCAAATGCTGGATGAAATGAATCTAAACACGACATATCTGCTATTATTTTGTCAAGAGTCTACCTACTGTTGTGCTGGATAGCCTGGCTGCAGCATCAGCTCATCCTGTTGCCATCAGTGCATTGTGTTTAGAATCAAATGCTGGTTGAAATGAATCTAAACACGACATATCTGCTATTATTTTGTCAAGAGTCTACCTACTGTTGTGCTGGATAGCCTAGCTGCAGCATCAGCTCATCCAGTTGCCATCCGTGCATTGTGTGCAGAATCAAATGCGGGTTAAAATGAATCCAAACACGACATGTCTGCTGTTATTTTCCCAAGAGTGTATTAGTCTGCTAGATATCCTGGCTGCATCAGACCAAATACATCATAATGTTGCTTATTAATATTACACACATGGGTGTTTGAAATTTAAAGACACACATATGTTTGTAAGTAAAGTTAATACCCATAGACGTCCAAAATAGCAACGGTAGCTAACTCAAAAGAGCTGATAACCTTGAAACGGCTGAACCGATTTTAATGAATCATGTCTAAGAACAATCGCAAGAAACCCTGCTTTCAAATAAAAAAAACCGCATCTAAATCGGGTCACCCGTTTGGGCGCTACGGTGCCACAGACAGACAGACAGACAGACAGACAGACAGACAGACAGACACACACACACACATAGCGGTGAAACTTATAACACCCCTCTTTTTGCGTCGGGGGTTAACAAAATGAATGCGTTTAAAAATTTTAAAATAAAAATTAAATTAAAAATTTAAAAAACCCCCACCGCAAAAAAGTAAAACATTTGAAAAGTTAAAAATAACACTTTAGCCATGAAATTTTACGTTACGTCGGGGTTCCGTTAAAATAAGTACCTACATACCTACAAGTACTAGGAACATTCCTTAAGCGGTACCCCGACGTGAAGTAAAATTTCATGGCTAAAGTGTTATTTTTAACTTTTTAAATGTTTTACTTTTTTTGCGGTGGGGGTTTTTTAAATTTTTAATTTAATTTTTTTCGACTAAAGAATCAACATAATTATTATTTTTCTCTTCTCTCTTGACATTATCATGCTCGAAACAAAAGAAATACTCCAACGATCTGTCACACAATCAATTCTTTCGTACAATGATATTATAACTAAAAAGGTGTAGATCCTACTAATATTATAAATGTGAAGGTTTGTGAGGATGGATGGATGTATGGATGTTTGTTACTCTTTCACGTAAAAACTACTGAACGGATTTGAATAAAATTTGGTATGGAGTTAGCTGACACCCTGGATTAACACATAGGCTACTTTTTATCGCTGTATTCCCACGGGAACGGGACCTACGCGAGTGAAATCGCGGGACGTCTGCTGATAAAATCTGTTTCTACAGCGATCTTGCTACGCGTGAAGGTAAATAGTTAACATTTAGGTATTTGAGATTATTTTTTTTTAATGTTATAACGCTCCAGATGATCGTTTTCAAAACACTAACTTCTATGCAGATGTTCAACTAGTTTTTGTCGCGCGTCTGTCTTATACAAAGTTAAGGCATTAAAGCGATTTATTAATGCTAACTTTACAGCTGAAGTAGACATCGCTCACAGCTCGTCTTAAGATGCAGGAGCTCATTGTGAACCTAGAAGATGCATGGAGCTTTTTACGTCAATGAACTTTTGCGACACGCTCTGGTTTTAAGGTCAGTTTTTTTTCATTCTGGCAACAGTGTTTTTGGTAATGTGCTATTGTTAAATATCGTGGGTTAGATTGTAGATTTGAAATGTAATTGATTGATGTAAAAGCGGTGTAGTTGGATTAAGTCTATTTTCCAATTCATTTTAATTTTTTTCTATGACAAGGGCGGGCGTTTTGGAGGACTGTTCCATTTCATTTTTGATGTTCAAAAAGCGCAGATAGAAATTCTTTCAAGTTTTGAAAGACTTACATACGAAGAAACTAAAAATTGCCAAATAAAAACTTTTTTACCTAAAAAACAGGATAGATAACTAAAAAAAAACTAACTTCTAAAATAAACACTAACACTTTCGAAACTGGAGTTATTTTTACCTGTAAGTGTGTTTTTAAGAAATCGATTTTTTTTAAGTTATCTATCCTCTCAATGTAACAAAGGCATCGAAGCATACTACTTACTACCTGTACGTCTAAACTACCCTTGATTTAACTACGGATAAAGTACAAAATAAATAGGTACCTACATACATAGACCGAAGTTATTAGTTAGGACCATATGCCGCTTACTGCCACAGATGTTGTCGTAAGAAGCGACTAAGATATTGTACTAAGATAATTGTCCAAGAAAAAAAGTAAATAATATCTTCTTATGATAAGTAAGTAAAGAGATTTCACTGTAGTATTGTGGTAAAACAAGTCCTGTAACAGTCGCATATTAATAAACTAGCAGATGTCACGTGGTTTCACCCGCGTTGTTCCCGTTCCCGTGGGAATATAGGGATACAAATTAGCGTATGTCATCCGGTATAGTGTAGCTTCCCAACGGTGAAAGAATTTTTTAAATCGGTCCAGTAGGTTCGGAGCCTATTCAATGCAAACAAACAAACAATCAAACTTTTCCTCTTTATAATATTAGTAATAGACAATATAATATTATTCTTTGATGTTTTATTTTAAACTAATGCCTCGTTAATCTAATGCCAAAACATGAGGTGCCGGGTTCGATCCACGAGTCGAGCAGAATTTTATTGAGTTTTAATCTCTCTGGATTTGTGCCCGATTGATGGCTAAAGGAGACAGTTTTTTTTGGGCCCACTATTAAACGGTAACGTTTATTAATCATATTACACATGAAGAAAGTGATCATCTTATTACTATTAACAGACCAAAAATTATAAATAAATGTAACCGGAATACTGAAATAATAGTAAAAAAGTGTCACGGCAAAAATGCCTGTTTAGGAGCGTTTACGGTGCGCAGCGGTAATGACTTCGGTGTTATATGCGTTTAAAGAGATTAGATTTATTGACATAATTGGTACAGTGAACTTGTTTTTAATTCTTTTACTAATGGAATATCAAGTAACGTACTATAAAAACACAGTAGAACGAAACGTAATTAATAGCCCGTTGCAGATGCTCTGTGGTCCAATTTCAATCAGTTTGACACTGACAAACAACATTATTATTTCCGTTATTATTGTTTCCGATTACTAGATAATTGCATGTTTCTTCTGTTCTTTTCGTATTTTTTTTCTAAAGATTTTATGAAAATGGCATCTGTAGATACAGTGCATAATCTACAAAGCCATTGCAAGCAATTGTGCAGCACTGTTTCAACGGAATTGGGGCTGCTCTTGCTGGATACTGTTGTAAATGTTTAGTGGGCAGAGGCACTGTTGGCTGCTGTGCACATGTGATATCTTGGGCGCGGCATCTAGTTAAAGTTGACCCACCTGCATCTTTTTTAGATGAAATACTGCTTTTAAGAGAAGATTTTGAAAATTATGACAAACAGTAAAAAATACTTTTGGTGACATACTATAATGTGTTTTTTTATCTCCTGACACAACCAGCTTATAACACATTACCTTATTATTTTAGATCTCCAGTCCAAGAGATTTAAAATATTAAAGGTACTGCTAAGGTACTGGTAGGTAGATAACTAAGTACTGTAGGTATTGAATATCTTTATCTAGTCTATGGCCGGAAAAAGTGTGTTTCGAAATGAATACATCTAATCTATTTTCGTGAATATCTCTGTCTATCAAATCGTGTAAATCACATCAAAATCAGTACAGACGTGTCTTTGTTTTATACTTTATATTATTGAACACTGAACAGTGTACTATTTTACATATTCAACAATCGCTCTTCTGAGATTTTAGGTTATTATGAGAGTCATGTTTTGATTATCGTATTTCACAGTATTCCGGTTACATACAGTTTTGCTAATATTACCACTGTAATCTACAGATTATAAGGAACAAACTAACGTACATCTCATTGCTAAACGCCAAAATTTGTGGTGGGCCTATTCCCCAAACAAAAAAAACTGTCTCCAAATCGCCCTTTATCTTCTATCTTTAAAGCTTCTGATGTCTTACTGGATAAGGTGCCTACATGTCATGCACCAGGTTGTGATTGAAACATAGGCAAGTACCAATGTGAGTTTTTCAATTTATATGTAGGTACTTTTTAAGTTTACTTTAGACATTATAACAGAAGCAAAACATCGTAGACCTGACACGTTGTATTATTATCTTTAAACTGTGCTAAGCATGTACAAAGAAGTCCTAATTTAAACGTAGTAACATGCTCCCTTAACTTCTTATTCCCGTTAAAATTCCGCCGGCGACTTTCCTAGATTTATTGAACACCAGTATTTATTAACGCATCTTCTAACAGCATTAAACAGTTTACCGCGGCCATAATGATTTTTGGTTAGTGAAAAATCCATCTAATCATGACGTAATTAATATTAATTACGTCATGATTAGATGGATTTTTCACTAACCAAAAAATGAGGAGGCTCTCAATTCGGTTGCATTTTCATGTGTGTATAGAAAATTCTGTTATTATGTGATTAAGTAGTTTGGGTTATTTTTAAAATCTGCATTTTTTATATAAAGCTGTTACTGGAATTGAGTACGCTTTAAAGTAGTAGCACAGTTTAAAAATATACAGTCGTCCGACGAAGCCGTCTAGACAGGGCAATCGTGCGGGATGTGAGGGGCGAGACACGGGAAAGCCTCTCCCGAACTGCGAACAAAACGATGTTCGTAGTTCGGGAGGTATTATTCAGGGCTAACGCGTGCAGACGTAGTCGGCATTTTTCCAGTGATCAAAGGCATCTTCCTACTGTAATAATATTTATACTGTGGTAGTAGGTTTGCCCCGTCATACATTGTGAAATAAACATACCTACCTAAGTGGCGAAATGTGGATGTATAACAGGTACATACATTTTTGCATAACTCTTCCAAGTTTACGGGCGTGATGTTGTCTTACGTTTATGTGATTATCAGCTAATTAAGCGATATTTATATTTGTTTAATAGATAACACGAGATTTATCGTTATTCATCGTTCGTCTTTGTCGATATTAGTTGAATAATTGATAATAATTGTCTAATTGATATTTTAATCTAACATGCTCTTACGATTGATCGCCTTACCTACTGGTTATCAAGCTTGATTGTGGGTTGGTTAACATTGGTTAGAGGCAGATAGTTTAAAATATTACACACCTGCAGTAATATTCTTTAAGGACGACCACATATGACGACCCATGAAAATTTGGTGGAGGTGAAGTGAAGGTGAGTTGAGCTGTCATAGTTTAAAATATAACACACCTGCAGTAATATTCTTTAAGGACGACCACACATGACGACCCATGAAAATTTGGTGAAGGTGAAGTGAAGGTGAGTTGAGCTGTCATTCCATACTGATGCAAGACATTGAGAGTTCACTTCACGCCAGTTTCGGAGAGGTGATTTTTACTGAATAGAGCGGCAGTACCCCACGAACGGTAAAGCAGAGGTGTAAAATGGTTCAAAGGTTCGATGATTTATGTTTCAGCGTCCATTTTTTTTTTTTTATATCACGACGGTGGCAAACAAGCTTACGGCCCACCTGATGGTAAGCGGTTACCGTAGCCTATGAACACTTGCAACACCAGGGGCGACACACGCGCGTTGCCGACCCTTTAAAAACCTATTTACTCCCCTTTTGAAGAACCCCATACTGGAGCCCTCTGAGAAAACCTCGGCAGGGAGCTCATTCCACAATCCAAGTGTACGCGGGAGGAAATTCCTCTGAAACCGCACTGTGCGGGACCATTTCGGCTCCATTGGCAGATATACCTCGTAACTAACCAAAACATCCGTACCTACCTACTAAAAAATAACTATGTTATTACTAAAACCCATGTTGTAGGTACCTATAATATGGCTGAACCTGTTACTATATTCATTCTTTCGTCTTTTAATGTTACCCATTTTATTATGTGCAAAATAAAATTATCTTTATATTTAATAAGTTAACTTTACGCCCTTTGGAGTATTTGCAGAGATGTACAGACGCCGCACATCAACCTACCTCAATGTGTAAAATTTCTTTGATGGTTTTCAACTTTATTGCAAACATGATAAGGTTAATGTTCAATTGGGAAAATTTGACAGTTTGATGTAGGTTGATATGCTGGCATCTGTAGGTACCTAAAGTTAAGCCAAATTTTTCTAGTTATGCATAAGTTCTATATATTAATGGGCGAGCCTATTCAGCCTATATGCGATCAGGCATAAATCCTTAATTATGGGTTTTGCACAAAAAATCTAGCTGAAAAACCTGATAACACTTTGTGTGACTCGGGAATTTAACTCAATTTCACTTGCAACCACTACATCAACTAAGGCAGTTGGCAGGTACTTATATAAATTTATTAGAAAACCAATCAAGCTAATAAAAATATTTGGGAAAATTGCAATAGGTTTATGTCACGTTCTATTATTGTTAATTAAAATGGAAACGCGAGTCTGAATAATATGTAAACACATATCTATTGACACAAATCAATTACCCTTTTTGCGGATCTGTTTGTATTAACAAACAATTCTGGTCAATTAATTTTGTTATTCTGATTAATATAGGTATTTAGCAGCGTTGGCCCAGTGGTGGCGGGCCCGACTTACGAACAGTAAGTCGTGGGTTCGAACTTAGGCAGGCGCATTACTTTGTGTTATTTATTTCATCACCACTGCTCTCAAAAACGGTAAAAGAAAAACATCGTGAGGAAACCGGCATGTCCTAGAATTAAAAATTTAAAGACATGTGACATCTACCAATTCGCACTGAGTCCGCGTGGTAGATTAAAGCCCATGCGCAAAATACGCGCTTTGACGTGGAGTTGCGCCAGCCCGATATCTTTAATCTTTATCTTTAATCTTTAGGTATCAATAATTATTTCTGTAAATGTTTATGATAAAATGTCGCGTCAGAATTCGTCTATAATAAAATCCGGATTTTATTTTATTGCAATTACCTACTTTAGTATAATCTTTTAACATAATATTATGTTCCTAAGGGTTATGTTCGGAGTTTCTTTGCGTTTTTAAATTAGAAAATTCGTAGATAAACCAAAGTTGCCGACATAGCCCAGCAATTTAGCTAGTTGAAGTGATAGTAAACACGCCATAGAGCACGCAGAACTGACGACAAATGGGGCCGTAAAATCCTCGAATGAAGACCACGGAGCGCTTTGCCTGTTCCTTCATTATGCGCACAGCCAAAGAGTTGGATTCCCTGCCTGCATCGGTGTTTCCGAGTTCATATGTTTAAGTCGCGAGTTAATAGGCTTCTTTTGGATAAGCTTGTTCCATCGTCGACCTCATCTTTGACCGCAGAACAAGATTGAGGTCAAGAGTAGACCCATTAAAGGTATATAAAGAAAAACTAACTGGCAAGCGTAGCGTAGGATGTCTACCCACAAAAATTGACAGATGATTTGGTGAAAACCACATGATTGCGCTGCATCCAAGCCGCTTTCAACCGGTCCTATTAGTAATTTATAGGGGACGCCTCTGTTCAGCAGTGGACATCCTATGGCTGATATAACGATGGTGATGATGATGCCGAATAAGTTCCATTACATTTTAACAGACAGCAGTGTAAGTTTACTTCTGAATCCCAACTTGCAGGATCAGCCTGCGTAGCATAAACACATTGAACACCGAAGAAACGGCCTTTGTCTACAGACAAATCGGCAAAGTGACAGATTTTTTAGACAGGAACCTCAATCTGTCAAATTTCTTTCAATACACCTGCCTGCGTAGCATGAACACTTAATTTCTTTTCTTCCGAGACACGACAAAGACCGTTAAAGACCGTTCGGTGTTCATGCTACGCAGGCAGGTCGAGACATGGAATTTTGGGGTGCTCATGGAAATACGTAAGTCCCGACTATCATATTTTGTAGGTCTATGACAATCGTTACGGGTAGTCAGATGCTCAAATCTGACAACAAGTTTTACCTAGGGGTATCGTATTGCCCAGTAACTGGGTTGTGGAGATCAGAATGATAAGCAGTTGTTACAGTTATCTGAAACACTGGTATTCAGCATCCAGTCAGAATGGAAGCCACTTTCAATGTAGTTGGTAAAAGGCTAGGCAACATCAAGTAACAAAGAAATCTACATTAATAAGTTCTCACTGCAGTCATGGTAGTGGTATTCGTTGAATGATTTATTAATCCGTGAACACTGGTAGGGCAAACCTATAAAATTTAATTATTATAGTGCAATGACGCGAACCGATTGCATTTTCTAGAACAGTGATTGTTTATACAACCAATGAAGTATTTCAATGTTTTCATTCGCTTGTAAAAATATTGCCTACGATATTATTTCCACAATTTGGAGCATATTTGTTCCAAATGTTTTTTTCATTTGAGTTACCTGAGGTTAATGGATCTATATGGATCCACAGAACATTTTTATTGATTTTAAACAGTGTAAAAAGCTTTACAGTATAGCTTTGGCCTACTGCAGGTCGTGTAGTAAAAAGTTTGTGGATTGCCTAGTTCTGCGTATGAAGTTTTAGTATGGGTTTAACTTATTCCTATGTATACGGTTACTGGCGAGGTAGAATTGTTTTTTGTTACATTTTAATCGTTCAATTGCGATGTTGGCTTTACTGGAGATTAAAACGCCTCCTGGATTGTTTAGAGATTTTTATCCATGGAAAAAATACGTGTTGTCTTCCTGATGAGTATGAGTTACTGAATTTTAAGAACGTTCTAATTCTAATGTCTGGCCCCATGTAGCAAAAATATGTCTAATTTCGTAATGTGACTATGATTGACTTTCATTCTTACTTAATTTGTTTGTAATGGATATTTTCGTAAAGGTGATAGTTTCTAGTGCATAAATGGATTGCCTATATAAAGGTATAGGTATACCTACGTCTATTACTATTTAGAATACGTGAACAACCATAAGTTCTAGGCACTAGAATTCTATGCCAGTTTAGGTTTAATTTGAACCTACAAACATGGATCACAATAACAATGGCGATAGTCGTGATTGTGTGGCAGAAGTAGACATGTGACGTCATTAATCTTTGTGTAATGACCACCGAAATGCGGACGCAGACGTCATGGCACATTTGCTACAGCGAGGCAACATTGGAGTATGAATTAGTTATAGAGATACATTGCATGATTTGAAAAACCATTTAGCTAGGTCGCCTATAGCTTACTAATTAATTTAATAGAAAAGAGGCTGGTTTGAAACAACATCACTTTAAACAATAAAAATGATTTCGGCCTTTAGATTAATTTCTTATTTTCATGTTAATCTAAGACCTCTAAATCAAAATCAAAATAAAAAGTCATTTTTTCAAATTAGGCTGAGGATCAGCACTTATTGAACGTCAAAAATAGCATAAGACAGTCCCCCAAAACGCCCGCCCTTCGCCACTTCCTAGTGTTTTTGCTGGGAAGAAGAAGTGGCGGAACAAACTCCACAGCAACACGTCTGTCTGATATGTTAGAAGAACAGTTTAAACAGCATTGGTAAAAAACATAATCATTTAAATTAAATAATTTGCTACATGATAGCTAGCACACACCAATATACAAGACAGTAGTAATAAGAATAGTAAGTACTCCTTTATCAACACCGCCATCATCTGCCTAACCTTTGCCAACTACTACTATTACTATATACTGCTACTATAAGGACAAAAAGGGTCACTGTATGTAATGGATTCACCTATGGCACCATCTTGTTATACAGTTATACCTTTGATCGACTCTTACAGCGATTATTATTTTGTTTATTGAGTGATATCTATTTCCGCATATTAAGTAGTGCTTTAAAACACACCTGTAACTATGTACTAATTAATATAGTGAAGTAGGCACATATCTTGCATAAAACACGTTTAAGAGCTACTTATTGGTTGAAACTATTTTTAAGTCATGCTGTAAGTGGGCACGCATAACTCAGAATCAGCAATCCAAAATCTATTCATACTTTGCGATAAAATATTCGAAAGGCTTGTCTATGTCATACTGCATGGCGTTGTATTGTAGACACAAACCGGACAATTCTGGTTTTTATATTGGTCGATTGTTTTTTAAATTTTATTTTGCGATATTTTTGGTTTTTACTCCCTAATGTCTATAACCGTAGCCATAAGATGAAAAAGGTATTATGTACGGCATTTGCACGTTCCTAAGATAATAAGAATGCTGAGAAGTATGTGTGGTATTACATGAATGAATAGAATAAGAATTGAGCATGAAGCCACCACGCCACGGATCACCAGCACAGGCCAACGAATGATCGTTGGCTTTCGCTAAGCCGTCCACACCGGACCAACGATCCCAAATATTGACGCTAGTTCGCCCGTTATGTACGCAAATTTGCCGGCACACGCTCTTCCAACGAACGTCCGCACCGGACGAACGAATCCCTTCGTTGGCCTTGGTGTGTACGCAGCAAAAGATGAAAGTAGCATCTTAGGACCCAGGAGTTGTACAGAAATAGGTTGATTTACAAGTAAGTTAGTTTATGAAAGCCGTGATTGAATATTTTCCGTAGTAGTCACTGCCTTCGAATTATGTTGTTATATTTTGACCCTATAACTATCCAAATGACGTTGCTAAATATGAATAACTAAAACAAAATGTTCAAAAATCCGGTAGAATATCCAAGCTCTGAAGTACCTATATATCTACAGTCATATTAGTACAACACAAAAATACTTTCAAACGCAAAACATACTTACGTTAACAAATATAGGTAAGTAGGATCGTTGTATCGAGATAAAAAGGTCCCTTCGAGTTTTTAAAAGTCAACGGGACCGAAAAATTCCCTTACAATTTTTTTCAAGGAATTGTTTAGAAACTTTGAAATACTTTGTTACATTTTTGGCATCAACATTTTTACCCTTTTAAACACAAGAACAGCGATTCCGTGGACTGGTTTGGTTGGTTTACATGAAGAGAGTTTCTCAACAATTGAGAGGGTAGAATGTCCTTGCCTGACTTGACTCTCAATGCATCTACGGTCAAACCAAAAACAAAAAAAAAACACATAAAAAGTATTTACGTTTACATCACGCCTGTAATCCCCGAAGGGTTGGGTAGAACCACAGGGGGGTGTAGTAGAACCACATTTCGCCAGTTATGTTTAAGTCCCATAAAAAAACGAATACAATTAGGTTGACCCACATACAATACTCGCGAGATGATTTTCTTCAAGTGCGCCTTCAACTCCCATAAGCAACTACAATAATACAATAATTACAGTACTTAATATCTTGCGCCACGAAGCGTAGTTATAATTTCTTCGTATGTAAAGAAAGTCTTTCAAAACTTCAAAGAATCATTGAAATTGGTTAACAATTGCTAAAGAAGTTCTTTTTAAACATTGATCTGTAGGTACATCTCTGCCGGGCCCCTTTTAAAATAGAAAGGCGTAATGTTATATTATGGAAATACAAACACTCTGCATAGACATCTGACTATATCAATGCTGTTATGCGTGGAAGAGTTCCGTTGCCTGTCTTCTTCATCAGTTTTTCATCACAACATGATACTTTTTAAATGAAAATGCATGATTTGTTATTAAAAATGTACGTGTGTACCGATATTTTTTCAGGAGTTCCCTCAATTCCTCGAGGATCCCTTATTAGATAATATGAGTTTTGATGCAAATGGAACCAATCTGTTAGTAAACCCTATCAAATAAAAAAGGATTTTGAAAATCGGTCCATAAATGTCGCAGTACTGAGGTAACAATCCCTGAAAAAAAAAATACTACCGAATTGAGAACCTAGGTAATCCTTTTTTTGAAGTCGGTTAAAAAAATAGAATTATTTAGTTTGGAAACCTTATTTTTTGCAGTTTTTCTTTTGTGCTATTCTTCAGGCAAGTACAGATAACCTACCCGATAGAAATTCCCTCAACTTCGAACAGTTCGTAAACTAGCTGCGATGACACTACAGAATCCTCTCTCACGCTCTGTGGTTGACACTGTTAGAGATCAGCTATAGTTACAAAGTGCACAAAATCGTCGCACTGGTAATGATAGGACATCCACAAATAATAAAACTTAAAAAAAAATATATACTCGAACAAGCATCCTCTTTAGAATTAGTTAAAAAACGTTTTAAGGGTGGGTATTTTTATTTCAAGGGACGGAAAACCAGAATTAACAATCAGCATTTTTTAAAATTGTAAGCTAGAGTGTTGATATCGCCGTCTCGAGCACTACAATACTCTATGGTAAGCTATCTTTATGTTTAGAGCTCTCAAAGTGAAAGTATCTTCAACTTACTAATGTTAGTGGTAAAGTTACTATCTGAAATATAACAAAAGTCACTTAGCTGTCTGAAATAATACAAAATATTAACTGTCTCGTTGGTGCTTTTTCTCTAATTACCGCATCTCACCATCTGGAACTCTCCTGTAGCAAGTCCTGAGTTTTAATTTAAACCGGGTTGGTGAAAATAGTGTCTCCTTCTTTTACATGACTTAAACCTAACTTGAAGCAATATGGATGAATCTAACTATAAGTTATTTTATACTAACACTCTTAGCAAAAAAATATGGATCCTTGTTTAAGAATATTGTGTGCACAGAGCAGTAGGTATGAAATTTAAAACGGAGAAAAGGTGCCAAAACTGAAAACCTATGGAATTAGCTCTAGTGAAATTAAAACTACAAAAAAGTCATCGAGAAAAATGTGTATTTTTAATTTGTTTGTGCCTATGCCTGCCTACGCCTAGCAGAGCTCTAGAAGATACGAACACACTTTGTAGTCACGTTCTAGTATAATGTGACGCGTAACACGTACTAACGTAACTGGTTTCGGGGAAGGCTCTGTTCCTATATGTCTTGATAGGTTATTAGATTATCACCGACACCCTGCGGCTTTGTACAGATAATAGTCAAATGTACAAAGAGATAGAGATAAAATTTAACGTTCCTGATTGGGGAGAGTAAACAATCCAAAACAAACTATTGAAAATTTCATTTTATTTGAAATAGGAAGACCATGGTTCACTTGCGACAGCCATAAACGCTGCCACCTGAAGATAGTAGCGGCGACCACCAGCGTCAACAGTGTACGGCAAGCCCACACAAAGAGTATCGTAACCCGAGCACCTGATTACAAACCTCAATTTTCGAATATGTTTATAGAATCTTCAATCAATCGAACAGATTATAAATGTGATAAGATTTGACAACAAAAAGTTACAAAGTACCTCACAGATAAAGAATCGACAGACCTAATTAATTTCTGTTACTTAATCCTTATCTACTTAGGGACTGCTCACACTTTCACACAAGTTTTGAATGAGGTACAGACGCCAGCACATCAAGTTACCCCAATGTGTCAAATATTCCCAATTGAATTATTAACCTTATTTTGTTTGACATAAAGTTGAAAAACGATCAAAGAAATTTGACACATTGGGGTAACTTGATGTGCTGGCTTCTGTAAATACAAAACTAGTGTTTTCTGTGGACACACACTGAAAAGAGCTCCTTCTTAGGGTGTCAACAAGTCTGTTAAATTTTGTGTTTGTCCTAGAATTTTGCTTACGGCAACACCGTCCACTGGCGCAGACATTAGGTCCTCACACGTACAGGTGACATGAAACGCGGCGCAAGCTAAAAGGTGGGCCATGGTCTGCGGAGAGAAACCGCATAGGCACTGAAAAGTCGGTGCCATCTGCAAACCCTACTTTAGGAGACTTTCTTTGCTGCGGCCGACTTGGGTTGACAGTTTAAAGTTTTTCAAGTCGACCATGGCAATAGCATGATTCATCTTAAAACCGGGTATGGCAACGGTAGAATCGACAACGTGACAGAAAGTGAAAACATTTCTGCCGATCATTTGTGTTATTTTGAACGATATTGTAAACTATTCTCCATTAAAGAACCGTTGAGGTGGAAGTATCTGAACATTATCCCACTAAAATTTTATTATAAACGCGAAAGTTTGTGAGGATGTTTGTTCCTCTTTCATGTAAAAACTACTGAATGGATTTTAATAAAATTTGGTATCGAGTTAGCCGAGACCCTGTATTAACACATAGCACCTGTATACACTACTTTTTATCTCTGTATTCCCACGGGAACGGGACCTACGCGGGTGAAACCGCGGGACGTCTGCTAGTAGCTGAAAAAGTGTAAGTAGTCCCTTACACCAACAGTTTAATTATAAGTACCTACCTGTAGGTATAATAAGAATTATGATGAATGTTAGCCTAGGGACGAACGAAAGTGAATTAGACTAAAAGAAACTAAACAAAGCCTCTGGAGGCATAGCGTGGGCTGATAAGTAATAGGCACTTGCCAACTTAGTAAGAGTTTCGAACAGTAGGTACTAGATTTTTTTTTTCTAATTTTACTTTTACTTGTAATACAGTATACCTCTGTGAAACCCTTCGGGGATTCTAGGCGTAGTGTTGCATTTACTTAACTTATATTAGTCAAAAAAAATACTGACGGTCAATCAAAAGGTATGTAATGACGGCTCATTTTATCACCTTCACTTCACCTACAATACCACGAAGTTATTATTACAGCTCTCAAAAGTAACTTGTAGGAACAGTAACTTGTAGGAACTCTTGTAGGACAGACTAGGTTAAACAAAAAAAAACTTATTTCACTCGCTGTAAATTCAGGTAAAAAAACACAAAACAATCATAATAAACGGAAGACTAGGTACGATTTATTACTTTATACAGGTTGGAAGCGATATCGTCGCACATACTGATACCATTACTTTTCTACAAGATTCTGGACCCCTCAGCATTTGGATTTTTCGACGGCTTTTCCCTATTTCAAAGTTTTATATAAAAAAATAAGTACCTATTCTACAACTTTCACACAGCGCCATCTAGTCCCAAACTAAGCAGAATTTGTGCTATTAGTATAACTGATAAACATACTTATATATTTTCAAATACATTCATATAAATTGTAGATACATTTACTACACCCAGGCACAGAACAATTGATCTCGCTCATCCCACAACCATTTGTCTTGGGTGTGAATCGAACCATGACATTCGGCATAGCAGTCAGAGCTACTTACAGACTAACAGGTCAGTCTCTAAAATTTCATCGTCATGATCGACGATGAAAACGACGATCATAATGATGATGAAATTTTAATGATCTATTTATTTTAAACTGTATACAATATATTGATGGTTTTTATTCTTTAAATATTTGAGAGTTTAATTTTTGGAATCCTCTCCTGGAGTCCTCTACTAATAGCTCACATGACTATTTACATTGTTTGAAGATACTCAAGATGGCGCCAAAAATCGTCCAACTAACGATTTCAATTTTGATAAACCTATGCAGTGTCACTCACATAAACCCAACGACACCTCACATGCTAAAATCAATCGTGCTGTTTAAGCTACAGAGACAAGAAATTAATCATACCTAAAAGTCTGGCACAGTCGGGAAAAGACAAACAGGATTGATTTACATTTTTATAAGCAAGGATCTCCAGTAGCAATTCTTTCAGCCAAAAATATTTGGATAGACTTGAGGCACTTCGTGAACATCATGCTAGATGATTGATAGGCGGCGCACACGCGAGAAACTGCTTTATATTCTATTTATCTTACAAACTTTGCTAACTATTCCCTGCTGATAGGAAAAAGGAAGTCTGAAGTGGCTTAATATAGAAAGAACACATAATATGAGCAACGAGTGAATTATTCCCTCATTTTTTAACTGAAGATGATAAGGTTGAAATAAATAAGAGCTGCACAGGTCAAAGCTATGCTAGACAAGGTCGGCCCTCCTGCCTATTATTTTTGGATTTTAGTCTTTACTGATAGTCAAAAAGCCATAAGTAAAAAATAAAGAAAGAATAAGTATTTATTTGCCACTGAACTGAGCCACACATAGCTACGGTATTTTTTAAAAGAAAAAAAAGTGCCAGTTACGACTGCGCCAAATAGGTTCAGCAAAGTTTCATAATGATAAACACGACTAATCTAATCGCTATACCTACACACCAAAACAAAGCTAATTTCAGAGGCCGCGGCTGAAATTTACGGAAACAGGAGCCATGTCGGCTTGTTCCTGAGATTGCGTCTGCTAGTACGTCCAACTTTAAGCATTGTGTGACTGCGTACAGAACTGGCAAAGCTATCTAAGTTTATAACTGTCTAATACAGTGCTATATGCAAACGCAGCGGAACTTTGTCGCGAGATATATTACGTTTGAATCGTGTGCGGGAATCATAATGAAGTGCCGTTATGGAAGCGGAATTCCGTACAATTTACCCATGAGGTCGGTTAAAAACTGATTTAAATTTTTGGGTTTTGGTAGATAGTGTGTCTAGTATAATGGTACCTATTTTTTGGGGTTAATTTTGAACTAATTTTGAAAGCGGAACCAATTCTCATGATTAAGTTTGGCTGAGTTTATTTATTTAGATCTTTACTTACATCTATCTTAGCAGGCTAACCTAATGCGATAGAAAAGCTTTTTAACATTACAACTATAAAATTATTATTAAATTAATTATTTATTTAATTAATTATGTCTTATATGATTCAATATTTAAATTATTAGAGAAATTGCATACTTAAACCTTACTAACATTCTCATAACAAATTGTTTGTTGTGAGTTTATTGTTTTCGTTACAGCGAAGGAAAGGAAAGTTTTCGAAACGAAATTTCTGGTGCCATGAAGCACCAGAAATTTCGTTTTAATCTTCATCTTTACTAATATTTTTAAGAGGTAGAGTTTGTGACGTTCTAGGGGGCAATCTCTAGAACTACTGAACCGATTTTTAAAATTCTTTCACTAATAGAATGCCACATTTTATAAGAGTGTCATAGGATTTATTTTATTCTCAAAACTAAGAAGCGGAGGGGTGGAGGGGATGTTAAAGTATCAAATGCACGCGGACATAGTCATGAGCAATGTGCTAGTTAGTAAAATAATAACAATGACAACGTTAAAATAAGTAATTATAGCAATTTCACACTTATTATTTGTATTAAATAAAAAAAAAACAAAAATGTCAGTGTTATAATACCTAAGTAATAAGTAAATTTTTAAATCATTTGCTAATAGATTTGCACGTACTAAATCTGTTTTTGCAAACACTATAATTTAGTGAGTTTTTTTTACGGAAAGCATTGAGCAAAATCTTCTGCATAACCTGTACATTTTGCGACTACGTGCCTCACAGGCGTTTCTCCATTTAACTTATCTTCTTCTGTGGCACGTACTTTCTCTACATAAATATATATGCCTGTCTTACCGAAAGATTACTCTATTATTCTTCAAGTTTTATAAAAGAAACTGCTCAAAAGTTGGTCTTTTATTAAACTGCATATTACGTCATAGGTGGATGATAAAGCATAAAGTGATTATAGGTATGAAATAAAGATGGGACAACGATTTGATTTAAACGATTTGATTTAATAAAAATGCCTGTTCATTGTTGATGTTTCCTTATCTTGTAAACGTAATGATAATTTCATTTTATTGGTTTTGTGAACAGAATTGAAATAATATTTTGATAATTATGTAGACAATTAAGTATGAATAAGCTAACCGTGTGAAAGACAATCAAACCACAAGCTGGAGGTTGAATTTAAGGAAAGGTTCTTATCTGACGGAACATGCGTCGCGTATTATCGGTCGCGTAACGCCAGAACAGACAAATGTATAGAAAAACACTTGACCGTTCACACTCAACCGATGATACGCTAGTGCGTCGAGCGTACATTATCGCAAACGTTCGGCGCATGTTCCGTCAGATATAAACCTTCCCTAAATGATAGAACCAGGCACAAATTAGTTGAATCCAATGGAGTTATATGCCTAACTATGGTTTATAGACTAGCTCAAGGTCAAACAGTTGCCACTGAAGTTCTCTCTATAGTTAAGTGCCTACGGAACAGTGACTTCTTTTCAGGCTAACATTCACTAAAAGTCACCTACTAGTCTAAATTGATTATACATAGTAAAGAAGAATCCACTCCTTTCTTGACTATGTATTGTAAAGGTACTTTAAAGCAGATTTTTTCAAACTAAGAGGACGAACATTATGAGTGGTTGAAAATCTCCGGGATTAGCTTTTTGTACTTTTAACTATGCCACAACTGAAACTCCTTAGTGGGCGCTGTACTCTAAAAAAATCCGAAGTTTTAGTTTAACGATACCACATAACATAACATTACGCCAGTAATCCATAAGGGATTAAGCAGAGGTGTGCCTGGTAGTAACTACACCCTGTATACTCCACCTTGTATACAAAATACACAAGGTTGTGTAACAAAGCTACGTAAAAATGATAAAAAAATATTATTAACTTAAGAAAATCTTAACAAGATAACATGACTCCGCAAAAATTACGTTGAATCGTGACACTCTCAACACTAATGGACAAATAAGAACTTGTTCAGTCGTGTTATCATTTTGTTGTTGTGTAGGTATACAGATAAGAATCTATTACGGGGACACTTATCATCCAATAATACAATGATAATGATTAATTATTTTTATTGATGATACAATGACCTGCTTTGTTATTTATCAACACAATAATTATTAGATAATGGGCTATTTGACAAAATTATAGTTTATAGTCCCACATCTAGATTACAAGAAAGTATTCGACACATATTTTTTTCTTTTTTCACGTAGGTAATCAAAAAATAACGGCGATACATCGAGTCAAAATTACTCCTGACGTCACTAGCCAGTACAGTTTACACTAGATAATGACGTTACAAGCCCCCTCCACAACTTTAATGCGCTTAATTTAAGCAGTTTTGCATCAATTTCGATAAAATATACATGCCGAAAGTTTTCTTGTAATTTAGACGAGGGTCTACAAACTAAAATTATGCCAAATTGAAATTGAAATTGAAATTCATCTATTTACTAAGTATGTAATCTACACGATAATCTACTTAAATTTCAATCATCTGTAGAGCCAATATTAAGGTTGCCTCCCAGGTTAGCTTGGATGCTGACAGTAATTTACCTGGACAATAAGACTCCACAACCCTGAGTAACACTGGCAACCAGTCTAGTCATAGATCTTCGGTAATACTACGATGCTAGACCTTCGTCCTCCCGACTCCCTCTCACGTCAAATCAACTGATAAACTAACTGTTTAATTTTATTTCTAAGAGACGAACAGAGGTCTCGGTATGCAATGCAATGGGTTTTTATCCTCAACCACGGACTGACTGTAGTTTAACGTTGAATGTTGACCCGTGTGGCTATTATAATTTAGCCACAAGCTCCTGTGTAATCAACTCGAGCGTTATTGCACAATAGTTATATCAACAAGATAATATTTGATATGAGTGGTCTAGAGTTGTGTAGCTCGCGAGTGAGTGGTTGAAAAGATATTAAGATATGTACTAGCACTTTGTTCGCGACTTTGTCTGCGTGAATTTTGTAGTTTTCCCAATGAACTTTGACATTCCCTTAACCTCCTCGTATTTTTAATATAGTCTCTCTTTCTTATACTCGGTGATAATATAGCTTTCTAATGGTGACATTTCCTAACTATAATTTAAGTGCCATTGATTATCATTTTTAAACCTGACTTCCAAACTGCACGGCATAATTTTATTATGTCCCCACCAAAGAGCTACACAATAATTTATCTACACTAATACCTTCACTAATTTATCAGCTGACTTTTTTATAGTTAATCTTTTACTTTTTAATCAACTTACAAAGAGAACCTCCTCTGGTTCTCAGTTCAGTTGTTTTTTTTATGTGTGTTAGGAATCTACTTCAAAACTTTGAACCAGACATTTAGGGACCAATTTTGAACATCCTTTTTTTTTTGTTTGATTAACACTTTTTGTCAACAACAGATTTCATAATCAAAACCCTTAAAGGTGTATATTATAATAACTCAATTGTCGGCAGTCTGTGGCAAATAATGAATAAAAAAAACCAAACACAGCCGAAAAGATAATACTTACATACTTTTTCATATCAGTGAGCTATTCAGCTCAACTCTAGAAGAGTCGTAACGATTTATTAATAATAGCTAAACATACTGACTTGTTGGTCAGTAGTCGTGCGAGTCGCGGTGCGTTACTACAGTGTGATAACTATTTATAGCGTCTTATAAAAAATAAACGTAAGTGTGATGCTTTAAAAATACTGTGATGTGGCTGCTTTGTATTTATTTTGCACTTTCTTTCATCATTTATCGTCATTTATCGATCATTTGTTCTGTGTCTGGGTGTAATTTATCTATAATATAGAAATATGTACCTATGTATTTAGAAATATATAAGTATGTTTATCAGCTGTTTAGTACCCATAACACAAGCTCTCAAGCTTAACTTGGGACTAAATGGGCGTTGTGTGAAAAGTTGTGGAATATTTATTTTTATTTATAAGTTTTTTTTTTTATTTGTTTTTTTCTACCTTTTTTTTGTTACCTGTAGGTATAGGTATTGTATTTTTATTTATTATATAGAGCATTTTGTTTTATATGATAATTATTTTTAGATTTGTTTTTAATTATAGTTTCAAATGATCAACAACTTAGGTTAGATAACTGTCATGTTGTGCATTTATATTTAAATAAATAAATAAATCATCTAATATTCACATACATACATGCATGCATAAACTCACGTCAAAAAAAAACTAAAAATCATCATTTATCAACAAGAAATTGCCTAAAATGGATATGGCCATTAGCCCGCCTCTGTTTATTTGTATGTTCATAGTACTACATAAACGAATTAATAACAATTAAATATTTACGATAATCATTTTCAGATGGGTATCAAACTGTACACAATAGACTTGAGCCCGCCAGTGCGCGCGGCCATGATGGCATTTGAAATATTCAACGTTCCCTACGAGAAGATAGAAGTTAATCTTGTAGGTAATGAACATAAATCACCAGAGTATTTAAAGGTTAGTAAAAAACCATTCATTAGGGATAGACTGATATTTACAAAAAAAAACTAATGTAATAAATAATGCCTTTTATACATGGAGGCTGTTATTTTGCAGTTTTGTATTCGTTTTGCTTGAGTTTAGATTTCAATGTTAATATGAATATTTGTTTGTACTTTTTTTTTTTCTTGGTATGTGGAGTGTGCTAGCTATCACGTGGAAATCATTCTGAAATGTAATATTTTAAAAAGTGTAGAAACTTTAGTGCTATTTAGTGAGCATTTCATTGTACAGATTCTTTGCATAGTTCTTCAAACGAATCAAACAGATGTGTTGCTGGGGAGTTTGTTCCGCCACTTCTTCTTCCCAACAAAAACACTAAGGAGTGGCGAAGGGTGGGCTGTTTTTGGGGGACTGTCTTAATGTATTTTTTTTGCGTTCAAAAAGTGCTGACTCTCAGCCTAGTTTGAATTTTGATTTTGAATGTAAAATTGTTTTTTGCAGAAAAATCCACAGCACTCAGTACCTGTAATGGAAGACGGTGATTTCATTCTACACGACAGGTTTGATATTTTATTTATCATCATCTATTCAACGAAAGGAGGAGTTTAACAGCCGCATAGACCGATCGATGGTTGCCCGTTCATTACCAAGACTCATCTCCGTGCCTCAGAAATGATGCCTCGATGATGATTATTTCAAAAGACGCCTACTATTAGGCATAATACTGCCTCAAAAATCAGTCTTGCACTGCTTTTATCCATTGAATTCACCAGATCGTAAGTTTATCTAACTACCTACCTACGCTGCGTCTTCCAGTAATTGTTCTGCGTACAGTGTCCCCAGCTAATTGTCATTTAAGTCTGTTATTCGAGTTATGTCAGTTGATATGATTCCCTGTCAGGTCACCTAATTTTTGATGCACCCGAGAGATCCTCTAAGCATAGCTCATATTTAATTAGGATGCGGTACTGTTCCTCCAGCTAGAAAGGTGGAAACCCTGTATAGTTCAGACCTCTAGTAATACCAGGTTTAGTGGTTGTTGATGAGAAACTAGCCATCACTAAGCACATTCTGAATCAAAAAAAAAAATCAAACATCAAAAGTCATTTATTCAAATTAGGCTGAGGATCAGCACTTTTTGAACGTCAAAAATTACATAAGACAGTCCCCCTAAACGCCCGTCCTTCGCCACTTCCTAGTGTTTTTGCTGGGAAGAAGAAGTGGCGGAACAAACTCCCCAGCAACACGTCTGTCTGATATGTTAGAAGAACAGTTTAAACAATAAACTTAATCATTTAAATTAAATAGTTTGCTACATGCTAGCTAGCACACACCAATATACAAGACAGTAGTAATAAGAATAGTACCTAAGTACCGACGTTGACAACTAAACTCATGCAAAAAATAAAATATAACTAACTGAATAAATATAAGCCTTCAAGTAAAAAGGGCGTGCCCGTACAT
Source organism: Euplexia lucipara (assembly GCA_921972225.1). Lineage (NCBI taxonomy): Eukaryota > Metazoa > Arthropoda > Insecta > Lepidoptera > Noctuidae > Euplexia > Euplexia lucipara. The sequence continues at coordinate 9,376,550 of OV179144.1, read as the reverse complement.
GTACAAAACTGGAATACATGACTAGGTCTACGACATTACATCATAAATAAATAAAAAAAACGATACAATAAAAAAAAATGAGACTCTAGGACCATCGAAGCTAAATAAAAAATCAGTTACTAATTAAACAATAACAAAACCAAGGTCAGCAAGACGACCAGTCACCACAAGCAGCACCCGTTCACGAGCATAACGCAAAGATCAGCCATTACCCCCCTCGCCATATTAGAGGGAAGGTGGTAACCCGACCCCCGACGCTACCGCAAGCAGTAACATCTAAGGGAGCATGACGAACTTGCTTCCGGTTATTTATGCAAAAAAAATAATCAATTAATAGGCTGGGTCACTAGTTAACATGTAATTCAATGCAACGCATTATCTATACATATAATAAGACTGTAAAAAAACTGTGTCTGTACATTGAATATATTTAAAAAATAATAATTGAGGGGGGTTTAGAAACAGTAATAGAGCACGAATCCAAAAAAAAAAGTCTCTCTGTTTGTCTGTTTGTCTGTTTGTCTGTTTGTCTGTTTGTCTGTTTGTCTGTTTGTCTGTTTGTCTGTTTGTCTGTTTGTCTGTTTGTCTGTTTGTCTGTTTGTCTGTTTGTCTGTTTGTCTGTTTGTTTGCACACGCTAATCTTCGGAACTACTAGACGGATTTGAATGTTTTTTTTGTTGTATAGATATTAAGTCTGGGCAACACATAGGCTATAATTTATCCTGGAAACTGGAACGCCTGATGCAGAACCGCAGCAGACCAGCTAAACTATAGGAGATACAAAAATTATTATAATAGCCAAAATTGTTCCACGTGATGAGCATTTTTTGCTGAGAGAATAAATTTGAAGATCCGGAACACCTGATGCAGAACCGCAACAGACCAGCTAAACTATAGGAGATACAAAAATGGTACCATAGCAAAAATTGTTCCACGTGATGAAAATTTTTTGCTGAGAGAATAAATTTGAAGATCCGGAACACCTGATGCAGAACCGCAACAGACCAGCTAAACTATAGGAGATACAAAAATGGTACCATAGCAAAAATTGTTCCACGTGATAAGCATTTTCTGCTGAGACAATAAATTTGAAGATCCAGAACACCTGATGTGGAACTTCAAGTGCCCAGCTACACTATAACATATATACGAATGACGTCTTAGCAAGAGTTGTTCAGCCTTATGAGCACTCGCTGTTGACGTATAAATATCGAAGATCTGGAACACCTGTTGTGGAACTCCAAGAGCCCAGCTACACCATAACTCACATAGGAATGACGTCTTAGCAAAAGTTGTTCGGTCTGATAGGCATTTCCTGTTGACTTATAAAAATCGAAGATCAGATACATTTGATATAGAAATTAAAGCTATCACTAATTTCATTGCATATTTATAAAATAACATAAGTACCTCCACGCGGTGAAGGCGGGAACAGTTCAGGGCTGATTTTCGATGACGATGGTATATCATTGAAAATTAGACTCTACTGGCCAAAACTTCCATTTTTTTATCGTATAAATATGCCTTCGGGCTTATGTTATTTGAGTGTTTAATTTCCTTTTCTATTTATCTTTGTTACATGGTTGCCTACCCGGTAACGCTGGGGAGCAGCCACTTAGATTTTAATTGATCAGGTATCATCACAATAAAACTATAACCATACCTAGAAAGAGGTCAAATCTTTCTCAATGTTCCAAAAGTGCTAAATGATTAAAGATCATAAGATCCCAACAATCTATCTAGCGAGTCTCAATCTATCTATAATCTCGCGAGTTGGAGACGTTTACGGAAAAAGCATGACGCTTGAGTTTTCAGCATATACATAATAAAAATGGCGTCTTAGCAAAAGTTGTTAAGTCTGATGGCATTTCCTGTTGACCAACAAAAATAAAAAATCTGGAATGTCTTGGATCGTCTCGCGCATTCCATTGTTTTGCCGTCCCCGGGGTTTTACAATTCGACGTCAGACGTTTCAGATCTTCGATTTTGACGACCCCGTTGTCGCTGGCATAAGCAACAGGATCCGCGTACGAAGTCGCGGGCAGAAGCTAGTAAAACAATATAATGAGAAGATCAAGTCATAAAAAAAATAAATAATACTTATTTATATATAAAAAAAAGATCAGGCAGTAAGTTAATTACAGTGAAAGAACATTATAACATTGTCTTGCGTTCAGGAAACCGACCAACTATTATTATCATCTAAGTAGTCGTTAATGGAGTAATATGCCCTAGAACAAAGGATAGATTTAATTTTTAATTTAAACGCACTAAAAGGCAAATCCAGAAATGAGACTGGTAACTTGTTATAAAAGCGAATACCGAGTCCCACAAATGAGTTATGTACCTTATGAAGTCGGTGAAAAGGTGCATGTAGTTTGTGCTTATTTCTGGTATTAAAATTGTGGATGTCACTAGTTTTGGTAAACATATGTATGTTTTGCCTAATGTATAATATATTAGCAAAAATGAGCGCATAAAGTCACCGGAAGGTGGTCGATAAACACAAATTATAACATAGCGATCAAGTTCAACACAAGACAACTCAATAGTGCGCTCGATAGAAAGATCAACTAAATCTGGACGTTTTTTACATTTTAACTTGTTTGAAACAAGAACTAAAGAGCCACCGCGTATAGCACTTTTGATGAGATGATGAATGAGATTCCAGAAACCGTATTAAAGCGCAGATTAATTCAATTTGGCAATTCCTGAAAATCTTAAAGCATAGTAACTTAATATTCTCGTTACACCTAACTGTATAAATTAATAAATAAATTCAAATGTCAATTTGTTATGTCAAACCACTGTTTTTTAGTTAATGAGTTTAAAGGTAATAATTAAAGTAAATTATGGTAGTTATGCCTTACTATACCAAAAAAAAAATATTTTTATTTTTTGTCTAACTGTTAGTCTGTCTGTTTATTCAAGGTAATCTTTGAAATGGCTTGATCGATTGTAATAAAACTTTCACTGGCAGAAAACCGATGTTATAGGGAGTACTTAACTTCTTTTTAGAAAAATAATTAGGGTTACGCGAAAAACTATTTTATTTTGGCAAACTAAGTCGTGGGCAAAAGCTATTAATATTATAAGCAACTAGTTGCCTAGTGTCTAATAATCTTATCTAATATTTACCTTAGCTTATCGTGCGAGATAGTACGAAAATAACAAATATGTTGTGAATTCGAACCTTTGCCTCTAAGCTATGTTCCATAGTGACTTTTTGGGTATATGAAAAACCATTTGGGTTTTGGTCTCGAGGTCGCACTCAAGCAAGACATGACCTTTTGACTTTTCAAATGCATGTGCGTGTTGTTTTTATAACTTTCATAAACAAACAAAAAACTTTCCGAAGACAGCTCGAGGAAACTAGACCTCGGCCTAAGGTGACTTAAGCATCAGGCTAGTCACGATATACATAGAGGAAGTAGACAATTTACAAGACCTGGTAGTGACAGTACCTATAAATTTACGCTAAGTAGGATAATAAGAGAATAATATTATTCTCTATGATGGTCCAAAGGGTAAGGTTACCAATCATGCACGAGGTTTTGGTACAAATCAATTCCAGAACCAATGTGACTATTACAAAGACTTGACTGACTTGTCTTGACTTGACTTACTTGACTTGAGATTTGACTTTACTGTTGTTAGAAAGTACATGTGAATTAAAATGTAATTCTGACCGAATTCAAAACTGACTTTCTAAGTTTATTTCAAGTCATCACTGATGAATGAAAAATAGTCAATCGCAAGAGTGGTGATTGATGCTGGTATCATTAATACACTTGCTCAGGGCGCATTTACCTTCTCTGTTTGAGAAGAGACCCCTGCAGTGGGACAGCAACAAGCTGGTATTAAATATTATTATTATATACTTAAAACTAATAAATGTTTCTCTTTTCAGTCACGCAATAATTGCGTATTTGTCCGACGTCTACGGAAAAGATGACTCTTGGTATCCAAAAGATGTAAAGAAAAGAGCACTGGTGAATCAAAAACTATTCTTCGACACTGCGATTCTTTTCCCCAGATTAAGAAACGTTACTGTAAGTAACTGTATTGTCTATTCTTTACATAACGTCACACCTGTTGCCACAAATGGTTAAGCAAAGTCAGCGTCAAAATATTGGGACAAAAAGACTCAAAACTTAGCCAAGAACACCGACCACTATCGTTTAGTCAATGAGTCGGTAGTTTCATAGCTATGTTTCGATTTAGATTTTGTTTTAAAAAAAAAACAAAATCAAAATGGGTTTATCCGTTCGGGAGCTACTATGCCACAGACAGACACAGATATACACAGACGTCAAACTCATTACACCCTTAATACCAACGAAGCCGTTTTCTTCCGACTTGGACATTTTGTTTGAATGCACATAAAAATACTTATTAATGTAAGTATATCTTTAGTAGGTAAAAAAAATAAATATTTGATTATGCTTTATCCCTTTTGCAGTATCCTATAGTTATGGAAGGAAAGAAAACAATAGAACAAAAACTATTGGATGACATTGAACAGGCGTACGGATATTTTGAAGCATTCTTGTCCCAAACTACTTACCTAGCCGCGGATCACGTGACTATTGCTGATGTGTCAGCTCTAGCTAATATGACGACTTTGGAATATATTCTTCCTGTAGATGCGAAAAAGTAAGTGAATTTTATCCTGTGTAAATATTATTTCAAAACATATCTACGCCAACGTTTGTATTTTCCGAAGGGTTAGAAAAATATGTATACCCACTATTCGCCAGTTACGTTTGAATCCTACTAATATTATAAATGTGATTTGTAAAGACTTTTAGATGTTTGGATGTTTGTTCTTCAATCGCATGTAAACCGTTAAGTAGATTTGTATAAAAATTAGCAAAATTAGACAGACCATTTCGTGGATTATAACATACCTAGATTATTTTTTATCCCGGTAATGTTTAGCTCTGAACTTTATCAATAGATGGCACTGCCTTAATATTTGCAATTTTGCATGTTCTCAATCAAGCATAATCCGTTGAAGAAATTTCGGTATTTTTTTATGTTAGAAAAGTGAAGAACTATTCACGCAAGCGCTGCCAATTTTATATACAATAGGCTATGCACAAAGAAAATAATTATAATGGAAAACTTTGCACAGTAATGGGTCAGTAATTTATTCAGTATAGGCCAAAATAAGGCGAGCCTATAATCATCAACCAAGCGAGCCACCGGATTGCTGAACTTAATTCTGGCAAAACTTATCGCATCTTGACAGACCTAGGAATGAAATCCAAGTCCTAGCTCTGCAGTCGGACCTTAATTTACACCAAATTGTGTCTATTGCTAGTCAACTCTCTGAATGTTTTTGTTACAATTTGGGTAATTTCGAAGCCCGCTATTAATCTTCATCTAGTATAATAATTGTTTAAATGCACCTTTTCTGGAACTATCATTCAGATTTGTTTTTTTATTGCATTCGATAGCCCATTTCTTGACGAAGGTTATGGTTATTTACATCACGCTAGAAGTGGGTAACACGTTAGGCATAGCTAGTGTAAAAATATAATAGAAGGCAGAAATTTCATTGTTTGTTTGAAAACACGATTTTTTTTGAATATTATAAACCAGTGCTTGACTGCAATCCCACCTAATGGTAAGCAGTGATGCAATCAGATGTGATAATCGTGTTATTATTGTGATGTGATGTGATTATCTCTGGTAATATCAATTAGATTTAATTTAAAAAAAATCCATTTCGGTAGGCCAATATTCTTAAAGAAGATTACAGACACAACGCTACAACTCTTAAAAATGGACGAAACAGACCAATAAATGATATAAATCTAGACTAAAAAAATCTTCTTTCAGGTATCCAAAAATCACTACGTGGCTGAAAAATTTGAAGAACACGCCATATTGTAAGAAACAAAACGAACCTGGAGCAGCTCAGCTGGACGAGTTTGTAAAGAAGAGTATTTCGTAATCTTAGATTTTACAAATAATTTTACTGATCAAAGGCTAATTTCACCAATGGAACTGAACGAGTTTAAGGCATTTAAACTGCGTTCAGAAGATTTCAGTGTCAATTTTGCATATTTGTCTTTTAGGATTTCTGTTTAGAGAAAACATAGGTATTGCCTCTTGTAAAGAAGATTAGGTATATATTATCGCAATCTTAGATTTAATAATAATTTAACTGATCGAAGGCTAATTTCACCAATGGAACTGAACGGCTTCAGTGCATTTAATCTGCGTTCAGCAGATGTAAGAGTCAATATTGTACCTTTTACTTGTGCGTTTGTGACTTCTAATGGAAGAAGATACCGTCTCCTGTAACACAGATCTTTGAATCTAGCTCAGGAGACAGGGATTTTATAGGTCTTGAGTATTTTTGTATGTGTATAAATTATATTACTATCTATTACATTCCGTATCAATGATGACACTGACCACCTTTGAACCCGATATAAAACGAGATCGAAGAAGAGATCTCGTTTAGTCTCAGTGGTGAAATTCCCTAGATTTACGCTTAGGCATAAAATAAGTATTTCCAATAATATAGAAATATATCTCTTTTATTTAACGAACGCAGCTGAAAAAAAAATATGTTAAAAAATAAACATCATATTTCATTTTTATTTTGTTTACCTATTTACACATTTATCACTGACTGCCTGCCAGTCTATTATGTAAATATCTCTCCGTAAAAACTTTAGTGAAATGGGCGTGAAGTTATGTAATGTAAGTAATGTTAATATTTACTATTCGCCATATATTAATATAAATTCCCATGCAGGCAGAAACTTCTGAGCGCCACCTGCAGTGCTATTCTATAATATCTAATTGAGCGGTCATTCCATACTAATCCTAGAATTCCTAGAATGTTTATTTTGAAAGTAAATTATATATTTTATTTTAAATTTATTTATTGCGAATGTAAGGACATACAGGATTCTTTTGTTTAGATTTTCTTTTAAGTTCTTTTTTTTAACATTTTGTCTAGCAGTTTGAGTACTTTATGGGACCAACCCAAATGTTCTTTCTTTGGTATTGTTCGTCAGTACGTGGAGCACCTCAAGTTCCGAGTTGAGCTCACGATTATTGATAAATGCTTGCACTGACTGATCTGGTCCCCTCATTCTATAAAAAAAAAAAAAAAAATAACTTTAAAATAACTTTATTGCATATCATTTTGGCTTAAATTACATGTCAGGGAGTCTTCATTTAAGCATAGAAATGCCTGTAGTTGAAGGCTCCGCTCTTCCCTTACATTATAAATATGTAACTAGGCAAATGACAAAAGGAAAATAAAAAAATAATAAATAAAACAAAAAGTAACAAAGAGAACAAAATAATAAATGATAATAAAGGATCTATTGTATATTATGTGTCTGAGTGTATTTGGGTGTGACGGTGTGCGTGTGTGTGTTTGTGTGTGTGTGTGTGTGTGTGTGTGTATGTGTGTGTGTTGTGTGTGATGGTGTTTGCGAGAAGGAGGTTTTGCGTTTTATAATTAAGTTACACGTTGCAGAAGTGACTCCGTATCATCATATTTAAAATTTTGAAGCCATAATGTTAATTGTTTTTTGCATAAAATTCTTTTTTTATCATAGATAAATATAATTTTATTAATTTTGTTATATAAAAAGGCTGACCGTTTTTTATATTGTCTGCTGGCAAATTCTGTTTTTGTTGTGGGAACGTTTATAATGTGATGTTTGTTTCTCTTCTCAAGTATTTTAGGATCATATGGTGTCTCTTTGTGCGTTTTGAGGATGATAAGCAGGATGTACAATTTCCTCACAGACAGCAGATTACATAATTTGTACAGCTTTTCAGTGGAGAATATTCTTTTTTTGAAGTACATCACCTTAAGTATCGCGTAACCTTAAGTATTCTGTGTGGTTTTTTCCTGAAAAGACCATCTCAGACACTTATATGCATAGATCTTACATGATTTGACCAAGATAATGTCTGGACTTTAAAAGAGACTATGACCTCTGAGTTTCTTTCGGTGTGTCTTCTCAGAGTAGTCAAATAGTGAAACTCCGATCTCATTTACTAAAAAAATGACGTGTAAAAGTGTTTGTGAAAATTTATTTACAAAAATAAATATCATTTATCATTGACAGTTCACTTCACTCAAGTTTTCACGATCTGACTGTTACAGATTCGGCCGGCTGCTACAATATTCTTAGTACTTATTTGCTCGTTATGTGTTCAATAGACAACTACCGGATAGTTTTTTTCATACATCTGGTAGTTGTCTATTATTGAACACATAACGTTACACGGTGTAATAATGAATACCTACACTAAGATGTAGGTAACTTACATCATTTCTGTGTATTAGGAACGGCACCGGAATTTTTCGTCGAGTCTTGGGTATCTGATTTTTACACTCATTAGGGTGTTTTTTTTTTAATTTAAACCATAAAAAAACAATTGAATAAGAAATGGAAATTGAGAAAAATATCAGTTCAATTTATCTTATTCTAACTAGGGTGTTTGGTCAACCATTCTAATTTCTAATTCCAAATCTCTAATCTAGATAATTTACTTACATGACATCAGAAATCATAATTTTTACGGTTAAAACCAGAACAATACAACAATATAAAATGCTAACGTTGGGATGATTGTGCGCCGATATGTCCGTCCCAACCTGTATGTGTGATTGAATACTGAGAATATTTCGGTATCAAAACGCTCGGGAACAGTAATTCTATTACAGGACGTGCCAAAACAGGTTACACTTATGAGTACACGGGCTATAAATCATTTGTACGAGGTGTCGTGTGATTGGTGTATCACATTGAAATCGCGATCGGATGCGTGACGTGTTCGCAACAGAATATTTTATTCATGACACCTCATCGTTCATACGTGCAATAACAGTTTCTGTTCAGTACCAATGGGAAGGGAAAGCGGGAAATAAATCCAATTTGTACCGGCGTATATCATGGTCAGAGCGTAGCTTACGATTTATTCACAATACCATGCTGTAGGTTCTGTGTCTACGTGTGTGTAGGTACTGGCACGCGGCCCACTTCAATCCAATCTCATCGAATGCAACGGGAGCGACGAAACAGGAACATACATGGTTATCATTCAGGTGTGTTATTCTGTTCAATAATGCAGGTACTGTGACGAAACTTACTTTCAACGTGGTCAATTAATTCAGGCACAGCAATTAAATTATGAGTAAAAAAGTGTAGATAGGTAAACAACATTCGATTTTCAAAAACGGCACACTAATGCACACTGAGGCCAAGTGTGGCTAATTAGCCACAATTTAACGTGTCACTTGCTTTTCACAGAGTGATTTTTACGGAATAGCAATGCTGGTTATACACGCACGCCGCGCCGGTTGTGATTGGTCCAGTTCTTTTCGTCAATTAATCTGTCTGCCTCAATGATATTATAAGTAAAAAGGTGTAGATAGGTTTAAATAAGCGCTCAGCAAGCGACACGTTAAAATAACTAGCCACACTTCCACTTCCTCGACCTCAGTGTCGCGTCGCCGTCAACGGTCGCCTGCGTGCTTTGGTATGCCGTTTACACCTTTTTACTTATAATATCATTGCCCCAAACAGTCAAATTGTCACAATTATACATGAACCTTTTTCTATAAACTATCAAATAAATTAAACAAATTGACGTGGTGGCCTCTGTAGAACAACTAACATATTGGTTATGGTGTGAATTGTAACAAGAAAGTCGCCCCGCCCGCCATTTGTGGTGATCGTCTAAGCTTACTGTATTGCCTGTTTGCTCAGACGACCGGGGTAACAAAATTCGGAGTCAATTACAGTGCCGGTAGGACACTAGAAAATGTGGGTCCGTCATCACCTTCTCCTAGTGATACCTGCGCCACTGCCTGCAAGTTGTAAATTATTTGCACTACTCATCCGGCTATCAACCTCCGGTATCGGAGCACAGTGAGGTCGCGTAGACGAAGAAAAAGAAACGTTTTTAGAGCCGTACCAGCATGCGTAGCATGAACACATTGAACACCGAAGAAACGGCCTTTGTCTACAGACGAATCGGCAAAGTGACAGATTATATAGACAGGAACCTCAATGTGTCAAATTTCTTTCAATACACCTGCCTGCGTAGCATGAGCACTTAATTTATTTTCTTCCGAGACACGACAAAGACCGTTTCTTCGGTGATCATGCTACGCGTGCAGGTGGCGCAGTAGTTTCTACCCCATGGATAAAAATAAATAAACTTCACGCCTATAATAGCTGTGGTTGGCACACCCATGCTTCGTCAGTTAAGTCCTAACTAATAGTAGGCAAGCATATTCCCAAAACTCGGCCACAGTTTCAGACAATCCCAAGTGGAAAACTCAATAACACTTTGCCTGACCCAGGATTAAAACCAGGACCTCAATTTCAGCAGTAACTCTTGCGACTACTAGAACAATGAGGCAGTTAAATCGAACTGAACGTGTTTTAACCCTAGAAAGATAGTCAGCGTAAAATTGACGCATGCCTGTTCGTAATATTGCTCTATCTCTCTAAATAGTGCGAATCCGTTGCTCTGCGTATAGGACATCTCACTAGTCGCTTGGACCTTCCGTGAGGCGCAGGCGTCACTGAGGTTGGGGTTGCCGATTTTGAGATATGAAGACCCCATGAGTCAAAATAACACACGATTATCTTTTACGTGACTTTTAAGATGTTAGGTAAAATGGTAGTTGTATTGTGTTTCAACTGATTTTACTTGTTATTTTTTCAATAAGAAACGAGTTCTCACATGTTTTGCTTACAATTAAAGCATGCAAAGTTTTACATAATATTGTCCACGTTACAGTTTGTGTTCATTAAATTCCTTAATACTATAGAAGTTATTTTTCATTAACCAATTATACAATTTAATTTTAAATTGTCTACAATTTAGGGATTTCAATGTCAATGGTAAGTTATTAAATATACGTACACACATCGCCACACAGTTTTTATTATATTTAGTGCACCATTTTGTTGTTTGTGTTATAACTATAAGTAAAACAGACTGGTTTAAGTAAAAAAAAAGTGATTTATAATTACAGAAAAAAAACCTTTTTTTGTTGATTTATAGAAGGCATTCAAAGATTTTGTTATTTTTTATATAAATAAATACATTTTATAACAACATTAAAAGGGGTTTTAAATATTTCATAGGAATGTAAATAAATAATTACGTGTGGTTTATTCAAATAAACAATTACACTTGACATTACAGCTAATTGAAAGTCATTCGTAAAATTTACGCATGATTATCTTTAACGTAGGTACATCACAATATGATTATCTTTCTAGGGTTAAATACCTGACAAACGTGGCTATAATAGTCTTGTCACAACTGTGTAAAGACCACTAAAAACGCAACTTGTCAATTTACATAACACAATCAATGACCCCTTATCGTAGCATTTGAGTCACAAATTAAAAAAAATATACGGTAAATTTTATTACAATAGGCACTTAATAAAACTTTAGTTATGCAAATTGAGGCAAATTAGTTACGATGTCGGCTTAATTGTTAAAGCAGGTTTTATATTGTTTAATACTCAAAGTATCCAGAATTTTAGTGTTAAATAACAAGTCGAGTTATTTATAACGAACAAACGGTTTTGGTAAATAGGTACACGTACTGACTGGACTGGACTACTAAAAATTGGCATATGTTTAACTTAGCACCAGATATAGTAACAAATAGCAGACAAAAATAGTAAAAAAAATGATCACCAACATGAAACTCGCATTTTAATGTAAAATTATAGCCAAAGTTTTAACATCTTGCTATCCTATTTAAGCAACAACGCAGAAATTTAAAAAGCGAATTATTCATTTTGAACCAGTAGTTCCAGATATTACCTCCTACATACATTTCATTTGTTGTACACGATCATCCTATCCCCGTGATCCAACCAGTTGGACATAATTCCACCGTTGTACCACGGAAATAGTGCATTAATTTGCTCGCTAAGATTTGGTGATCATTTACTACATTTGGTGTTCGAATACAATTTAAAGTGCAGTCGTGACTAAAATAGCTACCTAGTACTATTGTTATTTTAGACTTTATTTTTCTGGTGTCAAGTTTATATTAGAAATAACTAAGGGTATCAAAGCATTTTATGGTAGTCATTATATTTAATCCCCTAAAAATTTGACGACATGTGACATCTACCAACCCGCCCACTGGGCCCACGTGGTAGATTGTGGCCCATTCCTTCTCACAGAGAAAAGACCTGTGTCAAAACAATGGGATCATTAAAAGCTACTTTATGTGAACTAGACTGGTCCACTCATATCTGTGTGGTTGTTTCCTCTAAATACCATCTCGGACACTAGTCTGCATGACTGATGGTCCTTATATGATCAATCTGATCAAGAATAATATCTAGACTTTAAATTAAAATAGATTGTGACCTGTGAAATTGTGTCTGTGTTTTTCTCACAGTAGGTAGTTTTTTTCACCGACCACAACTATGAAAAAATAAAACCAGCCTGTTGCTGTCCCACTGCAGGACAATGGGCTTTTCATCATATTGAGAAGGCACGAGCATTGATCACCGCGTTTGCTCAAGGCGGATTCGCTATTGCAATACTCAAACTTAAGTCCAGGTTTCCTCACGATGTCGCCCTACACCAATGTCTATGGTGTCTAAACTTACTAACTTAGAAAGAACATACTACAAATATAACAGCAAAACTAATTTAATTTTACATTAATCTATCTATACATATATAAAAATGTTATGTTGGTTTGTGTACGCTTCAAAAACTCAAAAAGTTCTGAACCGATCGAGCTGATATTTTAGCATGATATATAATCCGCATCAAGGATTGTTTTTATCTATCTTGTTTTTTTTTATTTTTTCAACCATTCAATTACAATGTGCCACACAAAAGCGTGGCAGGGTACAGCTAGTATAATATAATTCTTATACATTTAGTTAGAAGGTTTTATTTATAACAATGCAAACATTCAGATGAAGGATGATAAACAATACCTAGTTGTGATTCGTCGTCGTCGGCGTCGTGTTAGGGCCCTCTGTCTTTGACTAGTATAACTGAAGTCGGTTTCCAAACATTTTTGTGAGTACCCTGACAGTCGTTTCTAGATTACTTATTTCTAGATCCATATCATTACTACCTAGCTAAGAATAACTCCGCAATGATCCTCCCTTGTGAAATACCGTAACAAATTGTATTCAGTAGGTACTTCTGCATGCAAATGCCATTTGTTAGATTTATGCTTAAATGCAAAACGACTCATTCCTATTTTGCTTTGCGTTTTATTTGAGTATTACCGTAATACCCATTTTTGTTGTTTTTCCATTGTTGATCAAATTACGCATACAAATCTATGCCGTGTCACAGCTTCATACGGTTTAATCTCCTTTGCAGATAAAAATCCCCGGATCGGTGTATTGTCTTTTGGGACATATATTTCAATAACTCTGCTGTGGTATTGCGTATAAATCGTTCTTTTAGACATTTGACAATAATTTACGTCGATAATTTGCATCCGGACAAAATATGCCTTTATTAACGTGTAGTTGAGATATATTTTCTACGGAACTCATTTATTTAAACTTAATGAGTGCATTACGGCTTAATGACTTTTTGGGGTAACATTTTCTGTATTTTTTTACCGTACGAATACCTATTCTAATTTTAGAAAAAAAACCACTCGGACTGCTATTGAATAAATAATGTTGAGACTGTTGGATAACGGCAATTTAAGCCTATTTCAAAATGACCTTATTTTAAAAAGGACGTGACGTGCGAGTTTTCGGTGGCGCACATTCCATTAGTACGATGGTTGACGATAATATGTATAAATAATGCGCACTTTGACGCAGCATAGGGAAGGTGAACTCCAATAACATTGACATGTTCCTGACAGTGTAGCCGACCTTTTTTGCAGGCACGTACAATGGCTCAAAGGGCAATGTTTCAGCATCCATTGGCAGATATATCTCGTTTCTACCCGAAACATTCGTGTCTACTAAAAATATTTGTATTGAAAACCTCCAAAGCAATAACATAAAATCATGCCTACATTTCCCAAAGAAATGTTGGTATAATACAGCCACTTCTTCAGTTTTTCGCACGAGCCTAGTACCATTTACTGGACATAAGTCCAGATTTTGAGCTGCTACTATAAAATTACAGATGGCCCAACCTACATTAGGCTCGATTTGGGGTTCGAAACCCAGAACCTCGTGCTACACTATATATATAGTCAGCTAGACCAATGAGGCAGTTAGGTAAAACCAATTAAAATTTGAACCCTAATCACTTCTATCAATCACTTGATTCCGCCATCACTTTTCTACCTTCGGACAACCGCGACGTCCGGTGAGTGTCGAGTGTGTCCATCCTTACATTATGGACTACGATCCACACAAAGGGTATGCATTGTCGTTTATACTGCGTACATCGAAAAACGGGAACAATTTGCCTGCTGCGGTCTTCCCGTTCGATCATAATGTAAGTATGTGTCCTCAAGGCTAGAGTTATAGCCTCTTAATAAAGTAGTGTTCACCATCAATGACTGCATCACTGCTTTCCATCAGGTCACAGTCAAGCTCTGGTTTACTTTACAACAAAACAAAAAATCACTAGATTCACATTCACGTGTTTTTTTTATCAGATTTCTCTCTTTCGCTCACATTATACATTCTTCTTTATAGCTGAACGTGAAGACTTATAATTGGCTTTAAGACAATATTGATCATGCTTGTTTGCTTTGTTATAGCTTTAAGTCTTCATCTATTAAATAAATACCTAAATAATATTCTAAAAGGTTTTATTTTTAAAAGGCAGATGAGTTACAGACACCATGAGTTCAGGTTATGGTTCTGGACTACCTAGCTTTGAAATTCTTTGTCGGCCTTCCCTATTTGCTTAGGTTTTCCTAATGTTCTTTATGCTTTAAACTGTATAAATCGTAATTTCTGGGAAAAATAATGAGATGAAATGATGAGTTTTATTTGGCATTGACGTATATTCTTAAAAAAAAAAAATGCTATGGGGTCCAAAATCATGTACAAAACTCATGGTAATAACACAAGCATACGCAAAAGAGGATAGGACTCTTCTCTTGATGCATGCAATTAACCTTTCGCCTACCGACATTATACCCATGGAACGAAAATTAGGCTAATGTCAAGTCATTTGAAGCTAAAATCACACGTACGAGATGATAACCCCAAGGGAGACGATCCCATTGCTTGGCACATTGCCAAACTTCTGTCTCAAACTTCAGCGTTCAAAGCACGACCAAACTGCCATGTCAATTACATCTTAATGCACCCATTAAAAATAAAACACCAACCATGTTTTGAGTGTAATGTAGTCTGAACAACGCTTGACACTGAGACATCATCATTTCTATCCAATTAATAAGTTTTTCTTAATATAAGCTATTTATTTCAATTTTAATTGTCATTGGGTTCGATATAAATCAGGATTTCACAACTTCATAACATCACGCTCCTTCAAGGGCTAGGTAGAAATGTCCTGTAGTAGGAACCACATTTTGCCTGTTATGCTTATGTTACAAATAGGCACAAATCCAGACTGGTGTGGTGCTTAGAATGAGGAGTGTTGAGGGTATTTGTAATATATTTGATTAACAACTAGTTTGTAAAGTACCGTCACATTCAATAAATCAGTCGTTAACCAAACTACGGTGTTTCATTACATGACATGGTGGCAGCGGTCAAAATTAATTAATAAAAACGGACTAAAATCGGAAGTAACAGTGTCTATATTGTACACACGTTGAGTAGAATACTGTTAGTAGTGCCGAGTATGGAACACGCGCGACCACCTTCGGAAATAAGTTTGGAAGGCAGCTCCGTCAGCCGGGCTGACGCGTGGAAGAAATGGAAAACGCAATTCATGTTGTTTTTAAAAGCATCAGGGGTGCATAAAGAGGATTGCAGTGTGCAGGCCAGTTTACTGGTCAATCTAATTGGACCCGAGGGGTTCGATATTTATGAAACTTTCACATTTAAGGAAGATAGTGAAAAGGATGACGTCACAAATTTAATCAAAAAATTTGATGAATATTTTGGTGTGAGGCAGAACGTAACTTTGGCCAGGTACAACTTTTTTACAAGGAACCAAGAGGCTGGTGAGTCGATAGATCAATATGTAACTGCACTGAAGCTATTAAGCAGGAGCTGTGGTTTTAAATCAATAGAAGAGGAGCTGATTCGCGACCGTATTGTGTGCGGTACGAAAAGTACCGTCGTACGAGATCGACTTCTGAGAACAGAAGATCTGACTTTGGAAAAAGCAATTAAAGTCTGTCAGGTCAATGAAATATCTAACGACAGCAATCGCTTGTTGGAGACACGAGGTGCAACGGGCTCGGCAGGCTTGGCTGCTGTGCAGGTCGATGCGGTTGGCGTGCGCGGCAGCGGCGCCCGCGGCGGCTGGCGAGGCCGAGGGCGCCCGCAACGTCGGGGACGTGGCGCAGTTAATTCCGGTCGTCAGTCAGTTCGTCAATCAGGTGCATCGGGAAGCTGTCTCAGGTGTGGAGGCGATTGTATTGAACCTGCATCGTGTCCGGCTACTGTTGTGCAGTGCTATGTGTGTGAAAATTATGGTCATTTTGCTAGAATGTGCAAGGTAAAAAAAAGTGTCAAAAAAATGTACGATATAGCAATTAGTGAAGAGAAACACGACGAAGGAGACGACTGTGAGTCATTTTTTATATCTGTATTATATAACGTTTCGGAGATTAACGCTGCATCTGAAGACTGGTTTGAAATACTCCGCGGGGAGTTTGGTTCTGAAAAATTTAAACTAGATACAGGTGCCGATATAAGTGTTATATCAATCAAGCGATTTTTATTACTCGGATACGACAGTAAACTAATAAGTGTTGGTCAACATGTTAAGTTACAGTCGTATAGTGGTGATTTTATTCCAATAAAAGGAATTTGTAATATGAAATGGTGGTATAAGAATATTCTATACGAATTAAAATTTGCTATTGCTGATATAGATTGTCAAAGTGTACTAGGACTGCAAGCGTGTCTTACTTTAGGATTAGTTCAAAGAGTGCATAATATAAATTTTACTGAATACCATGATTTATTTAATGGATTAGGCTGTCTGCCAGGTGAATATCACATTGTGATTGATAACACAGTGATGCCGGTAATATGTGCGCCACGCAAAGTACCGTTAGGTTTGCGTGATAAGTTGCAAGACGAGTTAAACAGAATGATTGAGTTGGGAGTTATAAGGAAAGTGACTCATCCCACTCCGTGGGTGAATTCATTAGTTATCGCTGCTAAAAAAAATGGTCAGTTGCGTATTTGTTTGGACCCGAGACCACTCAATAAGGCTATACAGCGTGCACATTTCCAATTACCAACAATAAATGAATTGGCAACTAAGCTTCATGGTGCTAAGTATTTTTCTGTTTTAGATGCCAACTCAGGATTTTGGTCAGTCAAAATAGACAAGGCGAGCGCTGACCTATGTACATTTAGTACACCTTTTGGGAGGTATCAATATTTACGATTACCTTTTGGTTTGAATTGTGCACCAGAAGTATTTCACGCAAAAATAAAGCAATTTCTCGAAGGATTAGAGGGGGTAGATTCTTTCATAGATGATATTATTTGTTGGGGTAGAAGTAAAAACGAGCATGATATGCGATTAAAAGCACTGTTAAATAGGGCTCGGGAAATCAATTTAAAATTTAATAAAGCGAAATGCCGAATATGTGTGCAGGAGGTCACATATTTAGGACATATTTTTAATAATGAGGGAATGAAAATGGACCCAGAAAAAGTAAGAGCAATACAAAAAATGCCGGAACCAATAGACCGTAAGGGTTTAGAACGTTTTTTAGGGGTGGTTAACTTTCTTTCAAAATTCATACCAAATTACTCAGAACATACGTTTCCACTAACACGGTTATTAAAAAAAGATGTTTTATGGAGTTGGGAAGCTGGACATAAACAAGCATTCAACAAATTAAAGGAACTTATATGTAATGCGCCGGTATTGTCTTTGTATAAGGTTCGTGGTCCGGTTCTATTGTCCGTGGACGCGAGTAGCGTCGCGGTGGGTGCCGTGCTCATGCAGGACGGACGCCCAGTGGAGTATGCATCTCGCACGCTCACTGAAACGCAACAAAGGTACGCGCAAATCGAAAAGGAAATGCTAGCTATTGTGTTCGCGTGTGAGAAGTTTCACCAATACATATACGGTAAAAATTATGTAGTTGTTGAATCGGATCATAAACCGCTGGAAAGTATTTTTAAAAAACCATTAGATGCTGTCCCAGCACGCTTACAACGTATGATGCTGAAAATACAAGGCTATGACTTGTTGGTTACTTATAAACCAGGAAAATATATGTATATACCAGATACATTGTCACGCGCACCTCTTCCGGACTTATACAACGATAGCATTAGCAGGCAGGTTCTTAGTCAAATTAAAATGGTTGTTAGTAATGTACCAATGTCACAAAACAAGTTTACTCTAATAAAACAGGAAACAATAAAAGATAAAACTTTAAAGTTGTTGCTGCAATATATTAATCAGGGCTGGCCCAGCAAGTTCGAAGTGTTTAATCAATTAAAATATTATTCGTCTATAAGAGACGAACTTTATTCTGTGGATGGAGTTATTTTTAAAAATAAACAAGTTTTAATACCCCAGTCAATTCAAAGTGAAATGTTAAAGCTTATTCACGAAGGCCATTTAGGTATCGATCGTTGCAAAAGACGTGCCCGTGAAGTGTTATTTTGGCCGGGTATAGGTAAAGATATCGAAAGTTTTGTAAAACGATGTAAAGTGTGTCAGGAGAATTCAAACAAACCGAGTAAAGAACCAATGATACCTGTGTCCGTACCAGGGTTGCCGTGGAATAAGATTGGTACAGATTTATTTGAGTATGCCAGGAAAAGTTATTTAATCATTATTGATTATTATTCTGGTTTCGTAGAAGTAGCACAATTGAGGGATATTTCCTCTAATTCAGTCATAAACATAATGAAGGAAAACTTTGCGCGTTATGGCATACCGCAAACGGTTGTTAGTGACAATGGCCCACAATTTGCAAGTCGCACTTTTAATAGTTTTGCCACTGAGTGGGGCTTTGAACACGTCACTTCGTCTCCATATTATGCACAGTCAAATGGAAAGAGTGAAAGAGCAGTACAGACTGTAAAAAAAATGCTAAAAAAGTCTATACAAAGTAACACAGATTTTCATATAAGTTTATTAAACTACAGGAATACACCGCGGGAAAATTTGAATTCTCCTGCACGACTAATGATGGGAAGGCGATTAAACTGTAGACTGCCCGTTCATCCTGATCTGTTAAAAGGAAACAATAGTGATGATGAAATACAACATAAGAAAATGTTAAAACAGCAAATAAAAAGTAAAACATATTACGATCAGCATTGTAAGTCGTTACCGGAGTTAAATGTAGGCGATGACGTAATCATGTTAGAAAATAATAACGAAAGAATTCGTGGCAAAGTTGTAGCAAAGGCACCAACACCACGTTCATATATTGTGAAAAATAAAAAAGGTATCTACCGTCGTAATCGCCGACATTTGATCAAGAGTACGTCTGTGAGTGATCAAAATGAAAAAACACCCGATAATGATAATGTGGTATCGGAGGACGATGATACTGAGGTATACCATTCAGGTGATGAGGATGACGAGGACTACGTACCAAATGTTAACACAGCAAAGAAAAGCATGCAAAGTTCTTATTCACCACCTGTAACACGTAGCAAGGCTCTTAAGAAATAAGCTAGCTTTAATGTAAAGTAGAAAATAAAAGTTATTTTGTATTATTAATAAGTTCTTTTATAAGGGGAAGATGTTGAGGGTATTTGTAATATATTTGATTAACAACTAGTTTGTAAAGTACCGTCACATTCAATAAATCAGTCGTTAACCAAACTACGGTGTTTCATTACATGACAAGGAGGACCTCATGCTGCGCCACCGCGGGACTACAAGAGAGCGGAAAGAATTGAACACTTGAACACGTACTTATACACCACTATTTTTTAATTAGTACAAATACTTAAAGAGCAATAGTTTTAGCAATAATTCTTAGCTTATTTAAGACGGTCCTCTCATTATATTTGTAAAGTATCCATTAATAATATTCATAAACAGCAGCAAGTTATTAGCGTTTGTTTATATCCCAAAAAGTCACCTAATTTACGGAAATATTGTAGGTACAGGCTATTCATGACATAGTAGTATTAATTAATCGTCATCTCTTACTCACGTTTGCGTGATCTCGCTCAAGCATGCCCCGCCTCCAAGCTTATAGCCGCCATAAGCTGTTTTCGTTATTTAAGTTTAACTAAATAGTAGCATATTTAAAAATTGAACTTTGGTTTTTTTTCTTTTGATTACTCAAATATGATCAGTAACAGGTACGGATACAGCCCAATTTTTTCTTGTACTAATTAAAAAATAGGGGTGTATACAGTGGTGTCCGTTACGGTAACGGTAACATTTTTACCACCTAAAAATGCTCAATGCGCAAGTATTCACTTCAAAAATCGCAAGAAAGAACTTGAAAGTTAAGAAACAAAGAAGGTAGCTGCTGGGTCATGTTCAGAACTAATGGTATCTGAATATGCGTCTGACTCCTTCCCACGAATAAAACAGGTTCACTACCAACTAATTTTAAGTTTTGTGTCAACTTTTCCCAACGAAAAGTTTACGTATAAACGTGAACGTAAAAGTACTGGACGACGCTTTGGTGCAGTTTTGAATATAAATTCTTTCTCATAAGTTACACTTTTGTTCTTTATCAAGCTCATTAAAGTGCACTGCTATAAGCCGGTCTGGGTTACACGACTCATTGAAATTTTCTAAGATCCTACTTGATTGTTTTGTATTTTAAGTTATTCAGTATTATTCACACAGTTTACACTCATTAACTGATTTACGTGCGACCACAACCTCAGGTCTAGTTGAAAACCATCGCTAGGCACTATTTGTAAACTTTTTTTTTTATATATTTATAATCATATAAGGTCTACTCTTGACCTCAATCTTGTCCAGCGGTCAGAGATGAGGTCGACGATGGAACAAGCTTACCCAAAAAAAGTCTATTAACTCGCGACATAAACAGATTGGGGTCATATGAACTCGGAAACACTGATGCAGGCAGGGAATTCTAGACCTGTTAGGTGCAGCCGAAAGACACAAAACATTTTTTTGTTATATTTCCTGAGCATTTTGCCAAAAAAAATACATGCTGTCAGGACACCTATTTTGGTTAATTCACCCACATTGGTTTTCTTATACGGCACTTGGCGTAGGTTTGTTGGTTTCAGTCGGGGGTCGCAGAAGTATTTTATGTCCCCGTGACCTCCGGCGCAGGTGTGGCACGGAATTCCTGGGTGGTTGTTAGTCAGTTTTAGTCTGAGAGACCCCTCCGCCCTCTCCCGGGCGGAGGACATCCATGAGGATTTTCCACCCTGCAAGAAAAAAAAGATTTTCTGGTTTGTTTGATAATAATTATGATTGTCTGTGACACAAAATTGCGACTACTTTTTTAACGTTTTAATAACAAAATTAGTCTTCTGATCAATGTATACTACTCGTATGGAGTTCATTGTCTATTCTTCTCTTTACAAAACGAATGTATGGAAGGGGCTACTAATATTTTTTTTTATATTTTACTAACTGAGAAGTTGGACGTTAAAAAGTGCCTTTTTTAATTATTCTAATTAAAATAACTGATTTTTTCTTAGACTTCAGCTTGACTTTACTGATAATATCAACCTCTCAAGTGTCAGCAATTTTACCGACATATTTTCTTTAGAACTTTAAGTAATTAAATTTTCATGAGGTTCTTCTACAAGCGGTAAAGGGCAATTCTAAATTAAAATTCAAATCTGGCTTTTAGTAGTGAAACATTAGTTTTTGGTTCAAAGATTAGCATTAAACCCTAAGCTTATAGTTAGAGAAATATTTTGCTTACGTCTTTGTTATGACGCTACTGTCACAGCTAGTGTGACAAGGGTCGTTGTCATGTCACAATCCTCCTAAGTAGGGTTACTAAAAGCATTGCTAAACCAGCCCAGTGTTAGATTATTTTGGTTTTTCGTAAAACAACGTAGATAACACTGTTTTACAATGTGCAGCTATCAATCAATCTTGATATAGAATTTCATTAATTACTAGAATGGAATTCTACTTCCTACTAATATTACATAATATGTGAAAGTTTCTATAGATGTTTGTATATTTCGATGCTTGGATGTCTAACTTAATCAGGAGTAAACTGCTAACACACAGAACCACACAGATACAAACAGACAGACTGCTACAGTTTGGGATGACAATTGGCACATAGATAAAGCATTTGACTGGCCTGTTGGTCAAGTAGTTAGTGGCCCTGTCTGCTATGCTGGAGGTCGTGGGTTCGATTCCCACCTAGGACTAGACTAGACTGTTCTGTGTCTGGGTGAAATTTATCCTATTAATATTATAAACGCGAAAGTGAGTAGAGGTACGGATAGATGGATGGATGGATGTTTGTTACACTTTCACGTAATAACTACTGAATGGATTTTAATAAAATTTGGTATGAAGTTAGCTGACACCCTGGATTAACACATAGGCTACTTTTTATCCCTTTATTCCCACGGTAACTGGACCTATGCTCTGAATCTAGGTCATCATCTATCTAGCCTTTTTCTACTATGTTTAGTTCATCTGCTAGTATAACTAGATACAGCTGACTACCAGTGTTTTAAATGGAGCGACTGCCTGTCCAACCATTACAAGTTAGGGATGGTTACACAGTACAGTACTCCTTGGTTAAACTGGTCAGAATTTTAATGTTCTGGCTGCTCGAAACGGCTGTCAAAGGTCAACAAATGATAGCAACGGCCTGACTTACGGTCGGAGGCCGTGGGTTCATGATAGGTATTGAATGGTCACCTACCCAGTATCCATATGATAGACCTCGTAGGGATGGAAAGCGTAGTTTAACCTTCAATCCGTGAGGCTTTAATTTACTAAGCCACAACTACTTCAAAAAAATTAAACAGAAAGAATCAGCATTGCCATACAACGTGGCAATGCGTCTTCTGGGCATTATACCCGTTGACAGCGATGCGGATGAGTTTCTGATGCCTTATAATTGTTTTAGTGTTATTTTGTTGGTTAATTTTTTAGGTATGTACATACTAGTAGTTTAATAAATTTCAACAGAAAGAAGAATTTAGATAAACCCACATAACTACAACTACACTAAAAAAAAACACAAAATCTCGACTATTATGTGGTATCCTACTCATCTTCCCAATGGCAACATTATGGACCAACTTAACGGTTTCCCCATTACCATAATGCATTAAGATTATTATTATCCCTTATCCCCTTGGGTTATCAACACCGACATAAGAGCCGTTTAACATAATCTCCGGTTTGCAAAAATCAATGAATTCTTCATAGTTTCGTTTAACTTCGGATGTATTAAATTACTTACTTCATTTATATTTTAGTAGTTTAAATATATTTATGTCTATTCCATACATACTTACAGACAGTAAAACATCGGTATGTCCAATATAGACAGAGTTGCAGAAATCCAGTATGAAGTCTAAACAAAATCTAAAATATAGGTGAATAGAAACAGACATTTATGGGGGCTGTTAACATAAGATAAAAGTTGTTTGTTTTTGCATTGAGGTAAATAGTTTTGACACTTTATTAGTAACAAATTAAGCGAATGTGAAACTCCGCTTTAAAAAAATAAATAAAAATAGTTTATTCACCTAGGCAACACAGACAACAATATGTATAAGTATTACTTCCTCCTCTCTTAAAGTTTTGTCTCTGTTCAAGCCTGCGCGTGCGTTTCCATTCACCTCATTTGATTCTGTGTATCGATCCATTAAATTCGGTGTACCGCATAAAACAATATTGTAGCAAAAAAATAAAAGAGTATTCTTAGACGGTTTGGTCACTTTGAGGGGATGGATGAAAGGCGACCAAAAAAAATAAATGTACATTTAGGAAAATTTATATTAAGTTGAAATGCCGGGTGGTGGGACGCCCTAAAAGGACATAAAAAGATCTTATTGGTGTCTTACAGAAAGATCAGGTGTGTAGTACTTTTAAAACAGACGTGCGTATGAACTGAACGTAAAAAAAGTATAAGAAGTGAAAAGAATCAAAGCGGGTGACGCTCTATAGTTTCTGCCGACTCCCATGGGAAAAGGCGTGAGTTTATGTTAGTACTTAGAAATGTGTGTTGATTGCCAAATTCTTGATGAAAGTTAAATTATGGGATATCAGTATCACGCTACAACACTTAAGAGCGGGTGAACCCATGGGCATGAGCAATATTATAGTGTTCGTTTATAAAAATCTATAATTACCACTTGCTATAAAAACGGTGAAGGGAAACATCGCAAGGAAATCATGCATGCTTGAGAGATATTTCAGAGGCCCACCACGAAATGAAGATGGTATTTCTAACAATATCCCAATTTACTTGGGTTGATACAGCACTTCTTATCGTCCTCCGACGATATAATGGAATAGAATACTAAAAACTAAACTTATCGCACTCGCACATAATCTTACCTCAAAAAGATTGAGTTATTAATGTCATCATTATCATCATCATCATTTCAGCCATGGAAGTCCACTGCTGGACATAGGCCTACCCTATAGATCTCCAATAAGACCGGTTGGAAGCGGCTCGCATCCAGCGCGTTCCCGCGGCCTTAATGAGGTCGTCTGTCCACCTTGTGGGTAGACGTCCTACGCTGCGCTTGCCGATACGTGGCCTCCACTCGAGAACCTTTAGACCCCATCGGTCATCAGTCCTCCGTGCTAGTTATTAATGTATGCATGCTAAAATAAATAGATTGATTTTTTTGTTATTCTTATGATGAAGTCGTATAATTAGTACCTATGACAAGTTTAATATTGTATTATAAGTTATCTAAAAATTAATACGCTAAGCGAAATTTTTGGATCCCTTTTGAGGAAAATTGTGCGCAAAGAGGTGGAGTGAAAGTTTATGTGGAGGAGAAGTGCAGAAATCTAGTAGTTTTACACATTTATGTTAGAAATTTTTAAAACATGTAATATAAATAAATAAATAAATAAAAAAGCCTTTTATTTCCAGTTTCTACAAATTATGTTAACATCTATAAAGTGCCTTTGTACTTTTAACACATTATAAAATCTAAGTCTATATATCTAAGTTTTTTAAATAACTAATTATAATTAACATAAAAATATTTTTCGTAGGTAGGCATTTGCAAAATATATTTTCCTACTGGAACCCCTCTCAGGTGAAGGCCTCCTCCAAAGCTTTCCATTTCTCTCGGTCTTGGGCTATTTTTTGCCATTGTAGACCAGCAATTTTTTTGATGTCATCATCCCATCTAGTGAGTGGTCTTCCTCTATAGCGTTTACCCGTTGGGCCTTTCCATGAAGTAACTGTTTTTGTCCATCTATGATCTTTAAGTCGTGCTATATGGCCGGCCCACTTCCACTTTAACTTTTGGCTGTAGCTGAGTGCATCTATTGCTTTTGTTGCAGATCTTATTTTGGTGTGTTTTATTTTCTCTACTCTCTTAATATTTAACATGCTGCGTTCCATTCCTCGCTGGCATGTGATTATTTTATTTTTTATATTTTAGTAAACATGTAATATAATTTATAAAAAAAAATCTTAACGTAAATTTTAGACGTGTATCAATTTCGTCAACATCAAGTATAAAACGTAACCCGATGAATCTACCTTTTCAATACGTACAGAAATATGACAGCAATAATTTATGCGAGTTGACAATGACATACTTCTAAGGAAGTGCAAAGCAAAATTGTAATTTTCTATTATACAGAAATAAACGGATGAATTTTAATCATTGGGCGATCCCTAGTAAATATTAATAGTGAATAGTGAATATAGTGAATACTAATTGTCATGCTAAATAAACGTGAAACCAAGCGTCATTTTATGTGTAAAATTCAACTATTTATCATCTTAGACGCAAATATATTCTATTTATACTCGAATGAACGAGTACTTTGTAATCTAGTGTACCTGCAACTACTAGTGTTGCACACAAATTATGTTCTTCCTTTTAAACTTAAACTATTTAATATTACCTAACTAACGAGCGAGTTTTTCGTGGAAAGTTACAACGTTAATAAAACTAAGGTCTTAGCCTCGTAACTGATCTTGATATTTTTCGGTTGTTAGACATAACATAACACCTGTATTTTTAGAAGGGATAGGCAGAGAGACCTACTTTAGTAAACCCAAATTTCGCCAGTTACGTTCAAGTAAAAGGGGGCCAGCCTATTGCCACGAAACGGGCATGAATCCAGACTCCTGGCTACTACTGAGAATTTTCAGATTGAGAACTACAACAACATTGGTCGACTCGTGAATCGGACCGACGACTTCATGCTCACCAGTAGAGTTTACTACCACAAGACTAATGTTTTTAATAGCGCCACCTGTAACTAAGTACATCATGTACTTCTAACGCGTTGCGGCCTACCTATCAAACTGTGGAACAAAGCCGACTAAGTCTTGTATTATGCAAACAAGCATCATGTAAGGCGAGGATTTATGAGGCAAGTTCGTTGCGAAAATCGCGAGTGCCACCCGTGGGAGTACCCGTGCTCACTATGGCTCCATATATTCATATTTAGGGTTAGAAGGCTCTAGGCGACTGCCCTTGGGAACGTCGCACGCATGAATGACAATCATATGTAATTGAATTGATTAATCATTGTACGAGTTCATTCATATTCAATGATGTGGTGTTGTTCGCCGAATACTTGTGTTTAGTTTCATAATAGGTTTGTGGAATATTATCTGTGTGTACAATAACAAATTTTAGTTCGTGTGAGTTTTGCGTTTTAATGCAAAAATTTAATATAGGAGTATTTAGTTCGTGTTTAACTTTGTTAACTACCTTTAAAATAGTTTTTTATTTCGAAGCTATGAGTAACGAGGACAAAACAAGGTTTTAGTTTTTAGCACACATTTTAGCACCATCACGTTTTGGGTTTTTTATTACCTAACTATTTTATTGCTATGTTTCATTTGAAAGGTTTTATTTTTAATGTATACTAACTTTTGCCCGCAACTACGTCCGTGTGGTCGAGCCTGCATGAATTTCGAAAACTCCTGAAACACAAGTTTCATCATAAAAGCAGTACCTACGAGCCAGTTTTATTGAATTTGACAATTTTCTGTTGTCCTGATTCTTTTTATTTCAATGTACGATGTATTTACAATGAAATAATCGTAAGGGCCGCTCTGTAACACTGGTTGTTCCGGGGCGTCAATACTTTCCATTAATACCTTTTACAAGTCGTCTTTTTTAATAAACGGAAAAAGTGTTAGGAGGTGGCGAAATGGGCAGACGACATTTATTGCCATTGCGGGAGTATCCTATGAGGTGATGAGATGAGGCTGGCAAAAACCTGTGGAGCTTTAGTTTGGCACCAGCAAAGAGAAGCCTATAGCATTGGGTGAATTCGGGCTGTAGATGATGATGATGATTCGTCTGTCACTATTCCTCTCAACGTGGTCAAACCATCTAAGCTTGCCTTTATAATATCAGTTTTGAAACCACACAATTTTTATAACATCATTTCTCAGATCTCCTTTTTTATAGTATTAAAAATCCGGTTGCTGTTGATTATGTGCATATCGTAAGCGGTTATTTTAAGCACATATTATTCTGAATTTAGATTAGAGGTTGTCTGTAGGTTATAAATCGTCAACCTACTCTGAAAATCTATTCACAAAAAGTTCGCCAAGTTTACAACGCGTGCCTTTGTGTCTCAATCGTAAATTAAATAAATACTTTTCGAAAACATATTACTATAATTCATATGGATTCTAACTTTCGTACGTGTTTTAGAAGTATTTTAGTTTGAAATCTAATTTGCTACTTGTTTCAACTTTAATTTAAGCCCATGATTACACAGCTTGATCTAAAGTTTGCTTAATAACTATGATTTTTGAAAACCCAATGAGATATTCCCTTGAAAAGAAAAAAGTTACTTCTTTTTTTTAAATCTCATTGGTTTAGACAGAAACTACGACTTTATAATAGTTTAAATTATAGGACTAAGTGAAAGTTTACAAAAAACTTACTTATAGTCCAAAACATTTTGAAAAGCTTAGGGTATGTGGATTGTAGATATGTAACGACGTTCCTCCTTCTCTGTTTAATCTTGCCTCTTTTAAAAACTGTTTAATTTGTTTCAGTTTATTCATAAGGACTACAGTGTTGTCTCCAGTATTAGGAATCACTCCATATATGGATTGTCACACTCAACAAATTAAAAGTACGCAGTCGATACTCATACTATTTATAGAGCATTGCAAAAAAGGTAAATAAAGAAACAGAGTGGTGTAAGACATTTTTAAGAACCAAATTTAGGTGTATTACATAGGTACAAATTTACTTTATGGAAATCGCATCGAGATCCATTTTCTTCATTTTAATTACCTTTTAATTCCAATAGTCAAAGATGCCTTTTAATGGTGTAATAAAATTTAACAAAAGATTTGACTTTAAAAAAAAATATTAGACTCGTTAAGCTACGTACCTACCTATGACACGCGGCGTATTTCAAATAACGGAAATCCTCTTTAGTGGGATTTTTACTTATTCAAAAACTAGCTTCTGCCCGCGACTTCGTACGCGGATCCTTTTGCTTATGCCAGCGACAACGGGGTCGTCAAAATCGAAGATCTGAAACATCTGATGTCGAATTCTATAAGCTCGGGGACGGGAAAACAATGGGATGCGCGAGACGATTCGAGATGTTCCAAATTTTTTATTTTTGTTGGTCAACAGGAAATGCCATCAGACTTAACAACTTTTGCTAAGACGCCATTTCTATTATGTATATGTTATATTGTCTCTGGGCTTTGGAGTTCCCCTACAGGTGCTCCAGATCTTCAAATTTAGTCTCACAGCAGAAAACACTCTTCACGTGGAATAGTTTTTGCAATGGCACCATTTTTATATCTCTTTTACTTTAGGTGTTCCATTTTCCAAAATAAATTATAGCCTATAATATGTTGTGTGACGTTCAAGATCAGCGGTCAGTCGCGCATCTCCTTCCCCCACTTATCTCTAGAGTCGATGCGTATATACGCTGAAAACTCAAGCGTCATGCTTTTTCCGTGAACGTCTCCAACTCGCGAGACAGTGCATGATGTTCACGATCAGCGGTCAGTCGCGCACATATTCTTCACTGGTCTCTAGAGACCTGGATGTAGATGCGTAAATACGCTGAGAATGCAGGCGTGCTTCG
This sequence comes from Euplexia lucipara, assembly GCA_921972225.1. NCBI lineage: Eukaryota > Metazoa > Arthropoda > Insecta > Lepidoptera > Noctuidae > Euplexia > Euplexia lucipara. Next base: position 9,347,214 of record OV179144.1, on the reverse strand, counting down.
CGATCCCAAGAAGTTTCCACGGAGCAAGTTGCAGCCTCATGTTCTCGAACAGCATCAAGTCTCTCCTAACGCTCTTCGGTAGATTGTTGGGATCTTATGGTCTTTAATCATTTAGCACCTTTGGAACATTGGGAAAAATTTGACCTCTTTCTAGGCATGGTTATAGTTTTATTGTGATGATACCTGATCAATTAAAATCTAAGTGGCTGCTCCCCTGCGTTACCGGGTAAGCTACCGTGTAACGAAGATAAATGGAAAAGGAAATTAAACACTCAAATAACATAAGCCCGAAGGCATACGATATAAAAATGGGAGTTTTAGCCAGTAGAGTCTAATTTTCAACGATATACCATCGTCATCGAAAATCAGTCCTGAACTGTTCCCGCCTTCACCGCGTAGTACCTCCTACTTAAGTTATTTTATAATTATGCAATGAAATTAGTGATAGTTTTAATTTCTATATCAAATGTTTCTGATCTTCGATTTTTATAAGTCAACAGGAAATGCCTATCAGACCGAACAACTTTTGCTAAGACGTCATTCCTATTTGAGTTATGGTGTAGCTCGGCTCTTGGAGTTCCACAACAGGTGTTCCAGATCTTCGATTTTTATACGTCAACAGCGAGTGCTCATAAGGCTGAACAACTCTTGCTAAGACGTCATTCCAATATATGTTATAGTGTAGCTGGGCTCTTGAAGTTCCACATCAGGTGTTCCGGATCTTCAAATTTATCCTCTCAGCAGAAAATGCTCATCACGTGGAACATTTTTTGCTATGGGACCATTTTTGTATCTCCTATAGTTTAGCTGGTCTGTTGCGGTTCTGCATCAGGTGTTCCGGATCTTCAAATTTATTCTCTCAGCAGAAAATGCTCATCACGTGGAACAATTTTTGCTATGGGGCCATTTTTGTATCGCCTATAGTTTAGCTGGTCTGTTGCGGTTCTGCATCAGGTGTTCCAGTTTCCCAGATAAATTATAGCCTATGTGTTGACCAGACTTAATATCTATACAACAAAAAAAAAAATCATTCAAATCCGTCCAGTAGTTCCGAAGATTAGCGTGTGCAAACAAACAGACAAACAGACAAACAGACAAACAGACAAACAGACAAACAGACAAACAGACAAACAGACAGACTTTTTTTTTTGGATTCGTGCTCTATTACTGTTTCTAAACCCCCCTCAATTATTATTTTTTAAATATATTCAATGTACAGACACAGTTTTTTTACAGTCTTATTATATGTATATAGATTGTTGTTTTTATACGAAATAAAACCTTACTCATTTTATAACTTTGCCCACACTAGAATTTACGTTTTTGCACACCCACTGTGTTTCGCAAACTTTGAAATTAAGATAGCTAACTAGCAAAATTGTAGTAGATGTAGAATATGGAACGATACTGTAATAATGATTTTATGTACAACTTTATATTTACACAAAATTATTTACTTAATAAAGGGTCTAGTCTAAAATTGGATTTGCTTTTTGCATCTTTTCTGTCTGTTAGGCAGTCGGCAAAGGACTCCAGAAACGATACACCTCAAGTCACATTAGCCTCTAACTAAAACTGTTACGAAATCTTCATTAATTTGTTTTGTTGTCATAGTTAGTACTGACCCGCTCCGCAAATTAAAATATTGTATTTTTTCTGTACGTGGTTGTGTAAATTACACACTCTGTGTGATTTACACACTCACATAAAGAAATTTGAGAAAATTAATGTCTAAAACAGTATACTTACTTATTAAATAAAACAGAGAAGGATCATAAAAAAAAACATTTAGATTTCATTATTAATTTCGCACACATTACTTCCTTATTGACATGAAAGGGTTTTCCTATGATAAAATATATTTGGCTAAAAATAAGAATCTTCCATCCATTCTATCGCCTTTTCTTATTGTAATATCCGCTGATTCTGAAGGCCTTTAAATACTTTTGTTTGTCATCTCCAGATCTGTTTACGACATCGCTTGAGATTTTCTGCGGGCAAAGCTTCTTCATCGACCTTTTACCTTTAAATATTAACACAAGATTGAACAATAATGACAAAGGCTTTTATTTTGCTTTGAGGTCTGAATAAAAAAAACAGAATTCATTTTTTGTTAGATCGCTTGGTTATGCCAGTTTTCACCTACATTGAGCGAATATCATCTCAAAACGCGTACCGAGGTCGACCAGTGGATTGGTGACCATTAATAACATCATTTGTATCTTAAAAGACAAGTTACGCCCAAGCCTTTTGTAGATCATCGATATATAATAGTCAGAGGTCAGACAGGTAGTCGTCCTCTGTAAAATATGTAGACTGGTTGCATCCAGTTTGTCTGGAAGCCAACCCTAACTTAGTTGGATGGGTGAATTTTAGAGCGTTTCAACCGCCCGTCGTCACTATCTTTCCCAAAATGCTAATGAAAGCAATTCACAGATTCTGCTACAGTACCAGAATTTGGGAATTGCTGAAAAATTTCTCAATTTCTCTTTCATTAACATTTAGGGAAAAAGGTTATGACGGCTGTTGAAATGCTATAAAACTCACCCAGGTACGGGTTGGGCAGATGACACTGAACGTTTGAATTGCGCTGGCTTCCTGGCACATCCACCTCAAGCCATACACCTTTAGGGAAGGTTCATATCTGACGGAACATGCGCCGAGCGTTTGCGACAATGTACGCTCGACGCACTAACGTATCATCGGTTGAGTGTGAACGGTCAAGTGTTTTTCTATAAATATTTTGTCTGTTCTGGTGTTACGCGACGCATGTTCCGTCAGATATGAACCTTCCCTTAGGCTTACTGGATAGATGTTTGTTATTTTACTTGATAATAAATCGAATACCAAATACAACTTAGTTAAATTATTCTTGAGAGCATATTCCATCACATCTCAATAAACTATACGATATGTCATTCTCTGAATTACGTACCTTCCGCCATATTGTATTAAGACGTGACGTCACGTACCTCAATATGACGTCTCCCGAATAATACGAATCTAACGACTTCTCGTTTACTCAAAGCGTTTTGCCGTTTGGTCCCTGGCTACTAATAGACAAGCCTGTCTTTCCCCGAATTTGTCATAAACGATGACTTAGGGATTTCACTGGATCGTTATACTTATGCAATCAGCTGTACCCTTAAATTCTTTGAAAATGGTCACTGTATAGGTTATTATTATTAATATTCCTTGTGGTTTGAAAGAAGATGTAGTAACAAAAATTGAAAAGAGTATGCTTAGATTGTTTGGTCACTTTGTAAGAATGGATGAAAGGCGACTAACGAAAGGTATTTACAAGGCAGATGTAAGTGGGAACGCCGGAAGGGGACGCCCTAGAAGGACATACATAGACCTTATTGGTGAGGTTCTTCGGAAAGGTCAGGTGCGTAGTACTCGCAACCGGCGTGTGTGTATGACAACATGTATGAATGTAAACGAAGCAAAAGAAGTATGTAAGAATCGTAGCATATGGCGCTCTGTAGTTTCTGCCTACCCCCATGGGAAAAAGGCGTGAGTTTATGTATGTCATGTATGTATGTATGTATATTCCTTAATCATACCATCCCACATATGAAACACATATTATTTGGATTGAGTTATGACAGACATTCCTTTGAAAAATATTTTGTTTAGCTGCATTCGGCTACACTGAAAGTCGACCCTAAAAATGTATGTAAGTAGTTGGAAAGTGGTGTCTTATCTTAAGGTTCCTCTGCAGGGATGTAAGTTTATTCAACGTGTAGCGACATCTACCCCGTCAAATACGAACTATTTACTGACAGCCTATATCACGATGTAAAAGTTTTCCGTGCGATTGAGCGTATAGAAGATCCCAATAATAACTGTCGGGCATTAGTAGGTCAGAGGATCCTCCTTATACTTTTGTGCGGTACTATACACCCTATTTTTCATACCCTTAAATTACTGGTGAACTTATCTATATCAGACACTAAAATTATGATCCACAATTACCAGTCCTTTTTTTAAATACATGTACAGACGCCAGCATGTCAAGTTACCCTAATGTGTCAATTTTTTTTATCGTTTTACAACTTTATGTTAAAGAGAATAAGGTTCATATTCAATTTGGGAAAATTTGACACATTGGGGTAACTTGATGTGCTGGCGTCTGTACCTACATAAAAAGTCGAGTGGTAATTGTTCCGCCGTGTTGTTGTAAGATCTGTCAAGTGAAACTTTCGCAATAATAAAAGCAGCAAGATACTCAAAAAGTTTTTTCCTGTTTCGCAACAAGACTGGCAACATTTCAGATAACATTCAATTAGCTTTTTGTATAAAACTTTCTATCGCTTAAAACTTTTCTGTGTGAATATTTGTTTGATGATCAATCATCGCTTTGCTTTGCCCGATATTTATAATTATTTATTTATAATCTTTTCATAAAAGTTGTATCTTCTGTATTGTGTCCGTCACTATTTCACGAGTCCTATCAGAAAACCAGCATTGCTGTTTTTTTTAAATATTGCAGCACTATGCACTATGCAGTTATAGAAGCCCTTTTGGCTTCGCATAGGTCCTTTCATCATTTATATTTTTGTTGGTTTACTCGTTCGTATTTCATGTGCACGCCCCAAATAAATATTTTAGTTTCTTTCTTTTTTTTTTCTTTATTTAAAAAAATCGCTGAATTGTTTATACGAGATTCGAGGCCGCAATTAGTGAGTGCTAGCATTATACCTCTCTGTCACTGTGACAATCAAGCTGTCAAATTCAGATGGGTCAGTCAGCCGCACATCAGTAGGAAGTTTGGCACTACGTAAAATCGACCTTATTGCTATGAAATAAAGGTGTTTTCAATGTCAAATTGTTACCACTGATATGTGGTTCATTTTGCTAATACTCGCGAATTGACAACAGCTATAATTATGACAAATTGTATGAAATATCAAAGTACAGCTTGGCAAAAAAGTGTAGAAACGGAACTAAATTTTTGTCTGTTGGCAACATTTCCAAAATAATGACATCTCTTAATAAACAAAGTTTACGATTTCGTAAAATTTTAATTTCGACCACCAAACGTTGATTTATAAAGGTAAAAAGTGAAGAATAATGAATAAAACCGTTCGGAGTGCTGGCAGGGAGGTTATTTATAAGGAGTATAGGCGATGTCTGGCGGAACATGAGGCCCAAACTATTCTTTCTGAACTTCACAATGTTTACCAAAGAACCGCTGATAAGACAGGTATCTAAGAGTTTGTTTTGTTAATTTTAGTTGAATCAAGTGTTAATTGATGATTACAAAGCTATATTAATTGGCTTGTATAAGGAATAACTAGAAATTTGAAACAATAAATGTCGAGCACATAGGTTATGTTTACATTTTTTCTGCATTACTCGGGTATAGCGCGCTGAGATAAATTGATACTTTGGTGACTTGACTTTTAACTGAATGAAAATTCAATTTCTACGTAAATTATACTTTAAGTGCGATATCAAGGGAGATAATTATTTGTTCTAGCGTTTGCATTAGAAATGTAAAAGAAATGGTCGTATCATAGTCTAGATCTATTATTTAATTCAGGGAAATCTGTTATCGTTCTAAGCAAAATCGTGCTGGGAGGAGATAAACAAAAGGGTATTTTCTACATCCGGCTTATTAACAGTATGTGATAAAAATGTTTTACTTTTAGTATTGTTAAGGATAAATGAAATATTTCGTCTTTACAGGAAGCAGCTGAACTTGCATTCCAAGCTATTACTAATTAAGGAGGATTGGAAGAACTTGTGCTAACGTGTATTAAAAATAGAAAAGGATTACTGGAAACAAAATAACTATGAAAGAGGAAATAGACCGATTTGTAATAAATCTAGAAGATGATAGCAGCATCACCTCTGAACCCGTGTTCGGGGTAGAATATTGAGAGGAAGATTTACTAGAATAAAATATAGAAATATGTTATATGATGTAATGTTTTCTTTTTTTATAATTCCTAAACAATGTTGTGAACTCAGGAGTATTTACCTAATTTGTTATTTTTAGGTAAGTAATCAGTTGCGTGTCGAGAACACTTCCTTGTTTAATTAATTACTGATTTAAAAATATAATACATAATTAGATTAATTTGTCTAAAAAAATAGCTCAGTATCAAGACTAGGTTGGTACGCTATGCGGTTGCCACGGGTTGCCATACGAAGAGCACAGTGGCGCCTCCATTATTTTCTACTCTTTTTTGCCAAGCTGTATGTAACAACGTTTTCGTGTAAAGTCTATGCATACTCCATGCCCAAGAACCTCCTTTAGCTGAAGCCCTCAATATAGTTTTATCTGATGGTAAATCGGAATAGGAAATTATAGCCCCCGTACTAAAGCGCATAAAAATGCTATCGATATGGTCTAAAAACATGAACAATTTGCCTAGTCGAAGTTTATTATCAGCAGAAGTTGTATGATGTACGACTTAAATTAATTAAATCGTTTGCTAGAGACAAATTTTTTGCCAAACTAAAATAAGTAGGTATTCTGGATCTATAATAATAAAAATAAAAACAGACATTTCTCTATAACTTGACCATCTGTATTACCCAAAGAGATTTAAAATACTATAGAGCGGGCATGTCAAGGAAATGTCATAGAAAAACTTTGATCCCATGTCTCAGTAACGCCATCTAAAATAATATATGAATATTGGAGCGGCAGTGGAGCGTACTAAAAAAATCTCATAGACTTGTGTCCAAGCAGGACACAACTTTCGGACGAAAATTTTGATCGTGATGTCCGGTCTATAGGTATTGAATGTCTTTGGTATTACCACAGTCTAAAAACCTAGTCGTCCGACGAAGCCGTCTAGACAGGGCAATCGTGCAGGGTGTGAGGGGCGTGACGCGGGGAAGCCGCTCCCGAACTGCGAACAAAACGATGTATGTAGTTCGGGAGGTATTATTCAAGGCTAACGCGTATAGACGTTGTCGGCATATTTCCAGAGATCAAAGGCGTCGTCCTACGGTATCACCGCGTTTCATGTGAATAAAGAATTATTATTATAATTATTTAGGTAGGACTTTGTTTCGATAGTTTACGCCAATCTACACATTTTAATTAGGTATTACAAAAAAGTTTGATATCAATGAATTAGAACAGAATAAACACTATTAATCTTATTATTATGTTCATCGAAATGTTTGTTAACTTACACTCTTCAAAGTTAGTACCGTAACTGCTACACAAAAAATAAATAAAATGTAAGACAATCATTACCTCTGGCTAAAAATAAGGAGAATCAACTCCCAATTGCGGCATTCAAAATACGGTACCTATCCCACAACCTCTAATCCATCCGTAATCTTCTAAGTTTTCCCACACTCACAATGTAGTCTCGTTAAAATCAAGTAGATTGCGATACGACACTGAGGGGACAGGATAAAATTGTTTTGGTACTGAAACGGTTGACAGCTCCGCAGCTGGCCGTTGACAACGGTCGTCCAGAGTGACACTGTAATCTATTACGCGGAACACCCGGCCCCGCGTTTGTTCTCACTGTTCAGTCGGACAACTAACCATTGGCTATTTCGGTGTAGTAAAAAAGTCATAGCTTTACGCGTAGCTGACAATCGGTGACAAAAATGATGGATGAATTACCGACCTACGTTCCGTGCTTGACAAGACGTCGTCGCCTTGGCAAAATTATGCGCTTTGGGGCTGACACCACATAATTGTTTCGAGGTTCCAGTGACAATTAAGCAACAGAACTGCGTCCGAAACCGCTCCACTGCCCTAAAGCAATGGAATGAAACAATATTTATTTCTGTAAGAAATCGAAATAAAAACAAACGAATCGCTAAAATATGAAGTCAACAAATTATCACTGGTAGTGTACTCAAAAGACTGGTGGCGTTGCCACGTTTTATGGCAATGTATATCCTTTGACCAAGGTAAGAGCCAGCCCTTGGGTTGTGAAGTCGTGAAGATCTGTAAGTAGATTTTTCCAGATACTTTTACATGACAATTTTTTTTTGGATAAATGACTCGCGCATTTATAAAATGACTGATCCCTGAGAAGAAACGCCGAAAGAAACACAGGGATCATGGTCAACTTAAAAGTCCAGACAAAAGATTTTACTAATGTATTATGCACGTCTGATGCGAGAAAAAAATGTCGTGATGGCCCAGAGGTTAAGACGCCTACCTCTCATACACGAGGTTGTGGTTCAAGTTCGGGCAAGTACCAATGTGACTTTTTTAATTCATATGTACTTTCTAAGTTTATCTTAGACATCATTGACATCGGTGAAGGAAAACATCGCGAGGAAACCTGGACTTATAGTTAATATAAGTTTGAAATCGCCAATCCACCTTGAGCAAGAGTGGCGATCAATGCTCGAGCCTTCTCTCTATGAGAAGAGGCCTTTGCCCTGCAGTGGGACAGTAACAGGCTGGTATTATTATTATTATTATTTATTATGCGAGTCTAACGACGCAGGGTAAACTCCGGAAAAGCTTTCTGAAGAAAGAACCAATTCAGCTTTCAATTGACTCATCCCGACAGACGGCCATGCATGATTCGGTCATCGTGTAGCTCATTTTCAAATATCTGTTTATATAATGTTATTTGTAGTGACAGTGCCAGTGGTCGTCTTTTAATATCGTGTTACTCGAGTTCTTTTATTGCGCACTTAAGATGACGAGCAAATATTGCGCTAATGTTTTTTCTGAGTCAGCCTGGAAAAAGCACTCTCATGCATCTCGCGATTAAATATAACTTCTGACATACGCTGCTCAAGACAGGCGAGAGAATTGATATCTACTAGTGCTCGAACATTCCGATGCGCGTTTCATAAAACAATATCTTTTTGAAGTAGATATCCAGATGAGGAATAAGTAAAAAGCTTGGCCAAGACATATTCCTTGGAATTTGTATGTAAATTACATTGCTTACGTATTGATTTCCGAAAATATGTAGTCCGTCAGAAAAGGTCTTCCGATCTCCATCTAAGTTATAGTCGTTTCCGCCCCATACCCTTGTTATGTCCGCTTTTATGAGAAAATTTATTCTTACCCGGTTTTTGTTCCGCGAGCGTACGAACCTACCTAACTGTAGATATGTAAAATGTTCCACAACTTAAGTTTTCATATTCTATAATATTCTAATTTTGAATATATTAATGACTAGCTGTGCCCGCGACTTTGTCCGCATGGAATAGTGACTTTTCGGGCAGCAATTTGAATTACATGTACCGTCGTTTGGGTAGCTAAAAATTTACTTAACAGTAATTCTTCTCCGTATACGATATTTAATTTTGACGTAGGTATGGCCATCGGGGATGAAAGCATACAGGCTCCTAGGATAGCTAACCCGTGACAGAGCCACATACAACTGACCGTACGAGAATCAGCTGAAACTTAGATCTACACCCACAACTTTCAGCGTCTGACCTTGCAAAACATGGTCATCGCAAAACATAGGCTGACTGGAAACTGGACTCGTTTAAAACTAAATGGAAAATTGAGTTATTTAGTAAACACGTACCTACTTAACGTACGTAACACGTCCTAATACTCATACCCCGACGTTACGTAAAATTTCATGGCTCAACGATAGGAAAGTGTTATTTTTAACTTTTTAAATGATTAACTTTTTTGCGATGGGGGTTTTTTAAATTTTTAATTTAGCTTTTATTTTATAATTTTCAAACGCATTAATTTTGTTTTATAGAGTTTACAGTTATGAGAATATTTCAGTGCATGGTATGTAGAGTCAAATGCTGGTTAAAACAAATCCAAACACGATATATCTGCTATTATTTTGTCAAGAGTCTACCTACTGGTGGTGCTGGATAGCCTAGCTGCAGCATCAGCTCATCCTGTTGCCATCAGTGCATTGTGTGCAGAATCAAATGCTAGTTAAAATGAATCCAAACACGACATATCTGCTATTATTGTCATCCTGGCTGCATCAGACCAAATATACCATAATCTTGCTTATTAATATAACATACCTGGGTGTTTGAAATTTTAAGCCACTCATATGTTTGTAAGTAAAGTTAATACCCACAGACGTCTAAAATAGCCACAAATAACATACCTAACACAAAAGAGCTGATAACCTTGAAACGGCTGAACCGAGTTTGATGAATCATGTCTAAGAACCATCGCAAGAAACCCTGCTTTCAAATAAAAAATAAACCGTATCTAAATCGGTTCACCCGTTTAGGCGCTACGGTGCCACAGACAGACAGACACACACACATAGCGGTTAAACTTATAACACCCCTCTTTTTGTGTCGGGGGTTAAAAAATTTAAACAAAATTAAGAAAAATCTTTTTTGCAATAAATAAAACCGAGTCGGTGGCCCATCATGAATTAGACAAAACCACCAAAGCCACAGACTTCCTAATTTAGAGTTATTTTACACCGGTTAGTGTTTGTTTTTAAGTCGGTTCTATTTTTTGCAAAAAAGATTTTTATTTTTAGTTGTTCCCATACAAATAATTGCCATGAATTTATTTTCATATTGTTATTTGTTAACAATACATGTCATGGTAATAGGGTTATCCACTTATCCCTAATAAATGAAAATTAACATACCTAACTGTCGAAATCTAGGTATATTGTACAAATCTGCGTACCCCTCAGAGGATACGGCGTGATGATACGTCATGATGTTGTATAAACGATTAATATCCAAGCGATTCCAGCAATCACGACAGATTTGCCGTCTATTTTTGAAGAGTTCCATTGTATATCTCCAAAGATCAGCACCAGATCTTCACTAAATTAAAATGGGACCACCTCGGAAGTATACTCTTTCAAATAAAAAAATAATTTTGAGAATCGGTCCACAAATGGGGGAGAAATCGCGTAACAAACACACAAAAAAAAAACATACCGTCGAATTGAGAACCTCCTCCTTTTTTTGAAGTCGGTTAAAAAGAACCCAACCTACAAACCCTAAAATTTAAATATATGAAATATGCAAACAGTATTTAAGTGAATCGTAATAATCGCGAGGCGTGTACTCTGATAGAATACCTTAACAAATGTCCGCCGTGATTCTTTAAATTGACATAACTTTTTTATTTATGAACCGATTAACATGAAATAAACACTAAAATAATGTTAAGTGAAGCTTACTACAATATATTAGTGAAAACGCATTTAAATCGAATAAGCCGTTTCTGATATTAGCGTGCACAAACATACAGACAAACAGACAAACAGACAAAAAAAAATTAATTACAATTTCGGGTTCGGCATCGCTATAATAACAACCCCTGATACTTTTTTTTTATATATTTCCATTGTACAGACACCACTTTTCTACAATTTTATTATATGTATAGATAGATAGACAGATATAGATAGATGTATAGAGATAGAAGAAGATAGATAGAAGATAGATAGATAGATATAGATAGATAGATAGATAGAAGATAGATAGAAAATATAGATAGATAAATAGATATAGATGATGTCTTTTTTTATCTTATCTTTAAATTTTATACTACTTACCGTATTGTGGATGCGTTTACAATCGTTTAAACTCACATCCACAAACATCAACCCAAATCAACCGATAGGCTTGGATTTTTATTTATTTCTTACATTTTGTGGCAATTTGATCTTTATTTTTTTTATTTTGTTTATTTCTTATTATTCTTATATTTGACATTAAATTTTCTTTATATCTACTACTTACAGGTAAATAAGATGTATTTTTATTAAATTTTAAATTAATTTTGAATTACATTGAAAATGTTTAATAGTAAGATAGTAATTTTATAATGGTACCGTTTTTATTTTATTTTATTTTACAAATTTTCTACACAATGTACATTGTTTCGAAATAAATGACTTATGCCTTATGACTTTATTCTACAGGAATCACAACACGTAGAACAGCAGCGAATCGTTCAACCACTGCGCCAATCTTAGCGTAAAATTGTTTGATAAATCACGAATTGCCTATACCTAGTGAGCTAAAACAGTTTAAGGAAATGGATAACTTAATAACCTAGTCACTCGAAGTCAATGGACTGGCAACGTTCCCATTACTGGTCCACTGTAGACTTCAACTAGCTTTTTTGTACTACGTGTTTAAGTTGCATAGTTTCTTTTATAAGCTTTGAAGAGAATAATAATTTTAAACTTGTAAAAGTGGCTTACATTATCTAGCAGTTAAGAGGAAAATTAATTGTAATCTCACATAGAAGGTTTAATAAAAGCTACTGGTTGTATAGTGGTTAAAGATCGACCATTAGAGCGTTCTGTATTTATAACAGTTTCTCTGTATAACTGTGTCTGTATAGAAGGCGATTATGCACCCTGCTTTATGAACGCAATCCCACTTCCTACTAATATTATAAACAAAAAGGTTTATGAGTATGGATAGATGGAGGGATGTTTGTTACACTTTTACGTAAAAACTACACAATGGATTTTAATAAAATTTGATATGGAGTTAGCTGACACCCTGGATTAACATTTATGCTACTTTTTATCCCTGTATTCCTACGGGAACGGGACCTACGCATGTGAAACCGCTGGACGTCTGCTAGTATTTCTATAAAAGAGTTACGTAATTTACAAAGAAGATATTTGAAGTGTCAGGATTTATTTATGTTTTCAGTTAACCTTTAGACAGATACTTACTACATTTAAACATACACCTATCATGAAACAGGAGGAAAATAAATAAGAAATCAAGAATATAATAGATACTTGTTAAAATAACATAATACAGTCCTTCCACTTTTATTACTATTATGATTCCTGCATACGCATGATTATGAGCAGTTCAACCATTAGATTAGTCTGGTCTTAACAAGCGGAGCCACCACTCTCTAAAACGAATCGTTTTTTTTAAGTGATGCTGTTGTTTCTAAACATCTTTGTATTTTTGTAAAATTGTTTCGATTTTTTTTTAAATGTAATAGAATACTACAGCTGACCAGATAACATACCTACACTATTAAAGCTATCTTAAAGAGCTACATAAGGGATAGAGCGGCTTGTAACTTATAAGTAACGAACGTGGTTGCTATTAGGTGAATCAAGTGGGTCATCATACTGGTACTCAGAAGCCCAGAACCCTAATAAGTATTACTGAAGGGTATCTAGTTACCCAGCAACAGGGTTGTGGAAGTACCCCCATGCAAAATGGCAGCAACTCCATGAAAAATGGTGGCATTCAACTGCAGATGTTTGGACTGGAATCCGACCCGAATACAGTTTGTAAAAAGCTAGGCTGATGATTATGCCACGTGTTGTTCTAAAAACAAAAGAGTTTCATTTCAACACTGTCAAAAAGAACATTTCGCAGATAAGACATTATCTTAGGAGCACGTCGAACAGAAATAGATTTACTAGGTACATTTATTTTTATGTCTCCGGTACAGATGACGCTAACAGGCTTATCTTATCGCGTCTTATCTGTCGAGTGGAGGACACTCGCTGTAAAGGATGCGACGTATAATCTGGGAAACTGTTATTGTTTTGATCGGATACATTAAAAATAAGTGTTTTAGGTATCTAACTGTTTTTACCTACATCTTTTTCAGTGTAGTAAGCAGTAGGTATTCTATATACTACGTCACTCTTTGGAACAAAATCTATAACTACCATAAGAGCTTCTGTATTTTTGTTTGAACGTGCTAATCTCTACAGATACCACCAGCCCCCCTAGCCAAGTTGCAAACGATTCGTATCTATTCTCTTTCTACAATCGAGAACGCCTCCATCACCTTTCGCTAAGTCACGTGGTCAAAAGAAAGGGTTTTGAGGCGTTCTCGATTGTAGAAAGAGAATAGATACGAATCGTTTGTAACTTGGCTAGGGGGGCTGGATTAGAAACATATTTGTAACATCACGCTACGACTCTTAGGAGTGGGTGAATTCACGGAGCATTTCCAAGTAGCTAGGAAATCACGTTCAGCGGTTGATCGGGTCATTCGTAGTTTTTTGACAGTTGTTACTTGTCCCATCGCCTCGGTACCTTTGTCTTGTTAACGGGGCAGATTAAACTTTTGCAATAAAAGTAAGTAATATTTACCCCGGTACTGTTTTTCTTTATGGAATGTAACAGATCTTATTATTATTATTTATTATTTATTTATTTATCATTAAAAAAGAGGGTAACTAAATTATAAAATAAGCCCCACAAAACCGTTGCAATGGTTTGACTAGGCGAAGAGTCTCTAGACATGTCAACATAAACATACCTAAAAATTAAACAATAATTAGATTTCAATTGTAAAAAACTTAGGATATTTCTAAATAATATAATTTTAGTTTACTTTTAAATCTATTAGTGTTTGTTTCACTTCTTAAGTCTTCCGGTAGACTGTTCAATAAGTATGGTATTCTTTTGTTTAATGTTCTGTCACCAAAGTAATTGGTGACTCTGGGTACATTGAATCTACCAGCAGCCATAGATCGTGTATTAAGGTTGTTGTCTACGTGGGTTAAGTTATGCTCTTGGGTACTATGGTGGTTAACTAATAGTAGATATTTCTGTTTGTAAGTGATCGGTAGGATTTTGCATAATTTAAATAATTTTCGATAATCTCCTTTACAGCTGCTTTTAGTTTTTTTAGTAACAAGTAGTTTTAAGAATCTAATTTGAAGAGCTTCTAATTTATCTAAGTTAGTTTTGAATGTTAATCCATAGCTGTCAAGAGCATAACTCATAATAGAATCCACTAACGTCATATAAATACATCTTAATATATTAATAGGAACTTTAAAGCTAAGATGGTACATTTTACTTAATAATATTCTTAATTTACTAGAAATATAGTCTACGTGTTGGGACCAGGAAAAGTTTTCATCTATTTTCATGCCAAGATAGGTTAAACAGTCAACTCTTTCGATAGGTTTACATTTACAGTCCAGTAAATTATTGTGATGACACTTATAATCGTGGGCAAATAAAGGTAAAGTCGCACTATGAGGTCGTAAATATGGCGAATTAATCAACATTAGGTTAGTTTTACTAGCGTTTAATATAATGCCGTTGTCGTGCGACCATTTAACAACCGCGTCTATATCTTTTTGAACTAGCTGGTAGGTATCATCTATAGATATTAGTTCCGGAGCGAAGTATGCACAGGTCATCTGCGAACATATACGCTGAACAATGCTGTAGCACTCGGTAAAAGATGTGAACATGCATAAGGTAACATATTGGTCCACATCCCGAGCCCTGCGCCACCCCACTCCGCACCTCTACTCTGTCACTAAGCGCATCCTCCACCTTAACACGGTAAGAGCGTGCGGTGAGGTAATCACGAACCCAATGGTTTAGTGGTTCTCTCACCCCGCACTCCTCCATTGCATTTAGGATGGTATCGAATTGTAAAGTGTCGAATGCTTTTTATAGTCAAAAAATATTGTAAGTATTATCATGTTTTTTATCATCTAAATAACTGTTTATTTCATCTGTGAATTTTGAAAGCAATGTATTTGTACTTTTCCCTTTTAAAAAACCATGTTGACACTCGTTAATGATATTATGTTTTTGCAGATAGTTA
Source organism: Euplexia lucipara (assembly GCA_921972225.1). Lineage (NCBI taxonomy): Eukaryota > Metazoa > Arthropoda > Insecta > Lepidoptera > Noctuidae > Euplexia > Euplexia lucipara. The sequence continues at coordinate 9,331,721 of OV179144.1, read as the reverse complement.
CTTAATTGGTTGACGATACACTTTTCTATGATTTTATCTATACTAGGTAAAATTGAAATTGGTCTGAAATTTGATAAATTTTTGCGATCCCCTTTTTTTATTTTGCCGACTATTGCCTCTTTAAGCTTGTTAGGAAATTTGTAGTTCTTGACAGTTAGGTTTATTAGTTTAGCTAAAACGTCAGTGAATTCTTACGACGCGCGCGCACACCGTCACGAAAAACCCTGAAGTTAGGTATAGTCAACATTTTAGTTTTTTTTTTTCTATTAAGAGTGTCATTTTTAAGAAAGATTTTTATCTTGTTACGCCAAAGAAGTATAACTTTTAATGCTACATATTTACATTCTACATAAGTACACACACTTTTTACCTGTTCCAATCTCTAATGTATATGGTTATTCGTTTAATAGTTACCACAAATATCGCTTGGATCGTAAAAATAATACATATCGAACAGTAACATTCAGCTTGTATGTCCCGTGAGAATGAATTTGATACCAGCCCATTGTTTTCCTTTAATGGATATTTTATGCAACTCTGTGTACAGGGTAAAGGGACAACATCGCATGTACTGATACCACGAGTTCTGTATATATTCTGGGCGCCAGCGATTTATCAAGAATCACCGCGTGAAAATTTTGATGAAATGAAGGCGAATCGAACTGTCATTCCTTACCTTAACCTTCCATGGCTCTTTGATGCCTCCATCTTTGCTCAGAACCTGTGTCATCAACATTCGGTTGCCTCCCATCATCATCATTTTAACCGAAAAACGTCCACTGGTGAACATAGGCTTCCCCCATGTGTTGCCACAACGACGTCCTGTGCGACTCGTATCCACCGGATTCCCGCAACACTCACCAAGTCGTCGGCCCTAATACCTTGAGAGAGACCTTCCAACGCTGCGTCTCCCAGTGCGTAGTTGCCACTGCCGAAGTTTTGGCCTAAACGACCATCTGCCGGTCGATTCAGCAAAAGTCACGCCGTGAAAACTTGAGTGAAGTGAACTGTCAATGCCTAGCATTAGTATGGAATGACAGCTCAATTCACCCTCACTAAGCCTACATTTTCATGATGATTTGACCAGAATCGCACTGCTGTTCAGCGAGCACTGTGCCGGGTGCCCTGCCTACTCCCACTTATGTTTGGCAATTCTCCAGGCTATTTCAGTAAGTTATCTGTATAGGTTATGAATTAAAACATACTAAATAGAAAAGAAAAAAAAATACAAATAATAATAAACTAGGACCACCGACCATCAATAAAACTACCAGTAGAGTTCACACTCTACTGATAGTTTCATTGATGGTCGATACCAGTATACCAGTCACTGTCTCCAGTGAGTGGTAGGTATAATTTCCCGTAGCAACAAAGGCATTCTTAACAAGACATTTAATAAAGGGGTCGACGTTTTAACAAAGAGGAATAAACCATCTAAAAGATTTATTTAATCTGATTATTTTAGCACGACTGTGACAAAATGACAGCCAAAGGTCGAACAACAATAAAATTTAATCAAAATGTAATTTATGAAGATTAGTGTAACGCTGCGTACAAAAGGATCGTATATTGGAAAGAGAACAATGCTTCTGATGTCGACGATTTATTCCCGGGAAATAGTTTGTGGCTAGAAAGGCTTTGTAGCTTTAGAGCAGTTTGCAGTTTTTTTTTATGAAGTCCAGTTTAAATGGGTAGAGAAAAAGATTGAAACAACTAACTCCGCGAGTAGTCTTCTAGTAGTAACAGCTACCCAGCTGTAACTACTAGAAGACCACTTGCAGCGTATACAGAATGTAAAAAGACCGATCACATAGCCGATAACCACACATTCTGTACATATAATTAAGTAACTTTAACCAAAAAATAATGCTTTTTATCGCGCGCATTGCATAGCGCGACAACGGAACGCAACTTTTGATCAGCTGAGCGTATGGCCACTCTCGCTTGGTCGTTGACCCGACCGGCCCGCTTGTTTAGTATCCATTGGATTTTTGTAACTTCAAATGCGTAATTTGTTTTGAAAAATCGATAATTTTGATAATGTTTGTTCGGAAGAAAGTTTACTAATGATACTTGGAATACAATTTAGAAAAAAAAATTGCACTTTGACCTTTAATATCTCCAAAACCAGTTAATTCCCAGGTATGTTCTTGAAGAAAAAACTATCCCAGTGATGGGTAGAATATGAAGTTATCGTTTACGTTGAGGGTCTTTTTACTCACTGTATATTGTATGTAGTAGATATTCTTCTTTCTTTTTCGTGATGTTAACCTGGTGTTAAAGTTTTATGCCTCCCATTGATCCTGGTTTAGCTTCTGCATTCCATCAATAAATATTTTTCAAGCATGCCGGTTTCCTCATGATGTTTTCCTTCACCGTTATTTTGAACCAAGTTATCGTCATATAATACGCACAGTCGCACATTAATCTAAAAAGGTTGAGGAGCGTGATTTGGGTTTGAACTCGAGACCAATGACTTGACAGTCTGCCGGACACATTACTAGACTATTACTGCTAGCCAATATCTAGAATAAAAGATACAAAATAACCATTTCAAATTGTTTGGAAAAAAAAACGTTTACCTAACTTAAAATAATATAACTTACACTAATGTCTGGTAATAGATCATCGCAAAAAGCTTAACAGCTTACGTACTTAAGCTTTTTCGCGTCCATATTTCACAATAATTCTACACACTCATGCGATGACGTCGCACTAAAAAGAACACTACACACGCTACACAGCTCTTTCATACAAATTTGTACAGAAGTACTTATCTAGATTCTTTACTTCATTGTATACAGTGTTGAATAGGCAAAGTGCGGCCAGAAGCAGAATAATAAGAGGTAAATGGTACCAACGCGCAGGAGGCACCGATTTAAAAAAATCAATCACTTATGTGGCTGGCACTGATTGAACGGAACGACAAAGCGCCACGGTATACATAAACAGAATTAGTACAGGAACAGTTTGGTTAAAAATAACTTAAAGATTTGGTCAAATCTTAACAAATGTTACAACTGACGATTTAAATAATAAAAATCATAAACAATATGGACTCTGAAAAACATCTTAATATTTTATGTTACAATGTATTGTTTTGACATGACATGCCGTCGAAAAAATTTCTCAGGCAGACCGGTTTCCGCATGATATTTTCCTTCACCAATTTTGAAGCAAGTGAAATATTATGATTGGTACAGAGACCAGCATATTAAGCTATCCCAATGAGTCAAATTTCTTTGATAGTTTTTCAACAAAAATAGAATGATGTTCAATTGGGTAAATTTACAGTTTGAGGTAGCTTGGTGTCCTGGCGTCGGTACCTAAAATAATTTATCATATACTTCATAACCGGTGTAGCAAAATATAGCGAAGTAACCAGCCTGAGTTAGAAAGACTTTGATACCAGGTTAGTAACCAATCTTCCAAAACAGAAGAATAGTTTTTGCAATACATTAAAACATTAAATGTTAACATGTACAATAATAGGGTGCAAACTCAAGACTTTGAGATGGACTGCTTTGACAAATATTACATTACAACTAATATCAAACTGCCTCCAGTTAGGGCTCTAGTTAGGGGGAGCCCTAACTGGAGGCAGTTTGATATTAGTTGCTCAAACGATAACGACGATAAATAGGTGCGCACACGGGAATATTCCGCGAATTCGCAGTTATGTGTGGGAACACATAACTGCGAATTCGCGGAGTATTCCCGTTTGAGCACCTATTTTTTGAGCACCTATGCATTTAGCACCAAAGGTATTCCCATTTCCCATAGGTTAATGCATAGGTGCTCAATATATAGGTGGTCACACGGGAATACTCCGAATTCGCAACGCATTGCAAATATCTGCGAGGTATAGTCACCTGAACCAACGCTTTACCGGACGAAATCGTACCGCAGCAATTCGCATCGCGGTTTTGTGTGGGCGCCCTATGACTTGAAGTCGATCCTGTCGCGGTCACTACGTTCACCTAGCTGCCGAGCCCAAGGGCAGCCACTATGTGCAAATGCCGACTTGTGTTTTACCTTCAGTTATAAATAATAGGAGTGCATAACATTAGAAGAAGTTCAAGTCTCAAGCCACTTGGAACGCTGGAACGTGTAATACCTCTGCACGCCTGGTACTTATCGGACCAAGCAGCGCAAGCTCCACCTTCAAGGACACGTGAGAGTACTTTTAATATTTAAAAACGCCCCAGTGCTAATTGATTGGAGAACTTCCGAACATTGGCCCAGCCCCCTCATTAGCAGACGACACCAATACCCAATTGTGTTCAATTTTTTGCGGAACCTGCTAATTGGGTCACTCCCCTGTCACTGCGCGAGCGCACTACGTTATAATATATTTAGCTACTCGTACCTCCTCATTACCGCTTTTATCCTAGTACTAATGGGCTCGCCGATGAACAAATCTGTTTCTGATTCTGAGCTTGCTCTAATGGAAAAAGATCAGTCTGTAGCGCCTCTGAACTATGTATTCCAACGCACTAAAAGGAGTAGAGAAGAAATCTCCTTATGCGACCAGCTGGACGAGTTTAAACATGAAATTAAGGAAATGATGTCTATTTTCTCGACTAAACATGGCAATGAAATACAGCAGATGACCTCAACCTTAAAAGAAATCCAACAGACTAACCTTAGTATCGAAAACTCAATTTGCTATCTCACTGCACAAAATGAGGCTCTTAATAATAAAATTACTCAGCTAGAAAGCCAGAACAAGGAGGACAAGCAATATATTGCGGTGCTGGAGAGTAAATTGGAGGAAATTCAGATAGGAACTCGCAAAACTAATTTCGTCATTAAAAATGTTCCAAAACGAATCAATGAAACCAAGGAAGACCTGGTGGACATGATTGTCTGCCTGTCGCGAAACATAGAATGTAAAATTGAGAAATCGGATGTGAAGGATATATATCGACTTCGTGGAAAAAACAGCGAAAGCCTGAATCAACCCATTATTGTCGAAACTGGGTCCACATTCCTTAAGTCCGATGTTATGAGAATGAGTAGAGCTTACTACATTAAGCATAAGTCTCGACTGAGCTGTAAGCACTTAGGATTTAAATCAAAGGAAGACACACCGATATACCTAAGCGACCACCTGACAGCTAAAGGGTCTCGCCTTCACTTCCTGGCCCGGGACCTAACGAAATCGGGAGTTTATAAATTCTGCTGGACAGCTTACGGAAAGGTCTACGTGAAGAAGGATGAAGGTTCGCCCACCATTTCAGTTAGAACTGAAGAGCAGATACATAATCTCATGGGGGCCAAATGACTCCCAGCGAATAATCAACCACACTACTTTCATAGTTTACCCTACTATGTGATAATTAATACTGTAGTGGTTATCTCATTGCCTTTTTTTACTATATTATTCTTAAAATGCGACCCTTTTGGTTTGTGTAATTTTTCAATGTACCCCTTTTTATTGTATTTTCTTCATTCATGTATACATATAACTATCATAACGCATGTTAACACACACAAACACACAACAGATACTCACACTCATACAAACATACAGTATACTTTAAAAATAACCCAGTACTCTAATCCGAACCTCAGTCAGCCTAGCACGCGTGGTTACTGTCTTAATTTACTTATACGTTACATATATCTAATTTACTTTGTGGCAACGTCTATTCTGATTATAATTCATACAAATGGGTGACACCCTTCAAACTCTAGATGAGATCGACCAGATCGAAGTTGCGCGCGCATTCGAATGTGCCTGCACGGAGCTGCAAGATCATATTAAAATTGGTAAACATGACTTGACCATTATTTCTCAGAACATAAGGAGCATTTTCTGCAACTTTGAAGACTTCACACTTTTACTGTCTACATTAAAATTTGAAACAGATATCATAATTTTAACCGAATGTAGGCTACACAAGAATAAACATATACCTCAACTTGACAACTATCTCTCTTTTTCAACTACTCGTCAATTAAATCAAAATGACGGTGTAGTACTTTACGTTAAAAAAAACTTAAAACCTAAAGTTAAAGAAATTAACCTGACTCATGCTTCATGTCTACAGTTGGAAGTACTTAATAATATTATTCTAGGCGTGTACCGATCCCCATCCAACCCAAATACGGATATGTTTGTAGATTCTTTATGTACTCACCTCAATACTTTAACCTCTCATAAAAGTATCATTATAGCGGGGGATATTAACATAAATCTCAAATCCAAAGACAATGAGCCGCCGCATGAATACAGGAATAGGGTTAACTATTTAAATATGTTATCACTATACGGAATTCTACCTGGACATACTTTACCTACACGTGAATCCAACTGTTTAGACCATTTTATGATCAAAATAAATAAAAAGAAAATATCTGCATCTATTGCTATATTACACACTTCCATCACCGACCACTTCACTACCTTTCTATCTTTATCTAAGCTAAAAACTAAAGTTATTACCAGTAAAACTAAAATATCTATTGATTTTGAACAAGCCTTAAACCACATTAGAGAAAATAATATAGCAGACCTACTGTTCTGTAGTGACCCGGACCATTTAACTGACCTACTAATATATAAACTAACTGATTCTATTAATCAAAGCACAGTTACAAAAGCCATTCCAAACAGCAAGCGTATTGTTAAGCCATGGATAACTGCCGGTTTACTAAGATGCATTAGGAATCGCAACAAACTCCAAAAAAAAGCACGTAACGACCCTTTTGATAATATCCTAAAAATAACTTACCGACGATATCGCAACTACTGTAATAACTTAATAAAAAAGTTAAAAAGAAAATTTGAAAGAGACCTACTAGCTAATTCTGTAACAAATAATAAATTATTGTGGCAAAACATTAAAACCTTAACTTACACAAATAACACAAAAAGTCATAACACTGAATTATTACAAATGAGATCAAATTCAACTGAGTCTGTTAATTTCATTAATGACTACTTTGCAAATATTGGCAAAGAGCTAGCCCAAAAAGTACAACCCTCAGCACGCAACTTAAATTCTTTTAATTCTGAAACACTGTCTACACAGACAAACTCGTTTGTTCTTTTGGATACGGATACCGAAGAAGTCGATGGGGTTTTGATGAGCCTAAAGTCTGACAGTGCACCCGGCTGGGACAACGTGTCCACAAGATTTTTAAAACATATTAGGCAAGATATTGTTCCCATTATAGCCCACTTGGCCAATCTTTGCTTTGCAAAGGGCAGCTTCCCCGCACCACTTAAGCAATCTATAATCACTCCTGTTCACAAGGGTGGGGATAGAGACGATGTCAACAATTACAGACCTATATCCATCTTGCCAGCCATATCGAAAATTATTGAAAAGCTTATAAACAGCAGGCTCTTAAAATTTCTACTCAAATTTAACATCTTAAGCAGCTCGCAATTTGGATTCAGGCCGGGATTATCAACCGAGGATGCAGTTACTGCTCTTAGCTCCCTAGTGGCTGGTAATCTGGATAGTGGTAACAAATGTCTGACCGTTTTTCTGGACCTGAAAAAAGCGTTTGACACCGTCTCTGTTCCTATCCTCATAAACAAATTAGAAGCGTCAGGTATAAGAGGAATTCCACTTAAAATGTTTACCGACTACCTCTCGAACCGGAAACAAAGAGTTAAGGTAGGAGAATACGTTAGTAACGATGCAAAAGTCACTTTCGGTGTGCCTCAGGGAAGTGTGCTGGGCCCTACATTATTCCTACTTTACATTAATGACCTCTGCAACCTTAAAATAAATAACGCTAGAGTTTTTTCCTACGCTGACGATACTGCAGTAGTCTTTTCTGGGAAGTCTTGGGACGATGTTGCTGGAAGTGCTGAAGCTGGTATGACTCGAATTGCTAAATGGCTCTCAAATAACTTACTTACACTTAACACAGCTAAAACAAATTATATATGTTTTAGCATATCACACAGGACACAACCAAACCCCGACTTTATTATAAAGGTACACGAGTGTGATGATTCAATTAACTGCCTATGTCCAACACTAGTCAAAGTTTCTCAAACCAAATATCTTGGTATTGTTGTTGACCAAAGATTATCTTGGTACTCCCATCTTGAACAAGTTACCAACAGAATTAGAAAACTGAGTTGGATTTTCAAAAATTTAAGGCATATCGTGCCAAATAAAATAACCGCCAACACAAATAAACCCAGAAATCTACTTAATGAAATATACATAGCTATAGTCCAGTCTGTCTTAGTATATTGCATCCCCATTTGGGGTGGGGCTGCTAAGACTAAATTCATAGACCTTGAGCGGGGACAACGGGCTATAATAAAATTAATGTACTTCAAAAACCTAAGGTACCCTACACAAAGTCTTTATCAAATAAGTAATTTACACTCTGTTCGCAAACTATATATAATTAAAACTATTCTCAGGAAACATAAAACTCTTAATTTTGATCCCAGCTTAACCTTGAAAAGAAGAAAAGATATAATAGTTGAAATTCCTAAAACTAAAACCAAGTTCGCCCGTATTCAATACGACAAACGCTCAGCTCAGCTTTACAATCGAGTAAACAAAGAGATATACATATACAATAAACCATTGACTGACTGTAAAAAAATAGTAACTAATTGGATAAAACCACTCACCTATGACGACACGGAGAAGCTACTGGAATAAACAAAACCTTACACTTAATGCACTCATCATTCGTATTTGTAAGTATACAGTCTGTTTCATTCATTGCCACTTACACTCACTCTGTCTTTTACATTAAATTTAACAAACCCTCACACTATCACCTAACTTTCACACGCACAGATGCTCACATTCAACATTCAAATTCACATTTACACACCTTTATACTCACAGTAACACACCTCAGTATTCACACTCACACACACCTCCATTTTCACTTTCACACACCTTCATAGTCATAGTCACATTCACACACCCTCATATTCACATTCACACACCCCTACTCTCACTCACACATTTGCATGCTTCTTGTCTAGTTTTAATTTTCTCTTTTATTTTAAATCACCTGTTTTTATAACACTTAAAACAAGTAATTTCACGTTAATATTTTAAGTTTTGGAAGAGCGGAGTCTCCTAACACAGGCTTTTTGCTTAAAAGGAGGCTCCAATCACTAGTTGTTAAGTTTACTTGTAAAACAAATAAAACATTTTCATTTTCATTTTCATTTTTTCAGTTTGTATTATTTTAAATCACTTTCAGTAGAAATTCTTAGTTAGGTGTAACCTTTTTAAACCGACTTACGGAAAAGGAGAAGTTTTTGGCTGTTTCTTACCTTATAACACCGTCATTTCAGTTTTTTTTTATTTTAAAAGGTATACGATCCGTGCGGTCCCATATAAATGTAGTTTGGTTGTAATAATATCAAAATAAATGATAATAAAAAAAACACCAAATCCTAAACTAGAGTTACCTGTTAGTGATTTTAATTGTAAAAAAATGTTTTTACGTAATTATGCTCTCATACTTTTTTTCTCTTTTTCTTTCTTTTTTACATATACATAAACTCATGCCTGTTTCCCGTGAGGATAGGCAGAAACTACAGAGCGCTATATGCTACGATTCTTACATACTTCTTTTGCTTCGTTTACATTCACACACGCCTGTTGCGAATACTACGCTCCTGATCTTTCAGAAGAACCTCACCAATAAGGTCTATGTATGTCCTTTTAGGGCGTTCTTTCCCGGCGTTCCCACTTACATCTGCCGCATCATCAACCACCACTTGCACCACCGCTTCCAACTGCATCTGCATCTTTCTTTTTTATTTCAACTTATATAGAAAACAACTAAATACACGACGATGATGACTGTTAGCGAAGAGTTACCTGCATTACGTTGGTAGCTCTAGGAAATATTACGAGCAAATACGCAAGGAAAAGTACCAACCTATTATTTTCTTTTGATTAGTATACAATGTTTGCGCAATATACTTTTCCGTATTTGCTTAAGATATTGAGAACGCTTTATTTTCTTATGCGGAATTCAATGTTAAAGAAACTTACCTACACGGGTAAAACTTTTATGAACAAACTGAAAAGTAAAAAACAACAAAATAGTAATGAGTAAGCATTTGTACTTATATTATGTACTTTGTAAACTCGATTGATTGCTGTATGTTTTAATAATAACGTAGATATTATTAATAATTATTATGTAAGTGGACGCTATGTGGTAAGCATCCATTATGCTCGCATTTCGTAATTCGATTCCCCATCCACAATCATATCGTTGTATTATTATATCTTCAAATGATTGAATTGCGTAAAGCAGTAGTAACAGAATAAACAGCAGATTTGCTAACTTTTGAATCACTGCTTACCATCAGGTGGGATTGCAGTCTAACACTATCTCTAGATCAGCTATCCGTTTTTGAAAATTGTTTATCAATAGATAGCCACATTATTTGTGATTGTCCTAGGACCTAGGCTTTATTTTTAAATTAAGAGGGGGTGGAAACGATTTTCGAGTAAGAAATTCACAAGGACGAAGTCGCGAGCGAAGTGCTACTATTACATAAATCGTCGTGTCTTCTCTATTTTAACTTTTACTTTCTTTGGAAAAGACTGTTATTATTAGCTGTAGTTACTTATTGCTGGCTATTAGCGCGCAAACGATCTGGACTTGTGTTGTCCCTTCTCAGTAGCTGCCAGCGAAGCTAACGCTACGGTTTAAGGTCATCAATCGCTCATTTCATCGCAGTTTGAAGTCTCATGTTTGCTTTTTCGCTGCGATATTATGTGGGTCTTCAATAAGAAGATAAAACTGTTTTTCAACTAGATAGAAAGATAAAAAACTGTCAATAAAGTGACGAGACTTGTACTTAAATAATTACAGCCGCACGGGTTGGTTAAAGGTAATCTAAGCCTGACAAGGTCGGTCTGTGGATAGGTGATGGTAAATTACATATCGGGAAATTCCCGTGCCCCAGAAAGCATGTTAAGCAGTGGCTCCTGTCTGCCATTTATAGAACTTTAACTGTTGTTATGGGTATTCAGAAGCCCTCTTAAAAAAGAGGTAGTAGGACGCTAGACAGCAACAATTTAATTTAAATTCGTCCATTACAGACATCAAGTTATTTTAGTAATTAACAATTAAATTAGAGCATAACTTAAAATTAAAAGGTAACAATAAAATTCAGTAAAATAATGTCATTCATAACTCATAACAGTAAATAATACAAATTAAACAATCAAATGATGTTAAATCATGTATTAATAAAATTAGGATGTCAATATACAAAGTCTAATTATTTTTTTATTAAAAACTCGTCAATGGTGAAGTATACTATCTCTAACAGAAGGCTTTTTAATATGTTGTTTCATTTTTCAGCAGTATATTCCCTCCAATATTTTAGCAACTTATTAGACAAAATTGGCGCCATACAGAATATACATTTTCGCAATAGAGTCGTCTTGGATCTCGGGATATATAGCTTACTATTGTCGCGTCTGTTTCGAACAACTTCAAAAAGGTATCATGTTACCCAGTTACTGGGTTGTGGAAGCCAAAAGACACTCGCTTTTAGTAAAATATTGGTACAATAGCCTGCTGCAATCGGTTAGACTGGAACCGAACCCTATTTTACTTGAAAAAAGGCGAGGCAGATAATGAAAGACACTGTAAGGAAAAATAAGTGAAAGTTATATAAGCAATACGGTATGAGACAGTTTTACTAAGAGTACCTACTTACTTACTTATCAAACTATTTGAGTAACGTCCCAATGCAGTAACGCAAGACCTTTGCTAGGTAACGCTGCAGTTAAGATACAACAATCATAATGCGAAAAGTATCTTTTACGACATATTTCCATCTTTTTGTTTACTGCCTTACTTTTTCAAGTGCGTTTTTCATGGCAAAAAAGACGCGAGTTTATTTATGCATGTGTGTTTTTCAAGCGTTACGCAATTGAATGTAGATACAAGACTGTGAGGCATTTAAATAGTTCAGCCATTTCTGCTCCGGCAAGCCGTCTAGACGTGCACACGCTTGCTCAGTTCTCATGCAAATAGACATGTAACTATTTACTGGTACAATTCGAGCACATCCACGGTCCTATACGTAGCTTGGCTCACAATTAAAACTTATTATGACAGAGATAACGGACCCATTTACCATTTTTACTGTTTCTAGTTTTAAAGAGTCTTTATTTAGGCTCGTGAATTTAGCGGTTGATTCACAATGATTATTTTTGTAAAACCAACAATTTTAGCGGCAAATCTAACTCGTGCTAATTATTATGATACATTTTTATAATCAACCGGTTACGAGTTTTCAACTTAAATAATTATATCAGCAGACTTAACTAAAATATCATTTATCGAAATATTTTTTTTTACTTTGAGTTCTTGGGAATTCTAAAATTCTGAAATGTTGCTGGATTTTGCAGTTCTAGGTATCTACCGTACCTAGAACTGCTACAATCCAGCAACATTTCTAGGAAAATCAAATTGATATATTTGATATTGCATGTCATAATTTAAACCAGCGTCCTCAATAACGAGAAGGTTCGCTATTCGTTTATTTGAAAGTTGGGATTGGTATATTGCGTCTACACATTGGTCCTATTTTAATTATTTTAGTTTTATAGATTTTAGACATCAAAGTTAAGTATACTAATAGTATTCTCAGAGCCGTACTAAGCAATGTGCGGTGACTGACGAGTAAGTAGTTAGGTTAATGACATTGTAAAAAAAAGTAGACTTCTAACTAACATCAAGAACTGTGTTAGACCAGACTTCTACTACTAAGATAGTGTACAAAACTCGCCAAAGGAGTACACCGCGAATAAACCTGGGATTTTAATTAATGTAACATATCTGAAATCGCCATACCGCCTTTCGCTAGCTTATTAATCAATACTCATACCTTCTCTGCTTGAGAAGAGGCCTTAACCTTTTAGTGGAACACTAACGAGCTGGTATTATGCGCCGATATATACTTACTTTGAGGATGCCGTCAAAATTCATGTAAAAATGCTAAGCACTTTATTTCTCGAAGTTTTTATGAAGCATTCTGTAAATTACCTTTCCTTTCTTCAGAGCTGAAGTATTAATAGTGTTTTATAAGAATTATACAGGCGGTATAATAACAGTGGTGGGGCCAACGTCATATTGCTTCAACAGCAATTCATCAAACCTGCAGGGTACTATCGATCACGCCAACGGTGTTAATGCACCAACATATTAATGATTCCTTCAAAACACTGCTATCGTATTATTACCCTAATGAAATTCCACTATCGAAGCAAATTACCACGAGGGTAATGTACCAGCCACGCAATTGGGCCGCAAATTACTTTTCAAGACGTAAACTTTAATGTAACCAAAAAATTACTCGTTAAGCTTGCAATTAACCGATTTTCTGAACAATAAAAGTTCGCAACTCTAATCATACCTGTCTAGGGTCTTGTTTTAATTAGTTCAATGCCGTCTTTGAAACCAATTTTCATGAATAGTTTATTTCGGACTGGAATTAATTTGCACAGCTCTGGATACTCGATCATAAATTTCTTATATTTTTAAAATAATGCAAAAAATGCTGTCATGAACGTATTTCTCAACCATTCAACCAATGAATTTTTAAATCATTATTTTAATAGCTTTTGTTTTTTATTAGGTAAATTTTAAAATAAACGTTTCTGTACTTAACGCCCAAAATTACCTTCAGTTTAACACTTCTATTAATAAATATTCACTGACTTCGTACTCGAAATAATAGCCTTAGGAATGATTTCTTTGTTCAACACTCGAAACTATAATTTGATTTATTTTTTCATTTCCGTCGGTTCATTTATTTGATGGAAGCAGAATTATGTTGTAGAGCAATTGTAGTAAGTTAATGGAAGGCAGCATATGCTCATGGTGGTACGCCCCCTCGATTCATTCCCCCTATCTGATTCAAGCACGCGCTTTTTGAATCAACCGCTGCCTGGCTGCACTCGCCTTATATAAAATCACGAAAACTTTTACAACACGTAAATATTATTACGTTTTTATGTGCGAAGGTATAATTAAATTTACGTTGAAAATAATGCCAACTGACACGATTACAAGGTTCTGCTTTACGAGCACTTTTGGAAATACCACCATAATTTATATTTTAATTTCACGTGGTAGTTATAAAACTTTGTTGATTATCATATATTTCGCATTCGTAGAAAGCAAAGTATTAATATAAAATTGATTTGGATCGATTTTACGTAGGTATTCATGAAAACCTGCTCATCGTCCTGTTATTGTTCACGTAGTGAAGATGAAATGAAGTGCCAATAGTAAAAATCTGTACTGTGTCAGGTTTCCTACTATTTTGGTTTTGGTTTTGTTCTCATAGTACAATAAAAAAACCTCCTCCTGGAGTGGGTTAAAAATAAGCACATCTGAACGGGTACTTACTTTTACTACTACTAACTAACCAATAAGGCCTTTAGAATTGGTAATCAAAGTCACAGACATAATTAAAAAACAAGAAACACGTCTTAAAGAAAGAACGTAAGTAGCTATGAACAAATCCTATCTTTATATTATTTTCAAAATTATTTCAAACTAGCTGACGTCACGCGGTTTCACGCGCGTAGTTTCCGTTCCCGTGGGAAGACAGGGATAAAAAGTAGCCTATGTCACTCGGGGATAGTCTAGCTTTCCAACGGTAGAGATTTTTTCAAATCGGGCCAGCAGTTTCGGAGCCTATTCAATGCAAACAAACAAACAATCAAACCTTTCCTCTTTATAATATTAGTATAGATGAGCATGGAAATAAAATACGGTCGTTACTTCTCGATATCTTTTCTTCTTCTAAGTCTAGTGTGTTCCCTACTAATTTAAGTAAATTTACAAGAATATACTCTAGAACATTTTTCATATTTATTGCTTTAGTACGGTTTAGGCACTGGTATATCTAACGTAATACTAATATCCCTACATACCCACTAATTCCATTAGCTGCGTTTGCGTTGAAGCGAATCTGATTGCCGAAATGATTAGTGAGTCACGGTAATATGGATGCCTCATATCAAAACATATGCTGCTTTAAACTAAATTTTGTAGGACATAATATCATCAGGAGATAAAACAGCCTTCGGCAGTTTAGTACATAACGTAGTTAGACGAAGTACTTAATTAAAAATATAGTACAAATATTATGTGACTGCCTCGTTGGTATAGTGGTCGCAAGCGCTACTGCTGATCATGAGGTCCCGGGTTCGATCCCCGGGTCGGGCAAAGTGTTATTGAGTTTTTCAATCTGGGATTTCTCAGAGCAGCCCGGAGTCTGGATTTGTGCCCGATGGATGGCAATAGGCTCGCCCCCTATTACAATGGGACTTAAACATAATGGCGAAATGTGGGTGTACTACCAGGTAGGTACACCTCTGCCTAGCCCTTCGGGGATTACAGGCGTGGCGATATGTATGTACAAATATTATGATAATGGTCTTTATAGTTCTATGATATGCCTTTTAAACGCGGTTAGTAAGTTGATGGTTAAGTTTTTCATTGCACCTAGCTCATCACTCAAACCATGCTAATTGCAATGAGCAAATAAAACTCAGCCATGACCGTTTGATAACCCAATTGACTTATTAGTATTCTCGTGTAAAATTTTAACATATCGCTTGAACATTAACTACACAATTTATTCTTCTTGATTTATTTCAGTTGAACAAGCATTATTTAGAACAAATTATACGTCAATGGTCACCACGTGGGTCTCCCACAAAGATTTCCACAACGATGGATTCTGCGCTGCCCCCATCCACTGCTTCATTGCTTTCTGACATTTTCGTCAGACCGACATTCCACTTTTTAAGGGATATACTCACACTGCGTTTGCAGGTATGCAACACAGGAACCATCAGTTCTGCGAGAAATGTGCCTCGTCAATTCCTATTTAAGTTTGACATTTCTTCAAGTTATGTCGATTACTTAAGTTTTCTTGTGGATTTTTTTTTTCGATCCCTCACAAAAAACAAGCACAGCCTTTTTCACTGCCCTTTGGGTGATGCATTCCCCTATTAAGAGTGATTAAGTCCATTAACAGCGTCCATGTTGACGAGTTTGCGATTTTTCAGGGACTTCCAAAATAAGCACCCATGACACAGACAAAGTTGCACTACAAGGTTTCCATTCATACAGATTGGTATGCGTTTATGAAATCGTAAAAAACATTCATCTAAAAACTACACACTTGAATTAAATTCACTCCAAGCTTACACAGTTCCTTGAACATCAATCAAAGAGCTACCAAGTATGTAATAGCCCGATAGACACAGAGCTTTACATAGAAAACACTAACAAGTCGACACGAACCTTAACCTGTACGTCAAAGTGAATAGACGAGCTGAGGAGTCACGTATTTTACGTACCACAGAACTTGAGCCACGATAAATGATTTCGTTTCATGGTAAGTATTCGTGAAACAGAGCGGTGAAGTTTTGGCACGGCCATTTAGCTACAGTCCATTATTAGAAAACTTTAAAGATAAACGCTTGTACACAAAGATAAATATGGATGCCTTTATAAGTGCCTTGGTAATGGGCTGTTGACGCTTTTTGTTAAAAGGAGTGTGGAAATTTTGGTGCAGCATCTAAGTACAGCCGACAGACAAATTTTACCAATTGAACATGAGCCTTATACTGCGTGTAATAAAATTTAAAAACTATCAAAGAAATTTTACACATTTTAGTAGCTTGATATATATGCAGTACAGACGTGTACAGACGCCAGCACATCAAGTTACCCCAATGTGTCAAATTTTCCCAATTGAATATGAACCTTATTCTGTTTGACATAAGTTGAAAAACGATCAAAAAAATTTGACAAATTGGGGTAACTTGATGTGCTGGCGCCTGTACATAGATGTCGTCAAGCTGACATGTGTTTTATAATATGTTCATCATTCTTCCAGCTTTGAAAGTGAGACAGTCCTGGAGCAAAAATTACTCTTTGAGGAAACAAAATTTTATCAGTGTTTTTAAAACACTCCCTCACAAATTATGGATTTCAAATATGAACGTACTTCACTTGACTGGTTTGGTAGTATTAGAAGTCTAGGTAGTATTAGTCAAAGCAGTGTTTAACCTTATAAATAAAATAAAAACGGTAAATGAAAAATATTTCATTTAGCAATTTTGATTAACTGTTTTTTAAATTGTTATTCTGATGTAAAAAAAATATTATTGACGAAGAGATAAAACACTAAAGTACGTAACTACCGTAGTCTTTGATTGACTTTAGAAAGAAAATAGAAATTAGAAAATCGGTTTCATGTTCGGCGACCAGGTTTTCGACGATAATATTGTTAGCTATATTCTTGTTTGAGTAAATGCTTATATATTATGTAAGTATATTCAAAATTAACCAAAGGCACGAGCAAACTGAACTGAATTATATTTTACAATAAAATGCTCGTGGATCAAGACGATCATGACTGTAACTTTAAAATAGGACCATGAGATTATTTACAATAAACATTTTTTTTTTTTTTAGTATTATAAACCAGTGCTTGACTGCAATCCCACCTGATGGTAAGCAGTGATGCAATCAGTGATGGTGAAGCGCACTAGTTTATTTATTAAGAGCCTATTCACTCTAGCCTTGAAGACACCTAAATTATAATCGGACGGGAAGACCGCAGTAGGCAAGTTGTTCCAGTGCCAACGATGTAAGGGTGGACACTCGCCGTACGCCGGGTTGTCCGATGGTAGAAAGGTGATGGCGGAATCAAGTCATGTAATTCCCGTGCACACTCTCCAAAATGTATCCTATAGAAAACCTAAAGGCTAGCTATCCTACGCCTAAAGTGTTATTGGTATAGTTTATTTTTAAAACAAAGGACAGTACAAAATAGAATACTCTTTCAAACGTAATGCGTATTTCATCCAGTAAATCGGCCGTCCTTACTAAAGTGTTCACATTACCCGACATTGTCATACGGGACGCAACATATTGTGTCGATAGCCTTGCGTGCGCAATCCCATCTCTTTAGATCATGCGGCATACTCTGCTGGCGATGCTGCTGCAGTAGTTGAGAACCTTAGGAGGCGTTTGGCGTATCAATTATTATCGGTAATTTTATTTTCTTGCCATTTGAAGTCATACATTTTGTGTAGATCACATTGTCTTTGATCGTAATAAAGGTACTATCTATCTGACGTCTATAACTCAGTTACTGGGTAGTAAGATACGTTTAGTGAGACCGGTTGTTTAACTTAAAGACTACCCGTAACGACTATCAAAGATCAAGCAGTGGTAGTCGAGTCTAAGTATCGTACTTTTTTATTTTATGACCTATAAACTATTAATTAATAGTAACTTTATTAGTCTAACATCCGCAAATAAAAAGTAGTATCAAATCGTAAACAGTGCGTATATAAAAGGGGAGAATATTGCGTTAACAGAACATTGGACAACAGTTAGTGGCAATGTGGAAGTTACTACCATTATTAGCCGTTTTGGCTAATTTTATTTTAACGGTGTCTGCTGGTACGCATTTTGGATTGATTTTCTTAGTTCCCTTTTGTACAATTTAAAAAAATATTAGTGCCAGTTATATTAAGTGACAAATATTACAGTTTTACGTTTAAGGGAGGTGCTACATGAAACAAACTTCTCTCTAAAGCAAATTTTTGCAAATTGTTACGAAAGTTCATGCACAATTATTGCATATTATACTCTGTTTCATCACTTGATAAGCCTGCTATTGCATAGTTAACAGCTTTTTTATTTGTAAAATAAAGTTTATCAATTTTTGTCTAAAATACTGCTAATAGTATAGGATCCCGCTATAAAACGACTTTTCCCGAGCTGGTTAATGGATGAAACCTATTTTAAATTTAATATAAACTATTAACTATTATTTATTTAGACTATAACTTTTCATAACAATACAGACATACAAAAAATAAAAATTCATAACTTTTTTAATGAGAGTGAGAAGAAATTGGTGACTAGACTAATACGTATTAATCTTTTCAGCAAGGGATTCTCACACGATAATAATAGTGAACAACACCGCAGAAGCAGGTAGTCTTGCTGCAACAGGCGATGAAGGTAAGGTTTCAAACAATCATCCTTATCATTCTGGTATAAAATTTAGCGTGTGTGATATAGCCTATTAGTAGAGAAGTATTATATTATTATTAGTACTAGCTGTTGATGTCAGTTATCGCGTCCAGCACCCAGATGGTTTATTTGTTCCGATACCTGCAACAAATATTTTTATATTATATTATATAATATAACTACTAAAATGTGCACCCCTCTTTTCCTTGAGAGGAATCTTTGAGGGGGTCCTCAGGGATTGAACTTACAAAAAAGGATATTGACAAAAATCGTTATTCATAGGAAGTTAAAACCCAAATATAACATTTTGTTGGAATAACTTTGAAAATCAGAGAACTTTCATATTAGCTTTGTCCCCTCTTTAACCTCCTTAAGAAATGATTTTCGCAAAAATAAAAACATTTCCGCCGGGAAACTCTTATAATATAGGCCTTGCGTTGATATGACTGTCAGTCAGTCAGTCAATCAGTCAGTCAGTCAATCAGTCAGTCAGATTTTCCTTTAATATTAGATAGATAGATTATTAAGAAGATGATCACAATGATTACGACACAAACAAATAATTTAATTAAATAATCATGGCGAAATATTTTTCTGTCATTTTTATTTTATAAGTTCATTTTAAAAACAGACAATGAGATGAGTTTAGAATTTAGAATTAGCTACAGTTCTGAATTACAATGGATGACTCACTCGTTTTGAAACACATGCCTATTATATTGCTCTCGCACTCATATTCACAGTTCATTTTGTTGTGACAAGGAGATGTTTGGTAATTAAAATTTGTTTAAATCTCTCTCTTGTAAAAAAATCAGACATGTAAAAGTAAGTGAAGTTCAAGTATTTTTTGTGGATCTTGAAAACGTATGCTAAAAGTTCTGGTCAATGGAAAGTGTCTGATATTTTAAGTAGGTAGTTAGTTTTAATTATATACGAATAAAAATATAAATAAATCAGCCACCAGACCGAAAGTTAAGTAACTATTAACAATAGTAGGTTGCAGTTTTAGAAATATCAAATTGAAATATTAATAGAACGTACATGTGGTTTGAACTGACCAGGTGGTTTAAAGCCAATAGGCTGCCTTTTAAGTACGAGCATGTAAGCTTGGATTAAGGTAAGTATTTTTTAAATTCCTAAGTATCAGACTTGTAAGTTTGCTTTGAAGGAAACATAGTAGGTAAGCAAACTTACACTAAAATTACGTGAGTTTTTATTACAATCCGAGTCATTTAAAAAGATTTTTTTTCAATTTAAACTAGCTTTGTATGTTTGTACAATTCGTCTATGTGACAATGTTACTAACGCAATCATTGTTGTAGAAATAACACCAGCAAATACACCGCTGTACTTTTTTTAAAATCACCAATTAGCCGCTAGCGAGCATGACGAGCGGTGCTCATGCTTTTTCAGTATGAGAAGAGGCTATTGTTTTACAGAGGGATATTAGTTTACTAAGATAGAGACTGAACCCAAGAGGCCTTTGATAATAGAAGTGACAATAAAGTAGGGAGGCTTTTGATAAAAGGTAAAATAATAATTGTTCCCACAAACTCGGTAAAAATGTTAAAATTATAACCAGAAAAAATAAAACCGACTTAAAAAAAACACTAACCAGTGTAAAATAACTCTAAATTAGGAAGTCTGTGGCTTTGGTGGTTTTGTCTTATTCATGATGGGCCACCGACTTCCGAATTTAGAGTTATTTTACACTGGTTAGTGTTTTTTTTAAGTCGGTTTTATTTTTTGCAAAAAAGATTGTTATTTTTCTATTTTTAGTTGTTCCCATGCAAATATTTGCCATGATTTTATTTTTATATTGTTATTTGTTAACAATACATGTGTCATAGTAATAGGGTAATCCACTTATCCCTAATAAATGAAACTTAACATACCTAACCAAATAACCAAATTAAAATGGGACCACCTCGGGAGTATACTCTTTCAAATAAAAAAAGAATTTTGAGAATCGGTCCACAAATGAGGGAGAAATCGCGTAACAAACACAAAAAAAAAAAAAAAAAAAAACATACCGTCGAATTGAGAACCTCCTCCTTTTTTTTAAGTCGGTTAAAAATGTCGAACATTACAAAACAGAAAATAGTAGGTAACCAAGAATAGATAATAATAATAGTGAATTCTAATGACCTAATAAAGTAAAGGTAAATATGGATAACCCGGTATGAATGAGCTTCAAATATAAACGTCTTGCGTAATTTTGAAATGGTAAACAAAATAAAGTTATTGAAAAAGTTTTAGGATATAGGTGTACATGAAAAAAAGTATTATGAAGCCAGATGATGTAGCTGGCTAACTAATAGCTACAATATTTGTAAGTCCTACTAATATAATTAAATTTAATGTTAAAGTTTGTGATAATGTTTAGATGTTTGTTACTCGTGATGTTTAGATGTTCTCTGTTCTGTGATCTCGTGGTAACGGTTGAGCAAATTTTGGCATATACATATATCGACAATATACTGGATTAACACAACGCGATTCGATCGCATACGCAACTCATTCATCCGGGGTAGCCTTGGTGTCCGCGACGTGGGAGAAAAACTACAAGAGTGTCGTCTGCGATGGTATGGACACATCATGCGCCGCCCTATCGAGTACGTTGGTCGGAGATGCATGTATATGGCTGTCCTTGGGGCTAGGCCCCGTGGTCGCCCTCGCAAACGCTGGCTGGACGTCGTCAAGTCCGACATGAGAGCCAATGGCCTGACCGAAAAGGATGTTGAAGATCGGGCAAAGTGGAAGAAGCTCAGTCGGAAGGCGGACCCTGGCAATAGCCGGGATTAACGCCAGGTGGAAGAAGATACTGGATTAATACATAGGATACATTTTATCCTTGTAATGTGTTTCCATATGATAATAGTTCGACTTCAAAGTTATTTTAACAAAACTTTTGTTTCAAAATGTATCAAAAGAATTAGAATATGACCCTGTAATCCTAATGTTGTCATGTTTTTACTCGAGCAAACATCATCTCGTTTAACGGATTTGGATAACATTTATTTAGTGCTAGGGAAAGTTCCTTACTAAGCAGGCGAAACTGCGGGCTGAAGTTAGTTTCTACATATTTAAAACAAAACATCCGCAAAACTGTTGCCAGCAACATTCAAATTTGATGTTCCATCAAGTAGTGATGCGCAACTGTTTATCGACTTTTTTTTCTAATAAATACGGGGCTTAAATGGATTTTCTTTTATTGACAGATATCCACAATCGAAACCAGTATTAAAATAGCAAAACGAACGTGTGTATAAAAGGGGAAAATGTGTTTGATAAAACATTTAGACTACATTTAGTGGTAATGTGGAAGATACTACCGTTATTAGTAGTTCTAGCTAATTTATCGTTTGTGTCTTCTGGTACGGATCAATTGGATTTATTTTCTTCTATGACTGCGCTTAGTGTGAATTCAACATTTCTTTTTTTACTTCCAAGGTAATGGCACAGCGGTCGCGGCAGCAGCAGCAGCTGCCAGCAGTTCCATCATCATTAAAAAACATCACCATCACAGTATGTATTCAATCTTTAAATATAATTTAATAATAATAATAATATGTTTTAAAATAAATTTAAAACATATTATTATTATTTAATATGTTTTAGTAAATATAGTGTAATGCGGGTGTAATAAAATGTGCATACCCCAGCACATCAAGCTATACTAAACTGTCAAATATTCCCAGTTGAAAATGAACCTTATTCTGATAGTGATAAAGTTGAAAAACTATCAAAGAAATATGAGTTATTGGGGTAGTTTTATGCGCTGACCTCTGTACATGTCTTTGCCTTACTTTTCGGGGAATATAGGCATGATATTACGATATGTTTAATATAATTAAAAACTCATCCTGTAATTATTTTTTTGTTTTTATACGAAGCAAAAACAAAAAATCATTACAGGATGAGCTTTTATCGCGCGTTACGAAAGGGGGCTAGACGGAAAAAATTAAGACCAAAAGTTGTAACGACACTTCTTGCTATAGTTGTAAGCCGTGCGGCGTGCGCGTGTTTCTCTGTCTGTCTGTCGGATGGAACGAAGTTCCTTTCGATTGATTAGTGAAGGAATTTTACAATTCTTTCACTAATCAATCGAAATCCGGGTTACTCTTGACACCTCTTAAGTTTTTTTTTTGTATTGGGAAAATTACTGCAGTGTCCAAAACTATTTTTGTTTTTTTTCTAGCATCATGCGCTGTAAATGAAAAATACGTGAAGTGCCCCGAGAAACTGTGCCAACCCCAAGTATGTGAGCACGTTGGATTCCCGCAGTGCTCTTCTCACGAGGAGAAGTATTACCATGGCAGGGAACAGACGTTGAGCCCAGACGCTGGTACTGAGGAACCGTGTCCTGGATCACCGGCTTGTGTCTGTAAAGACAATTATGTAAGAAATCACGATGGAGTCTGCATGCCAGCCAAGAACTGCCGTAAGAACTTTACAATTATTTTGTTAACTGTACTTTAAATAACAGCATAAAATCCATGTTAACATTGGTTCATTGGCAATATGATTCGAAACAATTAAGGATTTTTGCTAAAACATGACTGGTAGTATCAATTATGTTATTGGGCCCTTACGTAAAAACATACCTATTTTAAAACTGGCTTGTGTTAAAATGATTTCTGTTTGATTTTTTAAATCAAAATTTAAATCTATTTCGTAATTGATTGTTATTATTTTTTATAGTATTAGTTGGTTATTTGTTTACCCGCCGTTCGATTTATTTTGCTACAGTGGAAAATCGAAATTGGTTGCTGTTTTGTACGGCTACAAATCAAGCTATACATTTCCAGTTTACGCTGACCTCGCATTGTACGTAAATCCATACATACAATGTAAGAACAGCTCATACTGGAAAACCCTCAATTGGACTACGGTCTAATTGAAATAAATAATTTGACTTTGACTTTTTATAGCTTGATGTGTAGCCGTGTATACCAATATGACTTTTTCAATTCAAATGTACCTACTTTCTATGTTTATCTTAGACAGCACTGATATCGGTGAGGGATAACTTGTATAAAATTGCGAGTCCATCTTACGCAAGCTTGATGACCCATTAGCTCTACTAATAATAAACCCACAGGGCAGCTTTTGACGAGCTATTGGGCAGTAGCGACCCCACGGACCTGATCTCCCGGGAGAAGTCTTGTTCCTCATCTCTGGCTTGCCTTAATGTGCAACTAGAATCATTCTCTTAATTTATTTTATTTTGAAAGTTAACGTTCAAAAGTGCCTGTTACGGGTCTAATTGAAATAAACGATTTGACTTTGACTTTAATTGGCCGGCCACAGTCAACTCTGACGAGGAACGGAGCTTCCACCTCTTTCTTGCCTTAGTTGGCCGGCTAGCGTGCTTGGAGGAAGGAAGCATTCCAGTAAGATGCTGGTAGGGATCTTGACCGTACTTCCGGGATTATCCTGATAGCCGTGGAATGCCGCTCCACTCCTTTAGCACCTCAGGACATGTTGCCCTCTTGTCGCTACGTCACTATGTGCAAACGGCCGTTTTAGAGAGCCAATTATTGAGTGTGCGAGACTCCCATGTCAATCCGTGTATATATAACATTGATGAGGCAGAGGCATTAGTCCTTCATAGTTCTAGGTATCCAGTCCATTTCAGCCACTCTAACCTATAGTCCAGTTCTTTTGTTAACATATTCTGGAATAGTCTTACACCAGTCGTAGGTTTTCCTTGGGTGCACTTGTCTAGTGCATACAGGAAAAATCTGCGGTTGGTGCCTCATTTCATTAAAGACGACAATGGGCCTTCAGCCCCCTCGTACGCCTTCCAAAGGTCCAAAACCCAAGGGTTCCGAGAAATAGAAACATAATAACAATAATTTATTATAATCAGGTAACAAGACACACATTGTTGTGTGTTAATGCTCGTGCCTTCTTTGTATGAAAAGAGGCCTTAGCCCTTCATTATGGTGCTCTTTCTATGGTAATATTAGAACAATAATATGTAATGACCACAATGTTACAGCTTCTTGCGGCAATGATAAGAATGCGACATACGGCTGCGGTATGAACTGCGGTCGGCGATGCTCCAACTATGACCAGGTAGTTGAGTGCCCCGAAAACTGTTACGATAATGCTTGTGAGTGTAAAGAAGATTATGTGTTTGACGACTTCGTTGGAAAATGCGTCCTGCCTGAAGACTGCAGTAAGTATAATTTAATGTTTGTTTTGCATGAACCCTAATTATTTTTCTCCATAAAATAGCCTAAGTTGTTACTTGTAACATTAGTTATCTAGAAAGAAAAGATAAATAAATAACATTTATTGACATCAATTAAATGCACTTTAAAACATGAAATTAACAAAAAAAAAACAGTAAAATATCTCACGGCTGCGCCACAAGGCTCATTTTCATATGCACCTTTTGGGACGAGTGACTGTGCAGTAGGTATCTGACAGTGAAATAAAATAAATAAATAAATAAATAAATAAATATTCCACAACTTTTCACACAACGCCATCTAGTCCCAAGCTAAGCTAAGAGCTTGTGTTATGGGTACTAAACAGCTGATAAACATACTTATATACTTCTAAATACATACATATTATAGATAAATTACACCCAGACACAGAACAAATGATCATGCTCATCACACAAACATTTGTCCTGGGTGGGAATCGAACCCACGACCTCCGGCATAGCAGTCAGGGTCACTAACTACTAGACTAACAGGCCAGCGCGTTGAAACCAGTCACTCCCTTCCGAAGATTAGATGGAATTAATAGACAGACAATTTTAGTCATTCGTTTCTTGATATTAATATACTCTCATAATTAGGTATGCATTTAGTAAAAAGCTGTTGTTTAATTTTATGCATGTGTCCAGATAAAGAGCAAATGACAGTTTTGTCCGGTTTCGACTCACTGGAACACTTCACTGGCCCGGTAAGCATCACGACTCCACCTGCCATTGACCAAAGGTCTCAGTGGGAGAAGATGTAGCGACATCTATCTCGCCACATACGAACAATGACATCCTACATCGCGATATCAAAGTTATCCGCGCGATTTGAACGTTTACAAGTTCCCGACGCGTGACGGTTGTTCCGTCGCGCGTCAGGCAATAGTACCCCACCAGACACAACACCCGTCTGATCGAAGGGTCCACATACCTCTAAACATTAATAATAAATTGATACTGATTAATGATGTATTCAATATCCAAATACTTAATAAACAAACCATCACAACCCACTCTGATAGCCAAATGATTGATAAACACATGCAGCTAAAATATTACAGCGGTACGTGAAGTGTTAAGTGCAATTACTGAAGTAGATTGTGCACTTACACAAATTGCGCATTACGCATAAGCGAGCATTGAACGGGCCATAAACAAACCACGCTTCCCATCGAAACCG
Organism: Euplexia lucipara; assembly: GCA_921972225.1. Classification (NCBI taxonomy): domain Eukaryota; kingdom Metazoa; phylum Arthropoda; class Insecta; order Lepidoptera; family Noctuidae; genus Euplexia; species Euplexia lucipara. The sequence goes on along the minus strand of OV179144.1, from coordinate 9,305,253 downwards.
CTTTTATATTTTACAGCTTATTACCTAGTAATGCGGAAAGTGGGGTTACACGGTAAACTGTATTGTTGTATTTCAAATAAAACTTAGTTATATTCATAGTTTTATTGCGTACGTGTGTTTTAATCGAAATTGCTAGACTGGAAGCAATTAGGTCGAATTTCTTCGTTAAAGCACTTTGAGATATACGACGTTTTGTTGTATGGTGCTTTGACGAACATAACCGATGATTTGCCAACTTGTCAAAATGTTAATCACCTGATAATGAACTGGTAAGGCATTTATCACCTGCCATATCATCAAAGAGTGGCAGCGTGACAAATACGAAAAAAATAAATGTTATCGAGAACGAATTGTGTTTTATGTTATATGGTGTTAAAATACAGCCTTTTTATTCGCTGATATTGTATCTTTTGAAAAATTTTTCAAATAGGTACAAACAAACCCACTTTTGCTTTTACAATAATTATTACTTAGTCATGATAAATAGTACGACTCGGGGTAGCGTACGTTGAGATTTTTTCTTGTACCTACTAGCGTAAATTAACTAGATACTAGAGGAATGTTCAACGCAATCGATACACAGAATCACTTTCCTAAAGCAAGTCTTTTTATACAATGGATTTATTTATTTAAACATCTGCGACCCGACACACTAGGGCAAAGCTTTCAAGGGAGGCTATTTGACCCAGTAAAATATAGTACGTTGATACAAAACGACGGTCAAGTAAGATATTTCTTTCTTAATTGCATTGAATTATTTACCCGAACCTCTTTTCGGTTCTGTGGAAACACAAAACTAGTTTTTTTACAACAGCCCGTTGGTCATAAAACTCTTTACGGCTTATTTAGAACTGTTTATTTCACTCGGATTCACTTGAATTCTGTTGAAGTGAGACCTAGACAATATTATTTTACATGATCAGAAGTTATTTAACTTTGTGTTTGTTGACAAAATAAATTTCTATGTCAATATTACGATTACTCTTTCTATGTAAAAGAAGGCTATCTTAAAATTAATTCGAAATAATAATCTAGAGCAAAAAAATGCAGAACACGATACGGTCTCAATATCCAACCTTTATTTTTAATAATTTATACAACGTCTAAATGTCTCCATACAGAAACTACAGTTCACATTGTGTTAGTATGAAAATCGTCTTTGTACTTTATTTTAATCACAACAGTAATTGTGATTAAAATAAAGTACAAAGACGACTTTCATAATTTTTCATAATAAAAATACCAATTGTTTTGCTTGTTATTGTATTAGTAACTAATACAATAACAAGCAAAACAATTGGTATTTTTACTGTGGGAGTTATTTGTTAAGCTCTCTTTGTGATATTTACTCGATTTACTTTTCCTGCACTTTAGAAAACCGTATCATTAACACGAACATTTTTCTCACTCGGTTTTGTGTCAAACGCGGTGTTGGATAAAAAACCAATTACAAATCGGATGTACCTTCTCTAAGAGTTCAATACCATCGAACTTTTAATACTATGTATGTTATATTCTTATTATTATTTTGTGGTTGTAGTAGATACTTGGTAGAAGGGACATCAATGCACATCCAGAAAGCATGACATACATACATACATACATAAACTCACGCCTTTTTCCCATGGGGGTAGGCAGAAACAACAGAGCGCAATATGCTACGATTCTTACATACTTCTTTTGCTTCGTTTACATTCATACATGTTGTCATACACACACGCCGGTTGCGAGTACTACCTGACCTTTCTGAAGAACCTCACCAATAAGGTCTATGTATGTCCTTCTAGGGCGTCCCCTCCCGGCGTTCCCACTTACATCTGCCTTGTAAATACCTTTCGTTAGTCGCCTTTCATCCATCCTTTCAACGTGACCAAACCATCTAAGCATACTATTTTCAATTTTTGTTACTACATCTTCTTTTAAACTACAACGTTGCTTAATCAAATCATTCCTCAATCTGTCATTCATTGTTACACCACACATACTTCGAAAGCATGACTTCAACACATAAACCGCCTGGCATTGAAATTTTTCGAGATTATTATTTTGAAGATTTTTTTATGTTCTTTGAAATGTAAAACCTTATACCTGAGTAAAATATTTAAATAATAATATTCCACAACTTTCACACAACGCCAACTAGTCCCAAGCTAAGCGGAGCTTGTGTTATGGGTACTAAACAGCAGAAAAACATACTTATATATTTCTAAATATACATATTATAGATAAATTACACTCTGAATGAGTCATTCAAAGAATATTTTTATAGTTTTAAGTGAGTAATATCGAAAAAAATGGTAAAACCGACAAAATAGAAAACAATCAACGCACCACTCACTCTGAGACACAGTTTACTAACAAATGGGGCAGTAGAGACTTAGTTATAGAGTTTCGTTGGCACCCTATGTGTACAGAACCCTAAAAAATACTAAATTTAACTCACTACCAGAACGGCAAGTTAGTTGGTATTCGTACTCTAACAAGTTTAACCGGGTCGAATGTAATTTTTCCCGGGTTGGCACTGTGTGTTCACTTTACACACAACCGACAATTGGGATCTATATTGCTCGATAAAAAACTTTATTGTTCAACACTGTTGGTATGTTGAACAGCGTGGAAAAGGTAAAAATGTGAGAAGATTTGACTGGTTGGGAAACATTGAGTAAAGTTTTTGAAAGCAAAAACCTTGCTTTGGAAATGTATTATTTGTCCCGCGGTGTAACATAGTCTCTAATGTGTCAAATGTGATGTCTGACATAGATACCTACAGATAAAATTACTCAGTAAAATGAAAAGCGAAACATTAACGACGACAATAAATTGGCACTTAACCGTATACTTAACTTCCAACAAATACGAACAAGCTATACTTAAGATATTAATAAATTATTTAGTAAAGACGAGAACAAGCATATCGTTTACCTCAACGGATAATGAGTAATTTCAATAAATTTTAAAACCTGTTTAACTTCAGGTATGTTCTTAAATTCCAGTGTAATTAAATAGTTAATTATTTAGCAGGCTGAAGTGGAAATAAGATATCGTAAACAGACGCTCTTAGAAAGGTTTATGAAATTTTCAGCATCATCATTTACCATATATAGAAGATAACTAGGTGAACGTTTTTCTGAAGCTTACTTAAATATTTTACTAGTTTAATAGAAATATTACGCGATGCCACCGTTTTAGGTACCGTTACTTAAAATGAAAAAACGAACCCTTATAGGATTACAATGTTTTCAGTCTATCAAGGCCCTATTACTGAGAGTATCAGAGGTTGTTTACAATAATTATTACTAAGGTCTTTGAACAGGGTGAAACTCGTTCTTCCATTTTTAAATCATGAAATACCTACGGTTGATTATGCCACTGGTCCTGTCCACCCACCACACTAAGTTTGATTTCATCTAAAATCTTAAGTGTGTCCTTCAATCTTTACCACAACAATATTGTAAATTCTACTGACTTAATCAATCGATCGGTCGATCAAACAATAATATAAAATCAGCTTTATGATGATATTTTATCCTAGGTCTCAAAAACCCAGCTACACCCAAAGGCACTGAGGGAACTCCCGGAGATGGTGGAGATACAAGTACAGTGGATCCTTGTGATGATTGTGATGAAGAAAATTGTGACGTACAAGATACAGCAAGCATAGAGGATGGAGGTGAAAGTACATGTACAACTAAAGGCAGTGATGATGGAACTGTGACTGATGATCCCAATGAAGGAGAAAGTAAGTTAGATCCTTTAATTGTTAAAAATTATAAGAAATAATTAGGATTATTTCTACGACACTTTTGATGTGAGCATTTATAATGCTTTTCAATATTTATAAATGCGTTTCTTTTGTCCACAGATTCGACTTCCACAACATCTCAAGCAACTAAAAGACCGAAAAGAACTACTACAAAGTCTAGTAAAGGTTTGAGTACAACTACAAAAGAATCAGGAAATGGTACAACACAAAATAATGAAGATGAAAGTGAGTAATGAAATAAAAATAACGTGTGACGGTCGACATTACTTAAAACTGTTTATTCTTTTTTTACTAAGTACCTATTTTATTGATTGAAAAAAAGAACATTAACATAACTACATGTTCATCAATTGACCCAGAACACATTAATTTTATAATTATTTAATTATTAATTTGAAATATGATTGAAAACACCGGATAACCAATATACTTTTAACTTTCAGATTTATCAAGTGAAGAGCCGAACTCATCAACCACTGATTCAGAAACGACGACTAGAGGTTCTGAATCTGGATCGACCACTCAAAGACATAAGAGAACTAAGAAACGTAAAACAACTACTACTACTGCATCGACTGAAGAGCCGAACTCATCTACCGATGGCACAGACACGACAACAGAATGGTCTGGATCAGAATCTACAACAGGTGGCACTGGAACAAAACCGACCACTGAAGGGTCTGGATCAGGATCGACAAATACAAGCCATAAGACCACAAAAAAAAGCCAAACAACTACTATTGCGACGACTGAAGACTCGAACTCGTCCACCGATGGATCGGACGAGACAACAGAAGGGTCTGGATCAGAATCAACAACAGGTGGCACTGGAACAAAACTAACAACTAAAGGGTCTGAATCAGGATCGACCACTCCGCGCCCTAAAACAACAAAAAAAAGAAAAACAACTACTACTGCAACGACTGAAGACTCAAACTCATCTACCGATGACTCAGACACGACAACAGAGTGGTCTGAATCAGAACCGACAACAGGTGGCACTCAAACAAAGCCGACAACTGAAGGGTCTGGATCAGGATCAACAAGTCCAAGCAATAAGACCACAAAGAAAAGCAAAACAACTACTACTGCAACCACTGAAGACTCGAACTCGTCCACCGATGGCTCGGACATGACAACTGAAGGGTCTGGATCAGAATCAACAACAGGTGGCACTGGAACAAAACTAACAACTAAAGGGTCTGGATCAGGATCGACCACTCCGCGCCATAAGACAACAAAAAAAAGGAAAACAACTACTACTGTAACGACTGAAGACTCAAACTCATCTATCGATGACTCAGACACGACAACAGAATGGTCTGAATCAGAACCGACAACAGATGGTACTCAAACAAAACCGACAACTGAAGGGTCTGGATCAGGATCAACAAGTCCAAGCAATAAGACCACAAAGAAAAGCAAAACAACTACTACTGCAACCACTGAAGACTCGAACTCGTCCACCGATGGCTCGGACATGACAACTGAAGGGTCTGGATCAGAATCAACAACAGGTGGCACTGGAACAAAACTAACAACTAAAGGGTCTGGATCAGGATCGACCACTCCGCGCCATAAGACAACAAAAAAAAGGAAAACAACTACTACTGTAACGACTGAAGACTCAAACTCATCTATCGATGACTCAGACACGACAACAGAATGGTCTGAATCAGAACCGACAACAGATGGTACTCAAACAAAACCTACAACTGAAGGGTCTGGATCAGGATCAACAAGTCCAAGCAATAAGACCACAAAGAAAAGCAAAACAACTACTACTGCAACCACTGAAGACTCGCACTCATCTACCGATGGATCGGACATGACAACTGAAGGGTCTGGATCAGAATACACAACAGGTGGCACTGGCACAAAACTGACAACTAAAGGGTCCGGATCAGGATCGACTGCTTCAAGCACGAAGACAACAAAAAAAAGCATAACAACTACTACTGCAACCACTGAAGACTCGGACTCATCTACCGATGGATCGGACACGACAACCGAATGGTCTGGATCAGAACCGACAACAGGTGGCACCCAAACCCAACCGACAACTGAAGTGTCTGGATCAGGATCAACAAGTCCAAGCAATAAGACCACAAAGAAAAGCAAAACAACTACTACTGCAACCACTGAAGACTCGCACTCATCTACCGATGGATTGGACATGACAACTGAAGGGTCTGGATCAGAATCTACAACAGGTGGCACTGGCACAAAACTGACAACTAAAGGGTCCGGATCAGGATCGACTGCTCCAAGCACTAAGACAACAAAAAAAAGCATAACAACTACTACTGCAACCACTGAAGACTCGGACTCATCTACCGATGAATTAGACACGACAACCGAATGGTCTGGATCAGATTCAACATCAGGCAGCACTGGAACGAAACCATCAACTGAAGAATCCGGATCAGGATCGACAGCTCCAAGCACTAAAACAACAAAGAAAGGCAAAACAACTACCACTGCAACGACGGAAGACTCAAACTCATCTACCGATGGATCGGACGCGACAACAGAAGGGTCTGAATCAGAATCAACAACAGGTGGCACTGGAACAAAACTAACAACTAAAGGGTCTGGATCAGGATCGACCACTCCGCGCCCTAAAACAACAAAAAAAAGAAAAACAACTACTACTGCAACGACTGAAGAATCGAACTCATCCACCGATGAATCAGACACGACAACAGAATGGTCTGTATCAGAAACCTCAACAGGTGGTTCTGGAACGAAACCGACAACTGAAGGATCCGGATCAGGATCTATGGCTCCGAGCACTAAAACAACAAAAAAAAGCATAACAACTACTACTGCAACCACTGAAAACTCGAACTCAACTACCGATGAATTAGACACGACAACCGAATGGTCTGGATCAGATTCAACATCAGGCAGCACTGGAACGAAACCATCAACTGAAGAATCCGGATCAGGATCGACCACTCCACGCCATAAGACAACAAAAAAAAAGAAAACAACTACTACTGTAACGACTGAAGACTCGCACTCATCTAACGATGGATCGGACACGACTACAGAAGGGTCTGGATCAGAATCAACAACAGGAGGGACAGAAGCTACAACAATTACTGAAGAATCGAATGTCACAACCACAACAGACGATTCAGGAAATACAACAACTGACTCGGCAATTACGACGACAAATAGCCCGACCACCACATCAAGAGGTAATGATTTTTAATGATAAATTGATCATTAATATGTTCATCATTTTTATTTTTGCATAATGGAGGGTAGATACTTACCCTAAGCATTAGCTTAACGAATTTGTATTCGTAAATATTCATTGTGGAAATTTCTAATGATGCATATTTGCAATACGTTTAATTTGGCGTCGTCGCCAAGTCAGAGGCCCAAAGGGAATTAATGACTCAGACAGGTTACAACATGAAAAAAGGACGAGGTATTAGGTGTAGATAGGTTATAGGCGCTTAGCAAGCGACACGTTAAAATGTGGCTGACTAGCCACACTTGACCTCAGTGTGGCGTCGCACCGTCAACGGACGCGTGCGTGCGTTTCTGTGCCATTTTTAAAGATCGAATGTTGTTAGGGTAACCTATCTACACCTTTTTACTTATAATATAATTAATTATACAGATATTGTAAGCACAAGTGGTAACAATATCGAGGAATCAGGCTAGTAAATGTATGAAAGCTGATAGTTTTTCTTCATTATAAAATAAATCAGCTGTTGCCCGTAACATTGTTTGCGTATATTTCGCAATCACACGAATTTCAAACTTTAAAAGAAGCTAGAACCATTTTGAAGTACTTGCACGTGATATCAAAAAGACTATAAGTAGCACACTATTAATTCCTCCTCTTTCAATAATCCCTTAAACTGCTTGTCCAAAGTCTTGGTAGAATCGATGCTGTGCCAATCTAGTAGAGGTTGGAACTTATCCAACTTTATGTAAGACAACCACAATACATGCTCGAAAATACAACCAACAAAACATTTTTGATTTAGTAGTGTCTCCGATGTGAACGGATTTCTTTCAAGAACATTCTTCAAATAATCAGAGTTGTAGGAGAGGTATGTCCTGATTGTCCTTTACTTAATTGCAACTTGAAGTATTTCTCGTTGTCTGGCAATAGTAACAAAACTTGTTCAGTGCCAACAGAATGCGAGCCTCGAAGATGCATGTGTGAACGTTATAAATGTAGGCACCGAGACTAAATAATATGCCGCTTTGCAGTGCTTTATTTAAACTAATGCAATTTCTCACGAGTTTTAGACTCAAATTTGATAGAGAATCATAATAAAAATCGTTTAATTTTAATAAAAATAAAATGTTCTTCTCTTAAGCATAACACCAACGTTGACTTTGTTAAGGAACCATTAATTCTTATCACTTAGCGTTGTCAATTCTACATTAGTAATAGTAAAATACTTTTCTTTAAAACATTTTGAATACACTTTCCCAAATAAAAACTTGTTCGGTTTAGCTATTCATTTCCTTATCGCAAGTTAATGCTAGAGTAAATAAACGACTTGCTTAATCTTAATTTTCATACGTAAATCGAGGGACTTACAGTGAAATGACAGATTTAGTAGTATGATAATTATACTTTTATATTGCATCAGTAGTTTTCATAAACACTAAGTACTTTAAATATCTAAGTTATATAATAGGTCTAGGCACTTGGCGCAACTTGTTGGCCTAGCGGTGCCGACAAGTCTGCTGAACGCGATGAACTAGGGAGAGGTTTATTTATGTATTTAATACTTTATGCAAACAAATGTACAGAGGCCGAAATAATGCCTTAGACATTTGCTATTAGGTCATGCAAAGACAAACAGTGGTAGATGCAATTCTGTTAGAAAAATGAAAGAAAAGTAAACATCATTCAATGAGGTTCAATTTTAGTGAATTTATTTTTGGGATTCACATTACATTTTTTTTCTGTGTATTATTTTTTACGTTATTTATACACTTTAAAAATCCTACAGGCCCACTGGACTGCAAACGTAGAAACGAATGGTATTTCCTGTGCGCGCCTTCATGCCCTCAGAAAACATGTGCTGACTACCTAAATGGCGTTAGATGTCCGATAATTGGGCTACCAAGATGCAAACCCGAATGTCGATGCCTAATCGGGTTCTATAAGGACGAAGAAGGAAATTGCTTGAGCGCATGGGAATGCAGTAAGTGAATCTTAATTTTTTGGGTACTAGAGTCTCACTTGTACTAGGTCTTACCTTCCCTTGCAGACCCTACGACTTGCAATGTCCTGAACCTTACTCAATTGGACGGCCTAGTAAGTTAGTATTTCAGTTTTTATCTCCTCGCCTGGCTAAAGGAGATAAAGTTCGAGATGTGTTTTCTAGACCTATGTGAAAATGGCAGCGTAACCTGGACTCCGTCTATACAGACTGGTCCTAAATAGCCTTAGATACAGAGAACGGTCAAGGGTCAAAATTAATTACAGTGACAGTGACATCTAGAGTTTTATGGGTACTTTTTATACTTCAACAATTTATGTTTTATAGGAAAGCAGGCCAGATCAACAACTAAAGCCTCGGCATCAACGTCTACTACAGCAAATCCTGATAACCAAGGTAACGCTACATTAAAGCTACATTATGATGAACTGCAAATGTATAGATTCTATTCAAAAATCTATGCATTTGCAGTTCATCTACTATCAGTTCATCGACCAGCCTGTTGGTCTAATAGTTAGTGACCTTGACTGCTATGCCGGAGGTCGTGTGTGATCAGCACGATCATTTGTTCTGTGTCTGGGTGTAATTTATCTATAGTATTTAGAAATATAAAAGTATGTTTATCAGCTGTTTAGTACCATTCGAATGGCTTGTTGGCCTTACTAGGCCAACAGGCCATTCCTGCTAGTCAGGCCACTACTGTTAGTGAGCCTGACTGCTATGCCGGAGGTCGTGGGTTCAATTACCACCCAGACATTTTTTTTTGTGATGAGCACGATCATTTGTTCAGTGTCTGGGTGTAATTTATCTATTATATGTATGTATTAAAAATATATCAATGTATGTTTATCAATCACAAGCTTAACTTGGAACTAAATGTACATTAACATTTACAAAGACCTGGATTCAGGTACCAGTCACAAACCAAACTGAACTATTTTTATTTCGCACATTTTCGCGGCTGTTTTTAGTTTTACTACCTACGTTTTATATCGTGTGGAACCATTGCTTAATGCGACTGTTGGTTGAAATCTTAGCAAGTATTAATATGTTTTCTTATTTCATTTTGTGTACTTTCTCTTACCTCAGATACTACAGCTACTTCGACTACTACGATGATGCCAACAACTCCAGAACCAAACTGTGAAGACGTCGCTGAGGAATCATTCATAATAGGAAACCTTGGCTACACTACGAAACTGCTTATTGTAAGTCATTATTAACTATACAGGGACCACGACGTACAACCCGAAACCATGAAATCATTAAATGATTCTGGACTCAAAACTTTGCAGACAGTTTTCATCGGCTTTTACTAAATTCTTACATTTTTTTTCATGGTCTTCTTACTTTGATATATGTAATCAAACAGTGCGACTATATTGTATTATTGGTGTCAGCTATTACTTGCAAAAAATGCCTTAGTCATATTTTGAACCGTTACTAATTTAGGTATTTCATGAACACTTAGTATCTTCCACCGCTTATAATACTATTTTTTGTCAAGGACCTAACACAGCGTGATCCTGGCAATAATGTGCTAGTCGGTGGGGCATCCATATTGTTCTTGCTCGCTCAACTAGTTTTGGAGGCTTCGAAAGAAGTGCAGACAGAAATCTTGGATGTATTTAATCTTCAAAATACAGAACAAGTAAGTGATACATACATACATAAAATTATGCCTTTTTCCTATGGGTAGGCAGAAGCTACAGAACGCCACCTTCTTCGATCTTGGTAATATAATATACTCCATTTGCTTCATTGTGCGAGTACTTTGCTCCAATTTTTAGTGAACTACATCGCCAATAAATTCAGTGAGTGTCTTTCTTGGGCTTCGCTCTCAGCGTTGCCTCTTACATCTGCCCATGATCGAAAGCCGAAAGATGTCTAGTAGGCTTACAGCCACAACCAAACCTGCAACTTAATTGTTTGTGCGGCAGCTTTACGCTAGCAGGTCAAGGCGACAGCAAAACGGCACCGCACAAGGTTCAAAGTTGCTTGACACAATAAAGCTTTTTCATGATAGCATTTTCCTCATTCCCGCAGATGTGCAGATGTGGTGGTAACCTTGATCTAAGTTACTTATTAACGGCTGTTTTCAAGCAAAATGTTCTCCATCAGGTTGGTGAGAAAGACGTTGGCCAATCATTTATTGTTGCTTATTTTCTACTCTATTTTTTTTCTAGTTTCTTAACAACGAAAATCTTCCCTTGGGCTTTGAACCACGTTGCCTGCGTCATAGCCATAATAAATTGTTCTCGTGTGAAACTACTATACTACTGATAATGCTATTCGTTTAGTATAGCTCCATCTCATTTTTGCAATGAAACAATACCTAGACTCCTGTCTCAAATGGATACTGGAACTTACACGGTAGCATTTGGATATAATAGGAAAAAGTTTTTCAATTTTAATTAGGAATTGGTGAAAATTTGAAAGTTTAAAAAAAAACTGGTATTAACACGTTGACTGCCAACCTACGAGTATACTCGTAGTACAAGATCCGGGCCCCACTGCCAACTACGAATATTCTCGTAGTTGATTGTATGCGATTTCTAACGAATTCTAGACAAGTGGCAGTGAACGGAGGGCGGGGTTACATTTTTTGGCATTTGAAGTAAAACATTATTTAATCAGAAAAAAAAGTTTAATAGATTTTTTTTTGGGTACATCACTGTGAAATCAAAAAGAAGTGATATGTTTTAAAACAATTTTCTATGTATAAGGCAGTTTTTTCAGTACACACCAGACAATAATTAATTGTTTATTTGCGTATTTTTTCTTTTCTGCATGCACGACACGGTTTCGTCAGTTTCTGTTTCTTTTTGTGTGGGTGGTAGATGCTCTACATAATGTAGTAGTTGTAATCCTTCTCGTTTTTTCTGCTCGTGATGACTATACTTTGCAAATTTTTCGCCTAAAAGATGCTGTGAAAATTATCTCTTGACATATCGCCAAAAAGATGTTTTATGAGTATGACTTCATCTTTGAACGAAAGGGCATCCAATTTCTTTTCCGTAAGAAGGTTGGTCTGTTGATTGTGGATCATGCAGGCGTTGTGAATGTAGATTTCAAAAATGTGTATCGCTAGTTTTTTGTACCAAAACAACGTCTTTCTAAGAGCTGAAGTAATATGACAGCATTTTGGTCTGAAAGATTGATCCCGGACATTCCCTTTTTGGTAATAAAAATAATTGGTTGGTAAAAAGGTACTAAAAATCCTATCTCATTGCCATACTACGAGTTAATTCGTAGTTTGAACTAGGTTCTATTGCCAACTATGAGTATACTCGTACCTACCATTTTGTATGGTGGCAATGAGCATAAAAAAAGTTACTACGAGTATACTCGTATGGCAGCCAACGTGTTAATAAACTTTTACAGGTCCGCTGTTTCTTCCCGAAAATCTCTGCACAACTCACTGCTAAATATCCTGACATCGAATATAGCCTGTTCTGCAAAATATATGCTGATAAAGACTATGCACTAACCAACGATTACAGTCAGAGAACAACGCAGTTGTTTGGTATTGGACCAGAAAATCTGAACTACAGTAACCCAGAAGCAGTACAAAAAATTAACAGTGACGTAAGTTGGTTTGTAAATTAAATACAGTAGGTAAACACGTGATACAAATAAGAAGTTAATTTACAAAATCTATTGTTTTACGCAGGTGGCGCAATATACGAATGATCGTTTCCTTAATTACATAAAACCAAGTACATTGGCGGCATTGAATGGTTTGGTGTTGGTGGACGCTGAAGGTTTTCAGGTAAGTACGAAAATAAATCAAATCAAATCATATTTATTTATATACTATAGGTTCATACAAACATGTCATGTCATTTTTCAACTACAAGGTGAGGTCGGTGTTCACTGTCTGACTACTCCGAGAAGCCACAAGAAGTACACCGAAAGTAACTCAGAAGTCACACCCTCTTTTAAAGTCCAGACGCACAAATAAATTACTATTTATTTAACAAAACATACAATGACTCTGTATACCTACAAAACGTTTGTTTGTAAAGTGCACTTAACGAGGCATTCTTAACTAAAATGATGTCAGTAATACAATTAATGAAAATAATATTATTTCAGGGAAAATGGGAAAAGCAGTTTAATAAAGCAGATACGATCATGAAAGAATTCTACTGGCAAGGAAGAATTGACAAAATTCCTACCATGTATATAAGAGGGACTTTCTTATTCGCCGACAGCGTTCGACTCAATGCAAAGGTACCTACTTACAATAGAAAATTTTGCATGAGTTATAATACCACCCGAAAGATGATAATTGCTAGACATATGAGCATTCCCAAGGCATTTTGAATACCAGTACCTACGTAGGATTTTTTTTTTTTCATACCACGACGGTGGCATACAAGCTTACGGCCCGCCTGATGGTAAGCGGTTACCGTAGCCTATGGACACTTGCAACACCAGAGGCGCCACACGCACGTTGCCGACCCTTTAAAAGCCTATTTATTCCCCTTTTGAAGAACTCCATACTGTAGCCCTCTTAGAAAACCTCGGCAGGGAGCTCATTCCACAATCCAAGTGTACGCGGGAGGAAATTCCTCTGAAACCGCACTGTACGGGACCATTTCGGCTCCAGTGTGTGAGCATGAACTCCCTGTCGACGGTGAGCGGTGCGATGATAGAAAGTGGCCGTGGGCATCATATCAAACAATTCCTCGGAACACAACCCATTATACAACCGGTAGAACACACATAGGGAGGTAAAGTCTCTCCTAAGACTTAGAGGCTCAATACCGCTTGTGAGTAGGTACGGTACTTGTGTTTTAAGATTCATGAAGAAGATAATTGCACCCTGTAATATGGCTAACCCGCTATTACGTGGTCCCTAAATGCCGCCTTGGTCTAGTGGTCGCAAGCGCTACTGCTGAGCAAAAGTTCCCGAGTTCTATACCTGGGTCGAGCAACGCGTTATTGTTTTTATTTTTTATCCGGAATTTCTCAGTAGCAGCCTGGAGGCTCGTCCCTTAATATATGGGACTTAAACATTACTGGCGAAATGTGGGTGTTACTATTATACATCTCTGCATAGCCCTTCAGAGATTACAGGCGTGATGTTATGTGTAGTTATAATTTCTCCCTGAAAAATAGCTAATTCCCTATTACGTGGGACTTAATTTATCTGAAGAAAACTGGATGTAGACTGTAGGTAGGTATTAACATATAATATTAACATTTTGATATATTTGTAGGTCCTGAAACTTAAATACAGAGGTGGAAAATTTACGTTGGCTATATTCCTACCTTATTTACTGGACGGGTTAAAGGATTTGTTAAGACGAATGGAGATTCCCGAGAATACGGCATCGGCGCTTGATAGTCTTGAAAACAAGAACGTGGAAGTATGGTTGCCGAAACTCAATGAAACTGTGGCCAATAGATTAAAGATTCCTTCAGAGATGGTAAGCAAATTGTAATGTTTTAAATATTTATTGGAACAATACACACAATGCACACATATCAATGCTCCGAGGCCATCAAGCTATCCCAATGTTTAAAATTTCTTTGATAGTTTGTCAGCTTTATTATAAACTAGCTGCCTCGGCAAACTTCGTTCCGCCTTAGGGATCGACTCCACGAGTGAGAGAATCGCGACGGGTTCGTGCCTCTATTGCCGGTTAGATTCCATGACTGTTCCGCCAGCGAGCGTATCGTCGCGACTCGTAACGGAACAGCCGCGCGTCCGCGACGACTTGTTACGGAATCGTTGCGCTTCCGAGACAAGACGATGTGCAATTTTTTTGTTATAAAAATCTTTTTTGCAAAAAATAAAACCGACTTAAAAAAAAGCACCAACCGGTGTAAAATAACTCTAAATTAGGAAGTCTGTGGCTTTGGCGGTTTTGTCTTTTTCATGATGGGCCACCGACTTCCGAATTTAGAGTTATTTTACACCGGTTGGTGCTTTTTTTTAAGTCGGTTTTATTTTTTGCAAAAAGATTTTTATTTTTCCATTTTTAGTTGTTCCCATACAAATATTTGCCATGAATTTATTTTTATATTGTTATTTGTTAACAATACATGTCATGGTAATAGGGTTATCCACTTATCCCTAATAAATGAAACTTATTATACCTAACTGTCGAAATCTAAGTATATTGTACACATCTACGTACCCCTCAGAGCATACAGGCGTGATGATACGTCATGATGTTGTATAAACAATAAATATCCAAGCGATTCCAGCAATCACGACAGATTTGCCGTCTATTTTTGAAGAGTTCCATTGTATATCTCCGAAGATCAGCACCAGATCTTAACCAAATTAAAATGGGACCACCTCGGGAGTATACTCTTTCACATAAAAAAAGAATTTTGAGAATCGGTCCACAAATGGGGGAGAAATCGCGTAACAAACACACAAAAAAAAGAAAAAAAAAAAAAAAACATACCGTCGAATTGAGAACCTCCTCCTTTTTTTGAAGTCGGTTAAAAATAGGTCAGGTTGACAGCGCGCACGCCGCGCTCTCGCTGCGAGAGCGCCATTTTCCGTAGAGGGCGCACGGCGATACGACGACGTTTCACTCGCACTCAGTAACTTTTGTCTTGCAGGCAGGCATAAAGCAGATATTCAACAATTCCACGGCTGGGCTGGAGAACATTGGATCAGCCAAACCACCATATGTTGACGAAATCCTACAGAAAATGATGTTCCACATAGATGAAAACGGAATGGGTAGCAAAGACGTCGGTAAGTACCTAATAAAAGTTTACTAATTTATATTTCAAAACAAGCCGCAAATGTTTATCCGGGGTGAACCTAAGCCTAATTTGCAGTCATAATATACCAAAGCCCGCCCGTGTCTTAGAGAGCATGTTAAGCTGTAAGTCGCGGTTGTCATTTGTAAATCTTTAACAGTGGTTATGGGTAGTCAGAACTCCAACTTTAAGAATACGCGCTCATGAATGCTCATATATAACTTCGCGTCTGTGCTGCTAACCGTCGAAGAGTTTCTTACTTGAAAGCCAGCCCTCATTTCAGCAACCAGGCTATGGTAAAATTTCGTCGAAACATTTCAATCAGAACTATAAGTGAATTAAATTTTGCGTCTCCTCTGATAACCAGTAAAGAGTTCTATCGTCTGGCGGCCATCCTGGGTCATTCGATCACGCTTACCATAAAATCTATTGTTTTGTTACTATTGAAGTGCGAGTAAACATTAACGTTATTATAAATCAAAATAATAAGTTGTACATGGAAAAGAATCCCGGAAACTACCTCTTCATCAACTCTCTAGTTTTTCAACTGTGCTGGAATTTGCTCCAGATTTACCCTATGCAACTGAATATCTGTCTTTCACACAGAGCAACTGCCTGTCTGACCTCGACAACCCAGTTAGTGGGTTACACGAGACCCCTTGGTTAAACTGGTCGTCAGATATTCGTGAGTCTGACTACCTGTAATGACTGTCAAAGATCTGATGCTCATTAGAAATACCTGATTTAAAACCCTTGTTTATTTATTATTTTATTTTATTTATTTGGCTCACCTACAATTGAGTACACTTAAACAAATATGGGTTACATTGAATCACTTCGGGTCTAGAGCATCAATCTCTTACAGGTAAGCACATCATACACTACATATTGATTAAGTAAATGACATGTATAAAAGCTAGGTACTTAAAATTACAGGATATTTGATACACACAGAACAATCAAACTCCTCGGGCCAAATTAAAACTAAAAATTGAGATAAAATATTAAGAACACAGGCAGAAACATTTTTTGGAAGAAATAAAATTATAATCGAAAACCTAAATGAAAATGAAAGTTAAATAAATTCAAAATAGTTATTAAAATTAAACAACAAAATCAAAATTAACATTCAACAGTCAACAGAACATAATCAAAATAAATTAAACAGAATCATAATAAAAAACAAAAAATAACGGACAACGTAATCAAACTAATTTGACTACCTATTATTTTTGACTGCCTACTTCATTAACAGTTTTGATAATCCACGGATCGGGCAAAGTGGTAGGTATTCGGATTTTCCATGATCTACAATTTCTTATTGGCGACTCGATTCTTAGTCCGGTCAATTTATTTAAACATTTGAAGTTGCATAAATTTACAACAAGCTGTAAATTGGTGAGATTGTTCAAAATATAATTATAAATAAAATTATAAAGGTCCCCATCTTGTCCCTGTATGAAAAAAAAATCTATTCAAGGTCAAAGGTAACAAATATGAGTTTTTTGGGGATTTTTTGCGATTTTCAGCAAAACGGTAAATTTTATCATAAAAATACTTCAGACAAAAATTGTAGTTTTTCCTACGAGCCACTGTTTGTGAGATATAATGATTTAAAAATGAAGAAAAGTTGTATCTAATACTGTCTAAATGTGTGCCACTTGATTGCTAGACAGTTTTATTTCAATCTCAGGCAGTAGGGGGTCCTAGTGCCTGAGATTTAAATAAAACTGTCTTCACGAGGCTGTGCTATACCTACCTACACCCCTCTCTTACCATTCGGAAATTTAATAAGCGCGATGATAATATGTTAAACCTTTATTTCTATTTTTCAGATTTCCTAACCCCAATATCTAAAAAATATCCGAAACCAACCCCGTATGTGCAAACTTATCTTTTCAAGGCCGATCATCCCTTCGTTTACATGCTGTTCTACGAAAAAATAGTGTTGCACGCGGGAGTGTTCGAACACTAGTGAAGTTCTACTGAGGTAATAGATATCATCACATTTTGTATACGTTGAAAATTGGATCTTTATGAGAACTACTATGTAACTATTCGGAAATACTCTTTGAACTGTAACTCGAAAAATAGAATGTGAGAAAATTCATCGCTGAGTGAACTAACTAACTTGTAACCGAATAATTTAATGATAAATGTCGAAGTTTTTCTGCCGTATTATTAAAGAGAATTTTTATCAACAGACCCAGCTTTTAAGCCATTTTAGAATTTCGAAGTTTCTTACTGCTAATGTTTCTATTTAAAAAGTTGCACCTGGCGTGTTTAACTAGGTCAATTTGAATTAAAAACTGTAATTTATTTGCTTTTGTTGTAGTTCAAAATACATTAATAAGTGGATGTAGGTTTGGGTTTAAAGTAAACTAACGTCAAAACTTTTATTTTTTTGTATAATCTTATTCGAGTAAAAACGTAAAAACATTAAGTTTTCGTGAAACACGAGAATGTATAAAGGACAATATTAAAGGTAAAATACTGTGATGATATTTTCTGTGTAATATCCAAGGAAAGTATTTTATTTTAGGCAATTGTAAGTCTGTTTGATCGTGTACAAAAATATTGTAAAAAAGCCATAAAAGATTTAAATGTAAGATTATGAAAATATATTTTATTGATTCCATATCTGCATGTTTTATTTACTACAAGTACAGACGCCAGCACATCAAGTTACCCTAATGTGTCCAATTTCTTTGATCGTTTTTCAACTTTAGGTTAAACAGAATATAGTTCATATTCAATTGGGAAAATTTGACACATTGGTGTACTTTATGTGCTGGCGTCTGTACAAAGGTGACCAAAAAAAGGTATTTTTTAGGTAGGTAAGTGGGAATGCCTGGAGTGACCGATGGGCCTTATACAAAGGCTTAAAATCACCTAAAGAGTAATAGAGAAAGCTATGATCAGTGCATATTTGCAAGTTTTATTTTGAAATAAGGAGATCAGCAGGTGAAAAGGACATTACTTGCCGTATTGCTTTATTCAAATGGCAAAGGCTCACGTTCGCAGAGCCGACAGTTGAGTAGGCCGTAAGATCTCAGAGTGACATCTACAATCTGGAAGATTTGGGACACCAGGTCACTCTAGGACCTAGAGGAAGGCCTGCTAGAGTCTAAGTGGACAGACACGTCCATCCACGTAGACTTTTACCAATCCGTCCATACGGTTTGGTAAAAGTCGTAAGCTGAGGCATAAATACGGTCGTTGTCAAGAGGCCCTTGGGGAGGCTTTTGTCCAGCAGCGGACATCATTCTGCTGATGTGATAGTGATGAACTCGGAGTCAGTATTTGTGCTCGATTGAAGACTCGCCTCCTATTAACCTGTCATCAGTCTGCCGGAACGTATATCTACGCGAGACACAATTGTTTTTTAATTGATTCCATGATTATGGCATAGGAGTGGTTAAATGAGACTGAATAATAAAGATATATTTTAGTCTCATTTAACCACTCCTATGCCAGTTCTGGCACAAAAGGCACACTACAATAAATAAAAGAACAAAAGAAAAGAATGAAATTGCGAAACAGTAAAATTAGAAAAAAAATACAAAATAATTTGCTTTGCAGCTGAGCCAAATAGGTCCAGTTTAGCAAAAATCTACCACCATTCTTTAAATATCAAGGATCCTCCGTGCCTTGGAAAGCAGGATAGGCCGTTGATCCAGACTGCCATTATTATTTTTTATTTTTTTTTATTATTGATAGGCACGAGTTTGACCACTATCTCACCTGATGGTAAGCGATGATGTGGTCGACGATAAAGCGCGCTTGCCTAGAAGCAACCTGTTCACTCTTGGCTTGAAGACCCCTAGGTAGTAGTTATCAGGAAACACCAACTCCGGCAGGGAATTCCACTCTTTAGCTGTTTGCACAATGAATGTGTTTCCAAAGCGTTTAGTACGTATGGTTGGGATATCTACCATGTACCGGTGGCGCAGTGCCGTACGTCTGGTGGTCCGATGATGAAAAGGGCTTGGTGGAATTAAATCGTGCAATTCCGATGCACACTCTCTGAAATATAACCGATAGAAAACCGACAGGCTAGCGACTCGGCGTCAATGCTCAAGACTTTGAAGTTTTGACTCAACGAGTGCATCATTGCCGATGATCATTTGTAATAGTGATTAGTCAGAAGACTGACAGTCTGACAATCAGCCTAAACAAGGGGTATCGTGTTACTGAGTAACACTGTGTATTTATGTCTAACACTGGTGTTCAGGTTAAACTGGAAGCCAACCCCAACATAGTTGGGAGAAGGCTAGTCATATGATGATACGTAGTTACTCATAAAAATGATGTAAACATACACTACTTTCGTGATCATAATTGAACTTTTGAAGGCCGCCAAGTTAACTGGTATGTCTATTTCGCCTAGATAGGGAAAAACAACAGCGAAACCCCATCTTAACTTTTTAACCGCTTGGCTAAATATATGTTGCCGTGCCCCAAGCGCCCGGCTACTATAGCTACAAATCAATAAAATAATACCTACAATAAATAAAAAGAAGTAATCGTTGTAGCGATTTTTAGTGTTTGTTGCATATACAATGTCCATATCTATTTAAAAACTCTGCTTTTAAATAAAAAAACCGTATCTAAATCGGTTCACCCGTTAAAACACTAAGGTGCCACAGCCAGACTGACAGACAGACAGACATAACACTCCTCTTTTTGCGTCGGGGGTTAAAAATGGTTTTAGTAGTACCACGCAGTTCAATATTACAAAAGTAAAACGAAAAAGTCATGCATGTTTTCTGCCAACGAAAATCGAAACGCGCGGAGGGGCACGGAAATATGTGTCGTATTTATGTGACACAAGCGGTCAAAGGGTTAAAAGGTCATTGAAATTAACAAGAAAATATCAACTAATACATCTTAGTTGCCATAGTGTAAACGAGCCTTTGAGTTCCAAACCTACAAACAAAGATAACGAGTCGCAGGCCAGCACATCGCCAGCGAAAACGCGCCGTACGGCGGGGTGGCTGTAGACAATACAGTTATTTTGAACAATTTATTACGCTCATTTATGTTTACGCGTAATGTTAACTACACTACGACCCTTTGCTACTTCAACAAGGCTATTTGTCTATCTTTCCATTGCCACTGACTATATGGCATCCAGCGGCACGTCAAACTTTGATGACAACCGAGATATTACAAAAAAAAACTTGAGAGTGTCAAGGGACACCCGGATGGAACGAAGTTCCCTTCGATCGATTAGTGAACTATTCAATCTTCTCTCTCTCCCCCTCCCCCTCTCCCTCCCCCTCTCCCACACCCTCTTCCTCTTCCTCCCTCTCTCTACCCCCTCCCCCTCTCCCACACCCTCTCCCTCTCCCTCTCCCTCTCCCTCTCCCTCTCACTCTCCCTCTCCCTCTCCCTTTCCTTGCGAACATGCGACGCCGCACAGCTTACAATAGCTTACTATAGCAAAAAGTGTCGTGACAACTTTTCGTAAGAATTTTTTCCGTCTAGCCCCCTTCACAACGCGCGATAAGGAACTTCGTTCCAATAATGGTATTGCACTTAAAATGACATTCAAGTTTCAGTGACTATCAGACGGGGTACGATGCGCTTCGTCACATCTCTGCGAATGCGTGTGACGTCATCCTAGATACACAACGAGTATAGCCAACACGATAAACCAGCTTTAAAATAATCAACAAATGTTTTTTTTTTAATCTTCGAATCGTGACCCAAATAAAAAAGATACAACAGTATTCACGGAACAGTATTCAAAATAACTTATCGTTCCTATCGTTATGTGTTAATTAAACTTAACAACGGCACACAAGTCTAATCGAATAAATAAAATTAAATACAAATGTGTTTTTTCGTATGTTACTGTATAATTAACCCCTGTAGTTCTTTCTTACAAAGACCAACTTTGACGTGATCTGCATGATCAATCTGACCAAAAGGTAAAGTGTAATAATAGTCATACTAGTTACCGAATTTCGACTGTTTTATCTTTGTGCACTTCTTCTTCGTTTTAAACTTAAACTATGCCAAATGGCACACTCCTCCTTGCGGACAATACTCTTGAAAGGGGATCCAAAGTTTTCGCTGAATATGTTAATGTATCTACGAGTAAAGATAGCGTGAACTTCAAAACAAAAAGTGACTTCGAAGTTTTTTCCAGATTTCTTACCGGATATACTCCAGGACAAACAATAAAAAAGTGAATAATAAAACCACTTTACAGCAATAAATATAATTTATCATATAGCAATAAAATTAGATACACAATAGAACACTATCCTCTGAATTAACTGCAATTTAATGAAAAAAATGTTGTTAAGTAACTATGCAGATTTGTATTAAACATTACAATATAATTTTATTGATTCAATTCAATGGTCTCAGTCATTATAATTATTCACTCAATAACAATTGTTTGCGCGCTATGAAAAACTTGCACACACATGTTACGTATAGTTTACAATATTAAAAAAGACAACGTGTTGAAAAAATTTAACATTTATTCAGCAGGTAATATGGTGACTGAAACATTACTGGTTTATACCTTCCATATTGAAACAAGTGCACGAAGTCGTGTGAGGAGGTATAAAAGAGGTAAATAGCCTTGATAAGCACCACAGACAGTGTTGTTGGTGATAATGTGGAAGCCACTTGTGGTACTAGCCCTAGTGGCGATCACGGTTGCTGGTTGCGACGGATCTAAAAGTAAGACAACTTTTTATGACGCTTTATGTCCACCTATGTAGACGTGATTGTTGAAAAGATTTGTGCAGACTTGTAAACAGAATACTCTTTTTGGTACACCACAAATAAATGATTTATTTTGAGAGTTACTTTGGGTGTTAGTGATTTTATCGCTAAAAACAATCTTTTACGGACCACCTTTGAATTAACTTTATCGAGAAAGAGACAAGATATTCAATTATGTAGATATATTGACTCTTATGCAGTTTTAAATTAAAAACTTATCAAAATTGACTTACGAGTATATAGAATAAAGAAAACAATATAATAATAAATATGTTTTAGGATCCAAGTACGGACCTTATCCAGAAAACTGCGGTCACCATAATCGTCATCACAATAGTAAGTAAAAATTAAACCTTGCATAGGCCAGCAGCGCATTAAAAAAAAACATTTACTTCAGGCAATCACACTCACCCACAGTACAAAAAATAAATAATAAGATATTACAAAAAATGTAAATTAAATTAAAAATAAGCACAAAGCTATCACAAATTGTCAAATTATCCCAATTGAACGTGAACCTAGTTCTTTTAATTTTTCTAGTAATAAAGTTGAAAAACTATCAAAGACGATTGACAGATTAAGGTAGCTTGATGGACTGACTATTGTACAGACGCCAGCAAACCAGACTAGTGTCAAATTTCTTTGATCGTTTTTAAACTTTAAGCTAAACAGAATAAGGTTCATATTCAATTGGGAAAATTTGACACTTTGGGGTAACTTGACGTGCTGGCGTCTGTACTTAAAACAAGAGTAGTTTGGGACTAAATGACAGATGGTATAGTGCAGTAAAAGGATGTACATACTTACAGGATAACAAAAACAAATAAATGCAATACATAAAATGATTGATAACAAAATGTCACATGTTTCACTGGGTTTAGTACCAATTTGAATAGGTAATCATGTTATTTATTTTCAACATATAAATTTAGGTAAGTATGTAATACAAGTGCTGTCTGTTTCAACGGATAACAATTTATTATTTAATTGCAGAACATCGCAAATGTCAGAATCCCAATGAAGTTTTTGACCGCTGCCCGAATCCATGTCCTCCACGTGAATGTGGTGTTAACAAAGCTTTGATTCTTTGCGCCCCTGGACCTGAACCTGGTTCTAGTGACTGCAAACCTGGTTGTAGATGCGCAGACGGCTTCCTTAAAAACAAAGCTGGTATCTGCATTCCTGAGGATGAGTGTAGTAAGTTTTTTTTAAATTTGTCAACTTAAACCGCCTAAGTGCGAGTTAAGGACAGAGAGTTTCATACCATGTCGAGTTTGATAAGCCAAAATATGATATTCTGTCCTATTTGAACTATTTTTAACCCTTTACGTAAAAAAGGAGTGTTATACGTTTGTCCGCTGTATTTTGTGTGTTTATGTGTGTCTGCCTGTCATCGAAGCTTGTAAATAGCTAAACCGATTCGAATGTGAGTTGTTTTTTTATATAGCAGTTTTTTTAATCTTGGAAGTGGTTATCATTATTTGTGAAAACAGCAATTATAGTGAAAACTATTCCACTATGTGAAAATATTAACTAGTAGCGGTTCGTGAAATACTTCATCTTACAGGCAGACGTCCGGACTGCAGAGGCATAGTAATAGAATTCTAACAACATTTTTTGAGTACGAGCCTGTAGTGATATCTACCTTGCCGCATACGAATTAACCAATTGGCCGTTTGTACGAGATCCCGACATTCGACAACGACTGTCAGGCAGTTATAGCCCACCAGACGCAACACCCGGCTGGTCGGAGGATCCTTCATATGATAAAGGGGATGAGGAACTTTTCGCCGTGTTCCTCATACAGACTATAGACATATAAAAACTATATGTAGTGATAAAACCAAACCCTGATCATGACCGTATTTTGAATCCAATAGAATTAAATTAAAATCAGTGTAAAGTTGACAAAAAGAAATCAAATCGATTTGTTTGAGTCAGTTAGGTAAAAATTAAAATTTGTATTGTAATCGTGTAACAACAAAATATTTTTTACATTACAGAATACGATTGCGCCAAAAACGAAACTTTGGACCCCTGTTTCTCTGATTGCCCCCCACGTCTGTGTGGTGTTAATATAGCTGCAGTGTCGTGTCTAAGAATAGAAGAATGTGACTGTGAACGTGGCTGTCGATGTAGTGATGGATACTTACGAAATGCTGAGGGAAACTGCATACTTGATACGGACTGTCGTAAGTAGAAAAACTATACCACAATTATTATTAACATTTTTTTTGGAAAGTGTAGCCTTTCCGGGAAGTCCCGTGTAGTTTAATATTTTTTTGAAAAGTGCTTTCCTCGTCTTGAATAACATTTGATTTTTTTTTAATGATGTTATAATAATAAAATTATTATACTCACTACTACTAGATAAATTAATAAGAATAAAACATGTGAGAGATCCCTAGTTAAACTAAACAATAAAAAAATAGACTTTTTAACCGACTTCAAAAAAAGGAGGAGGTTCTCAATTCGACGGTATGTTTTTTTTTTTTTTTTTTTTTTTTTTTTGTGTGTTTGTTACGCGATTTCTCCCTCATTTGTGGACCGATTCTCAAAATTCTTTTTTTATTTGAAAGAGTATACTCCCGAGGTGGTCCCATTTTAATTTGGTGAAGATCTGGTGCTGATCTTCGGAGATATACAATGGAACTCTTCAAAAATAGACGGCAAATCTGTCGTGATTGCTGGAATCGCTTGGATATTTATTGTTTATACAACATCATGATGTATCATCACGCCTGTATGCTCTGAGGGGTACGCAGATGTGTACAACATACCTAGATTTCGACAGTTAGGTATGTTAAGTTTCATTTATTAGGGATAAGTGGATAACCCTATTACTATGACATATGTATTGTTAACAAATAACAATATAAAAATAAATTCATGGCAAATATTTGTATGGGAACAACTAAAAATGGAAAAATAAAAATCTTTTTTGCAAAAAATAAAACCGACTTAAAAAAAACACTAACCAGTGTAAAATAACTCTAAATTCGGAAGTCGGTGGCCCATCATGAATAAGACAAAACCATCAGAGCCACAGACTTCCTAATTTAGAGTTATTTTACACTGGTTAGTGTTTTTTTTAAGTCGGTTTTATTTTTTGCAAAAAAGATTTTTTTACAATACAATACGACAGATTTTAAAAAGAACACTTACTATAGTTATTCTAAACCGTTTTTATACCTAAAAAGTTTAAGAATGTCTGTCAAGAATAAGGTCATCAGGTTTTTATACCACATTCTGAAGCAATGCTCATGACAAATGCACATGCGCTTCAAACGACGATTTTCTGCACAATTATGTAATGATTTTAACACAGACAATATACAAAAAGCTTTTTGCTTCGACAAAATGAAAATTGCACACCTCGAACTAGTATAGGTACAGGGTGGAAAGAATGTCATCTTTATACTTCAAGGAACACAAATATACCAGAAAAAAACGCATGAGTTAGGAAATAGGGCAAAAAGTTTCAACCTGTTGTGTATTCAAAAGAACTATGAATTGAGTAGTTGAATGAGACTCTTCAAAGGTGAGGCGTGTGATGTATCGTAATCAACCAATTGGATATTGTATTTATTGTGCTAAAGCGTACAAGCAGCAGTAGCAGCTGACGTCATTTTGACAGAGCAATGCTTACATTGCTCTGTCAAAATGACGTAAGCTGCTACTGCTGCTTGGTACGTCACATCTCTTCTGCTCTCTGCTTTGGTGTAAACCGGGCGTTAATAACTTTTTTGGTACACAGCTCAATGTCTTAATCCAAATGAGGTGTACGACGTATGTCCCGCCCCCTGTCCTCCCCGCCGATGCGATGTGGACGAGACACTGATTGATTGCGCTCCTCCACCGAAACCTGGTGACCCTGAGTGTGAACCAGGGTGTCGATGTGCTGACGGTTTTGTACGGAACCCTGAAGGCGTTTGTGTGACTAGAGATCAATGTCGTAAGAGATTCTTTTTTTGAAAATTGAATATTCAATTGTGTCAGAGTAGTTCCGCTTGTTGTTAATGGTATATTGGTATAAATGGCTGTAAAAAAAAATCTTCTATGCACGAACTCGTTAACTGACTCGCATTAGACCGCTTTAAGGTTAACAATGCAGTGTGTGTACTCTAAGTAAAATACTTCAGAAAAGTATCTACGCTACAGATAATTATGTTAGTTCCATTACTGATCAAACGTTCGTTTGTGAATGGTACTCACAAACGAACGTAAACAGGCCAGATAGAATAAGACCCTCGATTTTCCTTAGAGGAAACATTTCTTATTTATTCCTCTTAGAAATAAAAAGAAAATGAAAACTAACATAAGTTTTATTTAATCATCAATTGCAGTCAACCGTCTATCGCCAATCAATTAAAATGGCACATTTTTTTTTAACTTTACATCTAGATTTATTATTAACAAATAAACATTTTTGTTTTTTTTTACATTTCCTATTTTCTATACCAGCTCAATGTACGGGACCAAATGAGGTGTACGATGTTTGTCCGGCCCCTTGTCCTCCACAAAGATGTGACGTAGACCCACGTGTGATCAGATGCGCTGCACCACCAAAACCTGGTGACCCCACGTGTGAACCAGGATGTCGGTGTATTGATGGATACGCGAGAAATGATGACGGCATATGTGTATCAAGGGATCAATGCCGTAAGTGGTTTCCTTTTGTAATAGTCTAACTTTTAGGAGCTTCTTGTTGGAATTATAATGTGGTTAGTAAACGCAATTTCTATTTTCGCCTTTGACATGACATAACGTACTGTCTTAGGTGGCATTCTTTTACGATTGTATTGTACTTGGTTTATTTAATAGAACATTTATAATCGCTAGTCAGTTTTTTATTTCTGCCGAGATATACAACTCTTCTGTGCCAATCTTCTGGCTTGACAATACGGCGGTCACACCAGTAGGTTATCACTGCTAAAAAGACTAGTTAAAACATCATCATCAACTTCGTACTCCATATTTTGTTCTATAAGTACACTTGGTACACATCAAGCTATGGGTTTCCAGTATAAGCTGAACTAGCATGAGAAACGATTTCCGTAAAATTCGAGGTCAGTGTAAACTGGAAATGT
The DNA here is from genome assembly GCA_921972225.1 of Euplexia lucipara. Classification (NCBI taxonomy): domain Eukaryota; kingdom Metazoa; phylum Arthropoda; class Insecta; order Lepidoptera; family Noctuidae; genus Euplexia; species Euplexia lucipara. Next base: position 9,277,711 of record OV179144.1, on the reverse strand, counting down.
ATTGCTTGATGTCTAGCCATGTGTACTTAGTTAACTTTAATTTTCTGCCTCGAGCATTTTTTTTACATAGTGCTGTGTGGGTCGTAACCCTCTAAATGACAATTTGTGTTATCTTTATTTTGTTGAAGGTATGTTACTAGGAAATAAGTCATTGTGGTTGGTCTTCTAAATAAATATTTATAATATGTATTTTACTTCCAGCGCAAAACTGCAAAGGGGAGCATGAAATATACTCAAAATGTCCAGCATTTTCTTGCCGTCCACTGAATTGTACGCAAGTAGGGTTTGAGCAGCCCTGTCCAATTCCTGGACCTGATCCTTCTAACTGTCCTGGGAAACCTGGTTGCATTTGTGATAGTGATTACGCTAGAAATAGCAAAGGAAAATGCATCCCCATGAAAAAGTGTCGTGAGTAGTAAAATTATAATTTGATTACGACTTAATCTACAGACGCCAGCACGTCAAGTTACCCCAATGTGTCAAATTTCTTTGATCGTTTTTCAACTTTATGTCAATCTAAATAAGGTTCATATTCAATTGGGATAGGTAATTTGACACATTGGGGTAACTTGATGTGCTGGCGTCTGTACCTACATAGCAATAAGTCTACATTTCATTCTCACATAGAAGTGCCTAGAGTACCTCCAAAGTTTTTAGTTATTTTAAAACCATGTAAATAGCCATCACGCCGGGTGTAAATTCAACCTCTAACAGGGCTATCGCCTATCTTTTCATTCAACAAAGTTCGGTGTGCTACTGAAAATTTACAAAAGCTGGTCCTGCAATTTAAGTGGGCTTTAAGTTACTGTACAGACGCCAGCACATCAAGTTACCCCAATGTGTCAAATTTCATTGATCGTTTTTCAACTTTATGTCAATCTGAATAAGGTTCATATTCAATTGGGATAGGTAATTTGACACATTGGGGTAACTTGATGTGCTGGCGTCTGTACCTACATAGCAATAAGTCTGCATTTCTTTCTCACATAGAAGTGCCTAGAGTACCTCCAAATTTTTTAGTTATTTTAATACCATGTAAATAGCCATCACGCCGGGTGTAAATTCAGACAGGTTTATCGCCTATCTTTTCATTCATCAAAGTTCGGTGTGCAATAGAACCTGAGAATTTACAAAAGCTGGTCCTGCAATTTAAGTGGGCTTTAAGTTACGGTGACTATCAGACAGTGTACGGGTGGCGCTTCGTAACATCTCTGCGAGTGCGCATGACGTCATCCTAGACAAATACTGGTGATAGCCAAAACCAAACTAGCTGTTTGACAGTTAATTGTTGAACACTTTGCCACTTTTTTTATTACTAGGAACTGTCAACAGAAATTGTTGTCAATTGTCCTGCAGGTCGCTATTGGGAAATAATTTCATTAAGAATTTTCCATTAGCGACCTGGAATCTGTACCTCTTGTGTAGTTAATCTGTAATCTTTGGGAATCTGAATTCCCAGACGTCGAGAGTGAGCTCTCAATTATGTCGAATAATTGGAGAGATATTTGGTTAGCATAGACCGTAATTTTGGGACTGACCTGGTATGACGAAGCAAACTTCTGTATGATGTAGCAACCGCGTAGTCTGGAGTGGATATACAATCTGCTATTGTGCTGAATGATTGAAAATTGTGATGATTGGTTTTATAGGCTCAAGCTAACGGAGCGAGCTCTTAGCAAACGTGCTGGTTTCCTTTTCCGTTGAGAGGAGAATGTGGCAACACCTCATCGTTCGGTGTTGCGCGCTTGCAAAAACGTTTCGTTTAGGCATGTCCCGATTGGAATATGCTAGTCGATTAAGTATTAAACAATTAAAAAAGAATGAAAAGAAAATACGTAGTATTTCTTTGGCCCCACCAGCGGCCCCAGCATTGGCATATAACAAAAATAAATGTCAAATAAGTTCTATAAAACTCTACCATTTTGTCGAGCGCTGCGAAAACTGTAAAAGTTACTCAAATATACAGGTAAATCCGCAGTGCAAAGCTAGTAAAATAATTACGATCCGCCACAAATCACGATCCGGAAAACATAATGATTCATCGACGTGTGAATACAATGTTAGTTTATTTTCAAGCTATAAAACTATTCTATTAAAAACAACCTTAAAATTTATTCATTTACGCATGTTGTTCATTGTACACGAGTTTGCGATAACCGTCACGGTAAAGGGGTTAATTAACAGATGTTTTATGAATAAAAAACAAAATAAACATTTGCCGTATTAACAATGAAGTAAATGATTTATTGGAAAGTTTAAACGGAAAACTGTTAAACGCTATTGATAATAGAAAAATAAATATTGATCACAACGTCAATGACACATTACGTGAAAAATAAATATTACATTGAAAAACACCAGTTTTTGGTATTATAAAATAAATGTATGCAGCTTGTATCAGCATTAATTTTGAACCGAAAAATTGTTTTCGCAGTACTTTTGGTATCAAGTCCCGTACCAATATAGGTACACTGATATCAGTACTGTGAAAACAATTTTACATACTTCTTCTTCTTTATTTTTTTCTACTTCTTTGATAATGAAAAAATAATATCGTAGGCATTTAGGAAATCTTGGGCATCGGCTACCCGTGTAATTGGGAGCAGCTTAATCCGTGTATTTTTTTATAGAGTGACTGCCCACTTAACTTCCATAACCCAACAACTTGCTGGATAACACGATGGCCTAAAATAAGACTAGTTGTCGCATTTTGACTGTCAAAGATGCTAAAGATGGCCGGGATTCAAAACTTTCCCAAACATGGAAGGTTTTTTTATTTCTATTTTCACTGGCCCCAACAAGCAGTACGCGCAAAGCTTCTCTGTATGAGCAGATGTTTGCGTTAGGTTGTATGTGCAGATGTGGGACAGTGATCATTTTCTTGCCATTATCCCATTTCATTTGAGGTCGGTGCAACATTGCATCTCTATTTGCCGTCATGTCATTATTGACCACCGTCTCTGCTATATTTATCATCTTTCACACAATCCATCCATCGTGTCTCTAGTCTTCTTCGACCTTTGGGATAGTAACACACCGGTATAAACAAGCTCGACTCTATGTGGAGCATATTTATATCGTTTTCTTTTTCTTTGTACAGCTGCTTGTGGTGGTGATCCCAACGCGGTATCAGGTTGTGGCAATTGCGTCAAACGTTGCTCTAATTACAACAACACAGAACCCATGGTTTGCTTAGAATATTGCAAATTGAATGGTTGTGACTGCAAAAAAGGTTTTGTATTGGATGACAGCACAGGGAAATGTATCCTACCGACTCAATGCGGTAAGTAATTTTTAACCTCCACGCAAGAAGGAGGCGTGTTATAAGTTCAATGTGTGTATTTGTGTGTCTGTCTGTGGCATCATAGGTTCAATAGAAGTAGACTGGCGGTTCTTTTTTGTGTGAATACTGACATAATTGACAGGGTTTCTAGCTATAATTTATGAAAACAATGATTAATTTTAAAATTTTCCACTTACAGCAACCATTGACTTTTGGCATTTTTGGTTATTGAAAGAATTCAAGCCATCGTGTCAGACTCTTTGATAGCAATACAGGACGTCATGAACCCATGACCTTTCAGTCCTAATACGTAGAATACAGTTTACGAAGTACGAATAGGTCTTCTTTATCGTTATTTCAGTTTCTTGCGCTGGAGACTTCAATGCCAAGCCTGGTTGTGACCAAAACTGCACTAAGCGCTGTCCGGGCCCTAAACCAGCTCAATGTAAATGTTATAAAGATGGATGCGTTTGTAAAGATGGATTTGTGTACGATCCTAAAGCCAAGAAATGTGTACGTCTTGAAGAATGTAGTAAGTAACAAGTAATATTATTTTTTTAGAATAACTGCTTGGTATAATAGACAGTCAAAATTGGCTCTGGTTGCGATAGATGTATCCCTAGCGACAATATTTTTTCTATTAACTAACTAATGAAGTCTAAATTTTCTAGATTAAAAATCTGAGAATGATATCAGTTCTACACTTGAACACTGTCACAAAATCAGGCGTCATTGTTTCTTTCTTGGTCCCATCATTAATTACTTATAACCATAATGAGATTAGTGTCCAAGTTTGTCTTAACAGAAAGTCAGATGTGGACGTATGTGTCAGATTAAGACCAAATTTAGGCAGCCTTTTCACTGAAACGTAGAGACGAAGTAATATTAACCAATAGGATTGCGTAAAATTTCCTCTATGCTCTTGTGGGCTACTGGTTAATATTTCTCCGTTTCTCCACTCCACAGTCTCGCTCCGTTTCAGTAGACAGGCAGCCTTATAGAATTCAACGACTCAGGGAATACCAAGTAACATTAAGAAACTATAATATAGCAGTAGGTACTCAAACTACGAAACTTTCAAATATTGAAATTGTCTAACTTGTTTTGAAATATCAACAATTACTTTTTGTTTTATATTGAACTCAATCTGTCGTCAATAAAACAGTGTTATCATTGAAATTAACTCCAAACAAATTATTCTAGCTCCCCCTTGTGGTGACAACGAAGAACTTTCAAACTGCAGTAATAGTGGATGTGGACCCCGGCGTTGTACAGATGTAGGAATGCAAACAGTTTGCGTCGATATAGACCAAAAAGATTGCACCGTGGGCTGCGTCTGCAAATCTGGTTTTGTTAGAGATGACAATGAAGTCTGTATTCCAGTAACAGATTGTCGTAAGTATCAAAGTTACGAATATAAAGTATAACATAGAAGCCACTTAACGAAGTAACACGGAATAAGCGACCAAGATACTCTTGAATCAAAATATTACAGTGCATACTGTATGAATTTAACTGGTTTCTAGAGTATGAATTTAAGGTGTTCCTTTTTAAATTGTCCTAGATGTAGCTATTTCTATAGGTACTCGTATTACATCCCAAATGCCTGTCAGCCAGCGGCTGTCTATTTAATCACTTCAAAATTGAAGTGATGGTCTTATTGATAACTAGCAGACGTCACGCAGTTTCACCCGCGTAGTTTCCGTTCCCGTGGGAATACGGGGATAAAAAGTAGCCTATGTCCACCGGGAATAGTGTAGCTTTCCACCAGTACAATAATTTTTAAAATTGGATCTTTAGTTCCGAAGATTACCCCCTACATACAAACTTACAAACTTACTAATTTTACCTCTTTATAATATTCGTATAGATTTATACTATTGACTTGTCAATATCCAAAAAGGTTCAAACGCTTTTCTTTCTTCATAATGAAGTAGGCATGCATTAGTTGTTAATTTTCTTGTTTATAGTTTTAATTTTATTGTTTTATCTACCATTTTTATTTGCTTTGTACAGCTTCATGTGGTGGGGATCCAAACGCGGTATCAGGTTGTGGCAACTGCATTAAACGTTGCTCTAATTATAACAACACAAAACCCATGATTTGCCCTCTATTTTGCAAATTGAATGGTTGTGACTGCAGAAAAGGTTTCGTGTTGGATGACAGCACAGGGAAATGTATCCTTCCGAAACAATGCGGTGAGTTCTTAAATAATATCTGGTAACATTTTTATTACTACATCATATTAGATGCCAAGCGGCATTAAACATCTTTTAAATAGCTTCTCGCAGGTCAACTTAGAAGGTTATCGGCTATTTAACTGGGCTATTCGTGGGTGCGTTAATTCATTAAGGCCTCCAGCTAGGGCAAGTTCATACTAACAAACTAAGCGACTAGTCGTTAAAGTAACCTCCTGTGGAGTATGGACTTCAGATTACTTCATCTAAGGGCGGAGAAAAACAGCCTGCAAAGGAACAATCTGGGTCGGATCGAGGCAAGCGGCCCAGAAGTCATCCTCTTTTCAACCCCCTATTTTGTCATTCCTGGCAATAAAGAGAATTGAAACCAGCCTTTTGCCTACAATGCCTACCATTATACACCCTTTACAGGATGACGCTTCGATTCTGATGCTTGGAATATTCATAAAAGAAAATCCACGAAGTACGAGTAAAAGTCTTCTACCAATCGTTGTTTCAGTTTCTTGCGCTGGAGACTTTAATGCTGAACCGGGTTGTGACAAAAACTGCACTAAGCGCTGTCCGGGCCCTAAACCAGCTGAATGTAAATGTTATAAAGATGGGTGCGTTTGTAAAAACGGATTTGTGTACGATCCTAAAGTCAAAAAATGTGTACGTCTTGAAGAGTGCAGTAAGTAATTTAATTCGTAATATAATAATATCAGACGACATAACGAATTTAATTATTATTAACTTTCAAATTCCCCTTTTAAGTTAGACGATGAAAGACCAGCAGTGCTTTTGGCCATCTTTTCATTGCCACTAAATGGCGCCCAATATTGCACATCGAACTTGGATGACCACTTAAAAAAAATTGGTATTGCACTTTAAGTGAAGTTCAAGTAACGTTGACTATCAGACGGGGTACTGTGCGCTTTGTCATATCTCTGCGAGTGTGCATGACGTCATCCTAAATACACACTGATGATGGCCAGTATGAAACTAGCTGATTGACAAAATCGTTGAACACTTTGATGTGATCATCACTATGAACTTTCGCAATTGATACGCAATGGCCGTGGCAATGGCCCTGCTGGTCTGCAGGCTTGGCCATATAACAAATTCTATTCCTATTCTCTTTCTATTATAGAAAGAAAATGGCTTATATGGAAACAGCTGTTTGTCAACTGTCAAGTGTATTTTATTTTCACCCATATTATTAATTCTACTCGTAAACACTTGACAGTTGACAAACAGCTGATTCCATATACGCCATTTTCTTTCTTTTTTCGCGTTATCGATTACGATAATAAAAATTGAATTTGTAATTTGGCTAGGCCTGCAGGATACGCAAAACCTACGTGTGTAAATAATGCATGACACGCCATCTATTTCTAACGACACCTCTCTTGTCTGACTTGTTTATGATTATAAATAGCTTTATAATCATTATTTTAAAAATCTGAACTCTCCAACCTGTCTAGTAAAAGCGTGGTGTTTAATTTTCTCGCTTTCTTTTTAATTAGACATTATCTTGGTCATTCTAGTCACATGAGGTCTAAGAAATTAGTGCTTCGGTTTGTCTTTAGAGAAAGTCAGTGCACACAATTGTCAGTAATCTTTTAACTTAACTTAAAACTCAAGGAACTATTAAAACGACGCAATAAACTATCTTAAAAAATATATTTAGTCGTGTCGCGTAAATTACTTAAACGGCCAAAAATCACTGTGTTAGTTTTATTGGAGTAGCTCCATTTAGCGCTGTGTTTGCCGTCAATATATGCATGAAACCGTGTCGTCATTGAAAACTTCATACATTTAAATTTAAGCTCAACCTTGTGGTGACAACGAAGTCCTCTCAACCTGCAGCGACGGTGGATGTGGACCGTGGCGTTGTACGGATGTAGGAATACCAACGGGTTGCGTCAAAATGGACCAAAAATATTGTAAAACAGACTGCGTTTGCAAAGAAGGTTATGTGAGAGATGAGAATGAAGTCTGCATTCCAGCAACTGATTGTCGTGAGTATCAAAGCTACAGTTACAAAATTAAACATGAACACGACGCCTTAAAATCATCAGCAATTGAAGTAGGTAGCTATTTATTGTAACTATTCTATAGACAACGTAACGGACAAAAATGTGATTGAGAGATTTTGACATTGAGATTTTCCGAATGGTGTAAGCTTCCGTATTATTGTATAATTTTTACTTCATGATTTAAAACACTTTAGAGAGAACATGTGAAATGTCATAGGAAACTTTAATTTCGTGTCTCGGTAACGCCATCTAGAATAATATATAGCAATATTGGAGCGGCAGCGGAGCGTACTAAACTCAACTCATGGACTTGTGTATACTAGGAGACAAGTATCGTATGTAAATTTTGTTTGTTTGTGTCCCGTTATATTAAGTTTTGAAGGTCTTTGCTCGTGTTATATGTTAATCAGTTACCTATCAGTCACTGGCTGTCAAGTCTAGTCTGTTCTAAATTTGAATTAGTGTTCTTCTCATTGATATTATCATAAACTTTTAAATTTACAAGTTTCGAATACTCCGCCCCTTAAGCATTAACAACCTTTGATACAGATAATATTGACAGCCCCAGCAAGTAATTACTACAAATCAAAATGTTTATTTAAATTATTTTTATTTGTTTAGCTGAATGCGGTGGGGATCCAAACGCAGTGTTTGGTTGTGATTTTAAACGCAGCAAAGTGTGTTCGAATTATAAAAATGCAAAAAATGTATCCAGTACAGAACCTGATGACTGTCCTCGCAATACTTGCGACTGTAGAAAAGGATTTGTTTTGGATCAAAATATAAACAAATGTGTCCGGCCCAAAGAATGCAGTAAGTTCTACCTTTTTATTAACTTTTAGTGGTAGGCTATAATGTTTTAAAAGTTAATAATGTACCCAACTCATTTATTATTACATCACGAGTTTTTGACAAGAACGACGTATTTTCGGAATTTGTCAGTGGAACCGCCATCACGTATTAAAAAAAAAATCATCAAGCATAGTGCTCATATTTTTTAAAGAATAAAATTGACAACTAGGCGTTGAAAATAGAGAAGATTCTTTTTAGAAAAAAATATAAAATGTCAAAAACAGTATTTTTGTGATTGACTAACGCACCTTTATTTCAAATGGTTGTTGTTGTATTTGTGTAGCATGAAAAGAGGCGGTTTCTTGCCACTACCGAAAATTAAAATCCCGGTTTTATTGTTGGAACTGACACATTGATCTCCTTCATTAACACTAACTGTATGAATGTAAACGAAGCAAAAGAAGTATGTAAGAATCGTAGCATATGGCGCTCTGTAGTTTCTGCCTACCCCCATGGGAAAAATGAGTGAGTTTATGTATGTATGTATGTACGATACATAGGTATGACTAGCTGGTACTCGCGATTAGTACTTCAAGTATCAGTTATCTGAAGCATGCGATTGCAAAAAAAGTATTAATGTTTGATAAAAATATTAAATCAGTATGTTTGCCGTTGCAGCGACATCTTTTTGGCCACATACGAACTAATTACCGGTATCATACATCGCGAAATTAGAGTTATCCGCGCGCTTTGAACGTATAAGTTCCGACTACAACCATCGGGCAGTAGTTAGCCCACCAGACACAACACCCGTCTGGTCGGAGGATCCTCCCTTTTCAATGGTGGATGAGGAACTTTACGCACTGTTCCTCATACCTCCAAACCGTAAACTTTACGGTATTTGGGTATCAAATTGAATATTATTATGTTATGTTTTATGGAACAATAATATTGTTTCCAGCACCAGTATGTAAAAAACATGAAGTATATTCCGAATGTACCAACGGTGGATGTCAAGCAAGAAATTGTTCTCAACTAGGAAAACCGGTTCCTTGTGTAAAATTGGATCCCAAATCTTGCATCAAAGGTTGTGTCTGTGAAGAAGGATATTTCCGAGCAAGAAATGGTACTTGTGTTCCGGAAGATCAATGCGACCGTAAGTATTAATCATGCTTGCGTTCTATCGACTTCAACCATTATTATGTCTTGTAGGGACATATGTGTTGTAATAAGTTTTGGTTTTGGTCTTTCTGGACTTTTGATTTAATTCAATCTTTATTTTTCTACAATAGGTATATGGTCTCTTTCAAAACCAGTATTAACTATAACTTTATCAATGTTTAACGTCACGAGGTTTCGTCCGCGTAATTCTCGTTCCCGAGATGATTCAGGGATAAGAAGCCTATTTTATCCGGGGATAGTGTATCTTCACAAAAGTAAAAGTATTTTTCAAATCCGTTCAGTAGTTTTTAAATTTATTCCTTACAAACAAAAATAAAAATCTTTCCTCTTTATAATGTTAGTAACATTGATAACCATCACGCCTTTAATCCCCGAAGGGTTAGGCCGAGGTATACCTGTGGTACACCCACATTTCGCTAATCCTGTTTAAGTGCCATGTAAAAAGGGGCAAGCCTATTGCCATCAATCGGGCACTATTCCAGACTCTGAGTTAAAAAAACTCAATATTTTTAGTATAGATGTATAAATAATTGTTTCCCTACAGATTGCATCAAACCCCACGAACATTATGACTCCTGCGCGCCAACTTGCCCACCACAAACCTGCGAGAGTATTGGAGAAAAGTATTTCTGTCCTTTAGCTCCTGCAGTGTGTAAGGGTGCTTGTCGATGTGACGAGGGATACTTAAGAAATAAGAATGGAGAATGCATACTGAAGGAGGATTGCCGTAAGTAAAATTACAGATAGCTTTGACTTTATTGTAAAATACTTTGTTTTATTTTAAACTCTTGTACCAAAAATATTTAGCGAGTTCTATTATTTCTAGTACTACATTTTTATTATAAAAACTAGCAGCCTCTTATTGGGACACCGCAGAAAATAAGCCTTTTCTCATACAGAGAAGGCACAAACAATAATCAATATACCCGCTCAAAGCGGGTCAGGGATTTTAGAATGTCAGTTATGTTTTTAATACCCGTAGAAGTTACTAATTTAAGTATTAGTTATTTACTAGCTGCGCCGACAAACTTCTTCCGCTTTATAATAATCTTAAGTTGTGTGAAAGTGTTTATAAGAAAACGATCTTTCTACATATAACTTTTTGAGACAAAAGAATAGCCTATGTCCGTTTCCAGGATGTGATCTATTTCCATGCCAAATTTCATTACGATCCGCTCAGCCGTTTCGATTATTTGTTGATCGTTTTGATTATTTGACTTACTGACATAATTATATATGATTGACATCTCTCTAAAGGTGAAATCTTAAGGTCTTTTTGAAAACCGTAGTTCTCTTAAGCATGTGGCATTGAACAGAGAGAACCAGACCACTGATCCATCAAAAAATTTAATATACATAATTTACTCATCAATGATATTGTTTCTAGCACCAGTTTGTAAAAAACATGAAGTATATTCCGAATGTACTAACGGTGGATGTCAAGCAAGAAATTGCTCTCAATTAGGAAAACCAATACCTTGTGTAAAATTGGATCCTAAATCTTGTATCAAAGGTTGTGTCTGTGAAGAAGGATATTTCCGAGCAAGAAATGGTACTTGTGTTCCGGAAGAAAAATGTGACCGTAAGTATTAAATTTATAAGCCTGGGTTCTTTAAACTTCAATTTTATTTTAATATATTTATTTTGGTAATTTAGCACATGCAACATGATCACCGTATTGTCTACGGTGATCATGTTGCATGGTGGTATGTCGACAGAAGAATCGACAAAGTCGCAGATGTAGAAGAAACATTTCTGCCGATTATAAAAAAAACATGCGCAATATTGTAGACTTTTGTCGGCTGAAGAATCGCTACTTTTTAACAGAAGGAAATAGGAAATTTTTAACAACCTACATGATGCCGACCCTTTAAGAACCTATTTACTCCCCTTTTGGAGCACTCCATACTCCATGTATGGAGTTCTTCAAAAGGGGAGTACAGTATTCCCAAATTAATAATGCACATGCAGATCTTCGCTAATTGTCGTATTCCCGGAAACACCCGAATCATTGAATCGTAAGAGCCCTAATTATGCATGAAGAAAATGCACTTAACCACTCTATATACATATAGTCATCCGACACTCGGGGAATACGGCCGTTGCCGAACAGTGACGAATATTTCTATGCGCATTATCACTTTGGGAGAAATGTAAATAGGTTTTAAAAGGGTCGGCAACGCGCGTGTGGCGCCCCTGGTGTTACAAGTGTCCATAGGCTACGGTAACCGCTTACCATCAGGCGGGCCGTAAGCTTGTTTGCCACCGTCGTGGTATAAAAAAAAAATTATAATCTTGTTTCCTTACAGATTGCAATAAACCCCACGAACATTATGACTCTTGCGCACCATCATGTCCACCACAAACATGCGAGAGTATAGATAAAGAGTACGAGTGCCCTATAACTGCTGCCGTTTGTAAGGGAGCCTGTCGCTGTGATAAGGGATACTTAAGAAACAAAAAAAAGGAATGCATACTTAAAAAGGATTGTCGTAAGTATGATAATAATTGTAGACATTTCATTAAAAACGCCTATGGCATTAAGTTCGCCTGTACAGTGGTGTACAGTACAGTTTTTTTTATAGTTTATTTAACTTGTGCATAAAGTTTTAATAAATGAGTAAATAAATTTGTTGCAAATTTTACCTCAAGTTTTGTAGGCTGACTCATTACTTTCTTTGTTCAAATTTAAATTCGTGGTCTGTTGATCAGACTTCGAATTTAAATTTGAACGAAGAAAGTCATCAATCAGACTCTGATCTACCAAATTCAGTGGGTTATTAAAGAGTGAGCAAGAGAGAAAACACTCTTCGTTGTAGTAGGACTTACATATACTAATATTATAAAAAGGTTAAAATTTATTTGTTTGTTTGTAAGTTTGTTTGTAGGGTGTAATCTTCGGAACTAATGACCCACTTTTAAAAATTATTGCACTGGCGAAAAGCTACACTATTCCCGGATGACATTTTATTCTTGTTATCCCTCGGGAACAGGAACTACGCGAGTGATTATTGATATAATGAGTACCAGCATCTTAGTGCTTCACTACAGGGCAAAGGCAAAGGGGCAATAACCCAATGGTTAAAGCATCGGCCTGGCGATTGAGAGATCCCACCCATTGCACTATATACGTGAACCTACTCCAGGCACAAGCATATGTAGCGTGGTTGGAGGGGTTAACAAGGGTAACCCATATTGCTAGTAAGCTTTCTATAAAAATAAATAAAAAAGGCCTCTTATACAGCAAGGGCAGAAGCCTTTATTACCACGCTTGCTCAAATTGGGTAGTTGATTTCCTAACAAAAATCCCACCATCGATGACAGTGATGTCTTAAATAAACTAATAACACTAGAAATAAAAATAAATAGGTACATGTGCCCTGTCACCTACACACGTGAGGACCTTATGGTTGCGTCGGTGGATGGTGTTGCGGTAGCCGATTTCTGGGCTAAACCTACAATTTAGTAACTTAATGTCTTTGTTTTCCATCGACACGCAAAGAAGAGTAAGACTAGAAACAGATGTTTTGATTAACTTTTCTTTAATTTTAGTGAAATGCAAAGGCCCGCACGAATACTTCTCTTGTGGCGTTGCGTGTGACAACGTGTGTGCCACATTGCACAAACAGAACCAGACTAACTGCCCCATCAAAAACATTAAATGCAACCCCATGTGCTACTGTGAGAAAGGATACGCCAGGGATAAGAATAATGTTTGCATACCCATTAAAAAATGTCCAAGTACGTACAATACATTTATGTCAGTCCTTAAGGAAAAGTGCCAGAAGACTGTTGTTAGTTTCGAAGGTATTTGATACCTAATAAAAAATATATTTTTCTTTTTATAAAACCTTTTTAAAAAACTTTCATGTCAAGGGGTTGATCTTTTTCTAATGGACAGCTTATTAATTGAACGTAAAGGAATGTGGATAACCTGATGCTGGTCATAATCTACTTTTGCATAAAATAGTGTGACATTTAAAATCTTTTAATCGTTCGTCTCTCGACCATACAGCATCCTGTTATATGGCAGGCATCATTAGATCACTGTACCTATACATGTCACCTTTGGCTTCCAAAATAACCTAATTTACCCAAATATACGTATTTTTTGGCCGACTTCTGATTGCATAACAATGTCCACAACCTAATTAATATATTGTGAAATCACTTTTCATCTAAAATAGTACTCATTATCAAGAAATAGTACCTATCACGTTTAAAGTATCAATAGTAGACCGTATATCATTATTTTTGAAAATTCGTCGTCTAAGAATTTAAGGTAAATTGACATGATTGTATGTATATATATATATAATACATACCTACTTAACTTTATACACTAGATATGAAAATAAAATCTTAAAACTAACACTAAAATATGGCGTCAAAATACTCATCCGCATTGCTGTCAACTGGAAGTGTACCCAAAAGACTCGCCGCATTGCCACGTTGTATAGCAATGCTTATCCTTTGACCAAGGTAAAAACCAGTCCTTGGGTCTCGCGAAGCGTCTTGATTGTTTTCTAAGTAGGATCCAGCCCTAGTCCTTTTCTCCGCTGTAGTTTTATCCCTCTGTTCCATTCGTCATTTTTATCTTACTTGAATTCATATTTTTGGTTTAGATATTTTTTAAGTTTCGCATTAAAGCCAATTAATATAACTTCGCATCGTTCCTAGGTAAATCGCTGTCTTGTATTATCTAAATCATACAGATTTAAATATTATAAGACAGCTATTGAAATAATAAAATGTATGTTTTAGAACCACGATGTGGAAAAAATGAAATATTTTCGGAATGTATCAACGGTGGATGTCAACCCAAAAATTGTTCTCAAGTAGGAAAGCCAGTGCCATGTGTAAAACTTCGTCCAGAAGATTGTATTAAGGGATGTCTCTGCAAAGAAGGATATTTGCGAGAAGCTAATGGCGTATGCGTACCTAAAGAAAAATGCGGTTAGTGTTGGCATTTCAATAAATATTAGAAAGTTTATTTTAAGTGTAGGTATACCTTCATACAATATAAGTGTCCACTATGAGTCACTTACTCCTCTGTCTAAGTCTTGATTAAAAAAATAGGTTTTTCAATAAACTAGTGCGCTTCACCATCATTGGTTTCATCACTGCTCACCATTAGGTGAGATTGCAGTCAAGCACTAAGTAGTTTAGTAATTATAAGTTTTTTCTATTTAAAAAAGCTTGGCACCACTAAGTATTTTTAAGTTTATAAATGTATTAATGTGTGAAAGGACTTAAATAAATAATAATTATTATTATTTGCCTTCTGTCGTAATATGAAAACGTAGAATAATTAAACTCACGGATTACCTAAAAGTATTGATAGTACGTTGCTTTTTAGTTTTGTTTGTGTAAGTTATTGTAATTTTTAGCTCCAGTTTGCGGTAAAAATGAAGTGTACGATAGTTGCGCTAACGGTGGTTGTCAAAAGAGAAACTGCACACAAGTGGGAGAACCTACGCTATGTATAGACCCTATAAAATGCATCGGAGGATGTGTCTGCCAAGAGGGATTCTTACGAAACGAAAACGGAATTTGCGTACCAGAAGACCAATGTCCGCGTAAGTATTTATTTAACTACTTTCCAGAAAAAAAATAATTAAAAAAGATAAGTATACGAGTCCAAGATTCACCTTTCTATTGGTAATGTATACATATAATATTGTAAATATGTTTTTCGATAAAAGAAGGACTTTATAATAATTTTAGCACCACATCAATCAACATCATTTGTATAGGTACCTATTACATATTTTTTATTAATATAACTTATCTGTGTATTTTTATGAAGTCCAATAATTATTGTATGTCAGTACTATTGTAATTTGCTAAATGTCTGATTTTCAAACTGATACACCAAATTATTCAACAAAAATTTTTTTTAGACAATAACAAATAGATACATTACAAAAAAAACTAAGCATTACCTCTTGTTCACGGAAGGTCAAGAAGGTTAAAACCGAACTGTACATATAACACACTCATTCTGATAAATAAATTATATTATTACATTTTATTTATTTACAATAGTTCAATGCACAAAACCACATGAAGTTTACGCCCGATGTGCATACTCTTGCCCACCACAAACTTGCGCCGCCATTGGGGTTGCCTACCCCTGTCCAGCTCCACCACCCGGTGACGAATATTGCCAACCATCATGTCGGTGTGAAGACGGCTACTACAGAAATTCTATTAATGAATGTATATCAGAAGAAGATTGTTGTAAGTTATTTCGCAACATAAAGAAATTTGAAACTTTGAAACTTTCCGAAGGTTGTCTTCGCGTTATTTGCCAAGTAATGGCAACCATGTCTTTATAGAATCAAGCAATTATTCTTAAACTTACATTCTAATAAAATTAGGCATCGATGATATTTTTAAAACTTTCTAAGCTATGATCAAAGATAGGATTTGTAAATGTACGTAGGACAAAAAACTACGGATTATGATCAGTCAGTAATTGCAGCAGTCAAGAGATTCAAGCCAATGGCTCTCTTATTATGGTTGATTTTTATATTTAGTATAGTAATATAGACATAAACACACACATACACAATCCTTACCCCTCACTACTAAAACTGCTGCTGACTCTGAAACCACTGGGTCTAGCAACATACAATTCAGTAATGAGCTCCTATAACGGTTCAAGTCCGAGATGAACTGCTGACCGCAAACTGCTACTGCAAACTGCAACTGCAAACTGCAACCGCAAACTGCAATGTTTTCTATGAAATTGAGGCCTGCAGCCGTGCTCGGAATCAATTTCATAGAGATTCATAGAAACCCATGCAGTTTACAATTGCTGTTTACGATCTGCAGCACATCTCTGTCTTGCTTGTCACAATAGAAAATCTTTTAAAATCCATTAACTAAAAAGATCAAACGCATAGAGGATCATGATGTTTGCCGATGAGAAGTCTGATCAGCCGTATATCTAGTCCGTAAATAAAATAATATTTTCCTTGCAGCAAAATGTACCGGTCCTAATGAACACTATACCTGCGGCGGCGCCTGCGACAACGAGTGTGCAACCTTGTCTAAACAAAACCAAACAAACTGTCCAATCAAAAATAAAAAGTGTAATCTTAAATGCTACTGTGACGAAGGCTTTGCTCGAGATGCTAACGGTATCTGTATACCTATCGACCAATGTGGAGGTAAGGGCATCGAAAATCCTAAATAACAAGATATTTCTACTATTGTCATAACTCCTGCTCCTATCCCAATATATTTTAGGTCATGTCTTCTTCTTCCATACATCGCTGTTTTCCGTCATATAAAAGAAAAGAAGAAAAGTAAATACATTTCATTGTAATCACTAAATCTAACATGTTGAAAAACAAAAGATTTTACAGGCCAACCATATCATTTGTTCAGTTGACAGTAGTGCTGGTGAGGAATTCGGAATTGCTGTAGTTCTAATTTTGTCCACCTGAACAGCTACGGTGGTGGCACTGTACAATGTGATTTAACAGAATAATAATGAGATTAGGTATTTCAAATCTTTCATTATTTGGAATGCCTAATCTTGGTTAGCATGTAGGCATAGCAGGGAAGAAAAAGATAAGCAAAAAAGTCCCTAGTAAAGTTTCTTTCCTAAACCATCTCAGGCATGGTCCTCATATGATCCATCTGCCGGTCGTTTCAGTAGAAGTAGCCCCTTGAAATCTTTCAAAGTGAAGAAGGTGCCTACCCGTTAGTATAGAATTACGACTCAATTCACTTTTACTTCATCTACATTTTCACGGCGTAATTTTATAGCGCTGCTGATCAAAAAAAGCTTTAGGTTATGAATTCAGAGTTGTTTGCATGTAAACATCGACTTACTCATCAACATCATCATCATCGTTTCAGCCGAAAGACGATCACTGTTTGACATAGGCCTACTCCAAATATCACCACAAGGACCGGTTCTGTACGTTTCGCATCCATCAGATTCTTGCAACCCTCATCAAGTCGTCGGTCCACCTACAACACACCAGCTACAGTCGTGTAAAACTATTTTTAAAAAGCTATTTTTTTTTCGCGTTTTTCTAGTGTCTTGCAAGAATGATCCAAACGCTAAATCAGGAGGTGGAGGCAACTGCGGAAGACGTTGTTCCGACTACAATAAAGTAGGCGTCGCATGTATACTCATATATTACATCGATGCATGCGAATGCAAACAAGGCTACGTTTACGATGACAATTTGAAGAAATGCGTCCTGCCTAAAGATTGCAGTAAGTTGTAATTACTTTGTTGATTAGAGTAAGATAAAATAGACCATCATTTTGCCTAGCCTTTTATAAAGGAAGGTAGGCTTCCAGTTTCAGTGTTTTATAAGGAGGAACTGCCTATCGTACCTCCACAATCTAAGTGACTAGGTAACAAGATACCCCTTGGTTAGTCTGGACTGGACTGACTTTCAAAGATCTACAAACAACCAACGGCTTAACTTGTCTCGTGAGGTACAAAGGGATCTTGATACGTAACGAATGACCACCCGTCTACTGACCGGCCTTGGTAAGCGTAGAGCAACCAGTGCGGCTATTATTATTCTATCAGTCATTAGTTGGTAATATCGGATAAACTGATGAATTTGATAATGTTTGAATTTATATTTTGACTATTCATTTTTAGCACCAGTTTGTAGTAACAACGAAGTTTATAACGCTTGCATCAACGGCGGATGTCAGAAGAAGAAGTGCTCGGATTTGGCACGCCCTGATATTTGTATAGACCCTATAAAATGTAAAGGTGGTTGTCTTTGTAAAAAAGGATTCCTTAGAGCAGACAACGGAACTTGTGTACCTATCAAGCAATGTCCAAGTGAGTTTGATTCATAGTACTTATACCCTCTGAATACAGAGAACGCAGAAAGAATAATAAGTCTTTCTGCGTTTTCTTAAAGTGTATTTAATTTTTTTATGAGAAAAACCTAGTGAACTTGGTAGCCAATCACATCGGAAACCGAATGTTAATAGGGTAAACTACTAGTCATTGGACACTTAAGTGACTTTAAACAGGAATAATCATTTTGTGTGTTTGTTTTTGAAGTTAAATATGTTAGGTATTTTTTTTTTTAAAGTATAAGGTTCACTTTATCATTGTTACCTTTGTTTAAAGTATAGTGTAATGGTTTATAGGAACTACAAAATAAAATAAAAAAGGTACTGAAATATACAGTTATTGGACAGAAATTCTAATATTGGACAAACAATACCAGACAATGGACAGATATTCCAACACTGCTTTATGTATAAAAAAACATGTTTAAATAGCCGCCAATGTCGAGGATCCGTTAATAAAAGAATAAATGAGTTATGTCCAATCATATTTATTGCAACATAGGCTCTCCTGGATTTTCTAGATACCACAAACCTGTAGCGTCTTCCCAAGCTGCTTTTACAGGCGTAAAAAATTAAATTTAAAATTTAAAACACCCCCAACGCCAAAAAGTAAAGCTGAAAATATTAAAATAAGTATTTAAAAAGTTAAAAATAACATTTTCTTCTCGTTGAGTCATTATTTTAATATTTTTAAACTTCCTTTGATTTTTTTTTATTGAGTTTACAGTTATTATAATTTTTCAGTGCATTGTGCTGATCAAAAATAATCCAAACACGACATATCTGCTATTATTTTGCTAAAAAGTGCACCTACTGGTGTTCTAGCTAGATAGTCTGGCTGCAGCAACAGCCCATCCTGTTGCAATTAGTGCATTATATGTAGAATCAAATGCTGGTTAAAACACCAGTGTTGACTTGAGAATGCCATATTTACGAGCCATTTCTCGTATTTTGCCACTTTGTTTTATTTCACAAAGTGCTAGATTTACCACAGACACATCAGTCTCTTTTTCCCCTTTAGGCATTTTTATTTGACCATAAAATTACTCAAATCTGCAACAATTAATTGTTGGACACTTTATTAAAAGTCATTGGACACCCTGTCCAAACACTAGTAGGATTTATAAAAAGTCATTGGACACCCTGTCCTAACACTAGTAGGAATCGTCTTAACTTCCTAACACTCAAAACAGAGTCCAATATGCTTTAACTGCTAAGTAATAAAGTAGAATATTGCTAAAATAATAAAGGAACAAAATCTCAGTTATTGGACACTTGTCCAATAACTCAATTTTGAGAGATTATTAATGATAGTCATTGGACAAGCAAAAATAACCTTAACATAACATCCTACTAATTATGAATTACTATAGATAATACTGTAACTTACCTACAACCAATCAGATAAACACCAAAGAATTGTTCTCCCAACACTGTGACTTACGAACAACGTCGGTTAGCTTACGATTTTTTTTATTTTTTCGCTTATGTCACCATATCGCGCAAACGCCGAATGCAACTAAATATTTTTTAACTACTCCTGCCACTTATCAAAACTTCGGTGAATCGTGAAGGATTGTCATTGACTAGAGAACAGAAAAAGCATCACAGATAGCGTTGTTTTTCAATATTATCCTTATTATTGACATAATAATCACTCACTGTCCAATAACTCGTAACGTCCAATAACTGGTAGTTTACCCTAGTTAAAAGAAAGCAGGGGTTTAAAAACAAACCCTTAACACATCTTTACAAATAAATAGAATTTCTGTAAAATTATCACTAACTCAACACTAACCACACAAAAAGAAGACATGCTACTTTCATTTTAGGAAAAGAATAGGGAATCCAACAAAATAAAAACTTTCAAATTCTACGCGCTAACAAAATAAAAAAGAATTACGCCTAATCTGATTATTTTTAGCACCAGTGTGTCCAAAGAATGAAGTATATGACGGTTGTGCCAATGGAGGATGCAATAGAAGACAATGTTCAGAACTGACAGGCCCAATCCTTTGTAAAGATCCCATCAAATGTAGCGGAGGATGCGTTTGCGCCAAAGGATTTTTGCGAAATGATGATGATGTTTGTGTACCAGAAAGCGAATGCAAACGTAAGTGCGCAAGTTTTTGTAGACTTTATCATCTCCCTCATCAACTGGGTACGGATCTAGACTCCAAGCTTCTACTGGAAAATTACAGATGGGAAAAACTATATTATTAATTTGACTTTGTTTTTCGATATGTTGCAAGTTCAGCAGCTGACAATAGATTCCTGGGTCAAACAGTATATATAACTGAAAAACTCTCTTTGCTTAGAGTTAGCAAAGAGAGTTTTTCAGTTGTAGACCGGACCCTGAATATACAAATTAGCTCGTTATAGTATGGTCACCATCTATGATATGATGTATCTTGTGAAATGTGGGACTAACTAGGTTGTAATCATCTTCATTTCTTAGCCTTTTCCCAACAATGTTGGCGTGGATTTCCAGTTTGTGCTGTCTCTGCTTGATATAGCCTATATGATCTCCTCAACCCAGTGATTAGGTAATACGATACCACTTCACAATACTGGATGCCATACTTTCAGGGTTCTCACTACCCGTAACGTGCTTTTCGAGGTACTGACTGACTAGTTGTATTGTTTATATTTTAAGCAAAATGCTATGGAGCTCATGAAGTCTATGATCCTTGCCCATACACTTGTCCACCACGAACGTGCGAGAGTCTCGACAGGGCCTACATCTGTCCTATTGTGACCGGAGAAGAGCCTCCTTGCCAACCCGACTGTGTGTGTGAACAAGGATATTACAAAAACAAAATCGGAGAATGCGTGTCTGAAGCAAACTGCTGTAAGTACAAAAACATTCAATGTTTTCTATAGACGAGACATCACAAACAAAATTTTAATTCTATACTTGTATCCTAGTGTACACAAATCTATTAGTTTAGTTTAGTACACTCCGCTGCCACTCTAATATTGCTATATTATTCTAGATGGCGTTATTGAGACATGGGATTTCACAGTTTTTCTACAGTAAATACTGTAAACAAATTATACTGTAATCCCATTAATTATAACTGTCGCATTTCCCGAAAGCTATCGTGAACGTTAAGTAGATATAAAAAGTTACACCTACGCAGACGATATTTTTATTTAAAAAAAAATCTATTACAGTAAAATGTATGGGACAACACGAGTACTACTCATGTGGCGGTGCATGTGATAACGTCTGCTCAAAATTGAGCTACCAGAACCAGAGCAGCTGTCCCATCGTCAATATAAAGTGCAATGAAAAGTGCTACTGTGAAGAGGGATACGCCAGAAATGGAAGTAACATCTGTGTACCCATTGCGGAATGTCCACGTAAGAATAATTCAAACATTTCTAATATTTTTACATAAGCGAAGTAAACACTTAAAATTTAATAACTTTCCGATCTAACATTGTCATAGTAACCATCTATTTTTGAAAGCCTTATGTAATACACACGTCATGCTTCCTGGCGAAACACCTCTAAATCCTCAATCATCAGATTGAGGATTAGAGGTGTTTCGACAGTACATCAGTATACGAAGAAAACGGTGCCTCAAACTTTGTCTTCGAAATAATAGCTAAGGGCCTAGATTAAAGTATAAAGCAAATAGCGTTTGACATGACTATTTCTACAAAAAGATCATGGTGTCGTAAGTTCTTATATTAATTTAATATGATGTTTAATGAAGATTTATGCTAGTTCAATACTTATACAATTGTTTTAGAATGATTAGATATCTAATAATATTAGTATATACTATTTATAGTAACAGAAATATTATGGTGGTTTCGTTAGGAAGGATACTCCGCAGCGCCACCACTTTACGTCTAAACTGGAGATAAAGGCTTTTTTTTAACAGGACGTGAATTTTATAGACATTGCATAGATTATTTTTATGTAACTTATATTTGTTAAGACAAAGGTGGTTTAGCCAGGAAACATGACCTAAATAGCCCGCTTTTAAATTTATCCAAAAGAGTGTAAGTGACCAAGCGAAACTTTCCATTTCATAGCATCAGGTAAACTAGAATTACATACCAATAACACATTAACACTCTAACATACATCTCCATAATGTTCCTAAATTACAGCGCCATGCTACGGAGAACATAAGGTCTACAACCCGTGTCCTAGGACGTGTCCACCACAGACCTGCGAAAGTCTCAACAACGTGTACATCTGTTATCCGGAGACAGGCGAGGAGGAACCTCCTTGTGAACCGGGTTGTGTATGTGAAGACGGGTATTACGAGAACTCGATTGGACAATGTTTGACGCAAGAGGAATGCTGTTAGTTATAAATTATCATTCTTGTAAACCCTGCTATTTTGTTTAGGTTTAGTTTAAGAATCTAACACCATCGTTCACTCATATTTTGCCAGTTAAGTCTCATAGAAGTAGTAGTCTTATAGAAGGTGAGCCTATTGCCACTTGGAATTTGCCAATTTATCAAGATTAGGTGATTAGGAAACCGTTGAGAGAATGAATTAACCGGACTTTGAAAAAGTAGCCTATTTCCATTAAGAAGCCTTCGCGATGGCATTTATATCCTAGGGTATAATTCTCCGTCTGCCGTCAGAAAACTCAGTGGCTTCCAAGATTAACCAAAGATTCACCTAGTCCCACATTAGTAAAAGTCGCCAAGCTACTGACTGCATGTCTAACTGTTTTAGCACCGTTCATTACCCTAGTGAACCATCCAGGACTTGTCAACATCTTGCTGATTTATGTCTCTATTTCTTCTAGTAAGGTGTAATGGACCAAACGAATACTATTCATGTGGCGGTGCGTGTGACAACGTCTGCGAAACCCTGAACGAACAAAGCCAGACCGATTGTCCCATCGTCAATATTAAGTGCAATGAAATGTGCTATTGTGAAGAGGGATACGCCAGAAATGCCAGCGATATCTGTATACCCATCAAAGACTGCCCTCGTAAGTCTTTTTGAATGCTAATTATTTCAATGGTGGTGGTAGAGTAGTAACTCCTCGTTTAGAAACACGTACAGGCAAACCAATCCCCTATGTGGTTAGTTCTTAGTCATGGGCCCTTTAGATACCAACCTCATTCTCTTTCTGCCCATATCCCAATTTATTTGAGGTTGGTGCATCATGCCTTCTTCGTCTGCTATACATCTATTTACCAACACCTCCAGTTATCTCCTGAGCCAATCTACCTATAGTTTGTTTTGTCTCCTCTACTTTGCACCTTTTACCAGCTTACAGCTACATTTTTTTTTCCAATATAGCATCTAGATGTGGTCCAAACGAGAGATACGAGGAGAGTCCTAGTCGCGTATGTGAACCTCTCACCTGTTGTGAAGTTGGCAAGGAAATGGACTGTCCACCCGTAGAAGATGATGACTGTGAGGATACACCAGCCTGTATCTGTAAATACGGCTTAGTGAGAAACGAAGACGGCGTATGCATACCTATCTCTGAATGTCGTGAGTAGTTTTAATTTATCTTCTAAACTCTGTGAACATGCATTTTATTCTGTAGTCCTAGCACAAATTCTTGACATACTCGTAAGTGTAAAGCCAATTCCAACGATTTGTAAATTGAAAATACAACTACTCAATAAACGCAAGACACCGAGACAAAATAGAATTACGAAAACTTAGAACCAGTTATGGTGATTTCGGATGGAAAATACAACTTAACTATTGACAAGAAGCTACAGCACTGGTAGATATATTTTGTAAAGAACGCATCTAGAACTAAAATATTTTTATAGTTAAACGCAATAAGCAATACAACAAATAGGTAAGTTGCTACGTTGGTAACATGGTGCTTAAATACTTACAAATATTGGAACCTTAATTTATGATTATTCTAAAAACTTTATCAAACAGTAAAACATTGATATTAAAGAACAATTAGATAAGCAACCACTTCCATTTTATCTAAGCACAAATTTGTCCAAATGAGCAAAACCAGTTGGTTTCCAAGCATTCTTATCTTGAATTTAATTATCTAAATTGGTACATGCTTGTTGAATTAGGCAGTTTAGCGGCTTCAAGTCAATGCCCTGAAAAACCAAACCCTCAAAATGTGGAGGAATAGCGCATAAATAATGAGTCTCATATAACAATATTTTGTTAAATAGTCTTCTCCTTTTTACAAGTATGTATATGTCGGCGTCAGCGATGGCTGAGCGGTATGGGCCGACATTAGGGGTTTCCTGGTACCAGGTAGGTACATAACGTTGAATAATAATCTTCATTGCAGTAATAACCTCACTTAAATAAAAGTAATCACATAACATAACTCAGATAGGCAAACAGATAGTTTCGCACTGGACTAGTGTCTTCGTTGGTGTCTCAAATCCAACTGAGCTCTGCCTAGCTTCCACTTCCCAACACGACTCCATCCACGTGACATCGCTCGCGCCATTTGCAAATGACAGCCGACGCGACGTCACGGCGTTTACCATACTCTGTACTAATGTAATCAACTTCACAACTTCTTATTTCTGAATATCGTTCGCCACGACACGGCCATCATGACCCTCACACGTCCTCGTGTGTCTGATCTGAAAACAAAAACATTCTGAAAGTAATCCGTTCGGCTATCCTGCCGTTAAATCTTAACAACCATGGCTCTAAAATGTAGCCAGCATTGGCAAGGTCTCAAGGATTAAGGAAATCACAATAATCCAGCCTTTTAGAAACAACCAGGTAAAATTCTACGTGGGAATCCTCCCATAAAACACATGAGATCACTTTACATGAGATCATTTTAGACAAACGACACTGTGTCGTCAGACATAAATTGTAAGTACATAGACTGTCATAGTCTGCCAGTCCATCGGCCTTTCACAGTCTGCCAGTCCATCGGCTAGTCATTGCCACACAGGCTAGTCATTGTCAAACAGGCTAGTCATTGTCTGCCAGTCCATCGCCCAGTGATCCATCCCCAGAAGCTAACCATCTCAGCCGCGTAAGTGCTACCCCTCGGAAAGGATGGGCTGCGCATAAAAAGCAGACCACGTGCACCTCTTACATGCTCCGGCGCAACTGGATCGGTCACCAAACACTCACACTTAATCTATAGA
Organism: Euplexia lucipara; assembly: GCA_921972225.1. Lineage (NCBI taxonomy): Eukaryota > Metazoa > Arthropoda > Insecta > Lepidoptera > Noctuidae > Euplexia > Euplexia lucipara. The sequence continues at coordinate 9,252,294 of OV179144.1, read as the reverse complement.
GTATACGTTAAGTTAGATGAAATGTATTCCAAAACTTTACAGGTAATCTTTAGTAATGACTACTCAGTACACACAATAACTAAATGAACTTTAACTAAGCCATTTTAACAACTAAAACACGGAAGGTTCCTCCAAGACTCATAATTATCAAATTTCAAAAAGAAAACACACTCATGGCCCGGCTGCCCATAGCAGCTAGTGACAATTTATTATTGCCACCTACATCGTCATCACCTCTTGTGATACGACCAACACTTCATCTAGAGTCCGTGACTCCCAGGTCAATACATGACCGTACAAATAGTCTCCTTCGAGACCCGGGTCCCCGCCACACCACTAGCTGCCCATCGCGCTCTGAACAACTCCACACCGAGTTGCAGTTACGACTACAGACTAGTGCGTGCAGTGCGACCAAATAGCCAAGGTATGTGTTCCATTTGCTGGTGGAAGCAACCTCCTCACCATCTTCTACATTAGGCAAATCTAACTCGGCAGATAACTTGGAGGAATCTTTCGTACGCGATCGTGGGCGTACTTATAAGTTCTATTACCAGTCAAAGATTTCAATAGGTAACGATCACCATCAAGCAGTTCTACAATTTTTAATGGTCCCTTGTATTTTGGGTCTAACTTCGTCTGATTTCTCTCTTCATTCTGTATTAAAACTAAATCACCAACATTAAATTTCATTCTTTTAGCTTTACTTTTATCAAATCTAGATTATTCGTAAATAGCGCTCTTTTCTATGTTGGTTGCCGCTTGCTCTCTTCACACGTCCTATCAGAAGTTCAAGCGGGCTTACCCCGGTTACACGATGGATAGAGGAATTTAAAGCTAGTTGCACGTCTTCTAACCCGTTTGAACTTCACAGGTTGGTATCTTAAGACTTTACTTTACAACATACTGATCGCCCGCAAGCGTTTAAAAGACCCTTTAAACTTCGGGTAAAGCATAGTCTAGCTAGGCTCTTCATTTTTAATGTAAACCAAGTTACTAACACTTAAGTTTCGTTTTAGTAGGTACCATCAAAACGAGACTTACAGAAACGTTTTTATTACCATTGACATAAGAAGTTTGATCTCTTTACACGGTAGTGGGAATTCACCCAAAGTACTATCTAAATTTAACTGTCAATCATCTACTGACATACGCTCGAAACTATCACGCTTTTCGAGAAGCAAAAACAGGTTTAGAAAAGTGGGAACCACTCTGTCGGATTATCGTACTACTACCTCTACTTCGTGTAGAAGGACAGCGATAAACAATAAGAGTTGGAACTTTTGCACGTTACCCAAGTAAATGGTAAACCATCAATAAATCCCGATTGTAATTCAGTCAATAGACACTCACGGCTATCTTGGACAGTCGTCTAGTCGGTTAAACATCAGTTTAAGTTTATTCAAATGAATTTCTGTCATTAATAAACAAGATAACCTATTGGTACCTACTTCACATGTCTAAGCACAGTATTGAACTCTGCTAATAACTACACGGCCTTGTTTATCCTTCGTTCACAGCGCACTGCGCACTACATTAGTAATTAGAAAAGATCCGACCAATAAGTTACAACCAGTAATTCTAACAGTTCTATTACTCTTTATCATCATTTATAAGCAATGCATACTCAACTCATTAAAATCTGTGCATCAACACAGACCGAAATCGCACCCACGATTCCTTATAGACCCATCGCCACATGTTACTCATGAGATGGGTCCAAAGCTTCGAGTATGAGTATACAAGCTATTTTTAACCAGATGTGGTTTCACTACCACTGTCATTAACTATGACATTCAATTCTCGAGGAACTTTGTGATCGGGGCCTTCATACTTGAATCTAATTTAGTTTGACTTCTTTCAACATTCTCAATTAAAACACAATTAAGCTAATTTAAAATCCTGAGCCTAATATTATGGTCAAACCGACTTTTATCTTTGCTAAATTTAAAGTTAGGCTAACAACCAGCTTTGTGATACCGTGGTGATATCAACAAGTTTCCATACGATTTACAAAAAAAATAAAAGGAATAGCGCCGCACTTGCATCACTTTAAATTTCAATCTCATTTAAATTAAAATTTCATAATAAGAAAATAATCAACCAGGTATAGTCGGTAAAATTGAAATTATTTGTCATCTTATCTGTCAGTGTCCCAATTTTCAAATACATGGACCAAATTGTTTACTAGTCATCAATAAAAACAGTGAGGCTAATTTAAAAAAAAGAAAAATTAAACTAATGAACTTCCGAAAACATGGTACTACCTATGAACCGCCTAACATGGTGAATGTTATCAAGAAAGGCAGTTTAACTAAGCTTCAGCTCACCTTAGCTGTGATATCATAGCCTAGAAACTTTACATAACGCTTCGCAAATGAACGCTTCGAAATGTTCAAACCGGCTTTAGTCGGCGTTTATTAAATTATTATACACCGAGCAGCCTTTCAATCCTTGCTAAAGTAGCAGGACTAAGAGGGGCAAATAACAGTACCTATCACACAATAGTTTTTGAACCGAGTACTATCACACTACTTTCCTTTCGTCAGACTTAGTCTGTAAGGTTGACGTCAGAGGTTAAGGTTTTGAAGCCTATTTCTCGGTTCACTGCGATGATACCAATAGCAGTAAATATTGTCGCGTCACGTTGTTTACGTCTATTTACTTACTGAGTTTTAATTGTCGCAACTTCGATCGCTGTTGTATCACAACGTAACAAAATATGGCTACGTAAATCAAACGTTAAATAATATTTCGATAGCATTATTGTCATTCCTAAACGCATTCAAATAGCCCTCTGCTAGTTTATTAGGTACTTAACTTCAAATAGCCTATCTAGTTTTGCTGAGAGAATAGGTTTCCCAAAAAGAGGCTTACTAAAGCGTAGGTATGTAATAAGCATCTACTAGTTCTTGACCGTGGCTCGCACTAGTAGCCTTTTGTCTAAGCTAATTTTGTAAGGCGCCGATAGACGTACGTCGTGTACGTACGGTAAACCAATAATAAAAGTATAGCAATATTCATTAAGTAAAGTTATCAGAGGTTTTCTATTTTACGTACCGTATTTCAAGTACCTATCTGGTTAGATTTGTAACTACAATCCACTGCACAATTTTGTTTAGAAATAACTAAGAAATACATCGTGACGGCCTGTCACATTATATTTCAAATGATAATTAATCGTAATACGTGGGTACCCCAAAATAAAACAGGTAAACAAAAACCATAAACCAAAGCGTCGCAATGAATTTGCTCGTTAAGTAGGTACATACAGTACGGTCTATTTGTACTTCATAGGTATAGCTACATACCCTTTATACAAACGTCTGCATTTAACCTCTAAAATGACGAACAAACTCTGAACGACATCAGTCGATCAAAACAAAAATTACACGACTCACCGGATTGCAGTGCTGTGACTGCCCACAATACCAGCTATTTTGCACGCGTCTATCGACCGCCGCGCCACTGCAAACCCGCTACACTTGCATCTTGCACCTCGCGAACGTTCTTGCTAGAGCCCGATGTAGCTATCGCTGCTCGTTCGCCATGCCAGCGCTCCAAGCGCAGCCTTGACAATATCAAGCAAGCTTCGATAATTTTCTTCTGATTATATCTTGACGACTTGGCAAAGCACGCCATCCATGTGGGTAGCAAGTCCTTATCCCAGTTCTGATGTCGGCGTCAGCGATGGCTGAGCGGTATGGGCCGACATTAGGGGTTTCCTGGTACCAGGTAGGTACATAACGTTGAATAATAATCTTCATTGCAGTAATAACCTCACTTAAATAAAAGTAATCACATAACATAACTCAGATAGGCAAACAGATAGTTTCGCACTGGACTAGTGTCTTCGTTGGTGTCTCAAATCCAACTGAGCTCTGCCTAGCTTCCACTTCCCAACACGACTCCATCCACGTGACATCGCTCGCGCCATTTGCAAATGACAGCCGACGCGACGTCACGGCGTTTACCATACTCTGTACTAATGTAATCAACTTCACAACTTCTTATTTCTGAATATCGTTCGCCACGACATATATATTATATATTTTCACAATGGCACATAAATTGCCACTCGACTTTGTTTTTGCATAGGTATCGCACAAGGAAACTATAAAATGGAACATCACAGGATGTACGAATGCTAATCTTGAGTACAAAAAATCAACTTGTTTTAGATCAATTTAACACAATCATTTTTTATTTAAAAAACAAGAATTTTAATTCGTTAAGTCCTGTTATAATAAATTGAGCATGACATCAATTTACATGCATTCGAGGCCTTCTAATCATTTGAGTTTTAGTTTTTGAATAAAAAGGTTTCAGTGCCGTAAATGGTGCAAAACGAATAACTAAAAGTACTTTAAAAATCAATAAAATGTTCAAGTCATCGTATTTTGTGGCTGCACTCTTTCTACTCAATGCAGTGTGTTATAGTTCAAGTAAATATGTCTCTTTTACTTATGCAATGAAACTTCCTCGGTCAGTACTTTTTCTTCGGTTAGCCAGTGTTATAACACTTATTTTTTTGTTTCTTCTTTCGAACCCGGTTATCTATGCATATAAATAAGAGAGCTGAATGTCTTAGTTATTGAATTAAACAAGGTTGGAGTCCATTGTTGTTCAAGTAATCCAAAGAAAAAAACGTAAAACCATCAGTAACATGTAAATTTATAATTCGAATTGTGTTACGAGACTGAAAAAGGTTGAAATGGAAAAATACATATCTTTATATTTAGAAGAACTTATCAACAGATTTAATAACGCCAGAACCAGCCAGAACATTTAACCTGCTTCTTTATCAAAGTCGGTTCATAAGAGATCTTATGTGTGGTTTTGATTTACGATTTTTTTGTTTGTTTAGCGGACGAAACGGCAGTTAATGTCACAGAAGCAAGAGCTAGACTTGACCAAGGAAGCATTGCCTTATCTGGAAAATTCTTATACGTAAGTATTCATATTACATGAATTTATGTAGTCTTCTTCATTTCATGTGGTTACCTAACCTAACATGGTGTCAGAGTTTTAATGCCACCCATTGATAGGACTTGGATTTAGAGCTCTTACACACGAGCGGCATGTTCCCAACGGCAGACAAACTGCAGACGTCGACGCGGGTCGGCGACAACCGTCGACGCGTCGACGGTAGCAGTCGACCTATAGCAACACTTGCAGTTGGAGTGTGCCGCGTTGTTGAAATGTCGACGGCAGCCGTCGACATTTCTGCAGTTACCTCTGCCGTTGGGAACATGCCGCTCGTGTGTAAGAGCTCTTACATGCCGTAAAGAAGTATCTCTCAGGCATGCACGATGTTCTTCTTCATCGTCTTTGAAGCTAGTGATAATTGTATGCAATGCGTATATAAGGTGACTGGTAATTAGTGACCGATACTTAAACACGTGACTGTATTCATGATTTCAATTAACTTTCCCAAAGAAACTTTTTTTGATTTACACAATATCTTTTAACACAATTAAATAACAAAAACTCTGTTTGAAATTCCCACGCGCGCGCCTGTGATCGATCACAGTAGGCACAAACCGGCGCGATCTATCAGCTGATAGACTGACCACGGGAAGGGCAAAATCTACTAGTAAGTAGTAGTAGCGTCACACGCTCCCCCGCCACCCTACCGCTCCCATTGTGCAGTATTGACGTAATTGAATTAAATGAAAGTTACTGAGTTTAAAAAAAAGTTTCTTTGAGAAAGTTATTGGTATTAAAGAGTACAATCAAGTGTTTAAGTATCGGTCACTAATTACCAGTCACCCTATACAGGGTGTAACATGACCCTTAATGTAATTAAAATTAACAATAGTAATTAAAATTAGTATGGTAAAATTGGTATGATGGACGTTACGGCTTGAACCCTTACTTACGTTCAGGTTTAAGTCTAGACAAACGTACCAATTTGACTTTTTATATTCATAACTTTTATTTTATAAGTTTTTCTTAGACATCATTTACATTGAAAAAGAAAAAAACAGCTGTTCCATACATTTATGTAAGCGTAACTCGATAAAATGTATGAAACAGCTGATATTTTTTTCGTGATTTCAGGGTCTTTACTATGGTACAATTAGTTGTTCATAATTATGAGTAGGTACACCCACAGTTACAGTTTACTATACCATATATTAAAAAAAAGGTTGTAGACCTGGATTATTAATTAATTTATTATTGAATAAGTACTTTTATGTAATTTATTGTTTCTCAGTACCTAGTCTCGAACAAACCTGACGAAAACTTCGTGGCATCAGCTACATCTCTGCTAATTCCTTTAGCACAACTAGCACTGTGGGCCAAGGGATTGGTTTTAGAACAACTACTGAAACTAATCAACCTTACAAGTAAAAAAGAGGTAAGTTGTTGCTTTTAACCTTTAAGCAATGAATAGGTACATGGTTGAAAGGCTATCAGCGTTCATCCCGATACCAATGATATTATAAGTAAAAAAGTGTAGATTGGTTATTTTAAGCGCTCAGCAAGCGACACGTTGAAATGTGGCTAACTAGCCACAGTTGACCTCAGTGTCGCGTCGCGCCGTCTACAGATGCGTGCGTGCGTTAGTGTGCCGTTTTTGAAGATCGAATGTTGTTTAGGTAACCTGTCTACACTTTTTTACTTATAATATCACTGCCCAACACCATGTCCAAGTTGTGTACATGGTTTTAGATTCTATGCAATTTTTTGCTTATTTCCGTTGTATTTTTGCTTAAAACTGCAAAGAGCAATGAATGGTTTTTTCTTAAAAAGTAAATAAGTCACTTCTTTAATTTAAAATCTCATTGGTATCAATAGACATTACGATTTTATACAGTTAGAAGTATACATAACAGCGGGGAAAACTTGGAAATAAGGCAAAGTCGACTAAAAATTTCAACACTTAAGGGTCCAAGATGATAATTATGGAAAACCCGTGGTGGTATCCGGGTGTGGTTTGATGTCTCTTCCACCATAAATATTCTACCTGTAATTCTGATTCTTGATCATTTCATACTTCTCTGAATACCTAGAAACTCGGATTATTTAAAATGTTTCAGATAGAGGCAGTTTTCCCCGGATTATCGACAGAATTCAGAAATCAAACACAGGTTGAGTTTGAAGTAGCAACTAAATATTACGCAAACAAGAACTACCCACTAAGCGATGAATTCAAGCGTGCCTCTGCCAAATATTTCGACGCTTACGGAGAAAATATTGACTTTTCTAAATCAGAAGATGCAGCTGATACAATAAATGACTGGGTAAGTGATAAAATTATATCATCAAGAAAAGTTTGTTACGAGAAACAAATCTTATAACAAGAAAATTGGAATCAGTGATTCTTCTTTACTTCTGCAACGACGTCATCTTAAAATATCCGGATGTAAGATGGTCTGGCTTCCTATGACCGGTTCCTTTTGCCGTAGACATAAACTAGATTCCAGCAGATTATCTTCTGTATTCGATGAATTGTTTATAGCATAATGAGGTCTCCAGATCGACGAGTACTTAGTTGTATTATTGTATAACAAGATCTTAATACTATTGTAACTTAAGTAAACAACATTCCATAAAAGGAATCCCAGTATTCCAAGCTGTTTTACTCGACTGCTTGCAGAAGAAGTGTAATGTTTTATAACTATAATTTTTTGCTTTACAGGTAGCAAACCGTACTCGAGGTAAAATCCAAAATCTGGTAAAACCAGAAATGTTTAATGGTGATACAAGACTATGTTTAGTCAACGCTATTTATTTCCTGGTGAGTATTTATCATAAATTTTCTGCGTAATTCTCATATAGCAGACTCATATTATTTATCTGGGATAAAAACTTTTATTTTTTACAGGGTAATTGGATAAAACAATTCAATCCCGACAATACAGAAACTAAAGATTTTTATAAAAGTAACGGAGAAACTGTACAGTTGAAAATAATGTATCAACAAAATACTTTTAACTACGCTGAGAATGACCAGTTCCAGGTTTGTTTATGCTTTTTAATATATATTTTTAACAGTTTTATAAACGTGGTAAGCTGTCAACTGAAGTTCTCATAATAAAGTACGCCCGTGCCAAAATTGTGCGTATTTTGCTTGACTATATTTTTTTTACCAAAAGTCCTCAATGTCCTCATTCTTCAGTGCGATTTTAGCGGGAGCGATACGATGCGTTTCAATATATTATTATCGTCTTATCAGTTTTCGTTCTATTCTGAGTGATTCAGTTGATTCATCTTCCATCATATTAGGTATATTATTCTCTCATAATACTCAAAAAAATTGTTACAACTTCATTTACTTTTTTCACATTACTTACATATTTTCTTCTTTTCATTGTTATATTGTTCATTGTTATTGTTCATTCATTGTTATATAAATCGTCACCCGCTTTCTAGCAGCTTTCGCGCAACTTTTTTTGATCTTTCTTCTGTTACATTTATTACCTCCTAATATTCACCTCATTCTTCCGCATTACATGTCCATAACAAATAAACTGATTTTCACACACCTTTCAGTCAGCAGTGCCAACTTTAAACTTTCACTTACATAACCATTTCTTATTATTAGATATATCCATTTGAGTAACACACCGCTGCCCAATAACCAACTTATTGACTGAATTGATTATTGACTGGCCTGTTCGTCTATTAGTTAGTGACCCTGATTGCTATGCTGAAGGTCGTGGGTTCGAGTCCCACCCAAGACCAATAGTTGTGTAATGATCAAGACTACTTACAGTTCTCTGTCTGGGTGTAATTTATCTTATGTATATGTCGGCGTCAGCGATGGCTGAGTGATGAGCTGACACCGATGAGGGTTTCGTGGTACCGAGTTCATAACCTTGAATAGCAATCTTCATTGCAGTAATAACCTCACTTAACAATCGTAATCACAAAACATAGCTCAAATATGTAACTGACAGTTTCGTACTGGATGTGTATCTTCGTTGGTGGCTCAAATCAACCTGAGCTCTGCCCAGCTCCCACACACCAGTATGACTCTGTCCACGTGACATTACCGAAAACACATTCGCGCCATTTTCAAATGACAAGTAACATCATGCTGGTCACCATAGACTCCGTACTAAGTTAATCAACTTTACAACTTATTATTCAAGAATATCGCTTTCCACGACATAATTATATTTTAGAAAAATGTACCTACCTTATGTATTTTTATCAGTTGTTTAGTACCTATAACACAATCTCTGCTTAGCTTGGAACAAGATGGCGTTGTGCGAAAGTTGTGGAATAAAAGACAATAATTCTCATATTTTTTCTTTCAGGTCCTAGAAATGTTTTACAAAGGTGGAAATTTCAGTTTTGTGGTGATTCTCCCAAGAAATAAACAAGACTTGCTTCCTACTATTAAGACTATTGGAGATCCTGTTGAATGGAACAAAATAATGTCATCCGTTCGTAGTGAAAAATGTCAAGTTTACTTGCCTTTAATGACAATTGACACCCTAATAGATGTAAAAGAACTGCTTTTAAAGGTATGTAAATATTATAAGCAGTCACTACCTTTAAAAATGTTTAAAAATACTGCCTTTGTGACAAACTTGATCTAATAGTCGAGACTTGGGACTAAATTTTTCAGTTGTCCTTTATTTTTATTATTGTCGTCTTGCTTGTTGTTGTCGTGTCTTTTTTTATTCTTGTAATTTACTATTTGGTTAATTAATAACATTTTGTTGTTTCAGAATCATGCCGATGAAATGTTCAAATCAAGTAGCGATGGCTTTGAAGGAATATTAAAAACCCCGGAACCAGTGTATATTACTGATGCCGTGCAGAAAGCTTTTATGAAAGTTAATGAAAACGGAACAGAGGCAGCGGCAGCCACTGGTATGTATCGACAACACAAAATAACTATAAACCAAGTTATACTCATCATATTCAGAGAATGAATAGATACCTTAAAAATAAAAAGGAATTAAATAGACTGAAACATTAAGAAAAGCCGGTAGTATCCCCTCGGAAGAGTACTCGAAATCAACCCATGTGTAGATGGAACTAGAGAGAAGAACTAGAGTTGTAATGGAACATCACGTCCTCTTTTCCAAATGTAGAATAAACTACAGCAAATTAACCTTTCATCCATGCTAATTCTAAGAATCAGGCTCATTCACCTAACTTTTCGCCAACGCAATTTTAAAGAAAAACACTTTTACCGGTTGATTCAGTAAAAATCAACTTGAGTGAAGTAAGCAATCAATGCCTAGCATTAGAATGGAATGACAATTCAATACGCCTTCACTTCACTTAGGCTTAACAAAATCACTCTACTGTTACCACAGTACATCCGATTCCTCAAGTTTTTAATAAATGTGTTTAGTATTATTAAGAAAATCTACTCTTTAGAAACCTTTCAATTTGGTGTTGTTTTTGCTAGAGCAAAAACAACACCAAATTGAAAGAAGTCTTGAAGATTATGATAAAATTTTCCAGTTCTAGAGAACTGGAAAATTTTATCATAATCTTCAAGACGTGTTTCGGACTTTCTTAATTATTTTAATAAATTGCACTTTATTTCCAGCTATCGTTATTACTAAAAGAAGTGGTTCTATAAGTCCGACTTACATCTTCAACGCTAACCATCCTTTCCTATTTTATATTACTTATAAGAAAACGATATTATTCTGCGGAGCCTTTGTTCATTAAGGTGATTTTACTATTACCTATATTACGATAACATTTAAATTCCGCAGTTATTTTATGAAAAGTTATTTCATATTTTTCAGCTTTAACGGCTTTAACAGTGACCGCTTTGTCAGTCCAGTACCCAATCCCTAAAATATATGTTTTTGAAGCAACACACCCTTTCATATTCAATATAATGTTTGGCAAAATACCTTTATTTTGCGGGGTATTTGCAGGGGCGCAGTGAAAGGTGAAATTAAATCACAAATTATTTCAATACGTTCGATAAAAATTACTAATAGGTGGTCGGTTACTGGTGACGAACATGCCTAACGCAAGCACTATTGAATTTTTACCATTGGGACTTTTCCACACTTTTAATTAGCTCCTTTCGGTTCTAGACTATTCCATCTGATAAATCATTCGCAGTGCTCACAATGATTGATAAGATGGAATTTTTAATTATTTATTCTTAAATATCTTATTGTTTATATTTACAGCTATTGTGTTGCTATCAAGAATGAGTTTAGCACCTGTAAATCCTCCAAAAGTTTTTAATGCCAATCATCCGTTTATTTTTAATATAAAATTTCAAGAAACCATATTATTTTGTGGAGCCTTCGTCCGATGAGGTGAAATGCGATGCGTTAAATGCATGTTTGTGTGCTTGCGTATGTTTGTAAATTACCAGTTTTTTTAATCTACATTATAATATTATACATTAATACTATTTCATTTTTCTTTGTTAACCTACTATACCTGCGGAATAATAATGTGTGTTTATTAATCGATATACTAATAAATTATCAAGTTTACAGTTTTGTAATTGTTAGTAATAATGAATTGGGCTCTGCAGTTGTATCTTCCGTTTGGTGCATCCTTATTTTACGATACAATTTGTATTTTCAGCTATTACTGTTGGTGTTACATCAGTAATGATTCCTTCAAAAATCTATGAATTTAAAGCAACTCGCCCATTTGCTTTCTGCATACTATATAAAAGTGCAGATAGTCCATCTAAAATACCACTATTCTCTGGATCATTTGTAGGAGCAGAGTAAAAGGTGAAATGAAAGAAAATGCCTTATTTCGCATTGACGTGGTCAATCTGATGTGGTGGATAACTAATGGTGAAGGACTACTGTTTACACAAGCACTACACATAATTATGTATCAATGATTTATTTACATGAGGCGTTTTGTGGTTATAGTTTCTTCAGTTCTCGTAAATGTGACATTCTAGGAATTTCATGTCTGATAGGTTATTCATTTTAGATCTTTAGGTACTTCTTGTTTTACATCATTATATACCAATTCTTATATTTTTTCAGCAGTAGGACTTGCTGGCACTACTCCTTCGATTCCTCCAAAGATTTACATTTTTAAAGCAGATCGTCCTTACATTTTTTATATTGCCTTGGGCAGAACACTACCTATATTCTGTGGTGTATTTTCTGGTGCTCAGTAATGTATATCAACATTTTTAATATCAAAATTTGCAATAAATTGTTTGCTTTTCGTCATTAATTTGTCGGCTAAGTTGTGGTTGTGGATTTTTTTAATGGTTACAATTTTAAAGTAAAAAGTAGTTCTTTCAGTTGTGGCTTTAACTCATTAGGCTCCGCGTGGACACCGGTGTCCGCAAACAATAGTAATTTAATTGTGTCTGGATTGCGGTAATTGACTAGTTAAGGTTGACATCATATTTTATATCATTGACGTTGTAATTTTTTACATTTTCCACGTCAGATATACATCTCTCTATTACAACCAACCTGTTAGGTCCTCCTTTGCTAAGACGGTACTTCCATCTACTCCGTTTTGCCGTCTTGTACCAAGTCTTTTAAAGTTTTACTTTAGAAACTCATCTTTCATTTCAATTTGTCTTTTCTCTGGGTATTTTGGTTATTTCAATACAGATATATTAGTCAGTGGTTTTCATTCTTTAGTGAAAATTTCCAATTGGGATCGTTTAGTAAATCAAAATATGAATGATAAGTTTATGAGTGGACTGTGAAATAATTTCATATTATTGTTGTTATGATCAAACATAGTGAGCGAGTATTTTACTGAGTTGTAGCAAGAATATTGTTTTTGGTAAAAAAAAAAGAAAAAAGCCATTTGTTTGTTTTCAATCAAGCATTTCTCTACAATGCAATGTCGTAGTTCGCTTCAACTTTTATTGTTTTATTTCAGCGGTGATTGGAGCTGCTACTACTTCTGTTCAATTAGATCCCCCAAAGATCTATTTGTTTGAAGCCACACATCCTTACATTTACTGTATTTCATTCCGTGGCATTCCCTTATTTTCTGGAGTATTTGTTGGTGCTCCATAAAGGGGGTCAAAGTAGATACTATTGACGTAGGTATAACAAAATGTATTCGTACACAAATAAAACACTGTATTGGCAGGCCTAACTAAATGGTTTGGTGAAGGTTCGGTGGTGGTATTTAATATTTATAGATAATTAGAATATTTAAGTATTACAAGTACCGGGCACCGAATTATATCTAGTTTCTTTTTAAAATAAAACAATGTTACCTATAAACTTATAATAAGTAAGATAATGTATCCTAAGGATCTAAAGTTGTTCCCCTTCAAGACCCAGTGATTTTTTTGACCTTGTGTATTGCTTTAATTAAAGTCTTACAGTGATGTATTAATGTTTAATGCAAAAACGATAATATCAATCAAGTACCATCACTTAATTACGACACTAAAGACTCAATTTACAATATTTACTAACAACAAAATGTCCCAATTTATTTATTTACTAAAGTTTAATGCACAAGTATAAATAACCGTACTCGGCAGAATTAATAGTTAGCAGTAGACATTTCCTTCCTCCCTTGGGTAATGTAGTGACCAAATATGGTAGAACATTAGAAATGGAACCATAAAATATTCTTACTAACTAACCCTGGAACCAACATTTGATTATAATTTGAAAATGCACGCCAATTCACTAATAACCCACATTTTCTTATATTAATTATTTGCATTCTAATATTAGAAACATTTGGAAAATCTCGCTTTATATTTTGTATGCTGGCTTTGCTTCCAATGCGATCCTTAATTATAACAACATTGGCACAGACAGCGTAAAAAATATCGGAGCGAACAGACTATTCAAAATGACCTCAATATCTAAGAAAAATAAACTTTATCTCAATTGTGTAAAGTTCTTGTCAGAATGATAGTAGGTAATTATAACATATACTGTACCATACTATACATACCATACCATATACCTGGTTCATTCTGAAACATTCCTTGTGTCATTGATTTAAGATTTAGTTTTGACTGTTGCTTAGTCATGCACAGTCTATTCATCCCGATATTATTGACGCAAAGTGTACGTATATGTACCTACCTAATGTGTTTACTCGTAATTCACAAGTTTACCTTTCGTCTACAAAATTTTAATAACTATTTTTGTTTTCAGATGCGTCAGTGGACAACAGTCAACTTTTGATTCTTAATAAATTTTTGTCCACTAAAATTTTGTATTTCTGTTTAACATCCAAATCCCGCCACTTTTTATTTGCAACAAAATTCATACTTGCAGTAGGTACAACAAGTAATTCAGGCAAAGGTCTACGTTCTTTAAAAAAGGGTCTGTAACATACATACATACATAGTATCACGCTTATTTCCCGTAGGAGTCGGCAGAAACTACAGAGCGCCATATGCTATTTAAAATTATTCTGTAAATTTGAATATAATTTGAACAAAGGACGACAGCATAAACATACCTACATACATACATAAACTACACGCCTTTTTCCCATGGGGATAGGCAGAAACTACAGAGCGCCATATAGGTACTACGATTCTTACATACTTCTTTTGCTTCGTTTACATTCACACATGTTGTCATACACACACGCCGACGACGGCATAAAGTCGTAATATAAGCCCAGTCGAATAGATTTTTAGATGCAATTCTCCTACGGGAACATAGACTACCATACTCTATAGACTACTACTGTAGGGATTCACTGGTAGTCTATATTTCGATTTTCGATTGAAGAAGATCGCCAATTCCTCAAGGAAACTTCTACTTTAATTTGTATTCATGTCAACCCCTCTTTTGATCTAACTCCACTGGGTTATTAAAGACAAACAAACCTAAGGTAACGGTATTTGTAACTCAACCAGTAAGAACAAATTACAGTATATTATGACGGTTACCAAGAACAGACCAATGGGGGACTAGTTTCCAATTAACAGGTATTATTGGAACTCCCCCGGGGATGAGAATATCGACAGGACGGGATCAAATGAAATTACGAGTTACATCTCACTTATCCAAGCAAAATCCTAGATAATCTTCTAAAGGAAAAGTTGTTATGGCCTCCAGTCCTGGTTAAAATGAAACATTTGTTTCGCTCTCCAACAAAACTGTTTGATACTTTAATCCTCTTTCAATTCTTCAGTTTCTAATTTAAATTGTGAATGGATAATACTCTGATGAATGGATTTAATCTGGTCCTGTTGTGCTTCCGAATTGGGACCAGATACTAAAGGACCAATTTAGAATTTAACAATTAGAGTAGAATTAAAACAGGTTCTAAAAGACCGCTCAAATAGGTAATTATAATAATTATTACTGTCTTCTACTCTTATAAGATTTGTTGGTGGCCCATTGTTGCACCATTTCACGCAGACAAGTCATGTTGACTCCGTCAATGAACGATTTATGGAAATAAATTACAATAAATGTACCTATACAAAATAGAAAATAAAGTTACACAACACGTTTATCAGTTAAGATATTTTGGATGCTCTTAGGAAATGGACCAATAATAATAACCAAAGCCTTTTAAGGAACCTCCAAAACAAATCATTACACACAGCATTGTTTGTTCAATAGTTATTATAGGCCAATGACGCCATAAATTAAAATGACAGTATTAATTATCATGTAACAACAAAGAGATTTTAGGTATTGAATGTCTTTGTGTAACAATTACAAAGTGATTATTATTTTTCTAAGGGGCTATATTCCCCATAGAAGAAATGAATTATCAGAAGATCTACAACTAAAGCAAGCAATATATCACTCAGGCACGGACCGTGGTTCCCCTTGAGACTCCTATATTGATGATTTAATTAAGCAGTTGCCTCAAACTTGTGTATTGGGATGCTTAGGTTCGCGACCGTCGAAGAATCCTGTCCGTTACGTCGGAATTTGTAATTAAGAAACAACGTCTCGGAACAAAATCTGTTTACGAAGTCAGCTGAAGTATTTTATCTTGTTCACCGCGGTTTGGCGTAAACATCCACATGGGTTATGTGGTAAAGTAAAATAGTTCGCGTTGTTGGTCGTTCGCTGTTGAATGATTTCTTATTGAATGAACTTTGCTTGAACGCGTAAGTATTAAAAGCTTTCACAAAGGATGAACACAATATTGAAGTTCTTATAGGAAGCTTGGATCTAGATTATATGCTGGAAGTAATAGCCAAGCTGTGTTTTTCGGGTCTGATCTAGTAACACCTAGAGATTTTGTAGTAGTGTATTTAATTGGCGAAACAATCAACAAATGAAAGACAATGTTCTATTGTAATCTTATTGCTGAACCAGATGTTCAAAGTTTAGGACCTGTGTCTGTCCTTGCCAGGTATTGTTTACAATTGGATGACAATCTGTACCTCTGGGAATTGACGACGTACTGTGGTCACAGTAACACTAAATGGTCTCGTAAGCAATGCATGACCATATTGACCATGACGACAATCGCCATCCCTGTAGCCTTTTGTTTATACATATATGCTGGAACGACTGCAGTAGGTAACTATAGCGTCTTGTCAACTGTTATAGCTTAAAAGCTGTCCACCATACTATAGGCACTGTACTCCGTTTGAAAAACAAGTTTAGTTTGAGTTGCAACTGAAGAATTATTCATTTTCTGTTCTGAAGTTTTTCTTTCTTTTGAAATGACTTTTCAATAGATACTTAATTCTAACTTTGACATTTCATTAGTTTGTTTACTCCTTTTCAAACGTTTTTTTGTGGAAGATGTTTAAGAATTAAGTCAACATTGAAAAATATGTATGCCTGTCTGAGGCAAAACATGTTAAGACGTTATTTTTATGTTAAACACACCATGCTTTGGTCACACCGTTTTTGTACTGCTTACTTTACTCATTTTTTGCCAAATAAACTATCTTTATCTTTGTCGCGAGCACTGTCTACAAAAGCCATTAATCATCTTTGAATGTATCTCTCCTTATCATCTCGAAACTATCTAAAATCATACTTTCAACAGGTAAAGCGTAACGATAAGTAAGACCAGTAAATTAGCTTCGGATAACATCGAAGTTCGTCGTAAATTTAGCTCAACTCCGTCGATTGTAAAGACCGCTAGCTCTCCGGCAAATTGATCTTATCGGAAGGCTACCCGATGTTCATAGTTAGTGGTCCATAGTTCATTGTTAAATTCGCAAGCGGTGCTAAACTCTGACGGACAACTAATTTACCGGCAGACCAATCTTTACCTTAATAGTTATGGTATAGTTGTAGCTCCGAAGTTCTTCAGTGCACAGCGGCCGCTAGGCAAACTTGTCCGAATCCCACAATTTGTATAGAAATAATTAGGTACCAAGTATTTTGAACAGCGTCTTTAAAAGTTGCTGCTTCAATTTTTCATTTGATTCTTATTTGGTTTCAATAAAGCATTGGCTACTAACCAATGATCCGGTGATGCTTTTATTATCGACGGGTAGAAAGTCCTCATGGATTTTCTTCGCCTGTGTTACGTCTCATACCTGCAGTCGCAAGAACATACGATACTTTCGCAATACCCTCGAATGGTGGCCGCCTCTGTAAACCTCCAGATCAGTGAAAAGAGACCACGAGTTGTCTCCAAAACATAAACGTCAATATAAAGCTTACAGAGTATGTGAGCTCCAACACTCATTGATTTCTATTCAAAATATTACTGTTAAGGCAAGTTACATTTACACCTTTTTGACTTGTGGTCACAAGCGCTATAACTGCTGACCACCTAATAAAAAAAAACCCGAATCCAGCAAAATTGATTGGGTTCTCCATTTGGCATTGCTCAGTATCAGTCCGAAGTCTGCAGAAATCTGTGTTTCCAACAAACAGCCTCGTGTTCTAACATAACATAGGACTATAAACTTAACAGGCGAAATGTGAGTGTACTAAGGTACGTCGGTAAACAAAAGGCGTGATGTTGTGTTACGTAATAGTGTAAATTGTGTGATTTCTGGACAAAGGTTTGAAACCACTGCATCAAATGAACTAGTGAGACAAACCAGTAGGTAAGTACGGATGTAGTAAGTTCGACAAGATTATCTCAAATCTTTAATAATTTAGTTCTCTAATAGTTAATTCTTTTCATTTTCCTCTTCGTACACAGATTGTTTACTACAGTTATCATGGCCACCTACGAGAAATAGAAATAGAAAATAACATTGTTAATATAACCCAAGATACGAGTCCTAAGGAGCAAATTGATTCCATTATGAATACCACTTTATTTGGTATCTCATAATGGAGATAGTTTGAGCAGAATTAATTGTTGGACACAGTTAATCGGACTAACGCATCAAAGACTATGAAATTCCGAACGACAATAAGCATGTTACATAGATGTATGAAAACATTAGATGAAAGATTTAAGCTTTTACATAGATAACAGGCTAGACGATAATCAGATAAATTCAAATCTTCACAATGTTACAACTAATCAATGCGTATCAGGTTGAAATCTAAATTCTACTATCGATAATATCAATCTAAA
Organism: Euplexia lucipara; assembly: GCA_921972225.1. NCBI lineage: Eukaryota > Metazoa > Arthropoda > Insecta > Lepidoptera > Noctuidae > Euplexia > Euplexia lucipara. Next base: position 9,233,895 of record OV179144.1, on the reverse strand, counting down.
GTACTTCTCAGGGATCAGTCACTAAGGAAATGCCACTTAGTTTATTAAAATGACAGGTAAAAGTATCTGGGAAGATCTACTTACGGAAATAAATACCATTTCATTTCTACCATTTTAAATTTTTGCAGTCCTTCATAATTTTTTATTATTTTTTTAATATTATTTGCTTATAATTATACCAAATCCAACATTTCTCCGTGCGCACAATATTTATGAAAAGCGGTACAAAGTTTTTTCTTCACGTGTCAATAAAATAGTTACAACTCAATACAATGCTCAATAATTTTTTTTTAGATTGGTATGATTAGAAAAACAAGCAGCAAAATTTTCAATTGACTTTTATATGGGTATACTAGCTGACCCGGCAGACTTCGTACTGCCTAATTAAATTGCAATAAATTCCTGTCAAAATTATTTGTAATGTGACATTTTTTTGTTCCTACATATTTTACAGTCGGGGCAAAAAAATATCCTGAACAGAACTGTCACCCTGGTGATAGAGCGTTGTGAATAAGAAATACAATTAAATAAAACATAATATAAGCATTTAAAAATAAGTAATCCCTTTATTGTTAATCATGTGAATCATAATTATTTACAAAAATCAGTTTTATTTTCATTGTAGTGCTTTGTGATAAACGATGTTTTTTGTTTGATTATCTGGCGCATAGACAAAATCTGATGGTATTCCAACACGGGAACAGGCAACATTCAATTGACCATGTGAGAAACATGGGTTTTCCAGATTAATACCACAAACACATAATGATTGCCCCTGGGACTTGTTTATGGTCATAGCAAAAGCAAGCCGAACTGGAAACTGTAGTCGTTTAAAGTCAAACGGCACATCATTTGGAATAATTGAGATGTGCGGTATGAGAACGTCTTCTCCTGTATACTTTCCTTTCAGTATTATTATAGTTGCTTCTATCAGGTTGTTTAGTAATTTTTTTATCGCTAACCGTGTGCCGTTGCAGACGCGGTTGGTTGATGTTTCGCAACATTATAACTACCGATCCAACCTTTAATTGAATATTGTGAGGTGGCAATCCTGGCAAATCCAGCGAGTTTAAAAAATCTGGTGGATAGTTCAGTACTACATCATCTTGGTTAGTAGCCGAATCAACTGATTTATATTATCCTCGATTCGCCTGTAATTTGTTCTTGCATTTTTAAATTTAATTCATTTACATCTATGTTTTTTGCAGCCAATATAGCTCGTTCGCTCAACCAATCATGGTTCCTGTAATTTTGAGAAACATCTGGAAACACCTTCTGGATAAGTTCATCTTTGATCGAGTTAACTGACAAAAACTTTGAGAAATGTTAATGCAGCCAGTCAACATGTCTATAGGAAATTTGCCACTACCAATGTCAATGAGTTGTTTAGAGAATATGTTTCCAGATTGGTCATTTTGCAATTCGATATGCATATTCTTGCTTAAATGAAGTACTTCTGACATGTTTCCACAATTGGAGGACTTTAGACATGCATTGAGTTCATCAGCTGGTGTTGATCGTGGAATCACTGGCAATGTTGGACGAAAATCTCCTGCTAATAAAACCATTGCACCACCAAATTGGTTATGATTGCTCCGTATATCTTTTAATGTGCAAATTGACTCTTTGACGTTAGGAACATAACTACATTGTTTAAACAACAGTGAGTACTTGTAATTCAATATGAACTTTATGTAATAGCAATAAAGCTCATTTTAGTTAGAAAACGTTTGTATGGGAAAAAGAAAAAGAGGTTTTCCGGCAATTATTCGAATTTTTCTCGCTGTAAAAACCATCTTTGAACTTCAACGAACATTTAAAAAAAAGAATTGGCCTAATTTGTCCTGGCGTTGATGAGTTATGCGCTTACCAACACATTTTGCGATTCATTTTTATATTATAGACAGGCATTTTCTCTTATTATATTTTGTCTTTCTTCGCTTAAGTTCTGTGAATACACTTGTTGCTAGCTTGCATGTCTTGTGCGGCGGCCGATGTTCGCACGTCGTCCTCTAGGCATTTTGGTCTATGGACAGAGTGGTGAATTCAACCTCAAATGCACGATCCACATAATTTACACAGTTCAACTTACAACCTTAAAGACAAATGCCTGCTATTGAAATTCAATAAAAAATTGCACAATAGGTACGACACGTTATTGATTTGATGGTTTCCAATTGAAATGTTAGGAAACGAATAACTTATTTTTTTTACTTTATTTTCACATATTCACAGTGAACACAATACTTTTCAATATTTACTTTTTGCCTGACATTATGTCAGTTGTCAATCTGTCATTTACTTTTCTCTAATTTTGTGTCTTAGTTTTTCATAGTGACTATGAAGGTTGCATCTGATTTATGTAATTTAATTTATTTTTATTAGTATGTTAGCTCTAATAATGTAATTTATTGTTATTTTTCCTGAATTTTCTTTGCTATAAACCTCACGGAGCCCGAGACCTTTCCAACGAATGCAAAACCGTGGAAATCGGTCCGTGCGTTCTGGAGTAATAGCGTCAGGAAGGAAAACCCGACTTATTTTTATATAGTAGACAATTAGCAAACTAACTAATAAACGTATTTCTAACACGGACTGTACTAATTAGTCTGATTTAGTGACGTTAGTATATAATAATACCAGTCTGTTTAAAGACCTCTTCTCATACAAAGCAGATATTATGAGCATCATCACGCTTAATTAAGACATGTTGCCAATTTTAGACGTGTTCTTTAATATTAGTCCAGGTTTCCTCACAATGTTTTCCTTCTCCTGTATCATGTCCAACTTAAACTTTAACCCCATTATTAATAATTCATTTGACTTTCAAGTTTTTGTTACCTTCTCGCGCCTACCATGATCTGTCTCTGCATCACCTTAAGGTAGACTGGTAGAAAATTCCTATGGTATTAAGTCCGCCTTTGTGCAGTTTATTTTACTAGTGCCTATAGTTTTAATTAAAAAAAAAACTTTTTTGCAAAAAATAAAACCGGCTTCTAAAAAACACTTAACGGTGTAAAATAACTCTAAATTATAAGTCTGTGGCATTGGTGGTTTTGTCTTATTCATGATGGGCCACCGACTTCCGAATTTAGAGTTATTTTACACCGTTAAGTGTTTTTTATTTTTTGCAAAAAAGTTTTTAATCTTTCCATTTTTAGTTGTTCCCATAAAAATGTTTACCATGAATTTACGTTATATTGTTAATTGTTAACAATACATGTCAAGGTAATAGGGTTATCCACTTATCCCTAATAAATGAAACTTAACATACCTAACTGTCGAAATCTAGGTATATTGTACATATCTGCGTACCCTTTTGAGCATACAGGCGTGGTGATAGGTCATGATGTTGTATAAACAATAAACATCCAAGCGATTCCAGCAATCTCGACAGATTTGCCGTCTATTTTTGAAGAGTTCCATTGTATATCTCCGATGATCAGCACCAGATCTTCACCAAATTAAAATGGGACCACCTCAGAAGTCTACTCTTTCAAATAAAAAAGAGTTTTGAGAATCGGTTCATAAATGGCGGACAAATCAGGTATCATACAAAAAAAAAACATAGAACCACCTCCTTTTTTTGAAGTCGGTTAAAAAACAAGAGGCAAACGTAATACCAATCCTTAACCTAAAGTATGGTAAATCTTGACATTGTACTGTAACTTTACTCTGCACTAATTAAATGGGGGACAAAGTACATAATTATGAATGGAACATCAGTGACATTATATTGAGAAAATTATGGTAATTGAGGAAAATCAGCGCAGACGATTGTCACAAGACAAAAGATGCTTATCAACAAGAATGTCGTTAATGAGACTGTCATTAGTGCATAATATGCTGATGATTACTAAACCTTTGTAATGTTGCCTTCAACCACCCCGAGTACCAGTGAATCGCGTTTATAAAAACCAGGACAAGTCTTTTTGGAACTGCTACCTACATTCGCGGTCTGCCCCGTATAGGCCGAACGCTTTCCTGCGATATTGCCTGAGGAAGATGCGCAGTGAAGGAGGGGGTATGACGCTTGTCAATGAAGGTTTTCTGAAATGGTTCTACGTGAGATGGCAGCACTGTGGTTCAACCACCTGTCAAAATGCATACACGATTTGTATTTTTCGTTTTTTTTTTTGTTTATTTGTTCTTAAAAACGTTACAAAAGGAATATTCTTTTCTAAAATGCCAGTGTTGTGCAGCACCTATGTGTGCATATAAAACATAAGTGACATAGGCACCAGTGACTTTCGGGCCTCTGTTTTTGACCCCGACGCAAAAAGAGGGGTGCTATAAGTTTTTGAGTTCAATCTTCAGTACGGAAACCTTTCTCTGGCCGTAATCCATAATAAAATCAATAACACTTCCAAATACGTGGAATTTCTCTAAAAAAATATAGTTTCGGTAGGAATCTGTGCTATCTAACAGCTGTTTGGACCTGACACATACGAAGCGCCGTCTGGTGGCAGAAAAAATATCGAAAACCCTCATTAATGACTGAACTCAAGCATCAAGTGTAATTCCCCCTCCCGCACAGCGCAGCTACCTCTGGTGAAGTCTTAGCTAAGCGGTCGGTCAATAGCAATAGCGTCAGAAAACTCGCATCAAAAGTACTGGTGAGACTATAGTACCGATGTGTAACAACAACATTATATACTAGCAAACAACGTTATAGAGTGATTATTCCAAAAGTTATAAACACATGAAATTTGTGTGCCATATTCACCGTCTACATGTTCCTTATCTTATAAAATTACTTAGAACACGGCCAACTTCGTTGTGCCTTAACTTAGTACTGGAATACATGACTTTACAAACTATACGTATAACTAGGGCGCATTGTGCTTATATTATTATGAGTAGTTTATTTATGTGTATGGTATGTGCTGTATTGACAATTTATAGGTCATCATCATTAGACTGCCTCGTTGGTCTAGTGGTCGCAAGCGCTACTGCTGATCATGAGGTCCCGGGTTCGATCCCCGGGTCGGGCAAAGTGTTATTGAGTTTTTCAATCTGGGATTACTCAGTAGCAGCCCGGAGTCTGGATTTGTGCCCGATGGATGGCAATAGGCTCGCCCCCTATTACATGGACCTTAAACATAATGGCGAAATGTGGGTGTACTACCAGGTACACCTCCGCCTAGCCCTTCGGGGATTACCGGCGTGACGATATGTATGTATGATATGTCATCATTAGTCTAGCCTTTTCCCAACCGTGTTAGGGTCGGGCTTCTAGTGTCACTGGAGGCAGCTGAATACCAGCATTTTAAACGGTTACCTGTCTGAACTATACAACCAGTGACTGGGTAACACAATATCCCTTACACTACTACTACTTATCCCGTGGAGGCGAATTATACAGGGTGTTTTTGACAGCCCTCCACAAAAACACAGGATTGATTCAGCTCCTTATTCTGAATCATATCCCTCTGGAAATTTTCTCAGAAAAAAAAAAAATGTCGTTTTTTCTGCTGATATTCCTTTATTTCAATGTAAAATTACATTCTCTGTATGCAACACTCCATTTATGTTAATAAAACAGCTGAATTAAAAAAAACAGCAATGGATGTTTAAATAACGTAATAAAAGACGCGGCCCAGGTGCGCCGGGGAGCGCGCGGGGGGCGGGGGCAGCTTCGCTCAAGCTCGCTGCGCTGCCGTCCGCTACGTGCGTTTTGCCACGGTAACGATACATTGCGTGTGAGGTAATAAAACAAATCTGGTTTTTTGGATTCCCTTAAAGTTCCTGAAGGAATTTTATGTACCGGCCATCTTAATATATTATGATGTACTGAAGCCACCCTATCAGTTTGCGGAGGGCTGTCAAAAACACCCTGTATAATAAATTTAATAAATTAATTAATATAGCAAATTGTCGTTAATATGAATGTAAATATAAAATTACCTACTAAATTATTATTATCTTTAAGTTATAATGAAACCGAAAAATTGCTTGATGTAGTAAAGTAGTCAAAATTATCTATGTCTAATTAGCTTTATTGTATAAATTATAAAAGTCTGCTAAAAATATTTATGAACAATATATATATACATTTTGTGTACATTATTCACATATTGTATATACAGGCACGCACATTCATACACACACACACACTCATGCACACACTCACACACTCGTACACGCACTCACTCACACGCACGTTGCCTATTTCTATTTGTGTTGTAATGTGGGGCCTGGAGTTCTAAAATACAGGCCTAGCCTTAGTTTAGACTCCAGATCTCCCACAAATTACTTTAGATTTTTGTTTATAAAAATACTTGTCAACTAATTAAACCAGTAATGTAATTTGTTGGAGATAAATAAACATTTATTATTATTACTGGTTGTTACCCATCCAGCGACTGACCTCAGCAAGAGTAGCTTTAACTAAGATCGACGGTACATCTATTTTAATGAAGCAATAAACAATGTAAGAATCTCACTTGCAGTTTTCCGCTTTAAATGTGCTTGATTCATGTGTGTAATAACTTCTCACTAAATGCAAAAACTACTGTTTAAACAGAAATTAACTCTGACGGCTATTATGTTTAAAACATCCGTGAGCGTTTAATTACTGTAACATTTCTTGCAACTTTAAGTAAAGTAACTTCACTCGTAAGTTTCTCGCCTACATCATTAACTACTAGAAAATTATCTTGCTAATATAACTTGAAGTTCACTGCTTCATACTTTTGAAATTTAATATATCAGAAGACTATGCCTCGTAGGTCTTGAGTTGTATCTGCGCAAGAATGTTTTGAATAAATAGATAGATTTGCTATAATTATTTTGCACGATGTGTGCACATCCATTACGTACAGTCAACAGCAAAAGTAGATGATCAAAATCAGAAATACAATACTAATGAACGGAGTTCGCGCCAGAACTGTGTGGCGTCGAAGTGATTCAAAAGTATGTGATTGTAAATTATACCAAACATTTACTACCAGTACAGCTGCCATATGTTTGTGATCAGTTTTGACTCCAAAAGTTATAAACTCAATTCGCATCAGAATTAAGAAGTGAAAAAAAAATTCAAAACTAGTGAACAGCTAAAATCAAAAATTAAATGATGAAACTGAGGCCACGTGAAGCAAATAATTCATCCATACGTATTTTTTTATTAACCCAGTAATTTAATTAGTTATGTTTAAAACAGCTGAATTTGATAAAAAAAAAAATGCATACTAAATATATTTAATATATTTCATCCAATTGAACCCCTAAAAAAAGCACTTGTTTCACTTTGAAATGTTTTTTTGGAAGTAGGTTGTTTTTTTTTGTAAAAGTGTTTTAATTTTTCACTTTTAGTGGGTCAGTTTGTAATTTATCTAAGTTACAATAGCCCAATGACAACTGCTCATCACCTCTTACAACATATTGCTTTTCTCGATACAGGGACGTTAATTGTTGAGGAGTTCTCCTAGTAAGATCCAGGAGATCTGGAGCTCCATGGTGAAGGCATCATCACCACTATGCATTTTGACAAGCTTAAATTACTAAGCAACTATATTAAAGTACCTAATCGAATCGCAACCCGTGAAATACTTAGGTATAATTGAGTAGTTCCGATGCCCATCTGTGGTCTTCATCATCAGTTCCACTTTAGCAAACGGTGCTTTCCGAGAGCGAATGCACGAGTTACTATACAAAATACCCAAATCACTATAGGTGTTCCTATAAAATTTGAGGTTTTCCCTCGATTTCCATAGGATCCCTTCATCAGATTCTGACTTGGTGACAATGAGACCACAGCGAGAGTATACCCTTTCATACAAAAAAAATAATTTTGCAAATCCGTCTATATATGACGAAGTTATGCCCAAACATACATAAAAAATATACATATAAACATCCGAATTGATAACCTCCTCCTTTTTCAGAAGTCGGTCAAAAATAATATAATTCAAAAACTTGAGCATTTAAACTGGTTTTTTTTTTGTAACTTCTGGCAATGTTTAAAAGTAGCTGATGTGATACAAAACGATAATTATATAAATATTATCATCTTTGCATGTTTGTGAATTTATGTCAATGTTCAAAAGTAGCTGATGTGATACAAAACGATAATTCAATGAATATTAATATCTTTGCATGTTTTTGAATTTTGTGTCAATGTTCAAAAGTAACTGATGTGATACAAAACGATAATTCGATAAATATTATTATCTTTGCATGTTTCGAATTTATGTCAATGTTCAAAAGTAGCTGATGTGATACAAAACGATAATTCAATAAATATTATTATCTTTGCATGTTTCGAATTTATGTCAATGTTCAAAAGTAACTGATGTGACACAAAACGATAATTCGATAAATATTATTATCTTTGCATGTTTCGAATTTATGTCAATGTTCAAAAGTAGCTGATGTGATACAAAACGATAATTCAATAAATATTAATATCTTTGCATGTTTTTGAACTTTGTGTCAATGTTCAAAAGTAACTGATGTGATATAAAACGATAATTCGATAAATATTATTATCTTTGCATGTTTCGAATTTATGTCAATGTTCAAAAGTAGCTGATGCGATAAAAATCATAACTCAATGATTGCTTTTGCCCAGTCGGCTACAATATATTAAAACCGGAAGGTAGATTGATATTTTACATTAATGAGTATGAAAAAATATTGCTATTATTATTATATTATTATAATCATTAATAATCTTATTGAAAATTTATTGATTACTAAATAATTCATACATTCAAATAATATAGGTAAATGTTCAAGAAATATAGTTTTCTTACGTTTTCAACGGAAATCTGCTACCTATACAATATTCAGGATTATATTAAAGCTATTCTGCTCATTAATGTAAAATATCAATCTACCTTCCGGTTTTAATATATTGTAGCCGACTGGGCAAAAGCAATCATTGAGTTATGATTTTTATCGCATCAGCTACTTTTGAACATTGACATAAATTCGAAACATGCAAAGAAAATAATATTTATCGGATTATCGTTTTGTGTGACATCAGTTACTTTTGAACATTGACACAAAGTTCAAAAACATGCAAAGATATTAATATTTATTGAATTATCGTTTTGTATCACATCAGCTACTTTTGAACATTGACATAAATTCGAAACATGCAAAGATAATAATATTTATCGAATTATCGTTTTGTAACACATCAGTTACTTTTGAACATTGACACAAAGTTCAAAAACATGCAAAGATATTAATATTTATTGAATTATCGTTTTGTATCACATCAGCTACTTTTGAACATTGACATAAATTCGAAACATGCAAAGATAATAATATTTATCGAATTATCGTTTTGTATCACATCAGTTACTTTTGAACATTGACACAAAATTCAAAAACATGCAAAGATATTAATATTCATTGAATTATCGTTTTGTATCACATCAGCTACTTTTGAACATTGCCAGAAGTTACAAAAAAAAACCAGTTTAAATACTAAAGTTTTTGAATTATATTATTTTTGACCGACTTCTGAAAAAGGAGGAGGTTATCAATTCGGATGTTTATATGAATATTTTTTATGTATGTTTGGGCATAACTTCGTCATATATAGACGGATTCGCAAAATTATTTTTTTTGTATGAAAGGGTATACTCTCGCTGTGGTCTCATTGTCACCAAGTCAGAATCTGATGAAGGGATCCTATGGAAATCGAGGGAAAACCTCAAATTTTATAGGAACACCTATAGTGATTTGGGTATTTTGTATAGTAACTCGTGCATTCGCTCTCGGAAAGCACCGTTTGCTAAAGTGGAACTGATGATGAAGACCACAGATGGGCATCGGAACTACTCAATTATACCTAAGTATTTCACGGGTTGCGATTCGATTAGGTACTTTAATATAGTTGCTTAGTAATTTAAGCTTGTCAAAATGCATAGTGGTGATGATGCCTTCACCATGGAGCTCCAGATCTCCTGGATCTTACTAGGAGAACTCCTCAACAATTAACGTCCCTGTATCGAGAAAAGCAATATGTTGTAAGAGGTGATGAGCAGTTGTCATTGGGCTATTGTAACTTAGATAAATTACAAACTGACCCACTAAAAGTGAAAAATTAAAACACTTTTACAAAAAAAAACAACCTACTTCCAAAAAAACATTTCAAAGTGAAACAAGTGCTTTTTTTAGGGGTTCAATTGGATGAAATACATTAAATATATTTAATATGCATTTTTTTTTATCAAATTCAGCTGTTTTAAACATAACTAATTACTGGGTTAATAAAAAAATACGTATGGATGAATTATTTGCTTCACGTGGCCTCAGTTTCATCATTTAATTTTTGATTTTAGCTGTTCACTAGTTTTGAATTTTTTTTTCACTTCTTAGTTCTGATGCGAATTGAGTTTATAACTTTTGGAGTCAAAACTGATCACAAACATATGGCAGCTGTACTGGTAGTAAATGTTTGGTATAATTTACAATCACATACTTTTGAATCACTTCGACGCCACACAGTTCTGGCGCGAACTCCGTTCATTAGTATTGAATTTCTGATTTTGATCATCTACTTTTGCTGTTGACTGTACAACAATTTATTCAATAAAGCTTTTTGTGGTTCACTTTTTGCGCTTGTAATCAGAATTTATCATGTCTGATTTTTGTTTCAATTCATAGAGTCTATTCATGTTGTGTTGTTAAGGCGATTGACACACTGCCACGCACCACGCAGCGTAGCGCGTGAATGCGTGTTTTAACGTTGCTTGTAAGTATCTCCGTTTGTATGGAAAACACGCACAGTCCAACACACAGAAAATGCATCCACGCGCGTTCATTCAGTTCAGAGACACGCAACAAGCAGCGTGATGCGTGGCAGTGTGATAATCGCCTTATTCGTGAAGCAATAATTTCTGATCCCTTCGGTTCAAGATAATTCACCTTATAATCATTAAAAACATAAATAATATATCTTAATATGTCTTTTAGCCTTCAGAATTTTTTGTAAAGAGTATGCCTAGAAGGATGGATGAAAGGCGACTAACGAAAGGTATTTACAAGGCAGATGTAAGTGGGAACGCCGGGAGGGGACGCTCTAGAAGGACATACATAGACCTTATTGGTGAGGTTCTTCAGAAAGGTCAGGTGCGTAGTACTCGCAACCGGCGTGTGTGTATGACAACATGTATGAATGTAAACGAAGCAAAAGAAGTATGTAAGAATCGTAGCATATGGCGCTCTGTAGTTTCTGCCTACCCCCATGGGAAAAAGGCGTGAGTTTATGTATGTATGTATGTAATTTTTGGTAAAAAGGTAAAAAAGAATGGTATAAATCTATACTAATATGTAAAGAGGAAATGTTTGAGTGTTTGCTTGCATTGAATAGGCTCCGAAACTACTGGGCCGATTTGGAAAATTCTTTCACTGTTGGGAAGCTACACTATCCCCGGGTAGCATAGGCTACTTTTTATCCCTGTATTCCCACAGGAACGGGAACAACGCGGGAGAAACCGCGGAACGTCTGCTAGTACGGTATAAATACGTAGCAAAGATGTTGAAATCCTTTTTTATGATTATTGGACCTAATAATACATTCGTTTAAAATATTATAGTACTTTATGATATCTAATACCTATATAAAATTCTCGTATGGGTTTGTTACAAAACTCCTCCAAAAAGGCTAGACTGATTCTTATGTAGTTTTATGTGTATATTCAGTGGGTCTGAGAATAGGACAAAAATTATTTATTTTCAAAAAGGTGGAACGAAATTTGCCGGTACTATCTGGCAAAGCCTGAACAGGAACACGCAGGGTCGGATATTTAAGAGCTGTCACCTAGAACCCCACATTGCTTCCTAGCCCCTATTAAAGACTGTGAAGAATAATGTAGGTATGTGAATAATAAAATTATTAAATAAAATGATCTATTATTTTTATTGGGCATTTAATTAGTAAATAAGTTAGGCTCCAAGTAAGTAGTCTTAGCTTACGTCCCCGCAATTTCACAGAACACCCTTGTTAACGTTTGTATTCCCCGAAGGATTAGAAAGAGGTGCACAAGTATACATTTTCATCTTACTCCGCCAATTCGAGTAAAAAAAGATTACGTTAGGAATATACATACCTACCTATCTACGGTAATAAAGGTTTTGTTGATTGTTCTTCGGCATTTCTATCATAAAACCGCTAAAGCATCTCATGAATTCCTTTGAAAAGTAAATTAACATTTCCCAGTGGTTATAACCGTTTCTTTTACTGCTCTCGTCTACACCTCACCAGTTTATTTTGAGTCAAATGAAATAATTGTAATCAGAATAAAATTTCTGTTCGTACGTTCGCTCATATTATCTATTATATTATCATACTAGTATTATCGTTGGTCGCTGAGTTTCGTTATAAAAAATATCCTTCAAAAGAGTATTATGGTGGTTGTGCTAAATAAAAATGTATAACTAGCTTTAATGCATTTGACAATTGAGCAATAACATTTGATCACTCGAATTTGACAGTTGAGCACTTCGGAAATCAGCAGCCGTCTAGAGAAAGAACGACATTTCAATTTCTTACTTTTTATAGTCAAGTAATTAGTTTTACTGCTTGCAGTCCAATTAACTGGGAGAGGTCGAGAAGTGAACAGTGCACGGAATTTTCTTCATTAACCGATTTTTTTCTACTTTAGTGAACCGTCGACATTACCTTTATTGAGATTTTCGCTAGCCTAATTTCCGATTTTTCCAGTAGTTTGTCATGAAACATTATCCTAGAAATTACAAACATAAAAAGACTGTCAAATTGGTGCAGGCGTTCTCACTGTGGCATACTTGCGACAGTATATTTTATTTATTCCGGGTGGAAGGGACATATACAAACAACGTCATATCACACATCACACAAAATCCACACACACACACCGAACCGATTGTTGTAATTTTGTCGCTGTTTTCCTTTCCAAATTCTACGTTGTTCTGTTGTTTTATTCTTTCTGTTACGTGTAAAAAGTGCGCGACACTATTTTATTTAATACAAAAAAGATATAATATTTCACAGAATTTGATATAATAAAGTACCTAAGTAACATAACATAACATAACACCAGCCTGTTACTGTCCCACTGCAGGGCAAAGGCCTCTTCTCATATAGAGAAGGCTAGAGCATTGATCACCTCGCTTGCTCAAGGCGGTTTGGTGATTTCAAACTTATATTAACTATAAGTCCAGGTTTCCTCACGATGTATTCCTTCACCGATGTCAATGATGTCTAAGATAAACTTAGAAAGTACATATGAATTGAAAAAGTCACATTGTCAAGTACCTAAGTAAAATAACTAAAAAGTTAACGGACAAAAACTACTCCAAGGGGTTCCAGAATCATGTACTGAACTTACAGTATGAGCTTCCGTCCAATTTACAAGGTGTTTTTTTTTATATCCCATAACTCTAGGGCTATATTCTGTAGGTAAAAATAATACTAAAACTCCTAGAATAGATGGTCCAAAAATGCATAGTTTCGGAGATATCATCAATCATAATTAAATTATCAGTTGTTTAGTACCCGTAACACAAGCTCTGCTTAGCTTGGGACTAGAAGACTAGCTTAGCTTGTGTGAATAGTCGTAGAATATTATTATTAAGTATTATTAATATTAGTTTTATTACCTAATTGGTTCAAAAATTGTCACCAGTACGACGAATCTTCTTTCTAACGTCACTTTTCTTTCACGTAAGGGTGTTTTACATTAATCATCGTGACTTTGTTGAATTATTTTGTAATGATAGTAAAAAAAAAAGGATGATTGAAACATAATTCATATGCCAGTTGATTCTTTGATATGGTCTCAATCATACCCTAGAGTTATAGGATATCAAAAAAAACACGTTGTAGGTATAGAAGACGTACCTACTTTGAAACCGCTCCCAATGTAAACTTATCAACTTCACGTTAACGTTTCATGACATTTCACCCGTTCTCTAATAAAACTCTTAACGTCAAAAATCCACAATTATCTACCAAAAAAAAACAAAAGGCTATCAGGACCTTTCACACCTTACAGTAAACCCACTTCAACGAATTCGCGGCACTCGTTTGGGGCAGATATCTCGGCCTCTTGCGGGAGTCCCTTACCTACTTATATCAAAGCAAGTGCCTCTATGAATGGGGTTTTTGGCAGCTCAAAATTGCAACTGAATATTTAATGACCTCAGATACCATCAACAAAACAGAGACGCTGTGGGCCAGGGTCTTTTAGAAATCGTTACAATGCCATTTAGAAATGGTGTTTTGAATGTTTCAGTGGATACAGTAAGTGTCTGTTTCTAATTAAATAAATGTCTGTAGGTTTGTTCAGTGAAGGAACTACTAAAATCAAAATTAAATTATTTGAATTAGGCTGAGGATTACTACTTTTTAAATGTCAAAACTCCTTAGGACAGTTTCCCAAAAGCCACTTCCTAGTGCTTCCGTGAATGATCCGTTCAAACCCGGACTTAAATTAATGCATGTCTAAAATCACCTTCCAGCAGGGCTAGCATGGGCTGGGGATATAACTTTTATCCACCGGTTATTTCCACTGACAAGGGATACAATTATCTTATCCACCTGCCAGAGCACGGCAACAGGGGGAAAGAGAATTATATCACTTTTTGACATTAGACGTGGATACTCATCCACGGCTTATAGCATGGCGACTAGTGAAAGATTTCGCGATTCGAGCAATCCCAATTGACAACAAAACAAAATAAATATCCAGTACAGATGTAATAAAACGATGAAAGTACTTTGGTTTACATGACATTCTCGACTATTGTGTAATTTCATAAAAGTTTTCTTATAATGGCAATAATTTCGAGGACAAGCGTTTCCCCTGGTTTATCCCCGTGAATCCAATCCACCCATGTCGCCATGCTCGGAGGGTGGATAAAAATGACAGAGGGGAATAGTATTTTATCCTCTCCCCGTGGAAAGAATATCACCGGCCATGCTAGCCCTGCTGTAGTGTGGTGACTAAAGCTCGTACTTTCTCATATTATAGAAAGAGACCCTTTCCCTGCAGTGGAACAGTAAGAGGCTGGTATTATTATTAATTCAAACAGGGTTTCACAAATCTAAAAATCGTTGATTAAAGTTTATTTTGTCCTTGTATTCTTTAAATGGCGGCGATACCCTGTTTTTAAAAACTGAACTAACAATTGACAATCTAAAAACTAATAAAAAAAAGTTTTTCTCTTTACTTAGCTATTCCGTTAAACTTAACCAATATTATTGACGATGTGTGTAAGAGAAGCCAACTGTTTGTACGGAAGCTGTAGTGTGGTGACTAAAGCTCGTACTTTCTCATATTATAGAAAGAGACCCTTTCCCTGCAGTGGAACAGTAAGAGGCTGGTATTATTATTAATTCAAACAGGAATTCACAAATCTAAAAATCGTTGATTAAAGTTTATTTTGTCCTTGTATTCTTTAAATGGCGGCGATACCCTGTTTTTAAAAACTGAACTAACAATTGACAATCTAAAAACTAAAAAAAAAAATTTTTGCTCTTTACTTAGCTGTTCCGTTAAACTTAACCAATATTATTGACGATGTGTCAATGTGTGTAAGAAGCCAACTGTTTGTACGGAAGCTTTAGTTGCCTAACTTAAGTTTTATAAAAAATTAATTGGCACCAGTGAGACTGAGACGCTAATTACTCAATGAATGAAAATGATTCAATGGTATTGATTTTCAAAAAAAAGCTGGTTACCAGTAGGTGAATGAAATGCATGTTAAAACATTTCTTTCACCGCAGCGGTTAAGTAACACCTTTTAAAACCATCAAATTCCAATGCAGTTAGAATAAAATCAACACAATATTATAGAGAAGAACAATCAAATAACAATACACGAATAATAAACAGAACAGAGCTACAAAACCACACGGAATAAGTTAAAATTACGGCCGACATACGAGTAACCGCATCTGATTCGACGATAGCTGGCGAATCTTCACGGTTCTAAAGTCACGTAGCACTAGTATTATATCTGAAATTCAGTGGGACCATCTAAATTGGTACGAGTCGGATAATAAACGGACCGGATACAGGGAAGTGAGACGATTTATGAAACTAGACTTAGAATTAAAGTTGCCCGTCTGCGCGGATACGTGCAGTCTGCAAGTTGAAATTATAATGAGAGTTATGTTTGAGTTTATGGTCTCACTGAACCCCATTCTCGTCGCCATTTGTATTTTGGGAATCTAAATTCTGGGATACGACTGAGGCAATTGCGGTTCCATGTGATATTATACAGGTTGGAATCTTGTAATGCCACCGTAGGTACTCCTAATAATGTATAGACAATTTTACTCAAAGGAAACATTCCCTTTAAAAGAAACAAAACTGCATTCAATATTGGAAATCGAACCGACTAAAATCTGTAATAATTAAATCCTGTACTTTTATTTCATCGATCGGTCAATTTAAAAGGATGAAATCTCTTTTACAAATTTGATAAATTAAATGAAAGGAAAACATGATGCACAAACGGCACAACACCTGGCCTGCGAGATCTCCAGATCTCACCCCTTTAGATTACTTTTTGAGGGGATATGTAGGTAAAAATCAAATTTACAAAAAATCTTATGCAAATGTGAACGAGTTGAGAGTTGAACTTCAGAATATGATTTATAATATTCACCACAACACGATAAAGGTTACTAAAAATGAATTAGTTAAAAGAATTAATTTGTGCATCCAAAAACTTAGTTAGTTTCGAGCAAACAATACAATGTGAATATTATTAATTATTTGTGCAACAAGAGAGCAAAGTAATTTTTTGATGCGAGTGCTGATTTTGAATCCTGAGCAAGCGAAAAATTTGCAAAAAACTTTGCTCTCGTGTAACACAAATAAATTTTCACTACAGCAGCGAGAACACTTTTTAAAACTAGCTATAAATATTAACAGGGTAAATATCAGTTTTATTTGCAGAAAATGCTTATTTTTATTTAAACAAACATTAAGTTACTGCCTTAAATCAGAGTGAGACAAAGTAACTTTTTAATTTTTGTTTCAGAAAGCCAGGAACATTCACACTCCATCTCTTTCCCGCCATTAGAAAGAGAGACAGAGACAAAGACCAGCCCTTTCGAAGTTCCGATTTTGAATTCGACCTCAAAGACAAACACGTTCGGAATTTCATACTACAACATAACTAAAGAAATTTTGGAAAAAGATGATTTTATGTCTTTTAATGTAATGTAATTTAACAGCAGTGATTGCCTAGTGGTGTGACCGATGGATTGCCAATTCATAGGTCTCGAGTTCGAACCCAAGGCACGCACCTCTGACTTTTCGGACTCATGTGCGGATTGTATAATTATCACTTGCTTCAAAAACGGTGAAGGAAAACATCGTGAGGAAACCGGCATGTTTGAGAGATATTTCTCGAAGACATGTGGTGCCAAGTCAGAGGCCCATGGGCGGCATTAAAACTCTGACACCAGGTTAGTTACTAACCACACGATAAGAAGAAGAAGAATAGTAGATTGTTTATCTAGGGAGCAAACAACTATTTTAAAGGCGAGAGTGTTTTTTTTAATCCAGAGCGGAGCGAAGGTTTCTAGAGTAGAATCCCGAGCGGAGCGAGGGATTCTTAACTAGAATCCTGAGCGCAGCAAGGGATTAAAAGTATGTCACTCGAGCTTGAAATAGTGTTGCTCCCGAGGTGGACACTCTACTTTTTATCACCCTCTATGAGAAAATAAGTAAGTGCAACTTATGAACAAGAATTTATTTACGTACAATTCAGAACCATAAGACATAAAATGTAAATAATTAGAGGCTGATGTTTATATTTGAACAATTATGGAAGTGTATCGTAACAAGCAGAATACATTTAATTTCGCGCGTTGTTTATTTTTCATCAACTTTTTTTAAATTTGGCGCGCTCGCATGTTTTCAGCCAGTCACATATTCAATACATTGTTCCCGCATGGTTTGTGATTCACCTCTTTGCTGATTGAAACATTTACTAACAATATCCACATTCCAAATTCAAATCAATTTTGGTCCCTAGGGATTAATGAGCTATTTTGGTCCCTGTTTACGAGGAATAAACTAGCTCTTTTTGAATAGATGTGATAAAATAGTAGATTGTTTATCTAGGGAGCAAACAACTATTTTAAAGGCGAGAGTGTTTTTTTAATCCAGAGCGGAGCGAAGGATTCTAGAGTAGAATCCCGAGCGGAGCGAGGGATTCTTAAGTAGAATCCTGAGCGCAGCAAGGGATTAAAAGTATGTCACTCGAGCTTAAAATAGTGTTGCTCCCGAGGTGGACACTCTACTTTTTATCACCCTATATGAGAAAATAATTAAGTGCAACTTATGAACAAGAATTTATTTACGTACAATTCAGAACCATAAGACATAAAAATAATATAAATAATTAGAGGCTGATGTTTATATTTGAACAATTATGGAAGTGTATCGTAACAATTTTTGCTCTTCTTGCATTTTTCCAAAGGATGAAATTGTTGTATGCTTTAACATATTGTTTACGGGATTTTGTAGGTAAAAGACTTTCCATCACATTTTTAGCGTCCGATTCAATATTCTCTGGAGTCAATAAAATACTTTCACTTGAGGAAGACGCACTCATTTTTTATAATTCTAAAATCTGAATATGAATCAACTACGAACGAAAGCAGATTGCATTTAATTTCGCGCGTTGTTTACTTTTCATCAACTTTTTTTAAATTTGGCGCGCTCGCAGTTTTTCAGCCAGTCACATATTCAATACATTGTTCCCGCATGGTTTGTGATTCACCTCTTTGCTGATTGAAACATTTACTAACAATATCCACATTCCAAATTCAAATCAATTTTGGTCCCTAGGGATTAATGAGCTATTTTGGTCCCTGTTTATGAGGAATAAACTAGCTCTTTTTGAATAGATGTGATAAAAAGTAATTTATTTAATTAGTTAATAGTTTCAAGAAGTGTTCTCGCTGCTGAAGTGAAAAGTTATGTGTGTTACACGAGAGCAAAGGTTTTTGTATCTCGTGCCTTTGAATCCCTCGCCACACTCGGATTCAAAATCAGCACTCGCAGCAAAAAATGACTTTACTCTCTTGTTGCACAAATAACTATTGCCTTATTCATAGCCCTTTCGGTAACGACCGGCCTAGTAACTGTCTAAGTACCTCTTTTCCTTACAAAAATATTATTGTATCCTGAGACCCAATTTTTTACTAAACTAATTAACGTTTTATAAATTTAAGAAATAAATAGACCAGTCTGTCCTAAAGATCTCTGGAGAGTCTTATGTTTCTCAATTAGGTTTTAAACTAAGTATCTAGGGATCAAGGCAATTTCATCTAACAAAAATATCCTGTAAAATTAAAGAATAGTGCCTAACTTAGAAAATGTTAAGATAATATTTTTCTACGGTTACTTTAAAAAAGTAGCTTTTGCTTAGACCTTGGCACGAAGACTTGCCGATTAATAATAAATGTTATTAAAATAATATTTCCTTTAAATCAGTAGTCTAGCTGTCTCTCTACGTCTATATTTGTGTTGGTTTAATAAAAATAAAACAAAATTTAATTAAAAGCGTAAAAAACAGACACTCACGCACACTAATATTTCAATATCAGTTCATTAAACTCACTATGAGAATTGGCCGGCCACATTTTATGTCCAATATTATTCTATTGCAAGTATGAGACGGTAAAAGTTACACAGCTTTTGTTCAATACAATTTAAGGCTCAACTCTCATTGATGCAGAGTCGAAGCGAAGCAACGCGTCATGTCATGTCTTTAAATGTTAAATAGATCTAACGTCCGTCAACGCACGTGGCCGCGCGTTTTCTTATTTGCTTACAAAAACATACTTTATAAGCTATAAATACAGAATAAATTTTAGTATTAGGCTTTAGAACATGACGATGTTTTGACTCTGCGTCAGTAAGACTGGCAGTTGAGCTGGCGTGGTTCGACATTGACGTTAACTCAGAGCATTGTCATGACAACCTCATCCTTCTGTCTTCTGTGTGTCTTGTTCTTCCACACACTGCCGTCTTAGTCCTCGTTCCTAGCTATATTATCCTTTACCTTCACAAAATCTATCCATATCTTTGTCCACCTATCTTCTTCTATTTTTCTAGCGTTCCACATTCGAACTCTTCTCCTTCATTGCATTGTCATACAAGAACTGGAATAAAGGACCCTACTGACCCTGGACAGAAATGACAAATTCACTGTAATTTCAATAAGGGTTTGGATATACCGATGGGCAATGATATTATAAATAAAAAGGTGTAGATAGTTTACCTAAAAAACATTCGATCTTCAAAAACGGCACACTACCGCACGCTCACGTCCGTTGACGGCGCGACGCAACACTGAGGTAAGAGTGGTTAATTAGCCACATTTGAACGTGTCGCTTGCTGAGCGCTTATAACCTACCTACACCTTTTTACTGATAATATCATTGCCGATGAGTATGAAAACCACACTTGAAGTAATTTGCTTTACCCAAAGTACTTATGATGTGTTTACATATCGCTCGTGTAAACACACACAATTAACAGGAAAAAAATATCAAGTTTTTTTTCATATCTTCGTATTTACCTTTGCTTTGTTGAATACATAAACAACAATTACATAAACAATGATATTATAAGTAAAAAGGTGTAGATACGTTACACGTGCTCAGCAAGCGAGACGTTAAAATGTGGCTAACTAGCCACACCTCACCTCAGTGTCGCGTCGCGTCCCAACGGACGTGAGCGTGCGTTAGTGTGCCGTTTTTGAAGATCGAATGTTGTTTAGGTACCTATCTACACCTTTTTATTTATAATATCATTGCCCATCGGTATATCCGAACCCTTATATACGTTAGTGTACCGTTTTTGAATGTTGTTTAAGTAACCTATCTACACCTTTTTACAAATAGGGAAATAAAAATAAAGACATAAAAATCTAAATTCCACGTTCCATGGCGCATTGGCCGTTAAATAACACACAAAACCTTTCAATAATTCATTTACTTAATCATAACAAACACTAAACTAAAAATAGGGTCTTCGTCATCGCCATTGGGGGTTGAAGCCAGTTTGTTCTGTATAACACTTCCAAGCAGGATTCCCGGCAGCGATGCAATCTGAGATGCCCTGTTCTCCAAATGTCGCTGTACCACCGAGATTCGTGGAGCCTACTACTGGAAACAAAACAAAAATAAACATTTTCTGAAAATCGAATAAAGGCTCATCCACACAGGCGCGTTATTATAGGTCGATAATATCGCATGCGTTACTGCGATATCTGTTTTCAGAACATTTTGTATTAGGATGGTCATGTTGTTACATACTGCTGCGATAATAACGCCGCAATAGAAGTAGGACGTTGATTGAACGCAATACCGCATGCGATATTATCGACCTATAATAACGCGCCTATGGCAACTTTACAAGGGTGCTGGTGTCACCATATTATTGTATATTTTCTTTAAATTGTATCTACTACCATGTATTTATTGTAAAATGTTAAACTTGATGCAAATAAATTATTATTATTATTATTATGGGGAGCCTTAATTTAAGAATTTGTCCTACAAAGTTGAGTTATTGTTGTTGTTTTTCTGAATAGATTATGCATGCATGCATTAGATAAATTTCGTATATTTATTTCCGTAAAATGATTTTTAAAAAGACTTTAACTTGGCCTGTGGGTCTAGTAGTTAGTAGCCCTGCCTGCTATGCCGTAAATTTTTGGATTCGATTCCCACCCAAGACAAATGTTTGTGTGATGAGGACTATAATTTGATCAGTGTGTGGGTGTGATTTGTATAACATTAATATGTATCTACTTATCTATTTAGAAATATATAAGTATGTTTATCCCCTGTATTAGTACCCATAACACAAGCTCTGCTTAGCTGGCGTCTTGTGAAAGTTGTGAAATATAATATTATTATTATTATTACTTTTACATGACAAGCAAAATAGTTATTTTTTTCAACCATTTTTCTCTTTGACTAATCTATCTCAAAATAACCAGTCTCTTTGACTGTCGCTAATGGCTTTCACCCAAAGCCTTAATAAATATTAATTTCTAATCTCCAACACGTGTTTCTTGCTTTGAAGAAAACAAGCATTTACCTGTTCGGGTCAAAGCACTGGTATTATAAATACCACAGTAAGTAAACACCATCATTTTTATAAACGTGTTAAGAGTGCGTATTAAGACAGTTTTTTTTTACCTGCGAACACCTACTAAGATAACATTATCGAAACGAGAACTTAGTAATTGACAGCAACTAATTATAAGGCTGAAAGATATTTTGCCCAGGGTGCCAAAATCACGAAGGCCGACCCTGATTACATAAATTTGGCTGATGAATTAGCTGATATACCAAAAAAGAAGCAACTATTAGTTCCTTAGGTTCTTCATAGAAATTGCGATCAAAATGAAAAAATGCCCATGATCTCTCTTGTCACGTTCTTAATTATTCAATGTGACTGGTGCTTGATTATAGTTTTTGGCACAAGTATATTAAATTCTTTTTATTTACTTTTTATCTCTAGAATTTATTTCTGTGAAATGTATGTACAACCTTATCTCTATCCCATACAAAAACTGAAAAAAAAACAATAACTAAACCTAACAAAAAACAAATTAAGTACAAATATTTATATTAAATATGTATATTAAATTAAATTTTAAATGTTGGTCTTGCATTTAAAAAAGTCACGATAAATCAAAACGAACTGCTATTTAGCTTTATATCCCGCCTTAATGAAAACAAAGAATGTAAGAATGTAAATCGGTCACCACATCAGTATTCTAGATAAGAAATAGCATTTAAAATATCAGTGCTAATACGAGACTGTCAAGGCAAGTTGGTCTAACCCACGCACCATGATACTTTGTAAGCCACATATTTCCTTGATACTAGACCTGTTTTCCGTGAATGAGCTATGTGACGAATCGTAATTTTATAATCAACTAATTGGCACTCAATTTAAAGTATCTTAAGTTTTTGAAATCGAGTAAGGTTAGGAAAAGGTCATCCACCTCGAAAAACCCGCTTCGTCTAACATTTTTGCCAATGCAAATGCTTACTACGTTTTACACCAATTAATGGGTTATGGGTAGGTATTGAGTGTTTTATTTCTCTAATAATAAACAAATGGAAGTTGCGTGACATAGTATTTTTTATAAACTATCAATCAAAAGTGGGGACTTGGACACTAGTCTACGAGATCTATGACATAGATGGCGTGACAACAGGGGCTCGAGTCTGCTATTGCAATCGTGTCTCAATGACCGGTCATTGATCGAATATTTGACAACTTTGACAGTTTTTGTATAGGAAATGTGTCATAAGTTTGACGTTATACGTCAAAAATCGATCATTGACTGGTTATTGAGACACGATTACGATAGCAGACTCGACCCCCAGGTGGCCAATATGATGACAGGCCAAAGATATTTAAAATACTATAGAGCGGGCATGTCAAGGAAATGTCATGGAAAATCTTTGATCCCATGTCTCAGTAACGCCATCTAGAATAATATATGAATATTGGAGCGGCAGCGGAGCGTACTACAAAAGACTCATAGACTTGTATCCAGCAGGACACACTTTTTCGGACGAAAATGTTCGTGATGTCCGGTCTATAGTTATTGAATGTCTCTATGACAGGCCAAACAATGATATTATAAGTAAAAAGGTGCAGATAGGTTATAAGTGCCAAGAAAGCCATACTTCAAAATATGGCTAACTAGCCACATTTTACCTCAGTGTCAGTCGCGTGCGTGCGTTAATGTGCCGTTTTTGAAGATCGAATGTTGTATAGGTAACATATATCTACACCTTTTTACTTATAATATTATTGAGAACAAGACGTCAAATTCAAAGTCGAAGTCAGGTGAATTGGAACTGCCCAAAATCTTATTGCAACGTGCAAGCAGTGTCAGCTTTGTAGTGTGACTGGCTGCCAAGTCATACATACGTCTCGTGTGCGAACGCAAGGGCACGCACCTCTGATTTTCGGGTTTATGCGCGTAATGTACAATTATTACTTCTGTGTTAATTGAGAGAGAAAGAGTGAACGATTTTTTTCTATTGGATTGAATGATCTCTAAAATAAATGATTATTATTATTATTATTATTATTATTTATCTTTTTTAACCGACTTTCAAAAAAGGAGGAGGTTCTATGTTCGTGTGTATGTTTTTTTTTTTTTTATGTATGTTACCTGATTTCTCCCCCATTTGTGAACCGATTCTCAAAATTCTTTTTTAATTTAAAAGAGTACTCCCGAGGTGGTCCCATTTTAATTTGGTGAAGATCTGGTGCTGATCTTCGGAGATATACAACGGAACTCTTCAAAAATAGACGGCAAATCCGTCGTGATTGCTGGTATCGCTTGGATGTTTATTGTTTATACAACATCATGACGTATCATCACGCCTGTATGCTCTGAGGGGTACGCAGATGTGTACAATAATATACCTAGATTTTGACAGTTAGGTATGTTAATTTTCATTTATTAGGGATAAGTGGATAACCCTATTTATCATGACATGTAATGTTAACAATTAACAATAAATTAAAAAAATATTAATAAATTCATGTTTTAATCAATTCATTCATCAAATATTTGTATGGAAACAACTAAAAATGGAAAAATAAAAAACTTTTTTGCAAAAACTAAAACTGACTTCAAAAAAAGCACTAAACGGTGAAAAATAACTCGGAAGTCGGTGGCCCATCATGAATAAGACAAAACCACCAAAGCCACAGACTTCCTAATTTAGAGTTATTTTCCACCGTTTAGTGCTTTTTTTGAAGTCGGTTTTATTTTTTGCAAAAAAGTTTTTACTGATATCGAATGTTTCCTTTTGGTTTGCTCTCTTTCCTCTCTAAATCTTTTTACGAAGTTTTACACATAGGCGTCTAAACAAATCTTGCGAATGAGTAAGTATGAAGTTACATTAAAATCGGTTAATTAATTACCAAGTTTTGAAGATTTCACGTTTGTATGAGAAATCATACCCATACACGTAACCGAACCAACATAGTATTCGCAAGTAAGAGCAAAATAAAGATCATGTTTGTGCTATTATAACAGATAAAGAAAAAATAATTATACAATAGACGGTCTATGTATCACGAAACGGTTATAATACAGCCAGAACTCAAACCTCCAAAGTGCCCGAACAACTCATATCAATCGTTGAAACTCAAAACTCCCACAACACCAACAGCTAGCGATAGTTTATTTCATTTGATACATTATTAATGTAACATACTCGGTCCACACTCCTTCCTCTCTTTGCCAAAGTCAACATTTACCTCCAAACAAGTTATACGCAAGTTTGTTCATAAATAGGAAATTTATTGACTATAGGGAAATAAATTTGCGAGCAAATATTAGACTGATTTGGGAGCAAAGGAATGTGGAATCAGTTGAATCGCAATTGCTTATCTCCGCAACCAATGTGTAATGTTTGGTTTAGAGATTTTTATGCTCACACCCATTTTCGCGAAGATAACGTAGGTAATAAGATTCTTCTTTCAGTTATACTTACCTACTATAAGACAGACTATAAAAAAGCCATTAATGCTTTCAAATTCAAACCTGTCATTTAATAAATTTATTTTATTTAAATCAATAAATAGTACAATCAATATTAATTACGTTGTTTGATTTTGAATTCTTTTTCCGCGTTCCATTCTTAAAAAGATCTTTTTTTTAAGAATTAAAGACAATAAATGAACAGTTAACAATCCTTCTATTTATTTTTAATTATTATAAAATTATCCGAAAATATGATTTGAAGTTCAAAGCCATTAATAAAAAAATATACATTATAGTGAAAATAAAAATGGCATATGAATACTTACTATGATCGTTGCTTCGTTTAACTTTTCCCTGTAAGTAATGAGATTTCCTGTAATTAATGAAAAGATACTTAATCTTAAGGTGAGTAAGCAAGCTCTTCCGCAAAATTCAAATATTATTACGTTTGTGCAATTTAGAACTAAATACTAACTTGTATGGTAATCAAATAGTTAATCACGATCGTGTCAAATATGCGTTTACCGCAGTGCAATCATAAACATAGTCAATATTTCTAAGACTCCAAGTTAAAATAGATTTCAAGAAAGAAATCTCATAATCGCACTATTCAAACTTGGAGAGTTTTATTGATGACAAGTGTTGATTATTTGATTTCAGTGTGTTCACATATTTTTTTGATAGCGAATCGTCAATTACCTATATTCAGCCGGTCGATTTAGTAAAAGTCACTTCATGAAAATTTTAGTGAATTGAACTGTTAATGTTTGTTAGGACAGCTCAATTCACTTTCACTTCACTTTCATTTTCACGCGGTGGTTTTTAACTGAATAGTACAGAAGAAGAATTTGATATATTTAAATGTCACTGGGGTGAATTTTCAAAAGTAAGTAAACAATAGAGGTTTGTTTGCAATGTCTTACAAACAATCATCTTGAGATATTTGGGGCTTTAAGCTGTGTGTGTAACTTACCTATTACTTACTTACTTGCCATTATTACATACTTACATATAATATTAGTTACTACAATAATTAAATAAATAAGTACAATACTTTGCAAAAAAACGTAAGAAAATTTGTATTTCACGGGTTAGCTTACGCAATCACCTTAGCAACTACTCAGGAAGCTAGAGTAAAAATGAAGAAACTTTAACTAGGAATACCTAATTTGCATTTTAATCTGTTTAAGAAAAAAACTTGCAACAAAAAGCAAACTGTTAAGTTCTATTAGAGCCGAGCAAAGTTAGAAAGTATTTCTCAAGTTCTAGGTGCAAGGAGCAAGTACAGTGGAGTATTGCATTAATATGATTCAATTCAGACCAACGCCGCCGCCACGAATTGTATTGCTATAACTCGCTTTTATAAACCGAGATTTTCTGAAACATCAATTTAAAGAGACTAGATTTATTTCCATCAATCATTAAATAATACACATTTGCAATAAACCCATATTATTTTTGTCAAAAATACAAAGTGAGTTTACGTATTATTTTCAAAATAATTCCGTTTTTTTTAAACCTTTAAAATTCTTAAAAACTTCGATACATTCATTGTCTCTTAAAATACGTAAAATTTTACTAATTTTCCTACCAGCTATTGAGATCATTCCAATTTTAAAACACGAACCATAAATAAAGCAGAAATCACACTTACTGCACTCACGAAGCCTGCAACCACAACAATAAGTAGAACGAGGCGGAATCTCATGTCGATTTGCATCAAACAACTCTACGGAACAGAGAAACAAACTGTCTTGTCGCACGTTTAATGTTGCCTCACTTAATAAAGGCTTCCGAGGCAGTGGCAGACGGTTTGCTAACGAGACTACCTTGGGGTAAGCCGTGTATGATAGGCGGTAGCGATTGGTTATTTGTTTATGAGTTAAAATAGAAAAGAACTGTTTTAGTCACCTGGACCTTAAAGAACACGTATTTCATTTATAATGATGTTTTATTTATTTATTTATTAAAACTTTATGCACTAGTAAAATAAACTGTACAAAGGCGGACTTAATGCCTTAGGCATTTTCTACCAGTCTACCTTAAGGTGGTGCAGAGACAGAACATGGTAGGCGCAAGAAGGTAACTAAAACTTGAAAGAAAAAATAAATTATTATTTATGATAAATACATATATACATACATATTATATAAAATCCAGAGATACCTAGGTCAAGAGAAAAGAAAGAAAAAAAATAATAAAAGACATATTATTGGAGAAACTAATCTACTTACTCAACTTAGGGATAAGTTTGCCAACACCTTGTGAATGTGTTCGCGTGCCTTTACTTTAAACGTGAACAAACTGGTTGCCATCCTGATGTTCAGAGGAAGCTCATTTCAAAGGAAAACCGCCTGGACGAAAAAAGAAGAGTGAATGAAACCAGAACGGTGAGAAGGACATCGTAGAAGACGATTATTTGTGGAACGAAGATTCTTATCGTGTGCAGAACACAAATATTGAAAATGAGAAGTCAGATATGATGGAGACGTGGGTTTGTGAAGTATAGAAAATAGGGTTGTCAAGGCCCTCAAGGCTCTGCGCTGACGAATAGGTAGCCATTTTAAAAGTGATCGATGCATGGAAACATGATCATACTTGCGTAGATTGAAGACGAATCGAATGCAGTTATTAAGAAGTCTATCAAGTTTATTGAGGAGATCTGCATTCAGGTCATAGTAACACACATCAGCATAGTCAATTATGGGAAAGATAAGGGCCTGTACAAGCGTTGCCTTTATGTGTGGCGGGAGAAGATTTTTCAATCGATAAAGAGACCGCAACGTTCCGGTGACCCTTTGACTGATGGTCGCAACCTGCTTCCGCCAGTCAAGGCAATTGTCAACATGCAGACCAAGATCCTTGACGTCGGAGCTAAATGGGATAACAATGTTCTAGTTTCGAACGTACTTTCAAAAATAGAACATCATCCTTTTGGAAAATACACTCTGGTTAGTGCACTTTTGGACTAAAGCGTAAAATGGCTTGCAAATTATGAGATTTTAAGTAACATTGTGGTGATTATCTTTAATCAACAATACATAGATGAATCCAATAAATATTCAATATGTATCAAACTACATATAGTTTAAAGTTAGAAATCCATTAAAATTATCATACAACAGCAAGAAATTATTGTAAACATCGTGTTCGTGTACTTTTAGATATACAAAATATTTGGCATACAAGTTAATGTGTTGACAAAATAGAGTGATGTTGGTGAAGTGATGGTTTCTGAAAGAGAAATAATACAGTAAGTTATTTATCTAAAATAGTATTATTCTGTTTATTTTTTTTTCTACAGCGGAAAACAAAGCCATAACTATTAAGTAGCCCCTCCTACATGGAAAGGCGAAACTCCTTCAACTTGCACCAACAAACTAAACCAGTTCGTGGTATGATTAGAAACACAATGGTAGTGTTCGTATTTATTGCAGCCCTGCATAAGACAATTCAGTTTCTAGCCATTTGTGGAGGAGGAAATTATATAATCAACATACAAACTAGTTAGGTACAGTCAGCCTCACAAGTCGATATACATATCCATATTTCCTAAACTCATGAACACCTTAGTTTACACAAATTGCTAAACAAGACAAGTGCCAGGATTTAATTAACGGCTTAAAGGTTCAAAATTCACTAGTCTTGTTTAGCAATTTGTGTAAGCTAAGGTGTTCATGAGTTTAGGAAATATGGATATGTATGTCGACTTATGAGGCTGACTGTACTACTTACTAACTTAATACAGGCTTGTGAGAATCGTTTTAATTTCATCTTTGAGTGGAAACTGAAAAATCATTATTGCTCTGTCGTTTTATATCTTTCAAAAACAATCTTTGATGATTTTGCTCGGTGTGTAGGTTGTATAGTTGTACTTCATCATTATAAAACCCTAAGGGTCAAACTACACGGGCGGCTCTCCCGCTGCGGGAATCCGCTCGACAAAGCCGCTGCCGCAGACCATTAAACTACACGGGACGCATTTTATTGCTGTCTCCGTATAGAACATTTTGACGCGACACTATACGCAAGCGCCGCGACGGGAAATCGCGCAGTGTAGTATGCAGCATATAACTTTCATATTAAATTGTGACTAGTGCGGTTCAGAAGCGGTTTCCCGCGGCGGGAAAACCGCCCGTGTAGTATGACCCTTACTTAGTATAACATGTAGCTTACCTATTATGAAAAAATACAGGACATGAAGGGGTTAAAGTCAAAAAGCACTTTTTTAATACAGTTGCTCAAAAAGTGGCGTATTGCAGGGATGTATAGCGTTCGGGATGTGGGCTATTACATACTCGTGCTTTTCTTTTACCTTTCCCGAACTCGTGCGTTCACTTTCCCAACTGTCAAAATAATGTCTATTAAAAAGAAAAACCAACCATGAAGTTTTTACTAAAAAAATTCGTAGAAGTTTTTATGATTCATGCAAATACGTATATTTCTAAACAGAAGCTACTAATTTGTTTAAATATCATTTAATGATTTGGTTGAATGAGAAAGGTTAGATTTCATTTCATTTCATCACATTAAATTTAATAAACATTTCATATCAATTAAAAAAATCTACTGAAGACTTGGCTTGATGGGCATATTCCCTTTGCCTGCCAAAATGGGTGAAGAAAAAAAAATCTCTGCTTATATTCTACGCGGTTGGCGCCATTATTCAGAAAAATTCTTTGCGAGTTTTAGTTCTTTGTGTCACAAAATGATAATTCATCAGATTCAACTCCTTCAACTAGCAAACGCCATTGTATGACAAATATACATGAACAATCATACGAAATTAACAAGTTTGTCTCAAACAGTAAATATGCAACCTAAAACTTCCCCAGTTAGTATAAAAAACTGTACCAATTTCAATGTACCTTGAATTATAACTTTTATAAGAAATACATTATTGGTTAGTTGAGTTTATTGTGTTTTTATTATTTTATTAAATTGCTTCATTTTTTCGCAACTGTATTAAAAATAGTCGTTCAGTACACGTGCGAAACCGTCATTGCAACTTGTTCCGACGGTCAACCCTCGCCTTCGGCAGTTCGGCTGCGCCTCGGCTCGGGTAGACATTTGTCGGAACTCTTTGCAATTGCCACCTTTCCGCACTTGTAATGAAATATACTATAACGACCCGTTCACGATTTACCCAGTCTCTAGGTTGTGGAGATCAAACAAGCAGTCGCACCATATAAAACACTGGTATTCAACTGATTAGACTGGAAGCTGAACCTAACTTATTTGGAAAATGGCTAAGCAGATGATGAACTGGTACAGGCGCCAGCACATCAAGTTACCCTAATGTGTCAAATTTCTTTGATCGTTTTTCAACTTTATAACAAACAGAATAAGGTTCATATTCAATTGGGAAAATTTGACACATTGGGGTAACTTGATGTGCTGGCGTCTGTACCTTTTATTAAAATGAAATAAATGCATGTTTGTTTGTTACTGTTACACGTACGGCTGAAAAGGTTTGAATTAAATTTGATACATAGTTAGACCGTGAACATTACACTTCAATTATATTCAGGCTAGCAAAGACCTGGAAAAAACTACTAGGTACCTACTTATAGCTAGAAAAACACAATTTTTTCTTTCTTTTAATCCTAAAAACTATTTACATCATTAATGTTGTTAGCATACGACGACCAAGTCAAATATAAATCATTAATTAGTAGTAAGGTATCTCGAACCTCCTTTGAGTAGCAAGTAATTGATCTTTTGATGGTAAACATACCTACGTTTCCGATATGTGTTCATTAAGTTCACAAGGACCAAGTTCAAACACATGTTGGCAAGGGCACATTTACGTTATGCAAGTAACTAGCGTGCTTGTAGGTACACTCTCTTAGTAAATCATCATCTGCCTAGCCTTTTTAACCGACTTCAAAAAAAGGAGGAGGTTCTGAATTCGGTTGAAGAAAGAACTCCGTCATAAATGTCGGAATTTTCAAAATTCCTTTTTATTTAATAGGGTATACTAACAGATTGGTCCGATTTGTATCAAAACTCATATCTGATGAGGGATCCTCGAAGAATTGAGGGAACTCCACAAAAAATATACGCACCGATCTTAACGTTTTTAGTAACAAATCAAGCATTTTCATTTAGAAAGTATTGGTGAAGAAAAACTGATGAAGAAGACAGTAAATTATTCGCGATTGCTATAGTCAGATGTCTATGCTGAGCTTTTGTATTACCATAACATAACATTTACGCCGTCTATTTTAAAAGTGGCCCGGCAGAGATGTACAGATTAATGTTTAGATAGAACTTCTTTAGCAATTGTTATCCAAATTTCAATGATTACTTCAAGTTATGAAAGACTTTCTTTACAAACAAAGAAACTAAAAATTACAAAATATTTTTTTTTTTTTTACAAAAAAAAAAAACAACCGACTCCAGTTTCGGAAGTCGGTGGCCAATAATGATCAAAACAAAACCACCAAAGCCACAGACTTCCGAAACTGGAGCTATTTTTCACCTGTTAATTTTTTTAAGAAGTCAATTGTTTTTTTTTTTGTAAAAAAGTTTTCTCAATTATGTTGGGGTCGGTTTCCAGTTTAACCAGATAACTGAATACTTGTGTTTTACATGAATTGACTGCCTGTCAGACCTACACATGACAGCCCTATGTATAGGTTTTACCAAGGAGTATAGTAGTATAACTGGTTGTCAGATTATCGGACTTCTGATTACCTGTAACAAAGACATTCAATACCTATAGACCGGACATCACGAACAAAATTTTCGTCCGAAAAAGTGTGTCCTGCTGGATACAAGTCTATGAGTTTTTTGTAGTAGGTACGCTCCGCTGCCGCTCCAATTTTCATATATTATTCTAGATGGCGTTACTGAGACATGGGATCAAAGTTTTTCTATGACATTTCCTTGACATGCCCGCTCTATAGTATTTTAAATCTCTTTCTCTCTTGACCTACAGGTCAAAGAGATTATCACAGATCTTCAGATGACAGCTAGTACCTACGGCTTTACGTGTTTTCCGAGACACGGAGGAGTCTTGATGTGTAATGAATCACAAACCTATTCACGGACCAACCTCACCAAGCGAAGCTTAACGTTGATGAGTACTGTTCAGTTCTATTTATTTGATGATTAAACATATTATTTTTTGTTTGTCAGTTGCAAATATCTTTCTACAGCACACAACTTAATACTGAACGTAAATTATAGTGTATAATTATGAGAAAATTGATTTCAGGGGATATTCTTGCGGATATTGTATTTAATTGTACCTACCTATTAATCATTGGAGAGTAGCGGTGGCCCGGTAGAGGCAGCCCCGACTTACGAACAGTAAGTCGTGGGCTCGATCCCAGGCAGGCGCATTACTTTGTGTAATTTATTTCATCACCACTGCTCTCAAAAACGGTGAAGGAAAACATCGTGAGGAAACCGGCATGTCTTAGAACCAAAAATTCGAAGACATGTGACATCTACCAATTCGCACTGGGCCCGCGTGGTAGATTATACCCCATACGCAAAATACGCGCTTTGATGTGGAGTTGCGGGTACCAGCCCGGTATCTTTGGAGATACTAAATCATAATCAAAAACTTAATCATAATTTTCAAAAATCATTTTGGTCAGCATAAAAATTAAATACTTATTGATTGTTAATAAACACAAATACATCAATTTTAGAGCTCGTACGTATTAAAACTAGTTTCGAAAAGGAACAATTTGTAAGAAAAAGATTTTGAAATATCACCTTGAACTTTGCATAATCAATTTATTTTATTTTTGTTAACTGAGAATAAATTAAAATAAGTTTAATAGTATTAACACGATAAGGAAGTAAGGTATTATAGTTTCGATTTGCTATGGTTATGTTACGGTTTTGTTCAAAACAAAATCTATACTTACAACATAACTAGAATAAATCACGCATCTAGAAATAATGAAAATAAACGCCCAAGTATAAGTGTACATTTTGACTTTTTTCTACAGACGCGTGACCTAATTTTAAATTCGCCAAACTTTTACGTTTGATGGCGAGAGTGATGCTTTTACACATTACATTACACCAACCAAAGACATTTAATACCTATAGACCGGACATCACAAACAAAATTTTCGTCCGAAAAAGTGTGTCCTGCCGGACACAAGTCTATGAGTTTTTTTTAGTACGCTCCGCTGCCGCTCCAATATTCATATATTATTCTAGATGGCGTTACTGAGACATGGAATCAAAGTTTTTCTATGACATTTCCTTGACATGCCCGCTCTATAGTCTTTTAAATCTCTTTTAAATCGTAAACGAGCAAAAATCGCCACAAATCTTTTTCCCTTCTCTATCAAGCATATTCAGAGGTTGTTTGTAAGTATCACTTATACACCTATAATTTATTTTTTTAATATAATTTGTCGCCATAATAGTAATAGATACACAATCTGTGCAAGTCTATTCATTTATTACGGTTCTTAAGAAATAGCGCGCTGATAGACAGACGAACGATTCGACAGTGGATGCTTTGTATCAGGGCACTCTTTGGGTGCTGAACCCTAAAAACCCAAAAATGGTTTTAAACTGAATTTCTAATGAATCCATCACGTATTAGGTAGGCAGTAGTGTGTCAATACGGACACACTCACACACACACTCACATCACTCACATTTTCACTTATTAGGAGTCTTTTGCGCGACTCGGGAATTGAACGCAGACCCAATTACTCTGCAGCAGCCCCTACGTCCTAGGCTCACGACAAATTTTAGAAATTTAATGTGAAATATTTATGCCCACAAAAAGAGCAATCTCATGTATGCCATTTTATTGGGAAAATATTCTGTTGAAAACTTTGTGACAAAATCAAAGCAAATAGAATTTCCACATTTATTTTAAACATTGAATGTGGTTTTTATTTACTGGTTTCAATATTATGCGCGTTTTTGACGTAAAGTTCGTTCGGTACACCGTAAAAAGTAATATACGCAGCTTATGTAACAAAAATATTGTGCTTATGTAAATCAATTTTAAAAAGATATTTGTATACCGAACAGCATTAAAACAGACTCGTTTTGAATGATATTAATAATTACCTTAAACAAGCTAATCAAACAGTTTTGGGGTTAAGAAACTTATTTCTTGAATGTTTTTTGTTTGCCCGCATGACAAGTTTTCAAACAAAATAAAGCTTTCATACAAACACGATAGTAAATTAATGATAAACATTATTCATTGACTCACAAAGTCACCAGCAAACGCACTAATTGTTTTCGTTCTAAATTATATTGTTTGGTAAAATAA
The DNA here is from genome assembly GCA_921972225.1 of Euplexia lucipara. Classification (NCBI taxonomy): domain Eukaryota; kingdom Metazoa; phylum Arthropoda; class Insecta; order Lepidoptera; family Noctuidae; genus Euplexia; species Euplexia lucipara. The sequence goes on along the minus strand of OV179144.1, from coordinate 9,199,118 downwards.
CATGTCGAGCATTAATGTGTTAAACTGATTAATAATTGTAATTAAAAAGTTTACTGACCGCAAAGTTTAACAAAACATTACCAACATACAAATCCACTGTTTTTTGAACTTAACAATATACTTTATTTTATTGGTAGGTAGTGACAGAAATAATATAATGACAAAAATTTATAAGAGTAAGCTGAAATGGTTTGGTCACGTTGAGAGGATGAATCAAAGGCGACTCACAAAAAGTTAAGCAGGATTATGGTGTGAATGGAAACGCCAGAAGATGTACTAGAAGGACAGTCACTTCTTTATTGGTGCTGTTCTTCAAAAAGTCCTAGTGTGTAAGTAGTACTCGGCTGTACCCGTCGAAAAGAAAATAGGCAAAAATATATGAGGCTCATTCTAAATGTCCACCACGTATTTATGTAACTAAACAGTCCGCAAAATATAGAATAACTTTCATGATCAAAGCAAAAATAAATGGGTGTGTAACGGTACAAAATATCTAACGTTCACTTGATCTAATTTCAGTTAATATACTTTTGTTTAATATAACGATCAGTAAGTTGAGATAATGAATTGTTGATATAATTTCATTTTACCTAATTTCATATGAATGATGTACATTTCCTATAATGCACATTTGACATAATATTAATTTAGTATATTATTCATTTACTATAATATTCATAATCTATGAGTAACTTTTAATATAATTTAGAATACCTGAATTCACCAGGAGAAACTGAATGCAATCTGGACTTTAGGGCACCCCGACTCGGACAGGTTAGGTTAGAAGGGGATGGTGGGGTGAGGATCCCGCAATGCCCTTCGTGGTTATTTTTTTATAAACCACCAAGAAGTAGGAGCTACGCAAAACGGGGCTCCGTTGACCAGAGCCCACAGGTATGGTTAGGTTGGAACTGTGACCATTAAACATGAAAATTAGGTCAAAAGAACATTAGGTCAAATGAACGTTATATAAACAGAATATTATACATATTCAAAATTATCTAAAATGAACTACTTACTAACTGTAATTATATTAAAAAAGAAGATTACATGATATAAAAAATAGGTATATGAAATTAGGTAATATATTATTTAAAGCATACGAAGATTATATAATATGAACGTTATTTCAAGTATAATTAGAGCATTTGTTATGATACCAAACATTACACACCCAAAATAAATATTCTATCAGAAAACGAAACGAAAAACGGTCTTTTCTATTTGATACCGTCCTGCACCACGCCATCAGGGTATTTGAAGGTTAGTTTGAGTTGGTTTAAAGTTGTTGACTGACGGTGTAGTCGGCAGTCAATCCCGGTGAGTCTTGCTAAAAGGGGTCATAATCCGCGAGTCAGAAGACCTGTTGATGGCGTTTTCGAAACACCAGAATTAGCAAGGACCAGGACTCTATAAACACATCCAATGCTTGCATTTATACTGACAGCGTATTTTTTTGCTTTCACAACTAAAGTAACTAATAAGGTGGACTAATTATTTACATTGGCCTCTTACACTACATTTGGACCATTTCCGCTCATTATCCTTTAATTAAATTTGCCCAGGATAGGCTCTTCCAAACTTTTAAAAACTTTTGTGAGACATGGTACCTACCTGTGAAACCTATCGTGCGCAATTTCGACTTAAATTTACCCAGTTTCTGAGATTTATTGATAAATTCCTCTGACTTCTTGTCAGACGAATTTGTCTATAAATCTCAAAAGCAGGCAGATCAGAAATCAAGCAGGTCCCAAGTATAAAAAAGGACCACTACTGGTCTGAACGCAGCCTTTAAGTAAAGAACCTAAAGCTGACACCCAGTACCTTTCGAATCATAAAACTTATCTCATAACAGTACAACAGTAAGGCCGGTGTAAAGACATCATTTAGGAAGACAAAATAAGGATCATAGTCCCGAACCGTCGTCGTTAAACAATTTGTAAGGTCGTATAAACTTATCCAATCTTGTCTGACTGAGTGGACCAGCGCAATATATGTGGTACGGCTCTTGAAATTTATTGACTGTTTAGTTCATTAGTTGCATGGTAAATACGTAAATAGTTCACGAATGGGTAACTTGGAATTAGTGGTATGTTATTTATGTTGTTTTAGTGAAGTTTTATAGTTGATTTTGGTTGGAAGCCTTGGACCGCGTTCAATAGAAGCATAACAGATTGTAATGTAGTGAAACAGGGTGGGCAAAATCAATGAGTGCTGAAGTTATATTATATTACATTTATATTATTGAATTTTTTTATTCATTTTGCTCCATTAGTATAATTGCTGTACGGCGTTCTAATGCGAGGGTAAATAAATAAATAAAAATGTTCTCGTAAAGCAGGGTTTCCTCTGTCCTACGCTTTCCCTCCAGGATCCATAATGGTCTCATTTATGAAAATAAAGGAAAGCAAAAACGCAAAAACGATTAAGTATTGAGCATTGAAGGTAAACTACTTTAGGTATTTAAGATAGTTTATTTTAGGAAAAGGAAACATTGCTTTATTTTTAAAATGAAAAAAAACTGCATTCACTAATTTATTGACAAGCATACCTACTAAACGCAAGAATCAAACCAGCAAAAATGAAAAAATATTCACTCACAGTTTCATTCTACTAATCGATAGGATTATTGTTCAGGAATTCAGGATTTAGCATTCCTAATAAACATTTGGTCTTAGAAATATTAATAAGATTAATAATTCTAACGTCAATTTTATTATCAACAATTGCAGCCCGCGAAACATAATAAAACTAACATTTTCTAAATATTCATCAGATGTCACTGTCTAAGAAAGAAATGTGCAAAGAAAATTATTATTACTAGATAAACGATACAATTATTTAAAAGCTGATTTTGCAATATTCAGTTAACTTTTTGTTTTATTTTGCAGGAGTGGGATATACTCTTGGACTTACTCTTACCCACTGATAAGTCGCTCATGGACTCTTGTAACACTGACCCCCTGATATATCAGTCTGGGCAGTTCCGGGCCATTCCGGACCGTTCCGGACCGGTCCTTACCGGCTAAATTCGTTTACCTAACTAAAATAATCTGTCATAAGGATAAAGGTGGGCCCATTGTTTTCTTCCATTCATGTCTTGATCTATTTTTTATTTCCAAAATATGTATAATAGATGGAGTAGTAATAAACCAAAGTAGTTATTTATTTTGTACAGATTTTTCACGCTGGTTAATGATGTGATTAAAATTTAGAACGTTAACCAAAAATTCGTATGAAAACTTTTAACAAAAAATATGCACCAAAAAAAGGTTCAAGGAGGAGTATGAATTATTTACCTTTCATATAAAATAGTTTTCAATGCTAGGTATATCATAGTTGGTCTTCAGCCTATTTCGAACAAGATTCTTCATTATTTTAACTGTCTACGTCTTTTACTACTCTTAAAATATGTTACACAGCTTGAGCTATCATCTCAGCAGGCTGGCCTTTTTCCATGTATGTTTGGGCCAGTTGAATACCAGTATTTTACAATTCTCACGGAGAGATTTCCTATCGGACCTCCACAATGCAGGTAACAGGATACCCCTTGATAAGACATGTGAGTCAGGATTACGGGCTTTCGACCCTCAACCTGTAAGGACTTTCAAAGATCTAAGCCTTAAATTTTTTTATGAAACATACCTACTAGTTTCTTAATGACAAATTCAAAGATAAATTCACTCACAGAGATAATAACAAAGACATTCAATACCTATAGACCGGACATCACAAACAAAATTTTCGTCCTAAAAAGTGTGTCCTGCCGGACACAAGTCTATGAGTTTTTTTTAGTACGCTCCGCTGCCACTCCAATATTCATATATTATTCTAGATGGCGTTACTGAGACATGGGATCAAAGTTTTTCTATGACATTTCCTTGACATGCCCGCTCTATAGTCTTTTAAATCTCTTTGGATAATAAGTATTATATGATGATGTACGCTAATTTGTATATGTATTTTTACCCAAATTATGTATTATTATTGCTTTGATTTTCATTTAAAAATGCACCTACCACTGCTTTTCTCTGCATCACCCAAAGGTTGACTGGTAGAAAATGCCACTGGCATTAAGTCCGCCTCTGTACATTGGTGTGCTTGAAGTATTAAATAAATAAATAATAACATTATAAAAAGGTAAAATGAGTGAGTTTGTGAAGTTGTAAGTAATTTCTGGATTAACTTAAACAATATTAAGTTCTTTTACCAACAGAAAGCCGCATCCAGCCATTTGTGAGACACTCACAAATGGTTTTAAAGGCTTTATTTTATCTTCGAAACTTAAGGGGGAGGAAGAGATGTTTAAGTACAAAATTTACTCGGACAAAGTCGAGCGAAGTGCTAGTGCTTTGGCACAATATTGCAATCGCATAATTGTAGACTGCGTGATATCAACATTTAAATTTTGTTATGTCAATGAATATTTCATTAGTAGGTATAGATACATTGTACGTTAATTTATGTAGGTACGTCAACTATGGCGAAACATGTTGAGTCAAACCAATACTTCACATTTATGTGTTATTGTCGTTACACGTGTTTTTTTTTAAATAAAAATATTTAAAATATCTTTTATGACTTATCTTAGAGCTGGAAGCCACGGTTAAACTTAGTTTTCAAAAGATGGGCATTCTCGGTGTGTAATAACTTAAGCTATAATCACCATGTGATTCTGTTTTTTATTTAGCCACTTGCCTCTCAGTGCAAGAAACTTGAGTATATTAATCATTTAACATTCTCAACTATCTATACAGTAACCTAAATAACAAAATGGCAGGGCACGCCAAATAATTATTTTTTATTTACTATCAGGGCCTGCGCTGCCCTCAGCCATCGTCTTCCCGCGATCCTCACTAAATTGACCACGTTTCGTCTTCCGAAACGCGACGATTGTAACAGACTGTTAATCAAGGACACTCTTGGAAATCGAATTAGGAAAGAAAATTGAAATACTCTTACTCACTTAAGCCTATTACCACAGTATAAATATTAATACGGTAGAACGACGCCTTCTACACGCGTTACACTTGAATAATACCTCCCGCACTACGAACATCGTTTTGTTCGCAGTGCGGGAGCGGCTTTCCCGCGTCTCGCCCCTCACACCCCGCACGATTGCCCTGTCTAGACGGCTTCGTCAGACGACTGTATGTTTTTAGACTGTGCTATTACTAACAGCTGTTAGACATGAAATGATGACGTGCCTAACAATCCGAATAACTTCTAAATAAGTAGTAAACTTAGCAGCATACTTCTTGCATAAAGATAAAGTCTTTTCTCCTTATTGTTTCTCCTCTTTAGGCCAAGCTGTTAACTAGTTAGACATCATAATTAAGGAGTCAAATGAAATAAGACGTAACGAATTACTTCTAGGTAAGTTTCGGCTCGTTTAATCCTTAAAACTTAGGTCGTTTATTTAAATGGAACACTTAAGCTTTTAGGTATTCAGTCTAGTATAGTTTTAATTTATTTTAGGGTCTCCTTCGTTTCAGTTTTGATTTATTCAACTTTTAAGTAACTTGTTTAACTATTGTTGATTAGTAGGTAGTACTTTGTTCTTATTACCTACGTTGAATTTTGAAGTGACGTATAGTAATCTCTTTTTCCTTAAACTTCTCAACTTTACTCATTTTTAAAAAAGGAATGATTCGTTTGTTGGGATTTAACTCAAAAACCAATTACCTGAACAGGTTTTAAAAATTGACTAACCGTTAAAAAAGCTAAATCATCACCGAGTAACAAAATCTATATTCTATTTCATATTTTATTTTCAAAACTACGAAAGAAATGCTAGTATTTTAAAAGCGGATATTACAACAAACAAAGATGGGGTTTGTGGATAATTATTGACAACTACACAGGTCGATCGAAGTTTTAGCTTCTCATATATACCGATGTCGATCCGTAGATAAAGTACCGATCATTACATACAACATACAACCTTCGTGTCTTGGAAAGCACGTTAAGCAGTTGGTCGGCTGTCATTTATAGATCGATCTGAAAGCTGCTACGGGTAGCTAGAAGCCTGAAAGTCTGACATTGTTTGCCAGACTATCAGGCTTGGCTTCAACTGGGTGAGGGGAATCTCCCCTTAGCGTCTTACTTTGCAGTAACTGGATTATAAAAGTCAGATAGGCAGTAGTTTTATATAAAGTCTGACTAGTTTAGCTGCATCCTATTTAACTGGGAAATGGCTAGACAGATGATGGTTTTGTCTTGTATTATGACGTAAATTACCTTCTTTGTCTTAACGTTTTCCAAGCGGATAATACAAACAAACAACATGGTTAGTTAATTTATTTTTGGGCCTTTGAAATCGAGACAAATCAACATAGTTTACGTTACCACACTAACACAGGTTTCATAACAAGCCCTGCTAATAAACACATCCCCAAGGTTCACATTCAAATCAAGGTTCAGTATAAAAAAAAATTGAAAACCAAAAAAATAATATTTTATTGAAAAGCCCGACCTAATAATTGGACAGTCATGTTTAACAAAGGATTTGCGTCAAAGAAACGATATTACCATAATTTTCGAGCCCTCCTGATTGCAGCTCATTGTTACCTTACACCGGCCTAATCAAAATATTTTCACAGACCCCTTTACGGACATGCTATAGACTCATTTAGGTGTTCGTAAATTATATGAAATGCCAATTTGAGGTATTTTAGAATGGTACTTGAGGACCGGTAACTACCTACAATGGTTTTTATAACAATCATGATTTTTGGTTTCCTCGTTGGTCTAATAGTTACAAGCACTATTACTCAGCACTTAGTCAGGGGTATGATTCCTAGGTTTTACAAAGTGTTATTGGGTTTTCCCATCTAGGATTTCTCGGAATCTGGATTTGGGCCAGGCACTGGTAAACGCTCACCTTCTAGTATGGATGCTAGCACATCAAGCTACTAGATATTTCTCTTTTTTTTAGGTTATTTGTGTAGATCCGTGGATGTTTTACGATTAAAATTGAGTCCGGTAGGTGGCGCTGCGATCGGGTTCGAAGTCAACGTTCGGGCAGGAAAACGTCTGTCGGGTCCACTAGTTTGGAATAAAATGCGAAATATTCTAACGCTGCTGGGGTGTCCAGAAACCAACTACTAACTTATAGTATCCGCATGTGCGTCGATGCCCCTTCCACCCAATGAAGCTTCACTATCGATGCTTCTTCGATACAAATTCAATTTAAAGTTTCCAAAAAAACTTAGCGAGCATACTGAAGCGAAGAGCTTTGCTCTCGAAAATTGACACTTGAAACTTCGCGCGAAGCTTAAAATTTCAAATACTTTAGCGTATTAAATTTAGGTACTGAAAGTTCAATTAGCTGCAAGGTTATTAAAATGCTCTTTAGTAGTTAAACAGCCTATGATGCTGACAAAATTTATTTAAATCTCATTGCGGTACAGACTTTGATTTTACCGTTATACCTTATGATAAGTTACTAATTAGTTTAGTGAAACAAGCTGTCCCTAGGTGGCCAGTTAATACTCTATCTTGAGCCTTAAAGAGATTTAATCTAAAATTTAGGTAAGTGTTTGTGTTTCCCTATAAAAAAAAATAGGAAACAATCAAACCCAGGTATCTCCTATGAAAGTAGGAAATAATATACCTATCTTATTTTAAAAATCTAACAAAAACATGACATCGAATATTATTTTAGAAGAACTTTAGACGTTTTTTGTACTGTGCTTGTAATAAAAGTAAGCTCTTGTTTGAAACAACTAAAATTTCACATAATTTTTCTGATTATCTAGTTGGCCCCATAATGATGGTTGTTAGCATTCATATTTTCATTAATAAATTTGGTTACTGATAGAAAAATACCACGTAAAAGAGCATACACTCTAAGCACAACGTTTATTCGACTTAGCTTCATATAATTCTACCTAAAACATCATAAACTTTCTCAAACATTGAAAAAACTTTACAGATTAATAAAATTGACATTATGTTAAAATAACATATTTTTAATCAATGCAATATTATGATGTAATGGTTTGAAAAAACCTCCGAAATGGCTGGACCAATTGTTTTAGACTGGCAGATGGTTACACGAAGTAACATAAGTTATTACAAATATTAATAAGGAAAAGAGATACGTTTAATAAAAATACCCATAAATTATAATTACCCTTATTATTGTTAATGTTTTACTAGTTACCTACTGTTTTTCTGTGAACAGCGTTGTGGGCTCCAATATTGTCTCTATATGCTTTGTGTCTTTTGCCACGTAGGTAGCTGTTTGATGTTTGTTTTGAATAAAATAAAATAAATAAATAAATTTCAAACTTATCATGATCATTATTCTGTTTCATGCAGCCTTCAAATCAACACGGCACCCAGTCTTAATCCAACTCGAGTTCAAACTATCACTTGCGGACCAACACACACTTAGTATCATTAATCATAAGTTCGCGAACTTTCTACGTATGAAGTTGGTCCTCTTAAGCCAAAGGAGGCATTAATGCTGTAGTGCTCTTTGCGTAACAAGTTACCTTGCTACCCATAAATATATTAGCACGCCGGTACGACGTACAAGTTTAATGAGAGTGACACGTGCCTAAGTGACGCACGTTACTAACACAAACTGAGACGTAGTTGTACTGATGCACCGAGGTGGACTTGGAATGTAGATTTATGTGCGGATGATAAGTCACAATATTATAGCTGTAGTTATCGATTGCGTCCAAGGGCTTTTTTTATCGACTTCACACTTTATCGCCCTATACCCAATGAAATTATAAGTTAAAAGGTGTAGGTAGATAGGTTTCCTAAACAACATTCGATTTTCAAAAACGGCACACTAACGCACGCACGCGTTCGTTGACGGCGCGACGCGACACTGCGGTAAAGTGTGGCTAGTTAGCCACATTTTAACGTGTCGCTTGCTGAGCACTTATAACCTATCCACTCCTTTTTACTTATAATATCATTGCCTATACCCGTGTGTGCTTTAGATCTCAGTCAATTTTTGGGAGAAACTTATCCTTAAAACTCTGATCAATTTTATGCGTGTATGTGTGTTTGTATGGAGGTGTGTGTATGTGTGTGGGTGTTTGTTTGTGTATTAGTGCTTAAAAAATAGTGTCTAATAGAAAAGATGCAGTGCCTAGATTGTAATTAATAAGTCAATAACGTTTCCATTTTCTCCTCTTTGTGAAAGGCACTGGCCTACCAAGCGGTCCCATTGTAAATTGGTTTCACAGTTCCTACAGTTTATAAAATAATTGAATATGCAGTTGGTCGACTACTAGAAACATAATACAATAATCGCAACTACATACAAGCTTCAACGTGAATATGGTTAGAAGTAGGTAGATCCTACTTCTTAGTTTATGAGCTTTTCATCACACCACAAATAGGAAAAAAAAACCAAAATTAATCAATATCTTTCTTATGTGTTGTGGTCAAAAATATGGTACGTCAAACTAGAAAATGCATGAGCGATTCGAAAACCATTTAAACTTCTCTATGTAAATCGTCGATTCCTAAAGTCATTAAGCCCTGAATAATAAATATGTAGAATCAACTTCAGAGATAATCAAAATATGAATCCCCCTAATATTTTATGTAAATAAGGAGAGATTATTTCGTCTGATATACTTTGTATAAGTTCCGTGTATATTCACGGACTTGCCCATCTTTGCTGCTGGATCAAGGGAAAATTGAAAGGATCAAGAATATAATTACGTGTACATTGACAGACAAGACGCCGCCTCTATATATCTACGTCACCGAATAATCGGTAGCTACTGAAATTATCGGATCAGTTTGCTGGGGATGACGCTTTTGGAGTAGATAGGAATTTGTATGCAGCTGAAATCGAGGTTAAGTAATTATACAGGGTGGAAGAATCGTCATCATTATCGTACTTACCAATACCATGTCTTTTGTATAATAATAATATGAACCTGCCAGTATTAACATTTTGTGTTCGATTCTTCACGTGGCTTTTTTATGACATGGAATCATCTTTTAGGCACTTATACCGTTGACATCGACGATTTATTTGACGCCCTAAGTTTCTTTTAAATTGTATTCATTTACGTTAAAGTCATAATAAGTAAGGCAGGTATAAGATTGTAGTACGGGTGTCTATAGTAATTTTGTCACAATGTAAAAAGTACTTACTATTTTAAAGACTTAATTACATAACGTGATCCTCATTACGGAACCAAATCGCCGAGCTCGATATTAACGCCCAAAAAAGAAATATTTGTGTTAAACATAAAAGAACTTTCGCGTGTCGCCTGCCTATAAAATTTTGTAATTAATAACCACGACGCCAGTCGTTTATGGTAATACAGGCAATTTTTCTTTACACTAATGCGCGTCTTTGAGTTCAACGTGCTTGAAACAGCACTTTGCAATTTCAGTAGCCCTGAGATGTTATCTCTATCAATTATGGCCCATAAAACGTAATGACTTCATCGTAAATCTTAGCGTACACGACAGAATTTTACTTGGTGTTGAATAAATGAGGCCAAATTGCTCGAAGGTATTAATGACTGTTGTCCCGAGCCACCCCGAGCTGATCGGTGGTGCGTGAGCACTCCAAAGGACAGCCCTGCCTTTGTCAAGAAATTGTTGTGACCCTCTTAAATTCATAAATGAAGCAGTTGGCCGCACCCCATCTGATATGGCGGAATAAAGCTCACCAATTATAAACAAAGTCTTATCGCTCAACTGAGTTTACCAGCCTGATTCTTGAACAAAGAACATGTTAGAAATTAAACTGGCTTACTAAGTGATGTATGGATTTAGGCTAGCGCCTTAATTAACTCGGCTATTTGCCAAGAGACGATGTTAGTACATGGCTGCCAGACATTATCCGACAAGAGACAGGTGAAGATGATCAGTTCCCCTGTCATCTTTAAGACCTCTCGTGAAATAGATTTTTTGCTTTGAACTTTTCGTGTTTCACAATAATGAAGCATTCCGCGACTTACGTAACTACCCCGCCCCGTAATACCTAGCTTATTTATGAATCAAAAGAATAAAAATGTAATAAAGACGTCTTTATTTGAATTTTATATTTTCAATTGTAAGGTTACCTGACTTGAGGGTCGTATTTTGAATAAATAGCTCATTGAAACGGTGATAAGGCCTACGGTAAAGGGTAACAGGGAAATTGGAAAATGACAATTCGTGTAGATATTCGAACCCTATTTATTTAAGGAGTGGGAATACCTACAAAGTAGCTATTTGAATTTTCTTAGCAGTGACTAACTGTGTGACTTTATTTATAAGAATTTCATATTATTTTTTATTAATATTAGTGTTGATTTTCATCAGTGGCAGCAATAAGCTTATCACATTAGTTTGTTAATATCTTTTATAGTTTAATGGGCACCAAAAGAACATGAGACTGACGGTCACTGATAAGAAGTTAGAAATGTTAAATTACTTAGTATTTTTCTTGAACTTCCCCATAATTTCGGCGAATTTTATAAAAACTAAGTTTGACTTAGATAAACTGACAGTTCTTGTAAATGTCCACCTACACGTCTACACGACAATAATATATAAATAACCTTTATTAAGTTAAGTTTGATAAGAAAGGCACCATTATGGTTTTTACTAACATCTCCGCTACTTCTTTTCCTACTCTTTTCTGATTAACGTCGTAGTGGGGAGATCAGGACACTAAAATTATGCCGTCTCTGTTGACTTAAAGGAGTTACAGCGACTGGAAAAAGTGGAGCAGAGCAGTAAAAAAAAATATATTTCCAAAAAAATCTACGGTACCTATGCAAAAATAAATAAAGTAGGTACCTAGTAATAAGAAAGCAACAGACGGTTACTGCACCGGACACCGATCCAGAGTGCGGTGCTGCGTTGTAAGTGTGTTCTACTCTGCGGTTTTTGTATACAAAACAAGATCCTACAGTCAAAGTTGAGAACCGTAGCATTATTCACCGGAGCGGTGCAGTGGGTGACTTAATATCTAAGATATAGAAGAATTTTTAATGCCAAAATGCATTTGTTAATCGTAATAAGAACTAATTGCTCCGTAATCGAGCTAGGAGAGCAGCGTTTCATTCAACAATGTACCTACACCTTGACTTTTAACAATGCAATAGTTAGGCACTGAAAATTGGACAACACGTTGGGGTCACCAATGTAGAAATGGTTTAGGTTGTCCACTTCCTACTGTTCAATGCTACCTTTGGACATTGACTCAGCATTTCGCCCGGCTGACGCGCGGTCTAGTTAAATTAATGATGCGGTTGCGTATTACACGCATGCCACACTAAGATATAGCGATAATTGTGTGTATTAAGTAAAAATAGTATATAAGCTGTAACATATTGTAAATAAATCAGATTTGAATTTTATATTCATGTCTCATTACCCCTCACTGTGGCCAAGACACCTTTAGCCATCTCTGATCAGTCTCGTGAGTCTGCGGGACTGGCAGTGAGTTATCCTTCTCCTGAACCTGGAATTCCTGTCTACTGTCCGTCTGTTACCTTAGGTCGCATGGTGCAGACATTCCGTACTTATTTATATATTTATTTATTACACGTTTTATGGTAGGTTAGGGCCTGTAGGGCTTAGGGTCGTAGGGTCTGTAGGGCTGGTAGGTCTTAGTAGGTTCCCTTAACTTATCATATACGTTCATGTATGGTTACACCTTTAGCATTATACTGTATGTTATAGGTGACTATACATTTTGGTCCTTCGAGCATTGAATTACGCGGTCCTCTTGCCCATCGTAGGGATTGTTTTGGACAGACTGACACTTCAGGGAACTGGAGGCTGGTGTACTCAACAAAGCATAAGTTTTTCGGTGATCTGGAGAACATTGTACTAGAGTGTTCTGTAAGAAAGCCTCTCGTTGCGGATCGGCTATCGGCCTCCCACAAGCGGGTTTAACCAGTAGTTGAGAGTCGCACGGATATAACGAGAGCGCAGATACCCTAGTACGGACTTAAGCTGTTAGGGTTAGGGTAGGGCCGTCAAGAAAGAAGAAAGTAGAACACTATGGAGATTCAAGAAGTTAACGAGCTAATCAGGAGCCAGGAAACGGATTACAACGAAATCAGAAGGATATTGACAAACATAAAAAAGGACTCCGCAACCAGGAAAACGCAAAAATACGTAATTGAAAGAAAAAGGGTATTAGACCAGATATTTCAGCGGGTTCAAGAAAACGACTTACGACTACAGGAACAGGAGGTGTTATCAACTCATAAGTACATAACTACGAACTACTTTGGCAACATAAAGAAAAACTACGACGAAGGGGTCGACTACCTTAAAAGGTGCGAAGAAAGGTTACGACTCGTGCAAAGTGTTTACGAACCAAAAAGTGAAGATGAAGATGGAGACAAGGACGTTGTTAGCAGCCCCAAACTGTTCATACAATTATTCCGGATGTCACAGATATCCAAGAAGATATTTCAGGCTAAGGAATCAATTACTCAAGACAAGCCAAATTGGCACTTACAAACACTATTACAAACTTTACAAAAACAATGGCTAGAAATCGAAGAAAATCACATCGGACTACTCATGATTGAAAGTACGTTGGAAAATAGCTACTTCAAAGACAAGTGTTTCGAAAACGCACAACAAGACTATGAAATGACTACGGGATTATTAGAAGAAAAAATCTTCCAAAACTCGGATGACAAAGTTGTTTCATCAAAAACGACGGGAAAATTACCACGCATAAATATACCCATATTCGCGGGGCACTATGACTCATGGCACACATTTCAAGATTTATTTAGAAAAATTATTCACGAAGACAAATCAATATCTTTAACAGAAAAAATGCAGTATCTCAAAACACACGCAGCAAGATTAATACGTCATCTATCAATAAGCGAGGTAAATTATGACACAGCTTGGAAATTGCTTACGCAGAGATACGAAGACGAGCGCATGATTGCGACTAAGTTTATTGACAAATTATTAGATTTACCTAAAATAAAGAAAGCAAACGCGGCGCAATTAAGGGATATGCATGACACCGTAAATGAATGTTTAGAGGCGCTAAAAAACCAACGCTTAGACACATCGTCATGGGGACCTTTATTGATAAGAATAATCAGTAGAAAATGGGATGAAGATACAAATTCAAAGTACGAAGATCAACTGCAAAACAGAAATAAATTACAATCATTCGATGAGATGATGTCATTCATGGAAAACCGATTCAAATGCCTTAAATCGTTTGACGGGACCACAGCATATACTAGCAATCAACTTCCACGTGATAAACAAACACCTAAATCAGAAAAATATAAGCGCTTGTTAAGTACGGACCCCGTAGGGAAAACGCTTGTTCATTACGTATCTCTAATTGATATCGCCGACTATGCAATTCATGGTATTTACGCCGGACGCATGGATACTGCACCGTCGACACATGGGCCAGCCACGAGCCGCCGACGCAGCAAAACTTCACTTTAGCAATAAGTTATTTTTATTAAGTTTTGTGTCATTCCATATTCTTGCATCGAATAGGTTTCACCCAAATAATTGTAATTCTTTTATCTTAAAATAAATTAGTCTTAATAAATTTTTGTTTTTTTTTCGAACTTCCGCCTGCAGTCTACGTAATTGGCGCAGTCGGTAGGATACTCGCGGGCCGGTTCGCGAAACGCGTTAGAATCATCTTACATCGATATCCGCGATCGCGAGTAGCCCGGGCGGCTCTCAAGTCACGTCACGAGTATCCGGAATCTACGTTGGAGCTGCGGAGCCGGGTGGCGAATCCAGACATCGATTCACGAAGAAGACCAGAGATGAAATACATGTAAGTGCACAAGAATCTTTCTCGTGTTGCTTCCTTTATTCCTAAGTTACCTTTTATGTCCAAGATTTTCCATCGCGAGAAATCTCACCCCCGGGAACCTGCATCACGACAGGCGCGCCGGCATACAGCGTGGTGATGACAATGCGACAATAAATGAAACTTCGTATACTTAAGGACGTTCCCAGTCTACATACAAAAAATCATTTGAAAATATCCAGTAGTTTAGTCACAGGAGGTGATTTTACTTTTTTAACATTTGTTACATGATGTATCTGTTAATACGGAAGCACTGACAGGTTAACGACCCCCGCATCGGTACATCAAAACATTAAAGACACGTGGTGACGTGGCCAACTCGCAACCTACTTAAAAACTTTCGCCAAATCAGTTTTTAAATTTAATTTAGTGAAAATTATGCCTTAAACCCGTGACATAAGAGTCATAAAGCGTGTCATGTCATCAGAGTTCGATAAGAAAATAACGCACGCGGAAGTAAGTTGCTATGCACTCATATCAATAGAAAATTTAGTGTGTGCGAAAGAGATAAATCTAGTTTCGTTTGCTTATTACTTCACTTTCTTGTCGAAACTTGCAACTACAAATTTAGGTCACGGTCACTGGTCAGTGTATCGCCGTAATCCTGTGACGATCCACGCGTCATTGATTTGTGCAAGCGCACCGGTGCTCGCGCCGCCTTTGAAGTACCTACCCGCCGCCTTTCAAGTACCTACCCGCGCTGCCCGCCGCGCCGCCGCTCTTGTGTTTTTGTAACGAACGACTGATTATAAGTGAGAAATTGGACGCTTTATTTTAGTGATAAGATCATAATTATGACACGTATAATAGTAATAGGTACTTAGTTAAATAGTTAAGTGAATGTGCGAAATTAAACGCTTAGTTTTTATTGTGCTTTCGTGTTTTTTGTTAAAAGATAGGATAATATTGTCTGTTAATAAATTAAATGACATGGCTGCAAATGGTGACCTCTTAGCAAACGTTAAAAATAACCTTCTCCGACGGTGCGATTTGTGTATTCGTATTCATGGCGGCCATATCGAAAAACGAAAAATTTAGTGACATAGGTACCTACCTACCTACTGAGTTATGTGATTGAATAGTGATCCTGATTGTGATTAATAATTTGATTAATAAATGATGCCCTGGTGAGAGTTACCTACCTGATTATTCAGTTAATAATCTGTGATTCAGTGTTATTGTTTTTACTGAGCATTAATAATGGCGACAAAAGATCAAGTCGCTGCAAGACCGCGCTGTTGCCACTTTTACCACAGGTTAGTGAACTAATGTTTCTAAAGGGCGTTCTATTTTGTTTCAAGTTTTATACCATTTAGTTTGTTTGATTTTATTTTTTTTTTAATTTTGTTGTTAGGATTTTTTTGATGGTTTAGAATTATTCCTAGGAACTAGCAGTGTCCGTGATTTCATTTATTGTCGCATTGTCGTCACCACGCTGTATAGTAGATAATAACAGAGATATAGATAACGAATTAGATTTTAGTTTAAGCAGTTTATTTAATATTAATATGTCTTATGACCCCGACATTATTTTTAAGGCCTTACGCCTTGTGCCCGATTTTGACGGGAACCCCAACGTTTTAACTAGATTTATAAATATATGTGATAGAATAGTTACTCAATATGCAAGTGCGGAGCCAGGCAGTGAGTTCAATAATGTATGTCTTTTAAATGGAATTTTAAATAAAATCACCGGGCCTGCCGCATCCACTATCAACTCGAACGGCATTCCTGAAACTTGGGCAGGTGTTAGATCGGCGCTTATTAACAACTTTTCAGACCAGCGGGACGAAACGGCTTTCTACAACGACCTCTCATTGGCTACACAAGGTACGAAAACTCCTCAGGAATTTTATGATCTATGTCAGACCTTATTTAGTACGATTATGACTTATGTGACATTACACGAGACTATCCCGACGACTATTGAAGATAAACGAACGCTCTATAAGAAAGTTACCATGCAGGCCTTTGTACGAGGACTAAAGGAACCGTTAGGCTCACGTATACGTTGTATGCGTCCGGAAACCATCGAGAAAGCCCTAGAGTTCGTTCAGGAGGAATTAAATATCACGTATTTGCAACAACGTAACGAAGTACCGAAAGCCCAAACTACCCCGAAGGTAGACAGACCCCCTATCATGCACGCTATGCCATTTAACGGTATTCCGCGACCCTCATTAGCTAACTGGCCGGCTCTAGTGGGACTACGTGGCCATCAGCCTCAGCCCCAGCCTTTTAAATTCAATATGCCTAGCCAACCTCAAAACCGCATGCCGACTCGAACGCAACAAATGTTCCGCGCACCACCACCGAATTACCATCCGCATAGTAACGTTTTCAGGCTACCACCTAGGAACAATCCACCTCAAAATATGGGTGCAAAACCCATGAGCGGAGTGCAGCATTTTACTCCGAAACCTTTACCAATGATGTCTGCAAACGACTGGCATAGAAACGGAAACCCACCACCATCAAATTATTTTAAAACGCGTGAGTTAAACATGAACGAAATCGCTTTACCCGAAAATGCCTATTACTCGGTTGACTACTACCCTGAACCAGAATACGGCTACTACGTGGACTATGATGATCATTACGTGTTTAACGATTACGACTATAACCCCAGTATGATTGACAGTAACGTGAATTATGATATTCAACCTTCAAATGAGACAGAACCACAACCAGGCCCTAGCAACGCTAATCAAAGACAAAATTTTCCGATAGACAAGAAATCAAAAGAGCAAGGATAGACCTTAACTTACAGACTCAAAGACAGCTACCCTACGTACAAATTTCACGCCCTCCATTAAAATTCCTTATAGACACTGGCGCTAACCAATCTTTTATAAGCCCCGAGGCCGTACAAAAGTATTTCTCTGCCTATCCCCTTAACTATGACCCTTTCGAGGTAACAAACGTACACGGTGTTAGTAAAAATGACTATTCCGTAACGTTACCGTGTTTTAATGAGTTTAACGAGTCCGACACAATCAAATTATTCATCTATCGCTTTCACGATTATTTCGACGGCCTTATAGGTCTAGATTTATTGTCTAAGTGGGAAGCAAAAATAGATTTAAAAGATTACAAACTAATTACGCGAACTGCTTCAAATCGGATTAAAGTATATAATTCCTGTAACGTCAACCTTTATGAGGATATAATTCCAGCAAATAATACTAAATTAGTCCGAATACCAATAAACGCCCCGGACGGCGACGTTATAATAAGTGAACAAATGTTTTGCAATTGCATTATACATGAGTGTCTTACCACAGTAACTAACAATCGTGGTTTTGTAGAGTTAGAGAATCCAACATCTAACGATGTTATCTTCTCATTAGATCAACCAGCCCGCGCAGAACTTTTTAATGTTAATTGCACACCAACTAAGCAGTTAAATCGTGTAGACGACGTATTATCACGTTTACGTACAGACCACCTCAATGAAGAGGAAAAGGCTAACCTTTTGACACTTTGTTCACGTTACGCAGACGTCTTCTACATAGACGGAGAACCACTGACATTCACCAACAAAATTAAGCATCGCATAAGAACCACGGACGAAGTTCCCGCGTTCACTAAAAGCTACCGATACCCTTTTGTTCATCGCGAAGAAGTCAGACACCAAATAGGCAAAATGTTAGACCAGGGAATAATTAGGCCCTCAGACTCAGCCTGGAGCTCACCCATATTTATTATGGATTGTGGGTTGTGCCAAAAAAAATAGACGCTTCAGGAAAGCAAAAATGGCGTATCGTTGTAGACTTTCGTAAGTTAAATGAGAAGACTATTGACGATAAGTACCCAATACCAAACATCAGTGACGTCCTGGACAAGTTAGGAAAGTGTCAATACTTTACTACTCTGGACTTAGCAAGTGGATTTTACCAAGTGGAAATGGACCCCCAAGACATTTCTAAAACCGCTTTTAACGTAGAACACGGCCATTTCGAGTTCCTTCGAATGCCCATGGGACTTAAGAATTCCCCGTCCACATTTCAGAGAGTTATGGACAATGTCCTAAGAGGTCTCCAAAATAACATCTGCCTTGTGTATTTAGATGATATAATTGTCTACAGTACTTCACTCCAGGAGCATATGGATAATTTAGAAAAGGTTTTCCAAAGACTTAGAGAGTCCAACTTCAAAATTCAAATGGACAAGTCCGAATTTCTGAAGCTCGAGACAGCGTACCTAGGACACATCATTAGTAGAGACGGCATTAAGCCAAACCCTGACAAAATTTCCGCTATACAAAAATATCCGATTCCAAAGACCCCCAAGGAAATTAAACAATTTTTAGGCCTTCTCGGTTATTACCGAAAATTCATTCCCGACTTTGCTCGGATAACTAAACCACTTACCCAGTGCCTAAAGAAAGGTAGTAGAATAACACTAAGTCCAGAATACACCAATGCCTTCGAAAGTTGTAAGACCCTGCTAACTAATGACCCCATACTACAATACCCAGACTTTAAAAGAGAATTCAATCTCACGACAGACGCTTCAAACGTCGCTATTGGAGCAGTGTTATCTCAGGGACCGATAGGATCTGACAAGCCCGTATGTTACGCTTCTCGCACGCTCAACGCGAGTGAGCTAAATTATAGTACCATAGAGAAAGAATTGCTTGCCATAGTCTGGGCCACGAAATATTTCCGACCATATTTGTTTGGCAGAAAATTTAAAGTACTGACTGACCACAAACCCTTACAATGGATGGTGAACTTGAAAGAACCGAACTCACGACTGACTAGATGGCGACTCAGACTAAGTGAATATGACTTTACAGTAGTGTATAAAAAAGGAAAGTTCAACACCAACGCGGATGCCCTCTCCCGTGTAGAAATTCACAATGAGGAGGTCGATGAGATCAACTCATTAATAGACAGCATAAAAGACCTTAGCTCGATGATTAACAACCCATCAGAGACACCACATCAGCAGACAAGCTCCTCGACTGACACTGTACATACTAGTGATGAACATCCCATACTAGAAGTTCCCATCACAGATGAACCACTCAATAAGTTCCACCGACAGATTTACTTTACCGTTGTTAACGACGTTAAACGCCGACCGATAGTGACTAAACCCTTTGAAAATCACACGCGAATGGCAATCCAACTTTCAGAATCAAACCTAGAAAACGACGTTGTCAACGCCATCAAAGAATACGTAAATCCAAAGGTTAAAACAGCTATTTTAATAAATCCCCCATTGCAAATGTACTCAATAATTCCCATCATACAGGACAAATTCAATAGTTCCTCTCTTAACTTAGTACTAACTAAAGTAGAACTAGAAAATGTTAAAGAATACCTACGTCAACAAGACATTATTCGACATTACCATGACGGTAAGACAAACCATCGCGGCATAAATGAATGTTACCTGGCCCTGTCACGAAAATATTACTGGCCAAAGATGAAGGAACAAATTAACAAGTTTATCACTGAGTGTACCATCTGTGGACAAGCTAAATATGACCGGAACCCCATCAGACCACAATTTAACATAGTTCCTCCAGCTACTAAACCACTTGAAATAATTCATATGGACCTTTTTACTGTTCAGAATGAAAAGTACGTGACTTTCATTGACGTTTTCACAAAGTACGGACAAGCCTATCACCTACGAGACGGAACCGCTATCAGCATTCTACAAGCATTACTACGCTATTGTACTCATCATGGACTACCTATGACTATTATTACTGACAATGGCACCGAATTCACTAACCAACTGTTTTCCGAATTCACACGACTCCATAAAATAATACATCATAAAGTCTTACCGCATAGCCCAAACGACAATGGTAATATCGAACGCTTTCATTTGACGTTACTAGAGCACATTAGGATTCTTAAATTACAACATAAGGATGAACCAATCGTGAACCTTATGCCATACGCCATCATAGCTTACAATAGTTCCATCCACAGTTTTACTAAATGCAGACCGTTTGACCTATTGACTGGACATTTTGACCCCAGAGACCCTATAGAAATCGATTTCACAGAGCACATCTTACAACAGTACGCTCAAAATCATAAGCAACAAATGAAACAGGTCTATGACATCATAAATGAATCATCCCTCGCTAATCGGACAGCACTAATTGAACATAGGAATAAGACTCGTGAACCAGAAGTAGAATATGCCCCACAGCAACAGGTTTTCATTAAAAACCCCTTCGCCAATCGTCAGAAAGCCGCACCACGCTACACGCAAGATACTGTACTAGCTGATCTACCCATACACATATACACTTCAAAGAAGCGAGGCCCCGTGGCCAAAGCCAGGCTAAAACGCGTACCTAAAGGTAACCAATTGTTACAGATTTCTGCTGCTACTGACAATCCACGTGACGCACCCTCAAGGGATAAGACTTGAGACCTTAGCTGATGGACCAGGATTACTACCATACAAATTAGGACCGACTAGACTAACCACTCATTACCATTCATTCGTACAGTACATACAATTAACTGACGTAGAGGACAAAATAGACTCTGTACAAACGCAACTTCAAACCTTTAAAACCAGACTTAGTAACGAGACCTACATGCTTTACGAATATCAAGTCGACTATCTTACTGACAAGCTCGACAGAGTATTAAAGCAGGTCAGATCTTTAGAACCCGCTAGAGTCAAACGAGGTCTTGTAGATAGCCTTGGGTCAGTAATAAAAAGCGTTACTGGCAACTTAGATTACCTAGATGCCCTAAAATACGATGATGCAATTAAAACTTTACAAAATAATGAAAATAAAGTAGTTTCTGAATTTAATAATCACATCAGTCTTAGTAAAGAATGGATGTCCCATCAAAGTACCATCCTAGACCAGTTAACCAAAAATCAAGAAATGATTAACGCAACCTTAGAGTTACTTCTAGAGAAAAATTCATACAGAGATTACAGTTTAATCAAATTTGCAAAGTTTGCCCAAATTTTAGGAATAATTACTAATAACGTAGAAGACTTAATGTTAGAAATAGTTAGAATAGAAAATATAATGGCTTTCATACGCGCGTCTAGTACTCACCATTCCATGATTGATATAGAAGTGTTAAAAAGCATGATAGATAAATTAAAGTCAATATACAATCAGGATCAAGTCTTAAATTTAGAGTTAAGAGAATATTATAATCTTATAAAACCAGGTTCCTACTTTATTGAGAAAAGAATAGTTATCGTTTACAGTTTCCCTATAGTATCCATAGACTCCTACGACTTATACAGACTATCTATTGTACCTAATAAGAAACAGCTTGCCCTTGTACCTCCCACTCCCTACATAGCAACCAACGAGAAATCATTCGTGTACATAGAGGCTGAATGCCCGAAGTATAGTAGCATACATCTCTGTGAAAAGAAAACGAGCCATCAAATCCGAACGAAGCCAGACTGTATCCAGGAGCTCATCATCAATCAAGATCTAGAAGACACCTGCCACTTCGCCAAGATTTCACTCTCCAAAGAAGCAGTTGAAAAACTGGATGACCAGCACTACGTACTGTCATTGCCACAACCAACCAAGGTACAACTAGCATGTGGAAGGAAAGACTACAACACCCTACAAGGCAGTTACCTTGTCACCATTCCTGTGGACTGTTACCTGCAAACTTCAGAATTCACCATTATCAACGACAGCAATGAAATTAAAGGCCAGCCACTGAAGCTATCGAAGATTCCGTACAACGAGATGAATCAGAAGAACGTTTCTACGCACATCATCGGCTTCAATTCAGTCGACTTGAGAGAACTTCACAGCATCCAGAGGAAAGTAATGATGGAAAGCCCTCTGCAGATAGACAAGACTCAACCTGTTGTCCTGTACCATACAACCATACCATTCTACGTCTTCGCAACATGCGCAATCGCACTTATAATCTTAGCGGTAAGCCGCAGATATAAATGCTGGAATCCCAGAGCAGACAGCAAAGAAAACCAGCAAACTCTCAAAATTCATACATACGAAGAAGTGACAAGAGATACCAAGAAACGAGATGATACTCCAGCAACATTTTCCCTTAATATGATCAAATAGTTGCTGATCTTCGGGGGGAGGTGTTAAGTACGGACCCCGTAGGGAAAACGCTTGTTCATTACGTATCTCTAATTGATATCGCTGACTATGCAATTCATGGTATTTACGCCGGACGCATGGATACTGCACCGTCGACACATGGGCCAGCCACGAGCCGCCGACGCAGCAAAACTTCACTTTAGCAATAAGTTATTTTTATTAAGTTTTGTGTCATTCCATATTCTTGCATCGAATAGGTTTCACCCAAATAATTGTAATTCTTTTATCTTAAAATAAATTAGTCTTAATAAATTTTTGGTTTTTTTTCGAACCTCCGCCTGCAGTCTACGTAATTCGCTGTTGGTATTGTCAATCTTATGAGCATAATATTCATCATTGCCCTAGTTTCAAGGCGTTGACTGTCAGCGACCGGTACAAGGCCGTTGTGGAAAAAAGAATGTGCAAACGGTGCTTAAATCATGATGAACAGAAAAATTGTTTAAGTGAAGTTTATAAACAATGCGAAATTTGTCAACATAAGGGACACAACGGATTATTACATCAATATAGGCCGCCGTTTCAAAATCATAATAATGTTAAGAAAAACATGTCAAAAAATCCAGCGATGGAGAAGCCGCAAAATATAGCAACATCGAATTTGTCAGCAACTAGCCCAGACACCAAAAACACTACCTTACTGGCTACTGCCTTAGTAAGAACTACCTCATATGATGGAATGCCACAGTTTTTGAGAGTATTATGTGATCAAGGTTCTGAAGCGTCATTCTGCACAGAGGAAGTAGCACAATTATTGTCTTATCCGCGACAGAAGATACAAGCTGAAATAAAAGGTATCGGAGATGAAAAGCCAAAGACGTCAAACTATACAATCGACATTACTTTACAACCAAGGTACTCTAACGATTACAAGTTGCCAGTAACGTTAATAGTGTTACCAAAACTTACAAGTTCATTACCAAGGAATGACTTACAACAATTACAAGAAAAATACCTGGAAAACGTTATTATAGCAGATCCAAATTACTATAAAAAGGGACCAATAGACATAATATTAGGTGCCCAAGAATATAGCAGAATATTACTGCAGGGTTTCGAAAGACTACAAGACGGAATAATCGCTCAAAACACAGAATTTGGGTGGATTTTATCTGGATTTTATCCAAATGATACAAGTAGTGGAGTTAAAATACTGAGTATGGTGGCACGCACCGAAGATGTACGACAACTTACGAAGTTTTGGGAATTAGAAGAAATCCCACAAAAATACATGCTTACCCAGGATGACCAGACCTGTGAAACCTACTATAAAGACTCAACAATACGGAACCAAGACGGAACTTACACAGTACGCCTCCCTTTTAAGGATTCAAACGTAAACTTAAACTTAAAAGGCGAGTCACGTAAGAAAGCCGCTGCACGACTATTACAACTAGAACGACAGTTCGCAAAAAACGAAAATTTACGACAACAATACATTGACTTTATGAAAGAATACCTACATATGGGTCATATGAGGAAAGTAGATAAAACTAATTACAATTTAGGCAAATATTACATACCCCACCAGGCGGTAATTAAAGAAGACTCACTCACTACAAAACTACGCGTGGTTTTTGATGCAAGCAGTAAAAGCAGCACAAAAATAAGCCTTAATGACAATATGTACAAAGGTCCACGATTACAACAAAACTTATCTACTATACTTTTACGATGGCGAAAGCATAAGTTTGCATTTATGGCGGATATCATGAAAATGTACCGTTGTATAAAAATAAGTGAATTAGACTACACGCATCAAAGAATACTATGGCGGTGGTCTCCTAAACAAGCCATTAGTGAATATGAACTAACAACTGTCACATATGGCACGACTAGCGCCCCCTATCTTGCGGTGCGAACATTGCAACAGCTTGCTATAGACGAACAACATAGTTACCCAATCGCAAGTCAAGTGACATTGCAAGATTTCTACGTAGATGATATCCTGTCC
This sequence comes from Euplexia lucipara, assembly GCA_921972225.1. Classification (NCBI taxonomy): domain Eukaryota; kingdom Metazoa; phylum Arthropoda; class Insecta; order Lepidoptera; family Noctuidae; genus Euplexia; species Euplexia lucipara. Next base: position 9,174,254 of record OV179144.1, on the reverse strand, counting down.
GGAGAGTCGCAGGAAAACGCAGCTAAAGAACTGCAACGACAATTAATATCTATGCTAAAGAGAGGAGGTTTCAAGCTACGAAAGTGGTCGTCAAATAGCTCAGAACTGCTAGAAAACATACCAGAAGAGGACAAAGATGATCAGATGCTCAAACTACCACTAGACGAGACCAGGAAGTCATTGGGCATAATATGGTCACCACGTGAAGACAGATTTTATTTTCAAATAACTGTAACTGAAAACAAACAACCAACGAAGAGATTTATTATGTCAGAAGTTGCGAAAATATTTGACCCTCTAGGTTGGTTGGCACCAATCATAATTAACATGAAGTTACTTATACAAGAACTCTGGACAAACGACATAGAATGGGATCAACCTGTTGATGGCATACTCCAGAAAAAATGGATTGAACTACAAGAAAAGCTTAAAAGCATAGAAAAAATTATGGTTCCACGGTGGTGCTACATGACAGACAACACAAACATTGAGTTATATGGTTTCAGCGACGCATCCGAAAAAGCCTACGGAGCGGTGGTATATTGCCGTGTAAAACTCAACAATATATACTACGTTACAATATTACAAGCAAAATCGAAAGTGGCACCAAAGAAACAAAAAACCACACTACCACGACTTGAGTTATGTGCTGCACTCCTACTAGCTGGCTTAATGGGAAAAGTCAAGGAAGCACTTAATCACAAGAATGTTACGATATCGTGTTGGACGGACTCAATGATCACATTAGGCTGGATACAGGGGGAACCAGAACGATGGCAAAAATTCGTGGCCAACAGAGTATCAGAAATTAAACAGCTTCTACCAAACGCTCAATGGAATCACGTCAACTCTGCCGATAACCCGGCTGACATCATTTCAAGAGGTATTGAGCCAGAAAAATTAGTAAACCATTCTTTATGGTGGAACGGTCCGCAATGGCTTAAAACCAATCAAATTCCTGTCACGAGAACCAGGCCGCAGCCGAATGAAGAAGTCAAACTGTGTCATTTAACTACAACAGAAAAAGAAAATAATGATATCTGGAATAGATTTTCCAGTCTAAGTAAATTAATAAGGGTGTTGTCATACTGCTACAGGTTTACAAACAAGCAAAAGATAAATAAACCAATCTCTTGTATTGAACTGAAAGTGACGATAAAACGAATTATCATGAAAGTTCAGCAAGAAGAATTCGAAGACGAAATAAAAATTATTCAAAGTGGCCAATCCTTGAAGAAGAACAAAAAACTATCCAGTTTGGATCCATTTATTGACGAGGATGGACTGTTAAGAGTTGGAGGCAGATTACAAAACTCCGAACTGCCATACAATCAGAAACATCCAATACTCTTACCATATAACCACCATATAACGTCTTTAATTATACAAGACGCACATATAAAAACGTTGCATGGAGGCAACAAAATGACATTAGCATACTTGAGACAAACATACTGGATCATCAGTGGGAAAAGGAAAGTGAAGAGTATAATTAACAAGTGTGTGAGATGTATACGATACAAAGTAACTGTAAACTCACAAAAAATGGGAATATTACCAAAAGCACGAGTGACGCAATCCTACCCGTTCAGTCATACTGGAGTAGATTATGCAGGACCAATACAAACAAGAACAATGAAAGGAAGAGGGCATAAATCATACAAATCGTACATTGCTGTATTTGTATGTTTAGCAACAAAAGCGGTACACCTAGAATTGGTGGGAGATTTAACGACAGAAACATTTGTTGCCGCACTACGAAGATTTATGGCACGAAGAGGTCACGTATCACACATGTACAGTGATAACGCAACAAACTTCGTAGGCGCAGCCAACTTCTTACATCAAGAAATATTACAAATTACGCAGTCTCTGCAATTTCAGAACGCAATGACGAACATAGGAACCCAGTGGCACTTTATACCCCCGGCATCACCACATGTAGGTGGCATCTGGGAAGCTGGCGTGAAGTCAGTGAAACATCATTTACGTCGAGTGATCGGAAATTCAACATTAACATACGAAGAAATGACAACGTTTCTCTATCAAATTGAAGCATGTTTGAATTCAAGGCCATTATGTGCACAAACGGAAGATGTTAACGACAGCATAATACTAACTCCAAGCCATTTTCTTATTGGTCGAGAAGCAGTAGGAATACCAGATCCGATGACAAACATTAATACTGACCTAGTAAACAGGTGGAAACAAGTTCAGAAGATGAAAAAAGACTTTTGGAACAGCTGGACAAAAGACTATCTGCACCAACTACAGCAACGATACAAATGGAAACAAGGATACGAAAACGCTAAAGTTGGAACGGTAGTGATAATCAAAGATGACAATATAAGTCCAAGTAAATGGCCCTTGGCAAAAATTAAAGAAACACACCCGGGAGATGACGGCATTGTGAGAGTAGTAACTCTTCAAAAATCATCAGGCGCTTGTCAAAAAAGATCAATTCACACGTTGATCCCACTTCCGGTAAACGAATTCGAAGAGATTGGCACAACGTTCAAAGACAAACAGACGTCTACGCAATGCAACTTATCAACAGCTACAATAAACAAAAAAGGCGTAAGGTCTCCAAAAAACTGGATTAAAAGTTTATTAATACATATAATATTGATTTTATTAATTGGCAACGTTATGAGTACACCCACATACACTTTAAAAAATATAAATCCAGGTCTTTATGTTGAACAAATAGGAACTACAACTATCAATCGAGGAACCTTTAGAATTGAAACAGCCTACGAGAGAGGAAAGTTGGAACTAGACCAAGAGCAAATCAAAAAAATAACTGCACAATTTCAACAACTTTGCAGAGATGCCCAAACCGTCATTGATGAGACGCATTGCAACGAGTTCTATCACCACTTAAACGAAGAGAAAATGAAGTTTGAGACAACAAAAGAATACTTAACAGAGATAAGGACCAGAAAGAAACGAGGTATCTTGGGACAACTTTTAACATCGGTATTTGGAGTCAATGACGAGGTATACAGAGACATAGATACACTAAATAGCAATCAGCAAAAGCTTATAGACGCCGCCAATCATCAAACCAAGATAATGATATCTACTATCTCAGGTGTAAACCAAACTGAAGAGCAAATCCAGAAAAAGTTAGAGAAGTTCCAGGCAAAACTAAACGAAGCAGTATCATTTATGAATAACAACAACGTTTGGTATAAAACTATTGACAAAAATCATGTCAAAATACAAGTAATGCAAACCTACGAGTTAGCAAACAATTATATAAATGAAATTATGGACCATTACACTGGCTTACTTGATATATATTTAGAAAAAGCAACTATATATAGTATATTAACACCAAAATACATCAGCAACATCATAAAAATAGCCAATCAAAAATTACCTTATATCTTAAAAATTATTCAGGGTCCAATAATGCAGACAGAGATTAACGTAAATGCTACACACATACGAGTGTACGCTTACTACCCCATACACGATGTGACAAAATACACTTTGATACATGTTACGCCGATCCCAGAGAAAAAAATCTGATGGAACATTCGAGTGTTTAACGATTCAACAGTCATTCATGGGTTTTGATTACAACAACGAGCGTTACTTTGAATTAAGCCAAGACGAATTTAATGATTGTCTCCGTAGTAATACAGAGTTGGTGTGCTATCCTGTTGCTGTCAAGAACATGCAATTAAACAATAATTGCATTGTTGAACAACTCTTTAGAATTGAAAACCACACCCAAACACAATGCACGTCCAAAATATACAAAATGACAACAGATGTTGTATGGAAGCAATTGTTCATGCAAAATACTTGGCTCTTTATAACGACAAAATCAGTTACCATATCAATTATTTGTGACGGTCAAAGAAAGGAAATCGCAATTCAAGACGTCGGTGTTCTACATATCTCCGAGAATTGCATCATTAAAACGCTTAATAACTTACTCGCGGCAAAAAGAACAACAACGGTGACCGTGCTAGCGTCTTATTCTAAAAGAACAAACTTCTCCCTAAATACGAACATTGTACCAACAAACATAAAAGACGTATCCAAAGAAGAAGTACTAGACAGTTCAAAGGGAGTGTTCGATCATTTAATGACGGCAGAAACAAATGTAAAAACTGAACTAGACAACACAATTTGGAAACAAATAGAGTCACATTCATATATAGCTAGCATCAGTTGTTCACTTATAGTTATAATTTTAGCATGTATTATAATTTTTCTCGGCCCACAGGTGATAACACGACTTCAAGCCATCATCGCAGCGAGAAGAAATACTCCACCGCTTGTGCAGCAACCAACGACCATCAGCAGCACAACGCCGAGACAACGGGGACATACGCAACAGCCACATAGCCTACCACGCCGTGTGCCCGCTCAGTCACAACAAACCGAACAAGGCCACGTCGGACCGTACGAGACCATCGAGCTGTACGAAATAGAGTCCTGTTCCTGAGAGTTGCCAGAATGTTCAATGCTACCTTTGGACATTGACTCAGCATTTCGCCCGGCTGACGCGCGGTCTAGTTAAATTAATGATGCGGTTGCGTATTACACGCATGCCACACTAAGATATAGCGATAATTGTGTGTATTAAGTAAAAATAGTATATAAGCTGTAACATATTGTAAATAAATCAGATTTGAATTTTATATTCATGTCTCATTACCCCTCACTGTGGCCAAGACACCTTTAGCCATCTCTGATCAGTCTCGTGAGTCTGCGGGACTGGCAGTGAGTTATCCTTCTCCTGAACCTGGAATTCCTGTCTACTGTCCGTCTGTTACCTTAGGTCGCATGGTGCAGACATTCCGTACTTATTTATATATTTATTTATTACACGTTTTATGGTAGGTTAGGGCCTGTAGGGCTTAGGGTCGTAGGGTCTGTAGGGCTGGTAGGTCTTAGTAGGTTCCCTTAACTTATCATATACGTTCATGTATGGTTACACCTTTAGCATTATACTGTATGTTATAGGTGACTATACACTACTGACTCGGGAATCAAACCCAGCACTATTTTAGGATAGGTAGTAGCGAAGGGTAGCGGAAGGATGAAGAATGATAATAAGCGATAGACTGTCAAATGAATGATATTATTACGAAGGCTATATTATTTATTACGTTGGGTTACAACAGTAATTGACTAAATAAACTATACAGCAAAACTGATAGTCACGGAAAGCGCGCCGAGAATTGAAGAGGATAAGGTCAACCATCAGACCAACTTAGACCAAGTAATCGATTCCCGAGTAAGCAGAAAGTGGACAACTAATTCCATTTCTACAAGACTCTCATGTACTACAAAATTTACATAGGGTGTTTTTTTATGGTAGAAGGGACAACACACAACCGGACACGATGAGTTCTCTACATCATCCTAGACACCCACGGCATTGAAATGCTTAAAACCAAGTTTTACCAAATGTTTTTCTTTTTAATTTAAACTCCATAATGTTATGGTTTTGGTCTAAACCAATAACATTCTTAATAAAATTTAGAAAAAGTCCTGGGGTTAGAAATGGGAATGGTGATTTGTTCATGGTTCTTTACAGTTTTAAGCAAAAATAAAATCAGATAAAAATAATAATTTGGTAAAAAATGTCAAAGGACTCACAGATTCAGAATGTGTGACGATGATCTTTCCTCTCTAAATGTGCTCGAAAAAAAAACTATTACTACTATAAATGTATGGTTCGACAATACCTACCTATGTCCGGCCCATTGGACAAGGCCTTTCAGCATTACACTCATACAAAACGAAAGCCAATTTTTGTATCCTGACACCAACCAAAATTAAACACGGTTTCACCATCTAGCTGGGGCACTTAAGCAAGCACTTAAAACGTCGTAGAGATGAATGGCTCAACTTCAAACTTGCCTCTAACTTTTGACAGTGGAAAATCTGTTGAATTTTTATCTAGGTAGCTAATGGAGACTTCCTCTAAAGCGCTTTTTAATCACATTTTGTTACTGAAAATAATATAGGGTGGAAGTGACATAATTGCACATTTGGATACAATGAGCTCTATACATAATCCTGGACAGTGTTGAAATGTTTGTCGACTTTTCCTAATGTTCTTTTTAGTTAAAACTATTATTTATTTATTTATTCACACCTATAGTACAGACGCCAGCACATCAACCTACCCCAATGTGTCAAACTTTGATAGATTTTCAACTTTATTCTTAACATAAAGGTTCGTGTTCAATTGGGAAAATTTGACAGTTTGGGATAGGTTGATGTGCTGGCGTCTGTACCAGGTTCGAATTTATTAAATTTTGCCCCTTTGTGAAAGGCCGCTCTAATCATAAACAAAATACCATTGGAAGATGACTGTGTTTGATAACCTGCCGAGTATCAGGAGGACAAAATAATGTGCATTAAAGTAGGCATACAAATGATAGAACTTAATTTATGTTGTTTTTCTTCACCGTTATGGAAGCAAGTGATCATTATACTGATAGTTATATTTATATTTATATCTCAGTCAATGAGATTTTAATAAAAGAACTGACCTAGTCAAGGCCTTTTTATAATCATGCGTGTTGAAATCCGCGTGCGGGCCACGCCCACATGCTTGCCGACCGCAACCTTTAGTGCCATACATGCTTTTATTTTCATGCGCGCCACACGCACGCAGGACACCAGTGAGACGCGGCACGCATGCTGGTCTGGCCACAGAGTACATTGGTCTGGCCCGCACGCGAGCGCAAACACGCATGACTATAAAAAGGCCCTTACTCTTTATAGACCCATCTCATTTAGTTACATGGATGTCATTATTTTCTTCGATTCCTACTTCAATCTAATTTAACAGACCTAAATCTTATATGATTGGGAAGCTAATTTCATATTTTAAAGGAAGCTACTTTTATTAGTGTATTAGAATGATTTATTAATGTGTATGAGGTAAAAAGAGGAAATAAGGTCCGTAACAAGACTAGCAGATGTCAGGCAGTAGGTTCTGCCTACTCCCTGGGAAAAAAGGCATGATTTATGTATGTATCCAATGATACTATAAGTAAAAAGGTGTAGATAAGTTATAGGAAAGAGGGGGTTAGGGGGTGGGGGTTTTGTAGGGGTGCATTAGATCTTCAAAAACAGCACACTAACGCACGCACGCGACCGTTGACGGCGCGACGCGATACTGAGGTCAAGAGTGCTAATTAGCCACATTTTAACGTGTCGTTTGCCGAGCGCTTATAACGCTTTTATCTACACCTTTCACTTATAATAACATTGTATGTGTCTATGTGTGAATATAAACAATTTCATCAGTAGAGAATGTCTGCGTGGGTGATATTATACGAAAAGTTTGGTAAAAGCTCTCGACCCTCAGTGCTAATTCACAAAGCAGTCAATTTAATTCCAGGTATTTTGTTGTAACATATTTCTGTAACATATTTTTGCTGACAAGAAAAAGAATTAATGTTTTTTTAGTTTCACATTAGCATTAAAATGGATTAAATACAAAGATGAGATGGTTTCGTTATTGTTAATTTCTTAAAGTTTTTTTTTTCTTGATATCGGTTACAAACAAACCTACAATATCTTAATTGGGACTGGTTTTTATTTGTTTCATAAAATAGTTCGACACCTTTTGCTATTTGATATTTGTTTAATAATTTAATGTAAGTTTAAAAAAAAAATATGACTGTAATAAGTAGTAATAAAACTGTAATAAGTTTTTGTGACTTGTAAGAATCCCTTACCAATAAACTACAATTATTATATTCTCTCACGTTAAAACAGCTGTCTTTTCTCAAATAAATAATAAAGCTAACGTTGAAAATGGTAGATAAATGCTTTAAAAGGATTTCGGACGATTCCTACAAGTCGTTTGTTTGCGCCCGCGTGCTGAATATCATTAAAACTACGACGAAATTTGCTGTCATGCTAAATAGGGATCTATTTACTTGGTGATATTTTTTGTGGACAAAGTATCAACAAAAGCAATAATTATTTTTTTATAGATTACTTGTAGGTTCAGATACCAGCAGATCATCTATCTCAAACTTTGAAACTGTTCCAATTGAACATGAGCCTTATAATCTTTTGTAATAAAGTTGAAAAGCACCGTCTGGCATTACCGCTGATAGAGCCCTTTGGTGTCGCCGTGAGACATGTCATTTGTTTTTTATTGTCATCTTTTGTTAATTTCACGTTTTACAGTGCTTGCATGTTGCCAATAAATTATTTCTTGCTTTTTCATTCTTTTTCTGTCTAAAAACTATCAAATAAAGAAAGATTGTGTAGCTTGAACAAAATCAAAAGTCTTTATTCAAACTAGGCTGAGAAACAGCACTTTTTGAACGTCAAAAAAATACAGAGACAGTCTCCCAAAAACACCCACCCTTCGCCACTTCCTAGTGTTTTTGCTGGGAAGAAGAAGTGGCGGAACAAACTCCCCAGCAACACATTTGTCTGATTCGTTTGAAGAACTTTACAAAAAATCTATACAATGAAATGTTCTATAAATAACACTAAAGTTTATACACTTTGTAAAAACATTACTTTTCACAATGTTTGTCACGTGTTAGCTAGCACACTCCAATATACCAAGAAGAATAAAATGAGTACTTACATAAAAAAAATATTCACATTAACATTTAAATCTAAACTTAAGCAAAACGACTACAAAACTGAAAAAAAAATAACAGCCCCCAGGTATAAAAGGCGTACCCGCTTACAAGTGCAAAGCTGGCTTATATTATAAGGCTAAGTTTAAAATGATAATCTAGGACCATCGAAGTGAAACCAATAAGCAGTTCACTAATATGACAAATAAAAAAAAATAAAAAACCATTGGTAAGCAAGTCGACCAGGCACCACAAGCAGCACCCGTTCACGAGCATAACGCAAAGATCAGCCATTACCCCCCTCGCCATATTTCAGAGAATGATGTGCTCGTCTCTGTCCTTGAAACTATTTAAAAGCACAGCAAATTGAAGTCAAAGCTGTTTTTAACCCCCGACGCAAAAAGAGGGGTGTTATTTACCCCCGACGCAAAAAGAGGGGTGTTATAAGTTTCACCGCTATGTGTGTGTGTCTGTCTGTCTGTCTGTCTGTCTGTCTGTGGCACCGTAGCGCCCAAACGGGTGAACCGATTTAGATGCGGTTTTTTTTATTTGAAAACAGGGTTTCTTGCGATGGTTCTTAGACATAATTTATCAAAATCGGTTCAGCCGTTTCAAGGTTATCAGCTCTTTTGTGTTAGCTACCGTTGCTATTTTAGACGTCTATGGTATTAACTTTACTTAAAAACATGTGTGTGTCTTAAAATTTCAAACACCCATGTGTGTAATATTAATAAGCAACATTATGGTGTATTTGGACTGATGCAGCCAGGATATCTAGCAGACTAATACGCTCTTGGGAAAATAACAGCAGATATGTCGTGTTTGGGTTCATTTTAACCGGCATTTGATTCTGCTCACAATGCATTGATGGCAACAGGTTGAGTTGATGCTGCAACCAGGCTATCCAGCACACCAGTAGGTAGATCTTGACAAAATAATAGCAGATATGTCGTGTTTGGATTCATTTTAACCAGCATTTGATTCTTAACACAATGCACTGATGGTAACAGGATGAGCTGATGCTGCAGCCAGGCTATCCAGCACACCAGTAGGTAGATCTTGACAAAATAATAGCAGATATGTCGTGTTTGGATTCATTTCAACCAGCATTTGATTCTAAACACAATGCACTGATGGCAACAGGATGCACTGATGGCAACAGGATGAGCTGATAGTGCAGCCAGGCTATCCAGCACACTAGTTGGTAGACTCTTGACAAAATAATAGCAGATATATCGTGTTTGGATTCATTTTAACCAGCATTTGATTCTGCACACAATGCCCTGATGGCAACAGGATGAGCCGATGCTGCATCTATGCTATCCAGCACACCAGTAGGTAGACGTTTGACAAAATAATAGCAGATATGTCGTGTTTGGATTCGTTTTAACCAGCATTTTTACACACGAGAAATTGCTGGTGAGGGGGCAATGTTAAAAAAACTTATTAGGTTTTCATTCAAGACAGTCCGAGAGGTATGTACGTATATGGCTTAAATAGTTAATTTTGCCTGAAATACTAGTGAGCAAGTTTAAACTAAGTAGGGAGGTACGTTAAAGAAACAACTAGAAACCGAAACACGCCTGAAAATTTAACAGACTTTTAATTACCTCGTACTACTCTAACAGCAATTACTAAAATTAACATAAACGTACTAACATAATCATAATGCCCAACGAACATTTTTCAAACTAACGTTTTTTTTTTCAACGTTTTTACAAAGAATTTAAGGAAATATACTCCAATTGCTTCCGCAGGTAATTACTATGAAAATTGCTTTCAGTGGCGCGCTAACGTCTTTATAAGCTCTTTGATTATATTAGATGACATTTTTATTCGGGCTTTAAAATGGCCAAATATTTTCGACCTTTTGGTAAAGTGCGTAGGAAGAAAGTCAAGAATAATTACGCTTATGCAAACTTAAAGGAGAACTTGTGATCCTTATTTAAAAATAGGAGTTTTTGAAGTCATGTCTTTAAAAGCCAATTTGATTATCTTGGGTATTAGGTGGCGAAATATCTGCTTACAAAGACGTTTGAGTTCCAGTTTTAGGATAAAAGAAAACAAGTTTATTTTATTAAGGAATGACAAATAAAAAGTGTTTTTTATTTGTTTCGTTATTATTATAGCGGACCCGACAGACATTGTGTGGATTGTAGACAATTTATTCACTTACCTAGATATTTACAACTGTTTTAATAAATACTTGGACCCTAGAAATCAACTTTAAAAACTAATAACTAACTCTAAAATATGGCTTCAAAAAACTCATCCGCATTTAGTTGGAGCATTTTTGCAGTCAGAAGCAAATAACATTCTTTGTAAAGAAGAATTTTTGTAATAAGTATCCTAGCAGAAAATAAATATTGTCAACAAAGAAGCTATTTGACAAGGTATTAACAGAAAAAATATTATTAGGTGAACTATAAAATAGTGTCTCACGAAATTAGGACACTGTGTACTGAGGACACTAATACCTACTTACACAGAAATAACATGTTTACTGTTTACCTAGACCTAAAAGCCTTTAATGCGTCACTGTTTAAGCCGAGGCCCTAACACAGCAAACATTTTGTAATTTATTAATAGCTGATTACCTACTTTCATTCCTAAATGTTGGACTATTTAAACTGAACACAGATTCAAAACTTAGCCGGCCCTTTCTAATCTTCTCTTAGGTTATCTTTAAATTATGTATGCATATATACATACACGCACATATACACACAAGCAAGCACATACACAGTCCCACACAAACACACATCTATAAAATCGCAAATGAGAGTAACATTTTATGTTGTAAAATACCTACGACCCTACGTATTTGTTTTTTTTTTTGTTTTCTTATACGAGCATGTAAAATTATCGTGTTAGCGACAATACTCCTCCGAAATGGCTTGACCGGTTCTTATATAGGTCGAAATAGGTCGCAAACAAATAAAAACTAAATAAAACCAATAAATTGATTCTAAGGCGGAACGAAGTATAGGGCCTAGTACTTCTATAAAAAAATATTGTCTTGTAACTTTTTTTCATAATTTACTGAGTTTTAATTATGGCTTCTAACCGAAGCCTCTAAGTCTAGGTTTTATTCTATTTGTAAACGACTTTTGAAGGAACTTTTCATTATAAAGATGCCTCAATGCCTGACTAAGTCTTTATAAGTACCGATTCTGGCACATCAAGCTATCCTAAATCGTCAAATTGAGCATGAACTTTATTTTGATGAAATATACTAGATGACTAGGATATGTAAGTAAAAACCTGTTGTTTGTACAGAGAAATTTTTTATTTTAGATTATTAATGACACAACTCACAAGTCATTATTTTAGAACACATGTTTGAATATTACTTTTTAAATATTGTTCAACTAAAAAGTTTCCACACTTCCCCTCAAACAACATTCATCATCAGATAATATCCTCACATCACTTCACACCAGACACAATCATATCGCGCACACTGTTCCCTCCCCAGTCAGCATCTACAAATCCCGTGATGTCCTGCACCGATGACTTGGGAAATATCAAACATAGATCCCTTGTACCCTTAAGGTATCTCAAGATATGTTTAGCAGCTTTTAAATGACGTTCCTCACAACATGAGTTATACTGTGCCAAAAAATTTACCGCAGCCGCAATATCCGGGCGTGTGTTACAGGCCAAATAGTTCAGTGACCCTATGAGTGCCTGATAACTACGAGAGTCTTGGCAGGATAAAAACTTACCTCCTTCCCCTTCCGCCAAGGCTCTATGGAAATTCATTTCCGTCGGAGTTTTCACTGGTTTGCAGTCAGACATACCATATTCATCCAAGATCTTCGAAATAAGCCTCTCTTGATTCAAATATATTCCAGTATCCGTCTTCGACAAAAGCATAAACCAAAACTTGTCTCGCTTCCCCTAAATCCTTTATCTTGAAATGTTTACATAGATTATTTAATAAAACTTCCTTCTGCTGTTTGTCTTTGTAAAATAATAAAAAATCGTCAACGTATAGAGCGATATAAAAATTATTATTTTTGTAAAGACAGCTATCAAAGTCACAGCGCTTGAAGTTCAAAGACAATAACACTTCATTTACTTTTTCATTCCAAGACCGTGAAGCTTGTTTGAGGCCGTATATCGCTTTTTCTAGTAAGCAAACTTTTTCCTTCGAGTTTTCATCTATGCAACCCTCCGGCTGTCGCATATAAACTCTTGCATGCAAATCACCGTTGAGAAAAACGCGGTGTTCACATCGAAGTGACTGATGAACAAATCCTTTTCAACAGCCAACGATAGCAGCAATCTAACTGTCGATCTTCTTACGACCGGTGAATAAGTTTCGAAGTAGTCGACCCCGTAGGACTGAGTGAAACCCTTCGCCACAAGTCGAGCTTTATAGGTCTTATTACCATCTGCATAAAACTTGTACTTGAAGATCCACTTGTTTCCCACAACTTTAGCTTCAGGAGGCTTTTTGACGAGCTTCCAGACCTTGTTCTCGTACATCGAATCCATCTCTTTTTTCATGGCTTCCTTCCTGTTATCCTTATCTTTCCGACTTAAGGCTTCCTTAACTGTCAAAGGCTCCTGATCTTCTGTACAGCATGCAAGTCCATGAAGATTTCCTTTTCGGATTCTACTACGTAGAGGATAACGACATTCACCTTCGTTTGACTCCCCTCTGTTATTAGTCTCTTCAACTTCAATGTTTTCCACCACGACATTTTCTGCTTCGCTATCACCCGTTTCTCCCACCTCCATCTCCGCGTCTTCATATACTTCAGCTCCATCTGTGGAACTCGGCCCTTGAAAAGCTTCTGCACTACCAGGTGACAAACCTGATTGGCCTTCAACCTTTTCTAGTTCCCAGATTACTTCAGCACCTTTGTCACCGCTACCTACGAGCTGACTAGGGTCCGCTGAAACTACTGCTGTAGAGTCCTCCAAGAAAACTACATCCCTTGCTCTAACAATGACGCGAGGGTTACTGGGATCTATGAAACGATATCCCTTAGTTTGTTCACAGTAACCAACAAAGATATGTTCTACCGCTTTAGGGCTCCATTTCTTCCGAGTTTCTTTGGGCACGTGCACAAACGCTTTCGTTCCAAAAACTCTGAAATTATCGAATAACTGCGCCTTCCCTGTCCACAACTCCTCAGGAATCTTACCATTATTGCCACTGTGAGGTAGCCTGTTCTTGGTATAAACAGCCGTATTACATGCCTCTCCCCACAGTCTCGCACTCAGACCCTTTTCCGCCAACATAGCACGAGCCATCTCCACAATTGTGCGGTTTGCTCGCTCCACTACGCCATTCTGCTCCGGAGTGTAGGGAACAGTCAACTGATGCTTTATACCCTTTTGCTGTAGAAAGCCATCAAACTTCCTGTTCACAAATTCTGTTCCATTGTCTGTGCGTATGCACTTTACCTTCAACCCGGTTTCAACCTCTACACTAGCTAGAAAAACTTTAAAATAATCGAGCACCTGATCTTTTGATTTAAGGAAAAATACAAAAGATTTACGTGTAAAATCATCTAAAATAACTAGCATATACCGAGATCCACCGTACGTGGATTCAGACATTGGACCACAGATATCTGCATGAACCAGTTGCAGTCTTTCGACTGCCCTCACAGCCTCACCAACTGGAAAAGGTAAACGATGTGCCTTCCCCTTAATACAGGCGACACAAGGCTCCATTACGCTCTTTCCAAAATCCATACCCGGAAGCTTACGTAAATCTCGCTCATTTACGTGTCCAAGCCGCCGGTGCCACAACATCAAAGGATTACCTGCCTTCACTGACGCCAACGCAGTCCCATCTACAACCGCTTGACAACCTTCAAGCTTGTAGATCCCTGAGACTTCACTTGCGGTAGCCAAAAGCTTTCCCTTGAAATGGCCTGGAACCAAATGGTGAATTAGCTTGCACCCATCTCTGTCAAAACTTACCTTCCATCCTTTTTCTACTAATTTAGACACTGATAACAGATTAACACGCAAACCAGGTACATACATGACATCCCTCACAGCAAGCATTTGTCCTTTCAAACTCACCATGATATCACCCTTACCTTTGCATTCAATCTTATCATTATTCGCACATGTCACTTTACTCATACCAACATTCACAACCAAATCTTTAAACCAATCTTTCTGGAAAGACATATGTGAAGATGCTCCGCTGTCGATGTACCACTCCGTCGGATTGAAGGAGTCCCCGGCGTTGAATGACAGGCTCACGATCGCAACGTCACTCAGTTTGGAGATCGAACCCGCTTTCCTTCCTTCAGGACAGTCCGGCTTCTTATGTCCACTCTTTCCACATTTAAAGCATTTAATTTTGGTCATATCAATATTTTTGTTCCCATTCCGCTTCTTACTTTTACTCACAGCCAATGCCGAGTCCGCTGAAGACAATGTACTACAACCTTGACGTGAATCCTCCTGTAGTAACTTCTGCCGTACGTTCTCTGAAGTCAACTTCATCCCAGAGTGTTCCAGTGCCATTCGCATAGGCCTGTACTCTTCAGGTAGTCCTCTCAGTAACACAACAGCTACAAGATCATCGTCAAATCCGGTGGCAATATCCTTCAACTTTTGAGAAAGAGACATAACTGCAGCAACATATTCGTGCATCGACGAGTGTCTCTCTAGCTTCTCATCTAACAATGCGTTCATGAGGGTGATCCTGCGATTCACGCCTTTGTCCTCAAACGCTTTTGCTAAGCTATCCCAAGCATCTTTAGCATTATTTGAATTTTGTACATACGCATAAAGTGTAGGTTCCACATGTAGACAAATCAAAGCTAGTGCATCTTGGTCCTTCTCGACGGCGATAGAGTCTTTGGAATCCGGGTACGTTGACGTATAAGTGAACAACTTTTCTCGTATGAGAATCATTTTTATCGCGAATTTCCACGTAGAATAGTCATCTAGGCCGCAGAGGTTCTTGATGGCAAATTTAGTGACTGGGCCCATAACCTTTTGATGAAATATACTAGATGACTAGGATATGTAAGTAAAAACCTGTTGTTTGTACAGAGAAAATTTTTATTTTAGATTATTAATGACACAACTCACAAGTCATTATTTTAGAACACATGTTTGAATATTACTTTTTAAATATTGTTCAACTAAAAAGTTTCCACACTTTATTATTTTGTAATTAAGTTGAAAAGCTATCGAAGAAATTACTGATGGGGTTAGCACCACTATACGACTATTATTTATACTTACTTAGTTACAGACATGAATTTTCTAAACGCATTAAGGAATTGTGTAACCACTACAGTTTTCTTTCTTCAAACACATGAAGTCGTCGTGAAACAACTCAACTTACTAGCTGTCCATATCTATACTAATATTATAGAGGAAAATCTTGAGTTTTTGTTTGCTTGTTTGTAGGGATTTAGCTGAACAACGACTCAAGCGATAGGTATTCAAAATTCTTTCACTACTAGAAAGCTATACTATGACAAAATAACATAGGCTATGTTTGATTTCCAAAAGAACTAGGAGGTGGAGGGCAGGTATATCAAAGATAGGGAAGGGAAAAGAACGAACTAGGAGCGACGGACTCCGCCGCCTTTGACGTACATGGACCCGAGGTGGCGGCGCGTTGTGTTCCACGCGCGCCTCTGTCAGACATCGCGAGGGGAGCTTAACACCTCAGTCCCCTCGCTGACGTGGTGAGGCCCGCAGGGCCAGCACTGGTCAGGGGTCGCGGAAGTATCTTCTATTCCCGTGACCACCGACACAGGTATGAGACGGAACACGGGGTGGTTTAAGAGTCTGACAGAACCCTCATAAAGGAAAAGAACGAAAGTCGCGAGCGAAGTGATAGTTTTATTTAAAATAAATCCAGGCAATATAAACCGAATGAACACCACTCTCCGAGACAAATCCAGAAAGTCACCACGCATCGTTAGGCTCCATCAGGAAGAGGCATACCGTGTTCCTTTACTTAGGCACTGAAGACCACTTATTACTTAATTTACAAGTTAGAGGGCCACCGCCCGCGCACAAAGGAAAAATGGGTTATATAAAAGCGCTGCGTACGTACATATTACGTTTTGAAGGCTTTCAGCCGTTATGCCGCCGCCTACATATAAAATAATATGTTTATGAGCTAAATTGTTGGAGATCGTTTCAGTCGACCTTATTTTTGCCTGAATAAGTACATTATTAAGGGTTTTGTTTATAAGCCAGCCTTCAAAGTGCGATCTGTAACCCTTTTGTTTCGGATTTCCAATTATCTTACACTTTTAGGGTTCGTTATAAGGAAAATCGGATCCGTTCTAAGATCACTTTTCTTTCTTGATGCAACGTAAAAAGTTAAATTTTGACATACCTAGGTAATAACACGCATTCTGTTTGTTTGCCAAAAAACATTTTTACTCTTCCAAATATACCTATTGCTTTATGAAATGTGTTATTCGTAGGAGCTTTATCTAATTACTCCATCTTAATTTTATTTAAGTGGTCTTAAAATGTTTATCTAATGTCTTAATCTAACCACAGAACAGTAAAAGAGTACTAACTACCACCGTGCTCTTCTTTTCTTCCTCCTTCTTTATCATTGACAATATTTTGGTCATTTGCAGTGTGAAATATAATTATATCGGATCCGGTCAATAGTACGGACACAACGTATCGCAAGCGCGCCAAAAGGCGATAGCAGGTGATCTACCGACACCATGGCGCGCTTTTCTTAGACTAGACTCTGTAGTCTTGATGTTTTAAGCCTGCAGCGAGGACGACATTCAGTGCCCGATCGCAGTGGAGCTAAGACGTCGCGGAACTGCCCCCCTAGCCAAGTTACAAACGATTCGTATCTATTCTCTTTCTACAATCGAGAACGCCTCAAATCCCTTTGTTTTGACCACGTGACTTAGCGAAAGGTGATAAGTCACGTGGTCAAAACAAAGGGATTTGAGGCGTTCTCGATTGTAGAAAGAGAATAGATACGAATAGTTTGTACCTTGGCTAGGGGGGCTGTTCTCGATTCGTTGCACTGAGATACTTGTAGTGATTATGATTTGTTATACCTAATTGTGTTGCACAGAAACTTTAATAAACACCGTATATATACCAGTACCAGTGCACCAGTAGCACCGTACCCAGTGTCATTTCATTGCACGAAACCCATCTTTTGCCCACAAAAAGCCCAAATCTAACGAAATAAATCGTGATGATTCGACATATATATATCTGCCTAGCCTTTTCCCAACTATGTTGGGGTTGGCTTCCAGTTTAACCGGATGCAGCTGTATGACAGTGTTTTAGATGGAGCGACTGCCTGTCAGACCTTTACAACCTAACTGGGTAACATGATACCCCTTGGTTAAACTGGTTGTCAGACTTTCGGGCTTCTGACTACAAGTAACGACTGTCAAAGATCTACAAATATCAACTTAAGCCCTAGCGCACTAATTAAAATTTGTATACACTTGTGTTATGTAACTTTCGTGTCCCAGTCTGAATGTTTGCCAGTCGACTGTTCTGCGAGACCTCTGGTTCCCGGAACAAAAGACGGTAAACTGACCAGCGGGATATGAAGCTGGCAACTATTGAAGCATTATAAATGAAAATATGGATGTAAATATAAGTTACAAATTAAGAACCATATACTGTCTGCAATTAAATACTATCTGTAAATTTTTACTGTAAACTTTTTAAATAAACTTTTTGAAATAAATAAATAAAACCCGCAGCCCACCAAGGTCCCTAATCCTATGTTAGGGGAATCTAGCTCGCAGGCTCCACCTAGCGTGGAGAGGTAGGAAAAAAAAAAAAAAAAAAAAAAGATCTACAAAGGACAGCCGGGACTAACGGCTTAACGTGCTTTCCGAGGCACGGAGGAGTCTTGGTATGTAATAAATGGTCACCCATCCACGGACTGACCTCGTCAAACGTAGCTTAACCTCCGATCGACCCATGCGGCTGTTATAATTTAGCCACAAGCTCCTAAGTGTGAACTAAAAAATAATAAAAATAGATGTAGTCTTCTGACCTATTCACTTAAAAAAGAAACGTGTAAACACTGAATATTACAGTGCAGGATTATTATTTTTAGTTGTATAAAACACGAACTAACGTTGGTTACCAGGTTACATACAAACCAGCGCTCGTTCTTTATGTATAGGCTGTTCGATGTAGTTTGGACGAAACCGAAACGGTCAGCGCGCCTCGCTCTTGGCCAGTATTTTTTAACTGCACTCCGTTTGACTCGTCACGCGTGTTGATTACTTCGATTTGCTTTTACCCTTTTTTGTGGTCAGGGGAAGAAATTTTTCAGCGGCTAGCGTTATTGTTGTGGCTTGTGCGGTTTTATATTCTATCTCCTAGCTAGAACATAGACTAAACAAGGGTTCCAAACTGGAAGCAATATAGGCAATCCCGGTTTTGGAGCAGAGCTTCTGAGGTTTATTTATTTACTTACTTACTTCTTACACACTGATGTATACAGGTGGGTTTTAGACCAGCCTGTTTACTGTCCCAATACAGGGTAAAAGCCTCTTCTTATTCAGAGCGGAGGCACGAGCATTGATTTCCTTGGTTGCTCAAGGTGGATTTGCGATATCAAACTTATACCTATTAAACTAGCAGTCGTCACGTAGTTCCCGGTCCCGTGGGAATACCGGGATAAAAAGTAGCCTATGTCACCCGGGGATAGTGTAGCTTCACAGCGGAAAAAAAAAATCAAATCGGTCCAGTAGTTTCGGAGCCTATTCAATGCAAACAAACAATCAAACCTTTCCTCTTTATAATATTAGTATAGATATCTGCCCAGGTTTTCTCATGAGGTTATCCGTCACGGATGTCAATCATGTTAAAGATAAACTTAAAAAGTGAATTGAAAAAGTCACATCGGTACAGACGCCAGCACATCGAGTTACCCCAATGTGTCAAACTTCTTTGATAGTTTTTCAACTCTATTCCAAACAGAATAGGGTTCATGTTCAATTGGGAAAATTTGACAGTTTGGGGTAGATTGATGTGCTGGCGTCTGTACATGCCCAGATTTGCCAGAATAATAATAATATATTCCACAACTTTCACACAACGCTAACTAGTCGCAAACAAAGCAAGGCTTGGGCAATGAGTACGCAACTGATAAATAAACTTATATATTTCTAATTCCCTGCCTGCCTCATTGGCCTAGTGGTAGCAAGCGCTACTGCTGAGCATGAGGTCCCGGGTTCGATCCCCAGGTCGGGCAAAATGTTATTGAGTTTTATATCTGGAATTTCTCAGTAGCAGCCCGGAGTCTGGATTTGTGCCCGATCGATGGCAATAGGCTCGCCCCCTATTACATGGGACTCAAACATAACTGGCGAAATGTGGGTGTACTACCAGGTACACCTCTGCCTTGCCCTTCGGGGATTACAGGCGTGACGATATGTATGTATGTATATTATCAGATAAATTACACCCAGACACAGAACAAATAATCGTGCTCATCACAGAAACATTGTATCACGAGAATTTTCGTGATCAATATAGGTACAATAATATATAAGTTTTTAAATGAATGGACTTAAACCTGAAAGCACATACAAGACCTAAATTCTAAGAAACTTTTCAAATATCTATATCAAAACTTGTAGGAAATTAAGTCGAAGTAAACTCACAAAACCAAAGTTCTACTTCCATCGTCCCTTTCACTAAGTGTACCCTAATTTTATCACTTAAAGCTTACCTATCCAGTCTAATAGAATAATGTAAGTAGAGGTACATGATATACCTGTTGCTTCAATATGGCTCCCAAAGTTACGCCTTTGAGTTAAAAGCCAAAGCTTATGTAAGTTGTTACATAATACAGACAGGGAACAGGTGTCGCAGAACTGTTGTTACAAACCAAGCAAGCCGGAATAAATTTGAGCGTTGTATACCTAATCTGTTGATTGTAATTTATAACTATGTTTGGCAGTGTTGAAATTGGAGAGGCTGGTTTTGGATTTACGAAAGGGCACATTTTGACACATTGACGTGTAAAAGTCAAATGATAGTAACAAAATACGACTTAAAGGCAAGACAAAGCCGGACTTAACTGTACATTTTCTATGCGGCAAGCGCAGCGTAGGCCACCCACAAGGTGGACAGACGACCTCATTAAGGCCGCAGGAACGCGCTGAGCCGCTTCCAACCGGTCTTATTGGAGATATATAGGGAGGCCTATGTCCAGCTGTGGACTTCCTATGGCTGAAATGATGATGATGATATCTACTTTAAAATGAGTAGCGTGAAGAATGGTGTGGTGGTGGTAAGTAGGTAGATTTTTCCAGATTAAAGGCGGCTCACAAATGGTATGACAGATGTAAGTGCAATTGATTGGATAAAGAACCTCCTAGAAAGGCATACACTGACCTCATTAAAGATGTACAGATGGCAGCATATCAAGCTACCCTAAACTGTCCCATTTTTTCAATTGAGCATATTTTATTTGTTAAAATACTCTATAAGTTGAAAAACTCTAGAAGAAACTTGACACATTGGAGTAGCTTAATGTGTTGGCCTCTGTACATCAAAAATGACAGGTGCGTAGTACTCGCAACCGGCATGCATGTATGCCCAAAAGTATGAACGCTCTTCCATCCTTCTTTTGCTACGTTTAGTAGCAAAAGAAAGATGGAAGAGTGGCGACTCTTACATTCTTCTTGGCAGGTGACGTTCTCTAGTTACTGCCTACGTAACTATACGTACTAAGAGTATAGAATAAAGTGTAGGGTTCCGTAGTTTCCCGTCCGTCACAGTAAGTGTTCAAAATGCTTGCATATACGATTATACTACAAAATTAGTCCAGAAATTATTTTGTACAACTTTTTGTATTTTTTGTACAAAACTGTTTCCATCCAAGTTCAAAATAATTTTCCTAGTAAGTACTTATAAAGTTCTTTTCAGATTTTTTTCATATTTTCTAAACTTATGGTTCAAAAGTTAGAGGGGGGGGGGACACATTGTTTTTAACTTTTGGAGCGATTATTTCCGAAATCATTGACATTATCAAAAAATTATTTGAGTAAACCCCTATTCATTTTTAAATACCTTTCCAACAATATATCACACGTTAGGGTTGAAATTAAAAAAAAAAATTACTTCCCACTTTTTACATAAGGCACCCAAATAAAACATTTTTTTTGTAATTTTTATTTAACCACTTTGTCAGCGTAATTAAAACACATATTGGTACCAAATTTCAGCTTTCTAGTGCTAACGGTCACAGAGATTAAGCGAGGACGGACGGACGGACGGACGGACAGACCGACATGGCGAAACTATAAGGGTTCCTAGTTGACTACGGAACCCTAAAAAAGGATAACTTTATGTGTCTATGATTCGTCAATAACTTCGTATAATCATTTGAATTATCTTCAAGACATACTAGAGACCCGCGTCGGAACGAACTTGCCGCATAGCCCCTAGAAATACCGAACTACTTAACTATGCATATAAATCCATACATTGAAACTAGTTACAAAGGAAGTTTATCACAATAGTTACAAGGGTCATTCAATTTCCTTCAGTTGACAATGCCTGAACGAAAGGGTACAAATAACCCTAAGTAAACTTGGTTCTCTTAACCCTCTCTGTGCCGAGATTATGTTTTAAAAGCGATTTTTTTCAACGTCTGGTTCGTTTGAAAGATTTGTGTGGGTTTAGGAAAATAATGATATCTTATTTGGCTACAATTATATTTTCTGTTCATATTGCAACTTGTATACCTACTCAAAATAAACACATTTTCTCAATATATTCTATTTTCAGAATTAGCTTCGATGACGTCAAGGATGACGTGTTCTTAGAATAGTTATTTTCAGGATTGACGTCGGAATTCTAAAAGTATAAGACGCATTCTTTGAAAGTTTACATTTTTAAGACAACGCCATGCCACGAAAAGCAAGTTGTGCCGTAGGTCCCGGCTATCATTTGTAAAATTTTGACAGCTGTTAGAGCAGTCAGAATTGGTCATTCCCATGACAACCAATTTGACCAAAGAGTATTTCTTTAGTAAAAGGATTGAAAACTATAGCATAGAAATTTGAAGTAGGCCCCTGGGCCTCTGTACACGGTGTTAATTATAAAAATATCACTCTAGGCGGCCTTTTAAGGCGTACATCCAAGTACCCACTAACCTACTAACAATTCTGACAGGTAAAGTAAATGTTTTGTTTTTTGTTTTTGTTTTGTTTCGTTTTGTTTATGACGTAAAATGAACAGGTACCTACGCCAATTAAAAGGAATCACGACTATTTCTGTCAACTAAAATTAATTTAAACTCGGTTAAACCTACCCTAATAGAGCTGAGGCAAATTAATACAACTTGGAATAATTAACTTCCTAATTAAATTAAAACAGGGTACAGAAGCGGTGTACTTACAAAAATATACCTTTCGATATTTAATAAGAAATACAACAAAAACGATTTCTTTTACGAAATAAAGTTCTTTGAAGATATTTCTTTAATCACATTAACGGAATGTATTTCACGTAACAAGTAGGTACTTTGGTTCATGGTTCCAAGAGAAAATTATTTTCTATATTCGAAGCTTTTGGTCTTTCCTCATTTTAAATAAACCGATCATTTAGTGGGGATTGACTGCTATTATTTATACAAACAAAGGCTTACTTTGTTGAATGTCGACTTCTTAGTCATTAGGTCTTTTGTGTAAAATGTTGAATTGGGATACATTCACTGAAATATGTTCATTGTATTGAAAGAGCTTAGGCACAGAAATAATTGCCTTTAATGCTCTCATTTGCTTGCTTGTATTCTGTTCTATTCTATTCTATGCTTGTGGCAAAATAATAACAGTCGCACAAGGTTAAGCTATGTTAATCGAGGTCAGTCTGTGGATATGACCCCTCCGTACCTCGAAAAGGAAGTTAAGCCGTTGGTCACGGCTAAAAGTCAAAGTCAAAGTCAAATCTTTTATTTCAATTAGACTCATAACATGCAATTTTGAACGTTATACTTACAAATTTAATACATTAAGAGAATGATTCTAGTTGCCCCTTCCAAATGGTAGTTTCGTATGCAGAATGTGCAAGAAACTCCATACTTACTTACTCTTTTAAAATAGGTTTACAATACTTTGTATACAACAATCTGATTATATTATTATGTGAGGACGATGCACCTAGAGTAATAGAAACTAAAATGAAATAGGTTTATAAATAATAAGCAATGGACTCGATAATAAAATTATTATGTTGGAAGACACATTGTACTCACATATTAATAACAATGCACAATACACGGCAGATTAATATTAAAGGAATACTCATTAAATAAACAAATGAATAAAGTTAAAAACAAACAGCAGACCAGTGTGTGAGTTTAGAGAAAAAATGCTATCATTTTTAGATCATTAATAGTCTAGTCACAATGGGTAACGCATGACCCAATTATATAGGTTCCCTTACATGGCAAACGACATCGCGGTAGGCCTAGGCAAAGATGTCGTGATTAGCTGGACTCCTCTGATAAGGACTGGGCCCAAAAAGCCCTTGATAGTAAGAAGTGGAAAGAAAGTAGGGAGGCCGTAGCGCTGCAGTGTAAATATAATCATCATCATCATCTGCCTAGCCTTTTCCCAACTATGTTGGGGTCGGCTTCCAGTTTAACCGGATGCAGCTGAATACCAGTGTTTTACATGGAGCGACTGCCTGTCTGACCTCCACAACCCAGTAACTGGGTAACATGATACCCCTTGGTTAAACTGGTGCAGTGTAAATATAATAAGCTAGCAATAATATTGTATAACTAGTAGACGTCCCGCGGTTTCACCTGCGTACGTCCCGTTCCCGTGGAAATACAAAGATAAAAAGTATTCTATGTGTTAATCCAGGGTGTTAGTTAACTCCATACCAAATTTTGTTAAAATCCATTCAGTAGTTTTTACGTGAAAGAGTAACAAACACCTATCCATCCATCCATCCTCACAAACTTTTGCGTTTATAATATTAGTGGTTATCAGTCCTATTATACATTAATTCATAGTAGCTCAAAAATCTACCGTTTTGCTTGTACACTATTACCTATATACAAAATAATTTAAATAAATAAAATAGGTTTAAGTTAATAGTATACATACGAATATATTACACTACACACCATACATAGGTAGGTACTAAGAGGAAACAGTCACAAGATTATGTTTCAACAAAGAACTTTTAGAAATTCAAAATTTGTTAATATTTTAGTCATTTGGTGACTTATTAAAAATTGGAGCTATGCAAAAATATGTTCTCGTGCATAAATACCTTGTACCAACACTAAGTATACGAAAACACTAACCCTTAAAACCCAACTAAGTTTATTTACTACAAACATAAGGTACCTATGTAAATCTAAACATCTTTAATATTCTATACACCGACCCAATGTTGTTCCGACGCCGGTCGGTACCAAATAATTGGATCAACTACAATTTTATTAACCACTAAATTGTATAACTAGTTGGTAAACACATCGGCTAACACGGGTTAACTAAGTGGATTACTTGCTTTTAATATGATATGTCGTAGCCTATATAGTGAAACAAATGGGGTTAAGTTATTTAATATTATCAATTGCAGTGGTGGCGGCCCCGACTTATGAACAGTAAGTAAGTGTTCGAACCCAGGCAGGCGCATTAGTTTGTGTAATTTCATTCATCACCGCTTACTCAAAAACGGTGAAGGAAAACATCGTGAGGAAACCGGCATGTCCTAGAACCAAAAATTCGTAGACATGTGACATCTACCAATTCGCACTGGGCCCGCGTGGTAGATTATAGCCCATACGCAAAATACGCGGTTCGACGTGGAGTTGCGGATACCAGCCCGGTATCTTTATACTTTTTTTTATCATCAATGGATAAACATATTGCCGGAACGTTGCTATTTATTTATTGTAAAAGAAGATGTAGTGACTAAAATCGAAAAGAGTGTGTTTAGATGGTTAAAACACGGTAAAGGGATGAATGCAAGGCGACTAACGAAAGTTAATTATAAGGCACATGTAACTGGAAACGCCGGGAGGGGACGCCCTAGAAGTAAATACATACCTGGACCTTATCAATGAGTTTCTTTAGAAAGGACAGGTGCTTATAACCTCACAACCGGCGTTTACCTATGTATGACAACATGTATGAATGTTGACAAAACAAAAGAAGTTTGTAAGAATCGCTGTAGATAGCGCTCTGTAGTTTCTGCGTATCCCCCATGGGAAAAGGCGTGAGTATAATGTATGAATAATAGGGATGTCACGCATATTTTTCCAAGGTGTATTAATTTTCGGTACCTATGTTGTTATTCCAACCAGTCCTATTGGAAATTTAAAGGGGAAACCTATGTTCGGCAGTACCTAGTCATCTTACGGCTGATATAATGATAATGATGATGATGTTTATTCTTCTTTTCATCTTCTTTATGGCATAACAGTTGACTACTGGATTTAGGGTTTATTCCCATCTCGGCACCTTCCCATCTCGGCACCCATGAATTTATTTATCTTGTCTACGAAAAATTCCCATTTCGGCACCTTCTCATGAATCATTTTAAGGTACACAAAAAGAAACGGAAACACAGTATCAGTATAGTAAGTAAATCAACTTTATTATTTATTAAATCATTTTTGTTTCTTTTTATATTACCATTTTCACAGACAAGCCCTTGAATCGCTTTTTAGAGGCTCCATTATCTCTGCCTTGGCAGTAACATAACAAATTTTAAAATATATGAAAAAATCACGGTTCGTAGGAATAATTGTTTTAAAATCTTTCCAGCAATTATGTAAAAACATATTACAAAAATCAATAGTTATTATGTACAATTAACGTTTAATCAGTATAACCGGGACGTAGGCAAAAGGGCGTCCATACTTTGAGGACTTTCATACTGGTACTAAATGATACGAGTAGGCTTGATTACGCGTTCACTGTACAGTCATAGCAATTAGCTGATCCCCCTTTGCAATTTGTTTTATTTACTTCGCTCAAATAAATAAAATATAAAATCATTTCAAAAGGGGTCAGCTAATTGCTATAACTCGCTGTACATTCATTTTCAGTCTTAATTATCCCATAAATCGGAATTGTATATTTTTATATCTACATAATAGGTAAAAATTCTAAATATAAAAAAAATTATAGTCTTAAAAATATCTGAAATAATAAAATCACCTCAAGTTGTTACTCTTCATACAAAAAACAAACTAATAAAAAAATATTCCAATAATCAACAGTTGTAAATAGACTATTTTTTAATCTTCTATATCACAGAGAAATCAACATTGTACATAATTTTCTTACAATAATAAGTAGCAATATTTTTAAACATTAGGTACTTATCAAAAATAAATAAAATCACAGTTACTTTGTCGTTGTCCACGAAACAAAAAATTATGGCAATTATTGCAGACAGTTGTTCTATGCAGCTTTTTAAATTTATCGAACCATTTTCATTATTTTGCTACAATTTGGTTGATTTCGGAATGGGACTTTACGTATTTCTCTTTTTCTTGGAAATAGGAATGTTAAACTTATTTTATAGGTACTTTTTTTACATTTATTAGTTTTGAGTCAATTTGATTTACTCACTATACTGATACAGTGTATCCATTTTTTGATGACTGTACTTAGCAACGACTAATGACGGAGTGCCGAGATGGGAATTTTTCGTAAAGATGATAAATTAATTCATGGATGCCGAGATGGGAAGGTGCCGAGATGGGACTAAACCGGATTTAGGGTCACAAAAACTACGAATGACAACCGGGACCACAAACAATCGAAGGATTGTGATGACGCCATGTAACTAGATAATTATATCAACATACCTGTGACATGAACACATACACAAGAGGAATATAAATCAAGTCAATCATATGCTAAGACACGGCTTAGCTCTTAATTTAGCATATTAATGAATTGACACAGTGCACATTATCACATTAACGAATCAATGTTTGATTATTGACTGTGCTTAAATTAATGTGCGTCTATTGCCAGTTAATTAAGTATCCGTCATTAGCTTCTGAACATTCTTAATTATTTCGTTTAAGTATAACAGAAATTCTAAGAAAAAGGAAACAATATTTGCCGGAAAATTGCATCAGAAATGTACCTATATTTCATAAACTATAATAACACAATACACGATTATAAAAGATTAGTTTAAGGATAAAACCTAAGGAAATCATTTTTAGTTTTATTCAAGTAGAAAGGAAAACGTATCATGTCCTAAAGAAAATATTTCATCCGAGCGTATTTCGTAACAAGTAGCGCCATCTGTGTGCCAAGAACGAACACTTGACGTAAATTTAACGTCAATTTGGAATTACTTTAAAATGGATAATAATTGAAAGCTAATGCTAATGCCAGATATTGACAGTTCACAGGGTGCCTTTTACTGAATCAACCGACAGTCCTATTACTGCAGTGCTATTCAGCAAAAATGACGCCGTGAATAATTATGTCTTGTAAGAGAAGAGGCTTGTCAATTACCAGCATAAGTATGAGATGATTCTTCCCGTTATTTTATTTTTCCACAACTTTGACACAACGCCATCTAGTAACAAAAAAAGCATGACAACCAGTGGGTCGTCGTGTTTTTTTTAAATAAATAAATATTCCACAATTTTTCACACAACGCCGTTTAGTCCCAAGTTAAGCTTGAGAGCTTGTGTTATGGGTACTAAACTGCTGATAAACATATTTGTATATTTCTAAATACATACATATTATAGATAAATTACACCCAGACACAGAACAAATGATCATGCTCATCACACAAACATTTGTACTGGGTGGGAATCGAACCCACGACCTCCGGCATAGCAGTCAGGGTCACTAACTACTAGACCAACAGGCCAGTTTTAGGGACTACATTTGATTTTAGAGTTACAAGCTCTGTGCTATGAGTACTATAGACAACTGATAAACTTAGTACCTATACTTACGTAAATATTTCTAAATTTCAATACGTAGATCTACAATAATATAACTGACACCCAGACACAGAAAAAACAATCGTGCTCATCACATAAACATTTAATTTTAATAAAATAGACTGGCTATTCAAAGTGCGCCTAAAGAAGTGTTCGAACTTACGTCACCTTCAGAAGAACATAGCTAACCCCCACAACTTTTTACACCACAGATCGTCCGGACTGATAAAAAAAATAATTGTTTACTGAAAATATTATCCTTAAAACACGAACCTTTGACATCTCATTTTTTGTTGAAAGATTAATGTATTTTGTTACTGTTCGTGATAGACCATGTTGACATGTATACTTGTTCAGTCTAGACAATTTAATTGCCTTTCCTCCGCCTGACCGTCGGCCGCCGTCGGTATCGGCAAACTTTAGTCTTTCACAATCAATCAACTTGTCAACAACCCACGCAGGACTTGTTCGAGCTACGATTTTCCTATAATAAGATTTTCTTGACCAAAGGAGTTTGTAGCTAAACAATAACTACAGCGGCACGGAGTAAGCTACGCTTGTTGAGGTCGGTTAATAGATGGGAGAACATACATTATAAACCAAAACCGCTCCGTGCCTCGAAAGCCGTAGATCTTTGACAGTTGTAACAGATTTTCGAGCTTCTGACAACTCATCTCGACAGTCAGAGACCTACAAACGTCTGGTGTCCGCAAATTCACGTCAAAGCGTGTATTTTGCGTATGGCCTATAATCTACCACGCGGGCCCAGTGCGAATTGGTAGATGTCACATGTCTTCGAATTTTTGTTTCTGGGACATGCCGGTTTCCAACGATGTTTTCATTCACCGTTTTTTAGAGCAGTGGTGATGAAATAAATTACACAAAGTAATGCGCCTGCCTGGGTTCGAACCCACAACTTACTGTTCGTAAGTCGTAGCCGCCACCACTGGGCCAAAGCTGCTCTCTGGGGCACGGGTATTAGAATATTGGAAGTAACTTCTGCCAGCGGTTAACAGTCTTAACCCCTCCTAAAATAAAAAAAAAATGACGTGTGGCGCTGCGGAGACTGCCGCGGTAAAGCTATTGCATAGCATTTTTATCAACTCCTCTCCTCTCCCCTCCCCATTCCTCCCCTCCCCCTCCCCATTCCTCCCCTCCCCCTCCCTCCCTCTCCCCCACACCTCCCCCGCCCCTCCTCTCACCCCTCCCTCACTTTCCCCTCCCGTCACCTGCCTCTTCCCTCCACCCCCCTCCACATCCCTCCCCTGCCCCTCCGTTCCCTCTCACAATACCCTCTTCCCTCTCTCACAATCTCCCCCTCCCCTCCCCACTATCCAATACGTCTAATCGCACACAACGCTGTGTCGAAGACTGCCGAACTGAAACGACGTTAGACGATGCACGGCCTTCAAGCCACACCTCCTTGCCCGTCGGAGTGGGGAGCGTGAGGTTTTTTCGTTACGGAATTTCTGGATTCGGTCCCCGCGCTCAAGGCCCGCGATAGAAGCTATGCAATAGCTTAAAAAACTGTAATTTATGTATACCTTTATATGTGTATTACAGAGGTTGCGTCTGTGATTTTATGCGTTTTTGATTTTGTAGCTCCGAGAGTTTGTGAGCTAAATGAGAATTATTATGAATTCTTATTAAAATAACTTATCGTCTCAAGTGTTTTGAATAAAAGAGACGTTTTCCATTTGCTGCATATTTTATTATGGTCTCTTCTCATACAGAGAAGGTGCGCTAATTGATCATCATGCTTGCTCAAGGCGGATTGGCGGTTTCAAACTTACTTATGAGTTCTGGTTTCCTCACAATGCTTTCCTGTTTGTCTTAAACACTATTGATATCAATGTGATGTCAATGAGGTCTAAGTCTAACTTATACTTGTTACGATAAATTTAGAAAGTAAAGAAATGATAATAACACTGAAGAGTGTCTATGTCTAGATGGACGGATTTGATAAATTATTTGCATTCGATAGCCCAATACATAAGATAGGCGCTACAACTTTCAGTAGCACGCGAAATGAGATACATTTCGTTTTAAAAGTCATAAGAAAACCAAGAATGTACGTACATAGCCCGCTGTTATAAGTCTAGACGTTAAATGCCAATACTAAAGAACAGTTTACATTTAAGAGCGAGATTCTCCTTCACATCGTCAGCTTTCTAATTAGTAGTTTGCTAACTAATTACGTGATAGTAAACTAACAAACAAAGCCAACATAAGTCTGAAATGTTTATTATTAAAACATTAAGGTAACCAAAATGGATTTAAGAATAAACATAACTTCATAAATTGCAATTAAAAGAAAAACAAAGTTCACGTTAGAACTAAAACTAAGCATGAAACTTAATCAGAAACTCAATTATTTTTAAACAAAGAACAACGAAATGTTATTGAAAGTACAGCCAGTCTTAAAAACAATACACAAACAAACAAAAAGTCTTATATTATATGCATTTGTGCCAACAACCGGCGGATCGCAATATTCAATATCAACGTGAATTTCAATAGAGTGTCCTCCACGAGAAAATTGGAGAGAAATCTGAATATTCCTCGCCAATTTAGAAAAAAATATGTTAATCTATTCCCCAAGAGACGGTGACTATTTTCATAAATTGATTGCTTCGAGCCAATATCAAAAGAATTGTAATATTGAATTAGGGACTCTAAAGCCTCATAATGAGTTACAAGCCAACCACTTTAAATTTATTTCGTTCTACGTCTCATTAGGACAAGAATTGAATTGCTGCAGTGATATAAAAGAATAAGAAATGTATAAATAACTACTGCAGTTCAGTGATCTCTAGATACCTTCAATCAAATTAAATGATAGTTTCAAACTAAGTAAGTCTAAGTGAAATAGGCGAAGAATAGTTAGGAAATCGCAAACTATTCTGAGCAAATGTGGTGATTAATGCTTGTGCGTTCTCTGTATGAGAAGAGGTTTGCAGTGGGACAGGAACATGCTATTTCATCGCCACATTTTGCGTAAAAATCTTATGCATATTGTACAGAGGCTAGCACATCAAGCTTCTCCAATGTGTAAAATTTCTTAGATAGTTTTTCAATTTTATAACAATCAGAATAAAGTTCAGTCAGACGTCAGAACCACCCACCTATATCCCTGAGGGGTTAGAACAGGGATTTACCCCTAGAAGACTCAGATTTCGATTTCGTGATTTATGTTGAAGTACCATGTAATGGTGAGCGTGATTACTGCCAATAATCTAGTTGCATTCCAGACTTTAGGGTGCCACTCAGTATTCCGAGATGACAAAGCTTTAAAGAATTATGCCTGACCCAGGAATCGAACCCTGGATTGTATACTCTACCGTAGCTGTTGACTGCTAGACCATAAAACATAACGTTGCATCTTTTAACAAGAATTCAGGTTTATATCCCTTATATTACACGTCTCTTAAATCAAACAGAACAAATTCCGAGAGCAATAACACATCTCATGTTATTGAGGTGGACTGTATGTGTGTTCTTGTTGTAGGGTGTTTCTAAATAAAACTAGACTTTTCAGGTTTCTGGGCTGGCTTGCTGCTTGGGTGAAGGTTCGTTCCCGACTGGACACTGCTACAATTTTTGCAGCCAAACCGCCCTTCTTATATTCACATTTGTCTGTGTACAATTCGTTTGAGGCGTAACGTCGCACAGAGCGTGATCAGCCAATCAGAGCGTATTGCATCATCCTTGACGTGATTGCATCATCCGACAGGTTTCAACCTGTCCGCTCGTGACGTAATCATGCTCTCTGCCGTCTTACAGAGTTTTCTTAAAACTAAGGGGTAATAAAACAAACATAATCTAACTATTATTTCACGGTTCCCTAATACAAACAGTATTTTATTAAATGTCAACTTAACTCTAAACCTTAAATAACATTATTATCTTAACCTATGTATCGACGTCCGTAACATCCTCCCCCCGGCGCAGGGCTACCGTAGCCTTATCTTCCACGCAGAGGACGGCGAGCTTCGTAACGGGACGGCGCAGGATGCCTGCTGTAGTTGTGACGTCAGCTGATCGCACCTTGCCGTCTGGACCGCTGTAGACCTTTTCCACGACGCCTCGTGGCCACGTCCCTCTCGGCAGCGTGGAGTCAATGACGATGACCAAGTTGCCGGCTTCAAGGGGCCTCCGTTGATCGTCTGACGCCCCTCGAGGCACCAGCGTAGGCAGGTACTCATCTACCCAGCGCCGCCAGAAGTGATCGGCGAGCGCTTGGGCAGTTCTCCATTGCTTGCGGCTGACCTCCTCACAAGGCCCTGTGCGTGGCAGGCCTGAGGAGGTACCAATGAGGAAGTGATTTGGTGTGAGGGCCTCCGGATCCTTGGGATCAACAGAAACATGGGTTAGAGGCCGGGCGTTTATAGAGTGCTCGGCCTCTGTCAACAGTGTCAGTAGCACCTCTTCTTTGAGTGCCCTTTGATGTAGGGTTGCCCCCAGTGCTGTCTTAACGGAGCGTACTAGTCGCTCCCACGCTCCCCCCATATGCGGCGCCCCCGGTGGTATGAATTTCCACTTCATTCGGTGTTCAAGCCCGAAGTGGACGAAGTCTTTTTCCCATTCCTTATAAGCTGTACGTAGTTCGGCGTCGGCTCCTCTAAAGTTAGTACCGTTGTCTGAGTACATAACTCTGGGCCAACCTCGTCGCGCCGCCATTCTTCGTATTGCCATTAGCGCCGAGTCGGTAGACAGACTGGAAACCAATTCGAGATGCACTGCCCTCGTGACTAGGCAGGTGAATAGAGCTCCCCATCGTTTCTCATGTCTTCTTCCTATGACGACCGTCATTGGACCAAAATAATCAGTCCCACAGTGGGTGAAAGGTCGCTGCGTCTCTACTAATCGTTCCATAGGTAGATTACCCGTAGTCGGTTTTACTGGCGTAGCTTTTCTAATACGGCAGAGTTGGCATCGTTTGGCAATAGCTCGTACTGTAGGTCTTAAGTGAACCACCCAGTATCGTTGTCTTAAATCATTGATAACGCGTTCGTTATTGGCATGCCCCGCTCTGCGATGAGCGTCTTCCACCAGTAGTCGTGTAAATGGATGTTTGCCGTGTAAAATCACTGGCGTTTTCGTGGCCGCCATGACTGCCGCGTGTCCGATCCTTCCTCTGACTTTAAGGACTTCATCTTCCAGATAAGGATCCAGTTTATATAAGCTACTGGACTTGGGCACCGGCTTCCCTTTCTTGAGTAATTGTATTTCTTCTGCGTAGTCTTCGAACTGTGCTTGTTTCAGCCATGACTTTTCAGCTTTTTCTATCAGGTTGACGGTCATCTGGCTGGTCTTATCTTTGCATTTTTCTTTGAAAAGGAAGGGTATGGCTGACACTCGTAACAACTTTTCATATGAAGAGAACCTACTAATGTCGGGTAAGTAAGAAACGCGTTCTTTTTTCTCTTCCACTATTACATGTACGGTTTCATCCTCGGTGTCGCTATCTTTGACATTCTCTTTCGGCCAAGACTCTTCGTCATTGTACAGGAACGTAGGGCCGGTAAACCATCTGTCGTCTGGTTTCATGTGCATGTTGTAGTTAGGGCGTGTAGCGTCGTCTGCCACGTTATGCCCGGTGGGTACCCATCTCCACTGGCTAGCGTTTGTTAGCTCAGCAATCTCACCTAGACGATGTGCTACGAATGGTGTGTACTTCACGGCGTCCTTTTGGATCCATTGCAGGACGGTTTGTGAGTCCGTCCAGTAGATCACGCTTCTGGGTTTGTCTCTGTGTTCCTTCAGTATTGTCTCAGCCAGTCGTGTGCCGATCACCGCTGCCTGTAGTTCTAGTCGTGGAATGGTGACCGGCTTCAGAGGGGCAACTCGTGACTTGGCGGCGACAAGCTTTACATCTACTCGTCCGTTTGGCTTTTGGATTCTACAGTAGCCGGCCGCTGCGTACGCCTGCTCACTTGCGTCACAAAATATATGTAGTTCCACAAGGTCGTCTGGGCCCCTGCCGTAGCACCTTGGTATGCGCAGCCTAGTCACGTCGTGCAGACTTTGCATCCACTGGTCGAAGTGCTGTGCGTCTTCTTCGGGGATTGCCTCGTCCCACCCTACGCCATGTCGCCATAGGTTCTGGAGCAAGATTTTACCGGTAACTGTAAAGTGGCTGATGAGGCCTAATGGATCGTATACTGCCATCACGGCCCCGAGAGCCTCTCGCTTTGTTGGTGCTCTGTCTCTTGTCTTCACCTCGGGTGACTGCCGACTCAGTCCGGTGTTGAAACCTAGTTTGTCTGAGCCTGTTTGCCACAGCAAACCCAATGTTTTATCTGTGTCCTCTGCTCTCTGTCCAAGTCTTACTTCAGTGTCGTGTGCCTGCGTCTCCAGTGTAATGTTCTTGACCACGTTGTGTCTATTCGAGCACCAACCTCTTAAATTGAAGTGCGCATTCTGATGAATTGTCATGACGTCACGCGCTGTCTTAATCGCCTCTTCCTCGGTTGCAAAGCTGTCTACATAATCGTCCATATAGTGGCTAGACATTATGGCCTGCGCAGCGTTAGGGTACTGTTCTGCGTATAACCTTGCGTTGGCGTCACGTACCGAGTGTGCGATGAAAGGAGAACACGAGGCTCCGAAGATCATCGAGGTCATTTTATATTTCTCTGGTGGCACAGTACGTTCCTTGCCTCGCCAGAGAAACATCTGCGCAGCTTGGTCTTGCTCCCTTATTTTCACTTGAAGAAACATTTCCTGTATATCTGCTGTAACGGCTACCGGGCGTTCTCTAAACTTAAAAAGGATACCTGGTAGTGACTTCAAGAGATCAGGTCCTTCCAGTAGGTAGTCATTCAGGCACACTCCACAATATCGGTGTGCGGCGTCAAATACTAGGCGCATCTTTCCCGGCTTATTCGGGTTTACAACTGGGAAATGTGGTAGGTACCACACTTTCTTGCTTTGGTCTTCTGTTCCATTGCACTGTTGAGCGTATCCTTTGTCGAGCAGGTTTTTGACCAGAGCGCTGTACTGTGCTGCGAAGTGTGGCGATGCATCCATCTTCTTTTCAATCGTTTTTAGTCTTCTTAAGGCACAGTTGTAATTATTGGGCATTGAAACATCTTCATCACGCCATGGTAACCCGACTTCAAAGTGATCACCGACTTTTCTCATGGTGCCTTGAACCGTACTAATCGCCTTATCATCTTCCGGTTTGACTTTCTTTGCTAAAGAAACTCCTAGGGCATCGATCTTATTATAGATAAATAACACCCAGGCACGATGGTTTGTTCTGTGTCTGGGTGTTATTTATCTATATTAAGTATGTATTTATAAATATATAAGTATGTTTATCAGCTGTTTAGTACCCATAACACAAGCGTTTAGCTTAGCTTGGGACTAAATGGCGTTGTGTGAAATGTTGTGGAATATTTATTTATTTATTTATCTTGAAGTGCGACTTCACTAAGTCTTCTACACGACGTACATCATCTGTCTGCTTCGCTGCGGACACATCGTATAGATGTAGCACAACTTGTCCCTCTTCCTTCTTCAGCGTGGCGCGCGGTGCAGTGCCGTGTATCACCCATCCCAACTGAGTGTATGAAGCTGCGGGTTCATTTTTCTTACCCATACGTAGTTCACGTGTGACTATTAGGTGCCAATTGTCAGCACCTATCAATACTTTCGGTGTGGCTTTCTCGAAGAACGCGTCTTTTCGTATGTCTTGAAGGTGTGAATAATTCATTAATGTCACACTGTCCACCGTCTGACCACGAAGCCGTAGGTTCTTCATTGTACGTGCACGTAGTTCCTGGAATTCTCCGCTCTGGCCGCGTATCTGTAGCTTGACCTCTTGGCTACATTCTTCGTGCTGTTGCGAGGTCACTCCTTGTATGCGTAAGGTAGAGATCGGCCCACTTACTTGTAAACGTCGTGTCAATTCTTCGTCGACGAGCGATGTCGTTGAGCCTTCGTCCATTAATGCGAACGTCGACACTTGTCCGCCAGGCCCTTTCAATATCACTGGACACATCTTTAACAACACACGCTGTGACGCACTGCTTGACGCTGAGACGGCCATCACTGATTCCTGTGAGTGTTGTTTCTCGACGTCAGTCACCGTACTCACCGTCTCTTTCGTCTCTGTTTCTTTGTGCAACAACACGTGGTGTGGGCGGCTGCACGTCTCTTTACCACATCGCTTGGCACGGCAATGCTCGCGTCGATGGCGTCTCGTCACGCACTTGAAGCATATCTTTCCAGTACGCGCCCATTCCCATCTTTCATCGACACTCATTTTCAGGAACTTTGCACATTTAGGTACTTCGTGGTCACCGCCACAACACAAACACTGTTGTTTTCTTTCTTCCTCTTTTTCAGAAGTCGTGTAGACTACTTCCCGGCCCGCCTTCTTTCTTGTATTACTTTGCGATACATTTTTCGTTTCCTTCTTCGGGGCGGGTGCGGGCGTCGTAATTGCATATCTCATAGCTCGATCAGCCTCCCGCATCAGGAACCTGGACAACAATATCACTTCCGGTTCACGCGACGATTCCACAGCCTCAGAAGCGTAATCACACCATTTCGATTTTATATGCGGGCTTAATTTGTCTACAACTCCGCGAACTAACATCGGGTTCCATATATATCCGCGGTTATCCATGTTAGACAACACGCACACGATGTTTTGCAATTTCACTGCGAACGAATTTAAGTCACTGGCCGCACTCGTCAGTCGAGGTAGTTTCTTTAAGTCTTCCATCATTCGATCCATGAGTATTTCTGGCCTTCCATAGTACTGCTCAAGCGTCTTCATAATTACTTGTGGGTCTGACGCGGTGTACAAGAGCGCTGATACTGCTTCTCTTGCTTCACCCTTGATGCAGTTTCGTAGTCTCGCTAAATTCTCGATCGCACTGAACTTGTATACATTTGATGAATCACTGTACGCCGCCTTAAATGGTAGCCATTCAGTGGCTTCTCCGGAAAATGTAGGCAGCTCAGTAACTTGTCTTGGCGAAGGGCGTACGTGCATCATTTTGTTCAACGTATCGGCCAACTGTTCGATTCCTCTTCCAACACGGCGTTCCCCTCTGGTGGGTGACCGCGAGGCCGATCGTTGTCTTCTTCTAATATTTCTGGTAGGTGTGTCGGCACCAACACATGTGACGGGTTCGGCAGTCTCTTTAGCTGTGTACGTGGTAGCGTGATGCGGAGGCTGCTCTTCTCGAGGATGGTCCACGACTAGGGGGTGACTTCGGTCTATACTTTGAAGCCACTCATCCACCCTGTCGTCACTTCCGCGCACGGAGCCCTCTTCACGAGCCTCAGCCTCTGCTTCGATCGCTGACACTTCATATTCAAATCGCTTGCTGACGAGCGCCTTTTCAAGCTCTAACTGCTCGTTCCGTATTGCAGCGATCCTCTTCTGTGCTTCGTATTCTGCCTTCTTTACTCTGGCCACATCACTACTGTAGGACCTTCGAGAACGTATCGTACTTGCTGTATCCTTCACTGAAGCGTTATGCGCAGCTGTAATAGTTCTTGCGGAGTCTTGCATTGTCGGGTAAAACGTTGCCGATGGCGTGGCGAGCGATCCACGATACGCGGTCGCGGTCACGGTCGCGGTCGCGGTCGCGGTCGCGTTTGCTCTACTCGCCGGTACGAGGCGTGGAGCCGGCGCGGCGGACGCGCTATCGGACGTAGTCGACGCAGCCATCCCCACCCCGGCGGTGGCGGGGGGTGCGGTCGCGAGCGCGAGGGCGGCGGGACCGGTCCCAGCCACGGGCGCACCATGCGGAGGGCGCGGTGGTCGACGGCGACCTAGGCGGGTCTTCAAACATGCGGGGACGCCGACTATCGTAGCCCGACTCGGATGTAGCTCCGGTTTCCTTTGCCGCAATGCTTCTAGTCTTCATTTTAATCTTCAGTTCGTCAGGTTCGAAGATATCCGGCTAACGAAGGACCAACTATTGAGGTGGACTGTATGTGTGTTCTTGTTGTAGGGTGTTTCTAAATAAAACTAGACTTTTCAGGTTTCTGGGCTGGCTTGCTGCTTGGGTGAAGGTTCGTTCCCGACTGGACACTGCTACAATTTTTGCAGCCAAACCGCCCTTCTTATATTCACATTTGTCTGTGTACAATTCGTTTGAGGCGTAACGTCGCACAGAGCGTGATCAGCCAATCAGAGCGTATTGCATCATCCTTGACGTGATTGCATCATCCGACAGGTTTCAACCTGTCCGCTCGTGACGTAATCATGCTCTCTGCCGTCTTACAGAGTTTTCTTAAAACTAAGGGGTAATAAAACAAACATAATCTAACTATTATTTCACGGTTCCCTAATACAAACAGTATTTTATTAAATGTCAACTTAACTCTAAACCTTAAATAACATTATTATCTTAACCTATGTATCGACGTCCGTAACACATGTCTAGACTCAATAGAAGAACGATGTCATCGGCCGGGTTGATCCGCAGTTGAAATGAAAGAAAAAAAAATGGCAACACAAAATGTATTCCTGGCTATATATAAAATATGTACTATCGATAAAACAATAAAAAGGAAAAAATAAAAGTATGCCCAGTATTGCCAAGTCATATATCGTGTTCTAGCAGTGATAGTCTTATGGTCGGACCGGCGGACTGCACGCACTGCTAACTTTTCGGATTCATATGCGCATTGTATTTATCACTTGCTTCAAAACCGGTTAAAGAAAACACCGAAACTGGCATACCTGAGAAATCAAAATCAAAAGTCATTTATTCAAATTAGGCTGAGAATCAGCACTTTTTGAATGTCAAAATTACATAAGACAGTCCCCCAAAAAGCCCACCCTTCGCAA
The DNA here is from genome assembly GCA_921972225.1 of Euplexia lucipara. Taxonomy (NCBI): domain Eukaryota; kingdom Metazoa; phylum Arthropoda; class Insecta; order Lepidoptera; family Noctuidae; genus Euplexia; species Euplexia lucipara. The sequence goes on along the minus strand of OV179144.1, from coordinate 9,134,911 downwards.
TGTCCCAGTGTTTTTGCTGGGAAGAAGAAATGGCGGAATAAACTCCCGAGCAAAGAGATATTCCTTAACGGCATGTGAAGAGTCACAGACGAAAACTCCGACAATGGCTTAATCACTAATTGCACAAAAAGAAAAAGAATAAATGTCGTCTAAGGGGAAATATGTTTTTGCAGAATTATTTCTACATGCCTGCCTGTGCCTGCCTTAGGGAAGGTTCATATTTGACGGAACGTGCGTCGCGTATTATCGGTCGCGTAACGCCAGAACAGACAAATGTATAGAAAAACACTTGACTGTTCACACTCAACCGATGATACGTTAGTGCGTCGAGCGTACATTGGCGCAAACGCTCGGCGCATGTTCCGTCAGATATGAACCTTCCCTTAAGCGGAAACATGTGAAATCCTAATCAATTGACCTTTAAGTCTATCTACTTCTTTCGCTTCGCCGTTTTTTAGTCAATGCCAACTTTTTCTTCCAGTGGTGCTCAAAAGAGAATCACAATCACAAACACACAATAAAAAAAGTCTTTGTAAGTAAGTAAAAACAAAGAAACCATTCATTAAACTGCAACTAACAAACCACATTTCCCTTCTCTCTCAAAACACAACCACGAATACCAGTCACACTGACGCAAAGACCACAGACGCCTTTAAACGACTCTATTTATAACACAAAGGTAAACAAACGATTACCTTTAGCTGCTAAATGAAAACGGACGCCAGAGCGGCCGCAAACGCAGGCAGCCCAGCATTTTCATTCGTTGGCCACTGAACCGGAAGGAGTGAATAGCTTTCGAATAGGGTTGCAAGGGAACCTCGCCTCTGCCTCCGCTACTGCGGAAGTTATACGAGAACCTCCGCATCCGTGGAAATCGTAGAGGCCAGTGTTGACGCCAAAGCAGCTGCTAACACAGCCAGACTAACGTTTTCATTCGCTTATCAAGGAAGGAGGAAGACCTTCTGCTCTGTCTCCGGTAATGCGTAACTCGTCCCACCGTAATTCTGCATATCTATAAATTGTGTAAATTTTTGGACGCCAATTTTTTTTCACTGGTCGCTGTACCGGACAAAATAGATAGTCTGGGACTGTAAAATAACGGTAATCGTGCCTCCTTATCCACAACAACATTTAAAATTATTTACTCTTAATTATTTCGCTGCTGCGCCACCATTTCCGCTAACCTCCGCTTACGCGGAATTTAAGCCGTGCACCTCGACCATCGGAACATCCCTACTTTCGACAACGTTTTCAAAATAGTAAAGGACTTTTCATTTTAGCACGTGTGATTCACGGCCCTTTCGTGTTGGGTTAAGCAGTTGGAATGGTCATTTTGGTGAGCATAATTTTTAACACACGTCTGGGTCGGAATAGTTTTGTAAATTCTGTGGTGTTGTGTAGTGGAGTTCAAAAGAAAGTTTTGTCGTTAAGTACCTAGTTAAGTTTGCAGTGGTGACGAAATTAAAAAAAAACTAAATGAATGTCGTGTACGCGTATATCAAAGGAAATGAAATGAAAAATTATGTTATTTGTTGTCTTGTCATTTATTACCAATATGTTGGAAATTCGCACACTCAAAGTCTGGTTGAATTTCCCTCATATAATTGTAAAATATTTGACAGTTTAATACCTCAGCACTTTTTCACTTTTCCACTACCAAAATTTTAAAAGAAAACTTTTCACTTAGCTGTTTCATATTTAATTTGTCTTAATCAAATTAACTTAACATTTTACACCTTTTACTTAAAACGAAAAAAGGAGCCGCAAACATTTTGTATTTTTAATTAAACCTCTTTTTTAAATTGCTCCTTTTTAATAACAGGCTGTATTATTAAAAACTCTTGGTTCAATACTGGCAATATTGCACTTTCGCCAGAGAATTCGCGGCAAAATGGAATAAATTAAAATGCTTACATAATTTCGTTAATTATGAGTGCAATGTACCGAATGACGGTCGGAAACAATGGTGCGGTATGTTGTGGGCTTTGTAATGTAAAACTATAGTGACAGATATCTGTATAATGTTTGCATGTTATTATTTTATTGTGCAAATAATGTCAGTTACTTTTTGTCGTCTGGTAACCCTTTGTGGTGTACATTTACTTTGTAAAGTTACGGCAAATAATTGATGTGAATACCGCGTAATAACTTTGTCCTCTAGGAATTGTGCAAGGTGCAACACCAATACTGAATAATAATTTTCTTACACATTCAGGTATTCAACATCTACATGTGCCAGAGTTGATAAAAAAACAAGTAAAAGTCATATTTCTTTGACGAATCCACTCAACATTCCACTCGATCAAAATGTTACGTCAAAACAACTGCCAATTTTGATCGAGTCCGGACGTAACTGGTACATGAATGTGTCACAGCAAAATGACACGACTCCCAGCTAAATTTAGCACCCGAGTCGCGTCTATCCTGAGCGACACGTCACGGCAACATGTTCAACTCGACAGATCCACACAAATGCCATGAAAATCACACACTCGAACATGTCGTGTCAAAAAATGTTTACGACGCCAACTCATCGGACTGTGAAAGAAAACATTTTTCCCCACTTTCCTCCGTTAGTGGCACTCTGTAGCGGAGATTCCTTAAAAGCCGGAAAATTTGTCCAATTTGCTCTTTGGCCCGTCTTTGATATTTTGATTCAAAAGAGATTTTATGTAGGTACAGTTCGCGTCGCGAGCACAAAGCTGATTTAGGCAGACATATCGTGCTGCTATTGTCTACGAAAATATTTTTGGAGTGCAACAACATTGTAAGTTCAAAGTTTTGTGGATATATTTATTTGTATGTTGTACGACCTAGATTCCTTAATTAAATCATACGTGGAGCGTATGTGCGTAAGCGAATGCTCGTTTGAAATTCAGGTCTCGCATGGCGTCGGTAGTAGTCCAATGAATTTTGCTGTAGGCAAAGTGGAGACGCATCGCCGAAATCCTTCGGGGGTTACTTAGAGACTTTGTCATGTAAATCAGCCACTCCAGCCCCTAGGGGAGGCATTCAAACTGAAATATTGTAAATATTTTAGTCGTGAATAGATACGACTACTTTGATCTCGGGAACGTAATTTCTTCTTGAATCTGCGATAAATTGGGACTATTAAAGTATTACAAGGTTTAGGACAAATTGACTGTGATCTCTTTTATTTGATGTTCTTTTATAAAGATTAAAGACAGCTCGTTTTTAGAGTTCACTACTAAAACGGTAAAATAAAAACAGCCAAATAGGAGTTGAACTCACATACGAAAGTGTCCGTACCTTGTCCGTTCAATCACGCTTTTTGTATGAGGTCCACATACAAGAAACGTGTCGTGGCCTTCCGTCTACCTTTAACGATCCATGAGATACAGTTCTCTGGCACATAGATAGACAGACATACGGACAATGAAGAGTTTGTATCCCTTTAAGAACCCTCCATTGTCCGTCTCTCTGTCTGGCGAACAAGGATTCCAACGGGACCTTTCCCGTTGGAATCCTTAGTGATGCGACTTTATTTGACACATGGCACAGACTTCAGACTGACGACTGTTTGTCATTTGTCGACTGTTGGTTATTTCAGGTACGATAATCGCTACCGACTTAAAAACAAATGAAACAAATTTTAACATTATTTGCTAACATACTCGTAAATAGCAGCCCAGGGTCTGGATTTCTGCATGGGACTTGACCATCACTGGCAAAAAGTCAATGTACAGACGCCAGCACATCAAGTTACCCCAATGTGTCAAATTTCTTTGATCGTTTTTCAACTTTATGCCAAACAGAATAAGGTTCATATTCAATTGGGAAAATTTGACACATTGGGGTAACTTGATGTGCTGGCGTCTGTACTATAGGTGCACTGATGCAATGCCCAACTCTTCAGAGATTACAGGCGTGATTTTATGTTGTGCGTTGTTTATGTTTAACAATATAATACAGCAAGTGCGTGGGCTAATACCAGTGAGCAAATGGGATGTTCAATTTAAAAATGGTTTACTTGTTAAAGTTTTAAACATTCATATCGTCTAGGAAATATTTTTAAAGGTCTTTAGAAAAATAAAATGACGTTAAAATCCTTCCCCCTTTTATCTGCAAGCGAAAAATCTGAAATTAAACTAGTAGCTAGCAAACAATGAAAATGGAAATGTATTTTTCCTGCCAAAGTGTTTATTTTGTTGTGCAGGTCTGACTTGCTGGCCAGTATTTTACCTTTAAATATTTTTCAAAATTATTTTTAAGTTTTGTGTTCTACAGCAAACCAAAAACCTCTTCTCATACAAAACAAAAACGAGCATTGATCTCTTTGATTCACATATTATTATGTTCTTCTACGCTATCAAGTCCATTCAAAATTTGTATTTTAGAAATTCCTCATAAATACTTAGCTCTTAATGTCATTATTTGTAATTTTTTGTAAAGCTCCATAATAACTTTAACTACTATTCTATTCTTTTCTATGAAAACATTGTGACAACAGACTGCCTCGTTGGTCCAGTGGTCGCTAGCGCTGCTACTGAGCATGAAGTCCCGGGTTCGGTCCCCAGGTCGGGCAAAGTGTTATTGAGTTTTTCCATCTAGAATTTCTCAGTAGCAGCCCGGAGTTTGGATTTGTGCCCGATTGATGGCAATAGGCTCACCTGCTATTACATGGGTCTCAAACATAACTGGCGAAATGTGGGAGTGCTACTTTACATCTCTGCCTAGCCCTTCGGGGATTACAGGCGTGACGTTATGTTTATGAAAACATCGTTTAAAACCAAACAAACTTTCACTTGTAAATCCAACAAAAACTATATTTTCAACATTTCCGCAATGCGCGGTCTGCAAGCGATATCGTTATTCTATGACAAAAGCTTTGAAATATTTTTCAGGAACCTATTGATTTTTTCGAATGGTGGAATATTCTGCTTTCTATAAGAATATCACTTCACTTTGCGACAGATTTTATCTTTGAGATGCAAATCAGACCGTTGAGGATTCATACCTCAAATGGGGTGGGTGAAGGTAGCTGAAACACGAACTCATATTTATTTATACTACTATTTTGTAGATAACGCCCTAATGGCGCTTTTGCAAAAATATTCTTCTTTTTGAAGCTCATGTCGCATTCGTGAAAGGTATGTTAGTACGTCCTTATTCTGTAAGGAATGGATTCTGTCAATATTATTTTTGCTTTCATAATATAACTGATACATTATACTTTAGGACAATTAAAATAATAAATAATAATAATCGTTTATTTATAAAAAGAGACACAAATACAATAAAAATATCTTTAACAATTTGGATTAGAACACAGTTGCATATTTGCCTGAACTAGGTTGAACCTGTGTTTCAGGCTAGACCGTTCATAAATACCTTAATTAGAGATTATAAATAAATTAACAATGTAAAGTACTTAAAAAGATGTATGATAGTAAACAAATAACATTACGTGTGGGTATTATTTGCTGACAAGAAGTAAATCTTCTGTCTGTGCGTACGAAATATGTCTTAAAAAATGAATTACAGCTATTTTACAATTAAAATAGTTTAACTTATAGGTACTGAGTTTTCTATTTAATCGATTGTACAGAAATGTTCCATCATTAAAAATAAAGATCAAGTAACAACCTATAGCCGGTCGATTTACTAAGAGTCACCCGTGAAACCTTTAGGTTAGTCAACTGTCAACGCCTGGCATTATTATTATGGAATGACAGTACAATTAAACCTCACTTCACCTACATTTTCACGGGGTGATTTTTACGGATGCTTGCACATCAAGGTATCCCAAACTGTAAAATTTCCTTAAATTAAAATAAACCTTATTTTTTCGTCAAAGAAATAGCTATTTGGCAGATTGGGGTAGCCTGATGAGCGGGCCTCTGTACTTTGAACTTTTTCATAACTCTTGACTGTAGTTAAAAACACCAATTCAATTTTATAACTTAGAGAAAAGACAAGCTCAATCAAAATAATAATTTGTATTCAAACTAGGCTGAGAATAAGCACTTTTAAAAATATGCAAAAGACAGTCCCCCAAAACGCCCACCCATCACCATATATTAAGGTATGGTTTTGAAAATGTTCTACCAATACTTAAGAAAAACATATCAATTCTATCTTGTAAGGCCAAAGTGTTTATGGCTGTGATTGTACCTTCAAAAAGGAATATCCTGGTACAATTAGACCGTTAACACGTTGGTGCAGTTTTAACATAACATAACATAACGTCACGCCTGTAATCCCCGAAGGGCTAGGCAGAGGTGTACCTGGTAGTACACCCACATTTCGCCAGTTATGTTTAAGTCCCATGTAATAGGGGACGAGCCTATTGCCATCAATCGGGCACAAATCCAGACTCCGGGCTTTCTACAGTTGGTTGGCTGGTGCAGTTTTATTCTGCATATATCTCCCCTCAAAAATGTAGTTTGAAGTGAAGGAGAATTGAGCTGTTATTCCATTCTAATGCTACACATTGACAGTTCACCTCACATAAGTCTTCACGGGGGTGACTTTACTGGATTGACCGGCAGTACTAATGCTAGGGATAGACAGTTAACTTTACGCTCACAATCACTTAAGTTTTCGCGGAGAGATTCTTACAGAATAGACCGTCTGGAATACAACATAAAACGTGGGTATTCCCAAGTCATAGAGACGTACAGTATCTTGCCCACCTCTATTCTATGTTCCTCGAGGTGTTTTCAATTAAATTGCCGTGCGTGTACCTCGGATTCTCGTAATAAAAATTCCGGGATCCTCGCCAAACAGACCTAGACAAACGGGCCTGTTTGGTTCCTATTATTAAATAAACAAAGGCCTTTTCCGTAATTTACATTTCCGTAGCCAATTTCATTAGGCCACGAGTTATTCGCTCGGGGGAACGAGGTATATTCTCTCTATCCTGCCCGACCATGATTCGACCAATTACAGTCCGGTTAATTACATATTTTGGTGTATTTAGAGCACGTAATTGTCAGGTTTTGTTTATATTTCTGATAGTTCGCCATATACTTAGGTACTTTTTTTTAGGATAACGCGGTCAAATAGCAAAAACGGATTCGTTTTTATTTACTTTCAGCTTGTCCGTCTGGCAAGTATAATAATTTGATGGCCCATAGGTTAATGCTCCTACCTCTCATACAAAAAGTTCAAGTACCAATGTGGCTTTGTGAAATTGTGACGTGAGCTTAGAGACCCTTAACAGAGCATACATAACTCGGCACCAGTCTCTAAATAATATATTTTCTCTTAAATTAGATTAAACACGACCTGTACATAAGAATGTTGAGAAAAAAAAAATACCTATTAATTCATTATACCCCTAAAGGACACCGGTGTCTGCGTTGTCATTGTCTTTCTATTGTTCCTCTAATTGACACGAATGAAAGGTTAATCAAATTCATTAGGTATGTGGAAACTCTAAGTTTATCTTCGACATTACTGACATCGGTAAAGGATAACATAGGGACTAAATCTGATCTTAAAATAAGAATTGTCTGAAATGGTCAAACGCATAGCGTTTCAAAAAGAAGTGCAAGGGAACAATAATAAGCTGGTCGGTATTAATTAACTACATAATGTTAATTCTGTTTAAAAAAAATCAGCAATTGTTTTATTTATTTTTCTCCTCTGTTTTTAGCAATAAAATTATGTAGCTACTCAGATTGTGAATGAAGTATTCAATCAAAGATCATCAATCAAGCCAAAGCCTGTACTATGCATAGGTAGCTATATTCATGACAAGCTTTAAAGTGAAATAGCTGAACATGCGTTGCTTAGGTGGGAACGACTAAATAAACATAGGTCGGTACCAATGCTATGAGACTGATTAGAGTTCGCACCACACTGAATTTGTCTATACGGGACTTTTGTACTTTTCGACATCACGGCCTTTCATGAATTATGTGCAGGTGAATTGAAGGGGTAAACTGAAAATTCACACATGTAAAAAAACCAAGGATTTTTTTTCTTTCTTTGAATAATATTGTTGTACAATTGCTTAAATATATCACATTAAAATCTAGAATTTTAATGTTATATATTTAAATAATTGTATTATGAATCTAGCAGACGGCACATGGTTTTATCCGCGTAGTTCCCGTTCCCGTGGGAATACAGGGATAATCTATAATTTCTCCGTTTATGTTAAACGTGAGATCCTGGATAAAGGATCAGGCAAAGTGTCATTGTGTTTATCCATCTGAAAATTCACAGTATCAGCCTGGAGCCTCATTTTTTTTCCTGGTTAATGGCAATAGACTTGCCGTCAACTGCTCAATTGTCAATGGTGGTGTTCTGTGCCCTAAGTGCGAGTTGTTTTTACGCTAACGCGATCGAAACGTTCACTGCGTTTGGCTCTCTGATTGGTTAAAAGCTTGGAGCGGGCCAATCGGTCTCGGAGCGCCGAACGTCATGAACGTGTCGATCGCGTTAACTTAAAACAAACTCGCACTAGGCACTCTGCTCAATAGTGGCTTACAAACAATCTATGAAAGTGCAAGGGTTCATAAAGTTCGTCACCTTCTACGGATATGCGAGATCTAGTATGCTAAATGATAATAACGCGGATAACTCTATAATCGTTATCTAGGATACGTCAGGTTAGATCATCGAGGCAGTAGGTACAGAGTGCATAGTGCGAGTTTGTTTTACGTTAACGCGATCGACACGTTCATGACGTTCGGCGCTCCGATTGGCCCGCTCCAAGCTTGTAACCAATCAGAGAGCCAAACGCGGTGAACGTTTCGATCGCGTTAGCGTAAAAACAACTCGCACTTAGGGCACAGGTGGTGATACCACATCTCAGCATTCTCCATCCTACTCTAAAAGTCACAAAAGTTTTACTCGGTGTTGTGAATTATTCTTCAAAGTTTGGTGTTAAATTTTATTTTTTCGATTTTGTCAATTGTTACAGGACACCGCCCATATTAATTAAAGCGGGATTGAATAAAGTCCATGCGGAAATCTATTTAAACTTTGAAAAAAAAACGGTGAGTTTAATTGTATTTTATTGCAGCTAGCCGGCGTCGTCCGCCATTTTTATCGAAACCTGCATATCGTGTTTTATTAAAGATGATCATAGGAGTTGTTCAAGTTTTTTGCCCAATGTTTAATTAGCTTTAAATAATAGTGTAAACCTTGCTACTGAGTTTACTCCTAACTTTCTGATGTTTGGTAGGGAGCTTATTCTTGTTGCGTACAAAAAACAAGCTTTCCTTCTTCTTACAATTGGTCATTTGTCTTTTTAATGTAAAATCTCTCTCTGTTGGGTAAAGACCTCAATCCTGCACACTTCAGAGGGCCAATTTATTCCAATTCCCTGTTTTAAGACTGTATTTTAATTTCAGTCTTAATCTGTCACATCCACTTCCCCTACATGTTAACAAGTTTTTTTGCCTGAAATTGCACCTATAGAATATTAACGTTTTTAATAACGGGAATCGATCTTCTCGCCTGTAAGTAATGCCCTATCTGTTCCATACACCTCCACTCTCCATTACTCAAGAAGAAAAGCATATACGTAACTAACTTATCACAGTAACGTAACCACACACCCTCAATCACCACAACCATTGTATCCAGAACACAATACACACAGAACACTCGAATGACATACGAGCCTGAGCGTTTTACCATCAACAGTTTCAAATATTTGGTGTAACGGTGAGGACAAGCCGCCGTCCTAAGCAAACAGGCTTGAAGCCGACCCCTCGACTAAGATCGATGATATGGTTACAGACATGACACGTCTTTGCATTCTGAATAACAAAACACGGCTTATGCCAATCACGATTCTTAGATATGTAGTGACAAAATTTCCAGCTGTTCCTATAGCTGTTTATGTATATGAGTTTTTTCAAATATATACACTTGTGGTCATATAATTAAAAGGTATATATTATGTAAATACAAAAGAATACAATAAAAAAATCAACTCTCCATACAAAACTCGATCAACTTTTCGAATATAATATGTATGGAGAGTTGATTTTTTTTTGTCTGTTTTCGAAACAGTTGTAGAACAAATGTTGTTGTTTATGATGTTAGTTATCTACTCCTGCGAGGTTGTTATTGTTTTACAAATTAAATAACCCTGTATATGCTTGTAATTAAAAAAAAATCTTGTTTTTGAAAAAGCGTTTCACTGTATGTGAATGCACCACGACGCTAAAAAAAGCTAAAGATTGTTATAACCTTAATTAGCTTTTTTAGCGTCGTTATAAGATGATGATGTGCTGGTGCCAACACTAATGTATGGAAGTGAATCTATGGCCTGGCAAAAGAGATATAAATGCTGTTGAAATGCAACATTCTTTACAGTGTTTGTCTGGTGAAACTAATAATGATAGATTAAAAAATATTGCAATAAAAAACGCTGAGTGGTAATAGAAGATGTAGTGACAATTAAAACGAGTACTTATCCTTAGATAATATTGTTCATATTATAAGTGCTGGTTCCTACGGTAAAGTGTGGAAGTGAATTTTGGGTGTAACAAAAGAGACTGAAAATAAGAACAAAATATGATGTAGAAATGTATTCCTTAGGATGTAGGTGTGGTATAATTTATGATTGGTAGGTAGATTGAGGAATGTTGTGATAAAACAACGTCGTGGTTTAAAAATTATGTTAGTATGTATTTATAAGAGTTTGATTAGATTTTAAATGACTTTTTCAGTTAATGACAAATATCAGTCACACTGTATTTGGCTGATAGATAGTATTCCTTAAATCTGTAAAAACACTGCGCAATACAAACAGGTACCTATATTTTAAACAAAACATCCACATCCAATTGATTTCACACACATCGTGCAAAGATTTTGCGCCATTAGTACGCGAATAAAAAGATACAAACGTAGCCAGATTTGGCACTACACAATCTCTACGAGACTACGCAAGCACTCGATATTTAACATCCGCTCCTTTTCCCGACACTTCTAACTTCAAACTCTTCAAAACCATAAAAGTTAAATTGAAAGTCAAGAACAAAAAGGGAGTTGGAAATGCAAAGTGCAAAGCGCAAAGCAATTTCAAAGAATGGGTCCCGGTATTTGAAACAAGAAGTGCTTTACCTACCTAAGCGGTCCATAAAGACTTACCAATTCTGTGGGTGGCTATCGAACAGTATCGAACAATTGACAGTCAGGCTCGCTTCGATATGCTTAAACGTTGAATGTTTCTCAATTTAGAACTGTTTTTTGAAGTTAGATGACTTATAATCTGTAAAACAAATATGGCGATATGACATGATGTTTTCTAAACAAAAGCTGAAGATTTAGCAGTAAAAGCTTAGTGGTGTGACCGGCAGTCTGCCAAGTCTGACAAGGTCTTGAGTTTGAACCCAAGGCACGCATTGTACTCGTATAATTATCACTCAATTCAAAAATAGAGATAGTAACGATGTTCTTAAAAACTACTGTTAGTAAAAAAAAACAAAACTCAAAAACAAATCTTAATTATTAGGTGTGGGGTCTTCTGACCAATACCTCCACAGCATGCGACAGCCAGGGTGCATCAAACTTGTCTATCAACGTACTTAGGATGCTGTTAGAACTAAATCGCGCTCTTGATAGTATGGAGTTGGCATCTGCGAACATACCGGACGCACTACAATAGCGCGGTAGTCCCAACAGCATCCTGAAGCAGTTATTATACTGAATACGCAGGGCGTCTAGCGATCTCTTAGTATGCCTTACCCACAGGCCGCTCGTGTAGATGTTGTCTATGTCTATGTTGTCTATGTTGGTCTGTCTGTCTTAAAACTATGATTGAGTGAGATTTCTTGATATGGATAAAGTGGGCACTTTATTAATAGTTATCATCATTTACTTATCTTTTTCGGCTTTCAGTGTTACCTGATGCAGCTGAACCCCGAACAGCTGTGTTTCACATGGAGCGACTGTCTCCTCAATACAGTGACTGGGAAACGCGATACCCTGTGGTAAGACTAACTAATCAGCCTGTCGGGTTTCGGACTACTCGTAACGGCTAATAAGGATAATTTTAACATGCTTTCCGAGGCACGGAGGGGTCTTTATATGTATTGAATAGTCAACAAGTAAATTTATTAATTACTAGCTGCCCCGGCAAACTTCGTTGTGCCTTAGAGTCAATTTATTGCTCTTATTATTTTTTTTTTATATTAGATATACATACGTTGAAAAAGACGACAACAAATAAATCCAAACCAATAATAAATACTACTACTTTTAAATTACAACATGTATATATACCCTAACCTAACTGACCATACCTACCCTATAGCTAACCCAACTATCTAACCTAACTACCTTACTAAAAAATACTAAATTCATAATTTTAATCTGAACTATTGCCTCTATGTTACATACAATAATTTATGCCTATAGTTTTCCCGGTCTACTTTAATTAAAGTCCTAACAGTAAAATAAGTTCTATTTGCAAAGAATTATTAAAGTTCGTCTCTGTCATCATTGCTAGTTACGTAAATTGATTTCCGAAATATAAGACTTTTTTATGCTACATAAAACCTCTAAGTTTTGTAACAAAATAAATTTCAGAACGTAGGTGCGTATTATAAATTGACAACCTTACCTTCTTGGGTTTAGCTTAAGACTTGTCAATTTCAAATTGTCACCAATGAACCAATGAACTGGGAAGTTTGACTCCTGTCATGACATCCAAGATGGCGCTGCGTTTGAAAAATGTTTGAGACAACCGATATTCTTGATATTTATTTTTATGATGTCGAACGGGATAAAAAGTATCCTATGTCCTTCTCCTGGCTCTAAACTACCTCCCTGCCAATTTTCAGCTAAATCGGTTCAGCCGTTCTTGAGTTATAAGCGAAGTAACTAACACGACTTTCTTTTATATATATAGACTATTTGTATTATTTTCAAAAAATTATAAAATAGTGCAATAGAATTTAATTAAGTAACCACGTTTCCGAACAAACTTAATTAAGTAACCACGTTTCCGAACAAACGATGCTCTTTTAATATAGTCTATGGCTGTGAATGACGTTGACATTCGTATAAAAAAAAAAAAAAATTGACATTCGTAACGCGCATTTTTTAAAATATGCAAAATTAAATGTATACTTTTCAATATTTCTGAGAGATTTTCTTAATATTTTTTTCCGTAAGAACCATCCTTGGACTTCCACAAACATTTAAAAAAAAGAATTATCGAAATCGGTTCAGCCGTTCACACGTGATGCCGTGACAACGCGAAACGGGTTTCATTTTTATATATATAGATTATATTGATAAATGTTACTCACCCGTCACTTGTCCCCAAAGGTTCATTTGAAATCAGCGTCAGGTAGCATCTCAGCATCTGTCTGGCATTACCGCTGAAATGAACCTTTTGAAACATGCCATTTTTGTGTAGGTATCTTTTTCTTTATTTATTTTTTTACTGTGTGTGTATCCAGCTGTTGCCAATAAATGTATTTTCTTTCTTTTTTCTTTCTTTCTTTCTTTCTTTCTTTCTTTCTTTCTTTCTTTCTTTCTTTCTTTTTTTCTTTCTTTCTTTCTTGTTCTTTATTTCTTTCTTTCTTTCTTTAACAATCCTTGAGTCGACTTCAGCAACTTGCGATTTACCTGTGCGGTTGTTATTATTTAGCCATAAGCTCCTGTAGATAAATCTATTCTAGATAATCTCTTAAATAATTTTAGTGAAAATGACATTCCAATGTGATGCTTTAAATGTCAATACACAAAACAGGTAAGTAAACCGCGTGAAATGGCAAATAATTATAATTTATTCACACGCTTTAATTATGAGTAACATTAATTTCATTTCATTTAAACTAGCAACCAACCGTGATTTTGTCTACGTATATCTAATTGAACAAACTCTCACTGAGGTTTACTCGCTAACGGGCGAGGGTAATATCAAGAAGTCCCTTAAATCTACCACTCTTCTTCAGGCTCCACACCTTGTTCCACCGCGTAGATTATAGGCTGTAACATTGTAACATGTGTTATTCTGAAGCACTGATCTTTAAGTAACAAAATTATAAAGAGAAAAAATTAGAATTAACTACTCAACCGATTTTTTAAATTATTTTATGATCAGCAAGCTATATCAGCACCGAGTATTATAAGCTGCACTTCATTTTCAAATCTACGAGAGGTCGTGACAATGTTAAAGTTGCAACGCTGGGTACATTTTGAACCTTCAATAAATACACGTGAATGAAACCTTGTAGTTGTATAAAAATTCCCTCATAATTCTTTAGAAGAAAGTATGATATTTATACCAGCATCAAACATTTCTAACAAATGAATAAACAGAAATGACAGTTAAGAGAAAATTTATCTGTAATTCAAACAAGAGCATACAAATACAAATTGAAGTCTTTAAAGTAATGGCTCCCACGCATAAAAAAAGTATTTTCACACCTCTCCTTAGTGAATTTAATTATTTGGAAATACGAATATCATTGGGTAAAAGAAACTCTTACAATAGAATCCCGGCATAGTGTTTATTTTCGAACAGTTTGATGAGAATAATACGGAGAAATAATATTTTAATAATAATGCTCAATATTCTTAGAACAAAATGTAAAAGCACTGTTGTCCTTGAAATACGATACAGTTGTATCTGATACGAAAATATCTTCTATTTCTTACTGCTTATTAGGTCCTGGTACTATTTTCTTTATATAGGTAAGTAAACATACTAAATTTACTTCATATACTTGTATTGCCTACTTTGTTACGAGTATACAGCGCAATGGTTTTATGTGTACTAAGAATAGTTACTTACTAGGAAATGATCAAAAGGCATTTAAAATAGAGTTCAATTACAGAGTAAATAAACAAAACACACCTTAATATAGAACATCAATGATTATTTCCTGTCACTGACCTTCAAAATAACCCAAATATAATGTTTTTCTAATATAATGCAGAGAATCTAGAAGTTATTATTCCACAGTGTCTATTTTGTAGTGAGTTTTTCGTAAAGTTAAATATTTATGAGGTGTATATCAGGTGTAAGCCACGCCGAATAAGCGTGGCTTCGACGCGAGTCCAACGGTCGATTGAATCTCAAAGCGTTGAACACAATGTGATAATTTCCTATTATAACATCCGAATTGATAAATTTATGAGCGCAAATGCATCACGGAGAATATTCTGTAGACATAAATGATATTGATTTTGTGCCAGACTTGCCTATGCTTGTACCCAAAGCATTATTTTCTGCCTCAACGCCAACGTCTAAATTCTGTGAAATGTAAAAAAACATATGCACTTTAAGTTTAAAAGCCAACATAAACGACACACACAGGAAACACATACATACATACATAGCTAATATATTTCAGCCTGTCACGTTTGCAACAGATAAGGTTGTACTTTTACTAAATTACCCAGACAAGCACTAACATTTCCCCGGCGCGGCCCGCAACAGTGAAAAGTAGTATGCTACATTAACGAACGAAAAGTCTTTTTATTTTCACACCACGCTATACACGTGTCGTGCCTCGGTTGTACACCTTTTTGATCATAATGCGAACGGGAAATAATCGCGCAGTCATCCAGGCCGAACTGCCGCTGACACCCGCAAAGCTTTATTATTTTTGAAGGGAGTGTAGACTGTGTAGAAGGGCCGGCAAATAGCTCAGCCTGCAAACACGGTGAACAAGCGTTCATTAAACACTTCTGCGCAATTAACGTGAAACGGTGCGGCGTTGAAAACAATGTTCGTTTTATTTAACGTAACCTTCCGACAAACATCGGACCTCCGCTATCCAAATACGAAGCGAAAAAGGATTTTTTGGCTTGAGCATCGGACATGGACTTTAAAACTATTTTACAAAAACTACAAAACTACCATACCTATTAAGTCAGCAACTCTGTTCGCTAGAAACTTATCCGGATAAATATTGGACTACTGGACTAGATATTATATTGTTGCGCTGGACTGCAGGATGGCTCTGAAAATTTACGGAGTTTCCGTGTGCTACTATCTGGCAATGGCTCATCACTATTTATTTCGGTTGAAGGAACTGCTATATCTCTCGAATGCGATACCCGTAGCGGTCAATTCGTGAGTGTTTCAAACCTAAATCCAAGCAAAATAGCGGAGTAGGCGAAATTCCCGGCGGTTGTATTTGCAGCGTAGCACCGACGCTCGATATTTATTATTCATTCATAAGGAGCACTGCGATATTTACTCTCCCATTACTGCGGCCTCGGAGTCGCGTTTCTTGCATTAAAAATTTAACACGAGTCCGTCTAGAAACAGCATATGAATAAAATGTTCGGTAAACAACATTAAATAAACATAAAGTCACTGAGGCGATCGTTATTCATTGATTGATATTGTTTGTTAAATTCAATGGTTTCGGATGGTTTTAGGAATTGACAAAACTTTTTCACAAAACGTAACAGAATATATCTACCGAAAAAAGCCTAATCCAAAATCGAATTCCGCAAGCCTCGGACCGCTGGACACCGAATAAATAACCACACAATGATAAAAACGGTACAAATGTCTCTCAACAAAGCTCAGTGCTCGCACTCCGCTCAAAAAATGAAAACAATTAGCACTACAGCGCAGCCTGCGCCCGCCGCTAGCAAAAAACTAGCAACCATAGATAATTTACTTTCAATCGCTGCAAGAGCCCGGGACGCGCAGATATTACACGTAGCTTTACTCGGCAAAATATCGGCGAAAAATCTCCATTTTTGTTGGAACGAAATTCATGCAGTTGCTAGCAAAAATTTCGTGATGTACCTACCTACTTTTTTTTTATTGCTATCAGTTTGGGAACTTCATCCAATTTTAAAATGTTGCCCTTACACCATTTTTCAGGTGTATTGTTGCTGCAGTTCTTTGTTTTGTAATATACACATTGTATAGATACTTACATTCAAAAATGATTCCGTAAAAGCTGAAAGATAAACTTTCTCATATTCTGTTAAAAACTCTTATTACTGTCAGATTAAAGAAAATGGGGAGGTTATACTGCATTTTCATTCGAATTACTGTCGTGTAGGAAAGTGGGTCATTATGAAGGCGGATTTCAATTCTTAGCAATGTACGGGTCCCTGCTTTACTATGAAGCAGTTGACCCATGAAGCACTAATAATAACGGGCGGACAATAGGCGTAGCAAGCAAAACCGAGCGGTTTCGTTAAATCAGCGGAGTGAAAGGAATCCTTGAGTTGGATAGGCGCCCGGCGTCGTCGCGGTGAGATTACAGCAATTTATCCGGACTTGCGACATCTCGAATAGGTGGGCTTGGTGTTAACTTGTAGCTTTCACAGAAATTTCTGATACTGTTGTACGATAAACACAGATCTCACGACTATTTTTACTCTAATCGTATTTATAAACTGGAGCCTTTTTGCCATGAGGTAGCCATAAACTACAAAACGCTACGGTATGTTTCTTACATAAGTAATTCTTATATGCTTCGTTCACGTGCATAAACCTATTTGTGCAAGCACGCCAGTAGCGAGTAAGTAAGTACTATTCTGACCTTCTTAAAGAACAGCACCATTAAGGTTAGTATATGCCCTTCTCGGGATTCCCCTGACCTCAAATATTGTAATTTAATAGTGTTTCAATATTTGAGGATTACTCTCTCGCTCTTGAAATAAGTAACCTGCTCTGAAAACTATATTTCTAGAAAATTTACTACCTCATCCGCTTTTCTGCAACGATTGTAGCTATAAAATATTTCTTTTATTTTTACTACTCATGCTTTTCTTCATCCAATTTGATAAATCCGACTTAGTTTGGTTTTTATTTTGGTCATACCGCACAAGGGATTCATGAGTTAAAAGCAACCGCAGTTGCTCTGTCCAATTAGTATAATATGGGTTTTTATCTGAACAATTATAAATAATGTATAATTTCAAAGATGAGAACATTTTTTCTAAATGAAATAAAATTTGATTAGGTATACAAGTAATTTAGCCTAAACTAGGCACTGCCTATTTTCCAGACATCAATGCCGCATCCCTTGATAACTCAATTTTAGACAGATCGGGTAATGTACAGACGCCAGCACGTCAAGTTACCCCAATGTGTCAAACTTCTTTGATCGTTGTTCAACTTTACGACAAACATAATAAGGTTCATATTCAATTGGGAAAATTTGACACATTGGGGTAACTTGATGTGCTGGCGTCTGTACCTAATAAAATAATTAATTTTGGAAAAAAACTTAAAAAATTAAAAAGAAATTACGGCAGGTTACGTAATGTTGTTTTTTTTTTTTTCTTATCCTAGTGTACATCAAAATGATGGACCCTAATCTTATTACAATTTAGCCTCGTATATAGACTAATAAGTAATTTAATTCTAACTTAAACTGTTAAAAATATTGTCTTTACGTACTAAGAATGTGTCCATTGGCACTTTTCTTATTGTCTCTATTAAGGCGAATACACTTTTTCTTGTGTTTTATCTTGTGTTTTGTTGTAAAGTTGTGTAGTCAGTCCTTTTTGTGTTATGGAGGTGTGCACGAGTGAATTAATTAATTATCCTGCAGATTTCTACAAACCTGATATGGTCACTCTATTCATTATTTTTGCATGCCTGACTTTAATTAGAGAACAAAACCCACTAACACCTCCGCAGTCTCATGAATCATCCAACTAATCGCCTAAATCACCAACGATTGCCACAATCCCACCTTTAAACGAGGCAAATAGATCAAACACTAACAAACTTAGCTAGCGGGATATAAAACCAGTATTATAGGGATTTATACGCGGCTAACTAGCACACACTCGTACATAAGGCTGCGTTTTCATAGCGTAGGTAGCTGAGCGGTGCGTAGAAGAAAATATCTACAAATACAATTATTTTATTATCTCTGGTGGTAAACTAAGTGAAATCCTTTTGAACACATAAAACTAGAGAGAGATTTGTGTACGAAGTGTATAAGCGAGGTTCTAAAGTATCATTAAAAAAGAAAAAACATTAATTGGGAATTTGGGACTACACATATAAGCATACCTACATTACGTAAAACATTCATTAATGAAATGAAACTAAAAAAATATACAACAATAACTATTATGTGTCTTTCAGCTTACATAATTTACTTACTAACTGACCATTTAAGAAAAATCTGGGAGTGCATGTGAGGAATGTGTGCAAAAGCTACTAATCTACCATTTAGTTTAAATTATAGACGGTGTTTGATAGAACTTTCAAATTAGTAAAAAGATTCCGCCTTGCCTCCTCGCACAGCTCAGCTTCCCCGCACATCTTCAGTGGAAACGCAGCCTTTAATGCGGCTCTGGCCGGCCGGCAACTCTAATGGCCTTCCATTACGATGCTTGCCACCTGTGCTAATGGGTCAGAAATATTTAATTGATGAGAGCTGTACAGATTTCCCGATTCACATTTTTCATCCATTTCGTAGTGTTTCATGTCCGCTTTGTGGGCAGCCTCATTACTGCAGAATATGGTTTGCTCTTTCTTAGAGGGGGTTTAAAGCAAATTGCTTTTATATTTCCACTGTCTTGTTTTGTGCTGTGAACAAGCTAATTAGATTAAATTGAGTCGTTATAATGTTTAGATGGGAGGAAGTTAGTGTTTTTTTTATAGATGAATGCGAGTGACTGAGTAATAACAGATGTGCGGGCAGTGGCGGTCTGAGGGGAGGGGGTCGTAGGGGGTGGGGGTAGGCCAACCTCCTCCCCTCCAAACACAAAATTTCATTATGAACTTAAAAGAACACAAGATTTCCAATTCTCGTTCCTTTTTTGTTCTGCATTATATTTCATTCTATGTCTTCCCCTTTTCGAAGTCATTGACGGCGACCGCGCCTTGAGGTCGATCTTCAAGATTAAGCAACGCTTGCCTCGGTCAGTAGACAAGTAACCATCCTATGTATATAGGTACAAAGAGCACTTGGTACTCCGAACTTCGGAACTCATGTTCCCTAACCGTTGATTTCGTTGAATATCAGCCTGTGTCGGTTAGATAGAGGTGTACCGACAGCATTGCTATACTGTTAAAATCCCTTCGTGAACATGTAAGTGAAGTGAAGGCGAATTGACATGTCATTCCATCCTAATTCTAGGCACTGACAGTTCACTTCACTTTGGTTTTCACGGGCTGACTTTTACTGAATCGATTGGCAATAGGTACCCATTGATACCCCATCCATAATACACCCACATTTTGCAACAACAAATTGCCTTAAACCTTTCATAACATCAAAGTAATAAACGAAAAGTTTCATTAAAATCATACTATCTAATGTAAAATTGTTCACAGAGGTACGACAAAACCAATGTCTATAATCTAAACCAAATGCGGTTTTGAAATCAAATCCTGTATTTACGTGAACAACGAGCTAAAACAAATTTTCATCGGTAATTTGTTTGTATTAAATGCGTCTGAAAGCCAAAATCTATAGATACAGCCGAACGTATGCATTTACTGAAACAGACAATAAGCGTGTACGACCTAGTTTGGTCCGGATATCGTGTTTTAGACATCAAATTATTGATAAATTTGCTGATAACTACATTTAGTTCACCTCTAGATATTGTTGTTGGGTTTTAACTGCCCTGCTAGTCTTGTGGTCGCAAGCACTGATCCTGATGATCGTGGATTCTTCGTGCACAGCGTTTTTAAGACCTTGAGCTGTAACTAATAATATAATACCAGCCTGTTACTGTTCCACCAGTTTTGCAGTACAAAAGCCTCTCTCTCTTCTCAAATAACGACTATGAGAATATGCGTTCGCGAGATTACTTACTTACTCAAAGTTAGTTTGCGATTTCAGACTTATTACAGGGTGTCGGGGTGTACCCAACTGGTATCAAACTTTTTAATGCAACATATTCAGGGTTGGTCCCAATTTGAAAGTTGTTCACACTCATGGGATAGAACACCCTGTGAAAATTTGTCACATCTATTAATTTTACAATTCAGGTTTCCTAACGATATAAACGATATTAGTAATATTTAAGATAAGGTAAGAAAGTTCCTAGGTACACATGAATAGAAAACTTCGTCAGAAAGCGGCATGCCTGACAGATATTTTCTTGTCAGCGTGTGAAGCCAAGGGGCTCAAAGGCAGTCTAAAAATTCTGACACCAGGGTCACTAAACACACGGAAAGAAGAAGAGAATAGAAAAAGTCATGTCGATACTTCCCCGGATTTAAACGTTTACGCTTACCTCTCATTGTACGGAAGTCCTATACAATACGAGATCAGTTTATGCTGGAAATATATACCTTTACCTTGATGTGTTGCCGTGTGTGCCACCATTATCACTTAAACAGGCAGTTTTGGCGTAGTACGCAGATAACTATAAAATAATACGCGATTGTGGTTTTATTTTCTTCCTTTCTATTTCTTCACAACATGTACCAGGTAAAACTGCTAACAATATTAGAATTGGACCCCGATCCCCACTTCAAAATAACAATTTCAGTGTACCTGCCCGCCATTTTAAATCCAATTCAGCTGCGATTCTATTGTCACGTATTTTGCTTATTATTAGCGGTTAATTATCATCCAGCGAGACGCCATTGCCACAATAACTGTGGTGTGTTCCGCATTGTGTTTGTGTAGTGGCGGGAAATCATTGGTGGCGGCCATTGCGCCTTAATTGTGCAGAAGTATATAACGACCTATCTGCAACATGAGCGAATTGGAATACTAGTGATTATTGTATGTTAGTTCTTTATGAAGTATAATGATAATTGTTACTCATCGTCACATGTCCCAAAGGTTCATTTGAAAATCACCGTCAGGCAGGATCTCAGCATCTGTCTGGCATTACCGCTGAAATGAACCTTTTGGCGCAGCCGTGAGACATGCCATTTTTTGTCTCTTTTTTGTGTTATTGTGTTTTTACTGTGCGTATATCCAGCTGTTGCCAATAAATGTATTTTCTTTCTTCTTTCTTTTCTTTCTTTCTTCTTAGTTATTTGACTGTAGGTACTTAGTTAAACGACTATAAGTAACTCTGGACGGGTGATTATGGTTTGACCGGCGGACTGCTAAGTCATTAGATCTTTAGATCGAACTCAAAGCACGCACTTCTGGCTTTCAGATTCTTTTATTTATTTATTTACTTATTTATTACTACCTCGTTGGTCTAGTGGTCGCAAGCGCTACTGCTGAGCATGAGGTCCCGGGTTCGGTCCCCAGGTCGGGCAAAGTGTTATTGAGTTTTTCTATCTGGAATTTCTCAGTAGCAGCCCGGAGTCTGGATTTGTGCCCGATTGATGGCAATAGGCTCGCCCCCTATTACATGGGACTCAAACATAACTGGCGAAATGTGGGTGTACTATCAGGTACACTTCTGCCTAGCCCTTCGGGGATTACAGGCGTGACGTTATGTATGTATGTATGTTACTTATTTACTAAGTACGGTAAAAGGAAACAAATTACTGTAAATAGACAGTAAAAACAACACACACATTGACTATAAGCAGAACATCATAAAATTAATGTAGGAGTAAAATTAAATAAATCTTAAAAACTAATTTCTGTGGCATGCATTCTCCTCCCAGTACTTCAGACATTCCGACGAAATCACTTTCCACATCACATTCCGGTCTGATGTCCAGGAGGGCATTGCTGAGTGCGGCGAGGGCTCGCGGTATTGGGGATCCTGTCCGAGCAACCGTTATGTGCGTATTGTATTGCTGCAAATACGATGAAGGTAGACATCGTGAGGAAACCGCCAAGCCTAAGAAAAATTTCTGGACGTCATGTGATGCCAAGTCAACTCTGATACCAGATAAGTCAGCTACTCGAAATGAAGAAGAAGGAGCCAGGAGTACGAGTAAGAGTTCGTATCTGAGCACGCATTAAAAAGTTATGCGTAGTCAAACGTACAAAATATAAATACACGGTGTCCACTTAAGAACCTCCTCCTTTTTTCATTGGTTCAAAATAATAGAATACCTACATAATACCCTGGTTTAGTTAGTATCTGAACAAAATCGCGAATTAAATCAATGAACGTTTCACTATTAATGACGAACTCAATTACGATGTTAACTAATTAGTTAGAGATCTTCCTAATAAGTTATTCATAATAATAATGTAATAAGTTAGGATCTAATACGGTTAGTTAATTAGGTAATAGGTAATTAACAGCTCATATTCCATAGCTGCTATCAGCAGCTACGAACTCAAGAGCAATAGTGAACCTACACAAGTAGCTAGGTTCCCCAAAGGACGGCCTGATGCTGTGTTGTGGGGTGTACCTAAGTAGACTGAGTGATTGACTACTGCGCTTTGTGTCACGATTTCGATTCCACAATACAAATATTTGTATGGTCTACAAGTACTTGATCCAGGTCTGGCTACTTGTTGCTGAAGAATCGTCCGTTCCCGCGACCCCCATCTTAGGTTTAAGATGGAACACCAGGATGGTTTCTAGTCAGTTAGAGTCTCCCTGAGGCGGAGGACATCCATAAACATGTTCATGTTAACATGTGTAAATGTTTGTAATTGCACTCGATACAGGCGAAATAACTAGTGTTGGTTTTGTTTTATTGTTTGGTAGGTAGGTACGCCTGTATTTTCCGAAGGATTAATGCAACTGGTACCTAAGTACTTATATTCTATGAAAATCTCCCCGCAAAAAGGTATTTATAAGGTAGCTGTTGTAAGTGGAAACGCCGGGAGGCAGCACCGGACGCCACCACATCAAGTTACCCCAATGTGTCAAATTTTCCGAATTGAAAGTGAACCTTATTCTGTTTGCATAAAGTTGAAAAACGATCAAAGAAATTTGACACATTGGGGTAACTTGATGTGCTGGCGTCTGTACATAAACAATGTGAGCCTCCTCCACAGAATACAGAAAGGCCTCCTCAAATACCTTGGTTTGCCGGGTCGAAACTGTATCAACGTCAAATTGTTACTGCGCATCGTTTGCGGTCAGGACATTTCCACTAAACAATTTTGCTTACCTCATGAAGAAGAAAGAAGTCTGACTCCAAACTGTAAGGTGTGCGGCAAGAAAGAAGATGCACAGCATGTGTTGGTGGAATGTGTCCTATAAATTAATATGAGAAAATGTTATTAATAAAACGATGAATTGGCGTTAATGGATGTTGGAGCTATCCACAGTTTGTTGGCTAAGCAAGCCTACATTTAAAGCTGTAAAACAATTATACATGTAGGTACTTTTTTCTTAGTTATGTAAGTAGAATAAGTAATTTTAATAAGCTGCTAGTTTAGAAAGAAAGCCTATAACTGTAAAAGTACGATGGGATTGACATGGTCACATTTGTGTACAAAAATCCTTTACACAAAAGGGAAAAATATCGTAAAGAAAAAGTAGTATTAGTAAAAAAAACGATAAACAGAAACTTGCAGAACTAAGCTTAGCTATGGTAGTGAAAACGATTAATCGATTTGTTATTGACAGCTGTCTTGTGTTTAAGGTTAGCTGTCATCACTGTCAGTCTGTCATGCATGTCATTGTCATGAATGTCATGATCATGATGGTAATGTCAAATTGTCAAGTCAACATTAATGATCGCTTGGCGTAATTTTATTATTTCATTTCTTTTACTTTATTGCAGTTTATTTACTGTTCATTTGTGAGTTAGGCACATTGTTTTGTGAAGTGCGTGTTTTGTAAAGTAACTGTAGGAGTAATATTAAAATGTCTCATCAAACAGGAATTCAAGGTATAAAAATATACAGTTAACTTCCCCATTTCAAAATAAACCACGTAATATGCTAATAACCCCGGCAAAAACATTTCCTTTCTGCTTATATGGCGATTAAGAAGTTACAACCAAATGAAATCTGGGTATATTTTTAGAAATTATGTTATTCTGGCTTATAACCAGATCTCCCACGCTAAAATTCCATATTGATAACAATGGGTGGTAATAAGAAAAAATGAAATCATGGGTGTTTTCAATTTGCAATGTGGGCTAAATTTTTATTAACTCTATCAGTGTTGAAGAGAAAAAGAAATAAATATACTTAATACCGAATGTGAAATCAATTATTTATATATTTTGATATTGGATTTTGTGGAGGAAGTTACTGTATTATTTAATGTGCCTAACACTTACTTAATTTTATTAATAATTAATAGATTTTAATGCCTACTACAGTAAACTTCAAATTACAATGCACCTTTTGATTTCAGCTAATGCAGAATTGAAGAAATATTTGGGCAAATGTAGGGATGGAAAAATACGAGTCTTGAAAATCAGCATAGAAAATGGTAAGGTGTTTATAATAAACTAAAATCTAAATATAAGTTGTGGTCTGCATCAAATCACAGTTCCAAATGCAGTACCTATTTTATTTGTAGTAACTATCAGATCTTCACAATCCCGTTACAGGGAGCACAATACTCCTTGGTAACCCTATTTCACAGACTTTTGAGGTTCTCAGTACCCGTAAGAACAGTGACCTTCATATGATGGCTAGGACAAATAGCTTAGCATACTTTTCTGTTCATGCAGTCATGTTATCAAAAGTAATTATTTTTTATTTTTTTCATTAATAATATCATACCATACCAGCATGTTACTGTCCCACTGCAGGGCAAAGACCTCTTCTTATACAGAGAAGGCTCAAGGATTGATCACCATGCTTGTGCTAGGTAATGCTTGCTATTAATAATAGTAGGTACTTGATACATGTAATGAATATAAGAGCATGGTACAGACCCTGAGTGACTCAGAGTGGCTTGTGCGCCATGTGGGTGCTGTCTCTGCATGGAACAAAATAAATATTTGTATGGCTTACAGATAAATTGTTTGTGGTTGGGGGGTATGTGTGTGGCTTTAAATGTTTGTAATTGCACCTATAATACCAACATTCATAGCTTGAGGCTATGTTTATCTAAAAAAATATACCTAGTCTAGCCATAAATATTGTTACGAAGAAAAAACATTTTTTTTATTGCAAATAATATTTATTACTTTTACAGTGTGTTAGTTTAATACATAAATATAAAACAATTCAAAATATAAAAAGCTTATTCGAAGTGGTCTCCATTGGCTGCAACACAGTCCTTTAAACGTTGAGGCCAGTTATCAATAGAAGCACGCACTCTTTCCATGGGAAAATTCTTCACTGCCAATCGTATGGATTGTTTTAGGGACTCCAAATTATCATGGCGTTTAGAGCAAGCCATACTCTCTAAAACTGACCATAAATCATAATCCAGCGGATTAAGATCGGGACTAGACGACGGCCAGTCTTCAGCTCTGATGAAGTCCGAAACGTTCATTTCCAACCAAGACTGCGTGGACCGAGCTTTATGACCCGGCGCTGAGTCTTGTTGGAAGGACCATACTTGGTTATTGAACATGGTGTTGTTAAGGGGTTTAACTACCTTCTCAAGAATGGTATCTTGATACACTTGTGCCGATGTTTTGATACCTTTTTCACAAAAATATGGCTCAGTCACTCCTTCATAGCTAACACCCCACCAAACCATCACTGAAGTCGGATAATGCCCACGTTGCACTCTGTCGACTAATTGGGAAGCTTCCTTAGAGCTTTGAGCATAAATACGGTCATTTTGTTTGTTAAAATGTTGCTCAACTGTAAAGATTTTCTCATCCGTAAACAAAATTTTTCTGTGACCTCCCTTTGCGTACCGCTTCAGTAGTTGCTTCGATTTTACCACCCTATTCTTTTTTAAATTATCAGTTAAAAAATGACCAGTGCGTCTCTTATAGGCTGCAAGTCCTAAGTCATCTTTTAAAATGCGTGACATGGTTCTGGGTGCTATCTTCATCTCCCGAGATAAAATCTTTTGCTTTCGGACAGGATTTCTTCGAATTCTTTCCCTTACTGCTTTGACCACCATTTTCGTACGAACACTACGTGGACGGCCAGATCTTTTTCTGTCACAAACAGAGAAGGTCTCATTGTACCTATTAATAGCCCGGTACACAAACATTTGACTAATACCAAGCGTATGGAGAGTTTTAAAAATTACATTCGGCTCCATACCAACTTTGTGTAATGCAATCACAGCGATTCGGTTTTCTTTATCACCCCACTCCATTTTAATATAGCAAAATATTGTACAATGTATTGGCGCCAAAATTAGAAAATACAATGAACAATCGTATAAAAATGACAGATTCCAAATTCAAATGTAATATCTTTCTTATTTTTAATTGTAACAGTATTTATGGCCAGACTATGTATAAATTATAAATAAAATAAATATTTAACATCTTTTCACACAACGCCATTTAGTCCCAAGTTAAGCTTGAGAGCTTGTGTGATGGGTGCTAAACAGCTGATAAACATATTTCTATATTCATACATAGATAAATTACACCCAGACACAGAACAAATGATCATGCTCATCACACTAACATTTGTCCTCGGTGAGAATTGAACCCACAACCTCCGGCATAGCAGTCAGGGTCACTAACTACTAGACCAACCGGCCAGTCAATTTATAGACTACTGTATTACATTTCAGAGCAACTGTTATAGTACAAGTATGGCTTTAAATGTTTGTTATTGCACCTACAACACCAACAGCAGAAATTCATAGTTTGAGACTATGTTTACCTAAAGAAAAAATATTAATATACTAAGTACTGTATTACATTTCAGAGCAGCTGGTGTTATCCAAGTATTACCCAACAAAGCACTCATGGGAACAAGACTTCGATAAATATGTGCCTTCATTGGTAGTTGAAGATATGCCATGTTTCCTGTTATATAGGTTAGTAGCTTTTATTTGATTGTGGCTATTGGTTTCCTTAAATATTTATTTATTAACTGTAGGTTCAGAAGGAGTAATGGTAGTTATTACTTACATGAATTTCAATAAAAAATTTGTTAATAACAGTTAATACTGACTCTAAGTTAGTATTAACTGTTATTAACAAATTTTACCATACATACAAGGATAATCGATACAATCAGTGGTTTGAAGGTCACAGAGGATAGGGCAGAGCCACTCTCTTTTCGCTAAACATTTACTCTCGGGCTCTCTCGCACACTTGCTTATCTGCGGAATGTGGACTGCGAGGAGCTAGCGTGCAAACTGTCACGTTAAATGGCAACAAAAAACACAAAAAAAAAACCTTAATCAAAATAGGTTGATCCGTTCGGGAGTTATTTTGCCACAGACAGGCACACACCGTTGTTTTTGTGACGAGAGATAATAATACAAAGCCCATGTTACATTCCTCATTATTGCCAAGCAAATAGTGCTCTTAGAAATCATCTAAATCTAACATTATTCCTGTATTTTCAGATTTGACTCAACTAACTCCCTTGGCCATGAGTGGTTGCTGCTCAGCTGGTCTCCAGATGGTGCTCCAGTCAGACACAAAATGCTGTATGCCTCCACTAAGGCCACACTCAAACAGGAGTTTGGCTCGGCACATATAAAGGATGAAATGCATGCTACTGTTAAGGTACCAAAGCTTTTTATAACCACAAATGGACTAAACACGATTTAATCAGAGAGAAGTTAAGACTTCTCAGTCACCATTTGCGCCATGCGCCTGCCTCTCATGCACGAGGTTATGTTTCAAATCCAGGCAAGCACCCGCTATTTCAATTCATATGTACTTTCTAAGTTTATCTTAGACATCATTGACTATGGTGAAGTAATAACATCGTGAGGAAACCTGGACTTATAGTGATGATGAAGATGATGATCATGGAATATTATAAGATTGGAATTAGCAATCCGCCTTGAGTAAGTGTGGTGCTCTGGGCTTCTTTGTATGAGATGAGGCCTTTGCTCTGCAGTGGAACAGTAACAGGCTGGTATTATAGTCACCACTTTTAGGCAACCTCTTATATTATACTCATTCCTTATTTTATACATTTTCATAACACCACATCCCTCGGACCCTAATTTCTAAACTTGAGCTGAAAATGGTAAAAGGGCGCCAAAGCACAAAAGGTCCGCTACAGTCATGTTTATAGACGACAAACCAAAATGTGCTCAGCATGCCAGAATAGAATATATATAAATACTCTTTATTGTACACCATAAAAAATTACAAACCAGCCAGATGTCGCGACTACATGACAAATTTAAAAGACCAATTCATAGCTTGGCGCTGAGGACACGTTTTTGCAGCGCGTTTTTGAAAAAAGAAAAGACAGAATGAAAAGTATTTTTTGGGCACAACACAGGCGCACTATAATCAATAAAAGCACAAAAGAAAAAAGTTAAATGGAAAAATAGAAATAACAAAACAAAAAATTATGTGCCTTGCAGCTGCTTTAAACAGACATCGATTTTTTTGTTAAGAGGTTAATGTCGTCTAATTTCAACAAGAGCAATGACCTCGCAACAATCAATAATCTCATCATTGTCTTGAGAATTCTGATGATTTATTGTCTGTTGTTTTTCTCGTTGTAATTGAATCATCAAAATTTGTCCTAACTATGACGTCACTGATAAAAGTAGTAAACAAGCAATTTTATAAGTAGATTATCAAAATTGTTCATCATAACAATACAAACTACTAATCACAGTAAACAATTCTCCAGTTATGTGTAAATTATATGTGATAGAGGATAAAATGCCATCAATCAGCACAATCAGTTAAAACAAGTTCAAGTTAGGTTCTAATCTAAAACTTATGTTTTAACATTAGAAAAAGCTTGCTATTGAAAAACAATAGGCAATTTAACAATAGGCATTTTTTTCAATTTAAACTGTTGGTAATATTTAAAGGAAGTCCATTATCCATTAATATTTAGGTACATTTTGAACATGGATGATAAAAAAATTGAGCTGGAATTATTATAAATTACTTTTAAGAAGGTTTACAGACTAATTACATATTATTAGGTAGGTAACAAGAATTAAACAATTGAATAGCTAATAACAAGCTTCTACAGATATTTGTAACATAACGATTAATAAAACTAAAGCCGAAAAGTTGAAGTTGTAGGTTTGTTTTTATACAATTTTATGTTGTTACATTTCTAGTTGCTCTAGCTGATTTTGTATTCATTAGAAGGAACATCGGCTATCACAGTAATAATATTATAAAGGCAAAAGTTTGTGAGTGTGTTTGTCACTTCTTCACGTCTTAACGGCGGGAGCGATTTTAATAAAATTTAGTACGGAGTAAGCTAACACGCTGGATTAACACATATGCAACTTTTTATCCCTGTATTCCCATGGGAACGGGACCTACGCGGGTAAACAGCGTGACGTCTGCTAGTATTATTTCATTTTAGAAACTACTAAGTGGAGATAATGTTAAAGTTTCTAGGAAAAAGTAGGTACGACATTCACGAGAGTTAAGTCGCGAGCGAAATGGTATTGTATAATATTCTTGTTCTTTTTATTTATAGGAGGAAGTGAGTCTGAAAGGCTACAAGGCTCATTTGACTGGAGTGAGCGCGCCCGCCCCGCTGACGGATCGCGAGGAGGCCTTGAAGGAGTTACAGGAGAGCGAACACGACACCAATTATGGAACTGATGCCAGGTAGTCTATTTATGATTAATTTACTCAAACTTTCGCAAACTGGAAATCGTGATGGTTCAAAGTATAATACAGAATCTCATTCTGATCAGCCATGAATTATCCAATAAGGAAAAATTCTTACAGTGGCAGTTACAGACCATTGAAATGTTACATATTATGTTTTTTTGGCTTAGCATGCATTTGTCAGAAGAGGCAGTTTTTATTATTTGAAGGAAAGGAGGGGTTTGTGTAAAGTTAGATCCAAGTTTGTGTGCTTGACCACTGCGGCTATCTTGGAAAAAGGGGTACAAATGTTTCTATGGTTTATCTAACAAACTCACTTGGTGTCACACAGAAATATAATGACAATTTTGTTGCTAATTTCTTTACAATTTGCTCAAGTAACTTTACTTACTCATAGAACCTAAAATAACTAAGTTATAAGCGAATTGTGGATGTTTTAATTTTTGCTTTTATTTCTGTTTCCTTGACAGTTCTAGTTTTATTTTCACCATGCTAGCCCAAATTAATGTAACTTTTCAATGAGCTGCATATTAAAAGCACTTAAATTAACAATGACATACCAGTTACCAATACTTTACTACTAAAAGGAACTCGTGCTCTGTTGTAAACCCAAAAGCAGTAAATAGATTTTAAATATTTCAGGCAGTCGACAATGGGTGGTGTTTCTTTCCCTATAACTGAGGATTCCAAACAAGGAATACATGATCTCAAACGAGGTTCCTATAACTACTTGCAATTTAAGATAGGTGAGTTCCATTCAAATTATTAAGATATTATTATTATCATCATATTAACGGCCTTGTAATGTGCTATTCCCTGCTTCTTCCCTGCTGAAAACGACTTTATAAGCGAAAGTGTTAAAATATTTTTTAAATGACTTATTTATAGGAAAAACTAAAATTAAATATCATGTAATTATCCTCCCTTATTTCGCCAATTATGTTTATGTCCCAAAACAGTACCAATGTTCATTGTGTATTTCAGATTTAGATGAGGAAAATATCCATTTATCCAAAGCGGCCAACATTTCTCTCGCTGAATTACCACAGCAGGTCCCTAACGACCAAGCCAGATACCACTTGTACATATTCAAGCACACTCATGAGAGTGACTACATGGAGAGTGTAGGTGGGTACTACCAACTTATATAAACTAACTAATAGTGTGGACCGAAAGTGGTCATATAAATAAATAAACAGTAATCTTCTTATAAGTAACTAGCTGTACCCTGCCATGCTTCGCTGTGGCACATTGTGATTATTATTATTATTATGAGCCTGTGGTGTCCCACTGCAGGACAAAGGCCTCCCTTCCATTTTTCCACTCCTTCCTGTCTTCAGCCACTTTTGCCAATCCTTCAGAAAGGAGTCCAACTCGTCACGCCATCTCCTTCTGGGCCTGCCGCGTTGCCGGCTCCTGCTGTCCGGGATCCAGTCGGTGGATACCTTCGCCCAATTTCGTGGCGACATGCGGCGGATGTGGCCTGCCCAGTCCCATTTTAGTTTAGCGGCTGAGTTGCCTACGTCTGCGATTTGTGTTGAATGGTTAAAAAAAGTGATTGTTTTATGTATCTATTTTTTGTAAAAAACAAAAAAAATAGATAAAAACAATCCTTGATGCGGATTATATTTTATATATCATG
Organism: Euplexia lucipara; assembly: GCA_921972225.1. Lineage (NCBI taxonomy): Eukaryota > Metazoa > Arthropoda > Insecta > Lepidoptera > Noctuidae > Euplexia > Euplexia lucipara. The sequence goes on along the minus strand of OV179144.1, from coordinate 9,102,872 downwards.
CTAAAATTTCAGCTCGATCAGTGCAGAACTTTTTGAGTTTTTGATGCTGCTAAAATTTCAGCTTGACCTGTGCAGAACTTTTTGATTTTTTGAAGCATAGGTACACAAACCAACATTACATTTTTATGTATAAGTAATAATATAAAATTCTCGTGCCACAATGTTAGTTACCATACTCCTCCGAAACGGCTTGACCGATGTTTATGAAATTTTAAATTTAATCAACTTTAGCTTCAAGCAGTAAAGTTCAGTTTTCCTTGGCTGTTTCATGACTGCAAGGTTTCCGTTTTCGATTAGTTTTATGCAAAAAATAAATGGTGTTTATGCGACGTTTGGAAAGGATCTTAATTTCTTGCGATGAAAATAGAATTTTGTTGTGTGTAATAATAAGTTGTATTCCCAATTGCTTCTAAATTTTGGGAATTTTGAAGCAATTGGGGAAGCATTACTATTATCCACGACGTAGAATCTTTAAATATAAAAGTCCCGCGCTACGACGTTTGTCCGCGATAATCCCTGGAACTACTTAACAAAATTTTATAAAATTGGGCTTTCTGGGTGTAATATTTATAATCTTGGTTTCTTTATTTATTTTTTGAATTACCAACGACAAATAATTAAATATAAATATGTTCCACAACTTTTCACACAACGCCATTTAGTCCCAAGTTAAGCTTGAGAGCTTGTGTTATGGGTACTAAACAGCTGATAAGCATACTTATATTTTTAAATACATACATATTATAGATAAAGTACACCCAGACACAGAACAAATGATTGTGCTCATCACACAAACATTTGTCCTGTATTGTCATACAATATTTATTGCCTTATTCAATATTATAAACAGCATACAGTTTAAACAGCAACTGTAACACACTAAATTCTAACCACAACTTACATATTGTTGGGTAAACAATCCTTTATTTTTTTCCTCTTTGTATGATGCACTCTGTCCCTTCATCTTTTGTGTTACGCTTTTGAATAAGTCATGCGTGTTATGCGCCCAATTATGGTGAATACACATCAATGTACCTACTGTTTGTCAGCTGTCATATTATAAGGTCTTATGGGGTTTGTCTTTTGAGCCTCTTGAATATCTTGGTTTTCATTAAGTTTGATGCCAAACAATCCTAATAATGAAATTATTTCTCAATTTTACAGTGTTCATCTACTCCATGCCTGGTTACAACTGCAGTATAAAGGAGAGAATGATGTATTCCAGTTGTAAAGGGCAATTTTTAGAAATTATTGAACAGTCGGGCGTCGAAATCGTTAAACGGGTAAGTTTCACCCTATTTTATGGAATCTCTTATTAAACCTATAAAGATAATAGTAATAAACGTTTAGTTAAGATAACTAGGATCCAATTTGTCAGTAGTAATAAATAACATAACATATCGCCACGCCTGTAATCCCCGAAGGGCTAGGCAGAGGTGTACCTGGTAGTACACCCACATTTCGCCTGTTATGATTAAGTCCCATGTAATAGGGGGCGAGCCTATTGCCATCAATCGGGCACAAATCCAGACTCCGGGCTGCTACTGAGAAATCCCAGATGGAAAAACTCAATAATACTGCCCGACTCGGGGATCGAACCCGGGACCTCATGCTCAGCAGTAGCGCTTGCGACCACTAGACCAACGAGGCAGTCATAGTAATAAATATAAACTTATAACTAGTGTTAGTGAGACAATGATCTTCTGCGTATTGCTTGTAGTATAACTAGATTCGACTGGATTTTTAAGCTCCTGCGCAAACGCAGACACTTTTGTTACACTGACACGGGACACCATTACCAAATATTCATCATAATTCAGGATCATCAAAAAGCGGCAACAGCCTAATGGCTAAGGCGGCAGTTTGGCGATCGAGAGGTCGTGAATTCGAGCCCTAGTCACAAGCGTATTTAGCTTAGTTGGAGGGCTTAACAAGACTATTAGTAAAATGCGGGTTGCATTTTACTAATAGTCTTTACTTTACTTTACTGGTAAGCTTTTTTGAAAAGAAAAATGGTTTGACTGATTTCATACTGTTTATTATAGTATTAAAATCAAATATGCATTAGTAGCTTGTATCCGTCACAAAAAACAACAGTGTCCACGTTTGTGCAGCACATGAGTGAATACTGGCTGCTATAATCCAGTCACAACCATAACCTGCAGCATAATGCATTAACTAAACTGTGTTACAGAGAAATAAATATAGTTGAAAATAGCCTTAATTAAGTTTAGCCCGACAAGAGGAGAATTAGCACTAATAACCTTTGTTTTGTTAACGTTACAGTTAGAAATTGACGACGGCAAGGAGCTCACCGAGGAGTTCCTGTACGACGAGATCCATCCAAAGAGGAATCTGCATCGTCCCGCATTCGCCAAACCTAAGGGCCCTCCGAACAGGGGTGCGAAACGAATCACCAAGTCACAGAATTCGCAGTAATTATAAGCCAAAGACATTCAATACGTACTATAGAAGGGAAAAACAAAATTTTCATAAAAAATTCCACAACTTTCAACAACGCCATCTAGTCCCAAACTAGGCAGAGCTTGTAATATGGGTACTAAACAGCCGATAAACATACTTATATGTATATTGATATCGGTGAAGGAAAACATCGTGAGGAAACCTGGACTTATAGTTAACATAAGTTTGAAATCGCCAATCCGCCTTGAGCAAGCGTGGTGATCAATGCTCGAGCCTTCTCTGTATGAAAAGAGGTCTTTGCCCTGCATTGGGACAGTAACAGGCTGGTATTATTATTATTATTTATGTATATTCCTATATACATACATATTAGAGATAAATTACACCCAGACAAAGAACAAATTGATCGTGCTCATCACACAAACATTTGTCCTGGATTGGAAACAGACCCACGACGTCCGGCATAGAAGTCAGGGCCACTAACTACTAGACCAGGCTATTAGTCTAGTTTAGTATACTCCCCTGCCACTCATATATAGGGTGACTGGTAATTAGTGACCGATACTTAAACACGTGATTGTACTCATAAATATGAATAACTTTCCCAAATAAACTTTTTTTTTTATACTCTTTTACTTTCAATTACGTCAGTACTGCACAACGGGAGCGGTAGGGGTGGCGGGGGAGCGTGTGACGCTACTACTAGTAGATTTAACCTTCCCGAGGTCAGACTATCAGCTGATAGATTGTGCCTATTCGTGCCTACTGTGATCGATGAGAGGCGCGCGCGCGGGATTTTCAAATAGCGTTTTTGTTATAATACTGTGTATAAAAAAAGTTTCTTTGGGAAAGTTTATTGAAATCATGAATACAATCACGTGTTTAAGTATCGGTCACTAATTACCAGTCACCCTATATATTATGTTAGATGGCGTTGCTAAGTCATGGGATCACAGTATGAGATATCATCGCTTGTCCTCTCTGTAGTATGTATGTTAAATCTCTTTGTTATAAGTTCAGCCTGAAGGCTCAGTAAAAGTCTACCTGTAAAAACTTGAGAGAATTGAACTGTCAATGTCTAGCATTAGTATGGAATGACAGGTCAATTTGCCACTTCATCTACATTTTCACTGGGTGATTCTTACAGAATAGCCCTGCAGTAGTAGTCAACAATCACATGGTTAGTAAGAAAAAAGTTTATATGTGGGTAAACATTATTTGGGTATAGTCGACTTTGTAAAAGCTGCACCACTTTTGATAAAAAACTCCCCGCAAATATAATCTTCACTAAGGTTGAAACTTAGTCAGAAGCCCGCAAGTTTGACAACCAGTGATAACCACCATGAGATATATTGTTGTGGAGGTTAAAACGGTTCTTTATTTGGGCTAGAAATCCTCATGGATTACCTCCGCCCTTGGGCGAGCGGAGGGGTCAGTCCAGTTATTACTGACAGGTTATAAGCATATCAAGATCCCTCCGTGCCTCGGAAAGCACGTTAAGCCATTGGTCCCAGTTGTCTACGAGTATTCTGAATCCCGAAAGTCTAGTCTGATAACCGGTCTAACCAAGTGGAATCGTATTACCCAGCCACTGAGTTGTGGAGGTAGGATAGTCAGACGCTCCATGTAAAACATTAGTATTCTGCTGCCTCCATTGCGACTAGAGATGGTGAGTTACATAAACCATTAAATCGTGTTAATTACAGACCTCCTGTCCTCTCGGGTTTAATGAACTAAACGTCAGGGTGAAGTAATTACGAGATCGACTATACGTACCGTAAAACGGGGTGGATAGAAACTCAAGGGTGAATCGAAACAAAACTTTGAGGAGGATTTTTATGCTAGTTTAATTTTGTTTGATAATAAAAAGGTGTCGAAACTTTTTATCTCATTTATTTAAAAGCATTACTTACAGTCCTCGTATGGAACAAACAACTTTTAACTTACGCGAATACCCTCCTCAAAGTTTTGTTTCTATTCACCCCATTTTACCCGGTACCTCATGCCTTTTTTTACCCATCAAGCATGAATTACAAAATGCCACACGCTCATTAAAATTGTAGCTTATTTTTTCGTCCAATCTCCAATCGTGAGTTGATTAGTGTATGTATCTTCGAACGGTTCAGAGTTATATCTGTGGTTATTTGCACAAAATGTACGAGTTTCAACATAAGTATATCGTTCATTGTCTGCATGACTTGCGAACTTACAACTTAAAAAAATAGTTTGTAAGTGAAAATTCAAATTCAAAGCAATAAAGCTACGTGATTAAATAAATACTTCTAGAGTTGTGAGTGTACTTGCCGCTGAAATATTACTAATTGTAACTTGCATAGTTACCCGTATTAAGAATATATTGAAACAATAAAGCGTAGAAAATAAATAAAGACTGGTAGGTCAGTGTGCAATAATAAACACATACATAAAAAAAGTCACAGAAATGTTTAAAACATCGATTATTTAGAGATACGTAAAATACCTGATGATTATAATAAAATAACAAGCATTATTGAAATGAAAATATTATATACAATTTAGCACAGAAAAGGTGCGATCTCTTTGTTCATCAAAAAATTGTCCGCTTCGCTGTCAAAGGCTGGCAACGGTGCCCCTTTGAATGACATTTGTTATTCTTTGGCCAAAAAATATGCCAGTCCCGTGGATCACAGAAGGCGAAAAGTCAAGTGTTTCAAGGTCATTTAAGGTCACAGCTGACGGTCCTTTAAGGTCACAGCTGACTAGAGCCACCCGGCACCCACTCACATGGTCGCACTGACTGGTTGCCCGCGCGACGTTTATTGGTGATAACGCGGCGTCCACCCCACCTGTAGACAACAAGTGGACGCCGCGACAAGGCGATGCGGGGTAGGTGCCGGGTGGTTCTAATGAGCTGGGACCTTTAGCATAACTCCTAAGGCTGCCCAGTGCCCACCCATGTCAGACTTTTTGTAGGACCGATAATCGGATAGATCGGGATCACCATATACTTATTTATTTCTGACCTTCTTTTTGTAGGTAGGACGTGTGCGTTCCACTATAATTGACATCAGTACGTTATATTTGTCTCCTACAAAAATTCGGTCACCGATATCAGACGTGGATAGCCTAATAGGGTTGATACAATTTCCCCAGTAGTAACATTAAAATATATTCTTAACCAAAATCTAACTTTTCAATAATGAAGTTTATTTTTAAAATTCAAAGTATAAATTGTATACTCTAAAAATGTTTAAAACAATCAAATGTAGTACTCGTAGTACGTTATGAATTTAAGTGTACTGACAATCAAAGTATTATTATCAGTTAAATAAACGAATTAGTCGACAATGAAATTATAGAGATGCGTAATGGCATGGTGTTGTATATTATGAACCGCGTTATTTTTTCATTATAAATGTGTGTATCGTCAAATGAAATAATAATTATATGTATAAAAATAAAAGTAGTCAGAGGCTTTATATTTCTGTAGCCCCATATGCCACTCTGTTAGTTCATCTTACTCGTTTTAGTCGTTTATTATGTATAAGTATTTTTGTATAACCCATAAAAGTACATTACTATCTTGAAACCAATTGTGTAATCGTTGTAACAAGTATTAAAACAGTCATTAGATACATAGTGCTGTCCTAATACTTCATTTTTTGTATATTTTTGCATTTGAAATGTTATTAATATTCAATTGTATTTTTCTTAAAAAAAATTGCAAGAACATTTTATTATCGAGTTTTAAATTATATTATGAACGCATATATAGCTCAATCTATTTATTAATTACATCTTGCCATTTTTAAAGTTTTGTAACTTTTATTATAAATGTAAGCGTTCTTTATTATCTCGTTTCAATAAATATTTAGACCTTAGCATTTTTTACCTTTCGTATTTAAAAGTTAAGCGAAAATAAATTTGTTTTTATTCTAAAATTGATGCACAAATACAATAATTATGAAGTTTGTAAATACATATTTCCTTATATTTTTGTATATCGGTTCGACCACATCTGTATTGTGCAATGTCTGTAACAATAAAATGCTTTTAATATAACTTTGACTCTTATTAAGTACAAGTCTCTAGAAACCTTACAATTCTAAACCCAAGCTAGTTCAAACTGAATGTATTCATTTGTTAAAATGATATACACGGAGTGTTGGAAAAAATCGGTACCTACCTAAAGGAATAATATATGACTTCCAGACGTTATATAACTTAATACTTCTGTCCAGCACCATACGGTAGAAGAAATCGTCAATAAGTAATTGCACTGCCTTAAACATGAAAATTCAGAAGATGAAAAATCTATCATCCTCTATTTTCCACACTAAGGGGTAGGTTTTCTGTTTTCAAATATAAATAAGACCATCTTTGAGGTTATTTCCTATCAAATAAAAAATGAAACATCGAAATCTGATAACAGTAAAAAGTAATAGGTACATGGCCAAACATTAAAAAAAATGAAAATATTCCTACTCCTTTAGTTCGTCTTTAAAAAAATAAAAACATGTTATAAATATTGCCTTTATTTTCTAAATCTACTTTATTTACATTAAACTTCATCTCCTGTTCATATAACTAATTCATACTGTAGTATTAAATCAATAAAAGACATTAAATTAAAGTTCTTCATATCAACATCTTTCTTACATAAATTATTACGGTCTTACTTTTTTAAAGTTCGCAATTGATGGAGTTCTGAGGTAGCTGCAGAGTGCAGGAGGGATGTTGACGGATTCTAGTGGGAGATTGACACATCTCTCGTACCGCGCAGGCATCGTCCCAGTTAATCAATCAGTATAACATCATGTCGAAAACTTTACAAATTCATTTTGTGAACTTTGGCTTCTTCAATTTATTTCGTAGTGGGAACGTACAGACGCCAGCACGTCAAGTTACCCCAATGTGTCAAATTATCCCAATTGAATATGAACCTTACTCTGTTCGACATAAAGTTGAAAAACGATCAAAGAAATTTGACACATTGGGGTAACTTGATGTGCTGGCGTCTGTACATTCCACTGATGTAGGTAATATGTATACCGATTGATTAACTGGTAAGGGCTATTTACGCATTTTAACAGTTACGTAATAACATAGTCGTGATTTTGGACTGACGTTCTTATGAATTGATGCGCGCTTGACTCCATAGTAATGAATTGAAGTCAATTCAAGTTATTCAAGGCATAAAAGGTTAAGATTTGATTGTTTATCACATACAAGATTGCCCCCTTAGAAGGGCTTGAACTAGTATCTAAATAAGAACCGTCTCGTCGTCGTGTTATTTAATATCTTCTATCTTTTTCTCCCCAACTTCTAAAACTCGTATTTTATGGTGTTCTGTGAGTTTGTCGTTCTTAATTGTTGCAGCCTTTTCTAGTGCTTGATTGTATTGATCCTCTCTGTAAATCAAAATAATCTGCATTAGAAAACAAATATAATAAACACATTTCGCGGCATTCAAAAGGACCGTATGTCGAAGTCATTTTTGTACAAGAAAACCTATCATAAAATTTTGGTTTCTGGTTTTTGGTCTTTAAAAAAATATTTTATTACGTTTTAGCCTTACAATCAATCATGTCGTATTTTCGCCTTTCAATCGTATCAATTAGAGACACAGCGGACACCGGTGTCCTCTTCGGGGTCCGGTGTCCGCGCTATCATTCTGTCGCGGTGGACACACCAGTATCCTCGCGGAGTTTAATGAATTGATTCCGCGCTGTTATTGTCTTTCTATTGTGTCTCTAATTGACACGATTGAAAGGTTATTCGGCAAATGTTTTTAACAACTGTTACTTTGCCCATTTTTCCATCGACCATACCCGGGTTTCTACGATGATCATGCTTCACGTGCAGACAAGCATATTTAACGTAAAGCTACTATAGTTCATTTGAAATATGAAAAAAAAATTAAACAAATCTTTTTTACAGTCCCGTCAACCGATTTTGACTTCTATTACGTTGGTAGCATGACAAATGGTAGCTGCAGTGTATTGGTATTGTATCCGCGTTTTTGCTTATAATACCATCCTTATAACTACGGAATAGAAGTTAAAATCGGTTGATCGGACTGTAAAATGCTTTGATTAATTTTCTTTTTTATTCAAATGGACTATATAGTAAGCCATCACACCTGTTAACCCCGAAAGAATAAACAGAAGGTTGCATATAGTGGTACATTTTAAACAACTTACCTGTTCTCTTTCAATTTATGTAAGGCTTTCCTAATATCTTCCATTTTGAAACCAGTGATTTTTAATATTCCTATTATCAGGAGTCCAGCAACGGTACTTAATACGGTTCCTGTAAAACATTACAAAAAAAAAACAAGAAACATTAATAATAAATAGTACAAAAATAGAAGTAGCCGTGCCCCAAACAACCCGAGCCCAACCCTGTATCTTAACGGCCCAATTTCACCAGTTAAGTATTATAACTGGGGCTCGAGTCTGCTATTGCAATCGTGTCTCAATGACCGGTCATTGATCGAATATTTGACAACTTTGACAGTTTTTGTATGGGAAATGTGTCATAAGTTTGACGTTATACGTCAAAAATCGATCATTGACCGGTCATTGAGACACGATTGCAATAGCAGACTCGACCCCCTGGTGTCAAGCTGTTTTACTTAAATCAATTCATCAGTAGACCGTACGTCTGTGTATTCTCAATAAAATGTAGTATAAGTATTTTGTGCTTTAGTTTCATACCTAAACCAGCACCAACTAATATAGCAGCTATTCCCATATCAATCTTGTATAACGCGCCGGTGAGGGCTCCAGCCGAAACAAATTCTATTAATGACGTGTCTCCTCGGTACACTGACACAGTTGTTGATGTTAAACTGAAAAAAGAAGTGCAATAGTGACACTAATGATTAGTAAAAAACATGCTTCACCTGTACCTATTCTTCGTAGGGTTAAGCATATGTAACTATAGCACACCCACAGTTCATCAGTTATAGTTAAGATTGTGTTTTTTTCAAATTCCAAATTCAATAAAGTGAAATTTCCGATACACGCGTCAACTACTACTACGACTTACTAATGCGCCAATTACACATAAAACATAATTAACTATAAGTTTTGACTTCAGCGCCATCTAGCGGGAAAATGGCCAAGTTCCGTCTTAAAGCGACACAATGCACACTGCACAGCTTCACGCAGCGGGGTGCGTAGCGACGACGTCATGAGACTGTGAATTTATTTCTTTATTTATGAAAACTTTATGCACAAGTAAAAAAAAACTGTACAAAGGCGGACTTCAACCTTAGGCATTGTGTACCAGTCTACTTGAATGCGTTTTCTGTGACTTGAAAAGAGATATATCCCTCTTTGAAATATGTGTACCTATTATTCCTTAAGTTCATCATAATCATAATCATAAGAGTTACCTAAATATTCCTGTGAAGAAGCATAATCTCCAGCCCCACTTGTAAGCTCCCTTTGCAAAGGCTATTGTGACATAATCTTGTAGTCTTTTCTGAAATAAAATAAATAATTAAATTATAAATTACCTACCTATCTTCTGCCGGCGCCTTTTCCCGCGTAAAAAGTATCTTTGATTAAATAAACCCATGCAAACATTAAGGCAGTGCTATCTATTGCAAAAATTCAGAACTAAAGTTCCGTTAAATATCAGTAAAGTGAAACCATTACCCCAAGGGAAAACATTACTGGGATAAAAAGTATCCTATGTTTTAATTCAGGAAATAGTATATATTTGATGGGCCAACTCTCATCCAAATATGTTCAACAGTTTACGTAGTTAAGTAACAGACATTTAGAATATTAGTAGACACTCAGAAGTTACCTACGTACAAAGACATTCAATACCTATAGACCGGACACAAGTCTGAGTTTTTTTAGTACGCTCCGCTGCCGCTCCAATATTCATATATTATTCTAGATGGCGTTACCGAGACATGGGATCAAAGTTTTTCTATGACATTTCCTTGACATGCCGGCTCTATAGTATTTTAACTCTCTTCGCCTACGTACTACAATCCCAAATGTCATAAAAAAAACTTGGTTCAATCAAAACAGATGATTTGACTTGGCTAAATCCTCCAATACTTCTTTCCTTAAGATTTAATAATATTGAATTTAGAAATTACAGTTGCTTAGGTACTGAGAAATGAATTGCTTAAGCATTGCCTAGCTACTATGTTACTTTGACGTTAGTAAAAATGGGTATTCCAGTTTACCTTAGCCTCAGCAGTTGATTTAAATATTGTTGCTTGATTATTTTCTATGAAATTCATATAAGCCACCCGGGAGCTTACAAACCCTCCCATACATGCTCCGATGAAGGCTCCACATAGTGATGCCTGGAGTACCGTATTAAGTTCCTCGGACACTTCTTCGTATTCACTGAAATTGAATAAAAATATGCTTTTAATTTTGAGTTTCCACTATGGCTTAAAACCTACTAAAAAGTTAACCAACTATTTATTTAATCAACATCAACAATCATATATTCTAATCAGGCTAATAATTAGCGCTTGACGCTGGCAGAATATTCGACGGAAGCAATTAAGCGGTTTGATAAATCGGATCCACAGTCCTAACTGCGATTAGGTACATCTTCAGATTTCCTAGTTAGGTTTCCTACAAATCGGATAGTGTAGTAACTCCTTTAGCTAGCACACTTCAATACCTACCAATACCACAGTCTAAAAACATACAGTCGTCCGACGAAGCTGACTAGACTGGGCAATCGTGCGGGGTGTGAGGGGCGAGACGCGGGAAAGCCGGCCCCGCACTGCAAACAAAACGATGTTCGTAGTGCGGGAGGTATATTCAAGTCAAACGCGTGTAGAAGTTGTCGGCACTTTTCCAGAGATCAAAGCCGTCGTCCTACTGTATTAATATTTATACTGTGCCAATACATTTAAATTACAAAAACCTAAGTACCCACTTATTGCAGTTTTATCATGAACAGTGGACCGAAATGGTGCGGCTTTACCCTATCGCGAGTCTCGTCTCATGTCTCATAGAATGTGCGCAGAATTAATCCCTGGACAAAATGCATAATATAAGAAACACAAAAGGCGGACTCATGCATGGTACGTTTAAAGACAAGAAATGACATTGTAGAGCTTTATCTAGTGCCAATCTTCATGTGGAAATGTGCGAAGCGGCAGGCTGAGTGGGAGTAAAATGGACTCCAATCTCAACAGGGATGAAGGCTAATTTAAAGGTAAGTAAGTACCTAGATTATTTAATGAGTGTATATTTAACCGGTGATTTTTTATTAATTGTAGGTACATAAAACATGAACTTTTAATACGCTAAAACTACCTACCGGTTTGGTGGCTTTTTTTATTTGCGTTGTTGTAGGTAGGCAGGTAAATTGTGCAATTTACATTTTTGCTTGCTCCGAACCCGAAAAAAAATAGTTTTAGCGCAGGTTAGTAATTAGGTAAGTATTCGATCGTCAGTCGAGGAGTCGCCAGTTGCGGAAGTATCGTCCGTTGATCGGGTTGATCCGTGCCCATGACCTCCGGCGCAAGAGTAAGACGCGACACCGGGGTAATTTTTAGGCCGTAAGACGGATAGATCGCTCGCATCTCCCTGGGGCGGAGGACATCCATTAGGTTTTTCCAACCCGAGCAAAAAAGTAACTGTGTTTGTACTGTAAGGCGATTAACACACTGCCACGCACCACGCAGCGTAGCGCGTGAATGCGTGTTTTAACGTTGCTTGTAAGTATCTCCGTTTGTAAAGAAAACACGCACAGTCCAACACACAGAAAATGCATCCACGCGCGTTTCATTCAGTTCAGAGACACGCAACAAGCAGCGTGATGCGTGGCAGTGTGATAATCGCCTAAGTACGTAAAACTCCGAGCGGTCAGCTGGTCGATACCCATGTGTGTTTGAGGATGATTTTGCATAGAGATTCTTTAAAAACCTTTAAATGAAAACATATTTTGTTTTCAAAACCTGGTCAAACATTTTTGTAATTATTGAACTACCCTCAGTTGGAGTGATTACGGTGTTCACCCATATAGTCAATGATATTATAAGTAGGTAAAAAGGTGTAGATAGGTTATAAGCGCTCAGCAAGCGACACGATAAAATGTGGCTAACTAGCCACACTTTACCTCAGTGTCGCTTCGCGACGTCAACAAACGCGTGCGTGCGTTAGTGTGCCGTTTTTGAAATCGGATGTTGTTTAGGTAACCTATCTACACCATTTTACTTATAATATCATTGCACATAGTACTCAAAGTTCAAAGACAATATTGTTTACTAATAACTGAATAAGCCTCCAAGTATAGAGGGTGTTTATACAACACCATTTAGTCCCAAACTAACTCCCGAGCTTGTGCTAGGACTACTAGACAACTAATATACGTACAGTCAGCCTCATAACTCGATAAACATATCCATATTTCCTAAACTCATGAACACTTTAGCTTACACAAATTGCTAAACAAGACTAGTGCCAGGATTTACTTAACGCCTTCAATATTCACTAGTCCTGTTTAGCAATTTGTGTAAGCTAAGGTGTCCATGAGTTTAGGAAATATGGATATGTTCATCGACTTATGAGGCTGACTGTACTTATACATTTCTAAATGGTATTTATTTATTAAATCTGTGTTATTATACACCCACAGACACAGACCAAATGATTATGCTCATCATACAAAACATGACATCATAACATGATGTAAGGAAAGTTTTGAGAATCAATATGGAAGATTTAAATAATAAGAGTAGAGTAGGTGTAAAGTTTTGCATCCTCTATAGAAAGGCAGGCGCAGATCTAACCCCCAAAAAAGGTTGTGTTACTACCAAAACTAGGCCAACTGCTACTCGGATTACAGAGTCATCGATAAGATTCTTGAAAAGGATACATTCAAAAAATGTATGCCACTCCTGGCAAGACCTTGTACAGCAAATACAGGCAAACTAGGTCAAACCCCAATCTTAACTTAGCACTGTTCCCAACATTCTATCGATCTGACCATCATGCCCACAACGGTGAATCCACACTTGAGCAAAGGGGGATCTTCCAACCAAACAGGTGTAGTTTCCGGTGGGCTACTTCTACCCGACAGTTATTGTTGGGATCTTGTATGTTTAATCACGAGGATAACTCAAACTTTGTTATGTAGGATACACATACATAAACTCACACCTTTTTCACATGGGGGTACCAGGTAGGCCCAAACTATTAAACACCTTATGATTCTTACATACTTCTTTTGCTTTGTATACCTGACCTGATGTGAAGGACATCACCAGTAGGGTCATATGTATTTCAAGGATTGTCGGTTTTAGTTTGTATGTGTCAAGATAGATGTGTATATAGTGGAAAACAAAAATATACAGTAAAAGGAATCAAATAATGACATGGCGGAGAATATATATTTGGGAGAAAATCCCAGATAGATTGTGATACAGCTAGGTCTATGATGAAGTTAGACTTTGTCGGTAAGAGATCTCTTATTGCGATAAGGCCATCCATTGTAACACCCCATGTAATCCTTCAAGTTATTATCTGAGAGTTTTAATGGTGCACAATAATTAAGAGTGAATACTCTTAGTAGCTTTGGTTTGACTGTCTTGTTGGACTAGTGGTCGCAAGTGCTACTGCTGAGTATGGGGTCCCAGGTTCGATCCCTAGGTTGTGCCAGGTGTTATTGAGTTTTTCCATCTCAGAATTTCTCAGTAGCAGCCCGGAGACTGAATTTGTGCCCGATTGATGGCAATAGGCTCGCCCCCTATTAAATCGAACTAAACAGCCAGTTGGCGAAATGTGGGTGTAGTACCAGGTACACCTCTGCCTAAACCTTCAGGGATTACAGGAGTGATGTTATGTTATGAGCTTCGTTTTAGCAAGGTACTTGGCAGTCATTAGTGTGTGCCGAAGTTTGGATGTCACAACCTCAATGCAAATGGAAATAGGAGTTTATATGGTTACTATTGTATTAACCCTTTAAACGCTAGTGTCGCATAAATATGACACATATTTTCGTGCCCCTACCGCGGGTGTCGTATTTCTGCGACAGAGAACATGTACTTATGACATTTTTGTTTTATTTTCAAAATACTGACTGTGTGGTTCAACTAAAACCATTATCATATTGAGATATTATTTATGTAACAATAACTTAAAATCGATACTTACAACAATAAATTGTTTGTCCTTATTAACTGTAGGGATTATTTTATTGATTTGTAGCAATTTTGGCCCGGCGCTAGGGGCACGACAACTAATATTTAGCCAAGCGCTTATAAGGTTAATCGTTTAAAAATAGATAAGGATAGCAATCAATTTCGGCAGAAAATATACATGTTGAGCTAGGTTTTTGCTGAAAAGGCTGCAATAGGCTCAATCACAATGGTTAACTATATGCATATCCCCGGGGGTCTATGCAGCAGTACATTCAGTGTAGTCTATTCAGCCAGCGTAAAACTAAAATTCTGTAAACCTCTCATTTAATCTGGTGTAGGTAATATTCCTCAGAAAACCATTAGTGCCCCTGAAAGATAAATATCCGGGTTGATTCTGTTTGCTGACTTACTTTCCAGTGTACATTAATTTCACTCGCTCCCAGCCGGTTTTAGGACCAGTAATACTAGGTCGATTGAGTAAATCTTGATCATACGGACCAGTAGCCCTGTTAAATATAGAAATCCCGAAAGAAGGAGATAATCTTAACACTGTCCGAAACATTGTGAAGGACTGATTTCGAAAATTTAGACCAATATCATTAGAAAATGTCTAGTTTACTGGAAATTATTCTTATTCACTTCGACTATGTATTAATCATAACATTGAATTAATATTTAAAATATGAATTAATTCAAGCCCCGGTAAGTCGTAAGGGCCCGTGGTGACATTGTATATTTACCCGTCCCGTAAAGACAGTTGACGTTGACATTATTGACACATGACATTGTCATCTTGAAGCTGAAGTTTTCGTTTAGAAATAAAGTGTGGTGAAATAGAAAAAACACATTTTAGTCTATGGTTGTTATATTTCATCAAACATTTATGAAATCTGCAAGTTGTAATTTTATTATAGCCATTCATTCACAAAACCACCAAGGATTTTTTTATATAACAAGACTTCTAATGATTAACGAGACGATGGTGCCAATATTATCTTGTTATACAAAACTTTCTTTAAATATTTTCATCTTTTTCACTATAAGTAATGGATGGACATTTACAAGAGCACTTAAAGGAAAACTAGTTTCAGTTTTAAAAATGGTTAATCCTAATACCAAAGTTTTTAGGAATTTCTTTCAATAATCACTATTTTTTAGATTTTTCATCGAAAAATACCGATCCTAGGAAAAATAAATACCTAAATTAAAAGTTTAAAAAACCCCAAACGCCAAAAAGTAAAACTTACATTTAAAAAGTTATTAATACCACTTTCCTATCGTTAAGCCAAGGAATTTTATGTCACGTCGGGGCTATTATAAGAACGCACCCACTTCCTAGTGGGTGTGTGATTTTTTTTAAAACTTGCAATTGTTTTTGCCCTATAGAGTTGTAGTTATATGAATTTTTCAGTGTATTGTATGTAAATCAAATGCTGATCAAAACGAATCCAAACACGACATAATCTGCTATTATTTTATTAACTCAAAAGAGCTGATAACATTGTAACGGCTGAACCGATTTTGATGAATTACATACATACATACATAAACTATAGAGCGCCATATGCTACGATTCTTACATACTTCTTTTGCTTTGTTTACATTCATACATGTTGTCATACACACACGCCGGTTGCGAGTCCTACGCACCTGACCTTTCTGAAGAACCTCACCAATAAGTTCTATGTATGTCCTTCTAGGGCGTCCCCTCCCGGCGTTCCCACTTACATCTGCCTTGTATTTTTAAATACCTTTCGTTAGTCGCCTTTCATTCATCCTTTCAACGTGACCAAACCTTGATGAATTCTATCTAGTAAAATCGCAAGAAAACCTGTTTTGCAAATATGTTATAAAATGTATGACATACGTGCGCTTTAATAGTTACAGCCACTCAAAGACATTCAATACTTAGTTTACTATAGACGGGACATCACGAAAAAAATTTTCATCCGTAATTTGTGTCCTGATGGACACAAGTCTATGAGTTTTTTTTAGTACGCTTCGCTGTCGCTCGAATGTTGATATATTATTCTAGATGGCGTTACTGAGACATGGGATCAAAGTTTTTCTATGACATTTCCTCACATGTCCGCTCTATACCTACTATTTTAAATCTCTTTGCAGCCACTGCTTTCTCAATAACAATATGTCCTCGGCTGCAATTTCAACTTCCCGCACTTAAATCATAAATTATTGTGCTATTAAAACACATTTTGCTCGTAAAGGGTCTTTTATTTCACCAATTTCAGTATCGTAGGTAATGTATCTCATTACGGACTTGTGCGTTATGGTAATGTAAACCGCATGGTAAACCGTGCGTTTTACATTACCAAGATGCTCCGACTAAAACAAACGGTACTTTTTAAACATCTTCGCATAAAGTGTTTATGTCAGAAATGTGGTCAATATTTTAAGAATAAAATTAACTTTGAGAGATGAAATATAAAAAATAAACATTTAATTCGAAAATTTAATTATTTTGACAATTAAGTTCAACAATTTGTATAAAAAAACAAAAAAAAGTTAGTTAGGTACTTTATTAATAATACTGGCTGTTTTTGTGTCTTGGACTAAAAATAAAAAAGTGCAAGTAAAAATGAACCGCTCGCTTTTTCTTTTTGCTGTATTTTTTTATTTGAAAATTTCATCCCGAGTTTTAGTTTTATTTATTTCCTCTCAAGTATGTTATAAAACGTCGGGTGACTTAAGTGTGCTTTCTTGTCGCCCTCGCCTACGTCTCGGGCTAGCAACATCGCCTCGGCTGTAATTATCAACTTACCGCAATAATACCATAATGTACTATATTACATTTCACTTTTCTGAGAACGGGTAAGTTTTTTAAATAAAACATACCAGGCATTCGGCAGTTAACTTAAAATTAAATATTAACAATCTGCAAGAAAGAAAGAAAGACATTAAGTAGGTAGGGTAGACTGGGTACGGTTGATACAAAGGACGGTTGAAACAGAGCAAATATCTCGTAAACGGTTACGCGGGGAGTGAGGGTTGCAAAGGGAAAACGATGCGGACGACTGGTCCAAACACGAATACAGTGCCACGTCGCATCCCGCGGTTCGACGTTGTATACAGGACGCCATATTGTTTTTTATTACCCAAAAGTAAGTAGTTTTTGTCTGTTATTAACGCTTTTAATATCTGTTCCTTTTAAATGAATGTTTTGAGGTGTGTAGTTGCGATTATTACGACGCTTGCAGAATAAGGGATAGTGACTGTTTTTAATGTATGATGATTACTGTCGTAACTATAAAGTATTTTTTTTACGAAAAGTGAGGTTGGGGACGGTTGAAACATTTTCTGTGGGTACGGTTGAAACAGAAAATATAACATAGTAAATGCGTGGATGTGCAGCCAAACAGGAAAAACCATGTCAATATACGATTTACCTACGGCATAACGGGGATTGTTGAGTCTGCTAAGCCCCTCGCTATGGATGTCATAGCGAGGGGCTTAGCAGACTCAACAATCCAACATTCATGGCAGTTTTCGCAAACGGGAATTTACCCATATAACTGAAATCTGTTTAGTGAGATTGATTATGGTCCTGCAGTTGTAATCGATATACCTAGATGACCGCCTACAAGTGCACAAGCTGAACGTATCGTTTTTATAGAAGTTTTTGTTATGTTTATTCTGAAATTAATATCTTTTTTTGTGATTTCTCTAAATCTTTACTAATCATCAAAGGCTGATGATTGAAGTATTAAAATCTTGAAGTCTGATTAATGATGGATAATAAGGTAGGTATTCGTGGAATTAGTATTTAATGATAAAAAACATGTTTCATAAGTATTAATTGTATTGTTTATATGCATATGTTTCAACTGACCCCAATCGCTGTTTCAACCGCCCCTGGAATGGAGACGAAAGAAACATTTTTTTTTTTTAATTTCAATATTTCTAAAATTAGTAATCCGAGAACTATAATAATACTGCCATATCGTAGCCAAAACTTCATATTTGTACTTTACGTATCATTGGTTTATAAACAACAACATTATAAACGATGAAAGCTGAATTGTTTCATCCGTAGGTACCTACCCAGTCACCCCTACATTTATTGGCAACAACCGCAATACACGCATTGTAAAAACATCTGCATCAACATCTGCTCAAAAATGTAGTCGAACATATTTAATTTACTAAATTAATTGGGGCTACCCCGATAAATCAGATTTCTTTGCCGCGTCAAACCCCAATTCGACTGGGTTTAGGTATGTTTGTCTCTTGTCGTTAATTCATTTTTTGTTCCCATTATTTACTGTCTTTTACCTCTGTGTTTACTTAATAAATGCTTTTTCTTTTTTTTTGTAAGTAGGTATAGGTACCTACATTTATGTCAAAACGCTCTAAAACAAAATTATGACTTACATATAAGAAACATCAACATTAATTGTTTTCTAGCAGTTCATTCCAAAGGCTTTTAATTCTCAAGGTTTTCTTTAAAATCATACCTAAGTACCTATGATTTGAATTTATTGTTTAGGCCTTGAATGTAGTTAGGAGTTTTATTGTAAAAGCGTAGGTAGGAGACAGCTAAACGATCACGTTCTTGAGCTTGGTTACAGGAACAGCAAAGTTGCGTTTGTTTCGTAGGTACTTAGGTATTGATATAATTAGGTGATGTAAGTAGGTTGGCTTTAGGACAAATATTAATTAATTGTAGTGTAGTTTTTTTTTAATTATTGCGTGGATCCACGGCATACCAAAGATAAACAATCCCTCCCTTAGTTCTGAAAATAAAATTTAATAGGTAGGTACTTAATAATATTTTTTCCATATTGTATCGTCCCAGCACTTTCAGGTCATGCATGTAGGTATGATCCCTGGAGTGTTATTATTTACCAATCAGTATCTTGTCAGTAGATAGACCTAGGCCAAGAGACAGTCCGTAGGTACACTACGCCTTTTTAATTGTAGGTTACTGAAATGTCTCTTAACTACAGTATTGGTTTCTAAGGACGAGTGGAAGCAAGTAAATTCTTTCTAGGGATACTCAATCATGGGATTAAACAGGCTAGACGAGGGAGGACCATCACAGAATTTTGGGTACACTGCATATTATTAAACAAAATAAATAGTTTGCACTTTTATTTCGACTAATGATGAGACATCATTTTCAGTTGCAATAATACGATTCGGAAAATATTGTATAAAATAAAAGACTACGTACATTTATAGATCTATAGAACTCTCACTGCTCACACAATCAAAGGGTTCAGGTGTTGAAATTCTAATATTGAATCAACGCGGTGGCCTAGGAGCTGGCCAGAACCTGTTATTTTTATTATTGTCACTGGTTATCACTATTTATATACTTAACTAGACTATCAAAGCTTACCTACTCAGCGTGGTTTTTACAATCGCTGCATGATTTCTCGGACACACTCACACTACTCTGCCTCAGTGTGAGTGAGAGTCAGAGCAATGTGGTGTGAGCTGCACGTTTGCTCATTATGCACAAAAGGCACGGTTAGGATCTTTTTTTTTTGTGGAGTGGGCATCTCGCAGACTAGGCGGGCAATCCTGTGGATGTCTTAAATTGGAATTAAGCGTTCAGCCAGAGAAAGTAATACCTATACAGGGTTATTTTTCAATGACCGGCCAAATTTTCACTGGGTGTTCTACCCATGAATATGAACAACTTTCACTATGGGACCGACTCTGAAATCACGAAAAAAAATCAGCTGTTTCATAGTTGTTCATATTCATGGGTAGAACACCCAGTGAAAATTTGGCCGGTCATTGAAAAATAACCCTGTATACGTTACAGACTTCGGCTTAGTGTCGCTGAAGGAAGGGCAGCATTAAGCATGGAACGGTTAGGATCGTCATTTTATGCTGTTTATAAAAATAAGCATGCACTACCATCATAAATAGTTCACATCTGCCTAGCCTTTTCCCAACTATGTTGTCGGCTTCCAGTTTAATCGGATGCAGCTGAATACCAGTGTTTTACATGGAACGACTGCCTGTCAGACCTCTACAACCCAGTAACTGGGTAACATGATACCCCTTGGTTAAACTGCAGGTTGTCAGACTTTCGGGCTTCTGACTAGGTACAAGTAACGACTGTCAAAGATCTACAAATGACAGTCGGGACCAACGGCTTAACGTGCTTTCCGAGGCACGGAGGAGTCTTGGTGTGTAATAAATGGTCACCCATCCACGGACCGACCTCGTCAAGCGTAGCTTAACCTACGATCGACTCATTCGGCTGTACCATCATACATAGTTCTGGGCCACTATTTTATAATGGTATACTACTGGTACTGCGCTACTGGCGCCACTGGTCCCCGGTCCTTCATGGCCTTGTTTTGAACTAGGGGGCGCGGCCCGGTTTGGTTAATTCGTGTAGGTTTATGGTTTTCCCCAGTGGCGGCCTTAGGGGGTGGCGAACAGGGCCAACGCCCGGGGCCTCGCTCTTGCAGGGGCCTCGCTCTTGCAGGGGCCTCGCCTCAAGCAAATTTAAAAAAAATACAGTCTTATTAACTATATTTTTTAAATTTAAAACTTTTCAGTTTGATTCTTAATTATTTATTAACATAACGGTAAATTGAAATAAAGTTAGTTAACTACCTAATTCATTCATTCAAATAAATTAACTGAACTTTACCCCACTATCGAAATATTTACTTAGGTATTTGTATAGCTTTAGCATTTCTCATCAAACATAACGAATACCTACAAACAACCAGGCCTACTTTCGCATCACATAGGTACTGTTTTATAGGACAAAGGCCCTTTGTCCTTTGGAGAAGTACTCCGTGCCCCGGGTGGCAGGTCTTTGCGAGACCCTTTGTCAAAGGGCCTCGCAAAGACCTGCCGCCCGGAGCCTCGCAATGGGTAAGGCCGCCGCTGGTTTTCCTCACGCGAGTTTAGTTCAACTGTTGGTTTTTAATTAAATCCAGGCCATGCCATGCATAGTTGGTATGTATTCGCCTTTAAAGGCTTTTTGTAGTAACTTATTTACTATTTTATTAAAGAAGGAATAATGGTATTATAAATAAAATAAAAACTCCATTTTCAACTATATTTTATTATAAAATCACAAAGAATAAATCTAGAATTCAATAGGGTAGTCACTTAGATATTAATATTGTTGTATAATATATTTATAATTCATTTAACTGTATTACATAATGTAGTTTAGTGAGCGCCCGGCCTCTCAGTCGGACCGTACGCGTTCCATAAAATTAATTTTCACAAAACAATCATCAAAATATGTTTTTTTTTTATCTTGAAATATAGCTCGTTAAAGCTTGCCATTTTGAAAAGTGTATTTATTAGAGATGGAAACATTAGTTAAGTTGAAAAGAAAATATTATTATATCCCTGTCATTCTTCCCAATTATTGGTCTTTGGCATATTGAATTAAGACTAATTAATATTGACATGTTCAAATTGTTTCAGCAAGTCTTACTACGATAGTGAACAAAACTAGATGTGCTTCCCAAGAAACCGATGAGATAAACGTTACTCGAACGACTGTTTACATCTATTTAACTATTTTAACTTTACACACAACCCTTTAATTTGCACACCTTTATTTAATTCTTTTAATGAAACAACTAAAACATTAATAAAAAATCAAGAGGAAACCAAGGAAGGTAGTAGATAACAGTAATATTTCCTAAAAAGGGTTCTCGATAAGTTAGGTAGGTATATAATTAACTAGAGCGACTACTGAAATTAGGATAGGATATTTAACTAGTAAATCTTAAAGTAATGATTATGTTAATCTTTACTATAGATCCTATTAATTTAATTTGTTATTATTAACATAGTCGTGTATAATATTTACATTCTCAGATTAATTTAACATTAGTGTAGCTGCCACTTGCACGCAATAATAATTTCGAAACACTTTCTTTCTTGATTAAAAACAAAACATGGTCCCACAATAGGAATTTCTCCTTTATCGTGGGTGCGTTTATGACATTGAAACTTGCATACACAAACAGTCAGACCAGGAACAACTAGTTGTAGGGCATACAAATCTTTGTTCCGTGCGGGGTTCGACCCGCGACACGTAGCGCAGAAGCGAATCGTGCCGCCAATTAATTGAATACAATGTCACTGGTTGGTGATTCTCACCTGATGTTGCTAAGGTTTTGTCTACGAAGTGGCAGGCACACAATAATTTCGCTAATAACGTTTCTTTACGGAATGGTTCAGTTCTTTCCACACAGTAGGAATAAGGGACGTGGCACGGACACAAAATAACCGCCTCGGGCGATCAAATGCCACGGGCAGCGCTTTAATTTTAATTCACATTATACCCTGTGCGAAATACAATATTCCACTTGATAATATTATATAAAACATAATTATCATTGGCAATATTTTAAGTCCCTTACTCCCTTTACAATTCAACTAAACAACGTGTTTATATTTCGCCTAAATATTTCTTTATCAAGTCAGAAGACTCTGTTGGAAAAGGTAGAGAATTTTTATATTCACAAGTTAGGTATATAAATATATCGAAGCGTAATAGATATAGGTACTTTAAAATGTAGTCGAGTGTAGATTTCGCCAGGATAGTAATAATTAAGTTCTATAAGTACGAATATGTCTAGAATACCAATTGTGTACTAATGTACATCATCTCATTATATTGATCCCCTTTAACATTTATAAGTTTTATTTACAAATAGTTTCTTGAAACTTCTTCAGGTGGTCTGAAATAAAGGGATGAAATTATAACCACAGACAAAATGAATGAAGGCAGTGCGAGTGTGAACCGAATGGAGTACTGTCGCTACTCCGCTTGCTGTCGTATCGTAGACAATTGGTATGGAAATTGAAATAATAAAAGGACTCAGGTAGAAAGGGAAAGGATTGAAAATAAAGAACAAAAAGTATCAATGATAATAATAGTTTAATTATGAAAATTAAAAATAAAGAGTGAAATTAACCACACAAAAGGCTTAAAATTAAAATAAGACGTCGACGACGACACGTAGGCGTCACATGAACCGTCGAGCGGTCGTCGCTGAGGTGGAAGGAAGTCAGACAACATCTAAGCAGAATATCGAGGAGCATGACAGATTATAAGTAATATAGGTATGCGCCTTAGCCAAAGTTCTATTTATTGATATGTTGGCCTTTATTCATATCATTATGACATACTAAATACAGCTAATATATGTATGTAGAGATAAATATTATAAAGCGCAATAAAATATAAGCATATTCAGTGTGATATGCGGGAGATATGTTTGGAACGCAAGAGATACATAGAAGATATAGCTTGGCGGGAGAGTCCGCGCCGACTAACTAGTGACATCGCGCGGATGGCTATCAATTAACACATTCGAAAACAACTTTCACATCATTTCTCAACGCATAACTTTAACTAACAAATTGAAACAATGTTCACTTACAATGAATAAAATTGCATATATTGCGCTTAATAAAACTCTCAAATATAATTTAACTGTAACATTTTCATCAACTTTTCAATAAATGTTAAGATTACTTCAATTACCTTTTACCTAAAATAATCTGTATTGACTTTAAATTTGGCATCTCATCCTAAACACTGATCTATTTATTTATTTTTTTTAATAATATTACCATTAAAATCTAGATATTTAAAATACTTCTCTAAACACATAAATTCCTATAATTATCTATTAGTCAATACCAATATTATTGAGAAAATTTTAGGCCTGAAAACGCTACACACACAGAAAATAGTAATCGACCATGTTTACGAATGTATTGAGCACAAGCGACTGAGAAACTGATTGTAGTGATGCACGCTGAGCAAACCACCGAAGAAACGAAACCGCGGCATGTGTGTAGCGTTCTACGCTGAGTACAGTGGATATGTAATCTCCTCTTTGTGATTCATGTTTAATTTAAATACATAATAATAATACAATTATTATTAAAATTACAAATGCGATTACCGCCGCTCTCACGTCACTCGACCGCCACTCCTCACCATTTCAAAACACAGACACAGAATCCTGCGCCGCATAGAAAAACATTTTCAAAAACGTGCAAAATATCACCACACCCTGGTCACCTAACATTATCTAAACCAAATAACTACTTTTTACGTTTCTTATTATACGTAGGTACTGATTAATACAATTGTATGATTAAATTTTTCTATTAAACCTTACATCATAATGACAATCTAATATTTTTTTTTCAGTTTAATCATCTTACTAAGCTCTATCTTTATTCCTTATGTATGTTACGTGATATATATTATACATTTCATAATAGTGTAAATATGTGATTTTTATAACTTCACAAATGTTTTCTAAAATAAAAGTTTATTTTTTTTTAATTTTGTTTTTTCGAGACTATTTTCCGACAAATGGATAGGTATGTTGAAAGTAATGGAATAGTTAAGACTGCCTGATGTGGTATAACGTGCACTTCCTTCGTGACTGCGGACTGTAGGTAGCGGTGCGTCACTCTTGCGATTCAATCTATGTACACCTCGTACCGTAACGTTTTATTAATCCTACAATATACATTCCCTTTTTCTATCCTAATTGAATACCGACCGTGGCATCGTCGAGATATGTAATGCATTGATTGATAAGTGACTTACAATATTAATTAACATGTCACGGGGCTCACGGCGCGCTGTTCCCGCGATGGGATCCTCTAACTCGTCATATTCAGGTATCTGTTTCACGCATGCTTTGCCTAATCACATAATCACATAATCTGGACGTGTAACTGAACACTTGAACTGGTCCTAACGGTAGCGTGGCTCTCGCGGGTATCCCTCTACCAACAAATTCGTTACCATATAGAATCTTTTTACAAAAGCTTTCCTACCAGACTTTAAAATATTTTGAGACGAATTCATTAGATTTTTAAAAACGTAATCACTTAATTCACAAACTTAATCTCTTTTGCATTGGACTAGACATATTTATATATATTTTTTTAAATTAATTTAAGAAGGCAAAGATGTGTGAAATCCAATCGAGAGCTTAGCGAAGTCCGAAGTGTGAGAAGCTTAACACATCGAATTGGGAGCGTGTCTATGTACAAAACGAAGTATCGAGTAAGTAAGGACAGTTCATTAACTAAAATACTGTTTAATGAAGTTATTGTGACCTAGTGTAAATACTGTTGATTAAATATGTCGTAGAGCAAAATCAGATCTGGCTAATACTTGATAGACCGTCGCCGCAACTCCACCGCAGTGTGGCAATTCATAGCAATAGTGAAAATTATTCTAAAATATATGTTCGCGACAGTCGGCCACACCGGTCCGCCTCCCACCGCTCGCAAATAAATAATTATCTAAAATTAACCACTTAGTGAAACGTATGCACGAGCATTTATATATGTTGTAGCTACCATTAACATAAATTAACATCAAAATAAATGCATCACGTCACTATTATGTCATTGAACATAACGTTTAAATAGTGATATACAACTAGATGCTTAGCGATAAGAGTTGTGATTACACTAACTAATCGTCCATAACTATGGATGAAGTAAAGAACAGACAATATTCTCCTAACAACGAAACAAGATTGGAAGCAAGAACACCGGCCACCGGTGACAGAACGCGGTTACATCTAAAATATATTATTAAAATTATTTCTACAACTAATATTGCACACACATACACATTTCTAAACATAACATTCCAGTAATACAATAAGAAAAAAATGTGTATGCGTACAAAACTATATTTACTTACAAAGAAATGCAATAATAGTAAATTGTGCATATTAAAATAGACAATAAAATATATGTATAAAATACAATTTTAATAGTAATAAGTGCAAATTAATTATGTGACCAAGAGATATTTTAACAATGTGCTAATATTGTGATGGATATAAATTGTAAGGTGGTACATACACTGGCTGCCGTACTGAGGACTAACAAGCAATGTTTGACATTGCGACCCATCGGTGTACACGCGGCTCGTCCCGTGCAAACCTAACTAGCGCAATCTAATTGCAAAACATACCATCCTGATAATTCATATAACGAAATCATATATTGTAATCACCGGGAAATATTATCAAGTTTATATAAAAATAAAATAATTGATATACTTATTCAAAATATGGAATGAATATCACACAAAATATAATTCCTCTCTACGTTTCGACGTCCGTTTAGAATCGTATCGAAAACAAAGTAGACATAAGCAAGTTTCGACTGTGATGATGATAGTATCTTAGTTTAGATGTACAGTAACAGTAAACGTACGTATGTATTAAGAAAATAGAATAGCACTTAGTATCTAGTGTTCCGTGTAAGCGTAATACAGATATATTTTAATTTCAGTCGAGGGAAATTCTCGATTTGTGTGAGAGGTACGATGTTGGTCAGTCGCGTCGGGAGGCTCGCGCCGTCGGAGGGTTGAGGGAGCCTCCTGAGGGACAAGCGACTGTCCCGCTTGTGTGATATTCCGGTCGCGAGCACTTAGATCGAGGACTTGGAGAACGACACTCGCAGGTGGTTGGACTCCGACAGCTGGTAGTTGTGCATCTTAATCAGCGCGGCTACCGCGTCGTCGATTGATGGGAGCTGCACAAGCGCCATTTTGCGGTCCTTCCTGTAATTGGCAAACAAAAAAGTTTTAAAGAAGCTCAATGATTTAATTATAAAAATCTAGAATCCTACTAATATTATAAACGCGAAAGTTTGTGGAGGATGTTTGTTACTCTTTCACGTAAAAACTACTGAATGGATTTTAATTATATTTGGTATGGAGTTAGCCGAGACCCTGGATTAACACATTGGATACTTTTTATCCCTGTATTCCCACGGGAACGGGACCTACGCGGGTGAAACCGCGGGACGTCTGCTAGTTTGTAATAAGTATAAAATTAATAGTAATAATATTTCTTTTTTCAGATATCAAAGATATATATATACCATACCTAATATAGAACTAAAATCAACGAGATTTAAGATACTGTCTAAAGAACATGCGAAGAAATGTTCTAGAAAAGCTGTGATCCGATCCCAGGTCTCAGTAACGCCATCTAGTAGTATCAGTCGTATAATATTGTCATATTGAAGTGGCAGCGGAGCGTTACTAAACTAGACCAATCTACTAGAGTCCTCTAGGACACAAAAAGTATCGGATGAAAATTTTGTTCGTGATGACCCGTCTAGTAAGTATATAATGTCTTTGAGTTAAATATAAAAGAGTAACTTACGGGAAGAACTTGAAAGCCTTGATCGTGAATCCCCGCTTGGTGAAGGCTTCCTTGATATCATCTTCAGACACCGTAGCTCTGTAAAAAAACCACAAATTCAAGCAATCTATCAAATCTATCTCTACGATTCTACGAAAATTATTTGTATATTTTCCCTTTAACTTTACAAGTTACAAGGGAAAAGGCTTAAAAATGGGTTGAAACTTACGGAATGTTGGACAGATGAAGAGTCGCGCTTGGTGGGTAGATGTTCTGGTAGTTTTTGCTGCCAGGCTTCTTGAATCTATGCAGCGGGCTCTGGGAGTAGTCCCTGAAAAATTAATTACGAAAATGTTGAACATAAGAAACCACGGAAGCCGGTTTTCGTAGCGCGACTCGAGCTACGCCGCGTAGCCCTGCGCCTACGCACGTAGTAGCAATGATGTCACGCTACGATATTTGAGCGAAGCGTAGGCGCAGCATTAAAATTGCTACGCCAAAATAGTAGACGTTACAACCCATCAAGTTTAAGTTTCTTAAATTCGCTTCGATTTTATCTTGCCGTTTCTTTTAGACTATATTTTATAAGAGATAAGTAAACTGTTTGTTTTTTGTACGGACAAACTAATACGATTACAAAAAAAAACACATAGAAGCTACACAAGTGGAGTACAATAGTTTTTTTTTTATTATGGTAATCGCGTGCAAAACTCAATAGTGCTATATTTTCCAAAAAAAAAATATCCTTTTTAGTTAGGAACTTCAAATCATAAGGTTATTAATTCAGTTTACTCAATAAGAAATACACATCTATTTATACTTTCTGACCACGCGATTTCTATTTGACGAATATATTAACGTATTGGGAATATCGGCTTAACATATCTTAATAATACAAATATCGGACACAAAATGGGATCACAGAGTCAAGCTCTGATTCAGACCGAGTGATGTAGGTTTAAAGGTCGTGTCAATCACTTATATAACGTGCCTACTGAAAACTGACACAGTTAATAGAAAATATTTATATTTTGGAAACCTATATAAATTGGTGTAAGTAATCGAAACCTTTATACCCTTTTTATTAACCTTTATGATTTATTTATTATACACCACTATTTTTTAATTAGTACAAAAACAATGGGCTGTATCCGTACCTGTTACTGATCATATTTGCGTAATCAAAAGTAAAAATAAACGAAATTCAATTTTTAAATATGCCACTATTTTAAACTTAAATAACGAAAACAGATGTTGGAGGCGGGGCATGCTTAAGCGAGATCACGCGAACGTGAGCGAGAGATGACGATTAATGAATACTAATATTTCCATAAAATGGGTGCCTTTTTGGGATATAAACAAACGCTAATAACTTTACTGTTTACGAATATTATTTATTGATACTTTACAAATATAATGAGAAGACCGTCTAGAATAAGCCCTTTAAGTATTTGTACTAATTAACAATCAGTGGTGTAGAGTTGTTGGTAATGGCACATAATCGTGACTTTCCTATTGGTTATCTTAATTATAACATTAAACAAGTCGGCACTTACAAAGTGTGCTGTGGAAAGCACGTTAAGCCGTCGGTCTCAGCTGTCATTTGTAAATGTTTGACAGTCGTTACGAGAAGTCAGAACTCAGAAAGTTGGATAATCAGGCTAATCAAGTGATTGCGTTAGTGTTGCCTAGTCGCTGGGTCGCGGAGGTCAGACAGCCAGTCGCTAATTAAACCTCAAACTCAGGTCCTGTTAAAAACCAGAGTCAGGTGTTAGCGAGTTGGACCTATTTGGAGCAAATTTAAGGCACAAAATAAGTGGTGTGGCTATGTTGTTACTTTCTTTGTTTCTTTTCATTTATGGTAGATGTATGAGCCACGTGCCAAATAATTGTTCTTTTTTCTTTCTTTCTTCTAGAAATATTCGCATTCAGCTGCACCAAGTTAGACTGGCGACCGATCCCTAACGCTGGATATTAATAATCTATCTCGGTTGCTATCTTGATCCCGATCTTTGTCTGTAACCAATCAACGACCGAATTCGCCTATCCGAGTCTTAAAGATGTCCAATCAGAAGCAGCCGTCAAAAATAAAGGATCGGTATTTGGATTGAGATAGAATATTAATATCGGGCGTAGGACGATAAGGCTAAGCAGATGATGTATCACTAACAGAACTTAATATTTGCAGGTGGTTTACCTGGTAAGTCCAGCATCGGGCTGGCCCTCCTTGGGCAGCTGCACAGTCTGGTGCTTGCTGAGCATCACACGCATCGCCTTCCCGAAGACGCGCAGCTTGTCCATGTGGGTCATGGCTGTACGAAATTGACATGTTATGAAATGGTAAGCAACATTTTATAGTTCCTTTTTTAAAACTGATGGTTCTGTGGGTTTCTGTGTAAACTTGAGGGTACTTTTATAATTGGACGTGAAGACCGCAGCAGGGCTATTTTGTGCATCGTTGCCCGTAGTCTACCTACGAGATACACATGGGTGTATGTTTCCTTCCCGAGGTCCACCTCAGTTTCACTGGGTTTTCCACGGGTTATTATTTCTTCCCATGGTACACCCAGATGAACTGACGTAGGTGGATCACGGTCATTAAGTAGCCATTTAAAGCCTGCTAAAGGTAAGTATTTTTTCTGCTTTGCATACCTGAGTTAATGGTATGGTTTCGATAAATCTATATTGTAAAATGATAAAATGATATTTATTTCTGTAAATAGGTTCATACAAACACTCTTACACGTAATTTTTTAGCGAGGTGAGGTCTGCGTTTCACTATCTGACTACTCTGAGAAGAAACACCGAAATAAACTAAGAGGTCAGTCTGTTTTTAAGGTCATCATCTTGGTCAGATCACATAAGGACCATGCAGATTAGTGTCTGAAATGGCCTTTTGAGGACTAACTCTAAAGGGGATAAATAACAAAGTATCTCATAAGAAAATATTAATGAATAAGACTATAAGTAGCAAGTAAACACGACACTTCATGTTACAAGAAAAACAAACTACAGCAAAGAGGAGAACCATAATCCTAAATAAATACATCCCTCTTAAACTGAAGTCGACCTTAGAGCCTCGAAAATAGGGTTGGTATTGAAATACGTACCTAGATGGGCTTGGTGTGGTTCGGCCATCTGAATGAGGGCTGAATCTTTCTTGTTGTAGAGTATCTTCACACGTTGCACATCGCCATACACGCCTATACGCAAACAAAAGTCTTACAAACACGCATTGAGATTATTTAGATATTGAAACTATGGATAAGTACCCTTATTTGTGTAGAGTGTGTTTTGTTTTATTGTCATGGAAATGTTGTGATAGTAAACACAGTCTAACAATAGGATAATACTCGGAAAATGTTGTCTTAAGTATACCTATAGCTAATCTAAGTGTCTTCACACGGTTTCCTATAAAATACACAGCATATTTTAGTACAACGGCTTGTAATATATAATGTCGTGAAACGGGACAGTCGGAAAATACAAGAAGAAACAACTCCAAGCTCTAAATTGGTCACGTTAAGCTTCCGATTAATGCTTTAGCGGTTAACAGCACCGGCCGTGTACTGGCGCGCTGTGTTAAGCAAATTACTGCAAACAATTATTCACTTCTACTCACTATTTAATTTGCAAAGAGTTCTTAAACTCTCGTTTGCTCATAGTTAACGCACCTCTTTATTTGTAAAAAAAAAAAAGCTTTTAACAGCGATTACCATGTTTGTGGTGTCGCCGTATGTTTACCGATCTTCAGGTAGGTATATTTACTAATACTAAGTAACTTAATAAAAAAAATAAGGGGTGTGATATCATCGTCACATAGAGATGCGTATTTCGCTGTATCGTATCTAGTTTGAAACTGACAGCCCACAAAGAAAATAAAAAAAATATAACTGAAATAAAGACAACACTGGGTAAACAATAGACGATCTATCTATCTTAGCTACGACTAGGGTGTCTGAAACACAAATTGTCATACGAGTTAATAAAGCGTTTAGAATTTAGATTCGATAGTGTTATCAAGCAAAGCTTCGACAAGTGGTCGGATGCGGTTATCAGTACAGAAGTCGAGAATGTTAGCTGACAATTTGTCTTTCAGGCGACAGGGCTCAGGAGCAATATTAATGTTTTAATATAAAATACGGAATGTATGTGCACACGTACCGAAAAGGGTAAAGAGAGCGTCAGGCGTGACCATCTAAAACAATAGGAAAGAGAAAAGAGACAGTTATAAATAGTCGTAAAAGATATCTGACATCATATCTATAAATAAATTAGCAACTTATCTTAAAGGAGTTTAAGTAGAATATATAAATAGAACAACCTGTAACGCCCTACGTGTGGTTAATGCATTAGTTTGTTGGAATTGAAAGTGAACCCACAGTTACAATGGTGTCTGATACGGGCGTTACCGGCTATTGTGTTAGCGTAATGAATAAATTTGCCATTAAACATTCAACTACTAAGTCGGAACATTGTAATGTAGAAATTTTGTCTAAACTGTTTCAAGTATACAATCGGGAGTGAAATTTTGATTTTATTTTTTGTAGAAAAGAGCGGTTATGTGAAAGAGAGGTTTACATCCGCCTGCCAGTATTGAGGTGGGTTATGTCTGTGTGGTACGAACCTCCTCGTTGAGGTTGGACACGAGCAGCACGGTGGCGAGCGGCAGCGGCGGCGCCGCGAGCGCGCGCAGTGCGGGCGACGCCGGCGTCAGCGTCAGCGCGCCGAACGCCGGCAGCCCCACGCCGCCCACGCCCACGCCGTACGGCGACGCCAGGCCCGAGCCCAGGCCCAGGAACTGAGGAGCCAGCACACCGCCACCTGGGGCGATACGACCACTGTTAGACGACCTTGCTGTTTCTATTCGAAGGTAGGTAATATAAAAAAAATACAAGGAAATAAGTGTGAAAGTGTTAAGGTTCGGTACATATCTGACGTCGACACACTAACACATCATCGGTTGAGTGTGAAAGGTTGAATGTTTTATTATATTATATTTGTCTGTTCACGACCGATTATACGCGACGCATCTTCCGTCAGATATGTACCGACCCTAAGAAGTCCTACCTAAAAAAACACTTCATAAATTACCATCTGTAACTCATTAAACTAAGCTTACCGTATCTTAACCAAATAGAAAACGAAAATAATGCTCAAATCTACTAAGGTATAAATACGGAACTGATTTGAATAGATCTCCGTGTCGATATATTATGTATTTCGAAAGCTACTTACTATAATTTAAAAACAAATCAGACAAATAACATAATAACAACAAAAGCAGAACATTCGCAATGGCGGAATGATCCACACATATTACAACCCTCAGCGGTGCAATACGGATTTATGACGAGTTATTAGTCACCGCGGGAATATTTACCATTGAAATATGAATAATAAACAAGAAAAGAGCTAACGTGGAATAGCAAATGTAATTTGGGAGCGTTATTGAAGATTTATTTCACACTGTAACTTC
This sequence comes from Euplexia lucipara, assembly GCA_921972225.1. Taxonomy (NCBI): domain Eukaryota; kingdom Metazoa; phylum Arthropoda; class Insecta; order Lepidoptera; family Noctuidae; genus Euplexia; species Euplexia lucipara. The sequence continues at coordinate 9,069,682 of OV179144.1, read as the reverse complement.
ATACGTATATTGACGTAACAAAAAACATACGCATTTACAGCCAAGAATACAAAATCACCGTAATTTGCAACATAAAGAAAGAAAGGCAAAAGCGCCTTTATACAAAAACATCAAAAACAGTGAAAATGAATAAAATATAGGGACCTATCAGACTACACAGGGAACAAAGCATATTTCTCAGGCATTCAAGATTAATGCTATTACTAGGTACATACAAAATATTCTGACAGTTCTAACGTAGGCAATGAGCAAACCGGAGCTTGAAGATTTAAAATGGAAAGAATGTTTGAGATAAGAAAACCAGTAAACTACCTAAGTAACAAAGTGCAAGAGCGATCGAAGTCAAGTCCAATAGCCAAGTGTAAATGGGGCAGACGTAGATTACCGAAATCGCATTAAGAACTAGCGGTTTCATCGACTTGGACCAATCATCTGCCCCATTGGGTGGGTATCGTTGGATGCAGGACGCAAGAGTCTACGATACATGTGTGAGAGTTGGAGCGCGGTGAAAAAGCTTCCAGGTGCGCAGAGTAGTGTGGACTAACTCATCCTGGATGCGAGGGCCAGGGCGAGGCGTGCCCGCAGTGGCATCAACTCACTGGTCAACAGCTGGTGCGCGTCGCCATCGCCCGACGGCAGCGTCGGGTTCGTGTAGTCCCGAGACTTGTCGTTGTTATACTTCACATTCAGACACGTCATCTTCGAGTAGTCGATGCGCAGTGTGCAGCATCCGTTGTAAATATTCTGCCCATCTAAAGCCTAAAAATAAATAAAAAAAGTTACGATTATTGAAATAACTTTTCTCGTTTGACACGAAAAACAGAACGAATTATAAATCTCATCAAAAACATATTACAAGTCGGAAAAGTTTCACTTCTTTTGAGGGTCGTTTATTTGAGTGATAATAAGGATGTGACGATTTTTATTACTAATAAAATGAATCGCCTTCAATTTAACTTTTTAATACGATCAGGTTAAAAGAAAAAGCATCAAGTAAACTGGGTGCTTGTCTTTTTATTCACTTTATAATTTGCTACGAAAGTATAAAGCCAACAAAGCAAAATTCCTTTTAGCACGAGGTAAAAAATGGATCGATACACTACCCGTAACAAAGAAGAAAAACTCGCATTATGGTCGTGTCAAAATTGTTACGTAGCGAGAGCAACAGCTATTTGTTTGGCCGCGACGCCTGCGGGAGGCTGATAACACCACATCGCGATAGAAAAGAGAATTAATTAAAATGCAACAGCACTCAACCCATTCCTGCGAGCATAAAGCTCGTCGGCGCGGCCGGCGTGTACATAATATTTTTATAATGAAATCAGAATGCAACACGTTTTATTTTCACTAATGAAACTAATGCCATAAAAGAACCGTACAAGTCATATTTATGATCGCGTACTCAGTGCAATCGTCTGGCATAATTTATTGTTACAAATGGCATAGAATTATGCGAAGAGCACTCAACGGTTTCTGTTTATTATTTGTTTTCAAGTTAACAGTACCGAGTCGAAAAAAAAGCATAATTGTTGTGTAAGAGATATTGTAATACTCTTTAGCTCTTGAACGTAACTTAAACATTACATTTTCGTCTTTGGGGACCAATGTTAAATGAAACTAAACAATTTTCCAAATTAATAAAACAGTTTTGTAGAACTAAGTTAGTGTTCGTAAAGAATTCTGGCGGTTTTAGCGGGGCTTTAAAAGGTTTTGTTAGCATTTCGGTGAACAAGAAACATATTTAGGTAGCTGTGTCACACAGTATTATAATTAATTTCTATGGCTAATATAACTTATTATTAATTTTATTATTCAAGAAATGGCATTTGCCAATTTGTATACAAGGTAAAGTTACTAAAATATGTAAGAAGTCTGTAGAAAGAAAGTTTTACCTGAGGATAAAAATTAAAAGCCTGAAATACTTAATTCCTGTGGAGTAAATTGGAGTTCCTTTGTAAACCGTCATCTGTCAAATGAATTATGTCATTTTTACGACGGACTCCATTAGCTGAATAAAAATGTTTTGGGCTTTTAATACCTCAGTTACGTAAATGATTGTGCTAGTAGCCATCGTTAATTATTGCCGAAGCCGTTGTCTTCCTCTGCCATTTTTATATAATAAGAAGGTCGACGGAAATAAAAAAATATGAAGGGCTGCAGGAGAAATAAATCAAATAGATACTTTAATAAGCAAGGCTCATAACAACAGTTTTACAGTGCAATAAAAATATCGGAGGAGTCGTCGAAGAAGCAAAAGTTCGATGTCGGAACGTGGGATATTGGCTGTAGATTTAATAAATTTCTGTTCTATATGCAAATGCGACCCCCTGATGTGTAGACGTGAATAGATTGGCTCGTTTAAAGCTCAACTTATATGGAAATGCGAAAGGCACGTAAGAAAGCGTGGAAGAAGATAGCTTCGATACGTAATTAGTTTTGTAGAGCCTCGCGGGCCCGAATTCGATTTTGAATGCCAAATGTACCGCGGCGAGCGTAAGAGAACCTAACGAGTAATTAATTTACAATTCTAATATGCATCCATTTAATACATAGACATTGTCGAGTGACATTTTAAAAGTCAAATGAGAAAATAATCTGCGATTCCGATATTGTTTCATTTTCAGTAATTTGCATTCGTTACCAAGAGAAATAATGGGATAGGCAACTCTGCTGAAAACAAAACAACGCATAATTACCCAAAATACTTAGCGCGTATCCCGATTTCATACATTTTCTTTCTTTGATAAAATCCAGTAAGCGATTATCTTAATTGATATAAAACCTTTCATCGGAAAACAATCAATCGACATGATTTTTATTGAATTGGGTAGGTTATTAAAACAAGGAAAATGAAAAAGTATTTATCTTAAATAGTGTAATCGATTCAAGTATATCTACGAGTACTATATTTATCGAAAAGTGCTTGTAATATGTTAATTTGCAAAAGAATATTGTAAACAAACAAAGTGTGCTTAAGTGGATTTCAAGGGTTGGAAGCTCCAGTACCGGGAAAGTGAAATAAAAGGATTGAGGCAATGTAATGGTTGACATTGGTTTGGGAAATAGTTTTGATAAACAAAAAACAGTGGTTTTAAGTGCACTAGGAGAGTCTATAAGCAAGTCTTTACTATAAACACCGAAGCCAGCAATCTCATTTTAATAAAGGTCCCTCTAAACTGTTATATTCACAATTAGACCTTTAATGGAGGTATCTCAGATGAACGCTTGTCGTGGATTTGCCAAAGAAAAGAATGAGAGGAAAAAGAATAAGAGGGCAAGAAGGATTTTGAATTGCAGATTAATTTCTTACTTCTTATAAGCTTTTTCGGAGGCACTTTTGAATTTAACTCGGTCGTTACTTTAAGAAGTCTAATTTTAATCTAAAATCTCAATGTTACTTAGAAAAATATTGTGTATATTTTAGAAAATGATCTTAGAAAAACATTACGACGTTGAATATTGTATTAAATGAAACAAGGTTTTCTTTAATTTCTTCTTCTGCTTAGCAACAAATCGTAGACGTCGTTTAAACATTTCACGGCAATTAATTCCATGATCTCTCTGCTAAGTTGCTCCGTTATCTTATCTTGACATACCGTACCTAGTCTGTGGGTCAACTCCCTCCGAGACTAATATTTCATTTTAGTTTTGAGTTCCACCGGCGAACAAAGTTATTCCGTAACATTTAGCACCTGGCTGTTGTAAAAATCCGGGATTCGAACTATGAAGGAAAACGTGCTGCTCAGTTTATAGCGCCCGGCCGATCTACTCCTCTCTCAGTATCAATATTCTCGAGAATTTCATTTTAATCTTCTGAAATGGTTATTTGCGCTCGCGGAGGGAGTCGTAATTGAGGTAAAAAAAATATTAGGAAGAGTGACAAGGTGATAAAACGACAAACGTCACGCCCGATTTTATATTGGAATCTTTTACTGCGTAATAGGGTGAACGAATTTCCGTTCAGTCGATTTATTGGATTCGACAAACACTGGTAATAAATTAAAATTTGTCACTTATATTTTCTGGGGCAGAAAGTTAAGTTGGAGCACTTTAAGCAGGCGGGTGGGGTTCACGGCTACAGTGTCGTCGGCTTCAACGTAAGCTGTAACAAGTGTCTTCCGTATCTCTTAATCACGTCCCCGGTAATTGTTTTATCTTTAGCTCGTTAGAACTCGTTTAAGCAAAGCCTTCTTAGTGAAGGATTAAATGCGGTCCGCCTTAATCCCCCCCCCCCCGCGCCTTGCTAATTCTGGCGGTTTTTCCACGGAGACCAGATAAACGTTTTTGTTGGGGTCCCGAGCTCGCCGCGTTTAATATTTATAAGAGCCGACATAGCTCAGAGTGCTTCTGTTGCCGGTGCAAGGATTACGCTAGCGCCGGAATGCATTTGGTTTTTGTCCGCAGATGACGTCAGAGAAATTGTAATGAAAACATTTTGGGTGCATCGTTTTTATCATGATTGTGACAGCATTCGAATTCTCTTTGACTCGTGTTGATGGCGAAATAAATAGTGTTTAGATAGAGCGTTACGTTTTAATTTAGAATAGTTGGGTTAGTTCGCTAAACAATGTTGTTTTGGACGGGTAGATATCCGCTCGATTAGCCACGGATAAAGGATCACTTATCGGGGCGGGCGGACTCGGCGGTGCACTAAAAACGTACACCAAGAGGAAGCTTTTAACTATGAATAAAAATAAACCCACAAACAAAACGACTGCAAAATTGCTCATTTTAATCACTTCGCTTTTACTATTGGAAAAGCATTTAAAAATTTAAATCGGCACAAAATGAGATTGCACTGTGACGAATGGCACTTTGAGTAATTTCTTTTTGGTTTGTTGGAATAAAAAATATAACTGTTATAATTTCATGGTGAAAAATTTCGATATTAATTGTTGGTATTTTTTTTTATTTGAACTAGTGTTATCAAAGGCTCAGTAGCAATTATCACTATTACTCAGTAACTGGGTTGTGGAGGTCAGATAGGTATTAGCTGCATGTTATATATATTCAGCTGGCTGTCTAACCTAAAGTTAGATTACTCTCTTTCATATCTGACACTTACACCGTAACACCGTAAATTACTCATTTTTTAATTTTAACTTTAATTTAGGTATTTTATTATTATTTTATTGCCATTTTTATAATAGTTTTCAAATTCCTTACATTTTTTTTTCTTTTTTTTCGCTTATATTCCGTTCACGTTGCATGTTCTTGCTTGCCTCATGCAAGACTATAAGTGTTTTAACTTTTTTGCCAAGGGGAGGCCCTGGTGACCTGTACCACAGGTTTTTCTACAAAACCTATTTCAGGCACCAGTCTCTTACATAGGTGGATTATGGTAATACCTTTGTCTCAATTGATATTAATTTTAAGGCAACCAATGTGAAGAGAAATAAAATGTTTTTGAATTGAATTGAACTGGAGATTGGTATCCGACCCCAACATACATAGTTGGGAACGGGCAAGAGAGGTAATGATGATTTGATTTTGATTTGTAGTACAATAAGAAATAAGTCTCTAGTAACAAATAGTTTGTAGCAAATTACCTATAAGCATAGGTACACCTGATTCATGCGAATATTCAGCAAAATTTACTGCGAAAAGCGGACTTTAGTAAAAGGGGAAATAATAAATTAAGTTTTGGTAGTGGCCCTAACCTAATTACGGTACGTAGGTACACATTCGGGGACGCGTCACCGAACAAACCGCGTTCGCTCCATTAGACAATGTAATTAATACTCGCGGTTACCCCTAATTGTGGTTGACTGATAGTGACGAACGAAAATCGAGTGACGATAGCTCAACAACCGCGCCCCCTTAACACACCGTTACCAGTTTGCTTTGGAAACGAAACTAAATTGGTGCTAAATGTATGTACATTGTGACATCATGAATAATGAACTCTACCACTCGCCGCGGGGTAAGGCGTGAATCGGTTTTGTCCAGGAACAATATATTGTTCATGAAACATAATGGCATGGCATTGTTTTACCAATGTTGAAGTAGTATGAGCGTGTAATACAGCCTACGGGCGGTATATTGTGACGTGGCCGGGTAAACCAAGCGAGTGCCGAAAGTTTAAAACTGGTCGTGTTCCACGGTTGATTGTCAGCCGCCTCTTGATTACGGTAAGCAAACCAGCCACAGAACACCAACAAAACAACTGCTAAACAATGTTTGACACGTAACTAGGTGATGCAGAGTGCAGCTCAAGCGGTGTTGACACAGTCTGTAGGATCCAAAACAGGGGTGGGCGATGGCACGTGCAATTTTAAACGGGACTCGGACCTCGGTGCAGGTGAACGACGAACTGTTTGTTAGCCGCCGTGAAATTTCTATGAAGTTTGACCGTCACTAGCACAGAGCAAACGAGACTGTATAGGTAGTTTGAAACTTTGATACAATGTATTTTGTGATGTCAATAGCAATTTTTCAAATAAAGTTGTGCGAGGCAGCGAATGAAAGGAAACAGTCAAAAGTCATGCCGGCTTTATTCTGAAGAAATTTTAACACCAATGTGATAAGCCTTACTATAGATAAAGCTGTGTCGGGTCCCGTTAATGTGAAACAAAATGTGAAAAACCAAATGAAAAAAATAACTACACCCCTACCTAACCCTTGGGCAATAGAGGCGTAATGTTGTGTACGCAGGAACAATTCATGTCAAAAATAGGCGGCAGGGTTTTTTAACCAGCACTTTATTTTTAGTTGTACTTATTTTAAAGGGGAAAAATGTAGTAATTATTCTCTTGCAGCCTACGTAGATGCTCAGATCATAAATTATTTTAGTATCAAGCCCCATACAGTTATTGCACGTCTCCTTTCCTTCGATGCATTGATCTCTTTCAGTAGATAGTTTTACTGCACTAGATTTGTGAGACGCCAACCGTTCGGCGCATGTATTACAGAGTCGCTCAAGGCAAAGATATAACATTTTTGACGGTTACATTGTTTGAACACGTCCCAGTGTTGACACAAAGACACCGGTTAGACGTTGCCGCAGTGCAAAGTGCAATTTTAAAATGTAAACAAAGCCCGCACCTTGAGTCCATAAACGGTATCTCGGATTTCGCCTTATTGAACCTTGGAGACGAAGTCTTGTCAACTATACCTCGTTTACTTATATGAAAAATACAAACGGCTGTTACTGACGCGTATTACTTTTTTATGACAATAATTCATGCAAATAGACTGCGCTGTATGAATTTGACAATTATTTATGATATTGGAAACGATTCACATTTTATTTATTCGTGCTACGTAACGGGTCAAACGATTCAGAAATGGCTACATTCAGGGTGTAATGAAAAAATATGGATGTAACATGATGTAATCGGGGTGTGCATATATTGGGGTGCGTGATGAAAAATCGTGTGCGATACAAACAATAGATGGGGACGCACCTCGGACTGTTAATATGGATTGTCTGTGACAGCGTCGGCTACGTTATGGATGAGGCAGGAGTAGCAGGCCGGAGGGCCGCATGAATCACATTGTTATCAATCATAACTTACTGATGGAGCGGCCAAGGTTCTGATTAACGGCCCACGATACAACCACTACACTAATGAGTGTCTCGCTAGCTAGTAGCACTCCTCTAGGATTAGTGCAAACTGTTGTTTGTGCTTTGACAGTGTTCGGCGAGTGTGTTAGGCGAGTGTTGCTAATGCTTTCAAAATAATTGATCGTTTTACAAAATATTAGCATTTTTATTTAAAAGTATCCAGCAGTTAGAGACATCCTCAGAGCACTGCCAAACTCAACCTTACATTTGGTCGGCATTTGGCCCAGAGCGCTGCACGGCTATTTATATAGGTACATTTACATGTAAGTACATGTAGTCGAGCGCATTAAGAGCGTACATTTCGTGTCTGGGCGTATAAGCCGCCTTCTGAAAAGATTTGATGGCGAGGTTAGAGATTTATGTCAAGGATCATAGAGGCGGGATCGGGGGATTTCAGAGCTCCTAACATCCGACTGTACCCTTTGTGGCTGGAGCACTATCCGGCTTCACTTCACTTTGTACCGCTTACTTGTGCTGCCACTTACCTCGCGGGACGTTTTAATTCCATTTCGAGAAAAAACCCGAGTCCGAAAGGAGTGACTACACACGCTGAGCCCGGGTACCATTTGGTTTGTAAGGGTGGTGTTACAAACTGTGTATACTCCAGCCTTATGAATATAAGCCAGCATTGCACATGTAAGCGGGTACGCCTTTTATACCTGGAGGCTGATATTTTTCAGTTTTGTAGTTGTTTTGCTTGAGTTTAGATTTCAATATTAAAAAAAAATTACTTTTTTTTTTTCTTAATCTCGGTATATTGGAGTGTGCTAGCTAACACGTGACAATCATTCTGAAATGTAATGTTTTACAATGTGTATAAACATTAGTGCTATTTATTGAGCATTTCATTGTATAGATTCTTTGTACACCTCGTTCTTCAAACGAATCAGACAGATGTGTTGCTGGGGAGTTTGTTCCGCCACTTCTTCTTCCCAGCAAAAACACTAGGAAGTGGCGAAGGGTGGGCCGTTTTTGGGGGACTGTCTTTATGTATATTTTTTTTGACGTTCAAAAAGTGCTGATTTCCAGCCTAGTTTGAATAAAGACTTTTGATTTTGATTTTGACTTTAGCATAAAAATTTAGCGACCTATTTAAAACATTCTTTCACCGTTGGGAAGCTTCACTATCCACGGGTGACATTAAGTACTTTTTATCCCTGTATTCCCACGGGAACGGGAACCACGCAAAAATCAACATTTTGACAAAATCAAATTGGCTGCTAAAGTAGGCACCTACTTAAATTTTTGTTTGTTTGCCTTTTTCTCTAAACTCACACACTGATCTGCTGTTTGTTTTTAATTTTATTCATTTGTTTATTCAATATGTATTTCCTTTAATAACATTCTACATTTTATTTTGTATTTTTAATTTTTAGTTATTGTTTATTTTTGTTAATATGTGAGTACAATGCATCTACCAACTTAATATTTTTTTTTATCAAGTCCTTTGCTTATTTTTTATAAACCTATCTCAGTATAGTTTCTATTACTCTAGATGCATCATCCTCACATATAATATGATTATTGTACATACGAAGTTTTGTAAACCTATTTTAAAAGAGTAAGTATGGAGTTTATTGCACATTCTTCTCCATACGAAACTACCATTTGGAATGTGCAACTAAAATCATTCTCTTAATTTATTTAATTTGTAAGTATAACGTTCAAAAGTGCCTGTAGGTAATGGGTCTAATTGAAATAAACGACTTTGACTTTGACTTTGACTTTGACGCGGGTGAAATCGCGTGACGTCCGCGTACAAAGTAAAGTAATTGACTGCTTACGTTAAACAAATAACACACAACATAACCTTCACTAGCTGGAAAACGAAAAAGAATTGTTCCCTAATAAAATGAACATTGATTAACAAGAGCATGCCGATTGCATGTAGCATTGCAATAAACACGAAAGGCAATAAAAAATAGTTGTAGTAGCCTACATTGTATGCTCGTTAGGTCGCATCGGAGTTACGGAGTCACGAGTTACGACCTTAGGATACGTTAACGAGAGCAGACTTATTGCCGTCGCGACCACTGCCGGAGCTAGAGTACTTACGAAACCAATGTTATTGTGCTGACACCGGGATTAAAGTACGCTATTCTCATTTCAATTACGTGTTAAAATGCGGTTCAATTTGGATGGAATGGTCTTTAGATTTTGATGGGTTTTGTGATGGGAGGTGTACCATCGATTGTAGTCAAAGAGATTTAAAAGACTATAATAGAGCGGGCATATCAAGGAAATGTCATAGAAAAACTTTGATCCCATGTCTCAGTAACGCCATCTAGAATAATATATTAATATTGGAGCGGCAGCGGAGCGTACTAAAAAAAACTCATAGACTTGTGTCCGGCAGGACACACTTTTTCGGACGAAAATTTTGTTTGTGATGTCCGGTCTATAGGTATTGAATGTCTTTGATTGTAGTATGTTTATGTCTTCTTAGTATTTTGTAAATTTTTATAATACCATTACAGTCGGACAACATATTAACTCGCTGAAGAATGATTGTAATTTTATTTTTATTGCTCTCCACCTCAGCTGCTCCGCAAGATACTCTGCAACTAGCCAAAACATCTTGATTTCTCAACTACATGCAAGTTTAATATCAATACATTTTACAACTAAACCTTCCAATCACGAAAACAGCATCAAAATCCGTTTCATTATAGACACGGGAAGCTTTTATTTTATAATATCTATATTTTATAGAATAATGCCAAATAATAGTTGCGAGTACATCCGCGTTTATTATAGCAAAAAATAAAGTCTCTTTTGATCCGGCTGCACTAGTGGGCGCGCCAACACGGTCCTATGCTCGACTCCAATCACGACACAGTTGATGGGACTTAGCGTTGCTAAGGTTTCGCCACTCTGCTCTGCCGGTGATACCTCAATTTCACGAGGGGTTTCCCGGCTACCCAACATTAATTTCTAACGTTAAGGCATAAGCTGAACGCGGTGCACACTCTTGAATGTATACCTGTATCTTTTAATTGCAACGCGCTACCAGTTTGCAGCTTATACCAATCGTATTAAGCTCCACAGGAATTGGGCGTAAAGAGCGACTAATTAGGACGGATAGTCGACTCGCTATTGTAGAATTCATTAGCGAATTGTACCTACGCCGCGAGGTATTACAGACAAATTCGGCAAATGAATGGAGTAACAGGCACGTTAAAATTATCTTTTGTGCTGTTATTATCCGTGTTACGAATTGTTTCATTCATTTATACATGAAACTTCTGAATAAAAAAATCAACTTTTACTCAAACCGTGGCGTTCGAATTATAAAAAACAAAAGCCAAAATCTCAGTAGCCATCGGTCTGAAACACAGTTACGTTCAGCGATTCATAACCGTATGGCAACGAAAAAAACAAAAACTCGATAATTATACTCGTAAAGCGAGTTTGCGGAAGCCGCAAAACGAAATTTAATTTGCCCTGAACGCTGCATCAGAAATAAAGTTAAAACAGTCGCTGCAGTAGGCGGCAGTACGCCCAACTTCTAACGCAAATGAATAGCGAATGGGAAAAGTTGAGCCGAGAAAAATGATGTCCCACTCGGCGAGTCCGCGCCGACTATTGTCGTGGGCTCGCGGCTGCCATGTTGTTTCTCGATATTATTGTTATTAAATGCACATAAACGTTCTGTTGTTGTTAAAGCTTTGTTGTAGTTAAGCTGCCGACGAACGCACACGGAACTTTATGTTTTGAGGGCGTCCACACTCCAAATGAACTGAATACATTTCCCACAACTTTTTTCGTTTGTTCAAAGTTGTTTTTTTATTTACATGTAAACACCAGCAATTTTGTAACTGCAATGCTTTCGTTTTCCTCGTTCGTCATTTGTTTGTGTATTTTCCGAATCGTTAGTGATATGTTATAGTTTCGCGGCGACGAAGTTCAAGCAAAATGAACACCGAGGAGTCACTTCATTTCGAGATAGTTCTAGAGTCATTAAAGTGAATGAAACGTACGGCAATAGGAACTTTGTTTTATGGCTTTACTTTACAAACAGTTAAATAAATAAAAAGGAAGAAGTCTTTTACTTACCGTTTTTGCCGTTTGCGCCGATAACGTGTCTGGATACTGAATGAGGGCTTGGAATGAATCTGTAAACAAAATAGACTCTGGATTAGGACTAATGAGAACTGGAGTGTTGAAAAAGAAACTTCGCAAAGCTTGTTGATCTTTATTCAAAGAAAACGAAATAAAGGTTTACTGGATGTTTTATATCGTTCATTAAAATGTATAGTGGTAGTGTACGTATTAAATTAAGTAGTATTAAAGAGAGTTTTAAGAAAATTAATTAGTCTAAGCGTAAATGTAATGTTTTTAACTTTGATAAATGAATTAAGATACGAGTTTGATTAACTGAAATACTACGTACTTTTATACACCCAAATTATACAGATTACCGTTTGTAAATAACCCCTAACTCCAAAGAATAATCTTACACCAAACTTTAGTTTCCCGATAGTTAAGTAACATCAGGGTTTTATAAAATATAACAATTTTTGTAGTCGTAAAACAATTTTCTCTAGAGTACTCGAGTGTTGGATGTCTCACGGAATTCCTGACAGGCAATATCTTGTTCACAAGAACGTTCAAACAAGGTGATATTGGCGCCCGACGTGGGCCACCCACGATCCTCGAACTCGCTCCGAGTTAGTCACAGGTGCACCGCAGGTATTTTATCATCAACACTTTACGGAATATTCAACTAAACAAGTTTCATGCCTATTTACTTTCGTCATAAACTCCTAAAGCAGGAATTTATTGCGTCTGTCACGTTGTTTTACTCGCTCACCTTGTGAAACTTTGATGTGGTAGCGTGTAAAACAGTCTTATTCCGAGACTATTGTAAATAACACATAGTAACACGTGTACTGCGCGGTATTCTCAGAGGTAATCAATGAAAAAAAAAACTCGTTAATCACAAAAACAAGTGCGTAAACAACGGAGAAACTGTGGGAGCACATTCAACTGGAATGGTCCCACAAGTAATATAGTTGGTGGAGTATATTTAGTGCGAGGATAAGCGTTAAACCCCCTAATTTAAGGCATGAGCCGGGCGATCATTGCCGTCCGCTGGGCGAGACCATAAATTCACATTTTTAGGAAACATCGTTCGGGTAGGTAGCACCTGCGTTGGCCACATTACGTACCATTAGACGGTGTGACACAGACTCTCGCTCGGTTAAGGCACTGTTATGTCGTTATTTTGAGGTCGCTCAGCTGTTATGTAATACTTAAAAGCCGTAAGATTTTCTAGTAAATATTCTTTAGTATTAAAAAGTTCTTTTTGCTGAGAAACTGTAACGATTAATTTCTAGTAATATCAACAATGCTTCATATCAGAGAGCAGGCATGTATCCAAGCAGTGGTACTTGTTGGCTGATTCTAATTATGCAATAAGACATTCTCAAATCTTTACCAAACGATTTCGATTAGGTATGTAGCAAACAACCAGTTTGTCTTACTTAAATCTTAATACCAAAAACTTGCAACTGAGAAAAACTCCTTAAGATAAGAAAGAGATTACATAGTATAAAACATGTAGCTAATAACAACATACATAACTTCTGGCAAAGCAAAATTTGTTATTAGAACTCTTCTGTACCTTAACAATTTGCCTGCACCTATAAAATATAGAACGTAGAACCACTCAAGGTAGGAAACGTCGGCGTAAATTAAAAGTAACGCGGTGTCTCCTTCATACATAGTTAAATACTCTTTAAGGCCCCATATTTTCTTTGGCCCATTTGGGAACGTTAAAATGGAATGCATAAAAGGCTTACCGCAAATTGGAGTTTTTATGTAATTACATAGTGAATAAGCAAAAACTTTTTATAGGGACAATGGAGACGGCCACTTGAACGTAATAGTTACTTCGTATGCACCGAGTTCATGAAACAAAAGAAAAATGTAGCTCCGGTTTATTTGGTATTCTGAAATATGTTTTCAGTTTATTTTTCTGAGGATTTTTTTATAACAAGGACTGAGTCGGAAAGCCGATCTTGGGAGAGATTAGGTATTCTGGCCTGTTGGTCTAGTAGTTAGTGACCCTGACTGCTATGCCGGAGGTCGTGGGTTCGATTCCCACCCAGGACAAATGTTTGTGTGATGAGTACGATCATTTGTTCTGTGTCTGGCTGTAATTTATCTATAACATGCACCTATGTATTTAGAAATATATAAGTATGTTTATCAGCGGTTTAGTACCCATAACAAGCTCTTAGCTTAGCATGGGACTAAATGGCGTTGTGTGAAAGTTGTGGAATATTTATTTATTTATTTATTTATTTATTCTGTTTAGAAAAAGATAATGTTTAAAGATTACCTAGTATCCTTGTGTTTTCTTTTGAAAGTGCTTTTACAAAACTATATTCAGTTTGATATTATAGATGTATAACCTATGTAATTAAATAGGTATCTTTAACTCTTATGAGACAAGAGAAACCTTATATTTCCCTAAACATGACCAAATACAACTTCACGTAAACAAAAGAGAGCGTGTAAGAGATTTAGCTTATTCCAAATATGTTTTGATATTTTTTTATTTATTCGTTATCTTCGGTACGATACACAGGCATGTTACAATTTAGCCTAGGGGCTGTTACGTGTGTTACCGAGATATTTTGCTACATGCTACGTTCGTTTGATGTTATACTTTTATCAGAAAATTAGCTTTAATTAGCCGAGTAGGGTTGATTTTCTTGGAAAAATACTCTGCAATGGAAAATTGTAAATATTAAACATTTTTATCTTTATATACTGTACTGTTTATTTATTTTATTTATATTCTGTATCTAGTATTTTATTTGTATTGTGTTTATCTTCTGTACTATACTTCAGTACCTAAAATTACAAGATAAATTTTCTGAGGTATACAGAAGCTTGCAGAGTCCTGGTACCAATCCATAAAGCTAAACTTGGCAATCTCAAAGATTAAGTAAATTTTCCATTAGCTATCAAATATGAAATATTAATTAAAATTAAACCCATTCACAAGCTGTTGTTGACACAAAAAGTTTTATGCACTTTAGGCAATAATCAAAGTGGGAGTTTGGCGAAATAATTGTCCCCTTTGCTCTGTTTTATTTATCCAAGCTGAAATATTCAAGCGCTAATTCAATAACGTTGCTTGCGGCTCCGATTGCGCGCAAGAAATTCAAATCTCAATCAATCCGCGTAGCGTACGCGCCGCTTCATTATGTTCCATTAAAAATTCAACTCGAATGCGCAATTACTTTATGGAATATTTAAACGTCAATGTCTGCGCAAAAACAAGATGGGGGTTGTGGTAAAATTAAAAATTTCGTAATCCACGTTTCGCTGTGTAGCAAAGAGGTTGCTTCCGCTATGTTAATATTAAGCGGCAGGGCAGGGCGGTGCGCCGGCCGACCGATTACAGTATAATTTGATATCTTAAATCTCGACGTCTCCCCTGAAATGAGCGAGCTCTGTCAAGCTTCAATGCGTCCTCGTTCGCAATTTACGCGCCTTTTCAACTAACCTTCGCCTCCGACACTCGGATACTACTTGCAAATTGCTAAAGACTTGCATAGCAACGTCGTCAGCATTGGTGCACTTACACTTCGAGAACAAATTTAGGTTGTTCCTTAAAATTGTTTAGTGGAATTAGTCGCGACGCGACGCGACGTGTTGGTATTCATTGGGGTATGTAAATAAGCTCACTCTCGGCGTTTCTGCGAAAACTAAGACGCCGCAAAGATGATATCTGTAGACGAATCAAATCCTTAATTAAGGGAATCTAACGACGACATAGACACGACACCTACCGCAAACAGGGGACGCATAATAATTGTAGCGGTCTGCTACACCTTAATAAAGCCAATCGGGGCAGGTTGCGGGGCAAGGGCTCGGGGCCGGGGGGAGGTGTAGGATTACGGCGACTCCGCGCTCTTCATTGAGATTTGTTTCGGGATTAGGAACGCGTTTGATGGTAACCTCCCGTCATCCTGTGGCCGACGCGCCACCAGAGCGGAACCGCTATTATAAACGTTTTCTCTACGCCGCATTCAATAATAACGCGATACAAACATGGCAGAATATTCATCAGGCAAACTTCGGAACTCACGAAAGTAACACGCATGAAACAACATGAATCAAAATTCGGTAACAACTTCTATGCGATTAATGTTATAAGAAAATTGTGGCTTTCCCGAAGGTAGACGGCGAATGTGTAAATATACTCGTAAATAAATGCGGAATATTAAATTTCGATGTCGGGATACTCGGAAACTCACGTGTGCTCACGTTGATAAGGATAGCTGACAAGCCCTTCAATTTTTAATCTGTTCAAGCGATGACTTATACGAATAATTCAGAATTTGCGATTGAATATCTTAATAGGAGAAAAAGTTATGTCACACATTATAACTTCGCTGCGTCGTCGGAAAAATTTCAAAACGATTATGTAAGCGATTTAGAAAAAAGCACGAATATCATCGGCATAAATAAGAAGAAAACGCTTTATGTAAATCGTGTAACAGGTAAAATATATACCTATACTTATAGGTAAGTTTAGGCAGCTGCGTGACACACAGCGGGTATTGAAAGCGAAAATGAGAGCGATATATAGCTATGTATGTGGTTTATTTGCTTCCCTACGAGACAGGATAATTGAAATAAGGATTTATACGTTTCGGATATGCAACCTACTTCAGTTTGCGTCTAGGTATTGGAAACGGCTGTAATAGATTCTAAGGCTAACACACGTGTGATTTAATTAATGTGGAGCTTACCGATAGTAAAATAATTTTATCTTTTTTCAATACGAGAGGATTATTTTTCCTTTAGTAAAACTTATTTATAGGCGAACCGAATAAGGAAAAATAAACTTACTTTTCATTTTATTAAAGCTTGCAAATAAACACCTCAATTTCCTTGAACGTAATGGGAACCTATTCTGATGCTGTTTACAATATCATTGCAGTACATATAAGAGTCAGACGCCCCAGTCAGGTGCCGTTATGAATATTCAGAAGCAGAATAGGTGCCGGGAAATTGTCCGGAGACAAAAGCTTTTACAATTGGACAATGATGAATGTGGTAAAAAAGCAAACAGCCGCTTGGAAAGGTGGACGTTCGGAAATTGGAAACGCTGCATTAGGAGAACTGATGTCATGATACCGACAAGTTATGAGTCTGAACTGCTTATACACACTGCGATCCTGGTACGTGTATTGAGATTTTGCGGAACAAAACCGATTAACTGTAACGGCAGATTGCTGTGATTTGAGTTTGATAGCTTTTTTATGGGAATGTTGTTTACCTTACACGTATTGAATAGGGGCTGTGTTCATGTTTGAACGTTTAGATACAGATGTGTCTGATTTTTTTGATAATACAGACAGATTCGAAGGCTTCTCGTTAGGTTGAAGTAATAAAGTGAACAATTTATATATTTATATGCCCGAACTAAACGTAAGGAGATGAAACTTGGAAAAAACTTAATAAAAGTTGGAAAAAATAAAGCGGATCGGATTTGAGATTGCAACTATTTCTCCGTAAAAGTTGACAAGTCGCTATCCCTGCAACATGGCACTAATAACGTTTTTATTTTATTTTTATGCAGCGAGTCAAACATAACGAAAAAGCATGATACTTTTAGTAAATATTTTACAATCCTACTTTCATTATTATTGTGAAGACTTTTTTGAGGATATTTGTTTCCGTTTTACGCAAATACTGAACGGATTTGAATCCAACATAACAGTATTTATAACCTATACCAGTATGCATAATGCATAGTATGTAATTATTGTGTGTATTTGTGTGTTTTGATGACTGATGTCAAATAAATATTTTTCTTTCTTTCTTTCTCTCTTTATTTTATTTCACATAATTTCATTTTAAAAACACATACATTTATAAAGAAACTCAGAAGAAGTGTTGCTAGTTATATTAAACATTTAATTATTAATCATTTGTTGACCAAAAAAGTTCTTTCATTTATTTATGTTATATATTTAGTACAGCAAAACCTACTAATATTATAAACGCGAAAGTTTGAGTATGGAAAGATGGATGGATGGATGTTTGTTACTCTTTCACGTAAAAACTACTGAATGGGTTTTAATAAAATTTGGTATGGACTTAGCTGACACCCTGGATTAACACATAGGCTACTTTTTATCCCTGTATTCCCACGGGAGCGAGATCCACGCGGGTGAAATCGCGGGCTAGTAGCCAATAAAATGTAATTAAGTTAATTCAGCCATTTCATCTTTTCACACAATGTCAAAGAATTATTACTTGCCTAAAAGACAGAAGAAGAAGAACAGAGAAGTATTTTTCCCAGAAAGGATACATTTATTAATTTGTATTTAATTTCGATTGTGTATATTGCTTTTGACCTGTTAATTCAATCTAGTCTAACTCAATAATGTTTCTAATGTAATTTTATTGTAAATATAACAATTCATTAATTTGTTTTCCTTTATTTTACCTAATATCTGTTTTTGTTTTAAATTGAGTATTTTACTTTTGGCTTGTTAGTTTGAACTAGTTTAATTCAATAATGTCTCAATGCAGGTTTAACATAATTCTGACATTTCATTAATTTTGTGTTTGTATATTTTGTAAGTCTATCTTTTTTTGTTTCATATGGGTCTTAATAAATGTTTTTTTTTAATGTTTGTGCGCAAAAATGTAGGTACTTATTGTAGTTGAAAGTAAAAAAATAAATAAATTTATTACGTCCTTTTACAAAGTAAAACATTTACAAACTTATAAATACTTAGTAGTACCAAGTTCTTCAACATATTAGCTTAAATACTTATAAACAAAGTAGTTCAATTTAATTTACACATGTTGTTACCTATGAAATGTGCATTGGTTTGGTACTAACATTATAACTTGTGTGGCGACTTGCCTGAGCTAGGTTAATAAAAACCTGTGTTTCAGGCCATCCCAAGACTAAACGATCAAGCTGATTATTTGTACATAGTTAATTGATTATTGAAATACTTCTATCCCACATATATTACTAAATAAAAATTACCAATTTAATTTCTACCTAATTATTGAAGCACTTCTAGAAGTTTTTCTGTGTCCGTGTAATCAAGCTTACCCAAATATTCGCATATCTTCAGACTACAATGTTTGCAAGTGGCACTATATATATTAAGTATCCTATTTAACTTATTATATAAAATGTATTTTTTGTAATAAAGACGTGTAATAAAATGAAATGAAGACTACTTATTGTTCATAAAAGGTTCAGTCTTGTTACGATACCTACTAATATAGTTCTCTAATAATAAAAATATTACTTGATATTTTCTATCTGACAGTTCATTGGTGAAGGTCAAAAGAAAATTCTCAATAAAAAGAGAACGAACTGAAAGTAATACCTAAAGTTTATGTAAAAATGGTTCTAATATTAGAAATTAAATGTTAATCATTGACGCTAAAACGACGTCCCAATCGACTTAATTAATGAAGGGACCGATAAAAATTAATTACTCAAATTGTTTTTTACGATTTCACTGCTCTATGAGTATTCATCTATCATTAATTTCAGTAATCGGATCTCTAAGAGAATTTTATAATTATCGTAATTTCGAAAAAGATCGTAATATAGTCGTCCTTATAGCCTCCATCACAGCTTTTATACGATTTTGCATACAATTTGCTTTCATTAGAAACAAAATAGTTAAAGTTTTCATAGTTTACGGTAATCGCTTCTTACTAATAGGCACTTGATTTTCCTTTGTAGATAGATAAACAAAATAAATGTTTGTAAAACTAATATTATTATAATATCGTTGCCTTGTAATGGGCCTGTGTTCGTAGGCCAATGTGTGCAGGCAGCGTAGCACTACAGGCATTGTGTACAGGCAGCGTAGCACTTACTTTACGTAGCACACGTAGGCCGGTGCTACGCTATTTCTACAGTATCTACTCTAGCGAATTGCATCTATCGCTCGATTAGTATACATAAGGTTCGACGACAATATTAATGATCGTGCGGTAGGCGAAACTTGAAGCTGGGTTAAGTCAACCAACTCGTAGTTAGCTTGCTACGGAAATTCGTAGCAGCTATGTATATTTTGCAGCTGCATTTCGTCATACTCTTGCATTTTTTCAAAGAATTTCAGCTCATAAATGTTTTATTTAAATACAGTTAAATTTAGGCTTACTAATTGAAACTGTCGTCAAGAATCGTTTTAGCTCGCAGTTATCACGCTCGGCTAAATAATGCCGCAGGCGTGGCCCAGCGGGGTTTTTAAATAAAGTTGATTTTAGGTTTCTCGGCTAGGTACTGTGTAATTAGCCAAGAGTGTACTGTAATGTCGGCACTCGCTACCGCCGCGCCGCACGCTGCCCGCGGCTCAGGGGAGCTTATCAAATATGTACCTACCTACCTGCGTCCTGTGTGCCGGATTTATTTAGGATATGCATGAGGGTACGATTTAAATTTTAAACGGATTGCGCCCTTGGATTTCGGCCCTGTGTTATGTTTGGTAAATCTATCACTATAACACGTCCGACCGAAATTAATTTTAAAGCTCGCCTCGTTTCGATTCAATAATAGTTGTTTTAGCCGCTGTAATCCTGGGTTGCCATAGACACAAAGCGATTGTGACAAAAGGCTTATTAAACAATATATTTGAAGCAAATTACAGAGCGGTTGCATAATTAATTAGGTGGATTTTGTGCAAAATTGTGTTAAAACAAACGGAAGGCTGCTGAGGTGTGGTGTGTGAGGCTGGGAGGTATTGTTTGAGGGTGCGTGATACGTGCGGTAATGTTCCCTCGTCCCTCTTCCTCCTTTTTCGGTGCGTACTCCTCACGCGGTTGCCAACGTACCTGACGCTCATCCATCAAAATTGCGTTCGACGCTGAGGATGTAACTGTCTTCCGCAAACATTACGAATATGCATATGCATAATTATATTCCGTAAATTCAACCCTGCGTACGTGTAACATTTATCAAAGAGCGTCCCTGTACGTGGTGTTAGTAAAGGTATGTACTTACTATTTTTAGTGAATGTGACGATCTTGAGCACCTTGCCGTATCGTTGGAAAATGGAGTAGAGTACGTCCAGCACGATCGGGTATAACATGTGTTCTATAATCACGCGCAGGACTGTGTTGGGACCACCCTGTGAACAAAACTAAAACCTTAAAATATGCAGTATTAAATACATTCGTTATGATCATATAATTTTAAATTTAAATTTTTTTTGGTGATCGTACCTCGGTCTTAACGCTCAAAGCAGAGGTTGAACCAATATAAGCCAAGATTTTAATAAGGAAAATTCAAAATTATGACGGCTCGTGTATATCCCAAGATATAAGCACAAAAGAACCTTCCAAAGTACCTGCTTGTTTTCACGAAATGTTTGCTTTAATTAATTAAAACACAAAAGGAAGTTCAGCTATCAATTACAAGGTAATTACGTGCAAAGAATATTATAATCTACTTCCGTTAAAAGCATTAATTAGTGCTTATGAGAAAATCTTATCAATAATTAAACTCCTCACAGATACTTTGTGACTGAAGCTAAGATACATGGAGGTAGAGGTAAGGACACATTAAAGAGCGGAGCGATATTGTCCAATGTGTCTTTGATACAAGCCCGTGGGGTATTTCTTGGAGATGTCAATGTGATATTGCATTAGAAATGAAGATGCGGTACACAAGGGATCTTTTGGCGTCTGCATCCGAGCAAAAGCGATAGGCTTTTGTTTCGTAAAGGCCATAAACGTCGTAATGACATCACTATTTATTATATTGCAGGTTTAGTAGAATTGTAACGTCCAAAGATGGAGGTTTGTAAGCGAAATAGATCACATGAAAATACTCGCTTTTAACCCCACTGCGTTCGTGGCTTTCCAAAGTATATTGACCGATGCAACTACATGATCTCCACCCTCCGGGCGACAATCTGTCCGACCGTCTTGGACCAGTCTATCTGCATGCTACCCGCAGTCTACATCTTAGTCTGGTACCCCAGGAGAATACTCAAACCTAATTTGTGGAGCAAGTTGAATATTTAGAGGTCTTTGTAATCGGCTCTATTTCAACGGCTCATAATTATATTGGAATTTCACTGTATTCCTTAGGTTGTTATGTGATACGAGTATAAATCGGGAAAGGTAAGATGATTAATGGATACACGTGAAATTAATTATGTTTAGTTTTAAACACTATTGTTGAAGATAATTATTTTGGGTACGTTAGGGTATTAGTTTATGAATAATATGAATTTAGGGTTTACTTGGGACCTAGCGATATATCTGGATATGTTTGTTACAAATTAATAGTTTGAGAATATGCCAATGCCGTATTCAATTTCTCTTTGTTGAAACCTCTTTACCATGGACTAATCAATGCACTGGCCAGTTTTGTAAGTTCTATTTATTTTCATTTTTACAAAGCTGTTACGTATTTTTTCTATTTCATTATTACGCTGGTTTTCTCCTCCAACACACATATATTTTATCTTAAATAAGAACAAAATAGGTATAAGTTAAAGAAAACTTCTTACTTGTATTTCCGTGCCTCCATTGGCTGGCTGTAAAGCAGCGCCCGCGCCGGCTACAAGCGCAGCACCGGCGCTGTTAGAGATGGCCTGCGCTGCTTGTAGCGCCGCCTGCGCCGATGCCGACTGCAAAAATATTACCTATAAATAATAGGTAAGTGTACGCCGAAGGTATTTGTCCTGTGTTAGCTTATTAATTAACTATGCTAGTACTTAACTAAATATTAGGAACTACGAATATGGGTAAGGATAAACGGGTAACTGGATGATGATTCTAATCATGCAAAATTTTGAAAAGTTTTATCCAGATTTTACCTAAGTTATAGAGGATTACTTTTCTTTCTAAAGCAACTATTACAAAAACCATTGAATCGACATTCCAAAATGTCAAGTACGCATCACACATCAACGCGAAACGTGTTAATTCCCACATTTCAGGGCGTCCTTTAGTAACTAAAAACATTCATTGTCACGTAGAAAAGAGTATGTACAAACAACAGCCCTTCGCTCTCATAATTTCGCGAACAATGAAACGTAATGGGGGAATGGAGTGGAGAGTTATCTGACACACGCGTCAGCCGCCTTCGAGTGTCCAAGACCAACAGATAACATTGACCACATCAAACAAAGAGAGGTGTGGGGGGGGGGGGAGGGGTCATAAACTTATTTTGTATCGTCGGGGAACAATTCGGTACTTTGTTGCGTCGTTATATTATAGGGGCGAATGGCATTGTGGACGCGACACTTTGAGCGCTTAGCGAGTTAGATAACATTCATAAATTGGTCAAATAAATGACTGTTTTCTTTGTTGTCTGGATTTCAGTGCGTTTATAAGTACAGGTGAAACATAACGCAGACTAATTTGTTGGTACCGGTTTATAAGATTTTATTTATTTAGCGCGCGCGCACCTTCTTTAACGCCTAGGTTTTTTAATTACTATTTTCATTCCACCTTTTTTACTTTAGTTATAGTTAATTTTAGTTTCCATAAATAGTTAGTGTAACGTATGTTGTAATGAACAAGACAACCTGGTAGTTTTTTAAACAAGCGCCAAACATTGAACTTGCAGGCTGACTGTTAAAAAAACCCAATATACACGTGAAAAAGCCTTCAAATAAAAAACGTAATGACACGCGAGTGAAATACAGCGTGTTGTTTACACGTTACGATCGCATGCAAGGGCGCGGCACACTTTGATCCTATATTTTCACATGGCTTTGTGCGACGACGGGCTGACAAGCGGGCAGGCCAGACACAAAAATAAGGCTTTAACCGTGTCATGGTAAGCCTGCCGCCGACGGCAAAGGCTCTGGTACAAATTCACGTTGACTTGTTCCCCCTCACCCCTCTTTTTCTCTGCTACATATTCTTTGATATGTCTATGTTGGAACTATTAGGTAAAGTGTATATTTTCATAACTGGCCAGTGTATATAGGCGTAGGTATAAAATTGGTTACCGAATGAGAGCTCTCTATTTAGTTGTTAACCGCTTATTACACTCTAAATTTTGATAGCCTAGAGTTTAAGGCGCCTCTCATTCACAAGGTTGTGGTTCAAATCCGGGCAACTAGTATTGTGACTTTTAATTCATATGTAGAGGAGCTTGTGGCTAAATTATAACAGCCGCATGGGTCGATCGAAGGTTAAGCTACGCTTGACGAGGTCGGTCCGTGGATGGGTGACCATTTATTACATACCAAGACTCCTCCGTGCCTCGGAAAGCACGTTAAGCCGTTGGTCCCGGCTGTCATTTGTAGATCTTTGACAGTCGTTACTTGTAGTCAGAAGCCCGAAAGTCTGACAACCAGTTTAACCAAGGGGTATCATGTTACCCAGTTACTGGGTTGTGGAGGTCAGACAGGCAGTCGCTCCATGTAAAACACTGGTATTCAGCTGCATTCGGTTAAACTGGAAGCCGACCCCAACATAGTTGGGAAAAGGCTAGGCAGATGATGAGATGACTTTCTAAGTATTATCTTAGACATCATTGAAATTGGTGAATGAAAACGTCGTGAGTTAATGTGAATCTGAAAGTGCCGAGCCTTGAGCAAGCGTGGTTTTAATGCTCGTGTCTTCTTTATATGAAAAGAGACCCTTGCCCCGCAAAGAGATATTGACAGACTGGTATTATTACACGCAAAAAGATGATTTCTTTGATTTGATCATTCTCAAAAGTCAAAATCTATTTATAAACGAACAAGTAACAAAAGGATTCAAGGAATGCGATTCCATCAGAAATATTTTCCGTGACACCGGTGCCCGCTATGTCGAACTTGGAAGATATTTAAAAAGTCTTATTCGGGGGACGAGCAATCTTTTACGGGCGACCAGTGGCAGACCTTCGACGGGGAGACGCGACAAAATAACTCCATCCGCACTACGAGGATTCTATTCAACCACCACAAAAACCTTTTGCATCGCATGATTGATCAAAGCTTTGCGTTCAATGCACGTTCTTTAAAATGCAGCTGCTCGAAGTCATTCTCTCAAGTCTGGAGCTTTCAGAAGACAATTCTATTAATACGATTAAATTCGGCTGCTCGGTAATGTATGAAGCGTGTCTTTTTATGGGAATCACAATAACAGAGCCTAGTCTTTCTATTCGTAACAGCCTCGTTATAACTTTTAATAGTGTACGACAAAGAGATCACAAAATGTGACGAGAGGGCGATAAATCTTTGGAGTCACATTATCTAATGTTATACATACCTACTTGTGTGTGCAGACTGATATTTTGTTAGAAACGTGTAAGTACCGGATTATATAAAAGTGAACGGTGCACTTATATTTTAGTTTTATGAACGATAACTTTGATTATTTGTCGTCCACTAAAGTTTGGGTCATCACTGTTTACTATGTTCTTACATTGTTGTCTTTTATTGACTTAAAGAGGCTGTCTTGTTACTCAGATAACGGTAATATAATCGAAACTTACAAGCGTGGTGAAGTTTGAATTAAAAGTTACTAAATGTGTGATATTAATACAAATGAGAATCTTGGTATTACATGGCTTGAATGATAGAAATATCAGTGAATTATTTTAAAAAGCTATGAGTCGTACCTGTACAAAGAAATCTCTGAATTAAAGGTTTAAAAGGTACCTACGTGAAAAATGTGCAGGGAATAAAGTCGTCCGTAATGGTAACGAGTTCTCGTCGCAGTCACATCATTATGAGGTATCGAACAGATGACGCTACGTCAAATAATATTCTTGCTTCCTAGGCACCGAAATAAGGACTTCTTTTTGAAGAGGATTTTTAAGTGTATTCTTTTGAGAGGTTGATCGTTTTTGTTCCGTTATTTTTTGCGGTTTGAAATTGTGACGATGATTTATTTTAGAGTCTTCTCGATATTTCCAGATTTTGTAGTAATAATATATAGACTCCTTTGAAATAAAATCATTTTAGACAATGTACGATTGTGACAAGTAGGTAAAGTTTTAAATTTGATGAAATTCCTATAACAATTACCTACTTAATCAACCTTAACACCTTTGCAACTAAACACCTATTTCCCAACCCGAAAATTTCGTTTGATTACCCACTTCAACTATCAAAGACCAAATAACCACACCTACTTTAACCAAATTCTGGTACCTACCTACCCAGCGACAACCATAATTCGCTTAAGATGTTACAAATCAATATTTACACTCCACTACAGAGAAACAAGGATTAACGCAAACAGATAATAGACACCTAGATGTATCCGTTTTGAGTTTAATCATCACATTAATTAGCCACGTATTGACACAAACGCCTGTTTGCGATGCCGACTATTTGATCAAACAACCTGCTACTATTTAACAAATAGCGTATTGTGAATATTATTTAATGTTACAATAATAATGTAGTGTACATAATTGTGAAGAGCAAACTTGTAAATAAATGACTAGTTGCAGACTTGGTAATATCTAAATGCGCTAAATGAATAATATAATAAGATGAGATATAAACAGTGTTTTCAGTACATTTCACGTGATATTACGTAACGGTCTTGTACGATAAGGTACTCTTCACTGGGAGGTCAATGAAGCTTTTGCGGTCAGAAGGGTAAATTATATTATTAGTGGCAAATAATGATTGTGTTGTTAGACAATACGGTGGGTAAAATATTCCCCCGTGGTCTGATGCTAACCCTTGCGCATGTTACCGAGTGCCATCCCCTCAATTATAGCAACACAAATTTAGGCAAGAACAATTTCTCAATATTATCAGCCATCAAAATGGTTGAGGGTTTGTTTTTGATAGGTTTCGTGGATAAACGAAACTAATTAAGCGTTTTAATTAATCCTCCCATTGGGTGTTTTGTTACCGAAAATATTGATTTCCTTTCTCATTGCCGCAGAGCCTCCGGTAAGAAAGGTTCACTCACAAATGTTCGGCATTTATCTCCTTTTTACCTAACTTTATCCGGAAAGCCTTATTATGGAAGATG
This sequence comes from Euplexia lucipara, assembly GCA_921972225.1. Classification (NCBI taxonomy): domain Eukaryota; kingdom Metazoa; phylum Arthropoda; class Insecta; order Lepidoptera; family Noctuidae; genus Euplexia; species Euplexia lucipara. The sequence continues at coordinate 9,043,152 of OV179144.1, read as the reverse complement.
GTAAGATTTGGCGTGAGTAGCCAGATGATTTTCTAGTGACGAATAATAACATGGTCTTCAGGTCCCAGCTTTATTTTTCACCACAAGTAGGTAAGTAGTACGAAAGTCCCGAACTAGTGTACCGTTTAGTAACAAACTAGTGGATATAACTAGCTAACTAACGTTTTGATGCGGTTAACTGAGCAGATTCTGCGACATAACCTGTCTGTAGACACAAATAAGTTCCTAAAGGGTTAGTTACCAGTTTAACCAGAGTAAGTTTAGTTTAACTTGTGCTATCTATTTCGTGTCTATTTGGTTACAACTGCTTATTGAAGAGGCATAAAGGATATGACAGAACTTGTTGATAACTATATTCGTAATTATAAGTCACGGGTGAAGTAATAAAAATAAAGTAAAAGGGAACTGAAGCAATCAACAAGACACGGCGACATTAAAGAGTTGAGCATATTTTTTAGTGCTCGAAGATGTTAAGGGGGAACGTTAATTATAGAGAGCTGATGGAGTGACATCCTATTAAAGATGGAGAACAATTTTATCTTGAATATGAATTTTATCTCAAAGCTGAGAAAATGACGTTGTAAAAAAATCAATTATCTTTTTATTATGGGGACTATTGCAATAGAAAGGGTATATTTACCTACATAAGTTACATACATAACAATCAAAAACATCAAAATCAAAATCAAAAGTAATTTATTTAAATTAGGCTGAGAATGAGCACTTTTTAAACGTCAAAATTAGTCTCCCAAAAAGCCTGGCCTTCTCCATTTACTAGTGTTTTTGCTTTAAAGAAGAAAGACGGAACAATTTCTTCAGCAACACGCCTGTCTAATAAGCTAACATCATGAATCAAAGTCATCGAGAGACTCACAGTTCCATACGAACAATATAATCGCGACACACTGATTCGTCCATTTACGACCGTTTACCCCATATACGAGGCAACTTTTCGTGAAATTATTCAGTAGTCACGACACGCACGGCCGGTATCGCGGCAAATGTATAGACAGCGCAGTAATAGTTTAGTAACTCAATCAAATCGGAACAACGTCGGCGACTATGTCCCGTCGCGGCATGCGGGTTTATTGAATACCGTTATCTAAATTGTGGGGGTCTTGATGCCCCCAACAAAGATTAAATTAACAGGTCGAGTGCAGGCCACAGCCGGAGGGTCTGTTTCGCAATTGTAACATCGGCTTTAATGCCCGATCGCATACCGCACGATAATCCCGCTGTTGTGTAATAGGCCTAATTGAACTGTCGTTACGTTATTACGTATTGAGTGGCCGCGTTTTGTGTCTATCCAGCCCGTGAGCATAATCCTAATTAGTTACTGTTACAGCCAATGTTCAACATGATCTATGTATTTGGATTTGTTAGCTGATTAAAGTGGCTATAGCAACCGTATGATTTGTACGATGAATTAACGTGTTTTGGATTTCCGGAAAACTGGCCATTCATTTCTGAGTCGCTTCTGCCTGACATCAGTCTATTTATGATTTAAATTAGTCCATTATCTGTTGGTCTACGCTCATTGGTCAAAGTTTACTTAAAGTCTTAGCAAAATAAAGGTACTTACGGCATTGCTATGTGTCTGATCGGTCTTGAGCTCCTTGTGGTTAGAGAACTGGACGTAGACGGCTCTGCCGCGGAGCTGGGCCACGCAACCGCCGAAATACGCCACCATTGCCACTGCCGATATCTCCTCCGCCATTTCGAGGAATGCCTGTACAAAACAAGATATTTATTAAGTTCATATAAGGGTAAGTCTTAAAAATCAACCTTGTAATCATTTAAAAACACGAACGAATAATTAGTACAACAAGCGAGCGAGGTGATACGAACATAGTCGTAATTTGCTTCTATCCCAAACGTTCTAAACACCATCTCTCAGCGTCGAGTATCGGACAAGACAGAATAATAGTTCCCAACTCTTTTGTTGGGTCGTTAAAACGTACAAACTCCTCGCTCGTGGAGATAAATCAATTGTTTAACAACAGCGGTAGTGTAATGCGGCGCACCCCAACTAGGTTTGTGTTTGCCGGGCCTATGGAGTCCAATTAATCGGATCCAAACCCCCGACCATACATAAACCTCTACTCATACATACTCCACACTCATCAACAGATCAGTCGGTGCGTGGGGAGTGTATAGTACACCATTCTGTAGTCTGCATCATTCTCTAAAAGCGTCATGATTTCAATGGCCGTTTCGCCCGTAAATTCATCTATTCCACGTCGTTTTCAAACCGCAGTATCCTGCTCTTGGCATCGGACAATACGAAACACACAGCTTTTTGTGTGTGTTATACGGTAAATTAAATAGAATACTTTCCCCGGGCTAATTAAAAATATTCCTATACACGGCGATGAAAAGCGGGGTCAGCGGAAAATTCTGACATAGATATAAAATTAACTAAACGTTTGCGTACCATAGTTTTAGAGTATTTGCTTTACTGTCCATTAGATAAACAATCGATTATAAATGTAGAATGCAAAACATATTTGGATAAGTGAAATGCAATGCAAATATCCAATGTTTTTCCTAGTTCATCATTACTGTTTTAGTAATTATGAACAAACATTAGAAAATAAATGTTTTTCATTGGTCCTTGTTGCCTTGATTACGCATTAGGTATATGAAAAGTGGTCCATCATACAGCCGAAAAGAGTAGTGAACTAATTTATTTTATAAACTGTTGTGGGATCAAAATCGATGCCGCACAAATTAATAGAACCGTAGCTGTTACACGAGCGACGATCGTAAAATAGTGTCAACGCCTCTTTCGCTTTAATCACCGAGAGTGGGGGCGATTGTCGGCACCCACTCACATCGATGTTTGCCCACCTCTCCACAGATGGCGCCTTTGTAACTGGACTCTCACAGGTTCGGTAACCATCCACCAACGATACTTTTCATCATACACTCTGAGTGCGTCAAAGGACTAGCGTCGACCACGTTCGGTACTTTACATTGATTAGTTTCATATAATCTGGCGATGTGTTAACTTTACGAAAAGATTTTGTAAAACATTTTTTTACGCTGAATGTACCTAAGCCTAAATATTTTTAAACATTTATAAGGAGACCGTCCACTACTGCATATATTCTAAAAGCTGAAATATAAGAATAGCAAACAGAAAGAATGGAAATTTAAGTTATGAAATTTTTCTAGTACTTTGCACCTTGATGGCTAGAAAAAGATATTATGGAATATCACATGAGAAAAAAACTTGTAAAGAACCTGTGACCGTTCTTATAAAGGGATCGGACTTGTTTCTTGTGCTAGAAGAGAGATTGTTTTCCTTCACGCCACGCTATATACAGGGGATGTCATGCTAGCTATTTATTAGACGGGATAACATTGTCGCGGCTGCCTCCTGCGTTCCCGTAATAGGATTTTCTTTTTATTATTTTATTTCTCGGTTGTAAACTAACTCATTTTTAATTTGTCAGCGGTAAATCGTAAATTTCTCGTTGCACGTGCCCTGTGGGTGTTTCGACGTAAAATACGCAGTAAAACCGGATGGATGTCGCCTTATAACCTGCTCGTGCTTCGCGCTATCGTGATGATGTGAACATACTTTTTGATGGTTTACTAACTTGTTCCTGGATTTTACAATCCTCGTATATTGGACACTTGAGCTAACAATGCCATTTGTTTTATAAAAAGCTTCACGATGACACGACCACGAACGGAAACAGAAATTGAATAAAATATGATCATAAAATTTCATTTGCGGAGGTCAATCACGGTACACGTATCTCAATCTACACTCATTCATGAGCCCTTCTCGACCCAAATTGAAATTTATATTAGATGTCATCGCCTTTAATTTCCGCAATGTACAATTTTAGATGCAATCTCTCCCTTGGGTTTCAATTCGCGACGAGTACTTTTAAAAATAAGCTGGTAAGAATGGGAAAGGGGCCTAAAATGTAAGAGTGAATATTTGTTCCAAATTCGCCGTTCATTTTGACCCCGCAATAGATAAACGTCGCCCGTTTGACGGGGGTTAGTGGGGATGTCGATCATACTAAAATTGCTTTCCGTCGTCGTCGGCGTAACATTTTGTTTTAAAATATACAAAGCGTCATTTATCGTGCGTCTTCAATATTTGGGTTCGCTTTTGTTGTTCGGTAAACAAATGATCAACAAATCTAATAATTACCTACGACTTATAAAATCACTTGTCTTAAATGAAATGAAATGATATTTATTTCTGTAAGTAGAACTTCCCAGATACTTTTAAATGTAATTTTTTTTTAAATTATACATATGTCGTGGCGAACGATATTCAGAAATAAGAAGTTGTGAAGTTGACTACATTAGTACAGAGTATGGTAAACGCCGTGACGTCGCGTCGGCTGTCATTTGCAAATGGCGCGAGCGATGTCACGTGGATGGAGTCGTATTGGGAAGTGGAAGCTAGACAGAGCTCAGTTGGATTTGAGACACCAACGAAGACACTAGTCCAGTGCGAAACTATCTGTTTACCTACCTGAGTTATGTTATGTGATTACTTTTATTAAAGTGAGGTTATTACTGCAATGAAGATTATTATTCAACGTTATGTACCTGGTACCACTAAACCCCTGTTGTCGGCCCATACCGCTCAGCCATCGCTGACGCCGACATCAGAACTGGGATAAGGACTTGCTGCCCACTTGGCTGGCGTGCTTTGCCAAGACGTCAAGATGTAGCAGAAGAACATGATCAAAGCTTGCTTGAGGTTGTTATGGCTGCGCTGAGAACGCTGGCATGGCAAACGAGCGGCGATAGCTACATCGGGCTCTAGCAAGAACGTTTGCGAGGTGCAAGATGCAAGTGTAGCGGGTTCCAACAGCGCGGTGGATACACGAAGGCAAAATATCTGGTATTGTGGGCAGTCACAGCACAGCAATCCGGTGAGTCGTGTAATTTTTGTTTTGATTTCAATACCGAATGATCTCGTTCGGAGTTTGTTCGTCATTTTAGAGGTTAAATGCAGACGTTTGTATAAAGGGTATGTAGGTATACCTATGAAGTACAAATGGATCGTACTGTATGTACCTACTTAGCGAGCAAATTCTTTGCAACGTTTTGGTTTATGGTCTTTGTTTACCTGTTTTATTTTGGGGTACCCACGTATTACGATTAATTATCATTTGAAATATAATGTGACAGGCGGTCACGATGTATTTCTTGGTTATTTCTAAACAAAAATGTGCAGTGGATTGTAGTTACAAATCTAACCAGTTAGGGGTAATAGAAATTCGGTACGTAAAATGGAGAACCTCTGTGAACTTTACTTAATGAATATTGCTATACTTTTATTATTGGTTTACCACGTACGTCTATCGGCGACTTACAAAATTAGCTTGCACAACAGGGTAGTTGTGCGAGCAGCAGTCCAAGAACTAGTAGATGCTTATTACATAGTTACGCTTTAGTAAACCTCCATTTAGGAAACCTATTCTCTTAGCGAAACATTAGATAGGCTATTTAAAGTTAAGGAAACTAGCAGAGGGCTATTTTAATGCGGTTTAGGAATTGACAATAATGCTATCAAAATATTATTTAACGTTTTATTTACGTAGCCATATTTTGTTACGTCGACTGAAGTTGTGACAATTAAAACTCAGTAAGTAAATAGACGTAACCAAGAATAGAGTGATAGACTGACGCGACACATTCACTACTTTTGGAGTCATCGCAGTGAACCGAGAAATGGCTTCAAAACCTAAGCCTTAACCTCTGACGTCAACCCTACAGACTAAGTCGGACGAAAGGAAAGTAGTGTGATAGGTACTCTGTTCAAAAACTAATGAGTGATGGGTACTGTTATTTGCCCTAGTTAATCCCTGTTAAGTTCCCTGTTAAGTCCTGCTACTTTAGCAAGGATTGAAAGGCTGCTCGGTGTATAATAATTTAATAAACGCCGACTAAAGCCGGTTTGAATATTTCGAAGTGTTCATTTGTGAAGCGTTATGTAAAGTTTCTAGGCTATGATGTCACAGCTACAGGTGAGCTGAAGCTTAGTTAAGCTGCCTTTCTTGATAACATTCACCATGTTAGGCGGTTCATAGGTAGTACCATATTTTCGGAAGTTCGTCAGTTGAATTTTTCGTTTTTTCAATGTACCCTCAGTGTTTTTATTGATGACTAGTAAACAACTTGGTCCATTTATTTGGAAATTGGGACACTGACAGAAAAGATGATAAATAATTTCAATTTTACAGACTATACCTGGTTAATTATTTTCTTATTATGAACTCTCAATTTAAATGAGATTGAAATTCAAACTGGTGCAAGTGCGGCGCTATTCCCTTTACGTTTTTTGTAAATCGGATGGAAACTTGTTGATATCACCACGGTATCAGAAAGCTGGTTGTTAGCCTAACTTTAAATTGAGCAAAGATAAAAGTCGGTTTGACCATAATATTAGGCTCAGGGTTTTAAATTAGCTTAATTGTGTTTTAATTGAAAATGTGGAAAGAAGTCAAACTAAATTAGATTCAAGTATGAAGGCCCCGATCACAAAGTTCCTCGAGAATTGAATGTCAGAGTTAATGACAGTGGTAGTGAAACCACATCTGCTTAAGAATAGCTTGTATTCTCATACTCGAAGCTTGGACCGTACCTCATGAGTAACATGTGGCGATGGGTCTATAAGGAATCGTTGGTGCGATTTCTGTCTGTGTTGGTGCACAGATTTTAATGAGTTGAGTATGCATTGCTTATAAATGATGATAAAGAGTAACAGAACTGTTAGAATAACTGTGTTGTAACTTATTGGTCGGACCTTTTCTAATTACTAATGTAGTGCGCAGTGCGCTGTGAACGAAGGATAAACAAAGTATTGTAGTTATTAGCAGAGTTCAATACTGTGCCTAGACATGAGAAGTACCAATAGGATGTTATCTCGTTTATTAATGACAGAAATGCAATTGAATAAACTTAAACCGACTGTCCAAGATAGTCTTGAGCGTCTATTGACTGAATTACAATAAGGATTTATTGATGGCTAGTACATACATGGTACTTATTGGTGGTTAGTACTTATTGTCGGTTGGTGGTTGGTACTTTGGTAACGTGCAAAAGTTCCAACTCTTAATGATTAAATCGTTGTCCTTCTGCACGAAGTAGAGATAGTATCGTGTACGATAATCCGACCGAGTGAGTCCCACTTTTCTAAACCTGTTTTTGCTTCTCGAAAAGCGTGATGGTTTCGAGCGTATGTCAGTAGATTATTGACAGTTAAATCTACTAGGTACTTTGGGTGAATTCCCACTATCGTGTAAAGAGATCAAACTTCTTGGGTCAATGGTAATGAAAAACTTTTCTCTAAGTCCCGTTTTGGCAGTACTAAAACAAAACTTAAGAGTTTGTAACTTGGTTTACATTAAAAATGCCTAGCCTAGCTAGACTAAGCTTTACCCGAAGTTTAAAGGGTCTTTTAAACGCTTGCGGGCGATCAGTATGTTGTAAAGTAAAGTCTTAAGATACCAACCTGTGAAGTTCAAACGGGTTAGAAGACGTGCAACTAGCTTTAAATTCCTCTATCCATCGTGTAACCGGGGCAAGCCCGCTTGAACTTCTGATAGGACGTGTGGCTAGACCACAGAAATAGACATTGACAAGACAAGAGAGCAAGCGGCAACAAACATAAAAAGAGCGCTATTTACGAAAAATCTAGATTTGATAAAAATAAAGCTAAAGTAATGAAATTTAATGTTGGTGATTTAGTTTTAATACAGAATGAAGAGAGAAATCAGACGAAGTTAGACCCAAAATACAAGGGACCATTAAAAATTGTAGAACTGCTTGATGGTGATCGTTACCTATTGAAATCTTTGACTGGTAATAGAACTTATAAGTACGCCCACGATCGCGTACGAAAGATTCCTCCAAATAATCTGCCGAGTTAGATTTGCCTAATGTAGAAGATGGTGAGGAGGGTACCTCCACCAGCAAATGGAACACATACCTTGGCTATTTGGTGTGGTCTGTAGTCGTAACTGAAACTCGGTGTGGAGTTATTCAGAGCGCGATGGGCAGCTAGTGGTGTGGCGGGGACCCGGGTGTCGAAGGAGACTATTTGTACGGTCATGTATTGACCTGAGAGTCGCGGACTCTAGATGAGGTGTTGGTCGTATCACAAGAGGTGATGACGATATGGGTGGCAATAATAAATTGTCACTAGCTGCTATGAGCAGCCGGCCCATGACCGTGTGTTTTCTTTTTGAAATTTGATAATTATGAGTCTTGGAGGAACCTTCCGTGTTTAGGTTGTTGAAATGGCTTAGTTAAGGTTCATTTAGTTATTGTGTGTACTGAGTAGTCATTACTAATGACTACCTGAGTTTTGGAATACGTTTCATCTAACTTAACGTATGCTCTATGGATAAAGTGTCATTGTTTGGTGACCGAACCAGTTGCGCCGGAGCATGTAAGAGGTGCGCGTGGTCTGCTTTTTATGCGCAGCCCATCCTTTCCGAGGGGTAGCACTTACGCGGCTGAGATGGTTAGCTTCTGGGGATGGATCACTGGGCGATGGACTGGCAGACAATGACTAGCCTGTTTGACAATGACTAGCCGATGGACTGGCAGACTGTGAAAGGCCGATGGACTGGCAGACTATGACAGTCTATGTACTTACAATTTATGTCTGACGACACAGTGTCGTTTGTCTAAAATGATCTCATGTAAAGTGATCTCATGTGTTTTATGGGAGGATTCCTACGTAGAATTTTACCTGGTTGGTTCTAAAAGGCTGGATTATTGTGATTTCCTTAATCCTTGAGACCTTGCCAATGCTGGCTACATTGTAGAGCCATGGTTGTTAAGATTTAATGGCAGGATAGCCGAACGGATTACTTTCAGAATGTTTTTGTTTTCAGATCAGACACACGAGGACGTGTGAGGGTCATGATGGCCGTGTCGTGGCGAACGATATTCAGAAATAAGAAGTTGTGAAGTTGACTACATTAGTACAGAGTATGGTAAACGCCGTGACGTCGCGTCGGCTGTCATTTGCAAATGGCGCGAGCGATGTCACGTGGATGGAGTCGTATTGGGAAGTGGAAGCTAGACAGAGCTCAGTTGGATTTGAGACACCAACGAAGACACTAGTCCAGTGCGAAACTATCTGTTTACCTACCTGAGTTATGTTATGTGATTACTTTTATTAAAGTGAGGTTATTACTGCAATGAAGATTATTATTCAACGTTATGTACCTGGTACCACTAAACCCCTGTTGTCGGCCCATACCGCTCAGCCATCGCTGACGCCGACACATATAACATTTTCATAGTAACTGATCCCTGAGAAGAAATGCCGAAAGAAACTCAGGAGTCACGGTCTCTTTTAAAGTCCAGACATAAGATTGTATTAATTTATTATGCGAGTCTAACGATGTAGGGCAAAGTCTGGAAAAGCCTTCTAAAGTAATTTTAGTTAGAATATATACGAGTAGATAGATAGATAATATATATATTATGCGCTTAGTATTTACAAGAACCATGTCCCGATCGTAGGTTACTGGGTAAATGTACAGATGGAATCATGGGACTTCACAGCAATACTCATTAGTGCTGGATCCGACAAATCCTCCTTAGTCATCCCTTGTCCCCCTAATACTGCAGTTACAATAAAACGTGGGTAGGGGTAGACTGTGACAATGGTTAGCGGCCTATTTGCGGACAAGCCGTGCCTGCCACTTGTTGTGCTTCCTGCGGAGGCGAGCGCTATTGTAACTAGAGTAGCTACATGACCGACTTCATTTGTTAAATGAGGCCTGATCGGTTACGTGGCCTAAGTTTGACTAATCCGCCTTCTTGGCTGATGAGAGGCGGGCAAAGTTGAACTTATTTATGTAGATATTAGGTTTTCCAATCCTATTCTGACCCGATATTAAGTTAGCTACGACTTACTTATCTGGAGCATTCTGAATGTTAACTTTAAGTTGCTTCAAGTGCTTGATCACTCAATTTGTACTCAATAGATAATTGCTCATATAACAGTGTAAGTAGTTGTTAGAAGTACCTACTACGTTCTCTGAGGTTGTGGTTTTGGGATCGATTCCCGTGAAGGATTTTTTGGTTTTTTCACCTAAAATTTTTCAGCAGCAAGCCAGAGCCTGTATAAGTGACCGGTTGATGGCCTTTATTTCTATGGGGCTTTACTAGTAAAATTGGAGTGTAGGTAGGTACTAAAGATATATATAGGTACACCCCTGCACTTCCCGAATTACAGGCGCAACGGTGTTTTATAATAGGTAGGTACTTCAGAAATCTAGCATTTACACATATACCTAATAATTGCGGTAAGTAAACAACAGTTACCCCTCATAATACAAAATCACTAACAGTTCAAATTCACAGAGTACCCTAATTAAAAGGATTACATTTACAAACCAATTTACCGTAAATAAATGTAGTATCTTACCTGGTTTTTGCCTTTAAGCACGAGTACATTAGTGACCCTCCCGAAGGGCAGGCCGAGTTGTATGATCTCGGCTTCGGTCGTCTCATTTGGTATGTTCCGTATGTGGATGACCCGCGACGGTTTGCCCACATTCTGTTCGAGTTTCACCTGTTAAACAATAAAGAAATTTTAATTAAAACTTATTACATAAGCAAAGTAATAAACTATGCAGTAACCGACTTTTAATCTTCCAAGATGAAGACCCTTAAAAATATTACTAAAAGGACTTAATGAAGAGAAACGTTAAGTGAAGAAATATGTTTCTTATAAGTTCTCTGGACGCGGTGATCCGTAATCAAATGGGGTTCGATTCAGACGCATCGAACGCGAATTTGAATTGCACACAGCGTATAAAATGACCGTTCTAATATACATAAATAAACCTAGCATTGTTCGCGAGGAAGAGCCAGTTGGATAATTGAAAAGTCGATGTAGTATAATTGTCGAGGCTTATCGGGCCCAACCCCGATGTGGGCGCCATTGTTCCCCAGAGAGCCTTTTGATTACAGCGGCGGGCTCGAACCGAGTCCCGAATATATTGTAGCTTTGTATGACACTTCACTTTTCATTGAAGTGAAAAGAGCAACCTTTACAGCGCAATTTATGATTGTAAAAAAACCGTAAATAAATAATGAAGTTATAATTCTAAATCTCGTGAGCAAGTTAAAGCTGTAATAAAACAGGGTTATCAAATATTTCCACTGTTATAATTATGTTTTCGAGAAAATCTTGGCAGACATTTCAGTTGGAACACCGAATAAGATTTGGGGAGTTGCGGGGTATCTAAGCGTCTCCCTTTTTACGTTCTTTGGCGGGCGGCGAAGCGTGGAGGTGTAACAAATGAGTCTAATGCCTATTAGTTCGACCTTGTTAAGTTCAGACAAAGTGAGCAGCTGGTCTGACAAAAGTGCAGGGAAAAGTCGAAACACTTGGCGAACTGTTCCATTGTGGCTTTTAGTGGCTAGACTTCGTATACTGGTGATTTGATTAGGAGATATTTTGATTCCATCGATTTTATAGTCTAGAACCAGAAAAATACTTAAAAATCAAATAAATATTGTTTCGTAGCTTTTTTTTGGTTAAGAGGACATTAGAGGTGACAAATGTAACCAACGTCATCGTTACATTTTATCATACTCAATTTCTGATACACAAGTAATATAAACAAACTATTTAGGACATATTTTGATTCCATCGATTTTATAGTCTAGGATCAGAAAGATACTTAAAAATCAAATAAATATTGTTACGTAGAACCAGTCCCAAACTAAACAAGAAAAAAAAATACAATCGAATGCTCAGATCTCTATAAAAAACAAACCGCTAACTAAAAGAAAAGAGTACACAGATACTTATGATATTTTTGAACAGCCTGAATTTCGTTAGAGTCGACATCAAAAGAACCAAATCTCCGTAAATAAACAAATAAAAAAATATTTTTCCAAAGTGACTTGCAAAGGGAGGAATAAATCGTCGCACACGCTCGCCCACCTCGAAGGTACATTTCGGTATTTTCTCTTCTCACGAAAGAAAACAACTGGTACGTAAAACGTAAAGAAGGACATTACTTTCGCTGGGTCAGAAAATCTGCGAGGAACGATTTCCACATCAGGCACTTTAAATCATCCGCTCCGTCTCACATTTCATCCATAAATATTAAATCTTGGCTTGGTTCTTTGGATAGAAAAAAAGCTATCGTATGACATTTTCCCTGTGAGGATTTCCCGGAACCGGTCAATTTTCCCGGTGATCGCGCCGGCCGTGTTTATTGAAACACTATTTCTCAGTTCGCCGCGTCTACGGCGCCGTATCATTAACTATAACTATGTCCACACTCGTGTTGATGTCTACGAAGACCTATAAACGCCAATTTTATATTCATTAGGTTATTATAGCACATTAAAACAAAAGCTTAACGAAATGAGGTTTATACTCAAAAACATAGAAACGTTTGGCAGTGTGTCTACTGTTCCACGTTAGTTTTAAGATTTTTATTTTTTGATTTAGTTTTATCGTAATTGTAACTGCAATTGTTTCTATGTTACTTAGTGTAATTGGTGTTGTACAGTCCAGTTCATTAATATATTGGCACTGTCAAGGATTCAAAATATTGTGAGCGTTGGAAAGCTCAATAAATTCTATAGAACCTATAGATCAAAAATATGTCCTCATGTGAACGGTTCAATAATATATGCTGTGCATTGTGCAATAATATGTGATCATGAACAGTTCAATAATATGTGATCATGAACAGTTCAATAATATGTGATCATGAACAGTTCAATAATATGTGATCATGAACAGTTCAATAATATGTGATCATGAACAGTTCAATAATATGTGATCATGAACAGTTCAATAATATGTGATCATGAACAGTTCAATAATATGTGATCATGAACAGTTCAATAATATGTGTACATGAACGGTTCAATAATATATGCTGTGCATTAGGCAATAATATGTGATCACCCTTTTCAAAAATATGGTATTGGCTTTTATAATATCTGAGCAGGGTAAGCTTCTTAATTATCTCTACATGCATGGGAAAGTCAATTATTTGCTCGAACAAATAAGATCTAGTTTACATTGTTACAGAAATGACAGTAGTTTCCATTGTTTTCATCGCGTTTGCGTTTGTTTTTAAAATGAGTGTCTTTCAATGCCGTATATTTTTCGTACAGCACGGCCATTTCATGTGTGCATACATAATTGTGAACCCTACAATGTTCAGATAACATGATCTTAATGTAATTCATCTAGTAGTGTGCTTTTGGCTGTATACATGTTACTGAGAAAAACCAGTCACATATTAATGAATCTAAATCTTGACCACAATTTAACGATGCTTATAGTTGTCACAATATTATGTTTTTTTTTTGACGTTCATGTATTTTTGAAGCCTGAAAGGGCCAATATATTAATGAACTCGACTGTACCGAATTCAATAACTATAAAATAAATAAAATAGGTATCTGGGAATATACGGGTCACAAAGATATTGAAGGTCAAAGCTCTGACAGTTTTTATATTTTTAACTTTACGTCTAAAATTCGCTGCCACAACTTAAAATTAAATATTATGTTTTCACAAAATGAATTATGGCACTTGTCTGTGCTGTATTTAAGAATTCTCAGTGGCAGTGCAATTATAGAAAGCATTTTTCCTCAAAGGAAAACTCCGTGAACAGTATTATTTAACCCATCTTTTTTCCATCTAAATACTCTTTGTTTTCTATGTTTTTCATTGTAAACCATTTATGCTAATAGCGATAATTGTTTTAGTGGTTATTTTTGTTCATTTGTGAGTTTTTCGGGCGAATTTAGTTCAGAGGAAAACGACATTCTACCATTAGATAAACCCGTTTAACTAAGAGCACTCAAACGCTATGCCACTAAAGACAAATACCTAACATAATCCTGAGTGTAACATAACTAACCAACTTCAAACACATCTAAAGCATCGGAATTTGTAATCATGTAACGCCCCTGTAACCGATCACTAATATTGGCACGTTCAAGTAAACGTAACACGAGTCGAATGTACCTGAACATACTAAGTATTCTGCTTACGGAGCGTTGACAAACGCCCCGTCGTCGGTCGCACCGTGACTAAGGAAACGGCATTCTGTAATCCGCTTGTGGCGTACGGGTCAGACTCGACCCATCAGAAACGGGTGGTATTACGTCGTTTAAGAGCCACGTCTTACTTTTTAACATCTGGTAGGGATCATGTTCAGGTTTTAAGTCTTATAAATGTTTTTGATGTCAAATGTCAGTGGCAATAATTTGACCTTGAGCTGGCTTAGTGTTGTATGGAGTTTTAGAAGAATGTGAGGTTCAGTTTTTACTGGTTTTGTTCACACTGGCAGACCTACTGTAGTAAGAGAAGTGGCTCCAATCTAACGATATTATATTTTTAACAATTCTTTGCTTACCTGTCTAGGACGGCTACTTTGCATCGGCACAGTAAGTTGACAACAAAGACTATACAGGGTTAAAATATATTATTTTAGGTTGCGAAACTCTGCAGACACGATGAGGGTTTCAAATTTTTTTTTTATGTAACTGTCAATTTCAAATATCTAAAAATGAGGGCCTCAATGCACTATTTTCTTATTTGCTTTTTTAGTTTACTCATAAATTCTTCATAGGGCAGTTTTAAAATTTTAATGTTCAGCATGGTCCGGTTTGAGTGGAGTTTCTAGTCACATGATTACCATGTAATATTCAATTTCTACATAATACAAGTCTAGTGTAAAAAAAACTACAACTTATTAAATTGGATATTTCAACGAAGTACCTATTTACTCGGCAAACAAGTTACGGTATCCGTTGTAGGTACGCAGACAATGACTGAGCGAATATCAAAGAAAACGGCCCTCGGGCCTACAATGTAATCGATTTCATGATGCAGGAAAACTTCCCACAAATATTTATTTTATCTACGTAAACAAAATGTATTGGAATCTTCACCATATATTCATTTAAGAGGATACTATTAAACTTTTAGCTGTACGGTTTAATATTTCACAAATTAACATCAAGCTAAGTAGCTCTTGGTTCGTTCAATTTAGTAAATATACCCTTGTGAATTGTTGCGAAATCTGATAACAATCGTTTTATAACATTTCGCGTCGTTTCTTGCTTCTAAAAGTTATAACATTTTTAAGATAACTGCTAAATGTTGGGACCTTTTCAAGTAAAGACGATTTTGTTCACTTACAACGGGGAGTACTAAACAACGTTTTAATATTAAGTAGGAGGATGTTCTTGCACCTAATCTGAGAAATTATTAAAATTTTCATTAATTCAATATGCGTATGTTTATAGTTAACATGTAGGTATCTACTTGAAATATAATAAGAGTACCTAATAAAAACTTTTTGTTTGAAAAAACAGAACCAGAACGTCTAGACATTCTTTAGTAAATTCCGAAAAATGACTACTCTATCACCTTAGCATATGTTTTCACACCGTTCTCAAACAATAGACATCTGGTTTAATATTGGTGTTTCAATGTGCCTTGTATCTCTAGATTTATTTGTTTAATTAAATTTAATTGGATTTATCAAAAAAAATGTTAACAATTATTAACATAATATAGGCATAGGTACTCTTGGATCTGTTACGGTCGGGGCACCCTGGGCTTTTGTCGATTGGCTAATCCTTTTACCACGATGGTAAATTCAAGCTTTATTTTCAGTGTCTATGTCAGCAATCTACTCGCTAAGAAGCAGAAGATTTATATTTTCCTTTAATTGTATCAACTACAGCATAAATATCATCAATTCAGAACAAAATAGATAAAGTTAACACAACTAAATTACGGACAAAGTACGTTTATTGATGGCCCTTAACCATGTCTGTCATTTGGGAAATAATGTACCATCGGAGAGAAATCTCTCAAAGTCAGTATCGGAACCCTTGAACTAATAACAATTGCGATTTAGTGGGGCGTTCGGTAGCAACTCGATGAAAGTTTGAGTACCGCAGGTACGAGGCACAAGTTCTTAGTAGCAGCGATATTTTAACGTTAAACTGCTTTCGATTAATATTAGATTTCTTAAGATTCTGTTGAGTGGTTTTTATTATCAAAGGTTTACATAACATCGTCGATATTTTGGGCTACAACGCCATTAGATTGTTAGATTTGAGGATCCATAGCAGCCCTGCAAGGCTTATATTTATTTCTGCTTTATTTGTTACATGCCAAACGCCTATCTGACAATAGCAGTCTCATCCCTTTGAAATGTGTCGCGCTTTTGTAATAATCTTCGAACAATTTAGCCCCACCAATAAGATATCTAACTATACCTGATCTTGAAATGACTTGTGGCTAAATAAGAGCAGAAGGGATCGAAGGTAACGCTTGATGATGAGGGTTCCTATATGGATGACTATTACATTAAATTATTAAAATTATTTAGGACATTAAGCCGCCGATCTCGGCTGTTAATTATTGGTATTTTACATTCGTTACGATTTGTTAAAATCTCAAAAGTCTGACAACCATTTTAGCCGACGTGTGTCGTGATAACGAGTAAATGAGTTGTGGAAGTTAGATAGTCAGTCATTGTAAGACACTGGCATTCAGCTGCGTTTGGTTAGATTGGAAGCCTACTCCAATCTAACCGAGTGCAACAATGATGACATCAAATCAAAATCAAAAGTCTTTATTAAAACTAGGCTGAGAATCAGCATTTTTTACACACTCCACTATACCAAGAAAAAAAAAGTAAATAAAAATATTCATATTAACATCGAAAACTAAACTCAATACAAAACTGAAAAATAACAGCCTCCAGGTATAAAAAGCGTACCCGCTTACATATAAAATGCTGGCTTATATTCATAAGTATGTGACTCTAAGTTTAAAATAATAATCTAGGACAGGAGCAGTTAACTATTATAACAACAAAAAAAAAACCATAGGGAAGCAAGTCAACCAGTCACCACAAGCAGCACCCGTTCACGAGCATAGCGCAAAGATCAGCCATTACCCCCCTCGCCATATTTGAGGGAAGGGGTAACCCGATCCTCGACGCTACCGCAAGCAGTAACCTCTTCTATATCCTCTAACAGAAGATTTACTGTACCAGTCCGCCATAACAGATTCTCATGGCTTGCACCACACTTGCAGTTGCATCCGCCGTTAAAATTTCAAGAGCATTATTACACCAGAAATCGTCGGAGTCGATTCGTTGAAACTTTTAATTGGCCAGTCGAGTTGAATATTGTATTTCATTGCCGACCATCAATGATATTATTTGATACAGATTGAGAGGTACTTCCGAGCTTGTTATTATAGTTGGAACGTTGAATAAAAAGAAACATCAATATTTATAATAATGTAGTTGGTATTGGTTCGTTATTAAAGCTTAATTAATTGGTTATCATCATCTGCAAAGCTGTCGTTAAGATTGGCTTTTTGTCTACGCGGAAGCAGCTGAATACCAGACTTCCACAATCTAGCTATAACCTACTGTGTGTGGGTATCAGAATACCCCTTGGTGAAAGTCATTGTGAGACTTCACGCGGTTCTAACTACCCGTAAAGACTGTCAAAAAGCTAGAAGTGACAGTCGGGACCCGTTGGTCCCGACTGTCACTTCTAGCTTTTTGACACTCTCCTTGCCTCATCAAGCAGGTCAAGCAGTTGCTTGACCTGCTTGATGAGGCAAGGAGAGTGTCTTAATATACATATGTACAATGAATGGTCCACGAAATGATCTCGGTAAGCGTCCTGCGCGGTATATATTATTTAACCTTATTTAAGCCTCTCCTAACTTTTTAAATGGGTATTGCTAGAGAAATTATTTTATAAAATTTAGTGGCATAATTACTTTGTGTTGAATATTTATATAATGCAAAACATATTATTGTGAATTCGCCGAAAATATCTGGGTGGTCACTATTATTATCAAATTTCATAAACATTTAATTTAACAGATTAGAGAATATTGAATTCAATTGCTGCTTTTACATTTGCAATTATGTCGTAAATGTTTTGTTCGTAGAAACCTAATATTATTCACTGTTGACAGATAAATAGATTCAGATTCAATGTTTGGTAAAACAGCTTAGGTATGTAGGTAAACAATATTCGCGAACATTTTTTCCCGTTTAAGGTCTAGTAGTTAGTGACCCTGACTGCTATGCCGGAGGTCGTGGGTTCGATTCCCAACAAGGACAAATGTTTGTGTGACGAGCATGATCTTTTGTGCTGTATCTGGGTGTAATTTATCTATAATATGTATGTATTTAGCAGTATATGAGTATGTTTATCAACCGTTTAGTGCCTAAAACACAAGCTCTGCTTAGCATGGGACTAGATGATGCTGTGAGAAAGTAGAGGAATATTTATTTATTTATTTATTTATTTAATACTTCAAGCACACAAATGTACATAGGCGGACTTAATGCCTTAGGCATTCTCTACCAGTCATTCAATATTTATTTATTTATTCTACTTAGGCCAATAGATACCTGCTCACCTACTAACCTTATATTATAAACTCAACGCGTATCTTATTTAGAAGACAAAAAATAAAGACTAACAAAACCTTTTATCTCTTGTGAAAAGTTGTAAAAATCGGGTGCAGGAAATTGGTTTGCCGATACGTGGCTACGACATACGAATCGATAAACTTAGTGTTGTTCACTGGTTTAAGACATCCACTGTGATACCATACTCCAAACTTACGCGAGGCTTCATAAAATTTGAAGGTGTAGCCACATGTAAAAAATACTATAAAGAAAATCGGAAGTCTGTGGTTTTAGTTTTCAGATCTAAAGTAGAACAGAATGTAGTGACATTAACTAATCTATAAACTGCTGTTTAATACCTATGGTATGTTGTATCGATACTGCGTCTTTTTAAGGGTTCTAAATTAAATTGGTGGAAAGCAACCCAACTAAGGGGTATCGTGTTACCCAGCCACTGCCTTGGGTAGGTTAGATGGAAAGTTGTATCTAGTTAGACTGGAAGCCAATCCAGTTGGATGGTTGTTTAAAAAGGCTAGGCAAATAATGTGTGCCGTATGCAATACAACATATAATATTTTAGTATAAAGTATTTCACGCACAATGCACCATCATTATGTATTATTTTTAATCTTTCCCAAAGAATATTATAGAGAGAAAGTGGTCGAACATCCACACTTTACTTAGCTAGGTGCTAATTCATCCATGCATAAGAATGGGACAACTTTGCGCCGGTAAACTTTTAATAGTGGCCTTCGCTGGGCCTGAATCGCTTTGCAACTTTCAGCCATTTTGCCTTAAGGATATTATTCATTGCAATAAATATTGTTATTCCGTTAATCCTCAATTAAGTCTGATAGTAGATTTTCTTTAGTGAAAATGATGGTCGGCTTTTTATGCACAATTAAACAAAAATGTGTTACAAAAAAGCTAGTCTGATTTAACCGTGAGACAATAAAGATTATGAATAGTGAAGATATAAAACGCAGACACATATTTTGTCTTCAATTATTATTTAATTTAAGTCAAGTCATGTCGTATGAGATCACCTACAAACTAAAATATTTATTAATTGGTTGATGGAAACTTTCCTCATATTAGATGGGACTTAAACATGACTGGTAACATCGGGTCATTTTTTTCCTTTATCATAATTAGCCAGTAGACCTTATAAGGCACACAATAAAAACCTCTAATGTTTTTTAGTTCTAAGCTTCTGAATATTGTTTACTCTCAAATAGCAAAACCAATTGCTTAATAATCCACCAAAAACTGACGAAATAATTCAAGCACACAGTAATCGACAACATTCACATACACTTACACTTAATGTATGTAATAACGATAACAAACTATAAAGGTGTTCAGTAAACAATCCCCTCGATCTGTAACTATGTCTTAAATCACACGTACCATAAGTTTTTGTTTGAACAGACGCACAGCCCGTGTTCGTGGTAGGAAATCGTAAAATAAGATAGCCAAATGGTTTTAGTACCCCCTAAAACTAGCAGTAAAATAGTAAGTGCCCAGCAATGAATATCTTTACGAGATCATTTGATTGATTACTGAATTTTCTGGGAACAAAATCGATGAAGCCGAGTGGACGTATTATATTTCATTTGATATCAGAAACTGTTTCACTGATATCGTAAGTTTATTTTAAGATAGACAACTTGAGACAATACAACTTGTTTACGCGGCTTCATTAGTAAGCAATATGGGTGTTAATTGTTCTATTAGCAACTAAACTATCTACTAACGAAGTCAATAAACGCTGCCGCGTTATTTGCGTACGCGCTTAGCACTCAGAAAACGCAAATATCTTACAACTCCAACGGCTGTTTAGGGTACTTCACTAAATTAGTTATTCTTAAGTTCAGAGCGTCATTCGAATATAAAACAGTAAGCTATTTATAATTTAGCCAGCTAATTTACCGTTTTCCACCGAGTGGGGTAGTTTAAAAAGAAAATAACAATTAGTTTCTCCAATGAATAAGAAAAAAGGTACAGAAGAGATCGTAAATTCTTCTCCAAATAAGATCAGCAGTCAACCTGTGCAGGCGGAGTCGTAACTCCGTAAGACAAGCTCGTAAATGCTTAAGTAGTGGTAAACGCAGTCCCCGGACATCTTCTGATTTGATTGATCTTCACAAGGCAGACCCTTTGCGTTTTTACAGGAAACGTCAAGAAAATGAGGAAAAAAACGGGGAACATAATTAATTACTTGATTTGGACATTAATGACCCGGTCAAAGAGGACGAGGGTTGATTAGTGTGTTTTCTACAGACGTGCTCCCTCTGACATTGGCATTATTTCAACAAGAATACCTTGGTACGTATGCTTCTAAATAGACATAATTAAAGTATTGTGACATCAAAGTTGAAACAACCATTTCAATTGGATTAAAACCGTCTGCATTTTCCATCTAATTTGAATTGGAAACTCAAAAAACTCTGATAAATTACATTTATTTTTTCCTTTAACGACCCAAATACAACTCATAAAACATTCCATATAAAAACTGAAGCTCTGAGTTTTCCTTCAATATTTTCACAGCATGAAGTGTTTGCAGTACAACACAAAGAGAGAACATAAAAAAATACTTTTAAAAACGAGTCGCCATTCCGCCGATAGGCACCAAATGAATATTCAGGGCAACAAAGGAGAAGGGGTGTGTTGCAAAAAGGCACTACCTTAATTTTCATGGTAGAAAAAAAGCGGGGATCGCAAAACCATAAAATAGCAAATAAATAAGCAACGTTGGGACACGTCCCTATTTAATTATGAATTAAGGCCGAGCAGTAACGAGATCACAATGTAATTAAGATTACTGCGGCGAGGTTTTTTCAGGGCGCCCCTAACAAGTGAGAGTAAATGGACGGCAAAACGCCGCGAAACTAAAATGGCTACCTTGTTTTGCTTGAGATAGAGAATCATTTAATGAATCTTGTTCGGGATTACATGATTACGAACTAATGGATCTTCGATGTATTGTTACAAGCATAGCTTATGTAATGGCTTAACAATCTTATAACCTTAGTAGTTTAATAGACATTAAAATATTTACACTACCAACAAATAAAGAAAGACACGAGTAGTGTCTTTCTTTATTTGTTGGTAGTGTAAATACACACATCAAAAGTGTCTAGGGATCAACATATATTTTTGCAATAACTTTTCTCCTGATTGATATTAATTAAAATTTTCTTTAAGGATTCATCAAATAAAGTGTTTTCGTTTGTCACAGTAACGATAAACCAAGTCACCTTTGCATTAATAAAGAAATTTGCCATTTTCCTAATAAAGGGATTTTTGACATTTGAACCACTAACATTAAAGTTCGAAAAAAAGACTGAAATAACAGTTTTCTTTAAAATTTTATTGGGTAACTTAAACAATTAATAATCCGTGTTTCTACCGCGAACACTAACAACACAAGAACATCGGTTTGGCATACTCAAAATGAGTTCATCCAAATCACGCTGTGGAATGGCCGCCCATGTTCGTTGCAACAACAAAAAAAGGTCTTCTTGCGACTGGATACCCTCCATATTCGGCAGAGCTCTTCTCTATAGCATATCGCATGCATGCTCAATCGGGTTCAAGTCTGGCGACTGAGCAGGCCAGGGCAGGACATTGATGTTAGCTGCGGCGAGAGTCTGTCTTACAACTCTTGCGGTGTGCGGTCGTGCATTATCATGCATTAACTGAAATAAGGGACCGATTTGCACTTGTAGAGGAACGATGACGTCTGATACAATCGTCTCAGCATAAATTTGAGCGTTGAGGTTGCCTCTGATCCAAATCAACTCAGTTCTTCCGCCGATCCAAATACCCGCCCATACCATGATGGTTCCACCACTATAAGGATGGACTTCCTGGCAGGATTTTAATCGCTGTTGAATCGCTGTTGGCGTCCAGGGGTTCTCCAGTGTCGTATACGTCTTGTATCCGGTCTCATACCAAAACGAGACTCATCAGAAAAGCACACGAAACGCCATTGTTCTTCTGCCCAATTTCTGTGTTCAAGAGCCCATTGATATCGAATCCTACGATTGTGCATTGCTATAGGTGGTACCCGTAGCGGTCTTCGGGAATGAAGGTTCACTTCATGCAAGCGGTTTCTGACTGTTTGGTCGCTAATTAAGTTCCCTGAAGAGTGATGAAGCCTCACGAGTTGTAAGACAGACTCTCGCCGCAGCTAACATCAATGTCCTGCCCTGGCCTGCTCAGTCGCCAGACTTGAACCCAATTGAGCATGCATGGGATATGCTACAGAGAAGAGCTCTGCCGAATATGGAGGGTATCCAGTCGCAAGAAGACCTTTTTTTGTTGTTGCAACGAACATGGGCGGCCATTCCACAGCGTGATTTGGATGAACTCATTTTGAGTATGCCAAACCGATGTTCTTGTGTTGTTAGTGTTCGCGGTAGAAACACGGATTATTAATTGTTTAAGTTACCCAATAAAATTTTAAAGAAAACTGTTATTTCAGTCTTTTTTTCGAACTTTAATGTTAGTGGTTCAAATGTCAAAAATCCCTTTATTAGGAAAATGGCAAATTTCTTTATTAATGCAAAGGTGACTTGGTTTATTGTTACTGTGACAAACGAAAACACTTTATTTGATGAATCCTTAAAGAAAATTTTAATTAATATCAATCAGGAGAAAAGTTATTGCAAAAATATATGTTGATCCCCAGACACTTTTGATGTGTGTATTTTAGAAAAATGATAAGTACCTTTCTGGAGATGATATTAACCTAATATTGTAATGCTACAGATAAAGTATCCCAGTTACTTTAATACGAATAAATTATTACAAATTCTTCAGAGCGTCTACACGTCAAAAATACCTACAAGAATCATTAAAAAGGTTGTACGTATACTACCTATTGAAATTAAAAAAAAAAAACATTTCTCTTGTACGCAACAGCCAGTATGATATTTTATTTTCGCAGTGACATAATGACCGGTGACAGCGGGGGAAATAAACTGCCTGAGGGAAGAATAAGAAAATGGTTTCTTTTCAACGAGACGGTTCGCTTCTATTTAATTTGCGTAAATGATACCTACGGCAATGTTAAATATAAGGTTTGGGAATAAGAACACACTTAGTATTACCTATGTTTACCGAAGAATGTTGGTCTCGCTCACAGTTTATTACGGAGTATGAGGCTCCAAGAAATATCGAGAAGCGATACGAAATTGAGTTTAAAACTTCTACCGTGCATATGTTGTGACAGGTCCATCGGTTACTAAAGGTGCTTCCCTTCCTTCCTTCTATATTGTTATTTACTGGGATAATACATCAGTACCAATAATGTCTGCTTTTAGGGTTCCCTATGTACAGGGTGCCAACGAAGCCCTTTTACCGTCCGCTGTCCGTCTGTCCATTCGTCTATCTACCAGCGGGCTCTATCTCGTAATATGTATTTAGGTAGATAGATATTTTTTTACTGGTGTGTGTGTGTGCGCGTATTGCTGCAGTAACAATAAAAAATAAAAATAAATTAAAATGTAAAAAGACCCCGACCCCTTTCAAGAAACGTAATTTTTTCGCCGTTTAAGCATGCTCGACATGGTACGGAACCTATTGTGCGCGATAGCGCGAGTCTAACTGAGACTTGGCCAGATTTAAAAAGATAATGTTAATTTTAAGACTTAAGGGTTCGATGTTATAGTTTAGGTGTCATAAAATTGTTTGAAACACTTAGGTACTAGAACACATAACTTTAACCAAAGGCGTCATAGGAAGTCGCGAACTGAGCCTTATGAAATGAAATTGCAGCTTTAACGTAAGCAGCAGAGTTAATTAACACACTCCAAGACTTAAGTCTGCTTTTTAAAGTCAACATTTTTATAAAATTTCGCCGCTTAGTGCGTAGTTTTTATTACTTTGCCAAGCTCAACCACGAACAGAGGAAGTGAGGAATATGTAACATAATCTGACCGAGGAATGTAACACGTTATCCTGTTTTAATGGATGATGCAATCCATTTGGTGGTCGGAACACACGGCCAGCACTGGTCTCGACAAACAAAGAACTGTTTAAACAGCACCATACAAAGTGTGCATGCAAAACTCGCCCCGTATTTATGTAAATACACGATGAAACAACTGTGCAGTGGGAAAGACCCAAAACTGGGACCCTGTTTATTTTTATAACAGTTTTCTTCTGTGTTGATTGTTTTCTACCTTTGCCACGTGCCAGTTTTGCGCTTTGATTTTCTTTTTTAAAACCTTTCTCTAGCATCTCGTTGATTAGTGTACACTGCGAACATTGTCGACGCTTTTAACCTTTTGGTTGGCGGTCCCGATGTATGCTACACTGCAATATGGGCAGTGAATAACCGATAAAGTGTTATTTATTCAAGTGATTTACGCCTCTGTTCCTGTTTATTACATTATTGGTTCGGTTGCAAGCGCTGAGCATGATTTGGTTCGGTTCCCGGGACGAGGAAATTGTTTTAGGGTTTTTACATTTAGTAGCAAACTGGAGCGTGGTCTTATATCCAGTTATTGGCATCCTACTATTACGCATTATGGGGCTTAAACCTGACAAAATGTGGTTGTAGGTAGGTACTTTAGATACCTCTGCCTAACCCTTAAGCAACATCAAAGTCAGAGGTCAAACGATATTAAGTTGATAGACCGATAAATATTTTTTGATTAATATTGTTGTATATTCTTACTTTCCTACCTATCATCTGCCTAGCCCTTGGACCAAACTATAATATACTTTGGTCCAAAGGCTCGCCTTTCAAACTAGTCTAGAATATCATCATTTAGCTATCCCTACCAACCAACCTTTTTTTACCAATACCTACCACATCTACCACAATATTGAACAACGAATCATTAGTATCAACTTTTCTGCATCACTTCTATGACCGAACAAAATCATAACTTTACCTCTCATATGCGAACGGATAAAAAGTACAAAATGTTAAAAATCCTACTAATATTATAAACGCGAAAGTTTATGAGGATGGATGGATGAATGTTTGTTACTCTTTCACGTAAAAACTACTGAATGGATTTTAATAAAATTTGGTATGGAGTTAGCTGACACCTTGGATTAACACATAAGCTACTTTTTATCCCTGTATTCCCACGGGAACGGGAACTACGCGGGTGAAACCGCGGGACGTCTGCTAGTAACAAATACAATAACAAGCCGATAGAATATCACATCTCGTTGCAAACGCAATAAATTATCTAGCGAAGGAGTGAAACAAGGAAATGTTCAAAGAAATAGGATAATGGAAGTTCTTTTCTCGTACTTCAAATTGTTTTATGAATATTGAACAAAGGATTTTTACGCATCCGTGTTCAATTAATATTAAATTCTGAATAACGTTAGGTACGTTTCTTTTTCAGCTCATTTTCATCTTGTTCAAATATCAATTAAAAATTCATGGCGAAATACAAAGAAAAAATATATTTACAAAATTGGCCGAGAATTTTATTTTTATTAATTTTTATATCCTATACCCACTGACCACTTGTAAGGGTTAACCAGTTAACCGTATCGATTTAATTTCTATATGTAAAAATTCATCCCGGTATCGACAACTCTGGGGTGAAGATTAATAAAAATTTGGCCCCCAAACCCTCAGGGTAGCTCTTTATGGCACGTTGGCTTTTTATGAGGGACCTTTTATTTTAATACTTATTACGGTTTCGCGATTCCGCCGTTTTATCGCGATTAATCGTTTTTCAGTTAATTACACATTTCAGCAAAAGAAGTGGCGTTAAAAAGGAATGGCTGTACTTAGATGCTTGCTTTCGTCTTTGTGTGTGGATGAATAGATTGATTTTGAAAGAATTTAAGCAGTTTTCATTTGCTCAGTACCTACATGTCCTGCGCCCGCGACAACTGGCTCGTCCGTCAACGACAACAACCGTTTTGGAGCCATAATAAAACAGTTCCTAGCCATTTTTTATGTTTATTTTATTTATTTACTCTTCAGATAGTTATTTCATTACACTAATAGCACTTCGACTTTAACTGCGTCTAGGTGAATTTCGTAGATTATTTTTGGTTTGAACTTAAACATCCACTCTAAACCCTTGTAGTATTTAAAATAAAATTTTAGTACCTGCAAAATCACAGGTAAGTATCTACACGGGGAAGTCACTAACGGAGTTGCCTGCGAACCTATGTTGGTTGAGGGTGTAACAAATCGCACGTTCCCGCGACCTCGGTGCAAGTATGGCACGGAACATCGCGGTGATTTTTAGTCAGTAAGAGTTTGACAGACCCCTCTTCTCACCCGAGGAGATCAAAAAAGGTCAATCTGTCGTAAACAAATTGACCTTATAGCCTCAGGTACCTAAGTCCGGCTACAACTTCGTCTAGCAATTTTTCCGTTTCACTGTTTTATATCTAACTAATTGACGTAAAGCGGTTTTACCCGCGCAGTTCCCGTTCCCGTGGGAATACAGGGATAAAAACTAGCCTATGCCACCCGGGGATAGTGTAGCTTCCCAACGGTGAAAGATTTTTTCAAATCGGTCCAGTAGTTTCGGAGCCTATTGCAAACAAAGAACAATCAAATCTTTCCTCTTCATATTATTAGTATAGATAAAAGATAAAGATACCGGGCTGGTATCCGCAACTCCACGTCAAAGCGCGTATTTTGCGTATGGGCCATACCTAATCTACCACGCGCGCCCAGTGCGGATTGGTAGATGTCACATGTCTTCGGTTCAGGGACATGCCGGTTTCCTCACGATGTTTTCCTTCACCGTTTTCGAGAGCAGTGGTGATCAAATAAATTACACAAAGTAATGCGCCTGTCTGGGGTCGAACCCACGACTTACTGTTCGTAAGTCGGGGCCGCCACCACTGGGCCACCACTGCGCCACCACTGGGCCACCACTGCGCCACCACTGGGCCACCACTGCGCCACCACTGCTCTATATTAGTACCTATAGATAATGATTTATTTACCTTTTTCGCAGCGGAGTCCTGGTTGTTATTGTCGGCGTGGTGCGGAGCGGCGGGCGCCATGACGGTGACGCCACTCTGCGAAAGAAGCTCGTCGGAGCCTCTCTGTAGACAAAACAGAAATACATTAAGGAATGCTGTCTTAATAAAAACAATAAACTATTCGATAATAAACCACTACTTTATGCAGTAAAAACTACCTACTGTTTTTATTTCGTTTACCACCTTATTCTAATTGTTACCTATTTGTTTTAAATAAAATAAAAGGATTTTTTTAAGTAGACACTGCTACGGTGAACCAATACATTAACAATAACGTAAAGTCTCAAGTCTAAATAAAACCATTGTTACATCCATAGACTACAAAACTATTAACTTAGCACCACACAAAAGTAGGTAACAATCTTTTACTTTTAGAAATGCCTACTTGCTCAATGTTACACGACCGCTCAGTCCGAATACTAGCTCACAAATGAGACACAGACGCCTGTTGGAAAGTGTCATCACTCGTGATATATTCCTACCCACATATTCTATCAAAATAAAATTAGTCCAAAATGATAACTAACTTCATTAAGTAAGTACTTTGAATAAACATTTGTGCATTTCACGTAATGTGTCTAGTGAATCAAATGTAGGTATGCTGCTGCTAACATTATAAATCAAAATATACCTAGGTAATTTAAAATCAATGTAGGTACGGGCAATTGAAGCGAATGCTTGACCGGAAATCAGTAATGTGACAAATTGAAAAGCGGGAAATTTTCAATTCGTCACTCACAAAATGTTTGAACAATATTTTCGGATAGAGTACCTAATTGTGTAGTTTTGTACTGGTTCAATTCAACATAACTTTTAGTGGATTAAAGCAGAAACATTGATCCACATAATATGCATTTATTTTATAGGTAAATGTCATTGTTAGTACGAAAATGTTCTAATTGATGTTCTGTCGGTGTGTTACCGAAGTGAGAACGTATCAATGGCGAGCATTACCACGCTGTGAACCCTGCCTTTAACCAACGAGAAATAAGGCCGCGTCACTGCCAAAATATTGACAGGTGACTTTGCATGCGCGAAGACGTCATCTCCCCCGGCACAAAGGGAAAAACGGAACAAAATAAAACAAAAATACAATTCCGGGACACGCCAACGCACACGTCAACCCGCCCTTCCCCGGGATCAATCTCAATTTAAGACGGCGAAATGACAGACCTCAGCAGTTAAACGCACCGGGCTAAGGTATAAATCACGCAACGTAATAAAGAAAACGTACAAATGACGCAACACCGCGGATTTTGTATCGCGAAGCTCACACCTGGCGACGTAGCCTGGATATCACTCACACGAGACACTTAATAAAGCCAAACACATCAATTGTTCCTAACGCGTAAAATGACAGACGGTGATACACGCACCAACCCTATGTAAACTTACATTCTATTATGAAAATGCAAATTATGAAAGTGATCTGTTATTAGGAACATCCACATCAAACCAACGTAATCCCTTCGAATTGTTAGCACGGGATTTTTATTTTATCAGAGGAAAATATTCGTGGAACAATATTTTAAGGTTATAATAAATTCTGAAACAAAGTATGCAGATTTTGTTTGAACTACACTCCAATGAAAGAAAAGCTTTTAGCTCTTAGTTTCGCATTTGTGATAACTGTGACCCTTTATTTGCATTTTACTTTATATTAAGAAATACAGATAAAGGTAACAGCGGGTCTCTAATTTTTCAGCATAAAGCTTTCATTGTAGAAAAAGGAGCGTTCACTGTGAAATAAAACCAACATTCGCGAGTCTTATTCCTTGGAGTAATTTCGTAGAGCGCGTGTAATAATTGCCCGAAATTAAATAACATTTTTCACAACAACGAAAAAACAGCACGGATGAAAATTTTGCGGAAGGAAAGCGGATTGTGTTGGGAAAGAGGGCAGTTATCGTTTCCTACGCAATTTCTCAACTTAATGGAGAATGATGTTGAATGATGCCTTCATGATGAAAACAATGGTGACAACGGTGGATATAAATACGGGGACTAACGTTATTTGTCTGGTGGCTCATCAGTAGCCGGTAGAACGTATCCGTCAGGAAAGTAAAAGCCGCGGCCATTCTGTTTAAATGATCGACGCTTATTTTTTACAAGGCCTTTTTATTACAATACCTTTAGATTTAAAGCCTGTTTCCAAACAAATTTGTATAAAACGTCTTTTTTACACAAAAATCTAGAACATTTTATTTTCTTTGGTTACAAAAGCAGAACTATTTTCTATTTCTATGTAATATCGTGAAATGAACGTATTAATAAAAAATGTAATCTGTCCACATAAAATATGTGCGTAGCTATGTAGGAATGGGACATACGACGCAAAATCAATTCCCTAGATTGGTTCTTCACAAGATGGTATTTGGTTTTACTCTCGAAAGAAAACTGTGATCTTTTCCCGATGAGAAACATACTCAAACGTTCCTCCAATATGTCATTTGAATGAGCGTGATACGAGGGGCCCACATATCAAAATATAGGGAATAAAATATACATGAAAGGTTTACTTATAACAGACGAACGAACTTGGGACCTTCTTACAGATAGTAAGGACACAAAATGATATGTTTACGTGGTCAAAGAGGAGTATCGAAGTCCATTGTCGGAAATCAATACGGATAATGTATTAGTGATATTAAAATGTGCTGAAAACGTTTGGGAGCGATCGGACACAGAGATTTTGTTGTTATTTATGGAATCTATAGGCATTATGGTTAAATAAATATTATTTTAGATGCTTTGTGAAATATTCAACGTTTGGAAATCAATTTACTTAAAAAGCGTCAATAATCTCAAATAAATTCTAAATACAAATAAAAAAGATTGAAATCTCTGTTTATAATGTCAAAATAATGGCGTTGTACTTATTGCCTACCTATATGAAAGGATAGGATAAAGAAGTACCTAGTAGCAGTTGACCAAACAACTTTTTTTGTATTATTCTGTTTGTTCTTAGTTTGCTTGTTTGAGATGATCTCCGAAACGGTTGAAACGATTTTGACGAGATTTTAACTGGCTATTACAGGAAGTAACTTTTATTTTAGATAGATGAGCAAAAAGTAAATTGGTAAATTCCGCAAACTTGGTTCTTGTTTTCTTCTTAAGCAAAATAGATATAAGGGAAAATTAGGGTAAATAGATCACCAGGTATTCGAGCACAAATGGAACCTAGTTATAAAAGCCCATTTAGGTGTCTATTTGTTTATTAATACAACAGTTTACCACATTCAATTCTTGTGTGTTTAAGCTTTAAGTATGATCTCGATAGCAAGTTTCTGAGCCAAAAGGCCAGACGTTTCGTCATAATGTTTAAAAACAGAAAATATACACATGTTCAAATTATTACGTCCGCAATAAAACACCGTGTAGTGTGTAAAACGATAACCCCAGATATAACAAATAATATCATTTGTTCCTAAAACTGGCAGAGCGCGGTTTTTATTAACATCATAAACGTATCCGACAGCACTATCGTGTCATATGAAATATTTATGTCCCACTAACACTCTTCAGAGATCATTAATCGATATATACGAGTATCTCTGCACCATTCAGGACGAGTATTACATTCAATGAAACGCGAACAACTGATTCTTTTCGAGATAATGTCATTGAAACAAGATACTCGAGATCACGGTTATTTCCGAAATCTGTAACAATAGGATCGATGCAATTCCATCAAGATTTGGCGTCATCCGAAGATGTCAAACAAAATTATTATTTCTTCTATGCACCATCATTGTAAGAGTAGGGTAAGCTGATATAATAAAGCCCGTGTCGTGAGCACCTTGTTTCTGTGGCCGAATAAAATAGGGTGAAACGAGAGAAAACGAACATTTACGATGCGAATGAAAAATCGCTTCGGCATTTATGACGTCATTGTTCCTGAGAATGAATCTAATATGAAAAAAATAAAAGGGTCTAACGTGGAAAGGCTGTAACGAGTCTAATAATTTTTATTGCGATTTCACGAGCTTACAGTCTGATTTAACTCGACGTGTGTAAATTATGATTTAATTTAATAACCAGCGTTGAAAACGAGCGTAAAATGTTTTTATGTGAGATAATATACTTTTCATTAAGAGTCATGCGTTACTCGCACAATTTTATATTCATGTTTTATGGGCGCAAGCAACTCGGCGGAATTGAATCGTTAACAAAAACATACATGGATTTGCGTAACAGCTTGCTACAAATGTTGCCAACATATCAACCAATATAATATTGTATAGTTGAGGGCATTAATAATACCGTTTATGTTAATCTCCCTAATTCGTTTAAAGCTCTTAACAGAGCAATTTTTCACCTTCGTGCCCAGAGAGTGTTAATTAACTTATTTTGCCTTGATTAAAGAAGGGGGTTTACTTAAGTTAGAAGGAAAATGAATCAAAAATAAATACCTACAACTACGTGATAAAATTCTTAAAACAAGACTTACTTAATAGTAACTTTACATAACAGTATTAACTTAAGTATACGTAGGTACATAATAAATGGAGCTTGTTCAGTGAAGATTTTGAACCAAGCAAAATTCTGAAGCGAAACGAAATATTTTTCTGCGAAATAAGGTAAGCTTTGACTATGTAAGCTATTATGTACGTTACCCCTAATGCCCGCGAGTAGCGTGTCGAGCGTGCAGACAGACGGCGCGCTAACAAGTCTGTGTGTAAGCAGACGATGCGCACTAAGCACCTCTCTCTGCTGTCGATCTCATAATCGCTAGTCGCACCGTGTGCGCCGCACATTCGTCTAATATCATCCCACCCGACCGCCTTCGACGAAGATGTCGAAATTAACGATCTTGATAATATTTGTCGGCTCAGCGCTGCCAAGCTCCACTCGTAATTAATTGCACCAATTTGTTCTGCGCTTATAACGGACATTTGTCAAGCGCCCACCCGCGCCGGATGATTTTCGCACTAACTTCATAATCGATATTCGGAAATATCGATTATCGCCCAAACTCTTTGCCCCAACTCGGATATTAAGACGTTCCGCAGTCATTAATAAGCCGTAACGATGTTTTCTTCGATTCCAACGAGCAATATAAATTCCAGTCATAATTTATTACGTTTGCACTTGCCGGTGAAGTGAGAGATGTGTGTATTAAAAATTCAAAGTGGGACAGCGATAAATTAGGCAGATACGCGACGATGTAAAAGTTAACAATTCTCATCACAACTAGGAGGCAAACCTCTTAGCCCCAGAACAATATAAGGCGACATTACTCGCTGTCACAACTCTACTTTATAGGGAAAGTAGGAGTTGCTAGTTTGTGTGAACAAAGTTGTAGGGGCCTGGTTACTTTAGTAACGAATAGAGACGTCAGGAGGTAACCACCACTCGAGCGCAACTCGCGTGCCATTTTAACTCTGTCCGAACTATGTCGAGCTAACGCCGGGATCAATGCGGCAAACTGCTCTGTTACTCTACACAATATATTAATTAAAGTGTTGTTTAGTATCCGCGTGTATTATGATCCGCTTTTAAATCGCACCTGTTAAAGTTGCAAGATAGATCGGATCATTACGCTTACTAAACTTCAGCTTAATGGCCGCTCAATTTACGATACTGTTAGAGCGAAACTAATCTGGTCTGAGGAAAGTTGCGCGATAAAAGTTAACAGATACAGAGCGAGAGAAACAAAGGGCAACGTTTAGAGGCGACGTTCATTTGCATACGAGACGATACGAATACAGTGCAGTGGGCGCATTACTATGTTTTATGGCTTTCACTATTTTATAAACAACTGGAATGAAACCTTGAATAAAAGTCCAGGAGAACTGATTTACGTAGAACATTTATTATCAAAAGTAATTTAGGGTTAACGAAAAGTTAGCGGTTTACATTTGTCATCATTTTTGTCTGCCCTAATTATAATAATAGCTGCTTATTATTATTCTACCGCACGACAAACGCCTCTTTTGATAGACAGACAAGTCACGCCTTCTGTGTATCCCGTGGTGATTAATGCTACTCATCACCACACTAGGTCAACTTAAATAGGCGATTAACTGGCAGACTGGTATCAATTTTATTATAAGTCCCAATTTTCTCACGTTTCTCTTGAACGCTGTCGGTGATGTCCAAGATAAACTTAGAAAGTTTGGTACTCGCCCGGATTCAAACGCTCAATCTCGTATATAGGAGATGAGGTCCATTATGCTGCATTTTAAGATAATAGTAACGTGAAGTCCACTTTATTTAGTCTCAATAAGATTGAGTTAGTCCCGTGGATCAAATAAAGGCAAATGTCACTTTGAGAAACGTGATAATGGTCGTTATTTATCGTGTGTGGCTTCCGAGTGGAAGAATAATAATCAAAGATAGGTACATTGTGCGCCCTGAAGCGGACGCTTCAAGTCAAACAGTGAGATTAATTAAGGAATGCTGCAAATAATATACTTAGGTAACTAATAACTAGGGGAAGGCGGGGGGACACCGGATAGTTAAGAAAAAGTCACAATAAAAAAATCACTTTGTTATTTATTGAGGTAATCAATGTCATAAATGTTTAAATATACCTTAGGCATAACTTTGGCATAAAAAAGTTTGGGATCAATCTTAGTAATTACATGATATTTTTTTTTAAATAAAATTTATAAATCCGAATTCACCCCGTACCTATGGGTCAAACCGGATAGCCATTTTTAATTCAAGGGGTGAATACAGATATTAATAATAATACTAAATAATCAAATTATTCGCAGTTTTTGTATACAAAAAACAATAATTCTTGTTCAGTACAACTGATGCAATTTTCGTGAGCCCATTTAAGACAAGCTGTGCATTGATGCCATTCATCTGTGGACTTAGTTTGACTGTACTTTTCACCACAAACCAAACACTCCGAATCCTCCTGATAGTTTTCTTTATGCGTTTTCTTACCGATACCTTCACCTTTGCCTTTTTTTGTTTTAACTGCTGATGACATCTGCCAGTTCATTTTTATACGGGGATTCAGTCAAAATTGCGGTTTTTCATCGACGCGCTGATGGCCGCATGTTCTTTTTAAAATGAGGAATCGGCATGATATCACTGAACTGACGGCACTGAATTTATGGCTAAAAATATAATTACATAATTTAATATAATTTAATGTATTATATGGATTTATGTGGGAACAAAGTGTTCGTTTATATCATTTATGGCTAAAAGCATGTCTGACTGCGACCATTGCAGCCTATTTGACTTTCTTACATATGTTCGTGGCATGTTGACGCTTGCACTGTGTAAAACGTAAAAAAATAGCAATTAAGCAGAGAAATAAAACAAACCCCAGCAATACCATCCCAGCATATAATCGGGGTGAAACCGGATAGTCGGAATCACCCCGTCCGCTTGTACCCCACACGTGCCATGTTTGAAATTGTAATAATAACAGATATTATTTTTACTCTCATAGCAACAGCAAACATCGTTTTAAAAGTTTAAATGTGTATTACTTCATAAAAAATACAACTGTATATGATAGCACATAGCAAAAGTTAATGATAACACTTTAAAAAAGTCAAAATATTAGTTTTCTTACCTTTGTTTACAATTTTTGTTTAGAGACGCACGCGCTGTGATGTTACCGTCGCCGCCTTTTGCAACTGCACTGAGTAAGCGTTTGCGCGTGTTTTACCGCTGGCTAGAGTAAGACAGCTGTACGCGGTGGAAAGAAATAGCAACTATCTGGTTTCACCCCCTGTCCGATTTCCCCCCTCATTCCCCTAGTACACAGTGAACTCTAGGAATTTCTCCTGAATTGTGGGTGCGATTATAAGCATTTAAACTCACACACATAAACCGCCAGACCCGGAAAACTGCATGTCAAAAAAATCAACATTCACAATTATTTTTATGTAGCTACAACAAAACTTATCTTTCCTACTCATAGTTGAAGCTACTTTCTTTAGTTCTTACTACCCATATTCATAATACTTGAGAAGTTGCGAAAGCTGCTTAGAGTAGGTTGTGACGAGACAGGCCCGGCCGGCTCCTAATGAGAAACTATCTAACTCCAACGGCACATTTGTCTTGTTAATGCTAATATTCAATTCTCTGGGCGATGCCGCGGCGCTAACTAGGTTTTTAGTTGATCGTGTACCGGTAGTTTAAAGTAGATAACGAGAGGTAATGTACGCACACATGCAGGCAAGGAAAATTAAGTAATGAGTGCTCAAAATAAACAACGAAAGGTTAATCAAATTAAATTAATTCTCCAGCCATAAACTGCCAGCTGAAATGTATGATAGAATCACGAATATAAATACTTAAAGACGCCACTTCTACAAAACCCATGCATGGGTTCACTTGTATCCCATTAGCACATTCATATGGTAGACAATCGATATCACTTGACTAAGGAAAAACAAATAGATTCTTTATGGCAATGTACGAAGGTAACAATTCACCCCTCAATGGGCCGTACGGAATCTAAAGCGATCGTAATTTTGTCTGGCAATATTCCGCCTTTTCATATTTTCCTTTTGCCTTCCAAATGTTATATCGTGCCCAATACAAGGCAGCGATTTCGTTTGTTATTTCAAGCCCCCTCACGCTTCTCCGATTTAGTATATCGACACGTGAAGCATCAGTTAAACAAAATATGGAATCACTTGAATTTTCAATTGCGATAGAGACTGATTCTACAAAGTCAAAGATTTTCCTAACAAGCATTGTTATATGGTAATATGCACAATACAATTTTGCAAGTATTATGCTTAATCCTTACAATATAAGACAAAATTTTACTACTACTGTATTTACTTATGTCTCAACAGTGGGATATTTATAGGCTCGCTAGATTAAAGGAGTTCAATGCGGGTTTGTGATGTGAAGTGTCACATGTCTTTGTCATTTTCATGAATAAAAACAAAAAAAGACATGTGATATCTTGTTTCCTTCGCCGTTTTGATCATATAATTAAAGAAACAAATTACACAAAGTAATAAAATGCCTGCCTAAGTTCGAAACCCTAATCACTCATAAGTTGAGGCCGCTACAACCGCGTCCCCATTTTAAAACACATACGCCCGATATTAATATTCTATCTCAATCCAAATCCCGATACTTTGTTTTTGACGGCTGCCTTCTGATTGGACATCTTTAAGACTCGGATAGGCGAATTCGGTCGTTGATTGGTTACAGACAAAGATCGGGATCAAGATAGCAACCGAGATAGATTATTAATATCCAGCGTTAATAAACAAACCATTCCTGAAGTAATAATATGCACTTATAGATAACAAAAAGTCTTTTTAAATCAGATCAGCCAATTAAAATTTTGTGGACATACATATCCGGGGCGAATGAAGAACATCCTTCATTTGAACTGGGTTATTAAAAAGAAGTGGCTTCATGATTATCAGAAGCCAATTAGGTATATAAAATCGTTGACACATATCAAGGTACTTTTTCTATTTCACCAATGAAAAATATAACAAAGTATATCACAGTGTCACATTTTCAATAGTAACAATCGCAATCCAGATAGCTTCGAGAGAATGCAAAACGTGACACCCTTTAGTCGTCTCGTAAGGCTACGTCAAAGAGGACCGTTTCACAGCTTATGTTGATACTGTGTCTTTGAGGAAACGCATCCAGCACTAGATTATGTATGCCATCTTTAAAACAACTCCAAGAAAATATGTTTCGTTCAACTATTGAGGGAATTTCGCGAAGTGAAAACTTCTTGACTTTGTAACCACTTTTTGTTCCTTCTTTTATTTTCATGAAAGGGTTTAAAATACTTTCGACTTTTTCATGCGTCGAATGTTTACTACGAGCAGTCAATATTCTTTTAATAAATTGTTTCTTTTGTGTTGTCTTCATATTTTATTCACGAAACAGAATACACTTTATTATCGTAATTCTTTGACAATCACTCATGTTATTGGGTAGTTTGACGTGTTCTAAAGATTGTATCATATTTCCCAACGTAATTAAAAGAAAAACAAATAAAAGAATACAAAATGTAGTTGATAAGAATACGTCACATATATGACAAAACGTTTAACTTCAAGTGAAAACTATTTATGGTATGCTGGCGTATACTCGCGGATGGCGTTTCAAAGGCAATGGTGTGTTTACATTTGTCTCCAGAAGAGCGGCGGGTAGCCTCGGATATTTAACCGCCGGCGGCGCTTCGCAAAGATAAATAAAAACGACTGAGATTTAAATACTTTTTCGTTCCTATTCTTCACCTTCCCTCTTTGAAGCGAGTCCTTTATATTTATTAACGTCGGATCGCAATATTTAATTATCATTAGATCGTTATGAAGTTTTATTGGCTGGCTTGCAAGGGTGTGAAAATCTTTGATGCGCTTAGGGAAATATTAAACTTTCAGTGTTTGATCGTTGGGTAAGTACACAATCATTAAAATTCATACTTTTTCTGTTTTAAATTCAAGGCATGCTTAACCTATCTTTTTATAAAGGGTTCTCCGGTATACATTGGGCAGGCAGACGTATCCGATAGACTTTAGTGGACTTTTTGAGAGTTATCTGGGAACCGATGGATCAGGATTAATTACTCTTTGCCACAAGAGAAGCAGGTTTATTTTCAATTAGATTTTGCTCGTGGTTCAACTCGTATTTATATTCTATGGTGCCAGCATACACAGTGTCTTAATATTTTAAACTGGGTTATAGTCTATAAGTTGGTCAAAATTAATATAAATCCGTTTAGCAAATAAAAGTTTATTTATATATATTTGGTCTACCAACAATTGTGTACACAAACCGCTTATTTTTGTTAAATTTTGGTAACAAAAACAAAAGTAGACATAGAATAGCAAACATTCATGTAAACATTTTAAGTTTTCATTTTTAGTTCAAACAGTTACCTAATTGTAATACGAACTAAATAAATTGCGTGTATTGGTTTAAAAACAATAGGTAAATAAAAACTTTTATTAAACAATGCTTGTGCCAATATTAGCTTAGCATACAGTTATAGGCAAAAACACACAAACAGCAACCATAGTTGATACAAGTGCACTAATTAATTACTAAGTACATAATACGGTGTATTTAGAGTACGGCTGCGAACATTGGCCAGTGCAGCTATTGATTAGACCCCGGAGGTGGTAATACCAGCAACATTGCAGTTCGGAACTACAGTATCGAGACCGATACCAAGTTGCGAGCATACAGGACTAACTAAATGTTAATGTTATTGTTAAACGAAGCTATAGTACCAATGTGATGTTGTCGTATGTGTTTTGTTAGCTTAACTGCGGTAGATAGTGATGTAAGGAGTAATGTTTGTAGTGGATCAATGGATGGACAAATTAAATGAGTAGGTAAAACCGCTGGTAAAGTAAGGTGAATCGGAGTCTTAGCCAGATTTAATGAATTTTAAGAATAACAAACAGTCCATTTGAAATGGGCCGAAGTGCAACTATAGTAACACCC
This sequence comes from Euplexia lucipara, assembly GCA_921972225.1. NCBI lineage: Eukaryota > Metazoa > Arthropoda > Insecta > Lepidoptera > Noctuidae > Euplexia > Euplexia lucipara. Next base: position 9,004,285 of record OV179144.1, on the reverse strand, counting down.
ACATTATGTTTTATATATAAGTGGGCCTGCCTTCACTCGGGCACAAACCCAGACTCTGGGCGGAACACTCAGTAACACTACCTCACCTCGAAAATGAACTCTAGACTTCACGCCCACCAACGAGGCAGTCTGTTAAAGAAATTATACCTATTTTAAAATGGAATATTAAACTTTTCAGTATGATTTTCAGCTACTCAGTAGGTACCTCTATAATGTTTTAGCTGAAAGAGCGAACCGTACGTAATGTTAGTTTTACATTCATAATTTTATTAGGTTCTCCTTCATAAACTTTTTAAAGCATACATTTTAATTTCTGCACTACCGTACGCGGTTAAATGTTGCGACTACGAATCATAATCTAATAGCTACTCGTAGTCGTAGCAAAATCCGAACAAAAAATAGCGACGAAAATGGCCCACGGATATAAATAAAATATGATAAAAATTACAAAAGGAAACAAACCAAAGGCATAAGAACCAATAAATGATTGAAGGGAGTTTTATTTCAGCCACCGAGCCCGCCTGTTAACAACCTAAAAGCAATGAAACGTGAAAACTGCATTGTTGAACAGTAAAGCTCTGTTAAGTTCGGTGAGAACCTTCCATAATCCAATAAAAACAAGTAATTCCGTACAAAGGCTTGCACAAAGCAATTGACCGGATAAAGCAAGTGTTGTTAGCCGTAGCGAGTGCCGAAAAGCGTTGTGCATCAAAATATCTGGCGTCAAAACATTGTCCACAGCTCTTGACGCGTTAATGGACTTACCCGTGGTACAAGTTTGGAAGCCTTGTAGCGTTGCAACAACCATGTTACGAGTTTTGAGCGCTTATCAACAACACACCGCAATGTCTAAGAGATTAAGGAAATTAGTTTTCCGTCAAAATTTTTGCAAGCTACTGAGAACTTTATGAGTTAGCTTAGCAGAAAATGTAAACATTGAAAATTAAAATAAACGTGTTTTAAAGGTATGAGTAACTTGTAACAAAGTACGTACCTACTGCTAAATAAGTTAGATAATTTTATACAGTCGAAATAAAGTCGCAGGAAAGTGCAAGTTGGTAGCTTTCTATGTGAAAAGAATCACCGACATAATAGGTTTGCTTGAAACTTTTTCTCTTACAAAACTCCGTTTCTTTTACCAAGTTGAATAAAATTAAGAAAACAACATTCGAAATTCGAGTTTAAAAGTGAGTCCAGATTTGGAAGTAGCTAATGTTCTTAAATCGGAACAGACGGGTAACGAGCCAGGACAAATATTTTGCCACTTCGGAACGTTACCTGACCGGGGAAGTGGCCGCGGTGGAGTCAGCCGCGGGGAGACAAAGTAAATATGTCCCCGTTTCCCGGGTCGTCCCCACATTTTATCGGGGAGCGATCGGCGCTCGGGTCGGGAAATGAATTTAAAACGTGTTTGCGGGTAATCTGTTATCGGCCCCTTGTCTCTGGCTGGAATATAGACGTCCAGCCCGCTCCTATATCTTGATCGTGATTTTGTGCCGCCAGCAAAGTCACTGTTTATAGTTGTGATCGTTGTGCCTCATTACACATTGTTCCCTGTTAATATCGTTATCAGCTACCCTAACACAGATAACATTGTACTGGGTAATTATTACGTTAAAATAACATAATAGAAGCTATTGCTATTTCAATTTCATAGCATAATACGAAATGTCGAGTGAGGGATCCAATTGAATATAAGAGCCGCAGCAGTGTTCGCTAATTAAAAGTGATCTGGTACTGCTTAGAAAATATAAAGATACAACCTCATTATACTGCTTATTGAGTTATAGCCTAAAGTTAAGGAGCAGAGGCATCGTTATTTTTTATTAAATCGCACAAAGGAAAACATCGCTAATCTGAAGAAATTTCGTATGAGGAGTACAATAAAATGCTAAACGTATAAGTAGTGAATGTTAGGTGGAAGCAGAGTCTAATACGAGCAACACTGGGTTAATTATTTCGTCACAAGAGCCCTCGTAAGCCACTGTAACAGCGCTTCAGCCGAGCTCGGGGGGGCCATAAAAGCTACATAATACGCGGCGACGTAAAACTCTTATTATTTTAGTATCTGCGAAACGGTCGCGGAAAACATATCGTAAAATAAAACCTGTCGCCTTGTTCGGAGATGCAAGCCCCTCCATCGGAGATGCGGTTCAGCCAATGTGCACGTTCTAAATCCAGGTGGATTCAGTGTGGACACCGGTTAGGATCGAAATCAGCGAGCTAGATGGATTTCTATGGTAAATACAGACTTTATGGTAGCCGAGGGATAAGTTTCCATTTTATATTGAAGAGAAACTCTGAAATGTTTCCTTGTCTCCCGACGGGGCTGAGCGCGCGAAGCTGAATAAAAATTCACGTCAGGTAAGCACACGGAAATATTTACACAACTGAAGAATTTACTGGGAGTTGCAAGTGGTTATATAAATAAATGCTTAACCTTATCGTAACTCTTTCCTATCGATTGGCATCAGTCGGAGCGAAAAAACAACATGTAAATATTATGAACCTGTAATAAGTGATAGCAATACCATTATCGTAGATCACAGCAAGACAGAAGGTAGTGCCACATTTCGAGAATCACAGATTTGAGTGAAAAAATGTCAACATGAAATTATTCAACATTTTTTTGGCGAAAATGCGACTAAGTCCCGGAAACGCCCATTTACATAGCCGATGTCGACGCGATGGTGCGTGGCGACTTCAAATGGGAATTATAATACCAAATTGAATACAAAACTTTCCTTTCAGTGCCGAGTAATGGAGGAGTCTATGCACCGGAACAATCGAAAAGACAAATAGAATGAGAGAGGAGACGAGACACTCGCTCTGTTGAAATAATAAGTGCCTGACGTCTTTTTGGACGTTCCTGCCGCGCTTTTTTTGTAACGATAAATTTTTACGCTTTGATCTTTCCAATTCAAATAGGCTTTTTTTCTCGTAGAATCAGAAGTTATAGGAATATTTCAAAAGCTTTAAGTGAGGCGACGGAGCAGATTTTCTTTTCCACCGGCTATATCGTTCTGATTGAAATGCAAATGAAACGGTGTCCGTTCTAAGTGTATTTATTTTTATTTTACCTCTTTGGCTAATCTCTTAGATTTGCCGATTGAGTGTAATTATACCTGCACAATTTTAACTGAACCCGTGTTCACGGAAAGTTTTCAATTCCTTGTTTTGTTTTCTTTTTGTATATAAGTAGGTACTCTGATATTACGTCAAGAAACTAAAAATATTCAGCATTAGTAGTAAAATTTATGAAATTTTAATCTTCTCTCTGCAGTCAAGCAATGACAGGGATTGTTTGCTGAAGAATCTGAAGCGGTTCATTATTCCGTTCCGAGTTATTTGGCGCCCAACGAGGGGCTACGCGCGCTCGACGGCGAACATCTGACGAATCACTCGCAGATTTGAATCTGTATCCGCGGAATGTTTCATTTTTAAAGCCATATGGTCGGGTTTGTTTTATTTTTATGCTCCATGTGTGTACTCCATAAGCACCTAACCACGTTTTGTAGATGTAACTTTAAATCTGAACAAGTTACACAACGAAACAAGCTGCAACAAAAACATTTGCCTATGCCGACGTTAGTGAATTGTCTCCCGCTCGTGACTGGGTAATTTCCATACATTTCAAGTTCCATCGCCTGCGGGACGTTCGTTCTTTTGTTGATAAATGTTTGACGGGAACTCCGGGGACGCCATTAAAAGTTTTTTCGTGAATAATTCCAGTTTACATACGCAAATGTTTACTCGTGAGTTTACCCCCGCGCTCACCTATTCGGTGATTTCTTTTCATAGAGGCGTTTGTTCAAGGAGTGGTGAATTTCTTCTGAGCGGAGTCGTTGAATATGTAATTGGAAAAGTTTTTGTGTTTTCTTTGTCATAACCCTTAGTTTTGATGTAATTTACCAGGGATCAGAGGCAAACACCGGGATTTTAATATTGTAGAATTCTCTAGACAACAAGTTTGTGGCAAAATTTTGGCTTGATTGAAAACTGCAAACAGACTCGTATATTAATAGGAGTCAGTTTGCGGGTAAAGTTTATTGGAAAGTTTTTGTAGGAACAAAGTGACCGATAAAGACACGTAGACCTTAAAGTTGTCGGCGACGTGGTCGGGTGAAGTGGTAAGTTCTGAGCCATAACTCAGTGGGACGAAGTTGGACGATCAGATTGTGTGGCAGACAAAAAGAGCCTGACGTCACGGAAGCTAGATTGCGTGGATAAACGCGCGTGCTCCCGACACCACGGGTTAAGCTCGTGCTATATCAAACCTTTTTACTCGAATATCTAGTGTGTACGGAATTTTGAGGCAAGTTAATCCACATAGTGCTTAGACTTTACTAAGTGAAGTGGTTTTAGTTCTAGTTTTCTTATTAATTTTTAAAGTCATCAGTGTTCTCCTTTATTTTTAACCGACTTCAGGAGGAGGTTCTGAATTCGATCAGTTTTCTTTTTTTATGTATGTACACCGATTACTCCGGGATTAATGATTCGATTTACGTGATTCTTGTTTGGTTCGATGCGGAGTAGTTGCCATTTGGTCCCACAAAAATTTAACATAATTTGGCTCGGTAGTTTTAATTTTAGGAACATTTTTTTTATGGAATTTCGAACATTTAATTTATCTTTGAAGATTTTTTTGTATATATTATGTGCACCGATTACGTACGTGGGATTTATGTACCGATTTACGTGATTCTTTTTAAGTTTGATGCGGGATAGTTTTTGTTGGAACAGCTTTAGGGATTGAAATGTATAAAAACTCTGTTGTGTATAATGTAGGTAATTAATTGTTAAAGCCATCTAAATGTTATTAATTATACCTATGCCAAAAATAAAACTTGCGTAGAATACATACGTAGACTAAACTACAATTTCTAGCTAACTACTTCTACATACTTCGAACTTAGTTACTGAGGGCAGATATCACCTCAGATTAATTAACACTACTAATTCCTCGGAACTCGCTCTTGAACTAAGACACTACTTAGGTAATCCTTTACCGGAATACCGTTAACTAACTGCAAATTAAGATAACACGTCGTGATAAGGCGACGTGTCGGGTTAGAACAGGATCTCCTGTAAGTGGGTGTATCAGACCGCACTTGTAAAGGTAGGCTTACACGGGCTACTTTTGCAGCAAGCAATAATTACTGGATGCCACAGACATTAGTGGAACAAACTTTTTAATTGCTATAAATAGTTTCGGCAATATTGCCTCTAATTGCCTCATTATTGGTTATTGTTGACAAAATAAATATCTGGTAAGTAGGGAGTAGGGCAAAACTTGTTTCAATCTTGGAATAGTCGTGGCAGTTATAGATCAATGATGCGCTGTGGTATCTATTGTTTTTTTTTTTAAATACTGCTTTTATTACTATTTTCGACATGTTACATTTGGTTCTTATTGTTTTTCGTGTCTTATGAATCATTTCTCTTCCTTTCTTTCAATATGGTTGCCAAGAATTGGACAAGTTTAGTGGCCAGTCTAAGTGCACCTTAACCAAGTATCTCTGGATATTTATAGCCCAGCTAGGTTCACCAATGAACCTATTTTCTTAAGGCTGGTTTAGATATCAACGGTACGTCTTGTAAGTAGTGGGCGTTGGAGTCGGTATTATTATTGTTTCAATAATATTTTTCTGTAGGTAGTTGGTTTTTCCAGTTACTTATAAGTAGGGTTTGAGTTATTAAATAACCCATTGATAAAGAAGAGTTCCATTAAGTAGGTAATAGACTGGGTCATCTCTACAATCGTAAATATACATCGACTTCTTTCTGAAAACATTTTTATGAAATCTACTTGGACAACGAGTCATAAATTAAATCAAATCAAATCAAATCAAATCAATTTATTTGTGAAACAAAGGTAAGTATTAACATTTGAGATGGATCTTAAGAACAAGATAGTGCACTATGCTTTGTCAATGAAAGAAATGCAGTAACATTTACGATTTATGAAAACAATTTGAAACTAAATTAGACCATCAAACGAAATAATATTATAAACTCTCTATAATAAAAAATGTTCTATAGTGTGTAGATGTAGTGTTTTTTTTACGAGTAATACAAATTAACAGTCTCATTCAACGTTAGTTTTGAAACTTGGCCCTAAATCATTTGAGTGAAGGTAACAGAGTTCAATGTGTACATACATACATCGGTTCCTACCTACAAATTTCGTATTAAACGTAAATAATTTGAAGGATCAGTGGAGGCTGGCTGTGTGATTATTTCACGCTAACGAAATTAATAAGGTAAATTTCAACGGCGTGCGACGGGCGTTATTGCGTTACCCCGGAACCGCTTGTTTGATGTGAAACAGGCAGGAAAAGCAGCGATTTTAACAATACTGTTATAACCTTAACTTATTAAGGTTATTAAAAACTGCTGGTAAAGATTTCATGAAAGATATATGTAGGTTAAGTTAAGGCAATTCCATAGTACGATACAATTCTAAACAATAACAATTTAACGAAACAATAAATAAATAAAAGAGTAAAGTTACGATCGGTTCTAGGTTGTCTAGGTAACACGATCATATATTTCAATGTATGAATCACATAGAAAAATTACTGTAAAATTAACTTGTCCCGTTATCGGGCCTATCCGATTTTCGTTCAAGATCCGTGACGTCATACGACGAAAGAAAACATCACTTTAATTGGTATCTCAACTTTCATAAACATTAAACAGAGAAAGCATATTGCACGAAAAATAACTCTGTATCACCTACGTTTTATTTTCTCCCATAAAGGCTACATCCACAATATTGTGAGGCTGCAAACTATCAAACTATACTACCACGTAAATTATTATGAAATATTCAAACATACAAACCTGGCAGAAATAGCAGTGTCGTGGGAAAAGCTAAGTGTGAACCAAGATTCATGCAAGTTAATAGATATGAAGTTTTTATGAGCCATAACGTCACCTCTGGAAGTGAAATAAAAAGTGATATAGCCTTTTTTATGCGGCCGCTAAAATATTATATTTTTTCTTAATTTGGTACTATAGATATTACGATTTTGGAATTTCGTTTTAGTTTTAAGAGGTAAATACTAAACTTAAGAAAAGAGACCCTGAATATATATTTAACTGGCCTGTTGGTCTAGTAGTTAGTGACCCTGACTGCTATGCCGGAGGTTGTGGGTTCGATTCCCACCCAGGACAAATGTTTGTGTGATGAGCACGATCATTTGTTCTGTGTCTGGGTGTAATTTATCTATAATATGTATGTATTTAGAAATATATAAGTATGTTTAACATCTGTTTAGTACCCATAACACAAGCTCTCAAGCTTAACTTGGGACTAAATGGCGTTGTGTAAAAAGTTGTGGAATATTTGTGGAATATTTATATTAATTAAGTATTACAAAAGTAACTAAACAACCAACAAACAACGGGATCATCATCTTCATTATTATTGTCATTCCAGTGTGGAGTGCCCATAGGCTCCATTTTTGGGTTTATTGGTCTTAACGAGTTACACTTGTAGTAAAATTTTATCTATCTACAATATAAAAAAAAAGCATTATCAGAAAGCTAACTCGCGTTGGAATCGTCATAAGCACGTATTACTCGTGTAAAGACGGAGTAACAGTCACTTCAAAGGGCGACGCCAACTCGGGGCAAATCGAGGGTGTCCAACTCTCGTACGACAAATTATGTGCCCGCGAACAGATAGCGATATTGTCGCCCCAAAAACACTTTTCCCTTGTTTTTCCCCGAAATGGGGAAGGAAGAACGGTAGTTCGGCAAGACAGCTTGATCCGGTGTACGGCCGTTTTAGGGCCAGCAACAAGTATCTTATTTACACATGGGAATACAAACTTTGTACCCGAGAATAAAGAGTTTAATTTATTTCGTGCGCATGCCAGGGAAGAGAGAATTCATACGTGGCTGTATAAGGAGGAATGTGAAAGTGATGGAGCGACACAGAAGGAAACGAGTTATAGTCTGAATCAAGTACTTAGTTTTATTGCGTCTGGGCTTACTGGTGGCTCCGGCATATAAGAAAAAAATATTGTCAGTCACACTGATCGTTAGTCGTTTTGTACTATTGAAATAATTCTTTACATGTTCAGTTTTTGGCCTCCGTAACATTATTCAACTTTTTAATATGAGATCTAATGGTAAATAAATCAGCGGAAGCTTATATACGAGTATGTTATGTAAGCGACAACATTAAAAGCTAAGGCACCTTCAAACGACAACGTCCCAAAAGAAAATACGGCAGAAATAAAGGAAAAAACGGGAAAAACCAATTGTGCATCCCCGCTTCATTGTGAGGAGTCCAAAAGAAGCTCGATATAAACGAAAGACGACTCGTTAAAAGAGATACTTATGAAAAGAGGAGATTCGTGGAAAAAATCGAAAAACTGAGGTAAACAATAGAGACGCGGTTGGAGGCGCCGGGACAAGTTTTCAATTAACAGAATGAGACTCAAGTTGACGGCAACTCGACAACTCGATAGCACACTACACCAGCATTGCCTCTTGCTGTAGTGCATACAGCTGTAACTAAGTGCTAGTGAAATGTTGTAGTGAAGCAAAAGGGGCAATGAACTGTACAATACGTAATATGTAATAGGTGTTTATGTGAAGGTGAGCTGGCGGAGGTTTCGGAACGGCCCACCAACTGAGTGGGTTAAATGGAGCGTGGACGCGACGAGCCCGCTGCACTTGTTGCAATTTCTCTCCACTCCACAACTTAATTGTGCCGAGTGTGCCTTTACTGTTTCTATAGACGAATAGCGTTAATTTCACCCGGAAAGGTTACCGTCCATTACTCTAATTGCGAGCCGCATTTCATCTAAGCATCTCACAACTTCGGTCCGCAACGAAGAAGCCTTCAACAAACTCGAGAAAATTCGCAGAAACCAACTACCAAAGAGTATGGAAGTAAACGAGGACTCTTCGCTAATATTCCTAATTAAGCTTTTAATGTAATTGAATGAGTGGAGACACATTGCGATTGGAAGGAAGGAGTGAGCGAGTAACGTGCACCCCTTCGCTCGCGACCAAAAATACTTTCAGATAAATTACTTAGAGCGAACTCAGCGCGCATACAAATCGGCCAGCGATTCTCCATATTTCACCTTGCCGAACACTCGCTCGATTTACACACTTCTGTAATAGGCGGGGGAGGGTAAACGCCGCGATGGACGAGTACCGATGCAGAGATCTCCGTGAAAATTAAGCCATTTCCGTTTAGGAGCGTCGTGTTCTAACTTTATTACAAATCGAGTCACGTCACGGAAAGAATTCCCGATATACAATTAAAAAGGTGAAACGGGTGTTGAAGATCTTGAGTCAGAGGTGGGCCGGTATCGTCAGCGTCTGTCGCGAGGAGGCAAATAACCGGAGAGTAGGGGCACCTGTGCTCGATAATGCGCCGCCCCGTCTGGCCGAATGGGAGAGGAATCAATTAGGCCGCTGCCGAATTGCGTAACGGCTCTAGTTACGAGCATTACGACTGGGTCCGCAGCTGCTTTTTGCTCATCCAACCTCTTGTTATTGCACAATCGACATTCGACGCCTCAGATTAAGATATTACGTATTCATCGGACCTTTTCATTATAGTTTTATTGAAGGAGTTAAGTAAACAGACTGGACCTCTAGGTCAGTGTCGGGCTTGCCGTAAAGCGGAAAGAAGCCTTTAAAATAACCAGTATCTACCTATTTATCCTAGAAATAGTTTTAAACGAGTTACCGTTGTCATGCGTGTATTTAACGACGACCGCACGCGTTCGCTGCTGGCGGGTGGGTAATGGATTACCTTAAACGCAACTGTATCATCGGGCTAACCGCACCGAGAACGATTCCAACTAAAAATTACATTTAATCTGTTTGGAAATATCGCGGTTTAAACTTTTTTATTTTATGATCGTTTTGAATTCTTTCAATGGCTTTATTAAAAGTAAATGAAGCTTAAGTGGTGTATATAATATTTTGTTTTAATTATGTATCTACATAATTATGTTATAGGGAATGTATATAATGCAACTTTTACTTTCTTTTCCAGTTTTTATTCTTGTTGGAAGCAGCTGAAAGATAAAAAGACGATAATTAAAAAATACCGATGGACGATCAATGAAGCGGGAAGCCGCAAAAATCATACGTAGCAAAAAGTAAGCTTAAAATTAATCGATGTCTATAAAATTCAGATAAAGGCTGAGCACCCATCGTCACGGGCCGATGCTGGAGTATTAAAAAAATCCAAATTAATTAGGGCGAATAAATTAAAATCGCCAAGGGAACGACCTCGTAATTTTCGCCATGTCCGCTGTAGATTGCGGCGTGTGAGGGCAGTCGTATGTGAATTATTTAGAGGCGGTCGCGCGGCCGACTGGCCCGCAATTAATGAAGTGGTCCGAGTCGTTTGTCAATGCGGTGGTCTGTGGCGGTCGGCGGACCCTCACCTACACCAATCTGTTACCTAAAATGTGTCAGATGCAGTAAGCCTAAAGAATATTTGTGATTCATTGTAAGCACCAAATCAATCGAAAGCTCCAATTGCGAGTTGCGCTGGTATAATTCGCCGCTTAAATTACGTTCAGTCTTGCTTTAATTGCTTTCCAAAGAAATTGGTAACTTTTTAAGAATATTTTGCTGGTTTCAAATAAAGTTTAAATCGCCTCGATGTTTACTAGTGGTGCTTATTAAATTAATGTTTTCCTGTCATAAATGCTTTAAGGGTTCCTTGTAATTATTCTGGCTACAAAGCTACCCATAATAATTTTATTATGCGGATTACATAGCATTATCTTACGTCCATTAAGTATAATTTTACTAATAACTATTCAACGGCTTAACATCACTGTGGTGATATTCTAAAAGGTGATTATAAATCTAGTGAAGAGGTCGGAAGCGGGCCGGGCAGGTCGCCGTTAATTTTAATGGTGAGATTTATTTGTCCCCGATTACGAGGAGTTTGATCAAATTCCGAGGCGGCGTGTAAGCGCCCTCGCAATGACATTAGGCGGCGATGCCACGACCCGCGCCGCGACGCGCCGCGCCCCTGTAATCGTACCGTTTAAATATAATTGCAATAAGTTAATAAAATCCCACAGCGCTTTTAATTAATTTGTGGCGACACAGGCGCCCAATTAAATGGGGATTTCGAAAATTTCATAAAGCGCCGTTGTGTGGTAAACGCTATTTTTGCAGGCACTTTGTTTTTGTGCGGTTTGTTTGTGAACGCGTGGCTCGTCAATTTTGAGTGCAAAAGTAAATAATGTAATGGCTTCCATTTGGTGATTGTATTAATGTGAGCTATTTTCAAATAACCACAGTTAAAAAATCAATCACCTGTTTATTGATTTGTCAAATTTGGTAAAAAAAAGTTCATAACGCACAAAAACGTGCGCCAAAAATCTGAGACTGTAGATGGACAAGTATTAATGGGACCCATTTGGAATCATGAAGTATGAAATACCGAAATTCGTGTACGCTGTTGAATTACCAGCCCAGAAAAAGTCGTGTAGACTGTTATCAAAATGTTGCGTCTCAATTCGTCGTCCTTATTGTAAATATGCATTAGGGCGGATGACGCCAGCTTCGGCTCCTCATTACGGCGATGCGCCATCAAAGACGTCCGCGATCCGGACCGTGAAGTGTCCCGGATACAAGCCGCTCAATTATGTTAATGGATTTGCAACATTCTGCCTACAACAAGCCTGCCTTCAGCTGATTGGTATGCAGCATCCACTACGTCACATGTACACATTTATGACGATTACATTACACAGCCATCTATTATTTGAGTTACATTAGCGCCGGTCGTAATTGTGACGATAATAATAGTGGCTGAAACGAAAACAGAAGCGTATTTGCTTTACACTGATGCTCTTTTCATACAAAATCAATAGGTAGCCCCTAATAAAACAAATACATTTTATTTCTCGACGTGTCTAGCAAGGGAATGATTGATAGTGCTTTGAACACACAACGATTATTGAACGGCTACAGAGGGGACCACCGAAATAATGACAGTTTTTACCGAAACGACAGGGGAATGTTATCAAATATGTATTAATCTTCACTAAAATGGTAATTAAAGGCAAACCTTAAAAGCTAACACGGTAGGAAATCAATTGAGGCCGAGGCGACGATCTGGTGGGCTAATAAAGTGATATCAATACAAATTAAAACCTACAGTTTTTGTCTGAATTCAGAGTCCGCAAAAAGGGAACTCGGCGTGGCGAGGGCGGGTTGGTAGGGGCGACGCATCGTTTTACATAACAGTTATAAGAGAAGTCGCACACCTGCGAGTCTGCCCGTAAGATTGGCAGCAAAACGCCGACTCACCCGGCCGGTATACGCTTAAATTACGCGTAAAGCCGAACACAAAGGCTATGCGTATTCAAATTCCATTAATCTCCCACCCGGGGGAAGGTGGGGTAAAATGAACCGGCGCGGACAAAAACAATGCCGCCGGCAAATAACCGGCTCAGCATTGTTCCGGCAATTAGAAAGCTTTCCCATGTACCAGTCGTGTATAAAAACAGTGTAACATCAGCACGAATCGCTGCCTATTGCTCGTTACCGTTGATGTTTATTACGGTTATTAGGACTAAGCCGTGCGGTTTCATAATAATGTTTTTCGTATAAGTTGTTTTAAATTAATCATGTGCCCACTGCCCACCTAGGTGGCTAATCACGTGTTATTCGAACTCCTATAATCTGGACGGTAATACCATCGTTAACTTTGATTGCAGTCCGAATGTGTCGAAGTCGTTTTTAAGCATGATTGGACAAACGCTATCGTACGACGATATAATCTGGGAAAAGCCGGATCAAAGGTGAATATCAGCGAATTAAAACCGACTGTCGAGTGTTCGATGGCGAATGCGACAAATGACACCACGTTACGAATTGATGTCCAGATAATCCCTGATCGCTCATTCAAACAAATGTCGACTCTATACATATCAATAAGTTGAAATTACACGCTTTTGATAATAAAGGATTTTTGTAAGAACTACATACAATCTCTACACATGCTCAATGGGTTCATGAACTAGATGATAATACATGTGATATGTATGAAGTTTCACTACAATATTGGTATAATAGAAACTCACGAATGTATAATCCGCGATACCGATAACAGGGCAGCTTACCTGTAAAGAAAATTATGTACATTAGGTAATATATTTACATTTCATTGAACCCGAAACTGCAACTTGACACAAGCTGCTCTCCGTTATGGGAACAATGTGGCCGCCGCAATCACAAGGAGCATGGCCGCGCTATTGTTTTTACCGCTGTTATTGCGGAGTGCCGAGTAGCAATAAGCGAGCGTTGTTTGCTCAGGGCCACTATTGTACCCGGTTATTAGGACAGGTCCTACGCGGCCCGCGGCGGCGGGTTAAGATCGGCTCAACCAACTCAACCCAGCTTTCTTGCTGTGTAGTTGGTATACTTAAGGCAACTGCCGTCAGGTGGCGTCGGGTTCCATCGGGTAACTTCGAGTTACCTCGGCAACGTTATAACATATCTGAAGGATTACGTACATGAGTTTACAGTGTTACAGTACCTTGATTAAATGCTTGTGTATATAATTATACGAGTGTTCCGGCGAAACAAGCGTCAATTTGTCCCGGCTGCACGGAGTAGAACTAATAATTAATTTGACTGACTGAGATTTAAGCGTGCTCATAATACTTGGCTCGCGTTTCCGCAATGCACAACACATTCCTAATGTCATCTCGTTAAGGTGATTTCTTCATATAAGTATGTAACCCGAGGAATTCAGAATTTCTTACATGTATTGTAAAACTATGTTTACCGCAAATAGAACGATTTCAAGTCATATTAATTTTCTAAATTAATAAAACCTAATTTTATTTTTTCGGGTTGTTCGACAAATAATTATTTAACTAGACCTGTATATGACGTCACTAGGATTAATCAAAAGCTAGGTACGATTCACAGCTACTGTTACAATTGTATCCTACCTAACAGATTATAAATGCCAACTTTGAAACGTCACTGAGCCTACGAGTAGGTTCAGTCAAAATAAGCATATAATATAAACATGGAAAATAAGAAATACATGTAACGTCTAAGTGGACTACGGTATTAATCACCTAAGAGCAACTGTAGAAGGCTGTGCGGCACGTCTCCTACACGCAAGTAAATAAATTGTATCTCGGTACCTACAATGTTGAATTTTTAAACGTCATGTAGCAACAAACTCTCAAGGAAAAGGATTAAAATCAGGCAAACTCATGGAGCACAGCTAGTTACGTTATAAAGTTTCCTTTACAATATACCGGGTAAATGTATGTACTTAACAAATTCCGGGATTGGAGAATGTTTTAATGACGCCCTTATCGAGACGAACATTCCTGAGAAATTCAAGACGCTCTTAAAACGATACCAATTTCAATAATTACGTGTCCTTGACATAATCAAAATTAAGACTGAAGGAAAATCTGTGATTCCTGTTTAAAGCAGTGTTTGTGCTTAGATATTTATAGGTGGACAGTAAGCCTAATGGTAATTAATATTTTGGGTTACGGATTGCTTCTTAGTTAATTGTTCTGATATTTTGTTAATATCTGTAAAAGTAGCTTGTTTGTTGCGGCACTTCTTCCCAGCTAAAACGAGAAAGTGGTAAGAGGCGGGCTATTTAAGTCATTTTTGCAAATCAGCGCATCAGTGCATCACCCCAATTTGAATTAATGACTATTGATTTGGATTCTCAAAACAGCAATAGCTCATAAGTCTTGGTCACCGCAGTGAAACCTCCTAAAATATTCACGCGTGCTCTTTATGAATGAAACCGCCAGCCAAATTGCTACTCAAAACCAAGTAACCGATTAAACAAACCCGTCAAACAAAAGAAACAATAAGGAAACGATACCTTTATTTGGGTAAAATGTTACGTCTAATTCTCTGTACAAATAATAGGTAGCACAACGGATATGCGAACAAACAGTTTGTGGGCAAACATACGTCGCGGTTGTCGTAGCTACATAAGGTACGCTGTGTAAATGGGTAGGTAAAGTGCGGGCCGGCCGTGTGGCGGTTTGCCACCGAACATTAGCTGTCGACACCGTTTCCGACAATACCGTGATTATTTTAAATATTTAACGCTTCAGCCGCATCTGAGTAACGGAAAATAATATTGTGGCAGTTTTAGTGATATTACTTTGCCGCAATGTTGAGGAGTTACGGTTAGCTTTATTAAAAAGGTAGATACTGGGCGTGTTAGTTTAGGTTGTCTATAGCCGGGGATGGCACTTAAAGTAGGCTCTAATAATGTTGTGTGTTAGTTTAAAATTAATTGATAAATCTCAGTTAAAATAGGATTGAGCGAAATAATTAAAAAGGATCCGTGATTAAATTCTATGTTTCTTAAATTGTTTTCTTATAGCAGCGCTGTACTGTGTTCCCTTGTTATATTAAACGCAACGTAAAATTACTAGCAGTTTGATTTACGGTTATAACATATTTGTTTTTATTGACAAAATTTGGCATAAATTTACGCCAAGTTTAGATATTAATAATTTTCTATTAATAATTTATTTAGCTTGAAAATATAAATTGTATAGATATTCTGAATGACTAAACTACAGTAATTTTAACTAGCAATATTCCCGCAAAGTTTTATTTAATCAACTCATACCGTAAAGCTGGAATGCAATTTAAAAAAATAGTTTTTGCGCGGAATATTTTGAGGGGATCAGAAAATGTATCGTTTACAGTTTTATGCACATGAATTTTGTTTTTTTTTATTGAGGTGTGTTTACTCTAAACTCTAGTCCGAGTCTAAGGTGACGGAGACAAATTCGAAAATGGGGTGTCCAAAAGTAGCCAGTTCACTCCAACTTTATGACGTAGGTTTTAAATCCCACCACTCCTATGCTAACGCATTAAAAATAAAATATGTTTGGAAACGCATAGTGCAAATTGGTGCATGGAAACACTATTACAGATAAAACAAATGAACCACGCCAGCCAAGTGTAATAGGTATAGAACAGGTTCTTCGGGCTATGAAGTTCAAGCAAAAGTCATACACCACGGTTAAGGTCCGTTAGATAGATCAAGATAAGCCTGTATCGTAAAGTTGAAGGGGAGACCACGAACCTTATGTTCTTAATATTCCCTGAACGAAGAGAATATAATTCAAACAAAGATTACCTACTGCGTTAAAATAATTCTAATTTTGATAACCCAATGAAATTTCTCACTAAACACGCTCAATATGAACTCCATTATCACAGCTTTTATCTTCCATTCGAGAGTTTTCCTTGTTATTTTCTCGTTGCTTACACAATTCATTAGAAAAACGGCGAGAGGGCTCCATTGCGACAGTGTCCGTTGTGGGAACCGCAAAGGTTTTGTCAAAACAAGCTCAGGTTCGGACGTAAAACGTTAGTCTTTTCATGTAAAAAACTCAACTCATTTATCAAATCACCGTTGTCTACATTACAGCGCGGGGCGTATTGTGAGTAGGCTAAAAAGCCCGTCTATACAAAACGATGTGACGCAGCTCGGGATGTTGATATAGTTCACGTCTAAACGTACGCACGAAAATGAACCTTAAATTGACCTAATCTGAGGCTTTCTGTGACAGATTCGCACGACTATACCCACTCAGGCCACGGGGTCCAGCAGAAAAGTAATTTGACGCCCAAATTAAACGAGTTAAATTATACAAATAAAATTTATGAAAGTGCAAAAGCGTAGCGATTTTCCAAACAAACATTGTTTAAGAAACTCGGAATAATTACGAATTATAAAAATTAGCCATGAAGTCCACAGTAACTCTAATTTATAACGCAATTATTAGATTTTGCAAGTTTATCCCGGCGTGCATGGATTAATACAATTTATCATTAGGTAAGATTTTTGGATTAAGTATTTCTAGGTCTGATTTTTCACTTATGCTCATTTCGTACATAATTAGGCTATGTTGATTTTCAGCACATCGTAACATGTAAGCACCGTTCATACAAGCCAACCCACACCGACTCCCCAATCTGATAGGTCCTTACAGATACTTTTATTTGGTGTGCATAAAATTTTCACCGCCTTTTAGTAAAGCGGATTGCCGTGAGGCAAAAACGACGAACGAAAGCTCTTTCATTTGTTTAAGAGTGGCTTTACCTTCTTTAAGTGCTCCAGTACATAGGTACGGGCTTGAATACCCGTGAGTGTTGCAGCGGGAAAGGCTCACTTAAAAATTGCCTGAGTAATTTCTATGACGAACACGTACGTGTGAGACTCAAGTGCATTCCAGATCGGAATTGGGAGGCGAGACCGAGACTGGGAGTGTGCGCCCCGGAGCCGCGCTCACAGCCGCCGCAGATATACTCCGACCGAGAGATTACTTAAGCCAATTTTGTCTTAGTGCTCACGCCATTACCTGCACGAGTACATGGACACACACACGCTTTAGGGACGTGATTAACGTGTTAAGTGAAATTTATTTTATCGGGCTCCATGCGAGCGAGAGTGTATTCCATTGTCTAATGGAACATTCGTTTTGCTTACTCTCGAAGTGATGGAGGGAAAAATGGTGCAGTGGATCTTTTGATTAAATGGGTACCTTCGACAGTGGTTATATAGGTACAAGGAAGCCTACAAAAGCAACGGTTTAGGTAGTTGCATGAATAACTGATTGTTCTTTTCTATTTAGTATTTATAAACACATACTTTACGTAATTCTTAAGCTGGAGATAAAAAAATTACCAGGCGCTCGCGGTAACGGAGTTTTTTCGTCGGAAACTCATATAAAAGACATTTCGGCGGAGCTCGTTGCCTATCGGCGGTATTATTCAAATTAATTTAGCGCGGTGAGGCAAAAAGTGCGCGCGTTGGGAGTGCCGCCCCCATATTCATAGAGTTGCCCTAAATTAGCATCACAATGAAGTGTTAGAAGCGCGAGTCGCGAGCGGCAAGTGCTTAATGCGGCCTGCGTCTTCTCACACGATTATATCACATACTAATGAATTAAGTATAAAACTTTTCAGCCGCAAATTTGTTTGGGCTTCTGCAAAATTAACTAAGACTGATAATTACGGGAAGAAATTCGCGCTCACACTAAATTGCGCATAGTTACGGTAATGGGTTAAAAGTCTCGAAGCTGGGAAATGAGTATCGCGGAACGGAAGGGTATAAATATGTAGGTTTATTCATAGGGGCGTATCATGTTAAGTGTCCCAAGTAAGTAGCGCGCCAGCTGAACGACGCGGTATATTGTTTTTGGACCACCCTTTTACGCTTTCACGCCTATAAATAAATCAAAATATTCAGGAAGGGCTCGACTTAAAGGCGGCTTAGCGGAATCGTAAAATTCAACAGCGTTCGTACCGCCCCGGGGTTTATCTTTCGCCAGCGTTTGGCGTGTTTTTGCTTGAACCGTAAAAGAGTATCACAGCGTATGAATAGAAAGCATCCCTCCCTTTTACCGAGGACATATGAAGTAGAGCACTTTACAAGTTTAATGCTGAGAGCAGATTATCTGCTCATAGGAAATATGAACCAGCCTGTGTGGTAAGCCTGGTGAATAATTACCCCGACACCCCGTTACTTACATCTCCGTACCCGCACATGAGAAGGTACCGTAAACTCACGAAGCTACTCAAAAGTTACATCATTTATTTTACCCTGCAAAACTTGTATGAAGAATATTTAAGACTTTACTTCAGTCGACGAAAGCAAAGCTAATTTCCAAATAAAAACAGAAAGTGATTCTCATGTAGTAAATAGTTTCAGGTAAGTGAACCATTAACACGGCAGTATCACTTAAGAAATACGCCATCAATTAGGGACCATCAGTTTTAATTATCCTTGTTGTTATATTGACTGTGATGAAAAATCTCCATCTATAATCTCGACGTCTGAGCGTATGCAAGGAATTCGAAATTTATCCACAAAATACGAGCAGCTTTTGTTATTCGGAAGTACGGAACGTTTTGGTCATTAATAACAATTTATTTAGCACAATGCCGTAATTTCGGTCCAAACCTTTGAGAAAACGTGGATTTGATATTAAACGCCGAATCGTTCTCTAAATTGATTAGATAGTTTATGATAAATTGTACAAGTTTAGGGATGCGTCCGCGTTTGTTTTAAACCGGGGATAACCCATAGATGTTTAGACATGTCTCTTAATTAATACAAATGGGATTTCAAAACTAAGCGAAGTGTTATTGGATTTCTGCATTTGGATTTTCTTAGCAGCAGCTCGAAGTCTGTTAATTGGCTTAACACGGCACTTAAACTTATATAGCGAAATGTGGAAGTAGTATCTATAGGTAGGCATTCACACCTCAGCTGAACCTTTCGAGAAATACTGGCGTGATGTTATAAACGTTTTAATTTGTTTCTAGAGTCTTAGTACCTAGGGGTATCGTTTTAGCCAGCAACTGGCCAGATATGCTGTCACTCCATAATACAATACAACGATTCAGATAACCGATTGGACTGGAAGCTGACTCCCAAAATAATAGTTGGGAAAGGACTAGGGAGCGGACTTCAAGATATTTAATACAAAAATGTAAATGATCGATCATATTCGTTACTGTTTCATTTGACTGGCCTGTTGGTCTAGTAGTTAGTGATCCTGACTGCTATGCCGGAGGTCGTGGGTTTGATTCCTACCCAGGAAAAATTTTTGTGTGATGAGCACGATCAGTTGTTCTGAGTCTGGGTGTTATTTATCTACATTATGTATGTACTTACAAATATATAAGTATGTTTATCAGCTGTTTAGTACCCATAACACAAGCTCTCAAGCTTAACTTGGGACTAAATGGCGTTGTGTAAAAAATTGTGGAATATTTATTTATTAATTTATTTTTCATTTACTTGGACATCGGTTTACCTAAAAGTTTGATCAAAAACATTTGAAACGTCCAGAAACAACCAGAGTTCTTTAAACGCCTTCAGTAACTTTATTATAATGCAAAGATAAGTCAACAATTCATAAAATACCCGCCCGCATAGCAGGCACTTATCAGGGAATAAGCAAGGCTATTTTTTTGTTAAATTCTTTCGTTACTGTGCACACAGAGGGAACTTTACTTGGACAAAGTTGAGGTTTCCAAAGTTTTCCATTCACAGCGACGGCAGCCGGCCATTGTGGCTAATTCAAGGCTATAATTAAATTTGTTTACATAATATTCTGTTACGAGACGAAAACTTGCTGATAATACACCCTCGGGGGTAACAAGTCAAATTATATTTTACATAGTTTTATAAATACGAACATTAAGAGATTTTCGCGGTTCGCTGTTTAATGCTTCAAAAGTTGTAACAACTCATTAGGTTTATGATGAGATTTATAAACAACTTCAGACTTAATTCACTCCTCTCAACAGAGCGAAATATCTGTTAATGAAAGGCAGGGACATAAAAAAGTTATCTTAAAGATTTAACGTTTTAATAAATTCTTTTTAAATTGAAATATTTTCCTTGATATCCCTTCCTACCTAGAATTTTTATAAAAGAACATCTCTCCGTTAACCCGAAAACAGGAAAAAAAATCTGCCTAAATTACTTTACATAAACAAAAGTGGATTTCAAAGGGCATAAATCAACATTAAGATTGTACAGTCCAGAGTTTCATTTGTGAAAGCAATTTTTTTTAGAAAAATAATGAAATTACCCTTGGAACTAAAGTGACCCGCCCGAGGAAAAACAACAATATTCTCGGCCCTCACTACAAAGAGGCCAGCATTTGTATTATCATTCCATTAAACAAAAGTCACCGGAGTTTCAAATGAAAACACAGAACTCATTATTCCCGGGGCAGAGAAATGATTTCAAATGTTAACAAGATTCCCCATAATAGAGTTGTTCGCGGAGAGATTTAAGAAAAACAAGTATGAGGTACGGGCCGCGTTGCCTTGTGTTGTGATTCTGAAGAATTGTGTTAATAATAATGTCTCCCTACAACACAACGCCACTCGAGGCGGTACAGACTTATATGACAAACGGAACCCACGCGCCTTATTGTTTTATAATCTCCTCTTTCTATTTATGCAACGTAGGTATTCGAGTATCTAATGTGTGTCGTCGCTTCAAGGACCGAATGGATGTTTTTGGGTATTATTTATAATTTTACCGAATTACATCTGACGTATTTTACTTTTGATATGACGCTACGAATTTTGTTACAAGTAAAGATATCCTACCAATTTTCTTTAACATAACCAAACGGGGAAAGGTATGCCAAATCCAGCAGCCGCGTCTACCCGGCCCTCCGCGGAATTCCTATATTATATAATACATTGGGGAGGATCATTTTGCTCGTTTATTGCCGGATATATCTGTGAATGCTCGTTTGTCAAATGCACAGTCATTTATTCAATGGTTTATTTTATGACTTCGTACCTCTATCACCTAAAATAAACAAAGAGTTAGTGTGCTTCCCTCGAGGAATAACTATAAGATAAATGTGCCTTTGAGCTTGCGTAAATATTGTTTTCAAATACTTTATTTTTATTTATCCTCTAGGAAAGTGGTAGACATATCTATTAATGCCTACTATTCACTAGCACTTCGCTCGTGACTTCGTCTGAGTGTATTTCGTACCTACTTTGAAATCCCCTTCACTCTTTCTTAGTTTTGACAATAAAATGGCTTAAATAATGAGGTTTTCTAATGATAAAAGAATAATCAAATTCGGTTCAGTATATCCAGACTATACCCTCAACGACACAAAATCACAAACTATACCTCTTACCCTTTTATAATATTAGAATAGAAGTATAGAGAAGTACAGACGCCAGCACATCAACCAACCCCAAACTGTCAAATTGTCCCAATTGAACATGAACCTTATTCTGTTTAGAATAAAGTTGAAAACCTATGAAAGAATTTGACACATTGGGGTAAGTTTATGTGCTGGCGTCTGTACAATTTAAGTTCAGACATTATTGGATTATTTATAAATTAAGTAACGTTCGTTTTTTTTTTAATAAACTAGCAACTACTCAATAAATAATTTACAACGCTTTTTTTTCAAATCCAATACACAAAATTGAATTTAAGAGTCTAATATAATACGGCACTTTAGCTGGCGCGAAACTACCGCGGTAAAGTTAATAAATGCGAATCCACGTGAGTAAAGTGGTGGGAAATGCTAGTTTATAATTCAAATAAGAGCAACGTATTCTCAAAATAATACCAGTATAAAAATAAAATTATCACCCACCCACAGCGGAAAGTATAAAAGGAAAAAACTTTTTAATTTTAGCAACCACAAAAAAAGACTCAATGTAATTAAATTCGGAGGTACGGGTCAGGTAACGTATACTGAAATACGGAACAATAATAGATACCTAAGTACATGTTTCGGTGAAATTACGGTGTATAAGTATTGTGCATTCACGACACTGATTTACCGTAATACGTTTCCGAGCTGTTCTCGGAAACTGATCTGTAACTAGTGTGTGGCCTTTATTCAGCGATTCCCTACATGTTGCCATTCATTTGACAACATCCCTCGGAGTTACGTCTCTAGTAAAATACCGTAGATACGGCAGTAGTTCCGTATTTCTAATTAAACTCTGTATAGTTTCGAGATTTGATTAGTAACATAACTCGCCAAACAAAAGCAGTCCACAGTTGTATTTTATAGGTATTCCATCCGTTATCGAAATAATTTCATGAAATATACAATATTCAGATAGGTACCAACGCTACATTGTCTATCAATAAAATGTTATTTGAAATTCTGTTTGTATTTTCCACGAATTTTCTCTCGGTCTGATTAGCTTTCAAATTTCCCTGTCACTCTGTACAGTTGAGTATGGTAAATACTCGTATGATACGTGATATTGGATTTGTAGTTTGAGGTGCACTGTGAAGGGCCGGCGGCACCGGTCACACCATTCAAACAGTGGTACAGAAAGCGAGCGTCCAAAGGCTTTGTATCTCATAATAAACCCGATATCCGGGCTGTGGACTTGCTGCAGCCGACGAAATGAAATACCTACGATGTGGCATGCATCTTTTTCAAAGAGTCAGGTTTGACGTTTTCAGAAATATTGTATGCATGTCCGTATTGTATTGTTTTGGGATATGGATTGCAAAAGGCGCTGGCGAGTATACAATGCATGGTGTACGTGGTATTAGATACATATAGACGTAGCGAATATGTTTACTAGATAATGGTGTGTTAAGCATTACTTCTGGTAATTTAACATTTTGTTTTAATATGACTTACAATTAAATTGGTGTGATATAAGTTCTTGTATAATTGAATGGAATCTTTCCGTGATTGGCAACAAATGTATACTTACGTGTATCAATAAATTCTGTGTCGGGTGTGCGGCGTCAGTAACGATACGATTGTAAAGTTTCCGGTGTCATAAAACCACCGCGCAGTAAATAGAAACCTTCATATTTATTTCTGTTATTCGTTAAAAGCCTCGTAAAGTTAATAAAGGGTTTTTGTAACAAGCAGGGGAGCACGTTCGAGATAAGCCCCCGGTCTCGAGTTGGAATCTTTTAAAACGTCGTTAAAACCAACCCCCGGTCGGCACAGACAAAAGCCCAACAACCTAATTGTTGACGAAAAATATTCTCGATGCAAATTCGCACTCTTTACAGCCCATTCGGAATTTGTACTGGACCCGAAAGAAGTTAACGTAATTAGCCCCCGTTGTTGGGGTGTATTCAGATTTTGTGAAGTCGTGACGTAATCGTGGGCAACTTTGTTTTCAACCCTACCGTGGCATGCAGTATCGTTTTATAGCAAGTTTTTAGCGCAGAGGCCTAAAGAAAGAGATAGTATGGTATAGTTAAGTAACAAATAATAATGGTAAGTAATTTGTTTTCATTTCCATTTCTACTTCGAATAAAATACAGTGAACCCGTAGCTCAGGCTATGATACTGTTAATGAAATTAAAATCGCTACATAATCATGGAATAACTGTAATAATAACATCAGTTGTTCCTCGCAGAGATTGGCTTGTTATTGGTATTTAATTAAATTCTTTAGCAATGTGGCAGAGCGGTGACTCCGTCTGCCTTGCTGCAGGGACCTTTAATTTGGATTCCTACGTAATAGGTTGTAATGATACCTCTCTTGGGTCAAAAGATACGGTCCAGAGGCAATTAATGCTTGGAAAATGCATCTATCTACTTAACTGCGATAGACGGTAATAGATACCAGAAATCACAAGTCAAAGGAAGATATAAAAGGGATTGGTCCTGAATTCGTAATGTACAAAGAAATAAGCGCTTTTGGGGTAGTGCAGGTTTGTTAATACCGATTTGAAGCTCGCGTTCAAACGAATAATTTCAGTGTTGAGTGAAGATTTCTATCATTTTTTTAATACTTTGTGAAAACCGATAGATAAGCAATTAAGTGTAGTTTAGTAACTTTTAAATACTTTTTTAACTCAACCGTTTTTCCAATGGAAAGTTTAAAACTACAGAACCTTACATAAGTAAGTACTCCTTTTTGCTTTGTTGGCGGTCATACATTTACATACTTCTTAAATAGTATTTAAATAAGAGCCTACAGTGATCTATCATCACCAGTGACCACGTATTGCCTCGTTCACCAGTGATTACATTGGAAAGCGATGGCAGTGGACGTTTGCCGCGCGTTTGCATTTCCCGAACATAATTTGGTGATCAGCCCTTTATCCAATTCAGACGATGCTTTCCAGTTCACCTGCTCTCGACAATTTCGATTCTAATTTGTGTTATCATTTCCAATTTCATAGAATTATACAATAAAGTACTTGTGTAACATGCTATCCTTAATTGGTACCTACGGGGATCTGGAGTGCTCATTGGGCACACTTCTCCCCGAAGACAAAGGTTCGTGGAGTCCTTGCAATCGGATCCGGCGCGCCGACGCCCTCTCGGTAATTTTCTCGTTAACGGAATGAATAAAACATTTCATTCCTTACCTTTCTTTTGTAATTGTTAATGGTTGATGGGTTTTGGCAATTTATGTTCGGTTTCTTTCAGAAACCCTATTTTGCCGCGTCATTTGTTATTCGATATCCATTCAGGATTTGCGTGACGGCTTTAATTGTACGCCGAGAGATGACCGATCACACAAACGATGCTGTCTGGGAGGCCAGATGATATTGTTGTTTTATCGTCTATTCAGCAATATTAGGTAACACGGTACGATACATATTTAGAGGGTTTTTATAACGCTCCAAAATAATAAAACGGGACCCATTGCCGCGATAGACAATTTGCAAAGAAAAATACATCACGATAAAAAATGTAACTCTAACGAGAACCTCAAAATGGCTCGTAAGCAATGAAACAGCGCAATTTCATGAGAAAGGCGGCCCCCAAATAAACCAAAGCGGAGCACATTCCCGCCTCCATAAAACGCAGACTGAAATAAACGTAACAGACTCCGTTCTTTAAAAAAATCCGGGCAACGACAACCGCAAAGCTCAGCAAAAATCTCTAGTGTGAGTTGGAATTCCAGCGTCGGAATTTTCATAACTGGCGCGTGGCGTCGTCGGTCGTTGAAGCGTTCCAGGTGAAAGATACCGAATTTATATCCCGAGGCGGTTCTGACGCCGATCGTGATCCGGCTCGCGCTCGCGCCGCCGTCGGGGAATCCTAGCGCCGTACTTTATTAGGTACTGAACCCGCTTGCCTCTCGCCAAATATGTGTGCGGCCCTCCGATGACAATAAACACCCCGTATGAACGCTGCCCACATGAAAGGCTTTATTTCGCCAGGTGTCATGTTCATGTATGCGCGTAAAACATAAACGCGTCCGTTCTCTGTTATTGACATTCAAGGGAAAAATTGGCGTTCAATGTAAGCTACTTCTTGTTTTTTAAGTTAGTTGTAGCTTCATTTTCATATTGCACTTTAGGCCCTCCCAAATACTTTAAACTATTCTAATAATTTAATATTCTACGGAAAACAATATTCACTGTGTTGTTGAAAACTTTGGTTAATTAATTAATGCACGATGCATTCTTTGTATGTATTGTTATTACTAGGCTAAAATAAAGTTAATACATTCGCCGAACCCGTCTCATTTTAAAACAGACTTACACATTTTGAAACGTTAATGTAACAATTGAATTATGTTTTAACAAGAATCATCTCGCGGAGCCAAGTGCAGGATATTGTGGGCCACACCCCGCGAAGATTACGTGAGTTTTTCATATAAAGCCATTCAGCCAATTTCCTCATATCCTACACAGGAGCATAATAAAGGAGGCTTTTGTGAAGGAAAGAGGTTCGCGCACCTACAATGCGTAGACACCGCGTGTACACCGCGGGGGAACGAGACGTAGCATCTTCCCGTCTCGTTTTTTACAGATAACTTCTAATATTTAGGGTTGTGAACAAATAGGTACTTTTACAACGTCAACGTCTGCTCTATAGGAGATTTAGTTTCTTATTCAATTTTTACTAAATCATGTGCTTAGGAATGGTTTAGTTTTTACGTGACAAGTTCAAAACTTTCTGTCGATAAACGCTACATATAACGCTACGTATACGACGCTACTGACGCGTTTTCTGATACTATTTGAATTTATTCGTAGTCAAACAGATTTCTCTTCCGACTGCTTTATTTTTGTACCAATATTTAGAATGTAACTGCTACAATTTTGAATTTAGATCTGCAAGAAATCTTTTTACTTTAGTGTTCTAACTTCACGTTGAATTTATTGTCAAAATTGTTTAGTTATACGTTAACATTTACATTTTTAATCCCTAATTTACCTCGTTTCGGCAAAGAGTATTAAAGTATTATTTTATTTACTGCCCACGGTCTGCGTGGGTAGTTTTAGATTAAGGAAAATTTTATATTTAATTATCTTATCGAACCGTAAAGGTTTACAGATGATCTTTCTTATGGCTGTCATATAAGTCTACGGAACCAAAGAAGCGAGTGCAGGACGGTGTTTATTCCTTATCCTTTATACATCTCGAAGGGTAGGTCCATTCGATGAGAACGAACACCATTGACTCGTACACAAACAGTCTTAAAACTATCTTAGCTTATCAGATACCCTTTACCATGTCCTACTCCGTAAATGAACAAATTACCTGAAACAAACGAACATACAGATGAGTATAGGTCGACAACAGACAAACAACATGTAACATTAACTGAACACTATGTAGGCTAGGCCTGGAACAGCTGATGTTGACAGCGGTTCCTGCGGTTATCCCGGGTCGTGCACGGTGTACCATCCAACACCGTATACAATATTAACATGAATATTTGACGGTTTATTTTGGGTGTAATAAGGACAAAGGTGGTACGGGAAGAAAAATAAATTTAATTACTAAATTAAGATTAAAATAGCGAAAATCGAACACTTAAAAAGGTCCGACGTATTTTACTGAAACACTAACCCATCAATGTTTACACTATCCAACAGAGGAAAACTCCAATACAAAACACATACGTACAGTTATAAAACATAAACTAAATTGATACTTGAAGCACCCCCTTTTCCATGAGGCCCAATAAAAAACAGAAAAAACACACACATCATACGAGATAAACTCCCCCGCACAAATAAAATATTAACTAAATATTCACTACACTATCTAATAAAATATCGAACATATTTCAATATACGTCTCTAAGAGAACGGCCCTATCGATATTTATTTGTGTGGTAACACCCCGGCGGCCGGTGGAGTCCGAAAACGCCATTGGTATCGTAATAAATCGTCAGAGACGTGCCGTACTGCCGTTGGAGCTCAGTTACTACTCCGCTGTTTTTACTGGCAATAGTTTTCCGTTAATCTACTATAACCAATGCTAGTATTGGTACCGGCGCGGCGGCAGTGCAAGGGTTGACCTCAAGCGAGTGTTGCCAATGATTCACACTTCTTCTATTTAACTTTAATCTCCGTCACGAATGGCTGGATTAATTTAAGCGATTAGTAATTGTATTGAGGTTTTTTTTTCTATACTGTATCTAATTAATTTAACTTATATTTCTTACGTGGAATCATAGGTGAAATAAAACTGCAAGCCAACCTAGATTCAGATGACACGGCAATGTCTATGAAACACGCGTAAAGTTTAAATCACTTAGGTACTTCAAAGTTCAGCTGTGAAGGAAAGCATCGCAAAAAATTCACGCATTAATAATAAACTAAGCGTGTGGGACCGGGGATAGGTAGCGCCACGTGTCACTTTGAATATAAAGTACTGTAACCTAGATACATATTTGCTCACTCCGCAAAGAACGCAAGCGTGATAATGCCTTCACAGCACACATTTTATAGCACACGCACATATACGCAATTATTAAGAGAAAAATTTAACAGTTACCATTTCAGTAAGAAACAACTTTACGAACGCTATAAATAATAGTCTAACTTCATTTTTACAACTGTCTTATAAATCAGTATGAGATCAGAACAAATTCAATCAAGTAATATTTACTGGCTATAATACGAGTGCGTCCCTTGTCGATCGCAATGTGAATAGATTACGCTTAGGTACTCCGAGCAACTTTTCTCCGATACAACGACACTTCTACTAGTTTACGGACGGTGTAAAACATGGACACCGCACTTTTACGAGTGTCGCTTAACATATAGTGCCGTAAAACTGAGAAACTACCAAAAACTACACATACACACATAAACAATGGTAATTTCGCAGTTCGTTAGCTAATTGGATCGTAACGTATCGTTATGCCACAGCAATCAAATTAATGATATTTCTTTCCGTGTCATGTCTACTGTTCAATGTCTGTTATGTGCCATATCATTAAGTTCACACGCGATATAATAGATACACGTTACGATCCTGATATGCTAAACGTTCTGTTTCACAAACATTGAACGTAAATTACACATTGCGTTCATTTTGATGCTCATTCGGCGGGTTATTTTTATTTAATTCTAGGCAGGTGCGCTTCGGCCGTGTTTCAGCCAATATTTTTGCACGATTACCATGCTGATGAAAAGCCAACATCAGAACATGTTACATGTTTCCACACACGTTCGCACCTAGGTACATAGTTTTAATTCCATGTTAAATTAAGTACCTACCTTTGACGAGAAAACGTTTCGTTTTTAACACAAACATTAGCAGTTCTCTAAGTATTAAATTAACGCGCGTAAATATTACTTTAGTTAACGCAATTTGTGATGGGAATTTTTTTGCGGAAAAGTAAAGGTAATTTTATATTAAAATACAATAACAATAAACAGATAAAACCGATTACGTTCTCCGTTGGAACCAATAAGGAGAGATCCCGATCGTGGCTTTTCCCAATAAATATATCGAGATGAGACCAAGATAAACATATCGGAGCGAGCGGGCGGTAGGTTTAAAATATGCAGCCTTCCGCGCTTCGTGAAATTCGTGTAAACAAGTGTAGCGGCCGACTGCGGATAAATCTTCGGGTATTATTGTATTCATATTCTGCGGGAAAGAAGGCTTCGTCAATACTTTTTTACGTATCGGTTAAGCTGCTCACGAAAATTGAAAGACTTTGTTAGCTTCATACACATAATTCGTCGGAAACATTCCTCCTTTCTCGAATATGATTAAAATTTTATACCGCGACTATATGAAATGTTCGCATAAAGTATTGGGAAATACAATATTTTCTAAGATATATTCTCGTGGCAATATCTTCTTAAGTGAAGGTAATCGGAGACTTGGTTTAATGTTAAGTTATAATATGCTACGTGGGTACATTTGCGAAATAAATTGAAGATAAGGCACATCATAAATAGCCATAATTGCTATTTATAAGGCCCATAAAAAGTTAAGTAGGTAATTTTATTTAGCCAAGGGTATATATTAAATGGTTAACCCATATCATTAGGTTAGGTGGCAAGTTACGGCGGTGGCGCACAAAAGTAACGGAACTGTTGTCGGAAATATATTAATGGTTCGTTCGGACCTACACAAAGAAGTTTGACAAGACGGCGCACAGGTGATCACTGACATGTTTGTGTGCCGACCCTTTCTCCGGACCGGTGTGCTATATGCATCTTTTTTCGGTAGTTACTAAGAACATTACCACATGTTATGACACTAGCAATTACGACACCTGCGACACCTGCCTATAAGAATGTTGGTCACAGTAAAATTATAACTAGGTATATAATTAGTAATTACATTGTACATTGTCTTTTATAGTCTTAGATATTTAGTTAAGTACGCTTTTCATTCATTACCCGTTAGGTAACTCTTACGATTTCACCGATAACTATAGTTGTACCTATTGAGAAACGAGAAAAAAAAATAAGAATTGTAGATCGGAAAAGGTATTGGGTATAAAAGGGCACCATAAGGTAAGATCCAAGAATCAGAACATATTTCTTCCAGTATCTACTTTCAGAACCAAACATCAGAAGATTAACGGTAATATGAGTCATACTTCTGCTAAATCTCATACAGCAAAGAATGCATTGTGCTACTACAAAATTGTATTATGTGACGCTCAGAAAATATGATAACTGCATTCCAATTTCGGAATTCAATAGTCGCGAACACCGAGCTATTTGAAAAATCTCATAAAGATTCTGTATTTGGTACATTTAGTTGCAAATATCGAATATATGAAAATTTACTGATAGTTTGTCGGTAGTTAAACGATCAGTATGGTGAATAAAAAACATATGTCGCCGATAAATTCATATGCAAATAACTGAACGAATGCGCATCCAGCGAAAGTTAAACGGCGAGGATAAAAGTTGTGCAAATACATTATGTTCACTTGGGCGTATAAAAAGCGGCCAAGTGCGTGTTGGACCGAGCAGAGTTAGGTGTTCCGTAGTCAACATTATCATTCATTTTACAAAGGTTCAGCCTTTAAGTCAATACAGCCTTAAGGCAGTATTGACTTTAAACTCCAAAAACAAGTTTGCATCTCAGTCATTCTCAATAAACAATAAAAAAACAGACATTTCAGCAGTTTTAACTTAGTGCAAATCTCACCAACTGTTTTAGATTTTGACGTAACGACCAAAAGTTGCTTTTAAACATCGTTTTCTTACTAACGGTCAGACGGAGAGACCAAAATTTTAATAGTTTCGTTTTTGATATTTAGCTATGGAACTCTAAAAATGATCAGCGTGCGATGCGACAACGCGCCGTGCTGCGAGCGTGGACAGCGCGGGCGAATAGAAATGTGAATACACGCACTCTGCTATCGTAGACGGGTTGTCAGTACCGTGTTTCAATTTTTTATTAGCACGTTTTATACTTACGTCCTTACATTCTTGTACGAGTGACACTAGTTTATTCTACTTTCTAACAACACGATTAACAGATTTTTTATTTTCTAGACACAATTAAATTATCTATTGTTCGCGGAACCCAGCTTCCACTCCGGGCCTCATAGATGCCAATGTTGAAGGTTCAGGTACCTCTTTTGATTTTGTGCATTTTGCAAATAGAAACATAACACCGAAATGTCCCCAAGGGATATACATAAGTGTACAAATAGTCCACCCACATTTTGCCAGATGAGTTTAAGTCTTTTATCATATTCCCACCGAGCGACAAAGGTAGTCAAGCCTGCTACTGAGCAATCTCAGATGGAAAATCCCAATTTTACTTTTCCTGACCGAAAAAAACAGAGCCGTAGTGCTTGCGAGCACTAGATTAATACCTACGTAATTTTGCAACTAATCTAGTTTTAATGTAGAAGTTATCTTCAAAATGAGATCCCATTTCTTCAACTATAACTTCAATGATTGCCAGCCCTATGCCATGCACGTGCGAGAACGAAGCGGAATCCATCCAGGAAGTCAACCCAGCAAGTAATATATTTTTAATTGATGCATACAGCGGCCGATGTGTCGAGTAAACATTTACGGGGTTTATTCGAACGATGACAGGGCCGCCTTTGTTGGTCGATTTTAACTCAAAACATTAATTGGTGGAAAAGTGTGCAATTCGCATGTTTAAACTTTCAGTCGATGTAAATATTAACACAGTAATTATGAGGGCGTTGATTGTATGTGTCGATTTTAATTTTGTGTGCGCACTCTTTGTTAAAGCTTTTGAGGTTCGTTAATACTGTAATGGTTTGTGAGAGTTATTCAATATTAGTCTTACGTTATTATGAAACTTACTTTTATTAATATCGACATTGGAATAATGGAAATACGTGCACATTTTCATTATTCCAATGACGATATTACATGGGATATTTTTTATTAGGTACAAACAAAATTTCCAATCAACATATGCAGACTTTTTTTCGGGACTAAAGGGATTTAGCTTTTAAAAGTTAATGTTTGTCATATTCATGAGGTGCACATCCCCTGAGAATTTTATAAGTGTAAAAAAAAACTTCAGTTTACTTACTACATATCTACATTATTTTTACAACATTTTTTTTTATTTATTTAGGAAAAACAAACAGTAACACATTACATAACACAAAAAGAAAATACAGTTTTCTATAGATAGCCGACTGACCTATTCCATGCCAACGCCATCATTAATTTTTAATTTCCGTCCTAGGGCCGGCCAATGCACTGAATACCAATTACTGGTACAAGTCTAACTACTGAGCACGTGGAATGTGAAGCTTAGCTCTCAGGTAACCGATTTGTGTACCACGTAGGTACAATACGCCACTATGTAAATCAATGGAGTTCAGGTATGCCGACTAAGAACATTCAATCACTGCACGAGAATAGATAACGTTTGTTTTAAAACATCACTACTCCAATCTAAATAGGGAGGGGAAAAATTCACGGTATTTGGTGACAATGCGGAACTATGCGGAATTTAATATCATGTTGTTGTTTTAAATTGCATAAATTTTAATAATTGTAAGTAATTAAGTTTTAATTAATTGACGATTATTGCTTACCACTCTCGCTGGATGGGATGAGAAATTGTTTACTGTATTTGGTAGGTATTTGTTCAATATCGGTTCGTGAAGGTAGATGAATGACACAATTTTTATGACTATTTGCAGGACCTTACCCTAAGACTTCATTGGCTTTTGTATAAATAAACAACGATGTTAGATTTAAATATTAAATGCGAGAATAAACAGTAATAACATTAAAAAGGTATAATGCTTTTATCAATCTGGAACTTACGAGAATAGCAAAGAAAACCAAGTGAGTAAATATACTCTCAAAATCTTCCTCTCAGATATTTGGGTACAAAAAAGAATTGTTGGTTAACAACAAATATCCGAATTCAATACTGGCTAACCCGTTGAAAAATAAATTTGTGCCCCGGCGGATGTGTGTGCTTGCCAAGCTTGCAACCCTTTGGGACGTGAATTGCCTGCTTGCACGTTGCACAATAACAGTTTTCTTACCCTAGTGGTGTTCGACACATTTTGGTTGGGACACCAGTATTACAACTTCTTGCCTTACACAATGTAACTTATTGGTGGCACTTTAAAACTAACAATTCTACTGCAAATAATTCATCAAAACTTACGAACTGTAACACAAAGATTAAAAACTATGAAAGCAGTATGGACTTTTACTAAGATTAATTACAAGATCAACGATCAAAGCCATTCATCAATTCACCGTGAACACAAAGCCATCAGGGGTGT
This sequence comes from Euplexia lucipara, assembly GCA_921972225.1. Lineage (NCBI taxonomy): Eukaryota > Metazoa > Arthropoda > Insecta > Lepidoptera > Noctuidae > Euplexia > Euplexia lucipara. Next base: position 8,970,778 of record OV179144.1, on the reverse strand, counting down.
CGCGGAACTTCTTACCTTATTGAAATTAACTTTTTAAAACAATGCTAAAGTGCACAACGCTCGTATTTACGCTGCAACCGGCGGATGGCTAGTGGGCAAAGTTTTTACGATGACCCGTCCCCGGGAATATTGTTGGTGCATTAACGTTTAATGCCCTCCGCAGTTTCACTAAAATTTAAAATTGGTTCGCGAAACAGTTGCAGCGATTAGAGTGGATTGCGAGACCGGAATAATTTTCGGGATGAGTTTCGAGTAATATGTTTTCAATTACTTTTCTGTGATAAAAGTAAATTAGATGTTACTTTTTTATGACTTGTACCTACGCTTCTGCAAGCGACTAAAAAGCACTTTGGAACTTTACAGATTTAGCTCCTTCCATCAATAAGTTACACTTTTTTTCCCCCTTTTACTTAGCTTCGCACAGATTATACAAAGTCGCGTTTCATAGCTCGCATACACGTCATTTTAAGCAAGTTTATGTACGAAGGGGACAGAGAGTTGGTACGTCAGAACGGTATCAATTTCCGGCCTTCCACTGTCATTTGATTTATGTTTGCTATCTCTTTTTTTTTTCGACAATACTACAGTTTGTTCCTGAGTGGAAATCCAGGTGGGAATCTGCCGTGAATAGAAATAAAAGGTCATGTTTTTGATCAATGTGCACTGGTAGGCGGAAATGAATAAACATAGGAACCTGTCTTTATTACAACTCATTATTTACCATTAAAACCGAAATTCCAATCGAAATTGATGCTTTTTTAATTTTACGCAAAGACCTAATTTGAGAATTACCAACGTTATTTTCGATACCTAATACCGTATAGGTAGAAGAAGAAGTGCAGTCAATCCAAATAAGCATTTCATAAAAGCAACACTTAATATCCATTCGACTATTGCCTGAAACACGATTTTTGTAGGGACTGATATAATTATTTTTATACAATCATAATTATATTATTTCATGCTATAGGTATTAAATGTCGCAAACTCGCAAGAGACAATATAAATACATACCTGGGATCTATGATATAAAAAATATGTATTCCTTTCCGTATCAAATATATTGGTGAGACTTGTTTTGTATTAAATGTTTCATATGATTATACAGGGTTATTTGTAAAACACCAACAACCTCGCAGGAGTAGATAACTAACATCATAAACAACATCATTTGTTCTATGACTTTTTCGAAAACAGACAAAAAAAAATCAACTCTCCATACAAAACTCGATCAACTGTTCGGAAATATGTATGGAGAGTTGTTTTTTTTTGTTTGTTGGTGTTTTACAAATAACTCTGTATACAAAACTGCCGAGACTGAGCCTTCTCAAAACTAATTAATTAACGTAAGTACAAACGTTGGAGGCACTAGAAGAAAACACTATAATGCCTACTAAAATTGAATTACAACTTATAAATATTTAGTTTCATACTCATTAAGTAATGTGCTGTATCAAAGGTTATACAGTAATTATTATAATGAAATTAGAAGGCATTTTTAGAAGATTTTCCTGTTACCAAAGTAGGATTTACATTCAACGAATAACAAAGCGGAAAAAGAAACATCGTTATCGAGAATTGAATCAGGAATCGTTCTGTTTATTAGCCGAGTTAGACGCATTAGTAAATTACACTGTCATTTTGGTTTAATATCGAAGTTACGTACCTACTTTACTGAACAATCTAAATGAAACGATCAGAGCTCTGTAATCGGGTTGGAACTAATTAAAATCATATGAAGCGGGTAAACATGCATTTATGTGGGCCAAATAGCAATTATACTAACGGTTTCATAAACTAAATTTAAGTAGATAACATAGGCAAACTTTTCTACGGATTCCCAAAAATTACCCAGTTACGAGATACCTAGGAATAACTTAGGTACGACATAAATGTGAGATCTAGAAGTATCTCAATACGTTCGCCAAAATATCCTCCTCTTCTGAACCTCATATCATCACGCCTATTAATAGTGATAGTGGTGTAAAGCGCCAACCAAAACAGCAACACACCGCAGTGACTAGACGAAACTCGCACGTACAGTATTCAACAAAAGTGCTACCGACCTTAATATTGTTAGGAAACAGTAACCTCTCAGGTGTTGGCAGGCTATATAACCATTCAATGATTAATACTCGCGCGATGACACGACAAAGAACGAAAACCATATGTTTTACGTACTTACTTATAGCTTACATACGTATGAATCGCTCACGGTGCTAACTATACCGATATGATTACCTACGTCACGTCTTACATTGTTAATTATAAATTTATTGTTGTTAATAACTTTAAAATGAGTTGATGTTTATTATGAACACGATGCTTTATTGCCATTCTTTACTGGTTCGTTTTTAACCGGTTGAATGAATCAGAAATTTTAGATTTCACATTTCACACTTTTTTTTCACGATTTAATACAAAAATCGCGATGACTTTGCCAGATGCAGAAGAAATTATGACGATTTGATTTTGATACACTACACAATTTAAATATATATAAGATTCAAGTATTTGATAGCGAGATTAAACGGATCTTCTAACCGAAAACTATATTTTAATTAGATAAGAACATTGAGTCGTCCTTACCTGCATGTCATGCAAACAGTCACGTTCATCATACGTGTACCGTAAACGGGATAACATCTCACGGAGACTAAACACCATTTTGATAAAACAAACTTCACTAAAATAAAAAAGAAGAAATTTAGGAGACACACGAGAACTAAGACGCAAAATTAATAAAACAACTAGTTAAACACATGACAGAAAACAGAATGCTAAGTTTGCAAGTCCGTTTACTTAAACTTTTTATGACAATACCCTCAACGCCGCGCACAATTTTACTCAAAACAATAATTTGACAGGTTTGCGATGTTTAATTTTTACCGCGCTGTTTTTATTATTTAAATTTAGAATTTTTGTGGCTCTCATCATTTTATTTTTAAAGAATTTGAAAAAGGAATAGTTCAAAAAGTTTATCATGTTATTTTAAATACGTGTAAGTTTTTTTTTATGCTTATTAATTTCATTATACGGTGGGTTGGCAATGACACTATCTTATGTTTCGGTCTAAACCACAGACTACAATACAATACCGTGTCTGTCACTTATTTATGACATTGATTACGAACTGAATAATTTAATCATTATTTTGACGAGAAAGTTCGAGAGATTTTATATTCTGAGTCGCGAATTTATAAAAGCGTATGCAATAAATACACAGATACCTTATTTTCCGGGTATTATAAATATCGGAAACATGACTTAGAAGAAGTTTATATTATTGGGTTCCTAGAAAATCGTACTTAGTTTTGACAGAATTTATTCTTGGTAAAGTTAATAGGTCAGCAATAATCGCCCTATTTTGTGAGTTGACTTTATAATAATTTTATTGTAACCTAGTAGTCGTATTATATGAGTGAATAGAATAGAAATTACAAATAGGTATTTAGCAAATATTTAGGCACACCAAGATATGTTTTAATGTTATGTTTTAGAGCTTCTTGAATTTATGATTAACCTTTCAATTGAGGTAATTAGAGATACAATAGAAAGACAATGCAGGAGGACACCGGTGTCCTTCCGGGGTTTAACGAATAACAAATCTTTATATGACTGTGGCAAACGATTTTTGTTGCCACATACGAGTAGTATTATCAGTCTTATTTTCTACAAAGTCCCTACCTATCTATTTCTACTCGATAAACTGGAACTGATGAAACTTACTAATTAGTCTGCGATATCTGCACTGCATAGCCGCTATGACTACAACGAGAACATCGTCCGTCCTAATTAAGTAGAAACCGACATATTTATTAATGTGGCGAAACAAAGAACTAAAAGAGGATTTGACATTTGTTTGACATCTTTTTGACATCTTCCCAGAACAAGTGGCGGTTGACAGCTATTGTCAGTGTCAGTGGCCACATAGGTGTTATACTTCAAAAAGTGATTTTGGCTAATAGACGTTAAAACTCGTATTGCTAAGATGAATTTCATATTTTTGATTCATCTGTTGGGGTTAGATCTTTGACCTATAACTGTCATAGATATGAACATGAGCTAAAAAAACTGACACAATTAAAGCCATTTCTCTTTTAACGAATGTAATATTTAACTCCTTAGTATCGCTTTTAATCAAAAGTTATAAAAATCCAAATAAAATAACTAAACATTTAAATCAGATACTTACCAATGAAAAATATAGCAACCTTTAAAAATATTAGTGGAAACAGCTTTAGGAAGTAAATGCTCAAACTCGCATTCAGTTCCTAAGGCCGTTTCCACATGGCAGGGCGTGTGCTCACATATAATAATCGCAGCGGAAACGCTGTCGCACGCGCGCGGTCCGCTGGAGCGAAGGTGTCAAACGACAAATTTCACGGAACGACTATCCTTAGATCTCCTGCCGCTACACCGTGTGCTAGTGTTGCCAATGTGTCGCCCCCTTAGGCAGCGTGCGATTATTTTTGTTTTTAAAAATCGAGTTCCGCTCAGAAGTTCTACACTCGATACGTTCGGTCATTTCACCCGGTTTGATTTTTAGCGAGTTTTTTTATTGGATTTGGTAACTTTTATGTGGTTATGGAACTCCTAGAACCTCATGTTTGGAAGAGAAAAAAAAGGACATTATTCGAAATGGATGTATCAGTAGACAAAACTATCTTGCTTGAATACTTCAAAACCCAGCACACGCAACAACGCACCATCAAAGATGAGCGTATTTGAAACGGCTGTCAATTATCGTCCAACGTAACATTGTTCCGGGGGTAAAGCACTGGGATTGGATTCCAATTGCAGACACATCTGTCCACTAATGAACGTTGGAACGTGCATACTGCAGGCAGCCACCTGACACCTCACGAGACTGGGCGCCTGGTACATCAACAGCTCGTAGGGCATAGCAAAAACGTATGAAAGGCAGCTGGGGATTCTAAATGAAATATTATATATTATATCACGCAACAAAATTTGAATAATTCGGTAAAATCTTGTTCTGACATATTCATGGACTTTATTGATAAAAAGTTGTTTAACAACGTCATTTGAAATAACCCACAGTAAGTTAACACTTTCTCATTGTTTTAGATGCCTGGTATAACATCTCCTAGACTAGAAAAATACAGAACGTATTATTTTAAAGAATTTGTAAATGAAATACGTTAGTTTTATTTAATACACCAATGCCAGTCTGTATATTCCTCCTTATGATTCTTCACTCCTGGTACGTTAGCAGCTCATCGAAAACAGGAAAAATGTATGAGCTTCAACAATGTGGCTCATAGACGAAAATTAAAAAGTTTGCAGAGTCCCAGCACGTGTGGAATAGTTAGTAAGTTATCGTTGAAGCACAGTGCGATGATTAGCTCGGGTATTTTTGTTTGTATTTTTATTTCGTGTGTGTTCATTTGTTGTGAAATATATTTAAAAGAGTTGACTGTACATTTTAAAAGTCAAGGTCGTAAACCTTTTATTTTGTGTTTTTAAGGTAGCGGTTGTGACGGCCTGATAGGCAATCGCACCCCCGCTTCTGTATGACGGACTTAAACATAACTTGCAAAATATGAATAATATATAAAAGTCACTATACTTGTACACTTTTGTCATTCCTTCGCGAAATACAGCCTAGTTAAATAAAGAAAAACTATTTTTTAGTAGGTACTTGTCCTTAGTTTTCGTTGTAAGTTCTACCGTTCAAGGGCCATGATTTATTAAAACCCTTCTGATAAGCCAAACTGCGCACTATAATTATTTGAAATTAGTTGTAAGTGTCTGGAGGTACTCCTTATCTAGCTTCTAATGGACAAGGGAGCACCGGCTCCAAATAAAAAGTAACACAACCTTTTTACTAAAACGGCGAACAATAATAATACATCCATACTTGGAGGTCCATTTACCGAACTATACCGAATTGGTACGTATTAGAAGGCTCATTCAATTCCCAAAATGTTGTGGACTTTACGGTTAAGGCCTTCTATGTACCGATATTAGTGACAGAATTACTGTAAAGATCGAAAGCGCTAGTCGTAAACGTGTATAGCGGCTACACAGCCTAAAAATTATTCTTAGTGGAACTTTTCTTGTAACAAGGTTGGCAGCATGAACATTTTGAGGCCAAATTGAGTGGTTTTAAAATACTGCCACTATTCAAGCAATAGAACTTACTACAACAGGATTTAAATAAACATTGCATTTCAACTAGCTTTCTTAGAAACGCTTATACAACTGCTTATATATTTATGTTTATAGCAAACATAACTTAGAAAAATTGTACAATTCAGCGAATAAATTTAGAGAACGGACCCTACAAAAGTAACAAATGTAGTCAAATGGGGTTTCCTAGTAGATCAGAGGTTGCCAAACTTTTCACTTACGCGCCCAAGCTTTCTTTTTAAAGGACCACGGGTCTCGGCTGGCTCTCATTGCAGCAGCAGCCGCCTTGTTTTTCATCCTCACCTACCCAAATCAGAACCATCAGATCATTGTAGTTTTAATCTAATACTCAAGGGGCGTGTTATCAATAATAGGTTGACAAGAACAAACACAAGATCCTAGTGTCTACATCTCCCCAAGTGGGACGCGACCTACTGATAGGCCACCCAAGTTCTACATTTTATATGTATTTATGCGTTAGGAATTGATAGTCTATTAACCAACAGACACATCACTGTTACTGCAATATCATTAAGTGAAGAGGGCTGTTGCTTAGCTCACGACACGTAAATTGACTTAAGTATTCATGGCCTGATGAATAAGTGATAGGAATGAGCGGGGATGCGATCGAATCAGGCCCGATTTCAATGACCGGAATAAGTTTCTCAGAGGTTTCACTTCGTTCGAGGTCCAACTGTTATCTTTCTCCCACTACAGATACTCAGGTAGGCACCTCTACGGTAGGAAAACGGGAATGATAAACTTTCTAGTAGGTACTCGAGTCAACACAAAAATCGCGTTACGGAAAATAAAGGAATAGTACCAAAGAATGAAAAAATAGTAACACACGTAAAAAGATACTTTCACAATGTAATGCTCGCTCATATTTCATACATAAATTTTGCACATGCGTCTGGGAATAACACAAAGCACGCGAAAGCTTCTTTAAATATTCCTTTCCTTCATAATCAAAGTGCTGCGTTTGTAAGATAAGAATTCCCTACGCGCCGAGACGTTGACTGTGTGTGAGAGAATCGTTACACCAACGAATTATTTTACTCAGCTATTTTGTCAAAAATATTTCGACAAATATTTGGTAGATATAACAGTTTCATAGTCCTTAGATGTTTATTAATAGTCCAGCTAATTCGCGTTTAATTAATATATTTAGTTCAAAACTGGCGCAACGAACAATATCTAATTAATTACAAAATACATATTTAACCACTGTGTATTAAAACTTACCAAGGTATATTCGTACTTTTGGAAGTTCGCAAACAAAATCGGAGTCAACACACCTCCGGAGAAAGTTTCATTTATTTTTCTACGATAAAACCTCTCAATTTCTTTTATACGTGTAAGAGCTTACGAGGGACGCGTGGTGAAGTTACTTAAAATCGTATATAAACAGAAATAACGTCTCCGGGGATTATTTAAAGCAACCCGTGAAATTTCAATGAATATCCTTAAAAAGCGGAGATTAAACCAAAAAAGTTTTTGTATTTGCTTAGCACTTCACAGCTGATATAACTGGATTGCAAAAGTTCTAAGGATGAGCATAAAAATGCTCCAGTTGGGGGAAAGAAAAGAAAATCAGTATTAAGAGTGTCGCAATAACTGTGAGTGTGTTTTTGTAACGACAAAGTTCTTGAGTAACTAGGTAACGCTAGCATAATGGCCGCTGAGTAACGTTTTATGACTTACGTCAGCGAATAACAACCTAACACCCTGTATAAGAGTAGGTATGCCTGTTATTTTATTCAAAAGTAATGTCATATAAGACTACTTTGTTTGAAAACGCTCCAAATTGCTCGCTTTGAATCAAATGTAGTAGCCGTGTATGAAAATGTTGTAATAGATTTCTTATTATGTTATGAACATAACATATTTCGAGAGGCGGCAGTTTATTTATTCGGGCCTTTAGTTATTATTTTTTATCGTAGATCGTTCTCTGTCTTGGGTGGTGATAGTCGTATGTATTTTTTTAGTCGTGGATAAAGATATCCTTTTAGGAATAGCAGAGTGTTTTCTACCGAAACTTCACGGTGAATACCAGTGCCTACCGTAAGTCTGGGATCCAAGTGATTCTTGCAATGTGTCAAATTTATTTGATAGGTTTTCAGCTTTATTTTAAACATTTTAAGGTTCATGTTCAATTGGGAACATTTTACAGTTTGGGGTAGGTTGATGTGCTGGCGTCTGTACATTTGCGGGGACTCCCCCTGGTATCAGCTTGTCATATTTAGCAGGCCCCATAACCAAGTAAGGCTAATTCATCAACCGCACATTCTCCTGTTAAAGCATGCATTGAACAGGGCGCGCCGCTTCTTTACACAGTTATTTGGGAACTAACTCAGGTCCAGTTACAGTTGTCGCAAATACTGCTGCTGAGATTCGGTCTTGGGTTAAATTTCCGGGTTGAGAAAAGTGATATAGGGGTACCCAATTTGAAAGAAAGAAAGAAAAATATTTATTTAACATCAGTCATTAACACACATACACCCAATAATTTATGAAACGTACAAAACATACAATACTTATTAGGTAGGTACACATTATGTGCTGTGTGCCTCACGGCTGCGCCAAAAAGGTCCATTTCAGCATTCATGCCAGACAGGTGATGCTGTCTGACGCTGATCTTCCAATGAACCTTGAGGGGTACCCGGTGACGGAAAGATATAAATAGAAATAAATAGGAAACGAGTAAGTAAATCAGTAATTTGGATGTTTTCAATACCAGATTGCAGTCTGATTTTGTGGTTGGTTGATGCTACTAGGCTGACCCCATATTACATGGGACTTGAACATAACTGGCGATATTTATGTGGGTGGTCTCTAGGTAAATAGGGCAATCAAGGAACTCGACAAAATCAAACTTGTTACATTTTTCATGATTTAATTTCCTTTATTTTGCTCTCAGCACTCACGCTATTTTGGTGTGTATTTTTTTTATTTTTTGATTATATTATTAATTACTTATTTAATATTGTCTTGATTTGTTAAATAATAATCCGTGATTTTAATATTTGTAAATGTGAGAGTACCATGTATCTATCCACATAATTATGTACTTATCTACTAAAATGCTGAATCTATCTTAGCATAGTATGTTATTTTTTATTTATTTTTTATTTTACTTTGTTTATTCTAGGTACATCGTATTCACATATATAATGTATTTTCTATTGTATACAAATATTGTAAAAACTATTTTAAAAGAGTAAGTATGGAGTTTCTTGCCCATTCTTTTCCATACGAAACTACCTTTTGGAAGGGGCAACTAGAATCATTATATTTTATTTAACTTGTAAGTATAACGTTCAAAAGTGCCTTTTAAATGGCCTAATTGAAATAAATGATTTGACTTTGACTTTGAATAACTTCTGGGAAGAATACAGGCCCTACGTCTGATTTAACCTTAACATTTATTTGTATCATTTGTTTCCTATTTTTATTATTCCAGAAACACTTTCTCCAAACATTGGAGTACCCGTACTTACATACATATGGACCCTTCAAACTGTTATGAACCTTTATAAATGACTTCGAAGCATGTTCATTAAAAGCTCCTCTTTCATCTCAGAACGTCTCAAGACGACAAAAAAATACTAAAGAAATATTATTTCGTTTCACCATCTTCTCCAAAGTTGCCAATTCATGATAGGACTACAGTTAGCTAGATGGATATTATCTATTCATCGGAGGACCCGAGCCCTCCCGACTACAAAACAGGATCACTTGCGAACGAAAATGTATTGAAATCACAATGTAACCTGAGGCTTTTGTCCATTGAAAACATTTTTTATGCATTAAAAATATCTTAGAAATGTTTATTTAACAATAGCGTTTAAGAGAAATTACTTATTCATGGCACGTCTGAATTTCCTTGCTTTTGTTAACGGTGGGAATCGTATCGTTTGCTCCGTGTAATTTGATAGCTGATGCAACTGAAATTGTACGGTTTTGACGCTGTTGTACTTGCCAACTTGCAAGTAATATTTGTTTTACATGTTCAACGTTCGAATATCCGATTTATTAGGAACGGGGATTTGATAATGTAGCATTTGAATCAAGTTCGATGGTCCGTAGTGATTTTATGTTAAAAGTGCCAATTTAATCGATTCTACGGAATAAAATAATGAACTGACGGGACCCGCGTCCATAAAACACGATTTTATCATACCGTTGGGAGGGACACGTTTTCGAATATCGTAATAAAAAAGTCACAGATGTCAAATTTATGACGTTGGACCATTGTAAAGAGATTAAAAGATTTACTACGAATGAGGGTGGCGGCTACGAACGCTACGCAGCTACGCCGCTACGCCTGTAAGTTCTACGAGAAAATAATTTTACAAGTTTAATAATGCTGTAATCCTTTTGTATCGGTGAAATTCACGTCCGTCTATATTATTAATACAGAGAGAAAACTTTTGGTTGTTGCTCATCCCTGGTAAATAGAAGCCTATTTCTACTTCGTAAATAAGGTTTCTATACTTAGTATTTCGTACTATGTTGTCACTAGCATGTCACACGTATTGTATAGACAGTAAAACTTACCAAGAAGATCTCGACAAAAAACCAAAAAGTTTACATACCTGAAACAAAAATAAAAACCATGAAGACACAATAAAATACACAAACATAACCGACACCATTAAGGAAAATATCAAATTTATTTAAAATCCAGTGCGTGAATTAACAAGTAATAAATATTCAGTATTTTATCAACAAATTCATTGTTACGTCTCTAAGCGCAGTGCTAATGTTAGCGTCAAACTCACAGAATTAAGAAAAAGATATTTCCCTTGGGGAGGGCGATGCCTTATAAACGTCCGTAACTTGGTGAATAAATCACGGTAAGCGCTAACGCCGCCAAATAAATAATTTTCTTTATTCATCAAAATTAAAAGGAGCAGTTGACAAAGCGACCCTTTATAATAATTATTAAAATCCGATTTTGCTCGCGACTATAGAAGGCTGATCGTGGAGTTAGCGCCAGTTTATTTGCCCCTCGGTCGTACGCAACAAACACCATTATTGAACTTACTCAGTTTCCTTTCCCCCTTTCCGAATACAGTTATATTTTCTTCCTTCCTAACCCCACTTGTTTTTATGAACCGAATCTGTCAATATCGAAGGATTATTGATGTGTTCTCACGTTATTATGAATATATTGAAGAATGTTTCAAGTTTGGATCGAATATGGGAGTATGTGGAATAAGAATATTTATTTGGGGAAATATTGTGTGCTTCTGTTATTGTCAGTTTTAAGGGCAGGTTGCAGTAAGGCACGGGAACTGTATGGCCGGCGCTGGAAGAATTTTTTTTTTTAATAAAATATAAATGAAATTTTAAAAATGTGTTTTTTAACACACCCCAAAAAATAGTAAGCCCATTTTCTTTTGTTTCGTTATTTTTACATGGTTTTATAATGGCGTCTCTGAGAAATATATGTTTTGAATTCCGATTTGGAGCAAGGGCGCTGGGAGTTGGTAATCCTCACATGCGACCACTACTTATAACTCCAAAAATCACAACTGAGCGCAAGCTTTTCGTGTATTTTTTTTCTACAAAGCGAACTTTTGTAAGACACGTTTTTATCTTTACACATGACCGAGATTAATCTTTATTGAACAACTGAGTATAAAACAACTGCATTCTCGAATTAATTCCAAACACCACTGCTTGGCAAAGATCGACACTCTAAATACCTATCTATTTTATGTTTATATAAACTGGCGACTTTGCTAAAAAAAAAGGAATCAAATGTTTGGATGTTAGTAACCCGTTATATACGCTCTCGGATCTGCACCAGTTTTCCATTAACGTAGGTATTGCCAAGTAATAAAAAAAATAGTTCGTATTTTCTGATTCTAGGAACCCTGAAGCTGTAACTTGCCAGAGGTGCATTAGCTGGCGTTTTCGAAGCCGACGAGGAGATTACTTAATGGTCTAAACCAGACGCGGACTTGTACGAGAAACGATGAAAAAAATAAAACATCCAGGTACCTAAGGGTTTGTTTTGTGTCGAGAAATACTGAAATGCAAGTACAACAATAGGATTAGTACGCCCGCAGCACGAGCGAAATGTTTTTCTTATTGTTTTTACGTCGAGTGTTGAAGTTAACTTAATCTAAAACCGATATAAGCATCGATTATTATTTTTTTTTTATTTGAACGGTTGTTTTGTAAAAACAAGGTTATTGATTTTTAATTGAGTTGATGCAAAATATTGGATGATGCATAATCTAGTTAATGTGTGTTTGTGAGTACATTAAAGCGCAGCTAAATATTGTTTTTTAATGTCATCTAATGCGACATCTAAATGTAGCAACAAATTAACGATAGTCTAAAATATCACTAGACATAATACCTAAAACCTACTTAAAATTTATGTAAACAACCTCAATCCAGTTGTATATGTTTAGCAGTAAAAGATTTATTTGTAACCGGGTGTTCCGTACAAGTGCACATCGAGTTTTCAATTACACAAAGTGATGGCCACACTGAAGCGGGCGTACCGCGAAAAACGCCGCCGCGGTCAGGCAACCTGACCGATTGCACACTGCTCACTCGAGACCACTCCAATCCCGGCAAAATCAACACAAACAATCACAAAATAAGGTTAGTTTTCCAACGCTCGCACCGCTGCATCTACGAAAATCGAGGAACAACTCGTTTTCGAAAGGTTGAAGGAAAACTCGATCGCTTTTCCAGGGGGAAGCTCTCAGTGGTTTATTGCGTTATTACCTGGACGTGTCTGCCGCGTCGGGACAGCCGCAATTTGGGGAGAAAAGAACGATATGTTGCGAGGAAAGGGATTTTATAGAGCTCCAGAGCAACGGCTTCGGAGAAAAGACCAAGCGCCCGTCTCACTCCACGCCTAGCGTAATTTTCTTTGATCGAAAACTCTACAGGACACTACTTCAGTTTTTATTTTCATCCAATTCAATATCGTTTAACGGTTTGTAAGACACGCTTCGGAACATTTCTCAGAGCTTTGTTGGTTCCTTTTAGTTTATATTTCGCTTGATTCGTTTGTGCTACTGGCAATATTCCGTGGGGTGACAATTTTATCCCTTGTTTTTATTTTAAATCACTGTCAATTTAAAAAATTATTTACACAAAAGAAAAATAAAGGTATACCCATCAGTTACAGACACAGAGTACGTCACAAATATAAGACTCGTATTACACATCGTTCACGACAATCCCTTAAACCATCCACACCGAATTCGATTCAATAAAAACGTTAGATGTGACCAAAGATTGGCTCCAATAATCGAGCGACAAAAACTGTAACTTCGTAGTAGGGCCAATGAAATAAGAGTGGATGTCCATAAAATAAAATAATAACCGGTCAATAAAATCTTTCGGGTTTGGGGCAAATCTGTCAAATACGTCTGGCGGACTGTGAAGGGGGATAAGAAAGACGTCGGAGGGTGGAAAGGGCGCCAAGTGGTCGAAACTTGATCTGCCGTGGGTTGATGGCAGTCGCCATCAATCGACAGGTAATTGGGGCCATGTCAACCGAGTAAACGATGCCGCCAATGTTAAGAATATTTTTTGTATTACAATTGTGTAGGAATACAATGTTAAATATCCAATGTGGTGAGTTTACTGGTTCTTTTCTATTAAATACAGTCAACCGCACATTAACAGCCCCTTTATGTTGCAGTCCACTAATCAAGCAGCCGCATAGCACTCTTTTGCGCCATCTTGATCTTACCGTTTAACTAAATCTTAATTGTAAAAGAATAAATAAATAACTGATATAACTTAATCATGTTTTACAGATCAAGAGAAAAAAGGCGTTTGTTAAACAAATAAACTTTATAATTTATTTAACGTGTGCTCCAAAGAACAAATATTTCGCAAGAGGCAAGATGATAAATGATTAAATTGGACCGGGAATTAGAACGTCACCATATTAAGGCGAAATTCCCACTAGTTTCCTAAACTCACCAAACTTTCAGTTGAACGTCCTATCTAAAGTAAGTCCATCCAAACTTTCCGAACACATGAATGAATAAAGAAACATCGTAAAATAAAGAAAAAAAGGCAAAGGAAAAAACGGAATGGCGCGACAGATGAGGTATCCGGAGTTTGCGATGAGCAAGAACAACACTAGAATAATATGACGGAGAAGTTCCTCAAGTCGGGAGAAGTCGTCCGTCACTAAATTATGTACGACCCGAAGGTTGATTGATAGAGAATGCTATTTACCTCCGTTGTCGTGAAATAAAGACGTCCGCAGCCCATTATTTATTTACGCAGAACGGATTTAAAAGAAGAAAAGGTCAAAGTTACGATCCAAGGTCCTGATTTAGGTACCCGAGGTGAGAAAACAGTAATCGGTTGTGTCATTAGGACTAATACCGAATCTGACATTAACTTTCATACTAACGTGACTTTAAATATATGCTTTGTTACCCAAGGTTTCTAAATAACGGAAAACTATTATGAAGGTTATAACATTATTATTTAGCTATATACAGTCGCGGATCGTAGGGCCCGTAAAGCTAACGCCTTGGCTCGTGTAGTGGGCAATCGGTAAATGTGAGCGTTTGGGGAGGAAGCACGTGACTAGAGTCTGCTATGTAACGCTAACATCTGTATCACATTTTATCGTGTTTAAATAGATTTAAGCTCTCCTTTTCTTTTTGAAGTTAAGAATACTTTTTTAAGCTAAAAATCTAAGATACATCCATTGATGTCATTGTTGGTCTAGCCTTTTCGCAAATATGTTCGGAGCGGCTTCCAGTGGTTAAACTTTTGAGGTTCTGATAACTCGTAAGGACAGTTAAAGATCTACAAATGAAACCGACGGCTTAAAATGCTTTCCAAGGCATGGAGGGCAGTTGATATATAATAAATAGCCACCCATCCACGGAACGACCCCGGCAAGCATAGCTTAACGTTTGACCGACTCGTGCGGCTGTTCCGATTTAGGCCCAAGACTCCTATCTAAGTAAGTCACATATCACATTCAATAATTCGGTGTTTAAATTTTGAACTATTTAAGAATATTAAACAAAATATTTAGAACTATAATCATTTATTTTCCTACCCATTCTCGCTAGTGTATTAAACACTCTAGAGCTATTTTAGAACAATTATTTGGGAAAATCCACTAATAAAAACTAAAACTTTGCTATTAAAAAAAAAAGATTGAAGATACCGGGCTGGTATCCGCAACTACACGTCAAGGCGCGTATTTTGCGTATGGGCTATTATCTACCACTCAGGCCCAGTGCGAATTGGTAGATGTCATATGTCTTCGATTTTTTTGGTTCTAGGACATGCCGGTTTCCTCACGATGTTTTCCTTCACCAGTTTTGAAAGCAGTGGTGATGAAATAAATTACACAAAGTAATGCGCCTGCCTGGGTTCGAGCCCACGACTTACTGTTCGTAAGTCGGGGCCGCCACCGCAGCTCTCACAAAAAACTAACTATGCTATTACAAAAATATCGAATAGTGCAGCTGTCCCTAACCCACCTTTTCAAGTGTATCTAAAAATAAACCCCCTGTAAGGGCTATTGGAATCAATGTGTGCGTTCCCAGTCTCCATAACAATCGAGGCGGGAAATTGCCGACTTGGTCCGATCCGCGCAATAACCTCTGACTTCTCATTATGCAGATTGCCCCTCGACTCACATATGCACGTACACTAAGCATCTTACCGTGGTCCACGTGTTGCTATCATCTACATTTTTACAACCTGCATGTCTGAAACGTGGTTCTTTTAAGTCTTAACCGCAGGCTGATGAATCATGTTTTTGTAATTTTCTTTCTTGGATTGGAGTTGTGTTTTGTTTTTCTTTTGTATTTTTAAAGTTACGGAACTTTGGGCACGTTACGGAAAATGATGAGAGTATTTTTTTACGATGCGCGCGCACATTATCACGAAAAACTGGCACCCTGAAGTTAGCTACAGTAAAAAAATAAGTTTTGTTTTTCTATTATTAGTGTCGTTTTTACTACAAACATAAGATAACGCGAAAAATATGTTTTTAGACAGATTTTTATCTTGTTACGCCAAAGAAGTATTACTTGTAACGTGTGTAAAAAAAATTAATACACAGACACTTCTTTTTTAAAGGTTTTAATAAAGAGTGATATAAAGATCAAGTCGTATCATTAAAAGACTTCCGAAAACTGCGAAGGAGTTTTCAATCCTGTGTTTCTTCAGGCACTGGTCCGGATTACTTTGACACCTAAGTGTCCTCGGTTTAAAATTGTTGATTGTGTAAGAGTTAATTTTAGTCTATTTATATTAAATAGGAATATTGAAATACAGGTACATTCTCTCTCTAGGTATGGACGTCATGGTCGACTGTTATAGGTACTTTATAAATTATATACTTAATTTATTATTCGTAGACATCGAACAAAAAATTACGATTTAAACCGTTCTTTCAGTTATATTGATATTTTGGGACAATGTCGCCTGTAGCATTATGATTGAAAGCCTATATGTACGCTATGTTAAATAATGGCTAGTTTTAGAAATATAGCCATCAGTTCTTGTTTATGCTTAGATACAATCAAACTAGGTATTAAAAAATGAAATGCTCTCTTATTTTTCAACCCACACATTTTCTATCTCGAACACAAATAGGCGGTAGTTACACAGGCGGGACTCTCGTCCCCATCCGTACGTACTTCAACTTGATCAAAGTACTGTTAAGTAACGTTTGTAATAAGTGTACCGTCAGCGACATAATCTGCATAATTGGCAGTCGTCGTAGGATATTGCGTCCACGTGAGGCGGCGCGCAATTTTCTGCGCCATTTCCTCCGAATCGTCCACTCGGATGGGCTATTCGACGCGCATGCCTATCCAATGCTTTACTTTAACGCTTAATTGATACAAACTATAACGTCCTTCTTGTATTGAGGAATGGAGGAAGTTGAAAAAGAATTTACTGAGTTTTTGTCTCAGTTCTTTTTATTTCACGTATCACGTTAGCTACAGCAAGATTAATTAATTATCTTGACAGTTTATGATTTTTGCTAGCAATGGCTATCTGGCCTAGCCTTGCACTTCGTCCATGTTGATAACCAGAGTCTGATAACCAGTTACCAATTATTTTTCTTCTTTGGGCAATCGGTTATCAGACTGGATTTTTTTTTCCTTTTTGGGTATTGATTGATAACTCGTTAGTTTGAAATTAGATATTTCTTCAAATTATTATTCTAAGACGACGGAGCCCCGCTACGCGGGGCTCCTATTTCTGTCTGCAGGGTTTAAAGGAACCTAACTAACCTAACGTCGGGATGCCCCAAGTCCTGTGTTTTAGACGTTCATTTGTTTTACACGATCAGGGCATCCCGACGTTTGGTTAGTTAGGTTCCTTTAAACCCTGCAGACAGAAATAGGAGCCCCGCGTAGCGGGGCTCCGTCGTAGTTATCAATCAATACCCAAAAAGGAAAAAAAAAATCCAGTCTGATAACCGATTGCCCAAAGAAGAAAAATAATTCTTCTTTGGTAACTGGTTATCAGACTCTGGTTATCAACATGGACGAAGGGTAGCCTTGTTCCTAGTTTGTAGCTTCAAGTCTAACCGTCTGGTTAGACTGCACTGACTGGTATTCAGCATCTGCAGCTGAATACCAGTGATATGCATGAGGCTGTCTGTCTGACCTCCAAAACCCAGTAACTGTATTACATGGTCCAATCGGTCGTATGTATTGTAAGTTATAAAATGGCAGCTTTGAGCCAAGGTACGTTCGTGTTTACATGTTCTATACAGCAGTTTAGAAGATGACACCATCTTGCTGTGCTAAATATTGACAACATATTTTTACTAGCGCAACCAATGATATCATAAGTAAAAAGGAATAGATAAGATACCTAAACAACGTTCGATTTTCAAAAACGGCACACTAACGCACGCACGCGTCCGTTGACTGCGCGACGCGACACTGAGGTCAAGTGCGGCTAGTTAGACACATTTTAACGTGTCCCTTGCTGAGCGCTTATAACCTATCTACACCTTTTTACTTATTAATATCCTTAAGCGCAACATTATCGTTTTGACACTGTGATTTAAAAAAGTCAATCTCCATTAATGACAAACTATACAAGGTGTTTTTTTTTGATATCCCATAACTCTAGGGTTATATTCTGTAGGTAAAAATAATACTAAAACTCCTAGAATAGATGGTCCAAAATTGCATAGTTTCGGAGATATCATCAATCATAATTAAATTATCAGTTGTTTAGTACCCGTAACACAAGCTCTGCTTAGCTTGGGACTAGATGGCGTTGTGTGAATAGTCGTGGAATATTATTATTAAGTATTATTAATATTATTTTTATTACCTAATTAGATCAAAAAGTGTCACTAGTACGACGAATCTTCTTTCTAACGTCACTTTTCTTTCACGTAAGGGTGTTTTACATTAATCATTGTGACTTTGTCGAATTAATTTGTATGATAGTAAAAAAAAAAGGATGATTGAAACATAATTCATATGCCAGTTGATTCTTTGATATGGTCTCAATCATACCCTAGTGTTATGGGATATCAAAAAAAACACGTTGTATTTCCTTAGAATGCTCGGGTAGATCGACACAGTCTACTATAAATACTACAGCATCAATGTTAAGCCGAATCACTGTCTCTCAAGATACAGGTTACCTAGTTTGAGAGGCAGGGTTTTCCTTATTGTGTACAGATTTTAGTTCCTAGATTGTACTGTATTGTGTTACTACCAAGGCTCTTTTAAACTGTCTTTAGTCTACATTGTGAAATCTGTATTTTATTTTTGTAAAAGTTATTATTATTATTATAAATAGAGAAACATTTGGGAACCATCTACGATATACACAGAAGTCAACAACATTTATTAAACCTAATAATACCCCAACAAATCCACGGTAATACATGTTCCCATCGCCGCCACATCCACACATTCGTTACCCGTAACACAAACAATTGATAACCTGAACGCGTAAGGGTTAACAGATCAAAATGTGTTTGTTTAATTAAACAAGAGTTCCAAGCAAACGTCAGTTAGATTGTTGGCAGATAGGCATTTGTACCCTTTGATTACATTTCACTTGTCCACCATTTACTTCCGTAGAAATTGACGGTGAATTACTCTCATGCGAATTACCTTAACGTTTAATCTGTTACGTAATTAATTGTAACGGTATGAAGTGTTGTGATTGATGGTACCAACAGTAAATATTTTTACTAACTTAAAAAAGGAGGTTCTCAACTCAACTGTCTATTTTTGTTACGTTGTTTTTTGGATTCAGGTATTCCGTCAAGTATGGATTTATTTATGATTTAGTTTTTTTTTAAGTTTTGTAGGTTATACTTCAGGGGAGGCCATTCAAAAATCATAAAAATTTGCTCTGTCTCTCTGTATTGCCTACACCCATGCGAAAAGCAGAAATTTATAAAACATAAACATAACATCACGCCTGCAACCCCCGAAGGGCTAGGCAGAGGTGTACTTGGTAGTACACCCAAATTTCGCTAGTTACAGAAATTTATGTTTGCATGTAAATAATATTTAGCTATAGGTAAAACGTGTTACTCCGTACTTTTTTTTTTTAATAGTTTGGAAGAAAACTTTTCTTCAAAACTATTGTCTATGTGTGGACAATGGTGAGGATTACAATTGTTATACTTTATTTTGTTTTTCTCCTTAATAAACAAAGCAAAGAGAAGAAAGCAGCTTTAAAATTAAACCCGCTACCAGCACCAGAACCCTAAAATGCGGACGCACCCGACGTGTTGCTATAAAAATGTCCCACTTAGCGAATTTCACCTAGACCTAGTAACTTGAAAATGATTACGTTCCACATCGTCGCGATCGATGCGTTCGCTCATCCCGACGTCACGCGATTTGTCGTGCAACGCCACGTTTTTTCATCGTATGAAAGCCCCTATTTATAACTCTGGCAAATATTTTCAACGGACCGCTGGGTTTTCTGTTTTTGTTCAGTGTGCACTTGAAATGCATTTATATCATGTTAATTGAAGATAGTGCTGCAATTCTGAGTGTTTTTTTTTTCACTATAATCCGTAATTAAAACGTGCATATTTACGCGGTTACTAATTGAGTTTTCTCATTTATTAAAATTACTATTTTTCATTAACAAGGAGCTAAATTAGTTATGGTACAAAGCATCTCTAGAACTTGATCCTCGCATTTTATTTGTGATCGTTTCTAAAATAAAATCTATTAAGAACACACACAGTCGCAAAAACACCCCTTTGGTGTACCTTTTCTGTATTTCTATTCAATTTCACTGAACACCGGATAACGTCATAACACGTAATACAACATAACAGCTTCTATCAAATAAATGTTACCACAGAGGAAATGAAGATTTGAAAAGCAGGTGTCCAAGGATTACAAGAAGATGGGGTCACGTTCGCACGACTGAAATGCGGTGACAATGCAATCGTGCAATGTGCACTAACGTATTGCACTTTGCACATAATCCACACTAATCGGGGTCCAACGAGAATGTGGATTAGGCGGCGGTAATAGGTTGGCGAGGGAAATGTTGAACTAGGTATTTTTATTCTTGTTGAGATGTCTTTTGTGCCTGTGTTTTATTTTCAAGCAAGGCCCAGAACTAGGATTATCTCGAATGACGAGGGTGTGTTTGTTTCATGTAGTCGAACAGTCAGAACTAGAACATCTAAGCACCCGTGAACAACCTAATGGAAAATAAAAAAAAAACTGAATCTGATTTAAACATTAATACCATTTGGAATGGGCAACTGAAGTCATTTTTATATTTAATTTAACTTTAATTTGACGTTCACAAATGCCTTATAATGGCTCAATTGAAATAAATAACTTGGCTTTGACTTTGAAAACAGTAGGGCAAACAAGTATTTGTTTCGTGTGGCTATTGAACCTGCGTCACGCAATACAGCAGCAAATCGCTCAGCCACTGCGACAGCCAAACCAGTAATAAAGTCTACTTTACACGGCAACAGTTATTGTGGCTGGCCCAAGCGGAGATGATGGGATAAGCTGGACCCCTCCGATTAGGACTGGTCTTAAAAAAACCATGATAACAATATAACATGGTTGATACCTGTAATAATAATACAAGCTGACACAGGGAGGCTTCATTCCGCCTTTTAAAAATATATTTGTGAACTATTCTCAAATCTACTCAATATACACACAAAGTTTTATACGAATTGGTCTAGCCGTTTCAGAAGAGTTTGGTAACAAACACGGTGACACGAGAATTTTATATATTGTATTTGTCGAGTCCCTAATTTTAATCCTACAAGGCTATAACACGATAAACGAACCTAACCTATATCTAACGTGTCTGTTAACACGCAACGCGTCTGTTTAGTAATACAACCATTTAATTTATTTACCACAAACTAAATGTTTAATAAGTGTCTCTCTTGAAAAAATGCTACAAGTAACTTTGACTCAGTATTTTTATTCGCACGAAATAGTTAAACTCGGTACCGTTTTTTTTTCAACATAAAACGGTACTGAGTTTCGCATCACGCTAGAGATGGTCCAACAATTTTTTTAAACGAAGCTTGTTCGAAACTTACAACTTTTTCAATCCTAATGCAACAACTTATTTGAGCAAAATTAAAGTGTTTACGCTATAACATTAACCGGATCCTGAAAGTTTGTCTTAATTAATCTTTTAAGCTATTTAGTCAAAGAGAAGTAAATTCCGTTGGCCGCTTTATTGAATTCTAAGTCCGGAAAGTTGGCTTATATAAGAAAGCATCGATACCAACGTCTGAGCTCCGTGGTAGTCTTAAAACGATTTCCTAACTTAATATAAAGTTACAAGATTGTCTAGTGGGAACTTCACTCGATTTGTGTTTTTTTTTATCCATAAGAAAATTTCAGTATTTGCCGCTGCAATTTTGATTGTTGATGGTTGTATTTCCACATTTTTTGAGAAAGAATCCGTAAAAAGGCTGAAAAAAAAGTTATCTTAAAAATCAATATTTATGGAAAAGCAAGAACGTACATTTGTTCTTTTATATAAATAGTCTGAATATGTTTTGGATGCTGGACAACATTTGAAGTGTTAAATACTTAAATATAATTTGCTTCACATCCACTTTGTTACGACTGTATCGTATCTTCTATTTGCTTAATTAATCGCCAAGCGCATAAAAATCCTTTAAAGTCAGTGGGACTAATCCTACTTTATTTACTTTTTTTCAGACTAGATTTCTAATTTAAATGCAAATGTACCTAAGTTTCGACGCATGGCATACCCGGTTTCATTCGAGTACATTACGGCCCAGATTGCTGCTGAAATTTTTATGTTCGAATGAAAATCAGCCATTATTCATTCAAGTGTACGTACGGCGAATTAGTCGCGTAAATTACCATTGTAAATAGTCGTCGAAGGTAATAGCGAATATTGAATTATAGATGAAGTATTGAAAGTGGAAGATGAATCCAGGTTTTTTTTTCATGTTGAAAACCCTGAGGGAAATTCCCGGCAGCGTTGCGGCTGCGAAGCCTTCAATTTATGCAGGGGGCCGCATTGGCGTCTATCCGGATGACAATCTTGACATACGGGAGGCGGCTGAACAATGCAGTTTCGTTAGAACTACGTACACGAGCATTTGCATTTTCGCGGACCATTTCATCGTTTTCTGTATCGACTGTTACTGCTACTTATAAGTACCTACAGCAAGTTTTTACTCTCAGAATGACCAGCCTAAAGCAATTACGAGTCTCGACCGAAATGAAATTTCAAACTAAGCGCTTGAGACCCTAAACATTTCACAGAACATTATTACACAACTGCTAAGTCCTACCCAAGGCGTGAACTTTAAAATTTATCCCAAATTCACGACAACAACGACCAAAATTATTACACAATCAAATCAACAGAAACTGAGAATTCAAGCAAAACTGTATAGGGTGGCACAAATGGAAAATATGCCTGGTGTTTGCGTTATAAACTCGACCAATCACGTCGGCGCTAGCACAATGTGGGACTAAACGGTACGCCAACAAAAGAGCCGTAAAGAATGGCCCGCCGACACACTCACGCTAATAAAATAGTTCGGAGCAACAGGTCGTTGCGGCCCGCTCGCTTGCCAATACAATAGTACCAACTATGAGTGTGTATCTGTGATTCCTCGTACCTCCTGCGAGTGTAAAGCACTGTGCTAGATAGATGTTGTATCATATTGAGTTTGCTGTGTGTCGATTTCTTTACTGAACACGATTCTATACGCGGATTTATTTTCGTTAGATGCGAAGATTTGTCAAGGCGTTTATTTATATTTAATATTGAGCTCAAAAGAATAATAAGGTTTCTAATTGACTCGTAAAGTGCTCATTTATGATTGATGGGATTGTGAGCGAGCTACGGGAGAAAAGTAATCGGTAAAAGGAAAGAGTATGGAAATCTTTTGTTCATTCGTATCCTGAATATTATATTTATATATTTTCTGAGTTCGTTCTTATACCTAAATATACAAAGATAAGGTGGTATTTCTCCGTCATAATTTAGGTTATTTCTAAATATTTCCACTTTTGTATCAGTTGCTCATCGATCAGATTATGTTGACACTTAATAATATGGACAGATTATGGAGGCTATTGACCGCAATTGGTAAATGTTATTTGTAGTTAGACTATTGGGTAACAGTGACAGGAATAATGGTTAGTTAAACTTTATTAACTTTTACCAGCGACCTAATTCTAGCTTTCAATTAGCGAATTAATCATTGAAGTCGGATGGGTAGTTTCGGAGAATACTGCTTAAATACAACCCTACATACACATAAAATTAAAAAAGAAATACATTTTTTTTTTAATATTAGTAAAGATTTATTTGGTAAACCGGCAAAAGGATTTCTTTTTAACGTCACGTCACGTTAAACTATTCGAGATCGTTTACGGAAAGAAAGAAAGAAACATTTATTGGCCACAGGTTGAAACACGCACGGTAAAAACAGACACAAGTTATTTTCCAGTCGTTATTTCTGTGAAGAAAGTCTGAAGTAAACTATGAGATTTCAGTTTCTTTTCAAGTCCAGACCTTATCTTGGTCCAATGGATCGAACAAGAACCCTATTAGAATTAATAATAGAATAGTAATAGAAAAGGTAAATTCGTTTTCTTGTATCTTAAAACTAACATCCTAAATTGTCATTTGAAGAAAGAACCAAACGTATTTTACGCATTTGTCAGTGATCGTTTAGCTAATGTCAGCTCAACGACTCGTTGTCTATTACCGTAGAATTCACATTTCGGTAGCCCACATGAAGAACACCACCAGTAAATAAATATGATTTTATATAAAAAGAGACTAACGTTTATCAATCTCAACCTTAATAATAGTAACAATAGACACTCACTATCCTCTTTGGTTCCGTCTATTACTCTGGATATATGGAGGGCCCTTCACGTGCAAGCGCCATTGTTTTATCGGACGCACTCAACCTCCTTTAAGATAGGTAATATTTTGATTAAAAGCACTTTTGAAGCAGTAGAGTGATTTGAGGTGGGTATACACATTTTGATTAGGCAATCTAGGTGTGTAGTGAGCGAAAAATTCTTTAAGTAATCTACTTTAACATTCTAAGAAAATGTGAAGGTAGTTTGTAAAGCTGAGATACAAATCAACAAAGATACACCTCAAAACTTACCAGATGCAAGAAATATTCAAAGGACTTGTACACACGAAACTACAGAACACACAAAACAATCTTGTTAACCTGTACCTGTACGTTAACTAAGGCTATTTACAGGACAGCAAGAACGACGGTCGCGCTGAGCCCCTAATACCCGGGTCGCGTGTACCTTGCGGTCCCACCACAGGATTTACAAGTTTTCTTGTATTGGTCCAAATGCTTATTTGTGTTAAGGTCCGCTACGACTTACATAACTTTCACCCACCGTGTTTTCACAAAGTTGGCTTTCACCAACCCTTTGATATTTTGTCGATTTGTGGTTTTCCTTCTTGTGCCAACTACCACAAGGAAATTCGCTTGTTGAATAAACTTATCCTTACAATCCATTGTTACCCCGAACCCCTTTCGAACTATCTGATAACTATGTATGGGATCAATAAAAACATTTTTACGTGTTCTTTTAGGTCGATCGATCATTGCGTTGTTGAGCTCGGGGGCATAACAAACCATTACCATGTTTAGAGAGAGAGTGGGTTGATTTAATACAACAAAGTTTAATACAAGATGAAAAGACATGCTTTAATTTGAGGGCAAACAAAAGCGGACGTTGTTTAACGTTCAGCCGCAGTCGACAAAGAACAATCTATTTAAGAGAACAGCGAGTACATGGGGTGGGAACGCGGCACTAAGTGAGGAGTGACAAAACTTGAGCCGGCGACTAATTAGCAATACAAACATGAATCAGAGGCTATTACTTGTAATTGAATTGTCGCCGGCGGCAAAGTTGTCGCCGCGGCGAATTTAAATATCGCGCTTTACGAGGTTCTAGTATTTTGCCCGCGGGATTATTATTACGTAAGTTTAACTGATAAATGCAACTAGCACAGTTATTTCAGTAGATTAAAGAGTTTGTGGTTTGTTTTAAGGTTTAATTGAGCATTTTTTAAAAATATGTCGACACAGTGTGACAAAACTTTTCCGTGCTTTTCATTTTAAGTAGGTATATTTTTAATTCTATGCTAGTATATATATTACTATAGCTTTGTTGTATTAATGTATTACGTAAATTATTGTAAAGTTTCATCAATCCGTACAGATGTACAATCATCCACATATTCTTTCAAATATTTTATAATATTAGTCGGATAAAATAAATGAACTTTAGGTACTTTTTGCAAAGTTTTTCCACCCACTGTTTTGATTAAAATTAAAAGAAAGTCGTAAATAGGGTTTTATTGCAATGAGATAGAATTGAATATTAAGCTTCTTCTATCCTACATATGAGACGAGTCTAACCCAAAACAATTCGGAGCTCACACATACATAACAGTGACGATTTAATATCCTTTAAGCGTATTGTAAGCGTGCGGTAACCAAGTTTATAAAACGCGTATTTCGGAAATGCAAACATGTCATTCAATTTGAACATTGAATTTCAATACGTTCATTGTTTTCGGATCGGCTAATAAATATTCATCGCAAACAAATGACGCTAAATTACTGCGGCAACTTTGGCCGATTCGGAGGCCTTTAGTCCACGGAGCATTTTTCACAGAAATTTATTAAAATACTCTTCTTGCTACGAAGAAATTATCTCCCCCATTGGCTAAAATTTTTCACGGCAAGTTTGACTTCAATCCATTACATTTTGCCCAGTTTTATCTTGAAACCGTCACGACAAAGTTGGATTGTGTTAATTGGGAGGCTGGATACTTTTTGTTAGAACATTTTGTGTACTACAAAAGTGTTTTTAAATGGAAAATTTTGACGCTGAATAGTTCGTGGTTGTTGGTTTTATATTATTTTATCCAAATTATTTTAGCGCCGTTTTTTTAGGTGAATTAAAAAATAACTTTCAAACCAGTCTACCTAATTCCAATACCACAAAATGCTTTGTTATATTTTACGAAAAACGTTTACTTTGACCTAAATGGGGGCAATTTCCATTATCAAATCACAATACGCTTAAAAACTTTGTTATAGGACACTTAATAAGTTTAAACATACGGGAACACTAATTATGTTACCCGCACTGGCCTATCTTGCGCGTGCTAATTACTTCACATACGTCATGCGGTGCCACGTTTCATGACGTCACATATCTGTACCATCTTGCCCTTAATATTCTCGTATGGGTAGGTATAAATTAGAAGTTGAGTTTCATTCCCCTGTACCAACATTTGAACTTTACTTAAGGGCCACAAACTCGTACTGGTGTGCATTTTTAAACAGGTTAAACAACAAAGTGAACTACGGTTCGCTTTGTTTAACCATGATTGATTATGGTTCATGAATTATTTAGCTTTTTTGGGATTGTTTCTATAATCTAAATCAAAGGTTTGACAAAACTTTTTATTACTCTTTGTACATCCAGATGTACGAAGGACCACTGAATGCCAATAAAAAAAACATTTCATACATTTAAATAAAATACGTCCAAATATAACTACACATACAAATAAGAAGATATTGATGTTACTAAATACTCCTCTAACAAATTGAGAATTTTTCTATACCAAATACGACTCCTACCAAAGTCGTCAGTAAACTTAAGCAATTCTAACACTGAAAAGTGAGCCGTAGAACGTTCAGCCAAAGACGTTGCCAGACCCCCATCAAGGCACTAATTTAAAATACCTTCCAGTCATTACCATCCGAATCACCAAATCGAAGACGTCTCTAGAGTAAAACAACTTATCAGACAATTAAGGGAAGAACTTCGTTTTCCCAGAAAATATCCTCCAGACTTAATTTCACTTGTTCATTTTACCAAAAGCAATAAATGTACAGAGGGCTTAGTGCAATTTTTCATACTGATTTCTTCACGTAAACGTTCTCTTCCGTAAAGTTACAAGTCCGAGATAGGCTGCAAACCGCACACTGCAACCGCAAACTGCAGGAGTTTCTATGAATCTCTATGAAATCGAAACCTGCAACCGCGGCGCGCCGGCTGCGGCTGCAGTACCGGTGTTGCCGCGCTCGGAATCAATTTCATAGAAATTCATAGAAACCCGTGCAGTTTGCGGTAGCAGTTTGCTGTTTACGAACTCGGACTTGTACCTTTAACTAAATTATTAATTTATGTTTTATTTCACAAGATTGATATCATAACAGGGTTTCCCCAAATCGGATAGGTGGTGTTTCAATTATTGTCAGCAGATATTGCTTCTTCAGTTTCAATACAAATTGAAGTTTCACTTGACGAATAGATTTGGACGCGCTTCTGGCTCAGACGGGTTTATTTATAGTGATCATATCATCTTAGAACTATTAATTGTATAAACTCTCCTGATCTATCATCTGGTGTTAATACTTAAAGCATAATGAGGCTTATCAGTAAGTTTTTCTCTGATTAGGACTCCACGTAATGTTTATAATTTGATATTTTTGGAGACTTAAGTATGTATATTGAGCTGGATAGGATTAAGCCCATGCAAATATATACAAGAACTTGCACTCTTACCACAGAAGGTATGTATTATGTGACCAGAGAAAATACAAGCACACACACATGTTTATGTACAGCGACAGCATAAGTCCCCGCGCGACAGTCATGATAATATGTTTGACATCTTCTTAAGAACGTGGCTATGGGAGTGCGACCTGACCTGACCTTCTGTCCCGTCTCTTTTGTGACTTCATGTGACCTTGATATAATAATACCATGCCCAGACAACATTACACAAGCAATTATTATGTGGCCCTTTGTTAGCAAAATTTCACGCGAAATTTCCATAATCTGAACGTGGAGGTTGAATTTCAGGTTTTTATTTTGTGGGTAATTTGAATTTAATTTGCGTTGTGTAATTTAATTTATCGATGATCTTTTTAACTTACGTTTAAATCGTTTTGAAAATCAAGTGATCTTGTAGGGAACCTACAAGAACCTATTATGGGAATAAAAAACTTAAATATTTATTATATTAACTGGACCATGAACATCCCTTCGTAATTATAAATAAATGATAATTATTTTAGCCGCATAACGTGGTGATTCCAAAACTCAGCGATAAGCGTGATGTGATTTTATATATTTTTATTGTAAAATATCATTTATGTATTTATTTGGAACACAAACAGAGCTCACACTCTTGCATAAAAATAATAAATCGCCATCTTTCACAAAAAATCTAGCTACAAAAAAGTCTGATATAAATAAAAAATAAATTATAAAGATTATTAGTTAAATTAACCACGCATTAAGACTATATAAAATGATCATCTAGCGACCCGCCCAACTATGCACGGGTGCAATTTTTTTTAAATATATCATTATTAAGAATAATTATATTTTTAAAAATGTCTTTATAATACCTACCACTGTTTGTCTTTCCATGACCTAAAACATGCCTTTAAAAAATGTTATGGAATTAGGTACGATCCTTTATATTATTTCTGTGCTGTAAATAATTTAAATAAATAAAATGAATAATTACACTAAGTAATTTATAAAAAAAAGCACACACACTTCGTCACAGAATTCTTCTACCGATATGTACCTACCAGGTTCGCAGAATCAAGAGGCAGTTTGTATGAGCACCCAATTCCTTGACTCAGCTAAGAAGGGATTAGGTTGCTTGTCGCACGCACTCAGATCCCTCTGGTACAGACATCTCCGAGTGAAATTTAGGGATTAAAGCCTCTTTTGGTACCAAATGGCGCGATGAATTTGATTTACCGACATATTTTTATATACTTAAACGTAATATTAAATGATTGGAGTAATTTTCATTTCGTTAGCAGTGGGGAGTTAATCCTGTGTAATTGTATCTAAGCTAAACTTTTCTCGAGTATAGTTAAATTTAAAAACCTCAATGGAAAACAAGTTCCACATGCTTTTATGAAGAACATAAAATAACGTTTCAAAAGAAATAAAAAAAAACATGAATGATCCTAAAATTTTTCCGTTAAAAATATTACACTGTAAAAACTCCATAAAATAACGTCGCTGTCTTTAAACATTCATTGCCACGTAGATAGGTTGTGTCAAAAACTTTTTCTATCACAGAAATCGCTGATAGGTAAACCTACTCGGGAAAGAGTAGAGGAAAAAAAAAACGATTTTTCGCCGCCATCTACTAAAACTATAAAGGCCCCATTTCCTAAATCATGAAGGAAACTTTGACCGATTGCCGTAAACTGATATAATATTTATCCTTAGATTGGTTTTTCCTCAAAAAAAGAATGGCAGCACATTGTTTGTCGTGAACAAACATTATTCCGGAATCGGATCGGTTCCAATAAGGTATTTCGAGACACATTTCTCCACGAAATAGTAATTCTTTCTTAGGTTTGCTACCGCACTTTAGTATTCCACAACTTTACCCGTAAAAGGTAACTTGCATTAAAAACAGATTATTTATTTATAAGTAGTTAAGCTTAAATTGAAAAGTTAGGTTCTCAGAAATTTACGTAAACATCTTTAAGTTAGCAAATTTTTCATATAAGCAAGAGAAGAAATTAATTAACTCAAAGCTCAGTAGCAAGTTCATTTGATTCATGCCAGCTCTAGAAACACATGTACAGAATGTCTCGCAATAGCTACTTCATACGTCTAAACTTCATAGCGAGCCGAAGTTAGTAAGGGGCATGTTTTCTACAAACATTATGTGGTGCGGGGACGGTATAAGGCTGTCTGAGAGTCCTTCGAGTCAGACTTTATCTGATCTAGCCCCTGGATTAATTAACTTAAATGCAACAAGTCCGAGTTTGCGCTGCTCTCGAGATAGTCTGTCGCGTGTTTTATTATGGAAGCTGCTGAATTAAGTAGAGTCACCCAGGATTATATTACGTTTCGTTATAGCGTCTCGACAGGAGATTTGTATGCAAACTTAGCTAATAATTGCTTCTTGATGTCATTAAATGAAGATAGTTTTGAGTGCATGGAAATTTACAAATGGATCTCGAATTTGATTGCGATTGAGTAAATGTTGACGATCTCTGCTTTTACTTTGTATTAACATAAATAAAGAAGCGTAGTAAAAATATTTTCGTAACTAAACATACATAATATTTTTAAGTGCAAAAATGGTTTTTAGTTCTGCAGATTCGTAGTCTGTTGGATAATTGACTTAAAACGTTACAAGTCGCCGTTTGCTTTGCTGTAGAACAGAGCCGTCGTGTGTTTTAATTCGGAATTAAATAGTCCCGACTGGGATATAAGACTGGATGCTACCGTATTTTAAAATTAAAACATGAAATTATAAGTAACAAACAACCAAAATGGGTCGCGAATATATTGTGTACTAAATTAGAACAGACCTCTAATAAATCCGAAAAACTAATATAACTTAAAATAAAAGGGACTAGTACTATTTGTTCCAGTATATCATCACTACTATAATGACTAACAGTAATTATTCCAACAATAAAGATAATATTATACAAATAGCAACAATTTATTGGGAAGAGAAATCGGCGCCGTTGTATCGGATCCGTCGTCGGTCCCTCCGACGTCCGTTATTGGGACTCTGGACTTACTCCCGGCAATCTACACGATACATTCAAATTTATACCGTATAATATTGTAATAAGGGTGGAGGTTACAGCAAAGATAAAGTTGTTAAGTTATACGGAAGCGGCCTAATGACGACATGGACTACAATAGCACGTGTGGCCCCTTGTTATTGGTATCTGACCTGACCGCTACGAGCGATTTGTCTAAATGAGATCCGGACCTCTTCTCCAATGCTTTGTTATTTTTTCGTACGTTGCCCCTTGCCTGTGACATATTCGTGGAACTGCTCGTTTTTCTTCATTTTATAGATTTTGTCAGTTTATGTCTAAACTTTTTATTGTGTATCTGAAAAGACGATCTCTGGAGTGAAGTTTTATCACTGAAGATACAAAGTACTGGAACAAATAGTTTTCGTACTTTGAACAATACTTACCTATGTAGGCATTATTCTCATTTGTTCCCTTAATGGCCGGAAAGTGTAGCTTAAGCGATGTACCAAAAGTTCCTTCAAATAATTTGCACAATTTATCACAAAAGTAAATGATGATGTTGCTGTAAAATTAGGTGATATATTAAAGAACCTTTACCTAACATTAAACTATAATGAAATAACGCTGTTAAATAGAGAAGTTTAAGGAACGAATGCCTTTGGGCCTAGATTTTGTGATAGACTGCATCATGGGAATTTGAGCTTAGAGTTGTAACTGTTAGGGGTTATAATAGCTTCACTGTGAACAGTTATAGGTACGTGGGTCCACCGCAACTACCGTAATCCCGTATACCGGCGATTAATCTTCGTTCCGGCTCTCACGAGGTGGTTTGTTGTGGGTAAATTTGTGGGGATGGCTACGATTTGCTGGCCATGGGCCCCGTGGGCCGAGTTCGTCATATATTAATCCTTTGTTGGTTTAATCGCCTCTTTTATCGATACTAGATTAGAGGTACGGCGCGACGTAAAGCCAAATTGATATCTAATGGACGCAAAACCGACACTTATATCTGAAATTGTGAAACTACGAATGTGAACAGTTTGACATTGATGATGATTGATGTTTTTTTTTATAGACAACAGTATATTTCCATAATATTTCGCTTTAAGTTAATGTCAAAAGTTCACCCGCAGTAAAACCAACAGTGAGATAAATAATAAATATTGTAAAGCTCGTAACATCAGGAAGCACACTCATATGAAATCAAAAAAACAGTAGGTAATATCGTCCAAAAAATACAATCATTACGCTTGTGTGTGACTTGAATATTTGAACACAGTTCTCAGAATGTAAACATACACATTAGGTGAGCATTGTTTTTTAGTAATTTGTGGTGTATCGTAGGCAGAGCGCGGAGGGCGGCTTGACGCCTGTGCCACGTGACGCCCCGCCTGCCTAATGTTTCACTCGCGTTACTGTGACAACTTCTACCTTTTACCAAATTGTATTTTCGTGTTCGGCCGAGTTTTCCTTATAAATACTGTCATTAAGACAGCGACACGGTGACAGGTGCTAATGTTTGTGAAAGTATCGAACCCATTTGTAAATAATGTAAACAATATATGTTATGACTTATGTCACTTACTGACACGTCGCGAGATTGAAATCGATTTTTTATTTCACTGCGGAACTCAACGTCGAAGTGGTGTGGAACTCAGGACAACAGAAAAACTTGTAATCCAATTTAATTCTTGTAACAATATACACGAATGTTAAGTCCCATAAGTAGATTGATAAATTCTCAAGTAAATTATATAGCTCGATCCCATATGCCGGGGGTATTAAACGGATAAAGTATAAGCCCACGAATGATGTTAGATACGACTATAACGACAAGAACTTCCACGAATAAATTAGTAAGAGGGGAATTGTGGAGCGGGCAAAACGCTTGTTATCTCCATTCGCGATTTTACAGCTCCAACGGAACAAAATCTTTGGGAGTAATTATTCGAATTTGGAGTTTGAGGGACGCCGAATAAAAAAATCTACGAAATTTTCACACAAAAAAATGTTCGAGGAGAATTTATGTGCGAACATGTAGGCATGATAGCGACAAAATGTCAGTGTTAAAATGTCGAGACAAAAATATAACTCAGTGTTAATTTTTATCAGCGTCGGCGGCGCTGAAAGGTGTCATTGAGGTTGTCCGATATCGCATCCGTAAAATATACATAGCTCATGGCGGTAACTTTAAAATGGACCCTAAAAGACGAGAGGAAGGTAGCACCCGGGGCGTCATTATGAGGCCCCACGTCATTTGTTTATTAAACATTCTGCGAGGTGGAACAGAATAATGGCACGGTAGACTTTGTCACGGCCGCTTTACCCTGAAATTAAATCGTAATGATGATGCGAACCTCACTCGCCGCCGTTTTCGGCTCCCCCCAGCCCACAGTTATTAAGTCCCGTGTCGTCTTGAGGTCAAAATGAATAGGTTTTTTTAAAAGCCCACCCGGTATGACAACTGTCATAGTTATGAAAGGAATCGCGTTGAGTGGTCTACCGAGGTTACATAGAAAATGAAAAAATGCGAAGGTTTTTTCATACTTTGTAGGCGACACCATTTTGTAACGAAGTGGATATGTATGTACCACCTTTATTTACTAATAGTACTTTGACATTTATGTAACGAAATCTCAGGAGATGTTCTCAGCGGTAATATAAATAAACTGAGTCTTATTTTAGTTGCTTCGTAGTTTTTATTTAGACCCTTTTGTGGGGTTCATATTAGCTTTAACAGTCACGAGTTCACAACCTGTGATTACCGGCGATATTGTATGTTTTCGTTAGTTGTGGGTTTTTTCTTTGCCAACATTATTAAATAAACAATATTTACTGACACTGTTTACATATTATACCACCACGCTTGTATTCCCCGTAGAATTAGGCAGAGATATAAAGCAGTTATTTTTAAGTCTCATGTCTAACATTAGGAATTTGTCTTGTGTCATTGTGTTGTTGGTGGACATTTAAACTCAGATACACAAACAGCCAGACAAGGAATAACTTCCTTTAGGGCGAGCGTATTGCCATCAACCGGGCACAAATCCAGGCTACGGGCTGTTATCTAAATTACCAGATGGTAAGCTCAAGTAACACTTCTTAGTATTTTTACTTTTTTACATGCGGCCAAATAAAACCGTTTTCTTTATTTATTTATTTCCATTTACAATAATAAGAAATATACTAATTTAAAACTCCACAAGTAGGAAACAACAAGGGATATACACCTAGCTTAAGAAGACTTTCAAATAGGAAATTGAAATTATCAGCGGACCGTTAAGATTTATTTCGGCTTTCGCGAAAGAATTTTAATTAAAAACTTGTTAGAAATATTCGCAAAAGAATATGTAATCTGTTGTTAGATGAATTATTTCATAATTGGTCGTTAATTGTGCCCAAATTAGAGAGTTGAGAAAACTTTTACAATTTATAGATAAATATAGGCCCATGGGGTGATTGTTTGAATTTTTCAGCTATTTAATTTTAATGAGAGTTGTTTAATTAATACTTACTTAATGTTGTAGAACATTACTTTGGACTTGGTTTTGTATATTAGTTTTGCTTTAACATGACAATTTCGGCTATTGTCCTTACTCTAAATCTATAAGTATTAACTCAATCAATACAATAAAATGTATTTAGACTGGTAAAGGAGTAATCGTGTTAATTGGTAAAAAAAGCTAAGTCATCCAGATCTAAATTCTGGCTGCTTCTACTGCAATCAACAATTTGTAAAGAAGACTGAAAGAAGAGAAAGAGAAGAGAGTTTGGAGAGAGTGTTTATTGTGTACAGTGTCCGTGGTTACCGTGTGTTAAATATATTTGTAAAATACTACGATTAAAGACAAAAACCGGCCCAGTCCGAGTTAGTCTTGCACAGGATACGGTACCAATGTAAAAGATTAAAAAAAACATAAGTTATTGGTATGGTGTCCCATTTATTTTATTATTTTTTGTTATAACGGCATACTTAAACACACTCTGTGTGAAAAATATAACTGTCTACGTATTACGATTTATACAGCGGAAGCTTGCTAATAGGCTTTCGTTAGCAGTTAGCACCCTTTGTGCATACGGAACCCTAAAAACACTTTAGTTTTAAAGCCTGATATCGTAGGTACTATCGTAAAACACCGCAACCCACGGGTTTCGCCTAAAACAGCTCCAAGCTATCCTGGCCCGCATTCAATTAGCTGGAGTGATTAAATTTTTACGCGACTTAAAAATACTTCCCCTATAACCTACTTCAGGAAATTTAGTATCTACTATATAGGTACTGCCAACAATTTTATTAGTATAAAAAAGTTTAAACCCACCAACTTAAGGTTTAATGAAATTGCATTTTAATGGAGGAATTGTGTTCAAAAGTATTTTATAACTTTTATATTTTAGTTTGGTTGTGTTTTTTGTTGGTTATGGTACCTACTTGGATTTAAATGGGAAAGGAGGGATATATAGAATATTGATGATTGATACATGTCAGTCGACCGTAGTTAGTACTTAGGTATGCAGGTTCAAAATCTTAAGGCTAATTTTTGTTAGATGTCTAAAGCAAAATTGAGGGATAAAGTTTTTAAATGTCGCATCTAATGCTGAGATAGGGGTATTTTTGTCCTCGCACAGACCTTTTTTTTTCTTTGTTTATGTCCATACCTACATGTTGTCATACACGCATGCCGGTTGCGAATATCTACTTCGCACATAATACTTTTCTGAAGAACATCCCCAATAAGGTATATACCTTAATACCTTATGTAATTATGTCAATTTAGGGCGTCCCCATTCAGCGTTTATGCAAAAATATTTTTATTTTTTGTTGACTACCATAACATTTTTTTTACATTTTTATTATGCGTCTGCGCACTACCTATGCCTACAAATAATAAAAAGGTATTTTTTTTTCTTTTTCGAGATAGTGACTTTTGTGGGTCTTTATTAATGCATACAAATAAAATATTGCTCGTTAATAAAGTGCAGGCCTAACAGCGATGGCGGTTCATGAGCAGAGAAATATTTATTCGATATAGAATTACTAACGGGAAATCGAAAAATAGGAAATATTCAAGAAAATCTTCTCGCTCGTTTAGATGAAGGGAATAGATAATTGGAGAGGGTTGGATCCTTATCTTACCTATTTTTTTTTCGAACATTACTGTTCTCACGATCTTAAACGACAACTTTGTTTTTTACGTCTTACATATTTTTGTATCTCTCACACGCTATTACTATTACATAGAACTAATGAAATGAGCATAACTGGATATACCTACGTTTGGTACAAGTCTGGCTTACCTTTCGCTGAATACAGGCGATGCTTTATTCTTTTTTTTTTCAAAACTACAAGCTCAACTGAAGACCAACGTTGCCCCCGAAAAAAAAACAACCCACGGACCTCCACGAACAGAAAAATAGAATTACGTGCACTCGTCCGCGCCAATTATACTCGCGATGCATGCAAAACGGCTCGAATCAGATTCTGTAGTGCCGACCTGTGTCAGCAAGCTGAAGTACAAACATAAATTTACAACAACCCTCTCTAGGGAATAAGTGTGGAGTAATTTGCGAGCACACGAGGTTGCTTCGTCGCGAACATTAACTATTAAATTCGTTGCATATTAAATTAGAACCTTAGTGTAATCCAGAACCACCTGAACGTTAGGTTCGTTCTCGTGAGGCTCTTCAATGCTTCTTAAGTAACTTATGAGTTTTGGAACTAAACTCGAATCGATATTGAGACGTGGAACCGCATGTTGTGGTGGGGTAGTCTGCGCAGCGATGCAAACATGGTCCTTATCTATCTGTAGACCATTTTGTTAATTTATACGCGTTTTGGTGTCATTTCTCAAAAAGGTGCAACCCAACATAACAGTCGGTACCACGTATGGGTTCCCTTTATTTACCAACTTTCGAGTGACGATAAATAAAAGGTATTTGCTAACTTACAAAACTGTTAACTTTTGTCGATCATATTTGAATTTATAAAATACGTAAATACATAAACTCACGGGTTTTTCCCATGGAGGTAAGACCGCAGTATTTAGAACTAATAAATTGAAAGATATCAAACAGGATGCCTCAAAATAGTGTCTTGTTATTGGTAAGTTAGGGTATTAGAAAAAAAAATCGACGAATAAAACAGAATTGATTCGAAAACAAGAAACAAATGAGATGAACCATCAACTTCAAGGGTGCAAATCTCAGGTGATTCGAAAGTTCTCAAAGAAAGGAGAAGTTATGTCGAAAAATGGCCTCTTTGTTTCAGACAGGCAACAGAGCCACTCTGTTCTGGTCGAGAGTACGGAACCCCACTTGACACGCTTCATTTTTACCTTTTCTTTAAATTGAAACTGGAGCGAGGGTGCTCTTTCTATGCTCCGTGTATCAGCCTTCATTATGAATTAACAAGATTTTTCAGAACATTATTTTATATTTTAAACTCCCCTTCGTTAACTGGGCTACTTCGAAATTTCTTTAACGTCAAACGTGTGTGATTAATAATAATGCTAAAATTAATAATCATAATGCTCAAATTGTTGAACTTACTAAACTAGATTTCTCAACTGCCACGTGATCATTGGCCGAAAAAACAATGTCTATACTTCACTTGCATAAAACTGTTCAGAAACTAGTCACAAACGTTAGGAACACGGAGTGACTAGTTCCGTGTGGGGCTTATACTCAGAACCGTTGTAAGAGCGCTGTGTGAGCATATATCATGATATTTCCCATAAAATTTCCCATGTTGGTGGATATTCTACGCGCACGGAGAACAATTTTTCCCATCGGGTGCGGTGCACTGCGGCCGTGGCAATGCACTTTCGCTGACCCCTTGGTTCCTCCCACGGCGACCATCTCTCTCACCCTCCCAACTTTCTTCGTCGTTTGTCTCGCTCGCACGCAGTTGCGCCTGCGCTTCCCGGGTACCGAGGTAATAACATTCTACGACGCGGTACGCCGCCGTGTGGAACGGGTTCTGTCGATGACTACGACGATTATTTGTATGAAAGACAATGGTCAGCGTGTATGCGTTAAAGAGGCTGATTTTAAATGCAGTGGATCATGGAGATATTAAACTGTGCATGTACTGTACTTGTACTTGTGTCATGTCATTAACAGGAATCGTTGTAAATATAGATAATTGAAACTACAAACATGACTGTTAAAATAAATGGTTAATTAAAATGATGTATTAAAATTTAAGAAATCTTTTATGAAAAGTACCTACACATTTGTTCTGTGTCTGGGTGTAATTTATCTATATTATGTAAGTATTTAGAAATATATAAGTATGT
Organism: Euplexia lucipara; assembly: GCA_921972225.1. NCBI lineage: Eukaryota > Metazoa > Arthropoda > Insecta > Lepidoptera > Noctuidae > Euplexia > Euplexia lucipara. Next base: position 8,932,243 of record OV179144.1, on the reverse strand, counting down.
TTATCAGCTATTTAGTACCCATAACACAAGCTCTCAAGCTTAACTTGGGACTAAATGGCGTTGTGTGAAAATATTTATTTATATATTTATTTTTATTTAAAGGAAGTACCTATCTATCTACGAAGACGGTACAACAAACTTGTAGTTTAGTTAAACCTCAACAATATAACATATAAGCAAAGCAGTTTCAGAATATACGAGCAATTGAGCAGTCTTGGATTCACTCGCCGTAAGTGGAATAACTTTCTTGGTTACGAGAGCGTCTCGACTGTCTTTGTTAACGCCCTATACAGTTACGCTTATCTAGTTGCATTCCAGGTGAATGATCTTCGCACACGATATTCTTAAACTTTAGCCCGCGATACGGCAAACCTAGCAGACGTCAGGCTGCATAATATTATACCGGTATTTACTGCGCACCTGCATCCGAGGCAGCATTTAATTTTTCTAAATTTCATACTCCATCTGCGGAACTGGTACAGAACGTTACAGTATCACAAACGTGACTCAAGTTACGGATTACGTGGGAGAGCACTGGAATGGCCTGAACAATCTGCGCGAGGTATACTAAGTGTGCAATAGAGCGTCACTGATATTTCGACTTTATCTATAAAAAATTTAGGACGACATTCGTTAGTATCACACTCGGGGGGACGCCGTTCTAGGCTTGCAAGCGTATCGCCTAGCGCACCTCCAAACGTTCCAACAAACGGCCTGGCCACAGCCAAGCGCGACGCGAATTGCGACGCGACGTGAGGCGCGACAAGCGGTGAGCGGCGAAAACAAATGGTAGCAAACCTACGAAGTATGCCACAGCTACCGGCGTCGCGACCTGCGTTGCGACATGCGACGCGACAAGGCTCGCGTGGCACGCGGCAGCGACAGGCTGCGCGATGTGCGAGTGAAACAAATGTACTAGCGAGTATCGAGGTGGCCACAGCTCAAAGCGGCGTGCGCGGCGACATCGGTGGACGCATTCAGTCATCGCGCGACCGAAACAAATAATTTTGTTTTTATCGCCCGTACAGCTTATAAAAATAATGGTAACGGAGCAATTTTTTAGTGAACTACTGAGTAGACCAGCAATATGGATGTCAAAACATCCACATCATAAATATAGGCATGTTATAAAAAAATGTGGGACGAAATAAAACAACAATTTCTTGGTAATAGTGGTAAGTATTTATTACCTATTTTTTACAAGTAATTTAATTAGATATGGTCATTTAATATCATAGATATTCACGATCCTATTCTTGACTGAATGATATCTTGAGCTAAGAACACACTCGATTCGAGGCAATACTGTGCCACTTTTGATAGGGCCATTTTAATAGTTTAGTCGTTCTCTAAATACGTCCACCGCTGATGCCGCCGCGGTCGCAACTAGTCGAGCTGTGGCATACCACCTAAAATCGCGCCGCCCGCCGCGCCTCCCGTCGCATCGCGCGTCGCACCGCCAGAGACTGTGGCCAGGAGGAAAGACGTGACAGCCGCTGTATTATGAGACGTAGGGCCCAGGATTTGAGTGCACATTCGATCGCATGAGCACTGCCCGTACGAGGGAATGCGTCTGGCAACATTCCATCGCACAATGAGTAATTTAAAAATTCAAAAACTCGTCGAGGCTCGGCGTGCGCGAGGTGAGGCAATCCAACGAGTGCCGCTCTGCAATTGAGACTGTTATCTGCCTGCATGCTGCTACACAACATACATACATACGAGGGAATAATCCGCGCCGCTGAATAACACGGTTACCTAAATATAAACTCAGCTATCGAAACGTACGCTGCAATCGAATAGAAACGTACGTATCGAAATTGTAACTACAAATAAAACCTAGCGATTCGTTACAATATAAGTTGATCTCTTATTCTGTGAACATCCGAATAGGAAGAGATAAGTGTACGTATTCACAATCATTCGATACATTATCGAATCGATATTAAGGTTCCTTTAATTGGAAAGCTACAAAGTGGCATTTTTTTTACTGTACAAATTAAGTGCTAATTAAGTTATTTATTATTATTATGAAGTACTTCACAAAATAAAGTTAAGTGCTTCCATGAATAATGAATATTTGATTTAAGTGAATAATTTAGAAAAGCATAGTCCGTTTTAATAACATTATAATTATGTATTATTTTCATTTACTTACTCACTAAGTAAACATAAAAATATCGAAGCGGAAAACATGAACGCTATTCACAAATTGAGGACTTCCTCCTAGATGAACCTTACATGTCGATTCGATAGCATATCGAATAGTTGTGAATATACGTTCGCCGAGCAGCGCACCGGAAGGGTTTCTTGAATTCTAATATCGAATGGAAGTAAAAAAGGAATGAGTTGTACGTGAAACGCGATCTCATTGCTAATTGGTAAACATACGGCGAACAAATTGCGCGCGATCGTCCGAAGCTAGCTCTACTATTTTTAAATGAAATTCTTTCCACTCATATATTCCCAAGCACAATTACATCGTAGTCCAGTTACGTTGGTTTTTGGAATTCCCAAACAGGTTGTAGAACTTGATTGCGATTTAATTATTCAGCATTCATTCGATGCATATCCTCCATGCCGATTCACAGAAGTGTTGTCATATTTCAATCATGTATTGATACCAGTTACATACTTGTTTGTGTCATTTTATACCGTATTTTGCGCTATGAGCACTTGAGCTTTAAGTTTTATACGTAACTTCCTGACATAAGACTATTATTAAAAGTAATATAGTATAAGTTATAAACTTGTATACAACATACTTTACGTAGATATTAAATAAAAGTAATAAGCGATGTTAAAACTAAAAAACTATAAATAATATAATTACAGTTATTAGTAATTATAAACTTGAGGTGTACGAACGAATCTTGAGACTTAACCAGCTCGAAAATGGTTCATCGTTAGCAATATAAACCTGAACCTAATATTATTTACGGCAGGGTTTAAAATAGCTTGATTGCGGCAGTTTAATTTCCCAGAGATGAATGTTTGAGTAGGAACTTGAATCTTAGTGGGTGGTTTTTAAGTTTCAATTTAGCGGAACGTTGAAGATGGAGGGTTGGCTGTAGGGAATATTGGACACTGAATCAGTATGCCAGAGTTTTAAATTCATTGGAGTTACATTTGGACTTTTTCGCCGACGGGTGCAATGGGAACATATTAGAGTGAGGTGGTAAAAACTCGGCCGTAATTAGTCTTTGGATCCGAACCGTGAACAGATGCGGGGGAGGGCTGAGTGCCTGCGGAGGGCCGATGCGTCCGACTCTGACTGCTGAATTACATTTTTCAATGGCTACAGGCAATATTTTTGCTATGGTTTAGATTTTATTTACATCGGCTACTGTCGAATCGTGTTTTACTTTGAAACAACTCACTGGTCTGATTTTTGATCTACATTTTCCTATGCTTGTGTTATGAATAAAGTTGTAAAACATGCTGCGTGTTTTTATATTATCTTATCTTGTAAGCTTCAACAATATCTACTTACTAAGAGCTCCCTAGGAAACTTAATATAGACACATCATTATACTCCTACCTAAAGGTACGACTACATTATGCCGAGCCGCAGCTGGGCGCACTGCAGCGCGTTAATCCACACGAATCACTTGTATACATTTTACGAACCCACAGTTATGTAGGTTTCGTAATAAAAACCCAACGATGCGCTGCGGCCCGCACCCACTAATGTACGCACACCTTTACGTAAGCCTCGTTTTATTTATAGTTATTAAGCTCCGTCAATACAGAATGAAAACATAAACCTTTTTATTAATATTAATCATGTTTACTGCCCACTTCTTTCTCATGAACAACAAATCTAGTAAAAATATTTTTACAACACTACTTCGAATACGAATGACTCTCCAGCAATAATTCGATCAATGTACTCGTAATGCTTCAGGAAGTGTCGGTTTATAATATTTTAATGAAACTACAACACTTGTACACGCCATTTTGGGTCTATTCCGGGAAAAGAAGTTGAAATTGGATTAAAAAGTAAAAATATTTATTTACGCAAATGTAGCGTCCGCAGAAAAAAAAACGCGGCAACTTTTAGCGAAGTACGACTCTCGCTTTGATACTTCTACAAGTATGAAAAAGTCTTGTTGATTAGCTCTTGGAGTTTTTATTTCGACGTATCTTTTACTTTTTTCGTCTTATTACGATTTTGAACAACTCTCGTGGTCCTTCAAGTTTTCCGTATAAAATAATATTAGGGAAACAAATTTGCTAACAAATAGACGATTCATTTGGACATTTCGTTTAAATATTCTTGGAATTAGAACAAAGTTTTTACAAAAAAAAAAATGCGTGAGGTGAAAATTGTGCATTACGAGGGCTACAGTACAATCCAATTTTTAACCTCCACCAACATAACTAAAACCCAAGCCACAAAGTTCATTTATCAAAACATTGCCAATAAAAGCGTGTTCACATTAAGTATTCAAACTATTTTGAATGACAGAATGGGCGTGATTGAGGAAGGCCAGTGTGAACACGATAACTTTTAAAATGGACTCACCGTATCGGACGCTGTGTAGCGCCCGCTGCTGCACTCAAGTAGTGAAGATTCACTCACCTGTAAACAAAAGAGAAATATTGTTAGCACTGGTAGTTCGTATAAACCGATTCCTGGTACATTTCGCGCGGTACAATTGCTGTGATTCCGTGGAATGCTACGGGGTACTGTGGATTCAATCGCACAATGCTGAGCTATGTTATGTGTTTGTATGTTGTGCCGTTTTTTCGGTGGGTTTACATGAACTTCTAACAGTTCTTTTTTATGTTATTCAAGCGTGGTATGTAAGGTTTTGTTGGGTTTGGTTTTTCTGGAATTTGATTCATGTACACATCTATTTAAATATCTTTTTTGCGTCATACATCTACAAAAGACTCAAACCTGCAGTGCTTTTTAGTCAGAAATCTATGTGTCAACTTGAGTGAAGTAAACGATGAAGTGAGTATTCTGTGGGGGGGTAACAGTAGCAGGTCATTTCACCCAACTTTTCAGCAGGTTTCTTTTTACACCATAGAATAGCGGAAGTTAGGTTTATTGGTTTCATTTTTTTTTGCAAAATCTTTTCTAAGTATTAAATATTTCATGCCATTCCTAATTGGACTACTGGCTACTTTGTGGACAGGGAAACTGTAAAAATATGATATTATTATTAAATTAAATAAATTATACCAAATATTACTATTTTAATGTTCCATTTAAATTATATTTAAATTATTATTTCTCTTAATAAAATGCGCCTTCATCCTCTCTCCTACTTTTATAATTTTGCTGTGCCCGACAGGGTTCATAATTGATTCGATGTTATAACGTACCAACTTTTATGTACACATTATGGAATGCAATAAAGTATTGAGTATTGAGTATTGAGTATTGACTATGTTACTAATTTTACAAAATAATGCTTGAACAAAGTCAAAAGTCTAGTTCGAAGCTTTTATGAAAAACTTTTAGAAACTTGTGAAAAAACACTTTTTGAAGACTACCCCCATAAATATTTTGTTAATTTACAATAGACAATTGCAAACTAGAAGCTGTGCGTCCTTTGTGCCGTTCTCTGTGTCTTCAGATTCACTGAACTGATTCTAATCGGATGTTTTTCCTGTCTTTTGCTTGTTTTTGCAACTCAAGGGCTTGTCTGTAAGTCCCCGATTTTATTAGCAATGAACATTCAATTACAGGATTGTATTTATTTAAGTAAACGTTTATAAATATTTGTCTGTGGATTTTTTGTGATTTTATTTGTTAAGCTGTGTTTTTCTTGCATTTCGAAAATAAACTTGTTTCAGGATAAGGAGTATGCTATATGTTAACCCAGGTAATTTCTTGCTTGTCAAGGGCTTTTAGGGACCAATCCTTATCGAAGGAATCCAGCTCGTCTCGCCATCTTCGCTTGGGGCTACCACGATGTCGTTTGCCATGTAAAGGAACCCATTAGGTCGTGAGTTTGGCTCACTGATCGTCTGACATTTCGTTTGCTACAAATGCATACTTAGTAGAAAATTAAATGAAGGCTATGGATATGTTTTTTGTGTGCTGTCTAGGGATTCTATCTTAAACTTCGTTTTTATATAAATTAGCAACACTTATAGCGACATCCATGCACAGAGAAAAATGTATTAGGATTTAGGACTATTATTACCTCATTAGTCCAATATTCTAATAGGTACCTCCTGTTGGAAAATAATTGTGCGACACTTTTGATTAGGATTCTTTGGTAGATTGTTTTTCGTCAAAAATAATGATTAATAATTTTGATATTTCACGTAAACGTTAACATATTATCACGCCTATAATCCCCGAAGGGTTAGGCAGATGTGTATCTGTAGTACACCGACCTTTAACATTTTGCTTATCCACCTATTCGACAATATACCCACTATAAACTGCACACAAATTAACAAATCCCGCATATTAAAAGCATTGTTTATAAATCCGGTTATGCCGTAACGTTGTTCTATACCGATTCATAGGGGTGGTCTACAATCCCCGCTTAACTTCATTATGAGAGCAAATTGCTAAACGTTCCCATTGTTGACCACGGCCCGGGGTTTAAGGGTGGTTAGTCATGCAAATAGATGTCAACTAGGAACAAGCTCTTGGGGATTCGGCGAATGCGTTCCGATGTTTCGGTCTGCGTCGGCGAGACGTCGGGGAAATTGAATCAGTTGCTTGAGAAGTGTATTTTATTTAGAGGATCGTTGATTTAAGATAAAGTGGTTAGAGTGTTCCAGGATTTCGCTTGGTTGAATGCATTTATGTGGTCTTGGCTTTGATTTCTGGAACCCTCGTCTTTGGACACTACATTTATTGAGTATCTGTGGTAGGTTTCTCGTGAGATTGAGCCAATTGGTTACCTAATATTACTACAAATTATTGTCTATCTTTATGTTTACCCAATACAGTTCACAACAACTAATCTTTAAAAAAATAAAACATACCTTTGCCGTAACTAATATCGTATTCCAAGCCACAGTTCTGTAACACCCATTACAAAATGTTACTAAAACCATTCAATAGAATGATATTTCACAGATATTTATTAGCTATAAACAGAAGGTAAACAACTGCTCACAGTAACATATTACCGATCGTTTTCCATTTGCCGTTCAATTTGGGAACACGTATTAGTTTGTCATTAAACTAACCCCAATCTGAACAGCTATTGTACCTAAAACTGAAAGTCGATCAAACGAGGGACCAGTTTAAAGGCCAAAATGATTTCCCGCTAATAAACGTTTAGCGCACAAAGGACGATAATGGAGAATGGATTATGGATCTCTGTTATTAATGCTGCTCCAATGTAGCCGAGCATACAAACTCGATAGTACAAATAGGTACCTAACAGCGACGCGACAAACGACCACCGCCGAATTGTTTCGCCTTGCTATTGAACAGTTCCATTATTGACGTATTAACTACTATGATAATACACTTTGATGGAACATTCGCGATTATCTCCCGGAATGAAGCATGATCGAATCAAACAATCGAACAGATATGTGCTAACAAGAATGCAGTGAATAAAAGATTATATTTCTAAATCCCTCAATAATGGACGATGGAAAACAAAGGGAAACCCGTGTTTTGAATTCTGCTGTTTTATTGAAATACAGACAATGGGAAGGGGAAATAGGGAAATATGTCTGGACATACTCCACGTATGAACACATTCCACGAATTCCTTTCATGCATTCTTTGTTGAACATGCATGATTGAAAATATTGGTGAAGTTTTAATTATATTTTGTGAAGTTGAACTGAAATAATTTAAATAGCTAAATAGGAGCATATATAAGTATTAATGTGAAACAGAATCGCATATTTTTATAAGTTCCAGTTTCAGTAATTTCTCATGGGATGGCCGCAACAGTAGTTTTTGTGGCATTATGTTTTGGTTACTAACATAGAATTAAGTTTTACTAACAATATGAGTCAAAGAAATTTCTCTTCTATTCTATAGCTAGAACTGTTTGCCCAATGTTAAACGGATTTTCCTTGAAATTACGAAGCCATCTACCAAGAATCGAAAAAGGCAAACCTTATGTATTGATAATAGAAAGAGGACAAGTGTCGGTAGTTATCCGCTACGCCAAGCGTGAGTTAGTATTGACACCGATGGATATTGGATGAAGAAGCACATTTTTTGTACAACACTGTATATTTTATTGGCGTAAATTGGTTAACCTTTATGAAAATTATAGATCAAAATTCTTTCCTAATACTTTATGCTAATTAAAGACTATTACACTTCACAATGCCGTTCCTAATGATGCGACAAAAAATCTGAGAAAATTAAAAGTTTGAATACGAAATGTCTATAATTCACAAGATTGATTTCAATTCCAAAAGTGATCAAAATATTTCACAATAATATTAGTTTGAATAAAACATAACTTAGAATAAAATGTACCTAATTACTAGAATTCGAAAAAAAATTAAGAAACTCCAGAATTCCAAAAAAGTAATAAGAAACAATGACGTGAACTAAACAAATAAACATAGTGTTACTAAAACAAGTGAATAACACACTCAAGTACACCTAGACAGCATACTTAATAAAAGCAAATACCGTCTTCGTCCATCAAAAAGTTCTTAACAAAGCTAAAACTTTGGTAGCTCCAAAACATTGCAACGAAATTCACAAAGAGCTTCAGTCATATGACTAAGAAAACCCTCCATTTTGGAGAACTGACGTGAACAAGTGAACATCAGCGGTGCTCGGGGCTGATCACAAGTTAATGCAGCTGAACTTGTTGCACCGTCATGTCTTAAACTTAGCCGTGCCATAACTAATTACACCGACCGACCCATGTTTGCTTTGTAAATGTAAGATGAAGTTTCAGAATTCGTTATAGGTGTGTTCAGAGGTAACGCTGGAAAAACTTTGTTTTGTTTAAAGAATTTTATATGCGGGTTTGTATGTTGTACATCTGTGAATATTTTATTCAATCTGTTTAATTGTTGTGAGTACTTATCTTTAATGGCGCCCAGCAGAGACTCTGAGGTCCCTGTTCGGCGCTAATGTCACGTGTAATTTTAAAACGCGATGTAACTTAATGATGTTCCTAATTTTTTTCTACATAATTTTTTTTTCGTTAAAAATTAGCTTAAAATTAAAAGAAAACTGGAAAACTGTCAAAATATCAGTTACGCATATTTATTTACGACATGCGGGCTAGAAAAGTTCAGGTAGGTTACTACACTTTATTTTTACACAATAAGTACCCCGGTGAACACAATGTTTATATTTTCCACTGTTTAATTTAATCAAATAACCAACTTCATCGTTCTCGAATACGTCGCCAACTTTCTGTTGCGAAATGCTAAAATAATTCCAATGTTAACAAATACGACGTGGAACAAAACAGCTGAATAGCAAAACCGTGAAATAGTCTCAGAGTCACCTTGTGTTCAGTTCATTACCAGTCTACGTCGACTTACGTCATGCAATGTTCAAAACTTAATAAACTTTAAACAATACCCGGGAAGATGCGTTGTCAGAACTTCTAAAACTTGGAGTGAAACAGGCAACCGACGTAGCTACGCCCCTATTAAGATACACAATGTGTCTGATGTTTAATAACATACCTTCGCAATATGCGTAAATGTACCTTATACCTTCTACTCGACTTCTTGACTAAGTCACATAGAAACCGTAACCATAAGCTTCTGTCGCAAAATAATTTGACCGAGAAAGATACTCTATTTGAGGAATGACAAGTATCCCGAATAGTTTCCCAACAAAGAGAAGCTTTCAATTTCATTAAACACGACAACAAAAAGATCAGTTGGAAGTAATCACAGAACTGCTTCGAATTAGTTTTCACAATTTCAAAGGAGGCATTCCAAGGTTAGACAAATGTTGGAGGTTCAGAGTAGAGGCCCCTCAGTGAGCTTGTCGCCAATCCTCCTCTCCTTTGATCACGGCATACTTGGTGACTTCTGTCCCCAATTTAAAAACTTGGCTTTGTTCGTGCGAGTTGTTTGACCACTTCTTTCTTTGTTTCAATGGGAGTAGGCACCCATTTGAAACGGTAAATTAGGAAACATTTTGATTGGCGGGTCACACGACACCGATAAACTTTTGGGTCTTGTTTCTGCGCAAACCTTTTAAAGAAATTACACGTTTCACGCTTCTTCATTCTGCTTCAAACGGCTTTATTTATTTCATAATTCGTTCTAAAGGAATACAAGTACAAAATGTATTTAAGCCCCTTAATTTCTCTGTAAGACTACACTGCATTATTTTCTCCCCATATAATGTGAAACATTTTTTAAATTGGGCCATAAAGCCAACCTTACCGAGGCAGCCTGGGCAGGTAGCAGGAAATTTAATAAAGTAACGTCTATTTTATCATGAATTATTCTGAAAAGTATGTTTTGTTTTTAAATTAATTCGCAATGTCTCAGGGTGGAATGTGGAACAACAACACCCGAAGCTGTGCTGTAAGTAATTTGAACACGGACATTTACTGGTAAGGAAATTAATCCCGAAATAACTAAGTAAGGAACGTAAAGTTACAACGCTCCGGTCAGTTCGGCTTAAACCACACGTGTTCAACGCAATGCGTATGACGCGAGTAGTAAATAAACAAACAGGAAATATTACAATTTCTAGAATAACGTCCTGCTGGCCTTTCTTTGATTTTTATTTTTAACAACCTAAGCTATAGTTTAATGGTTTACGCGATGTTAAATGCTTCCATGATGGCTGTTGTAAAAATAGCGCAAACTGAACTAGATTAAAAATGAATACCTTTATGAATCTTCCACATTAAGACAAGGTACAATAATAGTAGTGGTTTTATTGGTTTCTGGGCATTTATCTTTATTAATCATTTGTATGGTGGTGCAGTTCCGTAGCTGTACCGTAATCTCATATATTCACAGCACGTCGACTGTTTATTAACATATCGACCATAAAACGGACAGGCGCGAATCTGTGTCGATTTTTTCCGACTTTCTGGTGCAGACGGCTATTCAACGAGCCTTTTTTGCTATCGCTTCACTGGCAGCCTATTTTTGTTGAAAAAAAAAGAATCAATGATATTTTTACAGGGAAATAGATGTCGGTACAGACGAGCATGTTTTCATAGGATCCTTTTTAATAGAATTGTAAAGATATGAAGTAATTTACGTAATTTTTTCAGTAAACTTGTAAAGAAAAAATACGTGGGAAAATCGTGTCTCAATGATCGGTCATTGATCGAATATTTGACAACTTTGACAGTTTTTGTATGGGAAATGTGTCATAAGTTTTACGTTATACGTCAAAGACTCGACCTCCAGGTCTAATTGAGACTATCTTTTTATAAAATACACGCTATAATTCAATAAAAACACAGAAAAAATAAACACGAAAATATGACAACGAATCGATAGGAATGAATAACATTGCCATACGATTTCAATGTTTGTGTTCACGTATGTTTGTTTAGCATACAGAGGAATGAGACGACGACCGGCGGATCCCGAGCATCCGAGCCACGAACAGTCTAGCCCCGCAAACACAAGAAAATGAAAATAAATAAAAATCTCACTTACAACGTTTTGCGGGAACGAAAAATGAATCTGTCTAAACGCAAAAGGGGACAAAAGATTAATTGAAAATCGATATAGGGACATACCTTTGCGAATCTATCAAAATAGGTACGTTCACTTCCAAACGATAAGGTCGGACTGAATTCTACTGTCAGCCATGATTAATGCGGACTTATGACATGCTTTATTGACTCTTCCGTCATGAAGCTGACGATGCAAATAAAATAAAATCCCGTATCATTGAAAGAAAATACCTGCGCTCAAGTAATTAAATGAGAAGATGATGATTTATAGCCCCCATTAAGTGAGCCGCTCTGTTTAAATATTGTAGATTTTTCCAACTGATTGCATGGTAATCTGAATCGTTTTAAATATAAAATAAATTTTATTTATCTAAGTGAGGAATAGAAACTTAAGAGATGAAAAGTGTGCGATAAAGCTTATAATAATGCTGCAGTAATTGCTGGGTGCACTGCGAAGTTAAGTACTTATAATAAAAGTATTGCTCACGAGATAAAGAAAATATGAAGCAAAGGAAATTCGAAAACGATTAAATTGGAGTTGGCGTCATGTTTGTCCGGGATACACCCGGACTAGTTCCGGACAACACTTTTTATGAAATTTGGTTTACTGTGGACTAAAAGATCAATAGTTTTTATCTCAATGACACACCTCAATATTCTTTACTGCAAATGACATATTTTTTTTTATAATCATCTCCAAAAGTTTCTAGCAGATAAGTTACTACTATAGAAAGCGTAGATAGGTCTACAAGTTAGGCTATAAAATCTATTTTAGATATGTCCTCTCTTAATATTTCCTGTACAAGTAACTTATATTAGAACTTATTCTAGTATCAATTTTCAAAAAGGTACCTAACTACAGGAATAGATAGCATACAAACAAAGGGCGCGCGACGTATCAATTAGCTCAATTTCACCCTTTTTATACAAATTCAGAACCATTACCAGCACTGGTTTATTTGAAAGCCATTAGTGGCCCAAATGGATACGGTTTGGATCATCGATAAAAATGAATGGCTGTCTTTCACAAAAGCCTCGCGATACGGGTCGGATGTTAAATCGAATTATTAAATTAACTTTTTAAAAGAAAATATACAGGGACATGCACGAATATTTTCACCAGAAATGAAAAATAGCAAATTTCAATTCATGTCACTGATCCCAATGAATGGGAAGGATTTATTAACAGGCCCGGATTTTTTTTAATTACGTCTAATCCGATACAAAACCGCGTTGAAGAACACAATCAGCGCTGGGTGCGCAACACTAAATCAAAACAAACTTCAGACTGGATCCCTTTTACAAACTTTCTAAATAACGGCGAACAATCTTTTTCATTAAAAATCTCCATGAGCCCGATTATTAGGGAAGTAAAACGCCTCCGGTGGGCCGGACCGGAGTTTGGGAGTATTCGCAAGATTTTCGCGAGGTCAAACTTGGGAATGTTAACAGATAATTACGGGTAAGTTTTAGCTAGCACGAGACATTTAACAGATGCTTTATTCGGGAGCGCGCGGCCGCGAGCGCACGATGAATGCTAATGAGACGGCTACGCGCCGGAATCCGGCACCTACGCCGATCACAATAAGCGTCGGATTGCTATGCTTCCCGGCCCGATCCTGGTTTCCCGAGCCGCCCGTTAACACATTTGGACTCGTGTCTAAGGTTAATTAGATTAGTATCCAACAATGCTACGCAGATGTTATATAAAAACAGATTTAGGGTACATCACGCGGTTTATTCTCAATGAAAATTAATGATGTAGCTTTTGTTAATGTAAGGGCGGTGTTCAGATTGAAATAATCAATTTTCCGCACTTAGTAGATACATTAAAAGCAAGCACTTGGCTCGCGACTTCCACCGCGTGCATTCCGTACTTTAACATAATCAGCGTCCCCTTTTAGTTTTGATAATAAATTTGTGTATTTTTGAGTGTCATTGGCATTTTATTTCTATTGGAAAAAAAAATATATAATCGGGTCAGACATTACCCCCTATAACCTCACAATCTTTACCTACCTCTTTATAATAATAGTATTGATAATAAGTTTCGAGTTTAAATTATAAAGATAAAGCTTCGGGTGGAAAGGATATCGAAGTAAATCAGGACACCATGAGTTTTCTACATCATCCTGGAAAAGAAAGCTTTGAAATTTTTTATCAGCTTTCCCTTATTTTGCCAAGTTTTACCCGATGTTCTTTTTACTTACTAAAATGTGATTTTAGATGAAAAAAGTGATGAATTATTTAGTTTTTAACAAAAAATCTCATAAGTGGGGTTAGACAGAATATGATGATATATTCGTGGTTTAAATTATGTTATTTTTGTAAAACAAACAAGGCTGCGGTATATTATATTTTTTTAAAGATCGTAGCTAATACTGAGAAAGGGGCTTTTTTGGCATCACACTGGTTTAATTTAAAATTATTTTCTTTTTTTTTTTGTAGATATTACTTGTTTGCATTTTTAGTTTAAAGTGTTTAATTGCCTATGCGTCCAAATACATACTTTTGTTTTTTATTCCTATCTTTTTAAAAAATATTAGGCAAAGTCTGACATAAAAATAAATGCTGTCCAGAATAATTTACAGAACTCGCAGTATCACGACATGTACGCCGATGTTCCTCTAACCCTGAATACATGGGTACAGCATCTTGCTCGGCGTAGTTCTAAGACACCAACAATTTACATGAGTTGTGACAGTCATACATCCTTCCGTGCGTTACGGGCCAATTAATCTAACACGGAAACGGATATATGAGCAAGGCGCAAATGGTTTCATCACACATATAATTTACTGTCTGTATGTTTAGTATCTTAGTGCTTATATGTTTGTTTGTGTGCGTAAGAGAAAGGTGGAGACGTAATTTTCTAGTAGCGTGTAGTTTCGGATCATCAAGTTTTACATGACATTGATTTATAAACGTGATAGAATTATCAAAACAAAAAACAAAATGTTCAACACTACACACCTATATAAATTAAAATCGTTGCTTTTTATTGTCACAAATCGGTGTGAAACTTTTCTCAAAAGAATATTTCAGTTACTAATCGAGATTTCAAAACTACAATATGTGTAAAAATACAATACAAAAAAAATATCGTGCGCTTGCAACCCCGTCCGCTTAAGAAGTTCTTGATTTTAGAGATAGATAGCAAAGCAGACGTATCTTCATCTAAGAAGCATCCTCATAAAAAATCTCATACTTACCGCAAAAAAAAAAACATCGCAACATTTTAATATACTTATTAATCTCATCCAACTCGACATGTGCTGCAGCGCATATCATATTCTCTAAAATCCGTCCCAGCTTCCTCTCCCAACACGTCAAACAACACACAATACATGGCAACACCTTAAGGTAAACGCAATCTGTGTAAAAGCTAATTAATGCTGAGCAGGAAACGGAAGGGCAACGGGTCGCGTCATTAGATGCATTATGCAACGCGAGACGCATGCGCGGCGCATTACAATGTTGTGTGAGGTGGGTGTGTGATGTCGTGTGCGAAATATGTCGGTGCCTTTGTTTAGCTTGAGAAATGAATTTAAATGTGAACGTAAATAATTCCGTGGGTTGTGGTTGAATTAGCGTTGTTTTTTCGGCATTTTTTTTTAAGTTTAAATATAGAGCAACATCAGAAAAAATAGGATAAAAAAATACGCTGTGAGGTTCACAATCATGTACTGAATTTATATTTTTAGTTGATTTTTTTTTGACTGGCCTGTTAGTCTAGTAGTTAGTGACCCTGACTACTATGCCGGAGGGTTCGATTCCCAATCAGGACAAATGTTTGTGTGATGAGCGCGATCATTTGTTCTGTGTCTGGGTGTAATTTATTTATAATATGGATGTATTTCGAAATATTTAAGTATGTTTATCAGCTGTTTAGTACCACAGACATAATATAAGACAATCTCAAGCTTAGCTTGGGACTAAATGGCGTTGTGTGAAAAATATTGTGGAATATTTATTATTATTTTATTAAAGTTTCAAGTGAGCCAATGTTTCTTACACCCAGGATTTAAGTTTATCTTCAGCGTCAAAGATGTAAGCAAAGAAAACTTTGACATGTAATTAATAAGATTCGGCAATTGCAAATCCGCATTGAGCAAACGTGGTTATCAGTGTTCATGTCTTCACTCCAGGGCAAAGAGTTATTCTATGCCCTGCAGTGGGACAATAAAAAAGTACTTAAATTATTATTATCCGATTTAGTCTATTGAACAAAAGACTATTCCGACCTAGACTTCCGACTTCAAAATAACTCAGTAAAGACTTTAAGGCTTTTAAAAGGGAAATTTTAATTTAAAACATTTAATAAAGAGAGTCATAAGTCATAAGTCATAAGTCAAATATTTGGAGTGATTTTTAAATCATGGGACAATATTTCACAGCCTGCCAGCCTAGGGTTATAAATTTAATATGAGACCAACTCGGTAATCTCGCTGTTGTTTCATACGCTTTGGTCGAGTATATAAAAGTATCAAACTTTTGTAGGTATGCATCAACAACTACAGTGAAAGTTGTTCATATGTATGGGTAACCACAATGTGAAAATTGGTCTCATGATTAAAAAATCACTTTTTAAGTAGACAAGCAACGTATCACAGTACATATAATTCTACTACACCATAGAAAAGACCGTCTAAGTAGTACCCTATCTTTGACCTAATTTCTTAACGAAATGAACATCTACAATCCTCCATTAGGTATTTATAGCCAATTCCCACAACTGATACCAACTAACAAGTACTCATACGTGTAGTAATTTAGCAGTATTTAAATAGTCGCTTTCAAAAATAAATTTTCTCAACAGACGCTAGTGCAGTGATTTACTATGATAGCTATCGGCGAGTGAAACAAACCAGGCGGTCTGAACGAGCGTGCGTTTGAACGGGCCCGCATTTTATATTGTACTTTAGCAAGCGGTAAGAACATTTTAGTGTTAAAATTAAATTTCGTTTACATGTCTGTCTTTTTGTGTATTTCGGATCTAATGAATCTTGTTACTTTTTTTAAGATAGGAACGGATACAGTGGGAGTTTTCCAATAGTTTCGTTTTGTTACATAAGTAACGTTTTCCTTGTTTGTCTTGTAAATTAATTAATTGATTGATTGGCTATAAATATTACTTCTATTAGCACTACTTTCTCTAGTGCTAACATAATACACGTAGCGCGAGGATCCCGGGGTCCTCTCGGGGATAGAGTGAATATTTAAAAAGAGATTTATTTCGATTTCTGATAGACAGCCGCTCCATGTAAAACTATAACTTTTAATTTGCATGATGTGACTAATATTTTGTGTTTTTTTTTTTTGAGTCCTGTATTTATTTTTTGTGGTATTATGAATGTGATGTATTTATTATTATTCTTGTTTATTTTTTAATCTAGTGGCACTCATTATCATATTCTTAACGATAATATGCGGATAATGTAGTGGGCTGCAATATTGTTAATATTCTGTATTATCTGTACTCTATTTAAGCACATATTGTAGCTGTTTATTATCCTTGAATAAATAAAATAAAAAATAAAAATAACTATTATACTGCTGAATCTAGTTACACAGGAAGCCGACCGACCCCAGCATAGATAGGAAAAAGCTGTGTTTAATTGTGGATTGAAAGTTGCTAGTTTCTAATTGTTTTTATGTAATCCTTTTATAATCTAACATTTCCTTTAAGTGCATTCAATCAATTTATTTACACCTTACAACCTTGTGGGTTTGATACACCTTATGAGCTCCTGAAGTCATTCAACTTTTAATATTTTTTTTAGTTTATACTTTGTTATTGTGTTTGTTTTTATTTAGTTTTTTAAGTATTTTAGTTTTTTATGTATTTTAGTTAAATTATATTTAAAAATTTTATGCCTCCGCGACAAAACATAGCGGTCAAATATGTTAAGCTAACAAGTTACCTGTAAATTACCTATGTTTCACAAATAAAGATTCTGATTCTGATTCATTATTTGTAAGTTATTAAGATGTCAGTAAAGGGATTTCTTTTATTTATTAATTATTATGTGTACAAAATTTTACAAGCGGCAATAGCCAAGTGGCTAAGGCGTTGGACTGGCTATCGTGAGGTTGATTCCCACACTATGCACTATTGACGTAAACCCACTCCAGAGACATAATCTAACAACCATAATTTAGCTTAGTTGGAGGGTTTAAAAAATACTAGTAATGTGCACATTGCTAGAGGACTTGTAAAGACAAAATATCATAATAATATAAATATGATGTATTTGACTGTAATTTGACTTTTAAATCCACTTCCAAAAAAATCCGTTTCGTTTTTTTCAAAAACAACACATAAGAAAGTCATCGTAGTCTAACCACAGACAGAAACAAATTGACAAACAAACAAAAAAGAAACATTCACCTAGAAGAAATGTCCGTATCCTCCCCATAAGAGTCGCACGATTCAGCGGAAATGTGTAACCTAATGGGGCATCACTAGACTCATTAAGGCCTACATTATTGCTGAATGGTGTTCCGAGTGGCACATACATTTCGTATTCGATGCTCTTCGGGGCTAAGGCTTGGTGCAGATGATTTCAGTAAGCTATTTTCAACTTTCGTTCTGGTTTCTAAAACAGAAGAGGGAAACGCCAACAGGGGACGCCCTAGAAGGACATACCGCCTGGCGTCTGGCGCATTTTTGGTCTCGCACAGGTCTTTTTATTATTATTTTTTTATTTGTCTTTAGATTTTTAATCTTTTCTTGTTTTTTTTTATCTGTATTGTTGTTGTTTTGTTTTATGTTCTGTGCGTACAAATAAAGTATTTTCTTTCTTTTTTTCTTACATAGACGCATTCATCCAGGCAGAAACAGTTTCTTTTTTTTTTTCAATATTACCAGTATCTTTATTTATTTATTTATTTGCTGACATGTAAAACACTGGATATTAGGCATGCATTAAAATTTCATGACACAGTATTAAAACATGAACCCTGTAAGGGCACTGCAAATTTTGTATACAAAATTATTAAATAACATTACATTACTTATATCTATTCTATTTAACATTATTATTACAATTTATTGAAGTACCTATGCTAAACAATAGCCAATTATTAAACTATACCGATACTTACATCTTGCTTAAAATTAAATTAAATAATTGCCAATTCATTCCGCTTAAATAATCGGGAAAATAGTTGTATTAGTCATTAAAATTTATTTGAGTCATATTTACGTTAGGTACTATATTAATACAAGCTCGACGACTTTACTTGTAACAAAATGACGATCTTGTAATCTACTCTATTATATGATGCGCTAGTGTACTTTACTATCCCGACTAAAATCACAAGATAATTTTAACTTTTTCAATAAGTAATTAGGTAGCAAGGAATTCGAGCATACTTTACAAGCAAACTTGTGCTCAAAACTTGAACATGGATAAAGAATTATGTGGAAGGGGGGTGATATTTCTACTTAGTTATTCATCTAATGTTTCATGATAAATGACCACAGTAATTTTCGAAAACACTTCGTACGATTACTTTCCAATCATTGTCGATAAATCTTGAATATTTTATATTGTTCGGGTAAATAAATATCTACCTAAAGGCTATTATTACATTTTGGAAAAACTATGGATATCTGTGGTAGACCCTGTTGAATAAAACGAGTAAGAAGGGAAATGCAGGATCGGATTTTTCTTGTATGATTTCTGGAGATATTTCTTTCTGCAATTGCCATTAGAAGATGTTTTTTTAACAAGTTAGTTACCAAGAATGGTAGTAATGAGTTGTGGAGGTCAGATAGCAGCAGTGGCACCATGTTAAACTATGGTTTTCAGCTCCACCCGGCTACCCAGGAAACAGAAAAGCATGGTCAGCTGACTGTATGGTTTGTCGAAATCTAGAAGACTGACTTTGGACCATTTTATTGGCATATGTTATTAAATAATAAGCATAAGGAGTGATAGCCTACCTATTTGGTGGATTACCATCTCATAGGCCTTGACAATGAGTTCAAACCCAAGGCACGCACCATTACCTTTGAATTTTCAGATTCATGTGCGTATTGTAGGTATTGAAAGGAAAACATCGTGAGGAAACCGGCACGTCTTAGAGATATTTTGACGGCATAAGAAGTCTAGGCATAAAAACACTATGATCAGGTAAGTCACTAACCTCATGTAAAGAAAAAGAATACTTATTCTTAATATATTTCGGAAGGAATTGTCCAAGAAAACTCTTAACTTTTTTACTATACGAGTACCTAGCTAAAAGTAGAACTTGGCTTTTACGTTAGTTTACAAAGTAATGATGCTACCTAAGTTAATAAATAAATAAATAAATATTCCACAACTTTTCACACAACGCCATTTAGTCCCAAGTTGTAAGCTTGAGAGCTTGTGTTATGGATAAGCATAAGGAGTGATAGCCTACCTATTTGGTGGATTACCATCTCATAGGCCTTGACAATGAGTTCAAACCCAAGGCACGCACCATTACCTTTGAATTTTCAGATTCATGTGCGTATTGTAGGTATTGAAAGGAAAACATCGTGAGGAAACCGGCACGTCTTAGAGATATTTTGACGGCATAAGAAGTCTAGGCATAAAAACACTATGATCAGGTAAGTCACTAACCTCATGTAAAGAAAAAGAATACTTATTCTTAATATATTTCGGAAGGAATTGTCCAAGAAAACTCTTAACTTTTTTACTATACGAGTACCTAGCTAAAAGTAGAACTTGGCTTTTACGTTAGTTTACAAAGTAATGATGCTACCTAAGTTAATAAATAAATAAATAAATATTCCACAACTTTTCACACAACGCCATTTAGTCCCAAGTTGTAAGCTTGAGAGCTTGTGTTATGGGTATTAAACAGCTGATAAACATACTTATACATATATGTCTAAATACATACATATTATGGATAAATTACACCCAGACACAGAACAAATGATCGTGCTCATCACACAAACAGTTGTCCTGGGTGGGAATCGAACCCACGACCTCCGGCATAGCAGTCAGGGTCACTAACTACTAGACCAACAGGCCAGTCGCAAGTTAATAGTTAGTTGCAAGAAACAATTTTATTCATACTAAACAATACATTCACTTATATCTTATATGGGTAGTTAATTTACCTCTCTACGCCACAAGGGAAAATATATTGAGCCTACATTTTTAAGATTCAAACCCACACCTATTCACGCACGGCTTCACTGCAGAATGCAATTTACAATAAATTATGTAGATATTAATAAGCTTTAGGTTAAGGGTTGGAAATAATGGGTGGGCCATTCATCGTTCGATAAATTGCCATGGAGACATACTGTAGTCAGATTACGTGCTTCAATATCCGGAACAAGCCGACGAACGGGCCCGAGGCTGTTCTACGAACGTATGTTTTTTTAATGCATTTTTGAAATGGGAATGCGTAGATAAAAGGAAGCGTTGATGTGTTTTTGTTTATGTTTTCGGACAGTTGGAAATGGATGATCGATTTTTTCGAATTTGCTTTTCGAATTTGTGTTCTAGAAGAGCAACCGTCTTTTTTAGCTTTTAAATATGTTCGCGTTTTACTTGTTGTATGATATTCAAGTCGCGAAGTCCTTCTAAAACGCGAGCGCTTGCCAATGACCGCTATTCCGCTCTAAATATCTTCCACACAGGAAGTCTAAAACGTGTAGAAAAATTTGAGTGTTTCCATTCAATTGGCGGGTGATCGCTCGACCGTTGGGTATAGATACGTGTAAAAAATTTCAAACACATTTCGTGCGGTTATGAACATTTCCTCCAACGTAACAGACAGACATCCCCACAAGGAAATAGACGCGATTTACGAATGTGACTGCAAAAATATATATATTTGTATCGGGAATGGTTTCTTTCCTTATGAAGCCAATACGATTTGGAATTATCTGCCGACGTATTGTGCTCGTCTTAAGGCGTTAGTCGTATCGATTTCGTGTTTCGAATGCTTTTGTAATGTTTACGAAACGGACTTATTCTTTTACATAAACTAAAAATGCTAAAACAATTCACTAAAGAAAATAGCTTACAAACTGACTGACTGGACTCTCTATTAAGTTTACTCACCTTTAGTTGTAACAGCAATATTATGAATAGGTATTTTTTATTATATCTCTTAAGTTATTTCTGTTTCTTTTCAGATTTAAGCCTTAGACTCAATATTTTAGGCTAGTTAATCTTTATTAATATTGTAAAGCTAAACGTGTTTTTGTTTGATTACTTGATGGTGCTAATCTTAGGAAAGGTCCGATTTAAAAAAATATCTCAGTCTTAGTTAGCCCATTTATTGAGGACGACTTAAGGCTATATAACTTTTCCACGTGGATGAAGTCGCGGGCAGAAGTTAGTTTTTTTATAAAATGAAGAACTGTGGCTTGATTACACTGGTTTCTCTTAAAGAATATATTTGTTGAGGCAATACTTTTTCCTTCCGACAGTAACCACAGCTCAATTTTACAAATTAAGTTATCCATATAAGTATTTCGGGGGAATCCACTTCTGATTACCTTCTCACACTATATCCATAGTTGACTAAATATATAACTCAAACCTGCTCCCATGACTGTAAGCCGAAAGTAGGTACAAATTCGATCTTTAAATACTCCATTTGAGTTAATTTACTCATACATAATTATGGTCGTACACGCGTGCCGTTCGCGAACATTAGGTACGCACCTTATTTATAAGAAGACTATCACCAATAATGTCGCCACAAACTGCCTACTCATCTTTTCTCCTCCCCTATCAAGTCCATCCAAAGGTTAGGCTAAAAGCAATCTCTTACAGGCGTAAGAGATCGCTTTTAGCGATACTGCCGCCCATTGTAACACCCTATGTAGCCCTTAAAGTTATAATTTGTAAATTTTTATGGTGTACAATAAAGAGTATTTCATTCTATTCTATCTATTCTAATGTCGGTCACGTTTGGACCAAATTATGTCATGATACTATTTTTATGATTATAAACGAATTAATTATAAAAGTCTTTGCTCCATCAAAATTCTAGGGTCGAGATAAGTAATTTAAATTTCGTCTGAGACTAGAGTCTAAACAAATCTTCCTAAGTTAGACAGATCTTGAACTAACTTGTCGCAAAATCTGATAAACTAAATTCAAATAAAAGTAATAAAGTGCGAAGTTTTACAAGAAAAACAGAGACTGAGATATCAAATCTCATTCTATCTTCGAGCTAATAACACGTATCCCGTAATACCGTCCCCGTCTAACTTTGCAATACAAACATTTGAGAAATCCGAATATCTATTTAACGTTCCCTCCTCAGGCGCTAACAGATTAACGCCAATATTATCCATCGAACGCGACCAAACTGCAGACCGTCGAGTCAAACCTTAACACTTAATCCTCACTAAACACTATTACAAAGACCACGTAAATTTATTCAGCGTGGATCGCTAATAAAACGGATAAACTTTCATTGTCATACACAAAGACGTAAACGATCGAACACAGTACTCTATTAACAACTCTATCGGTAATGAAATAGGTGTTGAATTTGATAATGGCAGGCGTTAATCTGCGGTGTCGGTGCAAACTGAGATACGTAGTTGATTGACAGAAGTCACGCTGTACATTGTATTAGATTGGGGCAAACTTAAACTGTCAGGCTCGTTACCAAGTTGAATGGGTCGAAGGCTTAGCACAGAGATCGCAAACTGGTGCGTCTTTGATCTTCATAACAGCTAATTAATTGGGTAAGGAAAGCTTAACCGAATGTATTGACGGGCCTAAGCCTCTAAGAAACGCTGTTTAAACAACTTAAGGGACCGAGATTGTTTAATGATATACCTTTCAGTTGAAATTTTCTGGGTAACGGGTCAATAACGGAAGTCGGCCGTTCATAAAATTTATATTTTAAATTGTATCTGAAAAGGGAAATGGTGATTCTTTTTCAATTCGTAGTCTGGTTTCCAATTATTTTTAATATTACTGAAACGGTGGGAGGCAGATAAAAGGCATTTTATAATTTGAATAATAACTAAAAGATATTTTGCGTGCCATTTTTTGTTCAGTTACATAATGTGGGATTTTGTTTAAAAATATTGTAGCATTTTTATGTGTATGATTGATTGGATCATCAAACTGTCTTTAAAAATAGATCAAAGACCTGATTTTTTAAAATGTGTAGGGCACTGTTGAAAAAACTGTGAACATCTAGCAAGTAAATACATTTCAATACGTTGCAAGACGTTAAATTGTTAGCTCATTTTGATTTTTGTGAAAAAAAAATCAATAAAAGACATATTTAGTTTCTCAATTAAAGTAGCAAATAAAACACAAACAAAAACGCAAGTTAATAAAAAGATTGTAAAAACAATCAAAAAATTTTCGGATAAACAATATTCCAAAACAAATTTCATTCGTTTCAGTGTTTCAGTTTCCACTAGAGATATGTGAATAATATTGTATCACCAATATCAATGATAGAAAAAACAACAAAATAAACACATAAAACGGTTTGTCCACTCTCTAAATTGGTCCTAAATAAAGTGATCACAAAACGGTAACATGTCTGAATGGCCTTTTTCCGAACGAGGTGCATGTATGTGTTAGGTATCTTTTAACTTTGACGCATTTTTTTGAACGGGTAAATACTCAAGACTTAATACAAAAGATAACAAAGGTTTCATAGTTTTGAGCTTCAGAAAAAAGAAGATACCCTTACCTACGATCTTCTGGGTACTAGGCAATCATAACATAGTGATGTATTCAGTATACTATAAACCTTGTACACATATTATTTGGTACGCAGTGCACACAGGACGTTATTACAGACAGGTGTTCGGCTCGGAATGCGCTCGTAAAACCAACTATATATGGATTTATTATTTAAAGTGCTCTACACCTATTGTTGGCAACGCATGTTTATATTGAGGCAGGTCGCAAATACCTGCTTTTATTTATTTTTCTTTTATACCAAGGCCTTGGGTACAGTTATTAAAACATTAATATAAAATAAATAATGAAACCGAAGGGACCTGTGAGCAGTGAACTGTAATGATGGCAAAAAAAATAAAGAATTAGCACCATTAGAAAGAAGTAGCACCTCCCACGCTGAAAGTTCAAGTCAACAAAACACAATGTGTGTGGTCTTATAGGCGACCGATCACAGCGTCGTTCAATTTCTAAACATCACATTCCTTGATTTAATAAGACACTAAACCGTCAAGTTGTGGAAATTCTCAAGTTTACATATATTTCCTGCATGCGTAGCATGAACACATTGAACACCGAAGAAACGGCCTTTGTCTACAGACGAATCGGCAAAGTGACAGATTATATAGACAGGAACCTCAATCTGTCAAATTTCTTTCAATACACCTGCCTGCGTAGCATGAACACTTAATTTCTTTTCTTCCGAGACACGACAAAGACCGTTTCTTCGGTGATCATGCTACGCGTGCTGATCACGTCTGCGTAACTTAACGTCAATCACGACATTCGCAAACAAAGTTTTGACCAAAGTCGGTAAATTCTGTAATCGTCGATGAGGTACAGTACACTTTAGATCACCGGAAAAATAATCACAGCACCATCGAGAGCATCACGATCACAAGCGTAAATCAAACACCGAGTTTACACAAATTAATTAAGATAATCGGTTATGCGTGAAATTTAATGGGTAATTAACATTTCTAAATGTACACGTGTAATGTCGACCAGGGTCCGTTAAGCCCCGTTCCGTCTATTACCTAACCAAACAATTGGTGGAGCCCGATAGCTAAGTTGCAAGCAAGCGAATATTCCGCAAAGAACTTACGATTAGTATTAGGGTTAAGTATCTTAAACTTGATGACCGTTATCATCGTTTAATGATTGTTTATGACGTTGATGAAATTAATTGCTGTTTGAGGACATTTGTTATTTTAAGTATCTCTGTGTGTTCATGGAAGGTCGTCGTGTTTACGGTAAAAGCTATAAATACACAGTTTTGTACCATATTTATACGAGTACTATCATTAATATTGTGTCAAATCACACACGTGTGTACTCTAAGCCTACTTACAAATAAGATAACGGAACATCGTTTGACCAAATTTTTTTTTGCTTCTACAACATGTCACGCATCTGATCATAATCCTTTTATAGTTTTATTCTTGACTTTATTCTATCTGTGATTGACCATGCTAATTGTACCTTCTACCTCAAAGCAGCGTGTTAACTTAAGAGTTAAGTAGTAGGCAAATTGGGAACACAGTTTCTGGGACCCCATCTGTGCTGTGCTCATTTTGCGGTACAGGTTTCGAGGATTTAAGTTTGTTGTAGTGTCTGTTTAAACAAAGCTTAGTCAACACGGTACACTCCTGTAGGTACCTGCAACTTGTGTACCGATTTATGTACTTGCTACTTAATTCTTAGTGTTCGCAACACTTGGGTCTAAGTGAAAATTATTTGTGTCACGTTCCAGTGTTAGTTTTATGGAGTTATAGAGTGCTTACGATGTGAACAAGGGGATGTGTATACAACCGTGGTGGTGTTAGTTACTCTTTAGATTTATTTACTTTTTCGGGGGATAATTTTGATATTATAAGTTCATGCTTATGCACATTTTGTTTGTTCATGAGTCTACCAAAGCTGGGCACATGTTGGTTGAAGCAGAAAACCCCTGCTCAGCCGGTCGATTCAGTAAAAGTAACCCCATGATTACTTGAGTAAGGTGAACCGTCAATGCCTAGCATTAGTATGGAAAAACAGCTCAATATGCCATCATTTTACTTATATATTCATAAGATGAATTTTATAGAATATCACTGCAGATGGAGGTATACAAGCAAACACTCACACCCAGTGCTATTCTGTAAAAATCGCTTAGTAAAAATATAGGAGAAGTGAGCGTCTAATCTCTAGCATTATCTTAAAATCGTGACTTCACCTACATTTTCAAGAAGTGAATTCTACGCAGTAGACTGGCGGATATGCGTTGCTGCGTGCTCATATCTGGATGCTGCAGAATTTGATGGACACTTCTGATCGTGCGAAACTCAGAACTAGGTCTTGGACCGACTATGCCGCGTTTATTTAAATGAATAATAATATGTTTCTCGTTCTAAGAAAGTAATTCAATTTGATAATGCAAGAGATGATATGATTTTTCCTAGACCTACAAAACAGCAATAACAATCGATGCTAACAAGGCGGACACACTGCAAATTTTTCTTGTCATATTTCCACAACCAATAATTACGTGAAGCAAGTGCAGAAAATATAACTCCAGCTATCAATTAGCATACAAACACGAACACAAAGGCCTGTATCTAGCCAGCTGAAACATTAATCAATTGATAACAGGCGTACCGAACAGAATGTAACAGAAAATAAAATCAATAGTTTTTTTATGTATTCGGTCACCCTTTATCATTGTAGTTTATCATGTCTGCGTGTTGTACAGGTTGTACTAGATAACGTTAATACTTGATTATTAAATGACCCGACCGAAATATTCTAATAAGCTTAATTTATTTGTCTGACATTTTGCTGCATAGAGAGGGTTTATCTTAAAGGTTGGTATTCGAAATACGCGATTGATCTTGTAGGGTAATTCTATATTCAAGATTTTACGAGTAGTTCGCCGGAATGCCCTGTTTACATTGAAAGCCATGCCAGTTAAGGGTTTTTCCTAGAAATTATGTTGTTTGTTGCTTTATAGAGAAGTCAATACGTTAAAACTAGTTCATTTTTCTTGCGAGCGCTATAGGTAACCTATTTCTTCGAATAAATAATTTATTCTAGTAATACAATAACAGTTTGTACCTATCTTTTACCCTGAATTTTATATCAACGCGACTTCCTTTACTTACTTACACATCTTTTTTTATGTAGAAAGGTAAACATTTTCAAGTTACACGAAAAACCAGCAATTTTACAAAAAAAAAGTTTTAATAGCCATCGTTAATGTAGAAACAAAATTTAAATATACGTTTATTTGCCCTGTTTAGACGCGCATAGCTGACCTTAAAAGCTCGCAGGAAAATTTTGCCATTGTGGGGATTCTTAATGTATTTTTACTGACTGTATACTCGCCAAAATGAAAATAAGGGTTAAAAGCGTCAGAAAGGAAAGCACAAATAAACAAAAATGTTAATTGTAAAGGTGCTAAGGATGTTTAAATGAAATTATTCCATTCCGTTTCGTTTTTCAAACAACGCCATTTATTTCAAACCTATATTTACATTAAACCATTGGAATAGTCATGAAAACTGTAACGGGCAATCGTTAAAAACTATCGATAGAAAAAACATATTGTCAGTAATCGACACCTGTGACAATTAATGGCGGGTTCAGTCCACACCACTTTCATTACTCGCCCGATATACTCGACTGATATGCTCGCACGTATGAATCGGTATTCGTTTGTTTGTGCACATATTTAGTGATGGGGTGGCACCGGCCGTTTTATGGACTTGTGTTGTGTTAAATTCTGATAAGGGTATTATTGTTTTTTGATGTTGTCTTGTTTTCAAAGACATTTCTGTCGTGGCTGGAGACTGGCACGTAAAACACTATTTGAGCATTTCAGTGACGTTAAAGTCCCTTATATTCAAGTAAATCGTTAATGTCATGTGGTTGGCCAAAAGAAAAATCACTTTCACATAAAATTTACAACAAAATAAATTGACTAAATTAACAGAATCCAGCCTCAAAGCAGCCGTTGATAGTTACAACCTCCTTACATCGATTACATTTACATCTACAATGATTAGCACCTTTACTACATTATTATCTGTAACGACAGGTACGACCTGAAGGCAACACGAGCCACAATCGATTAGACATCGAGCAATTAGATCGCTAAGTTTAGTTCCCTTGCGGGCCGCAGTTACAATGCGAATCGTAATTGAAGATCGTGAGACGTGCACACTTAAGGACCATTTGCGTTCATTATAACGTAAAGAGATGCTCAAGCATTTCAGTGAGAACTGAGAACATTTTAGTTGCTAAACTCAGTTGAAGAACGCTTTCAAAGAATATGGAAATGTCATTTTAAAGGCGAAGTATATTTACGGTTTATTTAACAACAACGGCTCAGAAGAATGCGTTGAACTGTCGATAAAACATGTTACACACAGTATCACTGTCAAATAAAAATCGTATAAGAATTCAAAGGCTCCGTAAATAAATCATCGTACACCCCAAAAACTCTCGCCGGAGCCAGTTTTGTTGTCAATAAATCCATCCTCACTCACTCGTAACATACTCTAAAGTTAACAGATAAAAACTTAGTTTATTCAGTCCCAACTCCGGGGTTCGATTACGTAAGACGCGCAAACTTCCTCTATTACCCCCTACTTAAGGGTACAAATTTAAGCGCCCCCTATTTAAACACTGTTGCCAAATACCTACGTGTGTAATTTACGCCAAGTGCGGTTTACAACCGACGAACATTTCGGGCGCCGGATTTGGACGAGAGAGAGAGACGAATAAATCTCTGACGAGACGAACGATTTATAAGCAACCGGTGATTTGTAAGAAACCTACAGGGAATCGAATTTGATTATACGGGAAAACAGGCTTGAAATTTTCCAATTCTAGTGTGCAGTAATGATACACGCGTTCGTCTATATTTATGTTACGTAGCTTGATGTCTATGTAATTTTCATTACAAGAAATGGAGTATTATGTTTTTTGAATTTAGATACTGTATTCTCTAAAGGGTCTAGACCCTAGTACCTAGATAAAATACTAACATTTTGCAAGTAGTCTGATGTAATGGGGGGCGACCCTATTAGCTTTTGACCGGGTACAAAACAGACTCTATAGACTGTTACACATATAATACACCACTAATTTTTAGTTAGTACAAATACTTAAAGGGCTTATTCTAGACGGTCTTATAATTATATTTGTAAAGTATCAATTAATAATATTCATAAACAGCAAAGTTATTAGCGTTTGTTTAAAAAGTCACCCAATTTGTGGAAATATTGTACAAATGTACAGGCTATTCATGACATAGTAGTATTCATTAATCGTCATCTCTCGCTCACATTCGCGTGATCTCGCTCAAGCATGCCCTGTCCCCAACAGTTGTTTTCGTTATTTAAGTGTTAAACTTAAATAACGAAAACAACTGTTGGGGACCACTAAATAGTGGCATATTTAAAAATTGAAATTCGTTTTTTTTACTTTTGATTACGCAAATATGATCAGTAGCAGGTACGGATAAAGCCCAATTTTTTTTGTACTTATTAAAAAATAGTGGTGTATACCAACTCAATAAGACTTTGCACGACCTCAGAATTTAACCTAAGACTTCATGTAGCACTTGCGACCTAGTGTTCGCGACCAACCAGGCAGTAAATTAATCAGATTTTTCTTAAAATTAAGAAAAACATATTTTAAAACCAAACATCAACTATTAATAAATTCAGACGACAACGAGTACCATCCCATTACTCTCGCACTAGGCTTTCATAAATAATCAGGGGCCCCATTTTTCAGTGGGTACCAAAAAGTGCGGTCCCGTCACAGGTGGGGTAAGTCTCGCAACACTGTCATCATTTAAGCCGCACATTAGTGAAACTTGCGTCGTTTGAACCAACACCTGGGGACCGCGACACACTACTCGATATTTTACTGCCGGAATAAACTGCCCGGCAAAATGTAAATTTCTAGTTTGGGCTGCGTCGGCAATATTTCAATTTGGAATTCGGCGCTCTGTTTTGCATGTCGTGTGTAAGACTGTAATGTGGGGATTGAGTGCTGTTAATTTACTGTATTTAAACAAATATTTTTTTTAAATATATGTTCCTTCATGAGATGCCGCAGGTGGTTACGGCTTCACCTGCCATACACGACGTTGTGTATTCAATCAGGACCAGTACCAATGCAACTTTTTGATTCATAACTACAACTTTCTAATTTTATCCAAGACATCACTGACATCGATGAAGGAAGACGTTTAATCTCAACATACGAAGAATCGTACGTGATGATTAAGTAATGCTCGTCGAGTACCTTCTCAGTATGAGAAGAGGCCTTTGCCGTGCAGATAGGCAGGGGTAAGCCGGTAATTTCAATTCGTCTTGCTGTTATCAGCTTTCCGAACAGCGCAGTCTCATTGATATATCATTTAACAAATATATTATTCAAATGCCTACCAAATGATTGAAAAAAAAAATGTTAGTTGCTGTGAAAACACTGTGTGTCTAATTAAGAAATTTAAGCAAAACGTGACGAAACAATTTACCATAGTTACTAATTATGTACGACGAAATAAATTATTTTGGTGTAATTCAAAACGATTTATTCAGCAATTCATTTTCTCCAATCAAAATCTTCACTAGAATTCTATGAAAATATTTTAAAGTCGTCGCATGATGAAATGGCTTATATATGTTAAAGATAAACGCCATCAAACATAAAACAAGACGATACACGTACAAGGTATGGTAACCCACTGTACCCCTGACCATACCACTAGTATATTAACTATCAAAGGGCTCGAAATCGCGCGTAGACGCATGTCTTTTAAGCGACTTCAGAAAAACGCGCGTTTCTACAGCAGCTTCGATTGGAATGTGGCGTAACAAACGCGCGATAAACCCTTTCAAATCTAACTTAGTCAAACGCGTAACATAGAAAGAAAGAAATCATTTATTTGCTGATAATGTAGGTATACATATAGGTTGGAATATTTGTTTCTTGTCCCGATACATTTTACCTTACGGCATGCAAAATATTAAATTTGAATTTATTAAAATTAATTAAAATACATTATTACAATTAACTGTTTAACTTAGTATCTAATAGTGCAGATATATCTAATGACGCGAAAGTCCTTCGCCTAAACATTATGTGTCAATCATATTCTAAAACACATGGAATAATACAGTAAATAATATAAAAAAAATAATTGAAAAACAAAATTTCAAAATGAGCATTGTCAAAGTGCGGATGTCAAAAGTAGTGCATTATACAACTATCACGTACAATGAGGGTAATGTCAAGCTTTGTAATGTCAATAATTATGTCCAATGTTAATATAATAAAATGTGGACCATTTGTTTTTCTCCTGTCCTAAATTAAGGTTCTCTATACATGATATTATTCCCCTTCATATCCCCTGTCCCACATCCATTAAATGTCTCCTCTCCCTTGTGTTTTCTCGTTTTGTATATAAATTGTGCAAGTTTATTGAAATAAACAAAATAAAGTTATAAGTTGAAAAAAAAATACTTTTCATCTCCCCCTTTTTTTTCTCTCTTACAACACTGAAATGTCTGTGCAAGAATAAGGTTTTATGTTTTTTTATTTTTGGTTAATTATAAATTATCTTTTCACTCTTCGTAAATCATCAATAATTATTAATTTAGTCTCCAGCGTTTGATGGTGTATCATAGTACCTACGTGTTATTGGCAAAATTGTGGTGTGTCTCTTCCACAAATGCCATAAAGAAGAGTTGAAGTTGAAGTTAATATAATAATGTCATACTCCACTGTAACAACAGTATAATAGTGACTAGCATTATCCAAATCGGGTGCTATCGACCCACGCTCTACCTGAGACTCGACACCTAAAGGACTTCTTAAAAGCCTTTTTGTTTGCACAAGACAGTTCTCAGCTCCCGTATAATCACAACCATTCGAGATACTCCCATTCAAATGCAATGACACTAAGTCTAGATGTTGAACTACAATATTAATGAACTACTTTACTCCGACTAAGATACTGTTATTTCAAAGACATTGAAAAATAGCTGTTTAAGTTTTTTGACGTCCCTCCGAAGTTAGCGCACTTATCTACTGAGGTGTGGTTGCCTAGATAGTCATTAGGGTGTTCAACTTAGACCAGTCTATTTATCAGACATCGAGAATTGTTACACCTCAGAGAAAGGTACTTCTAATAAAAGGAGCCGTGACGTCATGAGTACCATTAGACGAAAACAAAAAACACAACAAGAAAAATAAAACAAATCTGCTACTTACGCAGTTGTAAATGAATGAAATCTACGTGAACTTTCTCTAACAACACCCACGTACCTGGAAAAAAAAATATATTTGTTTATCAATACTGATGAACAAACTGTAACTTTCGCAATAATTGCAAGAGCTTGTACATTTTCATGTAATGCCTTTTTCGATAGACGAAAATGATCGGGATACACAATTTTGCATTTTCGATGCAAAAAAGTTTAGAATGGCGAATTTAATTAAAGTTATTCGAAAACCGAAACAACATTCCAAATTCAAACGTTAGCTACGTTCGGAAACAAACCAATAGCGGGGCGCTGGCGAACCACGAGCGCGCCAGTTAATCGCCGCCAACTAGTGGGTAATCCTTTCGAGTGGTGTGCATATAACGAGTGCATTCCAACCCGTGCCGCGTTCCGAACGCACGGCATACAGTGAAATTGCGGCACTCGCCGACTCAAAGCGATGACGGGGCCGTATCATTGCATGATGTGCATCAGTAGGCAGTGTGTGTGTGGCAGTGACGTATACTGATCCGTCTGTTTGCAAACACTTATTTCTACAATATTTTTGTAATTACACTGTTACATGATAATATACCCGCCAACATAAAAATTGGCTCTACCATTTACTCTTACGACCCATGATTTACAGACTATCGATAATCCGCCACGACTTTTATCCAAGTTTTATAGCCAATGTTAACTATGCAACCGAGTCTCAAATTTACGCGAGCTCCTTGAACGAAATGGCGGGTGTAATTCACAACTTTCACCGACTCCAGCGGCTCTTTAAAGTGAGTTCCTTTGATAGTTGGTGCCCTTTTCTTGAGCGCGCAACTAACTTCGCGCTTGAAAAAGCTGGACGTTAGGAATAGTAAATAATTGCAGCATCAGTGAGATGTACTGAATGGGAGGCAGCGAGGTGCGCCGGCGCCGCGTGCATTGCCCTCGCGCAGCCCCGCACCCCTCCCCACGCGGTGGTACAAACGCGACTGACTGCATTCCGCCGCGCTTCCTGACCAGGGCAAGTGCAGCGGCATTACGCTGCAAGTACATACCGCGCCCCCCGCACGCAGCGACGCCGCACCCCCGCACACACCCGCCTAGGTTACCAACAAGAAACGAACACAAAGGAACTCCAAAGCACCCGTCGTTTTGTATACGCAATCACGTAATTCGATAAAGATGTCTGATCAATGGCATCGTCTTTTGATGTATAGTAGCAAAGAGCCCTTGCCCCTTTTAAAATAATCATAAAATCTAATATTATGAAGAAAAATAAAAGGAGTCCTCCCCGCCCGTTACTCGCTTTCTCCGAGTAAGCCCTTTGTAATCTAATGCATTAAGATTATTAGGTTGTTCCGACATCATCTTATTTCTTTAAAATT
The DNA here is from genome assembly GCA_921972225.1 of Euplexia lucipara. Taxonomy (NCBI): domain Eukaryota; kingdom Metazoa; phylum Arthropoda; class Insecta; order Lepidoptera; family Noctuidae; genus Euplexia; species Euplexia lucipara. The sequence continues at coordinate 8,898,326 of OV179144.1, read as the reverse complement.
TACCGGTCTTTTATATACAGCGACTTTCTTGAGCCAACATTTACTTTATGTTCGGTTCATGTTATATCGTTGTCGGAGAATTCCTATTTCGGTTTGAAAATTTGTCACATTTTATAACAGCGTCGCGATACAAAGTGCGAGTTCTAAGTTAGAGTGAAATTAAAACGGAGCCGAGAGCTAACAAACGTATATTTGAATCGTGCACTCAAAACGGTCATACGTAGCGCGTTCGATATAAGATACTCCACCCGGCCAGTTGGATGCAAAGCAAAAAATATGGAAACACCCAGTAATAGTCCGCCTGCTGAAAGCGTTTTCCATGAGGCTTTTAAGCGCTTATCTTGGGAATGATAGCCGCGGCCGGACGCTGAAAGGCTGTGACGGCAATTTGCTTACATTAGGACATGTCCCGTTTCAGCATTGGGCTACGATGAAAGCCAAGAACTTTTACGCTGCAATTCGTATTTCACATTTTTTTATTAATTCACCTTTCATGCATTTACAGTGTAGACTATTGATTCGAAGTTCAGTCAGCTATGAAGTCGAAACTGATTCTGTTACAGGTCGGAATGTTGTAGCAGTTTGTGCAGCTCAACCGGGTATTAAATTGTTTTTAGAAACAATCGCCGAACATAGTTCCGACTCTTTTCGTAACTATGTGTGAATTTTATTTTTAACGTAACTGAAGCGGGGAAACCGGCAGTAAATTAGAGCGAGTGAAATAAAAAGAACATATGAGTAAAGTAACGTCCTATTTCTTAACAAGCGGTTTTGTTAATGGCCTCGTTAATTTGTACACAGTGTGTAATTATTGGTTTCAATACAATGTCACGTTACGTTTTATTTTGTTGAACGCAGATTCGCTCGTTCTCGGCGGAGCGGATGATTTACGAGCTATAGATTACATCATTGCCTGATCTTTTCGTCTATGAATGTAGTTGAGATTATAATGTAATTTTAGTTAGTGTTGTACGCAAGGAGTGCGGTGTCCGCAAGGCGTGTGTTTGTTTTCCGCAGCTATTTCTGGACAGGCCGCGCGCCATTGTTCCAAGAGTTATGGCCGCTCACGAGAAGGTTAAACAACAAAACTATCGCTTCACACGAGAAAATGAAAGTTAAAATATTGTACAAAACCAATATTTTATGTTTTGGACGATTTATATAAAAATGTTGGGGGAAAATTTCAAAGTATTTCGCGCCATGCGCCTTCCGCCGCTACGCCCGGTATTATTCACTGCACGTAAATGTTACGAATAAGTGTTTGACCGCAATTTCGTGAAATGTTTACATTTAAAATTACATTTAGACGTGATACTGAACGGAAAATAAGCGGTGAGGCAGCTTTTAAACAGTTTATACTGGCCCCTATACACTGGACTCTTATTTTCCATCATTTCATGAAGTTGAATATAGTCATAGTCGCATATCCAGTGGATACTTAATATTCACGTTAAGCCATTTGGTCCCGGTCATCATTTGTAGTTCTTTGACAGTTGTGACGAGTACTCAGACCCCGAAAGATTGACAATCTGTTTAATCAAGGGCAATCGTGTTACCCAAACACGGGGTTGTGGTTGCAAGGTAGTGGCTTCATGTAAAACACTAGGTACTTCTCAGTTGCATCCAGCTAACACTAGAAGCCGACTCCGACATAGGGAAGAAGATGCTAGGTAGATGGTGCTGCACTCTTAGTAGTCTAGATTTTTCAATATCCCACCGACATCATTTAATAAGAACTATACGATTTGCTGAACACCAAATTATGTTTTCATCTACATACGTACTAACTAAAGCAGCTGTTATCTATCTAATCTACGTTTATAGGAGGACAAAAATACAAAATATAATGCTCTTTGAAGAGACTGTAGTATTTGAACACACGTTTCACCTTTTATCGTGCGGATTATGAACATTTTTGTCAACAGAACAAACTTTGTCTCAAATGAAAAATATTTTAATAAAGTCGTCGTAAATATTATAGCGAATACTTTTTCAACATTTAGCAAACAGTGAACGTTTGCTTAGTTTTAATAAAAAGAACAATGTATTATACCTTGTTGCCCATGAGCATCGGACAATTTTTTTCTGATCTTGATATTACAGAAAATACCAACATACCTACTTGATATGTTATACAGCTTTCTTTACACATAATTTGATAAAGTACCTACGTATTTTTTGGAATCACCAAAAGTCACAGTAAACACTAAAAATGGCATCAGGTTCCTCCTGCTATCCCTATTCATTAAAGTCAGTATAATGTCTTCTTCTTTCATTATATCTTCTTGTCATCATCTTAATAATATCTTTCGGTATAGTTCTTCTCAGGGATCAGTCATTTTGGTAATTCCGGCGCTATTTAGTTTAAAAAATAATTACACTTAAAACTATCTGTAACGGTTACCTAATTGAAGAAATAAATATAATTTTATTTCATTTAATACTCATACCGTTTCTAGCCATATCATCAACCAAGGCAGCATATTCGCACACAAATCACAACCGAACACAGAATCAATAATAATTACACTCGCCACAAAATAAAACGGCACAACCGTACAACTCAAAATAACCGAAATATTGCCAGCATCCATACGCAAATTTGACCCTCAACGCTCCTTGCGATTCAATAGCGCACGATAGTTTCCATATCTACATCGTTATTGCTACACCGTAAACCAATATTGTCGTTAATGGTCGAACATTTGAATATTTACACAGGTTTTTCCTTGATATTTTACAAGGGATTTTCGGAAAATCGATTTGAATTTTTTGCTTTTGGTTAGCTAAGTTATCCAGTAAAAAATTCTTTTGTTTTGCAAGCCCATTTACTGATGATAGGTTTTTTTAAACCTCACTTTTAATTTATTCAAAATAATTTCATCCAACACAGACTCAAATCATACAATGAGGATCAATATCCAGACAACATTATTTTTCAAATCCTCTTTTTGCACTTTTCGCTGTATGCAGTACCTACTTACCATAAAATTAAATAAAACTACCAGATGCTTTTAGATCTCTAAACCAAAACTTGAAAAGCTTCATAACTACATAAAGAGATCCTAATTCATAAACGCGAAAAACTCCCGAACTATTGTTTTAGCAGCAACGAGTGTTAAAAAACTTTGTTTCCCTCAGGAGATAAACTTTCAATCCTTTATTATATGTTTAAGAAGAGCTGATAGTGTTTTTCCCTTAGGAGCTCATACTCCACCGTATTCTAATAGAGAAGTCAATGGGTGAACAAAATTCAGAAAAGAATTTGAAGTTTTTAAAAACTAAGTAAGTGGACAATTTTCAACAACAAATAGAAAATAAAAGATAACTTTAGTTTTGCTCAAGCAGCATCGTCATATGCAAGTTGCTATTTGAAATTTGTTTAAAAGCTTAACTTTGGGAATGAAATAGTCGAGTTTTTTTAGTTATACATAGTCCTCCTTACCGATTTCGATAACGGCGACCCTTGCAGCTATTTACTCCTTTCGTGTGCCCTGATGTGACTGGTCAGACCGAACTTGCTTTTGAATACCCGGTTACATGTAAAGCAGTAGAGTTCGCCGGCAGAGTTATAGGTGTAAGAATAGGATGGCTTAGGTTCTCTTTACGATTTTGGCGCTTTTTAGTTATTTATTTATTTATTTATTAAAACTTTATGCACTAGTAAAATAAACTGTACAAAGGCGGACTTAATGCCTTAGGCATTTTCTACCAGTCTACCTTAAGGTGATTTTTTAGTTATAATGACTATATTTAGTATAGTACCGTTATGAGTAGTCAGAACTCCGCAACTCTTCCCAAGAGGTAGCGTGTAAGGCACTGAGTTGTGAAGGTCAGATCGGCTATCACTCTAGGTATTTAGCTGTATCCAGGTAAACATAGGTAAAGGTAAGATGACTATGAACTATGTACAAGTTGCACTAGTGGCTTAAAAATGGTTTTCATGATGGTTTTTGACGACTGAGGTACCATTCGCAATTTGAGTGTAAAATTATACGCGTATATTACAAAAGAACTCTGTTCGACACAATCCACTCCCAAGTTCTCAAATCTTACTTTGATAAAAAGTTCACCTCTTTTGATTTACTTTTTTTTATTCGGGCCTTTTTATTTTTTAATCACTGCATAACAATCGCTGAGGTCTTAAACATTTTCTAGTGATTCGTTCTCAATTATTAATAAAAAAAAAAGTATTACAACGGGCTTAATTTTTTTTTTGTAATATTCACAGAGGACAATGATGGCATCGGAAATTTTCAGGTAATAAACAAAAGGAAGAGTTAATAAGCTTACGTACAGGCTTTCATTATGTTGGCCTCCCATTTCTTTTCATTACCAGCATCATAAAGAGGATTTTATTTCAGTTCCTCTTTTCTTGTGTAGTGACGCTGTTTTTTTTTCAAGAATATCGTAATGGTTCTTGCTTCGGCCCTTTTGTTATAGTATCAGAAACAATTTTTGAATTGAAAAGTGCTTTTGTCTTGGTAAAGTAAGAACTTATTGTCTTTCCTAAGTACGCATTATTTTTTTAAATTTTAATGTAGGTAAAAATGTTAATGTAGGTTACACCTTTCTTTAAATACTTAGGTACTTAGCTAGTAAGTTAAGGTATGCAAAACCAAAAAGTACTGGCTGGTAAAGTATCCGACAATATAGGAAACCTGATTAAATAAATTGAAATTTAATAATACTAACCTGTTATTGTCTCGCTGCAATGTATAGGTTTGTTCTCATTCAGAACATTAATTGCTGGATTTATTTAATGCGTTGGGTATCTTTGTTCATTATAAGTCTTGGTTTACACATTATATTCTCCTTCATGAAAGTATACTTAGATTTGAAGACAGTGATGACCAAAATAAACTAGGTAAGTGGGTTCCTATATTCGGATTGAAAGAGTCACATAAGTCCTTGCTCAGATTTAAATCCACAATGTCGGCATCACGACTTATCATAATATGTAGTAAGATAATATAATTTAACCTCCCCGTTTCAACATGTAATATTCCGGTACTATATTGTTAGTTAAAGCACTTCAAAATGTCGAGTTTTTCAAAAGCTCCGTTACATTTTGTCACAACGTATGTTCGGTGTCAGCAACTTGTAAGAATTCTAGTTCGACAGCTCCAGTTCAGTCCCAGAAGACATTATATACAAATCCGGGAGACGTAGCGGCGAAACTAAAAGAATTCCGCCTCAGCATGGTGCCGCCAACTTTACAGTAGGTATTTACGTAACGACGGCACGTAATACCGCGTACGATTTTGACATATTGCTTTACAAACAAACGTAAGCATCAAAGCTTTGTTGCCGACTGTATTTACGCCATCTTAGTGAGCGCAACAAAACATGAACGTGATTGTATCAGCATCAGTTCTCACGGCAAAAACAAACAAATTATAACTATTAACGCCGCGGGTTGAATATTGCCCGATATTAATATTTCCAGCGGGGACGAGGGTTTTATTCAGCGAAATTGCAGTTAGAAAGATCCTATTAATGAACGTCCCGGACTCCTTTGTCCGGCGCTGGGGCATTTCCTGCACAATCGCCCTGACACCTAGTAATTAGGGAGAAAAATTCGTTACTGTGACGTCTAGTACAGTGTTTCAGTTTTGCGGTGTAATATTTTAAAAAAGTCATCGCGGTATTCGTGTCGCACATTTAACGTGGTTTGGTGTGCTTTATAATAATGGTACGTGTTTGAGCATGACGTTGACTTTGTGGTTTTGACTTTGAATGTGACTTAATTTCGTGAGTTTGACTCAACTTGCACATTTTTGGTCGTTGTATTCAGAAGGTCGAAATACAAGTAGTGTAACACGTTACTTAGTATCTTGGTTGAGGTGACATAAGCACTTAAGCAGTCGCTCCATGAAAAAGACTTATTCAGCCACATACGGTTAGGTTGAAGGTTGTCCCTAATATTCGAAGTTGGGAAAAGGTTTTGTTATGGCATTCAAAATCATAAATTAAAAATATTTATTGTCAATAAATAGACAACCCTATTATAAATTATAAAAACATAATTTAACAGCTTCAAACAACATTTTATAGTTACTCAGAAGGTAAATTGTAATATATTCTAACGATTTCGAAGAATATTAGAACAATTAGCATTCAAAGCGAGATCGTATTAACAACTAATTATTTACAACGTAATTGCCTTTATCCACGCTACAAACATGTTTTCAGATTATTGTGTCGGAAATTAACAGCAAAGGTTTTCTACACAATATCAATAATCCTACCAGAGATAAGTAAGAAATTAAACATTATTTTCTATTATATGAAATATCTTCAGTCTCGAAATCCAAGGTTTATAAAGTCAGTTCTTCTGAACTGTTTAATTTATTTAAAAAAATATGGCGGCTATAAGTTTTAATTTTGAGCGAACTAAATGTTGACTCCAAGCTTTCTATATTTAGGTAAATTGAACCGGATGTCGTTTTAAAAAAGACAATCTTACGTAATTTAATTGATGGTATAACCCGTCATTTTCGTTGTGTTTGTTTATCAAACACGACATGAGAGGCAAATAAACGTACGAGTACAAACTAATCGGCATTCTGTCTAAGAAAACATAGGCAGTACAAATGTATGGCTAATAATTACAAAAGACTGACTACAAATAGATCGGGAGACTAGTTTTTTAGCGTAGACACTTGAATCTACGGCCGTTCCGGTTTGTAAGTCGGCACGATGACCTTATATTATTTATGGATTGGTCCAAAATGTGAACGGTAGCGATTTACTTAGGTACGTAGGGCAGGTAAGCAGTTACAATTACTTAAAATTAATTTTACAAAATTCTCAAAGGAAAATTTAAGATTTTTATTTACATAGAGGACAGAGTCGTCTCACAAAGTTTTACATTTGTGTTACTGTTCGTTACATAAATGTAAAAGATATTTAGAAGTATAACCTATTACTAACACGGTTAATTGCGAACACACAAAAGTGGTACATAATAATAAACTAAATTAATAGGAAGGGTGCATAATAAACTTCTTTTCATGACGGTCAAAGACTGGTAGTAAGTGCAGTTTATTTTTAGCTCTTAAATTGACGTAAGTGGAAGACATACATAGAAATGATGGGTGATGAATAAGTAAATTAGTAGGAAAGGTACAAACAAACTTTGTTTTATGATCATCAAAGGATATTAGCTGGTTGGTAAGCTTGCTAGGTGAATGCAGTTTATTTTTAACTTGGAAATGAATGTAAGCGGAAACTCTGCGAGGGGACGACGTAGAAAGACATAATCATTACACTCAGTGATCAGTGTGCTATTAGTGTTGTTCTTCAAAAAGGTCAGGTGCCTCAATTCTCTGCCTGAGTCGGTGTTTCCTGATAGCTACAACCAAGGGTTCTTTAAGTTCATTAAGCTCCAAGAGGACACCAGCGTCCGCGCTGTCATTGTTTTTCTATTGTGTCTCTAATTGACACGACTGAAAGGTTAAGTCAAGAATGAATAGGTTACTTCTAGGCAAGCGTGCTACGACGTCGATCACATTATCGCTTACCATCAGGTGAGATAGTGATTAAACGCGAACCTATCAATAAAAAAGGTGCGATGTTACCTAGTTGCAACCGGCGTGTGGTGCAGGACCAGGTAAATTTATAAAAATTCGAAGGAAAAGGATTATATGAGGGTTGTTTAAGTGGCGTTCTGTAGTTTTACCCTACGGTGAAAACGTGTGGTAAACAAATAAATAGACCAATCACCAACAATAATATTGTAATACGCGATATTCTGCCAGATAATTCAAGTCTGTAAGCCGGTTAAGCTTACAGTTTACTGCATTTTCTAAGATTTTTCATTTCACTTCTTTGGATAATATCTTAGTGTAACTAAAATATTTAATACCTACCTCCTCCCTTTTTGGGAGCGGTCTGCTAGCTAGTGGCCTGCGATAGGCTGAGTCTGAAAGATTTTGGAGTTCTGCCAACCCGTTGAAACAAATTCAGCAGATGCGAACGATTTCAAAATTTGTATGGAGGGACCTATTGACTACTTGAGTATAAAGTTCACAATCGATAAACGTTTTTTGTGAAATAATTTTTGAATGAAAAAAATACTGATTAATTTATCGTTTTTTTTTCATACGTATTATAAACTGGTGCTTGACTGCAATCGCACCTGCTAGTAAGCAACGATGCAATCGAAGATTGTGAAGCGCACTAGTTTATTGTCATTAGTTTTTTTTTTGTTTAATTTGATATAGAGGAAGTGAAATAATCGCTTTTCGCTTTTGATCTAAACTACGTGTAATTATTATACAATTCTCAACACTCATGGTGACGCAACGGGCCCCTTGTGTACGGGCGTTTTTTTATGTAAGCCCATAAAATGACCAGTCGGGGCCCCAGAGAAAGATTTTATTTACTGTTCAAGACATGCTTCGTACACTCTGATTAGGAAAAATTGTTAGTAAAATTCCTCTTGATGAGGTGTCCCGTCATTGTTGAGAAATTAAATAATATGAACTTATCTGATGAGTGAGGTTTATTGTTTTTAAAGCAAACATATAAAAATTTGTCCGTCTTAATTGTACCCATAAACAGTTTCACTTTTAAAATATACTTTTCGTACAACATCTATTAGATCCATATCATCATAACAATAAATCCAGACGTTTTAATTGCAACAAAAATATAAATATATTTACTAGCGTACAAAATCTGAAATCTTTCGGCAAACTAAGTTAATTTGACTAATTGGACCGTGTAAAATATTGCAAGTGACCAAAGTAATTTCCTCGTAGGTTTAATTGGTACCGAGCGGCGTGGAAAATTCACTGTGCACACAAAAGTGGCTTGAAAGTGTAAAAACTAGTTTCATCGCTTTTAAAAACTGTTTACCTATGAGGAGGCTTAACGAACGCGGCGGCACGCACGCCGGCGAGGAATAACAAATACGCCCACAGCCGCCCTAGCTGTAAATACTTCTGGCCTATTGTTTAATGAGTCTGGCTTATTTTACACTCATTTGATTTGAGGAAATAAATACTTTGAGTGTTTCAAGATTTTTGGGGAAGTTACAAAACTCCATTTCATGTAGGAATACTGAGCTTTCTGTGTCTCTTCTTATCGAGAAAAATCTCAATAGAAAAACACGTTTCCATTTTATGGGACGTTTCTTTTCCTTCTTCTGTAATACCTACCTCGTTATCGTGAAAAATATTCGTAACACTGTAAAATTTGCCATGAAAAAAAGACATCACCGAAACAAATATTTTTATTTTTTATTTTATTTTACGTAAAAGCTTTCTTTTTTTCATTGCCATAGTCTGTATTATTACGCCTATTTCATCTTTACGCATGACATAAACAAGCCAAATGTGGAAATTTCATTATGACCATGATAATTCCGTCGGCGACCCTGCACGAAGGTTTTAATAGCTTTAAAAGAAAAGCACGTCGGATCGCAGAAGATATTCCGCTACACGACATTATTGCATTTTTGCACTATCACGGTTAACCTGAAAATCATTAATTAATTTTAAAGGCATTACCGCTGCCTCCTCGCAGCGTCGTCGGAACATGCGAACTTCTAATTTGTTATTGTAAAATCAGGTGAAAATTGTACAGTAACTAATAGTGCGGGTGAAACTCAGATTACAGTCGGTCACACAACGTTAAATCACATCGCATCACGTGACAGAATCCGTTCTTTGCATCACTAATTTATTGTTGAATTGGAATTAATACACTCATTAGATGTATGAATGCAATTAGGTGCATAGTTGTGTAGCGAATACCGTTTCGCGCGGTCGCACCGGAGCGACTTTCAAACGAAATTGCGGAGAAACTGATATAATGGTGCGGCCACCACGCGATGTGGCGCACGTACTTTTAGCATGATTTATTATTAACTGCAATATCCTGGTAATTGATTACAAGTATTTATCATCTGTGATCACCCATCTGTCTGCTGGGCGTGGTTATTACGGCAATATGCTCTCGGACCGTTTATCATCCAGGTCTTATCCAATCTTTTATATCTCACAGTTTTTGATCGGCAAATCTCAAATAATTTATACTATTTGAGTATATAATTATAGCAGGGTCTCTGATAAAATATCTAGCAAGTTATATTCCATTATTACTGAGAATAATTTACCATCGGTATAACTGTCAGATAGTCGGTTTTCTTTGCTTTCACCAACATTATGACGGTTTCTATTTAAAGATAACGACGTCATAAACACAATCATGAAACGTGAACATGGAAACAAGAAGTTCATATAAATGTTTGGAATATAGGCGATTATTATGAACGACTATTTTATACTGATGGAGCTGAAAAATATGTTTCTTGCCGATTGTCAAGTGTAAGCTACAGTTTACGTGGGATTTATCTTCCTACACGAGTCGGGAGAGTAATATGAGATTGCGTTTAGAAATACAGTTAGTTAGATAAACTGTTTAGCTGTAGTAATTTTGAAAGTCCATCTAAAGGACATTGAGTGTGTTTATGGCAAAATTTATACTTAGTAGGTCATGATCATTTTCCCAACTATGTAAGTGCCGGCTTTTATCTGAGCTGCAGCTGATTACCAATATTTTACACGTAGTGCCTGCCGATCTAACTCTTGTAAGATACACTGGGTATCACGGCGGCCTTTGATATGACTTGTAGCTAAGTTTTCGGGCTTTCTACCTGTAAAGGCTGTCAAAGATCTGAACAGCAGAAACCAACTCCTTACGTGCTTTCCATGACAAGTATCTACGGGTCTTGGTATGTAGTCACCCATTCCGAGACTGACCTAAGTCGATCTGTATGGCTCTTTTTTTATTTCGCCAAATGAAAAGATATCGAATTTAAAATCATTGGCTTGAAAATGAGAATTAGTTTTCTTTTGTGACGTAAATAAATGTTTTCGTTTGACTGTTCAAAATTTCAAGCACCGTTATTTTACACAGTTTTGTTCAAACAGAAATTCATGCAAGTTGACTTAGGCATTCGTATATGGTATATCCCGTTATCTAGACCAGACTTCCTTGAAGAAATTTTGCATGTTAATGGTTCCCGATTCTTTGGAAACATTTGCGAGCCGTTACTTATATAGTCGCGACTCTGAATATCATAAGACGTGATGGTAATATAAATTATTTCATTCAAATGAATATTGTTATCGATTTGACGACCCATATCCCGTAAGTTAAATGTGAATGGTTTACGCTCAAATACCAGGTTTTAAAATGGAGAATATATTAAAAATGTGTGCGGTTTTTTTTTAACTTTTGATTAGTTCATTTACAAACTGACACTTTTAGTGATTTTACAATTTATTTAAGACTGACAAGTCATCATTAAAATAATAAAAATAGGTTTCCAAATTGTTTCAAGGGTTGAGTATATTAAAATCACAGAAAATTTAAGAGCTAGTCGTCCGTAGACAGAGCGACTCAGATTTGCGCACAAGTATTAAAATAACATAAACACACCTTTGACGGGTGGTCTTAATGAGAAAAGTTTGATACGACTTCCATTTAAGTCAAAGTTCTGTCATCAGCGTTTACTTTCCTAGGCAGGGCGCGGCTGTACCTCGGCTACCTCGGAAACGAGATAAGAAATCTCAATCGAAACGTAAACAAAACTTGATTTTGTTATTGACTGCAGACGAAGGCTCTGTTCGATTTCCGCCTCTTCTAACTTCTGTTGGGATTGCATTCGAAATTGTGTTAAAAGTTTACATTGACGAAGTTCGTTGTCGGCACGAGTTAAAACATTGTTTTGGTTTAGGATAACAAACTCCGATCAGCTGAAGGAAAAACGCTTACAAGATTTCTTGTAACAAATTAAATGATTTCCTACTTTCTTCAGCGTTATCCAACAAAGTTAACATTGTAATAAATTAGTTAGCACCGACGACAAAAGGTATAATCAACTTCTGCTACTTTTGCATTGTTAAAGATTTTATTACATCACTTGCTGAACTAAACTAAACACACTCCAAGAGTGCAATAAAACATTAATTAAAGTTTAAAGACTTCTATGAGAAAAACAGTTTGAAGTGGCAAAACTAGATCAATTAATTTCAATATTCCCAAAGGATCAATATAGCCAAAGTTAAGTCACAGCGGAGACGTTAATGTGCTTAACTTATGCGTGCGAACTTCTACTTCTCTATAGTTACGAGCCAAGTTAAGTTGTAGTTGGTGCGCCTATCTGAAAGTGTCGCTGTTAGACAATGTTACGCAATAAATATAATTGTTATTTATTTGTCGTGTGAAGTTTTGATCGGTGCGATACTCGTGCCGCACTCATGGCATGGAAGGCGCGATTGTATCGCTATACATTAGTCTGCGGCCCGAGAGAGTTATTATCAGATCCGTTTGTTCTCAACTTTGCAGCGTTGTGCTCTCTACTCGTAGAAACTTATCGGTCGAGTGCTCACGGCGCGGCGGTAGATAAGCGGGAACAGCAGAGAAGCGTGGACTTACCATGTTAGAGAGCAGCAGCCTTTGGTGTTTAGCGACTTGAGGATCTAGGGCTTGGAGCGGAAGGGCAAGGGGCAACGGGAGAGGCAACGTCAACGGGAGCGGGTGCGGGTGCGGAGCCGGCTGCAGGATCAGCGGCGGGCAGCAGGCGCACGGCGTCACGTAGGACACGCACCCGAGCTGCGGCGGGAACAGCGTGCCGGCGGCCTCCTCGAGGCCTCGCACACGTCTCTCACGACCGCATTCGCGGCCGACCTCCAACCGTCCGACGGCCACGCGCGCCGCCGACTTCCCGACACGACCGAGGTGCCCGACCACCGACTTGACCGAAGCACGATCGCTTCCGAATTATACTTTTCAACTTAACGCGGGAACTCCACAAGTTCTTGAGCGTGGCGCGAAGTGCGTTGGAAAGTGTCGAAACTCAAGTTGTTTAAGTTGAGGAAGGGCCGGGTCGTCGCGAGAGAGCGGGAAACTGAGCGTTCGGGAGAAGCGAGAAACGTCGCACAGGGCTCGCGAGAGTGTGGAGAGAGTGGCGTCGTGCACGGAGCACAAGTCGCCGGGCCGGCGTGTGGCGGTGGACTGAGCGGCGAGGCAGGTGCGCGGCGTGGCGCGGAGGGCTGGGGGCGGGCCCACCTGATCCACCTGGGCGCCTGCGCCGCGCGAGCTCAGCCTCCGCTCCACACACAGACACCGACACATCAACGCTACTCTTTCGAACACTAACATTGCACTATCAACCGCCATTATGCTGCAACTTTTCATCGTAATATATTATTTCATGAGCTTTTTCTAGTTTTTCAGAGCTCGAGTTAGTTACGTCATTGTTGTGTATAAATAAAACTTTCTGTAATAAAACATTATTTATCTTTATTTCAAAAAGTTTCAAACACCAACTTACAAATACCTATAGTAAGCAAAAATTGGCACAACTAAACTGGTATTGGAAACTGGATGGAAACTTTTCATTCGACCCTGAATAACCTGGGCAGGTTATTCAGGGTCGAATAAACCCCCATCTGTCGCATCAACCTAAATAGGACTATCCTTATACTATACAAAGAAAATGAGCGTAATAAAATAAATTGGCGACTCGACGACTCGCAAATAAGAGGCATTATCTTGCGGAAATCTCTAGCGGGATAACTGGGATAAATCGCATTGATCTCAGAGGTCCGGCTTTCCTCAGAGAGGACATCTGAAGAGGTACGGTGTAAGCCCGTTGTACACGCTTAGAGGGGATTAGGCACCTTTTAACGTCGAACACTATTTACCTTTAGGATCTTTTCTTCGAGACACAGATTACATTCTCGTTAGTGGCCAATGAGTAAACAGAACGGATTTGGACGCACACATGCTGCTGGCACGCGGAATGAGTGGAGGAGGATCTTGTTTAAAATAATTATTGTTCGACGAGTTGTAATGAACAGCACTATGGATCTGACCGTGAACTCCGTGACGTTCTTAGATTTTGTAAACATATTCATTTCTAATTTTAACCCCTACTACTAAGTTATTAATATTTTTTTTATTTTTCGACGATTCTGCCAATGTTTGTCTTCAAAATACGATTTAATTTTATTCAATGCATTGAAGCACAAAATTGGACAGATAAATGATAACTGGAACAATAAAAAGTTTCGGAAGCGGCACGCAATAAAAAATGAAGAACACTTTAAAAGATTTTTCAATAAACATTTGCAAGTTTCGTTCCATTTTATTGTTGTATTCATAAAAACATTTTATTCAAAGGGGTTACATCGTAATTAATTATAAATATTTACTGCATAATCTACTTGTAAAGCAGGTTTTAAGGGTCTTATGTGGAAGCTGCTTAAACCTCTGTTTTAATTTCAAATTAGACAAAACGATTAGGGAAACACACGGTTTCATACAGCGTCTAACATAAACATTATATACGTAATGTAATAATACTAGAGATGAATACCTCCACTGCTACATTAAATAGGGTTAAATAATTACACATGTCTATGTTCAAAATTTGCTCGTGGGCAAAATGAAAATGTTGTGTCAAATTACATTATCATCTGCCTAGCTTTTTCCCATGGATACAGCTGAAATACCCATGTTTTATATGGAACGACTGCCTATTTTTTTCCTTAGAGCTAGACACCTGAACCTACATTAGGAGTATTATTGATTCAGAAATAAAGTAACAACATATATAAGATTATCAATATACAGCTAGTTTTTTGTGCAGTTAGTATTGGTGTAGAAATTGGAACAGTTTTTTTTCGAATGAGTAAAGTAAATAAAAAGGAGTTCCCTCAATTCCTCAAGGATCCCATAATCAGATCTGAGAGATCAGATACAAATGGGACCAACCTGGTAGTATATCTTATCAAATAAAAAAATAAATATGAAAATCGGTCCTTAAATGGCGGAGTAGGTAATCGCGTAACAAACACAAAAAAAAAAGAAAAACTTACCGTCGAGTAGAGAACCTCCTCCTTTTTTTGAAGTCGGTTAAAAAGGGGAAACGATACAAAAATCTGTATAGATAGCTATTATTAATATGTGTAAGTGTTTAAAAAACAATTTCCATTTGTCAAAGTAGTTTCAACGTATTTTATAGAGAGCGGCTCAAAAGCGGTCAACGCGGGACCTAAAAATACTTAGTGACGTTAAACATGACTTTTGTTACTAGAAAGAAAGCCTTTTATTTGATGGTGGGAAGCCTAGTATTAATCTCTTTTCGAAATTATAATTTTAATATACTTAAGTAGAAAATTTTGAATTAAACTCATTACCTACTTCCTTTCCACGCTAAATCAAAGAAATGTAGAACAAAGTTGCAGATGTTTTAGGACCCTAAAGACTTATTAAATCTTTCGATCATCAATAAACCCTCTGTAGTAATTACCTACGATAAATAAAGATTCTTTTAATTTCTTGTCTATTAATTACGCGAGGTGTTTTTCTCTTAATTTGTATGACACCCACCCACCTCTCCACCCCGGGTGGGATTTTGTGAGATGCGGTGGAATCGTAATGTTTACTCTACAATTTTCAGTCATGAGATGGTTTTTGTACGTTAAATAGGACTCCCCAATATAGTAAACATTTTTATATTTTTTATATACCTACCTATACCTAACGAAAGGTATTGTATTCAGTTCAGAGTATATTCATTGAAATTAAAAGATGACCTGTGACTGTCAATGCCCTCCGTTCTTTTTAAAAATGAGATTCGATGAGATTTATTTCCTTTCTTAAAATTTGTTTGTTTGTTTGTTTGTAAGTTTGTATGTAGGAGGAAATCTTCGGAACTAATGATCCAATTTTAAAAATTATTGCACTGGTAGAAACTACTATTACTATTCCCGGAAGACATAGGCTACTTTAGCCTTGTAATCCCACGGGAATAGGAACTTACGCGGGTAAAACCACGTGACGTCTGCTGGTCTTTCATAAAACACCTTTTCCCACACTAGGATTTAACTGGAGCCACCCCTCCCTTTATAGCTCACGTAATCAATGGACGTCCTTTTACCGGAATAATATTATATGTATATTTAGCTCGATTAGGATACAGATAAACACACATAATCGCCCTTCTATAACAACAAAACAATATAATAAGATCGTCACGAATTGATTAGTCGATTACTAAGTTTCTAACTACAAAGGTTACACTTCAAACGCGCCTGCTTTCGATAGCATTAATAATTAATTCTGATCACCGACATAACAAGCTAAGGTAATTAGACAATGTGGTAACTTGACATGTTTTTGAAGATGTGTTCTACAGCTCCTATGTTGTGAATACTCGGGGGCGCCAAATGGGGCCCAATAATATTTGCTTTTCCAAGATGGCGCTAAGTTTGACAGAGGTTGTCAAAGATATTTTGTGAAAATAGGTTCAGGAGGTAAACTTACAAATAAAAAAATACAAAAAGTTTTGGAAAACTTCTGAAACTCATTAATTTATGTGATCGTCAACACCAGTCACCATGTGACTTTTAATATGGCGCCAGTTTTGACAGCAAATGTCAATCATACGTCAAAACCGTTACATTTAAATTATATTTTATATTTCGGGAAAGACCAAGATTACTATGTGGGATAAACTTTCTTTTTACTTAGGTACAACTAATGAGATTAACGTATCTAAGTAGAAAGATGGCGAGTAGTGTGTCATGATTATTACGGAATCCGCACCATCGTAGTTTTGGTGTTATTACGCGACGCTTTTGGTCGGAAAACTCACGTACTCAAGTGAAAAATGTTAAGGTTTTAGTAAACAGGTATTCTATTTTCTTAATTGTCTATTATTATGAATACATGGTGCTCCTCCTGTTTTTTTTTGTATACGATGTGCAATGTTAGAGACCAAATAAATGAGAAAAGTTCATGTAGGAATACTCCAGCATCATAACAATTACTTTCGTGTTTCCTTACGATCACAGCTGCTGTGTGCCATAAATAGCACATAAATACACAGCTACACTAGGTACACTGCTATTAGTAGGTAGGTACTCACCACCCAGACATAATTTCCGCATCAAACATGCCATACGTTTCTAACAACCTAAATATTTATCCCCACTCTTTCAAACGCATGTCTGAATCACGGCGCATGTATGTGTGTAACTAGAAGGCATGTGAGTGCAAATTCCGCAGTTCAAAGTTAGGCTGTGCGCCCGCGCGGGCCCCGGTCGTTGACCCTGCGCGCACGCCGCCAAGCCGTCTACGAGCGGTGTTATGTAACGTGACCTTAACATTGGGCTGTGAGAACGAAACCTTATTCAGCGTTGATTGTAAATGTGATCCGATTATGGCGTATTATTATTATGTTAAGACAACAGGTGCAGCTGACTTTAGATGTGTGAGCACTAAAGAATGTGATGAGTAAACGTGTTATGAGAATACAAATTCTTTTTGTATAACGAATTCTATTTAAATGGGAAATTTGCTCACATAATGCAAATGCAAGGGTTCATTTTCAACAAGAACTGTGATAGATATAGGTAATAAAATAGGTACCTATCTATTGTGTTTTTATTCTAAACTAGCAGACGTCACGCGGTTTCACCCGCGTAGTTCCTGTTCCCGTGGGATTACAGGGATAACAAGTAGCCTATGTCATCCGGGAATCATGTAGCTATCCACCAGTGCAATAATATTTAAAATTGGATGATAAGTCCCAAAGATTACCTCCTACATACAAACTTACAAACTCACAAACATTTATACAAATTTTACCTCTTTATAATATTATTACTAGTAGACGTCACGCAGTTCACCCGCGTAGTTCCCGTTCCCGTGGGAATACGGGGATAAAAAGTAGCCTATGTCATCCGGGAATAGTGAAGCTTTCCACCAGTGCAGTAATTTTTAAAATTGGACCATTAGTTTCGAAGATTACCTACCCCCTACATACAAACTTACAAACATACAAACTTACAAATTTTTACCTCTTTATAATATTGGTATAGATTATAAATTAAATTACTGTACAAACTCATTTAGTTATTTAAATAGAGAACCCTTGTTTTATTTGGAAGATAGTGTTGTTCATTTTTGTGATTTTCTATCTAACTCAGAAGCGGTCGTGGCTGTTTTTAAAAATAAAACCTTCAAAGCAACTGAATCTACACTGTTTATTAAAACAGTTCATGTATGATGAAAATGACACAATGAGGGTTTTCGATATTATTTCTGCCACCAGACGGCGCGGGCGCTTCGTATGCGTCAGGTCCAAACAGCACATATTCCTACCGAAACTATATTTTTTTAGAGTACCTAATTCTACGGAGGTATTCGGAACTGTTATTGATTTTATTATGGATTACGGCCAGAGAAAGGTTTCCGATCAGAAAAATGAGCTCAAAAACAGAGGTCCGAAAGTCACTGATATATGTATTGTATATATAGTCTATATGTCACTTGTGCCCTCCTGTTTTATTTGCACACATAGGTACTGCACAACACTGTGGCATTTTAGAAAACAATATTCCTTTAGTTACGTTTTAAGAACAAACGAACCAAAAAAGGTCTAAAAATACAAATCGTGTATGCGTTTTGACTGGTGGTTGGACCTGACGCAACAGTGCTGCCATCTCACGTAGAACATTTCAGAAAATCCTCATTGTCAGCTTGCTGGCTTGTCGGATTGTCGCCTGTCGGTTTTATTAAACTGGCCCCAAACGGTGCTAAAGAAAAAGTGGGTTTTGGAAAAACGAAGATATTAAATACAAAACATAGAACCTACTTTTTGAACTACTATATAATAGCCATACGGTTAATTTTAATTAAGTCTACGAACTACGCGTGATTCACGTCCATTAATTTGTCAGTAGTGCCAGTTGCAGGATATAATCACAGTACCTACATCACCCTTAAATACTTATCACAAATTAGAACAATTTGCATATGTAATCAACAGCTATCAACATTACAAAATTAGTGATGCGACACCGAAACCCGCATCGACGAAACAAACGAATGAAAAAAAAAATGCAAAATAACGGACGGAGAAAAGAAAATATAAAGCGGGCGCATCGTAATGCAAGTAAATCGTCCGTGGAATCCGAGAACAAAACCGAATAAATTGTTTTAATAAGGCATAAATTACGACAAAAAAATCGGACCGATCACGCCGTTACGATGGTTGACCATGGCATTTACGCTTTGTTGGATACCGTACATGCTGCGCTTGAAATGCACTTTTTGTATCGGCACCGAACTGGTTTTTGCCGTGGCATGCATCGCATACACGGTAATTTGCTAATAGTACTGTTAGGGGCAGCCAGCGGGATGGATGCGCTTAGGTGCACCTCTAGTTACCTCTAGTTCAAGACATCGCAGGTGACGCAGGTGTGACGTTATAGAGAAGTTCTAACGATCACATGTAAGTAAATGATCACGCATGGAGGTTGTTAACTCGAGCTTAAGAGCCTTACTCAACTTTGTACCTGAATTAAACTAGGATCGGGTGTTTACGTTCTAACTTGTTGTTTTGTACAAAGGTAGCACATTACCACTTTAATTTTAACTTCCATTAAGTTATATTTACTTAAACATGTCGTTACTCATTACAGTTGAGTGGAGTTCAGCTTTAAGACGATGTAAGGAACGACAGTTCTTTCAACATTAATTCCATAGTACGAGCTATCACAAACGAAAACGAATGAACCAAAACCGATTTCAGGTACATCAAGTATTTTCTCGCAAACAATTCTTTATATACGAACTTACTATCTCTTTAGGGAGCCGTATACTGAAAATAAACGAGCAAAAAGCCTTGCCAGGGTTACTTGTAGAAACAGAAATAGCCGCTCAAGGATGTCAACATTTTACAATGACATACAGAATAAGTCATTGTTACAACAAGTAAATAAAACTAAATGTTAACATTTTGATTCGAAATAAAACGAGATCCTATAAAATACAGAGTCGTCTTTACCGACAAAATATTTGTTTTGTTGCATAGAAAGAAACATTATGTATCCGTTTCAACGGGGGCGATGTTATTTTGGCTTTTGCGTTTTAAAAGCTTCCGAGTTTCGAATAAAATTAATTACGTCCTATAAATAGTCTCGAGATCGGAAGACCGATATTTATGAAAGGTCAGAACACAATTATGTTAGTAGTTCATTAACGTTTAGATTAACAATGTTGACGGCAAAATGATTATTATTTATTTACAAAGCAAGAGCACGCAGGCAATATAGTATTGTCTGATATTGAAGCGCGTTCAAATTAAACCATAATACTGATGATGCTTCGGACAAAATCATTATAATTAATAAAAGCAGAGCCGCTGTGCGTTAATCCACTTCCCATTTTGTGAACTCCATTAGAGCATGTAATGCGAAACACTAAAGCGAATACAAAATTTCGACTGAATAAACCGAATAACATTTCTAATTATTAAATCTGAAGCTAGAATATTCTTGGTATTGGTCAGTACGTTTTGAAATACACCATTGTTGGCAAATTTGTGCGATGTATACGCGGCTATTATATAATGATGCTGAGATTATCCAGTGAAATTCCGCCAAACCTTGACGTTTGATGGAAAATGGGAATGTTGCATTTGCGTCCGTATTTCGACTGCCTCGAAATTGTAGTTTAAATAACGGTATAATTCTCTGTTGGTAGATAATTACTGTTTCGAAGAACCAATACTGTACGCCTTTAGCAATATTATTAATGAAGCAATATTCATTTATTACTTATCGATGCTGGCGACGAAAAGGATTTTGTCGTATTTCGAAAAATTACTATTGAACTCATTACATCAATAACATTTAAGAATACACCTTTAGATAGTCCGACTCTAATTTTCCTAAGACTTGCATTACAAACATTGTTATCTGTTATTGTTATTGGTTGACATTGGTAAACTTTAAGATACTGCGAATTATTAGCTACATCAAAATGGCTTGCAACATTTTAAAGACAGTCGAGATCGAAAAAACTCTAAAATGGCGTAGGTTGTTTCCAAATAGTTTAAAGCTCCGTATTTATATTTATTCTATGTCCAAAACACTATAAAATAGCTTCTGAAATAAAAAGAAATTGCTGTTACTACTATAAAAAAGAGTGACTTTAGGATTGTTATATTAGAAATGTTGAAAAGTTTGTTAAAAAAATACGTCTTCCAAGATCTCTTAGACTCCTACAGTTGCAGTTGTCGTTTGTGACATCTGACAATATAAATTTCGAGAGTCTTAGTATTTCGTGATGTTTAAAAAAAAACATAAATATTTATTTCAACTTAAAACATTGTGACATGCATTAATTGAGGCAACCCAGCAAAGTACAAAAGTACTAGTGTCGGTGCTGTGTATTGCATAACAAACCTAGAAATATGACTTCATAGTGAACCTAAATTACAAATTAATAATACAACAAATGGACAAGCAAGTTTATAAAGACTTTTAGCGAAACTTGATTTGATTTCACTCAAATTAAAAAGGTAAGGTCATTTCACATCTCATAATATAATAACACATATTCTAAGTACATAATGAGTTTAGGTGAAGCATTATGTTGGCGTAGATATAATTCATTCGGTGTGGCACTCATAAGCAGGCTCAGAATATTCTTTGTGGAGCACCGGGGAAAGGGCTGTGCGGTTTCTAGTGATGTGCTGAAAACTTGTCGATTAATTTTTAAAACAACTTTTTTTTTGTAGGTATGAAAATAAAATGTCACTTGCATTTGAGCTAGATATTGCCATTATGGTTCTATTTATGAAAGGTCTAACTTAACAGAGAAGAGAAAATACTATGTAGCACAAAACATGTATTGTCATAAAATGACTGTTTTAGTTTTGTCTTTTTACGTGTATTTATTATTGCACACCTAAGTCTTGTGCTATAAATGCTTATTCTGTCTTTTTTTAAATAATTTCAGTAATTTTGCGAACACAAAAATCTGTTTATATTAACACTTGCTGTACAGAAATGAACTTGGTATTTTTTCCATAATATTTCTGTAAAGTGCGCCACTGCATATCAGCAAAAAATGTCGCTGACATGTTATAGATGACGAGTACACAATAGATAATTGCATCGAGCACAACATATCGACATCGATACAGCTCGTGCCTATCCAACACAGTACACAGCTCTTTGGCGTCAGGTCCAGATCAAATTAAAAACAGAATTTATTATAAGTATCATTAATTATTTAATGCAATACTGTGTTCACTGGCGTCGGGTGGGACGGCCTGACCGCACTCCGTGTTTTTGCTACCAAATTTACAGGTAGGAACAAACAGAATAGGATATTTAGATTAACACTGTGAAGGGATGAACGCAATGCCGGGATAGTCAACGTAGGAAGGATAATTAGTTTCGCACGTACAGCATCACAATTAACTTTATACTTCACGTTGATGTCCATTTACATGATTTTTAAGCGGTTTGTTTTTAATTTGTTGGAGAATAAATTGGTTACTGGCTGGTTGGTTTTAAGGTCTAAATCTAGATATAATGAGGTTCTAATAGGCAATGGCCAAAAGTCCCCAATAGTAATAAGGCAAAGTGTTTTCTCATCAGGCCCATCTCAATGGCAGCCCGGTGTCTTGATTTGTGCCCAGTCGATAGTAATAGGCTCACCCCCTATTACATTGGACTTCAACGTAAATAGCTAAACGTGAGTATTTCATGTCATAGGTACACCTCTGCTTTATCCTCTGGGGAATAAACGCGTAGTGTTATGTTTAAAAAGTGATGTTTAATGTGGCTCTTCTAATTGCTATCAAATTAAATTCAAATTCAAATCAAATTTATTAAATAATTTACACAATATACCCAGTTACATATAAACAAAATAAATCTTAAATAAATAATTATTCTAGTACTCTACAAATAACTACATATGTGTATATTAACCAAATTAACAATCAGGACTCACGGAAAATTTATTTTAAACCTAGAATTATATATAATTAGCAACTTTCCTGAACTAGGTTAATAAAACCCGTGTTTCAGGTCTATGTCACAACCCCAACGCTATGTTCACGAAACATGCATTTCATATTTTTGTAAAATCAGATTGTAGGAACTCAACTGTTATATGGTTTTTATCCACCATTGGTTACCGGGTTGATTTTGCACAGGTTGTATTTGAAAACAAAAACATGCAAACCGTGTCCTGAAAACAGCAGTAAAAAAATATCTAGTAATGAAGCTTAGCGAGTTCCTGGAGAGGTTTGGCTTTTCGTGTATGTTACTTTGAATGTTGGTAAACACAACACCTACAAAACAGGATAAAACCTTGCCCCTAGTGTGGGGCAAGGTTTTTAAAAACATAAATAAAAAAACCCCGAGCAGCCGCTTAGATTTGTCAAAAACAATTTTCAAGAATGTTAGTCCAAAATATTTGGAAATTATTTGAAATTTATCAGATGTTTTTGATAAATGAAGTTTGCAGATCTGAATCTGAATTAGTATTAAATTTCAATTTCAACATGTATTATCTAAACTTTAACTCGAACGCGAACAACGAATTTAATATTTTCAATATAATAAAATTGTTGAAACATTTTATTGAAGAACGTAATATTGAGGGATTACCGTGCACTTTAGGCAAGGGGATTACAGGTGAAAATGGAAAAAGGTATTCAAAAATTCTCCAGTTATATTATTTGGCCTGATAAATGCATTTCACAATTTTACGAGCAAATCCAAATAGTCTGCCTCGAGCATTACAGATGTAATTTTTTTTAAATTTAATTTAATCTGATGGCGATCCGTATGTATCGATGTTGTTTAATGGTTTACCTGTTAGGTTTAATCAATAGTTTATCCTTTAATATATTTTTATTATGCGTATTATAACCAATGATTATTATAACTATACAATTCTTATTTTGTTTATGAGTGTAGGTATGGGTAGGAAAGTATATAAATTTGCAGACAAAAATATTTTCAAGTTTCAAAATTTAACAGTTTGTACACTTATGAGATACCTCATACTGATAGACAAGACAACAGAGGCTTAGTAATAGGGTTCCATTTTCATCCTTTCGGCACGGAACCCTAAAAAAACATAATCCGCGTATTGCAGAATACGTTTTAAGAGCATAACACGAAATGAGTTTCATATTACAAGATACTCGAATCCGTGTGGATTTCAAAACGATGGCAATTGATAGTTCGGGGTTGGACGGGGACCGAGAAACAAACTTCACTAAAAGTTCCCGTAACCTCGTAGTCGAAGGCAGAACTACGTACTTACGTACCTACGTAAATCCAGCAAAAAATAACTTTGTCCGAACATTTGGCATTTGAATGTTAAATTAGTCCTTTGAATTTCTGTTTAATATTAGTGGGCCCAAAGCCTCGACAGGGAATTAAATATGAATATTTGTCTGACCTCGTCAACAGAATGTTCCGAAGGTCCGAAACACGGGTTCTTTATGTCTTTGTGGCGGTTAGCAAGTATCACAAGTAGGTTTACTTAGGGCCGTATCCTCAGGCCTGTTTTGGTCGGGGCTACTTGGAGAATGAATACGAAAACGTATTTGCTTTGTGACTTGTAAATGTCCCCAGGCGAAATGACGACATTGTTAATAAATTACTTGTAAGTCTGGTGTGTATCTTTAAAAGTTTGGTAACGTGTATATTAGACCGTAGTGCTCGGAACTCAGTTCCGTTTAGTTGAAATAAACTGCTACTTCGTTGACTTTGCGATAATTTTCGCCGGTATATATAAAATAAAACTAAACAATTAGTCGACTGTTTCGTGTTGGCTTGAAGTGTTTTTGAGTTTTTTTCATCTGGAACTTTTCAGTAGCAGCCTGGACTCTATCGGTTCTCGGTTGTTGACAATAGGCTCAGCCCTTACATGAGAGTTAAACCTATTTTTCGTAGTAAGGTGTAAATACATTCTATAGGTGAGTTTGTTTCAGAAAATAAAGAAATGATTTTTGGTAACAAATCAATCCCATTGCACGCAGTGTTTTTGCGAGAGAATCGCTACTCAAATCATACACTATTTTACATACAATACAATGAGCGCAGTTTACTTAATATAGTAATAAAATTATGTTCATCCATGTTATTTTGATAATATTAACTGCATTTTTTATGTGGTGTATACTAGGTGCCATTCCGTATTGAATGAACTATCGCTTATATTTTTAAGTGCTTGATAAAAAATTAAAACGTTTTTGAACTTGTTGACTAGACTGCAAGTTCAAACTTATATCTTATATCTTGTAATTTATTTATTGGCCAACTTATACTAACAGTATAAATATCTACTGGAATATAAATACAAGTTATAGGTCATAGTTATAGTTGGACATTGGCGTCATCATAGCCACCATGGGTCACATTTTGACATAAAGGTGGATCAATGACAGTATGCTTGTACCCCGTTCAAGTGCAGATAAGGCTCACACAATCGCGCCTCTCATTAAACAGGGGGAAGTGTTTGTAATAATTGATTAAACCTATATGTATGTCGACTGTTGATTAATTGACGGTAGGTCGGTGTACCAGGGGGTTAGAAGCTACTGGAATGTGCTTAGTTTTGATTTTGGTGAAGGAACGTTTTGTCAATTCTTTGTACTTTTACAGTCCATAGGTTGCATATTAAAAAGAGGTAATATTTGCTTTAAACTTTGCAAGTTTATATGTAATATGTGGAACTTCTCATATATTTCAAAAAATTGTTAACAGATAGAGGGCTACACAACTGTTATAGGATATGTTAGATTTCTTTCAAGTAAACGAAGTCGTGTGCAGAAGCTATAGTTAATTATATATGAGTACTTAACAGATCAGCCGATCAGTCATATCAGTTTTTAGATCTTATAATTCAAAGAATGTTGAACTAAAAAACATATATTTTCATTTTTTTTCATTTTTTTTTGTCTGACCTTTATTGATACATAGATTATTGTTTTAAACCAATTCTGATTCGAATTAAAATAAATTTACATCATTAAATATTCCTTTAAAAATATCTTAACCAGTCGCGTCCTTACTAGTCCTTAGTCGATTTTCGCCCAGTAACCGCCCATATAGTCCATTTGCAAAACGGCGTCACTTATGCGCCGCGACTTAAGAATTAGTTTTGACCTAAAGCACTTCAAGTAAAGCGACTTTGTTCATTTGTTACAAGTCCCATGTGTTTTTTAGATCCCACGTTAAAAGCTTTGAAGTTTGCCTAGTGTAGGTACCAATGACCTCAAGCCTTGACGCTAAGGCCGGGGCTTAACGAACGAGGAGCGGATGACGTTGGGGTATCTTTTGATGCCATGCATCCAAAAATACAGCATCGTCTGCGGGAGGAAAATCTTTCCACGTATTTAATCAGCGAAATGGTTTACCCGAAAACATAATGGTTGGTAACGTTATCAGCCCATGTTTGGTGAAAAATCAAACTTTTAGTGTTAAAACCAAGTTACTTCTGTAGCGTAAATGTCAAATGATTTTCATTTAAAGCAGGTGCTTTAAATAGTAGTAGGTACTACCTAACATTTTTCTTTACAGCACCAAAAGGTTGACTGGTAGAAAATGCCTCTGGCATTAAGCCCGCCTTTGTACTTTAAGTGTGCTTGAAGTATTAAATAAATAAATTAAAATAGAAAAGTAAAAAATATGTCACTCTGATTTTTCTCGCGTCACGTTTATGTTTTATGTTAATTTATAATTATCCCGTGCACTTACTTATCTAAGGTGATTTTCAATGTTGATTGTTCTTCTGTGAATATAGTATAAGATCTATCTACTGATTTTCTGTTCGCGCTAGTTCTCTCGTTCTATTATAAAAATAATGTACTAAGAGTGTGGACTTTAAAAAAAAATACATGTGAAAGTCTCTACATTTTATTAATATCCACACCACCTAATAACTATACTTCACTTCATTTTTTTCTAGTTCTTCGACCAACCCTCTAAGTCGCATGGTATATCCGCGAAACTTATGCAAATGGTGTCTCCAATCCCGCAACGTTCTTACATACTGACGCCTCAGCTTCATTGTGACATATCAAATTAATTTCATACACTGCACAGTCGAACAAATAGTTTGGTTTCCAGGCAAAAACATTGTCTTCCCACTACACTGCAAATATTTATTTTGTTTGTGTGCAGTATAACTTTTCATGCTTAAGACACGCTTAATTAAAATACTTGACTGCTTAGCGCACTCACAACATTGTTAAATTAAAAGTAAATATTTGTAAGTAAGCTGCCTGTATAGTGTACACCAATTCCCTTGTTAGGATGTAGTAGATGTGTACGTAAGCGAGAAGTAAACTCAAAGGACTTTCAAATGATTTTTATATTAGAGCTATGTCACAAGCTACAACAATCTTGTGACATTTTTATTTACAAAACGGTTAATGACTTAAATACTGTCTTAAAAAAAATAGCATATGAAATGAAATGATTTAATATTGATACTTTAAGATTTAGAGACCTAAGTGATTTTTTTCTATATTCTGTTTGTAGCAAAAAATTAAAGAGCAAAAGGACGAGCCACAAGAACTTGCTAAAAAGGACTTTTCCAAACATTTACCGTTTAGAAATAAAGTTAACACTACTGAGCTAGACGACAATATGCACTAAACATAACAGCAATAAAAAGTAATACGACATTACAACCATAATGACATTAGCAGTTATTAAGACCAGATATCCTGTGTTCCGGAATATCTGGTCTTAATAACTGGAACGGAGTACAGGTTAAAGCCAATAAGGAACACGAAACGCCTCTACTAACAGGCAATAGCACCGAATGTACATGATAACCCGTGATTCCCGCAACTGTCTGTGATTCTAACAAGGTTTTCTCTGTGTCCAGTGAACCGATTGCAAATCGTAGTGCGTACCAAAGGGAGCTGGGTATGGCAGGTGAAACAAGACCATCTCTGTTGTAATATTCACTTTGGTGCTTCCCCCCGCACCCCTCGCGCCGCGGTCCCTTCCGAAAGCTCTTAATGCCAAGTCGGCCTGACCTCATGCCAGCTACATTAAGCCGTTTATACATTATGTATGAATTTGTTATGCCGTTTGATGTAAAGAAGCTTTAACTCAGGTAGTACTAAGGTTTTAAGTCAATTTTCCTTTAATATTTTATAGTCTTGTTTTTCAATTTGTGTTTTCGTTATCTGTTCGAGAAATACTGAAATGTTTTCCTTAAGAAATCTTATAACCTTGTCTCTCACTTTGATTTTCTTACAGGAATAACTTGAGTAGCAGTTTCAATTTTAAATTTTTAAAAAAGATTTTATATAGGTTAGTATTTACCTGCCGAATTGCCGATTTACATCACTATATCTTCTTCCAGTCTCTTAAAATACAGGTTTATCCTTGTTTAAGAGGCAGGGTTATAAATCTAAATTGTACAGGTTTACCAACTACTGTTTTAAATAATAAGTTTGTACTATCTGTATTTTTTGTGAATAAACGTTTTATTATTATTATTATTTTTTATTACTACTATTTTTCTTTTTTATTTGACAATGGCGTTATAAAAATAATAGCAATTTTGTAGCCGAAATGTACCATGAATTGGTACATTTCGGCTACAAAATTATCACCATGTCTTCGAGATAATAGTGTTGAAGTTTAAAGTTGCAAAAGGTTTTATTTTTGCAAATTTCATTTTGTGTAGAAAGAACTAGTTCAACATTTGATCGGCCAAAATCTACCAAGTTTTTAGATTTTTCGCAAAATCATAATAATTTTCCTATGCAGTCTGATGCTCAAAGGTACAGCCGGTGACACCTTCAAATAAATTGTAGGACTTACTACACAAAGTTTTCACATAAATCCAGATACTAAAACTCTCTATACTCCACGAAAATAATATACAGTTATAGGCACTGGTTATTTGTAGCATGCGATTTAGTTACAAAATCACCACTCCTTTTCATTGAATGCAAGTTTAACATGAAAAAATTGTACAAATCGTTGACTTTTTAACCGACTTTCAAAAAAGGAGGAGGTTCTATGTTCGTGTGTATGTATTTTTTTTTTTTTTTTTATGTATGTTACCTGATTTCTCCCCCATTTGTGGACCGATTCTCGAAATTCTTTTTTTATTCAAAAGAGTATACTCCCGAGGTGGTCCCATTTTAATTTAGTGAAGATCTGGTGCTGATCTTCGGAGATATGCAACGGAACTCTTCAAAAATAGACGGCAAATCTGTCGTGATTGCTGGAATCGCTTGGATGTTTATTGTTTATACAACATCATGACGTATCATCACGCCTGGTATGCTCTGAGGGGTACGCAGATGTGTACAATATACCTAGATTTCGACAGTTAGGTATGTTAATTTTCATTTATTAAGGATAAGTGGATAACCCTATTATCATGACATGTACTGTTACAATTAACAATATATATAGCAAATATTTGTATGGGAACCACTAAAAATGGAAAAATAAAAAACTTTTTTGCAAAAAAATTAAACCGACTTAAAAAAAAACACTAAACGGTGTAAAATAACTCTAAATTCGGAAGTCGGTGGCCCATCATGAAT
Source organism: Euplexia lucipara (assembly GCA_921972225.1). Taxonomy (NCBI): domain Eukaryota; kingdom Metazoa; phylum Arthropoda; class Insecta; order Lepidoptera; family Noctuidae; genus Euplexia; species Euplexia lucipara. The sequence goes on along the minus strand of OV179144.1, from coordinate 8,868,892 downwards.
AAGACAAAACCACCAAAGCCACAGACTTCCTAATTTAGAGTTATTTTACACCGTTTAGTGTTTTTTTTGAAGTCGGTTTAATTTTTTTGCAAAAAAGTTTTTTTAACAATAGTTCTACCATGGGTATCTATGTACAAAATGGGTTGCTAAACTTTTAGCTGCTCTTTTTCTGTAAGTAGAGCTGGGAACAGTAATATGACCACATTACAATCAGTTTGTCGTGATAAAATAAATATTAAAATTGTGTGGCTTGGTACATTGTGTCAGTACAACGTCTAATTAAGCTAATGAAATCTCTGTGTAGCAATATTTCATAAACGTAAAAGGACACAGAAACAATGCGACAAACAAATTCTCAGCAAAAAATACACGTGCATTTTATTCTCCAGTTTCCCGTTTTTAATTAAGTTAATGACAACACCACTCGGCAAAGTGTTGCCAGGTGCCATACCTCTCCTCGACGCCAATAGTGTTCGTATTCCCCAATATTTGGATTTTCGATGGCCTGAATAAGCCTTCCGCTGCAGGCCTAGTTTTTTGGCCTCGAGCTTTCCATGTAAAAAGCCCCAATACCTCTCGTAGGTGCACAGTATTTTGACTTTGACATCTCCAATAGTGGACTGTAAAAAGTATTGGTTTGGTCACGTATTAAACATTCCATTTTACTAATAGAGTCTGTGTTTTTGTTCAATGTTCCTTTGCTTTTTGCGGAATATTCATTCATATATTAATAAATTTCTGTACAGTTTTACGAGTCTGAAAATGACAAGGCTAGTTACAAAGTTTTTAGGTATCAAACATGTGTTATATACCAACCGACATAGATTGTTATTTCAAAACCTGTACAACTACTACTATTTTGTAGCACTATCTGCCTATTAAGATACGATGCACATATTATTACAACAGGATAAAACTGAATACATACCGCTGTAGTTATAACTTTTCTTGCTTCTTTTTATATAAGTAAATTATTATCACCAGGCCATTTAACACGAATGAGGTAAACAGGCCTTATCCGTTTACTAACACATTTTAACATCAATAAATAACTTGTTTATTTCAGAAGAAAAAATAGAAAAACAGTTTCTTAAAGAATAGGTACTTAAAGTGAACTTACACTACACGCACGCAACACTTACACTTAAAGTGCAATTGGATTTTTAATGTCAGAATGTTTTAGTAGCAACCCGGAATGCCCGTTTGATGGCACTAGGCTTCCTATTAAATAAGACTTAACAAATAAATATGTGTCAAAATATGGGTGTACTATAAGTACCTACACCTTTTTTTTATATGTCGTGTTTTAAAATCCTCATGGATGTCCTCCACACTGGGATCTATCAGACTCTTACTACTTAATTAAAACCACCCCCGTGTTCCTTCTTACTCCTGCGCGGGAACCGCGGGAACGGCCGATTCTTCCGCAACCCTCGAACTATAGGTAAGTAAACAATACTTTTCCAACAGTACATTCAAACGAACGAAGTTCTTAAACAGGTCAACACGAATTCAAATGAAGGCACACAAAATCTCACTGAATCTTGTGAAAACTACAGCTTACAAATTCGTTACTTTACATTCAAATGCGGCCTCATTATGATGTAAAAATAAAACTTGTAAGTCTTCCCCCATGCTGATTTTGGGAGAGGAAAAAAAGATGTTTTATTACTTTAATTAATTTAACGATGTAGTAAGTGCTTGTCCGAAGTTTTTCTTATGTTTTTAGCATTTATAAAATGAACTGTAAAATAAGAATGTTTGGACATCAGCTTTCCTGATACGAACGGGTAATCGTTGAATCATTTCTTTACATGAATAGATGATTGATACACACTGTCTGATCTAAATTACTTTCACACATCAATATTTTTTCTTAATCCAGATAAGTAGGACGGTGTTTCCTAGCCAAGAAGAAACACCAAAACTGAGATTATATTATCTTCTAGACATTGGATTGGATCTTGGTCACTTTGGTCAGATCAATTGTATGCGACGATTAAGATCCGAGTTGGTCTTATAAGGAAAGAACCACAAAGAACTGGTGGACTTGTACAGGCAGTGGACGTAATTGTCAGTAATTATGTAACTCAACTTAGTAATCACCTACTATTTTTTTTTAAATAGTTAGATACCTACTATGTTAACACAACAAATGACGCTTAAGTCTCTTATGACTAAAGTTGTACTGGAACCATTCAAACCAGGCCACGAAGTAAATGTTTTTATTTCTTTTAGTGGTATTTCATTGATACTAGACTTTTTAGCTGTACTTTTTCTCCGTATAAACTTTAACCCTATGCCAAATCCCACACTTCTCTATGTGTGTGATGTTCTGGTTAAAAAGATTTCGAAGTAAATACTTCACACATTATTTTATACCTACCGATAAATCTAGAAACTTTAAAATATTTGATTTTGTAGAACTACATAATTTTAAATAACGACCTAAGCCTTGAGCAGGGTCTAAACCAGGCCGGAATCAATAACCGTTAGTAACAGTGTCTACTCATTATTTCCAAAACATGAAATCCGTACAATTTCACTGTTCCAACATAATATCAATAACGGCGGATATTATTTGTATAGTAAATACAGTGTAACTGGTACAGATATGTAATCAATTGGGAATCAAATGGTTGCTCAGTCGACCTTAAAACGTTTGTCGTCAACCGCTTTGTAAATCCTGACTTTTGGCTCCCACGAATATAGCATATAGTATTTCAAAATGTTAATGTTTATTTAGGTATATACTTTATATATTAAAGCTAGATAAGAGAACGTGGTTCCGGTAGATTAAATATGTACTGCCGGTCGATACAATAAAACTTACTGCGTGAAAACTTAGGCGTAGTGAACTGTCAATTTCTAGCATTAGCATAGTCTAAAACCCTACAGTCGTCCGACGAAGCCGTCTAGACAGGGCAATCGTGCGGAGTGTAAGGGGCAAGACGCGGGAAAGCCGCTCCCGAACTGCGAACAAAACGATGTTCGTAGTTCGGGAGGTATTAGTCAGGGCTAACGCGTGTAGACGTTGTCGGCATTTTTCCAGAGATCAAAGGCATGACGCCTTTGATCTCTGGAATAATATTTATACTGTATTAATATTTATACTGTGCCATTGGTATGGAATGACAGCATAATCCTCCTTCAATTCACCTCCAACTTGGGTGAAATGAACGGTTAAGTGAACTGGCAGGTGACAACCTAATAAATAACATTGGCAATAACATTTCTAATTCGTAAGTTGAGTACTATTTGGATAGATTATTCTTTTCCAGAACAAAATATTCAAAATATTCAAAATATTCAGTAAGTCACCTGTGTTGTGGTGTATTATTGTGTACTTAGTGTATCAACAACTTTCTTTTCTTTTAAGTTTGATTTTGTTGTGTTTACTTACCATCTATTGCACGTCCTCTGTGGCAAATAAACATTTTGTCATTATTTTTACACGTGTAATGTTATATTAGGTCGTCTCGTTTTGCCAATATGATTGTTTTAACGTAATTCTTTGTTAATCTCTAGCACCATGTGGATGTCACTGACAGCGCACTTCATCGCTCACTCCACCAGTCACGGTTTCTGTTGGCACCCAGAGAGATTTTAAAAATGGCCTGGCGGGTATCAAATGATTCAATAAAAACAAATCGTAACAACAACCCACGAACAAAGTTTAAAACTCATTGAAATACTCAATTCTCCCGCTCAAAACATTGACAGAACTTTAAAACATTTAAGATAAATCGTACAGAATTTTCGAATTCTAAAAGAAACATTAATAATAAGTTTAAAAACGTATTTATCATGGCGGCTCAAATGAAGGCACACAAAATCTCACTGAATCTTGTGAAAACTACAGCTTACAAATTCGTTACTTTACATTCAAATGCGGCCTCATTATGATGTAAAAATAAAACTTGTAAGTCTTCCCCCATGCTGATTTTGGGAGAGGAAAAAAAGATGTTTTATTACTTTAATTAATTTAACGATGTAGTAAGTGCTTGTCCGAAGTTTTTCTTATGTTTTTAGCATTTATAAAATGAACTGTAAAATAAGAATGTTTGGACATCAGCTTTCCTGATACGAACGGGTAATCGTTGAATCATTTCTTTACATGAATAGATGATTGATACACACTGTCTGATCTAAATTACTTTCACACATCAATATTTTTTCTTAATCCAGATAAGTAGGACGGTGTTTCCTAGCCAAGAAGAAACACCAAAACTGAGATTATATTATCTTCTAGACATTGGATTGGATCTTGGTCACTTTGGTCAGATCAATTGTATGCGACGATTAAGATCCGAGTTGGTCTTATAAGGAAAGAACCACAAAGAACTGGTGGACTTGTACAGGCAGTGGACGTAATTGTCAGTAATTATGTAACTCAACTTAGTAATCACCTACTATTTTTTTTTAAATAGTTAGATACCTACTATGTTAACACAACAAATGACGCTTAAGTCTCTTATGACTAAAGTTGTACTGGAACCATTCAAACCAGGCCACGAAGTAAATGTTTTTATTTCTTTTAGTGGTATTTCATTGATACTAGACTTTTTAGCTGTACTTTTTCTCCGTATAAACTTTAACCCTATGCCAAATCCCACACTTCTCTATGTGTGTGATGTTCTGGTTAAAAAGATTTCGAAGTAAATACTTCACACATTATTTTATACCTACCGATAAATCTAGAAACTTTAAAATATTTGATTTTGTAGAACTACATAATTTTAAATAACGACCTAAGCCTTGAGCAGGGTCTAAACCAGGCCGGAATCAATAACCGTTAGTAACAGTGTCTACTCATTATTTCCAAAACATGAAATCCGTACAATTTCACTGTTCCAACATAATATCAATAACGGCGGATATTATTTGTATAGTAAATACAGTGTAACTGGTACAGATATGTAATCAATTGGGAATCAAATGGTTGCTCAGTCGACCTTAAAACGTTTGTCGTCAACCGCTTTGTAAATCCTGACTTTTGGCTCCCACGAATATAGCATATAGTATTTCAAAATGTTAATGTTTATTTAGGTATATACTTTATATATTAAAGCTAGATAAGAGAACGTGGTTCCGGTAGATTAAATATGTACTGCCGGTCGATACAATAAAACTTACTGCGTGAAAACTTAGGCGTAGTGAACTGTCAATTTCTAGCATTAGCATAGTCTAAAACCCTACAGTCGTCCGACGAAGCCGTCTAGACAGGGCAATCGTGCGGAGTGTAAGGGGCAAGACGCGGGAAAGCCGCTCCCGAACTGCGAACAAAACGATGTTCGTAGTTCGGGAGGTATTAGTCAGGGCTAACGCGTGTAGACGTTGTCGGCATTTTTCCAGAGATCAAAGGCATGACGCCTTTGATCTCTGGAATAATATTTATACTGTATTAATATTTATACTGTGCCATTGGTATGGAATGACAGCATAATCCTCCTTCAATTCACCTCCAACTTGGGTGAAATGAACGGTTAAGTGAACTGGCAGGTGACAACCTAATAAATAACATTGGCAATAACATTTCTAATTCGTAAGTTGAGTACTATTTGGATAGATTATTCTTTTCCAGAACAAAATATTCAAAATATTCAAAATATTCAGTAAGTCACCTGTGTTGTGGTGTATTATTGTGTACTTAGTGTATCAACAACTTTCTTTTCTTTTAAGTTTGATTTTGTTGTGTTTACTTACCATCTATTGCACGTCCTCTGTGGCAAATAAACATTTTGTCATTATTTTTACACGTGTAATGTTATATTAGGTCGTCTCGTTTTGCCAATATGATTGTTTTAACGTAATTCTTTGTTAATCTCTAGCACCATGTGGATGTCACTGACAGCGCACTTCATCGCTCACTCCACCAGTCACGGTTTCTGTTGGCACCCAGAGAGATTTTAAAAATGGCCTGGCGGGTATCAAATGATTCAATAAAAACAAATCGTAACAACAACCCACGAACAAAGTTTAAAACTCATTGAAATACTCAATTCTCCCGCTCAAAACATTGACAGAACTTTAAAACATTTAAGATAAATCGTACAGAATTTTCGAATTCTAAAAGAAACATTAATAATAAGTTTAAAAACGTATTTATCATGGCGGCTCCTAAGCCATGGCAGGCATGTCCGACCTAACGAGGAACGGAGTATTCTCCAAATGTTTTGAGGAGTATACGTCACAGGGAAGGCGGAGCGGGGTTGAGTCGGGGGCGTTACCTTTTACGTATCTCGGATTTCTTGGAAATGTATCCCAGGTCCTCGTCTTCTTTAGCCCGCTACCGCTACCGCTCCGCTACCGCTCCGCTACCGTTAGTGGTCTGACGTGCCCTTAAATGGGGGAATAATCGCAATGCATCCAACAGTCTAAGGCATTAGACTGCAACGCATTAGATGCTACGTTATATTTGAGACGTCTTGATATCGTCTGCGTTTTGGAATACTAAAATCTGTTATTTTGAATAATGTGCACGGTGGGCATGATGGGTTCAATGACACTTGTGGGGTAACTAAGTGTTTTTCTTAACGTGCTTCTGTTATATGAATGGCAACCCGTAACTTATCTTCGAAACCATTGTTGACTCTCTTTGGTTTGCTTTAAGTATATAATTAACAAAGTTTGCATTTTATACTCAGTCTTAACCAAACAATAGGTGCGTCTTATTTTATTTAAATTTTTGATACTTATACCGACTTATACTTGTAGATTTTTATTGAGGCAAATTGCGACGTACGTTCGCGTTAGGAATGCAGTAAAGTCATCCTTATCCGTCGGCCTAGCCCGGCCCCTAACCAATCAATTCTTTTCAAATTCATTTTTATAAATTCATTAAACTTAATCTTTTAAAATATAATTTGTTTGAATTTAACACCACTGTGGAATACACCTTTATCTTGCAGTTGCACTGCATTCTTACTGCATTCTTAACGCGAACGAACTAGGTATAGGTTATTATCAATTTTTGTAATTACGTGAATTGTCCTCCTGTAGCTAAGTTACAAAATACAGGTACCTTGTTAAGTGACAATCGTCCAAAGAATCCTTTTTTTATCTCGGGCGCAAAATCCTCATGGACGTCTTTTCTTCCTGACTAAAATTACCCCAGTAATGCCCTCTCACCAGCTCCGAGGGTCGTAGGAACTTACGATTCTGCCGCCAACCCCGACTGGTCCAAAAAAAATCTAGTTTCACTCACGAAGTACAGTTATAGATAATAGCTTTGTGTTGCTTATTTAATTGTTAACCATCTTTTACAGCTGTTGGTTCTCCTATCTCCCATGAAGCTATTTGATATCATCGAACTACAACGAGGCAATGCTCACTTCAAAACCAATAATTAATATCAGCCTGGGCATTTTCCGAACATTCATTTTATGGTTTCTTGAAACTGGATTCTTCAGAAAATCTGCATTTTAAATGGACCGCCTGCCTTTCTGACCTATTTTAACTTTAGAACCAAAATTCGTACCCGCAAAAGATTTTTACAAATAATACAAACTGTGGTTATGTTTTATGCATTATTTGCTACCGACTTCCAAAACTCGAGTTATGTTTCACCTTTTAGTGTTTATTTTTAAGTCTTAGGATGATACATTTTTCTAACTACATATATTGATATTATCCGAACCCGATTTCAGTAAAACTTTAATGAAACCACCACTAAAGTACGACCTTTTTTAAGTATGGGAAACCATCAAATGACTCCTCCCGCTCTGGGTGAAGCAGAAAGGAGTGTCAAACTCTTACTGACTAAAACCCATCCGTGCCCTTTGTGTTCTGGAACACAAAGCGCACGCTGCGGTGACTCTTTCGAACAAATTGCGCAACCTCGAACTAAAGTAAAAAAAACTACATACATACATACATACATAAACTCACGCCTTTTTCCCATGGGGGTAGGCAGAAACTACAGAGCGCCATATGCTACGATTCTTACATACTTCTTTTGCTTCGTTTACATTCATACATGTTGTCATACACACACGCCGGTTGCGAGTACTACGCACCTGACCTTTCTGAAGAACATCACCAATAAGGTCTATGTATGTCCTTCTTGGGCGTCCCCTCCCGGCGTTCCCACTTACATCTGCCTTGTAAATACCTTTCGTTAGTCGCCTTTCATTCATCCTTTCAACGTGACCAAACCATCTAAGCATACTCTTTTCAATTTTTGTTACTACATCTTCTTTTAAACCACAACGTTGCTTTATATCATCATTCCTCAATCTGTCATTAATTGTTACACCACACATACTTCGCAAGGAACGCATTTCTACAGCATTTATTCTACTTTCATGTCTCTTTTGCCACACCCAACATTCACTTCCATACGTTAGTGTAGGCACCAGCACACCATTGTGAACAGCCAGTCGTGCCTTTTCGGACATAGACTGGCTGGTCACAACGCCATGTATAGCGCCATTCACTTTATTTCCTGCATTCACTCTCCTTTCCACATCCGCCTCAATCTTTCCATCCCTTGTAAACAGACTTCCCAGATATACAAAGTCATTCACTTGTTCTACACTCATATCGTTTATTTTCACATTGCACAACGACACGTTTTCGTCTCTTTCAAACACCATGACTTTCGTCTTATTCACATTGATGTTCATCCCTTTCATCTTATATGCTTCATTCATCTTGGTCACCATGTCTTGCAACTGTTCCGCTGACGATGCAAGAAGAACTTGATCGTCTGCGTAGAGGAGGCATTTGACAGGCAACTCATTCATCCTCAATCCACACTCACTCTCTTTTAAATCTGTCAGACAACTATCCATGTATAAGTTGAACAGCCAAGGTGACGCTACACAGCCCTGTCTAACTCCCCTAGAGATGTTAAACCAGTCTGTGTATGCCCCGTTTATCCTGACACAGGCACTGGAATCCCTATATAAAGATTTCAGTGCCCGTACCAAGCACCAGTCCACACCATACATCGAAAAAAAACGAAAAAAAACTAACAAACAAAAAAAGAATTATAAAAAAACAAACATTTTTAAATCATAAGTAGTGTACAGACAAAATGTGAACCTTCTCCTTTTTAAAGTAGCTTTAAAATCACATAGATATATTCTCTTCATTCAATTACACTAACATCTTCCCAAGACAGATGATTGTTGGGAAACATTCGAGATAAAAAGGGCCGATGTCACTTGTTGCTCAAATCTGGTATGCGTCACACGTTTGCGACGTCTCGGTGCCTTCTAAACTGTGTTTAGGAACGTCTGTCTTACCCGCCTTTTTATTTCAGACCATTTCAATTCTATTGGGCTTGGGAAATGTGGAGGAGTTTCCATTTAATGGTAAGAGTTTATTGTCACGGTTGGGCTTGTGGCTTATAAACTTAGGCGTATGAGACGATTGAAGGTTAAAATAATGCTTGCTGAGGTTGGTTGATGGGTGACGGCGGGTCAGTATCGGATGTTATTTGTAGATCTTTGACATTCGTTTGAGTAGTCAGAAGTCTGAAAGTCTGACAACAGCAGGTCTAGCCATATAACAAATTCTATTTCTATTATCGTAATCGATAATGAGACAATATAAAGAAAATGGCGTTTATGAAATCAGCTGTTTGTCAACTGTCAAGTGTTAACGAGTAGAATTTGTAAGTAATATGGCTGAAAATAAAATACACTTGACAGTTGACAAAAAGCTGATTCCATTGCATATACGCCATTTTCTTTCTATAATACTCATAGAAATAGAATAGAAATAGAATTTGTAATATTGTCAACACAATAACTGGATAGTGAAACCAGACGTAGGCAGTCTTATGTGTAAAATACTAGTAAGTAAATAATCACCTAGACCCTTAAATGAGTTAGAATCCGACTGTAAGCATAGTTTTTGGGATCATCGGACACAAGATTGCAAGTTCCGCAGTGCAACCGCGACCACTAATTTACAGTGCGTTAAACAACCAGTATTTTACTAAAATGTATCAATTAAAATATCATGCGGTTTACAGCCGAAACAAGTAAAATTCTTCCGTTTATCAGGTTCATCGAATTATTTCAGTTGAATAGACATGCATGTAACCGTACACCGACCGCAATGCATTACGATACCCGACCGTGTGCTAAAAGTGGTCGTTTCAGTTAAATTCAATGTTAATGTTAATTCAATGTTTGTTACTGGCCAAAACTGAGCATGTATTACTACCTACCCAAATGTTCTTTCTTTGGTATTCTTCGTAGAGTCGCTGAGCTTCTCAAGTTCCTTGTAAAGGTCATTTTACTGACAAATGCATACACTCCCTGGAAAGGTTCACACATAGATCAGTATGTTTTACCTTCCGAAGACCATCTCAAATTCTTACTGGCCAAAACCGTGCGCTTGGATGATTATCTAGACAAACGTTCTTTCCTTGGTTTTGTTCGCCGAGTTGCTAAGCACCTCAAGTTCCAAGTTAAACTCATTATTACTGATAAACTAATGCACGTCTAGCTAGACAGGTCTACTCATAGATATCTGTTCGGTTCTTTCCTTAAAAGGCCATCAGACATTAATGTGCATGATTTACTTATATAATCTCACTACGATAATGTCTGGTCTTTAAAGGAGACTGTGAGCTCTAAGTTTCTTTTCAAAGTGTTTCTAGTCAGATAGTGAAACATTGACTTCACTAGGTAAGACAAATGCTTGGAATGACGCGTAAAAGATTTTGTACAAAATTATGATTATCATCTGCCTAGCCATTTCCCTAACTATATTGGGGTCAGCTTCCAGTCTTACCTGATGGGCAGGTAACATACCAGTGTTTGAAATGGAGCGACTGCTTGTCTGACCTCCACGACCCAGTGACTAAATAACATGAACACGACTACCCTTAGCAACTTTCAAAGAACTACAAATGACAGCAGGCACCGACGGCTTCAAGAGGTTGTTCGTCTATGTAAGCATAACCACTCGCTGGAACGTGGGAGATGCGTTGGAGAGTCAATTTTGTTTTTAATTATATAAATCATCTGACTGTAACCTGTATCCCTATTTGTTCATTATATATTCTTAAGGTTTGAGTGAGGTTCTTCAGAAAGGTCAGGTGCGTAGTACTCGCAACCGGCGTGTGTGTATGACAACATGTATGAATGTAAACGAAGCAAAAGAAGTATGTAAGAATCGTAGCATATGGCGCTCTGTAGTTTCTGCCTACCCCCATGGGAAAAAGGCGTGAGTTTATGTATGTATGTATATTCTTAATATATTTTGTTTTTTATCTACTTATTTATTTATGTATATTATTATATTTTATGCCTCCTAGGCCCTATCAGAATAACAGCGCAGAGGTATTGATTGTATTTCTTTAAACATCGTACTGAGATAGGGGCCTTTTTGGCCTCGCACTGGTCTTTTTGTTATTTATTTAAGATGTTAAATTTAGTTTTAGTTTTAAACTGCTAAATTCCTGTGCGTGTCCCAAATAAACATAATTATTTTACTTTCTTTCTTTTCTTTAATACTAAGATATAAATAATTATCATTTATCAGGCGTTTGAACCGGGATGAAGTGAAACGAATACACGTGTACAGACCGTACACGTGCCGTGTTGTCTTTCCGTACATTTAAGGTTGGAGGGCGTAAGTTTATTTATTAGTGCTGTTTTCTCTGCTAGCTATTAGAAAGCCAATTTCCGTAATAAAAACTGTTCAAATCTAGTCGCAATCTCATGTCAGCGACAATCTAATGTCAAAAATTTGACAAAAAATTATGGAAATTAGACGTATTTTTGACAGGTCGAGACTGACATTACTATTATAAATATGGAAATTGCCCCTGTTAGCTACTTGATGCGGAATACGGAATGCCGATAAATGAGGACAGCGCAGGACCGATCGTTGTAACAATTTTCGGGAAGCCTAAATATACAGCAATGGATGTCTTCTGGTTGAAATGATAATCATGATGATAATTTGTATAAGTAACGTCAGCGTATGCCTCTACTTATATAGCTTCGATAAAAGAATAATAGTGTACCCAAAAGCGCATTACTAATATAATTTTTCAAAATAAAGAAAAAGCCAGTCGCTACTGCTTAGCCACAAAATCCACCAACCAATCAGACAGAAGCTATTTCAACATCATACTGTGTGTACAAATAATCCACACAGCGTATTTTAAACTGTAAAATAACTATCAATTCCATTCAACCATTTCGACCCCACTTTTAATTACTTCAACAAAAAGGCAGCGCTTACAAAATAGCAGTAAATAGTAAATACAGCGCTGTAGCGCTACATTGTAACGTAATCCCACATGTAGTCCGTTGCTAATAAACTGTAGTTAGCAGTTGTGCTCATGTCGCTGTGACGTCATGAACAAAATGGACGGTGACGTAGAAGTACGAAAATGGAAGATGCTCAAATAATTTATCATACTAAAAAAATGATAAGTTAAGTTAACTTTAATAAATTAATAAGCAGAACCGTGTTCATTTTGCGTACAAATTTAAGTTAAATATTACAAGAGATCTGGATGTGTTGTTATTAATTCTGATTCACTGAAAAGTAATGCATAGCGTGAATAACTATTATTAGAAGCTTACTAAATTTTGAATTTTTAATAATGCTTCCCCTCAAGTGGTTAAAAACAAAACGTCGTTGGAAATAACTTAAAAAGAAGATCAGAGTATAGAAAACATGGAAATCAAACAACAGAATAAATAAAACCTAAATCCAGAAGCTTAAGAATTTAAATAAAATTAAAAAATTGTTAAATTAAAATGCCGTCAATTGTATCGACAAGAAAGAACAACAAAGAAAGTGTACAAGAAAGAGTATTCTATTCAATATTAAATTGCTGAATTGTAAAGTAAAAAAAGAGAAAAAAAGACTTATTATTTTTGTTTTTAAAGTTCAAATTTTTTTTCACTGTGACACATGTCATCTTACACTATGAACAAAATATACTAACTGGTATAACAGCTATGTTTACACTTTTTTTTATTCTTTAAAGTCTATAAACATTCATATTCCTAACTCTAGGTATAACGAGCTACCTAAAATGTATCATAAACTAAATTATTCTACATGAATTTCATATTAGCCAATTATAAAGTTATATTGTTATCAAATTAAACAACTGGGACTATCAAAGTAAGTAGATAAAGTCTTACATAAGTAATTGCTTGTAAGATTATCTGGAAATGTTTTATTTTTCTTTCTTCTTTTTGTTAAAGTTTTAAGTTAAAATATTGTAAATGTAAAGGCAGGGCTTGCTTAGAAATTAAAACGCCATTGTTTGTTTGATTTTGAAAGTATACATTAATTACAAAACATACATACATACACATAAAAAATATCTTTAAGTTTTAAAACTAAATTTAATGATAGTATGGAACATAACAATATTATTTCTAACACACAAATGATTCGTAGTTTTCGATGCACCACGTTTCGCAGAGCATTTTCAGTTCAAATAAGGCTTTATCAACCAGTTGCGTGGAACCGAGTCCGATCCAAAATTGAGCGCCGAATGAGCATTTACAGCAAACAATTGAGCAAAGGTTGAGCATAATACATTTCAGTACAATTTGTATGTGAAGACAATTTAGCTGTATCGACTTCGTGTTTATTACGAATAGCAGACTGAATTTATTTCATGAAATTGGTCGCGCGAAATGAAGGTTTTTCACAACAGATTTGTTTGCTTGATTCAGAGAAAATTCAGGATGAGATGTGACTTTTTGTGTTGTCTAGAACATAAAAGATTCTATCTGAAATAAGTAGATACCCTCACCCGCACGTTAGTGGTAATAATTTGACTGAATGTCAAGATATTCCCACCAATTTATTATGAGCAAGCATTTTTTTTCTAATTCAATGACACAAATGAAATGGCTGTGTATGATAATGATGAAAATGACAATTTCAGTTTTTAAAAACATTCGACATTAGGTGTCTTATTATAAGCTTAGTTATTTTGTTTTGTTGTTCCTTTTATTCATATATTTGCCTATATGGCTGGTTCTCAAAACGTAACATTTTCTGTATCTATTAAAGCTTATTTTTACTTATGTATGTCAGTACTTACCGCAAACCTAAACCAAAACGGACCTAGACCTAAGTTAAAGCCTAGTTTTTTTATAATTTAATAATCGACAAACATGTACTCTTATAAAAAATATTGAGATAGATTTATGATAGTACAAGTTTAAACCTTGGTGATTTTCGGTTTTTATTTAACTAAGATAATCCTGTACCTATTCTTTTGTAAAATGATAAATAAATAAACACGTAGTACCTAGTAGCAAAAGCATCTTTCATCTTCCAAGCATCACCACTGATGTCCAGTTGACTGTACCTTGTAGGTGTCGATCAAGTATTCATATATTTAAATTGTGAATGAAAAATAAGGGTCCGCCTCCAGCTTACTTACATCAACTTCAAATTAAAAGGCTTCACGAATAAATAATCCATTACGAATAAGATTAAAGGCTACATTTCCACATAGCACACAAAACACTTTCTGTATCTCCCATCAAAATGCAAGCGAGTGAAAGCTTTGAGGTAACAGAGGCAACTTGGACCTTGATTGCGGATCGCAAATGTTTGCTGGGGCTCACGAGAACCGCATCAATTATTCAAATAACTACCTACAGAGACTGACTAGACGAGTAATTTTGGGAATATTACCCGTGGAGGGGCACGAAATGTAAGCTGCTTACAAGTTTCGCGTCAAATAACTTGGAGATACCCGACAATGGCTCTTGTGTATGGGAAGCATGCAAGTCCGGGGCCGTCCGGACTGTTAGGTAGGTACTTAAGTGACGTTATTAAGCTGATGAAAAGACCTATTGATCGTGAGTGTTGCTCGCTCTCCACAGTTTCGGATACTAAGCTGATATTACACACATAAAGTTTGCTACTTAATTAACATGGGTACATGATAGGTACATTTTATTTCTTTGACTAAAATACGCACATACGTTTTTCTAAGCCGGATTCTGAACCACTCGCAGTTATCCAAACATGCCGAAAAAATCTCAACTTAAATATAGAAAAAAACTGGGCAAGTGCGAGTCGTACTCGAACACGAAGGGTTCCAAACCATATTACACTATTAGAGATATCACTATAACTTTAAATAGATACAATAAGTATAAGTATGAACAGACGCCAGCACATCAAGTTACCCCAATGTAACAATTTTTTTTTATTGTTTTTCAACTTTATGTCGAACAGAATAAGGTTCATATTCAAGTAGGAAAATTTGCCACATTGGGGTAACTTGATGTGCTGGCGTCTGTACATGATAAACTGTTAAGGTAGAGCAAAAAAACGTCCATAATACGTTTCACCCATGTTTCCATTTATTTAAAAAATAAATTAATTAACATAAATAAAATAAATAAATAAATATTCCACAACTTTTTCACACAACACACACACACACACACTTTTTCACACTTTTTCACTTTTTCTTTTTACATAACTAAAGAGAACTATTATTGAATATTTTTTTAAATTGTTTTTCGTAAGAGCAGTTATATAATTGAATTCAATAATCGGGGTGACATATTCTTTATAGAAAAAACCCTGTAAGTAAAAAAAGATTAAAAAAAGAGCAGTTATACAAATACCCACTCTTTGATACTTTCAGCGGTCTGCCAATTACGGTTTATGAGATACAGCCCGCTGACAGACAGTCATGCGAACAGACGGACGGACAGCGGATGCTCAGTAATAGGGTTCTGTTGGCACCCTTTTAGTACGGTACCCTAAAAATGTTCAATCTGAATAAAGTGTGCTACGGTGGGTTTTACCAAAAAGGGAAGAAGGATTAAAGAGGTCGCGAAGCTGACATAGTAGGATTAACTGAACGGTGCCGTGTCAGCAAATGAATGACGATTCTTCGAACGGATACATTATTCACTGGAAGGCGTATTCACTTAAAGGAAAGAAACACACATTATAACTTTAGGATTTTTATTAGATTATGCACCAAATGTATACATTTTATGGGTATTATAAAGTGTGTAATATTTTTAGTTTATTTTATTTAGAAGTTTGATGGAAATCTGATCTTAAATTCCTTGACTAACATAGTTTTTTTAAGTGCACCGATAATTTGGACAATCATAGTTTGAAATAAATTTCTTTTATTTTATTTTAATATTTATTAATAAATGGAATTTTCCATTTCTGACCATGTTTATCCCATCTATGTAATAAATACTAAAAATATACTAATTTAGTAACTTAATATTGTTAATAACAATTTGTATCGAGTACAAAGGTCATCAACACCCGATTTTTTTATGACACTCAATCGTTCATTGCAGTCTAATATTTCCGTTCGGTGGTTAATACTATAGAAGTAAGGATTGCGCTTCCTAATAAAAATGCTGGAGGTCTTAATTATTTGTTTAGCTTAGACATCTCGGCAGGATTGCCCGGTAAAGCAGTTCACATCCTCCTTTAGGATAACAGCGAGATGTCCCAACAAAAAAAAAAACTTAATAAATAGTCTCACCAAGTTCTATGTAAAAAACAGGCGTTGTTTTTTTAATTGTCTTTATTTTGTTGATTGTTGTTGTTTTTATTTTTATTTAAAAAGCCCTTCCGTCTAAATGGACCCTTTTTCTTGTCTTGGTTTCTATTTAAATACTACTTCTATTATTATAAGGCTTTTTCTAAAAGGATATAAAGCAACACAAACCTTCAAACGTCCATTTATTGAAATATTTCTCTACCACGAACTTACATACATTAATAATTCAGTCTGTAAGTCACTTCTAGTGAAGGTAGAGGTTGATGACTTTCGTAAAATAGGCTTAGCCGGTGGCAACACGTCAATAAAATCTGACACTTGTCAACGAAAAAAAAACGCTTACATTTTCAACTGGTCCCCTTTTTTATATCAACTGCGACAATTTCGTCAAAAAAAGTTTTTTTGAAACTATTTTAAATGTGACGTGTCAGCGTTGGACAATCAGAGACATACACGAACCAGTCTAGTGACACTTAGACTGACAGACAACTGTCAGTATATGTGTCACTAGACTGGTTCGTGAAACGTAGCCACGAAATTTATTCTGTTTATCTGAACTCTTTGTAAACTTGAGTAATTTATTGTTAATCTGAAAAGTACTGAATAAATAGAAACAATTTTTTATATGGAAGGAAATCTGAAATCAAAATTTAATCATTATCACGAGTTTGAACTGAAGTTAAAAAAAATGTTATTGAGTTTTTCTATCTGGAATTCCTCAGTAGCAGCCCGGAGTCTGGATTCGTGCCCGATTGATGGCAATAGGCTCGCCCCCTATTACATGGGACTTAAACATAACTGGCGAAATGTGGGTGTACTACCAGGTTTACCTCTGCCTAGCCCTTCGGGGATTACAGGCGTGACGTTATGTAATGTAATGTATAAAAAAATCCCATGTTAGTGTTGATTTAATAGTGAAAGTTGTTAATAGGTCCTGTAACCCCAGCATATTAATAAGAAGTGAAACTCTTGACGTAACCCCTTAAAAAAAGATGAACTAAACCTCACCTTGTAGACTGGTCATTAACCAATTTACACACGAAATCTTTTAAATTTTCCAATTATTATTTTAGATTGCCTAGTGAATATTTTATTAAAACACGCGCTACAATGATGGCCGACACATAGTGACGTCATACCGCGTTAATATATCCAAAGCCTTATTAAAATTTAAAGCAAAAGTTGCATCGCGCCGGAGTCTAACACAGCATCGCATTTACAAGCGCGCCTATAATTTCGCTATCGGTATTACGGCACGGAATCTTTAATTAATACCCTCAACGTTCCTTTAATATTAGATCATTAAAACCGCAATGTTCTAAAACTTACCTGCTTTCAAAACTCTAAGTTATATAAACAATGCGAAGTTTACGGTTAAACTTTGAACCGGTACCTATGTCAGGTTTACAAGTTATAACTTCCGATTCTAATTAAAAATTTAACAAACCGGATAATGGCGGTTGCTTTTAGCTAAATCATGAATATAATTTTGTATTGAATGGAGCTCGGTAACAAAGGATGGATTAGTTTTCAATGGAAAATTTAGCTTATTTTATTTAATCTTTTAGCTAGTTAGTTACCTATCAACCTACAAATAAAATCGAAATTATGGGATTTTTTTTTTAAGAATACCTTTAGAAATATCCTACATAAGTATAAAACACGAGAGGTAACTATGAACAACATACATATGTACCTTTTGAAGACTGGCAAAGAGACAAAAAAATAAAATCATTCATTTTTTTTAGTCGGTTCAAAAACTTCTCAATTCAGTAGTATTAGTTTTTCTCAACCAATTTTGCCCCCAGTCCGAGACAAAATAATACCCACTAAGATAAAAACAACAGCGCATCAATAATTCGCACCTCAATAACAACGAATTATTATTTCAACGTTCTGAAACAACGGCTTGCTTGCAGTAGTAACCACTGGAGACTCGGCGAAGACTAAGCTTGCCTTCGTGATGTCGTTGGCAAGATACTTAGTTAACTTCCAGTCTTCCACGAGAACGGTCGAGTTTCTTCCAAATAAAAATAAAATTAAATATATTTGAGAAAACTCGGTCTGACTCGAGTAGGGAAAGCAATTGTGTTTACATCTAGATTACGTTGTGTTTATTTGTTGTAAATGTGTTTGGAATTGTGTATTTAGGATGGATTGATAATACAGGGTGAAAAAGGCACATGAACGCAGAACTTATACCATCAGTTTTTGACACGATTTAAATCCAAAACGTGGTTAATCTTAGGTTACGTAGAGCAGGACACATTAAAATTTTAATTACAGGTACAATAAATATATTTGTTACAACACGCGTTACATGATACTTGATATTGAACATATGGATGGAATTAATATAAAATAACAATAGTAAAAAAATATCCGACGAAGATTTTTTCGAACAAAACCAATAGGCAAGAAATATAACACGCCGATGTGCTAAGCTGTGCTGCTACAATTGATCTAAAAAATTACAAATTATTTCAGATTGAAGTAACTTTCCATGTCATAATTTTATTCATACACACTCCTAATAAGACATTCCCCCTATTCTGTCATCTAACAAGTTGAATTTCTTTGAAAAAAAAAACGGTGAAGCATTTTTAACCTTTTAAGCGCTTGGCTAAATATTAAGTAGTTGCCGTGCCCCTAGCGCCGGGCCAAAATTGCTACAAATCAATAAAATAATACCTACAGTAAATAAGGAGTAAGGATAAACAATTGTTGCATCGATTTTTAGTTTTTGTTACATAAATAATATCTCACAAACAAACAAAAACAACATAATGGCGAAATGTGGGTGTACTACCAGGTACACCTCTGCCTAGCCCTTCGGGGATTACAGGCGTGTCGATATGTATGTATGTATGTAAATAATATCTCAATTCTATAATGGTTTTAGTTACACAGTCAGTATTTTGAAAGTAAAACGAAAAAAACATGCATGTTCTCTGTCGCAAAAATACGACACGTAGGTAGGGACACGGAAATATATATGCGACACAAGCGGAAGGTTAAATATAAAAGAATTGAACAAACCAAAAGATAATAATGAAACAAACAGTGTAATGCGTAGATATAGATACAGTACGTATCTACTAATACTTGTTGATTTTTAACATTTCCCCACATTTTCGTACAGGATAAAAGCGGACAAAATAGAAAACAGACAATCCAATTACGTTTGTCACGTTAAGTTATTATGCAAAATTGGTTCCAAGGCTTTTTGTCTCAAACAGTCGGTAGCCGACATTACTTTGTAATATAATCAAGCAGAAATATTGTTTCCTTTGTGTCCTACGGTTTCAAAGCGCTTAGATATTTTTGTGCGGTGCAGTTTTGTTTTCATTCGATTTAAATAAATAAATATTCCACAACGCCATCAAGTCCCAAATTAAGCTTGAGAGCTTGTGTTATGGGTACTAAGAGCTGATAAACATACTTATATATTTCTAAATATATACATATTATAGATAAATTACACCCAGACACAGAACAAATGATCGTGCTCATCACTCAAACATTTGTCCTGGGTGTGAATTTTTATTTATTTATCAACATACATTTACCATTACAGATAACCAATGCGGTAAATGGGCCCTAATTAATTCATAACTTAAACTTATTTTACTTCGAACTATATTTAATTGAACCCACGACCTCCGGCATAGCAGTCAGGTTCACTACTAGACCAACAGGCCAGTCATAATCATGATTTGAATGTCGTTATTGGCATTGGAGATAACAGAGGGAACTTTAATGCAATCTTTCCATAAATCAAGTAACACGAGCCTTTCTGTATCGGAATTTTTTTGTTACTACTGAAAATATGCTTGTGCCAAAATAATAATAGCCTCACAGGTCGAACGAAGCTTAAGCTACGCTTGACGAGGTTGCTCCGTGGATGGATGGCCATTACTGACCATTCATTACATATCAAAGACACCTCCGTGCCTCGGAGAGCACATCAAGGATTTGGTCCCGGCTGTCATTTGTAGATCTTTGACAGTAGTTACAGTTAGGGCGCCTTCAAATTTGCCGCCAGGTGCCACGCGGCGGCAGCGCGGTTGCAGCGCTACCGTCGCGCTGCTTTGTTAATAAATATAAATAAAAAACGCGCGACTGCAGCGCCACACCCGCGCTGTGGTCGCGCATCGGTTCATAAATCGACTAGTGATGATGCGTACGTGTTTTTATTCAGACACGAACGAAAATCGGCTGAACAATATATCGATGAGGTTGAAACTAAATGTACAACACTATGATGCTCGAACCTAGCGGTTGCGCCCTAAGAAGCCCAAAAAGCTGTTTACCAGTTTAACCAAGGGGTATCGTGTTACCCAGTAACTGGGTTGTAAAGGTCCGACAGGCAATCGCTCTATGTAAAATATTAGTATTCAGGTGTACCCGTTAAACTGAAAGCTGACCTTGGGAAAAGGGATGCCTGTTATGGATTATACTGCCTCGTTGGTCTAGGGTTCGGTCAGAGTCTAGGACATTTAGCCAATTGATGGCAATAGTCTCGTTCCCTATTACATATGACTTATACTAAAACAGGCGCAATATGGGTGGACTACAGGCAAAGAGACTTAAGATAGGTACCTACTATATAGGGTGACTGGTAATTAGTGACCGATACTTAAACACGTGATTGTAATCATGAAAACGAATAACTTTCTCAAATAAACTTTTTTTATACTCATTAACTTTCAATTAATTTAATTACTTCAGTACTGCACAACGGAAGCGCTGGGGGTGGCGGGGGGGGGGGGGGGGGGGGGCGTGTGACGCTACTAATAGTAGATTTTGCCCTTCCCGAGGTCAGACTATCAGCTGATCGACCACAGGCGCGCGCGCGGGAATTTTAAAGAGCGCTTTTGTTATTTTATTGTGTTACTAGCAGACGTCACGCAGTTTCACGCGCGTAGTTTCCGTTCCCGTGGGAATACGGGGATAAAAAGTAGCCTATGTCCACCGGGAATAGTGTAGCTTTCCACCAGTATAATAATTTTTAAAATTGTGTCATTAGTTCCGAAGATTACCCCCTACATACAAACTTACAAACATACAAACTTACAAATTTTACCTCTTTATAATATTAGTATAGATAAGTTATTGTGAATAAAAAAAAAGTTTCTTTGGGAAAATTTATTGAAATCATGAATACAATCACGTGTTTAAGTATCGATCACTAATTACCAGTCACCCTATAGAGAGGACAAGCTAAGAAATGTCATAGAAAAACTTTTATCCTATGTCTCAGTAACGCCATCTAGCATAATACAGCAATATTGGAGCGGCAGCAGCGACTTGTGTCCTTTAGAACCAAAGAGATTTAAAATACTATAGAGCGGGCATGTCAAGGAAATGTCATAGAAAAACTTTGATCCCATGTCTCAGTAACGCCATCTAGAATAATATATCAATATTGGAGCGGCAGCGGAGCGTACTACAAAAAACTCATAGACTTGTCACACAGGACACACTTTTTCGGACGAAAATTTTGTTCGTGATGTCCGGTCTATAGGTATTGAATGTCTTTGTTTAGAACACAAATATCGATGAAAATTTTGCTCTTGATGTCTCGTCCATGATAAGTATACTTGACAAAATTTAAGTTTATAGTCCCACATCTAGATAACAAGAAAAGATTCGACACATATTTTTATTTCACGTAATCAAAAAATAACGGCCATGCATTGAGTCAAAATATCGCATGACGTCACTAGCCAGTACAGTTTATACTAGATAATAACGTTACAGGCCCCATCTCCTCAACTTTAACGCGGTTTACCAATCTAAGCAGTTTTCCATTAAGTAATTTGAAAAAGAAACAAAATATTTGTGTATCATTCTTTATAATGTAACTGAACTAATTATATTTTGATATTTATATTCTGTCAAACAACCTATTTAATATCTTTGACTAAAGGTAAACCTCTGGCCTAACCCTTTGGGGATAACAGGGGTAATGTTATGTTCATGTTGTGGATTAGCGACCAGCATAGAATAATGGTCGCTATTATGATCCGAAGAAACTATTGTTGAAGACTGACCTTTAAAAGATATGACGATGTCTTACTTAAAGCCAATATTGCTACTTGAAATGACGTCACAGAAGAATAGACATAGAACAGGTCTTGAAGTTTTTCACTTATGATCTTTTTTTAATGTCTTCTTATCAGTGTAGTCTCTTTTGCGTTGTTGTTTTTTTTTAAGGAAGACATTACATTGGGTAACTGTCTGTTCAGGTTTTTAATTTTACCAGACGGTAAGTCTTCTATATCTGTCTGTCTGTCTGTTTGCGATAAACTCAAAAAGTACGGCACCGATTTTCATGCTGGATATTTCACCAATGGATAGAATGGTTCTCGACGAAGGTTTGAGTATTAAATTTGTCAAGATTTTGTATACATTTACTAAAATATAAAGATATTTGTTGGCGGTGTCGGAAAAAAATAAGCCGTCTGGGAGATGGGCGCGATAACCGACATCCACTCGGGCGAAGCCGCGGGCATCAACTAGTATTAAATAAAAAAATCTTGTCGAAAATGACAAGTATACCTACCCTGCTGCGATGAAAACACCAATCAAAATCACAAAAGGACTTCACCACAAAATTATCCAATTCGTTACATAATAAAATGGAGCGGCCTGGCCCGCAAGCCAATGGGGCATGCCACCAGAATAGCTTCTATCAATATGCTAGGGTCTTTCTTACGACTACATACGTCTTTATGGTTCGTTGGCCCCCTCGATACGTCTCTTTGGAATTAAATTAAGGATGAAACCAATAGGAGATAGGCAGTCGATTTCGCGGCGGCTAAATTACGCGCATGCCTTCTTATGCGAAATTCAGGGTAGGATTGCGATAGATCGAAGGATTTCGGTTACATTCGTGATTAACTTGCTTTATAACGAACTAGATGATGAGGGTTACCCTCGATTGTTAAATTGCAGGGAGATTTATTCAAGCAGTATTTTTAGCGAAATTTATAGCAGCACTCTTGGTATATTTAAAATTAGAAGTCAGACAAAGGATATTTTCAAATTAAAGCACACAGCAGATTCTTGCAAAAACATGCATATTAAAAAAATGTCTAGTAATACACGAATAAAAATTTAATAATATGCTCTTAAAGCATTACAAAAACCTCAAGAAATCTTAAACTAATCCCAAAAGCATTAGACAAGAGTTTAATAAGTTTAATATAAATTATGCTACGGTAATATTTACATGAAAGTCGTGGGTCCTTTTTAGTGGAATAACACGCTAGCTTCAGCTTCAGCGCTGCTTTAATTAATTTACCTTTAAGAGTTAGCTAGCCTTTTGTTTTTTATTAAAAAGACCACCCACTTGCGCGTCTTTCTTCATATAAATTATGTAAAAGGATGAACGGGGAATATGACAAATAAATGACGTTAATTTCATTGGCGGGTTTTACCTCTTAATCTTTTACAGAAATGTTGTACCTTCTTGTTTTTGTTGGCTCTTGTTAAAAACACAGAGCATGAAACTGTGTAATGGGATGAGCCATAAGGTAGCAGTCATTAAAAAATCTTATGACTACGGAGGAAGCTACCTTTTGAAAGGGGCAATTAGAATCATTTTGTTGTTCGATCTACGTTAAGTAAGAAGTTCAGTCTGACGTTCAAAACTTAATTTTATCGGTCTAATTAAAATAAATTATTTCACTACTACTTGACTTTTACTAATGTACAATTTTAAGGTACCTACATGTACGACATTAAGGTACCTACTAAACTCTTTATCAGCGATAAATCAAATATACAAACCGCTTCATTAAATTATCTGATCATACAATAACTATTTTCCATAGTATACCTTCATGCACAAAATTTACCAACTATGATATCATAATTGTTTGTTCCATGCACTGTAGTTTGTTGCTATAATTAAAATATCAGTTGAACTTCCACCAGTCTATAGGTTCTGGTACAATAACCACGTCAGCGAACTTGAGCCTTCTCGCCGACTGCACTAACACATAAGCAAATGCCTAAATAATAGTATACTGTAGGAATTTCAATCCTCAGCGCTGAACCGAGCGTTGAAAATCAAATGATGTACTTTTAGCAACCATTTAGGAGTCGCCTTCGTGTAGTTTCTAACTAAACCTCGCTACCTGAACCCCTCTTGTTATGTACTGCAATTGCGTTCACTAATAACAAATACTCTGCAAATATCTCGCTCCAGAAATTTAATTGCTACGCACCCACAAATTGGCCTCCGTTTAACATGCAGCTTCATCCTAAAATGTTGAAAATAGCAGTAATATTGAAATTGTGGTTACCTAATCGTAATAATGGGGTAAGGGTACGTTTACGATAGATCGCGGTTCACGAGCTTTTAGCGAAGTCACTGTTTAATCCGTGTCCATGAACTGGTAGAATTAGCGCTTTTTTTGTACACAGTGGAAATCCTCCTGGAATTCTTACTGGTGACAAAGGGAGATTTTGGACTCTTATTGGCTAAAACCGCCGTGGTACTCAACTTCTGCCTATGGCCGGTTGTGCGGGATTCGCATAAGCATTCACTGTTTGCCAATAGTTATCAGCGAGTTCCATTACTCACAAATAAAAAAATAATAAAAAAAATTGAATAAATATATTATTATTATTTTGAATAAATATATTATTATTTATTAACCGACTTTCAAAAAAGGAGGAGGTTCTATGTTCGTGTGTATGTTTTTTTTTTTTTTTTTTTTTTTTTTTATGTATGTTACCTGATTTCTCCCCCATTTGTGGACCGATTCTCAAAATTCTTTTTTTGTTTGAAAGAGTATACTCCTGAGGTGGTCCCATTTTAATTTGGAGAAGATCTGGTGCTGATCTTCGGAGATATACAACGGAACTCTTCAGAAATAGACGGCAAATCTGTCGTGATTGCTGGAATCGCTTGGATGTTTATTGTTTATACAACATCATGACGTATCATCACGCCTGTGTGCTCTAAGGGGTACGCAGGTGGGTACAATATACCTAGATTTCGTCAGTTAGGTATGTTAATTTTAATTTATTAGGGATTAGTGGAAAACCCTATTATCATGACATGTATTGTTAACAATTAAGAATATAAAATAAATTCATGGCAAATATTTATAAGGCAACAACTAAAAATGGAAAAATAAAAAACTTTTTTGCAAAAAATAAAACCGACTTCAAAAAAAACACTAAACGGTGTAAAATAACTCTAAATTCGGAAGTCGGTGGCCCATCATGAGTAAGACAAACCCACCAAAGCCACAGAATTCCGAATTTAGAGTTATTTTACTCCGTTTAGTGTTTTTTTTGAAGTCGGTTTTATTTTTTGCAAAAAAGTTTTTTATTTATTATTAATCGAGTGGCCATGCGGGGCCTCCTTAGTCGGACGAAGAACGCCCCAAGCACCCGCCCGCAGTCTAGCTAATGTTAATATAATGTTATTTAATAAACATAATATACACAAAAATTTACACTGCCAGTTACAGGGTGCATGTTTTAATACTGTGTCATGGAATTTTAATGCACGGCTAATATAAAGTAATTTACATGTCGCCAAATAAATAAAATAAATAGATCTCAGATCGTTTTGGGCCATTTCTGGGCGTTCAGTGCTTGTCTTCTTTGGAAGGAGAGGATGACATGTGTCTTCACTTTCTCGCTCAGTGGCCTCGTTACAGACATGAAATCCTAGTAAAAGGAAGCCGCTTAACGCTTCTAATCAGACCATCAATTATACGACGACGGTCGGGAGCTTGTTTTGACAAAACGCGCGTCCAATACTTCCCGTCTGAACTTTGCACAAAAGATATTAGATTTTGTGGTCTGCCCGTTGTCTAAGGAACTTAGCAATCTAAATGTTGAGACAGCGTCGGCATGCCTGCCGTGCTTTATTAAATAGTTCTACCTGCTATTATTGCGAAGCATCTCAGTTCTGTCCGAGATTATTTTCTGCTTAAATAGACGGTACAATCTCATAACATAGTGAATTTACTAAGATATAAGATTAGGTAAAATGTCGGACATTCTTAAACTTGTAGTGTCTTTTAATAAGAATGTAATCTTTTACTTTACTAAACTGGTGTTTTAATTTTACCAATTTACCAATAAAAAAATATTTATTAATCAGAGCAAGTGAATACAACATGTTCTCGTATTAGCTAATGCAAAGGGGTTCGAACCTTAGTACTATAAGACCACAATAGTTTTTCAAAGTCAATAAGGCGATGTTTACTCCCAAATATATCTGAAACGACTTTAGAAGACTTTAAGCGCTTTCTCTTCAATTTGTATTTTTTTTATTGGTTGACAATTTGGGACAAAAATGCTTACAAGACATTCCTGACATTCCTAACAGTTGGGTATAAGTGTCTTCTAACCAAATATACTACTTTCATCATAATGCTAAAGCATTGAAAAAAAAAGAACAGCGGTTTGACTAATATACCAGCTTAGTAAAATGTGTAATCCCCTTTCCGTGTTAAAATATACGTTACACTCACCACTAGCCTACAGGTAAAATTTGTTAACAATTCTATAATCAGTTAAAATCAATTGTTCAAATTAATTATAGCGTAGTAATTAACGGTACATTACACTTGAATTTTCAATAATAGCTTTTTATCGAATAACACTGGCCGGCTGTTTAATTGCGGTAGAGCTTACTCTGTGCGATGCTCTTTCGGTACACGGAACTCGAATGAACTTTATTTACAATATGTATCCGTAAAAAGTCAATAAAGCGGAAAACTATCGAATTTCATTGTTTTAATTAAAATATACATAGTTCGTTTATTTGCTAGCCAAGTAGATACTTTTAAAATCGAGACTGTTAACGTTGATTTTTACACGGAGTGCTATAGTAGATTAAATTTCGCCTCTCCAAACGATAGACCAAATTACATTCAACAGTTTTGTTATTTCAAAAGAGTTAGATGGTCTTACACATTTTTTTCTATCACATTGTAATTGTCAGTCAATCACGATGGTTTAAAAAGGCTCCATATATTTTTGTAATCACTTAATAATTTAGAACTCAAGGTGCTTGACTTTATTCTTCTTTGACTGATTTTGATTTTGATTTATTTCCCTAATTCCGAAAAAAAATATTTCCCTTTCTTTCTTTCCGTCATAAAAAGTTTATGACGGAAAGAAAGAAAGGGAAATATTTTTTTTTAGAGCAACAACAGTATAATAAATCCATCACTGAGAAATATAAAGGCGATGATTATAAAGTAGGAAATATTTTGGGCGCCGACCTGGATATTGTAGCATGAATTTACGTGCAGCACTCAGGGACTTTATAGGTACTGTATGAGCCTAACTAAATCTAGAGCTACCGATTTACCACAGTATCCCTAGATATAGGAAACCGGCATGTCCTAGAACCAAAAATTCGAAGACATGTGACATCTACCAATTCGCACCGGGCCCGCGTGGTAGATTATGGCCCATACGCAAAATACACGCTTTGACGTGGAGTTGCGGATACCAGCCCGGTATCTTTATCTTTTTTTTATCCCTAGACATAGTACTTTTCTATTTCATGCCAAACACCTATCAGGCAATGGCTGCCTAATTTCCTTTATATACGTCGTCGTATAGTTTATCTCATTGTTATACCATAAAAATATAAGAAAATATATATAAGGTTCGAATGTTCACACAAGCTACTACTCAAGGTCCAAGCATCAAGCTTGTATTCCCTAAAAGGTTACACAAAGGTACGTACAGTACCACCACATTTCCCCAGTTCAAGTTAAGTCCCATGTGGAATTCCTCAAATTTTCCCGAGTCGAGAAACGAATTCT
This sequence comes from Euplexia lucipara, assembly GCA_921972225.1. Classification (NCBI taxonomy): domain Eukaryota; kingdom Metazoa; phylum Arthropoda; class Insecta; order Lepidoptera; family Noctuidae; genus Euplexia; species Euplexia lucipara. The sequence goes on along the minus strand of OV179144.1, from coordinate 8,840,569 downwards.
CAGCTTGCGAAAAGTATATAATTATTGTGATTTAGTTGCTGCTCGATACGATATCATTCGCAAAAAATATTGAAATGCTCTCAGTAAATAACCTTGCAAAGGAAATGCAAGATTTTACCGAGAACTTGCTGCAACTATTTACCTACTGAAACCATATATTTGTCCGCCGTTCAACCGAACTCCTTAGAACATTTTGTAGGATTCAACTTCATTGACTGTCGTGTGACTTAAGTAAATAAGTAGTCTTATTAAAGAGCTTTTAGTAACAGGTACCTTATTGATTGGAAAAAAAAACCTTGCCTGATTTCTTAGAATCAATCTTTTCTTAGTGAAGCTATTTTGCCTTTAACCTTTCAAATTGAGGTAATTAGAGACACAATAGAAAGACAATGACAGGCGGACACCGGTGTCCTTCCGGAGTTTAACGATAGAAAAAAACAACCGACTTCTTAAAAAAACTAACAGGTGAAAAATAACTCCAGTTTCGGAAGTCTGTGGCTTTAGTGGTTTTGTTTTGTTCATTATTGGCCACCGACTTCCGAAACTGGAGTTATTTTTCACCTGTTAGTTTTTTTTAAGAAGTCGGTTGTTTTTTTTTGTAAAAAAGTTTTTATTTTGTAATTTTTAGTTTCTTTGTATGTAAAGAAAGTCTTTCAAAACTTGAAAGAATCATTGAAATTGGATAACAATTGCTAAAGAAGTTCTATCTCTAAACATTAATCTGTACATCTCTGCCGGCCCCTTTTAAAATAGAATGGCGTAATGTTATGTTGTGGAAATACAAAAGCTCAGCATATACATCTGACTATAGCAATCGCGAATAATTTACTGTTATGCGTTGAAGAGTTCCGTTGCCTGTCTTCTTCAATAGTTTTTCTTCACCAAATGATACTTTCTAAATGAAAATGCTTGATTTTTTACTAAAAATGTTGAAATCGGTGCATGTGTGCCTATATTTTTTGAGGAGTTCCCTCAATTCCACGAAGATCCCTCGTCAGGTATGAGTTTTGATACAAATGGGACCAATCTGTTATTATACCCTATCAAACAAAAAAAGAATTTTGAAAATCGGTCCATAAATGACGGAGTACTGAGGTAACAAACCCTAAAAAAAAAAAAATATACAACCGAATTGAGAACCTCCTCCTTTTTTTTTGAAGTCGGTTAAAAATAAGACCAACTTTTGTCAGGTATTTCAGTTACAATCATGGTAACAATTGTGCACCTTTATTACGACATTCGGATTCTCATCATCGGTCTAGCCTCTTTCTAACAATGTTGGGGTCGGCTTCCAGTTTAACCAAAAGCAGCAAAAGCAGCTGAATACACATGAAGCGAATACCTGTCTGACCTTTACAACCCAGTTACTTGCAATCACGACAGCCCTTGGTCAAACTGATTGTCAGATTTTCGGGCTTCTGATTATATCTGTAACGGCTGCCATTTGTAGATCTACAAATGACAGCCGAGACCAACGGCTTTACAGTCATCGACTTCTGTCGATTGTCTTATTCCTCACATCACGATAGCAAATTCAAGATTTATTCTTAGTGTCTACGTTTGCCATCCCACGATAAGAAGAATATTACAACACCAAGACCGTTTAACATTATTTTTTTTTTAAATAATCATAAAGTCATGCCAACTTGTGTCAATCCGCAACTGCAGTGCCAAACTGCATCAAAATCGTTCCATTAGTTTGGGAGTCACGTAGCCACAAATACACGCACACAAAAACACACACGTTAAATATATAACGCCCCTTTTTTGCATTTTTTTGTAGGGAGCTCAATGAAAATTCGCTCCATAAGTTTTGCTCCTAGAGGAGTAGGTTATATATCAGTACATATGTATAACATTTTCCAAGCGACTGACCACTGTTCAAAGCCGAACCACTCCACTATGCAACAACGATTCAATGTAAATTTTTACTTTGTCACCTTTGTACGGAGTTCTACACGAACTTCCCAATGTTTTTCTTACACCGTTTCGAATTAAATGCTTTTAAATTTACATATGCAGAAAAGGGAACTGTTATTTGTGAAGTTCTGGTACTATGTATTTTGGTAAGGGATATTGTTTTATATTATACTGGCACTTCGCTCGAGCCTTCATCTACTTAAATTTTATAATTTATCTTTCAAACTAAAACATCCCCTCTGCAACCTTGTACAGACTCCAGCACATCAAGTTACCCCAATGTGTCAAATTTTCCCAATTGAATATTAACCTTATTTTGTTTGACATAAAGTTGAAAAACGATCAAAGAAATTTGACACATTGGGGTAACTTGATGTGCTGGCGTCTGTACTTTTCAAAATAATATACAGCTCGTGGTGAACGATTTTTAAATCGATTGAGTAGCAAAATTCTTACTAATAAAATGTCAGATCTATTATAATATTCGTATCTTTTTCTTGAACAAAAATTTAGAAAATACGTGTCTTCTTTACGTTAAATGGTTTTGCTAACTTCTTCTTTGCCGAATTGCCGACTTATGTCACATGCTAATTGAAAATTAATCAGTTAATGTGCTAATTCCCTTAGTAGTAAGTTGTGCTACATACATACGGTAGATAGCTGAGACACTCCAAACTACCTAAGACGCTCTAAATCATAGACAGCAGTAAAATCAAATAACAATATTCTTGATAAAAAAAATACCTAGTTGTCTAACGCCTGAAATAACCACGGATAATCATTTTATATTACATAATAAGGTCAGTTTAAATAACATGTTGCCAAGCTCAGTGTGAGGCCATAATTGAAAATTGTTTGTATCCGATTAATTAATTAATTAGATCGCTCCATACAATATTCCTAAACAGAGGTGCCCCGGAGTAAAGCTAATATTAATTACTGAAAAAGTTTTCAATGGGTTTTAGATATAAAGATTCGACTTTTATTTTGAATATTAAGAAGCTTTCGTCTTGACTAGGTTAATAAGAGGTACGTGTCCAAAGAAAGTTAACACAAACGGTCATTAGTTGATTTTCAACTCCGCTATTGGTAGCCACTACATTGGTACACACTGAAGCGCGAAAGTTTGACAACTAATCTTCCCAAGGGATATTGTGCAACCCGTTTTTGCAGAGGTTGAATAGGCTGTCGCATACAAATTGAACGATGACCTCAAAGTTGGAAAAAGATTGAATAACGTTCAATTTTCGGTGATTATTTATATAGGTGTTTATTTGTAAGATGTAGTTGTAATGAAGGCGGAGTTATCTGTCAACCCATACTAATGATAGGATTAACAGTTCACTACACCATATTTGTAGCAGAAAGATTTTTACAAAACAGACTGGCTCTTGTCATTTACCGTGATATATAAATCTTATTTATGTAATGTTTTACTTGTTAGACATAACATCCGCGCACAAATAACGCAGCCAGAACATCAAAGTAAACGAAACGACGAACGACGAGTCGAGGGTAGCTTGACTTAGAGTAACCAAGAAAAATCTAGAAGGTATTTTAATCCGAGCGTTTCAAGCGAGATAAATACAAAGGCAACACGCTCTATCGCGTTCGCTTACACATATTTAAATTGAATTAACTATCAAGAGCACATCTCCTTTGTGCCTGGGGCTAAGAAAGGGAATGTTTACTAGGCAAATGACTGCCCGTTCTACGTTTCCTACCGCATATTAAAAATATTGTGTTTCTGCTGCATTAAACAGCGCAAAACACAGCGGAACTGTTAATTAATATTTTCGTTTTGATCAGTCTTTGTTTTCTTATATTTACGTCTAAGCTTTTGTTCCTGCGATGCTCTTTACGAGAAAGCATTGTTTTACAGAGCTGTCTATCTATGAAGGAAACGTATAATTAAATTTGAATTCGCTGTTCTGAATAAATTTTGGAGTACAGCTATCATGAGACGTCTTATTAATTTTAGTTTAGTAATGAAATGCACAGGTATTTCTTTATTTCTTACGTACCTAAGTCGTCGCTTGTTTATAGGTGCATTGCATACTTAGATGTATTTTTTTGCATTACCAGAAGGTTAATATTAATAACAATGGGATCAAAAATCCTTACAAGTTATAATTATATTCCTTTGTCCTTTCACTTGTGTAAAAGTTCATGCATACTAGTAAAATTTAAATCAGCAACGAAAGTAATTTCAATTTCATTTGTATCATAAATCTCTCGACCAATAAGAGAGAAGTAAAAAGATAGGGTAGTTGAGGTAGTCACTACTTGCGCCATAGTGATCATTACGGGCGATACATTGTAGCTGCACGAAGCTTAAGGACTATCATCTCGACTCGAGTTAGTACTGTTTTAGGTACTCTACTTATCGTGTCGTTGAAAAAGGGGAACTTAAGTTGGTATTGTTTTTGTTTACAACACATAGGTACAGATATAGAATTTTCTTTGTGGTTTATTATTAGGAGTATCTGGGGACACGGTAGTGCCCCCGCCAAGACGCGCTAAGTGAAGCGCAAGGGCACTACCTACCTTTTTTCGAAGCGTTTCATCGTTTTTCTGAACCCCATAGAGTTGGTTTCCGATGGCTGTTTTGTTACTTACTTCAGAAACTAAATATTCGCATCACCTCCACGACGGTAGCAAAACAGCGAAGCCATACATTTTTCCAGAAGCTTGGCTCTACATGAGATATCTTTGATATCTTTTTCACAGGGCAAACCTTATGTGGTCGTCTTGGCAACATTTTACATGAAATGTTTTTGGTGGGATTAACTTTTATTTTTATTTTTTTCTATAAATATAGGCGCGCGTTTGACCACTTTATATGATATTTGTAGAGAAGTAGTTAGCTGGTTATGGAAGTTTAATTTTGTTGTCATGTGTGTAGTATTAGTAATCAGTAGGTAGGTAAGCATCGCTTATTTTGAAACTGCAAATCTTTTTTGGTATTCAAAGCTAAATATTTTGAAAATTAGAGTAAACATATTTATAACATTTAGTTTTCAAAACACTTACTTTATTGTTTTAGTGAACGGTTGTTTAACAAAACATATTTTTGAATATTATAGAAATGTTTATTATCTGATGTTTTCTGGTTGAAGCGACAAGAAAATCCCTAAAACAGTACAAATAAGCGAAACAAAGATTTTTAAATACACTGTAACATAATCAGTCGGTCCGGTGTTTGTAGCTCGGACTACGTAAGACTCATTGAACACCAATTACCTCGGAGGCCTCCAAAAGGTCTTTAATTAAATCCTTCTCCGATGACGTCATAATTATAGCGTAAATTGGATTGAGACACCCCCTTGTTTCGTTAATTGTAAGTAGAAAATTTCTTATCTAAATTAATGCGTTTTAGACCTTATTGGGGTATTTGTTGTTCATTTACTTTGGTGTTTTGTCTATAACATTTATTCTGATTTAACTTATTAATTAAGGCACGCACCTCTGAATTTACCTCTGAATACCATTAAAGACACTAATCTGCATAGTTCTTACATGATCTGATCTGACCAAGATAATACCAGGACTTTAAAAGAGACAGACTTTAACGGTCTATGAGTTTCTTTCGGTGTTTCTTCAGAGAGTAGTCAGATATTTGAAACACCGACCTCACCTTCCAGTTCAAAAATGTCATATTAAAGTGTTTTTAGGAACCTATTTACAGAAATAAATAAAATTTATTTTAAAGATATGTCTGCAATCGCCAAACAGCCTGGAGCAAGCGTGTTGATTAGTTCTCGAGCCATAAGTCATAAGTCATAAGTATTATTAAAATCCTTTGTACTTATCATTCCCAAGACGACATATTTTCGCTCAAGTAAATTTTCATTTCTTATTTTCGCTGTTCAAAAGTAAAGACCACATTTAACTTGAAATTTTAATGTTTACCGTCAACATTTTAAATAAGTAAACACTGGCAACAAAATAACTAAAAAATCTCTCTATAAAGAAATTTATTTCCTTCAACATTACGAGCGGAACAACAAAGAAACAGTGTTATGAATAGACAGTATTAAGCGAGAGAAAAAAAAAAAAATGTCGCGTTCACAGTCATACAAACAGTAAAGACAGAATAGTTAAATATCAGCTTATTTACGAGTAGATACTTTGTTTTCTTACCTTTCGCTAACAAAGACCCACGTTTCAAAGTGAAATTCAATTCCGGTTACGAACATTTTTCCGACATAGTTTCCCATGTAATACGGTATTGTAGTCGCTTATTTTCTAAGGATGCATTTGATGCTCGGACTAAAGGATATAACACATTATGTACTGCGACTTTGAAAATCGGAGCCATTTGTTCATTTCGAGAAGTTATTGGATTTTTCGTTTGGTTTCGCGACTGCCTTGTGATAGAAAAGTGAACTTAGATATTTTTTTGCACTATTTGATTTAGGTGCATGTCGTCGTTAATATGTAGGTGCCTAGACTTTTTTGGTATATTTGAGGACAATTTATTCTACTAATCCTACTAATATTGTAAACGCGATAAAATATTCGAACCATATTTAAATTACATGCATATTCCCTATTGCTGCTTTCAGTTCTCTTATTAGGAATAGCACATCGACGCACGAACCGTAAGCTAAAACCATGTGTTCAGCAGCAAAACTCACCCCCTGAAATTAAAGGCGAATTAAGATTTCCTACTAATATTATAAACGCGAAAGTTTGTGAGGATGGATGGATGTTTGTTACTCTTTCACGTAAAAACTACTGAATAGATTTTAATAAAATTTGGTATGGAGTTAGCTGACACCCTGGATTAACACATAGGCTACATTATGTCCCTGTATTCTCACGGGAACGGGACCTACGCGGGTGAAACCGCGGGAAGTCTGCTAGTTTCGTAATATGTGATAAACTTATGAATATCTATAAGGATTGAAAGGTACTATAGTACTTAGCTAAATGACTGATGGAGATAATAATGATAGTGTTGAAAAGTTTAATTAACAGTCCATCCGTCAAACGGAAAAAAAGCAATAAGCCTCGTCATCTGCCTAGCTTTTTCCCGACTATATTGGGATAGGCATCCAATCTAAACGGGTGCAATTGAAGAGGTAATAATAAATAAATAAATAAATAAATAAATATTCCACAACTTTTTCACACAACGCCATCTAGTCCCAAGCTAAGCTAAGAGCTTGTGTTATGGGTACTAAACAGCTGATAACAATAATGTTCTATTTGAACTGGCGACTGCGTATCTGACCTACCAAATTAAAATAAGGGAAACGCATGTTATATCTGATAGTTCAATGTATTTTTTTTTGTAATTGTTGAAAACAATTTAGTTAAGTCTAAAAATATATTCACCTCAACTATGTATATTACACACAGTCATATCAAACCTTTAAAATAATATCTATAATTGACTAGTATGTTTAATAGACGTAGTTATACACCACTAATTTTTTATTAGTAAAATTACATAAAAGGCTCATTCTAGACGGTCTTCACATTATATTTGTAAAGTATAAAAAAATAATATTCATAAACGGAAAAGTTATTAGCGTTTGTTTATATCCCAAAAAGTCACCCAATTTATGGAAATATTTAACAGGCTATACATACATGACCTAGTAGTATTCATTAATCATCATCTCTCGCTCACGTTCGCGTGTTCTCGCTTAAGCATGCCCCGCCTCCAACGGCTGTTTTCGTTATTTAAGTTTAACTAAATAGTGACATATTTAAAAAAAGAATTTCGCTTTTTTTACTTTTGATTACGCAAATATGATCAGTAACAGGTACGGATACAGCCCAATTTTTATTTGTACTCATAGACACACTAAATACTTAAAATGAATATCACTTATGATTAATGTGATTTTGAATTATTTGATAATTTCATCAATGGAATATATTATTATTATGCATTATGACATGACAAAACAGTATCAAACCATCTTAAATTGGTAATCCGTGCCTATTGCAAATCTATTTCTAAATTAACATCTAAAACTGACAACCCTGAAACTAATTACCATTGCTGTTTGATTAGAATTCAATACCTGTGATTGCTATGATGTTACTAGGCTATCAGGAGTTAAGAAGAAGTAATAATTATTATTAAGTAAGTAATTAAAATCAAACTTTTGTTAGGTAACCGAAGAAACACATCATTAAGGAGTTTGAACTGAGAAGTGTTACTGGATATCTTTACGTAGCATAAATTATTACCTTTTATAATAATAATAAATTCTTTGTTATGGACAACGTAAGATACTTACAGTGTTAGTAAGTTTCTTAAAACAAAAATTAGCAAATAAACCTAATACATTGACATACATGACAGACAACGAGGCAGTAATAATATTTTTTTTTATTTTTTTTTTTATTATTCCACAACATTTTCACACAACGCTATCTAGTCCCAAGCTAAGCTTGAGAGCTTGTGTTATGGGTACTAAACAGCTGATAAACATACTTATATTTTTCTAAATACATATATACTATAGATAAAATTACACCCAGACACAGAACAAATGATCGTGCTTATCACACAAACATTTGTCCTGAGTGGGAATCGAACCCACGACCTCTGGCATAGCAGTCAGGGTCACTAACTACTAGACCAACAGGCCCGTCAATTATTTTATACAATCGACTCGCTCCCAGTTTCGCATGGATGTAAATATTTTCGATTCAGATTTTCGTGGAGAATATGACTCAAACATCGGTTATTTCAGGTACTTTTTTCCAGTAATGTTTATTTATATATTTATTTATTTATTTTTAAATGTTCTTTCATGCTAAACCATGTCACGACAATACCTACAAGAACAAAGAATCTGCAAAATAGTCGTCCAACGGTTCTCAAGTAATTATATTTCATACATGAGGCAATTTATTTTTAACCGATTTCAGGAGGAGGTTCTCAATTTGGTATTTTGTTTCGTTTTATGTATATACACCAATTACTCCGAGACTTATGAACCGATTTACGTGATTCTTTTTCTTTAGTTTGGCCCGGTAGCTTTAATTTTCTAAACCTTTTTATTTACGGTTTTATTTTTATTTTTGATTTAATCGAAATCTGTTTATTTGTTAGATTGATTGTAATATTAAAACAAATGGAAATATAATGAATAATCTACATAAAAACAAAAAAAAAGAAATTGCAAAATAAAAACTAAGTAGGTATTATGACTTCTAGTTATTCTAGAAATCTGCAACTTTTATACTAGATACAAATAAACAAAGTTAATTTTAAGAAAAATAGTAATTCTCAAACAGACCTTTTTTTTCAAGAACATTTCAGAATTCTCTGAAGAAAGAATAACAGATCTTTCGTACGAATTTCGTTTATACCCTTGAATCAAACGTATATCAGTGCACATCTCCCGAAGATAGTCTCAGGCACATCAATACTAATCTGTGCTCAGACAGTATTCGAGTTTCATGCGGCTTACCGTACACCGATTTACCTGACTATGCTTAAGCCAATGTAGTGTAATTGGTAACTCAAGCCAGGCATGTTGCCTAAATGGACTAGTCTCTGCGTATGAATTTGATACGCAAACCATTATAGACTGCCGAAAGCTATAGCCTATGTACTGTGTAAAAGTTCTGCAATACTGGCATATAACGAACACGCAATATTTGCTTACATTCATAAAAAGCTTTCAGTGAATAACACTATTGTAGTGTGTGAGTAAAAAATCGAATAATTCTAATTGGTTTTAAGTGTTTTGTTTCGTTATTCGAAAACCGGCTTCATTGTCAGTGATACAAAGCATACTTTCACTTCTTCGGCTCATTTTAGTCCTTAAAAACTAAAATTGGGCTTTGTCTATAATTTTGACCAACAGATTTTAAACTTGGTGCTGGCGGGACCGTGCATGCGGCGCATTTTATGTTATTCGCCAATATTTCTATCAGTAAAAGATTATTTTTAACCAATAAAGTATTTCCAGAGATTACACCTTATACTTAATGTAACCAATCTAACATTTATACTTAGGACACTCGTGTCCCAGTGTTTGTAACAAATCTCCTTCAAAACGACTTGACCGACTGTTATGAAATTCTGTGTGTATATACAGAAACGAAGGAGGAAGTAGAAGTATGGATATTATCTTCAGAAAAACAATTCAGAGCAGTATTTTTGAAACTACATACCTAGTACTTTAATTCCCGCATCATAAGAATACACTACGTCTGAAACCAAACCAACAATCTTAGCTTTGCCACCACAAAAGCTTCCGTAATTTCCAACAATAACCCAAAACGTTGTGATCTCCAACCTTTGAATAATTCGTCGCTCTAGCCGGAAGACGTCCACAGTTGACATAAGCTTCCCAGCTACATTGCAAGCCCGGCTTGCGTCCAAAGGCTTCCGCACTCCTCATAAGGTCGACCCTCCCTTTACTGGATTCACTTCACCACGCGCTTTGCGCTTTGCGGCAACTCTGTTGCACAGGTTATTTAATAGTTAATTTGACGAGGACACACAGTTGTAGTTGATCAAGGGATTACTTTTTGTGGAATTACAGCCGAGGAGTAAATATACATACTCAACATAATCAGGGTTAGAGCTAGATTTCAAAGCAGATATTTCAAATATTGCAGCATGATCCTTATCTTTCGATATCTATCTAATTATTAAAAATTATGTGCTACCTTTGGCCCACGATTAAATTCGCTGCATTGGGGTCGTAGTTTGACGTTAAATATCATGTAGCCTTCCTCAAGAATTGGGCTATCAATTACACAGTAGACTGTTACCTGCAGAGATTCGAACGCGTTAAAACAAATAAAAGGAACAAACGAGCGCTTTAGAATGGAAAAGAAATAGAGAGCTCTTTAGCTTTATATTGTTAATAGGTACGTAACTACACATGAAAATAAAGATCAATCTTAAAATATTTGTTACCTGCCTACACTAACAATGTATCCACGGTAGTTTAAAAGCTTCGTTATCATTGTAATTGTTTGCTTTCAGGCTTCCTAAAAAAACATGGCCGCCAGATAATAGAGTGGCTACCGCCCAACATTATCCGTGAATATTCATTTAGCTTGGACAGGTAAAACAATTTGCCAGTCAAATGAGTTTTCTAAAAAGCCGATTAAGCGAAAACTAAAATTGGTTAATTATTTATCGAATACCCCGTACGCAACGCGAAGCGTGCAGGCTTATTTTCAAAGAATAATTTATTGATGCGGGAAATATTTAATTATTAGGAATGTTGCAGTTTAGTCAGTAAAAAGGTAGATAGAAATAATGATGCAGAGTAGTGTGGATCCCTTTTTTTGCTTTGGGGATCTCAAGAACCCTCGATACGAATCTATCAATGTTATTTCGGGCGACTCAAACTAAAATATATTTAAATCGCGAAAGTAACTAAGTTGTACTTAATTCATTCTTATTTTGTGTGAAAACTTGTAATTGGCTATTATTATTGTTTATACGAATTAACCACTGTGTAGCTGCAAGTTTCCCAAACAATATAATATGAAACATTACCGAGTGAAATTATCACAAATTCGCGCGCACCTCTAAGGCTACTCTAAATCTAGGTGCATTCGTTTTCCATGAAATACTTCATTAAAAAGTAGATGCATGTAGTTAACCACAAATAAACATACCAGGTTCAGTCCCACCGTATTCAGATCCAATTTAAAAGCTCAACTTTGGGCGCTACTTACAGAAAGTTTCCCATCATGATGCGATGCAATATTTACAAAGTTAATAGTAGGCAATATTTAAATAGCCCCACATCCATTACCTGAACAAATACGAACTCCGGCTTACCTGCAACAAAATTAAAACAAAGTAAAAAACGCTAGATTCAACGCGAAAATTAGCACAGAATATTATAAATTTATGACTGATGTAAATGATCGATCACCAACTTTTTGCTTAGAGCAATACCTACATATTTATATTAACAGAATTTTGCATTGCATTCAATTGACCGATTTCTCAAGGTCCCAAGATAATTTCTTTGTCATTCTTTATCAAAATCAATTCAGCCGTTAACTAAAAGTGAGATCAGAATGAGACCTTGTTTAACGATTATGAAACGATTTGTATCCAATAGCAAAAAGTGGCAATATTACGAGTGAACGGGTAAAACTTACCACACCTGTACTCTTTGCAATTTTTTTTTGTTTTGATAAATATCTGTACATAATAACCAGGACAATGACTTCAAAAGTGGTTTATGGTATACAAACTTAAAGTTTGAAAACATTTATACAAAAATACACGTCATAAACCGCGTGTGATTAGTGTTACGACCTTTTTTTAACTAAGACACGCACGGTTCTCCTGGAAACGATGATATTTGTTAGTGCGGATTTTAGCACGTGTTTTGTTTGTTACAAAATTTTGTAGGCTTATAATTGGTTTATAGACGTCACAACGAGCAACTGCCAGCACTTTTCTATGTGTACTCCATCAGTTTACATTTTGTTTTCACTCACATTACTTTGAGCAAAATGTACTTACCTACACTGTGTATGTTTAGAAACACCGCTTTCTTTTTAACATGTTTTGTCTGCTTGTTTATTTCAAGTCCTCTATGACAAATAAACGAAATTTCTTCCTTCTTATTTACGTGACTCTGTTCCAAAAGGCATGAGATGCGTGCTGATCGCACGAGAATAATAGTTACGTCAAATTGTCACCACAAAAAAAATGCCTTGGTAAGAAATAATGGGTTGAAAACATTATTAAACACAGTTAGTTAAACACAGAAGATTTGAAGGCCAATTTTCTTATGATTGTTCAGAATATACATAGTTGCAATCCCATATCAGCGACATTCTGTGGCGAAACTTGCAGGTACTGAAGTCGAATATTTCTGATAAATAGGGACTTAATTTAATATGCGATCTTTCTTAAATTAAGAGAATACGAGACAAATCTCGTATTCTCTTATTTTACACTAAAACTAATATTCCCGATAAATGCCTGATGGGACAAATCCCAGTATTAGAGTAATATTATTAGAGTATTCGTTTTTGATATTTAAGAAGTAGGTCAGTGAACATGACATTGCGCCTGTTATCCACATTACATACACAACTGGTGGTTGTGTCATATGTGCCAAGTATTAGGGATTGAGCCTGTTGCCATCAACCATACAGAAATCCTGATTGCAGGCTGCTACTTAAATATTTAAGACAAAAAAACACAATAACACTTTTCCCAACCCAGGAATTGAATCTAGGTACTACCATAATAGATCAACGAGGCAGTAGAGATGATAGCTCATATTAATTGAGATATTTTTTACCGAATTCCGAACCGTGGTATGTTTTACTCAAATAATATACGCGGTATAAATAACTACAGCAGATTGCAAATTCCATCGCAAAATGTATCCCGACTGCAGGATTTGTTATCAAGCTTTAGTATTAACTAAAATTTTATATCAAATTCAGCATTATAGATAAATTTTGACCATATTTTGTAAAACCTGCTTTGTGGTTTTCGGTGAAAACAATTTTAGTGTTCATTGGAAAATTATTACGTTCTGTAAACTTGCTCATCGCAATGTATTATGATTTACAGCAAAAATATGTTTTAATGTTGAGACTCGATATCATTATTACCATATTTCTGAATCATGATTCAATTATGCCTTTCCTAATAATATTATGGTAAGTTTCCAGTCTAACCCTGAATACAAGTAGTGTTTTAAATAAAGCGATATATGTTATAACCAGTAACTTTACGAGTAGTGGCAATTTTTAAAGGTTGTACTGATCGTCTATCCTTAACCTGGTCTGTAAGTTTGATAACTGTTTTCCCTATACAAACATACATAAACTCACGCCTTTTTCCTATGGGGATAGGCAGAAACTACAGAGCGCGATATAATACGATTCTAACATACTTCATTTACATTCTTATAATGTAAGTGTGTGTAATCATGTAAGTATCTAACAGTGTATTCTGTTGTCATACACACACGCCAGTTGCAAGTACTACGCACCTGACCTTTCTGCAGCACCTGACCAATAAAGTTTATGTCCTTCTAGGGCGTCTCCTCATGGCATTTCTACCTCATGAATACCTGTCGTTAGTCGCCTTTCATTCATCCTTTCAACGTGAACGAACGATCAAAGCAAACTCTTTACTTGCTTCTGCTTTTTTCCTTACCTTTCCTAATAATCTCAAGAAATTTAAAAAAAAACTGTGGCTTGTTCCCCACGAGGACATATTAAGCCCCGGTATGACGCAGCTATTAAATCAAGATGGTGGGCATCTCCTTTCGCGCGAACATACCAGACGTTATCAGTAATCCGTTTACCAGGCGTAATGACATGACATGATAAATAACAATTTCACAGTATGTTCAGCGGTGACGATCGATGGTGTTTGTTGACTACGTAAGTAATGTTTTTTCTATATCGATAGGTATGTGTGTACACCATAAGATTCTTTCCCAAAACACGACACCTGTTTTAGCCAGAGCGACTCCTGTCAAATCCCATAACGTTTAACAGCAAAAAAAAAACAACGCTTTTACGAACACTGGCTTCCCTTTACATTTTTAAAGCTAAAGAAATCCGTGACGATACATACACACAAGTATCTTTGCAAGAAAAAACAAATCTTTATCCCTGCAAAGAGTCGCCGTCAATATTCGGCATGGCACACACTGTTTGCGATGTGGCAAGAGCTAACAGCGGGGCTTTTATACTAACATTTAAACAAGAGATCCCGCTCCGGGGGAAAGATTAAGGCTTTGTCTTCACGTAATGCAAAACAGACGATGCTTTGAGACAGAATTTGATTTTGTACAAATTATCGTTTTGAATCTCGATGTCTGCTTCGGGTAATTTCCACGAGTGAGCGTTAGACCGCTTTGTCTCATATTGTAAAGGAATAAGTAATTTTGTTAATAAATTATTTGATGAATAAATTATTAGTTTTTTTTTACTCTGCCAGAATAAAAGAATTTCTGAAATGGCAATTCTTTTATTCTGGCAGAATAAAAAAAAACTATTTAAATTAATTTTGTGTTTGTAACTAAAATACAATAAACTAATTAAAATAAATTAATAACACTTAAACTAACTACAATATTTTGGCAGAGTAAAAAAACTATTTAAATTAATTTTGTGTTTTATTTTTATTATTCATATCCTTCTTTAATTCTCTAAACACTTAAATGAGGTACATACACGGACGTAAAACCATAGGTGAAGATGAAATTTTATTTTTATTGATTAATAGCATTGATTAATTGACCTTGTTTTAACTAAATAAATGTTTTTTTTAAGTATTTTTTTTTAAAGTGGAACAAAATATTATACAAATGTAGACTTGTATGCCCGAATCCTTAGAACAACGAATTTATTTGATCACCCACTAAACGAAATGTACTGAGTAAACGCTTAACTGCCTCGTTGGTCTAGTGGTCGCAAGCGCTACGACTGAGCATGAGGTCTCGGGTTCGATCCCCAGGTCGGGCAAAGTGTTATTGAGTTTCTCTATCTGGAATTTCTCAGTAGCAGCCCGGAGTCTGGATTTGTGCCCGATTGATGGCAATAGGCTCGGGATTACATGGGACTTTAACATAACTGACGAAATGTGGGTGTACTACCAGGCCCTACCTAGCCCTTCGGGGATTACAGGCGTGACGTTATGATGATAAAAGCTTAACAGAATTTCGTCCACAAATGTAGCTCAAAAGATTTCGTACATGTATGATCATTTTGAGTTTGCACAGTATTTTGCGTGTACCTAATTCTTTCTTAATGAGCTATGCTATTTTCAACACCTTCTTTAATTTTTAAGTAAATTAAATATTTACAACAATACTTACAATACCAATTCCATAAGCCTTGGACGTTATAATTATTTGGTATTATTTTAGGAAACGATGAATTATAAAACAAATGAGCAGATATATTTTTATTGACATGGGCGAAGAAAAACATAATGAGGAAAACTGGACTTATATAGGGTGACTGGTAATTAGTAACCGATACTTAAACACGTGATTGTATATAATAAACTTTCCCAAAGAAACTTTTTTTTTATACACAATAACTAATAACACAATAAATAACAAAAACACTGTTTGAAATGCACACGCGCGCGCCTGTGATCGATCACAGAGTAGGCACGAATTGACACGATCTATCAGCTGATAGTCTGACCTCGGGAAGGGCAAAATCTACTCTATGCGCTCTCCCGCCACCCCCACCGCTCTCATAGCGCAGTACTGTCGTAATTGAATTAATTGAAAGTTAATGAGTATAAAAAAAAAGTTTCTTTGGGAAAGTTATTCGTATGCATGAGTAAAATCACGTGTTTAAGAATCGGTCACTAATTACCAGTCACCCTATATAATCATTATTAAAAGTCTGAAATCGCCAACCTGTCTTCAGAAAGCGTGGCGACTAATGCTCGTATCTTAGCTTTATGAGAACAGCCCCCCTAGCCAAGTTACAAGCGATTCGTATCTATTCTCTTTCTACAATCGAGAACGCCTCAAATCCCTTTGTTTTGACCACGTGACGTATCACCTTTCGCTAAGTCACGTGGTCAAAACAAAGGGATTTGAGGCGTTTTCGATTATAGAAAGAGAATAGATACGAATCGTTTGTAACTTGGCTAGGGGGGCAGGCATTTGTACTGCAGTGGGAGAGTAACAGGCTGGTAGTATAATTATTTTCAAATATATTTTTTCATGGAAAAATAACTCAAAACCTAACCAAAATTTCAGTTCGCGCTAACTACGACACCTACTCATGACCTTATATTCAATACATGCACTTGTAAACAAGAACACGAGTCTAGAGGTCACAATTGCTTGTATTGAGAAACGAGGCAGTAGGATAAAAAAACAACAAAAATTAGCTGGTTGCTCATGCCATCAAAACATAAATAATTTAAGGTACCATTAGAAAAAAAAAAACAAAAAAAATCTCAATTTTTTTTATATCATGCAAAACAAAAGCATAATAGGATCCAATTTCTCTGTGGATCTACAATAGGTTGTAAAATATTTTAGCGAATTTTCCTTTTCAATTATGAAATCCATTGTTGAAAAACTATTCTATTAAAAAAAAAATAGAGTAGCCCATCTATGTAATGAACATCATCTATTATTTAGGTCAAAAAAAACATTTTGCATTTTCCGCTAACATTGCACCATTATTTTGTTGAAGTTTGGTTTAAAAAATAGTTGGTTTATAAAATATGTTTTGTATCGACTTACGTTTATGGATTTAGAGTAAAAAGATAGCTATATTGTTGTCTCAAAAAAGGATAAAGATAATTATTAAAAATTTTCGAGAACAAATTACAATTTCACATTTTGATCTTAAGCATGGTTGTGTTTTTTTTTTATTTAGTGATTATGGGAACAAACCATTCACTTCAGATTCACTATTTTGAAGCAGCTTTAATTTGTATTTAAAATGAAACCAGCCTGCTACCGTTCCCTTGTAGAGCAAAGGCCTCTTTGTACATAGAGAAGAGAGCATAAATCAGTATAATCAGCAAATCAGTATTAGGTTAGGTTAGGTTAGTTTTTATCGGGCATCGGGGGTCGCAGAAGTATCTTCTGTTCCCGTGACCTCCGGCGCAGGTGTGAAAAGGAACACAGAGTGGTTTTTAGACTGTAAGAGTCTGACAGACCCTTCCGCCCTCCCCGGGGCGGGGAACATCCATGTTAATTTTCCACCCCACCGAAAAAAAAATAGGATTATCGGGCAGGTGTCTGCAACTCCACGACCAAGCGCGTATTTTGCGTACGGGAAGTTTATTAAATTAAATCAGTATAAATTAATCACCACGCTTGCTCATGGCGAATTGGTGCTTTTAGATTTATAATGTTAATGAGTGAATAGTTAGGTGAAGTAAGGGCTAAGAGAGCTGTCTTCGCTCATATGCTTCCTCTTCTTTTCGTGTGGTAAGTGTGAGCTTGGTAAGATTTTTAATGCCACCCATGGGCATCTGACTTGGCATTTAGAAATATCTCATATGCATGCCAGTTTTATCATGATTTTTCCTTCACCGTTTTTGAGGTAAGTAATAAGTAGTATTAAGCCAGAGGTGCGTGCGTTGGGTTCTAACTCGAGACCACAGACATAGATATACCTAGATAACGCAAGAGCAACTACTTCGCGTGCCACTTTGCGTGCCTAACTTACGTACAAAAATCGTAAGTGGCCAATTTCTCGCTCCGTTTCCTTCCATCGGTAAGTCATTTTGTGATTAATGTTTTGCGTAATCAATTTAATAAACCATTATTTTTAATCAAATACCCTCAGTGTTACCTGGTATTACCAAATTTGAGAAAACCAAAACATTCGTATTACATTGCGTACAGTCAAAAAATGGCACGCTTGGTTATCATACAGATCGTGATACTTGCGTTATCTAGGTCTATCTATATTTGTGCTCGAGACCTATGAATTGGCAGTCCACGTCACACCACTAGAGTATCCATGTTTATACTTATTACATACTGATATTAGAGATTGACAGTTTACTTCACGCTCACGTCACTTAACCATTCACGGAAATATTTTGTCAAAAAATGATGTTATGTTTCCTGACTATAGTACGTTCGCGTTAAGAATGCAGTAAAGTCATTATTATCCGTCGGCCTAGCCCCGCCCCCTAACCAATCAAATCTTTTCAAATTCATTTTTATAAATTCATTAAACTTAATCTTTTAAAATATAATTTGTTTGAATTTAACACCACTGTGGAATACACCTTTATCTTGCACTGCATTTTTACTGCATTCTTAACGCGAACGAACTTATAGGTGTTTTCCTTTAACGATATCAGTGACGTGTGTACATGGCAAAAATCCAGGATTCTAACTTAACCTGCTATTATACTTATGCCAGTCTTTTCTAGAAGTACAACATGCGGTCAAAGATTAACATATTATAACATTGTTAGGTTAGGATTGAGCTTAGAACTCAAAATCTTATATTTGCTCCACCGTACACCAATATTTGTTCAGGATCAGAATTCTTATTTGCTTAATAATTGTGATTATGTATGGAACAATGGTCTTCTATCATTTTATATCTTATATAGATCAGTAAAAGGAAATAATTAATTTAAATATTAATGACGTCATTTAAGTTTAATCTTTAATTAGCTCTAGTTTTGTAAAGTTGTGATTTTGGTGGTTTTCTTTCAATAATTATTTCCCACGAACTTCAAACACCTTTTGATATTTTATTTATTTTTACGAAGTCAGTTATATTTGTTTGTACTTTTTTTTGCGTTTATTTAATTTTTTCAAGCTATTTCAATTTTAAATTTGAACTACTAAACCGATTTTAATAAAATTCATATATTATGAACGGTGGGTTCATAATATATGAATTTTATTAAAATACTCTCAAACAAAAAAAAAACTTAATAGGTCCATACGTTTTAATAGAAGCATTATTTACATATAAGATTACATCACGTATGTATTCGCTAAAACTTAGACAGATGTGTAGAGACCTGTAGGACCTACATTTATGTTTAAGTTTCATGTAAGGTCAAGCCTATCAGAACTACGTCAGCTACTGGTGAACTCAAAAACCAAACGCAAGATCTAATGCTTAACAGTATTGCAAACGAAAACCACCCCAATGTGAAGTATAAAAATATTGTCACACAAAACGATTCAAATGTTTACTTCACCTAAAGACCACTGATTTCATTCCCTCAATAAACAAGTTTAATTAAAAGGTTAACCAGATTTTAACTGGTGGTCTTAATACGAAATTAAATTACTCCTCAGAAGATCCCAAAATTAGTTTAACCTAGACAATGGTGGAATGAGGGTGAATGTTCAAATATTTGTAGATTTAGTCAGGCGGTCGTCGTAAACCAGAGATATTGCCTTAGTATTGTCTCAAAGAGATTAGTTTCCTTAAGTTTCTGTGTTGCTGGTAATGTTCGGAATCTGCTCTTTATGAGCTATCCGGGATGAGTTACTTCTGATAGTTTGTTGGTTTTGTCCTTTGAAATAAATAAATTTATTTATTTATTTATTTAGTACACGGAGGATATAAATATTAATATTATCAGGAGGAAAATATATTAGACTAGCAGACGTCCCGCGGTTTCACCCGCGTAGGTCCCGTTCCCGTTGAAAAACCGGGATAAAAAGTAGCCTATGTGTTAATCCAGGGTCTCAGCAAATTCCATACCAAATTTTATTAAAATCCATTCCGTAGTTTTTACGTGAAAGAGTAACAAACATCCATCCATCCATCCATCCTCACAAACTTTCACGTTTATAATATTAGTAGGATTTTTTGTGACTTTGTTTCTTTTTAGGTATTTAACTCAAAAACTACTAAACCGATTTTAAGAATTATTTTACCAATAGAACTATTTATAGATTTATAGGCAATTTTGAAGGGCAAGTTCAAAATTCAGCGGACGAAGTCGCAAGCGAACTGCTAGTTTGAAAAAGGTAAATTGAGTATTGTAACTTTAATATTTGGCAATTACTCAAATGTTGCTGTTTAAATAATAAAAATATATGTATAAAAATATGCAGCGTGTTAGCAATAGACTTTCCCCCTATTACATGGAACTTAAACATAATAATATGTCAAAGGGAAAAATATGGTTTTACATCCTGTAGTAGATCCACATTAAAATAAAAGATTAGGCAGTGGTATACCTGTACACCGCTGCCTAATCTTTCAGGGATTGCAAGCGTGATGTTATGATGACGTATTCGTTTATTTCAATTACAAATTGAATGGCATGTCGAAGCGACGAGCAAACCGCCATATTATTATGTGGTCACACTGTCTGTCACTACAACAAGCGGCTTCATTGATATGAAAGCAAATACACGGAGCTAATTAACTAATTAGCCAACACGCTGCAGTTCGTGCTACATTTCTCTCAAACATCTCCTAATTCTATTTCGGCCGGTAATTAATTTAGTACACAGATATGACATGACACGTCACTGCCGCCGGCGTTGGCCACAATTATTTTTGTCGTAATCCGCACATTGGCCGCTACGCCGTCAACCACCCGCATCGTTATACAAGTTCGCGTTGATTAAAGATATCAGTTTCGTCAACCTTCCATTAGGAATGGCACAAAGGCGAACGCAATTACATCTCGGGTGACATCTGGTGGTCTTATCATGAAAGGGCTGCATCTTAAGTTGCCGAATTGGACGGTGAAGTCTTGGTACAGACGGGAGATAATGATCTGAGATGAGTATTTATGTGTGCTTGTCGCAGGTACAGTTGAATTTATGGTTGAATTATTTTGTAACTAAACGTGAAATAAAGTCTAAGGGCTTTTTGAACTTTTTATTGTTTAAAAAATTGTTATTGTTAAAAGACAACATTACATTCAGGAAACAATTAATAACGTCAGTATGTGACGAACTGACGGACAACTCTAATTGAATTGAATAGGAAGTATACAGACAATCACCAAATATAACCGTAACATACTCACACACCCACTCGCAACTCCTCATACACACTCCCACATACTCACCTACACTGTACACTTAGCAATGCTTAGATGGTGTTAGCATTCCATATCACTTCATTTTTTTTCCTTTGTATTTTCGTTTCTGCTGCATGTATTACATTGTTAATAAATTGTAAATCCGTAATTGGCTGTAAGACTTATAGGTATATTTTTATGATAATGTTTAAAGAGTTGTGGATTTTGTGATAAACAAATAAATAATTTAATAGACATTAATTTAGGTGTCCTAAATTAATTCCATTTAAAATTGAATAATAATTTGCATAATTTCAAATAACAAAAAGATCGGCTAAAAAAGGCAAACGAGGATTACATTAGGCGGTTTACCACAATTTTTATTCCTTGTTAAATAGTTTTCAAAACATTTAAAAAAAACAGCTTTAAATTTGTATTACAAAAGTGACTTACCATACCTTTTTTTTAATTATAACTTCATTTAATTCTTTTTTAATGTTGTTATTTTATTATTATTATTGTGTATGTGCGTTTTTAACGAGGTTAAAAGCAAAGGCTTTTTTCTTCGCCTCCTTTAACGAGGCGTAAGACATCACTAGCAAAATCTGGGTGAACTGTAGAGGCATAATTTATTCTGCCTGTTAAAAAGATCCATAATATAACATCATGCCAGTATTTTCTGAAGGGTTACCTTCAGAAAATACTGGCATGATGTTATATTATGGATCTTTTTATACTATGTTGATACTTAATTTTTGCATAAATATGGTGCAGTTACCCAAGGTAAAGACCATCAAATTATGCAATGAAAGGGAAGTATGTGCAAAGTTGGGGAAAAAGTGTGGAACAGTGTATGAGAGTGTGAAATTATGTTAAGTATATATAAAAGTCATGGTTGAGTACAATGAACATAAATTTCTCGTGTGTAGGCCCATTTACAATATACAACGGCAGTTTCCTCCCTCTGCCGTGACTAATAACTGCTTAAGAATATCTAGAACACAGTCTAGATATTAATTATAAAATTTACTGTAAGTAATATATTTTTATTGGAAAAAATAAGTAAAACTGTGCGAGTGCAAATAAAAAGTATCAAGAAGACAACAGAAAGGAATACCCTTTATTATACAGACGCCAGCACACCAAGCTTCCCTAAACTGTCAAATTTTCCCAATTGAACATAAACCTTATTCTTATTGGTAATAAAGTTGAAAAACAATAAAAATACAATTGAAACATTGGGGTAGCTTGATAGGCTGGTCTCTCCACTCTATAAAAACTTACAAATAAAAAAAATACAAAAAAGGTTTTGATTTGATAATTAGAGTTTAATGTTGTTAGATTTGACGAATTTCACATCATAGGTACGGACACAACGCTTGAAAATGCGTCTCTTATATTCATTACTAGCAGACGTCCCGCGCTTTCACCCGCGTAGTTCCCGGTCCCGTGGGAATACAGGGGAAAAAAAAGTAGCTTATGTCACCAGGGGTCAGTGTAGCTTCACAACGGTGAAAGAATTTTTCAAATCGGTCCAGTAGTTTCGGAGCCTATTCAATGCGAACAAACAATCAAACATTTTCTCTTTATATATTAGTATAGACAGTAATGAAATAGGTTTACCTTGACACTACTCATGCAAAAAAACTTCTTTCTTCTAAACTTTTTGGTTACTTGGTCCAGTCAAGTCGTCTTCATTAGCCTGTTAGCCCAGTGTAGAACTAGCCTTACAAGTAGCGCAAAACGATGTAAACAGCTGTTACGTTGATGTCTAAACGACTATGCAAATTTTATCATCAATGGCCGTAGTACAACCACGAATCTAATTGAAGTCAAGACCGTTATGAAAAAAAGAAAATTACGCGTTTTTTTTCTGATGTTTTGTTGTATGAAAGTAGTTAAGACATCGCATCGACGCGAATGGGAGCACCATGAGTTCATGATTTTAAATCCCCTGGTTTTTTACGCCGGGTTTTCCCACTATTTTTTTTAACTGATGTTTGTTTTGCTTTACTACTTAAACACAACATATGAGCACAAAAATAGTTAACTTACGAACACTTTCTTAAATTCAGCGACTAACTGTGAAAATAGTTGATAGCGTAAAGTATCTTATTATACCCGTTTGTTACTGTTATACAGTAGGGCAAATGATTCTAGATCAGTCACGATTTTTTTTACATTTTGCTTAGTTAGTAAAGTATGATCAGAATTGTTATATTTATTTTAAACTTCCAGCCTGACCATGCCACCACCAAAGCCACAGACTTCCGAAACCTGAGTTATTTTTCACCGGTTAGTGTTTTTTTAAGAAGTCAGTGGATTTTTTTTTAGATTTTTTATGTTATCACAATATCCTTAGAATTTAACCATAAGAACTTTTCATATTTTTATTGAACATGTCCTTGCCTCATTGGCTGTACGAAAACTAAATAAGATTATCTTTAATGCATCTCTAATTTCACTACCTTCAATTCAAGGTAAAAACCTACGCAGTCTCTAATAATATCTCTAAAAGCCACGGCTGCTGATGAAATGTAGAAGACCCAAGACCGCTAAGTAGGACACCCTTTGAAAAGCTGGATAAAGTTGAAAAATATTCCGTATAGTTTAAACCCTTTCCTTGATTTATAAAAGTGACGGCCTACCTACGCGGGTTTGAGAGTAAAAATGAAATAATGACTATTCTAGTAGTTAGTAGCCCTGACTGCTATGACGGAGGTCGCGGGTTCTTCCCACCCAGGACAAATGTTGATGTGATGAGCACGATCATTTGTTCTGTGTCTGGGTGTAATTTATCTATAATATGTAGGTATGTATTTTGAAATATATAAGTAAGTATGTTTATCAGTTGTTTAGTATAACCCATATCGTAAGCTGTGCTTAGCTTGGGACTAAATGACGTTCTGTGAAAGTTGTGGTATTTATTTATTTTAAAGATCCTGCGGAACGACTCGCAATATCTAATATTAACATTAAAAGCAACCGCAGCTGATTAGATGTAGAAGACCCAAGACCGCTAAGTAGCTTTTGAAAAACTAGATGAAATTGAAAACACATTCCGTCCAGTTTAAACCCTTTCCTGGAGTAATAAACGTGACGGCCTACCTACGCGAGTTTGAGGGTAAAAGTGGAATGGATCCTGCGGGCCGTGTGAGGCGTTCCGCTCCGGCGCATAGTGGGGCACCCAGGGCCCATACATCACTTAGTCACCCGAGACGAACCCCGCGCATGCGTACCGTCGCTGTTAAATGTAAACTTTACACGAAACCCAAGGGTATTGGCGGATAATTTACCTGGTGAGATGGTAGTTTGGAATATTTTAAAACTTATTGGTTTTTTTTTGTGTTTGTTTTAGTTAACGGGATCTGCTGGGATTTTAAGGGTTTTAATTTTATGAGCTGCTCTTGCCACACGCAGTAAAAGATAACGGCCTAACAATGTCAATAATCACACTTTTATTCTTCGGGTTAGGCAGAGATATGCATTTCGTTCATACATTTATTAGTTTCGTTCTTTATTTAAAGCGCTAAAATCGCAATCAAAAGTCATTTAAACACGCACAAATCTAGACTCCTGGCTACTGAAGAATTCTTGTAGTAAATACCCTTCAGAGGGATTTAGTGCTCACGATTATTGGCCAAATTTACTATGAGACCAACTCCAAAATATGAACAAGAATCTGCTGATGTGCAAACACAATTAATTTTCTACCAAATGAAAAAACATGCAACGGTTGTTTTTTTTTTATTACAGTAAAAGTTGTTTATAACCAAAGACATTCAATACCTATAGACCGGACATCACGAACAAAATTTTCGTCCGAAAAAGTGTGTCCTGCTGGATACAAGTCTATGAGTTTTTTGTAGTACGCTCCGCTGCCGCTCCAATATTCATATATTATTCTAGATGGCGTTACTGAGACATGGAATCAAAGTTTTTCTATGACATTTCCTTGACATGCCCGCTCTATAGTATTTTAAATCTCTTTGTTTATAACAATTAGTGCGTTCACACCTAAATTTTTTTTTTCTGAACTGTGCTCATAAATAATTAAAGAATTCATTTAAAGATAAAGTAACTTTCATATTAAACTTTTAAATCGGAACACACATTTCCATTACTATTTGCACACAGGCCGTTGATTAAACAATGCTTTTGATCAACACAAAACGCGTCGGCGACAAGTCTCTTAATGACATTCAAAAAAATTCGTCATTAAAAGTCAATTGAATTTACTTGTTGGCACCCGATTGAGGCCGGCAATCAACTTTACCAATTACGTGACGTGTTGGCCAAAAAAGTGGAATTCTTTTACATTGGTGATCTGTTAAAATATATAAGCCATACTCCTGCCCTAATCTGGCCTGTTGGATCTGGACTGGCATGTTGGTCTAGTAGTTAGTGACCATGACTGCTATGCCGGAGGTTGTGGGTTCGATTCCCACCCAGGACAAATGTTTGTGTGATGAACACGATTGTTTGTTCTGTGTCGGGGTGTAATTTATCTATAATATGTATGTATTTAGAAATATATAAGTATGTTTATCAGCTGTTTAGTACCCATAACACAAGCTCTCAAGCTTAACTTGGGACTAAATGGCGTTGTGTGAAAAAAATTATTTATTTATTTATTTATTGTGGAATATTATTAATCTATTTGGGTTTAGCGCAGCATATCTTATTCTTCCATACATTTATGTATTTACCCGAGAAAAAAAAAGAAAAAAGACAAACATTTATTTTGCACCACGCACTGGACAAATAACATTGAAAAGAAATAAACTAACATTATAGGAAAGTCATAGATTAAGGCACTTCTACGCACGAGATGATGGTTCAAATCCGGGCAAGTACCAATGTGACTTTTTCAATTCACATATTGTGTTTTTCTTAGTTTATCTTTGACATTATTAACATTGGTGAAGGAAAACATCGTGAGGAAACCTGGACTTAGGTAGGTATAGGTAGCTAATATAGGTTTGAAATTGCCAATCCGCCTAGATCATTGCTCGTGCCTTCTCTGAGTGAGACGTAGATTTTGCCTTGCAGTGGGACAGTAACTGAACAGGTTTGTTTTATTATTTCTGATTATAAACTGAAACTAAAGAAATAAAAATAAAAAAAACAAGAATAATATGAAAACTGAGAACATTTTTTAAAATCTAAAACCACAAAAAAAGCTTTCTAGCCAATATCATCTTTCACACAATTCATCAATCATTTTTTTGGTCTCCCTCAATGTGCGGTAAATGTTTAGTAGAGAACCAAGACCTATATTTAACTTACTCTGGTCATCATTTCAGTGAAAATGCATGTCCACGGCAGCACAGGCCTTTCCAAAAGATTTCCACAACGATCGGTCCTGCACACTTGCACAGCCCTTATCTATTAACTTCCTATAATGTTCACCAGATTTGTGGCGTGTGATTTGTTCCCACGCTGCGTTTTCATAGCATAGCGCAGTAATTAGAAATATTTTAGTATGTTTATCAGTTGTTTAGTACCCATAACACAAGCTCTGCTTAGCTTAGGACTAGATGCCGTTGTGTGAAAGTTGTGCAATTTTATTATTTATTTATATAATTTCCCTTATTGCTTCAGTTATAAACTGTCTCGTGGATCTAGTGGTTATAAGCGAGTAAGGTTTAGTGTTCTATTAGGCGTCACCCGACTTTGGAATTTGGAATTTTTCAGAAGCAGTCTGTGCTCGGGATTTCTGTTCGATTGATGTCAATAGGTTGTTGTATACGAGATTAAACTTAACGACTTAATGTGGATGATTGCTGACTTACGGGTATGATTTGGTTACAGGTGTCGTGTTATTTTGTGTTATAATTCCACTTCCTCTATTCTTTTAAGCCACACAAACAGACAAAACCAATAAACACCACACTACAAATCCAGCCACTCACCTCGTTCATGAGACTTACGGCACCTAATTGGCATGAACCTACAAAATCTGCGCATAAACGGTAGTGTAGAAAGTAATCCCGGTAGTCAGGTAATAAACATTAACGTTTTCCCCAATAAGACTTGATGCAAATTGAGTCCCGGAGGGTCGCGACGACGGAGTATTTACCTATCGGAGGAACCCGATCAGGCCACAAGCCACTAACTAGTTGACGTCGTTCAAAATATTGCTGATTCGAATAAAAAACCGATTGCTATCTCACTTTGATGTAGTCGGAGGAAATGGGATCTGCTTCCGATCCGCGAGGAAAGGGAGAAAATCTCCTTCCCGTTTTCTGGGTACCGCGGGCAGTGTTCCGGAACCATATAATCTTGGCCCAATATTTACCTGTCGGTTGTGCCTTGTGAGCCTTCCA
Source organism: Euplexia lucipara (assembly GCA_921972225.1). NCBI lineage: Eukaryota > Metazoa > Arthropoda > Insecta > Lepidoptera > Noctuidae > Euplexia > Euplexia lucipara. The sequence goes on along the minus strand of OV179144.1, from coordinate 8,812,870 downwards.
AACAAAACAAATGTAACCATATTATACTGAACGCAGCCCGTCATTTGAAACTAATCAAATGACTTTATAACGTAAATATTAAAACCGAAACGTTTAAAAATATCGGGATAACTGCAGAGAACGTGATTATTTTACGTGTCACAATCAAACAATATTTATCATTATAGAGTGTTTGACAGAATATGAACATCAAAATATAATTAGTCTATCAGTCAGATTATGAAAAATAATACACAAGTATTTTTTTCTTTTGCAAATTGATGGTTAACTGCTTAGATTAAGCGCATTTTAAGTTGTGAAGAGGGGGCTTGTAACGTCATTATCTAGTATAAACTGTACTGGCTAGTGACGTCATGCAACATTTTGACTCGATGTATCGCCGTTATTTTTTGATTACGTGAAAAAAGAAAAATATGTGTCGAATATTTTCTTGTAATCTAGATGAGGGACTAAAAACTAAAATGTTATCAAGTAGTCCATTAAAGGAGAATTGAAAAATATAAAAAAATAAACTTCGATAGCCGCAACTCAAATTATCTAAACGTAAATAACCAAATCTAAATTAAAGAACCGTTTACTTGTACAAATAGATCTTGTCAATCTTAATACAATTTTCAAGTACTGAACCAACGCGTACAAACAGATTACTCGTTTGGCTTACTTTTTAAATTTCCTCGTGATTGTAAAGAGGACGGATAGCGTCATATCATCGTGGAGGGCCCGGTGTCGACTTTTGACCGTTTCGAGTGCCGATCTAATTTGCCGATTCGCGGAAGCATATGAAATTTAATCGGTTCGCTTCACCGAAGATGGTTTTCGATAATACTGTGAATTTTCTGAGACATTACAGTCTTGTTAGTGAATGTGTTATGGTTCGGTATTAATAATAGACAAGATACGTCTCAAATTCTAGTCACTTAGTACCGTACTAAAATGGACATTCAAGTCAAAATCAAAGTAGGTACATATAAAATAACAAAATGCATATTATATATTTTTGTTACATACATTCTAAGTCTCTTGTCTTCATATTTTTTAGTTTTTGTTTATTTATTCTACATTAAAAATAAATGAACACACTGAAACAAATTTAGAGCTCTTTAAAGTCTAGACGTAATTTTGGTTAAATCAATCCTAAGAAAAACATTACAGAGGAAAGAACCACACACATTTAAGAAGACCCTGTCCTCTTAGTAACTTAAAGTAATTAATACTGTATGCTTAGATGGTTCAGTCATGTGGAGAGGATGAATGAAAGGCGACTAACAAAAGGCATTCATAAGGCAGATGTGATTGGATACGCAGAGAGGGGACGCTCTCGACCGACATACACGGACACTATTGGTGGTATCGCAATTGGGATGCATGTAAGGTCAGGTGTATGAACGTAAAAAGACTATACACTATTGGAAAGGCTTCCAAAATATTCAGAGACAATTCCTATATTTTAAGAATATTTTTCTTCTTCGTCTTAATTTGTCAAGAACACCTCTAATTTCCCTAAACTTTTGACATTTTTAATGTCGCTGTGATTAGATTGCGACTAGATTTGGAAGTTTTTAATTACAGGTATTGGCTATTAGATCTTAAGGCGTTATACTTCAACACGAACAACTAATTAACATCTGCCAAGGCTTTCCGAATTATGTTAGGGTTAGGCTTCTAGTTCAACTGGATACAATATCTAACCAGTGTTCTACGTGAAACGACTGCCCATCTTAACCCCACAACCCAATGACTGGGTAATGCTTTCATAGTTCTAACTACATGTATGTAGTTAGAACTATGAACTGATCGTCTATTCTTAACCTGGTCTGTAAGTTTGATAATTGTTTTCCGTATACATACATACATAAACTCACGCCTTTTTCCCATGGGGGTAGGCAGAAACTACAGAGCGCCATATGCTACGATACTAACAAACTTCTTTTGCTTCGTTTACATTCATACATGTTGTCATACACACACGCCGGTTGCGAGTTACTACGCACCCGACCTTTCTGAAGAACCTCACCAATAAGGTCTATGTATGTCCTTCTAGGGCGTCCCCTCCCGGCGTTCCCACTTACATCTGCCTTGTAAATACCTTTCGTTTGTCGCCTTTCATCCATCCTTTCAACGTGACCAAACCATCTAAGCATACCCTTTTCAATTTTTGTTACAACATTACTAGTTCTAACAACCTATTATATAACTACGATTTACAATGACAGCCGTGGTCAATAGTTTAGCGCGCTTTCTGAAACACGGAGGGGTACTTTTTTATTTTTATTAATATTAATAGGCATGCGTTTGATCACAATCTCACCTGATGGTAAGCGATGATGTGGTCGACGATGAAGCACGCTCGATTACGCTTGTCTTGATACGAAATGAAGTGTCATCAAAAGACAGATAAGCATAGCTTAACCTCAGACCGAACTTACGTACAGCCACTCCACAACATAATTTCCCTCAAACACCTTTTCGCAAGGACAAGAGGTCACCGATCCTAAGCAGGGTATCATCGTCAAGTACTGCAAACAACACTTGATGGAGTCTCAAATGATTAAAGATTGTCGTCAAAATTGTCGATGAAAAACGATCCACTCATAAACAAAAGAGACTGAAAGGTATTGCTCCACTGATTAATAGGTAATTAGCGAAGTCGTTATTTATATTCTTCTGCATTTCCTTACAGTCTTACATTGGTTTGTTTTCATAGAAGACGGTTTTATTTATTTATTTTGGGAAAACAAACAATAAGTAGTAAATAACCAGGTATAGTAAGTTTAAAATTACATTGCATATTTGTAAAGCAACATTATCCACATCTTAAATACAACATATTAATTAAGAACTATATGCACACGAGTGAAGGTGATTATTTTTAACCGACTTCAAAAAAAGGAGGAGGTTCTCAATTCGGTTGTATGTTTTTTTTTTTTTTTTTTCTTTAGGGTTTGTTACCTCAGTACTCCGTCATTTATGGACCGATTTTTAAAATTCTTCTTTTATTTGATAGGGTATATGAACAGATTGGTCCCATTTGTATCAAAACTCATATCTGATGAGGGATCTTCGAGGTTTTGAGGGAACTCCTCAAAAAATATAGGCATACATGCACCGATTTCAACATTTTTAGTAACAAATCAAGCATTTTCATTTAGAAAGTAACATTTGGTGAAGAAAACCTGATGAAGAAGACAGGCAACGGAACTCTTCAACGCATAACAGCAAATTATTCGCAATTGCTATACTCAGATATCTATGCTGAGCTTTTGTTTTTCCATAACAGAACATTACGCCTGTCTATTTTAAAAGGGGCCCGGCAGAGATGTGCAGATTAATGTTTAGAAAGAACTACTTTTGCAATTGTTAACCGATTTCAATAATTCTTTCAAGTTTTGAAAGACTTTTTACATACAAAGAAACTAAAAATTACAAAATAAAAACTTTTTTACAAAAAAAACAACCGACTTCTTAAAAAAACACTAACAGGTGAAAAATGACTCCACTTTCGGAAGTCGGTGGCCAATGAACGAAACAAAACCACCAAAGCCACAGACTTCCGAAACTGGAGTTATTTTTCACCTGTTAGTGTTTTTTTAAGAAGTCGGTTGTTTTTTTTGTAAAAAAGTTTTATTATAATGCATATAAAATAAAAAGAAAACATGATATTTTTTTTAACAAAAATTAAAATTAAAAACAAAACAACTAAAAATCTGTGTCACTAATTAGTTTTCTCAACAAGCTCTTAAGCTCATTAGCGGACAATGTAAATTTTTGTATAAGTTTTGTATTGAATATACCTAACCGACCAGTGAAGTATCAGTGGTTTTATGAAAACCAATCCGCTATATTTACCTGGTTGGAGCTTTGACCTACTAACGTTTTAAGGGTTCGGATTAAATCCAGGTCGTACTGGGAAAATCTGTGGTAACTTTGAAATGGGTTTTTTGCGGAACGAGATTTTTCAAAAAAGAATAAGCCTCAGTTTCGTAAAACCAATAATCTGTGGTTGACATGGTTTGTGGGTTGAATTATCACGGTCTGCGATGTTTTATCATGTATACTAGCTGTTTCTCGCGGTTTTAGATGATAATAAGGGCCCTAGCGTTTAGAACCTTACTACGAGTATATTTAATATTTCATACATCACTTACGTATACTTACATGAAATTAACCCCGTAAATTTTCTCAAAACTTGAGCTAACAAATGCGATTTATTTTTAATCCAATCATAGGTACTTAATTCTGAATTTTCATGAAACATACCTGTTGGCGACTGGCTGGAGCTTTGTTATAAACCTTTTTTAATTATTTGTTTTTTTTTATGGTTTGTTCTTTTATAATTTTAAAACTGTGACTTTTACTTTGTCTTGGTGTCTGTCAACGTACTAGATTTGGTTTGCATAGTTTTTACTTACTAAAATAATAAAGCTACTTAATAATCGCCATCGTTTCCTTATCGTCAGTCATACAGTCCACACGCTCACCAACAATAGGTACCCTTCAAATGTACGACCTTTTTGGTGAATTTTCCAAAAGTTTCATTACTAACAAACCTTGTCTTAACAATTACCTATACAATAAAAAACACCCTAAACGGTCGAGTCGTTTTCAAGTGATCATATTTTATACATGCGGCTATTAGTTTTTTATTGATTGACACATAATACATTACATACATACATAAACTCACGCCTTTTTCACATGGGGGTACGCAGAAACTACAGAGCGCCTTATGCTACGATTCTTACATACTTCTTTTGCTTCGTTTACATTCATACACACACGCCGGTTGAGAGTACTACGCACCTGACCTTTCTGAAGAACCTCACCAATAAGGTCAATATGCAGGACATAATATATTAGTAATTACTTAGGTATGCTAAATAGTAAAGGTATTGTATAAATAGAAAACAAACAATTTCACCAAATGACGAGTTCAGATGCCATTCAACTTATCCATAAGTTTACAAAACACTCCCCGTTCTGTTTACAATTAAATTCCTGCTGCATACCTATCTTAAAGATGAACACGTAACGATAATTAAATTCAAAACAAAAGCAGTAACAAACGGGACGTGACGTAGCCGCTGTAAGTCGAGTGTTGAGAAAAAAGCTTGGATTTGTGAAAATATAACTTTACCCTAACACAACGTTTTCCTACGTTATTTCCTTTGCAGTCGCAGGTGAGATTTATCTTCGGATAATTGGATAAAGAACGCGTTTGCGAGAAGTGATACGGGGTGGAAAGAGGGGGAAGGGAGGCGCTGCCAGTGGAAAAAAATCGTAACAACCAATGATGTGTTACTTTTGAATATAAATCTTTTGTTTGAGTTGTGTTGCCGCGTACTTGCAATGCATGAATAAATATTGTTACGCTTCTTTTTGTAAATAGCACATACTTAGAAATGAGTAGGTAATCTATTACAGTTGTTTGTTAACTACGTTGTTCATTTATTTAATAAATAAAAATAAATAAATATTCCGCATTTTTCACACAAAGCCATCTTAGTCCCAAGCTAAGCAGAGCTTGTGTTATGGGTAGGTACTAAACAGCTGATAAACATACTTGTATATTTCTAAATGGGTATACACCACTAATTTTTAATTAGTACAAATACTTACCTAAAGGGCTTATTCTAGACGGTCTTCTCATTATATTTCTAAAGTATCAATTAATAATATTCATAAACAGCAAAGTTATTAGCGTTTGTTTATATCCCAAAAAGTCACCTAATTTATGGAAATATTGTACAGGCTATTCATGACATAGTAGTATTCATTAATCGTTGTCTCTCGCTCACGTTAGCGTGATCTCGCTCAAGCATGCCCCGCCTCCAACAGCTGTTTTCGTTATTTAAGTTTAATTTATATTAAAAAAATTGAACTTCGTTTTTTTTCCTTTTGATTACGCCAATATGATCAGTAAAGTCCAATTTTTTTTTATACAAATTAAAAAATAGGGGTGTATACATATTGAAGATAAATTACACCCAGACATGGAACAAATAATCATGCTCATCACAAATTCGTCCAGGGTGGGAATCGAAACCATGACCTCCGACATAGCAGTGAGTGCCATTAACCACTAGACCAACAGGCCAGTCATATTATTACTGCCTCGTTTTGATAACCTAGTGGTGTGACCGGTGGATTGCCAAATCATAGGTCTCGAGTTCGAATCCAAGGCACGCACCTCTGACTTTTACGATTCATGTGCGTATTGTGTAATTATCACTTTCTTCAAAAACAGTGAAGGAAAACATCGTGAGGAAACCGGCATGCCTGAGAGATATTTCTCGACGGCATGTGATGCCATGTCAGAGGCCCATGGGCGGCATTAAAAAGCCTTGAGACCAGGTTAGTTACTAACCACACGATAAGAAAAATACTGCCACGTTGAAAAAGCGCTACTCCTGTACATAAAGCTTCGGGTTCCATCCCTGAGTCGGGCAATGCATTTTTAGAGGGTTTTTATTAGCATTCCGGAGACTGGATTTGTGCCCTATTTTTGGTAATAGGCTTCCCACCAATGATATTACAAGTAAAAAGGTGTAGATAGGTTATAAACGCTCAGGAAATGACACGTTAAAATATGGCTAACTAGCCAAACTTGACCTCAGTGTGCTGTTTTTGAAGATCGAATGTTGTTTGGATAACCTATCTACACCTTTTTTCTTATAATATAATATCATTGCTTGGAACCTATTATGTTCGACTTAAGCATTACTGGCGAACTGTAGCTATTATACGGGTACAACACTGCCTTATCCTTCAGCGATTACAGACGTAGTGTTATGTTAAGTTTTATATTTAACGTAAGTATCGATAAATGGTTCAGTAATGCACTTATTATTTAGGACTTTTTTGTTTCTGTGAGTTGATATACCAGCGAACAATTACGTAGACGTATTATTCATGGATTGGTTTCATGTTTCATGCATCACTGCTATTACAGTTAATCAACTATTCTATGAAAGTTGTGGAACATTTATTTATCTATTATTTATTTATTTATTCTATAAAATCCAAAATTTACCAATTACACATTGCACAAACCGTCAATTAGACTAACCTAATACCACATTACACTCGTATAATTAATCAAAAAGTAAATTTTAATAAAACTTACACTGCAACTAAAATTATTTGCCCACCGCAAACCTGTCAAACACAGCGGATTAAAATAAGACACAAAACAAACCGCATGTCGACCAGCCTCATTTGTAATGAGCTTTTACGTGCAAAATTAATATACGACCGGATAACATACTCACCACAATATGTTCATTTAATATGAAAATAATAATATGTTCTACATACCCCACCCCATCCACACACTGCCCCGAACCACCCAAATATTTAATATCGACCAAAATATTTCATTGTTATTAACAATAATTGAAATTCGCGGTAATCACAACAATGCACATGTCAAAAATACTCCGTCACAGATATTCCAGAGGCGAATTTAATTAGGTTATTATAAACAAAAGGAAAATAATCAACTGAGTGAACCAATATGAAACGTTTTCATTCAATTATATGGTTCAAAGTATTCCGCAGTTCCACTTATTTTGAAAGCTTGCATTGTTGAGTATTTAAACAAAACGATCACAGTGCAGGAAACATTCAGTATTAGAACACATACAAGTAAAACATTGAGTTAATTAGTGCCTTGAACCAAAACAACATTTCATTCCATTTTCGACAACGAGGTAACAAAAGGGAAAAATGAAACAGCTAGTGTTTTACAGTTGGCAAATACCGCAGTAGAACAATCAGAGAATTGAAATATTTACTGAAACTTGAACAAAACTAGGCAGAACACAATGTGTGTTATGTGAAATGTTAAACATCGGGAAACCTGACTACACACAGAGTTTAGCGTTACGCCAGAGTACGGGAATGCTGTACTTTTGTGTAATTTCGTGTATGGATATTTGTAAAGTGCTGCGTTGTGGGAAAGCGCTGGCGTTCATACATCTCAGATCTCCACAGTGAGCGGTTGAGGTTACGTTTGAAACTTCAAATTAACTTGCAGAAAATTATTATACTTAGCTTGATCAACTTTGTTTCTTATCCAAAAATATTTTTTTTTCTAACCTGCCTAACTTTTTCCAAACTATGTTGGGGTCGTCTTCAAGTCCTACTGTATGCAGCTGAATTCCAGTGTTTTTCATGGAACGACTGCCAATTTGAACTCCATAACCCAGTGACTGGGTAAAAAGATACCACTTGATTAGACTCATTGTCAGACTTTTGGGGTTCTGACGACTCGCAACGACTGTCAAAGATATACAAATGACAGCCGGGATGAAGGTACTAAAATGTTTTGCTATATAGAAATGGAATAGATTGAGTGACGATTAATTTTACTTTTTTGTTATTATTATTTTTGTATCTTTCGTAATATTGTTGCTTTATGTATTTTTTGTGTCATCACGCGGCAGTGTGTGCGTATACCTATTTTGTTCTACATTACTTTTATCGTACACAAGCTCTAGACGTCAAGACGTGTCAGATAACCTTACTGTTGCTTATTCCCATTGTATTTAGCTGTAAGTCTTCCTAAGTCCTTAAATAAATAAATAAATATAATTAATTGACACTATTGTCATTGTCATTCATGGACCGACCTCAGCAAGTGTCGGTGGCCTTCTAGCAACACGTGCAGCTGAATATTAAACCACAAGCACCACAAATATGTATTATTATTTGTACTTAAAAGTTAAACTACCAACGAAAACCTCTACTGACTATACCTAATTATTTGATTATAATAAGTTAGTATTTATACAATTTTAGTTAAAAACAACACGAAACGCATTAGGTACAGTGGGTAACGCTACGGAAAGAGTGTGGAAAGCCAGCCTAAAATGTAAGTAACAAAAAAGTGCGACACACAATTTAAAATTCTAAACAAAAATTCATACGTTCTACGCACCTAAATCGTATATTTGATTTTGTTTAGCGGCCAGTGAGTGAGTGATTTAGAAATGTATTTACAAAGTGAAGCCCCAAACACACGAAAGGATTAGCGTGGCGTAAATTGAGAGCTGTGAATAATTCATATACATATTTTTGGCATTACCTTAACCATTTCACGAAATGCGACCGTCTGCCGCTCGCGGATGAAGACGCCAGGTCCAAACCCAAAACTTAAACTTTAGCCACTTTAATTTTATTTACACTAGTCTATCAAAAGTTTCTTTCTACTGTCTTCAGCGCAGTTCAGGATAATAGCGGGTTCTGAAAATTAATTCGAAACGTTAGTATGAAAACTAATCAACTTTAATGTTTACATAGAGTTATGAAAACAGAATGCTTGTCTCAGCTGTCACAACAGTTTGGGAGAATTAATTTTATTCGAATCTCGGATGCTAGTATGCACAAACTTTGAATTGGAGGTGTCTTGGTAATCTAACTTTGTGTACACAAATATCTATTTCTATCAGAGGGCTTAGTTGTTTTAGTAATACATATTTAAAAATACGTCTACTTTAACTAGATGTCAGTTATATTTCTAATGTTAAGCGTTTTAGTCACCTCAGTTTTTAGCACAAATACAATGAAAATGAAGTTTAATTACTCCTTATAAACCTACGAAGAAGTTAACACTAATAACATGAATCTCGCCTCGATGGTCTGGTGGTCACAAACGTTACAACTGAGCTTAGTAAAAAAAAATGTTCAAATGGTTCATAATTCAGAGTGTTTTTAGGTTTTTCATCAGCAGCTCGGAGTTAGGATTCGTACCCTGATAATGGCAATACGCTCACCCCTTATTACATGTGACATATACACAGTAACTAAAGCGGTCAAAAAGTTCCAATAGCACAGACGAATAGACAGTAATATTCTAATCCCGCATTGACATTTGAAGTTCATACAGAATTTCGTAGACTGACCTACTCCACAATATTAGGTTCCCAACAGATTTTTGAGAGTAGATACTCTTTGAGATATAAACGACGTCACCGTAAATCGACAGTGTAATAGCTAACCAATTTACTAGCCCGATGCGGATGGAAGGAAATCTAGTTTTTCCCCTTTTTCGAATTTACTGTTCGGAATTAGTTTGCATCGACGTTTGATCGGATATTCCTTTAAAAAAGTTAAGCAACGGTATCGAGTGATCGGATATTTTTCTTCTTTTTAATTCCCGATATGCTCGTTCGAGTGTTAGCTTTGTTATTTTAGTTTTTAATTGTATTGCTTTCTATCTTGCATCTAATGCTGAGATGATTGGACGTAAGCAGCAATGCGATTCACTAACAGACTCATCACAGATGTTAACAACGGCGAGTTCACAGATATTTCATCGTAAACATAGCCTTTAAGAACAACGTTGACAAAAACCGTATTCGCTAAGCTAGTAATGCTCGTCGACGATCTGCCGAACAACGATGATGGGTACGATGTTAGCAGTGTTGCTATGTTTAATCTAGAGTATAGTCGAGATAATCTCGACTAACCAATTTTTAAGTTATTTCGTCATTTTAAATTAATACAAATTCACAATACGAATGTAATAAAACACATTATGTTTATTATGCAACGAATATTTAATTTATTATATCGTCTTCGGCTTGGAAAATAATTACTTGTTAAAATTTTTGACATTGGTAATTATTGGATAAGTGACATGAGTGATGTGTTTCAAAACAAACAACTTGATCTCTTGAATAGAGTTTTTATCAAAATACGAAATTCCAAAGTTCCAAATGGTTTTACGTGGTTGAGTGGACTTTTAAAAAATCCTGCACCCTTCCCAATGGCGTTCTACTTGTTCAGTGTTTTTGTGTTAGTTTGGTTCCAAACCTATCGAAAGTAAGTACCTCCACAGTAACATTTCTATTTAATTATACAGCACTGAGCACAGTTTCTGGAACTACTATCTGTATACTTAATCAAAATATTTATCTTTTAGTGTCTCGCAACGCAGCTCCATCGTTAAATCAGCTGGAAAAGCAAGTAAGCTTTTTGGAAAGCAAACCATGGTTGGCTAGGGGCCATGCTCGTACTGCATATGCTCGCAGTCGTCAGGCATAGTCTGAAATAACAACAGCCCTAAACAGTGATGGTAGTGGGTGTATGAAAACATCTGAACAGTGGTGTAAGGTTAGTAATTACATGTAATATGTGTGTAGGTATATAGTTGCATTGAGTAGGTGTTATAGTATTCTTTTACATTGAGAGCCCCCTGTGCATCTAGAGGCATGTACTGTAACTTTAGGCTAGGCTTCAAATTGCAATTAGAAAAGCATTTAAAATTGCAACGGAAAGTTAAATCAAACAAAGCAAATTTATTTACTTAATACATCAAATTATATAATCATACTTGTGTTGCAGTACTGAAAGGACAAAAAAGGAGCAGTTAAGAAGAAGTCCAGCTTAATTGCATCTGCGAGGCGGCATACTGGTGGTGGCATAGAGGATTTGCCAGAACTAACTGAAATTGAAATTGAAATCCAAACCATTATGGGAGGAAAAAGTTTTGGTTACAACAATCAATAAAAAAAAAACAGAACTTATAAATTATTAATCCTTTTGAGGTTTGTAATTCTCAAGGCTATATAGCTCTTTATAAATTCAATGTTTTGTTTTCTATACCTATACAAATTTATTGATTTGATTGAAATTAATAAGTAATACAATACTCAACCGAACGCAGAGCACAAGCAGAACTCTTCATTGTCCAAGCTATTACTAAACAAGTAGAGGGCCATCAGGCAATGGTTCAGGCTCTGGATAGAATTAGCAGTGCTGTTATAGAGTTAATAAATAAATAAAAATAAAATGTACCTATGTTAAAAGATTGTTTTATTTATGAATTAATTATATTAAAATTACTTTTCCAAGGTACAGACACCAGCACATCAATCTACCCCAAATTGACAAATTTTCCCAATTGAACAAGAACCTTATAGTGTTTAGAGTAAAGTTGAAAACCTATCAAAGAAATTTAACACATTGGGGTAGGTTGATGTGCTGGCGTCTGTAGATACCTACTATTTTGTTCAAATACATACCATATTATAATTATATACACACTATATTAATTTTATCTAAAGGTAAAACATTACATAAGTTTAAAAACATTCACTTTCTTTATTTTATTATACATTACTATTTAACATACACTATAATTTTTAATTAACAAACTGTCCCTGAATTATGAATATCTTAAGTCTATTGTTAGTATTTATTTATCTATTTTTTTTATATTTACTTTTGTTATTAACTATTTTGTCCACGCCACAGTCTATTAATTAGATGACCCTTAGCAAGACGTTCACTGTCCAAATCACTGAGGGTGTTCTGGCTTCCTTGTTGTAGTAGCTGGATCACCCTTACTTCTTGTCTCAGTAAATGAGCTGGTAATTCTACTGGAGGAACCCGGCTTGATTGCAAATGTTATGCAACACACAACAAGCCTTAATAATTTTTCCCACCATCTCTGGGTCATAGTGAAGAACACAATGAACCAAAAGGCACCTAAAACGGCCTTTAAGTATGCCAATGGTTCGTTCTGCAGTATTCCTTGCACTGGCATGCAGATTATTATAGTATTCTTCTCTTGACCCAGGTTCAGGGTTTTTACATGGAACCATCATGAATGGCCTAAGAGCGAAACCAGAGTCCCCTGAAATAAATTAAATAGGAATTTATTTTCATTTTACAATAATAAAAATAACTGAATTTATTATTAATATTAAAATAAGTACCGAAACCTGGTGAGTACAATTATTATTTATGTTGGATAAAGTAAAAAAAAAACATTTTAAAATACATACCAAGCAGATAGGTACACTGTTTTTCCTCTATTATTTAGCTGTTCCAAATGCGGTTTTATGACAGAATGATTAAATATAAAGCTGTTGTGTGTTGCACCTCCAAAAGTTATATCCACATGAATTATATTTAAGTCCGGATCATTTATCTGAAAAGGCAAGAATAAAAGATTTAAATATGATTTGAAACACATATAGGTTCCTATTCAAGACAATTTAAAAATATTATTTAATTAAGTAAGTAACATAAAAATAAATAAGTAGCCACATGGTTTGATTCATGAAAGTATCTACTTAGTAAATAAAAACTAAAGTATGAAACTTAAGAAATACCTAGGTAGGTACCTACTTACTTTTCTTTGAGAATTTGCCTTTCATATGTATTTTGAGGAAATTTTATGTACTTATTAATAATAACTGGGTGGTTGATGACATCTACTACGGTCCTTATAGCCCTCGAGGCAGATGCTTGCGGTATATAGGTTCTTGCATTCTCACATAATATTTTTTGGTAACTCCCACTAGCTAAAAATGCAAGAGTGCATAAAACCTGGAATAAGAGGTAAGTTTAAGACATTTTTCCACTGTAGGTACCTACGGTGATTTATATTATATTAATTTAGTAGTAATACCTTGGTTCGGTTGCTAATTCCTCCTCGATGTTTCGCCTTTGCTATTAATGGGGAAATATCTTCTTCCAATTAAATAATTAGTTCTTCAGTCAACCTGAATACCTGAATATAGTTAATATCAGTTGTTAGAAGATCCATATTACGTATCACGTTGGCCTGACGTCTTTTTTCATCATTATCTTGACGATTAGCTTCTTCCAACAAAAAAGACATACAGGAAAGACGAACTGCCATCTAAAACATTACAAATAGGCATAAACGTTTCAGGAATTATAGTACGCTAAACAAAACAATATTATGTAATAAAATTAAAAAAATAACTTGTTTTACTTACATTTTAATCGTCTACAACCAAGGAAACATCTACAATTTACAAGCTTTACGGTTTGACAGTTAAAATCGAAGGCGAAGGCACCGTTGTCGTCGAAGGCGAGGATGTTTTGTGTTTCTGAATACCGTTTTTCATACATTCGAAACCATATTTTAGTTCCATGTCGCGCCGTCGACATCGTTGAGGCGCTATGATCGCTTAGTTTTAACTAAAGAATACCGATATGTTTACATCGGATGTTTCAACGATGATTTTTTGGTTGTAAAGATGTTTTGCCTTAGTGAATCGCACTCCAGCTTTCATTGGACCTCGACACATGAAATGGTTCTACGACACTTACCCCTCAGCCACGAATGGCGGTATTTAATCTTAATAGACCTAAAACCAGGAATAACTTTTAGAACCCTTGGTAGCAAATGTTTTTAACACGTTGACTGCCAACTACCAGACACAATAGAAATTCAATTGTTCGCGGTCACCGTGTGACCGACGCGGCGTACAAAGACTTAAGGGTGATTCCAAGTTTTCCCAACCGACTGCACTTAATAAAAATGTAATGAACACAATTAACACGCCTAAATCTCCTAAATAAACTGGCTCCTTAAATCCGGATAAATTACCTTCGTCCGTTAGATAAAACGTTTACGTAGTTATTTCCAAGCCTTCCACGAAAAGAAAACTGAATTAAAATGGCTAAACGCGCGCTCCATAACTTGGTTATACCATAGACAAACCGTTTAGTGCGTGAGGGAACGCTATTAGAGACTTTTTCCAAGTTATGGACTGTACCCTGCAGGCCACTTTCTATTTACTTACAGACCTTGCAAATACAAAATACTAAAAAGGCAGCTTAGTGATTGAATTCTCAATTTAATACTTACAATGATTTTTCATTAATACTTACAATGATTTTTCACTAGCACAAATTAACTGATAATTATAATAATAATCAATTTCCATAATGCAATATAAAAACGGGTTAAACATGAAAATGGGAGACCCTGGCTCCGGAGTTAGGTTAGAGTACCTGTGTTTCAGTAGCATTTAGGTACCTAACAGTTAGGTAAGTTTTATCCAGCAAATTAATTCTTCTATAATTCAGCAAATTATTTAATAAACAATAAGCCAGTGTCACACGATTTTGTACACTGGCTCTTATGGTATGAATTTACAATGCATGGATTTCTACTTTGCATTCCCGTAGTTATGGCACTTGTGCGGGAAAGTACGGCCCGGATACTAGTTAGAAATGTACCTTTTATTCAACCTTCGTGTCTTTTTATGCTTATGCCTAATGGAAACATAATAATTAATGCGCGAATTTAATGTGAACTGTTTAAATAAATAAAACATGACAAATAATTTGTGTTTTTAACCGACTTCAAAAAAAGGAGGAGGTTCTCAATTCGGTTGTATTTTTTTTTTTTTTTTTTTTTAGGGTTTGTTACCTCAGTACTCCGTCATTTATGGACCGATTTTCAAAATTCTTTTTTTGTTTGATAGGGTATACTAGCAGATTGGTCCCATTTGTATCAAAACTCATATCTGATGAGGGATCTTCGAGGAATTGAGGGAACTCCTCAAAAAATATAGGCACACATGCACCGATTTCAACATTTTTAGTAACAAATCAAGCATTTTCATTTAGAAAGTAACATTTGGTGAAGAAAAACTGATGAAGAAGACAGGCAACGGAACTCTTCAACGCATAACAGCAAATTATTCGCGATTGCTATAGTCAGATGTGTATGCTGTGCTTTTGTATTTCCACAACATAACATTACGCCATTCTATTTTAAAAGGGGCCGGCAGAGATGTTCAGATCAATGTTTAGAGATAGAACTTTTTAGCAATTGTTATCCAATTTCAATGATTCTTTCAAGTTTTGAAAGACTTTCTTTACATGCAAAGAAACTAAAAATTACGAAATAAAAACTTTTTTACAAAAAAAACAACCGACTTCTTAAAAAAAACACTAACAGGTGAAAAATAACTCCAGTTTCGGAAGTCGGTGGCCAATAATGAACAAAACAAAACCACCAAAGCCACAGACTTCCGAAACTGGAGTTATTTTTCACCTGTTAGTGTTTTTTTTAAGAAGTCGGTTGTTTTTTTTGTAAAAAAGTTTTTATATACGTACCATATCTAAATTTTAGAGTCAATTTTTACAAAGGAACTTTCGTACATCATTTGATTTGTAAATGCGTTTGTCATTACGCTCTTGATTGTATTACGCCCCCACCATTGGTTTAGGCTGCAATCCCGTTCAAAGTGCAATGACAAACTTTTCGTACGATAATTTTAAAACCAATTTTTTAAAAATTTGTTCCACATGCATATTTAACAAATCAGGGTCCACGTTTCGATAAATTAATATTGCAAGAATCTCAGGTCAAACAAAAGCCATCCATTTTAATTGGCTTCTTTGTATTACTGGAGCCGGAAAATGCAATATGAATGTACTGAATATTATAAGCTATTACTCCATTTCCAAAAGCATTAAAAAAAGAGTCTCGTAGAAGCAGGAACGTAGAACATTTTATTATAAAGATTAGTGAGAACAGCTTTTATTCAAATTTAGAAGAAAAAAGTGAAACGAAGAACGTGTCAATGTATTGTTCATCCCTGATCATAGACACTACAATTTTCAAGTGCGTAGTACTCGCAACCGGCTTGTGCGAATGACAACATGTATGAATGTAAACGAAGCAAAAGAAGTATGTAAGAATCGTAGAATAAGAAGCCAAAGAAGTATGTAAGAATCGTAGAATAAGAAGCAAAAGAAGTATGTAAGAATCGTAGCATATAGCACTCTGTAGTTTCTGCCTACCGCCATGGGAAAAAGACGTGAGTTTTTGTATGTGTGTATGTATCTACAATTTTCAACTAAAATGAAATAATACATATAACTAAATGAAATCCACATCATTTCTTAAAATAAATAGTTGAAATGGTTACAACTAAGTGTGACTTTTTTTATTTATTTTTATTTATTTATTTATTTTATTTTTAGGAAGGCTTACAGACTAACAATCCAGTGTATTAAGAATATAATATTATAAAAAATAGCTAATAACAAGCCTCCACATATAGTAAGCCACATCGTGTGAATTTGTGTGACATCTGCAGTAAAAATAATAATAATAATAATAAAGTTTATTCACAAAAATATGTACATTTTCTTACAAGTATAATTCATAATCTAAGCTTATAAAGTACACAAAAGTATTAGCATTTGGGGCCGAACTAGGCGTAACCTGTATTTCAGCCCTCAACGCCGAATCCCCCTGGGTTACAAATTAAATATGAAATACATGGTATTGGGTTTTATCCATATATGAATGTACGTTTTATTTATGTTTGTAGAGAAAAAACAAAATTAGTGACTTAGAAAAAAACAAAAAAGGAAAGGGATTCATTATTAATTTTAAAAAGGTAATATTTAATATTAAAGATCTGTAACCAGTCCTCTCTTTGTGTGTGGTGGAAATGTACGTGAATGTATGTGAGAGGGTGTGTAAAATTGCGGAGCATTAATTTTTGTTTTCTATTTGGACTTACTATTTTTTTTTTTTTTTTATTATTTATCCAGGTACTTGAAGCAAGTCTTCTGTCTCCTGGTATGTGAGTTTCTGTAGGTACTCACATACAGTTTTTTTGCAAGATATTTTCGTCATCGAGTAAATGTTTAATTCTTTATTTATTTTGTTGTAAATGTAGGGGCCCATGAATAGAGCAAATCTAGTGCTATATTTGGTTTTAAAAGCGAAAGGTTGTGCGCAAACCAAGTGTTTTGTGCGCCTATTTAGAGTGAGTGGGTTGTAAAAGATCTTTTTATGTTGCATTAATATTATATTAAGAAGGTAAAGTTGTCTAACTGAAAGTACCCCACAGAACTCGTAGAGCTGTTTGGTAGGAAACAACCTTGGTTTGATAGTGCTAACCTTAAGGATAGCACGCTGGGCGATCTCCACTGGTTTAATAATAGTTTTTGGGCATCCTCCCCATGATGTGATACAGTAGGTAATGAGGGATTGGCAGAGGGCAAAGTATATTCGCTTAAGTACAGAGGGCTCGGTAACGTGTCTGAGGGTCTTAAATATAAAGATTAGCTTTCTGATCCTACCACAGAGGGTCTTAGTATGCTCCTTAAAGTTTAGGTTCTTGTCTATGATTACGCCTAGATATTTTATCATTGTTACACGCTCTAGTTTAGGACAAGAACAGGTTTCTTTAGAGGAACACTCGTGCACTAAGATGTTAAAGTGATCATGATTTAAATATGTGTTTGACCGTATACTAAAACAGAGATATTTGGTTTTATCCACATTTAAAGTTAGCACATTGTCCTCTAGCCATTCCGTAACAGCATTGAGACCATGTTGGGCAGCCTTAAAAGCCTCTTCCCACGTATTTGCAGAGAAAACGAGAGCAGTATCATCTGCAAAGGAGATAATTTTGCCATGGTGAAGCTTGAGAGTCGTGAGGTCGTTTATATAGACGAGAAAAAGGGTTGGGCCTAGGATACTGCCTTGGGGAACTCCGTAGGTGACTGGAAGGTCTCCACTGATGGCATTGCCAATCCGAACACTTTGAAACCGACCAGCCAAAATAGATTAGGTATAATAATTTCGGCGTTTATCGTAATTGTAACATGCTTAATTTTATTTTCGTTACAAAGCTTGCATTAAAAATAACCTTTTTTAACTTCAGTCTAATGCTTTTGTAAATGGAGAATAGTTTATTTAATAATACTTGAATTACGTAGTAGACCATTTAAGGCAAACATTTCAATAAATATTAAAAATAATTTAAAAAGTATGAACCATTAATCCTTAAAGTTTCACTAAATAGGCTCACTTATAGTGCTCTCAATTCTAGTGACTACTTTACAATAACTAGACATAGATTAGAAGGTTGTTAAATCCATTCTAGCTATCAGCCAAAAACTTTATTTATACTTTTTAATCATAAATTAGATCGTGAATCTAACTTACTTACCATAAACATATGAGTAGGCAAATTCGATATGAAGGAAAGTTCAAATATTCAGTCTGATGTAATTTGTAACATCACAGTTTTTATTAAATTTCAAGTGAGAATCTTGTTCAAAATACCCAAAGTGCACAATCTAGATTTGTCTTAAAACATCTTGTTCTGCGTTTTTCACTTAAGAATCTCAGGTAAAATATACTTCCAATCTGTCCTTGTAACAGCTGAAATTAAAGTCGTTTAATTTAAATATTTGTAAACGCAATACGCTGTCTTAATTTACATCTCCTAAGTACAATTTATTGTAAAACTAATTTCTTTGCTTAGCATAACAATGTATCAGTCTGCGCCCTTTGTATCTTCAAGAACATCATTAGGAGCATGAATTCTGGGATTTTTTGAACTCAATTTTTTTATTGCAATCCATAGAGGCTTGTTTTAAAGAAAATTAAAACCTGACCTTAAGGCCTGGTTACACACAGCGCAAACATTTTGTGCAAAAGTTTGCGCAAACAATTTGGTGCACTGTGCGGTGTCCACACGACACCGCACAATATACCTTATTTTCGCCTTTACGTAACATGCTTGCTTTTGCAAATTGGAACTTATGCAAGTAAGATTGAGTGTGTAGACGAGTCTTTAAAAGATGTGAAAAATTAATCAAAGAAAGTCTCTTAGGTACCCATGTTTGTTACTTTCTACATTGCTAGCATAATGTTCTCTTAAATAAAGGGCAATGCTAAGTTGATTATGTATTTTGAAACGCGAGAGAAAACAATGGTGGTAAGTTCAGTGTTGTTTTTACGCAACAAAGACTGAGTAGCAATTTAGGACGAATAAGTAACGAGTTTTATGGACAAACTAATTTATTTTAATTAGAAGAGGCTGTTTTTGAACGTGTGCGTGCTAAAAAAAACTCAGGTGCCACTTCCAAAAGGATAAAAACGGAAAATACTTCAACCCTCTTATTAATAAGCTTAGATGCCAAATTATGAGCAACTCCCAAAAAAATATGGTCGATTGGGCCTATTGGCGCAGCCGTGAGGCACGTAATACTATTTAAGTAACTTTTGGTCAATGTTTATGTGCTGAAATCAATATTGAGTGCAAAAAAAAGGGAATTACCCTGCAATACCTACAGCTGTGACAAGACTTAAATAGCACACGTAAACAAAACAACCACCAAAAATAGAAGTCTCATCAAAATACTATGGTGACGCAGACGAAAACTCATAGACATAAGTAAAGTGGGAGGAAACCAGACAAAGTTGTTTTTCCTCAATTTTCTCGTCTCTGAATGACGCAACTCACCTACACCTACGAGACCCAAGTTCTTCTAAAGATTTTAAATTAGTAAAACAAGGGGTTCCTTCACCAAATATATGATTAGCAAAGCGTATTATGGATACGTCAACACAATTTCCCTGCTGAGAAAAGTTTTAAGGAAGTTGATACATTAAAAATTTAATACTTCGCTGGTGTATGTAGTTAGTGAAGCAAATAAAGGCATGGATGGCAACACTGGCACGTGTGAGACTACCATCTTCATTGTTAGGGATTTTAAATATTAAAATATGTTTGTGCCTATTCTTCTTTTTGTGCCACATTTTTCTTTGTCGCGAATTTTAGATCACATGCGATTTTATTTTTAATGTGGGTAAAGTTTCTATTTTTTTAGAAGCATTTTTTAAATGTAATACCATAAAGTTCTCATGTCACAGTGTTTGTCACCAAACTCCTTTGAAACGGATTGACCGATTCTTATGAAAATGTGTGGATATGTTGCTGGTTTTTCATACAATTAGGTTTTTATTGAACAACCGGAAGAAGACACAATTTAAACTCAATTCATTATAAACTTGTTACATTCCAAATTTTTGCTTATAAAATCATGCGTAAGCTGTTATGTGTAAATAATGTTTAATTGTAATTCGAAAACATAATTAGGATTAACAAAAAAGTGCCAAGTTAAATTAGGTCTTAAAATTTTATGCAAATGAATAGGGAACCATATTAGATTGATCATAAACCCAAACTAGTTAAGATTTCTGATAAAAAATCTGAACTAGTCTGAACTGTTACATGTTTATGATGAAATTGAGTTTAGAATGTGTCATCTTCCGGTTTTTCATCAAAGATATAGGTTTTTGATCAAAAACCTAATTTTATGAAAAACCTGTGACAGTGCTGAGAAGTGAGAATAGGACGTAAGCTAAGCATAACGAAATAAAATGTATAAATTGATTCTAAGGTGAAACGAAGTTCGCCGGGACAGCTAAAACATAATATAATGAAAATTAAAAATATGGTTTACTTCGAATCTGTCAAGAATTTAAATTAACGAATAGGCAAGTCTTACAAAATATTTATAGTCGACTTTTCGCCCGTGTACTTAATCAGAGAGGGATCAAGTCGTCTTGACCCGGCAAGCGTCTGTGCCGCCCGGTTTCACAATTGCCGGAAGACTCCCGAACGGCCCGGAACGGCGAGAAATCAACCGTGGGACTGAAGCGTGACAAGCATTTTTTGAGCAAGATTGTTTGTTGAAAGATAGGTTTAAGGAGACCGTTTCACAGCGGGATTATTTCATCATAATTTATTTCTAAGTTTAAGATTATTAACAGCACGAATCATAGCATATGGCGCTCTGTAGTTTCTGCCTACTCTCATGGGAAAAAGGCGTGAGTTTATGTATAAATGTTTATTTAAGATTTTATAACATCAAGTCTGTACTCCTTGAAGGGTTAGTCGAAACTGTGTGTATACTACATTAGCGAGAAAGCGACCAATGATGTCAAGTCCTATGTAAGAAAGCCTATTGTCACCTACCCATACAAATATCCGGGCGGTTACGGAGTAAATTATAATGGAAAACCCATTTACACTGCCTTCTCCAGAAATCTAAAGCCCAGGCGATTAGAACCCTAGGCAGTATAGCTCGCAACGGCTATGAACCCAAGGAGGCAGTTCTATATTCCACTCATTTACAAATTATTTTCAAAAAACTTCTAATATTTAAAGCCTTTGTGGCTTTATTAGCTTTGCAAGCTAAACCATCATGATAATATCGTTTAACCAATAAAACGAACAAGCTGTTTTATCGCTGGCCATCTTTGTCGATAAAACGGGGGATTAAGTCATTCCGGCGGCCGGAAATGCGCCGTCCGCGCCGGTCCTAGTTAGAATTGCCGGATGTCTTGCCGCCAACCGGCTTCCAAACCGCAACGGTACCATACGTTTGATTGGTTAAGTCTTTTTATTTTCAGTTTGTTTATGATTAGGTTTATATCTTGAAATGCATGCCAAAAACAGGAAAATTAGTGTTGTAAGAATCTTGTTCAGTAAACATAGTTACTTATAAGTCATTGTATTAAGTGTAAGTGACAAAAGTACTCATGAAATTAAATCATTTTAATTTATGGGATTAATTCTAAAATATATGAACAATTAGGTAACTGTTCCGTACCTACCTATAATTTTTATTCGACGAAATGCAGTTTTCTGCTGTATTCTGTATTAGGTAGCCAAAGTTATTATGATTTAATACTTTAAGGACACAAATGTGAACAGAGGTGAACTTCATGCCAGAGACAATTCCTACCTGTTAACCTTTGGGTAATGCAGAGACAAACAGTAACAAAACATCAAACAAGTACTTTAACCCAATAACACAAGCCCATCCATAATGTAATAGAATTAAAAGAATTAACACGAAATTGTCAAAACGAAAGTTTTCATATAACTTGTTTAGTAGCGCGTTCACATTATCGCCAAGGGGTTCATATCACGCGTTGTGAAAGTTTCACGTACCAGTACCTACGGGTAATAAAGCATTTTTCCGTGACAACAGTTGACAAAAACGAAAATTTTAATTGGTAGCGACAGTACGATAAATTCATTTGTTTTGTTCCAATTCACAACACTCGAGGTAGTACCTCAACCCCCAAAATAGGCGCGTATGAACTGTGCGTGAAGCATTACCGACACGCGAAACCCCAATTACAGGGAGCGTAGTGTTAAAAATTAATTCATATATTAACTCGCCCTTTTAGCTGAGGATGACACCCCTAAAACGTTCTAAATTACGCTTTTTACCCAACATGTTACCCAACTATTAGAATCAAAACAGAAATGGATTACAGTCGTTTATAAAATGGCGAGTCAGATTTGATAGTTTTGATTTATGTCGTTTATTTAGGCGTTTAACTAATACGGTTGAGTTACGTCAGTTAGTTGTATGTTAGTTTAGCATGTTAACTGTTGGTCGACAGACAGAAAATAATTACTTCAATCTAAGGATTGTTTGAACATAAATATATAGGTATGTATTAGATTGATTAATTTGTATGTTGTCGGTGAATGATTTTACTGTCGGACATAGCATTTGAATATCATAATATTCCAGCAGTATTTATAATATTGAGCCTTGATGACAAACAGTTATGTGTCCTAAATGTTTAAATTACAAAACTTATAAACGCGGACGCGTGTGCTTGGTATAGACAAACAAATAACCATTGATAAACAATTTTACCAAAAGTGTAGGCCGACAGTGAAGTATTTTTAGATTATTATTAGGCTTCTGAATTCATGCCTGATTGATGGTAATATGCTCACCCCCTTGTGCATGGGACTTAAACATTACTAGGTCCCCTTGATTTCTAAAACCATGTTTGTAGCACGCACAATAGAATATACTTATTTATATTAAACTTCAATTCTTTCAAAAGCTCTCAAGTCTAAACCAAACTTGAAATCGAAAGCAAAAATGCCCTTCGTTACATAGCTTTCTTGACTGTAATCCAGCAAACTGTAGCCCGGTCTCCACAGAATAGGTATCTCTCAGATAATATAATATCTAAATCCACTCAAATACATAAAATTAAATTGTCTGTTTGTAATGTTAAGATACAGCATTTGCATTTAAAGTTGTATAATATACTTAGGGTGGATAGGACGTTGGTGCACATTATGCCGATTAGTCAGTACAAATCACCCCGTGAACACCTGAGTGAAATTCCTAGCATTACTTTAGATTGACAGTTCTATGCGCCTTCACTTTACCTGTATACATTGGCAGGTTTTATAGGAAGTAGCTTAAGCTGCTTTTATTCTAGAAGTCATTAGAGTTTCCCACAAAATTGTGGGAGAGGTAGGTAGACCAACCAAGCAAGAAAATGTACAATAAAATAGTTATGTGTTTGAGAAGAAAAAACAGTGTAAAAAAGAAGAGAAAAATAGTAACAGCTTTGTATAAATATTTAAAAATAATAAAACTTCCAAAACTGGCCAGTAGGTACATTGATCAGTCCGTTAAGAAGTTTTAACAAATATACAGAATTAATAAGTACCGCGCGCCCGGACGATGTCGCGAGCCTCAGCTAGTACCTAATAATATCGCAACATTCTCCCGTTAAGTTTAGTTAGCTCGGAAAAAACTTTCACGACGAAGTCAGTTAAAAAGAGATATAGCCATCAATTGTCACCTGTAGCCAATAAGCGGGAACGATGCGAACTTACCGATTGGTGGGCCAGAAGGCCTTTATTAGAAAACTTTTATCCACGTTATACAAGGCATGGAAAAATAAAGCTGCGGTACGTGTTACAAATAAGACATAACGGCTGGACTAACGGAGGATTAAAGTTAACGATAGGTCACTATGAACGAGTAAGCTTAGTGGCGTTCGATTGGAATAAACTGGAGTTTGTACGGGTGGTAGTTAGGCAGGAATTGACTGGGCGAGTGTTAAAGTTTTATTGTTTATTGTGAAACTGGATTTGGGCCTTTATTTGGTAGATAGGTAAAATAGGACTGGAAAAACTAAATGAGGATTTTGGTTTCTGTTTTAATAATATGCTGAGGATTGTTGCTTGGTTAAAAATAAATGTATCCTAATATAACATTTCAAGAATTCGCCGATGTATTCTGTAGAAATTTCCTCGCAAAAAAAGTGTCCATAAAGTCAAAGTCAAATCATTTATTTGAATTAGACCATCTCTTGCATTAGTATAATTGAATCTCAGTTAACTACGTCTTCACTTCATATACATTTTAAAGCAGTCATTTGTACAAAATAACATAGCCTCCGCCTCCCATGAACAAATGAATTAAAAGCATAAAACTCACACATTCCTTCTTGAATTTACCCCTTCATATATCCATCTCTACCCACCCTTCTAAGCCAACAATCCGTTCAAAGCTAGCCAACTAATCATAAGATTAGATAGATAGCAATTAAGACGGTACCTGCAAGGAAATTACATAATATCAGGTCAGGACCGTGGTCTTCCTTTGACATTCAACATGTCTGCCACAAATGAATATATTACAATTGTAAGCTTATAAATTAACCTGTCCATGTCTCTTGTGTCTAATTTCATGGAAAGCCACAAATATACGACGGCGTGGACCGTTTAATTCTCGTCACTGGGAGATATGGAGCTTGAATTAAACTGTATCATCAAAATGAGGTTTTGATTGTTGAAAGGTTTTTGATTCTTTTGGTTTGTATATTGAGGAACTACATCAATAATAACAACACGTTGCCCTTCACCACGAACTTCTCCGTGCGTCTACAAACATTTTAACAATCTAAAAACATGGCTCTTATCCTTAAGTTATGATGACACTGAAAATATATTGACAATTGCATCATTTAGTTATCAATTCTGCTCAGAAACAAGCTATTGAAACACTCACATACACACCCCCCTACATGCACACCACAATCAGTCAATCACTCACCCTTTTTGCTGTGATAGCAACCACTGTTATAGAAAAGTCAAGGTTTTATTCTATAAAATGAAACAGGTCTGCGTACCTAGTTTAGGAGCTCGGAAAGCTGTCTTTATATTAATCTTTGTAGTACAATCCAATGTTTTCATACGCTATGTATCGTGTTGTTAAATCTTTTTATGTACTAATAAACTCATTATTATTCCGTTTATTTATTGTGATTTCTTACTTAATACATTTTTAAATATTTAAATATAAAAAAAAAACATTTAAAAATATAAAAAATAGTAGCCCACCGGTATCGGGAACAGGGTCCAAGCTACCGGCGGTCAGGGCTCCAGGGAGAGGAATCGCCTAACAATGCGAGCCGTGTCCAGAAGCACTGCTTTCTGAATCAAACGCTTGATCCAGTCGCCCAACGAGAGCCTCTTCAGGTATATTGGTCGAGGCTCTTTGCTATTAAGCCATTGGCAGACACGACTATCGGCACAATGATTGCTGAGTCCACATCCCACATGTCGACAACCTCGCGAGCCAAATCAATATACTTGATTTTTTTATCTTGTTCGGCTTTCACGAGGTTCCCGTCATGTGGGACCGTTATGTCAACAAGCATTGCGCGCCTCTCGGTTCGATCCATCACCACTATATCGGGCTTATTAGCCATGATAGTCCTATCAGTGATGATGGATCGATCCCAATACAGTGTGATATGACCATTTTCGAGAACTGGGTCGGGCACATACTTGTAGTACGGCACTTCCGAATCCACGAGGTTGTATTTCAGAGCTAGTTGCTGATGGATAATCCTGGCGACAAGGTTGTGTATATGCAAGTACTCTTCGTTAGCTAAGCGAGAACACCCAGAGATAATGTGTCGGATTGATTCTCCTGGACGGTGGCATGCCCGACAGATGTCAACCGTGCCATCTTTCACAATAAATCTCCGGTAGTTTCTCGTCATAATAACTTCATCCATAATTGCACAGACAAAACCTTCGGTTTCCCCAAAGAGGTCACCGAAACGCAGCCAGGACACGGACGCTAATTGGTCTACATCAGGCCCATGAAGGGCCCGGAAAAAACGTCCGTGAAGCTCCTTGCTCTGCCATAGTTCCCTGCGATCGTTAGTGTCAAGCACTACAGGTTTGCGCCAGTTCTCTTTCGCCAAGGAGAGCGGTGTGAGGCCCTTGTCTACCGCGACCACATCTCGATGCATCCCCACTTCGGCTTTTAGGAAATATTCCCTGAGACCGTATATCTCGCGATTGTGGAGAGTCTTGGCGTTTAAAAAGCCTCGACCTCCACATTTTCGCGGGATATACAGTCTCATAACCGACGATCGTGGATGATGCATTCGATATGCGGTCAGCATTGTGCGGACCCTCCTATCCAGGGTGTCAAGCTCTGTTTGAGTCCATTTGAGTATGCCGAAGGAGTACATCAAGACTGGCATGACCCAACCGTTGAAGGCGCGCACCTTGTTCCCGCCCGACAAAAGACTATTAAATACTTTTTTCAGGCGGCCAAAGAAACGCTCCCTCAACGATTGCTTCATATCAGCAGTGTTAATGCCTAACGCCTCCGACATACCCAAATACTTATAGGTTTCGATCGGAGAGAGGGCTCTAAGGTTTATGGAATCCGAGAGTTGGGTTCCCAAGGATTCCACAATCTCCCCTTTCTTTACATGCATAACCGCATATTTGTCCACACCAAAATCCATCCTGATGGCGCTACTAAAGGTTTCAGTTACCTTTAGTAGCTCCATCAGTTGTAAATTGTTGGGGGCAAAGAGCTTTAGGTCATCCATGTAAAGAAGGTGGGATATAACCTGACCACCTCTCTTCAATCGATAGCCTAGACCTGAATTCTCCAGCAGTGTGCTTAGAGGATTCAAGGCTAGGCAGAACCAAAGTGGACTCAAACTGTCACCCTGGAATTCATTATTATTATTATTAACTCACATACTTTAACAGCCAGACTGAAAGCACGTTAAGCCTTTGGTCCCGGCTGTCATTGTAGATTTAACGTTTGCTAAGGATGGGCAGAAGCCAGAAAGTCTGACAACCAGTTTAACCAAGAGGTATTGTGTTACCCAGTTACTGGGTTGTAGAGATCAGACAGGCAGTCTTACATGTAAAACACTGGTATTCTGCTGCATCCGGATACACTAGAAGCCGACCCTAACATAGTTGGGAAAAGGCTAGGGAGATTATGTGTCTGTAACAAAGACATTCAATACCAGACCGGACATCACGAACAAAATTTTCGTCCGAAAAAGTGTGTCCTGCTGGATACAAGTCTATGAGTTTTTTGTAGTACGCTCCGCTGCCGCTCCAATATTCATATATTATTCTAGATGGCGTTACTGAGACATGGGATCAAAGTTTTTCTATGACGTTTCCTTGACATGCCCGCTCTATAGTATTTTAAATCTCTTTGGTCTGTAACCTTGTGTTTAGTATTGAGTATTGAGAAAGTTTTACTTTTTGATAAATTTATTTTTTTATGTAAGTAGACGCCTATCGTATCGCCTACTACATACGCACATACATAAACTAACCCCTTTTTCCATGGGGGTAGGCAGAAAGTACAGAACGCCATACGTTACAATTCTTACATACTTCTTTTGCTTCGTTTACATTCATACATGATGTCATACAGCTGGTAAAGCTCAGCTGGTGCGAGAACTACTGATCCATCTTATCGTCTACTACTTTGGTACAGACGCCAGCACATCAACCTATCCCAAACTGTCAAATTAACCCAAATGAACATGAACCTTATTATGTTTTACATTGTGTCTTACATTGAAAATGATTATTAGTAGGTAAGATAGTATTTTTTTTAATGATACTGTTTTTATTTTATTTTATTTTACAAATTTTCTACACAATATACATTGTTTCGAAATAAATGATTTATGACTTATGTTTAGAATAAAGTTGAAAACCTATCAAAGAAATTTTACACATTATGTGTATTTTATCGTATGTCTTGGTACCATTTTTTTTAAATGTAATTTCAACTTTCCTGTGGATTTTTTACAACGAAATGTTTTCTGGCCTTGGTACTCCGAAGCAGCTTATCCAGTTCCATACATTTTAAAACAGTCGTTAATGGGCTTTGAACAAATAAGACTACCCAGAACTGAATCAAATAACCAACATGTTGCGTAAGCTTTGTTTGAGTATAAGAATAACATGAAATGAAAATTGATGCACTGTTTCATTGTTAGTAGAATAACTTGAAAAAGCCTTTTCATAACAACCCCACTTTTATTTCATTCAAAATGTATATAGGTACACGTCTAAAAAAGCAATATTTTTATAGCGGAAATACTGTAAAATAATAAGAGATGCTCTTCGCAAAAAAAATAACTATTTGAAAACAAATGGAAACCATTCGTTGGCAGGAATCATTTGGAAAATAACAAGCACATATCACGGGTTCGTTTACAAGTTGTATTTATTTTGTACGAAGCAAAAACCGGATACACGTTTAATTTATGAAAACCGGGTATTAAAAAGCCGCATGTGCAAATACATTATTTACTTTGCGCTCTTTGATTAACCAATCGAATTGATTGCCAAAGGGAACGCGAACTATAATATTTAAGTAACAAACAGGTAATTTATGGGAATATGGACATTTATTTTGTTTGTGTGTGTTTTTATGGTATGAGCTTAGTAATTTCCGTACACTAATAAAGAGTTGTATGGCAAAAGAAATACATGAAGAGCTGACCTCAAATAATTTGGGTTATGATGATAATGGTTATTGTGGACACTTATTACGAGTAAATTGATGGTCTAGTAGGTGGTAGACCTGACTGCTATGCCGAAGGTCACAGGTTCGATTCCCACCAAAGACAAATGTAATAGCTTGATCATTTGTTCTGTGTCTGAGTGTAATTTATAGGTCTTTGATGCAATACTTATCGACCATAATCAAACAAACTATGTACATAATGTGTGTGAATATTATTTATGGTATTTATTTATTAAATAGAAGAAGAAGAACCTTTGTGTTGTCCAGAAGTTTTTTCCAGAAGAGATTGAGCTGCCAGAAGGGAAATAATAACACTAATTCACAAGACGATATAATTACGAATATTTAGCAACCCATCTCTACCCAAAACCGGAATTTACCCGAACTCATGTCCAGTTTTCTGTTCACTGTTTTCGAAGCATCGTTACATTTAGCCAATAAGACGAACGAGAAACAGTATTTCAGTTGGTCGATAAATATAAATATCGATATCGACAAAGGCGAGGCGCGGGAGATGACGGACGGGTCGTCATAAAGCAGCGAACGCTTATTGCGATGCCCGTGACGTTTATATTGTTCCGCAGATAATACCCGGGTTATTTAGCACAACACTAATATTCACCCGTTTTTTGTTTGCGTCTCTCCTTGTTAGACGAAAATCTGATGTACCGTCGCATCATTTACATTGAAACGATCCCTTTTTTTATAATTTCTGCCATCATCCGAGTTTATGAAGGTTTTTCTAAAGGTGCAATACTGGTTTTATTTAAATGTCTTTTGTAATAGCTGTCTCGGTTATTATACGCCTTTTGTAATTAGATTTGCTTTATAGAATATTCTAGTTGGTAGAAGCAAAGTTTCATAAATTACACTTTTTATGAAACGTTGTAGAATTTTTAATGCCCAATTTTATAATTAGGTGCTGAAAGGTTAAACCAGTAAAAGTCGAAAGTTACAGCTAGCTGAAAAGTTTCGTAAACGCGTTTATTTGAAAAAGTATGTAATAATAATAATAATAATTGTTTATTTAACATACACAGTTTACATACATTCATGTTTAATAGAAAGGATTAGTATCTACTAACAGTGCCCGTATCCAGTTACCAACGGGTCCAAACTAGGCGCAGCCTGTATCTTGGTGACCCACACAAAACAAGGAATTCCAGGTTAGACGTGGCCTGCTAGCGCTAAGTGACAATTTTTAGATAAACGACACAAAAAAGAGTAAAAAAAGAACAAACATAACTTAAAACTACTACTTAACTAAAACAGAGCTATTTAAATGTGATAAAAACGAAGAAATAAAAAATAACACGCAAAAAGCAACAGTTAAGGTGATTAGGTGTGTAGTGTGAGGTGTGAAGTGTCAGGTGTGCAGTGTGAGGTGTGAAAATTGAGGTAAGAAGTGTGAGTAAGGGCTTGAGTAAGTAAAGTGTGAGTAAGTTGTGCAACGAAGTAGATTTTCGGTGTCCTCATAAATCTGGTAATGTAAATATAAGTAGTAAAAGTAACTCATTTAGCTATGAATGTTCGAAGCTTTCTTAAATCCTGATCATTCTGATCACTAAATCTGCTATCATATTAGCGGTTGACTACCTCATAAGTTTAGTGGTCGCAGGCACCCGATCTGGCTACCGCTACCGCTACCGCCTGACCACTAAGCTCACCTCATCTACCGCTAAGCACGAGGTTATAAATTCCCAGGTCGAGTAGTGTTATTAGATTTTTCCATCTGAAATATCTCAGTTACAGCCTTTGTACCCGTTTATTTTTTTCCATACTTTAATTCGGCTAGAACTACAGACTTTTACGGGTGAAAAGCTACTACAATCTGGCAGTTTACTTCACCGCACGTCCATTTTGTTCATTGGTGTTCTTTAACATAATAGCACTGCAGTAAAAGTAAAATAAACATTTTATAATTCAGCAACAAAATAAGATTTACTCTTCCCAGACACTACACAAACAAAAGAATCCATCACTTACTTTTATCCCCTAACAAGATGTAAGGTACTAAAGTTAGTACTAAAAAGTCCTGTTAGTAAATCTTGTAATAAAACCGTTTCTACCAACCGCAGTGTCAACTTTCCGATACTTCTAGAATTGACTGCCGGCCTATTACGTATTGCCGTTGATAGTTCATAGTGATCACTGGGAAAAATGTTTAACCTCCTCCTCCTCATGTCCTCTTTTCTTCCATCGGGAATCCAGACGTACTGCAGGTTATCACCCATTCCGTGTAGATGTTCTACACATTCGCACGAAGCGCTTTGCCTGTTCCTTCATTATGCGCACAGCCAAGGATTGGAATTCCCTGCCTGCATCAGTGTTCCCGAGTTCATATGACCCCAATCTGTTTAAGTCGCGAGTTAATAGGCTTTTTTGGGTAAGCTCGTTCCATCGTCGACCTCATCTCTGACCGCAGGACAAGATTGAGGTCAAGAGTAGACCCATTATATATAAAAAAACTACTAAAAAACTATTACCTTTTTTAAATGATAATTTTAAAAAGGTAGTAGTTTTTTTAATTTGTTACCTACCTACGATCGTAATACAAAACATATTATGTTTTCTTGACAGAACACCCCAATTTACTCCTGACGCCAACTTAACTTACAAATCCAACTAGGAAACTAGACATGCCAGCTATAGTATCTTATCGAAGAACACTGGCTAGTAAAATGTCTTCCTTCCTAAAACATATTGTTAAAATGTGGCTCCTCTCCATGACTTAACACTATATATTTTCTTAACTGTCTCGTTCAATATGTTAGCATTGAAAAATTTACATTGCATGCAAGTTTAAGACGAGCTCGCAGGTGGCAGTTCAGAGTACAGAAATAATACGTTGAACGTCAAGTTGGTTTAGGAGCCACTACTCTTTATAATGGATATATCAATTACATGCACGGGAAAGTTGTGTTGTGGGATGAGTAGAGACGCAGCGTAGGTAAACATTATTTTGAATGTTGATTCTTTGGAACAATAGAATTTTAAATGCAGTTGAATCTAAACTACAGTTCAATAAATGCTTAGCTCTGTATCACCCTTAAGCTAATCATTTGCCTGTTTATTCCCAACAACGTTGAGGTCGGCTTGCAGGCCATCTGGACAAAGCTTAATACCAGTATTTGGGCAACGCATTACCCCTTAGTTTGATTGATTGTAAGACTTGTGTTACAAAATAATAATTTCTCAACTTATTATATTTCTCAACTTTCACATAACCCTATCCAATTCTTAACTAACCAGAGCTTGTGCTATGAGTACAAGACAACTGATAAACATACATTTTGTATTTATAATTATATGGAAAGAAAAAAAAAAGTTTGTTTGTCAGTTGTCTGTTGTTTGGGATTAGATAGTGTTGTGTGTAAGTTGTGAAATTTTATAGTTACACTCAGACACAGAACAAATGATCATGCTTATCACACAAACAATAGGATATTTAACAGAATATGAACATCTAAATATAATTAGTTCATCAGTTAGATTATAAAAAAAATACACAAGTAGGTATTTTTTTCTTTTTCAAATTGATGGAAAACTACTTAGGTCTTAACCTCTAAAAAGTAAAAAAAGGTATCGAATATTTTCTCGTAATCTAGATGAGGGACTAAAAACTAAAATTTTGTGAAGTACCCCACTATATTGGGTGAGAATCGAACCCACGACCTCTGGCATAGCAATCAGGGCTACCACTAGACAAACAAATCAGTCAATAAACCGTAAATACCTTGAGAGAATTTTTTTTTTCCTTATTCTTTTATTTTGGGGGTTTTTATCCACAAGGATACGCCAACCCCATTGTATCTTAAATCTATATATCATGCACAATTAAAACAATAAATTAATATAAGCACTGCAATGCAAAAGTCTAGGGAGGATCGGCATTCACCACCGCCAAACTACACAGTTGTTTTGCTACAGCCGATTTAGGTCGTGACAAAATGGTCTGAATTAAACCTATGTCAAATCTATTTAGTCTGTGTTCTCTTATCAGATCTACCTTGAGAGATATTTCTCGACGGATGTGTCAAGTCAGCAGCTCATGGGCGTCATAAGAGCTCTGATCTCAGGTTAGTCATCAAACACACGTAAAGAAAAAAAAAACCACTCCTAACGACTCAGTCGAGACCAAAAGCTAACAAAAAAATACTATATCAATTTCCCACTCAAATAAAATAACTTCTTTTCAAACTCCACTAGGAAAAAAACTATTTCTTGTGCAAGCAACATGTTGCTTACTTACAACTTACAAACAGGTATTAGTTATAAGTTATAACTTTACAACTCTCGGTAACAAGTTACTTACATAACAAGCATCTGATTTAATTCCCATCTACTTAATACTTAACTTCAATAGAAAACGGTAAGCGTGTGACAATGGAGCTTTTGTTGAACAGTAAATTATATTCGTTTATTGTGTAGTTATTTTTTTTTGCTCTTGTTAAAGAGGATTTTCAATACATCTCACAATTAATGTCAAGGGTTACTAAAACCAAAGAATGAGAAGACGATGACAAGACTCAGATACAATTTATTAGTTTTATTTAGTTTTTATAAGCCGACGTCCTATTCTTAGACCTACTGAAGCAACACACAAATTTTACAAAAATTAGACAAGCCGTTTCAGAGGAATTTTGCAACACTGTGGCAAGACAATTTTATAAATTAGAGAGATAAAATAAAGGAACAGAAAGTTTCATGTTATTGCATTAGATCCATAATTGGAATTAAATACAGTTTACGAAATATTTTTGCTTATCATAGGTATGATTTACATAAGTATTGGCTCTGCTGCTGAAGCTGCTGAGGCCCTCAAGCGGCGAAAATACTGTAACCTCATTGGAAGTTACAGTTTTAAGCCGTTTGGGGTCGAAACATTCGGGTCATGGGGTCCGAGTGCACGCAGCATGTTCAAGGAGATTTCTCGCCGACTGGTCGACACTTTGCGTGACCAGAGGGCTGGCTTATTCTTTGGCTACAGAATTAGCATTGCCATACAACGTGGCAATGCTGCCAGTCTTCTCGGCACGTTTCCAGAGGACAGCGATGGGGCGGAGTACTTTGACGCCTGAATGTTCCGATTTCGTTTTTCTTTAGTAACTATTTGATTTGTAGTTTTACACGAGTCAACACGTGTCTTTGGGATGGGCGTATTGGGGAACCGTCGCGTCGTTGTAGTTTATGATTGCTGATTGACAGCCTAATTTTAGCATTTATTTATTCACAATACTTAACTTTGTAGTTAGTTTAAGTGAACATATTTAATTTATTTTAATTAGTTTTATTGTATAGTATTGACAATTAATAAATTGTTAATACACACAACTATAGACATAAGCAGAATAGTAGTATTTCTGTCCTGTATGATAAAACATGTGTTCACTGACCCTGACGTAGTATTAGTGACTTTAGTATCTACCCCAATATAACAAAACAATCCGAACAGTAAACTTCTTATTTACACCGTGACGTCACATCTCTGCATTCCTAATAAGATATGTGCAATTAAATAATATATGAATACCACCTAACATTGCACAATAACACAGCAAACGACATAATAAAGTCGTCATTAAAATTGTTTGCATTTGTAACAAAGTAAAAGATTATGACACAGACGTAATATAACATTATGTACAGAGCAAATAAAGAGAAGCGAAGAATGAAAGAAAGAAAGAAAAACTGCGCTAATTCGAGGGGGAGAGGTAGAATAGAATACTCTTTATTGTACACCATAAAACATACAAATTATAACTTGAATAATAAATATTCCACAACTTTTCACACAACGCCATTAAGTCCCAATTTAAGCTTGAGAGCTTGTATTATATGGGTACTAAACAGCTGATAAACTACTTCATATTATTGCAACTATTATTTTATTTACATTTTCACTTGTGCATCGTGGCCCAGAAATAATATACCAACTCAGATTAGTTCTTTTTTCAGTGTTTTTTTTTTCTGTCAGTGGCAGTTGACCTGGTATCAGGTTTTGCTTCACTGCTTGTTATGAGACTAGCTGCTTCTTCGTATTTATTCAATTCATGCTATTTATTTCATCTAATCTTCTAATATATAAAATTTTCGTGCCACAGGTACGGAAATCCTCCGAAACGGCTTGACCAATTCTTATAAAATGTTGTGTGTTTATTTTTATTTATTAATTTTATGATATTTTAGCACAGAGGTGTTCCTTAGTTCTAAACTCTCCAAACTTTGACGTTTTATGGCGAAATGGCGAATAGTAAAAATAAATAAATTGATTCTAAGGCAAAACGAATTTGGCTGAGCAACTAGTACCTAAGTATATTATCCTTGAAGAGAACGGCTCCTCAATGTGGCACGCAAATTAAAAACTTCTCAATATTTTTCAATTGTTCAATCCTAAATATAAATAGATACATTTAAATTAAACTAGCTTAACAGATTATTGTGGGATCTACTTAATTTAATTTATTATTTGTCTATATTTTCAGTGTTCAGCGCTTATAAATTTCCGCAACCATAATCTGTTATTAAACAATTGCGAATTTTCAATTTAATGTTCGTTTTGCTTTAGAATAGGCTTCCATAAGCCTTTTCAATACAATATAAATTTCATAACAAAACGGTGTTAAATTTAAATGAAAAAAGTGGGATATTACAAAACAAACCACATAATAAGGCCGCCCGCGCCGCAAATATGAGACAATACACGACAAAGCTGTATCGTAGCGGTCTACGTGGCGCTTCCGTAGCAAAACTCGTAGGCGACTACGCCGTAGCAGCGGGATACATCTAATGAGGGCACTGATATTGTACCGCTCAGCCGGCGGCCGACTCAGGCGGCCTCTATAAATTGGTTTCATGCATATTTATTTATTCAAATATGTATGAATTGAAATCTCCACGACTACTGAAATATGGCACTCGTGGACGAAAATTGAATCAACAGGGTAAATTAAGTTGACAGGCGCAGTAATAGTGTTTGAAATATAAACTCTTTTAGTTGAATAAGAAGCGTAACTTAAGAAAGTGCTCTCGTGGCATTATTCAAAGTATTCTTCATAAACTTCGCCTTCCAGCTAGCGAACTGTGAACAACAAATTTTTCATATTTTGCTCTCCTGACGTTTGGGGAAATTGGTGTTTAATGACTAAACTTATGCATCGCGGCGTGCGCTAATCTTATTTTTTTTCGTGATAATGCACGTTTAGAAAAGTGCACATGTGTTAAAGTTGCAGCTTAATAGTTTTTTGATGACTTCGCCCGGTGCAAAATTGAGCGTGCTCGAGTCGGTATAAAATACTTTGAACTTTCCGTAAACCGTTTTGTTGGTTAAATTTTATTTGGTAATGCGGTGGCACGGCGACTCCGCTCTTTTGTACAAATTGGGGGATTTCAAACGGCGTGTTTTCCCGCTAGTATTTTTGTAAATATGCTTAATCAACTTTACGTAATATTATGACCGGTAAGACAAAGGAGGCACAGAGAATTGGATTCAGCGTTTATCCTTGAGTTTTTAGACAAAGAATCATTTATCTCGTTTCATAAATAATATATTTCGCCTGAAATTACAGTGTACAATTGAACTGTAGCAACAGATCTAACAGATAATAAATGAGGCGAGTGTCTCAAAGCTGGAAACTAATTAAAGTCGGCAGGCACGAATCAATACTTATAAATTAAGACGGTTTAATTTCCAAAGGTAATTGGGCAAAAGTTCATCTCAAATATTGACACTGGAATGACGACAGAGCTAAGGCACAGTTTACACTGCCGACTCATCGTTATTCGTCTACAGTGAATTGTGAACGGTGAATTGTCCCGTCCATTCATTCTTTGTATTAACATTTTGAACAATGAATCAAGTCGTTCTCAAAGTTTGTGAATTTAACGATTTGTGGATACAGAAGCCCGGAAACCACGAAAATGCGGCTTGTAAAAATACACGGTGTCATTTCTGTGATGGATTTATTTTTGTAAGCTTGATAAAACGATTAGGTGTAAGCGTTTGTTTAAAATACCTATTTAATTTTTTTATTTTTGCTTGCCACCTGGTACTTTCATTTTAAGACTAGGTAATAATATAATAATAATAGTTTTTATTTAGGAAAAGAGCTTAGCCTAGTTAACATCAGTGTTGTCATTAGTCTATAATATTTAGTAGGCTATTACAAATTAGTGAGACCCTGTCCTTCAAACAAGGATAATCCTTTATCTCAAAGGACAGAAGGTAAGTTAAATTATTATTTTGTGAAGTAAAGTAAAGTAAAGTAAATTTTATTTGTTTTAACATGGTATACATTGCATGCAAGATAGTGACAATATTCAAAATAGTTCTAACATGTTCAGCCATTTCGTTTTTATTTTTGTGTTGCTTCTGTAACTTATTCTGAACTTCTAGTTTTTCTGTAACTTAGTTGAGTATCACACGACTATCACAAAAATGATGTAAAGTGGAACTGACTGTAAAACGATCAATATTGACAAACGCAATATTGTTTTAAAACTGCTTAGATTAAGCGCATTAAAGTTGAGGAGTTGCAAGAGGGGCTTGCAACAACATTAGCTAGTATAAACTGTATTGGCAAGTGACGTCAGAACGACATTTTAACTCGATGTATCGCCGTTATTTTTTGATTACGAGAAAAAAGAAAAAATACGTGTCGAATATTTTCTTGTAAAATAGATGAGGGACCAAATAAAAACTTAAATTTTGCACGCAATGCACGTTCATCCCACCAGTTTAGTCTAATCCAACAGATAAGACTAAACAGATAAGAATGAACTGGAATTCCCCAATAAAGACTGGTCCCAAACTGCCATGAACAAAGAAAAGTGAAAAGATGATGGAAAGAAAGCAAGAAAGAAAGAAAAATATTTATTTGACATCAGTCATCAAAAAACACATATACACAATAATTTATAAAACAATAGAAAATATACAATAGTAGGTACACATAATGTGCTGTGTGCCTCACGGCTGCGCCAAAAAGGTCCATTTCAGCATTCATGCCAGACAGGTGATGCTGTCTGACGCTGGTCTTCCAATGAACCTTGAGGGGTACCCAGAGACGGAAAGAAATAAATAAATAGAAAACGAGTAAGTAAAACAGTTCAGTGTGTAATGAGAAGAGGTCGGTTATACATAAATGTAAAAAATAAATATATATTGTGTTCGAAAGTGACACTAGCAACGATAAATAAATACAGAGATAAACTAAGACAGCATAAATATTTTTTAAATAAACAAAGTGTATATATATTTTAGTTTAGAAGAAACAAAGCACTTATAAAGAAGACCTTTTCCCAGTGAATCAATGAAAAGATCCAAACAAGTAACTCATGTCCCTGCAGTAGGAAAATCCAGGCCAGGTATAAACATTTCAGTAATCTTCTTGATAAGTAAACACGTTTCCAGGATAAATCTATATTGATGATAAAACTTAAATAAACATAGATTAGTAAATAGATAATCTTCATAGCGATTGATAAATGAGTCATTTTAATTATTCACTGAAACCGCTAGATTACGTTAAATATTTATAGTTAAACATTTTGCGAAAAGGAATCTTACCTTGTGGGTAGGGTTCGTTTGATCTGCCTGTTATAATATTGAAGTTAAATAACTTAGTTCAACTTAAGCGGTTATTTTTTGTTTAATTAGGTTTGTCTTAGCTTTTATTGTAAACTTTTAATCTTTGCGTTAGTTTAGGTTCATTTTGTTATAACAATTAAAAGTTAGTAATAATAAATATTGCCAATGCTATGAGGAAAATGGAATAAAAATACAGGTTTTTCGACAATGATTACAACGAAATGGAACGGAATAGACGATTAAAAATTTAAATGTGGGGTAGTTCAATAACATGAACTGAACTCATATGCGCGATAATGTTCCTTTAAGTCTATACAGGGTGTTTTGGGGATGAGTGTAGGCATTTTGCAGATGGATAGGGTCGGTCCATACGATTATTTTATAGTATGGGAACTATGGTCCGATATCCTTTAGTTTTTAAGTTATGGGCAAAAATTGTTTTTTATGAATACTTTACACTTTATTTATTTATTATTTATTTATTTATTTAATACTTCAAGCACACAAATGTACATAGGCGGACTTAATGCCACACACACACATGCACTTTTTGGGTTATGAAGCTAAAAATAAACACAATTTCATATTAAATACAGTTTTTTTATTATTTGTCGATTTAAACACATAACACACGATAAATTAAAAGTCTTACAACTATTCCGGTAGCAAAAACAATCAAATAGTGAAGAAAAGAAAATAAGCATAAAACAAATCTTAGTGACTTTCATAGATTTTTTTTTGCCCATAACTTAAAAACTAAAGGATATCGGACCATAGTTCCCATACTATAAAATAATCGTATGGACCGACCCTATCCATCTGCAAAATGCCTACACTCATCCCCAAAACACCCTGTATAAAATAGTGAGGGATTGAACTCAGAAAACCAAAACCAGCGCCGGACTTGTTTCTATTTAAAACTAACTGCTCTGGTAAACTCTACCTCTAGAACCAATTGATGCTGTTACCTTCTTAAAGACTTGTCAATTAATGTTAAATTATCACTTAGGAAGATTTTTCATATTCAATTTTGAGAAAAAAATAAGCAATGTCGGTCTCCAGGATGTGATCTATCTCCACGCCAAATTTCATGACGATCCGTTAAGCCGTTTGATCATAAAAAAGCCGATAAACAAGCCGACAAAACACACAGTTACTTTCTCATTTATAATATTAGTATAAATGTAAATTATTCCTAAACTACTATTCAATTCCACGAGTTCACGAGACACTACACCTCACCATAAACTCACCTATTCATAGTCATGTCGCATCAATTCATTGTATTGGCAACATTTTGTAATCTCGAAACGTTTCGTTGCGCATTAATTTGGCTAATAGTTTGTTTTTGTTCAGGTGTTGCCATAAGCCGATTATATGAACAGTTATCAAATATAGCTCATTCATTTGGCCGGTGTCTGTATTAATAATTGCAGTTACATAATTGTAACGAGGGTTTAATGTTGTATGAAGGTTTTATTCGTAAATAGGGAAGTGTGTATATGGTATTTGTGAATGTGTGTGAGCGTATCTTTTGAGAGAATTAATGATGATTAATCGTCGTTAACGTTTAATTACGCCGCATTATAATAGCAGCCCCATAGGTAATCGAAGGTTAACCTGCGCTTGACGAGGTTGTTCCATGGCTGGGTTCCATTCATGCCCCAGAAAGCACGTTAAGCTGTTGGCCCCGGATGTTATTTGTAGATCTTTGAAAAGGCCCAAGGGTCTGACAAGAGGTATCATGTAACTAGATTGTGGAGGTGGAGGAGAGGCAGTCATTCCATGTAAAATACTGGAATTCTGCATCTGATTGACTGGAAACCGAAGATGGGGAAAAACTAGGCAGGTACTTTATAGTTATTGTTTTATATGTATGTATTTTGGTGTATGTTTTGTTGGTTGTCCTTAAATAAATAAATATACACCACTCATTTTTAATTAGTACAAATACTTAATAGGCTTATTCTAGACGGTCTTCTCATTATATTTGTAATGTATCAATTCGTAATATTCATAAACAGCAAAGTTATTAGCAGTTGTCGTTAGTTTATATCCCAAAAAGTGACCCAATTTATTAATAACATAGTAGTATTCATTAATCGTCATCTCTCGCTCACGACATGCCCCGCCTCCAACAGCTGTTTTCGTTATTTAAGTTTAACTAAATAGTGGCATATTTAAAAATTTAACTTCGTTTTTTTTTACTTTCGATTACGCAAATATGATCAGTAACGGGTACGGATACAGTCCAAATTTTTTTTGTACTAATTAAAAAATAGGGGTATATTGATACTTAGACAAAAGTTAGCTGATTCCTATCAGTCTTCAGTATTACCTATTACAAATCTAAGTTCTATCAATGACGTTAGTAGAAAAGTAAAACATTTTAAGTACTAATGTAAGTATTTGTTACACTGAATATTGTGTTCATGTTCACCACCCTTAAGAAAGTAAGCGTCCTCAGTCTCAAAGTTACGTTATATTCTTTCGTCTACTTCATATTATTTAAGCTTTGATATATTCGCAATTTAAGTTGCCTGAAACTCGTTGGAGAGCGTACAGATTAAATTACATTTTTTTCCTACTTACCAACGAAAGCAAACGACTTTTTACTGTAAACAGACGAGGTCACACTTTTACAGTGAAGTTTAGCTGAAGAAAGCCGTTAAGCTGAAAGTCTGAGTGGATGTTGTTATCAAAATCAAAAATCATTTATTCAAATTAGGCTCAGGATTAGCACTTTTTCAAAAACGACAAAATTAAACCCCAAAATGACCACCCTTCATCAGTTCAGCCTTGTGATCGGCGAGACATTTCTAAATACATACATATTATAGATAAATTACACCCAGACACAGAACAAATGATCGTGCTCATCACACAAACATTTGCCCAGGGTGGGAATCGAACCCACGACCTCCGGCATAGCAGTCAGGGTCACTAACTACTAGACCAACAGGCCTGTCAACAGACCTGTCATCATTAGAACATGTGTCTAAATTAAAATGGTGTAGTATAAATTAGTATATTAAAGTGTACGGGCATTTACATCTTAAAATAGTTAAGTTGGATTTGATAATGGAAAAAAACTTTTTTACAAAAAATAAAACCGACTTCAAAAATAACACTAAACGGTGTAAAATAACTCTAAATTAGGAAGTCTGTGGCTTTGGTACTTTTGTCTTATTCTTGATGGGCCACCGACTTCCGAATTTAGAGTTATTTTACACCGTTTAGTGTTATTTTTGAAGTCGGTTTTATTTTTTGTAAAAAAGTTTTTTATTTTTCCATTTTTAGTTGTTCCCATACAAACATTTGCCATGAATTCATTTTATATTGTTAATTGTTAACAATACATGTCATTATAATAAGGTTATCCACCTAACCCTTATAAATGAAACTTAACATACCTAACTGTCGAAATCTAGGTATATTGAACACACCTGCCTACCCCTCTGAGCATACAGGCTTGATGATACGTCATGATGTTGTATAAACAATAAACATCCAAGCGATTCCAGCAATCACGATAGATTTGCCGTCTATTTTTGAAGAGTTCCGTTGTATATCTCCGAAGATCAGCACCAGATCTTCACTAAATTAAAATGGGACCACCTCAGGAGTCTACTCTTTCAAACAAAAAAAGAATTTCGAGAATCGGTCCACAAATGGCGGAGAAATCAGGTAACATACATAAAAAAAAAAAAAAAAAAAAAAAATACATACACACGAACATAGAACCTCCTCCTTTTTTGAAAGTCGGTTAAAAACTTACAAAAAAGCGAGTCACCCTTTTTTTTTTAGACAATACAAAATTGATGACCAATTTCAATCCATCCATTGAAGTTGGTCATCCAGTCCAAATGAATGACCAACTTCAATAGGCAGTGATAGCCTAGTGGTGTGAGCGGCGGATTGCCAAATCACAGGTCTCGTGTTCGATCCCAAGGCACGCACCTCTGAATTTCGGATTTATGTGCGTATTGTTAAATTATCACTTGCTTTAAAAACGGTGAAGGAAAACATCGTGAGGAACCGGCAAGCCGGCAAACCGGCATGCCTGATAGACTATTCTCGAGGGCATGTGATGCCAAGTCAGAGGCCCATGGGCGGAATTAAAACTCTGACACCAGGTTAGTTACTAACCACACGATAAGGAGAAGAACCAACTTCAATAAACACAAAGTTTAATAATAAACGCCGAGTAAAGTGAGGGCTAATTTTCAATA
Source organism: Euplexia lucipara (assembly GCA_921972225.1). Taxonomy (NCBI): domain Eukaryota; kingdom Metazoa; phylum Arthropoda; class Insecta; order Lepidoptera; family Noctuidae; genus Euplexia; species Euplexia lucipara. Next base: position 8,769,796 of record OV179144.1, on the reverse strand, counting down.
GTCAGACAACCTATATCTAAATAATAAATATTGCGGTTTGACGTAGTGTCCATACCAAAGGTCATGCTGCTGGAAAATTCGGCTCTAAGTATTAACATTCAGATTCATCATTGTTGTTGGGGTTTAAACTTGGCGTTTACCACGCGTAACTATATGAAAAGATGATAAGATCTGCTTTGAAAAACGAAAAATAAATATTTTACAATATCTACATTACTAGTTAAACATAAAAAAACACTACAAGAAAAACACATATAGGTATACATTCCACAACAGGAGGCCAATTCCAGTAATTAAAGACGTTAGACTTCGAACGTACCTCCTCTGAGCAACAATCAATGACCAAAAATTGTCAAGAATGTATGGAAAATAGATAGATTTCTGACAGATTGAGGCTGGGTTCATGCGAATCCAGAAATATTCTTAAAGATACTGGAATTGCCTCTTAGATACAAAAAAACGAGCATTACTTTTTGGTTATTTACATGCGACACTGAACTAAAAATCATTCAATACATTACCTTTATTCCAATATGAATGGGAAAGTCTGATGCCAATGTAGGTTGAGGATGTAGTGCCGGCAGGAGCGGCAGTGGAAGAGGACAGGACATCATAGCTGCGCCAACCTGCCAACAAATAATATGGTACCTGTAGTATTGGAAGCCAGTTGCGGTACAAATGTTGGATGTGATTTTGTATGGGGAAAATGTGGGTGCAATAAGTTGAGTATAGGATCTTGTTGGGAATCGCACCCAACAAACACGCATACGCCACTCACAGCTGACGTGACCGTCCTACGCGTCATCATGGTCGGCGAGTGAGCGGAGGTTGTGGATCCAGGAGGAAATCTCCACGACACACGTTGGCGACGCATAGTTTTGGTGTCGGTGTATGTGTGGAATTATTTTGATATTTTCCAATCCAGTGAACCCCTTGCTTATAATCTAATCTACAGATTTTGGTATGTTTTTGTAACATTTAACCTTAAATTTTGGACGCTCGCCCCTACAGTGCGGTGCGGCGTGACGGCGCGGGTGGCAGACACTCGCTTCCTCGGAGCCCGCCGCGACGGACGATACTCATATTACTTTTATATTCATGTATGTCGGGTCCGAACCAGTATACCTATGTCATTACCGCAATATAATCAGCATAATCCAAAATACAGTCCACTTTTATTTATCTTCGCCATCACCACGAACTATCGTCGGAAACAATCTCGACTTTGTCTCGATAACATCAATTGCCACGCGTGTAACAATGGTTTTATTTGCGCCAAGGAAGTAATAAGTTTAGTATTCAATCTTCTTCTTTTCGTGTGGTAGCTGGTGTCAAAGATTTTTAGGCCCTCTGGGTTTCTGATTTGGTTTTACGTGCTGTCGAGAAATATCTCCCAGGGATGATTTCCCCACGATGTTCTCCTTTAGCGTTTTTGAAGCAAGTGATGACTATACAATACACACAGATCTATGATTTGTCAGCCCGCAAGTCACACTTCTAGGCTCATACTACTGCTGGCATTTAACATAATTCGGTACCAATAAATGTTTACGAAAGGCCAAGTAAAATATTAAATTACACAAATAACCCACATCTATCGCGATTAACGGAACCGTCCTAAAAAGTTCACGACACTTTTAATCGCCAACATCTGCGAGCATCATTTGGAGAATCTGTATCATAATTTTGTCGTAGGAACATCGATATACGAATAGGGATGGGAAACGTCGAAAACAATTTAGTTAGCGATGTATTCGGGAAGCCGGGATAAACTCGGCAGATATGCCTCTCTAATATTCCGTGTGGGCTGCTGGGTCCGTTGAAAACGATATGAATAATATATTGGCGCGAATGCACAGCCAGTCGCGGGAGATCAGTCCGCATTACGAGTCGATATGGCCTGCGCTGTGACGAATATAAGCGCGGAATGAACCGACAGCGCGGTACAACCATATTGTGTGTAGATGATGAAAACATTTGTTCGATTGCGTGCAGGTATTAGCTTTGTGATAGTGGATGTGGCACTGAAATACGAGTATCTTTGGTGAAATTTATTGAACTACTTATTCTGTGTTCACAATGTAGTTTCCAAAAATGTAAACGTCACGTAGCGACATTTATGACTGGATTTGGATTCGATTTCCAAGTCGGGCACAATATTGTTAGGTTTTTCTTTCTAAAAATTTTCAGCAGAAAGAAGTCTAGAGTCTGGATTTCTGCCTGGTTAGTGGTAATGAGCTCACACCCTATTACATGTAAATTAAATTTAATTGGTAAAATGTGTGTGTAGGTACTGGTAGGTGGAATAGAGGCGTGATGTGATGTAATATTTGTCTTAATAATCATTCTAAAATCCCCTTAATCTATATTGTGTTAATCGTTATCTATATGGTGATTGTTTAAGTGTAATAACATGAATTAAAAAAAAACATCTTTGTATACCTATACTTAACAAACAAGTCGATCCCAAACCGATTTTAAATTAGTTTTTCATAATCTGTTGCAGAAATCATTAATGAAAACTGTATCTCTTCTTGCCATGTTTGCCTTCCTTTGGTAGGTAAAAGGCTGTAACGTTATAGTGTTATAACCAATTTACTGAAATCCAACTCTCGGCTCTCGGTTTTGTATTGACGTGTCACCCCCGAACCGAAACTATGCGAATCAGATCCGAGTGGGGCTTCGAGTTCACTTTACCTTCCCTTTACTAACAGCAGAAGATATCACTGAACACAGTTTTGTGATTTATCAAACCAATTGACTGACGATATGGATAGACGATACGGTAATCTTGTGGAGTTTAGTCGAATTAGGCACCGAGAAAGCGATCAAATAACAGTTCCTGACATTTTCCTGCTATGAATTGATATTGGGTTTCGATTGAAGTGGGTTGATGTAAAGATTCTTATTATTTGCGTTTATAAAGGTTTTGATATACGTGTTTGACAACATGTTTGAATGGAAACGAAACAAGTAAGAATCGTGGCAGATGGCGGTCTGTAGCTTCTGCCTACCCCCATTGGAAAAAGGCTAGAGTTTATGTATGTATGTATGATATATATGCGACTTTATCAAATTTAAAAACGTTAACATAATATTCAAAATCTGTTCAGTCTGGTTACAAGGAAAAGCAACAAAACTTGTACTATTTTTTTTTTTATATTATAAACCAGTGCTTGACTGCAATCCCACCTGATGGTAAGCAGTGATGCAATTAGTGATGGTGAAGCGCACTAGCTTTTTAAGAGCCTAATTCACTCTAGCCTTGAAGACACCTAAATTATAATCGGACGGGAAGACCGCAGCAGGCAAGTTGTTCCAGTCCTTCGATGTACGCGGATAAACGACGAAGCGAAACGCTTTGTCCGAATCGAGGAAGTGCCAACGATGTAAGGGTGGACACTCGCCATACGCGGTTGTCCGATGGTAGAAAGGTCATTCTGTTGTCTTCTTTCTATTCGTGTGGCTAATAACTAACCTTTAACCTGTTTTCTTTAGAGGATGGGAAATCATCTTAAGACTCCTAACGCTCTGAGTGAGGCAGAAGGAAATGTCAAACTCTTACTGACTAAAATCCATCCGTGTTCCTTCTATGCTTTTTGCGTTCCAGGGCCGCGGTGACTCTTTGGACCAAATTCCGGAACCCAGGCAGGCACTGGCCCTAGCGGCTATACTAACCTGCTGTCAGAGTTTATGCCACCCAAGGGCTACTGATTTTGCCTTCAACGCATGGCCGGTTTCCTCACGATTTTTGATTCTAATATGCTGATCAAAACTATAACATACTACTAGCTGATGCGGTTCCGCGTTGCTGTGACTTAGTTCTCGTAGTAGCATAATTATAATGTTTGAAATGAACTAACATCATCTGTTAAAAATGTATGCAACTTATTATACGTAAGCATGTAGTTTGCTTAAAGGTGGTAAATAATTGAGATAGTTGTATTTTATTTTAAGTTTGACTAAATAACACTCAGTATCTAAGCTAAATTTCATAAAAATAGCTAAGTAGTTTCTTTCTTCTGGAGTTTATCATCAAGGCGCAGGATTTTTATATTTTAAATTAATCTATGGTTCTCAATCATACATGATAAACTGATAGCACTATTGGCTAAGGATAGCTGTTAGTCTATGACAGAAAGGAACAAGTCGGTTCTTACGATTGAAATGGCGAAAGTTATTCCACAAGATTATTTGTACTAACCTTTTTGGTGAACTAACCTTATTGGTGTTCGCTTGTCAATGTTCTTTTATGCATAATGTATGTTATGTTATCAACTACTTGAAAGCAGAAAGCAAACTGACGCAATAAAGCGACCAAAATTCTTTTAAAAACTCCTTATTGCAGCAGATATGAAATCAATGAGAATGGCAACCCTAAAAGCCATCAGCAAAATTCAAAATGGCAGAGCCTTTACCAAAACCACATAATAGAGATTGGAAATTCGGTAAATATCTAAACAAAATCAAACAAACGGCACAATGTTAATATGAATCGGGAAGGACGCAAACTTTTAATCGAAATGTCGAGCGGTTGTATCGAGCCATCCCTAGGGGTGTCTCGTTACAATAAATTAATTAACTATACTAATTGAATGACACAAAACGAATTAACTGTGAGAACTGTTTTTGATAATAAAGGGTTTCACATTAATAAAAGTTGTTTTATAGTTTCGACTTGCTTGAGAAATAGGTGAGAAAGAGGAATTGTTTGCTAAATTTAAACTTTTGTTCCACACATACATACATAACATCACGCCTGTAATCCCCGAAGGGTTAGGTAGAGGTGTACCTATGGTACACCCACATTTTGCCAGTTATGTTAGAGTTACATGTAAATAGGTGGCGAGGCCATTGCCATCAACCGGGCACAAATCCAGACTCCAGGCTGCTACTAAGAAATTCTAGATGAAAAAACTCAGCTTTTGTTCCCTTATTAAAAACATAGAAATTATAGTGAGGGAATATTGTAGCACAGAAAACTGTGTAAATTTGCCATAGTTAAAGTTTATGGAGCACAGAGTACAGGGAAACTTGATGTGCTGGCGACATCAAGTTACCCTAATGTGTCATATTTTACCAATTGAATATGTACCTTATTCTGTTTGTTATAAAGTTGAAAAACGATCAAAGAAATTTGTCACATTGTGGTAACTTGATGTGCTGGCGTCAATACAAAAAGCAAAAACGGTCAAATTTTGACCACTACACATTCACTGATGATGATATTAGTCACTTTGAACACTTGATTTGGTCACAGCTGATGTTTTATTTCGCAGCTTCCGATTTCGTCCCATAGTGAAAGTTTTTCATATAAGGGTGGAAACACCCAGTGACAATTTATCCCATGATTATAAAAACATCCTATAAAAATAATAAAAAAGTAGGGACAGCCCGCTAAAAGCAGTCGATCTTGTAGTATGAATTTAGGATCGTTTGTAATAAGTCGCGATCAAGAGAGAACGGTTTAATTAATTTTCTTAAGAGCCATTTTAAACGGTTATTTCGCAATCAATCCAGCCTATCGGAGTCGATTTCTTAATATGAAGCTTCAAGTTGTTACTATATTGGGTTCATTATTAGTTTAATAATAAACTAGCTATTTTAATTATGGTAAACAATGAACATCAACCAATTTGTAAGATAACTTACTAATGCTAAAAGAATTTTAAAAATCGGTTGAGGATTTTTTGAGTTCAATCCTTACAGACAAACAAACTAACAAAGCAACAAAATGTCAGTATAACTTATCTCTTTATTTAAAAGTCAAACCTCTACAATTAACGAAATATCTTTTGTTTTAGTTATTTTTTTAAACGTCTAGTAGTAATAAGTTGACTAATTTACTAACAGAAATTATGTTTTTAGTGTAATAAACACTATTAACAGTATTTCAACAAACAAATAAAAACGTTCTAAAGCCTTTAAAGACCCACTTTTTACCCAACTATTCCACAAGCATAAGTACGATTTTTTCATTTTATCTAGCAAAAAGGACTTCACGTTGGCTGTCAGCCGGAGGCATAGTTAGCCAACTCTATATTAATGCATTCATTAATGTAATTAATGGAGTTAGGTAACTGTCATAATAACAACTTCGCTCGACTCGTGAATAGTTGAGCAGTGTGGTTTTCCTTCGTGGAAATATAACACGGTCAATGCACGGCCGGTATTTATCATTCTTCATCAGCTGGTTTGGTATTTTGTTAGAATGGTTTATGTAGACAGGCTAACTCAAAAACTACTGAACTGATTTAAAAAAATCTTTCACCATTAGAAAGCTATGTAGGTACCTATGTATTAGGGTAGCTAGCCTTTCAGTATTCTATAGGATAAATTTCGGAGAGTCTGCACGAGAATTATATGACTTGATTCCGCCATCACCTTTCTACCATCATACAACCTGGCGTGTACAGTGTCCAACCTTACATCGTTGGCAGCTCTACGATTCCCCTCGTCGTTTATACAGCGTACATGGAAGGAGTGGAACAACATGCCTGCTGCGGTCTTCCCGTCCGATTACTATTCACTCTAGCCTTGAAGACTCCTCAGCACTGACGAAGTGACAAACGCAAGAGTATAATTATATTTAAAGTTATATTATAAGAATAGAATAGAATACAATAAAGTTGAATACTCTTTACAATACAAAATAAAAATTTACAAATTATAATATAGGGGCTACATAGGGTGATACAATGGGCGGCCTTATCGCTAAAAGCGAGTGAGCGAGTGTTAGTTAAAAAACCCTGCCTCGTTGGTCTAGTGGTTGTAGGGGACTGATAGGCATGTGGTTCTCGGTTCACTTCCTAGGTTGAACATACTTATTAGATTTGTTTTCCATTAGTATTTCGTTAGTAGCAGTCCAAGACTTCGTACTCCGAAGTCTAGATGCCCTGTACTAAATTAGACAAAAACATAATGGTCGACATGTGTATCTACTACCCGTTCGCCTGCACCTGCCCAAGCCTTTAGGGAATAGAGGCGTGATGCTATGTGGTCTGAATATCTCGTAACCCTAATTACTAAATTAGATATTCAAAAAAAACAACTGAATTACATAAAAATTTGATTGATCTTGTCAAGAAATCACAATTACCAACAGCTTCGCTTACCCACCCGTTAAATCATAAAACAATAATTAAGCACAGCCTTGGGTATTTAATAATGACTTTTTAAAACCTCCCGTTCTTAAATATATAATCAATTCGCAGGGGAGCGATTGGCTTTCTATAATTTTGACGGATCCAATTATTTTATCGCTTCTTCCCGAACGCTGGATACCATCGAAATTAATTAATTAACTATTGGCATAATTAAATCATCTCGCCTCCGCCAAATTTATTCTTTCAAGTGGCGGACAAAGTTTCTTGCTTAAATTGTAATGGCAGCGAGATCATAACGGTATGATTAACATGGCTGAAGTTTATCGTAAATAAGAGGGGGCGGGAATGTGATGATTCATGGTATTGCCTCACTGTTAGCCGTTTTGTTACTAAATTAGAGTTACGCGGGAAATCTGTGGTAACGACATTTTGAAAGTAATTTGTACGGTTTTAAAAAGGAGCCAGTGTTTGTTTAACGGCTCTTTTGCAATGTTCTTTATTGTATTAGGACGGCTCTGAGCTAAACAGTCCGCTTTTTGAGTAACTTAAGAATGTTTTTGTTCAAGATTACTTTGTAGTAAAAACACATTTAAAACACCAGGATTTGTTTATCGTTTTCACTTATTAGAGGGTGGAAAGGGCATTGACGCAGATACTGATGTCTTGGGTTCTGGACCTCACTAGCATTGAAATTTTCTAATTCAAATTCAAATGTTTATTGCTTAACATATTACAGTCAGCCGCTTAAGTCGATAAACATATCCATATTTGCTAAACTCATGAACACCTTAGCTTACACGCAATAAATTATTGAGTATTGAGTATTACACAAATTGCTAAACAAGACTAGTGCCAGGATTTAATTAACGTCTTAAAGGTTCAAAATTTACTAGTCTTGGTTAGCAATTTGTGTAAGCTAAGGTATTCATGAGTTTAGGAAATATGGATATGTTCATCGACTTATGAGGCTGACTGTACATAGTCATACATATCCAGATTTTTGAATGTGTAGTCAACAGTAACTGTGTTGCACCAAGTTAGTAATGCAAAAATTAGAAAATTATATAATGTGAGATTAGTACGATAATAATACAATTTTTGACTTTGTAATATTATTGTATTAATCTCACATTACAACCTATATCCTATTTTCCTATAGTTTTCCTTTTTTTAGTTTTCTCTTTAAATTAAAATGTTTTGTTTAAAATATTCTTAATTATAATGTATCTATTTATTGATATACAAGTTAGGTACTCATTCAAACATAGAGAAACAAAAATAACATTATTATACACAACTAAAGAAGTAGAAGGAGCCGTGGGCCCCAAACGAGGCTCAGCCTGTATCTTTGTTGCCCATTAGTACCTAGTTAAATAACTGATAGAGAAACACAATGATAGTGTTGAAAAGTTTCATTGTAAGTCCCCATTTGTCAAAGGGATTGATAAGAAGGCAAAACACAATATCATCCGCCCAGATTAAAATTCAACTGGGTGCAGTTGAATACCAGCAAGCCTGGCCATATTACAAATTTTATTTCTATTCTTTTTCTATTATAGAAAGAAAATGGCGTACCTATATGGAATCAGCTGTTTGTCAACTGTCAAGTGTATTTCATTTTCAGCCATGTTACAAATTCTACTCGTTAACACTTGACAGTTAACAAACAGCTGATTCTATTTACGCCATTTTCTTTCTATTGTCGCCTTATCGATTACGGTAATAGAATTTGTAATATGGCTAGGCCTGCAGTATTGTACTTGAAGAGACTGCCTATATGTGACATGTACACCACAGATAACACGAGTTGATTTCCCTGGTAAGGCTGCTTATCAGACTTTTGGGTGTCTGACAGTTGTTATGGGAAGATCCCATATTGACTGTCAAAGATCTGCTACAAACAGAAGCCGGGATCCAACGGTTGGGCATGCTTTCCGAGACACGGAGGATCTGCATTATGTTAAGGATTGTCAATCCCCTGACTGTCCTTAGCAAACTTAGCTTAACCTTGGATCAAACTGCGTGCCTATTTTAATTTAACCACGAGCCCTTTTAACGGTCACAATTATCATACAACTTAATAAACGTGTCAATTTTCAATAGGACCGCGGCATGTTATTACGAAATAAATCATTGTTTCTATCAATGATATTAACATTTTAATTTCAAAGTCACCTTCGAATCGCCATCAAATAGTAGTAAAGTTAGTTGGTACAAGAAACCACCTTGCCAATCACACGGTTGATTAATATCCCATAAAATGTATGGGCTTCTTACAAATCCGTAGGGTTTACATCTTGATAACAAATGGCATTAAATATGAAATTATTCTGAATTGTATGTAAGCCATACGAGTTGTGTATGGTTTTATTTGGCATGTCATAACTGAAATTGAAGGTTTGATTTTAAACCTAATTACTTCGGCTACTTTTTATTGACAGTTATAATTTTGCGAATAATCTTAAAATAAAAACCTAAATAACCCTAATAAATCCTAAAAATGACTGATCCCTGAGAAGGAATGCCGAAAGAAACTTAGGGGTCATTGTCTCTTTGACTTTAATTATGATGATGATACTACACAGTTTAGGTACATCTTCCACCTTCCCATAAAATACATAAGCGTATGCGCACAATATAATTTCTCACTTGCAAGACGTACCAAGAGGTAGAAAATAGGAATGGCTGTTAATTTATTGCAGCTTTTCTTACCCATAAATTCACAGTCTAAAATGCTTGGCTTGCAAACGTTCTTGAATGATGTGTAGTTATTATTTTTAGGGGAAATGACGTGAACGTGCGGTCTGACGTCATGACTGACGCGATACGGTGAAAGCCGGATGTTTCTGTAGTGAGATATAAATGTGGAACGTCAGAGGTGCAGTTTTAGAATGATAAATGTTTTGAAAAATACTGCGGGGACTTGAGAATGTTTTTTGTTTGAGATAAAGTCGTAGGTACTTAAATATATCAAAGTTAACAATAAACCAAAGTATATCGTGGACGTTTTATAGTAAGTAATACTGGCGACATTGTCACATCGTATGAAAATGTTTAGACTCCAGTCATGGTTAGAAGATATCCCTTAGGGTTACGGAAACTGGCAACCAAAGGTTTTTAATTGTTTTCTTTTTAAGAAAGTTATGGTCTTTTAAAAATAAAGTTTAATGGCACATTGAAACAAAAACATCTAACTCATTTATCAAAATAAATAAACGGTTATTACATTTTCTCCGTTTTGACATCATTTATTTAAAATCTATGGACTCAATACCTAAGATATTATCTAGCGGTCATCCAAAAAAAAGATAACGTGACAGATACATAATGTAGTTTCATGCGGGACTAACAAAAAACAAAAACAAAAACATATCACAGATTTAAATAAAGTATATACAAAAGTACATATTTAGATTACTACAACAGCCATTTCCAGTACATACATAAGAATGCAACAATTCAGTGTAAAAACGACATTTTACTTAAATAGCTTGAAGCGCTCGTTAAATCCAGCCCGAGTTCCTCGAAATTCCTCGCAGAAAATAACAAAAAGAGTACTAATGCCACCCAGTTTCTCAGACTGAAAGATTTTTAAAATATCCAAAGGTAAAGAAGTGTACCTCAAGAGAAAAACTAGCTAGACTTCGTTCGTCATCCTAATATATCTTGTTACGGCTCCACCGTCTTGCTTTAAGTTACTATTTCCCAGAGCATAGCTAAGAAAAAGACTCTAACTACATTCCCCATCTAACACATAAATAACTTTCTTTAATCTACCACATAACTCGAGTGATAAGGCAAATTGCAGCGGCCGCTACTAATTGCAGTCGCGGCTAACAATGCTCGCTATTCGTGAACAAACAATAAGTTTGCACAATACCTTAAGAATTAAAACTTGTTCTAAACGCTAAGTTAGCGATTAAGTTGCAATCACGGCGGCGCAGTACTGCGCTAAGTTGGTGTAAACAAGCGGACGCAACTCGCATTGTGCCAAGTCAATCGAGAACTAAGTTACGTTTGTTGTTTCAATAAGTTTCTACAATTACCTATGTTGCATGTTTGTTAGAGTATTCAATTTACATGATGAGACGATGTATGCTTGTACTAAGAATCCTAAAGGTTGTTTAAGTTAGCTCTCTTGCGGCAAGTTATTAAAGAGTTGTCGGAATTGAAAACGCTGTCATCTACAATCGCATTCTGATTACGACTGTATTTGAACAAAGTAAAAACTTATTTTCCTCTGCCACATTCATGTTTATGAAAAATAATTAAAACAAAAGACACTCGTGTCGACGCTGTCTGCAGTTCATCCATTTTGTACAAAAATCAATCCCTGTTTCCGTAAGTTAACAGGAAATATATTTTAAGTGCTATTGTGAATTCAGAATGCTGACTCGTTAGTTCAGTCTTCGTAAGCTTAAGAGCATAAGGTTCGATTACCGGGTGAGGTAAAGAGATGTTGGGGTTTCCTATTTAGATTTATCAGTAACAGCCCGGATTATATTAGCCTTTCGGTATTCTATAGGATACATTTGGGAGAGTGTGCTCGGGAATTCCATGACTTGATTCCGCCATCACCTTTCTACCATCAGACAACCGCGTACGGCAAGTGTCCACTCTTACATCGTTGGCACTTCCACGATTCGGATAAAGCGTTTCGGTTCGTCGTTTATACCGCATACATCGAAGGACTAGAACAACTTGCCTGCTGCGGTCTTCCCGTCCGACTATAATTTAGGTGTTTTCAAAGCTAGAGTGAATAGGCTCTTAATAAACTAGTGCGCTTCACCATCACTGATTGCATCACTGCTTACCATCAAGTGGGATTGCAGTCAAGCACTTTTTTATAGTATTAAAAAAAAAATTGACGAAATGTCGGTGTAGGTCCTAACCACCTTTGCATAACCCTTCGGGGAATACAAGGGTTGTTGATTTAATTATTAAAATTTTATGCACCAGTAAAAATAACCCCACAAAGGCAGACTTAATGCTTTAGGCCTTTTCGACCAGTCTACCTAAAGGTGATGCTTGAGACCGAATATGGCGAACATGGAATATGAACGTTGCGTGAATTTAAATCCATTTATTAATTAACAACACTAATGGAGCTTAAAAATATAATTTTACTGTCCATGGATTATTAAACAGAATCAAGTACCTACAACGTACAGTCGCGGTATTAATATATTCGACAACACCCCGCGTTTGGCACAGTGGCTAAGCGATTGCTACTGCACTTCGTGACGAGGATTTGATGCACGCACGGGACAAATATCCTATAGACTACTTACAGGTAGCTGTTCCGCGTCTGGCTGTTCGTGTATGTGAGTTTAAATGTTCATAAACACACCCACGATCCAGGATAATTTTGTAGTCTGGAGCCACATAATATTCACACTTGTCAAGATTCTTCTTCTTCTTCTTATCGTGTGGTTAGTAACTAACCTGGTGTCAGAGTTTTACTTCCGCCCATAGGCCTCTGACTTGGCATCACGTGCCAACGAGAATAGTCTCTCAGGCATGCCGGTTTCCTCACGATGTTTTCCTTCACCGTTTTTTAAGCAAGTGATTATTTAACAAGATTAAAAAGTGTTTTTATTTTATTTCTCCCGTTCCCGTGGGAATACAGGGACAAAAAGTAGCCTTTGTCACCCGGGGATAGTGTAGCTTCCCAACAGTGTAAGAATATTCGTATTCTTAAAACTTCATCCAAACGCAGCGCCATCTTGGATGACATAACAGGTAACTTCTTTCTCAGTTCATTATCAGATGAAAATTGGACATTTCACTAGTCTTTAGCTAAAATTAAGAACGTAAAACAAAATTAATTATATTTATTCTAAGGCAGGACAAAATGGTCCGGGGTAGCTCGTACCAGCATAGATATAGAGCTTATTAGAATAGAACGCTTTAATTTTGCTAAAAAAAATTGTATGGGTTCAAAACACTATAAAATTTTTATTCAATCAAGACAGTTAGAGTTAAAGTTGCTTATGAATGTAAATATCGTGTCTACATCATATTACATTTTTTTTAATTAGTACAAAATAATTGGGCTTCACTATTTAGTTAAACTTAAATAACGAAAACAGCTGTTTTAGGAAGGACATGCTTGAGCGAGATCACGCGAACATGAGCGAGAGATGACAATTAATGAATACTACTATGTTCTGAATAGCCTGTAGGTACAATATTTTTATAAATTAGGTGACTTTTTGTGATATAAACAAACGCTAATAACTTTGCTGTTTATGAATATTATTCATTGATACTTTACAAATATAATGAGAAGACCGTCTAGAATAAGCCTTTCAAGTATTTGTACTAATTAAAAATTTGTGGTGTATATGCTCGTGACTGTACAGTTGGATTTTTTGCATGTCTATCACAAATTAATAACGATACTCCGTTCGTGTGCGCTCAGATGTTAATGTGTAATGATATGAATATAATTACATTACAAATTCATGATTAATACATGATTGTGTATGAATGAATAAGATAGCTGTATGATTTTATAAGTATTTTACATTCATTTATTAATTGTCACGCATTATAAAAGCTTGAGTGGGTGTCAGCGTATATCCATAACAAGAGTTGAAAATTTGAAAATGCTTAAAGAATGTAGATTAGCAGCAGTCTGTGGTCGTACGCTAAACGTGAAGTCGTGGGCTCGTTTCCCAGTTTGGGCAAAGTGTTATTGGGTTTTTCCATTCTGAGTAGCCAACGGGAATCTGGTTTTGTGCCCTGTTGAGTCCAATGTAAGTCCATGTGTGTCTTAAGTCCCATGTAATGGCCATTCATAGGCTCGGCCTTTATTAAATGGGACTTTAGCATAATTGGCGATGTGGATGATACTATAGGCAAATTTTTGTCTAATTCTACAGGATATTCGAGCGAATTGTTTTGTTGTTTGTAAGTGGTTAAATTTTTACAACTACAATTTAGATTGTTATCCATTTTTTATTATCTGGCACCAACTATGTGAAAATATTAGTAAAACAAATTAGAAAAATAATGAACGCCATCATTGAACCTTGTAGGCATAAAAGTTTCACCTAATTAGGTGTAGGAATGAACATAATTTCAAATTCTAATTAGTTCAACAAAACTCGCACATAAAAGCACGATTTTGGATTTTCTACGCTCGGCTCAGCGGCTAGTGATGAAAATTCAACAGCACGTACGTTTAGGCTTTTTAGGTGTCTCCTATGGTTGGTGAAAACAGACACAAATCTGCTTTATTAGCAAATATTAAGCTGTACTTTTCTAAGTCCCTACCTATTAGCAACGAGATATTTCCCGCCTGTTAGCACCTAATTACAACGATTGAAATATTTCATAACGAAGTGAAAAACGCATTAAAAAGTTTATCGTTCAAGTCTGAGGCGAAACAAAAACAGTGGCACAGAGTAAGATGTTGCTTTGTTAACAGATTTTGTCTTGCCAGTGGGTTAATGAAGATGAATCGGTCGGATTTTAGCTTTGAACTGGATTTGTTCGTGATTTAATACGATTACGGGTCACTTGCGGAGTTTTTGGATCATTTATAAAATTCTACTGTTCAGTTTTAGCTAGTAACTTTATTAAATACTAACGGACGTCACGTGGTTCCCGTAGGAATACAGGAATAAACTGTAGCTTATGTAACCTTTGGATAGTGTAGCTTACCAACATTGAAAATATATTAAATCGGTCTGCTAGCTTTCAATAAAGAAAAAAACAGAAAATACATTTATTGCGCCAACAGCCGGTAAAAACATAATAACACAAAAATAGGATGTCTTATGGCTATTCCAAAAGGTTCATTTCAGCGGTAATGCCAGACAGATGCTGAGATGCTGCCTGACGCTGATTTTCAAATGAACCTTTGGGGACAAGTGACGGATGAGTAACAATTCAAGTTTCAAGTTTCTCGTTACATGAAAAAACACAAATATTTCCTCTATATAATATCTATTAGTGCAGAAAAGGAAAACGCCCATTTGCTGAGGAAACTTTGGCCATAGGATGCTCATTGAACAAATGTGTGTATTGATTTTTTTCTTTGTTATATATTAACGGTTAATTGAGATGCATTTAAGCAGAAGACTTTAAATAAATACGGGTAAGAAGATACTTATTAATTATTTGTTTTATTAGCAAGAATACACACTTTGTGAAAATATGAACTGTCTACCTATTAGGTAAGGTTCGTATTTTAATGTTCAGTTTTTTTCATTTTCTTTTTACACACTTTTTTCTCAAGTCACTCTAGACATTGGCAGAATACAATACAACCGACAGAATACAACCCGCTCTCAAACAGACGAACACTGAACAGCGGTGACTTAAAATCTTTTTTTAAACTACGTAAGCACTCTCTTACAAGAAAAACAAATTGATAACTCGTCTCAGGTGCAACTCTTTTTTTTTCGTCGTTCCACATCAGATATAATGGTTGTCATAAATTAATTTGGCAAGTTAGATTGCGGTATAACAAGCTCTGATGTCATAAGCTTTTCAATTT
This sequence comes from Euplexia lucipara, assembly GCA_921972225.1. Lineage (NCBI taxonomy): Eukaryota > Metazoa > Arthropoda > Insecta > Lepidoptera > Noctuidae > Euplexia > Euplexia lucipara. Next base: position 8,754,181 of record OV179144.1, on the reverse strand, counting down.
GACTACCCTTGTGTATGACGCACCCTCTGGTTTACGATATTGTTTTTTGTTTTCGTTGCACCCGCAACTTGTAATTGTTTTAAAAGTATTTTTGACAGATACAAGAATTATGTTCTTACTGAGAATTTATGCTTCGGTATATTTTTCTTTCGAAGTAAAGTTTAACCAAATTATACCAACTGGTTTTTTAAGGTTCAACATGTTTGCTTTTCTTCGGATATTATTTTCTTTCCCTTTATTAAACGGCATCAAATCTTGGACCGCGGTAAAACAAGTGAAGCACTATCAAAGACTTCGTGAACTTAGATTACATTTTCCAAGGAAGCTACGTACTTTTTCAATACATTTTTATTATAACTGAGCTTCATCTTGAGTACCTAATCTAATACTTAGATAACTCTACATAAATTAAAATAAATCGCCGAAATGTATGTACACCCATAACGTCTGAACGACTGCACCAAATAGGATCATTCTTTTTTGTGGAATAATTATTGATTGACCCTAGATTCACAATTGAATACGACATTTGACAACTGTCTGTCGGGTCCGCTAGTCGATAATCATTATACTAGCCTCTTACTATCTTATTGCAGGGCAAAAACCTCTTATCATATAGAGAATGCATGAGCATTAATCACCACGTTTGCTTAAAGTAGGTTGGCGATTTCGGACTAAAAACAACATGAGTCAAGGTTTCCTCACGATGATTTCCGTCACCAATTTTGATAATCGCAAATTATTATTGGCCTGGCCCTTAGCAGCTGAATACCAGTGTTTAACATGTAGTGACTGCCTGCCTGACCTGGTTAACACGACACCCCTTGGTTAAACTGTCTTTTGGAACTTCAAAGATCTTCAAAAAACGTCCAGGACCAACGGCTTAACGTGCTTTCCGAGGCGTCGGTAATCGCAAATAACCACACAATAAATAGAACAAACTGAATGAAACTCCTGAATTGTTAACAAAGACACACAGAAGATGACTTGCATCAAAGTCTCCAAAACGTGTATATAACAAGTTTGTGCTTATGTGAACTGTAGTTAGGAAGACAAACAGAAAACTAACATTACCCCAGCTTATGACGACATCGAGTTTAGACCAACATTCACCCGGGGGCTGAGCATACTGCGAACTGAGTCAGTCATCTCGAACAGAGTAAACAGAAACAAGGCTCAACTAACTATTGCTATTCAGATTCAATTGAACTAAATGAGTTTTTGAATAGATATGAGCAGTGAACGGGACTTAATATTTCGTTTAGTTGGAGTATCTATATAGAAAATGGGGTTTTTCTTTAAATAAAATCTAGCAAAAACCTTTTTGTTTCAAAGTTCTTTAGTTCCCTCATAAATGAAGGTAGTAAGGGAAGACCTATGAAACGATGGATGGATTCTGTAAAAGATGATAACATATGATTCAAATGGAGGTACCTCTGTATTATTTTATTAGCAGGAGCTAGTGGCATGAAATAAGACTAGAAGCAAGTCTTACAGAACAAAAAAATATTCTATCCGTCGAATAGAAACTTAGGTTAGGTTAGGATTAACGGGCAGGTATCCGCAACCCCACGACCAAGCGCGTATTTTGCGTACGGAATAGAAATAAAATAGAAACTTACTTTGCAATCGTAACAAATACCGTGATGTAAAACGATGTTGACATGCGGGTGATTTTTCGGTGCCTTAAGATTGTTTTACTTTTTTTATACGACACACTGCCACATATCAAGCTTGATTCTTCCAGTATTATGTGATCTCTGATTGTTCGGAGATGTAAAATGCGATAACAGTTATACTGGAAATGTAACACTTCATGAAGCCGTGTGTATCTATGTAGTAGTCCTAAGTTGGACGTATTTTTTGATGCCTTACTTGTTTTACTGTTCTTTTGTTGGTTTATATTTTAGGAGTGTACTTAATAGTTACTAATATTAATACATGGTCTATCTTATAGTAGGACGTAATGAATATTTTAACTTTTTTTATAAAGATTTTGAAACTACAAATGGCAATTCAATCTAGAATCTCCTTTTATCGTCGCCGTGAGTGAGGACGCAGACAGACTAGCACAGCTTTAGCTTTAATAACAGAACCTGCAAGGCTCGAGTCATACTCGCACTGGTCTGGTTTTTTTATTATTAAATATGCCTGGATAGGTACTTCAGCAGCTCGACAAACAAGTCGTGACCGCTCGTCGGCGGTCCCCAGGCGCATCTAACTCATAATCCTGGGGTCATAAATTCTGGAATATGTGTCGATAAATTATTGGAAATATTTTTAGCTTGACATTTAGACTGGGACCGTGGTGTGAATTAAAAATGTAAGTTATGTCCGGTGCTTGAAGCATTCGATCTGCCGGGAGATCTCATCAAGTGGATACATTTTTAATGCAACGTGTTTAATACAAGAATATTATTATATTATTAGGCTTGACAATATATTTCATGTCAAAAACCGACAAGCAAATAATTATGTTTCTATTTGGCGAATAAACCAGTTGTGTCCACGATTATACCCGCGTGGAATTTCATTAGTATAATGTTTTTTTTTGTACGGATACCAAATTCAATTTCCAAAATAAAAGTAGCTCAACTTACTCCTTATAGAATCGACGGCTACCTGACATTATAAGTCCCGTCTCGAAAGATCCAGACGTTTTGGAGACTAGCTCAAAGAACCTCTTTACAAAAAAACGACTTCGCAAAAACACATAGGTAAAGATGTAAAATAACTCTAGTTTTAGAAGACGGTGCCCAACAATGAATAAAACAAAACCACAAAAGCCACATACTTCCAAAACTACAGTTATTTTAAGGCGGTTAACACACTGCCACGCACCACGCAGCGTAGCGCGTGAATGCGTGGTTTAACGTTGCTTGTAAGTATCTCCGTTTGTAAAGAAAACACGCACAGTCCAACACACAGAAAATGCATCCACGCGCGTTCAATTCAGTTCCGAGACACGCAACAAGCAGCGTGATGCGGGGCAGTGTGTGCCTTACCCTACCAGTGTTTTATTAAAAAGTCGTTGAATTTTATTGTTAAAAGGTTTTTTAATATAGCTGGACGAATATAATACAAAAAAGGAATAAGTGACGTAACTGTTCTATTGAACTGCAGTATAATTTAACAGATAAGAGTGAATTTAAGTACCGACTTTACAAGCTGTAAACTATCGAATGTCAGCGCCAGAAGCAACTTGTAAATCAAGGTACTTTTATATATTAGACGTAAAATTTTACACAAGCCTGATAGCATTCTGATTAAATATTAATTAGTCTGTTCTTTACTGAGCACACAGAATAAATCCAATCCTACGCTACGTCCATAAAATTGTTATATAAAAGTATATAATACTCGATTTGATATTGACTAGCTTAGTTCATTAAAAAGTACTTCGTGTGTGTACAGACGCCAGCACGTCAAGTTACCCCAATGTGTCAAATTTCTTTGATCGTTTTTCAACTTTATGTCAAACAGAATAAGGTTCACATTCAATTAGGAAAACAAATCCAAATCATAACATCGTGCTTGTTACCTCCGAGGGGTGCGAGACATATTTATATAATACCCAATTGTTTCTAGTTATATGGTTATCCTGTTTGGTAGTGGTCGTCCTGGTCTCAGATAGTGTGATCTTCCGAACTGGAATTTCTCAGCAGCAGCCCCCGGACTGGTACGCCTGCATTTGTGCCCGTTAATTGTCAAAAGGTTCGTCTCCTATTACATGGGACTTAAACATAACTAAATGGATACCCTGCTTCATAACCTTTTGAAGAATATGAAATTGATTCCTTACGTTAAATATTTTTCTGCTTTTTTCCGTCTTCTTTTTGACGGGGTTGGCATATAAGTTAACCGATTTGCTGCTACGGTACGTGTCGTGGGTTCGATTCGGTTACGGGTCGGGCTGTTTGTGTATTTGTGTTTGAATTTGTGAACGCACCCGAACCACTGAAGATATTCCTAGTCCTCCCAACGTTTTTAAATAAAAATGAAATATAAAACAAAGCTACAGATTCTTAAGAAACAGACATTATTTACATCAAGCGTAAACTATTATGAATAAAATATGTTCAAAGTATTCTGAATAAAGACAGGAGAAAATGTCAAAGAAGAAAAACATTTGAACGGCTTACTTTCAGGCTAGCAGGGCTATAAATAAATATTGACATCTTTGATAGTGCCTATAAACCACAGGCTAGCGTTCTAGCCAGGCTTCGAACATTTTATATCTATGTGACATTTATCTATCTACATTTAGGAAGACGATAAAAAAAATGTGCCTATAGTTTGGCTAGTAAATAGATTCTGTATTGAAATCTTTATACTTATACTTATTTTATACATATTAGTTGAATAGTCATTTATACTAATATCGCAAATAAAATTATACAGACGAACGAATTGATTTTTTTGTTCGTTGGTTTGTTTGAAAGGATTTAACTCAGAAACATTGGCCATATTTTATTTTTAATACTACTAGGGTCGCCGGCTAAGTGCTAGTTGTACATATATGTAAATAGTGGACCACAAATTACTTACATATCCTGAGTCCTTATCTATCAAGTCCACCCATTTTTTTAGGGGTGGAATCATGGATGTCCTCCGCACCGGGGAGGGCGGAGGGGTCTGTCACTCTTACTGACTAAAAACCACCCCATGTTCCTTTTCACACCTGTGCCGGGGGTCACCGGAACAGAAGATACTTCCGCGACCCCCAAATCAAGTCCACCTGTTAAGTATGTGTGTACCGGGCACTAACCCCCCCCGCGCGTCTCCCCGCGCGCCATGCATTTGTCATCTCTCAATAAACGTCAGTGCGTTGCTAACCTGCGATCGTTTCACTTAACGTATACGACCTAATCTCCTACGTAACATTGGCGACGAGTTTACCCGTAATAATATTAGTTTTCAAGATGGCTAGTGTACAGTTTGGAATTTTACATAGTTTCGATCATAACACACAGACGTGGAAAACCTATAAAGGTCGCATTGCCCAATATTTTAGGGCAAATGAAATAAGCGAAAAGTCCGATCCAGCAGGAGAGAAAAGGAAAGCGATCTTCCTCAGCGCACTCACCGAGGGTACCTACAAGCTAGTATCGGATTTGGTACTACCTAAGGATGTCGAAGATATACCCTATGAAGACATATTGTCACGATTGGACAACCACTTCACCCCCAAAAGTGTTGGGTTTGGCGAGCGTCATAACTTTTACGCGGCCGCTCAAGAAGCGGGGGAAACTCACTCTCAGTGGGCGGCGAGACTACGGGGCCTTACAGCTAAGTGCAACTTTCTCAACGTGGAAGAGGCGCTCCGTGACAAATTTATTATGGGGTTGCAGCCAGGACGAGAAAAGGAGAAGCTGTACACGAAGGACCTCGCCGACCTCACATTGGCCAAGGTCGTGGAAATGGCAGAGAACTTGAACTGCGCGCGTGCTGCTGCCGCGGCCAGCGCGGCCACACCGATGCAAGCGTCTACGCCAGACCATCAGCTTTTCAAGATAACGAACAATGAGAAAAGTGTCAGTGTAGCGAAAGTGAAATGTGGTGTGTGTGGTTTTACGAATCACAAAATGGCCGACTGTAGATTTTCAAATTACGTTTGTAAAAAGTGTCACGTAAAAGGCCACTTGCGTAAAATGTGCACTAAAGTGAATTACGTACAGGTGGATGGCGGTGACAAGGGTGAGGTTGACGATGACGGTAAGCTCAATTACATCCGTTCATACAGGGGAGAACCAATGTTGGAAACTATTTTTATTAATGAAGTTCCATTTAAATTCGAAGTCGATAGCGGATCAGCGGTAACAGTAGTTTCAGAATGCTTTTACAGAAGTAATCTTAAAGATGTGCCATTATCAACTACCGGTAAACAGCTGCGGACATACAATGGGGGCAAAATAGTATGTGTAGGTACAATGCGGTTACCGATACGCTATGCGGACCAAACGCACATTATTGTCGTTTACGTAGTGCGTGACGGAGGCCCCCCACTTCTTGGCAGGGATTTTATATCGTTGTTTAATTTACATTTAATACCGGTAAATTACTGTACAAATACCGATGTATCAATGAAGGATTTACAATTGCAATATCCCAAATTATTATCAGATACATTAGGAACCTTTAACAAATACAAAATAAAATTATTGTTAAAAGAAGGCGCAAAACCGGTGTTTTGTAAGGCACGCCCAGTAGCATTTGCGTTACGGGATAAGGTCGAAAAAGAAATCGATCGATTGGTCGATTTAGGTATTCTTGAACCAGTTGAATATTCGGAATACGCTTCACCGATAGTTCCTGTTTTAAAGCGGAATGGGACAGTGAGGTTGTGTGCAGATTACTCAATAAGTATAAATAAACAATTATTAGTAGAACAATATCCGCTACCCACAACTAGCGAACTATTTTCAAGGATCCATGGAGGTCAACAGTTTAGCAAGCTCGATCTATCAATGGCGTATAACCAATTTGTTTTAGATAACGATTCTAAAAACTTAACGTGTATAAATACAAACCGCGGCTTATATAGATTTACGCGTTTAGTGTTTGGGTTAGCCAGCGCGCCGTCTATTTTCCAGCGCGCGATTGAGAGTTTACTATCCGGTTTAGATGGAGTGTTGTGCCTGCTTGATGATATTTTAATAACAGGGAAGGATAAGCAGGAGCACTTAAAAAAATTGAATGCGGTTTTAAAGCGCTTAGAAGACGCCGGGTTAACTTTACAAAAAGAAAAATGTTGTTTTTTCCAGGACGAAATTAGTTATTTAGGTTACATTATTACTAAGGATGGACTAAAAAAATCTCCGGAAAAAATTAAGGCCATGTTGGAAGCACCAGTACCTGTTAATATTAATCAGTTACAGTCGTTCTTGGGTCTAATCAACTACTACAGGAATTTTGTACCGAATGCATCCACTATTCTCAGTCCTTTATATAATTTATTAAAAAAAAGCTCAAAGTGGGTCTGGACTGATGATCATGACAAGGCATTTAAAACAATAAAAAACCTAATGACATCAGATCAAGTGCTGGCACATTTTGACCCGAAGGCCCAAATAATATTAACTGTCGACGCCTCTCCAAGTGGGTTGGGAGCAGTCCTCTCACAAGTAGGGGTAGACGGTGTCGAAAAACCTATTTCATTTATGTCACGTACATTGAACTCGGCGGAAAAGCGATACGCTCAAATTCAAAAGGAAGCGACCGCCATTATTTACGGCGTGCGACGATTTCATCAATATTTGTATGGCAGATCGGAACCGTTTATTTTACGAACGGATCACAAGCCACTATTAGCTATTTTTGGGCCGGATAAGGGCATACCAGAGATGTCAGCAAATAGACTACAACGTTACGCTTTGTTTTTAAGTAGTTATAACTATAAAATTGAATACGTACGCAGCACTGATAACAGTGCAGACTACTTATCCCGCGCGAGCCTGCCGCGCGCGATGCATGCGTGTGCGTGCACAGATCAATGTAAGTGCTGCGATTGCGAAGTCGCATACGACCGGGCGACTTATGTTTGTTTTGTCATAGACGGAAGCATGCCCGTGACGTTAGATAAACTACGCGAGGAAACAAAGGGTGACGTTGTTTTAAGACAAGTGATAGACTTCATTTCCAACGGTTGGCCGCCAAAAATAAACGACTTAAGGTTAAAACCGTATCACTTGTGTAGAACACAATTATCTTTTGAGAATGGTTGCATAATGAGAGGTCACAAGGTGGTTATACCCCCAAGTTTATACCAAAAAATCCTTAAAGAATTACATTCTTCGCATTTAGGTATAGTTAAAACAAAAAGCGAAGCTCGATCAAGATTTTGGTTTCCGGGAATCGATCAAGCTGTAGAAACAATGATAGCTTCATGCGATGTTTGTATTCAGCTGCGCCCCTCACCACCGCGTGCCCCGCTGGCCCATTGGGAGTTTCCACCATACCCTTTTTATAGAATCCACATAGACTTTCTGGGTCCAATTAAAGGTTGTGTTTATTTAATAGCGGTCGACGCACATACTAAGTGGGTGGAAGTATATAATATGAATACGGCCACGTCATCGTCTGCAGTTATTGGGAAGCTATATGAATTTATGTCACGATTCGGAGTTCCGAAAACAATAGTAAGTGATAATGGCACAGCTTTTTGCTCACGGGAATTTGAACTTTTTTGCGCGACTAACGGAATTGCTCATATGACATCACCAGTATATCACCCGCCCAGCAACGGCCAAGCCGAAAGTTTAGTTAAAGTAGTTAAAAAAGGAATAAAATCAGGTCTTATGTCAAGCCATAGCGCGAAAGAATCATGGATAAAATTATTAAAGTATCTCATGGATTATCGTAATTCGGTTCACACGGCCACTGGTTTGTCCCCGGCTCAATTGGTTTTTGGGCACAAGTTAAGATCGCGTTTAGATTTGATTAATCCAGAGTCAATATCACCCTCGTCACCAACAATATCCGATCATGTTAAACATCAACAGTGTATGCAAACTAAGAAACAAAGGACAAATAAAACAAAGCATTTAAAATTAAACGATATTGTATTATACAAAAAGTACATTAACAAAGCACACTTCACTTGGTGTAAGGGTATCATAATGAAAAGAATAGGCAAAGTATTGTATCTAGTGAAAGATCTCGGTAGTTCAGAAAGTAACAAAAGACACAGAAATCAGCTGTTGCCATATAAAGGTGCATGTAACAAGAACGAGAATAATGAACAGAATTCGTTATTAAACTCTTCACTGCCGCCATCATCAACGCCGCCATCGCCTCCAACACCCCAGCAGTCGTCAGCTACAACAGGAACTGCTGTACTCCAGCCCGAGCACGACTTACCAATCCCCTTTCCTGGTAGTTCAGGCTTGAGGGGAGGAGAGTTAATAGAAGGAAGTACCTCTTCGTTGCCGAGGGAGGACAGGCCTGAAAATGGTTCCCCTCAGGCTAATGAGCAAGATCAGTTAACGATTTCGAATGAGGCAAACATCGAAACAATAGAGAGACATTCGGACTCTGAAGATGAGTTCCAAGAAGCGGAAACTGACACCCAGGACTCGCAACACGATAACTCGATAATTGTTACACCAAAGAGATCGAGACGAAATCGCCCCGTGATTTGTTTTAAAAAGTACTTTTAGTACTGTGTACTACTATTGTGCTTTGTAGTATAGTTATAGGGTTTTAGCATAAGATTAATGGTAGTTTAAGATTCTTAATTATTGTTCTGAAGTTTGTAATAGAGGGAGGAATGTTAAGTATGTGTGTACCGGGCACTAACCCCCCCCGCGCGTCTCCCCGCGCGCCATGCATTTGTCATCTCTCAATAAACGTCAGTGCGTTGCTAACCTGCGATCGTTTCACTTAACGTATACGACCTAATCTCCTACGTAACACCACCCAAAGGTAACCCGCAAGAGATCACTTTTAGCGGCAAGGCCGCCCATTGTAACACCCTTCAACCAACGAACCATCCATATGCAGTTATTATTAGGGTATAAGGCGTACCTACAATAAAGAGTTTCATCAGTTATTTTTACATCATATGTTATACAATTCGTACCTTCAGCCAAAACAACCAGTCCACGGTCTTCCTAACTATGCGTCTACCTGGACCTGGCAAAATCACAGAGACGTCATTCAATTTAACAACTACAAATTGTGAAAATATTGCACGTTCCACGAACTTGTAACACGTGTCCGGATATAAAGGAGCTATCAAGGCACAATGATGAGGAAGGAACGTCAATACTGCACCACTCCACGTGGTGGAACACTCCATAAACGGGTTCCCTACGTTTGTGTCCGATTAATTGCATAGGCATTCTCTGCGCGGCTCGCAGGCCCGGTATGTCAATGAAAGCAATTACTTGCACACCACACACCTAGACGTAGGTACCTACAGTAACCTATTACGGTTTAAGCTTCATGCTCCTCATAACTTTAATCGATTGCTGTATCGATGTATTAAAAAATCGATGTTGTTGCTGGTGTTTTATGCGCTGCCCCTAACCATACCGGGTCTACGATTACATCTTTGTCAACTTTTTGTTAGCACTAACTTGCCCGCATGTTATGTAGGTAATTACTAGAATAAGAATAAATAATACTAGCATGTTACCATCCCATGACAGAATAAACGAAACTCACACAGACGAAGCAAGAGCACCACGAGTAATCAAGTCGGTTTGACGATTTTAAATCATAAACCATTTATTCATTTACGAATATGGGTACAAAAGAAAAAGTTCTTATAACTATAGTGTCCATTAGCCATATCCTACCATAAGGCATGCAAATTCACAAAATACACGATAATTAAAATTTGACTTAAAAGAAAGACACCTATAACAATATCACATACAGGCAGTAGCATTACATAGGTTTATCCTCTAAATATTCAGCGACAGAGTAATATGCTTTTCCTAATAGAAGTGTTTTTATACTGTTTTTAAATATATTAATATCATATAACTGTAAAATTGAGTTTGGTAAATGGTTATATATGCGTGGAGCCATACACACTATCCTTTTATTTAATAGCGCTGTTTTATTGCTTGGTAAACATATATTGAATTTGTATCTTTTTATATTAAAAATACATTTGACTTATATTAAAAATACTACTCACAACTTGCCTGCTAAGGTCTTCCCGTCCGATTACAATTAAGGTGTTTTCGAGGCTAGAGTGGGCAGTAGGCTTGAAATAAACTAGTACGCTTCACCATCATGGATTGCATCACTACTTACCATGAGGTGGATCGCCGTCAGGCTAGCTTATTTGTACCATTCAAAAAATATGTATATTGAAAACATTTTGTGTCTTGTTTTCCTTCATAAAAATGACAATAATGGATAAGATTAACTGAGAAAGTGGATGGCTACATACAAATTGAAAAATTCATAAAAGCCCTGGTTTGAACCGACAATCTCTTGCACGAGATGCGATGCCTTAACAACGATCGTCATTGTACTATGTAGTTGTACTTAGGTATTTTAATAACGATTTTTCTCGGAAGAAAATCCCGCGAATGTTTTGTTCGAAGAATATTAAAGAACTAGTTCCCTGGCAGGTCTAAGTATTATCTCATATTTAGATGTGATATTATCCAACAGGTTTTGTTCCTTTCACACTCTCGAATGATGGATTGCTTACCAATAGCAGGATGGCAGCTCGCAAACGTCTACTCCATCAACATAGAAAAAGCGACTTTAAATACGTAGTTAGGCTTTGTGCCTTGCCGTAAGGTCCAAGTTGCTTTGCATGATCTCAAACAATTTCTTCTACATAGATGTAAACGCCAGTCGATGTGTCAGTCGGCTGATAGGGAAACTTTTCATTTTGCCGATGTATATACCGCACCCGATGGTGGGTTGAAAAACAATTTTCTTGCTATTTGAGAGCTCATTTTTAACGTTATTGAGTGGTAACTTCTTCGAGTTTGTACATTGTTTGTTTATTTTGGCAGTATCCATTGTTGTTTGATCGATCGATCATTTCGCTATGTGAAGGGAACACCCCCTTGTTTAGTATTACGGTCTTAGTAATGTTTGTTGCGTTTTATGGAAGGTACGTTGTTATTTCTAAGAGGTTCTATAAATTTTACCTGAGGAAGTGCATTTTATTATGAAACAAAGTGAATATTCACTGTCAGAAAGAATGTGATTTAGTGGCTTCTATAAGTTTACTCCCCTATTTTCGTCGACAACACGACCTTCGGCGCCGTTCACAATTTTTCTTCATTTGCCATAAAGTTCAGGTTGATTTTGTAGTGGAAGGTGATTCTTCCAAACTTTGTTACATGGAAAAAATGTTTAGATTTTATTATGATAGTCTATTTTCTTTTGCACTTACTGACATACCTTTACGGGTAATAACTATTGAAGAGAGTCTTTCATAGAAATTCTTAGAAGACAGTTGGAACTTTGTTTAACCAAAACATGACGAGGAAACTGCCGAGTTTTTTTTAAACTAATTAAGATAAATAAAAATTACCATGAATGACCCATCTTTATAGAAGAACACGAACTTGACATACATTTTGAATAAAAAAGAAATTAAATAACATCACGACTTTGTTATCCGGATAGGATGGGCAGAGGTGTTGATTTACCTACAGACATTTCGTCAGTTTTTTTTTAGTCTCATGTATTAGGAGTTGAACCTATTTCCACTCATAAGGCACCAATCCAGACTGCCAGTTGTTACTGATGAAAAACACAATATCACTTAGCCTAACCCGGGAATCAAACTCAAGACCTCATTCTTAGCAGATTACGCTGCAGCACTTGCATTCAATACACCAACGAGATCAATAACATCTAAAATACAAGAAGAATACTTTTTAATGTTACTTAAGGTGACTTACATAGGGTGGGGTTACAATGGGCGGCCTTATCGCTAAAAGCGATCTCTTACAGACAACCTTTGAATTGACTAGATAGAGATGGAGAAAAGATGAAATAAGTCACTACTGCGATATCAGACGAACCCTTTGATTAATTCGCAGAAATAACTGTTTCATGTTGAAAATAGAATTTATGGATTACATCGGGAAATTCTACAGAAACTGTTTGTGATTCAACGAAACTATCTGACCTCTACAATTGACTGCGATAGGATTTTTAATTTTGCTTGTTTGTAATGTTTAATTCCCTGTGGTCCCAATAAATGCTTTTCTTTCTCTCTTTCTTTAACTGCGAAACATCATACCCCTTGTTTAGACTGGTTATTATCAGAATAACAGCGTTTTGACTACTCAAGAACTGTCAAAGATAACCAACAGTTTATCCGAGGCACGTACGAGTATAGGTCTTGGATGGTCACCCATCTACGGAGCGCCTTCGGCAAGCATAGCTTAACCTTCGACATTCTTTTATTTAGTCACAAAACCCTCAAAGACTAATCTTCTGCGCAACAATCTGTGTTTTAATAACTGATTCTTCTAAAGCCGTAAACATTTAACTAGGTATGTACACTTTCTGTTTTTTAATTGTACCTACCTGTACCAATAGTTTCGGAGGTATGGCGGCTTAAGCAAATGCCTATCACATACCTATCATTATTGACGTATGTGCCTTCAAGCAGTACCTACGTACATTGGATTGGATTTCAGACTAATCCCTGAGCACTAATCACGTTACATATGTATATAAAACAGAAACGTACTCTGGAAATGATCAGTTAATTTTATCAAATAACATCTCAGGATAAAAATTAGTTTCATGAACGTAGAAACTAAATAAGACAGTACCCCTAAATATTTACTGACTCCTACTTAGTGTTTGACAAATGGCACATCCAAATCGTAGCTGGGAAGTTTGATGAATTAGAAGATGTTGAATCTTTCCAATTTAATGTTGTGCATAAATCAAATAAAATGAAATAACTTTATACTTTTGGAAGTTATCCGAGCTATGATTTCACAGAACAACAGACAGAGGAGTCTATTATTGTATTATCCTTGATTTCACATTCTACTTGCATCAAAGAAAATAACATAATTAAACTTACATTGTGATCAATTACGAAAAAATACCAATAAGTATACAGCGGAACTTTGGGACACGTCTACCTCGCAGAAACAAAACTCTTATCTCTCAAAATACAGTGCTATGTGGTCTGTGGTCTGTGTCTGTGGTATATTTTATTCAAAGCTCTGTATCAAGCACGACGGTTTCGGAACAAATTACTTTTAAAATAACCCCTTTACAGTTAAAAAAAAAACAAATTAATTGGATGCACTGCAAGGTTTTCTGAATAACGAAGCTTGTATACTCCATGTAATATTTCTCTGTCATACAAGAGAAAAATCGAATGTACAGCATGTTAATAATATTTATTTATTTTGCAGCATACGGTAATATGAAAACCAATGGCCGTACAGTTGAGCGGATTAATTTATAAGCGAATGAATATCTATATTTTATTGGGTTCTGCTTTTCCAATGCAAGCGAAATTAAGCAAGTTTAAAAACTTTCGCGATAAGTTACTGAGTATAAAATCACATATAGTATTTATTAGAGGATGTGAAATTGTGACTTCAAAACTAGGTACTTAGAGTCGTCTTAATTAAGTTGGTTTTTACTGTTAGTAAAAGTGATTGTAAGTTGTTTTCTCTAAGGTAATTCATCATCTACTTAGCCTTTTCCCTAATATGTCTGATTCGGCTTCTAGTCTGAGCCAAAAATTTCCTATTTAATCGAAATTGTTATATCACACTGAAGGCTACGGACTATTGAAAAACTATCTGAAGACTAAGTGAAGAAAATAACCTAAGAAGGCCGATTTTTGCAAAAGTCAAGTTAGTCAGTACAGATAAGAGGGCAAGTAGGGTGTTAACACAAAATACTTCCAAAGGCACAAAACTGTTTTAAAACCCATGTAGAACAAAGTTCCATGCATTCTATAAAAATAATAATTTCGTCCGCTTATGACTTGAGCCGCGTCCATAGGCTTGCGGGTGTTTTATATTTAACCAGAATATGTATTCCATTTTCTCTTTATGTAATCCATGTATTCCATGAATTCACTAATATTTATGTAAATACCTCTTATTTATCGTTAATGAATTAATGTAACGTCCATTAATATTATTCACTCTAAGAGCTTAAGGGTTTAATTCAGCCAATTCAAACGGGCATTCAGATATAAATGTGCAGCTGACCTACTTACGGAGGCTGCATATTTTCTGCGCCATTTATTTTATACACTTACACATTACCTTCATAAAATCAACCTCTAGCTAAAGGCTAAAGGCTTAAACGAGATACGAAAGCTCTCTTTGTAGAGACCCGTAAGTAACAACGTTGCATAAAAAACTTGAAACAACACTGTTTTCCACGTAACAAACATTGTTTGCACAACGGATACCAAACAACGATGTATTTGTGCTTTTAAAAACCGAGTTATTTGGTTCACAACAAAAACGAACGCACATCACTCTTATAACTTTAGCTACAACTGAACGTGGACGCAATACACCTGTACAAACAGACATAGGAAAAGGAATACAATATATGAAAAACGTATCGTTTGGCTTTGATCACCCCCTTTTCAATAATAGAGCTGGGTCCGTCCCTTTGTACCGTCTCTTGCCCGGGGCACATTTACCGTAGAACTGTAATGTGTCCATTTAATTTATAATACGAAAATTAGAGTGCTCCTCGATATATAACCCTTTTCAAAGTATTGAAGGCTCTAATTTCTTTAAAATGTCACTGAGAATGTTGACAGATGTATTAAGCCGCAGTGTGCTGATGCTGATGGATTTTTTAAACCCTTTCAGCGTCACGTTTTTCGCTCACATGTTAATAAGTATTATTTAGAACTCAAATGATTGGAGTGAGTGAATTAGTATATACATTTGAAGTAGACTATAGTGTTTTAGGGTGCTGGTAATTAGTGACCGATACTTAAACACGTAATTGTACTCATGAATACGAATAACTTTCCCAAAGAAACTTTTTTTTAAACTCATTAACTTTCAATAAATTTAATTACGTCCAGTACTGCACAACGGGAGCGCTAGGGGCGGCGGGGGAGCGTGTGACGTTACTACTAGTAGATTTTGCTCTTCTCGAGGTCAGACTATCAGTTGATCGATCACAGACCACAGGCGCGCGCGCGGGAATTTCAAAGAGCGTTTTTATTATTTAATTGTGTTATAAGTTATTGGGTATAAAAAAAAAGTTTCTTTGGGAAAGTTTATTGCAATCATGAATACAACCACGTTGTTAAGTATCGGTCACTAATTACCAGTCACACTATATAACCTTGCGAGAATAGATCATACGATTAGTGCAATGTCTTAAAAGAAACATGTTACCATGCCTGAAACATACAATAACAACACCTTCACGCCTGTTAATATTAAACATTCAGGCAGAGATAGAGGAAAAACCATCTGTCACTTTGCCCGAGCCGGGGATCGTACCTAGTCTTTAGTGCTTAGTAGTGGCACATGCGACTACAAGACTAACGAATCAGTTTTCTTACATTATGTTAGTTAGTAGTGCAAATACGATTGTTCATTCAAAGAATCCAAAGAATCCTCGAATTATTTAGTAGTTGTTTAGTAGGTACTCATAGCACAAGATCTGCTTAATTTGGGAGTAGATTTGTGGAATTATTTATTTACTAGCAGACGTCCCGCGGTTTCACCCGCGTAGGTCCCGTTCCCGTGGGAATACCGGGATAAAAAGTAGCCTATGTGTTAATCCATGGTGCCAGCTAACTCCATACCAAATTTTATTAAAATCCATTCTGTAATTTTTACGTGAAAGAGTAACAAACATCCATCCATCCATCCTCACAAACTTTCACGTTTATAGTATTAGTATGATTGAATACCCTATAGTAATTTTAAGTATTCCCGGATAACTCAAAATGTGTTGTCCTAAAAAAAAAAACAATCTAAAATTTCTTAGTAGCAGACCGGAGTCTAGATTTATGCTCAATTGCTGGCAATAGGCTCACCCCCTATTACATGGGACTAAGTCAAAACTGGCTAATTGTGGGTGTACTTTACACACACTCCAGTGAACATGTCCATTCCTTAAATCGCAACTCATTGCAATCCAGTTCTTTTATTTACCCTTTCTTTCGTAACAAGGCTTACATAACATGTAGGTAAGTATTTGTATTGTAATAACAAGTACCAACAATAAAATGCGGTGTTAATCATAAACAAGCGGGTGACGAGGTCGGTCGCGGTATGCGGGCTGACAAACAAACAACCAGAAACGAACTTCTTTTATGTATGGGCCAAGTTGGGGGCTGATAACGATTTAGATTTTAGGTAGAAAATGTGTATACTGCTTAATAATAGTACTAAAGAACTAACAAAGGCATCAGAGTTTATCGCTACGCAAACTTAAGGCAGGTAAGTGATTTTTTTGAATGGGTCCAGGGGCGACGGACACGAGGACGTCCGCCACTCCCCACGTACATGGACCCGAGGTGGCGGCGCGTCGTGTTCACGCGCGCCCCTCTTAGACGTCGCGAGGGGAGTCTAACACCTCACTCCCCTCGCTGACTTGGTGAGGCCCTCGGGGCCGGCACCAATCCGGGGTCGCGGAAGTATCTTCTGTTCCCGTGGCCCCCGGCGCAGGTGTGAGAATGAACACGGGGTGGTTTTTAGTCAGTAAGAGTCTGACAGACTCCTCCGCCCTCCCCGGGACGGGGGACATACATGAGAATTTTCATCCCCTCAAAAAAAAAATAGGCGATTTTAGAATTATTTTTACCGTCCCACTGTATGGCAAAGCCCTCTCGTCATACAGAATACTTTTGACTGGCCTGTTGGTCTAGTAGTTAGTGACCCTGACTGCTATGCCGGAGGTCGTGGGTTCGATTCCCACCCAGGACAAATGTTTGTGTGATGAGCACGATCATTTGTTCTGTGTCTGGGTGTAATTTATCTATAATATGTATGTATTTAGAAATATATAAGTATGTTTATCAGCTGTTTAGTACCCATAACACAAGCTCTTAGCTTAGCTTGGGACTAGATGGCGTTGTGTGAAAAAGTTGTGGAATATTTATTTAATAGGCACTGATTCCAATAGACATTGATCACCACGCTTGCTTAAGGCGGATTAGCGATTTTATTTTAACTATCAGTCCAGGTTTCGTCACGATGTTTTCCTTCACCGATGACCAACCACCATGATGATAGTACCAATTTATGTATTCCAGAGTCACATTGGTGTTATAATTATCATGTAGAACACGTGGACATCCAGTACGGCCGTGCTTAGTGGTCGTTTCCTAACTGGATGTAATTTTGATAGTAATTTTACAACATTTATGCATAAGTCATGATTTGCCAACAATTTGTTTTATCAACGAGTATTCCTAAATAAATAAAAAATCACTTCACCTTATTTTTTACAAAGCCATTAAAATAAAACATACAGAATTGATGACATTTAAAACGAGACATTTCGTATCTACGTATGTAAAAGTCCGTAATCTACCCACTCCAAAATCACATAGCTCTGAGTCTGTATGTTGTAATATTTACTCTTCTTCACACGCAACCTGATGTATGTTTTCATGGAGAAATCTCCGCTTTACATAAATACTGTCGATGTTTTCCATCGGCAGTTTCCGATGTAAACCAGTAAATAAAAATGAAATAATAAATTCTGTTTCATATTTACTTCAAACGATTGCATATCGCATCAAAAAGGAATATCAAAAATCAACAAGTTTGGCGACACAGCCTCGCACAGAGGATTCGTGTTCACGATTGAACAGACATTTAATATTTAAACATATCAAAAATATTGACGGTGCGCCAAACTAATATAGTCCTTTTTTAGTCTAATGTTAAGGTTTACTAAAACTTCTAATTTACTAAATGAATGCGATTACAGATAAAAAACAGGCCAAGGGTGTGTTGATCCAACGTCACTAAAGGGTTCAGTATTCGGGATGTTTACAATTGCACAGTATTGATTTTATCGATTGCATAAAAAATAGTAGGATACCTAGTATCTTATTAGTGTAGTTTTATGAGCATCGAATATTTCTCAAAAGAATGAGAAAAAATAGTAATTTTGCGATTGCAATTGATAGTATACAAAATATTACTAAATATAGATTTAAAGAAACAAATTATTTGGTAACATCATAGTGTTTTAAATTACGGAATCTAACATCCACTAGCTTACGACTGTGTGGTAGGCCGTGTAACATTTGAACGGAAAGACAATCAATTATACGGACGATGCGACGAGCAAACAGAAAGTATAAAATAAGGGTTTATATTTTTTGCCATTTGCTAACGGAACTCAACTACGGGAAACTGTTTGAGAGCCTGTAGGGAGGTTCTTAACCTTAAAGACACAATAGAAAGACAATGAAAGCGCGGACGCTGATGTCTGCTTGGGGTTTAATCAATTAATATCTATAAAAAATCCTAAATCCCGTATTAATTATGGGTAAATGGAAAACATTTCTCACAAAACGCAAATACATGACACAAAACACACGACTAGATTTTTATGAAACAACACGAATACTAATGTCATAAAGAAGAAATATTACTTTGTTTGTTTGAATCGAATAATCTCCGTAACTACTGGGCTGAACGTTACCATTTTCATCAATGAAAAGCACAATTATCACGAAGTAAAAAAAGCTACATATTTCTAAGTTTTATTTTAAAGGTAGGGATGTTAAAGCTCAAAGCGAAAAGTAAAAAATTCGAGCGAACGAAGTCGAGAGCGAAGTTCTAGCTGTACAATTACGCTTCAAGCAACAATTTGAAACCTTTTTAAAACCTACACAAACCTATGTAATGGGCAGGTTCAAACCTTAGTTACAACTCACAGACAAGCCAAAATCCCTACCTTAGGTACCTACAACTCATAGACACAGAAGAGATCCCTAACATTATAAATTACAAGTTCATTAAGGGTCCATTGATACCTTATCACGGTCCTCTCATCTCATATGGCTAATGAATTTTAATCTCTACATAATCGAGGAGCCGATCCATCAAACAGCTCTCGGTCAGCGTGGCCGGTCCAACAAAGGGTTTAAATGCGGTTATCTTTAGCGCTTTGTTAACGTTCATTCTTATATCTTTTCCTTTCATATAGCCTGAGTATTTACTTTATGAATACATCGAATTTTGAGGGTAATATTTACGTGTTTTGCTCGTGGTAAGCGCTGGATTACCTTCTCTATGAAAGTGTTACGTATTTCTATATATTATTATCCTAAATATTATTGTCTCACGCCTCATGCTCGAGGACATTTCAAATTTAGACATGTAGGTACTAATTTTGCATTAATATTTCTTTAAATTAATCTTAGATATATTATCTCTGACATCTTTACAGAAAGACATGCACACTGGATGTCACTATACGATTGTAATAAACCTCTTTAGCTTCGTTTACGCACGTTGATTGCCAAGCCTCCTAGCCAGTTTATTGAGCCATCGGAAAAAACTTCCACCTGGGCACGCATTGCCGTGGTCGACTTTAAAAAGACTTCGCACTCAAGTCGGCCGTAACAAAGAAAATCTCCTAAAGTGGGGTTTTGCAGATGGCCCCGACCTTCAGTGCCTATGCGGTTTCTCTCCATGGCTCAGCTTTTAGCTTCCGCCGCGTGCCCTGTTACCTGCACACGTGAGGACCTAATGAGTGCGTCAAAGGATGGTGTTGAATTTTGGGCCAAGCACAAAATTAAAAAGACTAAATAAATTAAGTGTCAATCTTTGCCATCGACACGCTAAAAAGAAGAAGCCGTTGGCGAGTACTAAGCACCTGACCTTTTGAAGAATATCACCAATAAAGTTAGTGTATGAAGACAAAGACATAAACGCTTCTTTCACCATTACATCCAAGAACTACAAGAATTATATTATAATGCGTTCAGGATGTTGATGGGGTTGCCCCGCTACTGTAGTGCGTCAGGCATGTTTGCAGAAGCCCGAGTCGATTGTTTTTATACAGCGATGAGGAAGCGATGCGCCTCCCTGGTGCGCCGCGTGCGGACCAGCCCCAACATCATCCTGCGCTGTGTTGCGAGCAGACTCGATTGTCTGTATGTGAATCGCTGCTGCAAGCTGTCCACATCTGTGATAAGCGTGTGGCAGTGACTCATATGTATTCATGGTTTTTTAGGTTAAGTAATTAGAATAGGAATACTAACATAGGAATAAGAAAAATTGTTACTAACACAATGAGTCAATGTTACTTGTACTTAATAAAGATTAATTAATTAATATTTCATCATAAATACATCTAAAATCAACTGAGCGCAATACATTAATTTTATTATACAACAATACGGAATGGACATTTTCTAAGAAAACAATGCAAACAATGTTATATAATAAACAGCAGTAATTAAATTTGACTTAACAAACAGGTATCATTTAATTCCCTGCTTTACAGGGAGTAAACACAAAATGTACGTATACTACGAACGATAGCTAATAACGACAAACGCGACATTCCTTAGAAAATTTTGGCAAAGGAAAGGACAAAATCTTTTGTCATTGTATACTACCTATTAATATAATACTTGGCTAAATAAACACGAATACTTTTAAGCGCCCTTTTAGTCAAGTTTAAATTAAAGCTTGACTATGTCTGAAATTCGGCAGCATAAAAGCAGGCAAAGAAGACGCGAGCGACCGCTCGAAGGCGCCCTACTGAGTAGATTTAATTAACAAGATATGGGTCTCTTTTAAACCAACTCTACCTACTTTTCGGAACATTGGAGATTAAAATTCAATGAGCCGACAAGATATTAAATAAAATCCGGGACTATAGTTTTACGTACGTAAAGGAGTTAATTATTACCTACTTTTTTTAATTAATCAAGTCGACGTCTGTCGGTGCCAATAAATTCTTTTTGTAGGTACCTACTTACTCGTAAAACTGATCGGGAATGCGAGATCCCATTTTTAAACTTCGTAATTCGATTAAATTTCTGATGTAAAATTGTTTTCATTATCAATTTTGTTTGGGACATTGTTTCCGCTCGTGAATCTCGTAAATTATGAACTGTATGTTCTCTGCAAGCCCTCCGGCCAAGCCGTAGCTGTGTTAAAACGAATTGAAAACCGGTAATCGAATACGCGCAATGGGAGCTATGTCAATATTTTAAATTTAAATATCAAATGGAAGTAGGTACCGAACGGGTTAATATTTATTTTATTCACCATGTTACATCCATCTCTGTTCCGATTTTAAATAACAAACTTGTTTTAAATTAAACTATGTTTATTTGCGTACACTGTTATACCGCAGGTATTATTCGTTACTTTGATGAAAAAATGTATCAACTTTCACATGTTTTATGTGGAGTGGGAATGGTGGATATGACGTCATCGATGTAGTGATTAATTTCGGAGCGAGAAGCATCCTGCCGAAGTTATTTTTTGTAAAAAATTCGTAAACACGCTGGCATGAACGATGAATAAAAATAAGGGGAATGTGACACGAGATAAAGAAGGTCACAACTTTGTTGTTACTTTAGGGCCTGAAACATCTTTGGCGTCATCTGACGGCGTAGTTCGACGGGAAAATTAAAAAAAAGTGGAACGCCAGCTGCCCACCTTAATTAGAATTTTTCGAATTATAAAACATTTTTTTCGGAGCGTGTTCGTTGGAAGAATAACATAAAATTGTTAATAACTGCACTAAAGCGCGGAGGTACAATGTCGGGAGATTTTTTACGTACCTCGTTCTGTAGGCTGAGCCTTGATGTATCTGATTTGGGTGGGAGTGAGATATTGACAGTAAAATAATGTTTTATTAGTATTTTCTTTCTCTAAATGAATAGATCTTGTTTTGTATTGACACATACCTTTTGTGTAGCATCTTTGTGACTTGATAACTTATGGTCAAATGAAGAGTTCTTAATATATTTTGACAAAGTAAGTCACAAATTCTTGAAGGAAAACACCTATAAATAAGCTCACGCCTTTTTTCTATTAGAGTTAGCCGAAAACATTGAACGCCGCTTGCTACGACTCTAATAATAATATACCTCATTTGCTTCATTTTCCATACTAATATTATCTAAAATTTGTTTGTAAGTTTGTATGTTTGGTAATATTCGGAACTAATGATCCAATTTTAAAAACTATTGCACTGGTGAAAAGGTACACTATTCCCGAATGACATAGTACGCGTAGTCTGTTAGTAGTTTATAAATCTAGTCACAATCGCAAGCCGGTTTGCAAGTCCTAAGCAGCTGACCATGGGATCGAACCTGGGCAACGAAGCAGTCGAGTCAGGAATAAATACCTAAAGGATGACTTACCAGTCATCCTTTAGGTATTTATTCCTGACTACCGAAAATGCCTATGGCATTGAGTCCGCCTCTGTACATTAGTGTGCTTGAAGTATTAAATAAATAATAAATAAATAAATAAACACCTAAATAAACATTTATACGTTAAAATATTTTCAAAGACGCTCATTGGCTGGTTGATTAACCAATCAATTAAATTGCTCGAAGTATAAAGCAAATACTGTAGACATCCTTTTCCTTATATGACCAAGGCAAGTCTCTTAAGGAGGAAGCGCCAGGGTAACCCGCGAAATACAAATTTTCTTGTGCTTTTGCAGCTGAGTGTCAGGCTGTATGTTGATTAAAGTATGTATCGCGAACATAACAAATATGGCTTATCTGAGTTATAATAATTAAAATTACCAATACAAACCTTTTAGTTAATTTAATCCCAATAAATGAATTTTTCATTATATAATCATTCAATGGGATTATATGAACTAAAAGAGTTGTATTAATGATTCGAATGATTGTAATTCTGTAAACACATACGAGTTACGGTCGCGAATTATATTTTATTCAACTTACAACCTGACACTGACACAAGACAATTTGTATTTCGCGGGTTACCCCAGCACATCTACCTTAAGCTTCGTAAACACAAGTGCCGAGAAATTCTCTCATTAATTAGATAAAGAACAATGTATATTATAATACCTACTGAATTTTTAATAAGAAGGACAGTGACGAAGGTTAAGTATGTTGTCTGCTTCGTTTGTTGTACTTTACCTGAAACAAAATAATCAAAATGTTAATTTGGAACGAAGGAGATGGGTACTTAAACACAATATAGAAAAAAATATGAAAACAAATAAAAGACTGATTGTTCTTGTTATGAAGGTACTTTAATATTAACTCTGTACAGTAATATTTATGTATACGTGGGTACTCCAATAAACAGGAGTTCGATTCGTATCTTGTTCTTTCATTGACATAACATTGGCGCAGTCGGTTTTAAACAAAGATTAACAAGATTTAACAATGCCAATCGGTAAAATTGAACCGTTTACGATTGAAACTGATAATTGGGAAAATTATGTGCGCAGAGTGAAACAGTTCATCGCTTTAAACAGTATAAATGCCGATCTTAAAGTGGCAACGTTGTTGACGTTAGTAGGCGGTGAGTGTTACAATCTAATATGTGACTTGTGTTCACCTGAGGAGCCAGAGACGAAGAGTTTCGACCAGCTAATAACACTTGTAAAAGCGCACTTGGAACCTGAAAGATCGGAGATAGCCGAACGTCATATTTTTCGGCAAAGAATTCAACAGCAGGGCGAAAGCATTCGTGTATATCTTCAAGGATTGAAACATTTGGCCAAAACCTGTAATTTCAAATCGTCGCTAGAAGAAAACCTACGCGATCAGTTCGTGTCGGGATTACATAGCGAGGAAATGCGTTCAAGATTATTTGCCGAGAAGAACATAGATTACAAGCGCGCTGTGGAACTAGCTAGCGCGCTCGAGGCGGCGGAGCGACACGCGAGCGCGGCGGCCGGAGGCGGCGGCGGCGGCTTGAGCGCGGCCCCGCTCGACGACGGGTTGCATCGGTTCGGCAGCGGCGGTGGCGGCGGCAGCGGCGGAAGCGCGCGCGCCGCGGGCAGCGCTGGGGAGCGCCGTGCCTGCGCGCGCTGCGGCAAGACGGGGCACGCGCCAGCGAAGTGCCGTTTTAGAAACTATACGTGTGATTCATGTGGCGTTAAAGGGCACTTAAAAGTAATGTGTCGCACAAGTGGTAGTCATAAGAGTGAGTACAGTGGTGATACAAAAAAGAAATCATCAAGAGGTCAGTACTTTTTAAATCATTCCGACGATTCGGACGAAAGTGAATGTAACTTCTACAATATTATATCTAGTGGTGACGGTGACGGACCATATTTTGTAAAGTTATTAGTTAATAATGCTTTGTGTAAATTTGAAATTGATACAGGTAGTAAAATATCAGCTGTCTCGAAAGATTTTTATGATAAATATTTCAAAACTGAAAATATAGAAAAGAAAGTGTTAATGTTAAAATCATATACTGGTGACGTAATTGAGACACTGGGTTACATTGTAGTCAAAGTAGTTAGTGGTTCAAAGTCGGCAAACCTTAAGTTGTATATTATCGAAAAAGGTGGTCCGCCTTTGATGGGTCGTACTTGGATAAAACAGTTAAACTTAAGTATTTTAAAATGTCACAATATAGCTGAAAGCGATTCGATAGCGGACACATTAAAAGTAGAATTCCCGGAGGTGTTTGCGGACGGCTTAGGTTCATTTAAATCACGCATACGTCTTCATCTGAAGGATCAGAGTCCTGTGTTTGTTAAAGCGCGTCCGCTGCCACTGGCGCTGCGTTCGCGCGTCGAGAGCGAGCTGGAGCGGCTGCAACGGGAGGGCGTCATCTATCGTGTGGAGAGATCTGATTACGGTACGCCGATAGTGCCTATCATAAAGTCTAGCGGCGGAATACGGATATGTGGCGACTACAAGATCACCATTAATCCTCTTTTAAAAGATTATCACTATCCACTGCCGCGAATAGAAGAGTTGTTCGCGACTTTGGGGGGCGGTGAACGATACACAAAGCTAGATTTAACCAACGCGTTCCAACAGTGCATTCTAGAAGAGGAATCACAGCCGATGACAGCAATATCCACACACGTCGGCACTTTTGTTTACCGGCGTGTACCTTTTGGAATTAAATGCATCCCGGAGAATTTTCAAAAAATCATGGAGGAGACCTTGAGTGGCTTGCCTTCAACGGCTGTTTTCGCTGACGATATTTGCGTAACGGGTAAAAATACAGCCTCACACCTCCTTAATTTAAAAAACGTGTTAAAAAGACTAAGGGACAACGGACTACGTATCAATTTCGCGAAATGTAATTTTTTTAAAGATAATGTGACTTACTTAGGTTACAAAATAGACAAAAATGGTTTGCATACGGACCCAAATAAAATCGAAGCAATAAAATCGGCACCGAGGCCGGTTAATGTTACGCAGTTAAAAAGTTTCATGGGTATGGTTAACTTTTATTCAAAATTTTGTACCAACATTAGTGATATTTTAAAACCACTGTACAGCTTACTAAAGAAAAATGTTAGCTGGGAGTGGAGTGATGAGTGTGACAGTGCATTTAATAAAATGAAAAAAGTACTGAGCAGCGCACCAGTGCTGGCGCACTACGACCCGACATTGCCGCTGATCTTATCAGTGGACAGCAGCGCGTACGGGCTGGGCGCCGTACTAGCGCAGCGCTACGCGGACGGTAGTGAGCGGCCCGTATGCTGCGCCTCGCGCACACTCAGTGATCCCGAGACCAACTACTCGCAACTGGACAAGGAAGCACTAGCTATCGTATTTGGAGTAACTAAGCATCACCAATATTTGTATGGCCGGCAGTTTATCCTCAGGAGCGACCACAAGCCGCTCAGTTACATATTCGGTAAAAACAGGGGCATCCCCATGACGGCTGCGAGCAGGCTGCAGCGATACGCAGTGAGGTTGGCAGCGTATGACTTCAAAATTGAATTTGTTAGATCTTCACAAAACGCTCAAGCCGATGCACTGTCACGACTTCCTCTAAACTCGACAAGCAATCGAGTCAGAACAGAAGACAAAGTGATCAGCAGCTACTTGAATTTTGTTCAAGAAAGTTTTCCCCTCAGTTTTAAACAAATAAAAACAGAAACGGCGAAAAACCCACTCTTGAGCAAAATATATGGGTATACCATGTTTGGGTGGCCTAAAAACTCAGCGACCGAATTGGAAAAGCCATATTTTACACGAAAAGATAGCATTCATATAGACCAAGGGTGCCTGATATGGGGTTATAGGGTAATAGTACCACACTCGTTACGTGAAATAGTACTAAAAGAAATACATGATGGCCATCCTGGTATTGTAAAAATGAAACAGATAGCTCGAAATTATGTGTGGTGGGAATGTTTGGACAGTGACATTGAACACACAGTACAACAGTGCGCCGCATGCGTGGCACAACGACCCGCCCCGGCGCCCGCGCCACTACACTCATGGCCGTGGCCGGTGGAGCCGTGGTCGCGGCTTAACATGGACTTTTTAGGGCCCTTTAAAAACAAATATTATTTAGTCATTATTGACGCCCACTCAAAGTGGATTGAAGTAGAAAAAGTTAGCACTACGTCGGCGGCGGTGGTTATCAATTGTTTAAGAAAAATATTTGCTAGGTTCGGGTTGCCAAAACGAATTGTTAGTGATAACGGACCACCGTTCTCATCTGCGGAGTTCGCTAACTATTTAAGTCGTAACGGGATTAAACATACGTTAATAGCACCATACCATCCCGCTAGTAACGGAGCGGCAGAAAACGCGGTGCGTTCGATTAAACGTGTTCTTAAAAAAGCAGAAATTGAAAACGAGAACGATAGCACCGCGCTGTGTAAATTTTTATTCACATATAGAAATACGGAGCAAGCAACTACTGGGTGCGAGCCAGCTGTAGCGATGTTAGGGCGTCGGCTGCGCGGTCGGCTTGACCTGCTACGGCCGGACACCAGCCAGTATGTAAGCGAACGTCAGGAGGCCTCGGCACGGGCGGCGCCTTCACGCGCACGCCTGCGCACCGCGCAGCCTGGAGATACCGTGCTCCTGCGGGATTACTCGAAGAGAGGTCACAAGTGGACGGAAGGAGTGGTGCTTGAGCCATCGAGCGCGGTCACGTATAGGGTAAAGACGAATGATGGCCAGGTTCATAAGCGACATATCGATCAGATGTTGAATTCAACAAATAAAAGAAAAACACGGCATTCATTGACCAAAGTCCATGAAGGTGACAATGAAGGCGGGTCAACAATAGATCGATCAGTAGAAGAGAGAGGGTCAATCGAGGATGAACCAAACCAAGAAAAGTGCAGCCCGCAAAGTGAGCCGCGCAGCCCGTGCGATGAATCTTCCCCGGTGGAAGGACGCGTGCGCCGACAGGCAGCGGTACGTTGCTTAGAAAGACTTAAGAACTACTAGTATTACACACGTCCTTTGCGTGTGCAAACACCTACCGTCAGGCCTGTTTGTTCATAGGTTTGTAAATTGTTGTTGCCCACATTTTAAAGTTCTAAGTTATTATTGTGTGTTACTTTTATTTTTAGTAAGTCTTTTCGTTTACAGAAAAAAGTTTTAGTTTAGAATATAGAAGGAAAGTGTTATGAAGGTACTTTAATATTAACTCTGTACAGTAATATTTATGTATACGTGGGTACTCCAATAAACAGGAGTTCGATTCGTATCTTGTTCTTTCATTGACATAACAGTTCTATTTTGTGAAAATTATAAAAAAAGACTGGCTAAGTACGAGTCTGGCTCAAACACGAAGAGTGCTGAACGTTCGTACAATGTTACAGATATCTAGAGCAATGTTTATGTTCAAGTTAAAATAAATAGGTCCTACTTCCTACATTAAGTGACTTTGATATGTAAATGGATAGACAGACTAGAGAGTTTGTTCCCCCACTTCTTCCCAGCAAAAACACTTAGAAGTGGCGAAGGGTGGGATTTTTGGGGGACTGTCTTATGTTATATTGACGTTCAAGAAGTGTTTATTCTCAACCTAATTTGAATGAATAACTTTCGTTTTTTTTAAGACAAAACTGTTAAAATAACACAACAAACAATAACATAACCGGCGAAATGTGGGTGTACTCCAGGTACACCTCTGCCTTACCCTTCGGGGATTACAGGCGTGACGTTATGTGTGTATGTGTTGAAATAAACCATGAACTGATTGATTACATCTAGTGCAAATGATAAAAATCTGACCCTGCTAATTCAGTGTCAGCATCTGTCTGGCATTATTGCAGAAATTCACCGTTTGGCGCAACCGCGAGACATGCCATTTTTGTATTTCAATAATTATTTGTTGAACATGTTTATATCGTCAGTGTTTCAACCTGTTGCAAATGAAAACAACTTTCTTTTAAATGCCAGTCGTAGGTACAAGATTACAGATATGTTGAGGACCCAGTCTAAGAGTAAGTACCCACTACCATCACCATCACCACCATTCAACATCTCAGGGCCAGTTGAAAACCAGCGTCGGGCACTAGTTGCTCGGCATTATGCTGAACTGGTCCTATTTGGCGGAGCCGTGAGATACACTCTTTTTCGTGTTTAGTTTTTAGTTTTTTATTATTATTTTTTACTTTGTTTTGTGCACTTGTGGCATGTGCCAAATAAATATGTTTTCTTTCTTTCTTTCTTTCCTTCTAGCCAAATACAAGTGTTTTACATTCAGCCACTGCCTATCAGACGTCCACTACCCAATAAGTAATAGGGTGTATGACAGAATATGAAAATCAAAATATAATTAGTTCATCAGTTAGATTATAAAAAAATATACACAAGTATTTTTTTTTTCTTTTTCAAATGACGGAAAACTGCTTAGGTTAAGCGCATTAAAGTTGAGAAG
Source organism: Euplexia lucipara (assembly GCA_921972225.1). Lineage (NCBI taxonomy): Eukaryota > Metazoa > Arthropoda > Insecta > Lepidoptera > Noctuidae > Euplexia > Euplexia lucipara. The sequence continues at coordinate 8,724,911 of OV179144.1, read as the reverse complement.
AGGGGGCTTGTAACGTCATTATGTAGGTAGTATAAACTGGCTAGTGACGTCATGCGACATTTTGACTCGATGTATCGTCGTTATTTTTTGATTACGAGAAAAAATAAAAAAATATGTGTCGAATATTTTCTTGTAATCTAGATGAGGGACTAAAAACTAAATATTTGTCTAGAATCCCATTGGGAAACGCGATACCTCTTGATTAGACTGGTTTTTAGACAGGGTTCTGACTACTCGTAATGACTGCTGACATACTTATTTAAGGTACGAACTTCTAAAAAGAAAAGACACATGTACCAAACGAAATGCAACAAGGTAAAAAAACAATGAAAAAAAAAGAAAAACAGCTAACTAAAAACTCCACGTACGACCTCAGATGTCTTCAAGCCACAAAAGGCCACACATGGCGAGTTCTTTTCTTGAAAATAAAATAGTTCTCATTTAAATCCAAGCCAGTCAACAGGTGACCCTGGCAACTAGCCAGAACAGCTTGGTGTGGAGCGAGCTGGCTTATCTAGCAAGCTATTGAATATTATGAACTCTCATCGACCATTATCCTATCGAGCACGACGAGAGAATAGATGCGTATAGTATTAACTAGGTTCCCCGGCAGACTTCGTTTCGCCTTAGAATCAATTTATCAGTTTTACTTAGTTTTTATTAGTTTCCGTCCTATTCACAGACCTTTTGAATATACACACAAAATTTCATAAGAATCGGTGAAGCCGTTTCGAAGGAGTATTGTAACAAACATTGTGACACAAGAATTTTATATATTAGACTGGCTTTGGCAGACTTCGTTTCGCCTTAGAATTAAATTATTAGTTTTATTTCGTTCTTATTAGTGACTATGGCACAAGAATTTTAGGTATATATTAGAATTACAGCCAGATATTAAACAAAAGATCGAACAATGAATAGATGCGTATAGTTTTTTTTTTCAATATTAAAATACTGGAATATCTAGTAAACAGCCCGGTGTCCCAATTTATGCCCGGTCAGGGGTTTAAACGTAATTAACTAACGTAACTGCAGTACATTACGCGTATAAGTTCATCAATTTGTGTGTCACATCACGTACTAGAATAAACAGGCAAATATTATAATTCACATTGTATTGGTTTTAGAAGTATTCTTTATCTTATTAATCAATATTGTTGTGTGTGTATTCATGGATGATAAATCATAAGGCCGGCCACGTGACGGCTTTCGTGGTCTTAAACTTGGGGTGAATCGCTGCTTCAGACAAATATTTGACTGAACTGATTTTTGCTATAGATTATTTATTTATGTGTACATACATACAGAGTATTTTCAATCACTAAAATCTCTACATATTGTGTTTACCCGGAATATGAACAGCTTTCACTTTAATACCAATACGGGTAAAAAAATGCTGTTTCAAACAAATGTTAATACCCACTTGACCAAAATGTTTGAATCAGTTGTTTTTTAACCGACTTTCAAAAAAGAAGGAGGTTCTATGTTCGTGTGTATGTATTTTTTTTTTTTTTTTTTTTTTATGTATGTTACCTGATTTCTCCGCCATTTGTGGACCGATTCTCGAAATTCTTTTTTTGTTTGAAAGAGTAGACTCCCGAGGTGGTCCCATTTTAATTTGCTGAAGATCTGATGCTGATCTCCGGAGATATACAACGGAACTCTTCAAAAATAGACGGCAAATCCGTCGTGATTGCTGGAATCGCTTGGATGTTTATTGTTTATACAACATCATGACGTATTATCACGCCTGTATGCTCTGATGGGGTACGCAGATGTGTACAATATACCTAGGTTTCGACAGTTAGGTATGTTAATTTTCATTTATTAGGGATAAGTGGATAACCCTATTTATCATGACATGTAATGTTAACAATAACTATAAAATAAATTCATGTTTTAATCAATTCATTCATCAAATATTTGTATGGGAACAACTAAAAATAGAAAAATAAAAAACTTTTTTGCAAAAAATAAAACCGACTTCAAAAAAAGCACTAAACGGTGAAAAATAACTCTAAATTAGGAAGTCGGTGGCCCATCATGAATAAGACAAAACCACCAAAGCCACAGACTTCCTAATTTAGAGTTATTTTTCACCGTTTAGTGCTTTTTTTGAAGTCGGTTTTATTTTTTGCAAAAAAGTTTTTTTATTTATATTTTCATGCGTAGCACACACCATATGGGAATTTGTTAGTGATTAATAAAATACCCTGTATAGCTATATAGTGTACACTTAGAACAGTTTTGAAGCTATCAATATCAACAGAGAATTTTAGAGTACCTATCTATATGAAAAACCTGCCAAGTGCGTGTCTGACCACTCACAGTGATGGTTCCGTAGTTAAGGTGAATATTGATAGATGCACAATATTAATAGGTAAATAATCCACATCCCAAAAATGATTGAGCTTAATAAAGTCAGTTACTTGAAAGATCATAAGCAGTACCTACTGAATTTATTTTTTCGTCGTTGGTAAGCACATATGGGGGGATCACAGCTTTCTCCGTAATGTCACTATTCTACACTTTGTTTACCAGTTTATAGAATACACCTTCATCCAAAATTCCATCGACATAGTGTTAAGTGGTAGATAATGTCTAATATGCGGATAAACACACGGACTGCTGTATTTTTCTACCACTCGATTCGGTGAAAGTTACCCCGTGGAAGCTTGAGCGTCAATGCCTAGTTCAATTCACCTTCACTTACTTACATTTTCACGAGTTCGTTTTTAGAGAATGGCACTCCTGCACAAAATTAAATGTATATACGAGTTAAGGCACAACGAATTGTCAGTCTCTAGCATGATTATGGAATGACAGTTCAATTCAAATTTACCTAACCTATATTTATACGGGAAATATTTACGCAATAGACCGGCTGAACGGATGAATAAAGGTAAAGTTTTTGCCATTTGGCTACGGTACCCTAAAAGAGATGTATTTGCTGATCTTTTATCCGCGAGTGACCCATTTTTTATACGGATATGCAATCGAAGTAACTAACTAAAAAAAAAGGTTCAAAATAAAAATCCCCTCGTTGAAATGTTTGCAAACACGGTACTGGATCAAGCTCTAGATTACCGCCGAACTAGTCCTGAATCCATTTGCCCACTGGCAAATAAAGTGTTTGTCCATCGATTGCAAACAATACGAGTGCCAGTTATTCCGCTAGGTTTTTTTTTACGAATTTAGTTTGGATAGATTTTGTTTCAACTTTACAGGGTAACTGAGTTCTCTGTTTGGGTTTCGGCGTACTCTAGTTCTAATAATACCAGCCTGTTAGTGTCCCACTGCAGGGCAAAGGCCTATTTTTTAACAGAGCACCACGCGACTTGGCGTTTTTAGACTCAAATGATCTTTAAGTCTAAGTTTCCTCACGATTTTTACCTTTACGGAGATCAATGATGTCTACTATTAACATAGGAAGTACATATTGTTTGACTGGCCTGTTGGTCTAGTAGTTAGTAATTACCCTGACTGCTATGCCGGAGGTCGTGGGTTCGATTCCCACTCAGGACAAATGTTTGTGTGATGAGCACGAATATTTGGTCTCTATAAAACCAGTACGAAACCATCCACTCCCTGCGCATACGTTAACAAAACATGTTTTGTGTCCAGTTGCTTCCACTTAACACATACTCATGACGATTAAAAAGTATTCGGTGTGCCGTGTCGGCTACAAAAAGTATCTCGTTTAGGCAATGACCCAGTAGAAATTACTAGGACTGGGCAACGTTATTTTTTAACACAAATAATATTATAAGCTTTAGCTTTACCAGCAGATATGCCAGATGGGCGCAGTCGAAGGTTTAATCGTGACTGTAGGTCTGTACCGGTGACGCGCTCACGCCCTGCGCCTATAGGTTCCGAAGTGTTCGGGTGAAGGCAGACCTCGAAGACTACAACACGTCGATGAAGAGGATGGAGGGATTGTTTCTCGAAGATTGAAATAATAACGCTCGATAAGTCTTCAGTAGTTTTTAGGAAGTTAATATAGTTTTTCAGGAAAGCGTCGATATGAAGATAAGATGGCTAGTAATGGCTCGTTAGTATTCGGGCGCAACATTATGTTTACATAATGTTGCTCCCGAATACTACTTTTATTTCCAACTTTGGTTTTAACTATACCTTTTTTTTATTCAACAGAACTTGTAACCCATTGCTCACTACATACGAAACACAGAAAATCTAATAATAGAAAAGTTAAAACCGCGTTTGGTTTCACCTACCATTATATTGACAGAGGAATCTCCCTCGGGAGTGCCGGCTTTAAATCTCGCACGTATACAAAATGTCTATTTCGCCATATGGGATTATATACCTGGGAACATTTTGCGGTAAAGGGTACTTAGTAGTTCAAATAAAATGTCTTGGCTGAGAAGAATTAGAGGGATGAAGGTTGACGTGTTAATCCGTAGTGGCTGTGGTTTGGACCGGAGTAACTATCTCTTGTATGCAGTGCTGACCTGGGAGATATGTAACATTTGTGACTTAGTTTATTGTAAATTTGTGATAGTATCTATGATGTAGGTACAAGGTAGACGTGTGGGTAGATTCTCAACAACAGCACAATTCTTAACAACAGACTGGCCTGTTGGCCTAGTAGTTAGTGACCCTGACTGCTATGCCGGAGGTCGTGGGTTCTATTCCCACCCAGGACAAATGTTTGTGTGCTGAGCACGATCATTTGTTCTGTGTCTGGGTGTTATCTATAATATGTATGTATTTAGAAATATATAAGTATGTTTTTCAGCTGCTTAGTACCCATAACACAAGCTCTGCTTAGCTTGGGACTAGATGGCGTTGTGTGAAAGTTGTGGAATAAAAAAGAAATTAAAAAAAAATGTTTCCAAAAAAAAAAAAAAACGAATTACTCAAATGTTTGAAGCAAAATATTTACTAACACGATCCCGACAAACAAACAATTTATTTGTAATCACAATCATTAGAAAGACCTACTAACGTTATTTAACTAGAAAATAATAGAGATAGTGTTTCGAATTAATCGTTAGAAAAGGTTTTATATACAACTACACCTCACACTCGTCGATTTCATACCTTTTCGTTCACTCAATGAAAATATAATGTAACCTATGTTACTAACTGATAATGTAGCTTTCCATTAATGAAAGGATTTTTAAAATCAATCACGAAATTATTGAGGTAAATTAAAATCCTTCCAAACAAAAACAAAAACAAACATTAATATGTTAAATGTTAGTATAAGCACGCTTTTCCTCGGTTTTTTTTCTTTATTTCTTACGTTCTTCTTTTCTTTAAGCTAAAGAGAAAAACACCAAAAGGAACTATAGCCCAAAATTCAACAAATCAAATAACAATCATATGTGTTTGCGTAAAGGGTTGAAAATAATAAGGGTTAAAAAAACAACAGTTAACTGCACCGTCATCTAATAATACCTTTCGAGTTTACAATTCTAAGTTGCCTTATTAAAACCTCAAAGCAAATAAACTGTCTATCTAAGTTTAAATTAGGCACAAAGCATTTTCCGGCCTCAGTTACTTCTTGATTCAAACAGTCGACTCATTATTTGAGTTAAACAACCAGCTTTACTTAAGACATGACAAAGACAACTCGCTCCCTCATATTCTTTCAAAAGGAACAATTTACAATTGAATTTTTCATACACTAGTGTTGCACCTGAAACGTTGGAATTATACGGAGTTCTTTAAATAGTCGCTTCGCTATGAAGTCACGTTGAATTATTCAAATTTTCTTCTTGCTATTTTTCTTAATAATAAAGTCGAATGAAGCAGGTTGCAGTCAACTAAAATAATATAATCATGCATGTTCTGAATTGTCTCCAGACTTATTATCTTCGCAACTTCTTACTTAAGTATGTAGCGGTTTATGTTCGCTAGGTAATGGGATCTTATTATGTATAAATAATGGTTCATACTACTTTAGACACTAGTCTCTCGTGCACGAAGTAGAGTAGGGTTCAAATCCGGACAAGAACCAGTGGTTTTATCATTCATATGTAGGTACTTGCTAAGCTTACCTATTTACATCATTGACATCTGTGAAGGAAACCTAGACTTAACGCTACCAATACGCCTTGAGCAAACTTGATCCATGTTTGTGCATCTACAATGTATGATGAGCAGAGGCCTTCGCCCTGCAGTGATACAATAACAGACAATTACTCATTTATTTTGTAATGTTCACTGTTTTTTCCTCAAACTTAAGCGCATGCAACAGTTAGCCGAGGAGGTCTACGAGCAGGCTTATGAACGTGACAGTAACAACAGGTAGGCTGGCGTGCAGCCAACTAAGCCTCTACGCTGCTACGCTTTGTGCTACGAGGCTACGAGCGCACGATCGTAGCTGTGTCGCTACACCGCACTCAAAGGGCTTTCACTTGAGACAGTTTTCAACTTCGAGCTTTTGTTGTTCAAGAAAAAAACATTGACATCTTAATAAACGATAAAATACTCACAAAGTTAACCTTTTCTTATCATTATGACCTAATTTGATTAAAAGCAAGGCAAGGTTTTTAATTAGTTAGCTAAATAACGCTTGTAATTAAGGCGAATAAAGTTAAGTCGAAGCTCATATTTTCGGGGTATAAAGGTCGGCCGACAGTCAGCTTAAAATTCTTGGCTAGATTCTGAATATTTCACGGGGTGGTACAAAGAGTATAATTTACAATTTCCTCGGTGATTTTTCGCGGTTCAGCCATACGAGACGAATTACCTCATTCTCATTATATTCCTTGTCGCCGAAAAGCACAGTTGGGGTTAAGCGCGCGTATCATTCCAACGTTTACAAATTTTATTACCCATCTCCTTTTGTTCTGTTTTACGGGCGGGGCGGATTCCACACAGACTCATTCTCAAGCTACAGGGTGTGAACACGTTTGGTACACATGTCGAACAAAAAATAACTCTCAGTTAAAAAAACATGCCAATAAAATGGACGCATCGTTAGTTTAGATACGACTCGTTTACAGCCGATTGTTTTAGAATAACCCATTAAAAACATTTCACGTGAAAATATGAAACAAAAACACGGTCTGTTTCAATATATTGGAAAGCGCAAGGGCTGTGTATTGAGTATTATTTAAAAAATGGTCATGCAGAGAATTGAAAAAAACAAAATAACATTGCAGTGGAATAAAAGATAAACATTTCACGCTCATATTCTCTAAAAGGTTTGGGCAGAACTGCACATTGAGTATCACCCGTATTTCGCAAGTTATGTATGAGTCACATGTTAAAGTGGCGAGCCTGTTGTCATCAACAGAACATAAATAAAAATAATTCCTAATGTAAAAACTCAATAACATAATTATACAGGGTTTCTGATTAAAAGTACCTAGATCCTTTAAGAGATGGTCGTTTGCAGCATTTACGACTGATTCAGGTATGAAACACCTTCACCCATACTTAACCTTTAGATTTCACAGTTGCAGCATAACTGTTATACAATCTTGTTATAAACACACACACAACATAACACTTCTATCCTTCATACACCACACACTACTTTAAATAACACTGAACACACACCTGCAAGCAAGATTTTCTTAAGTTTAAAATTAAATTGTGATAACAACAACAATAATACAACAACAATTTATAATTTATAACATCATACTTCTGTACCTATTGTTTTTATAAATACCCAGTTTGCTTTGTATTGCTTTGCTATGAAAGGGCGGGGTTTCCCAACACAAGCATTACGTACTTGCTTAAAGGGAAACTCCATACACCATCTATTTTATGTTAACTTATGAAGCAATAAACTATTTTGTATTTGTATTTGTATAAAAAAATACTTTATTAAAAAATGTTATCAGTTATTAACTCATTAGGCTCCGCGTGGACACCGGTGTCCGCAAACAATAGTAATTTAATTGTGTCTGGATTGCGGTAATTGACTAGTTAAAGAATCTATTTCAATTTATAATTACCAGACGTCTACTACGATCCCGTCCGCGTCGGTTTAGTTAACACCATTTTTTTGTGTTGAATGAAAGTAATAAGTTCATAGTCCAATATCTTGAGAACGGTTAAGTTTACGGTACGTTGTTTCATATTCGGATCATTCGTAAATCATGACTACGGCAAAATCTTAGAGGATGTAGGTCCACTTAACCAGTTCTGTATAGCCTGTGAAACCTACTACGCAGTCTGGTGCCCTTAAAATTTTCTTGTACCACAAGACGTTCTATGGATGAACTGTTGAAGAATCTTTATTATGAACATCTCACAGGGTATCTTTAAGATGAGACCCTGACATCCAAACTAGTAAAAAATATACTGTATCTTGAAGGTCAGTTCCTTTACTTCACAAACGTGTTATTAAATACGAGTACAATATGTCCATAATTTAAACGTAGGCTAACTTCTATCTTAGACCAGCAAACAAAAAAAATATTACTAGATTTCAGTATAACTAAAACTAGAAAATGAAGGTAAAAGATACCTAAAAACAAAAAAAGGGAATATATGTGTGTGTAGTTGTGTGTGTGTGTGTATATATGTATATGTATATGAGTGTGTGTGTGAAGAAAATTATTACACAAACTAAAAAACAACACATTTGTTAGTGCGTTCGGGTAAAACACACACCTCTAATAAAACAACGCCATGTATCTTTCTAGCGTCTTGCTCCCTCGGATTAGCTAAAATATAAATTCCGAAGATGTCTCAAGTCGTCGAATGAATTATGAACAACATAATCATGTTTCCTGATTCATAACAATATGTGTATGTACCCAGCTTTATAGGTACTGAAGTACTCTGAATAGATTAACAAAGTATTTTAAGTACAGACGCCAGCACGTCAAGTTACCCCAAAGTGTCAAATTTTCCCAATTGAATATGAACCTTATTTTGTTAATCATAAAGTTGAAAAACGACCAAAAAAATTTGACACGTTAGGGTAACTTGATATCTGTACATTTGACTGCCTCATTGGTCTAGTGGCCGCAAGCGCTATTGCTGAGCATCAGGTTAAGGGTTCGATCCCCAGGTCGGGCGGTGTTATTGAGTTTTCCCATCTGGAATTTCTCAGTAGCAGACCGGAGTCTGGAATCTGTGCCCGATTGATGGCAATAGGCTCGCCCTCTGTTACATGGGACATGGGAAATGAGAGTATTAGGTGAAAAAAACTACAAAACATTCAGTTATAATTAACACAAAATTATATTCATGTGTTTGAACAATATAATAAATTTTAGTACCTAATATTACCTTCACCACTGCTCACAAAAACGGTGAAGGAAAACATCCTGAGGAAACCGGCATGTCCTAGAACCAAAAATTCGAAGACATGTGACATCTACCAATTCGCACTGGGCCCGCGTGGTCGATTATAGCCCATACGCAAAATACGCGCTTTGACGTGGAGTTGCGGATACCAGCCCAGTATCTTTAATTTGAAAAAAAAAATTTTACCTGTTTATATAATTTTGATTGTATGAAATTTCATTATCATAATTACCACAAAATTAATAAGATTCAACATACACGGAAGTCGTACAACAGTGTTGCTATTTACAAATACGTAAGAAAAAAAACAAATTTCGCAGATTTTATTCCCTAAAGGTATCATTCCTAAACAGTACAGTGTAATTATTCCCCTTAGAGTAATAGTGTTCAACTAAAACCCCAGCAGCAATCAATTAAAAAGCCAACAGATATAAGTAATCACCGTTAAGTCCTTACTGTTTGCAAGAAACTCAAAGAACTTTACCATTTCCAATTAATTAGCAGCAAGGTAAGTAATTTTATATTGACCGGAGACTCATCATAACTCTTACCGGTGTACAGGTACCCGAGACTACCGCAAACAAATCGATCGGTACCGGAATGAAGTACAAATAAGTACACAGACAGACAGAAAGTTATTCAACGCGCTCGTTTATCACGGATCTTTGGTTAAGTTCTTACGGTTTGATTTGTGTCTCACTCATACATCGATGTATGGGGACTGTATGGGGCTTGAATGGTGAGCGGTGTAGCCAAATGAGTGAATAGAAACTAAACTTTTGGAAGAGGGTTTCCATCTACATGATCATCGTCGTCATTTCAACCGAAAGACGACTACTACCAGACATAGTCCTTCCCTAAGTGTCGTCAGTTCCCCACAGCGACCAGTTCTGTGAGTCTCGCATCCATCTGATTCCCGCCACCATCACCAAGTCGTGATAAACATACAATGATTCTAATTACAAATTGGCTGCCAAAAGTTTTAAATTTTTTGTTTAATTGCTTTTTTCTGTTAACTCACACACTGGTCTGCTGTTTGTTTTTAACTTTATTCATTTGTTTATTTAATAAGTATTTCCTTCTTAATAACAATCTACAGTACATAGTGTACAATGTGTGAGTACCTACCTACAATGTATCTACCAACTTGATAATTTAATTATCAACGCCATTGTTTATATTTTACAAACCTATCTAAGTATACGAGGGCAGTCCGATAAGTACATAGCGTAGTTCCTATTATTGGTGCATCGTCCTGAAGTAAAATCTGATTAATGTATACAAAGTATTGTAAACCTATTTTAAAAGAGTAAGTATGGAGTTTCTTGCCAATGGGCAAGAAACTCCATACTTACTCTTTTCTTTACTCTTCTCCATACAAAACTACCTTTTGGAAGGGACAACTAGAATCATTATTTTCTTATTTTTTTTACTTTTAAGTATGACGTTCAAAATTTAATGGTCTAATGGAAATAAATTATATTAATTTGAATTGAATAGATATTATTTGTTTCATACAAGGCGGTGAATTGAAATGAATGATTTAGATTAATTAAGATCAATAATAGTATTTGTATATAATATAACACACTTGTTACTGATCGTAGCTACTGGAACTAAAACGCGCTGGTTTAAGTAACCACAGTTCATCTAACAAACATTCACAAAATCGTGCAAACCAAAAGTCAAAGTCTAGCTTACTGTCAGTCATTTAGAATACAATTAAATGTTCCGAAAAGGTGATGCTAATAAGTTCGGTTCGTAACAACACTATTAACAAACATGACTACCTAGCCTAGGGGTGATCGGCGGACTGCCAATTTACAGGCCTTGAGTTCCAACATAGGGCACGCACCTTTTTTCAAATCCACGGGTGTATGACAACTTGCTTCGAAAACGGTGAAATATTAAAAAACTTGCTTATAAACTCACAATTTTAGGGCAGATATTACGGCGTTCTTATTACTTTAAAAACGGCGGATCAACATTCAGCCGTAATGTCGACGAAACATTTGAACTGGATCGCAGCAGGTTCCTAGATTTAAGCGCCCAGATTTTAATGTGGTTAGGTTAGAGCAATGACAATGACTCTTGAGCCCAGCAACCCTAGATTATAGAATTATAACGAACGTTCGTTCACGTGTAATAAATTACTTCTGCAAAATGATCAATTGGCCAAACGCTCCACCAATGGATCCCCTTACTTGGCCAACGACATCTCGGTGGGCCTAGGCGAAGATGGTGGGACGAGCTGGACTCCTTCAATACAGGTTCCCTTACATGATAAACGGCTTTGAGGCACTTAGGCGTGAGAGACGAGCTGGTCTCCTTGATAAGGACTGGTCTCAATAAGTCTTACACAGAGAGATGTGGAAAGAAAGTAGGGAGCCCTTTGCCCTGCAGTGGCAAAATACAGGCTAGAAATAATAATAATGAATAAAATTACCAAACGGCTACCGCTTTAAAACGTGACGAATTCTACAATCTGTGACATGTAGCCGCAAATCTTTCCATGGTTTAGAACACGTTAAGGAAAATGATTACTGAACAATTTTCCTGCAATGAAAACGTAAAAAAATACATCATATCCTGGGAAAAATTGAAACGCAATAGATATCCAGATCTACCCCGTTCGTTAAAAACGGGAAGATGATTCGAAGAAAGACAGAAATAATACAAGATAAATATCGTAGAAAGCTTTGTATTTTATCAACGAATCAAGTCTCCGCTCTTCCAATGAGAAAAGGGGTTCGACAAAGCGACTTTTTTAACGAGAAAAAAAACTCTTTTTTTTAAATTAGAAGATAAGTAATACTGAGTAATATTGAGGTTATTCAATCCATTGGAGTCTCAAGCTTTAATGTCGTTAAGAGCACAATGGAGGTCGACCCGCCCGAAATGATCCGTGACGAAACTCGCCGAAATCAATTTAAAATACTTACTCTTGTTAAATCTTGTGATGAATGGACGCGACAAGCATGACGGTGTAATATAATAAATAAGTTAAAGTAATTATGCCGGGGTGTCTTTATGAACAGTCGACTGAAATTCAATGGCATTTATGGGAGGTTAACGTGAATAAAGTAATGTATAGCCACGTGAAGTACAGTACAAACAAAGTAGTTAATTTTTTTAAATCTTCTTATCGTGTGATTGTGTAACTAACCTGGTGTGCGATTCTGGTCAAATCACCGCGTGGAAATATAGGTGTAGTGAGGGCGAATTGAGCTGTCATTCCATACTAATGCATTGACAGTTCACTTCACTCAAGTTTTCACGGCGTGACTTTTACTGAATCGACCGACTGGTGTCAGAGTTTAATGCCGCCCATCGGCCTCTGACTTGGCATCACATGCCGTCGAGAAACATCTCTCAGGCATGCCGGTTTCCTCACGATGTTTTGCTTCACCGTTTTCGAAGCAAATGATAACTATAAAATACAAAAAAAAAAAAATACAAAATCTTTATTATTCAACTAAAAGGTCAACGCACATGAATCCGAAAAGTCAGAGGTGCGTGCCTTGGGTTCGAACTCGAGACCTATGATTTGGCAATCCGCCAGTCATACCATCGCTATCACTGCTGTCTGTTTTTTTTTTAATAACATAGCATAAGTAAGAACATTGACAGAGGTGTGCAATTGCGCATACAGTACACCCACATTCAGCTAGTTTTAGTTTTAGACCTTGTAATATGATGCGAGTCTGTTACAATCAGCCGGGCATAAATCCAGGCTTCGGGCTGCCACCGACAAAAAACAGGTGGAAAATGCCCAAAATCACTTTGGCCGACCAGAAAAATCGATCCTAGTACCTCACAGGCTTAGCTGTAGCGCTTGCTACTACAAGAACAACGAGGCAGCCTTTATGTATTATATGTATCGCACCAAATGCATTGTCGGTGGTTTTGTACTAAACTGAAAGGAAGGGAATATTCTTTGGGAACAAAACATTAAACTCTCGCAGACATCCCGCGGTTTCACCCGCGTAGGTCCCGTTCCCGTGGGAATAGAGGGATAAAATGTGACCTACATGTTAATCCAGGGTGTCAGCTAACTCCATACCAAATTTGATTAAAATCCATTCAGTAGTTTTTACGTGAAAGTGTAACAAACATCCATCCATCCATATATACTCACTAACTTTTGCGTTTATAATATTAGTAGGATAATATCTTGCTCTGAGTACTTATTTAATACTACTATTCAGGAAGATAGGTCGCACGATGCGCACACTTCAAGGTAGATAGTATCTACTTTAGAAATAACAATAACTCCGTTCATTTCTGTTCACAGAACTTCACGTTTTTATTTTTCACATGTTTACTACATGCCTTTAAAACCCTAGTAGCAGTTCTACCTAACAACGAAGGTATTTAAACACAAACTTGAATGCTTTATCAACTGCAAAATTCGAACAGCCTTTTCAATATCAGGCCGACAAAGGTATTTAATAGTGGAATAAGGGTCAAATCTAACACGAGTGACCAAAATGGAACACGGAAAATGGACTAGCTCATAACTCCACATGAAATTCATGACAAACAAAGAGCAACATACCGATCATTGACACGCTCGGTATGATGTGAAGAATTCAAGCTAAAAATGGATTTCAATCGTCTGACAGACAGACAGGTATGTCATAAACAAGGTGAAAGGGATAACATCACACCAATGAGTTTTGACAGTTCTTAGTAGGTGATGATTACCGGTATTGGAATAATAAGAGCAGCAGTGGGATATAGTAGAATATAATATTCATTCGTGGTTCACAATCACAGGTTACAAGTTAATAAAATATAAACAAACCGTAACTATGCTAATTTCAAATCAGTGACAGGCATGTGTTAAATTATGATTATTCTTACAAGCCAGTGCGTATACATAAATATGCGACCTCCAATACGCCCCCTTAATCTATTACAAATGCGGTACATAAAAAAACACTTCTGTGTTCAACTGTACTACGCTGTACCTATCCAAAACTATAGTACAAAAACAGAAGAAATCTAAAAAAATAATGTGTGCATAACCAAACTACATTTAGAAATCATTATTCTCACAAGCCAGTGCGTATACATAAATATGCGACCTCCAATACGCCCCCTTAATCTATTACAAATGCGGTACATGAAAAAAAAACACTTTAGTGTTCAACTGTACTACGCTGTACCTATCCAAAAAATAGTACAAAAACAGAAGAAATCTAAAAAAATAATGTGTGCATAACCAAACTACATTTAGAAATCATTATTCTCACAAGCCAGTGCGTATACATAAATAAGCGACCTCCAATACGCCCCCCTTAATCTATTACAAATGCGGTACATGAAAAAAAACACTTCAGTGTTCAACTGTACTACGCTGTACCTTTCCAAAAATAGTACAAAAACAAAAAAAAAATCAAAAAATAATGTGTGCATAACCAAACTACATTTGTTGGCAAAAAAAACCTTTTAAGACCTTCAGTAGGTATGGATTGAGAAATCCGATCTTTTGTTAAATCCTAGGATCATTCTGCATTGCATAAGATCAAATCAATCACAAACGATCCAACAATAAAAAAAGTAGTTCAGGAGTCAAGAATCTGCCATCGAAATATCCTAAGCACATTCCAGGGGTACGCAAAATAGGTATGCGGTAAATACACGTAAATAGCGTAATCCTTGGCATAAGGGGCTGTAAGCATCGTCGCAAGTCTCGTCATCGCGGTAGGTATAACCGCCGCTATTGTAAATGGACTTATTGTACTCCGGGATTGGTTTCCCAACGAAGAAAGCGCCTGGGAATCGATTTAAAATTTTCCTTGAAAGATCCACACAACAAAAGCGGTTAATACTTGGATTCAACGTATCTGGAACATGGGGTTTTACAATTATTTATGATAAATTAATTTTGGAGATGCGGCGGGGGGACTGCGATTTTTGTTCTGTTTTCTTTAGGTTTATGACATAGAGACAAGCATAAATCTCACAAAGGTGAACTAAGGATCTTAAGTCCTCCTTCGTTCTGGTTTTTTTTTACATGTGCATGTAGTTTTATTATTTACTAGCATTTCGGCCACGTGCATTTTGTACTCTATCATACCCTCCACCTGGTCTGACTTTTTTGATGAAGCAATAAGGTCTGTGGCGTCCTTCTAGGAGGTTACTTCCCAGCGTTTACACCGCGCTCGCTATCTATTTCCAACTACAGGCAAGCCATCCAGGTCATTCGCCTTAGGATATAAATATATAGCATCAGGTGCAGGGGAACCGGTTGAAGGTGGGAAAAGGCGTAACCCATGACTAAACCTTAAGGGGAATACCCAAAAGGGTTAGGTTACATGTGTGTATCCATAGTAGGTACCTACACACACATTTCTCTAATTATGATAACGTAATATGAAACGAGACATTAACTGCGCACACATATTCAGACTGCGGCCTGTTAGTAAAAAAAACCTAATAGAGAAACACTATGTTCGACTCGGTAATCGAATTAAGGGTCTCACATTCGGCAACAGTGCGTGAGATCACTAAACCAACGAGATTGACCAATTAGATTTGGTCGGCTACTACTTAGAATTTCCAGATAATAAGTACACTTCAATAACTCTATGTCCGACCCGGGAATTGAACCCAAATCGTCATGTTCAACAGTAGCACTTGGAAGAACTAGACCGCAGAGTGAATCTAGAAATCTCTATACTACCAAAGATATTTCATGTAAAATCTTGCCAAGACGATCACATAAGGTTTGCCCTGTGAAAAAGATATCAGATCTCATGTAGAGCCAAGCTTCTGAATCTACACGGCCTAACTCTACCGACCCTAACTGCACAAATTCTACATATCAGTAAAAATGAATGCATTTTAAGGGATGGGGGGTGAAAGTTATAAGTTTATGATTTTTTTTTCTGGTTGTATACTAAACTTAAATTACATACCAAATTTCAGCTTTCTAGCACTTCAGGAAGTAGCCAAACATTTTAATGATCATCAGTGTGTCAGTGTGTCAGTGACGAAATCGGTGTATTTTAGATATCAATAAAATCTAAAGTATTAGAGCTATTCAGTTGAGACTTTGTATGTTTATTTAGAATATTATTGACATCATATCCTGATAATATGCACTATCTGGTACATCAGAAACCAACTCTGAGGGTTAAAAAAAACGACGAAACACTTCGAGAAAAGGTAGGCCTTGCGCTTCGCTTGGCTCGTCTTGGTGGGGGCGCTGCTGTGCCCCCAGATCTATCCCAATATTCGAAAGCAATATTACATACAGTAAAGTACCTACCTTTACACTGATTCTGAATCCACAGACTGAATGGCTTTTGGATCTCAATAATCAATACCACTAATAAAGGATGCAATCTGTCCAACATATACATAGTCCACTACATGTATATATAAGTATACATATATTCAAAGCGTCCGAATCGTATAGATGGAATAGTAATTAGTGAGTGGTCCTGTAATGGAGGTCTGGTAACTATTGAGCTTTGGTACAGATTGACGTCACCAGCATTGCTTTAGTGTACATAGATTACTAAAGACGATTAGGAAGATAGCAATTAACCAATGCACTGGTCAAAGCTACTTGACCGTGATGAGGAAAATGACTATTACGTTAAAATTTAAGGCAACTAAAAGCAACCTCTCCTGCACGAGGTTGTTGTTCAAATCCGGGCAAGTACAAATGAGACTTTTTCAATTGATATGTACATTCGAAGTTTATCTTAGACATCATTGACATCGGTGCATCAAAACATTGAGAAGAAACCTGGACTTGTAGTTATTATAAGTTTGAAATCGTCAATCCGCCTTAAGCAAGCGTGGTGATCAATGCTCGAGCCTTCTCTGTATGAAAAGATCCCATTGCCCTGCAGTGGGACTGTAACAGGCTGGTATTATTAACTAAAGGCTCAGTAGTTTTTTTGCATTTCTTACATAAGTAATTGATTTATCGCCTCCGAAACTAAAAATCGTAGGTATTACTTCCGAGATTCAGATTATTTATTATTATTTACAAAAATTGCTCGATTTAAGGTATTAGATTTTAAGATGTATCTGGAAACTTCGGCAAAGGACGCCCTAGAAGGACATCGCGCCGAGCACCTACAACGTGCTATTCGCGATTAGCGTGCGTGTGAAGTCCATTTCCGAAACTATAAGTGCCAGTGCACATCTAGCGAGGCGCAGCGCAGCGAACCTTTCACTGGAAACCAATTGTTAACCTTGTAGTGGTTGATATAGAGTTTAAATAGACTTCCATTAATCCCAGAGCATTAATACCGATTCAAGTACGCGGTTTTTTAGGTAAGTGTGAACGAGCAACAAAGCCACCACAGCAAAGAAGTGTTTAATAGGTCAGTCAGTCGCCGGTAAAGAATATACCTAACTACAGAGTTTCAGACACTTTTTAAGGTCGAACAAAAAACGACGAAAAGTATCACTATTGTGGTGTTCATTAAAATTTTCTTATTTGTTATTACTCAGATTGTTAAAATTTCAACTGTCTAACTATTAAGGTTCATGACATACAGCCCGTAATAAACAAACGGACGGACGGACAGAAGCTTACTTATAGGGTCCCGTGAGCACAGGACCCTAAAAAAGTATCTATTCAAATATAAACATGCAACTTTATACTTTGTTTCAGCAATCAACGTGTCCATAAACTATTTTGTACTCAAATAAAGATTACAAGGAAAACTACTCGGCCACTTACACGAGTGTAGGTACTGCCGGCACGAGGTACGGAAGATCAGTGTTTCTCAATGCGGTGGACAGAAGACCTCATTTCCTTACTAACTAATACCTAAATTACATACAATCAGAAAAATATAAATTCGTAGTTTTTCTCAGCTCAGAAAACAATAATAAAACTCTAAAACTGAGGTTTAGACGTTGAGTTTTGCATTTCCCATATAAATAATCCGCTCATCAGAAAATAATCCACCATTTCCGATTTTTTGGTATATGAAAATGCTCTTCCAGGAATAGGAGCTTAGGAAGGGTGCGTAAAACAGGGGCCTAGTTTGGGAAACACTGCCGTAGACAACATAAAGCCCACCGTTATAAACCCGCCATATCCACACTTTGGTATTCATTGACCGTAAAAATATTTTCTATTTTGCGAGATTGAATTTTCCCTAACAATGTTTGTAGGCGTTCTTTGCAGGTAGAGCGTATATAAATTTTATTTTTATGTGATATACGCCTTTCTGGTTATCTTCGTTACAATTTTCCGTGATAGTATGACGGTACCGACAAAGTTGTTAGTCATTTCGCAGGATTTTTATGTTGGAGTAAATCTGCGGATATGATCGCTTGGAAGTGGATTGATTGAAGGGAACATATTTCGACTCGAAGTATATCACACAAATAAAAGGAGAAAATACTGCTTTTGGTAAAAGATTCTGCGATTAAAATTATGTGTAGACTTGTAACTAATCTAGTCAGTGTGGTCCACTACAGAAAAAAAGACCTAATAATAGCATTGCATTTGTTTTTTTGCGTTTAGCATCTGATTTGACGAAATGCATACAAACTTTTTTTTCTTAATTGTTGACGGTTAAGGAATCTAAGTGTAAAGTAAAACTGTAACTGTAATTAATTTATGTGTGTCAATACAGATACAAATAACTTGTTTATGAATAAATTAACACAACTAGGTAACAGTAGAATGCACGACGATACGTACATTCTTCCTACTAGAAATAATGAACATATTAGATTATCATTGAAAAAATATACCTAATCTAAATTTGATAATCTAGGTTAATTGCGGTTGCCGTTTCCTGGTGTTAGTACAGGCATAACGTCTACAGGTGATAGTAAAACTCAGACAATTTACTTAATAACGCCTCCACTTTGATATCAATCTCCCGTTAGAATAAAAGTGATAATTATTTATTTATCTTCAACAGAACTAGTTTCATCGTGAAAGTTTATTTGCCGCCATTTTGAACTTACTTCGCTCTTTATATGTTGACATGGTACAATGCTTTTATAAAACACTAGCTGACGTCACGCGGTTCTACCCGCGTAGTTCCTGTTCCCGTGGGATTGCAGGGTTAAAAAGTAGCCTATGTCATCCGGGAATAGTGTAGCTTTCCGCCAGTGCATTTTTTTTAATTGGATCATTAGTTCCGAAGGTTACCCCCAACATACAAACTAACAAACATACAAACTTACAAACAAACAATCAATTTTTACCTCTTTATAATATTAGTATAGATTAGCTGACCCGGGAAACTTTGTTCCGCCTTAGAATCACTCTAATGTTGTGTTACCTTCTTGGGTTTAGCTAAGGATTTGTTAAATTGTCACCTAGAAAGAAATTTGACACCTGTCATGTCATCGAAGATGGCGCTGCATTTTAAAAATGTTTAACAAAACGAATTTTGTTCGAATTATCTATATCTATATATATAAAAATCAATGCCACTTTTCGTTGTAATCTTATAACTCAAGAACGGGTTGACCTATCCAAACCAAATGTTTAGGCTTTGTTTGGACTATTTAGTTGATGGTTGTGAAGTTTGCACAAAATCGGTCGAGCGGTTCTTTATTTATCACATTTTTTGTAACAAATGAATTCAATAAATGGTGGATTATTTTGTTAATGGGGATTTTGCTGTCAAATTGAAACTTTTTTCAGATGGGGATTCTGTAAAATAGCTCGCAATTAATAAAATATTTTTTGTTGCACGTAGCGAAGCACGTCCCGGGCTGCTAGTTTTTTTATATAAAAGAGAGCCTATGCTTATTCTAGGGTAAAAAAAATGTTTATTTCATCACATAAGACAATAACTATGTTAGGTTTGGAGTTACCTTTAGGGCAAATATTTGCTTGCATTAGGTGGTTCCGCTCTTCCAGTTTACAATCGTTCTACAAATCTGTGAGAAATAAGCATAAAGCAAAAATATTCATTTAAAAGCAATTAACTTTTTATTACCTACATATGTATAAGTAAATATAATAGTAGTATAATGTAGTATGTTTGTAGTGTGCGTAAGTGTGTGGGTTTGTTTGTGTGTGGTTGTTGGCTATGATCTAATTCCTAGCCAAATTTCGTTACGATCCGTTCATACGTTTAGTAGTGAAAAGCGGACAAACAAATAAAGGCACAGAGTTACTTTTTTATGTATAAAACCACTTGTATGGATACCAAGTTGTTGGTTGCATGATTTTAACGTTAAAATTGGCCATTGCTCGTGACTCGTGGTCCACCTTCGCAAGTTCACCTGGGTGTACCACGCATAATTTTTGTTTCCGTGGTCCACCTAGGTTTTATGTTTATGTTTATTTATTTATTTGCTGATATGTAAAACACTGGATATTAGGCATGCATTAAAATTTCATGACACAGTATTAAAACATGCACCCTGTAAGGGCACTACAAACTTGTTGCATACAAAATTATTAAATAACATTATATTACTTATATCTATTCTAATTAACATTATTATTTACTAGGAGTTCCACGAAGCATTATATCGTACCATTCACTAACGTTCACCTAGCTTATACCTTCCTACCTTAGCGATCGTTTATCTTCTGAAATTGTAAGGCTAAGTAAATATAAGAAAACACCAACAAAAAGTGGATTAGGTTATGTTAGAAGAAAAAACAATACTTTTACCGTTTTCTTCTCTTTAATAAGTTTGAATTTGTTTGCGGTATGTACACGTCTTCTGCGACAAATAAATCATGAACAGAATGCTAAGTTCCAGTATAAAGTGCGTCAATATTCCTTGTACTTTAATAGTCTATGAAGATCTAGTACTGCACGTACGCAGCATCTTAGCAATAATTACCATATTGGTGCTACAGTAAGATCTTATCCATAAACAGATGGTTATCAGTTGCAATCCATTGAATACAATCACTTAAGCGGCTCTTACAATACATCTGCGTAGATATAGTTATGCTTCGCAAGGCAGGGGACTAAATGATTAGCTCACGTCCTATTTTGCATCTATAGTCCTCGTACATGGGTCATCTAGTTAAATAAAAGTGATGGGCTTCTGACAATCTCGGTTTTGCTCCTGGATTCCATTCCTAGGTTGGGTAAATGCATTATGTACTAAAACTGCATTTCTGTCTGGTCCTTTAGAGATTACAACGTCTAATCAACTACCAACGCGTTACACAAAAAAAAACAATAGCTATCTATGTATATAGCCACCAAAACTTTAGCTTAAGACTTGTCAAATGTCAAACTGTCATCTAATAATACACTGGGAAGACATTTGTCGCCATTTTCAAATCATCAAAGATGGCACTGCATTTGAAAAATGTTGAAGAAAACGAATTTTCTTCATCTTTTTTTGTAAACTTATTTTGTGAACTGTGAACGAAAAATAGCTTATATCCATCTCTAGGATATGATCTAAGTATCTCCTTGCCAAATTTTATAACGATCTGTTCAACCGTTTCGTCGAGAAAAACCGACAAACAAACAAACAGAGTTACTTTCTCATTTAAACTAATATTATAAAGAGGTAAAAATTGTTTGTTTGTTTGTAAGTTTGTATATAGGGGGTAATCTTCGAAACGAACGATCAAATTTTAAAAATGATTGCACTGGCGGAAAGCTACACTATTCCCGGATGACATAGGGTACTTTTTATCCCTGTAATCCCACGGGAACAGGAACAACGCGGGTAAAACCGCGTGACGCCTGCCAGTTTTGTATAATATTAGCATGAAACATCCATTGTATCTATCCAACTGTAAGTTTTTCCAAGAAGTAAATAAAAAATAAAGTTGACCCTCTGTCGCATCACAAGACCCGTATTCAAAGTCATAAAGAATACTAGTGACGTCACCAAAATACAGTCGAGACAAAACTATACTCTTGTAAGTTAAGTAAGTAAACACTTGGAAACTGTCACACATTGGGTATTCGTGAGAGTGGACAAAATACATTAGGTGACAACACACATTTTTGCATGAATACCCCTGGACTACACTTTGTGTTTTTGTTTTGGGCGAGAAATAATATTAACGTACCTTTACTAAATGTAAATGTGTTTTGCGGAGTAACTTTTAAGTTTGTCCTCGAATATGTTTCGTTTTTCGGAAAGGTCATCGTTTTTAATGGATTCTCGTTTTTGATGACTTTAGCTATATTTTATTATATAGATAAAAACTTTAATAACATAATAATGAACTGTAAAGAGCCGGGAAATTTATCCACATTACGGCATTGCCACGATTTAACTAAATGGTAGAAAAATATAAACAAGCAAGCAAGCAAGCCAAGTCTGACATTATGCCTGGTTTATTAAAATCGGCTCGCAAAAAAATAGGTTTACTATACAGTAAGTTAAACTTCTGCCTGCCTAACCATTCGTACAAAACAGATCTGAAGTTATATTAGTTGTAATAAAACACCAGAACACAACCGATTTTAGGATCTTACACTTGATCGAATCAAAGCGATTCTTCCTCCTCGAACACAATACCACTTAACATAATATGCGATATTAATCGGATCAGAGCTTCGTGTAATTACATACGTTGATCATACACCTGTGTTTGGACCATTAGTATACAACATGGTGAATGCGAATTGTAATCAATCGGCCATACAATGGGGACCTGGTATACACGATGGACAATGAAGGGATGACGGACATCACGTTTGTCGAATGTCGATGGGTATCAATTACTGTAAGATGGACGGAGTAGCTTTGTTTAGAAATGCTTGAGGCTGGTAAAGCATGGTTCCTATGACAACGAAAGACCAATCCCCGTAATTAAAAACGTTCTAAATGTTCTGGGCAACAATCAAGAAAAAAACTTATGAAAATCTAGGGAAAATATAAGATGTTTTATGACAAATTCATTCTATACGGGTACGACTAATAAAGGTTTTAAAACACTAAGTAGATATTATGGGGTTTCAAACTAGACACTTTTAAACGAAGCCCACCTTGTAGTTACCTCTTCCAAGAGAAGGAAGAGGTAAGGAAGTACAGACGCCAGCACATCAAGTTACCCCTATGTGTCAAATTTCTTTGATCGTTTTTCAACTTTATGTCAAACAGGATAAGGTCCATATTCAATTGGTAAAATTTGACACATTGGGGTAACTTGATGTGCTGGCGTCTATACAATCTTTGACAGGAATTTTCCTAACGGACTTCCTTTTATTTTCAATAAGGAGATTCGTTCTCCAGCCTGTAGTGCTATTCTGTAACTATTTTCACCTACCCTTTCTCCGCGTGAGAATAGGATGGACTAACAAATGAAGAATGTAAGAGAGTGAGGATGTAAGTAAAGTAAAGGCGAAGTTAGTTGGTAAGGACTGAGAGTTCAGTTTAACATAAGGGTAGATTTTTACAAACTAGATTGTAAAAAGGCTGGAGGCTATAATGTAAAAAAGAAATTCTCGAACCTGCAGTGTCACTCAGCTTAAGTAACAAAACAAATTTTACCATGTTAAGGATGATGTAACTTTGACAGATTACTCCACCGTTTACATGGCGACCATTTTACAGAATCGACAGGTTAAAATAAAAGATTTTTAACAATTGGAAACATTATTGAACAATCATCATTCGCATATTATAATTATCAAAATTTCTACTGAAACCCATATTCATTTATCGAGTAATTATTAAATGAAATCGTAGCCGATACTTGAAAATTAATAACCATTATGCCGTCATTACGCATACGATCTTAATTAAAATGTTGAAATAATCTGAAAACTACACTGTGTAGTATCGGTCAATTAATTTAATTATCGACGATTACGCTAACAAGGGCTGGGTCAAATGTCAATTTGACGGTAGTATGGGAAATTTGCTGGTGCACTGCCACGCGATTCACAATCACAAGGCACCTTCACGAGATTATTAAAAAAAATTGTTCGATTCACTGAGGACATGATACACAATGTAAAAATGACAAACATACTCAAGGAAATTCTAGTGATGTGTGAAGACAAAAAACTAACTAAAGGTACAGAGTCCAGCACATCAAGCTACATGTGGCCGCAGAACGGAAACTACACGGGTTTCTAAATGATTCTAAGCGCAGCAACACCGCGACTGCGGGCCTCAACTTAATAGAGTTTTTTACGGTATCTTAAATGTGTTACTTACTCGAAAAATTGCCAGGTGTACCTCGTGACCGTGTCAAGACGGACACAACTCAGCACGCTGCTATGAATGGAAATCAAGTCGGAAGGCATATAAATGGATTAGGATACATGGGTGGGTTTCTTCTCATAGATAGCTGCAACAGATATTTCACGAGAAAATCGCTTTTGAGTTTTGCGTACGCGTGCTTATCTTCGCGCGTACGCAAAACTCAAAAGCGATTTCTGCTGAGCTGTGATTGAAGGTACAGTCAGCCTCATAAGTCGATATACATATCCATATTTCCTAAACCCATGAACACCTTAGCTTACACAAATTGCTAAACAAGACTAGTGAATTTTGAACCTTTAAGACGTTAATTAAATCCTGGCACTAGTCTTGTTTAGCAATTTGTGTAAGCTAAGGTGTTCATGAGTTTACGAAATATGGATATTATGTATATCGACTTAAGAGGCTGACTGTACTATCGATACCTAGAATCGATAGCTTCTGAGAATGCTGTATGAAGTGGTGAGACTAAGATGCAGTGGCAGTGCAAATGTTCTTTACCTAAAAACCCGAATAGCAGGGCTATTATTGTGTTCCTTTTCATTGCCAGTGACTTAACTAGCTGGTATCCAGTTCCCCACCAAACTTTGATGACAACTGAGAATTTACATAAAAATGGCTTTGCACTTATAGGGCATTCTGTCAGACCTTCTACACGTGCAGTTTGTGGACTAAATATACGCAGGGGACGTACAACGCCCTGCGTGTACAGTATAACAACGCGTTCAGGGTGTTGATGGGGCTGCCGCGCTACTGTAGCGCGAGTGGCATGTTCGCAGAGGCGCACGTGGATGGCTTCCATGCCATCATGCGTAAGCGCTGCGCATCTATGCTGGCGCGGGTGCGCGGTAGCCCCAGCGCCATTCTGGCCGTGTGTGCCGGCCGCTGGGACTCGATACTGATGGCACATTGGATGAGCCTTCACGCGAGACCAAGCGCCTGACTTTTTTGTACCTTTACTAACACTAGGCTAAGAACAATGTTACTAACTACTTTAGATTTGTATTGTTACTAACACTAGGTTAAGAACATTGTTACTAACAAATTTATGGACCAAGTCTGAAATAAATTTTATTATTATTATCTGCTGATATTTCTCGGAACCCAAGGGTTCCGGACCTTTGGAATGCGTACGAGGAGCCTAAGCCAACTCGCAGAGGCCCTTTGTCGTTTTTAATGCAATGAGGCACCAATTGCAGATTTTCCTTGTATGCATTATGCAAATGCACCCAAGGAAAACCTACGACTAGTGCAGGACTATTGTAGACTAAAACAACAAATGTATTGGGCTATAGGTTAGGGTTGGATAAGGTGAACTGGTTACCTAGTACTATGTAAGGACTATGGCCCCTGCCTCATCAATGCTTTGTAAATACACGAATAAAATGGCAGGGGGTGAATTGCACACGCAGTAATGGGCCCTCTGGAACGGCCGCTAGCACACAGTGACGTAGCGACAAGAGGGCAACATAACCTGAGGTGCTTGAGGAGTGGAGAGGCATTCCACGGCTATCAGGACAATCCCGGAAGTACGGTCAAGATCCCTACCAGCACCTTACTGGAATGCTTCCTTCCTCCGAGCACGTTTGCTCTTGCGAATCTCCACTCTAGCCGGCCAACTAAGGCAAGAAAGAGGTGGGAGCTCCGTTCCTCGTCAGTGCTCACTCTAGCCGGCCAATAAAGGCAAGCCAGAGATGAGGAACAAGACTTCTCCCGGGAGATCGGGTCCGTGGGGTCGCTACTGCCCAACAGCTCGCCACAAGCTGCCCTATTATTATTATTAATATTAAAGGTGACTTCACGGTGACTATCAGACGGGTTACTGTGTGCTTCGTCACATCTCTGCGAGTGCGCCTGACGTCATCCTAGATACACACTGATGATATTAGGTACGTCCATTGACATTCCATTCATAGTGATGTTGCATGGGGAAAGCGTTTAACGATTAACTGTCATTACAGCTAGCTACCAAACAGAAAACCCTGCAGGGGCCGTGAAATTAACAAAACAGTGTACCTACAAACCCGCCATTCCAGTATTACAGAGCAAAAAATCAGTTGGAGTGTAGCCTTAGGCGCACTATGGAGCAAGGACTTAGAAAATTTAGCCAAAAAAGTGTTATTTTTGCAAATCGTTTATTTTCTCGATTCTATCGTATAAAACACCTAAATTTAAGACTAAAAGTATCTTGATGTTTTTGTCTCCGACTAACCGTTTGTCGTAAAAAGGATGTGGAAGGGATCCATTAGGTTAGGTTAGGTTAGAACTGTGACCAACTACGCGCGAGCCGAGCGAGCGAAGCGAGCGGTGCCGCGGCAGCGGCCGTCGAGCGCTACCTCGAAATTGGTTGCGAAATTTTTCTAAATATTTTTTTCATAGTGCCCCCAAGACGACACTCTGACCAAAAAATCTTCTGCAATTATCAGAAATCGGATGGATGACGAAATAACGCTCACAAATAACTCGCACACACGAGAATCATGTTAACTCTTCCAGCGGTACAGCTACACATTCGATACAAATTGAGACTAATATTAAGCCTCTACAGCACAAAGCCCCGTGGAGATAGATTTCCTTTGTTGGGAATTAGCAACCCAATGCACAATGCAGCCAATTCGATCAATTCAATTTCTATGAATTTAAGTTCAGCAAATTGCTCTCACAGTCTCATGAATGGGGAAGGTCATGTTCTTATGTGATAAGATAATATTATGAGGTCAAAGCAAAGCACAGAAAATATTTAACTAAATCTCTATTTTATTTTTAAGCTTCTTTATTTTATTTTTAAATTCATAATTGCCACTTGAACTCAAGTAAGAACATTTAAACAGTTTTAAAAAAGGCTTATTCTTAAATTACGCTGCAGTTGATCAGCTTAAGAATTTCTATAGTGATCTTACCATAATTTTAATGGATGTTAAATTAGGTAGGCACTGTGATAATCTTCTAATATTGATCACAATTTGTATTTCAGGTAGATCAGAACAAGTTTTGAGTAAACCAAATCTTATACAATTGCAGATTATGTTTTATAAAATAATCACCGATAAAAAAATCGGTAACGACCAGTACTGCACTCTTGATTAAACGTAAAAAAATATCTATTCTGTTTCCATTAAAAAAAAAACAACTGGTAGTTCTTTGGGGTTCGATAAAATACTAGCCACTTTTATTGCTCTTTTAAACGTCACGCTAAAAAGAAAATAAAATAAATCTTAAAAATGAACTGACAAATTTTCGATCATCGGTTCCGACTCCATAACTCATCCGATTGGAGGGTGGCTTAAAAACAGCCAGCTTAATGTCACATTTTTCCATTAGCCGACATGATGTCAACCGGTCGGATAAATCGGCGACCTGTTGCCGAACGTATGCCGAAGACTGAAAGCCAAGCAATGCAAATTGTTCTTTAGTTTACTTACTTCCCGCGCCGTACTTCGCAAGCTTCTTTCTTTAGCGTTATTTAAAATTGTTGATGGCTTTCTGTGACTTATTTTGCAAGTTTCTTTTGTTAGATTTCTGTCGATTTAAGTAGAGGTGAAGTTTTATGTGTTTATGTAAAATATTCGACGCAACTTTTTTACTAAATAAAAAGTTTCGACGTGATATTTCACGTTTTGAATGAAATGAATAAGGGCTTGTGTTTTATTAAAATATATTTGGTATTAGGTAGATTATATATCTTAGTAATGAAAAGGTACTTCTTAAGATTTATCAAAAGAGAATAATACTGGTTCATAATAAAAGATACGGATAAAATTTCAATATCCTCAGGACTCATCAGTTTTTTTTTGTCATTAGGTACACTTTGCCTTCATAAATTCGTCCCTCACTCCTTACTTATGTATATAACATTAACAAAAGGTACAAAAATAAGAAGAGAACAAAGCATCGATTTGGTATTAAAGAGCTTTATTTCTTCGCTGAAAGGTAGATAGGAGCCATCGAAAACATGGAATAATACTTATTATGGCGAACCGGTCACAATAGAGGGCGGCCACATATCACACCGATGCGTCTAAAATAACAGGCGTAACTAATTGCGGTGTCTATTTTCCTACAAATTGTTTTGATCATTGAAGTGTGTGTCAGAGTGAGAAGAATGATGATAAATTATTTATTAGCAAAGTAATAGTGCTACAGTGGTGCTGTACTACAAACAATGGGACAACCTAATAATTATTATGACATGTGCCCTGATACGCAACAATTTATAGACGCTACTGATGAGAATTTAAATAATATAAGAAAATGCTTTAGAATTATTTGCACAGAATATTTTTTGGTTATTGAAGAATATGTTTTACATATATATAGTTAATAAAAATGTGCGTTATCTTCAAAAAACTTGCATTGACACTTTCTGTTGTAAGATGTTCTATGCTTTATTAGTGTGAAAACCCAAGTTTTGATACTTATTATAATTATCTTTACCTCGGAGATAATTTTCACCCTACTTATTATAGGTTGTCATGGCCACACGAATAAGAAGTTTTTCTTTAAGGACTTATCATTTAATCTGTAACACAGAAAAGATGCTCCACGTCATTAGTATTTTAATTAGTAACTGCGCATTAGTAACGTTAAACCTTAATCACGTTTATTTTTAGTACTTTCTCCCAGAATAAGAGTGGAAGATAATACATTTAAGGTGCCCGTACTTTATAATTTAGAAGTATGTCCAAAAGGCGCAAAACCCATCTCGTATTACTCGGAGGCGTTTGTTACTCCCCTCGCAAGAAGGAAAAGTAAGAGGGATACGCACATAGATGTAATTAAAATTAATTATTCATGTATAAATTGAACGAGTGGTTCCTTGGAAATGGATCAAATTCATTCTACTGTTTATTTCTTCTCGAATTCTGCAAAGTAGGTGGAATTTTATGATTTTAATATTTAAATACGGATATTTTCAATCTACTTCAAAAGGTCACGATTAATAATCGTAGATAATGAAAAAGAAAGAGAAAAATGTACTCGAAACAACTAAACGCCTATCCAGCTCTGCCTACATATTTAGATTGTAAATGAATTTTTAATAATTGCCTAGCATGCAATAAATTAAATGCCTACCGATAGTAAAGACAATATAGTATCAGAATAAATATAAGACATTAACTAGTTACTATTTTTATTTATTTCGATATTACTTTTCAACGAAGCAAAACAAGTATGTACAGCCGCTCTCACACCAACCTATCCCAATGTGTCAAATTTCTTTGATAGGTTTTCAACTTTATTCTAAACACAATAAGGTTCACGTTCAATTGGGATAATTTGACACATTGGGGTAGCTTGATGTGCTGGCGTCTGTACTTAAGTATCGTAACAGATGGCGCTCTGTAGTTTCTGCCTACCCTCATCGAAAAAGGCGTGAGTTTATGTGTGTATGTAATTTTGAAAAATTGAAGGTCGTTTACGAAGTCGCTCAATGTAAAACAGTGGTAATACTTTACCCGGTTCGACTGAAAGGGAACCCCAATAAAGCTAGGAAAAGGCAGATAGATAAAAATAAAAAGCCCTCAGACCAGCACAGTAAAATTTTAAATTAAAGTACAGAGGCCAGCAGCAGATCAGGCTACAGACTGAAACCATGATTAGACGAAAAATATTTTTCCTGATACGCTACGGAACACTTAGAGCGCGATTCGCTCTTCGCCGGTTTCTTTATTACATGACGGTGTAACAGCGGCCCAACTTTGTCAAGCCCAATTAGGCGCGTAGTTGGCGGAAATCACTTTATCATTCGTTCTCGTAGCGCATAATAGATATTGCAGACATTATGTATGAGTTCCAATAATTCACTAATAAGCTACTTTTCTATTACTTGTCTAAGCACAGGTGCATTCTGGAACTGTTAAATAGGACTGCCGTCTTTGTAAGAAGTAGGCTTTTGAGATAGCTTATGTATTTGAATCCCTAATAGAAGTAGGGTGTTGGTTTTTTTTTTATTACTAGGCTCGCGTTTGACCACTATCTCAGCTCTCTCTCTGGCAGGCGATGGTATGGTCGACGATGAAGTACCTACGCTTGCCTAGAAGAAAGAAAGACCCCTAGGTTGTAGCTATCGGAAAACACCGATTCCGGCAGGGAATTATACTCTGTAGCTGTACACACAATGAATGTTGTCTGAAAACGTTTAGTACTTATTATAGTACCTACCCTCTAGACTTATATTGATTTCAATACAAAACGTCTAACTATGTTGATGATGGATACTTATCTTGCACGGTGTTTTGTCAAACTACCGACACTAATCGCTTCTTATCTGCCAGTTGATTCAGTAAAAGTCTCTTCGTGGAAACTTAAGTGAAGTGAAATGTCAATGTCTAGCATTAGTATGGAATGTCAGCTAAATTCGTCTTCTCTTCACCCACATCTTCACGAGGTGATTTTAAGAAATAACAGTGGGTGGAATGGGCATCGATGCATTTAATAAACTAATATACCGTAAATTAAGTACAGGCGCCAGCACTAACTTAATGCAGGCAGGGTAACTTGATGTGCTGGCGTCTGGCCTGTGTGTGTCTGTGTCTGTGTTATAGAATATTATTGTAATACTTTGACTTTAAAAAGAAAGCAATTACATTACGTGACACACGTATTCCCCGATGAGTTAGTTACCTACAATTATAATCATTTAATCTGCAGGCCTAGCCATATTACAAATTCTATTTCTACTATCATAATCGACAAGACGACAATAGAAAGAAAATGGCGTATATGGCTATAATAGGCTGTTTGTCAACTGTCAAGTGTAAACAAGTAGAATTTGTAATATGGCTGAAAATGAAATACACTTGACAGTTGACAAAAACAGCTTATGCCATATACGCCATTTACTTTCTTTAATTGAAATAGAATTTGTAATATGGCTAGGCCTGCTGGGTAGACTTAAACTAGCGATTATTTTTATTAAAAAATAACCGTTAGTTTTATTAAAAATAACCGTAACTTTCTCTTAGAAAGGTTTTATTTGATATCTAGCAGAGCATCTAAAACTTTCACGTGCTTCATGAAAAAGTTGTAGTCTACTCGTTTCACTTTCCCGAACTTCGCAAATAGACTTCTTTTTGTTTTTATACCAACACAAGTTTATTTGAAACTACTGATACTCCTAAATAGTTACCTAATGAATGATTTATATTATAATTATATATTTTAATTGCAAGTTTGTTTTTTAAAGGTTCCCAAAACTAAGTACCTACTTATGTATGTAGTTAGTTCTTATGTACGAGTGTACCTATAATTTGAAATATCTTTCTCAACGCCTTCTAATTATATTGTTTTACAGCTGTTCATGTTAAGATTAAAAGATAATTAATAAAACTCTATACACTGTAATCAATAAAGATTTTAAAATATAATATATTTTGCTTAATAGTAAAGACTAGTGTTCGTTTTAGATTTCTATGGTTCGTTCAGTGGGTGAAATTAGACCGCCTTAGTTATTATTTTATACATCATCATCAGACTAATATCGAATCGCGGTTTCCTCATAACGATTTCCTTCACAGAAACCAAGGCCTTAAAAAAAATACGCAAAACAAATAACATTTTAAACATGGCATTCGTATGTAAACATAACAGAACTTACGAGTTACGACCATCACTAAAATATTTATTAGTATTGCCCCGCTATCCACAAGGCGGAACCCGCAACTTGTCAATAAGGGCTAGAGACATTGACATTTCAAAAGCTCCCAATATTTGTGACAGGATGTTATGAATATTGGAACTTCATCTGTTTATTTACTTACAGTCCGCTACGTGGGTTCGGTATGAAATATTAATAGATTATGGACATTAATTTCAACATTGTAATTTGTAATTTTCTACTCTTCATCGCGTAGGTTTTGTAATAGGTGTTGAAACTAATAAAGCCTTTAAATACGCAGTTAACCACTTCCTTAAAAATATAACAACCGGCGTCTTAAAAATCACTAACATGTTAAAAATAACTCCAGTTGTTTTATTTCGCTCATTATTGGCCACCGACTTCCGAAACTGGAGTTATTTTTCACCTGTTGGTGTTTTTTCTGACACAAAATAAATTTCAGAACGTACGTAATTATACATAATTACGTAATTTATTTTGTTACTAAACTTAGAAATAGGTGAAGAATAAAAAAGTATTTTATTTCAGAAATCAATTTACGTAATTAATAATGACGACAGAGATGAACATCAATAATTCTTTGCAAAAAGATAATTATTATACTGTTTGGACTTTAAGGTAGACCGGGAAAAATAAATAAATTGGATGTAACATTGAGAGGCACACAGCGCAGTAGTTCAGTTTAAAATTATGAATTTATTTTAGAGACTCGCTGAATAAAAAGTAGTAGGATCTATTTGTGGTCATCTCATTAAACGTATGTATATCTAATACTTACTAGGTTAAAATACGTTAATATCTCCAAAACCAGTGAATTTCCAGGTATAGAATTATGTACTTTTCGTTTACGTTAAGGGTCTTTTTACACACTGTAAATGAAAAAATATTTTTGACTGAGTCGAAAAATGTCGTGTCACCGTGTTTGTAACAACGCTACTCCGAAATGGATTGACCGATTCTTTTGAAATTTTGTGTGTATATTCAGTAGGTCTGAGAATAAGATGTAAACTAATAAAAACTAAATAAGACTAATAAATTGATTCTAAGGCAAAACGAAGTTTGCCGGGGCAGTTAGTATTATATAAAAATCTCGATAGAAAGTATGATTTGCTCATGATTTTTAACAATTTAAAGTTAAATAAAACATTAGAAGAAAAGGGTAAATTTAAGGAAAATGGCGACGAACTTTTACTTCTGACGAGTACTCTATTACTGAGCATATTATTAGGTTGTGTTTCGATGTAACCTAAACCCTTTATATAAATACAATACTATACTACTTAATATTATAAATTTGAAACTTAGTGAAGACATTTGTATATTTGTCAGTCAAGCACGCTTACACCGTTGAACAAATAACACATAGCCTGCATTAACACATAGGATAATTTAATTTATTATTCATTTATTATTACACACACAAGTTAACATTACAGGTTATTTAGGACCCAATGCGATAACAAGGTATTATAAAATCTAGCGATGCCATACACCATATTAAACTCTATACCTTAATTCTAAGAAACTAATCCAAACTATTACAGAGATAACAAAAACAAACCTTATATTAAACTAAAATAAAAACTAAAATAAATTATTATTATCTATCTATAACACAAATTACACAATAGAATCTTTGTGAATTCACTCGGCTGACTTTTTATTCCAGTAATCTGTGTCCTTTGGATAATAGTACAACTCAAATTTTATTAATCGACTTCGGGAAGAAGTACTCAATTCGATTATTTTTTAACATTATGCTAAACTTAAAAATTGCATATTTTTTTCCATTTTATAGGTACTTTTCACGCAGGCCAAGACGCGGGAGAAGCTAGTACATAATAAGAATACAATTTATATTCCAGTAGTAACGTAGGCTTCACTGTACTAACATAAAATCTTCATCCGTATATCAGTCAAGAAGAAATCCACCTTTAATTACAACCCACCTTATCCAGCAAATACATAACATCATAAAACAATAGCATTCTTAATTAAAAGAGAAAATCCTCCGAAGCCAGCAAATCTCTGTTCAAACCGTAAACAAAACTTTAAGTATGAAACGTACCCCATCTAAGATATTAGCAATCCTTTTTAAGTAACATTCGAGTCTGACAAATGAATATTTAGCTAAGGGAGCAGGTGGCACGGTCGGTCTCCCGGCGATACATAAATCAGGATAGTAGGTACACAATGGGTACTTGGTGTACCTCAGTACTTACTTACTTGGTGATGATCACCCAAGTTTTTGATACAGTGGTTTGCGTTTGTTGAGGGAATTGGGTCATGTAGTCACATACTTTTAGCCGACTGCGCCAGATGGAAGGTTATGTTCTTTGAATGTTTATCTGTATGTATAAATTTTTGTGACAACTGGATGGATTTTTGCTTGTGAGATGTCGTTAGATTTCTGAACTCTTAATTGTGTTAGTGACAATGGACATGTCAAAAATGTGAGAATTAAAATGCCATAGTTTTGGCGTCATATTGTGTTTCTTAATAGTTTTACTTCGTGACAAACTATGTTTGTGTGATCAAACACACATCGTGGTAGCCCAGTGATGAAGCTTTTTTTTCTTATGCATAAGTCTATGGTTTTAAATTTGTGCTAGGACCAAAGTGAATATTTCAATTCATTTATACTTTCTAAGTTTATTTCAGACATTATATTATACTGACATCGATGGTGGAAAACCGTTTAGAGGTATGCTGGACTTATTATTAAACCAACACGTCTTGAGCAATCGTGGTTGTTGGGAATCGCACCCAACAATTATTGATTAATGCTTGACCCTTCTCTGTATAAGAAGATGAATTTAGTCTGGAGTGGGACAGTTGTAGCTTAGAACAATGTGATCATACAAGGCTAAAGATGTGCTTAGACCAAGATGTGGGTCAAACAACAAACTGTAATTTTTCTCAAACACACGAACAATTATATCAAAAATGCAAAAATAACTAGAACAGGGATCACATAAATTACGTACTTCCATTTTAATATTACCAGACGAGATCAAACAGGAGCAAATTACCTTAATTAAAATGTTAATAAAACAATAGGAATATAATACAAAGCAATTAGCTCTATTCAACTATTAACAGCGAAACAATTTTATACTTTGTTCTGGGTACAGATGAAACTTTGAGTATAAAAACTCTTGTAAATACTGAAGTTCTTATCAGAAGGTCAGTTGCTGTAATTAAAAACGTTATATATAAATTCTAGCCGCATTCTGATGCCAACGACGATAACTATCAAGAACTTATCAACAATTTTGGTGCAATACCGACTTATAAAAAGGAGGAGGTTACATGTTTGACTGTAAGTACGCATTTGTTTTTAATCCTTCTATCGTTGTCGAATTTTGAAAATATTTTTTGTTCGATTGTGTTATACTTACCTACTCCCAATTCGGCCCCATACACTTTGTCTTCAAGACTACCAGACCAGACACAATAGA
Source organism: Euplexia lucipara (assembly GCA_921972225.1). NCBI lineage: Eukaryota > Metazoa > Arthropoda > Insecta > Lepidoptera > Noctuidae > Euplexia > Euplexia lucipara. The sequence goes on along the minus strand of OV179144.1, from coordinate 8,689,436 downwards.
AATTCAATTGTTCGGGGCTCACTGGTGACCGGCGTAGCGTAGAAAGACTTTATTTTCATAGGTATTAGACCTTAGACTCTACAGATATACTAGGGTATTTTTTAACAGAATATTGAGACAGATTACGAAGCGAACGTTTTAAAAAAAATATATGTTTATTTTGTTGTAACACCCATACAGAGCTGTCATATCTAATCTCACACACACACTTGTAAAGCACTCGTACACATACACTATGTATAGAATGTAAGTACGTAAGTAAACTGATCTGTTAGAAGCAGGTAGAAAAGCGTAGGACAAACCACTAAAAGAACACGTTACTTGCCGGGACACATCAAGACAGTTAGGGGTGGGAACTGTCGATAGAAGGATTAAAAATGTTTTTTATTTATTAAATAAATATCAGTGCTATCGAAACAGTAATCACTGAAACAGTAAAAATCTGTTTACGGTAAACTTAATTTAATTGAATCGAGTATTCGGTAGGTAGGTAATATCAATCGTAATAATCACCAAATGTAAGAGTGAAAATAGCCACTGTAGTACCAAAACAGCGGGAATTTTGGTCTTATAATACAATCAACTCAGCCTAATACAGTTCACTTCTAGTAACGGGCCTCTCCTCACTTGCTATCAGCTCTCAGGCTCCACCTACATGTGTCTCCATGAGTCGTATGTGCCTTTTGAAGTTTCTTAGTGTTTTTAAAAGTTGTCGCTTTACGGTCAAAATTCTACCGTTTAAACTGTCTGCCGTACTTTTCCAAATAAACTTTAACATGCCAAATTTCACACTTAGAAATCCAGTGCTTACCTAATAAACTAGATACTGAATCTGTATACGAAAACTTTTGCATCCCTATCGTAGACGAAGACGTAACACGGCACATCCCTAGTGGGGCGGGGCGGGAAACGGGCGGACGATTAGCCGTGGTGTTTCTCTGGCCGCGCCGCCGCCTTGGAAATAGAAAATAAAGGCGCCGTGACACGGGCGTGAATGGGTTTAGTCGGGCAAGTTGACTTGCCTGTACCTCGATAATGTTGTTTGAAAGAAAGGAAAATGCGTTTATTGGTATTACAGCAAAATAAACACAACGTAAAACTATTGAATACACAGCAAAGAAAGATTGTGATGCCAAAAGGGCCTCAGCTCAGCATAATGTCAGATGCGAACACAGGTAGATATTTTCAAGTGAAAGCGTACAAGGCATTGTTGGTTTTTCCTGGTCATTTATTTACGAGTTCACGCAACCTAGAAAAGGACCAGCTGAAAAGTAATTTAATTGAAAATAAAAAAAAAGAATTAAGAACACCTTTCTCTAATAAGACACATAAATGTTTTTATTGTTATTATTATAACGTTAACGTCATTTGATTTTGTCACAGATTCTCAGATTATCAGGAAAGAGATGAGTTCAATGTTACTTTACCTTCTAAAGTAAAAATATTGAATACCTATTAAGGTCTAAATAAATAGTTATAGAAATTACAAGTGAAATCAGGATTTCCCAAAATTCGGAAAGTTTTAAACTCGTAACTCTACCTCGAAAATGTTACCCAACAACATAGATAAATAAACCCAATTATATTTACTAAACTAAGTACACCACCTACTAAAACTAATATTTATGTATGTAGATCTATCATGCCAAATTAGTTTTAGAGTCAATTAGGTAATGTGTTCGCAATTAAGCTAAATACTGGATAGGCTGTATTGATTCGCAATCAATTGATTTATTAATGTGTTTCGCACATTAACACGTCTGCTGCGAAAGATAATTATGATGTGATACATAAAGATACAATATGTCAAGTTGTAAGGCGTCACACACGCTTGGCTAGTTTTTTGGAACAGTGCGATTTTTTTATTTCGAAACATTCTAGTTACATTTTTCTATTAATAAATGTTTTACACTATGTAGAAGTTTAGGCAATAATAATCGAAGAGTTTTTAAGTCACAAAGTCAAACTCTTTATTGCATTCATGTGTTAGTTACTTAAATAGTTTTGACAGTGGTAAGTTCCAACATTAAACCCGATAAGGGCACGGCTACATAATAATAGTTGGTAAGAAAGAAAGAAAAATATTTATTTGACATCAGACATTAAAACACACACACAAAAATTAATAAGTAAAAGATACAAAATAAGGAAGAATACACATTATGTGCTGTGTGCCTCACGGCTGCGCCAAAAAGGTCCAAAGGTTAAATGTTATTTACAAACTATTTTATTTTATTATTTTATATTTTGTTATATCGGTGCAAAATTACCTAAATTTTGACTAATGACACTAACGCTGAACAGTTGCTATCGATACGTCATTATATAAGTAGGTATGATAACAAAAGTGATCGAACATCGATCGAACGTTAAATCAATCGATAAGAACGTTTCATCATGACGAGATTCTCACAGAGATTAAGATTCAAGTGACAGTGATCCTTCAAAGTTGAAATAAATATCTTGTTTTTTTTTGTATTTTATGCTATTAAAGTGTACCAAAACGCTGTTGTTTTTTAAAACAGTGCGTTTCGGAAGATGCCTTATAAAAAACAAAAGCCACCGCCCGCTACTTTTTTTTTTTTCTTGGTGCGGACTTGCGGAGATGGAAAATCATCGTGAATGTCGTCCGCCTCGGGGAGAGCCAGGGGTCTGTCGGTCTCTTACTAGCTAAAAACCTACTCGTTATTGATGATGACATAACAGTAGATGAAATGAAGTGATATTTATTTCTGTAAGTAGATCTTCTCAAATACTATTACGTTTCAAATTTTTTATACCAAAATGGCACCGGCTTTTCCAAAATGATTGATCCCTGAGAAGAAATGCCTATAGAAACGCAGAAGTTATGATCTCTTTAAGTCCGGACCTAAAATTTTATTAATATAACGATGCGAGTCTAGTAATGCAAGGCAAAGCCTGGAAAAACCTTCTTAATAAAGAATCAATTTAGCTTTGAGTTGATACTTCCCAACGCCAGCTACTAGCCTGTTCCAACTCGCCCGTCTAAACGAGCCTGCCTTGTCCATAGACGATACAAGTTAAACGCGTGGTCGTCTGCTCGAACGTGACCGCTTTACGTATTTATGCAGATCTACCACCACACCGGCCCATCCCTAGCAGTCTAACCCCTGCCAAGAATTCAACTAACGTCCCGATCTCCCAATGTCCCAAATAAGGGACACACTTATTATTGGTGGGAATAAGACAAGGCTTAGCAAACATTAGGATTTGGACAACGAAGAATAAAGACCGGGATTAGTCGGATAAAGTTGTGATAAGTTCTGTTTTGTAACGTATTGTCTGGGACCTTAGGTGGGTAATGTGAAAGTATGTTTTTGGCTCTTTTTGTTAATCTGTTACAAAAGGCACTGAGTGTGAATACAACATGCTATCTGTATTCCTCAAAGGGTTTATTTGTATGTAACACTGTTTCACATCATAATTCAGGCCATATACAAGCATAGTGTACAATATGATGCGAGCGATAGACACAGCATGCAAAAAGGGTTATACAGAAGTGTACAAATAGAATACACACCTTCCACCAGCTCTGTTTAAGTCTTATAGAGTCAGTGCCGTGATACCAGGAGCGACCCTATTACCGTCAATCGGAAACAAAATTATTTTTCAAACTGTATCTTCTATTCTTCTTCTCTATCAAGTCCATCCAAAGGTAGTCTGTTAGAGATCGCATTTGGCGATCCCCTCAGCCGACCCACTAACCGATAAGGCCGCCCTTCGTAACACCCTTTTTAAGTTATTATTTGTAAGTTTTGATGGTATACAATAAAGAGTAAGTATTTGTTATATTTTATCTTATCGCAAACCACGATCGGTATTATTTACCTGTACCTACACCCAGTCGAGTCAGTAAAAATACTCAAATATTTAAGAAAAAATTAAATGATTTCTTAGTAAATAAATCATATTATACAGTACATGATTTTCTGTCCGACCGAGTCATATAACTTAGTGCCAAACTGTATTTGTGTTTCGATGCAAAGTAAAACTCTATTCAACTTGAAATGTCTATTTGACATAACAATGAAATAATAATAATCTTTATCATTAAGTAATAAGTATAATATCACAGAAACTTAGGTCTAAGACAACTTGTAAAACTATTGTATGCCTAATATGGTAGAGCAGTGCATTCGCACACTAACATAACTATAACAACTCTATAACCACTGTCTCACAATAAAGATCTTTGACTTTGACTTTGAGTCAGTAAAAATCTCGTGGTGAAAACTTGAGTGAAATGAGTTGTCAATATCTAGCATAATTAAGGAATGACAGCTCAATACGCCGTCACTTCACCTAGATTTTCACGAGTTGATTTCTACCGAATATTAGTGCTAACGTGCTTGGTAGGTAACCATTGTGGAGCGTAGCAATACTAACTTAGCTAGAGTGACTGAATCTGACATCCTAATTTCGATCTTACGCTAACTTGAACCTATCTTAGTATAGAAGTTTTAAGAAACATTTTCACATTTAAATTATTTAATACTGCCAAAATATTATAAAAACAATTTTAAATCATTAAGTACCTACTCGCGTCTAGCCCATTCTTCTCCATACGAAACTACCTTTTGGAAGTGGCACCTAGAATATTTATACATATTTTACTTAACTTGTTAGTTGACGTTCAAAAGTGCCTTTTAATGGTCTGATTGAAATATATCAGGCCTAGCCATATTACGAATTCTATTTCTATTCAATTGCGACAATAGAAAGAAAATGGCGTATATGGAATCAGCTGTTTGTCAACTGTCAACTACTGTCAAGTGCTAACGAGTAGAATTTGTAAATATGGCCGAAAATAAAAATACACTTGACAGTTGACGAACAGCTGATTCCGTACATATACGCCAATTTCTTTCTATTGTCGCCAACGATTACGATAATAGAAATAGAATTTGTAATATGGCTAGGCCTGCTAAATATAATAAATTTGACTTTGACTTTATTCATTTATCAATACCATAACAAGACCAAACAAATTAGGTACCCACAACCATCAACAAAGAAAGAGGTCAAAAATCAAATAGCGCGTAATAAGAAAAGGGTTATGAATAGACAATAGAACAATTTATTTGTCCCTCTCAGGCTTTTTGTCTTCAACACTCAACTGCCATAATATTCATAGAGAAAAATCATAGTTTACGACACACAATCTTTTCCTATGAAAGCCTCTTACGTGGGGAGAGCCACATTAATATTACTCACACAGCTAGGATAAATTCTACGAACTAGTTGCTTGAAGTAAATGTAGGTACTAAGTAACTACTAGAAATGCTATTTGAGGGTTAAGAATCTATTAACTTTTTGAAAAGGAACGATTTGTTTATTTTTTGTTGTGTTTTTGTGTGGGGATTAAACTAAAAAACTACTCAACCAAATTTTCTATAAGTTTCAACGTCTTGCTAAAATATGTCTGAAATGTAACAAATAAACTGATTTAAATGTGTTTTTTTTTAGAAGTTGCAGCTGCAAGTAGATTATTAGTTTTCAACAGACTAAACGCTTGCTCGATTTTTTATTATTAGCGACTTTATTCTCGTAAAAGAAACGAAACATAACTATATTATGACATTCGGCATTTATGCAAGTCGCCATGTTAAACTAAGTACAGTCGCCAGCACATCAAGTTACCCCACTGTGTCAAATTTTCCCAATTGAATTTGAACCTTATCCAGTTTGACATAAAGTTGAAAAACGATCAAAGTAATTTGACACATTGGGGTAACTTGACGTGCTGGCGTCTGTACTTAGTTTAACATGGCGACTTGCCCTGTTCAACTAGGTAAGTAATGAAACTATGAATATTAAGTTTTGAACTAAAAGTTAGTTAATATAAGTCAGTAATTAAAGAAGTCAAACTAATTTGAAAAGTTTCATGGTCAATAATTAATTATAAAGCATTTAAAGTTTTATTCATGAAACCTTAATTGCTGATGGATTTTTCATGCTGGGGACGAGTTTGTTATTGGACTTCTTTTTTTTATTTTTTTTTAAACTTGCTTAAACTTAGCAAATGTCGGTTGCACATTTCTAGGAGTCTTGTTTACCCCTTCAATTAAGTTAAATATGCTTCAGTCTGTAGTGGGTAGGTAAACGTATCAATAGTGTAGTTGAAGCATCGGCTTTAACCATTGAACAATTGCCACCTATAATACCTAACCAACCAATTTATAATTAAGGTGTCTTCAAGACTAGAGTGAATAGGCTCTTAATAAAATAAAATAGTGAGCTTCACCATCATTGATTGCATCACTGCTTACCATCAGGTAGGATCGCAGTCAAGCACTAGGTAGTTTATAATATGAAAAAAGTATATATTATAAGCGGCAATAACCAAATTGACGATTGATATTACTATTTTGTTGTTATTTACCCAGGATTTGAATTCACAACCTCTTGCATGAGAGGCGAGCAAGAACCGTGTTTGTCTCGCATACTATTCTTCATCTGCCTAGCCTTTTCCCAGCTGTATTGGGGTCGACTTCCAGTATAACCAGATCCTGCATACCATCAGTACAAGGAGAGGCTTAGTAAGACAAAACGTTTTGATTAGACTGTCCTCAGACGTACGGGATTATTGACTACTCGTAATGACACACACTCTTCCACATCATTAACAACAATAAATCAAAGAAGCAACTCCTAAAAATCAATCATCGGAACCCAACTCCCGCTTATCTCACATCGACATGAGCCCTAAAACGTCTCAACGGCCCCAATTCACATTTGGACAAGACCTCCATCACATGATTTTGAAAAGGGAAAAGCCAAAGAATTAGGCTCGAGTGATTTGGAAAGGCATTAAGAGTTAGTAAATCAGACGTTCACCGTTCATCGTTCACCTGTTGGCTGCTAGCCTAATATTGAACGAATGAATCAATCATTCAATGAACTAGAAGCGATTTGTCAGGACCTTCTTTGAGTAATGATCTTCAAGTGTGTGTCTTTGATGCGGTGTGGCGTTAGTTGGTTGTGAATGACCTATTTAAAGCGTTCATTCATTTGTTAACTTATAGACAACGCACATCGTAAACGGCTGGGTCTAGAAGTATGAAATATTGCACTAGAGATAGTTACAAAACATTTTAATATTTTTGGAATACCTCACGCAAAGGTGATAAATGAGGAAGTCTTATCATTACTAGAAATGTCATTGGGTTAACACACGGCTTGTATCTATACCAATAAAAGATTTGGTCAAATTGTGTTTGTTTATCAATATAACATAACAAAACGTCACGCCTGTAATCCCCGAATAATCTTGAATTGACACGGTTACAATATTTTTTTTTTAAAGAAGAATATTTCATTTGGCTCAGAAGTAAAGATCCATTTACGAGACAGAGACTAGGTACTTAAAAGTAGAAATTATCTTATTAAAAATTAGTCGATATATCAATTAAATTATTTTAGTGAAGGCAAAATATTTAACACTTTTAAGTTAACTATAAAACAGAAAATGCCGGCAGTTGCACGCCGCAACTGTGACAAAAAGTACACTAATCCGCATGATGCAGCGCCAAGAGGGGCTGACCTATTAATTACTGGTCTCCAAGAGAGATAAGACTGGGGACTTCTCCATATAAACTCTAACTAAGCCAAACCCGAAGAGATTTAAAATACTATAGAGCGGGCATGTCAAGGAAATGTCATTGAAAAACTTTGATCCCATGTCTCAGTAACGCCATCTAGAATAATATGAATATTGGAGCGGCAGCGGAGAGTACTAAAAAAAACTCATAGACTTGTGTCCAAGCAGGACACAAGTTTCGGACGAAAATTTTGATCGTGATGTCCGGTCTATAGGTATTGAATGTCTTTGGCCAAACCTCATACTCTTCCGTGAGCACAATTTCCATAAAAAGGGATCCAGATTTTTGAATGAACTCCAGAATTTTATAAATTTACATATTACTGTATATCCTAATTTGCTATGTGACATTTACCAAAAGTCCTTTAAGGTTGACAATGGACAAAGTAACGTTACAAACAAATAATTCACAACATGACTAAATACATTACCAATTTTGGTACCTATCTGTTCCATAAAATACACACACACACAGAACACACATAAAGCATTCCCTTTGTCCTTTTTCAAAGGACACTTTTGTTTCGTAAACAAACCTCGATTATCCGCAGATTTGCCAGAAAAATGATAAGTAAATAACAATATTTTAGGCAAACAACTTATATATCCCGGAGCTAACATTGTGGGGCGCCCACGAGCCCTCTTTTGTGTGGAGAGGTACCTACATCTTACAGTTCGTTAGATACCTTGCGGTAGACCATCTGTTATTTTTGCCCGTTACATATTTTAAAGCTCCCGAAGGTTTTTCCTCAAACCGTTTCTAAGCCATTGGACGGCTTAAATGAAACATTTGGATGCAATCTTGAGCTCTGATATGCAGTTTATTTGCTTTTAGAACTGTGTGCTCGGATTTGAACTGTGTGCATGTGAGTTAGGCCCCTTAAGCTCTGGGCCATCAAATCAACAGTCATTATTTAAATTAGGCTGACGATCAGCCCTTTTGGAGGTCAATTTAACATAAGACAGTCCCGCAAAAAGCACTCCCTTCGTCACTTTCTAGTGTCGCTGATGAAGAAGAAATGGCGGAACAAACTCCCCAGCAACACATCGTAATAACATCGTAATATCGTTTACACGATACAATACCCATAAATCTAGAGCTACAATCCTATATCACATATAAGAATACGTCCATCTTTCAGCTTTACAATAATATCTACATAGTCAATTCAAACATGCTACCATCCAGGCAGTTTAAGTATTCCGCTTAAACAGTGAATAAGAAATTTCTACAATGGATGCTACAATACTGAATATTCCATTTAAATGGCAGTACATTTGTCTCAAAAGCTTTCCGAGTCGGGCATCATAAGAAATGCATAAGGTCGCAGGATATACGGATATAAGAATTCAACAATCGCAAGGCAAAAGAAAAATATTTACCTACTTATCTAATAATAAAAAATATGGGTATTATAAATAAGTAAATGTTACAAAACTTTCAAACAACGCCATCTAGTCCCAAACAAAGCTGAGCTTGTGTTATGAGTGCTTGATAACTGATAAGCTATTAGCAGGTAATATTATAGATAAACTAGCAGACGTCACGCGGTTTCACCCAGGTAGTTCCCGTTCCTGTGGGAATACGGGGATAAAAAAGTAGCCTATGTCACCCGGGGATAGTGTAGCTTCCCAACGGTGAAAGAATTTTTGAAATCTGTCCAGTATTTTCGGAGCCTATTCAATGCAAACAAACAATCAATCAAACTTTTCCTCTTCATAATATTAGTTTAGATTACACCCAGACACAAAACAAGATCGTGCTTATCACACAACCATTTTCCACCAATAACATAGTTTGTTGTAATTTTGGAAACTGTGAGTACTGTAATCTAAGGATTACCTATGTTGTAGCTATTTAATTCGTCGACGAGCGTTTTGACTAGCTCCATTATGAACTTTATAAAACTAAAGCAAATCCGAAACTTCTCCACGTAGTTTCCGCGTAACGTAGGTACCTATAACTTAGTAAAGATACTTAATATTTAAGTTAAGTATTGCCTATGTTTTTTTACATGAACAAATAAAAAAAAACATCGGACATCTACTTAAGACTTCACTTTTTTGTCGGAGAAGAATTTTAATTTAGTACCTACTACGTAAGTAGGTATAGCCTGTAGGGCTGTGGTAATATTTGGATCCTGAGTTCGCTTAATACGGAGTTTATATAGAATACGACACCAACTTATACCTACCTACTGGTTTTCCTACCACTAATCGTATTATGGCCAAAACCTAGGCCATAATAAAACTTTCAGGACAACTTTAGTGGGTTTAAATGCGGGCAAATACTTATTAAAAGAATTGATATTACAATGGAAGTTTAACTGGCTACGTTTAAAGAATCTAAGTCTATATAGATAAAAATGTTTTGTTGGTTTGTGTACGCTTCAAAAGCTCAAAAAGTTCTGCACCGATCGAGCTGAAATTTAGTTTGATATATAATCCTCATCAAGGATTGTTTTTATCATTTTTTTTTCTTTTTTTTAACCATTCAATCACAATGTGCCACAGTGAAGCGTGGCAGGGTACAGCTAGTAATTTTATAAAAGCCACTATCATCCTAAACTTTAAATCGTTAGATCTGTATTTACTGAATATTAAATGAAAGAAAGGTCTAATTAACTTAGGTTTTCTGTAACAATATTTGTTCTTTTTCCCTCTAAAGCTGACATTTTGTTGAATAACTTTGTATTTTTAATCATTTCGTTTATGAACAGGCTCGCGATTGTACAAGGTACACTGAAGCCGGAATTATGAATTCTACATAGCAAGACAGAATTAACAAATTAAAAAAAATATGCTTCCTTCGTAAATATTGTTTTTAATTAAATTATTTGCTACATAATAATTATACAGACCTACTTTAGGTATTAGTAGGAAAATTTGGAGCAAAAAAAAAAAAATTAAGTTTAAATTAGGCAATAGATAAATGAGGCATTGCAAAGTTTTTTTTTTAATGCGAGATTGTTTTATTTTGGGTTAGTAATTCCATAGTAAAGATAAAAAAGTGGTTCGTAAATATTTTTTTTACAAAGCTTGTTACAGCGCCATCTGTGCAATGACGTCCGAACTCGCGTACGTGGTGGAGTTTCGCGTGCCTGCCTGGCCGTGAACCATCTGCTCGCAACGTTGAACGTGACGCCAGCGCCTCACAATTTGCGGAATATAGAGTAAACTAAAGTTACGCAAAGTATTCGAAGTTCAAGTTTGTTTTGCCGCTTTCAACTAACTTTACTTACATTCACGTAAACTTTTTGCTCAGCTTACCTGTAAACAAAGAGAAATAAATAATGAATGTAGGCTATTGCGAATAAAAAAAAATGTAGTTCACAGTTCGAACGTCGTTTCCGGTGCAATGTGAAAAAAGAGTAACATTTTGGCTCGAAAATGGCAAAAGCTCTGTAGGTAGGTACATAAGTAATTAATATTCTAGTCAACATACATCCGTCCGGTCGCGTCATCCCTCGTTCACCTATCAAATATTTACTCGCTGCTTTTATTTCAAATGCAACGATGCGTCATAGTTTGTTGCGTATGTAACCTACCAATTGCGGTACCATTTGCGAATTCGAATAAGTTCTGACATGTACGGGGAAGGGCAATGACACCAATAGTGTTAGGAAATGCATAGATAATGATAATTTATGTCAACCATAGACTTCTAAACGCTTTACACACGCCATTCCACAACCAATCATGCATGTTAAAGACCGTATCCGATTACACTTAGATACTAACTATGACCTATTAGCTGTCCCTGTGACCTGCACCTTGCGCCCAGCGTCTGTGCCGAGTTTCGTACTCTGTGTCAGCGACGAAGGTTTAAATTTGAACATCGAAGACGTGCCATATGACGTCACACATCCCATTCTTTCTAGAATAGGTGCGAATAAAAGAATAAAGTTGAACAAATCTTTGATGTCGATAACCTATGATTTATCCTACAAAGGAAAAACCAATGTTACACCTATGTGAGACGTTCTTGTGAGCATAGTTAAGTCTACATACCTACCTATATTAATTAATCATTTTTATTCAAGGCGAATGACGACATGTTAGGTGTTATGTCAATGGTATCTAAGAAAAGGAATGCGTGCTTTGCATTAAAGTTTTTAACAAGTCGTAACTTTTAATAGTGTCAGGACTAGACTTAATTTATTTAAAATAAGTTCGACGAATGTTTTTTTCATACTTTGTTGGTCTTTACTTGTAGGTATTTAATTACTTTTCAAACTGAAATTTCGTCAGGATATGTCCGACTAGGGCCTGATAATGGAAAGCCGTCAAACTAATACAAAAATTCTCGTGTCACAGTGATTGTTACCAAACTCCTCCGAAACGATTTGACCGTTTCTTATGAAATTTTGTGTTTTTAAATAAAAATAAAATTAAAACTAGTAAACTGATTCTAAAGCGGAACGAAGTTTGGCAGCAGCCGGGGCAGATAGTAACTTGTATAATAATAACATTAAACCTATCGTATTTGAGGTCATTGCATTTGTCCTGATAGGTACTTTTGTTTCAAACAGAAGATTTCGTTCATAAAGTATGGATAGAATATTGTAGCAGAAACAGAACATCCCGCCAAAAAGGGTCAAGGAGTCAGGGTATTGTAATTCATCATTTCGCCAGTTATGTTTGAAATCCCATGTAAAATGTCTATCGCACAAATACGGACTCCGGAATGCGTAGGAGAAATACTAGATAGAAAAACTCAATTACACTTTGGCCAACCCGAACCTCATGCTCAGTAGTGATTGCGACTAGAGCCAAAACCAATGAGGCAGTCAAAACATTTCGTATTACGCAAATACTATTCTCAAAGCTGAGTAATACCACAGTCTAAAAACATACAGTCGTCCGACGAAGCTGTCTAGACAGGGCAATCGTGCGGGGTGTGCGGGGCGAGACGCGGGAAAGCCGCTTCCGCACTGCGAACAAAATGATGTTCGTACTGCGGGAGGTATTATTCAAGTCTAACGCGTGTTGAAGTTGTCGGCATTTTTCCAGAGATCAAGGGCGTCGTCCTACTATGGTATTAATATTTATACTGTGGTAATACCTAATAGAAGCGTTATTTTTGAAAAATTTAGGTACCTGGTAAAACGGGGTGGATAGAAACTCAAGGGTGAATAGAAACAAAACTTTGAAGAGGTTATTCACCTAAGTCAAAAGTGGTTTGCTACATATGAGGGCTGTAATGCCTTTAGATAATTGAGATAAATAGTTTCGACACCTTGTTAGCATCAAATAATATTAAACTAGCGTAAAAATCCTCTTCAAAGTTTTGTTTCTATTCACCCTTGAGTTTCAATCCACCCCGTTTTACGGTACCTAAGTATTCGTTTCTACACAAGATAACAGCGAAGTTTGCGACTCCAGAACCTGTTTCAAGTGTGAGGCACTCATATTAACTAACACGCGCACTAAAGTTGGATATTCATTTATGAAAGAAAGAAAACATATTTGGCACAGTAAACAAAACAAAGTAAAAAAAAAACTAAGAACTAAACACGAAAAAGAGTGTACCTCACGGCTGCACCAAATAGGACCAGTTCAGCAAAGTGCCGAGCAACTAGTGCCCGACGCTGGTTTTTAACTAGCCCTGAGATGTGACGGAAGTAAAACAGTTTTGTACTTTGTGTTATTAGTTAGTTGTGTGTATGAATAGGTACTTATACTTATGCACACAACTTTATAAATATATCCAGCTACTCAATACATAACAGAGCTCTCAGACAGAGAGACAGACGAACCTTGAGACACTAATACGCATTACCTACAGTATTCACAACGGTACATCTGCGTCACCCATGCAATTTACACCCAATTGCAATGTATTGTCTGTTCACATACAACTATATGTTTAAACTACACGACTATGCAAGGATTTGGAAGTATTAATCCTAATAATATTATAAACGCGAAAGTTTGTGAGGGTGGGTGGATGGATGTTTGTTACTCTTTCACGTAAAAACTACAGAATGGATTTTAATAAAATTTGGTATGAATTTAGCTGACACCCTGGATTAACACATAGGCTACTTTTTATCCCTGTATTCTCACGGGAACGAGACCTACGCGGGTGAAACCGCGGGACGTCTGCAGCTAGTCATCCATAAATGGCTGTGCGAAGGTTGAGGCAATTTATCTTCAGTCATTATGAAGTCTAAACTCATATCTATTATAAATTTGTTTTTTTGTATGCAACGAATGAACTTAAAAACATCGGGTTGATTCAGTAAAAGTCTCGCCGTGAAAACTTGAGTGAAGTGAACTGTCAATGCCTTGAATTAGTATGGAATGACAGCTCAATTCGCGCTCACTACGCCTACATTTTCACGCGGTGACTTGACCAGAATCGCACTGCTCTGGACCGATTTCAAAAAATCTTTTACCGTTATGAAGCTACACTATCTTCGGATGACATAGGCTACTTTTCAAATTCAAATTCGAATTATTTTATTGTGGATCAAAGGTTCATAGGATGTTTTAGGTAGGTACAGTTATTACATAGGTCAGCTATGTCCCGCCAATGAGGCATACAAAATTCACAGAAATAAAATATTCAAATCACTAAATTGACATGCAATACATTTTGCGTGTCATCATGTAATTATTTTAAATTCAGCAAAACTTTATTGAAAACAAAAGTGAAATTTCAGTTTAGAATGTCAAGATACAATACTTATAGCTACAAGATACAATTTATTATCCCTGTATTTTACGGGGATGGGTACTACGCTGGTGAAACCTCGTGACATCCACAAGTGAAAAATATTTACAAACTAGCTTCTGCCCACAGCTTCACTCGCGTAAAAAGTTCACAAGTAACACATTACTGGGATAGAAAGTCTCCTATGCGTTAATCCAGGAAATGGTCTATCTTTCTGACAATTTATTATATTCCAAATTTTTTAACTGTTTACTTGTGATTGTACCAAACATCTTCACAAACCTTCATATTTTATAATATTGCACCTACTTAGTAGAAAGTAGGATCACTTAACGATGAAGTGAAAAACCTTTTGCAAAATGCGATTAAGACCGTCTCGGTAGATTATTTTCTGTTAAGAAAGTTAGGTGAAGAGCAAAAACAAAAGTAAGTAAAAAGTTTATTGGCAACATAAAAGAACAAATCTTAAATACAAAACCCAACAATCCTGTGATTTGTGTCAACTAATACAACTAAACATGTATGTGAAAAAACCTGCAAACTATACAGGAATGCAGCTATTTCAGCTTGATTTACTTAATAAAATTGCTGACCTTCATGCTGGAGAAAACTGAAGTCACGGCAAGTCAGTCTTCCTCGTTCACAAACACACACAATTACCGATCATTTGCATTTGACCGCTAAATGAAACACTGATTTTCGAGTATGACTTCTTTAAGAATACAGAATAAGTGGGTATTATTTGAATGCTTGAGACATTAAAAACGAGGGTAATTTTAAAATGTCAAAAATGCAAATCATTGGATTGGACGCTTAACAATTCACTTTAAACATTGGCTGAATAGTCTACAGCGGAGGTTCTCAATTCGATTAGTTTTTTTTATAAATGTATTTAACTTTAAGGTAGCTCTGCTGGTTGGATAGCTGTACTTTGTCATCTAAACAAAACCTAAGAAACATACTGTTAGCCTCACATCAAACGACCACAAAGCAACTACTTTAGACAGTGGGACAAGTCTATAAAGTTTTACGGCGAACGAGCATGAATAAGCGAAGGCACAGACATCACATTACCGCTTGTGGCTTGAGAATAGACTAAGACTTCCTGGAGGTATCGAAAAGCTGTGAATAAGCACAGAGAGCTGAATCTGTCTATACTCATTTTCAATATTATTACTATAATTATATTACTATTATTATTATAATTATTAACGCGAAACATAAACAAAATGCACTTAAGTTACATTAACTCACCAAATTGAAACCCTTTATAGAGAGGGCTAGAGATTCGCCTTTCAAACATTAGCAGACATTATTTTAAAGACTTACAACAAACACTTATACATGCAATAATTTAGGGATATGTTGACAATTTATTATGCAGATTATTTAGTTATAATCTACACATTGTACGGTAAAAAAAAACATATTTTAATAATTCTGAATCTGTCTGTGCTAATATAATAAAGAGGAGAAATGTGTTTGTAAGTAGCCCATTATCACCCGTCAACTCATCTGATTTCAAATATTCTTTCATCTTTAAAAAGCTAATGTCGTGATGGCCTAGAAGTTAGGCGCCTACCTCTTATACACGAGGTTGTGTTTCGAATCCGGGCAAGTACCTACCAATGTGACTTTTTCAATTCATATGTACAGACGCCAGCACATCAAGTTACCCCAATGTGTCAAATTTCTTTGATCGTTTTTCAACTTTATTTCAAACATATTCAATTGGGAAAATTTGACACATTGGGGTAACTTGGTGTGCTGGCGTCTGTACTTTCTAAGTTTATCTTCGTGAGGAAACCTGGACTTATAGTTAATATAAGTTCGAAATCGCCAATCCGCCTTGAGCAAGCGTGGTGATCAATGCTCGAGCCTTCTCTGTATGAGAAGAGGCCTTTGCCCTGCAGTGGGACAGTAACAGGCTGGTATTATTATTATTTTTATAAAGCTGCACTATTGCCGAGTGACATAGGATTTGGCTTCTTGTATGCTCTGTAAGTAAGTTGCGGACAAAAGTTAGTAGTAAATAAATTCGTTGTTTGTAAGTTGTTGTTACAGGTTCTATAAGAATGGATCTGAATTGCTTTCAGGCTGTATTGAGAAGTGAAAAGAAAGTGGAGAAACGTATGCCTTGCAGTGGTACAATCCAAGAAAGAAATTTTGATAATAAATACCATAAAGTTACTACTAATTATTTCTGACATGAACCAAGTACAGGTAATTTAAATGTGTAATTAGGCTAAAAAATACTTAAAAAATAATACTAATTTTGATAGTTTAATGAGCTGGCCTTTTTAACTTCATGACATGGCTAAAAATACTTTTAGAATAATAATAATAATCATATTAATGCAGTAATTATAAACCATTCATTGTAAGTAAACATTGAAACTTATAAAACTATGTTAGAAAACATATAAACACGACAACCCATTTAAAATTTGACAATCATTTCATATAATATTTGCCCGCAGTGACAAATGATAATAAGATACCTACAGCAAAAACTCGAACTATCATTCATAGGATATCATAGCAACTTAAGTTTTGACATCGAAAGCTGTGTGACACTCAAACACACTCTCAGAGCCACACCTTGATGAAGCGCGAAGTATTTACGCAATATTTAGCATTAAAACGGTGCGCTCCCCACTCGTACGCATCTGAGAACGATTTGCATCGAAAGCATCGTCTTTTATCGACGATGGAATTACAATGCAGAGTGGAGCGAATGTAAATCATGGAGCTTAAAGACCTAGTGTTCAATGTAATACGAAAGCTCTCTCAATACTCAGTCTGACGCATTTTAACCTGATACAGACATCAGCGTTGATTAGAACAGGACGTTAATTTGGTACATGCTGAGTATTTTATATGTTGGTTTTATCGATGCGTCAGATTTGTTTACTGGAGCTGTGACAGTTACAGCCCAAGAAAACAGGAAACCCCGCGCGCCGCGAACATCAAAAGTGAAGCCACAAAACCGTGCTCCTACAAGTAAAATACACTCTCACACACACACAACTACACTAAAACCATGCTCATCGTTCTCAGTACATCGCGAGTCGTCAATGATATTACGTGCGAGGGTTGCCATGATATGATTTATAATTACCCCATTCCATTTAACTTAGATCAGATAAACTTTTCTGTATTCCTTTTAAATGTATTTAATACAATTCTGTTACAATACCATACTCTACATTTTCTTACTTAAACTGCCTTGTACAATATTAACACCGCATAAAATAATTATTATTCTCCAAGTTATAGGGAGAAAGTTTAATAAATAGCAACCTTTCAAGTAGTAAGTTAATTAACTTTTTACTGATGAATGCATCTAAAAGTTTCAGTATCATAATCCAAGAAGTGATAGTACTAAGTTACTTGTAAACTATCTTGTAATATATATAACTAACGTTATATATATGTATAACAAATATGTTTTTTTAATAAAGCTTGTAAAATAGCCTAGCAACAAGAAGACCTGCGTGGGGCGCATTATTCTCGGCTCAGGACCGCAAACTGTTCAACACTCGCAACGGTACACATCATTCCTAGCCACATGTTTACTAAACATTTTAAACGGAATGCAATCGTCTTTTATCGTCTCGCCATTACAATGCAGACTGCACGCCAACAAATATCCATTCTCCAACTAATAAGCATAGACTATAACCGCACTGACATGGAATGCGTCAATGAAGACTCAAAGCTTTCGAGTCGACCAGACGCAGCTAGACACATACATACATACATGTTGTTCAAGTACTATTCAATCACAACGGTCCAGCTACGTCACTTATACACGCATCCGTACCTATTGTAAACAGTTTGCAGCGAATGCATTGGTCGTTTACCGCCGACACCATGCCTCGTTCACGCGGACGAGCCGACTTGAACGGGGGTAGAATTTAAAATTAATATTATTAGAAGTGTTATGAATATTAAGTGGGTGGGTATACCAGTGTCGTGGTTCCTGTAGGTGTGAATGGGCGGCACTGTTGGGAAGGATGGGAATAATAATGAGGTATGAAAGGTTGGTAATTAACTACGAATTTATTATGTGCGTAGATGGCATGTGTGGTCTCTTGACTGAATAATGTAATCACGCTATGCTCGATAGTTACTTGTTTCCAACACACACACACACACACACAAGTGTAACCCTTCCATATCCCCATGTTATACAGCATGTTACAACTTGGTAGGGTTGGCTTTACAAAGGGCGCACCTAGTCGTGCGTTTGTTAATGAGCTCATTAGTAACTGTACGCCCAGTATCTTCAAACAAAGCGAACCTTCGTTCGGGCTACGGGAAGTTTCTGGTTTTACGCAAAACTACTGTTCTGTGACCGCGTCGATTAAAGAAATTAATGCTATCTGATACAGCTAGGGCAAGTGTCATACGTGGCATCTTACAAGCTAAAGGTACGAGACAGCTTTTGAAACACTATATGCTAATTGGGAGTGCCTCAATGGTCTAGTGAGAACAAAAAGAGGTATTTAGTGGTTTTATTTTTATAAATCAACCAGTAGCAGCCCTGAATCTAAATTTGCACCAGATTATTCAAAACCAAAATTATTTATTCAAATTAAGTTGAGAATCAGCACTTTTTAAACGTCAAAATTACATAAACCCAGAAAACCCGCCCTTCACCGCTTTCTATAGTGTTTTTGGAAGTAATGATAATAGGCTCTCACCTATATTACATAGGACAAAACTGACGAAATACTGGTGTACTGTACAACAAGATACGCCTCTGCCTGATAGAAAACTGCGAAAACTTTTGACACGCAATGATTCGAGGTTTAAAATATTATAGACAGGACATGAGAATAAATTTCATAGAAAAGCTGTGATCCCTTGTCTCAGTATCGCCACAGTATAAATATTAATACTATTAATAATATAAAGTGTCGACAACGTCTACACGCGTTAGCCCTGAATAATACCTCCCGAACTACAAACATCGTTTTGTTCGCAGTTCGGGAGCGGCTTTCCCGTGTCTCGTCCCTCACACTTCGCACGATTTCCCTGTCTAGACGGCTTCGTCGGACGACTGTAGGTTTTTAGACTGTGGTATCGCCATCTAGAATAATATAGCAAGTTTCGAGCGGCAGCGGAGCGTACTAAATTCAACTCATAGACTTGTGTCCACTAGGACTTTTCATCCAATACTTGTGTATTGAATGAAAATTTTATTCGTGATGTCCCATTCATAGTAAGTAGGTTTTTAATGTTTGTGTTGACACGTAACGATTGTCACAGTTCTGCAAATAGCAGCCGGGTCGGTACCGGTTGTCATTTGTAGCTTAACATACTTTTCAAACCACGAGGGGGGCTTTTTACGTAATGAATGGTCACCCATCCACAGACTGACCTTGGCCAACGTACCTTAACCTTCAGTCGACCATAAGCAGCTCACCTCAAATCTACAGAATTATAATTCCACAATATCTAAGTAAAAATAATATTTGTGAACCGCTAGAATAGTTTCCCGTAGACACTGTAATGCACATCACATGTCGAAACCATTAGCGTGTGTGTGGCTCTGTCTGAATAGGCCTTTAGACGGGACTTGAGTTGTCAGGGATGTAAAGTCAACTGGAAAGGATTAGTGAGCGTACACGCGTGGAAAGAAAGGGCACTTGTACGCTTCAGGGCGATCTCTGGTTTGAACGTTAGAAGCAGCGCCACCTACCGGGACCAACTGTAATTGTAAACTTTTCAGGACTCATCACATAAACAACAAAAAAAAAAATTGCCAATTTGGTGCAGCCGTTCGGAACTTATGCGCGAACATACATTTCGGCAATTCATTTTCTATGTATAGAAGACAGAAGATACATCATATCATACAAATACTTTTTATTTCATTCAAGTCCCAGAAACTTTTTTACTATGAATGAAAAAGTAGTTTTTTATGTTGTTATGTATGTACCTCCGAACTTCGTCATTTATTTTATTATTTAAAAGGTTAGGTCACTTTCAGATTGGTCCCAATGAAATTGCATCAAAACCAGTTTAGTACTTTGGTTTATAAGTTTAAATAACTAGAGCAAAATATGTCATTGAACTAAACGATATTGCATTTTTATAAAGTCGGGGTTGTTGGGTTTTTATTAATTCGGTGTGATAAATGAGCACTGTTAAACACATGTTTTAATATTCAATACAATCCGAAAATAGAAATCTAAGTAGATGTTAGTATAATCCACTTCGTCCATGTTGATAACCAGAGTCTGATAACCAGTTACCAAAGAAGAATTATTTTTCTTCTTTGGGCAATCGGTTATCAGACTGGATTTTTTTTTTCCTTTTTGGGTATTGATTGATAACTCGTTAGTTTGAAAACTGCTTGGAAGTTATGTGTTCCGTCCTTCCGTTCACTTTCATAACTAAGTTTTGTTAACTGGTTAAGAAAAACCCTTTTTTATTATTGTTTTCACAACTGGTTTTTAAACAAGAATACGAAGTGTTCATTCATAACTGACAAGCTTCAAATTATTATTCTTAGACGACGGAGCCCCGCTACGCGGGGCTCTTATTTCTGTCTGCAGGGTTTAAAGGAACCTAACTAACCTAACGTCGGGATGCCCTGATCGTGTAAAACAAATGAACGTCTAAAACACAGGACTTGGGGCATCCCGACGTTAGGTTAGTTAGGTTCCTTTAAACCCTGCAGACAGAAATAGGAGCCCCGCGTAGCGGGGCTCCGTCGTCTAAGAATAATAATTTGAAGAAATATCTAATTTCAAACTAACGAGTTATCAATCAATACCCAAAAAGGAAAAAAAAAATCCAGTCTGATAACCGATTGCCCAAAGAAGAAAAATAATTCTTCTTTGGTAACTGGTTATCAGACTCTGGTTATCAACATGGACGAAGTGGTATAATCATGTCATGTCACACATGTCTAGTGTAAATTTTGTATTTTTTAAAATATTTATTTGTGTTTCTTTCAATATTTTAACCAATGAGAGGATTTGTATGTTTCGAATGCTTATTATTTTTATTTAAAACTTAAAAGCAACATGACAACCACTAAAACCTATTGACAAAAATAAATTAATAACGTAAGTAAATTGTATTTTTTTATGTCTTCCTAGCAATGAATTTACAAGTCCGATGAGTTACAGCTGTTCGCAAGAGTTGAACAAGACTAATGGACAAGTGTTATTTTTCATTTACAACCTAAACAGTTTTGCTGTTGCTAAGAAAACGGTGATGATGAAAACAAACAAAAAAATCGGCTAAGTACGACTCTTGTGAGAGATCCGTACCATCCGTCTCCCCTTCAAAAGACAAATACTAAATAACCATTTTAAAATAATATCGTAAAATAAAAAAGCTATAAAAAATACATTTTATTGACGCCAAAAATTATTAACGTTTTAAAAAACCCCACATTTCGTAAAAGAAATTTTAAAGTCAAAGTCAAAGTCAAATCATTTATTTCAATTAGACCCATAACAGGCACTTTTGAACGTTATACTTAAAAATTAAATAAATTAAGATAATGATTCTAGTTGCACTTTCCAAATGGTAGTTTCGTATGGAGAAGAATTTGCAAGCAACTCTTTCAAAATAGGTTTACAATACTTAATCAGATTATTTGTGAGGATGATGCACCTAGAATAATGGAAACTATACTGAGATAGGTTTATAAAAATAGGTTTGTTAAAAATAATCAATGGACTCGTTATATATTTGTATAATACATTCTTACTTGTTAAACAAGAAGTGTTTTGTATCTCAAGAAAATATTTGTTTACCTAATATTTAAGATACTTACACGTCTTTGTTCTCAAATGAAAAACCTTTTAATTTTAGCTATAATATTAAAAGGTTTTGACTGGCCTGTTGGTCTAGTAGTTAGTGATCCTGCCTGCTATGCCGGAAGTCGTGGGTTCGATTCCCACCCAGGACAAATGTTTGTGTGATGAGCACGATCATTTGTTCTGTGTCTGGGTGTAATTTATGTATAATATGTGGTGGGTGCTGGGTGTATTTATTTAGAAATATATAAGTATGTTTATCAGCTGTTTAGTACCTATAACACAAAGATCTCAAGCTTAACTTGGGACTAAATGGTGTTGTGTGAAAAGTTGTGAAATATTTATTATTTATTTATTAAAATACTGGAAAGAAAACGTAGGTCGTATGACGTAAAATCATTTTTTTTACGTCGGTTCCGAATATTATACATCTGTGTTGCTACCCAGCCTGCGGCATCGGACGCGAAGCGTCATACACAAATGGGGGACATTATAATAGGACGATACGCGATTTCAGAGCTCAAGGTCTTAGACAATTGTGCCGTTTTCAATGTTCAACATCTTGAATACCAGAGACGAAGCCGTTCTTAATTTAAAATGAGTTGAATAGACGATACATCAGGTACAGAGCTCCTTTATACAAACCTAACACATGTAGGTACATTTTTAATTATAGAAGACGAAACTAGGAAGAAGGTCAACATCTGAAGGGTAATTCCGGAACTTTAATGAACTTTCGCATTCTAATGTCTCAAAACGTCAAAAATACGTAAATTTTTGACAAGTTTTTGACGTTGATTGTCACTGAGATGAGGTTGCGACTGCACTTTCAACGTTTTAAATAACGGGAATCGACCTTCTGTATGCAACTAAATCGCCTAAATTCTTTTTTTCTTAGGGAATCCTTTCGTTCTCTACAAAAACTAACCCCAGTCAACTTCTGACACGAGAAATCTGGTTGCGTGAGCAACTAAAATGAAAATGTCTGTCGGGCAACAAAGTCGCCACTCACAAAATCCTTAACATCCCATATGAATTATTCAAGTTAAATATAATCTCAATTCACGAGTTCCAGTCCCAGTCCCTATTCTGACAACACAAAACGGGCACATAAATAATGCAACTAGCGAGTGACGTCACACGCAGCGCCGTTTGTAAACGAGATCGCATTTGAATTGTTATGGTATGCTCAGTTTAGTTTGGCTATTACGAGTACGTTGCGGATCGTGGAATCAAACGCTGCGTGGATACGTCATCACTGTACATTAGCACATGGACGCAGTAAGCTTCAAAGCGTATTCGGAATTCAAATTTGACATTCGAATGTCAGTGATGACAGTTAAGGCACTTAAGCAAATTGAGCAAATTCTATACACAACTAGCTGTACCCTGCCACGCTTCGCTGTGGCCCATTGTGATTGAATGGTTAAAAAAAAAGAGAAAATGACGTGTGGCACTCGGAGACTGCCGCGGTAAAGCTATTGCATAGCATTTTTTATCATTTCCTCTCCCCCTCCCCCCCTCTCCCCCACACCTCTCACACCGCCCCTCACCCCTCTCTCCCCTCCCCTCACCCCACCCTCACTTTCCCCTCCCGGCTCCTGCCTCTTCCCCTCCCCTCTCCCACTCCCTCCTTTTCCCTCCCCTTCCCCTCCCCTCTCCCACTCCCTCCTTTTCCCTCCCCTGCCACCACCCCTCCCCTCCCTCCCCTACACCTCCCTCCCCTCTCACAATCTCCCCACTCCGACACCCCACCCCCTCTCCCCCTCCCACTTCCCTCCCCGTCTCCCCCACCCACTCCCGTCCCCCTTCCCTCTCCTCGTCATATTTCAAAAAGTCGTTAAAAGTTCTGCTATGTATGACTATTAAAAAGCAAGGGTTGGTGATAAAAAAGTGCAAATTTAGATTTGTATGTATTTTTTGATGCCACATAATAAAAAAATAAAAAAAAATAAAAATTATGAAAAAAATAAAAATAAAAATTTGGGGTGAACACCTCTTATCACTTACAGGTTAGAAAAATAGATAGTAGCCGATTCTCAGGCTTACTGAATATGCATAAAAAATTTCATGAGAATCGGTCAAGCCGTTTCGGAGGAGTATGGGAACGAACATTGTGACACGAGAATTTTATATATAAGATAATCTACTCTAAATACCTACCTGCATTCTTTCTCTGTGCAAACGTTTCTGCTGTTTGATTTTAGTTCACCCAAAAGCGCATTCACAAAACTCATACTGATTGCATAAGAACTAAGAACAAAGCCAGAGTCGCTGAAAACTACGAACGGACATGTTTCTTCTAAACGTCATCACAACTTGAAAATTCACTGTACAACTTTGGACTTTGGTGCTTCTGACTGCTCATAACGCGGAACCAACATCTTAAACTGCTTTCCGAGGCACGGAGGAAGGAGTATTGATATTAAAACTGATCACTCATCTACGGACCAAACTCGTCAAGTGTAATTTAACCCTCAATCAACCCATAAAGCTGTTATAATTTAGCCACAACTTATGAACAATAATAAAATCTAATTCTGACAAAAGCTAGTGAACGGGATAAATGCCATGTCAGCCATGATGCTTTTTTTGAAGATGCTCAATTATTTTTCAAGCGGTACTCCAATGTGAACTGACTTTATGCGAAATCCTCAAAGCAAAGGTTATCGGAATCGTTGAAATCTAAGCTCAGAGAGACATGACTAAAAGTATGATAGTTTGGACTGTACGAAGATAAATTCAACGAAAGTTACATTAATACAATAGTAATATGTAGTATTAATGTAACTTTTACGAGTTTTGTTTCTATGAAATTTGTTAACCATAGGAAGTTCTTTGTTAGAGTCACGAGCTCTTGGCGTTTATGGATTCGTCATCAATCACCATCACGCTTCAAGAGATGTATAAATTGAATTGTATTAAATAAAAAAAAGCTGAAGAATCTCCGAGATAGGTAACTACGAACGTTCAAACTTATCAGAAACATTTTCTCAATTATGTGTTTAGTGTATGTACTATCCTTTCAAATAGGTAGTCCTAGGTAATTGACTGTTTTTAGTAAAAATAACTTTATTAAGCTACTTAAGAAGTTAATTAACTTACCTCTGTATACTCGTATTATAAATAATTAATAACGCACACTGAATCCCGCACTAGGATACTCTGTCATGCGGGGTTCAATCTCTTTCATCTAAAAAACTGGTGTGTATGTGTATGTCAGTGTGTGTTGCTTCCGAGCGCATGTGTGTGTGTGTCGTTTGAGTTAACTAGTAGATTGATTATTACAAGCTACATTTAATCAGTACGTAGTTATAAGTCCTCCGTAAAATTTATTACATACTTTTTTATTTATTTAATTTAAATAGAACGGCCGAAGCCAATTACACTATTTAACATAATTATAATTTATTAAATCATTCACTTCACAGTTCTCAATCATGTATTCTTCTCACAAAAATTCAAGCATTCTGACATTATCATCTTCCATTAATCCGCAAACATATCAAGACCTGTGCCTGAGTCCAGGAGAGCGTTAATAGACGCTACAGTCCGAGGAATAGGTGACTTGGAGTGCGCAATAGTACGGCTAGTTGGAACAGCCAGTAAGCGGTGCTTTCTGCCACGATAGTAATTGTCTGGGTCAAATAGATTGCAGATTTCGTTATGCAGATCAGGATCATCGATAATCCCCCTAAGAATTTTTAATACTACAGCCATCTGATCACGCGACCGCCTTACTTCTAGAGAGTTGAAACCTAAGCAACCCAACAGGAATTAAAAACGAATGCCCACTTTGAGCATACGCGGACGACAAGCCACATTCACCTTGATTCTATACTCCAAGACAGTGACGGATTAAGTAAGGAGGAAAGTTTTACTCTGTTAAAGCCCGCACTTCTATTTACGTACGAATTAGTTCTAGATTTAATCCTAACGTTGTAATAATACATTTTGTTGTTTGTCTGATTGCTGATTCTTATCATGCGACGAAAGTTCTAATTTAGGTTTGTTCGTGAAACTTTTCTCACTACTACGGTTTCAACAGTAAGTGATCAAAGTAAATGATCACGCTTGTATTTTATAAGGGTTCGACAGAGGTGCGTTTCGACAGTTATATTGAAAATGGTAAGCTTCCTACCGCTCCTGCAATCCATAAGACTAGCGATTTTATTAGAAAAAGATGTCCTATCTGTTGACAAGGAAGCTATGATTATAAAATGTACAGACGCCAGCACATCAAGTTACCCCAATGTGTCAAATTTTCCCAATTGAATATGAACCTTATTCTGTTTGCCATAAAGTGGAAAAACGATCAAAGAAATATGACACATTGGGGTAACTTGATGTGCTGCCGTCTGTACATTATGTACATAGCTATACTGAAGCAAGACACGCCCATATCGCTTAGTTACGAATATAAAAGCATTATAAGATAAAGATTCAAATAAAGGTACTGTCTGTCAGTCTTAGGTAAGCAAAGCAGATTTACATAGCAATAATAATTTAAACTAGATTTTCGGTGCCATCATCTGCCTAGCCCTTTCCCAACTCAGTTGGGGACGGCTTCAAGTCTATCTGGATGCATCTAGAAAGCAGTGTTTTATAATCTGACATCTACAACCCAGTTAGTGGAGCTCCTCAAATTACGAATTGAGCTCACGATTACTGACAAATGCTTGCACTGACTGATCTGGTCCCCTCATTCTGTATGGTTCTTTACTCAAAAGACCATCTCAGACACTAATCTGCATGGATCTTACATGATTTGACCAAGATAATGTCTGGACTTTAAAAGAGACTATGACCTCTGAGTTTCTTTCGGTGTTTCTTCTCAGAGTAGTCAGGTAGTGAAACTCCGATCTTATCTACTAGTTAAAAAAAAAGACGTGTAAAAGTGTTTGTGAAAACCTATTTACAGCAATAAATCATTAGTGGGTAATACGATACCCTGTGGTCACATTGGTTGTCAGACTTTCGGGCTTCTGACTGACCGTAACGACAGTCAAGGAACTTCAATCAAATAACTGCCGAGACCAACAGCTTGGACTCCCCATAACTTAACCTTAGATCGTGGACTCCCCATAACTTAACCTTCGATCGATACGTGTAGCTAATTATTTGGCTAACTCCTTAGACTTTCGCTACCACCAACAGATAATTATTTCAGTTCTTGATTCTTGTACATCTTGTCTTGTAAGCATGATTAACGAGCCACTAAACCAATCATAATACATTGCACAGCAAGACATTTTACGGTCAATATTGTCGTATATAAGATCAATACCAGCATTTGGCATCGCAAACCAATTATAATTGTCAGTGGTGTCTTAACTTTGGATAATTTACACTAGATCTTATAGTTAAGTATGTCGACGGTATAATTGTGACCGTCTACGAATGCGCAAGAGCTATCGGATCATATCATTTATTTTAAATATACATTTTACTACACAAAATTCAAAGTAAAATAAAAAAAATCCTCTTTTTGAGAATTGGAAGTAGGGTCTGATTGGTCTAGAGAATTGAAATTTGTACCAGACCTAATTTTATAACAATAGTGAGCAGTGAGGAAGGAATTTTGAAAATTCATCCCCTAAATGGTGCATTAGGATCGAGTCAATGCTAAGATAGGGGCATTTTTTAGCCTCGCAAAGGCCATTTGTTTATATCCCATGTTAGATTTAGTTTTTGTTGTTAATTCTGAACGTGTCCCAAATAAAGGTACCTTCTTTCCTTAATTTCTTTGTTTAAATTTTTGTTAACTTAGAAACGTGAATCTTGCCACTTTTACTTTAAGTTTTTGTATGTTAAAATTAGTTGCACTTGTCACCGGTTTTCGGGAACTGACCTTTAATAGAAAATGCCGAGGAGAAAATTTATCAGACACGCGAATTGTTTAAAATGAATTTTGCTTTGCTCTGCAGATGCTAGGCTGGTATTATTTTATGATGATATGATGGCACGAAATGTCCTAGATTGCAATCTGGTCTTCTATTATTTTATCAGGAATAGTTTAATAACAGGCATGTGAAGCGACAACCCTCGCAAACTAATATTAGTTTCTCATTTCATTCAGTTGGTAGTAAATTTTACCAGTTTACGGTTTTGGCACTGGCGGCGACAAACTTATATTTGCCGCCTCGAGAATTAGTTGCTTTTGTGTTACACTTTACTAAGCTTAACAATAGACATGAATCTAACGGTTGTTACTTTGTCTTTAGTGCATGCTCACACTGCATTTGGTCGGTTAAAATTCATCGAAGCATGGCCAAGTATTGAGTTTGAGTTTCATAGAGCGCAACAAAAGCTCGCGTAACTAATGTTCAGAAAACAAATTCGTATAGTGAGTGAATGCTTTTGGTTAGTAAAATCAATACTATCAGAACTAACAGACAGTTCAATTCGATATTTTGTGACGGGGCTATCTCAGACCGATCATCAAACATAGTTAAAAACACTCTCGACTAATTTCACCTTACACACAAAAAAAAATATCGAAATCTGTTCATCCGTTCGGAAGCTACGATGCCACAGAAAGACACACACACGCATGTTCTTGCGTCGGGGGATAAATATGGTCAAAACGACTAAAGAAAATGAAGATATTACACGAACACTGTTGTTCTGGCAAGAACTTTATCGTATTGAGATAAAATTGAATTTCCTTAGTTTTTGCGATCATTCGTACATCATATCACGTTTTATTGTTGAGATGATCATTTTGAACAGCCTGTTGGTATCGATATTTTATTCAAAACTTGAATCAGAAATTTACTGATTATAGATTGAAAGTTTGTTCGTAATAACATAGAATTAGTTTTTTTTATACATAATGGGTCTACTCTTGACCTCAATATTGTCCTGCGGTCAGAGATGAGGTCGACGATGGAACAAGCTTACCCAAAAGAAGCCTATTAACTCGCGACTTAAACTGATTGGGGTCATATGAACTCGGGAACACGGATGCAAGCAGGGAATTTCACTCGTTGGCTGTGCGCATAATGAAGGAACAGGCAAAGCGCTTCGTGCGAATGTGTGGAACATCTACAAGGAACGGGTGATAACCTGCAGTACGTCTGGATTCCCGATGTAAGAAAGGAGATGGTGGGATGAGCTCGTGGAGCTTTAGAGCACACTCACCGAAATACACTCTGTAAAAGACCGACAGATATGCAACTTTGCGGCGGTGGGCCAGGTTATGAAGCTTGGTACCCACCAGTTTTTCGTCACCAATAAGCCTCTTGGCTCCGCTCTCTACTGATTGTTTCAATACTTTAGAAGTCTTACCAAGGGGCATCGTTTAACTATGTTGGTTAGACACTGGTATTCAGCTGCATCCGTTTAGATATAAGTATTTGGTAGACGTTAGATGAAATCGTTGATTCATTCAACGGGTTAAGTGCTCATCAAAATATTTGGCACACATCATTCCCTTGGTGGTTGAAAATAACGGACAAAACGATGGTATTGCCAATTCTGATTCTTCTCAATTCTGGAAATGTTTTATGTTTTAGTCTCATAAATGTTTTATGAGACTTACGTACCTATATACTTGGAAAATAATAGGTTTACTGTCTTATTACTTAATAGAGAAAGAAAAATATTTTATTACATGGTTTTATACGTATTACAGAAACAATAATTACAACTCCTAGTCAACCTCGTTGGTCTAGTGGTCGCAAGCACTTCTGCGTAGCTTGACGCCCCAGGTTCAATCCCTGGAAAGGAAGAAGAGTTTTTCTTCTAAAACAATCAGCAGCCGAATCTGCCAATGTTAAAAGGTTTAGTGCAGCAGAATTGCTTGGTAGTAGCCCGGAGTCTGGATTTCTGCATGATTGATGACTATAAGCTCGCCCCCTCTTACATGGGACTTTAACATAACTGGCAATATGTAAGTGCACTGTAGTCTGCAGGTAAGCACACCTCTCTGCTTAACTCTTTGGAGATTACAGGCGTGATGTGATGTTAGTGTCCAAATAGCAAGTCAATCCTCAAAATAAGCCTCAACATCATAAATCAAAGTACAAAACATCCAATAGTTGTTCACAAAAAATATATTGTCGTTTTCGTAAGTCGTCCGTGAATTCAGTTTTTACGATGTGATGTTACGAAAGGACATATTAAATGAAGATTCAATATGTTAGGGTGGGCTGGGGCTGCCTGCGACACCATTAGGAAGTGGTGGCACGGAAAACCCTCGGAATGTGTTGCTGCGTTTAGTTGCGTACTCGACTTGCTGGTTTACTGGCGCTATCGAAGTTTCAAAGTGTGGGCAAGTGGCTTATTGTTTATGCTTTACAGTCTTCATTTTAGATTAACCTACAGTTTTTTATAACTAAGTATTGTGTTAGATTCTACTTTCAGATATATTTAGTTCCGAAATTTTCGGTACATATCGCCGTTCCAAATACATAATAATCAGGTTGTTCTTGTTATGAAGTAGCTTAAATATTTTGAGTACGAAACTAAAAATATCTTTATTGTTAAAGGGGAATTTTAAAGTAATTTAAGGTAAGTTATTTAATCTTACCTTAAATAAGTAAGTTTGCAAAAATAAAATCATCATTTATTATGAAATTTAGCTTGTAAAATAAATTATGATTGTATAAATATTTGCGTAGGTCAATAAATTCACAAAAATCTCAGAACTTCTTGCTGTATATATTATATTAAAAATAACATACAAATTTATTTACTTAACCCAAAACATTTAAACGAACACAATCAATTCACTCCTGTAAATCAATTTCAGTATTTAGACCGAGTAATATTTCAAGTGTACTGGCATGCGTAAACAAAGCATTGGCACAGATTCCAATGAAATGAAAGGATATGCGCCGTGGAAAAGCTCTCGACCCGAGGTCGCTCCAGGTGGAAATATCTTAGCCTCGAAATCTTTTAGTCTGGCTTAGGGTTGGAGTAAACTTCAAGTGGTAATCTGGCATAGAAAAAGACGTTTGACCTGTATACGGATGGAACAGTTCTTTAAATAGATTTTATAACATACTTTTACGCTTGCCATTTCGGGTAATTACAGAACGCCACCTCCATCCATATACCTTTTTCTTTGTTCAATGAATGTCAGACAAGTTTTCTAACCAACAAAAGCAAGCAAATTCCTAAATTTTCACGTGTTTTTGGTAGTTAGGTTAGGTTAGGTTAGGTTTAACGGGCAGGGGTGCGTGCAGAAAACCTCCTCGTGTGCCTGATTGCTGCTGGTTCCTTTCGAATACGTTCGGGGGAAAGAGCAGTCGTCGGGCCGGTGCACCCTGGGCACAGGCAATAATCGAGAGATTGTTGTCTGTGGCGAATTTCTGCGGCCACTCTCCACCTCTGCTTACAGAGGGTAGGAAGAGTGGACTCTTGAGGGGCCCTTTTCAGGGCCATCCGCGGAGGCGGGTCCGAGGGAGCGGTTTGTCCGAGTGCGTCTCGGCTTCAGGGTCGACGGGGTCGCGAAGGCAGTCGGCCGGAGGCAGCCCCGATGACCCTTGTCGTGGGGGGAGATGGCCCTAGGGGGGGTCGATTTCTCCCCCAAGCTGCTCGCTGGGACCCGGACTTTAGGCTTGACACGGAGGCGATGGGCGGGCGTCAGGCGCGGGGGCGCCTGCGCTCGCATTGCACCCGTCGCCACCTTAGTCGGTCCCTTCGGGGAAGCCAAGCGGGGTAATCGTCGGCGGGGGACTGGACGTGACGGCTATGCTGGATTCCCAGTCCCCCGCCAATACGACGAAGCGGGAAAAACGCTGGGTTGTTTTAGTGGGTATACCGGTGCGGTAAACCGGGGAGTCCCACATACCCCCCCCATCCCCCGATGGGCGGGTATGCGTAATTGTCATTTTTTCCCAGCGCAAACAAAAAAAAAAAAAAAAAAAAAAAAAAGGTTTAACGGGCAGGTGTCCGCAACTCAACGACCAAGCGCGTATTTTGCGTACGGGTGGGAATGTGCCCTATTCCATCCATCCTAGCTCCTCGAAGAAGGCCAGCAGCGGTTTAACGCTACTGGCGATCTCTCGGAGGGTACCTGGGTTTCCGAAGAACTTAGCCCTGTATGCGGCAACCACTGGGCAGTTGAGCAGCACGTGCGATGCCGTCTCGTCCTCCTCGACACATGCTCTGCACAGTGGGCTGTCTGTAACACCTAATACAAAGAGGTGTTTGTTAAATGGCCCGTGGCCTGTAATGGCAGCTGTGAGTATTCGCAGCTGCTGCTTAGTCAGCCGGAGACCTGTCTCGTGAAACGGCTATCAATTGTGGGAAGTGCTTCCCTGGCTTGCCTGCACTCACTTTGGTCCGACCATAGCTTGCCGTGTTGATCCCTGGTGCGTTTCCTTACCAGGGTGCGTAGGTATCCGAAGGGGAGTGGTACAACAGGTTCAGGTCCCATTGCCACCATGCTTGAACCCCTTCTGGCGAGTTCATCAGCGGCGTCATTGCCGCGAGAGTCGCTGTGTCCTTTGATCCATTGAATGGTTTTTGGTAGTTATAGATTGTAAGATGTGAATCATGTGAATGTTCTTAAAATACAGAAAATGTCCCTTTGGTCTTAATTGCATGCCGATTGTGAACAGATGCGAGTGTTCGTACTCTATCACTTAATATCATCATTATCTTATTATTTAACGTATTTAATATATTACTGTTTATAACAGGAACGCACTACCTTATGTGCTTTTATTCCTGCGTAGTGCATATGGCATTCGTGGGTTCCAGTTAAAAACCAGCGCAAGATAGTACACACTGTGTACTCATCTGTCATTATTCTGAGCTGAGGCTCTTTTGGCATAAAAATCTTTGCCTTCTGCATATTTTATAGTAACTTTTTAAGATGTATTTATTTTTGCTGTAATGGTAATAAAACGCGTATTTCGTCCTTTCTATTCTTTCTATCTCTTTGAAGATCATAACCAATAAGGTCCTTCTAGGGTGTCGTCTCCCAGCGCTTCCAGATATAGATTTTTAATCAACAACATTAGGATTTTACGGATTTCTGTCGACTAACAACAGCAAAATTAATTTTAATACTTCTGCAAACCGTCGCTATGTGAGAAAATTAACTAGAATTTAATATAGATTTTTAATAGTCATCGTTAGTTTCAGTCGCTTTATTAACAGAGTTTAACGATAATTTCTTCTGGCATAAAATAAATATAAGGGATTTGTTACTACAGCAGCGTTAATAGTTAAGAAATACGATGTACTTTCAAAGAAATGGGTAGAACATTAACCGTGGCCATTTTGCTTGTTGACTCACAGCGACATTCAATTGTTCTCAGATCATCAAATGGGTTAAAAGTGTGTAACGGGTGTTGAGTGAACTTTCTATGATCTTGCTTGTTACTTACTATGAATGATTTTGGTGATTACACTATAATAGTAAAACTACTTTTTCGGTAAGTTGTTGTCATTATTCATCGCTAAACAATACTTTCTTGGAAACTTTCACTTGTTTCTGTTTATTTTGATTTCTGGGGAGAATGCATCAGTTTAGTCATTTTGCTTCTGTGTATTTAACCGCTTTCCTGTCCCATCAGTCACATATGACTCACGTTGATTGTTGAACTCTCGTGTTAACTTTGCGGACAGTGAAAGTGTTTTAAAATCTATGCAGGATTGTTTCTTGATTACTCCGTAATAAGTAATAAAGATACTCCAATCCTATTAAGTGTATTAATATTCAATTTAAATTATATTCCAATGCAAACAGCTGATGTTAAACTTAAACTACAATATAAATATTACAAACTTTAACTCTTCTTTTGGCATGATTAGTGACTTAACTAGTTTTAATACCGCCCAAGGGGCTCTGTCTCTACAATATGATAGAAATTAAATCCTTGGTCATAGCAGAAGATATTCATATCACTAAGCAACACTACACATAAAATTCTTAGTTCAAATACAACTATAAATATCTACACACTACACAGAGATGAATGACCCAAGCCATCAATCAAAATTGGCATCCCATATGCCGTATGTTTGTTCAAAATTACAACGTCAAACAGTTATATTGAGGAAACCATAAAGTTTGTATAATCGTAAAAGCTAACTTGGGTGGCAGCCAACGGCCAATGAAAAATAATTCGACATTCGACGTTCAATGAAGTCAGAACTATTGAACTTGAGGAATTAAGAGTACCTACAGGCGTACTTACCTACATACATATAGGGCGACTGGTAATTAGTGACCGATACTTAAACACGAGATTGTCTGTGAATCATGATTTCAATAAACTTTCCCAAAAAATCTTTTTTTTATACTTACACAATAACTTATAACACAATAAAATAACAAAAACGCTGTTTGGAATTCCCGCGCGCGGGCCTGTGATCGATCACAGTAGGCACGAATCAGCACAATCTATCAGCTGATAGCCTGACCTCGGGAAGGGCAAAATCTACTAGTAGTAGTAGCGTCACTCGCTCCCCCGCCACCCCCACCGCTCTAGTAGTGCAGTACTGACGTAATTGAATTAATTGAAAGTTAATGAGCATAAAAAAAGAGAAAGTTTCTTTGAGAAAGTTACACGTAATCATGAGTACAATCACGTGTTTAATATCGGTCACTAATTACCAGTCACCCTATATACTTACGCCTTTTTCCCATAAAGGGTCTTTGGGATTATATTTTCAAAGAAAAGATAGCTTTAATGAACATACCGTAACGACTGTCAAATATCTACAAATGACAACCGAGACCAACAGCTTAACGTGCTTTTCCACGGACCAACTTCGTCAAGCGTAGTTTACCTTCGATCGAGCCTTGTGGTTGTCATTATTTAGCCACAACCTCAAGTCAAGAGGTTACAAAGTATCTACAGATTGTGGATAATGCACATAGGAACACACAAAATTATACACACATATATTAGGGGCAATTCCCGTGTCAATGTGTCAAAATACGTTTAATTCCCCTACGGGAATTAAACGTATTTTGACGTTTGTACGTGTTTTCGTTAAAAACTTGTCAAAAATGTAGATTTTTGACAAGTTTTTGACATTAGATTGTTGTTGAGAATTTGAACGTTTTCAATTACGCGAATTGGCTTTCTGACCATACACGCACGCTGCCCCTCCGCAGACGCGAGTACTACGCACTTAATTTTTAGAAGAGCATCACTATTAAGGGCAGTGTCCATCTAGGGCGTCCCCTCCAGCTTTTCCCCATACATCAGAAGCAGGAAACAGGAACTTCCGAGTTTATTGCGTTTCAGAGCATCCTGCAGACAGTTATTGCATCATTACTACGTCACGTAGCTTGTATGCGTATCCGTGTAAGGTAATATCGGAAATCAATGAACCGCTTTTGATGGGGACTTTGCTTTACACGGATTATTATTACATTTTTGTGTGTCAGTATTATAAGATATTGTCGTGGGAATAATAATACAAAATTCAAGCACGTGTAGATACTTTAGAACTGTTAGTTTAACAAGATCGATGGAAAAGGTAAGTATTACTTAACCGTCTGACCTCAGCAACCCAGTTACTGGGTATCACGATGCTCTCTGGTAAGACTGGGTGTCAGACTTTCGGGCTTCTAACTACCCATAAGGACCGTTAAAGACCTCCTACAAATGACAGTCAGGACCAAGAAGCATGCATGGCCGGGTCCCGTAGTCAAAAAGTCAAAAAGATTGGTCACCCATCCTCGGATCAACCTCGAGATGCGTTGCTTAACCTCGACCGACCAACAAGCGGCCAAGATAAAATCTTTGTTTGTAAAATAAAAGAATATAGTAAACAACCCGGAATCACTTGCCGTTTTAGTCGTGAAACGTTTATCAATGTGTATGTCTATAGGCTTATCTTGGATCAGCTGAGTTTTCTACTGGACCACCATTTTAATTAGCTTTCGTAGTTGTTATGGGCTTCGTATTAATTAATATTGTTTACGTGACTAACTGATCTTACTTTGATAGCGTTGATTGTTCGCCTTTTATACGTGTTAACTCATCGTCCTTGATGTTGAAAGATGACAGAACAAAGAATTAGAAGTTCAAACTAATCCTCACTACTGTAAAGTTGTTGTTTGACTACTGAACTATTGAACTGATACGAAGCATATCGAAAAGTGCAACCGGTGCAACGTAGAATAGTAACCAAAAATCTTAAACCTAAATCTCAGCCTATAAGAAATCCGAGCATTTCCAAACTGTGAGGGGAAGCTGTATTGGGCGCCTTGGATGTGCATAAACTGGTAAAAAAATCAACAATTTTAGGTCCAGGATCATGTACGCAGCTCTTGAAATGCGGATGTCTGTCGAGGTCCCTTTTACCCAGCACTTCACTTTACATTATAATACAAAGTCCTCCGCGGCGTCTGTGTGTCTGTTTGCGATACACTCAAAAACTCCTGCACCAATTTTCATGTTGTCCCACCAATGAATAGAGTGGTCCTCGAGGAAGGCATACAAAAACTTTTATGTATGTATTGGCTAAATTATAATGGTATTGGATGGAGGTGTCAGATAAGCTACCTGGAAACTGGGCGCGATAACAAAACATCCACGCGGGCGAAAACGCAAGCATCAGCTAGTACAATGTATAACTATTAACTTGATATAATGTTATCTTCAAACGCCACCTGTCCAAAAGAATTCAAGATAATAAATACAATAACTCATCACCAGCCGGAAGGCTCAAGTATTAATTCTCTTTGTAAGTCTTAATTACTATTAGTAGTTCCTCTAATAAAAGTAACAAAGAGGAAATAAATCTAACCCCGGGAGAGAGGTAGTTGCGTAGTTACTTCTATTGTTATGTGTTTTCTTTAGACGACAATGTTTAGTCGGATGAAAGTTTCCAAGCAACAAGGCTCAGTCACCGGGAAAATATTTCTTGTGCGGTCCACCGCAAATAATCGCGTCTTTTTTATACAGGTCAACAAAAATGATTAAACATGTAGCACACATTATTTGTTTACATCTGAGCCATGTAATAAGTTTGAGTATTATAAGTGGAACATTCCCAGAAAGCCTAAAAATTTCGATATTTAAACCTCTTTTAAAAAAAAAAATTAAACAGCAACTTTATTGCTTGGCATTATTGTCCATTTTCTCTAAAATTTTTGAAAAATATTATTACCTAGTTGTAATAATATTTTATTATACTTAGCCACGCATCACGCTGCATGTTGCGTGTCTCTGATCTGAATGAACACGTGGATGCATTTTCTGTGTGTTGGGCTGTGTGTGTGTTCTATACAAACGGAGATACTTATAAGCAACGTTAAAACACGCATTCACGCGCTAAGTACGCTACGTGGTGCTAATCGCCCTAATGTTACTTTTCTGACCAAACCATCACCAAACGCCTAATCTTTTTCCAACTACGTAGAGGTTGGCGTCCAATCTAACTGCATACAGTTTTTAACTAGTGTCTTACATGAAGCGCCTGCCTATCTGTTCTCCACAACCCAATGACTGGATAACACGAAACTCCTTGGTTAAACAGGTTACCAGATTCTAAGGCATCTACATTTCTGACAACTCGTAACGACTGTCTAAGATCTACAAAAGACAGCCGGGACCGATAGCTTAACGTTCCGAGGGTCTTGATAGATAATGAACGGCCTGCCATCCACGGAACGACCTCGGCAAGGGTAGCTTAACCTTCTATCGACCCATGTGGCCCACTGTTTACTTGAACCTCTAACTGGCAGCCCCACTACGTAATAACGCCTGACAGGCTGATTGCTGATCACATTTAATTATAATTAGCGTACAGAAAGAAGCCTTTTACATCATCCAGTAGACGGATGACCTACTTATTATTTATTTCGGGAAACAAGTTAAAGAATTCGTACGTATATGTAAAGATAATTAAACATTTATTTAAAATCCGGGCAACGTTAATTGGCATCAAAAATTATCTGAACAATCATACAACAATGACAGGGCTGTCAAAAATAACAACAAGAGTTTCATATTACAATATTTTAGGAGAAATTAATCATTCTGTTTGTGGTTTGAATGTTATACGAATGTGGATGTCAATTAAATTAAATTAAATTTTATCATTGGATTTTGATAACTGATGATCGGTTCAGTATAATTAACATCAATCATGGCGTGGTTTTAAATGAAACTCAATAGTTACGCGGTTCGTTGGTATTTAGTACGTTGCACAATTATCACAATTTTAATTCCATTAATACGATGGTGACACTATCAAACATAATTAAGACAAAATGAGATAAAATAAAATAATGTTTTTTTTTCTGTAAATAGATGTTTTCAGACTGTTTTACGAGTCATTATGTATTAATGAACATTTCCAAATTGACCGATGCCTGAAAAGAAATGTTGAAAGAAACTCAGGGGTCATGGTGGCTTTTGAAGTCCAGACATAGATTGTATTAATATATCTATACTATGCGAGTGTCTCGGTGCAAAGCAAAGTCTACAAAATACCTTTTGAAGAAAGAACCAATGCACCTTTGAGTTTGTTGTCAGGTTCCTGTTAAGAAAAGTCTATGTAGTATTTAATTTGAGTTTCTAAATATGTATATGTAGAAACAATAATTAATGAAAGTTAAAAATAATAGTAAATAGTTAATAGAATATAATGCAGACAGAATGACGATAAAAGAAATATAAAGACCGTAAAAAAAATAATGTGTGAATGATTATGAATCATGATAATTTAGATTTATGTAGGTAGATTTAACCAAGTTCAAACAACACGGTTTGTTGTTTGAATGTTTATCATAATAACGTGGAAACAAAGGTGGTAGCCCTACGTCACAGCACCGGAGACAGGGGAGCGCACAAAACCGAATGCCTTAATTTAATATAAGTCAATTTGGGCCAATTTAATTCCGCGTCCATGCAGCCGCTTTACGACAGTACATCATAACTTGTGTCTGTCTCTTTCACACTTAGGGAAAAGCGCATACGGCCCTCGCGTGTTTTCAGTTAACGCTGGTATCGAGTTAAGAAGTCACAAACATACATCGATGTTTCGCGATGTTATATTGAGTTGGTGACTCGGTGTTTGGCGGCGATGGTAAATAATTTTGCTGGAAAACAAATAGTCAGTTCTAGACTAAGTTTTTCTGAAGAAGAACTCAATGGGGAAAGGAAATTTATTGCCGTAGCTTTTTTATGGTTGCATCGGAGTGCATTTTAGGACTTGTAAAGAAAACTTTTCAAATTTTATGGGAAAGTAAAATGATTAACGCTCGGGAAAAGTCTAGGTTCTTCTAATAAACCGGGACCCTCATAAACCTTTCAGCTAAGTAATCGTTTAGTATTTCGAATAACACGGGAATTAAGTTAACCGTCTGAGACTAGTTTCGTCTGAAATTAAATTACGAGTAGTTACGGTGGCGTCAGCCGTTCGCACGAATATCAATCACGGAGTTAGTTAAATGTCACTCAGAGACTAATAATACCTGGAATTATGAGTAAACCATTAAATTACATTTATAACAGTTTTTTATTGGAGTCAATCTTAATCTCACCGTCCGGAAAATTACGGTGTACTTAGCCATAAACCGTATGTCTCCATAATGAATTACAATGCAGAAGAATTTTTTGACGCTTTGTAGTTATTTATTGTTAGTTTTAGTTATTTAATTATTTTAAGTTTTTGCTAAGATTAAAAGTTTTTAGTATTTTCACAGGAATTAATACTACATTCACCTTGATTTAACAATTTTCAAACAAAACATTACAATAACAGAAAGAAAGAAAGAAGCAATATTTATTGGCAACAGGTAAAAACTTGCACGCACTGTAAAACATGAAAATAACAAAACAAAAATAGTAAAAAAAGACATGTCTCACGGCGCCGCCAAAAGGCTCAATAATTTTTATTACCTCTAAAAAGTAGATAAATGCTCTACTTATAATAATTTTGTTTACATTACCCACTAAATTACGGCTTGGGAACGCCAATCGGGCGAACAATAATAGTCTTTAGGTAACTTTTACGACTACAAGATAAACCTTATTTATTAACGGCACATTACCGTCTAGAATATTTGAGAAAGATTTAATTATCTAGAACAGCAGTTCCCAAAGTGTGGATCGTGTAATTATTAGGTGTGGAACTCGAAAAGTACCTAGTGATGACAACGGATCAACATACGTACCGCAATAATTTTTGGACTTAGATTATTAAAATAGATATTATTATTAAAACTCATCATCTGTCTAGCCTTTTCCCAAATCCTATGTTTAGGTCGACTTTCAGTTTGACCAGGGGCTCGAGTCTACTATTGCAATCGTGTCTCAATGACCGGTCATTGATCGAATATTTGACAACTTTGACAGTTTTTGTATGGGTAATGTGTCATAAGTTTGACGTTTAAATACGTCAAAAATCGATCATTGACCGGTCATTGAGACACGATTACAATAGCAGACTCGACCCCCAGATGTATATTTGAATGCCAGTGTTTTACATGGGGCGATTGATGGTTTGACTTCCAACCCTGTCAAAGATACACATGGCATCCGGGACCACGGGCTTACCGTGCTTTTTGAGTCACGGAGGAATCTTGGTTTATTTATACTGAATGGTCAGCCATCCATGGATCGACCTCGTCAATCGCACCTTAACCTTCGATCTACCCGAGCAGCTGTCATTATTTAGCCTCATGCTCTTCAAGATATTTTTATGTTAACTAAATACCGTAAAAAATAGGACTTAACTACAATGACAAAAAACGATACTAATCTAAATGGTCGGCTCAAAATTTGGTAGTTTTTGAAAGATGGGTCGCGGTCCAGAAAATTTCGAAAACCACTGGTTAGGACTAAAAATCTAATTAAGTCAACGCTACCTTTGTTTATACTACTATCCAGTCTATGATTGAAAGTTTAATAACTTCTGATTAAGTATATGAGGCTCTTATATCTTCACCGTGAAGTATTCATATGCCGCCTTAAGTGGGCACTACTGAATATTACGCTCGTGATACAGGTCCTGATGAAGAGGTCTTATAAAATGGACTTAGGATGTCATACAGTGATCTTGGGGAGCCTAATTATAATAAGCTGCTAAATGTTGTTATTACAGCCTCGGTTTGAGGATGCAGGGAAGATTTTTTACCCTTCGTTGAATTTCGTTAGAGCTTTAAGTAATTGAAAAAATAACACAACAAGCAACTCTGCCGAAGAAAATTGATACGACACATGTCTTACTGCCTCTCTGGTCTAGTGGCCCGAAGGGTGACTGCCGAGTAAGGGGTTTTGGGATCCATTCTCGGGTCGCGTAAAGTTTTATTGGATTTTTCCACCTGCAATTTCACAGTTACAGCCTGGAGTCTGTTTTGCCGCCCATGGGCCCCTGACCTAGCTTCATATGCCATTGAAAAATACCTCTCAGGCATCTGTTTGCTCACGATATTTTCCTTCCACCATTTCAGACACTAATCTGCATGGATCTTACCAAGATTCTTTAAACTGGGACTGTGACCTCTGAGTTTCTTCTCTGAGTTTTTCTCAAAGTACTCAGATAGTAAAACACCGACCTCACCTTCCAGTTAAAAAATGACAGGTGTAAAAGTTTGTAAGATAACATTTTTTTTTAATTTTTTGAAGCCCTAGCTCCTGAGCTAGGTAGCAATCTGTGTTACAGGAGATAGTGTCTTCACCCAGATGCAAGTGGTACATGTGATTACTTATTTATTTATGAAGACCCTATTTACAGAAATAAATATCAATTATCATTCACAGATTTTAAAGCAAGCTATGGTTATTGCCGTGCCTTGGGTTTGAACTCGAGACCTATTACTTGGCAGTCGGCTGGTTAAACCACTAAGTTATCACTGCTACTGTTCCATGTTAAACAATAAAAAACATATTTAATTGTTTGTTAAGACATAGGAAAATTTTGTCC
Source organism: Euplexia lucipara (assembly GCA_921972225.1). NCBI lineage: Eukaryota > Metazoa > Arthropoda > Insecta > Lepidoptera > Noctuidae > Euplexia > Euplexia lucipara. The sequence goes on along the minus strand of OV179144.1, from coordinate 8,647,495 downwards.
TAATTTGCGTCTAAGCCTAGTTTGAAATCTTGTTGCTTAAAAAACAAATTATAAAACTAACGATGTAGACAATTTAATTTAAATTTTAAAGACGAACAGGTGAAGATAAAATATTTATTTTTTTGTAGCTAATAGTATGATGAAAATATCTCGAATTTGCCAAAAATTACACATAGAATGTCGTTAAAGTTTTTTTTCTATAGGCATAACATATTCTTATTGCGAAGAGCGATGAGATACACAAATAAGTAATTGCATTTTTGACACAATTTGATTTTAAGATGTTAAATTATCTTTCTGGTTAGAAGTTAGTTGGGTAGGCGTCATATTTATATCACACTGTATTTTTACACTTAAAGAATTATCAATATACATACAAAAAATCACGCCTGTATTCCCCAAAGGGCTTAGTAGAGGTGTAGCTATAACAAACCCACACTTTACTAGTTAAGTAACATGTAATAAGGGGCGAGCCTCTAAAGGCACAAATCCAGACTCCAGGATGTTACTAAGAAATACCAAATGGGAAAAAAACCAATAACGCTTTGCCCCACCAAGGGATTGAACTCTGAACCTCATCTTGAGCAAAAGCGATGCGTAGACGTTACATTTATATCACACTGCCTTAATAAAACACTAGTGTTTATTATATGTTCAAATTTACTTTCTATTAGTATCTATCTTTTCTACTAACCATCAAAAGTCGGCAGCTTGTCAAGTGTCCCTCATAAAAAACGAAACACATTATCACTTAGGCAAGTAGTTCCACAAACATAATTTGCAGTACACCTTTTAGTACCAAGCACGTGCTATATTATCAGTATAATTTTGCTAAATAGTCACCAGTTTTACAAATAACGATAATTATCACAAAGCTTTTAGTCTGAGAATTTAAATGCCGCGGCGAGAATTCTTCAAGGAAACGTTACGGAACTCTTTATTTTATTATTTATAGTCAGAGAGCCAGTGGCCCAATCTGTGTATTTTATAGTATCTGTTAAAGACGTGGTTACATTAATTTCATGTTACTAGTGAGTAGGACTGGATGACCTGGACTGCCCGATGAATTTAGTTCACAATTAGGCAAATTATTTTAAACCATTTATTCTGGAAAATCTTAATCAATCATGTGTGTGTTTTAAAATAAATGATTTGAATATTTTAATCCACACTGGCCTTGACCTTAATTTTTCGTTATTATTTTTAATTTCCAATGTATTATGGACGGTTTGTTAATTTAATTGTATTTAAGATGCTTTCCTGACTATGCACAACGCTACATATCATAACACATATTTTTAGAATAATCATTCACCTAAATTCCAAAACTCAGAAGTATTGATATTTTATGATCTAAATCTGTTTATCAAAAAGTCAGACAAACCGACAAAAAACTTTTTTGTTTGTTCTTCTGACTTTATTCCTATGATACAAAAAATTTGGTCGTCAGCTCTCCTACTATTAGTGAAGAACAGTGGTACAAACGTACTATGAGCTGTGTTATTGTTTTAGTGATTAATGTTCATTATTTGTCTGAACATGAACAGTTAATAGTGTGTTCTGATTTATAGTCATTCACGCAATGAAGTCGCTAATACGCGATGTGATGTGTCTGATGTGTTTACGAACGACGATGTCCTGGTTTGATCTGATTGCATTATGAAGTGTTTTGATTTACAGTAAAATATTTACATTGCTTTATATTTCATAGAGCAACTAAGTGTGGCCAATGTGTACTGTATTTATAAATGAATTTATTGTATGTACTTCAAATAAATAAATCTGTGAATGAGTTTAAATTTTGCTGTGCCCGTTTGATAGCAATTGGCTCGTCACCTACATACATGGGACTTTAACATTCTTGGCTATAGTGGGTGCTCTGTTATACATCTATAGACCTCCGACTTACTCTTCGAAAAATACAAGCGTGATGTTATGTTAACCTTTTACATAAATTATTAAAATTATATTATTCGCCTCGTGTTTGCAAGCAATATTGCTGAACGAGAGATCCTAGGTTCGATTCCCGGGTTGGGGAATAGTGTTACTGGGTTTTTCTACCAACATTTCCCCGCTCGGGATTTGTGCTCAGTTGATGGAAATAAAATCGTCCTCTATTTCTTTAACTGGCAAAATGTGGGTGTTCATTTGGAATACCTACTGAACGCTTGAGGTAATACAGGAGTAATATAATCCTAAATAAACACATGAAAAACATTTATAAATCTAGTGTGCAATAGGGTGACAATAGGGCCTTATCGCAAAAGGCAATTTTAACAAACTTTTTTAAGTATATATATACAACGGGTATAAAATAAGAACTATAATAGTGAATTTTCATGTTTTAATTTAATACTGACTTAGGCGTTTCGTCTACTTATTACAATATATTCTATTCATTTTAAATCAACAACAACAATTTCATATTCATGAATAATTACTAAATAAAAAACACAAACAAAAGCACTAACAATTATTATTTAGACAGTTCCTACAAAACACTTCACAAAATATCAAAAAACCGCAAACAAATACAAAAGCAGATAGCAGTATCTAAGCTACGTAGCTTTGTTACGTTTTAAAATAGATACCTCCCTCCTTCACCCCCTCGTAAGGTGAGGACTCCGCTCAGCTGATTGGCGATCTCATTAAAATCAGGAAAGAACCAGCAACGTTTACTTCGCTGTTATGTTGCGTCCAAAGTGCTCTTTCATCTTTTTTATATTTTCCCTTTTTCTATTTAAGGTGGATGCTCGCAACTTTTTCTAGAATAACTGTTTTAAAAATATTTTTGCTTGTCAAAAAAAGGATAGGTTCAGTTCGCTAGCAAAATTGAGAATAGTAAGTATATGAATATATTAATGTAGACCTGTGACAGTCGCTATGGTTGGTCAGAGCCCTGAAAGCCCGATAACCAGCTTAATTATGGAATATCGTTTAACCCAGTAACTGGGCTGTGGACTTATAGATGTCAGACAGGTAGTCGCTCCACTGGTTTTGGTCAATATCCTGATCAACTAGAAGCCGACACCAACTTAGTTGAAAAGGCTAGGCAGATCAACATCTGCCTAGCCTTTTCAACTAAGTTAGATTATATTATACTTCAACAAGTATAATATAATCCTACTAATATTATAAACGCAAAAGTTTGTGAGGATGGATGGATAGATGTTTGTTACTCCTTCACGTAAAAACTACTGAATGGATTTTAATAAATATTGGTATGGAGTTAGCTGACAGCCTGGATTAAAACATAGGCTACTTTTTATCCCTGTATTCCCACGGGAACGGGACCTACGTGGGTAAAACGCGAGACGTCTGCTAGTATAATATAAATCTCATTGAACAAATAAGAAAAAGAAGAAGTGAATTCTCAGTGAAGTAATATTTATGAAACAAAAGAGAAATTAAAATATTACAGGTTTATCTTACGTTCTGGTTCTATTGACAATATTTAACTTCATATTTCTTAGGATTTTCTATACAATAGCAGCAAAACTATTATTTTTAATCCTCAGATAAAATTATTGAACGTTAAAAGACTTGGTGTTTCTTATTTTTATATACACAAGAAGAAAGTTGAATACTCGCAGTAACATATTATAAAAAGTCGAACGACACATTGTTAGGCCATCACATTCGTCATATATCTCCATCAATACATATTGTGAACAGAAAACGAAAATAGCCCGCTAATAACATAAACAGACTGTAATCATCCATCTGCCAAGCGCTGTAGTTACGACAATTTACCCTTTGACCGTTCATTGTGGTGACAAACGGAAGGTCAACTTACCATTGTCTGTTGTAGCTATTTACAGACTGGTAAGGTTTTCTTTTCATTTGCTTTGAAACTGCCTAAACAAAATGAGCCTCTGAGAGGCATCAAATGCCGGTTTCCTTACGATGTTTTCCTTAACCGTTTTTAAACCAAGTAATAATTCTACAATACGCATATGAATGGTAAAAGTTAGAGGTGCGTGGCTTGAGCTCGAACTCGAGACTAGTCGAGATCTAAGACTAAGCCAAGTGTAGTGGCTATCTGGTCGGCTGGCACTATGCTTGGCTTAATAATATGTAAAATTATCGTGTCAAAGTGTTTGTTACCAAAACTCCTCCGAAACGGTTTGACCGATCCTTATGAAATTTTGTGAGTACCTATATTCAGTAGATTGGAGAATGAAGTAAATGAAACAAAAACTAAATAAAAGTAATAAATGGATTCTAAGGCGAAGCGTAGTTGGCCGAGATATTTAGTATGTTTATAATACCACCACACTGAATTCCTACTATTTTACTTTTATTCTGTGTATAGGTTTTTATGCATCCTAAAGGGATCTATTATATTCGACGCGTCCGTCAGTGCTGCGGTATCAATTGTTTTATATATTTTTGAATTATTGAACTATTTTATGCAGAGTCTTTGACTTTTTTATTGATATAATTCGTGTGCGTTTCCTATACTTTTCGTCTTAAAACTATTATGAATCTTTATCTATATTCCAAGAGGAAAGTTGAGAACATTCCCCTTAACAAAGTAAAATAAAAAAAATGCGGCACAAAATATTTTGTAAGTATTTCCGAGATTGGATTGACAGGATCTTGAGACTTCAAAGTGTCATTTCGAGGATTGCGTATTATGACTTTTCTGTTTGTTGTGCTGATCCTAATAATGCGAATTGGAAAGATGAGTGGGTCAATCTGTAATATTGTAATTTTATTTATATTTTTAAGGAGAACTTCGCAGGTAGCAGGCGGTGTAGCAAAATTGTGATTCAAAATATTGCGCCTTAATGAGATTTTATTGTAACATAGCAATCGTCCTGCGGTTTCATCCGCGTAGGTCCCGTTCCCGTGGGAAAACAGGGATAAAAAGTAGTGTTATGTGTTAATCCAGGGTGTCAGCTAACTCCATACCAAATTTAATTAAAATCCATTTAGTAGTTATTATAATACGTCAAAGAGGAACAAACATCCATCCTTCCATCCATCCTCACAAACTTTCGCGTTTATACTATATTATTATTATAACATTGGAATCATACAAAACAATAACCCTGTTTTGTTAAACACCCAATTTTCGCTAGATAAGTTAAAGTCCCATGTAATAGAAGGCGAACTTAATACTATCAACCGGGCACAAATCCCGCAAATAGCACTTTTGTCTGACCCAGGAATTGAACTGGCACCTCATGCTCGCAAGACAAATGAGGCAGGAAAGGCAATAACATTCGGCATTGACAATTTTGTTTACAAAGCCTTTTCCATACAAAGTTCGATACTTAAAGTTACATTATACAGGGTGTAATAGAACTAAACCCTGTATAATGTAACTGTAACCAACATGATTTATTTTTTACTGATATTGTTTTTGCTTAAAACTGTATAAACCAAGAAATGAGCGTCACTTCTACTTATCTAACTCAATCAGTTTACTTTAAACATCATAAAAATAAGTAAAAATGGCACCTCATTTCATTAAAGACTACAATAGGCGACTGCACGTTAGCTTCGGCCCCTCGTACGCCTTTCAAAGGTCCGGAACCTAAGGGTTCCGAGAAATAAAAGCGTAGAAAATTATTGCCAAAGAGTATTAATTGTAGTACTACGTAGGTACCTACATGCTATAGTCTGAGTTTAATAGCGTAGAACTATACATAAGAAATTTAATGTTGGGATGAGCTACAGTTACTATTCTCCTAGCTAGGTAGCAAAGAAACCTGTGTTAAAGAGAAAAAAATATATTTACATTTCTTCTTTCATCCAAAATCTCATTATGTCACACAGAAATCATGATTTTATACAGTTTATAGCGAAAAAAACAACAGAAAATACATGGAAATTAGGAAAACCCGACGAAAGTTTTTTACGTTAAATCATGTCCTAAACTCATGGTATGTAGATGTGCGTCAATGTCCCTAACATCCTGTATTTGGGTCACCTAAAACACGTAACAAAGAAAACCACGGCCAAAGTTATAATCGGCAGAGCTTAAATATGGCAGTAGCCAATCTCTAATCCGTATGACTTCAACCAGCTTAACCGATTGCATAGTTCAGGGGGTTTCAGTGGCATAACAGACATTATTTGGATAAGCTTTCATCGGTTTACAGACCCGCATCTACAGGCATGCTTTGTTTTTGATCAGTTCGGGGTTCGTGTCAATTTTTTGTTTTATTTGTGCACTGATTTAATTTTGATTGATCATTCATAGTAAACAAATAGACCTCAAAGTCAATTTCCTTAGACAACTAACTTCCTTACGTTCTAACATACGAACACAAGACGCCACCTGATGCCCACAGAACGAACTTTCTTTTCTCTTCACAGAGTAATTTGCCCAATTAGGAAAACGCCTCTCCGCATCACCGGCCACGGAGATTGCCTGCCTTATGAATCTCTTAATACGCAGTGTCCTTAGGATCGGGCATTCATTACGAAAGTACCTCGTAATTGGCTCGTGACGTCGTGATTGGATTCCATCAGTAGTGGAATATTAAATGATTCTTATTAGGTAGTTAAGTGATTGGGAGTAATATTAATATGTTAGTTGCCTTTGCGGAGTATTTTGATACGGTACAGCTTTTTAACACCCTACATATTGTCGTGTTGGATGGCCATTCATTAATAATATTCTAACACCACTTCGTGCTTCGGAAAGTACGTTGGTTCCGGCTGTCATATACTGATCTTTGAAGAGTCGTTACCTGTAGTTGAAACCCCGAAAGTATACAGCCAAGGTGTATAGTGTTATCCAGCTACTGAGTTGTGGCGGGCAGATAGGTAGTCACTCCGTGGAAAATACTGGTATTCATTCACTAACACCCAATCAGACTGGAACCCCCATTTAGTTGGGAAAAGATAGGCAGATGAAGTTGATGCCATCAGTTTCGTAAATGCCATCACTTTGCGACCACTACAGGACATCGCGACTTTCCTAGAAAGTGATAAGTAAATGAAATGCGATGGGTACTTTCACATGACGATGCTCACATTCAAGTAACATATAATGTACAGACGCCAGCACATCAAGTTACCCCAATGTGTCAAATTTTCCCAATTGAATATGAACCTTATTGCGTTCGACATAAAGTTGAAAAACGATCAAAGAAATTTTACACATTGGGGTAACTTGATGTTCTGATGTCTGTACTTGTACGTTTATTGATTATCTACTGATTAACTGTAAACTCATTCATGCATCGATAAAACATTAAAAAAAACAATTAACTATCCTAAAATTCACACAGCTTTGAATAATTTATCCGCATCGCTGTCTCTATGTTTAGATATTAATATTAAAACAAATAACTTTATGACGAAAAGTTTCATAATTTAGTTCTAATAACACATTAAAACCGAAATCAGCCTTTGATTTAGGTTTTAATGTATGGAATGAAGTTAATGTTCAGTTTTATGAACAGTGTGAAATTATACTATCAAATATCAAAGTACTGAGAGGCGAACAATACTGATATAATATTCGGAAAAGAAAGGAAAGTCGAGCTGGGAGATGGCATAATGAAGAGTGGCGGAAATGTTCACGAGAGATTGCCACAGATTAGAAGGAATGGGGCGAACGAGGAAGAAAACTACAATGAATGGAGGGAACTTGTGTTTTGGTTATATTTGGGATTAACACTCTCCATATTTTGGGTAAAAATCAAGTCTACGCACGTGCCTGAATAATGTTAGCTGCTTTTGTTCACAAATAGAAGGCGACAAATCAAAAGCAATGTAAGTAATTTACCATTGCAAGTAATTTAACGAATACCTAATATAACCATTATGTACAGACGCCAGCACATCAAGTTACCCCAATGTGTCAATTTTTTCCATAGAATATGAACCTTATTCTGTTTTTCATAAAGTTGAAAAACGATCAAAGAAATTTGACACATTGGGATAACTTGACGTGCTGGCGTCTGTACATACCTAAAAGAAGACAAAAATAAAGTAAAACAGGGCATCAAAACAAAATTATCCGCATCGCTGTCAAGGGAAAAATTTGCAAGAAATTAAAAAAGAAAAAAAAAGTAGTTTACCTTCTTCTTACATTTTTAATCTGAACAACATACTAAAAGAAAGAGAGAGTCATTAAAACACACACACACACGATAATTTATTTATGATACAAAGTATACAGGAGTACACATTATGTTATTTACTGCAGTTCACACAACAGTTATTATTCTACGGAATATCATACTCGTATTTCTGTAAAGGTTTAGGCAGATGTGTACCAACCCATTGTTCACCCACCTTCGCCTGTTATATTAAGTCCAACCAATGCTCAAAGCATTCCCCATCAAAAACACCAAGCTCTTCAGACCACTATAAAAAACTTCTAGTTGCAAAAATCCAGAAACAATATTTTCACGGTATTTTTGTGGGAACGAATGAATGCTTAAACAAAAGCAAACTGTTGAATTTTCAACTCTCGTCTCACGTGCCTACCGTTGAAAATCCAACAATTTAACACGGTTAAGAGACATTCGTATAGGTTTCGCTTAGTGTTAGTGAAAATGGGCACAGGACAAATACATATATTTGGACGTCTTGTGCGTTTGAATAATTCTATTGTTGACAACACCTGTTCCATTTGTTTACATGTTTCATATTTATTCTGGGAACATTTTAATCTGGGTTACTGTTAGAAGTCGTTATGTTAAAATTGGATTTAAACAGCTTAAAACATCTGCTATTTTACAAGCTATAAAACATAAAAAAAAACTATCTAATGACTTACTGCCTGCGTAAAAAAAACTTCAAAGATATTTTAAAAGCTAGATATTTTTTCATGGTATATTATAAAATTACAGTATTGTACCGTATTGCGGAATTCCGTCCCAAAAGCTACGCAACAGCTGTCTGGATTAATTTTATCTACTGAATAAAAATGTTGAGTATTTTTAGTGTTCTAAAATTAGGTGTGCATGCGACGATGTGTACGAGATTGTGGTTAAGGTGATTGCGTAAACTTGCACGCTTAATTCTACGATTTGTAAATATTGAAACTTACTAGCTTGTATGGGAATAGAAATCTTTTCACGAGTATAAACTATCAGACGTCACATGGTTTCAGCCGCGTAGTTCCCGTTCCTGTGGGAATACAGGAATAAAAAGTAGCCGGTAACCTGGGGATTGTATAGCTTCCCAACAGTGTAAGAATGTTTCAAATAGGTCCACGTTACATACAAAAAGACAAATCTTTCCACTAGATAATAACCCTCAATATAATCGTCAATAGAACTGCCCAAGTTCAAAATATGCGAGCTATGAGAAATAGACATTTCTTGAAATCGACCAACTCTAACTTAGAGAGATGTGTTGACGAGTTCTATGATGGTACTTCGTATTAGCACGGTCTAAAAACCTACAGTCGTCCGACGAAGCCGTCTAGACAGAGCAAGCGTGCGGGTGTGAGGGGCGAGACGCGGGAAAGCCGCTCCCGAACTGCGAACAAAACGATGTTCGAAGTTCGGGAGGTATTATTCAGGGCTGACGTGTGTAGACGTTGTCGGCATTTTTCCAGAGATCAAAGGCGTCGTCCTGCTGTATTAATATTTATACTGTGGTATTAGTTACAGTCACAAACAGTTTTTTTTTATTTTAGCTATTACTGCCTCAACATCATCTACCTAACCTTCTCCCAACTATGTTGGGGTCGGCTGAATACCTGTTTTACATGAATTGACTGCCTCTCTGACCTCCCCTGTTACTTGGTAACACGATAACCCTTGGTAAAAACTGATCAGATTTTCGGACCACAGACTACCCGTCACGACTGTCAAAGATGCAGGTCTTTGACAGTCGTGACGGGTAGTCTGAGGAATGACAGCCGAAACACTGAGGTGTAAATGGCAACAAACATATTAAAATTTGAATTTCACCTCGCAAATGCAAATGGTTGAATTTGATTGTGGAAAATGTGTACAGAGTGATCTGTAACTCAATGCAGTTTCAGTGTCAGTGTTCGTTAGTAGTGTGTGTGAGCAATGAGTGCGTCATGTAACGCAATTCGACAAATCCTTTGAGAATGTTGGTTGCCAACAACACATTCGTGTACCTACGTTGTTGGTAACCAACATTCGCATATTATGATAGTGCAAATATATTTTCGTAACATACATTCAGCAATGAATCTCGAATTGTTTTCAACAAAACTGGTGGGACGGAAGAAAATTATTCGGATAAACGATACAGACAAGAGAATCGGGCTAATCCAGTAAGCTGTTTGGTATGCGTTGGTACAGTCGGCTACACGTCAGAAATAACTCCTTGATCTTGAACAAAACTAGCATTGTAGACAGATTTAATGAAATACCAGGTCTACGTAGACTGGTTCTATTACCACTGGCCTGCGGTTTGCTAGTTACACTTGCTAGTTCAGTAAAGTCAGTTTTTTATGTAGAACTTTCTTTGCGCCTACATTTTTTTAGCACGGAATTCAATGCGGTAAGAATGTGTTGATTTAGAGAGCTGGTAAATAGTTTATTATATTGAATGCTTTTGCATTGATAAATGGAAACCTGATGACCTGTAATACGGGTTCTCGTTCTAGGCAACAGTGATTCACAACTAAGAATATCCGTGTACTTGTTTATCGCAATAAATTTTATTATAAGATATAATTGATCAATAACCAAGCAAATTTTTATGGCACTATAGTATTCAAGCCTCTAGTAACTGGCACATGCTCGGTGCCAGTTACTACAGTTTAGACTTATCGATGCAATTCCGATCTAAATAATGTAATGCAATTGCGTTTTCTTGTCACGATTTTTTTAAGACAAACTTTAAAAGTACATAATTGAAAAAGTGTCATTGTTACTTGCACGGATTTGATCCCTAAAACTGACAGTTAAAAACTTCGACTTTTTTCTAAACTCCGGTAGGACACCGGTGTCCGCCTGTCATTGTCTTTCTATTGTGTCTCTAATTACCTCAATTGAAAGGTTTATCTTTTACGCTGGATATTAGTAATCTATCTCTGTTGCTATCTTGATCCCGATCTTTGTCTGTAACCAATCAACGACCGAATTCGCCTATCCGAGTCTTAAAGATGTCCAATCAGAAGCAGCCGTCAAAAACAAAGGATCGGGTTTTGGATTGAGATAGAATATTAATATCGGGCGTTAAAGACTCATGATTGAGATTCTTTATAATTTTACCTGTGGCATAACTTAGACAAATGATAAATGATATTTATTTCTGTAAATAGATTTTCACAAACACTTTTACACGTAATTTTTTTAACTAGTAGTTGAGATCGGAGTTTCACTATCTGACTACTCTGAGAAGAAACACCGAAAGAAACTGAGAGGTCATAGTCTCTTTTAATGTCCAGACATTATCTTGGTCAAAACATGTAAGATCTATGCAGATTAGTGTCTGAGATGGTATTTTGAGGAAAGAACCACACAGAATGAGGGGACCAGATCAGTCAGTGCAAGCATTTGTCAGTAATCGTGAGCTCAACTCGGAACTTGAGGAGCTCCACGTGCTGACGAACAATACCAAAGAAAGAACATTTGAGTTGGTCCCATATAAAGAACTCAAACTGCCAGACAAAATGTAAAATAAATAAATAAAAGAACTTACAAAGGTTTAGAGAAGAACATTTTAAAAAGAATCATTCAAAATAAAAAAAGTTTAATAAAAACAAGTTTAGCAAAGCCTATTTTCATGCTCAATAGGTATGTATATAGGGACGTGACCTACCATATTCATCCATAGTTTTAATCTAGATAGGCAAACAAACACAAATTAGAATTCAATCTAACTGAAATAACTGACCCAGTTGGTTTAGTCCACATACTGCACACATTAGTAGGTAGGTAAATACTTAGATACTCTGCCACGTTAGTTTAGTGGTCGCTATCGCTACTGCTGACCACGGGATCCTGAGTTTGATATTCAGGTCGCGAAATAGTGTTAAAGGGTTTTTTTTTCTTATTAGGAGCTTCAAGACTTGTTGAGTCTGACAAACAGTCGAAGGTCTAGGCTTTGCCAACATGCAATGGAACGTAGTGTTCTTGGCCTCAAATTTGCAGACCACATTCGCAACACCACACTACGCTTCATAACACAGATCGCAGACGTTGTTCGAAAAGCCGCGAAGCTTAAATGGGACTCGGCCAGCTAAGTCGTCCAAATGCCCAATGAGCTGCAGCCAAAAAACGTCGCGGCGGATTCCGAAGAAGATGGCGGGACGACCTGGACAAAATTAACGGCCAGTGGCCCACTTTATCCCTGGAAATCAGCCGAATAATGCGGGCTAACAGTACCCAGGAGCTTATTAGCAGCAGCCCTGACTTGGGATCCGTTTGAATAAATAAGATCTTGTATACATTGGACTCAAATATAACTGGGCGTGATGTTATATCCTTATTCTTCTTATTACTTTCATGACTTCACTGCTTGTCCACCATCTTTCTCTATAATGGACTTTGGCCAAGCGGATGCCTGGTTTCCTATGTAGAACTCCTTAACAATATCTGCCTTTCGAATAGGTATCTATTACACAGGTATCTATGTTAAATAAAATCCGATCAAAAGTTCAGAAAGAAAACCACACGAAAGACGCGCTGCTGACGTTCTGGCACAACTACAGTGAGGTAAGCTTCCACAAAGTCGAAATGTGACATGCAGTGTCTAATCTTCTCTGAGAAAGAAAGTCGCGGAAATACTCTAGTCTTTTTATTAACAAGTAATTAGTGTAGTACACATGATTGATTAACCTTTGTTATAACACGAATGTGCATTTTCCTGTCTTCATAATGTCTGGAATGAAGTGAATGTTGGGGTGTGGCAAAATAAACATAAAAGTAAAATAGATCCTGTGAAATACGTTCCTTACGAAGTATGTGTAGTGTTACTATGAATGACAGATTGACGAATATGATAAAACAACGCTGTGGTTTCAAAGACGATGGAGTGGCAAAAATTAAAAAGATTATGCTTCTGACTGGTCACAGTCAGAGAATATATGAACGGCGACTAACAGAAAGTTATACCTAAGGTAGATGTGGATGCTTCGGGAGAGGACGCCCTAGAAGGGTATAACATGACCTTAGTTGTGACGTTCTTTATAGAGATCAAGTGGATACTAAAATGCAAAAACTGCAAATCATAACGGCTTTCTGCTAAGCTGAGTCAGAAGTCAGAAGCCCGAAAGTCTGACAACCAGTTTAACCAAGGGTTATCATGTTACCCAGTTGGAGGTGGTTGTGGAGGTCTGACAGGCAGTCGCTCCATGTGAATCACTGGTATTCAGCTGCATGCGGTTAATCTGGAAGCCGACCCCAACATAGTTGGGAAAAGGATAAGAGGATGATGATGACACCCAGACACATAACAAATGATCGTGCTCATAACACAAACATTAGTCTTGGGTGAGAATCTAACCCACAACCAGTTGAGTAAAGATTATGTCAGGAATCTAACAGCATAAATACGGATCAACCGTCAAGTACATATGTACGTATATACTTACACGATTTACGCCAAGTATGAATTGTTAACTTCCCCGAGATTGAGATGCTGTGACATTGTCAATTATACAATTAATGCTATACGTGTATGGTAATCAGACAAGGGACTGGAGTATAAATAGGCTTGATTTAGGTGAACAATGACATGATTTACTAATTCAATAATATGATTTATTTGTAAGTGAAGACGGTGGTGTCGTTATTTAATTTATTATAGTGGATATTGAGGAAAAACGTATATTTTTGACGTAGAGGTTACGGACGGATGAGCTATATTCAAATCAATTACTATGTGACATACTCCAACCAAATCTTATTATCTTCCTAATAAATATGGCTAAATTTGGTATTACGTATTATTTCGTATTACTTATAATATGAATTATAAGAAAAAAAAAATCAAAACGGCTTTGAGCCGATTAGGTACTAAAAACACGTTCCAGAAAGTATTCAATGAAACAAGAAAATATTATAGTTTTAGTTAGTAAATTTCTTCAGTTAATCTCTTCATGTCCTGTAGAGTGTCGTTCTAATTTCATGAAACATCACATAGTCTATATCCAGCAGACAAGCAAGACGTTACGCTACCATTGACACCTATTTGTTAAATTATGTTAAGCAGTTTAAAAGTTATGAGGAAACACATACATACATCGGTCTAAATAATAACCATCCTCATTGCTTCGCCGAAGTCGGGTAAAAAAGAAGCATGTTGATTTATTTTAGTTTAATGTTTTCCCTACATAAATATACATTGCCCTATCTTACACCCTTTAGAGGACTAAACCCCTTCCAGACATTTCGATCACATAAACTCATCTGTATGCAATCACATTAACGATGCTGTATCCAGGAGTTATGATGGATCCTGCAAATAATGGTCAAATCTGCGCCATTTCAAAGTACCCACATTGATAGATCACCACTCTGACGGACGGGGTGTAAATGAAGCATTGCACGTTGCAGTGGTTGAAATAGAGCATTGACTTTTAAAAGAACAGTATTGATGACGTCAAAGTAATATGGCGGACCTGTCAAAAACAAATGTCAGTCTTTGCTTCGTCAAAGTCTCTTTCGTCACTTTTAGCTTTATTTCATTAATATCTAGGTACAAGATACATCTCTCCATTAGTACTATAAGTAATAGCGCTCTAGTTTCCCATTCAAACAAGACATTACTGAAATCTATTCAAAATGTTATTACGCATTTGTGAACATCTCAGAGCAGCTGATAAATTGTCTAAGAGCTTACCTCGCTTGTCTCACGGAGAAATGTGATATTTTCATTCCCGAATCTTAATTGGATTTTTATCCTAGCAATACGCATAAAGAAAGTGACGGTATTTATCATAATTTAAAGCATAAAGAAGAAGCAATCATTCAAATGCTTTAAGAGGTTTCAGACGTTAAATAAATTGAGTTTGCTTTGCTTTAGGGCTTGCAAAAAGCAAATTTGCAGCACAGTGTGAAACTTCTGTAAAATGAAAGACTTATTCAATTGTAAATATATATTTTTATCCAGTCATTTACTTATCTACGAATAAATATCACAATGTTAAACAAGTTCCTATCGGCTCTGAATCATCTGTGTTAATCAAAATAGCGTTATAATTTGCGAACATTAAAATCGAATCAGAAAATTTTATATTTATATACACTAATTCATGTTCTGTATAAATGTATTTTTTTTGCGATTTTATTCACTGTAGCGCAGCGCACTGTAGTACTGTAACACTGAATACTGTAGCAAAGTGTACTTAATGCATCTCCATTACAGCAACAACATTATGAAAACAAATATTAATTCAACAATACTAGCATGAGTGACGTTCGTTCAGCCATCAACGGTTTTTAGATCTTTTGATCGAATGCCAGCAACGACCGCTGGTTGTCAGTTTTATAGGTTACTCGACTTACTGGTGATATAAAAGATTTCAGTCGTGCTTCATCTGTTTTCGCTTTGGAATAGGTACTTACTGTGTAGGAATTTTCTGTTTTAAAAATTGGTGTAATGTGGTAATCGTACGTAACGTTTATGTAAAAATGTTCTTGCATGCACATTCACGGTAAGTAGTCAGGGATTCCTTCCTAAATTTTTTAACACAAGATTGTTTTATTTCCGTCTAAATCGGTCTGATTTATTTATAACTGTGATACATAGTAACTTATTGTTTGTAAAGGAAATTCCATTGAAAACATTTAAATGCCCTTCGCGCATATTAATATCTCAATTCAGACCTCAATATACTTCCAAAGAATTATTGACATTGCTTGTTTAAGCATGAATGAGAAACACGCGACATAACTATGATAGTCTAAACATTTCTGTCATCAACATATAAATCGTTCCAAATATTAGAACATTGTTGGTCATTTAAATATAGAGACGAAACATTTTTCTCGACCACGATTATAAAGATGGCAACACACTCCTGAGTGTTTCAATTCTGTCATTTTAAATCGGTTCGTTCATTAGTTCTAATATTTACGTTACATATCTCCAAAATTACTCATGTATGCACACGTGGCCTAATAAACTATAATATACGAATAGAAATTACAATGTAATACCATAATTAATTATGGCGTAAGTTTCGCTCGCGCCTGCGAGTGCGCACCTAGGCTAGGATTTTATGATACTGTTATTGAACGCATATTGATATCAAAGGGGGTTATGGAACTCGTAAACATTCGCTTCAATTGATTCGATTACTTTATATATTTGTGCGTATAACGTGTCTGGTTGATTTTGGACGCGGAAACGTACTTTTAGCTGCGAACTAAGGAAGCGATTTTGTTAAATTATGCGCTTTCATTCAACAAATTGAGGCTTGATTTATGTTTCAAACAATGTGTTAGCTACAATAACATACAATTGTTAGTTTCTACACAGAAATAAATTCATATTTCAGTAACTATTTTCGGTTCACTGATCGACTGTTGCTTGTTAAATTCACTAAACCACACGTTGCATACCAATTTAGTTGGACTATAGCTTTATTGCAAAACCTATGCCAAGTCGTAAAATCGTAACAAGATCGAGTGCACAATAAATCGATGTTGTTTTCGCTACTCGATAAACATAATTATCGAGACATGCATTGGGTGTCGACGGAAAAAACGTTTGTCGCGCTAGGACAATATGTCAGACTCTATTGCAGGTAATAGTGAAATAATTAACATGGCAGTCTGTGTTACTGTCATTTATTTGGCAGTGGTTTTAATGAGATTAAGAACGATGAAACAATTACAATAGTAATAAATTCGTTATTTCATCAAAAGCCTATATAAATAAAATCTATATAAAAAATATCTATATAAATAAAAATGTTATGTTGGTTTGTGTACGCTTCAAAAACTCAAAAAGTTCTGCACCGGTCGAACTGAAATTTTAGCATGTTATATTATCCGCATCAAGGATTGTTTTTATCTATTTTTTTTTTACTTTTTTTGTAACCATTCAATCACAATATGCCACAGCGAAGCGTGGCAGGGTACAGCTAGTGTATTTATAAATAGGTCACAATAAATTTAATACTCTGACTCCTAAACTAGCTGTAGTTAGGTGCCTGATACCTATACGCGCGAGTTTGATGGATTTGTAATACATTACTCTTCAGCTTGAAGCTCTGTAAATAATGTATGCCACATTCACAGCATTAAACTTCAAATTGCGTGTCAATTCGTAGCGAAGTCGTTCCTTCTGGGCAACGGCTTAGGAGTCAGTGATCCTTCGTTACAAACAATAAAACGTATTATTAATAAATAAAAAAAGTAATAAAAGTAATTCGGGACATTTCAACTATGAGCAAATGGTGAGAAAGAAAATAGCATGGAAGCACATCATAACTGTGTGGTGAGAGGTACATTAATGATACTGATGGTATGTATCAAACTCAGTCTCCAATTTAGAACGAGAGTCAATAAACTTTAGAGGATTCAAATCGATCAAAGTGCAGGAGTTAGTCGGATAAACTTGCTATGCAGTCATCGGTTCGGTTACCGTTGCCTGTCTAGCCGACTGGCTGTTTGATGTAGTGCTTCCTCATCTAGCTTTGTCGGATAGCTATATCGATTAACTATTAAGGTAGAAGAGGTATAGATATTAGACTACAATCAATTTAATATCTATACCAAGAGTGTTTGATTATTGACATGTTGCAATTTGGGCAGTATATAACCCATGTCCCCGCTGTCCATGCATCCGTCTGCCGTCTGTTTGTCAGTGGGCTTAATACCTATCACGAACCGTTTTTTTTTTTCTGTGTAAGTTTCTATTGCAATATTAGCAACAAATAATAAAAGTAAAATGTTACAGGAGGAGCCCCCTTTACGAGAAACGAAAGATTTTGTTCATGTGCAAGTCTTATCACGACATGACCAAATTTTTAAAATGGTTCTTAACCGCTTAAATATTACTTAGACACGAGAGCTTGGGCTTACGAGGTAAACCCAAGTTTGGAGTTGAATCTGGGTGCCATAGGATTTGCACCCATTTTCAACTCCAAACTTGGGTTGTTTTCTAAACTTTATCCATCAATGTACCTAATACCTTAATAATAATAATAATAATAATATTTATTCAAGCAATGTTACAAAATAATACAAACATCTTTTAGGCTATATCTTATACTATGCAAAAGAATTTAACATCTGTAGCCGAACTAGGCAAAAGCCTGTATTTCGGCTATCAGCGCCAATCCCCTCAAATAATTTATAATTAATGGCAGCCATCAAGCAGAAATGTTATCCTTTGGGGGTTTTAAACAAACTTTACCAATATAATTTAAGAACTTTTTTTTTTAAATTATGTTAATAAAAATAATAAAATCATTCCCATTAATAATTTGAATTAGAATTAGATTACTCCATGTACATTTAAAATTAATCAAATAATTACAATGAATGCATTTGAATAAAATTACTAATATAAAAACCTTAATAGAAATAAATAAAATTAATTAACAAAATCATACATCGGTGACACAAAAATAAAATCCTTAAAAATATATTCTGAATAGTGTGTAGACCTCTCTTTGTGTGGTATGATAGTGTGGGTGCATGTGTGTGAGAGGGTGTGTATTTGTGCGGAGCAGACAATCACCTTGGTATATTTAGTAGAAGTTCGGTCTCTTCGTAAGAAAGTTTTTGTAAGTATTCAGTTACCTTTTTCTTACACTGTGTTTTATTCAGGGGGTAGATGTTTATTACTTTGTTTATCTTATTGTAGATGTAAGGTCCAAAAAAGTTAGTAAATCTTGTACTGAATCTAGTATTAGTAACATCTTTTCTAACACAGACCCTATCTTTTCTTCGTGTTTGTAGATTTAGTGAATTAAAACTTTGTTTACGGTGTTGTAGGAGAGTAACATTTAATATATAAAGTTGTCTTACTGTCAGGACCTCGCAGTTCTTGTACAGTTGATCAGTGGGGAAAAACATACGTTTGAAAGTGCTGACCTTGAGTACTGCACGTTGGGCGATCTCAAGACGCTTTAAAGTTGTTTTAGCGGAGCCACCCCAGGAGGAGATACAGTATGACAAAAGCGACTGACAGAGGGCATAATAAATCTGTTTCAGCAGTTGTGGGTCGGCGACATGCCGTAAATTTTTAAATACAAATATTAGTTTACGGATCCTTCCACATACAAGTTTAACGTGTTCTTTGAAATTAAGATTACTGTCAATTTTGACGCCTAGGTATGTAATCGTCTGCACACGCTCAAGCAAAGGGCAAGTGCAGACTGATTTTACTTGACACTCGTGTGAAACGATTTTCAAGGATTTAGCGACTCCACTTACATCTCTAATGCCGAAACAGACATATTTAGTCTTATCCACATTTAGAGTAAGAATGTTACTCCGCAGCCACTTTCCAACCACATCAAAACCAAGCTGAGCAGCACTGAAGGCCTCTTCCCAGGTATCGGCAGCAAAACAGAGGGCAGTATCATCTGCGAAAGAGATTATTTCGCCTTGGGATAGTTTGAAATTTGTGAGTTGGTTGATGTATACCAGAAATAAGGTCGGCCCCAAGATGCTACCCTGCGGTACCCCATGCGTTATTGGAAGCTCATCACTCCTATGTGCCTCAAGACGAACACATTGAGATCGCCCAGTCAGATAGCTTTCGAAAAGCTCATGCTGTGTGCCTCTAATTCCCAAGTTTTCCAGCTTATCCAGGAGGATGGAGACAGAAATCGTATCGAAGGCCTTTGCCAAGTCGAGAAAGATAGCGATACATTTTTTTCTTCTATCTAGATTTGAGCTTATGAAATTTGTGAGTTTATTAACAGCTTGCTCAGTCGACTTACCCTGACGAAAACCATATTGATTGGATGAAAGCAGTTGTTTTTTTTCTAAATAATCAACCAATCTTTGGTTAATAATTCTTTCGAGTATTTTCGAGAGAGCCGGCAAAATAGATATGGGCCTATAATTGTTGATAAGATTTCTGTCACCACTCTTATGAATGGGGCAAATCATTGCCTTCTTCAGAGAATCAGGGAACACTCCCTTTTGCAGGCAGTTGTTAAAGATTTTAGTGATAAGTGGTGCAAGAACGCTTTTGTGAGTTTTTAAAAATTCACTACTAATATTATCGCACCCACTGGCACAGTTCTTTAAGCCAAGGATAAGGCTTTCAACCTCAGCTTCAGTGGTATCCATTAAAACGAATGAATTTACCAAATCCGTCTCAGTGCTTGTAGTTTGTGTGTTGATAATATTTAACGTATTTTGCGTATTTTTTTTACGAATTTTATCTGCTAGCGACCCTCCTACGTTAGCGAAGAAGTTATTAACTTCGTTGAGAGATTTTTTAGGAGTTGTTGACAAGGCTAGTAATTCTTTTGAAGAAATTGTTTTTTTTGACGTGTTGGTGATGTCTTTAATTACTCTCCATAGTTTTTTGTTATCCCGTTTTGCTGCTTGAAGTTCGTCTTTTTCATATGCTCTTTTTACTTTCCTTATTATGGTAGTGCAAAAGTTTCTGTAACGACTGTACGTAATTTTTAAAGTATCGTTTGCTGGATCCATTTTCATTTTTTTATGTAACTTATCCCTATGTCTGACACAACGAAGCAACCCTTGTGTCATCCAGGTTTTGATTATCCTGTGGCGTTTCGGTATAGTTATTTCGGTTGTGTTATTATCAATTGCTTGTTGTATAGATTGCGTGAAGTAGTTTAGGGAGGCGTTTGGATCTTCTAAATTATTTATTGGGCTGAAATTAGTGTCTTTTAGATCTTGTAGCAGACCAATTTTGTCAGTTTTTGTTGTTTTAGAAATCGCACCTTGATTTCTAAATAGGTTAGGTACACGAACTTCTTTAAAGAACTTCATCATAAAAGTTGCCTGAATACGTGTGAACAGCTCCAAGTAAGAACTCGTAGCGACAGCCGTCAAGTTGGGCATAAGTTATATTGTAGTTGCAGTCCACTGCAGTGATCGACACGTAATTATAACTATACAGCTCGCACCAGCACGAGTTAATAATAGTTGGGATTTATAACATCCTGTATTTGTGAGTGCTGAATGAACGGTCGTGGATTGTCGGTAAAGAGAGTTGAAGAGATGATGAGAGAAAGAGAGAGAGACAAGTTGTCTCTATCTCTCACAATGAGCCTTATTGGAAGACTAAAATTCACCAAAAGGGCAATCGTGATGGCTATGCTTCGAGTTTTCCAGATTAAATGAAGAGATCAATGGAACCTATGAAAAGTACAAGGCCTATAGAGCTGGAATGTTCTGCCGAAGTAGTAACCACGCACCAGATGGCGTAACAAGATGGCGTTAAAAGACCTGTCACAAGTTGAACCGGCGGCTTTGCGAAGTAAATGAAGAGATCAAGAGAACCGATGGGGAGACAGGCCGAGGGTGACATGTTCTGGAGTTCCAAGTACTCAGTCGAAGCGCTAAAAGACCTGTCACAAAAGGACTGATGACCTCATGAAGGTTGCGAAAGTCCCCTGATGAAAGTAGCATAGGTCTGGTCGATGCTGCGACACTTGGGGAAGCCCTATAGGTATCCAGTGGACATTTTTTATGAAACCACGGATCATTTAATTCAGATAAATGGCAGTTTATTAAAACTGAGTTCTAAACTTTAACAACTACGTAGGGTAGATATCAATCTTACCTAAGTACTAGACCAAATTCTAGTAAAAAAATCAATAATCATTCAAATTTGTAGGTGAAACAGAATATCTTATATCTACTCACTATTCGTGTCTCTTCTAGTTTACACCCTCGGCAAATTTCACCAGAAAAGCTCTTAATGTCAGTAAGCTTCCACAATAAGCCCTACACAAACGTTAACATTTTCTTCTCCCTCTGCCGACTTACAACTTGATTTTAACTACCTATTTTCTTGGTTTTTGCTTTGACAAAATCTTTCTATGGGAAAGCAACACACATTTTAGATTATAGAAAAAGAAGGATAAGAAATCGAAGGAAAAATAAAAAGGAAGGAAGGAATTGTATGTATTTGGTCAGTGTCAATAGCAGACATATTAAAACAAAAGGTAAAGGACCTACTTTCAATTAGAGACTTAAGAAAACCGATGACAATTCATAAGCATGTAAACAAGTTTAAGTTACTTGTCATCTCAACTTAATATATGAGAATTGAGTGCTCCTCTGATTACTGTACTTCTAACTTCCTCAATCAATAATAATATCCATTAGAATAACAATTTAGCTTTAGGTGTCGACCATTAAATAAAACTGTTACACATGACAAAAGATAAGTTGAATAAACTAGGGGTTACACACCCTTGAGGATACTAACCATTGATACGGTACGTAAACAGCGTATAAAAATTACTACCTCCCATAAATGGTGAGAAGAAAACAGCTCTCAGATTACAGGGCCTACACTAGCTGGTTAAAAATGCACGATACTTACAGCCTAAAACCTTTTGGAACCAGTAGTGAATTCAAGCTTGCTTCTTTAAAATTTCATTAGGTAGAATACGAAAACACAGCCAGTGAACATTTTAGATAATATTTTGCACCACACTCGGAGTATTGTTCCTGGAATTGGAACGTAGATGCTTTTAAAGTACTTTGTAGCGAATGGAGAGGAATTTTATACATCTTTGTGTACGAAGGTGTTGTGTTACAGTATTGTGGTCGCCTTGACATTGACGCCGGGGGTGAATCTACATCGTGTATCAAGATCTATTGAATACCGGTACGGGAAGTTTGAAGTTTCAAAACATAGGTAGTGAGAATCACTAGGTTTACCCTACCATCTCACAAATTTTAGTGTTTTCATCATCTGCCTAGCTGTTCCCCAACTATGTTAGGGTCGGCTTCCAGTTTAAACAGCTGAATACCAGTATCTGGGAAACACTATAACTCAAATCAGAAACCAATGGGCGGCCTAAAAGCTCTGACACCAGGTTAGTTATTTTGTTACTAACCGCAAGAAAGAAAGTTGAACTGGTTCTTAGAGTTCTGGAGTTTTGAGTACTCGTAACGACTACCAAAGTAGAAATAAAACTTCCTGTCATTAGTAGACTTGCACGCTGAGAGTTATTCAGAATTTTTAAACAAACTCAACCCATATTCATCGAACTCAGTGATAGTTTATCAAACATTTCTAAATCGAAGAATTTCATACACTAACATCTTCCGCAAGTTCAGTATCAACAAAGAATTTAATCCAATCCAAGCTTTACAAATTCACATTACAAAAACCAAACGAGATCCAACTCATTTGAATTTATTTAAGGAGTAGTCTTCGAATAGCTTTGAATTTGTAACTGATGAAAGAACATCGCGAATAGCGAACTAGATTGTAATAAAAAGACTTTTTTAAATCCGCAAAGAAAATCTTACAAGCAACAAAAGGAAAAGCAAGGAAGGTTGGACTGCCAAGAAATCTCGTGCAGTCGGTGAGGCCGCCAGTAATCCTCTTAACACAAGAGTGAACCGGGTTGCTTACAGTGTGTGACTGCGAGCCGGGTGTGGGGAATTAATAAGTAAGGCAGTACTCATAGTGGTTTACATAAAAAAATCCTTGTTCAAGCGTGGCTTGAAATGCGGGCTTTATTGCCTGGTGACATGAACGTTGTCGAATGTCGTTCGTGTTGAAAATGCGGAGGTATAACGTAGCTAAACAACAACTCGAAATAATGTGAAGCAGTTAATAACATAATTTTGCTATGAGTAAACACAAAAATCCCTCAAGAAATATTCATGCTACTTACTCTCAAACGTGAAGGCTATCGCTCACGGTGTAGATACGTAACACAAAAGTAGTCTCCATAACTCCTTGCACTTCAACGCCATGTATGCAATTCGCCAACGTCGTGAAAACGACGGCCGAACCATGAATCCAGCCAAGCCAACCTCATGTGTGAAGCTTGAGCAATATATTTCACGTCATGGCTTATTAATAACGTCTACAATACTATCCGAGCTATTACATTATATAATTTATAGCCCAAATCCTCCCGTACTAGCGTTTCCTCTCTTGGATTAAAGTGTTTGGATCCCAAGATGAGAGCAATAACTAATATATCCTAGGTCTGCCTTATAAGAAACACATTTGGATTCCTAGTAGACGTACGGTAGTATATTTATTATTTTAGTATTGAAGAGGATAATACTTTTCTTTGGTTCGGGAGGAAATATGGAGAGAGAAAGTAGGTTACCTATTTTCGTAGTAAAGCTTTATATCCTTGGCTTTATTGAGATAGAAACCGAAAATAATAATTTTGGACATACGTCAAATTAATTCAGTACGAGCAATTCACCCACGTGAATTTCGTAACTTCAAACTAAAAAAAACGAATTATTTGAGTAGATTTGGTAAATTTTAAAATTTCATCTCCACCCCATATGTAACTTCCTGATAATTAAGCTTTCTATTTGTGACAAAAAGGTTAATATTGGTCCGGTGCTTTAGGAGCTTATTCGGTACAAACAAACGAACAAAAAAATCTTTCCCTTATCTAATATTAGTATAGATGAATACATATAGATGTTCGTATTGTCTTTTGCAATAACTAATAAACCTCTAAGTGTGTATCTTCAAAAGAAAACCATCATCTAAAATAACTTAAAGTTGAAAATACTTGCAGTAAACTCGTCTAAGTTAAGTAACAACTCTTTTCCGGAACAGCAGTCAATATTGCACAAGTATTTTTGTCGAGAAGCGAGTGCGGCCGACAGGTCATCTGGAACAAATCTACAACTAGCTCGACTCGAATCTAGTTTAGTGGCATTAATAGCTTAGTCGGTAGCGATATTAACAATGGATTTAAGCTGGTTTTATCTGCTGTTATTGACCAATAGGATAAGTATCTACTTGATTGTTTTAAGAAAACCCTCTCGAAAGCTGATTTTCTAAAGAATAACTTGTGAAAGGAAGAAAAAAAGAAAATCATTTATTTGGACGCATTGGAACATATTTAAAACAAAATACCAACAATATAAATAAAACAAAAGAATTCACACAAGAATTGAGTAAAAACTAAAGAACAAAAATAAAAAAAGACCTGTGCGAGGCCAAAAAGGCCCCTGTCTCAACATTAGCTGCGACATTTAAAAAGATAAATACCGCAGTGCTGTTGTGCTACCACATTCAATATTTTAGAAAAATCATATAGGGCTCTGCCTTTTAAGACTAAAAAGCCATGAGATTAAATTTTACGCAGACTGTATTCCGAGAAAATTATTTGTGGTACCTAAATATTAGATTGGTTAGACCAAGAACATATATAGATTCCATTGAACATAAATATAGATTCAGGAAACTCAAGGCGTGTTGAATTCTAACTTAATAGTCAAAGTTTCAAAAACCGCTCAGTAACTTTTGGGTTTCTTGAGATTGTCTGTCCGTTTGCTTGTCTATTAGGGCTAAACTGCCAAAGTGGTTTCAATGGGAAGAGGCGTAACTTGCAACATAGTAAGGGTACTTTAAAATTGAATACTTCAGCAGTGTAATTTTTTCAGAATTGTTTTTTCCATTGAGATTCATATACAAAACTAAGACTAAAAAGCTAATAAGCTAATATCGTGTAACCCAATCACTTTGGTGGAGGCAGTCGCAGCATAAACAATAATAATAATTAGAATGCCAGGCGACTCAGACATAGCTGGAAAAAATATCAGCAGATGCTGATAGTATCTTGTTCTTCACAATGTTTTTGTTAAGTGAAATAATGTCAATGATCATTAATTAACAAGAGGCATACTTACGCACTTTCAGTCCCTTAACTTGTTTAAATCTGCGACCCGAAGATTGTTAGGCGTATTTGCATATCATACAGTGATTTCAGCATCTGTTGTGAATCTGATAACAGTAATTGTTTCTTGTAGCTAATAATCTTGACAGTACGGTTTTTGCGGATTTCTAAAACAATAAGGTTTTCTCGGGTTCGATCCCTGGTTCGCACTAAGTGTTATTGAGTTTTTCCACCTGGAATTTCTCACGAGTACCGACTGCTGGCAATAGGCTAGTCTCTTATTTAATTCGACATAAACGATGTCCTTCTCACCGCTCTGGTATTATTAACTCTTCCTTCTGCGTCCAGGCGGTTTTCCTTTGGAATGCCCTCCTTTTGAACATCAGGATGGCAGACAGTCGGTTCACATTTAAAATGAAAGTTCGTGAACTTATGCACAAAATGTTGGCAGGTTCATCGCAGACATGATTTTTATTTAGATTAGTTTTTCTCTATAAACGTATTTATCTCTCTTGACTATGTATTTATTTTGTTTGAGTATGTATGTATCTGTGTATTAATTTTGTTTTTAGTATGTATGTATCTGTGTATTTGTTTTGTTTTATTATGTATGAAATTGTGTATTTATTTTTCGTCAATTATTTGTCCTTACTTTTTACCCTGTTGCATCTACCTTGTTCCATCCCTGCACCACCTTAAGGTAGACTGGTAGAAAATGCCTCCGTTGTACAGTGTACTTTACTAGTGCATAAAGTTTTAATAAATAAACAAAACTGGCGTAATGTGAGTGTACTACAAGTATACAACATCCGCCTTACCTATCGGAGGTTTCAGTCGTGAAGTCATGTTATAATAGGTTGATAAGTAGACTTCAAATATAAGAAAATAAATATTTCCAGTCTCCACCCTTATCGAACCAAAACTCCCAACAACAACATCGCAATCCACGAAACCTTTTCAACCTAATCCTTTATCAATGAAAGTTATCAAGCAAAAAAAAAGAAGAAACATTCAGTCATTCAAACAAAATCAGATATTATTATATCAACCGACCGAAATTTAATTTTTGACGCCGAACACGATACAGAACTCTTCAAAAGAATGTTTGGAAAAATTTAAGCTTCCGAAAGTTAAATGGAAAAGTTTGTCACTCAAATTGACAGTGTCGGCGGGTCGGGTCGCCCGAACCGGGTTAATAAAATCGGTTTGTGACATGGAAGTAAAGTGTTATATCTCTATTACGCCTATAATAAAATAACTTTATGCTAAATTTTGTGAACGGAGGGCGGGTAACCTCTGTTTGGACGGGATTATTTGTTGAGCCTCTCTAATCATTGTGTATTTTCAACTATAAATTTTGAAATAACCGCATTTGTGGACAATAGGCAAATATAAGGTAGTTAGCTTTTGGACCGGAAAGCATAAGCTTCATAATAATTTCAGTCTCAATTTGTTTCCATTTAGTATTTTGTATTTCAACACACGTCATCATATGCTTAGCCTTTTAGCTAAATATGATGACCTTTTAGATATAATATAGTATTTATAATATACTATTTTCTTTCTTTCTTTCTTTCCTACATAACGTGAGGAGCTAGTGGCTAAATTATAACAGCCGCATGGGTCGATCGCAGGTTAAGCTACGCTTGACGAGGTCGATCCGTGGATGGGTGACCATTTATTACATACCAAGACTCCTCCGTGCCTCGGAAAGCACTTTAAGCCGTTGGTCCCTGCTGTCATTTGTAGATCTTTGACAGTTGTTACTTGTAGTCAAAAACCCGAAAGTCTGACAACCAGTTTAACCCAGGGGTATCATGTTACCCAGTTACTGGGTTGTGGAGGTCTAACATGCAGTCGCTCCATGTAAAACACCAGTGTTTTACATGGAGCGACTAGCGAGTGGCTTCCAGTTTAGCCGAATGCAGCTGAATACCAGTATTCAGCTGCATTCGGCTAAACTGGAAGCCGATCCCAACATAGAACAGACTAGACAGATATACATACATACATACATAACGTCACGCCTATAATTTCCGAAGGGATAGGCAGAGATGTACCCACCTATAGGACACCCACTATTCGCCAATTACGTTACTTAGTTAGTTTTGTCTTATCGCAATCTTAATATAATTTCGCCACAGAAAAAGGCGTTAGTTGCGATGTGCTTTCTGTCTGATCTAACAAAGCCTACGTGAAGCAACATCCTATCAGATCTCCATAAACACTTTCAAACCAGTTTCTTTGTAACACGATCACCTTTTAGGCCGATTTTCAGGCTTCTGAATACGTGTTCTGACTGTCAGATATCAATGGGCTATTTGACAACATTTTACTTTTTAATCCCCCATCTAAATAACAAGAAAATATTCGACACATATTTTTTTCTTTTTCAAATTAATGGAAAACTGCTTAAATTAAGCGCATTAAAGTTGAGGAGTGGGGGCTTGTAACGTCATTAGCTAGCATAAACTGTACTGGCTAGTGACGTCATGCGACATTTTATCTCGATGTATCGCCGTTATTTTTTGATTAAGTACGAGAAAAAAGAAAAAATACGTGTAGTTTATTTTCTTGTAATCTAGATGAGGAACTTAAAACTAAAATTTTGTCAAATTTTAGTTATTATTGACAGACCGGACCCTTTTTTCTATGAATTCTGTAACTTGGCAATCTGTGTTAACACAATAAGCCAGTGAGATGAGGTATCTTAATCTCTGTTTTTTAGCATAAGAGTACTTTCATCTGATGTCAGCCCAGACTCTGTGCACATGTAAACACAGTAGATAAAACCAGTAACAATGACTAAACATATTTTCATATCGAATATTTTGAATAGGGAAATTCCAAAGGAACCTCCATGAGAGCACCTAAGCGTTTGTTTGTGATAGGGATTTTCCCCGGTAACAAGTAATAAAAAAAGTCTTAATACTTGAGGCTGAGACGGGCAAGTGAAAGTTAACCGGACTCGCCGAGCAATCAAGACTTTGCAAAAATTAAGCTCTTAATTAGAAATGAATTCTTAAACTTGGCTTGTTAATACACGGAAAATATTTGTTTAGCAACGAAAGGGGAAAATGCAGGGACGGTATTGGTTTGAGAACGTCAGGGTTTGTTGGTAGTGAACAAAGACATTCAATACCTATAGACCGGACATCACAAACAAAATTTTCGTCCGAAAAAGTGTGTCCTGCTGGATACAAGTCTATGAGTTTTTTGTAGTACCTACGCTCCGCTGCCGCTCCAATATTCATATATTATTCTAGATGGCGTCACTGAGACATGGGATCAAAGTGTTTCTATGACATTTCCTTGACATGCCCGCTCTATAGTATTTTAAATCTCTCCTATTGAATGTCTTTGAGTCCGGCCAAAGGTTGTCGCTTTTAGCGATAAGGCCGCTCATCGTTAAACAAAACAATGCTGCTTAACCTTTCAAGAATTAGAGGTGTGATGATGATGATGTTCTTTTTTGTTTCTTATTGGTTTTTATGGTTTACAATAAAGACTGTTCTATTCTGTACCGTACCTTCCTGTCCCATCATCATCTGCCAAGCCTCTTCGTCATTATGTTAGGGCTTCTAGTCAAAGCAGCTGCAGCTGAATACCAGCAACTATGTTATACCATACGTATGTACTTTTGCTACACATTTGTTAAGAAAATCCAACAGCAATTTGGAAGTTTATTTTTTTATTTCTTGCTCCTTTAAAAAGCTTTTAAACTAATCTGAACAGATGGGCTAATCTGAACAACACCTCTTGAAGCTACTTCAAATAAATAAAAAAAAAGAATTCTTTTCCATCTGCTCCCGTTTTCACTCCCACTATCTTAAGGAATTCTTAAGTGCTAACCACAACAGGTGAAATGAGCTTAGCTAAAGTGAACTACGCGCATATCGGCTTAAGTTAAAAGAATTAAGAACATTTTTTTTTACTTACTTATTTAAACTTTTATGATACTCTTATCAAAATATGGGGTGTGTAACTGTGTACTGTACGTAAACCTCTGCCTCTATTAGATGAATACAGGCCTGGTGTAATTATAATGGTTATGTGTTATGTATCATAAGTAGAACGTTTTCGTTTTAGATGCTATTGTAAATCATATTTTTTTTTAAGTATTATATGGCTATATTAGGATCATATTATTAGTTTTATTTATTTTTTATTCGTTTACGTCCAATTCTCAGAAGTAATGAATATCCACACAAAATTTTATAGGAGTCGGTCAAGCTGTTTCGGAGGAGTTTTGTTACAAAAATCTGCAGTGACACGAGAATTAAATATACTAGGTATGTATTAGAAAGAGAAGATAAATTAACATTGAATATGTGATCTCTCTATTTATAGTTTTTCTTTATTAAACTCAAAATGTTAGTAGGTCATTGAAGGTACCTCTGACAAAAGCTTATAATATGTCAGAATTCTTTAAAACAATCCCCATTCATATTTCAGAAGCATTAAACAACCGGCTAACACGAAATCTTAAAATAATAACAGTTTATTTCTGTTTATCTTCAGGTTAGACATCGTTAACTACACGTGCACTGCACGCGCCTACATAATGGCAGACGGTTACAGAATAATAAATAAATGGAGTGCCAATAATATTCGCATACTTTAGTTAAGACTGTGTGGCGCGCCAAGAAATGTCTCTCACCTGTTATT
This sequence comes from Euplexia lucipara, assembly GCA_921972225.1. Taxonomy (NCBI): domain Eukaryota; kingdom Metazoa; phylum Arthropoda; class Insecta; order Lepidoptera; family Noctuidae; genus Euplexia; species Euplexia lucipara. The sequence goes on along the minus strand of OV179144.1, from coordinate 8,617,131 downwards.
CACGCAGAAGCAATTGTTTAGGCTGATTTAGGAATGAGTACGTCAGAAAAATTACATACACAATACCTACTATTTCATTGTAGTCGTATAGAAAATCTACGACTACAATAAAAAAGTAGGTATTGTATAATAATAATAAGGATTATATAAATAACTATCGAAGTTTTATGGCATTGAAAGTTGACACACAAGTCTACTTAACACTGAAAACATGAATATTCTATTCTCAGGTAATGTTTATAAAAAACAAAATTACCCGTAAAACAACACTTGCAAAATTATATGAGCTTGTCTGGTGCCACTTGCATGCTTCTTATCACTCCATTGACTACTTACTCCGTGCCATCAACAAAGATCGTGCATCATCCCAACAATGACAGCTCTAGATATAGACAGATACGATTGCTTCACTTGGCGTGCTGTGACGTGTGTGAATAATTGTTTTGCACACGTAAATCATATGTGAAAAACTAAAGTTTACGTGTACCGCGACTCAAAGACAGCATTTAGTTAGACAAGTCTACACTGCTGCCTCGCCAGTGTAAAAGATAGGACTGAACATCACTAATAAGTACCGGATCTCCCATGTATGTTACTTATATAATATTTTGAGTCGCATTTTAACTTCATATCAACAACAGATCATCGGCTTACTAAAAGACAGCCACAAATATGATCACAATGTTGCCTTCCCGCAACCAACAACAACTTTTTACACAAAGTCCTTCTAAATATGGACATTAGGTCGCCTGCCATAGCACTGTACATGGACATGTCAAAAGCATTCGACCGAGTCAGCCATAAAATACTATTGAATAAGTTATATGCATTTGGAGTAAGAGGTAACGTATACAAACTCATTGAATCATATCTAAGTGACAGAAAACAGATGGTAGAATTAAAAAGAGTCTCCCTAACTACCAGAACTGAAGAAACCGTTCTTTCTGAGGTTAGAATTATCCTTTCCGGTGTCCCTCAGGGCAGTATTCTAGGCCCACCACTCTTTCTAATTTATATAAATGACATGTCGACACTTACAATGCACCATATGACCTTATTTGCTGATGATAGTACTATATTGTTTACCGGTACTGACATAAATGATCTAAAACTTGACATAAATAACACCCTAACAACAATTATATAATGGCTTGATAAAAATGACTTAAAAATAAACCTAGAAAAATCAAAAATCATGAATTTTAAACAGCGAGTACAACCGGATGCCAACCTTAATATATCTTGCTCTGAAACCAGCATAGAAGAAATAGATGTAACCAAATTTCTGGGTCTCTATATTGACAGCAAAGTAAATTGGAAGTCACATATTGAGCAAGTCTGCAAAAGGCTTAGTCAGAGCTCTTATGCTCTTTACAGACTAAGGAACACTGTCAGTCAGTCTGCACTACTAACTGCCTACCATGGATATGTTGCTTCAATCATACGCTACGGCATCATATTCTGGGGCAACTCTGTAGAGAAGGAGCATGCTTTTAGAGCTCAAAAACGGTGTATCAGACCGATGTGCAATATACACCAAGTAGATTCATGCAGACCACATTTCATAAATTTAAAAATATTAACTCTACCTTGTGTATATATATATGAAGCTGTAATGTTTATAAAGTCAAACCCAAACTTGTTTGATTTTTGCACTAGGGCCAGACACAAAGACAAGCTGCGCATCATAGCCAGTAAAACAAAGCTTTTGCACCAAAGCATCTTTTGTATGGGTCCACGTATCTTTAATAATCTTCCACCTTTTCTCAGAACTATGAGCGATATATATACCTTCAAAAAAAAACTACTTGAATTATTGATAGATAAATGTTATTACTCCGTAAGAGAATTTCTAGATGACAATACATTGAAGCAAATCCATTGAATGAATAATTTGTTAATTTGACTTAAATATTGTACTAGTTTAATCATAATGTATTGAATGACGATTAGATTGGAATTATTATAATGTATGTATATATCATAATGTATTGAATGACGATTAGACAGTAATTTAATTTAAATATATATTTACCAAACTTGTGACGTATGATCCAAAATGAATTATTTAAATTTGAAGTCCGTTAAATGATTTGTTAATCTGACATTAATATCTTACTATATTGCCAATTTAATCAAAATGTATTGTATGACAGATTTGATGTATTGTAATTTTTATCTTAATTTTATTGTAGTTTGATCTGAATTTTATTTTATTAGTTAATTTCTAGTATTGTATTGTTTTTTTGCCGAACTTGTTATATAAACTTTGTATGCCGCAATGGCGGGACATAGCTGACACCTGTATTTAACACAACATCTTATGAACCTATAATCCACAATAAATTATTTGAATTTGAATTTGAATTTGAATTTGAACCAAATTGCATTTCATGTGCTCATTTTTGACATGAGCCATTAATTTTCACACAACATTATCACATCAGACTTTCATTCCTTGCTGGGTAATGCAGAGATAAAAAAATAGTCTGCAACTTTCACGCAACGACGATTAGTCCCAAACTAAGCATATCTTTGCTATGAGTACTTGAAAACTGAAAAAACATACTTGAGTATTCCTAAATACATGCAAATCATAGATAAATTACACCCAGACACAGATCAAACATATTTGACACGACAATAGACCAATGGCAAAGGCGTTGGACTGGCGAGTTCGATTTCTACCCATTTCACTATTGATGTATACCCACTCCAGACAAGCATATTTAGCTTAGGTGAGCAAGTTCGTCATGCTCCCATAGACGTCGCTGCTTGCGGTAGCGTCGAGGATCGGGTTGCCCCCTTCCCTCAGATATGGCGAGGAGGGTAATGGCTGATCTTTGCGTTATGCTCGTGAACGGGTGCTGCTTGTGGTGACTGGTCGACTTGCTTACCAATGGTTTTTTTTTTATTTTTTTATTATTGTTATAACAGTTAACTGCTTATTGGTTTCACTTCGATGGTCCTAGATTATCATTTTAAATTTAGAGTCACAGCCTTATGAATATAAGCCAGCATTGCACATGTAAGCGGGTACGCCTTTTATACCTGGAGGCTGTTATTTTTCAGTTTTTTAGTTGAGTTTAGATTTCAATGTTAATATGAATTTACTTTTTTTTTTCTTAATCTCGGTATATTGGAGTGTGCTAGCTAACACGTGACAATAATTCTGAAATGTAATGTTTTACAATGTGTATAAACATTAGTGCTATTTATTGAGCATTTCATTGTATAGATTCTTTGTATACCTCGTTCTTCAAACGAATCAGACAGATGTGTTGCTGGGGATTTTGTTCCGCCACTTCTTCTTCCCAGCAAAAACACTAGGAAGTGGCGAAGGGTGGGCCGTTTTTGGGGGACTGTCTTAATGTATTTTTTTGACGTTCAAAAAGTGCTGATTCTCAGCCTAGTTTGAATAAAGACTTTTGGTTTTGATTTTGATTTTGATTTTGGAGGGGTTAACAAGACTACTACGATTTGACCCCCACATTGCTAGTAAGCTTTTTAAAAAAGAAAAAGAAATGATGTGCTTATCACACAAAAAATGTCCTGGGTGTCGAACTCACGCCCTCCGGCATAGCAGTCAGGACCACAAACCAACAGGCCAGTCAAGATGTACCTCTAATAATCCCAGAATTTGCCAGTCATTATTTCTATCCTCATGAAATAAGGGACGAGCCTATTTGCCAAATCCAAACTTCGGTCTGCTACTGATAAACTCCAAATGGAAAAAAACCCTTTGCCATTCCTGGCTTTGACTGCCTCGTTAGTCTAGTGGTCGAAAGCGCTACTGCTGATCATGAGGTCCCGGATTCGATCCCCGGGTCGGGCAAAGTGTTATTGAGTTTTTCCATCTGGGATTTTTCAGTAGCAGCCCGGAGTCTGGATTTGTGCCCGATTGATGGCAATAGGCTCGCCCCCTATTACATTGGACTTGAACATAACTGGCGTAATGTGGGTGTACTACCAGGTACACCTCTGCCTAGCCCTTCGGGGATTACAGGCGTGACGTTATGTATGTATGTATGTATTCCTGGCCCAGAACCTCATGCTCACTACCAGCGCTAGCAACAGCTAGACAAACGAGATTCTGATACTCATACTGCTAGCCTGCATCATCCCAAGGCTGGGCAAGGCCTCTCCCCATGAATTCCACTTTTTCGATCCAGGGCTAAAGTTTAAAGTGGGCCACTGCTCGTTTAAAAATACTCAAAATTGCTATTTATATCAAACCAGGTATATTGTTTTCTCTGCGGGCAGATCCGTCTGCCAACATACTTATGCAGAATACAGACGGATTTTCTAGTAAAGGACCACGATGCCCAGAGGGAGATACGGTTTCAACAATTTTCTTCAAAGAAAATAGAAAGGTGAACCGTGAAATTTAGAATGCAAGGAATGGACACTATTTACTATGAAAACATTTACAAGATAACACAGTTGTTTTATGTACAGTCAGCAAAAGAAAATATTTTCACCTTTTTACAACTCTTCCTCGACAACACGGGACTAGTGAGAAGACTCAAAAGGACTAAACCGTTCGAGTTAGTATAATGATAAATTATAGTGAAATGTAGTGTTGTGTCAGTGTTACGTGCAACAATGCCACAAACATTAGGCACATGAACGAAGTGCTTCCCCTTAACAGACTCTAAGATTACGTCAGTGGACAATTTGTTAGTTACATTTTTGTAATAATTTAGGTTAAAGGAAATTACTTATTAGTCTGTAGACTATAGATCGTAATTTCAGTACAGTATTTAGATTTTTCTAATTTTCCAAATTTACAAATATAAAAAGAACCTTTTTACAGAATATCAGTGCTGAGTGTTATTCTGTAAAAAGGTGAAAATAGCATCATCATCCTTTAAGGGTAAGACAGATATATACTGATAGTACACCCACATTTCGCTAGTTATGTTTAAGCCCTATAAAATAGGGAGAGAGTTTGTCATATCCTCCGGGCTAAGAAATTCTAGATGAAGAACAAAATAACACTGAAATGAAAGCGAGCGAAACGAGGCATGTCGGTGAAGACAAATTGAGTTCTCATTCCATACTGAAGCATAAATTGACAGCTCACTTCACTTAGTTTTTCAAGGGGTGACTTTTACTGAATCGACCAGCTGATTCAGGCAGTTAGCTTCCAACAAATTTTACACAACTTTATGTGTTCTGTGAAGCTTTGCTTTTGACATCAGTTTTCTATGTGGGTCTAACTCTGAATGTTTAGTAGAAAAAAATCTTTACAAAAGTACAACCGCCTTCATAAAAAAACACTAAAAGTAAATGCCGAAAGCTACAGCCTTCCAAAACTCGAGATAAATGACCACTTCTAAAATATAACCTCCCAAACATTACCAAAAAACCCTATCAATTTAACTATCAAAAAACGGAAGAATGGGCTATCAGACAAAATTTTAGTTTTTAGATAAGAAGAAAATATTCGACACATATTTTTTTTTCAAAATCAAATTCATTCATTTATTAATTTTGTGAACACATTTTCTTTTTCAAATTGATGGAAAACTGCTTAGATTAAGCGCATTAAAGTTAAGATGTGGGGTCTTGTAACGTAATTAGCTAGCATAAACTGTACTGTATAGTGACGTCATGCGACATTTTGACTCGATGTATCGCCGTTATTTTTGATTACTTACGTGAAAAAAGAAAAAAAATATGTGTCGAATATTTTTTTGTAATCTAGATGACATGAGGGACTAAAAACTAAAAATGCTAATAATTAATAATAATAATAATTTTGACGTTTATAAACTGCTGATCCTCACCTTATTTGAAAGAAAAAAACATTGTTTGGCACGACACAGGCACACGTTAGTAAAATGAAAATAGGTACAAAAAAAAAAGAATTTAACTAAAAACAATTAAACAATAAAAATAACTAAAATAAATAATTAGGTATCTGCTTTGCCGTTTGCGGCTGCGCCGAATAGGTTCAGTTCAGCAAAAAAAGCCAGACAACTACTGCCTGACGCTGATTTGAATAAATGTATTTTGATTTACATGTTGTTTTCTTTTTAAATTGTATCAAGTATCTCAGCGGTACATTGTAGAATCGTAACTGGAACAACGTGTAAATATTTGATAGAAATTTACGGTTTCACGAAGCATCTAGGCCAATTTAATGATATCAAATAAAAGTAGAAGCGATGTTTGCTACGTAAATTACTGGACCATCACAACTTTTCAACGAAAAGCAACACAGAAGAAATCGTCGGAAAAACCTATCAAAACTTGAGAAAATTCAATAAGGGCACTTGGAAAGTTTGTTAAAGGAAGTAGCGAGGAATATTTTTATGAAAAAAAAAGGAATCTCAATTTGTGTCGCCGGTAAAATAAAAATAACGTGAAAACCCTCAAGGCTTGGTGGAGGAATCGAGTTTGTTTGTCAACTTTGTCTGATGATGATGTCCTGTTAAAAATACTGCGATTCATTACCATTTTTGAGGGGTATTGTATTTTTTTTCCTTACAACACACCTTAAACTTTACAGCATTGATGTTGGAATTATCCGGCTTAGCAGTTATCGTTGTTGATACTCTTGTAAGTATGATCTGCTTGTTTCTTTAGAGTTAATTTTTGTATTACTAGCTTTTGCCTGCGCCATATTGTGTGTAAAATACCTATCATATCCTATAGCACTAGGCATAATTGTAGCTTTCCGTTTTGAAAAGAGTTTAAGACATAGAACGAATAATTATTGAGATTCCGCCCTCTTCTTCTCTTATTTAAAGTGTGTTTAGTGCCTAACCTGCAGGCCCAGCCATATCACAAATTCTATTTCTATTATAGTAATTGATAAGGCGACAATAGAAAGAAAATGGCGAATATAGAATCAACTGTTTGTCAACTGTCAAGTGTTAACGAGTAGAACTTGTAATATAGCTGAAAATTAAATACACTTGACAGTTGACAAACAGCTAATTCCATATATGCCATTTTCTTTCTATAATAGAAATAGATTAGAAATAGAATTTGTACTATGGCGAGGCCTGCTGGTGTCAGATAAAGGAATGAAGTTAAGCTGTCAATCGTACAAATAAAATTAACTCTTTTTCACACAACGCCATTTAGTCCCAAGCTAAGCTAAGAGCTTGTGTTATGGGTACTAAACAGCTGATAAACATACTTATATATTTCTAAATACATACATATTATAGATAAATTACACCCAGACACAGAAAAGAACAAATGATCGTGCTCATCACAAAAACATTTTTCCTGGGTGGGAATCGAACCCACGACCTCCGGCATAGCAGTCAGGGTTACTTACCACTAGACCAACAGGTCAGTCAAAAAGCTAAAGCTTATTGTAAGTGACCGTTGAATTTCACACCGTCAACCAAACATAGACCTAACTAATCACCCTGTAGAAGTCCCAATTTCACACCGAACCTGGGTGATTAATTGGCGAACGTGTCGGACTAAGCTTCACGATATACTAACGTATGGAGTACCCATCACTCTGAACTTTAAGCACCTGAAGATGTCCGATTTTCAGGCAGCTTGCACGATCGATCCTGCAGATTCGGTGAGTAATTGGGAACCGTATAGACGAAGACTTGTTTTGCCAATGAATACTCTACAGTTGCTAAATAATAACATCCGTATGGGTCGATCAAATGTAAAGCTACGCTTGAGGAGGTCAGTGTAGGGAAAGGGGACCATTCATGACATACCAAAACCTATCCGTGTCAGAAAACACGTTGAGCCATTGGTCTCAGCTGTCATTTGTACAACATTAACAGTTGTAATAAATAAATAAATATTCCACAACTTTTCACACAACGCCATTTAGTCCCATGCTAAGCTTGAGAGCTTATGTTATGGGTACTAAACGGCAGATAAACATACCTATATATTTCTAAATACATACATATTACAGATAAATTACACCCAGACACAGAAGAAGTAATCTTGCACAACACACAAACATTTGTCCTGAGTGGGAATCGAACCCACGAATTCCGGCACAGCAGACAGGGTCATTAACTACTCAACAGGCCAGTCAAAATAATATATTATAATAATATATTTGTATTACGAAAGGTAGGTAGTCAAAACGTCGAAGTCTGACAACCAGTTTTACCAAGGGGTAATCAGTTAGAGGGTTGTAGAGGTGATTAAGCATTTCATTTGTAATTTAGTATTATTTTAAGTGTTAAATTATTTCGCTACTTCTTTTTTGTTTTCTTAGAAAATCATTTATTTCAAAAAGAAAATTCGATTATTTTACAGGATTGCCTGATAACCTAAACTTTTGTTATTTTTTCGCTCACAAAACTATTTATATGTAATAGGTACATTTATGAAGAAAGTATTTGTTTTTATATTGTTGAGAGTCAGTTTTTTTTCTCATATGTGAAAAAATAGACATAATATAAAAACGAAATAAAATTTTATTACGTTTAGTAAATCTTATCAAAATTCATCTGAGCTGAAAATTTGTTGTAGCGAAATTTGTTTTAGATCATAATCGTGTCGGAGAATATGTAAACATGCGCAGTTTGTTTTTGTTATTTCATTTTTATTTTTCATTATTTTATAACTATAAACAAGACACACAGTAACCTATGAAAATACATGCGTTTCTAACATTTAGAATATAAAACATGATGTCATGATTTTAAGAATGATGGAAGCTCTCGACAAGATGTTCGTATCATCTGACGTGATTCTGATACAATCTGTTTCCAAAAATAAACACTGGTTTGGACGTCGTTGAAGGGTTTTCCGTCAACGAAACGTTAACGTTAATTTGCGTTTGTCAAATAGTTGATCAACTAATTAATTTCGTCAACGAATTAACTTATGACGAACGTCAACTTGCACGAACAATTTATTAACGGATTAACCTTAAATGCATTATGCACGTATGCTGTTGTAATGTTAATTTACAAACAATTTCATGCAGTTTACTTAATGAAATTGGATAACATTTAATGATGACTTTACCTACTACCTACCTAGGGTTCTAGATGATCTTCCCTTTATACTTTTTTCAGGCTGTCAGCCTACTGTGGGAGAGACTGCACGTGTAAAAGTAAGCCAAGTACTATAGTAAGCCATTGTTAAAGAAATACAATTTACGTACGTTGAAAATAACAAAATGTTGGGTTCAGTTTCTCGTTTCGTCAAACGAGTTGAATTCGTAAACGTCGTTGTCTCGTAACTCGTTGACGAATTCAACTAGTTGATTTGTAAACGGTCAACGTTAATCCTGTTGAAGAGATATCAACGTTGATTCAACTAGTTTGTTCAATCAACGCTCATCACTAGTTTGGACATCATATTTTGAAATAGTGAAACTATATTAACGATGGCTTTACCTAGTGATTGCCAGTTCACTTAACGTTCTCTTTATTAAATTGATCGCTTGGTGATTTTAACAAAATAGTCCAGCTGGAGCAATAGAATAATTAATAGTGAAAAACGCAACTACTTCAATACAAATATACTATACTATAACAAGTCAATAGACCTCAACCACTTATAAACTTTCTATAACTCTATAAAGAATGACACAAAAGATAAAAACCAGCCAGCTGGGACAATACTTAACCCCCAATACACTTGGTAGCATTTATAAGTTTAACAGGCCCAGCAGCTAACCGACCCACAAAGTTTTATGACAAAACTTAGTAACTAATACTCGTTTTCACTAACACTAGACGACACCTAATTGAACGTCTTAATCCAACCGTGCTGTATGATTTTCAATGCTCGGCTAAGTACACAGAGAGTTGAAATTATTTTGGCAATGAGGGTAGAAAACAGGTACAAGTGCGTTGTACTAAATCTACAAAGTTCTACAATAAAGCATAAGCGGCTAGACCAGACTATATGACGAACATAGTTATGGTCGGTTATAATAACTACGCGATAAACTTGAATAGTAAATTGTTTTTGTTGGGTTAACTCACGTCATGATTTTGCGAAGGACGTTTTTAGCAGCTATTTTGGTGCGTGAACTTACCTGAAAAAAAAAAGAAAATAGTTGTCAATTAAAAATACATAAATGCTGTGCCCCGCGGTTTTACCCGCTCCCAGAAGAAGAAACAAACTCTTTAGCTTTATCATATTACACACAGTAATTAAATAAAATAAACTACTGACACTTCGAAAACGCAATGTACAGACGCCAGCATATCCAGCGGCTCGAAACTGTCAAATTTTCCCAATTGAACCTGAACCTTATTCTGTTTGCTATAAAGTTGAAAAACTATAAAATAAATTATAATAAATTCTTAACATCTTCTACTTTATCATCCTCATATTCAATTTAAGTTCCCCCTTACACACTTGGTTCCGGCCCGTCTGTAAGGTCGTATACTCTCCTCAAGGGGAAGAAAAATCAAGAACTGAACATAATAATAATAATAATATTTATTTGTTTAAAAACATGGTATAAAAGATGGAAAATACAAAAATTCCAGAGCATACATGTTTTAGCTTTAGTACCAATACCAATTTTCAGACTAAACAAAAGCTTGACCTGTGAATCTCATAGTGTCTTAGAAATACATAGAACAATTACTTAGGTATGTAATAATAAATACACATCATATTCAATAAAGCTATCATTATCAAAGTTTATTAACAGTAATTAATGAAGCGAAAACCTCTCTGCTAAACCTGGAAAGTATTTATGGAACAAAAAATAATTATATATGTTGAGAAGAGAAGAAGAGAAAAAGCTTATTCTCTTTCGAGTTTAATATTTCAAGAGAAGTCAAAAACACACCTGATATTGGTACAAACTAACACGGATTTCATTCCAAGCCACTTCGTTCTAAATCTTAACGACATTGATGTCTTAACTCCTAAAGCTTCAACTTGATCCTTATAATTCTCGTACGTCTAAATCGAACCAACATCTCAGTAGTACCTACAGAAAGCTTAGATTATTTACTAAACATACGAGAATACAGACTTAATACACACGGTAAAGACAAAGCATAAAAGTAACGATGTAAAATGAAACTAAGTACATCTAAGTACATTTACAATGTCGAGATAACTTTGTGCCAAAATTAACATTTACCTTAAACAAGTTTATCTCAGTCAAAAACAATTGTCCTAACAGCGGCTATCATCATTATCTATATGACTTGAACATCTTTTTATAGAACACAAACAAAATTAGTGATGTGCGGATGCGTCCAGTTTTATCGATTACCGAAAAACAACGGATTACTCTCGTTGTGCCGAATCTGACGCACGGCCGTCCCCAACGCCATTAATCAAATCACGACTATGCGGTTTAATGGCAGACTAATTACAGTTTGCGCGCGAATCACCTACACATACCGTCGCAGTAATTACTGCATTAACTCGACTGCGGAAACGCTTAATACGAGATAATACTGATTACATATCGCAATGCGGGTGCTAACCGAAAGTTTGCCCAGTTCGGCCGTCAATCAAATGTCGAACGCAACGTCATCCTATCATGATGTCAATGCCGAGGTTCGTGTCAGGTAGCGTTGACTCTCGCAGAATTCGTTTAACCCGTGTTTTTGTAATGAATATTATATACGAATTATTTATGTATGAAAAAAAAACACTAAACAAACGTTTCGCCTCAAATAAACGTTCTGAAATAAACTAAATGTAGCTCTATGTCACGTGCGTAGTACAGAGGCCAGCACATCAAGCTACCACAACGTGTCAAATTTCTTTGATGGTTTTTCAACTTTGAAAAAATCAGAATAAGGTTCATGTTTATTTGGGGTAGCTAGATGTGCTGATTTCTGTACCTACATGATAATAGTACTTATTACAATCAATTATTTTCCTATACTTCCATAATAACAATTATTGTTACGACGGAAAAATTCCCATCATGCCTCTCGGCTTCCGCTACCATTTTAAGACGAAGTATCGAACTTGAATAAGAATTATCGATACTTATCGACTCAAATCTCTACATCACTAGCAGCAGTAGGAGAAACGGAATCTTACACTGTTCAGTGCTCCCCGTAGCCTCATAAACGAGGTGATAAAATGCTGCCACCCCACCATAACGTTTACCTTAGAATACCGCTTTATGGATATTTACTAACTATTTAGAAAGATAATGAACAGGCTTCATATTTTGCTTTGGTTCATTGATTTTCATAACAATAACAGCTTTCATTGGCTCATTATAACGTTGAGCCGCCATTTCGCCGAAAGTAATTCAATCACTCGCGAATATGAATGAATAGGTTAGTTTGTATGGAAACCTTTACGTATGTATGCGCCCATTCAGTATCTATTTTTATGAAAGATGCGTGGGGGGAACCTCCTACATTGTTGTGAATTTTTATTCTCATTTTCATATCAAAGGTCTCTAAGCAGGGGGAAAATAGAATAGGAGCACAAGGTAATGAGTACTCGTATTGCTTTATAAATAATTTACATAATATTCGGTCTTAATAATAAAATCGTTTATTCGAATTGTAATCTGATTTTACAGTTGTTACTTCCAAAGCTACTTACTGAGTAGTTACTTCTTTAAAATTGTTATTAATAAACATGGAGTAACCTCAAAAACTTTAATTTGCTTAGCTTATATACACGCATTATTAAGAACTAGCACTACCTATGTTCGCGACTTTGTCCGCGTGACTTTAGTATTCTGCTTTCAAACTTAAACAAAAGCCTTTACGTGGGTCTCGTAGTTTTGAAAATAAAATATAGACTACTAGCAGACGTCGCGCGGTTTCACCCGCGTAGGTCCCGTTCCCGTGGGAATACAGGGATAAAAAGCCTATATGTTAATCCAGAGTGTTAGCTAACTCCATACCAAATTTTATTTTGGTGTACTACTTTGCCTGACCCTTTAGACGTAGGTATAGACGTGGTTCAAATATATTTTTCACCACAATAACCAACTAACAAAAAAACTAAGAAAAGACTAACTACGGTCGTTCACTCTAAATTAAATCAACTGAATGATATTTTCTTCTACATTCATTAAAAGAAGGAATATCTTTACTACCTACGGTAAACGTCCACTTTTGAGAAAAACAGAAGGTTCCCATTGCTATATGGCGGTCATATGGGAAATTAGCTAAGGGGTAACCAACCCCTTTGCACGCATTTATCATTATTAACACTTATTAGCAAGATGAGGAGGGTACATACTGCTTATGCTCTTGACAAGTTCCCGTATAGTTGTAGATTTATGTAGTGAACTCCTTTAATTCAATTCAATACACTAACAAAAGGCAATTAATTAGAAGCACAGCCTACAGAGCATCGTAATTCTGAACTAATATTCTAATACTACATAGCAAACATAACATTCCACATGTGCACACATTGGCCTGAACAATGTCCACAGAGTAGTTAGAAAATGGAATGCTCAATCGTACCTTTCCATCGCATGCACCGAGAATAGCGCGGGGTCACAGAAACATACATCAACACGCGGTCGCGCATCGAGCTTTATCGTTGTATTTGATGTTACTCGTTATGTTTGCTTATTCATGGAAAAGGTTTAGTAGCCTTCAGAGTTCGGTCAATGATGGTATACTACACAAACAGACAGCAAGTGCCTACTTGATAAAAAGTAATTAATAATTTTATCCAAATCATGAGTGTTGTAACAATGCACTTACAAACTATGTTAGTAACATACAAAGACAAAAACAGAAATAGTTGTGACATATGGATATTATGGATATATCTCGGGTAGGCACCCATTATTTTGCTTTGTGAATCTTCTGAATACAAGAAAAGAAAAATGTGCGCATTTATAAGTGTGACATATAGTGTAAGGCAAACTTTAAATAAGTGAAAGTACAAAAAGCTAACAAGATCAAATTCCGACCACAAGTTCACCCGACAACTTAAGCTCAGATTCGTATTACATCGCTCTTTATTTCTCCAATTACTTACTCATCCGTGTCTCAACCACGCGAGTATTATGTCAACAGTTTCTAAGAAATCCTTGATAACAATTGCTAGTCAAGCAGCTCGTGTACGTGACCTATCTCATTAAGGTTTCATATAGGACATTTAAATTGAACACTGTTGGCACCCGGGCTATTTAATGCCCATGTGACACTTTGCCAGCGTGCTCTAGAAGCGTCAATTTACGTCTTACCGTGCCTTTATTGCGCTGATAAAAGTATTGGATTGTTGTGTATGAGAAAGTATCAAAGAAGCACATTAACACTCGATGCGTAACTTTATATTTCTGCTTAAATATTACCAGCCTGCTGTTGTCTTTCTGCCAGGGCAATCTCACAATGTTTTCCTTCAGTAAGTAAGTCAGTAGTGTCTTAGATACTTTACTGTGCTTGTGACTGACTTTTTCAATTCAAATGATATACAAAAACTTTACATTGATGTACAGACGCCAGCACATCAACCTACCCCAATGTGTCAAATTTCTGTGATAGGTTTTCAACTTTATTCTAAACATAATAACGTTCATGTTCAATTGGGAAAATTTGACAGTTTGGGGTAGATTGATGTGCTCGCGTCTGTACAAAAAGTCACAATGGTACTTTCTCTTCAAATCACGACACATCACTCATATAATATTGAAAATGTTATTACACTATTGACGAATTCCAGAATGATAAATTGTTAGTAATAAGTGCATTATCTTTATTTCAATCCATTATTTATTTGTAATCAATTTAAATATTATGTCAAAGAGTGTACTCCTTTATGGTAGATTTTTGAACAACTAATTATGTTGTAAAATGCACCAATATACACCAATAAATGAATTTGAATTTTTACAAGGTTGTCCTGTTGCAAAAGAGGCCAGGTAACGTAACCACTGGGCCATTACGATGTAACATTTTTATTATGTAATTATGTTTATCAAGGACCTTTAGAAACTTAGGTACCTACCTAAGATTATATGTGACTCAAGAAACATCTTGGTCTTAATAACTCCCCATAACTGTTTTTTCCACTAAGTTCTAGTTCATTGGTGAAAGAGATCATTAAGCAGGTACATAGTAATGTCCACTTTTCAATTTAAAAAATGAGAGAACTTGTTATAAAAGATTACTACATCAAGGAGGACAAGGAGCTGCAAAATGTTATTGTCACTTGTATACCATGTTTATTAGATAGGTACCAAAAAGTCAGGAAAACAAGAAGGTTATCTTAATCCCCTGGAAAAGAAATGAGTTGAAGTATGGTTGAGTGAAGGGAACTATAGTTCGTTCGCGTTAAGAATGCAGTGAAGTCATCAGTGCAACTGCAAGATAAAGGTGTATTCACAGTGGTGTTAAATTCAAACAAAATATATTTTAAAAGATTAAGTTTAATGAATTTATAAAAATTTGAAAAGATTTGATTGGTTAGGGGGCGGGGCTAGGCCGACGGATAATGATGACTTCACTGCATTCCTAACGTGAACAAACTATAAGGCACTATGGCGTACGTTAAAATGAAGTGCACATGTTGCTCTTTATCAGGTTCTGCAATAAAAGCATTGTTATACCATTTTGGGGGTTTAATTATCTTAATTCCTACATTTTGGGATAAAAGGTTTTATGATTGAATAATGTTGGTTTTATTATATTTATAACAACGTGATGTAATACTCTTTCGCTCAGTTTCTGCGTAAAGACAAGCAGGCTTTTCATTTTGTTTGTAGATTCTTGTTTGCGTGCGCTTTCGGTATTTGCTTGGCTCCACGGTAAAAGTGGCGGAAACAAATGTTTGAGCAAGAACGTCCTGCCTTTGGGCTCCTTACTGCATCGCAAGTGAAAATAAACTTTCGACTCTTCGTGGGATTCACAAGTACATAATTATTACATACATACATAATAAACTCATCCCGCTATCCTCTAAGTTCTGTATTAGATATATGTATAGTTAAAAAAACAATCTATGAAGCTTAATCTTGCAAGTAAAAAATGTTCTTGATGTAAATAAAACGATTTAAAATAAACAACGTTAAATTGTAAAATACAATAGCTTAAAATTTTTCAAAATCTGTCATGTTATAATAGTAGGCAAAAATTGTTTCTGTAATCATAACCAGCCGGATAAATAAACGCAAGTAAGCATAACCGTCAATTCTAAGATATTTATCAATAATAATTGCTGATAATGAACTTCTAAGAATTCTGAGATATTCTTAACAAGTGCATGTCTATTGCGTCTGAAGAATAATAATTAACTGTAGAAGGTAACAACACAATTAACTGTACTAATTACTAAGTAGGTAATCCAAAACCAAAAAGGTGCTACACTTTTCTCTAAACTATAGGGATTAAAAATAATTAAAAAAAGTTTTATAGCGGTTTTCAAACTTTCTTTGGCACTGGTAAAATAAGTATACAATAAGTACTAACATTTTTAAGTAAAAAAAAGATAAAACATTAAAAATAACCATTTTTAGCGTAGTGTCAAAAAGTTCAATTAACATTTACGTGAGTGCTTTACATGTTATTTAATTTTTAATAACTGGTACTGCCTCCTCGGCCTCGAACTACAGCTTCGAGCTGGTTTGGCATACTGAACACGAGGTTTCAGAACCGATGTTTGCCGATGTGTACTTACTTATAAAGTTTTTTTTAAAAGTGTGATACTTAGTTTTGCAGGCCCGGCCAGTGTAAAATAAAAAGTACAGAAGGCCAATTTGATACTGCGAGCGAAAATGCAAGCACACAGAGAGATATTCGTTTAGTGATTTCAAACTAATGCCAGTCGATCACGTAAAGCGAATGCGCTTGCACTCGCTGTACATGATACGCGGCGATTTGTGCTTTCCACTCGTGCTTTCTACCGGTCCATTCAGCAAAGATCCCCCCGTGAAAACTTGAGTGAAGTGATCAGTCAATGTCTAGCTTTAGTATGGAATGACAGCTTAATTTGCTTACATTTTTTCTAAATAAAACTGCTGTACCTACATATATTTTCTGTGAAACTTACACGAATCAATTAAAATAGTGGTAAACATTCTCAAGTTCGCTTCTATATTAGCAAGATACAAAGTTAAGTTTCAAGGAGACTAAAAACATACAAGACTACGCCTATTTTTACAAACACTGGACGCCAACTAAATGTATGCTTAAATATTATTCCACTGTTGGATTTCCGGCTCCATTTTCAATTGCACATAAAATACCAACACATTTTTTATGTACAAGTTGAAATGGATCTTTTGTATTTAAACTTAAATAGTTATAAAAAAAAACATAAGAAGTCGAGTCGTGATATAAAAAAATCCATAACTAATTTTTCGATTAACGTTTCCATAGAAATAGCAAAGAAAATCCCAAACAATGTATGCTTAAGCAAACAGAAATTACAAAAATTATTCTTTAACACAAAGTTATAAGAAAAATCAGTACGTTTTATAGAAAAATAACATACTTATATAAGGAAAGGGCAGCGGCTTATCAATATAATAAATCATGTTAGTACGATGTAACAGTCACTCACAATTTAATATAGGTATGTAAGCAAATCTAATATAATTTCCACGCGACACCAAGTATAATCGGCTTCAATCAAATATTAAACGAATGTGTTAAAGGAGACATGTTTAAAGCCGTTTAACATCAAGTTATAAAATGGGGACCTGGAGATCTACAGTACAGGCCTTGGCTTAGTTTAGACTCCAGATCTCCCACAAATTACTTATTGTCTAATTGTTTTTTATTGTCAACTGTACAATGTAAAACTTGATTTAATTTGTGGAGATGAAATAAACATTATAAATAAATAAATAAATAAATATTCCACAACTTTTCACACAACACCGTTTAGTCCCAAGTTAAGCTTGAGAGCTTGGGTTATGGGTACTAAACAGCTGATAAACATACTTATATATTTCTAAATACATACGTATTATAGATAAATTACACCCAGACACAGAACAAATGATCGTGCTCATCACACATACATTTGTCCTGGGTGGGAATCGAACCCACGACCTCCAGCATAGCAGTCAGGGTCACTAACTACTAGACCAACAGGCCAACATTATTATTATTATTAAGTAATAATAATATACGATGTTCAGAATATTTTTTTATTTATTTTTCTATAATCATAACGCTTGACTTTGACTGTCACAAACAGGGACAAAGTTGAAAAACGGTTAAAAAAAAAACACAACAACAATTATTTCATCTAGTACAGACTAGACGAAATAATTGTTGTTGTGTCTACGCCAGATAAAACTGCGGGTAACATTTTGACAATTTGGATTAGACTATCATATTACCTTGTATTTTATAAAACGAGTATTTTTGATAGTTGAAGGCTCTACAGGCATTTAGTGTTTGATAAACCGGAGATTGTGTCTGTGGTTTAGTTTCTAAATCTGTTGATTAAAACTGAAACTATATTTCTTTTAAGTACAAAACGGGAACCAAAAGCGACAGATATTGTAGGTATTTTGATTTTTTCATACTGAGGCAGTTCTTTAATCAAAATTGATCGCTTAAACTCGAATTTTAAATCTGTCCTGTAACTAACTTCTGTGTTATAGGAATGAAGTTCCAAATTCAAAAAGGGTTCGATGGTTTGAACGTGTGTATAAAACAAAAGACGTTCAGTAATAAAACCGCTTTACTGGAAACCAAAACAAAACAAGGATATTTATGTAACAGATTTATCTGAAAACATACGACATTATTATCTCACTGAGACATCTCTCCCAGATCGATTTCGGGTCTACCAGACAGAAATTCACCAATCCTCTAAAAGAAATTGTAACCGTATTGGAGTCTGAAATGACGGACATATCTGGAGTAACGGACTGGACCCGACCAGACAGACTGCAATCAAAATAACGGACACAAACCTTCCGGACGCGCCAGTTTCCGCAATCCATCGACAGCTGAACTAGGGATTGATATGTAATAGACGCAATTTCGGATCGCACGCAAAGTTCCACGATAAAATCAATATTCCTATTTTATACCTTTAGCCGTTTGATGAGGTTGGAAAGGAAATTTCGTTGATAGCTAGCAAATTTAATAATAAAACCAAAATAAATATCACAATATATCCGTGGATAGGTTCGTGTATCGGGACCACATTCAGATTTTCACGTTGACAGCCATTACGTGTATTCAAAACTCCTACTTCAGAGAAACAGGGTTATGTAGGTCACATAGGAGAATTTATGCACAATTCTGATTCCGATCGATTAAGTATAAAATGGACACTAGGCCACCTAGTAGGAACTTGAATTGATGTTCAATGTATACCTATACCACAGTCTAAAAACATACAGTCGTCGGACGAAGCCGTCTAGAGAAGGCAATCGTGCGGGGTGTGAGGGGCGATCGAGACGCGGCAAAGCCGCTCCCGCACTGCGAACAAAACGATGTTCGTAGAAGGCGTCGTCCTACTGTATTAACACTTTATATGCCACGTAGGTCACCGGTGACCTCAAACAATTTAATGTCTATTGTGTCTGGTAATCTGGCAGTCAAGGTGTTAATATTTATACTGTGCCTATACCTACATTGAACAGCAATTCAAGTCCGAAGTGACTTTTCATCCCAGCAAAAAACACAAACACTAATTTTGACGTATGTAAAGTGCTGATCCTCAGCTGCTCTTAAAGCTGTGCCTAATTTGAATAAATGACCCTTTATTTTTGATTAATAAGAAAATAATTCAGTTGTGTTAACGTAAGTCGATAAAGACAGACAAGAGAGCTTGCACTAAAACCACAATAGACATGAAACCAAAACAATGTTTTAGTACGAAAAGCCGCACTCGCAGTTAAGGTATTCAAAAGAAGGAAGGCAGGAAGCGATTTGGCGAGGTTAACCGATGTTATCGCTGCGGAACTGCGATAAAGAACATCCAACAGGTGTAACAGCAATACGTTTGTTTATGTGTACTTTTTCTTTTCTTTTCATGAACTCCATGAGTAATTTTTTATGACTTCCAAATTGTGATAGACTGGAATTACATTTAATTAAAAGTTAAACGACTGAAGCTGGCTCAATGTGTTAAAAGTTTTCGATAAAAAAGCGAAGAAAAGCCATATAAAATTCTATAAACATACATAGCTTACTTGATACTAAAACATAACACAACATCACGCCTATAATCCCCGAAGGGTTAGGCAGTGGTATACCTTTGTGCATCCACATTTCGCTAGTTCAACTAACTACACATAAAATAGTATACAAAAACAAAATAAAATAAAAAACGGTTGACGAAAACAGCGATGAGTTTAGACAAGCTAGGCACTGACAGTTCAGAAATGTCAATGTCTGGCTATGTATGGAATGACAGTGGAACACCATTTTATATAAAAAAAAAAACAAATCTTGTAATTTTTAAAAACCAAGTGCAAGCAAATACAGAACTAAGATTACGTCACCCCTATTACCTATTTCTTTAACTGTATCTACAGTTTGTTAACAGGTAAATGTTCAGCTAAACTGAAATACAGTTATATAGTGTTGTACATTTCATAGTAACATAATCATTGATATTTCCATCGCGATGGGTTCTCAACGGATTGAATATCTTGACGTAAATAATTGGCTTGTTAGTCACACCGGAACAGATCTTATCGAAGCGATGTGCACTCTGCAGTTGTAGGTAGCTGTTGTTAATTGCAGTTTGTACGATAAGGCTTCAGTGTTGGCTTGTTATTAAGAAGTTAATCTATTTATGAACAGTAAAAAAAACACAAGCAAACATAAGCTGTATCTTAGAGCTGAAAATGTGTGTGAAGTAAACGTAAATTGAGCTATTATTCCATACTTATGTAGGTAAGGGATTGACAGATCACCTCACTCAAGTTATTACGGGGAGATTTTGAGTAACTCGATCGGCTGTTAGTATGTAGCTAAAAGTGAAGTCGGAGTGAGTTGTCATCTCTTACTAATCCTAGGGCTTAACGGTTTACTTCATGGTTACTTCACCTAAATTTTCACAGAATAGACCGGCTGGAATTGTTTTTGGAATTTTACGTAATTTCTTTGAATTTTACAAGAATAACTTCAATAGACCCCTAAACATTGATGGTGATAAATTATACTTTTCACACTATATTTTCTTTAAGTTAGCTAAAATTATGAAGAACAAAATAGGTATAATTTGACAATTCAAGACCAAATTGTTCGATTTATTTTCGAATAAAATATCTGATATCTTAAATGATAGCCTATGAAAAGTTACTTAGGCACTTACACCACTTACCACAGAAGATATTTGCAAACTAAGCCACGTAAAGGAAAGTCGTGAAATAATTTATCCTTATCACAAGGAAAACTCCCCCCTACTTAGTCCAGTTAAAAAGTAGTTTACGTCCTTTTTCCTGGTGTAAACTTCCACGCTTAGTTTCAGGGTCAAAAGTGACCCTTGAAGGGTCATTAAGTGCGAACTAACTTGTGCATGGCAACTTCCTAGTTCTATTTATAGAAAATTTGGTTGACAAGTTTCTTTCTTTAATTTCCTATTTTGAACCGACTAACAAGAAAGGAGGAGGAGGTTTTTTAATGTGTGTTACCTCATACGTCTATCATTTATGGACGTGTTTGAGTAACTCTTTTTTGGTTTGAGATATATCTATACTAATATTATAAAGAGGAAAGGTTTGATTGTTTGTTTGCATCGAAATGGTCCGAACCTACTAGACCGAAATGAAAAATTCTTACACCGTTGGAAAGCTACACTAACCTCGGATGACATAGGCTACTTATTAGCCCTGTATTCCCACGGGAACAGGAACTACGCGGGTGAAACCGCGTGACGTCTGCTAGTTTAGCATACTTTTCGTGTGGTAAATTGTTACAGTTTGAAGTCTGTATAGTTATTGTGGCGAAATATGGGTGTACAACAGGTACAACTCTGCCTTACCCTTCGGGGATTATAGGCGAGATGTTATGTTTTGATTATGTAGATCAGTAAATAGTAATGATTAATGAAATTGTACTCCATAGGAAAAAAAATCTGAAAGTTGAGACTTCTTCGCTGTTTAAAACGTGTGTACCAAGTAAAGGTACAAGTCTGAGATGAGTGTTCGTGCAGTTTGCGGTTGCAGTTAGTGGTCTGCGGCCTATCTCAGACCTGTACAGACGTCAGCACATCTAGCTAACCCTTTTCCCAATTGAACATGAACCTTATTCCGTTTGCAATAAAGTTACATAACTATCAAAGAACGTGTCATACACGTCGGGGTAGCTTGATGTGCAAATTTTTGTTTCTTTGTACTTATCAGAGATGCAATCATGGAACCGTGTAAAACTATTTTTTTCCATGAATAAAGAAAATACACTGAGTAAAGAGTTCTCTTTGTATTAGGAGTTACAGACAGCCCACTGTGCAGAGCTTGTGTCGAGGAGGACGATACGGCATTGCACGTGCCAAGTGGTAGCCGCATACAGGGCTAAGTTCTTCGGAAACCCAGGTACCTTCCGAGAGATCGCCAGTAGCGTCAAACCGCTGCTGGCCTTCCTCGAGGAGCTAGGATGAATGGAATAGGGCATATTCTCACCCATACGCAAAATACACGATTGGTCGTGGAGTTGCGGACACCTGCCCGTTAAACCTAATTTAACCTTAACCGAAAGAGTTCATGCGCTCGGACCAGACACTCATTTCCCCAACCGTGCCTTAATACCTGCTTCCTAAATAATTTCACTCCATCGAATTCGCAGTTAAGTCCACTAAAATTGATAGGAAATTAGTATGACGAGCAGGGAGCGTGCCAATATCCACATTCAATGTTAGTGGATAATGAAAATTGATACATTTTACGGACTACTTACTTCACAGGCGAATTAGTCTGAAATAAACAGGTCGGCGATGTTCGTATTATGCTAATAGGTCGTATAACGCGGACGCAGGTAAACACATATCATTAAGGTTTTGCATAATAGAATGCTGAACCTACTGTTTTGTTTGTGCAGTTTATGCATTTTCATTTTACGATGCGTTGGGTGGAAATTAATAATTTTGTTGCTAAAGCTATAATATTTTCTACTTATATTTTAAACACAGTGAGTTAGCGAACCATTCGGTGGGTTTAAAAGATCCCACCTTTTTCAGACGGTATTGTTTACGAGCATTCAAATCCATAAGTTTCTATAGATGTTAATTGCTTCATATACAAGTTTGAACTAAGTATATAAGGGTGTGCAATAAGTCGATTTAGGTAACGATTTAGGTAATGACAATGACTATTAGGTACCTACTATAAACAGTAAAAAAGGGTTCAATCGCAAAGTGCTGAAGTTATTATTTCAAAAAGACATTATTCGTTTTCATGTCTGAAATCTAAATTCCAAATGCTGCGATACTACAGCCAAACACACAGATACACACGTTAAACATCTAACACCATCTTTATGAGTCGTATGTTGAAAAGGATTTTACTAAAAAATAACTCTCCAAATTAAATTATAGTTGCCAGTCGCGATAGAAATGAGAAATAAAATATTTTAAACTAGACAAATAGGCCATCTGCTGAATTCTTATTTATTACCCAGGAGTGCTTGTCAGAATTTAAATAAGATCATATAAAATAAAGATGCGTTTTCTTAAACTCCACAGGAAATGCTAATTTGGTGGCACCATAAAATATTTCAAAAAATTGTTTGAATGGCAGAACAAGACATCTGGATTATATATTCGTTATTTCTTTATCGTCGCGATATGAACCTAAGTACTTGCATGATTGGACAAATGCCACATAAAATACTCAACAAACTAATAGTATATTTAATCTAATTTTATTCCGTACTTTCATAGGCTGGTTTGGATCGAAACAATTCTAACTCATCATCACCAGTCTCCTGTTATTTAACCGGCCTCGTTCCCATTTGTATCAAAACTCATATCTGATGAAGGATCCTCAAGGAATTGAAAGAAATGTGGGCATCATATACGATTTACTACATATCACAATTCTCTACTGATATTCAACACATTGCCGGAAAGGACAATGTTGTAGCCGACACACTTTCGTGTTGAAGAAGAACAAACGCCAACGCAACAACGTCCAGTAAATTTAGAAGTACTGGCCAACGCACAAAAGGTTGACGCCGAACTTAAACAACAACTCACAGAAGAGTCATCACGAAAAAAAGAAAGAAAAATGCGTTTATTGGCATTACAACAAAGATAATTGAGGAATGGGAATTGAGGTAACTAATCAAGCATTTTGAGTTAGAACGTATCATTTGGTGAAAAAAAAACCGATGAAGAAAACAGGCAATGGAACTCTTTAACGCATGCAAATTATTCGCGATTGCTACAGTCAGATGTCTATGCAGAGTTATTGTATTTCCATAACATAACATTACGCCTGTCTATTTTAAAAGGGGGCCGGCAGAGATGTACAGATTTTTTGAAAGAACTTCTTTAGTAATTGTTAACCGAATTCAAAATTACTTCAATTTCGGAAGTCTTTAGCTATGTTATGTTATGTTATGTTTGTACACCATTAAAACTTACAAATTATAATTTTAAGGGCTACAAGCGGTGATACAATGAGCGGCCTTATCACTAAAAGCGATCTCTTAAAGACAACCTTTGCATGGACTTGATAGTGGAGGAGAAAAGATGAGTAGGCAGTGTGTGGTGTACTATCCGTTGGAGTTATTTTTCACCTGGTAATGTTTTTTTTAAGAATTCGGTGGTATTTTCCACAATTTATTTGAATTGGCGCTCAATATATACTCCTATCTTCTTCTTCCATTCGTCTTTATTTGCCGTCATCTCAAAAGTTAGGTCCTTTTTAACTCATCTTTACACAATTCTGACTGTAC
Source organism: Euplexia lucipara (assembly GCA_921972225.1). Classification (NCBI taxonomy): domain Eukaryota; kingdom Metazoa; phylum Arthropoda; class Insecta; order Lepidoptera; family Noctuidae; genus Euplexia; species Euplexia lucipara. The sequence goes on along the minus strand of OV179144.1, from coordinate 8,592,388 downwards.
ATTCGTACAGTTTTTGGAAATCAAAAACCTCGTCAACCGACTTACCTACTAAAAAAGAGGACGGTATAGATAGGTTTGTATTTTTTATACGGACAGATTTTTTGGGAGTTTGTTTGGGAAGATATACTTCCCGTGTGGTTTTACTTGATTTTCATTGAATATCAAAATTAATAGAAAATAAAAAAAATACAAAATAAAAAACCGTCTTCTTAAAATAAACTATCAGACCTGTAAAATAACTCTAGATTCGAAAATCGTTGGCCTATAATGAATGAAACAAAACCACTAAAATATTTGCTTTTATTCATACGCTTTTTAGAATTTTTCATTAAGCTAGTCATACCTTCTGCTAAGCATAAGGACCCGCCGATTCAATAAAAGTTACCTTGAAAACTTGAGTCTAGTAAATAGTCAATCCCTAGTATTAATATGGAATGGCAGCTCAATTCCCCTTCGCTTCTGGTCAAATGTGGGCGTATTATCACAGTCTAAAAACATACAGCCGTCCGACGAAGCTGTCTAGACAGGGCAATCATGCGGGGTGTGAGGGGCGAGACGCGGGAAAGCCGCTCCCGCACTGCTAAAAAACCGATAATCGTAGTGCGGGAGGTATTATTCAAGTCTAACGCGAGTAGAAGTTGTCGGCATTTTTCCAGAGATCAAAGGCGTCGTCCTACTGTATTAATATTTATACTGTGGTATTATAAAGAGGTACCTACACACCTGCCTGCCGTTCGGGAAATACAGGCGTAAGGTTTTGCAAAACCTTTCGTGAGAGCTTATCAAACACCGCTGCGATAAAGAGAAAACGAACCCAATGGCGACCGAAAACAATTATTGAGAGTAGTTCATGCACATGTTACTCGCGCGATAACTACAGTCATATCGAACTGCGTTTTATAAACAATTTTAATCGTCGATTGTTCCGCCTCTTGGCCACCACTTGCGTCAATCCATTGTTCAAAACGCAGATCAAGGAACTTTTATTTACAACCGTTAGTCGTACATCGCGCGCATTGTTCCAGGATTGAAAGCCTCACTCCGTAACTGGCACGGAATGTATCAATGTCTGCGGGTAAACGGCAGCGGACAATCGCAGTGGAGTCCGGATTTCAGCGCGAAATGAAACTTCGCAGAATACTTAAGTGAAAAGAAAAAAACAGTAAGAATAGTTTGGTGTCAGATGCAACGACGTCGCGACGGTTCGTGGTACTAGTCTGTTTGAAACTTTGGATGCTACTGGAGACTGCCTCGGCCATTGTCGTCAAGTTCCACGACTTATATTAAAACGTGAAGCTCTACTCATGTAAATTCGTTACAAATAAATCACTTTTTGTATTCATTATGTCATATTTCTCGCAACCCTTTGAATGGGTGATTAATCGTCCGTGAGATCCCTTTGCGTAAATCTTTAGGTCGAAAAAAAAATCCTTTTACAGTTTTTTTTATCCCTTTTAGGCCTTTCTTTAATCTCATTTCAACGTCAAACATGTTAAAAAAACATTTGACCTTTTCAAGAGACAAAAATTTACAAGAATTCTAATTGAATGCCGAAATAGTGAAACATAGATTTGTTTAACTTTGTGATGAGGAAATTTTAACGAATCGCACTATAAAGGACATTGTAAGATATTTTGAAATAAAATTCATTGTTAGCTTTTGACATACATAATAATCAAGAATCCTTGGACAAAATTGTCGGAACGTGACATTGAAACTGAATTTAGTCGCCAATAGTGTTTATCCCGCATATTTCGGTCACACTTTGGCACACTGAAACTCGTCCCAAAGTAGGTATTAGAGCTCGATTCCGAAAGGCATCCCCAAAAGTCGATATGACATTCTCGCATCGATAAGTCCGTAACGTGAGAAGCGTTAAACGTTTAGGACCCGACTTTGTTTATTGAAATTTGGGTCATACCACTTTCAGGATTGGGTCTGGAATAGTTTATGACGATCAGGCAAAGTTTATTTTTATTTTAAATTCGGTGGTGGCGCTCAATGCTGTGTGAAGTGAGATTTATTGCAATTGTGAAACAGTTGCGTTTTGCAGGCGGGCCCGTGTACTCTGTATGCATGAAGGCACTCAGCATTCGTGGAGAATCTTAATTGTACTCCATTGAGAGATTTCAGAGCGCGGCGTCTTTATTTTTGAATAGAGGGAGACTTGTTGCTGTACTCGTGTGAAGGTTGACCGTGATTCACGTGTTGCATTGCACATTCGTGGGCAACGCTTTGTTGGCAAAGCTTTTGTTTTATTTACACAAGTAAGTTTGGAAACAGGAGATAAATATTAGCATTACACGGTGGCGAACTACGTAAATAATTTGAACGAGTCGCGTAAAACGTTATCCGCCGGGTGTCGGAATCAATAAACGTTCAAGACATCGTCGACATGTGTCGTAAACTAGGTCATTTATGACACTCAATAATCGTAAATAACATGAGCAATATTTCCGATACCCTATAATAATGAGTGTTATTACTGTGTTAACCTAGAGGCAGTGTTTACGTCTTCGCCGGTTCGTTGGGAGTTGAGATATTTGAAAGGCTCTTGATCGTTGTTTAGCTGTCTCAGAGGAGGTGGCAGGTACTCTTCAGTTCAAGTACCTACCACAGGTCTCTCTCTCTTACACGTGCCCAGGCTATGGGGTCTCATCAACTGCAAAGGTAATCTGTCCTGGGACAGCTGTGAGCGATTTACATCCGGACGTTGGACGCTGCATACATGTGTAATGAGTTCGATTTGGACGTTGTTCGATTGGAACACGTAATAAATTGGAAATTCAGGGTTTCATTTAAGTCTTGCTTCAGTCTATTTCAGGCTACCTTGCAACAACAAACATTTCAACATTTCCCTTTGGAAATAAACAAACTTGACGATGAATCACGAATTCAAGACCATCAATAAAAACTTCCTAAAGAATTTTTATCAGCAAGTCAATCTATGTATGAGTAAAGTACCTTTAAATAGGAGGTTCAGAGTTCAAAACCGACTTGTATTCAAAATACATCGAAAAGCTCTTCCATCGCTAACTCAATTCCAATTCTTACTCAATTGCATTAAATATAAAACAAGTCTTAGTGTCAATGACTGACGTACCCCAGACAGCTATGACCCCTTCATCTTCACATTGTACTACCAAACTATTCACACTTAACAAGACAAACCAAACTGAAACCCAACCGTGTCTGCAAACAAATAGAGTACACTTTTGATTGTTTTGCGGCTGCATAATTTAGGTCTTTATGAGCGTACATTCAATTAAAGGACTGTCTTCGAACGTGGTACGATATATTGAAAGGAAATGGATAGGTTTGTTGAGATGAACATGGTTCTGTATATTAGCATATCAGATGAACAGACACGTCAATGGCTGTAAACAATTGAACTGCGTTGTGGAACTGTGTAAGTAATGGATGTTATAACTTACTGTGGCTATGCCGTTACTATATATTTGGAGGTGTTGGTGCGTAATAAAATATTCCGTGTGGAGGTTTTTTATTAATTTAGACGTTGTAGGTAAGGGTTAGTACCGACCAATGAGACCTTTCCAATTTGTATGTACTTTTTGTGCTTGTCTTAGACTTCGGTGGAGGAAAATATCTTGAGGAAACCATCAACTAAGATTTGTTATCAATATGGGCCTTTGCTAGTAGTGGGACAGTATCTATTTATTTATTTATTTATTTTATTATAGGAAACTCGACACTATTTACATGAGTAAAGAAGGCCCATCCTACTATCAATGAACAGCCTAATGCAGTTTGTGGAAGTTACTAGCATGTAAAAGTGAGTGATAGTGAAATGGTTACAATTATCACTTAAACCACAGAGTTTCACGGCATTTATAAAACTATGTTAACTAGAAAGTAATAAAAGAAAAGATTTAAAAAAAGATTGAAAGGGTAAGAAAACACCATAAAGATATACTATTACAGTTACAGTTAAATCAGGGGAATAACAAAACATTAAATTGTGAAATCTAAATACTGTAAGATTGAATCTACATTCCACAACTATAATTATGATTCAGTATCAGACCGGCATTGTCTATATTTTTTTATGGAATTATTTGTATTTTTTTATATGACAAATATACTTAAAAGATACTGGACTTATTTGAAAAAATATTTCATGGTTGAAAAGTACACTATCCATGGTGACAAAGACTAGGCTTTTAATCCCCGTATTCCTACAGGAACGGGAACTACGACGGTGAAACTGTATGACCTCCGCTACTTATTAATAAAGTAAGGTAGAATAAGTAGAAGGTGAAACTCACAGATAATGAATTTGAAGAAGATCGCATGACCATGATCTGTGGTTCTACTTAAATTTCTACCAGAGTGGAGGTAAGATTCTAGATTTATAAATATTGAAAAGAAAGTAAACAATATCGCGGAAACATGTTTACGAAAACGGAAGATACCTATATCCCACCGCTTGTTACATGGGAAGTTATTGAGCATGTTTTGTTTTTTTATACTGGGCCCTTTGTATCCCGGAGATCCCATGTTAAGCAAGTAAATGTAACTTGTGCTATTCTCACTAAATTAGAATTTGTGGAATTATTGTGATATTGGTCCTACCCATATTTTAGTTAAAAAATCATATATTATGTCATTCTTTGTACTTATCTATAGGTGTGTCTTAATGGACATACCAGAGAGTTCGGATATCTACATTATTAATATCTATAGTAATATTATAATCATGAGGTAAAGTTTGTATGTTAGTTTGTTTGCTAGTAAGATTAAAAATAGGTAAAATTGGTACAGATGGATGTAGGAGGTAATTTTCGAAACTGCTAATAGAATTTCAAACTTTCATTCATACAGCTACATTATGAAGGAGCTCTACTGTATGTAATATTTTAAATATATAAGTACCTAATTATAATAAAATAGTGATATAAGTAGAAATAAGTAAGTAAGGTGATACATTGTTAGGTGTAAGAGCGTCTCTTGCGATTAAACGTAATAGTTTGGCGAGTTTAGAACTAAAGAACATCTCTTTATTAGAATTTATTACGCAGATGAACAAATGCTGTCTTTCTTAGTAATTATGATATCTACACTTTACTAATGTAACTTATGAATACAAAGTCAGTTACTAATTTATTATGTCGTATGTTAAATTTATGACCCCAATTAAACTTAGACGTAAGTAGAACGTCATCAAGCCATCGTCATCAAGCCATCGTTCATGCCTATACTTACCTAAGGGTAGGGCAGTGAGCGTCTGTAAAGTTTACTTTATAAGTAAGCTATTAGGTAACTAACTTTACCAACTTTAAAATACGGGGTGTAAAAATACCCTTAACGTAAACGAAAACTACATATCCCATCACTGGCATAGTTGTTTTCTTCTAGAACATACCTGGGAATTTACTGGTTCTGGAGATATTGAAGGTCAAAGTGCAATATTTGTTTCCTATTTTTTTCAAAATCGTATTCCAAGTATCATCAGTAAACTTTCTTCCAAACAAACATTACCAAAATAATCGATTTTTCAAAACAAATTACGCATTTGTAGTTACAAAAATGCAATAGATACTTAACACAAGCGGGCCGGTCGGGTAAACGACCAAGCGCGAGTGGCCGCGGCCGGCCGTACGCTCAGCTGATCGAAAGTGGCGTTGCATTGTCGCGCTTTCATTGCGCGCAATAAAAAGCATCTCTTTTTTAAAGATGGAAAAAAAATGTTTTCCCAGCAACATTTTTTGGTTAAAGTTACTTAATGTGTAGTTATCGGCTATGTGATGTCAAGAATACTTTTAAGCTTGTAAGCACATTGCTCCTTTTAACACCTCTCTACCCTTTTTCCTAGAAAGACCAACACAAAAAGATCCCTTCCATTTTCTATAATAAAAAGTGAGAATTTAACGCTAGCCCGGAATTTAATTAGTAAGATCATTGATTCCATAACGCTTAGTAAACAGAAGACTTTCAAGCGGTTTAATTCTTTACGAAAGTTCTATTGTCGGATCAAAACCCTGTCATGAATGATAATTCTAATAAACAGAACCCAGCATAATTTTAAGGGGAAAATTTCTTCATTTACATTTTATATTAATGGCGGAACATTAGCTGTTTTTATTGTAGTCACAGTATCTTTGTTTGACAAAAAAAATTGGGCAAGCAATTGCTATGAAGTTTGTTAGAGAAATAATACATACATACATATCGTCACGCCTGTAATCCCCGAAGGGCTAGGCAGAGGTGTACCTGGTAGTCTGGTAGTACACCCACATTTCGCCATTATGTTTAAGTCCCATGTAATAGGGGGCGAGCCTATTGCCATCCATCGGGCACAAATCCAGACTCCGGGCTGTTACTGAGAAATCCCAGGTTGAAAAACTCAATGACACTTTGCCCGACCCGGGGATCGAACCCGGGACCTCATGATCAGCAGTAGCGCTTGCGACCACTAGACCAACGAGGCAGTCTATTTTTTGAAAGTTTTTGTATTTTTTGAAAAATGGTTTCTTATCTACATATTAGCTATGTATAATTTTAATATTGATTTTTTGTGCCCATGTTTCCGGGAAACAGCTAGCCCATTCTGTAAAAATCACTCTGTGAAAAATTGAGTAATGTGTGAATTAAAAATTTCTAATGCTAGGGACGGACAGTTCAATTCTCACTTTCTTTACAGCTAACTTAAACTTCACCTGCATTTTCACTGGATGAGTCTTGGTGACTTTTACAGAAAAACACCAGCAGCACTACTTTCTCAGTTTACTTATGCTTAAACTTATGTTTTTCCCTTTTATTTTTTTTCCTTTTGTTCTTCTCTTTTTCCTTCTTAAGGATTAACAGTTTGAGTACCTACTTCAGATTCACTTCACCCAAATTTTACAGAAAGATCTGTACAAAATTGACCGCCAGATCCTATTGAAATTTTCAAGTAAACCAGGTTAATTTTGGCCAACTCCATTAGTTTTATCACTCAGCTACCAACACTTGATGACATGTGGAAATATTTCACAGTGCACATAATAATTTCAGTGTCCAATCAGTTTGAGTAGCCATTTTTACTGTCAGCATAACACCACATTAACCATGTGCACATAAAACTGGGAATTGTTTGTTAACAACCAAAAAACAAACGCTGTAATTTAGTAAAAGTGCGTCATAAAATAATGAGTATCGGTAATTTTAATAGTGCCACTTAGTGCAAACTGAAATTTCAGAAAGTGCTTCCACAGGTGCAACAAGATTTATATGGAGATTTAACGTTACTCCTTGTGTGGTCGTGGTCGTCATGCAAGGGTGGGGTAAAAAATAAAGAAAAGAAAAAAAGAAAGAAAATACTTAATTCTGACGCACAAAACGTAAAACAAAAGAACAACAATACAGATAATAAAAAAAAAACAAGATAATATAAAAAACTAAAGACAAAAAAAAATAAAAAATACACCACCTGGGTAGCACCTCGTTCATCGATATCCGTGACCTCGACACAGCTAAAAACGGTAACCCGCCTTGAGTAAGCGTAATGATTAACGCTCGTGCCTTCTCTGTTAAAGAAAAGGCATTTTCCCCGCATGGAAAATTAAAAAACGTATTTTTTTGTGTAGCCTGCATTTGGGTTTCTTTATTTATTTATTTAATACCATAAAACACAAATGTGCAGAGGTGGATTTAATTCCATAGGCATTTTCTATCAGTCAACCTATGGGTGATGAACCTAGGTTTGTACATATGTGTGTCTAATGTGTCTATGCAATCGCGCCATTAGATATTACCTTTTCTCCACTTATTCAAATAAGATACTAAATACCTATGACAGTAGCATTATAAGAACCTGCTAAATTACGGCTTGGTAATAATTAGCCTTGACATATAGCCTCCGACATTTGACACGAGAATATTAATATTACTTTTTTTTCGTATTTTACCAATATCCTTTGGAAACCACACAAGGTTATTTGGACAAACAATGTTAATAGTGTCTAAAATACAATGTCATACGAGGTATGTATGTCGGGGACAAGGACAGGATTTTTAATATTACAATCTTAATACATTATTAGGAAATAATAAATTTAGTTTGGCTTCTAAATCAGTCTTCTTATTAACGATTGACAGAGTCAAACGAAAAGAGTATGCGGTTCGTGTAGAGATGGCATACATTCCATAATATTATTATATCTACCTCAGAACCCAAATAGTCTCCTTGTAGATGAAACAAGAAAAAGGCAAAAAGCTATTACTCTTGGTCGGCGAAAATGCTCATAAAACATCAGAAGTGGTTTTCAACCAGCCGCTAACAACATGCTGATGGAAGGAAGGCATTGCTGGACGCTTGCTGAGAATGACAACTTGAAAATGAAGTTTAGTGCCGGCGAAGCGAGGTGTCATCTCACACTAATGCTATGGGATCTTGGTCACTAGAACTAGTTTAAGGAGACAGTAAACTTCGCCATCACAGTTCACTTCACAATAACTCTTCTGTCTTGTTTAGTGATGGAAACAATAGTTAATAGATCATGTTATTTGCTACAGTTTTAATTTTTTTTCTTCTCATGGTTGGTAACTAACCTGGAGTGCGATTCTGGTCAAATCAACGCGTGAATATGTAGGCGTAGTAAGGGCGAATTGAGCTGTCATTCCATACTAATGCTAGGCTTTGACAGGTCACTTCTCTCAAGTTTTCACGGCATGACTTTTACTGAATCGACCAGCTGGTGTCAGAGGTCGTGATAAGGAATGAGTATCTCTGAGGCATGTCGGTTTCAACCTCCACCGTTTTTAAAGCCAGTGCTAATTATACAATACGAATATGAATCGGAAAAGTCAGTTTGGTGAGTGCCTTGAGTTCCAACTCGAGACCGATGACTTGGCAGTCCACCGCGACCGGTCTCACTAGTATGCTGACTTGACATCACATGCCCTCGAGAAATATCCATCAAGCGTGTCGGTTTCCTCACGATGTTTTCCTTCGTCTTTTTGAAGCAAGTGATAATTATAAGAAGATGAGAAACAGATGAGTTTGATTGGATATTGTGATTAGATATTGAGTATTGAGAATAATAAGCAGGGCCGACTTATCCCAGCTGATTACCAGTTTGAAGTGGCAGTGGGCAGGGCACATAGCACGGAGGACTGATGACCGATGGGGTCGAAAGGTTCTCGAGTGGAGACCACGTATCGGCAAGTGCAGCGTAGGACGTCCACCCACAAGGTGGACAGACGACCTCATTAAGGCCGCGGGAACGCGCTGGATGCGAGCCGCTTCCAACTGGTCTTATTGGAGATCTATAGAGGAGGCCTATGTCCAGCAGTGGACTTCCTATGGCTGAAATTATGAATATAGGTATCATGAGCCCCATGGATAGCATTAAAACTCTGACCAAGTTAGTCATTAAACACACGATATGAAGAAGACTACTAGGCTTTTCCCTGGTGCCTACAGTTACCTTACAGTTAAGCTACTGACACAATACACTTTTAAATGCAGATCCCCTTTTTTCAGTTGAACAATTCTTGAAAACTGTTGCATTATTTCAATGTAGGTCAGGTGCCTTATTTCCCAGTTCCGGCCGCAATACGACGACAGAAGATTTGCTTGTGTCAGCTACATTACCGTCGCCTTTGAACATTGGGATCAACTATTTTAAATGTGTTGGATATAAGACACATAGTAACATTACTAAATAAATATGTATACATTTTCTACAAGTTTCACATAACGCCATCTAGTCCCAAATTAAGTACAGCTTGTACAATGAGTACTGGACAATTGATAAACATACTTATAGTACATATATTTCTAAGTACATAAACTCCATTTATATAGCATTAGAAAAAAGAAGCTTGTGGGAGCAGGAAAGCAGAACATTTTATAATATAAGTTAAAATTAAAATTGTTTAATTTTAAATTCAGAAGAATAAACATAAAACAAAGAACGTTCTAAAAAAATAGAATAAAAAAAGAAAAATAAATAAAAAAATATTAAAAATTAAAATAATTCTAAAAATAGAACGTTCTATGTATTTTTCATCCTTGCATCTTTAAGATTTTTATGATTATCGCTATTATATATTTGCAACTAAAATAAAATAAAAAAATCCACATCAATACAGAAATGGATTTATAGATAAATTACACTCAGACACAACAAACCATTGTGCTCATCACACAAACATTCGTCTAGGATGGAAATCGAACCAAAGAAAGAATGAAGGAAAGAAGGAAAATACATTTATTGGCAACAGCTGATACACGCACAGTAAAAACAAATAACAAAAAAAGAGAGACAAAAATGGCATGTCTCATGGCTCCGCCAAAAGGTTCATTTCAGCGGTAATGCCAGACAGATGCTGAGATGCTGCCTGACGCTGAACTGCATAGAAGTTAGGGCCACTAAACATTTCATCAACGGACCAGTCACTCTTTTACACAACTAAAAATTTATTTGGGTACATTATTTAAATTTAAATATTTTTAACAAAATGTTGACTGAGTTATATGGGTTCACAAATGCTTAAACTCGCTTACACAAACAGGCAGACTACCTGTCGGCCATACAAATATTTGTTCCGAGCGAAAGTTAAACTCGCTACACGCAACACCACAGGAGTCAACCGCTAAGATGTTGCGACCACCATGGGCATCATACTATTTCATATCCAACTCACCATCAACTTGAAGTTCATATCTAATATATAAAATTATCGTTTCACAGTGTTTGTTATCAAACTCCTTAACAGCTTAACCGATTCTTATGAAATTTTGTGTGTTTTATCTTTAAAGACGTACCTATCTACGAAATGACGCGCTTCAATTCTAGGTATTGCGTCTCATTGCGCAGAAAACACATAAAGTATCAAATTTGGTATGTCAAATATTTTGTATTCGTATAGCGATCTTATTCAACAGGAGTTGCTGCTTGCAAGCGACACACACAACGGTGGCCGAGTGCAAACTAATATTTTTGGTTTCAAACTATTGTGCAATAACTCACGACAGTGATCCGTAAAATAACCCTTAGCTTCAAGCCATTAAGGTTCACGAAATTTAGCAAAATTTGTTGAAAAACAGTACATATTATGCAGATTTGATGAAATCCCAACAATATTTTCCTATTGTGACGGTGCCTTTACCTAAGTACCTGGTGCTGTTTACTGGAGCAAAACCCCTGGCGGTTAACGGGAGTCACCATCTGCCTAGCCTATTTCCAACTATGTTTGTTTGTTTCTTTTTTGGTATTTTTTAGATTAATTTTTTCTTTCCCAAAACTTTTTCATAATTGTTGAAAAAGTTCATAATTTGTAAGTTTTATTTAATTGTCTTACACATAGTTTGCATGCTAGATTCACTCCCAGTAGGTGTCAATCATGAGTATTGTGTTGTAACTTTTTTTTTGCTTTTGTGATTGTACATCAGTTTTGTGAATTAAATAAAAAAAATAAAAAAATAAAAAAATGTTGGGACCGGTTTTCAGTTTAACAGAATGTAGCTGAATACCAGTGTTTTACGTGGAGTGACTGCCTACCCAGTGAGAGTAACACGATCCCTTGGTTAAACTGGCTGTCAGACTTTCAGGCTTCTGGCTACAACTAACAGCTGTCAAAGATTTATAAATGACAGCCGGGACCAACGGCTTAACGTGCTTTCCGAGGCACGTAGGAGTCTTGGTATGTAATATATTATGTAATAAATGGTGACCCGTCTACAGACTGTCCTCGTCCTTGGATAGACCCAAGCAGCTATTATAATTGAGCCACAAGCTCCAATGGCAGTCATAGCTAGTTTCAAGTGCTATAAATTAACAAACCCTTTAAACTACTTCTGCTATTTCCAGGCAGAGTTTTTTTTTTTTATATACATCCCTATTTTTTAATTAGTACAAGAAAAAATTGGGCTGTATCCGTACCTGTTACTGATCATATTTGCGTAATCAAAAGAAAAAAAAACGCGAAGTTCAATTTTTAAATATGACACTATTTTGTTAAACTTAAATAACGAAAACAGCTGTTGGAGGCGGGGCATGCTTAAGCGAAATCACGCGAAAGTGAGCGAGAGATGACGATTAATGAATACCTACTATGTCATGAATAGCCTGTACTATTTCCATAAATTGGGTGACTTTTTGGGATATATACAAACGCTAATAACTTTGCTGTTTATAATTATTATTAATTGATACTTTACAAATATAATGAGAAGACCGTCTAGAATAAGCCCTTCAAGTATTTGAACTAAATAAAAAATAGTGGTGTATAATGGGTCTACTCTTGACCTCAATCTTGTCCTGCTGTCAGAGATGAGGTCGACGGTGGCACAAGCTTACCCAAAAAAAGCCTATTAACTCGCGACTTAAACAGATTGAGGTCATATGAACTCGGAAACACTGATGCAGGCAGGGAATTCCGCTCCTTGGCTGTGCGCATACAGACATACATTTTTTCAAAGAAGATACTGGTATTAATACTCAAACCAACACGTGTTGTTAATCCCCAAGACAAGATCGTACGGACGAGATAAAACAAACAGATGAGCAATACTAAACGGTAGAATGTTTCCATAACAAAGTCAATTATAATCCAAATGTGTTCAGAGACAAATACATATACATCTATATATGTTTTTCTATATACAAAACAAATTGATAGTGAAGTTCTCTAGTTTATTAAGAGCCTTGTCACTCTAGCCTTGGAGACGCCTAAATTATAATCGGACGGGAAGACTGCAGCAGGCCACTTGTGCCAGTCTTTCGATGTACGCGGTATAAACGTGAAAAGCCACAAATCTCGTTTTTTAAATCGTTTTCTGTTTTTTGGCGTAATGCAACAAATACCTTCTATCAGTCAACAAAAATAAAATTTAAAAAGTGGTACTTACCTACTTACATGGTTGTTTAAAAAAGTATTTTTCCAGGAAAAAGTAATACTTAAGTACTTATTTTTGTTTATACTTTTGGAGATTAAATTCCAACCGCAGGATAGTTTTAATAAAGCCCTCGGTAATCAAGCCGTGGCTTTGTCCCAACTGTCAACTTATCTGATGTAAATTAATTATAGCTGCCATCAATCACGAAGGCGACAAACTGTTTCAATGTAATCGTTTCAACTACACGAGTATATTATTGTAGCGCTAACATGTAATCGAGTTGAAACGATTAAGATGACGATTGTCTGGTATCAATGGTTGAATGGCTTTAGCTTGATTCTGACATATTTTTATCAACCAGATTTATTTTTACGAGATTTGTTAAAGGTAACAATTGATAGAAGCATACTAGAAAAGAAGTACTACTAGACGTGGGCCCGTAAAACGAAGAAATTGTGCCCTGAAACGACACACGGAGCCGCAGCAGACCATGAGGGAGATGGCGGGATGACCAAGATGGCTTCCTATGAGAATTGGAAAAAGGTAGCACTACATTTCGACAAATGAAGGCAATGGAGGGACGCCTGTGCCCAGTAGTGGGAGATCGCCATCGGCCAGCGAGATTTTAGATCACCAATGTAATAATGACTAGCTTGTGGCTAAATAATGCATGGGTCTTTCGTCCATTCAGATCTCAAAAGTCGTTAGGGGTAGTTAGAAGCCCGAAAGTCTTTTAACCACTCTTACCAAACAGTATGACTGGGTTATACAGGACAGACAAGCAGTGGCTCCAAGTTAATGGCGGTTATTTTGTTACATCTGGTTAGACTGGAAGCCGATCGTATAGTAGTCGGGAAAAGGTAAGGCACATAATGATGGTTACGTAAGAAAGAATTTTATAAAATCTCTCAGTATTACGAAAACTGTATTAAAATAATAAATGAAAATGGTAACTGTCGGTATATTAAATCTGACTGTACCGTTCGCTAGATACAGTGTGCGCGTGATTAATGATTTTGACGGGAAACGCCATAAAAAAAACAGAGACGAATTCTGTACCAATTACTACGCAAGTTTTCATTTTATTAATGAGAGTAATGACATCGTTTTGACTGTTATTTTTGAATATTATGAACACAAAAACTTGCTAAGCAATTAGTTTATGTCTGTGTATTTATAATGGGAATCTATTTATGATGTTACAGCCGACGACAGTTTAAAAATGTTTGTTATTCCTGACGTCAGATGTTCTGCAACTTAGTTAACGTCAGGAAATAAAATTATGTTTATTTTGTGATACTAGATTCATACTAGGTATCTACGTGAAAAAAATTTACACGTCAGAGTGACATGTTGCAAAAGTATTTTCCTGTCTCAAATGATAAGCGCTGCGCTAATTGAATGCGTAGGCGTTGACATACCTATATAAAACAACGATCGATCTTAATAATTCCGCATCATCCACAAGATGCATTGAAATCCTGACATTATGCCAGGCTTTTAACTTTTGACTAGGCATGAATATTTCTCCTTAGATAGATGACATAAATCCTGTTAACACAGCTATAAACTAGGCAGACAGATTCGCAGACAGAAACTATATTTCAACTGAAACTAACTACTAATGACGACTACATCATAGACTGTCAGTGTACACTAGCAACGATTACTCTATCAATATAAATGTCCTTAAACAATTGAATGGGATGGTAATAAATAATTTATGCGACCGCAGTTACATAGCGTTCTGATTGAAACTAATGGTGTTCTATATTGGTAGCTCATTCAGTAATATAGAGCTATTTAGTCGTATTGGGTTAGTGAATTAGACCATTAATAAAGCATTCGTCGCTCGCATTCCACGCGTTGGTAACTATTTCAGCCCTGCCCTTTTAACAATGTCCCGTTTGCGGACGTGAATGCTTGGGATGACATTGATAGGTATTTATCACACACTTTAATACAAAAATATTTAATTTCCTAACATATCATTGCTTGACATTTCATTTAAAAATATTTTTTTTTTCTTTCTAAGTACGTCCCTGTTTAAGGATACTTACTTCGTTATGATTTTTGGAATATCATGCTCAATGTTTTGATATTAAATTGTGTCGAAGTTTACTTTGGAATTGGATAAATAAGTGAAAGGGTATTCCATAAAATGATGAGCATGTCAAACGGAACTCGTTTGACGACATTTGGTTTTTGATTAAATCGTTTAGGACTTTATATTTATGAGTTTTGTTACAGACATTTTATGGGTTTATTTTTTATCCGATGAAACCAAAGACAAAAGAATAATATCTTACTCGATGTCCATCTTGCATAAATTTATTTTAACGTTCTTTTTAAAATTCTCTAGGTTGTACACAGAATTGATAAATAGGGATCATTAAGTTCATTGAAATAAAATACGACTTTTAGTTTTAGTCAAATAATTTTGAATATAAATATTACGAAATAAACCAGTTGGGTACCACGTGTATAGTGTTTATTATTCGGAACAGATCGTTCCTTAAGTTTCAAGCAATTTACGTAATTAATAATAGCGAAAGCGACAAACTTCAATAATTTTTTGCAAATAGGTATAAATAGTGTAATACTATCTGGACTTTAAAGTAGACCTAAGGGGAAACTATATGTATTGTATGTAAGATAGAGACACGTAGCGCAGTAGTTCAGTTTAAAATATTGTATTTTGTATCTTTCAAAATCAATGCATTTCAGTAAGGTAGTTAGGTTAGGTAGTTAGGTTAGCTATAGGATAGGTATGGTAAGTTAGGTTAGGTTATATATGTACATGTTTTCATTCTCATTTAGGAGCTATCTGATTTCCTGAGAGAACGGTCGATCCGAGTTGTCATAGATGGCTGCTCCTCTGACCTTTTTGGTATTGACGCCGGAGTTCCTCAGGGGTCTGTTCTCTCCGCGACACTTTTCCTGCTACACATCAATGACCTCCTTGTTCCTGGTATTGTTGGGTATGCAGACGACAGCACTGTCATGGAGAGTTACACATGTAGCGCAAGAGCCAGTGGTGATGAATTTCGGTCTTTGAGAGAGGCCATGGTAGAGCGAACGAACTCAACCTTAAGTCTTGTCTCCAAGTGGGGTGACGAAAATCTGGTTGTTTTCAACGCCACTAAAACACAAGTGTGCCTGTTCACCGCCAAAAGGAGCCCCTTCAATCTGGCTCCTACTTTCCGGGGTGCATCTGTACCAGTTACCGACGGCCTCGAGCTTCTTGGCACGAAGTTAAGTGCAAATCTTAACTTTGGTGCCTACATTGAGTCGAAAGCTCAAACTGCGGCAAAAAAACTGGGCATCCTAAATAAAGTTAAGCGGTACTTCAAAGCTGACCAGCTTTTAGTTCTTTATAAAGCTCAAGTCCGGTCCAGCATGGAGTATTGCTGTCACCTTTGGGATGGCTCAGCCAAATACCAACTAGCCACACTCGACTCAGTAGAGCGCAGAGCCAAGAGGCTCATTGGTGACGAAAAGCTGGTGGGTACCAAGCTTCATACCCTGGCCCACCGCCGCAAAGTTGCATGTCTGTCGGTCTTTTATAGACTGTATTTCGGTGAGTGTGCTCTTGAGCTCCACGAGCTCATTCCACCATCTCCTTTCCTCCATCGGGAATCCAGACGTACTGCAGGTTATCACCCATTCCTTGTAGATGTTCCACACATTCGCACGAAGCGCTTTGCCTGTTCCTTCATTATGCGCACAGCCAAGGAGTGGAATTCCCTGCCTGCATCAGTGTTCCCGAGTTCATATGACCCCAATCTGTTTAAGTCGCGAGTTAATAGGCTTCTTATGGGTAAGCTCGTTCCATCGTCGACCTCATCTCTGACCGCAGGACAAGATTGAGGTCAAGAGTAGACCCATTATATATATAAAAAAAAAAAAAAAAAAAGGAGCTAATGGTCTAAAGAACATGATAAGTGGGTTGCAAATTGTCGAAAGAGCAGATCTTCAAAAGCGCAGAACGTCAAAAGCGCATAAAGTCAAAAGCGCATTAAGTCAAAATAAAGCTAAGAATGACAAAAACACTTTGTCGAAAATTCTACGTCAACGCGTTAACTGTGTTTTGTCTGACTTACATATAGTGGAAAAAAGTAAAAGAATATTCGAAAAAAAATTAAGTGCATGTATTTCAAATAGGTCATCATTTCAAATTATTAACAAAAACTGTATTCATCTCCTATTTTAAAAGCATTTTAATCAGGGCCACGAAATCGACCACATGTTTTTACAAATATTTTTATTTTTTTTTCTACTGCGGGTGAGTCAGAGCACAGTTGCCGTGTTTAAGTAGATTTTTTGACAAAGTGCTCTTTTGACAATCTGAGCTTTTGACTTTATGCGCTTTTGACATTTTGTGCTTTTAATGATCTGCTCTTTTGACAAATTGCAACCCACATGTCATTTTGCTCTTTTGACCATATGCTCTTAAACATTCTTATGAAAATTTGTGTGTATATTATTTTGTGAGTATATTAAGTAAGTCTTTAATTGATTTTAAGACGGAACGAATTTTGCCGGGGTAGCTAGTATTTAATATGGATATCTTGATCAAGCTAAATGAGCTCAATTTCTGTGGTCAGTGCCATCAAGCAGGTCGCATGCTGTTTATTGCTACTCCGGGTCCCGACCCTCAATTGGATTTTATTGGTTGACGTAAACACAAAGCAATATGGCGGTTTCTCAGTGGGTACCATGTATTATTACTATGGGCAATAACCAATAACCATCAAGTAATTTGTGCTGTGTGGACTATGGACTATAATATGATGTTATTAACATAAACGGTAGTACCTACTCATTAAAATTTATAGACTCACGCCTTTTGTCCCATGGGGGTAGGTAGAAACTACAGAATGCTACGTCCTTACATACTCCTGTTGCTTCGTCTACGTTTATAACATGACGTAATAACTTAGGTATTAATTAAATTGCATAAATTAAAAGTTTTCCAGATAAATCAAATCAATTTTTATCAGACAAATGATGTGGCTGAGAAGCTTGATCGTCATTTTTTCTGTACCGCAAAAACACTAGGAAGTAGCGAAGAGTAGGCTTTTTGGGAGATTGTTTAATGAGGGAATTCTCAGCCTAATTTTAATGAATCAGTTTTTCTTTTGAATAATGCACGTACGGTTGCTACTTACATCATATACCTATGAAGGGAGAATCCCTTCATAGGTATATGATGTAAATAGTCGTGATGGCCCAGAGGTTAAGGCGCCTACCTCTCATGCACGAGGTTGTGGTTCAAATCCGGGGAAATACCAATGTGACTTTTTCAATTCATATGTACTTTCTAAGTTTATCTTAGACATCATTGACATCGGTGAAGGAAAACATCGTGAGGAAACCTGGACTTATAGTTATATAAGTTTGAAATCGCCAATCCGCCTTGAGCAAGCGTGGTGATCAATGCTCAAGCCTTCTCTGTATGAGAAGAGGCCTTTGCCCTGCAGTGGGACAGTAACAGGCTGGTATTATTATTAGGTACATGATGATTTTTAGAAAGATTATAGTACCTATTATAATCTTTCCATAAAACATCATGTCCTTATAGAGCCCCGTGTTTTCCCCCGAATGTTTGCCGGTTGTCTTAGATTCAAACGAAATTTTCTTTATGGATTAGAAAAGATTTTCAAGCACATTTGGCATAAGAAAGTATCCTCAATTATTCACTGCTAGTTAAAGAAGTAACTTTCCGACTAAAAGGAAGTCAGAATTGAATAATGCATCACTTATCTTTGGATACCTGCACACAATGCCTGCAGTTGGACCTACTTTACCCATTGACAGATCACTTAGGCGTTACTGTACCTTTTGTAAACTAATTGAACGCTCAACCGTGTCTGACGAGGACCATTTTACCATTCACTGCCAATTGATGGTCAAATTAGGCTTAAAAATAGCACTTGTAAATGGTCACACGAGTGACTTTGTACCGGGAGGCTTTTGCTTGAGTTTAGTTAGTGTTAATATCTATTACTAGTAAGTATTCTGTATATTGGAGTGTGCTGATAACTAATTGCAGTGTACCCATATTCGCAAATGAGTAAATGATTATGATTATGATTTTATTTCTTTCTTCTATGTAACTCCGATTATTATTTATATCATCTTGGTATGCACAAGTTTAATCTTAGTTTGGGTGTCAGAGGTTTAAACTAAGTGGTATTTTTTTTTAATTATTTTCGTTTGCATGTATAGTGCGTTCTGCATAGTATTAATCTGCTTAATAATAGAGCACTATTATTATTATTACTTACTAATATAGAATTTTATCTTTATTGTGAAGTAAAAGGTAGTAGAATAAAGGCCTCATTTAAATAAAGAATGACCAACACCATCGTAATAATACCTTTTGTTGACACTTACTTTAATCCCATTTCTGTACACATTATACGTTGGAAAAAAAGTAAAATATAACCCTAAATAAATAAAATAAAAAACACAGCGGAAACCTGCACTTTCTTAAGATCAAAAAACCAACCTCTAAAAAACGTCATGACCAACCGGAAAATCTGATGCCTGCAGCAACGCTTCACGAACCAGAAGCTTCTCAGAAAACTGTCAAACATAATTAAAAGCAAAACAAAGCATTACAAAACGAATGGAAGTAAATTAACTTCACAGAAAATAAGAGGAGCCTGTTTTTGTGTTATAACAGCCGCGCGAAAATCGAAGGTTGAACTACGCTTGACGAGGTTGATCCGTGGATGGGTGATCGATTATTACATCCCAGCCTGCGTAGCATGAACACATTGAACACCGAAGAAACGGCCTTTGCCTACAGACGAATCGGCAAAGTGACAGATTGTATAGACAGGAACCTCAATCTGTCATTCAATAAACCTGCCTGCGTAGCATGAACACTTAATTTCTTTCTTCCGAGACGCGACAAACTTCTTTCTGTCCAACTTGACATTTCTTCTACCCGAGCATGAGGCGACTCGTTGACAAAGCGTTTGTACGTAGAGAAAGGACTGCTTTTAAAAACACGTTAAGCCGTTGGTCCCGGCTGTCATTTGTAGATCTTTGACAGTAGTTACTTGTAGTCAGAAGCCCGAAAGCCTGATACCCAGTTTAACCAAGGGGTATCGTGTTACCATGTTTTTGGGTTGTGGAGGTCTAACAAGTACCTACTTAATCGCTCCATTTAAAACACTGATATTCAGCTGCTTACGGTTGAACTGGATACCGACCCCCAACATAATCAGGAAAAGGCTAGGTGGATGATCAGACAATAAAGGCTGCCTTAATAACCTTTAGAAACACGTGCTTAAAGTTCAGTCCCCTAAGGTTCGATTAAAATCTTAACAAAACGGTCATACCGGGTATTATAAAAGTCCATAACAATTTTCTCACTTGTAATGTTAATCGTACTATAAAATTTTTAATTTCCACGCTTGTCCCGTGAATATTAATTAAGAATGTTACTTACGCACGATTCTTTTCCGTTGTAATATTTTACCTGGGGGAACGTGTAATGTTGTTTTAACGAGAAGTATTTACTTTGGGACACAGAAGGTGTATAAGAAGCAGATATTTTTAAAGATGGGCGTCATTTATTAAAGATTGTATTCTAGATCCCGGATTTTGGATTTGCCCCCGGCAATGGGCTCCTTTTTATTTAATTATAATAAACATTATCTTTTTAGTTGGATCTCTGTAGCTCCCAGTTGCATTTAAATAGTTTTCTCTTAACCCAATACAATAGGAAAGCTTTAGGCTATGCTATGTAACCTCATGCTACAACATGAAGCACCCGCTAAAACCACTGGACACAGCTAGTTTATAATTCAGATTTTAAGTTGCATGTTCATACTAATAAGAAGATTTGAACTCGAAGCACTGACAGATAAATCTCGATACGTCCATTTAAAATTTAAAGAAATAGCAAGAGAGAAGTCAAAAACTACCGCAAACTACCACGATCAAGAAGAGAATTGCAAGCAGTTTTCTATTTACCGATATATAACTCGAGCTGGAAATAAAAACAAAATTTAGCTTCTGCTAAAAGCTATCCGAGAGTTGGCTTCAAATTGGTTAGTTCCATTACAGCTAGATTTGAAAGAAATGTTATGTATGGCCTTTACCACTTGTTTCGTTCTTTCAACTTTGGAGTTTTCAAGGTGACCTTAAGGTCTTCTTTTGTTTGTTTTTAAAACGCGATGGTAATGGTAACGCCTCTACTGATTTGCATGATGACTCGGCATTGTACACTTCGTTTGTGAATTTTCCTTCTTTGCCCGCGTAAATGGAATAAATTAAAACCATTATAATACGGCGACTCATTACTGGGTAAGCGTAACGATTTTAAAGAGGTCTTTGTGACTTAATTATAATCTATTCTGTTTTATAATACTTGTCTATTTGGACAGTGTTTTGAAGACTTAAAATGTTAGGTAGGATCAGGAGTTCGCAGTTTTCTGCAAAGGCAGAAAACAAATATTCTAGAAGAAGATAACTAGCAGGCCCAGAGATGCAAACATAATACACTATATTTTTGATTGCTGGTTGATGGTTAGGCACAGTCTCAAGATTTGTAGTTCAAAAAACGAAAAATTAAAGACCTTTATTTCTTCGTAGAATTTTGGTCTAGTTCTTAAGAGTGGTTTCTTAATCTGTTTCATATACATTATAATACTTGTTATTCACACTTATAAGAAGTCTGTTATATTCATTTTTCATACGTTTTTGTATTTTAGAAGAGTGAGTTCCTATAGTAAGAGCAAAGTTACTTGTGATTCAGTCCACGTCAGGCCCAGAGTGGGCGGTCTAGCAACAATAGTAGAAGGAATCGCCCCCGGTTAACACTTATTGGTCCACATGTTTCAATTGATTCTTTGGCTAGAGAACGTAATTTCGAAGCAATTGTTCTTTTCTGTGATTAAAAGAAAATTACTTGAAACCTACACTGGCTAGTTTCGGTTGATTGTATCGAACTTTATTTGAACGAAAGGGATTTACACTTAGTACTTATAGTTTCGAGAATATAAAGTTTGCTAATATTCCCTTGAGGCAGATTGGTAGAGAATGAATTCATAACGTATGAACTTAACATTCCTACCTAGAGAACCAGTTCAAATCCCAACAGATCAAATTTCAAGGCACGCCTCGACCCTATGGTTGTATTTTAAACATTTAACGAATCTCAATAGTAAACTTTATACCGTGCCATGACCAACTTTATTCCGCATGTATATTTGTCCCGCAAACAACAAAGACTAGTCGATTGACAGACCGGGTCGAAGGCACAATAAACAGTAATCAAGCTTGGTGAAACGAGAAACTCACTTCACCCTTACCTAACATTGTTTGAGAACATCAATTTATGCTAAACGCTGCTGGGCATCCGATTTCCTGTAAACTGCAGCGTTTCTCAAAGTATATGTCGCGTCCCCCGGATCACACACCAGCGATTTTTAAATTATTATTAATCTTTCAACTGAGGTAATTAGAGACACAATAGAAAGACAATGACAGGCGGACACCGGTGTCCTCTCGGGGTTTAATGAATTAATAGGCTCGTGTTTGACCAGTTTCTCACCTGATGGGAAGCGTTGATGTGGTCGACGATGAAGCACGCTCGCCTAGAAGCAACCAATTCACTCTCGACTTAAAGATCATAACAGTCTTATTAGGTGGGCCTAGAAAAATAGTGAGGACGGATCAACCGACCGATTCTACGAGCTGGTAAGGCGTATTTTAGACTAGGTATTTTCTTCTTCTTAGTGTTTTGATGGCATAGGGATAGGCACAAACATGGCTACTGAGAATAGAGCTTTAATTAAACATTGTGGTGAAAGGATTAAGCCAATCGACGGTAGTGTATTGTCCAGGATTATGCTCCTTTCATGCATTACTATGAGACACTGATTAATATTAAAACTAATTACAAAAATAAGAATTGCTGTGGATCGCGAACCAGTCAACTTTGGGAACCATTGCTTTAGAGGATTTGAATAGATAGTAGAACTGGTCTTCATGGATGTTTGTCGACTTAAAGGGCTCACATTTGAAGGCAATCTTTAACTCAAAACAAAATTTATTTTGCAACTGATTTACGGACCTATACGACAATCTCTCACAACCAAGTTGACATGTAGCATTTGTGTATTTTTTATGCTATTTTGTTTATTGGGCCTGAGCCTATGCTACTTAATAAATAATTTTCTTGGCCTTCTTTCTATTCTTTGACTGTGAATACTGTTGGTTGATTCAAAAATCAACAATAAGTAATATCTTTCAAAATTGCTATCTATCTTCGTAACTCCAAATTTATTTGGTACACAGATCACACGAAAAAGGAATAAAATAACTATTTTTATATTTTGCATAAAAATAGCTCTTAAGAAGTAAGCCCCTTGATCTTGAAAATGAATAAACTAAAATAGAAATGGAAACACGTTTTTTTCAATAAGCTGATTTCTATACACAATGGGTTTTATTTTGAATACTTCAGCGTATTCCATCCGTTCTAAAAATAGTTAAACATGAAATAGTTTTTTCAATCAAATCAAGCTTGTAACACGAGCATCATACGATCTATCCCCCAATAACTTTTAAAAGGAAAAAACCGGTGGAATCCAAAATATAAGTAATTGAACTTTTTTTATGTCAGTCAAGCGTACAATATTACTTGTCAGTGGATTCCGTTGGTGAGTAAACCAGGCGGAAAGACTTTGTTAAAATTGTTGGCCGGTTACTATGTCATGAACCTACAATACCTACTCATTGTATGCCATTTACTGTAATTCGTTTGGTCTATTTATTGGAATTAGTATTGGTTTTGACGTAAATTAAGATGATGAATGGGCGTGGACTGTTGCCAAATGGGAATTGGAGGTGGCTCTTTATTTAGGCCTGTAATCTTTTAAAGAATTATATGGTATGAGTTGCGGCAGCTGCAAGGTAAGCTATAACAACGGCTTCATATTTGCCAATTTAACAATACACATTGCGTGCTTTACATTGTCGAGCAGGCGAATGTTCAAACATACAAAGCAATGAATTGGAAATTTCCCTAAAAATCCTTCGTTAAGTATGGGTTAGAAGCTGTCTGAAGTTAGGCGTAAATAAACAAACTGCCTAATAGATAGATATACCTATGCCCGTCTACCACAATTAAAAGCTCTAACGCGGAGACCACAACCAATTAATCCAATGAACTTGCATTGGGTGTAAGAGAAGGAAATGTAAACGAATTCTGTTACCGATTGCGATTGTAAAATGTACTCCGTTCGGTGATAAATTTTCGCTGTCTGAAGCTCGACTTTATTTTATTAGTGTTGTTTCGTTGTACTGTGTGTACGTACCTATTTACGTGCTCTTTTGTTTTTAACGTTTAAATTCAATTCTAGAATTAGCATAGAAGGAAGTTTTTATTCAATAGCTGCTGCATATCTACAGTATCAGGCTCATATTATTATACTTAATTAAACTCTATCCTAATATTATAAAGAGGTAAAGTTTGTGAGCTTGTGAAGTTGTAGGAAGTAATCTCTGATCTACTGAACCGATTTTGAAAATTCTCTCACCAAGAAAGTCACATTATTTGTGACGGCTTTTTATTTAAGACGGCTCCGAGCGAAAACGGCGTCCGGCAAATAGGTATTAGTAGTATAGACAATATTTCTTTTTTTTGCTACGGAATAATTGTAAACACATTGTTTGCGGTGTTCGTAGCATTTTTTTTTTGGTTAATTATTGTAATAGTATTGATTATATCGACTTAACCGTGCCGGCCGTTTTGGACTGTTTTGGTCGGTGCCGTCTTAACCAAACCGAAAGTATGTTACGAAAGATGTGAATGTATTAAATAGAACGAAATCTCGCAACTTCAACTTACAATGCACTAGCCTATTTGTGTCACTCAACTAGCAACCCTGGCGTAGTAGACTCGGGCTACAATTCTCAGTGAGCTATTTTGCCGCACACTGGGCCACTGTCTTTCAAACCACAACTTAGCAACAGTTGCGATCCACAATTCCATTAAACTAGAAAAAAACATTTCCATGCATTTTTTCTAGTTTCATATTATGTACTGGACTGCCTCGTTGGTCTAGTGGTCGCTAGCGCTATTGCTGAACATGTGGTCCCGGGTTCGATCCCCGGGTCGGGCAAAGTGTTATTGAGTTTTTGCATCTGGAATTTCTCAGTAGCAGCCTGGAGTCTGCTATTACATGGGAGTCTCCTATTACATGGGAATTAAATATAACTGACGAAATGTGGGTATACTTTCAGGAACACCTTTGCCTAACCCTTTCGGGTATTACAGGCGTGATGTTATGTAATGTATTTTGTCATGTTAGTTGTGCTATTGTATTTCTCTCTTGAGGTGCTAATAACTACGAGTTCAGACAGTTTATATACAAACGTGGTGACGTACACAAAAATTATATTTAAATGTATGTTTTGTTTTAATAAATATTTGATTTTTGATGTGCCTACATAAATTTTTTTTTTTTTATGAGATCAGGGATCATCCTTTAGTAAAAGTTGATCATAATGAAACGCCAACATTAATCGCAGTCGTCATAAAACGTGCGAGCAGCACAGTGAGTATTCAGATAGCGATTTCTTATAAAAAACTACATTCGTCTCGCTTCCACTTTATTATAACCGCACCGGGCTTTGATGCAGTAGTAGGCAGCAAACTCGGCAACAGTTGCCGTCAACTTTTTTCAAGGAACTTTTCACTAAAAATTTGTGGCGTCAAATAATATGAACAGTGAACACCCGACATATCAAACACACCTCGCCTGATTTCCGCGAAGGGTTGAACAAAGTTGTATATCTATTGTACACCCACTCCGCCTCTTCATTTAATAGGAAGCGTCCCATTTAACTAATAGGAGGTGAGCCTATTACCAACTAGGAGTTTATCCAGACATGGGGCTGCTACTGAGAAATTCTAGACGAAAAAGCCCAACAACTATCTATACATATACACCACTAATTTTTAATTAGTACAAATACTTAAAGGACTTATTCTAGACGGTCTTCTCATTATATTTGTAAAGTATCAATTAATAATATTCATAAAAACGAAAGTTATTAGCGTTTATTAATATCACAAAAAGTCACCCAATTTATGGAAATATTTTACAGGCTATTCATGACATAGTAGTATTCATTAATCGTCATCTCTCGCTCACGTTCGCGTGATCTCGCTCAAGCATGCCCCGTCTCCAACAGCTGTTTTCGTTATTTAAGTTTAACTAAATTGTGGCCTATTTAAAAAATAAACTTCGTTTTTTTTACTTTTGATTACGCAAATATTATCAGTAACAGGTACGGATACAGCCTATTTTTTTTGTACTAATTAAAAAATAGGGGTGTATACAGATATGGTAGAAACATTTCTGCCGATTATAGAAGAAATAATGCTGCGATATTGTAGACTATTGTTGATTGAAGAATCTACATATTTCTTCTCATCATTCTTGACGTTATCGTACTCAAAACAAAAGAAATGTTTCTAAAATCTGTCAGTATGTCGATTCTTCTGTAGACAAAATCATTTTCTCTACGGTGATCATGCTACGCGTGTTGACCTTACCTAGAAATCGAATCCAAGACCTCACTACCAAAAACTAAACCAACGCGGCAACGAGGCAGTCAGTTAGCAAATCTCTCACAATAGCCCGGTGGAAGCCACCACGAGGAACCCAGCTTAGTCCTATCCGTATTATAATTTGAATTATTAATCAAAACAGCTTAGCGATGAGTGGTTTCAACTTAATTTAATCCTAAGCCGGTGATGTTGCTATCTGGGGAACCGTTTACATATTCGTACGTGGTCCTTTACCATGCCCACGCCACCGGTTGTTTGTGAAGTACTGGATCAATAAATTCATACTGCAGTAAAGAGAATTCTTGATTTTATTCAAGAATTTGTAGGCCGTTGTTTTATTGTGTTGTAAATTGTGAAACGAATAAATGTATCGTAAAAAAATCCTTAGTTATTGAAATTAAATATATACACCAGGGGGTTTTGTATTGACTGCTTGACCACCACAAAGCAAAAATGTGTCCTCAGCGCTAAGCTACGAATTAATCCTTTAAATTCGTCTTGTAGTTGTGACTCGTGGTGTCCGTAAACTTATTAGGTTCTACATTTTCCAGGTCCATGGTTTGAAGTTCAATGCCCTTACAAATTACCAATGGCGGCGCTCATTTGTTTATTAATATTTCGAACAAACGGCAAATCATTTGACACTATTTATTCCTAATTCTTACACGTGACGATTCAACTTAAGGGTATGGATTCCGTATTCAGTAGTGAGTTTAAATTGCAATAATTTTTCTCCCAAACGGCCGGCCGAGTCAGTAAAAGTCACCCCGTGAAAACTTGAGTCAAGTGAACTGTCAACGCCATGTAGCATTAGTATGGAATGACAACTCAATTTGCCTTTACTTCACCTACTTTTTTACTGGGTGACTTTTACAAAATCACATTGCTGGTAA
The DNA here is from genome assembly GCA_921972225.1 of Euplexia lucipara. NCBI lineage: Eukaryota > Metazoa > Arthropoda > Insecta > Lepidoptera > Noctuidae > Euplexia > Euplexia lucipara. The sequence goes on along the minus strand of OV179144.1, from coordinate 8,565,048 downwards.
TAGGTACTGCGACGACATCCTGAAAAAAATAAATTAATCATCATTATGCCTATGTATGTTAGAGAACACTCTTTTTAAAACAGACAAACCGTCCGGTCCGGCGAAGTCGCTATCTTACAGGTTCTAGACGATTTACAAATCGCGGAAACCTAAATGTGCCAATATATCAAATCAAATAATACTAAAAAGACTGTCGAACTGTTTCGTCGCAAATTTGTAAAGTCAAGATGAACAGCATGATGCAGGCCCTTAACAATATGCTACGAATATTCCAGACCACAGTGCGACAAACGATAGTTTCTGAGCATCGCTCAATTGGACTCAATGAATTCGACCTCGCACCAACGGGTCTAAGGAACGTCACTGATAAAGATACCCGTATGATCTAGCAGACAGATGCATTATCCAATACAAGATTGGATGTTAGATACTCCAGCATGCGTAGCATGAACACATTGAACACCGAAGAAACGGCCTTTGTCTACAGACGAATCGGCAAAGTGACAGATTATATAGACAGGAACCTCAATCTATCAAATTTCTTTCAATAAACCTGCCTGCGTAGCATGAACACTTAATTTCTTTTCTTCCGAGACACGACAAAGACCGTTTCTTCGGTGATCATGCTACGCGTGCAGGATGTTCTATTTCTCATGGATGGACGGTAGTTGGTACTTTAACGCTTCGTCATCTGCCTATAGTGGGTCAATCTGTTATTGCAGATACAAATTGCAATAGCAAACATTACAGCCGGTGGATACATGTATTGCGTATATAGGTCTCGTCGCTATAATACACACAAATGTTTGTCCACATAGGGGAATTGAATACTCGTATTTTCAATTACTTAATAGAAAACTGTTTTCGGTGTTCGTTCACGACATACAAGTTCGTTAGACGAATGTAAATGTCACAGGTTTTTTAGTGCAAGTGATCACACTGGTAGTGGAATCGAAATTGAAGCAAACATTATCTATTGGTTTTTTTAAACTTTAAGTGGGTGTTTCTGTGCTTGTTGTGTGAGTGTGTGTGTGAGTGTGTGTGTGTGTTGTCAACGGCGGATCCAGGGGGAGGGTCATGGGGGTCATGACCCCCCCCTGAGCTGGTTCGAGGACCTAGGTGGACCACTAATTGAACATAATGATTTTATTTATACAGGGTGTAACGGAAAGGGTATAAGGTGCAGCGGGGCAATCTCGACAGCGGGAAATTTCAACTAATCTTAATAACTTCTACATTTTACTTCATTTGAATAAGTGCCATCTAAGACCGGATAGCTCAAAAGCAACTTCATAGTTTCTAAATAGATGGCACTGCTAGACCCAATACTGTGTGATCGGCACGGCCATTTTGTTTTCTTCTCTTTTTCTTGTTTGCACGTGCAAATTAGTGTCTCACATTTTTGCGAAAAAAAGTGGTAATTAATGTGTTTTTCGAAGATTTTCAAAGGTAAGACATTTAATTAAAGCCTATTTCATGTTTTTAGCTATTTTTTTCTGTTGTAACTTGCGTTTTAACAGCATTTTGGTGTGAGTTTGAATAACCCCACCTGGATTGTAATGGCGGCTAATTTCAACTTTTTTGCAGTTGGAATTGCCCCACCAGATTTTATATGGAAATGAACAAACACTAGTGATGTGCATGTTTCGATATGTTTTGTCGATGTAAATACTTTACAAATATTTAACTTGTAGCTATATTATTGTAATCTTTCTATTCGCAGGATCGCAACACGATTCAAATCGATGCATTTCGAGGGATTTTTCAATTTCTTACTACTTTATTAATTTATTGCAGATGGTTCGCCACTATAAAAAAACCTACTTTTTGTTATGACTTTTGTTAATTTTTATATTTGTTAGATTATTAATTACTGTTTTAAAACTAAAAAAGACAGATGAATCTTGGTCCTAAATTATAAAATTGCGTAACGTTTATATGACCGATTGTAGATTTAGGACGAGGGGTGCTCTGGTTCTATTTTAAATACATATTCCTTTCTTAAAATGAAGTTTTTATTTATGATTAGTGAGTAGATATAGTACCTTTAGTAGATAGCAGACCAAAATTATTTATTGGTGTATCTATCGACTTATTTTTTATTACGTTCCCATCACTAAAGTATGGCGAGCAGTCGAAAATACCCCGCCTAAACCTTTAACGTGTTTTTATTCAAAAATAAGCCTAATGACAAGATTCAATTTAGATTACTATCCTTATAAAAAAACTCAGCATCTCACTAACATCAAGCTAAGAGCTCTAGAAGAGAAATTATAATTAATAGTTGAAATTGCCCCACGGCGGGGGAATTACAACTATTTTTGCCTTTTTTGACAAAAACACATTTTTAAGCCTATCTATTGAATATTTTTCAATATGAGTTTGTAAAAATAATACACAGATAATGGAGTATGGAGTATGGAATATGGAGCGTCAATACATTACATTTTTAATAAAACTATATCATCTAATATTTTTATACCTTCAAAGTTGTGGTTTAGGTTTTACCAGTCGAGATTGCCCCGCTGCACCTTATACATATAAACAGGGTGAATAGAGTATTTAATAACGAGTCTTTCCTCAAAATTTCAGCTCCCAACTAATAACTTTAAAACTTCACGATATTATTTAATATCGACAGTTTATTAAATGCAAAATCATAACAAACGTGTCACCGCACTATGAGGGTCATAATCCTGTCCGGCAAGGTTCAAGTATATCTATCTCGGGTTCTGCGCGCCTAGTACAGACCCATCGGGCTCTGCCTAACCGACGAAGGCGCGACGGCGCAGGCGAGCTCAACTTTACAATTATGTATGTATATGTATAAAAACGTTGCCATGTTGTTTCTTATCACCAAGAGAATCCGTGCCCTTCGTATGTATATACCCTTTTCGTTACACCCTGTATATATTGTCACCATACAAATTTTATGTAACTACATACATACCTACCTTTAATATTTAATTAATTTAATATAATAACTTTGAATGATGGCAAACGTTTGGGAACAAAACTTGAATTTTACCGCGCCACACTTGCGCGCGCTTGTCGACTACGCGGCGCGTAACGGGTAGCTGGACCTAACCTCAATCGGACCCTTACCGCAGTCGATTTCTGATCTTATTTTAAATTGTGACATCGATATGTATCCTGTTATAAGATTTTTTTTATGTATTATGGCTACACTAGCGATGTAGTGTCATAGTGTGTCAGTGTAGCGACAGCAGAAAGGTCTTTCTCTACCTACTACTTTATCGAATTAAAACGTGGCTAAGATCTTCAATGGTTGAAGATCGCCTTACCGGGCTGGCACTTCTCCACGTTCATAAAAACGTACCCATTGACGTAAATGACGTAATAACGCGTTTCGGGAAGAGACGTAAAAGAAGAAAATGATTTTGTTTTATTTAAATAAATATGTACTTATTTTGTCTGTTTCTATTTTGTTTGTTGGAAACTCTTGTCGTACCACCTCTTCACTTCGTTCTTTTGCGGAATTTTGCGTCATACTGCTCGTCATACCTCTAGCTGTTATGACAAATCATTCACCACGGTTATGTTATAAATAATGTGACTCAGGTTGGCTGGACAAATCTTCAAAATAGCTCGCATTTAACTAGGTCAATAGGGCACTTTATGTGACGACTAAACACCCTTATTTCAGAACTTGTGACGCTACAGAATCTTAGACGTGTCCAGCCAGCTTGAAAAACCACTTTTCGCTGGTCTCTCAATCTCGGTAACGGAAGTGATTTTAACGACTTTTTGCATATCAACGGGCATCACATAAATTTGTGACAGGCATCGAGCTAAAAGTTTTGTGATACGTACAGTGGTTTAGTAGAAAAATTCAAAAATCTGTTTCCAGCCAGCTTCAATTTACGTAGAAAACTTTCGGCTGGTACTTCCGAATCTCAATAACGGGAGCGTTTTTGAATATGGTTCCTTTACTAACATTTGGTGACGCAATGTTTGACAGTAATAACGTTTGATTTAGGGCGTCACGTGTAAGGGTTTACGAGAAATCAATAAAAACTTAATGTCCAGCCAGTATGAGTTCAAGCTGTATGGACACATGTATCTCCGCTGCCTGATGATCTACGACCTTCAAAATGTGTTCAACATTTTGTGACGCGGACAATAATGATAACCAGAATTTGTGACGGAGAAACTTTGCGTAGTTTCAAAGATATTGACCATTTAAATTTTCCCATTAATAGTTTTTATTGATTTCTCGTAAACCGCGCACGCCTCACACACGTAACACGGCGGCAACACCCGACGCTCACGCAGCGCGCGCGCCACGCGCGCGCGGCGCTCGGCGCTATTGAGTTTCGTAAGTACCAGCCGAAAGTTTTCTACGTAAATTTAAGCTGGCTGGACATAGATTTTGCATTTTTCTACTAAACCACTGTACGTATCACAAAACTTTCAGCACGATGCCTGTCAAAAATTTATGTGACGCCCGTTGATATGCAAAAAGTCGTCAAAATCACTTCCGTTACCGAAATTGAGAGACCAGCGAAAAGTGGTGTTTCAAGCTGACTGGACCCGTTTTCGATCGATTATCTAAGATTCTGTAGCGTCACAAATGCTGAAATAAGGGTGTTTAGCCGTCACATAAAGTGCCCTATTGACTTAGTACATGCGAGCTATTTTGAAGATTTGCCTCGCCAACCTGAGTCACATTATAAATAGGCTGCCTCATTCCGTGCGTGGTAGTGCTTCTCTGGATGTCTTCAAGAGAATATGGCAATATGCACGTGTATATGTACTAGTTATTATTTGTTAAGTTTTTCAAGTGTACAGTATAGAATAAATATTTTTAAGTACAGTAGGTACTTACGTACATTAATAAAATACCTACTTTTTACTAGTATCTATTGTTTTCAAAATTAAATTACAAGTTCTTGACTTGACCACGACTATATGACCTTCCCCTGGCGCCAAAGCTGGATCCGCCCTTGTGTGTTGTGTGTGTTCAGTAGCAGTGGTTGTACTTTAGGTACACCTCTACTTTATTCTTCGTGGACTACAGGCGTGATATTATGTAGTGTGTATTTTTCCTTGCGAACAATTGGAAACGGGTGTGAATGAAAAGCCGAGTCAAGAGGAGCTTGCTTTCTTAATTCTTTTGTAGTACCCTTTGAGGACACGACACTCGGAACACAAGTACTATTTCGACATTTTTAGCTGGCTGAACATTCTTTTAAAAATACTCTTGAATACGATGGAGATAGTGAAAATATTCCTTTTTATAGCAAGCGTTTGCATTCTTATGTCTTGTAAATTATTTTTGGTTTTTAACCAAGGTGTATCGTGTTACCCAGTTACTGGGTTGTGAAGGTCAGACAGACAGTCGCTCCACGTAAAACAGTAGTATTTAAACATAGAAACTGTGTTGTTTTGTTTTTAAAGAACTTATGATTTTAAATCAACAATTATGTTGTTAACCCTATGTTTTGACTTTTTCGTTTCATCCTCTTAGAGAAAAATCCTAAAGTAAGTATAAAATTAATAATAAACTATTTCAATCCATGATGCAATAATTGCGAGATGTTTTATGCATTTTCATTGAAAAGTTTTATTTTTGGGGTTGGAGCCAATGGTATTATTAAAAGTAAAAAGGTGTAGATAGGTTATACGCGCTCAGCAAGTGATACTTTAAAATGTGGCTAAATAGCCACACTTCACCTCAAGTGTGGCGTTGCGCCCCAACAGACGCAGCCGTGCGTTAGTGTACCGTTTTTGAAGATCTGTCTACACCTTTTTACTTATAATATCATTGGTTGGATCCATATTCAAGTTGTGAGTACTTTCGACCGCTGAAGGCTGTTAGTGTTAATATTACTGTATTAGTAATTATTTTATTTCTTCGCGTAGGAAACATCTGGCAACGCATGTGAATACTATGAACGAGTTTGTCGATCTAAACTTCTGTCGTAATTCTGTCGTAATAATCGTAAAATACTGAATTTGAGGAAGTGCTTGGGCTGACATATAAAACATTTTTTATCTTTCCTTCCTTATATTTACTCAAGTAATTTTTGAAAGTGTTTATTTATTGGAAACTACTTACTTACTTACTTAAAGATTAAACACAGTTACTGTGACAGTTACAAATTGATGTTTTGTTTAATTCTATTTGGGCAAACAAACAATCGTACATTTTGTCGTAAGTTTAAGTAGATAGGTTATCCCACCAAAACATTTAATGTGAAATGTTGCCAAGACGAACACATAAGGTTTGCCCTGTGAAAAAGATATCAGATCTCATGTAGAGCCAAGCTTTTGAATCTACACGGCCTAACCTACCGACCCTAACTTCACAAATTCTACATAACAGTATAAATGTATGGCAGATCTACATAAGCTAAGGTACAGACGCCAGCACATCATCCTACCCATAACTGTCAAATTTTCCCTATTGAACGCGAACCTTATTGTGTTAAGAATAAAGTTGAAACCTTTCAAAGAAATTTGACACATTGGGGTAGGTTGATGTGCATACATGAAATAGTTTTCATAATTATTATAGTATTGATTTAATAGGAACCTACCTACTTCAAAATTATGTAGTGTTCCCAAAATATTTTTCTTAAGAAACGGGCTTTTCCCAACTATACTGGGGTCGCGTTTAAGTCTAACCAGATGTAGCTGGTACCACGAAAGACTGCCTGTTAAACCTTCACAGCCCAGTGATTGGGTAACACGGTACCCCCCCAGTAAACTGGTTGTCGAGACTTTCGGACTTCTGCCCACGGCTTAACGTGCTTTCAGGAGCGGGTCTCGCTACCTAAGTAACTTTTACCCATCTATGGACAGACTTTCAGCAGTGCGACTGTTCCTATTGATTCAAAAGAAAGTAATTTTAAACCGACGAAAGAGTAGTCCGATTTTGATAATACTTTTTTATTGGAAAGGTTTACCTCGAATGTAGTCCCATATAAAATCTAACAGCGGTAGAGAGACAGGGGATGATTGTTTCGCCTAAATTTTCGCCTGTGAACCGCCTCTGTTGACATTTGGAACACATACTGTGTATTTTAGAATTTTTTTACAACTTTTTACACAACGCCATCTAGTCCCAAGATAAGCTAAGAGCTTGGTACTAATCGGCTGATAAACGTACTAGTATATTTCTAAATACATACATATTGTAGATAAATTACACCCAAACACAGAACAAATGATTATGCTCATCACACAAACATTTGTCCCGGGCGAAAATCGAACCCACGACCTCCGGCATAGCATAGGGTCACTATCTACTACACCAACAGGCCAGTCGAACAACATAATGGAGACCTGATGTAGATCTGATGATGTAGACGGAAGACAGTCCAGAGAATTCCTCGAAGGTGTTCCAGCAGAAGGTGTGCAGCTAACTCGTGCTTGTGCTATTTTAATTTATTAACCCATCTAAAAAGTTTTTTATTATAATGTAACGTCATTTCAATTTATGTTTACATCTAGAGTGACACATAAAACTGAATGTGCAGGTCATTTTTCATGGCGCCTTCCGTCCCCTTACCGCGTATGATATATGACCCATGGCCGCCATTTGACATCCGGCAAAAGGCACGTCTTCCTAGAGAATTATTTCCAAGGGTCGCCTCCTCCTTCCGCACCGTTTACTGTTCTTCAATTATGTGATTTTCTTCAAGTGGTCAGACCCTTTTTTCTCGCCCTTCGGAACATTTGTCACGGTTCAATTTATTGATAGTTACAGAAGAATATTGATTTGAATGAGGCTCTGAGGATGAAGTATGGCAACTCGCAACTAACCGGGGTGGGTTGGACTTTTTTTGGTTACTAAGTAGTACGGTTCTGTTTTACAATTCAAACTTCAAAATAAAAAGAATCTAATTGCCGTTGCAAAAGGTAGTTTTGTATTGAAAAGAATGGGCAAGAAATACTTGGTCTATAAATAAGTTAATTGGATAGGTAATAGTCTGTTATGTCTTTCCTACCGAAGAGTAGACAGGCTAAACAAGAACCGAGCAATTTAGATTGATTTTTTCCAGTCATTAAGGTGTGTCTAGAAAATTTGGGAATATATTTATAATTTCTCCAGCGACACAACTTGAACAATATTCTAGATACCTCTGAAACATCGCACAACGTTATCAAACATCAATATAACTTCAGCGCTGTTTCTTTCCAGGATTAGCACTCCACAAGGTCGGCTGAGGGTCTTCACAAAGGCTCTAAAGTATTTGTAATGGATCGAAGTATTTAATACACGACACAATACGCACTTCTAGCTTTTGCTCACAAACATCTTGCTCCTTTTATCAACCACTTTCCTACTATTTTTATTGCTAATAAAATTACTTCTGGCATAGTAAAATATTGAGCAAACTCCTCTTTAGGGTGCAATACGTAACTTGACTTTAATTCGGAATTTATTCGTTCAAGTAGGTATAGGTACAAAATGTAAAATTCAAAAATAAAAATTGGAGATTGAAGCTATTTTGAAATTAGTTTAGTACCCATTTTCCTATTGATAATATCGGGTCGGCTCCCAGTCTAACAGGTTCCAGTTAGTATTTAGCTAGCATGGAAGAGTGGCTTCCAGAGCATAGTTACCGAATAACGCGAATTCTCGCAGCGTGGTGATCAGACTTTTAAACTTCTGACTACAACCACCAGAAAATTGCAAAGTCAATGAATCTGAATCTACTGTCTTGGATCCTGCTAGAAATATCTTAATCAGAAAAGAACAAAGAGGCAAAAAGAACTAACCCGCGACGATTGTCAAAGATCTGAGCTTGGCATTTTAATATGAATATCTCTTTTTAATTTTTACTAAATACACCGAAAAACAATTAATTATTAAAAACACTTTCATTGAAAACCAATACATAACATAACAATACAGAACACGACAGCCATCGAAACCGGAGAATATCGGTAACATATTTCGGAATACCGATATCAAGACCGAGACACCGAACGGATGTGACGGTCTTAGTATCTCAATAATACGTGATCAATTGAACGATTGTCTTCCCTCTCAGATTCTCGCTTCCCTCGATGCTGTGACATATTTTGTGACAACTTGCGCTGATTCCTCTATATTGTGTTTTCCTTCCGGAAACTGATATCTTAATGCGATTGTCAAGTAAACAGATAATAACGGCGTTAGCTGAATAATTAACAAGAAACCGGGAAGTTATATTTTTGTTTAGACTTCGACTTGTAGAAATGACGTAGGCTTCCATTTCGAATATGATCTAACTTGTCTTTCAAGACTTTTATTATTATTTTGTATGTATATGTATAAAACGGATTTTGTCAACGAATCACATCATCGATCAATTTCAATTATTGTCCAAACAAATCAACTTCGATCCATTGACCTGAATAACTACCATGAGAATGGTTTTGAATGATCCATTTGTTTATAAAAGGCTGTCCCAAATCTCATTGTTGGATCCCTTTCAATAGCGTAATACCGGTTTCATCACACGGTAACTTTTCAAACTAAACTTGGTCCCGTCAACTCACAAAATATATTTAGCTTAATCCGTCCTCTGCAAACGTTTCAGAAGACACGTCATTAAACGTCAAGTCTGTAAGGGTTTTATAAACCCCCATAAAATTCAATTCGGACAAGCTTATTACGGTTTAAACATCAAAGATAGTTGCGAATGAGCCACAAAGCGAGATAATGAAAGGGGCCAGTCGTTAGACGACGGAACCCTAAACAGAGCAATGGTCCACGATATGAAGAATGTTCGCGTCCACACAAACTCTCCTCATTACAAGGTTACAACTGCCCTCGCTAATGACGACGGGCAGACCTTTTTGTGCGATACTTGGTCATTCGTCTTACGACCAGTGTCATGTGCAGACGATTCCACATGCTGCCGGCCGTCAGACAGCGAAGTAAATGAATGGACCTTTCATTACCTCACTCTCACACACCTCTAAATAAGGTCAAGAAGGTCAGTTTTACGTTTGGCGTTTTAAGCTACGAGCAAGAAAAATATTTTCTCCAATTTAAGAGGCTTTATAGTTTTAGAACAAGACACTAGGACACCTGTCATAACAAATTATTGACCTTTTGATTACGTCGCTATTTGGCCCACCATTCGCGAGCTTTCCTTCACAATCAAAAATTTAAATGAGTTTCCTCGTTTCACGAGAAAAGCGTATTTTTTTTCTCCTTATAATGCCATTTTGGGATGGTATTACTCTTAAATGAATATTCATTCGGTGCGAAATCGTTTACGAGATAATAGATTGAGGTTCATATTAGGTTCGCAATGAGTTATGGCTTTTCGTTTTGTATGCGGGAATTCTGACTGGATTCGTCTAAAATGATTAATTGATCAGCTGACGATTACTTACTGAGTACAAAATATAAGCAACTGGATTTCATGGTGACTCGTTACCTGAAAATAGAAAAATAAAGCTATAAGTAAAACGAATGCGTAGCATTTTAATAAGCATAATCAGTGTTATCAGAGAAGCCGGATTAATGTCCCCAACTTTGCAGATAAAGTGTAATTACGATTTCGCACAGCTTATTTAGGTTATCACATAAAAAGGGGTTAAATATTCATGTGCTCACGGTAGCAGCAATAATACACATGTAGTCCTCCATTTATTTATCCAGGCGTCTAAGCAACGCTGAGAAATGGTCGCCATCAAAATAACCGAACGAACCAGAAAAATCCCGGATTAAAGTTGCACAATGAACTCCTCAGTATCCTAAATTCTTATGTAATTTCCCGAGAGGACACAGAAAAATGTGGCTTATTACCTAGCAGGGAGAAGGTAACTACAGCCGAAACTAACTTGCCATTGTTGAAAGTTACAGTTTTCAATCTTGAACAAGTTACTTCATAATTCAGGCTCCAGGGACGAAACTGGAGCCGCAACTTTTACCGGTGGGTATTTGGTAGCTTCACAGTAAGAAGTTATTATACGAAGTCAAACAAACCGAATGACCAGGCGCGGTCGGTCAAGCAGGGGCCTCAAGCACGCGATTCCCTCGCGAGTCATTCACGCAGACAGCCTGTTTATCTACTAAATAGCATTTTTAAGGCCTAAACGAAAACATGTTTAACTCTACAAATTAATTTAGTTTTATCAGCATCCTCCATCAACGTCAGTGCTCTCGTTATGGGCCCTTCTCAGGCACGATGAGTGACGTTTTAATTACCTACTTGTTATTTTACGTCCCGTGGATATTGTTTTTATTTGAAAGTTTATTTTATTATCACTTATCTTTTAATGACAAATTTTTGCTCGCAAACAGCGTCGGGCTGCAATATTTTATGTTTTGTGACAAATTTGAACTTTGAGTTCTCATTTCAAAATCGAAATGTCTGCCATTTTTGCTGAACTGGGTCTATTGTTGTAATCGTGCACAAATTGTTTTTTTTTTTTGTAGTTATGTTTCTTTAGTGTGTGTTCCTGTAGCTGTAATACTAAATTTTTCTCTTTTTTTAAATTATGGAATGTTATCTGAATAAAATGTAGTGGTATCTAACCACAGAGCACAAAATCGCCATGATCTACTATTATATTGTGCCATTTAGATATGGCAGAACTAATAAAATTCGTGGCGCCTAAAAGGGCGTTGAGCCCACAACTTCTGTCATCTTCGATATTCAAAGCCATCATTTTCTATACATCATTTGTGTCGTAGGTCGAGTAAGCAGTGACACGCTTGGTTTGTAAGGAAAGTGTTGACAGTGCCGCCTCTACTGGTGCACGGCCGTTCTCAAACTTCTAGTGACAAAAGCAAGTTTTGAGATAGAGCCGAAAAACGCGAGAATAATTTTAAACTGATGCTACTAATTTTATATAATCTTTAGTTGTGTTGAAACGATAGTTAATGAGCTTTAAAAAAAAATGCCATTGTATTGGTAGTTTTTTGGTATATCACTACTATTTAACCGAATTTGCAAATTGTAAAGTAGTTTCAATTCAGAACGCTAATAAAAGCTACAATAAAAATTATAAAATAGGAGTTAAATTCCAGATGACATCATTAGCCGCCCTTTAGCTTGAAGAGGGCAGGGTAGGTACCTACTTGGTACTTAATATTTTTTTATATTCAGACGTTCTAATTTCCATAAATAGAATGTCGGAATCGGATTATTTTTGTAGCCCGAGTCCTTTTTTGGGGCAAAAATAGTGATGTTGAGCACGAGAATAACGGGTTTTATTTAGTTTCTATTGAGTAATTGTGCTATGTACAGCAAGACGTATAGTGTGGTCAGTATAATGGGCGCGCATCTCCGCGTCAAATCCTCTGGTGGCCGACTGGCCGCGTGTCGCCGGTTGATAAGCAGCCGATGGGCTAGAACGGAGCGGTGCAAGTGAAAAGCGTCAGCGGGAATATTTTTCAAGGTTCATAACCATCAGGGAACTATTTGGAAGCCTCTAGGTACACAACTACCATATTATTGTAATAAGTTGTGGCAGCACTAAAGGTTGCACCATTATTAGTCGCACCAGGTTTTATTTCCTATGCCGAGACCAAATTAATGTTTATTTTTTCTCTCTTTCAAATTGATGTCTTTTAGTATCTGAGATTAATGAGGGAATTTTTTGCAAGAGTCTAGGAAGATAAAAGATTTAAAGATAGAAAGGAGGTGGAAATGTATCGAAGAAAAACACCACGTATGCTGCGCCGATGCCAAATAATTTGGTATATCGGCAGGACCATGTTAATAATGTGTATGAAAAATGTCTGAGATCATTTGGCGCTTCAATATAATGACTAAAGATCTTTATAATCATAATTGCCGTCAACAAACCTACCGCAATTATAAACGATATTCATCGAATAACGATTTTCGCCATATTTCAGCTAACTGGCGTGTGAAAACTGATGACTCTTTCAACTACTTTAAAATCCGTCCGATATTACTGCATATGGACACAGCAACATATAACTTATTTATTTTTGTAATTGAACTACTTACATTGAACACAAATTCATTGATGGATGGACCCATTTGTGGTATGCACTAAGGTCCCCTCAAAAAGCGTCAATCAACAAGTTCAGCAGCGCGTTCCTACCCTAATAAATAATTTAAACCAATTGCGTTGAGTATGTTCATCCAACGCGGTCAAAAAGCTCTGTCGATGAGGTCAGTGACAGAATCAGAACTGATGTGAAAGCAAAATCATTATATCCGGGGGCCTGGAAGCTCCAAAAACTAACTCTTCGGGGCCTTCAGGCCCCCGGATGTAATGGGCTAAGGTGATGCTATAGTTCAGACGGGGGTCGCGGAAGTATCTTCATTCCTGATCAAAAAAAATGTCAATTTACCAGATCCATGAGCCCAGGACCTCAACGCAGTGCATGGTAGTAGTAAAAGCACAATACAGCAAGAACTGCTACAGCTTATAAATTAAACCGAATGTAGTCTACGACGCTACGCGATGATAGGAACACTCGGTTAACTAACCGTTGACCAACGACAGTTACGCTTTGCCCCTCACTAGTATTACTGGCTCAAGTAACATTTTAAGTGGAATGTCAAGTTCCTTAGCCTCATCTCTTTAGACAAACTACTCGAAGCGAGGTCAATTGAACGCTACGTTGTATTTGCGTTTAGTTCTTGAGACATATTCAAAGCTATTTTATCGCCAGTTTTTTTTTTCTATTTAATAATATGGCATTCAAAGTTGGTGTTGACTTTTCGGCCAATGTACTAGACGTGTAAGTGTGTGGAAAAATCACGTCACTTAGTAACTATCTAATTAGAATTACCGTTTTCTTTTTTTAAGGAATGGACGTTCATTGTGGTTTTCTTCTTTTCTTTCTTCTGTAAGTAATAAAATTATTATTTCCTTGTATTGACTCTGAGTTTTGAAAACCGGCCTTTCATAATAATGCGACCTTGTAAGACATAGTATCGATTTCGCAAGCAGGTGTTGTACATCACACTATTAAGTAGCTAGGTCTTATCTACCCATACAATTGTGTTACAAAGCGAAACACTGAACGAACCGTATCGTCGACCACGAGCCTGGCACAATTTCACATTTCGTGGACATTTATTTACAAGACAATAGGCCGCGATATGACGAAAATTTTCAATTAAACAAAACAAAACGTCGACGCCTTGGAGGGTATTGTATGGTGCGACAGTTGGCATTGGCGGGGAATGGCGTGGAATGGCGTGGCGTGGCGGATGTCCGGCGCGCGGCTCGCAATGGCGCGGGATACTAAAGCCGTCGTCGACGTGAGAATGGCGCGCGACTCACTCGCGCCATTACGGTCGGAATGGCGCAGATTACGCGAAGTGATATCATACGGAGGCAGCGGAGGTGACGTCTAGGAATTTATAAAAGTACTTACCTAAATGATAAAAAAAATATAAAACTTCATTAACAAAACTTTAATGCATGTTTCCCGTTGACAGCGATACGGTTTATTTATGCCCTATAGGTAATTCGTTTGCTTGTCTTTTTTACTGACATGTAAGTAGGTAAGTTCATAATAACTAGCCATAAGTGTAATGGAAAATGGAAATAATTATATTATTTGTCAAGTTTTGTTTGTAAATAATAAATAAGTATTTAAAAACATGTAGGTATTGGTATTCTTTTACTTAATTTTACTACTGTTTTTCTCTGCATCACTCAAAGGTAGAAAATGCTTATGACATTAATTGTCGAATTCCGACTCTGTACCTACCTGATGTGCTAGAAGTATTAAATAAATATAAAATAATGTTTTATTTCTGTACTTACCTAAATTTATTTTTACATTAACATTTACATGTCATGCAAGTAAAATTTTATTATTGAAACTAGTAAGCAGTGGTTGGTATTTTACTATTAAACTTTTCTGATAAAAAAAGCGCTCAAAGTAGGTAACTCATAGGTCAAACTCCTTCAAATTCTGGACACTATTTGAGTCAGATCATGTGAGAATTCGAATTGAAACAGCTAATTTAATCGCGCCGCGAATTGTTTTGACCACATGCTCTGCTGCGCGTATGGAGTACTTCAAGTCTTTGTTGGCAATGAATCAACATTATGTCCGTTGTTAACGAGGTTTAGGGGCCAACAATTTGAAATACTGACTGAGACGGGAATAACTTTAAGGTTAAAAATAAGTCCTTGTTCGACGTCGCCGTTTACACTACCCCGTGCAACGCTACAAGGGACATACGACCACGGCGCGTAATTTTTAACTTTGTTTGTATACTTACTCGAAAAAAACTCCTTTTGAATGTAAAATCACGAGCCCCGTGCGTTTTGTTCGCGCGGCGTACAATGCACAGCGCAGTGTGCACAAGGCCTTAGTTTTCGGTTAGGAACGTTCTGAGTTAAAATGTAACTTCGTCATCATTAATATTAAAGCATTTTGACCTTTTATTATTGCAGGAGTGATTGATACTGGTAATAAAAAAAAACTAAGTTCATAAAACATTTTTCCCACACCTATAACTAGATAAATTCGACCTCCACCCGTCAATGTAAAGAAGCATCGTTTTATCTTAACATTTAAAGGCCTTATTCAATCACGCACATCACAAAACGTGACATCATCTTGGTATTCAGTGCTCGACAACAAATGTACAATAGGTACGATACAAATCTCGCAGCAGACACTCGGCAAACATACAGTAGTATCTCCCCTCGTTTCCTGCATCGTAAGTAACACACGTCCCGCGTAAGTCTACCAACATATTTTTGTAGTATTCATTTCGCAACATTAGATTTTACACGCAAAACAATAGAGTAAAAATTTGCGTGACACGACTCCTTTCAAACGGCAGCAAAATCGGGTGGTAGTTCTGTGAGCGTCAATCTACCGAGAGGGAACGCTATTTCGGTCTGCATGGCATACACAAGCGGTCTTTGAAATTTTAATCGTTACATTCACCCTGGCCCGATGGCACACTAGAGACCGCGTGTTACCATGTTCATCACGCCACCACCAAAAGGATAAAAAAATGATAAAGTGTGACAGGCGTGTGCGATGAACCCTTTATTTTCGGACGTGTCAACGTAAATTGAGTCTTTCACATTTTGATCGATGTGATTGTTCGCATATTTCATTAGTGCAAACTTTGAACAGACTAGCGCTTCACCTGCGACTCCATCCACGTTGGTTCTGTGCTTTTTTCTTCGAACTTTAACACCTCCTGTCGACGTTGTTTTCGAAATAAAAATAGCCTACGCTACTAGCTAATAATGTGGCCATATAAATGTAACTAAAAAAAATAAAAAAAAACAGTAAGTAGATTTTGAATTTATAAATAACAAAAAAACAAATACTTACAAAATCAAATAAGTATTTCTCCTTCATAGTTTTAGTAAGTATAAGTACATATTAGATTGCTGTTTACCTGTTAGCAGTGCAGCGTATTCAACCCTGCTTCATAAGAAAAGTTTTGTCGCCAAAAAGCTCATGTTGAACTTGCAAGCAAGTTTGTTCTTGTACTTTTGTTAGATTAATGGTCTTAAACATACGGATTCATTACCGAAACTTTTAATTTATTCAATTGAATAAGCTCTTTGAGAGCTAGCCTTATAATAATACTTTGTACTTGTATTGTTCCTCACCCTACCGTCTCCGTGGCCTATTTTCAGATGCTCAAAGGAGTCTCGTTTCGTTTGCAAACCCATGACCGGTTTCTTTACAAAAGACATTTTGGAATATAGATACTTGCTAACTTCTTTTATTCCAATTAGGGTTGATAGATAGATGTCCGTCTTCACAAAAAAAAAATGTGGTCTTTAAAAATTTAAAAGATGTGCACAGGACTCGTTCGACCATTAAAAAAAATATCAAAAATAAATAATACTTAATAATAAAAAAATAAAAAAAATATATTAAAAAAATAAAAATATCATACCATTATTAAAAATATCATAAAAGACTAAAGTCGTCATACATTTATATACTTCCACTATCTACTGTACAAAAGCCTCCCGCAAGAATCTCCAGGACAACCGTATTTGTACCTTTTGGATGAAGTGGTTTCCATTGACCTTTGCCAGGTCGTATGTCTACCTAGATAAGACTGATTTACATTAAAAGTAAAAGTAAATACTTAAGTATCAAGTAATTCTCATTACAAAACAAAATGTTTCAGACTTTCAGGGCAAAATGTCCGGGTATCCTGTGCCCAGCATTAAAATTTTTGCCAATTTTTTTATGGCAACCAGCTTTTTTTTTCTTTCTTTCTCTCTCTTTTTTAGGCCTGGCAACCCTAACTTCAATACAAATTCATTCAAATTTTTAAAGAGGTCAGTAGGTCTTGTGGTGAAACTGGGAATAAGTACAAAATGTCCTATTTAAATGGTCGGGTGGTAGGTATCGTAGTAGGTACGCGAGCTGTCGAGTATTCCAAGAGTGCATTTGTAAGTTGTTCACTTATCGGCTACGAGCAGTGAAATAAACGATTTCTCGCATTCAAGTTTCATTCGTAAATAAGTCAATTTATTTGCTTACTTTTCACGTTGAATAAAGGTACCTACTTAGATTTTTTTACACAATTTATAATATTGAGCGAAGGTTTAAGTATTGAGAAAATATGTACCTATACTTAATAAGTTTTTGAAACCAAGTAAAGTACTTTATTAGATTGAGGCTTCGCAATCGTGGTAAGCTGATGATTTTGATTAATAATTAAAACAATTAAAAATAAAGATTTAAAAAAATAGAAGCAACAAATTAAATGAACAAGAAATATTAAGTGTTCATAATATGTCAATAGATTAAGGTTGTCACTAAGGTATTTTTAGAAGCAAAAACAATTTTCGTCTACTTATTTCTCTAAATTGTGGAATCTCTACAATAATAACATGTAGGTACCTATACAATCAGAAACTGCTACTTACTACTCAGTGGATATTTGTGCTGCTTTTTATAAAGTCTTAAGAGCATACGAAAACTATCGGCAACAAACTGTCGAGCCCGACAGTCGACACTCATATAAATAGTACAAGTGTTAAGCAAGCCTTTACTTTTACTTTCATACATGTATATATTCCAACCACAGCAAAGTCAATAAACATTTAATAATTAAGTGAAATTATCTAAAATCTATAGTTTTCTTATTTCGTTGCAAAACACAAACATGATTATTTGGATCAATCAATTCTAATTTTCTTCATAAAAAATATCCACAGGCTTCATACCGTGTAGAATACCTACCCTATTAAGAGTATGCGTTACATATAGGCAGGTACTATTATGTTGTGTAGGTAGGTACGCCCTATTATCCAGAACCGTTGATCCGATTTTGATGAGATCTCACACTCCGGAAATATGGGCTTCGATTCATGGAATGCAAGGGGGAGTTTCGAGTTACAATATTATACAATGTCGCGAACCGAGCTGAAAGTTGTAGTGCAGAAAACGAAGTTCAAACTATATCTATAAATAGTTAAGTTCTTTTGAAACAGTATTGCTTTTTATTTAAATATTTCAAATTAAAAAGTAAATTATCATGAAATATAGGTAGGTACACCTACATAATTATAAAAAATTACAACAAGCAACGCGCGTTAGCAACTTGATATTGAAATAAGTATTATTATACGTTGCCAGTACATTAATTGAAAATCAAGATGCCCAGTAAACAAAACTCTTTTTGTTCATCTTACGAATAGAAAAGAAACGAAAAAGAATAAAAAAACGCGCAGAAATAAAACACGAAACACATTGCGGTGAAGTCAAGGAGTCGACGATTAAAACGAGCGTCTAAACTCGACGAACATTTTAACGAATGTTAACCTCACATGACTCCAGGACAAAGGCACAAGTTATGCCACAAAAAAAGTTTAAACATCGCGTATAAACATTCCACGCTACTTTAAAAACCCTAAAAAGCCGCGGCATTATATCATTTAGGACAAAAAATGTTTAGCAACACGCGAGACTCAAGGCTCCTTACTAGAAGTGCCTAAAGGCCACCGCTAATACACCACGCGTGTCCAACCTATTTTAAAATTCAAATCTTATTTACATTCACCCCTTAGCTCGGTGTCTCTGAAAATGGGTCTTAACTAACACTGAAAACGCTACGCATTGGGACTATTTTCGACGCCCCTTTAGGACTCTTAAAATAGAATGTTCGAAACCCAATATAGTTTCAATAAGTATTACTTAACTGGTAACCTATATTCAATAGTTTGGCCTAAAAAGTATGTAGCGCTTTTTTGTTGATACTAGTTTTAAAAACAAGTTTAATAGATTTATCCTTGTCTCATCATAATAGCTTTAATTAGCATTGAAGATAGAGCAAAGTAATATTTCCTGGTAAATTAGCATCGGTAATTTAGTCGGTTACCATTTAATCTCGTTAACTGTTCAATTCTGTTCGTTGTGGGGTTGACAGTTGGCAATGCGATTCGCTTAATAAATCATAATACAGCGGAATGGAGCCCTCTAGTAACTTGCAATTTTGCGATGTACACGGCATGGTGTGTCAATCATCCTGAATTGGATAGCTTCAATGATAGCGTAGGGAAATAATGTTGCAGTTTTTTTGACTCACGATAGTATCTCGCTAATGAAGAGTGTAAATTTCAAA
This sequence comes from Euplexia lucipara, assembly GCA_921972225.1. Classification (NCBI taxonomy): domain Eukaryota; kingdom Metazoa; phylum Arthropoda; class Insecta; order Lepidoptera; family Noctuidae; genus Euplexia; species Euplexia lucipara. The sequence continues at coordinate 8,545,513 of OV179144.1, read as the reverse complement.
TTTAGCAGAAAATGCTCTATATTTCTGAGTTTTAACTACGTCTTTCAATAAATCCATTGCAACTACAAAACTTAATTAATTCAGCTATAGTTTAATATTCATTTTATTTATGGACATTTATCCTGTACCTTGAACATGTAAATAGAAGTTTTATTAAAACTAGTACTCAAGGGATGCTGACGTTATTTTTAAATATTGTTGCACATTATCGATGTGCATTTGAACGATCGTTGTCAATAGCCATATATCAGGTATATATAGCAGGTCCATATAAAAAAATCATAACACTTATTTTGAAACAATGGAACTATAGCAGTCTTAGATTACTAGCATAAATTTTTTCGAACAAAGTAAATTAATATGTTAATTTAATTGTGAGTAGTAAAATGAAAGCACTAAAAACTTTGTGCAATAATACATATTTAATTAAAAGTTGTTGTAACAAGTTCTACAACTCGCACAACAAACTTCAAGGTCACATGATCGCCTTTGACCTCAGTCACCTCAATTTTATTTTATATTTAATACATAGATAAAGCCGTACCTTGTTGGACGATAACCGTTAATTTTTAAGACGGTCCTCCTATCACAAACGGTCAAATGTGCATGTATTCATATTTAAGTGCTCAAAGGTGTTTTTGACCTCACACTTTGCTTGTGAAAATGATATTTTTTAGCATGAATTTCTATTCTTCGTGCAATAATTATTACAGTGGCTAACGAGTGAAAGCACATAAATTTTAACGATACTTTTAAATACATATAAAAATCTCAGCGTAATCGGTGTACAGACGCCAGCACATCAAGTTACCGCAATGTGTCAAATTTCTTTGATCGTTTTTCAACTTTATGCTAAACAGAATAAGGTTCATATTCAAATAGGAAAATTTGACAACTGACACTTGTAACTTGATGTGCAGGCGTCTGTACATCCCAAAAACCAATTCACAAATTTTCTTTTTTATTTGTTTGTCCCATGCTTGTTCCATTTTCGCTCTAGTGACTATTTATTTTTCGTTTATAGCTGTATAGTTATATTATCTGTTTTTTATAAATCTATTGAAAATACAGTCAACAAGACAAGCTATGCTGCATTAAATAATTATGTATTTAGTATGTTTTTTTTTTAAATAAGGTGTTAAGAATTGATGTGGCAGCGTAAGCTAGTGTGTCTCGCCTCCATTTTATAGTAAAATTTAGTTTTATTTTAGCGCATTTAGTCGAAATGAACACAATATCATCTTTAAAAAAACGAAGGAAAATTGCTAAGTTACAAAAGTTTGACTAAGCTTAATTGTGCAAGTTTTCTACTATGAGCTGATGATTTGACGGAATGTTTATTAAGAACTAGGCAAGCACAAGCAGAATCATTAAAGTTGCAAGCCTATACATTTCTGACACATGACCGCTATGACAGATTATTAATACTTAAATGCAATTAAATGATAAGTCATTAAAGGAAACACGTTAACTAGTTAAGTTGTCTAGAAGCAATTTATTTGTATAGTTATATCCATGAAGATAAGTGTTAAACCGGTTAACCTTGAAGCTCCGTCATATGAGATCCTCCTTTGTTTGTATTCGCTCAACACCTAATGGAACGATCAATGAAACTATTGATAAGTAGAACTTTTAGGCCCTATCATTAACATAATACGTATAATAATAGACTAAAGTGACGTAACGCTATTGTCTTTAACCGTTTCGCTTAAACTGGGGACACAAAACGTTATTAGTTTCATGAGACAGGGACTATTTTTCACGAAGACAGTTAACATTAAGAGTCTTCGTTTATTATCTGAAACATTTATTTGAAATTGGATAAGAAACAACTAAGAAGTGTTATTTTATGGTTATTTTATTTTCTTTCTTTCTTTATTTATTTAATGAGTCTACATTGAGATAAACGAAATAAAAGGTATTACGACTGGGTGTATGAAAGACAAGTTTATGAGAGATTTAAATAGTGCAGACAAAACAAACATTAAGGTGTTTCAATCTTTCAATTAGCTCTTTGGAACGTGAAGACAGCTCTGTCATTCGATCAAGACACGTTTGTTTTGTTGCCATAGATCATCTTTAAAGAGAGAGTTAATAAATCTTTTAAACTGTATACTATATCAATAAAAATTATAATTATTTAACATTAATTTAATAATTTTAAAATATTTAATAATTGAATAATTTAAGCACATGTAACAGACTAGCTAGAGGGATGCAGAGACAAACAATTGTAATAAAGTAGGAGCGAAAAGTAGGTATTGATTATTTTTATTGGTGTGGTAAAATATTGAGTGAGTAATAGTGCAAAAACGAGGTTAATCATAGCCTCTCTCTTAAGAATAGTACACGAATTTCACGAATTCAAATATTAGTCTAGTATTAGAGCGGCCCTTAAGCTTTATCAGTGTTCATAGGCCCTTAAGCTTTTAAACGAATAGCTTAAAAAATAATCATCGCATCTTAAATGGTCTTGAAAATTGCTCTTAATCGTTTTTGGTACAGAAGCTATTTTGAGCACACGGATGCCTCATCTCTCTCCAGTTTAATCCCATTTCCAACCGGAGCAGTCAATCAAGTTGTAATTACAAAAGTTCGTTCTGTATTCCTCGATTCGTCCTAAAATAGTGCGCGTACGATGTGACTTAAGTTGGCTTTTATTTAGTAGCCGTCAAGAGTTTCACGGCTGAGTGGCAGCTGTCACCATACGACTTACTTGCTTCACACCCAATTTACAAACATCAGAAACGTTCTCTAACACTTTAACATGTTTTTTTTTGTGTGACACGTTAATCTAGTGTGGCGAGGAAATTGTAAGTTTGGCTTGTATGACTGTTTAGCCTTTCCCAACTAGAACTTCGTTGTGGTCGGCTTCCGATCCAGCCGGCTGCTGCTGAATTTTACATGGAGAGTTTGCCTGTCCGACCTCCACTACCCAGGTACCCAAAATGCGATATCACATCCCTATTTAACTTAAATGTTTTGTGTAAGTTTTATCATCATGAAGAAGAAAAGAGACCTTTGTGTAATAATGGTGTAATTCTTTCATCTTTAGGACAGGTAAATTTAAATTAAGGCAGTCTGCCAAGAAGAAGAAGGTGCTAGTGTGGCCCATGTAATTTAATCTTCTTTAGAAATTTGAAGCTTGGTAATAGTATTCTTCTTTACGTGTGGTTACTTACCTAATGTCAGAGTTTTAATGCTGCCCATGGGCCTTTGACATGCCGCCGTCGAAAATATCTCTCTCTGACTCTGGTCAGAGAGAGATATTTAATATTTTAATATTTAAATATTTTCGACACTAAATAGTGTAGTAGGATATTTGATAATCAAAGAATTAGATTTTATTTTTTAAGGCTACCCAAGCGCCTCCCCCAAAGCAAGAAAAACAAACTCATATTAAATTTAAATAACATGTACCTATAAATAATTATAATAAATATGAATACTCGTAATTAAAATTGAATAATAAAGAGGTATTAAGTTAGTAAGCCTCAAGTTAGCGGTAAACCTTGAAAGAAAAACACGATAAATCTGTAAGTAATTACAGCAATGATGAATGACAACCGACTAGAACAATAAGAAATCCCTATCAGGATCTTTGGTGTCACGAAAAATCAACGGCGTGGAAAAAACATGCAATAATTGAGACACAGCGAATGTCTGCCGAACGTCTACTGGCAAAGTCGATTCGTGTTCTGCAGTGTATCCAAACACGATGAATGTCGATTGTAGTAGAGATATTGGACTAAGTAAATATTAACCCAAATAAAGTAACCACTAGCGCGGAGCTACGATATCTCTAGCTTGAGTCTACAAACAGATGAAGCACGTGTTCTACAAGAGATAGATACTGTAGTATTCTTTTCGTGTAAGAAATTTTAAATCAAGTAACTATGTAGGTAGGTACCTGCATGAGTGGTTGTGTTCTAAAGTGAACATATAATTACTGTTTTTGGTAAGAAGTATTTTCGTTTTAATTTGACAAGATTGCCAGAACAAAGAATTACGACGGCAATTTACTAGTGATGGTTTGACACAAATGTTAGCAACTAGATAGGTACCTAGGTAAGTACCTACATCATTTACTAAATTAATTTTAATGTAACGTTGGTATTCTTCAAGGGTACCTATGTAGGTACACATTTTTCAGTTAAGTCTACGTCATGTGATAGAGGGCGAGCTTATTGTCATTTACCAGGCAAACACAGAAAAAAAAATTAGTTGTTTAGCCACTCCAGAAATCGAGCCCAGGACTTCATGCTCAGCAGAAGCGTTTGCGACCTCTAAACCCAAGAAACAGGTGAAAAAATTATGTAGGTACCTACCTACTTAGGTACTATAAATTTAAAAAAATATTTATTTAGTTATTACCTATATTAATGATTTATAATTAATATCTATTAAAACCGGCGAGACATCAACGAAACGCGTCGACGCGTCCGAGATACCTATTACCGGTGCGTTCCAAGCGCGTTCACCTGCGATCGAGGTGAAGGTCACTCGCGTCATGAACCGAACGCGCCCGAACGCAAATGTCAATGTAAATATTGTAGGTATTCCCGCCATGCCGGCCATCTTGAATTTCGGCTTGACCGGTTTTGGGATGAGACCCAGAGTCAAACAGCGACGGAATGTCGACTTTACTGGATTTCTTTTCTTTACTCGTCACGGAGGTTTGTGATTGCTAAACTGTTCCATTGTTTATCTAAGACTAGTCTGTTGCGTAAGTGTTGACTGGCTTAATGTTAGCAAATCGTTAAGAAGTTATTACAAAGTTTGCGTGAATCGTCCGTTTTATTAATTAAGCACCTGTATAAACAAGTTCACACAACGCAATATTATAGGTATCTTGTAAGATTTATTTACTGAAGTGAAATAGCTATTACTTATTCCTTTAAAACCAATTTATTTTAAAGTCTATTTGAACTATTTTCCGTAGTTCACGTTTGTTGGCGGACAGTAAAGCCGTAAGTCAACGTAAGACGTAACTAGAGCAAATATTTTACCCAAATTCGAAGGACGCGTGAGCTAGGCCGGGGCAAAAAACAAGTATGATAATAATTACGACAAAATTTGTCAACGAAGTAAATTATGTTCTTTCTAAAAACACGCTAACTGATTTAAATTGGCTGAATATGAATAACTGGTAATAATAATTACGACGGTTTACGTCACCACACTACATATAGAACGACTCTGTGTAGAGATTCTTTGAAATTCATTCATGTTTATCTTACAATTTTATATTTCTGCTAAACAGATTTAATATTTAAATAGCTACGGAACTAAGAGAGATATTTCAAATAGGTACGAAACGTACGTAAATAACCCAGACGTTGATTAAGAAACCGGTTGAACGACATCCAAAGTGGTATTTTAAAACTTAAATCCCTTTCCGCCCTTCTGAACCAGAACAAAGGTACCAATTAAGCTCCATAATCGCCGGCACCCTTATAATTAATACTACAGAAATTAAAACTCCTGCAATAAATGTACAGTACTGTACAGACTATGGGTACAAAAAATACACAATCGTAGCTTTGTGCTCAACCGAACATTAATTAAGAAGAAAAGAATTTCATATTAAAAGGTCTTATTTATAGGTGTTGATCTGAAATGAACTTTATGTGTGAACCGTTTAAAGGTTTAATTTCTAAGTCAGTGAAGTAGGGCAGTATTGAGCAAGCAAAGATGGAATATGGAACGGAACGTCGCGTCGTAAAAATTAAATCTTCGTAAGATTCCGAAAATTAGTTAGTAAATCCTTTTATCTAATATCTTGTCTTGTTAATTAAAAATAACTTCAGTAAATATCGTGTCTTAATACATAGATACCTACAAACTCAAGCTTTGTTAGCAAGAAGACTTGATTATAACTTTCGATTCAGAATGGAAACTAGCTAGCCAATTTATCAAGAGTTCAGAATATGCAATCATTTAAACCATTTTAAATCCAATGACTTTGATATTTTTTTACCGTGATACTTGAAGCTAAAAACATACATGATAAATGTATAGGATTACGATCTATAATACAACATAAAACCTCATAAAAACGTGTCGTTAATTGAAGAGCGCACGTACGATAGTTTAGTATGAATGTAGTTTGATAGCGGAGAGAGGACAGCGCCGAGTTGCTAACGAGGGGAAAAGTGCCTATTTCCGAGGCGTAATGACGTCGTGTCAGCCTTCTAGCCCTCCCAAACACCAGCCCAGGCTGTATAGAATTCTAGATAATATTTAGACAACCTCGGGCTAAATAATAATAGCCGCATCGGTCGATCGAAGCGTAAGCTAAGCTTGCTGAGGTCGGTCCGTGGATGGATGGCCATTAATACCTCTCCTTACCCCGAAAGCACGCATTTGGTATTGATTATGGTTTGCAGATCTTTGATGATCGTTAAGAGCAGTCAGAAACTCTGAACACCGAAAATCTGACTAACAGGTAAACCAAGGATTCCGTATTACCCAGTCACTTATAGCTCACCGAGTTCGGCTCAGATGCATTCGGTTAGACTGCAAAACCGACTACAGCATTGTTGGGAAAGTATTAGGCTGGTGACGATTTAGACAATCTTTACTACAATATTTAAGTTTCAACGATTGTTGATAATGATAATGATATTTCTGGGTTCATATAAACACTTTTACATGTCATCTTTTAACTAGAAGGTGAAGTCGGTGTTTCAGCAAGACTATTCTGAGAAGAAACACCGAAAAAAAAAATCAGGTCACAGTCTCCTTTAAAGTAAAGACATCGTTTTAATACGTTTTAACCGTAACAAATACGGTTTGAGTAATAATAAAATTAATATTACAAATACGGGTTGTATTTGTAATTTAATTTTAAGTTAATTTAACCTCATTGAATGATTATTTCAAGAAATGTCAACTTAGAGGGTTGTGTCAAGTTGTGTATCATAACACCAACGTGTTATGGTCGATTTTGGTCACGAATCATATTTTGTTGAACGCTGAACAGCAAGTTGCAAAAACACAAGATTTGCTGAGGAACCTTTGGCCAAGTGATGCACATGGAAGAAACAAATGAAAGGCATAAGGATTGGCATCACAGACAAAGGAACAATAGCTGTTTTTTCACATAAAACTTGGTGGGACTTTTTTATTAAGAATTGTAAGCCCTATTTTGATAGTACTGACTATCGAACCGCAATATTAGAATGTAATAAACAATTGAGTGTCATATGAACATCTGCTTTCGATACCTTTGTAGTAAATCAAAATTGGTAATAGCAATATTTAATTTAATAAATTAGTACTTACCTATATTTTTATTATTTATTACATAGATGGGAAAAACATGGCCAGAAATGGGCATTGCCCTTTGAATTTCGCGGATTACTCTGGCTACTATCCACCTTGATGAGCCTAACACTAAGCAACCTACCATTGGAGCTTTAGTTTCAACAAGATCCAATGTTAGTCATTTTTATTAATACAAATAACGAGCTTTATCAATTTTCCTGTTAGTAAGTAATTATCTGATGTTAAGGGGGAATCGCAACTTGTGATGTTTCAAATAGAATTTCGGCTAAAGGTTTCTAAGAAGTTAATTATCTGATACAAATAGGTAGGGGTCGATGACCCACTTAGAGATATAAAAGCCTTTTTACATTGATTCTATGTTAAGCTGATATCACTTGGGTATAAGCTTATTTTAAGAACCCGGTAAAGACTTAACAGCTCTCTCATTTTATATAATTATTAGCTACTAGCTATGCTTCGTGGTTTCACTTGCATATTTCTGTTACTCTTATGGTTTACGCAGCGCACGGCAAAATTTCTCACAGATGGCAGAATTTTATTCAACTGTTTGATTGATAGTATTTGTTATATTTGGGCCAGCCAATCTACTCAATGCCTTTGTAACTTATAGCCTATATGTTACTTTGAGGGCCATACTACATGACAGCTAAAATCAATTCAGTAGTTTTTGCATAAAAGAGTTACAAACATTCAAATATCTTACAAACTTTCACGTCTATCATACTAATATTACGATGACTTTTTAATATAAATCAAAGCTATACCTTTATGATGAGAATAGAATGATAGGTAGGTACAGTCAGCCTCATAAGTCGATATACATATCCATATTTCCTAAACTCATGAACACCTTAGCTTACACAAATTGCTAAACAAGACTAGTGAATTTTGAACCTATAAGACGTTAATTAAATCCTGGCACAAGTCTTCTTGTTTAGCAATTTGTGTAAGCTAAGGTGTTCATGTGTTTAGGAAATATGGATATGTATATCGACTTATGAGGCTGACTGTACTTCATAAAATAAAGTATAATTCTTTCAGACGACACTGATATATAATTAAAACAAACGTTGCACATTGATTAGCCTTTCATTGAACTTTTCGTGTTTTTGATAAGTGAGTGAAATATAGTAGATCTATTTATTCATTAATTTTTACTATTGATTAATATGTTTATGACTGTCTTGTTGGTCTAGTGGTCGCTAGCGCTACTTACTGCTGAGCATGAGGTCCCGGGTTCGGTCCCTAGGTCGGACAAAGTATTATTGAGTTTTTCCATCTAAAATTTCTCAATAGCAGCCCGGGGTCTGGATTTGTGCTCGATTGATGACAATAGGCTCGCCCCCTATTAGGTACATGGGATTCAAACATAACTGGCGAAATGTGGGTGTGCTACTAAGTACACCTCTGCCTAGCCCTTCGGGGATTACAACCGTGACGTTATGTTTATGTAATATGTTTATTAGTTTTTTTATGTAATGGGCCATTTGACAAAATTTTAGTTTTTAGTCTCTCATCTAGATTACAAGAAAATATACGACACATTTTTTTTTCTTTTTTCACGTAATCAAAAAATAACGGAGATACACCGAGTCAAAATGTCGCATGACGCCACTGGCCAGTACAGTTTATACCAGATAATGACGTTACAAGCCCCCTCTCCTCAACTTTAATGCGCTTAATAGAGCAGTTTTTCATCAATTTGAAAAAGAAAAAAATATAATGTCGAATATTTTCTTGTAATCTAGATGAGGGACTAAAAACTACAATTTTGTCAAATATCCCATTAAGACGATTCACTTAGATTAAAAAAATACTAAAATAAAGATAAAAATTAAACAAGTGTGTATCGGGCCTGAGAGTTTTGTAGTCGTTATGAATATTTACTTTCGAACGCACACTATCGATTTTACTAATTGCAGATCTATTTTATAGTATTTCTCCAACAAACTATGAAAAAGTCATAAATGTAATATTTCATTATTATATGAGATCCAAACAAAAATGGGGCCACACGCTTTATTGCATAAAAATATTAATTTTCATCACTCAGTTTAGTAAGTAGGTGCTACAGACGCCAGCACATCAAGTTACCCCAATGTGTCAAATTTTCCCAATGTAATATGAACCTTATTCTCTTTGACATAAAGTTGAAAAACGATCAAAGAAATTTGACACATTGGGGTAACTTGACGTGCTGGCGTCTGTTGTAAGTACGAGAAGAATTATTATTATTCAAGTTTTATTTTTCAAAGTAATAATTTGTACCTACCTACATATGAAAAAGTTTTGACTTATTTAAATTGGTAACAATTTAACAAATGAAACGTGGCAGCGGAAATAAACATTCGGGAAACAACGAATTGGCCGGACCCTTGTCTGGTGTCCTGAGATTTATTTAAAAAGTTAGTGAACCGAAGCGTGTTTTTTAATCTGTAGTACCGAGTGTGTACATCTACAGATAACAAATTACATTGGTAACCATGTTTGTCTTGGGATCGGGCAGGTATTTTGTCTACTGTTGTGTTTACAGGTCGATAGGGTTTCCCTATTTTGAACAGGCGGTTATTACACAGCACCGGACAGCGCTCCGAAGTGCTTTAATGTGGTTTTTGACTTTACACATTAGAATCATGATTTGCATCCAAAAACCGCAGGGTAAAACACATTCACACCGCGTCTCCATGCGGTGGTGCGGCGCGCGCGACGGTACCTACCGCTTTGCCTGACTATACAAGTTAAAACAGACATATATTCATATTTCAATCATTGCTCGAATTCTGGCCTCCAATCCAGGGAGTACCTAAGTACAGAGAGTTTTGTATTGGCCCTCATCAACTACCTACGCCTATCACGTAACATGTTTTACGTAAACTCAAGACATTTTCCCACAGGAGTAAGCAGAAACCATTAAGCGCCGTAGGTGTACTGCGATACAACTTTTGTTTCGATTTCTGCCCCGTAACAGTAGTTGTCAAAAAAAATCTACATACGTAGCCGGACGCCCGGGACCAAAGTGCTTTCTGAGCCACGGAGGAATCTTGATAAACAATCTAGATGGTCACCCATCAATAGAACGACTTCGGCATGCATAGCCTTAACCTTCGATCGACCAGTGCGGGCTTAACGTGCTTCCTGAGGCACGGACGAATCTTGATACAACAATAGATGTTAACCCATCGATGTAACGACTTCGGCATGCGTAGCTTAACCTTCAAGCCCTCTTAAGTTTTATAATAATTATGGTCATTTATCACTATTCTTAGTTCATTACCTGATTCTTTTTGATAGGTGTTGGTTGACCTCTAAACACAAATTAAGTATAAATTATGATTCATTATTTATTGCCACAATAACAAATAGTAAAATGTTAAAGGTGTGTTCTTCTCGACATTTGAAGGTACCTAATTAATATCGGGGAATAACTGAAGGTATTCGCTTGCCTAATAACTTTTATTGTTAATCAAATAATTAAATAACTAAAATTAAATTCACACACCAATAGCTCGCTATTAAGGCCACTCGTGGAGCTATTTTACGAATATTTAGTAGACCATAAGACCGTATCATGAAATATCCATGTTTTTAGATTTACATCGTCAAACAATCTCTAGTCATTGATATGGCCAATATTGACCAAGTAACTGCAATAAGTACCCATTTTAAAAATGTCGCTATACAAAAACAATCTGGCTACAGCATACGACACAGATACATTGAAACATACACAATTGACAAAATACTCGTATAGGCCTGCTCTTTACATTATATGGACAGTCAAAAAATAAAAAATCCAATAGGTACATAGTACAATAAAACCATAGATGCTGCGCAGACGCATCATGTTAGCAGCACTTCATCACAACGGTCAAAAAGATTTGCTCCCTTCTTTATCATGTGCTATTGGTTTACCTGAACTCAAAACGTCTGTTCTGGGTACATAATAAATTTACATAACGTCAATAGGTACGATGTAGGTATATGTAGGTACCTACCTACGTAACCACAGACAAGTGTCAAATTTGCATCCTATATGTACACAACACATTTAACACTTTCCCAAAGTCATGTAAAATAAATTTTATATGCAGCGGTCGTCGGAAATATCGTAGGAAACAACGCCAACTTTACTGGAATGTTTTGAGAAAGGTCCTTGACCCGTAAACTTTCTCTCTAACTTTGGATACGGAGTCCGGGGTAATAAATATGGATAAACTTTTTTTTGCTTTGGAATGGATATGAAAAAGCTTGGACACACTCGAGATGTGTCGACGATCTAACGTCGTGCAGTCTCTGTCATTATGAAATGTCCACAACTTATGAACTTTACAAGGAAATACATGTTTGCTTGTGTGTGTGTTTCGTATGATTTTGGAATGTCATAACACTCGTAACTAGGAATATTTATCTAGCAATAAGGAACACGTTTTAATGCATAATGCTAACGAAACAGCTTCTGGTTACTTTAATAGTCAGCTTGTTATTCTAATAATCATAATAATTCCCTCAAAGATAAATATAGAAAGGTGACACAATTATTTATTTGTAGAATTTCTTAGTAACAGCGCTGTATAAAATCAAAATTGTTTCAAATATTAACATCGTAGAATATTAACGAAGATATAAATAATGTCAAAGCTGCGATAGAAGGGTATCGTAGAGAGCTCAAACAAATGAATTTTCAGCAGAGTTCGCTTAAAATTTACAAATTGTGAGACAGCTCCGAAACTATTAAGTAGTGCAGGTAAAACAGTGAACACTTTCATGAAGCGCTTCAAATAAACTGGGAATTTTACTACGTGTTAATTTTATTATTAGACTTAATCTAAACTATGCGTTTAAAACGGGCGATATTTGGGAAAACTCCAACAAAACAACGAAATAGTTTTAAAAGCAAACGACTGAATGACCAATGATGAAAACTAAAATTGTATAACGCTTCGAATTGTAGTATTATTTCAAAGGGATGCCACGATAAATCGAAATAATGCCCGTAGTGAAGAAGATCGCAGCAATATCGAATGAATAAAGGAGAGTTGATTTTTTGCGACTAACCTAAAAGGGTATCTTAAGTACGGAATCCCGCAAACATTATCGTGAAGGCACGAACCCTTCCCTTAAGGTGAGCACTTTTATATGCCCATCAAACCTTACGAGTACAATAAAACACGATTGTTTTCCATTAACATCGACGTCCACCGCCCCCTAAACTAAAAAAACGTAGTATGAACCGTTTATTCAGGAGCTCCGATAATATTAAACAATTGTCGTGCACACACCGTAATCGAAAATCAATTGAACGAGCAAAACGGATAGGTGTGACTAATAAATTATTTGAACAGTGTCGAATTTAATAAAAAAAGTTGAGCTCGGTCGGTTAAAGAATTGCATACGGACAGTTTTCTGATACAATGTCTGAAGGAAGGCTTAAGGCATTCCAACAAAGATGAAAGTAACAGCGAAAATATTTCGATCGACGACGGCTTATAATACATACATAATATAGGTATAGAATAAGGGTGTTCAGTGAGGAAAACAAATTTTATTTACATTTAAAAAGCGTAGCGGAATCTTTGTCAATTCACTCCTGTCCATCGGAGGGTTCAGCGAACAAATAAAATGAGATCCCAACAGTACCCTGCTTGCGACAACAATGAACTGGGAAAGATCTGCTTTGCTTTAATTAAAAGTAAATTGTTCGTACAAGCATTAAGCATTTAGATGAGAGCTGTGAACAACAGTAATTACTGTTGTCATCGTCAATAGCACACGATAAAAATAGATGTAGAATGGGCCGTTCTTGTTCGGATCTGGCGCAGTGGGGCGCTATGAAAACCATTACTTATGTGCAATGAGTGCTTGGAAAGGAGGACAGATGAGCACCTGAGCACAAGCAGTCATCAGTTCTATTAGATTTGTCATCGCGAATCTAGACAGGAAAAAGATTCCATCAGTGAAGCTCTGTTGAAATAGGTACGTATCGTGGATGCCATGTTTGGTAGTATATAGTGTGTGCAATGTGTCTTTTGGCAGTGACTCATACGCACTAACAAAAAATCGTACAAAGCAATATTTTAGTGTTAGGTACTCAAAAGTTTTCCATAATCGTTTTTACATATTCATCGCGATGTCAGGGTGCGTCTGAGTCGAGACGTCTGTACGAATTTGAATAACAAATGGCTGACATCTGCATGTTTCTAGCGGGGATTCCACTGCCTCCCTCAAATCCTGATTCAGGGAAACAATACTGGTCCCTTGCGAAACCTGACAAGAGGTCATAACTTGAGCTTATAGCATTTATCAAGCTCAGAAACAAATAATAAAGTCGTTGAATGTGTTTCTTACGACACAAAATGATACCAGTATAAATCTCCAAGCAATTTTCTTTTGTAATACGAAATAATAATAGGTGCATTAGGAAGCATTATCATCGCGTGTAAAAAGTTATTCGTGACACAGAGGCCAGCTAATCAAGGCTACACAACTTACTACGTAAATAAGTAACAAAGAAATCACTAATTATGAAACAAAGTCAAAGGAAACATCTTGATATAGCATTGAAGCCACATTTTTTCAACACATTAATTTTGCTTGTCGAATTGTTGGGAGGTCATCGGTCTATACCAATAAATACTTTGCTCCTACGTCACCGGCCGCCAGACATACGCCTCTTGAATAACAACGATAGAAGTCCACAACTACCAAGAATGATAATTAAATTTTCCACACGCGCCGCACCACAAGTCAAAACGTAACGAATTCAGAAGCCTCCCAAACACTTTAGCGGCTTTCATAAATTAATTCTACGAAAGAAATATTCAGTAGTTCTGCTCCCATCCCAACCATATTTCACTAGTAAGGTATCGAAGAGCAGGGAAACTGGGGTCCGCAATTCTCTAGGCACCGATTAATTTCGAGGTTGCCGTAGCACTTAGTTATAACCGCAAGGAAACCAGCATTCGAACAAAATAGGAAGTATTACCTCCTACGAGGAATAATTCTTCATACGAATTGCGTTACAATATCACCCCTCGTTAGTTTCTACGGTTCTTTTAGAATTTCTTTTAAGTTTAAATTTTTCGTTCGTCAAGATTTCTTGTGTGGTTTGAAAGGCACGAGTTATGTCGTAAGAGGCCTCCGCCGCCATTTTGCAACATTACGACTGTGATGAGACGGCAAATTGCTCATTTGTCTACCGCGACACTTGCAAAAGCGAGCTGAGATTGTGTGTAGGTACTCACCTTTACCTAGTATACGATTTCGCAACGTTCAGGAAAATAATAACTGCAGTAGATGCGATATAAAAAGTTCAAGATATAATTACGTAAGTTTATGAGAGGTTATAAAAGATGTAACGATGTTTTAAAATAGCAAGCTTTACTTGACGTAGTTAATTTAACTGTCGCACTACCCACGTTAATCAACGTTAATGTGATAAGTTAAATATTAAAATAAAAATAAACATACCTAAAATAGTACAATCCCCGGTCAGCTATCTCATAAATTTACAAATGTGGGAATAATGAAACCCAACCAAGTGAATCGTCATCCGGGGAAAAATCCTACACTTGGAGATGCCTTTTATGTACCTGGGGTTCCAGTACTTTTCAGCCATCTTATCCACGTGAAGAGCGACGGCACAATACCCTGAAGCGCTCGTCCTGAAAAACGTTAATTGCACGACACCGACCGTGGTGAGGCACCAGGATCTATCTCGCATCGCAGCCAACATTCCAACCCAACCCGCGCAGAAAACTGAACCTTAAACCTAAACCAATAAACCATAATTCAGGAGAGCTAGCGAAAGTATTTAATATACTTTAAAATGAACCTCACTTAGCACCTGAAGGCATTAATGATTTTAAAAGTAAGAAACAAACAGTTTCAATTTCAGTTCAGTCAACAAAATTTGCTGGGAAATATGATTCGGTATGGCTCGAGATCAGTTATCAAGTGTTCTTTACTGAACGTAGAATAAGTGGCTATTAAACGGCTAGAATTTTATGCTTGTGGAAATTTAAACAATTTACTGGAAAACATAAATTTGAATACCTTGATCGTCGTATTTTATTTGGTTTTCAATAAAAATGGCGGGCAGAATTTAACGTCCAGTGGATTCTGTCGTACTTTTGTGCGGTTACAACCAGAGTATTGCAAATAAGAGTCTTCAAGATATTTAGGTTGTTTTATGTAGTTATCACAAAGAGGATAAACATTGCAATTGTGTGTTTTATATTTCTGGGTTGGTCTCATTGTAGAAGCTGTTTAAAATCATAATAAGTATTTTCACCTCCTAAAAGGTATAAGTGTTTTACAAATAACTCTTGTAACTAGGTATTCAAATTACAACTAGAAGAGACCTTAACAATACCTCAGCAACAACAATCGGGTTAATACTTAAAGCGCTCAACAATAAACTTTTTGTGTCCACCGGAAATAATGAAGGAGTGAGACAAAGAAAAATAATAACGATGAACTCTCGTAACAAAAGAATCGGTGAGTAAACTGTAGAAAAAGACTGGAATGAAAACCGACCTTATGTAGGTTAGTTGTCTTCGTTCGGGAAACTTTAAAAGACATAATGGAATGAAAAAATAGAGAGTAAAACGAAATGAGGGACATAGGAAGCGAAGAAAGTTTGGACGCCGAGAATGAAGTTGACATCAAGTAAACCATTAAAAAGTTTCGTAATTATTTTTTTGTTTGTTTGTTTATTTTGTGACGACCTATTGACCTACCTGGAGTTGGATCAATGATCGCGAAATTGAAAGAAGACGAATGACAGTAATTAAAGTTATGAAATTCTGAACTTAAAATATCTTCGGTTTACAGTTACAACGCACGTGATATTAAACTATAATTCAATACCTTAAAAAATATGAAAGTTCACTTTGAAACTGATATAATATATCAAATAAAAGTAAGTTCACGCAACAGGATAATACAAAAACATACACATTATTATGTTACTGAAATCGTAACGTACAACATCTCAACATAATTCGAGTCGCAAAGCTTCCAAGAAGTCGTATTGTTAGTACACTCATTAGCCGGGTGTTTAACACGGACCGAAGCAAGTTAATATCTCTACAAGACACCCACCGCCATCAACAAATAAGTTACATATAAAACGATCGGAAAACGCCTTTAAGAAAATCCCCACAATCATTGTCAAGTGAAATAGAACCTAAACACAATTAGGAATAGGATTCGTTCTCGACCAAGCGTGTAACCAATAAAGGGAACGAACGACGCAACAGATCCCCACGAATATGTTCGCAGGCTCACTCCGAGTTACTAACACTCGCAATTCATTTTGTGAACTGAATATATTATACCCTGATAAAAGATAAAGCACCTTTCGCCCTCGGTGTAAGGGTGAATATCAAAAAGACCTGAAGTCGTAGAAATAAGCGGGAATTTCGCACTCGGTTCAAATGATTTTCAACCCTATGAGAGTACAGAGTAAGTCTAAATTCAACTGCACGGGTGGTATTTTTACAAATCCCAAATCGCGATCATATGGCAAGGCAGACGATAAATATGTTCGGTGTATTGAAATCTTACACTGTCATAAGAACTCGTAAATTGATCGCAAAGAAGTTAAGTAACTTTATTTGTTAAAGTTATGTCACTTTCAAACATACTTTCAGGGTTATCTAGATTTGACTTAAGAAAATTAGCTGAGAAATTTCCAACAGAGCTAAAAGATCTATTCATCATAACATAGACTGAAGTCAGAAAGTTGTAAGATTACTGTTAAAACGTTGTGTGATCAGGAAAAAGTAGTTGATAAAAGTCGGCCACAAGACATAATAAAGATAAAAGAATTCTTTCAGTGACCAGCAATACGTGTTTTATGTACCTATAACCATTACAGCAAAATTGATTTCAATTTTATGGTTTCTGCTCCCCTGAATCCAATCATTGTTATCGCTTTTGTATGCTGTTAAAATATAATGAGTATGTACGCAATTTAGATTGTGGCCCAAATATCTCTTTAACTTTAAAGACGTCTTTCAAGAAGTCACTTTGCCGTAACCTTAGCAAAGCTTTCATATTTTATGTCCTATTTCGGTGTGAGATAGCAATAAAATATGTTGCAAGCATATCTTGAAGTTTTATATTACCTTCTTCTTGGTGTCTTTAAAGGGCCTATGCTCAATAATACTTCAGCGAAAATAAAATTTATAAATTTTACAAGTATATCTACGAACTCTTAAAGGCACCTACCTAGTAATATCCTTCCATTTGCTCTAGGTACTAATTAATATGCCATTAGCTGTTTGCTGTCCAAACAAGTCAAACCACACAAGCACAGTGTGATATCTATGGATATGAAATCATCGTCGTTCTCGTAGATTGCAGGTAAATTAATTATAGACATAAACGAGATGATCGCATGGTCTACTTCGTATTTAAGTGTAGTTTAATCGTCGTCGCGATTGCTATAGGTAATGAACGGTCCCGATAATTGTGTCTTATATCGGCACGAGGCATGTCTCGGTAACAAACAACAAAAAAATTACTGACGGGAGACTTTAGCAGATCCTGTTTTGGCAATAGAACCGTACTTTGGAATGCTGGTTTGTCTTTTAAGGACTCCAAGGAAAACATATATAGGTTTTTTCGTAGGAAATAAGCTTCTTGTTTTCGTGCCTTATAGTAAGTTAACAATGCAAGTTATTTTTAGAATTGATAAAAAAAAAAATTTTTTTTTTTGTCCAGGACGTGTCTGACATTTTGCATTTTGAGTCATAAACCATTTCTAAAATGAAAGTCCCTAATCGCAATAAAACCATAATCGATTATGTTCAAGGTACTTACAGAACAATAACTAGATATGCAAACCGATGTATGTAATATCAATCGGAAAGCTGTAACACGTTCGCACAGGCTGACGCGCTGGCTGCTGGCTCGCCCCGACGCTTACCTACTCATGGATCCTTGCCAGACCGTTCGTAGTACGAGCGACAACTACCTACGTATCGTAGTACAACTTGACATCGGCCGTTAATTACCGCAAATAGCATTGGATATAAGGTTAAGATCAAGTCTTGCGATGTTTCGATATATCTTCCGATTATGTGACCATTTAAAGCTGTTCGCACAAACGATATCCATACCATACGAGTATTGAAATGGCTGCGTAATGTTTTTTAAGCAAACAGCGTGGACTACGTCTGCTGTTTTGGCTCTCTCTAATATTCAGGGAAAATAGCTAATTAAAAATACAAAAGCTCAACTTTGCGTGACAATCGCGAGGTAAAATATTCAGATGGTAAATAAAAACTAAATGGGTGTCTCAGTAATGATTTTTTTTTTTAATCTGTCATAAATAGACAAAAAATTTCGAAGAAAAGTATCAGATCGCTCGTTACATTTCATAAAAATCTTCCGCGCGAATTGCAATTTCATTAGGCAACGGTGTTGCCGTCGGCGCCGCCGATGGCATTGCAATCTGCCAGCCAAATTAAAAAACAACCCTAACTAGATTGAGGATTGAGCAAAAGTTAATCATCAAATGAAACGCCAAGGACCTCTAGAGACGAAAATACTTTCGCAGACGTTCGGGCCTAGCACGGACGGACGTGAGTAAATAAAAGTCTGAAGATACAAAGTTAACTAAGTTGATGATAGGATCGATCATACGCCGGCGATGCCCTACCGCGTATCCCTCGGGCATACATCACTCAGATTCCACGTTACATCAGATCCTGTAGTCTGGAAATACTGCCACATAAGGCTGGATAACACGGTACTAGGTAAATTAGATTTGATCGTTCGAAAATTTTATGTTTTAAGAAACTGTGTCGTTTGTATCTTGATTGCAAGCGTTAGTGCGGTCTTGGTTCTAAAAACAACTATCCAAAACTGCATTCATTCCATCCGAAATTTCTCAGTAACATTCTGGAGTATGGATTTATATTCGGCTGACGGCCCCCAATAGACAAGTCCATCAGTAAGATTTTAAAAAATAATACACAATTATTTTTTTTCTTTTTCAAATTGATGGGAAACGACTTAGATTAAACGCCTTAAAGTTGAAGAGTGGGGGCTTGTAACATCATTATTCAGTATAAGTGTATAGGATAGTGTAGTGACGTCATGCGTCATTTTGACTCGATGTATTGCCGTCATTTTTTAATTTAGTGAATTAAAAAATAATACGTGTCGAATATTTCCTTGTAATCTAGATGAGAGACTAAAAACTAAAATTTTGTCGACTGACCTATTACATGAGCTTTTTTTTTTGGGTACACACCTGCTTTACCCGTCGGGGAATATAGTCGTGATGTTATGTGTTTCAAGTTCCGAGGCAGTTTCTACTGCTAAGGGGTCACAGAGAGTGCCAATAGCTTTTTGAAATAACGTTTGACATAACAATGGGAAGTTAAAAGTTAATAAATCATTGTGTTGTGAGTGTTGTGACAGGTTGCCAACCCATCAGTTTGCTCGCCAATATAGGTAAGTACTAAAAGTTTGTTTTATTACCAAATGGAAGCGCAGACGACAGTGTTTTTGTTTTCACTTTTGAGTAGGTTAAACATAAAACTGTATAAGCCCGATATTAGGTATAGATTTCGGGTTAAACATAATAATGTTTCGACATTCGTTCGCTCAACGACCAATCTTATTTAGGGATCCTATGTAATTTTTGATGTTTTAATGTGCAAAAAATAAACAAGATTATATCAAAAATATCAAAATAACTGCAGTAAGTATAACGCGCCTGTGAACAAAAATGTTCGCTGAAAATCCCCGACAAAAAACGGAACGAGACCTGAACGAAAAACAAAAGAATCAACACACTACACAAATCCCATTCGAGCATCTCAGAGGTAAGTAGCGAAGAAATAACGCACGAAGTAAAGGTAAAGAAAATAATTGACGGACATTTGCTGCTCGCGGTGGCTGCTCAGGGTCATTCTCTTTGATTGCCATCTCGAGGGTCCCCGAGACCCCAATACGGGGCAACCCTAGGGAGCGTCACTCAAGTACACGTGATATTCGTTTCCGTCACTACAATTAGGGTGGATATGGACTAACTTTGTGTAATTGTTTTAGGTGTGGGACATCGTGATCAAATAAATTATTTGTAGGAGCAATTGGGTTAGTAGGAAGATTCGAGATTTCAGCACGAAATACGTTTACACATTCAATTTTAAACATCGACCATCACGCGTATCATGACCACCTTAAAAACGGATTTTATCTTCAGAAGTGACAGATTGTAGAAACATTTCTTTTGTTTTGAGCAGGACAATGTCAAGAATGAAGAGAAGAAAAGTGTAGATTATTCAGTCGACAATGATGTGCAATATCAAGCATTATTCCTTCTGTGAATGATAAAGATACAGGGCTGGTATCGGCAACTCCACGTCAAAGCGCGTTTTTTGCGTATGGGCCATAATGTACCACGCGGGCCCGGGCGCGTGCGAATTGGTAGATGTCACATGTCTTCGAATTTTTGGTTCTCAGACATGCCGTCCCGATATTTTCCTTCGCCGTTTTTGAGAGCAGTGGTGATGAAATAAATTACACAAAGTAATGCGCCTTGCCTGGACCGCCACCATTGGGCCACCGCTGCTCTCGATTTCTTTTGTAATGGGCAGAAATGTTTTTATACCATCTGTCGCTTTGTCGTTTCTTCCGTCGGTATTTATAATAACCGTTTCTGCGGTGATCATGCATGCTACGCCTGCATAAAGAGGTATACTTTATGTCGTCATGTCCTTAAAACAAATTCTGCTAATAACGTACATGCACATTTTAATGACCAAATGCATGTCGGTAAGCGGTCAAACCATCAGTTCTAAAGTCTACAGTAATTTATGATAATGGTTTCATTTTGTGCAACGTGTATGCGCGTGCACACCAATCACGATTCCGTTTACATACACATTGCTTCCAATGTACGAGAACTGCTAACAGTTTTACAATAAAAACACATACTTACATTTAAACTAATACACGATTTGAATATTATAAACAAGTGAAGAACAAAAGTGAATGTGGCGCTCATGTTGGTGCAACTAACTGTAGTAGAATTGTAATCTTTCAATAAACGTTGCTAGAGTGTCGCCCTTCGTGCAATCAAATAACGTGGAGGGGTCCACGAGACAGCATGCATTTATTCAAGTGGAGGTGAACTAGTTAAGCCGTGTGGATAGTATTGAAACGAAGAACACGATGTATTTTACAAACATGACCCAAGAAGTGGTTTAAATCAATAAAAAGATCAATAAACAAATAAATAAATTATATTTATTTAAGTAAATTGGCTCTTACAAACACTTTTATACTTGTATTCTTAACTTGTAGTTGATCGGTGTTTCATTATCTCACAATTCTGAGAGGAAACACCAAAAGACACTTAGAGGTCACAGTCACTTTTAAAGTCCTGACATCATCTTGGTCAGATTAGCGGTCAGGAACATTACGAGCATCACAAGAAAAAGATTTTTAGAACAATATCAGATCCAAAATCTGCAATACTAACTCGATCGTCAATTTTGTATAGAAACTGTATAGTAACGGAGATGGATCGTCACTATCTTTGAATCATACATGTATAAGTATGCCAAACCACAGCGTTCACCTGTATCTACTCGAGATAAAACGTCATATCTCCAATGAAATATCATACGGTAAAGCATTCAGAGTGACGTTGTATTGATTCAGTCATCACACACGGCTCGCACACGGCTCGCATCCGACTCTTGTCTCCCGTCCCACATCGTCGAACAACAATATATAACCACGATGCGGTTGACACAACACCACACCATAATGGAGGAACGTAATCAAAAGAGGCTTAAACCAATTTGAGCGATTTCGTATCGAGATTTAAGTTCCGAAAATAGGAGAGGGGTGCTGTTATTAAGTTGTTGGTCCTGAAACCGTTTTGGTTTTTGGGTCTTGCTGTTGTTTGGTTTGCAAAATATCCAGATCATTCAATTTAGACACAAAGACTTCACCATTTTTAGATTAGGTCTTCTGTAGGTACTATATTATAATCCGGGTGATTCCAAATCTCAGTATTCTAAAACACATGGTTTAATCAGCTTAGTTAGAGAATTGCTAATTTCATTCCCATATCGATTCTCTACACTGCACATTCAACTGTCATCAATTCAGGCAGGTGACCATCCAAATCAATTTGCATGTCAAAATATTTAGAAATCCACCCATTATTCGACGTTTCACATGATCAGACTGAACACAATAGAATCGAATGAACTAATGCTAAACTGAGCGCGTAAACTACTCGCATCGATGAAATCCTAGTGTTAAGGGAAGCCGATGATCACCAGGTAAGTGGCAGTCTACCGTACTAACGCGATGATTCTCAAATCAACTAGAAAATTCTGATCTTTGTCTTATCGGGACTTCATCTGATGGCCCCTGTTTAGCTATCCTATGATTAAATCTCCCCCTCGCAAGGTAATCAGCAGACAGGAACGGTTTATTGTGGTGCAGGCACCTGTCACTAGTCATGCACAATTTTGATCATTATCGACGAAGAGGGAAGTGTGTTTCTTTTGTTTCATCCCAGTCAAACATCGGATTGAATTTTTCTTCTGAATTTAATGCCGGTAAGTTTATACAGCCATTTACAGGAATAGTACTTAAATAAACGTTCGTATTTTGTTATCGAAATGTTCAATCAAGTTGAGTCTCTCTCTATCATGTCCGAAACTCAAAAGGTATTTCGGTTTGCTTAGTCAATGAGTATAATTTATCAATCAAAATCATAACTTTGTTTTCAATCTCATTTGTCTACTTCCGCATTGATTAAAATAGAGATTGAGCTAAATTAATTTAACCGAACAAACAAGAACGTTAAATAAAGTGGTTTTAAACTTTATCGTGTTGAAGTTAAACACCCAAAATATCCAATGACAGCAAATTTAGATTGGAAATAAATCGAATACGTACCGGTCTCACACGATCGTTTATCGATTTCTTCAAGCACCCGAACTTAATTAAATAAGTACTAAGATCAAGTTCCTGCATAACTAATACGTATTAATCCTCTGGAGACGCGACCTCCTTAATTTACTGCCAGTATTTTACCATACAGGCTAGAATGGTTCGTAACATCATTTGTTAGTGCAATTAACGTAAGCGTGGTTTAAATTCAAATATGAATGAATGCATTACTCCACGTGTGATGGAAAAATGACTCTTAGTGCGAGCGTTGTAGGGTTAATTTAAATTAATGTTGGAACAAAGTCCCGCTGTGGAACGGACACAATACAGTGAACACATCAGAGCTAGTGGCTCTGTTACAGGAATATGTAAAGCGTCCCTAGGGTGTCACCACACGGTAACATGCTACAATGACGTTTTTATACCTACTCGTTCATAGTTCCATACAAAATCATGCTTTGTCTAGCCCCCGTACTGTACAGTAAGTCAAACAAAACAATTTCCAACATGAATAGACATACACGCAACATTATCAATGTGACATTTCAAACATTTACTCACTACGCCATTATTTATTAGAGCCTTCGTGACAAAATCGGAATAAAACATGAATTTATTAGCAACAACTGTGTTTTCAACGATTAGTGGCTCGAAAATATTCGACCCTGAATTATTTAAAATGGTTTTTGCATTGGTTTTGTCGTTCCAAGGCCGATATAATTAGGAAACTAAGAACTCAGGTTATTAACACCGGCTTTAATATAATACATAGTGTTTTGGTTTAAGTCACACACAGGGGCGGCAGTAATTAGTAAGTTAAGCCAATTATAGTAACTTATAGGTGTTCCTTTTGGCAGTACCAATGTCGTGTTAAATTTCTTTAGGAGAATGTGAGAGAATTGGTGTGAGCATCTTCTGTTTAAATGTAGTAGTGGTTCACTTGTAGTCTTGTAACAGCAATTTATTGGACAATTTGTATTCATTAACAAAGTGAGAAAGGCTCAATAGGTGTTCGTAACCAGGATTTAACGTCTTAGTTTCCACTGGAAGTGACGTAGGCTCTTGTTCGAGGAATTTTCCGAAACATTCCTGGGACGAATTCCGGCAAAAGTTGGGCAGAGCACCGCTTAAATAGGATGGCGATTGTGTGCTATTTTTGGGAGTTTTCATTATACTGCTCACTAATTCCCATCAATTCAATTCAAATGACACAGATACACATTTATAATACAACTAATATATTCTCACACCGTGATAATTTGACTAACTAGTATAATCGTATTATATTAAGTCTCCTAATTGAATTATTCGCTTATGCCAAGTTCAATGAACACTTGTAAACGGAGATATCCGAACCAGTCTGATCGCTACGGTTTAGTTAGACTATACATTTAGTTAGGAATGTCACTTGCAAAGCCGTTAAATAATGTACCTGATTACCTTTGCAAAATGTAACCCAGTAACCATGGCCCCGACAATGTCGTGCAAGCAAACACGCTGGATGATATCATCAGAGTATTTTACATTGCTGACTATCGCATCATCTGTTATTTATTATCACAGTCATTCTTACCTAATACCCTGACAATAAACCATTGTCAAATGTAGTTTCAAAGCATTTAAATTGGTGTCATACCTTGACCAAGAGACAATACCAACTGAAATAGCGCTACTTATTAATTAGCGTATTGGCCCAATTCATTACATATCTTAGACATCGTGTGAATAAGAACAGTAAGAACTTCTTTTAATCTTTATTACGGTAATAAATTCCTGAACCACTGTGTGTTCGACATTGAAGTAATTGCGACAGAATCTGTAGTTCAGAGTGGTATTTAAAGTAGTTGTGTTGTAGAAGAAAATTTAATATCGCACAAGGCAAGGCATCGCACAGCCACGGCAATGAATCGTGCCGGTCCCACGACCGCTGCTCGCCCGCATTCAGATTCATTAACAAGGCTAACCATTGTTTATGATTCACAATCCATACACACATTCTCTTCGCTAACACTGTATTAAAAAGAAGAACTCTGTATGCATGTTTATCAGTATAAATCATAACCAAATGCGAGACAACTGTTTGTCTTTTGCTCCAAGTTTTATGTTTCTAAAAACGTTGTTTGCCAATTTCTTCTTGCCTTCTCAGTGGACAGTTATTCGAATCCCACCGGATGCTTCTCATTTTTAAATCATAGACAGGAAAAGCAGTTTTAAATGGAAAGTGATCGGAGTCACGGGGGATTTGTTCACATCAAAGATATTCTCTAATTGGGAGGAAACCGCTAAGAACTTGAGACCTCATTTTTAGGTATTGATATTTCAAGAGAGAAGTGATAATCATGCGGTTATCAAACGTCCTGATAAATTTGTCATGCCACCGACATATTGACAGATCGCAGATAGATAAATAATTCGGAGCGCCTCTAGCTGATACCTGATAAGTCGAGAGATAGATAAGAGTTCAGAAACGCAAACATAAATTCGCATCAAATTTTACGGTCTGTGGTCTCATTTTTCTTTCGATGTCGGATAATCTTTAGCTTTAACATACAAATTAAATTGTATTTTAGATTTCTAAAATAAACTACTAGCAGTAACTATCCAATGCAGAGATATATGATCATTTCCTGTTAACGATGGAGTAAATGTAATCGATTTTTGGAAAACTTCCAATTTTTTTTCTCTGACTATATTCTTGTGGCTGGCACTAGTTATCACTGAATGATATTTGATTCCTCGTACAAAATTAATTCTATTTTTAGGACGTTACATTCGCTCTTTTGATGTAAAGACTGACACGAAAAATATTGTAACACATAAAAAATCGTCGCCGTTGTTCTCAACAACAGCGATGATGGCACAAATGTGAATTATTTTAAAGTAGGTAATGCAAAACGAGGAGTCAATTGAATGCGGACATTTAGAATGCTGGTCGAAAGGTCTCAAGTCTCAATAGTTATAATACTAATCACGTTCTATATTTAGGTATTGAAATCTTGAGTCGGTAAGTGAAGGTCACAGGCGGCCGCGGTCGGTCACGTGGGGCCGGTCATTTTGAACCATTAACCGATACGCTTCATGATTCACACACTCAATGGTCCCCTACGTTTACGAAAACGTCTTGTTACGAAACTTTATGGCTATTAGCACATCAAGATTCGTAGTATGTTCTGACGATTTTTAAATTAACATTTTATGTAGGAAAGCACTCTGCCTGCATTACAACAGGGTGGGTACATGTTAATTTAGACGAGATGTAGGAAAATATTTCGTTGGAATTGGAGAGAAATGTAGTGAATGTGGGGCGGTCGTGAACACAAATATATCTCCCCGCAGAAGCAGAAACAAACGAAAGTAAAGATAAATATTAAATAATACTGCCATCTTCTATTTTTGTAAGTGCACTAACTGAAATAGATCGAACGGAAATAATTTGAGAGTGGAAGGAGTAATAGAAGCAATATATTCCAGAAATATTTTGTGTTTCATGAATCATGAGTTGAATTTCAAATGCACCATTAAATTGTGATGATTATTGTGTGTCTGTACGTTGGCGACATATTTATTAGTTACGCTATAAATAACAAACACGGATCTGTTAGTTTAGCATCTAAACAATTTCCGGAGAACTTCTTCTCACTAAATTCAATCTGGAATGTGAAAGATTCATTCGATGAGCGAAATATACTGTTAACCTAACTAGACATGCGCCTTCGAAGTATCAGTTTAGTAGTTCCTAACTAATTTACGTCAAGCTCCCGGTGCGAGGGCGTGAACTTGTGATCGCTACTTATTCGACCAATTATAACTTCCACCGCATTACATTTACACCCTCATTATTAACGAACGCTTTTAATGACTCCCTAACAAATTAATACTCTACAAAGTTACCAACTTTGGTAAAAATGGGGCGAAAAATTAACTGAAAACGGATATGTTGGCCGTCGACGTGATTATTGAGGCGTTTGGGGAGGTTGCCTCCTATTAAAATTTGATTTCGGGCGTTTGAATTTAGGGTAAAAATACTTTATTTTGTTGGGTTGATTACTTTCTCTGATTCTAAATAAATAAATAAATATTCCACTACGCCATCGAGCCCCCAGCTAAGCCCCTGCTTAGCTGGGGACTGTACATTACATTCATATTGTAGAACAAATTATCGCCAATAGATACTAAAGTTCCCAAAAAAGCTAAACATGTATGCTAATCCATTTCTGTTCATGAGTAGCGATTCAACGTAAGTAGTTATTAAAAATCCCAATGTCTTCTTCAAGTAATGCTCTTACAGAAGCAAATCCTATTACAGACAGCGGCGGTGAGCAAATATTGATCTTATTATAGCAAGTAGGGAAGGATTATGTTTAAGAGCTTGCTAATTAGAGAGATAACCTCCTTAACAATCTACCGATCCTAAATAAACAAACGGGAGACTTAATAAACAATCAGATCCGACCAACCCGACGATAAAACCGTATTACTAAATCCATTTACTAATCATAGTCGCGTACGTGAAATGGCTTTTGAATCCGTATTCGATAAACGAAATCGATTTTGCATTACAAGAACTCTTTTCTTAGGATTACATTCTCGAATTAATATGAAAACCAATCAATGTATCGGCCTCCTGATTTTTCACGCTGATAACAGTTAGTGGAGAAAAATAATGTAGTACACACGTCTTAGGTATTGGATTAGAAATCTACGAATGCTCATTTACGATTACAATAGTTACAAGTACTTGTATTTGAATTTTATCGATAGCACACATCTTGGTTGTGCTCATGTCGTAACGTAATAAATTCTGGTTACGGTAGACGAAAACATACAAGGTAAATATTTCAAGTAGCCACGTTATTTTAATACTTTATTGTTCTCCGTTTATAAATTAACTTACACTTAGCCCGTGACGTCGTTCGCATGGATTTAGAACTTTAACTTATTGAAGTGAACTGTCAATCAATTTGCCTTTACTTCACCTATATTTTCACAGGGTACTTCTTACAGAATAGCACTGCTTATACCATAATCTCCCTGATATTTTTAATGAAAGGTGTGATATTAGAATTAAAAACCTTATTAGGTTAGATGGAAATGATGTTTTTTTTTTTTTTTTTTTTTTTATTACTGATAGGCACGCGTTTGACCACTATCTCACCTGATGGTAAGCGATGATGTGGTCGACGATGAAGCACGCTTGCCTAGAAGCAACCTGTTCACTCTTGACTTGAAGACCCCTAGGTTGTAGCTATCAGGAAACACCGACACCGGCAGGGAATTCCACTCTTTGGCTGTTCGCACAATGAATGTGTTTCCATAACGTTTAGTACGTATGGTTGGGATATCTACCATGTACCGGTGGCGCAGTGCTGAACGCCTGGTGGTCCGATGATGGAAAGGGCTTGGTGGAATTAAATCGTGCAATTCCGATGCACACTCTCCGAAATATAACCGATAGAAAACCGACAGGCTAGCAACTCGGCGTCGATGCTCAAGACTTTGAAGTTTTGACACAACGAGTGCATCATTGCCGATGATCTTCTTGGCTCGTTTCTCAATAGACTCAAGCGCATCAAGCTGGTATTTGGCGGATCCGTCCCAAAGATGAGAGCAGTACTCCATACACGACCGAACTTGCGCTTGATAGAGGTTGAGCAGCTGTTCCGGCGTGAAGTAACGTCTCACCTTTGCTAAGATACCTAACTTTTTTGCAGCTATTTGAGCCTTTGCCTCGATGTAAGAGCTAAAATTGAGAGTGGATGACAACGTTACACCAAGAAGATCAAGATGGTCGGTTATCGGCACGGTTACACCTCGGAAAGATGGAGCCGGGTGGAATAGGCTCCGCTTGGCGGAAAACAGACACGCCTGGGTTTTCGCAGCATTGAACTTGACCAAGTTGGCATCACCCCACTCGGCGATTGCCTTCAAGGACAAGTTCAAGCGCTCGACCATAGCTTCTCGGAGAGACTGGATCTGTGACCCACTAGCCCGTGCGTCAGACATGTAGCTCTCGACAACAGTGCTGTCGTCTGCATACCCAAAGGTACCGGGCTTAAGCAGTTCATTAATATGCAGCAAGAATAATGTTGCCGAGAGTACCGACCCCTGAGGGACCCCGGCATTGATGTCTAACTGACCGGATGAGCAGCCATCAATTACAACTCGGATGGACCGACCACTCAGGAAGTCAGCAATCCAGTCACATAGACCAGTGGGCAGACCGAAAGAAGGAAGCTTACCAATGAGACTTTTGTGCCAGACCCTGTCAAAAGCCTTCGAGATATCGAGGGAGACGGCAAGCGCTTCCCCATGCTTCTCGATGGCCTTACTCCAGATGTGAATGGCATACGCTAGAAGATCCCCTGTAGACCGATTTCGACGAAAGCCGTATTGCCGATCACTGAGGATGTCATTAGCTTCTAGGTATGCCAGGAGCTTAGTGTTAAGCACCCGTTCCATACTCTTACAGAGGATGGACGTTACAGAGATGGGTCTGTAGTTAGCCGGGTCAGCTCGACTGCCCTTCTTGGGCACGGGCTGCACGTTAGCTTGCTTCCAATCAATCGGCACTTTTCCAGTCTCATACGAGAGACGAAATAGGCGTGTCAAGATCGGAGACAATTCAGGCGCACAAGTTCTAAGAACAATTGCCGGTATCCCGTCAGGGCCACTAGCTTTATTCACGTCAAGGTTGCGCAATACCCTGCGGACGTCCTTCTGATGGATGCGAATATCCGACATACTCGTCTCGCATCCATCAAGAGATGCAGGGGGCCGCGCGTCCCCAGAATCCAGACGCGAAGATTCCGCAAAAAGAGAAGCAAATAAGTTCGCTTTCTCTTCAGCGGTGTGAGCCAGCGACCCATCGGGTTTCAGCAGTGGTGGTAGTGAAGGGCGGCAGAAGTTTGATTCAACCGACTTAGCCAGGGACCAAAATGCTCTACTACCAGCAGGGTGAGAAGCTAATTTGTTCCCAATTCGGCTGATGTGGTCAAACCGAGACCTCTGCAACACCTTTTTGCAAGACTTGGCAGCCCTGTTAAAGGCTTTCTTCTTCTGACTGACGTCATTTGCTTTACGCATGCGAGCATCAACCCAAGCTCTGTATGCCGCGTGTTTAAGCGCCTCAGCGCGGTTACACTCGGCCCCAAACCATGGTCGAGCTGCGCCTGACGTTGCTACATCAGAGAACGGAATGAAGTATTCCATCCCCTGCCGCAACACTTCCGTAATGGCAGCTGCGCACGAGGAAGCGTCATCCGAAGAAAAGCAAGTAGGCTGCCAAGGATAACATGAGAAGAAAGATCGCATGCCATCCCAGTCTGCTGACCTGTATCGCCAAACCCGCCG
Source organism: Euplexia lucipara (assembly GCA_921972225.1). Classification (NCBI taxonomy): domain Eukaryota; kingdom Metazoa; phylum Arthropoda; class Insecta; order Lepidoptera; family Noctuidae; genus Euplexia; species Euplexia lucipara. The sequence goes on along the minus strand of OV179144.1, from coordinate 8,514,937 downwards.
GGTGCCTTTTGGGCTGGGATCGGGCGGGGAGTAAACGGACACAGACTTCACCAGACAGTGGTCGGAACTACCTAAAGGTGAAGATATCGACACCGAGTAGTGGTCTGGATCTGTTGTCAGCAGAAGGTCCAAGCAATTGGCTGTGTGCGACTCAACGTCCGGCACCCTTGATGCCCCCCGGACCAGCTGGGTGAGATTAAACGCTAGCGCTAGCTTACGCGTCTCTCGTCCAGCATGATCTGTGCACTGGTACGGGAAAAGCCACTCTTGATGGTGGGCGTTAAAGTCCCCCAGTAACACCAATTGGGCAGAAGGGAACCGCAGCTGAGCCGCATCCGCTGCTTCACTAAGATGCTCTGCGAGCCTGGTTGTCTCCTGATCTCCGCTGTGCGAACGGTAGACACAGGCGTAGATAATTTTATCCAGGCCTGTGTCCACCAAAACCCAAAGCGTTGAGTACCTGGAGTCCTCAAGGTTCCGTAGACGCTGATAGCAGATGTCGTCCCGGGCGTACATGCATACACCCGCTCGTGGTTTGAAGTTGTGCTCCAAGGTAAACCCTGGGTAAGATAGGTACGACACGTCAGACGGACTTCTGATCTGCGTCTCCGAAAGGAAAAAAAGTGCTGGTTTCTCAGTCTCCAGATGGTGGTGGACTGCGACGACATTTGAGTGCAGACCTCGAATGTTGGTAAGGTGCACTTTGAGAGAGAGGGAGTGCTGCCGCTGTTCAGCTTTTTTCTTTTTATTCCTTTTCATAATTAGTTGAACGAAGGTTGGAAAGGAGAAGGAAGTGAAATGAGGTTCTACGCTGCTAACCTTCAGTCACGCACTCAAAGAACGGCATCATTGGGGGACTAGCCTGGAGACTGCGGGGACGCCCGAGCCCCCCCGGGAATGTCCATCGGGCCCTCTCATCTGGCCGCCAACCAGCACGATGGTGCATTCCGGGATTTTTCGACAGTTGGTGGGGCAGCCTTTCATATGTGGCAAGCATACTACTTGGGCCCCCTACTACCTGCGGTCGGCCAGCGGCGCACCGTGCCTCGGATCCCGCTACCCTCCGCGACTAGTCTCCCGATACGTCCAAATCAGCGCGAGTCAGCTTAGTCTGCCTGCGTTGGAACAGCTGTTTCGACCCAGCTCCTTTGTGTTGGCTACACTGAGCATCATACCGGAACACGGCTAGGCCGCTTGGCGGTAAGTCTTTGCCCAGTGGGTGGTGACAAGCCATCGGTCGGAACCTACCACCAGTTAGTGTCACCCGTTTAGCACCACCCGGGGGCCACGTGTAGGGACTAGCAATCGGTATTCTCCTACGGACGCGGGTGACCCAGCCCCCAAAATTTCCTCAAGTAATAGATTTCAATCAACCCTTTATAACCACACCTTACCGATTTCATTTGCGTGAATTTTGTACATTTTTCTTAGACCTTTAACATCCCTTACGAGCCCTCGTACTTTTGAAAAATTAAGTATAACCCATGATACTTGGTGATAATACAGCTTTCTTATGGTGAAAGAATTTTGAACCAAGCCTTTTGAACGCCAGAGTATAAACGTATCGCCGTCCCCTGACGCCAGGCCACTTTTTCTGTCAAATAACCTTCATAAAAATTAAAACACAAAAGTAATGATCAAATTGTTTATTTCATAATATGGTGCAACGTGTATTTTGTCATATATTTGTGACGTTGGCGTCCAGGGTAAGATTTCGTTTGTCACATATATGTGACAATGGCGTTTAAAAGGCTAGAGGTGTTGTCCTTTCAAACACACCACAAAAAAGTCGAATTTTTGGTCTTTATACATGACATAGAGATATAGAACGCTAATACAATATGTTTTTGCACAGTGGCAAGTGACGTATTCTCTCTAGTCATGCAGTAGATTTTCAGGGTATCATTATGCGAGGGCAAAAAGTCTTTGTCCACTACGCTTTGTAAGGTGTCTAGTGTACTTTGCGTCATAAATATACATAAATATCACACCTGTATTCCCAGAAGGGTTGAGCAGAAGTCTACTTATCTTTATTTATTCACACTACCAGTTCACAAATTATGTTCAAGTCCCATGTAACCTAGGACAAACTATTGGTCTTAAAAGTGTGTGCAAGAGTCACATTTGAGTGTCTCTGAAAATTCAACGTAAAGCGAGATTTAGATTTTGATGAAGATTTAAAAATAGCTGAAATAGTGGAGTTTTCCATTAAAATTGTTGGTAGCTATGTGGGCCAACTTTACCTGGCCGCAGGCTGAAGGTTCGGCAAGTATCAGGGGACCATAAAACGTCTATCCACGCTAAAAAGCACTGAAGCAGATCTTTAATCAAGCAAGCGACTGTTTGTCGCGTTCCGGTCCTCAGGGACGAATCCGCGACATAAGTTATAGCGCCCTCAATGCCAATTGTTAAATTTATAGGCCATTATTTTATTGTTTAGTTAGCCAAGAGTATATTGACGATACGCTTCGTGCTCAGTCATGACGTCAAACAAAGCTTAGGCGTCATCCACATCCGACGGATCAAGTAATAATAGAACAAACGGAATGGATTACTGCGCTTTAGTACATGTTTACAGTGTGTTTGTGATGTGGTAGGTACATGGTTATGTTCTCTTTCTGGCTCATTGCTTCGGTATTAAGAATGTTTGTTTGATTTAGGAAATAATTTATGATAGGACTTGGGAACTTGGTATAAAGGAAGGGAGTCGTTCAGTAATTTCTGATTGTCAGGCGCAAGCGCAGCTACCTTCTCTTCCTTTGCTGGCTTCTTTTCCTTTGTTTTTTTTTACTTATTATCGTGTGCCTGTGTTTGGGTCAAATTAATGATTTTTCTTTCTTTTCTTTCTTTCTTTCTTCCTTAGAGGTGATTGCCTTCTCTACTACTAGCATGTGTTTTAGAAACCAAAAATTTAAAGATATGTGACATCAACCAACCCGCACTAGGCCCGCGTAGATAACGGCCGACTCTTTCTTACAGAGAAGAGGCCTGTGTCCCAATAGTGGAAACATTATATGAGGACACTCTGACTAACTCCAGACATCCAGACCTTGCAGTTCATCGTGATTCCGTCGAATATGTTCTGGAAATATCGAAACATCGGTAGCGATATGTCCATTGACGTCGTAATTATAAGTTAAAACTAAGGACATTGGTTTGGTATGTAGGGTCATAAACCCGTGGTGATAGAATATACCTCCAGGGCTCCAGTAACAAGTTGCGAGCTTGCAATGAAGAGTCAAGTGCTAAATGCGAAATCGCAACAAAACCGTACACAGGATTACTGACCAAGACTGCCTATTTCCACGGGCAAAAAAATGGTGATCCATCTTCTGTTTCTCCACCCTACAGGAGTGCGTTACTCTCTTTTAAATATACAAGCCAAACCTTCCACGTAGGTAGGTGTTATCCCCTACAAATCACATACACAAACATTCTTCTCAAACAGCCGCGGGCCATTCAAATATTTGTGTCCTTTTACAAAAATCGAACTGGCAAGGCTTGTGGGCCCTGAAGGGCGAAGAGGGGGTGTTTTGCGGTAACACCATCCATTATCCAAAAGCCATCGTATTATTGATGGACGCGGTTTTGGTACTCTACACACCTACCAGCCTCCTATGCTAGCCTAGTACCTACAGATGCATGCAATTGTATTAATTAGTAATAGTGACGATTACGCGTTTGCGTTATGGCTTCTGAACTACTAACCGTATGAAAATACTTTGTCGACTATGACTAATTCATAACACATAGTTGGATTTTCTCAGATTCTAGTAAATATTTAGATTATTTTAGGAACACCTGCAATGCATATTGTATGAATGCAAGGAAGATATCAATGATTCTACGAAAAGCTGTTCATCTGACTACACTAGACATTACGACCGGATGAACATTTCTTTCGGATAGGTTCCTACCTACTGTTATAAATAATAAAACGGTGACGGATATAACTTCAAATATAAAGGTTAACCTAAGCAACAGGTAGGCAAACTCATGAACAATAAATAAGAGCCTTAGCTGGAGTGCTCAGACAAATTATGAAAAAACTGAGAACGAATGTCTTCCATAGTTTATAAGGTCAAACAGGGTCACACCATAAACTTTACCAGAGTCACTTGAAACGCATGACGCTGTGAATAGAAATTTAAAAGCTTTACTTACGTTAACAATTCTTGCACGGCGCATTGGAGTAAGTAGCTCTTTCACTGGTGCACTGGTCCGGCGAAATTCTAATGTGCACAGGGATTTATGGGCGACTCGCAATGTATAGTGTGAATACGGGCTTAAGAGCCCGTTCAATATGCGTGGAATATGGCTAAAAGCATATCGCCATAATACACCGTACGATCTCAGCTATAACCCGATTTCCAGACTATTAACGATTACGGCAGGAAGGAAATATGTCCTATATTCATGTTACTGTCTTCAGCCGCCGCCTCCGTGAACGTAACAATACTTGTGCCGTATATTGTCATGTAGACACATACCTAGTATCGCATTGTAATGCGGATGGATGGAGTTATATCAAATGCATATCGGATATCTCGACCGTCTCGATATCTACATAATAATATTTCGAGTAAAGATTTCTCATATTCACGGCGGAGTTCCTACAAAAGCGATTCAAAAAGTCTAGCCCACGGGAATTGTGTCTCTTGCACTAACAAAACCGTGTTTCAGTGCCTATGCTCTGCGAATAAATGCGATCTGAATATATTATCGGGCGCATTACGTACGATTCGCTTGAGGCGCGTATCTACCCGAGGCTACAGAATTCAGTTGCACACTTTTCCAACTTCATCCTCGCCTAGTACAAAAGACATCTCTTTTATAGTGCACAAGTATTATCAAGCGCCGAAATATAATGCAAAATGTGAAGAACATTTTGCAGGAACGGTATTAATGGCTTTAGAGCTTCCAAATAAAGTTGGTATTAAGATTGAAGCGCCGAGAGTTCGAGGCAGTTCAATTTGGTCTTGGAAGATTTGCCGAAGCTGGCCTATAGTCGCTGTAGTTATTGGGGTCTCATCGAATGTCAAAACACTACGAGCTGAGCTAACTACGCTTAGTTAACTTCAATCGGGTAGCGCCACTGCGGGGGTGAGGCCGAACCGTAATTAATTACTGCTGTCGCTGACAAGCGAAGGCTGCTAAGTACCTATCGTTTCATAAATAAACTGTATAGCTTTACGTACCTTACCGTCTGTATTAATAGCTGATCCTTGGGATTTTTCGGTTTTGTACATACAGCAAATCAAATGAAAAGTCATTTATTCAAATTTTGCTGAGGAATTTTGCACTTTCTTCGTGACGTCAAAATTGTATAAGGCCCCCTAAAAAGCCCGCCTTTCGACACTTCACAGTATTTTTGCTGGGCAAAACAGGCGTAACAAACTCCCCAGCAACTGATAAGTTAGAAGAACTTGAATTCATACACTTTAATTAGTTATCGCTATAAATTAATCAATTTTAATTAAATGTCATTGTTAACTTGGACCACTCAGGGTGCGATATATTAAAAACTCCTAATTACTGTAAATTTTAAATAGATATGAGCAATGCTTGTCAACTTACATAGCATGCAAAAGATTTGTAAAAATATCGTTGTTTTTATTGCAATCGAAGCTAAAATGTGGGGTTGTTTTAAAGTCGGTTCACTAGGTCAAGTGGGTATCGTATGAAAAGGTATTGTTTGCATCAGATTTTTATTTACAGTACCAATCTGTAAAACTTTATAGTACCCACTTGCCTCGGCTTGGTGGACATGTCCGACTCACTCTTCGCCGATTTTTTCACAACAGCCGTTTCCTCTCCTCGGGAAACGTACTGTCGTGGATTAAAAGGATATATAAGCATACAATAATCTAAGTTACATTATGCATAAGTTGTTCAGGGACAATATCCATTCATCCGTAGACATGTCCCAAAAGAAATAAATCACATTTTCAATAAGTCCGAAGGTAAAGTGCAAACACAGACGCAAGTCCTAACAAAATAAGGATTGTAAATACATAAAAATGTGGTTTCTCAAGGCGGTACGTCACTCAAATAATCTTTTACTTTTTTCCCTCTAAATCGAGCGTTTCAATAGATTATAGGAATATTATCAGAAATGAGTTCACAAGGCTTCCGCAACAAAAAAACTCAAGCAGCCAAATGATATCGAAAGTGGACTAGTTAGTTTATTCATGAATCCGGCCCCAACCGAAATCGAACACCAAGTAGGCACTTATACGTCGGCAGAGTTTTAAAGCGACTAAGTACTTAAAACCGAGCTTATCTATCCAAGTTTCAGTAAGCCAACAGTATCAGTATAATAACTGGATAGATTATTCGAAACCAATCGTTGGCCTTATTTACGTATTTATTGTCTATATCGATTCTGATTTGTTTCAAGCGAATATTTCGTCCTGCTGTCCTTATTTGGTTAATAATAAGTACTAAGGAGTTATTTTGTTTAGAAAGAACTCTCGAGGTTCCCACATGGGGGTAAAACTACCTGCGATGCACGCGCCACCACGACCACAAACAAAAAAAACTTTTTGTCCAACCAAAAAGTTTCGAACCGATGGAAGTTTTTTGCCGCCAGTGTCACAATTCGACATTCTGGGTTGATTAATTCTAAGGGTTATTTAAAAAATCCTCTGGCCGAATGTAAATTATTGCGTAATGCACGTATTGGAGTAAAAAAAAAACCGGCGCAGACATAATATGAACTTGAATCGATGACATCACCAAATAAATCTGTAGGTTTGCTGTCGAATCGGATGGCGGGACTCGCCCGGATCCGGTTGTTAAGCTCAATCGAAACTACTATTTTTATTACCGTCGATGTTGGCATAAAAAAAAACTATATTTAATCATTTCGAATATTCAGTTGACGGCGCATCGAGGAGCGGTATGCTAACACATAAAAACTAAAACCATTCGTAAATTCATCAGGATATTTTGGTAACACTCGTGCCTCTACGCATAGATCACCATTAAGAAGCTCGTACGTCGGTATTAGATCGCGTTCCTTTGCGAAGTCAACACTTTCTCGTATTAGACCATCAATTCATCCGGATTCTGGAGAAGCGGCCATCAATTCAGCTAACGCAGACATATTCTGTTTTATAGCACTCGGTCTCTAGTTTCAACAAGTGTCAGAATTATGTACGAGAGACGCTCCAAAAATGTGGATGAGAATGGCCCCCACGTGTGACAAATAGCCCAAAGAGGGTGTCTTCTGCTCAAGTTATAGTTCGACCTTACCTTATTCACTTTATTTTTTTATCATACTTTCGAAAGGCAGTAGGCACTTGTACGTAGGTTTTATTTATAGACATTGTCTTTACAACGATGTTTAGATAGAAAGTTTTTTCTAGAGTTTAGGTACAGGCGCCAGCACATCCAGTTATCCCAATGTGTCAAATTTTCTCAATTATATTATTATTAAAAATATATGAACTTTATTCTGTTTGATATAAAGTTGAAAAACGATCAAAGAATTATGACACATTGGGGTAACTTGACGTGCTGGCTATAATGCTCCAACTACTGGGACACAGAGATCTTCTCTGTGAGAAGTGTGGGGCCCTAATCTACCACGCGTGTGCGCCAATGCGGGTTGGTAGATGTCACAATCATGTCTTCGAATTTTTAGTTAGGACATGTCAGTATCCTGACGACGTTTTTCCTCACCGTTTTGAAAACAATGGTGATAAAATAAGTACACAAAGTAAAGCGCCTGTCTGGACCCTACCACCTACAACCCTCAAGCCGCGGCCGTTGACACTAGGCTACCATCACTGCTCTCAAGAATATTAAACTCAACTTATGCATTGTATATGTAATAGGGTTACAGCTACCACAAGTTACATATTTCAAATTCCAGAAACCCCTCATCAATGCGTTGTCCTCATCAAATTCTAAGTTGGTCGGCTGTGTCGTTCTGTTTCTGACTATAGCGTCGAAACTCCTGAACAGAAGACCCAATTTCAGGGGGATTTATTCGGTACTAGCAGACGTCCTGCGGTCCCGTTCCCGTGGGAATACAGGGATAAAAAGTAGCCTATGTGTTAATCCAGCGTGTCAGCTAACTCCATACCAAATTTTATTAAAATCCTTTCAGTAGTTTTTATGTGAAAGAGTAACAAACATACATAAATACATCCATCCATCCTCACAAACTTTCGCGTTTATAATATTAGTAGGATGATTCTTAGATTGCTTCAAGAAAATTTGTAAAGCCATTATTATATAATTAGTTATTACTTATTGCCGTTTGGGATCTCAGTCTAGTACTAGTTTACTTTACTTTTACTCAATCGAACTATGAGAATTTTGGTGTGACGCTTAATTTGATGATAACAGAACGACAAAATCGACAAAATTTTAACACCCTTCTTCATACGTCGGAGGTTAAAAATAGTAACTTTTGCCTCTTAAAGTGGGTGCTTGGGGCAAACTTGACGCAATATAACCGCTGAACTTTTAGTCGCATGGACTTTGTAACATTTGTTTTGGTTATGCACTCTCTAATGCACACGTTTTAAGTTTGTACATAAATAACTTGAGTCGACTCCCGCGGCTGACTTCTGACCTCGCCTGCAGAACTGGCATTCATTGCGATGTTGAGTAATAATAATTGTGTCAACCCTACGATGCGCTGCGCAATCCACGATGACTCGCGTAAGTAATTAACGGTTACAATGACTTGAAAGAAACCTTTCCAGACATCAATATTTATTAAATAGGGAAATATGTACAGACGCCAGCACATCATGTTACCCCGATGTGTCAAATTTCTTTGATCGTTATGTCACACAGAATAAGGTTCATATTCAATCGGGAAAATTTGACACATTGGGGTAACTTGATGTGCTGGCGTCTGTACCTATTGTACAAGCGTGAATGGGTATTCACGCTTGTACACTTTCGAAGAATTTAATAAACAAATAAATTTGAGATAACATGACTTTTGTAATGCTAAATATAAAATTTCGAAAATGTAAGTAGGTAGTGATCGTACCTCAATAAAATTCTATGACAAATAAATACAGAGAATACTCAAACCTAGGCATCCTGAGTAAATAAACAAACGAAGTATTCGAGGCCCTTAATTCAAGTTACATTTTTGTAAGATTTTATTGTGTACAAAGAATACATTAAAACAAATGCAAAAAGTGAGTATTTCCCGCTAATTACAATAGTAAATTGATTATGGAACAATTGAACTACAGCACATAATTGAGCGATTAAAACATACATGTCATATATTTATTTTATCCATATAAGGTGTTGTGGTGATAAGGTTGGCTTTAGTTTGCACTTGTCTTTGGGTTTGAATTGAAACGCGTCTGTCCTTTACAAGGTTTATTGGCAACTAAAAAACTATCGGTCATGCATTTCTTTATAAAGATTAAATTGGCGTTAACATAAGCCGCCCACCAAAGGACTCTTAAAGTCCTTTCAAACAATAAATCAAATTACATAATTAACAAAATAAGTTGAATTAGTCCAGATTACAAGTTAAACAATCATCTCATCTGGTACTGTATCGATTGGTAAAGCGCACAACCTTGTCACACATCGCTTCGTTATACTGTCACCGCTTTTTACGCTGTATACCCTAGTTAAACCGTCGGGGCCGGGGTGTTTGTCAGTGATACGTCCCATGGACCATTTTCCCGGCGGGAGATTGTCTTGCTTGATCAGCACTATATCTCCCCTTTTAAACTCTTCTTCGCGTTTTAACCATTTTGGTCTCTGTTGGAGTCTCGTTAGGTACTCCTTCTGCCATCGTGACCAGAAATCACTCAACAATTTTTGTGTATATTGCCAACGTGACAAATTGCTCATTTTAGCGTCCTTTATATTTGGGTTTGGGACGGTGACTGGTGCTTCCGTTATTAAAAAATGACCTGGTGTCAATGCTTGCGTGGTGTCATCGTCCATTGGACATAGCGGACGTGAGTTTAGGCACGCTTCTATTTCGCAGAGAACCGTCGTCATTTCTTCAAAAGTCAAGTTTGTAGTGAGGACTCTCTTCATGTGAAATTTTATGGATTTTACTCCGGCTTCCCATAGTCCTCCGAAGTTAGGTGAATACGCTGGTATAAAATGCCATTGAGTTCCATCGTTGGCGAGTGATTCAGCGATTTTTCCATCAAATTGCAAACCCGCTTCTTTCCATGCTTCATGCAGCTGCTTGTTAGCGCCAACAAAATTTCGCCCTTGGTCACTCCACAGATTTATGCATTTACCTCTGCGGGCGCAAAACCTTTTGAAGGCGCCTATGAATGCTGCTGTACTTAAGTCGCCAACCAATTCCAAATGAATTGCCTTCGTAGACATGCAAATAAACACAGCTACATAAGCCTTATTAGTCCTGGCTCCTCTACCTTTACTCATCAATACTGGGAATGGTCCCGCAAAGTCGACACCTGAATTAAGGAATGCTCGTGCTGGTTTCACCCGTACTCTCGGCAAGTCACCCATTACTTGTGTTCTCACTTTTGCGTTCAGTTTAGCACACACCAAGCAACGATGAAGGTATTGTTTGACCAGCGTTTTTGCTCGCAGTATCCAATACTTGGATCTGAGGTAAGTAAGCATTAATTGTATACCTCCATGCAACGTCTTCGAGTGGGCTTCTGCTATTATTAGATAGGTAAGTTTACTGTTACGACCCAGAATGATTGGATGCTTGCATTCGTCACTCAACTCTGCGTTCCTGAGCCGGCCGCCCACCTTGAGGACACCATTCTCGTCTAGGTAAGGATTTAACGATTTTAGTTTACTGGACCTTTTTACTCTATTCTTAATTTTCAAGCTTTCTATCTCTTCTTGAAATTCTTCCTCTTGTTCTCGTTTTATACAGGTTAACAGCGAGTGTTGGAGTTCTTCAGTTTTAATTGTACTATCTATGTTTTCCTTTAATTTCCTTTGTTTCAGAAATCTTCGGCAGTAAGAGATTACTCTCAGTAGTTCAGTCAGCGAGTCAAAGTTATCGAGTTGAGCCGATAATTTGTTACTTTCTTCGTTTTCGTCATTTGTTATTTTCAGAGATTGTATGGTGTTTTTCTTTCTTTCTAGGTCTGTTGGTGTTATGTTTTGTTTAGTGAACTGTATCTTCTGGTGTGATAACCACTGTGGTCCGTTCCACCACAGGTCGCAATCTTTCAAGTTAGTGACTAACATACCTCTTGATGCAACATCTGCTGGATTGTCGTGAGATTGGACATGGTGCCACTGACTGTAACTGACATTAGTTGTGATCTCGACAACACGATTTGCTACAAACGTCTTCCATTTGGTTGGATCTCCATGTAACCATGAGATAACAATAGTTGAATCTGTCCAAGCATGGATCTGTGTTGCAGGCATCCCCATTGCGTCCCTTATTTTCTTCAGAAGTCTGGATAAAAGCAAAGCTCCACACAGCTCTAGTCGAGGCAGTGAAATGGTTTTCAATGGAGCTACTCTGGTTCGTGCAGCAATAATTGTGCTTTTTATTACGCCATCTGAGTTAGTGACTCGGCAATATGCCACAGCACCGTATGCTAGTACAGAGGCATCGCAGAATCCATGGATTTCTATAGAATTTTTTCTTGAGCTAGATGTTCCCATCCATCTGTTTATGTAGATTCCGTTTACATGTTCGAGATCAGATCGTATTGTAACCCATTTTTCTGCCAGTGACGTATTCAAGACTTCGTCCCAATCAATCTTTTCTTGCCAGAGTTGCTGTATTAAAATCTTTGCCATTACGAGACAAGGCGCAATCCATCCGAGTGGGTCGAATAACTTTTGAATGTCGGATAAAATGTTTCGCTTCGTGATTGCTTTGCTGATAACAGGTAAGGTTAGATTGTATTCGAATTGATCTTTACCTAAATTCCATTGTATGCCCAGCGCTTTGATTGTTCCATCTATCTTTAGTTCTAAATGTGCATTAGATGATCTTTCGCTTGGTTCAATAGTTTCCATAAAATCACGACTGTTAGAAGACCATTTTTTCAGTTCGAAGCCGCCTAGACGTAGTAGTTGTTTGAGGTCTTGGCTGATTCTTATGGCTTGTTCGAGATCATCGTGACCGGACATAACATCGTCGACGTAAAAGTCTTCGCGTAATATTTTTGCAGCTTCGGGATATTTATCACCTTCATCATCAGCCAATTGCATGAGTGTCTTTACGGCGAGATAAGGTGCGGACGCCGTTCCGAATGTAACAGTTAAAAGTCTGTAGTCCTTGATGTCTTCCAACGTGCTATCTCTCCATAGAATTCTTTGATAATCGAGGTCTTCCTTGTTTGTCCAGATCATTCTGTACATCTTCTGAATGTCAGAAACATAACAAATAGCATGAATTCTCCACCTTATAATAATGCTTCTCAAGTCGTCTTGTAATATTGGACCCAACAAGAGTTCATCGTTTAGTGAAGTACCGTTGGAGCCTTTGCACGAGGCGTCGAATACAACACGAGTCTTCGTCGTTTCCTTGTCACTACGAATCACTGCGTGGTGAGGTAAGTATACCGATTTTTTATTTATTTCATCCTTAGGTATTTCTTCTATATGTTTTAGCTCTTTATATTCCTTGATCACCTTTGTGTATTCTTGCTTTAGTTCTGTGTTTTGATCGAATCTTTTTTCTAGTTGGAGGAGTCTTCTCTTTGCTATTTCTCTTGTGTTGCCTTCTACTGATTTTGGCTGTTGTACCTTGAATGGTAGCTTAACTATGTATTTTCCGTCTTTGTCTCGCTTGTGTGTCTTCTCGTATATATTTTCACATAGTTGTTCAGTTATGTTCAATTTTCTTTTTGTATCAGTATCAACTTCCCATATTGTGTTCAGTAACTCTTCCATGTTGATTTCTTGACTCATCGCTGTCAAGGATTTTTCTCTTGCATTTAGTTTCATTCTTATGCCTCCCATTAAAATCCATCCCAGAGACGTATTTTGGGCGCACGGTGTATCTGGTGGACCCTTAACAAGTCCTTGCTTGAGAATTGATGCATATTCGTTTACACCCAACAATAGATCAATAGGTCCTGATGCATAATAATTTGCATCGGCTAGTTGGAGGTTTGCTATATGTGGCCAATTGGTCCCCATTGTAGTGTTTGTAGGTATGTTAGAGGTCAAGTGCTTGGACATCACGTAGGCTCTGATAGGTAGGTAGAAGTGATTTTCCCATCGTGACAATAATTGAAACTTGACTTTATGCTTGACTCTAACTTTCATGGATTCCATTCCGGAGACAATTAGATTTACTGATGTTTTTTCTAGATTCAGGATCCGAGTTGCCTTCTCGCTTATAAAACATGCTTGAGATCCTGAGTCTATTAGCGCTCTTAGAACAGTAGTATGTCCATGTTCACTCTTCAAAATTACTACTGCGGTAGCCAATAGTGATATTTTCTGCCCCGCGTTATAATGAGACGCAATCATTGTATGAACTTTCTTCTCTTCTACATCCGCTTGGCTGGATGAAGTCGGTTGCTTGCTTTCTTCATTTGGATCCGCTTCATCACTCTTCTTGAAATTGATTTGATGTAAAAGTGTGTGATGTCGTCTCTTACAGGTACGGCAAGACATTGGTATACGGCACTTGAAAACCGCATGTCCCGCCCCAAGGCAGTTGAAACATAGTTTGTTTGCTTTGACATGTTCGCTTCTTTCATTAACTGACATCTTATTGAATATGCTGCAATGACATAGTGTGTGTGTTTCTTTACACAAAGCGCATGGTTTTTGTTTACCATTGTCTGTTGTTGTAACATGCAGAACCCGCTCTTTATTAGTTTTAGTGGTGCTTGTCGGGGAAACCATTTCAAGCATTCGGAATTTAGATTCTAAAAACTCGCGCAGTTCCTTCCATGTAGGCAGATCTTGAGAATTCACCGAGTAGGCAGTCTGTTCCCATTCTTTGTGTGACTCCGGGTCCAACTTCTGCACAACCAGAAATATAATTACTGGATCCCAGGAATCGGTAGGCACGTTAACGTTTTTTAAGCTGTTAATAACCTCCGTAGTACAATCAAGGAGGGCCTTTAGCTGTGCTGCACTTTGATTGGTACATTTTTTTTGGTAAAATAATCGCTTCATCAAAGCATTTACTATTATACGCCTATTATCGTATCGGTGACTCAACGTTTCCCATGCTTGAACATAATGAGCACCCGTTACCTGAATGTGCTTTAATAACGATGCCGCTTCGCCCGTGATACTGGTCTTCAGATAGTGTAATTTTTCAACTTCAGTTAGTGTAGTGCACTCATGAATTAAAGTCACATACAAGTCTTTAAATGTAGGCCATTCTTCGTAGTTACCGGAAAACGGAGGGAGCTGTATGTTAGGTAGCATCACTTTAGGCCGTAATTTTCCATCACACGACGTGTTGCTGCATGAAGGTTGATCAGTCGTCTTCGAAGTAATTGCAGCTAACATGTCTCTAAGATCTCCTAACATAGATAGGTATAAATCTTCTTGAAGAAGGAATTCTTCATTCACGTAATACGGAATAAGTCCACGTTGTTCCCGAGTAGTACATTTCAACAGATCATGATGTGCTTTCTTAAAAGCTACCCAGTATTCTTCGATAGCTTGAATACGAGTTTGTAAATATCCAGTTTTCATTAACCGTTCTTTTGGGCACTTTTTAAGGTTCGTCTGAGTTTTTTTAAGTAACGACGCTAAATCTTCTAGTACACTTAACGCTTGGTCTGCTTGAGTTGTCATTGTTTATATAGGTTAATCACAAGAATCTTCAAATATAGTCTCTTTAATAAGTTGTAATTAATGTTCAAATGATACACTTTACGCACACACTAATAGTCCAGTTCTAAGAAATCTGTGCAAAACAACACCAGGTGTTCACTTATCGCTCGATGGAATGTGGTTCTTTTGTTCTCACGGCGGCGCTCCGTCAATTCTTAATGAGGTTCGGTCCGGCTCGTAATCGACCATATGTTGTGGTGATAAGGTTGGCTTTAGTTTGCACTTGTCTTTGGGTTTGAATTGAAACGCGTCTGTCCTTTACAAGGTTTATTGGCAACTAAAAAACTATCGGTCATGCATTTCTTTATAAAGATTAAATTGGCGTTAACATAAGGCTTACTTATTAAATACTTATATTTAAAATATTGTTAGTTCTCGATAAAGAATTAAAATGACACTATAGGCTTAAATAAATATGTTTTGTATAAAACAAAAGCCACATCAAAATTCATTAAATTCAAATTCTGCTGAAAATCACCAGAAACTAGTATTTCTTGTTTAATACTTTTTTTCGTATTAGCCTACCTACCTTTTATACCTTCAACCAATGTAGAAGGTAGTTTAAAAGTTAGTCTAACAGTTTATTGCATCTTCTGAAGATATATCTGGTAAGAGGGAGATATTGTAGGCATTTTATTCTTACTGGGTTTAATCGACATGGTAAATAATTAGACATAGGTCTTCAATCCATATGGATTTAGTAGCTCCTAAATCCACCTTTAGTTTTGAACTCTAGCGGACGGTTCAAGTATATTCTCGTTCTAAGACTCAACAAATTTGTACGCAAATAATTAGATATGATTGTAAACAGGTGTTACATCAGTCTGACCACCCAAGAACCACTTCACTACTCGACTTCACTACTTCAAAGATACTTCACTACTTAAATAAGCATTGGGTAACGTAAAGGAAAGATTAGGCAAGCACGTACGCTTAAATTCTCTTATATAACTGGAATATAGTACCTACTAATACGGAAATTTCTACTAACTGGCTACTAGTACTGGTTATGTTAATACAGGGTTGTTGATGCGTGGCAAAAGGTCAGATTTCGACAATAACGATGAAAAAATATTGTATATATTTATACATCGCGTGGCCGTTGCTAGGAAGATTATCTCTACGTTTTTTTTTAGATTTTGAAGGAGGTTGTTTATCGATTTGCTGATCGTTTTTTAGATATAAAGAAGGATGTTGGTTAAAGAACTTGAATTTAAATTAGTAAATAGTAATAGGTACTACTTAGTAGAAATACTACGACTAGTTTGGTAGATAACTAGGTTGGTGGCTTGGGGCTGTGTAATACCTATATATATAATGTAACAAACATCCATACATCCATCCATCCATCCTCACGAACTTTCGCTTTTATAATACCTATTAGTAGGATGATTCTTAGATTGCTTCATGAAAATTTGTAAAGCCATTATTGTATAATTAGTTATTATTTAACCGTTTGGGATCTCAGTCTAATACTAGTTTACTTTACTTTTACTCAATCGAACTATGAGGTTTTTGGTGTGACGCTTAATTTGATGATCACAGAACGACAAATTCGACAAACTTTTAACACCCTTCTTTATACGTCGGAGGTTAAAAATAGCAACTTTTGCCTTTTAATATCATCAGTGTGTTACATCTAGGATGAGGTCATACGCAATCGCAGAGATGTGACGAAGCGGTACCCCGTCTGACAGTCGCCGTAACTAGAGGACCACTTAAAGTGCAGTAAGTACCATTTTTTTGTAATCTCAGTTGTTAGCAAAGTTTCTGGTAATAAAAATATAGCTACCTGCTGGATGAGCCAAGACAAGCATCACTAATAAGAACAAAGGTGTAAACTCAACAATGGGTAGAGTCGGGAGCAATTGGCTGTCAACGAGCATCATCGCCAACATGATGAACTAAGCTGAAGTGTAGACAGTTTTTGTCAATTCTGTTAATTGATTTTGACGATAGACAATTAGATATTAGAGCTGATTGTCATGTTTACAAACTAAACTAAAATGAGTGATATTAATAAACACATGTCATCTCTTTCTGACAGACAGCTGGAAAAAAGGACGGTGACAAATGACTAGGTTTAACATGTCCAATTGAATACGTTTAATTTCGCTGTGTTTTAGGTCAATGTGTTCCAGGTCAACTATTTTTAATTGAAGCTTTAGTTCAACTATAATTCACAGCTTATACTTTTATATGTCCGTCCTATTTCTAGTTTTACTAGAAAGAAAAAGATGGATATAGCCTTAATTTAGTTTTAGATGCCAAAAATGAATCGGGACATACCTACCTCTAGCTGTCAACAGATATTATGATACATCGGCCGATAACACGTTTCATCGGATAAAGTCTAGTTTTATAGCCAACATGGTAATCAGAGTTCGATACAGAGGTAATTCAATTGAAAGGATTTGAATTAAGTCTGATCATTTGATCACCTGTCAATGCCAACCGTTGACCGTACAGACATACGTAATATATTATGTGTCTATATCGGTAATCGGTGGACAAAACTAGTATTGTATTAAAGCATCTAGTTTTCTACATAATAATAATAGTACGGACACTTGGTGGTCCATTTAAAAACACTTGGAAAATGCCAGAGATTTTGTTTCAGCCATATTTAAAATTTCATCCTACGACTGTCTGAATAATGTAGAGTAAGGTAAAACAATATGCGCATTACTGTACATATGGAACTCATGAAAATATTCTTTCGCGCACTCTAACGGATGGGGTGTCGCTCTACCTTTAAAAATTCAACAAACTTGCCGTACCTATATCATTTTAACTTGATCGTGGAGTTACGGGGCTTCGCGAGACTACCTACTGAAAATGCGCCCTGGATACTGATAAAGACACTATCAGAATATTGTTGAATAAATTCACTAAGAAAGCACAATATACCAGTACTGATATTAAGTAGAATATAAATTAATTATTTGTGGTGGAGGATAAGCTACGCTTGACGAGGCTGGTTCGAGGATGGGTGACCATGAATTACATTCTAAGACTGAGGAGTCTATGATGAGATGTGCCTCGGAAAGCACATCGCACACGATTTTTGACAGTCGTTACGTGTAGTCAGAGGCCCGAAAGTCTGACCAGTTTAACGAAGGGATATCGTGTTATCCGTCTGTCTGTCTGTCTGACCTCCACAACCCAGTAACTACTGGGTTGTCTAGGTTAGACAGACAGTCGGTTCATGTAAAACACTAAAATTAAGCTGGATCCAGTTAAGCTGAGCATAAAATGTTTAAATAAGAGCACATTACAGACTCGCTAAATAAAAATAAGTAGGTATTAGCTAATATAATTTTGTTTTGTTTTGGATCTATTTGTTGTCATTGTTAGACACCAAATCAAAAGCAGTTAAAGGTGTAACTGGGTATAATAATTCGATCACAAAAGAAGTAGGAAACAATATTAAGAAAATTAGAATGATTAGAATAGAAAACACGCAAGCCGCCTCGTCGCTGGCCAAAAAACAGAACTAGCCCCTAGCAACGGGGTTGCCAGATCTGTCGCCAACAGTCATCTTATATTTAAACTATGTATTATAATTAAAAAATTCTCGTGTTCAATTTTGTAACAAAACTCCTCCAAAACGGCTTGACCTATTCTTATGATTTTTTTAGTGTATTATTCAGTAGGTTTGAGTATAGGATGTTAAATAATAAAAACTAAATAAAACTGATGAATTGGTTCTGAGGCCGGGTAATTCTATGGCCGGGAAGTTAGTAATTATAAGTTAATTTAAATAATATTATTAGGTTTGTATCAATGCCGCGTTTAGAAGTGTAGGTACCTCTATATACCGACCGGAGGTCGTGGGTTCGATTCCCACCCAGGACAAATGTTTGTGTGATGAGCACGATCATTTGTTCTGTTTCTGGGTGTAATTTATCTATAATATGTTTATATTTAGAAGTATATAAGTATGTTTATCAGCTGTTTAGTACCCATAACACAAGCTCTTAAGCTTAACTTTGAAACTCGTTGTCGTTCTTTGAACTCGTTGTGTGAAAAGTTGTGGAATATTTTTATTGTGGAATATTTATTTATTTTATTTGATTAAAGGGCTTTGTCGCTTAGCGACCACATCGCCCATATTTATTTTATGAATATATGATTCGAAGTGTCGGCGGCCGGCGGGAAGCTAGTTAATTTATATAATTTGTTATAATAAATTTATATTTTTAATTATTTTATTTTAATTTATAATTAATTAACTATTAGTTTTAATGCCAAAATATTAACTGACTAACGTTGCTTTTAACGACAGCACAACACTAATTTGTTGTAATAAAAGCATAGAATCTTACCAGCCTGATACTGTGTCCCAGTCTTCTTAAAAAGAGAAGGCACAGCATCGAAGGCGCTAGCTCAAGGCCGATCGCCAATCGCAGACTAACTGTCCCAGTCTTCTTAAAAAGAGATGGCACCATCGAAGGCGCTAGCTCAAGGCGGATCGCCAATCTTAGACTAACACAGTAAACATAGTAGATACCTAAATATCTCGAAACACATTTGATCTAGATGTTACATATTTGTTCGCACTAATTCCTTTTGATACTCAGCAAGTAAATTGGCAAGAGACGCAAGAGTACCAACACGTAACCAGTTAACCACATTACAGCTAGATACTCTGCTGGTTGCTTTGCAGCTTGTAACAGTGAATTAGGATAGCTTAAATAATTACAGCTTAGCTACTAGCATGATACCTTAGGCAACGGGTATACCCCCGGAAGAGTCGACAAAGTGACAAATGGTAGAAACGTGTCAGCAGATTATGGAAGAAATAATACTCGATGTTCGTCGTTCGGTCGTGGGTGCGATTCCCACCCAGGACAAATATTTGTGTGATGAGCATGATTATTTGTTCTGTGTCTGGGTGTGATTTATCTATAGGTAATATGTATTTATTTAGAAATATATTTAAGTATGTTTATCAGCTGTTTATTACCTATAAGACAAGCTCTGCTTAGCATGGGACTAGATGGCGTTGTGTGAAAGTTGTGCAATATTATTATTATTACAGCTATACGAAGTTATAAACAAAAAACAAAGAGATTTACAAAAACCGGTTCGAACCAGTTCTATGCTTCTAAAACTTATGTAACTTTAGCGTTTTTATTATATTTTTTAAATCTAAATAAATCTGTGATTAGCATGAAAAAAATACTCGTTGAAAACTTTGTATTCTATCTGAAGTTTGTATCAGTAAAGTTTTTCAATTACTTAATTTGTTTTTCTTAGGTAAGACTTTTGTCTTAGACTGTACCTACTCTGGTGAAAGAACTAGCACCATGTATATTCGAGTGTATTTGGTAACGGATTAAGAGTAATTATGGTAAGATTTTAGGTGTTTTTAGTTAGATAAAAGTACGATTGTACGGACAGGAGAATTACGTTTAAGACTACTCATTGAGTGTTAAGTGTAAAGATAAGAGGTGCGAAATCAAAGACATTCAATAATTACTATTGATAGGACATCACGAGTATAACTTTCATCAGATATTGTGTCCTAGTGGACACAAGTCTATGAATTTAATTTAGTACACTCCGCTGCCGCTCCAATATTGCTATATTATTTTCTAGATGGCGTTACTGAGACATGGGATCAAAGTTTTTCTATGACATTTGAACATTTCCTTGACATGCCCGCTCTATAGTATTTTAAATCTCTTCGTTCTTAGGATTTCTATGATATACATACATTGTATACATAAACTCACGCATTTTTCCCATGGGGGTAGGCAGAAACTACAGAGCGCCATATGCTACGATTCTTACATACTTCTTTTGCTTCGTTTACATTCATACATGTTGTCATAAATTCTATGTATTACTAAATTACCTAATTAGTGCTGAAATGTTCAAAATTGACAAAGTTTCACCTAGTATTTGCGATTGCACTGACTCATGCTTATCCATTGTATTCAAAACTTACGCAAAGCTCTAGAATGCGCTTGCGCATGTCTTTACATTTTGCTAGAAAACTAGATTTAGCGACCTATTTTCCTTGCCGAATTATGATTATTTTCAATACTTATTTTAATGAATTATTATTCTTAATTGCTTAGAAGACGAACTTATAATATGTTTTGTTTTTTTTAAGCTAAATTTTCATTTATATCTTGCTCCTGGCTGATTTTAATTAAGTAACGAATATTTTTACTAAAAAAGTATACTTTAATAGAAAGCTTAGATACCTGTCAACATTTCATACCCGAATAACATTATTGTAATCTTCCTTAAGTAATAATTTTGGTAAAGAAAAAAACTCTAAGATACTTTTAAATTAAGCAAAGGAAAAATGTTCACCCCTTAACTTTTTCGTGTCAATCCGACTGTACGAACTGACGCTAGCTGTCCAACAGCCAAGCAAAGGGATTTTTTTTGTCTATCGAAGTTTTTTCTCATCAAAAACACCGAACATCGATTTCAACTTAGCACTCGACTCGGTTCCGAGTCTTCTATACTGCCAGTGACTTTAAAAAGTTCGCAAAAAAGGAGGGTTTTAACGATAATAGTCGTCATAATACAAGATGGCTTTTGTTGTCATACAAGATTGTATCAGATTCCAGGTAAAATATTATTATTGTGCAGTTATGGTGAATATGAGATGGTAGTCATTCCGCGTAAAACAGTGACTTGACATCAACGCACATTACGTGAGAAAAGCTACAAAACAATAAAATTAATATATTTTTAAGTCGAATACTTAAATATTTTTGTTTTTTTTTTTAATTTAAAACGTTTAAACTTTGTAAATGGCCGATAGGCAAGGTTTTTTGGCACACAGACAGCCTGGAAAAATTTGGACTTAAAAGTACTTTTATAATTTTGATACAAACTTAAGTATAAAAAATAATAATATGAAGTAGTTATTGTATTTAAATCTTTTTCGAAGGCCGGTTTTTTAGATTTGTCAAGTAGGGCTTTTTAAAGGCGTTTTGTACCACTCTTGCTTGTGTGCGCAATAGCTTGATTGCTTGCATTATCGCTTAAATACTTACCTACTTAGGTCATATAAAATCGAGTTAGATCATGTGAAGTATGTCAAGTTAAATTAAATCAAAAGGAATTATATTATTTGACTGGCCTGTTGGTATATTAGTTAGTGACCCTGACTGCTATGCCGGAGGTCGTGGGTTCGATTCCCACCCAGGAAAAATGTTTGTGTGATGAGCACGATCATTTGTTCTGTGTCTGGGTGTAATTTATCTATGTATAAATGTATACAATGTAGAAATATATAAGTATGTTTATCAGCTGTTTAGTACCCATAACACAAGCTTAACTTGGGACTAAATGACTAATTGTGTGAAAAGTTGTAGAATATTTATTTATTATATTTTGCTTTTATAAGAGTAAATATATAATGAAGCGTCCCTTGTAGGTTAAACTATAAATACCGGCTCCGAAAAATCTTGTACCTAAATCTCCAAGGTGATGTTTTGAATGTCTGCAGAACAGTTTTCGTGGAAATAAAACAATACGTGTAGGATTTGAAACTTTCATTCACCTGTGTTCATGAGGTTACGTTTAGGTAAATCCTGTAAGAAGTTTGTACAAGAAAATACCTGACTATTGACGATAGGGTTACCAAGATCAGTCGTATGTGTAGGAAGGACATATTATGTTTAGAATATACTTACCGATATATTTTATTTGGCGTTGGCGCTTTATAATCTACAAAAACAATAGGGCACTTACGCTTAAGTAAATAGGTATGTAGGCTCTATATTAACTGTGAATACCTAAACATTAAAATGTATAAAAATCTAGATTCTTAATTTGAACTGAGACTAAGAAAGACGTAGGTAAGTTTTCTTATTTTCTTAAGTAAGTATTAAAAACGTAATTTTTATATTAAAAAATACCGATTTAAAAATAAATCTCAAATGCGTTTTCAAATTATGTAGGTAGGTAGGTACCCTACTTAATATAAATTACAAAAATAATATATCAATAAAACAAATTTAATAAATTTAAGAAAAAAATAATAAATTAGTTAAGTAGGTAGGTAGGTACAATATTTTTTTTTCTTAAATGTATTTAGGTAAAACCTTTAAGTAGCTAGTTGTTGTTGTTTCATTTGTAGTTGTTGTAGCTTTATTTAAAAACGTTGACAACCCTACTGGTCAAAGTCATTGTTTACAAAAGCTCAATTTCCTTATGTTACTAAGAAGGTGGAGTATTCCCGTGTGAGCACCTATTTATTGAGCACCTATGCATTAACCTATGGGAAATGGGAATACCTTTGGTGCTAAATGCATAGGTGCTCAAAAAATAGGTGCTGAAATGGGAATACTCCAAGAAGGTAGCCTGTACAAAGTGGATGATACCTATCTTGAATTCAATTACCTTATTATTATTAGGTAGGTACCTAGGTTTCTAGGGGCTTTGTCATGTTAATTAGGTCAACCCATCTTCCTTACTAGTAGCCACCCGCGAATTCGGCTACGTGTACCTAAAGTATATATTTATTCATATAGGTATGTAGGTATTATTTAATCTTATGTGACATTCAGAAGTACAGAGCCAGCACATCAGTCTACTCCAATGTGTCAAATTTCTTTGATAGGTAGGTAGGTATAGTTGTTCAACTTTATTACAACATACAGAATAAGTTTTATGTTTAATTAGGAAAATATGAGTTTGGGGTAGGTTAACATGCAAGCGTCTGCCCACATAGGCACCTAGGTATTTGGCAATAAAAATGATTTTTTTTTTCCGAAATCCGTTCAGTAGTTTTTGCGTAAAAGAGTAACAAATAGATAGGTACTTACTTATTTAAAACATTCTGACAAACTGTAACATTAATTTATGATTAAGTAATGAAATTTAATTAGGAGAAGGATTAATTATACATTATCGTAGATAGGTACCTTGTTCGTAAGTAGGTAGGTAGGTAACTAGCTAGGTAATTAATAAAATAATCATATCTTCAATCCCATGTTTTACATAGGTACCTACCTATCCATTGTTACCTAGTGTTATTTTAGTTAGTAGGTATATTTTATTCCCAGGTAACTAATAATAGCATACATTGATAGTTAGTATAGGTAGGTAGATAAGTAAATATGGTAGGTACCTACATATTAATATACACCTTGTACCTGTCCTTGACTGTTCATTCAACTTTGTAAGTAAGCAAGTAGGTAAGTACTTACCTACGGTAGTAGGTATGTATGTAGGTACCTACTTACGAATTTCTTGTATTCACACATGTACCTACCTATTAAATGTACCTTTTTACCTACTGTAAACAATAAGTAAATTCGTCGTTTGTTTAATAACAAATGAATGTCCCATCACGCAGATGAAGCCTACACGCAGGTGTAGTACCTACTCAGCTTCGTCGAAAGAGGCTTTATTAAAACAATCACCAGGCAATAAACCTCGTTCAAGGACAGCTACGAACAGAAGCACAGGTAATGTAAGGTTTGCCGCTCTTCAAAACATTCGAATATTAAAAATGTCTAAAATAAAAAAAGTTTGTAAGTGGGTACGGGAGACTCGTCAAACGTCACTTCGTTTAATTGGTTCTGCTCCTCAAACCAGTCTTCAATTATTCAAGAGCGAGTGAGATGGAAGACTTCGGGATGCTCCCGTGGTGACGTCACCCACTAGACAGATCTAATGAATAAACTAAACGTGCCATACGTACAAAATAATAATAAAAAAACATAAAAGTCAGCCTCTAAGGACCAAACAGTGCCAGCGAGCCGCCGAAACCAAACGATGTTTTTTTATGAAACACCTTTTTATAAATCACTGACTGCACGTGTGCGCTGAACTGGTCTCGTAAACCGCGGCTGCTCGTCATCGTAAAGCATGCATTTAAATTAAAAACTTGTACCTATGATCTACCTATAATAATTTCTACTCAGGCATACCTACAAGCAAATAAAATAAAAACTTATAGGTATTTTGCAACTAACTAAAGTTGTGGAGAATGTGTTCGAAAGTTCGCATAGCAGTGTGAAAACTACTCACCTTTGTAAAGAAGTTCTGTGCGCGCGCAGGTAAAACACCGAAATCCCACAGGTGAACGTTATCCTTGATTTTGAATTTCGAAAAAGATCCGAAACGGTCAACCGGCTTAGTGACGGCGAGCCCCCGGTATTCACTCGTTCGTGCGTTTCTGTTTAGCGACGAAC
Organism: Euplexia lucipara; assembly: GCA_921972225.1. Lineage (NCBI taxonomy): Eukaryota > Metazoa > Arthropoda > Insecta > Lepidoptera > Noctuidae > Euplexia > Euplexia lucipara. The sequence continues at coordinate 8,489,993 of OV179144.1, read as the reverse complement.
CACGACAAAACTACAACACTGACAGTTTGTTTATAAAATTATGAAGCACTTATTAATAATTTGGATGACCCGGACTGCGCATGCCCGTGCAACACGCGCCTCTTTTGAATACGAGGTAAGGTTATGTTTAAGTTGTAAGCACTTCCTTTCGGCTTCACTTCACCGGCATACGCACTTCACACTAGTTTCCCAGAAGAATCTTATTGGAACAAATCCGTGCGAACTTTTTTTCCGATAACGCGTACACACGAATCACTATCAGAGCACTTGTAAAAGTTATTCCCACGAGAATTCTTTATTAGTACCACCAGAAACCGACACTGTGGAACCTATTTGACGATCAGCCGGCTCTACCTGCATCAAACGAAGGCCGTGTACGTATAATAAACACTTAAAAACTCCGGAACCGGTAATAATTTGATTCCGCACGTGAACGTGACACTGTCAAAATAAAAATTTGGTAAACACGGTAACACCAGTAACTCACTCATTGACGTTGAAACATCCCATGTTTGTGCCGCGGCGAGGTCCGAGTGACAAATAAACGAATAGAAAAGAAAATAAACGAAGAATACTAAAGTCGTCGACTGTGAAGCCGGGCGTCCGACACTCCTGCTGAGCGCTGTACTAAACGCGAGAGGCCGCGCGACCCGCCCCGCCCCGCGGCCCGCGCGTCTCCCTCCCGCGCCCTGCGACCCGCGCTACTACACCGTATGAAAATAAAGTAACGTTGAAAAAATCACAAGTGCACAAGGGAGGAGCAGAGAGCATAGTTCATCCCTCAGTGGTCGACTGGCTGTGCAAGTTGTGCGATTGTTTGTTTGTTTGGTAGTTGTACGGCGCCCGGCGCGGGGAGGCGGGGGCGCTGCGCCGCGGAAGGCATTCAATTAATCTGACAACACGTGCGTGAGCGTGATGCACCCTCCTTCACTCGCCTCACCTTATCATACGATTCATTGAATGCCTTGAGGCTCGACTCCTATTTTTCGCTAACTTTAACAACTTCCCGCGTATAAATAGATAATTCATTGATAGCTGCTACTACAAAGTTGAATGAACGTAGAGTTAGGTTAGTCCTTAGGTACGGGACCGTTATCAATGCAAGTGCAAGAATGCCGTTACGGACACGGTCCTTATGCGTTTGTTTAGTATCCAACCAATGACTTATTGAATGAAATGATGTCATAGGTAGAATGTCAAGTTTCTTGGTATACAATTATTACCTACCTACCTCGAATTATTTCATTATATTTTATCTAATGGTTCCTTGGCCTTGGTTCAAGGTCAATAAATGTGTGACAGTCAATTGTAATTTGTTTTTTTTTTATTTGATGTCATATTTTTATCATGGGCCTCTCACTGTGTAGGACCTAGTAGGTAGGTATTCCATGTTTTAGATAATATTAGTAGGTATCTGGGCATTGGATTAAGATTATTTAAGATGTATTGTGTAGAAAGAAGTTGACTATTAACAAAGACATACCTACCTTAACAGAAAATAGGTAGGTACCTACCTAGATAGAGATAGGATCAACAGGTTGGGAGAAAGATAATGATAATTATTACCATCACACATTATAGTGGTAGGTAGGTAGGTACCTTCAATCAGTAATCATACACAACAATGGTTTATTTCTAAGAGAAACAGATTTAAAACGATCGAGTTAATTTGAGTCTCCCTATAATTTTTTTTTCGAGACAAAACAGACATAATACCTATTACGTATGTTAATGTAATATAGTTCAGGTTGACAATCAGCAGTTTTGACAATACTATTATATTTTTCTCAATGGCAATATGGCGTCAAATGTGTCGAAAATTCTGCCAATTTCAATTCTACCTAGCATTTTATTCAAACAGTTTAGGTACCTCCTTCAATCACAATAGGCAACCCATTACAGTCGAGTACAGGAGGGCTATAATTAAATTAATTAACCTTTGTACTAAGTTCACTCGTATACCGAATGTGTGGCGTTTGTTTATCCAGGTACTGCCAGTAACAAAAACCAACTTCAAAAATAACACTAAACGGTGTAAAATAACTCTAAATTAGGAAGTCTGTGGCTTTGGTACTTTTGTCTTATTCTTGATGGGCCACCGACTTCCGAATTTAGAGTTATTTTACACCGTTTAGTGTTATTTTTGAAGTTGGTTTTATTTTTTGTAAAAAAGTTTTTTATTTTTCCATTTTTAGTTGTTCCCATACAAACATTTGCCATGAATTCATTTTATATTGTTAATTGTTAACAATACATGTCATTTTAATAGGATTATCCACCTAACCCTATTAAATGAAACTTAACATACCTAACTGTCGAAATCTAGATAGGTATATTGAACACATCTGCCTACCCCTCTGAGCATACAGGCTTGATGATACGTCATGATGTTGTATAAACAATAAACATCCAAGCGATTTCAGCAATCACGATAGATTTGCCGTCCATTTTTGAAGAGTTCCGTTGTATATCTCCGAAGATCATCACCAGATCTTCACTAAATTAAAATGGGACCACCTCAGGAGTCTACTCTTTCAAACAAAAAAAGAATTTCGAGAATCGGTCCACAAATGGCGGAGAAATCAGGTAACATACATAAATAAAAAATAAAAAAAAAAAAATACATACACACGAACATAGAACCTCCTCCTTTTTTTGAAGTCGGTTAAAAATCACACTAATATTATAAATTTGTAAGCTTGCGCTTGTATGATGTGTGTTTTTAACTCCTTTACGCTGGAACAGCTGAACGATTTTGAACGAAATTGGTTATGAAGATAGGTTTTCTTTTGTCGTGTGGGTCGTGACTAACCTGCAGGCGTAATCGTTAAGGCGACAATAGAAAATGGCGTACCTATATGGAATCAGCTGTTTGTCAACTGTCAAGTGTTAACGAGTAGAATTTGTAATATGGTTGAAAATGAAATAGGTACAGTTGACAAACAGTTGATTCCATATACGCCATTTTCTTTTTATTATAGAAATAGAATTTGTAATATGGCTAGGCCTGCTGGTGTGACTTTGCCACCCATCATCGTCACTTACTTAGCCTTTTTTCAACTATGTTGGAGTCGGCATCCAGTTGCCGGATGTAACTGAATACCAGTGTTTTATATGGAGCGACCGCCTGTCAAACCTCCACAACCCAGTTACTGAATAACACGATACCCCTTGGTTAAACTGCTTGTCAAACTTTAAGGCGACGGTCAAAGATCTACAAATGACAGCACAGTAGGACCAACGGGTTAACATGCTTTCCAAGGCACGGAAAAGTCTTGATATGTGAGTTGTAAAATGAGTCGTTAGCAATTCTACAAAACAATGAACATTTAATAAGTAAAAGTAATGTCCACATGACATCGATACTTAAAGTTCTTATCTTATCATACCTTACTACATTTCTATCATCTCCGGGCGTTCGTCTCAACTGTCTGAAACAAACACCGCGGCACAAATTAATAGCAAAAGTTCAACACCTACTCAGCGCGAAAGCTGTGTCTCAACTAAGTAAGTTATATTATCAATTTAAAAAAAAAACTCATCTCATTTGAAAGAAAAAGTTTAAAATCTTAGTTTTACCTTAAGTGACTAATTATTTAAACTTATTATTACAAATTTTCTTGATAGTCGCTTTTACTGAGACATCTCTTTTACGCTCAGTAGTAGAGCATATCAGTTGCAAAACTAAACAGTCACGGTGTTTATTAATTATTAATGTTAACTCAATCCAGGACTCTATCGAAACTAACATAAGTACTATTATACTGTAAATTAACAAAAGAGGACTACGGTTTTTAGAAGTGTGTATTCCATAATAATTATTAAATCCATTTCTCCATCTTGATGCGCTTTTCACTTTAAATAAATGTCAACTTTTCTGCCGTGTAAATTAAGTCCATTTTTACAACGTTTGGTATTTTTTACAACAGTCAAGTTTAGCAAACTAAACGTCGTTATCTGTGTGATCAGGTTTTTTTGTTATTAATATTATTTGATTTGATTGATTTGAGAGATTGAAGTAAATTCAAATGTAAGTTGTGGCAATAAACATTTTTGTTAAAGAAAATAAGAATCACAAACGCTCGATAGCCATGTAAGTAATAAATTATCCACCTAACCAAAACTGAATTTTGTTTACTTAAAACGTTTTTATCTATATTGCACCTACATAGGGAAACAAAATTATAATGAAAATGCTGTTAATTGAAACACCGGACAAGAGTAATTTATCGGGAATTGTGTCCCGTATTCACCAACTAATACATGCGGGCCACTCAATAAAATTAAGGGCATAAAGTTTTGTTATCCCACTATCCCACAATTATTATAAATGTGAAAGTTTGGATGTTTTGATGTTTGTAACTAAATCACACACTATTTAGTTGAACAGATTACGATAAAACTTTTTTGCAAAAAATAAAACCGACTTCAAAAAAAAAACACTAAACGGTGTAAAATAACTCTAAATTCGGAAGTCGGTGGCCCATCATGAATAAGACAAAACCACCAAAGCCACAGACTTCCTAATTTAGAGTTATTTTACACCGTTTAGTGTTTTTTTTGAAGTCGGTTTTATTTTTTGCAAAAAAGTTTTGTATTTTTCCATTTTTAGTGGTTCCCATACAAATATTTGCTATATATATTGTTAATTGTAACAGTACATGTCATGATAATAGGGTTATCCACTTATCCCTAATAAGTGAAAATTAACATACCTAACTGTCGAAATCTAGATATATTGTACACATCTGCGTACCCCTCAGAGCATACCAGGCGTGATGATACGTCATGATGTTGTATAAACAATAAACATCCAAGCGATTCCAGCAATCACGACAGATTTGCCGTCTATTTTTGAAGAGTTCCGTTGCATATCTCCGAAGATCAGCACCAGATCTTCACCAAATTAAAATGGGACCACCTCGGGAGTATACTCTTTCGAATAAAAAAAGAATTTCGAGAATCGGTCCACAAATGGGGAAGAAATCAGGTAACATACATAAATAAAAAAAAAAAAAAAAAAATACATACACACGAACATAGTACCTCCTCCTTTTTTGAAAGTCGGTTAAAAATTAGACACGCTGGTAGGCCTCGTGGCTAAGGGTATTTTCTTATTCGGTAATATGTTGTGGTTTCTAAAGAAATATAATTCGGTTTAATACAAGCAAAACGTCGTTGTCACTGGTCTCGTCATTTGTAAGGTTCTAAGGAAAAGTTGTTACGTTCAATTACTCATAATATACAACAGCAGGCCGCTTTTCAACATTAACCATGAGAGGCGCCTTAACCTCTCGGCTATTACCATATTTTCAACATTAATTTAAGATTAGAATATAATTTCTAGATAACTAATATTAATGACAATCAATTGCTTCCCTTCAAGTGCATTCAGAGAGTGCATGGCATACACCGCGAAATCATCTCTATATAAATCAGTTGCCTCGGCCGGAGGCATACGTCACGTACATAGCATACCATTCAAAGCACATGCCACGCACTGTCTGGAGCTCTGGACGCAAACGCATCATAGGGTGCAAATGAATCGGCAGGCAACAGCAGGCTTGTAAACTATAAGAGATTGTGCGATAGAGAGAGATATATATCACCTCTTATCTGTCTCAACTATCCCCCCTCATACCTAACATTTGACAGACACTTGACTGATACGGTTAAATTATTCATACAAATATAATGAAGAGGCGAGTTCTGTTTGTTGAGGGTTCCCACGCAAACGGATTATGAGATTGATATGGAAACTCCGTTGATAACTTGCGTACATACAGGATGAATTTTTAGTCACCGTCCAAATTTTTTCTAGGCATTAGGTATCATTCACTAAGTCCATTTTTGAAAAAAAAACGATACATAAAATTTTCATATTAAATCATTTTCTCGAAAAAATTATCCGCTCTGCGTGGTCACAAGTTAAACGTTAATAATACTACACTTGCCGCGCAAATATTCAATGAAAAAGGCAGCGCTCACCCCGCTCACCCCCACCCCGCTACACCTGCGCGACACATTTATGACATCTATCATCTATCGTTAGTCGGTCTCGCGCGCGCACCCTTTCGCGACGCAAGCGCTTACTTCCGTGTTCCCGGCGTTCCCGCGCAACCCGCCGGCGCCGGCGCGACGGCGCCCCGTGCGTATCGTGAATTTATTTACAATGTCGTCGTATTCCCACCGCGAGTATTACGAAATGGTGCGATCCTACATACTGAGTGGTGAAAGCTTGAACGGTGCCCGGAGACTGTACGAAACCGAAAGTATTCCTCGCCTTCGCAATCAAGGAATAAATCCTTCATTACCAAATCGCCAAACGATTTTGGCCGCAAATCAGAGGCTATTAGACCATGGCCAATTTATAGTACCTACACACGCTCAAGGACGGGGCAGGCCGAGACTCGCAGTGGAGATCGAAGAAGATATCTTCGATTTCTTTGAACGGAGCCCTAGATCCAGTACGCGAGATGCAGCGCGGCGCTTCGGCGTAAGCCAATATGCCGTGTGGAAACTTCTCCATTCTGCCGGGTTGCACGCGTACCATTTTCAAAAGGCACAGGCCTTGAACGACGCAGATGCAGTTCCCCGTCGAGCCTTCTGTGAGTGGCTGATTGCACACCCCGATGCTAACATTTTGTGGACTGACGAGGCCTTGTTTACTCGAGTGGGGCTGTATAATCATCATAATGAACATTGGTGGTCATTTCGAAACCCACACATGATACGAGAAACGTATCACCAAGTGCGGTTCAGTGCAAATGTGTGGGCTGGAATTGTCGGCAACAAAATACTGGGGCCATATTTCATTGAGGGACGGTTGACCGGGGGCACGTACCTAGATATGTTACGCACAGTAATTGCTGACTTCATGGATGACGTGCCGGTAATCTCCTATCGAGATTTTTATTTTCAACAGGACGGTGCACCGCCTCATTACTCCGCCGCCGTTCGTAATTATTTAAACATCGAACACGGTGATCGTTGGATCGGTCGCGGGGGGCCCGTCGTCTGGCCACCCCGGTCACCAGATCTTACTCCATGTGACTTTTTTTTGTGGGGTGAAATAAAACGACGAGTGTATGTGGAGGAAGCCCAAAACCTAGACCAATTAAAACAGCAAATTGTACGTGCATTCGACGAAGTTAAAAGTGACACTGTAGTGCTCAATAAAATTAAAAACAATGTGCAAAAACGTGCAAGACTCTGTTTAGAGAGAAACGGTATGCATTTTGAACATTTATTAAAGTACTGTTAATTTGATTGTTGATGATTTTGATTAAATTTTTATTATTTGTACATAAGTTGATTCAAATTTTTTAAATACGCCTAATAGCAAAACGTTTTGGCTCAGCTTTTATTAAGGTCTCAAGTTCTTATCTAATTAATTGATTTTTACTTTATTTATACGTACTTAATTGATTAATTAAGGGTTAGATTTTAATCATAGTGAACATAGCACAAACCTTTTGCTTATTGACGGTCCTAAGCCCGTGAAAGTATGAAGGGAAAATTTGCAACTTTGTTTGTATTGTGTTATCAATGAATTCCGGCGGCGCGCGGCGCGCGGGGCGGCCCGGCTCGCGTAGCTTCACCTAGCGCGTACGCACGGCGCGGCAGTGTCCAGAAACATAAACTTTTTATAGATAACTTTGTGAAGTGATATCTCAATATTTTTGTATTGAGTGATACTAAAAGAAAAAACACGTATTCAATGATTTTTGCCAAAGATTAATATATCAAAATTTGGACGGTGACTAAAAATTCATCCTGTATATGTATAAGTAATGTTATCGTTTACTGTTTAATGGCATTCAAAGTCGCCGCTTTTACAATTAATGAGGAGAAGGAGGTAGGACGGACCGAGCATGACCACAGTGATAATTTTGATGATAAAATATCTCCGAATGATTCATGCTATGAGGAAGCCCTTTATACTGCTGATTTAAAATAAACAAATGTTAGAAGTATGCAAAACGTATTTAGATTCAACTAATGGAAAACAATTGAATGATTATAATCAAGTCCCCTCTGTGCCTCAAGAAGCACACTAAGCTGCTAAGCTGTTGGTCTCGGCATCAATTGTAGATTTTTGACAGTCGATCTGACTAGACAACAAGTCTTACCAGGGGAATTCGTGTTGCACAATCATTAAGCTGTGGATGTCAGATAGACAGTCCTTTCGTGTAAAACACTGGTATTCAGTTGTATCCGTCTGGACTAGAAGCCGACATACCTACTTGGGAAAAGGTTATGCAGCTGGTGATGATAGTAATTCATAGATAAGGTGGTTTATACCATAATGTAAAACGGACCGGAGGACTACCACGAGATTGCACTGCTTACCATCAGGTGGGATTGCAGTCAAGCACTAGTTTATAATATTAAAAAGAAGATTAATGAAAAGAACGTAATAGTTCACTAGGCGATATCAATGTACGAAAAAGAAAACCAAAAAGAAGACTGGTAAAAGAGATTTAAAAAAGAAACAACATTTTTGAATGGGAAATAGATGCGATACGTTCAGATTTTGTTTACGCGTACGTTGTACTTGCACTCTTTGTATTTCTCAGTAAACATTTTCTGAGGCCCTTTTTGTGCAAGGCCTTGTTGATTTCTTTTTTACTTTCCTGTGTATACGCCTCGGTTATGGAGGTAAAAGGGATCCATCCGAGAATTTAGAAATATAAAAATAGGGCAAGATCCCAGGGCAGCCAGACCACATTTATTTTTTGGCGAACTAAATGTGAATGATGAAATAGTGTTAGTAAGTAGCTATGTACTTTGGTCGTAGGCCTGTCTGCTATCTTGTCATATCAGGTAATCAAGGTACGAAAATTACTATTGTCATACATACTTAAGACAAAAATCTGTGAGCATTTCTCCCAAACTCTACATACGGTGGACAATCTTGCTTAGCTGTTAACAGATACTTTTATGATCTCAAATATAATTACTTAATTCTGACGTGAAGACAGATCAATCCCAAGGAGCCAATTATTCCTTAGACCCAATTTCTATGCATCTTTAAGTAATATTAACTATAAACTAAAAATAAAGCAAAATAGGATACAATTGGTCCCTTAACGCTAGTAACAAAAAAATAAAATCTTGAAAGGTTGCTTGCTTCAAACAGCAGTTGTCAAGTAGCAGTTGACGCGCGCTGGTATTCAATTGATGTGACAAAAGTAGAAAACAAATTGTGAAAACGAATGTTCAAATTGTTAAAACAAACACCCAGACGAAGTTTCAACACGGGTCATGGTCACGGTCAATAGTCATGAATATCCTATCAGGCACACGTACGTAAACAGAAAAGTTTTTGCTCAAGTTTTCCCTTTGAAATTCACCTCATATTGTATGGAAGCAGCCATTCTAGGTGTTTATTTAAACGAGTTTCTGGTTGTTGAATGATCTGCTATATATCTTATCATAACTTCTTCTTGCTATATATCTTATAATTTTCTTCAGTTTCTCAGGACAACTGACTGTCTTCACATTTTCAAAACAACCTTACACTACTGTCTCTTCCCTGCTCAGTGGACATCACCTACATAAGTTTATCGCGATCGATAACGTCAAAATAGTTGGGTACCGAAGAATTTTAATCTCCCAAGATCGCTTTACATCATCGCTTGTAGTATGCTCTTAAGACTTTAAGTTATTTATGACTTGACTCGGTGACATAGATACCCACATGTTACATACTTACCTACCTTGATAAGTTTTGTATGTACCTATTCTGCAACGTCATCAGTTTTGGTGATTAAAGTCTGGGAACATCTTGATAAAGTTTACAACTCAGTTTGCTTATCTTCAGGGACCGGCCGGATACTCGTTGAAAGGGTTTTTGAAGGGGTTTTTTTAAGCGCTTCAAAAAAAAACCCTATGATACATGTTACACCTTCGAACGGGTTTAATTAACCCGTTACGAAGGGGTTGCCCTTTCAACACCCTGTAACATTGTAACAGGGTAAGCCATTCCAACTCAGGACATTGTAATATGCACTGTTTACAATCGATATTAGTTTGAAAATTGCATAACCACGACCGCACGTGACATCGTACCGCACCCGGCAGCGCGCGGCGGTCCGCCAATCTTGCGTGTACCGACTTGCCGAGCGACTTGTAAACATGGAAAAATGACTATTGTTTACATCAAGATATAGTTTAATTTTGTTCGTCACACATGCTAAGCATTGTAATAATATTTATTTTTTCGTGACTATAGGTACTTGTTTATTTTCATCATTCGTCATTTGATTCGGAACTCGGACGGAACTACGGAAGTAAAAGCATTTAGCTGTGTTGATGTTTAAGTTTGTGTTGTAGCTTACCTATATTAGGCACCTTTACCTATACCTGCCGGGCGGCGCTTCTCTTCACAACCGCTATAGTGTTTGCATCGAACCAAATATGCTATACCTACTCAGTTTATCCAAATCATTCTTAACGATTACCTACCATCATTGTCGCCTGTGTTAGAGATGGGATTTTACCCGGAATAAACCCAAAAGTGAGAAAATATGGGGAAAGATTCCGGGAAAATTCCCGATTTGGGAAAATATACGGGTTTTTTCTATTTATCCTATGTAACATCCTGGCAATATGTATATTTTAAACAGTACATAGTATTTAAGTTTAATTACTACAAGTTAGAGCTTTATTTGACGTGGAATGTGTTATTTTAAGGTTCAGAATTTACTTTTATAATACTTAATATTCAGTGCAATTTAAATGTTTATACATTTAAATTGCACTAAGTATTAAGTATTTGTTTATGAATAAAACTTATTTAGCTTGTTTTTTAGGTTATTTATGTATCATGTACTGTTCATCCGCTCTTGGCGACCAGTAACCCGATCGAAACTAACTCCGCCGAGGGGGCTTGTAGTTACCTGTCGAATACGCTGTACGCGTTTGTGATCTACAAGTATCACACGCTGTTTTCGCTTCGAACCATGCGTACGTACTTGTAATAGTTTGTTTGTTCTATTGTCGACCTGGATTTTGTTTTGTGAACTTTTGATTGCCTAGTGATCAAAAACGTGGTTTACTTTTGATGAACGACTTCGGCTACTGCTAGCCTTACAGACTTCGGTAGCTATATCTTCTTATCACATTACTTTACGGGTAGGTTTGAGATTAATAGAAACATGACAATTTTTTTTAATAGGGTCCTAGTAATTAACATATTGTTTGCGTTCTTTGGGGAAGGCCTACGTTCAGCAGCGGACTGCAATAGGCTGATATGATCATAATGAATTGTTCTGTAAGACTAAAGAGTATTAGTATATTTTAGAATACCTTGCTAACTTTGTACATTTTATTAATTAAAATCGATGTATTTTGGTTTCAGTTAGATTTCTGTACGCAATAGTTATTGTACATAAACAGGGTTTGTGGGGCAGCCTATTTATATGGAAAAATAGACGCCAAAAACGATCCAGTAGTTTAGTGGAGAGGACTCTGCAGTTCCAAATAGCTGAGTAGGGTTGCAGTACGCCCTCTGTCTGATGCCTGTACTTCGGCAGGCACTGAAAGGTCATTAAGCACACAAGCGCATATTACAGTCACAAAAGAAACAGATTAATTACAGATAGAGCAGCAAAGACAGCTTTCATATCCTGTAACTGGAAACTTTTACACAAAAATCAAGATAATGGAAACGACGAAGATGGCGAACCATTATCTACTATAACTAGACAGACTACTAGACATCTTGTCTAGCCTGTTGAACAGCCCAATTAATGACGAACAACCTTCTTTTGAATACTTAGGAACCTTTGAATTTGAATACTTTTGTGGCATTTGTATGTATTAAATAATTGTGATTGTCTTTAGTTTTGCTTTCTTTTTAGTTGCCAATTTCCTGGTTAGGTTTTGTTGCAATTAACGGCGATTCCATCATAATGCGCAGAATATGATCTCCTTTTTTTGTGCCAATGCAGTTCTTTTCATGAAAAAAGAGATTTCTTTTTATCATGACTAAAGATGAAAAACCGGACAAATACGACTCGGACTCGCCCACCGGTACATGTACGTGTAGTACGTGTACCGAACTGTACGTTGATAAATATAACAAAAATCATTGTTCAGGAATAGAATTGCGCTTTTTCTAAAAAAAAGACGGATGTTTTATATTTTTCAATATAAGTAAGTAATAAATAAGTCGTCCAAAAAATAAAATATGATATATTTTGCAATGTGCTCATCAAGCCATTTCATATGATACCCCATTTGAACTAGAAGCTTAAATTTGAAATCGGCCTTCCATGAACATTTTGACCCCCTATTTTGTTAAGATTTAATAAGAAACGTTCGGTTTTGAGACTTTTTCTTGTACATATAGTTTATAACGATGTTATTTGCCAAATTTCATAGTTCTAGATCAGCGGGAAGTACTTATCTTATGAATTTTGATTCCCTTGAAAGTGTCCAAGTGTAATTTTTTGCTTAATTCACAGTCGCATCGTTTTTACGTAAACTTAGAAGTTTGATTTTTTCGTAACCCCATAGTACCGTAGACCTGAGTATACGGTTTTAATTTCAATTTGATACCTTCACATATTTACAAAATAAAGGGGTTGGTCAGACAGACAGACAGACGGACAACAAAGTGACCTTATAAGGGTGCTGCTGTTTCCTTTTGAGGTACCGAACCCAAAAAAACAATAAAATTGTGATGATTTTGGTAAATAATGAAAATTCCCGTCAATTAGGTTTTTTCCTACATAAATTCCCGGTTTTTTCTCAAATGGGAAAAAACCTGGAAATTTTCCCGTCGGGTTTTTTTCCCACTGCCCATCTCAGTGCTAGAAATCGCATTCGGGAACTCGTCTTGATTCTCCGTAAAGAGCGGCTGACTATATTCTTGGAATTGTACATCATCATCAGTATCACTAGCGTCACCTGAAACACAATCAATCATATTGGTAATTGAGTAGGTAATAATATCAGTACCAAATAAGTAGGTAGGTACAAGCCTGTTATTCGGTTCACTTATTACTTAACAAATTTAATCACATGACATTGTCATAATATAAACATGAATTTAACTCAGTACTTACTTTAAATAATAATCACTTACCTGTGTTACTCATCTTAATTGTTACTTCGCTTAAATGTCACGCGTGACGCGTCACTTCATCACTTGTTGACAAAGTTGTAAATCGTATTAACTAAAGAAAAATAGTAAAGCAAAACGGCGCCGCACGGGTGCAAGTATCCCCCCACCTACATGCAGCTCAAGTTTATTAGGTAATCCAGGGTAACACGAAAAAAAGCTTTTCGAAAAGATAACCTCTTCAAAGGCTTAAGTCATTGAAGGGGTTAACCCCTTCACGTGGTTACCTTAATAAAGGTGTTAACCAGTACGCTGGGTTTCGAGGATGTAACTCGATCAAAAGGTAACACTGTGATATGAGTTACCCCATGTACGGGTTACCCTGTCCAAAGGCTTAACTCTTAAGCGGGGTTTATCTTATTTGCTCCTGATGTTCAATGACCAGTTTGGAGATAGGATTGGTGATAAGATTGGAGGATATTATGTAGGTATTTATAAATAGTAGGGCTTTCAGTCTCGATGCATTACCGAGTCCCGGGAAAAAAAAAGCGAACCTAGATGTGGTCTCGAAATTACCGGTAATAACGAGACTTTCGAGACTATTTCAAAACAAGGTTTTTATTATACAATTATAATATAATGCATTGTACTTTCCCATTTTTTTCATTACGCTACATCCATCTGTTGTTAGACTTATAACGTCTGTGTCTAAATGAACATCAAACTCCGACAAACGCTATTTAATCAAATTTACACAACCAGTAGCAGTTACTGTTTTTATCTGACTCAAGTCTCAAAAGTCTCATTATTCCCGTGACCCATACTGCTAGTCTCGAGTCTCGAAAATACCAAAAAATCATCGAGACTCTCGAAATTTTCGAGACCGAGAGTCCCGGGATGAAAGCCTAAGCCTAGCCCCCTAATAAATAGACACTTTTTATTTTACATACAAGTATGGAAAGAGTAGCTGCTCCCCTATTAATATGTTGTTTGGCATAATAAGTAAGTAGCCTTTGTGTTAATCTTAGGTAAGTATCAGTTAGCTACTTTTACAACAAAGTTCATTCATATCCAATCGAACGTTTCAGTAACAAACAAACTCACACAAATACCGAAAGGCTTTCGATTTTTTATTTAAGTGCTAAATAAAATACACTTTTAGATTCTAATGATAAATAAGAATCAGAGGCTTGGTGGAATAGTCAATTGATCCATTCATAAGTTGTGATTTGATTCCAGTACATACCTACTTAATTTGGAATAGGTACGTAATGGGCGACAAAATTTTAATTTTTAGTCTGTCATCTACTTAGACTACAAGAAAATATTCGACACATATTTTTTTTCATTCTCAAATTGATGGAAAACTGCTAAGATTAAGCGCATTAAAGTTGAGGAAAGGGGGCTTGTAACGTCATTACCTATTACAAACTGTAGGTACTGGCTAGTGACGTCATGCGAAATTTTGACATTTTGATTACGTTAAAAAAGAAATATACAATATGTGTCGAATATTTTCTTGTGATCTAGATTTTTTTTTTTTTTTTTTTTTATAAATATTCCACACACTTTACACAACGCCATCTAGTCCCAAGCTAAGCTAAGAGCTTGTGTTATGGGTACTAAACAGCTGATAAACATACTTATATACTTCTAAATACATACATATTATAGATAAATTACACCCAGACACAGAACAAATGATCGTGCTCATCACACAAACATTTGTCCTGGGTGGGAATCGAACCCACGACCTCCGGCATAGCAGTCAGGGTCACTAACTACTAGACCAACAGGCCAGTCAATACTAGATGAGTGACTAAAAACTAATATTTTGACAAATATCCCATTATATCCTTACTAATATCGTAAACAGGAAAGTTTGAATGAATGTTTGTTACTCTTTCTCGCAGAAACCACTAAATGGATTTTTATGAAACTTTATAATAATATAGCTCAACCATCAGAATAACACACAGACTATAATTTATTAAGATATTGTGTGAGTTGTCCAAAATAAGCTACTCGAAGCACTAATCCTGCGTAGACGAAGTCGCGGGCACCAGCTAGTGACATATACCTAAGACAATTTGACCGTCTGTCAAGCAGTTTATCGAAGTCAGAAAGGAAGTCACTATGTCAAACAACAGTATTTAGCTGCATCCAGACCGATAACCGATCTCAACTCAACTGGGAAATAGCTAGGCAAAAGATGAATTTGTACCTAAGATTAAAGCGTGAGGTGGACCTTCTTAACCTGATGAATCATGAGGGTTAGAAAGAAGTTCATCACTTTGCCCATAACTTTATGTAGGTACCTACCTACGCTATGTGATACGCGTTATCAGAAAAGCTATAAAGGCATAGGTACATAAAGATCAACTCAAGCCTCAAGTCAAGCATGAACCTACGTACCGTCTATAAAATCACTGCGGGACTATAGTGCATTATATACGCTGAGAGATCACCAGATTGTTGCTTATTGAAGGGGTGGAAAAATCAATGGGCTCTGAACGTTAACCACATTAATTTAGGTAAGATAGATTAATTTAATTAAAGATTTCAAGCTATGCTTGGTGGTTTTCTATCGTAGGTACTGCTAAATCGATCGGGAAATAGCCAGCTAAAAAATAAAAAATATAAAAGTATGGGATGGGATGCAACATGTGTCGATACCCTTGCGCCATCCCATCTTCCTAGTACGGCGGGCTGTGCTGGTGCGGCTGCCGCAGGTGCTGAAAACCTCAAACGGCGAAAATATAACAACCTTATTGGAAGTTATATATTTGAACCATGTGGGGTTGAAACACTTGGGTCATGGGGTCCGAATGCCCATCTAGTTTTCCGGGACATCGCCAAGCGTTTGGTCGACTCTTCACGTGACCAGAGGGCTGGCCTTTATTTCGGTCAGAGAATCAGCATTGCCATACAACGTGGCAATGCGGCCAGTCTTCTGGGCACTTTTCCCGTTGATAGCGATGAGGATGAGTTTTTTGATGCCCTATAATTGGTTTAAAGTTCTTTTGTTTGTTTTTTTTTAGGTAGGTATGTATGTTACTAGTTAATTTAGAGTAAACTTGTCACTCTGTGTGACAAGTGTACTCTAAATTTAAAAAAAAATACTTTATTTTACTAATCGATAGGATGTTTATTAGAGATTTGGTCTTAGAAATGAAAAATGTCATGAAATCTAACATTAATTTATTTTTACATCAATGCAGTCAAAGTGTTCTATTTTTATTTATTTTTAAACTTTTCAAAACTCCTTTTTAAACATCAGTACGTCTCAGAAAGAAATGATCATAGAATTATTATTAACAATCAAACAATTTTCTTATCCTAATAGCTGATGTTTTAATAGTCAGATAACTTTTATCTAAAGAATAAATATGGCAGTTGGACATCTCTTAGGTTAGGTTCGCTCATGTGTAAATAAATTATAAAAAATGTTTTTTTTTATTTGGCTGGTGTGAGAAATACCTATTCATGGCGCCTACAACCCTACACTGACAAAGTGAGAGTTTTTTTTTTCTAACCAAAGCTGTCAAAGTACCCACCATTTTTATTCTCCAGTAGTAAGAGTTTATTTGTCGATTGATACTTAAGTAAAGATAAATTACCTACCAAGATTGTAGTTTTTAAAATTATAAGTAAAAAATAAATAACGTGCCTTATGCTTCTTTTTTCAATCGTGTCAATTAGAGACACAATAGAAAGACAATGACAGCGCGGACACCGGTTTCCTCTCGGGGTTTAACGAATCAAAGGGAACAGTTTACTCTACCTAGTAATCTTGTGTCATAAAAATATTACTCGTACATCTCACTTGTCTTGTACGACTGGACAAAATAGGCTCCCCCATTATAACATTAGAATTAAACATAACTGGTGTAGGTAATGTAAGAATAAATTGCTCCTCTACCTGAATATAACCGTTCGTATAAAACTATATTTTTTACTAAGATAACAAGATGCCAGAAGCCTTTATTAGACTACAGGAACTGAGTCACATTGCACGTTAAGCTTGATCTCAATTGATTGAATCAATATTAAATCAGTCAATGCGAAAAAACATAAATTAGAATCAGGGAACTTGTATCATAATATCCGTAATGTAATCTTAAGAGCAATAATTAATTTACAGCTTACCAACATCAATTCGATGTTCGCATGCAATGAAATCGATAAACGATTATAAGCTGCATCGAAACCAGTTTCAACTTTTCGATATTGACAAAAAAAGGTATTAATGTTGGCCTTGGCCTTAAAGTTTGCACCTCGTCCTTTTAATATCTGATCGAACATAATTTGCAGGTACTTAATGTGATCAGAAACCAGTTCTGTAATAGTAAAATTAATTTTTTAATTTCGTTTATTGGTTTCCCTTTCATTAAAGTTTAACTTTTGTTTTGGTGCGAAAGTGACTGATAAATAAGTAACATGGATCTTAGACGAAAGTAGGTACCTAGTCCAAGAGAGATCTTTTTTGCCACAGTAAATCCATTAATAGTCGTCATGTTGCAGCTTTACTTTAACGCTTTATATTAGGATGCAGTATACCTATTAGTAGTTTAATGGATGTTGCACTATAAAAAACAGCTTTCATGATGAAAGAATTTAAAATAACGCAACCAATAAAAATTTAATATCCCATTGCTACCAATGATAAGTATTCTAATTAACAACAAAAACAAACGAAAAAATGGTTCAGCGAATGTTGCGCAACACACATAGGTAAGTACACACTTTTCATTCATTTAACATTTCACTACAAGTCTAAATGATTGA
Source organism: Euplexia lucipara (assembly GCA_921972225.1). Taxonomy (NCBI): domain Eukaryota; kingdom Metazoa; phylum Arthropoda; class Insecta; order Lepidoptera; family Noctuidae; genus Euplexia; species Euplexia lucipara. The sequence goes on along the minus strand of OV179144.1, from coordinate 8,472,133 downwards.
AAAGAAATGGTTTGATTAAACCAACACGAAAATATTCCTAAGTAATATTAATACGAGTATTATTTGGCTGCTTTAAAAAAAGAGTAATCTTTGTCGCCAATCGCCTTTTTTGACGCATACTAAAGGAAATACGTCCCAATTACGTGTCTTCACAATTGTGGGCTCATAGCAATCTGTTTTATAAAATATCATAGCTGTAAGCGGAACATCTTTTCTTTGAAATTAAGAATTTTCCGAAGTTCGTAGCTTGATTGTAAAGCTTTAAACAATTCTTATATTACAAAGATTCCACTTGAAGGACCACCATATGGCCACACGCCTATTTATCTAAGGTAGCGATTTAATTTCACTATTTTGATGTTCTTAAAGACAACTTCTAACTACTTCTAATCTTAGCTTAATTCAGCTTCCAAAACCTACGTGTTTTTAGAAAGTAAGTGCTAGTTTGCATCTCAACTTCAACATTTAGACTTTTTTAGTAGCAAAAAGTAATAATTAAATCTTCTAAATATTCTCTGAATTAAGTTGGTATTTGTTTGTTATAGAAAAATAATCGAATAATAAAGTATCTTATAATAAATGAGGTTCCTCTGACGGGTTAACGGAGGCATAAATGGGATGGTTTTAATGAGATAATGGCGGTACCTGTCTTTAGAGACCTATTGATGACAAATGATACAAGCAAGTAATATAAATAATACAGTAAATTATAATGACACAAAATACAAGCACAATGCATTAGGCTGAACAATTATTATGATATTATGTAGGTATAATAAACACGCAAGGTGATATAAAGAGCAATTTTCCATAAAAAAATACACTTACGAACGAGGCCGCTGAAAATCTAATGTCGCATGTCGTTCTAAAAATTGTATATATTTTGTACCTACAAAAGTAAACATTAATTCTCTTAAATCTAAACATAGACATTGCTTTCTCTCACTTATTATTCCATTAACTTGCTTTTAAGAGATAAAGCGTAATGTGCAGGAAAAATATTACTTTAGGCATTTTTAACCGACTTTCAAAAAAGGAGGAGGTTCTATGTTCGTGTGTATGTATTTTTTTTTTTTTTTTTTTTTTTTTTTTTTTATGTATGTTACCTGATTTCTCCGCCATTTGTGGACCGATTCTCAAAATTCTTTTTTTATTTGAAAGAGTATACTCCTGAGGTGGTCCCATTTTAATTTGGTGAAGATCTGGTGCTGATCTTCGGAGATATACAACGGAACTCTTCAAAAATAAACAGCAAATCTGTCGTGATTGCTGGAATCGCTTGGATGTTTATTGTTTATACAACATAATGACGTGTCATCACGCCTGTATGTTCTGAGGGGTACGCAGGAGGGTACAATATACCTAGATTTCGTCAGTTAGGTATGTTAATTTTAATTTATTAGGGATTAGTGGAAAACCCTATTATGATGACATGTATTGTTAACAATTAACAATATAAAATAAATTCATGGCAAATATGTTTATGGTAACAACTAAAAATGGAAAAATAAAAAACTTTTTTGCAAAAAATAAAACCGACTTCAAAAAAAAAACACTAAACGGTGTAAAATAACTCTAAATTCGGAAGTCGGTGGCTTATTATGAGTAAGACAAACCCACCAAAGCCACAGACTTCTGAATTTAGAGTTATTTTACACCGTTTAGTGTTTTTTTTTTGAAGTCGGTTTTATTTTTTGCAAAAAAGTTTTTTCCGGTTACTTTTATAAATATAATAACAAATACAACGAAAATTATTTATTGCAGGCCAGCAGGCTTAGCCATACAACAAATTCTATTTCTAAAATAGAAAGAAAATGGCGTATATGGAATCAGCTGTTTGTCAACTGTCAAGTGTATTTCATTTTCAGCTATATTACAAATTCTACTCGTTAACACTTGACAGTTGACAAACTGCTGATGCCATACCTATACGCCATTTTCTTTCTATTGTGACCTTATCGGTTACGATAATAGAAATAGAATTTGTAATATGGCTGGCCAGCAGGATACACAGAATAGTTTTGAAAATACCCTTATGCACAAATAAAGCGTTGTTGCACGCTGTTCTGCTGTTTATTTTATTATTATTTGTTTAACATTTTCTTGATTTGTTAAATAATAATTCGTGATTTCAATATTTGTAAATGTGAGAGTACCATGTATCTATAATATCCATATAATTATGTACTTACCTATATACTAAAATGCTTAATCTATCTTAGAATAGTATGTTATTTTTTTTTAATTCTAGATTTTATATACATCGTATTCACATATAATGTATTTTTTATTGTATACCAAATTTTGTAAAATCTATTTAAAAAAAGAAGTATGGAGTTTCTTGTCCATTCTTCTTCATACGAAACTACCTTTTCGAAGGGGCAACTAGAATCATTATATTTTATTTAACTTGTAAGTTTAACGTTCAAAAGTGCCTTTTGAATGGCCTAATTGAAATAAATGATTTGACTTTGACTTTGACTTTGTATTGTTTAATCAACTTTGGATTAAATATTATGTAAATATGTGAGCACCATGTATCTTTCAATACGCTCATACAATTACCAGCCGCGTTGCTTATTTTATATCACCTATCTCAGGATAGCTGTTTTTTTTTTCTCATGGTAGGCACATCGTCCCCATATATAATCTGATTATGTATACAAACATTGTAAAATCTATTTTAAAACAGTAAGTATGGAGTTTCTTGCACATTCTTCTCCATACGAAACTACCTTTTGGAATGTGCAACCAGAATCATATTAATTTAATTTATTTGTAAGTATAACGTTCAAAAGTGCCTGTTTTCAGGCCTAATTGAAATAAATGATTTGACTTTAACTCGTGACTTAAACAGATCGTCTAACGGGTTCATATGAACTAGGGAACACCAATGCAGGCAGGGAATCCCACTCCTTGGCTGTGCGCATAATGAAAGAACAGGCAAAACCCTTCGTGCGAATGTGTGGAACATCTACAAGGAATGGGTGATAGCACTGATAACCAAATGTTAAACCAAATAGCGTTCATGTCTCAGCTAATAGTAAATGATGATGTAGTCGTCGATGGATCACAATATCATCATCATCACCACCGGATTCGCAATAGCTTTGATGGAACGAAGTGACTGGAACTTAGTTGATTTATGTATTTATTTTCGTGTTGCAAACATATTCATTTTAGCGGCCAATATATTTTTATGCAGAAGCGACTACAATTTACAACAGTTTCAGTTACGTGTAGAATAGTAGTAGTAATTACTGTAATTTCTCGCTTACATATTTTTGTGGTCCTTTCATTGCTTCTCTTCAACATTCATCCAAGAGGACCAGTAATTTCGGAACGACAAAAATAACAGTCTCCGCAGACAGTGATTCTGAAAATAATGACGACAGCTAACTCTTATGTGGTAAATAGATAACAACAACACTTTTGATATTCTAAAGCTCATCCCGAAGTTTAATATCCTGTTCAGCAAAGCCTGTCAGTCTCCAGTGCATAATATCAGACTACATTCCCGCACAAAGACTTTTATATCAGCTTCATCATTTCATACGCTCCTGGTACTGTTTGGTCACAACTTCGCGCTTCAAAAGGCGTTTATGGAGGCAACATTATAAGCCCGCGTTTTCATCACAAACTATTTCTGTTTTATGCTCTGGGCCTCATAAACAACGATATTTTAACCGTTCGTGTAATAAAACCGAAATGTGTAATGTCTTTTCTACTCCAATTTACATTTGAAATTGTTTTGTGAACTACATATTCGTAAAGATAACTGCTTTGGAGTTGTTCAGATTTTCTTTTTTTTTAGCAAATTTTCATTCAACGTGGCACTGCGGGCAGTCTTTTGGGCACGTTTCCCGTTGACAGCGACGCAGATAATTTTATGAAACCCTATATTTTTTTTACTTTTCATTTTGTTTGTATTATGTTTATTGGTAGGTACATAATAATTTCCTATTTGTAATTACAATAAGTTTTTTGCTTAACTTCGTTCCTGTAATATCAGTGATACTTCGTCCTATCAACACTAATTCTGGTTCAATCTATCAGAGGGTTTCAATTCAGGGCGGGCATAAAACGTGTCACTCAAATATATTACATATCCAAGGTCTTACCGTTACACCTACATTTTTTTTTTACTGTAAAAATTCTCGAGAATGTTTGAGTGTTTCCTGACGCATTTTTTTAGTAAAGAATTACAACTTCCCCTAGAAACAGTATACAGTTTACAAACAAGTATATTAAAACTTTAAATTGATACTAACGTATCAATTTAAGAGATTTATGAGCAATGCCACACTTTCGCAGAGTAAGAATGTACCGAATCACACACAACCAAGTTGGAAGAAACCTCCTTCCTATAAAAAAATGTAATGACATTAAAAAAACAGTAAACTATCTAGGTTATGGTGTGTCTAGGTAAATAAAGAATTGTTTTATTTTGACAACAAGGTACACAATCTAATACATGAAGACGGTAAGTATGTCCCAGATAAAATGACTCCAAGTAAATCTTCAATAACGGAACAAGGAAATGCAGGACTATCTTAAAATGGGACATCAAGATGAACCGAAAAAGTTTGAAAAGAAGCTTTTATCAAAATAAACCCTTTTGCACAAGTTCAAAGCCTTTTTATAAAAAAAAAACTATTCAATCTCTTTGGCCTTTGGCAATATCGACCATCTGAAAGAAAATTGCGTGACGTAATCATCGAACACAAAACAACAAACATTGCCAAATTCTTAGTTGTCTTTGAATGCTGTCACTATTGTTATTGTTTTTAAATCGTTTTACGATTTTGTGACGTAACTGCTAAATATATAAGTATGATTATCAGCTGTTTAGTGCCCATACCACAAGCTCTCAAGCTTAACTTGGGACCAAATGGTGTTGTGTGGATAGTTGTGGAATATTTATTTATTTTTATTTTATTTTAATTGCTCAATAGCTCACTACAAGCCATAGGTACTATTTGTAAGAAATATATAAAGAAAAATGCGTTTATTGGCATCACAGCATAATAAATGTACCAATTAATAAAACTATGAAAAACAACCGACTTCTTAAAAAAAACTAACAGGTGAAAATAACTCCAGTTTCGGAAGTCTGTGGCTTTGGTGGTTTTGTTTTGTTCATTATTGGCCACCGACTTCCGAAACTGGAGTTATTTTCACCTGTTAGTTTTTTTTTAAGAAGTCGGTTGTTTTTTTTGTAAAAAAGATTTTATTTTGTAATTTTTAGTTTCTTTATATGCAAAGAAAGTCTTTCAAAACTTGAAAGAATCATTGAAATTGGATAACAATTGCTTAAGAAGTTCTATCTCTAAACATTAATCTGTACATCTCTGCCGGCCCCTTTTAAAATAGAATGGTGTAATGTTATGTTGTGGAAATACAAAAGCTCAGCATAGACATCTGACTATAGCAATCGCGAATAATTTGCTGTTATGCGTTAAAGAGTTCCGTTGCCTGTCTTCTTCATCAGTTTTTCTTCACCAAATGATACTTTCTAAATGAAAATGCTTGATTTGTTACTAAAAATGTTGAAATCGGTGCATGTGTGCCTATATTTTTTGAGGAGTTCCCTCAATTCCTCGAAAATCCCAAATGGGACCAATCTGTTTGTATACCCTATCAAACAAAAAAAGAATTTTGAAAATCGGTCCATAAATGATGGAGTACAGCGGTAACAATCCCTAAAAAAAAAAAAAATATATATCCTACAACCGAATTGAGAACCTCCTCCTTTTTTTGAAGTCGGTTAAAAATAACAGGACACAAAGAATGTAATGCTAAAAAGACCTGAATAATGGCAGATGAGAACAGAACACAGACTGTGCTATCCACCTCTATTGCTCGGTGGACCAGAAACCTCTCCAAATTCATTCCAGGAACTCTTTTCTTAACACTATGATTAGAAATCGAACAATAAAGTAGCTACTTAGCTTTGACGGAGGTAAACTTAACTGTACTCGAAGGGAATGGATATTATATGAATAGATAAAATAGCTGATAACCTTTAACCTGAACCTTTTGGCGCAGCCGTGAGACATGCCAATTTTGTGTCTCTTTTTTTTGTTATGATGTTTTTTAAATGTGCGTGTGTCCAGCTGTTGCCAATTTTCTTTCTTTCTTTCTTTGATAATATACGGACAACACCGACTGTCTGCTGCTATGAGCTACTTAGGACATTGCATACTACTTATACTAGGTACCTGCCTCGTTGGTCTAGTGGTCGCAGCGTGATCTCCTGGGTTCGATCCCCAGGTCGGAAGTGTTATTGTGTTTTTCTAACTGGAATTTCTCAGTAGCAGCCCGGAGTCTGGATTTGTGCCCCATTGATGGCACCAGGATCGCCCCCTATTACATGGGACTTAAAACATAACTGGCGAAATGTGGGTGCAGTACCAGAAACACCTCTGCCTAGCCCATCGGGCATTACAGGCGTGACGTTATGTATGAATGTTATACTAGTCTGTTGGTCTAGTGGTTATTGGCCCTGATTGCTATGCCAGAGGTCATGGGTTCCATTCCCACCCAAGACAAATGTTTGAGAGATGTGCACGTTCATTTGTTCTGTGTCTGGTTGAATTAATCTATAATATGTATGTATTTAGAAATAATTGTATAAGTTTTTTTGCAGGTATTGTCTAGTACTCATTGCGCAAGCTCTGCTTAGTTTGGAACTAGATACATACACTTACCTTTACTAGAAAAACATCGAGGTAGCCGTTTCTGTAATTCATACCGGTGTGACAGTCTCTCTCGTAAACTGGATGTGCCATACTGAAGCCTATCTACAGCACATAGCAACAAGATAGACAGTTCTCGTTAAAATTTCACCATCTCAAGTGGCCCACAGCCACATGACACCGGCCATCGAGAGTAATATGACATTGAAATCCCAAATTGGCACTTTTGAACGCAATAAAAATGTCCCGAGATGTTAGACATTATTTATAACGTAGGTACTTGGAACAAGAAATATGAGCAGTTCTTTAAATAAATAGTCGTATTAATGATGATATATGACGATTTTCTAAATATTAATCAAAATTTAGAAATGACCGAGTTGCGAGAGTTATGTCACTCTAACGTGCCGTGTTTGTAAACAAAAATGCGTTTCTCACGCACATAAATTATTAGAAATTGTGACACGAATAACATTCAATTATATTGTAGCGTCAACAATATTAATATCTGTTCACCGCTCCCCATAACTTTCAACAAGAAGCCATAACTTTGTGTGTGTGCGCGCCTTCACTTCAAACTCTTGAACAATCTTGAGAACGCACGAGTGTTAGAACCTATAAATTATTTAGGTAAGGTAGTTTAAGTTTTAGCGGGTTTACACATCAATAAATAATCCCCGCGTAGGTGCTTACATACCAGGCAAACTTAATTTATATCCCCCACTGCGACATGACACTCGTAAGGCAGCAATACCAGAGTTACGATCCCCCCGAGATCAAATTCGTCACCTGAGAAACTGTTCCCACTTTAAAACAATGCGATACCATGAAACTGTTTAAACACGCTGACAATTTAATGTGATTGGATTCTATCTACAGGGGCATGCATCATCCTCTTCCTCTTATGCCAAGTTATTTAGAATCAGCGCAGCAAATCTTCTTTCATACCTTACTATGTTATCACCTCGATATTCACCTCTTTCCCAGCCATACCCTCTTTCACGTAATCCTTCCATCGTTTCTTTCTCTCCACATTCATAATCAAAACTTTTTCAACTGCATAGCATAGCCTCATATTTTCTTCGCATTGCAAACCCACGCCGTGACAACCGATTATTGCCCAAATTAACGTAGCGATGCACCCGAATACAGCTGCATCAGCGTGTAGTGAAATCAGAGCGGGATATTCATTACGCAATATTTCCCTCCCACCCTAGAGAATCGCGATGAAGCGTATATGGGGGAAAAACGGCGAACTTCGTTTCACAAACAAAGCGCGCGCCTGAAAGGGGCCTGTGAAAAAACATTTTCATTGTGTCTGCGAGTCGCTCGATTTTTAATCTTCCCTGCGTCCCTCTCTAAGTTTATTGTGAGCCTTGCGAATCAGTTGGTGACCGTCACTGGAGCCTATGCTTCCCATCGATTACTGAATCGCCCAAACATCCCAAACTTCATATAAAACAACACTCTAAAAAAAAAATGGTTGCTCCTAACAGGATTGTGATTATTGCAATCAAGCATCTTGATTCCATACGAGCCTAACAAGACGTTAGATAAATCAAATAAGGTGATTTTTATTGCTCTTACTATCTGCTTCTTAACTAGAACAATTAGAACCTTAGTCAAAGTCAACATGAAAATGACCATTATGACGAATTCAACTTATTAGATTCATCTATAATCTTAGTCAATTTAAATCTGAAAATGACTACTATAACTACTTATGATTACTAAATTTGACTAAGGACTTGGTCATTGCAACAAAATCATCTTCGTAGATTCGACTAAGAACTTGGTCATTGCAACAAATGCATCTTCGTAGATTCGACTAAGAACTTGGTAAGTTTAACTAATTCATCTTCGTAGACTCAGCTAAGACCTTGGTTATTTTAATTATTTGAAGTACTATTAAACTATTTTACCATAATCAATTCAACTTTGACCTTGTTCAATTTAAATCTCTTAATATTCATAACAATCAATATGTTTATTTGAATAAGCTACTAATCTTGTTAGTTACTAATATGAAACATTATTAAGCCAGCAAAGTTACTCTTAATCGAATGTACTGAGACACTTTGTCTCAATAACTAGCGCCAATCTATTAATTGGGTCAGCACTTCAAATGCGTATTTAGGAGCCAGTATTAAGTGTTTTTTTATAAATACAACCCTTACCTCCGGTTTCTGAAATCCCGGTCAATTTGAATATACCTATGAGTATCACCTCTTGTGATTCGTTAATTTTAACGATGATCAAAATGACAACCAATCATATCACTTGACATGAGATTTAACATTTCTCAAAATTTTACCGGCATTTCAGAAATCGGGGTTAAGGGTTGTATTTATAAATATCACTAAATACTGAGAGTGCTCTTATTTACGCATTTGAAGTGCTGATCCAATTAATGAACCTAGCACCTCAAGATCATACCCAGAATACTGTCTGAATTGAGAGCAATTTATCAATAAAAGTATGATATCAAAACATGATCGTTTTTGCTCTATTCCCAAAATACGAATGTTTAACTACTCTATTTGGATATTTAATCTGTCTCGATAGGTAACTATTTTGTCTAACAACATTTTTCTAAGTGGCTGACATGTTAGGTACCTACAAAAATTTGGTCGAAATGAAACAAAAATATAATTACAAACAATAAAATATATTCATGGAATGCTTAAATAGTACAGCGCAGAGCGGTTACATATTTTTTCCATTAGGTACTTAAAGTACATAGCGGGTGTAAGTAACAGTAGCCCAAGGAACTTTGACTAATGGTTTATTTTGACATATTTTCAAAGTGGAGCAAAATAATTGTTTCTCACCTAGATTTTTTGAAAACGAATCTATAACAGGACCTATGCGAAAAATGTCATCTACTTGGTTTACCTTTAAAAAAAATATCTTTTAGTTGTAGTTGATGCTGAAAATTACGTTTTTTAAACCCCTTTTGATGAAGTACCACACAGGGTATGTGTCGATGCCTTACTCTGCATTAAGAGCTTGATTGCTTGACGGGTTTCTGCACTCGATTTCACGTGCTTTACAAAGCCTTCCCGGGCTTCAACTTTACTTGGTTTCCAGCTTTGACCTGCATCCGAACTGCGTTTCTTCTTTTGTTTAACTGCCGCAGTGTTTATAAAAACGATGAATCTTCTTTCGATGCTGTAAACAAATAGAAGAAGTAAGCAACAAATATTATCACAATAACAAATAAAATAAAACTTTTGTATTATTATATTATATGAGCAGTTTCCCATCGGCAAACCACCTATACTCCATCCGAGTAGGTAGTTAACTAAAGGTAAACAATCATGACAAGTCTTTTTACATAAACGCTTATTAATTAAATACAACTACTGTTTAAACAATTTTTTTAATTGATCATGTAATCGTTTTTGTTGTATCTAAATTTGTTTTCAGCTGCATTTTATTTTTAAACTGTGTTATTAACTAAAAATACATGTCGAAATTGTTTATCTTTTGTTAACTACCTAATCGGATGGAGTATAAATGCATATAGATATATCTTTCATACTTACAATTGGTAAGAGTGACCAGTTCATGGAAAACATGGTTCTGTTGGTTTTTTCTTACAAACAGTTCCTGTAGCTTGATTTTCAATAATGGAAAATTAATAAACAAATTGTCTTTGTTAATACAATGTGCAGCATCGAATTCTAAATGCATCTGGAAAATAAAAATGCATATTTATTAATACAATGAACATCAACAGAAAAAGACACTTTTATTTTTAATTTTCAGTCAGTTATATCATGCCAAAACAATACTGTATCAATTTCAATGAATTATAATTGGGAATGCTTATAAACAGTATTACGGCTAATTATCTTGAAATTAGACAAAGCAGATCATGTAGGTATTTAGTGACTGATGCAAATATAGTTTTTTATGTATGGGCTATATTTAATTCCACAGGATTACATAGTAACTACTCACATACTCGTACCTACAGGTTATTAGAACAAGGCGAGAACGTGAAAATGGGAGAGAAAGGGTTCCCACATCCACTTTTCTCGTAATTCTCTCTCGTTATTAATAGGTATATGGAGCAAACCCGAAACAGTATGTGATAGGGTACCTACCTATTTCCTTACACAACATGAATATCACCCGGGGGCCTCCGAGTTTATTACATTTTCAATCAGCACCATAAAAATAAACTAGCGAGTGAAATACTTACGGGTGATACTGGTATTAGAGCCTCTAACCCCATGTTTTGAGGAGTTCGCTAACGTTTTCCATTTCAATCCTTAATAATAGTATCTATGTTACACTTTTAATTTATTAGTCACTGCACTTGTAGCTAATTAGTTAATCTAATCGACGGTTATTCCAAATACTCTCGACACTGATAAACACTGAAATTACTTGATACTACAAAGATTCTTAGAATAGGAGCACTGGGAGCACAGCAGAACTAAGCGGCGCGTGCGGAGCTCTCAGCTCAGCCGCGCGCGCGCGTGTGTGCGGGGCGGGGTAGCCGGTAGGAAGGAATAGGGAAGGGTGGATCTCTTGAAGTCTTGAATAAATAGATCAATCGAATGATAAATTCAACAAATATGAAAGTCGATTCAACGTTTTAGTTATAATAGAATGTTACATTAAATTTTAGTTGATGTAATTATCAGATCTTAGTTAAATCAACTACGACATGTTCGTTAATTTTATAAATCAAATTTATCGAAACTATCATTTGATTTGATTGCTTTAACTATTTTATTCTGAATTAATTCAACAGACGTATTTGTCTAAGTTGACTAAATAAAAATGAATAAGTCATACAAAAAAGTTTAGAGTGATACAATCAACAATAATACATGTTAAAATTAATAAACAAACCTATATTGTTCGTTCAATCACAAATGAACTTGCTGTTGTAATTAATCAGCAATGGTTGAGTTGCATAATATCATAGTTGTGTTATTCAATTTAACGTCAACTAAGAGAAAATCGCTCTTAGTTGGCTTCAATTTTTTAGAGTGAACCCACTTCTGCAAAAGTTTATGAACTAATTTAATCCGCATACCTATTGAATATAAATAAGTCAGATAAAATTTCAGAACTCAACCACGTAAAGTAATAAAGTTTCAATTTGAAATCTGTCAACAAAAGTTTAATTTATTAGTTACAGTAAAATTTTATTGTTATATGTTTCGCGACAATATAAACTTGCTACCTAGTGGTTCACCGACTGACACGCTTGTTTGACCCCAGATTTTAATTACAGTGCTAAAACACGGAAATGGGAATGTGTTATTTACATAAAAGAGGTGCGATGTTGCAGATTATACAGAAACATGCGAAACTTGCCTTGAAAAGGAACCTGTATTTACTTTTTTAAATCACCACCGGATTTAGGACAGATGAAATGTGTCACACTAATAAATTTCGGCCTAACTATTTGAAACTATCAATTCGTTCTTCGTAAAGACGAGACGATTCTATAGCGTCTAGTTTATCATGATCCTCATCAACTGAAAAACTTTTCCCTGTCTCCTTATAATTTGTGGTCAATGCGGGGGGAGCGGTGTTCTTCCTTGGCTGGCCGTTAGATGTGTGAAAGGCAGGGATACACTTGATGTCCCTCATGTTTCATTCATGGCGTTGAAGACGATGTTGTGACGTGTTCACGGCTCCGAGATACAGTCATGCATTGATCAGTATTGTTGCGAATTGTTTGGATACACAATACATATTGTGGCTTTTGAACCAGTTACATATGAAACATATACATTTCGCATTGTTTTGAATACCAGTATGGTCTTTAATAAAGAAATTCCTCGTTGATTAGATAAATAGTTGATAAAATAATATACTATTCCTCATCATCTGCCTGTAATGGTCCCCCTTCCTGGAATATATGCTTCTTTCAACCTCTTCACGTGAATGTGGCTTGGTGTGAGTTGCCTTTTCTGTCGGAATTGTTCATACCACTATTTTTGCATTACCCAAAGGATGACTGGTAGAAAATGGCATAAGTCCGCCTCTGTACATTTATGTGCCAACATATGTTTAATGTTTTTCATTTACTTATTTGTTGATGTTGAGGCTCAGAAGTTAAGGCGCCTCTACCTCTCATGCACGAGGTTGTAAAATCCGGGCAAGTACCAAAGTGACTTTTTCATATGTACTGTCTAAGTTTATCTTAGACATCATTGACATTGGTGAAGGAAAGCATCGTGAGGAAACCAGGACTTAAAGTTAATATAAGTCTGAAATCGCCATTCCGCTTTGAGCTAGCGTGGTGATCAATGCTCGCGGCTTCTCTGTGTGAGATAAGGCCTTTGCCCTGCAGTAGGACAGTAACAAGCTGGTATTGTTATTATTTTACTTATTTGTTATCTTTTGATTGCGTATTTGCGTAATGTAGCATGTCTTTTGTGTGCAACAAACTGGTTCATCTATCTATCTAAATAAAATTACTATCTCCGAATGTGAAGTTGTAAGACATGGTGTCTACAAGCTCTTTTCGTGCACTGCCTCCATAACACCGATCGTTGCTCAAAAAAACTTATTAAGTCTACGAAATTGGATCGCCAGGTAAAATGGTAATTCGAAAAGTATTCTTAGAAAATTGTTAACACTAAGTTTGCAATTAATAACCAGATTGCGTGCTGAACAGTTTTTGTTTAAAGGGGTCAAGAAATGTGACATTAGTGGAGTAATTTGTTATACTGCAACTATAAAAATGCAGTGTTTATTTCTCCATGCATACTTAATGAAGATTGAACTAAGTCTAACTTGGCTATGACTGTAAGTTAACGAACGTAAAAGCATGTATGTAAGAATCATAGCAGGTAGCGTTCTTTACTTAGTTTCTGCCTACCACCATGGGAAGCGTGAGTTTATGTAAGTTGGTATAAGTTTATGCATTATGCTTTGACTTAGCTGCCACTTGATTTGATTAGGTTAAATTATTAATAAGAGGAGGACTGCCTCGCAGTAGAAGCACTACTGTCGAGTATGGGGTATAGGGGTCTATTCCTGGGTCAGGTTAGTGTTATCGGGTTTTTCCATCTGGTATTTATTAATGGCACACCAGAACAGGAAGCCGTCACCAAGAAAGTATTGCTAGGGGCTAGAGCGGGGTTTGTCCTTGCCTATTTATTATTTAATCAATATAATTATATCCTTAATAATGTAAAAACCTACTGGTATAAAGAGAGTTGGTTTGGAGTTTTTAAACCATTCTCATTATTTTGATTGTTGATTCACAATTTCTACTATTCTGGAATAAATTTAAAAGTAGGTACCCAGTACTAGTGAGAATAAAAACTCCCATAACTTGTACCACAGACCTGTGGAATAGAACAAGGGGAATGGAGACTCCTAAATAGTTCAACTATTTTGTAACACCTTAGAACGTAGAACTATTGAGAAACATAAATCACATTAGTTCTAACGTTGAACTGTTTAGCAGAACAAGTGAGAAAAAAACATAAAATTCGACTTAACGGTTTTAAAGATATAAATAATTTGACTTAGACTAATTCGCTGAAAAATATAAAAAACAATGAATAGGTAGTTTAAAATATAAGTCAAATTAAAGTCGGTTATATTAAAAAGCTTAGTTAGCACTCCTCTAATTAAAATAATTATGGGAGACCATACAGCTTATGAATATTTAAGTGACCCTGCCCACTCAAACGAAGCTTAGTTTGAAAAGCCAGTGGATTTAAAGTACTCAGGTGAGCTAATTAACTCTTGATTTCTGAAAGCTCTAATCAAATTTTTAATCAGTAAATGTTTGAAGGAACAGAGGTAAGTAATGTAGGTATGGCTGAGGAATGAGCTTGAGTATGTTTGGATAGCAAAAATGTAATTTAATAACCAGCCATTGGGATTTTTTCCCTGACTTGGGTGTATTTGACAGAAATATACCATTTTATTCCATCATCTGTCCATAATACCGATATATTTGAGGTCGGTGCAGCGTGACTTCTTCAATACAGGGATATAAGTAGACATTGACGCACAAGACTGATACCGTAAGAAGAAGAATAATGAAACATCAGAAAGAATCGTAGAAATTAGGAACAGCGAAAATGCTGGAGGATAAAATCATGTACAAAAACATGATTCTGGACCTTGGAAGAATTTTGGGTTTACTTAATTGGGCAATTGGAATAGTAGTCATTGGAATTTATTTCGTATCGGTAGGAGAGTTCAGTGACCTATCCTGGTGACGAGCTCTAGACGGCCGCGTGGATGTCATGCGGCGCTGCCCCTTCTAGGAATCCTTCTGGAATAGCCAACTCCAACACAAATTTGAAGTAGTCTTAGTAAATTAGGAAAAATTATTTTGTTAACATACTGGGGTAATTTAAATACAGTCTTAGTATATGATGTATACTCTAAAATTTCTTTTGATGTTACTTTGGTTATCGTTTTGTTCGACGATTCCACTCTGTATCTATATCTCTATTTATTGCCATCTACACAGTAATATTCACACTATACATCAGCTCTCATCACAACAATCATCGTTGTTGGTCTTCCTATAGTCTTCTAAACCTCGAATGATATGTCTATTTCTATGCAACATATTCTTAATTATTCGACGAATTCCAATCATAAGTAATTCGTTTTCATCGCCGTCTTGTTATTGTGCTTTACGAGTTTTTAATAACTTCGTGAATTATAAACTATATTTATAAGCAGTATCGTATGAATATTAATAGATACTATCGTCCAATTCATTGGTGACCTATGTAAAATCCACGAATTAATAAATGATAAAGGTCGCATAAACAAATTCTAATTAATTTTGGACTAAAAGTACCTAAGTAAGATTTTAGTTGCGGTCACGATTTTTATCTCCATCATTTTCCAACTACAACCTTTTTAATCGATATACGGAGTCATAAGTCAATCCTCATCAAATTAACAACTAGTCCATCAAAACCTATTACTAAAATTAAATCGCATAATAAAAACGTTTTAGGAAATAAATTTCGCCCAGTGGCACTCCCAGTGGTTCAAGAATTATGAATAAAACATGCCACAGTTCTTGCTACGGACCGGCTATCTGTCTTGCGTTGCGAGGCACCTATCCATCCATTATACAAGGTGTTATTGTGCTTCCTGCCTTATGGCACATCATTTTGTGGGCCCCAGAGGCCCATTGAAGCAAGATCGAGCGTATTGTTGTTTATTGTTTCCTTAAACCCGCCGTAACAAAGCGTAAGGCGGAAAAGTTGACCCACTCACGTGTGTATTATCGTCGCCCATCTTAGGCCTGTTTTTATCCACATACTTAGGTACCTCTAGGTCTCGGTTAATTCATTCCATACTTATTATAGAATGTGGTTTGGAGAAACTTGCTCGTTGTAAGTCACTCGTTATTAGTCCGAAGTTCTAACAAGAACCCGCGTTGTAAACATTTAATCACACCTTTAAATCTTGAAGAGATAGGTAGGTGTAAGTATAGTACCTGCACCCACATTTTGCCAGTTATAGTTAATTTCTAAGAAATATGTAAGCGGACCTTTTGTCATCAACCGGACATTTCAGGTTGAATAAGCTCGTAAGTCGTAACACTGCACGACCCAGTAATCCGCCCCTGGATTTAAATATAAAAAAAAAAGATTTAATAATTTAAATAATAGTAGCCCATCGGTACTGGGAACGGGGTCCAAGCTACCGGTGCCGGTGGTCAGGGCTCAAGGGAGAGGAATCGCCTAACGAGGCGAGCCGTGTCCAGAAGTACTGCTTTCTGAATGAAACCCTTGATCCAGCTGCCAAACGAGAGCCTCTTCAGGTATTAATCGAGGCTACTGACTATTATGCCTTTGGCAGACACGACGATCTTATTACTATATTAAATAGCTATGCCTTAATATTCTAACCAGGATTTTAATGCCTAGAAATGAAGAATCGAGCTATTTACAAATTCTAAAGCGAACTTTATTTGAGATGTAGATAGCAACATGCTCACAGAGCTTTGTTCCAAGGAGTCTTTACAGTCAGGCAGTACATACAAACTCGCCACATAATTGATGAAGAAACATCATGTGCTTGCTAACGAGGCTAGCAGTACTGCCTTCAAACAACGCGGATCTTGGCAATTAGCCGGGAAACACTAGAATTAAGAAAGGCGGGGAACTAAGTACTTTTACACATTCTACACGAATGCACTTACCTACTTTGTCAGCTCGACTCGTTGCTTAGTTATTAATTATTTTGACTTGCCTTATTTGTGCGATTTTTGTCCCTAAATTTCTTATAAATTTTGGGGCAAGAATAACAAAAAACGATCAAGAACGAGTTGGACCACAAGATGATAATGATGTGAAGCAAACCGAAAAATCGCGTAGTTTTTTTTTGTATTTTGTTATAAAGTTGTTAATAAAGCGGCTACAGACACACAAATACATACACACATAGACACACGCACACACACGCACACGCACTCACACGCACACGCACACACACGCACACACACATACACACACACACACGCACACTCTCTTTTTCACACACTGTAAAATATCAACTGCCTATCTATTACGGTTTATCATACAGACCGACAGACATACAACGCAGGCTTCCTATCACGGTTCCATAGGCACCTTTTTGGTACGGAACCCTAAAAAACCTATATGTTTTTTTATGAATACGTATTCTTGAAGGGCTCAAGCCAAAATTATTCAACATTTTGAAGAAGAAAATAAGAAATTCTAACAATAGATTCCAAGTGAGCTTATTTTTAGATACGAGAAGTACTTTCAAGAGTGATAAAAATAACTCGTAGAAATAATAAGTTTTGTTTGGGAACTATGAAAATAAAAACGTCTTCCCCATAGAAAGTTACGTAAACTTACCGAGAAGGTGCCCTCATACCAAAAGTCGTGTAACAAAACTTGTATACGTAGATAAGGTGTTACCTAATAGAAAAGACCCTATTATTGCTAACATAGACTCGAAAAATGAAGTCAGGGGGCTGCTTCTCATTGACTTGGGGCTGGTAGAAGAACTTAATAACGTTGCACATTTACTAGACTTGTCTAAAAATGTCTAGAGTTTGAGATACCTCTTATGCACTAAGTTGTGATTCAAATCCGGGCAGTTTCATTAGTTTTATATACTTAAGCCTGAAACTGCGTTTACATCGAATCAACCGCATGACGATTATCTAACGCTTGTTCCTTATAACTTAACATAACATCACGCCTGTAATCACCGAAAGGTTATGCAGAGGGGTAGGTATTTGGAGGTATGAGGAGCAGGGTGTAAAGTTCCTCATCCACCATTGAAAAGGGAGGATCCTCCGACCAAACGGGTGTTATGTCTGGTGGGCTACCTACTGCCCGTCGGTTGTTGTTAGGAACTTGCATACGTTCAAATCGCGCAGATAACTTTAATACCGTGATGTAGGATATCAGTCATTTTGCCAGTTATGTTTAAGTCTATGTAATAGGGGGCCAGCCTTTTGCTAATATCCGGGCACAAATCCAGGCTCCGAGCTGCTATTACGAAATTCCACATAGAAAAACTCAACAACATCTTGCCCAACACTTCGACGTGGGAACTGTGCGCGAGTAGTACCTGTGTTGACTTTGTTCAGTCTAATTATTTATAAACTCGCACAATAGTTAGTGCCGTGTACTGATTCTTATAAAGTCTAATAGCATTAACGATAATACATGTGATACGTTATATATTTCGTGATAAATACTACTAATAACTATGTAGTGACTACAAACAATCAAACAGTGATTTTATAGTACCGCCATTAATTTAAATAAACCGTGAGAACCAACTTACTGAGTGCTACGCGTAAGTGACACGATATTCACGGCGCTTACGACGTTCTTCTCGCCGCCTTACGCATCGAAAGGTCGTCGGCAGGCGAGGGCCTTTATTAACGTGCGTTTTATTAGAGTGCAGGGGATTTTTGTTAATTTTTTTACATCTTTGGTGAATCTAAAACAAAGTCGTGCATAATGATTTGTAACTGTTGCTCAGAGCTCATAGCTGAAGGAGGTGCGGTAGTAAAGTGCTCAACTTGCCCGAAATCCTACCACCATTCCTGCCTCACGCAGCTGGGTTGTGACTTCCAACTAACTGAATTGCATAATTGGATATGTCCGTCCTGCAAGCCGAAGAACCAAAACGCAGATAACACCCCAGTGCGCAGCAGACAGGCAAGTGATCCTAATGTAACGCATAGGAAAAAAGAGTCTTCGGTAACTATCCTCAACGATGAAGCTCCTGTCACATCGAGTGAAGTTTCTCGTATTATGAAAAAACAGATTGATGAACTCATGCGACACCTCAACCAAACTTTGGCGAGCTATGTCAACACGCAAATGAAGGCGATTACGGATAGGTTAGAAGGGCTTAATACATCAATGGAATTTATGAATGTGAAGTTTGAAGAAATGAAGACTGAGTTTTCCGTAAACACCAAAGTCGTTATTGATCTTAAAAAGGAAAACGAGCACCTTAAAACTACTGTCAATGACCTAGGTGTAAGGCTATCTCAGATTGAACAACAAGCACGCTCTACGAATGTGGAAATTCAATGTCTGCCTGAACACAGTAATGAAAATCTTGTATCAACAGTGTTGAATATTAGTAAGGTTATATCTAGCGACTTAACTGAGAATAACATACATCATGTTACAAGAATCGCAAAACAAACCCCTTCTAGCAACCGCCCGAAGTCTATCGTCGTTCAATTTAGTAGTCCACGGGTTCGCGACCACTTTTTGGCAGCTTCTATTAAATTTAATAAAAATAAAACTTCTGATGAGAAACTCAACACGGCTCTTCTTGGGATTGGCGGTAAAAAGGAAAATGTCTATATAGTAGAACACCTATCGCCAGTTAACAAGGCGCTGCACGCCGCGACCAGGATCAAAGCAAGGAGTCTGGGTTACAAGTATGTGTGGGTCCGTGGCGGCAAGATTTTTGTAAGAAAACATGATGGTGCAGACTATAAATATATCAGGGATACCGCTTCGCTGGATAAATTACAATAAGCAATAATAGTTAGTTATGTAGGTTAAAAATCAGGTATAAGATTGTCAGTAATTAAATTCGATCAGTTAAAAATTTATTATCAGAATGTAAGGGGAATTAGGACTAAGCTGAGTGACATTTACCAAAAAGTTGCTTGCTGTTCTTACGATATAATAATGTTTACTGAAACTTGGCTACTGGATGGTATATTTGACTCAGAGATCATGGATAGGCGTTATGCTATCTATAGGCGAGATAGATCAAAAAATATTTTAAATAATAAATCTGACGGTGGTGGAGTTCTCATCGCAGTATCTACAAAACTTGAATCACAGAGATTGTTCAAATTTGAAAGTTGTTGCGATGATCTCTGGGTTAAGTTGTCATTTGGAGGGGGTAAGAAGTCTAAAATAATCTATATTTGTACTGTGTATTTGCCGTCGCCGTTACAGCCAAGAGTTTTGGAACACTTTGTTGAAAACACCAACCATGTCTTGGAACATGCCGATGAATGCTTGATCGTTGGTGACTTTAATATGAAAACTATTAACTGGCTTGGGTCGCGTGGTGATGTCATAAGAAATTCCTCAAAATACCTGCACAGGCTTAGAACAGTCATTCTGGGATTTTGTCTTGCTCAACAACTTGAGACAATGTAACTTTTTATGCAATCAAAACAACAGAATTCTTGATTTAGTTCTAACCACCTTGGATCTGGTTATGATTAGTGCACCAGTTGATATACTTTCGAAAATAGATGTGCATCATCCACCTATACAATGTGAGATCTCTCTTACCCATTTTGATAAGCCACAAAATTGTAACAATAGAACTAAGTTAAACTATTTCAAGGCAGATTACGTGGCAATTAGTGCAGCACTGGAGCAGGTCAATTGGTCGTCAGAGCTTAATCCTTGCATGACTATTGATGAGATGGTTAGCTTCTTTTATAACAAATTATACGAATTAATTGAGTACTACGTTCCGGAAGTACCAATAAAAGATACCAAATATCCGTACTGGTTCTCAAGACAGCTCATTAAAAGACTTAACGAAAAGAACCGTTTACGAGTCAGATTTAAAAAGTACAATAATCCTATGGATGGTATTGCATTGGATTTGCTTGGAAATAGATGTGATCGTATGGCTACGGCTTGCTATAATGCTTACATTGTCGACATAGAGGAAAAAATAACCTCAAACCCAAAATATTTTTGGAGTTATTTAAAAATAAAGAGAGGCGGTACTAGTAACTACCCCAGTTCCATGTCAGATGGTATAAATACCTCCAACAATCTTAATGTCATTTGTAACTATTTCGCATCCCACTTCTCTAAGGTGTATAGTAGTGATGTGAATAGTGTGTATGCAGGCATAGGTAACATGAATAGCTGCCTAAGCAATTGTATGTTGGGTCAAATAACTGTAACCCGGGATCAGATCCGTAAAAAAATAAATAAATTAGATGTCTACAAAGGAGCAGGCCCTGATGGCGTACCTGCTTTGTTTTTAAGTAAGCTGGCAGACGTACTATCACTGCCTTTAAGCATAATATTTAATCACTCTTTGCTTCGTGGTACTTTTCCGACCATCTGGAAAGAAACTAAAATTATGCCTATTTTCAAAAGCGGGGATCAGGCCGATGTCAGCAATTACAGGCCCATCGCTATTCTCTCTATACTCGCAAAGGTATTTGAAGCCCTCATATGCCCTGTGCTAGCCAGACATTTATCTCAGCTATTAGTTGATAGCCAGTATGGATTTGTGAAGGGGAAATCGACAGCTACCAATTTGGTGACCTATGTTGAAAGCATTGCTGAGGCGGTCGATGCGCGTGAGCAGGTTGATGCAGTTTACACTGACTTCAGCAAGGCTTTTGACACGGTAGACCATGCCCTACTTGTCAAGAAACTTAAAATGTATGGCATTTCAGACCCGCTCCTAAGTTGGTTCCAGTCATATTTGTCTGGACGGACGCTCAGGGTTGCAGTGAATGGCTGTTCTTCGGAGTCGTACATTGCAACGTCAGGTATACCTCAGGGATCTCATTTGGGTCCGCCAATGTTCACTCTTTTCATTAATGACATCTCCAAATGCTTCCAGAGCTCGGAAATATTCCTGTTCGCCGATGACCTAAAGGCTATAAAGTGCATTAGAAATCCTGCTGACTCAGTTCTGTTCCAAAGTGACTTGGACCGGCTGACGGAGTGGTGTGTCTACAACAAAATGTCCTTGAATGTGAAAAAATGCCACCATATCAAGTTTACAAGAAAAAAAAAAGTTGTGCAGTCAGCTTACAATTTGAATGGAGAACGGTTAGTGGAAGTCGAAACTATACGTGACCTAGGCGTTCAGCTCGATAAAAAGCTAAGTTTTATCGAACATATCGATAAAGTTACATTAAAAACATCGAAGATGCTTGGCTTTGTTATGAGGGAGTGTAAACATTTTAAAAAACCTAATATCAAGAAAACTATGTATAACTCGCTAGTTAGAAGCCATCTTGAGTATTGCAGCGTGGTCTGGTCACCCAAGTATAAGGTCCACATCAACCGCATTGAGCGGCTGCAAAAACGATTCTTGTGGCATCTTACCTATACCAAAAATATGGGTAATAAGCTCAAATCGTACCAGGAGAGGCTTAGGTATTTTAAAATGGATTCGCTGGAGAAACGCAGGAACATGCTGGATTTGGTCTTTCTTAAGAAGCTAGTAACCGGTTCTCTAAACTGTTCCGATTTGCTCAGTAGGGTGTTATTCCATGTGCCACGTAATCTGCCAAGAAGTTCTAATAGGCGACTCTTTTGTATCCCAAGCTGTAGTTCCAATTTGAGACAATACTGTCCACTCTCTAGAATGTGTGCTGCTTACAATGAGCTGGATGTTGTCATTGACCTTTTTACTTCATCTGTTCCAGCTCTTAAAAAAGTCATGCTTGCTACTTATACTTAAGTCCATGTAATAATCGATTGTTTGCTAATTTTATATTATAACATAGAGAAATCAAATTTAATTTATGAAATTGAAATTGAAATTGTAATTTGTAATCGATTTTAATATAAATTATTGTAATTGATTTTAATTTTATTCATTATTAACGAATTTGAATGTTATATTAATCAAATTTTAATTATCAAATTTTAATTTTTAATTGTAATTTTAATTTTAATTAATCATCAATCTTATTTTGAAATAATTTATTGTATATTTAATTTAATTTCACCTACACTAATTTTAATAAGTATTGTTATATGTTAGGTATTATCTGCGCATAATGTAGTGCATGCTGTGCTTTTCTGTAAGTAATGAGGCGCTTAGACTTAATTTAGAAATGTACAGATTAAAATGAATTAGCGTACTTATTGTTGAAAAGCCGAATAATAAATAAATAAATAAATAAATAAATAAACATGAGGAGTGCGTCTTGAAAATAGGCCTTTGACAGTGAGATGGTAACAGCTCGGTTTATCCCAACTGGGCAGCTTAGGCTTCTAGACTACAGTTTCCACGAATCTATCAAACATTCAGTGCAAACATCTCCCTTTTTCCATTCCAGGTGGCAAAGTATGCAGATAGGGGATCGAAAACCCGGTTTCCCGGTATCTATTTACGGTAAATACATCAGCATAGGTTGCAAGCCAACCGAAACCACAGGGCCATTACCACAGAGTAATGAAAGGGAATAGCTGCGAAACTATTGATTAAAAAAACATCCCACCTTCCCAACACGTATGAACGAACGATGCCCAAAGTAGGTATTATAATCTTTATGCCTGCAACGAATGTTAAACGCGACGATTTTAAAGTACTTTTTCTAATTTATATTTACTTGTTTATTTATTTTAGTTGTGATTATTTATTTATTTATTGAAAACTTTAAAGCACACAAATGTACAGAGGCCGACTTAATACCATAAGCATTTCCTACCAATCAACCTTTGGGATAGAAGTAGTTACGATTCCGTAAGAAATAGGAAAAAAAGGTAATTTTACATGCAGGTAATGTATGAATGTGTGTGTGTGTTGTGTGTTTGTGTGTGTTGCATGCTATATAAATATTATTTTAGGCACATGGGACAGCGATATTATGGCTAAACATTGCGAATTTAAAATGCCTATGGCATTAAGTCCGCCTTTGTAAATTAGTGTGCTTGAAGTATTAAATAAATAAATAAATATAAATAAATTTATCAAAACCGATGTTTCGTGTCTGTAACTATCATACCTACTCTATGGTATTACAAATAAAATTACTACGACACACCGGCCCCGGCCGCTTCGGTTCAAACGCACTGGAATGGATTCACTCAATTTTGCGAAATAAAATATTTTCTTTTTGCAAAATTTCGATTGAATTAACTTTAATTGAAATTCGATAGTGCATATGCCTTTTGGGTAATCGAATGGTGTGGGAACGCTTTATATTGTAATTTGGTAGTTACTGGAATTGTTATTATTGTCGTGATAGCCTATTGGTTAAAGTATCGCCTCTCGTGCATGTATTTGGGGGTTCAAATCCAGGGAAGTACATGCCTACAATTAGTGTTTTTAAAACATAACGTACCATAAACTTAATATAAAGGAACAATTTTATTTCAGACTAGATAGTAAATACCTATTACATTTCATGGATATCTTGTAGGCTACAGACAAGTGTAAGATGTCTAGTTTTTTTGAGAGAAATTATCTTTAACATTGACTGTACTGGCTAGTCCCAATCCCAACCACACGTTACCGTGCGTACAAAACGTTTTGGAAACATTAATTGTGCGTACAGCTAAGTAGTAGAATTCCCTGCCGGAATCAGTGTGTCAAGAGTGAATAGGTTATTTCTAGGCAAGCTTGCTACATCGTAGACCACATTATCGCTTACCATCAGGCGAGATAGCGATCAAATGCGTGCTTATCAGAAAAAAAAATAGCGAGTGTTTTTTTCTGCTGATTTGATTCTTGATTTTGGCAGTGTTGTAGAGAAATCTATTATTAAAGTTAAGTTTCTTTAAAAAAAAAGTATTGTTTCCTTTAAGTAAAATTATTTATCTCAAGGATTTAAAGTGTTTCTTCTTCAGGGCCTATTGATTTCTGTCACCCTGTACCTTTACTTAATACGAATAGATAGTCAGTGTACACCTCGCACACAATTCACCCATCTAAGCACCGTTTGCTTTAGCTCGCTCATATTTAGTTAGCAAGCTAAACTAATACGTCAACACGCAAACAATGGTAGTTAGTTATATTGCAGTGAACGATGGCAGTCTAATTTGTATTCTTCTGAGCTTTACGAGATAAGCTCAAATCCTTATTGTATTATTGCTTTTACAAGAAAAGCTTAAAGCCTTGTAGTAACAAAGGCAGGCTTTATTTTATATACAAAACTACGAAGGATTTGAGGTGTGTTAAAGTTTGAAGAGAAAGGTAGAAAATTCATACGGGCAAAGTCGCGAACGAATCTCGAGTAGTTACTCGTAATAAAAATATAAAATTATTGAGGAGTAATAGGGGGGAGGTCATACGACATCCCGCCCCCCTGTACCGCATGTGCATGTTCATGTTCGACCCGGTAATCAAACTGCCGACCTAAGTTCATAAGGGTACTGTTTGAAGAACCAAGTTCACCTATTTACAAAATAAAGACTTATGATATTTTCTTAATGTCATGTTAGATGAGCACTGCAAATCTGTGGGTTCACTTTTTTGGAGAGGTTAATAAATTATCATGATTAGAACAACTTTTACCTAAGTATGTTTGAGGCTGGGTTTGGGTTCTTTTTAAACATAACTGGCGAAATGTGGGTGTACTACCAGGTACACCTCTGCCTAGCCCTTCGGGAATTACAGGCGTGACGTTATGTTGTTATGTTTGAGGCTTCCGTTGATGCAATGGCTGTTCGATTCGATGGTCTGCTGCACTGTGCACTCAAGAATTCAATTTGAAACTGGGCTACAGGTTTCGGGTCTGGCTGTTTGTGTACGTGATTTAAAATGTATGTTAACCCACTGTGCAGGACAAAAAAATAGGGCAACGTTTTCTATGAAACAATGATAATAATACTTATACCTTTTTACCTTACCTTTTTTACATAGATAGGTAGATAGATAGGTAAAACATTTATTCAGTGCTCACAAAACACATACCTAGACCAACACATAATACAAAAAAAAGAAATATAAGAAAAAAAAACCGAACATGATGCTGATTCAGCACACTGTTCGGTTTTTTTTTCTTATATTTTTATGACTTTTTTTTTATTGTGTGTTGGTCGTGCTGATATTTAAATAAAACTCACAGTTAATCTTCTTCTTATCGTGTGGTTAGACTAACCTGGTGTCAGAGTTTTAATGCCGCCCATGGGCCTCTGACTTGGAATCACATGCCCTCGAGAAATATCTCTCAGGCATGCCGGTTTCCTCACGATGTTTTCCTTCAACGTTTTTGAAGCAAGTGATAATTATACAATACGCACATGAATCCGAAATGTCAGAGGTGCGTGCCTTGGATTTGAACTTGGGACCTATGATTTGGCAGTCTGCCGGTCACACCACTAGGCTATCACTGTTCACACAGTTAATAAAACAGATAGTTTGTTAGTGACACTTAATATTAACACACTAAGTATGTACTTAACTTTCTTTTAAAAAACGGTACCTAAGTTATAACAGATACTTACCTAATTATTTATTTAAACCTCAATAACTTGCTCTATGAGTGTTAAAGAAAGCTGCCAGAACAAACACGGCTTTAAGCTTCATAAATAAAACGATAGAGAGAGTAATGTGCAAACGTGTTGAATGATCTTACCTACTTTCACCAATACAAAACAGTTGAGTTTAAAAAATAATGCTTTAAGCGCAATGGTTTATTGGTGCATGTGCGCCAGTGACCCAGATGAGGAGCTTGTGAATTAAAATGAACTGATTCACTGGTCGATTGAAGGTTAAACTATGCTTGAGAAGGTTGGCCGTGGGGTTCAATTCACATTAAGACTCCTCGTGCCTCGGAAAGCACATTAAGCTGTTGGTCCCGTCTGACATTTGTGGATCTTTGACAGTCGTTACGGGAAGTCAGCAGCTTGAAAGTCTGACAATAAGTTTAACCAAGGGGTTAATACGTGTAGTGATTAAAATATTAAAGATACCGGGCTGGTATCTGCAACTCCACGTCAAAGCGCGTATTTTGCGTAAGGGCTATAATCTACCACGCGGGCCCAGTGCGAATTAGTAGATGTCACATGTCTTCGAACTTTTTGGTTCTAGGACATGCCGGTTTCCTCACGATGTCTTCCTTCACCGTTTTTGAGAGCAGTGGTGATGAAATAAATTACACAAAGTAATGCAGCACCACCTGCCTGGGTTTGAACCCACGACTTACTGTTCGTAAGTCGGGGCCGCCACCGCACACTGGGGTATTTGACCCAAAAAGTCGATCAAAATTATTTAGCTGTTCAGTTAGCTTTATTTGGTCTTTGTTTTAACAAATATCAATTTTTAAAAAACTTTGGAGTTGAAAAATAAGAAATATAGGTTGAAAAATAAAAAAAAATAAACATTTTGATAATATGTTTATTAAAATAAAATTTAAAAAAATACTAGTCGGATGACATCTGATGTGTCATCAGTGTTCCTGCCCTCTTTCCTGTATATTGTCCTCCTCAGACTGGTTTTCTGTTTCCCACGCGACTAACATTTCCATTGTTTCAGGCTTAAATGGTTTAGTACTTTTCGGAGGTTTAGGCCTAATGCAGCTTAAATATGGATCAGATGTTAGTAATAATCTGTTAAATATATCCTTATTGCACTGAACCCGACAAAATTTTCTCGAGTATCTTTCTCGATATTGTCGGAAATGCTTGTTTCTTGCTTCTGATGCCTCTTCAGATAGAGCTCCAATTGGCAAAAGCGCATGTTTGATGACAGTAGGGCCGTGGATTAATATTTTATGGACAGTGGGTGGCATTGGATGCCATGGATACAGCTGAACATATATTTTTGCTGTATCTTGGCAGTAAGAACTAAATTTGTCTGTGTTAATCTTGTGCCCACTAGATATGACTTCTAAAACAGTTGCAAATCGTTCTATTAAGTTTAAATCAATTTCTGTAATGTCAGCTGACATTTCAGCATTACTGAAGAACCTTCTGCTGGTGTTGCCATCATTGCTGTTGCCATAATTAGCTTTGGGCACATCTACTATTAGACCAAGCTCATTTTTAAATCGGTTTTGAATAAGTTGCTTTCTTTCTTTTATAATTGTTTTTTCAGCTTCCGTCCTGATTTGCCACTTTCTTATTGGAAGTTTATATGAAACATGCAGTAAGGTTTCAAAAAATCTGATCCTGGCATGTAGGATAGATAAACCAAATTCTAAATCTTTGGGATCAATGCTCACATCTCCAAACTTCGTTAAATTATTAAAATCTTTAGAGGTAGCTTTACATATATAGCAACGCATAGTCGAGGCTGTATTTGTAGCTGCATTGCAGACTTTACCATCTACCATGGTAAAAAGTAACTTGTGGTTCACAATCACTTCTCTAGATTCTAGAGTTATGGCGGTTCCTGATAAATTTTTGATTTGTTCTTTATGGTAGTTTATTTCCTCATTGGTTATATCTTTTTTGTTTCGTGTACAAATCTAATTCGCATTGGTCTACAGAAACGCGGAGATGACGGTGTTTGATTATACCAAATTATTTTATTATTAATCTTACATACCAGCTGAAGAGGCACCAAGAGATGATTGAAATATGTTGGCATCGGAGTCACTGCTATTTATAAATTTTTGTTTAAATTGAGTTTGCTGGGAACCATCACAACCCCATTTATAGGTGAGCTCTAAGTGTGCTGACTCTTCTAGTGTTAACGATGTAAAAACCTCTTCCAAATACATGATTAATCGTTTGGCTGAGTGATCCAGTAAAGCCTGTAATTTTATTTCAGCACAGGTTTCAGTGATACGGTATGAATCCGTGTTCGGATAACAATCTTGTTTGGCTTTCTGAATTACGGAGTAACAAGGATATAGTTTTTTCGAAGATTCTCTTATTATTTCATATTGTTTTCTTGATAAAGATGCTTCAACAAACATAGATAGGGCTTGCGTTGGTGTTAACTGAGTGATTTTAGATACCAGGGTACCACTTTTTCTAAATGCTTGGCGATATTTATTCCCACGTGTCGGTGACGTCATAATATCTTTAACCACTTGCGCTCCACTAACATTTCCAGACTGTCGAAGGACCATTTGACCAGCATAGAGAAGCGATGTTGCATCATGTTCCTCTCTCAGATGTAAAGTTTTACGACGTTTATTGCAGTCTGTCACTTCATCAAAGGATTTGCGAGGACGGCCTACAGTATTTGTGGACTTTTTTACAGGTATTTCTAGCGTGCCTTGCAACCAATCATGGTATTTTTTCAAAAATACTGCTTCTGTCCGTTTAGAAGCTTGCCATTTCACTTTCATTTCGGACTTTAAACGAGAAAATCTTTGAACAAACTCCACAGTTTGCTCGGTCACAAAAGTAGGCTGATTTATAATTTGGTGCTCGACTAAATCCAATTTTTTTGTAAAATCTTTTGCTTCAAATTCCTTTGTCTTGCGGTAGATGTATTCTCGAGTCACAATTTTCAATCCAGATGGCCCTATAATGAAAACAAATTAAGATAAATAAAAGTGACCGCAAAAACAAGTTTGTTGTGGTAATATTACTCTAATCTCTATTTAGGGTTTGTAATGCTTTTGGCACTTTTTGGCAACTGTTTTATCAAAACTCGGAAAGATTACAAATTAAGCAATGAAATAAATAAGAAATTAGAGTCGGGAAAGGTCCGGAAATATAACAAAACCCTTTTTTAACACCATTTTTTGTTAAGAAAACAAATTGAGTTTTTAGCAGTTAGCAAAAAATTACATAAATAATTACACATAACAATTAATGCTAAAATAAGGGTACTATTTATTTGCTACATACCTGCTTCTCCAATATCCATAGTTATAACAATCACAATTATGTTTTTTCTGCCACTAAACACTTATAGATGAACAGAGTTTTAACTTTGTAGTCACTGAGTGGTTAGACGTACGTTTCGCAATGCGCTGAGACGACGACTGATCGTGGAGTAGGGAGCGACGCTAAACAATTTAAAATGGCGGGCTATTGTTCCTTGGTCCCTTACCGTATACCAGGTAACAATTGCTACCTGCAGTTTATTACTCTGTTAGTTTCTACTTTTGATCGACTTTTTGGGTCAAATACCCCCGGTGGGCCACCGCTCCTCTCTACGTACGTGTTACCCAGTGACCGGTTGTGGAAGTCGAACAGGCAGTCGCAATATGACAAAAACTGGTATTCAGCTGCATTCGGATAAACTGGAAGCCGACTGCAATACAGATGGAAAAGACTAGGAATATGATGATGAGGGCCAGTGGCCCTGATAAATACACACATCAAAAGTGTCTAGGGATCAACATATATTTTTGCAATAACTTTTCTCCTGATTGATATTAATTAAAATTTTCTTTAAGGATTCATCAAATTAAGTGTTTTCGTTTGTCACAGTAACGATAAACCAAGTCACCTTTGCATTAATAAAGAAATTTGCCATTTTCCTAATAAAGGGATTTTTGACATTTGAACCACTAACATTAAAGTTCGAAAAAAAGACTGAAATAACAGTTTTCTTTAAAATTTTATTGGGTAACTTAAACAATTAATAATCCGTGTTTCTACCGCGAACACTAACAACACAAGAACATCGGTTTGGCATACTCAAAATGAGTTCATCCAAATCACGCTGTGGAATGGCCGCCCATGTTCGTTGCAACAACAAAAAAAGGTCTTCTTGCGACTGGATACCCTCCATATTCGGCAGAGCTCTTCTCTGTAGCTTATCCCATGCATGCTCAATCGGGTTCAAGTCTGGCGACTGAGCAGGCCAGGGCAGGACATTGATGTTAGCTGCGGCGAGAGTCTGTCTTACAACTCTTGCGGTGTGCGGTCGTGCATTATCATGCATTAACTGAAATAAGGGACCGATTTGCACTTGTAGAGGAACGATGACGTCTGATACAATCGTCTCAGCATAAATTTGAGCGTTGAGGTTGCCTCTGATCCAAATCAACTCAGTTCTTCTGCCGATCCAAATACCCGCCCATACCATGATGGTTCCACCACTATAAGGATGGACTTCCTGGCAGGATTTTAATCGCTGTTGGCGTCCAGGGGTTCTCCAGTGTCGTATACGTCTTGTATCCGGTCTCATACCAAAACGAGACTCATCAGAAAAGCACACGCAACGCCATTGTTCTTCTGCCCAATTTCTGTGTTCAAGAGCCCATTGATATCGAATCCTACGATTGTGCATTGCTATAGGTGGTACCCGTAGCGGTCTTCGGGAATGAAGGTTCACTTCATGCAAGCGGTTTCTGACTGTTTGGTCGCTAATTAACTTCCCTGAAGAGTGATGAAGCCTCACGAGTTGTAAGACAGACTCTCGCCGCAGCTAACATCAATGTCCTGCCCTGACCTGCTCAGTCGCCAGACTTGAACCCGATTGAGCATGCATGGGATAAGCTACAGAGAAGAGCTCTGCCGAATATGGAGGGTATCCAGTCGCAAGAAGACCTTTTTTTGTTGTTGCAACGAACATGGGCGGCCATTCCACAGCGTGATTTGGATGAACTCATTTTGAGTATGCCAAACCGATGTTCTTGTGTTGTTAGTGTTCGCGGTAGAAACACGGATTATTAATTGTTTAAGTTACCCAATAAAATTTTAAAGAAAACTGTTATTTCAGTCTTTTTTTCGAACTTTAATGTTAGTGGTTCAAATGTCAAAAATCCCTTTATTAGGAAAATGGCAAATTTCTTTATTAATGCAAAGGTGACTTGGTTTATCGTTACTGTGACAAACGAAAACACTTAATTTGATGAATCCTTAAAGAAAATTTTAATTAATATCAATCAGGAGAAAAGTTATTGCAAAAATATATGTTGATCCCTAGACACTTTTGATGTGTGTAGTAAAAGAAATGTTCTGATTCGTGTTGATATGGACAAGAAAACGATCTAAAACGATCTAGGACTGAATAGTAATCATTACGAGTACACAGAACTCCAAAAGTCTGATAATCAGTGTATCTAAAGGGTATCCTGTTATACGCAGTCACCGTTGTTGAGGTTGGATAGGAAGTCGCTTCTTGTAAAATTTTGGAATGTTAGTCTGGAAGTCGACCGTGACATAGTTGGGTTGTTAGGCAGATGATGACTGTTAATATTATTGTATTTTTTTTTACCGAAACTCTTCAGCCTGACGCGCATTTGCATGGTCTAGGCCAATAGTCTAATGCAGCGATGCAAATGAACTCATCAGTCAATCCGTAACTAAAATAAACGCAACCTACAAAACAAACCTGCGAAAATCAGTGCATTGTTCAGGTCGAATTTCCATTCTTTGTTTCGCAAAATATACAAAAGAATTCTCTGTTAACACTTTTATTTCTAAGTGTTGATTAATATATATTGGAGTCGGGAGAGGCAATCCTCACGGGACGCGGTAATTTACGACGCGGGCGCCCGTGGCCCACCGACAATACCTTATTTACGTTTAAATAAAATACGATCATTGGATTATTGATAAAAAACCTAAGCCCTCGATATTCGCAATACATTTTGTGGAATAACGAAGAGTAATGTATAGTACAGACAGTAGGTATCGTAACTTACTTTATCTATTCAGTATAGTTATTCTGGTAAAAGTATGTAGGTAAAGGTATTTTTGTAATATTAAACTACGCGCATTCTAAAAAATTACCGAATTATCTTTAATTGACGGATGCAATTCAACAGTACTCCGACTGCATAGGACATGGTACAAATTGTACGGACGAAAGACCTAAAATCTGGACGTAAACGATACTATCTTATATGTACTAAATCTAGCAATCTGAATACATTGAAAGGCGTAGGTACTTAGAATTGCAAAGTATACGATTGAAAAATAAATACCTTGATACTGTCAATACAATGAGAACTACAATTGTTTTTACTTACTTCTACTAATTATTTTGTCAACTGTAGAACGCCATTGTTCTTAGTATGATAAGTGTGATAACATAATACATCTATGGCGTCTTTGGTCTTTGGTACATAATACAACCGATATAATACAACGGTGGGTAACTACAACGGTGAAAATCCTAAGTCAAAAATTAATTCTTTGCATACTTTGACAACCCAAAGCTCCGATATCCCACGGATTAAGAAGTTGCAACTTAAGTACAATAACTCAGAAAGTTCTAGGAAATTCTTGAGCATACAGTTTGACCGTATGGATTGCACACACATTGACACTGGGACGTTATGTAATTTTGACGTTCTAAAAGTGTTGAGCCTCAGTCTAATTTGAATAGATTACTTTTCATTTTCATTTTCCGTTTAAGTTGGTACATTTCTTGGTGACTGGTTCATCTATTTCCGTCGTTTGAATGCAGTTTAGTAGTAGTTGGCAGTTTTATTGCAGTCTTACAAACTGCACGCTAACTGCCAAATTGCAGTTAAATTACAGTCCATCTGTCAGAGTTTAGCCGTAAATTTTATCAGTGTCATGGGTCCGCTTACTATCATTTAACCTGACATACCAAACCCGGAACAACTAACCGTAGGCCATGCAAATAAGTGTTCCGCGCGGGCTTTGGACCCGCGACATGCAGTACAGCAACCATTATAGCTCAGCCACTGAGCTAACTTTGTCGTCAACACGTGGACACTTTTGTGACTAGTGTTGTAATAAATATTTCATTTTCATGTAACTAGTAGGTACGAAAACAGGCACTCTCTGCGCAGACGTAAACATTTGATGATCCTATCTCGTTAACATTTATTTTGGTGACGGTGTGCCGTGTCGGTAACAAAAAGTGTCTCTACGTTTGCCAGCCCATAAAGTGATTTATTTAATAAAATAAATAAATAAAACAAATAGTACTTCTTTTGAATAAACGATGAAAAGGTTGATATTTCGTAATCAAAGGCATGCACACACAGACACCCAATATTTTTCCATTGTTCTAGATAGATTTCGCTCACAACACCTATCAACGACTTATTGGAAAAGGATTATTTTATGAAACAACGGATGTACCTACAATGAATACCTGTAACCCATTTATACTGACTATTTTCAGTATAAATAAATGCTCTCCTGTTGTTTTATCTACTACTGGATATCTACGAGATTATAATTATACTTGGCACTGCGATTTTGGGGAGTTCGTTCCACCAATTCTTCCTCCCTGCAAAAACAGTAGGAATTGGCGAAAGCAGGGCTTTTTGAGAGACTTTCGTATATATTATATTGACTTTCAAAAAGTACTGATCCTCTGCTTAATGTAAATGGAGCGATATGTCTCAAGCAATTTAATTTACAAGTTTTTTTATAACAATATCCAAAGCCTCGGTGAAATTACAAAACTGAACATGTGATGTAAACAGTTAAACTAAATTGAAATGTTTAATTATATAATAGATACTTAAACATTTTCTTTGTGTGCTTGCCTGTTCGTTTTAGGTAGGTCCGAAACGGCTGGACCTTTTCTGACGAGACGTTCACTGGCAGATAACTGATGTTGTTATGGGGTAACTCAGGCAACATTTAACCTTTTTTTAGCTAAAATAAAATTCAAAGAAGGTAATTAACAATCTATCAATCAACTCTGCTTATCATAGTCTACCGAGGAACCCCGTTCCTCTAACCAAGTCCCCCTTTTCTGTAACCAATCTGCCCCAACAAATTTCTTCGGGCGAGACAACCAACTGATTAATTCTGTTTTTCTTTCATTCCAAAATCATTAGCATTAAAATGTAAATGAGGGGATTAAAATTTAATCCCAATTTACATTTTGTAACAGTGTGATCTAAAACCAAGCCGAAATTTAATCAAAATATGAATAGTGGTTGGTAATGATGAAGTAATCGTTTATAAAAATAACTTTATATACCTAATGTTCTTTAGTTTTGAAACTCATATCAAAAACTGTAACTGGTCAATCTCACGTTGAATGAAACCACAAACATTTTTCCCTTAGTATGCCAAAGCTAGGATTCTTAAACGATATACTTCTTTTGGTTCGTTTTCATTCACACATGTTGTTATACACACACGCCGATTGCGAGTAAGTACTACGCACCTGACCTTTCTGAAGAACCTCACCAATAAGGTCTATGTATGCATGTCCATCTAGGGCGTCAACATTTGAGGTATTCCTCGAAGCGCTACTATTTTGAGGCGCTCCTAATGAGGCGCTCCTATTTTATTCCTCGGAGCGCACCTTTTAGGAGCGCTCCCGATAGCAATATAAAAAAATGTATATTTTTCGAGAAAAAAAAAACAAATATTTTTAATTGCTATCGGGAGCGCTCTCAAAAGGTGCGCTCCGAGGAATAAAATAGGAGCGCCTCATTAGGAGCGCCTCGAAATAGTAGCGCTTCGAGGAATACCTCCAACATTTTAGTCTCGTAAAATTAATAGGAAGTCTGAAGAAGATTATAATAATAATCCATTTATTCAGATAACAAGATCAAATGTGTAAGTAACTACAAACAATTTGACTTACAAATGATTGTTAGTAAAGTGACACAAAAAATTTGGTGATTAACATATAATAACATTTGATTGGCCTGTTGCTCTAATAGTTAGTGGCCCTTACTGCTATGCCGGAGGTCGTGGATTCGATTCCGACCCAGGACAAATGTTTGTGTGATGAGCACGATTATTTGTTCTGGGTCTTGGTGTTATTTATCTAAAATATTTTATGTATTTAGAAGTATATAAGTATGTTTAACAGCTGTTTAGTACCCATATCACAAGCTCTTAGCTTAGCTTGGGACTAGATGGCGTTGTATGAAAAGTTGTGAAATATTTATTTATTATTATACAAACTCACAGAAGCAGACAGCTAGACTAGGAACAACAGCCTGTAGGTCAACGTCCAGGAATCGAACCCGCGCCACGCAGCGAAGGAGCCAATCGCTTAGCCACACGACTTTCGTGATACATACACCAAAAATTACATATGTTACATACACGTTGACAGCTCGTTGGTGACAACACTTTAACATTGAGCAGAAAATTTTTTGACCTTGAACTAGTAATACTTTGACCTTAAACTGGTAACATAATGACCTTAAACTAGTAACATAATGACCTTGAACTGACCTATCAAAGCCAGCTTGTACTGGTTTGGTTGCCTCTGATTTCTGGTTGCCTACAGCTGTTTTAAGGCGCAAAGAATAAAGGTTAAAATGGACAAAAATAACTCTCGTCGTGTAAATAGTGCCTCAAGACTATTAACGCGAATACATAATGAATAATAGATGGCAGAAACTGTGAAAGGTATTGCAATTACCAATATACAAAGTTTCCATCGGCCGAACTTACGAACAGTTCTCCTGGTTAATTGATCGGATCTATTATTCAACGTTGGAACTTCTCGAGGTGTTCAGTTCCCTCCTGTCACAGTTCCATGAATAATCAATCATCTTTATTATTTAAATAATCATATTTTCATCTCGGAAAATGGGAATTCGAAGGAATAAAGCTCCGTACACGTGTAAATTTTACCATTAAGAACTAGGCGTCCATACGCCTAGTTCTTAATGGTAAAATTTACACGTGTACACTGGGCATAGCTTTAAGATGGAACCCATGTTCCATCTTAAAGCTATGCCCAGTTGGCTGCGACTTTCCTTAAATTAATGCTTATGAATATTCAATTGTGAATTGCTTAAGTGTGCTGTAGAAAAATATACAGACATGAAGGACCTATTTGAATGAAATAATATTTTAAGTTACTTCAATACGGAACAAAACGTCTTAGACCTCTAAGACAGTAGTAACAGCAAACAGTATTCTATATCTAATCTGTAATTTCAAATTGAAATCCAGTAGTTTTACATGTTTGTAGTTTTCAGCAAGTAATTTGGTTGTGGTCAGATTATTTTTGTGATTTTATTATGTAAATGGAAACGTTAACGTACATACTTACGTTAATATTAAGTGTATCGTGGGAGCTACGTCGGCCAACATACTGCTCTGTAGTTTGGCAGAAGTAAAATGTTAATTAATTTGCCTTAATTTACAAATAAACACTTTTTTTTTTATACTACTATTACTATTTTTTGATAATTACATTATTGGTTATCCATTCACAGTTTACCTCGGCAAGCGTACCATAACCTGCGATCTGCTGTTATTTTTTACCCACAAGCCCCTCCTTTTTTAAGGAGAAATAGGAGGACCCTGTGGCTAAATAAAAATAAATATTTCCCAACTTTTCACACAACGCCATCTAGTCCCAAGCTAAGCTAAGAGCTTGTGTTATGGGTACTAAACAGCGGATACACATACTTATATATTTCTAAATATTATAGATAAATTACACCCAGACACAGAACAAATGATCGCGCTCATCACACAAATATTTGTCCTATGTGGGAATCGAACCCACGATCTCCGGCATAGCAGTCAGGGTCACTAACTACTGGACCAACAGGCCAGTCAAATAGCCATGTGGCTGTTATGCCAAGCGACCCATCGCTTGATGGACGAAGGTTGAAGCCGGTTCGTTGATGGGTGGCGACTCATTACATATCAAGACTTCTCCGTGACACGGAAAACACTATAAGCCGTTGATCCGAGCTGTCATTCGTAGATCTTTGACAGTTGTTACGGTTGATCAGAAGCCCGAAATTCTGACAACCAGTTTAAGGGGTGTCGTGGTACCCTGAACTGGGTTGAGGAGATCAGATAGGCTCCATGTGTCACTTGTATTCAACTGCATCCGAAGCTAACCCTAACATAGTTGGCTAGGCAGATAATGAAACCCCTTTCTTATCTATAAGTCTGAATTACTTATTTATTTATTAATAAAATACATTGTAGGCTTAACAGGGGTCCCAAGACGTCTACAAACAAGTATAGTTACTTTTACATTTTCACTCAAGAGATAATAACTAAGAACTATAGAGGCCTTACAAAATATCTACAGTTTAGCGGATGAATGTATGTATAAATATGAACAAACACTGAATATCACTTGCATGTGCAGTTAAGAGCACAAACTATGTTCAATAATGAACATCCATACTTTACCCGGTGCGGCTCGCATCCGGCATCGGCTAGCTTCAGTTTTATAAAAAAATATTTTCCATTAGCTTCGATCCGCTTCGTATATCGTGGAATGCAAAATGAAAGTTTCATATCCATTAGGATTACCTTTAGGATTTGTAAGTTATGGCTATGCACTAATCGTCCTAATATTTTGTTGTTTCAATGCCCTCCTTTTGGGGCGGGGTGGAAAATCCTTGGGAGGGCGTAGGGGTCTGTCAGACTCTTGCTGACTAAAAACCACCTCTGTGTAAATGTTCGGTCCCACACCTGCACCGAGGGTTATGGGAATAGAAGATAAAACGGGCCTCTGCGACTTGACTTTGGACCCGGACCGGAATTAAAGTACTTTTAATATGTTAGAATATGTCGTGTAGTTCGCAATAAAACAATATTAAGCCATATATACACAATAGTAACAGACAGTAATAGGCTGGCTGCTACCACCAGGCCAAAAACTTCTTTTCTTCAAAGAAGGCAACAAGCATTGGTACCTAACAACGTTTGCTCAAGGCGGATTGGCAATATTTTATTCCTCAGTTAGGTAGGTCAAAGTTATTTGTTAATTGAAAATTCAGCCTAAATCTTGAACATTTTTCGTAAAAGATAAATTACCAAGCTTGTACTTTATAAAATGTCTTTAGGTTTTATGAACGTTACATTTCATGCCTTATACCTACTCACCTAATGGTTTTAATGTCTATATCTATATCAATTTAAACTGTTTGCCCTTCAGATACCATTGATTTTTCACTCTGTTGATATTGAAATAGTGTAATTTTTATGTTATTTGTATGTTTATGACTTTTTGTGAGTTGCTATGAATTTTGTGTGCACCTAATAAATGGTTTATCCATTCTAATGAGAGTCTTAAGCACTGGTGGTTGGTTATTTGTGTGCTGTTAAAAATTATCTATACGTTAATATACTATCATATTGTCACAATAGCACTGAACACCGTAATCAGGGGGGAGCGTCGCGACGCAACTCTATGTTCCCGTGTTTACGAGCGCGTTCCGAAATGT
This sequence comes from Euplexia lucipara, assembly GCA_921972225.1. NCBI lineage: Eukaryota > Metazoa > Arthropoda > Insecta > Lepidoptera > Noctuidae > Euplexia > Euplexia lucipara. The sequence goes on along the minus strand of OV179144.1, from coordinate 8,433,253 downwards.
GTCACATACTGCGTTTGGTGAATTAAACTAACATTTTTATTATTGTATACGATTATACGTGTTTGTTTTGAAAAACTGGAGTAGTTTCGCGGTCGTTATCAGGCTTTTATCAGGAAATACACCTAACATTAAACCTGCTATCCTCGAAGGGATTGGAAGTGGCACCTAGTTTGGTGGTGGTGGTGCTGGTGGTTTTAACAAGAAACGTGTCTAGAAGTTACAATAGATGACCCCGTATTATTTATCTTAATATTGTGTTTTAAATGACAATAATGAAAGACGCAAGACGGTTATGAGAATCTCTTTTGTTTGTAATTTAAGTTCGCACCGTCTAAGTGGTCAGTCATTGGTCAGTAGTTAATTGAATAGTCAGTGTTTTGCGACAAGCGTTATTGAATAACCTGGTTTCAGAGTTTTAAAGCCACTCATGGGCCTCCGACTAGGCTTCATAACATAAATAAATATTTTCTCAGTTTTCCTCACTATATTTTATATATTTTATCGTTTAAGCAAATGGTAATCATACAATATGGCAAATAAATCCAAAAGTTACAGGAAAAGAAGAAGCTACTACAAAAACAACGTTATTTTGTACCTGAAGCTTTCTGTTTCTCAATTTAAAAAGTTAAAATGATAACGTTTATCATAAAGGAAAAGGGAAAATTAACAACATTCGTAGGTACTTTAAGTACCTATGTTAAACTTGAAACAGCAAGTAATATTTGGAATGTGGACGCTACTGCCATGGTTTTTGTAGCTTCGTACAATGGTGTGCCGGATTAAAATCTCGATGACCATCTCTAGAGGCTCACCCATCCACGGACCGACCTTGGCAAACGTAGCTTAACAATATTATGTAGCCACAAGCCCCAACCTTTAAGTAAAAAAAAGTGTAGGTACTATTAGTAAAAGTGAACAAACAAAATGAACAGCGCGTAGGTACAGCATTTCAGAACGCATTTAAGTTCAGCGAAGGTAACCGCGGGAAGTAAGGCAGGCTTATAATTCCATTTGTTGAACAGTCGGCGAACTTCTAAACGTTACTTTAATTGAAATGCGTTTCTTGTGCGCTCCGTAACGTGGACTTGGAGTAATAAATATTTTTTTTATTTATGTGTTTTAGACAATTGGTATAAACTTTTATGAGAATATTTTATTTTCCTCAAGAATAATTGTCGTCTGTGGCTTCTAACCAGATGCAGCTGAATGCCAGTAACAAGGAGCAATACTGCCTATCAGACGGCTCACGGCCACACCTCTTTGTCAAAATTGAGAATTACAATAGTCTTTGGTTAAAATCTTTGGTCGTAAACGCCACTTGACTGCTGAGCATATTCCGGGTTCATTTTCAGGGGCCGTAGGTACTGTTATAAAGTTTCCTATCAGGAATTACTCGGTATCAGCCGGAGTCAGGATTCGAGCCCAGTTAGTAAAAATGGTTACCACAAACTGCCTTCTTATCTTTTCTCCTCCACTGTCAAGTCCATCCAAAGGTTGTCTGTAAGAGATCGCTTTTAGCGATAAGGCCGCCCATTGTAACACCCTATGTAGCCGTTAAATTTATAATTTGTAAGTTTGATGGTGTAAAATAAAGAGTATTCTATTCTAATAGGCTATTCTATTCTAATTACTTAGTGAAAATGTTGTGCACTTATCTACTAAAGTTCTCTTACCTGCTCTGTTAATAATAAAAGCTTAACTATAATCAATAGGTACTAATATTATAAAGAAGTAAGATTTTTTTGTGTTGTTTGTAGGTATTCAACTCAAAAACTACTGAACTGATTTAAAAAAATCGCCCACTATTAGAAAACCGTATTGTCACCGATTAACAGTGGCACTATTTTATTCTCAAAACTACGAGTGGTCGAGAGAGTGATTTGTCACTCCCTTGTTTAAAGGAAAAAGTACGAAATTTACACGGACGTTGTCGTGAGCGAAGTGCTATGCAATTAATAATTATAGAACCAACTGTCAATCACAATCACTAAGAAGGTCAAATCCCAATCAACAATTATCCAAAATGAAAATTGTTTATAAGCTATACTTAGTCTATCATAACAAGGACATGTCGCGGGTCGCCGCCCAAAACGTTAACGGTTTCTGACATCAAAAATGGTTGCAATCAATCATCAACGTCACCATGACACCATCCTATCGACGATTCCAATTAGTAACAGTAACGTAGGACAGGCGCTATACAGGGTGGAAGGGGCATTGACAGCATTCAGCCGATTCCCGTAATTAAAAATGTTTAAAATCTATCTCATTTTAACGACAATAAATGTCAAAAACCTTTAAGAAATATGATGACAGATGAGATGGGAGTTACTTGTCAAAAAATCATGAAATTAAACGCATGTATGACAGAGTGATATTGAGATTATAATGCGAACTTTCTTAAAAATACAGAAATTGCCTCTAAGATCCAGGACTTTATCCTCGGTATTAATGCTAACAAGCGTGGAGGAGGCAGTCGATAATGTTAGAAGTCTTGAGAGTAATTATCATTCTTATTTACGAAGCAATAAGATTTTAATAAAACAGTCAATAATTCGCTTCTTACATAACTCATTATAAGTAAAACAAAAAAAAAACATTTTTTTAAAGTTACATTCATGTGAATTAGTTGAAGAATTTTCCAAATAATCACGTTTTTTTTTGAGAAAAAAGGCAAGGAAAAATAACCAACGCTGTGTGCACCAGAATATCAATTCCCCATCCACCCTGTAGATACTATGATAATAATCGTCCGCCCGCGTCATATCCATGCTAGCATAACGCGAACCACGTGATGAGTTAAATTCATCGCGGGCCCGACATTATAAATAACTCTCTTTACACAAGGCAGTCGGGCATTGTATTTAGCGCAGTGGGAATTTTCCCGCATCAACTATTTCCAGTTTTCATAAAATAGGGGCACTCGCGAAGTTTATTTGACATTTGTTCGTTTTCGTTTCCACATCTACGCGGAAACCTTACCGCTATGAGATGCTTATGCATAGAATACGTATTCAGTGTGGTAACTAATAATGATATACTTGTTTTTAATTAAAATACAATATCACTCGTGTATTTACCGAATGGTAAGGCAGAGGTGTACCTATTGTTGTTGGTGTGTGGAGTGGAAAATCCTCATGGATGTCGGACTCTTACTGACTAAAAACCACTTCAGTGTTCTGTCTCGGGAACAGAAGCTACTTCCACAACCCACGGCTGGTACCTATAGTACCCACACCAATATCCCGCAAGTTATGACTCAATCCCACGTCGTATGGAGCGTGCCATTTCTCTTCAACCCACAACGAACATTTCCAGATGGGCAACCCGAACAACAGTTGGTCTGACCGAGAAATCAAACCCCTCATGTTCAGCAACAGCACTTGCAACCACTTGACCAACGAGGCTAACAAATCAGTTTTTAATTGAACGTTTTAAAATAATGTTTAATGGCTGGCTTTAAGGAAGTCTTCCCGTTTTCCCGTGGGTGTACTTAAGGTCTTTTAAGGATAATCAGAAAGGGAATTTAAGGAATCTTGCTATACCTAGTCTGTTTGAAATAAGATTAGAAATTACTTGCTTTTACTTTGGTCAAAGGATTAGCAGCAGTTAGTCTGCCAGGCTTTTGGGTACACCTCCAGTGGACATCAATGCGGATAAGATTTTTGAGACCATATTTTAGAGGTAGTTTTTATTTTCATTTCTAGTGTACATAGCTACAAGTATACATTTTAATTAAGATTCTTGCACACTGGAAGTGTACTTACAGTTCCACCGATTTTACTTCTATTCCCTGCTAACCTGTATTACGCAGTGCAGCAACAAATAGCTCAACCTCTGTGCCCTGTGTCGAAATATACTTTATATTTTCTGTCACAGTTATTCTACAGAATATGGAAGGTTATTCAGTCTTTGTGCCGTAAGAAGCAGCCCCCTTATTATGTATCGTGCGAACAGAACGCGTGGCTACCAATTACTGACGTCACAAAACTATCGATGCTCTGTAATTATGACCATTGTTCGAACACAATGCACCTACATGGTATCGGTATAAAAAAACAAGATGGTAGAGTAAGTTTAGTATCTTTTATGCAAATCTTTATAGGTACAGCGTGATAATTACTTTTAAGGCGTGGGCTTCAATGAACCTCAACGAAGGTTTGCAGTAATTCATTAGGTTCATACAAACGGGTTCTGTGTGGGAAATATAATGTGGATCCTAATTTTCGTGACGGGTAACCCACAGCTAGGTACTTGCTTGTGACATTTTTCATATCATTCAAGAAACGGCTCGTACAGAGGCCAGCACATCAAGCTCCCCAAAACTGTGAAACCTTCCCAATTGAACATGAACCTTATTCAATTTGTAATAAAGTTGAAAAAACATTTGGCAGTTCACCACTGTACGTACACGTTGCTGCTATTGTCCCCTGTTAAAAAATGAATAGTAGGGTAATAGTCAAGTGAGTTACTAGTTCGGCAACTGAGAATGTAGAATTGACTTAGAACTGAACATATATGAACTGACACAAATCAGCGCAGTTTAACATTTTATCCGATTTCTTGAGATATCATACCCGACTGACGACCGCCCGTAGACTCGGTTTGACGCCGGGCTTAGCTCTGGAGCAAAACCGTCTCCTGGGCATCAGCGCTTAGTGTGCCGTTTTTAACCGACTTCGGGAGGAGGTTCTCAATTCGATCGGTATTTTTTTTTTTAAGTACATCGATTACTCCGAGATTAATAATCCGATTTACGTGATTTTTTTTTAGTTCGATGCGGAATAGCTGCCATTTGGTCCCATAAAAATATAACATAGTTTGACCCGGTAGTTTTCATTTTATGATCAATTTTATAAAAAAATAATTTATTGTCGAACATTTTTTTGTATGTTCACCGATTACGCTGAGATTTATAAACCGATTTACGTGATTCTTTTTTAGTTTGATGCAGACTAGTTTCTTTTTGGTCTCTTAAAAAAATTACATAGTTTGGCCTAGTAGTTTTCATTTTATAAAAAATTTTGTTCATGAGTTTTACTTCTTATTTTCATGGAACAGTTGTTGTTTATTTGTTTGATGGTAATATGTAAATATGTGTTGTAGAAATGAATAATAATGAATCATCTAGGTATATAAACATAAAAAACTAAAAATTGATAAATAAAAACTTTTTTACAAAAAATACAACCGACTTCAAAAAACACTAACCGGTGTTAAATAACTCTAAAATCGAAAGTCGGTGGCCAATCATGAATGAGACAAAACCACCAAAGCCACAGACTTCCTAATTTAGAGTTATTTTACACCGGTTAGTGTTTTTTGAAGTCGGTTGTATTTTTTGTAAAAAAGTTTTTGAAGATCGAATGTTGCTTAGGTAACCTATCTACCTACACTTTTTTGCTTTTTATATCATTGCAAACAACCATTTCTCTGCTTTGCTTACATCACCAAGAAAACGTAAAAGAGCCCCTCTCCTATAACTCCGATAATGTACCAAACTTCCGCGTGATTGATTGACAAGTACTGCCTACATTGATTGAAGGGTGAAATGAGATGATATCATGGGCATATTGAGCATAATATATTGGCATAACGGGCGTATTTGTGATACCAATTTCACAGGCAATATCACTGAATAACTCTTGTAGGTGAAAAGATCCTCAAAATGAATAAGTATAGGTAGATTTACTATCTTTACAAATAAATAACATTGAAGTGTCTGTATGTTTCAAAATAACATATCCAGTATATGCTAAGGGTGGAAAACATCAATTAGCCCTGAAGGTAAACTACTCTAAATCCTTATGATAGATTTATTTAATGTCATGGAAATGTTGCTTTATTGTCAAAAATAAATAAAACTGCATGAACAGTTTACTCGTCAAGCATACATTTGTTTATTATTAAGAAAAAAGTTTTTTTTTAAATTGTTTGCTCGAATCGAACCAGCTAAAAATGTCGCTCAGGTTAGGTTCGCTCAAATTAGGCTCGTTTAGGTTTTTTTTTAAATAAAATAAAATAAATATTCCACAACTTTTTTCACACAACGCCATTTAGTCCCAAGTTAAGCTTGAGAGCTTGTGTTATGGGTACTAAACAGCTGATAAACATGCTTATATATTTCGAAATACATACATATTATAGACAAATTACACCCAGACACAGAACAAATGATCATGCTCATCACACAAACATTTGTTCTGGGTTGGAATCGAACCCACGACCTCCGGCATAGCAGTCAGGGTCACTAACTACTGGACCAACAGGTCAGTCAATTGGCAGGAGTGGGAAATTCTCATGGACTGGCCCCGGACTCTTACCGACAAAATAATGAGTATATGTAATATACACAATCTGTCAAAGCACTATTTTCGTTCATTAGTTCACCAAAAGGAAGGCATAATATTATAGTAAAGAAATAGATAATAGAAAATCGTAGGCTATAATTTTTTTCCAAAACTAAGAGAGGGTGGATTGAGGGAAAGGTAAAGTAGTGCCACAGTCTAAAAACATACAGTTGTCCGACGAAGCCGTCTAGACAGGGCAATCGTGCGGGGTGTGAGGGGTGAGACGCGGGAAAGCCGCTCCCGCACTGCGAACAAAACGATGTTCGTAGTGCGGGAGGCATTATTCAAGTCTAACGCGTGTAGAAGTTGTCGGCATTTTTCCAGAGATCAAAGGCGTCGTCCTACTGTATTAATATTTATACTGTGGTAGTGCGAAGTGTTAGTCTGATAGAATAAGGAATAGCTAAGCTTACCCACTTTAATTTTAGAAAAATAATTTGAACTAATAATTTGATCGAAAATAATAGACAACCAATTGTTTTAAATAAATTGTCAAATACAGAGACCGCACAAAGTCGCGTTCAACAGCTAGTTGTAGAATAGAAAATAAAATCCCTTATTCTTTGAGCGTAGAATAGAATAATGTCTCCGCTAACAAAAGAAATATTTATTGCGGGACTAAACCCTAAATAGGTCTTGTGTGTAAATTCTACAATAGGAATATTTAGGTTATTTCTAGTACTTTGTGTGGTCTAGACGTGGTTTATGTCTTTGGATAGGTCTAGACTCTTATTTAGAATTTTAAAAACGATGTCATTACGTTTAAGTTTACAAAATTATTATTATACTAGCAGACGTCACGCGGTTTCACCCGCGTAGTCCCCGTTCCCGTGGGAATACAGGGATAAAAAGGTAGCCTATGTCAACCGGGGATGGTGTAGGTTCACAACGGTGAAAGAATTTTTCAAATCGGTCGAGGAGTTTCGGAGCCTATTCAATGCAAACAAACAATCAAACCTTTCCTCTTTATTATATTAGTATAGATTATGCATACTCCTTCTATGTAAATATTTCACCTTGAGTAGCTCTTAAAATTAACATTTGCAAGTTTTATGGTGTGCAATAATATCTATTCGAATATTTTAAAGACGTACTTGGAACTTTTTATGTTGGGGCTTCGATAATAATTCTCCGATTTCGAAAATCGTTTCACCATTTAGAATATCATGCGTTGTTGCCGAGTGCTGTAGTACCCATATGTTTTATGGTATAGTAATCCTCCAGTCTTAAAAAGTCGAAAACTAAAGCTTGTGCTGTTAAGGAACTTTAAATAAATATTAAGAAACCATTACTCTTCAAGAAAGGTCAGGTGCGTAGTACTCGCAACCGGCGTGTGTGTATGACAACATGTATGAATGTAAACGAAGCAAAAGAAGTAAGTATGTAAGAATCGTAGCATATGGCGCTCTGTAGTTTCTGCATACCCCTATGGGAAAAAGGCGTGAGTTTATGTATGTATGAATGTATGTATGTATTACTCTTCATGATTAGAGAACAGTTAGGCCAGTCAATTTTTGGCGTGTGTGTATTGGAAGTCACTTATAAAAAGCCCTTAGTGACTGTAGAGCCTTCTTTAATTAGTTCTCAAAATAAACTCCATAACCATTTATATATCAAGGGATGAATAAATATTAAATTTAATGTCAAAATGTCGCAACTCCTTTACGAAGAAGAAACAACGGGAAAAGTTTCACGGGACTTTCATGAAACTTTTAATTGGTTTTTAGTATATTTTTTACAATGAAAATACAAGCAATCGATACTTTTATTGGAAGACATTAGTTATAGGTTTAATGTATTAAAAGTTTACCGTTAGCTTCCCGATGGTTGTTTCTGAAGGATAAACATTTCTTGCTATTGTTTCTTTTTTAACACAGTGCCGCGTTAGGTGTAGTGGTTACAAACGCTACGGCTGAACTATGGTGTTGGCTTCGATTTTTAGGTGGAGCAACGTAAAGCAGCCTGAAATTTAAGTTCATTACTATGCTAACTAGAATCCCTTTTTTGTGAACGATGTTATTGATTTACTTACAGGACTTTTCTGTTGCTGTTTTATTAATTTTTCATTTGTAATTAAGTTGTTGGTGTGCAAATGTAATAAATAAATTAGTGACTAACTTAGTGTTAGATTATATGCCGCTTTACCTTTCGATCGTGTAAATAAGAGACACAATAGAAAGACAATGACAGCGAGGACACGGGCGTTCGCTTGGGGTTTAATTTATTAATGGGCCTCTGAACAGGCGAAATATGCCGTCGAAAAATATCTTTCAGACATGCCCGGTTTCCTAACAATGTTTTCTTCACTTTACAATACGCACATGAAAACGAAAAATTAGAGATGCGTGTCTTGGGTTCGAACCAAAGAGATTTAAAAGACTATAGAGCGGGCATGTCAAGAAAATGTCATAGAAAAACTTTGATCCCATGTCTCAGTAACGCCATCTAGAATAATATATGAATATTGGAGCGGCACCGGAGCGTACTAAAAAAACTCATAGACTTGTGTCCAGCAGGACACACTTTTTCGGACGAAAATTTTGTTTGTGATGTCCGGACTATAGGTATTGAATGTCTTTGGTTCGAACTGTAGAAATGTGACTGGGCAGTCCGGTAACCCCACTAAGCAATCACTGATTACTTTCAGCTTAGTAATACATTAACAGAAAAGAGGTATCGCAGTCCTCCACATCTCATAACGACAAAGAAAATGTAAGGAATGGTAAATCACGCAAAATTTAATCGAAAACATAATATGTCTTCCAATTTATCTTCCTTTTAAGTACCTATAACAATTAACCCAAGGTCTTAACTCCACCTTAAGTAATAAATAATAATAAATAAATAAATATTCCATAACTTTTTCACACAACGCTATTTAATCCTTAGTTAAGCTTGAGAGCTTGTGTTATGGGTACTAAACAGCTGATAAACATACTTATATATTTCTAAATACATACTTAATATAGATAAATTACACCCAGACACAGAACAAATGATTGTGCTCATCACACAAACATTTGTCCTGGGTGTTCTCAGTAGCGCTTGCAATCACTAGACCAATGAGGCTGTTTTGCATTTTTTTTGAGAGAGCGGTAATTGACTTTACATCTATATCTTCTATACATATTATTAAGAAGAAAAGTTAGTTTGTTTGTTTGTTTGTTTGTTTGAATAGGCTCTAAACCTACTGGACCGATTAAAAAAATTCTTTCACCTTTGGGAAGCTACACTATCCCCGGGTGACATAGGCTACTTTTTATCCCTGTATTCCCACGGGAACGGGAACTATGCGGGTAAAACCTCGTGACGTCTGCTTGTAATATATAAAATTTCTATAGTTACAAACAACCGCGATTGCACCGCTGATCAGTATGTTTTAATATTTAAACGTTACTGTTGTTTCTACTCCATTAATTATTAAACCGGGATCACTATACAGAATTCATGAAAGAAATCCAATTGAGCCTGAATACATAGAAACTGTACAAAGGACTTGTAGGTAATTATTCAAGGCTGAATTTGTAATTCTTGTGTATTTTGGGTCTTATAGATACGCGAATATTGTATCTGGCAGACTTGGTAAGTCAGTTGGCGGTATAGTAGGTAGTCATGATTCTGAAAATACATAACTATATTTATGAACTCACGCGTTTTTCACACGGGGGTAGGCAGAAACTACAGAGCGCCATTTGCTACGATTCTTACACACTTATTTTACAAACGCCAGTTACGAGTAGGTATTAAATACCTGACCTTTCTGATGAACCTCACCAATAAGGTTTATGGATGTCCATCGGGCGTCTCCTCCCGGCGTTTTCACTTACATTTATTTGCCATACCTATAAATAACAAAATTACTTTGTCAATAAATTTGTTATTTATTTCACTCAACACAGTCATATTATCGCAACAGGTTTACCCAAATCAGTAACAGTACCGAGTTTTAACACATGGCAATGATAATGTGACTAACCTAATTCTTAATACGAATTACATGCATGCTACTTTTATTCATTCATTCAGAAAACGCATACATTCAAATACTTTTTGATGTTTTATTATGATTAATTCTAATTGACTATGTAAAAAAAAATACGATTTATACACCTACTATGGTATACCTAGCATGTAGCATGCACATCGTCATATTTATCACCACTGCATGCATCTATTTGTACTGTAACCTACTCATGTTAAACAAATAAATTGTTCTTTATCTTTATTCTTTCGGCTATCTCGTTAAGTGTACTTATGCAAGGCGTGGGTCATAAATGCTTTAACCAGCAGGTTGGTCCGGCCACGCGGTACTGCCTATACCTAACCGTGGCCTACGACACCGTGCGGGACACGTTACGTAGTTGTTTAGCTCGCACAAAACCGGGTAATATACGAGTATACTTAACCATTGCTAGATCCCTTTATTTCCAGCTTCCAATTTTGTTCAATAGTATGGATAACTTTGATAATCGCAATGATTACAACAGTTTAGTTCATATGTGGCGATATAGGTAGATGTCGCTACATTTGCGTTTGCAAGAAAGGGCTACGAAACTGAGTAAAAGTGCTAATGGACACTATTCTTAGTTTTAAACATAATTTATCACGTAACATTTTAAGTTAATTAAATTGGTTACTTATTATGGTTTTAGGCTAAATCGTAAATTATTATTAAGAATGTTGTTCTTAGTTATAGGTACATAGTAAAAAAAAACGCGTCCGACAATTCCTAATGACACAGAAAACAGTGAACGAAGCAAAAAAAAACTTCAAATTAAGTAATAAATGCAGATAATTATCTGATACCTTGATGGCATGCTTCACTATCTCCAGTTTAAACTCCGTGTTAATTGTTAACAGTTTTCAGTTTGTTTCACAAACAAAGTATCGGATTCACCGTTGTTGAACTACGGTTTACATAATTACGTTTAACAGCTACGATTTACTGGCCAGTTAACAAGTTAAACTATGTATTTTCTGAAGCGCGAGCTTTCGTTTCATAACAATTAAGTATTTTGTAACTTCTTACTGTTTCGGGTAATTTGAGGACTCGAATTATGTTGTTTGAGCTCTGTTTGGACTTGTTATGGGCTCTTCGAAAGGAGCTACTGTTTCTTGTGTTATTTTTGGGGTTCCGTATGTCACAAGGAAACGGAACCGTAACAGGATCAATTCGTCATCCGTTCGTCAGCCGCTCTATTAAGAACGCTTGGAGGTATCTAGTTAAAATAATATCTTATAAAAAAATAAGGTCTTAAAAATCTGGCTTCTAATTATTTTACGCAATAAAAAAACACGTAACTAAGTTAGGCAACATGATTGCTTGAACATGTTTAACGGTACTAAAGCTATCTCTAAGTTGAGGATAATTTTTTTTTTTTCAGGCAAACGTGCTACACCATCGTCTACATCATCACTTACCATGAGCTGATATAGTCCAACAAGTGAAAATAAAATTTGAGATAAACAACAGCTCTGCAGGCCAGTGCAGGCCTAGCCATATTACAAATTCAATTTCTATAATCGTAATTGATCCTGGCTGGAAGCCTTGTGTATTGAGGTCGCGCAAAGGTTCGACCGGTTAAGCAGATAGCAGCGCTAACCCTCAGTAACGGTGCAAAGCGAGATGCCTTCTATAAAAAAAAAATCAGAACCTCATGAAAAAGTCGCCTAACACAACACAATATATTTCAAAGCAGTGCAAAATTCTCGAATATAGGCTATGTAATGTGGCTTACAATGGCCCTGTGCCTATACAGTCCTGTATATTCAGGTAGGTGGCGGCTGAATAACCTCTCGTGATTTCTCTGGAGATGTGTAGGTACTTTGTGAATGGCGGTCTTTGGGCCAATGCGTTGCGAGAAAGTGTGGAGAAGGAACTTGAATGTACTTACTTCTTTTTTGTAATTCTTGTAGTATTACTGATTTTGGAATGTATGTTTATTATAAACGTAGGTTGATGTCTTTTTCACTCTGCACACTTTGTAGTAATTACGCGCAACTAAAATAAATTCAGTTTTTTTAAAGGCCATGGCTAACTAACATGTTTGTCAACGAAAACCTTTCAGTCGGTGATTTAGTATAAGTCACCTAGTGAAAACTTGTGTAAAGTGACCTGTCTAGTAGTGTCTAGTGTCTATGCCTATTATAGCATTAGTATGGAATGACAATTCAATTCAACTTCAATGTACCTACATTTACACAGGGTGCTTATGTGATATTATCAGAATAGCGCTGCAGGTCAAGGTCAAGGTATTTTGCACTATAAGCAAAATTTCGGGGCCGCCAGACCTTACTTAGATACTGTACCTGATACTTAGAGATTGACCCCATTGACAATAATATAGCAGGTAGGCATGCGATCATACTACATACAACCACACTACACATATCGTTAAAATCGTCAGAAAATAAGTGAGAAATGGCTGCACTGTAACCTTGCACTCGTAGAATTTAAAACCATTAACCACTCGTATGCCGTAATTATAGAAACAATTAAAAAGCAATTGTGTCTCGCGTGGATCTATGTTTCGGCATGCCAAAGGTTAATGACCAATCATACATGAAGAGAATCTTTAAGTATAATTTTCTCCATTTATTGTATTATGTAGACGATCTTCAACAACTAAATAAAATAATGAAGAACCCTCTTCCACAACACGAGCACGCCTCTTAGGATAGTCCTCGATTTCTTTACACAACCCTACATATTATAGGAAGCTTCTTTCAGCAAGTTAATTTTACACCAAATATCCTGAATTCCATGAAATTTCATTACATTAACCGAGTGAAGTGCGTTTATCTTCACTCAGAAGTGAGGTCCCATTCATTCAGAGTTCAATTACTTGAAAATACGTTTTGATGTCCATTTAGAAGCATTTAAGCTTTATAAAGTAGAAACATCTGTTGAGTTAAATAAATGAAACATTAGTTCTGTTCGGTTAAATTAAACTGGGGACAGATTTGTCTATTTATGTTCTTAGTTGATATCTAACTCATCATCTGCATAGCCTTTTCCTAACTATATTTTGTTCGGCTTACAGTCTAATAGTTTGAAGCTAAATATCAGACCAGGACCAGATGTAAACCTGGAGCAACTGCCCACCCCAGTAACTGCTTAACACGGTACACCTTGGTTGAAGAAAGAAAGAAAGAAAAAAAAAGTATTTATTTAGCGTCACAGGCACACGATAATAAACCAAATTAGGTACAAAAGAAAAGAATTAAACTAAAAAAAAACAATAGAAAACAAAAAGAATTATGTGCCTTGCGGCTGCGCCAAATAGTTTCAAGAATTACAGTACTGCAATGAGCAATGATATTATATGTAAAAAGGTATTTGATAGGTTATATGCGTTTAGCAAGTGACACGTTAAAATGTGGTTAACTATCCACACTTCACCTCAGTGTGGCGTCGCGCCCCAACGAACGCGTGCGTGCGTTAGTGTACCGTTTTTGAAGATCGAATGTTGTTTTAGTAACCTATCTACACTTTTTACTTATAAATGCTTATAATATCATTGGTAATTGGTGTCAAAGATCTTGAAAGGTCCTGTTTTTGTGCTTTGGAACAATATTATCTACACTTCTTAAATAATATTATTATGAGGTGACGTTCGTGAGTTTGTGAATTGTCGTTCTAGGGGGTTATCTCTGGATCCGCTGAACCGATTTTGATTTTATTAACCAATACAAAACCACATTATTTATGATTGTCAAAGGTTATAATTATGATAAACTACAAGGAGGGGACTTGATGACTATGTAATTAATGGCCTCCTATACCCGTAAGGCCTCAGGTACGAGGAGGGGCCTGTGGCTACTTACCCACAGGTTATAAGAATTGCCCTAAAACTAAGTCCAAATCTGACTAAAAAGATGAGGCTATGTTCAGTCAATTTAATTATTCTTGATAGGACACTGAGAGAGCTAATATTCACAATGTTAATATGAAAATGTGCTCTAAAATGCCATTAATTGAGCATGTTTTGCTAAAATATTCCGTTGCCTCGCATTAGAAATTTCTGCTGTGTCGTGTGTGCTTTTACAAACATTTAGACACATACACAACCTGCCGGACCCGGAACAATTATCTGTAAGCAATGCAAATAAATGTTCTGTGCGGGAATAAAACCTACGACACGCAGCGCATCAGCCAAATGCCGTCAATTAATATACTCTGATACACAGTCTGATATATCTGATATATTAAACAACAAAGTTGAGCAAAGCAACCGTCTACTTCCAGCCGTTCTATAAACATCTAAATCTGACCGAGTTATTTTACTGGTTAGTAAATAATTATTTCCTTCATCAGAATATTCAGAGGAATGAGTTTATGAATCATTCCTTTACTTTGTCGGCGATTTACTTATACGCGAAATCTGTTTTCCGTTGGTTTAGCTTGGATCATAGACTTCGGTCTGCGGCAGACGTGCTTTGAGCGGAAACTAATTGCAAGAGAGCCATACAACACAGATGTCGAACCTACGGAATAGTGCGAAAGGGGTAACAAAACTTTATTGGCGAACCGTCACGGAATTTCGATAATTCTATCTTAGGGGACCTTAATTATTGTTACAAACTAGTGGGCCCGACAGACGTTGTGTTGCCTGTTGGTTTCAAACCCGCAGCGCCACCTACCACGTCCAATTGTATAGGTACCTAAACTATCCAGGGCCTAACACTTAAACAATATAACACACTGGCTTCCACGTTTGTATAAATAATTGTAATTGTGAGTGAAGCGTATCTTCACTATCATACAATATTATCTATAACCCGGCCTTTTTTTAAATTATAATACTGGATATTTGTATAGGTAATTCTTGGCCCTTCTGCCAGATAAAATTGTAAGTATTCGATTTTTTTTCCTACAATTACTCCTACACTTATCGTTATATTTTGGACCATTAATTCAATATCTCTATGCCTCTGCAATAACCTATGTGTTATTCTGATGTATAAGCTGTATTATTGTAAAGTTTTGATTAGAATGCGTTAAAGAGTAACAAACATATAGACAAACTTTCTTATTTTTTGTAATAAATGTAGGATAGGCACACACAAATACACACGCACGCACAAAACACACACCTATTCACATCACTCCTCACACACGGAGAGCTGCTCAAAAACTATTATTTATTTAGTTTAATTACACATCTTTATTTTTACTGTCGGTTTTTATCTGCCATGTAGGTATTTTTATTTTGTTCTTTAGTTCACTTTCATTGTTATGATACCACTTACGGGAAGAGCGAGACAGCTCCGACACAAGTACTTTTTTAACTTACTGGGGTTGCTTCAGTTTATGTATAACACAATCTTTGTGAAGTAATAAATATTTTTGTATATTTTTTTGTATACTTAGGATAGTTTCATGCTTTTTGTTTGACAAACTAGAAAAAGGAATAAAAAGGTGTTCTTTATTAAATACTAAATTAATTAAGCATTACACGATTTGCGGAAATACCTACCTACTATTCGATGTAACAATGTTTGGGTTGATTGGCCATTTGTGGATTACAAACGTAACAAATTGCCGATAAAAAATTTGGTACGTAAATCTAATAAAGGCGAAAAATACCAGTTTGATTTGAGAGCTATTATAAAATAAATTTTAATATGTATGGTAAAATTCTTAACAAAACCAGTAACGTAATTTATTCACTATAATGTTAGGTATTTAGTCAAAAAACGTATGTAACGTTGAAATTTAAATAGATATTATTTTGTTAGAGGGCATGGTAACAGCTATTTTATTACGCGGATTATATTTTTTTCATTGTTTCGATAAAGTTAATAACTACCTACCTACGCACCACCTGAACATGATTTGATGATAGGTGGGAGTCTCAACAACATAATAATTTAAAAAAACACCTCATTTTCATGTGCGTAAGACGATACAAGACAATTCACGACCACACTCATAATTTTCCGATTTAATAAAAAAAATGTTGCCCTACAGACCCACACTAAGATTTTTTCCTCTGTCATATCAAAACTCATTTATTTATTTAAATGAGGCTAAGAATCAGCCCTTTTTAAACGTCAGTGTAGGGATAGTGTAGCTACCCAACGGTGAAAGAATTTTTCAAATCGGTCCCTGAAAATATTCAATGAACACTTATTACTTTGAAGTAAGTATATTAGGTATAATATTTTTTATTTTTTTATTGTGAATGTAAGGACTATGTGGATATTTTTTTAAATTTTCTTTTCTTAATCTTTTCAAATTCTTTTATTTATTTATTTTACATTTTGTCTGGCAGTTTGAGTTCTTTATGGGATCAACCCAAATGTTCTTTCTTTGGTATTGTTCGTCAGCACGTGGAGCTCCTCAAGTTCCGAGTTGAGCTCACGATTACTGACAAATGCTTGCACTGACTGATCTGGTCTCCTCATTCTGTGTGGTTCTTTCCTTAAAAAAGCCATCTCAGACACTAATCTGCATGGATCGTACATGATTTGACCAAGATAAAGTCTGGACTTCATAAGAGACTATGACCTCTGAGTTTCTTTCGGTGTTGCTTCTCTGAGAAGTCATCTCATCTACTAGTTAAAAAAATGACGTGTAAAAGTGTTAGTGAAAACCTATTTACAGAAATAAATAACATTTATCATTTAACAAACAAAAAACAATCAAATATTTCCTGCTTATAATCTTAGTATAGATTATACATCCAACCGAGCCGTGTCTTCGTGCTTGTATTACTTTTTTCAATGAAGAAACATTATCCCTGATCCTCAAAACATTGCACCATCCAGTAACTTTAAGTCCCCAACTTGGCCCCCTGGATTAAAGCCAACGAAGATGTTTGGTGTAGTCCTGAATAACTAGAAGCTGCCAGTATTCCGTTTTGCAATAATACCGAAATACGTGGCCACGGCTAGGCCAGGCTTGTTCTGATTACTGGCCAGTGAGGTAGTGCCGTCAGATGGACAATCGCTTTTGATGTCTTTCTCAGTCGGATTACGAGGCTCTCAGTCGTATGTGCAATTGGATTCCTAATGTATTGACAGTAAGCCAGAAATGGTTTGTGTTTTGAGGCTAATGGAAATCGGGTGCTGGCTTTGATATCTTCTGAGGTTTGTTTGTGTGCTTTTGTATGCGATAGCTTTAGAATTACTAGCATGGAATCATAGATATCCGCATGGAATGTAGCTTTGACAGTGATGGAATGTAGGCGACTATGCTCAATTTATAATAGCACTAGAAATAGAGGCTCGTAGAAGCAGGTATGTAGAACATTTTGTTTTAAAGATAAGTAAAAATAATTTTAATTCAAATTGTTTTATTTTAAATTCAGAAGAATTGAAACGATCGAAGAATGTGCTCATGTATTGTTCATCCCTGCTTCATGACATGGTGCTTAGTACCTACTCGCAATCGGCATGGTGCTTAGTACCTACTCGCAATCGGCATGGTGCTTAGTACCTACTCGCAATCGGCATGGTACTTAGTACCTACTCGCAATCGGCATGGTGCTTAGTACCTACTCGCAATCGGCATGGTGCTTAGTACCTACTCGCAATCGGCATGGTGCTTAGTACCTACTCGCAATCGGCATGGTACTTAGTACCTACTCGCAATCGGCATGGTGCTTAGTACCTACTCGCAATCGGCATTGTGCTTAGTAACTACTCGCAATCGGCATGGTACTTAGTGCCTACTCGCAATCGGCATGGTGCTTAGTACCTACCCGCAATCGGCATGGTGCTTAGTACCTACTCGCAATCGACATGTGTATGACAACATTAGAATCGTAGCAGCACGCGTGGCATGATCATCGTGGAAACAGGTATGTCGACGAAAGAATCGACAAAAAGACAGATGGTATACAAACATTTCTGCCAAATATATAATAAATAATGTTCTATATTGTAAACTATATCGTCGACTGAAGAATCTACATGTGTCACTCTTAATTCTTGACATTGTCGTTCTCAAAACAAAAGTAATATTTTTACGATTACGAACTAGCCACATTTGACCTCAGTGTCTAGTCGCGCCGTCAACAAACGTGTGCGTGCGTTAGTGTGCCGTTTTTGAAAATCGAATGTTGTTTAAGTAACCTATCTACACCTTTTTATTTATAATATCATTGTGACCCTGATCTTGTGCCAAAATATAAGTTTTTTCGTTTAATCTAAAGTTTATTATAACTTAACAGCAGCACGGGTCGAAGTTTAAGCTACGTTTGACGAGGCTGGTCTGTTAATGGGTGATCGTTTATTACATATCAAGAACCCCTCCATGCCGTGGAAAGTATGTCAAGCCGTCGGTCCTGACTGTCATTTGTGGATCTTTGACAGTCGTTACGACGTTACGAGTTGGTAGTCAGAAGCCCGAAAGTCTGTCTACCAGTTCTACCAAAGAGTAAGTATTACTTAGTCATTAGTTTAGAGAGCGGCGGTGGACCAGAGGTGGCAGCCCAGACTTACGAACAGTAAGTCGTAACTGGCAGGCGCATTACTTTGTGTAATTTTTTTCATCACCACTATTTATACATTATTACTGAAAAACTAACACGCACTAGCGCTGCTCTGTGGAACTTGTCCGCGGACGCGACGAAACACCACGTCCTGAGGCCAGAAGTTTTCATCCATGACGACGGGCAGAAAACAATTCGGGACTCGTACCACAAACGCCATAAAATTGACGTTGCGGGTTGCGGCGCAACTCCAGTA
Source organism: Euplexia lucipara (assembly GCA_921972225.1). Taxonomy (NCBI): domain Eukaryota; kingdom Metazoa; phylum Arthropoda; class Insecta; order Lepidoptera; family Noctuidae; genus Euplexia; species Euplexia lucipara. The sequence goes on along the minus strand of OV179144.1, from coordinate 8,414,207 downwards.
ACTGAACCCTCGGCATGTATCCAATCTTCTGGCGCACGTACTCCACGATGCCCTCTGCCTTAGTAGTGTAGTGTAGGCGACAGATTTACACCGGAGTGTTAGGCGCTGCGGCGCGCAAGTTAACTTCGAGCTCCGTTGTAGCTTTGCCGCACGGTACGCGGTCCGCGGTGCGGTGCGCGGTGTGCAATACGCACATGAATCCGAAAAGTCAGTGGCGCCTTGAGTTCGAACTCGAGACCTGTGACTTGGCAATCCGCCGGTCACTCCACTAAGCTTTCACTGCTACAAAAGGCTAAACAGATGTTGATAAAAGATAACTTCCCAAAAACACGCAGAAACACTGCCCATTCAATTAATTCAACCGCACAATGTAAACACAAGTTTAGTTGCACCGTTGCCCGTCGCAGTGGTCGGGCCGCGGCTTTCATGGCGAGCTCGGATTAGTCTGCAATTAGGAACATCATGGCCGCGGCTAATCTCTCTTCTGCTTGATTTTAAAGTGGTTAGGGCTGACCGCTAGTTGCAGCTGCTAGTAATGGTAGGTTATTTGTACAGAAAACGTCGATGTATGTAGGACCGACCTGCGGCGACGTGTATACAAAGCAAAAGTAGGTAGGTACTTGTGGTGGAAAATCCTCATAGATTCTCCCTAAGGCGGAGGACATCCATGTCTCTGATGGGTCTTGTCAGACTCTTACTGACTAATCAACACCCAAAAAAATCGCAATACCAGATTATTTAAAAGTTAATTTTATAATTTTGACAAAAAATGTAAATGAAATTGAACATTATAAGCGTGAAAATAAAAATTGTTCATACTTTTTACCGCTCATTATACCATGTTGTCACACAAATAAAGTTATTCTTATTCTTCATTCTGAGTTGACGAATTCTAGCTACCCCCGCGACTGGGATTTATTATCGAACCTAACAATAAACGTCGGGCAGTAGCCCACTAGACACAAAAGCCGTTTGGTCGGAGGATATTTCCTCCCTTTTCTACAGATGAGGAACTTTCCACACCGTTCTTCTTACTCCTTAAACTGTTGACATGCATGAACGTCAGCGCAGACCACGTTGTTCGCTGTTGCTTCTTCATTGCTTGCTTGACTTTCCTGTTGGTCTCGTAGTAGTAGCCCTGACTGCGAAGCCGGAGGTCGTGGGTTTGATTCCCACCCAAGACAAATGTTTGTGTGATGAGCAAGATCATTTGTTCTGTGTCTGCGTGTAATTTATTTATAATTAGCTGTACCCTGCCACGCTTCGCTGTGGCACATTTGATAGACCGGTTAAAAAAAAATAGATAAAAACAATCCTTGATGCGGATTATATATCATGCTAACATTTCAGCTCGATCGGTGCAGAACTTTTTGAATTTTTGAAGCGTACAGCATAACATTTTTATATATATAGAGAGATATGGATAATTGTCTATACGTATTCAGAAATATACAAGTAGGTATGTATATCTGTTGTTTAGTACCCAAAACACAAGCTCTGCTTAGCTTGAGTCTAGATGGCGTTGAGTGGAAGTTGTGGAATATTATTATGTAGGTATTATTTCATTTTCTTATACAAATTACGACTAGTAACGTGTTTGTGAAAATGAGTGTATTATTCCTCTAAAGTTTGTTATATCATTTTATTGTTAGCTGTTTATTATGGATCTTTGCCAATGTGGAATATTGCAGCGGAACTGTTTATGATTCTGAAATAATATTTTAGTTTAACTAAGCTAGATTTCTTACTGTAAATATTTATAGGCGGTAAGCGTGAAGGAAAACCTACATCAATAATATAAACGTGAGCAACATATTTCTCATTGACCGTGAAAAGTAGTACTTACACGCATAAGGTAAAACTTTTTTTTCAGCTGAACGCCCGTTTTTTAAAAAATATTTATTTAATTTACATTCTTTATCTTCTTTGGCCCATCAAAAGAAGTACAATAGTTTTACTACTATTGTTTGACTTCCTCATTGATCTTGTGGATGTGCGTTACTTCAGAGTATGAGGTCCTGGGTTTGATCCCCGGGTCAGGTAAAATGTTATTGGGTTTTTTGATGCGATTTTATGCTAATTATGTCCATTATCTACAATGATATTATAAGTAAAAAGATGTAGATAGGTTACCTAAACAACATTCGATCTTCAAAAACGGCACACTAACGCACGCACGTGTCCGTTGATGGCGCAACGGGACACTGAGGTCAAGTGTGGCTAATTAGCCACATTTTAACGTGTCGCTTGCTGAGCGCTTATAACCTATCGACACCTTTTTACTTATAATATCATTGATTATCTAATATTATTGTGTTAATATAATTGTTTAGGACCACTATTATTGTTTTAAGTATAGTTTATAAATTGTCTAATCGTGTTAAACAAACTTTTTTTGTCGTACTTTTTATTTTTTCTTTCTATTAAAAAACGTACTGTCCGGATGTTACCAAATAGATTTCAGATAGATTCACTAACCACAAAAATATCCGACGAACATTTTCGAAACATGCCACTGCGCAAATAAATGATTGAACGTGTGGTCGCGGTTGATTAGTATAAATATGTACTGGAATTGTGCTAAACAGTCAGATAATTGGGTATCACAGAACCCACCACAACCAGGCCCGGTGGCCAATCTATCTGTATAATCAGGGATTAGTCCAGTTACCGCAATGTGCAAGGTTTTGTTTACAAACGCGTTTAGCCTAACCGATAATTCTACCGTATTACTATATTAATTTGGACCATCATTATAGGTATTCCTGTAAGCCGGATTACCTAAATGATGTGTACTGGGCTTTGAGCTGGAGTGTTTAATATTGATACGACTCTCTAATGATCTGTTGCTGTGGTAATGCTTGGATTTGCGAAAACTTTTATAGGAATGCCAATGTAAACCACCGACTACGATTTTTATACAGGTAATACACGTAGGCCAGAGAGCAGTGGTGGCCCAGTGGCAGCGGCCCCGGACTTACGAACAGTTAGTTGTGGGTTTAAACCCAGGCAGGCGCATTAGGTACTTTGTGTAATTTATTTCATCACCCACTGCTCTCAAAAATGGCGAAGGAAAACATCGTGAGGAAACCGGCATGTGCTAGAACCAAAATTCGAAGACATGTGACATCTACCAATTCGCACTGGGCCCGCGTGGTGGATTATAGCCCATACGCAAAATACGCGCTTTATTTAGCCCGGTATTTTTAATCATTTTTTTACATGTAGGCCAGATTAAAGTACTACGCACGTGACGTTTTTAAAGGACATCTCCAATAAGGTCTGTGTCATGTCCTTCTAGAGCTTCTTCTCCAGGCGTTTCCACTAAAAGCTTTTTTTAAAAGCTTTCAAACAATGTGGGTTGAACATTAGTAGTAGTTTTGTTATCTACTCCAACTAAGCTTATCTGGAGTGGGTTCACGGCAATAGTTTAATGAGTAGAAATCGGAGTCAAGACTCCTCAATCGCCAGGCCATACAACGTCTATGCAATTGGGCTATTCCCGCTTCATAAATAACTTTTATATTAGTTGTCTTTCATTTGTAACCTCAACGTAACCAAACCATCTAAGCATACTTTAGGGCCTTTATTATTTCTCATCATGGTCAACGATCTTCCTCAAGTTCTGCTTCATGCAAGATGTCTCTTGTATGCTGACGACTTAAAGCTGTACCTGGAAATAAACTCCGACCTTGACAGTTTGGCGCTACAGCGGGACATAGACGCGATATACAAGTGGAGTGTAGACAACAAGATGGAGTTTAATTCGTCCAAATGCTTCGCTATGACCTTCGGTCGAATGCGGCACCCAGTTAATTTTGAATATAATTTAAATAATAATACCATCACGAAATCAACAACCATGAAAGACCTGGGAGTCACATTCGACCGAAAGCTCACCTTCCACGACCATATGATTATGGTAGCTAAACAATCCTACCAAAGGCTAGGCTTTGTTCTGCGTAATTGCCGCGATTTTCGCACCGCTCATGCCATTAAAATAATATTTAATGCTCTCGTACGTAGCAAGCTGGAAACCAGCTCTTGTGTGTGGAATCCACACGAAAGTACCTACACACTTTTATTAGAGAAAGTCCAAAAAGCGTTCCTTAGGTACCTATATAAGCAGAAACACGGCTACTATCCTTACCTCTATCCGACAAAATTCTTGCTGGGTTGCCTCGGATACAACTCACTAGAGGTAAGACGAGCTCGAGATCAGCTTACAATAGCCTGTAGGACGCTCCGTGGTGATGTTGACGCTCCTGATCTGCTTCATGTGCTGGCGCGCTTCTGTGTTCCAGACAATTACTGCCGAGGCAGAAAGCACAGGCTGTTTGCCATGCCTCCATGTCGTACTGTTGCACGTGCTAAGTCACCAATCCCTCGCATTCTGGCTGCGCTTAATGATCTCTTGGATTCCAATCCAACAAGCGATCTGTTTGCGGATGGATGGACGAAGATTTTATTGGTATGTCAGAAGTACTGCGAGAATAATTTATGAATGTGTTGTTAACCGTCCTTTATTTATGTTTTTCTCTTATACTTTTAAATTTTACGTTGTTTATTTTGTATATTTTTAAAACGTGTTATAATTGTCTCTTTTAGTTTTAATTTTATATGTTACTGTAAGTGGTTAAACACGACCGTTGTAATTAAATAAATAAATAAATACTGTTTTCTTCTCTATTTAAAAGATACATTGAAACAATCTTTAGAAAAATTCAAACTAAATCAGTTTAAACAACAAATTAAATCGTCTAACAACCATCTCAAGCACAAAACGGCATCTTGAAAATTCCCCACCAAACACGACCGCTTACGTAAAAATTCCAGAATTCATAACAAGTTTAAAGTGCACACTGCACAAGTCATGGTGACATGTTACGGCACAAAGCCAGCTGAGAGGTGTAATTGGTAGCTAATCCTTGCCGGCAAGCCGACGGATTGCTGGCAACACAATCCGTGTATCCGTACGGGGTTGCTATACTAAAGTGGTGGCGTAGCCGTGAATCGAAATAATTGGTATTCAGGAGTTGTTTTTCCGTATGGTAAAAATAGTTTCGATTTTGATGGGTTTTTGTGAGTCAATAGTACCTACCTAAAGAGTTTTTGGTTTTGATTAAGCTTTTTTTTTGCCTTTAAGGCTAAAAACAGAACGGATGGCGAACAGTTGGGTTTGACTTAGGTTTCAGTATATCTAAGACCTGTTTATCTTTTAACCATTCATATATAAAAGTAAGTTCAACTTTTGCAGAAAAGTTTTAGAGTCAACTTAACCTAAGCTGTAAGAGCGAGCGCGAATGAGTGAGAGATCTTCAAATTCTGACATGTTGCGGCCAAATATAAAAAATGGCAATGACATTAAGTGAGAATACAGAAAAAAATCAGAATTAATAGAAACTGCTAGACTGAGATGGAGTGAAGTAAGCTTTTGCACCTCATTTTGTATTTGTTAATTTTGGGCTTAGCTAATTATATTTCGTTGCAAATTGCTTTAAAGTGTATCTTTGGAGGCGTTAGGCCATACGCGGGGGCCCACAATGACTCACGCCTTCGCTGCTTCTGCAAATATGAGTAAATAATAATAATAAGAGTATAATAAGAGTATATTAAGTATGACTTAAATTCAATCACATGTGATTTCACTATACTGCCTAAGTTGCTATTTACTTCATCGCCTTGCTCTCCCTAATTAAGATTATCCCTATACTATTTAAATTGGAACAAAAACAAAGTCTAAGTAAGTCCCTCAACGAGTCAAAAAGTCAAGAATTTTAGGAATGTACTTAGACGGAATAAAGCACTCGCAGACAGGAATGTTGGTTATAACAGACTTTCCTATTTCAACATTCTTTTAAACCGTTTGCATTTTTTCGCCGACTCCATAATTCGACGAAGCGTACATTCACAGTCTGGGAAAGTTTGACGTTAAGAAATTCATTGATTCCATTTTCAAAATCTATGCATTCGTAGTCGTTTTGATTTATTTTAGTACTGTCTGTCTCTGCAAAGTTGTGTCCTTAAACTCGATATCGCCAATTATGGCCATTGGGAAGCATTTTTCAATTGGTTAGTTGAGAGCCATTAGCCATCTGCGCTCGTTGCTATCCGATGAAGCAATAAAAGCTATCAGATAATTCTGTAGTGCGAAGATAAGATTCCTATTTAATCATCCGGTTGTTCTGAGATAGGCCTTAATTGATGATATTTATTTTTATTTTCTGTATCTAATCAGGGTGGAAGGATATCGATGAACATTGGAACACCATAAGTTCCTAACGTGAGGACCGTCAGTTCGTCGGTTTTTCCCTATTACAAAGTTTTCTCCTAATGTTCTTTTTACTTTAAAGTGTATAAAATCGTGATTTCTGTGAGATTTTATTCCACAAAAGTATTTTTTAAAGAAGAAATCTAATTGACTTAGATAGGAATGATGATTTTTTTGTTTCGTGGTTCTATATAATATAGTTTGAAGCAATAAAAAAAAACAAAAAATATAGGAAAAGGCTGACGAAAAATTTTAACGCGGGGAAGTTCAGAATCGTCTACAGAATCCATGGGAGTAGGTATGTGCGTCGATGTTCCTTCAACCCAAAAAGTGTAGGTATATTTTTTTTATTGGTAATTCCCACTCTCATCCATATGTTTAAATATTTATTTTTGGTTTGAACTCGGTCGCAGCGCCATCTACCGAGTACAGTTGTCAAGCTTAACTATTTACGGTTCAATACAAACACAACAAAAAACAATTATCCAATTTGGTGAAGTGGTACGGAACTTATGCGCATCCATACATTTCGGCGAGGATTTTTTATTTATATTGATTAATTAATCCTTACGCTAAAACACCTTATAGCAACTACACCAATCAAAAATAAAATAAATACTTCTGCTATATACTTCCCTACAAAAGTAATTTCAATACTCAATACTCAATACTCAATACTTTATTGCATACCATAATGTGTTACAGGGTGTTGTTCAATTTCGTAAGTATCAATTATGGACCCTGTCGGGCACAGCATAGTTTGTTAGGAGAGAGGAGGAAGGGCGCTTTTTAGATTAGAATATAATTATGAGTTACGATTCAATATTTGAAGATGTATTAATAAAAATTAAAATATATTAACACTTAGTATTTATTTTATAAGATTATTATTAGTAAGTATCTACCTATTTTATTTACATATTACTTTGTTTGAATGTTTTAGTTTTTTTTTTTTTTTTTTTTTTCAATATATTCCTATTTTATTACATTATAGAAATTTAATACGTTATAATTATAATTTTCCAAACTCCCGTGTTCCAAAAAGTCTTCTCAATACTGGTATCCCTATTTTCCCACAATGTTAGTAGGTATATGCGAACCGGCATTATGTAGCTACCTAAGTTTATGATGTGCGTTGATTCACATAGCCTGGATGCACGGAGTAAATCTCTCGTTTACGACGGATTTCGGCTTTATCCGTTGTTCTTTAAGACACCCTGTATTTGCACAGATCCTCGCAAACATTCTGTTTATTTTGTACAGAATTAATATATACTTAATACTAGTTTGTCACTGTACTTACTTGTGTATATTTGAGTTATGTTTCGGGTTGTTGCTTAAAGTTTAATATTAGAAAGCTCTAAAACTTGGTTGGGATGGAAATTGTCATTATTATTCTTGAAATAGTTATAAATCTCCCATTAACATGTTAAGTTGTCCAGAGAATCGTCTTCAAAACTCGAACAACAAAACATTAAATTAATTTTGACATAAATTTTATTGTCGTTTTTTTAGTGACTGATCGTTTTCTAATTTACGATACTCAGATCTGATATAATTAAGTGAACATTAATTTGACATGGTCTTTTAGACAATGTTAAACCCCGCCCGTTATTGATGAACTTGCTACTACGTATATGATCACCGAATTATTTTGTATTTTTTTTGAGGATTATGTTTGCGATAAACGCATAACAGTATTCACTGTTCAGTGGGCATAATTTTACTACACTTTATTGAAATAAAATAATAATACTAGCCTGGTACTGTCCCACTGCAGGGCAAAGTCCTCTTCTCATACAGATAAGGCACGAGCATTAAAGGTGGATTGACGAATTCAAAACTTATGTTAACTAGGTCCAGGGGTCCTGGGTCCTATATGTCCAGGTCTTCTCGCGATGTTTTTCATCACCGACGTCCATGATGTCTAAGATCAACTTAGAAAGTACACATGGATTGAAGAAGTCACAGTGTTACTTGCCCAGATTTGAACCATAACCTCGCCTTAACCTCTTGGCTTAACTGTTTTACATGCTTTACATAAGATAGACCATCTCTGTATTACAGTTTGGTCAGTGCAACTGCAAACAGAGAACTATATTTGATTCTTTTCCATTCTAAAAGTAACAGTTTTTATACAGCTTTTGACAGTGTTTGCTCTAACACCAGTTAATACAATATATCAGGTGTTCTTTGCGGAATTTCATTGTCAAAATATTAGTTGAAGAAAAGGGTTCTTTATTCTTCCCGGTCGGGACCTCGGACCGTTTGTTTGTAAAAAGTCAAGGAAGGTCCCAAACAATTGCCGAAATGTTACAATATTTCGCATTTTTGTTTGTTAGGCCGTGGACGTGATATTCTGACAGATATTTTTTCTGTGATTTTGACTCCAAAATGATTTTGTGATGTATTTGAACCACGGTCTTAATCTGTATTTGAAAATATATAGAAAGTTTTAAGTATACGAAGCTAAAGGAATATGTGTGGGTAGTAGTAGGTAGTTGGAGCTCTGTAGTTTTTGCCTATCTGCCGAACCTTTTCCCTACTATAAGTTGGGATAAGCCAGATGCAGTGAGTATCCGTTTTTCACATGATTATTACATTTTACATAATGACTGTTAAAGATCTACAAATAAGAGCCGGGACCAATGGTATAACGTCCTCACCGAGTCATGAAAGGACTTTATAATAAATGGACACCCATCTACAGACGTTGATAAGCGTAGTTTAAAGTTATTAATGGGAAAAAGCGTGAATTAAAGATAAAAGAAAAGAGAGAAATACGTAAAGAAAATAAGTACGACTTAATAAAAATAAATTCCCTAATCATTTGTAATGGCTTTGTAAAGATTTCCAAATGGCGCAATAATATTTTTATCACGAGGTACTTTCTCAAAGAGCTTCCTGAATCACATTAAATGAATTCCAACTTCTGCCATTCGCGAACGATACATGTTCCTTTGCAACAATCTCGAACCGGAAAACATAGCAATAATTAATTGATTCTGAGGAAACGTTGAAAATTCCTGATTGATATATATATCTCTTAGGTCTTTTCACTCGAATTTTCCACGAAACGTTGGAAATGTTTACTCGAAAATTCGATTTGGATCAACTGGGAGGTAATAGAAATACGAGGTATATTGTGAATATTATAGGTGGTTCGGACAAAGACTAAGAGTGTGTGAGATATGAAAGCCTGCTGTAACAGTAGTCCTCTGGACGTCGGCTTACAGTAGCTTTAGTTAGAACGGCTTTCTCTCTACTACAGTTTATACACAGGCTTTCATGCTGTAGTTCCCGGCCTTTGCGAGATGTATTCTGTTACTTACAGTACCACAGCATTAGGCGGTGCTGTAGGAACCAAGATATTTCTGAGGATGAGTTTGCAATTAAGACGTATTTGTGTTAATGCTAGGCTTGATTTATATACGTTAACTTTTACATTTACTGCCTACATTACGTTTTTGCATTAGGTACATTGGTCTGGTGATCGGAAGCGCTACTGCCTAGAATGAGGTCCAGGTTCGAGGCCAGGTCGGGCAAAGCGTGATAAAGTTTTTCCTTCTTGAAATTTATAAGTTTCTGTCTCCTGTCCTGACCTGGTGATATGATTAGTACCTAAGGGACTTTTTTGTTACCTACTAACCAAATTTTCATAGGGTGTACCAATGAAAGATAAACTTTCATTATGAGACCAACAAAGAATCATGAAATTGAAATCAGCTTCATACATTTTGGTCGAGTACCTACTCGTAGATGTCGATTAACGAGGCTAAATACCTTATTGAGCCACATTGCAATAAAAATCAAAGGGGTTATGTTTTAAGCAGTTTTAAACCCTCCCCTTACCCCTGTTGGTGAGGTTCTATACAACCCCTTCCTGCCCAATATCACGTGTTCTTTTTTAGAAAGTATCTTAAAAAAAAAACAGAAAATTAAACACGTCGTTAGATTCGATTGAACAGTCTTGTCTAAAATAAAGAAATAAATACATGGTTATCTCACTTCTTTTGCCCATCCCCCCTTGTAATATTTCTAGTCTGTTTTATCCCCTCATGCAGCTTCATGATAAAAAAGGACGAGTCTTTAATAAAAATATAATTTATCAATTTCAGAACATTTAGGTTCTCTATTTCACAGCTTTTGAAGATAAAACCAGTCTAACTAAAGTACCTAATTAATATAAAGTTAAGGGGGTCATTAACGTTAATAAATTGACATCTGCAAGTGCGGGGGTAAGCCATATATTTTCCCTGTATTACTTTTGTGCGCACACTTGGCATAAATATTACTTACATTGTGACATTCCTGGATATAATTCATAAGGACTTTTGGAGATAAGCAGTAAATCAGAATAACCATGGAAAAGATTTGTTTATCATGGCTTCGAATGCGAATGAAAACGTTCAACTTGAAGTTATCAAATTATACAAAGTCGAGAGCTCGTCGTTTTTGTTTGGGAAGTAATTAAAAGTTATCTTTCTGTAGTTAAATACTTGAAGTTGGTGCCTATCTTCGGCCGCTGGTATAAAACTGTTATCATAAAGAGCCAAGTCTAGTCATCATCTGTCTAGCCTATTCCTAACTAAATTGGGGTTCGCTTCCAGTCTCAACGGTTGCAGCTGACTATCAGTATTTGGACTGACCTACACAACCCAATAACTGGGTAACCCGAAAGCTCTTTCTCCGTCACTTTACAATGTTAACAACGTCTTATTACAACGAATTGTTTAACTAACATCCTGAATAGTTAAGACGTAACTTTTTGGTCAATTTTCTATCTAGGAACTGTTATTATTTAACGTCCTTGCAATTTGAATTGTAAACACAGGAATGCCCTAGGTTTCATTTAACATGAAATTAAGGATAATAATAAAACTTATTTTTAACCGAGTTCAAAAAAAGGAAGAGGTTCTCAATTCGGTTGTATTTATATTTTTTTATGTTTTGTTACCACATTACTCCGTCATTTATGGACCGATTTTCTAAATTCTTTTTTTATTTGATAGGGTAACTACCTGTTTGGTCCCATTTAACATCAACACACCGATCTGATGATGGGATCCTCGAGGAATTGAGGGAACTCCTCAAATAATTTAGGCGCACCCGTAGGTACCGATTTTTGCATTTTTAGTAACAAATCAAGCATGTTCATTTGGAAAGTAGACAATAAGGGTTACTGCTGCATTAGCCCTCTTCCTCTCTCTTCGAAGTTATGCAACGGAATTCTTCAAATTACTCGCAATTACTGCAGCCAGATGTCTGTGCATGGTTTATGTATTTTCATAACATAACATTACGCCTGTCTATTTTAGAAGGGGCCCGGCAGAGATGTATAGATTCATGTTTAAAAATAATTTCTTTTGCAATTGCTTACCGATTTTGATGATTCTTTCAACTTTTTAAATACCATTATTTAGGGCTACATACAAAGAAACTAAAAATTGTTTTTTTTTTTTTTATAAATAACTCTAGTTGCGGAAGTCTGTGGTTTTGTTTTATTCGTAATTGGCCACCGACTTCCAAAACTGGAGTTATTTTACTCCTGTTAGTGTTTCTAAAGAAGTCGGATGCTCTTTTGTAAAAAGTAAATATTTGATATAATCAATTCACCTTTACATACACATGTATATTAAACTGGTAAAAACTTAGGGGGCAACTAGAATCACTTTTATATTTAACAAGCAGACGTCCCGCGGTTTCACCCGCGTAGGCCCCGTTCCCGTGGGAATACAGGGATAAAAAGCCTATGTGTTAATCCAGGGTGTCAACTAACTCCATACCAAATTTTATTAAAACTCATACAGATGTTTTTACGTGAAAGAGTAACAAACATCCATCCATCCATCCATCCTCACAAACTTTCACGTTTATAATACCTTTTTGTAGGCGATGATCAAAAGTGCCTTATAAGGCATAATTGAAGTAAATGGTTTGGCTTTGACTTTGATATACAAAATTTTCCAAACATAAAATAAGAGAGATTAAGATTAAGAGATTTGCGAAATTATTTGTACCCTTAACTAGGGCTTCATTTAGAGATACTAGGTGTCTTAAACTTTCCCATAGGTACAGGTTAACAAATACCTACAACTACCAATTTAACGTAACCAACCAAGCCGTCGTGATTTCAAAATCACCCGGTAAATTGCTACGTATTAACATATCGCTAACGATATCTCGGGCTGAATGTATGCAATTTGGATCGTCATTTCCTACGATCCATCTCACGATACGGCTTCCGATGAATTGGAAGGTTTACGAGGAACTTGATTATAGCTTATATTGTGTGAATAGAAATAGATGTGATAATTTCTATAGCCTTCTATACCTTGGGAGTAAAACTAACTCGAATGCTGTGACGGTAAACGGTATCACGCCCTCTTCTGCGCTTAAGCTCTTTGTTCGACAACGCATACTCCTATACAACTTACAACAACAACACAACAACAACAACAACAACAGGACAACAACAACAACACAACAACAACTACTACAACAACTTACGTTAACAAATTTATGTTTAGTGTTATGTATGTGGCTTGTTTGGACAAAAAGAGTGACAGAATGGAGGGGGCCAGAGGGCAAAATAAAGAAAGGGAGACCTTGTAACAGATGGGAGGACGAAATTAAGCGCACAGCAGGTCCAAAATGTATACAAACTGCGCAATCCAGAGAAAACTGGCTCAATTTGGAGGAGGCCTTTACCTGTAGAGTGGTTCTTACAGAATAATTTTACTACAACACTAATGTATCAAAAAAAAAATCGTATAATAATAAAACTGTATTTTTTTTCTTTTTTTGATACTAACAAAACTTAATAACTTTGTAAACTAGCATTTTCTGAAAGATATATCTTTCAGAAAGGTGAAGGAAAACATCGTGAGGAAACCGGCATGACTGAGAGATATTTCTCGAAGGCATGTGATGCCATGTCCGAGGCATATGGGCGGCGTTAAAAGGCCTTGAGACCAGGTTAGTTACTAAACCACACGATAAGAAGAAGATTTTTAAGTCACTTATAAAAGGTTTTTTTTTTATTGGTGAGGTTCTTCAGAAAGGTCAGGTGCGTTGCGTAGTACTTGCAACCGGCGTGTGTGCGAGGCCCATGGGTAAAAGACCTTGAGACCAGGTTAGTAACTTACAACATCATAAGAAGATTGAAAATCATTAGAATACCTATGCTTATTCAGTCTCCTCTCTATCAGAAAACTCAGTTTTTTTTTTTTATAAAGGGCGGCTTGCAGTGCACCCTGCTGAGGGATGGCGCTGCTATCTGCTCAACCGGTCAAACCTGTGGACCTCAATATACAAGGTCTCCATCCAGGAGCATTACGTCGGAATTAAAGTGACACTCGCTAAGGGCGCCCCCTGTGGGGCGCGGACTTAGGCGTAGGGTGTCACTGATCGAATAAAAAGGGACGACTGGATCTGAGTTAGAAAAACACTCAAATCCAACATGAAAGTAGTAGTAGTCGTTGGTAGGCTAAGAGAGACAAAATAATATAGAGCGGGCATGTCAAGGAAATGTCATAGAAAAACTTTGATCCCATATCATATTGGAGCGGCAGCGGAGCGTACTACAAAAAACTCTCAGACTTGTGTCCAAGCAGGACACAAGTTTCGGACGAAAATTTTGATCGTGATGTCCGGTCTAGAGGTATTAAATGTCTTTGATTGAATGTCTTTGTTGGTAGGTAATTTATTCTAAAATAAATGTTTTCTCGACATTTTTTTACGTTAAGATCTACTTCAATCTATTCAAACTAGTTTCGTTAACGACGCTTCAGAACACTGAAAGTGATTAATCGACAACTTAACGCAACGTTAAACATTTACGCACCATGTATACGCTCTTATACAAACAGCATGTAGCAACGTTGAGTTTTAGGAAATGTTCGGCTTACTGGAGAGAGAGATATCTGTTAGAAATGCATTCGTTTCCATTAGAGATAACAACTTTCTTTAATAGTTTTTCAACTTTATTACAAATGGAACAGTGTTAGAAAGAAAGAAGAAAGAAAGAAAGAAAAATATTTATTTGACATCAGTCATTAAAACTCACACACACACACAATAATTTATAAAACATACAAAATATACAACAGTAGGTACACATTGTGTGCTGTGTGCCTCACGGCTGCGCCAAAAAGGTCCATTTCAGCATTCATGCCAGACAGGTGATGCTGTCTGACGCTGGTCTTCCTGGTTCATGTTCAATTGGCAAAATTTGACGGTTTGGTGTAACTTTATGTGCTGGTGTCTGTACCTAAGAGAAATAGGCATAACTTAAATAAATTGAGTGTCTGTAGATCTATAAAATAAATAAATATTCCACAACCATCACACAACGCCATCTAGTTTCAAACTAAGCATAGCTTTAGATAACTGATAAACATACTTAAACATATACTTTTAAATACTTCTTTATTATAGTTAAATTACACCCAGACACAGAACAAATAATAGTGCTTCATTTGTCTTGGGTGGAAATCGAACCCACGACCTCCGGCATAGCAGTTATGACCACTAACCACTAGACCTACAGTACCAACAGGCCAGTACTATATTCTTGTATTTTTTTTTTTTGCTTGTTGGTCGAAAGCTTTATTGCTAAGAATGAGATCCTAGACTCGATTCCCAGGTCTGGTAAAGTTTTATTGAGGTTTCCTGTCATGAGATTTTCAGTAGCAGTCCGGAGATTAGATTTGTGCCTGCCGTTATAATGAGCACTCTATGATGTGGCACTTTAAAAAAACCGGGACCTAGGGCTTATCGTGCTTTCGAAGGCACGAAAGAGTCTTGATAGGTAATTAATGTTCACTTATCCACAGACCGATCTCTTCAAGCGTACCTTCAATCATCCCGAGCGGCTGTTACTATATAGCCAGAAGCACTATAATTATCTATAGAAAATATTCGGGACACCCTGTTGTGAATCAAAATGGCGGCGTAATTTGGGCCATGCTAATGTTCTTTTTACGATTTGTTGTGTAAAATGCGAACTCTTGATGTGGGGCCAGCTGTAGCGTTTTTTTATCTGTCTATTGGTATACCAACGCCAAAATAGATTCCATTTGATGTATTGACGCTCGCTTCTGGATATAAATTAGCCTTTTAAATGGTTTTTATCTTGCACTGTGCGTATTAGATATCGTTATTAGGTTAGTGTCGGTGGCCCCTACATATTTTTTGTGATAAGAGAATCATTGAAAACAGTTATAGGATTTCAACTCAAATTGGTAAATTAAACTCACTGTTAAATATAATTTTATTTCAAAATAATATCTTAGATGAGTAGGTACGGCTCTTTTATTAGGGTGCGTTCACCATCCGCCCGTCATTCGTCTGGGCTTCGCGAGGGTTCGGGTCTCGTCGGGAATGTTCGGGGTAATTGAAATCCGTCATACCACCGCATATGACAAATGACAGGCTGTCAACTGCTGGCGGTACCTAGTGCGCCGGTTGTCAAATAAAATGGTCACGTTAAGTTGGAACTAAAGGAAAAAGTGAAAACGGCAAATGTTACCTACTCTTTGTTTTCTTTACCGTAAAATCATCGTTCCTTTTCCTTATTGGTTAATATGAAAACTTAAATGTTCATCTTTTTTCTAGCGATGCTATTAATGGTTACTTGGATAATATTGTTTTCCCAGTTAGCAACGTTAATGGTAGGTAAATAGAATTTATTTATGTTAATTTATTTGCATACTTTAATGACAGCTATAGATGTTACAAACCCTTATGGCTAAGATACATTTATGGGCCTTGTAAAGCACAGCAACATTAAGTAACAAGCATTTGCAATTGAATTTAAATTAAACATTATAATTAAATAACAGCTTTAAACATAACATTTCTTATATATTTTAAAAATAAATATTATAAAGATTCTAAATTACAAAATTATACTAATATTTATTACTGAGATTACCTTAAACCAATACATACATTAAAATTGAGAAATAATACAATTATTTATTATATGTACGCGAAATTTGTGCAAAATGCATACATAGATTGCCACCCCAAAATACTATTTGCTAAGTACTTGCCATAAAAAAACACGAACAATAAAAAGCTGCCCCTTATTAAAACAAACCAAATAAAATAATCACAGTTGTTTAATGTTATTGTACTACTATTTACATAAACCAATTTACATAGCGTTCGGTAAAATGGCGTAAATACAACAAATATTGATAGGCGGTGCAATAAGCCGTAATTAATGAAAGTCGTGCACAGGTTGAATACTGTGTAAAATTAATTATGAAGGTACCATAAAGAAAGTATTTACGCAATGCATATGAACCATACCATACGTATATAGTTAATGGCTCAACAACCATTCCGGATTAACTATTTGGCTGGTACCTATATGTAAGTATGGCAGTCAGTTTCGACTGAAAACAGAATTTAAATCAAAGCCATATTTTTCTTTCATATAATTATATTATAAAACATCTCTGTCATAGCATTGATTGAGGCCTTATTGTATATTTTTACTCATCATCATCATCATCATTCCAGCCATAGGAAGTCCACTGCTGGACATAGGCCTCCCCTATAGATCTCTAATAAGACCGGTTGGAAGCGGCTCGCATGCAGCGCGTTCCCGCAGCCTTAATGAGATCGTCTGTCCACCTTGCGGGTGGACGTCCCACGCTGCGCTTGCCGATACGTGGCCTCCACTCGAGAACCTTTCGACCCCATCGGTCATCGGTCCTCCGTGCTATGTGCCCTGCCCACTGCCACTTCAACCTGCTAATCCGCTGGGCTATGTCGGTAACCTTGGTTCTTCTACGGATCTCCTCATTTCTGATTCGGTCGATTGGTCTAGTTTAGTACGCTTCGCTGCCGCTTTAATATTGCTAAATTATGCTCGATGGCGCTACCGAGACATGGGATCGCAGTTTTTCTATGACGTTACTTCGCATTTCCCCTCTATAGTATTTTAAACATCTTTGGATTTGATATTACTTTTCAATCATTTTTGTATCTATTAATTTAAGGAGAGTGAATGCAGGAAATAAAGTGAATGGCGCCATACATGGCGTTGTGACCAGCCAGTCGATGTCCGAAAAGGCACGACTGGCTGTTCACAATGGTGTGCTGGTGCCTGCACTAACGTATGGAAGTGAATGTTGGGCGTGGCAAAAGAGACATGAAAGTAGAATAAATGCTGTAGAAATGCGTTCCTTGCGAAGTATGTGTGGTGTAACAATGAATGACAGATTGTGAAATGATGTGATAAAGCAACGTTGTGGTTTAAAAGAAGATGTAGTAACAAAAATCAAAAAGAGTATGCTTAGATGGTTTGGTCACGTTGAAAGGATGGATGAAAGGCGACTAACGAAAGGTATTTACAAGGCAGATGTAAATAGGAACGCCGGGTGGAGCCGCCCTAGAAGGACATACCTACATAGACCTTATTGGTGAGGTTCTTCAGAAAGGTCAGGTGCGTAGTGCTCGCAACCGGCGTGTGTGTATGACAACATGTATGAATGTTAACGAAGCAAAAAAAGTATGTAAGAATCGCAGCATATGGCGCTCTGTAGTTTATGCCTACCCCCATGGGAAAAAGGCGTGAGTTTATGTATGTATGTATGTATGTAATTTATTCAACCATTAAATGGAAATTTATATCAAGAAGTCGTGGAATCTTTGTCTCTTCGTCATCTCTTTGTCATCATCTAACAAAAATGTGCACTATGCTGACCTATGACGCAGAAAATTATGACAGACTATGTAAATAGACACTACCCCCTTTTTTTTAAATACACAGAACAAGTTCCCAACCACCCGGAACCCTAGTCCGAACACGTTTATGCCGTGAACCCATGCCGCGACATGTCAGGACAGATGTAAACATAAATTCGCCACATTCTTGGGACACCGCTCCTGGTTGTCATTTGTCATCCGCACTGGATGCCGTGTAGTCCGTAAGTGCGAAATGCTTCGCGTCTATTACAAGTTTCGTCTACAATTGGGTGTGGGAAGTTTTGTAATTTTTCGTTTTATTAGATTCGTTTGAATAGTTTTTATCGTGATTATGTTGTAATAGGGATGAATAGGAAGGGATGTACTGTAATGGGGAGAAATTCTTGAGGACATACATATACCTTATTTGTAAGTTGCTTCAAACAGGTCAGCAGTGCGATTCTAGTCAAATCACCGCGTGAAAATATGGGCTTAATGAGGGCGAATTGAGCTGTCATTCCATACTAATGCAAGGCATTGACAGTTCACTTCACTCAAGTTTTCACGGCGTGACTTTTACTAAATCGACCGGCTGGTGCGTAGTACTCGCAAGTAACGTGTGTGTATGACAACATGTATGAATGTAAACGAAGCAAAAGAAGTATGTCAGAATCGTAGCAGATGGCGCTCTGTAGTTTCTGCCTACCCACATGGACAAAAAGGCGTGAGTTTATGTAAGTATGTAAATTCTTGAGGTATAGAATAAAATAACAGGAACTATAGGTACTTATTCTTTTCTGTAGTTAAGTGTCAAGATTTTGTAATTGTGTTACAGTCGTTTTTTTTTTCGTTATGCATGTTAATGAAATAAACAGTAACAAACCTAGGGTTATGACTTCGAATATCTTATGTAAATGACTTGGAAAATATATTTAAGAAATAAAAATGGAAAATCAGCAATAATAGGTTTTTAGTACCTAAGCCATTATAGTTAAGTTTCTGTTTTTTTTCAATTTCCTGTCTGTGTCCCAAATAAATGTTTTCTTTTTTTTATCTAATTTTGGTAGATCCAGAAAGCACATGCTCTTCGGGCTTTCTGGGTCTGGAATATCCAGTTTTATATTTACAGCTCAACGCCCATGGCCACAATCCTTTCAAAACTTTATTACAGGTGGGGAAATGCATTTCAACCCTTTTAGAGCTTAAAGCAATAACACTACACACTCGTTTCGAAAATTCTCGAAATGCTAAGCAGTAAGAAAGCCCTTTTACTGCTTCTGTCAGATTCAAAGGAGAGTAGTAAAAAAGGCGGTTAAATTTAAAACTATAAAGGGAGTAAGTTAATGGACACTTTCAGGCTTATCTGCATAGTGGAGTCGTAACTCCGAAAGCTACTATGCTATTTAAAACTAGTCATTATGAGTTGCTAATTTGGTCGAGTCTTTGATGGTGAAGGTTAGGTACAGGAGTTGCTAAGGGTTAGTTTTAGTGGTAGTAGAACTGATTGGTAATCTGAAGGAAATAGTTCAAGGAATGTAGCTGTTAGCTAGCAAGCAAGACACAGATAAATTAGGAAATACGAACAAACTTGACGTTGATGATCAGTTTGGGGTTAACTCAAAATCTAGCAAGTATATAAGGAAATCTTTTAGAATATTATATCATGTAAATATACACCACTAATTTTTAATTAGTACTAATACTTAAAGGGTTATTCTAGACGGTCTTCTCATTATATTTGTAAAGTATCAATAAATTATATTCATAAACCTACGCTACGTTGGCCAAAACGTGCGTTTTGGCCAACGTAGCGTCGGCAACTCTAGATAAGGCTAGACGGTGTATGAGCATTTGAGAGAGAGCTGCCGACTGGTCGCCGCTGACTTGGTCTCTTGGCAACGGCGCCCATTTGCGTAACTATTTAAACTATAGAAAGTCGCAGTCATATTAATGGCATACAAAATTAATGACGTTATCGAAATCAAATAATAACAAAAGTAAATATAATAGATATTTAGATGTTACAATTTCATGCAATAATTAATCATATGTCAATACATTTATGACGGCAAACAAATAGAGTCATAATTTAGTACACAAAATAATGACAAATACTTAAGTTTACAAATTATCATGTCAATCAAATTAGTAGAATAGGAGTTGTGGTTGTTTAAGTGCAAGTACATCTTTGTAAAAACATCATTCACTTTCATTTAAAGAACCACAACTCCTATATTGGCGCCAATATAGGAGTTGTGGTTGTTTAAATGAAAGGCACCTTTACAGTACTGTGGTTTTATTAACTTCTTCACAATGTTTTTACAATGATGTACTTATGTCAATCAGTTAGGGAACTATCAATATGAAACTCGTCACAGTCGCCATCGTCCAAGTCTAAGGCGAGTAGTGTGTATTGAAAAGCCTTATATTAAATAAATAAATAGTCAACAACATGTACCTATGTATGTTGTCATGGCTGATAATGATAATGATTATCTTCCAATAAATTTATATTTCACAAAGTAACCACAGGCTTCCCAATTTAAAGTGCAACACAGACAAACACCAAACTCTTCTCTTATATTATTAACGTAACATAAAAGAAATTTAAACAATTTGATCCAAAATCTGGCAGTAATTATAATAATCTGTGTAACATTAGCGTTACAATGATCATTGTTTCAAGCTATGTTGTTAAAGTCCCTAAGAAAACTTTTAATAGGCATGAAGTTACGGCGAATTGAATAGAACTCGGTAATTGTTATATCAAACCTGTTCCTGAGGTAATGGCGTCGTAAAATATTCCTCTTAATATTATTTTGGGGGAAAAATTTTGCTTCAAACTTATACAATTTCGCCACTGATATAATTACCTTTGGGGAAGTCCGAAGTAGCCACTTCTTTGTAAGTTGTTACCTACTTATCTACAACTTTTTAGTTCAATAAAAGGTTATGTTTGGTTTGATTTAAGATTTTCAAGTAGGAGTTGAATTTTCAGTTACTTTTTAAATTTTCATCGCGGTTTTTTTATTACAAAGTCTCACAGTAGACGGCTTTTGTCTTGGGAACCACAGACAGGACCTCTTTATTTTTCCACATAACTTTTTGACTTTACCGACATCAGAAGATTCCGTAAAATTTGCTTAGTTCTTATTTGTCTTCCTCGCTTGATTTTCTACTTTTCTATGTATCTACTTCATTGCTTTCACAAATCAACTTAAATAAAAATCTATTGAATAACTCGTTTGTTTGTGCATCACTTGAAATCGGCTGCACATACGTGGCTAATTCAGTTTTTGTTATATTTGTTATTTTCAGGACAACGTCGCTATGAAATATTATTTGAATATACCGGAAAATTCAGGAATTTTGATGGTAATTTTGTATAAAAATTTCACTAAGCAGTACGCGATTAAAGAAATAAAATACTTAAGTACCTATATACCACTTATTAACATGGTTATCCTACCCCAAACTACACAGAGCCTCTCATATGGGTTCATAATATTCCCGAATTAATTCAAACATGTCATGACATAACATTGTATCTATCCGCTTGTCTCGTAAATAACTCCGACAAAGAAACTAATTAATTTCAAGTACCGTCAAAACACTTCATCACCAGTTAACTCAGATGTCACATTTACTAACGAAATTCTGGCTAAGCTCTCACATAAAGTAATTCACGACAATTTGGGCGTTTCCATTTCATATACAGATCGCGTAACGTATGATGCTACATCATTTATAATCGTTACAGCCTGCAGACAGGACACATGAATTTTATTGAAGATGTAAAGTTGTTTCAATAAGGGGTTTGTGGATAAAGATTAACAACGGTTGGTTAAGCTACGTTTGTCGAGGTCGCTCCGTTGATGGGTGACTATTCGTAACTGTGGATGAGGAATGTTTGACTTCGGTAGATGCTCAAGCTCTATTTAATAACCATAATGGAAGATAGTGACAGTGAATTGAATACTACGAGTAGTTACTAATTAATATCAGCCCTTGGTTTGAAATAAAGTTATATTAATACTGCCCGGCAAACTTCTTCCGCCTTTTTTTTAAATACCTAATAGTTTACGAAGATCTACTTTCGACCCTTTACGAAGAAGTTTGGTAACAAACACTGTGTCACGAGAATTTTATTTATAAGAATCTTCTTATAAATAAAATTCTCGTGCTTCCCAGCCGGAAGGATCTTGATTATATTTTCATAATAATAATCTTATTATTATGAAAACATAATCAAGATCTCTCCGGCTGGGAAGCATGTTGAGCCGTTGGTCTAGGCTGTCATTCGTAGATATTTGACAAGCATTAGGTACAAGGAGTAAAACGTCGATGTGATCTGATAACCAATCTAACTAAAGGGTATCATGATCATCATCATTTCAGCCGAAAGACGTCCATCGCTGGACATATGCCTCTCCCGAATGTCGCCACAACGACCATTCCCGTGCGTCTCTCATTCATCGGATTCCCGCGACTCTCACCAAGTCGTCGGTCCGACGAAGATGGACCGACTAAAGAGTATCTTGTTACCTAATTAGGTACTGGGTTATGGAAGTCGGATAAGTGGTCGCTCCATGTAAAACATTCAGCTGCCTATGGTTAGACTGCAAACCGAGCCCAAAATAGTCGGGAAAGGGCTGGACAGCACGGCACCGGCACCGCTCCAAACCAGCAATTGACTAGTCATTCAATTTAGAGCCTTAAATCGTGGGTAGTATAATATATTTCACAATGTCAAAGTGAAAAAGCCAACGGCGAGCAGTCAGCGCGCTTGCCACTACCATACAACTCAACTCGCAGCCCGCGTGCCGATAGCGAGTGGACCATATTGTGCTTACAGCGCGTCGACCGCACGCTTACAGCACGCCGACTCCGAGTCGCCAGCAAAATGTCATTGCGCCGTCATAAACCTTATAATGTGCCATGACCTTAAGACGTAAAGTTTTTGCAGGCTGACGCAACTTGTAAAAGGTAAAAAAATATGGTCCATATGGTGGTGGTGGTGGTGGTGGTGGTGGTGAACTTTTAGGTTTACCGTTTGGAAATATGTAATTATAAAGAATCGACATCAAGGTTCTGTGTAAATTTCGTGATGATCTAGTGGTTTGTCCATCGCATCTGATTGTAGTTAAGTTACTAATTAAAGGGACTTTTTAATTCATAATTGGGTACCTTGATTAAGCCTATAGGGAGCTCTAATGCCAAAGGGGGACTTTAGAATAAATCATTTCTTAGTTTACGTACAAAAGATGTACTACTAACCTAATCCGAATGTAGCCTATCGCATACTAGGAACAGTTGGGGCTGCAAAATATAATAATTCTTTACACGTACAACATTAGTAATGTCTGAGTTAGCAGTTACAACATTAATGATCTAGGTATAATATTTGCAAATGTGAGAGTACCATGTACCTCTATCCACATAATTATGTATTTTTAAACTAAAATGCTTAATTTGAAATACTTTTAATCTACCTTAGTATAGTATGTTATTTCTTTAATCTAGGTACAGACGCCAGCACATCAAGTTACCCCCATGTGTCAAATTTTCCCAATTGAATACCTATGAAACTTATTCTGTTTGACATAAAGTTGAAAAACGATTAAATAAATTTGACACATTAGGGTAACTTGACGTGCTGGCGTCTGAACATCGTATTCACAGTGTAGGTAATGTATTTTTCGTACCACTTGCTCAAAAAAGTGACATTCTATGCCACAAAAAGCGAACATAACAATAGTCATTTTTAATCTGTTAAAAACAGGGAAAGAAAGTTGTACTGGATTTCATTCATCCCCTAGGGAGAGAATGTGATTTAAATTTGGAATACCTAACTTACCGAAATTTATACTGAACTACATCTGTGTCACGTACACCATTGAGTTTGTATTTATAGCATTATACATCTTTTTGAAAAAGGAATACGCGTTTATTATGCAGATATGATTAGTAATTAAATAAAATTACGAAAACCGACGAGGCCGTATGAGCTTAATGCCTTTGCTTTTCCGACAAAAAAATATAAATCTAGGAATTTGCCGCGTTTTTGTTTTCTTCAAATCATGGAGCAAACAACCGGGTTGTTTGCTTTATGCTTCAAATATTTAAACGTCAAGTTTATTTTAATTTATTTTTATAAATAAGTTAATGTTCTAAAAATACGTCTACTTTTAATTGTCATTATTTTTATTATATCATATTATTATTGTGTTATTTTTTTCGCAAATGGTACGAAAAGTAGAGTATTTTCCTCGGTGATAAAGCTGTCTTAGTCTTGGGTGAAATTAAATCCCTCGCTACACTCAGGACTCGTCTTAAATCCCTCGCTTCGCTCGTGATTTAAGTTTTTAACACCCTCGCTACGCTCGGGAGTAAACCTCGAGTCCTTCGTTACGCTCACGATTTAAATCGTCACCCGCGACAGAAGACACTGCTTTATCCCCTTGGTTAATAATCTACTATTTTTATTGT
This sequence comes from Euplexia lucipara, assembly GCA_921972225.1. Taxonomy (NCBI): domain Eukaryota; kingdom Metazoa; phylum Arthropoda; class Insecta; order Lepidoptera; family Noctuidae; genus Euplexia; species Euplexia lucipara. Next base: position 8,389,744 of record OV179144.1, on the reverse strand, counting down.
AGGTATACAAAATATTGTAAAAAATATTTTAAAAGAGTAAAGTATGGAGTTTCTTGCCCATTCTTCTCCATCCGAAACAACCTTTTGGAAGGGGCTACTAGAATCATTATATTTAATTTAATTTGGAAGTTTAACGTGCCTACAAAAATGCCTTTTATATGGCCTAATTGAAATAAATTATTTGACTTTGACTTTATATCACTCCTACCTGTGTTTTCCGTCAGAAACTAACTTTTTGATCCAAACCCTTCGCTATTATTCAAAGGATCCAAGTATAAACAAGTTGGCTGCACTTATGTGCCTGGAAAATCTATTCCATATAAGTGCTTAGCGATCAACGTTTGAAGCACTTATTGAGCGGAAAATCTATAAGTAATTAGTCATCCAAACATTCAAACTAAGCGAGACTAAGTTCACGATCTCGCGAGTGAACTATAAAATATTCTATTTGACACCTCAGTCGCGGTGTTTGGCTGTGTACGTAGCTGGAAAACAGACAGTGCCAGGGGAATTATGTGTATGTGACACGGAATAAATAATGAAGACGGGATTCGGTCACAAAGCACTAGCTCATATCGCGGCACGGAGGCTTAAAACTGTGGCGGCTGAATAAGCCGGGCTGAGGAATATTCTTGCCGTCTAAAGTTACAATTTGAATGAAGTTAATTAGAACTTCATAATGTATTCATTGGAGTAATTTTATTTGTGTGAGTTGAGTAAAGTATTTTATGTTTTGTCACCGCTGGGTGAGTCTGTAAAAGTGTAGGTTATTAGGTACAGACGCCAGCACAGCAACCTACCCCAAAATGTCAAATTTTCCCAATTGAACACGAACCTTATTGTGTTTAAAATAAAATTGAAAACCTATGAAAGAAATTTGACACATTGGGGTAGGTTGATGTGGTGGCGTCTGTACCATCACTAACGGCGACTCTGAGCTCCAGACAACATATTATCAAAATCACGTAAACATTTTTTTGTAAGTAGGTAGGTACCCAAGCCAATCATTTCGTAAATGTGTAAGTTTATTATTCAGTAACAACTTTCTTTTAAACTGAGATATTGCCGTTAATTTCAAAATAATTTAAGGTTTATCAAACCAATAGTAGTTTATATAAATGTAGTCTGAACAACACACGGCGCCATCTATTGTTAGTGAATAGTAAACGTGGATCCCTCGGTGAAGAGTATGTTAGTGTCGGTTTATTTAAGTAGATGGCGTGTTACTCAATATTACTATATTTTTTCTATTTTCTCTTTCATTTTAATATAATACTTGAATCTTGTAAATGTTTAATAAGAATCGAAGTTAAACATGTTCTGAACATGACACATATTTCCGGTGTTGAAGATTTGACCTAACTACCAACTATGTATGCAACATGTACTCATTCATCTTACAAATAGAAGTAACACACCCGAATGATTAATTGCTAGTCTGCCAAAATAAACGATGTAATTACGATTTCCGCGCAAATGATCTAAGAAAAATATGCAAAACTAACACATGCCTTCCTTTATTTACAGTTCAAATACTTTTCCACACGGAAAACCTAAAAATAAAGTTTGAAAACCAAACAAAAAAAACGCATTCTCAATCACACAAGAAAAGTTGGGAGTGCTTTGAAAAATGCGCTGCGGGATTGCAAAGATCGATTTGGCGCTTAGCAAGTCGAGGTCAGTTGCATAAGCCACTTAAAAGGGAAGCTTGAACCAAGGCTGGCTAATATTTTATAAAAGTTTTCTAAAGTCCGGTGTGCAACGTGCACTTTATTTCTTGAGGATAACAATGGGTCGGTCGACATTGACAGATCACACTGTGGGGCTGCCTCCACCTCGGAATGGAACGGCTAACTATTTATAAAGGTGTTATAACAATATGATGAAGTTGAGTTTTTGTTAATTTCTTAGCGGTGTGAAGGTGAAGATTTTACGATAGGGACCTTGTCTAGGCACCAATTTGTGATTATCAGTAGATAAGCTACAAGTAGCTGAACATTGTGTCTATAAAAACATTATACATAACATGACTGCTCTATTCTTCGAAGGGTTAGGCAGACCTCTGCCTAACCTACCTACTTACACCGGGATATTCGTGCGCAGGATTACCTAATCCTGCGCACGAATATCCCGGTGTAAGTACAGATGCCAGCACAGCAAGTTACCCCAATGTGTCAAATTTTCACATCTGAATATGAACCTTATTCTGTTTGATATAAAGTTGAAAAACGATCAAACAAAATTTGTATTTGTAAATGTGAACATAATACTTACTGTCACATTTCAGCAGTTATGTTTAAGTCACATGTAAAGAAAAACCTAAAGATAAAAAAAAAAACGATTGAAGATACTGGGCTGGTATCCGCAACTTCACGTCAAAGCGCGTCTTTTGCGTATGGGCTATAAGTAATCTACCACGCGGGCCCAGTGCGAATTGGTAGATGTCAAATATGATCGAATGTTTGGTTCTTGACATGCCGGTTTCCTCACGATGTTTTCCTTCACCGTTTTTGAGAGCTGTGGTGATGAAATAAATAAAAAGAAATGCGCCTGCCTGGGTTCGAACCCACGACTTACTGTTCGTAAGTCGGGACCGCCACCACTGGGCCTCCACTCTCAAGAAGAACCTATTGCCATCAACTAGGCATGCATCCAGACTCTTACTGAGCCGGGCTGCTAAAGAGAAATTCCTAACGAAATAATCCATGTTCACTTTGCTCGCCTTTGGAATCGAACCCTACACACTTCAGCAGTAGCTCTTGTAACAGTTGTAACCTTTAGATCAATTTAAAAGCCATGAGATGACAAGCATTTTTTATAGAAGCAATATAAAAATATAATTATTAATTAAACTTTCTATGACTCTCCTTGCAGAAGGGACTGATAAGTCATAATTTAAATTGTAAAAATTATAAAACTTGAAACAGAAGGTGGTACAGACGCCAGTACATCAAGTTACCCCAATGTGTCAAATTTTCCCAATTGAATATGAACCTTGTTCTGTTTGTCATAAAGTTGAAAAACGATCAAAGAAATTTGACACATTGGGGTAACTTCACGTGCTGGCGTCTGTACATAAATTAACAAGGGAATCTAGGATGTAATAGACCGTGCGATCAATTGTCACATTGAAACAGTATACCTAACATTCTTAAGGTAAATAAAAACATTATTTTGCTTTTAATTAATTTATTTAACATATTGTTTCTGACACAACACTCTGACCCAAAATTGCAACCATACACTTGGAAACAAAAACTTTCAAAAACACTCCCAGCTAGCTACTTAAGCCTCGCCTCTTATTTAAACTACAATAACAATCAACAAGAACGTACACATCACAAACGTATTATAAGCCTCACTTCAATACCTACGTATCTAGCCTATTTAGAACTAACTTCAATTGAGTACAGTCTAGCGAAGTCTTCAGAGTTCAGACAATCGGCTCTGCAGTAGTTACAAATAGCGTTTTTGTGTCGCCCCGGGCCGCGGTTACGCTAAACGGTTGACTCGAATGCCCCGCGCGGCTCCGCATTGCCCCGCCGGCTTTCTTTTGCCCCCGCAAACCCTTCTGATGTACTAATGGTTCCATTTGCTCTTGGAGTTTGATAAAAATCTTAGCGGTAGGTACTGTTTGTTTGTTACGATGGAGGATTGATATGTCTGGTAAAGAAAAGAAAAAGAAAAATAATCGTAGCTTACCTACTTAATTATTTTTTATTCATTCAAACTTCCACTGTAAGTGAAACTAACCGTGCTAATTATAAAATTAAGATAAATAAATTGTAAATAATATTTAAAGATTCCAACTGTTAAGTGGGACTGATTTTTTAAATTTTATTTTGAGATAGCTATTAGGGTTGGTCCAGACTCAAAATCTAAATTTGATGTACAGACGCCAGCACATCAAGTTACCCCAATGTGTCAAATTTTCCCAATTGAATATGAACCTTATTCTGTTTGCCATAAAGTTGAAAAACGATCAAAGAAATTTGACACAGTGGGGTAACTTGATGTGCTGGCGTCTGTACAAGATAAGTTGATCGTTTAACTACTGAATGTAAACTGAAATATGTGTAAAGAAAATTCTCTTTATACTCTTATATTATTTTGATAGCTATTAATTACTAGGTAATCGCAATAATACCTTTAGGTACACATATTTTCAGTTTACATTCAGTAGTCAAACGACCGATTTATTCTACACTTCCAATTTAAATTTGAGTCTTAACCTTCTATCTCCAAATGAAAACATAAAAAATAATGAGTCCCACTTAGTAGTTGGAATATTTAAAAGCAATCTTCATCTTCAATAAATTATACTATCCCACAACCAATGTACTCGTAAATCGTCCACCAATCCACAAGCAAAATGCACTGTAGGTAAATACCAATTTCAACAAATAAGCAATTCCAATCGAGTCCCATTCGAGTTCCCCAAGTACCGCTCCATAGTTTTCCCACTGGAACTTTTCAATCGACAGATAAGAGGCTTGCGGACTCCTCCCGATATTTATTTACCACGAAGCGGCAAAGAAACTTGTCGACAATAAATTGTGTTTGTTCATTATTCAATTGCTCCCACCCTCTTCATTTTAATAAGCTTAGCGATTTTTGTGGTGATGATATTTTGTTGTTTTCTCTGTTAGCAAAAGTTTTTGTTTCTAACTTTAGTCTGCGAAGTTGTGTTGTTAGATCAAATATTGGGTAACTACTTAAGTATCTGAATGTTTTGTTTTCGTGTTTTAATAATGAATAGGTAAGATAGGCTTTGTTTGGTTCGTTTAAATATTTTAAATATTATCTAAAAAGGATTTTGCTTTACTTAAGCTTACTGTTACTGTTAGCCTGCAATATTCCAAAGCCTTTCGTCATAATTTCCAGCTCTTTCGATTTAGGGGTAAAGTAGAGCAGTGGTCGTTTGTTTTGTCCAGCTCGCCTGATCCTCTGCGGGGTCTGCCGCGACGCCGTCTTGCTGTGTCAGGGCTCCACGTGCTTGGAATTTGGCCCACAGCTTACACAGCTTAGGTTCAAATAACGATTATTTGTATACACACGTATAACTTATTTTTAAATAATATATGATGTTTGTAAAAGCAACGATTACAAAGAAAATTTTTTCTTAAGTTAAAAAAGTGGCTTTTAATAGTCACAACACTTCTGTAACCTACCCAAAGACATAATATTGTACCTAATAAGGTCCTTTTGGAATATTGATCAACGATAAATTCGAGATAATGAGAACATTTTGTCAAAATAAAGTTAAACTTCACGCTTACTAAAATACTCGTCGTTATAGTGTACCTATGTGTATCATAGTAATTAATTAGGATTATGAATTTCATTTTTAAATTCTTACGTTCTTAAAAAGTTATCGCGACACAAAAAGAGAGAAACGACCAATCGTACTTCTAAGATTGTCGCAAATTTAGTCGCCTTTTATTCATCCTCTAGACGTGAACGTGACCAAACCATGTAGGTAAGCCCACTATTTTATTTTTTTTTATAATAATGTTTACCAAATAAACGTGATTTTAACACAAACATTTCAGTAACCTATTGAACATTATATATGCAGAATATTATGTGGGTACATCGAGTATCTACAGAGTTTACCAGTCAGCCCGTTCATGTACGCATCACATATCTAATTCATAACACCTAATGGCAAAATCCGTTCAGCTTAAACTGATGGCCAATTTCGATAACAATATGGCTTACTAAATGTTAAGAATTATTAATTAAGTTATAGTATGTTTACGATGTTAGTGATTTTTTTCATCCTGCATGCTTAACTAGCATGTAAACACATGTTTAGACAAATAAAATGATCTTTATCTTTAATACTGAATAGAAAGCTGAGAGTGTATGTATTCTAAATGGGGTAAGATATTCTATCAAAAAAAAAACATAAAAAAAAATATTAAAAAAAAATTCAGTGTTCCGTTCCCACAGACAAACCGTGAAAACGGTTTTGTGGGGCATAGTCCAAGTACAGATTTTTTGTAAACGTGATTATTAATAAATAAATAAATAATAAATAATAATAATGTGTTTTGTGAATTGTAAGCAAAGAGATGTAAGCAATAGCAATTCCTAGTAAGACCTATCAGAGTTTTCGTCTTCTATACGATTATTATAAAAACGAAAGACTTGATTATTTGGGAGGTAACTACTCAACCGATTTTGCAAATTCTTTTAACATTTCAAAGCGAATTATATTTAGTATTGAATCACGGAGTTACATAGGCGTTATTTTATTTGTGGGTCTGGAAGGGGTGTTAAAGTTCTAAGAGTTAAAAAATAACCAAAATTCACGGGGATGAAGTCGCTAGCGAAGAGTTGTAGCTAAATAATAGGATCTCAATCTAAGAAACTTTAGAAATCTTCACAAAATTAAATATCAAAATCAGCAGTTCTACATTCAAAATACAATTTGCATAGCAAAATAAAGCATCGAAACGCAACTTTTATAGTTTTATTAGGTAGACATTAAAGCAAGGTTTTGCAACCGCGTAAAGTGGCCCCAAAAATTTACGCAGAGAGCAATATTAAAACGTTTCAATTGCCGCATTTTACGAGGAGGTCGAAATTTAAAACGCGTTTCGGAGAGTGTTGCCAGCCTCCGTCTAAATGCTTTATGTTTTATTTTATTATCCGTGTCGCCACCTAGTCTTTATTACACGTTGTATATTATTCGCATTTGTTATGGTTTTTTAAAGCTGATAAAGATTTTGAACAGAGTGTTTTTTGTTTGAATTTGTGACACACAATTTTACGGATGTTTTGGTACCTACATTTTATTTACAATAATGTCCTAATCGTCGCAGTAGCGCTTCAGTACTGTAGAGCGTGGGGTTTTCGTTTTGATTCTCAGGTCGGGCAGTGCTATATAATAATATTTTTTTCACAAAACGCTATCTCGTCCCACCTGACCTTTCTGAAGAACCTCACCAATAAAAAAAAACCTTTTATAAGTGACTTTTAAAACTTCTTCTTATCGTGTGGTTTAGTAACAAACCTGGTGTCAGAGTTTAAGTGCCGCTCATGGGCCTCTGACTTGGCATCACATACCCTCGAGAAATATCTACGAGGCTATCACTGCTATGTTACTTAAAAATAACTGGTGAAGTGTGGATGCGCTGACTTTTACCTAACCCTACACGGAATAGCAAAGTCACTCCTTTTTTAAACAAAATGGTGGCAGAAGTCCTAGTACCTATAACATCAGCTCCATCACTAAATTATTCCTCACAATGTAGTACACGTAAACACATATACGCACACACACGTGTGTGTATATACACACACATGCACACACACTTACACTCACACACTCCCTCACACTTTAGATGTAATAAGTTTTATATAAATTACAGTAAAATAAGTGTCTCCAACTCACTATAATTAAATCCAGATGCTGTTTCCGTAACACAGGCTAATTTTAAGCCTATCTAGGAGAACAGTACTGTACTCCACCCGTCTACATTGTATATCCTAAAATATGTATATAAATGCAACATCTGTAACCTTTACAATCTCATTACGAAATAAACGTTTTTATTATATAAATTTCAACAACTAAAATAACAAAAAAAGTACATCATACACGCATAAAACAAGGCTCTATGTATAAAATATAGGCACCATTAGCTTTAGCAAAAGGTTTATTCAGGATTATCTGAGTTTTGGAAGAAGCAATTAACGCTTTTGAATGATTGAGTAGGTAGCTCGCTTAGTTAAGCTTTCAGAGGAACCTTTCAACTTGTGTCTGTGTCTAATACGTACAACGCATTTGGATCTATAAATTTTATATAGGCTTTCATTGTACACATAGACCTGCGTCAGTATTGAACATTGTCTGTTTTGAAAAAAAAAACAGAACAATGACTAAACACGGTGATTGACTTTTTAATTGTCTGTTAGGTGTGAATATTTTACTTTGTTTTGTTTCTATTTTAATTTTAAATTTGTTGTCATTTTGATCTCATTAGCTCTCATTGTGTATGTACTTGTAATTTCATTATGTTTCCTTTTAAACTTTAATTTGATTATTTGTAGTTTTAATAATTAGTGAGCTAATAATAATTAAATGTTTTTTTCACTCACTTGAATGTTGGTCGACCTATTATTGGCGACTGTATAAATCTGATACTTTTTACTATTATTCTAATGTAGTGCTGTATACAGAAGCTGTTGGTTTACCTTTAATAAATAAATTAATTAATTAATTAAAGCATTGTTGTATTCCCATAACGGGTAGGCAGAGTACCTATAGTACATTTGTTTCGTCAATTATCTTTAAGTTACATGTAGGTAGTAAATCCCATCGCCTTCAATCTGGTGCAAGTCGGAAATTCGGCTGATATTGAAAAGTTCGTACCCAATGGGAAAACCCGTCTTGTTGTTTAGTGTGTCATCATCATTATCTAGCCTGGCCTTTTCCCAACTATGTTGGGGTCGGCTTCCAGTTTAACGTGCTTTCTGAGGCACGGAGGAGTCTTGGTATGATATAAATGGTCACCCATCCACGGACCGACCTCGTCAAGCGTAGCTTAACCTTCGATCGACCCATGCGGCTGTTATAATTTAGCCACAAGCACCACAAGCTCTCAAGCTCCAAGCTCTTGCTTTGAGCAAGTAAGATAATACAAAAAAAAGAGGTTAACATTTTATTTTCATAATGGGTTTTATATATTTGTAATAGCTTCGTTTATGTCCTTCTGTTTACGTAAACATATATTTTTCTTAAAACATAAATTCTATCATAGTAGGTACAATTATGTAGGTACCTACGTAATACTGGCGAATTGTGGTAGGTACGAATAATTGTGATAGGTCTTCCAAAAAAGCTTTTATAGCTTTTTCTCTAAATCTATGAAAAAAGTTTATGAGCTACCAGCAAGAGTTGTCAATTCTTTTTTTGTTTCTATTTTGAGCAAGGGTGTCGGCGCAAATATCTATTCAATCGTAATAATTGTTTAGCGATCGCTTAACAATTGATTTGGTATCGATGACATCTCGGCGCCGATCGCCTTGAACTCATGAATATTGCATGAATGGCATTATTACCATAATTAAGGGTAAATTATACACTTTGTGTTCAATAACACAACGACACCGATGCCTGAACCGTTTCAACTGAATAGCAGATTAAACTCTGCATCTAATAAATTTTAAGGCAGGCATTAAGTGTGTATTTTATCCATACTAGCAGTTGACCAGCCGATAGGATTCAGTAACAATCTTCCCGTGAAGAATTAAGTGGGGGTCAATGCCGACTATTAGCACAGTATAAATACTAATACAGTAGAACGACGCCTTTGATCTCTGGAAAAATGCCTACAACTTCTACACACGTTGGACTTGAATAATACCTCCCGCACTACGAACATCGGTTTGTTCGCAGTGCGGGAGCGGCTTTCCCGCGTCTCGCCCCTCACAACCCGCACGGTTGCCCTGTCTAGACAGCGTCGTCGGACGACTGTATGTTTTTAGACTGTGCTATTAGTATGGGTACCAGTTAAATTCACCTTCACTTTACCTACATTTTGAGGGGGTACTTAATTAATACAGAATGTCAAGGCTGTAGTGATTCTAAAAAACTAGAAAGACTATAAGGAAATGGAAGAAGCTGGAACAAAAGCGGAGAAAAATGTATTCGGTGCTAGTTACATAAAGGAGGAACGACTGATACACTGAACGCTCAAGTCGAAGCAATAGCTAAAAATGGCGGCATTGAAATCCCCAACCTGACCTGACTGACCTGTTGATCTTGTAGTTAGTGACCCTGACTGCTATGCGGAGGTCGTGGGTTCGATTCCCACCCAGGACAAATGTGTGTGTGATGAGCATTAGGAGTGGGAGATAGAGAGGGTCATAGTAAAACTTTATAATTTTGAAGAAGAAGTGCAGAAAATTAAGACGGTAGAATTTCAAAATTTGACTGGCCTGTTGGTCTAGTAGTTAGTGACCCTGACTGCTATGCCGGAGGTCGTGGGTTTGATTCCCACCCAGAACAAATGTTTGTGTGATGAGCACGATCATTTGTTCTGTGTCTGGGTGTAATTTATCTATAATATGTATGTATTTAGAAATATATCAGTATGTGTATCAGCTGCTTAGTACCCTTAACACAAGCTCTCAAGCTTAACTTAGGACTAAATGGTGTTGTGTAAAAAGTTGTGGAATATATATTTGTGGAATAATCACTGGACGTTTACTAGTATTTTCATATTACCACTTTTACAAGTGATTGTTTTGTCTCTTTAAGTTCGATTGTTTTGGATCGATATTCTAATATATCAAATTGTCACAGTGTTAATAATAAAACTCCTCCGAGACGTCTTGAACTATTCCTATGAAAATTTGCGTGTATATTCAGTAGGTCTGTGAATAAGTCTTCAAAAAAAAATTGTAGAAAAAAAAGGTGGAACATGAATTCCCGGAGCAGCTAGCTTCTATATCAAAGTAATAATATTCACTCATAAACATCACGGAAGCTTCCACGCGATAAGATAAGCGAAGAGATATATTATGTCAGTCAATGTCGCTTCAAATTAAGAAATGAAACATCATCTCTCCCTTTTTCAAACACATATGAAATTATAAAACGTACGTAAGAGCATGCCATCTGATCCACACAACGTTATATTGAATTTTACCTTCCCCTCACAGAATCGTCATGAATAATCATTCGAATTAACCTAATGCATCAAGCCTAATAGGCCATTCTACGTATATACGCGCTAATCGAATAATGGATATTAATCGTCCCGAATATTAATCTCAAATGGAACGTATCTACTTAATTTGCAGCTTTGGTCAAGTGCTAAGAAAGAATGTTAATCTTCTAAGCTTATTTGGGTATCGCAAGAGACGAATAATGAATTTTCTCAAAAAGTTTATTACTTACTTCTTAGTTTCCGTAGTGGTTACTTTCAAAGAATCAGATTAGAGATTTTAGATAACTCGCTTCTTACGACATTTACAAAGTCAGTTGTATATACTGCATACCTGAAAGCATACCTTCTCCCGAGCTTAAAAAAATAATAATTAAGAAAATGTTGGAAAAAGTTAAAAAAGTAATAGAGAAAATGGTTTAATTAGAACGGTTTCTTTAAGTTAACAATTGACCATTTTCTTCATTTAGTTACAATGTACGCACGGCAGCACGTCAAGTTAACAGAATAAGGTTCATATTCAATTGGGATTATTTGACACATTGGGGTAACTTGATGTGCTGGCGTCTGTACTATAAATTCTTGAAATAAAAAAAAATCCTTTTAGAAAAACCGATTCACTCCATTACCAAAAAAGGATTTTCAAATTCTAATTTTCCATTGCACCAAGAAGATTTTCCTAAAAGAAAAGCATTTTCATCGTACATTTTAAAATAATCACGAAAGAAATATTCACAACGTGGAACTAAAACCGTTCAAATTTTTCATAAGACCGGGAACATATTGAAAATCGATGCGGTATTTCTATGATTAAACCCCCGGCGAACAACGAGGTGTATTTAGTTTATGAAATTCAATATTTCCATTCGGTAACAATTCGTGAAAGTTACCAAATTCATGAAGCTTTTGTACGTATTATGAATTGCCAAGTATCGTTGGACCATTTCATCGAGTGAGTACACAAAGTATATTGTATAGCTTATAACAAAGCTTTTTGTGCGGAATTGTAGTCAGTTAAAAATGTGGCTTTGAAACTGTATAGATTGGTCGAATATAAACAGAACACGGATTTTGTTGGCATAGGTAGGTATAACGGTGGTCGAGTTTTGTTCTGGCAAAATGGCCACTCGGCTAACCTGGGGGTTACTATGAGGCCGCATCGTATTTCGATAGCAATTAGAGGGTTGAAATCTCAGTGAGCCGACGCAGGGAGCTTCATGTTGCGAGCAGACTCCGATTGTTCTGTTGTGCACTAATTAAATGATCATTGTTCTTGTCCGGTATCCAAAACGGACTGCGGGTTACGGTGAAAACCAATTACATGTCTATTAGAAGTGCGCCGAAATGTGTTTGCGTTTTCTTTACACATTTTGTAGGACGTGTACATGTTTTATATTTCCGGAGTTGTTTTGATCTTGGTAATTACTGATCTTCGAATCAATTTATTTTCGTTATGTCATAATTGCTGTCTTAAGATCATATCTCTTACGTAAGAAGTATACTTTTATGTGAAATGTATTTATGTAATATTAAAAATATTTCAAAGTAAAACGAATAGAATTGACGATGCTTTATAGAAGCCGTGTTTACGAAGCCTGATAGAAAGCTTTGCACTGTTTGACCAAAAAATACGGCTAATAAAAAAGCACGTACACAACCAGACCATCCCTAATGAATTAACTTTCCCCCAAAAAATAAACTCGCCACCTTTCATTGTAATTAACTACACATCAATCCACTCGTAGTAACGGTCGCGGTCGGCCATTGTTCACCGTATCGGTTTTAATTTTCGGTTGGAAATCAACGAAGTGAGCGTCGACGGCGACGTAGCACCGGCCAGTATGCTTCCAGACCCGTTTACCCGGGGCAAATAAACCGGTCCAGTCAATTTCGGCCATTGTTAGAAATATTGTTTGTTACCCTCAGAGAACTGTGCGGTATTTTGAACAATGAACCGAGAATAAGAGCTGGCGTGTGCTGATTTAAATGTAGGTGTTGTAAAGTAATACCTACTTGTAAGATAATTAGAGATATCTATGTAAGTATTGTTTACAATACTATTGGACGTACGCTGAAATAGCGGAAAAAAACATGCATCTGTTGCATATAGGTATTTTGTTGAGTGTTTAGAAATGTTTTGATTAGCAGATTTTTTGTCTCGATTTTTCGAGAGGTTAGTTCCATAGTAAAAGTTGTTCATGGTGTTGTATGATGTGTTTACTTACTAGATATTTCTTTTTTCGTGTTTTACAGTGTGTGCATGTTTTCACCTGTTGCTAATAAATATTATTTCTTTCCTTCTTTCTGTTTTTGTTTCTATTTCATGGAAACAATTTACGGTCACGTGGACAAGTTAATCAGAAATTTGAAGCTCTGTTCACAAATCCACAATTGATAGTCACAAGGACTACTTCGACCCTCGAACTTTCCCTGTGTGTGTACTTTAGAAACTGCATCGTGATGACAGCGACGGTCGAGAGCTTAACGTGCTTTCCGTGTGGTGAATAATACGACGATTTTGTTGGCGATTTTGACTAGCGGTAAACTTTTTTTTCGTTGTTTATACGAAATTCTAACCACACACTTTAATTTATTCATTGATTTATAGTGTTAATAACAAATATTGTAAATAATCAAGTTTTCCAATTTATCAGACCGATGTGTTTTTGGTGAGTATGTTGGGCAACTTCTTCTCAAACATAGGTAACAATTGAAAGCGGTAAAGAACGAGTTATGGGGAGTCCCCCATAACTTAAAGTCGGCAGTCGCCTTATGTATTTACAACCGACTTCGTAATAGTTAATTTAAAAAAACCACAAAAGCCACACTTTCGAAACTAGAGTTATTTGACACCTGTTAGTTTTTTTTACGAAGTCTGTAATTAGTAGATATTTTTTTGACCTTCAATAAGAGCTAATTCTCGAGCTAATTTGAAGAAATGAACGAATTTGAAGAAATGTACCTTAAATGTATATTTATAAAAAGATAATTGTTTTCGGAATACATTGATTACGAACATTTAAAAGTGCAGAGTCGTACGGACCTATATTGCAACCTATCGTACGTATGTAGCTTGTGTTCTAGATAGTGTTCCTGGAGGTAACACAATAAGTAAGATTTGCTCAATTTTAATTTTTGGTCCGTCATCTAGATTACAAGAAAATATTCGACACGTTGTTGAAATAAATTTAAACACTAGATATATATTCATTATGTTTAATGAATGTAAAAGCGTACAATAGTACATGCTAGCAAACGGTGACAGACAATGGTTCAAATACATAATACATAGACAAAGAGTAAACTTCATAAAACAAACAAAACATTAATACTCTATGGAATGGTCGGGAGTTTGTATTCCAACTTATATTCCATCATCCTCTCCTGAATGCAAACCCATGGCATTGGTGAAGATTTTATGCTTTGGTTGATGCAACGGCTTTGTCAGTATATCAGAAACCATGTCTTGACTTTTCTTGTATATTACAGATACTTTTTTGGTTTAAACCGTTTCCTTCACAAAATGGTATCTGACATCTATGTGTTTGCTTCGTGTATTATAACTTTCAGAACCTGAAATACTAATGGCGATTTGGTTATCACTGTAAATATTTATAGACATATTTACAAGCTCCTGCCAAAGATCTTCTTCTAATTGTTTTAACTAGAGCCCTTCTTGGACTGCAGACGCTAAAGACATATATTCTGCCTCAGTGCTTGATAAGGCTATTGTTGGCTGCCTTTTTGAGTACCAACTTATAACAGCACCCTGAAAGAGAAAAACATATCCTGTGCAGGATCGTTGATCTTCAGAATTACTGGCCCAATCAGCATCACAATAACCAGTAACATTGCCTTCATTTCTTTTAAATGTTAACTTGTAGTAATCTTTAGTGGCCTTTAAATATCTTAAAACTCTTTTTAATGTAGACCAGTGTTGAGCAGTAGGCTGATTATTATATCTGCTCAATGAATTATCTGGCCTTGTTTCTTGAGATAAGTATAATATACATCCAATGGCCTCTTGATATGGAATGTTTCTAATTACATCCTCTTCATTCTCAGCCTTTTTTAATTGTACATTTATGTCGCTAGGTGTCCAAATTGGTTTACAATCACTCATACCAAAACGACTTAAAAATCTTGTCTACATGAACTGATTGATCCAAATAAATTTCATTTTTCCTTTTACCTTCTGATATTCGGAAGCCAATTTTCATTGACATTGCTGTTTCCTCATTATTCAAAAATGTAGCATCATAGACATATAGTAAACAATAAAATATCATGTTTGTTTGAGATACGTGTTAAATAGTTATGACCGGAGTTCTCGGTGAAGAATGTATATCTTCATGAACATCGTCATTATCAGGTGTCTGAAACAGTTATGACCGGAGTTCTCGGTGAAGAAATTATATCCTCATGAACATTATCATAATTAGGAGTCTGAAACAGTTATGACCGGAGTTCTCGGTGAAGAATGTATATCCTCATGAACATTATCATAACATTATCATTATTTTTTTTCGTTTCTCCTTTGGTGTGTGCACCATTGTTTTACACCCAAACACTCTCATATGAATTGTAATTCATTTTCTACACGACTCTTAAATTCAACATTGCTGTCATTTTACAGCTGTTACATGACATTAAGTCTATAGGTATCATTAATAAGACTTGCACAATATGCAACTTTCTTCCCATTTTGATTGTATAGTGTTACATTACTACATCCTTGAACATTTAGAACTTTGTTGTTAGCAATCCTGATGCTCTGAACAGGTGGGGTAATCTCATCTTCCAACCATTCCCTGTGCATGGTCATGTGAGTAGATGCACCAGAATCCACATACCAGTTCACGGAATCATTCAAATGCATGGCAGAAAAAACAGCTATGTAACCTTTATTATTATTGTCATTGCCTTTATGACTGTCATTGCTTTTGTTTTCAGAATTATTTTTCTTATGCCAACAATTTTTGGACAAATGTCCATACTTCTTGTTACAATGAAAACAACGGGGGCCTTTTGGCTTTGACTGAATGTTTTTAGGGCTAATATTCTTCGAGTTTGTGTAAAATACGGTAGTGTCAGACATTTAAACTTCTTATAATAGTTTAGTCTTGATTATCATCTGCACTAATTTTTACACCGGAACTTTCGATTGCCATAATCATTGGTTTATAAATATCAGGCAAACCCGCCAACAAATGTCCCGACCCATTCATTATCCACATTGAATACATAATTAAATTTATTGACATAATCTTCGACTGTCGTCGAAGTTTCTAGTGTTGTATTAATCAAGTCTTTTTACGGAGAAGACCTGAATCCTGAAATGCACGTGTTAGACTAGTCCATACTTCTTTTGCCGATTTGGCATCATCTTTCTTTCATCTTTCTTCAAAGCAACGGTCCATATTCCATTGGAATATGGACCGTTGCTTTGAAGAAAGATTTGAAAGGCAAGTCAAAGTTAATATTGTTGGTCGATCCAATAATATATGTTCATATACAAGATGCCAAATCGGCAAAAGAAGTATGGACATAAATCCTCATGTTGGAAGTACGCTTTTACGGCGAAACTCCAACTCGACCAGTTATCTCGGCCAATATGCTTTTCAATAGAAAGCATCAAATTATTTGCACACATTTTCACAAAACAATTGAACCGCGGGTAACTTTATGAGGCTATGTCTTCTTGGTCAACTTGTTGTTATTTTTACTTAATAACTTTACACAGGTGGTCTGGGCCCATAACCTGTTGAAATAAATTTAAACACTAGATATATATTCATTATGTTTAATGAATGTAAAAGCGTACAATAGTACATGCTAGCAAACGGTGACAGACAATGGTTCAAATACATAATACATAGACAAAGAGTAAACTTCATAAAACAAACAAAACATTAATACTCTATGGAATGGTCGGGAGTTTGTATTCCAACTTATATTCCATCACACGTATTTTATTCTTTTTCAAATTGATGGAAAACTGCTTAGATTAAGCGCATTAAAGTTGTGGAGAGGGGGCTTGTAACGTCTTTACCTAGTGTAAACTGTACTGGCTAGTGATGTCATGCGACATTTTGACTCGATGTATCGCCGTTATTTTTTGATTACGTGAAAAAAGAAAAAAATTATAAGTTTGTTGAATATTTTCTTGTAATCTAGATGAGGGAACAAAAACTAAAATTTTCTCAAACAGCCCATTGTATAAGTTTTAGATTAAGGTAGGCTAACTTGAACAGGCTCTTGACTTGACTTGCCTAAGGATATAGGCTCATACATGGGTTTACCTATTCCAACGAGATATTAAGACCCTATTTCATATGAAATAAGACAGTAAATACTGTCGTGCATTCTTACATAATAATGCCTTTTGCAGGTGGGCAAAAACTACAGAACGCCATCGACTCCAAATTTATTTTAGCTTAGATTACATTCATACCTACTTTTGGTCGCACGCTCAATAATGGCAGGTTTACTAGAAATACTTAGGTACCTAAATATAGAGCGTCTATATCGGTTTCTCTGACCTTTAACTGACCTTTTCAGTTAAATAACACCCGACCACTAAAACCCACACCTTATTTCCCTACCTAAAAAAACACCTCTAAATAATCATTATTTCGTATCAAATACAGAGGTTCCGAATACGTAAGGTAACGCATTAGAACAACACTAGAAACTTCAGTTAAATATGTTATTTCAAATATATATTCCAATTAGCTGAGTTTACTTTTGAAACCTAAGTTAAATTCACAAAGCATTCTGTTTGAGGTGTATCGCCCGGGGCCAGCAGGCGAACCCGCCAACTAAACTACATAGTGGACTATCACAACGTAATAGAATTTAATGAAATACTACTATTAAATGGAAGTAGACCTACATAAATACGAGGGGTTATTATAAATAGCGTTGTTTTCATTGAATTAGGGAAGGGTAGGAAATTATGTGAATGAAAAAGTATTTATTTAACGTAAGGAAAGGTAAACCTATAAATAAAGTATAAAGTAGGCATACAAAAAAAGACATTGCGGCTGCGATTTAAATACATAGGTCTAGGCATAAAGGTTTAGTTTCACTAGTTTCCGACTGGACCTAAGATTGCAATAGGCAATGTCCAATTGTAACTAATCCGATGATATTTTATGTTATTTTTGTATTCCATAGAATTTATAAGATGAGACGTGAATGCTATGTTCAATAAGGGCCCTTCAACGGCACTGCAATTCTTATGATATACAATTAAGGCTGTAAGTCCGCCTTTGTACAGTTTTTTTTTTACTTGTGCATAAAGTTTTAATAAATAATAATTAAATAACGATGATCAAAATACACGCCATACACATACAAAACATACGCCAAAATTCTGTGAATTTCAAATTTTGATGACAGACGAATCGTACCTAATAATTAAAAAGCGGTCTTAAGTAGGTAATTTCCCCTATACTCCATCCGAGTAGGTAGTTAACTAAAGGTAAACAATCTTGACAAGTCTTTTTACATAAAAGCTTATTAATTAAATACAACTACTGTTTAAACAAATTGTTTAATTGATCATGTAATCGTTTTTGTTGTATCTAAATTTGTTTTCAGCTGCATTTTATTTTTAATCTGTGTTATTAACTAAAAAACATGTCAACATTGTTTACCTTTTGTTAACTACCTAATCGGATGGAGTATAGGTAGTGGTCCCTAGAGCCCTATCTAGATACTTGCATGGACGTAGAACTGTATTATTCCTAGTTTTTGTAAGTTGTAGTGTCGTATATAGGCAGAAGTGCTGGAGGTACTTATTAGGTTTTTATTTATTTATTGACACACCAACGACTTATTCACTAAATACATGGAGCAAACAACCAGACTAAATCATTACATTAAATATATTCTATTTCCATAGCATTGTAATTCGTCACTTATAGGTGAGCACTGCACTTGTATATTAAGTAATCAATAATAAAAATCTAAGTAAGTAGTATCGTGCAAATATATCGTAAAGGAAAAAGACAAAAACAGTAGAAACAGATAAGGAATTTGATGTTCCAACCAAGTGACTAACAATTAGTCTGGTCAAATTAAAAGTTTTGGTCAAAGACTGTTGTAACTAATGTTAAATTTGGCTAAATTAAAATTACAGAATGATTTTTATAGGATCGGAAGTTTCTGAGATACAGCTTTTCAAAATTCGAACAATTTTTCTAGTTAGATACCTAAATTAAAAGCATAATTTCAAATATATTTTTATGAATAAAGCGATGTAACTGAAAAACACTGTTGTCTTAATTGTCTTTACGTTTCAAACAACATTGTTAACAATAAAATATCGATAAATACCTAAACCTAATTTGATAAGGCTGATAAAAAAGCCAAAGAACAACATAACATTGACTACGTTTAATAGTTCACAGAAATTAATTTAAATGTAGCAAGAAGTTCGTATTAAAATTAAACCACGTCCAGTGAACAAGCTTGCTAATTTTATACAATGTAGTAGTTGGCAAGGCTTTGAGTTTCACAGTTGACTAAGTCCTCTATCAGACGAAGTCTTAAGCTGATGAAAATGACGAGGTGCCTCGTCTTCATTATTAAACAACACATAATGGGATGTTGCATAAATAATGACGCTAGAATCTTTAACAAAAGCGACGTGTGGAGTATGTTAGACAGTAACCAGGAGCCCATAATTTTATGTTAAGCACGTTGAAGCTACGTAATGCTTTAATTTTATAGTTGGGTTTATTTGTGGTTTCCACCACAACTCATTGGTTTTACCCTGCACCAATTTTTAAATTAATATGTACTTACATGTCTAACTTACGTGATTTTTTTACTTCTCTTGCCTTTTTTACGGCATTTCAAAGTAGGAGTCAAACATATTATTTGTCAAAGTTAGTTTTAATTTTCAGACCTAAAAGTTAATGAAGTCTTATGGAGTAAGAAAATTATGGTAGCTACCCCTTCCAAGTGGTGAATGATGAGTTTTATATGCATGTATTAATGAGCCATCATTATCAATAAGATTAATTCAAAATATTATTCGAACTAGTATCGGCACTTTGTGAACGTTAAACTTACATAAAGTAGTCCACCAAAATGCCAGCCCTCCGCCACTTCCTAGAGTTTTCCTGGGAAGTAAAAATACTTCTTAAAACGAACCTACGTCGGTACCTACAATACAATGTGGAATGATATACGTCAGTACGTACGCTTTTAAGGAAGTAGATCGCTTACAAAATACGTTGAGTCATTAGTCCCGGCTGTCACTTTGTAGATCTTTTTAGATAGTCGTCACGAGTAGTCAGACGACCAGTCTAACCAAGAGGTGTCGCATTATCTAGTACCTACGTTGGGTTAGATAGGCCCAAAAAACACTGATATTCAGTAGCAAGTGGTTGGACTGGAAGCAGAACCCAGCATAAAGAAAAAAGATTTCGTAGATAATGAGATCGATTGAAAGAAAGAAAGAAAGAAAGAAAAAGCATTTATTTGGCAAGACACTGGCACACCATAAAAATGAAATAGAAACAAAAAAAGAATTAAACTAACAAAAAATAAAAAAAATAAAGAAGGAGAATATTTTTTTTTATTTTGTTCAAGTGAATATGGTAAATTGTTTAGACGTCTATGATTACGAAGTTTGGCTAGTCGTCTCTCAGTCAAGCAGTACATTTCCGTTAAACGAACCGGAACCTAAATAAGCAGAGAACTAAAATGAAATACAAACTGCAAATAACCGTAAAGTTAACACGATTGTATAAACAAAGGGCAAAGGATACTCATCTGTCAGTTTATACAAAGCTGCCTTATTTATATTTGGTTTTATATCTCTTAAATAGGATTTACATAGTGTATTTCTTTGCAAACTGTATTTTCCTTAAATACTCTCTTTTTAAATTGTATCTATACTAATATTATAAAGCAGAAGACTTTGTTTGTTTGGTTGAACGCGCTAATCTCAGGAACTACCGGCTCGAATTGAATAATTATTTTTGTGTTGGATAGTCCATTTATCGAGGAAGGCTATAGGCTATAGGCTAACATCACGCTATGGCCAATAGGAGTGGAGCAGCAATAAGTAATGTTGCAAACGGGAAAAAAGCTTCCGTTTTTCATGCGGACGAAGTCGCGGGCAGAAGCTAGTGTTTGTATAAGTAACGATTTAACAACAAAAAAAAACAATTGTATTTGGTACAGTTACCAACCTGACATTGTTATAAGGTCCTGTCGGAATATTAATCAACGTTCAATTCGTGTTTTAGACTAGTTTTTTTTTCAATATAAAGTTAAACTTGATGCTTACGAATGATACTAGTTGTTAAGTGTTTGGGTAACATACATAGGTACTTGTACAAATTAATAAGTATTATGAATTTGACTTTTCAATTTCTTGTGTAGACGTTCATACAAAGTTATCGCGGAATGTTTTACGGCATTGCTATGACTATTGTCTTTTTGCAAACTGGGCTTTTCAATCTATCGTTATCATCACAGCCTTGATTGCCTCTAATGGTCACCGTTGATGAAGAATGAGGGTCCTGGGTTCCATTTCCGTACAAATTGATAATGGGGTTTTCTATCTAGAAATTCTAAGTAACAGCCGGAATCTGTATTTGTGCCCTATTGATGGCAATAGCAAGACTATTCCCCATTTCATTGGACTTAAACAAAACTGCCCCTCAGTTTTTATTTTTCTTTATGAAAATCGTAATATTTTGTAAGCTCCAATGAAAGTAGGTACCTATAGCAAAAATAAAACAAGGACTAAGAACCCTGAAGCTGTACAAATATGATGTACAAATTTTCGAAAATGAACTCAAAGCGACTATCAAATTAGCATTTAGTTGTGCCCAAAGTGCACTCCGCTTTCGCTGTGCTCTTTTTAATGGGCCCTAAAACGGTTAAAATGTTCGTATGCAGATGAGAGTGCATGCTTACTTTTGTGGAAATGAACAAAAAGTATGGAACTTTAGCAGCATAAGATTCGTTTAACCAGTTGCATGTAGAATGGAGGAGATAGGTTATACACAATGCGGCACTATCCTACTATTCTACTAATATTATAAATGTGAAAGTTTGTGAAGTTGTTTAAATGTTTGTTCCTCAATCACGCGTAAACAGTGGAACAATTGGACGAAATTGGTACACAGATAGACCATTTTTTAGATTAACACAACGTATTATTTTTATTCCGGTAATGCCGTCGAGATTATCTTGGTAATGCTACTTTTTACGCATGCAAAGCTAGTCGGTCCATTGCATCTACACCAACTACTTACACTATAATATTATAAAGAGGAAACAGTTGTATTTTTGTGTATGTGTGCATGTTGCCAATGAATAAACTCAAAAACTATTGTGCCGATTACAAAAATTCTTTCACCCTTGGCAAGTCGTCTTGAAAATATTTTTAGTCTTGGAGGAGGCCTTTGGCCAGCTGTCTTTCGGCTCATATGACACACGTTAACACGAAGTAGCTGGTGGTTTGTAGTAGTAGAATATACTTCAAGAATGCTGCAACATAATATTGCTTAAAGTAGGTTCCAAAGCATCAAAAGATTACGCCTGTCGTACCAAAGGGTCAAGCAAAGGTGTACCTAGAGACATAGTACACCCTATTTTGCAAGTAACGAACCTTTTGCCCTTGTTAGACATAGGGACTGCCTGCTACTAAGAAATTCCTAATGGAAAAACCTCGTAACACTGTAGATGACATGGTAGTCATAACCACGACTCCACGCTTAGCAGTAGTGCTCCGAACACTAGATCAACGAAACAGTCTGTTGGTTTTAAAATGAATTAAGAGTACGGATGAGTACGTGGCGCGACGGCGCATGCCGTGGCTACTGGTGGTGGTGCCGCGTGCGCGCACCAATCTGCTGGCGCGCGCACCACTGACTCGCGCGATAGGCTCTCTTATCGCGGTGGCGGATACCATTGACCTATTCACCTGTACACTGGGTGAGTTAGGCAAAAAATATTTTAAGTTACTTTGTCGCATTAGATTTAATCTTTAATGGCAAAGAAAACATGTTTGTTTGTGAATAAATAAATAAATAATAAATAAGAAAAAACCAGCTCCATTTTCACAGCAACATCAAACAACCCTTTCCCAAATCGGCTATGCAAACCATACCTCACCAACTCTTTATGAAACTGTTACACTATAATTACTTTGTACCGCACCCATTATTTCTACGAGAGCTAGCGAAAGACGCACCTTTTACACTGAATTATTAAAATTAAACCGTTTCACGTTGCGGGTTGCGGGTCTCAAAGTCGGTTCGGTGGGGCCGCAAGAAAGTTGCGGAATATATAGAGAAGGACAAAGGAAGTCGCCCAGAGCCATTTGTTCATCGTACGTATTTGTTCGCGCCTAATTAAACATGAAACAGTGGAGCAGGTGTACATATCAAGGGAATTAGGGATTCAAGTGTAGATTTTAATGTATTGCGATTCCAGGAGATGGGTTTTAGTTTTATTACTATTGTGTTGCTGTTAGTTTTGTTTTCGGGGTTGTTAATGCATTGTGAAAGGTGAAATACGTTTATGGGTACCGTGGAAGTTTGGTAATTTGTATCAGCCTGGGATTTCTAATAGTGAACATATATTGTCCTAACGGCAATCTATGGCCAGTCCGTAATAAGTTACCTACACAGATGCTGTTTGCAAAAGTAAAAAGATTTCTCAAGACTAGCATATATTTTCCACGTTTCTGAGTGACACCTATCAAACCAAACGGGACTGATACTAAGAAATTCCTACGAGTAATAGATGATTCGTGAATACTTAAGTAATTTTTAATTTGCGTATCATTTTGTTCCATCAGATTTTACGGATCATCAGATTAGAGCCCATAGTTAAGTTTCGTTTTAAGAAAAAAAAGATTCTTATTTTGAAAATGTATTTAGAGTTCTATCGACGTACTTATATAGTGTTTAATCCTTAATATAGTTCTATTGTAGATGGAAGGTAATTATTTTTAGACTACCTACTATCTAAATCAGCCACGTCTTGCTGTGGCTCAAAGTTAACTCATAATGCCATCTATTGGAAAGTTTTGGAACTGATTACTTTCACAAAAATTTTGATTTCCTATTTTTACTACGGTCAATTATCACGATTAAAACTATCCTATCTCTCAAAATGGCGCAAACAAACATCGTGAGGCAAGATTTTAGAATATTACATGAAATAAAAATAGGAGAAAATTAAATATGCAGTCTATTTTTCATAGGTTAGCACAACACCTCACTTTACAGACTGCAATCCGTTTTTACCTAATATTAACTCATTCTTGAAAAAAAAAACAAATTCTCTATTTCATTTGTAATAAGGCACACATTAGACTACACCAGTTGACTAAACTTGTACCTATTTCACCAAAAACAACAGAAACACTAAGTATTTTTTTTATCATAGCAACATTTCCTTCCTTTTGAAAGCACAACAGCTTCCAACCAGATTAATTTTATTTCCAAATGAGCGAAACTATCTCTTTGTTTAAGCTCACACCCAGTAAAACGGTTAGTAGTAATACTAGCGACCTCACTCCGTTAATGAGAGCAATCGGCAAACATTTGCGCTTGCACCACTGTTTATCAGTTAACTGGCAACACTTTGCAATCAGGAGCGATGCGGCCAATATCAGTAGTACTTATGTACTCACGGAAAATTGATATGGCTAGCTTAGAGTGCTTTGGTAAACGTCAATAGAGGCCCGTTTGTTCTTATGAGGTATTGTTTTGATTTTGGTTGTTAATTTAGGGGCAGTTTTTTATTAGATTAGTATGGAATAGAATTTATATATTAATACGCTAAGCAAAATCTTAAGATCCCCTTTTTAGAAAAATGCGCGGAATGAGGAGTGTGAGATTAGGCGTAGTGTAAGTTTAGGTGGAGGAGAAGAGCTGTAACTTAAATAGTTTTAGACGTTTAATTTAGAAAGATTTAAAATTAAATTAAATAGGGTGTCTGAAGAAAATGAACATCAAAATATAATAAGTCAATCAGTTAGATTATAAAAAATAATACACAAGTACTTTTTTCTTTTTCAATTTGATGGAAAGCTGCTTAGATTAAGTGCATTAAAGTTGAGAAGAGACTGGAGAAACTGTACTGGCCGGTGACGTCATGCATGCGATATTTTGACTCAATGTATTGCCGTTATTTTTTGATTAGGTACGTGAAAAAAGAAATAAAATGTGTCGAATATTTTCTTGTAATTTAGACGAGGGATTAAAAACTAAAATCGATTTGACAATTGACATTGACACATTGAAATGCAATGCAAAGTTGTATTTTTTTAGTAAACATTTTTTTTGCGCACTCGCTATCCACTTTAGGCATTGGCAGAATAGTCGACATCTGCTTTGTTTGCCATAATAAGAAAATAGAATAGAATATACGGCTAAATTTCGACCACTCGGCGATCGCTAGTGCTTTATAATGTAGCTTGGGGCTAAATAATAAGAGTCAACTTACTGGTCGATGCAGATGGAAGGTTAAAGCTTCGCTTGACAACAACAAAGTTGACCGGAGAAGCTAGTTTTATTATAGGTACTTGACACTTGTTCAATTTGATCAAAATGTAACACACGAAAACTTTGTTTGTGTTTGTACCTACTTGTTAAACACTGCACATGGCAACACCATACATAATAATGACTACTATAGTCCCGAAGTCATTGATCATTGACATTGTCAATAACTATTCAGTATGCAGTCCGTAGCGTTACATATTTTATCGGTGACCTTGAATCAAAATACCATAAACATTCAATACATAACCTACCTTACCTAGGAAGGAAGTGTGGGCCTTTTTGATATAAGTACAGTGTTGGTTATATAAATACAATACTTTTTTTTGTATGATAATACAAATAAAAGTATTGTATTTGAAAAAATTGCAAGCTGGCAACTAATAAGAGCCTGCGTATCGCTGTTACCTTGACATTGTCCTATAGACTGCGGTCTCGCCGATCAGAGGGGTAATTATTCCATTATTTAAGAAAAACTCAGCATTGTTTGTCTCTGAATCACCCTAATGTTAACGGGTATAAAATGTCTATGGCATTAAGTCCGCCTTTGTATAGAGGAGGCCAGCACATCAAGCTACCCCAATGTGTCAAATTTCTTTGATAGTTTTCAACTTTATAACAAAAAGAATAAGGTTCATGTTCAATTGGGAAAATTTGACAGTTGAGGGTAGCTTGATGTGAAGGCGTCTGTACATAGGTGTGCTTTTTATTATGTTTTATTGTTATTTAACTATTTGTTTTTCTTTTTGTTTTATCTTTTTTAAAGTATTCAATAAATAAAAACCATGAAAAGGATTATTTACATCTAATTGAAAAAAATACTTCAGGGTTCACTGAACACTGTATAATTTCATAGTCTTGTTGTAATAACAAGTTCCCGCCATTTAAAGGGGAAGAAAAAATACTTTCAAATGCGAAGTAACATCTCACTTTGCACGTATAAAATCAAAGGTTCAAAGTAGTAAACTTTCAGCTTAATCTGCAGGTACCCCTTAACAGACACAAATCACTTTGCGAGTTTACTACTTCCTTGTTCCTTATTATTTATTGGTTTATTTCTAATCGTGACGAATACGAAACCGTATTACAATTTGAAAACGCAGTCGACGGCATAACTTTAGGCTCTTACAATGATATCAAATCTATTTGAACGTCCGTTCAATACTTTCAGTACAATAATCGCAAATATAAATCCGCTTAACCACAGAGAGATTGGCGAAATAAAATATTCTATTAGCAAAATCCGTTGGCTCATAATTCACTCAGAGAGCAGCGCACCGTGGCATGGCAGGTGGTCTTAATAAATACGAAAATGGCCTATCGCGAGGTTAGTAATAAATTCAAAAGGCAATCAACGCCACGGGGGCGGGTAAAAATATTAATAGCCGAGAAGTAATTATGTATTCATGACTTCCAGCCTCGGTCGGGGATGAAGTGGAGCCGAAGCATCGGGGTAAACTAAATCCGCGGGGATTGGGTGAAGCACTGAGTGACCCCGCCAACGCTACCGCCGCAGTGCCACCTCGTGTCCGCCGCCCGCTCACGGTCGAACCTCTCCGAACGTTGCACGAATTATTGGGAATCAACCTACTGACCTTAACTTGAAATTTTACATACCCTTTTGCATGTTATCCTAACATTAATTATAAATTAGTACCCTTCAGAATTTAAACCTATGTTTGCACAAAAGTTGGTACCTACTAGTTAAATAGTAGATCCGGACTACTAAACCATTAGTTACGCCTAGCGAGTTGAAAGCGACTTATACCTGTGGCTTAGGTAGGCAAGGTTTCTCATGAAACGAATTTGGGAAGCATACAAAACATGCCAGCTATTTACACTTGCTCGATGCTCTACGATCTAGGTTTAGTTCAAAACGTGTAAGCCAGTTCATTTTTTGTAAAATTGTACTCATAATAAGCAAAGGCATTTCCGACAATTTTCGCTTGGCTTCACTTTGTAATTCAATTTGTAACAAACACAAGATAATCCCCCAATTTACAGCCCACCTGTACCTACTGTTTATTAATCCACAGTGACTGAAAACAAAACAAGCCAAATCAGCTTTTCGCGTTCGGTTGCAAGTCATCAATCAATCGTTAATCCAACGACGCAATATCCATAAAATGGATCGCGGGAGGTCGGCGTGCATTGGGTACGCATTGGGTACGTAATTCTGGCGGAGCGAGCCGACGACAATGCCGCAATCGGACCAGCAATCTGCATAATGGATTGCTGGGCGAACGCTTCGTCCGGTCGCCGCTCATTCAATTGTCGCGGTCGCCGATGTGTCGCACCGTTATTACTGAGTACGGAATTAATAATTTCATGCCGTATGGGCGCGAAGTTCACGCCTCATTGGAGGTTAGATTTTTTGTGCAATGTTTTTTTTTATTTTGTAATTAACCGCCTTCCGGGGCCTGTTGGTTTGTTGTCTGGCCATTTTTAACCCCTGTATGGTAATGAACATGCGACCTACTAAAACATAAATATTTTTGATAAACCTTTGATCTGCAGTTAGGCAGCTAAGCTAGCTGGTTTTTTATTACTTAACCTTGACAGAACCTTCACACCAAACTGCGTGAAAATTACATGCCAAAGATCAGATTCAGCTAAATGTACATATTATGCAGTTGACACTACATAATATATCAAATCGTCACAAATGTATGTAGGTACAGCAAATTGTGCGAGTTAGTAATTTACAATTTGAAATGCAAAATAATACTGTGACAGTACAGACACAAGCTTACTGGAACATGTCCCATCGGGGATCTTTGCATATTTGACAAACTGTTTTGTCATATTCTAATCATTTATTCAACGAATGTAGGCAACGCCCTCTAATCTATTGACGGAGCTACACTTCTCGTTGACACAACATGCATTGCAACTAGTTATGAATTGCCAAGACTCGCAAATGTCCCAAAAAACAAAAGAACAATAGTATAATTAAAAATACAACTCTAATCAAAGTGGCATCATACAGCTTCTTGCCTTGATATTGACTCTTGACCATAAGTTACTGTTATTATTATCCAGATTATTCCTGGTTCCAAATTATTGTTGGTGAAATGGGAGCTTTTCTAGCATCCAACAAGTCTTATGTTTTTTTTCTTTACATGATAAATGATATTTATTTCTGTAAATAAGTTCATAAAAACACTTTTACATGAAATTAATTCTGTGGCCCTAGTGAAAAGGGGTATAAGTCCAATTTTGTCGAAAATGAGTTACGTGTACCAAAGTGATCAGAAAAAATGCTCTATCGTTTGGTGAAGACATATCTAAGCTATCTCTAAAAATAAGAAAGTTACTTTGTGTAAAAGGGTCCAACTGACACCAAAAAAAACTGTAAAAGTCGGTTTTCTGATCACTTTGGTACACTTAACTCATTTTCGACAAAATTGGACTTATACCCCTTTACACTAGGGCCACAGAATTAGAAGATAAGGTCGGTGTTTCACTATCTGGCTACTCTGAGAAGAAACACCACACAGATATGAGGGGACCAGCTCAGTCAGTGCAAGCATTTGACAGATTTAGTTCTTGTTGTTATAATTCGTGTGCGTATATTTTCTTTCTTTCTTTCCTTTCAATATGTAGCGCCTTTTTCAAAACGCGGTAACACAGCATCATGCCGCGTCTTTGAGTCGAGTACAACCCACAATATCGCAAGATGTCTGGCATATTATCACTTTCCTTTTTAGATAATGTTAGAGCGAGCTTTGACAAAAGCTTTAAATTGTCAGTCAGGATCACGTTAGTTAATTATATTGTTAGTTACATGACAAGTCAACTCAAATATTTTTCTCAATAAAAATTGTTAATTCGGAGACTTTATTAGTGATATTGCATTTACACGACAATCAAAAATTATTAAATGCGAATCTGTTTACCCCGTTTTACCAATATATTATTATTAACTATATCAAAATTGACGTCCATCAAAATAAAATAAACAGATTAAAACACGCACGGTTTAAACATGATATACCTACTTACCTACAAATAAAAGCATACTTGTGTTAACTACAAAGTAGGGCTTATCAACGCGTTATAGGTAATCTTCTCTTTATTTTTGAACCACACAATATCAAATTTACAAATAATTCAGTCCAAAATTGCATCTCTATCAAAGAGCACCATCTTGTACCGTCCCGGTACTCAATGTCGAGTGTGGACCACAAGATGTACGGCTCAATAACGGGTCCTAATCTAAGCCGGGCTTTCAACAGCCGCACAAGATTTACTGGCCACGTATTATATGTGTTGTGAAGAGGAACAATAGCCAGGATATTGATTTAAAGTATGATATAGTGTGCGTACATCTTGATGTGGAGAGTAAGATGTTACGGAGATATGTACAGATTCAGTAGTGTGTTTTGTTTTCCTGTTTTCGCCCAGTGATTTGTAAGCTTCGCCTTTGTGGATTAGTGACTTCGTAACGGGCTAAATGGAGTGTTGATTTTTCGTGTGTGTGGTTTTTCTTTCTTAGCCAGTTACTTACACAAATAACTAAAATATATTTGAAAGATATTTTTGGTGAATGATGCTTCTAATTTTGATTAATTTTATTTCAATCCCTACTTAAGTTCGTCTCCTAACTACCTACATATCCCCAATCACACCCCCACACACGCAAACACACACACACACACACACACACACACACACACACACACCACACACACACACACACACACATCACGTTTAAATATAATATACTCTTTCTTAAATTAGCTTTAGATTAAATAAATTAATATTAGTTGGTAAGTTTTAGTTACTTGTCTCAAAGCATCACTTTTAAAGCTGAATCACTGTCTCTCAAGATACAGGTTACCTAGTTTGAGAGGCAGGGTTTTCCATATTGTACAGATTTCAGTTCTTAGATAGTTCTCACATTGTGTCACTACCAAAGCTCTTGTAAATTTAGTTTATACTTAACATGTTAAATCTGTATTTCTGTGAAATAAAGTTATTATTATTATTATTATTATAATGAAGGTACTTTCGTGTTTAAGAAAACGATGTTCTGTCGGGGGTCAGCTGGGTAAATAAAATCTAACCTTTTTACAAAAGCTTACTTTCATTACTGATAGAAAGTGTTTGATAGTGTGGCCTGTCGACATGCCGAAAGGTTAAAAAATTCTTAGACGTTCCATTCTGATTATAATTATATGTATTTTGGATTTATAATTTCGGGATGAATGTAGTGTTCAATTATCGTCTTCCGGTTTTTTCTATCTAAGCTATATATGTATACGGAAAACATATTCACCGTAGGATGTTAGCTTAAATGTTTCTTAACGCATGCACGTTATAAGAGAAATGCGTAGTAACTATAGGGCAACGCATTTAAAACCAAAATATTGAAAGATTTTTTAATGTTCATTTAGTATTTTTTGTAAGTATCAATTCCATAAAAACAAACAAACCAACAAAAAAACAAATATTTCCTCTTTAAAATACTAGTACAGATATTTAATTAACATCATAGATAAGTATCTAGAATCTAGAGCATACATTTACTTATAAGCAAATCACGTAAACTATTAGGGAGAGAATTGTAATCAACAATCAGATGTGTACCTACTAATAACGTCTCATATAACGAGATTAGGTTACTATGTACTATTAATAATTAATTAGTCGTACATACTTACACGTCATCAAGTAATCGAGTCACGAAGCTTACAACTATGTTAATTGATTAATTTGCAATCATTGTGCTGTCAGGAATCAATTTGCCGAGTTAGATGATATTGGCACTTACCTATTATGTCTACACGGTTTTCCCATTAAGATTGTAACTTATCAGATGATAAGGAAAAAATAGGGAAAAAATAATAGGGAAAA
Source organism: Euplexia lucipara (assembly GCA_921972225.1). NCBI lineage: Eukaryota > Metazoa > Arthropoda > Insecta > Lepidoptera > Noctuidae > Euplexia > Euplexia lucipara. The sequence continues at coordinate 8,358,657 of OV179144.1, read as the reverse complement.
AGCTCGGCAGATGCCGAGCTTTTTCCCTATTATTTTTGGGATGGGCTTCCAGTCTAATTAGATGTGGATTAATACAAGTGTTTTACATGCAACGACAACCTAACCAGAAGCTAAATATACACCACTAATTTTTAATTAGTATGTACAAATACTTAAAGGGCTTAAATATTCATAACTTCAATATCATTGATGGTCTTCTCATTAAATATAAATAGTATTAATAAATAATATTCCTAAGTAGCAAAGTTATTAGCGTTTGTTTATATCCCTAAAAGTCAACCAATTTACGAATATATTGTACAGGCTATTCATGACATATTCATTAATCGTTATCTCTCGCTCACGTTCGCGTGCAGATCTCGCTCAAGCATGCTCCGCCTCCAACAGCAGTTTTCGTTATTTAAGTTTAACTAAACTAAATTAATATTTAACAATGAATTTCGTTTTTTTTTTATTACGCAAATATGATCAGTACTTACAGATACAGCCTATTTTTTTTTTTACTAATTTAAAAAAAGGGGTTTAAACCAGTATTTGACATAGAGCGAATAACTTTCGATTATAGCTTAAATTTCGAAGTCATCATCACGTAGGTACCTAACTAAGCTGGGGTTGGCTTCCAGACCAATTGGATTCAGCTGAAAACTAGTATTTTTCAGTGAGCGACTGCCTACTGACATTGACAACCCAGTTAGTGGATAAAACGACAACGCTTTCGCAACATTGGTTGAACTCAAAGCCTTTTTATTTGGTGCGGGAACAGAAGGTACTCTCGCAGAAGTTTCTTTTAGACTAGGACAATTACTTAACGTGGGAGGAAGGAAGGGACTCTGTCCTTTAGAATTATTACTTTAGAGATGTGGAAGCCTAAAACTAAGCTGTTGGTAAAACAAGGACGCTAATGATAACTATCAAGAAAACATACACATTATTGGCTTTTAGTGTTTTCACTTCAGAAAACTATAGGTATTAATTTGAATGTGGTCTATGAATAATATAAAAACAACTGCTTTATTATCATCGTTAGTATTTAGTCTTTTTCTTAAAAGCGTCGTTGTATTTTGCCCAGATTGGCATCTGTCCAGATTTTACAAAGTCTAATATTGCTTAGAACTTACCGATGTACTGATATTTTTTCATTAAATAACCAACCAACATAACACACAGCTTCAATAAAAATGAGAAAAAGAACAAACTCCCCTCTACATGAACCCATTCTCACATTTGATTCTTTTTAAACCAAAAAGCAATTCAATTAAACTAAAAGGTAGCCCGGCTAGCTCGATAGTCTATTAAAATAACTAATCCAGCAATTTCAGTTACATAGTCACTACAGTAATTGGAATCCATGAACGGTGCAGCCATTTCTCGTATGAGCCGTTGGTCAATAGAAAAACACAATGGACACAGCACAATAGGGACCATTCACCGGTCTTAAACGGTCGCGAACAAAATGGAAATTTTAGTGTTCACGAAAGTCAAAACTATCCCTGATAGTCGATGTTACCTTGATTTTTCTCGCACAGTATAGTGTAATGAGAGGCTATTTTTGGAGTATTGTAAGGATCAATTGGTACGTAAGTGGCGATAGTTACGTTGATCAAAAAGTGTGGGGTTTTATTTTTAGGTGAATTGCAAGAGTTCGTTGTTATTTGATCTGTAACAGTTAGTTGCCTTTATATTTTTGTAATAGGCTTTTTGTATTTTGTCTTAATTTGTTATTTAGTTTGTTTAACTTCTATAGGTACCTACCTATTTGATTTATAAATAACAAATAATAAATGTAAAACAATAAAATTTTCATGTTTTGGTACAAATCAGAACAATACAACAAGATGTCAAATAAATAAAAATGAAAAAATAAATTTAAAATTAACTACGTAATTTTTTTGTTTTTTTATTTATTTCCATTGTATTTTTTCTTATAATTAGTTCTAATTTCGATAGTATTTTTTTTTATTGTTTTGCGTTGTTGGTAAATATGTGTTCATTGTGTACTAGCACTTCGCACGTTTATTATCTATTACATGAAAAGTTTAAGCCCAAATAAAAATCACTGCTCAATCATGGCAAACTTGCCTAATCTTTCTGATTTTGATTAATCTGTAATCCATTAATAATCGCGTTAGAAAAGAAGAAGCTTATCAAAGCAGGAATGCAGAACATTTTATTTTAAAGAGAAATTAAAACAATTTTTAATCAAATTGTTTTATTTCAAATTTAGAAGAACAAAAGTGAACGAAGAACGTGTCCTTGTATTGTTCATAGGGATGAAAATAAAAGTAGCAGGGGCTTCTTTTAGGTTTTTATCATTAAAACTGTCATTTTCAACTTAGATAAAATGATATAACTGAATGAAATACATTATGAAAATGAATTGTTGCAATCGTTACAACTAAAAGGGACAGCTGCTGTGGAAATAGATTACAATAAATTCGGAGGTATTCGGAGCGCACCTTTTAGAAATATTTGTTTTTTTTTTCCTCGAAAAAAATATATATTTTTTTAATTGCTAACGGGAGCGCTCCTAAAAGGTGCGCTCCGAGGATTAAAATATGAGCGCCTCATTAGGAGCGCCTCAAAATAGTAGCGCTTCGAGGAATACCTCTAAATTCGGCGTCTACCGTAATTGTAACATGCTTAATTCTACTTTCGTTACAAAGTTTGCATTAAAAATAGTATATTTTAAACTTCTGTCTAATGCTATTGTAAATGGAGTAAAGACGATCTGCAAATAATATTCTTAAACAGGAAGATAGAATAATAAATTCTTGAATGATTTTGAGAAGTGTGAAGCTTGAAGTGCAGGCTGGATTCTAGACCTACCATTCCCCTACTAAAACTTTGGTTATAAATTTTAAGAAACTGTCTATCCATAGCATTAGCTTGGGAGGCTAGGCAGCTTACTGCACCTATTTCACTTAACCTAGTTTCACGGGATATGTTCACAGAAAGCTGGTCACTACTGTTATTGTGTCTCTAAGTCAAAGCTATTCAAAATATAACCTCAAAGGGACAAGCACTTAGTTAGACCAACAGAGTGGTTAGACCTATTGGGGGTTTTATCATATCATCAGTTAAGTCACAATAGATTTCACAGGCACTGTGCCACTTCTCTTGCATAATCACTACTCACTTCTTGCTGAAGGAAGTACTATAACAGTGTAGCACATGACACAAGACACGAGGTAAGGCACAAAGCAAGTCACAGTTGTTACCCTCGTAACGTGTAACTTGACTACATAAGTCCGGCTTGTTTTAGCAACACGTCATTTCATTTTAGACGTGCGTCTTGAGTGTAGACGCAATTATAGTGACCTTTACAGAATCTTGAAAGGATTCAAGATCTGAATACGTGGATGTACAGAAGACATGTTAGCAGGTAGTAACAAAATTTGTATGAACTAAGTAGCTCCACAATATAATAATTAATTCGTCATCATCACCATTTCAGCCGAAAGACGTCCTCTGCTGAACTTAGCCGCGATGTATGGTCCGGCTAAGCTTTGGTTAGGCTATTTGCGATGCGTTGCGAATTCGAAATTATGTGTGCGAGCCCATAGTCCTCCCCAAATGTCACCGCAACGAGCGGTCTTTTGCGTCTGTCATCCGTGGGATTTCCGCGACTCTCACGAAGCCGTCGCGCGTCGGTCCATCCTGTGGGAGGCCTTCCAACGCTGCGTCTTCGGCTATGTCCTGCCCAATAATTATCTATTGTTGCTAAATAATAACAGCGTCACGAGTCAATCGAAAAATAAGCTATGCTTGGCCAGGTTGGGTGACCATTAATTACATATCAAGACACGTCCGTGCCTCGGAAAACACGCAAAGCCGTTAGTCCCGGCTGTCAATTGTCATAAATCTATGACAGTCGTTACAGATAGTCAGAAACCCGAAAATCTGACAACAAATTAACAGGTCAGGTGCGTCGTACTCACAACCGGCGTGTGTGTATGACAACATGTATGAATGTAAACGAAGCAAAAGAAGTATGTAAGAATTGTAGCTTAAGGCGCTCTGTAGTTTCGGCCTACCCCCCATGGGAAAAAGGCGTGAGTTTATGTATGTATGTATGTATGTAAGTTTAACCAAACGATACCTATCGTGTTACCCAATCAATAGGTTGTGATGGTCAGTTAAGGTTGCTTCATTTAAAACACTGGTATTAAGCTGGCCCCGGTTAGACTAGAAGCAGATTGTAGAAACGGATTTTGTCTACTGAAAAATCGACAAAGCGACAGATTGTGGAAACATTTCTTTTATTTTTAAGCACGACAATGTCAAGAATGAAGAGAAGAAACGTGTGAAATGTCTTCAGTCGACAAGAGTCTACAATATCGAGTATTATTTCTTCTTTAGTCGGCAGAAATGTTACTACAATCTGTCACTGCAGATGATTATGAAGTCACTTTCCACGGTGTGATATAGATACTCTTTGATCCTACTTCGACAATAATCTCACACGCTCATAACCGTGGTGCTGGGCAAAGCTTGAGATACATTCATAATGAATCATGTATGAGAGATAAGATAATAATCTTCACAATATGGTAGGAAACAGCGCTCGGCCGCAGCTACATTAGGTAATAATAGAGAGAATCCTTCGGGCTACCTGTGGGCTTTCACACAGACCTCAGAAAGTCACAGACACAGTAGTCTTTTCGGGTTTTTTGGCTAGACTGTCATCTCGCAGTTAAATGTATTAGGTACTAGCTTTTGCCCGCGGCTTCGCCCGCGTGGAAATCGAACTTCCGTCCCGTATGTTTTTCCTTGAAGGGCTGAATTTCCAAAAATCGTTTTTTAGTGGATACTTACTCTTCACTAAGAACACCCCTTCAAGTTTCATGTCTCTAATACCAGCGGTTTGGGCTGTACGTTGATATATAAACGTAATAATTTTAGCATAATACTTCCGGATAGACTACTTTCAAAGTTGATCCTTCCGGTATGTACCTATGCATAAAGATTTCTGGAACCATTGACCCGGGAAAGAGCGCCGTACTAATGACCATGTGTAAAACAACTGAGACTAAGATCAACCTGCCCAGGCGTATTGATTACTACCGTACCAAGTTTGGTTAAAACCCCTAGAATAGTTTCTGAACTATGCGTGCACATACAGACAGAGGCACAGACAGACAAAAAATTACTGATTGCATTTTTGGCATCAGTATCGATCACCAATCATCCTCCAATATTAATTTTGAATATATATTCAATGTACATAATTATCTTCGTAGTGTGTGATAGCCCATTGAATTGTATAGCGAGCGATATTGTATCTTAAGATAAAATATTATAATATCTTAGCCGTGTGCAGCGCCCCTTGGTGAACTCCACTGCGGGTGACGTAACCTACGTCAAACTTATTATTTGCGGTTGGTACAGTAGTCGGGTCTAGCTAGGGATTGAACCGCAAAATTAAGTTTGTTTTTCCGGGATAAAAAGTACCCAGTGTGGTGCCCAGGATATTAAGGAATAAGTATACCAAGTTTCATCGTAATCAAACCGGTAGTTTTTGCGTGATACCTGAACATACAGACAGACAGACAGACAGACAAAAATTTTATTAATCATATTTTTGGGCTCGGTGTCGGTCTAGTAACACCCCCTGCTATTTATTTTTTTGATATTTTCAATGTACAGAAATTTTACTTCTACAGATTTATTATAAGTATATTATATTATTATAAGTATATAGAAGATATAGATTAGCCACATAAGTAATTTAAACAGAACTTGTGTAAACTATGCTTTATAACCGTTTACGTTAAGGATTTTTAACATCCTGTATACAGCGTGGTGACGATAATGCGACAATAAATGAAAACACGGACACTGCTAGTTCCTAGGAATAATTCTAAACCATCAAAAAAATCCTACCACCAAAATTAAAAAAAATTAAAATTCTAACAAACTAAATGGTATAAAACTGGAAACAAAATAGAGCGTCCTTTATAAACATTAGTTCACTAACCTGTGGTAAGAGTGGCAACAGCGCGGTGTTGCAGCGACTTGATCTTTTGGCGCCATTATTAATGCTCAGTAAAGACAATAACACTAAATCATAGATTATTAACCGAATAATCAGGTAACTCTCACCCGGGCGTTATTTATTAATCAAGTTATTAATCACAATCAGGATCACTATTCAATCACATAACTCAGTAGGTAGGTAGGTACCTATGTCACATTTTCGTTTTTTGACACGGCAGCCATGAATAGGTACGAATACACAAATCGCACCGTGCGTCGTCGTCGTCGCCGTCGGAGAAGGTTATTTCTAACGTTTGCTAAGAGGTCACCATTTGCAGCCATGTCTTTTAATTTAATAACAGACAATAATATCCATCTTTTAAAAAAACAAACACGAAACCACAATAAAAACTAAGCGTCTAATTTCGCACATTCACTTAACTATTCAAATAAGTACCTTTTACTATTATACGTGTCATGATCTTATCACTAATAAAGCGTCCAATTTCGCACTTATAAATCAGTCGTTCGTTACAAAAACACACGAGTGGCGGGCGGCGGGTACTCGAAAGACGGCGGGTAGGCACTTCAAAGGCGACGCGGGCACCGGTGCTCCTGCGGAACTCGTGCGCTTGCACAAATCAATGACGCGTGGATCGTCACAGGATTGCGGCGATACACTGACCAGTGACCGTGACCTAAATTTGTTTGTAGTTGCAAGTTTTGACAAGAAAGTGAAGTAATAAGCAAACGAAACTACATTTATCTCTTTCGCACACACTAACTTTTCTATTGATATGAGTGCATAGCAACTTCCGCATGCGTTATTTTCTTATCGAACTCTGATGACACACTTTATGACTCTTATGACACGAGTTTAAGGCATAATTTGCACTAAATTAAATTTATAAACTGATTTGGCAAAAGTGTTTATGTAGGTAGCGAGTTTGCCACGTCACCACGTGTCTTTAATGTTTTGATGTTACCGATGCGGGGGTCGTTAACCTGCCAGTGCTTCCGTATTTACAGATACATCATGGAGCAAATGTTTAAAAAGTAAAATCACCTCCTGTGACTAAACTACTGGATATTTTCAAATGATTTTTTGAATGTAGACTAGGAACGTCCTTAGGTATACGAAGTTTCATTTACTGTCGTATCGAAATTTCCACACTGTATAAAGACGCCAGCACATCAAGCGTGTAGCTTGATGTGCTGGCGTCTTTCAAACTGTCAAATAATCCCAATTAAACATGAACCTTATTCTGTTTGTAATAAAGTTGACAAACTATCACTAAAATTAGACACATTGAAGTAGCTTGATGTGATGACCTCTGTGCATCAAAATCAAATTAAAAATTATAATTAAAATTCATTTATTCAAATTATGCAAATTATTGGTACTTTGCCATAGAAAAGTATAAATATGTCTATATTTTCATGGAAACTACAGGTGGCCCGATGCTCGGCAGATCAGATGACGAGTTGGATAGAAAGAACTTTGTCAACTCTTGAAAAATGGAGATAGGATTAGTCATACTATGCCAGCAGGTCAATGACGTCAAATTTAGGTACCCAAAAATCCCTGTCTATAAGTTCCAAGCACTTCCATCCCCGCGCTCGCGCGTAGGGTGGGGCTACGAGCAGTAACGAGCACAACATATCATTTGCTCGAGTGTGAAATGCCTGCAAACAGGCACAACTAAGTTGGTTTGCACACTTATTACGCTCTCTTTGCAGATGGACCATCTACTGTTTATGTAGATAACATTGAAGCCGGGATTGGTTTGATGTGGTATTTGTATTTGTTTCTTAAGATTTGGTGGACCGACATTGATGACCACAGTGACTAACCAAATTCATAAAAAATCAGTAATTTGTGTAAAATAACTCGAGTTTCGGTAAACTATGGCTTTGGCTATTCTTTTTAATCATTGTTTGCCACCAACTTTCGAAACTATACCAAGAGACATTACACTTTTTAGTGTTTTCTTGGTAAGTCGGTTGTATTGTTTCGTAAAATAGTATTTATTTTTCAAAAGCACATAGAAAAAATATACTCCTCTTATTTTTAAGTCTAAAGTCTAAATAAAACATAAAAAGGACTAAATTAAAATGCATTACTTTCTCAGTCGTGTAATATTGTTCTTCAGGTGTACAATATTTTTTTATCTTATTCCTATAGAATCTATCTAAGTATATCTTATAGAATCCTAGTTTCCCCTTTTGACTATACCAATGCAAATCTTAAAGAGATTCCAAAACATAAAACGCAGCCATTACTTCGTACTTAAAACCGCAAACATACTGTACGCAGATCTCAGAACCTGAAATAAAAACACTTCATCAGTAATAGGATATTTCACAAAATATTAGTTTTTCGTCCCTCATCTAGATTTCAAGAAAATATTCGACACATATTTTTTCTTTTTTCACGTAATATAACAATAACGGCGATGCATGGAGTCAAAATGTCGCATGACGTGTGACGTCATGCTAGTTTGCCAGTACAGTTTATAGTAGGTAATGACGTTACAAGCCCCCTCTCCTCACTTTAATGCACTTAATCTAAGCAGTTTGAAAAAGAAAAAAATAAGTGTCGAATATTTTCTTGTTTACATTAGGTATATTTCACAAAATTTAAATATTTTGTCAAAAATTCAAATTTTGTCAAAGAGCCCATTCATTTATGATTTTACAAACGAATTTATGATGAAAATAAAACAGAAGTCGGACAACCAGTGATGACCTACGTGAAAATGTAGATGATGTGAAGGCGAATTGAGCTGTCATTCCATACTAAGTAATTGCTAGACTTTGGCAGTTCACTTCAATCAAGTCATTCACGTGATAACTCTTACTAAATCGATCGGAACGATCTACAACCCTCAAAACCTGCTTCTTTTTTGTAGATCGGTTAAAAAGGCTTAGTAGATAATGATAATTTATTTACCGATACAAAAGTGGTGAGAGAAAGCGGCACGATCCCGGAAACTCGTGGAGTGATTCTGTGAGACCAGCGCAGCATCGCAATCAGAAGCAGACGGCGAAATTGTGGAGACACCAACAACCAGTCGCTCAGATATACCGACGTTATAACTGAATCACTCTGGAACAATACCATTTTGAGGTTAGTTACAGCTATTTTTTTTTTAAAGAGGTACTGTCACTCAAACTGAAATCTATATTTTTTTTTATTCCTTTATAAGCTAGCGCACGTAAATTTGGCATAGTTAAATTTTTATGGAGGAGTGGAGAAAGCTAAAACAGTCGAATTTAATTTAATTAATTTTCGAGAAATAAGTGACCACTACACCATTGTCAGAATTTGGTTTTAAATCGTCTAGAAATCGATGAGGTGAAGCGAGATTTGAAATATCTTATACACAAGGTGTCTCAAAAGAAATTTTATATTTAGTGGATCGATTAAAAAAAAGTAAGCCGTATATAGAAAAAATGTTTATTAATTATTAAAATACACTCTTTGGGGATTTATTTCTTAAAAATAATATCGTCTAGACCCTCGCGTTCTCGGCACTCATTTAATCAAAAAGTAAAATTACTTTTATGATGGCTCGGCAGGTGGACTCAGGGAAGGCTGCCATTTCGTGACAGATATTTTCTTTCAAATGCGCTAGTGAAGTCGGTTTATTGGCGTAAATTTTAAATTTAAGATAACCCCATAGGAAAAAGTTCATAGGGGTTAAATCTTGACTGCGTGGAGGCCAATTTATGTCACCTCTCCGGGAGACACATTCCGGTAAACGTTGAAAAACGCTCAATCACCTAATTTACGAAATTAAGCCTCTGACTGGCATCTTGGAGCTTAAATTCTTGCACCAATTGAATTTTGTGGGGGTGCAGCTTTAGGTCTTTGTGCATAATGCGATGTAAGCATTTAAAGCACTTGCGCGCTTCCGAATTAAAAGGTTCGGGTCGTCACGAACAGACTGATTAACACTCTCCACGTTTTCTACCGTTCTTGATGACCTAGGTCGCCCGGATTCTGATTTATCCAGCGTTGTACCAGTCTCTTCAAACTTTTTAACCCAATGTTGAATGAGAGGAATACTTGGCGAATCATTTAAGTGGCGAAAACCTCGAATACTGCAGAATTTTCTACGCGCTACAGTCGCCGAATCACCGTTTTTGTAAAACTCTCGCACGCACAACGCGCGGTATGCTCCCGAGAAATGCTCCATAGCGACTGAATTCCTAAGAGCCAGGCTACCGATTGACATAACCGTCGCGTCCCTCGGATAAGTTGCGCTCACGCAGTAAGCTAAATAAATGTAAAATTTCTTTTGAGACACCTTGTGTAATACACAGATAGTGTTGAAAGTCCATGTCTTGGACACATTAACACACACACGTCATTTTTTTGCTAAAACAAATCGAAGTACTGAGCCGTAATTTCAAAAATGTAAGAAAATTTATATTTCACCGGGTACCCCTCACATTCCATTGATTTTCTATAATAATTGGTTTACCACTTACCTCGTATTGCACCAAGTTACCAAAGTAACAGTAGAGTAACACCTGTGCTAATAACATCAATAGCACGAGAATCATAAATGTGAATGTCATTGATATTATGGGAGTCTGAAAATGAAAGATTACTTAGGTATTAGAAAAAAAAGTATGTTACTACTGTGGCTTAAGATAATCGTAAAATGTAATTATTCGGTTTTATAAATTAGCTACGGGCAGCACACAAAACTACACCCTTCACCCAAACTTAGTTTGTTTTTTTTTTTTTTTTTTTTATTTGATTAAAGGGCTTTGTCGCTTAGCGACCACATCGCCCAGTAGTTTGTTTTTTAAATAAGATTATTTTATTCCAAATTTTAGCCCCAGTAGATTTATTATTAAAGAAGGGTATTTAACACAGCAACTGAACAATAATAATCCTCAATATTATATCCATTACTGATTACCATCAGGTGGGATTGCAATCAAGCACTAGTTTATTATTATTTATTTATCATTAAACAAGAGGGTAAGTAACTTATAAACTAAGCCCCACAAAACCGTTACAATGGTTTGACTGTGGGGGCGAAGAGTCTCTAGACATGCCTACTTAAATATAAAATATATAGTTAATACCATTTATACCTTTACCGTTGCCGTTTATTTGATCTTTAGTTGTTGTTGTTGTTGTTTTTGTTGTTGTTTATTTTTATCTTGTGGTATTGCACATAAATTATTATTTATGTTATTATGTACAATATGTACAAAGAACAAGTAAAAATGATGGCATTAAAATCATGGTCACTGTTGTAAATGGAAAAAAATCCCAAAAGGTTGACAGCCACTTATTCTTTACTTTTCAAGCAATATTTCAAAAGCCCTCTATTAAGTGAAAGAAAAGTTTCTTTATTATTAAATAGTTCATTGAGTAATAAAGAATAATACTTACGAAACTCATTCTGTAAGTTAATACACAAATAGTGGCACTACATGTGAAGAATTCAAATGACGTCGAACTGTTAAATACTTCGCCAATTTCCTTCGTAAACCTGAAATGTAGAGTAAAAGTAAAATCATCAAAACTTATTTCAAAACAGCTCTTAGGTTATCTTAGAACAAAAGTCCCTGTCGTAATGAAATTAACGAAGCATCACGCCATCACGTTTGAATGAGATGAGGCAGAAGCATGCCTGTAAAAAACCCACGTGTCCCCAGTTATGTTTAAACCCTACATGCTATATAGGGGGCGAGCCTATTGTCATTTTTCGGGCACAAATCCAGACTGTTTAAAAATACTCAAAAACGTTTTGCCCGAATCAGAGACTGAACAAACAAGATGGTGACAATTTTAAACACCATTAAAAACACAACAAATTCTCTCCGCCGAGGCCTATCATGATATAAGTACCATATAAAAGTCCAATTTAACATACCAAGCTACAGCTTCATATCTCCGCACATAGTGAACAAAGCGAGTCCTCAGATCCTTGTCGTCAACATCCCTATAAGCACAATAGTCCCTGGATGCATCCGTATCGAACAAATGCTCTAAATTGTACTTGATGATCTTCAATTGGACTTCCGCTTGTGCATAATACGTCGCTACGAGGCAGTCGAGGGCCAAGTGGCCGTACCCAGTCCATAGTAGGGGTGCCACTTCCAATATTACCGACCCTGTGTATCTAGGGACAATCATTCAATTACGTATTGGAGGTTGGGTGTTTTTTGTGCTATAAATAGAATTTGGCGTGTGTGCACTTGACTTGAAGACATTTCTTGTTAACGCAGAAGCTATTAGACCACTGTTTTTTTTCCAAGAGACAATGGCATCCATTCCCCTGTTCTGAAACTTAACTAAATGTAGAAAATTGGCATCTCTTACTCAATTGTAGCTTTAGAAAAGGACAGAGACTGATGGAGACAGATAGGATATTAGTTACAAATGTCAAATTAGTTTCTTCCTTGAACTTCGCCATGTTTATATGGCCTTTGAAATATGAACTACATATGTCAGTATGGAAACTTAAGTTTAATAAAACTGAAATTGACAGCTTATGAAGATATCCATCCTGTTATTATTGGATAAGATATTAAACATACGAAAATGGCCTAAATTAAGTTTAGTTTGACAAGACAAGATAAGAACGGATTTGGCAGCTATATTCAATTATGTATGTTTTTTTTATAATTATTTTATTTGTAGTTCGTTTTATCTAAATAAAAGGATTTATTATAGTTTGTAGAGTTGTGCTTAAAAACTGTAAAAAGAATGAAGTCGGCAGAAATCCAAAAACACTTTCAATAAAAAAAATTGAACAAAAATGTCACACATTTTTTTCGTTTTTTATGTAATTTAACATGCCATTTTTTAATTAGAAGATGAGGTCGGTATTTCACTCTCTGACTACTCTGAGAAGAAACACCGAAAGAAACTCAGAGGTCAGTCTCTTTTAAAGTCCAGTCATTATCTTGGTCAGAATATTAAAGATTATGTAAGAACCATGCAGATTTGTGTCTGATAATGGTCGTAGTACGTAGGAGTCTTGATAAGTAATGGGAGGTCACCCATCCACAAACCAACCTCGGCAAGCATAGATTTTTTATTTTTAAGTTTGGAGGTATGAGGAACAGAGTGTAAAGTTCCCCATCCACCATTGAAAAGGGAGGATCCTCCGACCAGATGGGTGTTGTGTCTGGTGGGCTAACTACTGCCCGACGGTTGTAGTCGGGAACTTGTATACGTTCAAGTCGCGCGGATAACTCTAATAGCGCGATGTAGGGTAGTTCGTTTGTGGCGAGATAGATGTCGCTACAGTATCTTCCTTTCTTAACTTACCCAATCCACGAATCAGTTTCAAAGGGTGCATAAACAGAAACAATAGCAGTTGGGTCCTGGTACCTCCTTGCAAAGAGCGAAACTGGCCATATTACGTTACCAACTAAAAATACACTGATCTTCATGACTTTCACGCAGAAGTGCATATTTTTGGTAGTCTTGAGAAGCATCTCTTCGTCTTTTTTTGTGTACGCTGCGAAGATTGGGCCTGAAAAATAACATCATACCTGTATTCTTCGAATGATTAGGACAGGAATGTACGTAGAGTAGGTGCATCCACATTTCGCCAGTTATGTTTGAGTCCCATGTAATAGATGGCAAACCTATTGCCATAAAATGAGCACAAATTCAGACACAGCAGGCACATACTGGCTGCAACCGAGCTATTACTGATGAAACATCTTAATAATATTGCTTAACCTAGTATCGTTTGCAACTACTACACCAATAGGCAGCCAAAAAAACAGCCTGAAAAGGTGCACCACGATGTTAAGTGCTTTTTTTATGTATACCACTAAAACGGCACAGCTTTTAGACGGAACCCTGCAGGGCGCGCCGTCAACTAGGATTTGTTTCGATGTTTTTACTTGTAGGCATAACTTTCCTAACGTGCAATATTGGCTCTCGCGTATTAGCTCGGGAATACTTTCTCAAATCTGCAATATTAAGTATTCCCGAATGAGCGATTTTTGAGCACCTATGCAGTCGACTTGTACCAAAGGAATATTATATTGGTTGGTACTAAATGCAAAGATGATTTAAAAATAGATTTCCAATCACAGGAATACTCCGATTTTAGACACCGGTTCGTTCATAAACTTAATTCATTATTAGAATTCCAAAGTGAAATAAGTTTTAAAAGTAGCACATTTCTTTTTAAAAATCAGTTGTTCATTTATTTTAGGGACCTATTTAAAATTAGGTCTCACGATGTGGAGTTAGTTGTCTATGTTTGTCTTACCATGTAACATCTCATTGATTTTATCAACCCTCGATGTGTTAAAGTTGAGCGCTAGGAGTTTCATGACTAAGTTTAGCTGCGGCAGTTCAATCATCGACACATCAAACACAGCGTCTAAGTCATGACGTCTCTGTAATGAAATGAATGCTAATAAAGAGAAGAATCTTTCTTTTCTTTTTAATGAAAACTTTACTCCTTTCCGAATTTCCATTGTGGCGTGAGTGCGTTTACAAACATATAATCTTACATACATAACCAGTAGGGCCCGGAACTACTACTAGTAGGTAGACTACACGACTATTTGTTAATAAAAGTGTAAATAAAATCTCAGCCAAAATAAAAACAATATTAAAATTAAGGTGAAAAACAAAAAGTTGAGATTTTTTTAAGCAACTTTTTAAAGTGACTTAAAAAATCTCACTTACTAAAGTTTCTGCTGGGAAGAAGAAGTACAACAGCACAGTTGACTGACTTTTGTTCATAGGCTTTTTCTAAATCGGTAAACATTAGAAAAAAACGTAAATAATAGGAAACAGCCGACGTAAAACTTCAACACCAGAATGGTGAACTAAATTCAGTTTTAAATTGTTCCTTGATATCCGTTCCGCCCTCTATGTTTTCGAAATATTGCGAATAATAAAACATGGAAACCCTACCTGTATAATAAATACAATATGAATAACATTGTATCCAACAGTCATCATAAACGCAAAAGGTCTGTACAATTGATGGCATATCCATTTAAACCTGCTCTTTGGTTTTTTCAAAAGCTTAAAAAATCCTGCCCACATCAATACTTTATAAACCTCTGAAAAAGAGTCAAAAGGACTAATTTTTTCGTCACTCATTTTTACCCGACTGTCTCAAAAAGAGGGTGTAGTTTTGTATTGTGTATTATCTTCATGAAAGTTCGACGATGACTGCCGAATCAATTACCGTTAAGTGATATCAGTTCGGTCAATTAATTAGATGAATGGAATGTATCATTAATCATTTTTAATCGTAGGTTTGCCTCCATGTGATTAATTGAAGCGTCGTTTTTAATTCATTCTACGTTTAGGGTCTATGAAAGACTACAATGGTACTGTGGTTCTCGCATTTTCTTTTTGCGTCATAATTGAGTTGATTCCCGGGTTGGTTTTTTTTTTACGAATTTGAATGTTAGGAGTTCAAGAAAGTAGGTACACAATAGGAAGCGGCGAAGTGCGGGCTCTGAGGGGGACGTTTAAAAAGTTTAGATCCTCAGCTTAGTTTGAATTTTGATATTTTTAATTATTTAATAATAGGTAAATAATTATTGATCAAAACGAATAGAAATAGAAATATGTCTTTATTTGCTTAGAATGCAGGTACATACAAAATAGGATGGTAAATAACTTAATAAGATACGCCACCACACACAGCAACAAGTTACCCCAATGTGTCAAATTATTTTGATCGTTTTTCAACTTTATGGCAAACAGAATAAGGTTCATATTCAATTGGGAAAATTTTACACATTGGGGTAACTTGATGTGCTGGCGTCTGTACATTCTGCCTTGTTGGCATGCAAATACAATAATATACAAAGTTTGATATAGGGCAAATAGTTTATAGGTTGGGTTAGGGAATATATTTGTTTAACTGCGTAAGCAAAATGATCTAGATTTAGTTTATTTCAGAATGTAAATTCTAGAATAGGATGCAATGCTAACTAAAAAGAATTCGTGTATCATAATAATGATGCAAAAACACAAAGACTAACCAAAGTTACGTCATACAATTTAATTATGAACAGAAATTATTGAAAGAGAAAATATAAAGTAATATGTATAATAATAGTAATATATAAGTAGTATATTGTAATTTCCCTTGGAATAATCATTTCAATTTTGATTATAATGGTAAAACACAATGTCAATCATGACATTAATCCAATTAAAAGTCGGGAGCTATCATATAATTTGTGTCACGAGTTCCGATCCTATAGTTAATTACAAGTTTATAATCATACAAGTTCAGCTTCATTAACTTGTGACGCTGTAATTATCTTAATGACGGTATTGTCTGACGGCTCACGAATACGATACGTTACATCACTCTAATTATTTTAAACTCACTACAAAGGTCTGTAATTAGTAGGTATTATAGGTAGCTGGATCTACTTGGTTCAAAGTTCATTATGTGTAGATATCGGTGTTTAGTATGCTTAAATTTAATCATTAAAATTAATTTAAAAGTAGAGCTTCAAATTGAATAATAAAAACGTCACCGCATGGTAAAAAAGTCTGCGAATGGTCGACCAATACGGCCATCCTTGATATACCGAGACAACTCTGTGCTTCGGAAAATGTGAAGCGACATCTATCTCGCCACATACGAACTAAATGATGAGGTAATATCCTACATCGCGATGTTAAAGTTATCCGCGCGATTGAACGTTAAGCCGTTGGTCCCAGTTGTCATTCGCATATCTTTGACTGGCGTTACGAGTAGTCAGAAAGTCTGACTACCAGTCAAATCAAAGAAAATTTTAAGAAGGAAATTTAAGTCCAGGTTTCCCTATACGATGTTTTTTTACATCGATGTCAGTAATTGCTAAGATACAATTAAGTTTAAAGAGCCTAGGTAAGGTATAATTTAAACTAACAAAATCATATTGTTAGTCACTAAGCCGCTTTAACGAAGTCTGTCTTCAAACGTAAAAATGAAACTAAGTAATGTATAGTAAGCATTTATTCCTCTATCTAACAATATGCCTTACAGTTAATCGAATATGGCTTAAAATATGAACACATTAGAAGGGGGGCAGCCACACTTGGAAGTGGGGCCCAAAGTCTAGCTTCTTTCGGAGCGCTTCCTCGAACACAGCGTCCCGGGATGCGTCGCGGGGCCCTGAAGTGTCCTTTCCGCACTCGCGACTCACCTCACGCGCTGCTCGCACGAATTTCGAAACTTGTGCTACGCTTTCACGGACGTCTTCTACTGGCAGCTGGAACAAAGTATCATACATTAAAGAAAAACGTCATATTCATAGATGAAACAAAACAAAAAATGTACAAGACAAAATTACAAAATTATGTGCTTTACGACTGCGTCATATGGGTACAGCTCAGCATGAATGGCAGAAAACTAGAGCTTGACACTGGTTTACAACTAGACCTAAAACCTAAAATACTGTCTGAAGTTTTAGTAGTCAGCAATCATCACGGAACGCTTTAAAAGAAGAGCAAGTCTGTGGTTATTGAGTTTAAAAAGCTTTTCGGTCAAACGGCGAAGGTAATGTTCTGTGTTTCTATGAACATGTAAAAAACCTAAAATCGCTTTACTAAAGTTACCACGATAAGGCACACATTAATCATGTCTTGTGTTTTGAATTATAGGGCTGATGGCTCAATAATATCTCCGTTCGTGCCGATCGAACGAAAGCTACGCTTACCGAGGTCGATCCGTGGATGGGTGACCATTCATCATATATTAAGATCCCTCCGTGCCGCGGAAAGCTCGCTAAGCCGTTGATTCCAACTGCCATTTGTAGATATTTGACAGTCGTTACTCCGAAAGTCTGACAACCAGTTTAATCTAGGCGTATCGTAATTATTGGGAGCTGGTATTTAGCTGCTCCCGGTCAGAATTGATGCCGACCCCAACATATTTAAGAAAAGGCTACACAGATGATGATGATAAAGTTGTCAGTAAATTCAACCCACCTCATTTTCATCCTTAGGCAAAGAATGCGGGTATATCCTGACCCAGTGACCGACTCGTCCTATAGCCCTGTTCCAACAGACCCCATTCCCCCATTGGCAGGCAGTCATGACCCGACGTCGAGAGGCGGCCGTGGAGTAGCCACCGCGCCAAGACTCGTCTACACTCTCCGCTGGGGCTATGGGCACTGTCGATGTTGACTGGAATGGAAGTCAATGTCTTATTAGAGGAGTCATTGCAGTTTGGTAATAAATTTCAATAAAACTTTTTTACAAATAATACAAAAACAACCGACATCACAAGTTGCGAAAGTTGGAAGTTTGCGGCTTTGTTAGTTTTGTTCCAATCATTATTTGCCACTGATTTCCGAAACTATTATTTTTTTAAAACCTTTTGGTGTTTTTTTTTATGGAGTCGGTTGAACACTTTTATATTTTACATTTTTTTTATTTTTTGTTTATATGGACGACATATTTTTTTCAGTTATTTTCATATTAAAACCAAACCTTTTGAACCGATATCGATAAAACTCGTATGACCACACGAAAATTATACTCTCTCAAACAAAAAAAAGATTTTTTCATATCGGTCCATAAGAAAAACACATCATCAAATTGCAATTCGCCTCCTCTTAGGAATTCAGTTAAAAATCTATCGTTGCAAAGGAGGCAGCAGTTGGGTTATTTTGTGAGAATGAATTAAATGATGTCTACATGCACTTAAACAAAATATTTCAGGGATTTTGGGTCATTCATCGTCTGTTTAATTATCAAGAATATACCTATATTACATACTGGTGTTTTCAACCGTAACAACTTCGCCCTCTATTACATGGGACTTAAATGTGGGTAAATTACTACACTTCTGCCTAACATTTCCATCAGGAATACAGGCGTAACGTGTTATAAACAGAATACCTACGTCTATATAAACTTTACGAGCACGAGACAACTTAATTAAACGACAATGTCTAGATATAACGAACTCAATGGAACCTTGTACCGATTCAGTACCATTTAGTACCTAAACGATGGAGTCACGGAAGACATTTTTCTACTCAATCGAACTGTTCTATTTCAGGCATTCGATGTATGGCGACATAATAACTGTGTATTCATCCTTGTATTCATACTTCAAGGTCGTGACCTTCGCAGGGATGGCAGAAAACACGAGGCCTTCATTAAAAAAAAAAAACAAACAGCACGTGATTTACATTTTATGTTAATAGTATCGAATAGTTTTTGATGGAGGAATTCGTTTTTATTTCATTTGATTGACATTGGAAATTATGTTTTGATGAAACGATGGCTTCGTGCTGTAGCAACACGCAGGAGTGTGCTATGGAAGATAGTGTGTTGACAAAATTGGCTAATATAATGTGAAAGAGGTGGACTCATTGATAGAGGAGGTTTTGGCTAAATAACAACGTTTGCACGGATCGATCCAACGTTAAACTACGTTTGACAAAGTCGGTCCATGGATGGATAGATGGTCTTACTAGATGAACAAGACGCCAAAACATATCAACGCCTTTTGTGGCGAGAGAAAGAATCAGATCCGATCAAAGAATACCGTATGCTTCGTGTTACCTTTGGTACAGCGTCAGCACTACATCTCACAGTAAGAACTCTTCATCAAATAGGCTGATGATGAAGGCCAAAATCACCCAAAAGCTGTACGCAGTAAAGCTGACTTTTATATGGATGATTTAATATCTGGTGATGACACTGCAGAGAAAGCCATCCAGACAGCACAAAAAGTATCGCAAATACTGCAAAAGGCACCACCTACATACCAAAACTCCTCCGCGCCTCAAAAAACAAGTGAGGCCGTTGGTCCCGGTTGTCATTTATAGATCGTTAACAGTCGTTACAGCTAGTTAAAGCCCCAAAGTCTCATCACCAGAAAACCAAGGAGTATAATGTTACTCAAAAATTAGGTTGTCGAGGTGAGATTGATATTTAACTGCATCCAGGTAAACTGGAAGCTGACCTGATACCCGATATTTGGGAATGGCTAGGCAGATGATGAGCTGGACTCATTGATTTTTATGGTTGAAACTCAGCAATATTTTGTTAAAGGTGTTTTAATCAATATTAGTATCCTAATAGTTTTTCATCTAGGAAGTCAAAGGCAAATTCAAATCATTTATTGCAATAAGACAATTTTAAAGTACTTTTACACCAGGTAGATTCGAAGGTATTTAGAATAGAGCAAAAAGAAAAAGACTATCTACTGTTTTACGCCTGGCTATGCTCTTGCATTGGTATAGTTAGACATTATCATATTCAGACAAATTACCTGAGTGTCAGCTTCACTGCTGGTATCCGATTTGTATCGTCCGCTGTGTAACTCCTTGCTTTTGTCTGTCAACTCCTGCATTTTTGGTTGATTAGTGTCATTCAAATTTAAAAGCCAATATAATGAAAGATTGAAATAAATTTTGACAAAAGTTACATATAATCGAATTTTGGGTTGCATAGACGATGTTGGATTTTACATGTAGGCAGAAACAATTAAAATACAATTTTAATGTATTTTTGTTGTCAGAACCACATTATTATGTACGATAAATTTGGTCGATCAGAAGAGTAAAGTATGCTTATTCCATAATCCAAAACTGATGAACAATCATGTCATAAATATCAGGAGGGCTATTGTGTATAGTGATAATCACTTAGCAAAGTGTTCAACGATTTACTGTCAAACAGCAAGTTTCGTATTGGCTATCATCAGAGTGTATCTAGGATGACGTCGTACGCATTCGTAGAGATGTGACGAAGCGCACAGTACCCCGTGTGATAGTCACCGTAACTTGAAGTCCATTTAAAGTGCAATACCATTTTTTTTTAGTAAACTATCAGTTGTCACCAAAGTCCGGTGTGCTGATGGATACCAGTAAGTGACTGGCAATGAAAAGATAGCCAAAAACCCTTCTGATCTAATATTGAATCGATCGATCGTTTTATCGAAGCAAAAGAAATCATTTTTTTTTAATATTTAACGGTCCTTTTAACTTTTTGTGTGGCAGTTTGAGTATTTTATGCGACCAACCCTAATGTTCTATCTTTGGTATTGTTCGTCAGGACGTAGAGCTCCTCAAGTTCCGAGTTGAGCTCACGATAACTGACAAATGCTTGCACTGACTAATCTGGTCTACTCATGTCCTTGTGGTTCTTTCCTCAAAAGACAATTATTAGACACAAATCTGCATGGTTCTTACATAATCTGACCAAAATAATGTTTCGACTTTAAAAGAGACTGTGACCTCTGAGTTTTATTCGGTGTTTCTTCTCAGAGTAGTCAGATAGCGAAATACCGTCCTCACCTTCTTATTAAAAAAAATTACATGTAAAAGTGTTTGTATGAACCCATTTACAGAAATAAATATCAGCATCACCATCATAAGGAACTGAAATCAAAATTTACCTTGTCAGCTTTATCTGTCCCTGTGGCAGCGGGCGCGGTCTGCGCAGTGGGCGCGGGCGCAGTGCCAGCGGCGGGCGGCGCCAGAGTGACGCAGTGCAGCGGTAGCGCGCGGCGGCGACGCACGCGCACCCCGCGGCGCGGGGCCGAGCGCGCGCGCCCTCTAGCGGCACCCTCTTCCTCCGAGCTGCTACTGCCACGTGTACCAAACGTCTTTCTATAAAAGCTGTTACGTTTCTTCCGCTTCTCCTTCTTAATTAATCATATCTAACTACGTTCATGATATTTTAAGCCAGTCCTAGGCAAATAATTGTTTCTTCTACTCTATTTACTGACTTTATAATATCTAGTTTGCCTAATAGCTGAGAGTCCGATAAAAATTGACCGACAACCTGAGCATAACTTAAGTAACTCCTACGCACAACTCCGTCCGCGTGGAAATGTGAAAAATCCACTATTTCATCATGCATGACATAATTTATAAGTTCAAGTAGGCATCTAGTGCTAAAATCAAAGGCATCAAGAAACCAAACTGACCAAGATATTATGACTGACATTCATCATACAAGCACCATTTCTCGGAAACTAAAATTATTATACCATTGTCCCTTGAGCACCACCAACTTATGGGTGGTGCTCAAAGAACAATGGTATAATAATTATTAAGTCTACAAAAATAAAAGCTAACGAAAAATCAATTTACACCTTAACTATATTACATAAAAACTAAAAAAGTTAACTAAACCTAACAGTTAATAACTACAAAACGACGAAAAATTCATCCGCATTGCTGCCAGCTGGTAAAGTGCCCATAAGACTGGCGGCATTTCATGAATATAAAATTATCATTGCCATATTTTGTCGGGTTGAAAGGTTTATATTATTGCAGTTTATTATTCGATTTCTACTTCTTGATCCTCAAAACAATATAAATCACCTATTAGTGTTTGGCGTTGGTGGAGGAGGTGCCTTCAACTTGGCTAATCCCGTGTGCTTCATTGGTAGTCCAAGCAGATCGAATAGTTCGTGCAACATCGGTTGCTTCACCATCACGTCTGCCTCGCAGTCTGATGCCAGTGCTGGAGAGAGGTTGACCTGAAATTGCATCAGAGGTTTTATCAGCACTAGTAGTCACATAGCGATCAAAATTCGACTGTTTTAGCTTTCTACACTTCTTTGCTCTTTAATATATTAGTAGAGCTATGATTACCAACAGGCAATAAAACAGCTTGTTCCGACTAAACTGACGAATATTATTATCAGTGGTCGGTACCTACTAGACTGTTTTAACTGTCTGTACTTACTTCTTCTCCATAAAAAACTTTAACAATACCAATTCTGAATCTCCCCCGTGCGCGCAATATTCTTAAAAACCTTTATTATTTTGCTTTTGTTTTTAAATTGTTAAACTGCATTTCCTGCTTTTATATTTAACGCATGTCGTGGCAGCAGTTAATTAAGGCAACACTGGAAAATGCAAAATTGAATATGAACCTTGATATGTTTTTTGGTGTATGCTTTGTTGGTTGTGCTTAAATGAATTAACTAAAAAACATTAGTAATTTTCGCTTTGCGTAATAATATGGTGTATTTCTTTGCAAAATAATGCACCAGTCTTTCCAGACAAATAAGGAAAAAGGCACTTGAATATCAAAATTTACGGGCATTAATACTAGTTGCCTAAGTTGGAGAACAATGAGTAAAAAACTTTTTATGTCTTTAAAATAAGGTGTTATACTATTATCAAGTTCGCATTAATCAGAGAAGTGGAAACAATGTATCTAGAATAAATACTAGGTTAAGACATTAAACAAAGAAAGGTCAACTAATTATGGAGACTCAATGCGGCTGTATAATTATTCAAGTCAAACGAAAGATGAACAGAGTTTCCTCCAAATTTAAGGAAGGTTAGACAACTTACCTCCAAAAGCCAAGGCTTCAAACAATCGTCAAGCAGGACATCAAATCCGTAGAACTCGAAGCAGTTCCTCGCGGGTGGAGTTCCAGCCGCCTGGGCCAGCAGGGTCAGGGTCACGAGCGCCCGGATCCGCTGCCACACAACCCACTCCGCCGCCCCCCAGCGCCCTATGAGGGCTTTGCGCACTTGCGTCAATGTCCACTTGCACCCTGCAATGTTGGAGACAGGTCTTATGAAGTGGGGTGCTGTAGCTGCACCTTGCTTTTTGAATATCGAAAGGTGGTGTGTGATTTTATTATGAACGACACTACTAATGCAGAGTGGGAGGGGTACATCGACGCACATTACAGTGTTCAATACATGATCCTAGATCACCCTAGCAGTGTTGTATTTTTTCGTCGCCTTTTCGTATTTTCAAATGTGAACTGTATAAAATCATTTTAATTAAGTAAGATATAGAGATTTTTGCAGGTTTTTTAAAGTTTGAAGTACACATAACGAAAAAAACTAACAAATTTGAAAACAAACGGCGAAAAATTTGTACTCTAGCACGTCCAGAGTCATTTCTTGACGTATGTGCGTGAATGACCCTTCCTGCATTGAGGTATCCAAACTAAGCTTTATGATAAGATTTACTTCCTAACATTAAATTAAATACAACGAATAAACTTTTTGAACTGTTTAGCAAAATGTGTTGTGTCTGGGTAAATTCTAGTATATTATTCATTGACTGCCTTGTGGGTCTACTTGTTACATGTGCAACTGCTGAGCATAGTAGAGTCATAGTCATAGTCATCATATCGTTTATGTCAATCGATCCATTTAAAAGGCTCTTTTCAACGGCAAACTTCCAAGATAAATAAAATATAATGATTCTAGTGCAGCATGAGATTGTAGTTTGATTTTCAGGTTAAAAGTCTTTGAATAAGTACTAAGTAGTTAAGTTTGCAAAAAAATTAAGTGCTTGCTTATATTTATATAAAACACAATCCTACCAAGCACTTCAATTTTTTTCAATGAATAATAATTGTACAAAAGCAATAAAAATGTAAGTAGTTGTTGTTCTCCATCTCGCAGTATTGAGTGGAAGGGACATCGATGTACAACCGGATAAATACAATGACATGATCTAGGACCCCCAGCGTTAAAATTCTTCGTAGGTAGCATATTCCCAATTTCTATTTTTTTCTGGTTTCATGCTTTTTAAAAGCTTATGGAAATATTATCATGTTTTTTTTTTAATGAAAAATTTCGACGCTGCGTTTTCAAACTTAGAAATTCCAGGGTGTCCAGAATCATGTACAAAACTAATAGTGTCCGTATGTGCGTCGATGTCCCTTCCACCCTATGTCTATCTAGCTTCATTATTTGATGCACTACACAACAGAAAAACATTTATAATTCAAAAATAATAAAAGAAACTGTCAATACATACAACAGCAACATCGAACTTGAAAAGCATCACACGGTTGCCAAGACGTCCGGTGTCAAGGGACCGGACGTCTTCAGTGATGTGTCAACACTCACCGCTACCGATTCGGTCCTTACATTCAGCGTATCTGGGGCCGCTCTTGTTGAGTGAGGAGTTCGTCAGGTGGCGGTACGGGTTGTGGATGTCCGACAGGGTGTACTTGTCTGTGCCTAGAACGTGCAGATAGGATGGGTTAGCATTATTTCGTAGAAAGACGCGCGAAGATACACGCACTTTCAGGCAGAGTCAGAAAACTTATCTACGTTATGAAAAAACTACGTGACTGCACACCCTCTCCTATACTACGCACTGTGTACTTTGGTCTCTGTCAGTCCGTCCTCCAATATGGTATCTCTGTCTGGGGTGGCGCAGGCAAGGCCACAATAATTGAAGCCGAAAGAGCACAAAGAGGCGTCATTAAGGTTATGCTCAAGAAACCTTTTATGTATTCCACCGACCAACTTTACTACGACTTTCCGGTCCTCCGTGTCCGTCAGCTTTTTATTCTAAAGGCTGTCCTTGAAACACACAAAAATCTAAAATCCAGACCAGATTACACAGTGTTAATCACAAAGCGCATATTTAGGATACCTATTCCCCGTGGAAACTCTCTTATGGCCAGACGTTCCTCAAACTATTTATTTTCACGCATATATAACGAAGCCTCAAAGAACTGTAACATAATAGACCTCAAGGTATACCAGTGCAAAAAGATCATAAAGAACTGGCTCCTTACACTATCCTACGACGAGACAGAAAGGATTATCTACAAATAACCACATAATATACTACACTTACCGACAGTAGGTACTCCTACAGGTACACACACACACACACACACACACACACATACACGCACGCACGCACATAAACGCACACGCACACAACTAAGTTTTATCTTGTATGAATTGTTTGTTTTATTTTTTTTTTCCCCCATTTTATTCTTGTTATTCTAAATTGTTTGTATTTTTTTATCACACCTTAATACTTTAGTTGTTTTTATTTAGTCTTGATTCACAAACTTCATTTTAATTTTTTGGTTAATAATCACCGTGTACGACATTTTGGAAACCTCTATTTATGTAGGTACAACTCTGACCCCCAAGATACAGACTAACGTCTAGTTTGGGGATCACCGTTCAAACACTCATGTGATATGTACCTGATTATTAATAAACTTTATCTTATCTTATCTTATCTGAAGAGAGTTTCATTAGCCTACAGAAACAATTTTATATTGGTTATAATAATAATGTTTTTTTTTAAATACACGAAATAATAATAATAAAATTTAATTCAGAATTGCTTCCATAATTTGTTAGTTTGTTTGTTTGTTTGTATTGGTGCCTAACCTTAGTTTTTTTTAAAACCGTTAAGGTCACCATGATGAAATAATGTAAAACAAAAATACACTATAAAACATTTCAAATCCAAGATGGCCGCCACCAAA
The DNA here is from genome assembly GCA_921972225.1 of Euplexia lucipara. Classification (NCBI taxonomy): domain Eukaryota; kingdom Metazoa; phylum Arthropoda; class Insecta; order Lepidoptera; family Noctuidae; genus Euplexia; species Euplexia lucipara. The sequence goes on along the minus strand of OV179144.1, from coordinate 8,332,462 downwards.
AAATAGCGAATTAAGATCTCTATGCGTTGGAGGTTTTTAATTTTTTTAATTGTATTTCTAATGAACTTGGTGCGCGTCGAAGCTCTATTGCAGCAATCTCGTTCAAGGTCCCTGGCACTTATGGTCGCCATCAGAAAAATAATGCAGTATGTATGTATTACCGAATCTCGCGAGTCCCTCAGCGTACATGTAGGCGGTGAGCGGCCTGTACCCCGGCACACACACGTACAGGCGCAGGTCGAACTTGTACCCTGCGATCAGCAGCGGCCGCTCAATGTACCGCTGCACCACCGCCGACGTGCCACAGTTCATTTCGCAGAGGCTCTGAAAAAGTTTGAAAGGTTTTTTATTCTCTATCTACGTTCAGATTGATTTTGTCAAGATAACTTACAAATATTTTAGATGTTATACAAAACAATTGTTGGTCCATGCTGTGTCACGCCATACCATGCAAAAAGACAAAAATTGGAACAAAAATACCATAACAAACAATTTCCCATGGAGGTAGGCAAAAACTACAAAACGATTACAGAATACCTGGGGCTCGAGTCTGCTATTGCATCGTGTCTCAATGACCGGTCATTGAGTTTCTGAAAGTTACATACCCTAAACAGAAAGATTCCTCTCCCCTGGCTCTGTGCAACGGGCTTGTGTATCCATACGACGTTGGCCCCCGCTCCGGTCTCGTCACGTCGCAGTCGGGAACACTCCGACACCAGCTTGGCGTACTCCAGGGGTAAGTGGTAACATGGTGGACTGAAGAATAAAGAATCGAATCAAATCATTTATTTGCCAATAATGTAGGTATGACGGTAGTTTTTTTGAGCGTCCAAATACTTTTTACCTTACGGCATGCAAAATTATTTAATATTACACATTTAATTGAATACTAACAGACATACAAATTAAAATTACAAAAAAAAAATATAAAAAGGATAAAATAATAACTAGGTATTATAAATGTCTACAAATTAAGCTAAGAATGTTAATAAAAAATGTGAACAAATTAAAAGTTTAAATACAATTAATTCAATGCAAATTTCAATAAATTCAATTCCAAATGTCAGTAAACTTATTACAACAAAAGCTAATTACCTAGATAGTAAAAAATAAAATAAAAGATAAATTAACATTAAAATTGCAATGATAACAAAAGTTTGAACTGTCACTTAATGAAGCAGCAAATGATATACATATGCAAGATAATGCCTGGACTTTAAAAGAGACTGTGACCTGTGAGTATATTTCGGAGTTCCTTCTCAGAGTAGTCACTTAAGAAACTCAGTTCTAATTTTGGTTTGACTGTTCCATATGAGAAATTGCTTTTTAAAACCAATTTACAGAAAGAATATCAATAACATTTATTTCAGTTCTGTGCCTTCGGCTTGACCTTTCGGAGATAACTATCCCTACATTAGTGTACACACATGCTTACTACTTACCTACTTTAGTCCTTGAGTGAGCGATATCTGCTTGGAGGGCGTGACCTTGCGGACCGCGCATGCGCGGAGCGCGACGGCGGCGGCGGCAGGCGCGTGAGATGCGAGCGGGCTTATGTTAGTACGCTATTTCCACACTTAGCGTGCGCACGTGCTACTATTTTACGTAATAAGATACGCGAAACGAGATAAGAGTAACGTTGTTGTAACGTTTGTGAAGTGTTAAGTGACTTTCCAGTGGATTACAAGTAAATGTAATGAAATGGTAAGTTTCTAAGATATTTATTTTATTCTTTGTGTGAGTGATTTAAATTTTCTAAAGGAATCTGCTGTGTGTTTATATACCTAATTATACTTGCTGCGCATGGCCAAGTTGCATATTTGTTCGCATGTCGGTTCGCTTTCGCAACCAATGCGGTGAGCACCCTGTCGGATATCTCATCCACAAGGTGGGTAAGGTACCTGTACTATACGATACGTCATGCACTCATGTCGGTTCGCTATCGCAACCAATGCTAACCACCCTGTCGGACATCCCATCCACAAGGTGCGTAAGGTACCTATGCTATACGACACGTCAACTGCACGCACGTGGCGTTCGTTATCGCAACCAATGCTAACCACCCTGTCGGACATCCCATCCACAAGGTGCGTAAGGTACCTGTACCATACGAGTTACGACACGTCAGCTGCACTGCTACTGTCATAAAACTCAGGTACTCGCCTCGCAGCAAGCTCCTGACAAGCCGCATGCCTCGTAGACTGACCGGTGCGCAAATATTGAGAGGCGCGGCTCGGCTCGATTTTTTGAGCCGCGCGGCTCGATTCGGTGAGCCGCGCGGCTCGATTTGGTGAGCGGCGCGGCTCGATCTGGTGAGCCGCGCGGCTCGATTTGGTGAGCCGCGCGGCTCGATTACTGAGCGGTGTGGCTCGAATGTAGGGTTACGCAGCTTGATTGTTGAGCAGTGCAACTAACTTATAGACCATCAAATGATACGCTTGCGTCTACGGCTACTGTCGGTTATGGCTTCGACACGAACGTTGACTGGCTTGACGGCTTGGTAACGATCTCGTTGCTTGCTTAAAATGGCGCAGGGAGTTTATTTATTTATTTATTTTGGGAAAACAAACAGCTACACAAATATAGTAATATACAGGTAGTAAACTAAAATTACATTGCATATATGTGTTGAGTTGCCTACACAACGTGTACGGCTACCCTTAAGTATGTCACGTAAGGCCGCAATACTGTAAGGGTACGACAGTACCTTCATAATAATAATAATTGTAAAATTAAGGAACCTACTAAGACCTACAAGCCTAACAGCCCTATAAGCCCTACAGCCCTACCCTACCATATACCACCACCACAGTGAGGGGTAATGAGACAAGAATATAAAATTCAAATCTGATTTATTTACAATAAGTTACAGCTTATATACTACTTTTTCTTAACACACACTATTACATATGTGTCCTATGCGTGTAAGATGCAACTCAATCATAATTTTATCTGGGCCGCGCCACAGCCGGGCAGAGTGCTGAGTCAATGTCCAAAGGTAACATTGAACACAACGTTTAGGGAGCTACTTAACGAGAGTGGAGAAACTCTACAAGGTGAGGTGATTTTGGAGTACGTCAAGCTCTTGGCACAAGCGTCTCTACCTAAGGTTGGACTCAGTGGAGGTCATCAAAGCCTTAAGAGGAGGCTTTCGGGGACAAACCTGAACCGACTGTTTTAAACAAACTTATGTTCACCCTCCTCATAGTAGGCTTAGTTCGAGCCTTTGACCCGGAAGCGGATCATCTGACAAGAGCTATGGGGAATAAGGTGCACGTTACTAGATTGGGCCTTTGCACGCGCTCTCATACTAGGGCCACCCTCGATTGCGAATCGCATTAGGGGGTCAGCAGCTCGCTCTGAGCTTTTCAAACAATCTGTATAAGATATACGACCCTTACTTCATACCGTTGTGAGGCAGATAAGACTCTGTCGGGGAGCCTCTCGGAGTCAGCATGTTTTCTCAAAGTCAGCAACGGTTTGAGCCTGACTCAGACAAAGAGAATTATTTATTCAGATTCGGAGAATCAATCAGGTTCTGAGTCATCTGGTGGTTGCTCTTGGAATGCCCCTAAGATGGATAGTTTTTCGAACGCTCCAGAAATGTGGTCATCCAATGAAATTGAATTTTGACCCAGGACAAAAGAGGTCGCTTTTACCGGAGCTTACTGAACCGATTAAGAAAGAGGACATCAAATGTCAAGGACTGGGTTCTCAAGGTTGGAATCGATTCCGATACAAGGGAGGAAGTCTTTCAGGCTGCCCCTATTTCAGTGCTTTCAAGATTAATATACAGTTTGGATGCTTTATAAATCATCCATCCCTTTTCCTGGCTGTTTTAAACAAGAGGGTGTGCTCGGCACTATTAACCATGGGTTTGCTCCTACAGAGGAAAGCACTGTCTGATAGGCTGTTTGTTATCGTGCTGGTGAGGAATTACGTAAGCTATTAGCTGATGACTCCCAATTTAAGGTCTTGTCGGATGTTTTGCTGCAGTTCGTTGGTGCTCATCGTGCAGAAGCTATAGAGGCAAGACAAAGGGCGTATAAATCTTAAAATGAATCGCTTGGTGCTGTTTTACACAGCATCCTACCATTACGTCCCACCGGAACATTTTTGGGGGAAAACGGTGGCCTAGCACAGATTTTTTCCTACCATAAACTGTTGTTTATGCTGTGGTTTTCGGAACCTTTTCGCAAACCAACTGTACCTTCTCACCTATCGAGAAGACGACAGCAATCCTGGCGCGGTCATCCTACAAGGTCATCACACAATGCATCAGCCCAGTCAGCAGCGCGCCGGTTGTCGGGAAGTTCAAGGCCTTCTAATAAGCAACGGAACCGATCTGGAAGGGATCAAAATTTACCTAAGCGCAGGGATCGACAGTTTCATGGGGGGCAATGGTGGAATCTCCTTGGCAATGGGAAAAGCTAGGAGTTCCAAAGAACATCCCTCCGGATACACAATACCGTTTGTAACCAAGCCGCCATCTGTTACACGAAAACTTAGAGAGATTTACGACAAGAACCTCAAATGCGCTAATGCACGCTGTGACTATGTCTATGACTATTTCTCTGAAACCTGTGAAGTTTCGCTTAATAAACCAGAATAACGTCCCGAATTTTCTGCAGAAGAACGATTATTCAGGAAAGCTGGATATCAGTCAGAAATATTTTCATATCGTCATAAACAAAAGTCATCGAAGATACCTTGCCTTCCCTTATGCAGGCGAGCTCTTGCAAAATTAAATGACGGCCCTTCCATTTGGACTATCCAGCGCGTCGTTAGCGTTCTCACTAGTCAGCAGGTGGTTAGCGAGCCTTCAGAGAAAGAGAGGATTTCGAGTGGTCGTACTTAGACGACTTTCTGTTCCAGGACCAGACGTGTAAAAGGTCTAATGAGATATGCAGTAAACCTTCTGCAAGATCTTAGGATGGTGCGTGAATTTACAGAAGCCGGTTCTAAATCCCAGGAAACAAACAGAGTTTTTAGAAAACGTTTGGGACGCCGACATAGATTGCCACGCGAAAAGATAGTTCGATCACAGGCACATATAGGTTTACTACTAAGAACAAGGCGTTGGTCTTGGCGGTCATGCACAGCTCTGACAGGAAGACATGGTTTCGCATCACTGGTAACCCCGCTTGGCCGTTTACATACTCGACACCTTGAAAGAGCTTGTCGAAAATTGACACAGGATCGACCAAGTCAAAAGGTCCCAATAACGTCGCTGGCACTAGACGATTGTTCTTGGTGGATGAAGAACATCATAATTCCGAGCAAGATTTTTGTGCCAGAACCAACGATTTTCATAAGCACGGATGCAAATGCAATGCATGCATGCAATTTCCATGCATCGCATGTCAATTGCGTGCACGTTGTTTCTTTAATTGATTTTAGTTATAAGAATTCAAACACAATGTAAAAATTGTTATTGAATAAATAAATTGAATTGAATTGATGCCTTCAACGAAGGCTGGGGAGTACAGCTGAGCGATTACCACCGCTCAGGAACGTGGACAGACGAACAAAGGAAGTGGCACATAAACAGAAAGAAATATTCACTGTTTAGACTGTTTACATAGCCCTAGTCGAGTTTATTTATTTATTTATTAAAGGTAAACCAACAGCTTCTGTATACAGCATTACATAATAATAATAGTAAAAAGTATCAGACTTATACAGTCGCCAATAATAGGTCGACCAACATTCAATCAAGAGTTTCAGGATGTCTTGAAAGACCAATCTGTTATGATAAAATCCGACAATCGAGCAGTAGTATCTTACCTGCGAAATCAGGGAAGTACAAGGTCGGTGCTGCTCATGGAAATGACAAGGAAAATACTATTCTTTGCCATCATAATGTAACTGTCCAGACATTTTATCTATCAGGATATTACAATTCAGTAGCCGACAGCCTCTCAAGGAGGCATTCACTCGCGAAATATTCTCGAATTGGGGCACTCCTCAAGTAGATATGCTGGCCACAAGTCAATCAAGAGTAGTTCCGACGTATGTCTCAAAAGAAGCAAGGGATCCCCAGGCTCTTTACATCGATGCATTCAGCCGAGTTTGGGAATACCATTTAGCTTGGGTGTTTCCCCCTCCTCCTCTCATACCCAGGGTGCTCCATTATCTCAACAGAGCATCTGGGACGTATCTAGTAGTGGTTCCTCGCTGGGAGAAAGTGTTCTGGAGAAACGACCTCAAACGCAGAGTATTAGAAGCTCCCAACCAGATATTCAACCTGAGCAGGAATCTAGTGGACTTGTCAACCAATCAACCTCCACCAAAAGTAGCAGAGTTGTTCTTAGAGGTCTGGAAGATACGGAGTGGAGCAAACTGGCTTGGAACCTAAGAATATTGAATTAATTTAGTCTGTTTGGCGTGATTGCACATGGCGAACATACGGGGCAGCGTGGAAACAATGGGTCTCGTGGTGAGACAAAATGGGATAACACCTAGCGGTCCTCGACCCCAGGAAGTAGCAACCTAAAAGGGTGCCTCTTACGCATCAGAAAGTTAGCCCTGCTACAATTCTAGTGCGCAAATCAGTAGTAGTTACCTTAGCAGACCCCACTCAGGAGTATCGACTAGCTAATAATCCTATAGTGGGAACCATTCTAAAAGCAATTAACATTAAAAAAAAAAAAAAAAAAAAAAAAAAAAAAAAAAAAAAAAAAAAATGCAAAGCGACGCTGTTAAAGTCACAGATTTGAAAGGTCCAGGATTTAATTCGGTGGTTAAAAAATAACGTACCTGATAAAAACAGTATTTATCAAGTCTCTCGGCATTTAGCCTTACTTCTTTTGCTGGCATCATGCCGTCGTATTTACGACCTTACTTTTCTGAGTATTGACGATGGACACTGTGAAGGATTCGGTTCAACAATAACCTTCTGGCCTAGATTTGGCTCAGAGCGAAATTTTGCCAATCAGGTTGGCAGCTAACCTGTTCAGGAGATCCAAGTTTAAGTTTAATTAAATGGGTAAATTGGTCGATTGATTTATCAAGTAAGAGAAGAATGGCACAAACTGATTTGCAACGTTTGTTTATTACTATACATGAAGTAGTAAAAGCGGCCTCACGGACGCTGAGGCCTGCGATAGTGATCGCAGGTTGGTTAAAGGTGCCGTTAAAAGAACTAGGATTAACCACTAGTCCAGGTTCGATTCGTTCAGCTGTGGCCTCAAATGATTTTAAAAATTAAATGCCTTTGGATGACATTCTAAAAAGAGAGAACTGGAGGGGCTCTGATCATTTCTTGAAGCATTATTGCAAGCCGGTCGGCCAACCTAGAAATAGTAATGTTAACCCTCTTGGTGGTTCATTTACGATGTAGTTGTGCTTGTTACTATTTAGTTGATTTGTATGTCATTCGAATTAAGACTGAATATTACTGTTTGATCTCATCATTAAACTTATATTAAAAATTACAAGTTCAGCTGTAAGTCAAGTCAATTTAGAGAAGAATAGTTTTTAAGTTTAGTTTGCTACATAATATAAAAGAATTGTCAGCTTCGCTTATGACAATAAGTTTCTTGCTTTTTCTTTTGTCAAGATGTAATACGTTTGTTTTATTTTGACACACATTATCCTGTCACAGTACGCTTTAGGGCGCCGGCAGAAGATAAACACTTCTCCGAAAGGTCAAGCCGAAGGCACAGAACTGAAATATAACCGTTTTCCCCCCAGAGGGAAGAAAACGAGTATTTCAGGTCTTGCCGAGGCTTGACCTGAGCAAGTCCTTGCCGGCTTTCGGAGCTAGGTACTAACATAAGCCCGCTCGCATCTCACGCGCCTGCCGCCGCCGCCGTCGCGCTCCGCGCATGCGCGGTCCGCAAGGTCACGCCCTCCAAGCAGATATCGCTCACTCAAGGACTAAAGTAGGTAAGTAGTAAGCATGTGTGTACACTAATGTAGGGATAGTTATCTCCGAAAGGTCAAGCCTCGGCAAGACCTGAAATACTCGTTTTCTTCCCTCTGGGGGGAAAACGGTTATATTTTATAACTCTGCGCAAAAGATTTGTTCTGCAGTAGATATATTTACAAAAGAAAAACCGATAACTTTGTTGTTGCAACCGCCAATCAATAAGTTTTCTAGGTTGGTACCTACTCAGCAAAATCAATGGCTGAAATATGAACAAGTAGCACCAAAACCTAGACATAACATCGCAGTTGGCTATTTATAGAAATAGCCCATCAATGGTTATAAATAACTTTCCCGAAAATAACATTCACCAAAAATAGTTCCCGAAAGTATTTCGTTAAACGATTTACTCTTATTTACATTCAGGTTACAAATAAAATTCCGTAATTTTACGACTGACAACCCAATCGAGCACATAAAAGTAACTGCCGGTATACATAGAAAATTTCGGTACGTAAAGTTTTCAGGCGTGCGGATAATGACAGGGTAGCACTGACAATATGCGGGCCCATAGTACCTTCTGCACCAGACCATAAAATTTCGCCAGCACTGATTGGCGATAAGAGTTTACAAGTAAATATATGGATGTTCACAAGTTGGCAACACTCCGTATATCGTAAAGCGCCAGCCGTAATTTTTTCACGTAAAATGCAAGGATTATAGAGATACGATGTTGTGTGCACGCAATACCTAATAGTTATCATAGCAAATACGTTTCTAGTTGTATAAATAGAAGTCGTAAATCACTACTTTGGTATCAAATTCAGAGCCTAAATGCGTAGTTTTGCAGTTTTTTATCAATACTTTATATTTTTGATCACGTAAGCCGTTATTGATGCATGTACAGACGCCAGCACATCAAGTTACCCCAATGTGTCAAATTTTCCGAATTGAATATGAACCTTATTGTGTTTGACATACAGTTGAACAACGATCAAAGAATTTGACACATTGGTGTTACTGGATGTGCTGGCGTCTGTACATTACGAGGCCCATAAACTATTATCATTCCATACTTTTTCGGTCAACAATCATTCAAACCTCGAACGCATTTAAATTCAAATGCCTGTTTGCATCGTACACAAGCATTACTTTTTCACTACCCCAAGTTATCATCCATTTAATTTTTACTACTTTCTCTATCTCGCTTGCACACCCCTAAACGAAAACACAAATGTTTGGGGTGATCCAGCCAGTTTTGTGGCTCGAAAATGAATACTAATACCCAAAACAAAACTATGACATTGATTCCTTTTTCTTCGGCCAATCGTCACGCGATCTCGGTGGTACCACTTGGGGGTAATTGCTGGGAATACGTTCATTAATATTCAAAACAATAATTTGGTATTACCGTGAACTTTCACCTTAAGACACGATGCAGGAATTTTTAATACGACCTTTGAAAACTTGGCAGCAAAACTTTAGGTGTCCAAAGTACCTAACCATGAAAGAATTAAGCCGAAGGTCGTTTTAAATTATGCTCAATTTGCTAAAACAACTATTTCAGTATTTACATCAGTTTTTTAAAACCATAAATTAATTTAAAAAGCATTTAGCGTGACCGTAATTGAATGCAATAGATTTCAAGTTTCTTTACTTTTTTGAAGTTGACAAGGAATAAAGAGTCAAGTTGAATGTCAAGTATATCCTTAGGAAATATTAACTGCAGTGAATTCAGTGTAACAAATATTGCCTTGGCATGACATTGCATTCTGGAAAAGTATTCAAGAACAGAGTTTAATCATTCGGAGTGCCATTTGTTAAATTGGCAATGCAAATTTGACTGCATTAATAACATGAATAAATTCATTTATTTCAGGTAAGTACACCCATTGACCCATTGACTGGCCTGTTGGTCTAGTAGTGGCCTGACTGCTATGCCGGAGGTCGTGGGTTCGATTCCCACCCAGGTAAAATGTTTGTGTAATGAGCACAATTTTCGTTCTGTGTCTGGGTGTAATTTATCTATAATATGTATATATTTAGCCAAATTTACGTATGTTTAGCAGTTGTTTAGTACCCCTAACAAAAGCTTTGCTTTGCTTGGGAATATATGGCGTTGTGTGAAAAGTTGTGGAATATTTGTATTTAAATAGTTTAGAAGTACCGATATGTAGGTAAAAAATTGATATTAATATGTGAATTCAACCATCATACATTATCGTGATAAAGTCATCTGTCCACTTCGTCGCATTAAATAACACACACTAAACATTCGGGCCGCAAATCCTTTTCTCTTACCTCAGTAAGAATAGGTAAAACAAAGTACTGCCGTGTAACACGCGATCAGACGCGTGGGTTCATTCAAATACCGGGTGACGTGAACGATTGACTCGTGACCCGGACCACGGTACACGACAATGGAGACCGACCTTTATATACGTACTGAGTACGCACAGGCTACAAAGATTAATTACGTGCAGATAGGGTTTTTTGTTTCGTTTGATACCTACGTTTGTACGTTTCAGGAAATAAATTGTAAAACTAATTAAAACTCAACATACATACAAGAATAAACATTAATAAATTGGTTTCTTTAGACTACAAACCGAACTTTGACCATCTGTATATTGAACTATTTTCCAAGTTTCTTCCATAAAATTTTCCCTTTATTAAACAGCACCCCTAGTCTGTTACAAATAAATAAATAAAGCCAAGTCAGGTACAGACGCCAGCACATCAAGTTACCCCAATGTGTCAATTTTTCCCAATTGAATATGAACCTTATTTTGTTTGATATAAAGTTGAAAAACGATCAAAAAAATTTGTATTTAATTTGTCTGTACATCACCCGCATTTTCTTGACAACTCATACAAATGATACTAATCGCGTTAGGTATTTAATTTTTCCTGAAAACAAATAGTGAATGCAGTCGCTTAGCTTACAAGACATCGTACATTCGTACTAAAACATTGCAAGGGACAACTACTAAAGGTTACCCCTATAGTTTTATAGGGGTAACCTTTAGTAGTTGTCCCTTGCGATGTTCCTTGTAAATTATTGTGTTTCATATATGACGTGTTTCATATATGGCTGTTTAGCCATGTAAGAAACACAATAATTTACCAGTCCTTAGCAATAGGGAATCGCATGTATCATAAGAATGTAAAGTTCCCAACCGTCTGCCCATATTAAGTCTATGATTGAAGGTAACTTTTATGATTGATGGATAGACTTGGATAATTTATTTTTACGTTCCCTACAAAGACGACGTTGTTTGGGAACTCGTATATAAAATGAGTTCCCAAACAACATTGTATTTGTCAAAATTCTTTCTACGTTAAAAGGGAATCGGTTCAGCCATAAATCAAAATTGCATGTGAGGTAATTTTGTCAAAACGTACTTTTTATGATGAATAAGAATGCGGTATTATCCAGAAACGACGCGCCCATTATAAAAATAAACAACCATTTTGTCGGAAACGTGTTTTTTTTTTCGGAATTTCGTAAATTGTGACGCAATAAACCTAATTTCCTAAGATTGTGCAGCTTTTATGTGCCTTATTTACAATTCCCTAAGCGTTCTCGAAAATAAAAGGATAAACAAAATAATAGCTTCTGAATTTTACGACAATTTTAAATCAATTTTATTAATCTTCGTAAACAATTCGGCTCCCCGGTTGTTAATTCCCATCAGGATAAAATTACAATTTACAACATCGGTGCTTCGTTGAGCTGCGTGTACAAAAATGGTTTCGGCCCGTTTTTATTGCTTTAAATTTGTAAAAATGACCCGATATTAAACCGTTTTCATTATTGTCGTGAGCAATGAAATGAGGTTTACATTTCTGGTTTGTTTTCCAAACATTTATGGTGAAAACAAAATATAAGACAGCGTTGCTTACAGCATTTTTACTTCCTCACGATTCAATAAATAAACAAAATGCGGAAACATGTTTTCATTCACAGTTTACTATTTCTCTTTACTCAATTTCAGACTCTATTTTAGACTTGAACCCTTAATTCAACTCCGAAAATCAAATTAAACATTTGGAATTATACCTATTAACTAGTCAAATATACGATAGGTAATCAAAACGAATTATGATAATATTTCACGTCTTCTCTTAACACGCAATGTTTGAAATTAAATGATAACATCTATTGTGATTTGCAATGGAATAATGTTACGTGAAATAATCATTATTTTTATTGACGTAGCAAGTATTCATTCATCAAATATAATTAACCTTTGCTGCACCTATCTTGTATAGATCATACCTAAGTTATTAAGTAGTGGAGATTTTAATGGTGTTTGTACTTGTTTACCATTACAAATTATTAAACTCTGCATATGTTGGTAGCTGGATTGATTTAGAGCAGAAAAAGAAACGAAAAATGACACCAAAAATTAAGGCGAAGTTGCAGTCATTTTCAGCTCTTTAAGAACCTAACCAAAACCTAAAAAAAAACATATTTTTTTAACACAATAAAACACACTTCTAAGTTTTGTATAAACACAAACGTGAGTTATATAAATTGGCTTACTATTGTTTTAAGGAGTACTAAAAACACATTTTATGATTTCGTTATTATTTTTCTTTCTGAACAAAAATACTCAAATCAAGCAGTTTAAAAAGTTGACCAATTTTCTTCATGAGAATAGTTTTTTAACATTTTAGATGCCAGCAGGCCTAGCCATATTACAAATTCTATTTCTATTATCGTAATCGATAAGGCGACAATAGAAAGAAAATGGCGTAGGCATATGGAATCAGCTGTTTGTCAACTGTCAAGTGTATTTTATTTTCAGCCATATTACAAATTCTACTCGTTAACACTGTCAGTCACAATAGAATAGAATTTGTAATATGGCTATACCTGCTGATTTTTCCGCCTGTCCTCGAACTGGACTATCGCGATACTATCTATCCATAAACTATGCATCAACTCAAATGGAAAGACTTATATGAATGTTAATTACTACCAAGTGCAATGCGGCTGTCAGGAATGAGATCAACCCATTTAAGGATCTAAGGAATCTTATAAATAATTGATACAACTTTGTAGTATCAATTAATAATAGGATTCCGGTAATCGTTGCGATTATAATAATACAGTAACGATTAAAATAGTCGTCTTTAATGATTGATGTAAGGTATTGCGAATTTTTTGTTAACAAGGAATAAAAACACTAACTCTTAACTGTCACAAAAAACGGTATCTGTTAGTGATGACATGATAAATACTATACTAATCAAGCTACAACAATACAAGTAGAAAAACTATAAATTGATTCATTAACGTCTGTCATACTATCGCAGTGTTTAACTGCAAAAAGTTCTTACATAAAAAGGCAAGACAGCTAATATTATGAAAATGCAAACATTAGATACTATATCGCAGACTATTACAAGCTTATTTATTTTCCTCGTATTCCGGTTGGTACGGGGGAAAGAAGATTAGTAGCCTGCCAATTTTACGTAACGTATGCCTTCCGAATATTCCCCTAAGGGAGATACCCTAAAACATTTCGGGTAGTATCATAAACTCACAATTTACGTTATAGTGGGAAGAAAAACTGTTTTCGTTGAGGATAGATAAACAGACAAATATAAGTGCGACTAGTCTCTACATATAAATTATTATGATTATAGGTGATTTATCTACAAGAAAACTATATTATTAAAACCCACTCTTTATGATTTACTGGAGCATGAAACAATAAATACCTATAAAATACGTAATGGCAGTCTCTTTTAGGTAAATATTAAATACAATTTATACTCTGCAATTTGACTGAGCAGATTGTGTAAAACGCATTTTTTTTTACGTACACATAAGTTTTGCACGGAATACATTTTTAGTGATTATCTAAAAATCTAAAAAAAATACAGAAAATAAATTGAATATTAACAAAATGTAGGTAAGACCTAATCTATATATATAAAAGAAAGTCGTGTTAGTTACTTCACTTATAACTCAAGAACGGCTGAACCGATTTAGCTGAAAATTGGCAGGGAGGTAGTTTAGAGCCAGGAGAAGGACATAGGATACTTTTTATCCCGTTCGACATCATAAAAATAAATATCAAGAATATCGGTTGTCTCAAACATTTTTCAAACGCAGCGCCATCTTGGATGACATGACAGGAGTCAAACTTCCCAGTTCATTATCAGGTGACAATTTGAAATTGACAAGTCTTAAGCTAAACCCAAGAAGGTAAGGTTGTCAATTTATAATACGCACCTACGTTCTGAAATTTATTTTGTTACTAAACTTAGAGGTTTTATGTAGCATAAAAAAGTCTTATATTTCAGAAATCAATTTACGTAACTAGCAATGATGACAGAGACGAACTTTAATAATTCTTTGCAAATAGAACTTATTTTACTGTTAGGACTTTAATTAAAGTAGACCGGGAAAACTATAGGCATAAATTATTGTATGTAACATAGAGGCAATAGTTCAGATTAAAATTATGAATTTAGTATTTTTTAGTAAGGTAGTTAGGTTAGATAGTTGGGTTAGCTATAGGATAGGTATGGTCAGTTAGGTTAGGGTATATATTATACATGTTGTAATTTAAAAGTAGTAGTAGTTATTATTGGTTTGGATTTATTTGTTGTCGTCTTATTCAACGTATGTATATCTAATATAAAAAAAAAATAAGAGCAATGAATTGACTCTAAGGCACAACGAAGTTTGCCGGGGCAGCTAGTAAATAAATATAAACTATATACGTCAAAAGATTTGAAACAAGTTTTATAAACTCATGTTGACAACGTTTTTTCTTCGTAGAAATAGAACAACCGCCGCTTCTAACCTAAAACGTATTTTTTTTCAAACACGATAACTACTTTCAAGAATAAAAACCACTTAACTCAGTTCTACTTAACTACGTTCTAACAAGTGCACCAAAGTTCACGGCACGCCACTACGTAACGTCTTGTTAGACATGGTTACACGTCAGCGGTATACACTGACGTCAAATACCGACGTGAATACTTCCATCTTGCACCAGTTCTACTGGTCAAGGTTGGCCAATCAGGAAAAACCAGTACCAATTATTATAACATCCCACGTAGACAATTTGAGACAAAATCATAAATTAACTTGGAAGCAAATACATTCAATACCTATAGACCGGACATCACGAACAAAATTTTCGTCCGAAAAAGTGTGTCCTGCTGGATACAAGTCTATGAGTTTTTTGTAGTACCTACGCTCCGCTGCCGCTCCAATATTCATATATTATTCTAGATGGCGTTACTGAGACATGGGATCAAAGTTTTTCTATGACATTTTCTTGACATGCCCGCTCTATAGTGTTTTAAATCTCTTTGCTTGGAAGTCTTTTTCATACCTACTGACAGTTGGACAATACTTGGATTAAGTTCGTTTCAGTGTTATTGCTCAGGACTTAAAGTTTAAAATGTGCTTACAGTGTTTCGAAAAGAAACGTTCACTCTTATGCTTATTATCAAAATAATTACCTACTTTGTATTTTATGTACACTAACGAACTTACTTGAACTACACTGGCCAGCAAAACTATCACACTTTTAAAATAGGAATAACTTTTAAAAATATAATTTTAAAAGTGCAGTTTTCCTGGCCAGTGTATTTTGTCTTAACAACGACGAAAAGTTCACGACAATAATATCTGCAACACTTAATAAACTTAAGAAATAATAATGAAAAGAATGTTAAAACTATTATGACATATATTGTTTACCTGAAATCATATACAGCTCCGTATATCCTCTTCATGCAACGAAGAAGACGTGACAGATTGTCTTTTCTGCATATCGATCCACCTTTCGGAATGTGATTCATGAACTGGAAACGAAAAATAATAATCTCAAACAACATTGTCATTCAAAACTGGAACATAGGAAGACACACACAAAGTGGATAAGTACATAAAAATAAAAAGACTGACTTTGATTGGCTATGTTTTTCCTTTCCTTGAAGTGCTACCATGTCTAAGCACAAATATCAAAGCGCAACTACATTATTCTGCGAAGCCCCACCATTAGTTGCGCACACAAAATAAAAATAAAAATATTATATTTTTATTCCTCGAAGCATAACCATGATTAAAATTAGAGAGCGAGGATTACTTAATAAAAGATATTGATAGACAGTTTAATACTTTACCCCTGTTTTTCGGCCTACAAATAGATACGCAATTCTTAATTAAATTCTATTACGGTTGTCAATGGAATCATTAACAGCAAAACACATAACCTTTATTAATAAATGCGTTTAAAACTTTTAGCTTAAAGCTGTAGGTAATGTTAAGTTACTTTTCCTTTCGTTGGAATAATAATATATTATAAGGATAAATGACATCAGTTACTTTTAATGTTTGGTCGTGGAATAAAACATTTAGGTTGTCGGTATCATCCATTTCATGTCTAGACAAATATCGTGGCATTAATGTACCACGATATTTTTGTCTTCGTTGCTTTAAATAATAATCATTACTCTATGGTAACATATTGTGTAAAAGTTTAAACCAAGACAATACGAAAACTAATTTATTTCTCAGTTCAAACGTTTAACAGCTCAGGTTAGTACGCATTTTGTCAATGGCTAAACAGACACAAATTGTGCCTTCTTTGTTCAATTAGAAACTGAAAATCTAACCTTCATCTCGGCCAGAAGATCTGTCTTTTAATCCTGTAGGTACTTCCAACAGCTACTAAGTGGTCTAAATTTGTTTTTTATTGTTTAACGTGAAAAGAGTTTTTTTTTTACTTATTTCAGTAAGTAGGTACTAAAATAAGTTAAAAAGTACTCGCCAAAATAATTATAGACGATTCAAATATAAGACTTCGTCGAATACTAATTGAGAAAGAAAAATGAGTTTATTGGCATTAGAACAAAATAGTAAAATACAAAGATTTTAAAGCCAAAAGGGCCAAAGTTCAGCACAATGTCAGATACACAGGTTGTACTATCTGATGCTAATTTTCAGCTGCAACCTACGACTAATTACTTAATTAATAATTAATCACAAAATTGGTCAACCCGTTGACATGTTTTACATCATCAGTTATAAAAAACTAATGATGTAACTGAACAACTGAATAACTGATGATGTAACTGATGATATATGATGGTCTATCCCCCATCACTTTTTAATGTTTGCACCGGAAGAAAGAACTTGCGTATAAACATGAACTTTCTTCTTATGTAGCGAAGTATTTGGATAAAGAAAACCTATGAATTTAATAGAACTAAGGACTGCCAACCTGCCAATCTCCCAAGGTCTTGTAGCTAGCTGCAGGGAAGGCGCTGGTCTTCCACCAAAGATTCCATCGCTCCTCTAAGCCGCTGTGGTAGCCGGGGTACATTCGCCAGCCACGTTCTGCACACACCTGATACACGAGACCATACAATTCCTTATTAAAATATAATGCTCTTATTAAGCGTGGATACCTTGTCCTTTGTCCATGGACCTTTGTTTAAAATCTCGCCTATGGTAATTACTGGTAATTACTTATTCCATTTTTTTTATTTTTAATGTTATACCAAAGTCAAAGTATTAAAATGATCGATCCTTACAGTTTTTTTACTAGCACTGGATGAAAAAATTAACTCTGGCTGTAGATTTCATCAATTTCTTGTTCAAGTCCATAAGACTTGGGAGAAATACCTATACATATTTCAATACTAAAAATGGTAAGAATTATTTATTTAATGAAGAGTTTATTTCCCAAAACTATACCTACTTTGAATGGCAATAACGTGTTTAAAAGATCAAAAGGATTTTACAAAATCCACGCGGACAAAGTCGCGAACGAAGTGTTAAGTACCTAATAACATAATAAAAAAAACAACTGCAATTATTAACTAATTGGTAGATACTATACGAACTAATACGTAAATTAATTATTGCAACCAGATCGCACTAAACCAACGCTGCTGTTTTATTAGTCATTAATAATAATTAAATTGAAGTTAATTATATTATCGACCATATAGCTGCTTTGTCCAATAATTACTTCCACATAATTGCGCCCATAAACATCATGTATTGCAACTTGTCATCTTCATATTGACAACTGGGCTGTTGGTCTAGTAGTTAGTGACCCTGACTGCTATGCCGGAGGTCGTGGGTTCGATTCCCACCGAGGACAAATGTTTGTGTGATGAGCATGATCATTTGTTCTGTGTCTGGGTGTAATTTATCTATAATATGTATGTATTTAGAAATATATAAGTATGTTTATCAGCGGTTTAGTACCCATAACACAAGCTCTCAAGCTTAACTTGGGACAAAATGGCGTTGTGTGAAAAGTTGTGGTATATTTATTTATTTTATTTATTTATTTTATATCTGCCCTTGTCCCATGTCATTTTTTTACTAGTATTTGTGTACGTTGGCATTTTTTGTTTGTTTCAGTCCCACACTAACCCATGAATATTGATTTCAATTGTATCAATTGAATATTTTTATTTTTTCTTCGTTGTTTCTTTTTTACGCACTTGCTTTCCAATTCACTCTAGATATTATTTTTATATATATATCTCTTGACCTAAATCTTGTCCTGCGGTCAGAGATGAGGTCGACGATGGAACGAGCTTACTCAAAAGATACCTATCAACTCGCGACTTAAACAAATTGGGGATTGGGGTTTAGGGGGATATTTGCAGAATCGGCTTTTTTGCCATAATAAAAAATATAATAGAATATGTAATTCGGCATAGTTGCAAGTGAATTTTAAACCATCCCTAACCGAGACAGGTAAAACTTTGCATACACTTGGTTTGGATGACAATGCATGTACAAATTTACTATTTAAAAAAAAGTCGTGCCTTACACAATACATCCATGTTTTCTTTGATTGTTAATCAGATGAGATAAATGCATGTACAAATTTACTATTTAAAAAAAAAGTCGTACCTTACACAATACATCCATGTTTTCTTTGATTGTTAATCAGATGAGATAAAGCCAACGACCAAGTTATTTACATATATATAAGTTCTAATATCTAGCTATAACAAAGCTAAAGATTTTATATAGGTCTGATTTCACAGTCCAATTCTTAATGAAGTTTAAGATTATAAAAGGTAATATTGCTAGAGAAACCGCTGGACACAGCTAGCCTTTGCACTGCATCTGTAGACCTCGCACAACCTTTAAGTACGACTTGTGAACTAGTTTACGACCTAACGACTAATTATGCCAATGAAATAATAGCGTGTAATTATAGGCCTTACACCTCACTGCTCATAACGTTATCTTAATATGAAGGTAACATTGTTATGTCTACGAAGGAACTATTTACTACAAGCGCAAAATGTACAGCTTACGTCAACCTTTATTAACACCTTATTGATGGATATCACACAAGAATGATAATAAAAACTAATTATAAATGCTCCTTGAATTAATAATTTACTACTCATTCTATTTAATAACTAGCTATTTGCTAGATAATGACTTAAAGTTAAATCATTAAGTACTCATACCTATTGCAGAGTTGTCATCTAAGAAACGTATACATGTATC
This sequence comes from Euplexia lucipara, assembly GCA_921972225.1. NCBI lineage: Eukaryota > Metazoa > Arthropoda > Insecta > Lepidoptera > Noctuidae > Euplexia > Euplexia lucipara. The sequence continues at coordinate 8,313,062 of OV179144.1, read as the reverse complement.
CTAACTAGTTGTTTGTACCTTGACCAGCAAGCCGGGTCCTGATCCGCTTTCATTGAGTCTGAATATAAAAGGCTCGTCATCATCGAAGCTGCCGTCCATTCTTCAGCACAGCCCTAGAAACATGCCTGTTTTATTTTTCAAAATTGGACACGATCCATCGGGAACTTTTCCAACTCTATTCATATCAGCCGCGATACATCTTCGCCTTCAATGGAATATACTCGTGTATGTGAACGCGTGAATCGCATGTCAGCTTATCATTGCAATCGTAATATTGTTCGGAGTCAGACACGTTTACGTTACGTTAGTTCTGTGAGCGTTTGTTTCGACGCGGGGCGACTGGCGCACTCCGCCGCCCACCCTGTACTGTCTCCGGTTCTCCAAGTTTGTTACGTTGCAAGCTGATGCCCAACCCCCAGTGATTTATTAACCCCCGTTCGTGACACGAGCCTCCTGTAAAAAGCAACGTAACAACGATAATGCATTTTGTTAGTCTAATGACGCGTCGCTTTTTATATTTAACCGAACAAGTTCGGCAAAGTTGAATAACATTTTTTGACGAATGAGACGCGGTGGTTATATTTTTATACGGTTGTGAACGACTGGATTTCATGACAGATTCTGATTGAATTATGTTTTATGGGGGTGTTTTGTAACATAAAAACCTAAAAGTCTTGCCTTAGTATTTACTTAGCCATCAATGTAGATAACTCATGCCAAAACATTATATTACTTAATTATTATAATCATAAAAAAATAGGTTTGTTCGTATAAAATGTTTAAAAACTTTTCCTTTTGTTTGGACATAGAACACAGACAACTTTTCTTAAGCTGGAAGTGCCCAAATTTTGATGCTACTGTTGATGGCCTATAGAAACATTTCGTACACTGAATGAGCCAGCCATAAAAATGCATAGACTAGGTATATAATTAAATTCTAAAAAACTTTAAATTGAATCTCCTGCCGCTTCCTGTAACCTAGTTTTATGGCAAACAGTTTGCGTGATACAGGTTGTTACAATATAAAATGCCCTCTTTAAAAACCTACAGGCCGTTGTCAGTCGTCATTCAACTCTACCTTTGCATAAAAAAGGCAAAATATTTCATTAGCCATGTTACTTAAGATACTAAGGTTGCGTGTCTTAACACAACTTCCACTTATATACTTAACTATAGGTTTTATAAAAAAAATGTAGGGATGTGCTAGTTAAACCATTTAACCTAATTCGCTATTATGTGCAAAAAATGTTTGCATAATATAATGATCTGTCTAATTACGTAATAAATAATCTATTTCCTGATCATTTGAATACACTGTATTAAGTGTCACTTACTGTTTTAATTGTTTATGAATAGAAAATATAAATCTAAATGAAATGCAAATAGAAACATCTTAAAGACTGATGATTTTAAACAGAATTAAAGTATTGTTTATAACTTTATTTATTTTGATTTAAAATCTGGAAAAAAAATTGAGGAAGGTAATATAATTCTAAAGTTGTGTAGATTTGGGTTACATTTACGATACTTACTTCATATCTGACCGAAAACTTTCACACAAAACAACACTAAAAGCTAGTTCTTTTTCTTTTCGTGTGGTTTCTGACTAACTTCGTGTCAGAGTTATTATGCTACCCATGGGACTCTGAATTGGATTCAGATGCCATCGAAAAATATCTCTCGGGCATGCCGGTTTCCTCATGATGGTTTCCATAACCGTTTTGGAAGCTAGTAATTTTCAAAAGTGCTATGGGCTAGCTATCCCAGAAAAAGAATACTACAAAAAAGGAAGCAATATAATAATAAATAATTATATGCGGAAACAAAACATACTTAAATAAAAAAATAAATGATAAACGACAACCAGTAATCACTTTAATTATACCTATGTGTCCATTTCTGCTGCAACAAATGGTCAGTAAAAAATGGCAGAAAACTAATGACTGACGCTGGTTTTCAGCTAGAGCTGAGGTTATGAAGGTCTGTCAAAGCCTTAAGTCATAATGTGACCTACTTTCTATACAGGGTGTCTCATTCAAATCGGTCAGTATGGGAAAGTCTGAAACGAGCACCTACTAAAATAAATTAAAGTATGTGGAAACAATGCATTTTATTCATTTTAGACATCATATTTCAAACAGACATTTACTGCTTAAGACCTACACAATCGATATCTAAATAGCAATAGTGTAAGTTTTTTTTTCAAAATAACCGGGTTCGATTCTTGAACGGAGTACAGAAGTTTTTTAAAATGTATGAATGCAGTTTTTCTTGTTATTAAAATCGATGACATGGTTCCTCAGAACAGATCTTCGTATGTCTTATAGTTTCAGACTTTACATACTGACCGATTTGAATGAGACACCCTGTATACTCATAAATCATATTTATTTCTGTAAATAGGTTCATACAAACACTTTTACATGTAATTTTTAACTAGAAGGTGAGGTTGGTGTTTTACTTCCAGACTAGAGTATACTCTGGGAAGAAACACCAAAAGAAACTCAGAGGGCACAGTCTCTTTTAAAATCCAGTTATCACCTTGGTCAGATCATGTAAGAACCATGCAGATTAGTGTCTGAAATGGCCTTTTGAGGAAAGAACCACACCGATATGAGTGGACCAGATCAGTCAGTGCAAGCATTTGTCAGAAATCGTGAGCTCAACTCGGAACTTGAAGAGCTACTATCGTCATTCATAACATCCTCGTAAGTAGGTACTAGATAATTCACAGCTATATAAACGCCTCTATATTCATGTTGACAACTTTTGGAAGCCTGCCCATAGTATATAAGGAAAACTGCCGTAAATAATAACCACATTATCTACCATGACCTACTCTTATGCTGCATCCTTGAAATTAGCCCAGAAAAAGTTAAATGAGAAATTCAATTTTAAACTAAAACCACCAGAGCTGGCATCACTATCCAACGTGGCTACACTGCCTGTCTTCTGAGCATGCTTCCGGTTGACCATGTTCAAGAGTCATTTGACGCCTAAGCTAAGTGTTCCCGGTTTTCAGTTTTTTTTCCTCTTTTTTATTTTTGGCTAGTTTTAATGTTAACTTAATAAAATGCTAAAATTTACCTATGGGCGTCAGCGATAGGCGTCAGCGATGGCTGAGCGATGAGCTGACAACGATGGAGGTTTCGTGGTATCGAGTTCATAACGTAGAATAGCAATCTTCATTGCAGTAATAACCTCACTTAACAATCGTAATCACAAAACATAACTCAAATAGGTAACTGACAGTTTCGTACTGGATGTGTGTCTTCGTCAGTGCTTCAAATCAATCTGAGCTCTGCCCAGCTCCCACGCACCAGCACGACTCTGTCCACGTGACATTACCGAAAACACATTCGCGCCATTTTCAAATGACAAGTAACGTCACGCTGGTCACCATAGACTTGTACTAAGTTAATCAACTTCACAACTTATTATTCAAGAATATCGCTTGCCGCGACTTATATAATAAAAATAGGGAGAGGCGGAAACTTGCCCAATAAGTGGTATGAGGCGACCTGGCGATGTGAGCTATTATCCCATACTGGCTTTACAGTTTACTCAATCTAATTTTTGCCGGGGAGATTTTTACATAATAGTCCAGCTTTACGCCTATAATTGCCGGCATGGGTTTATGTTGGGTAGGGAAAAGAGTTCGTGGAAGGACTTGGGAGAGGCGGAGGGCAAGCAGCCATAAAATACCACTTAGAAAAAAAAGACGTGCAAATGTCCGAATACATATTATTATGTATACGAGAAGAAGAAGAATCGTAGCATATGGCGATCTGTAGTTTCTGCGTACCCCCATGGGAAAAAGGCGTGAGTTTATGTATGTATGTATGTACATATGTATACATTTATGAATTTATACTCGGTGCACCAAAAACTTCAAATATCAGCATAAACACTATTATAATAATTAAATAATCAGACTCAAATAACAATAATTAAGCGTCGCCGCGTCGTTGACTTATACTATGTCTGGATAAAGTACAGCAAGAATATAATAAACAAGATACTGATCTAGACTAATAAAACGAGTTCTGAATTATATGTCTGGTTTTTATATTTATAATAAAATGAACAATTATATATATTGCCCGACCTGTGCTCATGAACGTCAGGTATTATTTTAAATAAGAAGTTTTTAATTTTTACGTTTTAGTTTTTGTAAACGTTATGAAACTAATCGTCAACTATTACCAGGTTTAATTACTATTACCTATACCATCAGCTACATAGACAAAGTAAACATTAAAATTATGTAATTGAAAATAACAACAAAAAATCCTTCAGCAAAGTTATTCCTAGATGGTTTCCTCTACAAAATAAAAAATAACATGCTTATCGTTCCAGCGTGCAGCGCAGCGTTTTACAGAGAAATTTGTAGATACACATAGGTACCTGCACAAAAAACTCGCTGAATGGACAACCTTGTCTATATTTTAGAGTCGGTTAAAAATAATTGTAGACTTTTTGGTACAGACGCGAGACGCCAGCACATCTACCTATCCCAATGTGTCAAATTTCTTTGATAGGTTTTCAACTTTAAGTTATATGCAATAAGGTTCAAGTTCAATTAGGAAAATTTGACAGTTCGGGGTAGGTTGATGTACTGGCGTCTGTACATTGTTATATGATTGTTCTGGTAGCAAATAAATAGCTTTGTTGCATTCAAGTCTTGCAAACAGTCCAAGTGTTTTGATTCATCAAAGATTCGACTTTAGTCTTGTACGATAAATGACCATTATCTTCAAGGCATCATTCTTCATTAGTGAGTATTTGTGAGTTTTCTGAAATAATACCATAGTCTGCTAGGCGGATTCACCATCATGGGCACCGTGGGCATGCCCACAACCGTAATTGACGTCATACAGAACAAATGATTCATCACACAAACATTTGTCTTGGGTGGGAATCGAACCTACGACCTACGGCATGGCAGTCAGGGCCACTAACCACTGAATCAACACGCCAGTCAGCCAGTGTATGGGTGGTATACCAATCGAGTTAAATTATTACCTCCTACTACTACTACTTCAAATACTACCTACTCTAGCATTGTATGCAACATGGAGACACGTAGCACATTAGTTCAGTTTAAAATTATGTGTTTTGAAAGAAAGAAAAGAAAGAAAGAAAATACATTTATTGGCAACAGCTGGATACACGCACAGTAAAAACGCAATAACACAAAAAAAAAGAGACAAAAAATGGCAGCATCTGCATCTGCATCTGCTGTCTTTGCATCTTCTGTTAGGTTAGTTATGGTTTATTTTCTGTTCAGTAGTTTGATTGTAACATCAAAACAAATGGAAAAATAATTAATCGTCTACATAGAAACAAATAGACTAAAAATTGCTAAAAGAAAACTTACTAACTTAAAACTAAATTGGCCAATTATGAATAAAACAAAACCACCAAAGCCACAGACTTCCAGAAGTCGGTTGTGTTTATTTGTAAAAAAGTGTTTCTTTTATTTGTTCAAATAAAACATTACATAAGTAAAAGTACGAATGTAATTAGCCAACGGCTGCAAATATGAACAAGCGTTTATTTCTTAATTTTATTTATTAAACCCCGATAGGACACCGGTTTCCGCGCTGTCATTGTCTTTCTATTGTGTCTCTAATTGACACGATTGAAAGTTATGCCATACATATGGGTCATACTCTTCAAAGTATCTAAGTAAGTCCATGGTATTTCTTTAATATCTATTAAAAGCACAATAATAATGATAAAATTAGCATTTGTTGATTAATAGCCGTAACCACAACCCATCATAAAAAGACTACAGTTACGATTTAGCAATAAACTGTTTCTAATAGCTTGGAATTCTATGTATAGTGCAATTACTAGTCTAGCAATGGATTTTTGTCATTAAAATAAATGGTTGTGAAAGTTCGAAGGTCGAGGAAAAATGTTCGAACATAGTAGTGTAAAGTAAGGCTGTGGATACACTGCCTACCTTTTCTGAAATACAGTGGCTACTATCAAATGAAGCTAAACCAATCTGTCGAATTTCTTTGAAAAAATAAAAAAACAAAAACAATTTAAATTTCAACTTCATTACAAAGGTTCATGTTCAATAGGAAAATTTTGACAGTTTGAGCTTGATGTGATAGAGTCTGAAATCAAATGAAAAATGGTTTAACTAAAATAAATAATATGAGAATCCTACACTAAACTTACTTTTCTTTGGTCTCGCCAAAGGTAATCTGTAAGGGATCGCTCTGTGCAAGTGTGTAAAAACGACTGCAATAATTTTACACGTAGGTATAGGTACCTACTACAAGCTAGACTAATAAATTCCCGTCCCACACACAGATAAAGATGAATCTCTGGTTCGTCTCTACTCCTTCTCCACTTTCTGGGACGAGCTGGCACAAAAATGAAAATTTAAAACATTGATATTTAAATGTGAAAATATACGTGTTATTTAGTTTTTGTTCTTATTATTATTTTATTTGTAGTTAGGTTTAGTCTAAATATTTAGTTTATTTAAATATGTTTATTGTTTGAGTAAAGAGATCAATATACCTACTAACTTCAGAAAAGTCCAGTGCGTAGAACTCGCAACCGGTGCGGCGTGTGTGTGTATGACAACATGTATGAACGTAAACGAGGCTAAAGAAGTATGTAAGTTCAGTAGCATATGGCGCTCTGCAGTTTCTGCCTACCCCCATGAGTGTATGTATGTATTAATGTAAAATAACGTTGAATTTATAAGTTTTAGGAAGCCGCTTGTATCTGGCGGATCTGGTAGGACAAGCGGAATATAATTATTATCATCTTGAGCCGGATAAGTACCCTTTCTGTGGTTACATCAAATGAAGGTCGGTCACAATAGAAGAAGTAGTTCTGTCTCATTGGCGACAATTGGGATTAAATGAGCGTTTACAAGAGTGGTGTATCATCATCAACCACTGCACGTCACTGCTAAGCCATGTACATACGCCTCTACAATCACACGCCTTTAAACTAATTGTTCCTAACGAGTCACACTGTAACACGTTACAGTGTGACCGATTGGGAGCAATCGCTTTAACCTGTATCCTCAGCTTCTCTTATTCAGTTGTCTCAGACAAACTCGCACAGCGCGAACATCACTCACCTTGCCTTAAAGTGTCATACCTTAGAACTCTTACATTGCATACGAGCGGAATATTGCCAATGGCAGAGCGACGCATCGGCTGCAGCCGACCGCGGCGATGGCGACCGTCGACATTCCAACTGCGAAGATCAGTGGGCAGTTGTTGTCAGCTCTAGCTCTTAGTATAGGGAGTCAGATGGGCTGCCGCCGAGGCGTGTCTACGGCTGCATGTGCCTCTGCCTTTGGCAACATACTTACCACTCGTGTGTAAGAACTCTTACCTTACCCACCCAGCCGCATTTGCTAATTTGCGATTACCTAAACATTATTTCAGATGTTTTATGTAAAGTACAAGCACGTGACACACTTTTTAGTCTCTAAAAATGGTTCTAACTAAAACTTTTTTCATACTTCATTTAACTTAGAATTGACGTTTAAAATACATTTAATGGTCTCATTGAAATAAATTATGCTAATCATATGCGTTATTGCTTAGGTAGTCTTGCCGGCGGTGCACCTATGTATAGCCCCATAATATAGGAAAAAAGAAATATTTTAGTCCGACACCAACTTCTTTTTTCTCTAGTTTTAAAGGTAAGGGTTTCTATTTAGGCTAAGAATTTTTAAATCAGTTATTGTTCTGCTCTTTAGTCTAATAATTTAATAAAGCACTTTCATATCGATATAAGCAAGCATATCTGTTTAGCGAAAAAAAAAAAGTACCGAAAAAATGGTTGAAACAGTTGGAGAAACATCATCCTCAAAGTCAAAGTCAAATCAATTATTTCATTTAGACTAGATTTAGACAAAGCCACTTTTGAACGTCATACTTAAAGGTTTTAAAAAGTAAATGATTCTAGTTGTCCCTTCCAAAAGGTAGTTTTGTAAGGGGAAGAATGGGCAAGAAACTCCATATATGTTTTTTTAAAATAGGTTTACAATTATACTTTGTATACATTAATACAGTTACATTAATTCAGTACCTACCTCGTTTGAGCCTCGTTGCAGTCGGGCTAAAACTACCTCAAGTTTAAAAAGCTACAATAATTTAACAACAATAAACCTACAGACAGTATGAAAGCACCTTTCTTGCTTTTAAAAATAACGAACCACATAATTTAACATGGAAATAGCTGCGGTAATAGATGCTAAGGACGCACGATCATCGGGAAAGTGCAAGGCTAAAGACTAGCGTAGGTAATTGTTCAACTATATCACAATAATTGAGACTAGTTTAGCTTACCTTACCAGCAATGACTCACGTTTCTTAAAAAGTCCACGTACTTTCAAGACTTCAACTTCTACTCGTAATGGCGTTTACTTTCAAGACTTAAGAAGACCAAGGAACTTATAATAAGTTCCTTGATGAAGACTAAAAAAACTGTTTTGGAACATTGCTATTAATAAAAAAATAAGAATTTACTTTATGGATAGTAAAAGACTGCATGCACTGGAACTTCTTGCATAAAATTGTGTTTTTTTATGATTTGCGCATTTACCTTGGCATTATAAATAATTTAAGCAGGTACTAAGTCATGAAAACTATTCAGAAACATTAGAGTGTTTTGAAAACTGTTAAGTTATGAATCATTTTGTAATAAAACGACAAAAATATGTAAAACTATTTTAATCTTTAATAATACTTCCATACCAACATGGCTGTATATATACTAGAACGCAATACACAAAAAAAGGTAATAAATATTTTACAGCAAGTACCTGGCAGGTACAAAAAAAGAACAAAGAAAAAAATGAAGTTGTCATTCTTCCCGCGCTTTTTAGTGACGTCACGTATTAACTTTTCCCTTTTCTCTTTTTATCAATGCCATTTGATATCCGTCGACAGCCTTCATCATAATATCGAGTTTGACCCTAATTTTTGGTACAGGACCATCTTCTCTGTCTTCAACTACTTTGTAATGTCGCAATATTGTTGACAACGCTGTTTTAATTGACATCAACGCGTATTGGTAACCTGTGGACAAGAGAATTTCAATTACATTAAAGTAAAGCTAAATAACTAATAGCACTGTGTTTCCTATAGGTACCGTGTGAAAAGATTGGCTAGCTTAAACACTTTTAACGAGTTTCATTGTTCAAAGATGAGCTGGCGACATTTCTACATACTTACCATTATGAAAATTGACGTATTGGCTATGGATATCTTTAATCGAGTGAAATAAATGCAGGCGGAAGAAAAGGTAGGATATACAGACGACAGCACATCAAGCTACCACAAACTGTCAAATTTTCCCAATTGAACATGAACCTTATTCAGCACGCGTAGCATGATCACCGAAGAAACGGTCTTTGTCGTGTCTTGGAAGAAAAGAAATTAAGTGTTCATGCTACGCAGGCAGGTTTATTGAAAGAAATTTGACAGATTGAGGTTCCTGTCTATATAATCTGTCACTTTGCCGATTCGTCTGTAGACAAAGGCCGTTTCTTCGGTGTTCAATGTGTTCATGCTACGCATGCTGTTTGTGGTAAAGTTAAAATACTATCACAGAAATTTGACACATTGGGGTTGCTCGACGTGTTGGACTCTGTACGGTATCAAAAGCCTTGTCTCCCCTATTCGTTCATAACATTCCTCGAACTAGGAGATCAAGTTTAATTAGAAGTCTGTATATTGTGAAATCTAGTCTAACTAAGTACTACGAAAACCACTTTTCCGTGTCATCAATGCTAAATCGATCTAGACCAGATTACAGGCAGGTATTTCCGGTTATATCTAAACGGTAAAAAACCGCGGACATCAACAAGGGAAATCCCTTTTACGATTGATAAAATGCAGGCACGTGTAGTTATATGGAGTAAAACAAACAGCTATTAGTTCTAAGGTAAGTTACTGGAAGTAATTATCATTACGATAAAGAGCGATATTAATCAGTGGTTCTCAAACATACACATACAACATTAGTAAGGAACTGCCAACGTAAGGTAAGGTTATGGTCGTTTTCAACTCTTTTAGTGTTTGCATTTTAAGTCAAATCTAAATATTGCGCAAAAAAAATCTAGTCAAAATTTAACATGTTGTTTCTGGTAACCGAAATTCATAGGTTTAGGTATTAGATACAGTCGTGAGAATTAACCATGGGGAAGAAATGTTTACCAACACTGACTATCGCCTACATATCGTCTACAATCAGTGTACCTACATTAAAACGATCCATATAGCACATGTGCTAACAATTATAAAATTGTTTCTTCGAAACGAGAATGATCATTATAATCAAACAATTAACTATACTCCATTAAACAGAAGTAAAAAAAGGTTATTTTTACACACTTTGTAACGAAAGTACAGACGCCAGCACATCAAGTTACCCCAATATGTCAAATTTTCCTAATTGAATATGAACCTTTTTCTGTTTGACATAAAGTTGAAAAACGATCAAAGATATTTGACATATTGGGGTAACTTGATGTGCTGGCGTCTGTACAATGGGCTATTTTACAAAATTTTAGTTTTTAGTCCCTCATCTAGATAACAAGAAAATAACAGACACATATTTTTTTTCTTTTTCAAATTGATGGAAAACTGCTTAGATTAAGCGCATTAAAGTTTAGGAGAGGGGGCTTGTAACGTCATTATCTAGTATAAACTGTACTGGCTAGTGACGTCATGCGACATTTTGACTCGATGTATCGCCATTCATTTTTAATTACGTGATAAAAGAAAAAATATGTGTCGAATATTTTTTTGTAATCTAGATGAGGGACTAAAAAGTAAAATTTTGTCAAATAACCCATTAAGCTTGTTAAAATTACGATAGACGCCGAATTTATATTTTCCCAGCAGCTGACACACTTAGTTGTAATTGTAACCATTGCAATAATTTATTTTAAGGAATGATCTGAATTTTATTTAGTTACATTATTTAATTTTAGTTGAAAATTACAGTGACAACTGGAAAAACCTAAAAGAAGCTGAGATGAACAATACATGGCCACGTTCTTGGTTTCACTTTTATTCTAAATTTGAAATAAAACAATTTGAATAAAAATTGTTTTCACTTATCTTTAAAACAAAATGTTCTGCATTCCTGCTTCTATGAGCTTCTTTTTTCTAATGCTATTTATAAATGGAGTTTAGTGTTCTTTTATTTTTCCGCGTGAATATCTGAAAAACTTTTTCCAACAAATTTTAAATTTCCGCTCCGTCATTTTGAAAATATACCTAATAGAATATTACTTTCTAATGGTAAAAGAAATTTGAAAATTGGTTCAGTAGTTTTTGAGTTAAAAAAAAATAGAAATATAGTGCGTAAATAAGTTTAACGCTTTTTTTTAATACAGCACAACTCAAAACCGTGACGTTTTTACGCGTACTGTCGTTTCATTTGATGCTGAGACATCCTCGCGAAGTGTTCAGTCCGTCAACGTCTCAAACTAGATGTTATTAGGTACTGTCCATATCCACACAAACCTTGCTACATAGCCAATTCGCAACATAATTCGACATTTATAATGATGTTTCATGAAGTGCCCACTAAGGAGACTTGGGTACTTACCAAGGCAGTTCCGAGGTCCATTACTGAAAGGCATGTAACTGCAAGGGTGTTTCAAGTTAAATCTTTCGGGGAGGAACCTGTCGGGGTCAAACTTCTCGGCGTCTGGACCCCAGTACTTGGGGTCTCGATGGACACCCCATATCGAACATACCACGCCCGAACCAGCGGGCAAAACACGGCCTGACGCTGTAGGGGAATAAAAATATCTTTTGTTAAGAAGTATCATAAAACTTAGTAAATACCATACTAAATACTTTACGTTTTAACGTATCGATCTGTGTATTTATTCTTAAATGTCATTGTTTTTTCCACGTCAGATATTGTATAATCTTGTTGCACCTACCATGTTCTATCGGTGCATCACCTTATCATCGGTAGACTCTGGTAGACTAGACGATAAGGCCTAAGTCCACCTTTGAGTTTGCAGTTTTTTTACATGTCTTTAAAGTTTTAATAAATAAATAAGAACACAGAAGCAAATCAAAACAAAACTCGAAAGAGGACTTTTAACGATAAATATTGTTTGTTGCAAGAAACAAGAACTTTTACTAGGTACTGAAGTAAAGTGAATCATTTCGATACCGATGATAGTAACAAAACATTTAGATATAAAATGAAATTCTTATTAAAAGTTTTATTTCTATATTCACTCTGATTTACCCGGTAGTGGGAAACATCCATATACCTAAACATTTTCACATTATACAACAAATGAAAGTAAAGAAGACGGGACACCCGTCTGTGGTCTTCTTACTTTCAACGTATGTAAATGGCTTTACATGTATTGGAAAAGAAGAAGACCACTTTAACTGATAAAACAAGGAATCTAAGAAACATTACTAAAATAACAGGAGGCTAAGAATGAAAATTTTACTGACTTAGTTATACTCACGATCACAGAGCTTTTTTGACGAAATGTCTACGAACACATACCAAAGAGGATCGGCTAAGTACTACACAGTAAAATACTTACGCAGCTTAATATCTTCTAAGACCTTCCTTATAATAAGAGGAACTGGTGGGAACAACCGCAAAGACTCCTTGACAACTCTCTCCAAATACTTTAACTTAAGTAAATCTTCTTTTACCAGCATTCGATCATCGTCGAATACCTCGCAGAGTCTGCAAAAAGAAAATAAATTTTATACTAAAACATCGAATCAGAGTCCAGACTAACCAATATAGCTTTCGCTGAGCTGGGAGTTGAAAAATAGGAGTTCTGGGAGCAGCTATAATGATGGTGTACATACAAGTAGGGCAAGGTAATGTATCTTTGCAAAACGTTCTTAAATTCCGCTACTGGCAGTAGCTGACAGCCAGCGTTTTGATGTTCTGTATCACCCATGAGCAGCTGCATTATGCTGAGGGCTGACCAGTATGCTCGGATGTGGTGCATAAGTATTTTTCCCTATTTGTATTTTTTATTCTTCTGCTTATCGTGTGGTTAGTGAGTAACCTATGGGCCTCTGACTTGGCGTCACATGCCGTCGAGAAATCTCTACCAGGCATGCCGGTTTCCTTACGATGTTTTCCTTCACCGTTTTTGAAGCTAGTGTTATCACTTAAACGTTAATTATTTAGTCGCACATGAATCAAAAGTCGTAGTTGCGCCTTGGGTTCGGTCTCGAGACCTATGATTTGGCAATCCGCCGTTCACATTACTAGGCTATCACTGGTTTAGGATATTTTTTATTAATTACTGGCAGCCCGCTCCTGCTTATAAAATACGCAAAATACTTATATAATAGTATATTATGATATAAGAGTTGATAATTACAGCCGAGGCAATATTGCTACCCCAAGCCGCAGGCGAGGGCTACAAGAAAGCTGAGGCTGTAATTATCAAAGCGCACGTATGTCATACGACATTTTATAACATATTTGCGAGGAAATAAATAAAACTAAGACTGAAATTTTTAAATAAAAACAATACAGCGAAAAGAGCGCGCGGAATAATTTGAACTTGATCACAAATTGGCGATGCGCGCATCAGTTTTTTTTAAGTCAAAGGCATAAAAACAGCCAGTATTAATAAAGTAAATTAATTAGGACAAATGTTTGTGTGATGAGCACGATCATTTGTTCTGTGTCTGGATGTAATTTATCTATAATAAATGTACTTATGTATTTTGAAATATATAAGTATGTTTATCAGTTTAGTACCCATAACACAAGCTCTTAGCTTAGCTTGGGACTAGATGGCGTTGTGTGAAAAAGTTGTGGAATATTTGTTTATTTATTTATAATTAATATTTTTTTGTTTTGAATGCTAATGGTTGTAATTAATTGAGAAAATTAATTAAATTAACGAATTCAATGTTTATTTTTTATATTTTAGGAGGGCTTCCTGACACTAACTGGTATTTATATACTCGAATTAAGTTTATTTGTTAAAAATAATATGCAATATTTCAATTTTAAATCAAATTCTAAAAAAAACATTCGAAAACAATATAAATATGACATTCATTTACCAGTTATTAACAATATGATGTATTATAAAAGTACCTATGTTACTGCTATTCGTGTGTATAATCAGTTACCACCGGCTATTAAACAGTTAAATGGAAATGTATTTAAAAATAAATTGAAAAAAATGTTAATTGAAAATGTATTTTATAATCTTAATGAATTTTTTGATAAAAAATAATATTTGAAAATGTAGGTACCTAATATCTAATGTCTTATAATCTATAATTGTCTAATACTATTGTTGCATGTCCGACTTGGGTAGACTGTTGAAACCAAAAATGTAATGATTTACTAATAAGAACTCAATGTACACAGTTAAGCAATAAATTTATCTTTATCTTTATCTTTATCTCCCAAAGTTATTCCCATAGTCCCATAAAATGTTGACCACTTTTCTGACATAAAAACTCTTTACTAAGATTTGAAAAAAGGAACTGTTCGTTTTAAGTCGGAGCATCTTGTAAACCGTGCGTTTTACATTACCATTATGCACTAGTGCGTTATGAGATTCATTACGATACTGATTTTGGCGGAATAAGAGACCCTTTACGAGCTAATGTCTTATAAAATATATTTCGTCTTCTTACGAACACAAAAACAAAAAATAACAGCTAAAGCAGTCGAGATAATCGTTCACACATGTGGCAGTTGATTTTTAATTGGACCGTGTTATGCAGAAAGCAGCCATGTGGCACTTTTTCCAAAAATGAGTTATAAACACAGCCATACTAATTTCGACACGCCCGATTTTATGCTAAAACAGCCATGTCGATATCTCTATTCATCACGGAGATATGAGCCGTCAAATGCAGCCATGTCTACAAATGTTTATTGTAAAAAACAGTCATCTTCGTGTAAAATGCAGCCAATTTTGACAAAAATTAAATTACCTATTTTGCAGAAGTCAGCCTAACTATATGGCCGTTTTTTACAAATTTCAAAATGTTAGGAAGTATCAGTGTTCGAGTTACGTAAAAGGCAGCCACTCTATGATGGCTGTTTACTGCAAATTATTTATTTGTTGATAATCACAGTTGGCTTTTTTATAAAAGGCAACTCTGGCTCTGTAACTTGGGTGTGCTAAAAACAATTTCTTTGATCGTTTTTCAACTTTATGTCAAACAGAATAAGGTTCATATTAAATTGGGAAATTTTACACATTGGGGTAACTTGATGTGCTGGCGTCTGTACATGGATCGAGGATCAGGCTGACTGAACGTGTCGCACAGGAAGTGGGATCATCACTTTTAAAACAGATCGACAAGAACGTCTCTGACAATGATAAATGATATTTATTTCTATAAATGGGTTCATAAAACACTTTTACATGTCGATTTTTTTTTAAATATGAGGTCGGTATTTCGCTATCTGATTACTCTGAGAAGAAACAAGAACACCGAAAAAAATTCAGAGGTCATTATACTGGTCAGATTATGTAAGAGCCATGCAGTTTTGTGTCTGATAATGGTCTTTTGAGGAAAGAACCACACAGATATGAGTGGACCAGATCAGTCAGTGCAAGCTTTTTTCAGTTATCGTGAACTCAACTCGCACACTATAAAAGATTTAATTCTTTGGTCAGATTCTTGTGGCGGTCAAAGCCGGAACATAAAAATTACTCTCATGATGAAAGCAGTGCTCGAGATGAAACCAAACCTAGAATCTATAACATTTAAGTATTTGATGCCAGGCCAAAGTTACTTACACAATGATAAAGACTTCGGTGATAGAGAGCTTCGTACAATCAAAGGATATAAACGCCTGACGACTACATTTAAATTATGGCTATATGCAAAAAGAAAAAACCACTGATAACATGCCAAATGGAAGTTGATGATTTCTACTCGACTGATAGTAAATCGCAAGAAAACAACAAAATATAATGATTAAGTGAATTGGCTAAAAGTGAACCAATATCATATTTATATGAAGTCTGACTTTGACCAAGAAGATTAGGTGATATTTTAATATCACCTAATCTCCTCTGACAATCCAGAAAGAGAAGGTGTTTTTAAGAGTCAGTACATGAAATAAAATTTAATGTAACTTCTTAGGATGTAGATTAAGGTTTAGTATATAAGGCCACACTGTCGCATTGGATCGCTGATCTGTAATGATTGTTGTAGGTAAGATTGCATAAATAAATAAATAAATAAATAAATAAAAATGACTAAATTATGGCCAAATCGAAAACCCATAGCAGAGCCCAAACTACGTGATATAATATCAATAATACATCTAATACCAGAAAATGTTCGACACTTTTATGACAATTTGACGTCATGTGCACCTGTTCTTGAAGATGACTTTGATGGATTTAATACTGAGTTAGAATTTATTTTGGATGATGAATAAGTGCGAAGATTTATATTTTGCGTTTGTGACGTTTTAATGCTTTTTTAATAAATATTTCTAATATTTTATTGCCAAGGTTTTGCTCAAATCAAAATAATTTTATTTATTTGATTTGATAGAAGACCTAAATGAAGTGTACCTAGTTAATTATACAACAGTCGGATTATTTTAGTGAACGTAGTAAACATTTTAGTCAATAGCTGCTACACTTAATACTTTCTTGTCTGTTTTTTATGTTTTAAATAGTTACAGATTACATTTTAAAACACAGCCAACTTACATGGGTGGTTTATACTTTATTGTGATTTCCACAAAATATGCTATTTTGTATAAAACAGCCACGTCTAAAATTGCAATTATTAATATTAATAGCCACGTTTCGAAATTCTGGATAGGATAGAATAATTAACAACAGCTATACCAATAAAACTCAAATAAAAAAATATCCGAAAATTAATATACAACCGAAGTGCAACCATCGACAGAAAAATGCTCATAACTCTGTTTGTACTTTTCCCGACTTGGCTGCCTTCTGCATAACACGGTCCAATTTATATTGATTAATTTTAATAATACACTAATCGAAAACTTTGGATCACTTTTAAAAGAATATTGCAGTCACCGTAGAGTGTAAGATTCGGCATAATTAGTTAAAGTTTGTATAAAGGAGAAGTGCGGAAAAAACCAAAAATCAATAAAGGCACGGAGCGTAACCGAATCAAGAAATTCTTTTTGTAATTATTAATTACACCTGTCAAGTTTTACATAACAGTTTTATAATAACTCGTTGACAGTCCTTACATCATGTTATATTGCGTGATATAAATTGATTGCTTTATCTTATCGTGTTATCTTGTGCTTAATTGAGCTTACAATACAACCATTCTATCTAGCTTAGGAAACAGGAAAAACGTGTACTTACCATGATTCTTAGATATTATTCATAGACGTATGTCAATCAAATTATATTATTCTACTTATTAATAAACAAAGAAATTAACATTAAATACGGAAGAAGTTATGAAATATGTTGGTTTTAAATACTACAATTATTCATAAAATAGATAACCTTTCGCAACCTCGTATTGTACCGTATTATTAGTTTTCGCAGAATAAACATTAAGTGATGAACGAGTATGATATATATGTGTATAATGTATGTGTTGTATATGTATACCTGTATGTAAAACTATCTGCCCCGGCAAAGTACTTGCCGCCTTGGAGTCAATTTATGTTGTGTATATAATATACTTAAAGAATAAATAATTATCACTATTGAAAAATAGGAGTTGACGGTAGAAGGGTGAAAATTATGTGTTGTATGCTTTTTTAATAATAAAAAAAAATAAAAATAAAACTATAACTTGGGGTGGACCACCCTCATTACATGTGGTAAGAAATATATTCTACTAAATAAACACACAAAATTTCTTAAGAGAAGGCCAAGTCAAGATCCCCTGGTCGGGCAAAATGTTACTGCAATGAGTTTTTAAATGAATAAAAATTAATAAATTGATTCTAAGGCTGAACGAAGATTGCCGGGACTGTTAGTAGACAAATTAATAAAAGCCCACTTACTCTTGATACACTTTATCCTGAATTGCCGGATATTTCCCCATGAGCTGCAATGTGTACCCCAGGGCCACAGCAGAGGTGTCTGTCCCAGCCACAGTCAGGGTCAAAACTTCTTCTCTCAACTCCACATTAGTATACCCTTTCTCGCCACCGGATAAGTGTATAAGCAGATCTAAGAATGACTGTTTCTTGTAAGATCCCAAATCTACAAAAGAAAGGCTTAACTTTGTAAAACTAGTAATGATTTTACACATTATATCTGCCTATATTCTTTCTTAACTGTGTTGGGGTCAGCTTCCAGTTTAACCGGATCCAGTGGAATGATAGTGATTTACTTACACCGGTTGCTAATCTGACCTGCACAATCCATTACCTAGGTGCCTTGCGCGATACCCCTTGCTTAGATTGGTAGTCTGACTTTTGGGATTCTTACTACCCACAATAACTGCCAAAGATCTACTAATAATAGCCGGGCCCAAAAGACAAACGTGCTTACCGCAGCACGAGACTAAACAACACTTCCTCGTCTTGATGTTTAATTAATGTCACTCTCATACGGACTGACCTCGGCGATAGGTGGCCAACCTTTAATCGACCCGTGCAGCTTATTTAGCCAAAAGTCCCTCCCAGTATTACTCTAACAATGAAAGCAAATTACGAGTATACAGGGCGTAAAAAAACCCTTAACGTAAACGAAAACTACATACTTTACCCATCACTGGGATAGTTTCTTTCTTCTAAGACATACCTGGGAATTACTGGTTTTGGAGATATTGCAGGTCAAAGTGTAATATTTTTCGGCCCAACGATCAAGCGCGAGTGGCCGTGGCCGGCCGTACACGCTCAGCTGATCGAAAGTTGCGTTGCGTTGTCACGCTTTTCAATGCGCGCAATTAAAATCTCTTTTTAAAAGATGGACTATAAAAGTATTTTCCCAACAATGTTTTCTGGTTAAAGTTACATAATTATATGTACAGAATGTGTGGTTATTGGCTATGTGATCGGTCATTTTACACCCTGTATACACAATAAATTCTAACAATAACATGGATATTTTTAAAGCCCTCTCACCAAACTCGTGATCAACCTCAGTTCTAGATTCTTTTTCGGCTTTTAATTCTTCTCTCTTCTTTTCAATGACCTGTAAATAAACAAAATATTAAATATCATGTTGATGCTTTTGACGTTCATTAGTGCCTCCTAATAGTTCTAATGGTCTAACTTATTGATTCAAATTATTTGACACGAATAAATAACATACAAAAACGCCTTTATTTCCACACACCTCGGAATACGCCAAATATAATTCCCTTGTAACATACAATAAGGATGTTTTTTTAGTGCATAAGAGGAGCCTACCCGTTTGACGTACTCTCCGACCTCTGTTACTACCTTAGGCAATCATCTATTACTTAATTGGTTAAGGTTAATCCTTTTACCACGATAGCAAATCCAGTCTATATTTTTGTGTCTATGTTTGCCATCGATACGCTAAGAAGTGAGAAGATGGCTAAGCGAAACATATTTACCTGATCAGTAAATTTATGCATAAGTGAAATGCATTCCTCGTGTTTCTTGTACTGCGGAAACCACTTGTAAAGCCAGTCTGGTTGCAGCCACAAGTGGAAGATTCTCTCGCAGACCAAGTTTAGCACCTGACACATTGCTTTCAGGAATGGTTCGTCTGGATTCTCTTGTGCGTTGATTTTTACTCCTATTGCTGTTTCTGTTAAATATAGAACACTTTTTTCAGTACACAAAACGAGTACTTATACTCTAAAAGGGTTTGTTGTACTCGTCATTATCAACAACTTACACTACGGTACATCACCTTGGAATCGCGAAATATTAGCTGTTCAATACATTTATGAACACGTTTGGTACCTACTCGACAAAATATATAACAAAGTTCGATAAATCCGAAATGCATGGAATTCGAGGTTCTAAAGCTTATGCCAATTCCATACATTTTGGATTCGTCGGTTGTAGTTATCATTTGTTGTTTAATATCATTGGTTGTAGTTGCATGGTTTACTCATTTGTTCACGTAAGGCAAAAGTCACTAGTAAAGTTTAGATACCCCTGAGTTTCAGGGACTAGCTTGTTTCTAAGTAATACACTATACACACAGTTTCAGTATGTGGGTACACAAAAAGTTTCAGATAATACGATCAAGTAGAGGTAACATTAAATTTATAGAAATTGTACGTAGGTACATACTTACTGTCTATTGTTAGAAACATAAAACAATCTTAAAAAAAAACTATCCATTGATATCTACACAAAAATTACGACTAAGAACTTAGCTAAGCTAAGTAAAATTGCCTAAACACTGGCCATGTTTGCGTGTAGAAATAATTATCAAGACAAATGGATCTAGACTGAGCCGTACCAAGTATGATAAACTACGGTAATTTAAACTATCATCAATCTTAATCACGTAGGCACAAAGTTTAACGATTTACTTGCCAAAATTTGTAAATAACTAACGTTGTCTAAAAGTGAATTAGCCTTCAGTGACCTTTGGGTTTAAAAATAGAGCTAAGGTATTTGTGCTGAATCTCAAATCAGACTACAAAATATGCCAAATATAACTAACAGAACTTAGTCTTTTACATTACATATTGCGTAACTCCTACATTTTTATAGTTTCCTAGGAGATTGCGTGATGAAAAAAAGCGTGACATTTTAGACCTCACGCTTTAAGCGAAAGAAAAGTCTATATAAATAACTTTTTACATTCAAATATTAAGCATATTTCGAGTTTGATGATTTTTCTCTTTTGGTATCTATATCGTTTGGTATTTTGTTGACTTATTTAACAAAATACCAAAATTAAGGTCCTAATTTTGAAAATAATCGCAAGTGCACAAATTATTCAATATTTTAGTGGTTTATGGTAACAAAACTCAATCTAAAGAACATTAATTAATAAGGTTTCGCTAGATAATAATATAATATTAATATTGCACACTGTGGGGTGTTTTGTTGTCATGACACTAATGGACGTGAAATTTAAGATCATACGTGGCGTTAAAATGTTACTTCATGTGATTGAGACAAAATTGATTACATTCATTTTTGGCAAGACTACTGATCAGCCGAAATTATCCTGGATGTTGTACTATAGGAAAGAGATGCTAGGGCCTACGTTCTGTTGCTAGAATTATTCAAAGCTGCAATAAATTTTACTTACCACTCACAGAATCCAAGGTGTAGGTGCTAAGAAACGGCCAGATGCTAAACTTTCCTTTGCCAGAAGACATCGTCAGTTGCTTCACCAGGTTTTGACTCTGTTCAGCGAACACGTGCACAAAGTTCTCGACTATTCTTGGACTGAAGGCTGGCACTAAGACTTTCCGTCGATGTCGCCAGATAGACACTGTTCACGACAGAAAACAATATTATAATTTTGGAAAAGGTTTTGTAATCTAAACAAAGTTAAACCTAAAAGAACTAGATAAGGGTAATTAAGTCTATATTTTTATTCTTTTCATCTCGTCTTGAAAATGCTTCAAGCTAAAGCTGCTTGAGGCACTCGTCAAGTCAGTACCCATGGGGACAGCGAAGGTGAACATGAAGTTATAAATTCTTTATTCATTTTTAAATATTTTCTTTTATTGCTCCTCCCCATCTCAAATTTAATAAGAATAGTTCCTTCTAATGACACTGCAAATATTATTTGCTTTAATTCAGTGTTTCAGTAGTCCAATGCTAAGTTAACCTTAAGACCGTTCATAACTAATAGATATTGATCAATAAATAACTAACCAATCATAATATTATCTAACCTGCTATTTAAAAGTATGTGTTATGATAATTAAAAACCTAGTTTACTGCCCAGATTAATGGGTCAACTAGGTATCTATCTTACAATTATCATAAAGTTAAAGTGATTGTTTGTATTTTTGTTTAGACGCGCTGGTCTCGGAACTGCAAGTCGGATTTATTTTGCATTTGATAGCACATTTCATTTCACACACACACACGTGCACATACACGCACACACACACACTCATACACTCAAACTCACACCCACACGCACACGCACACCCACACGCACACACACATCAACGCACGCGCGCGCGCAAACACATAAATGATATATTAAATGGTAATGGTTAATGGTATATTTTATGATATTTATCATATTTATTATATTTATTGTTTACATATGTATAAATAAACTAAGTTTACTTCTCTTGAAATTTCTTACGGAAATGCACCTACCACTGTTTGTCTCTGCATGACCTAAAGGTTGACTGGTAGAGAATGCCTAAGGCATTAAGTCTATGGTAGTCTGGAAGAGCGTAAAAAATCAATTTGATTTGAAAAAGATTGTAGGCTAACATCAAGCTAAGATCTTCCTTAGGAGCAAGTGACACACGCACATCTACTTCATTTTCATTCTTCACAAGTTGACCATAAAAAAATTGCTAATAACGTCATTAATAAAATTATTTCATTGAAGAACACATGTTTTGCTAAGCTTACTTTAGCAGTAATGTACTCACCACATAACATTTTGTGAAGGATAAGGTCTCTATAATGATGAGCTGATAATCTAGCACTGCATAGAGTTGCATAACAAAATTTATGATTCATCGTGCCGACTCTAATTTGAGCTTTGGTGA
Organism: Euplexia lucipara; assembly: GCA_921972225.1. Classification (NCBI taxonomy): domain Eukaryota; kingdom Metazoa; phylum Arthropoda; class Insecta; order Lepidoptera; family Noctuidae; genus Euplexia; species Euplexia lucipara. The sequence goes on along the minus strand of OV179144.1, from coordinate 8,290,413 downwards.
AAGTTCATTTTAACTAGACATTTAACCTGATCGTTTGGCTGTCAGTTCAAGGTGTTACTGCTGTTTTAAAATTAAGTTATAGTATGACCCAGTAGGTGATGTTTTCTTATCAAAACTACGAGTGGGTGATATAACAGGGATGTTAAACTATGAGGGATTTCATACCTTAAATTCACTACGAATAAATCGCAACTGAAGTGCTAGTCTCAAATATCACCCAATTTGCCATTAAAATAGTAGGTACACTTCCAAAGATATTTAGGATACTACAGATATATTCCATGTCTCAGTAACGCCATCTAGCATAATATACCAATATTGAAGCGGCAGAGAGGCGTACTAAACTCGACTAATCGACTTGTGTCCAATAAGACACAAGCATCGAATGAAAATTTTGTCTAGTACTTAGGAATTGAATGATTTTGTACAGTTGTATTGTTTAGATATTATATTTGTTTTATTTTTTGTTTTTTCGACTGCGATCACTCCTGTCTAGCGTTATTATGGGATGACAGCTCACTTCACCTTCCTTTCACCATAGACATAGAGAATGAACTGAGTGTTCCTTATCCAGCTGTGAAGTTAATACTGGTAAAAACGTGTGAGAGAGATAAAGCGAATCTGCGGCCAATAGTTGTCTCTTTCTAGAATTCCGATAAAAAGAGAAAGAAAGAGACAGGTATTTGCCGCACAGTCCCTCTGTCTTTTTCTAGAGAGTGGGCAATTTTGTGCGGGTATTGCTCAGTCCATTCTCGATGTCTATGCTTTTAACTCACACGTGCGGCCAATAGTTGTCTCTTTCTAGAATTCCGATAAAAACAGAAAAGAAGAGACTGGTATTGGCCGCACAGTCCCTCTGTCTTTTTCTAGAGAGTGGGCAATTTTGTGCGGGTATTGCTCAGTCCATTCTCTATGTCTATGCTTTTCAATCACATTTCCACCGTGTGATTTGTACAAAATAGACTGGCTGGTATAGTTTTGTCACTAACATCTGTGATTTATTACTATTCCAGATAGATCATCATGACACATCACAAGTTTAGTAAACAGCCCCATTTACCTTGTTGTTGGACTTTTTATGTCCTATTTGGCTCAGTTACGAAATATTCTGTTGTTACTGCATGCGTGTCACTGCTAAAATTATTTTCCTTATTGTTCTACCTCCAAATTATTACGAATTTACTCACATTTGTTCTTTAGGTGAGACATTTGTGTACAGACGTGATGTGACGATGTATGGGCTCATTAAAATTAATAGTGTCAGGTAGGTGGTGTTACCTACAGCTATTTAAATTCTAGTCATGTCTCATGAAGTCCTATTTTGTATAAAGATACTTTCTCAATATAAATAAACTATATAGCTGCTTTTAATACAAGTGAATAACCAACATAGCATAGAGATGATAGTCGTCTGTGTCAGCCACAACAGTTAGGGATTACAAATGCATATCTATTTTAAAATCCACATATCGTGGCCGGTGTTTTGAACAATCTGAAAAATGCAGTTTTTGTTCACATTTAAAATAAAATGGTTTTTTTTAAAGAAAATTAATAAATTTTTGTTTTCATATTATTGTCGTCTTCAACACATCTCTGCTTTCATATTATTGTCGTCTTCAACACATCTCTGCTTTCTTTTACGATGTTTAAACGTTTGGTACCTACGAAATCTTAATTTGTATTTAGACCCCCTAAGGGGTGGGCGCCAATCAGCATTATGTAGATATTTTAAGTTAAAATATTGTATTTTCTCTGTAAGTGATAGTGTAAATCTTTTGAGAAAATAAATGTTTATAACCGTAAACTGTATGTTTGTTATCCAGACATGTAATCACCGACCAACATAAGATATATCTTATTTAAACTAAGAGCCGGGTGAAGGAAATGTTTAAGTTCGAAGGTAAAAGTATCAAATTCACGCGTCGAAGTTGCAGGTGAAGCGTAAGTTGCCTAATAAAGAAATAAGTTTCATATGTTTCAAAATTTAAGACAATTTATAAACTCACACACTCTTATTAATAAACGTAGATTAAAGTTACTACCAGTATTATCTCCGGACTTACCATGCATTTGTCGAGGATTCTGTTTGGCATATTTTTACTCAACGTTTATTAATAAGGGTGACAATGCTTTCCTTCACCGATATCAATTATGTCTATGATAAAAGTCACATAAGGACTCGCTCTCGGTTTTTTTTTTTAGAAGCTTTGTTGCATTGTGCGTTGCACATTACTAGTATCTAGTCTTGTTAACCCCTCGAAGTAAGCTAAATATTATGCTTGTGTCTGGAGTGAGTTCACGTCAATAGATCAATGGGTGGGAATCGAACTCACGACCAGTCGATCGCCAGTCCAACGCTTTAGTCATCGAGCTTTTGCAGCTCAACTTTTAACCCATAACTTCGTACACATGGGAGGGACTAATAGGCCATCACAAAAACTATAAAAGTAAACATAAATAGGTACGTACCAGGTGCAAATATTCCGCCATTTCCAATGATTTTCCTGATGAACCTGTGAAGATCATCTTTTTCCAAGCACGTCTTCAACACCATCTCAAGATCGACGGGGTCTACTAAGACTGCACAAACAATACATTAACATTAGACGTACGTACAAAGTTATAGCGACACAAAAAGAGAAAAACGTCAAAATGCACTTCTTAGATTGGCCACCCCTATTCGGTGGTCATGCTACGCGTGCAGGTCGCGTTCTGTATTTACTGCCTACCTTGATGGGGAAAAGGCATGTGTTTATCTGTTTATGTTTGTATGTCATGTATGTAGGTTGTAATTTGCGACCTTTTGACACTATCAACCAGAGAAGTATACGAATGTAATATATAAAATTCTCGTGTGACAGTGTTTGTTACAAAACTCCTCTGAAATGGCTTGACCGAATGTTATTAAAAATTGTGTCGTATATTCAGTGGGGTATTAAACGATATTTGCCAGGGCAACTAGTATAAATATAATATTCTATGCTAATACTCGTAACATTTCGTAACATTACGCTCGTATTGCCCAAGGGGTTAGACAGAAGAGCACAAATACACTTACATGTTGCCAGTTATGTTTAAGGCGAGCTTATCGCCATCAACTGCGCATAATTGAGCACTCAATGTCACTTTGCCCATCCCGGGAATCGAACCCAGGGCCCATGCTTAGTAGTGACATACGAGGCTGTACATATACAACCTACTATATTAGCAATATTTTTTAAATAAAATCAAAAGAAAAATAGTTGATTGAACTCTGTCACCAGGTTAATCATCATTAACCAGCCACACGAAAAGAAGCAGAGATTTTATTATCTGTATTTAAAAGAAAGAAAAAAGTATACTTACTGAAGAAAAGTATATGTCCCATCCAAGCTCTAATAATTCCTTCATTTTGCATGCTCTCATAGCTTAAATGTTGCAGTTGATTCATGATAACTGAAAGCCATTATAACAGCGATTAAACACATACATATGTATATCAGCACAAATGTGTGGGGAGAGTTGTATGTTATAGGTATTATACAAATATACACCCACAATTCAACCCACTTGTTAATAAACGTCAATTAAAAGTTACTACCAATATGACCTTTCGGATTTGCCTTAAATTAATAATAATAATAATAAGCCAGGACGACCATCTTTTAAGGCTGTCGTTACGCGGTTGGTTAGAAGGCAGTAGGTACTCCTCAATACGGCTCGAATTGTGAAGAGGTTCCTGTCTCTGTGACCCTAATAACCGGTAGCTTGGACCCTGCGCCCGCCATCGGCTGATCTTTAATTAGGTATATATTTTTAATATTAATGTTTCAAACAGTATGTATTTTCGAAAAATATATAGAAATAATTATTTACTTATTCTGTACAGAAGGCAGAGACTAGGTACGAACTAATAAGGTCAGGTAAAGCTAATATCGAGTATGAGCTAGAAGTCTGAAACCGTTCTTCCAAACTAGGTTAAATTATGTACCTATATCTTGCTTGGGAGCCAGTTTTTCTTCAATTTTCTACATAATCACGTGCTATTTACCCACACATCACATTTAAAGTGCTTAGGTATATATTTTAAATTCTTAAGGATTCATTTAGTCTAATGCAAGGATATGTAGTATTTTTTTTATAGTCTATTATCTAAGAACTAAGAGGTAAGTTAGTGAGTTTGTGAGGTTTTAGGAGATAATCTTTGGATCTACTGAACCGATTTAGAAAATTATAAAAGCCGCATTATTTTTAAGTGTCATATGCTATTGTATATTTCATTTCCAAAACTAAGAAGGCGAGTGCTAGTTTTTATTAAGTTTAAAGTCAGAAACATCATTTATTTGGATCGGTAGAAAGTAACATAAAGTCGACTCTTCGATAGAAAGGCCATCAACCATGTAAAAGTTACGCAGAACTTTGCACGTAATAAAATATGGCATTGAAATATCAATCGCTCACAAAGGGTTTCACCAGAAGGCTTAATTCGAAATTTAGATTATAATTAAAATAAAACCCAGTACCCAACAGATATTCCTCGATAAGTTGTCAAGGGCAATGTTGGCATGGTTTAGATAACCATGCCAACATTGCCATCAAACTGAACCGGGTTGCTTCTGGACAACCAGATTTAATTGCCTGAGCCTGACCTGTGGATAGGTCCCGTGGGACACGCATTAGACCAACAAAGCAGTCTAAATTAGTTCGATACAGAGCTTAACAGTGATGTGGTGAAGAAGCTCTAGCGTGTATCATCATACTAAATGACTATGAAACTTTAATCTGACCTCACCTTCAGTACTACCAACTAGCTTGTGCGCTATTCCAATCAGAGGCAGCTCATCTTTAGGTGCAGGTAAAGCCGAGGTCAGCTTATTCATGTGACTCCTTCTAAACCAAAACGTCACCGTCCACAACACTATAACCGAAAGCAATAACCACACAAACATTTTGTTACTTTTACTGCGACACTTGTAACAAAAGTACGCGTAGGTCTAAGAAGCTACTACGGGAACTAGTACTGCGCGCGCGCACCTCACCTGTCAGTTCATAGAAAATGTGCTCCGATTTATATGGACGTTTTCCTCCGTCCCGCGATAGGTTGTCGCGGTCGCACTAATTCTACTCTGGTAAACAGCGGGGTCGCGAAGTTCACGGTGTTAGCATACAACCTTCGGAACACGAGGATGCAATGACTGTTATTAAGTATATTTAAGAGTTTAATTTGTAACAAGACAATGTATAAAGAGACTGTAACCTCTGAGTCTCTTTCAGTGTGTATTCTCAGAGTAGTCAGATATTATAAATTAAAACCTAACCTCATGACCGTTCACTGTCTCTTAAGATACAGGTAGTTTTTAAAAGGAGTCAGGGAAACGTATTTTGTTTTTGATCGAGAAACAATTTTATTATATTATTATTTCTATTTATTTTTTGTACATACATATAAATTATATTTTTAAATATTGATACAAAAAAGATATAAAAACATTTAAAACTATAAAAAATAGTAGGCAACCGATGGCGGGAGCAGGGTCCAAGCTACCGGTGGTTAGGGTCTCAGAGACAGGGACCTCCTCACAATGCGAGCCGTATCGAGGAGTACTGCCTTCTGTATCAGGCCTTTGATCCAACCGCGTAACGAAAGCCTCGACAGATGGTCGTCGAGGCTTTTGGCAATAAGGCCATTCGCCGTCACAACAATCGGCACAATGACAGCAGAATCCACATGCCACATGTCGACAATCTAGTGGGCTAAGTCAAAATATTTTATTTGTTTATCTTTTTCAGCTTTCACGAGATTTTCATTATATTATTAATAATATAACACCGTCCTCATTCCACTAACAAAAAAATGTAGTGTAAAAAGTGTTTGTAAAAACCAATTTACAGAAATAAATATCATTTAACAACTTTCTAGTATTCGCGTTGAACAACCGCCAGCACATCAAGTTACCCCAATGTGTCAAATTACTTGGATCGTTTTTCAATGTTATGTCTAACAGAATAAGGTTCATATTCAATTGAAAAAAAAAACGACACATTGGGGTAACTTGATGTGCTGGCGTCTGTACAAGACATCGATGGACACACTGATGACATGATTTGTAGAGAGTATGTACAGCCAGCGCATCAAGTTACCCCATACTGTTAAAACCTTTCCCGATTGAACATAAACCTTATTCCATTTGCATTTTTTTTTTTTACAATCAGAATCAGAATCTTTATTTGTGAAACATAGGTATTTACATAGGTGTTAGCTTAACATATTTGAGCGCTATGCTTTGCCGCGAAGGCATCCAAATATTAAATAAAATTTAACTAAAATACAAAAAAAACTAAAATACTTAAAAAACTAAATAAAAACAAACACAATAACAAAGTATATTAAAGAAATTTAATACACATTGGGGTAGATTGGTGTACTGCCGGTCTATTCTGTAAAATTCACCCCGTGAAAACTTGAGTGCAGTGAACTGTCAATGCCTAGCATTACAACACATTATTACGCATTATTTCATTTATTTATTTTGCATTTTTTGCCTTGTATTGAATGACAGCTCAATTTTCCTTCACTTCGCCGACATGTTCACGGGGTGACTGTTACAGAATCGCATTACTGTCCTCTGCATGATTCTAGATCCCCTCCTTTAGAATTAATAAGATAAATGATTATGAAGTAAGTAATTCAAACTCAGATCAAATCAAAAGTCACTTATTCAAATTAGGCTGAAAATAAAAAAAAAAGCGAAAATGAAATCTTTATGAAAATCGTTTTGCTGGAAAGGAAAGTGGCGGATCACTGGCACCTGCAACACGATTAATGTTGTAAATGATTATTTGATAATAACTACATTATAGTGACAATTATAGACGTGTTGCAGGGGCCATTGTTCCGCCACTTTAAGCTAAAAACAATCTTTAAAAATAGGATAAAACCTTCAATACTATAAGGGGATACGGAATCATGTATGTAGTTAATAAAATACATGGTTGAGCGTCGAGGTCTCTGATGACGGAAAAACCTCCCCATAATATTATAAGTTACTGTTTCTGTACGAGTATACCGACCGCCGTCATCTTCCTAGCCTTTTCCCAACTATGTTAAGGTCGGCTTTCAGTTTAACCAGACGCATCTGAACACCAGTGTTTCACATAGAACGACTGCCTGTCTGACCTCCAAAACCCAGTAACTGGGTAACACGATACCGATTAGTTAAACTGGTTGGCAGACTACCCGCAACGACTGTCAAAGATCAGCCGCGTCCAACGGCTTAACTTGCTTCCCGAGGCACGGAGGAGTATTGGCACAGTCTAAAAACATACAGTCGTCCGACGAAGCTGTCTAGACAGGGCAATCGTGCGGGGTGTGAGGGGCGAGACGCGGGAAAGCCGCTCCCGCATTGCGAACAAACCGATGTTCGTAGTGCGGGAGGTATTATTCAAGTCTAACGCGTATAGAAATTGTCGGCATTTTTCCAGAGATCTAAAGGCGTCGTCCTACTGTATTAATATTTATACTGTGGTATTGGTATATGTAATTAATGGTCACCCTTCCACACACCAACCTTGTCAAGCGTAACTTCAACCCGTGTGGTACTATTTCACAAGCTCTTCGGTTTCTGTTGATATGTGATATTTGACTGTCGGATTGTACTAAATAGGTATATTACCTACTACCTTTCTTCCATCGGGAATCCAGACGTACTGCAGGTTATCACCCATTCCATGTAGATGTTCCACACATTCGCACGAAGCGCTTTGCCTGTTCCTTCATTATGCGCACAGCCAAGGATAGGAATTCCCTGCCTGCATCAGTGTTTCCGAGTTCATATGACCCCAATCTGTTTAAGTCGCGAGTTAATAGGCTTTTTTCGGGTAAGCTCATTCCATCGTCGACCTCATCTCTGACTGCAGGACAAGATTGAGGTCAAGAGTAGACCCATTATATATATAAAAAAGCATAATATAGCACTAAGCGATATTCACACAGGTCCTGTTAAGGATCTTCCGGCTCTTAGACCACTCAAGCTTAGCTGCTTTGGTGCTGTGGTTTCCTACGGTCTTCATAAATCATATATATTTCTGTAAATAGGTTCATACAAACACTTTAACATGTCTTTGTTTAATTAGAAGGTGAGGCTCTGAGAAGAAACACCGAAAGAAATTCAGAGGTCACAGTATCTTATAAAGTCCAAACAATATCTTGGTCAGATCATGTAAGAACCATGTAGATATTAGTGTCTGAAAAACCAAAAATTCGAAGGCTTGTGACATCTGGGCCCGCGTAGTAGATTATAGCCCATACGCAAAATATGCGCTTAGACGTGGAGTTGCGGATACCAGCCCGGTATCCTTAATCTTTGTCGTGTCGTGTCTGAAATGGTATTTTGAAAGAGCAGCGGTGGCCCAGTGGTGGCGGCCCCAACTTACGAACAGAAAGTTGTGGGTTAAAACCCAGGCAGGCGCATTACTTTGTGTAATTTACTTCATCACCACTGCTCTCAAAAACGGTGAAGGAAAACATCGTGAGGAAACCGGCATGTCCTAGAACCAAAAAATTCGAAGACATGTGACATCTACCAATTCGCACTAGGCCCGCGTGGTAGATCACGCAAAATACGCGCTTTGACGTGGAGTTGCGGATAGCAGCCCGGTATCTTTAATATTTTTAATGGTATTTTGAGGAAAGAACCACACAGATATGAGTAGACCAGATCAGTCAGTGCAAGCATTTGTCAGAAATCGTGAGCTCAACTCGGAACTTGAGGAGCTCCACGTTCTTCAACTGGCACTTGTAGTTTCAATATTGTGTAGGTAACAGTGCCATGCAGGCACCCTTTGGTAGGTACTCAACAATTTCGGCTCAAGACTATTAGGAACTAAAAATATAAGTGTGTATTTATCTACCTTTGTAATATTTTCAATATTACATCCTTAGGTACTTTAAAACATTTATCCTTATATTTTGAACACAATATCTTTATAAATTATAGCTTATGTGATATTCTGAAGTATATAATATAAGTTTTATTATTGTAAAGTTTTATTAAAATCCATTCATCAGTTTTTGCGTGAAAGAATAACAAACATCCATACAAACATTCACGTATATAATATTATCGTATTAGTGACGGTCAAAAGTTTATTGATCAAAACTAACCTAAACGGATAATAAACAAGACATCAGTGCCTAGTGCGAGTTTGTTTTACGTTAACGCGATCGACACGTTCATGACGTTCGGCGCTCCGATTGGCCCGCTCCAAGCTTTTAACCAATCAGAGAGCCAAACGCGGTGAACGTTTCGATCGCGTTAACGTAAAAACAACTCGCCCTTAGGGCACTGCAAGACAGAAATCTCGGGAAAAACCACTGTTTTTCTCCGATTTAATTTTGCTATATTTTAATGTTTAGGTACTGAAAGTTACTTTAAGGGGCCTTTTTATGCACACGATTTAGTAATAATTTGATCTTGAGAAATTGTTATTTTTTTTGGGTTCCGTACCGCAAAAGGTAAATAAAAAAACCCTTAATAGATCACTCTCTTGTCCGTCTGTCTGGACGTGTGTCACCACCGATTTTCTCAGAAGCTGGTGGAGGACCTGACCAGTTAATATTAATACCAGATACCGGATATCTATGCCAGATACGAAGGTCTAAAGTCCCTAATAAGTGTATAAAAATCAAGGTCTTCGAGTCAACACAATAAAAAGAAATGTGCAAATTTAGATTTTCGCGAAAACTTGTAAGTACCTACCAAAATTCTAAATCACGAATTTTGGTAAAATCAAATAAAGGAAAATTTCCAAAATTAAATAAAAACGGTGAAAACTAATATAAGTAGGCAAGTATATTTTGGTACTTGCCTTCAAGCTTTTTACGGCATTACTCGTATTGCAGGGTCCAAAATTTAAAGTGATAAACAATTGTATTTAATAAAAATATAATTATACCATTTACATACCTACTTACCTTCATAGATCTACGAAAATGAGCGATCTCTACTGCCATTAAGCATCATCATTACCAATTCATAAACAAAGGAATTTTCTTGACCAACACGCACAGCTGGGAAACTCCCATATAATTTATAGTCTTTAATTAACTTATGTAAAGCTGAGATAATCAAGTCCGCTGATTCATTCATGATATTTAAAAACATCGGCCTAATCGTTTCCCGATTATGTGGGGGTGGCTAATCTATTAGGATGCACCTGACACCATCATTTTATTATTTAGCCCGAGTTGTCCAACTGCTGGGCAAACGCCTCTCTCCATTCCTACCATCTGTCGCGATTCTGCTCTTTCCAATTCTCAAGGAAGACATCCAGGTCGTCCGGCCATCTCCTTCGTGGTCTGCCGCGGCCCCGTGTCACTGTAGGGCACCAATTCTGGGGTTTACTAGCTCATGGCTCGTTTGGCATACGTTAGACATGTCCTACCCAGTTCCATTTAAGTTGAGCAAGCAGCCTTTCGTGCACAGTCGACTATTTGTATCTGTGGCTGTTTGCGTATCATTTAAATACGAATATTATAAATGAGAAATTAAATCTGGATGTTTGTTTGTTTATTTTACGCCTTTTTAAGACTGAACAGCTGCACGGATCGTATCAAAATTTGGCCAAGAGATAGATCATACCCTAGACATGGACACAAGCTATCTTTTATTTTAGCAATAATATGAAGAACATTCGTCATGATCAAAGACATTAAATACCTAGTAATAGTATTTTAAATTTCTTTGGTCATGATACTTAGACGGTGACAAATGTCTTACCAGTCCATTGTCAGGTGTCAATGGACTAGTCTTTTAAGGCTTAAACTAAGAAGGTGTACAAGATATATTATTATAAGGCGGAACGCACTTTGCACCCGAAGTAGGTAAGGTACCTGAAGGCCGCACGCAAAAAAGACACTACAACAATTGTTTTAAAATGGGAAAGGTAACTAAAAGCTTTGTAGACTTCCTTGTATGAGACCTACCGCTTTTTATTAAAGTGCGCATAAATAAGCATATTTAAGTCTACAAATTATTTCATTGCCAAGAAGAGATTCGTAACCTGTATGGCTGAGGGAGCTGAAAGATTTTGGAGTGGTTAGAAGACCTCCTGCAAAGTAGACCGATGACCTTGGTGGCGAGGCCGCGAAAGTAAGTACTCTCAATGCTAAAAGCACAGGGCTGGTCGTTGTGGCGACGCCTGGGGGATGGCTCATGTTCAGAAGTGGACGTCTTTTGACTGAGATAATTATGACGATAAGCCATGCCATTAAAACGAGCTTTACCAGCCATTAAAACTGTACGTGGGCTACTACTGACCATTTAATACTCAATGATCAAACCCTAGATTGCAGGATCGGTAGAACACTTGCAAAAGCGCAACGAAACAATCTTACGAACAGCCCTAATGCGTGACCCCTTTTGTCAGCGCACTATGACTAAATGTTTCACCTAAGTATTTGAAAACAAAAATAATTAACTTAAACTTACCTTCTGTATCACCGATCACTGTGTGCGCCACTCCAATCAGAGGCAGTTCATCCTTAGGTGCAGGTAAAGCTGAGGCCAGCTTATTCATGTGCCTTCTTCTATACCAAAACGTCACCGTCCACAACACTATAACCAAGAGCAATAACCACACAAACATTTTGTTACTTATTATGCGACACTTGTAACAAAAGTACGCGTAGGTTTAAAGAGTTGTTAGTACAGGAACATGTTTTGCGCGTGCGCCGACTTGCTTGCAATTGAATTACGTGAAGGAAAATCTTCCCCATATATACTTTGCCTACTGCGTCATGTCTATATAGTATTAAGCTATAATAACATGGTTAAGGACCTTCCGGGTCCCAGGCCACAAAAGCTTGAGTGCTTTGGCTTGATAGTCTATACTAAGTCTCTAGCTACAGTATAATATTTTAAAGAGGAAATATTTGTAACTATGTATGTAACGAATAAACTTAAAAACTTCTGGAACGATTTGAAAAATTCTTTCACCATCGGGAAGCTACACTATCCCGAATGACATTGGCTACTTTTTATCGCTGTACTCCCTCGGAAATGGTACAATTTCGGGTAAAAGCGCGCGACGTCCACTAGTATTGTATTGAATAGAACTTACTCTTTATTTTATACCATAAAAAAGAGGTTAGATAATTCTCATATTGCTCAAAATACGTCACCAAAAAAAACAAAAACAGATTTTACCTTAGACTATATGTATGATCCAGAGGTAGTTAGTTAAGTATAGTTGAGTTGTTGGATGTGAGTTGACGAATACCATAGACTTCCCGATAATTTAGTTTATTCGTAATAGTTACACGAGATTTCTGTTGGATGCTAATCCGCGGTTATAGCGCTACGGCAGCTATTGGTCAACTAACTAATTATAATTATACATTATAAAAGTAAATAAAACGTGCAGCTTAAAGTAGGTCGCTGCGTTAGCAATATGATTTGCCTGTTCGTGTACCGTACATGCTCCCTAGGGAAAAGTGGGATACACATTCCATTACTGAGCGATGAAGTCTATGGTTTTCGTCAACTCACATCCAGCAACTCAACTATACTTAACTAACTACCTCTGGATCATACATAAAAGTGGTCCTTCGAGCCGGAAGCTTGCGGAAACTTCGCAACTTTGCTGAACAGTACCTGCGGTGATACAACTCTACTCTACCAACGGTCAAATCTACAACTAATAACAATGGTCCAGAGCGCATCGGAGCTAATAAGCCGTCAAGAGGGGATCTTCAGAGACTTGAAGCTCTTTTGCACCAATTACCGGAAGGACAGTCCCACCAGGAAGAACTTAACGTACTTGGAGGAGCGTCTTTCCCGGCTGAACAGTAACTGGGAAAAGTTTGTACATAATCATCAACTACTGGAAGAGTCTGGAACGACAGACCTTCAATACTTCAAGGACGACATCTTCAACAATACGAAAAAGATGTATGAAGAAGTGCTGCAAGACATGTTGAAACGTAAATCGGAACTGCCGTCTGCATCTACTCGAAGGACCACTTTTATGTATGATCCAGAGGTAGTTAGTTAAGTATAGTTGAGTTGTTGGATGTGAGTTGACGAAAACCATAGACTTCCCGATAATTTAGTTTATTCGTAAAAGTTACACGAGATTTCTGTTGGATGCTAATCCGCGGTTATAGCGCTACGGCAGCTATTGGTCAACTAACTAATTATAATTATACATTATAAAAGTAAATAAATCGTGCAGCTTAAAGTAGGTCGCTGCGTTAGCAATATGATTTGCCTGTACGTGAACCGTACACTATATACCTCATCTAAGAGATTTTACCCTTCGTGGAAAACTAATGACAGAAAAAAAAATTACACTTATAAAAGTCAAGTTCGCTTATACGGTACAGCATTCTGCCTGATGAAAGAAGCAATAAAACAATACATTTTAGTATTTAAAAAATCTGGGCTAAAATCTAGGTACCTACCTACGGCTGTGCAACACATAGAAAACCCCAAAGCAATACCTGTTATTATTCTACTACCTTGCTCTAATTTACTTATTTAATTTATGCCACCACCAAGCGATTCATCACTCATGACGTAACTAAACGTTTATTGTAATAAGCACGTGAAAAGACACGCGGTTAGGTGGCTCATGTCAAGAATAACAAACAAGGAGCAATGCAAACATGTACTTTTGGACATGAAATGAAAACAACGCAGAAGACTAGCCGAGCTCGGATAGAAACGCTGATCTCTCAATTTTTTAGTTTTATTTTAATCTTGATTGGTTATAAGAAGATTTGATCAGACATGATCATCATGATCATGCCATCTCCATCAAGACGGACGAGAAAAAAATACAACATAAATAATCTTATATTTACCCACCACATAAATAAACTATCTTTTTCTTAATGTACGGTTAACTAAATCCAATAGCATTTTGGCTTCCGCTAACATAGGGTAGGCCAAAATGTGGTTACACTCCCAATTTTCGGGCTCCAATTGGTTTAAATCAATTGAAATCAATCTACACTGACCTGCAAAATCAAACATTACTCTTTTAAAATTTTAATACGGAGAATGGGAGAATTGGCTATAAAACGTTTTTTTATTATTTTAAATCTCCAACTTTTATACCTAGTTCAGAAAAATATAATTAAACTTCTAATTAGTACCTTAGCGTAGTAACTGAGCGATTGGCTGCTGATCTATGTGCCGTGGGTTCTATGTCGTTACGGTACAAATATTTCAAAAGTATCAAGTCTTGGCTATTTGTGGATGTAGGTTTAGATATTTATAAACGCACCACGATAAAGGAGGAATTCCTAGCCTGGGGCAAAGTTTTATTATACTTAGGTTGTTGCTTTGAAACTGTTCAGTAGCAACTCGAAGTATGTTAGGTACCCGGTTGATGACAATAGGTAGGTTGGTGGCATGAGACTTGAACATATTTTTTTAGGGTTCCGTACCGCAAACGGAACCCTTATAGGATCACTTTGTTGTGCGTCCGTCTGTATGTCATGCCCGTATATCTCAGAAGTGCGTCAAGGTACTACTTAAATCTACAGACCCTTGCAGCTGCAGCTGTGAAAAAAAAAACAAATTTCTAAATTAATGTAAAAAAAAATACGATTATGTCACAAAAATCGTATATATTTCGATTCTCTCAAGGTCTCAATGGAATCAAAATTCATACGGTGTTTTTCGTTGACCCAGAACTATGAAATTTGAAACCGTACCATACCGTCAAACTAATTACAAGTAGGTATAGGTACAGGGAAAAATAAAAAAACTATAGTTTTTTTATATAAACCATTAAAATGATATACTTACTTTACTTACTTGCTTAAAAACTGCGATAGTGATTCCTGAACTACTTATAAGATGTACCTACCTACGTACGGAACCCTTGGTGGGCAAGTGAGACTCGCATTTGTCCGGTTTTTTTTTTTCAAACAACAAAGGTGGTGAAATATTGGCGTAGGTACTATAGGTACACCTCTGCCTAACCCTTTAACGGAATAAAGGCGTGATGATATTATAGTCAGTATCCGTATAACTTAATGGTTTCAGAAATTCATCAATCTGTCCAGTGACAGGTATGTCTACTTAATCATCTGATGATTACCCGCACAATAGCAGTAACACAATGTGTCGTGTCAATTACATACAAAGGCAGGTTGAGGTATGCCTTCATGATACCAATTAACTTATAATTGTTTAACTTCATTAAAACACGGCTTACACCGCCACATTGTCGTGTGACACGTGTACGCGTATACACAACGGGGCGTTTATGTGCCTTTAAGGGGTCGTTATGCTGAAATAAGTCGAACTTAAATAACTTAAAAATAAGTAGATATGTTTAGAGACATGAGGAACAGGATGTAAAGTTCCTCATCCACCGTAGAAAAGGAATGATCCGCCGACTGGGCGGGCGTTGTGTCTGGTGGACTATACTACTGCCCGACCACGTTTAATCACGCGAATAACTTTAACATCGCGATGTAGGATGTAGTATTAATAGTAATTATCTTTATTCAGAACAATCAGTATTGTGTCGATCATATTGATAATAATTTATACAATTTTATTTACAATTATACTTAAAACTAGATTCAATTAAAATTCCAAAAATACTAAAATTAAATTAAAAATTTAAAAAACCCCCACCGCAAAAAAGTAAAACATTTAAAAAGTTAAAAATAACACTTTCCTATCGTTGAGCCATGAAATTTTACGTAACGTCGTAACCCCTCTTTTTTTCTCTATAAAAATAAGCAATGTCAAAAAAAAAGAGATTAAGATGTCAGTCTTTAATTCGTATTTGGCGAGATAGATTTCGGTAGGTACATAAGTATTAATTATTTAGCAGGATTGTATTTGATTAAGTATTTATATTTTTCAATACACCACGGTCAAAGTCAAATAATTTATGACAATTAGACTGCTAAAAAGTACTTTTTCATCCCACCATCTCGGAAAGAGTATTTTTAATCTTCATTATCTGAGTGGAAAAGCCGTTTTTATTCTCTAGAGGATAAAGTAAATTGAATTTCATTCATTATTTATATTAATGACCTTCCGATGGTAACTTCTTCTAAAATGACATTGTTTGCCGACGATAGTACCGTGCTATATACTGGACCCACAATGACATCATTAGAAATTGACGTTAATAATTCACTGACATCTATAATTCAATGGCTTGACATAAACAATTTAAAGATAAATTTAAATAAAACTAAAATAATGAACTTTAAGCAGAGAAAACAGAGCAATGTTAATGTTAATAACGTCGGATATGCAATTAAAGAAGTAGATACAACGAAATTCTTAGGGTTACACTTAGATAATAAAATGAATTGGAAGTCACATATCAACCATATTTGTACAAAGCTCAGCCAGTATGCTTACGGTCTATACAGACTAAGAAATGTAACTAATTTATACACATTAATAACTGCTTACCATAGTTTCGTTTCCTCCACATTGCGTTATGGTATTATATTTTGGGGCAACTCAACAGACTGGGCATTAGCATTTAAATCACAAAAACGCTGCTTACGATCAATTTTTCACCTCAAACAAACGGACTCATGTGTTCCCTATTTCAAAGAGCACAAATGACTGCCCTTGCCTTGCATCTACATTCTGGAAACCGCAATTTTTATTAAAAACAATCCAGAACTATTTAAGAAAACTCAAAGAGCTCGTCATGCTGGCAAATTGTGTGTAGTGGCCAGTAAAACTGCCCTGATGCACAAAAGTATATTTTGCAAAGCTGTTCATATATATAATAAATTACCTAAGGATATGAGAGAAACTAACAATATAAAACTATTTAAAAAATATGTGCATGATATGCTTGTGCTCAAGTGCTACTATTCTCTACAAGATTATTTTGATGACAAGTCCAGCAATGCTTAGAGTTTAGATTTGCATATTAATCCATATGTTTTTAATGACATTACTTTAAGACATCTTTTTTAATTATTTTATTTGTAATACCTTTTAACGTAATAATAGATAAGCGAACACTGAGACATTTTATTAAGATATTGCAATTTAAAAATTATCAATTACTATAATAATTTGCACGCCTTATATGGTAGAATATGGTTTAAGAAACTGGATAACTTATGACTGTTATGACTTGTAAGATCTTTATATACACCTATATACAAATAAATAAATAAATAAATTTAGAACATCGTGTGCACTAAGTTTGTGAATAAAAAAAAACATTAAACCTATTTACTGCTACCTCTATGGTGCCGAATATATCATTCAACTTTTTTTTAATTTGTTAAAAACTCAGACTCGGAACCTTCTTGGTGTTCTTTTTTCAATTTGCTTTGTACGCGGTTCTTTTCACGTCATTGTTAAACCTTATAGAAACAAGAAACTTGAAAACAAGTGGAAAAACTAAAATGAGTGATTCTAGCGACGAGGAAGACGCCAACAGAATTGACTGAAACTGTTAATAATGCGCAAATGAGCTTTCACCCTCAACAATCACGCGAGAAGTATTTAATTTTTGCATTTAGTCATTTGCTCGCTGAGGTGGAATGAAAAGTCACGTGTTGCACTCGAGTGCAAAGATTTTTCACCTCGTGCTCTTTTGATTCCCTCGCTAACGCTCAGGATTCTAATTTTGAATCACTCGCTGCGCTCGTGATTCAATTTTAGAATCCTTCGCTTGCTCGGTCATCAAAATTGAACACGCGGTTAAAAAGCAACTTTGCACTCTTGTATAACAAATAACTATTGAACTTCAGACTAGAAAGTTAAAAGCATAAAAAATATTCTAGTTGCCCCTTCCAAAAGGTAGTTTTGTATAGAGAAGAATGGGCAAAAAAATACATAGGTAGGTAGTAACTTTTTAAAATAAATAGGTTTTACAATACTTAGTTAACAGCCTTCTGAAATTTGACGAGGATGCAGAACAACACGTTATAAGTATGTCAAAGGTATGAGACCTCTAACTTTTCGGATTTATGTGCGCAAGTGACGATTCTCGCCACGGGTGTCATTGATAGCACGTGTGTTAGGATTTTTTCGGTTATTTTCGAGTGTTTGTTGATACTTTTGAGTCGTGTTATTATCTATTTGTGTTGTCCTTGTGTTAGTAAACAATAACAGTACTTACCGTACTGTTATTGTCCTATAATAACGCCCTTTTATAAAGATGGACAGAACTAAACCCCCCGATCCTCCCGATATTCATCCTTCTTCTCGTATCAGGTCCCAAAATTCACTTTCGCAATTTGCAGATGTTGTGTGCAGCGTTACAGATATGGATTTATCCCAGTCCCAAATTATACAAAACTCTCGTAAACGTCCCGTTCAAGAAGCAAATATTTCTACTCCTACCCCCCCAAATAAACAAATAAAAACTCAAATTGGCCGTGCCAAATATTCGGCAATGGATAAAGCCCCTTTTGTGGTCCACGTCTCTCGCGTTGACTCCCAACCAAATGCTGGCACTACTTTACACCCTGTCAATTTTGGAAAATTTTTATTGACCAACAAAATAGCAAACATTGTTCTTGGTGGCGTGAACAGAGTTGGTAGAAATCGCGTTTCTGTTGAGTTTGGCTTCCCTCAGGATGCCAACTCTTTCTTGGTTAACACTTTGTTAACTAAGTACGGTTATACTGCTTCCATACCCACATTCAACATCACAAGGATGGGTGTAGTAACAGGTGTTCCCTCTGATATTTCAGAGGAGGAGGCTATTACCTATTTGTCTGTTCCCTCAGGTTGTGGGAAAATACTGAAAGTTCGGCGTATTAATCGAAAAGTTCAGAGAGACGGTGTTACAGAGTGGAAACCCACTGAAACATGCGTAATAACATTTGATGGGCAAGTGTTACCTGCCAGAATTTACTGTTGTTACACATCCCTCCCAGTCTAACAGTATATATTTCCCACTATCCAATGTCGCAAGTGTTGCAGATTTGGACACGTAGCTAACCTATGTAGGTCTAATCCACGCTGCAGTAAATGTGGCCATGATCACCCAGGTGATGGTTGCAACATTTCTGAGGGCGAGGCCTTCTGTGTGCTTTGCTCGGGGGATCATTTTGCCAATAGCAGGTTATGCCCTGAGTATGGTAGGCAGAAAGCCATTAAGACAGTTATGGCTGAGAAGTCTATTTCATATGCTGAGGCCAGCAAGCGCATCCCAATAGCTTCCCGCAATTATGCCAACATCGCCAAAACTCCGGCTTCTCAGTCATACCGCAAGACCATTACGCTCAAACCCAAGTCTCACGCCCCCCTTTCCCCATCCTATGATAAAACTGCTCACCACCAAATTACTAGCACCCCTCAACCTTCACAGCCTAATGGCTGCGCTCTTAATTATGATAATAACTCTTCAAATAATAGTGCCTCTTCTATTATTGAATTACTCATCAAAATTTTACCTACCATTCTTTCTTCTTCTCATACTCAAGTACCGTCCAACGTTGCCGAACAAGTTATATATCTTTTAACTAATATTAAAAATGGCTTTACGCCAAGTTTTCCTTCAGTGGAATGTGAGGAGCGTGTGGCATAAAAAACACGACCTTATATTCCTCTTAAACAAGTACAAGCCATTGGCTTGTTCCATAGCTGAGACTTGGCTTACCCCAAATCTCAGTTTCCGTATACCACATTACAACATCCTCAGATGTGACAGATCAGATGGTTATGGAGGGTCAGCCCTCTTTGTGAACAATAGAGTCCCACTCCTGCTCACCCTTTCCCTTCCCTTGTGGGCGACATGAGCATTGTTGCAGGGAAAATCGAAGGTATCACAGTGTTTTCTATTTACATTGCACACCCCCACCATAATTTTCTATCATTATTAAAGGACGCCCTTTCAAATGTTCATGGACCGCTACTCGTCATGGGCGACTTTAATTGCCATCACTACAGATGGGGATCGGAACGCTGTGATGCCTTTGGTGCTGCCCTAGTTGAGATTATTGATGACTTAGATCTCTGCATTTTGAATAATGGCTGTCCAACACGTAGATCTCTTCCAGGTCAACAAAAGAGTTGTGTAGACCTTACATTCTGTTCGGTTGAACTAGCTGCATCAACCCACTGGGAATGTACAACCTTATCGCATGGTAGTGATCATTACCCCATTGTTATATCTCTGTTTAATAAATCTTATTTAGAAAAGACTTGTCCTCCACTTATGAAGTATAACTTGGCTAATTCAGATTGGTCAGGATACGCATCTTTATTGGAGGATAAAATTAATGCTCTTCCAAATTTAAACTCAAATTCTCTTGATTTGTCTGATCACCACCATGCCAACTCTTGCTATGAGAGTTTACTCACAGCCATTACCTCAAGTGCAGATTCTAGTTTTCCACTGAAAAATAGTGCACGAAATAAAATTCCTTCACCCCCGTGGTGGGACCCAGAATGCACTTCAGCTGTCAGGAGTAGGGATGAGGCGGAGCAGTGCTACAATGCAGATATGAGCATGGAAAACTTATTAGCATATTGCCAGCTCAATGCTAGAGTCAAACGTCATCTTCGAAAGAAAAAGCGTGCGGGTTGGGTAAAGTATTGCACTTCTTTATCCCCCTCTACCCCAATATCATTAGTCTGGAAAAATATCAACAGATTCAGGCGCGGGTGTTCCCCATCAATCTCCGCACCAATATCTAGGGAAACAGCTGAACTTTTTTTTGACAAGATAGCACCATCTTATGTACCATTTTTAACTGAATGTCAGACTGTTCCTTTACATAATGTATCAGAAGACCCTTTTGACGCACCATTTACTCTGGACGAATTAACAGTGGTACTGAGACATGTCCGAGACACAGCTCCGGGTATTGATGGTGTGCCATACTCTTTTATTACACATTTTGGAGTTAATGCTAAAATTTACTTTTTAAACCTTTTAAATTTTTGTTATACCTTTGGTTGGATCCCAGATCAGTGGAAATTACAAGTTATTATCCCCTTACTGAAACCAGGCAAACATGCTGATGATCCGAATGGCCTTAGGCCAATCGCTTTGTCTTCAGTCCTAGTCAAAATACTAGAACACCTTATTAAAACCCGCCTTGAGTGGATTGTTGAATCCAGAGACTTACTGCCGAAATGTCAATTCGGTTTTAGGAAAGGGCTTAGTACAATGGATAGCGTCAGTGTTTTAATTACGGATATTCGTTTAGCTTTCTCTCAAAACGAATCGGTTGTGGCCGCGTTCCTTGACATCTCCTCCGCATATGACAACGTACTTCTTCCTGTGCTCAGGCAAAAATTGCTACAGCTGAGCCTTCCGGCTAAGATGATACAATGCATATGTGAACTTCTATCGTCCCGCTCACTGGTTCTGAGAGTCCAAGGAGAGGAATTCGACCAAAGACGCACATGGAGGGGGCTCCCTCAAGGCTCTGTCCTCAGTCCTATATTATACAATCTATACACATCCAATATTGAGTCCTGCCTGAATAACAATTGCCAGATATTGCAATACGCCGATGATATAGTTTTGTACGTGACAGATGCTTCCATCATAGACGCTGCGTCATCCTTGTGCCTCTCTTTGGATTCTTTGAATCAGTGGCTATCGAACCACGGTCTGTCCTTGTCAGCATCAAAAAGTGCGGCAGTAATTTTCTCTCGCAGAAGATGTATCCCTCATATCTCAGTGAGCACTTTAGGCCAGTATATTCCCTTAGTTAATAAAGCCAAATTTTTAGGCGTTATTTTAGACTCAAAATTAACGGGTAAACATCATATAAATTCACTTATTAAAAAATGCGAAAAAGTCATCTCAATTTTAAAAGTTCTTGCAGGAGTCTGGTGGGGAGCTCACCCCTACACCATGAAACTAGTATATAACGCTTTAGTACGTAGTGTTTTAGATTATGGTACATATCTCCTGATTCCTTGTAATAAAGGTGCCTTGACTGGACTGGATAGGGTACAGTCCAAATGCCTTCGAATTATCTCAGGTTGTATGACGTCGTCCCCCATCAACGCGTTGCAAGTCGAGTGGAACCCCCCTTGGCTCTGAGACGGCAATATCTCGCTTCCCGTTTTCTGTCCAGATTAATATGTCGATCTTCTCATCCCCATATAGTTAAATTGAACGAATTAGATGCTCTAAGTAGAACCTCAAATTATTGGAAAAATAAAGAAATTCCTCTAACTCTGATAGCCTTTAGATATATAAAAAATTTAGTATGCCCAGTAGTTCAGTATCCCAGACTACCTCTTTTTGATTTTGCTTATAATGTTTTATGTTTCCTACCGAAAATTGTTTTTGATATCGGTATTTCCAAAAAATCCCTATCAGCTAACTCGACTTTCAATGCGGTGGTGGGTGAACGATGGAATGGTTTTCAGCAGTTTTTTACGGATGCTTCGAAATTTCCAGATCTTAACCACACTGGCGCTGCAGTTTATTATCAATCATCTAGAATCATTTTACAATTTAAATGTCCCAAGGAGGCTTCTATATTTACCGTTGAATGTGTGGCTATTTTGGAAGCTTGCCTCTTTATTGAATCACATCAAAACATTAAGCAAGCTGTTATTTTTACTGATTCCCTTAGTTGCCTACAAGCTTTAATCCAAAATCCTTTTAAAAGTAAACTGCACAATCCCCTCATTTTAAAAATCAAAAAAAGTTTGTTGTCTTGCACTAACAACCAAAAAGATGTTCAGTTAGTTTGGATACCTAGTCACTGTGGCATCAAGGGTAATGAATGTGTTGATATTTTGGCTAAAGATGCTTGTTCATCGGTAACGGCAGATCTCAAACACAATGCTTATCAGGGTTATGATCTATTGTCCATTCCTAAAGTGAAACTCCAGTATTCTTGGCAGGAACAGTGGAATCTGTCTAGTAGGAAGAGGGGCAGTTTTTTTTACGCAGTAGAACCAACCATAAAACCAAAACCCTGGTTCTTCAAATCCAAAAAAGTCTCCAAACCCATCATATCTACCCTCTGTAGAATTCGTTTAGGTTTTTGTTGTTCCCCTGTTTTTTTACAAAAAATCCGCGTTCGTGACTCGTCTCTCTGCGAGTGCGGGTTGGCGGAGGGTACGTTGGACCACATATTTTTCGAATGCTCAAATAACGTCCCACCTTTAGATCTATATAAACGTCTCCCCAAATTTATGATTCCTCTTCCAATTAACTTTCCCTCCCTCTTAACATATTCCTCCCCAGAACTGCTTGTGGCGTTGATAGTTTTTATCCGTCACAATAATATTAAATTGTGAGTTGCTGCCATTGAGCTGTGTGTCTGAATGTGGTATAATTTATATTAAATGTTCTAACAACTATAATATGTATGTACCTGTATTTTATGTTTGTTTCAGTCCCATACTAACCCATGAAGATCTACATCGAGTTCAACCGTATCAATTGAAGTTTTTAGTGCCTAGTTTTTTTTTTTTTTTACACACTTGCTTTTCAATTCACTGTAGACATTGGCAGAATAGTCGACATCGGCTTTGTTTGCCATAACAAAAAATAGAATAGAATATGTGCGCAAGTAATGCATAATTATCACTTGCTTTAAAAACGGTGGAGAAAAACATCGTAAAGGTAGCTTAAGTCTCGGCTTGACTTTATGCAGAGTCAGTTTATAAATTGAAAGTTTTTTGTTGATTCTGTTGTATATTTGAGAGCTTTGGGCGCGAAAGTGTCGTCGTGCAAGTGCAGTTCGACACTGGACTGATTCACAGATTGGAAAACCAATACGCCTCTTGCATAGATTGCTATCTAGTACTTAGTCCCTTTTACGGAGTACGTACGGAATACATAATTTTAAGAACTGCCCGCTGAGCTCGTTCCTCCCTAAGTGTAGCGACATCTATCTCGCCACATACGAACTATCCTACATCGCGGTATCAAAACGTATACAAGTTCGCGACAACAACCGTCGGGCAGTAGTTAGCCCACCTGACTTGACCAGACACAACACCCGTCTGGTCGGAGGATCCTCCCTTTTCAATGGTGGATGAGGAACTTTACACCCTGTTCCTCATACCTCCATCACGGTTTTGAAGGTCCCACCCCAGACCGGAATACAGTAAGTGATGAGTAACAAACATCCATCCATCCATCCATCCTCACAAATTTTCGCGTTTATAATATTTGTAGGATTAGTAGGAAGTAGGATAAATTATCGTGTAGGTATCTCATAACTGCATGCCATGACGTCATCATCTGCCGAACCTTACCCAGCTATGTTGGGGTCGGCTTCCAGTGTAACCGCGTATGCAGCTGAGTACCAATGTTTTACAAGGAGCAACTGCCTACCTGTCCTCCACAAAAGCCGGTCAGCAGCTAGTTAGGTATTAATAAATATTAAAAGGTATCAATTTCTATAGGTAAACAATAATAATTATCGTCCTTATTAATTGTGAGTAAATAATACTCATATTTTACAAGTGATTAAGTTATCTTAACTTATGGAAGTAGATATTAACGGTAAATTATTGTTGTTGTTGTTATTGTCGTCAGTTCAAGTTGAAGCTACTAAAAAAACAATATTTTACTATTAAAATTTAATTAGGCGCAAGTAGGTTTTCTTATTCTTATCCTTAACACTTAACACCATGGGTAGGTACACGTGTAAATAGGTGTACCTTCTTACAACCCAAAAATACTTTACATTATATTTGTATTTACTTACGGTGTACCTAATGTTATTTGTAAGTTTATGATACTTATTTGATGCACTAAGGCGGTTAAGGAATTAAACACATTGCCGCGTAATTAGGACACGTTAGGTTTTAAAGCACAAGCGACAGCGGGATGCGGGTAATAAAACACATACTCGATAACACTTATGCATTGTATTTTTACTTTCAGTGGAAATACTAGAGCTAAGCTAATAAATACACACATGTTGTGACGACAAAAGACTAACGACAAAAAACATTGCTAAATACAAAGAACACTGCTACTACGCTTGTTTTACATCTAATTGCTCTGTTTAGTAATTTAAAATAATAGATAGTTGCGTACAAGTAATTATTTAATACTACATCACGAGACTTCCAGGTACTTTAAATACCTTTGAGGATCGGAAATGCCATTCTAACAATTATAGTGTAACATAGAATTCCACGGTGGTTAGGGGGCATCCATTTAATATTACTTGAGTTCAAAAAAAGAAGCGGGCAGTCGTAAACAATCTCATGTTACCTTTTAATAAAAAAAAATGCCGCTTTTTCAATTTATACGTATGTGCTTTCTAAGTTTATATAAGACATTCATTGACATCAGTGAAGGAAAACATCGTAAGGAAACCTGGACCTGGTCCAGTTAATAATATATTAGTTTGGAATCACCAATCCGCCGCGTGGTGATCGATGCTCGTGCCTTTTCTGTATGAGAAGAAGCCTTTGCTCTGCTGTGGGATAGCAACAGACTGGTATTAGTTCATTAAACCCCAAGATTAGAGGACACCGGTGTCCGCGCTGTCATTGTCTTTCTATTGCGTCTCTAATTGACACGATTGAAAAGATTAAATATTTCCTTTTTAGGTCATATTTGGCTAACATAGACTATCTTAGTGTTGTTTAATAATTACAAGGTTAAGCTTAAGTGAGAGAGCGGACTAAAGTCGAAGAAAAGGGCAGACAAAATCCCACCAGGAGGGCTTCCTAAGTAAGAGAACTTTGTCTCTAAAACATTGTGAGGAAATCAGCATGCCTAAGAGATATTTTTCTCGACCGCATATGAAGCCAAGCCAGAGGCGCATGGGTGACAAAATTTCCGACAATAGTGTCAGAAATTTTGTCACCCATGCGCATTCAATTCAAGAGCAATTTTTACAGAATACTCTTAAAATGACCCCGTAGGTGAAGTGAAAACAAATTGCTGTCATTCCAGAAGAAAAAGAACTTGGACTCTTATTTAAGTCACTATAACAGACGTCACGCGGTTTCACCCGCGTAGTTCCCGGTCCCGTGGGAATACAGGGATAAAAAGTAGCTTATGTCACCCGGGGATAGTGTAGCTTCACAACGGTGAAAGAATTTTACAAATCGGTCCAGGAGTTTCGGATCCTATTCAATGCAAACAAACAAACAATCAAACCAGGAAAGGGTTGATTGTTTTATAATTATAATATTAGTATAGATAAGCAATAGATTATAATTATCAATACAAATCATAAACATTAAATAACTTGCCTTTTACAGTTATGTCAATATACAATCGCAGGTTTATTGAAGGTACGTTTATTTAATTGAACAAGCACGAATTTACATTTATATACAATACATAGTTGTAAAACACTTTTACGATTCGATTTATTATACTTATTCATTTGACTGACCATAGCAATAGTTGTGTGTGACCCACAAGAAACCAAAGGTTGAAAATTAATTATCGGTTTGTTACTCATCGATGCTTTAATTGATTTGATTTAAAGATTTATATTAAATAGAACCTAAGCTTAGTGAGGGTATTTTATTTAATTAAACCTACAATTGGACACTTGTTTTAAAATATACCTAACATAATATATGAAAAATAAAATTTGAAAAAAAAACCGACTCCGAACCTCCTAGAGATTTCAAAATTCCAAACTTGCAAAATACTTGCATAATACTTGAATAGGTTAAAGATATCTAAACACTTGTAGGAATATACAGGAAAGTGCTAATCTACTTTCGTTGTTACACTGAAATCAGTGTTCGGTAGATCCGTGTCCTTCGTGTCGGTGACGAACTGTAACAGTATGATCAGGTACGTATAAACTGCTTGTGACCACTGTAACAAGAAATACTTCGTTACACACTCAAATCTTCCCGATAAAGTGAAATATTCGTGCTCTACTTTTTTACCAAATTAACTATACAGGGTGGCAGGGACATCGACGCGCAAACGTCGTGAAAAGGTTGCACCTGATGCCATAAATGAAATTACGAAGGTCATTCATCTCGGAAATGGCTGGTTAAAAAAATATCGTACAGACTAGACCGCGCGCCGCCCGGTGCGGTGGCGTCCTTTGTGGCCGACAATAGAATGTTGGCATTAGGTAGAAAGCGAAAAGCGAAGGCACCTACTATGCTAGTGTTGACCTCGCATTTGAACTTTAGAAAAACAGCTGATCAGGTAGCCCTTTCCTGTTTTACTTTCATTGCTGGTTTAAGTGAAACAAGTGAATTTACAAAATCTCATTGGAATAGGTAAAAATAATGTTTATATACAGTTTACAGTAAAAAAAAATGCAAAAAAAAACGTAAAATTTAAGGAAAAGCCGACGAAAAATTTCAACGCAGGGGGGTCCAGAATCATGTACTGAATCCATGGTAAGCGGATGTGCGTCGATGTCCCTGCCACCCTGTATAGTGCGGGGTGCAAAACACAACATACGAGAGTCTCACTAAAGGTTTTTATAATTATTGGAAAGTAAAAAAAGACGCGGATGATAAATTAATTTGTTTACCGGGATGTAGGTGTAATGGTTGGTGGGCCTGACTGCTATGCCGGTGGTCGAGGTTCCATTCCCGCCCAAGACAAATGGTTGTGTGATGAACACAATCATTTGTTCTGTGTCTGCGTATAATTTATTTATAATAAGTATGTACCTACTTATTACTAAATTGTAGGCATAAGAAATACAAAAAATAGAAGAATAGGGAAAAGAATTAGAATATACGAAGAATAGGTTTTTTGTATTGTATAATTAATTGTATATTGTAGGTATTGCAATGTATTTTTGTTGTTGTATTTATTGTGAATTTGTGATGATTATCAATGGTCTAGTACCTACCTACTCATAGCAACTAAATGGCGTTGCGTGAAAGTTGTGGAATATTTAAATGTAGATATTATATTTTAATTGTAATTAAAGAACTCTTTAGGAAATGAGGTTAAAGGTACCAATTTCTTTTCACAAATTGGCGGCAATTTAAAAGTGCGTGTCGTGCGTCGGAATTAATATGACTGATTACGGCTTTCGTTGTAGTCAACAAAATTGTTATACTAGACTTCGCTGGGCATTTACGCCGAAGCCCTTTCTCATGCTACTGTTTTGAACTAGTTTTAATAAGTTAAAACGTGGTTGAAGCTATAACGTCCTTCTACGGCGACCACTGAAGTTAACGTTATTACTTATAAGAGTACCTATTAATAGGTAGGTAACACATAAACAGACTGTCCTTGATTATATGAGTCTTACAGGAACATTGGGGCATTAGAAAGCTTTGCACCAAATGGCAACGCTCCAAAAGCAGAAGCTTCTGATAAAACCTCAACTCAATCTCCAGCCAGAATCTTATATTATCTATGGAAAGTATGGATAAGGTGAGTCGTCCTCCTAAAGTGCAGATCTTACGACTAAAAAAATCTAGAAATCCAGAGGAATTCGCTCTATGAACCCTAACCCGCCGTCCACTGGCGGCATGGTACAACAAGGGACTTTTACATTACCTACAGATAATTTCAAATCCTATTTAACACTGTTAGTGTTAAGACTCACATTTCATTGATACGCCACAGCCTGCATCAGTCGGTACAGTCTGTAGTCAGTGCTCTGTCAACCCGAAATGTAGACGCTTAGCATGATA
The DNA here is from genome assembly GCA_921972225.1 of Euplexia lucipara. NCBI lineage: Eukaryota > Metazoa > Arthropoda > Insecta > Lepidoptera > Noctuidae > Euplexia > Euplexia lucipara. The sequence goes on along the minus strand of OV179144.1, from coordinate 8,261,881 downwards.
AAATAAGATCTCAAATCATTTGCACTTACTAAAATACCCTACCGCATACCGTGTCGTGCCGTCAAAGTAGCCGGGACTTAAAAATGCCATGGCTATATTCGAAGAAGACATGGAAGAGACCCTTAAAGAAAGTGGTTTTACTGCTTCCATAAGTGGTTCGATCGCATGTAACATTGCTACTTACAAAGGAACGGACATTAGGTATTATAAGGTTTTACGAACGGAAATTAATATCATAAGGTTAGAGAACCACGGAGCAAATGATGTATGGCCTACAGATAGGTAGGTAGTTGTTATTAACAGCCAGCCTAGTGCTGTTTGTGTATGCGACCAGGAAAATTTTCTAGTGAGGAGCAACGTTTTTGGAACTAGCAGACGTCACGCGCCTTTTGCCCGCGTAGATCCCGTTCCCGTGCGAAGACAGGAATAAGAAATAGCCTACGTCACCCGGGGATAGTGTAGCTTTCCAACGGTGAAAGAATTTTTCAAATCGGTCCAGTAGTTTCAGAGCTTATTCAATGCAAACAAACAAACAATCAAATCTTTCCTCTTTGTAACATAATTGAATATAGAAAAGAGGTTCGTTCAGTGAATCATTCAGTTTGGACGATCTAAAAACTTTCAGTTTGACCCTCGTATAAGAGATCTAAACGCTTTGATCAAAATAGTCCATATAACTAGTCTGCTTCGCATCGGTGACGAACTGCAGAAGTATGATCAGGTAAGTCGACACTGAACGCGAAAACTGAAACAAAAAATACTTACTTTATTAAAGCGTGAGTGGCAGTGGAGCGAGCAATCCTCTGACATCAACATCATCAACTTTATGTAAACGACAATAAAGGTGACTTTGATCCAAAATCAGAGGTATCTTGATCGCAGATTAGGTAAACCTGTGCAATGTGCTTTGTGCAGTTATGTCAGGCGCGGATCCACCGCTATGGGCACGATGGGCATGCCCTTATCCCTAATATAGAGATGAGTGAGTGCAAGAAATCTCCCTCTCCCTTCCCGCAGCCTCCTTTTGCGAGACGACCGTTTGGCAGAAGGACACCACCGCGTCTCAGAACTCATCACTGCCGACCATAGCCTCTACTACGGTCGGCAGCGACAAGTCACTGCTTATACCAGCCCCGAGGCTGCCTGTGTGAACTTATATATTGTACAAACCATTTTGGCTTTCTTTGCAGGAATGGAATCAGCCACTCCATAGTCAGGCCAGTGCTTGGCCTAGTTTTGAGTGGCCGTGACCACAGGCTTTTTTGGGAGCTAGATCCACGCCTGAGTTACTTTTTGTATAGACCGAAGTAAACCTTTTATCTAACAACCCAATCCCAACCAATTCATCAGTTTTTAACACCTCTTTATAGATTGACTCACCTGATGCAATAAAGGATAATTGAGTTCGTAAAGTCCAAGCGCTGAAAATACTGGCTTCTGATGTAGAGCTTGTATCGAAAGCTGCATCGCCTAAAAATACAAATTTAATATAATCATTGATTGAGCGCCTATGTACAGTCAACAGCAGAAGTAGATGATCAAAATCAGAAATTCACTACTAATGAACGGAGTTCGCGCCAGAACTGTGTGGCGTCGAAGTGATTCAAAAGTATGTGATTGTAAATTATACCAAACATTTACTACCAGTACAGCTGCCATATGTTTGTGATCAGTTTTGACTCCAAAAGTTGTAAACTCAATTCGCATCAGAACTAAGAAGTGAAAAAAAAATTCAAAACTAGTGAACAGCTAAAATCAAAAATTAAATGATGAAACTGAGGCCACGTAATCGTGAAGCAAATAATTCATCCATACGTATTTTTTTATTAACCCAGTAATTTAATTAGTTATGTTTAAAACAGCTGAATTTGATAAAAAAAATGCATATTAAATATATTTAATATATTTCATCCAATTAAACCCCTAAAAAAAGCACTTGTTTCACTTTGAAATGTTTTTTTTGGAAGTAGGTTGTTTTTTTTTGTAAAAATGTTTTAATTTTTCACTTTTAGTGGGTCAGTTTGTAATTTATCTAAGTTACAATAGCCCAATGACAACTGCTCATCACCTCTTACAACATATTGCTTTTCTCGATACAGGGACGTTAATTGTTGAGGAGTTCTCCTAGTAAGATCCAGGAGATCTGGAGCTCCATGGTGAAGGCATCATGTGTGTCTGGGTGTAATTTATCTATAATATGTATGTATTTAGAAATATATAAGTATGTTTATCAGCTGTTTAGTACCCATAACACAAGCTCTTAGCTTAGCTTGGGACTAGATGGCGTTGTGTGAAAAAGTTGTGGAATATTTATTTATTTATTTATCACCACCATGCATTTTGACAAGCTTAAATTACTTAGCAACTATATTAAAGTACCTAATCGAATCGCAACCCGTGAAATACTTAGGTATAATTGAGTAGTTCCGATGCCCTACTGTGGTCTTTATCATCAGTTCCACTTTAGCAAACGGTGCTTTCCGAGAGCGAATGCACGAGTTACTATACCAAATACCCAAATCACTATAGGTGTTCCTATAACATTTGAGGTTTTCCTTCGATTTCCATAGGATCCCTTCATCAGATTCTGACTTGGTGACAATGAGACCACAGCGAGAGTATACCCTTTCAAACAAAAAAAATATTTTGCAAATCCGGCTATATATGACGAAGTTATGCCCAAACATACATAAAAATATACATATAAACATCCGAATTGATAACCTCCTCCTTTTTCAGAAGTCGGTTAAAAATAATATAATTCAAAAACTTTAGTATTTAAACTGGTTTTTTTTTGTAACTTCTGGCAATGTTTAAAAGTAGCTGATGTGATAATAAACGATAATTGAATAAATATTATCATCTTTGCATGTTTGTGAATTTATGTCAATGTTCAAAAGTAGCTGATGTGATACAAAACGATAATTCAATGAATATTAATATCTTTGCATGTTTTTGAATTTTGTGTCAATGTTCACAAGTAACTGATGTGATACAAAACGATAATTCGATTAATATTATTATCTTTGCATGTTTCGAATTTATGTCAATGTTCAAAAGTAGCTGATGTGATACAAAACGATAATTCAATAAATATTAATATCTTTGCATGTTTTTGAATTTTGTGTCAATGTTCAAAAGTAACTGATGTGATACAAAACGATAATTCGATAAATATAAATAAATAATATAAATAAAAAAAATAAAAATAAATAAAAAAAATAAAAATAAATAAATAAATAATAATAAAAATAAATAATAAAAATAATATAAATTCGAAACATGCAAAGATAATAATCTTTGCATGTTTCGAATTTATGTCAATGTTCAAAAGCAGCTGATGCGATAAAACTCATAACTCAATGATTACTTTTGCCCAGTCAGCTACAATATATTAAAACCGGAAGGTAGATTGATATTTTACATTAATGACCAGAATAGCTTTAATATAATCCTGAATATTGTATAGGTAGCAGATTTCCGTTGAAAACGTAAGAAACATTTCTTGAACATTAACCTATATTATTTGAATGTATGAATTATTTAGTAATCAATATATTTTCAATAATATTATTAATGATTATAATAATATAATATTATTAGCAATATTTTTTCATACTCATTAATGTAAAATATCAATCTACCTTCCGGTTTTAATATATTGTAGCCGACTGGGCAAAAGCAATCATTGAGTTATGATTTTTATCGCATCAGCTACTTTTGAACATTGACATAAATTCGAAACATGCAAAGGTAATAATATTTATTGAATTATCGTTTTGTGTCACATCAGCTGCTTTTGAACATTGACATAAATTCACAAACATGAAAAGATGATAATATTTATTCAATTATCGTTTTGTATCACATCAGCTACTTTTAAACATTTGACAGAAGTAACAAAAAAAAACCAGTTTAAATACTAAAGCTTTTGAATTAAATTATTTTTAACCGACTTCTGAAAAAGGAGGAGGTTATCAATTCGGATGTTTATATGTATATTTTTTATGTATGTTTGGGCATAACTTCGTCATATATAGACGGATTTGCAAAATTATTTTTTTGTATGAAAGGGTATACTCTCGCTGTGGTCTCATTGTCACCAAGTCAGAATCTGATGAAGGGATCCTATAGAAATCGAGGGAAAACATCAAATTTTATAGGAACACCTATAGTGATTTGGGTATTTTGTATAGTAACTCGTGCATTCGCTCTCGGAAAGCACCGTTTGCTAAAGTGGAACTGATGACGAAGACCACAGATGGGCATCGGAACTACTAGGAGAACTCCTCAACAATTATCGTCCCTGTATCGAGAAAAGCAATATGTTGTAAGAGGTGATGAGCAGTTGTCATTGGGCTATTATAACTTAGATAAATTACAAACTGACCCACTAAAAGTGAAAAATAAAAACATATTTACAAAAAATAACAACCTACTTCCAAAAAAACATTTCAAAGTGAAAAATAATTTTAATATTTTTCACTTTGTAGTGTTTTTTTGGAAGTTGGTTGTTTTTTTTTGTAAATAAGTTTTTATTAATGAACATTGTGCTTTTTTAGTGGTTCAATTAAATGAAATTTGGCATATATTAAATATGCATTTTTTTTATCAAATTCAGCTGTTTTAAACATAACAAATAAAATTACTGGGTTAATAAAAAAATACGTATGTATGAATTATTTGCTTCACGATTACGTGGCCTGTTTCATCATTTAAATTTAGATTTTAGCTGTTCACTAGTTTTGAATTTTTTTTTCACTTCTTAGTTCTGATGCGAATTGAGTTTATAACTTTTGGAGTCAAAACTAATCGCAAACATATGGCAGCTGTACTGGTAGTAAATGTTTGGTACAATTTACAATCACATACTTTTGAATCACTTCGACGCCACACAGTTCAGGCGTGAACTCCGTTCATTAGTATTGAATTTCTGATTTTGATCATCTACTTTTGCTGTTGACTTTACCTACCTACACGATGCAAAACAATATTGTAATGAGTGCTTATCTTATTGATAGACCTGCCATTGACATATACATATCAAAGATGTAAAGAAAGAATTTTATAAATCAAGAAATAAATTACCTCTGCATTAACTGCTGCACTGAAGTCGCTATTCATGATTTCATGTACAATAAACGCTGTATTACGTGCCTGCAACATTTTACATTATTTTGGTATGAAATAATGGTACCTACATTAAATATTGAATACGCGATTATAATAGGTAGGTATGTTTATAACACAGACAAACAAAAAAAGAAAAACGGCGCGTCGCGAACATTAAAAGTGAAGCCCCCTTTTTATGTAATAGGTACCTAATATTTAATGCACAAGCTAATATTGTGCAAGTCAGTACAAGTTAGATAACGTAGAGCATATTATTGTACCTCATTGTGTTAAATACTTACATTAAAAAGAAAACAAAAATGTTTATCTCGAAGCAAGAAAACTTATCTAAGTTTAATCGAATGGAGAAAATATAAATCATGTCATGGCAACCCTCGCACTTAATGTCACTGCCGTAGGTACTATAGTAGGTACTTTCGCGTTAAGAATGCAGTGAGTACCTAATCATTATCCATCGGCCTAGCCCAGCCCCCTAACCAATCAAATCTTTTCAAATTCATTAAACTTAATCTTTTAAAATATAATTTGTTTGAATTTAACACCACTGTGAAATGTGAATACACCTTTATCTTGCAGTTGCACTGATGACTCAATGCATTCTTAACGCGAACGAACTATAAGGACGTTGAGCATGATTTTAGTGAATGTGTGTGCGTTTTTACCTATTTGCAGCGCATAGGAGCACGGTTTTGCGGAGTATTCCCGTTTGAGCACCTATTTTTTGAGCACCTATGCATTTAGCACCAAAGGTATTCCCATTTCCCTTAGGTTAATGCATTGGTGCTCAATAAATAGGTGCTCAAACGGGAATACTCTGGTTTTGCGGCTTCACTTTTAAAGTTCGCGGCGAGGTCTGTAAGCACTGAGCACTAAGAGTTGAACTTACTGCGTATATGGCGCATTCAGAAACATACACAGAGAAAAGTATTGTTGCTAGTCCATAGACGATTTGCCATGCAACGTAAATCAGGAATACAATGTATTTCTCCACATCGTGGAACAAGCCAGCTGCTGTCGCCTCCATGAAGTAAAACATGTAGATAATAATGTGAGAGAGGCTGATAAACATAGTTGCCATTAATATGCTCCCGAACATTCTGTTGGTGGCGTCGGTCACTTTGTACAGCATACCGTACATCTTAGCGCATGCCTGTATTTTCTCACATACATACTTGTCTTGAAGACCAACTGCTTTTTGAACGTTACCCATCATGTTACCACGAGAAAACAATTTATATTCCCAAGACTTTTGTTTTTTTATCTCCTCCAGCACTTTATTTATGTTCTCATATCTGCCCCTTACAACTTTAAGGTAGAAGCAATAATGGGCTGTTGAAATGAACGCGAGGGAATCTGAGTATATGACTTGATACAGCCTTTCTATTGGTATAAGTACGTTCAAACGGCTAAGCGACATCCAAATGCTGAGTGATCGAAATAGGTAGACGACAAGCTGAATGATGGACATATTGAGAGCCAGATGTGCGTCTTGGGTGTAGTCTACGTTTTCACCGAGGTCCTCTAAAGTCCTGTCTACGTTCACAATGATGTCCATAAAGTGGCTGTCGGTATTCAAACAGTATGGTATCTTCCATAGGGCAAATATCACGTACATGGTCGAAGAGATTCTCTCATAGTCATCACCATATCGTTGCACTCTCGTATTGTATAATATTCGCAAGACAGTCTGGTCTTCTGCATGAGCTTTGTAAGTACAATAAAGAAAAAGGGCATACCAAAGCAGAAAAGAAATCAATCCAAAGAAACTAAACTTCCTGTTGATGCGTCTGTCCGAGCCGATATTTAAAACAAATATAGATATTCCGCTTATTTTCCTTATGATATTTGATAGATTTAATGCTTCAATGATATTTTTGTATTTATGCGTTTTCATGGTCGTCTTGAAGTATTTGTTCATGGGGTACTCTTTCATATTGTGATCGTGTTTTACCATTTTCTAACAAGATATGAAACCTCACACTCCAACGTCTGGCTCAACCAAACGCCAAAAGACTAATAAATTTTAAATACTTGTTTCTAATCCACTTACACTAGTTTGCAGGATATTGCCAGTTGTCGAAATTGGTAAATTAAAATTAGGCCAAAGGTGTACACGCTATCCTAATATGGATATGCCTATTTTGAATGGATGTGATAGGGTGTGTATGTTTATTTCGTTTTGTAAAGTTGATATTTCATGTCTATAAACTGCATCCTGAACACTATAGCATGAAAGTCATACTTTCCACTGTTGTGCAAAATTCTTCGTAGATGCATCTCGAACAATAATCTTGTAACAATTTTTTTTCAATAACCTATGGATGTAACCAAAATAAAGATAACATATTAAAAAAAAATAAGATGGATTCTAAGAACTGGACAGGTAGGTACTAAACCAGTACCTATGTATTTATGCCTTTTACTCTCATCTCTAAAAGTCTATTGTCTGTATTTCTTTTGAAATAAGCAGTGTTAATTAAAAGATAAATTTTAAAGGAATATCCATGTTGTTATTCACCAAAATGACATAATATTTACTAACCCAAAATGTTGGTAAACAAATTATTACCTGATTCTGATTACATGTTATTACTTATCACAACATAACTAATTGCGTACACGCCCCACACTTAATAAACGTAAGTGTAACAAAATTGGAAGGTAAATAAAACAAAATATTGGTATTCGCAGTATATCCACCGGATATTAAGTAATTTATTTCTTCCGAACGTTCACAGTTACAGTGATAATCTACATTATGAACATCGTAGGCATTATATTGTCATAAACAATAAACGTATATAGGCATGTTATGTACAAAGGGATATACAGGCTGACGAAAATTATTTTTAGCACTATACAATTTTACATGAGAAATTACAAGCACATAGGTAAAACCACCAAAATAGTGTAGTGTGTTCGCTGCGTTGGCATCGGCGATATTCGAACTATGTACCTTAAAGTTATATCTTGATAAATAGCTAACTAATAATGTACACAAAACTAAAATATTGTGCTCTGTCGTACCCTTGACGACTATCATACAATATAGTTATAGGGAATATTGAGAGCGTAACTTATTCTCTGTTCTTATTCCTACAAAACACCGTCGATCTTCGATAGCCATTTCTTCAGAAGCATTCTAAAACAAATCTTCGTACCTAGCAACTAAACTATCATAGAGATTGTGGAAATATAGGCAGAGATTACATCGAAATCACTGTTTGCAGTAACTAGTTATTGTTAGGCATAGTTTATGATATCATATGGCACTAATAAAGGTTTCTTTACGGTAACATTATTAGATATACAAATATATTTTTTTTATAATTTGCGTCCCGTTATAATTGAAAGCTTATTTTCTGGTACATTATTTTTTTTTGTTTTGGGTACTTAGTTAACACGAGCGGTGGTTTGTTTTCAATAGGTAGATATATTTAAGTTCAGTAAACTCAAGGTTACAAATACACTGAACTAATAAATAATTTTCTCAGTACCGCCAAATGTAAGCAGACTTGATATTTTTTTCTTATTGGTACGATTATGCCAATATTTATAATACTAAATAATACACACACAGATTCCATATCAAGACAATTTTGAAGTTTCAGACATTCGTAATTCATTACAGGAATACCAATATTAAAAGAAACATAGATTTTGAGATCAAGAGAGATTAAGGTTAGTTTTTGTTAGTGAGAAGGTACCAATCGTGGCTTGTACATACACTTCAAAAAAAGTTAATTATTGTAAAAAAAAACCAACGTAACAAAATATAAAGCTGCCTCTGTCAACTAAAATGAACAGTGATACTTATACTTCATTATTATAATTATAGTGACCACTCAAGGCAGTCGAAAATACTCTCTCTATTTCAACCTTGGCCAGACCTGAACTAACACATTCAACATCTTAATATAATTCATATATAAAACACATTTACACATAATGGAGTCGCGTGTTTCAGACAATCTGGACAAGGTAAATGGATATTGCTGCCACCTCTTAATAGTTTACAAAAATAATATCCTACGGAATTACGCTTGCTATTATTTAAATGTCTATTTAACTATATATTTATTGCAACTTTGTACCTACTCCATACAGTGGTTCATTCGCTTGAAAGACTCGTATTTAAACCACATCATCCAAACTCGAAATTAAATAATCGATACGATAGCATTTAAAACAGGAACGGGTCAGCTGGATTTTATAATATCTTGTACACACGCCAGCACATCAAGCTAAACTGTCAAATTTTCCTAATTGAATATGAACCTTATACTTTTGTAATAAAGTTGAAAATAGATCAAAGAAATTTGACTGGTTGGAGTAATTGATGTGCTGGTGTCTGTCCCTCTAGCACGAATACTTGACGCAAACGTAAAATCGAAACTTTACACTTTAAAATTGAAATACTCGTTGCGAATAAATTATTTATTAAGTTACTTTTAAGACTTAGTTCAGATCTTTGAGTGATATTTATTGTGGTTACCATAATCGTTTAAACCTAAATGCTACTGCTTGAGGTTATAAATCGTTCGAATTGTCGATAAGTTTATGTCAAGAATTCGTGCTAAGGCTACTGAGCGGTTTAACGCACACAGGCCACGCCCACTTAACTCCCACGCACGATGGGCCTGTTCAAGTTAACTGAGTGTATGGAGTTAGATAAAGATTGGCGGTGGTAAAAGTATTTCACATAGTAGTCTTCATTATAGAGTATACTTTGCTTTATAACTTTTCATTAAAATTTCTCTTAGACAAAAGTACCGCATAAAGCTATAAGAATTAACTTTCTACGAACTGGGAGTGGACTAACTATTCTTGCGTAGCAGAATATGAAACTTTAGGTAGGTTTAATATATTTTTTTAATTCAATTATTTTAATACTACTGACAATCTATTAAAATGTCTAGGCTTTTTTAACATTAGTGTCAAATAAAAATAATGTACTGGTAATAATAAAATCGCGGCGACATTTTACTCTTAAAACAGGTATAATATTATTTAGATTAGAATTTCTATTGTATTCAATTCGATTTCATAAATCGAATTGCAAGATACCCAGACAAAAAAAATCGATTTAAAAAAATAAAAATATGATGACCATTCGAGATTCTATCGACAACAATCAAAAGGTTTTTCCATAACATCTGAATAAAAATATAGAGATAATCACAAACCGTGCCATTAGGAATCTTTTATAATATACTTCCTTTAAGCGTCTCTAATTTAAAGCTGCTCTTTAAATTCACCTATTCTATAATAGTAACTCTTTACTTGACTCATGCCCGTATTTAATAACACTATGCCTATGGACTTTAATAGCTACCTACATATTATCGCACTGTGGGATTTTCGACCTTCAATAGTGGGACGAATGTTGAAAATCCAACAGCGGGCTTTTATTTAAGTGTCGCCTAGTGTTAGTAAAAACGGTCAACATTCTTTCATTTGAGTAGGTAAGTAACGTTATTACCTAGTTAGAATGACTACGCATGTCTTAACTCCTGGTATATAGGTAACATTTGTGTGCAGACATGTTTTTTATAGTCCTTTTACTCAGGTAAATAGAGTTCCTTTCTGTAAGTAATATTTGAGACTGTACCAACTTATACAACATTTAACTTACATATTGAAAAATAAATGCGTATTGTGGTCGTAACTTGGTAATGTAAAAATTATACTTTACCAAAATGATGATTAACTTAGAAGGTAGTATTTGTGATGATACGTTATATTCGCCTAATAATACCACTAAAGTATATCATAGTAAAGTATTAAAATTGATGGTATATAATGGAACTGGTATTACACTAGTTGCGTGATGTATGTTTTAATAAATAACGTGTCTAAGCTTTCATGCGAAGTGCCTTTTGAATCAGTTATTTTTAACTATACTATTCGATAAATTGAGACGTGTTAGTTCATTTTTACGAACATTGTCTTCACTACCCATTTTTATAAATATTTTCCTCTAATACATTTTATTTATTTAGTTGCCGTAATTTATTTAGTTTACTTTTTTTATTATTGTAAAACTTTTCGAGTAAATATCACTTTTGGTTATATTTCTTAATTTCCATTATACCGAATAAAGCACAAGTCTAAACTGGCACTGTCCAGTCAATAGGCAGTGTACGTATAATATTTGAGGGTAGTGATAACACTGTTCATAATATAATAATAAGAGGCGCTTCTCCTAGTTTGCAGAGCACCATAATATTTAGTATTACTTCAAAATTCATCAACACCTAGCAAATAATACAAAAGTAATCGTTCACTCTCCCACACTAAAAAAATATTCGTAATTCGTTACTAATAAACAATAATCACGCACCGCACCAACAACAAATTCTTTCAAAACACATTGCAAATACATTTTTGTAAAGCTCAAGTCTAATATAATTAAAATCACATCTCATTAAATATCTTTGGGTACAACCAAATAAAATTATTCATTTATAGCGTACAAAAATACAAAAAATATACAAGAATGTCAAATATACGTAATTATAAGGGAAGTTGGGGAGCACACCATATTATACAGATTATAAATCATCCACCGACGCACATAGGAGTATTCGCATAATAAAAGTGGTCAAAATTATTTTTCGCGTTTTTTTGCAATTTCATCGAATGAAATACAAAGTTCAATGATGTTAGATATATTTATTTAAAAAAAACTATACAAATTTGCGATCAAAACATATCATTAGTCAGACTCAAACTGTTCGTCTTCATTTTCTTCGTCATCTTCGTCTTCTTCTATACTTTCTTCGGCATCATTTTCATTTGGAGGTAAAAGCGGTGTACTTGCGACCATAAGACTGATTGCTTCCATCGAAAATGGCTTACTTTTCTTGTGTAGCTTTGGTCTGCTACAACTTAAATACGGGTCTGAACTTAGTAACAGCCTGTTTAATATATCTCTGTTACAATCGACTCGTGAAAATTTTCGAGCAAAATTTAGCCTATAATAGCGTATGTGCTTGTTGCGGGCCTCTGCTGCCTCTTCCGATAGTTGACCGATAGGTAGGATTGCAGTAGATATGACTTTGGCACCATGCATTAAAATTTTGTGTATAGTTGGTGACATAGGATGCCAACCATACAAATTTGTGTACATTTCAGCAGTTTCATGTGCATAGGCTCCAAATTTACCAACATCAATGCTGTTGCCGCTTGAAATCACTTCTAAGATTACTTTAAATCGTTTTATTAGACCAATATCGATGCCTGTAATTCGAGAAGAGCATTCCGGATCAGCAAAAAATCTTCTGGACGTATTGCCGTCATTAGTATTCCCAAATCCTGGCTTGGGAATGTCTACGAGTAGACCCATTTCTTCTTTGAAGGTAGTTTGAATCTTTTCTTTTGTTTCTTTAACAATCTTTTTGTCTTCGGCTGTTCGCGCTTGCCACTTTTTTAATAGTAATTTATAAGATAAGTGCAATAGCGACTCGAAGAAACGAATTCTAGCATGAAGAATCGATAATCCAAACTTCAGTGCTTCCTCATTGACTTCCTCTGTTACAATTAATTTGTTGAAATCTTTGGAAGTCTGTCCGCAAATATAACATCTCATAGTGGATGAAGTATCAGTTGCAGCATTGCATACTTTTCCGTCGATCATGGTAAGTATCATGGTATGCTTTATTTTACCTAATCCATTAGGTGTGGGCAATTCTGTTTCTTTTAAATTTGCAGCTTGATTTTTGATGTACGCTATTTCATTTTTGGTAACATCTTTTGATTCATTGATAAAGCGTATTCGTATAGGTCTGCAAAATCTGACAGAGGAAGGGACTGGGTTTTGCCATATGATTTTTTTTTGTTCTCCATCAACCATTACAACTAATCTTAAAGGCACGAATGAGCTTTGAAAAATATTAGCGTCACTGTCGGTATTGTTTTCAAACTTTTGTTTATATTGCAACTGCTGCGCTCCATCACAGCCCCATTTTGAAATTAAAACCATGTTTTGCTGCTCTTCCTGTGAACAAGTATCTACAACCTCTGCTACGTATTTATACAGACGCAATGCAGTGTGGTCAAGTAAAGCTTGTAGTTCAATCTCAGAGCAAGTTTCAGTCACTCGAATCGATTGCTCATTCGGGTAACATTCTTTTTTGGCCTTTTTTATGAGTGAATAACAGGGGTAGATGCTCTTGTTAGCCCCGTGTATAACTTCCCACTGTCTTCGACTGAAGTCGCCTTCTACAAAGATTGCCAGAGCCCCTTCGGGTGTATGTTTCTTAACAACTATTTGCTTTTGAGCAGAAGTAATAACTTTGCGAAATTTTGTAGCTCTGGTTGGCGTGGAAGTCATTTCTTTTATTAATTTTGACGCATCACTATTTCCTGAAGTGCGCTGACTTACGCCAGCGGCATACGTCAGTTCTTCGACAGGTACCTGTTCCCGTAGTACTTTTGTTTTTCGACGCTTACTGCGGTCACTTAACTCTTCGAATGTTTTAGGTGGACGTCCTGGTTTTTGTGCAGGTTCTGCAGACCAGTAGGGCAATTCGATCGAAGACGTGAGCCATTCTTCATTATTTTTCAAGAAACGTTTCTCCTTGTAACTACCGGCTGTCCATTTCTTCTTGAAATCACTCTTGAAACACCTTAAGGCCCGACTTAAAACAGTTTTTTGATCAGTTGGACATTTAGTAATTTCTACAAGTTTTTTTTCCATTAATGAAAACTTTTCGTCCATTTTTTTTCCCTTGAATTCTTTCAGGATGTCATATAAAGCTCTTCTGGTAAATTTCCTGACGGTTTTAGAAGAATCTACGAGAGAAAAAACAAAACTACAATACAAATTACAATGTTGAAATAATTCAACTTTTACATGCATTAACTTCGAATGGATAAAAAACAAAATGGCGGATTAAGGCGGACAATTTTATTGTAATATATGGTTGGCATAAGCCTAAATTTTGTCTCTATAAAAGAAATGTAGCTGGACAAGACCAGACACTTAAACAAAAACACTGTTATAACAAAATTAAAAGTAAAAATAAATGCCCTTATAGGACCCGTTAAACATAGTTCCTAAACGTACAATACAAACAGAAAATAATAAAATTTTGTTTTAAATTACGGTACGTACCTTCCACTTCCATATTCAATTAATATTTTTTCTGAAGTCAATCACACGAAAATACAATAGCGAGAGAACTAAATACTACAAACACAAGCGTCGCGAACAAAGACGTGCGATTCCAACATTGACTGGGTTCCGACTGACTTTACGACAAGAGGCAAGTGGGGGTAGAAGTTTTATGGCGGCCGATTGACAGACTGGTTATCAAACTTAAACAAAAAATGATTTGAACGAATTTTTGAGTAACTTTTTACTTTTTACTTTTAACCGGTTTTAACATACGAATACTCCTATGTGCGACGGGTCGATAGAACGCACAGACTAGACACAATTTAATTGAAGGGATATGGTACACACAGAGGTCCTTTGGGCACGTCACACTCATCAGCTGCCTGGAAATAGTTCGCGAAGTGAACGTTCCCTAGAAGTCCGTCAGCCTCTCGGAGGCGACATTATTGTTACAGTAGCTGAGATTCATAGGTCACAGAAGATCTTGGACGTGAGATGTGTCGAGGTTCGTGATCAGAGTCTTGAGGAAGGTCATTTCTTTGCGCGCGTTCTCGAGGATGACGCGCGGGTCCTGCGACGTGCAGCGCAGGCAGTTGGGCGCGAATACCATCGCGAGGTTCGCAGAGTCCATCTTGGTCTGACTTACCACTTCCGGCGCGGTGAATTGTTGGAGGAAACTTATGAGATAGGTGAGCACCTAAAACAAAATAAAAAACTGTTATGATCATTGGGCTCCTGTATTATTTATAGTACATTTGTTAAACAATTATCATTTGCTAAAAAAAAAAACGCTTTTTAACCTACCTACAAAAAAAGGAGGTTATCAATTCAGTTGTGTGTTAACTCATAAGTCCCGTTTATTAACCCCCGACGCAAAAAGAGGGGTGTTATAAGTTTCACCGCTATGTGTGTGTGTCTGTCTGTCTGTCTGTCTGTCTGTCTGTCTGTCTGTCTGTCTGTCTGTGGCACCGTAGCGCCCAAACGGGTGAACCGATTTGGATGCGGTTTTTTTTATTTGAAAGCAGGGTTTCTTGCGATGGTTCTTAGACATGATTCATCAAAATCGGTTCAGCCGTTTCAAGGTTATCAGCTCTTTTGTGCTAGCTACCGTTGCTATTTTAGACTTCTATGGGTATTAACCTATACTTAAAAACATATGTGTGTCTTAACATTTCAAACACCCATGTGTGTAATATTAATAAGCAACATTATGGTGTATTTGGTCTGATGCAGCCAGGATATCTAGCAGACTAATACACTCTAGGGAAAATAACAGCAGATATGTCGTGTTTGGATTCATTTTAACCTGCATTTGATTCTGCATACAATGCCTTGATGGCAACAGGATGAGCTGATGCTGCAGCCAGGCTATCCAGCACACCAGTAGGTAGACTCTTGACAAAATAATAGCAGAAATGTCGTGTTTGGATTCATTTAAACCAGCATTTGATTCTTAATACAATGCACTGATGGCAATAGGATGAGAATCAACTGCACACAATGCACTGGATTGCAACTGGATGAGCTGATGCTGCAGCCAGGCTATCCAGTACACCAGTAGGTAAACTCTTGACAAAATAATAGCAGATATGTCGTGTTTGGATTCATTTCAACCAGCATTTGATTCTGCATACAATGCCTTGATGGCAACAGGATGAGCTGATGCTGCAGCCAGGCTATCCAGCACACCAGTAGGTAGACTCTTGACAAAATAATAGCAGATATGTCGTGTTTGGATTCATTTCAATCAGCATTTGATTCTAAATACAATGCACTGATGGCAATAGGATGAGCTGATGCTGCAGCCAGGCTATCCAGCATACCAGTAGGTAGACTCTTGTCAAAATAATAGCAGATATGTCGTGTTTGGATTCGTTTTAACCAGCATTTGAGTCTACATACAATTAACTGAAAAATTCTCAAAACTGTATAATCTATAAAACAAAATTAATGCGTTTAAAAATTTAAAAATAAAATTAAATTAAAAATTTAAAAAACCCCCACCGCAAAAAAGTAAAACATTTAAAAAGTTAAAAATAACACTTTAGCCATGAAATTTTACGTAACGTCGGGGTACCGTTAAAATAAGTACCTACATACCTACAAGTACTAGGAACATTCCTTACTTAAGCGGTACCCCGACGTGCAGTAAAATTTCATGGCTAAAGTGTTATTTTTAACTTTTTAAATGTTTTACTTTTTTGCGGTGGGGGTTTTTTAAATTTTTAATTTTGGACCAATTTGTGTCCAATTACACGTGGCCCCATTTTATAAAAATCGTTTAAGTCGTTTGGTTGTAATATCAAAACAAATAGAAAATAATAAATCATCTACATAAAAAACCTAAAATTGTAAAATAAAAACTTTTTCAAAAAAATACAATCGACTTTATAAAAAAAACACTAACAGGTGTTAAATAACTCTAGTTTCGGAGGTCGATGGCCAATAATGGATGAAACAAAACCACCAAAGCCACAGACTAAACTGTGCTGTAACTTCATCAGAACTATAGAGCTTGTGAGCAAACTCTTCTGTTCAATATTCTTCCTTGAAGTAACTGCTTGAAGGGCGTAAAATTGAATAGAGCGTAATACTATTTAGTCATATCGAGGAGTACAGGTAGATTACATACAAATAATTCATTAATTATTTTTCATATTTTTTTATTTTTATTTTTACTTTTTTAGAGACTTTCCCGCAGTCTACAAGAGTGCGACCGTTACCATTGTGTTCATCATCTGCCTAGCCTTTTCCCAACTATGTTGGGGTCGGCTTCCAGTTTAACCGGATGCAGCTGAATACCAGTGTTTTACATGGAGCGACTGCCTGTCTGACCTCCACAACCCAGTAACTGGGTAACATGATACCCCTTGGTTAAACTGGTTGTCAGACTTTCGGGCTTCTGACTACAAGTAACGACTGTCAAAGATCTACAAATGACAGCCGGGACCAACGGCTTAACGTGCTTTCCGAGGCACGGAGGAGTCTTGGTATGTAATAAATGGTCACCCATCCACGGACCGACCTCGTCAAGCGTAGCTTAACCTTCGATCGACCCATGCGGCTGTTATAATTTAGCCACAAGCTCCTCAACCGTTACCATTGTGTTGCAGAGATAGTAATCTGCACAATCTGCCCTATTTTGTTTGTGTACGCCGTGGGTAAAATGTCCAAACAATTTGCCCAATGATCTTACACCCAGACACAGAACGAATGATCACAAATGATCATGCTCATCACATAAATATTTGTCTTGGTTGGGAATCGAACCCACGACCTCCAGCTTAGCAGACAGGGCCACTAACTACTAGATCAACAGGCCAGTCAAAATAGTACTTTTATTATACCAAACGAGGTAAATTATTACCTCCTACTACTACTACTTCAAATACTACTACCTACTCTAGTATTGTATGCAACATAGAGACACGTAGCGCATTAGTTCAGTTTAAAATTATGTATTTTGTATCTTTCAAAATCAATGCATTTCAGTAAGGTAGTTAGGTTAGGTAGTTAGGTTAGCTATAGGATAGGTATGGTAAGTTAGGTTAGGTTATATGTATTTATGTTCTCGTTCTAATTCTATCTAAATTTTCAAATAAGAGCACATTAGAGACACTACATAACAAGTAGTAGTAGTCATCGTATTTGTTGCCATCTTATAAAAAGTATACATGTATTACTATCTAATATATAAAATTCTCGTATCACAGTGTTTGTAACCAAACTCCTCCAGAACGGCATGACCGATTCTGATGAAATTAGCACTCCACGAGTCGGTCGAGCGGCGACTCGTGGCGTTTCGGCAAAGTCGTAAACAGGCCGTTAGTCACTAACCAAACGAAAAGTAAAAGCATATGTATAAATACCAATGACTATGATATAACCTCTAGACTGCATAAACTGGCGACTCAGGCTCATGACACATTATAAATAAAATTCCACTGATATTACATGACAATATGAATGGCCATTCTCGTATTGACCAGATATCTTACAAAAAAATTGGTTTCCAAAGAAGTTTAGCGTTGTTTGTTCAAGACATTTCACTGCACATTGGTTAGAAACTTTAAAGAACCGACGCCGTTTATTTAGATCAGCAACGCCAATTTTGTTTTAGCCTGTTTTGATATATTTTATTATATACATCATTATTTACAGTTTAATCATTTTAATTTATCGAAATCGATATCATTGTTGCAAAAGTGACTTGCAAATTATGTTTGGACCATTCGTCTTGGCATTGTTGCATCGGCCAATTATAACCGCTATATTTTATTCGGCCCCCGGCCCGCAGTGGTGAGTCGTGTGCGTAGTCGAACCAGTCTATCAGCTCTGAAGTGGTTTAGTACTCTTTGATAAATACTGACCAGTCTATTGATAGGCGGCAGTCGTTGCAAGGCGCGAGTGCAGGCCGCGAAGTCAGTGCCGGCCGCGACACACGCCGCGTACAGCGCGTCCGGGATCAGAGGCTCGTACAGTTCGCGGTACCATAGCTTTAGTAGGCTGGCTGGGGCGTGAGCGTCTGCGGATATGACAAAAATATTATACAGGCTGTAAAAAGACACTCGTAAACGAAAACTACATATTCTACCAATCACAGGGATAGTTTTTTTTTCTAGAACATACCTGGGAATTCATTAGTTTTTGAGATATTGAAGGTCAAAGTGAAATATTCTTTTTTTTATTTTAATCGTATTCCGAGTATCATTAGTATATATATATACTTTCTTTCGAACAAAATTATCGATTTTTTAAAACAAATTACGCATTTGAAGTCACAAAATGCAATAGATACTTAGTTAACATTTATTCCGATGTTAGCTGCTTCTTATCAGGAACACTCACCGGTCAAAGTAGAAGCATCAGGCAATTCCCAATTGTCTATTTTCGCCTTGAGAGCATTAACCTCGTCGACATCGGCGGAGACGCGGAAGATGCCCTCGGTGTCGCGGCCGCTGAGCGCCAGCACCTGCTGCGACAGCGCCAGCTGCACCCACGGGAGCTGGCGCTGCGGGAAGCGCTCCCTCTGCAGCGCCATCACCTCCGACAGCGTGTTGCCGAACATCGACTGACGGAATATTTGTATCTGCGAGAAAAATATATTCGATATGACATATTCTTTATGGGAGTGAAATGGAAGACGGAAATGTGTTACAGGAAAGCGGAAAAGAGAGTTTCTTTTATTATTTATTAGTTTTTTTTTATTTATTTACTTAAATTTATTTATTTTATTTAAAAAAATTAGTATTTATAAGTTTACGCCCTATTCTTAGACCGTACACCTATATTAGTAGGATCAAATAAATCGAGCCACTTCTCGCTTTTACGTATAATGGTTTATATTCTTGGCAATTGTTTATTCACATATTAATTCAAACCATACATCGGCACAAAGTTTATTGAATAACTTTGCTAATGAGGGTAAAATTATTGCATTATTTCCTAAAATTAACCTAACCGTAATGAATTTATCATAAATTAATCTGGCTCTGAAAGAAAATTAGTAACTTCTATAAAAAATATTGTAAGATAAAATGAAAAAGAAAAAGCTCGACTTATTTGCTCCCAAGTACATTTTAATAGTACATCAGTTTTCAATGCTAGTTTTAGAGTTTCGGTCGGTATATCTGACGGAAGATGAGTCGCGTATCGCGGTCGTGTTACGCTAGAACAGAAAAATATAATAAAACATTCAACCTTTCACACTCAACCGATGATGCGTTAGTGCGTCGAGGTACAGTGTCGCAACGCTCGACGCATCTGAGACGAGAAGAGATGGCTTGTAATTAACCAAAAGGATATTGTATTGTGCTAAAGCTAAGCACTGAGCGGTCAAAATGACGCAAGCTGATTGGTTGTAAAACACATCTCTTCTTGTCTCCTCTTCGGTGGAGTCTCGCCCTTATGCTGGGGCCACACTAACGAGAAATGCCATTAATTATCGCATTAAGTTGTTGCTACACCTACGGTTTACGTACATTTTCGCGATACTTAATTGCATTTTTCGTTAGTGGGGCCCCAGCATTAGTGGTTATGTTGTTTGCTTACCCTGGCTTGGTCAATGTCATCTGTGGTAGGTTTCCTCGGCTGCCTCTTGCCTCCGAAGCCGATCCTCTCCAACCGCTTACACGCCACGCCCGCGTAGTGTGACACTTGCACATGAATAGGCCACTTTCCCACCTGTTAAATAATAAGAAGGTTACTATTAGACACTATATTATAGCTCTTAGGGTTATAATTACATAAATTGAAATATATTCGCTAGTTTATGCTTTAATGAATGCCAGTTGGAATTCAATAAAAAGTTAATTCGCCAAAATCGACTGAAAATTAAAACAGTAAGTTCCATTTGGCTTATTAAGTTCGAGAGCATGTACAGTCTGTTTTTTAATCACGGAGACTAAAATGACATTTCATGTGTGACCAGTTTTTTGCAACTCTTAAATAGTGATGTGCCACTACCGTAAATTGCCGTTAGTAAAATCAAGTAGTATCGTTTTTTATTTATAACTAGCTGATGCTCGCGGCTTTGCCCTCATGGATGTCGGTTATCGCACCCAGCTCCCAGAAGGCTTATTTTTTACCTCCAATAAATACTATTACATTTTGCCAATGTATACAAAATCTTGACAAATTATGTAATAATAACTTTCTTGAGAAAAACTCTATCTATAGGTGAAAACAGCATCGTAGCCATGCCAGCGTAGTCATGTTTGAGTCTATCGCCAACAGACAGACAGACAGACAGACGACCGCGACGCAAGTGCGGATCCACTCGATCAACCAATCAAAGTACCTTGTACTTTATGTATGGACATTATACCAATCGAGTTACATTATTACTACTACTTCAAATACTACTACCTACTCTAGTATTGCAAACAAAATAGAGACACGCAGCGCAGTAGTTCAGTTTAAAATTATATATTTTGGATCTTTCAAAATCAATGCGCTCGCGATTGCTTGCTTGGCGTGTATCGCGCTTCTGACTATTCTCGAGGGACCGAGCAATCTCAGTGCGGAAAAGCTAAAGACTTAATATCTGCTCTCTCTCTGTATCCGTTTTGGAAGCGCGAGATAAAGAATCACGCTCTCGGTCACGCGCAAGTAGTATCCCACGCTCCTGACTGCTCTCAGGTAATCGAGCAGTGTCAGAGCGGATATTCTGAAGACTCAACCTCTGTGTAACCGTTCAAATGCGCGAGACAAAGAATGACGATCCCGGTCGATAGCTAAATGCATTTCTCGTTGTCCCACAATTCCTGATATTGAGAAGATAGTGCGGACTCGTTTAATTCTAGTCATAATTGGCGCTGCGTGAGAGTTTCTGCGGAAAAACTTAGTGCATTACTCTCACGGTTAGCACCTAGCCCTTGTTCACGCTTTGCCTCGGTTTCGTGAGATCAAACTAACCTGCGAAACCCTTGAGATTCGAGAGCAATAATCACACAGATAAATACCGAACAAAAGTATTAACAGTCAACGTTTATTTTGTACTAACAACGTGAAATTGACGATCTTCAATGAACACAACTTTTTTGTAATACCTACTTCACACCATAATTTTTTTAAATTGTCTTCCTCAACATAAAAAAGTTATTTAAATAGCGTAGCTTTTATAGTGTAAAGCTAGATAATAGCATGGCTTACTCAAAAACAACATTTGTGAGTGGTTGACCAAAAAGGGACCTGCTGCCTTATTCTAAACCGTTCGATTGGTTCCCGTGTCGGTAAGGAACCGTTTTCGACAATCTCATTTCCGAGCCGAAGAACTGCCAAAACGCTATTCACAGATCCGAACGGATACGTTTTTTTTTCTAAACGATTGATCATTGTATTTATGGGGAACGCTACAAAATGGTAGTAAATGATCAGCGTGGTAGAAAATTTAAAGTAGTAAATAAAATTGGTTTATTCGAATGTTTCGATCCGTTTAATTATAGACTATACAGCTAGTAATTTAATAGACAGCAAACGGTACAAAATGATTTTATTATTAATCAAACAAACTTTATTTCGAATAAACTTGCTTTGTAAACAGCCGTTTGTCAAGCTGGCATTGCCAGTTTGACAGACTTTTTTACTTTTTAAACTTTTTCCGCATTGCCAGTCTGGCAATGCGTAAAAAGTTTTTATTTGAAATAAAACTATGGATTAAAATGTATTTTATTATAACTTTGCTTTAAAAAGGCTAAATGACTGTAAGTATTTGATATCAATACACAAATCTTGCTATTTGCTTATTGTCAAACAATAACACGTACAACTATACGAATAAAGTAATTCAAAGTGTAATTATGTAGTTCTACATAATTAGGTACACTTTGAATTTATGTAAATGCGAAAGTATCAATGAAATACGGTCAATACAATAATAAAACTTCATTTACTTAAAAGTGCAGTGTTTCAAAGGTTCACAGTGTTTATATTTCTCTGAAATAACCTGGATTTATGCAAAATAAATCGTTTAATTTTTTTTCGGTATGGCTCCCGATACCAAACAGCTGTCGGAAAGATTTGAGTCTTCTTATCGAATTTGAACTGTCGAAAAAATCGGTTTCGGATTTGTGAATTGCGTTTGGATGACATCTTCGACATCTTAGACGTTCGATTCGGTACGGAATCTAGTCGAATGGTTGTGAATAAGCCAGCTGGAGGGATTGGAAACCGTTAATTTTTTTTTTTGAATTTTTTAATCTGTGGTCTTTTAGCTTTGTTTTGGTCTAACCAGAATATTTTTAGGTGCTGTAGTGTTTTTTTTATGATTTTTTTTTGCCCGCGCACGAGTCGAAACTTGTTTCTACACGAAATTTCAAACGCGATTTACTCGAAATCAATTATTTTCCCTTGAGGTCCCTTTTTGGTCAACCACTCACATTTAAATATGCGTCCTTAGATTACACGCTGTCACACACTCCTCCCCCGTAGGTGATAGCATGATAATATGTAGCCTATGTGTTGACCCGACCTCTCTATAATATTCATACAAAATTTGAAGTAAATTCATGCAGTGCTTTTTGAGTTTACCCCGGACATACATACAGACAAACCGACAAAAATTATAAAAAGTCACTTTTTGTCACCAGTTACATTTTTCTAACAAAAGCCAGTAATTTTTCTCGAAAATGTACAGTTTTTAAATCGCAAAATAAATATAAAAAGTTACGATTCAACAAACCGGTATCGTAGGTACAACACTAAACAAAAGAGCTGGCAACATTATTTGCAAGTTTGACATTTGCATGTGTCAATTTAGTCTCTGGGATTAAAAAACAGACTTTAAGGTATTCCAAAATGTTTTATTATTTTTGTTTTCTGCAGGTTGTAGGACTTTTTTGGGTTGGCGTTTTATACCAGGTGTAGACGCCAATCGGATGAAATGGTTCCATGTCACCAAAAATCATCAAATGAATAATTACTACGTATAAGATAGCAATTAATATACCATTTTTATTATTACAGCCAGTATAAACTCAACTCAGTTGTCTGTCTCTCAACCATGTTCCTTCATGAAGGAAGATTTTGGCCGACGGGTGTTGGCCTACATGACACTACGACTCAGCGCATTGCGTTGCCGTCTTGACGTATTTTTAATTTATTGTGATTTTGTATGTATTAGTTTATGTATACTGTATATAAAGAGGTAAAATTTGTTTGTAAGTTTGTATGAAGGGGGTAATCTTTGGAACTAATGATCCAATTTTAAAAATTATTACACTGAGGGAAAGCTACACTATTCCCGAATGACACAGGCTACTTTTCATTCCTGTAATCCCACGGGAACAGGAACTACGCGGTTGAAACTGCGTGACGTCTTTATTTTATAAGATTATATGTCTATTTTGTTTATGCGCTTTAGTTGCTTGGGAATAAAGAATTATTATTATAAACCTTACCTCAGGAAAAGCATCCGCGAAGGCAGGATCTCTATGCCGGTTAACGTAGTTGGTGAGCGCCGGCTGGAAGGCAGACGAGGGCGGCACGAAGGCGAGGCACACCGCCAGCAGTTCCCAGCCGCGAAGCAATGAGTCGCGGAGTGGATTCTCTGTCGTTTGTCTGCATAACTGCACGTATAGCTCGTCGCGAAGTCTGGGAACATATACAAATGTTACTAACTAAAATTGCCGATACCTACGATTTCGTCCAAGGGATTTTTTCTAACTAACTTAATTAACTAGTTCATGTGTGCACTTAGTACAACAGACATTGCAATTTTAATTATTTATATAAACGAAATCTGAATATGCTTTTTAATTCATGCTTGACAATCAATTTTTTTTCTTTTTTTTGTTTCATTGTTCAAGATCGCTTAATCTAGATTACATAACTTAATGCTAAAAACCACAGAAGCCTTTAATGGCTTTTATGTGGCTAGTGAGTTCGGAATACAAATAGTTTACTTTAGTACTTATGTTTATAAAAGTTTAAAACTGAAATCTTGTTTTTGTGCAATAAATAATAACAATAACAATAAGCCCAAGTTAAGCAGAGCTTGTGCTATGGGTACTACACAACTCATAAACATACTTTTATATTTCTAAATAAATACATATTATAGATAAATGGCGGATCTTCCATACTCACTTCTCATTAGCAAATGTAGCGTGGAGAATATCTTGCGCGACAGAGTTCAGTGTCATGCCGGGCCGAGCCTTGCGGTCGCCCATGTATATCTGAACCAATCGGAACAGGTCTATGGCCGCCTTCTTGTGCGCCTTGTCCCAATCCGCGCCTACCATTGGTGCGCTGATTGATGATGACGTCCACGAGAGTAGGTCGCGGACTGATGCCTGTAAGAAGATTAAAAGAGTTCGGTTTATGTTGTATGTTGTAGTAAGTAATGGGTAAGTCTAGCATTATTTTTTTTAAAGATTGAAAGAATATAATATTTTTTTAAGATTTTAAGGATGTCGCCATTTTTAGTGTAAAGTAAATATGTCTAGCGTTATTCGCGGATATCAGTTGGATGCCTAGATGCATGAACAATCGAATTTGTTCTATGGTAAAAGTTGTTCCTAAATTGATAAAAACACCTTATGAAAATTTATCATATGATTAAAAAACACTATATTTTAAAACTGACAGAAATTCAAGGCGTGCAAATTATTTTTAGAGATGTTACTTTTAAATAGTTAATTAATATGTTAGGGCCACTAAATTATCGATCACGCAAAACTAAGTTTTGGATCCTAGGAGTGCATAATACCCACCTTTCTCCGAAAGATTCCTTTGTTAAAGTTGAGGTTATCCTTAGCGAAGATCTCGATGTCCTGCTCCACGGGCGGGCGCGGCGCGTGCGCACGCACCGGACTGTACAGCGCGCCCGCGCCCTCCGCCTCGCACGCCGCGCCCGCGCCCGCGCCGCCGCCGCCTAGAGATGACGTCTGGAAGGAGGACAAGTGTTTAAATATACTAGCAAACCAAGGATAAATAATTTGTTTCTATCCAGTGTTATCATCGATGTCAACAGAAACATAATAATATTAAAGGTCAGCGCAGACAGAGAGGAGCGGAGCGGAAAGGATTTTACTAAGGACTATACAAAACAAATTCTCACATAAAGAATGTAAATGCTGTTAACTAAAATTATATCAACAATAGAATAAACTTACTCTATGAATTCCAGGTGAAGGCTGTCGATCCCGGTCGAATCCAACAAACGTATTATAATACGACACTCCATGATTCATGTACTCCACATCAACGGGCCTGTGCGCGTACGCATGCGGCAAATACACGCCCGAGCCGTCGTCATCGTCCGGCGTGCGGGCGCCGCCGTCCGAGGACTCGTTGTCCGGTTCGTGACCGGACAGCGAGCGGGATTCCGAACCGGAACGGGAATGGGATCTGGATGATCCTGACTCGCCGTCAGAGCCGGACCCGCCGCCATAACGAGTACGACCTGATGAAAGGATAACCAGTAGAATAGAATGGAATTTTTATTACACAAGATAGTGGTTACAAGATTGTGTGTAGTCCCTGACTTCGGTGCTATGTGAAAGACCTGTGTTATTAGAGCCAGTAGCCAGTTACTGTCAGTTAAAAAGGTATCACGAGACTAAGCCACTTAGTTAAACGCCAAGGCCATTAGTGGATTCATTTCTAAAACCAGTGACCACAAATGCACAAATCAAGTAAAATATTTAGTGGGCCGCCGCCGGTCCCAGAGATTGAAGCCTGCGATGTGTTGGCTTATTCTTCTGATTCAGATTTATTTTCCAAGTTAGAAATCGCTAGTGAGAACATGGGACTCCTATCTGGCTGTCAATCTATGATGATGACAAATACCTCGATGTAGTCAAAATCAAATGTTATTTATCCAATTAGACCGAGGATGAGCACTTTTTGAACGTCAAAATTACGTACGAAAGTCCCCCAAAAAGCCCGCTCATCGCCACTTCCTAGTTTTTTTGCTAGGAATAAGGTTGCGAAATAAGCTCCCCGGACTAATTGACTATAACGGGCGTTGACCATCAGATTGACTGCCGAGGTATTAGGAATAAAGCAGCACGCAGCTCATTTAGTTTTTATTAGTAAGCTTTAATGATGTACAGACGCCAGCACGTCAAGTTACCCCAATGTGTCAAATTTCTTTGATCGTTTTTCAACTTTATGTCAAACAGAATAAAGGTTCATATTCAATTGTGAAAATTTGACACATTGAGGTAACTTGATGTGCTGGCGTCTGTACAATAAAGGATATTTTGTTTTAATTAAAAACTAAAGAATGGTACTCACTGGACAATTTAGCTTGCTGTATGATATAGTCTTGCAGAGGCAGCAAGTGCTGCATGCCACGAAGATCCCAGTTACAGTACAGCGGTGAGCTTCCACCTTCATCCTCTTCTTCTTCGCCGTCAATAGGACCGTCTTCTAATTCTACGGGTCTCTTGTGTCCTGCAGAATACAGACTCGACATCAAAATATGTTGTTGATGAACATAATTTTTCAAAATCGGAAAAGTGTCTAAAGATCAATGGACGCAAAAATTGATGAGTTCTATACATGATTCTGTACCATTAAAATAAAAAGAACATTAGAAAATAGGAAAAGCTGACGAAAAATTTCAACTGACGGGATCCCGAATAATTCTTAACTTATTATGGTACGATATGTGGCGGTTAATCTTCCACCATTGTAGAGTATTTATTAGACAGTAACTCTTCTGCTTGGAAGAAGAGGAAATGATGTATTTAAGCTCAAATGCATACAATTTCAACTCACATCAGTTCTTCTAGCACAAATGGTGAAGCAAACGTTACAACGAAATGTACGATTCAAAAATTGAAAATACTCGTTTCGAATCAATTATTTTCAACTTAGTTTTAAGGCTTTATTCATATCTATGGGTGATACTAACTGTGCTTACCTCATTCATTCAAACCAAGCATATATGCTGTAGGGCAGTTTTTTTGAGTTTAAAAATAGTTCGATATGGCGATACGCTTATGCCAAGAATTCGTGCTACGCCTGTCCTGCAGTGAATGAACCAACTTACTTCTAGATTTAGTACGATCTCTCGGCGCAGTGGACCTCTCCAACCTCTGGTTGTGTTTCTGTACATTTGGCTCCGTTAGAGGCGGCTCCACCAAGTTCACGCATTTCAACTTGTAGTTTACTGTAAAGCAAAAAAAATAGGTCACATTATTTCACTATCAAAGTTGCGCATTTAGTGGTCTAAGATTGTTTTGAACATGACGTACAATGGTCCAATTCGAGAATCAGTGCGGAAACCAAACCCCGATGATGATGATGACGTATAAAACGAGCAAGTTGATTAGATAACGGTCTGTGGTGACGTCACCCTCATCATATTCGACGCATTCGAAAAGTAACAAAAATATATAAGTAATTTTTTTAAACATGTCTGTCACTCACCAGCACGCGTAGCATGATCACCGAAGAAACGGTCTTTGTCGTGTCTCGGAAGAAAAGAAATTAAGTGTTCATGATACGCAGGCAGGTGTATTGAAAGAAATTTGACAGATTGAGGTTCCTGTCTATATAATCTGTCATTTTGCCGATTTGTCTGTAGACAAAGGCCGTTTCTTCGGTGTTCAGGTGGGAAAGACAAATGGTAAACAGTTTTCGAATATAAACCTTCGCTGATTGTGTATAAGGTGTATATTCGCAGTATTTAACAATTGTAGTTACGCAGAAGTGGACTATCCACGACGTTATGTAATTTGTTAAAATAAAAACACAAGTTAGATAAGCTTACCAGCTGCAATATTGTCCTGTTCGTTGGCTGAGGAGAGCCTCATAAAGTTCTGGTGCGGTTCGTGAGGCGGTGTCCGATGTTTGCTACTACCGGATGACACAGATGTTTTGCTTGACGTATAGCGCTCGGGTTCTGCTTGTTGACGTCTAAAATAAGGAACATTTTAGTCACGTAATTTAGGTTGTGACCAATTAAGCAAGATACATATGTATATAATATCGAAATTAATTTCTGCTAAGTTTTCCCGGTGTAGTCCCAACTGGGCGCCAATAAGCAAACTTGTAACAAAATTATAATGTAGATTAGGGTTCTTGTAATCTTCTAGGTTTGGCAATGATAACATAGGCCAAGCGCGGATCCACCGTTGTGGACATTGGGTAGGCCCACAACCCTAGCTGAGGTAAGACAGAACAAATGATCACGGTCATCACACAAATATTTGTCTTGGATGGGAATAGAACCCACGACTTCAGTCATAGCAGTCTGGGCCACTAACCAGATCCACAGACGAGATGACTAGATCAACAGGCCACTCAAAGTAGAACTTTATGTATGGATAATATTAATAATATTAATTATTATGTAAATTTACATTATGTTTGTCTACATCTATCGCATTGGATTAAATTCTATTATGATAGCTGTATGTATGTGCGTTACAAATAAATAAATAAATAAATAATAAACCAAGCGAGTTAAATTATTACCTCCTACTACTACTATTTCAAATTCTACTACCTACTCTAGTACTGTATGTAGCATAGATACACGCAGCACAGTAAATCAGTTAAAAAATATCTATTTCGTATCTTTCAAAATCAATGCATTTCAGTAAGGTAGTTAGGTTAGGTAGTTAGGTTAGCTATAGGATAGGTATGGTAAGTTAGGTTAGGTTATACATATGTATTTTATCTAAGTAACACAAAAGGAGCACATTATAGGTTCGATAAATTAAAAGTAGTTGTAGTTATTACTGTTTTGAATCTATTTGTTGTCTTGTCTTAGTAAAAGTATGTATATCTCCAATATATAAAATTCTCGTGCCACAGTGTTTGTAACAAAACTCCTCCGAAACGGCTCGACCGATTCTTATGAAATTTTGTTGGTCTTTTCAGTAAGTCTGAGAATAGGATTTAAATGAATATAAAATAAATAAAACTAATAAATTGACCCTAAGGCGAAACGAAGTTAGCCGTGACAGTTAGTGATGAAGTAAATGAATAAGAGCCCACATCAAGCCCACTTTTTATATCGCATTTCTCAAAACATTTTCACTGAAATTCTATAAATTAAGACAATTGGATTAAAAGGCTTACCTAGTAAAGTCCCTCGCTGGATGCCAATTAGCAGAGGCGGCGTTATGACGTAGATCGAGGCTAGTTTGTCTGAATGGCTTATCGACGCTGTACACGGCTTGCTTTTCCGGGTACCTGTCCATTCGCTCTAGTTCCGCTAACCTATCCTTGTCTAAATGCCTGGAAATCATTTAAGAATTGTAATTTTTTTAACTCTTTTGTAATTCTCAATTCAAAATGTTCAAAATCAATTCTTTGTGGACCATAGAGTTACAATACAATAGACATGTGGACAGTTACATCAGTTAGATTATAAAAATAATACACAAGATTTTTTCAGGTTTTTGAAATTGATGGAAAACTATTTAGATTAAAGTTGACGGGAAGGGGCTTGTGACGATATTATTACATTGATACACTGTACGGTATAGTGACGTCATGCGACATTTTGATTCGATGTATCGCCGTAATTTTTTCGTTTACGTGAAAAAAGAAAGAAATATTTGTCGATTTTTTTTTAGTTATTTAATCTAGATGAGGGACTTAAAACTAAAATTTTGTCCACTAGCCCATTGGTGCTATGCTAGCACAGGACCCGCCAAAATTACAAAACGAATTGCCTAGTCATTGCATGCAGGCCTCGAGTTCTTACCCAAGGAACGCACCTCTGACTTTAAGGATTCGTGTGCGTTGTATATTGCCACTTGCATAAAAACGGTGAAGGAAAACATCGTGAGGAAACCGGCATGCCTAAGAAATACTTCTCGACGGCATGTAATGCCAAGTCAGAGGTCATAAGCAGCATAAAAATTCTGACACCAGAGTGCCTAGTGCGAGTTTGTTTTACGTTAACGCGATCGACACGTTTATGACGTTCGGCACTCCGATTGGCCCGCTCCGAGCTTATAACCAATTAGAGGGCCAAACGCGGTGAACGTTTCGATCGCGTTAGCGTAAAAACAACTCGCACTTAGCGCACTGGTGTACGGGTACGGGTACTCTATTCACAGATTTGTCTTAAAGGTTTCTAAGTTCTTTTATTGTTAGGTTTTTTTAGTGTTCTGTGCTTACCTATCAGAGAAACGTTCCCTCGCGTGCCTGGACAGCTGGTGAGGTCTCTCCAAACTGTGCATAACGCGAGACGCGACGCTTGCCGCCGCGTCCGTTGCTAGGGATATAGATGACACTAGCGAGGGCCGAGCAGCTGTTGTCTGTTAAAACAAAGTGGTTATGGATTAATTAAATAATCACTCTAAATATTCAAAAAGCTATTGCAAAATTCACTAATATAGTAATATATAGGCTTTTCAAATCAATTCATATAATAGTATTCGCATATTATTGAAATTGCTCATAACTGTAAAATTTAAGATCCGAATACCGGCTATTGGTGGCATGCGAAAACCAGCAATCCCATGTAAGATTTAAAATGAATTAGAAACTTCGAAAAAAATACTTGAATTCTAAACGAAGTAAATAAACAAATTAATGTTCTAAAACAGCGCTTCTAAACCTTTTTGACTCGTAAGTTTAAATATATTTGATGCTCTTGACCCTAATGTTTTTATTTTATTCCAGTCATAATAAAAATAATAGGATTGACAAAAAGCCCGTCGTTTGCTGAAATTGACGTCATCACAAAATTCTCGAGACCCATCCCAAAACAGCCAGCGACCCAAATTTGGGTTGCGACCCGGGGCCGTTTTAAAACTTCAATAATTATGCACTTCTTAAGCGACATTCCGAATAAATACAAGGGCATTACATTCAAGCTCAGTTTCACAGTGTCAATCGCACAATGCTCCCAATCGTGTCAAGGTCGCCGTAACAATAGCCAGAACCTCTGTTAAATTAGGTCGCGGTCGTTAAGATAATAAACGTTGTCGTTCAAATGGCTGGTAAAGTGAACTATTGCCTACCAAACAATTCATTTACACTCCCTGTCCCTTAATACCTCAGTAAAGGGAACATATTCCTATGGAAACATATCTAATTTGTTAAAAATGCGTTTGAATGATTTTGATAGTTTCTCATAGGGCGATGTTTACTTCCAAATATATCGAAAACGTGACACTTTAGGGTACCAAATTCTCCACATTTTTCTTTGTATTAGAGTCCTACTTATAAAATGCTATTTCCATCGTGCGCAGAAACATTGAGAAAACAACTCAATGTCGATATCAAGGTACCCCTTTAAACTTATCTACGACTTTGTCTTTGAAGAGTCTTTACAACTCATTTCCTAAAGATTTAGTAAATAAGTTCAGAATTCATTGTAGCGGAGTCTGTATTAATAGCTCATATGACGCAACTTTAACCCCGAACACTATACAATTTATTAATAATTTCGGTCACGCAAGTCTAGGACTAGAAACACAGTTCAGAAGTCTTTCTTTAATGCTATTGACCCCACTTTTGTAGCACATACATCAGAAGGCCAATTCCAGTAATTGAGGAAGTTCAAAAACTAACAGCAATTTCATTTCCACCACAATGAAAGTAAAATGTAGGGAATCAATTGGAATTTTGACAGATAGAGACTAAGATCACAATGCGAACGTTTTTATTAAATATACGGGAATTGCCCTCGGATCTGAGAATAGCTTGACGCGGAATGGGTTGACTGCGGACAGAGTGCGGCGAACTGTTGAGGTTATTTTAATATATCGAGCTAGAATCAGTAAAGAAAATATAGACTTTCCAATTAGCTTGTGGCTAAATAATAAAGGCCTCACGACTCGGTCGAAGGTTTAAATTAAAACGTTTATGATATTTTTAATCCTTACATTATTATACTGATCTCTTCAAAGTTTCCCAATCATCTTTAATATTAAGTATTTATATAGCACTTTCAACTACCCAATGTATCTGCCGTGGATAACTGTTATTGGCTACTCATGTAATCTTAGATAAGTACTTAGTTAAGAGTTGAATGCTGTTGTTATCCCTAAGAATAAATAAATAAATAAATAAAACCCATTTATTTTAGGACAAGTGAACAAGTGAGCTTATATTCTAGTGTTAGGTAACATCATTGAATTAGAAAAGCTATGGAAACAGCATTGCACTCAAAAAGTGGCACCACGAATAGTACGTCTAAGTAGGCGGGGCTTTAAAAGTACGTCTTTTTTGAGAACTAGTCTACTGCGCACTCAGTGACGGAAGGTCGCATTGATCAAAGCGTTTGACGTGTCATTATTTGGTTAAAACATTGGTGGAATTATAAAAAAATGACTTCGTGTGTAGTAAAGTGGTGCAGAAAATGCAAAGAAAGGCGGAAAAGTGATACTGGAATAACATTTCATTGGTGAGTACCTAAATATAAATATTTTTATTTACTTACTGTTTTACCAATTTGAATGACATTGACACTTGAACCAAAAAATAGGTTTATTTATTCAGCATAAAAATAGGTAATTCTAAACTGTGTGCGGCGAGTTATTAAGCGGTTAGAATATACATTTAAAGTTAGTTGTATAAGTATACAAATAAATACAAATGTGAATAAAACACAAACTAGTAATTCTTTGTGGCCGGCGTTATGCAATAAGTGCTCGTAACCAGCCCAATTAATTATTCTTTTAGGATTTTGTTTTTGTAAATAAGTATTTTTTTTGATAAACATTAGTTTGTAGTATTTTGAATACACGAACACACATTTATTACCGATTAATTATCGTTGTAATATTTTCAGATTTCCTAAAAATGAAACTAAGGCGAATGTTGTGGACAAAGGCTGTTCGTTTAGAAAGAAGACAGGAAGATTGGGCACCAAATAAATTTAGTAGGGTGTGCTCCATACATTTTGATGCTCAAGACATGTATCTGTCGAGTAAGGGCAATCGCATGTTGAAGAAATCTGCAGTACCTATTTGCACGGTAAATAATTTTCATATCAAAAGATTAATTATAATTATTAAAATTATTTTTCGTGTCTTCATTAACCTTATTGTTGGCCTTGATAGATGGTTCATAAAACATACTTAGAAGAAGGAACTGTTGCGTCCGCTGACAGATTATTGGTAATAAATTATGGTCATTAACTTCTGTTTAGATCAGAAAATAGTTTACAAAGTAAAGTAGGTAGTAGTAGATTTAACATTGTATTAAAGTTCAAGCCTATGGAAAAGCGTGTAATTCTAGTATATTTACCAGGTTATCATTAAATGTTCAAATAAAATTTTAACGTATCAATTTCAGCCAGAAGAAGGACAAGAAGGAGTATCAACAATTAATATGTTGTAATAAGATGTTTCAATTTGCAGGTCAAGTGTCCAAATTGCACATTCGAATTCGATATACAAGCGAATGAATATTCTGTAGCGGAGAAGAAGCAAAAACCCAATGCACATATTATCGATATGCCATCTTGCAGCACACTGAGTCAATTTCCGAGGATGGAACACTGATTAGTGTTCCATCCTCGGAAATTGACTCAGTTTTAATATTTATAATAGCCCTCCTCCCGTACGCAAAATACGCGCTTGGTCGTGGAGTTGCGGACACCTGCCCGTTAAACCTAACCTAACCTAATAGCCCTCCTCGTAATTCTCCTAATTTTTATATTGATATGCCCGACAGGGCCCACAATGATGCATATAATTATTATATCCTTATGTACCTACCACCTAAGTTCACATTGTGGAATGCAATAAATATATTGAGTATTGTTAAAAAAAAACAATAGTATAGAAGTATCAATATAATTTGTATGTATGTATTGTATATAGGTAATTTACATTTATATTCTGTTGGAATTCATTCAAAAAAGTCATTGTTAAATATGCACAAATAATTTAATTTAGCTAAGTATCTACTGCATAACACCATCCACGCTCGGCTCGCTGTCATCTTGACTCCACCCAGTGACCTTGATGCACCCAATCGCGCACTAGCTTCGTCTATTATAGTGTGTCAGTTGTTTGCGTAAATGGAACCAAAATTGAAGCGTTATTTGTATGAGAATTACGTTTCCATAGCTTTTCTAATTCAATGGGTAACATACTTAAAAATATAATTATTACTACAAAGGATGAAAGCTACGCTTCATGAGGTTGATCAGTGGATGGTGACCATTCATTACAAGACTACCCGTGCGTCGGAAAGCACGTAAAGCGTGTAGCCACAAAGACACTATGACAGTCGTTCAAGATAGTCAAAAGCCTGAAAATCTGACAAACGTTTAACCAAGGGATATCGTGTGTAGGTACAGGGTTTTAGAGGTCAGCCAGGCAGTTGTTCCATGTAATACACTGGTCTTCAGTTGCATCCGGTTAAACTGGAAGCCGACCCCTACATAGTTGGGAAAAGGCTAGGCATATGATGATGATAGACAAGACTTTTCAATTAAAAGTATCAAAATTGCAACAAACCTGTAAGAATGGAGTGGGCTGTGGTTTCTGTAGGGGGCTGCTGGGACTTTGCGGCGACGCCGAGTCACACGAAGAGCCTCCACCAGATTGCTGTTTTAACTGAAAGCATTAGTATCAATCTATACGACTACTTCTACAGCTAGTACTACCACACTTACTTTCTACAGTGCCGTGTTTTACAGACCAACTGAATTATTTATTATGTAGCAGGTTTTGCAGGTTCAAAATTTTTAGCACTCCATTTTAGATAGGTTTGGATAGGGGTCTCTACAGACTTGGCATCTCGGTTGTTCGACACAATGAATGTCTTTATAATATTATTAGTCGATTAACTCTACCGAAACGGCTAGTGTGATTACTCTTTTGTTTAATTCCCTGGATAGATTATTAGATTCACAATTGAGCCCAGCAGATGGCGTTGTATGGGTAGTACCGTAAGCATTAATATAATAGATCGTGGTTTGATTTTACTAAATATTTTGTTTACGACCAGTGCTCATTCTTTTTTACAAATAGCTCAGGCTCAGTTTCTAAAATAAACACTATCACAATTTCAAACGCGCATACTTTCTAAGTGCTGTGATTAGTTGAATGATTTTTTGATAGTCGATTTAGTTTGTGATTTGTTAATCATTTCTTTCTAAATACTGAATATTAGTCATCATTTTAGGCACTTCACACAATCAATGCTTTACAAAAATAATCATGTTTCCTACGAAACAGTTATAGTCTATGATGATGATCGGTGGATACTAGTAACTTGTTACTAGTATCCATTTACCCGTTTAAACCGGCCTACCCGAGAGTTGTGACGGGAAAAAAATAGTCAACGTAACGTTTGCAAAATCTATGGACTTCATACTTTCGATTGGTAAGGAATTTGTTTATTAACCAAACCGGTAAAATATTTAAAAAAAAAGTATCCTGGACTGATATTTATTTACATATTAGGTTTAACGGGCAGGTGTCCGCAACTCCACGACCAAGCGCGTATTTTGCGTACGGAATTATTTACATATAAAATTAATTATAAAATAGGTTTCATCCATTGACCAGCTCGGTGAAGGTCGTTCTATAGCGGGCTCCTATACTATTAACATAGTTTTCATTTACATATAGAAGCGCTGTGCAAGAGATATCTGCCAAGCAATTTAACAATATAATACAAGCAATAGCATACCTATAAAGTTTATTTTGTTATTACTCTATAACACATTTACTCGCAAAATCTAAAATAATGGCATATTAAAACAAAGTATTACCTTTCTTCTAGTCAAGGGTGTACTTTCAACAGATTTGAAATACTTTTCGTGCATCGAATCATCAGACGCATCCTTTCTGGGTGATATGAAGCTACCACTACGATTTAGACCTGTAAGATTATTGTAATATAATATCACGACTGTTTTCCCAGAAAGGTAGACAGGCTTAGGGCACATTTTGCTGGTTAAGTAAGTCCCATGTAATAGGCGGTGAACTTATTGCAATGAATCGTAGTATCTATATATATAGGGTGACTGGTAATTAGTGACCGATACTTAAACATGTGATTGTATTCATGATTTCAATAAACTCTCCCAAAGATTTTTTTTATATACAC
The DNA here is from genome assembly GCA_921972225.1 of Euplexia lucipara. Classification (NCBI taxonomy): domain Eukaryota; kingdom Metazoa; phylum Arthropoda; class Insecta; order Lepidoptera; family Noctuidae; genus Euplexia; species Euplexia lucipara. The sequence goes on along the minus strand of OV179144.1, from coordinate 8,225,136 downwards.
AATAACTTATAACACAATAAAAAAACAAAAACGCTGTTTAAAATTCCACGAATCGGCACGATCTATCTGCTGATAGTCTGACCTCGGAATCTACTAATAGTAGTAGCGTCACACGCTCCCCCGCCACCCCCACCGCTCCCATTGTGCAGTACAGACGTAATTGAATTAATTGAAAGTTAATGATTATAAAAAAAAAGTTTCTTTGGGAAAGTTATTCGTATTCCTGAGTACAGTCACGTGTTTAAGTATCGGTCACTAATTACCAGTCACCATATAACATCACGATTGTTTTCCCAGAAAGGGTAGACAGGCTTAGGGCACATATTGCTGGTTAAGTAAGTTCCATATAATAGGCGGTGAAGTTATTGCAATGAATATAATTGTTAGGTGATAGTAAAAAAGTCGAACACCTAAATCAACAAAAAGCCCAATAGTTAAGGCGTCGGTCTGGCGATCGAGAGGTCGCAACTTCGATTTCCACCCATTGCACTATTGACGTAAACCCACCCCAGACACAAGCATATTTAACTTAGTTGGCGGGTTTAACAACACTTCTAGTACTGTAGTTACTGGTAAACTTTAAAAATAAGTGAACGTAACTTTTAATTAGCCGCACGAGTCGCACGTTCTCGTTGTGACGTCATACTCAACGGCACGTAATAAATTATAGTTCGCCACGCTTACGGTTTTGATTTGTGTTTTTTTTTTGTCTCTTGTCCGGCTATCTGTCTCTTAGACATTGAGCTGGATTTTAGTCAGTTGAAATATTTCGCGTGTAAGGCACAATATCCAATGATATTAAGTTCAAATTGGTGATAGCTCCTCGTGCAATCAGGTCCCGAGGAGCGCGCTTTTTCAGCCTTTTGAAGGTAGACTTTGGCTCTAGCTCATAAGCTCCCTAGCCAGGAGTTTTGTGAAAAGACAGATTTTTTATATTTACCTGCATGGGGAGACCATTTCTCGGTTTCGTGCGCCTGCACTGCACTGCTGCGTTTTCTAAGTTGCGGAGTGCATACAGGGGGATTACATACTACAGCTGCACTTAGTTCCTGTAACAAAGAACATTATTGAAATGCAAAATTGGTTTTGAGAAATACAATAAGACATAATGATACAGCATTATATTTTTATTAAACAGTCAATCAACACAGTTTATGGCTAACTTTGCTGGTTAATGTCAACCTTAGCTGTTTCAGACTACCTGCACCGACGCAAAAATGACAGGGTGTTAGGAGTTTGATGTGTTTGTGTGTGTGTGTCTGAGGCATTGTAGCTCCCGAACGGATAAACCGATTTTGATTTTAAAGTGAGGGACAAGGACACGTAAAGATCTGTCGTTTGCTTAAATACCTGTTTCCTCCTCTGTTGGGCACTGCTGATACTGCTATCAGAAGACCGGCCGGAGTCTGTGTGTCGACATAACTGTGTGGTGCCGTCTTCACTCAGCCTCCCGCGTCTACTATCACCGCTGTTTCTGTATTCATTATAAATGAATTGAATATAGAACAATCACCATCAGAATGGGCTATTAGACAAAGTTTTTAGTCCCCCGTCTAGATTAGGTACGGACGCCAGTACATCAAGTTACCCCAATGTGTCAAATTTATTTGATCGTTTTTCTACTTTATGTCAAACAAAAAAATGTTCATATTCAATTGGGAAAATTTGACACATTGCGATAACTTGATGTGCTGGCGTCTGTACAAGAAAATAATCGACACTTATTTTTTTTATTTTTCAAATTGATGGAAAACTGCTTAGACTAAGTGCATTAAATTTGAGGAGAGGGGGCTTGTAACGTCATTACTCAATGTACCGCCGTAATTTTTTGATTGCGTGAAGATGAGATGAGGGACTAAAAACTAAAATTTTATAATAGCACATTCTTGCAACTGTGTGGGGGCCGGCTTGTAGTCTACCAGAATGCAACCGAATACCAGTGTTTTTACTTGGAGCAACGGCCTATGGGACTTCCTCAAAACAGCTATTGGGTAACACAACACAAACCTTGTTAAGATTGGTTGTTTAACTGTTGGACTTCTGGCCAATCGTCGACACTCAAATGACATAATTCTACAATTTGATTTAGACTATACAGGGTGTCTCATTCAAATCGGTCAGTATGGGAAAGTCTGAAACTATAAGACATACGAAGATCTGTTCTGAGGAACCATGTCATCGATTTCAATAACAAGAAAAACTGCATTCATACTTTTTAAAAAACATCTGTACTCCGTTCGGGAATCGAAACCGGTTATTTTGAAAAAAAAAAACGTACACTATTTCTATTTAGATATCGATTGTGTAGGTCTTAAGCAGTAAATGCCTGTATGAAACATGATGTCTAAAATGAATAAAATGCATTGTTTCCACATTCTTTAATTTATTTTTGTAGGTGCTCGAAATGACCACGTTTACAATATTACTTCAATAGTACAGATGTTTTTTTAAATGTATGAATGCAGTTTTTCTTGTTATTAAAATCGATAACATGGTTCCTCAGAACAGATCTTTGTATGTCTTATAGTTTCAGACTTTTCCATACTGACCGATTTGAATGAGACACCCTGTATATTGCTAAATCTTTTCCGCTTAAAGTAGTATTAAATGTACTAAGGCGATTGCCAATCTCTGAATCCAAAACATAATACTTCGTCGCCTTAATTGGTTAGCGAAGGCTTAAATTAAAATATTGAAATACATTAGTAGTATCATGGCAAAACAATAGTAACACATGGCCAAATCTGAATTCAAACAACAACAAGGGAACATAATAAATTAATAGTCCTTTACATACATTATCTTAAAACACACAAATAATAATTTCATTCACATTATCAGCAACACATTATCATCTTTAATTAACAACACACCTTTATCAGTACAAACAATGAAAGCATTCATAAAACTTGTACAGACAACAAAAGATTCAAACATACATTATAATACTAAATAATCAATAATAAAATAATCAAGTGATACCGATATTTATCGGTATCAGTTGATTCATACATTTGGGTTGAGTAGATACCAAACTTTAGTATGCAATAGATATTTTTTTCGCGATCTCAGTTGGTCCCATGGGTACACCCTATAATAATTTGGCCCATGATTAAAAAATCATTCTGTATACTGTCATATTTGTGTGTATTATGTACCTACGTAACTTTTAAACTTAAGGCACACTAAGTCCACAACCTTATCACTCCCTTGTGCATGCACAGCATTGATGTTGCAAGTTACCTCCCTGTATACTGATCTATTTTGTGGACTGTACTACATACATACATCCATACATAAATCCGCCTTTTTCCCGTGGGGAAAGGCAGACCCTACGTAACGCCATCTGCTATGATTCTAACATACTTCATTCCCTTTTGGTTTCGTTCATTCATCCAGTTGCTAGTACTACGCACCTGATCTATCTGAAGAACATCACCAATAAAGGATATGTCCTTCTAGGGTGGTCCTACCCAGCGTTTCCATTTACATCTGCCTTACAAATACCTTTTGTTAGCCGCCTTTCATTCATCCTCTTAACAAGACCGAACAACGTAGCGCACGCGCTCCTTGAGTGCACAGGCGTCGCCGAGATACTGAGGAGGATTCTCGGATCACCGGAACTTTTCGCGAATGCACTAAGAAGTTTGGGAGGTTTAATCTGATTCTGGAAGAAAGTGGGCCGGTTGGAGTAACCCCCCAACAAAACGGCTGCCATGGCCCACGCACAATGATCCAATCCGGGATTAAGTGCGTAAATCAAACCTGATAGATAGATAGATAGTACTACGCACCTGACTGTACTACACTTGAATGGCAATACAGTGTGAATTGTCGCCTTACACATTTGACATGAATATTCACACATAATATGCAATACAATAGTGAAAATAGTTGATTGTTTTGTCACCTGTGATGGTAATGCGACCTCCTCGTTCGCACGGGACTGGTTTGCGTGAGAGTGACGGTTTTTGCGTTCCCTGGTGATAGTTTGCTGACGCTTGCGACTGTGCTGTTGCCATTGCTGCTAATTGGGTCTAGTATTTGTGGTACCTGGTGGTATTGGAAAGTTAATTTTAATGCCATTTACATGTAAATCAAACATAAAAACTCATTTCGTGATGATGTCGTGATGACCCAGAGGTTAAGGCGCCTACCTCTCATGCATGAGGTTGTGGTTCAAATCCCGGCAAGTACCAATGTGACTTTTTCAATTCATAATTACTTTCTAAGTTTATCTTAGACATCATTGACATCGGTGAAGAAAAACATCGTGAGGAAACCTGGACTTATAGTTAATTTAAGTTTGAATTCGCCAATCCGCCTTGAGCAAGCGTGGTGATCAATGCTCTAGCCTTCTCTGTATGACAAGAGGCCTTTGCCCTGCAGTGGGACAGTAACAGGCTGGTATTAAAAACTCATTTATCCAAATTAGGCTAATTGGCTGGCTGGCTGCATTTCTGACATTCAAAAAGTGCTGTTCTCTTTCAGAATATCAGACATGCATTTTTAACCTAATCATTAATTACAAGGTTTACTCTAATGTAAAAGTTAAAACTTACACAACAATTAAACTATGTACCTAAATACTTACAATAATAAAATTAGAAAAATAACTAATAAAGTCCCCATGAAGTTTTAGGACTACCTAGGTATTGAATATAAGTTTTAGATAATAATTCGACATATAAGAGTAGACTTAGACGAGACATAGTCTTTTATTATGCTCAGATTAGGAAATCTGAGCATAATAAAAGACAAATTCACTGTTATTTTATAATAAACCTTATTGCAAACTAACTAAAACTTTATTTAAAACTAATTGGTACAAATATAACCACATTATTCTTCTCCCAGTGACTTGTAGGAATAAAGAACAATAAAGAATCATAAACATATATTATAAATAACCTCATTTTAATGTCAATGACTGTCTCTGGCATAATAAATTAACATAACCATTGTTTTTTGTAACCACTAACTTCTAACTATATGTGTCAAAGTAGATAAAAAGTTACTAAGTATACTTACTCTCATATCATAACAACCACATTAGGTCAAAAAGTCATCATATAACCATGTAAATATTACATATGGTGACCCATTTTTTACCCATGGGGGTAGGCAAAAACTATAGAATGCCAACTGCTATAATCCTAACAAACTACTTGAAACCTTTATTTTGGTAATTGAACTACATCAATAATGACTACCTATTGTTTTCTTAAAAGCTAAGCATCAAAACCAAAAACACATTAGATTCAACACCAACTTACAACCAGGAAGGGTAAATAATGTAAAAACAAAGTCAATATAGTAATAGAATCTCATTCTCAAAATGCACCACACCACTAGCAAGACCCATAGACATTTTCCTGTCCAAAAAATGGTAGATCTATACAGCCTTCAATCGTATTTTCAAACCATCTAATTAGGTACTCACTTTAATATGCACACAAATTTAATCTAAATCAGTCTATTCCTTTAGAAGGAGTTGGGTAACAAGCATACGTTACATTATGAATGTAGAAATAAAACTGACAATAATAAAACCAAACAGCTAAGAATGCAATACAATAAAACTCAATGTAACCTAATTTTCTTAATCATAAAACTGGAATTCTTAGGTTAAGATTTTCTAGTGTTGGTCTTAGAGATAAAAATAGATCTGACCCAATTCCAAGTCAGTTACTCCCACAATAATCAATTAGGGTACCTCAATGTAGATGTTTTAGTATCATCTGATTGGATATAATAAGTGATAAAATACATAATTGAGGTTAATGTTTTTTTTAGTTCTGGTATCATGTTTAGTAACTATAATAGAAATATACCTTTAATACTAGTAATATATTTACTTCTCTCAAAAAGTTACAGCATTTGTTCACAGTAACAAATTATAGAAAAAAAATCTATCCTTTTTGGGAGTTGGAGTCTATACTAGGTTCAAGACCTATTTGGCACCTTCTGTGGTTTTGTTTGTGGGCCACAAAAATCAACATTTATAACAAAACTAAACAGGAACTTGTGTATAGATATATCTCCTTGCTACTTTTATTTCTTCCCAAAATATCTTATCACGCACTATTACAAACATGACACTAGTATGTTCCCTAATATCCAGTTACATTGCAAAGAGTTCTCATTTTAAAATGACTACCTCTTTTAGTTCAACAACAACAGCAATTGCAGCAACAGCATTCTAAATGCGATTGCTGCCCATTTTGACTGTCCTTTCCAAAATCTGTAGGTAAGGACAGCCTTAGGTATAAGTTAGATATAGGTACTAAAAATACTGACATATTCTTTTAAGCCAGTATTTGTGCATATTTGTGTAATTAATCCACTAACTTTCTTTAGATTTTTACGTTCTGTGTTTTATAGTGAAATTTTAAATAACTTGTTTACCATGGAGTTTTCTCTGAAATAAAAAGATAATTATTAATCAAAAACTTTTTTAAAATATAACTCACCTGAGGTGCAGGTTGATTAGTTTGTGTGGATGTTTCCCGTCTTTTTTGTGGGTCTGTATTTTGCTTTAATGTTTGTAATTTAGCTAGAGGTATGATGTCACAGTCAGTAGGCCTATGCCATACAGTTGTCTAAAACAATAAAGATATCACAAGTTATTGTCCAATGAGTTTGTCATCATTTTTGTTTCTAAAGCCTGCAACTAACTTTTAACACACCATGCCATGCAACGTCAATGTGGTGTTCTCATTGGTTACATTACATTTAATGAAGCAACATTTTGGATTTGATTAAAGAAACCGTGTGGGATGGGGTTGGGTGTTAAAAGTGTGCAGCAGCATTTATTATGTCTTAATAATTACCTGTGTGGAAGCATTGTAATAGTAAAACCTATGTGTGTTGATATCAAAAAGTTCCCACCATTGTGATGAGTCTGTGCGTTTGACTTTAACACCCTATAACAAAAGAAAACATTAAGTGAACAAGCATCGTTTCAATAGCAAGGAGGTTTTACGACTTGTATTTAATTCAATAAAAAAAAATGATGACTGGCTTATTCTGATCTAATTAACACTGGTAGATTAGTAAGACTTTATTAACTTAGCTTACATATATGTTTCATAATGAGATAAGTTAACCTTTACATGGTACATTAAGAGATACTGTGTATTTGAATGCAGTATTTATGCAGGTCACAAATACCTACCAACTTTATTATTAAGCAAACTAAAGTATTTCAACTACCAATAACTTCAGAGAAGAAATTAAAATAAAAGTGAGTCATAAATCTGGAATACCCTCAGTACTTGCTAGTTAAATTTATAGCTAGTATGTTATAAAGTAATAAGAGAAGAGTGTTACAGCTACAGTTATCTATGACATTATAGTAACAGAACTTCATAAACTGTAATCACTTGCGGATTTTTTTTAACCGGCACATAAGTACGGAAGTAAATGAAATTGTTGACGGAATATACCTCAGGAGGATCCCAAACGCATTCGCCAGTTGTTAGGTTAGCATACATATGCTCCTTTGTCTTCGGCTCGATAATCTCCACCCATTCCACCCTAGAATAAAACATCACCAACGTCTCAACTTTACAACCGCTATTCCAACACACACCAACAATTTGACTACGAATTCAGGGCGTGACATTAGCGATTTCCGCGTACTTTATTGATTTTGCAACTTTCAACTACGGATATCGGAAGCAATTTGTCAACATTATAACTAAAACGTATTAGTAGCGCATTACCTTTCTGACGACATTTTCACTAAATAACAATAACTTTATTAAACTTCACTTACACATCCTAAACAAATTATTTGACCTAAAATACGGATGAGAATAATCGGAAACCATCCATGTTGAATGTTTACTTCATTGATGGGTGCGTTGTGGTAGGGCCACAAACGTCAGTTCGCGTTATCTTACGTGTAACGGAAAATACTTACTGAAGTGTAAGCAATAATTATATTTTTTAATACAAAACGCATTATTTACTATTATTTATTACTACAAATTAACTGTAGGACCAGCTGTTTTTTTATGATAAGCATATTCATTGGAAAAAACCGTCAAGACAATGTATAGTAAAATAAATGTTAAACAAGCTAACACTAAAATATAAAATCTACAGCTCTACAGCTGTAGAAATTCGTGCGCTACTTTTGTCTATTAACCAATTTTTTACGAACTTCACTAAATTGTTTTGAGGTAGGTATATTATCTGAGATTAAACTAAACGAAATTTCAGCCACATACAGACTAGCTTCAAGACAAGAAAGCCTTACATCAGTAAGACAATTACACACTTTATCATTCAATGTATTTATTTAGTTAGAGCTATCCTAGCCAAGCAAAGCAGCGAAGCCTAGCTCGAGGTTCACTAACAGTGGGTTGCGCCACAAGATTTTCTCAAAAATATTGATGTATGGAACAATGAGATGAAATGAAAATAATTAATTGAAATGTTGAATCAAAAGAAACTATAAGAAGGCAACAAATGGCTAAACGTAAAAATTTAACAATACGTGAAATCTGTTACAAGTCTAGTCCTACCTTTATACTGATTTTGATGACATCAACTGACAACTCTCATAAGGGTTTGACACACAGGTTTGACAGTTTCCTAAGCATTTACAAAGTAGGTATTTCTCCCAAACAGTTTAAATTGTAGTAAATTATAGAATTATTATCCCGTTCACAGTTGTAATATAAATGAACACGTTTTTTAATACATATTTAGTAATATTTGTCGTCGTTTAGAACCTTTATTCACCAGCGAATGATTGTTATTACTGCGTTATTTTTCTGACACTTCAATTGCTTGAGTGCTAACTATCTTTAAAACGTGAATATAAGTCAATTCAGTCATCAGAATTCAGAATCCGACAGATTCGGAAACATTGATTTGATCTCACTCATTCATAGATAAAATTTTGTGAAAGAATTTTGAGAAAAAACTAAATAAATCTCAGTAAGTAAAGCTATATTTAGTCCGTGTACATTATATTTCACATTTTCAGTTTCCTTTAGTTTATAATCAATGTTGCGGACTCTGACTATTAACCTTATAAAATGCCGGCGGCCCAATACTGCTGATTCATTTATTAGTAAACAGTGCAGAGGCACGTCGACTATTGGTATTAAGTCTGAATCCACGCAGCCACCTAAAATAGTTAAGGGTCAGTAATATTCTTAAATGAAATATAAGTGTATGTACTTAATTTAAAAAAAAATGTTTAAAACTTTCAATGCAACTGGAATAAGCTTTTATTTTTATTTTTAGCTAAAATGGCTGAAGATAGATCACACTTTTTGCTGCCTAACAACCAGAAATTTGTAGAACTCGATAGTTCTCAGGCATTTGCGAAGCTTACGGACAAAGAAAAACTCTATGCACATTATTTGAGCCAGGTAAGGTCCTGATTTTCCTTATTTGATTGCTAAGTAGTTAGTAATAACGTTTATTGTTTCATTGTATTCCTAGTTTCAACATTTCATGTTAACTAATATAATAAAGTGACTTGTCAACTTCTTCCTTGTTTAAAAATGTCTTGGAAAAAGAGTGATAATTTATTATTATGTAATATAATAGGTAAGTTATGTATGTGTGAATTGTGGTGGTAAATGTATTTAATAGTCATTTCTATTGTGTCTGGAAGTCTGGCAGTCAATGTGTTACATTTGGTTAACAACAACAACATAATTTTGGAAGAGCCAATAAACCAGCTAATAAGATATACTCAGTAGTTGACTGGCCCTTCAGTCTAGTAGTTAGTGACCCTGACTGCTATGCCAGAGGTTGTGTTTTTGATTCCCACCCAGGACAAATGTTTGTGTGATGTGCACGATCATTTGTTCTGTGTCTGGGTGTAATTTATCTATAATATGTATGTATTTAGAAATAAATCAGTATGTTTATCAGTTGTTTAGTACCCATAACACAAGCTCTTAGCTTAGCTTGGGACTAGATGGCATTGTGAGATAAGATGTGGAATATTTATTTATTTAAACAAAAAAACAAGTTAATAATCATATTATATGACATAGTATAATGACCATGACACCAAAAAAATATAACTGTGTATTTTTCAGGCGGCTTGGAACGGTGGACTCATAGTTCTAATGCAGACGAGTCCGGAGTCCCCGAAGATCTTTGCTATGCTGCACAGGATTTTTTCGATGCAATCCATGGAGTCCCTCAGAGAAGCTGCTAGTGAACAGGGTGTTAGTAATGATGATTTTCAGGTAAGCTCAAAATCTAAATATTTTGTGTTACTTATTTTGTTTTGATTTTCTTTCACCACTTGTTCTACAAGATATGAAGTGTGCATACTTACAATTTGACATAATTTTAGCAAAATACATTATTATCACCTTGCCATGCTTTTCATGTTGGTCAATATCCGTGGTGCAATTGACTTTTCTAGATAAAAAAATAAAGTAAATTCTGTTCCCAGGGCTTCGAGTATGGTGTTACAGTTTTGTCTATCACCTAATATTAGTCTGCCTAATGTTCTCATAAACAAAATAGAACTGATAACTTCACCACATCCTATGAATACACAAACACATTATCTATTTACTATTTTGTGGTTTAAAAACATCCTATTATTCAGACATTGTTTTTTTTGTGGTTTTCAGGCATTTTTGGTGTACGCTGGTGGTATATTTGCCAACAGCGGCAACTATAAAGGGTTTGGCGACACAAAGTTCATTCCGAATTTACCTAGGATTTCTTTCGAGCTTATTGTGAAAGGTTCTAAAGCTTTCGAAGATGACGCTCAACACATGATGAAGCTTTGGCAACAAACGGACAAGTTTATGTACAGCATTGCTCCGAGACTCACCCGACTTGGACTGGCTCCGGAGGTAAACAAAATCTTATCTACTGCTAAATTAAAGTAGCTTAATGAGAAATATAGTAGTTTCAAAGAAAATAATTTAATTTGTAATAAAAAAAAAATTAAACAATCTCTGAGCCAATACAATATTATTATTATTTATTTCCAGGGTGTGACCACTTACTTTTCTAGTAACATGACTGAAGAAGATTCTAACTTAGTAAATGATTGGATGAAGACCAAACTTCTAGAAGCATACATCTGTCGAACATTCAAAACTACTGCTGAAAATGACTGTAAGTACAGAAAAACAAAAGAATTAAAAAATGTAATTTTTAATCAGTCCATTCACAACCTTTATCATAATCTCTAATGATATGAGCGTACTAACATTTCGTTTATAACAAGATTTTTTTATGGTAATCATCAAATTGTAATAAAATACGATATTGTTAGAAGCAATGTTTTTTGGCGGCCATACAGTCTTTATTCCAACCAGCCCATCACTTCCCGAAACAGATTATTTTTCCCAAACGGCTCAGAGCATCCACAAGGAATTTCGTTGATCCGAAGGTCTTCTGCGGTGTTTCGGCAACGCCTGTGCATTCAAGGAGCTTGAGTGTGTCAGTCCTCGGGTCTCAACGAAATGCGCACCGGAGCGGTGTCAGGGGCAGTGTGATAACCGCCTTAATCACAAACTTATTATTCGACAGTACCACTATACACCATCCACTTGGCCAGTGTGGAGCAGACACCAATGCCGGGCCTGACCATGGCCATGGAGAAGTACAAGGGGGCCTATTTCCAAGTCACCCGCGGGGACTACTCGCCGCTCCTGAAACGCGTCAACGAGAACCTGACGATGGCCCGGGAGTACGCAGCCAACGACAACCAGAGGAATATGCTGGAGCATTACGTTAACAGTTTCAAGTTGGGTAACTTGAATGAGCATAAGGAGGGCAGCCGGTTCTGGATCCAGGATAAGGGACCGATTATTGAAACGTAAGTTACTACCGTATCATTTCGTTTGGCTAGCCTTTTCATGACTATGTTGGTTTGACTGGATATGTGTTTTATAGAGTGACCTGACTTCCATAATCCAAATAACTGGGAAAAAAGATTCACCTGGGTAAAACTGGTTGTCAGGCGTCTAACTATCCGTAGCGATTTTCAAAGATCTACAAATGACAGCTGGGACTAACGGATTATCGTGGTTTTGAAAGTACGGAGAGATCTTTATATATACAAGGTGTTTTTTTTTGATATCTCATAACTCGAGGGTTATATTCTGTAGGTTAAAATAATACTAAAACTCCTAGAATCGGTGGTCCAAAAATGTATAGTTTCGGAGATATCATCAATCATAATTAAATCAGACAGATGTGTTGCTGGAGTTTGTTCCGCCACTTCTTCTTCCCAGCGAAAACACTAGGAAGTGGCGAAGGGTGGGCCGTTTTTGGGGGGCTGTCTTTATGTATTTTTTTGACGTTCAAAAAGTGCTGATTCTCAGCCTAGTTTGAATAAAGACTTGATTTTAAATATTATCAGTTGTTTAGTACCCATAACACAAGCTCTGTTTAGTTCGGGACTAGACGGAGTTGTGTGAATAGTCAGAATATTATTATTGTTATATTATTTTTATAAATTTAATTAGTTCAAAAGTTGTCACCCGTGCGACGAATCTTCTTTTTAATGTCACTTTTCTTTCACGTAAGAGTGTTTTTTTTTATATTAATAATCGTGACTTTGTCGAATTATTTAGTATGACCAATTAAAAAAAAAAGGGATAATTGAAACATAATTCATTTACCACTTGATTCTTTGATATGGTCTCAATCATACCCTAGAGTTATGGGTCACCCATCCACGGACCGAGTGTGTACCTTTGTGTTGTCAAGTGCTTGCTAAATATAATTTTATATAGATAGACTTTATCTGTATAAAAAATACCGCTCACTCGCCGCCTATTATATTTGACTTAAATACCTATAACTGGCGAAATCGTAGGTAGGGTGTATTGTAAGTAGGTACACCTCAGCATATCCCTTTAGCGAATACTGGCGTGCTTTAGTGTGATGTAATACTTACATAACAAACTGGCATTGCATGTTACTGATCTACTCAAGCTTTTTTTTTAGTTAACTCAATGCACATAATAATATGTCTTTTTCACAAACCAAAAATTTCTTTTTAAGCATTTATGATCATCCACAGATACCAAGGCTTCATCGAGACTTACCGTGATCCGAGCGGTCAGCGTGGCGAGTTCGAAGGATTCGTAGCCATGGTCAACAAGGAAATGTCTAAGAAATTTGGCGCCCTCGTCGAAGGAGCCGAAAGGTTCATCAAGTACCTGCCCTGGGGCGAGGACCTGGAGAAGGACACTTTCCTAAGACCTGATTTCACCAGTTTAGATGTCATGACTTTCTCGGGAAGTGGCATCCCCGCTGGCATAAACATTCCTAATTGTAGGTATACCATAAGACCACCGTTGAATATCATATAATTTCTTTTCCATGTGATATTATTTGTTTATACTATTTGACATATCTCTTAGTTAAACTAAATATTGTGGTTAACTTGAAAAATAAATTGATGCCATTCCTGGCTAAACAAAGAAATTTACCATTCCTGGCTAAACAAAGAAATTTACTCCAAAATCTTTCATTTAACCACTTAGATCTCTTCATAACCTACATTTTGGTCCTGAAGTCCATGTTCAGACCTATACTTTAATTTGTTAATGGTGTTTTTTTCTATTACAGATGACGAGATTCGTCAGAACTTCGGTTTCAAGAACGTGTCTTTAGGAAATGTGATCCCGGCTGCCTACAAGGAGTCTGTCATTCCATTCTTGTCCAACAGTGACAAGGAGCTTTTGGAGAAATACAGGGTTGCTTCGTTTGAAGTAAGCATTTTGTTTGTTATGTATATTTTACTGTCATAAACTACATTCTAAAGGTGTGTTTAAGATGCTATAATCGACCAATCACATTGATTGAACTCCACATCGTACACAGTGTTCACACACAATGGTCCAATTCTAGACTAAGTGTGTAAACCAAATTCGATAGTTAAGTAAAATCCACATCGTACCTTTCGTCTCGCCTGTGACAGTCCATTCATACATGAGTCTGTTCTGCTTGTCTCTAGTTCAGCAGACGCACCCTTATATATATATAATTATATGTTGCAGTTTTTACAATTGAACTCCCATTTCGTTTTCAGACACAGAAAATAGGACACTAATATTGGGTTTAATGTTTATTTTCTAATGTATGGCATTCGTCATATTTCTTCTTTTTATTTAGCCAAATACCATGTAAAGGTTTAGGACTAGTATTATAGTATTTGCTCTCTGTAAAAGTTCCGTTTAATAATTTGAAAAACTGAGGATACCCAGCTGTCGATTTGATTGTAAAAAAAAGCTATAACAGTATCCTGCGTATCATTGCTGATAAACTGGATTGTCCAATTGTGCGCCACTTTTTGAGTCACTTATATGTGGTTGGCTAGAAAAACCATTAAACTAACATGGTTTCTATGTAGGGCTGTTAACATTTTATTGTATATAGGTACTGTTACTTTAATGATATGGATTTCCGAAAAATAAATTACTATTATTTACTACTTTGCTGCCGTGATCGTACTTAGTACGCGGCGGATATAGCTCAAAAATAAATTTATATTGTCATCTCTGCCACTCTTTCGTTTGTGAGTATTGTTCTAAACCCTGACATGTCATATTAAATCTGTATTTACGCTCGTATCAGGTACAAGTCGGTCTTCACGAGTTGCTCGGCCATGGCAGCGGTAAACTGTTACAGCAGAAACCAGACGGCACCTTCAACTTCAACAAGGAGACAGTCAAGAACCCGCTTACTGGTAACTTAATGTTATTATGTCCAATAACCGTAGATCGGAATAGGTGGAAATGCAAATATAAAATCATGACGTTTTAATCCCGGGATTTAAGAATCAAACCCTGTCATGCACAAATAATGGTTCACATTATCATTGCAAATTTACTTCAATTATATAAACTGCTAAGTAGCGGGTCTGTGAATCATATAATTGAAAAGTATTTATTTGGGACATGTACATAACATTGTATATAACAATTTCAAGATAGAATTGGAGCATATTGCTGTGTTAACTATTTCCAATATCGACAAGAATTAAATGCGTGATCGGCAAAGAAACATAAACGCAGTTCACAGACAGGCAAACAAACTTAAATGCAATACAAGGAGCCACAAGCCACAAGCTCCTCTCAAATAATAACAGTTACTTAACGGGTACCTAATAATAGTTGTAAGTGATCATTACGTAAATAAATAAATAACATAGCTATCCTTGTTTCCCAGGCAAAGAGATTGAGTCGTGGTACAAGCCGGGCGAGACGTACGACGGTACGTTCACGACGCTCGGCTCAGCGTTCGAAGAGTGCCGCGCTGAGGCTGTCGGGCTGTACCTCTCGTTGGTACCCGAGATACTGAAGTGAGTATAGAGCGTGATAGATGGTAGGTACAATCACCTCCAAGAATGTCGGTACGAACAGACTGTTCAAAAGAAACATTACAACTAAGGGCCGATTTTACAATCGTCAAATAACTTTTATTTTAAATACATTTGTCAAACCATTTTTATTCTTCAGATAAAAGTTATCTGACTATTGAAAAAACAGCTCTAAAAATTAAAATCTCAATTGGATAAAGTTCTTGACAGTTGTCGTTTAGTCCCAGTCACATAGATTGCCACCAGCATGCGTAGCATGAACACATTGAACACCGAAGAAACGGCCTTTGTCTACAGACGAATCGGCAAAGTGACAGATTATATAGACATGAACCTCAATCTGTCAAATTTCTTTCAATACACCTGCCTGCGTAGCATGAACACTTAATTTCTTTTCTTCCGAGACACGACAAAGACCGTTTCTTCGGTGATCATGCTACGCGTGCAGGTGGTAATTGGAAAAAATAAACTTGAAGTATGTCCCACTTTAAAGTCTTTATTCTAAAACATTCCTAATGCCATTAAGTTGAGATTTCATTTTCCACTAAACGAATAGATAATTACGTGTGTAAAGATAATAATGTTCGAATCTTCATACATTAACATAAATACAGAAGCTCACGCCTTTACCCATGAGGGTTGGTAGAAAGTACAGAACGCCACCTTTAGTTCCTAAATTGTATTGCAGCCTATCCAAGAAGAAAAATCTCTTACATCATTAAGATACTACTTTGACAGGTGTCGGTTATCAGCACAGTGTAGATCGCCTGCTTATTTGCAAAAAAAAAATCCAAAAAGGAAGTCAAATTCAAGTGCATCATTCTAAATATTCTAATGACCTTATCTCTATTTATTTAGGGTCGGTGCATGCCTCTTTGTACTATACATCTCTATTTGCGGCCATGACAATAGTTTCTAGTCGTATCATAATATACTTGGGAGCAAATAAATCAAACCACACACTTCTTTTTCACGTATGATGGTTAATATTTTGAGGGTAAAATTATTGAATTAACACCTTAACTTACGTTAACGAGTTAAATGGTTAAATTGGCTCTGAAATAAAATTGTGATAGAACATTTAGTAATAAAACGCGAAATAGAAAATGGTTGAATTTTTTCGCTCCCAGGTGTATTTCACACTATCTATCCAGTGTATTTGGTTTTTCTATAGGTACATACATCTTGTCATCTCCTTATTCTTACTAGAAAAGTTTTCACACGACACACAACTTCGCGATCACCGGCGCTACTTCAGACTTCTTTTTTATTCGTTTTTCTGTTTTATTTAGAGATATTCTGTTCGATTAACACAGTAATTCTCATCAGTACTCTCAAAAAGACAATTTCTGAAATCATATGTTAAAATTGTTTTTTCTAACGATTCAGAATCTTCGGGTACGAGGGTCAGGAGGCGGAGGACGTAACCTATGTGAACTGGCTAAGTCTGCTGTGGAATGGAGCTGCTAAGGCTACGGAGATGTACCAGCCTGCCACCAAGACTTGGCTGCAGGTACTGTGTCTATGAATCAACTTGTTAGCGGTAGACGTTTGAGCCTTACAATGTTTGCCTTTATTTATACGAAGACGATAATACGCTGGGTCTAATTTCAAAATCCATAAAAAAAAATCTTTATCACAGTTTAGGATGTGCTATTGAATTCTACACGTGACATCATCATTAATTTGATAGTTTTGAACTTTATCACAAAGGAATAAGGTACATGTTCAATTGAGAAAATGTTATAGGTGTGAATAGCTTGATGTACTGGCTGGCATATATAATTTAGTTGTTATTATTTTTCATTACCACTTGCTCTCATAACAGTAAAGGGAATATTGTGGGGAAGTCGACATGTTCAAATAACAAAATCTCAAAGACACGTGGCATCCACAAACACGCAATGGTACCACTTAGAGAACTAAAGCCACTACCCCTCACTGGGGTGGCCTGGTAACCAACCGTGGGAAAGATATAACTCGCTTATGTTTAGTCTGCTCAAATAGCTTTGTACGAAAATCTTCTAGAAAAATATTTGCAATGCCTTAGTTGTTTTTTTCTTACTTTTTATTGTATTATTAGTTAATTCCATCGACATGTGCCTCATTTTAATTATAAAAAAATATGTAAATTATCTAAGTGTTTGCATGCCCATGTGACGCCTTAATGTGGAGAACCTAATTATACTAGAACATCTATTACCCATGTCTGCAAAGCAATAAATGTTTTGATTTGATTTGTAATGTAGTACAAATGTTGTTGTTATTTATAAAAACGTTTATACCAGGCGCACGCCCGAGCTCGCTTCGTACTGATGCGTCTATTGGAGCTGGAGGGAGAGGGCATGCTCACCATCACGGAGAGCGAGCCGGGCAAGAACCTGCTCCTCACGCTGCAGCGGGAACACCTCGCCACTCGGGGGAAGAAGATTATTGGTATGTGGAACAACTTTGATAATAATCTAAGATAAACTGACAATTTATGATGCTGTCACTTAGGAGTGTC
Organism: Euplexia lucipara; assembly: GCA_921972225.1. Classification (NCBI taxonomy): domain Eukaryota; kingdom Metazoa; phylum Arthropoda; class Insecta; order Lepidoptera; family Noctuidae; genus Euplexia; species Euplexia lucipara. Next base: position 8,207,290 of record OV179144.1, on the reverse strand, counting down.
CTATTTTCACGAATAGGATGTAATGGATATCGGACGAACATTGGGATAGCATGGGTTTAGTACATGAGCCTGGACCCCAGCTTTGACATTTTTCGTAGACATTTATGTACTAATTTCTAATTTTCTTCTTAGGTTTTCTTTTTACTCTTAAACTGTATAAAATCGTGAATCTACTTTAACCTAATTAGATTTTTCTAAGAAAATGTGACTTCTTTACCTTTTAATAATTGTGTTAGATAGATACTATGATTGGAATTTTTCATAGTTTTTTAAAGTTCAACGTAAAATATCATCAAAATTTGAAAAAACGACGAATATTTTGATCCCTTTTCAAGATGATGTGCTGAACGCATGTGCGTTATGTTCCTTCGACTCTGTACAGCTAACACAAGGAATATTCATTCATTCATTCTAGGAACCGATCGTATAATCTAAATTGGAATTATTTGGATTAAGCACCATAGATCTTATTTTACTAACAAATGACTTTCGTATAAATTTTACAGGTGATTTTCTGGTGAAACTGCAAACGATAAAGGCCACAGCTGATTTCGACGCTGGAGAGAAGCTATTTGAGAAGTACAGCCGACTAGATGAGCCCTGGAGCCGTTGGCGCGAAATCGTGATGATGCACAAACAGCCGCGGAATATCTTTGTACAGCCCAACACCTTCCTTATCAACAGCAACAAAGGTAGGCAGCACATCATATAAATACTATGGTTTGTGATACCAAATAAATCAACAATCGTCAAGCATTCCAAATTAAACCTTATTGAAGTGACAATTAAAACAGTTATGCTATCATAAGAGTTAAGTGTTTACTTATCGGTAAAGTAACAGATAGATTTTATTTCCTATCGGCGTCTCTCATGGCCAGTCATGGCGTAACGCAGTAGGAACCCTATCAAAAATTGTTTTTAAAACGCTATCCATATCCTGAATTACACAATGAATATTTCTATTATACCCTGACTCTTTGTTTACTGCACTATGCCACAGATTCACATACATACGTACACAAACTTACGACTTTTTTCCATGGAGGTAGGCAGAAACTAAGGACCACCACTTGCTACGATTCTTTCACACTTCATTTACGTTCAAACATCTGGTCATGCACGCACATTGCCATAGATTTGGCGCCACTATTGTAGGTATAGCCAAACAGCCAAAAATGTCCATGTGTTGTCTTCGATTGTATTAAAACGTTGAAACAACGAAATATAACTGTAGTCCCTGAAGGGTTAGGCAGAGATACGTGTAGTGCATCCACATTTCGCCAGTTATGTTTAAGTCCCTTGTAAGGGGCGCCTATTGCTATCAATCGGGGGTTTACAACTTTGAAACAAAATATTATAATTTCAGGTGAAGAAATAGACCTGAAGCGCTACCCCGCAACAGCTGAAGGTATGATTAGATCGTGGGTGGAACGATTCCCGAACACAGACATCGACGAGATCCTCGAACTCCTGGCAGACAAGGACAGCAAGTACTTCCAAGAGCTCCAGACAATCGCCGCATAACCCACAATATATACTACTGTTGTAGCATTTCACGCGAGCTTCAATCATACCATTTTATCTCTTATGTCAATGACTTAAAAGTCAACTGACGCGCGCTCGTGTTTTACAACCAGTAATACTATACAAACCTAATTAATATCTACAGACATGAAATTTAAATATCAACTTATTATCATAATATTAGCAAATTGTACTGATTCAGAGTTAAATATAAATAAATATACTCGTACTTAATGTCATAATAAAATACCTGTATACCAATTTGAGTTTAATTTACTATCCTGAGTTGGAAAAGTAAAAGTAATGGCTTTTGTACCCCCTTATCAATTGATCTTGTTCCAGTAGACGTCTCGACAAATCAATAGCCTCACGAATGAAACTGTATAGGAATTAATGGAACGAGAATTATAGAGGTTCTTTTCCCTAATTCTTTTAAAAATATAAATAATCTTACAACTTACTCATGTGAGTCATTGCGCACGCGCAGGGTCAGAACTTAAATCCGACACAACTTTTACTAGCAACTTGGGATGACGACATAAATAATAAAACATATTTAACTATATAATTTATTCACATTCAATACAAAACGTGTGTGATAGCAAATTTAATCTCAATCGTAAGAATCACAGTTCCAATGTCACCGCGGTAACTATGACAAAAAGAGAAACATTAAAAATCACCACACACCAATAAATAATTTTCAATTCTAATAAAAATTAATAAATATATTCGAAATTACGAAGATGAACGGATTTGCGTAAAATTATTGCTTTTTTTTAACAGTTAACATCATTGTAATATAACTAGCCGCTCCCCGACTTGTACAGCAAAAGAATGATGAGGAACGAGTCGCGTTACAACCACGCGACGTCGCGTACAATACTAGTTGAGTGGAACAAACAGCAGCAGCTTACAATAATACATTTAAAACTGAAAACGCTATTGCTAAAAATATACACGTTTTGTGTGAGTCTATAACAAGTCCGGTCTATAAATAGTTATCCCTAATGAAATCATCTAAGCACCATTCTATTCGATTACTGTTACGTCGTGACTTAGCATTCAATACTATAATGATTATGATAAATATTTAAACTTAAACTGACTTAGGGTCACATATAAAAAATGTAAATTGATAGTAACTAAGAAAAATTATAGTTAATAATGTTGAGTAAAACGTATTTGTGCAAACACACTCTAAAATTTGTGTCATTTTATATATTTCAATAAAATGGACTATATCAAATCCAGTCACTTATGTTTTATAAAGGCACATAAGAATCAATTTACAATAAACACTTATTAACAAAAAGTCCACTCTTTGCAAAATATATTATTACACTTCAATAGTCAACCGTATATTTATTTTAACAGTAACAAAATCTGTTCAGCTTAAAATGCTGTATCAAATATGCGGCACTCGGTCACCGCGCTTTGGAGAAAGCCAACAAAGTTTATACAAAACAATTTATAAATACTATCTGTTGTAATATGATGAATCTGTGTGAATCTAGCTATCACCCTATTCATAAATTAATTTGATTTCATAATCCAAATCCCTAACATTCGGAATCATTTAATTCTAATTTTTGCATGACTTTTAAGGATACTTTGAATTCAGTAAGAGATTCATTGCAATAAGTATCACCTAAATTTGCCACTAAAGACAGTCTTCTGTCGGTGATGAGATTCTTTTAATTTACATGAAATCTAAAAACACGTGAGTATATGCTACGTTTGGCAAGAGTATCGATACAGCCTCGATTAGATCAACACTATAATGACATTGTAAATAAGTTATAACAAAAACAATGAAAGCATCAAGTTCCGTCAGATACACCTACACCTACAGTGTCCTCGCAATAGGTTCGCAAAGTTAATTGTCAAAAATGCTTATATAAATCACAAAATCAAGTTATATCCTGCACAATCAATAATTCCTCTCAGTCAACTTTCTCAGAGCATTCTGCACCGTCGCCTTCGCGGTCGCCTTTCGGTGAGATATTGGATCTGAAACATTACACCCACGTTATGTTGCTGCTAAACACGCTTCTTCGACGTTCTCTTCCTCTTGTATTGCTCTATGATGTGTCAATTATGAAGTGCATATTACATTTGAATTATTAATTCTACTGTCACATGATTTCGAACGTTAAAATGATGTTGGTAGCTGCTGTGATTCTGTTTTCGAGTTCGCTACGAGCAATATAATTGTTCTCATAAAAAGTGAATATTAGATCTACTAACTACATTCGGAGGCGTTCTAGTATTTTACATATTTCACAAAACTTCGTCGTTTGCTTATGTATAGGACGTAAAACTTTTAAAAGCATTAGTGCTATAAACTTTAATTCGGAAGCGTGAAGCGTGCACAGAATAAAATCGTATTATCTTTCACTTCGGGAAAGTTATTTTAAATTATTTACGTGACATGTAAGTACAAAATTATACACACCTTGGCAGTGTTTCCTTTTCAGCATCGGGTTTCCTGGTCACGCTGATTGAAATCTTTTTTCTTTGCCTTATTTTTTCCAATATATTTTCAGGGCTCGGTTCTTTTTCGCTCTCTTTCAAAATAATCGCAGAGTTGCGAGTAGTTCTTTTTGGTCTATAAGTAGCATAGTTACCAGGTGAATACATTGATATGGTTCGGTTGTATTTGTGCGGATCTCTCAACGAATTGACAAGACTATTATCCTCAGTTCCATCGGAACTGTCTAGGAGGGATTTCGTTCTGGAGTACCTGTTGGCACCGTACGAAGACGGTTGATCGTAGTCTAAATAACTCCTGCTCCCTGGATATTTTCTAAAGTCGTTGCGATCGAGAGATCTATAAGTATCAATTTTATCATTCAGTCCATAGTTTTCAAACCTTAAGTTACTCCTAGTGTTAACAGGCAGGTCCGTCAAAAGAGATCTATAGCGTTCCGTGGACGGCGACAAGTCAGACGAGACGGAGAGCCCTGGAGATAGCGGAGACAGGTCGTAGTTAAGCGGCGATGTCGGCGACACGTCATACTTAGTGTCCGTCGGCTGAGAGTGTATTCTAGCGACCGGGTCGTACTCAGCCGCTCCAGGGCCCACTAAACTACTCTTTCGTCGTTGTTTCTTTTCGTTGAATCTAGAATAAAAGCTTTTCCTACGTATTCTATCGACAATGTCTTCTTTCTCAGGTGTGGTGGAATCGTGACTTCGGAGGTGTATTGTGGTGTTCTCTGAAGGTGAAAGGGGATTTCTATCGGCAAATTTATTATCAGCACTAATATCAGACTTCAACTCGGAGTTCGAAATAGTTGACCTACTTCTCGACCGACTGCGGCTCTGTGCTTCAGTGTTATCGGTATGTATGCTAATGTCTACAAGTGCGGCATTCTTCTCTGGAATATCTTTCTTTTCAGTCTCACCGTCAACAGAGGAAATATTTATAATTTGAGGTTCTATCACAGGATTAGTAGGAACTATTTTCTTAACTCTTGGCAATCTAGAGAAATCTAATTTTAAACTGTTTCTAATGTTCTTTGATTCGTTTTCTTTTTTGGACGCGGGCTGTTCGTCGTTATCTACGGACAAGGTAGACACGCTGTCACTAGAGGTCCTTCCGTATTTATTTTTGCGTCCCAGTCCATTTAACAGTAGCGACGTTGGTCTTCGAGGCTTGTCTTTGTCAAGACTGTCCGCACTTGGTTCAGAATTAGATTCATTTTTACAATTACTGTCATTAGGCTGTTCAAGACTTTCGCTGTGTGGTTTATCAACGCTAGGTTTTGATCTTTCCTTGGGCTCGAATTTTTTAAAGAGTCCTAATACTTTAGAAACGGTGGTTTTGTTTTGAGGTGCTTGCTGAGTTTCCAGAGCGGCGACATCAGTCAGTGTGACTGCTCTTTTAATGAGATTAGATTCGGTTGTAGGCTCTACGTTGACGGGCACTGATTGCTCTCGTTGCAATCTGCTTAACTTAGAACTATCTTTTTTCGTCTCATTCCTTACACTATTTTCGGCCCCCTTTTCCGGGGAGCTAGATTTATTCGAAGCAAACTTTTCTAACTTATGACCTATCGATTGCAAAACAGATTTCTTTTTTGGGACAGTTGTTGATTTCGTGCCATCGTCATCGGCAACCTTTTCCTTTACTTTCTTTGTTACTTTCTTCTTTTCAGTAGTTGTTTTAGCATCACTAGTTTCTTGGTTGCTTCCTAAATCAGTCTTAGATTTCGATGAAACTTTTCTTATAATCTTTTTCTTTACTGTGCCTTTCTTTTCTGTTTGATCAGTATCACCGGTTTTTGTGGTCGATTCGTCTTTCTTCGACGACTGATCCACAGTTGTGTGTTTAGTGTCTCCATTAGATGTAACTTTCACAACGTCAACCGGTGGTCCGCCATTCGGAACATACGTACCATTTTCTGTTTTAACTTCTGTCGTGTCAGATTTATCATTGTCTCTATTTTTGATTATACTATACTTTTTCAAAGACAAACTAGTGTCACTAGATTTTACATCTGTTTCTGATTTTGCATCGGTACTTTGTTCCAACTTTGTATTATTTTTTACCGAATCTGATTTTGTCACTACTTCTGGCTTTTTCTTAGGCAAGATAATACTGAAACTTACTTCTACATCCGATTTAATTTCAGGATTGAGAACCTCATCTTTCGGTGAAGTCTCTTTAGAATCTTCTATTTTAACGTTACGACTAATATAAACTTTTTCTGGCGATGGACTACTTGCAGGGTAGCTTTTCGGTCTTATTAATTTGGACTCTCTTGGCAAAGACCTCTCTTTATCATATTCTCTACTAAACGAACTTTCAGGCAGCACAATTTCACTGGGCTCATCTATAGAATCTAAAGTCTTCACAGGATAGCTTTTAGGTCGGATCAATCTGGAATCTTTACTAGAGTTGTCATCGAATACTGTTTTATGTTTTGAGTTTTCCAAATTAGTGTAACGTTTCGAGTTCGACGTCGATGCGGACGAATCTATCGCGGTTTCTTTGATTTTGTCAAGAATCGGGAAAAATGGAGTGTTGGACCTACTGCGCTCCTTGTTTCCGACCAACCCTACGGGTGAGACACATTTCTTGGGGACGATAAGGTCGTCCCCAAATGCTGGCGGAGCGTTGGTTATGTCCGCGGCCGCCGCCTCTTGCGATTTGTTCCTTTTCTCTCTGATTTCTCGCAAGATTTTCTGCGTTTCTAACTCTCTTTCCTTACGTTGGCGTTCGTAAAGGTTCTCGTCCGGCGGAGAATCGAAAAAGTCCGAACGAAGGAACCTCGAGACGCGGCGGCGCGGCTGGTCGCCACTCCCGGCGCGCAGCGAGTGTCGGCGCAGGCTCGCGCCCGCCGCGCCCGCCCCGCCCGCCCCACCCGCCGCGCCCGCCCCGCCGCCCGGCTCCGGTGTGCCGCCGCCGTCCGACCCGTACGTGTCGTCCAGCGACAGCGCGCGCTCCGGGGTCAAGTACTTACTGAGTAGAGGACGGTCACGCGGCCGCGTCACGAGCGGCTCTCGAATAAGCGAGTTAGGCGAAGGACACTCAACGTCGACCGCGGCCAGCAGAGGAGTCGTCTCCCGCGAGCTGGATCGTCTGTGCGGCCGCGGCAGAGTCGAGTATTGTGGCGCCGCGGCGTCCATTGGACTCTCTTCCTTCGTTTCTGTAGGGGTCTCGGGGGTGGCGACGGGCGGAGCGGGCTCCTCAGCGAGCGGCGCGGGTAGGTCGGCGGGCGCGGCGGGCTCCTCGTGGTCGGCGGACAGCGAGCGCGCGGGCGCGGGCGCGGGCGCGCGGGCGGCGGGCGCGTGCTGCGACAGCGTGCGGCGCAGCGTGCGCGCGGCGGCGGGCGGCAGGTGCGCGAGCAGTTGGCGCTGCAGGCGGCGCGACAGCGCGGGCGTGAGGCCCGACAGGGCGCGCATCTCGCGCTCGGAGAACTCGATCGAGCTCAGGTCCAAGTCCGACAGGTCTAGTCCGCTTTCGACGTTCGATTCCGAGTTTTGGGGCCCGGTACGGTGCTTACCGGTTTTCTTACTACTACCTGAAATTGAATCGAAAAACACACGTTTCGATCATGCAGAACGCTCGCTGTCATGGAGTATTTACAGTGCCGATATTGTAAATATGTTTTGCGTCCGCTCGGCGATCGATAACGAAGGGGAAATACGAGCGGAACCTTCTCGTTAGATCTTTAAATAGAGAATCGAGTACAATAAGACTGAGGGCTCTGTGTGCCTGTAGTAAATCCACGAATGATGCAAACATCGATGCAATCAGTTAAGAGTTAATACATATCTACAAATACTAAATACTGACTAGTCAAATTAGGTCAAACGTTAAGCTTTAAGTATGCGAAAACAAATCACAAAAGAATGCATTAAAATGTTGCTTCTGTAGGTATAGTAATTTATCAAATGCGTACTAAATTATGGCTTCAGCGATATATTTCACATTGTAGAAGGCATCTCTATCTGATAACAGCCGCGGCGCACGGTGCGGAACACAAAAACACATAAATGAACAAATAAATATAGTTTAGTACCTATTCTTGTGTGGCGTTTGTGGCAGATTTGTGGTTGGCGCTGGTGCCGCTGTGAAGTGAAGATTTGGTCGGAGCATGCAGTGTAACGCGCAACCCAACTGCAACCACACCAACACAAGCTCACTACCGCTTCACACGCGAGACTCCTGCCCCTCCCCTCCCGCCCCGCCCCGCCCCGCCCCGCCCCTCCCTCGCCCCTCCCTCGCCCCGCTCGCTAGTCTGGCTGCAGTGGCCGCAGCTCCGCGGGAGCGAATGAGCTCATGATCTCTATGTACCTGACATACGGTCGCCCAACTGCGAGTGCTACCACATCCACTATCTACACATGTATGCCATGATCACTTGACAAACAAATTAATTAACTGTCAGGCTGCATTTTATTTGTATTACTCAATATATTTTACTTTTAACTGGAAATCGTCGACAGTTCAAAAATAAAAGAAAAAAGAAATTGATTATTCTACTTTATACAAAAAAAAATAGTACTGCATTGGCACAGGAGATGCGATATATGAAATGTCCTGTGCGTACATTTCATGCAATGCTACTGAAATAACTGAATTTATGATAATCGAGAGCAACGCAACATTTTCCTGCTAGTGTTAGCGGGTAGGAGAAAGTCAACACCTGCACAAAGAATGCAATTTGAATACAATAATACACTACAATGCAAAAAAAATGTTAACTTGATTAAATAAAACAATGTTAATGAACTCTAAAAACACAAGATATACAATAGACTGTGGGTATGTCTTTAACGTTTCATATCGATAGTCTATCACATATGACATTGATGTTAATTAAGAGAAAAAAAAACACGATGTCGACGGTGGAAAACGTCGCGAATATCGAGGAGGCAATGGTTACTGTAGTTCGTTGGTGGCGTATATTCGGGGCACTTCATGGAATGGTTTGAGAGTTAATTTATTTGTTTTAGTGAAGCTAGCTTTCTTGTGAGTGTCGTTGACCGTGCGAGGCAGCGCTAACTACTTGCGAGTTGCAGTGCGACGGTGACGCGACGACCTTATTGCGAACGATAACAACCCCATCATATTTGTCAGCATCCATCAGAAAGGTACTCAAAATTATTTCTTATTCTTGATTTTTAACATAAATACTTCCAAAATATAATTTAGAAAGATATGGCACTATCGTATTAAAAAGTGTTTCGCCTATAAGTAGACTAGACTGTTTACTATGTCTCTGACTCTTGACCCAGCTATACTGTTGAACTAGTTTACAAAATAAAAATGAATAGTTTCTTTACACAGTGTTGGAAAATGTTTAGTTATAACTAGATGTGTACATAGATCTCTGCTGAATTTGATAACCTAATCTTACGACCTTATAGTAACGAGTAACGCTGATAAATATGATGGGGCCCTGACGATCTCATGAACATGTTAAGAATTATGAATAACACGAAACATGTTTATAAAATCACTACAAAATAAGGTGTAACTGATGAACTGCTTTACATGCTGCTATGCCAAACGTACTGTGGAATTACACAACATCAAGTGTTTTATACAAATAATTTGGAATATTTCGATTAGAAAGTAAATAAGAACAGTATGTGTAATAATTGATAAGTGTTTTTGTTGAGTAATATAAATAGTGATTTAATAAATTAATTTTATAATTATTTGCATGGTGTGCTTTCGAAGAAAATTGTTTAAAAATCACATAAAGTGTTTTACATATAGAATTTTATGTGTAAAATATTGCGAAAGCTAAAAAAAAACATTTAAATAGGTATGCAAAGAAAAAACATCGACTAAAAAATTTGTTTTAAAGGCGATTTTGCGTAAAAATTTAATTCATTGACAAAGCTAAGATAAAATTCTTCTATTTGAAAGAAAATATAATTAAAATACACCAACAAAATATTGAGAGTGTGTGTGTCGGTGCATGCCTCAGGCGTGAGCGTGATACTGGCAACGTTTTCCCCGTGCGCAGGTAGCAAGCGGGTGCAAAGCGCGGGACTCACCTCGCGGCATGTGCTGGCGCGGCTTGAACATCGAGTCGAAGTCCGCGTGCATGTCGCGCGAGCCCCAGCCCTCGCGTCTACATACACAAAAGGACATTAAAACACTTTGTTATAGTATTACGAACTAAGTAAATGTGTTATAGTCTCACGAGAAAGTCTGCATCTGCACAAAATGTACACTTGCAATTTACAGTGCGAATAATATCGCGAGGAAATTCGGGAGGGAATTAATGAATGCCTGTTAACTTTAATTTTGTGCACACACAGTTACTATCTCATTCTATATGTGTATTGGTTGACTGGTAGAAGATGCCTATAGCATTAAGTCCGCCTCTGTACAGGCGCTAGCACATCAAACTACCCCAAACTGTCAAATTTTCCCAATTTCTTTATTACAAATCGAATAAAGTTCATGTTCAGAACTTTATTCGATTTGTAATAAAGTTGAAAATCTATCAAAGAAATTTGACACATTAAGGTAGTTTAATGTTTTGGCCTCTGTATAAATGTGCTTAAAGTATTAAATACATAAATAAATATTGATAATGGCGGCTTTGGTCAACACAAAATAAAGAACATAAAAGGGGAGAAGCCGTTAATCACTTTGTTTTAAATGTTTAACTTTCCAAGATCCGGCTCGAAGGACCATGGACAAATTTCAAAAAAGTCCCGAGGTATTTATGTTTTAGCCTTAGAAAACACCACGCTTAGGACGATTAAGTGATCTAAAAGTGTACTAATCAATTACTCTACAGTACGTATTGCCTCATTTACACTTACGTTTCAGATACACTTCTTTTACTTTCCACATATCTATGGGTGCTGCATGTAATCATAATAAATCGTGTTACAGTGTAATCAAGACGTTAATTAATAATATGATAGTGTTATTGTATTGTGTAGTTATAATTGATGAAAGAATACTCACAATAAGTTTCTCCGTGGTAAGTGGGGGCTGCATGCACAAAATTAACATTATTTTAGTCGGAAAATCAACTTAAAAGTATACATGCGAATCTTCACTTGTATTCATGAAAGTATTGATTACATTTGCGAAAAGAAAACGTTAAGCATGATTGTTAAATGATTAAATTGTGTATGTTATAATCAAACTTTATGAATAGAAATGTTATTAAATTGAGACAAAATTTAAGCTTTCTTGAAATACTGAAATTGGACTCCAATTTTCAAGATTTCCTAATTTTACAACGGATTCAAATCGAAAGATTTAGAAAATTATTTTGTAATTTTTTAAATAAAAATGTTAAAGCATCAGTAATTTCTAAATAATTATAAATTTGTATGACTGAAGATTATAATTATAAAGTTGTCTCTAAATGAGTTTTAAACATTTTTTTATTAAAAAGAACCCTGCTATATCAGGTTTTGATTCTGTTTTTAGGTATATTTGTTAAAGTAGATTTATTATAGTTATTGTATAGCTAAGCCATACATTCTATGGGATGGTGTATGTATCCTACCTGTTGAAGAATGGAGATTGTAGGTTGTTGAATAAGGAGTGCTGGCTGAATCCAGGTCCTTCTTCGCCGTTCAGGCGGTTCGTCAGTGCGCGCACCTGAAAAATACGAGAGAACTACTGAAAAATCTGAACTATTTCATATATGCTTGCACTGACTGATCTGGTACCCCCATATGTGTGTGGTTCTTTTCTAAAAAGACCATTGTAGACACTAATCTGCATAGTTCTTACATGATCTGACCAAGATTATGTTTAGACTTTAAAAGAGACACAATTTTTTTGATGATTTTTTCTTTCGATGTTTCTTCTCAGATTAGTCAGATAGTGAAACACCGACCTCACATTCTAGTAAAAAAATTACATATAAAAGTGTTTGTATTTGTTTATGAAACTATTTACAGAAATAAATATCATTTATGATAAAGAATTTAAGTTTGCAAGTGATCATCATCATCGTCTACCTAGCATTTTCCTAAGGTAATGCTCTCAGTCCAACTGGATGCAGCATGCAATACCAGTGTTTTACATTGAGCGAATGCCTATCTGACCTTCACAACCCTTGGTCATTGAAGGTATAAGAGCCATAGTTTCGTGGTAATTTCAGACTCTCTCTCACTTATCCCTGACAGTCAGTGAAACATATTACATAAACATATAATTATGGTATTTACATGTAGCTATCCTCCATCATTCATTTTTAATAAAAAAAACTACACTTTTATCTGGTCGTATCGTCTAGCTGCTTCCCGCAGTTTGTGTGACTCACCCGGTGCAGTAGTGTAGAGAACAGGTTCTCCGCAGTGAGCAGATGGAAGCCCTCGTCCTCCTCGTCGTCCTCGCCGGAGCTCACGGACTCGGCGCGAGCGGCGCGGCTGGGCCGCAGGCGGTGCATGTGCGCGTCTTCCTCTTCTTCTGACTCGCCGCCGCTTACTAAGCTGCTGGTAGGTAGTGACAAGTCAGAATGTTAGACAATGAATTAATATTGAAGATGATTGCTCGAGGGAGCGTTGTCGCGGCGTGACGTAGCCCTTGCCCTCAGTATAAGTACCTGATGCGCCTCGGCTTGGTAGCGCGATGGTGGCGCACGCTGGGCACGTGCGCGGCGGCCTCGGGCTCGAGGGAGCGTTGTCGCGGCGTGACGTAGCCCTTGCCCTCCACTGCGATGGGGATGATGAACTCGCGCGCAGACTTCTTGATGGGCTCGCCCGGACTGCTGCAGGCTTCGCTAGCACTGCCTGATTCGGTGGATGCCAGCCGTCTGGATAAAATAACAGAAACGTTACACTGGGTTCACTGTGACAGTTAGTCTTCCGTTATTCTAGCCCCTAGCCCAATATTGATAGAGATATAAAAGATTTTGTCAGTATGTATGGAGTTTGTTGTTATTGAAAATTATTCTAGTTGCCCCTACCAAAAATCGAAACTTCTTGTTGGAAGGGGGGCAACTAGAATAATTTTCATACTTTAGTTGACTAATCATTCTAATTGAAATTGAATGGAATGAAATGATGCACTTTGACATTGACACATTTCTGACGTTAAGTTATGCAGTAACTAACTACTAACCTGAGTGGTGTAACCCTTGGCGCGGGTGTGGGCACAGACTTGGGCGTGCCAGGTGTGCCAGGCGTGACGGGCGTGACGGGAGTGAGGGGAGGCGGGGGCATGGCGGGCAGCGGGGGCGGGGGAGACGTGGGGGAGTCCTCCGCCGCCACCGTGATGGGGATGATGCGCTCCACAGACACGCCGCGACCACTGGAAGTATTACACATCGTCACAAGTGAGTACGGTAATCAAAGTCAACCTTAAAATGCGGGCAGAGATTGCAGAATGCATCGAACGATGTAGATATCGTGGCGGCTGTTTTTTTATTGCTGTATTTATAAACGCCTGACTATTAAACAGTGTTGCAATCTAATATCACTATTATAAATAAAACGAAATTGATTTAATTGTATATTTCTCAAAATATATTTGAGAAATATTTCGCAGACACTTTTCTCATCATTTGATGACAAAAGTGTCTGCGAAACGTCAAAAACGTCATCTATCAGTCAATACCAGTGGAAAAAAAAAGATTGACAAATTATCTCGACGAGCCTATAAAACATAGAAATTTTCAGGAAGTACTTTTATGATAGTGTGATATGGTGACTTTACCTGTTGGCATTACGATGGTCCTCAACCCGATGCTGTGCCTCGGTGCGGAACACGCGCGGCTGCGCGGCGGCGGGCGGCGTGCCGGGCGGCGACACCAGCGACGCCACGCCCGCGGACGACGAGCGACCGTACGGCATTGGGGGCTTTCCTGGACGACAGAACACACTAATTGTTACATTTGGAACCTATTACTGTGTTACATCATTCCCCTCTCTTTTATGGAAGTAATTTCTTGAAAAGTGACGGTGTGTAACAGGAAAATGGAGAAGCGCTCGCTATTTGATTTGACCAATGAGTGCGCGCGGTGCCGGCTGTAAAATGGTGCCATTTTGCGTGAGGTTGGTACTCTCACGTCGTACTGTAATTTTATTTTATAGCGGTGTTTATACCATGATAACATTTCAGATATTATACTTTTTATTTTTCGAAAGATTCATTTTGTTTATTCTGTCAATAATATCAATTCATATTGGTAGTAAATCGGCAATCTATTAAGGTTAACCGTTAGGGTCTTGGAGTAACTGCTGAATGAGTAAATTAACTTCTTTGCGGTTATTCAATTCTGTCTCACTAGATAGAAGGACATCGAAGCACAACACACACTGATACCATGAGTTCTATACATGATTCTGAATCCTCCCAGCGAAAATTATTTTCAAAGCAAAGGAGTCAGGATCATGTACTGATGATATCTGGATGTGTGTCAGCACATTAATCTACCCCAAACTATCAAATTTTCCCACTGAATATTTTCTTGTTATCTAGATGAGGGACTAAAAACTAAAATGTTGTCAAATAGCCCATTGAACCTTATTATGTTTAGAATAAAGTTGAAAACCTATCAAAGAAATTTGACACATTGGGTGTGCTGGCGTCTGTACGTTAAACTAGAAATGTGTTTAAACTGTAAACTTCATCCTATGGTGTCGTTTACAGTTTAAACACATTTCCAGTTTCGTGATAGAGGCAATAAGGAATATTTAGCAGTCCATGATGTATCATCACCATCTGAGTACAGTTCAATTCACCTTACACGTTACAACGCCAAACATTATAACAGAGCTATTATATGTATTATAGTAAAAAAAAAACACCCCGTATAAATGTAGGTAAAGTGAAGGCTACTTAAGATGTCATTTCAAACGATAGCTATAGTACGTTCGCGTTAAGAATGCAGTAAAGTCATCATTATCCGTCGGCCTAGCCCCGCCCCCTAACCAATCAAATCTTTTCAAATTCATTTTTATAAATTCATTAAACTTAATCTTTTAAAATATAATTTGTTTGAATATAACACCACTGTGGAATACATCTTTATCTTGCAGTTGCACTGCAATTTTTCTGCATTCTTAACGCGAACGAACTATAGAGATATTGTTAGACAGTTCATTACACTCAAGTTTACACGGGGTGAATTTACTGAGTCGAATGGCTGAATATACATTTTCAGTGGCATAAGAATGCAAAGGAATTACGCGTGACATTGGCACAATATTACTAGACAAAACACAATCATATTACTCTATATTATTCTACTTTAGTATACGTATTTATGACAAGTATTGTTACCTGTTCGTATAGCGGACGATATGATATCCCTCGCGGCTCGCCGGCGATTCTCCTCCCCGGCTTTCTCCTCAACCAACTTCGCCATAGAGTTTTGTAGACTCCTACGAATTATATTCTACATTAGTCATATTCAAATAAATAACTTGGCATGAATGTCGCGGCTGCATTAATCAGAATGTATAAGAAAACAGCATCCGTCATTGTCACATAGTAACGTATTGCCTTACGTAAGGGATGTGTGCGGTATGACGACTAATACTCGGGATGATTGTACACAAATTTTTGTATGTTAACATAGTATAATTGCAAAAGAGCGCTCGCTCACCAAGAGTTATGAACTAGGCTGGAAGCAAAATTGTTTTCAGAAAACCGTTTTAAAAAGCTTACATGTTAACGGTTTTTGTCTAATACTTGCCACAAAAACTGTGCTATATAGAGATATCATTTTATGTTTCCTGTAACCTTTACCTAAACTATTCCAGAATGGTTAGTTTAGATAGTTTGAAAATAGAGGGGGCTAGCAGACTCAAAAACGTAAATTCAAATAAAATATAAATGGCATAAATATAAATATGATTTATTTGCACCATGTGTAGTTCCATTTGTTATGAAACCCTAAAATGTTATTCGAGTAAGTCAACATACATTTCGCTCCGTCTTAGTAATTAGTAATAGGGTATATGCATGTATTTTTTTTATATTTTTAATTCACTGTTTACAACGTTTTAACATAGTAAAATAATATAAACATATTTAAAAATGCAGTAATGAAGCTTAAAAAAATATTTAAAATACAGAATAAATTGGAGCTGTTTAAACGCCGCCATTTTCGCGCGCCATTTTAATTACGTCATTTACTATAATCCTATTACTATTACTATGGGTGTTTTCGTTCTTCTAACCATTTCACCATGAAAAAAGCTCAAAAACCAGTTTGCCGGTATTGCTTGTACCCGAATGCAATAAACATTATCAGATTGTGCTTTCACAAAACCACTTTCAGTAATTTTTCTTTAATGTTAAATAACCTCACTATGAAGCTTAAATTACACTTGAACATTAAATTAGTTCACAACACACACGGCGATAATTATGTTTTCGAATAAAAAGTCCATTCTAATACTTAATGTCATACTTACACATTGTATGTTTTGTAGACGTTGAGTTGTTGTCGTAGTATTTGACGTAATTTTTCGTTATAACCAATGGTGATGCGTTTCACAAATTTGAATTTCCCGCGCTTAATTCGCACTTTTATTTTTAATTTTAAATAATTATAAAGCTATTAAAAAGTAAAATAATGATTCAGTTCATATTTTCTGCCATTAAAGATTCGGAAAAAAAATATTCGAACCATATTTAAATTACATGCATATTCCCTATTGCAACATATTCAAGCTGGTATAATAATATGTACTGCTAATTTGTTATATAAACACATGAGAAGCCAAATTGCGGATTTTAAACGTTGTCTAATGAATACACATTAAAAAGTGAGACTATTAAATGGTTTGATGTGACTAAATGACGTAAAGGAACATAGCCATCACAATTTTGTTATGGTATGACGTCAACTATGCTCCATTTATAATAGCATTAGGAAAAAGAGCCTCGTAGAAGTAGGAATGCAGAACATCTTATTTTAAAGATTAGTGAAAACAATTTTAATCATAATTTAGAAGAATGAAAGTGAAACGAGGAATGTGCCCATGTACTGTTCGTCTTTGAGGTTTGTATCATTGACACTGTAATTTTCAACTAAAATGAAATATGGAATATGAAATCCACATCATTTCTTAAAATAAATTGTTGCAATGGTTAAAACTAATTGTGACTGTGTAAGCTGCTGCGAAAATAGATTATAATAAATTCGGCGTCTATCGTAATTTTAACATGCTTATTGTACCTTCATAACAAAATGTGTATTAAAAAATAACCTTTTAACTTCTGTCTAATGCTATTGTAAATGGAGGATAGATTCGTGACAAGCGAACATCAAACAAATGTATATAACAATGAACTTACCTCCTTGCATCTTGTAGTAGTACAGCAGGGTCGACAGAACTGGAGCTGTGTGAAGGTTCGCTCTCAGTCTTTTTCACGCCACTGCGGAGGTTGGTCTCCCGCTCCGCTTCAGTGTGGCTCTGCGACAAATACACACAAGACGTATAGAATATAACCTTACGAAACTTTGTCATGACAACCATGGCGACAGATGAACAGTCAGCAAAGAAAATTAGTCACTAACACTTCAGTATTTTTATTTAATACTGAAGATAGTGGTCGAATGATCGTCTTCCAATAAATCCCTCTAGCTACACACGAGCACCCTAGTGCGACTCGTATATAAACTGGCTGCCGGCGCCAACGACCCGGTGATCGTAGGCGCGTGCACGTGTTTTGTTTATATCTAAATGTGTTACTAAGTTTGTGTGGCACGTCATTGTTAGGAAATATAGACGTTTGCCTATGATTTAGTAGAGGTAGGTGGAAATGAAGCTAATACTTGGCTACTGCACTATTAATACGTCTGTAGTTCTGAACTAATGAAAGTGGCTGAGAATCAAACCTACACCGCACAAAATTTCATTAACAAATAATTTTCAGCATACTCATTACTCGTATACCAGTCCACTGCTAGACAGAGGCCTCTCAAATTTAGTACGGTGTACGTTAGATTCTCAGCCACTTTCATCAGTACATATTATAGTAGTTTAATAACTAAACAAAAGTTCGTCTCCACTTATAACAATAGAGAAGGATTATTGTGTAGCCATTGGCAATTTGTATTGCAAAAAAGCATTCCAAATTCGAACGCATTTGTTTCTAACATTGTATCACATAGTCCTATTTTGTGCCTAGCGATAGTCGTCTTTGTTGTATCTAGACTAAAGTTTGGTTAATCTGATTTTATATGCAAATCTGCAAATCTACATGCATACATAAACTCATGCCTTTTTCCCATGAGGATAGCCAGAAACTACAGAGCGCCATAAGCTACGATTCTTACATACTTTTTTTGCTTCGTTTACATTCATACATTTTGTCATACACACACGCAGCCATTTTGTCATACACACATATTACTTACCGTCTCATTCATACAATTAAAAGCACTGATATGCATAATAGTTACATGTGTTAGTTACCTACAAATAAACAGCAAAATAGTGATTAGAAGCCATATTAATAATAATAAAACAATAAAAGATGAATCATCAATATTTGGGACTTTATCTGCCAATTTCCTGCTTTGATGAATCAATTAATGAATTTTAATTTTCTTATTATAGCATAGCGAAGGTAATTGATACGATAATAGATTACAGCTAAATATAAACTGTAAGTCACCACTTCCGTGTTTTATGAGTGTCTGTAAGTCTATTAGTAGATTTGCATTTTACGATCGCAGTGAATCATTTAGCTTCGTAGTCATAAAAGTTACGTGCGTTTCCTAGCTCATAAATATACGAGAGTTAGTACTGAAAAAACTACAAGCCTACATAAGTCAGATGCTCTAAGTAGACTTTTGGGATAGACTGCATAGCAACAACAATAATAATAATAAGTAATTTAGATTTATTTCTCACCACAAAGAACAAAAAAGTAATTGATCTTACAGACTGAATGTTACTATTAATTTTTGGAAGACTATTGCCTAAACCAAGTTTAATACAAAACCTGTAGGTATGTCAAGTCACCGAGTCCAGGAACATTATGTTAGGATATACATAGTTTTGAATAGATGCTGAATTGCTGACGTCAATACAAATACTTAGCCCCCCTGAAGTGTGCGAAATATATAACATTTTTCAAATTCACTGCGTAAATTACTCCAACGGACGTAATTTTTTTCATCAAAAAAACATAAAATACATCAATAATTAACAGTACACAGAAGAGTTCATGAACGCTTCGAACGTTTTTTAAAACGTGTACGTGTATTTAAAAAAAAACCTAATGATTTTTTTTTCAAATACACGTACTAGAATCGAATTAGAATAATATGAGTGAAAGTCTACAAAAAAAATTGCGAAATTAAATCCACTCTATGTTATATACTACCTTGTAGTTTTGTTAATTAAATGTATATTCTAGATGGACTTTATTTGTGTTACCTGTGAAGGCTCAATGCCAATTTGTTGCAGCCGAACAGTTCCGTTGTCTGGTGTCTTGGACTGCAACTCACGGTCTTCACTCTGTGCTTTGGGCTTGGCGATCTTCGACACAACTGTAAACAATAAAATCACATTAAGCTATCTTCATGGACTGGCCTGTTGGTCTAGTAGTGACGGGCCTGTTGGGCTAGTAGTTAGTGACCCTGACTGCTATGCCGGAGGTCGTGGGTTTGATTCCCACCCAGGACAAATGTTTGTGTGATGAGCATGATCATTTGTTCTGTGTCTGGGTGTAACTTATCTATATTTGTATGTATTTAGAAATATATAAGTATGTTTATCAGCTTTTTAGTACCCATAACACAAGCTCTCAAGCTTAACTTGGGACTAAATGGCGTTGGGTGAAAAAAGTTGTGGAATATTTATTTATTTATTTATTTATTCATAGAGTTTATTTTTCAGTGACACAATTTGTGCAGGACTCGGAAAGTAGTGTTTTAGTTGTAAAATTATTTTCTTTTTTTATCATACCTGGTTTAGAAACGTTACGCTTGATTTCAGGTGCTGTAGTAAGAGAAGCTCTCCTCTCAAACTGGTCTTTGAAACTGCCGACGTTACCTCCTGGCGAAACAAATTGTAATTTTAAAATTACAAGTTTATAATATTGAATTATTTCTGGTGTTTTATTTACTAGCTGCATTGCATAATTATATTATTTACTTTTGTTTCAAGTATACATTGCATTGAAGCTTACACAAATAAAAGTGTTATGTTGTTCGTTAGTAAACGCATCAATGAGAAGGACTAGACCGACATAGATAGTTTTCTAAATGTATTAATTTTCTAAATGTCTTTCAAAAACGTTCGTTTTTTAAATTTAGAACAAAAGAACAAAAGACAAGAAAAATTTTAAAGTGTTTTTTTCAAGAATTTTTTGTATGAAGCATAATTTAAACAAGGTTTCTGTCGGGTCAGCCAGTGATAAATAACAATATGTAAGCGGTAAAATAGTGAATATACATTATAATACCTGGTATGGACAGTTTCTTGGGTTTGGGCACCTGGTTGGCGGGCTGTTGTTGAGCTATAGAAAGTGACGTCAACTTGTCTGCAGCAGACGCTACAGCGCTCTGCTTTGTCTCTTCTTGTGGCTATGAGAAAACAAACACAAAAGATTGAATCCAATTCATTATCTGACTACTCTTTTTCTAACGATACAGCTACAAGTATATGATGCGACCTTATCTGACCTCCACATCCTTCCTTTATGGCAACATGATACCACATGGCAAATTTTAGTCCCTAAAGCCTTCAAAAATCTCTCTTTAGCCTTCATACCCAAAGTGAGAGTTTTTTTTTTGTTAATTTTCTTACTGAAAATTACATCTATGACTGTGAAATTATTGTGTCATAACATAGACAAATCCTTCATAATAAAAAAAATAAAAAAAATAAAAAAAATAATCCTTTTTAACCCCCGACGCAAAAAGAGGGGTGTTATAAGTTTCACCGCTATGTGTGTGTGTCTGTCTGTCTGTCTGTCTGTCTGTCTGTGGCACCGTAGCGCCCAAACGGGTGAACCGATTTAGATGCGGTTTTTTTTATTTGAAAGCAGGGTTTCTTGCGATGGTTCTTAGACACAATTCATCAAAATCGGTTTAGCCGTTTCAAGGTTATCAGCTCTTTTGTGTTAGCTACCGTTGCTATTTTAGACGTCTATGGGTATTAACGTCACTTAAAAACATATGTGTGTCTTAAAATTTGAAACACCCATGTGTGTAATATTAATAAGCAACATTATGGTGTATTTGGTCTGATACAGCCAGGATATCTAGCAGACTAATACACTCTTGGGAAAATAACAGCAGATATGTCGTGTTTGGATTCATTTTAACCTGCATTTGGTTCTGCACACAATGCACTGATGGCAACTAAATGAGCTGATGCTGCAGCCAGGCTATTCAGCACACCAGTAGGTAGACTCTTGACAAAATAATAGCAGATATGTCGTGTTTGGATTCATTTTAACCAGCATTTGATTCTACACACAATGCACTGATGGCAACTGGATGAGCTGATGCTGCAGCCAGGCTATCCAGCACACCAGTAGGTAGACTCTTGACAAAATACTTAATAGCAGATATGTCGTGTTTGGATTCATTTCAACCAGCATTTGATTCTAAACACAATGCACTGAGTTGATGGCAACAGGATGAGCTGATGCTGCAGCCAGGCTATCCAGCACACCAGTAGGTAGAATCTTGACAAAATAATAGCAGATTTGTCGTGTTTGGATTCGTTTTAATCAGCATTTGACTCTACATACAATGCACTGAACAATTCTCATAACTGTAAACTCTATAAAACAAAATGAATGCCTTTAAAAATATTAAAATAAAAATTAAATTAAAAATTTAAAAAACCCTCACCGCAAAAAAGTAAAACATTTAAAAAGTTAAAAATAACCCTTTAGCCATGAAATTTTACGTAACGTCGGGGTACCGTTAAAATAAGTACCTACCTACATATCTACCAGTACTAGGAACATTCCTTACTTAAGCGGTTCCCCGACGTGAAGTAAAATTTCATGGCTAAAGGGTTATTTTTAACTTTTTAAATGTTTTACTTTTTTGCGGTGGGGGTTTTTTAAATTTTTAATTTTATGATATATGTTACTCATCCGTCACTTGTTCCCAAAGGTGCATCAATCTGGATAACCGCTGAAAGTAACCTTTTGGCGCAGCCGTGAGCCTTTTGTTTTTTGTTTAACATGATTAAACCGTGCGTGCTTTAACCTGTAGACTATGATTTTACTAATGATTTTATTTTCTTTCTTTCTGTTTATTCTTAGCCTCACCTTTTTATTTCATAAGAAATGTACACAGCAACAGACCTGATGGTACGCAGTGATGCAATCAATGATGGTGAAGCACACTAGTTTATTAAGAGCCTATTCACTCTAGCCTTGAAGATACAGTCAAGTTGTTCCAGTCCTACGATGTACGCGATATAAACGAGGCGGCGAAACGCTTCGTCCGGATCGTAGAGGTGCCAACGATGTAAGGTTGAACACTCGCAGTACGCCGGGTACAGTATGGTAGAGGACACAGCGCCTCATAATAATCCCACAAGATAGCCTTACTGTATGGTCATTAAAAACAAATACCTTTGCCTCCTCAACCTTTTCCACGGGTTTCTCCTCCACCGTCTTCGTAGGGGAAGTCTTCTTCTTGATAGCGACGCGCGGCTTGCTCGGCTTCTCGACAGGCTCTTCTTCCTTAGGTGGTTCCTTAATGATGTCCTGAGTTAGGTCTCTGACAAGCTCCACAGGAGCTGGCTGGATTGTGATTGTGGCTGATGATTTTAGGTTTGGTATTATTGCCTGAAAGGAAGTGGTACATGAAACAATTGAATGCAAGAAACTATTTAATTATAATAGGCTGCTGCTGCAGAGTCCGATCGGGCAGTGTTCTTAAGACCGGAGCTTTGTGCCTGGCTGATGGCTATGACTTAAATTAATGGTAATAAGGGCATGAGAATGATGGAATAGGCTCGCCCACTATTAGGTACAGACGCCAGCACGTCAAATTTCTTATATCGTTTCTTTATGTCAAACTGTATAAGGTTCATATTCAATTGGGAAAATTTGACACATTGAGGTAACTTGATGTGCTGGCGTCTGTACCTTTTTTGCCGACTGTGGGACTGTAGTGATTTATCCTTAATCGTGGGTGCGTTTACAAACACTTAAAATCACACATACAGTTAGACCCCCGACATACGCAGCGCAGCAGCAAATACTTTAGTAACTGCACCACCCTGTCGTCCACTGGAAAAATGTTGGAGTACACCTCTGCTCAACCATTTTGGGGAATACAGGCGTGATATTATATTATATTCATTGACATAATTACCGAGTCATCAGCCAAAGTTGGTTCGTCATTGGGCAATATTTCTGGAGAACTTTCTTCAGCCAACGCCGGTGCTTGAGGCGCGATGCTCGCACAACTGAAACAAGGCACATTGCCGTAAAGATACAGTTCACTTAAAATAAGCGCAATGACAGCCTAGCGGTGTGACACACACACGCGTCCACTTCAGAAACTAAGGTCCTTTTTACTGTATGCACATGACTATAAAAAGGTCCTAAGTGCGGAAACCAAATCCCAATAGATGTAATGCTCGTTTTCATTATTATTGCACTTCACGCACGACAGGCACGCACCTCTGACTTTACGGATTCATGTTATTATGGGAATAATCAATAATAACTGACAATAATGACTGCCTCGTTGGTCTAGTGGTCGCAAGCGCTACTGCTGAGCATGAGGTCCCGGGTTCGATCCCCGGGTCGGGCAAAGTGTTATTGAGTTTTTCCATCTGGGATTTCTCAGTAGCAGCCCGGATTCTGGGTTTGTGCCCGATTGATGGCAATAGGCTCGCCCCCTATTACATGGGACTTAAACGTAACTGGCGAAATTTGGGTGTACTACCAGGTACACCTCTGCCTAGCCCTTCGGGGATTACAGGCGTGACGTTATGTTTTTTTTTATGTTTAAACAATAATAAATAAGTGCGTTACAGACCTGGCCACTCTCTCCTTCTTCCGTTGCAGTCCGCTAGCCGACATGGCAAGTTCCAGTTTACGTTTGTTGTCAGTGGCCGACACAATCGTGCGAGTCGGAGACGGCTTGATCGCGTCTTCGCCTCCCTCTGAAAAAAAATAGGTATTTTGACTTAGTAGTAATAACGGGTACGGGTGCGGTAGGAGCCGCACGAATTAAGCGATCAAAGCCAGGATGTGTCCATGGATAATTGACCATATATGGCAGTCATAACGTAGTAGTCAGTAACGTAAATATCTAACAACAACCAGTCTTACCGAGGAATGATACCTACTACCCAGTAACTGAGATAAGTAACAAAAAGGTATCGTAGTCGCATCTGGAGAGACTGAAAGTAGAAGTTAATCTAAAAATGGCTTGGCAGAATACAATGGACCAACCCAAATGTAATAATGTGTGTGTATCTTTGGTATTGTTCGTCGGCACGTGGAGCTCCTCAAGTTCCGAGTTGAGCTCACTCAGCTTACTGACAAATGCTTGCACAGACTGATCTGGTGCCCTCATTCTGTGTGGTTCTTTCCTCAAAAGACCATCTCAGACACTAATCTGCATGGATCTTACATGATTTGACCAAGATAATGTCTGGACTTTAAAAGAGACTAAGTTTGACCTTTGAGTTTCTTTCGGTGTTTCTTCTCAGAGTAGTCAAATAGTGAAACTCCGATCTCATTTACTAAAAAAACCGGCCAAGAGCGTGTCGTGCCACGCTCAGTGTAGGGTTCCGTAGAATATGTAAACGAAGTTAACAAAAATGCTTGCATATACGATTATACTACAAACTTAGTCCAAAAAATATTTTGTACAACTTTTTGTCTTTTTTGTACAAAAACTGTTTCAATCCAAGTTCAAATAATTTTCCTAGAAAGTCCTTATAAAGTTCTACTTTTCAGATTTTTTTCATATTTTCTAAACTTATGGTTCAAAAGTTAGAGTGGGGGGACACATTGTTTTTTACTTTTGGAGCGATTATTTCCGAAATTATTGACATTATTATTATTATTATGAGCCTGTGGTGTCCCACTGCAGGGCAAAGGCCTCCCTTCCATTCTTCCACTCCTTCCTGTCTTCAGCCACTTTTGGCCAATCCTTCAGAAAGGAGTCCAACTCGTCACGCCATCTCCTTCTGGGCCTACCGCGTCGCCGGCTCCTGCTGTCCGGGATCCAGTCGGTTGATACCTTCGCCCAATTTTGTGGCGACATGCGGCAGATGTGGCCTGCCCAGTCCCATCCCATCCATTATTCCCGTCCCATTATTGACATTATCAAAAAAATATTTTAGTAAACCCCTATTCATTTTTAAATACCTTTCCAACAATATATCACACGTTAAGGTTGAAATTAAAAAAAAATCACTTCCCACTTTACATGTAGGGGCTACCCTAATAAAACATTTTTTCCAATTTTTAATATACCACTTTGTCGGCGTGATTGATACACATATTGGTACCAAATTTCAGCTTTCTAGTGCTAACGGTCACAGAGATTAAGCGAGGACGGATGGACGGACGGACGGACGGACGGACGGACGGACGGACGGACGGACAGACAGACATGGCGAAACTATAAGGATTCCTAGTTGACTACGGAACCCTAAAAATGACGTGAAGAAGTGTTTGTGAAAACCTATTTACAAAAATAAATATCATTTAAGTATCATTTATAATTATGTCAAAATCCTCACAACTCTACACTGCCCATAAATAAAATCTGTGTG
The DNA here is from genome assembly GCA_921972225.1 of Euplexia lucipara. Classification (NCBI taxonomy): domain Eukaryota; kingdom Metazoa; phylum Arthropoda; class Insecta; order Lepidoptera; family Noctuidae; genus Euplexia; species Euplexia lucipara. Next base: position 8,181,580 of record OV179144.1, on the reverse strand, counting down.
TTTTATTAACGGGCAAAGTGTCTAATTAGGTAGATTTTGAGCCAATATTATGACCCAATTTCAACTTTTAACAAAATAAACAAAAACAAAAATGTTGACTTCAACGCCATCTAGTTTGAAAATAGGCGAAGCAGGTCTTATGTTTTACCTGAAGTTTGACAGAACTTTATAAATGCGAGGAAAAGTAAAGCAAAAGTGTACCTGCAACCAACTCCAGGATCCTCTTCTCGGCAGAGTTGCTGGGCTCAATGTGAGCCATCGACGTTGAGCTTGTGAGGTCTGTACCGCTCTCCTCCGGACCTAGTTCAGTCTGTATACAAAATGATATCGTTAACGTCTTTTGTATTGAAAGTGCATGAAGAACGCTTATTTTGTAAAATTTGTGGACGACTAGCCTTTGTCCATTAATTATTTTGTATGTCGAATGTAGACTGTAGGGTAGAATCGACGGTATTACTAGTCATCATCCAAAAGTGTCCAGACTATTCGGTAATAAGGGTTTCTAGCCACCCAATTATTAATTAGCTATGTGTGGTAACTATCAATCATGTTCGTCTCGTATTTTATTGGATTATATCTATTAAGCAGTACAATTTATGGAGGCCTATTTTAGTATAAAAGACGCGAAAATCCGATCGCAGTGACAATCAATGTCAAAAATATATACAAGTTTTGATATGTTTTTGTGACATTTAAAAAGATTGAGACATTAAGAAGATCAGCAGATTTTTTTTTATAAGTAATAGGAATGATTTATTTCACCACAATATACATTAGAGAGTTATCAGTTAATATACATAACAGCGAATAAATATATTGTGGGAGACTGGTGCCTAAACTAGACGAGATGTCTGTATTTCAGGACACCAAGAAAAATTTAAATAAACAAATTTTATTTTGACATTCGGCACGACGGGCGTACCTATGCGCCATCTTCTAGAGAAACAGACAGACAGAGGCTTATCTTCGTCGATACAGCAGCATCTAAACCATGACCTATGTTGGCTTTTGACTTCACCCACCTCATTGGGCATCATGACGGAGTTAGAGTTAGAGGGCGCTGCGGGCGCTAGCGACAGCAGCAAGTCCAGCCGCACCGGTGTCTGCGCAGCGAGGGCTTCCGCCTCCTCCAGGCACGATGTCTCGCAGCCTGTGTTCACCCACCTGAGGATTTAAAGAGCTTGGTGTACTTAACTTTAGTATTATGATAGTTGATACGGAATATTAGGAGGCACGAAGGACACATTTGTATATGTTGGGACTGGGACATGGCCGACTTCCAACCGAACTTTGTTTTGTGTTGTTATATTGAGGGTTTTTCTCATCAGAAATGGAACACTGACAGGCTCCGTTAGTAGTTGGACAACTTTCCAACTTTAAACACGATGTCGGTCCGTGGACCGACTTCAGTGGACCGACTTCAGGCTGCTACTAAAAAAACTCAAATACCCTAAGTCCGATCTGGGATTCGAACCCAAGACCTCAAGACCAACGACGCATTGATAATTCGTTGTATGACGTAAAGATAAACTCACGGGTTATCACAAATGTAGGCGATGTCGGCACGTTTCAACGGGTCCACGGTGAGCATATCACGTATCAAAGGTGATGCACCTGAAAGATACACGCGAACACTTTAGTAGCTATCCTAAAAGTTACTTTTACAGTTCAGGAATAGATTAAACACTCGCAAAAATCATACAAGAAGAGACTTGATAACCACCCAAACATACTGGCTACGCACCTAATGAATCGTAATTCAACGTTTAGAAGACTGAAAAAAGGTCCCAAAAAGATTTATATGGGAGTACTATTATGGAAATAAAGGGCCCATGCCACTGGACTGACTTCCTTCGACTCCTCTACTTTTAACCAGTGTCAATTCCCGTATATTTATGAACGGTCACAACTATTTTAAAAGGGCAAGTATGGAGTTTCTTGCCAATTTACCTTTACTACCTTTAGGAAAGGGCAACTAGAATCATTATATTTTATTTAACTCGTTCAGAAGTGCCTTTTAAATGGCCTAATTGAAATCTGTCTGTTAAATATAAGTGTAATTTCCTTACATTGATTGCTAATGAGATGAGATTGGAACTAGAATTTGATCAATTTAAATTACAGGAATTGGCCTTCTTTAGGCTTGAGATATGAGACCTATCTTGAATGCTGCCCCGCGATTTAATACACACATAAGAGCCTATATACCTGCTTCAAGAATTAAGTAGTAAAATGCAAAAAGATTTTGCAGTTTCAAAGACTTGCACATACAATCAAAGTCATCAGCATTTTCCCCTTCACGAATATACAGGGTGTAACGGAAAGGGTATATACATACAAACAGGGTGAATAGAGTATTTAATAACGAGTCTTTCCTCAAAATTTCAGCTCCCAACTAATAACTTTGAAACTTCACGATATTATTTAATATCGACAGTTTATTAAATGCAAAATCATAACAAACGTGTCACCGCACTATGAGGGTCATAATCCTGTCCGGCAAGGTTCAAGTATATCTATCTCGGGTTCTGCGCGCCTAGTACAGACCTATCGGGCTCTGCCTAACCGGCGAAGGCGCGACGGCGCGGGCGGGCTCAACTTTACAATTATGTATGTATATGTATAAAAACGTTGCAATGTCGTTTCTTATCACCAAGAGAATCCGTGCCCTTCGTATGTATATACCCTTTCCGTTACACCCTGTATAAAATTAAACATTCTTTTTGTAATATTAAAATAACAGCATTTCACTCCACGTAAATACACGAAAGCATTTCTTTTTATTTTTGTCTCGATGTTTGTTTGGGTTAAGCTCAGGAAGGTGTGGACTGATTTTGCCGAGATTGTTACTACTAGATAGCTTTTATTTTAGAGTAAGTATAAGATATAAGTTATTGTTAAATCCCGCGTGGACGAAGTCGATTGTGAACTTTATTACTTTCGCAGAGCCAATGACGGGCGGAAGGCTAAGCCTAGTAGCTAAATATTAAAAGATTAAAGATACCGGGCCTGGTATCCGCAAGTCCACGTCAAAGCGCGTATTTTGACCACGCGGGCCCAGTGCGAATAGGTAGATGTAACATGTCTTCTAATTTTTGGTTCTAGGACATGCCGGTTTCCTCACGATGTTTTCCTTCACCGTTTTACCTAGTAGCTAAATAGATCTACATGATGTGCGGTGGTTATGTTATTAATAAGAAAACGGTAACTTACTTGATGGGTTTCTAGGTTCATAGTAATCGCCATTACTGATCTGTCGGACTAGACGTTTGAAGTTGGAGCCATCAAATGGCATAGCTCCGTAGACTAGAGTATATAGAAGCACACCCAATGACCAGCAATCCACCTGAAACGTGTTGCAAAAATGTAATTTAAAAAAAAAAAAAGAAAAATTAAAATATAAATAATAATGTAAGTATTTATTTCAGTAAATCTTTACAAATAATTTGCTTGCTGGGGCTTCCTAGAAAGTAATCAAATGCTACCTGCATTTGATTACTTTCTAGGAAGCCCCAGCAAGCAAATTATTTGTAAAGATTTACTGAAATAAATACTTACATTATTAGTAGTAGTGTTCTGTGTGTGTATTTGGCCCAAAAGGCACAAGATAATATACTATAAAAACAATAGCAAAAAAAAAAGTTAAAAATTAAATTAAAAGAAATTAAACAATTGAAATAACAGGACAAAAAAAATATAGTGTATAATGTAAACGAAGCAGAAGTATATCAGAATCGTAACAGATGGCTCTGTGCACTTTATGCCTACCTCCATTGGAAAAAGGCGTGAGTTCATGTATGTAGGTATGTTTGCAAACTGCTTCTTAATTGCGAAATGTGTTATGTATGTTACAGGTACACCTACGCCTAACCCTTGGGGTATTAGGCGTTGTGGTTATGACTTTGTTTGGCTATTTTTTTATTTAAAAAAAAAACAAAAATAAAACTACGGCTTCAATCCTGTTAGAAGCAACCATCAACATTCAAATTAATACAGCATTAACATAAAAAATGGCCGTCGTTTTTAAGTAGTATTGCTAGTTAGCTTTTGAAGCTTTATACCTTAAGATAAATCGATATTGAAAATCAATAAGCATTCTTTTTAATTATGCGTCTTCTAGATTTTGGCAATTATTGAAAAAAAATTACCACCCTTGTTCTACTTTCAAGGGTTTAATTCGTCACAAAACCAAATGAGAAATATATGACCCTCGACTAGATCATTGACTCATTATGTAAATCATCAAGTCAAGTCATACCTCTGGCCCTATGTATGGCGTTCCTTTGACGATTTCCGGGGACGCGTATAGAGGTGAACCGCAAAACGTGGACAGTAATGATGTCTCTTTGAAAACATTTGATAAACCGAAGTCGGCAATCTGAAAACAGTAATATAATTATCACTTGTAGCACACAAATAATAAGTATACAATAGCAGTACCTATAGAATAGAAAACTTAAAATAAATAATAGGTGTTAAAATAGGCGGCCTTATCGCTAAAAGCGATCTTATTTAAACAACCCTTGGATGATTTGCTTAGAGGAGAAAATATAATTATGAAGATAGTTTGTAGTAAGTATAAATTAGATAGATGAGATTTTACCAACCTTAGCACTACCAGTATCGTCTAATAAAACATTTTCCAATTTTAAATCTCTATGGCAGATTTTATGTATATGGCAATAATACACAGCAGTAGCGATCTGTCGGAATAACCTGAAACACCATCACAATTCACATTGTTAATATTAAGAAAACTATGTAAATTCTATTATTCCAACTGAAGGACTTTGTATCCAGTCATGAAAAAAATCACATTGTTAATTTAAATTTCGAACTAAGACAATAGAAAAAAAGATTTGAAATATCTACAGACCTCCTAGCTTCGTCCTCTTGTAATACTTTTTTCTGACTAAGATAATCGTAGAGCTCACCGCCCGAGCAATATTCCATAACTAGGATCATCTTTTCACTGTTTTCAAATACTGAAATAAATAAACGATAGTTTAGAGAACAATGGCCGTATATTAATTTCTCGAATTATTTGTAATGGAACATCAACATCATGTCAGATTGAGAGACAGAGTTCTTTTTAGTTACAATAATATTATAGTTCGATAGCATGCCATGTTGTTTTGAACGGCGAACTCAGACGAACGTTAGTCTATGAAATGTAACGACAAAAGGGCCAATGCGAGTTGATTTGGCACCGATAGATATTATTGTAGGTACTTTATAGTTGTCTTTGTCTTGTTACAGTGGTATTTAGATCGCAATAATACGATGAAGCATTGGAAATGTCAAAGAAAATTGTCTTGGAAATTTATAATGACTGTAGTTATGTTAGTGTTGCCTCATTAGTTATGTTAAATACCAGTTATGGCAAGATTGAATGGTGTGGAAACTATTTTCGCACAGAGCTGACAATGTCTAGACACTTTTGGACAATTATAATTGTCTTGTTTTGCATACCTTCATAAATATGTACAATATTAGGATGTCTAACAGAAGACATAATCTGTACTTCGCGCCGAATACGTATGAGATCAGCTTCGGACTCAATCTTGCACTTCTTGATAGTTTTGATGGCCACCTCCTGGCCTGTCTTCTTGTTGATACCAAGCTGCACCTTGCCGTACGTGCCTTGACCTAGTTTTCTTACTATATCGAATCTGTAATACATATTCATAAATGGTAAGTAAACAGGTTCAGCGTCAGGTTTATAGGAGTCTTTTGAAGCTAGTAGGAGATTTAAATTCATTGCTTGATGATGCAAGCTGTATTTGTAAACTGGGCACTTTGTTCACAAGAACCTTATTAGCCTTAAATTCTAACGCTCGGGTCACAGTGTCAAGTCGTTTATTTATAAATGGTTTCTCAGTATATATTTCTTAATCTAAATCTTATTTTAGTCATCTGCATTTCGTGGAATCACTGTTCAATAATTAAGCGACAAATACAGAGTCATCACAGAGCCAAATCGGTTCAATTTACTCAAATGATTAGTGTCGAGGTTTAAATCGATAAAGTAAATCGATGCGTCACGGAAACGCACACACGAACAATATAATGTATACAAGCGAAAGTGTTTATCTTGAAGTGCCTACTGTACTTTCTTTACATAAATCTTTTTAACACTTAGACGCTAATAATAGAAATAACTAGAGTAAAACGTTTTGCGTAGATTTACTATTTTAAAAAGTGAATCCGGTCGCCTATTTAAAGAGTAGATACTAAATGACTGTTTAAAATGCGGACGAAAGCTATTTTTAATTCCTTAACTGTTTATCCGGCGAGGAGCGGAAGAACTATCATAAGTTTGTGAGGGCGAAACGTTTAAGTTGCAGGAAACAGATTTTTGAACATTTTCAGTAACGCTCGCTACACGACGCCTGAACATCTTGCGCTGTTGGATTTTCGATTCTCTACGTTGAGCCGAGCGTTGAAAATCCATCAGTGTGCTTTTAATTAGGAAATCACCTTATAGGTTTCGTACAGTGTCAGAAAGAAAGAGCAATCTGTTAAAATCTAGTATAAACTTCTTAACTTAAAATGAAAGTTCTGGTGGAAGCAATCTAAAGAAAGCAATGCATAATATCCATAAAAGCCCGGATATTTTTAGACGTTAGCACACATTAGGTACATATATGTACACGACATCCAAACGGGTTTAAATTTTGAGTCAAATTCTCTGTAATGAATGGGAGGGTTCTGTTCAAGATGATGTGGCCAGAAATGGTAGGAAGATAATCTTGACGATATCAAAGTGATTGGGTTTTGCCAAGACTTGAAGAAACCCAGCCGTTCTCTTTTAACTTGAACCCGAAGGCATCGATCGTTGCCCACGCGCCGACAATGCACGCAATACACGTTTGTTTAGTATTATTAGTAAGTGTGTACAGTAATGCAGAAACATTCAAATGAATCGGCCTCGCGTCGACGAAGACATTCACCCGATGTTAACATTATGTACTACATATTTTATTCATTATTGAGGAAGTGACTTGGATAGTTTTAATTATGGACATGGCAAATAAAGAAAATTTTAAAAATACTAGGAAAGCTATGATTCACAAAAGATACCAGAAACTTTAAAGAAGCACGTTGTAGTCATCCACAAAAATGGTCTATCACTGTAGGATTTTTTTCAACTAGGTGTAGTTTGGTTTAGTCAGTCTTTAGAACATAATAGAACATCTGTTAAAATGATAAATTGATTGAGCTTTTCAACGAAATTGTGCAAAACGTATATGGTAAAAGTTTAAAGTAGTCTTTTAAGTTAATATTCATGAATGTCTTGGGATGGAATGATGTAACAATCAACCTTTACGCCTACAAACTTCCGACGTTTCGTGTGTAGGTGAACAATCTGACACCCTAAACCCGGTCATTGGTTGGTGACGTGACGCCCAACGGCGCGTACACAAAATGTTGAATGCGTTACGTTACTAAAATAATACCAGTGTAAGCATGCATTGACGTAAGAATGGCGTACGAACTTTACGTTCTTAGATATCGAACAAACAAGAGTTCGAGAACGGATTCAAAATGGGCCATGCGCCTGCGCACACAAGGGTTAGAGGCCAGGCTTAGGAAATTCCAGGCGATCTTATTGTCTGAGCATAATCTGCGACTTCCAGGAATCTAATAATACTATTGCTTTTACGACAGTAGTTATTCTTACTGTTATGTAACTGGGGGATAACGCTTACCTTTGTTTGAGCCTCAGCCGGTGGTCGTGCATTCGCACGTCACCGGTATTCTCAATGCCGTCCATGATGTTGGCGGTGCGCTTGGTCTCGCCCACCACCATTGTGACTGGAACAAACAAGTAACTCATTGCACTATCACGAATTCACGACCTGATTAAATACTGCCATTATAATATATCATGTATCAGACAAACTACTGCTGGTTAATGTAGTGTACCGCACTTGGCTCGTTATTCCGACACAGATTAGTTGTTAGCGTAAGAAATACTATAATTTTCAAGAAATAAAATTATACTAAGCGTATAAATCGTAGCCCAGGGAATTGCACGCGTAACTAGTTTACAATTAAAATTAGACACTAAGGACAAAATAAAATGTTATTTTCGCGTGATGTCTAGCTTTTTATCTGACGAACCACAACAGGGCATTCTTTGGTATAGTTTGGGGAAACACCACACAGTCATTTCGGAATTCGGAAGAAAGCTTCGGCCAATTAGCCGTTTGGCGAGTCGTCAGCGCGACTGTAGGTGTCGCCGAGTATCTGCCACGCTTGTTTATAAGCTGGCAAAGAGAGTAGTTTTCCCGTCAGCAGGGACTCCGTGATTTATTCATTCTCGCAGTCGGTGAATACTAATAAGCCGATCATGAAGGGACGAGCAAGGTAATGCTAGCAGACTTAATGTCCCATTGACCACTACGATCATTGTTCTGAAGAACGTGATTCACGCTACGAATCGTTTGAGTAGTCCACGCACGTGCGGCGATGGTGCTGCTTTCCACTGAACCAAATGAGAAAGTACTGTTCGAAGCTACTTTCATTATAAAATTAAGTATTCAACCTTTTATTACAAAACAGCAATAAGGCTTGCAAGAAGAGGAGAAACTTTGTTCAATTAAATTGGTTCTAGACCATTTACGCCGAAAGATCTTGCTCCAACGTGTTCTTTCATTAGCAAATCTTTCCAAAAACCTACGCATTTCTCTGACATCAAATAAAACCCGGATATATTTAATTCTATGAGCAAGCATACTGTCATAAATAATAGCGAAGAAAGACTAGATTCAGTCTGTGAGCATAGTATGTGGCTTAGATACAGAGACGCAGCAGCAGCAGTTGTTCATTAATTAAATTATTACATTGTAAAATATCGTTAATGATACGAACAGCATTATAAATATGTGAGTGTCGTAAAGCCACCTACATATTGGGTTGGGCGACGGAAATATCCTGCCACGTATGTACTATAGTAATACCATCTGGTGACTCGAACTTCTTATATTCCGAGGAAATGCCTGCGACTGCGTTTCTTGGAATAATGTCATGTTTCAGATTTGCCTATATGTGTTTCAATAAGTAGTAAGTATAACTTACCATCTTGTTCTTGGTTACTAGCGAGATGAGATAGTTATTTGGGAAAAATCAGTAAGTTAATTATGTACCTATTTCATCTTGTTATCGTGCAGTTAGTTACTAACCTAGTGTCCGACAGAGATATTATGTATAAGTAATAAGACCAAATACATTACAAAAAACAATTCCACATCTCAACAGCTTCAAATGTTAGGACGTCTGATCGGGTCTAGGTAAATCTACTTTGAAAGCTGGTGATAGTTTGCAAAACAAAGAAATTTTGAACCACGCGTTCTTATAAGATTTAAGACTCAAACGAAACCTTTGACAGAAAGGGAATGTTATTGATCAGAGTTGGAGCTTATGCGTAACTTATTTTAAGTCTAGTCCACTTTGACAATGTGGACACGATCAAAGTTAATACATAGATGGCTCAAATCGTGCACGAAAGTTGAAAATTGGCTTGGCTGAAACTGCTTGGACTTCCTCATTTTGGGTATCCAAGAAGTCAATATGTGTCTAATATACTCAGATTTATTAGATATATATACACTCTGTATAGCTCGTACGTTTTTGTTTCTGTTGCAAAGAAAACAGTGCCAAGCCGTATCGACACGGGATATTGATAGAAGCCATAATACTGCAATAAAGTATTGGATAGACGTTCATGGACGGGGATTAGGGCTCACAATAAAATACTCTGCGAGTGGAAAAGGCGGTACTAACCGTGTTTCCGATGCAATCGAGGCAGTCAACCTTATACTAAGAACCTGCTGGCTGGATAATCTTTTTACCGCGGCAATAAGATTAAAATGTTCTCAAATCGCATGCACTAATAAGAGAGGAAGAGCACACCTCAGCTGCTTGAGTTTTACCAATCGCAGCGGGTACAGTGGCAGTCGCTCTATGTACACTGGTTTTGATTAGACTGGAACCCGACTCTAACAAAGTCGGGAAAATGCTTGACAGACGATGAGGACTGAGTAAAATAACGCAAATAGAAACGCAGATATTATAAGTTGAAACAAATCTCGAAATGAGAATTTTACGATAGTTAAATATTATTTGTCGAAATTATTACCAAAGAAGACAAAAAAAAAGATGGTTGGATTGTAAGATAATGTGGCTAAGAATGTGGTGACTGCAAATAAGAATAATAAGACGGCAAATAGAGGTGTAGGTAACATAGAAGAAACAGATGTATGCGCTGGCTCCAAATAGGGTAGATGGATGTTAATGAAAGAGTTATCGAAATGATTAATTTCCTCCTATGCAACAAACAAGCATTTAAAAAACGTGAAAATATCCTTTAAAATTTTGTTTCAATTCGCCTATAGGTGAGTTTCTATTTTTGATTGATTACTTTGGGATGTGGCAGCTCAAAGTATTCTCCAAAACAACACACCTGTATTCCTCCTTCATTAAACCCACAATTCGCCAGTTAACTACCTATAATTGTAAAAAGAGGGCGAGCCGATTACCTAGATAATTATAATCAGCCTATAATGTTCCCACTGCTGTGACACTCTTAGCCTCTATCAGGGAGGAGTGGGCCGTAATAAACCACGCTGGCCTACTGCGGGCTGGTGAATGTTACATGTCTTCGAATTTTCACTTCATGGGCGTGTCAGTTTTTTCATGGTGTTTTTCTTCACGGTTTTGAGAACAGTGATGATGAAGTCATTTAAACAAAGTAAAGCTCCTATGTGTTCGAACCTACAATGTACAATTCGTAAGTCGCGGCCGGGTCCAGCATTGGTCCCAGTGTTAGGTACTAACCGGGCACAAATCCGGAATCCGGGCTGCTAATGAATCGAACCTAAGACCTCGTTTTTAGCAGTAGCACTAGTAACTAAAGAGACTGACTGTTTTCCGTAATATTAAATTCCCGTTCACTTGTTCCAATTGGGTTACGAAGATATTGCATTGCAGCGTTGGCTAACTGACACTGTTTGTGTACCTACTAACGTTATTTGAACTAACTAGTTACGTACAATTGCTACAATAAACGTAATTTACGTGAACTAATTGCAGTTTAGCTACATAGAATAGCCGCTACATGTCCAAATACATATAAACATAGAATAATTATTTAGATTACAATTTACATTAGTCTTATTCTTCCTAAGATTTCCTTGGAGTAGGTACAAACAGTTTTCCTTTTCCTCTGTTAGTTCTCAGTTTACGGTACATCATTAACCAGAACTTTTGTTTATCTAATAAAGAGGGTGGCGTTAACTACATTAACACATTCGTTTATAATGTTTGTTTGACAGAGCGGTTCACCCTCTGCGTGTTTATTTACATTAGCACAATACAACAAGTTCATTTCACCCCTCTTCACTAGCCTGACACGAAAACGGATTTCTAAAAGTGAGAAAAGGATTCCAAAACTCTATGAACATTACAACTACAAAACTTAGAAAATTCTTGGACGAGTTAATTTCGACCGAGATAAAACAATTCAATTCTGAAACTATTTGACATTGACTCATCGTTTACATCTCGGACATTTTTTTCTATTTCGGTCCACCTTGACAATTTTAAATTATTTTAGAGTCCCATCATTTAATAGTCACCTGTTCATCTCATTATTTATTGCCTAAGTCAGTCATTACAAATCATTCCTCAAAAATTAATTTATCACCGTAAAAATATAATCGTCCAGACTATTCGTAGGAGTTCTAACAGCTCTGAGAACTGTCGCAGTCGCCGTCGAGCAGCTGTCTCTTGAAAAACTCTCACGCAAGGGTCTTGAACTGTCTTCGCTGTTTGTATTCACGTGTTACAACGTCATCCTAGCGTTAAACTGTTGGCGTATCTAGGCCAGTTACATAGGTGTCAATGTTTCTCGGTCGGAAACGCCGCGGCCGTCGGACGGCATTGGCGTTGTATGAGCGTGAACGGTGACGTTCAGAAAAAATGTGGCGCAAGTAGCCAATTAACATGTGGGATAGTGTGGGGCCGGCGTCTCGGCGCCTCTATAAATATCGCAAACCGCGTCCGCGCCCTCCCCGCGACCCGAGCACGACCGGCAGCCGCAGCCGCGCCGCCGTCTCCGCCCGGCACCGAGGACCGCAATAATAAAGACAACATAAATCCCAATATCAAATCTTGACGTCACAACATGCTGATGCATCGACCCACTTCAAAATTACTTAAACCTCTGTTTCGAAGAGTGTTTCAAACAAACACGAACTGACGAAATCAAGAAACGTGCCGGTGACTCATGGCATCGACGTAAAAGAGAACTTTTAGTAATTTCAATATTAGAAAGTCTAGAATGAAATATTCCTGAACTTTAAAGAAAATCTACAAAAGTTTCAAAGGCGAAAATTTTCAAACGTACGACGCAGTATTAAAAGCTTGCTGTTAATAATAAATTAATAGCGGACACGACTGATGTCAAAGTTGATGAATACTTTACATTTTGGCGATCGAACACTGAGCCAAATTAGAGTGTGTGTATCCCGGAAGCATAGTTGGCGGTCCCGGGGTGACTTGCTTGCTACGGAGTCGGCGTCATCAGGCGTGTGCCGAGCGGACACAGAACGGCAAGCGCGGACGCAGCGATCGCGCTATTTTTGTTCACTCAACAGTTGAATAACCTCCAATCAACTATTCGCACTTGCCTATGAGTCCAACTAAAACGCGGACAATTGTTCATCAAAATGTGATTTCATGACCTTCATTAATTCTATTTTAAGCGTAAATAAGTGAACACTACTAAGCAATTTAAGCGTTGTAAGTCTAATGCTAGACAGTTTATGCTATAGAATCAGAACAAACCATGTTTTATGTTACAACACATTACGAATAAGCATCTGAGCTAAACGGAAGAGAGCCCCTCTTGTGCACGAACTTTCAACCATAAAGGAAAACTTCCGGACAATAAAGCGTATTTACAGAGCAACCTAGTTTCTGGTGTCTAGCATAACTTCACGAAGTTACACACCGCTATGTTCGTATGTTGCAAGGTGTTTTCTGCATAGCGAGAATTAAAGACCAATAAACATACCATTTCTTGCAGCCAGCTAACAGAATAGAATATCATTGACTTTTTAATATATAGATAGAAATAAAATTTACACACATACGAAGACAAAGAGGGTAAATCTATTCACACGTCGCTTATTTTCGCCTTGCAAACCAATTGAATAGCTACCTAGTTGCATTCAAGAGTTCTGCAAAGGAATTAGGCGAAATGTGGCAACATAATTGAATATAATTATTACTTCCAACAGCTCGTTTATTGTTTCAACAAAACGTGAACACAATAATATTAAACTGACATTGGAATTAATTCAAAGGCTTAATAAATTATGTTTTGGAAAACTACCAGGTAGGTATTTTAACGAACACTGTTAACTATATTAATTAAAAATGTCGCTGATGAAAATTAAATGTTAATTACATGGGTCAGTTGACGAAATAATGCGAGGTTTCAAAATCAATGAAGGCCAGACGAATGAACCAATTATAAATATGTTTTTTAGGGAAGTCATTACTCAGCAGCCCATAACGTCGCCGCTGTGTAGGCTTTTAAGTTACTTAAGTAGGTACCTAAATGTCAGAATTTCTGGTAATTATTATAACATTGAACACGTAGCTGGTACTTAATGTTGTATAAGTCTTACACCTCCGGTCCCAACCCTTGACGCTTTAACAGGTTCATGATATTATGTCATATTATTTATTCTCTTGTTACTTTGTAAAACTCAAATAAATGAATATACTTACTTACTAATATTTTAAAGAGAAAATATTTGATTGTTTCTTTTTTTGCATTGAATTGGCTCTAAAACTACAACGTGTAAAAAGTAGAGTATCCTCCTCTGGGCTAAAGGTGTCTTTGCCTTGGGCTAGCTTGAATCCCTCGCTGCATTCAGAATTCTTGTATTTTGCTCGTGAGTTAAATCCCGAATCCTTCATTGCGCTCGAGATTCAATATGACGCCCGTGACATAAGACACAACTTTAGCCCCTCGGTGCATAATCTACTATTACCGTTGTGAAGCTACACTATCGCCGGATGACATCTATAGGCTACTTTTTAACCCCCGACGCAAAAAGAGGGGTGTTATAAGTTTGACCGCTATGTGTGTGTGTCTGTCTGTCTGTCTGTCTGTGGCACCGTAGCGCCTAAAGGAGTGAACCGATTTAGATGCAGTTTTTTTTATTTGAAAGCAAGGTTTCTTGCGATGGTTCTTAGACATGATTCATCAAAATCGGTTCAGCCGTTTCAAGGTTATCAGCTCTTTTGGTTAGCTACCTTTGCTATTTTAGACGTCTATGGGTATTAACTTTACATACAAACATATGTGTGCCTTAAAAATTCAAACACCCATGTATGTTATATTAATAAGCAAGATTATGGTATATTTGGTCTGATGCAGCCAGGATATCTAGCAGAATAATGCACTCTTGGGAAAAAATTAGCAGATAAATCGTGTTTGGATTAATTTGATTCTGCACACAACGCACTAAACGGGATGAGCTGAAGCTGCAGCCAGGCTATCCAGCACACCAGTAGGTGACTTTTGATAAAATAATAGCAGATATGTCGTGTTTGGATTCGTTTTAACCAGCATTTGACTCTACATACAATGCACTGAAAAATTCTCATTACCGTAAACACTATTAATTTTTTTTAAATAAACGACGATTTTAAATAACGTCGGGGTACCGCTAAAATAAGTACCTACCTACATAGCTACGAGTACTAAGAACATTCTTTACATAAGTGGTACCCCACCGTGCAATAAAATTTCATGGCTCAACGATAGGAAAGTACCTACCTATTATTTATAACTTTTTAAACGTTTTTCTTTTTTGCGGTGGAAGTTTTTAAAATTTTTAATTTAATTTTTATCCCTGTATTCCCCACGGGAACGGGAACTACGCGGGTGAAATTGCGTGATGTCTGCTGGTAGGTAGATAATAATTACATATATTACTTGGCGAATCCATGGATTCTAACAATTTCATTATGCCCAATTTACAGAAATGGAAGCAGGAAAATGCATAAACAACCTTCCAAGACAGATGAAGAACTATAAAAATGTAAATGAGACACTAATTTGGCCATTTTTTATTTTTACCAGCAAGACTTCACGCTTAGACGCCTCTAATAATAAAAAAACTTATGTCTGGTTCCAATAAGCCAAAAAAAATTTTTTTTTAATTATGGGAACCGGCCATAAGTTGGCATGATCCAGAGACGAATAATCTGTGGGCATTCTGAAACTTCGCAGTAATCGCGTAACAATAAAGGAAGGTTTATTACTATGTTTACTCGTTAAGTCTAATTCTGGACAGATTTTAATTTAATAACACTATTTGTCCAGGCATTAGAAGCGCTACAGATGTTCTTGTAGTCTTGTTCTTTAATGTAATGTCTATAATTAATCCACCAATCTACCACATGGCTCTTTGATTATTCCGAGTTTCTGACTATCCATAGGAGTCGTAAGAGACGAAGTATGCCAAGGTAAGTAAAATTTAATTGTTAATAAAAATATTTTACTGGAATCTACTGCAGGTTACCAACAGCACTGGCTAAATACGAAATCGGTAACATAGAATCCGTGACCATGAAGAGTGCGAAGATATTACCCAAAAATTTGGCCTACAACTGATACCTACTTTGAGGACTCTATTACACCACTAAGAGGCAGAATTAACTAGATGTTTTCTATACACAGTTGAGTAACAGGTACACTTTGCTCTTTCTGCCTTTATATTTTCCGGGACAATTACTTACAGCGAACTTTAAAGAATACTAATTAGTAACATAATAAAAAAAGATTAAGTTTTATTAGTTGTTTTAGTTTCAGGTTTATCGAGCTCAAATTCAAATGGACTTCAAAACGAATGTTTGAAAGTATTCAATGAATAGAGATATAGGTATACCCTAAAATAGTAGTCTAGTAGGTACTAGACTACTATTTTAGGGTTTTGAAAGCCATAAATGGCAAAAACATATGTTTAACTTAGAATTTTGGTATGCTCGTCTCGTTGTTACAGACTCTACTCGAAGACTATTGCCGATATTATTATATCGACAGGCAGTGTTAGCCTAGTGGTGTGAGCGGCGGATTGCCAAATCACAGGTCTCGCGTTCAAACCCAAGGCACGCACCTCTGACTTTTCGGATTCATGTGCGTATTGTTAAATTATCACTTTCTTCAAAAACGGTGAAGGAAAACATTGTGAGGAAACCGGCATGCCTGAGAGACTATTCTCGACGGCATGTGATGCCAAGTCAGAGGCCCATGGGCGGCATTAAAACTCCGACACCAGGTTAGTTACTAACCACACGATAAGAAGAAGATTATATCGACGAAATTTTTAAGCTATATTTTTTACCAATTTTCGTATCGCTAGACAACACTATCCAAACATGCACCTGGCTCCTGAAATACAGGTAGTGTAACCCTAACCTAGCTCTGGAGTCAAGGTCTCACATTTTTCTGTAATCTATTTTTATGGCAATAAAGTAATTTATTATTGTTATTACAATAGAGAGAAGAACAAAAATAAGAAGCCATTGCTGGACGTTCAGCAATGGTTTTGATTTTATAATAATAAAGTGAGTGCAGCAATAACTTAGTTACACAGTTTCTTTGAGGGTTTTATCTATGAAATACTATTTTCGTAATCGGTAAAATCAAATACTGTGCTTGCGTAAATATATAATTATTCATTAAATCCCGATAACTGTACCGCTGTCCGTCTGTGGTAGGTACAATACGCGCTTGGGCGGTTTTTTAACCTTTAGGGGCAGTTTATTGACACAGAATGCAGTACCATGAACTAGGCAGATATACCTATGACGCAGTAGTGATCAACATATTTTTGTCGTAACTTTATAATTTGGCAAGAGTCTAGAACAAGTACCAATGAATGTAGCAAAAATAGAACATAATTCCATACGGCTGACTCAAACATGTTTTGTCTAAAATCAAAGTAATTTTCTGGAGTTAAGTGAAGATTGTTCCAGGAAAATAAGGTAATCAAATGAACCAAATCTCGATCCAAGGTTTCGGTCAGATCTCCCATCAGTGCTAAGCCCAGGTCATTCAACGCCATGAAGTGGCCCTTACGAGTATTATCCTTAGTCCCGTTGAAGATTAACGGCTCAAAAAGTACCTAAGTATACCGAAGTCGTATTCCACCTCGTTCACTTTTAGCGAGCTAGGTACCGATGCAGTCAACATTAACGTAAATACGGCCCAGAAACAACAGTTCCTCTAAATTCTACTTCGCGTTGGCGATTTACCGGCCGTTGCCCCTGGGTACACCCACTCTGGGTAAGAAAACTGTTCATGTAATCTGTAACAGTGATGAATGGTAAAGATGTGGATTTTTCAGGGAACGACTGCAGTCCAAACTCCAATCTCTAAGGTAAATTAGCTGAAGTGTAATTAATTGCCTAGGACGCCTAGTTGCTTGCTACCATGATTGGTTAGTAGGTAGGTACACCGAATGAGATACGAATAACAATACTGATTTGCCAGAATCGACCGTAGTAAGCCGCCAGAACGAAATCATGACCAGAAATAGTCTTCACGGTTGAGCTTTGCATCTGTTCTTCTAGTTAACAGCTTCACGCGTATTCGGCCGAACCAACTATGTAGGTAGTACTCGCTAAATATTTGTCTTAACATACACAATAAGGCAGAATGTCTAGTTATCGATTGTAAAAACTTCTTCTATTCTAGATCCACTCATGAATATGATCCACTTTCACTTAAATATTGGTTCTTTATGTCTATTATTGTGTTCTGTAACCGTTTGTACATTCGATAACCGAGAATTGTGAAGAGTATCATTAGGGATGTCAACCAGCATGTGTTTGATAGTCTATTATAAAAGGCTCCTTTAAAATTAACATACTTAAATATATTATAATATTATAATTAATATTATAAAGAGGAAAAGTTTGATTGTTTGTTTGTTTGCATTGAATAGGCTCCGAAACTACTACACCGATTTGAAAAAAAAATCACCGTTGGGAAGCTACACTATCCCCGGTAGTACGGTCAAATTAGGTCATTTTTTGATAAAGATCGGAATAAATTCTCTGGAGAGACAAAAACGGTTCTGATGGTATTGTATGAGTGGAAAATCGAGTATGAAATAAAAAAAACATTTACCACCCCTACGGAAGGGGGTGAAAATTGTTCTTTTGCCGTAATGGCCATAACTAACTAGATAATACAGGTGTACTCAGCGTAATTTTTTATACGCTATAATACACCTTAATCTACATTATTACATTTTATTTATTTTAATCGGACCAACGCAGTATTAGAAAAAAAATAAAAACATTTTTTTTTCTTTTTTGGTCATTGCGACTTTGGGGAAAACTGTGTAGTTGTGCAAATTGAGGTAAGGGTTATACATTTTGACCTAAATACATTATTGATTTTGCACCCTAGTGCGACACATGGAAATTAGCTTTTCACGATTTTCTGGCGCTGTACTTCGGGGGAAATTTTGGTTGTTTTGAAATTAATACAGTCATATTAATTTGGTTTCCTTTATATTTGCACCCTATAAAAAATTGGCATTTCTTAAGGGAACATATAATTTTCTTGTATTACAGTAATTGCCAAAGAGCTATTACGCCATGGAAGTGACAAGCGACATGCGCTTGTCACTTCCATAGAATATTGTTAGTCACGTAACCCATTTTTATTCCAAACATACTCATTTATTATTTAACTAGCTGATACCTGCGGCTTCGCCCGCATGGATTTATTTTTAAAGGTTTTGGAAGGTTTATTTTTAACCTCCAACAAATACAATTATATTTTTGCCAATGCATACAAAAACTTGACAAATTATATACTAATAATTTCCTTGAGAAAAACACTATAAGTTCTCTTTCACAAAAAGATCTTTCATATATCTCGGCCCATATTTATATAATAAAATTAATAAGTACTTACCTATTTACAATTTACCCTACACTAAATGCAAATCTGCCCTTCGTACGTTCCTCCTAGATAAAACCTACGACGAAACAGAGGGATATCTTCCGACCATTTGATTGTTGTTTATACACATACTTACACTACACACCACACCACACCACACCACACCACACCACTCGCAAAAGATGGCTGGGAAAGGGAGAGGGAGAATACCTCCATTTACCCTGCCCGCAACAGGCACACCGGGCGCAGGCGGAGGGCGGATCACGCCCTACTTCCAGCCCCCCACATACATGGACCCGAGGTGGCGGCGCGTCGTGTTCACGCGCGCCCCTCTTAGACGTCGCGAGGGGAGTCTAACACCTCACTCCAGTCGCTGACTTGGCGAGGCCCGCGGGGCCGGCACCAGTCGGGGGTCGCGGAAGTATCTTCTGTTCCCGTGACCCCCGGCGCAGGTGTGAGAAGGAACACGGGATGGTTTTTAGTCAGTAATAGTCTGACAGACCCCTCCGCCCTCCCTGGGGTGGGGGACATCCATGAGGATGATAAGGTTAGGTTATATATGTATATATACTAAAATACCTCTTATTTTTTTGCCCCCTAAGGGATTGAATTCACAAAAGTTTAAAAACCCGAATACTTCATTTTATCGAAATAATTTTGAAAATCAGAGAACTTTCACACTAACTTTGCTCTCCTCATTTACCCCCTTAAAAATGATTTACGAAAAAATATTTATTAAGTACGTGTTTCATGACTTTCAATGAAAAACCTTCATACTGAATTTCATTGGAACAATTTCAAAAACGACAAAGTTTTATACAAGTACTTACTTTGCACCCACGTTTTACCCCCTTAGGGCATGATTTTAAAAATGTATCGCGCTCCTGATTGTTCTCGAGGGACCGAGCAGTCTCAGAGCAAATATTCTGAATATTCAACCTCTGATTCTTCTCTGTAAACGTTTCAGATGCGCGAGACAAAGAATGACGATCCCGGTCGATAGCTAAACGCATTTCTTGTTGTTTCACACTTTCCTGAGATAGAGAAGAGTGCCGACTCGTTTAAATTTTAGTCGTAATTGTCGCTGCGTGCTAGTTTCTGCGGAGAAACTTAGCGCATTACGCTCACGGTTAGAACCTAGCCGTTGTACACGCTCTGCGTCGGTTTCGAGAGATCGAACTAACCTGCGCATCTTCGAAACCCTTAAGTTTCGAGACAGATTTGATGTTTTTCTAAAAGGCATAGCTAAAATTTCTTCATAATCCGATACTAACGATATTCAAATCAGCACGTAATAAGCACGTAAGAATTGCTAGTAAGTAAGTATTTAAGTAGAAAAATAAGGTCAGAGTGTCGTCTTGGGGGCACTATGAAAAAAATACCTACTTAAAAAAAAAAAGACATTTATTTAGGAAAAACAGTACCTACAGTCATGAAAAAATAAAAACGATGATAACTGCAAAAGTTAATAACAGTGGCGCAGCTAACTTAGAAAAATTTCGCAACCAATTTCGAGGTAGTTGGTCAGTTTTTTTTTTTTTTTTTGAGGGTTGGAAAATCCTCATAGATGTCCCCCGCCCGGGGAGGCGGAGGAGTCTGTCAGACTCTTACTGACTAAAAACCACCCCGTGTTTCTTCTCACACCTGCGCGGGGGGTCACGGGAACGGAAGACAGGCTTCCGCGAACCTCGGACTGGTGCCAGCCCCGCGGGCCTCGCCAAGTCTGCGAGGGGAGTGAGGTGTTAGACTCCCCTCGCGACGTCTAAGAGGGGCGCTCGTGAACACGACGCGCCGCCACCTCGGGTCCATGTACGTGGGGGCGACGGACATCCTCGCGTCCGTCGCCCTGGACCCATTCAGGGGGGCTAGAAGAGGGCGTTGTCCGCCCTCCGCCTGCGCCCGGTGCGTTTGCTGCGGGCAGGGTGAGTGGATGTGATCTCCCTCTCCCTTTCCGCAGCCTCCTTCTGCGAGATGACTGTTTCGCAGAAGGACACCACCGCGTCCCAGGACTCGACGCTGCCGACCATCCTCTCGGCCACGGCCGGCAGCGACAGGTCACTGCCTACTCCAAAGACGAGGGCACGGCGCGGCTCCTCCCAAGCGGCAGACTCTGCCAGCGTATGCCGCGCCGTGTCCTCCCGACAGTCGACGCAATGGTGACACCGGGCGTCTGGCTCCCTGTTTATGCGACACAGGTACTTTCCGAAGCAACCGTGCCCGGAAAGTATCTGCCTCACCCGAAACGACAGGGAGCCGTGCCTCCTTCCGAGCCAGCGCTCGAGCACCGGCCGGACCGCCTCGATAGTGACGAGGCCGGCGGTAGGGCTCGAAAGCCTGTCCCGCCATGCCGCCACCAGGACCTGGCACAGCTGCGACCGGCGCAACTCCATGTGTCGCTGCATCGGTCGCTCGCCGCGCGCCTGCATTTCCTCGTGCCACCGGTACAGTGACGCGAGTACTTTCGCCTCCCGATCCCAGGGCGGGGATCCGGCCAGTACTCCGGCCGCCTCGTAGGAGATCGTGCGATAGCCCCTGATGACTCTGACGGCCATCGCTCGCTGCGGTCTCCGCAGGACAGCGATGCTGCCGGCCTCAGGTCAGCCGCCCAGATCGGGGCCCCGTAAAGGGCCATCGATCGCACGATCCCCACGTAGAGCCGCCTACAGGCGGCGCTCGGGCCCCCCAGATTGGGAAGCAGCGTTGACAGCGCCCCGGCCGCGCCCAATAGCTTGGGCGCCAGCCGCCGGAAGTGGGGTCCGAAATCCCATCGGCTGTCGAGTTGGTCACAGTTCTAACCTAATCTAACCAAATGGATCCCTTCCACATCGTTTTTACGACAAACGGTTAGTCGGAGACAAAAAACACCAAGATATTTTTAGCCTTAAATTTAGGTGTTTTATACGATAGAATCTAAAAATAAACGATTTGCAAAAATAACACTTTTTTGGCTAAATTTTTTAAGTCCTTTCTCCATAGTGCCCCTTACATGGCTACACTCCAACCAAAAATAATAATTATTTGCAGGAAAATTAAACACTTCAACCAACACAAACAACAAAGGTATCCCCGGTTTATATAGGATGAGAGCGTAACATCGGCACCTATAACATCACTTTTTGGGAACGAAACCATAGCGCGATCTAACTCGAGGCCAATGCAGCCATCTAGTTAGAAAACGGAAACTACATATTATTTACCCAAATGAAATTAAAAATAAAACTAAATTGTCGTTAATTAATCAGATAAAGTAACTACATTATTTTTGAATTTCAAAAAATATGTTAACCGCAGCAAG
Source organism: Euplexia lucipara (assembly GCA_921972225.1). Classification (NCBI taxonomy): domain Eukaryota; kingdom Metazoa; phylum Arthropoda; class Insecta; order Lepidoptera; family Noctuidae; genus Euplexia; species Euplexia lucipara. The sequence continues at coordinate 8,159,279 of OV179144.1, read as the reverse complement.
GAACAAAACTACGAATTATAAACTTAAATCAATTACCAATTACAACAATTTTGATCATAGAATTTCAATTCATTCTATCCAATAGTTTTCGCGTGAAGCGTACCATACACACAGACAAACAGACAAACATTCTAAAAAGTCTTTTTAGTCATCAGTTACGTTTTTCTGACAAATCCCACTTATTTTTTTTAGAAAATTCTCAATGTAGGTACAGTTTTTCTTGCGTTACTGTTTTATTATATGTATAGATAAATTTGTTATTACTGTAATGTGTATTCCTAACAATACACTGTCACTTTGCGTAAGTAAATATAATTCCATATTTATTTTTAATTCATTTTTATATTTTAGCTAAAAGTAAATTTGTGTAACGCGCGGATCGCTTCTTGCCACAACAAAGATCTAAACGCATCTTCTATGGCATGCACGCTTTTGTTCTCGCCCCGCCGGTCGCGCTCGCCCCGCGTCCCGCTTCGACCCCGCGCGCGCCCTGCGAACGCGATATATATCCACGTTAATTTTACATAAACTTCCAGTCATATATTTCTTATTTTTATTAGGTGCGAATATAGTATATTTAGAATTCATCATGTATAAAAAAAACCGACTACAATAATTTGCCCCGAAGTACAATTTACAAATATTGTAAAATGCTGGTTTCCAAGGGGTGCAAAAGGGTGCAAATTTAACTGGGTGTTTATGATGCTATAAAAAGCTTATTATGAGTTTGCACCAACAGACAAAATTTCCCTTAAGCCGCAAATCAAAAATATTAATTTATTAGTGTTTCATACACCTCACACTTTTTTCGTGACCAGTAATTATACACCAAAGGGGTATCTACATATTTGCATACTTAGCACAATTAGTTACTAAAGAAATTTCAAAATTTTGGGACTTTAAAGTTTTAACCTAATATTAAATGATGTTCCGTAAATAATAGGAATGGTGCAAACTCAGAGAAAACTTATTTTCATGTCTTCTAATGATTCCACAAAAAATTACAACTACACGAATTACGTCCAATCTTTTTGCTAATTTGACTGTACTACGGGTGACATAGGCTAATACCTATATTATAAAAATATAGGTAGGTATTCCAGTTGCCCGGTCGAAGGTTCACACTTGCCTAGAAGTTAGCAATTCAATTGAAACTTGCGGACTCCCAGGTACAGGGTACACTATCGCGGAACAATGATGTAATGTCTGTCTCTAAAAGAAAGGTTCGTCGAATCGTTCCGAGTTGACCTACACGATTACTAACAAATGGGAAAAAAATCCGTGTATTTCTTTCCTTAAACGACCATCTCAGACATCAACCTGCATGGTCCTCATATGTTCGATCAGACCGAGATAAAGTCTGAACTTTTAGAGACTGAGACTCAGAGTTTGTTTCGGTATTTTTCCTTGGAATAGACAGATAGTTAACCGACCACATACAGTTAAAAAAACGTTGTTTGTTGACGTGTAAAATTATTATTTACGAGATGAACTCACACCTTTTCACCTGCTACGATTATTTATCATCAGGTAGGTATTCACTCGGAACTCCTAGGCTTTAGTAAAGCCTATCACGATTGGAGTAAGCCGCTTTACTCCAATCGTGAAACACGTGTACTGCGGAAACGTTTTCGATTCCTTGGCGATAGTGTTAGAGTACAATGAACGTGATCTATATCTTTATGTGATCTACAGACTTCACTCACACTTTGTATCGGAAGTATTCGAGACAAGTGAATATGTTGGAAATCCAACACAGTGGATGTTGAACACGAGAATAGAGACAAGGTCAGACGGACGAACTCGTCTCGATTGTCTGCCGCTGTTCCCATAGGAGACGCATTTTAATTGTCTTAGCATTCGTTATTTCGTTAAACCCCGGAAGGACACCGGTGTCCGCCTGTCATTGTCTTTCTATTGTGTCTCTAATAACCTCAATTGAAAGATTAATGAAAGTTTAATGAGGAACTGCTTAGTTAATAACTTTCTTAAAATGGTATAAACTCATACTTTACTGCGATCCCACCTGATGATAAGCAGTGATGCAATCAACGATGGTGAAGCGCACTAGTTTATTAAGAGCCTATTCACTCTAGCCGTGAAGACACCTAAATTATAACCGGACGGGAAGACCGCAGCAGGTAATGTTCCAATCCTTCGATGTACCTACGCGGTATAAACGCCGAGGCACTGTTATATTGTCGAATTATTGATTTAGGTACCCGAACAAGTTTTACCAGCTTGATTGATTATAATTAACTTAGTAGCTACTCTAATGCCTATATATTAAATAGGTACTAAAGCTCGTGTTAGCCATGACCTTCAAGGAAACCTTAGGATGTGACCTTTTCCAATTATTTTTGGAAAGTTAGGTAAGCGTATGTGCTTACCGAGGCAGGGATCAAAGAAGATTCAAGGTTTAACGAACGACAACATTTAGGCTTCAATAAAATCAGATTTTAATTAGGATACAGGGGGACTTATTTGTCAGTGAACCTATTTGTTATAAGACCTAGAGAGCCTCCTATAACAACGATACGATGCGATTTTTTTTAAGGTTAAACGTCGAGCTGTGCCTCCCTTTAGTGTTTTTATTTTAAAAGCTGCAGGGCAACACTGAATCGGCTTAAAGAGATAGAGAAACGTAGTCAAAGAATTTTAGCCCCATTTTAAATCACTGCAGAGAATCAAACACTGTATTTTTTGTTAGCACGTGTCTGGCGAAATGATACCTACTTCAAATGCGATACATATTCCGAAGCCAAGTCTCGTCTTGACATCCTACGACACTAGGTCACGACCCTGTCGCTCTTTTGTATTGATACAGACCGTGTGGGTATAATGATCTACAGCTGCTCCGCATTTTTGACCTTGTGCACAGTCGCAATTTCATGAAATGCATGACTGTGTCTGTGAAAAATTAAAAACGTCGCTGCACGAGGCTGACCAATAATCAAATAATACATTGTAACATAAATGGTCATGGGTGAGGCAGGACTGAGGGCGGCGGGAGACCCAGATTTGGCCCTGGCCTGCTACTGCTTCTCATACATTTTGCTGGTAAATTAGGTACCAGATTTAGCCCTGGCCTGCCACTGCTTCTCATACATTTTGCTGGTAAATTTCGTGTATCTATGCTAAGGCATAGGTATTTTACCTGCTAAATGTGTTATGGCTCCATAGATAGATTGAGTTGGGCCTCCTTAGTCTTACTTACTTGGCGTGTAAATATCGGGATCATTTTATTCAAATGAACATCAAGCCTGTTATTCCCGAAGGGTTAGGCAGAGATGTATCTGTGAGTACACCCACATTTTGCCAGATAACTGTAGTTCCATGTAATAGGGCCATGTCCAATCCCATCAATCTGATTGTGTTAAATGCTTGACAAATTCTTCATTTATAAGATTGTAGCTAGTTAATTCTGTTATCTGAGATTGTTCCATCCACATTCACTGCAGATGCCCTTCAGAACTAAATTAATGCCAATGATTTTAAATACACCCTATATCAAATCAAAACAAATATAATGTAGTGTCACTAATCTAGTGTAAATTCTCAAACAGATACACTTTAGCTTGGAAGTTGGCCAGATAAACACTATAAGCAGCATGTGGCAATGCCATACATATCAAAAACATTCAATTCATAACTAATAACTGTTTCAGTTGTACACTTATTCATTAAATTCATATTAAGTGTTGATGTTCACACTTCACTGTTTCATTGATTGCGGTTGAATATGTTGCTTTGTGTGTGTTGACTGTTGATGCATTAAATTATGCAATAATATTGTTTATAATATGACTAGACATTCAAATGGATAAATAATAAACTACATTGTATATCCACACAGTGATAATGCATCTGACACACTACAAAACATACAGACATGTCTGATTTGTTTAATCAGTAGACGGCCTACAGTTATCAGCTGTACAATAGAGCGTAATTTAATCATATTCTTCAGTGTGGCATTGAAAAGCCCTTATCGCTTTGTAAATAAATAAACGCTTGGACATTAAATCAACATGTCTGATAAGAATGTAAATAATAACATTAAGAATGTGTATCGTAACAGTAATTTCAACTGAGGGAAAATTCATTATGAATCACTGTCAACGCATTTATTTCAAGACTGAATTGTACTTTAGTTAGTCATTTTGAAACCTATCATTGGTCCCATACATGAGTATTCATTGCAAAAGGAGTATTAACTCTAGTTAAAAATGAATATCAGTCATATGGATAGTACCTATCAGTTATTTTTTGTAAGTCATGAGAAAGCATGCCTGAGAGATGTTTTTCGATGGTATGTGATGCCATGTCAGAGGCCCATGGGCGGCATTATATATTATTATTATTATTATTAACAGGCGACACCAGGTTATCCACTAACCACACAAATAAATATGAAGATTTGTTAGTTTTTATGGTGTAAAGAGTATTCTGTTCTTTTGTTAATAAATAGATTTTTGGATAGTACAGTTAAATTTGTCTGTGCCTTTCACGTTGCTACATTTTTTTGCTGCAAAAAAGATATACAGTACAAGAAAAGTACCTAGTTATTAAAAAAAAAATAAGCAAAACCAACTTGAACAATCTGTATCTGTGTCACAGCCAGACTGTAGGATGTATACTAAGAAAAAACTACAGACCTAGTTTTGTTGTTATTATTAGAATTGAGAAACTGGCCTACAAAATATCCAATGAAAAACACAAAGCATGTTTTTGTCACTCTGATTTTAAGATAATAAATAAAACTGGTCAGATACCTAGTTGGACAGACACATTAGTGTATAGTCTATATTATAATGTGAGACAATTTGAACTTTTCTATTCTACCTTTTGTGGATTTTAATTCAAAGTACCTAGAAGGTATTTCAGGATTAAGTTATGAGTAAGGCAATTAATTTGTTATTTAAATGTATATATAAATGCTATTGCCTCATCATCAACAACAATTTAGATAATAATTGAGGACAATAGTATGCTTAGTTTGTACCTACATTGCATTTAATAAGTTTAATAAATGTTTGATGCTAGACGGTTATGCACAGGAATGCAAAACAATCAGACTACCTACTTAATTGCATGTAATCTGGCCATCCGACTGTCTGTAGACTAAATACATAATTCATACTTTTCTGCTCTATATCACACATAGAATTCAAATTACATTTTTAAAATAATTTTTTAAATGATGTGAAGCAATAGAACTGAAAATCATAATTGCTGTTAAAAACAGACTATTTTATGTAAAAATGAGTAATAAAATCAATTTTCAATCAATTATTAATAAAACCAGGCACAGTTTTACCACTGCATGTTTTCTGTTAAGTTAAAATGGTTCAATAACTAAAATGAATGCAGCAGGAGCAGGGGAGCTTTTAATTAATGATGTTCACATATAAATCTGTTTATAATTTTACTTCACATTCACTGACCTATTTCTAAAACAATGTTTTTACAATACATTCCATTAATTTGAATCTTAGCACGTTTGTGATAAAGACTGGAATGGTCTGATGAATCATGCTGCTAAAGTACACAGCAATGGGTATGCCTGCTGATGTCATGCAAGCTCCCAATAACCAAAAAACCAAGTCTGTGTCCCCGGCTAACGCCCGACGACTTGCACACCTACTTCACTTCCAAGAACTTTAAAATAACATATGCTACCGACGGAAGAAAGGAATGCTCCTACCACATGAAGAAATCACCAAGTACCTTTTAAGTTCACATTCTTATGTAATATTCCCCGTTTGGACAAGTTTCTCTAAGGATCCCATTAGTTTAAATTCAAATATTAGTAGGACATCACATGGAAATCGAAGAATAATGCGTAGGAGGCATAAATACCTTTATTTTATGTGTAATCCAATATCCAGAAGAAAGTCGCAGTCCTATTTACACACGAGTACACTCTCATTCATGAAAAATAACACACCATCACTATGCAGCACTACACAAATTTTCACTTAAAATTATATTTTTATGTGAAAATATCACATAATGCGCCATTTTTGCGATAAATCCGAAGGACAGCAATCGGCAATCGCTGCCATCTTTTTTGTCAAATGTCTAAAAACTAAATATAGCGCTTGGAACGAACTCTGGTGTTATTTTTAGAAAATACAACGAAACTTTTTACAAAACTACTAACGCCATCTTCTTAATACCAATTCCGGGTTCTATTCGACAATAGATGGCGCATCACAGGTTAAAATGGTTCTTAAACTTTAATAACAGATGGCAGCATATGCGTGGTAGAGCAATGTAGTAGTCCAAAATGGTAGAGCTGTAAACATGCTGATCAAAAGTAAAAGCTTGAGGGTAAAGCCACAGAGTACATTATACTAGGGTAGGTAAAGCTTACCTACGGGCCGCGGTGCTTGACAATCTATTATTCTTGTTTTTTTTAGCGTTATGACAAGCAATCTTGAAGAAAATCTTTAAAACGGTTATAATTGGTTTTAGTAGCGGTATCAGTAAGTCTCAATTGCATGATATTTCAGTAACGATAATGTTCATTATTTACCCATAGGTATAAACTTTCCGTTTCTTTGTACCTACCTACCTACGCACTCTTTATAATTAGGTACTTAAGTACTGCATGCAGTGTATCGGATCCAGCAATATTCACGCCCGATTCGTTTTCCCTATTCATGTTACTTTACATCTTACCTTCAAATGCTTACCTAGTTAAGAACTAGTTAATTGTATTTTACAAAGAGATTTAAGAAACTTTTAATGTCTTTCGTATTTTATGACTTCAAGTTTATAAGGCCATTTAAATGTGTACATCGTAACAGTATTCATTAAGCCCAAAGACATTCAATACCTATAGACCGGACATCACGAACATTTTCGTCCGAAAAAGTGTGTCCTGCCGGACACAAGTCTATGAGTTTTTTGTAGTACGCTCCGCTGCCGCTCCAATATTCATATATTATTCTAGATGGCGTTACTAAGACATGGGATCAAAGTTTTTCTATGACATTTCCTTGACATGCCCGCGCTATAGTATTTTAAATCTCTTTGATTAAGCCACATTGATCTTGTAGACGGTTTACTTCTCAACAATATTCGTATTTCAACCGCCAGTTCACACTTCACACATAAATATAGACTTGTGTCGTATGCGTTTCAAATAAGTATAGGAACGTCAATGACCTCTATCTGTCAAATGTCGCATGAAAAGTACGGCCTGCAACGAAACCTTAATAGCGTATCAATTACTTTATTTTTTTTGTTTTACCGTTTTTTTTTGTTATATAAGTAGTCGAAGTTATTCAAAATGAAAAAACGTCTTAAATTAATTAGTCTTGTGGAGTGCTTACGTTTTATTTTTTTTGTTTTCATCTCCCTGACTGCTCGAAAATGTGTGAACGAGGCGCTGTTTGGCATGGGAGGGTTCGAGAGTTTATCTCCAATGTAAACAAATACTTTGAGAGTACAATTTAGAAAATTATTCATTCGTAATTGGTAAATAAATTATGTTCAGAAAAAACCTTGTTTTGCTGATCTTACCCAATTTATTCGGATTGACAGCTATGACGTCACAACATGGCGCAAAGTCATTCCTATTCTCATTTGAAATGCATAAGTAGTATGTACAGACGCCAGCACATCAAGTTACCCCAATGTGTCAAATTTCTTTGATCGTTTTTCAACTTTATGTCGAACAGAATAAGGTTCTTATTCAATTGTGAAAATTTGACACATTGGGGTAACTTGATGTGCTGGCGACTGTACCTACATGCTAGAGCTCGACATATTGTTTTAGCAGAGTAAATCGTTGCAGATTCACCCGGTAGACGATAGAGTGATACCACTCTATCGTCTGAAGAAAAGACAGCCACTTTCCAAATCTATCCTTGTTAGTTCACAATGTAAGTTTCTCTGATGACAAAAGAATGTATTTCAGACCAAACAAAACCGCTTCACTTTCGGCCATTCGAGCGTTGATTGTTGAAGGCGGAGATTGTAAAATTGTGTCTCGTTACGTTATGACCGACCGAATCCGGAGTGACGTCATATCGGACACATCCTCTTACTTTTTAGTTCAACCGTGTTATGCATACCTTTGTGAGGTCCGTTTACCTACTTTGGATGGAAGGATTATCTACATAATGGTTATATAGAGTTCTATATCGGACGTTTTGCAAGGTCTTTAATCTCTGCAAGGGCCTTTGATTCTCAATGGAGTTCTTATATTAGAAATATCATGGTGAATAAAGTAAAATCCGCAGAGCATTGGATATTGCAGCGCTGTAGCATTTTGGCTGATGAATCAACTGATAAAGTACCTATAAGTATCATAAAATAAGCAATTCCCAATAGATCTAAGAAATTACGATGAATAAAATCAAAATTCTCTTTCGATCCAGATCACCCATGTTAGGCTACAAGTTTTAATAGTAACCAGAAGGTAAGTCATTCCAGTGGTGAAGCCAGGATTGGCTTTTGTAAACAATAAATAGGCACTCAACATTTATTTTGCTCAATGCAGAACAAGCCTCCTCGGATCCCTCTCAAAACGTCTACGTTTCATCAAATAGGTATGAGCATACTGTAATTTCAAAATGGGTAGGCACATACTGGATACCCTCCCCCCTGGACCAGCTACTATGTCTACGTCTCAAATAGATTTCAGCATCATGTGATTTCAAAGTTCCTTATTTAAACTGCCAAATATGGCAAGTATTTTCTTAAACATCTTGTGTCCTATACTTACGTGTGTACAGCGATCTTCAGGCATGGCCGGTTTCGGAGGCTTTCCAATTTCGGAGCGTTCACGTTTCACTAGTTCCTGATAAGTTAGTCTCAGCCTCTAAGATCTCAGATAAAAATGTATGGACACTGAACACTTACACAATATTCCAGATGAGACATTAGTTCTCTATGAGCCCTCAATGTTTATTTATTATATTAAAAAATAGCAATTCGCTCGCGACTTCGTCGTGAATTCGTGCTTTTTCCTACGAAATTTGTTTTTTGAAAATGTGGCCTATGTACACGTTACTCGAAGACTCTTTAGCCTGGTAGTTTTCATTTTATGAACATTATGGTTCATGATTTTTCTTTATGATTTAATTTTGTTTGATTGTAATATTAAAAGAAATGGAAAATAATGAATCATCTACATAAAAATAAAATACTAAAAATTGTAAAATAAATATTAGGAAGTCTGTGGCTTTGGTGGTTTTGTCTCATTCATGATAGGCCACCGACTTCCGAATTTAGAGTCTTTTGTATTTTTAGGAAAAAAGTTATAAAAACTTATATACCTATTCTGCGAAGATTATTCTATCAATTAAGAACTAGGTTTTATGAGGCTTGAAAAGTATTATATAATATTATATATTTAGCCCATTTACTTTCTACCAAAAATCGACCACCGAACGTCAATCTCTGCTTGTCCGTTGTAAGAAATATTAATTATTTTTCAGTACCTAACCAAGCCGTTACGGTACTGATATACCAAAAGGTCTGTACCACAACCACAGGCTGACCACTTAGGTACCAGACCGACTAGTAACTGGTTAAGTTGTGGTTAAAGTATTCACAGTTAAAGAGTCAGGTCAGTGACAAAAAAGTACTCCTTGAGTTACCTGACTTTGTCTGCTTCCTGAGCCTAATTGATCATTTGCCGTTATAAACATGGCGAGCGTAATAAATACTAATGCCTTTTGAATAATACAATGCCTTTATTTTATCTGTATCTTCGAGATCTCTATTTTCCAGAGAGACCGGCCAAGTTGTACCAACAGCACACCGACTTTTCGTCAGTTATGCTTAATTATCATGGAATATGGAGCGAATCCATTGTCAATTTGTCATGCTGCTGTAATGGAATTCCAGACAAAAATCTTAATTCTTACATGTGTCTCTATAATGGCCTACCCAACAAGAATTGGGCCTTTAGCCTGTAGTCTGTCTATAATAGGAAAGATGGGCATCCATTTCTTTGTGAGAAAGCTCACAAATGTTGATCTATTTAACTTGAATGTTACCTAGGTCTTGCAACATCATTTTCGGAACTTAATTATCTCCGAATATCATGTGGCTGTAACAGTGTAATAATTACCTACGCACATCGGTTATAATTTATCAAACAACGTAACCTAACTTTCTACCCATTCCAGGCGTTCATACACTACTAGCGGTACTCAATCAATAATTGGATAAATTAATGATTCGATGCCTACGTAAAAATAGTCTGTAGGTTTGTCTAGAACCAGAACTACCACTTGGAACTTATGATGCTTCTGAATAGAAATGCACGAAGACCCAAAGAGCACATATTTGTTTGGCCGCTTTAAATTTTAAACACCTTCACGTAAGTAACTGGATATTTTTAGGGTTTTGTACCGAAATTGCTTATTTAGTGAGGAACTTTATACAAATACAATCAATTTGAAAATGGCATTAGATTGAATTAGTTGATTAATTGGGCATGCCTCCAAGATGTGATGAAGATACATCTGTGTGTGAGATTGTGGGACTCTGGCTGATCATTAAACCAGTCCGTCAACTTCCTCCATACAGGATCTACCAATCACGGAAATGACCGCAAACAAAGTCACGGGCCACAGCTAGGGGCTAATAAGTGTACCTACAGTATAACGTAACGTGTGCGTCACGTTTGCCAGGCGGCCTGTTTGCGTGTAGTTAGCGCGCAGGGACGGTGAAAGTGGTTACGTAACGATGCAGCGTGCCTACGCTTGCGCCGAGCTGCTGCAACTTGAAACCGCTTAGGTAAAAGGCACAATATTAGCACTCATTAACGTCGTGTATTGATTATGCTCGGGTTTTACGAGGGGATCAGAATGATCAAGCCACAAGTGGCCACAACTACGCTGTCTAGTAGAGTTTATTGTACGGTTATCTACGAAGTCTGCTAAGAGTATTAAATATTATTTGTTAGCTACGTTAACTTAAGGCACGGCGGTTAAGGGAAATAAGCGTGAATTAAGATGTCAAGTTTCTAAAACCAATGATGCAGGGGAGTTTGTTACACTATTTCTTCTTATCAGCACAAATACTAGGACGTGAAGTAGGGCGAGCGGGCATTTAGGGGACAGTCTTAAGTGATTTTTGGGGCGTTAAAAAAGTGCTGAGCCTAATTTGAATAAACGATGGTTGAATGCTAGAGCTTGTTCACTAGTAGGTACTAGTAAACCTAAATTTCCACGGGAAAGATTTTCCATAAAAGTCCGGAAAAGTCTTTTGTTTGTTACGTTTAGAATGAAAACTTAACATAGAATTGTTGTCAGTTAGACAGTTACGTATTTCGCAGTTCAAAAGTCATTTATCTTTTAAATAAATTGCCAAACTGTGCCCAAAACAAATCGGTCATGACAAATGTTATTTTTTACACAAAAGGAGAGTTGCATAACTAATATCATCGTGTCTACAAATTTATCAGGGTCCGGTTAGTGGAAATACCTACCTGTACAAGAGTGCCATAGATATTTGAATAGGTAACCTAATTTGCCTATGCATATGCCTATGCCTATTTTAGTTAGTTTTAATAATGTCGCATTGTTAAAACTGGGTGAAAGGGTCTTTCACGCACACCATCAAACACTACAATAACAACAATAAAAAGATGCACTGCAGATCATGATTTTGGACCACCAGCGAGCGTTAAGCATAAATCATGAACTGCAGTAGGTAGTTACTATTTTGTGAAAATGATCCTGTAATTTTTTTTATGTAATAATTTTGGTGACGTTAAGACGAATTTTATAAAGCTGTCATTCCTTACTAATGCCATTCTATTGACAGTTCACTCCAATAAAGATTGCAAGGGGTTTCAACCGGCTGAACTCACGGTTGTAGATTCGGTATGGAGGAAAAACATCACTTTTTACCATCATAAACGTAATAACTTTAGTAAATAAAGCAAAATCAGTACATAACAATAAAATGTATGTTTCATGTAATGTGCATGCGCATGCCGATGAAGTGAACACCAGTTAAAAACGAGGTAACTGTAGTAATAAAGCGAATGTTTTTACTTTCACGGCCTTAAGATATTAAAAGATACTAAACAAGATATATTTTGTTAAGACCTTAAAGTTCACACACCAACAAGCATGTTTTACAGATCTTCACAAGATAATTTATGTAAAAGGTTGAAAAAGAAGATGAGCTTTCACACAGCGTCTGATAAAGTTACGTATATAGGTACCTATATACTTTTAATATATCGACTTTCATTAATCATTTATTGTCTGTCTTTCTATTCCGACATTTCCGACATTGACGTACAGATGCAATCAGTTTATGTTTGCGCAGTGTTGTAATTAAATGAAAATACAAAAAATTTTAATAGTGAAGGCAACTTTATGGACTGTTTCCCCTACTTACTATGTTCTTCACCAGTTTAATTATGTAAATAAACAAAATACCATAGAAATGTCACGCAGCTCTAAGATGCCTTAGTTAACGTTTAGTCTAATGTTACGGTGACGGCCACCGAGCGACAGGAAGTGACGGCACGGGTATTTAACTTTACGCCTCTCATTTATTTGTTAGCAAAAACTGAGGTGGCAAGCAATACCAGACAAGAGCATTGATGTAACAGCTGTTGCACCGCGCAGGGGGACGATACTTTTCTCTCGAGTTTCTCCAGCGGCGCGCGCGCAGTCGAACCTCCGCCGCGGGAAAACACGCGCGTCTTTACCATACCTCTTCACATTCACGTATTTCCTTCACGCTCAACTAATTCATGAGCGAAATTATAGGATTACATTAAGAAATTTGTGTGAAACCCCAGTTATAAAGGCGAGCATTGTGTTTGTGTAATTGATAGGCCGATAGAAAGTTGGCTAACTTGTTGCCTGGGTGAACAAACGTATAAACACTGTATATTTTACAAGTTGTGCACCAGTGCCGGTGGACTAACTGTAAGGTTCGTTGTATTGACTTTTTTACACATAGGTACACTAATGTTATTTTTAATTACTAACATAATATAATAATTAATAGGTATCTTAATAATAGTTGTAATTTATTGCTTGCCTGTATGATACAAATATGTGCTCTGTGTTCGTTGTTCATTAGCAGGTGCCAATCTGTTGAGCAACAGTCCATCAATAATTTTTATATTTTTTTTTGTATTATAAAAGCATAGCATTTTCTATTAATTTTACTTTAAAAAGCATTGAAAATTAACATTAGGAAATTCAGAACTTACTTTAACTCAAGTTTGGGAAGAATTTCTGTTTACTTACAACAAGAAAGTACCAACCTACAATGATTTGAACTTGCAGTTCTGCACATGGTATCCATTTATATGCACCTCGTTTCCTCATTCGGCAAATTGAGGATGAAACCATAAAAATGCTTATCACAAACCAAACTACTAAATTGACACCAATACCATCCATATTGTTTCCGCTTTCTTAAACTGTAAATATGATAAAGAATCGCAAATCAAGAAGAGGTCTTAAATTCTTGATAGTCGAGTACCATGCTTCACATCTCTTTATAATGATTTAATTGCACCAGCAGCCAGTTATAGACGTTATCTTAATTAAAGCTAGAAATTAACTAACTAGCTTTTGTTATTATATCTCAAAAGTCAACTGACGAAATAACGTGCTAACTTGTTATGGCAGCTGTTTATAATTGACTATCGTGTGAACTGAATATTAATTTAACAGAATTTGTAATTATCAGAATGTGCTCCATTTCTTTTGTGACCATTGTAGGGAGAACAATCGGTGAGCTCCCACGGCACCGATAGTGCTCACCAACTGGTTTCTTTTGGCTTCTCTTCGCCATTTACCGTAATTACACTTAACACGAGACACGAATACGTTTAATGGGTATCAAATACACGAACTAAATGATGGTTACGAATGTAAATTACTTTCACATTAGGCGTAAGTAAGAGTAATTTGATGAAGAGGAAACCACTTAAAGACTATTAAGTGCTTTAACGCTTTGCGTACCGCACATAATAATAATAATCGCAGGGTACTGCAGTACGCAATCCGTTGTAACGGATAGGGAAAAAATAATGTAAAAAATATAAAATTACGCATAATAATATACTTATTCCCTAAAGGGCAGCCGCAGCGAACCAATTGCACTTATATTATGTTTAAGTTTCATTTAATAGGGGGCGAGCCATTACCTTGAAACGGACACAAATCCAGACTCCGCGCTGGTATTATGTTTTTTCATGGATAAATCCAACAACACTTTGCCGGGGCCCGGCAATCAAACCTATGACCAAAATAATGTTTTAATAAGTACTCAATACTCTATTGCATATTTTTATAAATATCGTACGCTGGTATCAACTATGATTTTGCTAGGCACAACATAGTTTGTAGCGTAGTAATTTTGTTTCGATTGATGATTGTATTACTGCTGCACAGGCTTGTTTTCTTCGAAATCTCGTCAAGCATAAAAAATATCTGCGAATTCAATTGGCACACAGAATGTTCCGTAATTACAGTCGACCTCAGTTCCAGTGACGACTTGCGTCCGAAATCAGACCTGGAACCGGAAATCTAAGGAAAATTCTGTGGGAAAACTACACCCCGAAATATTGTGAGCGTAAAATAAGTTGTAAATGGGATTAGTTCAGTTCACTCATTTCCATATTTTTTTACGAAAATTGACGGTGGTACCCAGTGTTATGTTTAAATTGTCAAGTTTATGTTTGCAAATGCCAATGACATTATCTTTCAGTAAAAACTAAATACGCTTGTAACATTTCGCGTTCAATTTACGCAAAGTGGATACTTTGGGTGCCAAGCATATTGCTGACACGCATTTGCTCAACACGATTAGGTATGTATCTAGGTTCGAAAGGAGCAAATGGGGCAATGGTGCATTGAAGGTAATGTGATACTAACTGTCCCACTACGTGGACCATAAAACATTACACCGACAACATACACATGAGCATTTTGACCATAAGTCACTGTCGGTATTGTCTTACCAAGTAATATGTAGCCAGCATGTTTCCTAATAGATAGTTTTTGTCAACAATGAGATTTTCTTACGTCGCGGTAATATCTCTCTGAGCAGTATTACACCAGCGTGCATTGTGCGTTACTCACTCACCTCTTGTTACGTAAACCCTTTTCTTAGGTGACATAAACAACGTAAAACGGCGACATTTATCTCCTTCTTGACATAAGTCACACATTAGTTGCGTTGAACAAAAGCCTAGAAGGTCGATTGATAAGTTTCTTGTATGTATAATACAATACAACCGAAAAAAGGGTTACACATTCAGAATGCATAGCGTAAAACAATTGGTGTTGCCGTTCACCGAATGCTAACATGATGAAACCGACTTTACGTGATATATTTATCAATCAGGCTGTAGGTTTACGAAAGTCTAGCGCGGTACCGCCGAGGTAACGGTTGACGGAGTGCGGTCCCTCATTTAAAGGTGTGTATTAAATAATGCTAATGTCATGCAACTGTTATTAGCGCAAGTGTTTTGTTTATAACGGACCAATCATTGAAAAATAACATGTTACTGCTTTCAGGCGTTGATGAGTAACTATGTACAGACGCCAGCACATCAAGTTACCCCAATGTGTCAAATTTCTTTGATCGTTTTTCAACTTTATATTTATAAAGAATAAGGTTCATATTCAATTGGGAAAATTTGACATATTGGGGTAACTTGAAGTGCTGTCGTCTGTACCTATCGTAATTCTGTCATAGATAGCAGTGCCTAGCGATTTTATCTGCTCGGTACGTGTCGGGTCGGGTCGTGGCATAATGTACGAGTATCTAGCCAGTAAATAGAAATAACCCATCTCAAGTATTTTTATTTAAACAAAAAACTCTTTAATCATTATCTTAGTAAGTGCAGATTGGTGTCACTCTGTTATGTATGTGCAAGACGCACAAATTGCCCTACTAACCTTCGCTATTATTCTCTTCCGCTACATTGCATGTTATTAAACTTAACTGTGTATAATACACGTTGTTAATGCTAACTGTCGTTATTACTAGGACATCCAAGAACACAATTAGACCGTCATCAGTTAACCTCGACCTGTTAAACCTTCTTGAATGTCCTAGCAACCGGACCTGCGAGCTGCGCTCCTACTTAGAGCCCAAGCCTACTAAAATGAAGTGTTAGCAGACAAACAACGTATCTTTAAATAAATCTAATAAACCCATTAAAAAGTAATAAAGTTCGTATTAATTCGGGATTAGTATGCACAGTGCATATCACGACTGTGTCTTCGGAACTAAGTACTGTATCTCATGTTAATATTATATTAGTTCGACGCCCGAAGGCTTGAATCAATGTTACAACTTCCTCTTCATAATAGTTTAAACTACACTCTGTTATGTAGGTGCAAGGTTGTCTCGAACATTCATTCATCAAAAATTTCGAGCGAACATGTCCACTGCGAGTACCGCGACACAGTGAAAAAATAAATACCATAAAACAATAATTTAATATAAAACTGATTTTCAAGGTATTATTACATGTTTTATTTGAAATTAAATCCACCGTATTTCCGAAGCATTAATAAGTTCACAGTTTCCTTATTACGAGAGAAATTTCGAAATTCGTTTTCATAAATTGATTGACTCAACTGTATCATTGTTGAGATGCTTGAAATGAAAGAGTTAATTTCAAGGTCCGTTTATTCAACTTATGTAATTAAAGTAATTTAAATAACTGTGCTAATCTTACACCTCGAGAGATAAAATGTTGCCTTAGTAAAATTAAATCTTCACAGGAAATGTGGTTTGGTTTATGACCTACCACATTTAAAGAGGAAATAACCTGCATTTATCTAATGTACCTATTTTAAGTGTAAAAGACATATACTTAGGCGAATAAACTCTCTGCGGAAACGATTAACCATAAAACTGTAATCAAACTTTTTATTAGTAATGCGATTTAGCCAATAAGTACCGGATTCTTTAATTGGTTTCCTGTTGTGACGTCGAACAAACAGACGTGTAGGCTTGCAAACATTATTGTCCAGGATTTAAAATAAACTATATACTTACTTAGATAGATATAAAAATAATAAGCAACCTACCTATTCCAAAAGACAAAACCTTTAGACGCACAGCACATATTGTACATTCATTATTTATTTTTTTAGTCAGTGTTTTTTTAGTCATTGAATTCATTTTGTTTTTAATTTAATATTAGCACACTGATTCGTTTTAAATATTTATAAGTTGTTTGTCTTTTTTTTGTGTTGGGCTATGTCTTTTGTGTGCACTAAGTACATGTTTTATGATCCATATATCTGTCAATGGGAAAGTGGCATGAGGATTAGGTATGTTTGCATGTATAAAGAAGCAAAAAGAAACCAACTGTACAATTTCAATAGCTGTTGTTTAATTAAATACAATAACAAACACATGTTTATTATTGTATTTAATTAAACAACAAGTGTTTCTTAATTAGGTACACCAACATTAACTCACTATTTATTTCAAGTTTTTCATTAAACGTTCATTCAATAAACAGATCATTAGGTCAAGAACCTCATTCATTCTCCGTTAACGATCATCTAATGGTGAATTATAATCTATTACAATTTACAGATGATATTACGGTGGTAATAGCTTTCTGTAATTACAGTTTATTGGTAATAGGGTAGTCGGTGATTTCTGTCGTAATGTAACGGGTTCCGAACATAAGCCTGCATCAAAGAACTATTTACTTACGTTATTACATGCAACACCATTTTTTCCCTCCTGCGATTGTTTCTTTTTTGTATTCGGCATCTTGCAAGTCAACCTAGGAGGCTGTTAGCTACTTAACTAGGCCATCCTAGGGAAACCTTAATAAAGTAACGCCCCCTTCCAGGGCAATCCATATTTAAAAGCTAAACGACTACTCAATAAGGGCACCCTCTGTGGGGAGGGGCAGCAAGAAACAGGATCGAATCGAGTTATTCCAAAAACGATTTGCCTAGTATAACTAATATAACTTTACAATAATTCCAGAGACAGACAGAGATCTTTACACTGGAAGTCACTTTTTTAGGCGCACTCGGTTAGATCTAGAGCCAACATCAACAAAGTTGATTTTTGATGATTCGATGCTCTTTGCAAGAAAAAGGAAAAAAAAATCAATGTCTTGTATAAATTACATTCAATTAAAATCGACCGTTTTTCCATAGAAATCGTTACTAAAGTGTGGTCTTCTTTTTGATTGTCATAATGAAACAAACACTCTAATTGATAACAGACCAATCATTCAACTTAAGGTGTATGTAACTGTTTATGTAATTACCAACGCTGTCAACAAACCCATGTTAACGTTGATTACAGCGTTACGTCACTAACACGTATAATTAGTGCCTACGTTTAGTCTTAGTCTTGCGTAGTTAACAAGTTATTAGTCTGTTTGTGTAAGAACAATTATTGAGTTGCCTGTTTATTTAAGCGGAGCGAGGTAGTCGTAGGGATGTGAAAACTAACAATATAAACAACTAGAGCTTCACTCGCGACGTTATTTAACATCCCTTCCCTCCCTCTTAGTTTTGAAAATAAAATAAAACCTATGACACTCACAAAATAAATAATAAGGCTTTCTCTTGATATTTTTTTCTCAAAATTGTTTCTGTAGTTCCAGATATTTTACCCCCTACAACGTTACAAACTTTACTTCTTTATAATATTAGCTTAAATGTATCGATATGTTTCCAATATTTTGACATCGCTTCTGATCTATTCGATCAAAAAAAATATATCAATGAAATTCGGTCGAGCCTAGTGGGTCCTAAACGGATCTTAACTTTAACTTTTTAAACAAGAGCGTTTGTTTTTTATCAGTTTTAAGATATCGCCTTATATTCCTTTATGGTACTTGTTATTAGGATATTGATGTATTATATCCGATACATCGCCAAAACTGATGTAAGTATGATTATGGCCAAAGAACAATACTGAGGTAGTTGTGTAAATTTTTCGATCACCCATTAAAGAGTGTATAACGTGATTATAGTGGAATTATTTACATTCCCAAGGTTTTGCCTTATTTTCCTGAAACCCGCTTTAATACTTACTTAACACAGTAATTACATGACAAATTAAAGGCACTTTATATGTAACTGTCGAGTTGCGTAAACTTAATCGTAATTTATATTTCCTTGAAATGTAATTATA
This sequence comes from Euplexia lucipara, assembly GCA_921972225.1. NCBI lineage: Eukaryota > Metazoa > Arthropoda > Insecta > Lepidoptera > Noctuidae > Euplexia > Euplexia lucipara. Next base: position 8,140,136 of record OV179144.1, on the reverse strand, counting down.
ATTTTCATTTTGGGATAATGATTGTCTATTAAATAAACAAGCATGTTCTCTGCGGTTGCAATTTAGTAACCAAAAATATAAACAAATATTTGCAATTGGAGAAGTAACTTTAATACCCACACTAAAGGATCTTTTTGAGATACATCGTCAACAAATATAACTTTTTTAATACTAGTCTTATTAAAAATCTACTATTAATTTGATGAAAAAAAAAATGTAAACATAGATTAAAATATATTTTATCAACAATTAAACATGTAACGATAAGCTATAGTCAAAATTAAAAAAAAATCTGCAGTCGTACCTATACATTTTTAAACATTTTGTCTGACAGCAGTTTTCTCAACTTGAAGAGGATTTCAATGAAACATAATTGCTGCATCTAGACAAATTAATTTATTTAAATTCAGGTTAATTTTTCTTTTTAGCGTCCTACAATTTTTTTACCCAATCAGTTTCATGTAGTTGTCTTCTAAACTCTGTCGTGTACTACAGTATACACCACTAATTTTTAATAAGTACAAATACTTAGGGGCTTATTCTAGACGGTCTTCTCATCATATTTGTAAAGAATCAATTAATAATATTCATAAACAGCAAAGTTATTAGCGTTTGTTTATATCCCAAAAAGTCACCCAAATTATGGAAATATTGTACAGGCTATGCATGACATAGTAGTATTCATTCATCGTCATCTCTCGCTCACGTTCGCGTTATCTCGCTCAAGCATGCCCCGACACCAACAGCTGTTTTCGTTATTTAAGTTTTAACTAAATAGTGGCATATTTAAAAACTAAACTTCGTTTTTTTTACTTTTGATTACGCAAATATGATCAGTAACAGGTACGAATACAGCCCATTTTTTTTTTGTACTAACTAAAAAATAGGGGTGTATTGTATACATATACTATACTTTATTTACTATATTTTATCTCCAAACCGTCAACGCTTTAGACGTTATCGAATGGTTTCTGAGTCACTAGGTACTGCAATATACATATTACGAAACAGCTTTCCACGAAGTGGATTTAAAACCTCGCTTTCTACAGTTATTGCGCGATCGCTGAATAAATATTCCTTAAACTTAATTTATGATTTAATAAACCACATGAAGAAGTTTTGTTTATCAACGATACAAAGACAGAATTAAGGAAATTATATAATTTCTTTAAAATACACCTGAAAAACCCACGCACGCTATTTACTCGAATAACCTGTTATTAATACAAAGTTCTGAGACTATGTATTTAAACTGGTTTTTCTACATTATAAGACAATGTTTAAACTTATACTAAACCAGTGTACGATAATTAAAAAAATATAAATTTTGACCTACAAAAACGAGCGCGTTGATGTCTTTTATACGTAAATTAATTTTTAAAACAAAGTAATTAAATTACGTAAGGCAAACTATAGGTACACTAGTTAGGGTCGGCACTCGGCATGGCACATTCATCATGTCAGTATTTATACGACTAAAAGTGATTAGATAGAATAGAATATTCTTAAATCTTATAAATAATCAATTTAACAGCTACATAGGGCTAAATAAGTAAATACTACATTCAAATGAGATTTTCTATTAATTAATTCTATTTCTATTCTATTTCTTTTATAGAAAGAAAATGGCGTAATATGGAATCCCCTTACACAAGTTGCAAATAAACAGAACCTGCAGGCCTAGCCATATTACAAATTCTATTTCTATTATCGTAATCGATAAGGCGACATTAGAAAGAAAATGGCGTAATATGGAATCAGCTGTTTGTCAACTGTCAAGTGTATTTCATTTCCATATTCTACTCGTTAACACTTGACAGTTAACAAACAGCTGATTCCATGTTACGCTATTTTCTTTCTAATGTCGCCTTATCGATTACGATAATAGAAATAGAATTTGTAATATGGCTAGGCCTGCAATTCTTAATGTTGCTTTCATCGTTTTTTTCTTATTTCTTGATTTCAGTTAGTTTAGTTTTCAGTAGTATATCAAAGTAGGGATTGTAATACCTAATAAAAAAGTCCCACCAAGTTCTGTGTGAAGTGAAAAACAGTCGTTGTTCTATTATCTATGATGTCAATTTTAGAGACTATCATATTTTCTTCCATGTGATGAAATGGGTCCTTTGGAATTTCCCCTTACACAAGTTGCAAATAAACAGAACCTGCAGGCCTAGCCATACCGGTATTACAAATTCTATTTCTATTATCGTAATCGATAAGGCGACAATAGAAAGAAAATGGCGTAAATAGAATCAGCTGTTTGTGAACTGTCAAGTGTATTTCATTTTCAGCCATATTACAAATTTACTCGTTAACACTTAACAGTTGACAAACAGCTGATTCCATATACTTACGCCATTTTCTTTCTATTGTCGCCTTGTCGATTACGATAATAGAAATAGAATTTAATATGGTTAGGCCTGCTGGGCATTCGTTCTGTTTATTTAGAACTTGTCAGTTCTTTGTAACATAAAGGTTGTGTGTGATTATGTTGCTAAGTGTCCATGCGCAATCATGCATAGCCGTCTATGTAACCACTAGTTGGTTACTATCGAAAAACAGGATTTAGAATTTACTCTACGTAGCAGATATTTACAATCATATGTTGGCTTAAGCTTTGTTTACTAGTTAAATGTTCTGTGCCCATATGCAAAATGTAATTAAAATTATACCTACTCGTATTGCATTCTCATATTTCTATAGTTACTCGTATCGAGGTAACGAGGTATATAGCTAACATAACGGGAATCGAATCTAACTAACGTTATGTTCTGTTCAGCAAACTCTAAACTCATTAATATATCTTGTTGAATTAACTTTCTACAATTAGTGAATAATTACTTTCAGAAACTATTAAATTACTACTAGTTTACCCGCGTATTTGCCTGCATGAACTTTGGGCTATCCTAGACTACATAACACACACAATTAGCCTATAATGTTCCCACTGCTGGAACACAGACCTCTGCTCTGTGAGTGTCACATGTCTTCAAATTATTTAGTTGTAGGACATGCCGGTTTCCTAGCGATTTTTTCTTCATCAAGAACCTAATCTAACCGTTAAAAATTAAAAATCTTTTAAATTTGTGGGTCGATGTTGAATAATAAACGCTAAATGTTATTAAAAAAAAAGTTTGATATTTATCCATATACCAAATACTGTAATGCGGACTTAAACATATAGACTAATAGCCAAAGAAACCAAATATTACTTTTTAACGTTCTGTCATTTATAAATTCCTAAATATTTTTGCAAAAATATTGGATGTACAGATATGGCAACTTTTCGCTTGGACATTACATTTGTGTGCATGTTTACCTATTCGTTTTATTCTTGCTAGACGTGGATGTTTACCAGAGATTAGTAATTCCAGTAAAAGAAAATTGTATTTTTCCCAAGAACAAATACAATATTAAATAGTATTCTTTAATACGATTGAGAAACTTTATCCTATCTTGGTATCATGTGCGGTTGATTCCTTATTCGTAAGTATAATAATTTACTTGACCTTAATATATAATTTATCCTTATTATGTCATTCAATGATAAATCATGGTACAGTGGACGGGTACCTTCCTGCTTTTCCAAATCGATTTGTTCACCCTGACATTTACTACGCATGTGACTTGTTTTTTTTCCTAATTTTTCTCTTACGCAAAATTAGTTGATAGCGATACCTACTGTTTGATTTAATTGAATATTTTATTTTAAATGGTGTGGATTTTCCACCATTTGTACAACACGGTTGATAGTTTATAAATGACACGATGTTTCTTATTACCATGTTTTAACATAATTTTGTATTGATTTTGGGTCCTAAATTAAAAAGATGTTTCTTACCTCCCGCAGTCATTATGTAATAGTATCTAGTAAAAGAATCTGTGACATACTTGATTTGATGAAATGTTGATTGCGTTTATAACTCAACTAGATAAAACATTACTAAATTTGGTTTTAGTGCATTAAATGACAGATTTGTTATCTTATTTTTTGTATTCTAATTGAGGTCTATATCATAAACATAGATAAGTGTATTTCATAGACTACTTTATGTGAATAATGCAATTTTATCAAAAGTGCAATAAATAATATTCATCAATATTTCAACGTCTAATATAATTATTAAACAAAATCGTTTTTCATGAAAGCACACTCCATAAAGCACACACGCTTTCGTAAAACTTTCAATTTCTCGTGAATTTATAGTCTGTTATTCAGGGCAAAAGTAACCCGCGTAGCTGTATAATGGAAATGAAAGAAAATATGCCTCTGTTTTGCACGAAAGCTAATTTGTCAGGAATTAAGAGGAAATTACCCATATAAAATAATTATGTTTCCAATGTCACTAAATCTGAAACCCAGAAGGACATGTGAGCTGACCTATAACTTAGGTTACCTAACAAAAACTATCCGTGCGTTCCGCACACTGGATTGGTGAACCTTGACATAATCACTATCACAAATTGCTAATAATTTAATTAGACATAGTACCGTCATCTCTTATAGCAGAAATCCATGCAGGAAATGGACACTTTAGCCTCACTTCCATCAAACTGTAAATAAATGTCGCATTACAGAAAGGAGAACGGTAATTTATTTGTCAGTTTGTCACAGATGAACTGAATCTGATATAACTAAAAGCAGGACGAGTGATGACGAATAAAGACTTAGATGATGATGATAAAGTACGTTCGTTCGTTTATTAGAACGTGAAAGTGACTGGATTTTCATCGTCCACTTCAGTAATTGAGGTAATACCAGCGAACGCAAACGAAACCACGCAAAGGAATAGATGCAGCCAACTATAAAACGTGATTCATTTGTTGTGTCAATGTCGTATCATCGTATGCATCGGTGTGGGTTCGACTTTCACTAATTGTAACGAAGGTACGCCCACCGGCCGGTAAGCTTAAATCATGTGATAAAATCCAATCGTGCAAAGAACATTACCACGTTTGCTTGATAATGATACCTTACTGGCTAACAAAGACAGCGTTGGATTTTGATCCTTGTGTTAATACCGGAATGTTTTGATTTTATAATAGTGGACGTTGCCCAAACGTCTCGAGGTCGTGCTGAGAAGCCTGAGATGTATTTGAGTGAAAGTTGTGATAAGCCCCCACCTCGGACTCCGGTCACTGTCTCATGCCTGTCTGTATTCATTCGTTTTGTTAAACTTAACCGCACATGCGTAACCTTTTAAATTGGAAGCCTATGGTTGACCAGGGACCTATTAACACATTCGTCAGGCAATAATCTGTCAATAGGACAATTTTGTTAGTTTCCTCCAGGCAATAATCTGTCAATAAGACGTGTGTTGTAATTGTAAGTGTAATTGTCTTATCTGTCAATAAGACAATTTTGTTAGTTTCCTCCAAACATTTTCTGCTTTATTAAACACTTGTCGTGAAATAGGAGAATTTCCTATTTTTTAAAGTGGCATTTTTGTGTAAATCAAACAGAACCTCTACATGATAGCTCATTCTCTCCCTCTCACACACACACACTACAATGGAACCACTGTTCCAGTGTAAAAGCGAGACATGGAGCTTTAGAGGACGAATAGCACTATCCTTTTTTCACAAACGAACAGTGATGGTTTTTAAAACATCGCTGTAGTACACACGCCTAAACTAATTAGGCGTTTTACAGAATGTCGTGTGACAAAATTCTGAATCATTAACTGACTATTTTAGAAACGTTGGTTTTACGTCTTTTTTGCCTGTAATTACAATTTCGCATGCTTAATTGTCACCTTCACACTTGAGCACTTTGTATACCAAGCTGCAATATTCAACACAAGTTCCATTCAAATATCGATAACATACGACATGGCCTATTCACAACGTCAATATTAACATGTTATTTTAGACACTTCTATATGAATAAAAGATGATAACTGATTCATTTCTATTTACAGCTAAAATCCAACAACAGTTTCAAATATAATTTTATGCATTTCTTATATTTTACTTCCTGATTATCCTGTTTTAATGTCGAACGGTCATTAGATCTCGAACGCGTCTAGATTCACATGCCAATAAATAAAGCCTCGTACAAATAATGTCAAGTTTTAGAAATTAAATTTACAATCTTTCAAGACGGCTATGTGTGTTTTATTAATAAAAGTTTGTAAGGTCGTTGTGGAATCTTGTGAGAGAGATTGTGGAATCTCGCCAGCGTCTTTGACTTGCGTATTGTTTTAGCAAACCAAACAGCGATTTCTTTTGAAATTATTTCTGCAAATCGTGTACTGCAATGTTTGAAGTATTTTGTAAAAGTAAGCTTAAAGTGCGTTAAAAATTTCATTTCCACATCAACTTCTCTTCCTGAAAATAATAACGATACAGATGAAGGCTTTTATGGTTATCCAAAAATAAAAAAAAATGTTATTAAAATGCCTAATTACGTAAAAGCAATGAATTATCCCATCAGTATTAAGCACAAGGTGCATACTTGGTATATGGCGACAATGCATGGAAAGAGATTCCTTCGTAGTAATTTTATATCATGGAAATGTTATCAATACTATTTTCCTCATCATGTTCCTCGATTATGCAGTTACCCATGCATTTTAAATAATTATATACATTTGTCAAGACCGTTTAATGTAATATCACATTTATAATTGACAATTTGCCTTTGGCAATAAGTCCGCCTTGGTACGTTTGTGCTTACGGTATTAAATAAATGAATACTTTTGGTTTATATACCCTGCCTTAAGATTGGCTTGTTCGTTGATCAATCGAAATTTGAATAGAAATCGATTAGAAAAGTACTCCTATTACCAAGAATTCTCGAGTGATCAAAACAGATTCGAGTTAGTAAATAAGTGTAACAAATACTTACAGACAGTTTTCACGTCGACACCAATACTCTAACTACTTATAGCAACTAAGTATAACAGATACGATTCCCCACACTAATTGTGCGGACAAACAGAAGAAAGTCTCACCTGTGCATGATTTACATAACCGCGACTAGCGTCACAACCGCCGATATTTCACGTCGGGCTAGGCGTTCATATGTTAAACGACACGCCAAATCGGCTACGCGGCTCTCTCATTCAATGTACAGACAAGTTACCCCAATGTGTCAAATTTTTCCAATTGAATATGAACCTTATTTTGTTTGACATAAAGTTGTAAAAAGATTAAAGAAATTTGACACATCGGGGTAACATGATGTGCTGGCGTCTGTACCTAATTAAAACACCAACTAATGAACCATGAAAGGTACTCCGTGTCACTTAGATTTTTCCCAGAACAAAACAAGCAAACTCAGCTCTTGGACGGTGATGTAACTATTTTTTCTGGTCTATCAAAATTATGTCACTGTGTTCAAAATGGCAATTGCTACAAAGTATCTCGCCACTTACCGACAATTGTTTCCGCATCGTTAGCTTCAGTCAGTAACTACTTGTTTTTTTAACATATTCATTTATTTTAAAGACATTCAATACAAGACTTACCTACCTACTATAGACTCCCGTCTATATTAAGTAGATAAGTATTGAATGTCTTTTCTATAAGTCCCATAAAGAACAAAATGGCTTCCGATATTTGGGTCCTAGACTCCTAGTGGACACAAGTTTATGAGTTTAATTTTTTACGCTCCACTGCTAGATGGCGTAACTGAAACATGGGATCACAGTTTTTCCATGACGTTTTTTTTTTTATTACTGATAGGCAGTGATAGGCACGCGTTTGACCACTATCTCACCTGATGGTAAGCGATGATGTGGTCGATGATGAAGCACGCTTGCCTAGAAGCAAACTGTTCACTCTTGATTTGAAGACCCCTAGGTTGTAGCTATCAGGAAACACCGACTCTGGCAGGGAATTCCACTCTTTAGCTGTTCACACAATTAATGTGTTTCCATAGAGTTTAGTACGTAAGGTTGGGATATCTACCATGTACCTACCGGTGGCTCAGTGCCGTACGTTTCCTGACGTGTCTTCTCTATGGTATTTAAAATCTCTTTGGTTTTTGTTAACATATTTTGTATTAATAATAATTCTAAATTGAATATAAGTACGACGTAGTTGTGACTTTGTGACATTGTCAGTTGTACCAAAATCTTTTCATTATCAACAATTTCGGTTAACCTTCTGTCTCTATACTGAATTTAAATATTTTGTTTCAATCTGTTATACACGACCTTGTATACTTAAAAGCTATATTGTCTTAAGTATTTTGCCTTGAGAGTAGCAGAGACAAATATTGTTGGGTAATTTCCTGGTTAACGGATGAGAAGGCTCCTGAGCCATGTTTAGTAAAGTAAATACTTATTAGCTGCAATAGGTGCTTATTAACTTGCACACGGAAGAAACAGCAACTCAACAGCTTGAGTGCCATGTCGGATGTACTACCTGATCCACTTGCGTCAAGAAGTACGATGGCGGAATAAATTGCATTAATTTATATTGCCTGCTTGTTTCACATTTATTTCCTACAGTGTTCAGTGCTATTAATCGTAGAGATACATGTATAATGTCTTTCGTGGATAGGTGTCTGTTTTATTATGCTCCTTGTGATGAATATTTTATTAATATCATCAGTAATTGTCTATTTTCTTCGATTCTCTTTAATATTTTAAGTGAAATGTTCTTAAAGTCTCCTATTATAGGGTACACAGGTGTGTTCTTAGAGGTCGTGCACATTTCACACGCTTGACTTGAAGGAATAAAATTATTTTATTGTAGGTATAATTATCACTTGCTTCAAAAACGGTGAAGGAAAAGAGGATACCTGAGGGATATTTCTCATGTGATGCCAAGTCAGAGGCCCATGGGTGCCGTCAAAACTCTGTCACCAGGTTATTTACTAACCACAGGATAAGAAGATCAGATATACTCAAAGTTAAAAAAAAAAATACACGACGATATGTTACGTGTCATGTAATTATGCATGGAATAGAATAGAATAGAATAGAAAAATATTTATTCAGCACAGACACAACAAGCGCACAGCAACCAAGAAAACAGAAGTAATAAATTAATAGCAGGTACACAAATTGCGCTGAGCGTGCCCATGCCGAAAGGGTAACCATCTCAGCATTTGCTGGGCGTCAGACACCCAGCGCTGGTTTTCAGTTGGCACCCCGCAGTGACACACGGACGAAGGTAAATAAAATAAACATAATAAATATTATTAAATAAAATAAATCATTAAAATAAATACAGTAAAAAGTGTAAAAACGAATACAGTTAAAAGTAATCTATATATATAAAAGAAAGTCGTGTTAGTTACTTCGCTTATAACTCAAGAACGGCTGAACCGATTTAGCTGAAAATTGGCAGGGAGGTAGTTTAGAGCCAGGAGAAGGACATAGGATACTACTTTTACTACTTTTTATCCCGTTCGACATCATAAAAATAAATATCAAGAATATCGGTAATTGTCTCAAACATTTTTCAAACGCAGCGCCATCTTGGATGACATGACAGGAGTCAAACTTCCCAGTTCATTATCAGGTGACAATTTGAAATTGACAAGTCTTAAGCTAAACCCAAGAAGGTAAGGTTGTCAATTTATAATACGCACCTACGTTCTGAAATTTATTTTGTTACTAAACTTAGAGGTTTTATGTAGCATAAAAAAGTCTTATATTTCAGAAATCAATTTACGTAACTAGCAATGATGACAGAGACGAACTTTATTAATTCTTTGCAAATAGAACTTAGTTTACTGTTAGGACTTTAATTAAAGTAGACCGGGAAAACTATAGGCATGAATTATTGTATGTAACATAGAGGCAATAGTTCAGATTAAAATTATGAATTTAGTATTTTTTAGTAAGGTAGTTAGGTTAGATAGTTGGGTTAGCTATAGGATAGGTATGGTCAGTTAGTTTAGGGTATATATACATGTTGTAATTTAAAAGTAGTAGTAGTTATTATTGGTTTGGATTTATTTGTTGTCGCCTTATTCAACGTATGTATATCTAATATAAAAAAAAATAAGAGCAATGAATTGACTCTAAGGCACAACGAAGTTTGCCGGGGCAGCTAGTATTTAAATAAATCTGTGTAGTGTGTATCGAGTAAACGTGTCTTACTGTCAACATGGCGCATCAGTCGACCAATGGCAAGCCACCGGGCTGGTCGACGTGGCGACGGATTTTTGACGTAGTACGACAAATGTGACGTAGACGGCACATTTGTCGCGTTTGGCGCGGTAACTATTATTAAAACCTAAAGTGAAAGATAAAATAGCAATGACTGTCGCAGAAAGAAAGATAAAATGATAGTGAAAAACGCGTGGGTCCTGGCGATAGACGCAAGTGGCTCATCAAATTCAGTCTACCGACTACCTCCATATTACTTAGAAATTAGGTACCTACATCTTACTGGTGAGTTATTAAAATGATATAAAATTATATAAAATTAATGGCATAAAACAAAACTATTGCTACTAACCAAAAATAAATTTGGAATCCAGGCCGGAAATTGGGAAACACTTTGCCTAAATCTAGAATCCAACCCAAGATCTATGTTTAGCAATGATACATGCGACCACTAACGAGGCAGTCAAACAAAATTAAAAAAAAAAACATTTATTTCAGATATCTCGGATCCATATCACAGGCTAAACATAACAAAAGATCAAATCAAATAATAAAGTAAACGCGAATCCACTAAGTGCTGAGTTACCGTTCTCATCTAATTCAGGTTAGCGATTTCCAAATTACTCGTCGTTTTGTCCCAAATTCTCAATACAATGAACCAAAGCAATTCTCAGTGTATTGTAGAGATGTGATTCGCAGCCATTTTTCTCTGTTTGTAATTTGTTTGTGGCACAAACGAAAATGTAGAACAGAATTGCTCACATTTTCAATTACTTTTGAATCACACGACTATTCGTTACCTTTTTATTCACAATTGTGACTTTGATAGATTACGCTTCTACATTGAGGCTAATTATTTCAATGTACAGAGGCCAGCACATTAAGTTTCCCCATATTGTCTAATTTCTTTGATAGTTTTTTAACTTTATCACTAACAGAATAAGGTTCATGTTCAATTGGAGGTAGGTAGTTGTACAGACACCAGCACCTATGTGCTAGCTTATGTATAATAGGCCGCACCAGTAGAACCCGGCCTCGTTTTTAGATTGAACCTACATTCTACGGTAGTTGAGCTCAAAGTCAAATTATCAGTCATTCCCACCCTCAGCCCAATTAATTTGGGTCTACGCGCAGCATTTCATCTACTTTCATACATCTCTATTTGCTTTCATATCTATCAATACACACCTAATTCCTACCCCTATCATCTTACACACAATCCATCCATCGATTCTCCGGTCTTCCCCTACTTTTGTAACACTCTGGGTTCGTATGCAAAGCCTTTCCTACTACATGATTTTTAACCGACTTTCAAAAAAGGAGGAGGTTCTATGTTCGTGTGTATGTATTTTTTTTTTTTTTTTTTATGTATGTTACCTGATTTCTCCGCCATTTGTGGACCGATTCTCAAAATTCTTTTTTTATTTGAAAGAGTATACTCCTGAGGTGGTCCCATTTTAATTTGGTGAAGATTTGGTGCTGATCTTCGGAGATATACAACGGAACTCTTCAAAAATAAACAGCAAATCTGTCGTGATTGCTGGAATCGCTTGGATGTTTATTGTTTATACAACATAATGACGTATCATCACGCCTGTATACTCTGAGGGGTACGCAGGAGGGTACAATATACCTAGATTTCGTCAGTTAGGTATGTTAATTTTAATTTATTAGGGATTAGTGGAAAACCCTATTATGATGACATGTATTGTTAACAATTAACAATATAAAATAAATTCATGGCAAATATTTTTATGGTAACAACTAAAAATGGAAAAATAAAAAACTTTTTTGCAAAAAATAAAACCGACTTCAAAAAAAACACTAAACGATGTAAAATAACTCTAAATTCGGAAGTCGGTGGCCCATTATGAGTAAGACAAACCCACCAAAGCCACAGACTTCCGAATTTAGAGTTATTTTACATCGTTTAGTGTTTTTTTTTAAGTCGGTTTTATTTTTTGCAAAAAAGTTTTTATTTACTCCGATGTGCGACTTACTGTACAAACCAAAAAGAATTTGTTAATCTAATAACGTTATAAATACCTACCTGCAAGTAAAAAAAAATATTCCCACTATGTACTCTTGCACCAAACGAAAGAGTATGCATTTGACCTACAATTAAGTATCACTAAGTACCGGCTTATTACTCACGTCGACAATGACCCTAATGATGGTGACTTTGACATTGTGTTCGTATGATAAACAGCCACAGATTGACGGTAATCTAACTTTATCCTGACGCCAGGCAAAATCTGCCAGATTGTCTCGTTGGTCTATCAGCAAGTACTGCTCTGAGCATGAGGTTCTTGGTTCAATTTTCGGGTCGGCCAAAGTGTTATTGGGTTGGAACTTCTCATTAGTAATCCGGAGTCTGGGTCTGAGCCCGGTCGAAGGCTCGGCTTCTATTACATGGGCCTTAAACATAACAGGCGACAAGTGGGTGTTCTGTAGGTGTACCTTTGGCTAGCCCTTCGGGTAATACAGATGTTTTGTGTTCGGAACTTTCTTCTCAGTAACAACGGCGTGATTTCGTGTTTTGGCACATTGTTCTTAGTTAAAAAACTTTAAAAAAAAAAAACAACCGACTTCTTAAAAAAAACTAACAGGTGAAAAATAACTCCAGTTTCGGAAGTATGTGGCTTTGGTGGTTTTGTTTTGTTCATTATTGGCCACCGACTTCCGAAACTGGAGTTATTTTTCACCTGTTAGTTTTTTTTAAGAAGTCGGTTGTTTTTTTTTTAAAAAGTTTTTATTTTGTAATTTTTAGTTTCTTTGTATGTAAAGAAAGTCTTTCAAAACTTGAAAGAATCATTGAAATTGGATAACAATTGCTAAAGAAGTTCTATATCTCTAAACATTAATCTGTACATCTCTGCCGGCCCCTTTTCAAATAGAATGGCGTAATGTTATGTTGTGGAAATACAAAAGCTCAGCATAGACATCTGACTATAGCAATCGCGAATAATTTGCTGTTATGCGTTGAAGAGTTCCGTTGCCTGTCTTTTTCATCAGTTTTTCTTCACCAAATGATACTTTCTAAATGAAAATGCTTGATTCGTTACTAAAAATGTTGAAATCGGTGCATGTGTGCCTATATTTTTTGAGGAGTTCCCTCAATTCCTCGAAGATCCCTCATCAGGTATGAGTTTTGATGCAAATGGGACCAATCTGTTAGTATACCCAATCAAACAAAACAAGAATTTTGAAAATCGGTCCATAAATGACGGAGTACTGAGGTAACAAACCCTAAAAAAAAAAAAAAAAAAAATATACAACCGAATTGAGAACCTCCTCCTTTTTTTGAAGTCGGTTAAAAACAATAATAAAAACAAGTACGTCCCTAAGTAGAGCGAGTTATTCCCCAAAACAGTGTAAGTTAAAAATGCAGGACTGACTTTAGGTGAAACTATATGTTACATATAGTGATGGGCAAAGGATAAATACTCGAAGGATAAATACTCGAGTATTTATCCGAAGTGGATAAATACTCGTTTTTACTCATTTTTATCCGATATTTACCCAAAATGATGGATATTTATTATTTTGCATGTTTTTTTTTATATTGATAGGCTAGTTTTACTATTAAGGCTTTCGAAAATACTTAATACATTATTACTTTTTCAAGTTCTGATTGTAAAGACGAAGCAACGTGTTTCTAACCGCACCGCACTATATCCCGGACTCCTTCTGTCCCATTCATTTTGTTTTATTACCTTTCCCCTCACACCACCGCGCCTGCGCTGTGCCAAGGTATGTGTCTTAGATAGCGCACGCGCGAGTGCGTTTTTAACAACAAAATAATTATTATAACGTGATAGTGTTCTAGTTTTATGAGACATTTAAGTGATTTTGAAGTTGGATTATAGCGTTTCAAGGTATGTTTTAACAGCTGAACCTTTCTTTGTTAAAGGTTTAAACACTGAATAAAATCGGCGGATAAGTAAACTACTAAAAATAAATAGAAAAGTGTAGTTTTATTATTGTTGATAACGCCAGAAACCTACAAAAGACTGAAGAGTCCCTCGGTTTGAGTGTTTTGAAATCTCAGTGCGTCATGAGCCAGCAAATTAATAGTGTGCTGCGCAGTACTAAACTAACTTAGTAAAAAAAGTTTAACAACATGTTGTGCCTCTAAACTGCTAGCAGTGCATAATGAGCTAGCACACTCTTGCTAGCTCATTACGCACTGAAATGTGTAGTTTTCACCAATTTTATTAAACTCTGCATAGACGTCATCATGTGCCTAGCCTTTTCCCAACTATGTTGGAGTCGGCTTCCAGTTTCACCGGATGCAGCTGAATACCAGTGTTTTACATGAAGCTGTCTGTCAGACCTAAACAACCCAGTGGCAAGGCAAGGCAGTGAACTGGGTAACATGATACCCCTTGGTTAAACTGGTTGTCAGACTTTGGACTTCTGACCACAATTAACGACTGTCAAAGATCTACAAATGACAGCCGGGAACAACGGCTTAACGTGCTTTCCGAGGCACGGAGGAGTCTTGGTATATAATAAATGGTCGTCCATCCACGGAACGTCGAAGGTTAAACTACGTCAAGCGTAGTTTAACCTTCGATCAACCCATGCGGCTGTTATAATTTAGCCACAAGTTCCTCCGACGACTCCTCTGCATAGACGTAATAAAATCTGTGCAAAATTACACGTGCTCGGGCTAAACTTTCTTTTATGGGCCATAGAGTTGGAAGTCCATTTTTTTTTGTAGATATTACTCATAAGCAGAAGGTTTTTTACAATTTTTTAAGTTGCGGAGACTCCCAGTTATAATAAAATAATAAAGAGAGACATATTTTTTTAAAGTTTCCATATAAATTGAAAATAACACGCCCGGTATCACCACTTTGTCGACTGTCGGGAGGATACGGCGCGGCATACGCTGGCAGAGTGTGCCGCTTGAGAGGAACCGTGCCGTGCCCTCGTCTCTAGAGTAGGCAGTGACTTGTCGCTGCCGGCCGTGGTCGAGAGGATGGCCGACAGCGTCGAGTCCTGGGACGCGGTGGTGTCCTTCTGCGAAACGGTCGTCTCGTAGAAGGAGGCCGCGGAAAGGGAAAGGGAGAGCAACTCCACTCACCCGGCCCGCAGCAGACGTACCGGGCGCAGGCGGAGGGTGGACAACGCCCTATTCCAGCTCCCCTGAATGGGTTCAGGGGCGACGGACACGGGACGTCCGCCGTCCCCATGTACCCATGTACATGGGGACGGCGGACGTCCCGCGTGTAAACCGCCACCACCTCGGGTCATGGACCCGAGGTGGTGGCGCGTCGTGTTTACGCGCGCCCCTCTTAGACGTTGCGAGGGTTGTCTAACACCTCACTCCCCTCGCTGACTTGGCGAGGCCCTCGGGTCGCAGTCAGTCGGGAGTCGCGGAAGTATCTTCTGTTCCCGTGACCCCCGGCGCAGGTGTGAGAAGGAACACGGGGTGGTTTTTAGTCAGTAAGTCTGACAGACCCCTCCACCCTCCCCGGGGCGGGGGACATCCATGAGGATTTTCCACCACTAAAAAAAAAAAAAGTAGCGGGGTCGTAGTGAGTGAGCGAACACAGACTCCTCTCCACCTCCTTCGTGTTATTTTTTTAAACCACCCAGAAGTAGGAGCGCCGCCAAGCGGCTCCGGCGACATCTTGGCAGGTAAGGGTATAAGAATAATAATATTCCTTGTGCTTTATTCAACTTATCCGAAAAATACCCGAAACTAATTTCAAAATGTTAACTTTTTAATTTTAAAATACGTATATCTCCGTAACCTCTGGGTTCCGCGGGTTGGAGATGGTACAGGAGGTAGGCTCCTGCCACCCTCGCCCTCCCCGGCCCATAAATATATGGAAATCAGAGTGAAAATAATGAAAATTAGTGTTTTAACCTAACCTCAAACTTTAACAATGAATATCTCCATAACCATGGGGCTCCGCGGTGTGGGAATCCGACAGGGGGGTAGCTCATCTCCCCCTCCCTCTCCCCAGCCCCTCTCCGATCCATAAATCGATGACCCATAAACTAAAGTTTAACCCAATTTTTTTATTATTGTGTGTAATCATAGGTTAGACAGGCTTGTTTTTTTAAAACTTCTTAATAAGTTTTAGAATTTCACTTAATTTCATCCTTTTCTTCGTAGAAATATAAAACTCCCTTACTAAAATCATGTATAATATTTATCCGCCGTTTTGGATAAATACTCGAGTAAAAACGGATATTTATGAGTATTTATCCATTTTGAGTATTTATCCGGATAAATTCCCAACACTATAAAACAGGGATCGAACAGACACAACAGTTATTCTATTAATGAAAAGCGCGATCAAATGCTATTCGAACAGAAAGTAATTTCAATCTACGAATAGCTGCCTCGCAGTGAATCGTTAACACTTTAAGCTTCTTTTTGTTTTCTTTATGAAATACTTACTACTGAAGTATACAGGTTGGCAGGTAGGTACATCAAAGAAAATCCTGCTTCAATACAAGAATCTCCAGCGTCGAATAGTAAAGTTTTTATCGGCATTTTTCTCATGAAATAAAACTATAAAACATCATGAGAAAATTCTGACTAATGACTTAAAACCTAAACCAAGGTAAATCCGAAATGTATGGCACAATCATATGCTTTCAAAATGCTGAATTTCATACATTTCGGACTTCGTTATGGTTAGTGAAACTGTGACTTAGTGTAGGCTACCTGAACTTCTTTTTATTAAACTGGCAACACTAAAAGATATAGGCACTTGAACAGTGTCTATAAGGTCTTCGTTTACTACTACTAACTTAGAAATGTTATATGATCTACAAATAGAAGTTTCCACTTACCCGAAATTAAGGAAGCGTTACACGGTAATTAAACAGGATAATTAAATTCAATTAAGTGCAATAGGTTGCGTAACTAAGCGATTCTTATTAATATACCTAAAGGGTTATTTAGTATATAGTTTTTCTGGTTCTCACAACATAGGGAATCCTAGTGTGGGGACCAGGGAACTTGTAAAATAGCGCTAATGCATATTTTTGGACCTGGGGTCTGGCTTTGTGCCCTGATTGATATTGGACTTAAACATAACTGGCGATATGTAGGTGTACTACAGGTAGGTACACCTCTACCAAACCCTTAGGGCCTTAAAGGCATGATGTTGTGTTTTACGAAAGACTATTGTTACAATAACCGTAGATACAATTGGCTTAAGCAGAGTATAATAAAAACCAAAAAATATGGCAATAGGACAAAGCGAACAATTTGATCCATTTAAGCATTCAGCAAATTACTTGAATCCAGTTACTCGTTATTATTTCAGTTTGTAGTTGGTTTGAGTAGTCGGTGGGCAGCCGACTGTGAAATTAGGACGTGATTGCTGAACCACAGTTTCAGGTCAATAGCTTCGGCCGACATGTTTGTACCAATAACCCATGGGTCAGTGAATTGTCGATGTTTGAACACACCGCCAAATCACTTATATCGTGGAAAAGAAAGTTGGGAGGCTTTTTTCTCACTACGTTTATGGTACAGAGATGGTTAAACTGCTTTACTAGCAGAGACAGGCTCATTAATACCAGCCTGTAGGTACCTACAGTCAGCCTCATAAGTCGATATACATATCCATATTTCCTAAACTCATGAACACCTTAGCTTACACAAATTGCTAAACAAGACTAGTGAATTTTGAACCTTTAAGACGTTAATTAAATCCTGGCACTAGTCTTGTTTAGCAATTTGTGTAAGCTAAGGTGTTCATGAGTTTAGGAAATATGGATATGTATATCAACTTATGAGGCTGACTGTACATGATTGGCTCACGAATGACAATCTTCTGTTAACAAAATAAAGTTACTGACATATTTTATGATAAAAAAAAAATATTCAAGTGTAAGGTAAAGTAAAGATTATGATGTACATTAATTCCATTGAATGAAAATTTAAATCTAACCGTAATATGGATCTGCCTAAACTAGGTTTATGAAAAACCTGTGTTTCAGGCCATCAATAACATCAAATATGTTATAATATAGAATGCAATGCTTAATTAGAAGCTAAAATAAACAAGACAACGTTTCCAATGACTTAGAGAGTAATTATTTGACTATACAATTTTAAAATTAGAATATGTAAGAATAAGTTAAAATAAATTAAAAATTAAAGTAGGCAGACTATATTATTAAATTATGTAGATAAACAAAGAGACTTAAAATTAGAGCAGGAGCAGGATGACAGAAATGTTTTTGGCCTCCCTCAGGTCTTTTATTGTTGTTACTTTTTAAGTGTTAGATTTATTTTTTATAGTTATATAGTTATATTTTATGTGCGTGTGCCAAATAAATATGTATCTTTCTTTATTTATTTATACTAACTTGGTTATATTGTAATACTAAGCTGCAGACATGTTAAATGAAGTTTTTTACAAGAACAACTTAAACTATTTTCTGGGCAACGCTGTGCTTTTATTGTTTTAAAGGCTTGGCGTTGGCGACAGATTTCAACAGAATCCTATAATAACAGGCATTTACTGCTAGTATTTTAGTCATTCCAAAAGGTCCACTTATACTTCGTATTCGTTTGTATTAAATTCGAGGCAAGCGAGTGTTTTTTCTTCATATTTTAATGGTCTTTTACCGACATACCGGTTCCTACAGGCGAGGCGTACGCGGCCTCAATCAGAGTTCGTTTCTGAGCAACTATTAAACAGTAAGTAGACATAATAGTTTCAAGTAGGCTTCACCACGGCATAGAAGACTTACCACTGAGGAAATCACTTAAGAAGTCAATTTAATCATTCATAAGATATGGCAAGACAAGACTATCGTGTAGCAAAGTAATCATAAATTACCTAATTATGGTTACACACTGAAAAAAATAAGCACTAAAAACAATCGAAAAAACATTGAACTGTACTGCTTTAAACAGTAAAATATGAGCCTAACGATCAAAGTAGTAACTTTTAATGAGCCGAAAACAGTAAAAGCTTCACAATAAATTTTAATGTTTTATGTCGATAAAAAACATTTAACTGTTTAAAACATTCAATATTTTTTTTACTGCTTTAAACAGTAAATTCTTTTAATGTTTAAAACATTAAAAATTTTAATTTCTTTTAATGTTTAAAACGTTAAAAAAAAATAATGTTTAAGACAGTAATTTTTTTAAATGTTTAAAACATTAAAAAATTCCACTCTATAAAACAGTAAAAAAGAATGTGCATACACAGTAGTGGATACTGTAAGTGCACAGTTACAGGTAACGTTTAGGATAGTACTTTTTAATGTGCGTGCACAGTAGCGAATAATGAATTTCACAGTTGCATTTAACGAGAAGGTTAATACTTTTTAATGTGCATGCACAGTAGCGGGTAATGATTTTCACAGTTAAAGGTAATGAGAAGGATAGTTCTTTTTAATGCGCTTGCACAGTAGCGGGTAATGAATTTCACAGTTATATTTAACGGTAAGGGTAGTACTTTTTAATGTGCATGCACAGTTGCGGGTAATGAATTTCACAGTTGCACCAAACGAGAAGGATAGTACTTTTTAATGTGCATGCTCACTAGCGGGTAATGAGTTTCACAGTTGCATTTAAGGGGAAGCATAGTACTTTTTAATGTGCATGCACAGTAGCTAGTAATGAGTTTCACAGTTGCACCAAATGAGAAGGATAGTACTTTTTAATGTGCATGCTCACTAGCGGGTAATGAGTTTCACAGTTGCATTTAACGAGAAGGATAGTACTTTTTAATGTGCATGCACAGTAGCTGGTAATGATTTTCACAGTTGCACCAAACGATAAGGATAGTACTTTTTAATGTGCATGCACAGTAGCGGGTAATGAATTTCACAGTTAAAGGTAACGAGAAGGATAGTACTTTTTAATGTGCATGCACAGTAGCGGGTAATGAATTTCACAGTTAAAGGTAACGAGAAGGATAGTACTTTTTAATGTGCATGCACAGTAGCGGGTAATGAGTTTCACAGTTGCATTTAACGAGAAGGATAATACTTTTTAATGTGCATGCACAGTAGCGGGTAAGGAGTTTCACAGTTACAGGTAACGTGAAGGATAGTACTTTTTAATATTCATGCACATTAAAAAGTACTATTATTCACGTTACTTGTAACTGGGAACTAACCGTACCCGCAACTGAGCATACACATAAAAAATATTATCCTTCACATTACCTGTAACTGAGCAAATACAGTAGCGAGTACTGCACGTGTACAGTAGCAGGTGGCGTGAAATAAAAAAATATGTTTTTTAGGACATTTATTTTAAAATCATCATTCGTATTAATGTAGTAAAATTCTTACATTTACCACAAAATAAATGGAAAACCAACCAAAACATTAACACTTAGATAATTTAAAGATACTTATTATTAAAGGTCTATCTATTCATGATACACGACATCTCTTAAGGGGTCATTGTACTCGACATCATCACAGGTTTTACTATGAGACAAAACCCTGAATCGGGAAAAAAACAGCTATTCCATATATTTTGACAAGTTATTGCGAACATATTGTAGAGAACAGCATTTTTTTTCGTGATTCAGGGTTTGGTCTTATAGTAAAAGGTGTTCATAATGATGAGTACAGTGACTTCTCAAGAGATTTCGTGTAGGAACAGATAGACCTTATATGCACATAGTCATTTCAGTCCAAAATGTAAGTACAATATTTATAATTTAGTGTAATACTAAAACAATATTAAATCCAATATGTTTAAGTCTTAAGGGTAATTCCTACTGAACTTAGTCTGAAAATAATCATACATATTAAACTGGTCAATTCTTATATTTACCACAGAATAAATAGAAAACAAACCAAAATATTTACACTTCAATAATTTAAAGATACATAAATAACACAGGGTTATTTGTAAAACACCAACAACCTCGCAGGAGTAGACTAGTTACTAACTTTTTCGAAAACATCCGAACAGTTGATCGAGTTTTGTATGGAGAGTTGATATGTTTTTGTCTGTTTTCGAAGAAGTCGCAGAACAAATGTTGTTGTTTATGATGTTAGTAATCTACTTCGGAGAGATTGTTGGTGTTTTACAAATAAACCTGTATAAGCTTCAATGACATCAGCTCAAATGATAACAGGCTTTCTGAAACGCCAATACAAGACAAATATTGCTGCTTTTACATCACCTACTTTAGGAGAAAAGTTTGTTCCTCCATGTGAGGCCTGTATCAAGAAAGTATGCTTACACATTACTAAGACCAGACCTCCTATTTCCAGTATGTTCGCGAAGTTAGTGATCACTAGTACATCTGATGATAAAGACATTAAAGCATACCTGGATGCTGCAGTACTAACACATACATCATGGAATGGACTGGGGATACTTCAAATGATATTTGATATATGTCAATTCTTTGGAAAATCTTGGGTGGAACTATATCACATGTCGTTGGTGTCCAGCACGGCACACTCATGGAAAGCTGTTATCAGTTTCCTTAAGAAATATCAATCCCTGACACAACCTGATATGACTGTTCCCTGGTCCAGAGTTATTGATGATGCATATTTCATGAAAATGGGACCTCGAGACCATCCAACTCTAGCCGCATTATTATATAAGAGTCTTGAATACTCACAGGGAGATGAAGGAGGATTAGATCAAGCTGTATGGGTCCAACGTCATTACAAAATTGTAGAGAGGTGCTCAGATGGTGCTGAGTACATATTAGGCGCACTGAATCAAGAAAATATCATAGTTGCAGCTGGGGCTCAAGAGTCCAAAACACTGGCTAAAATCCTTAATGCAAAAAATACAACTGTGAACATCGAACCCAAAAGTCATGCCACTCAAGACTCCAGATATGACGATGCCTAACCTCTTCCTCCGAACACATTCAAAAGACCCTTTATACACCTCCACACTCCAATACTCCATTAACATCATAATTATATAAGAAATGTAATTAATTATAATTAATTAAGGTCTATCTATTCATACACAAAATTTCTTAAAGGGTCATTGTACTCATCATTAAGAACAACTTTTACTATTGGACCAAACCCTGAATCGCAATAAAAAAAATCATTTGTTCCCTACAATATTATGTTCGCATTATATCGTCAAAATGTATGGAACAGCAGATTTTTTTTTTCGCGATTCAGGGTTGGTCCCATAGTAAAAGTTGTTCATAATGATGAGTACAATGACCCCTTAAGAAATTTTGTGTATGAACAGATAAACCTTATATGTATACACAGTCAATTGTCTAACGATTTAGAATTAAATAAATTAAAAACATTTTTTTCACAACACCTTTTGAAGAAAGGTGGTACTAATTTTTGAATCTAAGGGAATGACATGCATAAAATTAAATAAATTACAAACAGTTTTGTTTTAAAACACCTTTTGAAGAAAGGTGGTACTAAAGTTTGAATCTAAGGGTAATTGCTACTGAACTTAGTCTGCTATAAATTAAATATCCACCTACTTACACTAAATTCAAGTACAATGCCAATACAATACAATACAATAGGTCTTCAACATGTAAAATAAAGCTTTTACGCACTTCTGCAGCGGAGATTCTCTTCTTTTTTAAGTGAACTGGTCCAATTATGTGGGGAATAAGGAGCATACAGCGAGAACGCTCGATTCAGGATCTTGATCTGTCAAGCAACAAGAACAAAAATTAGTCAAGTACTGTTATTTTTAATAATCATTTTTAGTGAACCATGAATTTCACTGATATTTTTAAGTGTCTGGAAATTAGTGTTAAATCTACATTACACTATATCTACACTACACCACTACACCCCCCCCCCCTCTCTCTTTCACTATATCTTATCTTCACTATATCTTATCTCTTTCTTGTGTAAACCCATGAAAATCAATAAATATTCATTGAATTGACTATTTTGACTTTGAAATTGGCAGTGCTCCGACCAACCAAAATTTTATCTTGACTAGAATGATTGATTTAATTGAAGCATGGCAGGCAGTTAGTTATACAACGGTATTTATTAAGCGGCTAGAAATAAAGTAAGTAAATAAATAAATAAGTCAGCCCAGCCAAATAAATGATTGACACGTTGCTTTATTTGGTGGAACTATATAATACTACGAGTATAGCAAACTCACTTTGCACTAGTTCCTTAAGTTCCTCTTCAAATGGTGATCGTCTTGATAAGGTTTTAGATATATTGAGTAATTTGCTCTATAGCAATGGTAGTTTATCATCTAATGAATGTTCATTTTCAGGATACCAGTGATTGAAGTCAGCAGTCAGCTGAAATAAAGAGATGTATTTTGAGAAACCTTAAAAGTTTACGACTAAAGTAATACATTAAAAAATCATAATAAGGTAGTGGAAAAATTTACCAATTCGTGTCCCCAAGAGAATTCATTTGAGAGAACACATCGCTTCCGATTCTGGTTGGTGCTTTGCCACTTTTCTGCACACAAGGCATAACTATCAGAAGAGCAATGTATTTATTATTATGTAAACTAACACTGTTACATGTAGATGTAGACAGTTCTGGAGTTAACGTCTTCTCTAGAGAGTGTTGTGCTCGCGGCTGATACACCTTTTTTCTTCGGTACTTGGCTTTTAAATTTACCACTGCGTCGTAGAGCCGGCTGTGAGCTCGTTGTTATCCAGCTTTTGGTTTGGTGTAATAACAATGTGGATTTTCTGAAGGAAATAACCGTTCTGAAAACATAAACAACAACAAAATATAAAAAATAAGACCCCAAATGAAGTAAAATCCATTAAAAGTGCCAGTGAAGCTTACTTACTTATCTCGCTAAGCCAACTTAAATATATATCAGCAGTTACATTTGACCTGGGGTCATGTCTAAGAATTTCCTTTGAAATTACTCGTACTTATATTTTTCTGAATTGTTCTCCTAATGTCTTTTCATGATCATGTTGAAGTAGCAGTTCACCACCTGGAGTAGTTGCCAAGAGCAAAGCAAGAACCTAAAAATAAAAACATGTCACCAATCGTCTTATATAGTTTTATACAGGATGTTTGGAAGCTAGGTACAAAGCTCATAATGCTCCAAATGGTGACAACACCTTAAGGCTTTGCACCCAGCTTCCAAACATCCTGTATTATTGTATAAGCATAAATTAACAAAAAAAATAGTGTGTATCTTCAAATTCTACCTTATATAGAAAAAAACTAGATACTGGAAAGAAGTGTTACTCAAAAATGCACAGTGTGGTATAATAAATAAGTAATATAAATATATTTTCGTTTGTGTACATTATCCAGGGTCACACTGTATTGCATATGTACCGTCGAATTGCTTAACTCCTTTTTTGAAGTTGGTTAAAAATAGGGGATGGTGAGTTGATATTACCATGTGTACCGTCCGGGTGACTGTGGTTGTGGGGATTTTGCAGTACAAATAAACCTACTTACAAAATTGCCATGTGAAGACACAGACACTGAAGATCATGATGAGATGCTAGGTGACACTGGAAGGGATTTGATCGGGCTCGTGGAACTCTGCGTCACTCCTTCTAAAGTCTCCGTACGTTGAAATTATTTGGTCTAAATCGTCATCAATTTGTGAGGCCTTGCCACTCTGTAATAAACACTTGTAAATAACTATGCAGGTATGTTTTCCTGACCTTTGACATGGAGCTTAGTCAAGGTAAAAACTCAGAAAATATTATTGTTAGAGACTTATTGAGACTGTGTCTTAAATTACCTTTTCAAGCGACACCTTCCACTCTGACAGGACTTTTTTGAATTTTGCTTGCGGTCCTATTGCAGGAGTTAATGCTCACTTGCGCATCATCTAATAATTTTAAAACAGACGCGTCTACTTCGTTTTCTGCAAACAGTAAGATAGAAAACTTACAACAATACACATTCTTAATACTCCATAACACATGCACCCTTAAATCATTTAAGTGTGTCAATAGTAGCATGGTTTTGTACTGGAGGTTTAAATTGAATGTATTTATTAATGATGTATTAATAAGATTGACCGTTTTATGTGCAATGTGCATGCATAGCTTAACTCCGCCCCTAAGGCCGAAAATATACGTCAGTTTTTTTCATCATAGTCTGATCTGGCTTCAAACATTCGGAAACAAAATCTGACGTGTATTTCCAGCCCATTTTGAACTGTCTGCCCTTGATTTACAGTATTTTTAAGCACAAACAGAAACATTCTAAGCAAAGACACCATAACCACAACACAATGATCACTACCTACATAAATTAGAAAACTAAGTCCTCGTCACACTAGTCATGAAAAAGAAATTCAATTCAAATTATTACTGAATAAAGGGTGAACTGTTTTTGAACAATCTACCTCGTACTTTTTGCCTTCATAGTAGCGGCGGGTCACATTTAGATTTAACGAGAAGGCTATAGTACATTTTAATGTCAACAGTAGCGACCTATAACCTTTTTTTTCCAGATCCATCTGGCTACGATTACATAATAATTATGTAGTACAATCATGATATCTCAATATTAAACACATAATACACCTATCATTAGCAAAGCCACACAAAATAACAATAAAGAGGTAAACTATTTAATTACCTAACCAAAACCGTTTTTCCTAAAATTTTCGTGTGGCTAGGTTATATTCTTAAAGGTAGGTAATTTAGAATGAGCTGTCCTTTCGTAAGTATTTCCATTTCAGTAACTTATCGGTCTTATGGAATGGTTAAATATACCTAGTTATACATATTTAAGTAGGTAACAAAGTTCATGAAATGGCTTACCTCTAAACACATCAATGTATTTTTGAAATTCCCATTCCCTGAGGAGCATCGCTGTGGTCTCAATCTCGTCACTCATGATAGATACTTCAATTAAATCAATTAGACGAATACACTGCACTTCACTGCAGCCCCAATTTTTTCTGTGCACGACACTGCGCGTAAACAGTACGCGTAGCTGGCACAAGATTCAAATGAAAGAAATTAATATGGCGGCCGACGGGGAACGTTAATGGTGTTGCTAACAGTTAAAACTAACTCTCCACCAGATTCAACATCTCTGAGTGCTTACATAAATAATGCATTTTTTAAAGTACTGACTTATCCGTATACGGGGCAGTACCGATCGGTACAGGGTTATACATAGAAAATCAGGTGAATCTGTTCATAGTGTCCATGATGTCTTCGAATTCGTCGGACGATGAGTTTTTTCTCCTCGAAAGTGTTCATTAAAAAATAAAAAAGGACAGTCGGTGTTTCTAATATCAACGTCAGTGTTTCTGTTACATTGATATTATTTTAATTTCTTTGCGGAAAGTATTTCTGTTTGTTATTTTTTTTTTTTTGTAAGTTGTTAATGTTAAAAACTAATAAGTATTAATTTTATTTTTATGTGCTTGAATTGTTTTGTCAATGTTAGTAATAAGGTAATACTTATAAGTAGATTGTTATTAAGGACCACACTATCGCATTGGGAAAACCTGCAAGGATAGTTGCAAGGGAGATTTTTATAAATAAATAAACAGTAACAGAAAAATGAAATATGGATCATAGTACCAATTATTCCTAAAATATATAATAATAATAATAATAATTTGACGAGCCTGTTGGTC
The DNA here is from genome assembly GCA_921972225.1 of Euplexia lucipara. Lineage (NCBI taxonomy): Eukaryota > Metazoa > Arthropoda > Insecta > Lepidoptera > Noctuidae > Euplexia > Euplexia lucipara. Next base: position 8,113,526 of record OV179144.1, on the reverse strand, counting down.
TAGTAGCTAGTGACCCTGACTGCTGTGTCTTTTGTCCCACAATGGTGGCTTAGCAAAAACCAATGCCATTAAAACTTCGCAATCCAAATCACCAAACACCACCAGAAAACCACTAACGAAAAACTGCCCTACTCTCATAGTTACAAAATTTACCACTAAACAATTTTTAGTTATTATGAAAGAAAAAAATAAGTAGAAAATCATTGGTTTTTTTATGATTACGTAATCCTAACAATTAATAAATCAATATTCTTATTATAACTACTAAAACCCCGGGTCGAAACCACCAGTTTTAGTGGAAAGTCCACTAGGTTGGCAACACAAACTGCCGCAAATGACGTGACGTTTACCTAAGAAAGAAGCGAGTTTCGACTTGTTTCATTTTGGTTCAATCAAGCAGTTATTTTTAATGTCAGCAGGGACCGTACAACCCCGAATATGAGTTAACTCTTTCGAAAGGGTTACGGGTTGCGCGCCCACAGTAACGGAAGTGGTTACCTCTTGGTAGTGGTAGTCCTTTCAAAACACTAACGTTAGGGTAACCCTTTCAATAAGTTAACTTGTACAAGATGTTACCGGCTCTTATTTGATATTCAATTGAAGAAGATAACCCTTTGAAAGGGTTTGTCGGGGTAATCAAAAGGTTTTAAATCAAATCATTTTAAATTACGTTGGAGTGGAGGAATAAGTATTGACCTTGGACGTTTACGCAACACTCAATAGTTTATTGCATTCTGCATGTTTATTTTTAGGTGGTAAGCTTATAATTAGATAGGTACTATGGACCCTGTCGGGCGCAGCAAAATAAGTCAGTTTGGAGAGGAAGCATTATCTCTACATAGTATAAAACAAAGTAGCTCCCGCTGTCTGTCTGTCCCTATATGTATATGTTTAGACCTTTAAGAGTCTATTACGTATACCTACACCTCAGCGCAAATTCGGATTTCACCTACACTTCCCCGCGCCAACTAACTCTCTATCCCGCTCGCACACACAGTGCTCCCGGTACCACGCGGTTAAAGCGATTGTGTGAGGGTAAACTGCACTTTTATTGTATTACGGGTACTGTTAAAATATAATTTAATTTTAGTTATATTATACATTATACATTATCTATATACATATAATAAGACAGTAAAAAAACTGTGTCTGTACATTGAAAATATTAAAAAAAAAAAATTGAGGGGGGTTTAAAAACAGTAATAGAGCACGAATCCAAAAAAAAGTCTGTCTGTTTGTTTGTTTGTTTGCACACGCTAATCTTTGGAACTACTGGACGGATCTGAATGATTTTTTTTTGTTGTATAGATATTAAGTCTGGGCAACACATAGGCTATAATTCATCTTGGAAAATGGAACACCTGATGCAGAACCGCAACAGACCAGCTAAACTATAGGAGATACAAAAATGGTACCATAGCAAAAATTGTTCCACGTGATGAGCATTTTTTGCTGAAATAATAAATTTGAAGATCCGGAACACCTGATGCAAAACCGGAACAGACCAGCTACACTATAGGAGATACAAAAATGGTACCATAGCAAAAATTGTTCCACGTGATGAGCATTTTTTGCTGAGAGAATAAATTTGAAGATCCGGAACACCTGATGTAGAACCGCAACAGACCAGCTAAACTATAGGAGATACAAAAATGGTACCATAGCAAAAATTGTTCCACGTGATGAGCATTTTCTGCTGAGAGAATAAATTTGAAGATCCGGAACACCTGATGAGGAACTTCAAGAGCCCAGCCACACTATAACATATATAGGAATGACGTCTTAGCAAGAGTTGTTCAGCCTTATGAGCACTCGCTGTTGATATTCAAACATCGAAGATCTGGAACACCTGTTGTGGAACTCCAAGAGCCCAGCTACACCGTAACTCACATAGGAATGACGTCTTAGCAAAAGTTATTCGGTCTGATAGGCATTTCCTGTTGACTTATAAAAATCGAAGATCAGAAACATTTGGTCTGGAAATTAAAACTATCACTAATTTCATTGCATAATTATAAAATAACATAAGTACCTCCATGCGGTGAAGGCGGGAACAGTTCAAGACTGATTTTCGATGACGATGGTTTATCATTGAAAATTAGACTCTACTGGCCAAAACTCCTATTTTTTTTTATCGTATAAATATGCCTTCGGGCTTATGTTATTTGAGAGTTTAATTTCCTTTTTCATTTATCTTCGTTACATGGTTGCCTTCCCGGTAACGCAGGAGAGCAGCCACTTAGATTTTAATTGATCAGGTATCATCACAATAAAACTATAACCATGCCTAGAAAGAGGTCGAAGAACGAAGAGCGTTAGGAGACACTTGACGCTGTTCGAGAACATGAGGCTGCAACTCGCGCCGCGGAAACTTCTTAGGATCGCGAAGCACGCCTGCATTCTCAGTGTATTTACGCATCTACCAGGTATCCAGGTCTCTAGACACCAGTGAAGAATATGTGCGCGACTGATCGCTGATCGTGAACATCATGCGCTGTCTCGCGAGTCGGAGATGTTCACGGAAAAAGCATGACGCTTGAGTTTTCAGCGTATATACGCATCGACTATAGAGATAAGTGGGGGAAGGAGATGCGCGACCGACCGCTGATCGTGAACGTCACGCAACATATAGGCTATAATTTATTTTGGAATATGGAACACCTAAAGTAAAAGAGATATAAAAATGGTGCCATTGCAAAAACTATTCCACGTGAAGAGTGTTTTCTGCTGTGAGACTAAATTTGAAGGTCTGGAGCACCTGTAGTGGAACTCCAAAGCCCAGCGACAATAATATATACATAATAGAAATGGCGTCTTAGCAAAAGTTGTTAAGTCTGATAGAATTTCCTGTTGACCAACAAAAATAAAAAATCTGGAACGTCTTGAATCGTCTCGCGCATCCCATTGTTTTCCCGTGCCCGGGCTTTTAGAATTCGACATCAGACGTTTTTAATCCTCGATTTTGACGACCCCGTTGTCGCTGACATAAGCAACAGGATCCGCGTACGAAGTCGCGGGCAGAAGCTAGTACATAAATAAATTTATGTAATAATTTAATTAGTAAAATAACAGTCTGACGCGTTTTAAATAATTATGTAAGTACCTACGACCTCCGGCATTGCAGTTAGGGCCACTTACAACTAGACCAACAGGGATCTGACTTTGCCAAAGACATTTGCGCGAAGGGACTATTATAATGCGCGCATGGAATTTGCGCGATTGGACTTTTGCGCGAATGGACTTTTGCGCGCCAGGACACCTACGTGAATGAACTTTTGCGCGTAAGGACAGATGCGCGACTTAATGGACACTGAGGTTTACTCAGTAGAGTAAACATAATATCATGCTTGTTATACTTGAAGGTGGTTTTTTTTTGGATTTTTCGTCATAGGTGTCGTTTTCGTGGTTTTCGGGGTCGTTGATTATGAAAATGAGGTTAAAATGAAAATCCAAGATGGCGCCGAGGAAATTTTTTGATTTTTCATCATGGGTGTCGTTTTCGAGGTTTTCGAGGTCGTTGTTAGCAAAAATGAGGTCAAAATAAATCCAGGATGACGTCCAAATTTTTTTTTTGTTTTTTGCCATGGGTGTCGTTTCCGTGGTTTTCGCGGCCGCTGATTACGAAAATGAGCTCAAAATGAAAATCCAAGTGGGCGCCCAGGAAAATTTCTTGTTTTTTCAATCACGGGTGTCGTTTTCATGGTTTTCAGGGTCACTGATTACGAAATTAAGGTAAAAAAAAATCAAATATGGTGCCGAGAAGAATTTTCGGTTCATCAAATACAACTGGAATGATCAATATAGAGATCGGTTCAATGAATTGAATGAATTTCATTTTAACCTAATTTTCGTAATCAGCGACCCGAAAACTATGAAAACGACACCCATGATGGAAAAACATAAAACTTTCGTCGGCGCCATCTTTGATTTTCATTTTAACCTAAACTTCGTAATCAGCAATTCCGAAAACCATTAAAATGACACCCATGACGGAAAAACCAAAAATTTTCGTCGCCATCTTGGATTCTTATTTTGACTTCATTTTCATGATCATCGACCCCGAAAACCATAAAAACTACACCCCTGACGGAAAACCCTAAATAATAATATTATCTACACTAGCTTTTGCCCGCGGCTTCGCCCGCGGGGATGTCGAACTTCCATCTCCTATGATTTCCAAAAATCGTTTTTGAGTGGATACTTACTCTTCACTAAGAACACCTCTTCAAGTTTCATGTCTCTAATACCACAGGTTTGTGCTGTGCGTTGCTATATATTAAACGTAATAATTTTAGCATAATACTTCCAAATAGACTACTTTCAAAGTTGATCCTTCCGGTATGTAGGTATGCATAAAGATTTCTGGAACTACTGACCAGGGAAAGAGCGCCGTACAACTGATCATGCGTAAAACAACTGAGACAGTTTAGATCAACCTGCCCAGGCGTATTGATTACAACCGTACATACCAAGTTAGGTTAAAATCCCTATAATAGTTTTTGAACTATGCGTGCACATACATACAGACAAACCAATGCAATAAAGAATTGAGTATTGAGTATTCTTCTTCTTCTTATCGTGTGGTTAGTAACTAACCTGGTGTCAGAGTTTTTAATGCCGCCCACGGGCCTCTGACTTGGCATCACATGCCCTCGAGAAATATCTCTCAGGCATGCCGGTTTCCTCACGATGTTTTCCTTGAGTATTGAAACCGACTGACAAAACATTTACTGATTGCAATTTTGGCATCAGTATCGATCACCAATCATCCTCCAATATTAATTTTGAATATATATTCAATGTACAGACTTGACTACTTTACAGTATTATTATAAGTATTATTTATTATCTTAATAGTGTGTGATAGTCCATTGAATTTTATGGCAAACTATATTGTATCTTAAGATAAAATATTATAGTACCTATCTTAGTCGTGTCGTGTATAGCGCCCCTTGGTGAACTCCACTGCGGGTGACGTAACCTACGACAAACTTATTATTTGCGGTTAGTACAGTAGTCAAGTCTAGGGATCGAACCGCAAAATTAAGTTTGTTTTTTATTGTATGTACTTTTCCGGGATAAAAAGTACCCAGTGTAGTGCTCAGGATATTCAAAAATAAGTATACAAAGTTTTATCGTAATCGAACCGGTAGTTTTTGCGTGATACCTGAACATACAGACAGACAGACAGACAGACAGACAATTTTTTTTTTAATCATATTTTTGGGTTCAGTGTCGGTCTAGTAAACCCCCTGCCTGTAAACACGATTGTTTGTGCGAAGATTATAGCGGACATATCCTTTCAAATAGTCTTAACCTCTAAAACTTAAAAATAAAATATCTTTAGTTCCTGACTTCCTATAAAAGTATAACCCAAGAAAAAACTGTTCAGAAATTTAAACTCTATACTTTTAGATATTTTTCATAGGCAACGCAAAAAAAAAGTCAACAAAAATTTGTTTGGGAGTTCGCCGGTGTTCTTTCACTTCTACAGATTTATTATAAGCTTAGATAATATACCTCATTATAAGTATATTTTTACGTTTTTTTTTTTTAATTTTATTATATAATCTAGATTTTTACTAACATTAGTAGTTAAATGCTTGTTACTAACAACTTTTATGGACTGTTTTGTCTGAAATAAATATTTTTTTTTTATTAAGGATATACAAAAAAATGGTCTAGGTACCAACAACTGGGAAGGTTTACCCTATTGCAGATAATAATATTTATTTTTATAGCAGTAGTAGATACTTACCTACTTCATTTCGTTGCTTACATGTTTGCCTCTTTTTTTACGCCAACCGAGTTTATTTTCTGTTTTATTCCGAAAATTTCGTAATTCACGAAAAACTTACTGGAATTATTTTATATCAAATAAAATTAGTTGTCCCGCCGCGTCATGTTTCGTAATCGTGTGGCGTGAGCGCAAGCAAGCTCCACGTTCGTAAGCCGAAGCGAGACTGAGCGGGGAGCCGGGCGTCAGGGCGGACGGCTCCAATGCGCGATAGTTAAGGTATTTCTTTTTACAGTGTAAATAATGGTAATTTTCAAAATTTAAAATATACAGGGTGGCAGGGACATCGCCGCGCAAACATCGTAAAAAGGATACACCTGATGCCATAAATTAAATTACGAAGGTCATTCATCTCGGAAATGGCTGGTTAAAAAAATTTTCATTTTTGAGTGCGCAATGTATTGCAAACAACGCGATCAAAACGCTCTGCGGAAGGCGCGCGCGCGTGTCCTACCTAACCTACACACACACATAGTTACGTCGACAGCGCGGCCCCCGGCTACACCGCGCGCCGCCGCCGCCGCGCGCCTTTGCTGCCGGACGAACGTGAACGTACCTACGAAATATCGCCGAATAACAACATTGATAGTTACTTAACACATGAAATCTTGTTTAATTAGTCTCGATAACTGATGGTAGTTACATCAAAAGAAATAAAACTAACAATACCTAAGCTTATTCTCACAAAATAGCGATAGGTACCTACCGATGAGGATTGATAGCAAAAAAGATTCTTGATAAGAACTTAGCGATACAGTACCTAATGTTCAATTAATTAACTTACCTACCTTTATCTCGCTCATTCCTAATGAGATAGGGTTCGAAGTGGTCGCTCGCAGATTTGAGCGCGGCGCAGAGTCTGCATACCCAAAAGTACCGAGCTTAAGCAAGCGCAACTATCTTATTCCGCAAAGAGCAACCGTTACTTGCGTACAAAAAATATCAATTACAACTCGAATGGAGCGACCACTCAGGAATCGCAATCCAATCACATAGACCAGTGGGCAGACCGAAAGAAGGAAGCTTACCAATGAGACTTTTGTGCCAGACCCTGTCAAAAGCCTTCGAGATATCGAAGGAGACGGCACAGTGTTTGTAACTAACTCCTCCGAAGCGGCTAGCCCGATTCTTATGAAATTTTGTGTGTATATTTATTGGGTCTGAGATTAGGATGTTAATTAATAAAAAAAAAATGGTAATTAATTAAAACTAAAGCGGAACGAAGTTTGCCGGGGCACCTAGTTATAAATAAAGTTTAAAAAAAAGTAGAAAAAATAAATAAAATGTCAAAAAACAGAAATTTAAAATTCAAACGTCAAGTAAAAAAAAACTTTTTTACAAAAAAAAACAACTGACTTCTTAAAAAAACACTAACAGGTGAAAACTAACTCCAGTTTCGGAAGTCTGTGGCTTTGGAGGTTTCGTTTCGTTCATTATTGGCCACCGACTTCCGAAACTGGAGCTATTTTTCACGCGTTTTTAAGAAGTCGGTTGTTTTTTTTTGTAAAAAAGTTTTTATTTTGCAATTTTAGTTTCTTCGTATGTAAAGAAAGTCTTTTAAAACTTCAAAGAATCATTGAAATTGGTTAACAATTGCTAAAGAAGTTCTTTCTAAAGATTAATCCGTACATCTCTGCCGGGCCCCTTTTAAAATAGAAGGGCGTAATGTTATGTTATAAATAATAGGAAATACAAGAACTCTGCATAGACATCGAATAATTTGCTGTTATGCGTTGAAGAGTTCCGTCGCATGTCTTTTTCATCAGTTTTTCTTCACAAAATTAAACTTTCTAAATGAAAATGCTTGATTTGTTACTAAAAATGTAAAAATCGCTGTATCTATATTTTTTGAAGAGTTCCCTCAATTCCTCGAGGATCCCTCATCAGATATGAGCTTTGATACAAATGGGACCAATCTGCTATATCCTATCAAATAAAAAAAGAATTTTGAAAATCGGTCCATAAATGACGGAGTACTGGTAACAAACCCTAACAAACCCTAAAAAAAAATACAACCGAATCGAGAACCTCCTCCTTTTTTGAAGTCGGTTAATAATCTAATCTAAATAATCTAATCTTTATAAGTCTACAGACTACTAGGTAATCGTTTACAGAGAAAGTTGCATTTATTTAACAAAAAGAAAACCTGAGTCTCTTAAAAAATATAACCGTTTTCCCCCCAGAGGGAAGAAAACGAGTATTTCAGGTCTTGCCGAGGCTTGACCTTTCGGAGATAACTATCCCTACATTAGAGTACACACATGCTTACTACTTACCTACTTTAGTCCTTGAGTGAGCGATATCTACTTGGAGGGCGTGACCTTGCGGACCGCGCATGCGCGGAGCGCGACGGCGGCGGCGGCAGGCGCGTGAGATGCGAGCGGGCTTATGTCAGTACCTAGCTCCGAAAGCCGGCAAGGACTTGCTCAGGTCAAGCCTCGGCAAGACCTGAAATACTCGTTTTCTTCCCTCTGGGGGGAAAACGGTTATATTTCAGTTCTGTGCCTTCGGCTTGACCTTTCGGAGAAGTGTTTATCTTCTGCCGGCGCCCTAAAGCGTACTGTGACAGGATAATGTGTGTCAAAATAAAACAAACGTATCTTGACAAAAGAAAAAGCAAGAAACTTATTGTCATAAGCGAAGCTGACAATTCTTTTATATTATGTAGCAAACTAAACTTAAAAACTATTCTTCTCTAAATTGACTTGACTTACAGCTGAACTTGTAATTTTTAATATAAGTTTAATGATGAGATCAAACAGTAATATTCAGTCTTAATTCGAATGACATACAAATCAACTAAATAGTAACAAGCACAACTACATCGTAAATGAACCACCAAGAGGGTTAACATTACTATTTCTAGGTTGGCCGACCGGCTTGCAATAATGCTTCAAGAAATGATCAGAGCCCCTCCAGTTCTCTCTTTTTAGAATGTCATCCAAAGGCATTTAATTTTTAAAATCATTTGAGGCCACAGCTGAACGAATCGAACCTGGACTAGTGGTTAATCCTAGTTCTTTTAACGGCACCTTTAACCAACCTGCGATCACTATCGCAGGCCTCAGCGGCCTCAGCGGCTCGTGAGGCCGCTTTTACTACTTCATGTATAGTAATAAACAAACGTTGCAAATCAGTTTGTGCCATTCTTCTCTTACTTGATAAATCAATCAACCAATTTACCCATTTAATTAAACTTAAACTTGGATCTCCTGAACAGGTTAGCTGCCAACCTGATTGGCAAAATTTCGCGTCTCTGAGCCAAATCTAGGCCAGAAGGTTATTGTTGAACCGAATCCTTCACAGTGTCCATCGTCAATACTCAGAAAAGTAAGGTCGTAAATACGACGGCATGATGCCAGCAAAAGAAGTAAGGCTAAATGCCGAGAGACTTGATAAATACTGTTTTTATCAGGTACGTTATTTTTTAACCACCGAATTAAATCCTGGACCTTTCAAATCTGTGACTTTAACGGCGTCGCTTTGCATTTTTTTTTTTTTTATTTTTTTTTTTTTTTTTTTTATTTTTTTTTTATTTTTTTTTTACTGTTAATTGCTTTTATAATGGTTCCCACTATAGGATTATTAGCTAGTCGATACTCTTGAGTGGGGTCTGCTAAGGTAACTACTACTGATTTGCGCACTAGAATTGTAGCAGGGCTAACTTTCTGATGCGTGAGAGGCACCCTTTTAGGTTGCTACTTCCTGGGGTCGAGGACCGCTAGGTGTTATCCCATTTTGTCTCACCACGAGACCCATTGTTTCCACGCTGCCCCGTATGTTCGCCATGTGCAATCACGCCAAACAGACTAAATTAATTCAATATTCTTAGGTTCCAAGCCAGTTTGCTCCACTCCGTATCTTCCAGACCTCTAAGAACAACTCTGCTACTTTTGGTGGAGGTTGATTGGTTGACAAGTCCACTAGATTCCTGCTCAGGTTGAATATCTGGTTGGGAGCTTCTAATACTCTGCGTTTGAGGTCGTTTCTCCAGAACACTTTCTCCCAGCGAGGAACCACTACTAGATACGTCCCAGATGCTCTGTTGAGATAATGGAGCACCCTGGGTATGACAGGAGGAGGGGGAAACACCCAAGCTAAATGGTATTCCCAAACTCGGCTGAATGCATCGATGTAAAGAGCCTGGGGATCCCTTGCTTCTTTTGAGACATACGTCGGAACTACTCTTGATTGACTTGTGGCCAGCATATCTACTTGAGGGGTGCCCCAATTCGAGAATATTTCGCGAGTGAATGCCTCCTTGAGATGTCAAATCGGTAAAGTCTTCTTTCTGGACAGGCTGTCGGCTACTGAATTGTAATATCCTGATAGATAAAATGTCTGGACAGTTACATTATGATGGCAAAGAATAGTATTTTCCTTGTCATTTCCATGAGCAGCACCGACCTTGTACTTTCCTGATTTCGCAGGTAAGATACTACTGCTCGATTGTCGGATTTTATCATAACAGATTGGTCTTTCAAGACATCCTGAAACTCTTGATTGAATGTTGGTCGACCTATTATTGGCGACTGTATAAGTCCGATACTTTTTACTATTATTATTATGTAATGCTGTATACAGAAGCTGTTGGTTTACCTTTGATAAATAAATAAACTCGACTAGGGCTATGTAAACAGTGAATATTTCTTTCTGTTTATGTGCCACTTCCTTTGTTCGTCTGTCCACGTTCCTGAGCAGTGGTAATCGCTCAGTTGTAATCCCCAGCCTTTGTTGTAGGCATCAATTCAATTCAATTTATTTATTCAATAACAATTTTTACATTGTGTTTGAATTCTTATAACTAAAATCAATTTAAGAAACAACGTGCACGCAATTGACATGCGATGCATGGAAATTGCATGCATGCATTGCATTTGCATCCGTGCTTATGAAAATCGTTGGTTCTGGCACAAAAATCTTGCTCGGAATTATGATGTTCTTCATCCACCAAGAACAATCGTCTAGTGCCAGCGACGTTATTGGGACCTTTTGATTTGGTCGATCCTGTGTCAATTTTCGACAAGCTCTTTCAAGGTGTCGAGTATGTAAACGGCCAAGCGGGGTTACCAGTGATGCAAAACCATGTCTTCCTGTCAGAGCTGTGCATGACCGCCAAGACCAACGCCTTGTTCTTAGTAGTAAACCTATATGTGCCTGTGATCGAACTATCTTTTCGCGTGGCAATCTATGTCGGCGTCCCAAACGTTTCCTAAAAACTCTGTTTGTTTCCTGGGATTTAGAACCGGCTTCTGTAAATTCACGCAACCATCCTAAGATCTTGCAGAAGGTTTACTGCATATCTCATAAGACCTTTTACACGTCTGGTCCTGGAACAGAAAGTCGTCTAAGTACGACCACTCGAAATCCTCTCTCCCTCTGAAGGCTCGCTAACCACCTGCTGACTAGTGAGAACGCTAACGACGCGCTGGATAGTCCAAATGGAAGGGCCGTCATTTAATTTTGCAAGAGCTCGCCTGCATAAGGGAAGGCAAGGTATCTTCGATGACTTTTGTTTATGACGATATGAAAATATTTCTGACTGATATCAAGCTTTCCTGAATAATCGTTCTTCTGCAGGAAATTCGGGACGTTATTCTGGTTTATTAAGCGAAACTTCATAGGTTTCAGAGAAATAGTCATAGGCATAGTCACAGCGTGCATTAGCGCATTTGAGGTTCTTGTCGTAAATCTCTCTAAGTTTTCGTGTAACAGATGGCGGCTGGGTTACAAACGGTATTGTGTATCCGGAGGGATGTTCTTTGGAACTCCTAGCTTTTCCCATTGCCAAGGAGATTCCACCATTGCCCCCCATGAAACTGTCGATCCCTGCGCTTAGGTAAATTTTGATCCCTTCCAGATCGGTTTCGTTGCTTATTAGAAGGCCTTGAACTTCCCGACAACCGGCGCGCTGCTGACTGGGCTGATGCATTGTGTGATGACCTTGTAGGATGACCGCGCCAGGATTGCTGTCGTCTTCTCGATAGGTGAGAAGGTACAGTTGGTTTGCGAAAAGGTTCCGAAAACCACAGCATAAACAACAGTTTATGGTAGGAAAAAATCTGTGCTAGGCCACCGTTATCCCCCAAAAATTCATTTTAAGATTTATACGCCCTTTGTCTTGCCTCTATAGCTTCTGCACGATGAGCACCAACAAACTGCAGCAAAACATCCGACCAGACCTTAAATTGGGAGTCATCAGCTAATAGCTTAAGTAATTCCTCACCAGCACGATAACAAACAGCCTATCAGACAGTGCTTTCCTCTGTAGGAGCAAACCCATGGCTAATAGTGCCGAGCACACCCTCTTGTTTAAAACAGCCAGGAAAAGGGATGGATGATTTATAAGGCATCCAAGCTGTATATTAATCTTGAAAGCACTGAAATAGGGGCAGCCTGAAAGACTTCCTCCCTTGTATCGGATTCGATTCCAACCTTGAGAACCCAGTCTTTGACATTTGATGTCCTCTTAATCGGTTCAGTAAGCTCCGGTAAAAGCGACCTCTTTTATCCTGGGTCAAAATTCAATTTCATTGGATGACTACATTTCTGGAGCGTTCGAAAAACTATCCATCTTAGGGGCATTCCAAGAGCAACCACCAGATGACTCAGAACCTGAGTGATTCTCCGAATCTGAATAAATAATTCTCAGGCTCCCCGACAGAGTCTTATCTGCCTCACAACGGGGTGAAGTAAGGGTCGTATATCTTATACAGATTGTTTGAAAAGTTTAGAGCGAGCTGCTGACCCCCTAATGCGATTCGCAATCGAAGGTGGCCCTAGTATGAGAGCGCGTGCAAAGGCCCAATCTAGTAACGTGCACCTTATTCCCCATAGCCCTTGTCAGATGATCCGCTTCCGGGTCAAAGGCTCGAACTAAGCCTACTATGAGGAGGGTGAACATAAGTTTGTTTAAAACAGTCGGTTCAGGTTTGTCCCCGAAAGCCTCCTCTTAAGGCTTTGATGACCTCCCACTGAGTCCAACCTTAGGTAGAGACGCTTGTGCCAAGAGCTTGACGTACTCCAAAATCACCTCACCTTGTAGAGTTTCTCCACTCTCGTTAAGTAGATCCCTAAACGTTGTGTTCAATGTTACCTTTGGACATTGACTCAGCACTCTGCCCGGCTGTGGCGCGGCCCAGATAAAATTATGATTAAGTTGCATCTTACATGCATAGGACACATATGTAATAGTGTGTGTTAAGAAAAAGTAGTATATAAGCTGTAACTTATTGTAAATAAATCAGATTTGAATTTTATATTCTTGTCTCATTACCCCTCACTGTGGTGGTGGTATATGGTAAGGTAGGGCTGAACGGCTTATAGGGCTGTTAGGCTTGTAGGTCTTAGTAGGTTCCTTAATTTTCCAATTATTATTATTATGTACTGTCGTACCCTTACAGTATTGCGGCCTTACGTGACATACTTAAGGGTAGCCGTACACGTTGTGTAGGCAACTCAACACATATATGCAATGTAATTTTAGTTTACTACCTGTATATTACTATATTTGTGTAGCTGTTTGTTTTCCCAAAATAAATAAATAAATAAACTCCCTGCGCCATTTTAAGCAAGCAACGAGATCGTTACCAAGCCGTCAAGCCAGTCAACGTTCGTGTCGAAGCCATAACCGACAGTATCCGTAGACGCAGGCGTCAATCGGCGGAATCAAGCTGCGTAACCCTACATTCGAGCCACACCGCTCAGTAATCGAGCCGCGCGGCTCACCAGATCGAGCCGCGCCGCTCACCAAATCGAGCCGCGCCGCTCACCAAATCGAGCCGCGCGGCTCACCGAATCGAGCCGCGCGGCTCAAAAAATCGAGCCGCGCGGCTCAACAAATCGAGCCGCGCCGCTCACCAAATCGAGCCGCGCGGCTCACCGAATCGAGCCGCGCCTCTCAATCGTCAGGAGCTTGCTGCGAGGCGAGTACCTGAGTTTTATGACAGTAGCAGTGCAGCTGACGTGTCGTAACTCGTATGGTACAGGTACCTTACGCACCTTGTGGATGGGATGTCCGACAGGGTGGTTAGCATTGGTTGCGATAACGAACGCCGCGTGCGTGCAGTTGATGTGTCGTATAGCATAGGTACCTTACGCACCTTGTGGATGGGATGTCCGACAGGGTGGTTAGCATTGGTTGCGATAGCGAACCGACATGAGTGCATGACGTATCGTATAGTACAGGTACCTTACCCACCTTGTGGATGAGATATCCGACAGGGTGCTCACCGCATTGGTTGCGAAAGCGAACCGACATGCGAACAAATATGCAACTTGGCCATGCGCAGCAAGTATAATTAGGTATATAAACACACAGCAGATTCCTTTAGAAAATTTAAATCACTCACTCAAAGAATAAAATAAATATCTTAGAAACTTACCATTTCATTACATTTACTTGTAATCCACTGGAAAGTCACTTGACACTTCACAAACGTTACAACAACGTTACTCTTATCTCGTTTCGCGTATCTTATTACGTAAAATAGTAGCACGTGCGCACGCTAAGTGTGGAAATAGCGTACTGACATAAGCCCGCTCGCATCTCACGCGCCTGCCGCCGCCGCCGTCGCGCTCCGCGCATGCGCGGTCCGCAAGGTCACGCCCTCCAAGTAGATATCGCTCACTCAAGGACTAAAGTAGGTAAGTAGTAAGCATGTGTGTACTCTAATGTAGGGATAGTTATCTCCGAAAGGTCAAGCCGAAGGCACAGAACTGAAATATATTCAAATTGCATTTGCTGCTCTGAGAAAGTGCATCGTATTCATAATATCTATGTACGGCATCCCGTCTCGGTTGTGATTTTTTAAAATCTTACAGTTAGACGCAGCTCTTTTCCCTTCGGGCACTAAATGATGAGTGTGATGATCGAATAACATAATTATGATTCCGTAAAAAGACAACATTATACATAAAACAATCCTGATTATTCCAGAAAAAAAAATACATTGAACTTTAAAATCACTGAGATAATAACTATAATCGTATGTGTGTGGAGTCGCTAAGGCATGGACTGCGTGTTGCGACTTGACGCATATCTGCCGAATGCATGCAGTTTAGTACTTTAAAGTAAAGGCACGAAAGATAAAATTACAATACATGTAGTCTGAATGGGTAACTCTGTTATAGTCGTTGAAGGGGTAACCCGTTCCAAACGTGTAACCATTAAAAAGTATAACCCAACAAGAATGGGTTTTTGAATGTACAGGTAATCAAATCGAAAGGGTTTTAAAGAGGTTATCCATTAATGAGGGTTTTCGTAAAAAAGGGTAACACATATGAAATTGGTTTTGAAACAACACTTTGTCAAAACCCTATCAAAAACCCTTTCAATGGGTAACCAAAATCGTCCCAAGAGACAGTAATTTTTATCGTTTCAAATATTCATTGTAGGTATTGTTTTGTTTATGATTGGTTCAATCAAACAGTTCTTTTTAATGTCAAGACAGTAATTTTAATCGTTTGAAATTCATCGTAGGTATAAACAAAACAATCAGTTTTCAATTTACATAGTATTTAACTCGTTGCCAACAAATCGAAGTTAGGTTCAAGTTCAGTCAGTTCAGTCGCAATATCATCTCAGCGACAATCAATGTCAAAAATGTAGGTATGAAAATTGATTGCATTTAAGTACCTACCTTCTTACTTACCTACTTTGTCGGTAACGAAAATGAAAGGAGTCTCTTTTTAGGGTTCCGTAGCCAAATGGTTACTATGGAACCTATATAGATTCGTCCAGTCCATCTGTCTGGCCGTATGTTACAGCCATTTTACTTCGAGACTGTTGACACCACACAATTTGTAGTTAGTATGTTCTTGAACCGATACACAAAAATTATATAAAAATATGAAAAAAAAATGGGGTGGCTCTCCATACCTACATGAACAACAACACACCCACACCAGTTTCTTGTGGTTGTGTTGTTTTGTGTTAACTTTTAACGAAATTTGGTTTGATTAGATAGGTATTTAGTTTTTGAGATATTATGAGACTTTTTCGTCAAACTGCAGTGACAACTTTGCTATTCATTTTAACATAGGTACCTACTTAGAGTATGAATTACATTTACTTATGAATGAACGTTAAAAATATTGTTAAAAAGTATATTGTTTCACCATGTCAGCCGAAAGACGTCCACTGCTGGTCATAAGACTCCCCAAAAGGGGGGGTTTAAATTGCTATAATCGCCACGCTTATGTACCTAAGTAGTGTGGTATGGTAGAATGGTTTTAAAATGCATAGAGAACGCAGCTGCCCATTCTCTAGTAAGTCCCTAGTCGCCTTTTACAACACCCACCTTAAGGTAACGCTCCAGGGTAGCCCGCGAAATTCAAATTTGTTAATGTTGTTTTGCAATTTCCAGGCCAGTGCTAGGTTGTATGTTGAATAAAATATGATTCGCGGCTGTAAGACGTATGCAATAACACAATTATAATCATCATCTTCATGAAAGTCGATTGAATGAAAATAGTCCAACTTATTGATAATTATCTACCGACAAAAATAAAAAATACGAATCCATGTTTTTTTTACCTTTTTTTGTTGAGAATTACGTGGCAGGAAGTTTCTTAAGGGGGATTTTTTTTTCATTATTTTTGCGATAGGACGCACCGTTTTCGAGATCTAAGCAAAAGATGGTTGGCGAAAGTGGTCCAAGCGTCGCCAAGGATGAATCATAAACCAAATGAAAGGGTACACAATGTACTGTTCCTTTTATTTGGTAAATAATGTTTTTAACTATAAGCAACAAGAGAAAACTATAGTAATACTCGATAATGAAGCAAAATAAAAAATCCGTAGTGAGGCAAAATGCTATCATTTCTCGAAATCTCTCGGACAGATTTTGATGCCCTTCTGCATGTTTGAACAGTAAGTATAATTGTACCCTTTTATTTGGTATTTATGGTTCATTCTTGGCGACGCTTCGACCAACTCCCATTCAATTTTTCCCACTGTCTTTTAGAACCTGCTACGACTACATGACGCGCGCTAAGCTCGTTTTACATTTAACATTACACACAATACACACCCACTCTCTATCACAAATGTCGGCGTCATTTTTTCAGTTAGTTCTAATGTGCTATCTGTTAAATGAAATGTTTTATTCGATTAGTTTTACCGATCAAACCATTACAATTTACTGCCACATAACGTTAACTTTTTGTCGAATCATGATCAGTTAGTTTTACTGTACTATCTGTTAAATTAAATGTTTTATTCGATTAGTTTTAACGGTCAAATCATTACAATTTACTGCCACATCACGTTAACTTTTTTGTCGAACCATGATCAGTTAGTTTTAATGTGTTATCTGTTAAATTAAATGTTTTATTCGATTAGTTTTAACGGTCAAATCATTACAATTTACTACCACATCACGTTAACTTTTTGTCGAACCAATGATCATTTACTTCTAATGTGCTATCTGTTAAATGAAATGTTTTATTCAATTAGTTTTACCGATCAAACCATAACAATTTACTGCCACATAACGTTAATTTTTGCCGAATCATAATCAGTTAGTTTAAATGTGATATCTGTTAAATTAAATGTTGTATTCGATAAGTTTAATGATCAAACCATTAAAATTTACTGCCACATAACGTTAACTTTTTGTCGAACCAGGATCAGTTAGTTTTAATGTGTTATTTGAAAATTAAACGATTTAATTCGATTAGCTTTAACGATCAAACCATTACAATTTACTGCCACATAACGTTAATTTTTTCTCGAATCATGTTCAGTTACTTTTAATGTGCTATCTGTTAAATGAAATGTTTTATTCGATTAGTTTGACCGATCAAACCATTACAATTTACTGCCACATCACGTTAACTTTTGTCGACCCAACGATCGGTTAGTTTCAATGTGCTATCTGTTAAATGAAATGTTTTATTCGATTAGTTTGACCGATCAAACCATTACAATTTACTGCCACATCACGTTAACTTTTATCGACCCAACGATCGGTTAGTTTCAATGTGCTATCTGTTAAATGAAATGTTTTATTCGATTAGTTTTAACGATCAAACTATTAAAATTTACTGCCACAAAACGTTAACTTTTTGTCGAATCATGATCAGTTACTTATAATGTGCTATCTGTTAAATTAAATGCTCAATCATTAAACGTTACTGTTTTGTTTTTTAATGTTTTACAAACATTATTTTTTACTGTAAAAAGTCAGTAAATCTTAATGTTATAGCTTTAATGTGCGGTAGTAACATTTTATTTTTTTCAGTGCAAGAATAAAAGAGCCTCTCAAAAAAACTGGTCCTTTGCGCGGCCAAGGTTTTTTATCGTGGTCCTTATACGTTTACCCGTTTCATGTTTGGCTATCTTTATTATTATTTCTTGCCAAGCTGTGCCTTGGTGTTGGTTTAATTTGTTCAATTGTCTCTATTTGATCGTTCCAAAAGCAAGAAATATCATCAAATCATCAATATATCAGTGTTTTACAAACGTTCAAAACAGTAATATTGAGTATTCTTAACAATTAAAAACGAAATACGTATCTACCCCGTGAAGCCATGAATCACAAATCAAGGTAGCTGTTCTGTTCGTAATTAAATCATAAACGACGTGTGTTTTACTGAGTTTTACGACAATCAGCATTCAAATCACGGCAGTATACAATCTGCGCTTAGCATTCATAGAAACTCTAAAACAAAACATTGTTTCGTAACGTACCTACTGTATTGTATTATCAACAGAACAAAGTATGGGAACTTCTGCACGGACTAGGAAACTGTCGTTAATGATATAATTAGCAGTCGAGAGATCTTTGACGCCGCATTGTTTAGGAGTTACTATTGTAAGCGGTTGTTAGCACCTTAATGAGTTTTGAAGTGTTGTGTGCACTTGTGATTTAATCATTTAGCACTATTATATAGTAAACATTTAAGTACTTATAAAAAACAACGTGGCCAGAAAAGGTAGACCTGGTTTTGGAAACCGATATTAATAAAACCATAAAAGCGTCATTATTTGAATACGCGTTGTCATCCACAACCACCTTTTCAGAGATTTAAATAAAAATGGTAAGATGTTGTAGGTAATGAGAAATCTGGAAACAATACCGGACTTTACCTACCTACTGAGGAGTACTGAGAATGACTAATAAAAACGGTAACTTGTCAAAACAGCCGTGAACTAAGTCATTGTTTTGAGGGTTTTTCAGCTGATCTTACATTACGTAATAGTTATTTGGGAACAAAAAAAAAATTAAGACTTCACACAGATTTCGACAAGTGATGATCATAAGCAGATAAAACAGAGCGTTGCATCTTGAATACATTCAGAATAGAATAACACCTAATAACGCAACCTTAGATACAATTCTGGTAGGTACTGAACTAAAAAAACATGTTTTTTTAGAAATTACGAAAAAGTTATTACTAAATGTAGGAATAGGAAAGGGTGCGATATAATGTTATGATTGTCGATGAAGACCGATACCTTATTCACTGCCCTTATTCTTATCCCTTTTTGACTGGCTTGGTTTTTAAATAACTCCTACCTTTCTAATTAATCCAACTGTGTCCTTCACCTTAATACCTTCTGCATTGCAGTATATTTATGTATAGGTACTTAATATTGTTGTAAAGCATTCTGTTTGACAAGGCGATCGTGTTTTGTCCACAGGCGGTCGTGAATGCCGGGCCGCATGGATGGCGGCGCACGCCTGCCGCTCGCTAGCCGTTCTACTCACTGTACTCACGCTAGTTATAGCCAAATGTAAGTAGTAAATAGCTATCTGGTTTAATTAGAAAATATTGAAACACCGAAAACAGCAGAAACTGTCACTTTTGGTAGCAAAACCCCGTCCGTACAAGGTCACGATAGCTAGTTACAGGGCACTTAGATTTAGATCCCACATTTATAATTTTCAACTGTCAAGGTCCTGATACTTATAATGGGATGGTTTCTGAACTCTACAAAAATTTTCAACACTGACCATAGCCAGCACTCATCGCCGTTGGCGCAACGGCGATGAATGTTGGCTATGGTCACGGCGACGATTACAAATTACAATACTTACTTACATAATTCTTAATAGAACAATTCACCAGACTATCAGCATTTTTTATTATTGCAATACACGATCAAATATCTCAAATATTGTTACCAAAACATTGTAGACACGTAGCAATGTTTTCAAAACCACAATTGAAGTAAAAATTGTCTCATAATTTCAGGTACAATAGGACTTTGTAATATGATAACGTCATAAGAATGATCCAAATGCTCACGGTTTACGCAACTCTGAGCACAATAAAATAGTTTTTTCGGCTCGCTATGCTCTGTTACCAACACTGAAATAATAAAATTGTCCAAGGCAAGACACGAGTAAATATTTGAATAATTGAAATCAATGGACCACTGAATACTTGCAACAAAGAAAAATGACATAGTAACAACACCGCTTTGTACTAGTATATATACTCAGTATGGCAAATTGTCGCTATATATAACTAATCCTTGACGATGACCGGGTTTGTCGGTCGTAATGAGTCCCAAGTTTCACGTAGGTGTACCATAAGTGTTTCGACCTGTAAGGAATTAATATTACCATTGAACAAAGTAGGTAGACTGTTGGGTTTCTCATGATTCTCGTCGGCTGGGAGCGGCCTACTTTCGTCCATAGTAGGTCTCGCATTCGAGCTACATACTGCCCTACAACGGTCGACAGATCAAGGCCACATTAAACAGCAAAAAGTGGTGACAGTCGTTCACCCGGAGACAACGCTAGCATTCAGGTTACCTACTGGCGCGATGCCTTGTGCCTTTCGCTCCTTCTTAAAATGCACTCCACTGCAAATACTGAAAAAAATATTCAGTTTTGAAATACTAAGAAACGAGTGTCATTTGAATAAACATTCGATTACGGGCGGTGAATACATTATTTAGATACTAACATAATATAAGTAACATTAGTTTTCTGCCAGATGCATAGTTAAAGCCGGCTGAAGCTGTTTCCTAAATGGAAGCCTATATTTCAACAACGGTACACATATAATACATGTAAAAAAAACTACTTTACGTTGTAGAAAACACGAAATATTGCATGCTACATCCGTGGTCAGATTTTGAAATCCCGTTTACAATGCAACAATTGAATTTAAAACTGTAAACACGACGCGTTCTATTCTGAGGATAACGTTGCAAAGTCGTTTTCAAAGAACATCATATTAATCACATTGATCTCATTGATGTCAGCAATAAATTAAAGCTGAAATCTGTAGAACCAGCATCCTACTATTCCTACTAATATTATAAACGCGAAAGTTTGTGAGGATGTTTGTTACACTTTCACCTAAAAACTACTGAATGGATTTTAGTAAAATTTGGTATGGAGTTAGCTGACACCCTGGATTAACACAAAGGCTACCTTTTATCCCTGTATTCCTACAGGAACAGGCCCTACGCGGGTAAAACCGCGGGACATCTGCTAGTTTTATATAAATTGTTGTAGCAAGTGACTGAAAATAGGTTTTTATTTACTTTGTATCTGTGAATTATGTGAGTCTCACTCGATCAATGGTCTATGTCTGTGTGGTCCTTCACATCAATGTATGACTGAAGGCTCCCAGGCAGACAGGTGCATCGCGGCAATATGGCACTATTTTCTATACTATATTATATACGATACACTATAATGTTATAAAGAGGAAAAGTTTGATTGTTTGTTTGTTTGCATTGAATAGGCTCCGAAAGTACTGGACCGATTACATTTTTTTTCCAACGTTGGAAACTATACACTATCCCGGGGTGACATAGGCTTCTTTTTTATCCCGGTATTCCCACGGGAACGGCCGACCAATAGCAACTACGCGGGTGAAACCGCGTGACCTCTGCTAGTGTGATATATGCATATCCCTAGAATTCAATTCAAACTCCCTGCCTCGTTGGTTTAGTGCTCGCAAGCGCTACTGCTGAGCATGAGATTCCGGGTTCGATCCCCGGGTCTGGCAAAGTGTTATTGAGTTTTTTTCTCGGAATTTCTCAGTTACAGCCTGGAGCTTGACTTCCTTATTACATATGGAACATCAACATAACTGGCGAAAAGTGGGTGTACTACCATGTACACCTCTGCCTAACTCTTCGGGGATTATAGGCGTGATGTTATGTCATGTTATGTTTTTAGCCCTAAAACAATTTCCATGCAAAGTCGTACGTCACTAACACTATGTTTGTTCTTAATATCAAACCCTTTTCTGCCTCTAAAACATGAGACTATTTTTTATGCGGCAATATTTTAATCCAGTAATGTCCTTCGAAAGTGAACGAGAACCTTGTATTTTATTTTGATTTTGTGACAGATGCTGAGTTAGAATCATGGCGGGGCGCCGGGAGGCCGGCGACGGCGGCGCAGGAGGCGGAGGATGAACGACGAGATATCGAACTGCTAGAGGCAGTCAAGGAGTCTATGAAAGAATGGGAGCAGAAGAGAGCGAGAACGAGGTAAAAAAATACTACTTGTAGTAATAATATACTCCTGCCTGAGGGCTAATGGGCTCGTGACTGTGACTCCACACGGCTCACTCCAAAGTTAAACTACGATTGAAGAACTCAGTCCGAGAATGGGTGAACATTCATAACATATCAAGACCCCTTCGTGTCTCGGAAAGCACGTTGGTCCTTACTGACATTTGTAGATCTTTAACAATAGTTACGAGTAGTTGTAACTTTAAAAGTCTGGCGACTAGTTTAACCAAGGGATATCGTGTAACCCTGTAACTGTGTTTTGAAAGTGAAATAGGCAGTTGCTCAAGGTATTGGTTCACGGATGCATCTCGCTAGACTGGAAAAAGCTAAACCCAACTTAGTAGAGAAATGACGAGGCAGATGATGAGTTAATTAGGTACCTAAGTACTGAGAGAACTAAATCTAGCTTTGACATGCTCACCCATTTCTAATCAAAACTACAATTAGTTTGACCAACTACCCAAGTAACACAGGAAGCATTTTAAGAAACGAATAGTAAACTTATGTAGAATTAAAGGTCCGTATAAACTCTTAAGTAAGTTCACCGAGCATCTTGACGCTTTATATTAGCATTTCAAAACCATTATGATGCTTTACACTGTAAAACGGTTGGATAATGGCATATCAAAATGCTTTTGTAATACCTTTAGTGTTAGTGCAGCAAACCACAACGCAGCTGTACAGCTTTCAGCTGTTTTTAGTGCATTTGGATCTAGATTAGCATTTTTAAGTAGTAATGAAATGCTCAATGCTGTTTAATAGCATAAACAAAAACCATTATAATGTCACGTAAATCCGCTATACAGCTTTTAGCTGTGTATAGTGCCTTAGGCTCAACAATAGCATTTTTAAGTAGTAAAATAATGTCTAATGCTGCTTAATAGCATAAACTTGTACCATTATAATGCACAGTAAATCCGACATACAGCTTTGAGCTGTTTCTAGTGCCTTTTCTTGTGTAATAACACTTTTAAGTGGTTAGTTACAGCCTAGTACTGCTGAACGGCATAAACGTGAATCAATGTAATGCTTGCATTTTTAAAGATCAACTGAGTTCTATTGTACAGCTAACAGCTCTTTAATCAAATACACGTGAGTTATTGTAATGCGTAAAGCTGTATATACATTCATTTTGCTGTATTCGTAAAACCATTTGTCGGCCATATTGGGGAAAAGCACATATATGATCAACACAACAACAGCAATTACGGTGAAAGTACTTCTAGATATATTATTAATGTAACTGTGTGTGTTTGCATATCCGTATGTGTATAACTTTTCTAATACGCTAATAACAATTCGTGTGAAGTGAATTGTAGCAATATTAAAAAGAAGGTTCCGTAGGTCACCAAAATCAAGTAGGGCCAATCAACTTATTTTTTTTGTAAAATTATTTGGGGTTAAAATTTTGTGATAGAGCATTTGCAGAGCCGCTTATTTATTTTTTTGTTTAAGTTTCATTGTTTTACCTTTTTTACCAAGATAATACAACAAACTTAGGT
The DNA here is from genome assembly GCA_921972225.1 of Euplexia lucipara. Classification (NCBI taxonomy): domain Eukaryota; kingdom Metazoa; phylum Arthropoda; class Insecta; order Lepidoptera; family Noctuidae; genus Euplexia; species Euplexia lucipara. Next base: position 8,089,735 of record OV179144.1, on the reverse strand, counting down.
ATACATAAATATGTAATGGCTCAAATCTGAGGCGCGATTTTATAGAAATTATTCTTAATTATCAGGTGTATGCAAGCAAAGCCGTGAGCAACCGCTGACAATACATATACTTTTGAAATGTGTTAATAAAGTTCTTTCATTTGATAACCAACACGTCATGATTAAAACGTATCGTCTCGTTTTGTCCACTTCTCAAAATGTCAACCGGTCGCAAAATGTCCACTTCTCACTTCGTCAACTTCTCATAATGTCGAAGTTGACCTTAAGCGAAGTTGTCATAGTGCGAAATCGTCATTTGAGAAATTGACATTATGAAAAGTGGACATTCTAAGAAGTTGACTAAGTGAGAAGTGGACATTTTGCGACCGGTTGACATTTTGAGATTTAAAAAAAATTTTTTTTAGGACAGAACTATATGTCCGCTAGAGGGCGCCATATTCAATTTGCCACTAAACGCTGTTCACAAGTCCAAAAACCGAACATTTTGTCAGTTTGAATCAAATAGAAGGCTGCTATTCTTCCGACAGCTATTTGCTGTAGGCAAGTCAAATCAGGTGATCAAAATGTGTCATTTTCGATACATAGCCTGACGTACGGTTGTGAATAGCTATGCAGAAAGCCTTCCACTCTTCAAGTTGTACAAAAATTCTGAAATGGGGTATATCGTTATGCTCAAGGAACCCCATTTTGCGTTCAAGTAATGGCACTATTTCAGTCTAGATTAAGTCTACTGGTATACCGGTGAACCCATATAGAACTACTTTATAGACAATGGCACTACAGTAGTTCATCAAAAGTCTTCTCTACGGCCTCTGGCTTAATAATTGATCCCACGTGAGTATTTATACTGATGGCGGTATTAATAAGCCTTTTTAAGGGCTCACAAGGTTGCTATACACCGTCACCATTTTGTAAATATTTTATAACCAAAAAATATTATCATTCGGACCTATTTTTTAAAAGCAATAGACCTATAAAATAATGATTTAACTTAATTTAATACTGCCCAACAAATACTATAATGTAATTAAGCAAAATTCGTTATAAACTGGGAATACACAATCGTTTTGGTTATTTCACACATTTCTTTAAATAACATTTTATATCAAAACCACAAAATATCGAAGGCGCGTGAAAATTTTCAATGAAACTTGTATAGACATTTACAGTAAACTAAATGGCGCAGTAATATTTGAAGGTATGAAATAGCAAAAGAGTCAAAAACTAAACCAGTATTATAAATGTTGTTTTGATGCAAACAAATATGTCATTCACTCAGCTTGGACCGTCTGCGTCCATAAAGGGCGAGATAAAGTAGTTAAATTACAACGTTAATTGTATTTTAACATTTGTACCGTGGTATTAGAGATGTTTTTGCAATGATCTAGGATTTATTTAAGTTTTAACTGTGAACACTTAAATAACTCCAATCATTCTTTTACTACATTCTTATGCTAGTCTAATGCTTTTGTAATGCAATTAACATCTTCATTATCAATAATATTGCTAGTATAATGCTCATGTAATGCAATTGGCAACTTCATTGACCGTAATAATGCTTCTTTATAGCGATTGATACCTTATTTGACCACAATAATGCTAATATAATGCGCCTGTAATGCAATTAAACAACTGTTGTGAACCTATTTAGGATCTAAAGCCGTATAATTTGTGCCCAAATAAGCATTGCAGTAGCCCTATACACGTTTGTAATGCTACTATAGAACTAACTCAAAATGCGAAAACGATACAGAAATGCTGTAAGTCGGCCGCTATGCTGCTTTGATGTGTTACTTGGGTAAGCACGAACTTAAGAAACATGAACATCAAGCACGCAATCATATACGCTTGACCTTTTCATGTATTAGTAAGTTATTGCTGTCATGAATCATCATTCATATTGTTTACATTTCAACAGTCTCTTGTGAAAATGAACTATTGTGCAAAATAAGTACCTACTTATTACGATGTTTAGCTTTCGATCTCTGCAACAAATACATATGAGGAGAGAGAGTTGCATCTCAATAATATGTAGCCCACGTCCCCTTCGGCTGTGTTATGAGATTATCTCATTGTTTTCCTTATTCACATGTAAAGCTTTGTCTCTATTGTCTGAAATATTTTACGGGTTACGTAAGTGCAGACGTGTAATACCACTCACAATGATTTCGTCATTGTGAGACGGATTCACGAATTCACACATTCTTATTTTTTGCAAAACTTCCTGGTTAAGCTTTTCTAAAGTGAAATATGATAAAGAAAGAACTTAAATTAAGCTTTGTATCGGGTTTATTTTTAAGATGTTAAATATATTTCAATCTCCTTATTTGAGTTTGCATATAAGAGATCGGTTTTTTTTTGCGAAAAGGCGACCTATTATTGCACCCCATGTAGCTCTTTAAGTTATCAAATAAGTTGTTATGGTGTTCAATAACGAAGTTTTCAATTCTTATTTCAGTATATGTAGGTATATTAATCTTATTTGTTTATATTTGTTTTATCAGACCATACTAATTACAATTATTCACACCAATAAAACGCTCTTTAGAAATCTTATCGTTTGCTTTTATATTTAAACGAGGTCCTAGTGGAACTGACGCTCAAAAATCAAAATTATGTAGATGTACCTACAACATATTTAACTACGATGGTAAAGTGGGCATTGTTCTCAAGTATTTACTACTTATAGTTTTAACAAACAGCTATAAACTTAAACATATGTAAATCACCTTGAATCACGTTGGGTTATTGAACGTAGGTACCTACAAAAGTGCACTGTAGATAAAACCAACAAATAAAGCGAAATTTGAGATTTTTATATTTTGCTAATTAGGCTAGCCATAAAATCTGTACTTGCGCGTTGATCTTGAAAAGATTCAAGTGCACTTATTCCTGCTCTCATAAAAAAACAATTTTAATCTTCATAGATAAATGATAAATGATCATTTGTTCTGTGACTCATGGGTGTAATTTATCTATGATCTGTATGTAGTTAGAAATATATAAGTGTGTTTATCAGTTGTTCAGTACCCATAACACAAGCTCTGCTTAGTTTGGGAATAGATGGTGTTGTGTGAATGTTGCGGAATATTTATTTTATTTATTTATTTTACCATCAGGAGTAAACGATCTCAAGGCAGCGTGTGCTATGGAGAGTTCGGGTGTTTCGAAGATGCTGGTCCTTTCGCATACTTGGAGACGCTGCCCAGCTCACCGCAGGAGGTCGGCACGCACTTCCTCCTCTACTCTACAGTTAGCAGGTATAACGTAAAAGTAACTATACAGCAGTAGCGAAGTGTCCATACAACTCGATTCCGAACTCGATAGGAATCTCTTCTGAACCTCCACAGGGAGGTTCGGAAGAGTAATATCCGCAACTTCACGTCAAAGCGCGTATTTTGCTTATGGGACTAATAATCTACCACGCGGCCCCAGTGCGAATTGGTAGATGTCACATATTGTCTTCGAATTTTTGGTTCTAGGACATGCCGGTTTCCTCACGATGTTTTCCTTCACCATTTTTGAGAACAGTGGTGATGAAATAATTTACACAAAGTAATGCCCCTGCCTGGGTTCGAACCCACAACTTACTGTTCGTAAGTCAGGGCCGCCACCACTGGGCCACCAGTGCAAATTTTTAGTTTTTAGTCCGTCATCTAGATTACAAGAATGTATTTTTACGACACGTACTTTTTTCTTTTACAAATTAATGGAAAACTGCTTAGTTGAGGAGAGGGGGCTTGTAACGTCATTATCTAGTATAAACTGTACTGGCTAGTGACGTCATACGACATAATAATATTGACTCGATGTATCGCCGTTGTTTTATGATTACGTGAAAAAAAGAAAAAATATGTGTCGAATATTTTCTTGTAATCTAGATGAGGGAATAAAAACTACAATTTTGTCAAATAGCCTATTGTTGCGAAGGAGAACTTTATAAACAAAATAAATATACCTGGTCTAGAACAAGTGCTGAATATTTTGATGTTACTTAATTTGAATTAGCCATTTCACTGTCTTATCATTCTATTTCAGAGGAGACCAACCATTACTGGCTGTGTCTGCAAGCAACATGTCTGCGGCATGGGGCTGGGCAGCACGAGCCTTCGAGCCCAACCGACCGACCAGGGTCATCGTCCATGGGTTCGGGTCAAACTGTGACAATGTGTGGGTCTACGAAATGAGGTCCGCTTTGATGGCTGTGGTAAGTAAATTAATTTGTCTTTATCTTACCTTTTATGACTTTTAGGCTTATATCTACTCGGCTCGAATACTTAATTTGAATACTAGATTGGTTTAAATTCATCACTCATCATAATGGCTAATGCACGGAATGGTAATAGCCCTCAAAAGTGAGTCAAATGTGCAACAATTTGGAGCAAGTATAGAAATGTTTATAATTTAGTAATAATTATTCTATCAATAATCGAAATGAATTTCGATCAACACACAACTAGGGCTTGCAATCCGGATATCCGGATATCCGTACTATCCGGATATCCGCCGATTTTAAAATCCGGATTTTACTTGCATGACAATCCGGTTTTTTCGGATATTACGGATAGTTCTATTTCACTTTGAAATATTAAATAAAAAGCTGTCATCTGTAATGAGCATTACTGTTATTACGTTATTTATTATTTCAATATAGTTAATCACTCTCGCTTTTGTTTTTTTACTTCCCAAATCATACATAAATACATAAACGCACGCCTTTTTTCATGAGGGTAGGTTGAAATGAGAAAGTACAGAGTGCCATGTGCTACGATTCTGACATAATTCTTTTGCTTCGTTTACATTCATACATGCTGTCATACACATCATAATATTGAGTCAATTTAGTGGCAGAGATTATAATTAATTCCAACATTCTATATACATAGCCAAAATACAGGCTTTGCTTAGCTCTGCTTGGCTACAGATGGACACTCCACACCAATTAGACCGACCTAACTTAGCTTGTACAAATATTATGCCTGAGTTTTCTTTTAACAAACATTATTATTAAAATTAATGACCACTGGCCAACTTTATCAATCAATCAATTCATTTATTAAATCAAACAAATGACACACATCCATACTGCACGCATTTTCAAGATTGTGTTGTATTTTACGGCACGCACGGTAAAAGAAGACTGGACCAGAGTTTCAAAATCAATCGCTATAGTGGCATTTACAAAACCTCTCACATTTTTATTAAGAACAAAAAAACTTCCAACGAATCTGTGAGACTAGCGATTATTAAAATTATATCCACGTTTAACACACAACAACCAAATCAAACAGTCATAACTTCTACGGACAATACACGATATAAAGAAGGTTGCTCTTCTTCAACTGAAAACGTATCAATCAAAACATGTTCAAGTTTCTTCATGACACACATGATATATCTGAGGTCATCAAAAAACTTGAATCTTTAGGCCCATGCATACCACTAATTTCTACGGAAAATTGTTCTCAGTGGAGGCTATACAGTTATGGAATGCTTTTCCTGTGTCAGGGAGACAAGATCAAACATTAGCATCATTTAAAAATATATTATTATCTTTCTTCTTTCTTTCTTTCAACACCAGGGGCGCGTTGCCGACCCTTTAAAAACCTATCTACTCCCCTTTTGAAGAACCCCATACTGTAGCCCTCTGAGAAAACCTCGGCAGGGAGCTCATTCCACAATCCAAGTGTACGCAACAGCTGTAATAGATGGTTAACAACTAAATAAGCAACGCATAGCCAATTACAGGTAGAAACAAAGTATGTTACAGAAATCTTAGGATTACTAACAAGCACGGTAATAACAGAAAAAAAATAGAAAAAAATACAAAAAGCACTCACATTATAATGTTTTATACAGGTCGATTGGATTGCGATGTTATGATTTGTAATAAATGTAAGATCATGTTTAATTAGAATTGTTAGTATGAGAAAAGTATATTCGATTGTATAGTGCGATATCGGTGTTTTAAAGCAAAATTTTAGAAAGTTAATAATTTTGTAATTGTTACTTGAAATATTGGTATAGTTTAATATTTCTTGTCATTTTGCCTGAGAGACTAATTAGAACGTGTTACAAAAGCTTATTAATTTAATTTATAATAAAAACAAAATAATATCCGTATTATCCGAAATATCCGGATAATCCGGATAGTAAAAACGAACGGATATTGCAAGCCCTACACACAACGTAAAACAATCGCAAGAAACATAAGTAATAATGTTTTAGTTTTCCGCGTAACATAAAGCAGATAACTTATTGTGTGAGCGATAAACTGCCAAGTCCATAGGTCTTCAGTTCGAACCCAAGGCGTCCTCAGAGTTTTCGGATTCATGTGCGTCAATACGCACCATAGATATCCGATACGCACGTCACTATACAATCATTAGCACTTGCATTAAAAACGGTAAAGGAAAACATTTGAGTAAACTGGCATGTCTGGGAGATTTTTCCCATATCGGCTATCCCATAATAATATGTGAAGCTAAGTCAGTGGCTCATGGGAGTCATGGGCGGCATAAACTCTGACATCAGTTAAGTTACTAACCACACGAAAAAAACAAGACTCTGGCAACATTAAAGGAAACATCGAAACTAGAAAAGACAGTGCCCCAGACAGCACACTGTTTCGTAATGGCGAGCGATTATATGACGATAGTTTTTTTTTGTTTTATATACACCACTAATTTTTAATGACTACAAATACCTACATAAAGAGCTTATTGTAGACGGTCTTCTCATTATAATTGTAAAGTATCAATAAATAATATTCATAAAGTTATTAGCGTTTGTTCATATCCCAAAAAGTTATTTATAGAAAGTTAATTTATAGAAATATTGTACAGGCTATTCATGACATAGTATAGTTTTCATTAATCGTCATCTCTCGCTCACGTTCGCGTGATCTCGCTCAAGCATGCCCGCCTCCAACAGCTGTTTTCGTTATTTAAGTTTAACTAAATAGAGGCATGTTTAAAAATTGAATTTCGTTTTTTTTTTACTTTTGATTTTGCAAATATGATCAGTAACAGGTACAGATACAGCCCAATTTTTTTTTGTACTTATTTAAAAATAGTGGTGTACGTATATAATATAATGGGTCTACTCTTGACCTCAATCTTGTCCTGCGGTCAGAGATGAGGTCGACGATGCAACGAGCTTACCCAAAAGAAACCTATTATCTCGCGACTTAAACAGATTGGGGTCATATGAATTCGGAAACACAACATTAGTTACATTAACAACCGTATCGTGAAGTTTTTTACGAGTAGGTATCAGTATTATGACAGAAATATATCCATAATTATAACAACACATTTTTATTTCTTTTTGCAGGAGGAATGCAATGTGGTTTGTGTAGATTGGGAGGGAGGGGCCACAATGCCAAACTACCTTCGGGCAGCTGCGAACACAAGACTTGTCGGCAAGCAGCTTGCTATGCTATTGCAAGGTAATATGGAAGGACCAGGTCGAACGAGGCCATAATAAGCTTAACCTGCATGATTATCAACAGTAATAATATAATGAAGCTAAAAAGTTGTCTAAACACGTCATCACTAAACCAAACGAGCAAGAATAAAAATTCTAGCCCTTTGAGGAAGGCTCTCTAACATCAGGCTACGACCCTTAGGAAGGGCAAAACCACGAGGCACTGTAGCTAACTATATTCTTTTTCGTATTTGTCAATTAGATAACACTAGAATTTTTCCTTTCCAGGTTTCGCCAAGCATATAGACTTGCGGTTTGAGGACGTCCACCTGATCGGTTTTAGTTTAGGCGCTCATGTTGCTGGTTTTGCGGGTTCAGAGTTACGGAATATTAGTCGGATTACAGGTTGGTACATCACTTTGCCTTCATTTTTATTGTTTGGAAAATATGTAGACAATAGTGGTTCATTTATCGCTTTGACCGCCACAGTCATGTGTATTTGACAAACCAAAATGAATCTGAGCATGCCACGCGTCCCGACTGCATGACAAAGGAACAAGCCCATTTGCTGAGGAAACTTTGGCCAAGTGATGCTCATGGAAGAAACAAATGATAGGCATTAGGATTGACATCACAGATAAAGAAACAACGGCTGTTTTTCACATATAGAACTTGGTGGAACGAAACGAACGGAAATATTTGAATGCAATAAACAATTGAGTGTCATACAAAAATCGGGTTTTGATACCTTTGTACTACTTACAAATGATAATAGCAATATTCAAGTTAGGTACTAAATTAATACATTTTTAGTTTTTATAACATAGATGGGAAAAATCATGGTCAGAAATTGGTATTCCTCTTAAGGGTCCGTTCACACAGACCGGCTCACCGGCGGTCAAGAGGTTATACAATTATAGTAAACTTTACTTACTTTTCACCTCCTTTTTCCAGGACTAGACCCAGCCGGTCCTCTCTTCGAGTTCCAGGATTCCCGCGCTCGCCTGGACCGCTCCGACGCGAAGTTCGTGGACGTAATCCATTCTAATGGTGAAACTCTTATTCTGGGCGGTCTGGGCGCCGCGCAGCCCCTAGGCCACGTCGATTTCTACCCCAACGGAGGCAGGGTGCAGCATGGATGTTCTAATTTGTAAGTTATTTTTAATCCTGACAGATACCTAATAAATTCTTCAAAAACGACGCCTTGATTACGCACATGAATCAATCGCGAATCATGGGTGACGTATGTACATCGCTCATCGCTGTGTTTAGAAATAATAAGAGTTTAAACTGATGATTTATGAGATACTGTCTAATGAGTTACCTAATCAAGAACTTATTACCTAGGTATATATACTTGAAACTCAGGTATCTTTTAACTGGCACCGGAGGAACAAAGGACCACTATTGTGTAGAATGGTCTTTCGAGTCTAATGTAGCCGGATTACTAAATCATAAGTTAGAGTTAGAACCCATCGGCACGCACCTGACTTTCGAATACATGTGAGTATTGTATAATTATCACTGGCTTCAAAGACGGTGAAGGAAAACATCGTGAGGAAACCGGCATGCCTGAGAGATATTTCTCGAGGGCATGTGATACCAAGTCAAAGGCCAATAGCGGCATTAAAACTCTGACACTAGCTAGGTTAGTCAATAACCACAGGTTAAGAAGAAGAATGAATCAAATTACTTCATTGTTTTTCATTCTTGTTTTAGATTCGTCGGGGCTGTATCAGATTTCGTCCTGCCGTGGGCAGCAGCGTCCGTGGAGGGTCGCTCACTCTGCAATCACAGACGAGCCTACAAATTCTTCACAGATTCCGTGTCACCAAAATGTCACTTTCCTGCTTTCCCGTGCGAAAATTACGACGCCTTCCTCGAGGTAAGTTAATTAAATAAACAAAACAGAGCGATTGCGTAATCAGTATTTCGAGATAACAACGTAAGTAGGAACATACTTTCATATTATAGGAAGTAGGAAATCACGCTCCCTTCACAGCAAGAACTGTTGCGGTGAAGCAGTAATTTAATAGAAAATTGCATTTGAATAATACGATTTTATGAGCTCAAAACAATAGCCCAATTTCATTTTGTTGTGGTAGACCACACAATCAATCTATATAAGTAGATAGTTCTTTTAAAAATGTGGTTATAGGTACTAGCAATCGTAAATAAACTGTTATAACATAACAACATAACATCACGCCTGTAATCCCGAAGGGCTAGGCAGAGGTGTACCTGTAGTACGCCAACATTTCGCCAGTTATGTCAAAGTCCCATGTAATAGGAGACGAGCCTATTGCCATCAATCGGATACAGATCCAGACTCCGTGCTGCTACGAGAAATTCCAGATGGAAAAACCTCTAGCTCAGCAGTAGCGCTTGCGACCACTAGACCAACGAGACAATAAACTGGTTATATACCTCAATATGGCACGTGTTCTTGTTGGGCACACCGAGTTTAGAGGAACTACACATCAACATTTCACATCAACCTGTGGAAATGTAGGTAAAGTGTAGGCGTATATTGAGCTGTCATTCCATACTAATGCCATTGACATTTCACTTTACTCAAGCAAGATATCACTTCACATCACTTCAGGACTTGTGGCTAAATTATAACAACCGCAGGGGTCGATCGAAGGTTAATTGAGCTACGCTTGACTAGGTCGGTCAAGACCCTTCCGCGCCTCGGAAAGCACAGGTCGGACAAAAGAAGAAGACGACGACTTCGGAAGCCCGAAAGTCTGATAACCAGTTTAACCAAGTAGACGAGCGACTGCATGTCAGACTTCCACAACTGGGTAAAATTTGATGAAACCCGTTCATCAAATTTTACCCAGTTACTGGGTTGTGGAGGTCAGCAGTCGCTCGGTGTAAAACACTGGTATTCAGCTGCATCCGGTGAAACTGGGAGCCGACCCCAACATAGTTGGGAAAAGGCTAGGCAGAATGATGATGATCACTTCAGGACTTAATTTGTTTTTTTAATTAATTAATTTTGACTTTGTTCGTCTTACAGGGTCGATGCTTCCCGTGTGACGGACAGCGCCGATGCGGCAACATGGGGTACTACGCAGACCGGTCCTTGGGCCGCGGTCAGCTTTATTTACTCACCAGAGAGGAAGAACCGTTTTGTGGTTGGTATTTACTTCTTTTCTTTACATAATGACAGTTTTTAAGTACAACAACAACAAGTTGATTGCCTAAATATAAATTGCTATTTTCGATTTTTGAACGCTCTGCTCAGCGCAGACAGTTGAAAGTTAAAAAAGTTTAGGCATTAATTTCGGTTTTGGTATGTGTTATAGAAGCGGGCATTAGACTAAGGTTTCGTTGTCTTAACTTATTATTATAATATACTAAATTAACGGAATTATGACCCTAACAGAAACTTCAGATCGATCTAATTTTACTACTTTGAAACGAGGAAAACATCTGCTATTTCTATTTTGATCAATTAAGTAGTTGTTAAACTTTTGCATCAATTTTTTTTACCATAGTATCTGGATAGGACAGACTCTCTGAAATCGCGAAAAAAAATTGTGCAGTGTAGTTGGTTCATATTCATGGGTGGGTCAAAAAAGTAACGTGCATTTTTGGGCATGCTATAATATCTATCTATCTATTTATTTAAATTTATTTCTAGCTCACCAATACCACGTGTCGGTGTGGGCCGTCAGCGGGTCCGGTGACAAGGCCAACTTCGGACGGGTGACGCTTACACTCCACGGGGATTCCGGACTCAACGAGTCCTTCCCCATGACCAAGTACGTAGTAATGTTAGAAATTAAAAAAAACATCACGCCTGTATTCCGGGGGTTTTCCAAGGGTTAGGCCGCCTTCATATTTGCTGCCAGGTGCCACGCGACGGCAGCGCGGCTTCAGCGCTGCCGTCGCGCTGCTTTGTTAATCCATATAAATAAAAACGCGCAACTGCAGCGCTACACCAGCGCTGTGGCCGCGCATCTGTTCATCAATGGACCAGTGATGATGCGAACGAGTTTTTATTCAGACATGAACGAAAATCAGCTTAAACAATTTATCGATGAGGTTAAAACTAAATGTACCTACAACACTATGATGCTCGAACCTAGCGGTTGCAGCGCAGAGCTGTGGCCGCGCTGCCACCGCGCGGCTCGTTGCGGCTAATTCGAAGGCGCCCTTAGACAGACGCTTATCTATGATCCATTTACATATCGTTAATAATGCTTAAGGTCCGATGTAATACAGAATAGGGGGTTGTTGAAAATATTTTCTTGCGGCAATAGCCTAACAGCTAAGGCGTCGCCGCTGTCGGTCTGACGATCGAGAGTTTGAACTCCACCCATTACACTATTTACGTGAACTCGAGACACAAGCATTCTACTAGTAGGTAATTTGCAACCTTCATTGCTAGTAGGTAAGGTTAAAATAAAAACATCGACATTGCACCACGGTAAAAAAAATAAGTAAAGCGGTATAAGCAACTGCTACTACACTGCCTTGTTAGTCTATTGATCACAAACGCTACAATCTGCTGCGCACGAGGTTCACGGTTCAATATTGAGGTCCGGTCGTCCAAAGTGTTTCTGGGTCTTTGCATCTGGAATAGCGCAGCCAGAACTCAATTGGTGGTAATAGGTTCGCCCCCTATTTCATGGGACTTTAACTAACAAAATGTCCTGTACTATAGAAACAACTGTTTCCTAACTCTTCTGAGAATACAGGCGCGAAGATGTGTGTGTATAATCTCAAAAAATCCTGTCTCTATCTGATTTTAGCGAATAAAATCTATCAGAAGCAATAGCTGTAAATACGTAAACTGAATTTTATATAGCATGAACAGGACAACTTGGACACCACAAAACAGTTAACATTTATCTTTCTCCTCAGACGTGAAGACATAGTGAACGGCAGCGCTCGCTTCACGCGGGTACTTGTACCGCATCCGGCACTGGGCGTGCCGCTACGGGCCACCGTGCTGTACGCGGGCTACAACGGATGGCTCAGTGCGAGCGCCAAGTCAATCCACATACACAAGCTACTCATCACCGACAGCTTCGCAAAGACGTGAGCTATTTATTCTGGGATTAGCCAGACACACTTATCAACGAATACCAATTAGTGCTGTATCTAAACCGGGATATAAAGACAGCATATAAAATCCCTTTGTTTTGACCACGTGACTTAGCGAGACACGCTAAGTCACGTGGTCAAAACAAAAGGGAATTGAGCCGTTCTCGATTGTAGAAAGAGAATAGATACGAATCGTTTGTAACTTGGCTAGGGGGGCAGGACTGATAAAAACTTAAATAATAGCTTGCTGTCTTGGGACACTCCGGGCAACTTGTAGTTTGCAAAGAGTGCATGCTTATAGCTTGGCGTAAAGAAAAAAGTTAAACATATTTGGTCATGGATATCTTAAGATACTCCCGCAATCGCGCAATCTCAGTTACATTTATGAGTAGGGGAGAGTGTGCATGAAAGAGCCAGTTTTAAAAACTATTAAAGAAAATCATTTTAGGCTGGTTGTTTTTAAATAAAAATCCCTTTTTTCAGTAATCAGTTTAATAGTTATGGTATTGAAATAAAAAAATAGGTAACAATGCGAGAAATCTGAAATATAGCTACTTAAAAAAAAATGGGAAATTGGCTCTTTCAAAACAACCTGTCAATGAAAGAGCTACCATGTGCCATGAAAGAGCCAGATTCCACTTTGTATAAACAAACTAGTTTCTCAACAATTTTAATATCTCTTTTACACTTATATACTTTATATATATGCATATTAAGTGTAAAAGTACGTTATTTAATCATTAATATAATATAAACTTTTACATTATTAAATTCTAACTTATACTCAAAAATATAATCAAAATTAAATGTAAGTAAAAATCACAGCTTTTGATCAGTCTCAAATAATCATCTTACAATAATCTTAATCATTAATAATACTTTTATAAAACTCTGATAGAACAATTAAAAACATTTTTGGCAAAAGAAATTAATCACTCCTTTGTTACCACAAGACTTGTGTGTCCACCCTTCACATATTTTGCACTGATACCATTCTTCTTTGCTCTGAGAATAGTGTCCATTTCACACAATACAGTTATTTTTATCTTCCTGTAAATAATTCTGTTTTTTTAATTCTAATAAATTTATTTCAAATTCTAATAAATTTATTTCATCATCTGAGCTTGTGTATCATCGTGAAAAGATATGTTGGCGCTACTGTCACTGGAATCATCATGTTTTTTAGAATTTAGTTTTCTTATATTTTGTTTTGTAGTCATTTTCTTAACAATAGGTTTTCTAGATTTAGCTTTACCTTTTTTTTCTTCTATTTCGTTTTTTTCAGGGGTATCCGTGATTATAGCTGAAGACATTTTACGATTGTTAGGTTTAGAATTTTTTCTGGGTCCTGATTTTAGAATTAAAAAAACAGAATTCTTAGCCTTCTTAAAAATTTTCGCCAAATAGGCCCTTGATATACCAAATGATAATGCTGTTTTATTTATGGATTGATTTTCCGCAATCACATCTCGTACAGCCTCTTCTAATACCGCAGTTGTCGGTCTTTGCCGTTTTTTCGGTGCTGAGGCTCGCGAGGACATGTTTTTGTTGTCTGTAAAATTAACAGTATTAAATATGTTTCAAAAATACGGCAATGTTACATTAAAAGCTAGTAGTATATTGAAAGAGCCAGTTTTCGTGTCATGAAAGAGCCGGCTCTTTCATAGACTCGACAGTTGGCTCTTTCAAAACATTTTGTATTAAAAAATATAACCTCAAATTACAGCTAAAACCATAACATCATAACAATAATATTTGCGTAAAATAATGCCAACTATGTGCTTATCAACACAACATATTCATTTTGTCAACCTATGCTTTACACCTCTTGTTAAAAAAACTTAAGTAAACACAAAAATACTTACATTTTGCCTTCAAAATTTTCAATTCAGTCCTACGACGCCATTTGATATTCTAGAACTGTCAAATGTCTGTGGATGGCAGCTGTCCAGTGTTGCCATACAAAGAGTACAATTGAATTATGGTAGGATTTTGTTAAGTGGGAGATAAACGCATCGGCTCTTTCAAAGCCTGGCTCTTTCATACACACTCTCCCCTATGCCACCAGACTATTTTTCCGTAACATCACTACACTATTGTTTAGCAGTACCTCATAGAATATACCTTTTTTTCATTAATGTATTTCATTGATAGTTACACAGTTAGTCCCTTGTATTGGTGGACTTATCACAAGATCGTAATACAAAAGTGGGTTAGTACGAATACAGCAGAACACACGCTAGCATTCTTCTGGCTAAAAGTTCTATTTTAACAAATAGAAGTACATTTAACTTTTTCCTTTCGCAGTTCTTCATTTTGCAAGAAAGGAATCCAGTTACTATCTGAAGAATCAATCGAAATGCCACTCTATCCTGGCGATTGTGAAATACAACAGGTATTTAAACTTATTATTTTGTTATTTGTTCCCGAACCTGCTTTCCCGCTCAAAGATACAAGATTATTTATCATATTCAAATTTGTTATTTAGGATAACGATCCATCAAATGCGACCAGCAGCACCCACGAATACTTCACTAACAAGGAAAATACAACGAAAGAAGAGGGCAACACCATCGACCCTGTTGACAACGAACTGCCTGAGGACTCGCCGCAGCGGCCTTTCACCCTCGTGGACACCTACGAGTGGACGGGCGGCGAAAATACTGGCAGAGCCTTCGGAATGACGAACACCAAGACTGCCCCCAGTGGGGCCATCGAAATCGCCGAACCAGTGCTCCGACCGCGTCTACGAAAAACACCTCGACAGCGAGCAGACTCTCCAGACGACCAGGAGATATCTGAACCATTACTAAGAGCAACTCGACCACCGAGAACGACAACAGTATCTCCATTGATACGAAAAGCTAAGAACTACGACATGTCCACTACACCCACCTACGAAACAGTAACGTGGGGCGAGCGAGCAGAGAAAGAAGAATCCGGATTCGTAGTACAGTTCCTACCGTCTAGACTGGCGTCGTTCATCTCAAGAGCTGAAAGATATGCCAGAGATACTCTCCTACCTCTAGTGTCAGCCTATGCACCGCGCTTGCCAATATTCGGTTCCCGAGAGGTGCCGAAACCAACTGCGAGGTTTATTCCCACCGAGGATATAAATGTGACAAGTTCCGTGCCAGTGCCAACGCCTACTTTAGAAATGAAGATTGCGACATTGCGGACAGTGGGGCCGCCGGGGATAAAGCGTGAAGTTGAGTCGCCTGAAGACCCGGAGATACCAGTGACGACTACAACGACTACGACAAGTACTACCAGTACAACAACACCGCCGTCGACGACGTCAACGGAAAGAATTCGGGCGTCTCCCACTGAGATGTTGAAAGTAGTCGCTGGACCGTCTGCGTCTACTAGTACAGCCTTACCACCAGTAGCTTTGAGGAGTGAAGGTGAGAAGATCGTGATCGTGTACCCAAGCAATGCTAGAGACGTGAGAAAGATTAGGTCGCACTCGTACCCTGAGGAGCTACAGTTCGAAGCCCTGTACAGGCACACTGGGTCGCCCACTGACCTGCATGTGGACCTCCCCACGTTCACCCCGCCGACCTCCTCGCCCGCGCCCACTACTACATCATCACCAAAAAGTGAAGCGAGATACATTCCAGTAGGCTACATCAAGCCAGGAGACGAAGTAAACTCAAAGGCTACAGAAACGTAGCAAAGTCTTGAGACTGTATGGTACCTATTTTTGATTTTGTAAATATAACAATCTACAAGATTAGTATTTTTGTACATACATTTTTATGTTTTTAAAATAGCAACTACAAAACGTACATTTAGTAGTTAAATTGACTGTTCTCAGTAAAAAGTTGTTTATTTCTGTTGTTAATTATTGAAATGCCTGAATGAAATTATTGTTGTGTAAATAACTTTAGGTCTAACATAGAATAAGAAACATTTTTTATAAAATAAAAACTTATTTATTATACAATTCCACTATTTTCTTGAACTTCCATAACATTCGGTGGAACAATTTATCATCAACTTAACTGAACTTCCTGAATACATAACAAAAATAAATCATTCCTTTACTTAAAAGAAAAATCTGAGAAATGCTATTGTATGATATGATTCAAATTAACTTATTTTTATTGCTACCAAATAATAAAAAATATCACAAGAATAGTGTCAAACTAAAATTAATGGAAACATGAGGATTCAAAATGTCTTATTGGAAATACGTAGCAGTGCAATACTGTCAAGTCGATACAGTTAAACAATAGAAATGTGATCTTTGCATGAAACCCTTAAACAAACTACATGAAACATTCGATGGAAGTGCGATATATCGACAGTTTATATGAAAAAATCCTCAATAAAGGCGTCCACATAGTTTGTTCTAGAGTGGTTGTTCTATATAATTATATCACACAGAAGCAACAGCAAAGAGAGTGCTAACACGATTATATACGGCTCAAGGTATGTCAAGTAAGCTCGTTTTTCTGCCTAGTAGTGTTGGCTCATTTTGGATACATATCCAGACTAATTCTAGTAACAGCTCAAATGAAATTGAGATAAGCAACATATGCAGCAAAAATATGACCGTTTAAAAGAATATTAATATATTTAGACAATTAAATCATCACAAAACAGCAGCTCATAAAACAGTCGTAATTAAATATACCTCGTCTTAGCACTCCATTTGTTCACTACTCTGTGGCATCTGTGGGTGTTCTCTTAGTTTACTTCATGAATTTATCGGAGTGTTGCGTGAGGATGCGGGCTGAAGACTTGGCGTCGAGGAACAGAGTGTGCACGGACGTGATGTGGGCGGGAGTGATGCGCGTCGCGCCGTCTGCGCGAGCGGCCAGGGACGCGGGCGTCAGGAGCTGGGCTGCGTACCTGGTGATTTACCATTCACTCATGATATTTCGTGACTAATACGCGAAACTTACTCAAACACGAAAGTAAAGAATTAATATGCAACGCAAAGAAAACCGATATAATGCGCAAACGTAGACACTTTTCAGTCTTGTGACAGATACATGCTACCGCTGAAAATTTGATTTTTATATGTTGTGTTGTTGCTTCCACTTAATACATACAAATGACGATCCAAAAGTGTTTGGTGTGCCATGTCGGCAACAAAAAGCGTCTATGTTTGCGCAGCGCCTAACCGAAGAACATTTAGTAATATCGCAAAGCGAAGGAACACTAACCGGCAAGTGCACAGCGCTAATGAAATTTGAAAATTATGGTAAGTTTTTTCTTCATACTTTATTACTGGGTATTAAAAGTATTAATTGATTACCTTAGAGTACTGTTAGCTCCTACTTCTGACAGTGCAGTAAGAGCTTCCTCATCAATGGCAATTCCTTCTGTCGACGCTCGCAGTTTCAAAATCTGAAACATACCAATCATTATTGTATTTCTATCATTTAAAACATTTTGAAACGAATAACAGGAAGTATAAACACTACCACACAATAATGTGGCTTTTTTCCATTGACATAATGTTGAAATTAGAATGATTGAGAAGTGCTTGTGAAATCCAACAGCTTTAATAAAAACGTATGCTTACCTGCAAGAGCTCGGATTTGTTGTATGGCAGAGTGCGTATGATAAGCAGTCTGTCAAGAAGATCAAGTGGGATTCCATGTGGTGAAATAATGTCCTCAGTACCTCTGAAAAACACAGCACAATCATATAACTATAATTACTTTATTTAAATTCTCATTCAATAAAAACACATATTTGGTTATAAGTAGGTACTTCTTTTATTATTGAACTGACTAAAAACTTAATTTGTACATAAGATCATAGATTTCCCACGCACAAAGGTATTATAAACGGACAACCAGTCCAGCCAAAAAGATACTACAGAATACGTTATATCCGGATTCTACTGTATTGGTATACATATTTTCTATTGAGCAACTGGCCCTCTGACCTCTATAAAGCACTTTGGGAAGACTGGTAGACAGAATCTGGCTTTGACGCCTAAGATTTATTTAGTCCCTCTCACATGTTAAAAAAATATTAAACAATCAAATTACCTTATTTGGCATTTGCCTCTATTGGTAGCAAAGATAACTATGGGTGCAATAGCAGACTCCAGGGCTCGATGTAGATATGTGAATGTTTCGATATCTAACATGTGTACCTAGAATTTAAAACAAAGTTATAAGTATAAACAATACTTGAAAAACAAGTTACCATAGTTAACACACACAACACACAAGTAACAGACACACATACATAAGCCAAGACAGGAACATCATCTGCCTAGCCTTTTCCCAACTATGTTGGGGTCGGCTTCCAGTTTAACCGGATGCAGCTGAATACCAGTGTTTTACATGGAGCGACTGCCTGTCTGACCTCCACAACCCAGTAACTGGGTAACATGATACCCCTTGGTTAACAGGAACATTTATGAAAATACTAATTACCTCATCTATGAAAAGAACTCCAGGTACCAATTCAGCTATTCCTTGATCTATATATTTGTTTACTACTTTGTTGATTTCTTTCCTCAGTTTATCTGTAAAAAATGGACATTGTTAGGTAGTGAGCACTGTATGCCTTAAATTACGCAGCGCGGAATGTGAGCTCTAAATTACGCTCAGATATGGTGCATGCCATGCATGCATAAACAAAAAATATAGAATGGTGTTATAGTAAAAAAATATAGGGGAAACTTAGAACATATTAAAGTCTTCACTTGCTGCATGCGTAGCATGATCATCGAAGTGAAGAAATGGGTTTTGCCGTCGGAAGAATTGAGAAACTGAAAGATTTCCTCCGTCTCTAGCAACAATATCAAGACTGAAGTGAAGAAATGTGTTTATACTTCAGTCGATAAGAGTCTAGAATTTCGAGTATGATTTCTACAATAATCAGAAGATTTTTTTCTCATATCTGTTTCTTTGTTGACAAAACCTTTTCTTATGTAATCATGCTACGCGTGTCGGTGGCGACTATTTGACACAATCTGCTACGAGGGCTATTCGCCCACAGAGTTCCGTAACTTGGCAGGAAGAGATTATTAATGTTGCAATGTTAACTGTGACAAATAGTATGTTTACCAGTAATCTCAGTCTTCTTTGGTTTCATGAGCTGCCCCATCATGGACATGATGTCTTGTCCACCCTGCGGCTTAGCATTGGCACAATCCAAGTCATGCAGTGTGACATCCTGGACGACTTCCTTCTTTTTGTGGACATCGCCTTTCGGCAGTGGCACATATTCTTCAGCCTAGATAACAAAATCAGAATTAATGTTACAGTAGCTGCTGTACAAACTGTTTTTTTCAACCTATACTGAACAAAAGATGTGAATATACATATAGGGTGACTGCCCTGGTAATTAGTGACCGATACTTAAACATTGTACTCATGAATACGAATAACTTTCCCAAAGAGACTTTTTCTTATACTCATTTACTTTCAATTAATTCAATTACGACAGTATTGCACAACGGGAGCGGTGGGGGTGGCGGGGGAGCGTTTGACGCTACTACTACTAGTACATTTTGCCCTTCCTGAGGTCAGACTATTAGCTGATAGATCGTGTCGATTCGTGCCTACTGTGATCGATCACAGTACACGCGGGAATTTCAAACTGAGTTTTTTTTATTGTGTTATACATATGTTATTATGCATAAAAAAAAAGTTTCTTTGGGAAAGTTTATCGAAATCATGATTACAATCACGTGTATAAGTATCGGTCACTAATTACCAGTCACCCTATATAGAGGTAAGAGGAACAGGGTGTAAAGTTCCTCATCCTCCATACAAAAGGGAGGATCCTCTGACTGGAAAGGTGTTGTGTCTGGTGGGCTACTACTGCCCAGTGGTTGTTATTGGGATCTTGTGTAAGTTCAATTGCGCGGACAACTTTAACATTGTGATGTAGGACATCAGTATTTAGTTTGTATGTGGCGAGATAGATGTCGCTACAAATACTTTATTTTTATTTTCGTGCTGGCATCATATTCGACTTTATTCAGACACAGACAAAGTTTAAGTTTCTTCCCACAAATAATCATAGTACCTCAAGATCAAACTCAGTGGCAAAAGTATCACTCCTTCCCTGCCTCTTCACTGCGCCGGAGTTGGCTTCAATGTAGATGACGTCACCCACTTCTACTTTTTCTTTCTGTAGTGACTCGTAAATGGTGGGATCTAACTTCAGTTGCTTGGTGCCTTTAGCTGTCTTAAGCCCAATAATGACATGTGATACTGTCTTACCGTAACCTGTAGACAAATAATTAAAATTACTCCAAGCTGAAGCTTTTACACAATCAAAAGTATTGACTAGTCCAAACAGAAATATCTTTGACCATCAAATCAAGACCATTTCTTCATAATATTTTTTTTTACATATTAGGAATATCTTGTGTTTTGTTGGTATAAATGTTTAAAGTGACATACACAAACAGCCAAACCCAGAATAACAATCTGTAATCCATAGGAATGTCTGTCCGTTACGAGGATTGAACCTGCAACAGCCAGCACAACAGCCAATAGCTTAGCCCCTGCACCAACCGTGTGTTCCATAATAAAAAAGTATATCTGTTAACCAGCAGCGCCAGTAACAGAATGTAAGTAGGTACAAATTACAAACCTCCAGCCGGATTTTCAGTTTCAACAGGGGTGAGTTCAGTGACCTCTCCTTCATATACTTCTTTGGTCTCGCGGATACGTAGGCCTATGGCACGCCGGAAATTTTCCATCAATACCTCTGTTTTCTTAATTTCTGTACTGAAAACCTCACTGCCAACCATTGGGCAAAATGGCACCTGTGGATTTAAAGATTGTTATAATATCAGGCTCAAAATTTAACAGGTTCGAGAGAACCTGAACCCTCCTCGAACCTGTTAAATTTTGATTTTTGCTGCAGCATTAGTAGCTAACTATCATCAGTGTCCTACTGATTATGCTGGAACACAGGCCTCCTTTCTATGAGACTATCTGTAGTTTGCAATACTCCATCCCAAAGACTCCATAGACTAAGCGTAGATTTATACATGTCATGTTTTAAGAAAATAGTAATAAGACATTTGGTTACTTTACCATTTAGAGAACAGTGAAGAAGAAATGAATTACACAGAGTTGAGTGCTTGGCCAGGTTGATTTCACAATCTACAAATCATAAGCTAGGGCCACCAGTTTATTCAGGTTCAGAACAGCATGTATTCTTTATCTGAATCAACAAACAAGTTACAAACCCTTTTAAGCAATATCTGGAATTTCTCAGCCCAGAGTCTGGATTTGTGTCCGATTAATGGCAATTGGCTTGCCTCCTATTTACATGGGGCTTAAATATAACAGGCATCATAAATGATATTAATTTATGTAAATAACATGTTGTGATGGCCCAAAAGGTTAAGGAGTCTACCTCTCATGCACGAGGTTGTGGCTCAAATCCGGGCAAGTACCAATGTGACTTTTTCAATTCATATGCACTTTCTAAGTTTTTCTTAGATATCATTGACTGATTCAGTGAAGGAAAACATTGTGAGGAAACCTGGACTTATAGTTAATATAAGTTTGAAATCGCCAATCTGCCTTGAGCAAGCGTGGTGATCAATGCTCGAGCCTTCTCTGTATGAGAAGAGGCCTAAATTGCCCTGCAGTGGGACAGTAACAGGCTGGTATTATATTATTATTATATTTATGTAAAAGTTATGTTATGTGTTGTTATAACCATGTTGTCTTCTATATCTTACTAAGATTGTATACATAGTTTGCTCACTTTGGTACCCAATTCCTGTGCTATAGCCAATGCAATCGCAGTTTTTCCAGTGCCCGGTGGTCCAGCCAACAGTAATGCACGGCCAGCCATCTTCTTGCTTCTGATCATATCTACCACTATTCCTGCAGCCTAGAAACATAGTCATGCTATAAATCTATGTATTGTACTATCTATTAAATTAACATGTTGGGGATAACAGTTTTTCATGTTTTTCATATTTATGATCCATTGATTACTAGTTGTGAACGTTTCCATGGCAAAACACGTTCACATATTCATAATTTCATTCACTATTTCGAACCATGTAAGAAAGCTATCAATAAAATTGTTATTGATCTATCGAAGATAGCCGATAGGAATCCATGGTAACCAAAAAAACATAACCTCAAACATGGATCGATACTGCAGAAACATCTAGATTTTCTAAATTTATTGAACAATAATTTGTGAAAAATATTAATTTACTGCATTATTTAGCAATCTAATAAAGAATGTACCTCTCTCGCAGTTTCCTGACCCACGAGACCGGCTGCCATTTGAATGGGAATGCCATTTTCGTCCAAACCCAAACCTTTTATATGACTGTGAGCTGATATTCTTTGGGTTTTAGCGGTACTCTTCACTTCCTCAATCTTCATTTTGTATAACTACTGGTAAATAATGGTACAAAGAATGTTGAAATTAATACAAGTCACACTCGTCGGTTAATATTCTTCTAGTCGGCACCACAACAAACTGATGGATGAATGAATATTTTAGTGTTGTCAACTGTCGAGATTTCGAGAATAGTAAAGGAACATAAAAGATCTATTTGAAATAGTTTCGTTGATTCCTCTGTTACCGGTACTTTTAGGATGAACTTGGATAATTGGATTGGATGCCACTCCAAAATTATGGTTTATTGCATTTTCTTAATATATTGCAACACCATCGTTTAGCAATAGATACTCATCGTTGGGCCAATAGTCTCCGAATTCCGAATGAAACTACATTGTATTGTAGTGTTACATCCAGACTGATAAACGGACAGATAAGTTGTGGGCATGATGAAATTGTAAGGAAAAAAGTATCCCTCAAGCACCCATACGTCAACTACTCAGTTGAACTCAGTGTTCAGTACTCAGTAGTATTGTAATGTAAAAGGTTAATATTTTAATTGCATTTTAAATTCTCAAAAGTAGGGATTTAAAAAAAAAACGCTGGCAACAGCGATTTCAGCATCGGACAAAAAAACGTTTCATTATTACAAAACGTGATCGCTGATCCAGCCTTTCAGCCAATTAATAAAAAACAGAAAATGCATAAATAGATGTATGCAAACAATGTTGTGGAATTTAATTTTACTGAAAAAATCAAGAGAAGTTAAAAATTCTCTGAAAAGTCCGTAATCACCCTACTAAAAATAGTTATAAAATCAGATTTGCGTTGAACTGCTTAGAACGAAACGTTACAAATTCTACAGCTGACCTGTCAGCCATTAAATGTTAAAAAATATTGTTCCTATGCTAAGCATTAGAAATATCAATATTTATCAGTGTTTATAAACTTCTATTATAATAATGTTGCATCAGTGTACATTCTGTAAATAGATTTACAGTATTTACGAAGCAATGTGGTAAGAAGGGAGTGCTGTAAAAGTTTTAACTTGGTGCATAAACTACACGAACGCTGAAATGGAGTATTCGGCACAGAATTTAGAATATGCAGTTTCTGTATTCTACAATGGGGAGCAGAGTGAAAGAGCAAAAGCCCACGCGTGGCTCACAGCTGCGCAGCGGGTCCCGCAGGCTTGGAACTTCGTGTGGGAATTACTTCAAACCAGCAAGGTATTGTACTGACTATGCATAACATCTGTTAATACTTAAGAGGTAAGATCTTTAATGGTTTCATGTCTTCTACACCGATAACTTACGTCTGATATTTGACTAAATATCATAACTGAAATTAGCAAATATTTTGTTTGTTTGTTTTTGCCATGTACTCCTTTTATAACTAAGAAATTGATTTCAACAAAATAGAAAGCATGCCATGTGTTGAGGATTTCTATCAATATGGGCACATGTTATAAGTATTCTAGCTAACACTTTCATATATTATTACCACAACATGAGCCATTTTATTTCTTACTAGCAGAAATCACACGGTTTCACCGAAGTACATAGTTCCAGCTCCCAACGGTGAAAGTGTTTTAAATTTGTCCTGTAGTTACCAAAGCCTATTTAAAGCAAACAAACAAACAATCAAATCTTTTCTCCTTATAATATTAGTAGAATGACAGCGTTAATTCTTACATTTAGTAAGGAAAATAGATGTAAAATGTTCAACTAATAAATGATTTCTTGCAAAATTTATTGTTCTATTTAGTAAAGAAAATAGATGTAAAATATTCAACTAATAAAAATAAACTCTTTTTTTACCCAGTTCAATGATTTTTTTTCAGGGTACAGAAATTCAGTTTTATGCAGCAACAACACTCCACACGAAAATCCTCCGGTGCTGGAATGAGGTGCCCCCTGAGAGCTATGATGAACTGAAAGATAAATTGCTACAGGCTGTGTTTACATACTCCAAGGGACCTAAGATTGTTACTAATAGATTATGTATTAGTGTAAGTATCAGCTAAATGATGTACCTAGAACTTATAAACTATAGCATCTAAAAAAATTATGAATGGATCATGTAATTTTCACACATTGCCATGTAGTCTCAAACTAAACAGAACTTGTGCTATGAGTACTAGACAACTGATAAACATATATATATATTTCTAAGTACATGCATATTATAAACTAGCACACGTCATGTGGTTTCACCCGCGTAGTTCCTGGTCCTGTGGGAATACAGGGATAAAAAGTAGCCTATGTCACCCGGGGATAGTGTAGCTTCACGGCTGTGAAAGAATTTTTCAAGTCGGCCCAGTAGTTTCGGAGCCTATTCAATGCAAACAAACAAACAATCAAACCTTTACTCTTTATAATATTAGCATAGATAAATTACACCCAGACACAGAACAAGTAATTATGCTCCTCACACAAACATTTCTTTTGGGCCGACAGGACAGTCCAAGATCTTTTAATTTATGTTTTAGTTTTTGTGTCATAAGCATATAGCAATTATTCTTGAATTGCAAATTATAGTTTGATTTGATTAACTAAGAAAATTTAGTAGAATAATTGGGGGCTTTGTGTATATTCAATAACATGATCTGTTGGTCATATATAACAAAATTATGTTTTTTTCAGTTGGCAGCATTTATCCTGCAACAAGGAACAGTGGACTTGGCTACAATACTAAGGCCTTTATCTACTGTAGAGAACACATCACTATTATTGGAAGTTCTAACTGTGATACCTGAAGAAGTAAGTTTTTGTGTTATTATATTTTGTCACTTGAAACAGACTTTCAACCACAAGAGTTTAATCTTTCAACTGAGGTAATTAGAGACACAATAGAAAGACAATGACAGGCGGACACCGGTGTCCTCTCGGGGATTCATGAATTAATATCATTATTTAAAAGTATGAGGTCTTTTGTACAGTCTGAACCAAATAATTTATTTCAGTAAGATCATAAAGGGCAGTTTTTAACCCCCAATACAAAAATAAGGGTTGTTATAAGTTTTGACCATCAAACTTGTAAATTAAATTATGATTCTAGTGGCCCTTTCCAAGAGGGAAGGCTTCCTATGCAGAAGAATGAGGTAGCTGGCTCAAAGATGTGTATTTGGGTTCATATTCAGGTCTATTTTTGGGGCTGGGGGAGACCTAGAGTCTATGGGGTGGGGAATCCTTGTGGTTATGAGATTTGCCAGATGGACCATATTGCTAAGTGTCAGCAATTATGATAAAGATTAAAGATAGTTCAATTAAAATTTGTTTTGTATCTAAGTGCAAATTACTAATACAGTTATGTTATGAATGTGAACATAAATAATTACTAGTATTAAAAATACTGACACACACACACACTAGCACTGGTATTCAGCTGCATCCTGTTTAACTGGAAATTGATCCCAACATAGTTGGAGTTTCAAAAATAAATCAATAATGAAATAAGTAAAAATGCATGTTGACTTTTTCTTCTTTTCATTGATAAGCAATCATTTATTTTTTATTTGCAGTATAATAGCATGACTATGGGATCGTCGCTAAGAAGCAAGAACCGCACAGCACTGCAACAGGCTTGTCCAGCAGTTTTAGATGACATGCTCCGATGCTTACAAACTGTTTTCAAGTAAGTATTTTTTACTATTGTTAAATTGGTTTCATTAATATTATAACGAAGTAAAGTTTGTGAGTTAGCAATGTTGTAAGGGGTAATCTCTGGAGCTACTGAACCGATTTTGAAAGTTCTTCGACCAATAAAAAGTCACATTATTGGCTATATTTTTTTGACACTAAGTGGGTGGAGGGGGATGTTAGAGTATGCAATGCATGCGGAAAAAACGGTGAACGAGGTGCTAGTATTATGTAAAAGGCTAGGCAAGGCTAGAAAAGCCTTGTCTAGAATGGTAAGCACATTACTGTATAAAGCGTGCCCATCACCAGGGGATTTATTGCACTCACCTATGTGTCCCCCATTGGCATTTTGTTGTCTGCTGTCATGCGGTTGTCTCAAGAAACTATCCTCTTGAAAATGTTACACTGTTTCTTTATGTGTTCTCAGCACGGAATACAGCACGGAGTCTCCTTCCGAGCAGACGGTGCAGTCGTGGGTGACGGCGGCCACGTGCGCGTGCAGCTGGCTCACGCTGGGCGGCGAGGACGCGGCCGAGCACGCCTCGGGCGCGCTGCCCGACCGCATGCCGCTGTGTCGCGCGCTGCTGGCCATCGTGCATCTCTTGTACACGTGAGTCTCCTTCCGAGCAGACGGTGCAGTCGTGGGTGACGGCGGCCACGTGCGCGTGCAGCTGGCTCACGCTGGGCGGCGAGGACGCGGCCGAGCACGCCTCGGGCGCGCTGCCCGACCGCATGCCGCTGTGTCGCGCGCTGCTGGCCATCGTGCATCTCTTGTACACGTGAGTCTCCTTCCGAGCAGACGGTGCAGTCGTGGGTGACGGCGGCCACGTGCGCGTGCAGCTGGCTCACGCTGGGCGGCGAGGACGCGGCCGAGCACGCCTCGGGCGCGCTGCCCGACCGCATGCCGCTGTGTCGCGCGCTGCTGGCCATCGTGCATCTCTTGTACACGTGAGTCTCCTTCCGAGCAGACGGTGCAGTCGTGGGTGACGGCGGCCACGTGCGCGTGCAGCTGGCTCACGCTGGGCGGCGAGGACGCGGCCGAGCACGCCTCGGGCGCGCTGCCCGACCGCATGCCGCTGTGTCGCGCGCTGCTGGCCATCGTGCATCTCTTGTACACGTGAGTCTCCTTCCGAGCAGACGGTGCAGTCGTGGGTGACGGCGGCCACGTGCGCGTGCAGCTGGCTCACGCTGGGCGGCGAGGACGCGGCCGAGCACGCCTCGGGCGCGCTGCCCGACCGCATGCCGCTGTGTCGCGCGCTGCTGGCCATCGTGCATCTCTTGTACACGTGAGTCTCCTTCCGAGCAGACGGTGCAGTCGTGGGTGACGGCGGCCACGTGCGCGTGCAGCTGGCTCACGCTGGGCGGCGAGGACGCGGCCGAGCACGCCTCGGGCGCGCTGCCCGACCGCATGCCGCTGTGTCGCGCGCTGCTGGCCATCGTGCATCTCTTGTACACGTGAGTCTCCTTCCGAGCAGACGGTGCAGTCGTGGGTGACGGCGGCCACGTGCGCGTGCAGCTGGCTCACGCTGGGCGGCGAGGACGCGGCCGAGCACGCCTCGGGCGCGCTGCCCGACCGCATGCCGCTGTGTCGCGCGCTGCTGGCCATCGTGCATCTCTTGTACACGTGAGTCTCCTTCCGAGCAGACGGTGCAGTCGTGGGTGACGGCGGCCACGTGCGCGTGCAGCTGGCTCACGCTGGGCGGCGAGGACGCGGCCGAGCACGCCTCGGGCGCGCTGCCCGACCGCATGCCGCTGTGTCGCGCGCTGCTGGCCATCGTGCATCTCTTGTACACGTGAGTCTCCTTCCGAGCAGACGGTGCAGTCGTGGGTGACGGCGGCCACGTGCGCGTGCAGCTGGCTCACGCTGGGCGGCGAGGACGCGGCCGAGCACGCCTCGGGCGCGCTGCCCGACCGCATGCCGCTGTGTCGCGCGCTGCTGGCCATCGTGCATCTCTTGTACACGTGAGTCTCCTTCCGAGCAGACGGTGCAGTCGTGGGTGACGGCGGCCACGTGCGCGTGCAGCTATTTAAGTCTTTTTACACATTAATAATCTTATTAATACTTATTCATACCAAGTTTTTTTAAACAGAATAGCTTAAAAAACGTATAATTATAAAAACTAGATTAAGCACCTCCCCATGAAGTTATGCAGTAGGTAAGAACATAGGTAGGTATTATGGCACAGTACTGACTGTCTTAATCTCGTAATTTACTATAAGCACAGTATAAATATTAATACAGTAGGACGACGCCTTTGATCTCTGGAAAAATGCCGACAACTTCTACACGCGTAAGACTTGAATAATACCTCCCGCACTACGAACATGGTTTTGTTCGCAGTGCGGGAGCGGCTTTCCCTCGTCTCGCCCCTCACACCCCGCACGATTGCCCTGTCTAGACGGCTTCGTCGGACGACTGTATTTTTTTAGACTGTGCTGTCCAGGTTTCCTGACGATGTTTCTCGTTCACCGATGTCAATGATGTCTAAGATAAACTTAGAAAGTACATATTATGAATTGAAAAAGTCACATTAGTACTTGCCAGGATTTGAACCGCAACCTCGTACTATGAGAGGTAGGTGCCTTCACCTCTGGCCATGACGATTTATTTAGGCACTATCCAATGTATTATTTATTTTCATATATATTAGACAACAAAGAATTTTGTTTGACGTTTGGGCAAAAATTTTAGATTCCAATACGTATCTTTGACTTGTTACCAGATGGAACCCAGCAGTGAGCGACTCGCCGCTGGACGCGTGTGAAGCGTGCCTGTCTGCGGTGCGGGCCGCGGGTGGTACAGCGGCTGCAGCGCGCTACCCCGCTTCAGCGCTGCAACTGCTGTCCGACCTTGCAGCGCTAGCGGCGCCACTCATGACGAGGGACAACGTGCCTAACTCTATAAATGAGGTATTATTGATAATTTATATCTTTTTTTTTAAACATACAACTATCAATACAGTGACCCCTTGCAATAGTGTAGTGACAGACTACTCTAATAACTATTAGTCTAACGTATTATTTAACAGACAAAAGTCTCCGATTTTACACAAAAGGCGGCCCGGGTGTATTCACTTAGTGTACAATAAAAGAAAGGATTTAGTATGGGTTAATAACTTTTATTGCTATGCTGAATCGCAAAATAGTAAATTCTGAAACGTGAGTAAATTCTGAAACGTGAAGAATTGTTGCAAGCATCGATTAAATAAGATTCCAAGTTATTTAGGGTGGATTGTGGGTTCATTTATAAACATTCAATTCAGATACACAAACAGGCAGACCCGGTACCAACTATTTGTAGGTCATACAAATATTTACCTATTTCTGGCGGACCAAACCAGCGACGCGAGCGCAGCAGCCAATCTCTTAACCACTCCGCCAGCCGAGCCATTCTTAAAAAAAACCCGCAAACATTTTGTATTTGTTATCAGGAGCTGCTGGCCGCCCTGATAACGTGTTGCGTGTCGCTGGGCGAGTGCCACGCGCACACGCTGGTGCGCGCCGCGGAGAGTGCGGACGGCTCGGACGCAGCGAATGGCGCGCGGCAGCTCATAGAGCTGGTGCTGGCTGCGCAGGCCGCGCCCGGGCATTACCCTCTGCACGAGACCAGGTCCAACCTCACGTTTGGGTTCTGGTATACAATACAGGTGAGCTTTTGTGTTTATTTCACCGTCATAGCACAAGTATGGTCAAAATAATATTTACACTAAAACCACCTTTACTGCTAGGACATAAGAGCGTGTTCAAACCCAATTTGTTGCCTCTGATGTGCTTTTGACTATATAGAAATTCTATACTATAGGGGTAGCAATCTAAGAAGTGCATTTTGACGTTTCTCTCTTTTTGTGTCGCTCTAACTTTGTATGTACAGACGCCAGCACATCAAGTTACCCCAATGTGTCAAATTTTCCCAATTGAATATGAACCCTATTCTGTTTGGCATAAAAACGAATTTGACACATTGGGGTAACTTGATATGCTGGCGTCTCTGTACAATAAAGCGATATTTTTCAATAATCAGTTTTACCAATCCAAATACAATAATTTGTCGATTACGATTCCTTAATTATTTAAATCGATATGTGTCAAGAATCGGATTTTGTAGCAACTATTTTTTTTCACCACCCGTCACTAGGTACTTATATTTTTTTTTCTAAATACCAAAATACACCTCCACCCGTCACTAGGTACTTATATTTTTTTTTCTAAATACCAAAATACACCTCTTACACAACTTTAATTGGTATTATAAAGAGGTAGATAAATTTTGTGAGTTTGTGACCTTGTAGGTGGTTATCTCTTGATCTCCTGAACAGATTTGGAGAATTCTTTTACTAATAGAAATCCACAGTATTTGTGATTGTCATAGGCTATATTTTATTTTAAAAACTTCGAAGGGGTGGAGGGGATATTAGCGCACAAAATGCACACAGATGGAGTCGCGATCGCAGTGCTAGTATATAGCTATAAGATAGATGAGCTATACCTTTCCAGTATAAGCTGATCTCGTATTGTATAGTATTCCGTACAATGCGAGGTCAGTGCAAACTGGAAATGTGCTTGATGTGTAGTGATGGCTACATGGGTTCCCTAAGCCGAATATATCTTTCATGTGCCATATTAACACTATTGTCTAATAATCTAGTGTCTATATTTATTTTCAGGACGAAGTACTAAACCTAATGGACGGATCAAGCGAAATCCACCCGATATGGCGGCAAGTGTTCTCTCGACTGCTTGCGACGCTTGTGAGCAAGTCGTCAGCTCCCGCCGATGTGTCGATGTCCAAGGACGACCTCGAGCTGCTGCGCTGTTACCGGCAGGACATCGCCGACACTGTGGTCAGTACTTACACGATGGATAAGATAAGATAAGATAAGATCATTTATTTGTTCAAAACATAAGTATACACATATGTAGTTTCTGCCTACCCCTATGGGAAAAAGGCGTGAGTTTATGTATGTATGTATGTATGTATAAGTATACACACATGGCATGCAAGATGTTACATAAAATTATACTTAGGACAGTTATGTTTTGTCTTAACGGCGTACAAATATTTTTTTGACGGTTTTATCCATCAATGCAATTAAAATGTCAAATTAAAATTAAATGAATCAATAAGAAAACAATGTTAATAGGGTACTTAAAATAAAATTATGCTATAGAATAATGTCAAAACCACGTCATAGCAATCAAGAATAATTTACTAATATTTTTTTAATAATTTATCTACTTTATGTCACATGACTCAGATTAATTTACTTAAAATATTATTGTAACATTAATAAACATCACAAAAATCAAAATTGTAAAACAGAAATGTAAAATTTTTGGAAGGGGCATCGAACCACATCCAGCACGCGTAGCATCACCGATCATGTAGAAACGCCACGTCGACGTTAAAATCGACAAAATGACAGCTGGTTGAAACATTTCTGCCGATTATATATAAAAAACTTGAGTGGTGTCAAAGGACACCCGTATGGAACGAAGTTATATAGTTAGTTATATTATTATTTGTTATATGTACAAAAAACCAAAAAACACTCAACAAAAATAATCGTCGCGACACCACACTGTTCAATGCGAAATAGAAAGACGAAACGAAAATAACTGGCTTGCTTTCTATGAGAGAGAGAGAGAGAGAGACAGACACAGACAGAGAAACATAAATTTATGTCATAGAAGTTACAACTTCCGGTCTTAATCCTCTCTCTCTCCCTCCCCATCCCTCCCCTCCCCATTTCCCCCTCCCTCTCTCCCCCTCTACACACTCCCTCCCTCCCTCCCCCTCCCACCCCTCCCCTTTCCCTGTCCCAACAACTGGCACACACACAAAACAAACACACACACAACAGAGAAACACGCGCACGCCGCACGGCCCACAACTATAGCAAAAAGTGTCGTTACAACTTTTAGACTTCTTTTTTTCCGTCTAGCCCTCTTTCGCAACGCGCGTTAAGGAACTTCGTTCCAATGACAGCAAAAAAAAAACTTAGAAATTAGGAAAAGACGACGAAAACATGTGCCTTAATGTACAATTACCCACACATTTCATGTTAAAGCTGTTTGTTGAAATTGTGAGTTTATAATATTTATTTATTTAAATATTGTCATCAGATGTACTGCTACGGTGTCCTAGGCGAATGGTGTTGGACGACAGTAGATGCTGCGTTCACCGCAGCGACCAGTGAGAGCGGGCGAGAAGCCGCATTGCACGTGTTCGCAGCCCTCGCGGACGTTGCGCCTGCGCAGACTGCGCCGCCCGCGCTGCTCGCGCTTATACATCACGCTTTGAATGTCGCACACACGTCAACGAATAAAAGGATGCTTAATACTGCACTTGATTGTCTCGGTAAGTTTATTTACTTTTAGATTTAACTAAACTCAATACTTGTGTCCAGGGGGTCGAGTCTGCTATTGCAATCGTGTCTCAATGACCGGTCAATGATCGATTTTTGACGCATAACGTCAAACTTATGACACATTTCCCGTACAAAAGCTGTCAAAGTTGTCAAATATTCGATCAATGACCGGTCATTGAGACACGATGCAATAGCAGACTCGAGCCCCTGGTTTTTTGTACACGCTATGTTTTTTATTTAGGTACGTACAATGGCCGGTTATTTTTATTGTAGCGACATCTACATAATATTATCGCCACAGACAATCTGAACTAATTTATCCTATATCACTATACCTAATTATACTCCATTTAAATAATACTTTTTATTTTAAAGATTTAAGTAAAAAAACAATTTTACTTCAAATTGAGAAGGATTGTCGAAACGTGAAAAGAAGATTGTGTCCATGTATTATTCATCCCTGCTTCTTTTAGGTTTTTATCATTGACATTGTAATTTTCAACTGAAACGAAATAAAGTAACTAATTAAATCCACACCATTTCTTAAATTAAATTGTGGCAATGGTATAACGAAGTGTTTTCTTTTTTAACTTCTGTCTAATGTCCAATACTACTTTAGTGTTGTATGTTACATAGAGACACGCAGCGCAGTAGTTCAGTTTAAAATTATGTATTTTGCATTTATCAAAATCAATGCATTGCAGTGAGGTAGTTAGGTTAGATAGTAAGGTTAGCTATAGGATAGGTATGGTAGTTAGGTTAGGTTATATGTATACATGTTGTCTTTCTAATTCTATCTAATACAAAAGATTTAAAGAGCACATTAGGGACTCACTAAATAAGAAGTAATGGTAGTATTTAATATTGTTTACACTAGAAAATGTCAGTGTGTTAACCGGACATCGGCCAAATATACAAATATCCGGTTTTTGACCAACAAGATGCCAAATCACGTGAGTGACTTAGGCCTTCACGCATGATTAAAAGTAAAGCAAGTCAAGTAATATTATGTACACAACTAAAAGTTATTAGCAGATGGGATTAGCAGGTTGAAGTGCCAGTGGGGATGGCACATAGCACAGAGGACTGATGACCGATGGGGTCGAAAGGTTCTCGAGTGGAGGCCACGTATCGGCAAGCGCAGCGTAGGATGTCCACCCACAAGGTGGACAGACGACCTCATTAAGGCCGCGGGAACAAGCCGCTTCCAACCGGTCTTATTGGAGATCTGTAGGGGAGGCCTATGTCCAGCAGTGGACTTCCTATGGCTGAAATGATGAACTAAAAGTTTCAATTCTTTTTTTCTATTAAATATCTGTGTGAGGCTGTGTATCAGGATTTTTGGTCAAAAGGTCCGGCTAAATACATATTTAGCCGGACAAAAAAAGCCCATATACATACATAGGTATGTATCCGTGCCGGGCTTTTTTTTTGGTCTAGCAACACTATCTAATTGCCCAACTGCACGCATGGGTGCGGTGCGGTGGCGAGCGCAGAGAAGCGGACACGATCAGGTGCAGTGCCTTATTTGAAATAGATCTATAAATGACAAATAGTTACAATAGAAGTGCCTTTTTGTACTGACCATTTAACAGTCTCTTATTACATAGTTATGAAAGTATACAAGGTGGAATGGTCCTCGTCGCATGTGAGTTCTGGACATGATTCTGAACCCCAAAGTTCCGAGAATAAAATCATAAGGAAATAACGTACAAATGAGGAAAGAGCCCACAAAAATTTCAATATCGATGTATTCAAGAACCCGCCTGGACGCTCACTAGGCTAATCACTCATCTGGTCGCAGGATGGTTCCGTTTCAATTTAGGATGAGTGACTTTCCGCTCTGTTCCTCATTATTCCTATAAATGAGTGCGTGCTGAGTTTTAAAGTTCTCTGACTCTATTTACGCTGATTGCCATTATCTCTGGGTCAACCAGGAGGCTATGCGTCGTGGGTGTCATCAGTGGGCGAGGGTCGCGAGCTGGGCCGCGCCTGCGTGCGCGCAGCTGGCGCCGCACTACCGCGCTGTGCGCCCGCGGCCGCTCTAGCGCTTCGCAAGCTGGCTAACGACTGCAGCGCGCCCGCCGCTGCACTCGCGCCTGATATAGTGCAGGCTGCACAGGTAATCCTTGTAAATTTTGAGAAAAGAAATATTGGTCGTCTATGTGAATGCTGTGCATAATTAGGTATAAACAAAGTTGTCACTTTACTTCCATCATAATTCTAGGATTTCATGAAAGAAGTCTGTATGGCGACGGCGACGCCCATATCGTCCTCTCTTGTGACATAATGACGTTGGATGTATGTGGCAGACGTTCCAAGGCACCTCGAGTCGCTCGGACGCGTGGGTGCGGCGCCAGCTGGTGGCGGCGGCGGGCGCGGCGCTGGCGGCGGCGCAGCTGGACGCGGCCGTGCCGCTACTGCGCGCGCTTGCCGACACGCTGCGGGACGAGCTCGAGACACAGGTATGTGGCAGACGTTCCAAAGCACCTCGAGTCGCTCGGACGCGTGGGTGCGGCGCCAGCTGGCGGCGGCGCAGCATTTGGTTAATGCATTTATGTTCTAAAACATTGAATTGAGATTAGATTTGCCTTACATTTTTGGCATCAGCACCTCTAAATATGAAAATAACACAACGAGATTGGTTTCGCGGTATATGCGCCAGTAATACGTGCGTATGTTGTACTTGGTCATGACCTGAGCAGTGCCTATAGCACTAAACGTATTACATATAACCGGATGACTGCAGTCTAATAGTGATTTCGTGTAATATTAGGTGACTCTCCAATACTGTGTCGGCAGGCCGGCGACTGCGGCCGCGCCGTGCTGGCGGCGGAGTGCTGCGCGGCGCTGCTGGGCTCGCTGGCGCCGTGCGGGGCGCTGGCGGCGGCTCTGTTCCGCACGCTGGCGCCCGCACTGCCGCCCTATGCCAGCAACCAGCCGCTTGTTGAGGTTCGGAACTCGTATTTTATAACAATAGATAGACTAGTTGATTAAATTTTTGTTAACAGTCTTTCATCTAGATTACTAGAAAATATTCAACGCATATTTTTTCTGATTTCACGTAACCAAAAAATAATGGCGATACATCAAGTCAAAATGTCGCCTTGCGTCACTATCCCGTACATTTCATACTGAATTATGACGTCAAAGCCCTCCCCTTAATTTCAATGCGCTTAATCTAAGTATCAGTCATCATTTTCAAAAAGCAAAAAATATTGTGTTTTATTTTTTATAATCTAACTGATCCAGGACTAAATATAATTTTGATATTCATATAGGTACTGTCCACATGCCTATTATTATTTTTTTCCAATATCACCTTCTTACGCAAGTTAAAAATTTAAGTAAAATGAAGCAAATTTTACTTAGATGCCTAGTATCTTAAAAATTATGGTGATATAAAATGGTTGTAAACCATGATGCTAGAAAAAATTTTGGGTGGTGTTCTCTTCAACATTTTTTTGTTTCCTACAGCCAATGTTCCACATACTAAAGCAGACTGTGACGTCACTCATTGACGACTTGTTACCACTTGTCTCGGACATCGCTCAACTGATCATCGCCGGGTTCAACACGTACCCGTGTGCTTCGGGACTGGACGTCGTTAAACTGGCAAGTTTTATTTAATAATTAACAAAGTTATTTTGTAGATATGAGGCAGAAGTACCTTTACTACACATTCGCCAGTTATGATTAAGGCCCATTTAATAAGTGGCGAGCCTATTGTTCTGAATCGGGTACAAATTCAGACTCAGGGCTGTTAAACTGAGAAATACTAGATGGAAAAACTCAATAACTTATTGCCCCACCCGGGGATTAAACCCGGGACCTCATGCTCAGTAGTAGCGCCTCTGCCTGACCGGTCTTGGATTACATTCGTTATTTTATGTATTAGACGATGTTCTACATCCTACAGCAGTAATAGGGTATATGCATGTATTTTTTTTTATATTTTTAATTCACTGTTTACAACGTTTTAACATAGTAAAAAAATATAAACCTATTTAAAAATGCAGTAATGAAGCTTAAAAATATTTAAAATACAGAATAAATTTGAGCTGTTTAAACGCCGCCATTTTCGCGCGCCATTTCGATTACGTCATTTACCATGATCCTATTACTATTACTTAGGGTGTTTTCGTTCTTCTAACCATTTCACCATGAAAAAAACTCAAAAACCAGTTTACCGGTATTGCTTGTACCCGAATTCAATAAACATTACCAGATTGTGCTTTTACAAAACCACTTTCAGTCATTTTTCTTAAATGTTATATAACCTCACTATGAAGCTAAAATTACACTTGAACAATAAATTAGTTCACAACACACACGGCAATAATTATGTTTTCCAATAAAAAGTCCATTCCAATACTTAATGTCATATTTACACATTGTATGTTTTGTATGCGTTGAGTTGTTGTCGTAGTATTTGACGTCAAGTTTCGTTATAACCAATGGTCATGCGTTTCACAAATTTGAATTTCCCGCGCTTAATTCGCACTTTCATTTTGAATTATTATGACACTATTAAAAAGTAAAATAATGATTCAGTTCATATTTTCTGCCATTAAAGATTCTGAAGAAAAAAATTCGAACCATATTTAAATTACATGCATATTCCCTATTGCGGTCGTCGCTGAAATACGTCTTGCTGCTGCTTGTGTTGGACATTCGACGTACCTGTGATTGTGACTCTAATGTCGTTATCTTATGGTATAAATCGGAATGATTGAAGTGCTTTCGTAAAATGTATAAAATGTTTTTTTTTACTTTTTATCAGAACACCGCCACCGCCACCTAAGAAAAAAATGCGCATTATCAATAAAACGATTTTCTTAATCTACTGGTGTTTATGCTGCAATAAAACCCTTTGGAAGATCATTTGATTTTTATTGAACACTGGACTGACCGTAGAACTTAGCACCCATTTAGTTCTCACTTCTTTTGTCTTTGAAGTCATCAACCAAAGCTCTCATTTTACATTTAAGTTTTTGATGGGATATAGGTTCTTCCAGGGTTGTGTCCGATTGATAGATATAAGTTTGCTTCCTATTTCTTGAAGAGAAGGTTAAACAGAACAGGTGGATATACTTTACACCTCCAGCTACCTTTTCGAGGAATACTAGCGTGATGTTATTCCTCATATATATAAATGATCTATGCAGGGTGGCTACCCTGCCATATTTAGAACTGCTTATGTTCGCTGATGACACAATGTTGATCTTTCATGGCAACCTGGAATACGGTGTTTGAATTGGCAGAGTCCGGTTTAGCTAGGGTAACAACGTGGTTAGAAAACAGCCTTCTATCGTTAAACACTAGCAAAACGAAATACGTCTGCTTTAGTAAAACAGCTGCGGGTAAACCTTCTGTATCGTGCAGTCTTAAAATACATACCTTTCCGTGTAACCGAAGAGAGCTCCACTCGAATTGTAACTGCGCGGCGCTTACTAAAGTCGCCAGTATAAAGTACCTGGGAGTGACGCTAGATGATCAACTTACCTGGACTACGCACCTTCAGTCGACTATAGCTAGAGTTAGGAAACTAGTGTATATATTTAAAAACTTACGCACAGTAGCAATCGCATACTGCTTTTACAGACATATCGAGCACTGTGCAAATGCATAATTAGATATTGTATCTGTGCATGGGGGGGAGCGGCAAAAACACATATGATTGGAGTTGAGAGAGCTCAGCGTATGGTGCTAAAAGTGCTTCTATACTTACCGTACCAGCATCCCACTACTAGCGTATATGAATTGGCAGGAGTACTATCTGTGAGAAAGATATACGTATACGAAACGTTACGCAGATATCACAGAAAAATAGTACCATACTTACCCCATCACAAAAGCGTGTAGTACGCTGCCCTGTAAAAGACACAACAATTTTCTAGCTCCCCATATATACAACCAATGCGATAAAATTTTCAAAGTAAAAAAACTAAATAATAATAAAT
Source organism: Euplexia lucipara (assembly GCA_921972225.1). Taxonomy (NCBI): domain Eukaryota; kingdom Metazoa; phylum Arthropoda; class Insecta; order Lepidoptera; family Noctuidae; genus Euplexia; species Euplexia lucipara. Next base: position 8,050,966 of record OV179144.1, on the reverse strand, counting down.
TTAAAATGGTTCTAACTACTTGGCTGAAATCGATGAGTTATGAAGCAGTAGAAAATCTATTGATAATGAATTAAATCCTGTCCACTTATAGATATACCCACACACGCATACACACATACACATACACACACATACACAACACACGCACGCACACAAACACACACACACACACGCACACACACACAGACACCCTAGCATGCAAGCAAAATTGTTGCTATAAAATTTTGTTTTATTGTGTCCTTTTAATTTTTAGTTAATTTAATTTTTCTGTTTTGATATAGATATAGAATAATGTCAACTTACACAGGGGAAGACACTAACACCTGTAACACAGTATTTACTAGCGCAGGTGTTAGGGGATCCTATGATTTGATGTACCTCTTTTATATCAATAAAGAATTTTATTATTATTATTATTATATGTCATTATATCAGGTGGTACTGGCCGTGGGCGGGGAGTGGGCGGGTGCACGCACTCTGCTGCACGCGAGTATATCGGCCAGCGTGCGAGCGCTCGCGCCCGACCCCTCGGTGCGCCCCGACCTCACGGAGGGACTGTTCACGTTACTGCAAGCTGTCACCAAAAAGAAACCGCACTTTGTGGACTGGCTAGATGATATATTACCGGATTTAGTAGAACTAGGTAAGTTCATTAAACTATTAGCGTTTTAGCGAAACACATTGACTTTTTTTTTTTTAATAAACGGAAATTAGGGTCAGTTTCCACTAAACGAAAAATCCTCGCGGTTGCTCACACACTTTTCTAATTTCGCTTAATTGAGTAGGTCGTGTGTTATGTGTGATTTTTAATTAAGTGTAAAATTCGACGGATTTTTGGAACTATGAAGAAATATTAAAACTAACCTGTTGTTCCAGTAGTTAGTGGCTCTGACTGCTATGCCGGAGGTCGTGGGTTTGATTCCCAACCCAGGACTAATGTTTGTGTTTTGACCTCGATCATTTGTTCTGTGTTTGGGTGTAATTTATATATAACAATGCATGTAGTTATTATTTGTAAGTTTTTATGGTGTACAATAAAGAGTATTCTATTCTATTCTATTCCATGTATTTAAAAATAAATAAGTATGGTTTATCAGCTGTTTAGTATCCTTAACACAAGCTCTGCTTAGCTTGGGACTAAATGGCGTTGTGTGAAAATTATTCAAAATCAAAAATCTTTATCAAAAGTCTTTTTTCAAACTAGGCTGAGAATCAGCACTTTTTGAACGTCAAAAAAATACATGAGACAGTCCCCCAAAAACGCCCCACCCCTCGCCACTTCCTAATGTTGTTATTATTAATATTAAAGAAAACGTAATCCCAGCTTATAGTATAGCACCAACTGTCTCTAAGTCAAGATTGCACGTTGTACGTAATAAAACCACGTTATTCTGTACCAGCGTGTGGCTGCGTGCGCATGTGGGAGGTGGGCGGTGCGCGTGCGGCGTGCGGCTGGCTGAGCGCGCTGGCCGCGCAGCGCCCGCTCGCGCTGCAGCCGCGAGCTCCAGCACTTACCGTCGCTGCACTCACGTGTATAGGTAACTATCGCTGCGTGCGCATGTGGGAGGTGGGCGGTGCGCGTGCGGCGTGCGGCTGGCTGAGCGCGCTGGCCGCGCAGCGCCCGCTCGCGCTGCAGCCGCGAGCTCCAGCACTTACCGTCGCTGCACTCACGTGTATAGGTAACTATCGCTGCGTGCGCATGTGGGAGGTGGGCGGTGCGCGTGCGGCGTGCGGCTGGCTGAGCGCGCTGGCCGCGCAGCGCCCGCTCGCGCTGCAGCCGCGAGCTCCAGCACTTACCGTCGCTGCACTCACGTGTATAGGTAACTATCGCTGCGTGCGCATGTGGGAGGTGGGCGGTGCGCGTGCGGCGTGCGGCTGGCTGAGCGCGCTGGCCGCGCAGCGCCCGCTCGCGCTGCAGCCGCGAGCTCCAGCACTTACCGTCGCTGCACTCACGTGTATAGGTAACTATCGCTGCGTGCGCATGTGGGAGGTGGGCGGTGCGCGTGCGGCGTGCGGCTGGCTGAGCGCGCTGGCCGCGCAGCGCCCGCTCGCGCTGCAGCCGCGAGCTCCAGCACTTACCGTCGCTGCACTCACGTGTATAGGTAACTATCGCTGCGTGCGCATGTGGGAGGTGGGCGGTGCGCGTGCGGCGTGCGGCTGGCTGAGCGCGCTGGCCGCGCAGCGCCCGCTCGCGCTGCAGCCGCGAGCTCCAGCACTTACCGTCGCTGCACTCACGTGTATAGGTAACTATCGCTGCGTGCGCATGTGGGAGGTGGGCGGTGCGCGTGCGGCGTGCGGCTGGCTGAGCGCGCTGGCCGCGCAGCGCCCGCTCGCGCTGCAGCCGCGAGCTCCAGCACTTACCGTCGCTGCACTCACGTGTATAGGTAACTATCGCTGCGTGCGCATGTGGGAGGTGGGCGGTGCGCGTGCGGCGTGCGGCTGGCTGAGCGCGCTGGCCGCGCAGCGCCCGCTCGCGCTGCAGCCGCGAGCTCCAGCACTTACCGTCGCTGCACTCACGTGTATAGGTAACTATCGCTGCGTGCGCATGTGGGAGGTGGGCGGTGCGCGTGCGGCGTGCGGCTGGCTGAGCGCGCTGGCCGCGCAGCGCCCGCTCGCGCTGCAGCCGCGAGCTCCAGCACTTACCGTCGCTGCACTCACGTGTATAGGTAACTATCGCTGCGTGCGCATGTGGGAGGTGGGCGGTGCGCGTGCGGCGTGCGGCTGGCTGAGCGCGCTGGCCGCGCAGCGCCCGCTCGCGCTGCAGCCGCGAGCTCCAGCACTTACCGTCGCTGCACTCACGTGTATAGGTAACTATCGCTGCGTGCGCATGTGGGAGGTGGGCGGTGCGCGTGCGGCGTGCGGCTGGCTGAGCGCGCTGGCCGCGCAGCGCCCGCTCGCGCTGCAGCCGCGAGCTCCAGCACTTACCGTCGCTGCACTCACGTGTATAGGTAACTATCGCTGCGTGCGCATGTGGGAGGTGGGCGGTGCGCGTGCGGCGTGCGGCTGGCTGAGCGCGCTGGCCGCGCAGCGCCCGCTCGCGCTGCAGCCGCGAGCTCCAGCACTTACCGTCGCTGCACTCACGTGTATAGGTAACTATCGCTGCGTGCGCATGTGGGAGGTGGGCGGTGCGCGTGCGGCGTGCGGCTGGCTGAGCGCGCTGGCCGCGCAGCGCCCGCTCGCGCTGCAGCCGCGAGCTCCAGCACTTACCGTCGCTGCACTCACGTGTATAGGTAACTATCGCTGCGTGCGCATGTGGGAGGTGGGCGGTGCGCGTGCGGCGTGCGGCTGGCTGAGCGCGCTGGCCGCGCAGCGCCCGCTCGCGCTGCAGCCGCGAGCTCCAGCACTTACCGTCGCTGCACTCACGTGTATAGGTAACTATCGCTGCGTGCGCATGTGGGAGGTGGGCGGTGCGCGTGCGGCGTGCGGCTGGCTGAGCGCGCTGGCCGCGCAGCGCCCGCTCGCGCTGCAGCCGCGAGCTCCAGCACTTACCGTCGCTGCACTCACGTGTATAGGTAACTATCGCTGCGTGCGCATGTGGGAGGTGGGCGGTGCGCGTGCGGCGTGCGGCTGGCTGAGCGCGCTGGCCGCGCAGCGCCCGCTCGAGAAAGGTTGACTGATAAAAAAAGCCTATGGTATTAGGTCCGCCTTTGTACATAAGTGTGCTTGAAGTATTAAATAAAAAAACCTTATTAATCCAATCCTACGCACTTGTTAAATGTTTCCTGACAGATTTTCTCTAAACTGACCATCTTGCATGCTCTATATGTACCTACACTCAATCACTCAAGTTTGCACAAATGAAAATATCTTGAATCTTAAGACATTAGATGTTATAAGTGGACAGAGCAGTGAGATTTCCTTTTTTTACCGACACCTCGTTCCTTTCAAGTCTTTTTACTTCTCGTATTAGACTTCAACTCATTTGACTAATTAACACAACACATTTTTGGCTGGCCTGTTGGTCTCGTAGTTATTGGCCCTGTTATGCCGTAGGTCCATTATTTGTTCTGTGTATTTATTTAGAAATATTTGAGTATGTTTATTAGTTATTTACTACCCATAACACAAGCTCTGCTTAGTTTGGGATAGATGCCGTTGTGTGAAAGTTGTAAAACTGACTATTACTATTACACATTAGGTGGAGCAACGCCCCGCAACCAAATCGAGCCGCTAGCCGAGCTTCTCCTGGCGCTGAACCGCGCGGCGTGGCGCGACGCCGAGCTGGCGGCGTGGCTGCGGCTGGCGCTGGCCGCGCCCGGCTTCCCCACGCAGCACGCCACCGACCCGCACAAGCAAAAATTCATACAAGCCGTCATTAAGTATGTACCGGACCACCAGTGCCCGTCACTTCGCTCTTTTTCAATGTCAATAAGATATGAATTGTAACTATAAATATTACCAATAGGTAATATAATTTATTAAAGACAAGTTACAAGACAGTTAGTACCAATATGCTTACAAACTACGTTAGTAACATGCAAAGTAAAAAAAAAACAAAAACAGATATAAGTTGTAACATCATTGCTAAAAAAATTTGAAGCCTTGCGGCAAGGTTTGGGCTAGGCCTGTCACCTTGCTAAATGAACGCAAGTTCCTAAAATTCAATATGTGTATCTGTTTCGCCAAACCTCGAGCAATTACTTTTTAAAATCTTCTATACTTTGTATAAGTATTATAAACCTTTTTTTTTTGTTATCAGGGAGAAGAGCAGTAAGCGACGGTTACTAGAGACTGTACAAGAATTCTCTCTAGTGTGCCGCGGCCTTGTAGACACCGAGTACGCGAGACAGACGCTCGCGTCGAAGCAATTAGTGACGTGAACACTATTGTACATAATACAGGGTGGAAGTGACATCGACGCGCAAACTGATACCATGAATTAACTGCATGATTCTCCCCCCAGAGTTAATATTTTTTGTTGTTTTTTAAGTAAACTTCTTTACGCACCAAGGGTGCGCTTGGGGAGTAAGTTGGTGAATGCGTGAAGACAACGTTACGAAAAGTGTGATCGAATTAGGCGAACGGATGTCTCTTTCTCTCATAGCCAGTTACGTTTCGTATATCTAAGACACAGTGCACCTGTTGTGTGTATCACACTGTTGAGAGTAAGAGAGAGCAGTGCGGGCGCACATTTTCTTTAAAGAAGTTTTGCTTCACTCGTGTGGTCTTCAGCACACTCGTTTTTTTCTCATGTTACTTTTGATTTAAACTATAAAGAACCATGAAACAATCATCATTCTCATGTAAACCTAACATTTTTCGTTAAAAGTAAATATGTAGGTGACCTCTTTCTCAAAAAATCTCATTAGTTTGAGCATAAATCACGATGTTATACAGTTTAAAGTAAAAAGAACATCAGGAGAAACTTGGAAAGTAGACGATCAAAAATTTCACATCTGGAGGTCCATGCAAAGAGAAATCATGTGTCTCGACGGCCTTTCCACCCTGTATTATTATTGTTTGACCAAAATCAATGTTCTCATAACCTCGCCTCTCCTATTAGGTACACCTAGTAGATGTGTACATAATTACGCTTAAAATAGTGTAGTTCTTTTGACTTGTGAAGCGTGGTCGGTCTTGATTGTGTGTGAGCTGCATGTGCAGTTTTATTACTTAAGCGCGAAAGTATAGGATGAACCCGCAGAACGGACTCGCAGCGTCGGCAGCGTCTAATTAAGGCGCTAAAATTGCATGGAGGATTCGGCCATAAAAAGCCGTCAGTTTTTATACATGCTACCGCCGGCAAACTTCGTTCCACCTTTTTGTTTTCTAAATTAAATACTGTAGGTACTTCCTATTCTCAGACCTACTGAATATACAAACAAAATTTTAACAAATTTTAAACTTTAAACAAAGTTTCGGAGGAGTTTTGTAACATACACTGCGACGCGAAAATTGAGATGTCATTTCTATCGTAATCTGTAGTAAGCAACGGTTGCGGCTTGGACGCATACAGAAAAATGAGCATGTATTAAATCAATATCAACCTTATACTAGTGTGAATTAAATATGTATGTAAATAATAACAGCCACTCGGGTCAATCGAAGGTTAAGGTACGCTTGGCGAGGTCGGTCCGTGAATGGGTGACCATTCATAACATATCAAGTATCCCTCCGTGCCTCGTAAAGCATGTTAAGCTGTTGGCCCCGGCTGTGTTTGGCCGTGTTTCTAGCAAACAAAACAAAATACCAACCCCGGTTTCTATTGAGCTTATATTTACCGAGACGGATTTTTGACGCCGACCCGACATCTAGTGCTATTATTGATCGAAGTGAAACCATAACAGTCGGATGTACAGACGCCAGCACATCAAATTACCCCAATGTGTCAAATTTCTTTGATCGTTTTTCACAAGGTTCATATTCAATTGGGAAAATTTGACACATTGGTGTAACTTGATGTGCTGGCGTCTGTACTTACATCTGCCTGTTATGATTTTAACCCACGTTGAGGTATTTTTTTGTGTATCGATTGTTCGGCGTATGGACCGAAGTTGGGTTAAACCAAATGTAAAACTAATTTCGGCCCCTCCCTGTTTTTTGTTATGTTTTCCTATCGCTTTAGGTCACTCGACAAAACATGCAGTTGAAAAATTTACTTGAAGTATCATGAACTTTATTATATTCTGTAAAAATTGACATTGTATATAATGCATTAAATCGTGATATAATCTGTATATAGCCCTAATGATGTCGTTATAGAGATCTAAAATAAAAATACCAAAATAATCTTTATAGTTTTTTATTTTAACTTAAAATATTTTATGTAGATCTATTGGGTAATATTTAAACTTAAATTAACGATTTATAAATAAGTTAGGTTTAAACGTATACTATAAGACGATTAAATGTATAGACAAAACATAACATGAAATGCTTTTTAACAATGATTTAGAATTATCGAGACGCTGAATTTTGTGATAACCTACGATTACAAGACTACGGGGTTGCCAGATAAAAAAAAATGAGGAAAGGCGGATAGATTTATTACCTTAGCCGGACATTCTTGCCGCAGTAGAGAGCATTTTTTAAAAACTTGAAACTATAATAACATGAAAAACGTTATAATTTCGAAAATTAATTCACAACAAAAGTGAAATAGCCGGACAAAGGTGTAAAAAGCCGAATTTGACCGGCTAAGTAGTAAAGTCTGGCAACCCTTATAATATAACTAACATTATACAGTATTACATTAGAACCGGATTAATACCAACACTGAGCAATCTACAACTATTAAAATAACAATTAATATAAGGCCTACCGCTTTTAACTGTGACGGTCGAATGAGTTGTGCCGTCTCTTTTTGCAACGGAACAATGAAATCTTAACAGAACTAAAAATAATAATAATACCAGCCTGTTACTAATAATAATAATAATAATAAATTTTATTGCTTCAAGAATTACAGATAAATAACCATTACGTAGAGGTATTACAAAGTAATCTTATAAACAATTGGTGAATTGGTAGGGCTTGCGTAGGTTGGAAAAATCTGTATACAAAACTGATAAACCCTGCCTCTTAAACTAGGGTATCCTGTATCTTAAGAGACAGTGTTCGGCTAAAGATTATTACATTTTAATTTTGCAACAAGCAGAGTGTGTCGATCTACCTTTAAGTTTATAGATGCTTAAAGGTAGATCGACACACTCTGCTTACTTCTGTTACTGTCGTCAAAGAAGCGTTTTAAAAATCACTTTTACTGAAAAATCATACCTAATATTCGTTATGATTGAATTATAACCTCCAAATCTGAACCTTTTTTTGAAATATATCTATTCTGCAGCTCTTCCGCTATAAAAATAGAATCCTATAGGAGTTTACTCATGATAGAGAATACAATATATAATTTTCCAATGCTCTTGGCTCCAGGGCCAACAATGTATGGGCGGGGAGCAATCTCCTTTACATACTACGGCCTAGATACTTAGGCCTTTATAATTTTTTTGTGCTTGGGTGAAAATAAATACTCATGTATTGTAGAGATAAGCTGAGTAATGATTTTTAAATCAATGACTGCATGACAATGACATGAAAATATCGGCGACCCGAACAATGACAAAATCATCAATGATTTTCATCATCAGTGAAATGACACGTTCGTGTCACTTTAATGATGTCTGTCGAAAATAATGCGGAACGATTTAGTGAAATGAACATTACAGATAATTAATAGACATGGGTCGCATCGCATGTATAGGTAGACACTATGGGCACAGTCTAAAAACCTACAGTCGTCCGACGAAGCCGTCTAGACAGGGCAATCGTGCGGGGTGTGAGGGGCGAGACGCGGGAAAGCCGCTCCCGAACTGCGAACAAAACGATGTTCGTAGTTCGTACTGTATTAATATTTATACTGTGCTACGGGGTAGCTTGTTGTTGATGTGCTGGTTTCTGTACAACATTTTGACGGTTGATTTATACAGAAAATCACTTTAGAACTATAATTTCAGACGTTATATTGTAGATTAAAACGTTACCGGGCTCTTATAGTGAAGCTTTCATTGTTTCGTTGCAAAAAAGAGATAGCACTACTCGTCTAGTATAACTCCATCTTTCTCACTTTGGAACTATGATAAATTTTCTAGACAGCTCGTAATAAAAGATCATGTGTAGTCTGAATATTGGGTGGCGTGGCTGACCCCCTCTTTAGCCGAAACTATTACTTTATATTATATGGACGGGACATCATTGCACATCCGTACACCATCCGGACAGCTCGAGATCAGTCCACGATCCTAGATCCTGGATCCCCTAAGCGTTGAAATTTTTCATAGGCTTCTCCAAATTTACCTCCTGATTTTCGCATCGAACTGAATAAAATCACGATTTCTATATCGTGATTTTATTCAGTATATTAGGTTAGCCTAATGAGATTTGAAATGAAAGAAATGGTTTGTTTTCCTTTATGGGAAATTGTCATCATTAATCAAAAAAAAAAAAAGAAAAAAAAAAATTAAAAAAACCCCAACGCCAAAAAGTAAAGCTCACAAATAAAAAGTAAACAATATCATTTTCGTATCGTTGAGCCAAGTAATTTTATGTCACATCGGGGTACTGCTTAAGTAAGGAATCTTCCTAGTAAGTGTGTACTTATACAGCGGTACCCCAACATGACATAAAATTACATGGCTCAACGATACGAAAATGATATTGTTTTTTGAGATTTTGAGATTTACTTTTTGGCGTTGGGGTTTTTTTTAAATTTTAAATTGTTTTTATTTTAAATGTTTTAAACTTGCTTTATTTAATTTTGAGTCACACATATGTCTGTAAATAAAGTTAATACCCATAGACGTCTAAAATCGCAACGGCAGCTAACTCAAGAGAGCCGATAACATTGAAACTGCTGAACCGATTTTGATAAATCATGTCCAAGAACAATCGCAAGAATCCCTGCTTCCAAAAAAAAAACCGCATCAAAATCGGTTCACTTTTTTAAGAGCTATGGTGCCACAGACAGACAGACAGACTCACACACACACATATAGCGGTCAAGCTTATAAAACACCTCTTTGTGCGTCGGGGGATAAAAATTAGAACAAAGCCGACGAAAACTTTCTACGCCCGGTGCTCCAAAATCATGTACAGACGCCAGCACATCAAGCTACCCCAAACTGTTAAATTTTCCCAATAATTGTAAATGATCCTGTTTATAACAAAGTTGAAAAACTATCAATAATACATTTGACATATTGGAGTAGCTTGCAGTGCTGTTCTCTGTACAGTACTCATGGTGTTTGGATGTATGTTGATGTACTGCCCATTCTGTGTGAAGGAGCTTTCAAAATTGAGTTACCTACATTAATATGCGCACTCATGCGACTGTGTCGCTTTCGCTGATAATGCAAATATCATTATCGTTGTAACTAACATTGAGACTGCAAGGGTTAAAGAAATTCACAACTAGGTTATAACTTATGTAAAAACGCCTTATCGTGACGTTCACGCAGAAGTCGTCTGTGGTAGCAATAGTTTGACGATTGCCAACTTATTTAATCCACATTTTAAATTCGAATGCTCTATAAAGAGTCACAATAAATTGCACTAGACAATCTCACCTTAACCACATAACTGTTTATCCAACAGGAATCAAGTACAGTCATCCAAGAAAGTAGTCTACCACATATTTGTTTACTCGACAAACAATATGGTCTATTTTTTCTTGCAAAAATAAATGTGTCAAAATTACTACTTTGTCTGATCACTTTGGTACACTTAACTCATTTTCGACAAAATTGGACTTATACCCCTTTTCACTAGGGCCACAGATTTGTAGTATATACTGTATACATTTCGTGAAAAATAATATAGTAGGTTTCCAATGATTTAAAAACAAGATGACTTTTACAGTTGGTGGCAGTCATTTTTATTTAATTCTAGACGATTACCCGTGACAATTTTCCTGATATTTCCATTTGCAAGTAATTAAAAGTGATAAAACACTATCTTAGCCGATTTAATCTTTATAACGCTTATTGTCTGTTGGATACGCACTTGTGTGATTTAAGAATCAGATTCATCTTTAGACTCTTGTGCGTTAGCACTTTGACATTTTCCGATCTCGACATCAAAATCTAAGAACTTATCAGGTTCGCAGTGTCTGTTCTTGAAGCGAAGGAAGTTGAGGGCCTGGTCCAGGGTCAGGTGGAAGCAATCCTGGCGACTCACGTTTAGCGACGAGCTCTCGAGATCGCTGTGTGTGGCTCGCGCGTATTTTAGACTCCGCGAGTTGTGCTGGCCTTCTACGGTGACCTGGTAAAACAAATGTACAGTATGTGTTAGGTGTCGGCGTGATTCGGCACAGCCGGACGGCTAAATCGAGTATTTGAATATAGAAGCTTTCTGCCCGCAACTTCGTTTGAAGTCTGTACACTTCACAACTGTATTTCCTGATGGGTAATGTAGAGTTGTACTCAAAAGTACATCCACATCTATCAGGTATCAAAATTTGTTTAACAATAATGACCCTTGCGACTTTCTTTACAGGAATAAACTTAATGCAATGTGTGATATCACTTAACAACATTAAATAAACCTAGTTTTTCAGCTAGACCTGCAACAATACAAATGAAAACCGCACAAAATTTTGTGCAGTAGTTTTTGTATGTAGCGCGTACATACATACACGGTCTACAGACAAACAAATATAAAATCGATAAATTAATTGTTTTGGCTTTTATTGCTGCTATAAATACCCTTATTTTCACGGTTATTTTAATTCACACTACATACAATAAAAAATACTCGAAAAATTTAATTACAGTGTTTTTTGTGAAGTAATAGGAACTCAAAGTAACGCTTCCTTGCGGTCTATGCATATGTGTGTAAAACGTATCGACGCAATGCTACGACTGTAACTCATCTGTATGGTCTATGAAAACAATTCTAACGGAGATCCAGAAAAGTAAGTCAATGACAGTTTCAACATACCTCATAAGTGTAATGTTTAGCCTTGCGCTTGGGCCCGATGTAGGCGACGTACACGATGACTCCCCACGTGCGTATATCCACGTCCACGCGTAGATGGAAGTACTCCTCCAGTGCCATGATGAGCCAGGTGTCGTGCTGCTCAGAATTCACCTTCATAGAGAACTTGTGCTTCCGTCCTATTTTCACGATCGGAAGGTGCTTGCACTGTAATAGACACGATGGTGTATGAATATCAAAATTCTATTTACTCCACCAGTAAAAAATAAACAAGTAGGTATGATTTTGCTTTTTCAAATTGATTTATTTATTTATTTAGATTTAGATTCAGAACTACTTAGATTAAGCGCATTAAAAATAAGGAGAAGGAGCTTGTGACGTCATAATTCAGTAAAAACTGTTCGAAATCGTGACGTCATGCGACATTTTTACTTAATGTATCACAGGTAGCGGCGCGCGCCGCAGCTGGCCTCGTGCGGCGCGCGCCTGCGCAGGCGCACCTCGCGCCCGCAGCCGTGCCGCCACGGCTGCGGGCGCGAGGTGTGTGTGTTACCTGGAAGTGATGCGCCAGCTCGTGATGCGCGAGCGGCGGATGGCGTGCGCAGGGCGGCGCGGGGCAGTGGTAGCGGCGCGCGCCGCAGCTGGCCTCGTGCGGCGCGCGCCTGCGCAGGCGCACCTCGCGCCCGCAGCCGTGCCGCCACGGCTGCGGGCGCGAGGTGTGTGTGTTACCTGGAAGTGATGCGCCAGCTCGTGATGCGCGAGCGGCGGATGGCGTGCGCAGGGCGGCGCGGGGCAGTGGTAGCGGCGCGCGCCGCAGCTGGCCTCGTGCGGCGCGCGCCTGCGCAGGCGCACCTCGCGCCCGCAGCCGTGCCGCCACGGCTGCGGGCGCGAGGTGTGTGTGTTACCTGGAAGTGATGCGCCAGCTCGTGATGCGCGAGCGGCGGATGGCGTGCGCAGGGCGGCGCGGGGCAGTGGTAGCGGCGCGCGCCGCAGCTGGCCTCGTGCGGCGCGCGCCTGCGCAGGCGCACCTCGCGCCCGCAGCCGTGCCGCCACGGCTGCGGGCGCGAGGTGTGTGTGTTACCTGGAAGTGATGCGCCAGCTCGTGATGCGCGAGCGGCGGATGGCGTGCGCAGGGCGGCGCGGGGCAGTGGTAGCGGCGCGCGCCGCAGCTGGCCTCGTGCGGCGCGCGCCTGCGCAGGCGCACCTCGCGCCCGCAGCCGTGCCGCCACGGCTGCGGGCGCGAGGTGTGTGTGTTACCTGGAAGTGATGCGCCAGCTCGTGATGCGCGAGCGGCGGATGGCGTGCGCAGGGCGGCGCGGGGCAGTGGTAGCGGCGCGCGCCGCAGCTGGCCTCGTGCGGCGCGCGCCTGCGCAGGCGCACCTCGCGCCCGCAGCCGTGCCGCCACGGCTGCGGGCGCGAGGTGTGTGTGTTACCTGGAAGTGATGCGCCAGCTCGTGATGCGCGAGCGGCGGATGGCGTGCGCAGGGCGGCGCGGGGCAGTGGTAGCGGCGCGCGCCGCAGCTGGCCTCGTGCGGCGCGCGCCTGCGCAGGCGCACCTCGCGCCCGCAGCCGTGCCGCCACGGCTGCGGGCGCGAGGTGTGTGTGTTACCTGGAAGTGATGCGCCAGCTCGTGATGCGCGAGCGGCGGATGGCGTGCGCAGGGCGGCGCGGGGCAGTGGTAGCGGCGCGCGCCGCAGCTGGCCTCGTGCGGCGCGCGCCTGCGCAGGCGCACCTCGCGCCCGCAGCCGTGCCGCCACGGCTGCGGGCGCGAGGTGTGTGTGTTACCTGGAAGTGATGCGCCAGCTCGTGATGCGCGAGCGGCGGATGGCGTGCGCAGGGCGGCGCGGGGCAGTGGTAGCGGCGCGCGCCGCAGCTGGCCTCGTGCGGCGCGCGCCTGCGCAGGCGCACCTCGCGCCCGCAGCCGTGCCGCCACGGCTGCGGGCGCGAGGTGTGTGTGTTACCTGGAAGTGATGCGCCAGCTCGTGATGCGCGAGCGGCGGATGGCGTGCGCAGGGCGGCGCGGGGCAGTGGTAGCGGCGCGCGCCGCAGCTGGCCTCGTGCGGCGCGCGCCTGCGCAGGCGCACCTCGCGCCCGCAGCCGTGCCGCCACGGCTGCGGGCGCGAGGTGTGTGTGTTACCTGGAAGTGATGCGCCAGCTCGTGATGCGCGAGCGGCGGATGGCGTGCGCAGGGCGGCGCGGGGCAGTGGTAGCGGCGCGCGCCGCAGCTGGCCTCGTGCGGCGCGCGCCTGCGCAGGCGCACCTCGCGCCCGCAGCCGTGCCGCCACGGCTGCGGGCGCGAGGTGTGTGTGTTACCTGGAAGTGATGCGCCAGCTCGTGATGCGCGAGCGGCGGATGGCGTGCGCAGGGCGGCGCGGGGCAGTGGTAGCGGCGCGCGCCGCAGCTGGCCTCGTGCGGCGCGCGCCTGCGCAGGCGCACCTCGCGCCCGCAGCCGTGCCGCCACGGCTGCGGGCGCGAGGTGTGTGTGTTACCTGGAAGTGATGCGCCAGCTCGTGATGCGCGAGCGGCGGATGGCGTGCGCAGGGCGGCGCGGGGCAGTGGTAGCGGCGCGCGCCGCAGCTGGCCTCGTGCGGCGCGCGCCTGCGCAGGCGCACCTCGCGCCCGCAGCCGTGCCGCCACGGCTGCGGGCGCGAGGTGTGTGTGTTACCTGGAAGTGATGCGCCAGCTCGTGATGCGCGAGCGGCGGATGGCGTGCGCAGGGCGGCGCGGGGCAGTGGTAGCGGCGCGCGCCGCAGCTGGCCTCGTGCGGCGCGCGCCTGCGCAGGCGCACCTCGCGCCCGCAGCCGTGCCGCCACGGCTGCGGGCGCGAGGTGTGTGTGTTACCTGGAAGTGATGCGCCAGCTCGTGATGCGCGAGCGGCGGATGGCGTGCGCAGGGCGGCGCGGGGCAGTGGTAGCGGCGCGCGCCGCAGCTGGCCTCGTGCGGCGCGCGCCTGCGCAGGCGCACCTCGCGCCCGCAGCCGTGCCGCCACGGCTGCGGGCGCGAGGTGTGTGTGTTACCTGGAAGTGATGCGCCAGCTCGTGATGCGCGAGCGGCGGATGGCGTGCGCAGGGCGGCGCGGGGCAGTGGTAGCGGCGCGCGCCGCAGCTGGCCTCGTGCGGCGCGCGCCTGCGCAGGCGCACCTCGCGCCCGCAGCCGTGCCGCCACGGCTGCGGGCGCGAGGTGTGTGTGTTACCTGGAAGTGATGCGCCAGCTCGTGATGCGCGAGCGGCGGATGGCGTGCGCAGGGCGGCGCGGGGCAGTGGTAGCGGCGCGCGCCGCAGCTGGCCTCGTGCGGCGCGCGCCTGCGCAGGCGCACCTCGCGCCCGCAGCCGTGCCGCCACGGCTGCGGGCGCGAGGTGTGTGTGTTACCTGGAAGTGATGCGCCAGCTCGTGATGCGCGAGCGGCGGATGGCGTGCGCAGGGCGGCGCGGGGCAGTGGTAGCGGCGCGCGCCGCAGCTGGCCTCGTGCGGCGCGCGCCTGCGCAGGCGCACCTCGCGCCCGCAGCCGTGCCGCCACGGCTGCGGGCGCGAGGTGTGTGTGTTACCTGGAAGTGATGCGCCAGCTCGTGATGCGCGAGCGGCGGATGGCGTGCGCAGGGCGGCGCGGGGCAGTGGTAGCGGCGCGCGCCGCAGCTGGCCGCGTGCGGCGCGCGCCTGCGCAGGCGCACCTCGCGCCCGCAGCCGTGCCGCCACGGCTGCGGGCGCGAGGTGTGTGTGTTACCTGGAAGTGATGCGCCAGCTCGTGATGCGCGAGCGGCGGATGGCGTGCGCAGGGCGGCGCGGGGCAGTGGTAGCGGCGCGCGCCGCAGCTGGCCTCGTGCGGCGCGCGCCTGCGCAGGCGCACCTCGCGCCCGCAGCCGTGCCGCCACGGCTGCGGGCGCGAGGTGTGTGTGTTACCTGGAAGTGATGCGCCAGCTCGTGATGCGCGAGCGGCGGATGGCGTGCGCAGGGCGGCGCGGGGCAGTGGTAGCGGCGCGCGCCGCAGCTGGCCTCGTGCGGCGCGCGCCTGCGCAGGCGCACCTCGCGCCCGCAGCCGTGCCTGCACGGGTAGCGCAGCATCTCTGCCACCTGGGAACGGAGAAACTGATACTGATGTGCTTCTCCATCCGACGATTAGTATAAAAGTATAGACTGACGATATCAGCGTAACTGCAATTTTGACCACATATCCTGGGACTTTTTGTACTATTTCTACTTAGGTTTAAGTTGGGACGTCAAAAGCACGTTGTATTTTTGCTCTCCCAAAAGTAATTTTATGTTTCCAAAATCATGTAGAGATGTCCTTTCCACCCTTTGTTTACAAAGAACTAGTAGACATCACGCGGTATCACCCCCGTAGTTCCCGTTCCCTGTGCCTGCGACATAGGAAGTGTAGTATCCCAACGGTAAAAGATTTTTTTAAATCGGTCCAGTAGCTTTGGAGCCTATTCAATATATCAATATTTCCTCTATAAAATATAATTATTAAGTATCTAAGATAGAATACATACCCCTTCCATTGCCCTGTTGCGCACCGAGGAGAAGGTGGTGCGGCACACGGGGCACGAGGCGAGGCGCGTGCGGCAGCGGCTGCACACCAGGTGGCCGCGCCGGCACTGCGAGATCGGCGGCTCCATCCACTCCAGGCACACCGGGCACTCCAGCAAGCGCAGGAGGCTCTGCGGCAATCAGACAAGTGCACACAACGCTTTCATTTATCAGACCCTGAGCGGAACCCGGAAAGCAGTACTTCCGTGAACAATAGGTAATTTAATAGGCATGTTGACAGAATAATAATATCATACAGGATGTAAACTTATCTTTTCCTGAAGTGCGACGATGTCTTTTACACCCTGTATAAGCTATTACAATTCAAATATCAAAATCATTGACGCCATTTTGCGTTGTTAGCAAACACGTTCCACGATGAATTGAAAAGTTAAAAAACGTGACCTAAAACGCCCGTTCCGTTCATGTACTGATGAAATAACTTTGAAATGTCTGAAATCATATTAACAAGTAAGCTAAAGTTATCTAAACTTGTACTCCTAGTTTGTTACTTTCTATTATTGTTATTTACTAAATAAGCTATTGTTAACAATAAACAAATGCTTTTTTTAATGTATACTATTTAGCTTTATCACAAGGGTAACAATAAGGTTCCAATTCGCATAAAAACTTCTATTTTTAAATATGGCAAGAAAGAGGATTCGATTACCTTTCGGTCCACGAATTTGTTGAGGATGCTGCAGCATTGCCAAATCACTTTAAACATTGCCAAACGCAATTGTGTGTATACTTCTTAAATTAACTAAATATAAACCACAATAAATGAGGACACAGTAGACACAAACATTAAAAATCAATTATTATCTGTCAAGTTTGGCGTTTGTGACATAAAGCGTTGTTTTATTTAGAGGTTGTCATAATTGGTTTTAGACAACGAGCTTTTAAGCTTCCTACCTGAAGTCATCGCAAGTAAGAGTTAAAGATACTTTTTTATGCTTTTACTTTCGATGATGTGAATTTTCTTACCTAATAAGTTTTTGAAATAATCATAATTGTTAAGTAAAAGTATACCACAATACGGGTTGAGAACCGCTGTTGTGCATAGAAACGAAACACTGATGGAGATTGTTGACGCTATTAAACATTGTTCGACACATTTCCAGTTACAAACAATATTTAATTACCGTGAAAATGTACTAATAGGTTTATTATCAAGTTAATTTTGCCGGTACGTACTGAATTCAATTGCAAATTCTAATGGTAGCCATTACAAATTGTAGTTGAATTCTAGGCATTAAACAGTGAATACTAATGTATAATTAAATTGTTGGAGACCATTTCGCCCATCCTACTCTGATAGCAAGTACCTGTTCGCACTTAAAATGATTCAAAAGTAATTTTAAAGTGTAAATGTAAAGCTAGTCTATTCTGTAGTAAACACCCCATAAACAGTTACGTGAAGTGAACTACCGATCCCTAGCATTAGTATATAGTTAACTTCACCTGCATTTTCACGAAGTGATGTTGTGTGCCTTGCATGCCACATTTTACCTATCTTCCGAAACGGCGGTAAAACGGAAGGCTCTCTTGTTTGGCAACAGTTCTGCCGCACTAATTAAAAACGTAGTAAGGACGAATTGAGTTACTCATAGATTCGGATTTCTCGTAATGGGCTTTGTACAGTTATCCTTATCCTTATTTTGATAGCTATTATAATATAAACTCAATTTTCCAAAATCGTCCTTACTGTATTTTTAATTAGTGCTGCAGTGATGTTTACCGATATTCCAGGAGGCAAGACTAACATCATACAAAAATTATCAAAAAAGATCATGGCAGAGATCACGGCATTGTCAATATATAAAATAACGGAACCTGTCACCGTTTACTCTCATTACGGTTCAAATATTAACTATCAATTTTGAATGGCCAAGTAAATAAAAGCTGTACGGACAACACACTGACGACGTTACGAAAATAATAAGCACCGCAGTTGTTAGACAAGGTTCCGTCATCTTTAACAGATGGTAGGATAATAAAATAATAACCAAATTTATTTTATTATTTTTCCAATTAAAAAAAAACACTCACTTGATTGAATTCTTGCACAGAATACGGCTCTGCATTTTCATCGGGTGCTGTAATATTATAACAAACTATTATTTAGAAATTGACACGAAGTTCACTTTTCATTGTAAAAACTGTTTGTGAGAAACGAAAGGAACGACTACGGGACTAATTTGACAGTTGGAACAAGGGGGGGTTATCAACTTTATTTCCTATGACGTAAAATACAAAATTGCATAAAGTTTTTCGAAGGCTGGTTTGTGCAACGAACACTGGACCCACGGCCGAGAATGGAACCGGTCAACGCCGTGCCTAACAGTCTTCACAGAACATACAACTGTCTTTGAAATAATGTATGCGATTTTATATTTTACTTCTTAAGAAATAAAGTTGAAAACCCCTTGATCCAACTGTCACACAGTCCAAGCAGTCTTCGCAATACCTGAAACGGTCTTTGAAAACAGTTCGTCGTCGTCTTTAAGGTACAGCGGTGGGGAGGGAGGGATGTAGGTAGTTAAACGTTACTTCGTGTAAGTGGGCAGCGTTGTAATACAAATACTAAACCATGACTTACTTTCACGTTTCCTTTTAGCGGCGTGGAAGGGAGATTGCTGCTGCGAAGCATCAACATTCTCATCCGAATTTGAGGCCATCTGAAATCAAAGCTGTACCGGTTAATTTACTTAATTTAAATTCACCGTCTGACGAACAGAGGGTAGTCTGAAACGCCATGTATGACAAGCATGACCTTTTTCTCGTTAAGCTTTCCAGGGATTGTCAGAAAATAATTACATCATTGTCGCCCGTTTGTCTTGGAGCAAAAGGTATTAAAACCTTTAAGACCAGCCCACTGTTTCTAGCCCTTACCTACATCAATAACATTTTGACGTACTACGTAGGCGCAGATATCTTTGCAAGTACCGAAATGAGACTCCTGAACACTGCTTCTCGGTAACTGGAGTCCATTGCCACTCCAAATACTATCTCCCAATATTATTTAAAATAAGAAATGGTACGTTATTTTATTTCATCTGTGTTCTTGTTTGTTTATTTCTATTTTATTATTATTACTTTATAATTTTTGTTGTTATTTTGATTTTATATTTCTTCAACCAATAGCTTGTAGGTATGTATGGTTATTATCTGTTAGTATAAGTTATAAATTATATATAGGTAATAAAAAAATAAATGGGAGTTGGTACTTGTTCGTAAGGAATTTGCGACATTTTAGTCGGTTCGTTCGCCAAACTAATTAACTCAAAAACAACTTTACCAACGTCGAATTATGTAATAAAAAAAATAGCTGGTGATCAAGAGATTAAAAAGATTGTGAAAAAATACCTTTTAGCAGAAACTGTAAAGCCACGAACTAATGAACGTAATTAAGAGAAATATTTTCCATATTGACTCAATACAACAGCGTACACCGTTAATTTTAAAAATATAAATAATACCCGCCCATTGCAGGGCAAAGGACTCTTCTCAGAGAAGGCACGAACATTATTCACTATGCTTGCTCAAGCCGAATTGGCGATTTCAAACTGATATTTCAAAGGGTAATTTTGTCCGATTTTTATTATTTAGGTGTCTTAAAGGCGAGAGTGAATAGGCTCTTAATAAACTAGTGTGCTTCACGATCATTGATTGACTCACTGCTTACCATCAGGTGGGATTTTAGTCATGCACTAGTTTATAATATTTAAGTTTAAAAAAAGACGTCACTGATGAATGGTTACTTGGAAGATACGTACGGCATTAGCTTCAATGCTTGCATTAGGCTCCGTGGCATCGTTCTCGGCACCCACAGCGGGAGCGATGTCAGGCTCGTCCGCACCATCAATTTCCATCACCTCTTCTTCCAAAGATATGGCGCCGGTTGACGCGTCGTGTGTAGGCGCTAAATACATACAAACATATATCCCGCTCAAAATCATAACCCTCATTTTAGACGTAGTCTGGTAAAAAGGCGAGGTCGTATTACTTATTTGAAATAGAACAGAATACTAAGTTATTAATTTTGTAAGTTTTTGTTCTTGTACAGACGCCAGCACATCAAGTTACCCCAATATGTCAAATTTTCACAATCGAATATGAACCTTATTCTGTTTGACATAAAATTGAAAAACGATCAAAGAAATTTGACATATGGGGTAACTTGATGTGCTGGCGTCTGTAAACCAAAGAGCATTTTATTCTATTTTAAGTTATTCACCTGATTAATGTCATTTTCGTAAGTGATAAAATTCAATCCACTCCTGAAAAGTTCGCGTATAAATTCTCTAAACAGCTTTCTAAGTTTCAAATCGAAGTCTTAGATAATTGTCATAATATGAGTGTAAAAATAAACTCTATAGCGAACGCGACAAAACTCAATTTGTATTGAGATTAATACTTATTTTGATCTTTTTTAAACCAATTTCAACTTAAGCACTTTTAGAGTGGGGTATTCATATACAGGATGGTGATTAATGAATACTACTGTCATGAATAGCCTGTACAATAAAAAAAAAAAAAAAAAAAAAAAAAAATTATTTTATTCACCAAAACAAAATAACAACCTTGCACAATTCAAGTAGGTACCTAGTTTACAAATAAGTCTTACAGATGTTAAAGTTTTCGTTTCTCATGTATCGGTACTTCTTATGGTTGTTAAACACGGAACAGATTCACTCTGGTCCCCGTACTAGTATAAACTGTATTACGGTGGAACAGTTTTCCTCGTTCTCTAATTTACGTATGGTAGCAGACTTGTGACAAAATTTATTACTTATTCAGGTTAAACAAATAGTTAATGACAGTATAATTAATTAATAACAAAGTAAAATACCACATAAGTTAAGCACGGGTAGGCAAACATAAAACAGTGAACTTGATTTTTGTAAGATGTAGGTAGATGTAAAAGTTGACATAGTATACGCAAAATATTAAGATTCTTAGTTTGTTTACATTGTGTTTCGTTACACTTTATTGTTTGTTCGCTCTTTACAAAAAGTAGTATTTAATTAAATTAAAAGTATAGTTAGCATTAATAAAAAATAAATTAAAATAAATTAAAAGTAAAAGTAAGGTCATAATTTTACTGTTTATAAAACTTGTTTAAATGACATGTGTATGTAGTGTATTGCGTGTGTAAAGTGACGTAAATGTGTTAAGTATACATGTGTTATGTATTTCGGTGATTTATTTAAATTAATAAGAGGTTTGAAGTATTTTTTCAGTGTCGTCATAACTCAGTGAGTTTAGAAACTTAAAAATTTCAATTTTACAAGTATGACCATTAAGATTACGAATTTCGATTAACTTTGATATTTTATTATACAGAAACGGTCCTAGGAAGTTGAAAAATCTGTTTGCAAATGTAGTTTTACAGTAAGGCACAGAGTAAACTATATCTTTCCTTCTTCTTGTTGTGTAGTCAGGTAAATTTTTGTGTTGGATTAAAATTAATTCTTTGATATATAATTGCCTTACAGTTAGAACTGATAATTCCGAGTATAATAGATATGTGGGGTATCTAAATTTCTTATTACTCATCACTTTAAGAACAGCACGTTGTGCTCGTTCTAAACCAATAAGAACGGTCTTGGTAGCACCCCCCCAAGCAGCAATAGAATAAGTAATGATAGACTGGCACAACGAAAGATACACTAATAATAATAGTTCAGGTGGACAAAAGCAACGTATATTTTTAAATATATATATGAGTTTTCTGACCCGGGAGGTAAGTGTTGAGACCTGTTCCTGCCAGTTTAGATGTTGGTCAATGATTAGTCCTAGGTATCTCAATGAGGATGTTTTAGAAAGTTCGTGACAAGAACACTTCCTCGCCATATTGCATGTATGAGCATTTATGTGAATTAAGCCAGGAGCTGGTTGACTGTTTTTTCTTAAACTAAAAGGTATATATTTTGTTTTAAGTGTATTAAGGGTAAGAAGATTTGACTGTAGCCACTCTGACACCAGTTTGAACCCTTCATTGGCCAGTTCGTTTGCCTCTTCCCAGGTTTTCCCACTAAATAAAAGGGCTGTGTCATCAGCGTATGCTATGACTCTGCCTTGATTTAGCTTCAAATCACACAGGTCGTTCACGTAGACTAGAAAAAGTGTGGGTCCCAGGATACTTCCCTGTGGTACTCCGAAAGTCACATTCTCAAGCTCACTTATGAAGTTGTTTATTCGTACACATTGCGTTCTATTAGCCATATAGTCTGTAAGTAGTTTGAGAGCAGTTCCACGGACTCCTAAATGTTCAAGTTTTGCAAGCAGCAGGGGAACAGAGACTGTATCGAATGCCTTTGCTAAGTCTAGGAACACACCTATAGTTTTTCTTCCTCTATCTAAGTTAGTAACAATAGTAGAAGTTAATTGCATTATGGCTTGGTTAGTTGACTTATTTTCTCTAAAACCGAATTGATTACTTGAGAAGAGATTCTGAGATTCAAGATAATGAGTTAGTCTTTTGTTAATGGCCTTTTCAAGTACCTTAGATAAAGACGGCAGTATCGATATTGGCCTATAGTTAGAGACACAGTCTTTATCCCCAGCCTTGTGTATAGGAACTATTAAAGCCTTCTTTAGGACTTCCGGGAAAACGCCCGTTGCCATGCATTGATTACATATCATTGTAATTGGCCAAGCCAAAGTATCCACTCCTAGTTTTAGTATTGAGATGGGAATTCCGTCGCAACCAGTAGCGTTAGATTGTTTTAAATTCAATATGATGGTTTTCACTTCATCAATATCGGTTGGTAATAGGACGAGAGAGTTGATATTAAATCGTCCAATGGCGAGGGTCTTAGGCAACCCATGGTTTCTACTCTGTATACCATTAGCTAAATTGTATCCAACATTTGCAAAGTATCTATTTACATGGTTAATAGAGCTCTTTGTATCAGGTTTGAGTTTTAGCAATTCTTCGTTGTCATTATTTGGCCCTGCGAAATTGCAAACTTCTTTAATTAACGACCATTGTTTCTTTAGATTGTTTTTGTGCTGATTGATTTCCGATCTTAAATAATTATTTTTAAGTTTTTTTAGTAAATTATTGCATGTGTTACGGTATCTCCTATAGGTAACCCCTAAAGTTACATTTCCTAGGTCCTTGCGAAGCTTTTTATGGAGTTGATCTCTATTACGAATACAACGGCATAGACCAGGTGTTATCCAAGGTTTTATGGCACGTTTCCTTCGAGACATTTTATATACAGTTGTATGCTTATTCATTGCGTTTACTATAGTGTTCAAAAACACATTTGTATTTTTATTGCAGTCATCATTTGTTAGGATAGACGGCCAATCAATCTGTTTTAAGTCTTTGATTATTGCTTGATAATCTAGTTTTTTAAAAGTTTTAGGTTTGCTAGCTTGAATCTTGGGCTTTTTAGACAAATTGGTCATAACACATGAGTGATCCGTGACTGTAGACCCGCAGACGATAGTATTAGATAAAGTCGAGGTTTTGAGAAAACAATGATCCAGACAATTTTCATTTCTAGTCGGGAAGGTATGTGTGGGCAATAGTCCATGTGAAGCTAGTAAATCCATGTATTTTGAAGAGTTAACACTGCTATTATCAAGGATATTAATATTGATGTCTCCTATTAGAATTATGTTTCTATATATCTTTAAATTATTTAAAATACGATCTAACGCGTTTAAAAGAATATCAATATTCTTGAATGCAGGCGATCTGTAGACCGATACTATTGCGAGCTCATTTTTAATCGTAGAAACTAGACAGTTCATTTCATCGACAACCTTTGTAGGTTCAACGATTTTAGTTTCAAGATACTCTTTAAAGTAAATCACTATCCCACCATTTTGATTGATTGTTTCAGCAGTTGCGAAAGTCTTATATGAGGTTATCTTAGGTAATACTAGGAGTTTGTCTAACCAGCATTCAGTCAAAATAAGGAAATCAAATTCTATATCCAGTCGATTTAGTAAAACCTGAAAGTCATCGAAGTTATGTTTTAAGCTTCTTATATTTTGAGTCAGTATTTTGTAGTTATTTAAATCACCAAATACTCTTTTGCAGTTTTCAGGAATATCTACGTTTTGTGAAATACCGACAGTTATAGTGTTCTCGATATCTTCTGAAATATCTACTAAATCAGCCATATTTTTTGTAGTAGATTATGAAGAAAATTATGTCGGCGGCACAAAGACGATATTCCCAATCACCGCGTAAAAGCAGGTTCATGTCTGAAAATAAATTGTGTGTGAGATGAAAGTTTAGTGTGTAGATATTATGTGGTGACAATATTTCCATAAAATGGGTGACTTTTTGGGATATAAACAAACGCTAATAACTTTGCTGCTTATGAATATTATTTATTGATACTTTACGAATATAATGAAAAGACCGTCTAGAATAAGCCCTTGAAGTATTTGTACTAATTAAAAATTAGTGGTGTATATGAATTAAGTAAAAGTTGAGAGCAGTAAACTAACTAACCTTCATTATTCTCTTCCTCAGCATTATTGTCATCAATCTGCTCAGGAGCAGGTGGCGCGTCCGGCACTACGTCTACATCTGTAATATACGACCAATTTCTATATTACAAATTCACAAGTTTTTTAAAAGAAACAGAATGACAAGAACAATAAAAATGGAGGGTTATTAATTTTAAGCTAGTATAATTTTACTCTAAATTGTAGGGCGGTATTAATAATTACTTATAAATATTTAGCCATGCCATGCCTTTTGGGGCAGCCGTGAGACATGCCATTTTGTTTTTTATTGTGTTATGTTATTATGGTGCGTGTTTCAAGCTGTTGCCAATAAATGTTTTTTTTTTTTCTTTCTTTCATGCTGCTGTTTATTCGTCTCGGTATTTTATTGCTATTTCGCCTGGTCCCACATGGCAGGCTGACACTACGACTCGCGGACGCAGTTTCAGCCCTGAACGACTTAAGAACATGTACTCGTATCTACGACAAGCGTCGTTCAATGTTACCTTCGTCAGACTGGTCCACGTTGACGTAGTGGTCGGGGCCCGGCGGCCCGCCGTCGAGGCCGGGCGCCGGGCCCGCGCGCGGCGTGCTGCGGTAGCGCGCGCTGGACGACGGCTGCGGGTCCGGCACCGGGAGCACGTCGGGCGGGTTGGCTGGACATCATCAGGGAACATACAAAAGCCGTAATTTATTATACAAATATATGCCTGCATATCACCACTTCAAGCTGATTCATATAAGAAGTGAAAAGTCGCAAAGTTTCTCGGTCTTAATATTTTTTTAGCTAATTTAAATGTTTATTTTTATTTATCATTTTGTTTTGTCGTAACGGTATGCTTTATTTTGCTTACATTATATATTCTTCTCGTAGCTAAAGCTAAAGGAGTCCGAATTGTTATAGGCTTAATGTTGTTTTTTTCTTTTTTTGTTTTAACTGTAAGCTTTAGGTACTTGTAAACAATAATAAAATGCAAAGACATCATTAATGCGGTTTTGTAACCATTCTAGTAGAAGCGATTTAAGCGATCAACGCAAGTTAGCTCGAACATACAGATGTGAAACAAAATGTCCTAATTCAACATTGATATTAAAGCAAACCCTCACGAGAAATTCCTAATGTGGGGAAATTAAAAGAACCATAGTAACTTTAAAAAATCAAACTGTTAGTCATATAACTGTAAAACTTTATTTCCAGACATACATAATTCTATATCATACCGTTTCTAGTGTACCCAGCAG
The DNA here is from genome assembly GCA_921972225.1 of Euplexia lucipara. Taxonomy (NCBI): domain Eukaryota; kingdom Metazoa; phylum Arthropoda; class Insecta; order Lepidoptera; family Noctuidae; genus Euplexia; species Euplexia lucipara. The sequence goes on along the minus strand of OV179144.1, from coordinate 8,025,286 downwards.
GCAGAGAGTTCCGGCCGGATTGCGAGCGGCTGCAACAGTTGTTGTAAGTCCTGGACCTGGCGTTAGAAGCCGCGGCGGTTGGCAGCGCCGGCGTGAACAGTGGACTTCGAGAAGAACCGGAATGACCGGCAAAGCCTGATGATGACAAAGACAAACGGTTGTAAGAAATCGTGTTTATAATTAAGAATATTCAAAATTACTATGACACAACATATTAATCTACCACATATTATGAACTCATGTTATATACAATTTATTTGTGAACATTAGGTTGCAAACAGGTTTAATGTTTAGACAGTAGGTAGGTATTAAGTCATCAATATCCTATCATTGTGTAAAATAGTAAGCAATGCCTGATAACAATATTTAATGACCATTATGTTTACAAAAAATACTAATTTAGAAAATATACAGTTATTTTACTGCAACAATAACTTTCCTTTTATTTTATTGATTTTGCACAAGCAAAAAAACCGTGGCTGACTTCTATAAATACCAAAAGATTAATATTATTACTGTGGGCCACATCGACAAAAGTGTGGACAGTCTATTTTAGCTTGGTACTAACGGCGGGAGGTGTTAGGTTGCATGTTGGAGCCTTGTCTGCACTGCGTCAAGTTGTGCAGATTGCGAGTTAGCTTCTTGAACGCGAGGATGCGCTGTATGTCAGCTGCTGAAGTGTTCGGCCGCTCGTTGCGACGTGTGTCACGCAGCTCGCGAGCGGGAACCGGTTGGCGCGTCATGTACGTTAGAGGCACGTCGCATATTCTTGACCTGGGTGAACAATATAACTTATCCTTAGAGATTCCTTCTTGTGGACTGACGCCTTTCGCATCCGAAAATCAAAAAGCACTGTGGCGGCTGTCATCCGTAAATTGTTGACTGTTCTTACGGGCCATTACGGAACCTAGGCTGTGAAGGTCAGAAAGGCAGTCAGGCAGTCTGACCAGATGTAGATGAATACTTACTATACTAAACTTACTTGCTTTACTTTCTATACTTGCTCTTGGTGTATTTATTTTGCTGTAACGCCAATAAATTATGTTCTTTTCTTTCTTTTAGTAGTATTCAGCTGCATCTGGTCAGACTGTCAGCCTACCACAACAAGGTTGGAAATAAGCAGACGGATGACGTTTTTTCCTGTTAGACTTTACTCTTTGCAAGTATTGGGGGAATTTACAGTCTGACAAGCTTCTAATTTAGGTACAGACGCCAGCACATCAAGTTACCCCAATGTGTCAAATTTCTTTGATCATTTTTCAACTTTATGTCAAACAGAATAAGGTTCATATTCAATTGGGAAAATTTGACACATTGGGGTAACTTGATGTGCTGGCGTCTGTACATACCTACTATAAAAATTTCACAAGTATAACTGACTATTTAATAAAATTAGAGGTGAACATTACCGTGTGACTCCAACGTTAGAAGGCCTGGGTGTGTTGTTGATGATAGACCAGAACAGAGCTCTGTCCATCTTAGCCTGTTGTCTCCGCATGGTGGTAGGCGAAGAACTCTGCGTTTGCTGCGCTCCTAGTAATAGCATAATACTTCATCATTAATTACATATTAAAACCCTCTGTACCTTGAAATGCATGTTAAGCCATCAGTTGTTAATTGTAGATCTTTGACAGTTGTTACATATCAAATAAAAAATTAAAACAAAAGTAATTTATTTAAATTAGGCTGAGGATCAGTACTTTTGAACGTCAAAATTACATAAGACAGTCCCCCTAAAAGCCCGTCCTTCGCCACTTCCTGCGGAACAAAAACCTCAGCAACACGTCTGTCTGATAAGTGATAAGGTACGCGCGGGAGCGGCAAGCAGTAAGATGAAAAGTATGAACATGTACGAAGCACGCCACGAATCGGTCGAGCGGCGACTCGTGGCGTTTTCATACTTAGAATATTACCGCTCGCCGCACCGCGCTTAGCCACAGCTCACAGCGGCGCAGTCGCGAATGGGCTGTTAGAAGAACTTGAATGTACTCAGTACTGTTTCCTCCTTTTCTGCAGTAAGCTTTCAAGCCGTCATCCAAAGGATCTCTGTAGGAGATCCCTTTTAGCGATAAGGCCGCCCATTGTATCACCCTATGTAGCCCTTAAAGTTAAAATTTGTAAGTTTTTATGATGTACAATAAAGAGTATTCTATTCAATTGTATTTCATTCTAAGGCTAGCAATTATACTTTACAAGTATTTCTTGAACAAAAACATGCTACTATAGCAAAAAAAAGAGTTAAACCAAGTGCAGATGTATTTCCAGCATTTCCACTGCTTGTTCCAGGCGAATCGGCTACACTGGGCCCAGCCTCCTCTGACTGCCTCCTCAGTACTTGAACAGGTTGCGGAGTACTATTTTCCTCTTCATCTAGAAATAAATTGTATGTTGGGTATTAAAAACTGGCCAACCATAAGTCAGATTGGAGGAAACAGAAAGGTGGGTTTTTTTAAGGTGAACAATAAAAAGTCTTCTATTCTTTGAGTGGAGAGTCACTAGGCTCTCACCCCAAACTTAAATTGAAGCCTAGTTAATTGCTTTTGTATCAGCTACCATTATTAAATTCTTATTTTTATTTTTTTGTCGTTGTAATTATTATTATTATTTCATTAAACCCCAAGAGGACACCGGTATCCGCCCTGTCATTGTCTTTCTATTGTGTCTCTTAATGACATGATTGAAATGTTAAATTTTGAATCTAATTCTGACTAAGTTTATGCTATACAATATGTCAACCTATTACTTGAATGTGTTATGTAAAGTAATAAGTTGGTTGTTATTTAATAAAATAAAAATATTAAATAATTTAGTGGTGATTTTGAAGTCAGGGGAATATGAAATTAAATTAAATAGACCATGACATAGTGTAATGAATGATTGGGAATGTGTGTGAGGCATTTGGACATGTTTTTTTTTAAAGAAACAAACATATATTGATGATATTATTACAGTATGCATCTTCATAAAATATAAAAAGAATAGGTTTGGGTAGGTATGTCAAAACTGGAAGTGATGTGTTATGTAAGTTTTGCTATAACTGTCAGATGGAAACTGATTGTATTAGAAATGTTAAGAAAGAAAGGGGAGAGAATGATAGTGTGGAAGAAGAAATAGTGTTGTACCAACCCCAAGTAACATGGGACAAACACAGGAAACCAAGGCCTAATCAACTTAATTGTATAACTTATTTTATAAACTTTGTATTTAACAAGTTTCACATTTGAAATATTATGTTATACCTATTTTATTTTATTTCATGTTTTATTGTATGTAAGTGGGTTTTCCCTTACCAATTCTATTGTGCAAGTAATAAATCTGCAACTTTGACATCTATGTTTAATAACAAGGTTGTTTGAAGTGCCTACCTACAACGTAGTTACAATAACATCATGTCGTGCACTTTAAGCAAACAATAATGTGTTTGTTTATATTGAATTTAAACAAATAAAATTTGTAGCAACAATATAAATAAAATCGTACGCAATTACAGCAGCTATTACTTTATTAAAGTGTTTTGAAGGTCCCTGAATCAATCATTGTATGTTGTACGCGATACTTGATTTTTTATTGTTCATCGATTACCATACTTACCAGAGCTCCATGGGTATTCCGATATCCCCAATGATTTCTTCAAGTTCTCTTTTCTACTACCCATTTTAAACTTTATATTTCAGTACCATTAGCATACATCTATCTACCTTTTGTTTATTGTACGCCTCAAACAATATTTCCTTTCTCAAAATAAAAGACCCAGAGACAGAGCACGAATGACATTAATGTGTTGACATAATAATGAAGTAATGATGACATCCATAAGGGTTGCTGACAGTGATATATGCTAAAATCCTCAAAAACATTGTAGAAATTGCCGATGAAAATAAAAATGAAAATCCCTACAACGATAATATACTTCTCAATTCCCATAGAAATAAAACATCCAGAAATGTAGCTACCTGCCTTAATGTAGGTAAAGTTTGGTCATTAGAATACATTTCTGACGTTACGCTTGAAAGTTATTGATTGTATCTCGAGTTCTTGACACTTGTGATGTGCTGGCCTCTGTAAGTAAATATTAAATTGGCACTAAATGAGGGCAATATAACTTTCTAGCTAATAAGTAACACCTGTTTTTTTTTCATTGAAGCAGGCAGTGAATAGTTTTAGTCTTGGGATCCGGGAGCATTTCAAAATCACTTACCCAAATAAAATCGACTAACAAGAAGGATCTTTTTTTAAATTCCATATTTATACTCTGTGATCAACAAACACCCGTCAAAAAAAATTGATTTGACAGAAAAGAAACCGGTGTTGTTTGTTCGGTCGGTTAGTTCACGCGTCGGTTGTTTTCCAACCAAGGGAAAATTTATTTGTTTGTACTGAATTTATAGAGGTGAATACCGTATTTAAACAAAATGACGGATTTGCCCTTTCAAGCCGAATATGCAAAAACTGGAAGAGCCGGGTGCAAAGGATGTAAACAAAAAATTGATCAAGGGGCCCTACGTATTGCCATCATGGTGCAGGTTAGTCTCTCGTACCGTAACAATAGAGTATCTACCTAAATTTGCAACCGCCAAAATAAAGTTTCAAAAAGATTTTTCAATGTAACAGAAATAAAATTTGTATTTGTACTGAGATGAAATACTTAGTCATAAACAGATAATACTTGATTCAAATTTAACAAGCAACGCGCTCATAGTGCTCAGCACCAAAATGATGATATCGAAATCCTTATTCACAAAGCACTCATCAGAATAAGTTATGTACTAGCAACTTCAATTTTTTTTATTGTTTTTTAAGTTTATAAATAAATAGCAAGGATGTCCTGAACCGTAACTTCAAATATCGGAAGTAAATAGGTATCTATCCGTCTATCCAAAATCTTAACCAGATCTGATGTAAAATTCTAAAAGTTTTGTGTATGGGCAGAGACACAGACATGATACAACCTGTTTTCATTGTTTTCGCGCTGCCCCACACACTAGCGGCGCGCGTTGCGTGTTTTATTATTTAGGTAGTGATATAGGTACTTAGGTAGCTAGGTATTTTATTTTTCCTATTGCTTACTAATGAGTCATCCATTCTTGTTAGCGTACTTAAACAATAAGCTACTTGCGAGTGTTGTCTTAATCATTTAAATCTGGGTAAAATGTCTAGTTCCATTTAGTAATTTTTCAATTACATGACAGCTTTTCATGGAACGGTGGTAGGTTCAATTTGGTGAAACTTCACCTTCAGAGACATATCACATTTATTCCGCTTTTGTCCATAGAAAAAATCACCAGCGTTGTATAGATGCATATGTACTTAGGTATGTTGAGCTGAGCAGACATGTATGCATCTCTGTACTAAATGGGTGTTTTCCATGGACAAAATCCAACCCAAACTTAGCAAGTTTGATTAGTCCCCCTAACTCAAAACACAAACAAATAGTCTTATTATTACCCTTATCCACAATGGTAATAATAAGACTATTTATTTCTGTTTTTATTTAACTTGGTGTGTAGCCGTGTATTCTACACTCATGGCTACACATCAAGTTATATATTTCCAGTTTATGCTGTTCTACTATATCTACAATGCGAGATCAACTTATACTGGAAATGTATACTTTGATGTGTACTTTGATGTAGTGTATACCTACTAACTTCAATCAAAGACATATGATCGAGCAGAGAAAAGTCAAATCAGAACTTATTTAGATTTCCCAAACAATTCCCTAAAATTCTAATATCTGTAAACTGAAACTATATAAAATGATTAGATAACCTCAACTAATTACATATCCATTATCTGGTATAAAATGATTTATACCACACCTTAAATTTCATATCCAAAACACCCCCTTATCACACTCACACTTGTATTGCACACATTTTTATTGAATAACAACATTTCACATACAAATAATAATGTTAATGTTGTTATGTGTAGGAATATTTGCAATAAAGCAAGTATTTAATATGTAATCGTGTATTAATAAAAAGCGTATGTTCACAAGACAGTTTCGGAGAAGAAGAGAACAAAAGACAGATAAAAAAAAAATAAAACTATGGTTGCGTTCCATTTCCAACAACCACCCCTGAACGCAATCCCATTTTTGCTATACAAAACAAATTTTTATGTTCAGTTGTTCCCTTAGTAAGTATATCTGCAATCATTTTATCACCTCTACAATAATTAAACGTTATCTCTAAATTATTTACATGCTCTCTTAAAAAATGATATCTTATGTCGATATGTTTTGATCGAGGCAAAGAACAATGACTGGTAGACAATTTTATAGCACTTTGATTATCACTAAATATGTGAAGCGGTCCAATCAGAGGCTGGCCTAACTCGATGTGCAGCTGCCGCAACCACAGGGCTTCCTGCGCTGCCGATGACATCGCCATGTACTCCGCCTCGGCCGTTGACAGAGCCACCGTTTGTTGTCTCCTCGAACACCAGGAAATTGCGCCTCCCTGAGAAATAAAAACATAGCCCGTGCAGGACTTATGGTCGATATTATTGCTGGCCCAGTCTGCGTCGCAGAAGCCTCTTATGTTTGATTCACCATTTTTGGTATAAGTGAGCTTCATGTGTTTCGTTCCTTGTAGGGTTTGCACTATTCGTTTGATTTTACTATTCGAATAAAATGAATACTTCTACAGCCAAATATTCGAATATTCGGATATTCGAATATTTTTTTAACAATTATTGAAAATAATACAATATCAATTCAACACAAACATGAGGGGGTTTAGTTTGATTGCCGCATAATTCTATTTAAATAGAATAAAGTATTATAATTAATTTTATTGTTTTTTAATAGAAAAAACCAACATTTATTATCGTTTCACACAGTAAATATAGGTAAGTCTTAGCTTAGGGATATGATGACATGACACTGATGAGTGATGACGCTTAGGATAACGACAGACCATCTAAAGCTGCCAACATGGTCATGTCTTCAGAGCTATCTTCAGATTTGAAATAATCTGTTAGTTGCCTTTTCTTCTTCTGTACTGCATTGGAATTTTCTTTGCTTCCACTTGCAGTTATTGTAACCTCATCAGAATAATTGATCGTTCCTTTTACAATGGAAATGTGAATGCATCTTTTGCAGATGTATGTCCAAAGGAGTCGTTGACATAGAGTTTGACAATACTACTTTGCAGATTTTGCATTTTGCTTGCGAACCACCTTCAGCACGTAAAATGTGTTACCACACAGATTTTTGGTCTTTAAATCGTTTGGTGTACTCTTTGAATTCAAATTTGTCAAAACTTCCACTCGCCATCACTAAGATTTATTTTGCTTTCAATGCAGGAACTGAAATCAGAACAAATTTAAATTAGATAAGATTATTATAAATGTAATACCTACTGTATGTATATTGAAGTAAGTAGTTTAAAATTTCACACACAGCAATCTAATATTTTGAAAATCGTAACAGATCAAACCATGCACCGGCTCGCGTAACCAACCAAAACTGAGTAGCGTAAGCAGGTATTTAATACGTACGTAGTAGTGTAGAAACAGAAATTTCGGCTCAGTAGTTAGGTAAGATTAACTATAGCAAAAAAGACAGCAAGCACTCGGTTTAACCTATTTATTTTTAATAAATTCTAAAATATTTAATTTTTTAATTGAATAGTGCTTTTTCGTAGTAATGACGTCGACTTTCAAGTTTTTTCACTTTTATTTCGGTATGCCTATCTACTATTGAGCCAAAATTCTTGTTTCTACACTACTTAATAACAGTTTGTGGAATTAATTAGGTTTGTCTGAAATACTTACGTGAATGTCGCCACGCGCACAACTTTCAAATAATTATGCGTTTGCACATGCATACTGTCGTTCCTTGACGGTGGGCGAGGGACGACTGATGACCGAGTGAACGTTTGAGTACAAGGACACAACAGAGTGGGACTCAAGGGCACGGTTGGACTTATAATCAAAAAAATATAAGGGTCTTTATTACTTAATTAAGTATTCGAATATTCAAATAATTTTAATGAACTATTCGAATTTGAAATAGTACCGGATATTCGAATAAAATGAATATTCGAATATTCGAATTGCAAACCCTAGTTCCTTGTAAGTATCTTAGTACCCTTTTGACTGCTGTCCAGTGTTCAGCTCTTGGCTCCTTATTGAACCTGCTGAGAGTATTAACAGCAAAGGAAATGTCAGGTCTTGTACCTTGAGCAATGTAGAGAAGACAACCTATGACTTGTTGATAAGGGTAATCCATTTCTTGGTCATCTGCACTCTGTGAAAATTTCAGTCCAACTTCTATTGGTGTTTTACATGGTTTACAATTAGACATACCGAACTTATTAAGTACATCTTTAGTGTATTTCTCTTGGTCAATCATAATGGTGTCTCCATCCCTTGTTATGTTCAGACCTACACACTGACTGGCTTTACCTAGGTCCTTCATCTCCAAGTATTGCATGAGCCTGTTTTTAATCTTGTTTCTTTCTACTTCATTAGAAGTAAACAATATAAGGTCATCAACCCATACAGCAATGTAGGTATTATTATCTACATTGAAATAGACACATGGGTCAGACTTTGACCGTTTCATTCCAATATCCTGCAGCACAATATTCAACTTTGAATTCCACAACCTGCTTGCTTGTTTTAACTCGTATAAAGATTTATGCAAATGACACACCTGAGGCCCTTGTTCATACAGCTCTGGTTGCGACATATAAATGTCCACATCAATATCTCCTTGTAAGAAAGCTGATACTGCATCTAGCTGATCAATCTCAAGCCCCAGTCTTGCAGCTAGAGATATAAGATAGCGTATGGAACTGTACTTTACAACTGGTGAGAACACTTCCTCGTAGTCAGTACCCTTCCTCTGTGCATATCCTTTAATGACGAGCCTGGCTTTAAAACGAATTACATTCCCACTTCTGTCAGTTTTAGTTTTGTATACCCACTTGCAGGGTAAAACATTTTTTCCTGAAGGCAACTCCTTTAAACTCCAGGTGTTATTCTTCATCAGTGAGTTGTACTCCTCGTCCATTGCCTGTTTCCATTGTTTGGCATATGATGATGAAAGTGCCTCCTCAACTGTCTGTGGATCAGAGAAACTAGAAAGTAAACAATACATACTATTTTCATTCATATTTGTGTTATTCCTTTGTGTTCTGTTTCGAGGCCTCAGTGTGATGTTCTGCTGGTATTGTGAGTGTACATATCTTGGTGGGACATATGTTTCATCTAAATCCCCTGAGTCTGTCTCATACTCGCTAGAATCCTGATCACAATTCTCATTTGTTACACAATCACCAGTAGTTTCTTCTGATGGGGTGAGGTTTTCTACCTCAGACAGGGGTACTTCTGTAGGTAACGGGACACTGCTTCTGTGACTTGTGGAAATAGATTGACTACCGGGCTGTGAATTAACTTGTGTATCTTGATAATTAGTAGATGAAGCTGAAACATCATTAATAACTTTAAAATCAGTTTTTTTGCAATTTTCAAAGAAGGTAACATCTCTGCTCTTAATGATTTTGTATGTGTTTTCATCTAGTATAGTATAGTATAGTATAACGGGCCGGTGTCCGCAACTCCACGTCAAAGCGCGTATTTTGCGTGCGGGTGGGAGACTATTCTAACCATCCCAATTCCCCGAGAAAGGCCAGCAGTGCCCCGATGTTGCTGGCTATCTCGCGGAGAGTACCTGGGTTACCTAAGTACTTTGCCCTGTATGTTGCAACCACTGGGCAGTGCAGAAGCACGTGGGCTGCTGTCTCGTCTTCCTCCATGCAGGCACGACACAGGGGGCTGTCTGTGACTCCTAAGACAAAGAGGTGTTTATTAAAAGAGCCATGTCCGGTAATAGCGGCTGTTACTGTGCGCAGCTGTGGTTTGGTCAACCGAAGCGCGCGTTTAGTGAGGCGGCCGTCGATAGCAGGAAGTGCTTCCTTGGCCTGCCTACACTCGCCGTGGTCTAGCCACAGCTTGTGGTGTTGTTCACTAGTTCGTTTCCTTACCAGTGTGCGTAGGTATCCGAAAGGGAGTGCTACGATGGGTTCGGGTCCCACCGCTGCCATGCTCGATCCCCTTCTAGCGAGTTCGTCCGCAGCATCATTGCCCCGGGAATCGCTGTGTCCTTTGATCCATTGGATGGTTATATTATTGAGATTACCAACCTGGTTCAGGCGTTGGTGACACTCGTATATTAACCCAGAGTTCACTGTGTGGTTGTTTAGTGCTAGCAGTACAGCCATGCTGTCCGAGAGTATGCGAATTGAGTGGTCCACAACCTCCCTGGCTAAAATGGCAGATGCCGCCAGAGAAATGCCCATGCATTCGGCCTGAAATACCGTGTTGTGGGCCCCCAAAGGTTTGGCTATGTGGATGTTGAGATCCTCCGAGAAGACTCCAGCCCCAGTACCAGTACCTGTTTTAGATCCATCCGTGAAGATCCGTAGTTCCGCGGGGTTCAATCCCTCGCAGCGGTCATCTTCGTGGAGCTGAATTTTGTATTTCTTATCGAATACGAATTGTTTAGGTACCCGATCGTTTGTTGCTTTCGCCAGGGGGAACTCATTATAGAATCTCTCCAGTACCGCGGTGTGCTGTGTTTGTCTCTTGCTCCAGAGTTGAAGTGTTTTAAGGCGTACAGCCGTCGTTGTCGCTTCCTGCTGTATGAACAGATGAAGCGGTGGGAGCCCCAACATGGCTTCGAGAGCCACAGTCGGAGTAGTCCTCATGCAGCCTGTGATCGCCATGCAGGCGAGCCTTTGCAAGCGTTGCAGTTTGTTGCAGGCTGTAGTTAATTTGGTGCGGGGCCACCAGACCACTGCCCCATAAGTGATCATAGGTCGGATCACCGCACAGTACAACCAAAGTATAATTTTAGGGGATAGGCCCCACTTTTTACCTATCATCCTCCTGCATTGCCAGAAGGTAATGCAGGCCCTGTTTATTTTATTGTCTAAGTGGCTACTCCAGTTTAACTTGCTGTCTAGGATGATTCCCAGATATTTGACCTCATTGGCTAACTGGAGTTCTGTATCAAAAAGTTTGGGTAGGCGATAAGGGCCTAGTGTTCGTTTTTGGGTAAACATGACTAGTTCAGTCTTCGTGGGGTTCACTGAGAGGTCGAACTCTCTGCACCAACGTTCAACGATGCGCAGTGCCTGTTGAGTGAGGTCGCAGATTGTCCCCGTCACTTTCCCCGAAATGAGGATAGCGAGGTCGTCGGCATACCCTATAGTGTAGAAATGGTTCGCGTTGAGTTTCGTGATGAGGTCATTTATCACCAGATTCCAGAGGAGCGGGGATAGTACGCCACCTTGGGGGCAGCCTCTGGCTATCATGGCCATCTGCTGTTCTACTTCAAGTCGAACCACTCGTTTACTTAACATATTAGTAATCCAGTCTGTCAGTACCTGTTCTACTCCGTGACGAGAGAGCGCGGTGTTGATGCTGGAGAAGTTTGTTTTATCGAAGGCTCCCTCGATGTCTATGAAAGTGCCCAGGCAAGTGCCCTTCTGATGAATCGCCTCTTCTATCCGGCCGACCACTAGATGGAGGGCTGATTCCGTGGACTTACCCGAGCTGTAAGCGTGTTGGTTAGTATGGAGTGGAATAGTTTTCAGAGCGCCGTCCCTCAGCTCTCTCTCGCACATTCTCTCCATGGTTTTAAGGAGGAAGGAGGTCAGGCTGATTGGTCGGTGGGATTTGGCGTTGGTATAGTCACTCTTACCTGGCTTAGGAATGAATATGACTTTCACTTCCCTCCATCCTTTTGGAACGTATCTGAAAGCCAGACACGCTCTCATTACGGGTACCAGTCTGCTGGCGACAGAGATTCCACCCCACTGCAGTAAGGCAGGAAAGATTCCGTCCGGACCAGCCGCCTTGAAAGGATGGAAGCACTGGATCGCCCACTGGAGTTTTTCCAGCGTTATGACTTTGTGTGCGTAGCGCCAGTCGTTTTCTGACGGTGTTTGGGTTACCTCTGTCCAGTCGATATTCTGTGTAAAAGCGCAGCCTGGGAAGTGAGTTTCAATAAGGACGCGCATTGCCTCTTCTGGTGAGGTGGTAAGTGTGTTGTCGGGTTTGCGGAGAACAGCGGGCCCAGTCGTGTTATGCTGGGCCAAGATCTTCCTTACCCTGTTTGCTTGTTGGCAAGATTCGATATTGCCACAGTATTTTCGCCATCCAGTGGAGCTCCTGTATCTGATGCATTTTTTGTAGCATTTTTTGGCCGCATAGTACGCGTCCCAATCCTTATCAGCACAGGTGTTCATGGCTCTGTTTAGGGCTGACCTTACCTTCCCGCGCTTGCGTTCCAGATCCGCTCCCCACCATGGTTGCTTCCCTGGTGTTGTGGGCGGATTGGTCTCGGGGCAGGATAAATGGTAGCTGTCTAGCATAGATTTAGTGAGATGACTTACACGCTCGTCGATCTGCGGTGTGTCCTCGTAGGTCATCCCGTAGTTTGTAGACGCAAGTTTGGTTTCGAGGTTGCGTGTGTAGGCAGCACGGTCCGTGTTACGCGGGTTTCGCCGTGGTGGTGTTGGTGTTACACAGACCTGAATGTCGAAGCGGATCCATCTGTGGTCCGAGCAGGAGGCCTCCTTAGAGCCGGTGGTGGTGGCCGCTGCACCCTCCGATGCCAAAGTGAGGTCTATGATAGTTTGGCTACGTCTGTTTACGAAGGTTGGTTCAGAACCTGTGTTTAGTAGGGTTAGGTTTGTTGTAAATAGATAATCTACTAAGGCCTTACCCCTTGCGTTTTGCGTGTCCATGCCCCACAGAGGATGATGAGCGTTCGCGTCAGCTCCTATGACAACATCAAGCCCTGTGCTCTCGCAGTAAGTCACGAGGCGGGCGAGGTCGTGCGGCGGTGGCTCATCCTCCTCGGGCATGTAAGCAGAGGCGAAGACCACAGTTGCTATTGTGTCCCCTCGCTGTATCAGTAGCCTAGCTGCAGAGACATCCCTGCAACAGAAATCTGTTAGTGGCTGTATTTTGATGTTACGTGTCACATAGATGCACGATCTTGGTTTATCGTGATCTGTACTAACTAGGAGCTTACCACCAAGATTGGAGAGTCCTTGTATATGGCCCGCCCTAATCCATGGCTCCTGGATTAAGGCAATGGCCGTGTGCTGAACCTCCAGCCACTTCCGCAGCTGAGCCGTCGCGGTCTGGCTGTGGTGGAGGTTGGCCTGCAGGACCTTACAGGTCGACGAAGGGGACGCCATCGCTGGACGTTCCTTCCTCGTCTCCTGCTAGCCGAAGCCCGGCAAACAGGTCGCCCGCGTCGAAGCCGTCCTCCTCCAGGTCAGAGGCCGAGGACAAGGTGATGTCCCCGAGCTCCTCACCCGAGAGGGCGGCGTCCACGCCGGCGGCTGAAGGGGCGGCTGGCGCTGCTGCTGCAGACTCAACCGCGGGTGTTTCCGCGGTGCTTGTGGGGGGTGGAGTTGCCTCCACCGCCTGTGTGTCGGCGCTGGCTACAGCGGTCGGATGTCCCTGAGGGACGTCGACAAATCTGCCGTTCGGACCCTGGAATTTCACGTACACCGTCCCTACACCAAATGAGAGACGGCGCTCGGCCTTCATCAGGGTCGGAATTTGGTCCTCAGGGACCCCGACCACCACGTACCACGCCTCGGCTTGTTTGTAGGCGCCCTGCAGCACCCACTCCCTAACGCCAACCCAAGGGTTCTGGTAGCACAGAGTGCGCCCAATTTTGGACGGCTCCGTGAAGATCCCCTGCTCGTCAGGGATGGAGATTCCGCATCTCACCCGGCGCCCGATGTCCGCCTGCCTCCTGATCACTAGCGTAGTGCTAGGGAGGGGAGGCAACTCGGAGATTAACTTCCTCAGCCAAGCTAAGGTGTGGTCGTTGCCGCACCACAGTTTAAGGGCCCCGCTGCTGAACACCGGCCTCGCTCTGAAGGTCGGTGCAGGTGAGTCCTGTGTAGGGGAGGAGGCCTCGTCGACTATCTTCGCCTGGATAGCCGCGAGTACCTGGTTCGATACATCCCTGCTGATGTGCCCCGTCCGGTCGCAGGTGACTGCGACATCCAGGTCGGAGCTAACTGCTTGGGCGTAGCTTTTCTTGGCGTCCCGTTTAGATGTTTCAAGACGCGGCCGCTTGCGCTCTCCTCGAGGTGACGAGGTCTCGTTGAGAGCTCGCTTGGCCGCGCTCTGATCCTTCTGACCGGGTTGCGCTGTTGTGTGCTTGGCTGGTCCACTCGCGCCGCTGGCTGCTGGTTGGCTAGGTCCCGGTCGGCTAGTGCTGACCACGGCCTGCGACCGCTTGCCTGCGGAGAAGTTGACATTGCCACTGGTCGGTTCTACCCGGCCCGCGGCGTTAGCCTGTTTAGGTTGTGGAGTCTTACCCTTCCACAGTATCCGCCGCTGCCTCTGGGACGGCCTGTTCTTCCTCTTCGGTTTGTCCGTCGAGGGGGCCGGGGCAGCCTGCACTGAGGGTTCAGCGCGGTGGTGTTTATCCTCCTTCCTGCCTTTGTGCCTGCTCCTCTGCACCTGCCAGGTTAGCGCGAACGCGTCACCTGTGGTGCTGGTCTCCACCGGTTGTCCAGTGACGGCCACCGACGGGGGAGCAGTAGGCGGGGGACGATGTTTGGGGGGAGCCCAGCCAGAGGAATTAACCTTCGTGGCGGGCTCCGCACCTGAAAGAGAAGGAGGAGAGGTACTGGTCCCGAGCAGCGCCATCTTCCTCCGTTTATTACGGGACTTGGATTTGGTCTTGGCAGCGGTTCTCGCCACTGCCGGACCTGTAGCCGCACTGGAGCTCGCTGCGTTAGCAGCAGAGCATCCGGGGGCTGGAGAATCCTTGGCTTTCGCCTCCTCTCCGGTGTGTGTATGTGCAGTTTGTGAGTGTGAGTGTGTGTTGGGTGTGCGTGTTTGTGTGGTTGTTGTGTGTGTGTGAGGTGTGTGCGGTGTGTGCGTCGTATGGTCTTTGGGTGTCCATAGTTTAGTATTTAAAGTTCATCTCTCCGGCTTCCCACCCTCCTTGGAGCCCGCACCTGGGAACGTCTCGCTACAAACTAGCTCGGCCGTTAGGACTACCTTCGAGATATAGGGGCGTGAGGCTGGCTTACAGTGCGACATCAGGCGCTTGATCAGGTTGACGACTAATCAACCTTCCCTTACACCTTCAGCATGACCTTCACCCACCGCTTTGGCCGTCCGAAGACGACCTCCGCGGACCTCCCACCCCTCGCCGTGGCCCTCTGACGGGACACTATGGCCATTTCCCTACCCTTGGCTACTGGGTAGGGCCACCGTTTCGCTTGAAATCCAGACCAAAGAGGGCGTGTTGCGTCACGGACGCATTACCGCCAGCGCCGCTCGGCTCAACCCTCCAGGACTCCTTCATCCCCGCTTACGGCGCTCAACTGCGCAGGTCCTAGCGCAGGTGACCAAATTTACCTACTCGACGCCAGCTGAGTTTAGTGGCGGCCGAGCCCACGCCCGCTCGGTCACGGAGGGTCATGGTTAGGTTAAAAATCGCCTGGTGGTTTTTGTTACGTCTATTTCATAAGGAACTAGACCAAGAACAGGGCGGCAACCACGTGAAGGAGAACACACCAGACTTGCCTTAAGGATCTACACGACCGTAGCGCTCCCCCTCAAGACCTCGCCACCCTACCGCCTCTGAGGGAGGCAGTAAGGTAGGCTTGTATCTATACTACCAAACAAAGCATAAGCAAAGCATGTCGTTGTGCAATCGCAAAAGCATAAATACAAACCCCCCCACGTGTTTTCATCTAATAAGCGATATCCTTTTGTACTGTCACAGTATCCAACTAGAATCATCCTTTTTGACTTCTTGTCCCACTTTCTCCGCGTTTCCTTAGGTACAAAGACCATGGCTTCAGAGCCAAATATTCTCATATGAGACAAGTCAGGTTTGTGTCCATTCCACAATTCAAAGGGTGTCTTACCATGTAAAGCTTTATTAGGAGACCTGTTCAAAATATATGCTGCAGTCCCCACTGCCTCTGCCCATAGCTTCTTCTGTAGGTTGGCTTGGAACAGCATGCACCTTGCTTTCTCAACTAGTGTTCTATTCATCCGTTCGGCCATTCCATTCTGTTGAGGGGTGTAGGGGGTGGACGTCTGATGTACTATACCGCTATTGGATAAAAAATTTGCAAAATTAGTATTGCAGTATTCAGTACCATTATCTGTTCTTAATATCTGTATTTTCTTAGAACAATGGTTTTCAGCTTTATTTTTATAGTCCTTGAAAATGTCTAACACTTTGGTTTTATTCGCCATGAAGTATACATACACCATTCTTGTGTAGTCATCTATAAAAGTAATATAATACCTCATACCTGAACAGCTCAAATTCTCCATGGGTCCACAGAGGTCAGAGTGAACAAGCTCTAATGGTGCTGTAGCTCGGGAACCAATATTCTTAAACGGCAATCTCGATTGCTTGCCTTCATAGCAAGATATGCATCTTGTTACATTACTCTCTCTGTTAGTGAGAGCCACACCCTTCACATAGTCTGGCAACTTGTTGACATCTGAAACATTTAAGTGTCCCATACGCAGGTGCCATAAATCAGTATCATTACACTTCTCCTCACAACTTAAATGTGCAGTCTCATGACTATTCTCTGTATACAATGTATACAATTTATTATGAAGAGTTGCGGAACATATTAACATGCCATTTGAATCATGAACATCACAGCCTCTTTGAGTAAATGTTACTTTGTAACCACTATTAACAATAGTACTCACAGAGAGTAGGTTTACAGCTAGGTCTGGAACATATAAAACATTTTTTAACTGAATGTTCTTACCCTGCGCTAGTTTGACATCTGTGTATCCAACTCCTTCAACTGACAGCGCCTCTTTATTGGCTACTGTTATTTTCTTTACCGATGGTTCAGTGACATTGTACAACCACTGTCTGTTGCCTGTCATATGCATAGATGCACCCGAGTCCATGAACCATTTATTATGATTATCCCCTGAAAATGCTGAAAAAGCTGCAATGAAACCTGTATCCTTCTTGTTTTTTTCATTTTCAGGCTTGTTTATCTTCTTAGCACTTGTACAAAACTTGGCAAAGTGTCCATGACTATTGCAGTTGTAACATCTTGGCCCTTTAGCTTTTGGTTGTTGTGACTGACGGTGATGTTGTTTTTTTGATTTTGAGCCAGCATACAGAGCAGTACTGGTGTCTGCTGATCTAACTTCCTGTAGGAGCTTGGTCTTGATAAGATCGGCACTAATCGTCGCACCAGAGCTCTCTAGACCCATAATCATCGGGGTGTAGACGTCGGGCAGACCGGCCAGCATCAAGGTGCCCAGCCACTCGTCGTTGACTTCAAATTTTATGTTACGTAACTTGTGGGCTGTAGTTATTATTTTGTGAATATATGACTCCACATTACCGCTAGACTCGAGAGTGGTATTCACCAAGTCCTTTAACAGTCCAACTCTTCTGGTCAGTCCATTGTCATCAAACGCTCGTAGTAGATTTTCCCACACTTCTTTGGCGGTCTTACAACTTTGTACATGTATATAATTTTGCGGATCTAACAACAATATCAACTTGGACCTCGCCTTGATGTCCTTACTGGAATCAACTGGTTTGTCATCTTTGGGCTCCACACATTGCCACAAGTCTTCGTGTTCAAGGTACGTCTTGACACTGAACTTCCACGTTGCAAAGTTTTCACGCCCGATCAACTTATCAAGATTGAACATGTGATGCGACGAACTCATTATTTCTGAGTTTTAAAACTCGCCGGCCAGTCACGCGTGCGTGTATAACCTCACTTTTATTCTGATACACGTACACCACGAAATACTGATAAATCTGCACGAATATTTATTTCGTTACTTGCCAATGAACCACGCTCTGCTACCATGTAGGAATATTGGCAATAAAGCAAGTATTTAATATGTAATCGTGTATTAATAAAAAGCGTATGTTCACAAGACAGTTTCGGAGAAGAAGAGAACAAAAGACAGATAAAAAAAAAAAAAAACTATGGTTGCGTTCCATTTCCAACATTATGTTTTTGCCGCTGCTTTTTTTGTTATTTTTTGTTATTACCTATGAATGCTGTGCATCTAAAAATATGGTTGTTTAATTGTGTTGCATTATTTATGCATCAAGTTAAAGAAGATCTTGAAAGGAGTTAAAAGGTTCTTACAGAATGTACAAAACACCACCCCTAAGGCCAGTCCACACTGACTTGTGATTATCACCTCTGGTGAAGACATCTATAGCCTATATGGTAACTGCTTACCATCAGGCAGGAACTAAGCTTGTATATATGTATAATAATATGTTCAGTGGTATAACAGCATAATTATGCAAAAGAACCTTTTGTATTATTGTGATTGTGTTTTTATTGTTAGAAATCCTTAATAAATAAATAACAAAAATTAAAAGTAAAATAATCTTTTCCTTTTCTCTTGTTGTAGTCTGCATTCTTCGATGGCAAGCAACCAAACTGGCATCATGAAGACTGTTTCTTCAAAAAGCAATGTCCCAGCTCTGTTGGTGAAATTGATAACTTTAATAAACTCAGGAGTGATGATCAAGCAAGGATCAAGTCTACTATGGGTATAAATTTATTTTATTACTGACTGTAACATAGTTGGAAAAAGAATAGAATGGAACATAGTTAATTTCTACATAATTGAAAAAAAGCATTGTTAAAAAAACACAACACAACATTTTTAACAGGTCTGCTCAGACATTACTAACTTTCATATTTTCTAATGAGCAAATTAGTATCTGTGCTTTAGACTTCTTTTGTGTGAATGTCAGAAAAGAACAGTTGCATTAAGAAGATAGGTATGTCCTCTGAGTTGGCCTGATAATTTTTCTTTTTATTGAATCTGAACTTCAATTAAATTTTGTTCACAACTTCATGGGATTAAATTTTTTTCAAGCAGAACTCATAGTTTTTTCCCTAAAATAAAATTTACATAATTACTTCACATAACATCTGCTTGACTTTAACCAAATTGATCCAGCCATTTCAAAGACTTGGTGGTACATACACACAGACAAAAATTTTTTTTATATTAAACTATTAAGTAAGTAATTTAGTAAGTAAACAGCTATCTTTACATTACAAACAGGCACTTATTCTAATTTTATATATGTGTTTAGATGGAGTATGTATATTTATGTATGTGTGTTTGTATAATGTGCAACAATAAAATATATTACTTATTTGATTATAGCAAATTCAACTGGGATAGTAATGCCAGTTAAACAAACGAAGGGTAAAGGTAAATCAAAGAAGAGGGCAGCTGATGATCCAACCAATGATGCTATTGCGGAATCTACTAATTTAGCACTTAAAGATTATCTTGTGGAGTACTCCAAGAGTAGCCGAGCCACTTGTAGGCATTGTGATATTAAAATATGTAAAGTAAGTTATAAGATAAATAATATTATTTGTTTAGGTAAAAAGTTGTAATTACAGTAAATAAAAGAAACAGTATTCATCCATCATCAGTACCTACTGTTTCAATATTTCATTCTACCCTCAAAACTACAAATAAAAGTCAACTCTTCAAGGTACTAATCTCATTAAACAGGCTTCAAAACAAAACCTGATATATTTTATTAGAAAGTCTAGGCTATTTGACAAAATTTAAGTTTTTAGTCCGTCATCTAGATTACAAGAAAATATTTGATACATATTTTTTCTTTTTTCACATAAACAATTTAAAAATAACGAGTCATACATCAGTAGATACATCGAGTCAAAATGTCGCATGACGTCACTAGCCAGTACAGTTTATACTAGATAATGACATTACAAGCCCCCTCTCCTCAACTTTAATATGCTTAATCTAAGCAGTTTTCCATCGATATGAATATTTTCTAGTAATCTAGATAAGGGACATGGGGAAATTATGTTGAATATAAAATGGAGATCAACTAGTATTCCAACTCCAAGAACCGACCAAAGAACTACAAGTACTATGTTGTGGAGGTCAAATAGGCAGTTGCTCCATGTATAATTTGTACTGATATTCAGCTGCATCCGATTTGATTGGAAGCTAACTCCAACATAGTTGAAAAAAGGCTTAGGAGATATGACATATACATTTTCATTAATTTCAAATCTAAAGCAGTATCCTGATAATTCTATTTGTATTTTAGGATGAAGTTCGTGTTTGTAAAACTGTGTATGATACTGAAGTGGGAAGTAAGTACAATGGGCAACCATTGTGGCACCATGTCAAGTGTTTTGCAGAAAAGAGGAGCGAGCTCCTTTTTTATGCCGGTGGGGAGAGCCTGCCCGGGTTTAAAACCCTTAAAAAAGCGGACCAAGCTTTTGTTAAAAAGGAAATCAAGTATGTTATCAGATTTATTACTAAAATGTGCAAAATGTAACTATCCCGAAATGAAATCCTTTCTGCAGATTATGCTCGAATGAGTAAAAATGTGCAAACATTATGGCAGTTTCCATTTATTAGTAAAATTTAGAAGTTTTTTTTTTTATATCCTATCTGGTAATCCAGGAAATGATATACAGGGTGTAAAAAGACCTTAAACGTATCACTGGGATGGTTTTTTCTTCTAGAACATACCTGGGAATTCACTGATTCTGGAGATATTGAAGGTCAAAGGGAAATATTCTTTTTTCGTCTTTTTTTAAAATCGTATTCCAAGTATCATTAGTAAACTTTCTTACGAACAAGCATTATCAAAATTATCAATTTTTCAAAACAAATTACGGATTTGAAGTTACAAAAACCGGCCAAGACCGTGTCGGGCCACGCTCAGTGTAGGGTTCCGTAGTTTCCCGTCCGTCACAATAAGTGTTCGCACTTATGATTTTAAAGGTTGGTATCCATTATGTTCGCGCTCCAGCAGCGCCCCGCGATCCTGCAACTTGAATTACGAATATGTTTAAGTGCAAGTTGCACTTAAACATATTATTATATCACTACTTCTTTATTATCTTATCATTTTATTTTATTTGTTATTTTTTCTTATTATTATTTGTACTGCTTTTGCTGCTTTTTTTTTAATTGTTTTTTTTTTATAGAAGTTTTTGGTGGTAATTTTGGATTGCGAGAACCGATTTTAATAATTCTTTTTTTGTTTGAAAAAAGATACGTTCAGGATAATAAAATGTGTAAACGAAGTTAAAAAAATTGATTGCATATACGATTATACTACAAACTTAGTCCAGAAATTATTTTGTACAACTTTTTGTCTTTTTTCTACAAAAACTGTTTCCAAAAGTTCAAAATAATTTTCCTAGAAAGTCCTTATAAAGTTCTACTTTTCAGATTTTTTTCATATCTTCTAAACTTATGGTTCAAAAGTTAGAGGGGGGGAACACATTGTTTTTTACTTTTGGTGCGATTATTTCCGAAATTATTGACATTATCAAAAAATGATTTTAGTTAACCCCTATTCATTTTTAAATACCTTTCCAACAATATATCACACGTTAGGGTTGAAATTAAAAAAAAAAATCAGTTCCCACTTTACATATTGGGGGGCTACCCTAATTAAACATTTTTTTCGAATTTTTATTATATCACTGTCGGCGTGATTGATACACATATTGGTACCAAATTTCTGCTTTCTAGTGCTAACGGTCACAGAGATTAAGCGAGGACGGACGGACAGACAGACATGGCGAAACTATAAGGGTTCCTAGTTGACTACGGAACCCTAAAAATGCAATAGATAGTATAGTAAACACAAGTGTGCGGTCGGGTCAATGACCAAGCGCGAACAACCGCGCGCGCTGGTTAGCGCTTTTTATGGCGAAATATCCCTTTTTGAAAAATCCCAGTATATTTTTTTGATCAAAGTTAATTAATTATATGTACAAAAATAATTGAGTAACAAACATCTACATTAATTTTCACAATTATAGTATTAGTAGAAATAGTAGGATTACTATGTGTAGAATAAGTGAAAAATTATGTTGCAGACCTTTCAAAAATGATGAAGTGCCAGTGAAGAAATTGAAAATTGAACCCAAAAATGAAGAAGAATTGAAGGAAGAAAAGGACAAGGAAAAGAAAATCACGAAACAGAATAAATTGTACTTTAAATATAGATTTGCGTTGGCTGACCTATCTAAGGGTAATTTGGAAGAAATACTTGAAGAAAATTCACAAGAAGTACCTGCTGGGAAAGATGAGGTTTGTTTTCATTTTATTTTATTTATGAGGGAAAACAAAGAATAACACACTATAAACGGTTTACACATAATTGTGCGAGACTACATCAGCGTGCAATATCATAAAATATTATTATAATAGGTAATAATACCTATGAAATTGCCGTTTTGTGTTTTCATGTATTTTTTATTTGTATTAATCGAAGTAATCACCCATGCAATCAATGCATCTTTGCCAACGCAGTGGCAGTTTATTGATTCCCTTCTTAAAGAAATCAGCTGGACGGGAGGCAACAAATTCTTCAAAGGCATTTTGTACTGCCTCTCGGGTATTGAATTTTTTTCCCGCCAAGAAGTTATCCAAATTCTGGAAAAAGTAGTAGTCTGTAGGCGCAAGGTCTGGTGAGTAGGGCGGATGACGGAGAGCTTCCAACCCCAGTTCTTGCAACTTGGAGACCGTCTGCTGTGCAGTATGAGGTCGCGCGTTGTCGTGCAGGAGCAGCGGAGACGAGCGATTGACCAATGCTGGTTGGAGATGTGCCAGCTTCTCCATCATTGTGTTCAGTTCTTCACAGTACACATCTCAATCACACCGGCGCTAGACCACCAAACAGTGACCATCACTTTTCTAGGGGTAAGTTTTCGTTTAGGGCATTGTTTAGGTGCTGAACCAGGATCCAACCAACTTGCTGAGCGCTTGCGGTTATCAAACAGAATCCATTTTTCATCGCAGGTAACAATGTGGTTCAAAATTCCTTCATTTGTGTGTCTGTTGAGCAGTGCAAGCCACGTCTCGACGCGTACTTCGCGCTGGCGATCATTGAGTTCGTGGGGCACCCATTTGTCAAGCTTTTTTACCTTGCCAATTTGACGCAAATAGACCAATATTGTTTTGACGCTAACGTCGAAAGCTGCTGCTAATTCAGCCGTAAATTGTGTATCATCAGCTTCCACAATCGCCTTTAATACGTCATTGTCGACCAAAGTCTTCGGACGACCGCTAGGTTCATTTTTCAGGTCGAAATTTCCAGAACGGAAGCGAGCAAACCAATAAACAGGTGGTGCGTTGGTTTGTAGTGTTAGCTCCGTAAACGTCGTTGATGTTGCGTGCCGCTTGTGCCGCGTTGCTGCCACGACGCGGCGACGGTACTCATATTCCATAATTACTCGAATTTTTAACGTATCCATGATGACGAAAAATATTAAAATGCGATGAAAATGTAACACTAGTCAATAAACAAATGACTCCTTTTGGAAACCATGTTTTTAAAATAAAATTAATTTGAAATTACAATTCTTAGCCAAACAAAAATTATTTTGATTTGAAATTGCCGTTCTGCATGCAATTTCATAGCTAAAAACCTAAATTATAATTAAAACACATAATTATTATTATTATTTTGATTTTATCTATCTGCCCGAGCGGCTATCGATTGCAGGATAGTGTTAGGATTACCACTCAGCCTGTGGCGTAGCGAGGCAGATTTCTTACCCTACAACGCATCAAAACTGTCGATACGTGCGCCAGTAAACATTGCAGATGCACTACAGAAGCGTGGCAGTCGCAACAATGTCCTGAACCGATTATTATCAACAGGATCTACATCAATCTTATAAAGATGAAAAACTACTGGACGAATTAAAAAAAAAAGCTTTTACCATTGGGAAGCTACACTACCCCCGGATGACATAGCTACTTTCTATCTCTGTATTCCCACGGGAACGGGAACTACGCGGGTGGAACTACGCGGGTGGAACTGCGTGACGTTCGCTAGTATTGAGTAAAGAGTTTTTATGCCTCCCATGGGCTTCTGACTTCACTGAAAAAAAAGAATTGTTGAATGTACTAAAGTAGCGTAGGTTGAGTAATGAACTGCCATAGTCAACCCTTTTCATAGTTAATTTTACTATAAAAAGAGTGAATTTAACAAAATCCACTTTGTTGATTTTACATAACAAAACAGATTGACTAAAACTATTCTAAGTATAGTAAAATTTATCGAACAAATATTTGAATACACTAAAGAAAATTTGTAAAATACTTTCGTAAGAGTTCTCTAAATTTCCAACAGGTGACGTTACTAAATTTGTTCGTAAAATCTAACAAATTAGGAAATTGATTTTACTTGACACAAATTATGATATACATTTCATATAATTGACATTAGAAATATGTACATTTTTCACAAGCTTGTCAATTAAATCAACAAAGAACTTTTGTTTACATAACAGCGCGAGTTTAGCAAAACAGTTCTCCAGATATCCGATAGGTGTGGCTTGCTACTCTAGTTAGTTTCGGGACCGATAGATGGCGCTTTTTATTTGAGATGAAAAATTAGATCGCGGTGTTAAGATTCTCCGCGAATACTATAAGATGTTTGGGTTGTGAGTGCTTTTGTATAATGTTACCATTTCAATATGGTAGAGTAAACATTGGTGGTGATAGGTACCCTATGTTTCCTGTTTTCATAACTTAGCGCTGTAGGGTAGGGAACCTTGATTGCGTCCTTCACTAAGCCCGGAGGTTCGCATTGACCCTCACGAAGCCTGGGGGTTCCGGAACCGACAGAACTTATATTTATACAATAGGTAGCAGCATTAATTTCACATATTTTACATAACACGTTTAGTGAAATTTACTAAATCTCATCGTAAAATATCGAAAATAATCGATGTGAAATATACAGAACTTTTTAGTTGAATAAACAAAACAAATATTGTGTAAATTTACTAAACATATGGGTTACCTAATCAACCTGTTCTATTTGGTAAAATCAACAATTTCGTGTGTAGGACCTATATTAACCCGCGGATTTGATAAAATTTACGCGGAATTTAGTAAAATCAATCATTCTTTTTTTTCAGTGTTGATTTACGTGGTGAAAAAAAAGTGAATAAAAGGTTGACAATGGAAAATTTTGTTTCAGTGTTTGGACCGTCTGGCTGATTGCATGGCATTCGGGGCTCTCAATACGTGCTCTGAGTGCAAGAATGGTCAGCTTGTGTTACACACATATGGTTATAAATGCACAGGTGACTTATTTCATGTTTTTATGCTTTGCCTATTTAAAAACTAGTCTTGCTGCTTAAATATGCATGTTAGGACACTTTAAAAACCTTTAGCAATTATTATGAATACAAGTCTGAATTCGCAAACACGCCTTCAGCAATATCGTGATTAATCAAATCAAGGACACCTCACAACACAAATACAGTTATTAATGCATGTACCTACCTGATGTCCACTTATCTGCAAATTTGCATGGATACCTTAGTGTCTACTTTCGAGGGAATGTTTGATTTTTGAAAACCAAAAGTTTTGGTTAATCAAATGTTCACTCACCGTACAGCCGATAACTGGTTTTACTCTAGATGGCGTCATTTGTCGCTTCACATGATTTTATTTTTCTGAACTGTCCATGTAATTCTACAGGGTTCTGTAAATGACATGAGGTCTCCACTAAACGGGACGTTTCATAGAAAATGCAAATGGAACGCACGTTCCCGTCTCATCCTTGCATCCCTGACGTATGCTCTTTCGTTTACAACCATATTTCCGAAACTTCAAGACCCATTCTATAAAAATACGGGACGTATGCAGTGGCCTTAAACCAGCTACAATAACAAAAATAGTCATAATTATGCCTGAATGAAGTTCAGGCATAATTATGACTATTTTTGGAATGACTATTTTTGGAAAAAGGATTATTTCTTCAACAGGTAACATAACCGAATGGACAAAGTGTTCAAATGTAACTCAGGATCCCAAAAGAAGTCCTATGATTGTACCAAAGGCTTACAAAGATAACGCTGCCTTCAAGAGATACAAGCCTAAAACTGACGTAAGACTGTTTGAAAATGAACGGGTACCTCTTCTAGTTGTTGTTAAAAATGAAGAAACTGCAACGTAAGTTTTTAATACAATTTTTTTTTTATTAGATGTAGAAGACATTTGTCTATGTAGCCGCTCCGATGTGTTAAAGGACCTAACGATCGCGCGATCGGTAACGAAAACGATACAAATATTTTTGATTTATTTAAACTTTTATTAAAACTAATAATTATTGTCGCATTTTTATCACTTAACCAAAATATTAAGTCTTAACATAGATAACAATGTCAATGCTATCTTCTGATCGCAAAAAAAAAGTACCGAAATAATCGTGTGACGTAAAGTTGTTTACTTTAAGTAAAAGCGTTAACGGTTGAGATAGCAAGTTAAATTGTTTATTATCTTTAGTTTACGATGTTGAAAATTGGTAGATATGATTTATGAATACATAATGCTCGTTGTTGTTGAAGAAAAAAATACAAAACCTGCCTAATTACTTCAAATTTACCTATTTTCATCGTAATTTAAAAAATTACTGAATAGATTTTAATAAAATTTGGCATGGAGTTAGCTGACACTCTGGATTAACACATAGGCTACTTTTTATCCCTGTATTCCCATGGGAACGGGACCTACGCGGGTGAAACCGCTGGACGTCTGCTAGTAGTTCATAATGTTATTATCATTGTGCATGTTATTAGTCTTTTTAAAATGATTAAATACTGTCTGTGTGTAACATTTTGAGGAAACTGAAGAAACCGTGGTGATTAATGCTCAAGCATTCTCTGTATGAGAAGAGGTCTTTGCCCTGCAGTGGAACTGTAACAGTCTGATATATAATTATGTAAATATATTGTCGATTATGCCGATACCTGCGAATTGTAGATCGTAGTTTCAAACCCAGACAGGCTCTTTACTTTAAATTATTTTACGCAAATCTCAAAACGGTGAAGGAGAACATCGTTAGGGAAACCGGCACGTCATACCAAAATCTTGTGACATCTCAACCCGCACTGGACCCCGTAGTAGATTACGGCCCACTCCTTCTCACAGAGAAGATGCCTTTGCCCTAGCAGTGAACATTATAGGGTATATTATATATAGGGTAGATAAGTATATAACGGAGAAGGCAGGGGAAGGAAGGGATTGAATCTTCGTCGTCGAACATGATTATCCAGGGCGTTATGGGTAAAAGCAGAAACGTTTTTCTTCTGGATGACTTAACCGTTACATTTTCACACATCAAATAATAAAAATACAACGAAATGATCGACAGTTCCTAGAGTGGAGGTAGTGTTGTCTACACGATGGCATAATGATAAAGGTCATCGTAGCGTTCCTCCGTTTTGTGGGTTCCGTCGTAGCACGAATCTAGGCGTTATCGTGACGGTGCAGTGTAGCCATCTCTTGAAACACGTGCTGGGTTTCGTTTTTACTTCATACTATCACTTCAAAGTAAGCCGCCAAGCCCGTAGGCTATTTAGCGAAATAAAAATGTTCTTGTAAAATCATATACCTATCCTAAACTTTTTATCCAATATGTTAATTTTAATAGTTATTTGATTTTGACCCCTCGACTAGCCAATGACCATTTTTTAAAATTATAATTTCATTAATGTTGTGCTTGTAGGTACATTGTCCTTAAAAGGAACAACAGAGGTTTTGTTACATTTTGTATATTAGGGTGATTAAGAAACTATTGATTTGCTAATTTACTTATTATTCACAGTGTCAAGAAAGAAATGCCAATTCCACCACTGAAGAACCTGCAGTTCTTCTTGTATGGCAGGTTGAAGAATAAGGAAGAATGTAAAAAACGTATCCTGAAGCTAGGTGGTCTAGTGGTAAACAAGCTGACTGCGACCACCGTAGCTGTGTTGTCGACCAAGGCAGCCGTGGAAAATATGCCAGACAAAATGGAGGAAATCAAGTCTATGGATATTGAGGTACTACTTTTTACTTGCACTTCGTTTCTATGTTTTTTGACGCGACGATTCATGTCGAAAAACATAGAAACGTGCTCTTATCGCCAAGCTACAAATTAATCGTCGTGACGCTTGGCGTACTGGGCACATTTTGGTTTGTCATCTATACACGACTATGTATTCACTGTGTATTCATTAATCATTGTTTCATCTATTTGGTATTGTATGATGGTCTATGTCGTTTTTGTGTACTAAATAAGTATTTTATCTATCTACTATGATGTAGGGTCCAAAGACTTTAAATAGCTAGAATCCCGTTCTAGCTATTTCTATACCAAGTTGCATAAGAATAAATAATTTCAATGAACATTATTTCAACTGTCATTATTTTATTTGTTTTGTGTCTACCATCGGACAACCGGCGAGTGTCAACACTTACGTCGTTAGCTGCCACTTCCACGATTCGGACAAAGCGTTTCCCTTCGTCGTTTATACCGCATACATTCAAGGACTGGAACAACTTGCCTTCTGCGGTCTTCCCTTCCGATTATAATTGGTGTCTTCAAGGCTAAAGTGAATAGGCTCTTAATAAACTTGTGCGATTCACCATCACTGATTGCATCACTGCTTACCATCCGGTGGGATCGCAGTCAAGCACTGGTTTATATTATTTAAAAAAAAATTGTATGGTAACACAAAATAATAAGGACGACACTAACTTAACTGTATTAACTGCTGGGTGGGTCTAGTAGTTGCAAGTGCTACTGCCGAAAATGACGTCTCGGGTTTGATCCTCGGTTCGGTTCCTCGGAAAGAATTATTGAGTTTTTACATCTGAAATTTTCTCGGTAGCAGACGTGATTATTACCCAATTGATGCCAATAGGTCTCCCCCAATTATAAAGGATTTAAGCAATAACTGGTGAAATGTTGGAGTACTACATAAATGGTACACCTCTGCCTAATTTGTTAGGGATTAGAGATGTGGTGTGGTACTTAAATGTGTTAGTAAGTATGGTTATAGTAAGTACCTATTCCGTATTTCTGTTACAGGTGGTGGAAGAATCATTCCTAGATTTGATAGAGAAAGATGGTACTATTGCTAAGACATTAGAACTTATTAAAGAGAACAACATTGCCGACTGGGGATCTGACGTAAGTAAAATCTTAAGCTGCCCGCCAACTTCTGATAATCGGTGACCGATTTTTGTAGGAGAAAATTATATCGTACTGAGGGCAATAGTGCAAAGCACATGTCCAACTATGTGTCGGTCAGAAATAAAATGGTGCACCCCGACCGATCCCATGATCGGTGCTACCAAAAGTCCGACGTGGGGGCAGCTGCAATTGTTATTTTGGCTTATTCCTTTTTTTTTAGTTCATACTTATGAATATCCTCCTGCCCGCGTAGCATGAACACTTTATTTCTTTCCTCCGAGAATCGATATATTTCTTTCTATCCAACTTGACATTTCTTCTACCCGAGCATGAGGTGACTCGTAGACTTTATACGCAGAGCAAGAAATTTACAGCAACACAGCTTGATTGCTCTACTGTGTCATATGTATGGATGTATTTTCTTATAGCCAGCAACAAGGATTCCCCAGGACGTTTTAGATGGAAAGTCCATACCGAAATCTGGCAGCATGTATGTTAAATCATCAAAATCGGCTGTGAAGTTGAAGATTCAAGGTATTTTTATATTTTCTTTGTTAAAACATGAACGTAATATCATGAAAACGTTTTTTCTATTATTATATTTATTCTTGTATTACCTTATCATAACAACAGTAGCAAGAGCAGTTTTACGAAAACAAAACACATGTTGTACCATACTATTAAAAGTATGTCATTTGACTGCTGATCGTAGGTTTGATGCACTATTGAGGCAAAGCGTAATTGATATTTTATGCACACTAGTGTACAAGGGTGGACTTTATTCCATAAGCCTTTATTATGCCTATAAAGCTGAAACCATGTATTTATATGTCGCATTGATGTTGTCTTGGATTAAGGCCATAGTACAAAGAAAGGTACTTTCCACTCTTCTGTAAAATCGTTCATAGATTTATTCAAACTCAAATTCACAAAACGTTAAGTTTTACTAAGGTCATCGCTTGATTTTTCTTACTATAGCCTTTTTAAATCTATGATACAAATTATCTTTGCTAAATTTCAACCAATGTTAGAAATAAATACTAGCACACACTCAAACAAAATTTGAGTTGCTATAATAGCCCTTCATCGCCATTATAAAAAATATTCAAGTCTATACTGACTGGCCTGTTGGTCTAGTAGTTAGTGACCCAGACTGCTATGCCGGAGGTTGTGGGTTCGATTCCCACCCAGGACAAATGTTTGTGTGACGAGCACGATCATTTGTTGTGTGTCTGGGTATAATTTATCTATAATATGTATGGTATGTTTATCAGCTATTTAGTATCCATAACACAAGCTCTCAAGCTTAACTTGGGACTAAATGGCGTTGTGTGAAAAGTTGTGGAATATTTATATTTATTTATACACCATTCCAAGAAACAAAGTCATAAATCAGCTTTGTTTACAAACATCTGGCGCCCAACCGTCGCCCGCGACGATAACAAAAACAGGCCGAGCCCTTAACGGTTTTTTCCCCCTCCCCTGAAGCAGGCGAGAGATTAAAAACTTAATAAAATCTTTTTTATTTATTTGCTGCCTCGTTGGTCTAGTGGTCGCCAGCGCTGATCGCTGTTGAGAATGAGGTCTTGGGGTTCGATCCCCGGGTCGGGCAAAGTGTAATTGAGTTTTTCCATCTCGAATCTTTCTGTACCAGCCCAGAGTCTAGATTTGTGCCACTCCCTATTACATGGGACTATAACATAACTGGCGAAAGCCCTTCGGGGATAACGGGCGTGATGTTCTGTTAAATTTGTTATGTTAATTTATTTAAACTTATATAAATTTATTGCACCTTAACTTCTTAAACAAAACCATGGGCAACTAACCCCTTCGTGATGATTATGTCCCTTTGCCAGGTGGAACAGCTGTAGACCCCGCATCAAAACTTGAAGACCAGGCGCACGTGTACACAGATCACGATGGTACCAAGTACACCGTGGTGCTTTCACAAACAGACGTCGTCGCCGGGAAGAACTCTTACTACAAGTTGCAAGTGCTGGAGAGTGATACTCACAAGAAGTAAGATCTATGCTATAATTTATTAAGAGAATTATTTCTCGACGGCATGAGTAATCAGGCCTTAATTGTTTTTATCTGCTTCGTAACTTTATCTCTCTTTCTATCTTCACTAACTTATATCTCAACTTCCCGTTCGCCTCGCCCGATCACACTTTTCGTAACGCTCTCATCACGCAGTCACCAGCTTACTCCCCAAGCGTGTGTAAAGATGTTTTACTTCAAAAAGTGTACCATTTAAACAGTTTTTCGAATCAGCGTGCGTCGAAATTTGGTCATTCGATTTAGTGGTTTTCGCCTTTATGACTTTTCGAACTGGTGTACCACTATTTATTTTTTTCGAAATAGCGTGCGTCGAAATAACATCATTGGAAATATCATATCACTCCCATTTTAAGCGCATCAACCAAAAGCAAGGCCAAGTTCAAGGAAAACTCTGATTAGACATCTTTAACTTAGTCCTTAGTAAGGAAAAAAAAGAAAGAAAAGGACAGAGACTGAAAGCGACAGGTAAGGACTCCTTACCTGTCGCTTTCAGTCTCTGTCCTTTTCTAAAGCTGCCAGTGAGAGATGTCAATAATCTAATTTGAATTTATTTTCCAAACGAGGGTATCGATGCTATTGTGAAGCTACATAATTTCCAGTATGAGCTGTCCTCGCATTGTTCAGAAAGCTCATACAATGCGAGTCAAGTTTACACTGGAAATAATTATAAGGTTTGATATGTTGCTGAACAGGACCTAGCTATAATATTTCATTTACCAGGTACTGGCTGTTTCGTTCGTGGGGCCGCATCGGAACCACCATCGGTGGCTCTAAAGTAGAAGATTGCAAGTATCTCGAGGACGCATTGCTAAAGTTCGAAAACATATACATGGAGAGAACCGAAAACGATTGGGCCTACAGAAATAATTTTGTGAAAGTAAGAACTCCATCTCGATCTTGAACTGTCAAAAATATCGTTCAATTGTTACTACGGCATTGGATGGCTTATAAAAAAAGTATCTAATGAACTAAGCCTATTAGTGGAATTGTGTTCCTTCAGAAAGTTTTCCGATACTGATATCGGAAAACTTTGAAAACTTTGAATTGGAAAACTAATGAAATAATTAGTAATGTAAGGTAAAAACTGATTTTTACCTTACATTACTAATTATTTCATTAGTTCTATTTAGTGTTAATTAATCTCTAAAACACAAGCTTCAGTAAATCACTATTTAGAGTACCTGTCAATAGCACATCCTGTTTGTTACAATTTTCCAGTAGATAAACCGTTCAACCGTAGGATGTCCACTGCTGAACATAGGCCTCCCCTATAGATAGGACCTGTTAAAAGCGGCTTGCAAACAGCGCTTCCTGCTGTATTCACCGAATTATCTATCCACCAACATGTGTAGCATGATCACTGTAGATTTGCTTACAGAAGAATCGACAAAGTAACAGGTAGTAGAGACATATCTGCCGATTATGTCACTTTGTCGACAGTGATCGATGCTACGCGTGCTGATTGGTAGACGTCATACGCTGCGCTTGCCGGTGCGTGGTCTCTATTCGAAAATTTTACGGCCCCATCGGCAGTCAGTACTATGTGCATAAAAATAACTTCTCACAACTATCAGGTGCCAGGACGTTACTTCCCGCAAGACATGGACTACGGCGGTGATGAGGTGGCACCACAAAACCTGGCCTTGGACTCTACGTGTAGTCTCCCCGAGCCAGTACAGAAACTTATCATCAAGATATTTGATGTCAACGTCATGAAGAGGACTCTACTGGAGTTTGAGGTAATAGATAATTTCTAACTTTTTAAATTTAATAATTGCACATCGAGCCTAAAAAAATGGCGACGCCTAAATTTGATTATGTGATTTGATGATTATGACCAAAGAAACGATGGATGGAAAAAAATAGTGGAAAGTAGAGTTGGGATTATTATTTAAATAAAAGTCGTTAATTTAACTAACATTACATTCTTTAAATGTATTCAATGTATGTATTTGATCAACCTTAACAAATACATAGTTACTGAGAAGACGAATAAAAGAGAAGTATTAAAAAGAAGAAGGCTTTGAGACAAAAGGATAATGATGATGGCTATTTTTAAATAAAATTAATGTATGATTACAGCTTGATACTGAAAAGATGCCACTGGGCAAAATTTCAAAGAACCAAATCAAGGCTGGATACAAAATTCTTTCGGAACTTTTGACGCTCATCGATCAGGGATCTACTAGCCAAGGGAAATTGATAGACGCTACCAACAGGTATAACAATAATACTTACAACTTAACACATACCACGGCTTATAAAAAATGCTGGACATTTTGCGCCTTAACGAGACGCTTCATGTAAAACACTTTTATCGACTGCACATGGTTAAACTGAAGGCCGATCCTAAAATAGTTGGGAAAAGGCTGGTCAGATGAAGATGATGATGAGGTTGTGTAATTTGTATCCGCAGTTGCTCCATGTAAGAATAAGGGTATAAGTTTACAACGGGTTAGGCCTCAAACTAACTCCACTGGGAAACGAAAACAAGACAAGGCAGCATGTGATGGGTAGTTAACATGAGTTTTAAACCTATCGTTTAATTTTAGTGAGGATCAGTTGTTCAGAGCCCGTTTATTGACACTGAGTGTTATAATTCCAGATTCTTCACTCTCATTCCGCACGATTTCGGCGTCAAAAACGCTCCTTTGCTGGACAACGTGGAGCTTATTAAAACTAAAACGGCCATGCTCGACAATTTGCTTGAGATAGAAATAGCCTACAGTTTGCTGAAATCAGGTACTTTTATTGTTTTTTTTTTTCTAATTATTTTTACTAGCCTGGATTTTTCCACTGCAAGGCAAAAGTGTCCCTACATACTTTGCCTATTGGGATCAGTCTTATCGAAGGAGTCCAGCTCTTACATCTCCGCTTGGGTGTGCCAACAACTACTTGTGCTATGTAAAGGCAACTATTGAGTGTTACGTTTAGCCCAGTATACAGAGCACTGGTACTGTTGTAAAAAATACATAGTTCTTTGATGCCTTCAATGCATTGTTGGTAGATCAAGCTATTTGCGAACACATTTGATTCCCTCATCGCGGAGACTATTATTAACAAAAACTCTGGATAGAAAATAATTGATATACAGGTTGGAAAAAAATAAGAGGCCCTGAAAAATCTTGAAAATTTGGCCCTAAGTCTTGAACAAGGTCAACTTCAACTCTTCTCTATGGCGTTTGTGAAAGAGAGACACCACAATTTTGCCAATAACACGTAGGTATTATGATAGACCATCACGCTGGAGCTTAAATTAGTAATTATTGTTAATTTAGGAAGCTAAGAGTGAAAAGATAATTTATAATTAACCAAAAAAAAACAATTAAAACTTTATCCTGCACGGACATTTCAGTGTTGTAAGTGAGAAAAAAAAGGCAGGGGGAAGTACATTTTTTTCTATTAACTTATAACTTTATTTTGTTTTTTTCAATAAACTTGCACAATTTATATACAAAACGAGAAAACACAAGGGACAGGAGACATTTAATGGATGTAGGACGGGGGATATGAAAGGGAATAATATCATGCATAGAGAACCTTAATTTAAGACAGGAGAAAAATAATTGGTCTGCATTTCCATCATCCAAACCACACTCACAAATAGAGTTATCCGTAATCCTAAGTTTGGCCAGAAAAACAGAAGAGCAACAATGATTCAAACATCAACAAGTCACTTAGAAATAAATTACCAAGCTTGTATTTTATAGATTTGTATCTTTAATGTGCCTTATACTTTTTGAAGGGAACAATATTATTTTAAAGGCACAGATAACATAGGTCCACAATAAAACACAAAACTAAGAACTGCATGGTGTACGTTAAATCCACAGATGAGACCGATAGTAGTCCAATCTCAGGGCACTACTTGAAACTGAAGGCCGACATCGCTCCGCTGCACTCTTCCTCGCCCGAGTTGGACATGATCCAGGAGTATTTGCGCAATACGCACGCTGCTACACATTCTACATACACATTGGACATCGAACAGGTTAGTTCCACTCTCACTCTATGTTATTGGGTGAAAAACAGATTTGAACCTACCACACACAACCCGCTTTCTGCTGGGTAATAGAATGAAACTCTCCAGGTCTTTTTATGTTTTTTGAATTTTTGTCTTTTGGTTCTTTTGTTTTACCTATGTTCTGTGCGTCCAAATAAAGTATTTTCTTTGCACTATGGTACGGGAAAACATCGGCATTTTGTATATTTTTTTGATTACACAGAAATTATAAGAGCGAAATCATAACAATCGTTTTACCGGACCCTTAATATAAGTTAATTGCAACCGTTGAAAACGTCTTAAATAGTGATTTAGTGTCGAATATGCTATTATTCACATTATTTACTTTTGACTAGGTTTAAAAAAGTTAAAAATGACTGCACATCGCCCTAACATATAAATCAATCAATCAACTCAGCCTATCGCAGCCTGCTGGACATATGACTTTCCCAGGCCGCGCCACAACACCCTGTCTTCTGCCTAACGCATCCCGTCCGACCTTCAGAAGGTGGTTGGGTCAGACATATAACTAACTAGTTGTGCCCATTACCCGCGGCTAATTAGGGAAAATAAATTGTGATTTTCCCATGGGAATAAGATATTTTCCCGCAGTAAAACGTAGCTTATGTATTAATCCAGGGTGTCAGCTAAATCCATACCAAATTTTATTAAAATCGCTCCAGCCGTTTAGACGTGAAGAAGTAACAAACAAACACACTCATTCACTAACAAACTTTCGCCTTTATAATTATTAGTGTGATGTATATCAATTATTTGCTTGCAGGTGTTCAAAGTGGTTCGTGAAGGCGAAGACAAGCGCTTCAAACCGTTCAAGAAGCTTCACAACAGACGCCTGCTGTGGCACGGCTCGCGCATCACCAACTTCGCAGGAATCATCTCTCAAGGTCAGTTGTGGAAATCTCAAATCTTTATTTAAATCCATAATGTAAACAGGTGGTAGGTGGTACTGGATTGAAACAATTATGGAGATGGGAAGATAGTTTTTAATTAAGTAGGAGGGATGAAGAGTGCTTTAATAGTATTTCTGCATGGAAAATATTTATTAGCAATAGCCGTTATTTATTTATACACATAATGTGTATATAACTGGCGAAATATGGGGGTACTACAGGTACATACACCTGCTGCCTTATTCTAAACCGTTCGATTGGTTTCCGTGTCGGTAAGGAACCGTTTTCGACAATCTCATTTCCGAGCCGAAGAACTGCCAAAACGCTATTCACAGATCCGAACGGATACGTTTTTTTTTTCTATACGATTGATCATTGTATTTATGGGGAACGCTACAAAATGGTAGTAAAAAGATCAGCGTGGTAGAAAATTTAAAGTAGTAAATAAAATTGGTTTATTTGAATGTTTCGATCCGTTTAATTATAGAATATACCGCTATAAATTTAGTAGACAGCAAACGGTACAAAATGATTTTATTATTAATCAAACAAACTTTATTTCGAATAAACTTGCTTTGTAAACAGCCGTCAGGCAATGCCAGTTTGACGGACTTTTTTTGCTTTTTAAACTTTTTCCGCATTGCCAGTCTGGCAATGTGGAAAAAGGTTTTATTTGAAATAAAACTATGGATTTCTTTTTATTATAACTTTGCTAAAAAAAGGCTAAATGACTGTAAGTATTTGATATCAATACACAAATCTTGCTATTTGCTCATTGTCAAACAATAACACGTACCTACAACTATACGAATAAAGTAATTCGAGTGTAATTATGTAGTTCTACATAATTACACTTTGAATTGATGTAAATGCGAAAGTATAATTGAAATACGGTCAATACAATAATAAAACTTCATTTACTTAAAAGTGCAGTGTTTTAAAGGTTTCTCTGAAATAACCTGGATTTATGCAAAATAAATCGTTTAAATTTTTTCGGTATGGCTCCCGATAGCAAACAGCTGTCGGAAAGATTTGAGTCTTCTTATCGAATTTGAACTGTCGAAAAAATCGGTTTCGGATTTCTGAATTGCGTTTGGATGACATCTTCGACATCTTAGACGTTCGATTCGGTACGGAATCTAGTCGAATGGTTGTGAATAAGCCAGCTGGCCTGGATTTGAACTGGCCTCAACCCAAAGCACGCCATGAGGCATCAAGATGAATTGACTGGCCTGTTGTTCTAGTAGTTAGTGGCCCTAAATGCTATGCCGGAGGTCGTGAGTTCGATTCCCACCTAGGACAAATGTTTGCTGATGAGCACGAACATTTGTCCTGTATCTAGGTGTTATTTTTCTATAATATTTATGTATTTAGAAATATGTAAGTATGTTTATCAGGAGTTTAGAACCCATAACACAAGCTCTGCTTAGCTCGGGACTAGAAGGTGTTGTGGGATATTATTGTTATTACTACCTCTGCCTAACCCTTCCGGGCATACAGGCGTAATGTTATGTTTGTATGTTATATGTGTACGTGCGTCCTATCTAATCATACTATTAATAATATAGTTCATATTTGTTTTTATTTTAATTGTTTGTTTATTAAAAAGTTTGAGTAGCGGCCGTCACAGTTTCTGGTTAAAGGCCACAGAGAACAAAAT
Organism: Euplexia lucipara; assembly: GCA_921972225.1. Classification (NCBI taxonomy): domain Eukaryota; kingdom Metazoa; phylum Arthropoda; class Insecta; order Lepidoptera; family Noctuidae; genus Euplexia; species Euplexia lucipara. The sequence continues at coordinate 7,987,598 of OV179144.1, read as the reverse complement.
ATAACTGCGACCATTCATCCACCTACATACATCTGCCGAATTTCCACATAAGCACAAGAGTGGTTCATCTTTCGCAGTAGTACAGACTGACCAGCACATCAAGCTTCCCCAAATTGTCAAATTTTCCTAATTGAACATGAATCTTATTTAGGTTGCAATAAAGTTGAAAAACAATCAAAGAAACTTGACACATTATGATAGTCTAATTGGCCTATGTACAGACGCCAGCACATCAAGTTACCCCAATGTGTCAAATTTCTTTGATCGTTTTAAACTTTATGCCAAAGAGAATAAGGTTCATATTCAATTGGGAAAATTTGAAACATTGGGGTAACTTGATGTGCTGGCGTCTGTACATTGAAATAAATGTCCGAATTCAAGTTTATTTTATTTATTGTGTACAAATATTACCATGTTGTTATTAACATGTTAAATCTATTTATTCCCTTGTTCTGACCAGGTCTCCGCATAGCGCCGCCGGAAGCACCAGTCACGGGCTACATGTTCGGCAAAGGTTTATACTTCGCTGACATGGTGTCCAAGTCTGCCAACTACTGTTGTACCAGCACACGTAACCCGACCGGACTCATGCTGCTATGTGAAGTGGCCCTCGGAAACATGTGAGTACTACTTGAAAACTTGTGTATAATAAAATAAAGCACTGACACAGCACGATAAATTAAACCCAAACAATGCCAAGAGACAACTCGACTGTCTTCATGTGTAAAAACAAAAGAGTCCCGGGCACCCGGATGGTCGACCGAAGATGGTCTGTTCATCATGACGTATAGACGACCTTTTACTGTATGTCAAATATGTTAATATTAATGGCAAAATAATAAATACGTGCTTATTCTATATTATGGACAACTAAATGTTTAAATTTGGACTGTAGGAAAGAATGTCATCATGCGGAGAACGTGAAACTTCCACCCAACTCGCATTCGGCTTGGGGCGTGGGTAGAACTCAGCCCGACCCCGGGCAGAACAGGATGCTGGAGGACGGTACCATCGTGCCGCTCGGCAAGCCCGTCACCAACCCTGTCACTACCTCGCTGCTGTATAATGAGTATCCTTTAATAATAACCGAGAATCTGAATTTGCATTTATGGCCTGATTTTAATCTTATTTTCACTTGGATAAGAAATACCGATAATGTACAATATTTTAAGAACGGTGAAAGAAAACATCGTGAGGAATCATTAGGCATACCGGAGAGATATTTCTCACCGGTATGTGAAGCCAACTCAAGAGGTCCATGGGCGGGATAAACTATGACTCTGAGTGAGCAAGGCGAAGTGGCAATAGGGTATATGCATGTATTTTTTATATTTTTAATTCACTGTTTACAACGTTTTAACAAAGTAAAAAAAATACAACATAGATAGGCATATTCACAACAAAACAATTACACAAATGCATTTTCTTTTTCTGCTAAAAACTCTGAAATATTGTAGTAGGCTTTATTCACAAGAAATGTTCGTAGCTTTTTTTTAAATAAAGGTAAATTTAAAGATTTCCAAGATTTAGGTAGCTTATTAAAAATGAATGGAGCCATGCAGAAGACACTTTTGCGCATGAGTGCTGTTTTTGCGGTTTGCATACATAATCTACTATTATCACGCCTATTCCGAGGAACTATGTCTGCAAGGCGTGTAAAACGATTTGGGTTACTTTTTACAAATACAGCTACTTCAACAATGTAAAGACAGGGCAAGGTTAATATTTTGAATTCTTTGAAATACGGAACACAACTGTCGGTAGACTTTAATTTAAACATAGATCGTATGCACCTTTTTTGGGCTTTAAATATCGTTTCCTTCTCAGTTGAATTGCCCCAAAATATTAGACCATATCGTAAATGGGATTCTGCTATACCATAATAGGCAGTGAGTAGTGCGTCTGTAGATATTATTGGCGATAGGGAACTTAAGGCAAATGCCGATTTATAAATTTTCTTACTTAAAATATCTAGATGTATTTTCCAATTTAACTTTTTGTCTATTTGGAGTCCTAAGAATTTAGTATTTTCAACTTCTTCTATGATATTGTTATTGTGGTGTATTTTAAATTGACTTTTCAAAGGGTTACGTTGATTAAAATAAATTATTTTGGTTTTATTTAAATTAATATTTAAATTGTTATCATCTAACCATTTTATAACTGAAGCTAATGTCTTATTAATATCATTCTCATAAGTTTCTGTGTTTCTACAGGGTATAGTCACGGTGCTATCGTCAGCAAATAATGTTAGTGGATGTTGTATGTATTTTGGAAGGTCGTTTATGTACAATATAAACAATAGAGGACCCAATACGCTGCCCTGCGGCACACCAAAAGTGACTTCACGTTCTGATGATCGATGAATTTCTTCTCGATTATTAGTTAAATTAATTTTTCTAATTTCTGTAATTTGTTTTCGTTTTGTCAAATAGGATTGAATTAGTTTTATTATATTGCCTCTAATGCCGTAAGCTTCGAGTTTGTTTAAAAGAGTGGGAAAATGTACGTAGTCGAAAGCCTGCGTCATATCGCAGAATATCCCACAAACGGGCTTCCGACTATCTACGGTTTTAGTGATATTGAACAGGAAATCGTATATGGCCATATTGATTGTATTATGTTGCCTAAAACCCTTCTGTTCCTCACATAATATGTGATTTTTTTCAACATAAGTATATATTTCTTGATTTATGTATTTTTCGAATATTTTTGAAATTATTGGGATTAAGGCGAGGTTTCCCCTGCAGTGTAGGCATTTAACGCTTACCTCAGGCCCCGCAACCAATAGCGCTACGTAATAAACTGCGATGCATCGGAGAAACGCCGCGCGCTGTCGTCGTACCGCTCATTCATGACTTCACGAACTCGAGTAGGTACACAGTTGCGTCACAGAATAGAGTAATGCAGTAGAGCAACTTCAATTTAATAATTTAGATATGATAGAATTCTTGAACTACGATATCAATATTGTAATTCAAAAATACTTAAATGCATTGAATGGTTATTTAATTTTAGTATCCCACTTAATAAGAATATAAGTATGCGTGGAAAGTATGGGTTTAGGGAAAATGGGTTAAATAAATAAATATTTGATTTGTTAATCACAGTTGAATTAATATTAGCTAAAATATTGCCAGATCAAAGTAAAAATAGAGGAAAAATCAATTAAAAGTATAGAAATAAAAGTAATAAAAATAAAAATATGTAAATTATACACTTTTGGCTACAATTCGTCGAAACGTAGTTGACGTGGTTTGAATGGCAAAAACTAAAACCTTATAGATTCTTTATATCTGTCTGTCTGTCTGTCCGTATGTCACAACCATTTTATTAAGAAACTGTTAGGACTACACAGTTGGAAATTGGTAAGTGGATGTGGTTTGGGAACCGCTATACGTTTTTTACAAAAAAAAACGAAATTAACTGAAATTACTTTTTTTTTAAATGAAGTATTATAATTGCAGGCATAACGTAGTTTATATACAAGGTGTTTTTTTATATCCCATAACTCTAGGGTTATATTCTGTAGGTAAAAATAATACTATAACTCCTAGAATAGATGGTCCAAAAATGCATAGTTTCGGAGATTATATCATCAATCATAATTCAATTATCAGTTGTTTAGTACCCGTAACACAAGCTCTGCCTAGCTTGGGGCTAGATGGCGTTGTGTGAATAGTCGTGGAATATTATTATTAAGTATTATTAATATTATTTTTATTACCTCATTAGTTTATTTTCCTATACGCAAAATACGCGCTTTGACGTGGAGTTGCGGATACCGGCCCGGTATCTTTAATCTTTAATCTTTTATCTAATTAGTTCAAAAATTGTCACCAGTACGACGAACCTTCTTTCTAACATCACTTTTCTTTCACGTAAGGGTGTTTTACATTAATCATCGTGACTTTGTCGAATTATTTTGTATGATAGTAAAAAAAAAGGATGATTGAAACATAATTCATGTGCCAGTTGATTCTTTGATATGGTCTCAATCATACCCTAGAGTTATGGGATATACAAAAAAACACGTTGTATAACTCAGGCATTATAATTATATAACTCAGGCATAACGTAGTTTCGTATTAGCGAAAAATAAATGTCACCGAAAATAATAAACATACCTACTTGTAGGAAATGAGCAATGTACAGCTTGGCAAAAAAGAGTAGAAACGGAACTAAATTTTTGTCTGTTGGCAACATTTCCAAAACAATGACATCTCATAATAAACAAAGTTCACGATTTCGTAAAATTTTAATTTCGACCACCAAACGTTGATTAATAAACGTAAAAAGTGAAGAATAATGAATAAAACCATTCGGAGTGCTGGCAGGGAGGTTATTTATAAGGTGTACAGGCGATGTCTGGCGGAACATGAGGCCCAAACAATTCTATCTGAACTTCACAATGTTTACCAAAGAACCGCTGATAAGACAGGTATGTAAGAGTTTGTTTTGGTGATTTTAGTTGAATCAAGTGTTAATTGATGAATAAAAAGCTATATTAATTCGCTTGCGTAAGGAATAACTAGAAATTTGAAACAATAAATGTCGAGCACATAGGTTATGTTTACATTTTTTCTGCATTACTCTGGGATAGCGCGCTGAGATAAATTGATACTTTGGTTACTTGACTTTTAACTGAATGAAAATTAAATTTCTACGTAAATTATACTTTAAGTGCGATATCAAGGGAGAGAATTATTTGTTCTAGTGTTTGCATTAGAAATGTAAAAAAAATTGTCGTGTCATTGCCTAAAAAATAAATCTATTATTTTAATTTTGGGAAATCTGTCAGCGTTCTAAGAAAAATCGTGCTGGAAGTAGATAAACAACATTAACAGTATGTGACAAAAATGTTTTACTTTTAATATTGTTAGACATAAATGAAATATTTCGTATTTACAGGAAGCAGCTAAACGTGCATTCCAAGCTATTACCGAAGAGGATTGGAAGAACTCGTGCTAACATGTAATAAAAATAGAAAAGGATTACTGGGAAAAAAACTAACTATGAACGAGGAAATTGAGCGATTAGTCATAAGTCTAGAAAATGATAGAAGCAGCACCTCTGAACCCGAACATGACTCAGATGAGTTTGCGGCCAGCTCTAGCCATGACATGGATGTGGTAAGGGTGGAATATTTGGAGGACGATTTACTAGAATAAAATATGGAATAAAGAATTAGGTTAAACAATATGATGTTTTATTTTTATAATTCCTAAACCATGTAAACTCAGGAGTATTTACCCAAATATTTATTTTTAGGTAAGTAATCAGTTGCGTGTCGAGAACACGTCCTTGTTCAATGAAACCACTACTAATTACTTACGGATTTAAAAATATAATACTTATACAGGTTACGAATATATTGTTACTTTATGTCTAAAAAAAAAGTTGCTAAGTATCAAGATTAGGTCAGTACGCTATGCGGTTGCAACGGGTTGCCAATTTGCCATGCGAACAGCACAGTGGCGCGCCTCCATTATTTTCTACTCTTTTTTGCCAAGCTGTAATACTGTACTTTGCTACACTGTGGTACGTGACCTTCACAAACATAGACACAAAATATAATAATATTATTTGTTGTGTTGTGGTAGCTGTGGGTAATTTTACCTAATTCTCACGTGACGTGCTGCTGGTGGTTTGATGTTCATACTGGAGACGGTTCCTATGAGTAGACGGTGTGACCACCATCCCATCTTATTCACTATTTACTACAATAATGTTCATCATCATCATCATCAGTCTATAATGTTCCCACTGCCGGGACACAGCCCTCCTCTCTATGAGAGGGAGTGGGCTATAATCCACCACGCTAGCCCACTGCGGGTTGATAGATGTCACACTGGGCCACCACTGCTCAAGAGTGTGTTGATGCGAGTATTTTTTTTTGTTTCAATGCGCAAATTCATGGCGCTACTGATTCGATACTGAGAGGTAATAATAAGCTACGTTATGCCTTAGGTTACGTATATTTTATTATCACAAAACAATTAGTAAAAAAAATCGCGGGCGATTTCGTAGGCAAAATCTATTAAAAATACAAAATCCCAGCAGGGTGAACGAATGAACTACCTATTTGACGTCACGCAACAATAAACCATTATAGCATTTGCGCGCGTGGCGACTTTATTTGCTCTACCTTAGGGTTCAAATACTACTGTTCGATACACTTGGTATGGTTGGTAAATACGTTTCGCGGTAAAAATAAAGCATGAAAGACTTTCGCGCTTATCGTTGTTATTTGTAAACATTGTCCCACTCTAGGAATTTCTCCTGTGTCGTGGGTGCATTTACAAACATTTAATCTCACATACACAAACACCTAGACCCGCGAACGACTACTTGTAGGTCATACAAAATATATTTGTTCCGTGCGGGAATCGAACCCGCGACACGCTGCGCAGCAGTCGATCGCTCAGCCACTGCGCCAACCGTGCAACCGTGTCCGTGTTGTAAAAGTATTATGCGTACCTAAGTTTGAGATTCAATATCATCTAAGGTATTATTTATATGGTAAAATATAATTTAGGTACCTACCTAAATAAAAAATATCGTCAAAGTATACCTTTTTGTTTATTCAGTCTTCGTAGAGCCAATGAAGACAATTTTTTATTCTTGACCATTTTGATTTATTTTACTTATCTACAAATTTATCCTAATAATCTAACTAATAAAACGAAAAATATTACAACTATTTAAAAACTAAATTAAAGTGATGAAATATAATACTTAATATAAAAATAACAATAAAATTTATTTCAGACCATAAGTCCATAAAACAAAGTAAAGATAAAGTATGTACCTACATGTAGTACAATTTATCGAAATCGATTTTTTATCGGGGGATGACGGAAAAAATTGGCGCACGTCCGACCTCGAACACGTTCCGCTCGGGACTAAAGGACTCGGAGCGAGCGCAAACTAGTGATTTACACTTTGTTTTGGAATTTGTGATACATTTATTTTAATATTGCACATTATGTGACCCGAGATAATACACATTTTTTACGACCTTTATTATGATATAAGTTTTATTTTTCAAAGCCTAATATAACTCAAGTAAAACGAGTATTTAGCTATCATTTGGACATGTCTTTGCGATTTAATTGGATGCAGTGAAGTGTAAGTAATCGAGTATCGCATGCCCGACATATCATGGTCGAAGAGTCAACTATGTAATATATTTTTTTCAAAATTTAAATCCGTTCCATGTACGAGTAAAACGCTATTGTTGACGACGTTTATTGGGGTCACCTCGCCTTAACGCGATAGGTCGATATGATTGCATCAGCTCTCTATTATCTTTTTTAAATAGTGGCTTTATAATTGAAGTTTTTAGAGCATCTGGATAAATACCCGCGCTGATACTGAGATTGATTAAGTCTTTAAACGCCACGTCGGTCACACGTTGACCGCGAACAATTAAATTTCTATTGTTTCTGATAGTTGGCAGTCAACGTGTTAAGTGGCTGAGGTGTCCGGAGATCTCCAATGATACGTGTTTTAGTATTTTTGTATTGAAACCGTCGTAGCCTACGCTATTAGTGTTTTTTAAAGAAAGTATATGTTTGTGTATATCATGTGGACTGCAAGGAGACATGAACATTGAGTTACTAACTCTGTTTGTCACATAGGATTTAGGTTTGCTATTTGCAAGAAGTTTGGCCTGGATTTTATCAATGAAGTAATTGTTGAAAGCTTCGGCAATTTCTAGAGGATTTGTTATAGTCTCATTCTCTACTTTGATTGTATTGATATTACATTTAGGTATGTTGTGCTTTGTACGGTTTATGATCTGCCATGTAGTTTAGGATTTATTTTTTGAAGCTTTAATGTTAAAATTATTTTGTGATCTTTGTGTCAAGTGAATAATTTTTTTATACAATTTAGAGTAGTTTTTGAAAATAGTTTTATTTGATTTATTAGGGTTTAATCTTAGCTGCCACAACAGTCTTCGTTTTTTTCTGTTGCATAATTTAAGGCCTCTAGATAGCCACTTTATTTTTTTTGTAGTATTTATTTTAATTAGTTTAGTAGGAAAACACAAATCGTATATCAATTTAAAATTAGTAAGAAATTCATTGTATGCTAAATTGGGATCATCTGTATTATATATGTCAGAAAAAGAAAGTTCGCTCAAGTGTTTCTTAAATTTTACAATATTTACCAAACTGTAATCTCTTATAACTGTAGACCAATAAGCAATACTACATATTTTCTTGACCGGACAGCGAAGTAACTGGGCCGTGTGATCAGACAAAGCAAACTCTAGAACATCCGTTTTACAAACTTTATTAAAATTATGTGCAAAATTATCTATGCATGTTTGGCTGGACATGCGTGTTGGTTGTTTTAATGCTAGTTTCATATTAAAGCTCAATAGAAGGTATGTAAATGCATTTGTTTGTGTTTTCGTTCTTCTAACCATTTCACCATTAAAAAAGGTCAGAAACCAGTTTACAGGTATTGTTTGTACCCGAATGCAAAAACATTATCAGATTGTGCTTTTACAAAACCACTTTCAGTCATTTTCTTAAATGTTTTAATAACCTCACTATGAAGTTAAAATTACATTTGAACATTAAATTAACTCACAACACACACGGCAATAATTATGTTTTCCAATAAAAAGTCCATTCCAATACTTAATTTAATGTCATACTGTCTTACACTTTGTATGTTTTGTAGGCGTAACTTGCAGACCTTGCAGTCGTAGTATTTGACGTTACGTTTCGTATAACCAATGGTGATGCGTTTCACAAATTTGAATTTCCCGCGCTTAATTCGCACTTTTATTGTAATTTTAAATAATTACTATGACGCCATTAAAAAGTAAAATAATGATTTAGTTCATATTTTTTGCCATTAAAGATTGGGAAAAAAAATATTCGAACCAAATTTAAATTACATGCATATTCCCTATAGCCAACCAGTTCTTTAATATTTGGCGAATCGTTGAGCGTCTTTTATTTATTTAATACTTCAAACACACTAATGTCACAATGTGCAAAGGCGGACTTAATGCCCATAGGTCTTTTCGTCGACGATTTACAACATATTTTTTTTTGGATTTTTTCCTTAGCGTACACCCAGATTCATCGTATACGACGTCGCGCAAGTCAATGTGAAGTACTTATTGCAGATCAAATTCAACCACAAGTATTAGTAGGTCACCACACTTTCAAGTTGATCGTCCATTTGTACTCGTTGAAAAAAAGGAGGAGGTTCTCAATACCACACGTATATTTTAGCTGCAGCAGCAGCAGCAGTAGCAGTAGCAGCAGCAGCAGTAGCAGCAGCAGTAGCATCAGCAGTGGCAGCAGTTTTTTTTAATTAGATTTAAGACCTTAAATCCAGTGTATGCTTTTATTCTTAAGTTAGTTTATTAGTGAGAAAATTAGTCAAGTTTTTTATGATATTAATTCAAATGCTTGAGCAAGCTTTAGACCGCTGCGCGCGCTGTGTGATAAAAAAGTTACCTAGTTTTAAAGGAATAAATCAGTAAGAAATCCAGTGGTCCAATAATTCTTACTGAATATGTTGAAACTTGTTGTTATCTTTTAATATCCATGCTTTTACTACTAAATAAAACATGTCTTAATAAAGGTTTATATTTCAGATAGAGCATATTTTCGGCGCGTATAAATTCCTTTTCATTACGTCGGTTGTCATAGGCAAATGACTAGGTTAAAACCGGCCCCGCGCCAAAAAAATACGCTAGTAATCAGCAATGTTTTTTTTTAAACTGGTTGTTATTGGTTAGTTAGATCTATAGACATTGAGAATGGACTGAGTGTTCTTTATCCAGCTGTGAAGTAAATACTGGTAAGAAAGTGTGAGAGAGCTAAAGCGAACGTGCGGCCAATAGTTATGTCATTCTAGAATTGTGATTATAAGAGAAAAAAAGAGACAGGTATTGGCCGGCTCTGTCTTTTTCTATGAAGTTAATTTTGTGCGGATATTGCTTAGTCCATTCTCGTATGTCTATGGTTAGATCATGATTGTGCTGCGTAGCCCATAGCCGGTCAATGGTAGAATCTCGGAGGATAAAACGTCAATGCTGTACAAGTGTTACGTTAATATTTTTATAATTATGATTACGATTCTTGAATGTTACAATTATTTCTGTCAGTTAGAAATGTTTTCTTTATTTTGTTATTTTGTCATCAATAATGTTATAAGTCATTTAATTAAACTGTGTTTATTATAATGATAATAATTATTTTATTTAAAACCACCATTACATTCTTCATATCATGGGCCTTGTACAGTATGCTGCATGATAGTGTTATAGACCGAACATCACGAACAAAATTTTCATCCGAAACTTGTGTCCTGCTGGACACAAGTCTCTATGAGTTTTTTTAGTACTATGCGCTGCCGCTCCAATATTCATATATTATTCTAGATGGCGTTACTGAGACATGGGATCAAAGTTTTTCTATGACATTTCCTCGCATGTCCGCTCTATAGTATTTTAAATCTCTTTATGTAAAACCGTTCACTTTGGGCTGGCCTAGGAGCAAGTAGAAGTACGGAGCATAGAGGAAAGTAATATATTGGTACCAATCTTCAATAAAATGCGAGGCCACATTTTATACCAGTTAACCATTGAAGTGCGTGTTTGTTCTTAATTTATTCTTATGTCCAGTTTATAGTAATCCAAGTAAAATAGGACTACACGTCTTAATTTTATATTTTAAACCGTTGTCAATCTAGGTGCTAATACGTACAACATGATTCCTTTGAATAAAGCATGATATGTTCACAATTTCTTATTTTACGAATTTAACAATGATGTTATAATAGTAGAGCCCATGAACCCCAGACCTTCGTGATATTATAAAGGCTGAGAGGTATATTGTCTAAGATGGTTGTAGATTTCATTCATTAAACCGTGTCCGTTACGCCAGCCAGATGTTGTCGAAAATTACCATTTGAATCTGATAGATAATTAGTTGTGCGGCTTCTGTAATTGTTGCGCACATTTTTAAATTTGTTGCGCTTATAGTTTTTTAATTATTTCACAAAAACATTTCCTGCTGCGGTAACGTTACCCCAGCCAGACCTTTTTCTTTCTAATGGGAATATTTAAATAATTACTAGCTATAAAATTAGTTGTCTAGATGAAGTAAATGTTGTGCCTTATTTTGTATTTGTTCTTTCATCGGTTGAAGTTTTACGAGATTTTGCTGGGGTAACGTTTTTGGTTTTGCTAGATCTTTAAAATGGTTTAGCGGATTCTTATCATATTTTGTACATGGCTTCTTAGGAATTAGTTTAAATTTGTTCTGCAATAAAAAAACCAAAATTATACATAGCTTAAAGGTTATTTCATTAAATAGAAAAACACTTCAATTGGTCCCAGCACTCTCAATAAGAGCTCTAAAGACTTACTTTAAACTTTATTTTAAAGCTTGTAACTGCCTTCAAATGTATGTGAAGTTTCATTAGTATCCTGTAAGTATTTAACAAGTTATGATGATATTGAGTTCTTCACGAGCACGGTCTTGATGCACGCGGTGTTATTTGGCCACTGGATTGGATATATGAACCGAATGTTATGTCAATTATTAGTTGTTTAGTTCAGTTGTATATCTGTAAAATTTCAGCTCAGTACATTGGGTAATTAATGAGTTAATACAATTAAAGTCATTAGGAACCGAATGACCGTGGTAACCCGACCAAGTTTAGGTGGTTACGAAAAAGCGAAAACGCAGAACATTATACTATCTTTTGAAATGTTTAGTATAATACACTTAACAATTTCGGTACAGACGCGTACACTGTTAAATACATTAATAATATAATAATATATCTGTACTACAAAAACATTATTATTATCTTCCAGTTGCACAAACTTATCAAAAATCACTGATATAACATGTCGTTCGGTAGGACGCGGAAGGGGTGGGGTGAAGGGGCGCATTGTTTGCATATCGCACTAAACATGCTCCATAATCACATAATTCATCTTGTAGAGTGCGCGTGCGTTTCGGCAGTTCCGTTTCCTGTTTTTGCAAATATTTACAGAGTGCGTGAGAGCTAATATATAATAATAATATTTTTATTGCAATAAAGGTATTTGTAGTACCTACGTACATATTGGAGTTAGTGAGTTAAATTATCGTAGGAGTTAAACTAACAAATAATAAGTTGGGGTGAGCTGTTCTCCTAGCTAGGTAGCAGAGCAACCTGTGTTAAGGAGTGACAGTTTGCTGACTGAAGCAATCGCTACGCCCCCGTCAGGGGGCGTGGCAAGCGAACTCAGGGCATAAGCCCCCCATCGCGGAGGCGATACCTCGACCCGCTAAGACGGGTCTGTCGCTGGCTTGCCTCAAGTGGGCGACGGCGTAATGGCGCGTTGTAAACAACGCGCCTGTGAGAAGTTGCATGTATTTATCCGCAGGTGCGCCGTGGCGCTGTCATCGCACGACGCTGTCTAGCAGCGCCGCGGTGACGTGCCATATCTTCACGACACCTCGGCGGTCGGTACCCGCCAGGTGAGACCCCCGGTTACCCGGGGGAGGCCCAGCGAGCACGACCAGCGACAGAGGTGTCGACTTGGGGGCGCTCCTGCGGAAAGAGAGTGAGTGGCGTCCGTCCGTCCCGCTTCCAGGTCTAGCCGGTCACGTTTCAGACTAAGACGCCGTCGTGTGTGTGTGGGCGGTATTGTGTTGTGTAACACCGCCCGTGTTTTGCATCGAAACAGCGAGCTCGCACCAGCTGTCCAACGCGTGAGTTTACATGTATGTAAAGGTAGCGAATGTATGTATGGTTATGTGACACGCCTATATTAGCTTAGCACGCGTCACATTACCGGGTGCAAGTAGGTGTGGAGTCTTAGTGTACGAGTAAGCCGTGTGTTGACTGATACGACTTACTCGAGCGTCAATCCGGTGGGGGTGGGACGCCGCACCCGCGTCCAAGTCGCAGGGCAGGCGTCCCACGTCAGGCGTCACGTCTGGGTCTTCTCATTATTGGAGGAGGAGGCGGAGTGGGGCGACCTTATTTCTAAGGCCGCGGTTGTTCTAGCGGGTCGCCCTCGGCGGTCTAGCCACTATACAGGGCTAGCAGAGCGGTCAGACCGTCGAGGATGATCAGCTCCGGATCCTGTCCCTGCCTGATGGCCTTCATGAGGTTCATCAACAACTGGATCGCGCAGGCTGTGAACTGCCTCTTCTTGGATGACTCTGTGGCGAGCTCGCCGGCATCTGCGTCGGCTCTCGCGGCTTCTTGCCTTGGATGCGGCTTCTTAGTGCCGACAACAGGTTTGCCGGCTTGAGTCACAGACTGCGCCCCCTCCCGTGGGACAGGCGCGGCCTTGCTCTTGGGAATCATTGCCTGGGTCGCTGAAGGTGTCGGCGCTGGCTTCTTGCCTTCTGCCTTTGTCTTCTGCTTCCTCTTCCTCCGCCGCGAGGAGATGCCCGCTCCTCGGGTGGTGGGCCCGTTCGCTGCCGCCATCAATGAAGCGCCTTGGGCCTCTTCAGTGGCTGCAATGTCGGGCTCGGGCGCAAGCCGCTGTCGCTGCTTGCTGGAGGCGGTGATGGCGACAGTGCCCGCTCGCCTGTTTTGAATTTCTTCCTGGAAGGTGGGGCACTTCACGTTGCACGCCGGGTGGGGGCCCCCGCAATTAGCGCAGGTGGCCGGCTCCTCTCGTGGGCGGGGACAGTCGCGTGCAGCGTGCTGCTCTCCACAACGTACACAGGCGAGCGGTCGGTGGCACTGGTGCGAGCTGTGCCGGAACTTTTGGCACCGGTGGCACTGGGCGGGTCCACGCTTGCTCCGCCAGGCTTCTATCTTGACACCACGCATATTCATAAACGTCGTGGTGTCGTAGATGCGACGCGCATCTGGTGTCCGGGTAAGCACGGCGTGGAATACACAGCCGGGTCTTCCTTGGCGCGCCTTGATGTGGCGCACGTACTCCGGCTGGTATCCCAGCTGGCGGAGCTCCTCCTCGATCTCAGCGGGTTCGGTGTCTGCCGGTATCCCCCTGATGGCGATCTTAAACTTCTTTTCCGCCGGTAGGGAGTAGGCGAACCAGGGTATGCCCTCCGTCTTTTCCAGGTCCGTCAGGTACCTCTGGACCAACCGGTACTCGCCCTCAGACTCGGGCGAGAACCTGAAACCCCCGCCGTAGGGGCGGGCGTTCGGTGGTCGGCCCAGTTGTCCTGCCAGAGCCCTAAAATGGGTGGCCCATCCTGGCAGCCTCTCCACTATCAGCGGAGGGTATCTCAGCTTCTTCCCCGACGGCGGCTTCTTGCCAGCCTGGCCGTCGGTGGCATCAGAGGGGGGGAGCGGTGCAGAGCTAGTAAGTGGGGCATCACTTACCCCTGCAGCTCCCGGCGTCGGTGTTGGGGGCGTCGGTGTCCGGCGCAGCACGTCCGCGAAGGTGGGCGACGGGGCAGCGTCCCGGTCACGGGGCGCCCTCGCGCGCTGCGGGCGCGGCGGATCGAGACAGTACCGCTTCGCCTCCTCCGCGGCAGCGTCGTCGGAACTTCGGCGGCGGCGTTGTGGCCGCGCCTCCAGCTCAAACTCGTACTCGAAGTCGAGCTGGGGCGACGGCGACCGTGGGGTGTATGCCTCCTGGCGCCCCGAGCCCATGGAGGCCAGCGACATGCTCGATCCCGCTCAGGATGAGGGGGAGAGCATCGCCGGCGAGTCATAGGCCGAGGCGCGCGGGGGGGCCGGGGATGGCTCGGTGTGCACCGGTTGGGAGCGCACGGGGGTGCGCTTCAACGGCGGCGCAGGCTTGGGCGCGGTGGTAGGCGCAGGGGTGCGCTCAGCGACCGCAATGGGCGCGGCCGAGCGGGCGGGCTGCGCAGCGGGGCGCGTGGGCGCTCGCGCAGTGGTAGCTGCGGGGCGCACAGGCGTCGCGGCAGCCGCACGCGTTGGCTCGCGGGCAGAGGTGCGCGGGGCGGGCGCTGGGGCGCGCGCGTTAGGGGCGCGGGCAGCGGGCGTGGAGGCGCGAGTTACGGGCGCTTGGGCGCGCGCAACAGGCGCAGCGTGGCGCGCATGAGGCGCACGGGTTGGGTTGGGGGCGGGCCCTGGAGCCTGAATGGGCACCGGGCGGAACGCCGGGGGGCGCACGGGCACGGCGTGCTGACGGCTCGACGACGGCTGCGGCGCAACGCGCGCAGGCGCCGGTGCCGTCGGCGGGACGGCAGCGTCCGCCGTGTCAGCGGCCACCCGTCGTCTCGACGCGGTCTCCCTCGGCTGAGGCTCCCTCCGCTCCTGGTACACGGCCGGGGGTGCACCGGACGACGCGTCACCGATGTTCGGCAGCGACATCGTCCGGTCCAGCGCCGGGCGGTTGGTTGGGCCGGCGTCACCGGGGTCAAAAGACCCACGGGCGCCTGGCTTCGGCATCTCGCTGGGTGTGGCCAGCCGCGACCGCAACAGCGCAGAGCGCCGGGCAGCAGCGGTGGCTCCCTCTGTGCTTACACCAGCCGCGGAGGTTGTTGTGAGCACAGAAAAAGTCACAATTTTAGGCGGTCCGTGCAGAAAAAGTTTTCTCCGGGTACCCACAAGTAGTGTGATGCTCGGAGAACGACTTGTTGACCACTGGCTGATCCTGACAGTTTGCCTCCCTAAAAAAGATCTTAAATAGTAATTAGGTAACAATAGTGTTACGGGTTCTCTCCAGAGTCAAGTACTTAGTTTACTTAGATACACTATTATTATACAACGTGGAAAAATGTTTACTAGATTAAGTCTGCATTTACACTGAAGTTGATTACAAAGTCTGGGTGAAAAAGTAAGTTTAAAGTAATAGTAGGTACAAATGGGATAGTTTTATGAGAGTCATGCATGATTGAGTATGCGTGAATATATGATGTTTGTGTACTGTTTGTGGACGAGTGGTTGCTGTTTGTGAGTGCGGGTGTGTATGTGACGTGTGTTTATGAAATTATTATTGACTATTTAAAATTTGTTGTGGCTAAAACGAGAAGGTATGTGGTAGATATTAAGAGATCCTAAAGATATAAAATATTAAGTGTGGCGAATTACTGCTAATGTGAAATGCTTCTATTGATGATCATAGTTATGGTGGAGGCTGCTTGATGAATTCACAAACAAGGTAAGCTTGTATAATGTAACTACAGAAATAGTAGCAAAATTATTATTAATATGTACCTATTATTTAACTTATAATTAAAAACAATCACAGATTAAAATTACACATAGGTACTTTAAAAGTTCAATTGAAATGATTATATTACCTGTCAATGAAAATTATTTAATGATCACGTAGTTTTTTTTAAAACTTGTGTACATGTCTGTACTAAATTTGTAACACTATCCTACATATTTTAGAAGGTAGCATAATGTTTTGCGTTTTCGCTTTTTCATAACCACCTAAACTTGGTCGGGTTACCACGGTGATTCACTTCCTAATGACTTTAATCGTATTATCTCATTAATTATCCAATGTACTGAGCTGAAATTTTACTGATATACAACTGAACTAAACAACTAATTATTGACATAACATTCAGTTCATATATCCAATCCAGTGGCCAAATAACACCGCGTGCATCAAGACCGTGCTCGTGAAGAACTCAATATCATCATAACTTGTTAAATACTTACAGGATACTAATGAAACTTTACATACATTTGAAGGCAGTTACAAGCTTTAAAATAACGTTTAAAGTAAGTCTTTAGAGCTCTTATTGAGAGTGCTGGGACCAATTGAAGTGTTTTTCTATTTAATGAAATAACCTTTAAGCTATGTATTATTTTGGTTTTTTTATTGCACAACAAATTTAAACTAATTCCTAAGAAGCCATGTACAAAATATGATAAGAATCCGCTTTACCATTTCAAAGATCTAGCAAAACCAAAAACGTTACCCCAGCAAAATCTCGAATAACTTCGCAACCGATGAAAGAACAAATACAAAATAAGGCACAACATTTACTTCACCTAGACAACTAATTTTATAGCTAGTAATTATTTAAAAATTCCCATTAGAAAGAAAAAGGTCTGGCTGGGGTAACGTTACCGCAGCAGGAAATGTTTTTGTGAAATAATTAAAAAACTATAAGCGCAACAAATTTAAAAATGTGCGCAACAATTACAGAAGCCGCACAACTAATTATCTATCAGATTCAAATGGTAAATTTCGACAACTTCTGGCTGTTGTATCCTTATCTATTGCCATGCCATGGTATTTCTATTCTTTGTGTCACTAATTGACACGATTGAAAGGTTTAAGGTCAATGGTCAATTGTAAGATCTCAACACATTATGGAATGCAAATAAAGATATGAATATGAATATGATTTCGAAAGACCAATGTCAATGTGATATGTGCGATGGTGGTCAGTAGTAAAATGTATCGCGTTCGTTTGAGTAACTCAACCTGATAATTCTAATGGTCCACCACCGAACATTTTATTTCAATAGCTAAATATAAAAAATGATTTTTTTTAAAATCGACTAATTCCAATAATTCACAATATATTGAATCTGTATAGGTTGACACTTGCTCAAATGTCAACTTTTTCCTTATCACGTCACATGTCATTGTCACTTTGTCAGTTTTATACCTACCTACTTCGTTCGTGATGGATTAATAAAATAAATACACACAGTTTTGTGATCGTCTATTCAGTGTTACCTTGTTTATATACATTTACACTCGTACAAATTATTCAAGAAATATTTAAAAGCACGTTTGCTTACCCTAGGAAAGTGAAAATAACTGGTTAAAATGGAATCTGATATTATCAATTGGAGCAACAAAGAAGTTTTAGATTTATTACATAAAGAGAAAATATCCAGTATCATAACAGAAATTATTAAATCTCACGATATCGACGGACAGTGTCTTCTATCTTTCGTTGATCGAGACTTTTATGACTTCCCATTCGACCAGTTAAGATTGGGAGAACGCAAAAGATTCATATTGCTTGTGAAGAAATTACAAAAACATAACCGTAATGCGATGTTCGAACTCGGACTTTGTGATGATGCCCTCAGTAATCCATCTACAAACATCAATTTTCTTGGGACTAATTTGTCACATTTGAGTTATAATCTTCACAATAAAATACCAACACCAAGTGACATTTATGTGAGGAATACAGAGTGTGTGTCGAGTTTTACGCCAGATGCTAAAGCTTCAAGATTGAAACCTGAAATTTGGAAGACAGCAATAGCTCTAGGTAACTATGTGACTTGATAAATAAAGGTCTGATTGCCATATTTACAGTTCGCTTGGTACTTTACTTACATGTTTGGGATACTGTCCAAGGAATCTGCATGAGTACCTACAATAAACATTTGCTACTTATATCTTTGCATCATCAAAACATAGTTGCAAAACATGTGTGTACTACTATGTAACTGTATTAAAAATAAACAAGGAGTATTTTGGTTTTGTGATGAAATAAACTATCTTTAATTTCTTATATTCTGTGAGAGTACTAGCAGAGGTATGAAAAATGTTGCAAATATTTTTGTTGTCAAAAGTAACACAAGCCAAAGTGTATTTCTCAGTTTATCCGTAAAGTTAACTTCATGATCTCAAATATTTGTGCACAGGCTATGTCTTCTTGGTGACGTGGGTGACTGCCGTAGTGATGGTGATTGTACATGATAAGGTGCCAGATATGAAGAAATACCCTCCACTGCCAGACCTGTTCTTAGACAATGTGCCACACATCCCATGGGCCTTCGACATGTGCGAAATCACCGGCTCCTTCCTTATGGCCATATGGCTAGTTGTACTATTCTTCCATAAACATAGGTATGTATTTAAACATAAGTCTAGGCATTTTGTACTGAGAGGTAAACAAAGAATTTACATTTATTCAAATATTTTGAATTCTCTTAAGACTACTTCGCTATTTACATACATTAATACTTAAACTATGTACATACACACGTAGATATATAAATTGACTTACAACAATTACTACAATAATTTATTCTTAAATTAGTAAATAATTAAATTAGTTCTTTAATTAAACACTGATCCCACTTAAAAGTCATTAGAAAAGTACAAAGTATAAACTATAACCTACTGTACTTTGGTCTATGTTTTTTGATTGATAACTTATCAGGTTGTTGAATTAAGTGTCAACAATAAATAATTTCAATTTCTCTTGAATGATGTTTCTGTACAAAAGTTTAAAGGTCTCAATAAGTAATTGACTGTGCCATGTAAAGCCCAGTTCCGGTTTTAGAATTCCTCACTCAAATAGTGCCAACGGGACCCTTTTACTAAGCTTTTGCTATTTTTCCAACTGTCTATCAGTGGACTTTATATACATGTTAGATAGACAGTTAAATTTTTAACAAATTGTGTATTTATATTTCTGCAATTTTATTTTGTTAGCCTGTTCTGTCCCACTCTAGGGTAAAGGCCTCCCCCGTCACTCTTCTCGCTATTTTGCGCTTTGTCTTTCCAGTTCTCCAGAAATCTATCTAGTTTGTCCTGCTATTTCCTTTGTGACCTGCCTCGACCATGCCTTCCAGTCTAACTCTGGGCACCATTGCCGCTATATGAACAAATAATAATTTAAAAAAATAAAAAATTGTGTGTTCAAATTCAACTCACACTTAACCCGTTTTACTTCCCTATGTTCACTAATTTAAAATTCTAAGTTGACAAGCTTCCCAAAAAAACCATACAGACTGTGGATGTTAAAGTGAATTGCAGTAGCAGAGCATGAATTCTGCCTGCCTACACTTCATGAATAACAGTCGTCATATAGGTATACATAATTAAATAAGATTAGTTAAAAAAACATTTGTTTGTATTAACAAATTGGGAAACTTATTATATGCAAATGAAGGTTTGTTTTAAATGTAGTCCAAATGTATGTTTATTAAATAGCTCAAGGATAATTGAGTCAACATTCCCAGTATGTTTATCAACAAGTAGATACAAACTGCAGCAAGAAATGAAAAGTACTAAATTTCCCGGACAAAGACTGAACTTCTGTGATTGTGTCTTTGTTGCCAGTAGTGTAATGTCAACAATGTGTTGTACAAGTAGGTACTTCACTAGCCAGATTTTGAACTCTTTGTACCTACTCGAGTTATTTGTTCATGCTACGTTTACGTAAAATGCGATCGACGAATCATCCACAGGAAATACGATTACCGAGCCAGATGTGCACTTCCGTAATTTTAGATTTATTTGGTCTTCCGGACTCACGGCAATTGAGGAACAAACGCCAGCACATCGGGTTATCCTTCACTGAAAAAAAATCTCAATTAAACAAGAACCTAATGCTTTTATAATAAAGTTGAAAAGCTATAAAGACTACTAATAAAGACATTTGACAAAGTACCAGCTATGTATCAGCCATAAAACTACCCTAAAAGCTTGAATTTTCACTGTCACCCAGTGGAGAATCCAAACAACTTGATTCCCTGACGCTGGCAGAATAGTCGACATCGGCTCAGTTGCCAAAGAGGAAAAAAAAAAACTTGATTCCTTTTGGCTTCCCTTTGGAGGTTCAGAAGAGCATCTCTACCTCTTACCTCTATTGAATAATTGCAGCTAGACTGGTTTATTGCCAAATATAATATAGGTATTCAGGTACACCATAGGTATAAATGGTAGACCAATGAATTTAAGTAAGGCAACAAATTGATACAAATACTGTTTTGTTTTAGTTTGTGGCTTTCTTAAGAAAATAGACCACTCGCTACTACTGTCTAGTGTCTACGCTGCTATAGACAATAACCATGCATTTTTTTAAATACAAATGAGATGCGAATGAAAGTCGATTATGTAAAGTCACCTCTATGATGTCGTGATTGCGTATGTCGGTATATCACGTACATACAACGTACCACATATTATAATTACATGGAGTCGTTGTTTTCACTACCTTTTATAGCGTTTCCATAATTTTCATAACACTCGATACATAAATGGAGACGGTACTTAGTTTGCGCTTTACGTGTTCTTATGTTCTCGTTAAAAGTTTTTTAATTTTTAACTATTTTTTTATTAGTTCTTCCTTAAGTTAGATGAAGCCACAGAAATGCAATGTAGGAATTGCTTATCTCTTTCCCATAAATTATAATCTATAATAACTTTCTTCTTAAAAAAGTCGACAGCTTATTCCGGTTCGGTCTGCAGCATTGCTTTGAAATTAGCCAGCTAACTATGACCGTGGCAATTATTTCGATTATGAAAGCTATTGTGACCAACCAAACCTACCTACTTAATTTATTAAGTATACTTAGGAATGTGAAGAAGACAGACGCTATTAGTCTCGGCACGCTTGGCATCGGGTACAATAACTTGTCGAAGTTTTCCAAGACAGCAACGTGTGACGCGACGTGCCTCAACGCACGATTTTCTATATTTCCGACGACCTGTTTCTATAACTGACGTACGATCTTCAAGGACCTTCAAATTAGATTTTCCTACAATCAGATGTAGACTAACTAATCTTGATAACAACGTATAAGTTGTAATTAAAACATAAACAAAGTTCAGTCAAGCCACAACTTAACTGTATTTACTAGAACAAATAATTTTAATTCTTCTGCCGCTAAGTAGGTAGATGACTAATGTAGCGCAGAAGTCAATCGCTCAGTCCTTGGGGCCTAGACAAAATCCCTTTTCTGTAAGCGTTAACGCCAACAGAAAAATCAAATTGTATGGGATTGACATTTGCTAACGAGATGTCACGTGATTGTTGCTAAATTGGTAGACAAAGTCATTATTCCTCATGCGGAAAGGAACGTTGAAGTGAGCGTGACACGTTAACGACAAAAATGTTCATCAAAATGGTAGACAAGCGGCACTTTTGACAAACGCTAGTGATATTTTGACGTTAGCGTGACACGCTATATTAGCGGGAGATCGGACTCTGACGCTAACCGTTAAGAAGGAGTAAATAGTGACATCTTTGTGTGTGTTTAATTGAAATTCATTAGTGAAAATGCATTCATTGAGATTACCATTTGTCAGCTGTTTTGTTAACAACACCACCACACAATCGTTCACTCTGTACCTTTTCTTTGAAGTCCAGTTTAAGACCTTGAAATATCACCATGGTTAAAAATATCTAATAAACAAGTGTTAAGGCATGGAATCAAGTTCATCTTTATGGGAATAACAAAGTGTAATCATATAAGTCAACCATTGTGAGGTTGTTTACATTACGCATTCCATAATCGCAAGTAGGTCCAATACTCTGGTATGAAATGATCAATATAAATCAAATGGGAATAAAAATATCGAATAAACCGGCCTTTCCATAAGTTCTATTAGCAAACTAAATTGCTCGGGACTCTCACGGAGTCTAGATCCCGTCCAAAATTTTAAAAATAATATATTAAAATATTCATCGCAATAAAACTATTTTTTCTATTAACATTCAATGTTTTCAAAGATACTAGCTAGATCACAGTTCTTACATTAACTTGAATCAGTATTTAAAGCTGTGTTTACTTACTTTCTTTCTAAATAAAACACTCTTCAATTACTTCCAAGCAACAGTTCAACACACACAACACTTTTGAATATCGCGCGAATGTTGAGTTTGACATTGACAGGGACATCTAAACTGTCTTTGTGACACTTACTATACACTATTCCATAGGCTAATCATAGAATGTTTCGGATAACGCTGCGGAATGAGCGTTCCGCGTTCCATTTGTAACTTGTCTACCATTTTCGTCACGCTAACGCCAAGTCCTTAGCGTGAACGGAAAACGCAAGTGCGGAAAACGCTTGGATTTTGTCTAGGCCCCCCTTGTCCCTATACGCCCATAACGGGTACCACCACTAATATTAGCCAATTTACCATTTAAGTTTAATTTCTTACTACATGTCCATAAACTTTTAAAATGCCTGCAAAGTGCAGGGCAGTTGAACCGGACACAAATCTAGATGCCCCAGACTCTAATGTACAATCCAATTACGCTTGCAATAGTCAGGCAGGATAGAAACACAATACTTCTTTGTCAGAACCTATATACCTAAGACCTCGACGTGCAGCAATTGCGCTCAACAAGCCAGTCATATAAAAATAAATTCAAGTGTTTAGATGGTGTTTGATGAATGAAAGGTGACTAACAAAAGGTATTCATAAGGTAGATTTAAGTGGAAACGCCAGGAAGGGGACGCCAGAGTTTGTGAGTCTTAACTGGCTGGCTCCAACGTGATTTATCTGTTCTGAACGGGTTGGTGATGTTCTCAAGAGAAGACAGTTGCATGGTACTCGTAACACTATAGAAGTATGTAAGGATTGTAGCAAATGGCGTTCTGTAGTTTCTACCTACCCCCTTGGGTAAAAGGCGTGAGTTTTATGTATCATGTATGTTTTACTTAATATGCGCATGTTGCCTGCATTGAAATATTTAGCGCTGTGTTATCAAGTCCTTTCATTGCTGATCGTTCAACTCGCTTTATGATTCACAAATAAAACATCTTCCAAGGAAACACAAAGACCTTTTTGTGCAACTGTCACTAGAAATAAAATACGTTAATTGACTCGACAAGTCTTCTTCTAAAATAAAAAACCTTTTGTTCTGAACGATCATTAATTTCTTCTGAACGACGCTTTTGTCTAAATGTTTACCTAAACCTATGATGTATTTACAAACACAACCGCGTTTAATTAGGTACGTACTATCTTAATGTATATTAAAACGTTTTCCAAGCATTCGTGAAATCTTGTATCGGCAGTATAAATGTTTATGATCCTTAAAGCTACACTTTCAAATACAACGAACGAGCCTATTAAGTGTACGTTTAAGGTCACTCGTATAAGCCATTTATGCACCGATACAAGCGAGTATTATGTGTTTTGAGTGTTGTGTTATTATGTATTATTTTTCTTATGCGTTATGATTTTACTGCATTGCTAATTCTTAAGGCGAGGTTACCCCAATAAACGTCGTCAACAATAGCGTTTTACTCGTACATGGAACGGATTTAAATTTTGAAAAAAATGTATTACATAGTTGACTCTTTGATCATGATATGTCGGGCATGCGATACACGATTACTAACACTTCACTGCATCCAATTAAATCGCAAAGACATGTCCAAATGATGGCTAAATAATCGTTTTACTTGAGTTATATTAGGCTTTGAAAAATAAAACTTATATCATAATAAAGGTCGTAAAAAATGTGTATTATCTCGGGTCACATAATGTGCAATATGAAAATAAATGTATCACAAATTCCAAAGTTAAGTGTATTTCACTAGTTTGCGCTCGCTCCGAGTCCTTTAGTCCCGAGCGGAACGTGTTCGAGGTCGGACGTGCGCCAATTTTTTCCGTCATCCCCGTTATAAAATCGATTTCGATAAATAGTAATACATGTACATACTTTATCATCACTTTAATTTAGTTTTTTAAATAGTTGTAATATTTTTTGTTTTATTAGGTACATTATTAGGATAAATTCGTAGATAAGTAAAATAAATCAAAATGGTCAAGAATAAAAAAAAATCTTCTTTGGCTCTACGAAGACTGAATAGGTAAACAAAAAAGGTAGGAATACTTTGACGATATTTTTTATTTAGGTACCTACCTAAATTATATTTTACCATACAAATAATACCTTAGATGATAAATTGAATCACAAACTTAGGTAGGTACGGATAATACTTTTACAACAAGGACACGGTTGCACGGTTGGCGCAGTGGCTGAGCGATGTGCGCAGCGTGTCGCGGGTTCGATTCCCGCACGGAACAAATATTTGTATGACCTAAAAGTAGTTGTTCGCGGGTCTGGGTGTTTGTGTATGTGAGAATAAATGTTTGTAAACGCACCCACGACACAGGAGAAATTTCTAGAGTAGGGCAACGTTTACAAAAAAAAAATACTAATGCAAATAACAACGATGAGCGCGAAAGTCTTTCATGCTTTATTTTTACCGCGAAACGTATTTACCAACCATACCAAGTGTATCGAACAGTAGTATTTGAACCCTAACATAGAGCAAATAAAGTCGCCACGCGCGCAAATGCTATAGTGGTTTATTGTTGCGTGACGTCAAATAGGTAGTTCACCCGTTCAACCTGCTGGGATTTTGTATTTTTTAATAGATTTTGCCTACGAAATCGCCCGCCATTTTTTTTTCTAATTGTTTTGTGATAATAAAATATACGTAACCTAAGGCATAACGTAGCTTTCTAATAGGTAAAAGATTTTTCTCTCAGTATCGAATCAGTAACGCCATGAATTTGCGCATTGAAACAAAAAAAAATACTCGCATCAACATACTCTTGAGCAGTGGTGGCCCAGTGGTGTGTGACATCTATCAACCCGCAGTGGGCTAGCGTGGTGGATTATAGCCCACTCCCTCTCATAGAGAGGAGGGCTGTGTCTCGGCAGTGGGAACATTATAGACTGATGATGATGATGATGAACATTATTGTAGTAAATAGTGAATAAGATGGGATGGTGGTCACACCGTCTACTCATAGGAACTGTCTCCAGTATGAACATCAAACCACCAGCAGCACGTCACGTGAGTATTAGGTAAAACTACCCACAGCTACCACAACACAACAAATAATATTATTATATTTTGTGTCTATGTTTGTGAAGGTCACGTACCACAGCACACTCGTACCACAGTGTAGCAAAGTACAGTATTACATTGCTCATTTCCTACAAGTATGTTTTTATTTTTCGCTAATACAAAACTACGTTATACCTGAGTTATATAATTTTAATGCCTGAGTTATACAACGTGTTTTTTTATATCCCATAACTCTAGGGTATGATTGAGATCATACGATGACGGGCCTGTTGGTCTAGTGACGGGCCTGCTGGTCTAGTAGTTAGTGACCCTGACTGCTATGCCGGAAGTCGTGGGTTCGATTCCCGCCCAGGACAAATGTTAGTGTGATGAGCAAAATCATTTGTTCTGTGTCTGGGTGTTTGGGTGTGTTTGTATTTAGAAATATATAAGTATGTTTATCAGCTGTTTAGTACCCATAACACATAAAGATGGCGACGAAGAAAATTTTTGGTTTTTCCGTCATGGGTGTCGTTTTTGTGGTTTTCGGGGTCGCTGATTACGAAAATTAGGTCAAAATAAAAATCCAAGATGGCGACGAAGAAAATTTTTGGTTTTTCCGTCATGGGTGTCGTTTTCGTGGTTTTCGGGGTAGCTGATTATGAAAATTATGTCAAAATGAAAATCCAAGATGGCGCCTAGGAAAATTTTTAATTTTTCCGTCATGGGTATCGTTTTCATGGTTTTTGGGGTCGCTGACTACGAAAATTAGGTCAAAATTAAAATCCAAGATGGCGACGAAGACAATTTTTGGTTTTTCCGTCATGGGTGTCGTTTTTATGGTTTTCGGGGTCGCTGATTATGAAAATAACGTCAAAATGAAAATCCAAGATGGCGCCGAGGAAAATTTTTGGTTTTTCCGTCATGGGTGTCGTTTTCATGGTTTACGGGGTCGCTGATTACGAAAATTAGGTCAAAATAGAAATCCAAGATGGCGACGAAGAAAATTTTTGGTTTTTCTAACATGGGTGTCATTTTCGTGGTTTCCGGGGTCGCTGATTACGAAAATAAGGTCAAAATGAACATCCAAGATAGCGCCGAGAAAAATTTATGGTTTATCCGTCATGGGTGTCGTTTTCATAGCTTTTGGGGTCGCTGATTACGAAAATTAGGTCAATATAAAAATCCAAGATGGCGACGAAGAAAATTTTTCAAAAATCAATGAACTCAAAAACCATGACAACGACACGACACCCATGACGGAAAAACCCAAAAGTTTTCCACGGTGCCATTTGGATTTTCATTTTGGGCTCATTTTCATAATTAGCGATACCAAAAACCACGAAAACGACACCCATGACGGAAAAACCAAAAAGTTTCTTTGTCGCCATCTTAGATTTTCATTGACCTCATTTTCCTAATAAGCTACCCCGAAAATTACGAAACCGACACCCATGTTGGAAAAACCAAAAATTTTCCTCGGCGCAATTTTGATTTTAATTTTGACCTTATTTTCATAATCAGCTACCCCGAAAACCATTAAAACGACACCCATGACGGAAAAATCAAAAACTTTCCACGGCGCCATCTTGGATTTTCATTTTGACCTAATTTTCGTAATCAGCTACCCCGAAAACCACGAAAACGACACCCATGACGGAAAAACCAAAAATTTTCTTCGTCGCCATCTTGGATTTTTATTTTGACCTAATTTTCGTAATCAGCGACCCCGAAAACCACGAAAATGACACCCATGTTAGAAAAACCAAAAATTTTCCTCGGCGCCATCTTGGATTTTCATTTGGACCTTATTTTCATAATCAGCGACCCCGAAAACCATGAAAACGACACCGATGACGAAAAACCCAAAAAAATCCACCTTCAAGTAATAGCAAGCGTGATGTTATGTTTACTCCATTGAGTAAACTTCAGTGGCCATTCAGTCGCGCTAAAGTCCAGTCGCGCAAGTGTCCATTCGCGCATCTGTCCTTTCGCGTAAAAGTCCATTCGCGCAAGTTTCTTGGCGCGCAAGTGTCTATTCGCGCAACTGTCCAATCGCGCAAAAGTCCATGCGCGCATCTGTCTTTTCGCGCAAGTGGATTCGCGCAAGTGTCTTTCGCGCAAATGTCTTTCGCGCAAAAGTCCCAGATCCGTACTAAACAACTGATAATTTAATTATGATTGATGATATAATCTCCGAAACTATGCATTTTTGGACCATCTATTCTAGGAGTTTTAGTATTATTTTTACCCACAGAATATAACCCTAGAGTTATGGGATATCAAAAGAAACATCTTGTATATAAACTACGTTATGCCTGCAATTATAATACTTCATTAAAAAAAAATAGTTTCTGTTAATTTCGTTTTTTTTTTGTTGTAAAAACGTATAGCGGTTTCCAAACCACCTCCACCTACCAATTTCCAACTGTGTAGTCCTAACAGTTTCTTAATAAAATGGTTGTGACATACGGACAGACAGACAGACAGATAATTATAAAGAATCTATTAGGTTTTAGTTTTTTGCCATTCAAACCACGTCAACTACGTTTCGACGAATTGTAGCCAAATGTGCATAGTTTAATTTACATATTTTTATTACTTTTATTTCTATACTTTTAATTGATTTTTCCTCCATTTTTACTTTTATCTGGCAATATTTTAGCTAATCTTAATTAAACTGTGATTAACAAATCAATTATTTATTTATTTAACCCATTTTCCCTAAACCCATATTTTCCACGCATACTTATATTCATATTAGGTGGGATACTAAAATTAAATAACCATTCAATGCATCTAAGTATTTTTGAATTACAATATTGATATCGTAGTTCAAGAATTCTATCATATCTAAATTAATAAATTGAAGTTGCTCTACGGCATTACTCTATTCTGTGACGCAACTGTGTACCTACTCGAGTTCGTGAAGTCATGAATGAGCGGTACGACGACAGCGCGCGGCGTTTCTCCGATGCATCGTAGTTTATTACGTAGCGCTATTGGTTGCGGGGCCTGAGGTAAGCGTTAAATGCCTACACGGCTGGGGACACCTCGCCTTAAGCGATTTAGGTGCCGACTGCGCCTAGTATCAGGGCATAATAATATATGCGTGAATCATTTTCGCCTTTATCAAGTAACGATAGCGTTGCTAACTACGTAACTTACGCAGTTACCAGTTACTATTGTCCGTGCCACCCGCATGACAGAATGAGGACCATTGTTAGTTTAAACATGACGTCACTACAAATTTGTTGTTATCATTTTTGTTGTGAATAT
Source organism: Euplexia lucipara (assembly GCA_921972225.1). Lineage (NCBI taxonomy): Eukaryota > Metazoa > Arthropoda > Insecta > Lepidoptera > Noctuidae > Euplexia > Euplexia lucipara. Next base: position 7,958,845 of record OV179144.1, on the reverse strand, counting down.
CCTGTGCTTGGTATAACGGCTGTAATCTCTTGGGTACATGTTCACACCCGTTTTCTTTTATCAGGTTTAGCTGATGCCCGCGGCTTCGCCCGCGTGGATTTCGGTTATCGCGCCCAATCCCAAACGGGCAATTTATTTATATAGATACTAAAACCTTCCTCGAAAATCACTCTATGCATTGGTAAAAACAGAATGAAAATCGGTGCAGGACTTTTTGAGTTTATCGCGCGCGTACCTACAGGCAGAAAGACAGACGCAACAGAGGACTTTGTTTTATAATATGCAGAAAAAGTAATTATGGTAATCAAAGCGGGGCGTGCGTTGCGTCCATTAACCATAATTATTTAGCATGTAAATGAGGATTTTACATGACAACGGGACATGGGACACGCCTACACGCGACCGTGATGGTGCTCTCAAAGGGGAAGAACTCTGATTTCCGTGCCTACACAGTTTTGGTCAATCAAAAAATTAGTCTTTAGTTTTGGCTGTATTGAAAAAAACCCCCCACCAAGCTATGTCATTTGTGGTACTGAAGTACATTTAATACCTGCTCTTTACCTGCATCGCTACATCTCTAGGGCATAGCCCTAGAGATGTAGCGATGCAGGTAAAGAGCAGCAGATCTTAGCCTAAGAGGAAAGGCCGGGCAAAGACATAGGTCTATGCCCGGCCTTTCCTCTTAGGCTAAGATCCCCGTTTTCCCTTTTAATTACCATGTAGGTATAGAACCAATGGTAAAGCGTAAATTTTCGTTAGAGGGAAGTCAAGAAATATCAAACTTATAACCAAGTTTCAATACCTTACGTCCAATGGACAGCCGACAGGAATCGAGTTGTATCCAGGGGGAAAGGACATCGTCATACATCCACCATGAGTTCAGCCCATTAAATTTTTCGTCGGCTTTTCCTGATTTCCTATAATTATTTTCCAGTTGTTTCTGATCCTGATTTCTGTCCAAAGTTATTTATTTACTTTATTAAGAAAAATATCATAGGGTTAAAGAGAAATGATGTTTTTTCGTAATGAGATCCTTCATGGTTTAAATAAAAATTTCAGAAATGGTAAAAATAACCGACGTAAAATTTTAGTGCTGGGGAATCCAGGAATCATGTTCAGAACTCATGATCTACTATGTGTAGACACTTCGCCACTGAAAGACACTGCTCCGAATAAATCAACTAACAAAACTGACGGTCCTCTCCAGGTTTATAATCCTCCGAAGATTCTTCGCGTTAGCCGGCACCGTGTTCCTGCTGCGATGCTTCACGATGCTGATCACGTCGCTGTCAGTGCCAGGCTCCCACCTGAAGTGCGAGCCGCGCTCCTACCCGCCGGCGGACGACCTCACCGTGTGGGGCCGGCGCCTCCGCCAGGCTTATGACATCTGGAGCGGCGCCGGCATGTCTGTGCGAGGAGTCAGGACGTGCGGAGACTACATGTTCTCCGGGCATACGGTCGCGCTGACGCTCCTCAACTTTTTTATAACTGAATGTGAGTAGCGTCTGTTGCAATAATAATATTCCACAACCTTCACACAACCGAAGTACCTACTTATGTATTTCTAAATACATACATATTAAAGACGGTTTCACCCGCTTAGTTCCCGTTTCCGTGAGAATACAGAGATAAAAAGTATCCTATAGCTACCCGGGGAAAGTGTAGTTCCCAACGGTGAAAGAATTTTTCAAATCGGGCCAGTAGTTTCGGAGCCTATTCAATGCAATCAAACAATCAAATCTTTCCTCTTTATAATATTAGAATAGAATAGAATAGAATACTCTTTATTTTTTCTTACTCTTTTTTTTTCTCTTTTTTCTTTTTTTTTTTTTTTCTTTATATCTCTTTTTTTTTAGTATAGAAGTATAGATAAATAACACCCAGAGTCCCAGACACAGAACAAAACGATCGTACTCATCACACAAACATTTGTCCTGGGTGGGAATCGAACCTACGACCTCGCTCCGGCATAGCAGTTAAGGCCACTAACTACTAGATTCCTCATGCTTATGGTTGAGGGACTGCATCTCTACTTATGAGGACGACCGATAGATGACAGATGGGACCCCTGGCCGGGGTCTAACCCAATCTGCCCTGCTGATTAAAGTAAAATTCGGTGCATCAGGGAAAAATTCATTCAGTTGAAAGTCTAATATAATCCCTTAGCCGCTTCTTACGACATTGCAGGAAGTAAGAAGTGGTCTATTCTGAGCGTGGTGCCGCACGGTGAGACACGTGAATGCGTTCTATTTCTAACACACGTTTAAACCTTCGTCATTGAAAATGTTTACTTCTTCATTTTGACAGCGATGACATTGATTATGTGGTCGCGCCACAACGCGCGATATTCGGTGTAAACAAATTGGCTATTTATAACGGGGCGCTCAACATTCCGGCCGCGAGTCCTTTTCAAAAGCATCTTGAACAAGATTTTTATGAAATACTAGCAGACGTCCCGCGGTTTCACCTGCGTAGTTCCCGTTCCCGTGGGAATACAGGGATACAAAGTAGCCTATGTGTTAATCCAGGGTGTCAAATTTTATTAAAATCCATTTAGTAGTTTTTACGTGAAAGAGTAACAAACATCCATCCATCCATCCTTCCAAACTTTCGCGTTTATAATATATAATGATTAAGTAGGATTACTGACGCTCACATTACGTTTCATACTCGAGGAGTCTGGAGCTGATAGTCGAAACACAGGCTCTGCCTAGTTCGATTACAGATGACTACACCACTTATATATATTGATCTAAAGTAGCCTGTTAAAATATTTTTGTAAGTTACGTCTAAGTTTCTTTAAATAAACAATTATTATTGTTATTATAATCGCTCTTTTGACCCACATGTAGGTCTGTAATGAATAACTGTGTTATTAGAAAACTGAGATAACATATCAGACAGCAATATACTTTAATCTTTACATAATACAGATAACGTAATCTGTAGGCATATAGATAAATGACGTATTAAGGAAGTTAGAAAATATTAAATGACGCATTTCTTGGTAATATTATCTTTCAATAAAAACAGAAATTGTTTTCACAATGTTGTTGACTCCTATGTTTTTCTAATTACGCAGTATGTTCTATAACGTTTAACAGGCAAACCAGTCGTTCGATTGCCGCTATCTCGCGAAAACAAAACGAGGAAATAACTTGATATCAGTTTGTGTGACCTCAACCCCACATGTTGTATTATTTGCGACATTTAAATGACTCGTCCTTGAATTTTTAGCACCCAGCATACCTCACTTTTTTTCGGAATACCTTAAAGCAGAAACAATTGTTTGAAATTCAGCAGATATAGGTACCTAGGATAAGTAAACATATTCACTTTATTATTATAGTGAGAAAAATGTTAAGCTAGTTTTTTAACTAGCTTAAGATTTTTCTAGGAAAAACTGTTATTTTTCATTTAGGTAGGTACTTGTAGGTACTCTTTGCTTCTTTTGTTGCATAATCAAACCACATAATAATTATAAGGATTAATATTCCGATTTTATTTTATGCTTTTGCAACTGAAACAATGGGTAGGTACCTACTGCTAATATTTTTTGAAAACAAAAACTTTAAACAAAAGATTCACGTTTAATAATTCCATGACGATAATCTATATAGGATGACCGACTGTCTTTAGTTACAACATAAAAACAAGAAAGATGTCTGTGTTTGTAACAATAGTCTTTGGGAAAAAAAAAGGCGTCGGTAAAAAGTAATTTTAATTTAATATTGAATTTTCGTTGAATAAATATTCGCAATTATAATTAAGTTATGTATGTAATAATTACACCTAAGTATATGTATAAACTCAACAATTTGCGAGTCACAATCTGAATGGTTTGTCACATCTTTGAGTATAGCTGTGTTTGTATACTATCTTAGAATAGAATAGAATAGAATACTCTATAATGTACACCATAATAACTTACAAATAATAACTTTAAGGGGTACTTTTAGGGGGGGGGGGGGGGGGGGGGTTAGGGGTATCTTACAACCATCTATTCAACTATACTACCAATCAATCAAATTTAAGTGTCTATTTTTAATGTCAAAATAACAGTTGGAACGAAAGTTTTACCAAAAGTAATTTTTCTTTGTCTGTGTGTTTGTTTGGGGTAATCTCCTAACGGCTCGACTGATTTTGTCGAGATATTTTGTTATATGGCGTATGTTCTACGAACGAACTCTGTTTATTTTCTTTAAACGTTAGAACAGAATTAGGAATCTGTCTGTGCAAAAGTAATAAAACATGTAAAAATTTACGCTAACGAATTTGCAGGTACAGCTTGTTAACTTATAAAACAAACTCCATTCACACACAAAAGAACAACGCTTGGACCGTCCATTGTAGTGTTCATTGAACCTTTGTAAATATTTAGTCTGATAGGATCGTCGTGATAAAAAACAAACTTAAGATTGAAGCTAAAATAATAATCTTTAAGTCTCTTTTATCTGTTCTCAATCCTATTCAACAAATAACGAATAAAAGAAAGAATTGTTAGTCGAAGGATTAGTAGTTATCATTTGTTTATCTCATATTAAAAAAAAACCCGGGCTTTAAACTAATTCGCGGCACGTATAATTTTATTGTTTTAGGTATTGAAAATATAAATTGATCGGGACGTTACTGAAATACTAAATCATTAATTGTTCATTGTGTCGGGGCATCACCGAAACTATGGCTTATTAATTTACAGAAATATAGTATAGCAACCCTTGAACATTTATTTTACAGGAAACAGGCTGATTTACTCCTTAAATCATTTTTTTTGTTCTAAAATCAAAGTAGTCTAAGTAACACCAGCTATCTATCAGCAAATATCCCGTTAAAATCGGTCCAGCAGTTTTGGAGATTAGCCCAAACAATCGGACAGTCATAAAATATATTTTTTGGTATAACTACCGACGTATCTATAAGTAAACTTTCATACGTTCAATAAAAAGATGTTGTTTTATTTATTGGTATGTATGTATAGAAGAGAAGTTGTAGGCACAAATATCATTGACCGACTATGTTTGAGATAGCGATTGGCGACATATTTGACACCAATTTGTTTATTTAGTACTGTACACTCAGTTCATTAACCTATGGACCGCTTGTATTGATCTACTGGTTAAAACCTCGGCTCACTCGGTCCCCGAAATTAAAAACTTACTCGCGTCCTTTCTTTCTTCTCAAAAAAACTAAGCTTTAGCAAAAAGTGTAGTTGGCATTGGTCTCATATAGCTGGCCGTAAATGGGGTTTTCCTGTGTATATCCCTATACTGTTATCCGTGTATATTATGAGTAATTCATTAAACCCCAAGCGAACGCCGGCGTTCGCGCTGCCATTGTCTTTCTATTGTGTCCCTAATTGACACGATTGAAAGGTTAACGTTTCAAAAAGGAAAAATATTAGATAATGTAGAGAATGCGCCATATACCTATAACAGTTTTTATGAAACGTGTGCAATCTCGTGCCCGAATTAAAAAACCGAGCATGTAGGTACTTACATGCTCGGTTTTTTAGTTACGACCACTTGCACTCTAATAGCCGCACATGCACTGGTTTTTAATTTGTGATGAGGCTAACTTTAAATCTTTTCTTTCGTTTTATTTTGATTGAACCTCAACCTTAGCTGAAATGTAAGGAAAGAGGGCGATACTGCGTTGGTCCCACGTCTTGTTAAATTAAAAGATAGGTGATCGCAGTATATTGTTGCGGTAGTTAGTATTTTGGTTTCAGCTCCATGACACAGCATCATACTATTCAGGTGCGTGAGGGAGGGGATTCATTGTTAAGTTTTAAAAAAAATGCCCAAGAAAAACATAAGAAATGACATCTGTTTTTATCATATAGTTTGTTTAAAACACGAATATTTACTACTTTTTAGAGGTTCGTCAAATTTACGTCTACGATAGGGATAATTTGAAGGACTGCGGTGTCATCTAACTCCGCCCCCACGCCCCGCCCTACCCTTCGGAAATGAATCTTGATGCCGAGTGACCAGGGATCTAAGTACGTATTCGAAATAACGATACGACTAGATCTATATTAAAGAAAAAAAAAAACACAACGTAGGACTGTAGGAATCGTGGTTGGGTATACAGATGGTATTGCTCGATGTCTTTAAAACATTTCAACTTTTCAAATTCCAGATACCTCTCGCAACTTATACCTGTTGCACATCCTGACGTGGGTGATGAACATGTTCGGGATCTTCTTCATCCTGGCGGCGCACGAGCACTACTCCATCGACGTGTTCATCGCCTTCTACATCACTTCCAGACTCTTCCTGTATTACCACACGCTGTCCAACAACCAAGCTCTCATGCAGAACGACTCTTCCAGGTAACTTTTCAGTTTACAAGTATTCTGTTTGTCTCCAAACTGTTTTAATGTATTTAAGCGTGTGCACAACAACTAACAACAACACATAACATAACATCACACCTGTCTTCCTCGAAGGCTTAAGCAGAGGTGTACCTATAGTACTATCATCATCTAGCCTAGCCTTTTCCCAACTATGTAGTGGTCGGCTTCCAGTTTAACCGGATGCAGCTGAATACCAGTATTTTACATGGAGCGACTGCCTGTCAGACCTCCACAACCCAGTAACGGGGTAACATGATGCCCCTTGGTTAAACTGGTTGTCAGACTTTCGGGCTTCTGACTACAAGTAACGACTGTCAAAGATCTACAAATAACAGCCGGGACCAACGGCTTAACGTGCTTTCCGAGGCACGGAGGAGTCTTGGTATGTAATAAATGGTAACACATCAACGGGCCGACCTCGTCAAGCGTAGCTTAAACATCGATCGACCCATGCGACTGTTATAATTTAGCCACAAGCTCATCTGATCGACCCTTGCGGCTTTTATATGTTAACCACAAGCTCATATGATCGACCCTTGCGGTTGTTATAATTTAGCCACAACCTCTACTGATCGATCCTTGCGGCTGTTTTATTTAGCCACAATCTCTTCTTATCGACCCTAGCGGCTGTTATGATTTAGCCACAAGCTCATCTGATCGACCCTTGCGGCTGTAATAAATTAGCCACAAACTCCTCTCCCTCCCACCTATGCGTTTCATATAAGAATACGAACGTCAATGACCTCTAGCTATTCGTCAGATGACACTTGAAAAGTACGTTTCGCAACGAAGCCTTATTCGCGTATATTTTTTTTGTAATGAAAAAACGTTTTAAATTAATTAATCTTGCGGAGTGCTTAAGTTTTATTTATTAATTCTGTTATTTACGCGGTTCTTTGTTTTTGTTTTTGTCTTGCTGACTAGGTACTCGAAACACTTTTTTACAAAAAAAAACAACCGACTTCTTAAAAAAACACTAACAGGTGAAAAATAACTCCAGTTTCGGAAGTCTGTGGCTTTGGTGGTTTTGTTTCGTTCATTATTGGCCACCGACTTCCGAAACTGGAGTTATTTTTCACCTGTTAGTGTTTTTTTAAGTCGGTTGTTTTTTTTTGTAAATAAGTTTTTATTTTGCAATTTTTAGTTTCTTTGTATGGAAAGAAGGTCTTTTAAAACTTAAAAGAATCAATTGGTTAACAATTGCTGAAGAAGTTCTTTCTAATCATTAATCTGTACATCTCTGCCGGGCCCCTTTTAAAATAGAAGGGCGTAATGTTATGTTATGAAAATACAAGAACTCTGCATAGACATCTGACTATAGCAATCGCGAATAATTTGCTGTTATGCGTTGAAGAGTTCCGTCGCAAGTCTTCTTCATCAGGTCTTCTTCACAAAATGATACTTTCTGAATGAGAATGCTTGATTTGTTACTAAAAATGTAAAAATCAGTACGTGTGTACCTATATTTTTTGAGGAGTTCCCTCAATTCCTCTCTTCCTTTTTTGAAGTCGGTTAAAAATGAGTAAACGAGGCACTGGTTTGCATATAGGGAGGGCACGAGAGATTATCTTCAATGTAGACAAATACTTTGAGAGCGAGAAACGGCACAAGTTCGAAAATTATTCGTTCATGATTCATGATTTCGTAAATAAATTATATTTAGAAAATACCTTTTTTTCTGATCTTCCCCAATTAATTCGAATTGACAGCTATGACGTCACAACATGGCGCAAAGTCGATCCTCGATTCTCATTTGAAACGCATAGTACATTTCACTAGTGATATTTAAGACCCTTGTAAGCGCGAGCCCATTGCTATCAAATGAGCACGACTGTCGACCATGTCTTCCAGACTCCAGGCTGCTACTGAAGAATTTTACATGGAAGTTTTCTCACTCTTCTGAATTTTATCCTTCTCTGGAATTAGCATTAGAAAGTCTGTGCGAGGCACTAAAGTAAAAAATACCAGTAATAGATCGTCGAAGTCAGGTCAGAAAATGGCAGAAGAAGTAACACTATCATTGTATCACATAACTGAGAAATCTAATGAATTAATTTACTGTAAACAACAAATAGTTGGCACATTCCGTATCAAACGTTGCTTTTGGATTAATTATTTGTTAAATAACCGCTACCACCTAGGAGGGTGACATTTTGACTAATTTAAACGTTTTATTTCATGCAATCCCACTGACCTATAACAATAAAAATACTCACCTCATTAAAAATCATTTCCTGATTGTATCCATAATATTTTATCAGTATATATTCCAGGACGCGAATATGGTTTCCACTGCTGTCGTTCTTCGAGTCAGAAGTGGATGGAATCGTACCGAACGAGTACGAGGGGCCCCTCACGATCCTGAGCAACCTGCGCCAGTGGGCCGTGCAGCTCATCACCGACGTCAAGGAGTCGTCCGTCGCCAAGATCGCCGGCACCAAGCTGCAGGAGGGCGCCGCCATGGGCGAGTACTCCGTCGTCAAGCTCGTCGACGGCATCAAGCGCAACCTCAGCATGGTCGAGGAATACAAAAACACTCGCCAAAGTTTAGTGACCCTAGACAAAAACATACAAGCCTGCCTCCTAGACGAACGCCCCGACGTCGAACTGCGACATAGAAACCTTGCCGAGTTCCCCGGCGAAGGTCTCCTGAAGGATTTCAGTAATCCTCCCTCTCCAGTAATGAAAAAGAATATATGAACTGAACTAAAAGTTCATGCAATAGAGGCTGTTTATAGAGATACTTCATTGTAGCTTTATTGACGCAATGAAAATAATTAGATACCTGAATGTTTACATTTCCATTATAGATTTTATATCATGTTATTCCATATTTATTTTACTATGATAAGTTAAACGTAGAATAAATTATTAAGAAAGTTTATTTGCTCAAAGTACTAATCTTGAATAAATAACATTTTCGCTTCTACTTTTTGTTATTATCCTTTGTGCCTTAAAAAAATAATCAAAGAAGCCAAAGGGTGGCGACCGTATATTGAGCATGATACGACAAGATGATACTTTGAGCATAAATGTTGCTTATGTGACATTCCTGTTCATCTTAAGTTTACCGGACAGTATTTCGACAACACATTTTTTTTTGTGAGGGCATATCGAATTACCACCTATAAGGATATCGTCTACTTATATGTGTACTACCCTGCCCTACTACTATGACCGGGACGACGGGGATCGAACCCGGGACGTCGTGCTTAGCAGTAGCTAAGCACGACGTCCCGGGTTCGATCCCCTAGTCGGGCTTGTGAACAACGGTTAGTCCGAAAATGATTACACTATGGTCACGATCAAGGCCAACTCCCTTATCTGTAGTGATAGGCTAACACTTACTGTAAACTTGAATATTTTAGACTCTACGCATTGCATCGCCAGTGTGCACTAACCCTTAGCCACTCGAGGGGTTCGAGATATGAAATCTTGATTAGACACTATCACAAGTGGAAAAAATATCTAGATAGATTAGATAACATTCAACCCATACCAGTAATATCATTCACGTAGGTCATATCATACAATACTTGAAATACTACCCAGTACTAGTACGTACGTACTTATTTTTAATAATATAAAATAGGTACCTAACAACGGTGTAGTCAATACATGAGACTTGCGACAGGGATGCTGAAAAATGGTAAGCTATTTCTTAAAAAGTAAAAATTGCCTTCCTTTTAACACTCTTGCGCGGTGCTGTCAGAAAAAGATTTTGTCCTTTTTTTCAACAGCGCCACTTCAATAAAAGTACTACAAAAATTAATAAATAATAACATTCGTTACCTACTAAAGTCGGTGGCAAAAGTGGTGAGTCTACTGAAATCCAAACTCACTTATAGTTAGTGTTTCCGTGGGGCGCATTATTACTGTGTGTACTAAACGATTGCTAACCGCCTGTCCTTGACTCCTTGTTAGTTAATTTATAGGTACTGGTTGGTTTTATTAACTTGCATGGAACGCGTTCATATTAGGTAGGTAAGTAAATAAGGTCGAAGGGAGATCGACGCACATCCGAATCCTAAGAATGAAGTTGGCTTTTTCCAAAATCGAAAATTTTTCATTTGAACATAAATGTACAAGTTGTATTTTCAAGTTGTGTTGCGTTACGCTTATATCAAGAATTCGTGCTAGGGTTAATTTGAAAAAGTTTACGTCACTGTTACGGCGACGGCCTTTTAGGTACACTCGGATATCTATGGGTACACTGGAAATGACCACGAAGTTTCAACCCTATTTCAACTTACTTAGCAAACAGTTCTTCGACACAAAGTGACCAATTACGTTACGTCTCGCAGGATGCAATGGCGCGCTGCGTCGCGTTTTTCGCGGCATAGTGGTATCGAAAGTAACATGAATTTTTAACTCTTTGAAATAAGATTTAAAATAACTTGATTAGTAATAAAATCCTTTGCCAACACGCCGTGCCGTGCCGGCAGTGAACGCCGGCCGCCCCTAAGGGCCTTATCATACTAGCGAGTAGCGAGCGAGTGGAAAGTGGGGCGGGTGTGCCGCGAATTCGCAGCGAGCTCGCGGCGAACATAGCACTTGTACAAGCAATGTACAAGCCGCGGTCGTGCACCGCGAACTCGCTGCTCACACGCGGCGCGCTCGCCGCGCACACGATGTGAACTCGTGGCGGGATCGCTGCGCACTCGCCCCGCTTTGCACTCGCTCGCAACTCGCCCCGCTTTGCACTCACTCGCAACTCGCTAGTGTGATAAAGCCCTAAGGGCTAGCGCTCTCTATCAATTACGGAATCGCATTATGTGGGTACCTACTTGATGCCAATGCTCATCAAAATCTCTACTTAAAAGAAATCTTACCAATCACCATCAATCTTACCAATCACCATCAATCTTACCTAATCTTAGCTTTTTCCTTATCATTGCCTAGGTACTGATTAATTAAATATGACTTTAGGTGGCATCAGTATAATTGCCTTTCCATGTTTGAGGCAAACGGGTGCGCCAACATTCATAAACAATGAGACTTGTAACGGGTCATTAATTAACTGACCATCAAGTGTTACCTTTTTATGATAAGGTTTGTGCAACGACGTCCGTTCTACCCTGATACTGATATTGGCTTCTCCATTTACAATATTCTTTTCAAATTTGCATCTTATCTTTGTAAATTAAAATCGAGAGGCGAATAGTTCCATAGATTAAAGAGACATGACTTTTTCTCACTTTAAATTACCGGCTCACAAGCCCAAGAAGTTCCAGCTAACTCAAGCAGTCGCGAGTTACCTACAGGATCTGTTTTGCCGCACAACTATACAATCCCAACGCACGCTCGTCGGTCTTACACTCCCCTCTCATAAAGGTGTGCCGTGGGCATTATAACTTTACATCACGACTAGTGTTGGGATTTTATCCGGATAAATACTCAAAGTGGATAAATACTCATAAATATCCGTTTTTACTCGAGTATTTATCCAAAACGGCGGATAAATATTATACACGATTTTAGTAAGGGAAATTTTATATTTCTACGAAGAAAAGGATGAAATTAAGTGAAATTCTAAAACTTATTAAGAAGTTTTAAAAAAACAGACCTGTCTAACCTATGATTACACACAATAATAAAAAAAATGGGTTATACTTTCCTTTATGGGCCATCGATTTATGGATTGGAAAGGGGCTGGGAAGAGGGAGAAGGAGATGAGCTACCCCCCTGTCGGATTCCCACACCGCGGAGCCCCATGGTTATGGAGATATTCATTGTTAAAGTTTGAGGTTAGGTTAAAACACTAATTTCCATTATTTTCACTCTAATTTCCATATATTTATGGGGCGGGGAGGGCGAGGGTGGCAGGGGCCTACCTCCTGTACCATTTCCAACCCGCGGAACCCCAAGGTTACGGAGATATACGTATTTTAAAATTTAAAAGTTAACATTTTGAGGTTAGTTTCGGGTATTTTTCGGATAAGTTGAATAAAGCACAAGGAATATTATTATTCTTATACCCTTACCTGCCAAGATGTCGCGGGAGCCGCTTGGCGGGGCTTCTACTTCTGGGTGGTTTAAAAAAATAACCACGAAGGAGGTGGAGGGGTCTGTGTTCGCTCACTTACTACGACCCCGCTTCTTTTATTTTTTTTAAGACCTGTGCCGGGGGTCGCGGGAACAGAAGATACTTCCGCGACTCCCGACTGACTGCGACCCGAGGGCCTCGCCAAGTCAGCGAGGGGAGTGAGGTGTTAGACAACCCTCGCAACGTCTAAGAGGGGCGCGCGTAAACACGACGCGCCACCACCTCGGGTCCATGTACATGAGGGCGACGGACGTCCCGTGTCCGACACCCCTGAACCCATTCAGGGGGGCTGGAAGAGGGCGTTGTCCGCCCTCCGCCTGCGCCCGGTACGTCTGCTGCGAGTCGGGTGAGTGGGGTTGCTCTCCCTCTCCCTTTCCGCAGCCTCCTTCTGCGAGACGACCGTTTCGCAGAAGGACATCACCGCGTCCCAGGACTCGACGCTGCCGGCCATCCTCTCGACCACGGCCGGCAGCGACAAGTCACTGCCTACTCCAGAGACGAGGGCACGGTACGGCTCTTCTCAAGCGGCACGCTCTGCCAGCGTATGCCGCGCCGTATCCTCCTGACGGTCAAAGTGGTGATACCGGGCGTGTTGTTTTCAATTTATATGAAAACTTTAAAAAATATGTCTCTCTTTATTATTTCCGGGAGTCTCCGCAACTTAAAAATTTGTAAAAAACCTGCTGTTTATGAGTACTATCTACAAAAAAAAAATGGACTTCCAACTCTATGCCCCACAAAAGAAAGTTTAGCCCGAGCACGTGTAATTTTGCACAGATTTTATTACGTCTATGCAGGAGTCGTCGGAGGAACTTGTGGCTAAATTATAACAGCCGCATGGGTTGATCGACGGTTAAACTACGCTTGACGTGGTCGGTCCGTGGATGGATAACCATTTATTATATACCAAGACTCCTCCGTGCCTCGGAAAGCACGTTAAGCCGTTGGTTCCAGCTGTCATTTGTAGATCTTTGTCAGTCTTTATATGTGGCCAGAAGTCCAAAGTCTGACAACCAGTTTAACCAAGGGGTATCATGTTACCCAGTTCACTGCCTTGCCTTGCCACTGGGTTGTTTAGGTCTGACAGACAGATCTATGTAAAACACTGGTATTCAGCTGCATCCGGTGAAACTGGAAGCCGACCCCAACATAGTTGGGAAAAGGCTAGGCAGATGATGATGTCTATGCAGAGTTTAATAAAATTGGTGAAAACTTCACATTTCAGTGTGTAATGAGCTAGCAAAAGTGTGCTGTGCAGTTAAGAGGCACTACATGTTGTTAAACTTTTTTTACTAAGTTGGTTTAGTACTGCGCAGCACACTATTAATTTGCTGGCTCATGACGCACTGAGATTTCAAAACACTAAAAACAAGGGACTCTTCAGTCTTTTGTAGGTTTCTAGCGTTGTCAACAATAATAAACTACACTTTTCTATTTATTTTTAGCAGTTCACTTATCCGCCGATTTTATTAAGTGTTTAAACCATTAACACGTTGACTGCCAACTACCAGACACAATAGAAATTCAATTGTTCGCGGTCAACGTGTGACCGACGCGGCGTAGAAAGACTTAAAAAAGAAAAAAAAAAAAGCAAAGCAAAGAAAGGTTCAGCTTTTAAAACATACCTTGAAACGCTATAATCCAACTTCAAAATCACTTAAATGTCTCATAAAACTAGAACACTATCACCTCTAATTATTTGTTGTTAAAAACGCACACGCGCGTGCGCTCTCTAAGACACATACCTGGGCACAGCGCAGGCGCGGTGTTGTGAGGGGAAAGGTAATAAAACAAAAGGAATGGGATAAAAGGAGGCCGGGATATAGTGCGGTGCGGTTAGAAACACGTTGCTTCGTCTTTACCATCAGAACTTGAAAAAGTAATAATGTATTAAGTATTTGCGAAAGCCTTAATAGTAAACTAGCCTATCAATGTAAAAAAAAACATGCAAAATAATAAATATCCATCATTTTGGGTAAATATCGGATAAAAATGAGTAAAAACGAGTATGTATCCACTTCCGATAAATACTCGAGTATATATCTTTCGAGTATTTATCCTTTGCCCATCACTAATCACGACAGGTGCGATTTAATTTTCCTAATGAAATATACATGCGTCTAATATATTATATTTAACGACTAGCGAAATGAACTGTGTCAAACTTCGCAGCTTGAGTGGCACTGGAGTCAATAAGTTACTCGCAGATAGTAAGTAAGGAAAAAATACTTTTTAAAAAACTTTTTTAGGAAGTCGGTTGTTTTTTTTTGTAAAAAAGTTTTTATTTTGTAATTTTTAGTTTCTTTGTATGTAAAGAAATTCTTTCAAAACTTGAAAGAATCATTGAAATTGGATAACAATTGCTAAAGAAGTTCTATCTCTAAACATTAATCTGTACATCTCTGTCGGCCCCTTTTCAAATAGAATGGCGTAATGTATATGGTATAATGTATGTTGTGGAAATACAAAAGCTCAGCATAGACATCTGACTATAGCGACTATAGCATATCGCGAATAATTTGCTGTTATGTGTTAAAGAGTTCCGTTGCCTGTCTTCTTCATCAGTTTTTCATCACCAAATGATACTTTCTAAATGAAAATGCTTGATTTGCTACTAAAAATGTTGAAATCGGTGCGTTTGTGCCTATATTTTTTGAGGAGTTCCCTCAATTCCTCGAAGATCCCTCATCAGATATGAGTTTTGATACAAATGGGACCAATCCGTTAGCATACCCTATCAAATAAAAAAAGAATTTTGAAAATCGGTCCATAAATGGCGGAGTAATCGCGTAACAAACACACAAAAAAAAAAAACACCGTCGAAGTGAGAACCTCATTTTTTTGAAGTCGGTTAAAAATCGATTATAAAGATTCAGAATGACTGCCATAAATGATAAGTGATTCCTGTTCAATAACTCACATGTTATACGGCTGCCCAACTAGCGGATATATTTGTCTAGCACAGTAGCAAACCAACCATAGCAATGACGATGACGTGATAAAGGCTTACTAAGTCTTTATTTTCGTAAGATGGACAGTGATTTTGAAAGTGTAAGTTTTCGACATCATCTGCGACCTTGACTGTTGCGGTGAAAGAACGCACCATCTAGAAATGTGTTAAAAAACTTGTTAATCTATTTCAATACTACTTCAAATGAAGTAATGATACTTATTGTGACCTACATAGTTACTAAACCGTGAAACATGTTTCTTTCAGTTTCGTTGCACATTAAAAATACGTATACAAGGCAAGAGATAAATAAAATAAGTGTTTCGTTCGTATTTTATATAATTAATATGAAAAAATGTTAAAAAAAACTGTCTTTAATTAAAATTAATAAAATGATGAATAAATTTGTCATGAGAAAAGTAATTTATTACAACCAAAAGCAGTGCGTTTTCGTAGAGAATGATCATTTACGCAATTACGGTGTAAATAATGAATGTAAATAAATAATACTATATTTCATGGCAGTCTAGTCGAAGTAATGGCTTTTTTTATTTTGCATCGAGCAAGACGAGTAACAGCAGAAAAGATCATTCTCGTGAATTAATTACTTTCACTTATAAAAAAAAACATTAAATATTAATTTAAAAAATATTCCATTGTAACACAAAAGAATATCTAAATAAGCAAATTGTAAATAAAAAAAATTAATACTTTAAAAATAATACAAGCCTTTAGGGGAGATAAAAATTGTTATGTATATAGAAATCTTATTTTGGAACTTCATAGAAAAAATTTGATTATTTTTATAATAACTCTAATGATTTACGATAATAGGCCACATTGTATAAGAAAACATAACTATACATCGCCACATAACATGATACTCAACAAATACTTCTTTGCATTATATACAATGACTATATCAAAGAAGTGATGATGAAGATGCATTATAAATAACAGAACTTAATGAGTAGTGCTTGCTTAGTGCTAATAGGGATTGATTTGAGCTGAAAAGCAAGTAAATGTTCAGTCCATTATTCAGCTGCAGCAACTTGCTCGCTCTGGATCAGAGCCTCAGATGGGTTATCTTTTTTAACCTCTGCAGTCTCTGTTTCTTCATTGGCGGGTGATTCTTTTTCCGCAGAATGCTCGCGCGAACTTACAGTACCATTTTCGTTAACATCATCTTTTGCTGGAGAGTTTTCTTTTGAAGCCTGTTTAGCTTCTATTTCTGTTTCTTTTTCGGGAGACTGAGCTTTGCCCTCTGGTGTGCCTTCTTTTTCTACAGATTTTTGTCTTTCAGGTTCTTTTTCTGGAGACTTTTCTTTTGAGTCACCTTCTGCACCGTCATCCTCACCCTTAGCTGGGGTGCCTTCTTTAGATGCTGCAGCACTTGCCTCTCTTGTGGGTGAAGCCTCTTTAGTAGGACTAGCCTCTTTTTCTGGTGTCTTCTCTTTCTCTGGTGATTTCTCTTTGTCATCAGCAGTCTCAGTGGTGTCAGTTGCATCCACTTTCTCTTCTGTGCTTTCCTCAGTTACTTCTTTGCTTTCAGCATCAACATCTCCATTGACAGCCTTCTCCTAAAACAACATGCAAATTACAAACCTCTTCTAAAGGTACAAGTACATTGTACCAATTTAAAAATAGCAGGCAAACAGGCAAATCATAATATAATATGTCCATAATTTAATGAGGTTGTTGACATTACAAGGAAAATATTTTATTGATTCATTTGTCCCTTACTGTATTTTGTTGCAGAGTATACTTAAATAAAAGAAATCAGTGGCAATTGCCCATAAACTGGTTCACAATACCTGTTCATTATCAACTTGTGGTGGTTCCTCAGGCGGTGCTTCCATCTTCAAGAACTGTTCCAAAGTGTCCACTTCATTTGCTAGGTCAAATAGATCATAGTCCTGAAAGTTATAAAGAATGCTGCTAGGGTAATTTGTTTGCAAATTTTTCACCAAACAAAAGGTGCTAACTTTCACAATATGTTTGTAAAACAAAGGAAATTACCAACAGACATGTACTTAGACCTTAAGGTTTGTTTATGAAATATCTACACATGCATGTCACAAAGAAACAATACAAACAGATGGCAACAAACCAAAAATTCCAAGTCATCTATGTGCTTTTGTTAACTTAAATAGTATTACTGCTGTTAAATGTAACAAATAATACATACCCCACAGTACTCGTCATCATTGAAGACCTGCGGAGGCAGCGCCGACCTCGGGTTGGGGTCACTCACAGTTCCTCCGTTCGATTTCGAATTGTTTTGCATAAACTCTTTATCAGATTCCTTTCCTGGTTCCGTTATGTCAATGACATCATATTTTATGCTTTTGGAATCTAGTATCATCAAAACACGCTGCTGCCGTTTCTTCACCTATGAAGAACGATAAGAAACGTAATCAAAAACGATAATTACATGAATCAGCTTCGGAAAAAGTCGAGAAAAGCGCCCGGCCGTCCCAGGAATTTTCTAATATTAAACATACCTCTTTGTTTCCTGAAATACCACTGATATATACTTTGACAACCATAATGAAAAACTTTCGATTCAAACTATAACAAAGGTAAATAACAAACGCTACAAAATATTACACGAGAAAAATAGGCTTGGCCATTAGACAACCTGTTTTAATAATAATAATTATAGGAATGGATGACAGTTGCAAGTGTGACCAACTTTTTTTTTGAATTCTACTATTTTTGTATGCTTGCCCTGACCTTCAAAGTTCAAACTAGAATAGCAATAATATTATAGACTAGCGGCCCGGTTTCGAATAGGTGGACATTTGTTTTTTAAACATGGATCTTTCTGTAACTATTACAGTATCGGTGGCGAGATGTCATGCATGATTTCAGGCTGTGGAGAATTCGTCTTTTCCCGGTACCCCCGGCGCAGATTTGTGACGTAGACGTAAAACGATGTTGGAGAGTCAAACCCACCCTCCCTAGGACAGAGGAAATGTGGATTTTCCACCCCGTCATCAAAAAAAGGTAGATAGTGAGACTACTAAACAAATCCAGATGAAACCTTGCGGAAAATTTACTGTAAGAAACACATATTGTGTTTTGGCTTACGCATAAAAGATAAATAGGCATATGCTGCCACTGACTTTTTTGTACGACTATTTAAGATAAACATTTCCATAATAAATTATTTATATACGTGTACCTAAATGTTACGGTTTTGGCGGCGCACGTCAAAATAGCTCGCAGATGGCAGATTTTGTTCCTACTTACTTGACACTTTTATCGTTAAATTTTGGAAATAAATACAATATCTATAAATTATAGACTTTGAGTTATTCTGATGTTGCTATAATTATTAAGTTTCTTAAAAAAACATTCAGCTGTTTCTGCGTGAACATTTATCCATCCACTCATACTTACTTACAATCTTTTGCGTTTATAATATTAGTAAAGATTTAATTAATCAAAAAGACAGATACAAAATTTAATACTAATTGAATTGGTCAGTTTCTTACGTATCAGTTTGAAATGTTTATTTTATACTATAACCAGTATTATTTTAAACTTGGCAACATTCGGTTACGTTTCGTTTTACGATAGACGTATGGTCAAAACCATGCGCGCCAAGTTTAAATAATAGCCCTATTTATTATTTTGTTTGTTCTGTTTACAGCCGGCGTGTCTATGCTTTTAAATTCTTCCAATAGAAAATACTATCATATCTACCTACCGGCGCGGCGGTATTTTATATATGCGGTCTTCATAATAAATAATAGCGCTTGTAAGCGAGCAAGTTAAGCCATAGTACCGGGGCAGATTATTCATCGCATACACATCTCACATTATATAATGCGCTTTCAAACGTACTAGGATAACTGTATTTTCAATTTAAGTACTTTTTCTTGTTGTAAAATATTGGCGTCTGAGTATTTTAACCTATCTACATGACTTAACGATCTTCGCAGTACTAACAATAAAAGTAAGATTCACAGAGACGACTTTACTTTGCTAAGTAAAGCTGCTTTACATATAAGTTTCACACGCATAATAAACCCTCTAGTTTTTCATTTAATATATATCCGTGAAGACTGATGCGACCAATCGTTTGATTCAGTTATGAACTTAGGTTATAAACACTTGCGACGCTTGCTTTTCTTGCCAAAGTGAAGGTAAAGGTTCTACGATGGTATTAATTTGTAGCTATCTATAGTAAAGTTTTGAGTAGGGTTTTGAGATTAGTTTCTCAAAATCACAATCACACATTAATTATGTTATTGTGATTTTCAGAAACTACCCTCCAAAAAAAAACCTTATGCAACTTACCAGACTGGAAGGTAGCGTCATTGGGGAGCCTATAGGATTTATAGGAAGACTTCCTCAGGGTTTTTAAAGACTTAAAAAGGGCGATGGGCCTGGGGCCCTGGCTACATTAATTTCAATATACTATTAAATAATTATCTTCGAGGTATTACGTAAATTAGGTCTAAAATGTTATCGGACTGGAAGGTCCAGTTACTATAGAAGGTGGAAGCAAAGTGTTATAGTCATAGTGTGGACGCAAATCCGCATGCCTGAGTGACATGACTCTGCTCTGAAGTATGAGTTTGTAAAAGCCCTGCACTGTCTAGAATCATATAAGTACTGAACTGAACTTGGTGTTCGAATGTGCAGCGATGTCCGTTCCACCCCGTATAAAGTTACTGTCGATAGTTAATAGGTAGAAAAAGATCAAGTGTCTACTAACCAATTTAAAACTAGGATTTGAACAATTATTTATTCGTCTGCGCCATCCAATAGCTTCATGAAGGATGTTGATGTTAAGCCGCTCCTGCTAAGACTGAAATCCAACGTTAATAAATATGAGCTGAGAGGACCCTTAGTGTTACCCAACAATAGGTACAATACACAAAAAAACAACTATTATTATAAATAAAATTTTAATACGTTCGTTTATAATACATAGGCATATTGTCATTAGATGTAAATAACATAAAAAAAATATAATAGAAATCGCGGCAAATCATTAAAACGCGACAAGAGTAGACGTGGAATGTTCATACCAAAAGCTTTATATTTTAAACAAAAAATATATAAAATCACATAGCTCAATGCACATAAAATAAGATAAATTCTAGCATCTATTTATACAACATGAGAATGAAAGAACTTGTTATAAAATGCGAGTTTGTTCTTAGTTGTAGGCATTATATTAAGAGCAATATAACGCGGTACTAGCTCGTCAGTCGTCAGCGAGTGAAATGCAGTGGCATTAGAAACGTACTATCTATCAATTTATAAGATCACGCGCATGTCATTGACTTGACTGCAGTCTAGCGAGACACTATTCAATCTATGAGCCATCACATAACTCTATAATTGTGGTACCACTACGAGACGTTGACACTGCGTCGTACGTGTGCATGACATGACAGGACTATAACTACACAACAACAGATTTAACAGATTCTCATACCAATAGGTACTATGTATTAATTAGAGCCATAATGCGAAGTCTATCACTTGCTTCACGACATGACAAAATTGACAAAAGTTTACTTTACCGAATCACGTAAATGATAACCGTAAGGTGTTTATTTGGAGGTGTTATTCTAATTTTAATTATTTATCTAGTTGTGTGTAGACACGCACACAGTTATATTGTGCGGAAATATTATTGGCAGACGTCCAGCTCACTAGACAGTTGTCAGTTAGTCTTTACGCTCAGCGAGGCGTGCTGATATGTATTATAATTATACCCACCATGGACCGTTCGACGTATTAAATGTCGTAGACGATATTAGGTCTACTTTAAATATCGATTAAAAAGATATATCTTTACTTGAATACAACTTGTAACATCTTATTCGTACTTCCTTTTACTATTATTTAAATGTAATGGTTATCCCGCTTGTCAATTAACACACACACGCAGAAGCTAAAAAGGAATGTATGGATTCTGTAAACTATTAATTACATTGATCAGTCGTCACATCGATTAGAATGTCCATTTGCTCTAATGTTTTACAATATATTAAAATATACAATCCAAATTAAAAACAATATGTACACAAAATGTTACAAAAATAAACAAAACAACGAAAATAAATTGTAATAAATCAGGTTGACGCACCTCATATGAGATTATTAAAATTATCTAAATTCTTAAACAAATAAACTTTAATTCTAAATAGTACATAGAGACTGTTATTGCCTGTTGATGGACGAGATATAGTTTTATTTGATTAAGAAAAGGTCGTTATGTGCTCTGATCAAACGTGTGAGATAGTATCAGTTGACGCATTCCGTTTATCCTCATTAATCACGTTGAACCCGATTTCAGTTTAGTAAAACTATACTTGTTGGCAACTTGACAATATTTGATGTATGATTAGTATGCGTTTAGTGAATGTAAGAAATTAGCGTAAACACGTCGGGTGTTAGTACGTCGTCCATCAATATTTAGCTGGCAATAACAGTTTTGTGCATTACACATATGTATATTATTTACTAAATTTGTTAGACTTGTGTAATTTTCTAGACGGTAAACATAAGAATTTAAAGTCTGAACAAGACAAATTGATACAAATAAACAACCACATATCGCACCCCCCACCGAATAATATGGTAATGTGCTATTACGATAGTTTACGTTTTATTGCATATTCGATATTTAAAGCATTAATTACACCTTGTAAATTTTTTTCGTATTTTTTCTATGCATATTTGTAAAAGTACAATATTTCCAATGGTCCCGTACTGGACATAACAATATTATTCCCCAAAAATCTCAACACACTTTTTGCACGAATAGTATCATAACACGTTATTACAGATTAAACAATCTCTAACTTTTTCGGTAATCGACGATTACCGTTTTATTCGCGTAAGAAACGCATATCTTGTTCCGCGTAAAGTATAATACAATTTTATTCGTGTATTATTTTTATTCACAGGATTTGGTAATGTGGTTTTACAAAACATGACAGTACATTATGCAAAATCGTAATGTCGTTCACTGTATCATAAAGTTAATATTTTTAAAGCAAGCGGTTTTACAATAAAACATTACGATGGTGTCGGTACGTAATGAATGAATACAGCATTATTATCGTTAGTGATTGATGAGTAAGAGCGAACGCTTAATTTTCATTCTCCACTAAAGAAAGGGACAGAGCGATGCGGCGGTGTATGGCGCGCGGCGCGTGCGTTTGTTTACCTACGTAATCGCCAGTGCGACATTTTACTGTGAAGTGTTGTGTTGCGTCAGAGACTGTTTTATTGATACGAAGTTAATTATTTGTGTTTTGTTTATTTACTGTCTTAAATATGAAAAGACATGAGTTAAAAAACCCCCGTACGAGAAGGATGTTGGATTTATTACACGTTGCTGGTGAGTCCTGTATAAATAATTATACCTAACTAGCGACCCGCCCCGGCTTCGCACGGGTACCTCTAATCTATAGTCGATGACTTCTGAAGGATGGATCATGGATCATGGTGGTCATGTTGTGACACTTCATACAGCGTACTTTCCCATTGAAAGCCATCTTCTAATGGACCCTAGTCGTGGTTATGATATTATGTATTTTTTGCGCGAGTTATTTTAATTATGTTATATTTCCCAAGATATTCATCTAAATGAAATGATGTAAATGGCATTTTAGGTCACAATTAAACGTTAAAGATTACTAACATATTTATTTTGAGAAGGATTAATACGATGTCTGTAAAAACACCTTCGCAAATGAAGCATTATTTTTGACGTAATTTTAAAATCACAAAAATGGTTAGGTATTGTGAGTCAATCTTCAAGGATAGACATAAATGCTGTCGTGGATTTTTTTTTTGGACTTTTTAATAGGAATAATTTCTTAATAGGTACATTATTTTTTATGTAACTTGTACAGTGTACTGTTTATGCAGCGCACGCCCCGAAAGGACGATTTTTGATGATGATGATTCAGCCTCAGCCCAATTGATCAAGATTTGAGACGTAAATCTTTACAAGATATTTCAACCTTTTCAGAGAACCAATTTTTTGATACAAGGTCATTGGCAGAAGAGGAACCTATTGAAGAACTTGCAAAAACGAGTGTTGAATGGAGTGGTAATGAAATACAGGAAAAAAAAATCTATAATTTGCGTGGTGCGTAAATATACATAGTTAATTAATTAATTATCATCATAATTATTATCATCCTATTAATGCTTGCTATTGTCAAACTATAAGTATAAATAGTAATGGTTCTCAACGTTTTCCAGATAAATCAACTATACATTATGATGAGCGTGAGGAAAATAGCGACGATTTTGTTTCCGATGACACGTCTAGTATTTATAAGCAACCAAGTTCTAATCGTGAAGCTAGTAGTACTCGTTCAGAGAGCATGACTTCCAGCTTAGGGGGATATTCGAGTTATCTAAATAAGATAATTGATTCAAAACCTGGTTCTCCATCAGCTATTTCAAACCTATCTCTGTTGTTAGACAATGTTGATTTTGTGGCTTCACCTACAGCTATTTATAAAACTAATTATGCAAGCACACCTAAACACATGCCGCAACAACATGACAATAGGATTACTACTCCATCGGACGCTATATTATTATTACTATCTCCTGGAACAGAATGCCCTAAAAATCAATCATATCATTCGCAAATAGACGAATGCGTTGAAGATGTGACATTAAAAATGAACGAAGACGACGATACCGTAGTGGAAAATGATACTTTGAAAGAAATTTCTGTAGTTATTGAATTAGAGGAAATAATCGAAGAAAACCATGCATCAAATGAAACAGAAGAGCCTGCATGTAGCAATGACATAACATGTAAAGCCAACAATAATGATGACAGTCAGTTTACCTTGCAAGACCAGTTAGTCAGTCCATCTGCTGCAGATAATTTATCAGAAAAAATACCTTTTATAAGTAGTGCTAATATACAAGATCTACAAAGTACTGACGAAGTTGTGGTCCACTCCCACGAATCAACTTTTCTAATAGACAATGAGAATAACATGATAAATGATGGTGTGTCTTCTTCTCCTGTAAAATCAACAAGAAAGCGTTTAAATAATCGAAATGATTGGTCTGATATTAAAAATAAAAGACTGAAAAATTCTGGACAGTCCTACGAAGGGGCGCGTTCCAAAACAAAATATTCCGCGAAAACAATGGGACCAACTTGTTCTTGTCAAAAAAAATGTGGCGAAAAAATTCCAACAGAACAAAGGGAACAAATATTTAATAACTTTTATAGTTTGAAAAGTCACGAGCTTCAATGGCAGTATATTGTTCGACATGTCGAAACAAAACCTATAAAAAGATTAACTTTAGATCGTAAAAATAATAGGACACAGACAATAACATATTTTTTACCTTTAGCAGAATCCAATATTCCGGTTTGTAAAGTGTTTTTTTTAAACACTATTAAAGTAACAGAACAAGTTGTGTATACGGCGCTTGAAAAGATAAAAAAAGATCTAAGTTTATCAGATCTCAGAGGAAATCACTCAACAAGGCCAAAGAAGATGTCTGATCTTACAAAAGAAAGCATAATAACTCACATCAAACTGTTTCCTTCCGTAGAATCGCATTACATTAGAAAACAATCAAAGCGACAATATTTGTCGCAACACCTCAATATTTCAAAAATGTACCGATTATATACAGACTGGTTTACACATCAAGACTATATTCCAGATCAGAAGGCATCAAAGCGGCAATATGAAACTATATTTAACACCATGTTTAACTATTCCTTTTATAAGCCGAAAAAAGACTTATGTGGAACATGTTGTTTATATGAACAAGCGGACCCAATCAGAAAAGAAGCATTGGAGGAAAAATATAATCAACATGTGGCAAGGAAAAACAAAGTGCGTCAGTTAAAAGAGGAAGAAAAGGCTACTTTGGACAAAAACAACACGACTGTTGCTATTTTCGATTTAGAAAAAGTACTGAGTATACCTCGATCTGAAGTAGGAATTTTCTATTATAAAAGAAAATACCCAGTATACAATTTTACAATTTACAACAGTCTTAACAAATCTGGACACTGTTACGTATGGCACCTGTCTATCGCCAAAAGAGGTTCCATAGAAATTGGTAGTTGCTTGGCTCAATTCATCAAAGAAGAAAAGAGTAAAGGCATCAAGAATTTATCATTCTATTCAGATGGCTGTGCAGGCCAAAATAAAAATCGGTATATTTTTGCTTTATACCTCCATGCGCTAAAAGTCTATGATATGGAAAATATTACACACAGGTTTTTTGAAACTGGTCATAGCCAGAATGAAGGCGACAGCATGCATTCATGCATTGAAAGAGCCTTAAAAAATAAAGTGCTCTACACTCCTGACCAGATTTATGGCGTCATTATAAATGCAAAGGTGGGAGGCAACCAATACTCTGTAAAAGAAATGGAGCAGAAAGATTTCTTTAACATTAAAGATTTAATCATCGGCAAAAACTGGACTGTAGATATCCATGGCCGAAAAATTAAATGGAACCAAATAATGGAAATAAAGGTTTCGTGTTCTAAACCGAACACTATTCAATTGAAGTATAATTTCGAAGATGAATATTCAGAGATGAATACTGAAATTCAAACCCGATCAAAGAGAGGAAGAAGATTACTTGAACCTGAAGTTACTGCTGGAATGCCATTAAAACAAGCTTACTATCAACCAATCCCAGTAAGTAAATTGCTAAAAGAAGATTTATTAAGTTTATGCAGAACAGAAGCTATACCTCAGCATTATCATTCTTTTTATAATTCCCTCCAAACCTGTGAAAATACCACAGAGCAGTCTTCGGAAACAGAATCAGACTGTAATGATGATTAGCATGATTTATTTTTAATAATAGTTAGTTACCAACTGCCCAATGGGCCAACAAGACTTCCTAGTAATTATTGTTTGTGATTGAAATATTATTAAAATTTGATTATCATTATTAATAAATAAAAAGACTGATTATGATAAATAACTAAACCTTTGTTTCACTTCATAACTTTCACAAATTCGCTATTATGTAACAGAACAAAATATAAAAATATAAATTATCCAGTATCACTATCAACTTCTTCTAATATTGTTAAGTTTCTGCCAAATCAAATAATAGGTACTTACTGAATTATTTAATAAAACATGGTATTTGCGACATTATGTTACTTTTAATCTTTGACACTACACATCGACGAATATTATTGTCATGTTACATTACAGTATACACTATCGCTTGGATTTCACCTGAATAATATCGTAATATCATATTACTGGTAGGCTTTTCAGCACCGTATTACAACGAATAATACCGTAATGCATTAGTACCAACTACAAAATCTTGAGGTTATACGCGAATAATATCGTAATGATGTGTTGCGTACTATTGTTTTGTCCCACAAATTCAGTAAGTTTATTTTCGTCAATAACTTTGTTTTGTTATACTATTGCAAAAAAAAATGCATATAAAAAAACAGACTGCAAAAAATTAGCTTTGTTTTGATGTATAAATGGCCATCGTAGGATTCACCCATGCTGAGATATATGCATAAAACAGTTTTTTATTTTTCCTGTAAAATTTAGAATTGTCGATTACCGGTTTATTCGGTGGGGGGTGCGATATGATCAATAAATAGATGAACTTTCAGCTCCGCATAATGGCAATGTTTCACACTCATATGGTTTGAATGTTCGTAATTTCATGATCACTATAATTATGAACACATAAAAGCTACTGAGCGCAACTCTACGCGTAAACTACTCCCTTCATTATAACGAACAAGAAAATGAAAAGTAAGCACTCAAAATCGGGTATCACCTCGGCGTAAAATAAAGGAGTAGGTCCTGTTTAATCTAAATTCGGTAGGCCATTACACGCACGCAGAGTGAGATCGAATAATACTAAGTACGTCGATCGACGCCTCGACGTGACCTAAAGTTTGACTTTTAATTGTATTCAGTAACTTGACAGTTCAAAGAAAAATAAGGATACCATACTAAAACAATAGTGTTGGGGTAGCGAACGATTTTGTGTAAAAAACGAATAATGATAATGGAACTTATTTACGTGTTTCCAATATTCGTGTGTCACATGTGGAAAAAAAGGATCCCGAAGTGAGAAATCTAAGGATCGGTAACAATAGAAAAAAAAAATAGTTGTTAATAAAAGTAATATCCTTTTTTATTTTCTTCTAATAGTAAGTAAATGAATTAAAAAAAATATATAATTCTAAACTTTAAAATCGAAAGATTGTTTCTTACACCACCGAACTTTCTTCTTAGAATATAGAATAGAATAGAATACTCTTTATTATACAGACGCCAGCACATCAAGTTACCCTAATATGTCAAATTTCTTTGATCGTTTTTCAACTTTATGACAAACAGAATAAGGTTCATATTCAATTGAGAAAATTTGACACATTGGGGTAACTTGATGTGCTGGCGTCTGTACACCATAAAAACTTACAAATTACATAGTCTGGCCATAAATACTGTTACAATTAAAAATAAGAAAGATATTACATTTGAATTTGGAATCTGTCATTTTTATACGATTGTTCATTGTATTTTCTAATTTTGGCGCCAATACATTGTACAATATTTTGCTATATTAAAATGGAGTGGGGTGATAAAGAAAACCGAATCGCTGTGATTGCATTACACAAAGTTGGTATGGAGCCGAATGTAATTTTTAAAACTCTCCATACGCTTGGTATTAGTCAAATGTTTGTGTACCGGGCTATTAATAGGTACAATGAGACCTTCTCTGTTTGTGACAGAAAAAGATCTGGCCGTCCACGTAGTGTTCGTACGAAAATGGTGGTCAAAGCAGTAAGGGAAAGAATTCGAAGAAATCCTGTCCGAAAGCAAAAGATTTTATCTCGGGAGATGAAGATAGCACCCAGAACCATGTCACGCATTTTAAAAGATGACTTAGGACTTGCAGCCTATAAGAGACGCACTGGTCATTTTTTAACTGATAATTTAAAAAAGAATAGGGTGGTAAAATCGAAGCAACTACTGAAGCGGTACGCAAAGGGAGGTCACAGAAAAATTTTGTTTACGGATGAGAAAATCTTTACAGTTGAGCAACATTTTAACAAACAAAATGACCGTATTTATGCTCAAAGCTCTAAGGAAGCTTCCCAATTAGTCGACAGAGTGCAACGTGGGCATTATCCGACTTCAGTGATGGTTTGGTGGGGTGTTAGCTATGAAGGAGTGACTGAGCCATATTTTTGTGAAAAAGGTATCAAAACATCGGCACAAGTGTATCAAGATACCATTCTTGAGAAGGTAGTTAAACCCCTTAACAACACCATGTTCAATAACCAAGTATGGTCCTTCCAACAAGACTCAGCGCCGGGTCATAAAGCTCGGTCCACGCAGTCTTGGTTGGAAATGAACGTTTCGGACTTCATCAGAGCTGAAGACTGGCCGTCGTCTAGTCCCGATCTTAATCCGCTGGATTATGATTTATGGTCAGTTTTAGAGAGTATGGCTTGCTCTAAACGCCATGATAATTTGGAGTCCCTAAAACAATCCATACGATTGGCAGTGAAGAATTTTCCCATGGAAAGAGTGCGTGCTTCTATTGATAACTGGCCTCAACGTTTAAAGGACTGTGTTGCAGCCAATGGAGACCACTTCGAATAAGCTTTTTATATTTTGAATTGTTTTATATTTATGTATTAAACTAACACACTGTAAAAGTAATAAATATTATTTGCAATAAAAAAAATGTTTTTTCTTCGTAACAATATTTATGGCTAGACTAGGTATAACTTTAAGGGCTACATACGGTGATACAATGGGTGGCACCTCACTTTCTTCTTTGATAAGGTAACCCTCCAACTGCCAAGTTACAGAATATAAATTAAAAGTCGAACTATACCTCACTCGTACTGCTTGCGGGCCGGGCGTCCTTGAAGTAGGAAGGCTCGCTTACAGTAGGTGTCGGGCGCGTC
Source organism: Euplexia lucipara (assembly GCA_921972225.1). NCBI lineage: Eukaryota > Metazoa > Arthropoda > Insecta > Lepidoptera > Noctuidae > Euplexia > Euplexia lucipara. Next base: position 7,929,528 of record OV179144.1, on the reverse strand, counting down.
TCGTGTTGAGCGTGTGCGGGGTGCGCGCGGGGGTCGTGTTCACACGGGGGTCGTGCTCACACGGGGGTCGTGTTCACACGGGGGTCACGCTCACACGGGGGTCCCGAAGTCGGGGTCCCCGTCGCCGGCGAGCAGGCGCGGCGGGAACTTGCTGCGCTCCGTCGAGCCGTTCGTGAGCCCCGCGCCCTCCGTCACCCTCCGCGCGGAACCTATCCTGTAGACAAAATGGGGGAACTTCGAAATAAATTTCAAATTTTCACGATCTTACGTGCAAGGAGCATAGTGTACTTACACACCCTCGCTCGCCGTTGAACAGGACCAACGCATGCAGAATAATTAAGGCCAGATCACTCAAAGATTATTTGTTTTTAAGATCTAAAATTGGTAATTAACAGTAGCTATGTAGGTAGGTACTGATGTAGCACAAATACATAATTTGTGTAGAGTAACACTATATCCTGACGTTGGCAAAGTCTAGCTCATTATTAATGTGTGATAATGTTAACCCGTCATAATTAATCAAACGTATTTTATTTAGCTCCACTTCCACAGCTTCATAAATCGCTCCATCACTGCGGTAGCTCCTCTAATATTTAACGGTCATATTTATGTCACCCACCGGTGCGGTGACTGCGGTCAGCAACCCGTATCTTCAGTATACTACGGGCGGAAGTAACATGTTATGTGGTTTCTTCCATATAATACTTATTTAGCATACAGACAGTGGCAAATAAAAAAAAACTATTTGCATATAAAAAGGGTTAGTGTTTGGCAATACGTCACTTTGTCTTTGATAAATATTTCTAAACAGATCGGCAGTCTTCCGTAATCGAATGAATATTACTTGAGTCTATGAGTGATCGTTGAAGACAAGCAATGCTAGGACCGATATCCGAACCTTATGGAATAATTATACAATAACTAAGAACAGGTTTTTTAAATATAGGCAAAACACCTTTGCTACAGATTGGAGTTCCCACTAGAGAAACCCTGTGTTACCGACCCTAACTTCACAAATTTTACATGTCAGTATAAATTGTAGAATTTGTGAAGTTAGGGTCGGAAGAAGTTAGGCCGCGTAGATTCAGAAGCTTGGCTCTACATGAGATCTGATATCTTTTTACAGGGTAAACCTTATGTGGTCGTCTTGGCAACATTTTACATGAAATTTTTTGGTGGGATTATATCTTTTTCGTGGGTGTGTCCGTGGCATCACAACGGGCCCTATCAGAATAACAGCGCTGCGGTATTTATATTTTTAAATGTCGCAGCTAATGCTGAGATAGGGGCCTTTTTGGTCTCGCTCTCTCTTATTTTTTTTTATTTTTGTCTTTGGTTTTCAAGCTTTTCTTGTTGTTTTTTTAATCTATATTGCTGGGTCTTTTGTTTTATGTTCTGTTCGTCCAAATAAAGTATATTCTTTCTTTCTTTCCTATGTGTTTTTCAGACGTACAAGCTATTATTTATCATGAGTCATTGGTTATTGTAAAGTTTTATTATACATTATTTTTTTCGTGAAAGAGTAACAAACATTTATACAAACTTTCGCATTTATAAGATTAGCAGGAAGTAGAATGTATTACCTAAATCCTTTAGATTCTCTTCTGAGGGGTTTGATGTCGCCATTGGGCTTGCTGGCAGGCTTCGTGTCCGTGGGCTCGATGTCGATGAGCGGCGCCTGCGCGGGCTGCAGCGTCGGTGGCACCGGCGCTAGCGGAGACTCGGGGACTGCCCAATAGTTTGCATAGTTAGTTTTATAGAAAAATACAATTTTGTATATGTAAAGTCACTATTTATTAGCGTTTCCTACCGACACACAGAGTGTGTTAATATTGAAGCTGTAAGAACAAACAAAGTCATAAAAGAAATATTGAACTCTTAGATAAAGCGCCGACGGCACACTTTTTGTGCGATCGAGTCTGCGGCGCACAAATAGTCTGCATGGCGCGCAAAAAGTCGCGGATTTTTCACAGACTCAACGCACACGACGCTCATCTTCGATCATTCTGTCGGCAGCTGTAGGGACGTAGACGCTATGGAAATCGTGCAGAGATCGCGAAGTATTATTTTGTAAATGAAATACAGAAAAAGAAGAAGAAATAGAGAATTTTGGGTACATCCTATACTTTCGGAAAGATTACTGAAGGGACAGTTCCATACTAAACATTCAATTCTGAAACAACATCCGGAAAAAAAAAACTAATTTTATAAAATGTCTGTTTTATTTGATGAGTTGCTATTTATTTTAAGACCTGCTTTGACTCATTCAGAAACAACAATGAGGAGGTGCATTGGTCCAGAAGAAAGGCTGTTGTTTTTTTTTAGACGTCATACATGTCCAAACAGGAGCGGAATAAACATTACAGCACACTTCTTCCCACATTTTTCTTTTTAAATGCCTATCATGATATTCTGCCTTAGAAGTATCATAAATTGATGGTCTGTTTTGTATTTCTTGAATTAACATCGTTACATCGACCTCTGGCGCCATGATAATAGATCGCGTGCGTTACGTCCACCCCCAGCAAATGCAGATTGCCGACTAAAGAAAGTGTGCGCCTTCTGCGTTAGCGCGCGTTGAAGCAAACGTATAATTTTTTTCACACACTTTTTGTGCCGAGCGTCGCGGCGTGGCGTGGTGCGGTCTGCCCGAATTACACGGATTTTTTGTGCGCCGGACTTTTTGCGCGTCGTGTGTGTTACTGCATATATTGCATAGGTTCTATTTTCACAGACTAAAAAGTGCGTCACGGATAGTCTGCGCTGCACCTTAGTGTGCGAGTCCGACTCGCTTTGTAGGTACTTACGGGCTCATGACTAAAAACAAAAATATTAACAAAAGTTTAAATTTTATTTTACTTTGTGAAACGCGGTACTATACAATGAAAATGTCTCATAAATAAAAGGTGTATTAGACGTATCACATACCTCCATCAGAGGCGGGCAGGTTCTCGCAGGGCGCTTCCGCGAGTGGTTCGTCTGAAGAAGGAGCTTCTAGTTCCACGGGTCTGTACGCGCCCTTAGTGCGCCAGTCCTACGACAAATTATAAGTAAGTATAAAGATTGAGTCTGTCAGTCACAAATACCAAATAAAATTTAAACAATGAATTTAGCAATTGTTTATTTAATTAAAAGCCTAAAAACTAATGGTCGACATGCATGTCCTTAGAACTACCAAAACCGCTTCTACAACTACGATGTAAAAGCGTGTCTTTGACATATTGTTACCACGGAGCTGCGGTTGATTTTATTATAGTATGATAATAACTATACAGTACAGCACAATCTCTAAACATCACTGGCTACGCTCCAGCTGATTCTACTGTGACATACGTTAGCCAAGGTCTTCCCCGGTGTAAACATGGGGACTATCTTGGTCTAGTTACTAAGTATGCGTTCGCATCTGCTGGTATTTGTCCAGCGCTGCGCATGCAATGAGATGCAAGCGTAGAGTATGTTTTAACATACCACGCCCAACAGTTCGAAAGGAGGGTAGTATGGCTCCTGACTCCCAGCAATCGCATTTATCCAGACATAACTCTGGAGGCCCATCACCCGAATTGCCAATGAGAATAGACTCCCAATTATGAATTGTATTTTATTGTAATTCATATTTCATAATTTTGGGCAATACATTTTAATTTATATTTATTTTTATTTTTTTTAATCTTTGGCTGCGACCGCGTTAGCCAACTATGCGGCGTTGACGTCGAGCGCTGGACAAATGCTCAGTGTGAAGATAATAACCAAAAAACCTAGGACTTGGTACATACCACGATGTGCGAGGTTTCTAAACTGCGCTCTGTCTAGAAGAAACGAAAATTTTAAATGATCATGACGTTATATTAGGTGCTTAGATTAACCACATTTTTAGTTATACTCCTCAAAAGTTGCTACAAATCGGAGACGACCTCTAAAGAATGTGCTATTTATTTTCTATCTTAATCGATTTCGAGCGATCTTAGAGTAATTGTACATTGAACTTGTTCACTCGCGTAGGTACCAAAGCATATGTAAGCCTGCCTATATCCATACGACTATACGAAGCTGTTTGGTGAGTTGTCTATTCAAACCAGAGTGGCAATTTGAATTATCAGTGCGGACAAAACTGCCTAAGAGAGTGCTGTGCGAGAGATTTAATTAACTTTCTGTCATATTGCAAGTGTTCCATTGCAGCTGTGGTCGTGTAGAAGCTGGCTGGGTTGTACCTGAGGTTTGCGTTTCTTCTTGAGCGCGGAGGGGCGCGCGTGCACGGGCGTGGAGGCGGCCGACTCGCCCGACGACAGCACCCCGCGCGGGGCCAGCGCGCTGCCCGCCCACTGCGCAACACGGAGGACAATGCTTTATCATCGGCAAAACAATGCTGATTGCTTTTGCTTCCTGTCACTTTAAAATTCTCTGATATTTGAGACGTTGTTTACTGGTGTTGGTAGGTGGTATTTTGAAATGGGTAAGTAATAAGAGCAACAAAAATCATTCATCATAAAACATTTTATCGATACTCTAAATCGATCGTAACGATACTCAATTCAGACAGCATTCGATTGGAAATTGACGATTTCTTTTACAGATCGTACGTTATTTAAAAAAACAGTGAATATTTTGAAAAGTTCTGTAACGATTTCTAGTAGTAGGTATATAGTTACCTGTACTATACTATTTCAAATCACCATGTTGTATAGGCTCTAGACGTATTGTTACCTCGAGTCTGGCCTCAATCTTGATGGAGTCGTCGTCCATGTCGAGTATGTTCAGGTTATTGTTGATGTTGTTGTAGTCGGGGTAGGGCGCAGGCGGCGGCGCCACGCGGTACGGCTCCGACTCGCACTCGCTGTGCGAGCCCGCCTCCGATGTGCGTCTGCGACCACACGAGTGCAGTGAGTACTTGTCTAGTGTTACATGATGGTGCTGTTTAAATCGAGGTAGAAATGTCACGGTAATAAACTAGAGAGAAGGAAGGAGTCGTATCTCGTATGTATTTGAGAATTCTTCAAGATTAAACCACACGGGGACCTCAGACTTAACAATACCAATTTTGATATGACTAGAAGGCTTATGGCTAAAGGTAATTTAATCATTCATTGAACAATATTATATTCAAATTTTCTTCTTTAAATGTGGATATTTGAAACTTGTGAGTATGCTTATTAACAACACTTTTTTACACGTTAGCACGTTTGAGGCTAAGCGTAATATTAGTCAACCTGTTTATCATCATTTTATTTTTTCTAACCACCCCGCTGCACCATCTAACACTGCAGTGCACATAACTGGCGTCAGTAATCCGGAAAAAACTACGGGCACCATTGCTGGTATACAGTGCAGTCTGCAGGTAAATATTTTTTTATGGTCTGTATTCGTCACTTTTATCTGCCAACAACGCTAATAGAAACTGTAGCAATACCATTAGCGGAAAATGTAACTGATAACGTCACAGATAAAGATAATGATTGTCCTATCCTATCTCTCTCCAGCTATTGTATTTGCAAAGGATTATGTTCTAAGAAACAAAAAAAGGAATGATGAAACCTTGACGAACCAAAATAATTATGTAAGAACCGTAGCAGGTGGCGTTCTGTAGTTTCCTCATGGAAAAAATGTGTGAGTTTATGTATGTATGACATGTATGTATGTCCCAATAACCATACCATAATGTCCGTCATGTTACTACATGACGCGCACTAAGTTACTTTGAAATAGTCAGTCCATTTTATAACACAGTGCGGTTTACTTATAATAAGGCATAATTAACTATGGCAACTCTTTACCCGTTCTTTTAAATGCACGAGGTTCTATTTAGCAAAGCATGAAAAGCATGTTTATTGACGTCACATTTCGCCATGTATGGCGTTACGTGTCGGTTACAAGAGTTGTCATCGACGCGGCTGTCGGGAACAGACGTGTGGGAAAGTTGTTACGGTGCCAAAAATAACGGCTGACAACTGGTAGAACGTACCTACTAAATAAATTATAATCAGCAGGCGCCCGTAACAATTACGTATTTCAAAGATTCATTATTTTAACGTTTAAATGTCTAGCAAGCAGAGCGGTACATAGACGTTACTATATACTTTTTTTAAAAAGATTCATTATTTCAACGTTTAAATGTCTAGCAAACAGAGCGGTACACTAGATGTTACTGTATACTTTTTTTAAGTAAACCCACTACTTTTACATGCTATTTCGAGACTATAGATAATGTCTTGTTCTAAGTGACCTTGGACAGTAAGTATAATTAAATGGAACTACAGCATTTAGATACAGGGAAGAACAAAGATGGACGCACAGTCATGAAGTCCAGTGCATGATTCTGGACTCTCCAACATTTAAAATTTTCGTCGGTTTCAAAATTTTCAAGTTTTAGTCAAGGCGACCAGTACGAACAGTGGTAATTATATTAGGAATAGGCTCTAAGAACATTAACTTTCCTGTTATTACACTGAACTTGACCGCACTCTCGTCAGCCTGATTTTGAATTAGTTTACAAAATATTCTCAGTGCAACGTAGGCGTGGGAGATTACAACACGAACACCAATAAAATTTTATGAGCATGTGAATTATAGTCTCTATTTCGGATAAAATATCAACCCAATGTATTCATCGACTGACGACATGCTATTTCGATTTTTTGTAACAATCTGATAATTGTGTTATTAGCATTTCATTTTGCTTTACAGCCGACCAGGCGAAGGTCTTGGGAATCTGTTGTATAATAGACGGGACTAGTATTGAGAAATAAGCATGACCGACGGCATCTAAAGCCAATTCAGAGGCCCTTGGGCGGTATAAACACTGATCACAAACTAACCACATGAAAAAAAGAAGACTGCGAGTATTGATTTAACGATTGTGATATGCAACTATTGTCGAAATCGTTAGCAAACCTAACAGTTGAGGTGAGAAAGATATACGTGACTACAAACACGAAACGCCGTGTTCGCATGCGAGCGTCCGTTTAGTGCATAAGTATTCATCGCGTAGCAAAGGACGGTGCTGTGAAAGTTTCCGAAACCGTATAAAGTACCTAAAACTAATTCGTAAAGCGGTCCTGCACTACCGGGCACTATACGTCGGGATAATTGCCTGTCAATCACGCGTAGTATGACCATCGTAGAAGAGGATTTTGTTTACAGAAGAATCAACAAAGTGCCATATTGTAGATATTTCTTTTGAGCTCGACAATGTCAGGAATGAAGCGAAGAAATGTGTAGATACTTCTGTCAACAATAGTCTACAATCTTCTTCCACCTGGCGTTAATCCCGGCTATTGTCAGGGTCCGCCTTCCGACTGAGCTTCTTCCACTTTGCCCGATCTTCAAAATCCTTTTCAGTCAGGCCATTGGCTCTCTTATCGGAATTGACGACGTCCAGCCAGCGTTTACGAGGGCGACCACCATCTTCGACCAACGTACTTGATAGGGCGGCGCATGATGTGTCCATACCATCGCAGACGACACTCCTGCAGTTTTTCTCCCACTTCGCGGACACCAAGACTACCCCGGATGGATGAGTTGCGTATGCGATCGGATCGCGTTACGCCGCTCATCCACCTAAGCATCTTCATCTCCGTGACGCGGACTTCCTGGGTGTGTCTGCTTAATGCTGGCCAACATTCGCCGCCGTACAGGAGGACAGGCCGTATGATGCATTTATATATCTGCCCCTTGAGCTTCGGAGGCATTTTGCGGTCGCATACAACGCCCGTTACCTCGCGCCACTTCGCCCAAGCTGCGCCTATACGTGCTTGGACATCGATATCAACAATAGTCTACAATATCGAGCATTATTTCTTCTATAATCGGCAAAAATGTTTCTACCATTTGTCACCTTGTCGATTTACCGTCGACATATTTGTATCTACATTCTACTATCGACTGAAGTGATTATAATAATATTACAATATGCGTAGTAAAACCTTGTATCGCTGTTTCATGGGGCTACAATTCTGCGTTTTTACGGCACCACAGCTCGTTCGGCAGGAGCGAGACATTTCATATTCATATTCAATTATTTTGCATTCCATATTTTATAAAAGATGTTACAAAGGGCTTAAAGATAGGTACATAAATATGGACCCTGTAAGGGCACAGCAAAGTAGCAGAGAGAAAGAGGGGTTTAATTTTACAATTATTTGGTATACACAAAAGCAACAAAATTTGAATATAATAGTTCTTTAAAATTTGTCATTTAAATATTCATTAATGGTATAATAGCATTTATCTAATAAAAAAAAAATATATTTATGATAGAATTATATTTTTGTTCCCTTTTTAATTATTTCCGGCAATTTATTATAATCTTTCATTGACATGACTAGGGTACTTGTTGAGTGCATCTTTAGCTGTGACATGTCCTGCCCAATCGCATTTATGCTGTTCAGCTTTCTGGCGACAGACCACGAAGGAGATGGAGGGACGACCTGGATGTTTTCATCGAGGTCTTCAGGAATTGGAGAGGGGTAGCGCTAAATCAAAGGATATGGAAGGGATGGAGGGACGCCTTTGCTTAGCAGTGGGAGTGGGACCGTTCAGGGTAGTAACTAATGAATAAAGTAGTAACTCGATGAACTAAATTTTTAATCTGTAGCCTTGAGTATTGAATAAAGTAGTAAACCCCACCAACATGTTTTTTAATCTGTGGCGTTGAGAAGGTACTCTGGTTAACTAGGTACGTATAACAAAAATATATGATATCAAACCATGCTGTATAATTTTCATGTTAATAAATAGTACATTCAAGTACGAAACCTCTGGTTTTAATATTAGTTTCTCCTTGTCTAAATTGTTTTAATTACTTTAGGCAAACACCATCAAACAGACTTGAGTCGCAAATCAGACTTGAGTCGCAAATCAATCGTTAGTTTGTAACTATTGTAGTAACTTCAAAGGCAAATGTGGTACTACATACAATTTTATTATGAACGCTAACTAAAATGTTAAGGCGGTATTATAGTAATAATGTCTACTGTTTTAAAATCGCAAAATAACACTTCAAAAGTACGATGAAAATCCTACCCTAATCATGCATGGACAGTCAACTTACATTTTCTACATTTATTCGTACTAGATTTTTGATAAAGGTAATAATAATAGTAAAGAGCTATGCTTGTGGATGTTAGTCCATTGATGAGACCATCCATTAAATTTCAAGATCAGCTTCCACATGGGCGCACCAACTTTGGCGCCCTAGACAAGGTATGTAATAAGCATTTCATTTCATTTCAGCATGTTGGCGGTGTATGAATATTAAAACTATATTGAGTCCAGATAAGTATTTTTTTTTTTGCTTTTTAAAATTGATGGAAAACTATTTGGATTAAGCACATTAAAATTAAAGGGGGCTTGTGACGTCATAACTCATTATTAAATGGGCGAACAGTGACGTCATGCGACATTTTGACTCGATATATTGCCGTTATTTTTTTATTTTACGTGAAAAAAGGAAGAGTATTTCTGATATTTTTCTATTGATCAGATGAGGGACTGAAAAATAAAATTTGGTCAACTAGCCTATCGGGTTGTGGTGGAGGTTAGGTAGGCAATTGCTTCATGTAAAGTACTGGTTTTCAGGTGCATTGTAATAGTACATTATGATATAAATGCGGTAAGTTGATCATTACAGCCGAAGCGATATTGCTAGCCCGAGCTACGGCTCGGGCTAGCAATATCGTCGGGAGAGGGCGAGGACTACAAGAAAGCAGAGGCTGTAATTATCAACTTACCGTACTTATACCACTATTACAGTTACATTTACATAGCCGCAACATTTTTATTAGAAACTTTAGTTAATAGTGTAGACAGCAAATAGGTATGTGCGAGTGCCGACCTGTTGTAGTCGGGCGTGCGCGGCGCGGTGGGCGTGGCGCCCGAGCCGTCCGGCTCCGCGCCGAACACCGAGCCGTCCTCCGGGTACAGCGGGAACCTGACGCACACACATTATATTGTAATCAATCGGAATCGCACATCCAAGGACACCTTAAAGTGACCATACAGTACACAGTACACACGGCTACACATAAAGTTATTAATATCCAGCACAAGCTGATCTCGCATTTAATAGGACATTCGTACAGTGAGACGTCATTTTATACTAGAAATGTATAGCTTGATGTGTCAACATAATTTTAAGGATAGGATATACTAGTAGATCGTTTAGACAACGTCTAGTACGTTGTCTTGCTCGAACGCAGATCCACCAACCGGGTTAGATTGTAGGTTTTCAAACCATCCAGCCACCCACTCGAACTTACATACAAAATTTCATCCAAATAGAATAGAATAGAATAGAATAGAATAGAAAAATATTTATTCAGCACAGACAAGCGCACAGCAACAAAGAAAACAGAAGTAATAAATAGCAGGTACACAAATTGCGCTGAGCGTGCCCATGCCGAAAGGGTAACCATCTCAGCATTTGCTGGGCGTCAGACACCCAGCGCTAAATCGATGCTGTAGATTTTAAGGAGTTAGGTGGCAAAACCACGTACAGAAGAATTATATGATTATGAAGACTACGCTTGAAAAGAGACTTTCGTAGGTATTCATCATGAACACCTTTTACTATAGACTGGCCTGTTAGTCTAGTAGTTAGTGACCCTGACTGCTATGATGGAGGCCGTGGGTTCGATTCCCACCCAGGAAAAATGTTTGTGTGATGAGCGCGATCATTTGTTCAGTGTCTGGGCGTAATTTATCTATAATTATGTATGTATTTAAAAATATATAAGTATGTTTATCAGCTGTTTAGTATCCTGGTATCCATAACACAAGCTATCAAGCCTAACTTGGGACTAAATGGCGTTGTGTGAAAAGTTGTGGAATATTTATTTATTTTCATTTATAGGATGACATTTTTCTAAACGATACGGGAAAAAAATACAACTGCTATTCCATAAAATCATGAACATGTTTCTTCTATGTTTTGTAGCGATTTCGTAAGAACCCCTTTTCGAGTTTAGTATATTTTAGAATAAAGTTGTATAAACCAATTTTTAATAAAGTTGTACGACGGGAGAACTCCTCTTTTCAATCTTGGTCAAGTCAGCGATTGCTGCTTTTAAAGTTAGAGCTTGGACGCGAGTTCTAGCATGTGCACTTATCTGCTGCACAAACTGATTGGTATTGCTTTTGGAGCAAACGATCCAAAACGGGGAATGGTTGATTTACTATATGGTCAAACCAAGCACTTGAACTTATCAATTGACTGATAACCACCCCTTTGATGAATGATAACCAACTCCTTTACACGTCAAACAAGTAAAATGAGTGTTTTGAACCTAGGTTAGTTCGGTGTTTCCCTATCTGACTATTCTGAGACTAAACTGTCTCTTTTAAAATTGAGACAATATTATCTTGGTCATATTATGTCAGGACAATGCAGATTAGTATCTGAGATACTCATCCAAGGAAAAAACCACACAGATATTATCTATACTTACCTACTAATATTATAGAGACGAAAGATTTGACTGTTGTTTGTTTGCATTGTACAGGCTCCGAAACTACTGGACCGATTTAAAAAATTCTTTCACCATTGGGTCGCTACACTATTACCGGATAAAAGCTACTTTTTATCCCTGTATTCCCACGGGAATGGGAACAACGCAGGTGAAACCGCGTCACGTCATAGAGTTAATAATAAATTGCTGTGCCAGTGTGTGCAATTTTAAGTGCGGAACTAAACTCTCACCTATAGTTATCTTCCGAGAGTCTGTCGTCGTCATCGGTCGCTATGAATTGCACACAGAGCGCGCAGTCTCCCTTCACACTCTGCAGCGCTTGTACCGCTTCTTTGTGACAAGCCTGGAAAAATCAAGCAATTAACGGGATTCAGAAATATGAGAATCAGCATTGCTGGTTGACCCCGAATATTTCTATGTCATCATACAATTGGTGTTTATGTTTAGAGCAGCAAGGATTGCATGCTTGCATGAACGTGTATCTCCACATTCGTAGTGCATTATGAACTCCACGGGAGAGGCACCATTCCTTCCTTCATTTTCGAGTTTAGCACAATAGATATAAAAGTCTGTTCGAAAGGTGCAACGATCGCCAGAAGGACCACAATCGCTTTGACTCTAGTCTAGTTCTCTCTTGGCGGGTTTTTATTAAGGGTGGGGGGGACTTATTATTGTCTGTAGGCCGGCTGTGTGTTGTGTGACTTCATACCTGTGTGAGATCGACGTCGTTGATGGCAAGTATGGCGTCCCCCACGTACAGCTCGCCGGTGAGCGCGGCCGGCCCGCCCGCCTCCAGCTCCGAGATCAGGATCGGCACGCCGTGCTCGCGCCCGCCCTGCCGACACATGCGTATACGTTGCGGGAACAACCCACTGGGGCGCACATTAGGGGACGCCTATGTCTAGCAGTCGACTAATGCGGCCTGACCGGCTGAAGATGACCGGGTGGATTTAACTAATGAATTGGAATGGTAAGTCATTTAAAATCAGCTCTATCTTCAAACCGATCTGTTAAATTCGTATAACGGTACTGGCCAGGATTCAAATTTACATCAAACAGCCATTTGGGGCTTTATTAGTATAAAATATGTACTTACAGTGACAGAAATACCAAGTCCTAAGTGCGGCGAGCGTCGCACGCGCACGGTGCGCGCGAGGGCGCGCGCGGGCGGCGGCGCGGGCGCGGGGGGGCGCGCCATGCCGCGCGCGCCGCTCGCGCCTCGACACACGCGGACTAGCGTCTTGTGGCGTTGTACTAGAATCTCTGCTTCCACCTGCATAAAAGAATAGAGTTCAGATTGTATGACGCACAAACTATTTTACAAAAGTGCTCTTGCAAAAGTTGCCGATTTCTGCAGCTCAATTAGATTGTAAACGGTGTCCTTTACTTTCCTTTATTTCAAGCGCACTTTGCACCTATCCATGCAGTTTATGATATGGAGCAGGACCAGATACTGTATTTTCATTGCATAGTTCAAAATTCTTTTGTGCACTATGGCAATACCAACTTAGTTGCTATAAACTCGACAGAACACACAAAAAAAAAATGTTATTATCGTGTAGGTATTTTGGTACGAAACTCTTCGTGTATGAGTTCGATTCGCACTTGGCCAGTTTTCATCATCATTCATTTATTGCATTTCATTTTTGTTTTTGTTTTTTATTAAAAATATTTTTTATAAGTCTAGGGCGATACCGCTAGGATACTTATAGTAAAAGGCCTAAGAAAGAAAGAAAGAGAGCACATAATATTAGCAAAAAACAAAAAAAAACCCAAGTGCTTAGCAAATTATTTTATTTCGGTAAAAATAAAGTAGGCGGCTACTTGATGCTGTACTTAATAAGTAAGTACGTCCTCGAGAATAAGTTGATGAATCTTAACGGTATTATTATAACCTATATTGCGATTTCTAAGTTGAGAAGACTTTTAGCATTCAAGATTCGGTACTTAATTCAAAAATAATAAGTGTCACTTTTAAGGTGACTAAGGTTTAACTAATGGCAGGGCTAGTTACAAGTATAACGTTAGCTTAATTTGAGTCCCTCACCTAGATTACTAGGAAATATAAGACTTATATTTTTCCTTTTTTCAACGGCGATACATTGATCCGAAATGCCGCATGACGTCACGATTTTGTACAGTTTATACCTACTGAATTATGACGTGACCAGTTATACCCTTTCCTTAATTTTAATGCGCTTAATCTAAGTAGTTTTCCATCACATTTGGAAAAGCAAAAAAAAATTGTCTCTTCTTTTTTTATTATAAAAATACTACTGATGGACTAAATAGAATTTTGATATTCATACACCGTCATTTACTAGCAAACTTTCCACTAGCAAAATGTTTGAAAGTGAAATAGTGCTGATTTCCTAAAAAAAAAAACAAAAATATATTCGTCATCGTTGTTTATAATTACTGCACCTTGCAGGTGTTCAATGAGTGCAAAAAACCGCAAGCGCAGTGCAGACACGCAGACATAAGCTTACTAAACACTTTATCGATATGTACGGCGAGACGCTTACGCAGCTTCTTGTTACAGATGTCGACCAACTAGGTACCTACTCTAAATTGTAGCGTCTGCGCAGTCCAAGCGTGACAATAGAATTTAAAGCTGTTGTTATGTGACAGTGATAAATGGCATTAGTTGTCAAATGATTATATTATCTAGTTACCTAATGTTTCTACATTACAATCAGGTAATTTTTGCTAGACACTGTCTCGTTACACTTTTAGTCCTGATTCTAGCGGAAATTAAGTTATCAAATTATAGTTAACTGTCTAGACCAATCTAGTGGTCGCAACCGCTACTGCTGAGCTGGTCCCGGGTGCGATCCCCAAATCGGGCAAAGTGTTATTGAGTTTTTCCATCTGGATTTTCTTAGTACCAGCCCGTAATCTAATTTATGCTCGATTATTGATGGCAAAAGGCTCTATTAGATGGGACCTAAACATCTCTGGCGAGATGTGGGTGTACAACCAGTTACACCTCTGCCTAGCCCTTCGGGGATTACAGCCGTGATGTTATGTCAAATTATATAAAACCGACTGAAGAGTTCCATAGTTAGGATGAATATTTACGCATGCAACAATACTCATCCCGAATTCCCGACTAATTGACGCAAGTACACAAAAAGTAACCCAGACACACTTTTTTTTTTATTTTAATCTGAGATTAAAAGATATCTCACATGCTTTTGTCCACAAAAATATTTTTTTTATCCTTTACTGTATCGGGAATGACGCCCTTAATATTTTTTTCGCTATTTCTATACCATTGTTTAGCGATACGATTCGATATAACAAAAACTCTAAGAAGTGGCGAAGGGCGGGCCTTTTGGCGGACTGTCTATGTAATATTAACGTTCAAAAAGTCCTGATCCTCATCCTAATTTGGATAAATGACGTTTCATTATATTTTTTTTGATTTCATAGTGCCAGGTTATCGAAGGAACAGACGGTCAGACTGAAATCATATGGTTCCGATTTTACCACTTGGTAACAGAACTCTTAGCAACATAATTCGTGTACCTACCTGAGCCCACAGCGAATCTCGTAGTTCAGCGCGCATATCCCTGCCCAGTAGCTGCAACTGTTGTATCCTACCCGCCAGCTCTTTATCCAGGTACTTTGTGGCCAGTCTGGAATGATATAATTTACTTTTAGTATTTCCGCACAGTTATCTCTTTAAGCAGTGTAAAATAATCCATACTTTAATATTATAAATGAGAAAATAACTCTGTTTGTCCGTTTGTTTGTCGGCTTTTCACGACTAAACTGCTGAACGGATCGTAATCAAATTTGGCAAGGTGATAGATCATATCCTGGAGACGGACATAGCTTATCTTTTGTCCCAATAAAAGATATAAAGATAATTAGAAGGACGAAGTTTGCCGTGGCATTTAGTTTCGTATAAAAATGTAAAATAGGTACTTCAGTTTTATTGATAACCTTGTTTGATGTAAAGGCCAGCAAAATCTGAAGGCTTTCTGGTACAATTTCGCGTGAGGGTAACTTTTTTACTACCTAGACATAAATTAAGTTTGTAAGCTAACCTAGCACCAAATAGTTCGGAGTGTAGTGCGAGCACTGTTTCTCGTAGCGCAGCGTTCTCCCGCGCAAGTTGTGCGGCTTCTGACCGCGCCCGCGCAGCATCCGTCACGTTCCCGGCCGCATCGCCACCCTCCTGACAGCCTCCTGAACACACGTTAACTGCTTCAAAATTCATTAACTTTATTCACACACATAGCTAGGGGTCGCTCTTTACCATTAGGTAAAGACGTCGTATTAATGGACGAGTATTTAAAAATAAATAGCCAAATGTGGTAAACCTGCGATAGCATAGGTACTATTAACTAGGTAAGTACCACTATTATCAACATAATCATTAATTAATTACATTCATTACATATCAAGACTCCTCCGTGCCTCGGAAAGAACATTAAGCCGTTGTCCCGGCTGTCATTTGTAGTTCGTTAATAGTCGTTACGGGTCAGAGCCAGAGTCAAAGCCCCAAAAGAAAGGCCAAGGGATATCCTATTACCCAGTAATTGGGTTGTGGTGATCAGATAGGCAGTCGCTCTATGGCAAACTACGGTATTCAGCTGCATCCGGTTAAATTGGAAGCCGACTCCAACGTAGTTGAGAAAATACTAAGCAGATGATGATGACTTTACAAAAGTAAAAAAATAATTGGAAGGCAACCTTCCACTATTTTTGGGCCGAAAAGCAATTATAAATGAAACATCATATTTTATAGTTAAACATTGGAGCCATAATATGGTACGGCAGGAATGTTTGTACCAGGATTAGGCATTGGCACGTAATAGCAGTAAGTGTATCTTCCCGAATATGTCGTAAGTCGGTAGTAGGTACCTTGTATTCAATTGAGGGCGATCTCTACATGACTAAGCAATGACTGCAAGTGTTCGTAGAATGCTTTACCGATTCACACTTTAGTTGTATCAGTTAAACTGTGGACTGTTAAATTTTAGCTAAATAATATCATGCAGCAACTATACAATAGAACGAAACTTACCAGCTGACGCGGCTCGTGCTTGTACCAGTTCAGCCCTCATATCTACGAGTTCAGCCTGCAAACAGAGAAAAAAATCCTTAATCCCTGACGGTTAAAGCTCCCGAACAAATGGACGGCATCGTATATCAACAATAAGTAGTGTCGAATGTCATGGAAATGATTCAGCACAATAGAATTTAATCTCGACCCAAAATCAGTGGCGGCGTAAATCCGAATTAAAGGACACAGCGGTCGTGTTGTCGTGTATGTCCTCGACTCGGCAGGGCACATAAATCATTTGACTTCTGCACCCTCGTGGTGCGTGCGCGCAGCACGGGCGTGCGCGTGCCGCACCAAGCCCACAGCCTACCCTCATCCACATTTTAACGTGTCATCTCCCCGCCAATTCCATGATGATTTATTTTATTACTCCATTTGAACATATCGTTTAAGTATTTAGGTCGTGGAGCAGTTTATGATCTCATTCCTATTTCGAAGAATTATACTTTTCAAATTTATTGATAAATAACTCTTGCAACTGTAAAGGTGTGGATCAGAGTGCCTAGTGTGAGTTTGTTTTACGTTAACGCGATCGACACGTTCATGACGTTCGGCGCTCCGATTGGCCCGCTCCAAGCTTTTAACCAATCAGAGAGCCAAACGCGGTGAACGTTTCGATCGCGTTAGCGTAAAAACAACTCGCACTTAGGGCACTGATCTATAGCGTGAGACAGTATGTAGGATCCGCTAAGAAGTTAGCAACGAAATAAAACTACACGTGGGATTATAAATGGAGCTTGATTAGACCCGCCCCGACGTTTAACAAGCCCCTTACAAGGAAATATCTATTTAACTACATCATTTTATGTTAATGCAAGTCTATTCAATTGTATTCATACAAATAATTCTAGTTAATTTTACAAGTAAATTGAATCAAGGAATGCAGTTAAGCGACATGTTCTGTTTTCTTTTAGAATATTAAAAAGGTTACTCTTTTATCTCCGTTGTGCTAACTGCTGATTGAAAACTGTGTATACCGGTGGATATGCATGTAGGTAGTTATATCTACTATTTATTAAATGCACGAGAATAAAGCTATGATCTCGAGTGGATGTTACGTACGACGGAACGCCGCACTATGGGAAAGCCCCATACAAGGCCGTCTCAAAACCGTTTCACGTGAAAGTTGTTGTTATGGAGTAAAACTAATTAATTAATTTAGTCTTATAAATAAGCTTTCTTTTTTGTATTTTTTTAATTATTTTTGCTAACCATAATGTATATAAAAAGGCATCAAAGCTAACTCATGTTCAATAATGTAATTTTGGTACAATACATTACTACAATTCAACGCCACATTACTCGAAAGTTTTTGATGTAAATGTATGAGTATTATACATTTTTGAAATGCTTATAATCTCCTCATAACGTTTCTTAAATAATATTATGTATAATAAATAAATAAATTAAAATTAACCAATATAGTTTAAGATGGTATAATTTTCGGGTTACTTTTTTTTTAACGAGACTTTTACCCGTTGCCGCTGTTTGCCGCTGTCGAGATATTTGTTGTATTACGATCTTTATACATTAGTTTACACAAGGAGAAAAAAAAAAGTTGCGCATACTTGCGCCTTTTCTGACACGGTGCCAAAACATATCGCGAGATAAATAAATTATTTTTTTACTTCTCACATATCATCTGTTATCTATTAAGGTCAAATTGATAAAATGGTCATTACAGTAATGAGTATTATTAATAGTTATTTGTGGTTTGATTTTACAAAGGACATGGCTAAATTGAAGTATGGACGACTGCCCCCGCAATGAAAACGCATGTATAAACATTGTACCGAGCAATTTAGAATGCTAAATAGCTGAAATTAGTTTTTTGTAATTTAAAAAGGTTCAGGAACTTTTAATATTTGCACAATCCTAAAAACAAAATCGCGCAACTCCTACGACAAAGGTACAAAAACTTCAAACAATGACATTGCTATAAACTTTTATCTAGGCGTTTTAATGTGTCTGCGACGATTTTTATTGATATTTGTGTCCAATAAACAAGCGAGGGTCAATGAAAATCCAAAATAAAAAGCACAACGAACAAGTAAACGGCAGAGCGTTCAAACGACGTCTGACGTTTTTTTTTTCATAGAGTAGAGATGGAATCTGATTTAAAATGTAACGAAATCGGTAAAATAATCGAATGGACTGAAAGAAAAAAGAAATTGTTTTTGACGACCTCGGCGGACAGAAAATAAATATTAAGATTGTGCGCCTGAAGTGTTAGTAATATGCTTATCCAGATACAATTAATCAATTAATTAGTTTCAGAAAATAAATCGTTTTGATAACTGTTATTAAATATCGATTGAAGTTCAACTTATTCGATTTGGCATTTTGGTAATGCAATATGTCTCTTCCCTACCTGTCAGTATTCCTTGACCTTGTCATGTCAAACCAAAACAAAGCATAAATACAATTAAGAAACTTTTTTATGTTTATTAGTTCACGAAAGTTATAAGAAATTATTAAACACTCAATAATTCATGAATTAATATTTAAATATTACTGGTTAGTGTGAGGTTCCTATTCGTGCTAGTAATGTTGGGGGCAGTCGTTTAGCCATCTCTTTTCCTATAACTTGTCTTTCCAAAAGTGGTCAGCCACTACACCAGAAAATAAAAAAAACAAAGACGAAAAGAAAAAAACTGGTACAAAAGCGGTTTAGGGAGGAAATGGGACTGCATATCGATAAACCTCGACAAGGCACTAGAAATAGTAATGACCGAAACACAGCTCGGAGATTTTTTCAGAATTACTCTTGCTCTGCAGACATTACAGGTGTAGACGTAGAACTTATAAAACGGATGTACATTATACTACAAACTATGTCATCTGGAATGGCTATTGATTCCAAAAAGTTCGGTGAATACGCATATAGTACCGCCCAACTGTACGTAAATATTTATAATTGGTATTATATGCCTTCATACATGTACAAAAAATAGTTATTCACGGAGAAAAAATCATTGAGTACTATGCGTATGAGTACCTACTATACATATATATCCCGCAACAAGGATTACAAAAAGTTTAGACTTCATCATTCTAGAAAGTGTTCAAGTAATCAAGAGTGTTCGGCTACCAATACAGACGTGTTCCATACCTTATTGTACACTACTGATCCATATACATAGTATATCAAGTTTGAGAAATACCTCAGAAACAATATCGAAAGAACTTTTCGATGAAGCCAAGTCCCTTCTTGCTGTCAACGAAAATCTATAGGAGCTTGTTGAATTTTGTACATTATATTTTTCCCGTTAGACGCTGTTTATACAATGATATTAAATTGTTATGTAAGTAAATTACAAAAAAAAAGTATTTTTTCTTATAAATGCATGTACCTATTTTTTTAAGTTTTATTTTTTATATAAAATAATAAACATAATTTTCAAAATTATTATTTTTTCTATTAAACCTTATACTTTCACGTATATGTGTGCAAAATTACAGATCATTTAGTTTTGAAATAACTGAGAAACGGAGTTTTGAGACGAAACATACGCGATTTTCCCATAGTGCGCCGCCTAGGCGGTGCAAGCGCAGGTCACTGGGCAGCAGGCTGCGCGCAAGCCGCACAGACTTGTGGTGCAAATACACATTATAAGCAATATAACGCACTCATATCTAGACTTCTAATTCACGATGCATAATAAGCTTCAATAGTTTGATAATTTTTAATTGATTATAGTTTATCTTGGTAAGTTCTGTGAATGGCTGGAAATTATAAACTAAATACAAACTGATATCATGAGCTCAGTTCAGGATTTCGGTACCCCTAGAGCGCTGATTTTTTTTTCGGTATCTTCCGTTAATTTTAATGATACCCATACGGGGCTTGCAATCCGGATATCCGGATATCCGTATTATCCGGATATCCGCCGATTTTAAAATCCGGATTTTACTTGCATGACAATCCGGTTTTTTCGGATATTACGGATAGTTCTATTTCACTTTGAAATATTAAATAAAAAGCTGTCATCTGTAATGAGCATTACTGTTATTACGTTATTTATTATTTCAATATAGTTAATCACTCTCGCTTTTGTTTTTTTACTTCCCAAATCATACATAAATACATAAACGCACGCCTTTTTTCATGAGGGTAGGTTGAAATGAGAAAGTACAGAGTGCCATGTGCTACGATTCTGACATAATTCTTTTGCTTCGTTTACATTCATACATGCTGTCATACACATCATAATATTGAGTCAATTTAGTGGCAGAGATTATAATTAATTCCAACATTCTATATACATAGCCAAAATACAGGCTTTGCTTAGCTCTGCTTGGCTACAGATGGACACTCCACACCAATTAGACCGACCTAACTTAGCTTGTACAAATATTATGCCTGAGATTTCTTTTAACAAACATTATTATTAAAATTAATGACCACTGGCCAACTTTATCAATCAATCAATTCATTTATTAAATCAAACAAATGACACACATCCATACTGCACGCATTTTCAAGATTGTGTTGTATTTTACGGCACGCACGGTAAAAGAAGACTGGACCAGAGTTTCAAAATCAATCGCTATAGTGGCATTTACAAAACCTCTCACATTTTTATTAAGAACAAAAAAACTTCCAACGAATCTGTGAGACTAGCGATTATTAAAATTATATCCACGTTTAACACACAACAACCAAATCAAACAGTCATAACTTCTACGGACAATACACGATATAAAGAAGGTTGCTCTTCTTCAACTGAAAACGTATCAATCAAAACATATTCAAGTTTCTTCATGACACACATGATATATCTGAGGTCATCAAAAAACTTGAATCTTTAGGCCCATGCATACCACTAATTTCTACGGAAAATTGTTCTCAGTGGAGGCTATACGGTTATGGAATGCTTTGCCTGTGTCAGGGAGACAAGATCAAACATTAGCATCATTTAAAAATATATTATTATCTTTCTTCTTTCTTTCTTTCAACACCAGGGGCCCTTTTGAAGAACCCCATATTGTAGCCCTCTGAGAAAACCTCGGCAGGGAGCTCATTCCACAATCCAAGTGTACGCAACAGCTGTAATAGATGGTTAACAACTAAATAAGCAACGCATAGCCAATTACAGGTAGAAACAAAGTATGTTACAGAAATCTTAGGATTACTAACAAGCACGGTAATAACAGAAAAAAAAATAGAAAAAAATACAAAAAGCACCCACATTATAATGTTTTATACAGGTCGATTGGATTGCGATGTTATGATTTGTAATAAATGTAAGATCTCATGTTTAATTAGAATTGTTAGTATGAGAAAAGTACATTCGATTGTATAGTGCGATATCGGTGTTTTAAAGCAAAATTTTAGAAAGTTAACAATTTTGTAATTGTTACTTGAAATATTGGTATAGTTTAATATATCTTGTCATTTTGCCCGAGAGACTAATTAGAACGTGTTACAAAAGCTTATTAATTTAATTTATAATAAAAACAAAAAAATATCCGTATTATCCGAAATATCCGGATAATCCGGATAGCAATTTTTTAAAATCCGTATTATCCGGATAGTAAAAACGAACGGATATTGCAAGCCCTACATACGACAAACTTAGTTTGTTTCGGACCCCTAAACTTGTGCATAGTACCTTTAGAACTCGCTTATTTTTTAACTGAATATGATATGCTATATGAATATGACTATGCCGAATTGCAAAATGAAAAGTCGGTTGTATTTTTATTTTTTGTAAAAAAATAAATTAAATATTTAAAAACCCCCACCGCAAAAAAGTAAAACATTTAAAAAGTTAAAAATAACACTATAGCCATGAAATATTACTTCACGTCGGGGTACCGCTTAAGTAAGGAATGTTCCTAGTACTTGTAGGTATGTAGGTACTTATTTTAACGGTACCCCGACGTTACGTAAAATTTCATGGCTAAAGTGTTATTTTTAACTTTTTAAATGTTTTACTTTTTTGCGGTGGGGGTTTTTTAAATTTTTAATTTAATTTTTATTTTAAAATTTTTAAACGCATTAATTTTGTTTTTTAGAGACGGTTCAGTTATGAGATTTTTTCAGTGTATTGTATGTACAGTCAAATGCTGGTTAAAACGAATCCAAACACGACAGATATTATCTGCGATTATTTTGTCATGAGTCTACCTACTGGTGTGCTGGATAGCCTGGCTGCAGCATTAGCTCATTCTGTTGCCATCAGTGCATTGTGTTTAGAATCAAATGACGGTTGAAATGAATCCAAACACGACATATCTGCTATTATTTTGTCAAGAGTCTACCTACTAGTGTGCTGAATAGCCTGGCTGCAGCATCAGATCATCCTGTTGCCATCAGTGCATTATGTGCAGAATCAAATGCTGGTTAAAATGAATCCAAACACGACATATCTGCTGTTATTTTCCCAAGAGTGTATTAGTCTGCTAGATATCCTGGCTGCATCAGACAAAATATACCATAATGTTGCTTATTAATATTACACACATGGGTGTTTGAAATTTTAAGACACACATATGTTTTTATGTAAAGTCCCATAGACGTCTAAAATAGCAACGGTAGCTAACACAAAAGAGCTGATAACCTTGAAACGGCTGAACCGATTTTGATGAATTATATCTAAGGACCATCACAGGAAACCCTGCTTTCAAATAGAAAAAAACGCATCTCAATCAGTTCACCCGTTTGGGCGCTACGGTGCCACAGACAGATAGACACACACACATAGCGGTGAAACTCATAACATCCCTCTTTTTGCGTCGGGGGTTAAAAAACGTTCCATTTGATATTTAATACTTTGGCCCTACATAAATACTGTTAATTTATAAGTTGATGGTTAATTATAAGCATCGAGCTTTGAAGGTACCTAATGGCTAATTTAAATCACGTCAATTGTAAATCCTGGACCTTGATTTATTATAAAGTCATTATCGAAAGGGTACTATTACACGAACGGGACTCAAAGCGGCCCACCTGTAAAATAATAATAGCAATGGCGGTCATTAGCTGAAGATAATCAACAACAGAACGCTATAGCTGGCAATCCGGCATTCCATTTTATGATCGATAACGTAATTACTGTTATAATTGACACCAACTTTGGATTTTTATTAGGTTAATTAACATTATTATAATAACATTACAATTATTTTAATATGAATATCGATGGGCATACGTTTGAAACCCCGTAAGCCATATTTTTAAAGAGAAATGTGACATTGATGCAGATCAAAAAACAAAATTAATATTGCGTAAACATTCCTCGCCATTGAAAACTCGGAACGCATAAAAATACACTGGAATATTTCTTACCAGAGTTGACAATTCGCTATGTAGTCGTATAGTATCATTTCGAAATCGAGGATAATTTTGCCGCAAGTTTTAATTGTATAAAAATAGAATTAAAAAATAATTACAACTTCGAATCTGGGTATCTAGAATTTGACTTTGGCTTCATGCTGTTGAAGTGGAAACCCTTATACCCTTATACTATTTTGAAATCAGAGATACAATAAGTTGTTGTTATTTTCATCTGCCTGGGCTTTTCTCATCATGTTAGGGTCGGCTTTCATTCAGCCAAATGCAGCTGAATATCAGTATTTTACATGCAAACAAGTTAAGGTGTTGGTCTCGTAGATATTAGACGGGTTTTACGGGTAGTAAGAACCCCGAAGTCTGACAACCAGCCTTAGCGTATATCGTGTAATCCAGTGAATGGGTTGTGAACGTCCGATAGGCTGTTTCATAGTAAATTATGGAATTCAGTGACATCGTCTTAGACTGAAAGCCAACAAAAAAACGCAAGGCAAATGATTAACCGTATCCAAGAATCCATCCCCAAATAATAATTAAACTGGAGTCTTTGAAATATTGCCTGCTTTTATATTAAGCAAGTCTTTGAATTATTGCCTGCTTTTATATTAAGCACGTAACGATAGCGAAAGACGCCACAAAGTGACTTGCGGTGTAAGTGGTCCAGTGGACCAATGCACAAAAAGAACGTTCGAATGAGGTGAGCGAATGTTTCCTGCTGTACCCAGACTTAATTACCACTATAAACTTTAGACTCAACCTTTGCAAAACTATTATTTCGAAACACGTTTGTCACTGCGATTCTTGGTATCTACGACACGACGTAGTCTTCGTACTCTTACGTGTCCTATCGACGGGCTCTCATCACGACTTTCAGCTCCGCACCCTTTGCAATTATCCTTGGCACACAATGATATTGTAACGTAGCTGTGCATGTATGCAAAAACCATAAACAACCTACATGAATGCCGATGTGATGAGCATGCTGGAAATGCACAACAAAATAAGCGGGCTTGCACTCTCAATATTTAACCAACATTGTTCGGGATGAGTCTGTAACGTACAGTAGACTACACCTTAGCGGTAAAAATTTGACCTTCAGCTGGTAAGAACATTCATTGGAATAATAGGCCAGTTAATACTAAGTTTGTTACAACTGAAGTGCGGCCTACCGTACCATACACCAATAAACACGACCTACGCTGATTTCAAGATCATTATCGCCTGAACATAAGAGTGGGCGTTTGTTGTTAAAAGCGATCGTGAATATTATAACAACGATGAGAATTCTAACGTCTTTAACACATCACAATATTAGACGCAGTATAAAAAGCATTATAATAAATGAACAGTTAAGTTGTATTGCGAGACAATGAATAAGATTCATTAGGGCCGCAATAAAACGCGAGTATCTTAGAACGGATGGCCCTCGGCAATTTAAATACCAACTTCGACGACAACGTGCCCAGCTACTTTCATCTCTTCCCTAATTAAGTTGCAAGTTATTGCGATATGTCTGGGCAGTGGCAATAAAGCGGCTCCAGCGGTCAGAGTTGCGAGCTGCACGACTTGGCAACGCGACGCGATAGATAAGTAGTTTAAAGCGCAATAGAAGTAAAGCGATTCACGCTGTTAGCGTTAGACTCTGCTGCGCCGGTGTGGGCGCCGATCTCAGATAACGACTAACAAACGGAAGATTGATTCACCGCTGTTTGATATCATTGCACGCATCTCAGATACACGAAAGATTTGATCGCGGTGCGCACGCGCCGCCCGCCGCCGCGCCACGCCGGTGCTCGCGGGCCGCGGGCCGAGCCACACATAGATCTGACAATTCATGCAAAGCAACAACAATAAATCTCCCAATCTGTGTGTCGACACATTTACACGTCTTCTGAGATGAAATCTGACTCTCATGAATAACAGCACATGCCATCGCATTTTAGTAGTAAGAGTTCACATGAAAGCTCTCGTGTCTTGTCTGACATGTTTAGTGGACCACACGAGTTGATATACAACTTTAATTGAATTAGCCTCGCAATGCAATCGCGTCTTGCTCTGTTACGATTTATATAGGCAGATACTTAAATTCAATCAGAATTAGAACGAAAGAGCGAGAAATAACTGCTTCATACAGCAGACCAGAAATATTTTATTGAAAGACAGCTGAAATATTTTAAATATGGTGAAGTTATTAATTTATAACAAACTTGAAAGGAATATGGATTTATTAGGAGTATGGATTTGTGCCCGATTCATGGCAATAGGCTCGCCCCCTATTACATGGGACTTAAACATAACTGGCGAAATGTGGGTTGTACTACCAGGTACACCTCTGCCTAGCCCTTCGGGGATTACAGGCGTGACGTTATGTATGTACTTATGTATGTTGAAAGGAATACAAAATTGAGGACTCAGTTTTACCATTACAATTAGTTATATTGGATGACACTTTTCCTGTTTCCACTAACAATACATGGGATGTCGGCACCTACATGTAATGTAATTAATGTAATTCCTAAATATGCGCCCTTATAAACCTTACAGTTAGAGGTGTCGCTCTCGTGAAATTGGTACTTACATAATATTATTGGTTACAGGTTTATTTACAACGCGACATTACAGAGACGTATGTTTTTCTAGAAACATGCGTGCGTGAGAGAGGTTGTTTGTGTATTCACTTTCGTTACCGTTTTTCACCACAGGTTAGAAAAAGATCAGAGATCTACGTATAGGTCTGGCGGAAAGTAGATACTAAGTACCTAGGTACACAATATGTAAAAAACAAATTTGAAGGAATTATGTATAGGTATTACAGATTGATGAGAAACCACGATACGAGACCACTATTTGGCAATGACATTCATTTAAATACAGTACACGACTTTGGATATTTATGAGCTTATTATAAAAACAAAGTCTGAAGGAAAAGCAAACCATAAAGATCATGCTTGAAGTTCTTAATGGATTGCTTGTAGGTAACAATGAACAAAATAAAGATTTTACAATTCGCGACCTGCCATAGAAATAAATTTTGCACATAAGCCCGTTTAAACTGTACAATAGCTCTTTCCTGTAAGTCTACATGAGGTCATTGTTTCGTCTGTCTTGAGCGCCCTACATGCATTGTTTATGCCTCTGACAAATACTTGCATCGTGTGCAACTCTTCATTTACATGCGTCCCGGTCGTGCTTGCAGTCGCATCACGCCGGGGACGCAAGTGTCCTCTAACTTTTCACTTATTGCCAGTCAGTATGCTAAATAAAACCAACAAGCGGGAATTGTTGGATAATAGGCTCCGCTATCCGGTAAAAACGTCACACACTGTGTTCAGTAATGTTTAATTTCATGTTGGTTCGCAAATGCATTGCATAGTTCACAGGCTGCTCGGCGAACAAGATCACCAGATAGCGGTATGCACGCCTACGCTGCAATCATACTTGACGCTTGTGCAACTGATCTCCAAACTTACATTAGAATCTACATCCGTAATGCAGCAACGGATGCATTACCATAAAATGTATTTTAAACCGATCGCCTGCACCAATCGATTAGAAGGTTTTATGAATGATACAAGATCAACCAGATGTGAACATTCGAACAATGGTGAGAGTACGAGGTGCAAAGGTGATGGATCGCCACCCAGGAAATGGATGTTATCAAGCAGCCATGAGTAGTGGATGAGAGCGCGGCGGGGAGCTCGCTTCGACCCATTTGCCCTATCTACAGCAAAGAGTTATTACTGCTTTTCACCTCGTCCTATTGACGGTATCCACTATTCTACTACAAAAAATTAAAAAGCCATTTCAATTGACACCATATCAATCAATGTTGAGGAAAACCAAGAAAAAGTGACACCAATTACGACATTAAACATTTAAATTTTAGGCATTGGCAAATTGTCCCATGAAAAGCATTCTAGTATTGTTTATGTTGAGACACAGGGAGCCACAAATCAACGTACGCGTAATGACAATGGAGACAGTGAAGTAACAGTTCGTAGCGCTTAACAAATGATCTTCGGAGTAATCACAGTGACAAGTGTTGGCCTCGGTTGTTGGAGGCTGTCCAAACCATTTTATCTTGTTTCACATTATAGTTCGAAGGTGTACGTAATTATTGAAGTAGGTTAAACGGACAAGTTAACTATTGTTTATTTGTTTGCTTTTAACAGCCTACTATAGTTATTTTGTTGACGCAGGTGAATCCAAGAACCAAGTGTTTCGAAACGAGTGCCTACAAATATTTAAAGATTGAAACTTTTTTGTAACTTCGTACACTTTCCATATTTCCATTGAAACCTCAAAGAACACACACAACCAAAGCCTTCAACGCCTACCTCATCTTAATCGCGGTGAGCGAGAATTGGAGCTCACCTACCTCACGCTAAGACTGTTAAGAGCTTTTCAAGGGAATTAAATAGGAGCACAAAGGTATTTAAAGTTAAATGGAATAATAATGCAATATGCATGCTCATTCGCGTGATTTGATCGTGATCGCACCTGGCAAGCTGGATGCGCAAGCGCAGGCATTCATTTCCCGCGCGCCAGTCGCGTCGTGTTGTCTACGACAATTTCGCGACACACGTTTCTCAGAAACGAATCAATGCAGTGCATGCGCTGCACCCCCAATGAGGATATGTTAATCTCAGTGTTCTTACAATGTCCGGTGTACTGTTACATAATAATATTATGATACATTCTTATGACATGGAGAGACAATCTAAACAATGTTTTACGATGTAATTAAAATAATCATTGGCGTAATTAATCATAAAGTAATAAAACAATCTGTTTTGTGATTGATTAACAGGTGATATAACTGCATATTTTTATCGTGTGGTTGTAAGCGTGCCTAATAGCACATGAAATTGAATACCCAAGTAAAACAAGTTATTGCATAATGTGCATGAGTATTCATGTTAATACAAATGTATTAATAACTAAAAACAGTTATCAGAGAAAAATCAAACGTGTGTAGTACATGTTATTATAATATTAAGGTGATTAAGACGAAATAAAATGATTAAGGAGATAATCACGATGACAAATGTGAGAGTGCCATACGAAGGGATTAAATATCCAAACTGTTGAATGCAATTTGTTACTAGTGATAGAATGAGTCATGAGTTTGTTTTAATAGTTCAGTTAAGAAATACTTGAGCTATAACGTTGCAAACATGAATTTATATCGTGTCTCCCGTAAGACATATTTCAAGATACGAGACACCTAAGGATAGATATTAAAGGCAGTAGTTTAATTATTCTGCAACTGTTCAGATACACTGATAAGTTCTATTTAAAGAGTCAAATATTTGGTTTCAAGATAGTGATACACATACATTATTTGTATATTTTACACACATTTTTGTGCTGATGAGTTGTTCAATGACAAGGTCGTTAAGAGCTGAGCTCGACAAAGGCTTATGAAAGTATATTCATGTAGGTTAATAGGATTATTAATATGTATAAATTCATAAATTAAGCACTACTTAATGCAATAGGGAATATGCATGTAATTTAAATATGGTTCGAATATTTTTTTTCCGAATCTTTAATAGCAGAAAATATGAACTAAATCATTGTTTTACTTTTTAATAGCGTCATAATTATTTAAAATAAAAAACAAAAGTGCGAATTAAGCGCGAAATTCAAATTTGTGAAACGCATCACCATTGGTTATAACGAAAATTGACATCAAATACTACGACAACAACTCAACGTCTACAAAACATCAATGTGTAAGTATGACATTAAGTATTGGAATGGACTTTTTATTGGAAAACATAAGTATTGCCGTGTGTGTTGTGGACTAATTTAATGTTCAAGTGTAGTTTTAGCTTCATAGTGAGGTTATTTAACATTTAAGAAAAATGACTGAAAGTGGTTTTGTAAAAGCACAATCTGACAATGTTTATTGCATTCGGGTACAAGCAATACCGGTAAACTGGTTTTTGAGCTTTTTTCATGGTGAAATGGTTAGAAGAACGAAAACAGCCTAAGTAATAGTAATAGGATCATAGTAAATGACGTAATCGAAATGGCGCGCGGAAATGGCGGCGTTTAAACCGCTCAAATTTATTCTGTATTTTAAATATTTTTTTATGCTTCATTACTGCATTTTTAAATATGTTTATATTTTTTTACTATGTTAAAACGTTGTAAACATTGAATTAAAATTATAAAAAAAATACATGCATATACCTTATTCTGACGTGCTAATGACTGACCAATAAGAATGGGACTAGGCAGGTCTACCCCGCGTCAAACTAACTGAAGGCTCAAAGCTCGAGCTTTGTGCTGGAAAGGCAGCATTGAGATGGGAATACGTGGTCGCCGGAGGCAAGCAAAGAACAGGTAGAATAATAGAAGTAACTGAATATATTTCTTAAAACCTGGAACGAAGAAGTTAAACGTAATTTTACAATTGATGTAACAAATGAATTTGACATACCTTTAATATACCTCATCAATACACAGATTGGAAACTTATGGTTACCAGTTATCCACTGAGTCAACGATTACAACCGGGCCAAAGACCCAACGCCATCGATTTGGATTGTAGTGAAGAGAAATTTTCATTTACATAAAAATAAAAATTAATAGGCTGCATAAAATACAAAAAGAAAAGAAATTACTTCCATATATGCCTCCCTGTTACTCTCTCCTTAACCTATAATGTCAATGATTCATAATCACAATGGGTTCTTCTCTATTGAAAAAGACGACAGGCGACAAGTGTACAAATACAGTAGATTGTTAATAAAATTTATTGTGTTAATAAACAATGCTCTCAGACTCATAAAAACAACAAACAATAAAAGCGATTTTAAGCTATAAACGTATGCAGTGGTTTATGAGTGTTCCACTGAGCAGTAAAATTGGCATCAAGTCATCAACGAGGGGTGTAAGCTAAAGGGCATGAATCATACGTCGCTGGGCTTCGAAGAATGCATAGCGATCTAGTACGCTAGGCTATTTATGTATAGTCTATTTGCATTTATTGCAATTTGAACTGAATTCCTTTGCGTGTTATTACTTTTGTATGATTTTCCCATCATAAGCAATTCTGCGGCGCAATAGTCGACCACATCAAGGGCGACGAGAGTAATGTTCAGTGAAGTCTATTGAAGGCTAGGGAACAGGTTTGCGGGCCTGGCGCGGTGTTTGCGGTCACGACGTCCGCCGATGGTGGTGGCACGCTCGAGCGGACCACAAAGTGGACCGCAGGAGCATCCCGCCGAGCGACATCATCGCCCGCACCACCCACTAAACCTCAAAACATGGAATCCCAAAGGCGCGTAAGTTGTAAGTACAGCGTGTATCGAGTAACGACCTGAATAGGCGAAACACAATAGCATTCATGAATGACGCGACGCTTTCGAGATAAGCATCCGGGAACAAAGCCGTTGAGGACGCTTACGCCGATAGATGATTCTGCGTCTATTGAATAGTCACGTACGTTACACAAAATCCAGACAAGGCATTGGATTTGCGAAAGCTACCGGTTTTTCGTTACACGTAACTTTTTCGCAATGCACCACAGTTTACACAGTACCTTCCCGCGCACCGGATGGAAGGACCTGGATAAATTCCTACTTCACAAGATGACGGATGGGTGTGACCTATGGTGTGACATCAGATTACAAAATACGCAATAACAATAAGCATATTTTCGTAGAGACAAAATGCTAATCTTATGCGGTTTAGTACGTAAAGCCACGCTCAAGCTAACTCACATATAAATTACTGCCCCCGTCACGACATTTATTTAAATGAATCTATCTTTAGATTACGAATCGTTTTTCTATCGTATTATTTATTTTATTGCTTCAAGTATTGCTTTTCGTATAATGTGATGTGTTGTTTTACAAGTGGCACGCATATATGGGAACGATATCACATTTATTACAATAACGTGTGAAAGGAACAAATTATTTAAAGTTCATTTGCTGGCAAACGAAATATGGCTTCACGCTAATCAAACAGCCATTTCTCTGAGTGAGGTAATTGTGAAAATAATAGTGATTGCCATTGATCTGTGTGGGATGCAGTGTGCGAAGTCATCACTCATTTACGTCCTCTAAGCTAATTGCGTTATGTTTCGCATCAACACAAATAATCACTTGTTAAAAATAATATGACAGGTCATTTCTTAGATTAATTGAATATCCTTGAAAATATCAATTACGAAAATGAGAATTTAGTAACTTGTCAGACAATGATTATTGTAGAATCGGTACCTAATATTTACTAATTACTATAATAGTGTTGTCATAAATTATGGCTCATACTTTCCTTAGATCAAAAGTAACAAGAACCGTATTGCGTATTTGTCTAGATTTTTCTAAAATAGCAATAGGAACATGACCTTGCAAAGCAGGGGAACGTAAAAAGAGAGATGAACTGAAATTTTCTCAAAATCGTAAAAAGGTAAGCCAGACGAAAACTAAACAACCACTACTGTTTTCTGCAGTATATTTTTTTAACTTTGTTATAATGATCGTGCGCTCGTATGATTGTGCTTATAGTGGCGTTAACGTCCTAAATTTTTAATAAAAAGTAAAAGGAATTAAATAATTTATCTAAACTTCATGTAAACTGACTCTCTCGAATAGAAACAGAAACGAGTAAGTAATTTGCGAGACAGAGCTTTCAACATTATGAGGTAGTAAAAGAGCATGAAGCCCATTACTGTTAATGTAAAGCGATGTGAAGGAAGCGCGCACACTGGCTGACACATGCTCGCAGCCCGCCCCGTGTTTACGCATGCCACTTGCTGTTGTTCAGCGAATACAATCATAATTTGGCCCCAAGACCAAACTAAGGTTCAACTGCTAACCATAGTTCAAACTACCAATTAGACATGGCACAGCAATGGATAGTATCACCTACTATAAATACATGCAGCTAAAGGTTATATTTTATTCCAAGATATAAATCATCTGTCAACTTATAATAATAATCATTTAATCATGTAGGTATTAAGTAGAACAAACACGTCAATCAAAGAGATAGTCGCATAGACGATGCCACTGGAGCAATAACAAAAGGAAAGCTTAGAAATTTCCTTTTTACAGCCGGATGCCCCATCTCGGGGCATCGAGATTGCCAACTGCGCAAACCTTGGTAGACGTGGCGATCTGTGAGAGTAGGACTAGTAATTGCTTGGTGTCGTTAAATTTTGCATTTAAGTTTAACGTCGATAGTTATTACTCGATCGAGAATTATTATGGCGAGTTACTAGAACTCGTCAACCCGCTGCACGTGTGTAGGTAAGTAGGCATTGGAACCTAATTAAACGTTGGTATAGTTTATTCTCCGGCCTGCGGCGAGCGATTCCCACGAACCGCAGAAAGGCAGACCTGTCGCATTATCATATTAAAGGTAAATCGTGTACAGGCGTGACGGAGTATCCATTTCTGCAAACGTCGCGGCGTCGTACGCGACTGCGACGCGTAAAAGTGATGTTTTATGTGATGGCGGGCCTTGGCCAGCTTACTTCATGTCCGATGTCAACGTTTCAATGTAAGCAAATAACTATGTTTATTTTTCTAATGCAACATTATAAATTGCAACTAATTAACATATATCGTCTTCAAGGTACCGACAACTCTGTAGTAAAATTTGAAAGGGTGTGCGCATTATGTTAGTATAACAGATGATTGAGACAATATAAAAACCAAATTCGACGTGTGAAACGATGATTTCTTTGAACACACAGACTCACAGAGCTTTACATCAACACCCAATAAGTAGCCTATTGCTTCCTCGTATCCGCTAAAGGATAACGCCTGGAAGAAAGTAATGTTTAACATTGTAAATATCGTATATCGTGAATCAATAAACTGGAGAGCAATATCAATCAGGAAATCTCATCGCATTTTATGAGAACGATAAAAACATGACGTATTATTAACATTATGGTTATTACAAGGTAAAATGACTTAGGTATTGTTAAGACCACATTTGGCATAAACTTCAATCGCATTCAACTCAGGAAGCCGTGAGGGTTAAAAATGTATTAGAAAATAATAAAGATACAAACATTAACAGATACTATCAACACATTTCACTAGAGACAAATCTGTGGACTTGTCAGAAAACAAACTCCCATGAAAGTTTATTTTTTCTGAAAATTCTACTTATCGCATTTACTAAAGACTTCTGACGTAAAATGTATAGTGCTCTTACTATTTCAATAACATGAAACTGCAAGGACAGCTGTAGGTAACTCTATAATATAATATCTCTATTAAAGTTTTTATTGATCATAATATTGTATAACCAATATGTTATTGTACGACTGCAGGGCAAAGGCCGCTTTTCATAAAGATTCTTTTTATGGGACGCCTTTGTCAAGGAATAATCACCACGCTTAATCAAACAGGGTTGGTGACTTTTCCCATAGTAATTATATTAGTCCCGGTTTTTTAAATGACGAAGCGACGTTTTCCTTCACCGAGGTCAGTGAGGTCTAAGAAAATTCTTAGAAGGTACCTATTATGCGTTTCACATAAGAATAGGAACGTCAATGACCTCTATCTTTCAAATATCCCTTGAAAAGTACGGCCTAACGAAACCTTAATCGCCTATCAATTATTATCTTTTTTTTGTTTTACAGAGTCGCAGTTATTCGAAATGAAAAAACGTCTTAAATTAAGTAGTCTTGTGGAGTGCTTGCGTTTTATGTATTAAGTCTGTTTGTTGCACGGTTGTTTCTTGTTGTTGTTGATATTTGTTTTTGTTTTCATCTCCTTAACTGCTCGAAAATGAGTGAACGAGGCACTGCTTTGCATGGGAGCGCTCGAGAAATTATCTCCAATGTAGACACATATTTTGAGAGTACAATTTAGAAAATTATACGTTCGTAATTCGTAAATAAATTATATTTAGAAAAAAAAAACTTGTTTTGCTGATCTTACCCAATTTATTCGAATTGACAGCTTTGACGTCACAACATGGCGCAAAGTCATTCCTATTCTCAATTAAAACGCATAGTACCTACATAATATATAAATTGGAAAAGGCATGTCGAAATGAAAATCACAACCACGAGAATGAGAGGTAAGACCGTGTAATAACCACTGGGCTATCACGACATCTTTGTATTGTTACTTTTATTTTGGCAATAGTCTCGCCCCCTATTACGTGGGACTTAAACATTACTGGCGATGGATGTACTATGGGTACACCTATGCCTAACCCTTCAGGCAATACATAGGCGTAATGGTACATATATGTTTTTAAGCAACAATTAATCTTAGTCTCCAGCAAGTATAATAATCCTGTACACTGTGTATGTACGCGCGCTGTAGTATGCAGGGTTCCTGAGGATGAAGTGTATATGCATACAACTCCTTCACTTAATTAGTAATGGAAG
Source organism: Euplexia lucipara (assembly GCA_921972225.1). Classification (NCBI taxonomy): domain Eukaryota; kingdom Metazoa; phylum Arthropoda; class Insecta; order Lepidoptera; family Noctuidae; genus Euplexia; species Euplexia lucipara. The sequence goes on along the minus strand of OV179144.1, from coordinate 7,894,315 downwards.
TCAAACGCTTTTATTATCGGATGTCGTAATAAATTCAGTAGTGAATGGTCAATGCTCGTTTGAAACAAGACATTACACAGAATCCAATTCGTAAAATCATTATAACTTAACTTGTTCAATTCAACGCATTGAAAACACGCATTATCTTGTAAAATTAATTAGATCGGATTAACTTACCTAGTGACATCCGATCCTCAATTATGTGAAGTAATCTCCTCCTCATTTATTATTATGTAGTTCGTACTTCGCACTACTCGCTGTATCACAATTTTAAAGATGAACACATTCATCAAAAAAAATATTTGATAATCTATGGTCCCGTCTATGTGTTCTCTGTGGATAACTGTCATGTTCATTAGTTCAAAGTATTACACATATAGACATACAATTGTTATACACAACTTCTGAACGGGGATGAGAATCTGGGAAGGGTTGGGATACAATGAGGAGGAGATTACTTCACATAATTGAGGATCGGATGTCACTAGGTAAGTTAATCCGATCTAATTAATTATGTTCGTAATCTCCTCCTCATTTATTATTATGTAGATGTTTAAAGAAGAAAGTTGTGTTAATAATCAACTTGTTTATTTGGCAAACATAAGGTATGTATTTACTATTTACTCATCATTATAAAGTACTTAATCAGTCTCAATGGTTACTTATTAATATTATTACAGCCTTAATTAATGGTGACTTATTAACTATTAGCACCATAATAGTGATTAACAGACTAGGTCTAACCTTAGAATTAAACATATTATTCAAATATTTTACAAAGAAATATCTGTTGAACACACCGCTTGAGCAAAAGCATTTGGGTCACTGACAATAGGTCTGTTGTAGAAACGAGCAAAAGTAGAAGATCTTTGGGTCCAGCCTGCGGCTTTCCTTATTACTTCAATATTTAAACCTACATCAGAAGCCTTTGATGTAGAGGCATGTCTTGTGCTGTAAGCTGTAAATTTAGCAGTATCTAAGCCGCTATCATTCAAAACTTGCTTTATCCACCTACTCATGGATGTAGTAGAAGCAGCATGGTAAGGTTTTCTAAGTGTAATGATCAACGTACTACAATCTTGTCTTATAATTTGAGTGCTATCTAGATAACAAAGTAAGGTTTTGGCTGGACATATGCTCACATTATCTTTGAAAAATGGTAATATTAAATTGGGTTGAATTTTGTTTGGCCCAGATGTTTTAATCATTTCTGGAATTTTAATTTCAATATTGTCTTCATTAATAATTATGTTTTTTATATTAATAAGCGATAAGGTTTGGATCCTATGTGCAGTTACAAGGGCTAGTAGTGTTACTAATTTTTTAGAAAGTAATTCCAGACTAAGGTCCTGATTTGGAAATAAATTTGATAAGTATCTCAAGACAATATTGGGATCCCATATTATATTATATTTAGGTTTCTTGGGCCTTAGTTTGTAAATACCTCTAAAAAACCTTGTCACTCTCTCGTCTGTCCCCAAGTGGGAGCCTAATATTAAAGAAATTGCTGACCTTGTGGTGTTTAGTGAGCTATATGATAGTCCTTGTTCAAACTTAGATGTTAAGAACGAAATTACCATAGGTACAGAGGCTGACAAGGGATGCACATCTTGACTCCTGCAGAAAATTATCCACTGATTCAGTGCTGATTCATACTGTTTTCTGGTTTTGTTACACAAAGAGGCCATCATTATATCCATTGAGGGAGGAGGTATTCCTCTTTTTAAGAAAGCGCTCCTGATAATGTGGCGGCAATCAGTTTGAGGCTCTTCTGCAGAGGATGTGGATCTCTAGAAGGAGATAGTAGTAAGTTATTACGGGGTTCAAATACAATTGTCTCTGATATAACCATGGAGCTGAACTTAGGAAACCATGGTTGTGCAGGCCACCATGGAACTACAACAATGCCTGTTGCCTTTTCAATTGTTATTTTCTGTAGTACTTTACTTATAAGGTTGAATGGTGGAAACGCATAGAAGAATGTTCCATTCCATTTAATGGTAAAAGCGTCTATGGAGTATGCATTGGGGTCTGGTAGCCAAGATACATAATTCCTACACTTGTAATTATATTTGTGCGCAAACAGATCAATCTGAGGTTGCCCCAATTTAGTAATTATTGTTTTATATGCTATGGCACATAGTGCCCATTCAATTTCAGAATGAGAACGTCTTGATTCTCTATCTGCAATGGCATTGTCTTTCGAGCTAATGTAGGATGCATACACCCATAGTTGCCTATCTTCGCACCACTGCCATAACTTTCGTGCTAGGCTATTTAAATGTTGAAAGCGGGTGCCCCCCATTCTGTTAACATAGGCTATGGCAGTGGTATTGTCTATTCTCAGAAGAATTTCACAACATCTTAGATCAGATGCATATGTTTTTAACCCTTTAAATGCTGCCAGTAATTCTAGGTAGTTTATGTGAAAACGTTTATCCTCAACTGTCCAGTGACCATGGGTTTTAACACTGTTACAAACTAGACCCCATCCTGTTCCTGAAGCATCAGAGAAGATTTCCAAACAAAAATCATATTGTTTAATTTTATAGTGATTTAAATGTATATGGGACAACCACCATTCCAAATCTGATCTGATCTTATCTGACACAGAAAGGTATGCCTCATATTTTTCATTATTGTTTTTTAAGGCTTGTGTTTTATGACTTTCCATAACTTTAGTATAAAGCCAGCCATATTCCACAGCTGGACAAGCTGCTACAAGTGTACCTAAAAGTTGAGAGAAATCAATTATCTTGCATCTCTGCTTAGACTTGATTTTTTCTAAGGTTTTACATATGGATACTATTTTATTCTGTGGAAGTGTAATGGAAAACTGAATAGAATTTAATATAAACCCTAGGTACTGGCAGTATTGTTTTGGTTGGAGGCAACTTTTGTTTATGTTAATAATAAATCCCAGACGTTCTAATAGTTTCTTAGTGGTAAGCACATTTTGTAAACATTTCTCATGCGAGTCAGCAAGACAGAGAATATCATCAAGATAGATGACAGACAACAAACCCAATGACCTCAGGTGACACATTACTGGTTTCATGATTTTAGTAAAGACATAGGGTGCTGTACTAAGACCAAAGGGAAGACATTTAAATTCGTAAAGTTTACCTTGGAATAGGAACCGTAAGTATTTCCTATCTGATTCTTTTATTGATATTAAATAATATGCATTCTTCAGGTCAATTTTAGCCATGAAACATTTAGGGGTCATCAGTTTTGTTGCTGTTCTTAAGTCCTCTAATTTAAAGTGGGTGGAGGAGACAAATTTGTTAAACTGTTTCAGATTCAATATGAATCTCCAGGAACCATCTGACTTAGGATGTAAGAATATACTGGACAAAAACTGGCCCTTTACAGTTGAACACCTTTGTATCGCACCTAATTGTAACAGTTTATTTATTTCAATGTGAATTAGATTGGATTCCTTTTCTGTAAACCAATTGTTTTGTGGCACCATGGCTTGAAAGGGATCATTGGTTAAGGGTATAGAGTAGCCTCTAACCCATTCGCGTATAATGGGGTTAGTAGTAATACTATCCCAGTGGTCTGAAAAATATTTGAGTCTGCCAGTTTGTACCTGATCTAGCGGCCACGGCGGTCCTGGCCCTGGCGGCGTGTTTGCTGAAACTTCTGTGGGGAGCGCCTCCCTCGTATCGGTAGCTTGTTGGCATAGTAAGTATGGTGTGCTGTTTGCTTGGGTTTCGGCCTCTGCCCACTCGGACGTGGCACCTGTGGTCGTTGTGGGCCCCGGTAGTTTAAATTGTTCTTTTTAAGGACTTTTTGTTGTACAGGTGTGTTTTTCAGCTCAAGCCCTGACTTCTTTACTGCTTTAACAGCATTGACTTTCTCCTGTAGTTTGTCCCCAAACAAAAATTCGCATATGGGGGCACTTTCCATTAAGTCTTTTAGGTCTTTGTTGAGTCCTGGTAATATTAGAGATCTTCGTGTGGTCGAATTTTCATGGTACAAGTCACATAAGAGACGAGCTGCATCACTTAAATTCTCTATATATTTTTCATTTTCAGGCGTGGCAATCATGCCATTTAGAACCTTGCCAATAGTAGTGATTGATGCCGACAATACAGTTTGGTTACCAGCAATTCTCTTGTCTCTTTTAAGACCATTCTCATTCATAGCCGCTGCTACTTCTTCGTTGAGAATTGGTGGAACTAGCAGGCTACAGTTCTTTGGAGGATTATATTTGGATAATATGTTTGCCTTAGTTTCGGCTTCAAGGCCATTTTGCAAAATGGCAGTCCAACGCTTGGTTAAAATTTCACTGAACACAACAGTAGTGTTGGCTGGCGACGCACCTTCTTGACCTAGGAGTCCCTCAATGTGGGCTGGAATGGTGTTCTCCACCGGAACTTCTTCAGAGGTAACCATTGGGATGTGAGATATCTCATCCAGCTCTCCCTGCCCGATTTCATTTGGTTGGGTGTCGGCGCGAGGTGAACTATTACGACTGTATTCTGAGGAAGATGGTGATCTGTGACGTCGAGGCGTCCAGTTCCTTGGCGTGTGGCTGTGGCGGCTTCTTGAGCGTGCTCTGCTGGAGCGATTTTCGTAGTCATCTAGGTAGCAAACAAATACCTACTGTTAAATTCGAAACTGTTAATCCATAGCTAACCTCTCGTGAAAGCTTTTAGGGTACAGTCGAAATGCCTTGCAGCCTACGACAATGCCATCGGCTAACCTCTCGTGAAAGCTCTTAAGATGCAGTCGTATTACTTTACATTGCAAACGGAAACTGTCATCGGCCAACCTCTCGTGAAAGCTCATAAGATGCAGTCCGACTAAATATGGCGGTACGTAGTTAGCGAAAATTTCAAATTCAAATAGTTTTGTTACACACAAACCACGGCTAACCTCACGTGAAAGCTCAAAAGTGGTTTTGTGCTATTTGAAGTATTAGGTTTTAAATGTATTGTACAAGAAATCTTTAAAACCATGTTGGAACATACAATTTCTGAGAATTTACTTTAAGTAATAATAAGTAGGTATCACGAGAAAACTTACCGGCGTGGTCATGACGACTCCTCTTGTTCAAACGCTTTTCCAGGTCTCGTAAACGTTCACTTAGCTCGTTAATAGCCTCATCTCGTTTTCTCCGTTTGTTTTTTCCCATTTTATCAATAATTTTTACTAAAAAGATTATATTTCGTGCACAGCGCGCGGCACAAAAAAGTACAATGAACATGACAGTTATCCACAGAGAACACATAGACGGGACCATAGATTATCAAATATTTTTTTTGATGAATGTGTTCATCTTTAAAATTGTGATACAGCGAGTAGTGCGAAGTACGAACTACATAATAATAAATGAGGAGGAGATTACGAACATAATCACATTCAACGTCAAGATACAACCGATAAATCAGCGCTGATTGAAATAAATGGCAAGCTCACTATGGCCCTATGGAGGATAAATATGTACCATGTATTTGCAGTCAACATGTCCTAGTATATTCTCATTTTGGAATAGTTAACTTATGTAGTGTCTGTTTACGACGGTACAGCACTGTCTTTCATAAATCATTATACAAGAACCTTGTTTTAAATTTAATGTGACCCTATTACAAGGTACAAGCGGAAAGATTTATAAGCGGTTACGAAAAAGGAGATCAAGACTGATCAAGTAATAATTTACACCATGCTAACGTTACCGATCGGGGTAGTAAAGCAAAGCACGAGCTTTCTAGAGCGTGACTTGGTAAATAACAAAACAGAATCGCCGCAAGCTAGGTAGGTAGGGAACGAATCCATTTCGCCAATGAGGAGCAAGTGGAGTGGCGATGACCGCAGTTTTGTCCCTCAAGTGATTCAAATCATATCTGTGCTTCTCGCTGATTTGCTATACACTGACAACTACGAGTATTAAAAGTAACGATTCCGAGAAATCATAAAAGCAAATAGCTAATACGATTTTCTAAACGAAAAACAGTCTGATACACTTCCACTGTTTAATTGGCTCGTTAAGCTCGGTTGTTATTTCACGCCTATGTGTCAGTATAGCAATTTAGGATTGCACAAATCTACTAATTGAACACATGAATGAACATTATTATCTGCTACAGTTTCTGGCTTCAAAAACAAGTGCTAGTTCTAATAATAAGTGTTTGTACAACTTTATGACTCACTTTGCTGGAAACTAATGCACTCTACTCGTACTTGACGATGAGATATTTCAAAAAGGGTTATCTATAGAATGCGATGGTTGATATTAATTTGAGTAATCTTCGATACCTGCCTGTGTTACGTTGAGCAAGTCTTTAATATAAGCGGTGAATAAAGTTAAGGGGCGTCTCTACAATTTCAAAGACATAATGAGTAATGAATAAAGATATGTGTACAATCGCCTGTAAAGGACAGTTGACCACCCGTGTAGCTGCCCCCGCCTACCTCCCGAGAGCAGACGGCTCAAAACCCACATAACCTGTCACGAGCCGGCTGTGGTCAGCAATGGATGGACACGCTTCGCGGTAATCGAAAATTATTAATGCTTAATTACTGTATGAGCACAATCGCGCCACTCGCACTCCGGCGCCGCCGCTTGTTATCATTTATTGAGACCTAACCCGTTTCCATCGCATATTGATTCTATGTAATGACTTTATATGGTAACACGGGTGTTCTGTTACGAGGTGTTTTTAATGTAATAGCAATTATATGTCGCCACCGCGGCGTTATTTAAAACCTAATGTAAATGGTATAGGAATGGCAAAGCGCTTATCAGCTTTTCATGAAAGCAAACATACGCAGAGACATCGCGAAAGGTAAGGTTTACAAGTAGGTAGGTACCTAACGGTGCGATGACGCCCATAAAAATCACAAAGCATTTATACTGATACAGTACCTACCTACAAAATCATATACAAATAACTGTTTAAAATGAAAATGTGCGTCCCAGCAATAGCAATATACGAGTATTATGGTTCCAGTGAGTTTAAATGAATATGAGACGCTAAATTTCTCTATAAAAGACCGCTTCTTACCAGAACACTTTGTGAGACTATTGGTATTCATGAATATGCTAATTTCAATAGAAAATACTGTTGCCTTGTGCCGCTAGCTTAGGACCAGATAATCCAAAACGAAGTAAAAGCTTCCGCAGAATGTTAGTGCGACAAATAATAAGAGAATACTAATATAACATCGTAATTCCACGTTCTGTAGCGCCTGCATTCAGTGTAAGGAAATATGTATTACATTCAGATGTTAAGTGGTAAGAAAGTAGAAACAAGATTATATTATTATAATATTCGATAGTGACAAAAAGACAAAGCAAATGTTTAGGACGTCAACTCCCTATCAACGTGGTTATTGTTTTTTCAATACATTAATTTGACTTGAAAGATGTTAAATGTGGTGAGGTGAGAAGAAAACTCTGAGATGCCTTTTATAAAGGATAAAAAAGCGTGGTGCAACCTTAATTGTTATAGGGGAAGGATCAAGACAGAGTGTAAGTGAATAAGGAAACGCCGCTTTTACACTAGAAATAGTTATTCAATCTTCGTATTTTACATAACTCATTGGTATTCATTGTACCAATATTCCAAATGTGACAAGAAAGCGGCGGCACTCGACAAAATGGTTAAATTATGTTTGCACAGACTATACAAATCAGACTGCTATCACAAACCGTACTCATTATACGCCTTGTGACATTATAAATATACCAGTATTATGATAGACGTCTTAGTTAAATAATTTCTTTGCACTCCACATAAACATACAATATTTGCTGATGCATACCTTTATTTTCACCAGTAATAATGGGTTCAATAGGTACCTTGAAGAAAAAATATCATAAGAACTGTTATAAATTTTAAATTAATTTTAAAATCTTTTCAATGTTAATGAAATACGAACTGTGAAATATTTTTTTAATACGGCCAAAGAGCCCTAATTAGACCTTAACACAGGCAATCCCGTCAACTCAATCAAAATGAAGGCACCTGCGTGCGCGCACACACTCTCCTCGCTATCACAGACTGGTGCTGATAGCAAACATTAATCGACTCGACACCCATCGAAGGGAAAGTCAATTTATGTAACTAAACGTAGCAATAGAACCAATATTGATTAAGATGATCGACGAAGATTCGGATTCTTCAAGCATGGACGTGACGCAATGTAGACAAGTGTTTAAAACACACAAGTACCCCGCGTACTTACAACATGCGACATCATTTCTCTATAAAGCGCCGGCCATAAAGAACGTCTTCTTCTTTTAATTAACATCTAATCAAGGGCTTCATTTAGAAGAATCTAATACACGATTTACGAGCGGTGAGAGACCAACTTTCTCACGTGTTGCTGACCAGATTCAGCGCACCTTATTTTATGGCATCTAATCATTTCATCTTAATTCTTAGAAAGCTCTTTTCTATATGTATGTATAATGTATGTTTGTAGGTTGTTCCATCTAGTTGTACAGCATCTGCAACCAGAGCTGCTACCTGATGTTTAATGATAATAACGTTATCGTAATTGCACCAGTTCCATAAACTGAGTTTCATATGGGTTTTTTGTTGATGGTTTAACTAACAAAATAACTAAATAAGTACTCAGCTTCAGGCATTAAATACCTTAGATACATCATAATTAAATCGTTTTAGGCTTTACGAAAACTTTAAAAGTCGCAAATGAATGAAAATCAGAAAGATAAACCAAAACAAATAGAGAGCTCAACACAATATTGAACACTTAAATGGAAAGCCGCTGAAAATTTCAGTAATGAAAGGCTTCAGTGCGAGGGCGGGCGGGGAGGTGCGCGTACGCACGCACGAGGCGTGTTCGGCGGGTCGGCGCGGGAGCCGGCCGCCAGAGCCGCTGCGGAAGCTGCGGCAAGCGCACCTGTTGCAAGACCCCGCGCCCCGCGACGACAAAAAACCCTACGCGAAACACGTGTATTTACTTCGCGATTTTATGCCCAGTGACATGAGTATCGGTGAGAGTTCAGTGACAGTGCCCACGGTAACACTCTAGAGGACGCGTCTACAATCTGGAGCAACCCTAGGTCGGTAGCGCAACGTTTTATCTTTCTTATCAAATTATCGCATGTTTTGATTGCACACGCAATATCCGCTGTGCGAATAATATATCTTGTATGAGTTACTTTTATAGTGCATCCTTTTAATTAAAACTACACATCTGTCTATTAGAATATTGCGTGTTCGATTAACTTTTACTAAACTTATTTTCATTACGATAATCTTCTATTAGTTTGTTTTCTAATAATAAAAAAGGAAATGGAAAGTGAAATGAAAGAATTTGTTTTCCTTTCAGCTCATTCCTTTTCATTGATAATGGCCACTGACCAGGCACTCATAATTTGATAAAAATTAAATCTATCCTACCTCGTACCAAGCTTATTTTTTGTTTCATTTTTATCATAATTTGTCTTTGATTAACTAATGTTTACTAACCCATTGTTATCGTACTCATATTATTGACATGGCTGAAGTTGATATAAAACTCAAGCTGCCTTCAATAAACAAGATGCAGATATTTGCAAAAACAATCCGCAAGTTAAATAGTCAGAACAGCAATCAAACAAATTATAATTCACAAGTCTCCATCTATAAATAAATTTACTATCTGGAGCACGTAAATGTCATCAGTGAATAAATAAAACTAGTGTTTACCTATAAGAAGACTGGTAGGTAATGACAAGTAGTACGGTCGGTGGAAGCCTAGGAGGTCTGCCAAACATCGGCGAAGTTACATTACGCGTGTTATCGACAATATCGCCAACGGGGACTGGTTCCTACGACCGCTACGCGCTGCTATGCCGTTTGCGAACATCGCTCTGATCACATTTCGTCCATTTTATACTTTAATCCAAAACAGCGACCTACATAACAGAACATAAAAGTGAACGTGCACCTTATCGAACCTGTAAATTAAATTCAAAGAAGCAACTATTTTCATTAACAACTTTTTAATGTAAAACTTGGTGCGATTAAAATGTCTTCACGCTTGCTACATCGTTAGGATTGATCACGTAAATCGGTGGGCTTATTATGTGACATTAGCATTTAAAGGACCTCTGGGGACCAGAAGCGATTATTAGAGTAGTTTATTCCCATGTGAGACAGTGTGAACGAACCTCAGGAGGAATGGCAGCATAAATCAAGGCATTACCGTCTCGACATTGGTTAACTAGCAAGGCGCTGAACTGGGATATCATAATCGTTCGCCAGACATAACTAACGTTAATTACAAGGAGACATGGCCACTGGCTCCTGAAAGCTTCTCGGAGGCCCGAGGCTATCGTTGCATAACGACGTGGGAAGAGCGATCAAGTGAAGGGCATAGAAGAGTAAACACTCGTTACTGCGCTGATGATTTCATACCGGTCAAGGAAACTCTTAAAGGAAAACCGCAACCTACAAAATTATTATTTTAGCATTAATTAAAACATGTGTGTTGCTAACCCATTAATCCTAAAGGATAGGTATGTGTAATATTTACGTTATTGCATTCGAGATTCTTTTACCACACCACAACATCTAGATTAGGAGTGTTTCACTAATTAAAAGCTAAATATATAGTTCTCATTAAAATGGTGTCCTGTCTGGAGTGCGGATTCACTGTATGATTTAGAAACGTCAGGGTAATTGGATTTATCGTACGAACACTAACAGACGAGTTTCGCCTTAACCTTTAAAGTTGCTTTAATTCTTATTGATTCGCTGGTAAATGTCGAATCACAGAGTACCTGTAAGCAATTAAGAGATGATCAAGGGCTCGCCTTGAGCATCTGTTGGGTAAGCCCTTCCGAGGGAGTGTGCGCGTGCGTTCAACTGTTCACTATTTCGAACTGCATAATCACTGGTTACTATTTAGAACTACTCAATCAAATAACCGCATCTATGATAAAGCTCTTCGATGTAGTCCGTGCATTTCAAGTAAATTGATTTAAAACTAGTACTCAACCTCTAGAACGTGTTCGTGAATGTTATGTTGATAAGTTACTGATTAAGTAATAAATCAATCAAATCAATATAAAAGTGTTCTTGTATAATATTCAATTATACGATATACTCTGAAACAAAAATTCTTAATCAATTACCAACAAACTGACACATATGCCTGCTTGTGATATTGGTGCAACCTTTCAAAAAGAGGAAATTCACGTTCAGTTTGTATATGTAAGCGAATTCAATATGCTCGGTACCGAATATAATTAAAGGCTATAAATTATTATGTTCATACGCGAAGCATACTCCTGTCAGGCAGGAGTCGAGAACTTAATGGACTTTCGCTTGCAAGTATTAATTCGTAAAACATTTTGAAAGGATACGAAAAAAAATATTTGTGTTGGACTTTCTCCGTCCTTGCTGTAATTTAACTATAAAAATGTAGGTACTTGTACTATATAAACCTCGCAGGATTGTAAAAGCTGACAAAAAAGTTCCAAAAACCCTGAATTGCTACTTTATCCTTACAGTATGTGTTTCCTTCTACAAAATGTACCCAGATTATCTTTCTTTCTAATTTTTGAAATTTTCGTGTCTCATTATTTGTTACAAAACTCCTCCAAAACGACTTTACCGATTCTTATGAAATTTTGTGTGTATAACCAGCAGGTCCGGGAATAGGACGTTAACTAATAAAAACAATAATTTGACTAAATAAAACTAATAAATTTATTCTAAGGCGGAAAGAAGTTTGCTGTGGCAACCAGTAACACCACGTTAATTAGGGTTAACCAGGATGAACTCATTTAAATCACCTATTGCAAACCATGTTAACTTCAGAATCTAAGTAAAAAATGCGTCTTTTTCCTGTTTAAGCTACCTATAAAATCTATTTTTGGTTTGATGATTCCGTCTTGAAAATCAGCAGTACCAAGGCAGATTACTGTTCTGCGACTTCGGCGGTCTCTCCAGTTCTGAAGCCATAGCGCCGGATAGCGTCCTTCCCCAGGTCTGTTCCGACTTCCAGTATCGATAATCACTCGTAACTAGTCGTGACGGTGAAATAGATCGGATTGTCATGCACAAAGTGAACACATGGTGAATATCATGGCCGCATGCAAAGAGATTTAAAATACTATAGTATAGAGTGGGCATGTCAAGGAAATGTCATAGAAAAACTTTGATCCCATGTCTTAGTAACGCCATCTAGAATAATATATGAATTTTGGAGTGGCAGCGGATCGTACTACAAAAAACTCATAGACTTGTATCCAGCAGGACACACTTTTTCGGACGAAAATTTTGTTCGTGATGTCCGGTCTATAGGTATTGAATGTCTTTGGCCGCATGTAACGAAAACAATTGGAACTCCCACAATTCCCTTAAACTTAAGAAAGAAGATTTATAATACAATGGTAAGACCTGCCTGTTTTGTATGGATTACAATGTTGGGCCACAAAAGGGAAGAATGAAGTACAGTTGCGAGCAGTTGAGATTAGCGTTGATTAAAGCAGGAAACATTCCCGTTTCTTTCCCATTTCGTTGTTTTATTCAATGTTTCATTGGAAAGTTTCGAGAATTTATATTAGTATATTATTATCTTTCATGTTTTTATTTTAATAAAGCCGAAAAAAACAGAATAATATGAAAAAAACGGAAGGGTTGAATAAAAAAAAATATAAGTGTGGTAGGAGACCTCCCATGTTTTCTTTATTTTGTATTTTGCCTATTAAAATATATTTCCATGTCAAAAAAACCTGTTTTTTTTTTCAACTTTTCAAAACATTAACAGAAACATTCGAAAAAATCCTAATTATTTTCTTTTCTATAAAACATGCTAAAAAACGGAAAAAACACAGATTTGTTATTTTCATGAAAAAGAAAACAAAATGTTATTTTCGAAATTTTCAACGCTAGTTGAGATGAGGATGCAAAGAGTCATGAGTGGCATTACGTCAATAGATAGAATAAGAATTATGTATGCAAGAGGAAGTCTGGAAGTGGTGCCTATGACCGATAAGATGTTTAGGAATCGGTTGTCAAGGTATGGGCATGTGAAGCAAAGAAATAAGTACCATATTGTGAGAAAAGCTTTGAGGATGAAGGTGGAGGGTTACAAAAGTAAAAGAAGACCAAAGACTCGATAGATGAATTGTGTGAAATATGATATGGCTATGAAGAAGGTGACTATTGAGATGTATGTAAGAAGAAAAAAAGAAGCCATGTTGCGCTGACCCCAAATAAATGGGGTTAAGGGCGGGAGGATGATCATTCGGAAAATCGCCTGTCAAACAACAGCCTGAAAGCCTGCTGCAACTGTATTAATCCAGGTCGATGTAGCACGGTTAACGGTTATAGTCTTTTCTGAATGTAGGTATGTCTTTGTCACGTTAATAATATAATCTAAAACGAAAATAAATATTTAGTATAACCGGCGTAGGTAGGGGTGTTAACTTTCCGAAATACTTAAAATATTTCTTATGTCAAAGAGCGAAATGTTTAAATTAGTTTTTTTTGCAAAACGAAAAATTATTTCTAAAGATATGTAGTTTATATTTTTTTTATACACGTAAATAACTACATATTTTAAATAATTCTTTAAAGCTTTTTTTCTCTGTTTTAGCCACTTTGCAATCACAAACCCCAAAATACTCTCAATTAATGCTAAATTGGCAGAAATGTATTCAATTAAATTCAAAGTCAGACTTAATTCACATGGAGTATTTTAGCGGATTCTTTTAACATGTACGTCTTGGGAAACCTAGGATCATTTGTCCAGTACTCTAACTCCATATTAGAGTGCGTTTGGCAGCCCTACGTGCTAAGGTGGGTCGAGCTTATGATAATGAGTTAGCGCAGCATTCTGTGTGTACTGCACCACTCAATTATTTACACGATAGCAGTTATTACGAATAACATAACCTACCCTAAGTTGTTGGTTAGTATTCAGTGGCAGCTATTATTGTTAATGAATGCAGCAACCCGTGTTCTTATAGTGTACTATTAAATCGGGACGTATGCATATCAACGTAAGTAAACACGGCAAGTCGGCAGTGCTCCCGGCCTCCCGGCACACGAGCACCTTGTATTTGTTCTTCACAAATAAACCTCCCGGCACGTCCCCAAGTGCGGTATACATAATCACACAAACAAGGACAAGCGCCTACTTGTTACTTACACTTTTAATAAAAAAAACCTATGCCACACATGCTATTTTAGATCATCCGTATGGTAGGGTGAACTAAATCTAAATAAAAAACTAATAATCCTCAAGATCAAAGTTGCAAAACTGACCTGTTCAGCATTCATTTATATTCAAGTCGACGTAAACTTGAAATATTACGCGTAAATGGAAGACTAGATGAATGATGACATGTTATAGGCACGATTTTGCAGCCTATATCTATGTGAAGACGAAACTTTGTTTTCTTAACCTCCATCCACACTTCCCGCGTGTATCAGTTGCGAGACGGACGAGAGAGAAAGTACCAACGTACATTTCGTAACTCCTTCTTTTGAAACAAGTAAGAAAATCGAAAACTAAGTGTTATTTTGTTAAACAACAGCATAAATATCCATAAAAAGATATCAATACAGCCATCAATAAAAATGCTAACGCAATTTAGGCGCGGTACTTAATGATATTATATTTCTTGAGTACATGGTGTTGAATATTACATAACTACATAAGACTTGATAGCAAAACATATTACTGTGAATGGGTATCAAATGAGAATTCAGAAAATAGCTTTGTAAATAACAACTATAACAGCAAAGATATGGATATTTGTAACACCTACGATTTTTACTTCAATGTTAGAATCGGTTTTATCGCCACGAAGATGTTGATCATCAATACCGGTCCGGCAGACAGAGGGAGGTCCCGCGGTGAGACACTCCGTCATCATTTATTTGCATGTGAAGCGCAAAATGTCGCCGCGAGATAATTCCAACTAATGTGTATTCAATGCGAATCATCACCATGCTAATGTCGTAATTAAGATAGTATCGCGATCAAGCCGGTTTGCAAACGTCTACCTTCAAGACAGGCGCTACGAAAGGCATTGGTTTTTGTATCGAACTCAGTAATTTTATGAGAAATTTAACCCGTTACTATGATTATAATCACTATAAAATTAGAATGTCAGAATATTTTTAAAAGCCAAACAGTTTTCTAGCTACTTACTTACTTATTGACGTGATCCTTAATACCTTGGCCTTTCTAATAAGATTCCAATCCTTGATATTATTATATTTTTGAAACAAAAGTCAGAACATCACACATTCCAAAACCATTAATCATAAACTTTCCTGATGGTAGCACTTACATTTAGAACACATTATCAGTTTTGTTTCTTCAAAATTTTATGGGGCATTGTTAAAAGTTGTCTCTTTACCACAAAGCCTTAACGTGGAGACATTGAACCTGGCTGAGTGGTGACCTCCTTGACATCGGTTACACACACTCGCTACAACCAAACTATGATTCAACATTTCTAAACAATTCCTTTCTGTCTTAGCTTTGCATAAGTAGTGATGATATCAGGCCCAAAAAATAATAATTTCCATTCTAAGAATGTGAAAAGTTTTGAAGCTGCTTAGCATTTAATTTTCCAAAAACGTTACTTTTATTTATGATAATGTCTAATCGTATCAATATGAAATCATGCACTGAAGTGGCAATAAAGCAAAGGGAATTAAACGTACTTTATTGACTATGAAGACCTGTTTAACTAGATTGGATCAGATAAGAAATCAATGGTCACGGTACTATTAGGCAATGTGTATTGTCTTGGACAGATGCAGCTGATTAGAATCAGTGTTGGGAGCGGCACGCGCCGCCATGCGCCAGCCACGGCCACTCTCTGGCGTAGAGTGGCTACAGTTGCGCTTTCGCCTGGGCATAGCGGCTGAAATATGCAGTCCCGATATTACACAATACATTTTGTAAGCGTCACTCCCGGGACATTTAGCGGTATTTAAGTATTTGATAAGCAGATAAAACATGTCAGCGCTTGCTTAAGTTAAAATAATTCAAACTTTCATTTCTATTTATTTTGTGAGATAAAAGTTGAGAAAACAAACACAGAACAATGTTTGGTGAAGGTGACGTAAAAGTTACTATTTCGTAGTTATGAAGTATTTGTAAATACATAAACTTACTAAAGATATAGGTAGGTAACTGAATGTTAAGTAAGATATATTGAATGTTGGATAACTTCCCTTGAGCTAAACTTGCACGTAAGACAGGCCCTTTCCGAACTTTATTACCATGTCATGATTCTTTTCATTAGATATGATATTAGAACAAACCAATTTCAACATCAATGATAATATCGTTTACAACGTAATAAAAAAAACAAGTAAACGGTAGCAGTCACGCAACAACATCGTTTTTCAATTTACCATCAGGTAAAATTTGAATAATTATGAAATTATCTAACAGCGGCGCCGCCACTTCAAAATGTATCTGTGTAAAATAAGAAAGATAAGAGTGAAGCATTAAAGATAAATTGCACCTAAATTTCGGATAGTTCATTCGGAAAATGTGGACTCTGCCAGCAACTAATTGGCAGCCGGTTTACGCGAGTGGTCGCCGCGCCGTCTGTCGCCTCAGTAACCCACTTACGAAGACGAACAACAGAAGCAGATGACACAGTAGCCACACTATAAGGACTTGGCTTAATGCGCACAACAAACGAACACCTACATCCTCAACTTTCCAACTTTCTATGTGTAGCTCTCCCAGCTATTTGTCATAACCTTTTAACCGCAACCAATGTTAGCGAAAGATTAAAAAAAAAGCGTCAGGTTAGTTACGGTGACACGACATGCCGCGCATGCGTCTCTCATTCTTAAAAATGATTCAACTATCGACAAGATTCTGGAAACGAGGACAGTGAAACGACCTAACGCAAACTGATAACGTGGTCTAGGAGCACTCGTAGCTATCTCTAGGTACATTAACACAGTTCGCTGTTGTTACTGCAACAGAACAAACACAGTGCTTAGAGCCCAGGGCTACCCACTACTGCGGGACGACAAATTCGGCGTCGTTAGCGTCGCCGGTAAAAAAATAATATATGTCATACATATACAGGGTGTAAAAAGACCGATCACATAGCCGATAACCACACATTCTGTTCATAACTTTAACCAAAAAATAATGTTAGGAAAATCCTTTTTTTATGTTTAAAAAAGAGATGATTTTTATTGCGCGCATTGCATAGTGCGACAACGCAACGCAACTTTCGATCAGTTGAGCGTATGGCCACTCGCGCTTGGTCGTTGACCCGACCGGCCCGCTGGTTTAGTATCCATTGCATTTTTGTAACTTCAAATGCGTAATTTGTTTTGAAAAATCGATAATTTTGATAATGTTTGTTTGGAAGAAAGTTTACTAATGAAACTTGGATTACAATTTTGAAAAAAAAAAACGAAAAAAAAAATTGCACTTTGACCTTCAATATCTCCAAAACCAGTGAATTCTCAGGTATGTTCTGGAAGAAAAAAACTATCTCAGTGATGGTTAGAATATGTAGTTTTCGTTTACGTTAAGGGTCTTTTTACACCCTGTATAATATTTAAGATTAAGTTAAAGCAATTCACTGCAATAGCCCATTGATTACAAATGCAATTGATTGTCTAATAAATCCAAATCCAACTGTCACGACACATCGCCAGGAAGGCCCTTTCCTACGTAGCACTATCATTTAACAATCTGGTTAATTAATTGAAACTACATAATTGGGACAAGCATAATTTAAAGGGTCCAAAGCAGTCATTATGTTGTTAAAAATTGAATGACGAAGGAACTTTAAGCCGCATTGAGTTGAGCGCAACGGGTCTCATTGAGGCTTCTTTTTTTTTGTTCTTTATCTCTGATGAATTGAGCACAGAGGTTATTTATTTTAAATGGTGACTCATATGAAATTGCAACATGAAGGCAAATTTATAATGAGCTACCCGACGACATTCCTCGAAGGCCGCGTAGACAGGTAGACAGGTAAACTTTGCTGAGTTGAGTCTGCGACTCCGCGCCCAACAATGTGATCACGACGCGGGCGCAACCAGTAGGCACACACAGCTACTTTTGTAATGACACCGTATTGATAGAGTCATTTAACTGAATATTTATTACATGTAAATGCTAACAAGTCCAAATGATTTATATCGATTATAATTTCTACGTTCTTTACCGGCTGACACGAAAAGATATAATTTATTGACACTTCTTTCTGGCTACTTAATCGGTACGCCCATTTCCTATTTAAACTAGAGGCTTCGTGTGTTTAACCTTGTTTTTGTTGCCTTGCTACTGCGGTTAATAAAATTTATTTGGAAACTTCATTATTGTGGCAACAATAAATTCTAGAGGATTTGACTGCGTCTACTGATCTGCTATTTATCTTGATTAAGTTTAGCGACATTTGTGAGATTTAAATGTCGGCGACTGAAGTTAGTGTGAGCATATGACGTAATCGTAATATAAATAGAGCATTTAGTTCCTACACAGCTAATGACCCAGATTTCCATTCAATCGTAGCTCACATCTTTCGCAGGGTGATCGTTAAATTTTGCACAAACGTAAAAGTTCATAAGCAAAGCTTGTGAAAATCATAAAGCATACTTATCGGTTTCGCTTCTGTCTGCTCTACTTAGTCAACTGTTATTTGGAAAACATATTATGAAAATGTAAGAACACATTCAAAGGATTTAGGAAAGTTTAATAAGAACAACAAAGGGACAGCCAAAATAAAATTAACAGACATGAAGCAATCTCGGTGGTCCACGACTCCACGGTTTCATTATTTGACGCACAACAACAGCGCACGTATCACGGAGTTCCATACAAAAAGTAATAGGACATCCCCTTTCCCTCTACATTTTAATTTAACAACGGAAGCCGCGTGACTCGACAAGAAAAGAATCAGATTAATTTCACCGTTGTCCCGCCTGACGTGACCGATCCGTACAAATAAATTGTTCCAAAACATCGGAGCCATTAAAGCATGTAGACAAAAGGGGTAGAGAATGCTGCAACAAAATAAACGTGATCTCACCAGGAAACCCGTCCACAATAGGACGAGAGAAGGACGAAAAGGCCAATGACTTTGTAAAAACAAATATATCTCTATTAATCCCATCTCATACAAAGCTAATTATGTCTGTCTGATGCATGCCAGTATTTACATAAGAACTTAACATTTAATACCTGGCTAATTATAATAATTAGCATTATTTGAAGTGGTGATATTAATGAATGTCATTTAGGTTTAATGCGTACCAATAAAAGCAATGAAGGCGTATAGCACCTGGAAGTGCGTGCTGTAGCCGCGTTGGCTCGCCTCCAGTTCCACTGAACTTTGACAACTAGCTGCGGCGGTAAATTGCTGTAACACATCCGTCTGCCGCACTTGTATACGCAACACAAAACTCTTCCAACGTGAAAATGCATTTCAGGAAATGACATAAAACGCGTCGCACGTCTTTGGACGGCATTTTGTCAACAGGATATCAATGCGCTTTACATCATAATTAGGTAGAAGAAATACTTTTTGTTGCGGTTCTGCATTCCCAGATCGCATGTTTTCAAGTGCTGCGAGGGCGACGCACTCCACGAACGGACATTCCTTTTCCCTTTCTGAATTTCGATTGCCTCCAGGTATGTAACAGGAACAAAAATATAATGACGGGGTTTCGTCAATTGATCTCATACAACAATATTTCTTTCCGAGTTGTCGTGACATGTTCAAGTATTGTGTTCAGCTCGGGAGCGTGTACTTTCTTTATCGATTTTTAATCATGCGGGACGCCCTTCCATAATGCTTCATTAAAAGAAATTGGTGTGTCGTCATTCACTCCATCATGATTTAGCTGTCATTGATCACGTCAGCGTCGGTATGAATACTCGATGCGCCAGTAAATCATGATAGCCGTTATATGCGATTGCTTAGACATCTGATTTAAAGTCAATTAATAACGATACTGATCTATTTCTTTTCTATGTCGACCCGTAACGAATCGGACGGTTACCAAAAGTAGTATGACTACGTGACTACTAGGTAACGAAAACGTGAAGCTATTTGACATCATTCCATCGTCGCATTTATGAATAAATATACAAATATCTAATGAATGATAGATCCTCTGAGTATGTGTGTTGGTAATCCTGAGTTAAACTCGCACAATGTATCTTCAGAGTCATTCAAACTAGACACATTCAAATGAGTAGAACATCCTCTTTGAGCTACATATTAAAAAGATACAATCGCGTAGAACACATAAGACTGACGTTATAATAGCGGACGTATTGTGATTACGTAGGCACATGGTGCATACGGGAGGAGGGCTGAGGTTGATGAAAAGCTGACCTCAGTAGTGTGGGCGTAGCTAGACAATGATAATCCGACATACCGAGGTCCACGAACTATACCGGAATGCAAATAAATAGATGCTCATGAACAGGACGGGCCCGTACACCTGTCGCTGATCAGACAAATAAACAATGCACGTCATGCCGCGACCTACGCGACGGCGATAGCACGGATCTACCATTATACAGCCATCAGCATGAAACACTAGCTAATGTTTAACATATCTCCACACATTATAAATACAGAGGAAACATCTTTATTGTTGCAAAGTATTAAGAACTTACCGTTTAAAGGTGCCTACTTACATAAAGCAGCTATAGTTAAAGTAAATAAGTGATTTAACTTTAAAAGAAATTCACAGACAGAGACAAAACGCCGGTAAAAATACTTTGCTTAAGCGCTTGTCACAATCCATTTTGGTAGTATTTAACAGCGTGTTTGCAAAGAACAATGCATGCCTAACACGAAGTAATAAGTTTCTGTGTAGTCATCTTGCATGGTTGTAAGCTTTTCGAAAACCTTATAAGAAGAAGAAGTGCTGCAACCGATGTGCAATCAAGATAATTCAGATTAGCATCATATATCAATCTTCTTTAAAAAATACGGATGATAATGAAGTTCAGTGGTGGATAAACACAAGTCATCGTAAATTCGTTTATAGCACAATTCTGACAGTGACACATATATGGGATTTTGCCCTATATTATTTGTGTCCACCACGTTCGAACTGTGCGCATGCCCAAAGCGGAGATGTGACTCAAACGTGTGAAGCTACACCAGACACAGACACCGATATTTTAGGGATATATTTATTGCACTTTAACTAAGTAGGAGTTAAACTATGGCAACATTTTTTTATATAGGTACTAAATATGAAAATAAATCAACGGTGGGCTTGGCGTGGTGGTAGTAGGTACTGGTAGTTTCCCGGAAGAACTGTGATGATTACTAGCAAACATAGATGCAACCAGGACCTTAAATAACGTATTTGTTTTGTTGAGTAATGAAAAGCTCGTCAGTAATTTCACCGGCAGAAAATTTCTGCCGGTGAAATTACTAATATACCTACTAGATAGGTAAAGGTACTGGTAGTTTCTCTGGCAAGTACTAGTGGTACTTCCAAACATAGAGATAATCAATTTATTTCTTCTAAGAATACTATGTGTGTCTGTAATAAATTAATAGTCTAAGCATCGCCGTTTTATGTATTTTGTTACTGGTAGATAATATAAAGATAATTACTTCCCAGCAATAACGTACTCAGTTTAATTAAAGGATAAAAGACGTATATAAGTACTTCGATAAAGGTTCAAATGCAATCACAGTACCCGCTTTAATCGATTTGTGTGTAGTTGTAAGGTGAATAAACGTACCTTTAGGAAATTACTTTAGCGAAGTCGTATTCGTATGCTTATAAAGAACCGCTTTACAGTTTACTGATATCAATGACCCCGCCACGCGAGTGCCGCACTGTTTGTTTAGCATTACAGAACATTTTCATACAAAAGCCTTCACGATAGCCGTCCACGACGGTATCTTAACGAGACAACGTTAAGTAGGTGTTAAATCGTAAATCATACAGTTTTTATTTTCGCTAGATGCGAAATGATTTGTGTCGCATATGAATTGTTACGTAATTATTCGTATAAATATTTTATGTAAAAATTTTCACAATACGAGTATAATAGATGAAATTCCACAAATGATGGACTAAGTTTAAAAATTAAGAGCCGGCCCACACAACATTAAGCTTATTGATATAGCCCATGTTACATTTTAGACGCCATATTAATGAATTATCGACTCATTTGACCTAATGAAAGGTTTATGAGACGATATCACTTAACAGTAGACGTTTGTGGAATTAGTGTGATGTTTTATCTTCTATGATATGGTCTCCGATGGAGAGAAATTAATTATACAGCGTATTAGCTGTGAATCTATGACATTGGTTATAAATAAAAGCAGAAACATTTTTGTAACAAATTACTTAACTATATCCCACCAAAAACATTTCATGTAAAATGTTGCCAAGACGACCACTTATGCCATACATTTTTACTGATATTTAGAATTTGTGAAGTTAGGGTCGGTAGACTAAGGCCGTGCAGATTCAGAAGCATGGCTCTACATAAGATCTGATATCTTTTTCACAGGGCAAACCTTATGTGGTTTGTCTTGGCAACATTTTACATGAAATTTCTTTGGTGGGTTTCCGTTATTTTTGTAAGTTGCTAGCCAGTCTTTTTAGTGTTTATTTTTTTCTTATTTTTGGGGGTGTATTTCTTGCACATCAGCAGTGCCGGTTTTCATAGCCCATTATCTGTCTGTGCCTTTTTTCTTTGATGGTTTACTGATTACCATAAGCGATAAATCAGGAGAACCCCCAGATCAAAAGGTAAAGCGGAAACTTTAGACCCCTTTTTAACCAACTTCAAAAAAAGGAGGAGGTTCTATGTTCGTGTGTATGTATTTTTTTTTTTTTATGTATGTTACCTGATTTCTCCGCCATTTGTGAACCGATTCTCGAAATTCTTTTTTTGTTTGAAAGAGTAGACTCCTGAGGTGGTCCCATTTTAATTTGGTGAAGATCTGGTGCTGATCTTTGGAGATATACAACGGAACTCTTCAAAAATAGACGGCAAATCTATCGTGATTGCTGGAATCGCTTGGATGTTTATTGTTTATACAACATCAAGCCTGTATGCTCAGAGGGGTAGGCAGATGTGTTCAATATACCTAGATTTCGACAGTTAGGTATGTTAAGTTTCATTTATTAGGGTTAGATGGATAACCCTATTATAATGACATGTATTGTTAACAATTAATAATATAAAATGAATTCATGGCAAATGTTTGTATGGGAACAACTAAAAATAGAAAAATAAAAAACTTTTTTACAAAAAATAAAACCGACTTCAAAAATAACACTAAACGGTGTAAAATAACTCTAAATTCGGAAGTCGGTGGCCCATCAAGAATAAGACAAAAGTACCAAAGCCACAGACTTCCTAATTTAGAGTTATTTTACACCGTTTAGTGTTATTTTTGAAGTCGGTTTTATTTTTTGTAAAAAGTTTTTTATTAAGAAAATTGTGTGCAGGGAGGAAGGTGAAATTTAGAAATACTCCACATAAACTTTCAGTCGAATTTCAACTACTGAGCGACTACTGGTATCAGTCGTCACCGTGGTTTACTTAATAAATCAGCCTCAATTTAATAAAAGCCTCGTGCTTAGTAAAAATGGGTTCCTCATCGATATATATGGAGAGATGACAGCGATTCAACGAAAATACAAAAAGACGCAAATGCTTACGGAACAGATAAAATAACTTCACTTCGTTCGAGACTACTGAGACAAAAGTCAGCCGGAATAATTTAGTTTCTACATACAAAGACCAGAGGTCCCTACGCTTTATCATAGGTTTTTTTCTGAGAAAACTTCATGAGATTTTTTTTTTTTTTAACTGAACTGCTTTTTGGGACATAGCTGATGATAAACTTGATGAAACTGAACTTGAGTGAATTATATTTAGGAGTTCAGAAGAACCCATATGCATTGCATATTGTTGTGAGACAATCTTCAGAAGCTATATTTTTTATTAACGGTTCACTCAAGTCCCTCACTCCTTAAATATTGACAAAGACAACCAACTTCAACCAAGATCATTGTGTTCCGCAGACGGGGCGATGTTAAGAGCGGCTGTGGCGGTGCTAGCGTGCCTATGCATGGCGCGCGCTGTGCCTTCCGAGCACGGCTTGCGAGCGTACACGCTGAGTACACAGAACCCCAAGGTAAATATAAATACAACCCTGTAAATATCTACTGCATTATACCATCGAAGGATTAGAACAGAAGCATCGACCGAGTGTAAGTTAAGAAACCCACTCGCATGATGCTGATGATATATCCATTATACAAGTGTGAAGAATAAAAGTTCAAACATCTGAAGTTGCGTGCTGTGATTTGCAAGGTCGCATTCTGAGCCCATTCTTGCGTCTTGTCTAAAGTGGCCCTTCTGTACATGACGCTTTTGTAGAACAAGCTTGTCGCGTTTCCAAACATGTCTTTACAATATTAGAGCAAACGGAACATGGAATATGTCACCGACACCAACACTATTCAAATAAAAGCCTGATATTATCGGTTGTCGGTTGTGTCCAACATCTAAATAATAACGGTCAGTAAATAGTTGGAATACTAGACTGAATGAATTTAAAACTTGTTAGGAATTAAGCAATAATGAGAGCCTACGAGCAGCAATAGTCAATGAGAATTGAGTAAGCTACTTGACACGCTAAACTTTAGCGTTAACGACTTAACAAAATATACAATCCAAAATCTCCTCCCAAGTGCACCAGTCAAATATTACCTACGTCCCATATTACGTGCCTGGCAACTGGACCAACATAATTAGTGCAACTACTACTGCAAAGTTGTGCGGTATTAAAGGCTTGCACTAGATTACCAACGAGCATAGAAATAAAACTAAACGCACACTTAAAAAATAAAGGTACGACGCAATGAATAAAAACGATGAAGCGACCGCACGTGTCAGTTATAATTAGTTGATCATTGAAGTAGGTATGTCAGAGAACAAGAGTTCAAACTATAAGAATGAACAGAAAGTAAACCTGGACAAGCAAAACAACAGTACAAGAGTCGAATTCTCTTGACGAAATATAAAGATACGGAACTAACTCGAGTCCTGTTCAAAGCAGGTCACATTTCATAAAACATGGACTATAAACGAGACAGACATTTTATTCTATGATAATAATAAGCTCTCCAACAGACATCAAAACGTATGGCGAAGACTGCCGGAAATATCATAATGTTCTCGTAGATTACTTTCGATAAACTAGTTTATAAATAAATGTATGCCTATTAGAAGCTTAACATTTATTTTGGTAGTGCTTCGCCAGGAGCAAAATAAAGTAGCTTAGAATAATATGTTTTACTATTTAATTGCAGGACATCGCTCGTATACTTTCAAGCATAGAAGAAAGACTTCAGGTTTTAGACACAATAAGTAGCGTTCAAGTGAAACAAGCACGGCGCCTGGATGACATTCAGGATAAGCTAGGTGAGAAATTGAGTAACACACTACATATTACGAAGTCATCAAAATTACTTAATTCTGAGGATATTTACCAGGTTTAAAAGTATAGACGCAAAGATATGAAAAATGCTCTTTCAATATTTCTGTCTCGTCATGATTGCTTGAAACCAATAGATGCATGAACAAACGCTCGATCGCTAGAATTCTACTGAAATATTTACGAAATAATTGCAACAAGGAAACGTAGACATTGTTAAACAAATTGTCTTCGGACAACAGCCAGAACTGCATGAACTCGAACAAAGTAATATCACAACAATACATGGGTATTTTGTTCCGGGAAACTAATGAGTCACGTATATACGGGTTACGGTAGTCTTATTGTGTCATATCCTATTTTACTATGGGTCTACTTCTGCAATATCTGTTGGCGTACATCGCTAGCAATTGAATGAACAAGAGCAACGTACAATTAACTGCTAAAGGCACCGGTTTGGGCCGCAGTGGTATGAATATATTAGCAAATGGACGTCGTACGCAAGCTGAATAGGATACCGCTAATATTCATGTATTTGCTTTCAGATCGCGTGGAAAATACATTGACTTTAAAATTAGAAAGAGCTCAACTAACAGCAGAAAGACTTGAGCACAGGTTACACATGCTGCAAACTAATGTGCAGGTAACTTTTGTTTTACTTCAGAAGGATGTTTTACGCATGGGAAACAAGAATACAAATTAATCGTTATTAATGATTTCAGACCACAATCAAAGAAGGCAGTGACAAAATAGAACGTAGTCAAATGAAGATAGCTGAATTAGCTAGTAATTTAACTACTCATATTATAAACCATAAGCATTTATTGGAAAAGGTATTTATTAAACAAAAGTATTATTAAATAACTATAGTTACCATGGGGATATTCTAAGAGTTCGGTCACAATCAACTAACTTTAATTAAGCTTGACCAAGTGCGATTCTATATTTGGTTGGTGGAATTTCCGAGATAAGCGAAATACTATATTTCAATTATTTTAAAATAATACTAATGAGTCAAGTTGCCATATATTATTATATCGATATACGAATTCCCAAATTTAGCGATATAAAGTTAAAGTTATTCAAGTTTTTGACAAATATTTCCCCCTATATTACAGGTAAACGGTGCATACGCAGACACGTGGCACCGTAGTTTAATATTAGAATCACTGATGAGGGACGGCCTCTCCCTCGTTAACGTGACGAGGAGGGAGCTAGCTGACGGATTGAGATCTCTGGCCAGAAGACAACGGGATGCGAGGATCAATTCTGCAGATTTGGAACAAATCTTTACCCAACAACTTAGCGATAACACCTATAAGATTGATCTTAAGGTATGTTTTGTTTGGAAATGAGCAGTTTTGCTGACTATATAAATAAATCCTTAAACAATAAAATTAAATTAAAAATTTAAAAAACCCCCACCGCAAAAAAGTAAAACATTTAAAAAGTTAAAAATAACACTTTAGCCATGAAATTTTACTTCACGTCGGGGTACCTAGTAAGGAATGTTCCTAGTACTTGTAGGTATGTAGGTACTTACTTTAACGGTACCCCGACGTTACGAAAAATTTCATGGCTAAAGTGTTATTTTTAACTTTTTAAATGTTTTACTTTTTTGCGGTGGGGGTTTTTTAAATTTTTAATTTAATTTTTATTTTAAAATTTTTAAACGCATTAATTTTGTTTTATATATTATACAGTTATGAGAATTTTTCAGTGCATTGTTTGTAGAGTCAAATGGTGGTTAAAACGAATCCAAACACGAAATATCTGCTATTATTTTGTCAAGAGTCTACCTACTGGTGTGCTGGATAGCCTGGCTGTAGCATCAGCTCATCCTGTTGCCATCAGTGCATTGTGTAGAATCAAATGCTGGTTGAAATGAGTCCAAACACGACATATCTGCTAATATTTTGTCAAGTGGCTACCTACTGGTGTGCTGGATAGCCTGGCTGCACCATCAGCTCATTCTGTGGCCATCAGTGCATTGTGTTTAGAATCAACTGCTGCTTGAAATGAATCCAAACACGACATATCTGCTATTATTTTGTCAAGAGTCTACCTACTGGTGTCCTGGATAGCCTGGCTGCAGCGTCAGCTCATCCTGTTGCCATCAGTGCATTGTGTTAAGAATCAAATGCTGGTTAAAATGAATCCAAACACGACATATCTGCTATTATATTGTCAAGATCTACCTACTGGTGTGCTGGATAGCCTGGCTGCAGCATCAGCTCATCCTGTTGCCATCAGTGCATTGTCTGCAGAATCAAATGCTGGTTAAAATGAATCCAAACACGACATATCTGCTGTTATTTTCCCAAGAGTGTATTAGTCTGCTAGATATCCTGACTGCATCAGACCAATTACACCATAATGTTGCTTATTAATATTACACACATGGGTGTTTGAAATTTTAAGACACACATATGTTTTTAAGTAAAGTTAATACCCATAGACGTCTAAAATAGCAGCGGTAGCTAACACAAAAGAGCTGATAACCTTGAAACGGCTGAACCGATTTTGATGAATTATGTCTAAGAACCATCGCAAGAAACCCTGTTTTTAAATAAAAAAAACCGCATCTAAATCGGTTCACCCGTTTGGGCGCTACGGTGCCACAGACAGACAGACAGACAGACAGACAGACACACACACATAGCGGTGAAACTTATAACACCCCTCTTTTTGCGTCGGGGGTTAAAAACAGTAAAACCATTGAAGCATTCAATTCTTGACCTACATGCTCGTTGAATAATTTGTCAGGGAGACCAACAAGGTTGACAATCTTTCATAACAAACAGATTCAACAAAAGCTTTTTTTTTCTTTTTTTTGCAGATGCAAGAACTTTTGGATGCACAAAAGCGTTTCGTGGATTCGTGCCAGCAAGTACAGCAGGACGATCCTAAGCAAGTGACGGATGTGCTGGACAAACTAATCGATTCATTAATTAGACTGTACGTAGTCAATCAATTATTCTCTAGCCATACGAGTCTTTATTTATGTAAATTATGGTGAAGTCACAGACACCATACGTGTAACCATTGGTCAATACGCGGAAACGCTGCAATACTCAGGTTTCTGGAAACCCATTTAATTTTATTTCTTGCCACATATCACGTCAATGTGTGTATAATTATGATTACCTGTTGTTTCTTTGGTAAGACAATTACATACAACTGTTTAAAGAATAATAAAGTATCGTACACACTACGACACTTATAAGTCGGGAATGTTGCCATTGGGGTATCACTGCTGCACTTGCTGCATGACGACTACTGGGATGTTTTGCAGAATTGCTATATTATGTTTTTCAATAATTTTCATATCCGTCACGTTGTTGTGATTTAAAGTAAAAGTAAGTAGTTATGGTTTAACTTTAAGTTATGTTACTCATAGTGCTATTTGTTTTCAGAACATCTTCGACATTC
The DNA here is from genome assembly GCA_921972225.1 of Euplexia lucipara. Classification (NCBI taxonomy): domain Eukaryota; kingdom Metazoa; phylum Arthropoda; class Insecta; order Lepidoptera; family Noctuidae; genus Euplexia; species Euplexia lucipara. The sequence goes on along the minus strand of OV179144.1, from coordinate 7,865,457 downwards.
CATGAGCTTAGGACGATTCAAGATGATATAACAAAGTATGACAGCAGAGTCGTAAAAATTCTTAATGCGACACGAGTACCGCAGGTATTACTAATGAAACACTAATCACTTCCTCGTAATTATCTTGATATGTTGAGTTATCCTTATTTTATTATTTTGTACTACTTATAAAGCTAGATTTTTTTTACATAGTGCTTCCAGTCTTTCGATTTTATTTTAACGACCTGAGATTTTAAAGGTTTTATTTCTTTTAGCACTATATTTTCATTTTTGTAAAGAATCTAAGTGACAGCCGTTTAATATATTTACCCAGACAGACAAATAAAAAGAAAATATTTTGGCATAACATGCAAAGACGAAAAGGATTTTTACTAAACTCTGATGAAGAATCTAGCCAACGTGATTTCAGTTATTTTTTTTTTGCCAATTTCAGGCGGACATGACCTGTCGACGGTTAGAAGGCGCTTTTCGCAATACATCCCACACGATCTTAAAAGAGCACGAACTACGCCAGCTGACAGAGAAATTCGTTTCATTGACGGACCGAGCAGACGCAGCGCTGCAGCGCTTGGAAGCGCATCTGAAAGACGATTCCGACGAACCAGCGCCAGCGTCTGAAGTTACTGCTGCTGCAGACAGACTGCTACAAAAGTTGCAAGGGATCGGGTAAGTGGACTCACTGAAAATAGAGACATGTGTTTGTTAAATAAAGCCGAAAAGAGGCTGTTGTATGTACTCATATGAACAAGTTTTACTCTTCAATGAATGAACACTATTTTCTTGTCGGATTTTGTTTATACTAAAAATGCTGTTGTATCTTTTACGTTTTAATTTGAAGTCCTGCAGTGTGATTGTTAAAATTACTGAGTGAAAATGTAGGTGAAATGGAGGCGAATTGAGCTGTCATTCCATACTATGATACTAATGCAAATCATTGACAGTTCACTTCACTCAAGTTTTCACGAGGTGCCTTAGGTTAGGTTAGGTTAGGTTTAACGGGCAGGTGTCCGCAATTCCACGACCAAGCGCGTATTTTGCGTACGGGTGGGAATGTGCCCTATTCCATCCATCCTAGCTCCTCGAAGAAGGCCAGCAGCGGTTTAACGCTACTGGCGATCTCTCGGAGGGTACCTGACACGAGGTGCCTTTTACTGAATCGACCGGTTGTTAAGTGCAAATACTACCGTAGGTTTGATGCTATCATTGACAAATGACACAATAGGGATGTGGACGGTATATGAATGTCAAAATTACATTTAGTCCATCAGTTAGTTAGGTTATAAAAAAAAGAATACACAAGCATTTTTTTCTTCTATTCAGATTAAGCGCATTATACTTTAGGAGACGCTTTTTTGACCTTATAATTTAGTATAAACTGTACGGGATAGTGACTTCATGCGACATTTTGACTCGATGTATCGGTATGCCGGTATTTTGATTACGTGAAAAAAAAAAAAAATGCGTCGAATATTTTCTAGTAATCTAGATGAGGGACTAAAAACTGTAATTCAGTCCACTAGCCTATTACTTCCCATGGAATGTAGGAAATTGGGACAATATTCAATAATCTGCACCATTTGCCATTACAGCAGTGAAGAATCCGACGAAGAAACCGACTGGGACGACGACGAGGCTGGGTACTTCGGCGACGGCGGGGACAGTGACATCATGGGCACAGACAAGGACATCTTGAGCGGGAACACGGCTCGCAGGACGAGGACCACGACAGTACGCCCGCCGCACCGGCGACATCTGCACAAACACCCTTACGACCGCGGCCCGAACATTAACTACCCCAAACCGTCGATATAAGTTTGTTTTATAAATACTGTAAGAACATATTGGTGTTTTATTTAAAATGAATTTCATGAACCTAACTCGGATAACTGTACACTTTATTTATAACTAGCTTTTGCCCGCGGCTTCGCCCGCGTGGATGTCGAACTTCCGTCCCCTATGTTTTCCCTTTAAGGGTTGAAATTCCAAAAATCGTTTTTTAGTGGATAAGTACTTACTCTTCACTAAGATCACCCCTTCAAGTTTCATGTCTCTAATACCAGCGGTTTGGGCTGTGCGTTGATATATAAACGTAATAATGTTAGCAAAATACTTCCGGATAGACTACTTTCAAAGTTGATCCTTCCGGTATGTATGCATAAAGATTTCTGGAACTACTGACCCGGGAAAGAGCGCAGTACAAATGACCATGTGTAACCGAGACTAAGATCAACCTTCCCAGGCGTATTGATTACAACCGTACCAAGTTTGGTTAAAATCCCTATAATAGTTTTTGAACTATGCGTGCACATACAGACAGACAGACAAAACTTTTACTGATTGCATTTTTGGCATCAGTATCGATCACCAATCATCCTCCAATATTAATTTTGAATATATATTCAATGTAGGTACATAATTATCTACGCAGTGTGTGATAGTCCATTGAATTGTATGGCGAGCGATATTGTATCTTAAGATAAAATATTATAATATCTTAGCCGTGTGCAGCGCCCCTTGGTGAACTTCACTGCTGGCGACGTAACCTACGACAAACTTATTATTTGCGGTTGGTACAGTAGTCGGGTCTAGGGTTCGAACCGCAAAATTAAGTTTGTTTTTCCGGGATAAAAAGTACCCAGTGTGGTGCCCAGGATATCAAAGAATAAGTATACCAAGTTTCATCGTAATCGAACCGGTAGTTTTTGCGTGATACCTGAACATACAGACAGACAGACAGACAGACAGACAGACAGACAGACAGACAGACAGACAGACAAAAATTTTTTTAATCATATTTTTGGGTTCGGTGTCAGTCTAGTAACACCCCCTGCTATTTATTTTTTTGATATTTTCAATGTACAGAAATTTTACTTCTACAGATTTATTATAAGTATAGATGTACAAACGTTCAAGGCACAAGCAAAAGGTTGCCAGGCCCAAAAAATTAAAGCCGGACACAGATACATACTAAGCCTTATCAAGTGCCTGTCTTAGTAGTCAGATGTGAAACACCGACCCCACCTTCAAGTTAAAAAATGACGCGTAAAGTGTTTTTTGAACCTATTTACAGAAACAAATATCATTTATCAATGACTGAATCACTGCTTACCATCAGGTGGGAACGCAGTCAAGTACTAGTTTATACGATACCGTATAAAAGGCCGGTTATTTTACCTTGAAAGCCTGACTGATTGGTAAAAAAGAAAATTAAAAGACTTACTGTATTTTCCTCAACCCTTGACCAGAAAGAGAGGTTCTATAGATTTGATGGTGTATCTGAGTGAAAATGAATAAATTAATTTGAATTTGAAATTTGAGTGTGTGTATTTGTCTAGGGCATCGTAGCTCCTAAACTAATTGAACGATTTTGACGAGGTTTTTTATCATGCAAGACCGCGTGACGCTCTTGCGCTTAAGAGTGGCATCTTTTAGCGAGGTATTGTTGACTAAAAGCCTATCATAAGTCGGATAGGCGGACAAATGCTGGACACCTGGAAACCCAAACGAACATAAACGTGGTGTACCTTTGTGTGCCTCAATAAGTTCACAATATGACATGAGTACATTTATCATGGTCTGCACTTGTACAAACAATGTCTCGTTACCTACTTGGGGAAAGAATCTGATAGATTTTTACTACAGCTACAAAAACCACAGAACGCAACCGTGCTTCGATTCGACCAACCATAACAAATACGTTTTGTTTGGCGCGTTTTATTCATCCCCAATGACTTATAGCCTCTTGACTGATGACACACGCGATTATTTTGGTACATTATAAAACATTTCTGCATAATAACAAACAATAATATGAGTTCCTGTTCTATTCGATGGTGTCGGAAATTGTCTAAAACATCCAGCTATTAAAAATATGTCATAACTTTTCATAGGTAATTAAAAATATATTTATGTTAATACAACTATGACTAATCGCAGGGCTCAAGCCAAACTGGTTGTTTACGTAAAAAGGCACAATGATGTGTCCCGCGTTGATGTCTTTTTGAAAAGTCCCTTTCTCTCAATAGGGTATTTCAATACATATGTCTCTTTCTGTCGGTACTAATGCTGAGTAGTGTTGCGACAACTACAAAACAAAGTTGTATACTTAATATTTACGATAAAAATTACAATGTTTCCTATTGGTAAAAAATAACATTACTTTTATTGGTTGCATTTTAAATTACCAATTATTCCGGAACTGAAAGATAAATGCGTTAATGCAGTCCTCAAGGAAAATTATTGGTTTCCAAAAGTTTAGGGTTGTTTGTTCAAGGTTGCACATTGAACATACTGCAGATTGCTTTGAAACTTTAAAGAACCGAGCCGTTTACTTAGAAAAACGCCGACCCTGTTTTTGCCTGTTTTTATATGAATTATTATTAAATCATTATTTCTGTTATTTTATATTTTGATTTTATCGATATCGATATATGATTGCAAAACTGACTTGTGGATCACCATGTTTGGAATATTCGTCCTGACATTGTTGCATCGGCCGATTACAACCGCTACCTATATTTTCTTCGTCCACCGGCTCACAGTAGTGAGTTGTACGCCTAGACGAAATCGGACTATCAGCTCTCAAGTGGTTTAATACTCTTTGTTCATCCCCTTAACAGAATCAAACCACCTAACCATACTTTTTTTAAACTAAATTTAATTTCTCTTATTCTGTAAATAGGGATGCCACTGTGGCAGCAGCTTTACAAGTCAGTTTCTTGTTTGATGTTAAAGAATGCAGTTTAATCTACAGACTGACTTATTTTTAACCGACTTCAGGAGGAGGTTCTCAATTCGATCGGTATTTTTTTTTTTAAGGTTTAATTTTTCAGTAGGTAAGTATTCGACAGCACAATGGGCGCAGCAGTTAAGCGATTGCCTGGTGCGTTGCATCTTTCTGGTTTGCAGCGACATCTATCTCGCCACATACGAACTAATGACTGATATCCTACATCGCGATATTAGAGTTATCCGCGCGATTTGAATGTAGACGTAAGTTCCCGTCTGGTCGGAGGATCAACCCTATTCTATGGAGGAACTTTACACCCAGTTCCTCATACCTCTTTGTATGGCCTACATTTGGTTGTTTTTGGTCTGGCTATTTGTGTAAGTTCGAATCTCATTATCGACACTTATCAATCTGATCTATTCTAAATCGCGGAACTACTTTTTATGTATTGTTGTATTCCCACGGGAACCAAAACACGCGGACGTCACGCGGGAAAAACCGGGTGACGTCCGCTCCTCATCTATAAATCTCAATTCTACTAAATTCTATTTGCTGGATTCACAATTTATTCATAAACTAGATATTGACCTACCTCTATTTTGGCACTGTTCTGAAATATTGTTAGTGCCTTGTGCGTAAGTTGTGCAAAGCATGAGCTGAGTGTGGCAATCCTCTGACGAGAAGCAAACACCACCTCCGGCTCCTCCGTCTCCAACTCTGCTGTAATTTACAATAATCATGTTAATTCAATAAAATATGTATTGCATGTTGTACTTTGATTAATAAAATAAATAACATTAGGTATATAATTTTTTTTGGGATATACATTTCCTTGCAATTATTAAGGATATTAGACAATGTCACATTGTTTAAGATGTTGTCTAGTGAGTATCCCTAGATTATAGATTGCTCAAGTGGTTTCTGTGAAACCAGCAGATTCATAGAAGTAACTAGAGTTCCACATTTTATTATTGAATAATTCTATTATTTTAGGCTGTTAAATTATTCCACATTGGCCTTCAAAAAACATTAGAATAATAGTGTTTTTTTTTTAATACCCCCACAGCTCAGAATACTATGCAGATAAAGAAAAATCAGTTCTTGACAGTGATGAAGTGCAAATCCATTTACATTACAACACATCCTATGAAGCTAACCATCCAGGAATATGTATTACAGATCTTCCAAAATTGCATTAAAATGTGCACATTTAAGTTACTGAACAAAACTGTTTGGGCTGGTCACCTCAAAATACCAAAAAGGTTCAAGGAGTCTTTTTCACATTCTATTGCAAAACTAGCAGGTTTATCAGGCAGGTGTCCGCAATTTTGTATGTCAAAGCAAATACAAATGCGCTTACATACTAAAGGGCTTGTGAAACTAGCTTATCAATATTTCCTTTTACAAAAATATATAAAAAAAAAAGAGTTTTCTTTTAAGTTATTATTTGTAATTATTTGGTGTTGGGTTCCATACTAAAAAGTTCTTAGTTGTCACAATGCCTTGAAAAGTTTGGAAAACGCTGCTGATGATACTGAATTTTATGACTAAACTTTACTAAGAACTGCATAGATACTGTGTACTCCAAATCCGTGAGGTAATGGTAATAATATTAGTTGATCATATCCACAAAGGTCAAGCCATCTAAAGATGTATTAGAAATGGGTACTTGCATCAATGCATTTGTGAACATTTATTTGAGAAAAACCTTTTGCCTTTGTGTGATTATGAGTAATACAGCAATTTAACACTATCAAAATGTTTACAGTATCTTATATCACAACACAAAGCAGTGAACTCTGACAATGACTTAGATGTTATTCTGAATAAGTTTATCACAGTAGCAAACAGTTTGAATAGTTTAAACGTTGTTGGTAAACATAATATTTAGACTATATAGGAGCTGATAGATATTAAATATTAGGACAACCATCAAATGAGTGCAAAACGCATTAAATCTTCACCAAAAACACTGAAGCACAGCAGCATAATTTCGATTGAAAATTAACGACACCAAAGGCTATTGGTATGATAAATTACAAATAAGAGTTTTAAACACGATCAACTTACTTATTGAGGTGTCTAATTCGACACATGCTTTGTCGAATTCCTTTTCTAATAAATCTAACCATCGAAAGCCTACCCCGGTAGTCGCCATTTTCACAATAATTTGTTGACAATTTACTGTCAAACTGACATTTATACAAGCCAATCGTTCAGAAACAATATTTCATAAACATTTGAATAGATTCATTAAAAAAAAGTCTTGTTTTTCAGTCGCGGATTATGTGTCAATCGTTCAGAAACAAATAATTACAAAAAATCTCCGTTTTATAGTTTGGGAATACCGGGTAAAACGTGGTGGAGATAGGTGGAGACAACTCAAGTGTTGTTTCTATTCACCTCATTTTACGGTTGTCTAAGTAGGATGAGTGGGTCGAACGAATGGGTACATTCCACACCATAGACATAGAGAATGGACTGAGTGTTTCTTATCCAGCTGTGAAGTAAATACTGGTAAGAAAGTGTGAGAGAGATAAAGCGAACGTGTGGCCAACAGTCGTCTCAGTCTTTTTTTTAAGCACAGACCTACAGAAAAGAGCCAGGTATTGGCCGCACAGTCCGTCTTTTTATATGGAGTGGTCAATTTTGTGCGGGTATTGCACAGTCGATTCTCTATGTCTATGTTCCACACCGAATCTGCACCGTACAGATCAGACGGTAACTAGGATCTTAGGAACCAACCAAGCGTTCGGTACTGTAAATCGGATCCAATCTGTTCTAACTGCGATTACATCTTCCGAATTCCTAGTTCAGGTTTCCTACAAATCGGAAATTGTAATAAGCCCTTCTGACAGTTACCGCAAAATTATTTTGAGCGTATAAACCTATAAACGCATATTCATTCAGCAAGCATCGGCGTCCCTCCCACGTCAAGCCACAAATTCAGCGAAAATATCTACAAAAAATAATAGGGATTCCAAAACATTTTGATTAATTTATTTTGTGCTTAAAAAATGTTTGCTTGTCGGCACTAGCCGTTGGTGGCGTATTGGGCACGTTTTCATTTGTCGGCTATACCCGACCGACTCTTGCGGCCACTCTTGGGGTTTTCAAAGGTAATGTCGCTGTTCATAGTAAATGAACAGCGACATTACCTTTAACATGTTAATAATTACCTATAGCTGCACCTGGCCGTATCATATCAAGTTTATGTAATAATAATAAAACAAATATTTGTAGTGGCAGTTGTTTATTTGAAATTGTAGTTATTTACAAATAAGAGGGTACCTACAACATAGCGCCACAGATATCTTTTTTTCACATTTCTGAGTAGCTAAATCACTAAGCTTTATTAATTTACTATAATAATAACACTACATAGCTACGCCATGCAATGGGAAATGGAAAATGCGTAAGTAGAAAAAGTTGGCCAGAGACCTGAAATTAAAAAATAAATATACAAGCAAAGGATTTAATCAGAACGCCGAAAGAACTCTAGCCAGCTAGCCGTTTTAGATTTCAGAAATGATGTAGTGGTAGGTAGGTACAAACATACTGAGACTTCCACATAAGGGACGCATGGTAGTCCGGAGAAAATATCAAACTTCTTGAACAAAAAATAACTGCTGTGATAGGTTGAATGAATTATAATCAAAACAGCCAATTGCAACACTTGATGTTGTTAATGATTCGTTTCCAAAACTTCCAACCTTTAAAATACCAGCCAAGAAGGAATTCTAAAGAAATGCATATCAAGAAACGATCAAGGCCATCCAAAACAGGTACGTACTTATACCAACAGGAAATTAAAAAGACCTAGTAAGCAGGTACGAAAAGATTGTCTCTTAGCTTTCAAAACTTTGAAAAAAATTCTGATTAGCTATTTTCCTAAATCATGTACCCCTTATGTGGAATTCCGCAAACAGATAAAACTCACATTCCTACATATTTACAATTTGATACTCGTTTACAAAACAATATTCTTTATATAAAACTAACAAAAACGTAGGTTCCGTAGCCTATGACATGATTAGGTTTTTTTTCAAATTTTACATTTTATTGCTGAGTTAATGTACAGACGCCAGCACATCAAGCTTCCTTTGGGATATGTCAAATATCTTTGATAGTTTTTCAACTTTATTACAAACAGAATAAGATTCATGTTTAATAGGGATGTGACTATTGTGGACGGCGTATAAATATCAAAATATAATTCATTCATGAGTTAAAAAAAAAAAATAGGTACACGAGTATTTTTTTGCTTTTTCAAATAGCTGGAAAACTAGATTAAACGCATTAAAGTTGAGGAGAGTGGGCTTGCGACGCCATTATTCAGTATAAACTGTAGGTACAGGATAGTTACGTTATGCGACATTTTGACTCGATGTATTGCCGTTATCTTTTGATTACGTAAAAAAGAAAAAATATGTGTATTTAGTCCACTAGCCCATTGGGAAAATTTGACACTTTGGGATAGCTTGATTTGCTGGCTTCTGTAGGTACCTACGTCATGTAACATCAGCAATTTTTTTTTTTGACTTAATTACTATTTAGCGCCCGACTTAGCTTCACAAACTTTAAATATTATATTTCGTCAACAAAGCTATCCCCTAAAGTAGATCAAAGTATATCAAAGCAAACCTCAACCACATTATAGTGCTTACCGATGCCATTTTAGCTACTGAACCTTAAAACTAATTATATACATTTATTACAAATTACGGCTGTATCTTTTCAAAATAAATATAGTGACGATACATATTCACAAACAAACAAATACCCACTAGTAACACATACAATTCAGTGTCTTTTGTAAATTATATTTAGGTATATACAAGCATGTAAGTATTGCCATTGTATTTTGGTGTAATAATTAAGACTAACCAAGATTATTCTTTTTGAACCACCTCATGACTGGCATACACATAATCCGTCTTTGGCCGAAGTATCGTAACGTACCTAAGTATTATGTTGTCAGTCGATTCCGATGACGTCAGAAAAAGACACCCTGGGGTGAGTCTGATTGACTCTTTGCGGGTTCTTGCTTTCTGAAGCACTGTTCCCAAAAGATGGAATTTTCTTTGAAATATTATTATTGGGGACACGTCTTCACGATATGCTCCGGATTAGGTGTATGCGTACCTACCTACTATTCGCGAAGGATCAACCGTCAATGTGATCTTGAACTCACCCAGGACAGTGCTGAGTTTCAATAGCGAGGTCAGTTCTTACAGTTTTCTTACCACTGACTTGTGTAGGTACTGCCTTTAAAAAAAAAGTGGCAACTTAGTAAAATGATCATAAAATAGTCCAACTAAGTAACCATCCGAAAATAATGTAAAAAAACCAATTGATTTCTATTTGTATTAAGTAGGTAGTTGCCTAAAAATTGCATATTATAGCAATTCCGCAAAGGTGTCGCGTAAGCGCAAAGAGGTCACATGTATTTACGATACATTTAGATAACATTGGAGACTAGTTATACAAACATGTTACACTAAAAGCTTGGCCATGCAACATTAAAAGGTACAGTAGTACCTTAAATGGATACGTATCAATTGTTATCTCATTTTTATAGTCAGATACTTCTTTTACGACGCTATTACAATTTTTTACCACAATTGTTGCTAACGTCAAGATACTGATGACTGTAGATAAACACAATAATTAATTTTACAATAAACAGGCTGTTGTCTCTATTACAGAGCTTCACGTTATCTTTTTTTACGTAGGTACAAACACCTTGACGTATGGGCTCCTTCCATCCTAATTATTGTAGCATTTGTTTGGTGTAGGTGAAGCTTTTTGCAAGAATGCTTACACATTCTGTGTAACAATTAAAATAATAATTAACAAGATCATTAAAATAATATTGTATGAAGCGCTAATATTTTAAAACTAATACACCATCACACACAAAAAATCAAGGTGATTTCAGAAATTATATGATTTAGCAAATTAGAACGCTGTTTTCTATTGATGTTTATTGAATTCATCAAATTAAATACGCGGCAATTATGATTGAAATTAGTACCGAATAAAAATAATTTTAAACATCATGTTTGATGTAAAAAAACGATATGTCGATTTAGTGAAAATTACGAACTTTTACAAGCTAGAAAAGTGCCCCACAAAGAGATTTATGCTACTAGGTAGGAATGCGAAGAAAAAGCCATAGAAATACTTTGATCCCATATCTCAGTAACGCCATATCTAGCATAATATGTGAAGCATTATTGTAGCAGCAGTGGAGCGTACTAAACTAGACTAATCGAGTTGTGTCTACTAGGTCACAAGTATCGGATGAAAATTGTGTTTGTGATGGCCCGTCTACAGTAAGTATTAAATGTCTTTTTGGTGACCCATTATTATAGCACTTTAATTAGAAACCATAAGTACCACATTAAAATAAAAATATTTAAAAATACGATAATTTGAAAATAAAATGTTGCGCTATCTACCCACATAAAAAAATATGAAGCAGTTGTGTTAATCCGTAATTTAGTTGTTCGTACACACGGCTACACATCAAGCTATACATTTCTAGTATAAGCTGATCTTACATTATATAGGATTTCCGTACAATGCGAGGTCAGTGTAAACTGGAATTGTATAGCTTGATGTGTAGCCGTGTGTACATATAACTTTTTTTTAAACATGTTTAAAATATAAGTTGTTCACGACAAGCTTAGAACTCATCTTTATCGGTTCACCTCACAGTGGATGCAGTCACCTATAACGCAGTATCAGGCGACCGCAGTCAGGTGCGGCGAAGCGAGGAGGGTACAGACGCCAGCACATCAAGTTACCCCAATGTGTCAAATATCTTTGATCGTTTTTCAACTTTATATCAAACTAAATAGGGTTCATATTAAATTGGGAAAATTTGACACATTGGGGTAACTTGATGTGCTGGCGTCTTTAGCACGATCTTTATAGGTACACCCCACGGATATGAAACCCTCCCGAGTCCCGAACAGGGCATCTATTTAAATTGTAATATTATAACGAACCGACACAACAAAAAATTACCTTTATGTTCATATATTTTGACACTGAATTAATCTACCGCTTATAAATCGAACCTCTAAAATAACAGTGACAGTACTAAATGCAATCCCACACACATAAATTATACCTATTTATAACCACAGGGCAAAATTACTATTTTAATGTTTATACATTTATACAATTATTAAATGGTTCAATGCTATTGAGTCCTTTACTATCCTTCTTTGTAACATAACATTGTTATGCATATAGCTAAACAATCAACATTGGATTTATTTTTTGTTAATTTTAATTTACATGTTGACAGGTGCGAGACGTGTGTGCTTTAAATAATCGAACATTGAAATCTACAAATAATTAAAATATGTTAACGATTGTTTTAGTGATGTTAAGATGATAGTCGAATTTAAGATGACATTTGCACTGATAAAATATTTACTGGGCTCCAGCAAGACAAGTGCCCTTGCAATTAGAAAACTTGGCGTTTGCGTCAAGCAACGCAAACAACATTTCTGCTGAAAATCTGGGATGCGTTAGGCAGTCGTTATTACGAAGGCGGAAGCGTCAAAAGGAGCCAGCGAAATTTAAATGTTGTTACCTTTTCTGGAATTTTGTAATAAGTACAAAGCAAATGTATTATCAAAGTGTAATCAGTAGAAACATCACTTACTTGTTCAGGGTTAGAAATAGATGACTGACCCGACCTTTGCAGGCTAAGCAGAAGGCTCAGAAACTGGACAGGGTTAAAAGAGTCAGAAGAGAGAGAGAAGCCTTCTGAGAGCCAGAAGGCCTCGAAGAGTCAAGAGCCTCTGGAGGTCTTTTAAAGTGACTTGTTTGCAATTAAAATAAATAATTAATTTTTGCACAATTTGTATGCCTAAACAACATGTTGTGGTTTTTGTACTGTTATTACAGTTTTGTAAATTTAAGTCAAACACTGTTTTTCACTCATATGCATGAAAAGGCAATTGAACCAGCACATTCAATGTCTTACATGTATTATTTTAAATGTTAGCTTTATAACTTTTAACATTTATTAAAAAAGCTAATAACAGACACATCTTAAACAGAAATATTCCTTTGTCCTAAGCAGCTCATACAGTTTACATTTTCTAAGCATCCAGAAGTACAGACGCCAGCACATCAAGTTACCTCAATGTGTCAAATTTTCCCAATTGAATATGAACCTTATTTTGTTTGACATAAAGTTAAAAAACGATCAAAGAAATTTGACACATTGGGGTAACTTGATGTGCTGGCATCTGTACATTAACATAATTACCATAAATCGCATTGGTCGCAACATTTAGCTTGCTGTGCACATATAAACACTACATTTAAATCACTTCAGCTTAAGTAAAAAGCACTTTGTTCATTAAACATAAACTTTCATTAAGAAACAACGCAGCCATTCTTGTCTGGTATATGTCCATCTGATCTCTCAATCTCTAATAATATAGCATGGAACATGTCGGTCACGGACTGAAATTGAAAATATAATTATTTATCTAATGATAATTATTAAGGTGAGAACTGATTAGGATTGAGATGGTACGGGCCGTAATGTATCTACTATTCGCAGCGAGCATGTAACGCCGTGTTTAAATTCCATGTTAACATGCTCGTTTCAAACTCCCGATTCGACGCCACTCCTAGTTAAGACGTCGGAGGACGAAGTGGTGTTAGGGTCTTTGATTTTACTCATCATATAACTAGCCTTTTAGTCAACTACGTTTATGTATACCCACATCCTGTTTTATATGGAGCGACTGCCTGTCAGACCTCCACAACCCTGTCACTGGATAACACGATACCCCGTTTTTTTAGGGGTGGAAAATCCTCACGGATGTCCCCCGCCCCGGGGAGGGCGGAGGGGTCTGTCATACTCTTACTGACTAAAAGCCACCCCGTGTTCCTTCTCACACCCGCGCCGGGGGTTACGGGAACAGAAGGTGTTAGACTCCCCTCGCGACGTCTAAGGGGCGCGCGTGAACACAACGCGCCGCCAACTCAAATCCATGTACGTGGGGGGCGGCGGACGACCCCGTGTCCGTCGCCCCTGGACCCATTCAGGGGGGCTGGAAGAGGGCGTTGTCCGCCCTTCGCCTGCGCCCAGTGCGTCTTCTGCGGGCCGGGTGAGTGGAGTTGATCTCCCTTTCCGCTGCCTCCTTCTGAACACGATACCCCTTGTTTAACTGGTTGTCAGATTTTCGGGCTCCTGACTATCTGTAACGCCTGTCATAGATCTACAAAGAACAGCCGGGACCAACGGATTAACGTGCTTTTCGAGGCACGGAGGAGTCTTGTTATGTAATGAATGGTCACCCATCCACGGACCAACCTCGTCAAGCGTAGCTTAACCTTTGATTCGACTCGTGAAGCTGTTATTATTTAGTCACAAGCTTTTCCTAAGGTTATTGATTTTACGCAATTACTGTAAAAACTAAAAAAGAAACATTATTAAAAAAAGTGACACTGGGGTGAAGCACTTACAGTAAGTTGTTCGGTGCGTGTTACGAGCGCCTTGTTACCCCGTACTTAATGCAAGAACGCTTGCTGGGTACACGTTACATTACGACCCGTAACGCCGCGCGCCGGTCAGTTCTTACGTTTGTAGTTAGATTTTGGTACTTCGAAAATTAATAAATTAATTAAATAAAATTTTAATCAAATAAGATTACCTCATTTCGTTTAGCACTAGTCTCCACAAATGCGGCCTTCCATTTCTCTGCAAGTCTTTTGCCTTCCTCTGTACTAATTTTCCTTTCTAGATGAAGATCTGTTTTGTTACCAACTAGTACTATGGGCACGCTGAAATGAATAATTACAAGCTAGTCAGAATTTTAACAAAATTCTATGGTGCCAACCATACCTTGCAGTTTTCTTTCTAATAACATAACAAAACACCTGTAATCCTAGAAGGTTTAGGCAGAGGTGGTGTACCTGTAGTAATATTTTCTTTTTAATATTTGAAAAAAAACCTTACCACCATACCAGTGCAGATATTGCATAAGACATCCAAAAATAACATCCTTTTTTATAGTTATTTAAACAAAATAATATGAAAATTTTTGATGCCCTATAATTGTTTTACTTCTCTTTTTGTTACTTTATTTTTTAGGTACCAATGTAGATAATAGTGGAAGGTTTGTTAATAGATACATCTGTTTTCGTATTTTTAATAGTTAAAATAAACAGGGTTAGCATGATTAAAACAAGTTGTTTTAAAACACGTGTTTAAAACAGTGTGAAATAAAACTATGTTTTTATTAAGTGTTTTAAAACACGTGTTTAAAACAGTGTGAAATAAAACTATGTTTTTATTAAGTGTTTTAAAACACAGTTTAAAACAAGTTTACACAATGTTGTAACATGAAGAAAAAAACAGGGTTAAAAATGACCTTTTATTGCTAAAACTACCTTTAATTACTAAAACTACCTTTAATTGCTTGCTTTTTACGACTTGGACATTTTCTTTTCACAGAATTAATAATGAAATGAAGTATTAGACAGACAGGTATTTATACACTGCGTAGGTAACTCCCCGCCAGTAAAGTCCCGCAGGGAAAGTACAGACGCCAGCACATCAAGTTACCCCAAAGTGTCCCCAAATTTCTTTGATCGTTTTTCAACTTTATGCCAAACAGAATAAGGCTCATATTCAATTGGGAAAATTTGACACATTGGGGTAACTTGATGTGCTGGAGTCTGTACCTATGTCGGCCATTTTAAACACTGCATACTGCGTAGGTTAGGTAACTCCCTGCCAGTAAAGTCCCGAAGGGAAAGTCCCTATGTTGGCCATGGAGAGAAAGTAATTCACAGGATTTGTGGGTATTACCCGTTCTCTCTCTAGTTCTCTACCTACCTACACTACATACAAGGTGTATGTAAAGTGTTTTGTATTGATTAATAATAATATTTTTTAATAATTAGATTAGAGATACTGAGATACGCAACAAAAAGTGAATATTTATCGTTTTGTGAGTTTTTAGTGAATAGGAAATAATTTAGAAATGGATCATTTTATTATTCGCTATAATTAATTTGAAATTGATCCCTAAAGGTAAAAAAAAACCACTAGTTTTAAACATTTTGCAACAACTGCTTGTTATACAGGATGTTTGGCGCATGGACCGACACAATTTTTATAGGGATTTGGGAGGTCATTAGCTAGGTTCTACCCTTTTCTTCTAGCATTTAAATAATGCCTTTCCAAACGCATGGATTGGTAGAGGCGAAGGAATTTTCTTGAAACCAGTTGTATAAAACAAAGATGTCTTAGATTTAAAAGACTTTGGAGAATGCAACAAAATTTGTTTTGTGCCACTACACCCACAAGCAAAAAAGTTATTTCGAATTAAAGGAAACATTTTGGGCATTTTTTTCATTTAAAAAAAAAAACAATTGTAACCAACCGTGACATTTGGGACAAAGGGTGTACGGGTAGAACCTAGCTAATGACCTCCCAAATCCCTGAAAAAATTGTGACGGTCCATGCGCCAAACATCCTGTATAAAATATTTAAAAAACTGTTTTTTTTCCAACCCTGAAAATAAATAAATATTTATACCAATTAAAACAAAATTAAAAAAGCTTAAAAAGTACTCACTGTATTTTTCCAACCATGTCCAGAAGTTTGTCATAAATAATTTGTACTATTTGAAAACTTTTACTGGAATTGATGGAGTAAACAAGCACATAGCCATGGAAGTCCATACTGTATTGGAGTGGAAATATGCTGTATTCATCTTGACCAGCTGTGTCCACCAGTTTCACCTCATACTCGGTTGAGTTCAGACGGATGAATTTTGTGAATGCTATGAGAAAATTACACATGTATGTTATTAACTGTTTTCTACGTAAGTTTTGAAAGCGGAATAAATAAATGAACAGACGCCAGCACATCCAGCCCACCCCCAATGTGGGTGGTGTGTGTGTGTGTACCCCAATGTTTCTAATTTCTTAGATAGTTTTTCAACTCTAATACAAAAAGAATAAGGTCCATGTTCATTTGGAAAATTTTAACAGGGTATCTTGATGTGCTGATGTCTGCACATATTAATTAGTGACTTTTTATTTTGATGTTTATTTGGAATGATCTTGAAATAATAGTTGTGCCCTTATTCCATTGTGTAATTTACAATTCATATAATATAATAATATTCCACAACTTTCACCCTACACCATTGGGACTAGCCAAAGCTAAGCAGAGCTTGTGTTATGGGTACTAAACAACTGATAAACATACTAATATATATTTCTAAATACATACATATTATAGATAAATTACACCCAGACACAGAACAAATGTTCATGCTCATCACATAATAATTTGTCCTGGGTGGGAATCAAACCCACAACCTCTGGCATAGCAGTCAGGGCCACTAACTACTAAACCAATAGGCCAGCCAATGAATGGGAAAGCAAACAAATAATAAAATTTTACAGTCTTAGCAGAAAATTTTACATACTTGATAGGCCTATAAAAGGCCTACAACTTTCAAGATAACAATGTTTGCTTTTATTTCTGATACATATACATATATAAAACGAAGTTTGGAAATTAACCCCTTGATTGCCAGACTTCCAGACACAATAGAAATTTTATTGTTCGCCGGTCATTGGTGACCGGCGTGGCGTTCAAAGTGTTAAATAAGTCATGTCTCTAATACTACTATATTCTTAAAGATATTATTTATTGGTGTGCACTTTCAAAAGCATTTGAAATGAATTATTGTAAACATTATTTCATTAAGAATATAAATAATAAAAATATATTTAGCAGTCTTAATTCAATGACCCTAGTAAGCTGTAGCCACTATAAGAATCCTATAACCTATATAATGTTATTCTTATCAAAAACTATAAAAATAGTGTGCTTTAGAATGAGAAATAAGCTCTGAAAAAATAAATGAAGTTTGCGAACATGTGGACTGTCGCACAGTATACAAAGATTGATCGTACAACGACCGTAGCGTGACAAAAACATGTTAACATTCTTAATAACTATCAAATTTACTTACTGTTTTCAATTGTAGGATCATAGGAATCAACAAACTGACCTTCTACGAACTGTATAATTAAAGATGATTTACCTGAAAACGTTTTTTTTATTATTATAATGTCACATACAATAAATAAGACGCACAAGACTTTGAAACGATAACATTACCCACAGAACGGTATCCCATCATAGCAATCTTTCTTTGCTTTGATGGCATTTTGAAAACTTTATGAGAAAGAACTGGATCCAAATCGTTTAAAATTGCTGCTCTCGAGCTGATAAATGTAAAAACACAAGTTCAACCAAATAAATTCATAGTTCTCCAGGACTTTTCGCTTGTTTGACAAGACAAACGTCGTGCGTATTTCATTCGTGTTTGACTTTAAAATTTAATAATATAATAATTATTTTAACTTTGACATTACAATGTAATGTCAAAGTCAAACACGAATGAAATACGCAAACTACAATAGCTAAACGCACTAACGTATGTAATACATACGTTATTGCGTTTAGCTAGTTTATTCTTGTTAATGAAAACCAAAAATTTTAAATTTCTGCTTCAACAAAATGGATTAAAAACTGAACATTCGTATTATGTGGCAGCACTGTGGATGGTCTAATTTACACCACTTTCATAAAGAAATGTGTTTCATATCCGTTTTCTAATAGTTTTGTACAGTGTGTTATTGGACACACCATCACAGCGAAATTGGTAAAAAAAAACTATCTGTCCCAAGTGAAAAGTCTTCAAAGTTACCTCTATTTCTATGTGAATGGTTAATAAAATATCAACCATTGGGTGTGGGTACTCCCGTTCGCATAAGTAAGGTTCGCAAGTGTAGTGCAGGTACATAAAATCTTGTAAAATCTCTTCAACTTCAACTGTGGAGGAAGAGACACAAACGCTGTCTATGGTCTATGGAATAATTGCGCTACTCTAATTTTGTCAATTTGTCATTTGACATTACAATTGACATTTGACATGTCAATTATTTTGATGTCATTGTTATTTTTACCCTGTGCTTGTCTTACTACCTGACTATTGTATTGTGTTCCGTTTTTTATAGAGTAGTGATTAGAATTTCGCAAATAAGGGCGTATTCTTTGGAAAATTGTACGTTTCTTTCTTTTTACAAAAAGTTGATGTAAGGGTAAAATGCTGTTCTGAAAATGTCTTGTGATTCATCGATACTCATTTGGTATTTATCGTGTTGAATATTTTGTTTCAAACGTTGCAGCTTAATTAAAAATGTCTGTGACTATTCCCGAGTGCCCACCAAGCCTGAAGTCAATTCAGCATTACTTGAAGACTGCTGCTGAGCATGATACTAGAGATCCAGTTGTGGCCTATTGGTGCAGACTTCATGCCCTCCAAGTGGGCCTCAAAATTGCTAATAAAAAGACTCCAGAAGAAACAAAGCTGCTTATGTGTATGTTATAATTATTATTATCAAACTAGCAGACGTCCCGCGGTTTCACCCGCGTAGGTCCCGTTCCCGTGGGAACACAGGGATAAAAAGTAGCCTATGTATTAATCCAGGGTGTCAGCTAACTCCATACCAAATTTTATGAATATCCATTCAGTAGTTTTTATGTCAAAGAGTAACAAACATCCATCCATTCATCCATCCTCACAAACTTTCGCGTTTATAATATTAGTAGGTTATTACTAACAGAATTATTATTTGTAAAGAAATTAATCATAAAACTGATATGACTTATTCAATGATTACAGCTCTGATGGACTGGTTAGAAGAATCCAAGAAAGTCAATAAAGATAATGATGCAGTTACTAATGAGGTAGCAGCACAAGCCCATCTTGAAAATTATGCTCTGAAGCTATTTTTGTATGCTGACAAACAGGACAGGGAACAAAATTACGGAAAGTAAGTTGTTCAATTGTATTAAGTTTAGCACTTTACCTGTTTATTACTAATTGGATTTTATTTTCCTTGACATAAAATTATGTGAGTAATTAAACAAAATAATTTAGATTGGCTTTTTGTTGTAGGTATTGAGTTGAATGAGTTCCATTTTGTTATATCTATGTGTCTTTAATAAATCAATTTTACTAACTGCTTTTTTTTAGTGATTGGCCTGTTGGTCTAGTAGTGATCCTGACTGGCATGCCGAAAGTTGTGGGTTGATTCCCACACAGGACAAATATTTGTGTGTTGTGCATGATAATTTGTTCTGTGTCTGGGTGTAATTTATCTATAATATGTATATATTTAGAAATATATAAGTATGTTTATCAGCTGTTTAGTACCCATAACACAAGCTCTCAAGTTTAGCTTGGGACTACCCTGTTTTTTCTTCCGCACATGGAGTTTGACTTTGAAAAATTTACTTTTGATATGAAACTTACTGCAACCAACCACACAATTTTCAGCCAATTGGTTTCCAGGAGGCAATAATGTGCTTCACCAAGCGCATTATTGCCTTATACCTTGCCTTGCCTTAGGCTGTAGCACATCAACCTACCCCAAACTGCCAAGTTTTCCCAATTGAATATGAACCTTATTCTTTATGCAGTAAAGTTTAAAAACTTTCGATGAAATTTAACATATCGGGTAACTTGATGTGCTGGCCTCTGTACATTTTTGTTTAATTATCAAGTGGCCTAGTGGATTGATTTATTTTTATATTTCATTGGTGTATGTGCCTACAATGCAAAGAATTTGTATATGACAATTAAGAAGTAACTACTAGAACTAGGAATGCTAAGTTTCGTGCTCTATGGTTGGTCTGTAAGAGGGTGGACAAACTAACGATCCATTACATGCACAGGCACAGTGGGCTGGTTTGCCTTGTAATGTTCTGTCTTTGAATGATTTTGAAATATTACAACTGGCTAAAAGGACTACAAATCAGTTTATGCTATTGGTCCAAATATCTATCCTTCAAAACATTCAGCGGAATGCTAAAGACAAATACTATTTGTTTCAGAAATATTGTGAAAGCATTTTACACAGCTGGAATGATTTATGATGTTCTATCTACTTTTGGTGATCTAACGGATGAAGCAGCCCAAAACAGAAAGTATGCCAAATGGAAGGCTGCTTATATCCATAACTGCCTCAAGAATGGAGAGACACCAGTCCCAGGTATAGGAGTTTTCCAAAGTAAAATACGGAAAAATAATAGAGTAGAATATGGATTTCGACAAACAAAATATTGATAATCAAGTACCTATTCAGTGCATATTATTCGCGGTAACATGCATCAACATTCTGCAGTATCACAGTGAAGATCTAGCGCTATAACGTGCATCGAAGTGTTATGGCTTCGCAGAGACGGTCTTTCACAGTAATGTGCATTACAGTTTTGTAGCATTGTATTAGCATTTGTCGACATTTTGTGCGTCGATCTTCTGTCTTCTGCTCTGTTTCACATAACACTAAGTAGGCATATATGAAAAAAAAAGTTAGATATGCTCAAACGATTTCAGTAGTAGTGCTGTTTTAACAAAACGAAAGTCAAGTAGTTTATTTTAATTACATTGAACATTTAAAGGCGCTATCTGTTTAACCATCCAATTTTACAAGAATCTGATAGAATTAACTGATTATACTTGCAGTTTGCGTTAAAATAACTAATCTGGAGATCAATTAACATGAAACACACATACTGTATTAAAAAATGAAAAAAAAAATAAACCTTTTTTCTTGTATGAGTGCCCCTCAAAATAAGTCTTACTTTTTCAAACAGATTTTTATGGAAATGTACCTAAAAACCTCATAAAATAGCCCACATTATATTGGATATTTTCAGGACCGATGCAATCAGAGGATGGCGAAGAGAACACCGAGGGTACTCCAAGTGATGGCCAGTCTGCTCCTGGTCCAATGCCCGGAAATACAGATATGCCTCAAATACCGGGTTTCGCATCAAACACTCCGGCAACCCCGCCAGTTGCTCCATCAAGCTTCAACAGTTTTCTACCTGATCCCAATGCTGCAATGAGAGCAGCTTCTCTACTGCCGTCTGTACCTTACACTCCGGATCCAAATCCTGGTGGGTTTGTACCTTATGATCCATCTCAGCAACAACAACCAGAACCTCCGGCTAATTTATACGGTGACAATAGAGTCGCGCAACTTTCGCCAGATCAAGTTGCAAAAGCCCAGAAATATTGTAAATGGGCTAGCAGTGCTCTCAACTATGACGACATAAAAACTGCCATTGGCAATCTTAAGAATGCTCTAGAATTACTCCAAACAGGCCGTGATCCTGCTTGAACAAGCAGAACATAATTTTGTGATATTTACTGTATGTATAAACTGTTTATTTTTAATGTTTGTTTATCAAATAATGTTGAAGGCAATTTGAAATGCTTATTATCGTTAACATTATAATTATACATATATTTATAGGCTTGCACGCAATGATACCTGAATATAAGGCAGCTTTAAAACTACAAAGTTTTTTTCATAAAACCCTGTCAGCTAGTCGGAATCTCAAGGTCTAACGGCGACGACGTCCCGTGCTGCCAAGCCAGTACTATAAACTAATCAGTTCCCAATTCAAATTTATTCTCTGAATACTAAGTACCACCATAAATCTCTTCTAATTAAAACGTTAAACGTTTAGTTTTGCGACACGACACTCTCGCAAACCCATTCTTTTTTTTCAAACTTATTGTTTCGCTCTGCGGCAATCTGAGTGTGCAAGCTACATAATTATCTGATGTTTTATGAAACATATTAGAAACCAATATATAGATTAAAGATAGAAAACTATTGGGCACATGCACCATATTTATACTTTCCGTTATTTTCCTGTAATATGAACAAAATAAGAAAAACATAAAATTAATTTTATGATCAAAATCATATTTTTCTCAAGAATTATAAAATAATTATTAATTCTACTCGTAAGAATCGTTATATTTATTTGTATTTATTTAAGTAGAAATTATTAATTGTAATCGCCAATTTATTTGGAAGAGCCTTTGGTATAAAATTAATATTGTAGTAAGCTTTAAAAATGGATAATGAGATATTATATTTCTTAAAATAAAGATACAAATAAAACGTATTGGTAATACTTCCCATTTATTCATTGACCATTACTTCACTTATGTCACACATCACATAAACAGTAAGATAAAATCATTGCTATTACATAATATATAATCATTGCTATTATTATATTTAAAACACAATAAATAATGTTGCCTTTTATGTAACTTAACGATAAGAAGCATTTTTTTTTTTGTTTAAGAAATAGCCTTTAAAATAAACAATTGAAAACAAAATATTACTATTAAAAAGCTTTGACGTTATTTAATGAGTATGATTTTGAGCAAATAATAGAAATTACATTACAAAGGTGCCCTGTTAAATTACTATCTTTTTTTAAGTGCAGTATATTATTTACTAAGCCTATCAATATGCATTGGCAGTTATTTTTTTATGAATCTACTAACGTGACACACATACACATCACTCACACATACAAAATGAACCTAGCACGTATCGCTTAAATTAATATCACTTTTAGGTACAAATTACTCTCGAGGCGCGCTCACCTAGAGGATTAGAAATTAACTTGAATGTTATATTTTAATTAACCAGATGGTCGACTCCTCACAATATTATGAACTATCAGGGTTTTATACTTAAAAGCTGATTAATGAAACAGAATGATTAAATATTAATAATTTTTGACTAGCATCATCACAGCGTGATTTATTAATTACCATCGAGCAATATATTTTAACATTTCTCAGTTATATACCCAGTAAAACAATGAACGACTCCTAAAACTCAGACATTCATAGAGAACTTGGTCATATTTTCGAGTCATATTCTTGACTCACGTATGCCAACTGCTTACAAAATGTAAGTAACTTAATATTATTCTTAAAACTGGATTACTCTCGCTTGAGCCCATTCCCGTTCTGTGTAGCAGTAGCTCTCTCCATTTCTTCTCTGCGGCTAATTTGATACCTGTTAAAAAAAAAACACTTTATTAAAATGGCAATAATCTAAATTAATACTAAAATTGCGAAAGTAACCGTCTATGTCTCTCTATTATCTATTCACATGACACCCATAGAGCTTAACAGATTTGGACGTTTGGCACACTGACTGGCCTGTTGGTCTAGTAGTTAGTGACCCTGACTGCTATGCCGGAGGTCGTGGGTTCGATTCCCACCCAGGACAAATGTTTGTGTGATGAGCATGATCATTTGTTCTGTGTCTGGGTGTAATTTATCTATAATATGTATGTATTTAGAAATATATAAGTATGTTTATCAGCTGTTTAGTACCCATAACACAAGCTCTCAAGCTTAACTTGGGACTAAATGGTGTTGTGTAAAAAGTTGTGGAATATTTATATTTATTTATTATTTAAACTACGGCCAATCAAGGCCATGGCCTGGTTAGGACCAAAGCTAGAACACTTTTTATAATGATAGCATGTTGCCTCGGGATAATTCCTGATAGCGACTAGATTGAAGCCGCGGGTAACAACTATAAAATAATTTATATGAAAATTATAACTTTTTCTTGATTTGTGTTTGAACCAACATTGCTTCAATCTTTTTTTTTAGACTAGGTACCCTATAAGTAATATTTTTAAATGTCTTACTTTTTACAATACGCCCGAAAAACAATTTATGTATAGTTTTAATATTCTCATGTACCTAAGTAAATTAATGTATTCCTATGAGAATAAAGAAATCTTTATCCTGAAATTTATCAAGACCAAATCGCAACTGAATGCAGAACATCATGGCCCTTGCCCAGCTCACGCTCAGTACAATAAGCCGTGATATTAATAGTTTGCTTTCACGGCGTTGAGTTTATGAACACGTTGGTAAATTTTAATAACGGCCGAGAAATGTCACGTCCATGCTCGAGAGATAGGTTACAATCACATGTACCTAGTTAAATTTACTTTTTGAACGACCAGTAGACCAGAACACCCATAACAATTTTGTTACTTGCAATAGCCCAATCGGCTGGAACGTGTAGGTATTATTTGCGCGACACAGTGGTTCGTCATCGCGGATTCCCTGGCCGATTGCCAAAACAATTCTAGTCTGCGATAACACTAATTTTGTTTCGTAACTCTTGTTTATACCACATAAAAATTGGCCAAGGTACCTACACCCTTAAACATACCGTAGGAGTAAATTATATTTTTAAACAGTTAGGTACCTAGCAGCTTTGAGACTTAATCTTAGCTTGGTAGAATATCTATCAAGTTTTATACTCCTGTAAAACACTTTCTGACGTTTTACGACCGTACTTTTTTACTACTGGTGGGTTTCGCTCAATTTCTAGTTTGATATGAATGTTTTATATCAACACGGTGCGATGACATGAATTCGAAGAATATTCAGCTATATTTGACCACCAATGACGTCAATAATTACTACCCACGGGCGAAGCTTGCAGCCAAATTATTAAAAAATCTAGATTCTTGTGATTGGGTTTCTTCAAAGGAGAGGCCTTTCTTCTCATTGATAAAATTTTGTTTAGTGTGATGGTACAGTAATAAATACTTGAAAACATATTACCATACAACAAGTCTTCCGCTTAGCATGAAGAAGAAAACCAGCGCCGGCGCACAGCGGTCGAAGGGATCGCCGACCATCACATGCGAATATGCTGCTAATATCATCAACAGGACGAGGCCAATATTAGCTGTATTTTTAATTTTATCTGAAACAAAGAGAACAGTCTAGAAGATTAAGTTCAAGTAAAAACTATATTTTTCTTCAGTCCTTTTAGCCCCTCTAACTAATCTAAATAATTTATGCTTGTGTGTGTCTGGACTCTGGAGTGGGTTTACGTCAATAGTGCAATGGGTGGGGACGGAGCTCACGAACTCTCGTTCGCCAGTCCGACGCCTTAAGCATTGGGCTATTGCCTCTTTATAATAGTATAATGTTCTCTGTCGCTCGTAATTTCCTGCTCCACCATTGTTTTAAACGCATTCGTACAGACCTACGTCTTTAAGAATTAACTATAACATTCTAACTATTTATTTATAGCTATTTACTAGTATATTTAACCTCGCACTTGCCAGTACCTACACACTCTCAATTTTATGCTCGGTACTTTGACTATAAATTACTGAGTGTGACACACGGCACTTTAAATATCGAAAATAAAATTCGTATGTCGGCTTAGACAATAAAGCGTAGGCTACCAACGTATCTG
This sequence comes from Euplexia lucipara, assembly GCA_921972225.1. Lineage (NCBI taxonomy): Eukaryota > Metazoa > Arthropoda > Insecta > Lepidoptera > Noctuidae > Euplexia > Euplexia lucipara. The sequence goes on along the minus strand of OV179144.1, from coordinate 7,839,524 downwards.
CAGGTTTTTTGGTCGCATTTAAAAGGAATGGATATACATGACTAAATCTTCAGCTTTACCTTGAGCCTTCTAACAAAATCCATAAATTGGCCATCTCTCTTCGACCGTAAATTTGCAACAGAAAATAAGTTTCTTTAAGGTGTGAAGCCACAGCCCTGTCTGATAACAAAGATTCTGCGTTCATATACCAATCCGTGATGATAATAATCTTGACCTTTTCTGTAGCGGTCATTTGACGGCCCAATTTTGTGACCGAATATAGCGGACGATCGTTTAGATTATCTTCGATCTTTTTAAAAATATGTATGTAAGCATGTAGCATCAAAATAATGACATCACCCGTTTCCGACATGATGCATGCCACCGGATTGCCAGTGTGAATATTAAGAACTATCTATTCTCGTGCCAGAGCATTCAGTTTTTTAACAAAATATGTATTTAATAACCTGAACACATAAACATATTATGAGTATCTATATGTAGATCATACTAAAGAACCCAGCTGACGTTGGTCGAACAGTAGGTAGTATTTTTGTGATTAAAGACCATCTAGAGACCCATGCAGCAATTTTATCAAAATCTGGCCGACCGTTTAGGAGGAATTCGGTGATGTACCCGCGTACAGAGGCATTCTAACATAATAATTATTACTTTCGTGATTTACAATTATAATAGTAACAGTTTATTTCCATATGTAAGTAATGTACAAGTTAGGTATGCGCAGCATTTACAGCGTTTATACGCAATTTGCAATATGGTATCGGTACGTTTGGATGCAGGATGCAGTACCTAACTATATATAGCCTCTGCCATAGCCAAAGTTGCGCTATACATTAACCGAAACATGTGTTTAATTTGTAGGTGTGTAAGTTCTGAATTGCGTGACAGAGTTATCTCCAAAACGTGATTTAAACAAAGCACACTTACGACTAGGTATAGTTGCCAGGGCCAATCCAAGTAATATTTCGAGGCCGCCTACAGCCCTTCTGTACCATTTCGAAGGTAACTTGAAGTCTAATGTTTCCGTTAATGGAAACACTTTTGCGTATCTCACGTATTCTTTTCTCTGAAACAAATGAGACAGATCTATTAATTTAATACCTGATTATCTGGAAGGTGGATGTTTTACAGTACGTAAGGGCAGAAAAGACAAAAATAAGTGGTAGGATAGGCTCATACGTAGGTATCTAGCATAAAGAAAAAGCGAAGGCAGTCCGTACGGGCGTGGCTGCAGAGCATAGGTTACCTAGAGGCAAACATATTCAATAAACTTAAATCTCTAGGAGGAGGTACCTAGGTACACTAACATTTCAACCGCGCTTATAAGGCTACGCCAAATCCAAACCAGCCAGCGGGAAAGTGCTTCAAGCTGAAACACTTAATTGGGTTTGAATTTGGAGAGCGCAGCACTAACATAAAGCGTAATTTGGCCTTCGGAAAGGTTTCTTGTTAACTGTACAGGGTTGATAGGGTACAGGGTAGGTTAACGAAAATATTTTTATTTAGTGGTACACACGTTAATAAAAGTCGTGGATATCGGAATTATCTTCTATTTTGTATTCACCTAATATGCAGGGTAAAAGTTACCGACGTAGCTCCGCTCTGTCGAGTAGCAGTAACAGACTCTATCTTACAATCAGTGTCAGACTATTCTCGCGCCGGAAACATATGGTGTTGCCTTGCCACCCCAAATATCATAGGCGGTGTTGCGACGTAATCCGCCACAAGTACAATACTTATTATGAAAACAATAGTAGTAACAGTGATTATTACATTATTATATTTTTGTTTTATAAATTCAAACTTTATGGCGGGTGTAAAATGCGCATCTCACTAATCTCACTGCGCGCAAAAACCCATAAACTCCGATAATGTTAACTACATGAATTTGTTACTGCGCTGTTGCGCAGCGAAAGCGACTCGTCTCATCTTCAGAGCCGCCATGAACCATCATAATCAGTCTACATAGGTAGGTTAGGTTAGGTTAGGTTTAACGGGCAGGTGTCCGCAACTCCACGACCAAGCGCGTATTTTGCGTATGGGTGAGAATATGCCCTACTAAATCCATCCTAGCTCCTCGAGGAAGGCCAGCAGCGGTTTAACGCTACTGGCAATCTCTCGGAGGGTACCTGGGTTTCCGAAGAACTTAGCCCCTAACTTAGTCTACATAGGTATTATAATGTTCCCACTCACTGCTAGTATACCTACATGTCTCCTTTCTATAAGATACGCGGGCGCAGCGCGGGTTGGTTAATGATGTGACTTTTGGGTTCTAGGACATGCCGGTTTCTTCCTGATGTTTTCCTTGACAGTTTTTAGGAACAGTGGCGATGGAACAACTTACACGAAGCAAAGCGCCATGCCAGTCCAGTTAAAGCGCCTGTCTGGGTTTGAACCAACGACCTAGAATTTGGTAAGTCGGGACCGTATACCTGGCAGTGGTAACGGCACTGCTCACCTGTTTACATTAGCAAACAAGGACAATGAACCATTTCGGTATTTCCATTTACTGAATAGTTCCGTTGCAAACAGTTAAATTACTAGATTCTGAAATGGTTAGTGTCCTTGGAAGCTATCTACTAGCTTACGGTTTTGAACTTAAGAGCAGGAACACAGCCATCCCTAATTGAAGTGCCGTAGTAGGTGGGTACAAGAAAAAATGCGTCTTCTCAATGCCACTAGCTTAAACTTGCACAATGTGTGAGATGTAATCAGTCTACTATATTAGATCGTTAATGTTTACATGATCACCAAGGCGAAAACTATTTCAAGGCAGGCTTTATTATACATAGATATCCCTGATATAACAAATTACGTAAAATACGTATATTGAATGAGCTCGTTGGCTTCAATTCCAGAGTCGAGATCGATTCGTATTATTAACGTTGGCTTGCTAGTGTTTACTTACGTATTGTTAAGAACGATGAAAATATTTATTCGTAGTTTGTTTACATTTACAATATTAAACATTTCACGATTTAACGGAATCCCAGTTTGACGTTTGTTTTAAAGGGGATAACATTGGAATTATTATTAAAATACACGCATACACATACACACAACACGTTTCAGCAAGCAAAGGTAGGTACCTATTTACAATTCACAAAGTGACTTCTTCAGTTTAGAATAAGTATTAAATAAATTCCACAACTTTCACACAACGCCATCTAATCCCAAGTTAAGCATAGCTTGTGTTATGGGTATATATTAACAACTGATAAACAAATACTTATACCTACATTTCTAAATACAAACATTATTTATGTACCTACCTACCTAGATAAATTACCTACACCCAGCAAAGAACGTGATCGTGCTCAGCACACAAACATTTGTTTGTAGTGGGAATCTGGGCATATACCTAATAGCTGAGCAGTCAGGCGGTCACTAACTACCTACTAGATCAATAGGCCTCAAACTCAAAATAAGAAAATCATACATAAATTAGACCTATACTAAACTATGGTCGTGGTCGTGTCGTAAAGTCCAGACGGAATAGAAAACTTCAATTTATTTTATTGTGAATTGAATTCTGTTTTCTCATAATATCATCATCATCTGCCTAGCCTTTTCCCAACTATGTTGGGGTCGGCTTCCAGTTTATCCGGATGCAGCTGAATACCAGTGTTTTACATGGAGCGACTGCCTGTCTGACCTCCACAACCAGTAGCTGAGTAACACGATATTGCAAGATTTTCGGGCTTCTGACTGACCTGTAACGACTGACATAGATCGACAAATGACAGCCGGGACCAACCAATTAACGTGCTTTGCGAGGCACGGAGGAGTTTTGATACTTAGTACCTAATGAATGGTCACCCATCCACGGACCAACCTCGTCAAGCGCAGCTTAACCTTCGATCGACCCGTGAAGCTGTTATTATTTAGCTACAAGCCACAAATTCTGTTGTCTCATAAAAAAAATGTGCAATTAATTTACTCGAATCTACTGTGAAGATGGATAGCTAACCTATACCTATTATATTAGAACCCCTAATTGTAACTCGGCTCGGTTTGCGGCTCGGTAACAACGTTCCCACTGTGCTGCAAAAATGCTGTGAATTGAACCACTTTTTTTAAATAGGAACGATTCGTACGTACCCAATTCACCACAATTTAGACCCACAATCCGATAGTCCGAAGACGATTCATCTAGGTTTTGTTCCTGGATTCACGATTTCAAGAGCAATATTGCTTGAATTAATAAAAATGCCTGTCAGGAGTCATTGTCCATTACCATTTGGTACCAATGGATTCTAGATTCTCTGATTTTTAGGTAAACTGATATTTTTTTATCTTTGTTTCTAAACACCTTGGTAAAGAACAAGCACAGTAAAATTAGGATAGTAACATACGAGTTATTGTCGTTATTTAAAATCATAGCATAGAGGTCATAATCTCAAACAACAAACTCGTATCAATAGTTTTAGGATTTACGTCTGTCTGTCAGTCATCTGTCAGTTTGTTTGCTCCTGACGAGCAAACGGATGCGTGGCTTTCAAAGATACTTTTTGGGTAAAGTGTTCAGCAATAAACCACCTTTAATTTTGTAAGAAAACGCTATTTTTTTTTACTGATAGTTAAGAAAGCCGGTATTTTGAAAAAGAAAAGCATTTCGGTAGGTAAATTAGATTTGGCTCATGTCGGAAAATTAATTAAGCATGTAAAAATGTTATTTAAGTAGTTAACAATGCATAATTAGTGTAAGTGTTGTATCCTATTTTACGGCACAAGTTTGTAATTTTTAGTTTCTGCTCTGAGTTAAGTTTGCCTTCCGCGGCAATAGAGCAAACTGCTTTTTTTTTTTTTTTATTTCTGTAAGTAGATCTTCTCAGATAGGTACTTTTACATGTCTTTTTTTTTAACTAAACTAAAGCATTTAAGTGCAGGTCAATAGAAGTCATCCATTTCTGGATCTCGGGCGTGGGTACAATAATATGTCGTCGTCATGGCTTTGTGTTCTCTTCGACGGCGAGGCTGATGAATGCACAGCTCCTTTTGGATTAGAGGGGCTATTTTCCATTTTGCGTTCACTTAATTCACTTTGTTCATTATAATTAGTTAAATGCAAGCAAAATTAAAACGCATTGCGACACTGATGAACTAAATTGGAGGTCACTGTCAATTAAATATTGCTAGTGAGCACGTCTGCTCGCGACAAGTTTCAAATACAAAATCAAGTGATGGTAGTGTACCTATACCTTAGTACCTAGTATATATATATATATTGTTTTGGCGATCTTTGAGATGCTGTTTAATATTTATCCGACTTAATTAAAGAGGTTGAGAAGGTTCTACTTTGAGTGTAACGTATCTATCCACACACGATATTGATATTGTCACTTCACCGATTCTTAACTGACTAAGTAGGTATAGTGATTCTTTTAATTTAATAATGTATTAATTGATAGGAATTCTGTTGATAGCTGCATTTTTTTATTTTTTTTATCTCAAAGCTCTAAGTAGGTACATATAGGTATGTTACATAGTAAACCGCACCCACCATCTGAGGTTAAAGGCCTGCTACTACCACGTGTCTTCATGTGTTTAAGATAAACACATATAATATATGTGTTTATCTTACCCACATATATTATATGTGGGTATAGACTAATTATTTTTCTGTTTCAACCCACTGCAAAAACGATCACTTAATGAAACTCTGTCAATTAACTATAGCAGGCTCATGCAGAAAATAATATGTGGAATTGTGGATATTACACCCTTTGCTCAGCTCATGAAGTACCTAGGTAGGTAAATATTATAATATTTACAATTCACTTAGTAGGTACCTACGAACAATAATAAATAACTAAAGAAACCAAGTTGATGCCTATGTATTTTCAGAATAGCACTGTCGTGGTACAAACAAATTGTTTTATTGGTTGCCAACATTGTTGTAAGTAGAAAGATCGATTTTAATGTAGGTACCTGTTCAAATTAGCAACATGTGCCAACAAAATAAATTACTGATGATTAAGAATCGGCGCAGGGGGGATCCGCGGCTCGCGGTCGAGTCGCGCTGTGGGCTGTCGCAACGAGACAACTCCGTGGTGGTATTAGGCGGCAGGCCAAATACCAAAATAGCAAGCCACTCGCTCTGCCACAAAAATCTAAATGCACCTAGTGACCTTATAATCTGTTTGCTAGACAACTAATCAAAATATTGCTTACCAAATCTTTATGCAATTCCTTCGAAATTAATGGGGTTAGCTTTGTTATTCCAACAAATACAAAAAACACCCCTAGAAGGATAGATAAACTTTTCAACACGATAGAACCCATTTTGTCAAACACACTTCAACAATATTTTAGCACTGATTTAGACCACTATCATTCTTTTATTATTAAGTACTGTATTCTAATTTTTATCACTTATGTAATTATGTTTCAGACATTATATAACCCTCTGTTTCAAATACTACGCTTTTTTAGTTATCATTTAACGGATTCAGGTTAAAACCATTATTTCATTGAAATAGTCAATACGTGAAAAATACAAGGAAGTTAGAAGCAAGCAAACACGTTTCGCGCCGGCGCGAAAAAATCCATACCGAACTTACATCACTATTGCCAGAGCAGAAAAATGTCAATGCAACATTTTGGTGAAGTTATTTATATAATATATTATTTATAAAAAAATTCAAGTTTGTGTGAGAAAAATTTGTTTACAAATTTATGTTTAAAAAATATAATGGTCTACCAGTCTACCTACTTCATGCTAAATGGTATTAAAATTTTTGTTCAATACTTTAATATAACGCCATCTCGTGCCTCCTTCACGCATCGTGTGTTTGTTTTAGGTATTGAATGTCTTTGGTTTTAGTGGTTTTAGTGCACAAACAAAAGAACCCAACACCAACCACCAACTAGATTTGATAAACAGTAAACAACTACTTAGATGAATATTACGCAAACTAAAACATTCTGCTAGGTCTTAGACTATATATTATCTAAGTGCTAGGTACATAAAAGTTGGCATTTTAAAAAGTGTCATTATGAAAAGCAAACCAAACGTAGAGTTGGTAACTATGAGGCTAATTGGGAAATAAAACAAAATTGTATGATAAGTTGGCAAATGATTATTTAGCGGAATAAAATTCTGCGAAACGTTGGTTGGCAAGTGAAAATCTGGCAAACAATTTTCGGCGAAAAGGCAGAGAACCATCTAGTCCGATGGTTCTTAGACATACCTTTACTAACAAACATAGTACCTATGTATGTGTGACTTAAAATTTAATAAAACAAGTTTGAAAATTGAATAAACCCCCAACGCTAAAAGTAAAGCTCACATTTAAAAAGGTATAGTAATGTAATTATGTATAACATAAACATGTGATTTTTATTCACGTCGGGGTACCGGCTACACGGCTCAACGATAGGAAAATGGTATTTTTTACTTTTTAAATGTGAGCTTTACCTTTTAGCGTTAAGGGGGTTTTTTATTTTTTTGTTATTTTAAATTTTTCGTGGACAATCCGAGAATGGAAAAGACAGAGGACAGACGCATTCAAAAAGTGGAGCTGGCAGCTGCGGGTGCTCTGAGGCCTCTGAAGCCGGACATGCATAAACGCATAAATTTTTTGATTGGGGTCTGTCAGACTCTTACTGACTATAAACTACCCCGGTCGAGCACAATGGTCCAAACTTCGATTAAGTGCGGAAACCAATCCTGATAGATAGAAACCCCGGTGTTCCGTCTCACCCCTGCGTAGTATGGGATGGGAACAGAAGGTACTTCCGCAATTACCCGTGACTGAAATGAGTCTATTATTTTTATTGGAAATTCCTCATGAATATCCTCCACCCCGGGGAAGGGTCTGTCAGACTCTTACTGGCTAAAAATCACCCTATTGTTCCGACGCACACCTGCGCTGGGGGTCACGGAAACAGAAGATACTTCCGAAACCCCGGGCCTCGCCACGTCAGCGGCAGGTGTGAAGTATTTTACTCTGCCCGGCGACATCTCCCACAAACGCGTGAAACACGTTGCGCCGCTTAGGGATGGGCCCTAGGTGTATATGGATGCGACAAAGGTCCCCGAGTCTCTGCCGCCCCCTGTCTGAGTCCGTTCTCTGCCTGCGCTCAGTGCGTCTTCTGCGAATCAGTGACCATGATTCTCAGTAATGAGGGACCGATTGGCGAAGGTCTTTGAAGTTACGCTGTTAGTGCCTACGACTGATTTTTTGCGAAACTTAATACTATAACTTAGGGTTTCTTAATAAAATGGTTAAAACCCATTGAGTCATCTTTAATTTATTGTGTCTGTCACTTCTGGGAAAATATACACTTCTGGACACATCTATTGGCCCACCTTGTATTTTCAGTTTCGTTTGGTCCTAGCTAAAATTTTATATTAGGTCGAGCAAAAAGTTTTTATGCAGTTTTGAACCTGGCACATTCACAATTTCATTCAATAGTCTTTTTTTGAATTTCGAACACAGAATTTAAAGAAACAAAAGACAATTTGGAGCCTGTTTGTTGAAATCAAAGAATCGAAATACTAAGAAAACTTGGTTTTATTGGTTTACTTGGATTTAATTCTTGAAAAAGTGATTGATATCTTTGGTTTACTAAATAAATAAATAATAATAATAAATATTCCACAACTTTTCACACAACGCCCAAGTTAAGCTTGAGAGCTTGTGTTATGGGTACCTACTAAACAGCTGATAAACATACTTATATATTTCTAAATACATACATTTTACAGATAAATTACACCCAGACACAGAACAAATGATCGTGCTCATCACACAAACATTTGTCCTGGGTGGGAATCGGACCCACGACCTCTGGCATAGCAGTCAGGGTCACAAACTACTAGACCAACAGGCCAGTCAAAGTCAGTGGTTTTGCAACAAACATTACCTTATTCTTAACATTAAGGTGAGGTTCTATCAATAATCTATGGATACTTCACCTGAAGTCGCCGCCCAAGCTGTGGCACTTATTCAGGCCGGACACAGCCAAAGAAACGTGAGTGCTCAACTTAATTTAAGTCAATCTGCGGTCCGAAATGTTTATCGGAGGTACCTAGAGACTGGCGGCTTTGTTCGTCGCCAAGGAAGGCCACGATCTCGGGTCACAACTGAAAGGCAGGATCGATTCATCGTGACGACCAGCTTGAGAAATCGTCACCTTACCTCCATTGAGATACAAAACCAACTTCGCGACTTCCACGGAGTACCTGTGAGCGCTTGAACTGTTCGGAGAAGGTTAAAAGAACGCGATATGGTACCACACAAGCCAGCTAATGGGCCCAAACTAATGCGAGCCCACCGAACAGCGCGCCTTCATTTCGCACGCAGTCATTTAAATTGGACACAGCAAGATTGGAGCCGTGTACTCTTTTCTGATGAGTCTAAAATTGTGTTTCATGGAAATGATGGAAGGAAGAAGGTCTACCGACGTAAGGGAGAGCGTTTCGCACAATGCTGCTTTGAAGAGAGGGTTGCTTATGGCGGTGGCTCATGGACTGTCTGGGGCGGTATATCCGCGAGCGGCAAAACTCAACTTGAGGTTGTTACAGGACCACGGCTGCCAACATTAAATGCCGGAATTTACATTCGTGAGTGCTTAGAACCTCACGTGATACCATACGCGGACTATGTGGGCCCAAATTTCCTTTTTATGCATGATAATGCAAGAGCCCATGCGGCCGGCATCGTCAGGGAATATCTTCGGGATGTGAACACAGTTATGGACTAGCCAGCCAGAAGCCCAGACATGAACCCCATTGAGCACATGTGGGACGAGCTAAAAAGACGTGTTAGGGCTCGTCAGCCAGTTGCCCAGACGATGCAGGAGTTGAAAACTGCCATAGAAGAGGAAGTGTCCGTTACGCCAGCCAGATGTTGTCAAAATTTACCATTTGAATCTGATAGATATTTAGTTGTGCGGCTTCTGTAATTGTTGCGCACATTTTTAAATTTGTTGCGCTTATAGTTTTTTAATTATTTCACAAAAACATTTCCTGCTGCGGTAACGTTACCCCAGCCAGACCTTTTTCTTTCTAATGGGAATTTTTAAATAATTACTAGCTATAAAATTAGTTGTCTAGATGAAGTAAATGTTGTGCCTTATTTTGTATTTGTTCTTTCATCGGTTGCGAAGTTATTCGAGATTTTGCTGGGGTAACGTTTTTGGTTTTGCTAGATCTTTGAAATGGTTAAGCGGATTCTTATCATATTTTGTACATGGCTTCTTAGGAATTAGTTTAAATTTGTTGTGCAATAAAAAAACCAAAATAATACATAGCTTAAAGGTTATTTCATTAAATAGAAAAACACTTCAATTGGTCCCAGCACTCTCAATAAGAGCTCTAAAGACTTACTTTAAACGTTATTTTAAAGATTGTAACTGCCTTCAAATGTATGTGAAGTTTCAATAGTATCCTGTAAGTATTTACAAAGTTATGATGATATTGAGTTCTTCACGAGCACGGTTTTGATGCACGCGGTGTTATTTGGCCATTGGATTGGATATATGAACTGAATGTTATGTCAATAATTAGTTTTTTAGTTCAGTTGTATATCAGTAAAATTTCAGCTCAGTACATTGGATAATTAATGAGATAATACGATTAAAGTCATTAGGAATGAATGACCGTGGTAACCCGACCAAGTTTAGGTGGTTACGAAAAAGCGAAAACGCAAAACATTATGGTACCTTCTAAAATATGTAGGATAGTGTTACAAATTTAGTACAGACATGTAAACAAGTTTTAAAAAAACTACGAGATCATTAAATAATTTTTATTGACAGGTAATATAATCATTTCAATTGAACTTTTAAAGTTCTATGTGTATTTTTAATCTGTGATTGTTTTTAAGTATAAGTTAAATAATAGGTACATATTAATAATAATTTTGCTACTATTTCTGTAGTTACATTATACAAGCTTACCTTGTTCGTGAATTCATCAAGCAACCTGCACCATAACTATGATCATCAATAGAAGCACTCCACATTAGCAGTAATTCGCCACACTTTTTATTTTATATCTTTAGGATCTCTTAATATCTACCACATACCTTTTCGTTTTAGCCACAACAAATTTTAAATAGTCCAATAATAATTTCATAAACACACACTCAAACACACATCACATACACACCCGCACTCACAAACAGCAACCACTCGTCCACAAACAGTACACAAACATCATATATTCACGCATACTCAATCATGCATGACTCTCATAAAACTATCCCATTTGTACCTACTTGTAGTATACTAGTATTTCCGAACGAAGAATGTAAGATGATTGTTGAACGTATCGGAACGGGTCTATGAAAAAAGAACTGTTCTAATGGACGTTTTTTTCTGTAAGCTATTGCATTTCAAATATATTCTTATTCAGTATTAAATTGTCTTTATATTGTTCCTGGAAGGCCTAGGACACAACATTTTTGGCGACGAGGTGAAAAGGATTCACACACACGCATTAAAATGGCAAGTCTTTTACCATTTAAACCTTTTCAAGAAGATGACGACATTTCTTGTTATTTAGAAAGGCTTGAGCAGTATTTTATGGCAAACGAAGTCAAAGCGGAGAGACAAGTTTCTATTTTGTTAATATCTTTACATGAAAATGTGTACAAAACATTAAAAAACATTCTACATCCAACTTTGCCGAAAGACCAAACGTATGCGCAATTAACTGCAGCTTTACTTTTACGATTTAAACCAAGAGTAGCACATTTCCGCACTCGAATTACGTTCGATAAACTGCAACAAGCAGAAAACGAGTCTGTATCAAGGTGGTACGCTCGTGTGAGAGAAAAGGCGGCAGAATGTCAGTTTGGCACACAAATTATAAGTGAACGAGTGAGAGACAAATTTGTAACAGGTATGCGGACAGGACCGATTCAAGACAGATTGTGTGAGGAAGCATTGGAGAAAACGGCTGTACAATTACTAGACATTGCTTTAAACAAAGAATGTGCAATACAGGAGCGTCCTATTGCTGTTGACAAGGTGTCAAGTTTCAAGAACACAAAGGGACAGAGAAAAGCTGATTACAAAAAGACTTATACAGCAAACAAGACTGAAGAGAAATCCCCGGTTTTAAAGTGTGTTCATTGTGGCAAACCAAACCATTCATTTTCTAAGTGTAAATACAAGGCGTATACATGTAAAATTTGTAAAAAAGTCGGACATTTAGCTTCTGTTTGTAAAAGTAATGCACATAATCATTTTTTAAATGTTTCCAATGAAAGTGAGAAGGGTAAGGATGACATTGAAATATTTTCCGCCCATATTGATAAAACAAATGATGTTAATTATGTGTCACCATTTTTAATTGAATGTTATATTAATTATATACCAATTTCCATGGAATTAGACACAGGTGCAGCAGTTTCATGTATTCCAGAGACAATATTTAAGTCTAATTTCTCTGATGTTCCTTTATTAGATACAGATATACAATTGAAAACTTACAACGGTCAAATTATTAAGCCGTTAGGAAAGATAGTGGTTCCTATATCTTATCAGGACAGACAGGTTCAGGGTGAACTCATTATTGTCAAAGAAGGGTCCAAAAGTTTATTAGGTAGGGATCTCATACAAAAGTTTAATATTAAAATAAACAAATCTATTTCTGTCAATTCAATAGAAAGTTCACATTTGCAAAAATTACTAAATGATTATTCTGAAGTTTTCAAAAATGAGTTGGGAATTATTAAAAATGAAGAGGTTAAATTAGAGCTTATTGAAAATGTCAAGCCAATTTTTTGTAAACCTGTTCCTATTCCTCATGCTTACAAAGAAAAAGTGAATGAGGAATTAACGCGCTTAGAAAAAGAAGATGTCATTACAAAAGTTGAGAATGCTAAGTGGGGAACACCATTAGTACCAGTAATGAAAGAAAATGGCAAGTTACGGTTGTGTGCAAATTATAAAATTACTATTAATAAATATTTAAAAGATTTTAATTACCCATTGCCCAAAATTGAGGATATTTTTACTGCCTTACAAGGTGGAAACAAATTTACAAAATTAGATTTGCGCAATGCATTTAATCAATTAATACTAGATTCTGACACAGGTGAACTTCTAGCATGGTCTACACCTAAGGGTATTTTTAAATTAAATAGGTTACCATACGGCACTAAGCCGGCCAGTCAAATATTTCAGGCAAAACTTGAAAAAATATGATTAGGGGTCAAGGGAGCTGTTAAGGCGAGGTTTCCCCAGCAGTGTAGGCATTTAACGCTTACCTCAGGCCCCGCAACCAATAGCGCTACGTAATAAACTGCGATGCATCGGAGAAACGCCGCGCGCTGTCGTCGTACGTGTCCGTTACCCCAGCCAGAAGTTGTCGAAATTTACCATTTGAATCTGATAGATAATTAGTTGTGCGGCTTCTGTAATTGTTGCGCACATTTTTAAATTTGTTGCGCTTATAGTTTTTTAATTATTTCACAAAAACATTTCCTGCTGCGGTAACGTTACCCCAGCCAGACCTTTTTCTTTCTAATGGGAATTTTTAAATAATTACTAGCTATAAAATTAGTTGTCTAGATGAAGTAAATGTTGTGCCTTATTTTGTATTTATTCTTTCATCGGTTGCGAAGTTATTCGAGATTTTGCTGGGGTAACGTTTTTGGTTTTGCTAGATCTTTGAAATGGTTAAGCGGATTCTTATCATATTTTGTACATGGCTTCTTAGGGTTTATTTTAAATTTGTTGTGCAATAAAAAAACCAAAATAATACATAGCTTAAAGGTTATTTCATTAAATAGAAAAACACTTCAATTGGTCCCAGCACTCTCAATAAGAGCTCTAAAGACTTACTTTAAACGTTATTTTAAAGCTTGTAACTGCCTTCAAATGTATGTAAAGTTTCATTAGTATCCTCTAAGTATTTACCAAGTTATGATGATATTGAGTTCTTCACGAGCACGGTCTTGATGCACGCGGTGTTATTTGGCCACTGGATTGGATATATGAACTGAATGTTATGTCAATAATTAGTTGTTTAGTTCAGTTGTATATCAGTAAAATTTCAGCTCAGTACATTGGATAATTAATGAGATAATACGATTAAAGTCATTAGGAAGTGAATGACCGTGGTAACCCGACCAAGTTTAGGTGGTTACGAAAAAGCGAAAACGCAAAACATTATGGTACCTTCTAAAATATGTAGGATAGTGTAACAAATTTAGTACAGACATGTACACAAGTTTTAAAAAAAACTACGTGATCATTAAATAATTTTTATTGACAGGTAATATAATCATTTCAATTGAACTTTTAAAGTACCTATCTGTAATTTTAATCTGTGATTGTTTTTAAGTATAAGTTAAATAATAGGTACATATTAATAATAATTTTGCTACTATTTCTGTAGTAACATTATACAAGCTTACCTTGTTCGTGAATTCATCAAGCAACCTCCACCATAACTATGATCATCAATAGAAGCATTTCACATTAGCAGTAATTCGCCACACTTAATATTTTATATCTTTAGGATCTCTTAATATTTACCACATACCTTCTCGTTTTAGCCACAACAAATTTTAAATAGTCCAATAATAATTTCATAAACACACATCACATACACACCCGCACTCACAAACAGCAACCACTCGTCCACAAACAGTACACAAACATCATATATTCACGCATACTCAATCATGCATGACTCTCATAAAACTATCCCATTTGTATCTACTGTTACTTTAAACTTACTTTTTCGCCCAGACTTTGTAATCAACTTCAGTGTAAATGCAGACTTAATCTAGTAAACATTTTTACACGTTGTATAATAATAGTGTATTTAAGTAAACTAAGTACTTGACTCTGGAGTCTGGAGAGAACCCGTAACACTATTGTTAATTACTATTTAAGATCTTTTTTAGGGAGGCAAACTGTCACTCCTTAACACAGGTTGCTCTGCTACCTAGCTAGGAGAACAGTGGCTCACCCCAACTTATTATTTGTTAGTTTAAGTCCTACGATAATTTAACTCACTAACTCCAATATGTACGTAGGTACTACAAATATCTTTATTGCAATAAAAATATTATTATTATATATTAGCTCTCACGCACTTTGTAAATATTTGCAAAAACAGGAAACGGAACTGCCGAAACGCATGCGCACTCTACAAGATGAATTATGTGATTATGGAGCATGTTTAGTGCGATATGCAAACAATGCGCCACTTCACCCCACCCCTTCCGCGTCCTACCGAACGGCATGTTATATCAGTGATTTTTGATAAGTTTGTGCAACTGGAAGATAATAATAATGTTTTTATAGTACAGATATATTATTATAATTATTATTAATGTATTTAACAGTGTACGCGTCTGTACCGAAATCGTAAGGTGTATTATACTAAACATTTCAAAAGATAGTATAATGTTCTGCGATTTCGCTTTTTCGTAACCACCTAAACTTGGTCGGGTTACCACGGTCATTCACTTCCTAATGACTTTAATCGTATTATCTCATTAATTATCCAATGTACTGAGCTGAAATTTTACTGAAATACAACTGAACTAAACAACTAATTATTGACATAACATTCAGTTCATATATCCAATCCAGTGGCCAAATAACACCGCGTGCATCAAGACCGTGCTCGTGAAGAACTCAATATCATCATAACTTGGTAAATACTTACAGGATACTAATGAAACTTTACATACATTTGAAGGCAGTTACAAGCTTTAAAATAACGTTTAAAGTAAGTCTTTAGAGCTCTTATTGAGAGTGCTGGGACCAATTGAAGTGTTTTTCTATTTAATGAAATAACCTTTAAGCTATGTATTATTTTGGTTTTTTTATTGCACAACAAATTTAAACTAATTCCTAAGAAGCCATGTACAAAATATGATAAGAATCCGCTTAACCATTTCAAAGATCTAGCAAAACCAAAAACGTTACCGCAGCAAAATCTCGAATAACTTCGCAACCGATGAAAGAATAAATACAAAATAAGGCACAACATTTACTTCATCTAGACAACTAATTTTATAGCTAGTAATTATTTAAAAATTCCCATTAGAAAGAAAAAGGTCTGGCTGGGGTAACGTTACCGCAGCAGGAAATGTTTTTGTGAAATAATTAAAAAACTTTAAGCGCAACAAATTTAAAAATGTGCGCAACAATTACAGAAGCCGCACAACTAATTATCTATCAGATTCAAATGGTAAATTTCGACAACTTCTGGCTGGGGTAACGGACACTCGTCGTACCGCTCATTCATGACTTCACGAACTCGAGTAGGTACACAGTTGCGTCACAGAATAGAGTAATGCAGTAGAGCAACTTCAATTTAATAATTTAGATATGATAGAATTCTTGAACTACGATATCAATATTGTAATTCAAAAATACTTAAATGCATTGAATGGTTATTTAATTTTAGTATCCCACTTAATAAGAATATAAGTATGCGTGGAAAGTATGGGTTTAGGGAAAATGGGTTAAATAAATAAATACCTATTTGATTTGTTAATCACAGTTCAATTAATATTAGCTAAAATATTGCCAGATCAAAGTAAAAATAGAGGAAAAATCAATTAAAAGTATAGAAATAAAAGTAATAAAAATAAAAATATGTAAATTATACACATTTGGCTACAATTCGTCGAAACGTAGTTGACGTGGTTTGAATGGCAAAAACTAAAACCTTATAGATTCTTTATATCTGTCTGTCTGTCTGTCCGTATGTCACAACCATTTTATTAAGAAACTGTTAGGACTACACAGTTGGAAATTGGTAAGTGGATGTGGTTTGGGAACCGCTATACGTTTTTTACAAAAAAACACGAAATTAACTGAAATTACTTTTTTTTAAATGAAGTATTATAATTGCAAGCACAACGTAGTTTATATACAAGGTGTTTTTTTTATATCCCATAACTCTAGGGTTATATTCTGTAGGTAAAAATAATACTATAACTCCTAGAATAGATGGTCCAAAAATGCATAGTTTCGGAGATTATATCATCAATCATAATTAAATTATCAGTTGTTTAGTACCCGTAACACAAGCTCTGCTTAGCTTGGGGCTAGATGGCGTTGTGTGAATACTCGTGGAATATTATTATTAAGTATTATTAATATTATTTTTATTACCTCATTAGTTTATTTTCCCATACGCAAAATACGCGCTTTGACGTGGAGTTGCGGATACCAGCCCGGTATCTTTAATCTTTAATCTTTTATCTAATTAGTTCAAAAATTGTCACCAGTACGACGAACCTTCTTTCTAACATCACTTTTCTTTCACGTAAGGGTGTTTTACATTAATCATCGTGACTTTGTCGAATTATTTTGTATGATAGTAAAAAAAAAGGATGATTGAAACATAATTCATGTGCCAGTTGATTCTTTGATATGGTTTCAATCATACCCTAGAGTTATGGGATATACAAAAAAACACGTTGTATAACTCAGGCATTATAATTATATAACTCAGGCATAACATAGTTTCGTATTAGCGAAAAATAAATGTCACCGAAAATAATAAACATACCTACTTGTAGGAAATGAGCAATGTACAGCTTGGCAAAAAAGAGTAGAAACGGAACTAAATTTTTGTCTGTTGGCAACATTTCCAAAACAATGACATCTCATAATAAACAAAGTTCACGATTTCGTAAAATTTTAATTTTGACCACCAAACGTTGAGTATTAAACGTAAAAAGTGAAGAATAATGAATAAAACCATTCGGAGTGCTGGCAGGGAGGTTATTTATAAGGTGTACAGGCAATGTCTGGCGGAACATGAGGCCCAAACAATTCTATCTGAACTTCACAACGTTTACCAAAGAACCGCTGATAAGACAGGTATGTAAGAGTTTGTTTTGTTGATTTTAGTTGAATCAAGTGTTAATTGATGAATAAAAAGCTATATTAATTCGCTTGCGTAAGGAATAACTAGAAATTTGAAACAATAAATGTCGAGCACATAGGTTATGTTTACATTTTTTCTGCATTACTCTGGTATAGCGCGCTGAGATAAATTGATACTTTGGTGACTTGACTTCTAACTGAATGAAAATTAAATTTCTACGTAAATTATACTTTAAGTGCGATATCAAGGGAGAGAATTATTTGTTCTAGTGTTTGCATTAGAAATGTAAAAAAAATTGTCGTGTCATTGCCTAAAAAATAAATCTAAATCTATTATTTTAATTTTGGGAAATCTGTTAGCGTTCTAAGAAAAATCGTGCTGGAAGTAGATAAACAACATTAACAGTATGTGACAAAAATGTTTTACTTTTAATATTGTTAGACATAAATGAAATATTTCGTCTTTACAGGAAGCAGCTAAACGTGCATTCCAAGCTATTACCGAAGAGGATTGGAAGAACTCGTGCTAACATGTAATAAAAATAGAAAAGGATTACTGGGAAAAAAACTAACTATGAACGAGGAAATTGAGCGATTAGTCATAAATCTAGAAAATGACAGAAGCAGCACCTCTGAACCCGAACATGACTCAGATGAGTTTGCGGCCAGCTCTAGCCATGACATGGATGTGGTAAGGGTTCCACCCTTGGAAGACGATTTACTAGATTAAAATATGGAATAAAGAATTAGGTTAAACAATATGATGTTTTATTTTTATAATTCCTAAACCATGTAAACTCAGGAGTATTTACCCAAATATTTATTTTTAGGTAAGTAATCAGTTGCGTGTCGAGAACACGTCCTTGTTCAATGAAACCACTACTAATTACTTACGGATTTAAAAATATAATACTTATACAGGTTACGAATATATTGTTACTTTATGTCTAAAAAAAAAAGTTGCTAAGTATCAAGATTAGGTCAGTACGCTATGCGGTTGCAACGGGTTGCCAATTTGCCATACGAACAGCACAGTGGCGCGCCTCCATTATTTTCTACTCTTTTTTGCCAAGCTGTAATACTGTACTTTGCTACACTGTGGTACGAGTGTGCTGTGGTACGTGACCTTCACAAACATAGACACAAAATATAATAATATTATTTGTTGTGTTGTGGTAGCTGTGGGTACTTTTACCTAATACTCACGTGACGTGCTGCTGGTGGTTTGATGTTCATACTGGAGACGGTTCCTATGAGTAGACGGTGTGACCACCATCCCATCTTATTCACTATTTACTACAATAATGTTCATCATCATCAGTCTATAATGTTCGCACTGCCGGGACACAGCCCTCCTCTCTATGAGAGGGAGTGGGCTATAATCCACCACGCTAGCCCACTGCGGGTTGATAGATGTCACACTGGGCCACCACTGCTCAAGAGTGTGTTGATGCGAGTATTTTTTTTTTGTTTCAATGCGCAAATTCATGGCGCTACTGATTCGATACTGAGAGGAAATAATAAGCTACGTTATGCCTTAGGTTACGTATATTTTATTATGACAAAACAATTAGTAAAAAAAATCGCGGGCGATTTCGTAGGCAAAATCTATTAAAAATACAAAATCCCAGCAGGGTGAACGGGTGAACTACCTATTGGACGTCACGCAACAATAAACCATTATAGCATTTGCGCGCGTGGCGACTTTATTTGCTCTATCTTAGGGTTCAAATACTACTGTTCGATACACTTGGTATGGTTGGTAAATACGTTTCGCGGTAAAAATAAAGCATGAAAGACTTTCGCGGTTATCGTTGTTATTTGCATTAGTATTTTTTTCTTGTAAACATTGTCCCACTCTAGGAATTTCTCCTGTGTCGTGGGTGCGTTTACAAACATTTAATCTCACAAACACAAACACCCAGACCCGCGAACAACTACTTGTAGGTCATACAAAATATATTTGTTCCGTGCGGGAATCGAACCCGCGACACGCTGCGCAGCAGTCGATCGCTCAGCCACTGCGCCAACCGTGCAACCGTGTCCGTGTTGTAAAAGTATTATGCGTACCTAAGTTTGAGATTCAATATCATCTAAGGTATTATTTATATGGTAAAATATAATTTAGGTACCTACCTAAATAAAAAATATCGTCAAAGTATTCCTACCTTTTTGTTTATTCAGTCTTCGTAGAGCCAATGAAGACAATTTTTTATTCTTGACCATTTTGATTTATTTTACTTATCTACAAATTTATCCTAATAATCTAACTAATAAAACGAAAAATATTACAACTATTTAAAAAACTAAATTAAAGTGATGATAAATAATAATATAAAAATAATAATAAAATTTATTTCAGACCATAAGTCCATAAAACAAAGTAAAGAGAAAGTATGTACCTACATGTAGTACAATTTATCGAAATCGATTTTTTATCGGGGGATGACGGAAAAAATTGGCGCACGTCCGACCTCGAACACGTTCCGCTCGGGACTAAAGGACTCGGAGCGAGCGCAAACTAGTGATTTACACTTTGTTTTGGAATTTGTGATACATTTATTTTAATATTGCACATTATGTGACCCGAGATAATACACATTTTTTACGACCTTTATTATGATATAAGTTTTATTTTTCAAAGCCTAATATAACTCAAGTAAAACGAGTATTTAGCTATCATTTGGACATGTCTTTGCGATTTAATTGGATGCAGTGAAGTGTAAGTAATCGTGTATCGCATGCCCGACATATCATGGTCGAAGAGTCAACTATGTAATATATTTTTTTCAAAATTTAAATCCGTTCCATGTACGAGTAAAACGCTATTGTTGACGACGTTTATTGGGGTCACCTCGCCTTAATTTTATTGATGATGTTTTGGTGACAGGATCTAACGATGCTGAACACTTGCAGAATCTTAAAGAAGTTTTAAAGAAATTTAAAGAGGCAGGTATAAGATTAAATAAAAGTAAATGCAATTTTTTTCAAAGTGAAATTAAATATTTGGGGCATATAATTTCTAAAGAAGGGTTAAAAAAAGACAACTCGAAATTAGAGGCTATTACAAAAGCACCTGCTCCCACTACAGTAACTGAAGTGAAATCATGGATAGGTATGGTCAATTATTATGCAAAGTTTATTCCACATTTGTCAGCAAAATTGAAACCAATGTATGATCTTTTACAAAAAAACAATAAGTTTTATTGGTCAAAGGAATGTCAGTGTAGTTTTGACAATGTAAAGAAAGATTTAATTTCAGATAAGGTTTTGGTACATTTTGATAGAAAATTGCCATTGAGATTAGCTTGTGATGCATCTCAAAATGGTATTGGTGGAGTTTTAAGTCATGTTATGCCTGATGGCACTGAGAAACCAATAACTTTTATTTCAAGAGTTTACTTAAAGTCTGAAAAAAAATATTCTATGATTCACAAAGAAGCATTGGCTATATACTGGTCAGTTAAAAAATTATATCAATACTTAGTAGGGACAAAATTCGAATTACAGTCTGACCATAAACCATTGCAAGCTCTGTTTGGGGAAAACAAAAGCCTTCCTCAGATGGCTGCTGGCAGACTACAAAGATGGTCTTTATTTTTATCAGAATTTGATTATAGTTTTAAGTATATAAAAGGTTCAGAAAACCTAAAGGCAGACTGCATGTCTAGATTACCTTTAAAACAAGTAAATAAGGAGGACTTTGATTGTGAAAACAGTAACGATTACATTAATTTTATTGAGGACCAAAATGTGATAGATTTAAATTTAATTAGGTCTGAGACTAGAAAAGATCCAATTTTGAGCACAATTTTTAATATGATTAGATACGGTTTTCCTGAGAATTCTAAAGAAGTGAATTCAAATGAGTCTTTAAAACCATTTTTTAACAGAAAAAGCGAGCTATATATTGACAAAGGTGTAATTATGTGGGGATATAGAGTTGTAATTCCAACTAAATTAAAAGCACTTTGTTACAAGAATTACATTCTACCCATCAAGGTATGGTTAAAATGAAAAGTAATGCCAGGTCATATTTTTGGTGGCCTAATCTTGATAAAAATATTGAGGAATTTGTAAAAAACTGTGACATCTGTATGTCAAGTCGTCCAGAGCCAAAAAAGGCAAAAATCATTTCGTGGCCAACAACAGATTTTGCCTATGAAAGAGTGCATGCCGATTTTTTAGGTCCAATTGATGGCAAAATAATTTGATATTCAGTAGCAGGTTTTACACAATTAAACACGAACTATAATTCACACTCAGACTGTATTTGCGCAGAGAAACGTCCTTATCACTAGTTCACAATATAATGCCTCCTAAAAATGATTTGCCGCCCTTTTTATACACTTAACCGCCATATTCAAATCAACTGTCAGTTAATTTCTCAATATGATAGGAAATACTAAATTATTATTTTAAAAATCAAATAAATTACTTATTATGGGAAAAGAAATATAAAAATATTATTTAGACATAAATGAGAATATTTGAAAGTAATTTAGGAACAATTAAGCAACTACTACGTCATAACCGTCGAGCATCTATTTGGTACTTGTTAACACTCGGCCATCCTGCATAGGCCGTGTCCCACGGCCCTCGTTGCTTCCTTCAGCGGCTTGCCCGACGTCCTGAAATAGAAATAATGTACAGCAGTAACTTGTTGTTTGTGAAATATAATTATTAATAATTATGTTTGAATATATTAGTTAATGATCTTGGTTTATGTTCTTTTATTTTCCACTTCTTATCACACAGCCTTAAGATTTGTTTAAATGGGTCCAAATAATATCTTACTTCCTTTAGAATAAAGGTCAGATCTCGCATTTAGAAGTATTGCACAGCTATCTTTACAAACGAAGCCTTGGTCACACAGCTAAAATATGGACTTGGTCACAAAGCCGTCCTTGTTATGGACTTGGTCACAAAGCCGTCCTTTTAATGGACTTGATCACAAAGCTGCCCCTGTTATGGACTTGATCACAAAGCCGTCCCTATTGATCACAAAGCGGTCATTATCATGAACTTGTACACATAGCTTGATCACACAGCGCAATGTTGTCTCTATTATTATGGACTTGATCACATAGCCATCCGTATAAACATTAACTAGATCACACAGCAGTCTCTTTTTTTTTTTTTTTTTTTTTACTAATAAATTTTAGATCACATAGCCATAAAATATACCGATGGACTTGATCACACAGCTGTCCTTATCTACATTGTATCATATCGTTATATGTATATATAAGTACGTGGATTTGTTGCCAATAATTATTGTCATACAGTGAAATTATAAAATGATATTAGTGATAGGTAGAATTCAAAGAAATTCACAGTAGGTACTTATTTTTTTTTTTTTTTAGAAAACTTTAGTTACACTTTTGGTTAATTAAACTTAGCTATGAGATAATACAAGATTAAAATAGTGAAGAATCACACATCTGTAACGATCAGTATAGGTATTGTGTTAATTAACTTTCAAGAAGATCAATCAAATCGTCTCGGTCTACTTCTCGGTCACTGCCTGAACTTTCATCCTCAGATATAGTTGGTTTGTATGGCCGAAGAGTTTCTCCACGAACTACTGCGCTAAACTTTTTGTAGCCTTTCATACCCTTTATACACGAGATTGTATATCGGTCCAACAACTGTTCGGCCTTAGATATTTTGTAGGGACCTGTATATCGCCCAATAAGTTTTCTAGTAACCCCAGTGGTTGCATCTCTAGCTACACCACCTTTCCAAAGAACTAGTTGACCTACGGTGTACTTAATACATTTCCTATGTTTTTTGTCGAATCGCGTTTTCATGGACGTCATATTTCTATCGATACGGAGCTTAGCAGTTTCCCTATTCGCCTGCAGTTGGTTCTGTTGAGTTTCAGAAGTAGAGGGAGCGTCAGACGGGAAGGATGGATACCTAGAATTAGTATGACCGAACATAAGGTTGAATGGCGAAAAACCAGTAGTAGCATTGGGTGTATTATTGATTCCCCATACTATATCATCTAGCTTATTATCCCATGTACATTCGCTTTCGGACATAGTATTAAGACCATTTAATAATGTACGATTTACTCGCTCGACCTGCCCGTTGGAGCGAGGACTGGCTATAGCATTTAATATATGTTTGAATTGATTTTCCTCGGAAAATTGTTTGAAGTATCTACTCGTAAAAGCCTTACCTCGGTCTGTTATTATTCTAACTGGATATCCAAACTGCATAATAATTTCTTTTAGTAATCGAATGGTTTCTATTGAACTGCAATTTTTAGCTGGTCGGGCAAATACAAATTTAGTAAAAGCATCAATAACTACTAAAATATAAGTGTGTCCTTTACGAGTTTTGGCAAAAGGACCTAAATGGTCAGCATGCAACGTATGCATAGGTATGGCTGGCTTGTTAATTGGATATAATTCACCCTCCAACTTACCATAGTTTCCCTTATTAAACGCACATTGTAAACAAGAGTTTATATATTTTCGTATAAATCTAGTCATGCCTTCGAACCAAAATTGAGCCTTAATAGAATTTTCACATTTTTCAAAACCGGGGTGGCCTATCTGATCATGAAGTTTTTGTAGTAAACCGTATTTAGCTAACTTAGGGATGACAAACCGCTCTCCAGCAGCAGTTTTCCTATAGAGTATATCTTCTTTTACTATATAATTTGCAGATAAATTTGAATCGGAGTTATCACGAAGTCTAGAAATAATGTTTTGTAAATTATCATCTTGTATCTGTAGGGTTATTAACCAATCGGAATTTTCAATCATAAGTATTGCATTAGTCGCGGGATTCCTGCTTAACGCATCTACATGCCTCATGCGCTCCCCTGGCCTATATTCAATCTCAAGATCAAATTCTTGTATTGCGAGCCACCAACGAGCTATGCGCGGTATTAAATCTCGTTTTACAAGAGTTGTTCTTAATGCTGAGCAGTCTGTAATGACTTTAACTTTAATCCCCGTTAAATATATTCGAAATCGCTTAAGAGATTCGACGACAGCAAGCGTTTCAAGCTCGTAACTAAGTATGGTAGTGCTTTTCTTCTTTACTTGTCACCCTACTAAAATAAGCAATTGGTTTTAAACTATTATCAGTTTGATATTGCATAAGGATCCCACCTAAGCCTATTTTGCTGGCATCTGTGTGCAATTCAGTCTTTGCATCAGAGTTGTAAATAGCTAAAACTGGCCTTTCAATCAGACGCTGCTTGAGACCTTGAAATGCATTTTCTTGAGCAGAACCCCAATGCCACTTGACATCCTTTTTCGTGAGTTCTGTTAAGGGGCGAGCAATTTGGGCAAAATTTTGAATAAATTTTCTAAAATATGACGTCAAACCGATAAATTGCCTAATCTCATGTACATTCCGCGGCCTATTATATTCTGCAACACATTTTATTTTCGCTTGGCCTGGTTGTATTGTCCCAGCTGAAATTTCATGGCCTAAGTACGTAGCGGTACGTTTAAGAAAAGAACATTTACGTAAATTTAGTTTTAAATTTGCCTGGGTCAATAATTGTAATACTTTCTCTAAAAGCACAAACCCTTCCTGAATTGATTCCGTAGGTAACATGACGTCATCAAGATACAGGGCAATGTTTTGATCGACTCTACCTAGCGTCATTTGAATTAAACGAGAGAATACTGCCGGGGCATTGGCCAGACCAAAGGGCATTTTCAAAAACTCATACTGGCCTGATGGAGTAACGAATGCAGTCTTCGGTATTGAGTCTTCATGAAGGCTGACTTGATAGTAACCTTGGGCAAGGTCAAGGGTGGTGAAATAGAACTTGCCCGATAACTTACTAACCTGGTCTTCGATATGCGGTAAAGGATACCTATCTTTCACAGTATTAGCATTTAATGCCCTATAATCAACACAAAGCCTGTAATCCCCACCCTTCTTCTTAACCAGTACTACCGGGCTAGCGTAATCAGACATTGACTCTCTAATGATACCTGCTTGTAATAAATCTTTAACTTTCCCATTAACAATTTCACTTTCTTTATGCGACAATCTATAGGGTTTGCAATAAACAGGCTGGTTATTCATTGTACGAATGTGCATTTTTATAAGATCAGTACAGCCTAAATCTTTAGTACTTCTGGCAAACGAGTGAGCATACTTATTTAAAAGCTCTAATAATTGTTTGTTTTCATTATCACTAAGGTGGCCTTTATCAATATCTGTTAAGCTAGTTTGTATATTATCCGTGTCTGTACTATCTATGGCTAGTACTCTAGACTCACTACTAAATGCTGGTATTGTTACCAACTCCGCTCTAGCTATCAACCTATGAGACTCCCAAACGACATCAACATGTCCTAGGTTTAAAACTTTTAAATAAGAACGGTTTGAATCAATAATAGCTGAAGGTATGAAATACGTTAAATTACCTAATTGCATCCATACTGTGTGCGTTAAAAATGTGTGATCTTTTCCAATGTTTTGTCTGCAGTCAACATAAACTTCTATATATAATTGATTTTGCTTAGGTATTATAATATTATCCTTTATATAAACTGGAAATTTTTCAATAAAATCTGTTGCTTGTAATTTTATATCCGTAAATATATCCTGTATAATTTCACTTGGAACAAAACGTACAGAAGAAGCAGAAGTGACTAGACTAACATTCTTATTATTAATCATTGTTTGTCCAATTAATAGCTCAATATCTGATGTAATATAATTACCTAACTATTTCGACTATTCCATCTAATTTTACATTATCTATCAAAACACTTAGGCAACATGAACCGACTGAGTTTACACATGCTCCTCCAAAACCTTTCATGACAGTTGCACTAGGCTCCATTTTAATTTGCAAGTTTTCAGCTTGTGTGAGACAAAGCATGTTGATTTTACTGCCAGTATCTATGTAAGCTCTGAGCTGCTGTCCATTTACCATCACAGTTCTTTTGTAAATATCAACATAAATATCATAGGTAATATGCAAGACTTGACTAACCTTTTGCGGTTGCTGTCGCGAACCCCCGGCGCCAAACCAGCAATCCGCCGTCGTGTGCCCGCTGCGCCGGCACGTCTCGCAGCGCTGCCGCTGTCTGCAGTCCCGCGCCTCGTGGCCCGGCCGCCGACACGTGTAACATATCTTCGGCTGGAGCTGATGACCCGATGTCGAGCTTGGCATGGTACTGCTCGCTCCTCTTCTCCACGTACCCGTCGATTTCCGCGCAGTATGTGTCTCCATCACTCGTTTGAAATTTTCCAAAGAAGATAGGTAGCCATAGTATAGTTGTTCAGGAGTTTCACAACTATATGCTTTGGCATTAGCTCTCAATTCAGAAGGTAGTCCACGTATTATGCAGGAAATAGCATCTCTACCGTTTATGTTGCATTTCTTTAGTAGGGATAATTTTTCGTGATAATACTTCGTCATCGTCTCTTTATCTTCCTTTGTCCTTGCCATCATACGTTCCAATTTGTCCACGTAGTCAGTCGATCGAGGAAAAGCGACCTGAAGCATTTCCTTCCAGCCATCCCATGTCAAATTATAGTTATCAAGGTCGTCATACCATTCTCGAGCAGCGCCACGCAACCGCAGTTGCATGACAAATGTTCGATCGGTGTTGTCCCAGCCATAGACATCGCCAAGTTGGTCTATTTTGTGGAGCCAACCTATAACGTTGCTGCTGTTGTCTTCGGGTCGAAATTTAGGAATAACTTCGGCATCACTGGGAGCAACATGTCGTTTTTTGTGCGACTTGGTTTTATGAAGGTCTTCAGACAAAAATTTTTCACTATTTTCATCTTCCGAACTGGTTGACTCACTGCACTTTCGTTTGCGTTTCCCCAAGCCGCGAAAATATGGTCCTGACATTTTATCAATATCCCACTTCTGAAATGATATTCAGTAGCAGGTTTTACACAATTAAACACGAACTATAATTCACACTCAGACTGTATTTGCGCAGAGAAACGTCCTTATCACTAGTTCACAATATAATGCCTCCTAAAAATGATTTGCCGCCCTTTTTATACACTTAACCGCCATATTCAAATCAACTGTCAGTTAATTTCTCAATATGATAGGAAATACTAAATTATTATTTTAAAAATCAAATAAATTACTTATTATGGGAAAAGAAATATAAAAATATTATTTAGACATAAATGAGAATATTTGAAAGTAATTTAGGAACAATTAAGCAACTACTACGTCATAACCGTCGAGCATCTATTTGGTACTTGTTAACAAATTTTATTAATTGTAGACTCATATTCTAAATGGCCAGAAGCTTTTATAATGAAAGGATTTGACTCTAGGGGCACAATAGAAAAATTCAGAGAGTGTTTCAGTAGATTTGGATTGCCAAAAATAGTAGTTACCGACAATGCTAAAACATTTGTATGTCAAGAATTTTCTATTTTTTTATCTAAGAATGGTATTAAACATATGACATCACCTCCATTTCATCCTGCATCCAATGGATTTGCAGAGAATGCTGTAAAAAGTTTTAAAGATGGATTATCTAAAGCTTTAAAGGATAGAGCTAATGATGGAGTCTCTTTTGAAACTTTAATGAATAGGTATTTATTTTCCTACAGAAATTCTGTACATGTTATAACTGGTGTTTCACCTGCTGAGTTAATGTTTCAAAGTAAGCTGAGAACTAGATTAGATTTGCTAACTTCTAAAAATGTTATTCATTGCAAAGAAATTGAAGGAAATGTAAATGGAAAAAGAGAAGAGATATTTAAGGAAGGTGATATTGTTTATTGTAGAGATTACAGAAATCCAAATAAAAAGAAATTTGTAAAGTGTATAATTGACGAGGTATTAGGTCAAAGATTGTATTTGTGTAAAGTTGTTGATGAGAATTTGATCTGGAAGAGACATTTGGATCAAATAATTAATGCATCTTCTTCGAAGTCTATAGTTAATGAAGAATTTAATCAAAACAATGCTGTTTTAAGTAGATTAACACAGCCTTCTGCAACATTAGAACATCAACAGCCTTATGTTATTGAACCAAACATTGTATTACCGCAGGCACAGGATATTCCAATTATCAATGACAATTTAAATGACTTAATTTCTAATGAAAATATTCCTGTGGCTGAGGAAACACCTCCATTACCTATAAGACGTTCTGAGAGAACTGTTAAACCCCCACAACGTCTAAATCTATAGGGAGGAGTATATGTAGTATACTAGTATTTCCGAACGAAGAATGTAAGATGATTGTTGAACGTATCGGAACGGGTCTATGAAAAAAGAACTGTTATAATGGACGTTTTTTTCTGTAAGCTATTGCATTTCAAATATATTCTTATTCAGTATTAAATTGTCTTTATATTGTTCCTGGAAGGCCTAGGACACAACACTACTGTTACTTTAAACTTACTTTTTCACCCAGACTTTGTAATTAACTTCAGTGTAAATGCAGACTTAATCTAGTAAACATTTTTACACGTTGTATAATAATAGTGTATTTAAGTAAACTAAGAACTTGACTCTGGAGAGAACCCGTAACACTATTGTTAATTACTATTTAAGATATTTTTTAGGGAGGCAAACTGTCACTCCTTAACACAGGTTGCTCTGCTACCTAGCTAGGAGAACAGCTCACCCCAACTTATTATTTGTTAGTTTAAGTCCTACGATAATTTAACTCACTAACTCCAATATGTACGTACAAATAAATATCTTTATTGCAATAAAAATATTATTATTATATATTAGCTCTCACGCACTCTGTAAATATTTGCAAAAACAGGAAACGGAACTGCCGAAACGCACGCGCACTCTACAAGATGAATTATGTGATTATGGAGCATGTTTAGTGCGATATGCAAACAATGCGCCCCTTCACCCCACCCCTTCCGCGTCCTACCGAACGACATGTTATATCAGTGATTTTTGATAAGTTTGTGCAACTGGAAGATAATAATTATGTTTTCATAGTACAGATATATTATTATATTATTAATGTATTTAACAGTGTACGCGTCTGTACCGAAATTGTAAGGTGTATTATACTAAACATTTCAAAAGATAGTATAATGTTCTGCGTTTTCGCTTTTTCGTAACCACCTAAACTTGGTCGGGTTACCACGGTCATTCACTTCCTAATGACTTTAAACGTATTATCTCATTAATTATCCAATGTACTGAGCTGAAATTTTACTGATATACAACTGAACTAAACAACTAATAATTGACATAACATTCGGTTCATATATCCAATCCAGTGGCCAAATAACACCGCGTGCATCAAGACCGTGCTCGTGAAGAACTCAATATCATCATAACTTGTTAAATACTTACAGGATACTAATGAAACTTCACATACATTTGAAGGCAGTTACAATCTTTAAAATAACGTTTAAAGTAAGTCTTTAGAGCTCTTATTGAGAGTGCTGGGACCAATTGAAGTGTTTTTCTATTTAATGAAATAACCTTTAGGCTATGTATTATTTTGGTTTTTTTATTGAACAACAAATTTAAACTAATTCCTAAGAAGCCATGTACAAAATATGATAAGAATCCGCTTAACCATTTCAAAGATCTAGCAAAACCAAAAACGTTACCCCAGCAAAATCTCGAATAACTTCGCAACCGATGAAAGAACAAATACAAAATAAGGCACAACATTTACTTCATCTAGACAACTAATTTTATAGCTAGTAATTATTTAAAAATTCCCATTAAAAAGAAAAAGGTCTGGCTGGGGTAACGTTACCGCAGCAGGAAATGTTTTTGTGAAATATTTAAAAAACTATAAGCGCAACAAATTTAAAAATGTGCGCAACAATTACAGAAGCCGCACAACTAATTATCTATCAGATTCAAATGGTAAATTTCGACAACATCTGGCTGGCGTAACGGACACGAAGAGGAATGGGAGATGATCCCTCAAAATTTCATAGAGCGGTTGATAAACTCTATGCCTAATCGTATGAGAGTTGTGGTAGATGCCCATGGAGGCAACACGCGTTATTAAATTAAACCTTTATTTGATAAAACTTTTTTTTATTCAAAAATCAATTGCCTTTAACAAGGCGCATATCTGACTTGTTAGGCGTAGCTCCATGTACGTTCGAAAAAGATGGTAAAATGTATCAGGTTTAAAACTGCATCAACAGTTTTTGTTCAATCTAGCAATCATATTTCGGTAGGGGCCATCGGAACCTAAACTAAGGTGGGCCAATAGATGTGTCCAGAAGTGTATTATTGTCATGAATTGCCATGAACAATATTTTTTCCACTGACAAGCAAGTGAAAAAATCGAATAAAAAATGTGTTTCATCATACATCACCCACCTGACCCCAGTTGTTAGACACCAAATCAAAAGCAGTTTAAGGTGTAATAGGGTATAATAATTCGATCACAAAAGAAGTAGGAAACAATATTAGGAAAATTATAACAGAAAAACCAATCCACCCCGCCACTAGCCAAACAACAGAACTAATAGCCCCTAGCAACGGGGTTGCCAGATCTGTCGCCAACAACAGTAACATGATAAGATAAGGTAAAATCTAAAAAATAAAACTCAAAATCATCAAAATAGGATTATATTTTCAGTGTCAAGAGCTTCTAAATTAAAATAAGTTTTATAAGCATCATTAAACATAGGAGCTCCACATATAAGAATCTGGTCACAATTCAAAAATGGTTTTAGATTAGATAAATATTGATTGCTTAGCTTTTGTTTTATTATTGGTTCTTGATATCTACAATGTAAATTGGTTGCCGAACTGCTTAAGTAAATATTATACTTGAAATTCCAATATGTTTTGAAAGCAAGAAGTTCATCCCTAAACAGTATAGAATTTTCACATTTACAACAATAGAATAATATTATTCTGGTCATATCATCTTCATTATTTAAAATACTCTCTATTATTGAAATAAATGGAGCTATCCCTGTTCCTTGTGCAATCATTATGATTCTATTGTATTTACTGGGTTCAAGTTTGTAATGCCCGTAAGGCCCTCTCCATAAGGTAGTATCCCCTTCGTTCAAATTACACAAATGAGCAGATACTAGGCCTTGATCATATTTTTTAACAATAATGTAAAAATCACCTTTAGTTTGTTTACTATTAGCTTTTATTGGAGTGTATGCCCTAGTGCACATATTATTAACTTCATTAAATTTATACAGAAAGTGGTCACCTGGTTGCCACCAAACTTTATTACTGTCTTCATCAGATATTTTTTGGAATGTAATACGATTGTGTAGATGGCAGAGTGGCAAGTTCTGTGTAACACTAAATACAGTATATTTCAATTGTGATATACCATTATTTTGGAATAGATTAGCATTCACACTTTGGCCACTTTCAACATGTTTTTTAAACATAAGCAGCTGCCTTTCGTATATATCAAAT
This sequence comes from Euplexia lucipara, assembly GCA_921972225.1. Taxonomy (NCBI): domain Eukaryota; kingdom Metazoa; phylum Arthropoda; class Insecta; order Lepidoptera; family Noctuidae; genus Euplexia; species Euplexia lucipara. The sequence continues at coordinate 7,807,330 of OV179144.1, read as the reverse complement.
ACACAAGGATTACAACCACTATTACAACAGTCTTCTTTATCGGGTTCTATTGGCTCTTCCATTTTGCTTTGCTTTTTTATTAAAGCAGATCTAGGCGAATATTTTCATTTAAATTTAATTCAAATAAATTAATTCAATATAGGCAGGTACAGCTTATAACTTACAACCACGAGCCAAGCTTACCAAATTATGTGAAAAAGAAAAATGTACTTATTTTCAAAAGACATTAAATAAGTAACACACGAAATAGGACGTCTAATATTTTATTGATATAAGAACTTAAATTGCAACTTTTATAGGAAAGTCGCGAATGAATGATGCAGCTAAAATTGAAAACGCTTAGCTACCTGGTAATCTGGTCGTCATTGTTGTTTATATGCTCTGTCTGTGGTCATCAGTGTGACCATCTCATAAATGGCGAATCTGCCACAGACTGGGCTAAAGATCTGCCAAAATCTGCCACACTTGGCGCCAAAAATGCCAAAAAAATGCCATCACGCAAAAAGGAAAAAATCCTAACGAATAAAATGAAATTTCTGTAATAACAATAATATTAAACAATTTTCTTATGCACTACATCTTTTTGACCATGTTTTAGTTGGTTTAAAGGAGGTAAGAAGCCAGTCTCCGTGTCCTTAATAAACTCGGCAGACATAATAACGCTTTCGCGAAATTTGCTGTTTGGATAATTTGTAGCACCATTCGAGTTCAAGATTTTTCCAAATGGTCCCGGTAGCGGTGCTACTTCCACCTGATTGTAACATGTCTTGTATTCTTCTATCAAATTTAATTTATCGAAGTTAACCTTAATGAGTAAGTACCTACACAGTTAAGTCAGAAAGGTTTGCATTCTTTGAAGCAATAATTGGATTCTAGGTTTCATACTTACTACGGATAAGTGATCGATTTCAGTGCTGACATTAACTCCTAAATACCTACATGTGTATCAGGGGCAAAAATCACAGTGAAGTTAACAACAACTTAAAAGACACAATACACTTCTGAAATGTCTTTGAATGCTGTTTAAATACATAATGTCATTGGAATATAGTGTTAAAATTGTTGACTTTTGAATTTGTCATATACCAGGACATAAAAATACAGTTTATAATTTAATTATAAGTATATTAATTGAAAATTATATTAAATAATGTGATTTTAGTCGAAATCTTTAAAATCTGCCTAAATCTGCCACTTTTGTAAATCGTCAACATAATATGCCACGGACAAAATTTAGGAGCAAAATCTGCCAAAATGGCAGAAATCTGCCACAAATGGTCACACTGGTGGTCATTGTCATGTCATTGTCAAGTCAAATGTCAACTCAACTCAACAGTCAATACATCCATCAAACGCTGGAGACCAAAGACATTCAATACCTAGTCTTTTAAATCTCTTTGCTGGAGACTAAATTAGTAAAATTAGTAATTATTGTTGGCAGAATAGTCGACATCGGCTCTGTTTGCCATAAACAAAAATAGAATAGTAATTATTGATGATTTACAAAAGAGTGAAAAGATAATTTATAACTAACCAAAAATAAAAAACATAAAACCTTATTCTGCACAGACATTTCAGTATTGTAAACAGTACATGTACTCTGTGGTCAGTACTCACTAGGTAATAACCATAGAGTATAGTGGTAATAACTTTGAAGTTTTGAGATGAGACCAAGAGTGAGGCATATTTTATCGTAACCTTAGATCGTAACAGATAGAAATAACAGAGTAAAGATATGAAATAGCAACTAGTCCTTCCAACCACAATTATCTGTTACTAACTGTCACTGACTGTTACTACAGTTAACACACACACAAATGCAGAACATGCTATAACAGTAGGAGCATCAACAATAAAATAACAGGCACACACACTGACACGGCTGTTACTTCAAAATATCTATTTAAATCTCGCTACACTAACACGGCGATACTACGCTAAAAAGAGAGGCTTCTAGTATTTATTAATCACTCTAAATTTGTTTTTTGTTTTAATAATTTTTTCCTGTTTTTACTATGATTTTCTCAATCAAGTTTTAATATTGCAAGAATGATACGCAAATCACAACACTCAGAAAGATGACTTCCGGATCCGTAAAAAATCACTCCGTGAAAATATAGCTGAAGTGCGCTGTCCCATATTAAGTACCTACCTATTGTGACAAAAGCAGTAAGTAGCAGTGAGTAGTAAAATAAGTCAGTACCCACAAAAGTTTTGTCTCGAATTGAAAAAGGGATATAGGTTTGGCCAACGAAAGCTGACCACGGGTTATTTTCAAAAGTTTTATTATGGAAATATTTAAGGACTGTCAAAGTTGTCACATTAACGTTTTATACTTGTGTCATGTTGTGTTTAAACCGGCTCTACACTCGCGGCGCAAACGGCCGCGAAAGCCCGCGAGAACTGCGAATCACGAGTGTAGATGTTGTTCGCGCTTCTCGTTCACGCTTCGCGCCGTTCCCCAGCCGGCTCTACACTCGCGGCGCAAACGGCCGCGAAAGCCCGCGATAACTGCGAATCACGAGTGTAGATGTTGTTCGCGCTTCTCGTTCACGCTTCGCGCCATTCCCCAGCCGGCTCTACACTCGCGGCGCGAACGGCCGCGAAAGCCCGCGACAACTGCGAATCACGATTCGAGTGTAGATGTTGTTCGCGCTTCTCGTTCACGCTTCGCTCCGTTCCCCGATCAGTGTCAGTATTTTGGCCCGCGACAAAGGGTTTGCGGCGCGCGAACGTGACAGCATCCACACTCACAGTTTTCCAGTTCAGTTTTTAGTCGTCTTCTTCTCCATCTCTTTTTTTAACCCCCGACGCAAAAAGAGGGGTGTTATAAGTTTGACCGATATGTTGTGTGTGTCTGTCTGTCTGTCTGTCTACCTGTCTGTGGCACCGTAGCGCTTAAACAGGTGAACCGATTTAGATGCGGTTTTTTTATTTGAAAGCAGGGTTTCTAGCGATGGTTCTTAGATATGATTCATCAAAATTGGTTCAGCAGTTTCAAGGTTATCAGCTCTTTTGTTAGCTACCGTTGCGATTTTAGACGTCTATGGGTATTAACTTAACTTACAAACATAATGTGTGGCTAAAAATTTCAAACACCTATGTGTGTTATATTAATAAACTAGAAGATGGTATATTTGGTCTGATGCAGCCAGGATATCTAGCACACTAATACACTCTTGGGAAAATAATAGCAGATATGTCATGTTTTTATTCATTTTAACCAGCATTTGATTCTGCACATAATGCACTGATGACAACAGGATGAGCTGATACTGCAGTCAGGCTATCCTAGCACACCAGTAGGTAGACTCTTGACAAAATAACAGCAGATATGTCGTGTTTGGGTTCATTTTAACCAGCATTTGATTCTGCACACAATGTACTGATGGCAACAGGATGAGCTGATGCTGCAGCTAGGTTATCCAGCACACCAGTAGGTATACTGTTGACGAAATAATAGCAGATATATGTCGTGTTTGGATTCGTGTTAACCAGGATTTGACTCTACATTCAAATGCACTGAAAAATTATCATAACTGTAAACTCTATAAAACAAAATTAATGCGTTTAAAAATTTTAAAATAAAAATTAAATTAAAAAATTAAAAAACCCCCACCGCAAAAAAGTAAAACATTTAAAAAGTTAAAAATAACACTTTAGCCATGAAATTTAACGTAACGTCGGGGTACCGTTAAAATAAGTACCTACATACCTACAAGTACTGGGAAACATTCCTTACTTAAGCGGTACCCCGTCGTGAAGTAAAATTTCATGGCTTGCACCTTGTACCTTGCTGTACTATTTATTCACCATAAGCCCTATGGTGAATAAATACTACAGCAAGGGTTTATCAAAGGATAAACTACGTTTGCACGAGTCAGTCTTTGACGAGATCTTGGGCAGTCATTACGTGTAGTCAGCGCCTGATAGCCTAAAAAAAGTTGTAAGACTATCGGGTGCTGACTTTTGATAAGACTGGTTGTCAGTGACAACTCTTAGAGCAACACTCGGGTTGCTCTAAGGTGATGACTAGTCTAACTGAAAGGTTTCGTCTTATACAGCATTTATGTTATGGAGGTCTGATGGACAATATAACACTAATATTCAACTGAATTCAGTTAGATCAGAACTTCAGATCAGATCTGATTCAGAAGCCAACCATATCATAGTTGGGAACAGGATACTGGATAGGCATATTTGATGTAACGTAGCAAGCATTACTCATAATCATAACACATTTTAAAAATCATGGCGTCAACAGCAGACTACACTACATCTATAGGCAAATAAATTGTTTCTCGTTGAGTCGATTTACTAAGTTACCTCTCTTTCGGAACGAAATCAGCATTCATATTTTCTTGTTTGTTTATTGATGGCTTCCTGTTGGCGGGAATTTTGAAATACAATATTTATTTTAATTTGTATTTATTGTTTTAAAATTTTCGTCGCCAATGCACTGCCATTATGAAATCTTTTAATTTACTTGTGTTTTTTTTTGTGTCAGATGTTTATATGGTTTGGCTAGTGAATGTTTCATTTGTTTATTTTTTGCTAACAAAGACTTCAGCGCCCTCTACAAAGACGCCAGTCAAACACCGGTTCGCTGCCCGCCATAAATTCTCTTTGACCCATTGGGCTAACGTTCGCTGTAAACAATTATGTGAGTATTTTTATTAGAATATTGTACAAAATTCGGATATTATTGTGTATTTTTAATCCTGAAGTTATTGCTACATAAATTTATGTCAATTTGTTGCTTCGTCCCTTTGAATATACTGCAATTATTCGTTCGTATTTAGTTAATGTAAGCAGACTCCATTAAAGTCGCTTGGCGTTCCTGCATTTACTCGTTGTTTTAACACAGTTTCTCTTGTATTACGTGTAAGTTTAATATTATTTCGGAATTTTCTCTGACGTTAGTTATTTTCAATCAAGTTACAGCCTCTTCACCGTCACTTTTTAGTCAAGTGGATACTTAAATAATTATGTCGAATGCCATCAATTATGTGTACTGGCAAAACGATCTTTTGTTGACATTTTCTTTAATTGTTTTATTATTTTTATAACCAGGTTTTATCTATTTTTAGTTTATGATTACAAGTTGGCCTCTCTTTGTCGTTTTGATAAATGGATTCACGTATTGGCGTCTCAAATTATAATGGAGTACGAAATGGAGCTTGTCTATTTTCTTTTAGCGTGGAACGCCGTAATTGTATTCTCATTATTTATATGTTTTTCAGATTTTTTCCTCTGTAGCTGAATAAATATAGCCGACCATGTCTGATGACGGTTCGACGGTCGTAGAGAAGAAAGGACGCGGTAGACCAAAAGCCAATGGAACACAATCAGTCAGTATTTTTTTTTACTTGAGTTGAACGCACACTAGCATTGAAACTAATTTCCTTCAGTATTAAGTACCTATATAATTGAAGTGTAATTTTACATTACCAGGAGGCGAAGAGTGATACCAAGAAGAGGGGGAGACCTGCAGCCACCAGAACCAAGGAATCTACAAAATCATCAGATGATGAACAAGCTCCGGTAGCGAAACGAGGGCGAGGCAGGCCTAAGGGGTCCAAGAAAAAGGCCGCTGCTAAAGGAAAGGTATAAAATTCTGTTCAAAATGAATATGATTTCCAAATTTATATAATTAAAAGGAAATATATACTCTACAATTTTATGCTTTTTGTTCTAGAGTGCTCCAGTTGAAGGAAGGGGCCGTGGACGACCACGCAAGGACCCCCCTCCTAAAAAAGATGCTGCCTCTTCTGAAGAGGAACAGGACGAAGATGATGAGGATGAAGGCTCTGAGGAGCAGTAAAATGTGTTTTGTTTTCTGACTCAACACTCACTTTTAGTGTAATTTGTTTGTCACGATAACTCGTCTTGTGCGTGTTACTGCAATTTACTCATTTTGTTGTAGATCTTTACATTATTGCTTATATTGGTGAAAATACCTTTTGGATAATATTGCACAAAGGGTTATCATGACAGAACAAAATTCTCATCTGAGATTGTCTACCCAAATTTTAATCATGTGAGAAATTCAAGATTATTTCAAATGACATAGCTGCGTAAGAGACTCGTGTGTGATTACAATGCATTTACTCTAAATATTTAGCAAATTTAAGATATCTCACTTGAATAAATTTGGGATGACTTAGCTCTCCCTAGAAACGTACTACTTTTAAGATTTAATTTGTAAGATCTTTTTTTGTAGAGTTTATTCAAATAAGTATTTTGTAATCTCCTGATTTGTAATTCATACAACTTAAGATTTATTAATTTGACTTAAGTCAAGTATTATTTTATAAAACAATGAATAAATATTATGTTCACTTTTCGAAATAATCTTATTTTTCCCATTATGTTTTTTAAAATCTAGATTCACTGATGACATTTGTGAAGGGTGTTATGATTATATCCATATTTTGTTCTATATTGATGTAAATCACTTGGTATATTGCTGTTCCACAAACTATAGTATCATGTAGTGGTATATGTAGTGCCATTTGTATCTATCTTTTTTTATATTCGGGCAGACTGAACTTGTCTTGTTTTATTGACATTTATTGTGTGTATGTGCGTGAATGTACAAGTTTAGAACAAACTATAAATAAATTTATAAAATCCATACTGTCTTTTCTCTAAACAGGATCTAATCGTTTTTTTAACATCTAGTGCTGTGTGGTATTCACACGTTATTTTCGATATAAAAGAAAGCATTTAACGTTATTGGACGATAATACTTTATCGCCCACTAATGGGGAAAATGGTTAAATGGAATTTAAAAATAGAAATAAATTTGTTACGATACTGCGTAACTTAATCATTTTTATTTAAATTTGTGATCTGCCAGCGAGCGTCCTGTGCGTGTGCGACCGTAGCGCAGTAAAAAATACTGGCTTTGTCAAAAGCTCAGAAGTCATTTGTTCAAATAAGACTATGGGAGGACCAGCAGCAATTTTTAAACGTCGATATAAACTCATAGATTATAGTAATAGATTGGGAACTATAAACTGCAGGTTGGACCCGCATACACGGATGGGTTCCGTACGATTTCGATCAAAAAACGTGTCTATTAAATCGCGTTACTTTACTAGTGTTGGAGCCGTTTTTTGTTATAGCTGCAATACCTAGGTATATAAATTCAACCGTTTCCTCTAACCTTTACGGTTCATGAGATGATAACCTGCCGACAGAGAAACATTTAGACAGTCCCCTAAGAAGCCCGCCTTTCGCCAGCTAGTGTTTCTGCTAGGAAGGAGAAGTGACGGAACAAGCTCCCCGTCTCTCCAACTCCAGTTCTATCTATAGGAGCACACTAGTGCCTGTCACAGCCTCACAACCTATTGTATTTGCTCTGATTCCATTATGCCAATTAGGTTATTTGGCAAACATGAATTTCTGTGTCCCAAGCACAGACGTGTACCTAATGTAAATTATGTTTCAACTGTCTTCTCCCTTCCAGTAAAGTAATAATTCTATGATCTCGAAATAAATTACAAATACAGCAGTACAAGTAAGTATTTAAATAATTAATTTATCTAAGAGACATCAATTTAAATCTACTTTGTGTAAACAGTATTGTTTTAAAATAATTTATCGCGCGGATCTACGCGAATTTTGTTTTACTTTTAACTGAGCGGCTTTCATATTTTAATTTAGTGAAAAATATTTTTATCGACGACGAAGAGTTTTGTTTCTTGAATATTTCGGGGACTTTAGACGATCAATCTAGTATCAGTTCCCTCCGACGCTTTTCTGCGCTCAGTTTAATCGCAATTAGCAAGGAACGCCATACAACATGCAATGTATCTTTTTATGTTCCGATATTTTATTAGTGCTTTTTTAGTCGTTTAGTTATGTATGCCCCGTTGGCTTTGCTAAAAACTATCGTCTGAAAAGGCTCTACTGTTGAGCACCTACAATTTTTAAGATTATTATACTGTACAATAATATAATGGTTTAACTTCAACTGAAACAAATTAAATATTATAAACCTAGAAACGTTTTTAGTAATATTAATATTTTATCCTTTTATTAATATTTTTCCTGAATATTGCGTTTTCTATGATATAATTTATAACCTGTGGAATGCATGAGAAATTAAAAAAGTTCTTTTTGTGTTGTGGAGACGGTTGCTGACTCCGACTGTCAGCGTCATTCTCATAAATGGTGTTCTTACGTACGTTAAAAATATTTTTGGGATTACTTCCAATGTCTTAAAGCAATTCATTGAGTATACAAACATGAACTGAAGATTACAATTTGATGGTTTTGTGTGTTATTTGTACTTTTCCACAACATTTGACCACTTTTTAAAAACTTTTAAAGTGTGTAGAAAATCGTGTCGCGCTGTGACTCGCGCAGTACATTAAATAGTTGTTGACTAATTTCAAAGTTCTATCAAAGAGTGATTGTTTTCGTGTATTTGTTAATCGTCGTTTCATTGTTAAGTGTTGTTGCTGTCGAATTGAAACTTAAATGTTACAACAGGTTAGTTCGGTAAAATATTAGTACTTATTTAAAAGTTTGAGACTGCCCTGCGCGGAATGCCGTGACACAGGTAGGTTAATCACGTAACTTTATCAGTCTGTGTGATTACCGATTACATTACACATCTTAGAGTCTGAACATTATGTGACAGAAAACTTTTTTTTTTATATGAAGTATTCACAAAACAGGTAACTTTGAACAATAATTTACGTTTTTTTTTTATTTTGTCATTCGAATGTCAATGAATTAATCATTAAATTCTATAAAGTTTGTCAAAACTTTGTTTATTTACTATAGTGGCTAAGTTGTGACACAGTATTACTTTTGTAGAAAGTATCTAAATGCCTATCTAGAAAATGGATTGATTTATTTTCTTCAAAGAATAGTAATTCTGCTTGTGTGTTTACATGAACACCAAAGACATTCAATACCTATAGACCGGTCATCACGAACAAAATTTTCGTCCGAAAAAGTGTGTCCTGCTGGATACAAGTCTATGAGTTTTTTGTAGTACGCTCCGCTGCCGCTCCAATATTCATATATTATTCTAGATGGCGTTACTGAGACATGGGATCAAAGTTTTTCTATGACATTTCCTTTACATGCCCGCTCTATAGTATTTTAAATCTCTTTGATGAACACTGATTTATTATCTTTCACTTGAAAGATAATAAATCAGTGTCTGCACTAATCAAACTACTTAACATTGAATTTTATTAAGTTATACCACTTGAATGCTACAAAGAAACAACTAGGTACTGAAATTGAAGCTGTGTAGAACTAATTTGTCCAGCATGAATGTATGTTCCCATCATTCATCCATTTAAACAGTTGATATTTATGATCTAGTAAGTTACCCAAGATGTAATTATGTCACAGAATAACTGGAAAAAAACATCCTTTTCCATCCATTCTACGCTCTTGCAAATTAAGAAAGATTACTGTTACCTCAAAAATGTAAGTCAATTTAGGCCTGACCTAGCAGAACCTAGCAGTTTAGGACAGTTGAAAACATGAATGCTGATTGGCTAATCAAGAATCAATTTCAGACTGATCTGAACCGTTAACCAATAAGCACATTTGTCATTACACAACATTAATATCTGCCAAGCAGAATTCATATTTTGACTATGGTGAGAGCTTTTTATCATCATAAACTTGGATATTAGCTTGTATGTAATCTCCTTATTTTTGTGTAGACTAATCTGGTGTCAGAGTTCATGCCGCCTATGGGCCTCTGATATGGCTTCAAATGCCAATGAGAAATGTCTCTCAGGCATCACGGAAATATGTATTATCCGGTATTCTCATGATGTTTTACTTCACTGTTTTTAAAGCAATACAATACGCACATGAATCCAAAAAGTTAGAGGTTGGGGTTAGTTTGTTGGGTTGGGCTTTGGGTATGCATTCGAGAACTACGACTTGGCAGACTGCAGGTCACACCAGTACACTATCACTGCTATTAATGAAAATCTATCTTCTACTTTTTCCAAGTTCGTTCAGCAGCTGAATGAATGCATACACTTCTCAAGCAAAACTGCTTTTTTCTATGGACAAAATCTGAATGGAGCTGAATCGTTTGAGTAGTCCCCAAAGGTGATGAATGTGATAGAGGCAAGCATGGCTGTACAATAGACTTCACCAATGAGTCTATTGTGAAAGTAAATTTTTAGACAAGCAACTAGCGTAAAGTCTTTGTCTTTAAAATTATTATTTTGCAATTTTTAGCTTCTTCGTATGTAGATGATTTAATATTTTCCATTTGTTTTTATCCAAACACGATTTTACTGACTGAACGTTATTTACTGATATACGAATTTGAGATTTTTTCGAATTGGTTCCAAAACGATAGAGTTATGAGGCAAGAAATATAAAAAAATACAGCCGAATTGAGAACCTCCTCCTTTTTGATAAGTCGGTTGAAAAAAAATTTGCCCATCTATAAGTAGGTATGTGCTGGTTCAAACCCCTAAAAATTTAATTCTAGATACCTACTTCCAATGAATGAATCAGTTGACTCTAAATACCTATTACGTTACATTTTAGCGCACGGAATAGGTACTTCGTTAGTAGGTACCAAGTATACTAGTGTTAGGATTAATAACAATCTTTCCTTGGGGATCGAACGATTCTCAATACGGTGCAGGTTTCAGGTGAATAGTCGTGACACGTGCCATGGTTGTACGCAGGCCTATGCCGCATTTACCATACTCGAGCACGAGTATCAAGTAGGTACCTACCTATTGACTATAATGCTTTGCACACGAGACTTCCATTCTAATTAGCTTTGTATGGGTTTATGCGGTCGGTACGTTCTTGTGACACAACCTTCGTATTGTAATGCCATCACAGTAATATAATTAACGCAGAAATTCTTCATCGTTATGACGGACATTTTCTGATATTGATATTGACATTTTCGGAATCAGCTTAGGTACCTATACTGGAAATGTATAGCACTATAGCTCGATGTGTAGCTGTGTGTAAAGCAAAGTCAAGCAAAAGACGCCGATAAGATCACGATTATTGTAAAAAGGCGCCCTTCTATTTTATCACTGTGAAATTTTCAACTGTCTACCTATTCATGAGATACAGAGCTCTGACAGACAGACAGTGCGGAGCTTAACCCGTTCGCAGCATTTGGTTGCGCATCTCTTAAAAGTTCTATTACATTTTGTACAATGAAGCTCAATTAAAAATCATCTAAAGGTCGTCCTTGAGTGCGGATGAAGCCTTATCATTTTATTAACCTAAGTAGGTATTTAGTTCTAAGTGAAGAATGGATGAACCATTCTGTACGTCTATACCACCCGGTCGTTGCCTCAATGACTCACTGATGCACGCTGAGTAGCTCTGTGTTGAATACAATCATTGCGAACGAATTCAGTTACGAGTTTCGATACTGCGCTTTTTGTCCTTTCATTCAATATTTTGACTTGACATGATACCTACCTACATTCTTTAATACATCTCCTCTAATTATATAACTGAACCAGCTGTGCAATGCGGTTTAGCCCGATCCTATGGATGAAGCGTGATGTTAAAAGCACATAACCGTCCTCAAAAAATGGATTAATACGTACGAAAAGCTCCAGGGATTAGCACGTTCAAAACAAAAAAAAAACAAACGAGATTCTTCAGCTTTATTACATTAGTATAGATTTTCTAGCGGTACTCGCCCCTGCTTCAGGCGCCTGTTGTGTCGAGATTTCTGTGCTATATATCTAGGTAACGTACCTATTAAATACGTAAACCTTCCAGAATTATCATAAATATGGTGTAAAAATCCAGTAAAATCTATTGTGTAGTGTAAAAGATCTAAACGGTTACAGAGACACGAAAAGCGTCTTTGATTGGTCTCTACTGTTTAAAGATTTTCTAATATTGTTCATTTATCGTGGGTACAAAGTTATGAATCAGACTCAATTTATCACATTATGCGTAAACCAAGAGCAGATTTTGTGAGTCAGCATCCACCGGGTACATTTTTAGGGTTCCGTAGTCAACTAGGAACCCTTATAGTTCCGCCATGTCTGTCTGTCCGTCCGTCCGTCCGTCCTCGCTTAATCTCTGTGACCGTAGCACTAGAAAGCTGAAATTTGGTAGGCAATGTGTGTATCAATCACGCCGACAAAGTGGTAAAAATGTTTTATTAGGGCATATGTAAAGTGGGAAGTGTTTTTTTTTTAATTTCAACCCTAACGTGTGATATATTGTTTTTATAATGTCAATAATTTCGGAAATAATCGCTCCAAAAGTAAAAAACAATGCCCCCCCCCCCCCCTCCCTCTAACTTTTGAACCATAAGTTTTTTTTATATTTTCTAAAATATGAAAAAAATCTAAAAGTAGAACTTTATAAGGACACTCTAGGAAAATTATTTTGAACTTGGATGGAAACAGTTTTTGTACAAAAAAGACAAAAAGTTGTACAAAATAATTTCTGGACTAAGTTTGTAGTATAATCGTATATGCAAGCATTTTGAACACCTATTGTGACGGACGGGAAACTACGGAACCCTACACTGAGCGTGGCCCGACACGCTCTTGGCCGGTTTTTTTTATACATTTGTACAGGTAACCCAATGTTAATCTCATACGGATCACTCACGCCCTTCTCAACCCCGACATACCGAAATATACAAGGAATCTGCATTAATACAAAAAAAAACCGAAAGCTAAAAAACTGTCACAAAATAAGTAATTTCACAATGTTCCTTCTTGACATGTCTGATACACCGTTTGAAATGTTTAATTCTCTTTATGGTACAACGACAACATAAACTACCTTAATAGTATCAAACTGTAGAAACCAAATTCGCATTTTATTTGCGCAACGGTACGTAATTAAGAGTCTGTTGTCGTCATGTCTCTATGATATTGTGACTGTCACGCTATTATTTTGGTTTCGCTACACAATTGTGGCAATTGATATTATAACTGTGCTGATGGATGGATGGCCTCGTTGCACTTAACATTTTATCAAACGAAACACAATTTTCAAATGGCTCTTTTGTTTCAGATAGAATGACGTAGACTATTATTGCCTGCTTGCTGTCCGGCCAATCGTCTTACGAGTGCATTGTATTGAAGTAAGTTTCACCTGTTTCACTATGTTGTCTTCGCCACATATTTGCTTGTACTGCATTCTGTAGATAGAAAGCGTTAACCAGCTATGTTAAATACCATTGCGTTCGTCAGTAGGTCACAGCTATGGTCGTCGTCCTGAATTTTTAAGTATTCCATTAAAGCGCTGCTTGCACCTCCGACTCAGTTTGTGTGAGCTTTTCTCTCGCTGATTGCGTCTTTATACGTTCTCCTGAAGGTTTTCACCACAAGAGCCTCTGTATCAACGTAGTAAATGCGCGGCTACGTCCGCCCGGAGCCTTGCTTCAAACATTAAGCCGTGTTGTGCTAGCACAATTAAACTCCTTGCTCACATCGCCTTCTTTAGAAGCCATACATATACTGATATTACTTAAAGATTTTGACTAAGCACTGATGAACTTTATTTGGCCCAGATTAATGGTTTCATTCATTTCGAAATATGCAAATGGTATTAGTTTCACTCTCTAAATTTACGAGTTTCCGCTAATTCCGACACTGACTAATAGACCCTTCATAACTTACCGAGATCTACACGTGTAAACAAAGTATGTAATGCATACATTTGCTCCAGTTGGTGAATATATTTAGAATCGGTTTGTTTACATTTTTCATTGCATCCGGTCCGAAATATAGGTGTAATTTTCTTCTTTTCGATAAACAAGATAAAATTAACAAGTGGCAAACGTTAAACGTTATGAACTCATTCATTTCTTAATAGAAACAATTTTTTAGATGACAGTCCTAATTTCACGAAAACACTGGTGCAGCAATTGCTCATCTAAGTAAGACCTTGGTCAGCAATGAAGCAGCTAGTTTTCTAAGCTCTGTACAAACTTTCACGTCTACTTCGCGCAATAAATGCCATTTAACTACTTGGAACCAGTTTTTTTTCACCGTGCGCCATCGAGGCTTTCATTTGTTCCTTCGGATCATGTTGCATTCTGTGCTGCAGAGGTTACGCTCTGACTGACGTGACGTATGACGCCGTAGTCACCGGAAAGTGACCGACTAAGACTACGGTCGGCTTAATGCGGATGTTTGCGCACCCTGCACTCGTTTGCGGTTACTATTTCGCGACAACGCGACGAGCATACTTGATAAACAGGAACTTTATACAATAGATATTGTGAAGAGAGATATCTTTGCGAATAGACCAGCCAACTATACAGTTACAGGCACTCCTTTGGTTGGTTCAAACTTGTAGACTCTATACGGGCGCTAGAATACATGAGGCACGTTTGAATTGAAAATATGCGTCCGATTGTCTTGCATGTTAGTTAATTACATATTGGTGCGTCGTGTGGGAGGAACAATGACCTTAGGGCGCACGAACAAGGGGGGCGGCTCCGCACTAGGATTGGCGCAGCACCACGTCAGCAGCAGAGCCGATTGCTTCTAATTTAATTAGGTTGCAAGTGGAACGCGCCTGGCTCACGCAGCCTGACCGCTTTACACACTCTCACTGAATCGCTGCTTTACATAACTCATTTTTGACTGGTTAAACTTGTTAAAAACACAAGTTATATTTTCTTTCTATTTCTGCATATCGACAAAAGATCCACTGCAACTGTTTCTAACGTAAGGTGTAAAGTGGTAATATTTTAGATGTAAAAGTATTTATCACACTGATTTTTCCACGTCCATTTGGAATTTTAAAAGTTTCAGTTGTTTAATGATCGTGAACAGTTCTTAATTTAGCACATATTTCAACATTTCACTGAATCAAAGGTATTATGTCAGTGTTGTGTTGGATGAAATGTTTTAACGTTGCAAATAACCAAATTATAGGTTGATAAAACTTTGAATTGCTACAGTAGGCCGCACGTCAGTGGAAATAAAACCAGTACAACCCGGCCTCTAATTCTATTGAAACTTGTACATGGCGTGGCGAGCCCAAGGTCAAAGTGCTACCACCGACGTGCGGTCACCGGTACTATTGACTTGCAAAACTGATTTAGTAAACAATAGCTTGTAATGGCATCTCGCTTTATCTGAACATCAATGGCGCAACTGTAGTATTGTTTAAGATTATCTTTTAAATCGGTTTACCTTTTCGGCGGTTATGAAATCATAATTAAGTAGTAGGTAGGTACCTGAAACTACAATAAAATTGAGTTCACATATTTGAAAAATAACTTCTACTAAGAGTTGGCGGAGTCATGTCAATAAAATTGGGGTTACATGACATTTTTCGTGTCAGGTTCGCTATTGCGAGAACCTGCGTGAGGTGAATCGGTTCCCTTGGCAAAGCACACTCGGTGCCAGGCTCCACCGACCCCATGTACATACCGGTGTCGTATAGCTGTATTAATATGTCAACTTGCTTCGTATAGTTCGTATACCGGAACTGAATTTTTGCGAACAGCTATGTAGTTACGGTGACGTTTCACTAAACATCGATATCTTACAATCGCATGCTCGGCGATCCCGTTTTCGTTGAGAGTGAACGCGTCGTCCGGTCACGGTCATTTGTTGAAGCGCGAATGCCGATGAAGACGGTGGCGTCACACTTTTCTTTCTCCAAGTCGATGGCTGGCGAGAACGTGGCGACCGAGACCGGCTGGTGGCATGCCAGCATTGCTGACGAGCCCTCTCTCTCGCACTCTCCGTAGTATTGCCCTACTATCACTTCGCCAATGAACGACACCAAACACTTCGTTATTCGATACTTCCTCCTCTAATGATTTTGTATTTTTTTTTGGCCATGACTACATTTCTCAATTACTTTGATTGGTTACATAAAGACAAAGAGATTTAAGAATGTCTTTGCATAAAGATTTACTTGCTTTCTCAGTCAAATATGTTTCCAATGCTTTTTTAAATGTGTGTGTATAAAACTAAGGTGCTAGTTTGTAAAATATTCGGTTTGGTCTACGTCTTACCGTCGATTTCTGTGATGACCATAGTACCCACTACCACAGCTTTTCTATCAAAGGTGCGGAAGGTGCCCGTAGAACTTAATAGAGCTCTACAGTGTGCAATCCTTATTTCAAGTTTCATGTTTCTATCACGTATTATTAGTCCCAGCTATGGCTAATAACAATGATTTCCATCAGAAGAAAAAAAAATACTTCATCTGCTCACATTGTTCAAAAAATAACAGTTCACAAAGTGATAAGGACACAAGGTCCTATTTATTACCTATAAGGAAAAGTTTACGAAGTTTATAGAATGTTCCTTTAGTGGAGACTCCTCCGTAAGTTTCCACCTTTTACTACTTAAGTAAAAAATAAATACGGTATAATAAGTACGATACGATAACCCACATAGTTGTAACTCGACTCTAGAATTAAGTCACGTCGCGTTATTAAGGAATGTTCGTGTGTGGAGCAGGTGTACATACGCTCAGCGCAGCGTCAGCCAATGCCCAATATATTATTGCACAAGAGCTTTAACCTCACGAACTCTATAAATATTCCTTGTGAACATTTTCTGGTAGGTACTTACTCAATTAAGTACAAATCGTATTTCAGTTTTTTAACTGTTTGCATGGTGATTTAAGCGACAGTTTGTTTATAGGTAAGTTATATTATAATAAATAGCCCTTGGTGAGAAGGTCTTCGGGGTAGAGCTTAGCGGCTCTACCCGCTGGTACTTGACAAGTCTCGCGTGCCTTCTGTGTGAGTCATACTAATACCTTGCCTGCTTGGTGCTTTCGCATTCCGTTTATTAAATACAAAAACATGCAGTCATTATTCTAGTATTTTTTTCATTCTTATGTGACTATCAAAGGAAATAGCTTTAATTAACCAATAGATTTTGGTCTTCTTAAAAATACTTTAAATGACTGGAGATCAAGGTCTCAAATTGCTTGAATGAATCATTATGATGTATGCAGGGGAACGTTTTATTTGTTTCTTAGTCATAAAAGGGGTTTTCCAATAACATTTGGTCCACAGAAGACTACCAAAAATGGTCCGAGGTAATTTAAATTTATTCTTTGCATCTGCCACATTTTAATAAAACTTGTACCTATACTGCACTAGCGGCTTGACATCAGTCATTCTTCGTTGATCTAGAAACTCGTTGTCCATTTGCAACGAGGGCAGCGATGATACAAAAGCCGGTTTTGAAATGTTTTGCCGTTCTCAAGATAAGGAGCAGCGAGTGACGTCTCTGGGCAAGCTAGCGACTATGTGAATTGTGAAGATGAACTTAAACCGTCGTCAATTAGTATTGTTGCGTGACAAGCTAACAGTACTGTCGCATTACATAACAGACATGGGAGCATTCACATAAGCGGGCCAAGTTCTCAGGCCGCACAACGTCGCGATCATCGCGACTCGCAGACACTCGAGTTTCACGATTCCCGTAATCGGAGTAACTCAGTGCACGCAATTACCCTGATAGCGCATCCTCATTTTGTCAAATGCTGTCTCTTTACCGCTACAGACAACATGCATCATAAAAAAAATGGTGGTTGTCACGATTTTTTTTCTTTAGATAGCGATGCTGATGAGGCTTGAGATAATTGTTAGGTAATGCTTTAAACGCTTAATGAAACAGAAAGTGTTAATGCGTATCCAAATACTTACCTGACAAAAGATCGTTATTATTTAGTTATTACTTCATTATTATAACCATTTGCTATTTAGGTTAGGCTTGCTATTAAAAACCGGAGAATATTATCTTGTAAATAATACCAAAAACACTTGATTACCGTTAGGGCTGGCAAGTGCACAACGGTGCTTAACAAATACGTGTTGTCGCGTCGCGGTCTCGCGGATAGGTCCACTTGTTCCGCCCCTATGCACTTGCCGCGGGGGTCGATATGCCCATGGTTTTTGCACCCGCTTTATTATTTTAACTCCACTCGTTCCCACGCTGCACTTAAACAGAATTAACCTGTTCAATGAAAACTAGAATGTTTATGTTTACTCATAAATTACGGTGGTGTGCTGCGTTCTTGCAGATTCTCATACCACATTGTTAAGTGTTTGTAACTTCCTGGAATTAATGTTTATTATTATTTATGGGTTATGTTATTATGTTTTTAGTGCAAATGTATATCCGCTGTAACTGTTAGCTGGAACTCCTATATTGGCAAATATTTTACTAAGGTGTATAGAATAGAACTATGTCAAAAACCCCTGTACAGTCAACCAAATACCAGTGGTAACACCACTTTGGCCTTGGGCTTGCCTAGAATAGTTCAGAGTTTCAATAGAATAAAAGGCCAGCTTATACCATTT
Organism: Euplexia lucipara; assembly: GCA_921972225.1. Classification (NCBI taxonomy): domain Eukaryota; kingdom Metazoa; phylum Arthropoda; class Insecta; order Lepidoptera; family Noctuidae; genus Euplexia; species Euplexia lucipara. Next base: position 7,789,026 of record OV179144.1, on the reverse strand, counting down.
CTTACTAATGACTGTTGTCGATTGTACTATGTCGCACGACGGACATTTCGGCGGATCACCTCCTGGTGAGCCGCAGGAAAAGGCAAGGTCGGCGTCCAAGCGTGAATTTCCGGCACCATAGACGACTACTGTGTGTTTATGGCACTCAATTCGTAATAAGCTAACACAGTATCGGAAATATTCGAGGTTTCTTTTCGCGTGACATCAAAACTCTGCATACACACAAATACTGTAATGATTAGAATGAAAGTATTACGTTTCCTAAGTAACAGTTGTCGATGCGTGTTTATTTTTTTTAAGCCCACGATCTGTTTTGAATGGCCCGCAGTTCCTCGCTCTGACCAAGTGTAGCACCTCGTACGCTGCATTCAGCCAAAGCGGAAGCGAGCCGAACCATAACAACGGTGACGGCTGTTTCGGTTTCTGACAGTTAACACTAATAAACTGGTTCAGATGAAAACTGAGATGAAATAGGAACATGTTTCTCTGTAATTCTAAACTTGCATGGGTGAACAACTGGTCGTGTTGTTAGTTACCTACTGTTGTAGGGCTACCTAGGTATTATGAATAAGTAAGCTTAGTGCCGAGCAAAGCATTTTATCGTTTAGTGACCACTTTTTCTTTGTCCGATTCCGATATAGGTACTTACTTACATAAAATGATTTACCTATCTGCTATGGCATGGCAGTGTAGAGTCAAGTGCCACCAGCCAAAACAGGGCGCTACTGTCGATCATTGCTTAAGAGACTGCCTAGGTAACAAAGTCTAAGATTTAGGTACATCTACATACATACTTTTTGCTATATAGCAGAGCGTCATTTTACAAACTGCCAGCCCTAATCGAATCTTCTGATGTAGGTAGAAAGCCAAGTTTATCAATTTGATATCAGATAATATTTGTCATTCTCATTAAATTTATTTCTTAAGGTTTACATAATAGAATACCTACCTACATAAAATCACACAATGACGGAGTTAGGTGCCTGCGCAAATAATCAAAATGGTATTAGTAAAGTTTAAAAAGTCCGACCCACAGGTTGTTTATTAAAAATCACACGTTTGCTTACCTTTTTAGTAGGTAGAGAGAAAATTTACGGGCAGTGGTGGTCGATCGTTTCATGACCACCGGGGCCATATGTTTACGATATAAATACCTACAGTGAAGCGCGCGTGTACCGGCACATGATGAATGCCAGACACCGCCCACAACGATCACATTTTTCATAAAAACTAAACAAAAATAAATGCATTAGGTACTTATTAGATTTTGGCTAGACGCAGGTGCAATTAAAAATAATTGCCAATTAATGCGATTTCTTTCGTAATAGAAAGTTACCTGACAACCTTAGCCGCATGACCTAGATTCATGATCACCATTGAATGGTTACCATAGTCACTGTGTTTGTTTGATTCGATACTAAATGTTTACTCATAAACGAAATGCGTTACTGAACCAGTCCGCGCATTGTGTACGTAAGATTGTTACATTAACGTTACATCAATCAAAACAGCGGAAAGAGTATGACGCTTGATCGGAACTACGCTATTACTTGAACTATTGTGCTTTTCACAAAGTGTAGGCTTCACTGCTGAGTTTTTCGCGGTTGTATTTTAGTCTTCCTTCGAGTTTGCCGATATCTGTAAAGGTACCATATTTATTCGACAAATTATCGCTATTGAAACATTGATAAGGACGACTTGTATGGGTGCGGCTAATTGTTGACATTCCTTTTTGTGGTGACACAACAAAACTTAACAGTTTTAAACATGTTTTAATAAATAAATTCAAAATTTTATCTGTGTAGACATGATTTCGCTTAAATTCAGACTAATTAAGATACTGGATTTTAATGTAGGTAACCTAATAATAAAATCGTAACTGTGGTCAGCGTGATAAACTTTGAGTACTCACTTAATTAAAAATTACGATTCCATTTAGGTCGCATAATGAGAGCTATGTTATGAACGTGATAGTAGTTCACTTAATTGTTTGTGTCCTGCTAATTAATTTTATGTTGTTACAGAGAGAATGATTGTATTCAATAAAATAATATAATTATTGAAACAACATATTTTATTGCGAGCCGCACACCTAAGAATGATTTAATAAGAGTATGACTGACACGACATTTTCTTGTAAACATTGACTGTGTTTAACTTTAAAGGACGTCAGTTTGAACCGACCAATTTAGGTAAATGAGTGACACAGTTCTGATCTACGTAGTCAAGGAAACTGACTATGTAGATATCAGAAAACCAGAACCAGAAAGAGTATTAGATCAGCCGTACGAAAGTCAAACTGCTAAACAATATATTTCCCTGACTACATTCTTTGTTTTTGCCAATCATTTTACCCCAGATAAGGCATGGTGTTTTTTTTATTGTTAAAACAATCTAATGTTTTTTACTAACGTTCCAGGCTGTCTGATGCGGTGACACAATGGACGCGGCGGACAAGCGAATGCTGGAGCGAGAGGCGCTCCGCAACATGATCCAGCAGTGGAACGCCAATCGCCTTGATCTGTTCGCGCTCAGTGAACCCAATGAGGTAACGTTACATTATAAACCTTATCCACTTCTCTTTTAGGTCTTAATTACGTTTTGTTGAGCTTGCTGACCTTACGACTTAATAAAATGTAACGACAACTTTTAACATTAACATCAATATGATTAATCAACAATGATACCTATTTTATTTCTGCTCATAGCCTTGTTTTAAAATTAGTCATGGCTTAACCAGTCTCTTCTACTGGGTACCTGTAGGATTGCTATAACTAGAGTCTATGATCATGTAGGCAGGATTCTGAATGATCTGTGATGTTGTTACCCTTGTTGTTTAGGGTTTTAACTAGCCAAACAAGTAGTTTTTTTATAAGTAAGCCTTTTCGTGCTAAGGTTTTATAGTATTCAGTCTCTTTTGGTGTCTCTCTTTAGGTCCATTTGCAATCTCACCTGACATACACAAGGCCTGGAAACTACACAAATCTATATATGTATATAAACATGTTATGTTGGTTTGTGTACGCTTCAAAAACGCTCAATAAGTTCTGCGAGCTGAAATTTTAGCATGATATATAATCCGCTTCAAGGATTGTTTTTAACTATTTTTTTTTTAACCATTCAATCACAATGTGCCACAGCGAAGCGTGGCAGGGTACAGCTAGTTTTAAAATAAAAGTATCTAGTTTAGTTTTGTAATGTAAGTAGGTATCCGCCGCAAAACCGGATATCAGGAAATTTCAACTTGAAGGGGAAAATGGAGGTGGGACTGTATGAAAATCGCACCTGTGCAAAGCCGGGGCGGATAGCTAGTACATAATATGTATTGAGCACATTGTAACGAACAGGAGAGGATATAAGTAAGCGTATTTGTGACGTCATTCAATACACAATTGATCCTCGTTAATCCCGGAAGGAATCCGACTAATCGACATCACGGTAAAGCAATAATAGGCCTTCACACTTCACAGTCATGATCACATTTCTTTTACAAACAGATTATAACGATAGGTTAATTTACACTCGATTAGCAATGGTAGCAGTGATAGCCTAGTGGATAGACCGGGGGATTGCCAAATCACAGGTCTCGAGTTCGAACCCAAGGCACGATTTTATTATTAGGTTACCTCTGACTTTTCGGATTCATGTGCGTATTGTATAATTATCACTTGCTTCAAAAAACGGTGAAGGAAAACATCGTGAGGAAACCGGCATGCCTGAGAGATATTTCTCGACGGCATGTGATGCCAAGTTAGAGGCCCATGGGCGGCATTAAAACTCTGACACCAGGTTAGTTACTAACCACACGATAAGAAGAAGAAGAAGCAATGGTTGAAATTCAACTGGTAAAATTACTTGACTAACTGTGCCTGGAGGTTTCGCCTGCTTCTACGCATCGTAGCGTTACGTGCATGGTGCTTACCCAAATTGTTTCTGGCACTTTCCTCAAAGGCTAAACCAGATACTGCTGCATGGATTTCCACGCAAAAATTTTGATTATATTTTTGATGTTTAGACTTGAAAAGAGACGGTGATCCCTGAGTTTGTTTCGGCTTATCTTCTCAGAGGTAGTCAGATAGGTAATGCGGACGACAGCTAGTTTAGAAAGAAAAATTGACGTGTAAAAGTGATTTCCATGTCCTACTTGCAAATATATAATTTCATTTTATTGTAACCACTCTCAAGAATTAAGGCAAGGTTACCCCAATAAACGTCAACAATAGCGTTTTACTCGTACATGGAACGGATTTAAATTTTGAAAAAAATGTATTACATAGTTGACTCTTCGATCATGATATGTCGGGCATGCGATACACGATTACTTACACTTCACTGCATCCAATTAAATCGCAAAGACATGTCCAAATGACAGCTAAATAATCGTTTTACTTGAGTTATATTAGGCTTTGAAAAATAAAACTTATATCATAATAAAGGTCGTAAAAAATGTGTATTATCTCGGGTCACATAATGTGCAATATTAAAATAAATGTATCACAAATTCCAAAACAAAGTGTATTTCACTAGTTTGCGCTCGCTCAGAGTCCTTTAGTCCCGAGCGGAACGTGTTCGAGGTCGGACGTGCGCTATTTTTTTCCGTCATCCCCCGATAAAAAATCGATTTCGATCAATTGTAATACATGTGCATACTTTATCATCACTTTAAGTTAGTTTTTTAAATAGTTGTAATATTTTTCGTTTTATTAGGTAGATTATCAGGATAAGTTTGTAGATAAGTAAAATAAATCAAAATGGTCAAGAATAAAAAATTGTCTTCATTGGGTCTACGAAGACTGAATAAACAAAAAAGGTAGGAATACTTTGGCGATATTTTTTATTTAGGTACCTAAATTATATTTTACCATATAAATAATACCTTAGATGATATTGAATCACAAACTTAGGTACGCATAATACTTTTACAACACGGACACGGTTGCACGGTTGGCGCAGTGGCTGAGCGATCGACTGCTGCGCAGCGTGTCGCGGGTTCGATTCCCGCACGGAACAAATATATTTTGTATGACCTACAAGTAGTTGTTCTCGGGTCTGGGTGTTTGTGTATGTGAGATAAAATGTTTGTAAACGCACCCACGATACAGGAGAAATTCCTAGAGTGGGGCAATGTTTACAAGAAAAAAATACAAATGCAAATAACAACGATAAGCGCGAAAGTCTTTCATGCTTTATTTTTACCGCGAAACGTATTTACCAACCATACCAAGTGTATCGAACAGTAGTATTTGAACCCTAAGACAGAGCAAATAAAGTCGCCACGCGCGCAAATGCTATAATGGTTTATTGTTGCGTGACGTCAAATAGGTAGTTCACCCGTTTACCCATTTTGTATTTTTTTATAGATTTTGCCTACTAAATCGCCCGCGATTTTTTTTACTAATTGTTTTGTGATAATAAAATATACGTAACCTAAGGCATAACGTAGCTTTCTAATAGGTAAAAGATTTTTCTCTCAGTATCGAATCAGTAACGCCATGAATTTGCGCATGAAACAAAAAAAAATACTCGCATCAACATACTCTTGAGCAGTGGTGGCCCAGTGGTGTGTGACATCTATCAACCCGCAGTGGGCTAGCGTGGTGGATTATAGCCCACTCCCTCTCATAGAGAGGAGGGCTGTGTCCCGGCAGTGGGAACATTATAGACTGATGATGATGATGATGATGAACATTATTGTAGTAAATAGTGAATAAGATGGGATGGTGGTCACACCGTCTACTCATAGGAACTGTCTCCAGTATGAACATCAAACCACCAGCAGCACGTCACGTGAGTATTAGGTAAAACTACCCACAGCTACCACAACACAACAAATAATATTATTATATTTTGTGTCTATGTTTGTGAAGGTCACGTACCACAGCACACTCGTACCACAGTGTAGCAAAGTACAGTATTACATTGCTCATTTCCTACAAGTATGTTTATTATTTTCGGTGACATTTATTTTTCGCTGATACGAAACTACGTTATGCCTGAGTTATATAATAATAATGCCTGAGTTATACAACGTGTGTTTTTTATATCCCATAACTCTAGGGTATGATTGAGACCATATCAAAGAATCAACTGGCACATGAATTATGTTTCAATCATCCTTGAGACCATATCAAAGAATTAACTGGCACATGAATTATGTTTCAATCATCCTTTTTTTACTATCATACAAAATAATTCGACAAAGTCACGATGATTAATGTAAAACACCCTTACGTGAAAGAAAAGTGATGTTAGAAAGAAGATTCGTCGTACTGGTGACAATTTTTGAACTAATTAGGTAAAATATTAAAGATACCGGGCTGGTATCCGCAACTCCACGTCAAAGCGAGTATTTTGCGTATGGGAAAATAAACTAATATGGTAATAAAAATAATATTAATAATACTTAATAATAATATTCCACGACTATTCACACAATGCCATCTAGTCCCAAGCTAAGCAGAGCTTGTGTTACGGGTACTAAACAACTGATAATTTAATTATGATTGATGATATAATCTCCGAAACTATGCATTTTTGGACCATCTATTCTAGGAGTTATAGTATTATTTTTACCTACAGAATATAACCCTAGAGTTATGGGATATAAAAAAACACCTTGTATATAAACTACGTTATGCCTGCAATTATAATACTTCTTTAACAAAAAAAAAGTAGTTTCAGTTAATTTCGTTTTCTTTTGTAAAAACGTATAGCGGTTCCCAAACCACATCCACCTACCAATTTCGAACTGTGTAGTCCTAACAGTTTCTTAATAAAATGGTTGTGACATACGGACATACAGACAGACAGATATAAAGAATCTATAAGGTTTTAGTTTTTGCCATTCAAACCACGTCAACTACGTTTTGACGAATTATAGCCAAATGTGCATAATTTACATATTTTTATTTTTATTACTTTTATTTCTGTACTTAATTGATTTTTCCTCTATTTTTACTTTTATTTGGCAATATTTTAGCTAATCTTAATTCAACTGTGATTAACAAATCAAATATTTATTTATTTAACCCATTTTCCCTAAACCCATACTTTCCACGCATACTTATATTCTTATTAAGTGGGATAGTAAAATTAAATAACCATTCAATGCATCTAAGTATTTTTGAATTACAATATTGATATCGTAGTTCAAGAATTCTATCATATCTAAATTATTAAATTGAAGTTGCTCTACTGCATTACTCTATTCTGTGACGCAACTGCGTACCTACTCGGGTTCGTGAAGTCATGAATGAGCGGTACGACGACAGCGCGCGGCGTTTCTCCGATGCATCGCAGTTTATTACGTAGCGCTATTGGTTGCGGGGCCTGAGGTAAGCGTTAAATGCCTACACGGCTGGGGTAACCTCGCCTTAAGCCATCCAGTGCAGAAAGAATTTCTCAAATTCAACTGGTAAATATGTATAGAGATAAAACGGTTCAGGCACAAAAAAACGGGCAAGCACTTCAGCATCATTATATTGTATAGATTTAGCGACACATGACAATATTCTGCATATTTCTTCAAATCTAAATTTCTTTTAACCTACATTTCTTGGCCGATTGCCAGGTCTCGAGTTAAAAGGGATTTAAGTATCTACATAATTAATTATGAGTAAGTAAGATCGAACTCTGGGATTTTCAGTATAATTATTATTATCTGTGTACATTAAGGGCCTGTTGCTGCAAGGTACAGGAAATATATGGCTAGTGCGACTGCTTGTACTCCTTATTTAAAATATTTTTATGGGGCAAATAAAGAGTATTCTATACTATTCAATTCAATTTTGTTGATCACAGAAAAAAATACGAACGATGTTACAAAGATATGTTTAAACCATACTCTAATAAATAGTAAGCCCTATTTTTATAAAACGGTTTCATGATGGTCACTCTGATAGGTGTAACTGATGAAAACGTTGTATTTAAAAAGCGATTTAGTCATATTGTTGTCTATGAATGTTTTCTTACGATCTAATTTCATAACTGCACAATTCAGTTTGTTCTAAATTAAACGTTTTTATTTTTGTACATTATTTACATTTGACAAAAATACAGACTGCCAAAAAGGTTAAAAATAACTTCAACATCGCCTTAATGTAGGCAGAATCTCTACCTGTAAACTAATTTAATCCTTTATCTCTCTAATCTGGCGAACTAGATTAGAAATACTATACAAAGTTACTACAACAAAGCTAATTTCGCCTTTGTTCCTAACTTTGTAAAGCGTGTGTCATGCAAATACGTTCGATAAATATGTCGCAAAGATAAAACGGACACTGTGTTACTATTTTATCGTTCAAAGAACCGAATGAGATAATTTTGTTTCCATTTCATTTATTTTTATTAATTGAAATATGTAGGTACGTTATGGAATTAATTGCGGATTCAATTCCCGCGATGAATAAATATTTGGTTAACCTACTGATAGTTGTTCCGACTTCCGGGACTAAATGTTTGTGCATGTGATGTGATGTGTGTAACTTAATGTGGAGAATTTATCTAGGAACAAGGATAATATCACTCCAGTATTGACCTAAGTGCTAGGCAGGGATGCACCTTCATAAGGTGGAAGGAACTTCGACGCACGCCTGGTACCTACTTACAATGAGTTCCGCACGTGAACCCACACCCCCACTCCCCCAGCGTTAAAATAAACATCATTTTTTCCTAATTTCTACGTTTATTATGATGTTTCGTTTTTATTTAAACTAAAAAAAAAACGTGATTTCTATCTAACCCAATGAGAAGTTTTATAAAAGAAGATTGACTCTACGTAAAATTCCATTGGGTCAAAAGTCTTCAGAATCAGTCATCATCTTTTATATCCGATAAAAGATGAATCTCTCATGACTTTTGCCACTTTGCAGTAAAAAAAATAATTACTAGAAAGAAAAGAAAATACATAGAAGGAAAAAAACCGCCAAAAAAGAACGCTGAAAGAACCAAAGCCCATGTAGGTTCCTGAACTCATTAGCATCAGGTAGTGCGTCAATTCCACGTGCGTTCCTCCCACCATGTATAGATCTACATCTAGCCAGTTATGTTTAAATATACTTAGTAGTAATGGGACGAGTTTATTGCCACCAACGGGGCAAACATCGAGACTGGGGTGCTTCTGAAAAACCCAATAACACCGCCTGATCCGAGAACCGAATTAATACTCAGCAGTAGCGCTTATGACCTAAACTAGACCTACGTTGAGGATCAATGATCAATAAAGTAAATAATTCAAACTGTTCTTCTTTTCAGAATCTGGAGTTCCACGGTGTGATGCGGTTCTACTTCCAAGATTCAGGTCAAAAGATAGCAACGAAATGTATTCGTGTCGCCTCCGATGCCACAGTGAGCGATGTCATAGGTGAGACTTGACTGCCCATTAAAGTTGTGCCTAATGTGCCTTTACGACATAAACTTTACACGATTTCACTCGACCGCCACTAGGGAAACTGTCGTGACAATTGGTACTGACTGAGATTTCTTTTGAGAAAATTAAATTTTTCTTTTACAATGTTCTGAGAAAGTTTTGGCCGTTGAGACTTTTTAATTTTTGAACTTCGTTTTTTTACGACCGAAGTGTTAAATGTGTTGAATTTTTCAAGAGGGCTTAAATTGTTAAACTACAATCTAAGTACCTACATTACTGTTATTTTATAAGTTCCCAAGTTTCTTCAGACTTAGGGTCATAAATTATTTTCATTATTCTTTTTTATCTTTTAAGTTTTAACATTATTTTTGTTTACTTACATTATAGTCTCATAAAAAAACTATTATTTTTTATTCAGCTGTAGACATGCTGTACATGTATCTTGTTTAATTGCTTTTATTGTCGCTATTTTCGTATCGAGATCAAATCGTATTTATTGTTTTAACAAATGAACGCCAACTATTTCGTCATGATTTATTATTATTAACATTCGAAGATCAGAAAATCTAATGAAACCATCGTGTAAATAATCTGCGTGTTACAATTATAATTAACTCCTCGCTTCCCCGCCTAAGGAATGTAGAAACAATTAAAGTGGGTTGAATATAATGTAAGTCATCAGAAGCCAGTTATTATGATGGAGTGGAGTGCGACTGGTCACCTCACACAGATAATTATCGAGTCTGGTACAACCGGATAACGGTGTTGATAACTTGCTATATTACAAAATATAAACAACTTGGGAGTATGTTACTAACCTACATCTGTGGAATGTAAATTTCCGCACATACTTTACCGCAAAAGATATGGTCGGGTTAGGAAGTTTTTTTTGGCTCTCTACAATAATATCTATGAACTTTTGTTATGAGAAACCTATGTATATAATTCTGGCTTTAGCTTTTAATTTTTTTCAATGTTATCTAAATAGTCTGCTTGAGGCTGTTCTTTGTGATGACAAACTTGGAACTGTCAGTGGATTCTGTTAACAAAACCTTCTGTAATTTAAGTGATTGTTTTTCTCAGACAATTTAAACCTCTATTAGCGGACCCAGCAAACGTTGTCCTGCCCGAACGTTGGTTTCGAACCCGATCGCATCGACACCTACCGGGTCCATTTGTGAATCTAAACATTCTAGAATCCACTTGAACACCTACAAAAAAATCTTCAAAATCGGTCCAGCCGTTTAGGAGGAGTTTAATTACAAACACACGCACAGAAGATTTATATAAATAAAGATGACTTGCCTCGGTAAACTCGATGCTGCCTTAGTTTTTTCAAAAAAAAAAAATGCTTTCCTTCCTATTCTCAGACCTCCTGAATATACCCAAAAAATTTCATTCAAAGGGATCATTCGAACCGTTTCAGAGGAGTTTTGAAACATACACTGTGGCACGAGAACTGTATATATTAGACTAGCAGTAGTCCCGTTCCCGTGGAAATACAGGGAAAGCCTATGTGTTAATCCAGGGTGTCAGCTAACTCCATACCAAATTTTATTAAAATCCATTCAATAGTTTTTACGTGAAAGAGTAACAAACATCCATCCTTCCTCACAAACTTTCGGGTTTTCAATATTAGTAGGATGTATCAAGTGAGGCATTTTTTTTCATCAAAATGTGCACTAAATAACAATAATTTCATTCAACAGAGACGTTAATCGAGAAGTTCCGTCCGGACATGCGCATGCTGTCGCTCGGCTCGTACTCCCTGTGGGAGACGCACGGGCCGGACGACGAGCGCAAGCTGGAGCCCCATGAAAAGCCTTTACTGGTGCAGCTCAACTGGCATGCTGATGATAGAGAGGGACGGTTCCTACTTAAGTGCCTTAGCAACAACGAGGTAACTTGCATTTATATTTTCTTCAACTTAGCATTCCGGCAACACTTTTATGCTCTATCAGCCCAGTTTTAACGGCCGAAAGTATTCTAAAGTTTGAACGGACGAAGGCGTTCTATATTTAAAATGCGTAGGTCTGCGCTTTTCAAACATAAACCTGTACTCCTATATGAACGATTTTTTTGCGGAAAGTATTCGGACATTGTGTATGAGGAATTAATTTCGTAATAAAATATTATTGATTATTACTGTTTGAATGTCGTGATGACCCAGAGGTTAAGGCGCCTACCTCTCATGCACGAGGATGGTTCAAATCCGGGCAAGACTTTTTCAATTCATGTGTACTTTCTAAGTTTATCTTAGACATCATTGACATCGGTAAAGGAAAACATCGTGAGGAAACCCTCTACTTATCTATACTAATATTATAAAGAGGAAAGGTTTGATTATTTTGTTTGTTTGCATTGAATAAGCTCCGAAACTACTGGACCGATTTGAAAAATTCTTTCAACGTTGGGAAGCTACACTATCCCCGGGTGACATAGACTACTTTTTAACCCTGTATTCCCACGGGAACGGGGAACTACGCGGGTGAAACCGCGTCATGTCTGCTAGTAGTTAATATAAGTTTGAAATCGCCAATCCGCCTTAAGCAAGCGGGGTATCAATGCTCGTGCCTTCTCTGTATGAGAAGAGGCCTTTGCCCTGCAGGGGACATTATTACTGTTTGAGAACTTTCCAAAAGAAATTCGTGCTTTGCTAAGTACTGGTCTACTATCAACCAGCTCACATATCGTTGATTGATCAGTGTAATGGAATGGCTTTCCTTCAGCAGAACATATTTTAATCCTCAATTCTTCACACAGGTCCCATTGTCGGCGGTGAACGACAAAGGAGACCAAAACTTCAAACGAAAATTATCGAAACGAGAGAAAAAAGAACTGAAGAAAAAGGAAAAACTATCGAGGCTCAAATCAGACACCAACGATGAGAACAGACCAGTTGCTGAAAAACTGTATACAGGTGATTTGTATTTGTCTTCTTGTATCAGTCGGCGCCCTGACCCCGGTAGTCTTAAATGTAGCCTTTATGACTTTAGGTCGCGAGACATTTGACTCCTAGTACACACAGCTACATATCAAGATATACATTTCCAGTATAAGCTTATCTCGCGTTTAATAGGATTTCCGTACAATGGAGAGGTCAGTGTATACTGAGCTTGATAGTCTTCTAGAGTCTAGAAAGAACGAGTCAATTTTTATTTTATTCCACAACTCTTCACACAACGCCATTTAGTCCAAAGTTAAGCTTGAGAGCTTGTGTTATGGGTACGACTACGAATCAGCTGATAAACATACTTATATATTTCTAAATACATACATATTATAGATAACTTACATCCAGACACAGAACAAATGATTGTGCTCATCACATAAACACATTTGCCCTGGGTGGGAATCGAACCCACGACCTCCGGCATAGCAGTCAGGGTCACTAACTACTAGACCAACAGGCCAGTCCTGGCCTGAGTTATAACATTTGCATATAGAAATTTGCTTCCATGTCCAGAATTTAGACTTATACCCAAAACTGTGTAAACAAACATGATTCTGAGAATATATGTACTTATACTATAATAAAAAATACAACGAATTGACCTCCTCATTTTTTTGAAGTCGGAAACAACAGAATATTCAAAAAAGATTGAGTCGACAAGGTCTCGTTAAAGAGGGAGACACCATTATTATCATTACTGCCCTCGCAAGTATAAGCTGTCACAAGCATTGCGATTATTACGGGCTATGTCAGTTTCTATGGGTAATCGCCAATCGGTTACACTCACTGACTCGCTTGCTTTAATGTAGACAATACCATCTGTAACAGCCACCGCTGTGCACTGTAGTTGCCTCGTAGTAGGAGGCTTCTATAAACTTTCTGATAATCTAGTTTCCATCTGTTTGTATTATATACCTACAGTCGGGTTTCATGTTTCATGATCTATTAATAAATAGCTACCACTTTAACAAGGTTCTGAGATCACTTTGTAGGCAATTTCTTAAGTTTTCCATGATAGAGTAAAGACATAGAAATATAGATACACGTGAAAAACTTAACCCAGTATTTGCTGCAGCGCAATCGGGTAATATAAAACCAATATAAACATACCATACATACCTCAGTGTCTCAAGTCGAAGGTTTTCGACCAGTGTGTGTTGCCAGTGATGACGTATGGCACTGAAACGTGGTCCCTCACTATGTGCCTTATGAGTAAGCTCAAAGTAGCCCAACGAGCTATGGAGAGGGCTATGCTCAGAGTCTCTTTGCGAGATCGAATCAGAAATGAGGAGATCCGTAGAAGAACCAAGGTTACCGACATAGCCCAGCAGATTAGCAGGTTGAAGTGGCAGTGGGCAAGGCACATAGCACGGAGGACTGATGACCGATGGGGTCGAAAGGTTCTCGAGTGGAGGCTACGTATCGGCAAGCGCAGCGTAGGACGTCCACCCACAAGGTGGACAGACGACCTCATTAAGGCCGCGGGAACGCGCTGGATGCGAGCCGCTTCCAACCGGTCTTATTGGAGATCTATAGGAGAGGCCTATGTCCAGCAGTGGACTTCCTATGGCTGAAATGACAATGATGATGAATATAAACATCAGACCTGCCCATCCTGTAAACCAAAAACTTTCCTTTATGAATGAAATAAACCTCTGTAAATCGTATATTTATGAGCAAACAATAAAGAACCTTGTATTATTAATTAGATGCAAGTTGTGATTCACTGGTTTGTGATGTGTGTTTAAAGATAGTGTCGTTTATTTTGTCCTGGAAGGATAATACGCTAGTGACACATCTAATGATACTAAAGTTAATACCTAGTTCATGCTTGGGAATGTTTATATACTTAAGCGGTTGAATGACCTTATTACTGATACAATTAAAAAAGAATTGCAATTCCTAGTACCTACCCACTAACTTCTGTTTTCACTGTTATGTGTTGTTTGATATATTTTGCGAGAAATAAACATGGTTTCTTTCTTTTTAAATCGTCGTCCGCAAATGGACAGTCACGGGTGGTTCAAACAGTGGTGACAAAAGACTGCAATGTTTAATGTTATTATAAGAAATCTTAATTTATTTCCGGAGGTAAAAACTGAGATTAACATTTGTTTTAATGGTAATTGTCGTAAATTTGGCTTGTTTTACATGTACCTACCTAAATATTATAAAATGTAATCCCACTTTATCTGTCAGTAAGGTGACTTGTATCTGGCTAACTACTCTACTTATCCGATGTACGTGATTATTTCATTAACAGACAGGTTTTCTAGTTAAATTTTGTTATTGATTAGTACTTATTCATTATTAAATCTCAACAGAACTACCAGAGACGTCGTTCATGCGCAGCATCAGTAACCCGGAGGCGGTGATGCGTCGCCGACGACAACAGAAGCTCGGTCGCAAGCTGCAGCAGTTTAAGTCTAAGGATGGGGGACCTGACACAGGTAACTAGCATTTCAACAGTTCTACTTTCAAAAATGCGATGGAAAACATCGTCTGAATCTAGCAAGGCCTATAGCATTATGAATGGAAAAAGATGTGTCACTCGCTTGACCCGCACTGGGTTCGCGTGGTTAATACAGCTCACTGCCCTTACAGAGCACCTGGTTTACTTTGTTAAAATCTTCCCGCAAGAAGAAGAATCGGGAAAAGGGAAGAGCGCAGTTCGCCCTTTTTTAACCTACACATACCTACATTTTCAATTAGACCGCACGGGCACAGGCACCGGGATTAAAAGGCTCTTTTGAACGTCAAACTTACAAGTTAAAAAAAAACATAAAATGATACTAGTTGCCCTTTGCAAAAGGTAGTTCCGTATGCAGAAAAAGGGGCAAGAAAATCCATAGAGAATAGCACTACTCATATCAGAATAGACGTATTATTTCAATACGCTGTTCACCTAACACATACAACGTTGCAGAATTAAAAGGGAAACTCAACATCCAAAAAGAAAAGTACCGACATTAAAGATAAAGATAATTTTATTTTGCAAATATGGGAAACATTAAAAAAATAAATTAATAAATATAGGAACTAGAAACAGCGTGAACTTGACATTTAAATATTGTAGTGACGTAGATTATTTCAAAACATCTGCCTTAGTAGTAAGTAGTTAATAGCAACAATTGTTTGATGAGTCACCATTAAAAGAGACACGCGACTTTCATGTAATAGTCTAATATACAGCTCACGCATGTTCAATTAATTCGTGAACTTTACACTACATCCGTTGTACTTTATTGAATGAAAAAAGATAGACTATGGATTTTTTTACCCGTCAGAGTGCATTGAGATTAATGACGATTGTCTTTCGTAACTAAGAAGCAATTTATGTTGTGTTTGTTACCTTCTTAGTTTTAGCATGAGATGGGAAGACATTTTGTCACCTCTCATATCATCCAAGATACGCTGCATTTGAAAAATGCTTAAGAAAATGAATTTTTACTTTTTTTTTTAATAGAGAGAAGATAACCTATGTCCGTCGCCAGGATAATCTATCTCGGGGCTAAATTTCGTTTAGTCCTAAAAACCGACAAACAAACATAGTTACTTTCTTATTTTTTTGTAATATTAGCATGGATGTCCATAAATCATCGTAGAGTAGAAAGGGTTTCCGTGACATCATTAAATGCAAAACTGAAAGAGGAAATAACAGGATCACCATGGTGATTTTACACTGTTGTCACTAGTAGACAACGTGAGCTCTTGCCAAGAGTATCCTTAGCAGAAAGAAAATGGCTTATAATGTTAAGTAACATAATAAAAATAACGTCTGAACTGTATTTACAAAATCAACTGCTGACAAAGATATGGTCCCCCAACAAATTCTAATAAGTGTATGTGCATTTAGGTGGTACCCTCAGGGTATACGGCTCAATACTCCGGCCTGACGTGTCATACGTCACGTTACTGCTGTCTGTGAACGACTCGGCTGCCACTGTCCTTCGGGAGACGCTCGACAAGTACGGCATGTCGTATCAAGATCCGCAGCAGTTCTGTATTGTGCAGGTAAGGTTTACTGTAGTGTTAGGAATCTGTTGAATTAATTTGTCTATTCCCGAGAATGAGATTCTTGTCTCACTTTATCGGCATCTTGTTATCATACAGTTACATTTTTGAGAAGGTATAAAATACCATTGAACTCGCGACGCAGTTAACTTTACAATAACGGATACCTCTGTATAGAAGTATGTTCATAAAACTGTTCAAGTTGAAGCCAAACATGAACAGTTGTCGACACTCACGGAGTGCCACTGTTTTCTTATTCTGTTCACCTCAGTGGATGATGACATCAATTCAATCACTTTAATTTTCCTATGACTAAATCTATCGATATGAGGAACATCGTACATGCAATCTATACATCATCACAGTGACGTGCCAAATTAATTCAATCGTAATTCCCTAACATTTCTTAGTAATACAAAAGTTTGTTAGATAGGTACTTATATCTGGCAGTTTCATACACATTATCTTCCTCCTGCACGTATCCCAATGAGTTTGGGCTCGGCACATCATTTTATTCGTGTTTAGTTTTTTTTTATATATCAGTTAGATGAGGCACTGACTAACTGATATAATATAAAAACATACTAAACACGCATAAAATTCAGGAGTTTGTAATATAGATAGACCCTTTGAGAACCAACAAAAACAATGAAATTAATGACATTAATCACTTTTATGGGGATGGATATCGTGACTGAAACAAGGTCATGGCGTAAGGGACGCAAAATTTATTAATGCTCGTTGAGTTATTAAGTTTCCGGTACAAATAATACTTCAATTCATCAAAATCGTTACGACAGCTTTTGCGGAAACGTAGCTAACTTCTAACTTTTTATGAATTACTCAATTATATGTAACTAAATATGTCGTCTGTGTTTAGGAGGACAAAACCGACAATTCGGAATACATTTTGGAAGACGACGAGTGCCCGCTTGCCCTGATGAATATGACAAGAAGTAAGTACTGCATGCTCTTTACCTATACATTTTTGGATCGATTTTATGTTGAAAATGTTTAATTTATTTATTTTTTGTTTTAATATCCAAGCACACTAATATTAAGAGGCGGACTTAATGCTATAGGCATTTTCTACCAGTCAACCTTTAGGTGATGCAGAGAAAAGCAGTGGTAGGAGCAAAATTGGTGGTTGGCTTATGGTGGTGGTTAGGGCGATTCGGTTATTAAAATTGCTGGTAAACCGAATACAGGTTTACACACCGTCATCAGATTTGCACGATACTCTCAGTTTTTTTTTGTTAATATCAGTTTACTGCAGTTCCTGTAATTATGACGGTAGACTATTAGCGACAGAGTTTTTCGCCAAGTGCGGTAAAGCTCATAGTGACGGTATTTTTTTAAAGAAACTTTGCGGTTGGTAATAAAACGAAGACTTTTTTTTTTAATGAAATCATACATGCTAATAGATTCCAAATAAATTTTCTTTAGATTAAGTGCAAGTTCATGTAAATGCATCATCTATAAGTTTAAGGCAAGTTCGTGTATAAGTACGACCGTTTGTAAACTATGCGATGTCGCGTGGCAGATTATATTGTGCCTATAAACGATGACTGCATTCGATACCGATTAGGCCAAATTACCTTATTGGAGATCCGTATCGAAATTGTTAAAAATTAACCGGCCGTCTGTTTGTCATAGCTGGTTATTTTAGGAACTATCCTATTAACTTCAAATTTGATACATTTATTAATGCTTGTCCATCGACATTACAAGCGAAAAAAAAACACGGTTTTTCTTTTCTTAACAACATGGGGCTGTTATAAGGACTCGAAAAATCAATCTAGAAAGCGTAATGGAGAATTGCACACGATGTCACCAACTAGTATACAGCTGTTTTTTTATAAATGAGCAAAAATCAGTTAAAACAAAAGCTTGTTCAAGTTTTGAGACCACAAAGTTACGTTAACGCAAAGATATTAAGCGGTAAACTAGATTAAGGCAGAGAAAAATATATTTTTAAAAATATTTTCCTAAATAAGATACGAAACCCACCTAAGCAAGTACGACTCGCTTTTTGCCGCTTTTTGTTATTGAGAATCTTTGATTAATGGGGTTTAGTAGCTGGCTCGTTCTTACGGCTCGTTGCCTCTGTCGCATAATGGACTAGCGTAGGGTTAGCGCACTGGCGCGAAATTACTGGCTTACAGTACTTGCAAATCTAGATCGTTGTTAGAATTTACGTCGTGAAATAAAAAATAAGAGACGCCAGAATGTAATTCTCGTCAAATCAATTAACTCGGCCGTTCCGCAATTCGTAGGCCTGTTCAAAGATTTACCCTGCCAAAAATGCTAGATATAAAATAGGGGCAGTTAGTTTCTCATTCACGCTTACAAACCAATGACTCTTTGAGTTTTTTTCGGTGCTTCTTTATTGAGTAGTCAGATAGTAATATCTCACTAGTTTAACCTTTTAAGAGCTTGGCTAAATATTGTTGCCGTGTCCCTAGCGCCGGGCCAAAATTGCTACAAATCAATAAAATAATACCTACAGTAAATAAGGAGAAACAAATTGTTGTTCCGATTTTTAGTTTTTGTTACATAAATAATATCTCAATTCGATAATGGTTTTAGTTGTACCACACAGTCAGAATTTTGGAAAAGGAAAAAATCATGCATGTTCTCTGTCGCAGAAATACGACACGCGCGGTAGGGACACGGAAGTATGTGTCGCATATACCTATGCGACACAAGCGGTTAAAAGGTTATATAATACATATAGTGTCGTAAAAGTGTTAAAAACTAATTCACAGCAAAAAAAACATCATTTAATGCATCACATTTCAAACAAATTTCATTCTTTAAAAGTAATATTTTCACCACTTACTACTGTACTATACTACTTTTCTCCATTTTCCGAAGCACATAGAAAAATTCGCCACGTAAGATACACTTCCGACAAGTGAAACCAAGCTTGAACCCGCAGAGACAGCGTTGTTTAGTTTTCGTGTTAAGTGAAAATGAGATGACAGCGCATGAGCCACTTAACCCACATGCCTGCTGGAGTACAGAGAGACACTATACTCTAGAAAAATACAATGTGAAAATACTAGTACCTACCTGGGTTTTGTTTACATAGCGTATTGGTAGGTAGCAAACAGTATTACTCGGCTCTTTGTTTAGACAGTTTCCGAGATATTGGAGTTTAGTATGTTACGTTGAACAGGTAAACAAGAAATTGTTAGTATTACGTATTATTAAACCACCGTATAACAAGACATTGTGTTATCAAGCCGCTTCGGGTGCAAATATTATACACACATACATACACTCACGCCTTTTTCCCATGGGGATAGGCAGAAACTTCAGAGCGCCATATGCTTCGATTCTTACATTTTTCTTTTGCTTCGTTTACGTTAATACATGTTGTCATGCACACACGCCGGTTGCGAGTAATTACTACGCACCTGATATTTCTGAAGAACCTAACCAATGTTAACGAATGTGTGTCCTTCTAGGGCGTCCCGTCCCGGCGTTTCCACTAATATTGTGCAAATATTGCTTCGTTAATTAATACATAGTACACAACAAAACTAGGTCTTACTAATCCTGAAAGATAAGGCAAGTATTCACTAAGTTCGTACCTGAAGCTAAAATTAACTTTGCCCTCACATATCGGTGGAATTTTTCGTGAAAGCCTCGCAACAAGTAAGTACGTGAAGAATTCGAGATTCTTTTATGAAAAAAAAAATAATCCTGAATCCAATTTCATATGTGAAGGTAATTTGTGATCGGAGCACGTTTCTTTTTTATAGTAGGTAACATCATAATAACGTTTCAGCGTTAAAGGAGTTTCGGATATGTACTGAACATTCGAGATGGTATCGTAATCCTACAGAAAAAGACGGTTAAGGGCATTGAATTATAATAAATACTATGTATTCCAATGCTGGGGTGTACATAACTCATGGTAACTGCGACGAAGTCCCTTGCACCCTGTATGTTATTCTTATGTGTTTGTTACATAACTGTTAGGTTTCTTTAAAATCAATTTCATTCGTATGAGCGTGAAAAAGTAATAAACATTCACAAACACTTGGTTCATACATCAGTCGCTACAAACTTTGACATGTATGTAGGATGTATTCTACATGTTGCGGTGTTATTCTAGGACAAAGTAGTAGTAGTAGTTCGAGAATAACTTTACTGTCAGAGATATTTTGCCGTGAACCTCCCGAATCGAAATCAGAAATAGCCACAGTGGTGAATTGTCCGTTGAGGTAACAACACGAATAAAACAAGTAACAAGAGTATAATTATATAAAAAACGAAATCTAATTTTACTTTTCCCTGCACTTAGTCCGTCAAGTGGACCATTGTGCGTGAGCCATGACGGCCGTCATTGTGCTCTTTATCATTACATTTCTTTCACCGATGTGATTTGTGAAGAAGACGTCAAGTTGGATAAAACAAACGGCCAGTGGTCCACTCTAAGCCCAGGATCGAAAAAACTGGAAAAATCATGTGGATAGGCAAAGGCAACAACCAAAAAAAATGCTGTCTGACAGTAACGCTAACACCGGTGTCAAGGAAATGTATGAGTACTCATATTAAAAAGTAAAAATGAATAAAAAAAAAAATATATGAATAGTTAAAATGTTTATTTTTCGTGCTTACGAAAAAAATTCAACTCAAAAACACACTACTATACACACTAAGCTATATGTATCACCAAGTAACATAGGCTATATGAGACGTCAAGGTTTATAAAAGCTACATCGGGTACGCAACATTTTCTGTAGGCTAACATGTTGATTATTTTCTTCCCAAAAGAAATGGAAATACAACAAAATAGAGACAGAAATTTTGTTTAACACTAAGTGAATTCGCGATTACGTAAGGTTTTTTATAGTTCTGTACTCAAAGGGTAAAAACGCGTCTAAAGGTCGTGGCACATTATACCGGCACGGCGCCGGCACTGCTCCAAACTAGCAATCGACTTGTCATTTAATTTAGAGCATTAAATCGTGTGTAGTATGATATATTTCACAATGTAAATATGAAAAAGCCAACGGCGGGCAAGCAGCGCGCTTGCCACTATCATACAACTCAACTCGCAGCCTGCGTGCCGATAGCGAGCGGACCATGTGCTTACAGGACGTCGACCGCACGCTTACAGCACGCTTACAGCACGCCGATTGCATGCTTACTACCCGCCAACTCCCGAGTCGCCAACAATGTCATTGCGGGTCGTAAACCGAGACATTATAAAAACGTGCAAGACCTAGGCGTGTTCAATTATAAATGCCATATAACAATTGTGTTCGCGGTGACAGCTAGCTTGCACCTCGCGGGCGGCGTGCGGCATGCAAGCTGGCACCTTGCCGACGATGCGTAGTTAGTAGTGATGGATTAATTAGCATTCGCATTCATTTTTAACATGCGAATGCTCATTTAGCATTTAGCAAATGAAATGTAGTTGCGAAATTCTGTGAAGTGCGAAGTGAATTCATTACTTCGTATTTCGTTCATGCTGATGCAGCGGCACTCAGCGGCAGCGTGCGCTCTCCGTCGCACCCACGGGAATACTAAATCTATCTGTTTCACGTTACACTGACTTTTAGCAAATAGCAGGTGCCTGTGATGCGAAGAATGACGTTATACAATTATTATCTTTAAATTGCTCGTACACAGGGGCGTAAATTGTATGAATGCGTCTGATCGTTTAATTCGTTAAATTATTAGCAGCGTGGTGCGAAAAATGAGATTGAGCAATTTATTACCTTATGATCTTTGATTTGCTCATATTTAACGTCGTATATTGAATAAATTATAAATTGTCGTTATTTTAGCAAATAGTTTAGCAATAGCAATTAACATGCTAAGACTGAAGAATTCACATGCTAATGAAATTTATGCGAAATCGCATTAATTGCCATCACTAGTAGTTAGCGCACTGGCAGCTAGCCGTAGCCTAAATTCGAAGCGACGCCGCGCGGCAGCTGTGCAGTTGCGGTGCCGCTATAATGTGCTATGACCTTAAGACTCCCTGCACGCGTATTATGACAGATTTGGTCTACAGAAAAATCGACTAAGTGGCAGATTGTAGTCGGAACATTTCTTTTGTTTTGAGCATGCCAATGTCCAGAATGAAGAGAAGAAATGTGCAGATTCTTCAGTCTACAATATCGAGCATTAGTCTACAATATTAGGGACAATATAGACTTAGAGAGGAAGCGCAGGTCGCTGGCTGTTCGGTGTAACATGCTGGTTCGAAGATTTGCACGTTGTATAAATCAAGTAAAGGTAACGCTTTTTAAAGCCTTCTGCCAGTCCTTTTACACGTGCAGTCTTTGGACCACTTTTACGCAGAGGACATACAGCGATCTGCGTGTCCAATACAATAACGCGTTCCGATGACTTTTAAGTACGCAATAATAAGAAAAAGGACCGCATCCATGGCCGACCGACTGCGTACCACCACTAACAGTCTTTTGAGCGTGTTTCGAGATAGGTGGGACTCCCCTCTGCTGCGCATTCACACCAGTTAAATTTATTTTTGTAATACTAACACTAGTTTTTAAGTAATTTTGTAATACTAACCTTATGGACTTTTGTCTGAAATAAATAAATTGAAATTTATATTGAATTAGGTATTTCTTTTATAATCGGCAGAAATGTTTGATTGTTTCTGCCCTCTGACACTTAGTTGGTTCCTCCGTCGACAGACTCGTTTCTACTACGGTGATCATGATTCGTGTGCTGTTCGTTTCTCTATCTGTTAACAAGCTGTATCTCCGGAACCGAACCGTTATAGCTAGACAGTTTAAGATTTCACAGATTATGTATTTCTGTTGTCGCTATACCTAACAACAAATACTAAAAACAGAATAATAAAAGATTAAAGTATTATAGTGTCTAATGTTGTATAAATAATGGCACGAACCCTACCTGCGCCAGTCCGATTCGCACTTTGACTGGCCTGTTGGTCTAGTAGTTAGTGACCCTGACTGCTATGCCGGAGGTCGTGGGTTCGATTCCCACCCAGGACAAATGTTTGTGTGATGAGCACGATCATTAGTTCTGTATTTGGGTGTTATTTATGTATAAATGTATGTAAATAATAAGTATTTTTATAAGCTGTTTAGTACCGCTAACACAAGCACTGCTTAGCTTGGGACTCGATGGCGTTGTGTGAAAGTTGTGGAATATTTATTTATTAGTTGGCCGGTTTTACTTTTACCTTCTAATGTGTTGTTAAGGTACACAGTAGATTTCATCTAAAAACTTTTTTGTTGACAAAAACCAGACAAAGAGAATAACTTAATAAAAAATTGTTTTCGCGACATCCAATCTCGCCGTTGGCAGCGACGACATTTCAATCGACGTACGTGTCCGTGGCTATAAAATGCTCTAGCAGAACAGAATCAGATGTGTTTGTGATGTAGTAGGTAACTTTTTGGCAATAAATGTCCGTGCTTATCCACGTTTCGAAGTTTTCAAGCACATTGCACAAATACACAAACTTAGTTGTTTGGTACTTTGGTAGTAGAGGTATAACTGAGGTAAAACGGCTGTCTTTGAATTTATTGACATCTTTCCAACTTATCTCCTTTTTGCATTTTCTTAAGCTAGGAAATGCAAAAAGAATACATTCAATCAAAATGTTATTTCGAGCCATGTCTGAGTTGGTTCATAAATTCACATAAATACTTTCAACACTTGAAAGAATGCTACGATTTTTAAGAAAGCCTTAAACAAAAACATAGGTTATTTAATTTTAATTTATGAATTATGATTATTAAATTATTTTTCGATAATATAGGTAAGTATAGAGTGAGGTAGGTCGTTGGGTACTCGCAACCGCAACTTTGTAATGCCGCCGGCCATCTTCGTATTCGGCCATCTTCGTATTAGATATTACCAACATGTGGTGGGAACGGTACTAGGATATTCTTAACGCGACTATCTGTTTGGGCATAGTTGTAAAACAATGTACTTTTAAAAGTATTAAAAAGGTACACATCTATGTCTATACATACTCGTATTTCGAAACAATGTCGCTTTTCGCCGCTTGTACACCCGGCTACACATCAAGCTATACATCTCCACGTACCTATAAGCTAATCTCGCATTATATAACACTAGCTGTTGCCAGCGGCTTGCCCGCTACACAGCTCGTAAAATATCACACAGAAGATATAATCGGGATAAAAACTATCCTATGTGTTAATCTAGGTTATAAACTATCTGTATACTAAATTTTATCCAAATCCGTTCAGTAGTTTTTGCGTGAAAGAGTAACAAACATCCATTCATCCAAACAAATTTTCACGTTTATAATATTAGTAAGATTTCGGTACTAAGCGAGGCCAGCGTAAACTGGACATGTAGCTTGATGTGTAGCCGTGTGTACGCTTAGATCTTTTAAACCACGCAACGAATTTTAATGCGGTTTTCGTCAATTGACAGAGTGATTCAAAAGGTTTAGATATATGTATCTACAATTGCATTCGTGCGAATCCATTGCAGGTCGTTAGTATTTCAATGAAACTGCAGAATGTCATGATACAAAAAACATTTTGCAGATTCCAGTAAAACGTAATGTTCAAGGTTCATACGCGTGCTAAAATACCTTTAGCGGTAATTTCCCAGTAGAACGTTCATCTGTATGGTAATATTTTTCATTTCATGTAAATCATCAGGCTAAATTGCCTTTGAGCGTGATCTATTTCCCTTAACTCTTTATGCGGATAACACTGTTTAATTAATGGCCCATTTTGAAACACAACAGTTTAAACATTTTCATCTAAAACAAATTACAGGTCTGAGGCCAGCACATCTGGCTACCCCAATGTGTCTAAATTTCTTTGATAGTTTTTAAACTTTATTACACTATTTTCATGTTCAATTGGGAGTAGTTTGGGGTAGCTTGATGTTCAAGCGTTTGTATTTACCAGAACTACATTTCTAACTTTTGACTGCCTCGTTGGTCTGGTGGTCGCAAGCGCTACTGCTGAGCATGAGGTCCCGGGCTCGAGCCCCGAGTCGGTATAAGTGTAATTGAGTTTTTCCATCTGGAATTTCTCAGTAGCAGCCCAGAGTCTGGATTTGTGCCCGATTGATGGCAATAGGCTCGCCCCCTATTACATGTGACTTAAACATAACTGGCGAAATGTGAGTGTACTACCAGGTACATCTCTGCCTAGCCCTTCGGGAATTACAGGCGTGACGTGACGTGATGTATGTATGTTTGTATGATCATTTGAAACGTGATTAGATCAATATGTGTCAACTTGCCGATTGCGGTAACTTATCTTTGTTAGAAATCAGAGTGACCAGAAAAGGTCCAAACAATCGGACCTGGGACTCGGACACTCTATTCGATCTAACTGAGAAAGAAAAAGTTAGTTCATTACTTCGGTGACCTTTTGTCTCACGGCAAATATCGAAATTGAATCTCGTTGGAAGTTCCATTTCGGAATGGAATTTGTCCCCTGTGTTGATTTGGGTTATACTTGTTCTATCGGTCATATTCGACCGTAGTTTGGCTAACATTGATGCATTGCGGCAAAATTAATACACAAAGAGCGGTTTCCGGTTCTTGTTTGCTTGTTGTGCTGTGTACAGGGAGAGAGTATTGAAATTGTTAAACCGTATCAAAAATAAAATATTTTGATTGGACACACACAGCACAGTGAAGCATAACATCGCCAATACTTATATAGAAACTAAACGAATCCCAAAAAGAAGGTTGTTATAAGTTTAACGTGTATGACTCTGTGGCCTCATAGCTTCCAAACGAATGGACAAAGGGGAATGCCCACCGGTCATAGACACTTCGGCCACGGGTGCCCACATATAAAAGCATATGGAAATGATAGTATGCAATAAAAAAAATGAACTGGTTAAGGAATTGATTTAAAAAAGTCCGGATTGTTAAGATATAAAGGTTTTATATTTTCACATATTACAGTTTTACAATAAGGTATTTTATAACCTTATACATCATTTGTATCATAAACAATCAGCACATCATCAAGGAATTGAGCAGGAGGTAAAATATTAGTCTGATGCCGTGCCCAACCCAAATACCTACCATATTACCGTCATAACATAGGCACAGCATCCTACCGTTCGACGGCCGACAATACAATTGCAACAATACATTTTTATTGCACTTCTACCGGAATCATTGCTATTAGTTAACAAAATAACACAAATGCAAACGAATTCGACTTTTGGTAATTTAGTTGTGATCACAAAGCATGTGTAATTTCGCGTGACAGCTGACAGATTCGATGTTGCCACTTAACAGACCCATAATCGATATCGATTTTTCATTTGAATTTTAATTAAAGTCTATGAAGTGCTTTAAGTTCTGCACGCCTAGTAAAATACATTGTCTTGTGCTTATTTAAATTGTATATTAAATGTTGTATAGAAAGGATTAGAATAATTGTACATTTTCGTTATGATCTAAAGAATTTATAGTAAATCAACTAGCAATTCACTTGTTTCATTATCATAACATCAGAATAAATTACTATAAAAATCGATCGACAAACAGAGAATCGTTTTTTTTTAACGTGATTAGTAATTGGCAACACTTTTATTTTTCTCCGTAACCTGCGGATTTACCTAGTGTCATTTATCATTTCGTTACTTTTTATTTGTGCAATAATTTTCCAGTCTTCTTTGGTTATATGAATACCGCTATTTATAACCATAAAAAAAGACGTGTTTTTCTAACAAAAGCAAATTGTTGGGCGTTTCATGGCCGAAAATGGGCATTTCCCTTTTGTTGCAGTGTTGTTTTGTTTGAAAGCTGTTGTGGTGTTAGTTATTTAATTTACTAGGATTTCGCTAGCGACTTCGTCCGCGTTATTTTCATATATTTTTTTCGGACTTTAACACCACTTCCTCCCCCTCGTAGTTGTGAAAATCACATATAGCCTATGTTACTCGGTGATAGTTAATAGATAGCTTTTAATGGTTAAAAGATTTTTTCAAACTGTTTAAGTAGTTTTTGAGTTAGGTCCCTACTAGCAAAAATACAAAGAAACAAAAAAAAAATATTTCCTCGTTAAAATTAGTACCTATAGATGATTTTATTTTAGGTTTTTGACCAACGTTCACAGGACTGATTAATTATAAATTTGGTGCAGGTTACTTGGTTGGTATTTTCAGTAAAAGGTATTATTGTAATCAGTAATAGTATCATTTAAAACGTTACGGAAAATAGACGTACAACTTTCCGTAAACCAAAGTAAGTAAATACAGATACCTCTCCCGTTATCAGATACTCAAGGATTCGTATTTGTACGGATTCTGGTTAAATAATACAATAATCTACATAATATTACGAGGACGAAGTCGTGCTTCAATCAAATCGTACCTAGTTTATCGAAGTCCAAAGCTGGCGTGTATTCTGCTATTTTTGTCAAACTTTGCCGCGCTTGGTCACAATACACTGAGAACTAAGCAAATCAAGCAGTTTAAATACTAACTCCACTTTTGCTTCTTGATAAAGTCGAACTGTTTAATCATCCCTTTTTTACATTTTTTTTGTTATATTTGCATCGTGTCTTCTTTTCCATACATCTGTATTATTAACGGTAGGTATTCTCATTCTAGAAAAATCACGATACACCTAGTTGCTTGGTGTTGATTATCCATACTTACTAAATTATAAATGAGAAGGTGATTGTCTGTCTGTTTGCTGATCTGTTTGTTTGTCAGGTGACACTTTGACAATTGTCAAGTCTTAGTCCTTGTCCAGAAGGAACGAATTCGCTACGAATTAACACGCGATTATATTTATATCTGGATAATTATGGTCTTAAGCTAAAACTGAGTAGGTAAGTACAGACGCCAGCACATCGAGTTACCCCAATGTGTCAAATTTTCCCAATTGAATATGAACCTTATTCTGTTTGGCATAAAGTTGAAAAACGATCAAAGAAATTTGACACATTGGGGTAACTTGATGTGCTAGCGTCTGTACATAACTTGATTCTGAGGTGAAATAAAGTTTTCCGGGCGGCTAGTTACTCCATGACAAAAGAACAGTGGAATAACAAAACAAACTCATTATTACCTCAAACTAACTTTGGCAAAAGTGTAGAACAATTATCTAATATAGAACATTTGATAGACATATAAAACGAAATCGAATCTCCAACGGGAAATGAGTTAGTAGGCCGTTGCGAATTGTCCGATAACGCTTTTTCATCAATAAGCCCGACCTACAAATTCTTTGGTCAAAACTGACGCTAAGGTAGGTAGTATGTATAGAGATGAAGGGCGGTCTCTGATGGGCGGAACAGACAGAACTAATGTAATTATTTAGGGTAAAGAGGCTTCTTTATTAAGACCTTACTTTAAATAATTTCTTAAGGATCCAAAGTACCTAAGTGAAAAAAAATCTAATGCAGATTTTTCTCCGATGTTAGCCTTATTCGTTCATAAGAAAATATACTGTGTGAAATACGCTTTGCATTCAAAGGTCCCAAAAATAAGATGGGTGCTTATATTTCCTTAAGTAGGTAAGTACTAAAATGTTATTACAAGTTCATTTATTAGGTACTTATACGTATTCCAAATATACGTAGGTACAATGATATTATAAGTAAAAAGGTGTAGATAGGTTATACGCGCTCAGCAAGTGACACGTTAAAATGTGGCTAACTAGCCACAATTCACCTCAGTGTGGCGTCGCGCCCCAATGGATGCGTGCATGCGTTAGTGTACCGTTTTTGAAGATCGAATGTTGTTTAAGTAGGTAACCTATCAACACCTTTTTACTTATAATATCATTGTGTAGGCACCATATTTATCGAAATATTCGTCTGAAAACACTTGCGCGGGTAACGATGCTTTCGTTTTCCACCTAAAGTCGCGTTTATCATAACTTGTTGGCTTGGTCTTATGCGTCCTACATTTACAATTAATTGATTCTACATGATTTAAAATTAATTACTCTCGTTACTTTTTTACTACTCTGACCGTAGCCACTTGTTCTGCCAGACAGTGATATAAATTTTCCCATACTTTCCCAGGTATGTCCTTAGATTCCTAATAGAATAGAGTGAATACTCTTTAAAGTCCACCATAAAACTTTAAGAGCTATACGACTTCAAAGGATCCTTTGGGTTACAAAGGTATTAAAAGTCAGATATGCAACTTCCTTTTTACAATTTTAAAACGTGTTTTAAACGTCATAACTAAACTTACAAATTGCCTACTCAAAAACTCCTCGTTCATGAATCCTGCATATTTTACTACCTCGTTTGATCTAGGACTCGCAAGCGCTATTGCTGATCATTAAGTCTCGGGTTGAACCACTTTATCGGACAAAGCGTTATTTAGTTTTGCTATCTGGAATTTCTCAGATGCGGCCGAAATCTGGATGTGTGTGATGGCAATAGGCTCACCCGTATTAGATAGGATTTCGGGCATTTTCGGGATATCACACTTATTTAGCTCCATTCAGCTTTTGTCCATAGAAAACACCAATTTTGTTTGAGACGCATACGCGTTCGTTCAGCTGAAAGGACACGTACACCTACGCGCCTCATACAAAATTAGTCCCTTTAACATAATACACACATCAAAAGTGTCTAGGGATCAACATATATTTTTGCAATAACTTTTCTCCTGATTGATATTAATTAAAATTTTCTTTAAGGATTCATCAAATAAAGTGTTTTCGTTTGTCACAGTAACGATAAACCAAGTCACCTTTGCATTAATAAAGAAATTTGCCATTTTCCTAATAAAGGGATTTTTGACATTTGAACCACTAACATTAAAGTTCGAAAAAAAGACTGAAATAACAGTTTTCTTTAAAATTTTATTGGGTAACTTAAACAATTAATAATCCGTGTTTCTACCGCGAACACTAACAACACAAGAACATCGGTTTGGCATACTCAAAATGAGTTCATCCAAATCACGCTGTGGAATGGCCGCCCATGTTCGTTGCAACAACAAAAAAAGGTCTTCTTGGGACTGGATACCCTCCATATTCGGCAGAGCTCTTCTCTGTAGCATATCCCATGCATGCTCAATCGGGTTCAAGTCTGGCGACTGAGCAGGCCAGGGCAGGACATTGATGTTAGCTGCGGCGAGAGTCTGTCTTACAACTCTTGCGGTGTGCGGTCGTGCATTATCATGCATTAACTGAAATAAGGGACCGATTTGCACTTGTAGAGGAACGATGACGTCTGATACAATCGTCTCAGCATAAATTTGAGCGTTGAGGTTGCCTCTGATCCAAATCAACTCAGTTCTTCCGCCGATCCAAATACCCGCCCATACCATGATGGTTCCACCACTATAAGGATGGACTTCCTGGCAGGATTTTAATCGCTGTTGGCGTCCAGGGGTTCTCCAGTGTCGTATACGTCTTGTATCCGGTCTCATACCAAAACGAGACTCATCAGAAATGCACACGAAACGCCATTGTTCTTCTGCCCAATTTCTGTGTTCAAGAGCCCATTGATATCGAATCCTACGATTGTGCATTGCTATAGGTGGTACCCGTAGCGGTCTTCGGGAATGAAGGTTCACTTCATGCAAGCGGTTTCTGACTGTTTGGTCGCTAATTAAGTTCCCTGAAGAGTGATGAAGCCTCACGGCTAACATCATGGCGGTTATTGTTGGAGCTCTTCGAGTTAAGATTTGAATGTATCGGTCTTGTCTCCGTGTGGTGCAGCGATACCGTCCTCCTAACGCTCAGCCACGGTACCAGTGCTTCGGTAACGTGTCCAAAGTCGACTGATAACACTCTGACTTGTATTCAGAGCTAAAGCCACAGTACGTTGCCGGGAACCAGCTTCTATCATTCCCACGGCTCTGAGCATTTCTTCCCTGCTTAAATGACGTCGCCGCTCCATAATAACGTTAGTTTTAATCAGTAGTAGGGAAACAGTAGCACTAATGATGTCTTCAATGCGTTGTATGTTTTTATAGGGAAAATATTGACAGCTGATTTTCATCTTTTACTCGAATTTGATTCACAGTTCCTGATTCAAATTATAAAATGCACCAAAAAGGATCCATATAAATTTATAAAATCATAAATTTATTACAAAGCCACATCTCAATCTCAAGAAATCCGCATAAAAATGCTTGATCCCTAGACACTTTTGATGTGTGTATATTGAGAATGGGGGACTTTTAGTAGACACACTAATAGTACGCCTCTACCCAGCCTTCGGTATTACTGGCGTGTTGTGATGTTATGTTTTGGATACTAAGAGTCGTTTCCAGCTATAATTAAATGCAGCTTAGTTCTTAGTTTCATGAAAAGATTACATAGAACACTTGGTAGGGTATTTTAAATATGACTGACGTACCAAAATCTCAAGCTCCTATGCCCTATTACTTCCATATGCGTCTTAAACATAATTTTATAGCACATACTATACTTTGGGCGCATATTTTGCTTTTCTTAAGAACTTTAATAAGTTCTAAATCTTAAAAAGGACTATAATGTGCAGAATTTGACATGGAATAAACTTCGTGAAGGATAAATTGAAGGAAACCTAAGTTTTTGTAAATAAAATAAAATGGTTTTCGCAACCTATGACTGCTATCATTTTTTATTTACGCGTGATTTGTTTCTCAAGTTCTTCACACCATTGCTTTCATCGCTTTCGCTGTAAAAATGTTTTGCAAGATTTTTTTTATTATCCTTGGATATCAGTTTTTTAAACTTTCTTAATGTACCTAATTCGAATAATTAGTTTGAAGTTAAATTGACAGTTGTGTTGTTTTCAAAACTTTACTACCTACCATGCTATCTGCGGGAGAAACATTCTGTCAGATCAACCAATGAAACAGTTCATATACGGAACAAGAACCAAACAAAAGTAACGTTTGTTCGGAACTAACGTTAGAACGGACACCCACACATTTTTGGCCTGCGTCTTCCGACTAAAAATATATTCTGAATGCGATTCAATGCAAATCTATTTTCAAGAGCGTTCAAGCTTAATGCGACAACCGATGTATGTCTATCTTGATTAGGAGAGTGCTTAAAAATATAGTAAGAAGTGGCGATTGGTTGCTGGTAGCACCGTGTTGGCGTGTTCACTATTTCCGCGAGAAGGTCCCTCTTGGGTCGGACAATGCTCGCCGCGGCTCACAATGGGAATACATGAGAGGGAACGTGCGGGCGCAGGACGCGGCAGTCGCCTCGCAGACGTCGCGCCACGCGCCTCACTTACCGCGCGCCTCGACATGGATTGGGGCCTCCGCCGTAAGTTCGCACGAAAAAACTTTTTGTTCAAAATTTTCAATGTGATCGCCGGTTAGGCCCACCGCGGCCACCGCCGGCGCCGAAGCCGCGATCGAAGCAGATAGTAAACAAACGCATGTGGCCGACAGAGTAGTCTGACCGGTGTGCCCACAGATGCCGGTCGACCGGCCGCCGGTGCCGGTATTTTTAACTCGTTTCGCGGTTCGATGTCCGTTCCTTCGTGGAACCGATATGCATAACACCGTCCTTGAAAGTCTCAACTTTTGCAAGAGTTAAATAGAGTTATAGTTTCTCAAGACCCCAACAATCGATGTCTAACATATATTCCGGTGCAAGACTGTAAGTTGCAAACTTGTTCTGTCATTATATAGTAAGTACTTGCAATGTATCCGTGTGATGCGGAAGTACCAAACTTTCTAAATGATTTTGTGTCGTCACCGATCAAAGCTTGCTAGTATTTCTTTTGTCTTGACTTAAACCAGTTTTATTTCGCCGAGAATGTCGCGATAAAGAGCACTTTTTTATAGTCTGGCCATAAAGTGTTGTCTTTCTTTCTGCCACTTACAATTTGACCTTTAGCATTATTCGTTATTGAGAGTGATCCCTACGGCGACTCCTTAGTGAAGATAAATGATAGCGTGTACTACGTGCCTGGCGAAATGGCTGAGTTATGCCGCGGGGTAACTTTATGAATTTATTGCTCATAGGAAAAAATACTAGCTTCCGAAGCGCATCAATAAACAAAAGGAAGATAAAAATGAAAAGAAATAATATTAAATATTGAAAATAGGCAGCATCTGGTTCTGTAAAGTGTACGTTAAATAACCTTAATCTGTCGATAGGTAAGCTTATATACGTGGGGGGTTTACAGTTTTGGCACCGATTAAATTGAATTAACCCGGAATGAACTTGGTCGGTGCCAAAACTGCAGACAGGTATTACCACCTTACTTAACCAATATCAAAACTAATAAGAAATGGCAATTGAAAGAGGGCTACTAGTACAAGAATTATATTAAAGGCTTATCGTTGCTTATAACATAAGTAAGTAGTTACTGAAAAACTGTGAAGGTTGTTATACTAACTGCAAACAGGATGTGTAAGTTTAACGTTCAAAAGTGCCTTTTAAATGGCCTAATTGAAATAAATGATTTGACTTTGACTTTGACTTTGATGTTATGGTAGCTAAACGATACACGTCAACATATTTTTAAATTCAAAAGATCTTTAAAATCCTATTAATGGCATTGACTACAATAAAAAAAAAACTACTGAGATTCAAAGTTTCCTATATTGTTCATCGAGGTCGTTTGTGATTGAGTAACAAACATACAGACTTTTTCAGTAGGTTTGGAGTATATAATATAGTAAACATATGAGCTGCAGTTACATTAGTGGAAAGCGGAAAGCCATCCATAACCCACACACCGAATATCCAGAATTCGAAATATAAAACGAAAGCACTTCGACATGGTTTATTAAAAATAAATTCTCGTGAACAATATCATTTTCATACATGCGCCTATTATTTAGAGCCAGATCATGTTTTCTGCTCGATGGAATAGAATACAAAGCGCATTATTCACTACCTGCCTTTGGCGTATCACAGTGAAGTGGGTCACGAATAATGGTATCCAATATCTTCGTGCAGAACCTATTACTGGGTGTGACTCCTATATACCCATAGCACTTTGTTTTTTACTTTATCTGCGGCATCAAGTTGTAAATGTCAAGGTAAGAGGCACTTATCCTACACCTGCTCTATTAACCCAATAGAAACTGGAAGACGAATAGCTTGTGAGTATAGCTCGGGAGCAAACTGGCGCGTAATGTATTTGTTGACCCTTCGGTCCCGCGCGTACTTGCATGCTTATTATACGTTGGCTATATCCTGCCATAAAATACCATGCACATGTACAATTGTACGCTCTGCTACTTAGTAGTCAACTAAATATTAGACCGAGCAAGTTAACTGTCGCCATTCTTCTGTTTCTTTATTGCTGATTTTATCTCTAACACAATATTGTCAGCGCGGATAGGTACCTTTTTTAATTTACCGCGTGAACTCTTGTAACTTGACAAAAACAAAGTATAAATTGGACTTTGAGGTTCGTTTTAAAGTTTTAATTTAATACAAGTTCTATCAGGCTTAACTTCTCTTCCATAGAATTGGGTTTTCAGACAATCATCTCAACTTCATTAGGACTTTTACGCTTTAGCGCGTTGATTAGTACGGAATTCAGCGTGGTAACCGAAAATAAGGAAACCCAAAAGTATTTTTAGACTGACTGAAGAATAGGTCTGGAAGGGTGTTGATTGACGTGGCAGGAAACTAGCTACTAATACCCGCAGCCCAGACTAATTACGATGCTGTATTTTAAGCCAAGTCTGTTTACGAACTTCTCC
Source organism: Euplexia lucipara (assembly GCA_921972225.1). Classification (NCBI taxonomy): domain Eukaryota; kingdom Metazoa; phylum Arthropoda; class Insecta; order Lepidoptera; family Noctuidae; genus Euplexia; species Euplexia lucipara. The sequence continues at coordinate 7,754,065 of OV179144.1, read as the reverse complement.
TTGTATTGAGTGTTGCGGGCGGTACACTACTGCTATTTTCAGCAAATAATAGCGCACAGGAAATCAATATTCACTATAAATATTCATTTTGTAACCGTAAAGTGCTTTTCTATGTAGGTATAATAATTTTAATATGTAAGTGTATGACGAGACGTATGAACGGAGACGAAGCAATAAGAGTAGGTATGTAACAATCGTAACATATTCTGCCTGGAAAAGGATATAGGTAATTATAAAGGTTTTCTTTTTAAATAACAGTAATAACTTTTTAAAAAACATAACAATGTTTACGAAATAAACATAGGTACACAATACACATATCGCCGGTATGGTCAGAAAAGATGATTTAGGATTATGGGCTAGATATATTTTACAAAAACTCTATCTCTAAACGAATTAGTTCCGCGTAATACTTATGAAAGGTTTTTAAAAAGTATTGAGAAACTACTAAAAAGTGAAACTGTCGTAAGTATAGCTTTTATCCCAAAGAGGGCTTCGGCGGCTAGAAGTCACCCTCGGGATTTACCTACCCAAGCCATTTCGATCTTTCTCACAAGTGCCCATACAAAATGGTTCAGAAACAATATTTGAAATGCAAAACAATATAGGCACAGGATGATTTTGTATGACGGATGGTGTTAACAAGACTACTTTTAGAATTATTGGAGGATTTAATGGTGTTACGAGATAGGTATATGATGTTAGAAATCTATCTATAGGTAATAGAATACTCTTTAATGTATACCATTAAAACTTACAAATAATAACATCAAGAACCAGAATGGCTTGAGTTATTCAGCAAGCGTTAACAAGTATAATCTAAGGATAAAAAACACATTTTAATCCGTAAAGTTCTAAGAGACTTTTCTTTTAGCGTCGCCGTCGTATAACAAGAAAACTTTGGATATGAGCACCAATTATTAAAACTGTAGAAATTAAGGATATACATATTATAGGTTAGTCGATAAATCCCGACATCCCACTGTGAAAGTAACTTCGATCGAGCAAGAAATTCCGAGAATACGTTCGATATTTATACTTACCACGAGCTTGTTGAGCATTATTTGCGATTTAGTAGTCTCAGCAAAGTATTCTTAACAAGTTTAGAAGTCAGGAGCTAAGCTACTAATTATGAATCCACCCTCGTCTTGAATCTCAGTTCCCACAAGTTTGTTATGTACCTACCTACTTTCATGCATAATGAAGTCAACAGGCCTAGAACCGACCTCTGAATTTTTTTCGAATATCGTTTTTCGTCGTTTGAATAATTATTGTGTCGGAAACGTAATTGCTGAGCCCTACTCACAACGGCGTTCGTACCGTGGTTTTCCGTATATAATAAGAGCACTTGACAGCTCGTTACATATCCCAAAAGTAATTTCCTTCGTTCACTTGTCGCGTCACATTAATATTTTCGTATCATCTTATGTTTGACGAGGGACCTTTAATTTTTCAACGCTCTACAAACTTTCTCTCTCTCTCGAATTTTTTACATTTCTTGTCACAATTTTTGTCAAAGATGCTAAGAAGAAATCACAATGATTTTGAGGCACGTATAGGTACTATTAACATAAGTAAGAGGATTTGTAAATCTTAAACGGCGACGTTGAGCGAGTAACCTAACGATTTTATTATAAAACCTATCACGCTTGAGTTGCCTTAAGAATTATAAATAGGTGGTGAAGTAGGTACATTCAATTTGTCGTTGATGGTATCTATAAGTCCCTCGGGATAGATAGCGGGTTTTCATATAGATATTTTCTAAAGAAATAGCTAACGACTAACTGTCGAGCTATATTGACAACTATATCAGGCGGATATGGTCCGCGTCCACAACTAAAATGCTTAGTTCTAATATATATGTTTAGTTCATGCGTTTGTCATGAACCGTGACAATAGATGCGGGAAGTCTGTCTTGTCTGATCGCCACGCATGAAGACAAATACAATACAATATGTATAGTATGAAGGTATAGGTGGCTTTTAGACTACCTTCTTATCGCATGATCTGTTAATCTTTACCCATATAGAAGCCAGGAAACACGATGGCTGATAATATTATATCCTAAATATGAAAGATACGAGAGGGGCTTGTGGCTAAATACTATACTTGACGAGAACGGTCCGTGAATGGGTAAAATTTAATATATTTTAAGATCCCTGCGTGCCTCGAAAAACAGGTTAAACGGGCGGTCGGACGGTTTCGGCAAAATAGTTGGGAAAAGGCTAGGCAGCTGATGATGACTCGTCCTTTCGTGTGACTAACCTGGTGCCAGAGATTATGCCGTTCATCGGCCTCTGGCTTTCAATGGCTACATAGATTCGATAAACATAGAAGACTCTATCTTCACGATACTGTGTTATCAACTTTGTTTTAGTTCCTGATATTTTGCCATGTTTTTGTGTGGTTTTCTCTTAATTTTGTAAAGATGGTTTCGTCAATCTGAACACGTTCTCATAGCGATGTGATCACCTTACACAATGTAAAGACATAAAAAGTCTCTCAACCACAATATCTTACCATCATCCTTTGAAATTTGATTGACATGGTACTTTTCGAGCTGTTTTGAGAGCAACGCTATGAGGCGTCTAGTTATTCATACAAAGTACCTCTCCCAGATTCCGCAACAAGTCTTTGACGATTTGGAAAATCAAAGGGTCAAAAATACTGTTGCAATTCGAAATGAAAATCTTTAAGCGCTTGCTTTGAAAGCCATTCACGAATTTTGTATTCAATCAAATTTTCCGTCGCGTTGGTTTGGGGACTGTTGCGACAGATCTTGGTTCGCTACTTGTGTCACATAAAGCATAATCTTTCCTTGGTCATATCAGATTGCCATTTCATCGAACTATGATAGTGAGGAAATAGTGCACGTGTATTTCTTAAGTACACATTTTTACATACAAGTTGTATCTCCTACATACTTTAATTGCCATCGACCGGCGCGGCGTGGCCGAAAATAATATTCATTTTTCCGCTTTGAGAAAATACACAAAACGAAGAAATTAACAAAGAATATAATAGACACTCGCCCGCTTTTATGTCCGTTATATGCATATTTTTAAAAGAGTGCTAATTATGCAGAAGTTCAGATTTTCAACTTCCGCTGAATAAATCTTTTGTTTTCACTGCATCAAAACTAGGACAAGCCCTATTTCCTGAAAGATTCATTGTTATCTTCGAACAATTGTCAGTACAGATATAGTTTCTTAAAGTTTTTTTTACCTACATGCCCTGATAGACCTTGCTTTAACCATTGTTCTAATTTTCTTGCCTAAAACCATTGTTCTGATTTTCTTTTTAAAATTAGTTCAAGGTACTTTTGGCTGCCCATTTTGCTATTGGGTTGGATTGACAACATAAGAAAAATACACGGCATACAACCGGCCATACATGCCGTTAAGAGTTGATATTGTCGTCAAGGGTTATACAATTTATAATGCGATCAAACGGGCGATGTGTATTTTGCTAGTTAATTGTGTAACTCTCCTTAGATGTTTTGTTGTCCCAGCATTGTCGATCCTCGGTACACACGAGCACATGTCGGTCCGCCCCGCGCCCTACCCCTGCCATACATTCATTGTTATGTTTACGCAAGGTCCGACGCGACGCCGCGCGTCTCGAACGGCATTGCGAGCCGGCGACATCGCTCGTCGCCGGTATGTCATATATTGCTGCACCCACCTCCCGTTGATGTTATCGTAGCACTTATACACACGCTTACTTTAATTCAAAAATATGTAGTAACCCGTATTGTTCTGACTTGAATTACGTTAATTTTTCCATGCATAATGCGTACGAGATAAAAATATTTGCATGCAATAACGCTATGGTAGAAGATTTTTTCTAATGTTTATTCAATAAGCCGTTAGTATAATCAAATTGCTTCACTGATACACATGGGCCTGACTGGAAATGCTCCACGTCAACCAGTCAAACGTGAGGTTCAAGATATGACCGAGAATTTTCTCGGTCATATCTTGCAGTTTTCCACCAAATTACTCAGTTCTTTGCCAATTCGCCGGCTTTGCCTTTTGCCTTAGTAACAAATCTGCCCCAGCCCTCTTTTGAAGGTCTTCGTCCGTGTGGAGGCGGCCCACGCGACGCATGTCATCATGTGTTGCACTCCTGGAGTCATCGCCATCAACGGCTAATTGGCTATCGGTCCTCCGACAAGCAAGGCAAAGCCACTACTGTCGATCTTCAAATATCTTACTAGTATCTCGTTGTCATAATAAGACGTAATATCAAAGAAAAATCTAATGCTGCATAATATTATGTAAAGGACTCTGAAACCTTATTAGGTACCATCACGTTTATAGCGAATCGCAAAATGTTACTCAAAATAAAGTGTAATTTGAGAGTCATTTGCGCCAATGAAAGGAAAAGGGTGTGGAATGGATTATGCTATACACATGTATATTCGTGACCTTTTAGAAAATGAGGTTTTCTCCTATGTGAACCCGACGGTCCCATATCATTTAGTGTGTAATGTTGAGTGGCGTTTCGCTGGAGCGATCGCTATCGGTCCGCTTTACGACAGTAGCAAGCCAAGTGCTTTGAAATCTGCAGTGCGATTCTGTTCAAATCACCGCGTGAAAAAACAGGCGTAGTGAGCGCAATTAAGCTGTCATTCCATAGTAATGTTAGGCATTGACAGTTCACTTCACTCAAGTTTTCACGGCGTGACTTCTACTGAATCGACCGGCTGTATTGTAGTACACCACCTCTGAGTAGGTAGGTATAATGTATAATACAGAGCGTACATCAGAAATCTCCGAACGGAAATGCCCATTGTTATGGCTCCGATAAATACAACTTAGACGTCAGCACAATGGATGAACTTGTTCAACTGTAGCTGGTTCAGTATCAATTCAATCAATACTAATTATAACTGAAAACAGCATTTGACATCGAACTAAATGTCAGCGCACTAAACGTTGTAGTTATTCAACCTAACACGTGAAGTAAAAGGGATTCGATTGTATCGAAGTAAGTTGTGTCGATTTGTTGACTATTATTATTTTTGGACTAGCAACAGGTGAGGTGATTATACAAATTCGGTAGGTCACGCAAGCACGCTACGTATAGGTAGGCTCCGACGCGACGACGACCCGTCAAGCAGCCGGCCGCCGCCGCGCCGCGCCCAATCTTCAGACTGCCATGTCCTGGCGTTTCAGAGATTCCCCTTCGTCATCACGTGCGATCTCTTGTTAATTAGTTTCATCAAAAAGAGGTCACCTGTCAATAATATCGTGTCATTCAAGAATATCGGTTTCGGCAATTTAAATCATAGTTTCCGAAATTCATGTTCTGAATATCTTTCTATAATGTTAGTGTTGTTATAATACCATAGAAGGGTTTCGTTTTCAATCATTATAACTCTTCCACATTAATATTCACAAACTTTAATCATTTAATTTTCATATTCAGTAACGTTCTATTAGTTTAGCGAAGTTTTAAAAGTTCTCTGTGAATTTATAGTTGTCGAAGTCATTTGATGATCGATAAACAAATTACTGACATGTCCAAATATTAGTATATCTTATTGCGACATCTGTGTTTTATATACTTACTTTTAATCAGTCCCAGTGCATATAAAATGTTTGACATGGCGTATATTACATCTATTTAGTGTTTCGAACCATCGACGTTTAGTGGTTACGATAAAACTGGACAAAACCAATAAAGTAGTCCTTAACCTGTATTGCATTATGACTTAAGTGGCGGCCGGCTGGCACCGGTGGTGGTACGTCGTGTGACGTAGTAGAGTGGTGGTGTGGCACTCAGTCCAGTTACAATTAGACCGCCGGTCGGTTTGAACTTACTACGCGCTACGCTTTTATAGTATTCAGCCGGCTATGGCTAAAAAATATACAAATCGCGCTCGCAAATATGCTTTTCAGCAGATCCTTTAGTTCTCGATTGCGAAATGATAAAAAGGAAGTTGTGCTAGGTAATCGTGTCTCAAGTTTACAGTGTTCTTATACTCACACGTCTTGTATAAAGTGTTCATGTGGTGTGTTCAGTGTTTTTCTGTGCTATTGACCGCTATATCGAATTATTAATCTTCCAAAATGTTGTCCAAAGATGCAATTGAATATAAGAAATACGACTTGATTTTCCACTCTCTATCTAACTTGTTTGCCACATATGGCACATCAAATTCATAATAATAAATAAGTATGGATACCCAGCAATAAAGAATATAAATAAGAGCTTTAAAGGATAGGGGCAAGTTCCCGGCGGACGTCAATTTTGGTGGATGCGGCAATTGACGTCTAGATGCGGATGAATAGTATTGGATAGTATTAAATTGGAAAAAAAAACCCCGTTTCCAAGAATTTACCAACTGATCAATTATTTATATTCCATTGCTTGTTCAGTCTAAGTATTGATTTTGTTATTCTGTTGAACCAAAGTGCATTGTTTCTGTATGTGTATTATATTCCACAAACGGTCCCATAAGCCACAATTCCATTGTATATTTGAGCTCAAACAGGCTTACTTCGCCAATTTTGTGACTATTGACCCGGTTTCCAATTCAGATATCCATGTAAAGCAGGTACGTAAGCTGTGTCAAACGTGTTGTTGTCGTGTTCATTGTGTATTTAACCTTGTTGTGGATATCGACTTTACTTATAAATTAAAAGTTCCATGGTAAATATACAAACTTGGACAAAGTTCAAAAGCACCTCGGACTGATTTCTCCTTCCCAATATTGGTAGAGTGGCGCCCGCGATTAATCACGAATTATTTCTTTGTTTCCATCGATCATTACCTCAAAGACGTCTACAGTATGATTGATACTGTTTAATATTGTATGTATTGCGAATGAGTGATCGTAACGAAGTTGCTCGTCGTCAAGGTGAAATTTCGATTACTTAGTTTGTAACTGCTATCAAGTACCAATTACCAGACTTAATTATTCGAAGTGAGATTGCTGTTTTAGTACGCAAGTTGAAGTAAGTAATTTGTTTTGTTTTTCAATCAACTTTAGAATACAATATTGCACTACGTAGCTGACCCTAGAGGTTTTCTTCACCGTAAGCAAATCCGATCTTATGCAGCGGCCTACGAAAGTTGTAGCTCGTAGCAACTCTCGTAGCTTCAGTAGAGCAACGCACACAGGCGAAAAATCGATAAAAGTTGGCATAAACCTAATGTTTATTTAATTTGCTGGGTTTGTTAATATTTTCATGTATAAATCCTAATTTAATTAGTTTAACTGGGAAATAACATGTTCAAGAGTAACAGATTGTAATTATAACGGGATATGTATTAAATAAAACATCGTTGTGAGAACATAAAGTATATTAAGAGAATATTGTTTTATGAAAAAATTTCATCTATTAGACTTAGGTCTAAAGGAGAGAAAGACGATTTTTTTTTTGAGATTAATGTCCTTAATCCGGTTATATAAGGGTCTGAAGATACCATGAGTCTATGGTATGTGTCTTCCATAGCCATTGTCCTTGAAAATTTTCTTGAGAATTGCTCTCTGTACTTTCTAATGTCCTTGTTGCGACTTTCTTGCGCATCTTCACTTAGAAGTCCTATAGCAATACCCATATTTTCAACAATTTGATGACCGTGGACCAATATTTTGTGCAACGTAGTTGGCATGTTAAACCACGGATAGTTTATGACAAATGCGGACGCGGTTTGAAGGCAAAAGTGTTTAAATTTTTCTGTGCGTATTCTATAACCACACGATAAAAGTTTTAATATTGTATGCAATCGATTAATAATATTTAAATTGATGCCAGTGATTTGAGATACTTCTTCTGCGTGCTGGAACATTATGCGTGCTGTATTGCCGTCTGTTGACGTCCCTCCTCCCTGTCTCGGTTTGTCCACATGTAGTCCAAGTTTTTCTAAGAATTCTTTCTGAATTCGTTTCTTTTCTGAAGCAACGATCTCTTTATCTCTTTCGCCTCTTGCTTGCCACTTGGCAAGTTTTAATTTATATGCCAGATGTAACACACATTCAGCTAATCTTATCCAGGCATGGAGGGAAGAAATGCCATATTCTAAATTTTCGGTCTTCACTGGTTTTTTTAAACAAACGTTTATTTTGTTAAAATCCTTGCTTGTGGCTCCACAAAGGTAACAACGCATCGCTGAGCTGGTGTCAGTTAGAGCGTTTATCATTTTTCCGTCTACCATTGTTAATTTTAGGTCGTGTTTAATGCACCATTCCTCATTTTTTGTTGGCAAAAGGTCTGCTCTCTCTATTTGTAAATTTGCAGCTTCTTGTCTTGAGAGTTCAGATGTTTCAGGAGCCATCTGAAGCCTCAAAGGCCGGCAGTATCGTGGTGAAGAAGGTCGGGGATTTTGCCAGACAAGTACATTATTCGTAGTTATTACACGTATTGGCACTATTGTCGTAATCATCATGTGCTCGTCCGATGATTCTTGGTCTTGAAACTTTTGTTTGTATTGGGAATGGCTTCCAGATCCGTCACATCCCCACTTTGAAATAAGGCACAGGTCTTGCTTCTGATTGGGATGCAAATGTAAAATCACTTCTTTTAGAGAAAGCAACAGTCTTTCAGCAGTGTTGTTTAAAAGATTTTGGAGAGATACTTCAGCTTTTATTTCAGTACACATAATACCCTCGGGGTAACACTTCTTTTTAGCTTCTGTTACAGACTCGTAATTAGGGTAAAGATTGCAATTTAACTCTAATGCAGACTTACGCAATAAATTGTATTGGTGTTTCGTTAGGTGGCTTTCAATAACTAAAGACAAAGCTTTGTCTGGCGTATAGCGTGCATGTGGTTCATCAACTGATTTTAAAGTTGTACCTGCAGAAATATCTTTTATCAATTTAGATTTATTAACTTCTCCTGCTGCGCGGTATTCCATTTGTGCAGCAAAAGCTAATTCAGCAGGTGTCAATTTCTTCCTAACGTCTTCGGTCTTTTTGCGTTTCGTACGTTCAGAACAGTCTTCAAAGTCTTTAACAGGACGACCACCCAAACCACTACTTCTTTTTTGTCCTCTGCTCGGTACAGGAAATGTAACATACGTTTCAAACCAATTTTTATTAGAGTTTTTACATCGCTCAAAGTTTTTATGTGATGTTTCTAGCTTTTGTTTGTATGTGTAAACCAGTTTGCTTAAGACACTTTTTATGTCACTTGACAATTCCGGCACTCTTAGGGCATTTGCAACTTTGTTACACAAATAATGCATTCTATCAACATCCCTCTTAGACCGACACTCTCGGTAGTAACTCACAAGAGTCATTCTGTTAATAGAAATTTCTTCATTGTTGGATCCTAGAAAGAAGAAGTAAAATTAAAAAAAAGTAGTTTCCACTAATAGGTAGGCTAATTCATTAGGGAGATTTTAGTATACATTTTATATATCTTTTGAATAAATTAGCTCAGGTATCACGCTGCCTCTCGACCCAGATGAAACAAAATCCCCCCTGGAACGCTTACTACACGTGCATTGTTAAAATCGTTCTAGTTACGTGGAAGTGATGTATTGAATAATTATTCCTTTCTATTAAATCTAAAAAAAAGTCTTTCACACTCTATGTATATCTACAAAGACAAACCCGTGCTAAGCCGAGACGTGTAGTTAATACTTAGTTGAGTTACACAGGAGACTCAATATTAATTCTCATTCAAACGCATATTTTGTTAAAGCGTCTAAATTGGTCGCCTTTAAAAGTTACTTTTATTAATTAAGCAGTAAATAAAGAGTGCAGTGAAGGTTATTTTAAGGAATGAAATGGCAGGAAATTAAACTTTTACTCTATGAGAAATCTCTGTTTGAAAAAAAAAAATACTGATTTCGTAAAACAATCATAACAAATGAAAGATCTGATTTATAAATTTGGATCACTATGAAAATAAACAATTATTACCTCCTGGAAGGGCATCCATTGTTGAAACACCAATAATTTCACTATAACTTACAATATTTTAGATTGAAATGTCACAAAAATTGCTTAAAACACATCCGCCGCTTAACAAGTCAAACTTTGGACTAAGATGGCGTCCCTTCGGTGACTTATAGCTGGCCGGCGCAGGCGCAGGTAGCCAGGCCCTTTCATTGAGTCGTAAGATACAACAATTAGAAAAGGTTTTATGACATTTTTATTTTTTTAGTTTATGCCAGCTTTTATCGATTTTTCGCTTGTGTGCAACGGGACAATGTAGACACTAATGATGTTGACACTAGAGGCGAGCTTGTCTCACTCGTAGCACGACCCCCCTTCCTCCATCAGCCCCCTTCTCTGCGCACAACGTAACACGCTTTCGAGTGCACTTACCTAAACACGATGCCACTAAATGTAGCACTTCTGAAATACCCTCAAATTGTGTTAAACCAAGTGATCGTACCTGTAATGTACAGTGGAAGTGTTAGTCATCTGCGAAGAGCAAAGTGAAGTACTTTTACTTCATGCATGTACCTTCTCGTATCTGTTCTATAGCTGAATTCGGTACCAAGTTCTAATCTACGAAGTTTCCTCTTCGTTGGTATATACTTTAATTATGTTTACCTACCCTCGTAATGTCCGTCTCACTGTCCCAGTTGGGTTAATTATTTCTTTATTCATTTTGCTAATGTGGTTCTATCTTGTAGGTCAACGTTTTGTTCACCGCTTGTTACCAACAATTTTCAAATGACGATATCGTTCGTGTGGTTTCTTCCTAAATATACTGTCGTACATGCCATCAAAATATGTTTTCGTCTACGCGTAGTTAAAAAAGAAACAGCAATATCGACCTTAATTTTAATATCACAGTACAATGCGACCACTACAGTACTATTGCCAAACTGTCAAGTGTGGTCATTAGGGTAATGTCCCCTAGGATTCAATGTGGTACCGCTATTTATGATTGTACAGACATACATAAATTAACTTTCGACCACGAGTACATATGTGGTCAAGTTAATTAAGTAGGTATATAGTTAAAAGGAAAAGCAATGTATTCAGCACGTAGTTAATTACAAGTCCTAACGACTGTGTTCGGTGTACTAATCAATGGCTGGTACTAGAAACTGGTCAACTGCTACATTTTTATAAGATGGTCAAGTTAGCTGAATATTGTTAAGACACTGCCAGAAACTGCTGTCTGTCTGTTTTCAGAAAGTCAAAATCACAAATCAAACACAACTCGAAAAGTATTCAGTGATTATCTTGCCTAGGTTTTGTCGGATTTAAACTGCATTGCTGCAAAAGAGATAACGAGTCCGGAAACGCTAAAAATTGTTTCCGGGATGAATTTCGTTAAGCCCGACACGGCGCCTAACTAATTTTGCAAGAGTTTTTTTTTCATCAACAGCTAATCCATTATGAATTCGTTTAGGTTATACAATTATTCGTAATAGAATTCCTTTGTAAAATAAATGTGTTTGTTTTACTACCCTGTAACAATACAATTGAAATCTACGTTTCGTTTTTGTTTGCCATTTCATACATGTAGGTGCGATGAACGAAATATGACCCTAAAGCTCGTTTTATTGCGATCAATAGTAACGTTTGCCCTTTATTTATTAAACCCCCAATCTATTTTATTATGTCATAAAACGATATATGTGCTCTGAAGGTGAGGTATGAAATCTGTATAGAAACGATGGGGATATTTACATGTGTAAATTCATGTTCCTCTAACGTACCAGACAGACAGTATTGCTGGTTAGTTTGTTCCGCCAAAACTTCCCTTCAAAAAACACTAAGATGTGGTGAAGGGCAGGCATCTTATTGAATTTTTGATGTTCATAAAGTGCTGATCTGGAGCCTAATTTGAATAAATGACTTTTGATTTGGAGAGCAAAAGAAAAGTATCTTTGTGTAAATATTTTGTAGGCCGCATTTATCTCAAAGGTCTCTTGGGTAATGTATATTCCGGACCAAGAACAAGGATTATCATTCAGACTTATCCCAAGAGCGCTGTTAAAGTTGCCTAACTATGAGATTACACAAAGAACAATCTTGTGGGCGACCATGCGAACCCATTGCTTCAAATGTATAAACTTTAAACTCAGCATTGTCCTGAAAAGCAATGAGACGAAGGTAATCTAGTCGTTTGCAGCTTGTTAAGTTAAATCACTGATCCTGGGATCATAGTATGGAAAATAGACGGGAAAATGTGAGAAACCGGACCGAACTCACGAATAACGACGTGCCTTAGTTTTTTAGGTATCGAATAGGTAGTGGAAGAACTGGTCAGCTATAAAATAAGTACATAAGTATCCTTTAATTCACGAAACCCCAAGCGAAGCCCGGCGGCGTCTGCGCTGTAAATGTCTTTCTAATGTGTTCCTAATTGACACGATTGAAAGGTTAAGTAGTAAATCTTATTGAAAATATCGAAATATTGTTCAGGTACATACTTGCCTTACAGGCCGATTTATTATCACGTATGTATACACGTGAATAGTTCCTGTCGACAAATTCGATCATCAATTAAGTATATTTGTCAATAAGCCTGACCTGCTGTTGAAGCGTCGACCCAAATAAAACCATATTACGTGTAGATATACCTTCCTTCAAACACAACCACAATGAAATATACGTGATGGGATAATTATATGATTTTTAAGTACTTACATTATGAAGATGTCAAGGGGAAGGTGATTGTTAGGCAGTAAAAAATAAACTATCAGAGATTGACAGTAGAAACAGACCAGCTTTTTAAACACTCTATTAAACACGTTAACGATCGCAAAAAAAAAACAAAATACACTTCACTTCGTCAATCATTTTATTTATAGCGTAAAATAAATACTTGTAGTTGTATAACAGCTGGCCGTCACCCCGCGATAACCGCCCACCACCCTGACCATCACAAAGACCTACTTTCACGGTTGCCTTCTATAAATTATGCAATTTAAAAAGCACCACTGTTTTTGTATCCACTTCTAACTGTGGCATTACTGAACGTTTACCTTACCATCAAAAGGGTCGCTTTACTTGGAAAAAGTGGTCGTGGAATAAAATTGATGTCGCTGCATTGTTTCTTTAATTTCTACCTGGGGACATATTTCATAGACGAAACGAGTTTTCTTTTTACCTATTTAACTTAGTCATGTTTGTTTGATTGCAGTGCTGTGGGGTTTAGCTCATGCCATTTCTACATTGACTTAATCCGTGTGTGTTTGTCGTAGGCTCCATCATGTTCCATGTGCGGCGGCGGCCAGCGGACGTGCAGCCGCGGCGGCGCAAGAAGAAAGTCGGATCCGGCACAGGAACCGCTGGCGGACGGCCCGGAAACGAGCCCATGCTGGTAGAGATGTCGCCGGACGCCACGGTGCTGGAGAACGGACGGCGACTCAGGATAACAGATGTTGTCGAGGTTTGTTGTGCAAATTATACCCGTCATCGCTCTGTCAGCGTCGCAAGTAGATATCCGTGCAAAGGACTTTAAATAAATAAATGATTAATATGTAAGCAAATATTACAATACAATATTTGCTTACAACTGTGTAAGTAAATCTAAAAACTACGACCCAGCTTTGCAGCTCAGTATTTATTTTGGATTTTGTTCATGCCATGTCCACACCCGCAGTTATAAGGGCATTTTTTTGTGTCATTCGTTATGCGGCTATTATGTTATGTACAATCCAATACGTAAAGAGTTAAAGACAGTTTCATATGTGGAATATATTTCACCCCCATTTTATCCTTTTGACATGCCTTCTATCTTAAATGATCCAGGACCTTAAACGCTTCGCCAAATCCCAGACGGATGATTACAGCGCAAAGGTATCGAGGGTATGCCTACCCCTTAAATTATTTACTATCCAATTTATGGCTAGTGAGACTTGTAACAGACAAGCGGATAGACGTCGAGCTGACTGAATTAAAGTCGACCGGATTTACCTACTTGGAGATTGATTTTTTTTAGGAAGCGTCTCACTCGTGAGCCGTTACGGGAGTATTTTTATCAAATGTCAGCGCTCATTTATGTATTGTAGTGGGATATATATTGCAATAGGTAGGATAAGGTTTTGTATGTATGCGAATTTGTTAGTTATTTAAGTTAATCTCTTCACAAATTCTACATATCAGTAAAAATGTATGGCTTGGCTGTTTAGTTACTTACTTCAGAAACTAAATTTTGGCATCACCTCCACGCGGTTAGCGAAACTGCGAAGCCATACATTTTTACTGATAATTTGTGAAGTTGGGGTCGGTAGAGTTAGGCCGGGTAGAATCAGAAGCTTGACTCTACATGAGATCTGATATCTTTTTCACAGGGCAAACCCTATGTGGTTGTCTTGGCAACATTTTACATGAAATGTATTTGGTGGGATACAATTATCTTAAACAAAATAAAGCTTGATCGTTGTCAATAATCCTGTAATGTACAGTTACCACCAGTGATATTCTGTAAAGCACACCCCGTGAAAACTTGGGTGAAATGAAATGTCAATCCATATAACTAGTTCGCTTCGCGCCTACATTTTCACGCGGAGAATTTCACATTTTCGTGTCGTTAAAAGGAAAGTAAACATTTTATGAACAAATAAGTTATGAATGTAAAGAAAAATCATTGACAAAGTTTTAATTAAGTTTGAGAATGTCACAGTTTAGATTTAAATTCTCGAATAAAAATAAATTTGGCTGTCATTACAAAAGCGTGTCTATAAATAACTTGTATTTGCTATGACCCAATAATGTCATAAGCGATATTGAGTGTACAAAAATACGCCTGTCCTTTGGGAGCCAACAGAGCGGCAACAAAATATTGAATACTTGCATAGAACAGTTTGTATAAAACATCAAACTTTGCATACTACAATATTGGAGGATCGTTATGAAAATCGTTTGTTTAGAAAATGGCTGGATTATTTTAACCAATAATCTAGACCGTTAAAAGTAAACTATGTTTTGACTAAGTTACATCTTAAAACTAACTCTAATCGCGAATTATGACGACAAGTACCCTTGCACTCACGGTGACTCACGGATGAGTTAATTGGTCAACAGCTACTTACATTTGAGCCATGCTCTAATTTACTTTAGACTATATAACCGGCGGCGATTCAACATGAGCTTCTTAAAAAATGAAACGATTTGGTTATGTTTTGACGCATACTCGTACTAACAATATGAAGCCACCAAACACCCGTAACGATTTCATTCATATAGATTATTGTATACAATAATTGAAAAACTACAATGAACAATTTAAAGTAATTTCTTATTTTATTTTAGTCGTAGTTGTGCTAGGGAACAGTCAGGTGTACAGTACTGTCGATCGATGGTAGATATCAATGTTGTTCGGTCAAACACGTCATATTTTATATTCTGACAACATCCACTTAAAAAAGCATTACTCGCCCCGAAGTCAGAAAAAAAATAAGGGTTTCAAATTATCACATAAGTGGGTTTTCAGCTTTTAAAGTATTTCACTTTTGTTCGTTTTTTATAAGGTGTATTATAATTTTCACTTTTATGTAGATAATTGAATTATCAATTATCTACATAAAAGTGAAAATTATAATATTAACTCGATAATCCGAACGCATAAGTAATTCTTGTTTCTAAAAAAAATGGTGTAAAACCCAGTGTTTTAATTCAAGTGTCTTTAGAACCGAGTTCGCTAACTTATTAAAAGTGTCTAGGGATCATGACTTTTTTACTAGTATGTAGGTATATTTTGTATTTATAAAATAAATGAAAAGAAGATAAATTCATGAAAATTTAATACGTTCGTTGCCTACGACACACACACAAACACACACACAAACACACACACAAACACACACACAAACACCCACACAAACAACACAACAAACAACACTATTAAACATTTATTCTCATCGATAAATTAAATAAATAATAAATAAAATAACTTTTAGAGAGCACAGCCATAAGATCGCATTTTAGAGGAAAATACCGTTCATTGCAAAAAGCCGCAGATCGGATAAGTTTGTGACGGTTTTCATTTATTTATTATTCAGTAACCACACACCATTGAATTAGACAAGATATTTCTAATTCAATGCCACACACCATTCGAGTAAACCCCAAATCCAGGCTTTAAATCTGTGCTCCGAAAGTTTGAAGCAATAATACCGACGCACAGTTTTCTCTTCTAGAATAACTAAATTACGTAGTTAACGCTGCTCCAGTCTCGAGCTTTATGAATTTAATAAACACCGCTTTCGCGTCAAAGTCAATTCGTACGAATATGCTTAGAGTTCCCCTATATTTAAATTACGACATCAGCCCAATTAACTTGTTATTTGCTTGTTTCAAGATAGATATTTTTTTCTACGAGTTTTATTTTAAGCAACTACGGTGAATGCTTATTTTTTTTCTTAGAAATAGGAGAAATGTGGGTGTAGGTAATAAATATCTGGGTACTGCTTCAGGGAATATAAACCTTTTGCAATGTTTGTATATAATTCTACACTAGCCAATTTTGATGAAAGTGGATTTACCCAAGTAGGTATTCTACTAGCAAGAAACAATTTAATTTTATAGTTCTTATTCCTAGAATCGTAGTAGGCGGTTTCTAGAACAGCTATAATGTCGACTCTACAATCAATATAATATATTGTTAATGTTCCTACAGGCCACAGGCCCACACGTCAGTAGTAGCACCTTGACCTTGATCTGGCCTAGCGTAGCACGGAGTTTCAGCAGAATAGGAGATTAGCTTAAACTAGATTTCGTTACCATTGACGTGCGTTACTGTGCCCAATACGTAAACTTTTAAACTAAAGGGGATAACCTGCGAAAAATTCTTTACGCTTGCTTATGTCTCATTTTCAGCAGGTATTTTGCAAAGCAATTGGAAAAATTCTTATGAAAATTATAATATCGCGGGTTTCAGCAATCAATTAATTCAAGCACAGTTGCTGAATGCGAGAACCTGAGTTATATTTTGAAGGCGTGTGTTGTTATTGAATTCGGATAAAGTTTGGCAAATTACGATATTCTCGCTCTCTATTGTGTGACAAACACACACACAAACACACACACACACACACACACACACACACACACACACACACACACACACACACACACACACACACACACCTAAAACCAGAGTACCTTTATCTGTTTATGGACTGCACAGCATGCAACCCTTTAATAGGACATACGGACAAGATGCTCTTACATTTCGTAGAAAATAGGGTAGTTAGCTATATCATTATTATGCTAATATTCTTCGGCAGGTGGGTTCAGGCAACGGCACGACCCTACAGCTGTACGGGCCGTCTATCCAGCCGCGGCACTGCGTGGTCGCGCCAGCAGAAGGCGGCGGGTACAACGTAACGCCACTGCACGCCGACGCGCACGTCTATGTCAACGGACGCAGGATCATGCACTCGCAGCGGTTACAAGTAAGTTATCCAATGCTATTTAAGGTGTTGGAGCTCTATTTTGCGGTTTTCAAAAGAGTTTTGTATCGCGTTCGTTAAAACGAGGGAAGCTGTCGGATATTTACGCGTATCCACACTAACCTTGTGTTTTCTATGGACAATTATTGCTGTATCGAGCTGAGAGAGTGTGGTTAGTCTCTTGGTCTGTACCTAATTGATGATTACGTAGTTTTCTTTAAATTTATTTATGATAAGTATTGTTCCCATGTTAGTGACATGATACCTATGTTTTTGCTTTAGAACTAGCTGTAGCTTGCGCGTGTTGCCACCAACAAAAATAAATTTGAAAATTGGTGGTAGCAAGTACCAACCCAGAAACCTTCTTTAGCTCATGCACAAAGACTGTACAAAAGATCGTCACATTATCAAATATGTAGTTAACGATTCTATAAAGGACATACAGTCAAACATTCATTTATGTGTATGCGTTTTTGCACAGTAAAGGTAACGGATTGCAGACAGTCGAAAACGGATTAATTTAATTTTATTCGGTCGAAGACAACTAAAAATGGGACGTTATGTCATACTTTGTACTAATACAAAGCTGTATCATATTCGTTCTATTAATATACCTTTAACCTTAGAATAAAAGTTTTGACTTTGACATTGGCCTTTTTTCAACCGGTCTTTGGTAAATGATCCCGCATAAAATCCTGGGGCCAATTTTCGCCAATAATGTCAATATGTAACCGGGTTTAGTCACCGAGCCGAGTAAATCCCTATTACCATTGATACAAAAGTATCCCTAGAATAAATCCTCTGAATTTTAGTAGAAATGGTGTGACGTATATACCGAACTTTATAACGGAAACACAATATATATTGGGTACAGAATCTCATGTACTCATCTCTATTTTATGGTTTCGTTATTGTCTTTTATTATTATGCTCTTAACATAAAGACGTTCGTTTCCATCGCAGTAAGACTGGCACAAGGGGCAGAAGGTCTGTCTCGCTATATGTACAATGTATCTACTACCAACCTTGTTTAACTACTACGAAAATATATTCGAAGTTTCGAACCCAAACGTACCGCTCCATAATACACGAATGAACACATTGTTTGCATTACTTAATGAAGCCAACGCTTGTGTAAATGAACGCGTTTCTGTAAAGCATTGAGCTTAAATATTTATAACATCTTTATCGCATTCAATAGAAACCATGTTATGGAAATCCAGAAGATAGTTATTTATGTATTGATCAAGCGGGATACCAGTTTCAACGGTACCATCAATCAATCAGTACTCAAGTCAAAAGAAGTTAATTAACCAAACATTTTTTTCAAGGATTGTTTAGTTTCGATGACAAGTATTGAGTATTTGTTATGGTAACCTAAAAACGGCCATACTAAAATATTCCAGGAACACGTCGCACTTGTAGATCAAGGTCAGGCACTTGCTCCTAGGTTTTCTAAATAGGTTACGGTCAAGTTTTATTTGTAAAACATTCATCAAAACGCCCACGTACTTCACAGCGATATCTACATTCACGAACTAGAATGGACATTCTTGTGTAAATCAGCCTCGCTTAACAACGTTCCGAAGCTTTCTTAGTGTTCATATCTAGTTCAAACACATGATTCGTATCCACCAAGTATCGTGTGGATACCATTCAAAATCTATATTGTCCGAAAAGCAGACCACTTTCAAACAACCGCAAACTCGTAGGACCCTTTTAATATTTATAGAGGTCCTTAAGGTGTTCATTTTAAATGTATGCCTGAAAGACAAATTGAAAGCAGATTGCAGTGAATTTTAGAGTTGTTAAACTGAGATTTGTGTTAACTAATTCAAATTGTTTTGTCGCAGCACGGTTGCCTACTTAAATTCGGTCGTGTTTCGACGTTCCGCTTCGTAGACCCGGCACAGGAGAACCTCATTAACAGGAACCTCGCGCAATCACAACACTTCGGCTCCGGCTCAATATACGACAGGTGAGAACATTGCACACACACACTGTAGCTCGTTTCTTTATGTTGTGTATAGTTGGGCCCTATAGTTGAACTTAGACTGACCCGGGCATTTATTTGGTCGATTAGTTATCAGAACATCATAGCACAATTGCAACATTTTGTTATTACTTTTAATTTGTACTAATTCTATCAATGTAAGTAAACACGATCAGTCCCGTCGCTTATCTAATCACTTTCAAAGCTGTGTATTTTATGTTTTGTTCATCTGTCATTGTTTGTTTTCTTTTGCATGTTTCTGTCACTGGCTCACGAATATCCGCTTGTGTACGTTACCCTTACGTTAGATCGCCGACTTCGCCCGGCGAGAATAGCGGTGCGATGTCGCCGACGTCGATGACGTCACACCAGCCCGACCCGCTCGACTCCAACGCTAACACAACCAACGACACAGAGTATCAGAGGACGATGAGTCCCGTGTCGCACGACACCTACTACAGGGACGCCAACGACACGATACCGCCCTACAACAACAACAACACGTTGAAGCTCGACAACGAGTCGCTCATAATGTCGCAACACCTCAACGACACTAAAGACGACTACGTGAAGGATGACCACGCGAGCTCAGTGTACAACGATCAAGATCAGAGCTCCAATGTGAACCGAACGTCCAACTCTGTGCAACAGTACAAAGATAATTATGAAACTACATTCGACTTGGACGGCAACGTCGAGACAAAGAGTATCTGCAGTGCGAAAAGCGGGGGCTCTGGACATGACAACAGGTATTTAGTTATAATTGATACAACCACCCTAACGGATTGCTGTGGAACTGACTTTACTTTTCAGTTTATAAATTATGGACAAACTTGTTAGGGCACAGGTTTTAATAATTAATTTACGTCTCCTTTGATGTGAATAACTGAAGAATTTATGTACACCGTTTCAGAAGTGTCCGTAATGTTCAAGTTTTTGTTTAGCGTGAACGTCTGATGTCTAAAGCCTGCTTAATGCTTATTTATGTTTTATGTGAAGATTTCGCTTGTTTATATTAAAAATCAGCTTGTTCATGTTTACGACTAGTTTTACCACTTTCCTTGCCATACGAGACAGAGAGATACGATACAGTTCTAAACGTCAGTGAACCATCAAGAATACTTTGAAATATGTAAGTAATCACACTGTCAAATGTTCTGGATAATCTGAATCTTAGCTTATCAACAAGTGGTAAAAGCCTTCAGCCGATTGAAAGAAAGTTAAAAAAAAACACTTTTCTCGTTAAATATTGTTAAATGTTACTAAACTGTAATATAACGATATAGGATGAGCGCGGGCATCAGCAGTGGTCGCGGATGTCAGGAGGCGATCCTGCCGGCAGTCCTGGAGTTCCCAGAAGCGGGGCAGGCGCAGTTCCTAGCAGCTGTAATCACGCGCCTCGACCCACACGCGCCTGCCTTCAAGCTAGCGCCCGTCTACACCCTGTATCTATGTGCCAGGTGAGATTATAAATCATTAAAAAACTTTTCTACAAAAAATAGAACAGACTTAATGAAGAAAACACTTAGAGGCATAAATTGTAGTTTCGGAAGTCCAAGAAAAAGTTCCATATTGCTTCTTGTAGTTTTGCGTTTATGTGGATGATTTTTAGTTTTATTCCTATTCAAACCAATGTCGACTAAATTCAAATGAAACTCAAATTATTTTTTTAAGTCGGTTAAAAATAGTTATAGAAGCTTTTGTAACTGGAAGTGAGATTAAGAACTTGAGTGTTTAGAGATCGCTAAACATTTTTATTAGAATTTCAAAATGTTGTTAATCTTACTTTTTGCTATTCTTTTGGAAATAACTAAAACGTTTTGCGCACCCTATTTTTGAAGTTACATGTACGAGTAGGTACATCTTTTGGCGCGTTGTCGAAAAATGTTGAGAGTAAATTTTTACGAAGCGCGCGCACAATGTCACGAAAAGCGGACAACCTGAAGTTAGCAATAGTGAACATTTTAGCTTTTACTATTATTGGTGTCGTTTTGTCTACAAACCTAAGTTAACGCGAAAGATAAAAAAATAAAATATTTTTATTTGTTACGCCAAAGAAGTACACTTCTTGCGCGTACATAAAAACACACACACATACTTTTTTTTTTACTTAGAATTGTAAATTTCTAATGAAAGGCGCGTCACGACTTGAACAAAGAAACGGTAACTTAATGATAACTATAAGCCCACGTTACGAGCTATATACATTGTAGCATAACGACACGTACATAAAACCTTCACGACGACTTTATAACGTGGGTCCTCGAATAACACATAAAAGAAAATCAATTCCTTCACAAAAGATAAAATGTCTTCGTGAATAGATCTGCGGGAGTGAGGATATCTCTTTATTTCACTTACCATAGTCATGTTATCAAAATTCTTCAGGGCATTACGGCTACCTTGACTTACCATGACTAGGTGATCTTATAATCGTGTAAGAAAGAAAGAAAAATATTTATTGTTAACAGATTGAAAAACGCGCGGTAAAAACAATCAAAAATATCAAATTTTATTAAATCTTTCACACAATATACCAAGTTACATGTAAAGGCCACTAATAAATGTTAAATAGATAATTATACTATTACCCAACAAATAACTATACAGGATGTCTCATTCAAATCGGTCAGTTTGGGAAAGTCTGAAACTATAAGACATACGAAGATCTGTTCTGAGGAACCATGTCATCGATTTTAATAACAAGAAAAACTGCATTCATACATTTTAAAAACTACTCCGTACTCCGTTCGGGAATCGAACCCGGTTATTTTGAAAAAAAAAAAGACCTACACTATTTCTATTTAGATATCGATTGTGTAGGTCTTAAGCAGTAAATGTCTGTATGGAACATGATGTCTAAAATGAATAAAATGCTAAATAAATTCATATTGGGCCAGTATTGGAACCTTACAATGCGACATAATTCGTAAGTTTGCATTGATAAGAGAGAAATTATTTCCGTTCATTGAGTTTTCAAAGCAATGTTAATGGTCTTTATCCAATTTTTAGGTTACAAAACTTAAACTTTCATTATTTTTTTGGCTTTTTGATTGATATCACTCCGACAATCAACTGAAAATAGTGTCTGGTTTAGTGGCCGCAGGGGCGACTGCTGAGCATAGGGTACTAGCAGGTTCCGGGTTTGATCCTAAGGTTGCGCAATCTAATAGTATTTTATTCCAAAACAAAATGTTCTTAGTAGTCCGTATTCTAGATTTGTGCACAGTAAATGGCCTCTCATTATATTGGCCTGTAATGTAAATCTCTGCATAGGTATATCTCTTGTAGTACTTCGGTAACCCAGGTATCCCCCGAGAGATGGCCAGTAACAGTAAACCGATGCTGGCTTTTCTCGAGGAGTTGAGATGGATGGAATAAGGTACAATCCCACCCGTACGCAATATACGCGCTGAGACCTGGAGTTGCCCGTCATCCAACATCCATATACATTTGGTAAATTAAATACAGGCGTGATGTTATGTTACGAGTAACTAACATACGTTATATCTAAACATGTTTGCGGACTGTCCCAATTTATAACATTACTGAGATAAATCCAATTTGTTGGGAGTGTAATTTATACTGATTACGTGTGTGTACAGGTACCGCGCGTCGACGCATTACCGTCCGGAGTTAACGCCGACCGAGCGAGCTCATAAGCTGACGGCCTTCCTACACCATGTTGCTACACTCATTCACGCTACTGTACAGGTAATTATCAAGCTTATTATTAATGTTATAAAGAGGTACAATTATTATTATTACTGTGTTAGTATGTAGGGTTAAGGTCTGTTATTAATAAGTCTATTTAAAACAATCTCAGGTAGAAAGTTACATTATTCCTGAATGCTTTAAGGCTACTTATACCTCTAGAATGCACAGATTCTGTGCAGGCAACGTGAGCAAAGCCGCGGAGAAAAAACTAGTATCTGATATTAAAGGAATGTAATGTAATTACGGAGGTCGGCACATCAAGCTGCCCCAATGTGGCAGTTTTTTTTTTGTTCATGTTCAATTGGGAGAATTTGTCAGTTTGGAGTACCTTAACGACGTCTGTACAATGCTATTTCTAGGACCAGACATAATTGAATAGTCAAACGAACTTACCTGTAAGTGAAGTTCGACGGTAATTATACGAAGTCTTTGTTTCATTCGAAAATGAGATAGGTTTACTTGTAGTACGGCTTATTTATATCACATCTTCATTACATAGTTTACAGCCAAAAACTGAACGTATCCCCTCGTGTCACGCGCACCTGTCAGTTATCTGTCAAATATCTTCATTAAGTTCACAGCAAATGATTGGTTTTACAACGTGGGGTCCATGCATAAAATTGTATTTAGATAGCATGTATTGTTTGGGTCGGGTGGGACTCTTCTCATTTTCGAATGAAACAAAGACTTCGTATAATTACCGTCGAACTTCACTTACAGGTAAGTTCGTTTGACTATTCAATTATACTCGTCTTTGTTTCATTCTCAATGAGATAGGTTTACTTGTAGATGTTTAAAGACAAGTTGTAAAATCAATCAATAATTATTAAATAATTAAAAATAACAATGAGTTATTTTAAATTTTCCAAAAGAATCAAAAAAATAAATAAAAAACACAACATCGAATTACAATTCAAATAGAATCATACTCGTCAAAACTAAAATGGAAAATGTCTATTATTAATATGTCCATTTTGGAAATTTGGGAAGGAATGGTTGACCCTTCAGTTCACGTGTAGGTATAATTTATAATAAAGTTGATATTAAAAAACCCCCTTACCGGCTGAAATTCTTACATAATGAATGTAATGAAAGTTGAAAAAACGCGCTAATATTAAGTTCACTCTTTCTTCCATAGCCCTGGTAATCCAACGGCTGACACTGGAGCTTATACAGTTCAGCGTTTTTGTTACAATGTTTAGTAGGTACCTACTTACCTATTGTTTTGTAAAAATAGGAAACAAAAAATAGAAACCTTGTAATTGTCCATCTCCTAATTTATTGTTAATCCTTCATCATATCAATTGTAATAGCTGTAATTTTCTTAATTATGATTACCTATGTCTAATTGGATCACTCTATTTTTATAATGGAGATTGTTATCATCCTTTGACCTGTAGTTTTCGCAAATAGACTCAATAGACCTTCTTGGTAACAAAGTATAAATCACGTTGTTGCATGTAATTATTTAAAACATAATTAAGTAAACATGAAAAAACATCCCAAGTAGGTATATCTAAGTTTAAGAGGTCTTATTATGAAGCCTTTAAATAATCTTTTCATGTTATCATCTTATGCGGTCCTATGATCAAGGGTAGAGCAGATCAAATATAAACAAAACTTTCATAGGAAAAAACTTCTTCCAGGAGTCTCATTATGATATTGATCAGCATAAGTTATGGTAGGCTTGGTACTGCTACAATTCACAGTTTTAAGTCAAACGCACTGGAATTCAATCAATATTTAACGTAATTAATTTTCAACTGCTTGTTCACACTCCAAACATGTACAAATGTTTACATGACAATATTCTTCAACGGTTGTTTGTAAGAGATCACTTACCTATTTTATGAGTAATAAATACCCTATATAACTCTTTAAGTTATTAAGGTGGATAATCAAGAGTATTCTATACTTTTAAAAATAAAATCATTTCATTTTGTATTTTACTAACTTTACGATCCAATATGGACTACTTTTCAGTCTATTACACCTATTCTTGACACTTATTTCAATTTCCTGTGAAGGACATGTCACAATCTAGAATGATAGTGCCAAGGAGATAATTAAGGGGTTAAAATGCCTCTGTAAATGTATCAACAATCTCTGAAATATTGAGAACCATGGTTTGACTGAACAATGGATGAAGTACAAACAGTACCTTCTGCTTTTGTAATGTTTACTTTTCTTCTAGATTCAGAATCAGCTATTAATTAAAATTTAATCATGTAGAAAATCAAAATCAAAAAACCCTTTGGTTTGTAATCACACCACTGCCAATTATTTTTAGTAATGGTATATAGATAGGTAGGATATTGAACTCCTCCCAATCAATTGTATGTTAATGTAGTCATATAATCCATTCTCTATCAGATTTCACTATCTGTTGGGTGTCCTGCAAGGCATTACAGACTAAGTAGGCAGCAATTGAATCTAAAATATAATTTGAAGCTTAGCTTCATTTTCAGTCCATTGCTTAGATGCCTCCGAAAACCATAACCTCTTGGAAATTACCTTGTGGAAAAAGTATTTGTAAATAAATAAATATTCCCCAACTTCCACACAACGCCACTTAGTTCCAAACAAAGCAGAGTTTGCGTTATGGGTACTAAACAGCTGATAAAAATACTTATATACTTATATATATGCTGATAAATAAATACATATTAGGGATAAATTATACCCAGACACAGAACAAATGATTGAAAAAACATTATCCTGGGTGGGAATCAAACCCACAACCTCTAGCATAGCAGTCAGGGTCACTAACCACTAGACCAACAGGCCAGTCAAAAAATAAAATAAAGTTTCTAACTTGAAAATATTCTTTACTCTGACTATGTTTATGAACTACCATTCAAGGTCTTGTTTAAACATGCAGTATTCAAGGTAGTATCTATTCCATAATAATTTATTCTCATTATTAACTTATTAAATAAAAGACAAGATATTCAATAGGTGTCATGCAAGTGGATGTAAAATTTTCATTCATCTGAACATGTAATCTGACTATAGTTGACTTCACATGTTTAACTTATAACAGTTGTTTAGTTTGTTAGTTAGGAATCTTGTTTTTCCTTGTTTATCTACAGTTAACTGAATTATTTCTTAACAGAAATTCGGAATAAACAAACTGATATATTATAGCCTCTCATTTTGTAAGCATCTTTCACCTTTCTTGTAAAAGTTTATCATTATATATAGGTAACCCAAAAAACATAAAACAATTAATTGTTGCCATTTCCTTTGAAGAGTCTATAATGTCATATATGTGTAAATATTGACCAGGCAATAAGCCTGTTTAAAAAAAACTACCTCTATCAGAAAGTCATTTTTCTGTTAAATATCACTTATAGTGCGGTAGACTTTTCATTTGAAATGTTCTGTTTTAACAAAAAACTTCAACTTCTAATTTAGAAATTAATGGAAAGCTTCCAATGGGCTTTTTACCAATAAAAGACTGGTAAACTAAGCTTTAGTATTCTGACCAATTTCTATTGCTCAGAAAATATTTATAAATTACAGATATTATCTGAAAAGATTTCTCTTTGGAAAGTTTTTCTTTCAATGAAAAGTAACTTGGGTGTGGTTTAGTATGAAATAAAGTTGTAAAGTATTTACAATCTTATCAAAAAATAATAACCACAAATAGAAGTGATGATTAGTTATCAATCACATAAATTAATTTTTAAAATGCCCACCTGTGGGTGTATTTTGCAGCGCTGATGAATCCTCCGGTCTTCTCATGTTTTCTCAACCACTGGTGTCTCAGATGATGCCTCCCCCCCCCCCCCATTTTTGGAGTGAGGTTGGTTTTTAAAGCTGCTTGTTTGGGAAGTATTGGGTCTTCACCAAATAAGTATGTTTCTGACTCCGAATAAGGCAGAAAACTCTTGATGTCTTTATGACTGTTACTAGCAGGGAAAAAAAAAAAAAAAAAAAAAAAAAAAAAAAAAAAAAAAAAAAAAAAATGCCCCTCTATATGTATACATATATATCATACCTTAAAGTATCACTCAACTTTGTTACATTTTTTGCTCCGAAATATCTAGACACATTTGAAGGTCTGAGTCAAAACAAGGCAGGGCGATGACACCCTGATGTTGTCTTCATCTTCATTATGCTTATTAAATAACATATTTTGTTAAGCTTCTTAGTAAGTATTAGATACCTGGGTAATCTATTTTTGGTAAATCTTATCCTGATTTCTCCAGTTGAGAACCCACGGCTAGCATTTTGCGAATCTGAACATCTTATGTCTTTTCCGGAGGTACCTGGTACCTGTTCTTCAATCATTCCATTTACCAACTAGAATCTGCATAATACAACTTTTGTTTGAAGATTTTTTATGAACTCCGGAGAAACATTTTTTGTTTTTTCTAATAATTTCAGATGAATTGTTTTAATGAATTTATTACAGTGTCTGTAGAAAACAGTTCATGCTGTAAAGGCAACAAACATTGTACCATATAACCATGTAAGTTCCCGCAGAACTTCCCTTGAAGGTTATAAGAAAATAGTCAACCACGTGTGTCCCTAAAGAACACCCCTCAGATTGCTTAAATCACAACATAGCCATTGTAAACCACGTGCGCTCCCGCAGAACGCCCCACAGGTTCTAGGCAAGTTGCTCACCATATATAGCCATTTTTCATCACAAATGCGTCTTCAAACGCTCCACAGGCTAGGCTATTCACTGCCAATACTGCCATTGTTGACCACGTACGTTCCCGCAGAACGTCCCACAGGTCAGGCATGCACAAGTTGTGTTGCTCACTTTAGCCATTTTTCATCACAAATGCGTTTTCAAACGCTCCACAGGTTGGGCTATTCACTGCCAATACTGCCATTGTTGACCACGTACGTTCCCGCAGAACGTCCCACAGGTCAGGCATGCACTTTTTGTTCACTATAGTAATTTTTCATCACAAATGCGTTTTCAAACGCTCCACAGGTTGGGCTATTCACTGCCAATACTGCCATTGTTGACCACGTACGTTCCCGGAGAACGTCCCACAGGTCAGGCATGCACTTGTAGGTTGCAAGCACAGTAGCACGTGCATAACGCAAAAAACACAAAGCGCACCCTATGTTTTCATATTCACTAGCTATAATACGCACACAGGGTCTTGATTTGCTATAGTTATAATCAGGCAAGTATTTGAATCAGTTTTCTGATGAAATAGTTACAGAAAACAGTTTAAAAGCGGCCATTTTTTATAGGTATTTTCTTACCTTCTTCGTGACTTGAATCAAGTTTTAGCTTAAAATACATCTCTCAGTCGTTTTGATATTCTAATTTTATCTAGTGAATTCCTTTTTCCCATTATTATGCTATTTGGAACAGTATTTTCACAATACAACACAAAATATTAAAAAATATAGGAAAAAGATGACGCCATTATGTGACATAAAAAACCAATGAAGATATTTGACAGATAACTGACAGGTGCGCGTGACACGAGGGGATACGTTCAGTTTTTGGCTGTAAACTATGTAATGAAGATGTGATATAAATAAGCCGTACTACAAGTAAACCTATCTCATTGAGAATGAAACAAAGACGAGTATAATTATGTTACACGGGTGCTGAAAGTGCGACTGTTTATTGTAACTTACAACTGCATGACGTGTTGATGTTTAATAATGTTCCTGGGTCTTTATTTCGGTTTTATTCGAGATTAATTTGGTGAAACCCGACACTCAAACAATAACTCAAACTGTTTATTGCATTCATGTGATATACATAGTTGTTACATTACCATTATCGTTTACACTTACCATAAAAAATGTATTTATATAGATACTATAAATAGGTTTATATATAATTTGACATACTATTAATTATATCATGAAATAAAAAAAAAGATCGATGTTATCAAGCTGATTACTCAATTTTAAGAAGAAACACCAATCCATACTTATTTATTTACTTGAATCTCTTTTAAAGTCAAGATTATAATCTTGGTCAGATCGATTGAGTAAGGAACATGCAGACTAGTATCTGAGATGGTCTTTTTAGGAAAGAATTACACAGTTAAGAGGATCTGTCCAGTAATCGTGTCGCTTGACTCAGAAAATCGTATTTCATCCTTCTATTATAGCTAGGAAGCTATTGAAATATTGTAAAAAGAGAACAAAGGGGTTTGAAAAACCGGGTGTAAAGTTCTTCATCCCTATTGCACAGGGAGATCGTTGTTGTTGTTTTTGTGTAAATGTTCAATCGTGCCGAGAACTTTAGGACCGAGTCTCACCGGAATGGCAGCGAAGCGGCGAGCAGTGTCGGTGTCAAATAATTTTAAACTTTATCGTAGTATCGGCCGATAGCCGGTAGTACTCCGACTCCGAATATTCTCAAGCAATACTACTATAATACTTTGGTAATGAAGATAAGGTTAAAAATTATTTGACAGCGAAACTGCTCGCCGCTTCGTTGCCATTCCGGTGTGACTCGGCCCTTAACATCGTATGTATCAATTTAGTTCGTATGCGGCGAGATAGATGTCGCTGCAAGCGCGTAGATATATTACAAAAAAAACAGCTAAAAACTTTTTTTAGTCCACAATAACACCTTTTTCTTTTTAATTTCCAGGAACGTTGCTCCGATTCTGCGGCACAAGCTTTCTGGATGACGAACGCGAGTGAACTACTACACTTCTTGAAATATGATCGACACATATCATCGTTCTCTACTCAAGCGCAAGAAGTACTCTCGTTGACTGTACAGAATGCTTTCAGGTATTTGATACACTTTTAAGCGCAAATTTGCTACTGGTTACTACAATGTTGTTTAGTGTGATGTCGATGTCAGTTTAACTATTAAAGTTCTTCGGTCGAATAAAGGGCAGACAATTGATTGAAAACACTTAAAACACCAATTGTAGTATACAAGTACTTCGGTGAATGTCGCACGACTGCAGTCTTTGTGTGTCCCATATATGCACATTTCCAAAAAAAATAATCAAATAAAAATAGTACCTACTTATTATATTTTGATTCGCGTCTAGAATCATTAGCATAGATAGATACCTCCTTGAATTTGACGAGAATGCAAAACGACACCTTTTATAAACCGTAATTGCCAATCTGGAAATGTAAAAAGCGCACTGTTCTGTATACCTTGACAAGACACAATATCAACGTTGCAATTCACTGTTGCAGCTTGTTGTGTGTTCGAGACAGAGACAGAATATGTTGCAATATTCTTGTTTTTCAAACAATAATAAGTGGTTGTGTGTTCGTCAGCAACCTAGTGACGTGTTTCCAAGAGGAGCTGTCCCGCGGGCTGTTGGCGCTGACGGGCGCGGGCGCGGGCGACGCGGGCGAGGCCACGGCGCCCGCGCTGCAGGCGCTGGCCGCCGCCATCGTGCTGCTGCGCCGCTGTCGGGTCAACGCCGCGCTCACCATACAGCTGTTCTCGCATCTCTTTCACTACATCAACGCTGTTTGTTTCAATAAGGTAACCTTATCTTACTTTGACTTGAAAAGCTGCAAATAAATTGCTATTTCGCGAACTAAGCTTTCAATTTTCGTTACGAGTTCACCTGTTAAATTCAGTTTTTCTGTTATGTATTATAAGAATTTTTGCCTGTATAGCCTTTCCTTAGCCTCAAATTATTATTTAAATAGAAATAAACACCTATGCTCTATTTCTCCTCAGCTGGTAACAGAACCCGGTATGGTGAGTGCACGATGGGGTGTGGCTCTGTCTGCACGACTGAAAGTATTGGCTGCTTGGGCGGAGCGACAAGGACTCGAACTTGCTGCAGAGTGCCACTTTGCGCGCATGAATCAAGCTGGTGTGTATTACAATTCGTTTTATCACCATAAACAAATAAAGAAACTTGAGAACCTTTAAAAATAACTCATATCACATCGATACGTTTTTATAACATACAAGGTGTATAAAGACCGATCACATAGACAATAACTACACAATTTGTATTTATATAAATAACCAAAAAGATGACCAAAAAATATTGCTGGAAAAAGCTTATTTTTTTCATTCTTAAAAAAGAGATGTTTTTAAAAATATTTTACTTTAACCTTTAATATCTCCAAAACCAGTGAATTCACATACAAGGTGTATAAAGACCGATCACATAGACAATAACTACACAATTTGTATTTATATAAATAACCAAAAAGATGACCAAAAAATATTGCTGGAAAAAGCTTATTTTTTTCATTCTTAAAAAAGAGATGTTTTTAAAAATATTTTACTTTAACCTTTAATATCTCCAAAACCAGTGAATTCCCAGGACTGTTCTAGAAGAAAAAAACTATCTCAGTGACCCATCACCGAGATAGTTTTTTTTCTTCTTGAACATCAAATACTCTTACGGTAAACGAAAACAACATATTAGTTTTCGTTTAGGGGGTCTTTTTACACCAAGTATACAGAGCATGTATGTATGCCGCAGCAATAAAGGCTGGTTTTGTAGTTTAAGTGCCGTTGCGTTGGCATACAATCCTAAATAACAGCATTTATTTCCAGCACGTCTAATCCAGGGCGAGTACCGTAACGCAGACGAAGCAGTAGCCGCTCTGAAGGCATGCTTCAAACTGAACTCGGTACAAACGCGAGCGCTCCTCGCGCCGCTAGCGCCGGCCGACGTGGTGGAGGCGGGCGTGGCCTACGTGCGCACGCACACGGACGAGCTGTACCGCGCCGACGGCCGCGAGATCCGCCTCGAGGAGAGCTCGTGGCTAGGGGCGGGCCTGTTGATACCTAGCGATGGATTCAGTGCTGAGGTATGTTTGTTTATTTTACACTAATTATAACTCCATCTTTACCTTTTTTCGAACTGTGTTGAGATCGACTTCCAGTCTAACCAAGTGTTGCTGAAACCAATATTTTACTTGGCAACTTGATCGGCCTGAGTTCTTTAAAATATTTTTGCATTTAACTTGTTTGTTATTAATGTGGCCTTTAGAATTCCCCAAAAGATCTTCAATTGATTTAATTTTAAGATTTTTAATATCTTTAATTTTATACCGGAACCCTTCAGTTATTTTGGCATGTCTATTGAATCGCAGGTGGTATGCGGCGTGCCGCCTGGACTGGCGGAATTCGTGGCCCCGCTGCAGCGCGGCGGGCTGTGTCGCCTGGCGCACCAGGCGCACGCGCTGGGCGTGTGGACCGTGTACATGTGCGGACACGCGCCCGCGCCCGCGCGCCGCGCGCCCGACCCGCGCCTGCACATCATACAGCTGCACAAGAACTCCAACGGCATGGGGCTCAGCATCGTTGCGGCTAAGGTAACTTCCTGATGCACCTGTCTCTAGTTCGTGGCCCCGCTGCAGCGCGGCGGGCTGTGTCGCCTGGCGCACCAGGCGCACGCGCTGGGCGTGTGGACCGTGTACATGTGCGGACACGCGCCCGCGCCCGCGCGCCGCGCGCCCGACCCGCGCCTGCACATCATACAGCTGCACAAGAACTCCAACGGCATGGGGCTCAGCATCGTTGCGGCTAAGGTAACTTCCTGATGCACCTGTCTCTAGTTCGTGGCCCCGCTGCAGCGCGGCGGGCTGTGTCGCCTGGCGCACCAGGCGCACGCGCTGGGCGTGTGGACCGTGTACATGTGCGGACACGTGTGTGGAAGAAACTTTGTACAACTACGTTTTCGTATTGTCCATAGATTATATTTTATTATTTTTAGGAAAACTTACAGCAAATAAATTCAAATAGTCAGCAGTAATATACAGAATTATTATTATTACATAGGTTAGTCAAGCTAACTGTGGTTTTGTAGGAACTTTTCTAGACTCGACTGGACACGAACAGAACGCAATGATACTTATATAAAGCACAACCAACTCAACAACTATCAATGCTCAAGTAAAGACAAAAACTCGCTGCCGAATCCAAAGCACAATGTTTTGTGTTTGAAAAATTGACAATAACACCTTTGACAGCTCACCTTTCACGTAGTGTTACCAACAGTTTAAAATCATTTTGATCATAACTGATTCGTCAAAGAAAGATTTTTCATTAGTAAAGTAATATTATTTTAAAGATGTGAATTAAGTTTAAATATTATTTTCATAATTCACATTAGAATTGTGTTAATTAAAAATATTAATACGAAGATAAAGTCAGAGTAGAAACTATTTTTGAAACTCCATGACGTTTTTAATTTGGCAACACTACTATCACCGCAATATGCCATTAAAGTTATGCACTAAAATGCATTAACTACTAATTAAATACAAAATAGTAACTGTACATACGATTTCGACC
This sequence comes from Euplexia lucipara, assembly GCA_921972225.1. Taxonomy (NCBI): domain Eukaryota; kingdom Metazoa; phylum Arthropoda; class Insecta; order Lepidoptera; family Noctuidae; genus Euplexia; species Euplexia lucipara. The sequence goes on along the minus strand of OV179144.1, from coordinate 7,720,785 downwards.
GAGTGAACTAAGAGAAGTTAAAAAAATAATTTATAATTAATGAGTATAGTTTTAGGGCCATACAGTTAAAGTATAAGTACAAGCGCCTTTTTTGCTGTCAATCTCCTTTACGTATAAAATTGACAAGACGGTATAATGATGTCAATTATGAGCCCTGTCACCCTTAACACAAGTTCAATCTAAGCTTGGGTGGCAGTGACTTAAACATTGTACAAACTTTCAATTTATTAGATGAAATTTATTTCTGTTCTTTACTTAGTGACAAATTAATTGTAATACTGGTTATAAAGATTATTATTATAAGAAAATAACAAGCCACCATTCGGTTGCCTAGACACTAAATGGTGCTGTCTCTCTAATAGCATTACACTATCGATTGTTCAGGGCGCGGGACAGACCAAGCTCGGCATTTACATAAAGTCCGTGGTGCCGGGCGGCGCGGCGGCGGCGGACGGGAGGCTTGCCGCCGGGGACCAGCTGCTATCCGTTGACGGACAGTCGCTCGTCGGGATCACTCAGGAGAAGGTATGCGTACATTACAAACATACACAACACACATATCACTTTTTGAGTTACTTATACTAACAAGAATGTTATTGGTATGTATTTTTAGGTTAAGGTATTTATCTCTTTGTTACCTAAAATAAATGGTTTATTATTTATTAACGGAATCGGGACGTAATATAATATTTTCAAAGACATGTATTTTTATATAGAAGATGAACCTGTCCATAATTATGACTTTCTTGTTTTTTGTTCTCTAATTTTGAATTTAGTTTATTGTATTTGGCTTCAATTGAACATGCTTATGAAACACTCCAGTAGATGTTACGTAACACAACGGTTCGAATTTTCTTGACTTGTGTTGTGTAAGAGCGGCTACGTCTTCATACTCTTACTCAGATTTCTATTTTTAAACTTCATGACCTGTGCGTAATCGGCTGTTAGAACAGTTACAACGTGTTTAAACATAGCCAAAACAAAGAAACGAATCTAAACTACTGCTTCTATTTAATCGATTTTAGATCTACAGCCTGAAATTGGTACTGGTGTATAGGGATTTCCCAAGTTAAATCAATCCTAGTTATTTTGACACAACTACCCTATACCTAAGTATTACTCACGTATATCCGCTAACACTTGTCTATAATCGCAGGCGGCAGAATACCTAGTGCGCACCGGTCCGACGGTGACCCTGGAGGTGGCGAAGCAAGGAGCCATGCTGCACGGGCTCGCCACGCTCCTGCACCAACCTGCCTACAACCAACGACAAGGTATGTTTACCACTTCACATAAGCGTAATACACGGAATGTTAACTACGTATTCATTTCAGGTTTTTTCAAATAGATTCAACCTTGGATGCAGGTTTTAGTCAGGGTACAAAATCGTATGCATAAACTCATGCAACTGTTAACTCTTGAGTTCATATAAATATGTATTTGTCAAGGAAGTTATGACATGAAAGGTGGGTTTTAACCTTGAAACAACTTTGATGTTCAATTTTGATTCGGAGAATAGGCTTGTTGACTAAGTTTTAGTTTTAAGTCTCTCTTCTAGATTACTAGAAAATATTTAACACTTTTTTTCTTTTTCACGTAATCTAAAAATGATGGCGATATGTCAAATCAAACTATCGCATGACGTCACGATTTTATACTGAATTATGACGTCACAAGCCCCCTCGCCTTAATTTTAATGAGCTTAATCTGTAACAGTTTTCTTCATCCTAAGAGAGGTAGGGCACAGTGGGATTCATCCCGCTCAAATTTGGAGCAGCACGACTGGGGAAGTACCTCCGCCTTACAGAAGATCGCAGCCAAATAGCACCGCTCTTTTGTGGTGTTGTGTTCCTGCGGTGAGTAAGGTATCCAGTGCTCCTGAGGATTTGTTGTGCTGATTAAGGGAGGGCCGCGATGCATGTAATACTGCGACTGACTGGTGTGGGCGCGGAATGTGGGCGCAGCGGTCAGGAAGACCCGGTGAAACGGCTTGTCGCTGGCCGCCCGCGGGTCAGTAGAGTTCCCGAACCCAGGGTTCAAATAATCTCCGCCTTGGGAGGCTGAACTGCCAACCCGTGCAAAATCCCTACTGTAGTGGTCGTGCCGGAGGAGGAGACCGGAGTGGACCCGGCTGCTACAGTAGGGTGGGACCGGGGGCCCTTTCGTACGCTGCGCCGACAAACCGCGCTACCTATGCTGGCCATTGGCAGATTCGCATTGCAAATTTGCCCTCTTACCTATTAGCACAGTGAATCCTCTTAAAACCTTTCGAAAACCCCCCTTACACAATGAGAAGAAAAAAGAAAAATAATAAACGTTTCTCAGCGGCACCTCTTTCCACGGATGTGGACTTTTGCAACATCAGGGGAATTCACGCCAATCTATGCGCAGTCCATCAACACCTCGAGACTGCGCAGCCGACCCTGTTGCAGAAGCCATGGGGGCTTCTCACAACTGGTACATTCTCCAACGAGAATACCTGATATTGAGGACCATGCGAGCTCTTTACTGGACCTTCTGCTGACCACACGTCCGGATGGGTATACCATCACAGTGGATGCACCCCTCGGTTCGTCCGACCACTGCCTCGTCCGGACAAAAGTACCATGCGGGCAGCCAAACCCATCTCGGCCAACGAACTTGCGTCGCGTTTGGCAATACAAGGCAGCAGATTGGGATGGATTGCGTCAATTCTACGCATCGTACCCGTGGACGCAGCTTTGCTTCATATCAGATGATCTAGATACCTTCGCAGCCGCTGTTGCTGAGACGATCCTGGTGGGTATGGAGTGTTTTATACCTAACTCACTAGTAGCTGTGGGGGCAAAAAAACGACCGTGGTTTAATCGGCCCTGCAAGGAAGCTAGACTCCTTAAGCAAGCTAGACTCCTTAAGCAAGCCGTATACAGGGCTTGGACCACGGCCCGTACCAACAAGGATCCGAACGTCTCTGATATAAAACGCAAATTTAATGCTGCCTCGAGGTCCAGTAAAAAAGATAATTGCTAGAGCTAAATTTGATTTCATGGGCAGAATTGGTGAACGACTCACGGTCTACCCTTCTGGGAGTCGTGCCTTCTGGTCGCTTGCCAAAGCTGCCGATGGAAACTTTTGCCAGTCGTCTTTACCACCACTGCAAAATGCCGATGGCAATTTGGCCCACAGTGCGAAAGAGAAAGCCGATTTACTAGGCGGCCTCTTTGCCTCGAACTCGACTATGAACGACAACGGAAGTGACGTACTGCCTACGATACTCTATGCCAGAGATAAATATCTCACAGAGGGATATACGGCGGGAGCTGCTTTCTTTGGACGTTCATAAGTCGAGTCGGCCAGACGGCATACCAGCAGTGGTGCTCAAACAGTGTGCTCCAGAGTTGTGGCCTGTAATAACGCGACTTTTCACTCTTACCTATAATAGCAGTCAAGTGCCGTCTTCGTGGAAGACTGCCCATGTTCATCCGGTGCCCAAAAAGGGCGATAGATCGGACCCATCGAATTACAGGCCTATAGCTATAACCTCCCTTCTCTCTAAGGTGATGGAGCGTGTAATTAACACAAAGCTACTTAGATACCTATAGAAGAACACGACTTGATCAGCGACCGGCAATACGGCTTTCGCCACAGTCGCTCGACTGGTGATCTTCCACCACGAAATCTACCAAGAAAATCGAATAGAAAGCTGTTTTCCATGCCAAAAAGCAATACAAAAGAGAATGCCAACGTTTCCTTCAAGTCTCGGCCAGAACCGACAAAGATGAACTATATGTCATAAAAAAGGAAAATAATTATAGAATTTGATAGTATAATTAGTTTTCTAAAAGAAGTACACCAAAAAAAGTTATAGTTCTTTAAAGTTGACCACTTACTACTCCTAATTTTAACGAAACCGTGAAATAAAGTATTAAATGATTAATTAAATTAATCATTTTTGGCACATTGCATTCACATAATTGTTGTGTTTATAGTAAATATATTATATTACATAGGTACCTACATTATTTTAGAATGAATAAAAAACACATGTATACTTTTTGACCAATAGGGAATATGCATGTAATTTAAATATGGTTCGAATATTTTTTTTCCGAATCTTTAATAGCAGAAAATATGAACTAAATCACAGTTTTACTTGTTAGTAGCGTCATAATTATTTAAAATTAAAAATAAAAGTGTGAATTAAGCGCGGGAAATTCAAATTTGTGAAACGCATCACCATTGGTTATAACGAAAATTGACGTCAAACACTACGACAACAACTCAACATCTACGAAACTTCAATGTGTAAGTATGACATTAAGTATTGGAATGGACTTTTTATTGGAAAACATAATTATTGCCGTGTGTGTTGTGAACTAATTTAATGTTCAAGTGTAATTTTAGCTTCATAGTGAGGTTATTTAACATTTAAGAAAAATGACTGAAAGTGGTTTTGTAAAAGCTTGTTGTTGCATGTTTATTGCATTCGGGTACACGCAATACCGGTAAACTGGTTTTTGAGCTTTTTTCATGGTGATATGGTTAGAAGAACGAAAACACCCTAAGTAATAGTAATAGGATCATAGTAAATGACGTAATCAAAATGGCGGCGTTTAAACCGCTCAAAATTATTCTGTGTTTTAAATATTTTTTTAAGCTTCATTACTGCATTTTTAAATATGTTTATTATTTTTTTCTATGTTAAAACGTTGTAAACAGTGAATTAAAATTATTAAAAAAATACATGCATATACCCTATTATTATTCATCAAACAACACATCATCATATTTAATTAATAAATCGTCTAAAAACTGGGCTGGAGGGATTATATTTGTATGATGTCTTGCCCAACCGAGAAACCATAACATTGTCATTGTATGTGCACAGCAACCTACGGTTCTTCGCCCAACTCAGCAATTACAACAATATTGCACAATTGCGTCTCTTCCACTTCCAGTATTATTAATTAAGATATAAACATAATATTTATATTTTTCGGCTTTGAATTTTCCCTCGAAGAAGCCAGTGATTTTGGGAGAGCGACAATTCATCCAGTAGGTTGCTAAGATGAGCCTCTCTACACACTTCAATAGTATAGGAACCATTATACCGAATAATCATGTTCACCTAAAGAAGACCGCGCTTGTTTCATTTGGTAAGTACCACAAGCAATTAATATCAAATCTTCCTGTGTAAATTGAGGGGAGTTTTTGACAGTATTACAGACAGTTACAGTAAGCAATGACAATTACAAGATCAAGTGTTGCCAGTACTATAAAGCCAGTAAAGGTAGCAATTAATTTTGAAAATCGATACTTAACTGTTTTGATCATCGAATTGAATTATTACAACATTATAATACATATGTTAATTAATATTTATATTAAAAAATATAAGTAAACAATGTTTAATACTATAAGACTTACGAGTTATAACGCGTCAGCGTTCAGCGTTACAAAAGAACACGAGCTCAATAACTCAACCAAGGCGTAAAAAAATTATAAAACCGTGGATCACGCCGGGTTTACTGAGATGCATAAAAAATCGGGATAGGTTACATCAGAAATGCAAAAAGTCGCCGAGTAACGAGATCCTGAAAGTAACATATACCCGTTACAGAAATTATTGTAACCAAATTCTAAAAAAATTGAAAAGAGCTTACGAGAAAGCTCAAATTGAATTGGCTAGAAGCAACCCAAAAAAACTATGGGATGTGATAAAGACCGTCACTAATAGTAAAAAAGAAAATAATTCTCCAACCGAGTTATTAAACGTTTGTCCCTCTCCTCAGTTAACCGTAAATGAAATGAATAATCACTTCATAAGCGTAGGACGGTCACTGGCTGAAAAAATTATTAACTCACAGAGGCTAAATGATGACAAGCACATAGTGAGTAATCCAGAAAATAATCCCCCTTTGCACTCGTTCTATTTAATAGAAACCACAGAGGAAGAGGTAGCTAATCACATAAATAATCTAAAGAATGAATGTTCGATTGGATGGGACAACATCTCAAACAAATTACTAAAACAATTTAAGGACTTTCTTGTCCCACCACTAACATTTATTTATAATCGATGTCTTGAAACAGGCACCTTTCCTCAAGCCCTTAAAAAATCGGTTGTCCGTCCGATAGACAAAGGTGGCGATAAGAAAAGGTTCAGTAACTATAGACCAATATCGATACTGCCATCTTTGTCCAAAATTTTAGAAAAGATTATTAACACGAGACTAGTCAACTATCTCGAGACGAACAAACTGCTCTCAGAAAATCAATTTGGTTTTCGCGCGGGCAAATCAACTGATCAGGCTGTGCTTAGGCTCACTACTCATCTTACCACAAAATTGGATAAGGGACAGAAGTGTATATCGGTCTTTTTAGACCTCGCAAAAGCCTTTGACACAATTTCTGTTCCGATTCTAATACAGAAGCTAGAAAACATTGGGGTACGTGGTTGTCAGCTTGGGCTTTTTGTAAGTTACCTGTCTGAGCGTTACCAGAGTGTACGAGTCGACAATTATTGCAGCAACGAACTTCCTGTATCATTCGGAATCCCACAGGGCAGCATTTTAGGACCAACTCTCTTTCTCGTATACATCAATGACCTCTCAAATTTAAGTATACCAAGTTGTGAAGTAATCTCATACGCGGATGACACCGCTCTACTTTTCTCCGCTGATACTTGGAATAAGGTCTTTGACGCAGCACAAAACGGTTTTGATGTGGTACAACAATGGTTGTTTAAAAATGTATTGACTTTAAACACTGAGAAAACCAAATATCTAACTTTATCTATTCGAAATAACCCGGACATTGACGAAACACTTCAAATCATTCCTCATAAGTGTAACAGTAAAAACAACTGCAGTTGTGAACCGCTGGAATGCGTGAAGACTATAAAATACCTCGGTATTACAGTGGACAGTCATCTTAGCTTTAAGGAACACATAAAAATACTGTCATCTAGAGTTCGCAAACTGATTTATATATTTAAAAGCCTAAGACACATAACAGATGCGGGTCTCTTGAAACAAATTTACTATGCAATGTGTCAGTCTATCATCGCTTACTGTATCTCCTCATGGGGGGGCGCCCCAAAAACTACTTTAAAGAGTTTGGAAATCGCTCAACGTGCCATTTTAAAAATTTCAACTTTTAAGCCTAGATTGTTTCGAACAAGAGAATTGTATCAATACTGTCAAGTGCCAACTGTAAGGCAATTGTTCCTTGAAACAATTCTCCTTAGGCAACACTGCTCACTGGTATACGACCCTAGTAAATTAAATAAGCGTAGGAACCATGAAGTGTGCTCCAGGTCGTACAAACCGAAAACAGCGTTTATAAAAAGATTCTATACTTTTATTGCCCCCCTCATGTACAATAAAATAAACAAAATTTTAAAGATATATTCACTAAATAAATTGCATTGTAAAAAGAAAGTTCATCACTATCTCCTTAGTCTTTCTTATGAGGAAACTGAAGCCCTTCTAAAAGTTCAAAATTAGTAGACGCTTCTTAGTCGGCTTTCGGTACAACACGCACAAATAAACACTACACGAACACAAATATACACATATACACACACACTCACACACACAGATACACATCCCACTCAGACACATATGCGGTTCTTATTCTGATTATTATTATTATTTAATTGTAAATCTTAAATCTTTCTAATAGTAATGATAATTCAATCCAATTTTTATTCATTTGTATAGGTTATAAATATTAATGTTAGTTTTATTTATTGTTATATAATATGAGCATTAATAGAAGTTAATTTCTGAATAATTATCATAAATAGATATAATTTGTATGTCTAGTTCGGCTTAATCATTGTAGTGAAATATGTTAGGGGATGGCGCTGTCTGCCGAGATACAGGATCGCTCCTAGTTCGGCAGCAGAGGATTCCATATTAAAAACTTGTATACTAAGCCTATCAAGTCATATAATATGTTATTGTATAATTTTTGTGGTGAAATAAATATTATTATTATTATTATTATTATTATTAACTTATGTGAGTAATACATTCATTTACATAGCTTCTTAATGATATTAATGGAATCGATTTGCAAGTGCAATTTTGAATCGATATTATTTTATTTTGGTATTGGCAACATTTCTAATTGAAATGGTTGTTAGGAAACGTGTTGATAAATTAAATAACTTTTTACAATGACTTTTAAACGGTGTACTTCCACAGATTTTATTTATAGTGTATAATTCTTACTATTTTATATTATGAATTATCATTAATATGGAAAGCTTGTCGGACACTACATGATTCGAGCCGAATCTTGGCAATGCCCTTTAAGGCAACATTGCGCGCTATACAGAATGTATGCTGTGTACAAGGATCACGATGAGCACATCGACTTGTATCATACGTCTATGCCTTTTCTCAAAAGGTTATTTATTTAATTGAAATTGTCAATACTTATATAAATACAGAATTTGATTATGTTTTGTTAATTTAATTTAATTTGATTTTGATTTTGATTAAGAAAAAATAATTACTATTTAAATTATTTAATTAACTATTTTATTGATCATGTTTTGAATTATTTTATTGATTTTAGATTGTTTTTTTTGGCGTTTTCGTTGTATTTGTTTTTAATTTTATTTTTCATTTTTTGTTGATAAGTTGTTATGGCGTATATTATTGTTGTGCATGTAGTGCTCTTTTATAAGTGATGGGGCACTTAAAATTTTGTTTGAAATATGTTTTTATATGAATGTAACAGTGTACTCATTGTTTAAGAGCCAAATTAAATAAATATATAAATAAATATAGCTAAGGCCTTCGATCGGGTCTGGCACAGGGGTCTTCTGTCGAAGCTACCGTCTTACGGCCTGCCCGAGGGTTTATGCAAATGGGTTGCTAGCTTTTTGTCCGGCAGATGCATTAGAGCCGTCGTTGATGGTAGCTGCTCCAAAAGCATGGACATAAATGCTGGCGTCCCGCAAGGCTCCGTACTATCTCCGACACTGTTCCTGCTGCATATCAATGATATGCTGTCCATTGATGGCATTCATTGTTATGCGGATGACAGTACCGGAGATGCATTTTATACGGGCCGTGCTAACATCCCTCGTTCCGCTGTGGAAGAAAGTCGCGAACAACTTGTGTCTCAAATCGAGAGTACTTTATCGAAAGTCTCCGATTGGGGTCGGGACAATTTAGTCCGGTTTAACCCCTCGAAGTTTGTGCGTTCACCGCTAAAAAAACTCGCATTTACTGTGGCCCCACAATTCCAGGGCACAACCCTTACCACCAGTAAGAGTATAGGGATCCTTGGTGTCGACATTTCCAGCGACGTTCAGTTCCGAAGTCACTTGGAAGACAAGGCCAAGCTGGCATCCAAAAAACTCGGTGTGCTTAATAGAGCGAAGCGGTACTTCACACCGGGGCAAAGACTGCTGCTATACAAGTCGCAGATTCGGCCCCATATGGAGTACTGCTGTCATCTCTGGGCGGGAGCACCTGGATACCAGCTTGGGCCCCTTGACTCGGTTCAAAAGCGAGCTGTGAGACTCGTCGACGATCCCGTACTCACAGGCGGTATTGAGCCCCTAAGTCTTAGGAGAGACTTAGCCTCCCTATGTGTGTTCTACCGGTTGTATAATGGGTTGTGTTCCGAGGAATTGTTTGATATGATGCCCACGGCCACTTTCTATCATCGCACCGCTCGCCGTCGACAGGGAGTTCATGCTCACACACTGGAGCCGAAATGGTCCCGTACAGTGCGGTTTCAGAGGAATTTCCTCCCGCGTACACTTGGATTGTGGAATGAGCTCCCTGCCGAGGTTTTCTCATAGGGGTAGAGTATGGGGTTCTTCAAAAGGGGAGTAAATAGGTTTTTATAGGGTCGGCAACGCGCGTGTGGCGCCCCTGGTGTTGCAAGTGTCCATAGGCTACGGTAACCGCTTACCATCAGGCAGGCCGTAAGCTTGTTTGCCACCGTCGAGGTATAAAAAAAAAAAAAAAAAATTGTAAAAGCAAAAAAAAAATCTAACACTGTCAACATGCCTATTCTTAAATTTTAATAAATGTACGTAATTAATGCGAATGTCTCTGTACTACCCGATTATGGTTTTAGGTTACAGATAGTAAGTTAGCATGTTTTTGTGTAATAGGATGTGTTATGTAGTGATATTCGCTAGTTAGAAGAGTTGTAATGTGTTGGGTGCGGCAGTGGAGGAGCTGCAGTACGAGGACCGCGCGCGCCGCAACTCGGGCACGTTCACCAACCCGCACCCCGCGCTGCTGCGGCCCGCCTCGCCGCGCACCGAGCTCGCCACCGCAGGCAATGACTCCCTTACCCCACCCCGCACCCTACGCCCTCTGCACGCCCGGTAACACAGAACTATAACGCAGCTTTTTTTACAGTCAGCTGATGCCACAAGTTTTTTTTCTTTGGTTTATGGCTTCACATTTTGCGCAGTCAGAAGATTTAAGTTTTACAGTCTTCGACTGTGTCGCTGAATCTGTTTTTTTTTGCAGGTTTTGTTTCGTTTTTTTTTTCTTTTGCTTCGTTAGCAGTTCATATTTAAATGACGAATCGAAGTTCATGTAAGTGTTAATTGCAGGCTATGGTCGTCGGCCGTGTCACAATCGACGTCATTTCCTAAGAGATGAATCGACAGAGTCTAGTACGGACGAGAGTGAGGAGTGGCAGCCTCACTACCACGGTTCAATACCTAGGTTGATAGTGACGTTGGACAGGGAGAATAACCAGTTGCAGGATGACTTGTCCCCGGACACACCGGGCTGTCCGCTCGAGTTGAGGAGCGACATGCCAACCCCGCGACCCATCCCCGTATTCACGTTCACATGTGAAGACTTCGACGAACAGCATCCCAGCGACGACCCCGCCACCCGGGCCGACGAGTCTCCGCAGCACCCTGCTCGGTACGACACACCCTCCGAAGAACCACCGCCAATACCCGAGCCGCCCACCAACTACGACCAGTCTAGCGATAATGGAGACTCCATCTGTTTACCACCGCAGATGGAACCCATAGACACCAAGCTTACTCTTGATTTGTTCAATGCCCGCAGTAGAGAGAACGAATTTTACAGACGACGCTGTACCGGCATCGATGAGTGTGTGAGTGCATGCGAGTGCTGTCGCACGCCACAGCCTGAGGCACAACAAATTCCTTACATCGACGAGCCGAATTCGGAACCTTTGATATTTGAAAACGAGGGCCCTCCTAACAAGGTTGCTACACCGAAAATACGAAGAATATTACCTTCTTTGTCCCTTGACCAATCAGATTCCGATAAAAAACCTGAAACTATGGACGCAATTTGCCAAACGCCCTCATCTCCGATGGAAGTAAGAAGTCTAATATCGACTCCTAAAAGAAAACTCGAGCTTAACCTTGATATCAAAAAAGACTATAACCAAATGGATAACATTCAGTGCAGGCTCAAGAGAGCAATATTTAGCATGTCGACATCTTATTCTGGTAAATCTGAAGATACTGAAATTCCGTCCACTTATTCAACGTCTGATTCTTTTGATGAGACGAATAGTGAACTGAAATGTGATGTCGGCACCGTTAAAGCTCAGACTCCTGTAGAACCTGGTGCTAAACAAATATTAGATAGCGTCGATCGGAAGTCGTGGAAATCTCCGGATGAGTATAGACCTTCCTTCGGTAAAGTCAAAGAATTGACAAAACATTTTAACGACATCAATCTAAGGTACTGTGTTAAGATATACAAACGAAATTGTCAGTCCAGTCCGAACCTCAGCGTTCGCGATAAAACTACTAAAGTCATTGAAAACCTTCCGGCTAGTGCGAGTCTAGCAGATATACAATATGAGTTCAATAAGACGGAAACGAGCGACACCAAGTGTGAGAAATTATCAGACGTCGAAGTGAAAAGTATACTCATACAGTTAGAAGACTGGTCTAAATATGGTTCGCGCGGTAGCGAGGACACGCTAGCGCAAGGCAATGAATTCGAAATACCGAACTTGCCTTCCGAGGAGCACACTGACAACACCGCTAACGGATACGTATTCAACGAGATAGTCGACAAAAAGCCAAGAAGAATAACCTTGGATAACATCAGGTTGAAGTCTAATCAGTCGAGTATGAACTCGGTGCAGGTGAAACAGAGTAGAGAGTCGCTGGTTGCGAGTGGGAGTTTCGACCAGGGGTCTTCAGATCGTCTGCCGCGAGTGGTGGCCATGATCCCTCAGGCGCAGGCGTCGCTGGCGGCCTCCTGCCCCGACATCAGCGCCGCGCACACCACGTGTAAGGCTCCCACACACGCATGACGATAGGTGTGTTATAGCTGGACGCACAACTTTATTTTCGTTTCTCCACTAGTTTTTTTTTTTTCGATAATACATAGATTACGTTATACAGATATTACATTTCCTTCATTGGTCGGATGCATATATAATGTTGTTGAGACTAATTTCTGGCGGGCGTCCAGGTGTGAAAAGTTGTGTGTATCCGGTTGTAGAATGGAGGAAGTCGATTATTTGAAACGAATGTAATTTGTGTCAAAAGCATGGATGTCGTTAAGTTTATTATTTTGTCGTATAAAAGTCGTTTCTCGTTATTTTGTACGTTTCTGCCACTCGCACTCATTTCTCGTTTATTTCATTTAAATTTTTATATTTTTATTGTTTTTTAGTTATATTGATACTGTAGATCTTTATTTGTTTAGCTGAGAAAATAGCTGTGATAACGAGATATTATACTAGTGTGTACGTTATAGCGGGCGCGGCGACTGCGAGTGGCGCGGGCGGCGCGGCGGGCGCGGCTCGGCGCGCGTCGGAGCGCGACCTGCCGGCGCGGCTGGCGGCGGAGGCCAGCGTGAAGAGCAGCAAGAGCACGCCCGCCCTGCACCACGTGGCCGAGCCGCAACCTGCACACCATCACACGCCCGTCAGGTACTAACACACTTATAGCGGGCGCGTCGGAGCGCGACCTGCCGGCGCGGCTGGCGGCGGAGGCCAGCGTGAAGAGCAGCAAGAGCACGCCCGCCCTGCACCACGTGGCCGAGCCGCAACCTGCACACCATCACACGCCCGTCAGGTACTAACACACTTATAGCGGGCGCGTCGGAGCGCGACCTGCCGGCGCGGCTGGCGGCGGAGGCCAGCGTGAAGAGCAGCAAGAGCACGCCCGCCCTGCACCACGTGGCCGAGCCGCAACCTGCACACCATCACACGCCCGTCAGGTACTAACACACTTATAGCGGGCGCGTCGGAGCGCGACCTGCCGGCGCGGCTGGCGGCGGAGGCCAGCGTGAAGAGCAGCAAGAGCACGCCCGCCCTGCACCACGTGGCCGAGCCGCAACCTGCACACCATCACACGCCCGTCAGGTACTAACACACTTATAGCGGGCGCGTCGGAGCGCGACCTGCCGGCGCGGCTGGCGGCGGAGGCCAGCGTGAAGAGCAGCAAGAGCACGCCCGCCCTGCACCACGTGGCCGAGCCGCAACCTGCACACCATCACACGCCCGTCAGGTACTAACACACTTATAGCGGGCGCGTCGGAGCGCGACCTGCCGGCGCGGCTGGCGGCGGAGGCCAGCGTGAAGAGCAGCAAGAGCACGCCCGCCCTGCACCACGTGGCCGAGCCGCAACCTGCACACCATCACACGCCCGTCAGGTACTAACACACTTATAGCGGGCGCGTCGGAGCGCGACCTGCCGGCGCGGCTGGCGGCGGAGGCCAGCGTGAAGAGCAGCAAGAGCACGCCCGCCCTGCACCACGTGGCCGAGCCGCAACCTGCACACCATCACACGCCCGTCAGGTACTAACACACTTATAGCGGGCGCGTCGGAGCGCGACCTGCCGGCGCGGCTGGCGGCGGAGGCCAGCGTGAAGAGCAGCAAGAGCACGCCCGCCCTGCACCACGTGGCCGAGCCGCAACCTGCACACCATCACACGCCCGTCAGGTACTAACACACTTATAGCGGGCGCGTCGGAGCGCGACCTGCCGGCGCGGCTGGCGGCGGAGGCCAGCGTGAAGAGCAGCAAGAGCACGCCCGCCCTGCACCACGTGGCCGAGCCGCAACCTGCACACCATCACACGCCCGTCAGGTACTAACACACTTATAGCGGGCGCGTCGGAGCGCGACCTGCCGGCGCGGCTGGCGGCGGAGGCCAGCGTGAAGAGCAGCAAGAGCACGCCCGCCCTGCACCACGTGGCCGAGCCGCAACCTGCACACCATCACACGCCCGTCAGGTACTAACACACTTATAGCGGGCGCGTCGGAGCGCGACCTGCCGGCGCGGCTGGCGGCGGAGGCCAGCGTGAAGAGCAGCAAGAGCACGCCCGCCCTGCACCACGTGGCCGAGCCGCAACCTGCACACCATCACACGCCCGTCAGGTACTAACACACTTATAGCGGGCGCGTCGGAGCGCGACCTGCCGGCGCGGCTGGCGGCGGAGGCCAGCGTGAAGAGCAGCAAGAGCACGCCCGCCCTGCACCACGTGGCCGAGCCGCAACCTGCACACCATCACACGCCCGTCAGGTACTAACACACTTATAGCGGGCGCGTCGGAGCGCGACCTGCCGGCGCGGCTGGCGGCAGAGGCCAGCGTGAAGAATAACACACTTCCTGGAAATCATCATACTCCTCAGCAAGCATGTCAACTATCACAGAAAACACGGAATTACTTTATTATGTTTATTTCACAAAATCACATACAATTCGAAACCAATGTAAAACTCTCTTAGCTTTGTTGAATTATAAATGCATATCAGAAAGGCGCCCAAAATAGTGATTAATTATTGACAGGAAATTGTGTGCAATTATTACCGTTTTAAATACCTTTTCAAGAAATAACTAATTTAAAAAATTCGTTGTATTAAGTTTGACAAAGAAAATAATAAAGTTTAATAAATCTATTAAAACGTTTGCAGCGTGCCCGTCAGTTCGCCGGTAGCGAGTGGCTCTCCGAGCGCTTGGCCCAGCAAGTCCCGAAGCAGCCACAACCTGTCCGCGCCCGCGCAGCACGACGGCTTCTACCAGAACCTGTCCACGGTTCAGTCACAACAACACGCTTTACAAGACAGGTATGACGCGCGGTTTACGGTACAATAGAAGCAATAAAAAAGGGCATTTGTTAAGCTTTTAGTATAGAAAATGGTACGTTGTGTACGTAATATTATATTTGACATAATAATACGTAAGACGTAAACATAATTTATTGCAACTACATTATGTAAATCAATCAAAAGTCATTTATTCAAACTAGGCCGAGGATCGGCACTTTTTGAGCGTCGAAATTAGAATAAGACTGTCCCCCAAAAAGTCCGCCCTACGCCACTTTCTAACGTTTTTGTTGGGAAGAAGAAGTGGCGGTATAACCTCCCCAGCAACACGTCTGTCTGATAAGGTAGAGGAACTTGAATTGTCTGGAAATTATTCTAGGTGGTCATCGTTGCGCAGTTCAACGGGTAGCAACAGGCCGCAATCGGCGCATTTTGCGGCCGGAGGACAGGCCGAGGGGCCAGATTCACCATTACATCACCAGGTAAACAACGTAGTAAAATAACAATGGGTACTTAGTACTTCTTTGTAGAGGTTGTGTGCCTAACTTCTGGGCCAATGACCACCAATGATCGATTGCTCAGTATAATTTGCTTGCGCAGAATAATTGATAGGTTGTGTAATTGTATAACCGTGTAACAACCAATACAATGGATACCAACCACCAAAATTGAAGAACGTATCTGTATTATTATTATCTAATTCGAGTATGTGAAATTCTCGTGTCACAGTGTCTGTGTGGGAATCGAACCTACGAACTCCGGCATAGCATTCAGAGCCTGTAACTACTAGACCAACAGGCCAGTCAACGATAGTTATAGGCTTTGATAGTACTGTGTGTCTCATTCGGTTTGTGTGTTGTGTACAGACCGCAGCCAGTGCGCGCGCGGCCAAGCTGGCGGAGATGTCGGAGGAAGTGTCGCGGCGCCAGCTGGCCTACCACGCGCAGCAGCAGCAACACCAACACCAACACCAACACCATCACCTCATGGGTGAGAAAGCTCAATATCTTTCTTTCAAAAAAAAGCGTATTACAGTAAATCGTTTATTTCAATTAGACCCATAACAGGCACTTTTGAACGTTATTCTTAAAAATTAAATACATTAAAAGAATGATTATAGTTGCCAATTGTGGGTTGAACATTACAAGTAGTCTTGTTAATCCCTTCAACTAAGCTATACTGCATTTACAATAGCATTAGACAGAAGTTAAAAAAGGTTATTTTTAATGTACACTTTGTAACGAAACTACAATAAGCATGTTAAAATTACGATATCCGCCGAATTTATTATACTAACGCTGGATATTAATAATCTATCTCGGTTGCTATCTTGATCCCAATCTTTGTCTGTAACCAATCAACGACCGAATTCACCTATCCGAGTATTAAAGATGTCCAATCAGAAGCAGCCGTCGAAAACAAAGGATCGGGATTTGGATTGAGATAGAATATTAATATCGGGCGTTAATCTATTTTCACTGCAGCTGCCACACTTAGTTGTTACCATTCCAACAATATGTTTTATTTTTGATGTGGATTTTGATTTAGTTATATTATTTCATGTTTAAAATCACATTGTCAATGATAAAAACCTAAAAAAAAACAGGGATGAACAATACATGGCAGATTCCACGTATCACTTTTATTATTCTAAAAAAATAAAACAATTATTTGACCAAAATTTTAGTTTTCAGTCCGCCATTTAGATTACAAGAAAATATTCGACACGTATTTTTTTCTTTTTGAAATTTATGGAAAACTGCTTAGATAAAGCGCATTAAAGTTGAGGAGAGGGGGCTTGTAACGTCATTATCTAGTATAAACTGTACTAGCTAGTGACGTCATGCGACATTTTGACTCGATGTATCGCCGTTATTTTTTGATTTCGTGAATAAACAAAAAATATTTATCGAATATTTTCTTGTAATCTAGATGAGGGACTAAAAACTAAAATTTTGTCATAGCCCATTGTAATAGGAATTGTTTTAACTTTTCTTTAAAATAAAATGTTCTGCATTCCTGCTTCTACGAGCCCCCTTTTTTATAAAGCTATTTAAATGGAGTATAATTAAGCTTCTGACTGGAGTGGGTTCACGTCAATCGTGCAATGGGTGGGGATTAAACTCAATAACGACAACGATCTGTCCATGACCTGCCCGACGCCTTACGCCCGATATTAATTTTCTATCTCAATCCAAATCCCGATCCTTTGTTTTTGACGGCTGCTTCTGATTGGACATCTTTAAGACTCGGATAGGCGAATTCGGTCGTTGATTGGTTACAGACAAAGATCGGGATCTAGATAGCAACCGAGATAGATTATTAATATCCAGCGTTAGTGATGGGGCTACTGCCGCGTTCTCTGAAGGTCATTGCTGATGTCTCTATAAATGATCTTTGAAGCTCGGCGAATTTTGAATAGGTTATTAGCACAGTCACTTGACCAAGGTCGATCAACGACGAAAGGTTCATGAACATGGGCTCATCAGCTAGTAAAACAATCGATCCACAATGGAAGAAAGTTGTACGATAATTCGAATGGCTGATAGAAACATCTAAGAATCTTCAAAATGTACAGACGCCAGCACGTCAAGTTACCCCAATGTGTCAAATTTCTTTGATCGTTTTCAACTTTATGTCAAACAGAATAAGGTTCATATTCAATTGGGAAAATTTGACACATTGGGGTAACTTGATGTGCTGGCGCCTGTACCTAGCTCGGTCAAATTAATAAGGTGTGTATGAAACCCCACGCAGGCCAGCCGCAGATGCAGCCGGGCGCTCCGTACGGCCAGCAGTCGCCGGTGCCGGCGCACGCGCTGCACCAGTCGCAGCCCATGCTGCACGTGCACCACAACCAGAGCCCGCACCAGATCTATCACAACCAACATCACCCGCCACAGAGGTCACTTTATTTTTTATTTATTTATCATTTACAAAAGATTACAGGATTAAGTTAGTTAAATAGCAATAAAAAACCACTAAGGTATAAACTTGTGCTATCATGAATCTATCTCAATATGGAAACAAAATGAGTTTGTTATATATGTGTACGTTATTGTCGATAACAATTTATAAAAACTGGGTCTTTAGATAAGATATCTAATTATTTTAACTGTAAAGCCAAAGCCCAAGTTTTTCAATATTGTCAAATTACAGTACCTATATAATAGTCGACTGTGTAATTGTCTTACCACCCAACGATAATAGGCTAGTTGACACTTTTTCCTAATAGGTCTTAAACTGTTCGTAATCGTTCCACCGTAAATCGTTGACCGTAAAAAAAATATAAAATTTATTATGCCCTAACATACATTGGCCATAATAATATATTTTATTCTCTCAATTAGAAAATGACATAAAAAACAATAAAATACTATATTCAGCAGTTTTTTGGAAAACATCGAAAGCGACGTGCATAATTATAACATTTGACGTTTGGTATTTTAGGTAAGAGTGACATCACGAAAATGGCGGGCTGCGTATGTGTCGTGTGAAAAAAATCATTATTGAAGTTTATTTCAGACCTATAAATCAAGTACTGTTCGAAACTAACATTTTATATCAATTTTCATTGGAGTCAGCTAGCCTATTATATCGCCTATCGCCTTAAATCTTCAAGGTCTATTTTTTTTTAACTAACCGATGAAGTGACGGTTACAGCTATATTGGGACATCTGAGTCATTAAAAAGACATTATAGTTGGTCGGAACCTCTGGTAAAATGAGGATGAAAATATCTCACCAGGTATTCAAAGCTACATTATACATTTTGCTAGCAGCGCGATCTTTATCATCATACATAGGTACATCAGTGTGCAGTTTCAATTTACTGTGGGAAAAAAAAACAGTGGGAAAATCAAAGATAATTTCTGTAATGAAATAGTTCTTACTACAGGTATGAATGGATGCCACCCGGCCCACCCTCACCGCAGAGATCACAGCCGCCTGTCGCCCCGAAACCGCAGGTAATACATATAATGCTAATTTTCATTTCGTTTCTGGTATTTTTGCGCTCAAAGAGGTTTCACTGTCAAAATAATAACATTAACCTTGTGACTGTGGAAAAAAGTTGCTAGTAAAATACATTTTCATTAGTCCGCATCTTCTAAGCGGACTGAGGTGTTTATTTTAAGCAACCAGTAACTATGCTATTTATCTTATGTATTGTTTAAACCATTATTTGTTGACTGACTAATAATTCAATCTATGATGGTAGGGTGCGAGACGAACAGACATGGACATGGAAGAGCAGTCACATCAACAATTACATCCACAGCCGCAACAGCCTCCGTCCAGCAGTATACAGCCAGAAGACGGTATCAATTCATTTTTTTTACTACATTCGTAATTTATTGCTCTTTATCGTTAATGAAAGCTATAAAATTGCCAGACGAGTCTAAACTAAGAAGTTTGCAGGGGTATTTTCGTCTCTAGAAAGCGAAAGAAATAACGTTCACTGTGGCAATTGAATTACTGTATGTATAATGAAGTCAACATTCTAAGGCTGCCTGTCCACTGAAGTGGAGCGAGGTTGCGGATTGGAGAAACGGAGAAATATGAACCAATAGGACTGCGTAAAATTTTTCCTCCGCTCTAGAGGACTATATTGGTCTATATTTCTCCGTTTCTCCGTTCCGCAGCCTCGCTTCGCTTCAGTGAACCTAAATCTGCATTTTAGTTTGTAAAGGAAGTTACAAAATTGTTATAATGTTGGTTGTGTGTGTACAGAGCGATACGTCGCCAGCGCGTTGGAACCTCCCGCAGTATCGGTGTACCCGACCGGGGGCGCGGGGGGCGCAGGGGGCGCGGGGCGGGGGGTCGCGCCGCACAACCCGTGGCAGCGCGAGGAGAGAGAGAGACAGCACGAGGCGCGCCGCGCGGCCGCACGGGCTCGCAGGTACGTAGCGCTAACTACACCTCGACTTCGGCGGGTGGTGGGGGCGCGGGGCGGGGGGTCGCGCCGCACAACCCGTGGCAGCGCGAGGAGAGAGAGAGACAGCACGAGGCGCGCCGCGCGGCCGCACGGGCTCGCAGGTACGTAGCGCTAACTACACCTCGACTTCGGCGGGTGGTGGGGGCGCGGGGCGGGGGGTCGCGCCGCACAACCCGTGGCAGCGCGAGGAGAGAGAGAGACAGCACGAGGCGCGCCGCGCGGCCGCACGGGCTCGCAGGTACGTAGCGCTAACTACACCTCGACTTCGGCGGGTGGTGGGGGCGCGGGGCGGGGGGTCGCGCCGCACAACCCGTGGCAGCGCGAGGAGAGAGAGAGACAGCACGAGGCGCGCCGCGCGGCCGCACGGGCTCGCAGGTACGTAGCGCTAACTACACCTCGACTTCGGCGGGTGGTGGGGGCGCGGGGCGGGGGGTCGCGCCGCACAACCCGTGGCAGCGCGAGGAGAGAGAGAGACAGCACGAGGCGCGCCGCGCGGCCGCACGGGCTCGCAGGTACGTAGCGCTAACTACACCTCGACTTCGGCGGGTGGTGGGGGCGCGGGGGGGGGGGGTCGCGCCGCACAACCCGTGGCAGCGCGAGGAGAGAGAGAGACAGCACGAGGCGCGATAGGTCACCTAAACAACATTCGATGTTGACTTGTTTTATGAGACAGGCGCTCCCTGAAGATCTCTTTTACGCCAGTAAAACCTGGATTTTGAAAAATAAAATAACACTAGAAGAACAGATAGTGTCTTTTTGTCTATAGACACTGTCTGCCCTGACAGTGTCAGTAGATAGTGTGACCGCGTACTCTACCTAACTCAGATAAATATTTTATATCATGCTTTGTTTTCATCTGATATTCAAAGTTTTACTTGTTAATTTTATAAACAAACAAAATATTCTTAAATAATTCATCAGATTTATCTGTCGCGTTTGGTTGGTTTATTATTTTATTTATTTATCACGATTTGTCTCAAGTAAATCAGTGTTTTAATTTATTTATTTTCAGGGATGCAACAATCTCTCAGTTAATATCACTAGGAGCGGCGCGCACGCCAGTACAAAACCAGCAACTACGCGCTTTGCAGCTGGAGAGAGATTTCGAGCTACGAGCCACGCAACACGACCAGGTAGTCACGACTAACTTATACTGTAATTCTACAATTAGCGTCAAAAATATTGTACCGTCTTTAAAATACATTTGGCATATTCCTGTATCAGGAGGAAGGCAACGCGGCAGAAGGTTCAGAAGACACAGAAGAGTTGCTAGACGACATGGCCGCGTCCCCCCCGCCCGCGTCCCCCGCGCCTCCCCCGCTGGCACAGCCGCAGCCGCCCAAATCCATACTCAAGACCAACACACGCACTGATATCACCAACGGTTATGCTACTGAACAGGTACATAGTGTTTATGGTATAAACTTTATTGTCCTTTAGCTGCTGACATGGTTTTTCTTTTACGTAAGCGCTGATGTGGGGGCTCCAGAAGCCTGCACTTTAATGTTCTTTTAAAAAATCACGAGGCTTTATTGGTATGAATAATTAATATGGACGTTGAATATACGTGTGTTAACAAAATAAACTGAATAATCAACTTTTTTTTAAATGAAATATAATTTTTTGGCGATTAAAGGAAAGTTAACATTTATTTGGCAAAATTTACTTCATGTCAGAAATCACCTAATACGTCTTAAAATTTTAAAGAAAGTAAATATATTGACTTTAGTGGAGACGTGAGATAATTATCTGCTCCTTTGTTTCAGCACATCTTCTTGAGCTTTTGGATGGTCAGGCATATCAGAACCCAATACTAGCGTCAAAATCTGACGTACTTCACATGGCAGTCTTTCATTCAACACTCTTCATATCATAATAATATTATAACCACAACCTGCGAGCAAATTCTTTTATCAAATTCTCTTTCAGTAAAAGTTACGTAAATACTGATGTGGGGTCTGGGAGGCCCACAAATAATGTTGAAACTAATTTACTAGGTATAGGCATAGGTTTATGGGGAGGTGTCCGCAACTCCACGTCCAAGCGCGTATTTTGCGCACATTATGTCTAACTAAAACAATTTACACAGGTGACATACGAAGAAAGCCGAGTAGCTGAAGTAAGCTCCGCTGTAAGCGCGTTGAGCGTAACAACTAGCACACACATGCTGGGTGCGGGGGGCGCAGGGGGCGCGGGGAGCAGTGCGCCCCCGCCCCCGGCGCGCGGCTCGTCGTTCGCGGTGATGGCGGAGCGCGCGCGCACGCTGTCCCCGCCGCGACACGAACACCCCACGCTGGCACACAACGCCGCGCCGCAGTACGTATGACTCATTTCATATAAAAAAGATTAAATAATTGGGTCATAGAATTACTAAACTTCAATTGCTACGTCGCGACGTAGCAATTTTACACGACGCGACGCGTCGCGTCGTGTAAAACGGAATCACTTCTACAAATGATCGTCAATAGAAATCAAATTTAAATTGTTCCCACAGGTCTCCAGTAGGCAGCGCGCGGGACAAGCGCGTGTCGTTCCACGAGCGCGCCGCGCCCCCCGCGCCCCCCTCGTGCTCGCCCCCCCCGCTGCACGAGGCGGGCCCGGCGCACGTCTCGCACGTGCAGCCCGCACGGGAGGACCCAGATGTATGTATAACGAACAAATCATAACATAGTAAACTGACACCAAAACCGTTCCCGGTAAAAGAATACAAAATGAGATTGTAATCTTTTCTGTGACGACAAAGGGTTTCTACTAAGCCTTCACGGTATCTTTTAGTTTTGATATTTGTACTTCGACTGACCAGTTGGCCTAGTAGCCAGTGGCCCAGACTTGAGTGGGTTCGATTCTCTCCCAAGACAAATGTTTGTGTGATAAGTACTTTCATTTGTTCTGTGTGCTATAAAGTGATATTTATAATAATAATGAAGTTTATTTCATAATGAGATTGCAGAGGTTACAGATGTTGCTTTTATATACATATTTTAGGATCAAGTATACAGTAAAGACGGGTGGAATACTAACTACTCTGTTCTCCTCTATAGACGATTTATCCATAATATGTGTGTATTATTATAAGTATGTTTATCAGATATCTAGTACCTACTTATTTAACAAGCTTTGATTAGTTTAGGACTAGATGGCGTTGTGTGAAATTGAAATTTGCAAAATATATTTATTCTAAAATCACCCGGATTAGGTTATGATGTAAACTGTGTATTACAGCGGTTCATAGAAGAGGCGGAGAGCATGCTGGCAGGCCCGGTGTCGCCGCAGTCGCCCAACGCGCCCAACCTTACCCAGCACACACCCGGCGTCATCGGCGCGCAGGAGGTCTACAGGTACGAATAGTCATAACTTACTTATCATAGTGTCACTTAATGAGTTTCTGCGGTACGTCCTTGACCTGACCGCTCCCGCTTGCAGAGACCCGCGCACGCGGCGCCTGGCCGAGCAGCAGGCGCGCGCGCCGTCGGCGCCGGTGCCGGAGCAGTTGTCGTTCAAGGAGAAGATGAAGATGTTCGCGCTGGAGTCCGGCGAGGCGTCCACGCCCAAGGACAAGGTAACCCGACACTGACACTGCCGCCACGCATCATGTCTGATGAACGCGTCTCCATGTTGCTAACACTAGTCTTATTGAAAACATATAGTGTACCTCATCCGTATAGTCTTTGTGCATCTTCAAATTATGCGCTACGTGCGGCGACTACTTTGAAGATGCGTTCCTTTCTTACATTGGATAAAATTACTCAATTATTGAATTTTGCATGGGTTAAAATAGACACCCGGTTTAAACGAGTCAATGTTATTTGCAGGTCAAAATATCACGCGCGCAGCGAGACATCGATGCGGTACATTAATCTAATGATGACTATTAAATTATACTTGTAATGCGTTATGAATACATACATTTTATGTGTACATAATTTGTTCGTATAGAGGAATATCATAACTCCTTTTAATGGTTTTATAGTAATATAGCAAAGTTGTAACGATACGTTACAGTTTGTGTTACATTACAGTATTAAAATAACATATTTATATTCCGTTCTAAGTAGGTACTACACAGTGTAAGCGAAAATAATGTATTATTGATAATAATTAAAACAAAACCGTTTGCAGTTTTTCGGCAGCTACTTTACACACTTTATAATATAATTAAAACGTATCTTACAGATTCACGTAAATGAATAATAATGACAGTATTTTCGCTCTTACATATGACATAACATGTGGGAAAACCTTTGAAAGTGAATTAATTCAGAACGAACCATGAGTTTCACTGTCGTGACGGGCGGAGGTTCACGGATTGCCTTGCGACGAAACGTAGCACCAATTTTGTATATCGATCATAGAATCTAAGCGAGTTTTATTTCTCAAATAGGTATATTTTTATGATTATGCAATTTTGAATGATGTTTACAAGATGTCGCTTTAGCAGCTAGTGCAATGATATTATTATAATTATACATTACAATTTATCAGACCATATCTTTAAATAGAGATAGTTGGTTATAATATTCAAATTTAAATTTATATTGTATTCATATTTTCGGTATTTGTCGTACATATTACCAACGGGCACATCCTATGTATGAATTAGAGTCGGAACTATTGTGCCATTGTATTAGTATATTGTATAATGGGTTTTTGCCGTTTATATAATGATAAAAGTTTATTCCCTGGGAGGACCAATATAGTAATCGACATCGGAGGGTGCCTTTATGTGTACCTTAAAAGTAAATTTACATATCCATTATATTTTCAAGCCATACAATTTATATGCATTGTCATCCATAAACTAATATGTTTTTTGTAACTTCGTAACATTCCAAAGAACATTACGTTTCTTTTTCTATTTTATATGTATGTTATAAAAGCATTCCTATGAAACATGAATGTATTATGTGTGTACCGCTATAGCGGTTGTTATCTTTACAATATTATTTCAAAGATTGACCTGTTATTACAATTCGAATTTTAACAAAAAGCAATAAGATATTGTGAAGACGTTGTAAATACAATTATAAAGTTTATAGGCTAATTAAGCACGTGTTTGTGCCAAAAAAAAACATGTTCCATTGCGGCTGACCCGCTTGGAATATCGAAATTATTTTATTTAGTGGCAACCAAATGTGCCGTAGTTGGGTACTCGACTACTTTGAAATTGTGAATAAGGTGTTGTTTTACTTAATATGTATAAAGACATGTACGAATATCGAAACAGCGAATGTGTAATGAGCTTGGTTGGTATTCCTCAAGTTACGGTCGTTGTCTTATTTAAATCCCATCTAGCAGGCCATCAGTATTAAATAGGTCATCTTACTTAGTTAATACCCTAAAAAGTAAAACACGCAGATCATCCTCTTAATATGTAGTCAAAAACCCCATTTTTTTGGTCACAACCACAGGACATAAGTCAGCAACAACACATGCATACACAATTAATTTTAAAGCTCTGAAATAATGAATAAGCTGCCGAAGCACTAGGTTGCTACTCATTACATTATAATGGTTAACATTTTATAGCACCAATTTACTGTATATAATGTAGGTAGTGAAATCCTTGTGATTATATTAAGGTTTTTGTACACCTGTTTGTATATGTAAATGTTTATTTGAGGATAGAGCGATGGCAACTGTATGATGACGAGTCCAAGAGACGGAAGGCCTACGTGAGGGTAGACTTAGATTAGTTCCTGGGGATTCGAATCCGTAGATTCCCAGTATTCACCCAACGATAGTCAATTAGAGAAAGATTGAGATTAATATTAGAAAGGAGTTTTAATGATTTCAATAGCTATACTGTATATAATTACGCTTGAAAACGTCAAAATAGTATCGTTATAAATATTTAAGTAACATTTATGTAATTCGAATAATTAATATTATGCAAACTAATTATTATACTTGTTATTAACGGTAGCTATTGTACTTCCTTTCTTTTGAAAATAAATAAAGTAACATTTATTTAGATCTTTTATTTATACACCTTCATTATCGTATCTAAACCTTTATAGCTTTTTCGGCAATACCAAATTAGAGGCCTGCCCCTAATAATGCCACCTACTGAATTTGAACCTTTAGATGGATAAAATTAAGTGCCTTATAAAACAAAAGCAACGCAAAGTAAATAAAAAAAACAATTAATAGATTAACAGTGTTTATATTTGTTTTGAGGTTAATATTACGTGTGCCATGTGGCTTTAGGTACCTTTAGGAAAAAGCACTAAAAGATTCTCTAAAACATTATCAACATCATCATCAGTTAACATGAGTTTCATATCATAACATAAATGATACAATACTATATACAACATTAATTGTTTTGTTTCATCCAGAGAGCGCACCGTGGCTCGTCGCGTGGACCAGACATAAGTTTGTGCACTACTATTATAATATTACGTTATATCTAGAAATATAAAACTTTACAATACATAGTGCAATAAGAAACATTCAGAATGTAAAGGCGGTTTGTACCAAACAACTAAATACATATTGTTTAAACTATAATAACAAAGTTATAGGTTGTAACGGTGGATACTTATTATTTTCTGTGACGTAAATTTAAATGACAGTGAACTTTGGCATAATCTTCCACCTTACTAATTTGGAAACGTGACTTAAAATTACAACTCCGCTAAAACTTAGTTGTAGTGTTCTATAGCATTATTTTTATGTGGAAGATATAGATCTAAAAATAAGGAATCTCAACACTTTCGTTACAAAAGTAAGTAACAGAAATGTTAGCTAATCATTTGGATTAAAAATCCAAACCTACGTAATAAATTGGCATTCAATGTTAAGGAAGCTGAATCTCAATTAAGTCTTAGTCTATAACAAATTTACATTGTAACAATTTTCCTACATTCTCATAATCATAATTAACGTACTTAATATTAAAGCTTGCCTTTTATTTACATACTAAATGTTATAACTCATGAAACTACGCAACATATAGAAATATATATCGTATGTTCAAGTCGGAAAATTATAAATGCCACGTCAATATAGTAAAATAAAAATATCACGTATTTACTGTTTTTGCCCGGCTGCGAGGCGGAGGATTTGTACGCTGTGGCTAAACCCCGAACTCGCTAACAGCTCTTGAATACATTTAATTATTAAACTAATGCTTAGGTACGTTAGCAACTTTTATTGTTACTGAGTAAAGTTCGTTGCCATGCCGTCACCAAAATTCAATTACGCTATCAAATATAGACTATACACTCCATGCTAATCTACATGCAAAGATAAACCATTATTACCCTGCCGCGCAAACCGAGGCTACGAAATAAACTCGTACTAATAATATTAGGCGATGGATTGGCACATAATATAACACACAATTTAGTGATTTTTCGGGACACTAGCTCGAATATATTAAATATTTATTTATTTTCAGACCGACAGTAGTGACCGCACGCTTGACAATTTGCCACGTTTCTATTGCGATCATTTTCTTTCAGAAATATGGTGGAAGAGTATAACATGGAAGTGCTCGATCTAGTGCAGAACGTGAACATTTCTCCCACACTTTACTATGCAATCGTACCGAAGCGTCCCAGTGCGAACCATGTGCGATGACGATGAATAAGCGAAGGCGCATTCATATTTGATGTGGTCATTGTTTTAGACGTCCTGCGTGAGGTCTATTTCGTACATAATCGTGCGACTCGATACGATTTGCTATTCGCTTACATAAAATTCTTAACAGTTCGGTATCGTATAACGTTACAACCAATGTCACCGTATGATACCAGATTAAAAGTTGAATAAGAAAAATATTACAGTAACGAGTTCGGGTTTTAACTGTAATGTTAATGAGTGTTATGGCATATTCTATATGCATCTATATAGCTAGAGCACATACACTGTGTATTATAATCCATATAAAAATAGTCATATCAAGAGCTTATTCGAACTATTACGTGGTAGGTGTGAATTATAAATAGTACCCACACTAATTGTGACTGACCACTAATGTACAACATTTATTACTCTTGTTTTGTTTCTATTCGACACTAAGACAGATTGTAGTAAACTAATATAAAAATAAATTTAAATTATCATTCATCCCATATATTTGTTTCATATAAAATATTTGTTAATTTTTAATTGCAGAAGTCTCATTGCCGTCGCTCGACACACGCGGTCGATGAGTTCGGGCCAGCAGCTGTGGTCAGTAGTGTGGCTTTAAACAATTGTAAATATAGTATCCATACGACCAATAGTTACGACTATATAATAATATCACACGCACGTTCGCGCACTCACTCTCATACTAATACAATATACATAATGATATCAACAACAATGGAAGAGTTATCAGAAGCCCGTGTCATTATAATTTTCTACGAAAAAATGGACTTAATTCAATGTAAAAATATGAATAGAACAATCATAAATCCAATCTTAACAAATAATACCTTGTATTTTGTTTTTGGATTGAATGCTGTGGCACTTGTGACGTGTAGTCACCTCCTAAGTGGCGCGTCACCCTCACAGAGGTTACACGTTCATGGACAACACAACGCAAACGGTCCAACATTTTGGAAACCAAACATAAAGCAATACAGTTTTTAAAATAAATTTAAACTGACATCAAATGCGTAGCATAATGGAAGATTACTCGGGAATGCATCTCAAGTCGTACATCCAGATATATGTGGAACTTATAAAATTTACTTAAAAAATATGTATAAAGTATATATTTTACACTAATCCGAATCACTTAAGACTAACAGATAAACCACACCCGCTCCTCTATCGTACCTACGTCTGTCGCTACCGACGGTGAGAGAGTTCGCAGCGTGCTGAACGACTATACATGTTGAAACGTGCTAACGAACAAGGTACTACGGGACGGCGCCTCACGCGGGCGGCTGCGGCGTGAAGAACTGTCATTGCGGCGTGTCGCGCGCCGCGCTCCAGCGGTCGAACTCGATGCCCGAGTCCGGCGACACGCCCGTCGCGCCCGCGCAGCCGCAGCCCGCCTCGCCCGCCTCACGCACGCCCAGCGCCTGCAGCACCTGCAACACGCGCAACGCCCAGTGAGCCAGGCTGGCCCGCTCCGCGCCGGGCTAGCGCGGCCGGCGGGTGCGGACCTTACTCAGGCTGGCGCTGTGCTCGTGCAGGCCCAGGTCGCGCTCGAACGAGTGCAGCTGGCGCATGAAGTGGAAGTTGGGCGCGATGTCGGTCTTGCGCGAGCGCACCAGCTCGAAGGCGTCGCGCAGGCACAGGCGGTGCCGCTGCATGAGGTAGGCCAGCGTCACCGTCACCGAGCGCGACACGCCCGCCACGCAGTGCACCAGCACGCCGCAGCGAGCCGACATCGCCTCCTCTGTAACACACCGACACAATAAACATCTGCCAACCCAATCAACAGAAGAACTAAACACGCTGGGAACACTAGACACCTTCCATCAGGTGGAATCTGTGGATTCATCCAAGCTACCCACGCCATAGAATCCAGAAGAGTTATGGACATCCGTATTCACAAACTCTTTGACAACGCCTCAGCGAAGAAATAATTCACAGGACTCATACCCACTACCCAGAAACCCACAACTACCTGGACCGTGTCGCAACACTCAACCGCACAGTGATACAATAGGCTAAAGAAGACAGTGGATCACTGGGTGTCGCTGACGGGACGAGAGAGGACCTGGTACCACGGTCTTGGGACCTGAAGCCACCCTACCCATTCCTGTCAATTAGCTACGCAGATAATATACCTACAAACAAAATGAAAGATGGTAGACCTCGTCATCAGGCTGCAGGCAGTCTGTCTTTGTTAGTAAGAAAAGTATACAAGTTTACGTAATGGCAATGATGGAGCCAGTTAAATTAGCAACTCAGAGCAAGTCCCATTCTATAAATGGAACAAACCAAGTAGTTTCTTAGTGAGTCACAAGGAAGAAGGAAGGGTTTGAGTGCGAGGATATTGATACGTTGTTCATCATTTACTTCGTAAATTCCCAGTCCCCAACCACTAATTTGGTGAGTAGGAAAACCATCCCTACATTTGCCGCGGAGCGAGAAATAGTCCTCTCAAAAAATAGCTCCAAACAAGTACAATCACTAATTAGTTACCAATAAATCTTATGGCCTGTGGAAAGTGTACAGATAGGTTTTGACTCCAGTGGTCAGCGATGGGTATCTTCAAGTAGTTGATGCCGCATCCCTCTGCTTCAAAAGTGTTGGGCAGGTCTGGGGTCACGTTCAGCACATACTGTAAACACAAACATTACCATTATTGAATGAATGATTTTTTAAGTAAACAAATCTTCAGCAGAATTAATCAGCTCAATGTGCAATATTTTACCCACTTTACTGGTCATAGGTCTCGTTACCTGCATAGCCTTTCCCAACAGTAGCTAATACCAGCTTTTAACATCTTATCTCTACAATCCAGTTACTCGGTAACACAATACCTTTTAGACACGAGACTCCTGTCTTGGTTCTTTCCAGGATTGCAACAATGTCTGCACATGACTTACACCAAATATTTCTTGAAAAGGGTTTGCCTTAAGAACAGCTAACATACTGAGTACAAAATAGTACCTTAATATTATGCCTAGCCAACGCGTCACAGTCCTCACTATTGGTGGAGTTGCCGAGGTACAGGTTGGGCAGGATCTCGATGGGGAACTCTTGTGGCACGTGAGTGTGGGTGTCCTCGCATTCGGAAGAGGAGCCCGAGGATAACGCCTCTTCGCAACCAGAGCCTGAGATGCGGAGTGACCTGAAATATGCAAAATTTTAGTGTTAAATATTTTTTTAAGGGGACTAGAGACATTTAGTCAGTTGTAAACCCTGTGTTACAGGTAAGCCTATTGTAATTCATTTGAGATAATCAGGCTTGCTTAGTTATATTTATTTTTTAAGAAGAAGCTCTGGTAATTTCGGTCTGTCCATGTGGCGATCGGTGAATCAATGCGGTATAAGTGCATGCGTAAATATTAATAGAAAAATATTATCAGAAACTGGTATACCTTCAACTGTCTAGTTACTAAATACGATTAAAAGTCCAAGTATAGCAGTATTCGCATTATTACGGTAATAATGCACTTTGTGGTGGAGGCATGTTGTGCAGCTCGTAGAGTTTGATTGATCGACTGTGTGACTTGCGAGCTAATGGGATTCTATTCTGTTAGTATCAACATCGTTGTCTGCAAGCTAAACAGTTCACAGAATTCCATGCGACTATAATGCAACTGTTCTCTCTTTGGAAAAGGCAGAAAATACTAACATTTGATTAGTTAAATTGTGTATCTACTTTTATCATTGCCGCCCTCATTTTATTTATTTTTACATCACTTTTTTCGTAACAATAGCCATATAAGACTATTGTGCACTAAAACAACTTGCCATATTAGCTATACTTCAAACTAACTTAGACCCACTTGCTTTTTTCTTACACAAGGTCACCCTTGTTTTTATGCAAAATGGAGATACACTTCCTCACACCGCTACACATTGTTATAACGTAATTGCCTAATACGTGTAAGATTAAAAACAAAGCCAAGCATTTTCGAAAACAAGGGGTAGGCAGCGTTCATCCCCCGTGTCGTAATTATATCCTGCACCCAGTCACCCATTAACGGTTTAATTAGGGACAACAATATTGACGTCGCTTCGCAGTAAACAAACCTTTCCTGTGAGTAACTATGTACTTAATGTGTAAAAGATGATTTTTACGATTTTCGACCTAGGTACTAAAGTATTATTCCTCATCTTAGGTCTTTGCAGCACGAGTTGGCTTTGAATATCGTATCGGAGGAACATGACAAGAGAATAGCGTGCCGCGTGAGCGTGAGTGACGTTCATAAGTTTCATTAATCTTCAGCAAAACTGCTATCGACCTTCAGAAGTGCGACATAAGCATAGTGTTGTTAGAGCGGTTGGCGGGTTGGTGGCGCATCCAAGCAAGTGTTGGCGGCTGTGTGTGTGGGCCCGGGCGTGCGGGGCGGTATCGATCGCGGGCTGCTGAATGGGGGAGGAGGCTCCGGGGGTTCACCATTCACCTGCCCCCGCTGCTCAATGGCCACCCACGCAGCGCCGCGTCCTTACTCTCACCCCCTTTCCCCCCACCTGCCTCACCTCGACCCCGCACCCTCGCCTGCGGCTCCAACGCGTCTCCTCCCACGCGACACTTTTCCAAATTCGCCCTCTGAATCGTCTCGCCGCCATTCAGTTTGCTGTTTTGAAAGCAATCAAATTAGGCAATTGCGCCTCGTACAGCGTTCTGTTGAGTCTCTTGATAGCTTGCCTCCTACGCTATAATGCCAGATTCGCGGAAGATCTGCCATATAAAGAAATTCTCGTCCTCCAAATTGATGTTACGTGTGCTTATTCTAATATCTACGTCTCATCTATTCCGAAGGTCAATAATATGATAAATAAAGTAAGATTACACCACAGACACTATTTCGCAAAGTTATAAAGCTATGGAAAGACAATGGTAGTCCTTAACACGGAACTTTGAACTCATTCATTAAACTGTGTACCTATTCAATGGATACCTACTGTACCTAGCCTTATTTCTGTCCATTCGGGTTACACAAAAATGTATGTATTACCTATTTGAATTTGTAATTTTAAGCAACCCCTGATAATTCTTTAAATTATACCTAAAACAAACGCTGGATTTTTTTATATCATTCAGAAAGAATGTTACCTTAACTTCTACCATTCAAAAATAAGTGTGTACGATATTTTTTCCAAAATTATCATAGATAATATACTACATAATATTTTATACTTACGATAATTTAAAAGAAAATATCGTACCTACACATATTTTTGAAAAGCAGAAACTAAGGTATTTTTTTATATTTACTTAAATGAATTAAGGTATCAAGTCAAATTAACATCAACATTTTTACAATATTCTATTTCCCATTAAGTATTGTTTTGTTATTAGAAGATTATAGGTAACACGAATAGTATATTTTCTTCATTTTGTTAATGTTATCTTATGCGTTGTGAAAATATTTGTATCTATCTAGTTCTAAAGTTGACCGAGAAAGACATTCCTTCAGCTTTTCAAGTTCTCAGAAGTCGTTTCATTCGTTTTAGCGAAGTAACCAAGCCCAAGCATGATTTGTTAACCAAAAAAGTCAGTATTATGGGTACCTAATTGAATTCCTTTATCGAATTAGATAAATTTATCAATGTTATTGTCTACAATGGAGAGTGTGCGTCAAACAGGCGCTCGATCCAAATTGGATCAGTGTCGCATGAGTGGTCATCAAGATAATAATTATTAACTAACAGACGGCACTCGGCACCCGGTGGGCAGCACCGCGGCATTACTAGGCATTAGTAGGCTCATGGTAGGTAGCGGAGCGCGTGGGCAGCGCGTAGGCGAGCGCCAGCCGACACGTCCATTCAGGGGAGCTGCGGCGCCCACGCGACCGACGCCATTCCGTCCGATCCCATAATGTTAACGATTACTTACACGAGTTTTACCTACATGCGGGTGATGTGGGTGAACAGAATCCCGTCCGTTACGCAAGTGTCGATTGTGAACTCAATATTCCCGATATACAGGTGTAACAAGGCTGCGGAGAATGTAACTCTGCTAAAACAATGAATGTGAGCTGCTCATTTAAATGCGCGTATACTAGCTACTTGTAGTAGACTAGTGCATTGTGTAAGTGACGGCGTCGTCGGCTCCATGCGAATACAATTCGTATTTGAATGGCGGCGGCGGGCGTGTGCGAGGCGGACGCCGGAAGCCATGACACGGTCGGCCGTGTTATTAATGAACGACTCCGATACGTATGGCGGCCGAATAACGAGCACGGCCCAACTTGTAGCCACGGGATGTAGTGGACGGGCTCCGCGAGTCGGTCGGGTAACTGTGTGCACACTGAAGAGCCGGTGCGTGTGGGCGTAGCAGTGCGTGCGGTGCGCTGGCGCACAGGAATGCGGCTCAACCCACCCGCTGCCAATGACCGCCTGCAAGGGACGGTTTTTTAATGGCGGACTCGCTAGTTCCCATACTTCCCATCCTGGCAGCCGTTTTAACGATCCGAGTTGTCCGGACAAAGCAGATCGCTCGTTTATGTTATGTAGGTATGACGGGCTGAAATAAGTTATGCGTGGCCTGTTTGTATGTATGTTCATATAATATGTATAAGTGTGGACGTGTGTTTGTTTGGTATTGTTTTTAGCAAGTGTGTCGAGGTCGCAGGCCACTCTAGCACCTACACTACACTAAAGAGTGATGCCGAGTAAATTAACACAACGTTCTATTTGAACCCGACTTCTGAGATAGGCTCTGTCGAGTGCCATGTAATACTTGGACTGGATAGTAAATACTATGCATTTCTTTGTTTATTGCGTATGGTAAAGGTTGCTTTTCTAAACGTATGACGTAGGTACTTAGTCGAAAATAAAGTCAATTCGTCGACAAGTCACGAGTACCGAAACTTACTGGTTGGTTACGTGGGATGGGGTAAACATTATATTTATAAGATCATTTTACCCTGTGTTCACAAAATTAATAAATGAATTTGAATTTGGACATCTCAAGCGGCAAAGAAAACAGGTAGGTACTTGAAGCACAAACACGTCATATCGAGTTTGCATATCTTACTTCTATAAAGAGTAGGTGTCCACCAACTTACATAATAGGTAACTTATGATAAAAGATTATGTGCATCAAAACATAAAAAGATACAACGTTGCAGCGATAAAGTAATCAATTCTAACTAAAAGGTTAGACCAGCAATATGTTTTGGCGACTTTAACCATAGAGTGGAAATTGTTAAATTGTAGAATAGAACCTTATAAATGAAAGTCATTAAACGACTTTACAATTTATGGAGAATATCACTGTCCTGCGCAGTGCGTATCGACATACCTATTTAAAGTGCCGTTTTTATTGCAATTACTAATATATGGTGTTACGGTTAAATCAGTGTTATAATTATACGTTATTCTTATGACTATAAAACGATCAAGCTAACATATTATTATCAATAAAATAACACCACCGTAATAATAATATTCCACGACACGACCATTCACACAACGCCACTTAGTTCCAAGCTATAAGCAATGAAAATAGTCACAAAAAATCTATGGATCTAGTTATCAGAGAATAAAATTTATTATTATTGTGTTATGGGTTGGTACTAAACAACTGATAAACATACTTACATATTTCAAAAATACATACACATACATAAAATACATAAATTACAACCAGGCACAGAACAAATTTTAATAATCGTGCTCATCACCCATACATTAGTCCTGGGTGGGAATCGAAGCCACGACCTCCGGTATAGCAGTCAGGGACTAGACCAACAGGCGATCACTGTGTAAAAATTATCTGCCTGACCCTTTCCTAAACTATGTTGGGGACGGCCTCCGGATGCAGCTAAACACCAATACCTATACTGAATAGTGTTTTACATGGAGCGACTGCTTATCAGATCTCGAACTGATAAGTGATACTTTTATGGAGTTCCTTGCCCATTCTTCTCCATATGAAACTACCTTTTGGAAGGGGCAACTAGAATCATTAAATTTTATTTAACTTGTAAGTTTAAGGTTCAAAAGTGCCTTTAAAATGGCCTAATTGAAATAAATTCTTTGACTTTGACTTTGAACGTCCAGTGACTAGGACTTGTCATATTAGAAATAGTAAGAATAATTATGAATTTAGAAGTGCACTCTTCGCAAAATGACGAGGTATATTATTCCTGTGAAGGAGTATCTGGATGCCAAATTTTAATGTTTTTTTTTACATTTTCGTTAATATTTTTTTTTCTTTTTTTGTTACTTCATCCTATCTTCATGACATTTTACATATTATAATGAGACAATTTTATAATTTAAATACTTTTCTTTGACATTGTTAATTCTTTTATTTAAATGGATAAGTTCTACTAGACACTAATTTTATAAGACCGATTTTGTATGCCTATCGGAGGGACATGGTTTGTACAATTAAAACTTAAAATATTGAAAAACACCTGTAATCACCTATATGTTCACAAAATGAATAAATTAATCGAAGTAACTCCTTTCGTGGAACTGGTTTTCAGACTTTCGGAGTTCCGACTCAATACTCAATACTCAATATTTATTGCGTTCCACAATGTACATAAATGGTCTTAAGAATATAAAGGTACAGAATCATTATGGACCCTGTCGGGCACAGCAAAAACTTAGAAGAGAGGAAGAGGGCTAATGCAGCAGTAACTTAAATTCTAAAATCTTATTACGACTTGATAACTTATATCGAGTGCCAAAGATCGACAAATTTTAATGTCAGCCACGCCTGCTTTCAGATGCCCGGAGGGGTCTTGATGTATTATAATAGATGGTCAGCCATCGACGATCGACCTCGGTAAACGAAGCTTAACCTGGGTTCAACCCGTGCGGCTGTTATTATTTAGCCACAAGCCGCTCAAAAAATTAACTGGGTGTTCTGTTTTATCCGATAAATACTTCCTACATTTGTATGTTCATCAGATTATAGGGATTTTGACATCACCCAGCCATATTTAGTAACTATTTAGCGGCTGGCAGTCACTGACTTGTTTCTAAATACAGTTCTTGATAATTAATCTTGTTCGGTACTTTTGTATATGTACGCACAAATACTACGTATTTTCTTTTCATTCTTTTAAAATCGATTAATACTTAATCGACTAGCATATTCCAAACGGGACATGCCTAAAACGAAACGTTTTTGCAAGCGCGCAACACTGAACGCTGAGGTGTTGCAACATTCTCTTCTCAACGGAAAAAAGTAACCCGCACGTTTGCTAAGGGCTCGCTCCGGTAGCTTGAGCCTATAAAACCAATCATCACAATTTTAAATCGTTCAGCACAATAGCAGATTGTATATCGACTCCAGCCTACGCGATTGCTACATTCATCATCGAAGGACAGGGGCCCCTGAAGAAGATTGCTTCGTCATCCCAGGTCAGTCCCAAAATTGCGGTCTATGCTAGCCAAATCTCTCCAATTATTCAACATATCTTCTAATCTTCTAAAATAGGTATAAAATTCTCGTGTCACAGTGTTTGTGACCAAACTCCACCGAAACGGCTTGGCCATATGGGCTTGACCGATTATTATGAAATTTTGTGAATATATTCCAGAAGTCTGAGAATAAGACTATAACTATTTTTAAAGTCGTAACTAAGTTTGCCGGGCATCTAGTGCTAGCTTTACGTATTACCTACGTAAACTTATAATGAGAAATCTTGAAAAGTAAACAATCGGATATTTTATTGTTTTAGAAAATATTTTAACTACACATACGGTCTATTCTGATTAAATAGCTCTTATTAATTTTCGCAAAATAAAAATATAACCGTCACCGACCGTGACCGTGTACGGATTAATACGTGAATGAACTCACGCGGAGCGAGGATTGCCTTGACGTCAACAACTATGACGTCACGTCAGCGATAACCTGCCGCCGTCGCGTTAACCAGGATCTACCGATGTCATCAGTGACGTCACGACAAATTAGAAATAAGCATAGCCCCTCACTAAAACAACTAGCTGTGCACCGCGGTTTCACTGGCATATTCGTGTAACTGATGGTTTAACGCATGCCAAAATTACTCGCAGTTGGCAGAATTTTATTAGGTTTTTTTTGTTATAGTATTTTGGCCAATTTACTTTCATAAATTAAGTATAGCCTTATTCAGATTTAGCTACATAACTTTAAAGTTTCATTGACAGCTATTCAGTAGTTTTTGCGAACCGTAGAGTACATAATAATATAAAACCATCCTCACAAACTTGATTTATCATAATTATTATCACGAAGTAGAATAATAACATAGAGTTTTCGCCATTGTGTATGCTTTTTTTCAAGCAGAAATTGTAATTAATAATTTATGTAAAATTAAAAGCTTGGTAGCAAGCCTGTTGTGCCGGATCTTTAATATGTGTTGGAGATATGGCCGAGTCCCAGATGACTGGTGCAAGGCTGTAATCGTGCCACTGTATAAAGGAAAAGGCTCACAGCAGGAGTGTAAAAACTAACGCGACATTAGCCTTTTAAGCGTAGTTAGTAAACTGTATGCAAAGGTTTTGATTAAAAGAGTGATCAGACTGACAGACGAGAAATTATGGGACGTGCAGGCAGGGTTTAGAGAGGGAATGGGATGTATGGATCAGATCTTCTCCTTGAGGTGCATAGCCGAAAAAAAACTGGCTAAGCACAAGAAAGTTTACTGTGCTTTCGTTGACTAGGAGAAGGCCTATGATAGTGTGTGGAGGGATGAGCTGTGGTCGACACTATCCATATATGGTGTGGACTGGTGCTTGGTACGGGCACTGAAATATTTATATAGGGATTCCAGTGCCTGTGTCAGGATAAACGGGGCATACACAGGCTGGTTTAACATCTCTAGGGGAGTTAGACAGGGCTGTGTAGCGTCGCCATGGCTGTTCAACTTATACATGGATAGTTGTCTGACAGATTTAAAAGAGAGTGAGTGTGGATTGAGAATGAATGAGTTGCCTGTCAAATGCCTCCTCTACGCAGACGATCAAGTTCTTCTTGCATCGTCAGCGGAACAGTTGCAAGACATGGTGACCGAGATAAATGAAGCATATAAGATGAAAGGGATGAATATAAATGTGAATAAGACGAAAGTAATGGTGTTTGAAAGAGACGAAAACGTGTCGTTGTGCAATGTGAAAATAAACGATTTGAGTGTAGAACAAGTGAACGACGTGGCAAAAGAGACTTGAAAGTAGAATAAATGCTGTAGAAATGCGTTCCTTGCGAAGTATGTGTGGTGTAACAATGAATGTCAGATGGAGGAATGATGTGATAAAGCAACGTTGTGGTTTAAAAGAAGATGTAGTAACAAAAATTGAAAAGAGTATGCTTAGATGGTTTGGTCACGTTGAAAGGATGGATGAAAGGCGACTAACGAAAGGTATTTACAAGGCAGATGTAAGTGGGAACGCCGGAAGGGGACGCCCTAGAAGGACATACATAGACCTTATTGGTGAGGTTCTTCAGAAAGGTCAGGTGCGTAGTACTCGCAACCGGCGTGTGTGTATGACAACATTTATGAATGTAAACGAAGCAAAAGAAGTATGTAAGAATCGTAGCATATGGCGCTCTGTAGTTTCTGCCTACCCCCATGGAAAAAAGGGCGTGAGTTTATGTATGTATGTATGTAAAAGCTTGGTGAGATTTCAAACACTTCACAAATAAAGCATGGTTGTTTGACAGAATAGGTCCATTTACGTGACTGCCGGCATTGCCAAGTGCTAACATCGGCAGTATAATAATTCCATCACAATGAATTTGATCGATGTCAAGTTACACACATGCCTATCTCCCCGAAATGAAAGAAAGAGGTGCAGATATAGTATACATTGCGCCAGTTATGTTTTTGTTCAATTTTCTTAAAACAGGGGGCGAGCGTATTGCCATCAGCAGGGCCTGAGTCCAGAATGGACTGCTACCGAGAATTTTCTTATGAAAAACCACAATAACAGGACCACCCGGGACCTCCAACCATGACCATCCAGGCAGAAACGCAAATGATGCATTCAAAATTAAACAAGCAGCTAAGTACCTATACGAAATTGTTTCTACTGGCAAATATATTAAAAAATATTTTTGAATAAGCCAGAAGTTCACTAAACGGAAACCCTAAACTCCAAACACATTTCTTCACAAAATCGGACATATTTATTTCAGTTTAATGTACTTATAACAGCATTGAAGCTAGATTATCTATGGATGAGGATTAGATATCAAATTATCAAGGGATGTTGACGTCAGCCCTTGGAGATAATAAAGCAGCGTACGTCATCTTTTATTCGGTAACAATAACAAAACATTGTATGAAGATTTAATTAGAAAACCAAGGCATTTTATATCTATTTATAACACGCGTGTAGGCGGGATCGTAATAATATTTCGTCCTGTTGTTCAGAAGAACGTAGATACATCCATTTAATGATATAATGTTGTTTCTAAAACTGAACATTGTTATGTTACAAAATTACTAGCTAGTGCCCGCGACTTCGTCTGCGCAGGATTAGTATTTCGAGTAGCTTAAATTAAAAAAAAAACCCTGCCAATACCTTACCTTAGGCCTATATTACTTTAAATCGCTAGTGCCTTGGAAATTCTCAAAACGGACACAACCGTCAATGACGTCTGTCCAACGATAAAAGTATCTATTTTCATTAAAGTATCAATTTATTACTATCAAATGTGCATTTGAAATAAATTATCAATTTTCATTGTAGTTATGGTTCACTATTTTGGCTATAATCGCTTACACTTATGATTTAATTATATACTGTGGCCGGATTTTTTGTAGGACTATTTAAGATAAACATTTCCATCATACCTACATTACATAATTATGTGTAGCTCGCGCATGCTAGATTTTTTCCTACTTACTTGACACTTATCGTCATATTTTGGACAACTCAACTCGCTCTTTATAAATTGTAGCCTATGTGTTATTCTGATGTATATTATTGTAAAGTTTAATTAAAATACATTCAGTACTTTTTACGTAAAAGAGTAACAAACATCCATCCATCCATCCATCTATCCATACTTACAAACTTTCGCGTTTATAATAAAAGTAGTTTAAGTTAAACGAGCAGAGCGCCAATAGCGTAACACACTCTTTCATCTTTTGATCCATTGATTAATGAGTTTGGATAATTTGCCTGTTCGACAACATACATAGCGAAATGAACGTTGTTAAACTGTAAAAATTCAAATAGTAAGTGACACCTAAGTTCACAGACCCAGACCCAGACCCCAGCGGTCACCTAAGTAATAACTCGTGCGTGTTTAGTTCCCCGGGATCGAGGGAGCCGGGAATGCTGCCGGTAGCGTGCCGGAGGCGCCCCGCGTCAGCGTGGGAGTCGTTACATTTACACCATTAATTTGAATGTTCCTATTTATAGTTCGGTTGGGTATTATATCGTGAAAGGTAGCAGTAGTCGTCCAGCCCACGCAATCAGAAGCGGATGCTTGCAAATTACAGTCAAAGGAAAATAAAACTTGAAATATGTTTAACATCCTCTTTATGTCATTGTGTATTCATAATCAGATTTATAGGGGAAAACACATCAATTGCTTTGCCAACGCACACCACTATGTATATTTGTGAATTTGTTATATTACTTACTACCTACTACAACACAACAACTATTCGAATACACCGCGGGAACTGTACCTAATGATGAATAATAATGAGTTTGGTTGAGTGGCGTTTACTATCGATATAGTAATACCTATAGTATGATGATGTCACGTGACAAGTCGCCATTCAACATCATCAGTTCATTAAAGACCGACGATATTGAATGGCGACGTGGCGACATGATGTTTACATCATGTACCGAACACCTACAGGGAAAAACTGAGCAGTGAGTGAGTATAAGCAGTGAACGGCGCCTACCGCATGTGGCTGGCATGAATGGAGCAAGTCCATTGAGCGCAAGGCTCCGGTTCACCGCTTCTAATGCAATACGCCAATTACGTGTTTAGGTAACTGCACATTCACAGCAGCGTAGACGGTGCCCGTCACCATTCAAAATGATGAATGAGTTTATTAACCAACTCGTATTTTTTTCAGTCGCCTGCAATGCGGCACCAGTTTTTTGCACCAGTGGCAACATTTAACGATCGATGTGGTAGGCTAACTTTTAACAGGTGAAGTTAAACTTTAACTAAGTTTTCAGGGTCATCTTATCATGATGACTTTACTATTAAATCGTTATCTATACTTCTATACTAATATTATAAAGAGGTAAAATTTGTAAGTTTGTAAGTTTGTATGTAGGGGGTAATCTCTGGAACTCATAATCCAATTCTAAAAAAATTTTAACTTGCTGAAAGCTACATTATTCCTGAGTGCTATAGGCTATAAATTGTTTCTATAACATGTATATTAACCGAGCTATCACAACTTTTGTCTATCAAGTCGGAAAAAAATACCCCATAAAACAGAATCATTTGCGTGCGCTGCCTAAACAGTTGCTTAAAATTAAAAACAATGTATGGCCACCTGGACCGTCTTAATTATTTCT
The DNA here is from genome assembly GCA_921972225.1 of Euplexia lucipara. Classification (NCBI taxonomy): domain Eukaryota; kingdom Metazoa; phylum Arthropoda; class Insecta; order Lepidoptera; family Noctuidae; genus Euplexia; species Euplexia lucipara. The sequence goes on along the minus strand of OV179144.1, from coordinate 7,678,751 downwards.
ACAAAAAAGTCCGCGATACCATATCTCTATCTTTTATATTTTATCTTTTATACTTCATTTATTGCATTAAAAAATTTTTTTTTCGGCATACTTACGTTTGGTTGATTATTTGAGCAACAAAATATTAATTCATTAGACAATAAATTATTTCAGTATCACAAGAACATCATACAGATAAGATTTGCCATTTACAGTATATCAATTGGTCATACAGTTTCGGAGATGATATAAAATTACTAAAACGCAAAATGCCCCTAGCATAAGTTTCATTGTGCAGACGTTTTACCTATTTGCCCATAGATGGCGTTCTGTAATTACGTCATTTTTCTGAATCGCGGTGTTAAGACTCCGTTGTCGTAAGAGTTAGAATTCTAATATTACATGTCAGTTTCGGTTGGTTCGGTTGTTTCGTTCGTATGGTTGTTGTTGTTGATAGATACCTCAGAATCGAAAATATTGTAATTTCGTTGTACGTGATAATTGTTTTCAAGTCTGTGCGTAGTTTGTTGTGAGCATGCTTATAAGGAAATCTCCACTGTCCCGGCAGACATCACAGACAAGAGCCGCTCGAGCGAGTACGCCGTACGGAAGAATCTGCCCCTGAAAATGAGCAGGGCCTCTCGAGAAATCTATACTAATAATAAAAAATCTGTAGAAGTAAAATTTCTGTACATTGAAAATATAAAAAAAATAGCGGGGGGTGTTACTAGACCGAAACCGAACCCAAAAATTTTTGTCTGTATGTCTGTCTGTCTGTCTGTATGTTCAGGTATCACGCAAAAACTACCGGTTCGATTACGCTGAAACTTGGTATACTTATTCTATAATATCCTGGGCATAACACTGGGTACTTTTCATTCCGAAAAAGTATATACAATTTTGCGGTTCGATCCCTAACCCCAACTGCACCAACCGCAAATAATAAGTTTGTCGTAGGTTACGTCACCCGCAGTGGAGTTCACCAAGGGGCGCTGCACACGGCTAAGATACTATAATGTTTTATCTTAAGATGCAATATAGTTCGCCATAAAATTCAATGGACTATCACACACTTCTAAGATAATCTTCTTCTTCTTAGCGTGTCCATGGCAAACAAAGTCACTAAATTCTAAATTGAATGACTAACTAAGATAATAAATAATAATTATAATAAAACTGTACAGAAGTCAATTCTGTACATTGAATATATATTCAAAATTAATATTGGAGGATGATTGGTGATCGATACTGATGCCAAAAATGCAATCAGTAAATGTTTTGTCTATCTGTCTGTCTCTATGTGCACGCATAGTTCAAAAACTATTATAGGGATTTTAACCAAACATGGTACAGTTATAATCAATACGTCTAGGCAGGTTGATCTAAGTCTCAGTTGTTTTACACATGGTCAGTTGTACGTCGCTCTTTCCCGGGTCAGTAGTTCCAGAAATCTTTATGCATACCTAAATACCGGAAGGATCAACTTTGAAAGTTGTCTATCCGGAAGTATTATGCTAAAATTATTACGTTTCTAAATCAACGCACAGCCCAAACCTCTGGTATTAGAGACATGAAACTTGAAGGGGTGTTCTTAGTGAAGAGTAAGTATCCACTAAAAAACGATTTTTGGAAATTAACCCTTAAAGGGAAAACATAGGGGACGGAAGTTCGAAATCCACGCGGGCGAAGCCGCGGGCAAAAGCTAGTCATACATACATACATAAAATAGGTAACGCATTTTTCCCATGGGGGTAGGCAGAAACTACAGAGCGCCATATGCTTATTTATTTACCCTCGCATCAGAACGCCGTACAGCAATTACACTAATGGAGCAAAATTAATAAAAAAAAACTTTTTTACAAAAAATAAAACCGACTTCAAAAATAACACTAAACGGTGTAAAATAACTCAAAATTAGGAAGTCTGTGGCTTTGGTACTTTTGTCTTATTCTTAATGGGCCACCGACTTCCGAATTTTGAGTTATTTTACACCGTTTAGTGTTATTTTTGAAGTCGGTTTTATTTTTTGTAAAAAAGTTTTTTATTTTTCCATTTTTAGTTGTTCCCATACAAACATTTGCCATGAATTCATTTTATATTGTTAATTGTTAACAATACATGTCATTATAATAGGGTTATCCTCCTAACCCTAATAAATGAAACTTAACATACCTAACTGTCGAAATCTAGGTATATTGAACACATCTGCCTACCCCTCTGAGCATACTGGCTTGATGATACGTCATGATGTTGTATAAACAATAAACATCCAAGCGATTCCAGCAATCACGATAGATTTGCCGTCTATTTTTGAAGAGTTCCGTTGTATATCTCCGAAGATCAGCACCAGATCTTCACCAAATTAAAATGGGACCACCTCAGGAGTCTACTCTTTCAAACAAAAAAAGAATTTCGAGAATCGGTCCACAAATGGCGGAGAAATCAGGTAACATACATAAAATACATACACACGAACATAGAACCTCCTCCTTTTTTTGAAGTCGGTTAAAAATAAAATAATATCAACAGCTTCTTTGCACCATTCTATCCTGGGTCAACGAACTGGTGGTGGCTGCTGTAGATTACATTAGAGACACATACATCGTGTCTGCATTATTTAAAGTAGTGAAATAATAATATCAAATGTAAAAAACTCGAGGTTCCAGCTGATGTCGGATCCGATGCTACGATTCTTACAAAAGTAGGTACTTCTTTTGCGTCGTTTACATTCATACATGTTGTCATACACACGCCGGTTGCGAGTACCTACTACGCACCTGACCTTTCTAAAGAACCTCACCAATAAGGTCTATGTACGTCCTTCTAGGGCGTCCCCTCCCGGCGTTCCCACTTACATCTGCCTTGTAAATTTAAACCTTTCGTTAGTCGTCTTTCATTCATAGTTTAAACGTGACCAAACCATCTAAGCATACCTACTTACTCTTTTCAATTTTTGTTAGGTACTACATCTTCTTTTAAATCCGGATATCTATGTTTACCTTTCAATCGTGTCAATTAGAGACACAATAGAAAGACAATGACAGCGCGGACACCGGTGTCCTCTCTCTCACAACGTTCGTTATCGTTTAATTAAATTGAGCTTATGTGTCAGACACAAATCATTCGGCTTACACAGTGGTTCTAAGTGAGGGCTAGAGCTCTAGCTGCCAATTTGATTAACATAGGAGTACTAAACGATACTACACCACAGCTAAACAAAACACTCATCCTCATGAATGGAATATTTGACATTGACGTGTGTTCGCACGTGCATAACGCAATCAGTCACGGCTAAGTGTTATAGGTACCTATTAACATTATATTCATGTAGGTACCTACATTAGGTATCACATATTGGCTGAGTAACAAAGAGCGGTAGGAAGGAACCAGTGTTTGTTCTTTATGACTAACATCCTCTGTCATCGTCACCGATACTGAGAATTCGGTTTTATGATTCGATCTGCTTGCATATGCGGCCCACGCGTTAAACAAACTTCAGGTGAAGGTGAAGTAAAGTACGCGAGTTTTATTTACAACTGCTAGCTGTTAAATACTCAAAAATTGATTTGATAAAAACTTTACACGCATTTCTACTTTATCAGTACGCTTATTTCATCATTTCCACATGTCCTACAATCATCGATATAAATATTATCTAATAGGTACTTACAATACACTTTCTTAAGCCATTAGAACCTAGTCGTGCCGTAATAAATATAAGGCGAACGTACAATTACTTCTCACGGGATCAGCTCATCAACAAGTTCATAATATTGAGAAAGTCCGACGGCTCGCATCCAGTCGCGCTGGAATCGGTTCGGACACTTTTTCCATCGAAGTGAAAAACCTTCTCACGCGCAAATCTTGTTCCCACGCGTGAGTTTCCTCGTTCTCTCATTTGAGTGAGGCAGCCCGTTCAGAATTACAATTCTAATGATTTCCTCGATATACCTACTTGTATATCACGATCGAGTTTAATAATAACTGTGATCTTAATAACCTTACACATTGCCTCATAGCTGCAACGTTAGCAACATAATAACTCGAATGCGAAAGCGAAAAAGTGTAATAGGAATTTGGTATTAAAGTTTTCGTAGGGCACTCCTGGTGGGGGGAGCATATACATATAAAGGGAATTGCTCAGTTTGTTAGGGCCATTTGGCTGAAGGTGAACATTTAATATAATATTTAATGACTGTGGTTTTTAATAGTTTATACCTCAAAGAAATTAATTATAGTAATAAAGTTGCAGGAGAGTGTAAAAATAGTTTATATTTAGCATATCTACTAATGTTAGAAAACAACCAAAATAAATCATAATTATACCTATTAAACTGATATTCTCTAACTTTTAATGCAGTAGTAACATATCCTGAGGTCATCTAAGTAAATGAAAAAATAAAACTCATCAAACGAATCACAAAATAATAAAATGTTTTCTAAAAACTGGGCAGGCGGCATAATATTACTTTCGTGCCTTGCCCAGCTATATTATGGTTATAACGTGAGCACAGAAACTCACCGTTCTTCGCCCTACAAGGCAATTGCCACAATATTGAGTAATTGCCTAGGTTGACATGCCAGTTCAACATTTATTTTAACAAAATAGCACCAGGATCATTGTTATGAGTAGATTCGGTGTCCATGGGTAAAGCCGGGTCTTCAATTAAAGCGGTATTGGAGTTCATCATAAAAAAAAAACAAAAAACTTCGCGAAAGTAATCGAAACAACATTCACAATACACAGAGGCAAAACATTAGTTTCATAACATATTTTCATTACCTATTAAACTCTTTGATTTCATAGTATGCATTTGTCATTATTGACAGCTGGTGTTGTCAGAAAATTAAAAAAAATCGATTTAAAAATCGATTCGACAACAAACGAATCAATATTAAAATCGGATATAAAAATGATTTGAAGGCCAAAAACGATGAGCGTTTTGTTTGTTTTCAATATGATTATACGAAAATAAATAAATCACCGTTTGAAAATCACTAGATTACTGATTTTCAAGAAAATGTAGTCATATTATTACTTATATTTTAGAAATCGATTATTATCTTTACCGTAAGAATAATCACAACTGTTATTAATGTGGCAACACAGAATCAGTTTCCAACTATAAAATGGCGACGATTTTGAAGTCAATCAGCTTCAATACTTATTAAACGAGATATTTTTACATTTACTTTCCGGCGACGACAGCTAAAAAAATATTAATTTTAGATTTAATTATATTTTCTCATAAGAATACTTTTTACAGAGCAGCTTGTCCACGTTTCAGCCAAGAATGAGCAATTCCCTTTTACACTTAAGCCGACTTCCAGACCGTCCCTATGAGAATAAGCCCTCTTGACTTCGCGCTGTACCTGAGTATAACACGCAAACTCCATTACTGAGCCATGTATGCTCTCGAGCCACGATTGATGTCCGTACTGCCGGGCGCTAGTTAAACCAATTCAATTTTCGTTATTACAATTAATAGCACTATTAGCGGAAAAAAAAATAAAAATTTAACTATTGACACGGAACGAGATACTGCGGAAAACATTCCGAAAATACTTGGCGCAAAATTCAGAGGACAATCAGGAGACCTAGAAAACCTTTCAAGGCTACTAAAAAGTATTACGCCGAAACCACAAAGGTACAGTTGCAAGTTTTGCGTGGTTTGTTCATGTTTGCCAATGAGACTTTAGCAACAAGAAGGCTGTCTCTCTCTTTTGGCAGGTGGCGATTTCGATCAACCGGTGAGAAACGGTCCATAATCGATTAAAATTAGTTTTATTTGTAAGATACCCCTTGGGATAGTCGCGGTAACGCTTGAATATGAGATATTATGTACTAACCGTAGTCCCATTAACGGTAAATGCGGCACATGCTGAGCCCCCGCCTCGCTGCACCACTCAGGATACGCGCGCCGGAACTCATTGAAGTCTCCTGTTGACAAACAATGCAATTTTTTAATAAAATAAAGGCGTTATTCAACTTATTGGCTAGCATCACGTAAGAGGAACATTTGGAGCTTGGCAACACGCCCGGGTTTCAGTAGAACGGACGTGAGGTATAATATCTCCAACTCGCTAAAAACCTTCTTTATATGACTTTATAATTGAGATTATTGACTGGGTTAATAGAAATTCTTACACATAATAAGTTACAAGAATCATTTAGGATATTTTAGGAGAACCCTATGAATAATAATAAAAAATAAATATACCACAACTTTTCACACAACGCCATTTAGTCCCAAAGCTTGAGAGCTTGTGTTATGGGTACTAAATAACTGATAAACATACTTAATATATTTCTAAATACATACATGTTACAGATAAATTACACCCAGACACAGAACAAATGATCGTGCTCATCACACAAACATTTGTCCTGGGTGGGAATCGAACCCACGACCTCCGGCATAGCTGTCAGGATCACTAACTACTAGACCAACAAGGCCAGTCCACATATGTATGTGGACTGAACTCTCCTCTGATGTTATGTATGTACATAACATCAGAGGAGTACCCAGGTACTGGCAAAATGTGGGTGTAATGCCAGTAGTACACCCACATTTCGCCAGTTATGTTTAAGTCCCATGTAATAGAGGGCTAGCCTATTGACATCAATCGGACACAAATCCAGACTCCGGGTTGCTACTGAGTATACAATAAATATTTTTACCTAACATCAAATACCAACGCAAGGCTGTAGTCATTATAATATGGATGAGCCTTAATATTGACGCTACCAACAAGAAATAAGGTTTTATAACCGGAATAGAAACGTATAATATGCACAATTAATTTAAAGTTATGCTAAGTTATGTAATGCAGAATGGCGCTAACACCTAAATATTTCAATTATCTGGTTGACTAAGAAGCTTCTTGCAGTTATTTTTGCAAATAATTAATTACTCATGTATGGTTCTTGGTATTTAAAACGCCATGCGCCACTCCCTACAACTGCAACTAGGGGATAAGATGACGTGGACGGCCGCCTGTAGTCTAATTAGAGCTAAGTGATTTATTAGTGTGTGTAAGCGCGGAAGCTAAGGGAATAAAGTACTCCTATAGCCTAATTTCTTTTGCTATGTTTAGAAGCAAAACCGATTTCGATTCCACGTATTCATAGCAATCATAGCTAACGTGTTATAGCATAAGCTATGTTATGTAATAAATTGTTTATAGCTTCTAAAAGTTAATTTATATGGTTATTTCCCGTGTGACATGTCATTCAATAAGCATTCCAATAATTTCCGAGGACGACTAAAGGATAAACTATGTATTATTCTTTGATTTAGATGTGTATAAGTCCATACACGACATTCTATCATAGATACATACATAATGAACGGGTTAGAAGGGAAAGGATCCCTTTAGAATTTCTACCATTGAATAGTTTTATTTGAGAATTCAATCTCAAATTGGAGAACATTGTGCGCTTCTTAGTTGCACCTGACCTTGCCGACAGACATCGACCAGATAATGAAGTTATGATTAATCGATTACTAATGACCTCAGGCAAGCAAGGGTTTATTGGGACTCAGCTGTTCGTCTTATATCATCGGGAGAATATAATTGGATGACGAAGTTTTTTCTGTATCTTGTTGTAGTACGCTGTCCAAAAGCAGTTTGGTTATCGCAGTTCCAAGTTTGTCCACACGCTATACTTTGTTCTTGTTCAACATTCCAACAAGAGGCAATTGTCATTGCCCGTTAACCATTGACGCAAATCTCAGTAGGCGGACGTTAATTTAACTCGAAGTTTAATTCGATCATTCATTGCTCTGTCCATTAATACTCTTACATTCATAATTTTTACTACCAAGGTAGGAAATATCGTTTAAACGAGGGTATAAGAGTAACCGGGAGAATAATTTTATTGAGCGCACCTCAGCTGTTGAATACTCCTCTATGGCGTATTTTCCAAACAACAAAGACCTCTTCTTGACTTTTACAAAATCTTTAGATTATTTTATGGTAAAGGTCATGCTTTTATTTGTCAGAGTTAAAATGTTACTCAACCCACACCTTTAATGCCCACCACCAAGTTACCCTTTTAGTGAGAATGGAGACAGCTGGGAGAAATCTAGTCAGGCATGATTGAAAGAGCATTGTAAAAACAAAACAAAAGATTGTTTAATAGTTTTCTAGATACAGATTCTAACACGGTGTTGTTGCTGGCGACAGGTGCGGTAGGCGAGCACGCAGCGTTTCCGTCGCGTTGGGCCGCTTCCTGTCGTCCGCTGTTCAGCCCACAATTGTGATGCTAATAACGCTCCCATTATGTCCATCACAGACCTATAAGAGGTATATCCAACAGTCACGAGCACGACAGCCCATTATTGACGCCCATTCAATATCCTTCGCATACGTTAGCTTTTGTGACTGAACAGTTAATCGACGCACACATTATTGGAATATTGCAGGAATAACATAGAAATTAAGATCATTATTTATTTAATAACCGTTCACTACGTTTTAAAATAGGTACTTTACGAAAGTTATGTTATTATACTTATTATTTTATGGGCCAATATGTTGAGGAAAAGGCTGTTTCATGATCATGATGACGATCAGCTCATTGACTTTCTACAATATTTATCAGAATTTAGGGATTGAATAAACATATAGCCCCATCCTTAGTATTTATTATCTGAGCCATACTACCAACAATCAAAATTAAGATATGCCCACCACCGGCTACCAGAATGACGGTAATAGTGTGCCGATTTGCCACTTTCACATTAAATATGGGCCATTGGGTGAGCTGCAAGCCTAGCAGGTTGGTATCACGCAGCCGCGTGGCGCGGGGGAGCGGGGCAGGCGGCGGCTTGGCATCGATCCGATGACTCATCGCGGCCCATTCATCCGCCGCACTCAATGAACCCGTCGTACCCTCCACGTCTCTGACACCCCTTCCCCCCATTTTCCACGCTCGTCCTCGGTAGCAAGGACTCCATAAAACTCGCCCCTCACCGCGCAAACCCAATCCTTCAGCCTGCTACACCCACACAATATAACCGTGATCGCTTCGCACACATTTAGCACCCACTCCTGACCGCCCACTGTTAGCCATACAACAAACAGTCTACCTTAAATGTTACTTTGATGTAATTTGAACTTATTATAATTTAACAAGGTTTGAGGCACAGCAGGTGGAGATATTGGACAGGATAAAAATGATGTAAATACGGTAAAGTCTTAAACAAGATATGGAAATACGCATGATATACAAGGCAGGATCATGCATAGCAGTGGTAGCGGCTCGCGGGGAGGCACTGGCGATGGCGTGGCGTGGGAGGCAGGTGCGGACTGCGGGGAGGCCTTGGCCCGGCGGCGGCCCGCGTCCTTCCAGCCACGTTTATCAACAACCTTGTGCGATTTTAACCACTTAATACATCATTATGCAGATCTGTGTACTATTCCACACACAATTTTCTTTTCGATTAGGCAAGTCGTCAGTGCTATTTCAGCAGTGACCAATATAATATATGGCACCTATTTGCATTGCTTACAGATTGGTGGCACGAGTGTTTGGGCTTTATGAACATCCATAAAGCCAATGGAAATGCATCCTGGATATTTAAAAATTGAAGTTATTCTGTCACAACTTTTCTGTTATAACAGGCGCTGTTGATTCATGCCTGGGGAATATTAAACGAGCCAATTGTAAAATGCATAGTATTAATACAATAACAATGAAGATTAGATTGCCCAGACAGCCGACATCTTCACGATAATTGAGTAAGAGATCCAACTGGCGATGGCGTCTGCAAATTCTGCTAAATTAACCAAAATAAACTTCAAGTTGATAACTTCTTCTCATGCAATTAGAACAGCGTCGCATAAGAGGTAGGTATAAACTATGCCATCGAACACCTCTATTGTAGAGTAGAGATTGTAGAGTTCTGTGAACACCTTGTTTCTTAATCAGCTTTTTTGTATCATGAATGCATTGCACCAAAACATAGTTCGTAAATAGGTTGAAATGAAAGCAAATGTCATTGATAATATGTGGGCATCTTTAAATAGACTTTAATCAAGCCTGTTGGAACAATTTAAACCAATTTACAAAGGTTGGTGGGCGACTTATAAATATGATTGCACATCGGCCTCTATTGACTGTTCTTCGAGTTGGGTCAATTAAATCCATTCACAATGATCGTGACAAACAATTCTTGTTAAATGAATGACATAAACATTTTAACCTTCTGGCATCGCAGTCAACAGCCTACAAATACGGCCTGAGTGAGTCTATAAAAAGATTACCACAACACTTTCTGGGAACCATGTCCTTGTTACCTGTTCACTAGACAGGAAAGGATCCTGTCTGTTAATGGTTAAATTTAGAACTTTGTGTTAAGAAAACAATAGAGAAATAACGCCGTAATAAATAAATAAATAATAACGTTCGACCAGATTCTGGGAATGTAGCAGATTGACGTCACTCCTAACGATTTGATTCAGGTTCTTAGAATCGACGGAATGGGAGTTTTGGATTTCAAGGCGATATCACGAAAATAGATATTCGGCTTGTACTTAAAAAAGTGTATCTGTACTACCTATAAACTTCACAAAATAGCCCACGCGTTTATGTATGAGAAGACGCCTATGTTAGGATTTGGAAATGAATAGCAAATCAATCCTATTTTTAGTAACAATGAATCGACTGTGGGATTTAACGCCACTCTGGGTCTATAGGTCTAGAGTTACCTAGTCAACGTAAAACAATTCGATCAGTACAAAAACAAGATCAAACTCTTCCTCAAGCGAAGACGAAGTCCACGAGCAACGGACACAAAGCCGCAAGCAAAGGTTATACTTGTAATCCTTTAATTATTACTTCATTATTCATGTTATATTTTAGTTTAGATGATGTCTCGTCAAGGAATGAGGAATTACATTATTTTGTGGTTGGTCAACAATGTCCCTTGTTAGCTACCGCATAATGTTTAATTTCCTGTTCATTAATTGAGGTACCTAGGTGGGTTTACTTGCCAGCGTAGTAAATGATAAATGATATTTGAATTATAAATGGTCAGGACATGTTGCACTAATTGACTGTCGGCTCGATTTCAAGCCGATAATGAGTGTGGCGCCGTCGTCGGCTGCCCGCCAGATAGTGCTCCTGATAATCATATCAGTATTAAACAGAGTTACAACGCGCTGCACCCCGACCATACATCGCATGTTATATTTTCCACAGTTGCTATAATGTTCACTTGTGGGCTGATACCTAATTTATGAACCATATTCAAATGTACACGAGCGTTAACAAATTGGTGACCTTTACGTGCTTTTACGGCGTAACAAGTTACCTATTTTTATATTCAGAGTCACTGTAGCTGAACCAGACATAAATAAAATCAGAATACAATACGTAGCACAAAATAGTAATCCGCGGATTGGACATTACATCAACACAAAAAAACTGTCAATGCCAATGTTACGCCTTCCGATGTAGGTACCTACTTGTTATACACACTGAGTTCCATTCAAAGTTTTACGCTTTACATTTATCAATGATTATACTTTTGATTAATATTGTCTACTCGCTTATAACAGCGGGCGTCCTTAGAGAATATGTTTTTATATTCAGCATACTCAAAGTATTATGCTCATGTTAATTCTAATTGGTAAAAGCTCAAAGCCTAGGTAAGTAATTGTTTCCATGCGGTTGGGATTATTCCCCTTTATGAGATCTTGCATCCCTTTCCCATTTGCTTTTCCTCTATGATGCCATATTAGTATCATATAATATTAGCATGAGCAATTCAGTCAGACCAGATGCACGCAATTTCCTCTACGATTTTAAATGTTAAGTCCCAAAGAGTTTACATTCAAAGCAGAGCTCACAACATCCTGTTGTTCGCAAGCACGTGCCATTTATTTTACGATCGAGCTGCTTCGTACTCAGACATTTCAATTGGGCAATTCAATGTCCAATATAGATCAATGGAATATCTCATTTACAATTAATGCCGTCGTCGCTGAATTTATTCATTTGCTTCCGGTGTTTCGATGATCCCATCTATTAGCTACTTTTAGTATTTTGAGTTGCGAGAGTAAAAATTTAAACATTATTGGACAATCTGGGCGTTTTAGAAAATCGTCATGACTTTTTTTATTGTATAATGTATCACCCCGTTCTGGGCCAATACTGTTCAAAACTGAGTTGGTGCTTTTCATTGAGCAAGGCTAGTATTTTATTAAACATATTTTACACACACATTTTATACCAACCTGCATAGTTTACACGCAAAGTTGAAATTGACAGGACGTGAGTGAAACGGGAACTTATTAATAAAATTGCGGCGCTCTTCCCTCGGACGAAGACCGAAGCAGTAGCTCCACACATCCGCCCTGTTTGATCATCGAGTCTATATCTAATAAATTATTGCGATCCTCTTAAGTTTCTTACTGTAGATGTTGAAACTGAGAAATATTTGATGATTGAGTCATCAAAATGAGTGGAATAGTCGTAATAAAGCTATCTCAATATTTGTTCTCAATGTGTGGACACATTTGTAAGATGTATTTGTATGACATCGAGGTGGTGTTAAGGGCTAGCATTAATTCCCCATTTTTTGTAAAGATTATGAAGATTCGATATAATGTAGTGCACTGTGACATCACACTAGATAGAAACAATGACTTTAGGGACGGTCGTTGTAACTTGGACTCAGGAACTACACAAATAAATTTCATTTATGCAACCCATCGTTATTTTCATCTAGGTACCTATACTAATAATTTTCAGAGGTAAAAATGTAGGATCTACTGAACCGATTTTGTACTGAAATTTTTTAACCAATAGAATGCCACATTAATTGTGTCTCAGCGCCATATGAGAAGATTGAGAAGACCAGGGTCCGTACCAGTTTGGTTTTAGTTTTATGGAGATGTCTGAGTGTCATAGGCTTTATTTATTTACAAAACTAAGAAGGTATGGGGAGGATGTTACAAGCAGGAATGCACGCGGACGAAGTGCTAGTTGTACAATAAATTACACAGCAATAAATGGAGCACTAAACTGTATTCATTTACCAGTCCAGAAAATAACGTAGCGTTGGTACAAACAAGCGCATTCGAGACTGTGCGGCGATTATAATCTTTAGAACGTCTCGCATTGAGGAGCACAATAAGTAGTCGACTTCCTCTCCCACGTTTGGAGAAGCGGATGCCTCGACTTGCGAGCTCCGGTATGCCTCTTACGCCCCTCACACATTTTAAACTAAAACAGATTGAATCGAAGACGTTTCGTCGCATCAGATAGTAGTATTAAATAACTACCGGTTTTGGTCCAAGTGTATATAGAACTTCTTCTATACTGTGCTGTGTTGCACAATACATTGATCAAATTGATCTTGATAATTGGATTAATGCTTAGTAGTTGCGGAAGCCTAGAGCTCGAGACAATGCCAATGCACCTTTTCAGTACCTACCTGCAGGGTGCCAAAGTGACCCTATTTCTAGGCATTTGTGTCCCTCCGTCTGTCTCTCTGTCAGCAGGTTTATCTCATATACAGTATCTAATAGGCCGACAGTTAACTTTACTTTTTTGTCCCAATAATTAATTTTATTTCAGCGTATAATTCTGACTTGGCCGGTTTATTTTATTGAAGAATCTTGGCAGTGAAACCGTAGGCGTAGAAGTTTGTGCAGTTAGGGTCATTAAAAAAAATATTCAACACTTTTGCGTGATGGCTATTTCATCAATCGTGTAGGTAAGTCGCTTTCAAATTCAAAGATATATAGATATATCGAGTAGTTTTTTGTCAATGAATGTTATGAAACGGCTCCTCGGCGTGGCAACCGGTATTACGTGTTACCACTACCTAAGTTAGGTAATAATTTACTGAATGAATGCCGTCGTGAGAATAATAACATAGGTACCTACGTATTTGTAATTCATCAGTATTTGAACTGTAATTGGGGTGTATGGGGTCCGTTTACATCTTAAGGACCCAAGCCAACCTTACCTGCTAGCGGTGCACCCTGCTGTCCAACGGACGAGGCTCTGGCGAACTTGGTTTCCCTCTTGTAGGGTTGTGGGGGTCAGACGGCTGGTCGCCCGACGTAAAGCCAACTTCAGTCAAATACTTTTATGGACAGGGACAAGTTAAGGAAGGGTACTCGGGCTAGGGCGTCGCCGCACAACGACGCGCAGGCACATCGCCCTAAACCTGCGATAAGTGGGCTAGGGCTACCGTGTCAAGTACGAGCACGGCTAAAGAAGTTAGTACCCAAAAGAAAGTTCCGCTTTGCCACCTGGAACATTGGCTCCCTAACCGGACGTTGCAGAGAACTCGCGGACGTACTTGCGAAGCGTCGGGTCCAGTGCGCCTTCCTTCAGGAGACACGCTGGAAGGGGAATAAGTCCCGCGACATCGGGCAGGGGTACCGGCTAATGTACACCGGATCACCATCGGGCAGGAACGGAGTGGCCGTAGTGCTGTCTAAGGATCTTCAGGATGGACTCCTTGAAGTAGATCGATACAGCGACCGGTTGATGCGAGTTAAGGTGCTGATTGAAGGGTCGGTAACGAACCTAATCAGCGCCTATGCCCCTCAAACTGGCTGCTGTGAGTCTGAAAAGGAGGCATTCTGGGATGAGTTCGAAGATGTTTTACGCGCTATTCCGAATTCTGAAGGTGTTTTGGTTGGGGGGGATCTCAACGGTCACGTAGGTCAGTCTGCTGGAGAGCACGGACGTGTTCACGGTGGTTTTGGTTATGGTCAACTAAATGCAGAGGGAGTCAGCATACTCAGGACCTGCGCTGTGTCTGACCTAGCCATCGCGAACACATTCTTTCAGAAGAAGCCCCAGCATCTTATTACGTACCGTAGTGGTGCCTACTCAACCCAAATAGACTACCTGCTGGTGCGACGGTGCCACATTGGCAAGGTTACCAACTGCAAAGTCATCCCAGGCGAAAGCCTAACGGCTCAACACCGCCTCCTTGTCCTGGACTTTGCGGTCGTGCCAACAAAGAAAGTAATCGAGAAACGCAAACCCCGCACCAAGTGGTGGTTGCTTAATGGTCCTAAACAGTCGGACTTCATCGCGGAAGTCGAGCATCTCGAGGTTAGTGCTCCGCATGAGTCCGCTCAAGTGATCTGGAGTAGAATCCATTCAGCAATCACCGCTGCGGGTAAGCGCGTCCTTGGCACTTCTCGTGGTGGCCGCACCATAGACAAGGAGACGTGGTGGTGGGATGACGGGGTGCAGGGGGCGACTCGGAAGAAGAAGGGGTTATTTAAACAATGGCAAGAGTCCAACTCTCCGTATGACAGGGAAGCATATGGAGCGGCTAAGCGCGCTTGCAAAAAAGCTGTAGCCAGAGCTCGCAGCAAAAGTCTGTTGCCCTTATACGACAAGCTAGAAACTGCGGAGGGGCAAAAGCTTATTTTTAAGCTGGCGAGTGCCCGGGAAAAAGCTACACGAGACATTAGCAAATGTCTCTGTGTAAGGGACGCCCAGGGTAAGCTGCTCTACGATGCACCCCTTGTTAAGGAGAGATGGTGCACATACTTTGCGGAGCTGTCTAACAAACAGCATCCCCATAACCTTCCTCCCGAACCGCCTGCTAACCTTGGACTTATTTCCCCTATTTCCCCCAACGAAACCCGCATTGCTCTTTGCCGCATGAAGAACCGGAAATCGATCGGACCTGATAATGTGCCAATTGAAGTGTGGAAGGCGATGGGCCCACATGGTGTGGACCTTCTGACGGATCTTTTTAACCGCATCCTGATCACCAAGGAAATGCCGAACCAGTGGCGATATAGCCTCATTATTCCTGTTTTCAAAGGCAAAGGTAGCGTACAGGATTGTAGTAACTACCGCGGTATCAAAATCATGTGCCACACCATGAAGCTCTTCGAGCGCATCATTGACACACGGCTCCGTAGCGAGTGCACTGTCTCTGAGTGTCAATATGGCTTCCGGGCGGGTAACAGTACCATGGACGCAGTGTTTGCCTTACGGACTCTGGCTGAGGCTTACAGAGAGAGAAGGAGAGCTCTGCATATGGCCTTTTTAGACCTGCAGAAGGCCTTCGACTGTATACCTCGGCAATCCATTTGGTGGGCACTTCGCTTCAAGGGCGTTCCCGAAGTCTATATTGACATTATCAGAGACATGTACCGCGATTCCGTGTCCTCTGTCCAGACCGCTGTTGGCGAATCCAATGGCTATCCAATATCTGTTGGCGTTCACCAAGGCTCGGCTCTTAGCCCGTTCTTGTTTAACGTAGTGCTCGATGTAGTTACGGCAAACATCCAAGATCAGCCTCCATGGCTAATGATGTATGCCGATGACATTGCCCTCGTAAATCAGAACATATCACATCTTGAGCGCAAAGTCAATATTTGGAAGGATACGCTGGAAAACGGTGGTCTGAGACTAAATGTGGCGAAGACTGAGTACATGTCCTATGGCAGCACGGATTCAAATACCATCCGAATAGGTTCGGACCTGATCTCTAAGTCCGATAAGTTCAGGTACCTTGGATCCGTGCTGCACGAGTCTGGCAACGTGGATTACGATGTCCAAGCACGTATAGGCGCAGCTTGGGCGAAGTGGCGCGAGGTAACGGGCGTTGTATGCGACCGCAAAATGCCTCCGAAGCTCAAGGGGCAGATATATAAATGCATCATACGGCCTGTCCTCCTGTACGGCGGCGAATGTTGGCCAGCATTAAGTAGACACACCCAGGAACTCCGCGTCACGGAGATGAAGATGCTTAGGTGGATGAGCGGCGTAACGCGATCCGATCGCATACGCAACTCATTCATCCGGGGTAGCCTTGGTGTCCGCGACGTGGGAGAAAAACTACAAGAGTGTCGTCTCCGATGGTATGGACACATCATGCGCCGCCCTATCGAGTACGTTGGTCAGAGATGCATGTATATGGCTGTCCTTGGGGCTAGGCCCCGTGGTCGCCCTCGCAAACGCTGGCTGGACGTCGTCAAGTCCGACATGAGAGCCAATGGCCTGACCGAAAAGGATGTTGAAGATCGGGCAAAGTGGAAGAAGCTCAGTCGGAAGGCGGACCCTGGCAATAGCCGGGATTAACGCCAGGTGGAAGAAGAAGAGTATTTGAACTGTAATATGACAAAACCTCATTTTATTAATTTCGTACCTACCTAATCCCAAATCTATAGACCTAGTCAGAATCACGCGGCGTTGTAGTCCGAATTGCCGAAAGTCATCGAACGACACGTTGGTTGCAATAAAGTGGGTAGGAAGGAACGCACTTAGTACTTTCTTTCACATTTTTTTTTATCAGGTCGTCGGTGTTATTTCCGGAAGGTCCCATTTGTTCTATGGAACATGACGTAAAAGAACATATTGAGAAAATATTGTCCATATTTTGTATTGTACGATAGAACAGTTTGTACTTTTTGTCTCAAATTGTTCCATAGAACAAACTATATTTATTTTGTTATTTTATTTTGTTGCTTTTATTTTTCAAAACAAAAATATTATGTAGCGAGTAGTTTATTTTTTTTGATAGTGAACTGTACCTAGTATAACGTCAGTGATTATTGTCATTCACGTCTTATATACCTATCTCATGAAATATATTCTCATCATCATGGAAGAATTTGGGAAAACCAATTCCCATTTAGTTCTGTGCATTTACAGACAAATAAAAACAGAGCAAAAGCTAGTATGTAGTTCTATAGTGCAAATAGGGACAATGTTTTTTCAATTTGTTCTATTACGTCATGTTCCATAGAACAAATGGGACCTACCGGTTATTTCTTTGTGACAGAACAACAAAAATGTACACCAGTACAATTGACAGTTTATTAAGCTTATGTGGACAAAGGGTGGGCAGGGAACTCTGTTACTAACCCTATGGTTTGATATCACAGGGCTGTGTTATTTTATTGTAGGTAATGTGTAGCAAGCTGTTCTTTTTTTTTTACAAAACATAAATTATGAATTCAAGTGTATAAGGGGGGTATAGAAACCTAAGCACACAAGTCTAACATACCCTTTACTGTTTTTTTTAATCTATCAATTTCGTTTAAACCTTAATCTAGATCACCTTCACTCATAATTAAATAACATCTTGTAGTTAATTGAGGCCCGGCTGCTAAAGTTAGGTACATTCTATTATTAGTTATTACATATGTGGCTAATGATGAATTGCCATCATCATCTCCCTAACCATTTCACCCAGTTTGACTCCTCCATCTTGGTATGACTGCTTGTAAGACTTGCCGGTATGGTATCTGTCTACCCAGTAGAGGTAGAAGATGATGAAGAATGATAGCCTGGACGGAGCAATAACTAACTTTCTAGGGCATGGAGGAATGCTGATAATTCTGCAGGGTCACCCATCACTAGACTGTCACAGCCAAGCATGACCTTACTTTTAATTGCCAAAGTGGCTTATTAACTAGTCAATTACCGCAATCCAGACACAATTAAATTACTATTGTTTGCGGACGCCGGTGTCCATGCGGAGCCTGATTAGTTAAGGCATGCTAACAACACATACCAACAATAATATAAACTAATATTCTTACATTAGATCTGTGACAATAAGATTACTCATTGTTAATCAATGTTTTGTAACACTGGAAGCTCTATTATAGTACTTTAATATAAATAAAGATTTATCCAGTTTGTGATGATTGACACTGTTTCTATTTTTATGTCTGCCTGTAGTTAGTCATCAAATTTCAACATAGGAACTGTTTTATATGTTTTGGCCATTAAGGATTGCATTTATTACGAGACTATTGGGAAGACTTGTGACCCTTCTTTTGGAAGATACCTCTTTTCCAGTACATATCAAATAGATTTTTGTGCATTGTCATAAAGATCAGACAGAGAAATGAGAGCGGAAGTCAGATAGGCAGTCTACAAGTGAAACACCCATTAGTTGTATCTGGTTAAACAGGAAGCAGACCCTATCTTCTGGGAGTCAGATGTAAGCTAATAAATTGTTTCTCAGGCAGATTGAAGGCTGGAGAAGTTACTTAGCATAAAGATGTGATGTTTACAGTGTAAACATGTTTTATCCACAATCTTTAGCCTGAATAATGGTAGGTACCATAGTGATGGATTATGAATCATTTTATGCTGGGCTAGATTGAGAGATACTCTCTAGTGCACTAGAAAACTGAAGGCTGCGCCCACGATGCTACAATGCGCGCAGGGCACTCTGGCCACTAATGTAATTAAGTAATACATGGTGTCACACATACCTTCAAGGCAGACGACCTGCACGCCATCTTGCTTTAGCCTCCGCAGCAGGATTCCATGCACCGAATCCGGGTCCCGCGGAGCTCCGTCCCCGTACAGTACGAATATCCCCCGAGTGCGGCAATGCGTGATCCTAGCTTTCAGCTCCTTACACTGCACTGTCGACACTACCTCGATCTTGCCCGCCGCCAACCGCCGCAGCATTATGCTCGGTATGGAAAAGTTAACTGCGGAACGGATGTGAGCTATCGAGTAGTCATTGGAACCGCGACAATCTATCAGCACAATATCCCTCTCGTCGGAGCGCAACTTCGCCAACAACCACTCCTTCGACACCAGTTCGCACTCGCATTCAGAATCCGTAGGCATGTTGTAATTACAACGTTCTATTATGTTTACACGAGCCCTTTGCGACTTACAATCGCCTGTTGCACTAAAACATGTATGTCTCATAAATTGAGTTCATAATCACCAACATTATTATTAACACTAGCTATTAGCAAATCCGAACAAACTAAATCTAATAAAAACTAAAGAAAGCCATTTAGATTAAACACAACAGTAATGTAACGATCAACGAGAGCGAGCCAGGCGCCAGGTAATGCGCTGTGGACTGTGGAGTCTGTGGCCCGACGGCGAGCGAGCGAAGCAAAACGCAACAACGACAGAAACCGAACCAGACCGACGGTCGACGGAATGGAACGAACTATTTCCAGTGTTGCCAACTAGATGTTAGGGTTTCGGGCTTTCGGGTCGCAATATATCTAAAAAAAGGCCAGATTGAGCCAACTACATTTTTCACACCATAAAAAGATGTTTTTTTTCACACACTTTTTTTGATGTTTTTTGTTTTACTTGTTTTTATATACTAATTTAATATTAGTGAGTTAGTGAAATGAAATTTGAACTTACTACAAACTTTTCTAAACTTATCTCTATACAGATTGGTACAGTGACAGCAATGTGGCGGCTATTTTACTTATTTTATTAGTTTACACCTTAAATCTACAAAGAAAGGTGGTTTGTTGGTCTGAGCTATAAACATGCAAGTACCACGAAAACTTTGATAACGCAGTGCCTATGCATTTATAATTTAAGTCAGTCTGCCCGTCCGTCGAAGCACATACAATAGTATGCATAACCAGAAAACTGGGTTTACAAGCTTGGCAAAAAAAGAGTAGAAAAAAATGGAGGCGCCGCTGTACTCTTCGTATGGCAACCCGTGGCAACCGCATAGCGTACCAACCTGATACTTAGCTGTTTTTTAGACAAATTAATCTAATAATGTATTGTTTTTTTAAATCAATAAGTAATCACTTTCTATCGTGTCAATTAGAGACACAATAGAAAGACAATGACAGCGTGGACACCGGTGTCCTCTTATGGTGTAATGAATTAATTGAACAAGGACGTGTTCTCGACACGCAACTGATTACTTACCTAAAAATAACAAATTAGGTAAATACTCCTGAGTTCACAACATTGTTTAGGAATTATATAAAAAGAAAACATTACATTGTATATATATATATATTATACATGAACCAGCTGATCCTTGAGCTCAGCAGCACCAATGTTGGATGTCATATTGACGGGGTGTGCATTAACAATATTAGCTATGCGGACGACATGGTGTTGCTGAGCCCATCAATCGGTGCTTTGAGGCGACTGATCGCTATTTGCGAAAAATATGCGGTGAAACATGGGCTTAAATATAATGTCGTTAAGAGCGAACTAATGGTTTTTAAAGCTGGTAGTCTGACATATCCATGTATCCCAGACGTAGCACTTTGTGGAGAACCACTGCGAAGGGTGGACAAATTTAAATATCTAGGCCACTGGGTCACTGAAGACCTTAAAGATAATTGTGACATTGAAAGGGAACGTAGGTCGCTGGCTGTCCGTTGTAACATGCTGGCCCGCAGGTTTGCACGTTGTACGAAGCCAGTTAAAGTAACGCTTTTCAAAGCTTACTGTCAATCGTTCTACACGTGCAGCCTGTGGGTCAACTTCACGCAGAGGGCATACAGCGACCTACGCGTTCAATATAATAATGCACTGAGAGTGCTGCTGCGGCTGCCGTGGCGATGAAGTGCGTCAGGGATGTTTGCAGATAATAATATTGATGGTTTTGCCGCTATTATTAGGAAAAGGTGTGCGTCCCTGATGTCTCGTGTTCGCGGCGGCACCAACAGCATTTCAGTGTGTTCGTAGATCGGTGGGATTCCCCGATGTTGCGGAGGTGGATGCGGCTCCATGCCGAAATCTAATTGTATATTTTTATGTGTCTGTAACCTACTAACACTAGAATTTAAGTTAAAATTGTTACTAACCCTATGGACTCATCATCTGCCTAGCCTTTTCCCAACTATGTTGGGGTCGGCTTCCAGTTTAACCGGATGCAGCTGAATACCAGTGTTTTACATGGAGCGACTGCCTGTCTGACCTCCACAACCCAGTAACTGGGTAACATGATACCCCTTGGTTAAACTGGTTGTCAGACTTTCGGGCTTCTGACTACAAGTAACGACTGTCAAAGATCTACAAATGACAGCCGGGACCAACGGCTTAACGTGCTTTCCGAGGCACGGAGGAGTCTTGGTATGTAATAAATGGTCACCCATCCACGGACCGACCTCGTCAAGCGTAGCTTAACCTTCGATCGACCCATGCGGCTGTTATAATTTAGCCACAAGCTCCTAACCCTATGGACTCCGGTCTGAAATAAAAATATTCTATTCTATTCTATTGTATAACATAATTTCTATATTTTATTCTAGTAAATCTTCCTCTCAATATTCCACCCCGAACACGTAGGCCGTAAACTCATCTGAGTCATGTTCGGGTTCAGAGGTGATGCTGCTATCATCTTCTAGATTTATTACTAATCGTTCTATTTCCTCGTTCATAGTTTTTTTTTTCAGTAATCCTTTTCTATTTTTATTACATGTTAGCACGAGCTCTTCCAATCCTCCTTAATAGGCTTGGAATGCACGTTCAGCTGCTTCCTGTAAAAACGAAATATTTCATTTATCCCTAACAATATTAAAAGTAAAACATTTTTATCACATACTGTTAATGAGCCGGATGTAGAAAATACCCTTTTGTTTATCTCCTTCCAGGACGTTTTTACTTAGAACGATAACAGATTTCCCTGAATTAAATAATAGATTTAGACTATGGCACGACCATTTCTTTTACATTTCTAATGCAAACACTAAAACAAATCATTCTCTCCCTTGATATCGCACTTAAAGTATAATTTACGTAGAAATTGAATTTTCATTCAGTTAAAAGTCAAGTCACCAAAGTATCAATTTATCTCAGCGCGCTATTCCAGAGTAATGCAGAAAAAATGTAAACATAACCTATGTGCTCGACATTTATTGTTTCAAACTAGTTATTCCTTATACAAGCAAATTAATATAGCTTTGTATTCATCAATTAACACTTGATTTAACTAAAATCAACAAAACAAATTCACACCTGTATTATCAGCGGTTCTTTAGTAAACATTGTTTAGTTCAGAATGAATAGTTTGGGCCTCATGTCGCCAGACATCGCCGGTACACCTTGTAAATAACCTCCCTGCCAGCACTCCGAATGGTTTTATTAATTATTCTTCACTTTTTACGTTTAAATATAATTAATCAACGTTTGGTGGTCGAAACTAAAATTTTACGAAATCGTGAACTTTGTTTATTATGAGATGTCATTATTTTGGAAATGTTGCCAACAGACAAAAGATTAGTTCCGTTTCTACTCTTTTTTGCCATACAGCTTGGCAAAAAAGAGTAGAAAATAATGGAGGCGCCACTGTGCTCTTCGTATGGCAACCCGTGGCAACTGCATAGCGTACCAACCTAGTCTTGATACTTAGCTGTTTTTTAGACAAATTAATCTAATTATGTATTATTTTTTTAAATCAGTAAGTAATCACTTTCAATCGTGTCAATTAGAGACACAATAGAAAGACTGACAGCGTGGACACCGGTGCCCTCTTGGGGTGTACTGAATTAATTTAACAAGGACGTGTTCTTGACACGCAGTTGACTTACCTAAAAATAACAAATTGGGTAAATACTCCTGAGTTCACAACATTGTTTAGGAATTGTAAAAAAAGAAAACATTAAAATTGTATAACATCATTTCTATATTTTATTCTAGTAAATCTTCCTCTAAATATTCTACCCCGAACACGTAGGCCGCAAACTCATCTGAGTCATTTTCGGGTTCAGAGGTGATGCTGCTATCATCTTTTAGATTTATTACTAATCACTCTATTTCCTCGTTCATAGTTATTTTTTTTCCAGTAATCCTTTTCTATTTTTATTACATGTTAGCACGAGTTCTTCCAATCCTCCTCGGTAATAGCTTGGAATGCACGTTCAGCTGCTTCCTGTAAAGACGAAATGTTTCATTTATCCCCAACAATACTAAAAGTAAAACATTTTTATCACATACTGTTAATAAGCCGGATGTAGAAAATACCCTTTTGTTTATCTCCTTCCAGCACGATTTTGCTTAGAACGATAACAGATTTCCCTGAATTAAATAATAGATTTAGACTATGGCACGACAATTTCTTTTACATTTCTAATGCCAACGCTAGAACAAATAATTCGCTCCCTTGATATCGCACTTAAAGTATAATTTGCGTAGAAATTGAATTTTCGTTCAGTTAAAAGTCAAGTCACCAAAGTATCAATTTATCTCAGCGCGCTATACCAGAGTAATACAGAAAAAATGTAAACATAACCTATGCGCTCGACATTTATTGTTTCAAATTTCTAGTTATTCCTTATGCAAGCAAATTAATATAGCTTTGTATTCATCAATTAACACTTGATTCAACTAAATCAACGAAACAAACTCTTACAGCTTGGCAAAAAAGAGTGTGGAATAAATGAGGTCGCTAGTATCGCGCATGTGGCCACCCTGAATAGTACGACTTAACAGGTTTGACACTTGTTATTTTTTCCCAAAGTTAAGTGGGTGGTTCTGTCTGTCGGATGCTATGCAAACACCATGGAAGGCTTCATAGTCCAGTATTAACACTATTAATAGTGGGCAAATGTACACATTTTTACATGTTATACATAACAACATGTAAAAATGTATACGAAGCATAAGAACTATGTAAGAATGCATATGCATATACTACGATTCTTACATACTTCTTTTGCTTCGTATGCGATCTCTAGTTTCTGCCTACCAGCGTGGGAAAGAGGCGAGAGTTAATATACCTATGTATGTTATAGTGGGCACTGAAGCCTTGCACGAAAGTGATGCATTAGGTATACACAGACAGATAATAATCATGCCCTCGAGAGCAGTCTAACCGTAAGGTTGTTAGGAATTAACGACAATAGTTTGTTTACAGGGATAAGATAATGAAAGAACACTTTTTTTTTAGTTTTATTTTAATACCAAAAAATTAATCAGACGAATCGAACACAGTACCATCAAATATTCGAATCCCGGAAAAGCTCAAATGTTGGCTAGAGCTTCCTGCAACTTCTGAAACACTAGTATTTTCTAATTCTGATAAATCACTGCTACTTTCATCTGTGAAATTTATTACTGTCATGATATTATTATTCTATTTTCATTACAATATCCTTGCATGATTTTTTCCAATCTTAGTAATGTTTGCAAATGCTTGTTCAGCAGCCACCTTTAAAAACAAAAAATAATCATAAACAATGGTTCTAACATAGCAAATTTAAATATGTATAAACTAGGCTACATACCTTTATATATCAATGGATCCAACATTGATTGAAGCAATTTAATGTTTTGCAATGCCCCATATTAATTCAAGTAGATTCACGTCACAATGATAAGGTGGTAACTTTCTTCAAGCGACCTTTGAAGTTTTCCCGGTGTTTAAAAATATCTTATTTTTTACCTTCCATAAACATTTTTCTTACTGTGTTGACAGATTTACCTAAAACAAAAAGATACGGTAACTACTTTATTATTAATTCCCTATTCTTTATCTTCAAGTATCAAATATGGGTATACGAGGCTCTTTAAACTA
The DNA here is from genome assembly GCA_921972225.1 of Euplexia lucipara. Taxonomy (NCBI): domain Eukaryota; kingdom Metazoa; phylum Arthropoda; class Insecta; order Lepidoptera; family Noctuidae; genus Euplexia; species Euplexia lucipara. The sequence goes on along the minus strand of OV179144.1, from coordinate 7,653,498 downwards.
CAAAACATAACCTTAAATTTCAATTTCTGTAAACAAGACAAATAGCTACTTAAATCTGTATATCAACAAAACTACGCATTGAATACATTTAGAAAAACTTATTTAATGTACAATGATTTAATTAGGGTAGATAAATACCTGTCCTAGCGGCAGTTCTTCGATAAACATTCCCGATATCAGACAAAACTTGTCCTGCTTCAGATTTGGCCAAACACCACAAAAAGACGAGGTAAATCACTGCTCTGATACAACTACGAATGGTTTTATTAACTTTTAATCGTTAATTTTGCAACGAAACTTAATAATTTTGTTATATTTATAAAAAACGACGAGGATTTACGCACTTTTGACACATGATGTACTAGCACTAGACAAATAAATCAATGTTGCCACAATCATCCACTTTTAGTTTCAACTGTCACCGCGTCAGACTCTTTTTTGCCAAGCTGTACATACCTGTCTAATCAGCGGTTCTTTGGTAAACATTGTGAAGTTCATAAAGAATAGTTTGGGCCTCATTTTCCGCCAGACATCGCCTGTACACCTTATAAATAACCTCCCTGCCAGCACTCCGAATGGTTTTATTCATTATTCTTCACTTTTTACCTATATTAATCAACGTTTGGTGGTCTAAATTAAAATTTTACGAAATTAAGAACTTTGTTTATTATGAGATGTCATTATTTTGGAAATGTTGCCAACAGACAAAAATTTAGTTCCGTTTCTACACTTTTTTGCCAAGCTGTAGCTTGGTAGTTTTCAATTTATGAATATTTTTGTTCATGAATTTTCTTTTTGATTTCACCGAAATCTGTTTATTTGTAATATTAATAAAGAAATGGAAAATAATTAATCATCTACATAGAAATAAAAAAACCAGCAGATTGGTCCTATTTGTATCAAAACTCATATCTGATTAGGGATTCTCGAAGAATTGAGGGAATTTGTCTCGGGTCGGGTAGTCGATGCAGCGTACTATCGATTTGGTTTACTGTCGATGTAGTATACCGTCGTTTTAGTGTACTAACGATGTAGCGTACCAACGATTTAGGGTACTGTTGATGTAGCGTACCATCGATTTGGGGTACTGTCGATACATTAGCCCGTCGATGGAACGTTTTCGATACAGCGACCATCGATGTAGTGATTGTCGATATTATGAACTAGCCCCACGATTAACACACCTTCACTTACTGCACTCATGTTGGCAAATGAAGAGAAAACTAATTGAATGCAAGAATCGCCTAAGAAATTTTTGTATGTGCTGTTTACACCAAGAAAATTTTGGCAAGCAAAACTTGCGCAAAAGATCAAAATGTTACGTACTGTTTAGACCATTCAGGTAATTTATTGCTTCAATTTTATTGTATGCAACAAACAAGAAACTTGCATCATGTAAATGGCGCTTCGTCTATCCCCAAGTGCTTAGACTATATTATCTAAGCCCAAGTGGCAGCAAATCTGCAAACTTTTTGCAGAGTCGCAGATAATCAACCGAATGGTATGGAATCTTGCATTAACTTTTCTTATTTAGTCGATTTAAGAGAAAATGAAAGTAATCGGATAAGGCCAATCAAAATCGATTAGATTAACTTTTGAAGTTTTGTATTGGATAGGAATATATATAGTTACTTTAAAAGCTTTCATGATTGGGAAAGGTGCACCATCTATTGGATCTCAATAGTGGCTCGCAGAGATGAATGCACTGCTTTCACAAGATGACGTGGTTTTTAATTATTATCAAGACTGTAAGCGGTCAAAACTGATTCCTTTTATGTAGAAATACGGAATACGCAAATTAATAAAATTATTGAATCGACTAAATTTTTGGCAAAAGAGGGCAATGTATCACCACCACATCACTATTATTTCTAGAAATTCAAGAGAAATAAAACCGTGTGGGATGGCGTCGCATGTTACAAATTTTATGTGCTGGAGCCCTAAACATTTTTTCAAATTGTTTCTGTTAAACGATTTCTGTTTGAAAGACTCTCGCGACTTTTGGCACCTAATTTACCAGGTGCCAACACTGTTCAGTGTCAATACATACTGTTGTGACTGTCTGTCAAGTGTCAATGTCACATAGATTTTCGTTGCGATTGATTGCTATTGCCAATGCATTATTACAAATCTGTCCGTAATAAGTGATAAAAATTGGGTTGCTGTCCAGTGCTTTCCACAAAATTAATAATGAATTGAAGAGTTCAAGTTGCAAAGTTTTATGAGAAGTGGAAGTGCATGTCACTGCATTTCAACTAGTGTCTAACTTTGCGCCGAGCGATAGCAAGTTTCAATTCACAAAAGCTTCGTGGTTTTGAATCTCTCTTTCCTTTGAGTTTATAACAAATTCCAATAAGTAAAATACGTTTTGCTAGACGCAATGGAGGACATATACGGCGATTTAGATAACTACGAAGACGTGAATGCTCTACAGGAGGTATTGTGGTTTAGCGCCAAAACAACCTGTCATATTTTATGTCACGAAAATCTAACATAGTACATTGTAATAGATATTTGGATATTTCATAAAATGACGTGATAAAATAAAAAATGTTGGTCAGTGGGGTAGTCTTAGGAGCGCTTATATCGCAAAATATTATAAATCACTACACAGGTTTTCGTTGTTCTTTCAGCTACGTAGTGAAAACAAAGAACTGAAATTGAATCTTGAACTAAAATCAACTGCAATGGAAAAGCTTCAAAAAGTAAGTGTTTTTATTCCGGTTTACATTTTAGTGTGTATCTATGGTGTTAATAATTAAATTGTTTATTTTTATTTCATGCAATGTATTAGCAGCTTTGCTAGACTATTAATCTGGTCTAGTCTAAAAATTAGTCTTTTGGCTGTTACTAACTATTGGCGCTTAACTGTACTAAATAATATTGTAATATGCCAAATAAGTAACAAGGCATATGAATGGATAACACATTGATATTATAGCAAATATTGCAGGATTATGACACTCTTGAGATAGAGTTCAAGAAATTGGAGAATAACTACTCTTCCCTGTTGAAAACTGCTCGGTCGGAAATACAGAGGAAGACTGAAAGGATAACACAGCTTAACACCGAGTTTGTATATGATTTAATTATAGAATATAATAGATTTTTATTATCTTGCCACAAATTACAATATAGAGTTTCATTAGCCTACACATACAATTTTATATTTAATTTGTGGTTCATAGACTAAGTTTTATTTCAAACCTATAAGTCAGGTCACCAGGCCCCCTAACAATTTTTCAAATTTGTTGACAGTTGTTCTGAAGACATTTTGTTTATAGTCACAAACTCACAATATTAATACATAATTTATGCTAATTATTTCTTAAAATGATATAATGATATTATTTCATTCTTGATTGTGGTATTAAATTGAACCATGGGTATATTATTGTTGTACTGGTCACAATGTAAGTTGCAGATAAAAAGTTGTAATCCACACATTTAAATATAGAATCTATTTTTTTTTAGAAAAGACATGATGGTGTTGAATGCTTTAAAGAGCGGGAAATATATAAGACGAAGTTTCAACCAAGGTGTAAGAAATCCAGGTAGAAATGATGAACCAGGAAGAAGGGATAGTAAAAAAAATAAAGATTTTGATAAACCAAAGAATGTTGATACTAAGCAGGACAGGTAAGGAAACAATTAACAAATCTGTTATTTTAGCTTTAATTAAAATTCTCCACCACCACTTCTTTTCTCCCCACTTCTCTGTAGCAAATATGTCAAGCTTACTGTAATGTTAATGGGCAATTAATTGAGCATCATCTTGTGTTAGTGGAAACAGAGCTAGTGAGATGCAGGGCATATTTATCCACATTTCAAAAAAACTCGTGAGGCACTAATCTGCATGGTTTTTACATGATCAGACTAAGATATTGTCTGGACTTTAAAAGAGACTGTGCCTCTGAGTTTCTTTTGGTGTTTCTTCTCAGAGTAGTCAGATAGTGAAACACTGACCACAGTTTGTGCGAACCTATTTACAGAAATAAATACCAATTTCAATTGTTTCTGTTTAGCAATCAGTTTCTATAATTATGATATTTGTTAGTTCAATTTAGTGGTTTTACAACCAACTTCCAACTTAAACACAGTAAAAAGCAGTTTATTGTATGATTTAGACAATGTTTTTGGGCAAGTATATATTACTTTTTAGGTTAGGTATATACCTGTTGACCACTTGATACTGATACACATAAGCTTTTAGAGATAGTAACACCCTAAGTACCTCTTAAATGTATAATTTGCAAGCATTTATGGTATACACTGCAAAGTCTATAAATCTAGTTCAATATTGTTCAAATATAAATAAACTGATCTCAATTTATATCTAGTTATACTTATCCCTAGTTAAATACGGACAATTAATTGCCTAATTATCAATTACTTATTCCTAATTTTATTGTAAATGCTTTATTTTATTCTATTATACATTATTATACCTTGCAAGGTGCATGTTTATGACCAGCTAATTAGACTATTAACCTTTCAATTGTGTCAATTAGAGACACAATAGAAAGAAAATGACAGTGTGGACACCGGTGTCCTCTCAGGGTTTAATGAATTAAAAATATACTTTCCAACATTTACAGTAAAAGAAACTTAAATCATATAAATCTAGTTGGTTCTTCCAGAAGGTAGAAAAATATAAATACTTTTATTAGAAACCAGTTTGATTTTTCTTGACTTTAGATTGTCCTAAGGAGCAGGACCAGCATGTTTCTAAGCATTCTTATCCTCAATATGATCCTCTAATTTTTAATGCTTGCCATCTTTATAAAGTGCACTTTTAATTAAATAATATTTCTCTCCTTCGGTTTTAGTACATCACTAGGTATTTTGTTGTAATACTTACGGCACCAGTCGGGGGTCGCGGAAGTATCTTCCGTTCACGTGACCCCCGGCGCAGGTGTGAGAAGGAACACGGGGTGGTTTTTAGTCAGTAAGAGTCTGACAGACCCCTCCGCCTCCCCGGGCGGGGGACATCCATGAGGATTTTCCACCCCTAAAAAAAAAAAAAAAAGTACCCTGTAACAAAAGTTGTACTTTGGTGCCAAATTTGTAGCATAAAAAAAAAAAATTGTCTACACATTCTCTAACGTTTAATTTTGATCTAAAAATATACAAAAATTAATTAAATGTACAAAGTAAATACTGAGAGATGGTTGAGCTAGGTTATCTTTATTTTTTGTCTATTGCTTAATTTTAATAAATAATTATTTCTTACATTACTACATACATTTACATATTCTACATATTATTTTGCCCCACAAGAGACATTATATGAAGTTCCTGTTGCCGAGTCTAGCGTGATGCCTACTGTTTCATGTATAAATTTCAATTTCCTCCATTCAATATGATGTCACAGTTGCTAATTTTAGAATGTTAAGGTCAATATAAAACTTACATCTGATTTTTTTTATTAAGTACCACATAGCACTGATGGATTTAAAAATGATGTAAATTGATATCAGTACCTATGCTTAGATGGTGGTGAATTATAGGTGACACGTTATTTACATACATAAACTCACAATTCTTTTTTGCATGGGAGTAGGCAGAAAACACTGAGTGCCATCTACTATGATATTTTCATGCTCTTTTTATTTTGTTTACATTCTTACATGATGTCATATACGCATGCATGTTGCGAATACTACTTACTTTACCTTTCATCATGAAAGAACATCACCAAAAAGGTTTATGTATGTCCTTCAAGCTAGGACCCTTAATTAAATCATAGGGTCATCCACAATAATTTAACATGAAAATCACCAAAAAGGTCTATGTATGTCCTTCAAGCTAGGGCCCTTAATTAAATCATAGGGTCATCCACAATAATTTAACATGAAATCACCAAAAAGGTCTATGTATGTCCTTCAAACTAGGGCCCTTAATTAAATCATTTTTTTCAATTCATCCACAAAAATTTATAAATCACAAATTAGTAAAGATCTAAAAATAAGTACATGTTTTCTGTACAAAAGCATAGATATTCATTACCAGGACATTTATAGTAGTAGCCTTTTCTTCTCTCTAATATGTTGGCTAAATTGCTTAAGACTAAAACTTGGCTAGCATATTGCCCAAAAAAGAATATAAGCAAATTCTTAGATTGCTTGGAAACTTCGACTATTATATTATTTAATTATTTGCATTCGTTCTCCGTTATTTCAGACGAGAATCGCCCGTCTTGCCGAATGCTGATTATGGTACTTGTGATAAAAATAAGTCTGACAATGCTTATGGAAAAGTAGAAATAACCAAGAAGAGCGATGTTATTGAAAATATTGCACGCCATAAGACTGATTTTAATGAGGTTCCCATGACATCTGCTGGCAGCATTAGAGATAGAAGGAAATCTGTGCCAGCTGTGAGGTATGACTATCACTAGATGTTTAATTATTCCTTGAAATAGTATTGTGTAACTGAATAACATTAAGTATTTCTATTTTAGCATGCCCATCGAAATGGTTAACAAACCAGAACAAAACTTCCAAACCAAAGATAATAAATCTGATACTTTGCCAACTGATATGTATGACTGGAGATACAAAACTTCTGAAACATCTAGTATAGAAGACCAAGCACGCAATCCTTATGAATATACTCCAAGGGATAACAACAAAGGCAAGTCAAGCAGGAACCATGACAATAGCTTGTATAAAGGTCGGGATAAGTACGAGTTTTCATTGAAATACAGAAAGCAAACTAGTCCAGAGAGAGTACAGAAGAGACAATACCGGGAACAGCCAGGTGACTATCACAGACATGAACGTAGTAGATATCATGGAAGATCCCTGGAGAGTCCCCCACATGAATCTTACAAGCGTCATTCACGCAGGAAACCAGACCACCGATCTGATTATGACAGATGTTCTCGTGATTATGACAAAAATAGATATCACTATGATGAGCATTCAGCCAGATATAGACCAAAAGATATTGAAGAACCTCAGCTTAAAAGACAGAGGACAAATTCATATGGCAACCCAGATGCTCATTTTAAGGAAGATAGGAGGCTTTATTGTAAGAGAGACTCAATGGAGACACAACCTATGCCCGATTTCTCCCCACATGAATATGAAATGCTTCGTTTCTCCTGCCAGTCTCCTGATTTTGAACACACCGACGCAGTTAATGCTGATCCTAAAGGTAAAAAACTAACATAAATCATCAACAGCTTGTATTTCACTCATATTTTACTCTTTAAGTCTCTAACAAAGCGAAGGTAAGATAAATAACTATCATTAAACTTGTTATTGGAATGCCTTTATTTAAATAGTAAGATTGAAGACGTAACTTAGCAAACAAAAAAAAACTGATTATAAAAGCCTACTATTATTGAACTTTTACAGAAATTATGGCTACTGCTGCTACACCTTTAGAAGATCCGCGAGTAACAAGCAAAAGATATGTAATTTTGAAAGAAAATGGCAAAGAGATATTATCTACAGCAGTGGGCAGGAATCTTGATGTGAGGCCTGTTAACAAGGCTGTATGGAATATTAAACCTGTGGACATCCCTGTTGCTTTAGTACATCGTCCGCCACAATGCAGTTCTCTACTTGTAAAGGACATTTATAATAACATTGATAATCCAGTCCAATCTAACTTAGACTTCTCTACGGAATTAGGTGAGGTTCTTGAGACTGATGACGAAACTAGTGTAATTCGAAGTAAACCAAAGGAAATTCAACATGATACTCAAGAATTTGTTATAAGCAAAGAAATAAAAGGAAATCTTTCAAAGCAAGCAAATAACGCTGAATCAATTTCCAAATTAAAATTAGCTGAGTATCGAATTCCGAAAATCGGGCACACTAGTAAAAATACTCATAGGAACATGGATGTTCCTATAATTGAGTTAGACGATAATGTACAACACCATAAAAACGATTATAAAAAAGCTGCACCAGTAGATGGTTTTCCCGAAGAATTATTTACACACAAACATCAAAATAACGAGCGCAAAAAAAATGTTCCGAATGTTGAAAAATACTGTAAAATAGAATGTAATAAAAATATAAAATCAAGAGAGAAAGGCCAGGATCAAAATCGGAAGACAGTTACTAAGATAGCTACAGTTGCTGACGATTTAGAACTAAGCGATGACAATATAGATCATATGGATACTAACAGAAAAGTAACCCTAGACAAATTACAGAATAATTGTGATATACCGCTAAACCATAATGAAGCTAGAACTGATGATTTTGTAAATAATGTAAAAAATAAAACACTCGCTAGTTCTCAAAATACTGACATCGAAAGGACAGTAGAAACTAGTGAAATACAAGATTTTGCTGAGGAGGATAAAACTAAAGAATCGAACAGTACAAAAAAACATAAAACCAAAAAGAAAAAATCGAAATCAAAAGAGATATCTAAAGATGCAGTAGAGATTACTGGTGATGCCATTGATGTTTCTGAAAAGAAGTCGAGATCCAAAAAAGATAGGGAAAGTAAACCTAAAGAAACAAAGGAGATGTTCAGTGATCTGTTTGGTGATAGTAGTAGTTTAATGACTCCAGAGGATTTAGGAATACCTTCATATTTACCCATTTCTGAAGACGCACAAGACGCTGTTGACTTGAAAATCGATCAAATTATTGATTCTGCTCCGCGAATTGATATCAATGAAGTGTCTGGTGATCCCTTGACAGAAGGCAGAGTTCTAGTCGAAGTACAAAAAGAAAAACCACATGAGGAAATCCCCAAAGCAGTTTTACAAAAATCTATTGCAGATGTAGAACATAAAAAAGCAGAAAAAGAAATAAAAAATAAGAAATCATCCATAAGGAATGAAGAAATGATAGACACAAATCAACTTCCATCTCCTATTGTCTATGAAAATTTGAACCCTGGAACAGACTTGAATGATCCTAATGTTGTTAAAACAGTCATTATTTCATCAGGAATACAGCCTGCAATGGCATTTGAAAATAAAATAGAAGGAACGAAACCTTCTACTGATGTCCAAATTAGTGCAATACCAAACACTAAAGATCTCTTTCCAGCTACAAAAGAATTTAAAAGGGATATCTTGAAAGCTTTAGCTACCTCTACTCCGCACAAAGAACTGTCTGCCATCCATTCAATAGAAGCCGATGATGCAAGAGCAGATGTTATTTCTGATCCGTGTGTAAGCAAAGCTGTTGGTACGAGTGTCAATGCTGAAGAACAAGTAGCTAAGCAAACTGAGAATAACACTTTAGAATCGAATGATGCACCCGATGTTAGAATATTTGTAAAGAGGCGGAGAAAGGTTTTAAAACGACCGCTGATGACGTAGTAGATAAGATACAGAAAAATATAGAATGAGTAGAGAATGTTACTGAGTATTGCAGTGCAATTTTGTGTGGAAGTCGTTGATGATCAGGGTTTTGGAATTACGATGAAGTATTTTGATATTGTACAGTTACCACATTTGAGATAAGACCGTTAATTCCTGTATTTAGGAATGAATACTATATTATTATATACCCACTATTTAATTCTTATTATATCACAGTATATAGTTGTAGTCAGTCTGTATAAACCTCGATGCGAGCGCCGTCTTAGATATCGTGTGGAGCTTGCGCGCGAGTTGATGTAATGTCTATTATATTTAGGTAGCAAAGTTAATGTGGAAAACTGCTGTTTCAAATAGTTTCACATTGAATATTATCAAATACAAATGTGTATTTTTAGGACTTACGTAATTAATTGTGAAGTAAATAAAACTACTTAGTATATTCCCATAACAGTCTTTATTTTCCTTATAAATAACTGTAAATTATATTTACATTTTTAATAGTGTCTATCTATATGATACATTGGAAAGAATGATTAACATCTATTCTTACAGGAATTTGTACATAATTATAACTAATTTAATTAAATATACATTTCATTTTCTTATCAACTTAAAAATTATTTATACATTAACCAGGAAGTCTTTTTCAAATAATATTGCTTGTATAATTTACTGCTTAAAAACAACTTTGTTGTGACGTTAAAAAAGAAGTCTCAACAAACTATAGGACAAATTCGGACATAATTAAGTAAATGAGCTCTCCCAAATACAATTGGAAGATTAGTTTTCCTTATTATTTGATACAAATAATATTTCCCATATTATTTGGATTTGTTATCTGATTAATCAGAACTCGCAATCAGTTGGCGATAATCGACTATAAAGATGAGTTGACAGTTTAGCATTCGACCACGACTTTGTGACGCACAATTTTGATAACCGGTGTAAACAATATTTTTCGATAACAGCGCGTTGAACTTGTGTAAAATTTACTTTTTAAATAATTAAGTTACTATATAAAATCGTCAGGATCTGCTGTATAAATTAAACTTTCATCCTCAGGCTGCGCTTTGTTGTATGAAATGGAACCGGATGTCATTGAGATTACTGCAAGTATACGTCCCTTGCGAGCTAAGCTAAACGCGCGAACGAGATCGCGGGCAAATAATCACCGATAACGATGATCGAAATGATTCACTACATGTAATCGCTGGGCGTTCTAGGGTTGGACAGGGTGCCGATGATGTTGTTGGCCGTGGGGATGTCGTCGTTGCGCGACATGGCGGAGCTGGACGAGCCGGACAGCGACGAGCCGGACGCGGACGGCCGCTTGCCGAGCTTCTTCAGCACGGCGGGCGCGGGCTCGTCGCAGTGCGGCGCCACGTGCTGGTAGCACACGGCGGCCGCGTGGCCCGAGCGGACCGACGTCAGCGCCGTGCCGCCGCTCCACGCGTTGCTGGCCGGGTCGAACACCTCCACGATGTCCAGGAACGACGTGCCGTCGTAGCCACCTGGAACATTATTGCTTTCATTCAAAACGCTGCCTATGCGATGTAAATGCCTAATTGTTATTGTATACGTAAACGGATGCCAACTGTGTGTTCAGCCTTCAAACAGTTCAATATAAAGTATTTATTTAGCAGTACTCACCAAGCGCATATAGTTTATTGTCGAGCACAGTGAGCGACAGTGCTGAGCGTGCGATGTGTACGGGCGCGACCTGCTCCCACGTGTCGCGTTCCGTGTCGTATCTCTCCACTGACGCTAACTGCTGGGAGCCGTCGTACCCGCCGACTACGTAGATGTACTGGTTCATTGCTGCTACGCCTGGAAGTAAAAGAATATATTTAATGTTTGAAACATATAAGATGAGATGAGTTTGATTATTAAACAATTGTTAATTTGCACTAGCAGGAATCGGACCTTGTACAGTACATTTAAGCAAACTTCGTTTAGGTAAGTAACATCATGATACTAAATTGTGATGTTTTATACCCGAGATGTTATTTGTATAGGTTGAAAACTTTTATTGTTATGATTATTATTTCAGGATTCCAGAAGAAGTACTGTCAATCACTATGACTGTACCTTTTCAAAATTCGGTATTGTGCACAAAATTGAACAATAATGGCGGCGGTAGCTATAGTTACCCGTAGTCCCCCGCGGCCTACGTTATACCCGCATTTTTCGGCTTTAACTTACGTGCCGCGATCTGTATGTCTTTGCCTTGAAAAGGATTAATGTCCTAGTATTATACTCCCGTAATGTAGGTAAGCTTGATCACGGTTTGCCACTAAATAGCTAAGAGTATTCCAACACTTGAGGGTAAACAGTGATGATCTTTCAAATGCTACAGAAACAGTAACGGTAGAATAAAAGGGGAAATTATCACAAACCACTAAAAAAATGTTATCATAATATAATAAAAAGCGACAATGGGCCTCTGCTAGTTTGCTTCGGCCTTAGTTCGCCTTCCAGAGGTCCGGTCGTCGAACCCTCCGACGGCGTACAGCAGGCAGTTGACTTACCAGCTCCACTCCTGGCTATGTGCATAGGCGCGACTTCGTTCCAGCAGTTGTTCTCGGGATGGTAGCACTCGGCGGAGGCGATGCGTCGCGCGCCGTCGAACCCTCCGACGGCGTACAGCAGTCGGTTGACCACGGCCACGCCCACGCCCAGCCGCGCGCAGCCCATCGCCGCCACAGACGTCCACGTGTCGCGCTCGGGGTCGTAGCTGCAAGGAATCAAGTCAACCGTGTAAAGAAGCGATATGTATGAATCTTGCTTTCTTATTCGAATTTGGTCGGATAACCAGCTATAGCTTATAGCTTTTTTAATACAGTTGCTCAAAAAGTGGCGTATTACAGGGACGTATAGCGTTCGGGATGTGGGTTATTACATACTCGTGCTTTTTTTTACCTTTCCCGAACTCGTGCGTTCACTTTCCCAAGTGTCAAAATAATGTCTATTAAAAAGAAAAACCAACCATGAAGTTTTTACTAAAAAAATCTTAGAAGTTTTTATGATTCATGCAAATACGTATATTTTTAAAAAGAAGCTACAAATTTGTTTCAATATCAGATTTAAGGATTTGTTTGAATGAGTTAGGTTAGATTTCATTTCATTTCATCACATTCAATTTCATTTTCATGTCATATCAATAAAAAAAATCTAAGTACTGAAGACCCTTTGCCTACCAGAATAGGTGAAGAAAAAAAAATCTCTGCTTAGATTCTACGGTTGGCGCCATTATTCAGAAATTTTCTTTGCGACTTTTAGTTGTTTGTGTCACAAAATGATAATTCATCATATTCAACTCCATCAACTAGCAAAAGCCATTGTATGACAAATTTACATGAACAATCATACGAAATTAACAATAGTTTGTCTCAAACAGTAAATATGCAACCTAAAACTTATAACTTTTATAAGAAATACATTATTGGTAAGTTGAGTTTATTATGTTTTTATTATTTTACTAAATTGCTTCATTTTTTCGCAACTGTATTAAAAATAGTCGTTCAGTACAAGTGCGAAACCGTCATTGCAACTTGTTCCGACTGTCAACCCTCGCCTTCAGCTGCGCCTCGGCTCGGGTAGACATTTGTCGGAACTCTTTGCAATGGCAACCTTTCCGCACTTGTAATGAAATACCTATAATATTTTAGTTTTTTTTCCAAAACGACAAGGCGCACTAATTTGTAATCTGGTGTACATTTACAGCTGATTATACACTAATTATTCGTTCCACTCATATCACTCTAGGAGTCACTTTCCTGCTAGGGTAACGTACACGAATAGCACTGCAGTTTAATATTGTGATATCTATCTAACACAATTTTTAATGAAAGAAGTGAATTATTTCATTTTTACCGCCAGAAAGATGGTTATTAATTAAAATCGTCATTAGGTTAGCTTATGAGTTTTACAGAGTAAAGTAAAAAACACAGAAAATTGACCGCCGCTGTCCAAAGTAAGTCTTGCAGACGAATATGAGTGTTGTTGGTAAAACTTTAACACATATTCATAAATAGCGCTTAACGCTTTGCCTGAGAAGTCAAAAGGTGTCTCAGTAGATGTTCCCCTAGCAACAAACCATATTCTATCTATACTTGTGAAGTTTAACCTCTAAGATCTATTATATTATGCAAGTAGAATTTATTATAGCAAGTAAGGAACACGTTGCAAAAAAAATGTAGCCATTGTTAGTTGTTGTCGCGTTGAACCAAATATTCATTATCATGCTTACTGGTTCTTTATATCTTGTATCCGCTGTTCCTATATTACACTTAACATAGTTAATTTCATTGTTAGGCGTTTTATCAATAGTGGTAAAACCCGAACAATATCTTTTTCGATTATCATTTCATGAGAAAGCACTTTTTGTGTGAAGGCAATAATGAGGTGTATGCATTCGCTCCATGTAAGTAAAATATTGGTATTCAGCTGCATCCGGTTGACTGAAAATGGCCTCCAATATAGTTCGGAAAAAGCTGGCCAGATGGTGGTATTTTACCTCAAATATGGCGAGGGGGTAATGTCTGATCTTTGTGTAATGTTTGCGTTGTAGTGATTTAAAATTAAAACTGATTGTAGGTACTGTATAAATTCAAATTCTCGTAACTTATTAGACAGACGTGTTGCTGCGGAGTTTGTTACGCCACTTCTTCCCAGCTAAAACATTAAGGAATGGCGAAGGACGGGCTTTTTGGGGGACAGTCTTGTGTAATTATGGCGTTTCTAAAAGCGCTGATCCTCAGCCTTATTTTAATAAAAAACTTTAGATTTTGATTAGAAGGCTAATTTTGCTACTATCCATCAGTCTAAAATAAAGTTCAACTAATATTAATTTCTTAGAAGGAAACATAATTATCCAAATGGACTGACTATCTAGTTGGTGGAACTGCTATGCTTTGTATGCCAATCCGGCAGTAGGTATATTTGCACAAGCGCAGTAGTCAGATGTAGTTACTTACCATTCTACTGATTTGTGATATTCCGAGCCCGCGGAACCGCCGACTGCGTATAATAGTCCGTCCATCACCGCTACTCCTACCTGTAGAATACAGGAAAACAATTATTATTAAAGTTGTAAGAAATTCTAGATTAACGATAGATTTCATTCTAGAGATACTTATTGAATTTATTTGAGTATAACATACATTATAATCTCTGTTGTTATTCTAAATTTAAAGCTTCAGAGAGATCTAATTCAAGTTATTAGAACACAATCCGTTAAATAAAGTTATCCTTGTACCTAATCACACCAATATTCTGTGGTATTTTTAAATTAGATAATCATTTTCATTCACGCGCGAACTAGAAAGTTTACTTGGGATAGTATTATAATATCAGAACAATCGCACGCCAACTCTATCCTTATAATTTCTAAACAGAAGAGCTTATTTGGCGTAGACTGACTTATGAAATAGCAAATTATTGACACAGTGCTTAGACTTGACCTTGTATGTATCGCCATCGTGGACTACTCTATTTTAGGCAGCTCAACGAGTTGTCTCGGTACCAAATATGCTAATAGATATGTGCGTAGGCCACAAAAAAAACTCAAACACCGCCATGCAGAATTGGACTCATGTATTTTATCTAGTCTACATAGTATTCGCATTCATACCCAGTTTTTCTTTCCTTTACTATACCTACTCCATTTCAATAGTATTAGACAGAAGTTTAAAAGGGTTATTTTTCATGCACACTTTGTAACGAAGGAACAGTTAAACATGTTACAATTACGATAGACCTACATTTAGTATTTTATTTAATAATATTATAAAAACGAAATTCAAGAAATCCGTTTTTTTTATCTGTAATCGATAACTGAATCGCCATGTAATAACAGCCTTGCTGTCAAGATCGCGCGCGCTTAAACTTACATTGACACATCTTGTATTGAGATGCTGTTCCCACATTATGACCATATTTTTTAGAAGTTCAATGTAAAAGTGGAAATCACAGAAATGCTTTTGACATTAAACAACACAAAAAAAAAAACGTAAGAACATTCACTGTCCATGACAAATTAATGACATCTGTCTGACATTGTTCTTTGAAATAAAACATGTGAATACAAATGGTTTTCACTTATCTTTACAATAAAATGTTCTGCATTCCTGCTTCTACGAGCTTCTTTTTTCCAATGCTAATATAAATTGAGTATAGGTACAGTCGATTAGATGATAACATACCCTGTGTCGCGGTGTTGACATAGGACTGCAAGGTCTCCAGTGTTCCGTGGCAGGGTTGTACACGTCCACCCAGTCGCTGTCGTACGAAGATCCGGGAGATGTATTCCGTCCTCCTACTGCGTAGAATAGACCCTGCAAAAATATTAATATTTATTAGTTGTTATATTGCAATTGTTGACAGAAAGACAAATCACTCTGATACACTGACTAAATCTATTATATGTTTTATTTGAAATGACAAATTTGAAAACATAACATAAAACACATAACGTCACGCCTGTAGTCCCCGAAAGGCTAGGCAGAGGCGTACCTGGTAGTACACCCACATTTCGCCAGTTATGTTTAAGTCCCATGTAATAGGGGGCCAGCCTATTGCCATCAATCGGGCACAAACCCAGACTCCGGGCTGCTACTGAGAAATCCCAGATGGAAAAACTTAATAACACTTTACCCGACCCGGGGATCGAACCCTGGACCTCATGCTCAGCAGTAGCGCTTGAGACCACTAGACCAACGAGGTAGTCAATTAATTAATTAAGCGATTAATTTAACTTTGTTCCTATCTAATTTTATTTTGTTATTGAAATCTGATGGTCTTCTGGCCTCATTTGAACACCAGCCATGGTCAAACATGTTGTGCCTAAGATACTGTAACACATAAAAGAAGCATCATACTATGACTATTATCTACACATGTTTTTGCAAATTAATGAAATTTTATTTATTTATTTAAAGACGATGGGTCTTAAAATAACACCAAACAAAAAACGTAGAAGCGAAGACACTTAGTATAGTTAGATTAGGTACGCATTAATGTTGCGCACTTGTAAATCATGGCTGCGCTTGCGCATCCTCCGTCCTTCCGCAAGCCCTTGTTGTTACTCGAATTGCCGTGTTTCGCGCGTAAATGACGTCAGCTAAGCTTTTTTTACATGATACATTCCCAACAATCAGTTTTTCAAATATTTTCAGACTTGCATCTAAATAATTGCATAATAATAATAACATAATAGCATAATTTGTTACCATCTAAAATGCTTCTATGTATTTAATATATATTTTTATCACATCTATTCAAAAAGAGCTAGTTTATTCCTCGTAAACAGGGACCAAAATAGCTCATTAATCCCTAGGGACCAAAATTGATTTGAATTTGGAATGTGGATATTGTTAGTAAATGTTTCAATCAGCAAAGAGGTGAATCACAAACCATGCGGGAACAATGTAGTGAATATGTGACTGGCTGAAAAACTGCAAGCGCGCCAATTTTAAAAAAAGTTGATGAAAAATAAACAACGCGCGAAATTAAATGCATTCTGCTTTCGTAGTTGATTCATATTCAGATTTTAGAATTATAAAAAATGAGTGCGTCTTCCTCAAGTGAAAGTATTATATTGACTCCAGAGAATATTGTATCGGATGCTAAAAATGTGATGGAAAGTTACCTACAAAATCCCGTGAACAATATGTCAAAGCATACAACAATTTCATCCTTTGGAAAAATGCAAGAAGAGCAAAATCTTTTTCGGAAAATGTGTTTATATCTTATGGTTCTGAATTGTACGTACTTAAATAAATTCTTGTTCATAAGTTGCACTTACTTATTTTCTCATAGAGGGTGATAAAAAGTAGAGTGTCCACCTCGGGAGCAACACTATTTTAAGCTCGAGTGGCATACTTTTAATCCCTTGCTGCGCTCAGGATTCTAGTTAAGAATCCCTCGCTCCGCTCGGGATTCTACTCTAGAATCCTTCGCTCCGCTCTGGATTAAAAAAAACACTCTCGCCTTAAAAATAGTTGTTTGCTCCCTAGATAAACAATCTACTATTATTTATCAGTCGCGGGCGGTATATACGATATGCCGTGTGCGCCTGATAATATTAATGTGGACAATAAATATTATTTAACGATGACGTATAAAATGTTACATTTAGTCGCCGTCATCCTGACTCGAAACATTTAGGCTTCGGTATTGCGCAGTGGAACGTAATATCGCCACGTAGACGTGTGCCTCACGTTGACTTTTATTGTCAAATATTATTTGACTTTATATTGAATAGACATTTTTTGTTACATGAATTTTGCTTCACACTAGTGTTTTTTTTAGTTCTTATCTGAATACAGATCAACCAAATGCCCAGGCTACGACTTAGGTTTAGAATTAAATAATGATTGTTCGAAGTTTCAGCTATAGATTATACCTACTATCGGATCAGACTACAAATTGCTGATGAAAAAAAAAACTGTTTAAAATGAAGGTATCTAAGTTGCCCAGTTTTTATCGACTTAACTTGAATAAACCTGGTTTCCAAACCTGACCGTGGCCCCGAAACCTTGGGCAGCGTTATAAACTTATAATAAAGTTATCGTCCAAGTTGAAGGCTTTCAAAAAGTCTATCGAGTGCCTGACGCACATGATACGTTATCAACCTCACCTTTAGGAACGCTGGTAACCCTGACCGTGGTACCGTAACCACTGGGTAGCGTTGCCTTACAGTTATCGTCCAAGTTCAAGGTCTTATATAAGTCTATTGAGGACCTTATGTTTATGATAAGTTACCTAACCCTGACCGTAAGCTTGAGAAGCGCGGTCAAAATTGAATACTTCAAACAAACCTATCAAGTGCCTGACGTAGGTACCTTGACATTGTAACAGTGCGAGTTCGAACCCAAGGCACGCACCTCTAACTTTTCTGATTTATGTGCGTATTGTATGATTAAGACATCGTAAGGAATTTCTGAGAGATATCTCGACGGCATGAAGCCCATTAGGGCACAAAAACTCGAACTTAGTTTTAACTCGGAAGAGTTAAAATGTGGACGGATTCTGGTGGGACAGAGCTGCTAGCCAGGTAAATAAAGAGTTCCGGAAAAATAGAGCTGGCAGTTCAGAGTGACCACCAAAAGTGACCCTGACTGCTATGCTGGATGGGGTGGGTCGGAGGTCGTGGGTTCGATTCCCACCCAGGACAAATGTTTGTGTGATGAGCACGATCATTTGTTCTGTGTCTGGGTGTAATTTATCTATAATATGTATGTATTTAGAAATTTATAAGTATGTTTGTCAGCTGTTTGGTACCCATAACACAGGCTCTTGGCTTAGCTTGGGCCTAAGGGAAGGTTCATATCTGACGGAACATGCGTCGCGTATTAACGGTCGCATAACGGCAGAACAGACAAATGTATAGAAAAACACTTGACCGTTCATACTCAACAGATGATGCGTTAGTGCGTCGAGGTACATTGTCGCAAACGCTCGGCGCATGTTCCGTCAGATATGAACCTTCCCTAAATGGCGTTGTGTGAAAAAGTTGTGGAATATTTCTTACCTATACCTTGCGAAATTAACAGTCGACCAACAGGCATAATCTAAGTTGTAAGCTTCAAACTCGTTAAGGCAAGTCTTTGGAGTGCTTGAAGGACCAACCCTCAATTCTTTTGATAAGCTCACCTTAAGAAACGCAGCTCCCAACCCTGACCGTGGCACCGTGAGCCTGGGCAGCGTCGTCCAACAGTTGTCGTCCAAGTTGAAGGTCTCGAACAAGTCTATCGAGTGCCTGAAGTAGCCACCTGCGACGTAGATGATGCGCGGCGTGTTCGGTCGCCTTTCTTTTACCACGGGCTTCTTGTGTAGAGTGAGATCCTGCAACAATAGATGAGAAATAAAACATGAGTAGCCTATAAAATTAATAAATAATGCGTGGCTTTCTATTGGTGGAAGAATTTTCAACACCGGTTCACTAAATCCAGAGATTACTACAACGTCACAAACTTTACCTTATTATAATATAACTATAGAAAACCTAAACACAAACATCCAAATCCAAACTAATAATAAATGTACAGTTCAAATTCTACTTAGTAGCTATAGAAATAGTAGTAATGAATAGATAGTTTTAAGACAGCAAAGGATGCAACTAGACCACGATCGATCTATGATATCGTGAATTCAGCGTCTGACACCTGTCTGGCATTACCGCTGAAACGAATCTTTTGGAGTAGTTGTGTGTGAGACATGCTATTTCTTTCATTTACATATATATTTTTTTGCCATGCATTTTTTTAAGCTTTTGCCAATTCTTAAATGTTTTTTTTTCTTTCTAGAATTTTTGACATAATTTTAGACCAAACTCAAATGTGGGATGAGTGATTTTGGCAAACAATAGGAACTGGTGAACTGATTCACATCGATGGACAAAGATCTAGACCAAATAACAAAGATAAATGTAGACTACCTATTACAAAGCATTGTTCGAATTTATTTTGATTACGAGTATAACCCTGTAAGTCTAGGAAAAACAGCCTAGTTTACCCAAGGGGTATCTTTTTACCTAGATACTAAGTTGTAAAGATCAGATCGGCAGCCGCTCCATGTACTTAAGTTGACACTGAAAGTCGGCCTCACCCAACATAGTTGGGAAAAGATTAGAGACAAAGAACTATTCGAAAAAAATCTCGTTCCAATCTTACCTTAAATATTTTAGCGAGGTACTCCCGACAGGCGGGCACTTTTTTGAGCACAGCGCACGTGCTCATCTGCTCCTTGAGGAAACTGGGCGTCAGGTACTGACATCTCACCGCTTGTAAGATGTGTTCCATGCGCGGATGCCTTCTGTCCTCGTCATATTTCACCTGTTGAGGAAAATAAACAGTAATAAAATTCTCGTGTCACTCTGTTTGTTAACTCCTGCGAAACCGCTTGACCGATTTTTATGAAATTTTGTGATTTTCAGTAGGTCTGAGAATAAGTTGAAAGTTATTTTATTTTAAAAAGGCGGAACGAAGTTATTAAAAAATCGAATGTACAGACGCCAGTACATCAACCTACCCGAAACTGTCAAATTTCCCCAGTCAATTTTGAACCTTATGCTTTAGCAATAAAGTTGAAAAATTATTAAAGAAATTTGACAGATTGTCAATTTGTCTGTACCTATTGTTGTGAACCAACGATGTTTCGATTTAAGTTCCATTCATGTAATAGGTAAGGGGCGAGCCTATTGCAAGTAAAGGTGCATTTAGGGCTGTTACTGACAATTTTCTCAAAGAAAATCCAATAACACTTTACTAAGAAATTTACTATACGAATATGTACCTATACATACATAATATGTACGTCAGAAAGTGCACCAATTGTTTTCATCCGACATTATGTTGAGGTCCCTTTGGCATTACAATTTTCGTATTCCGTGTATTTTGGTGTAGGTATTTATTTTGCCTAACGCCAATAAACGCAATTTTCTTTCCTTCATACGTATCTAAACTCCCGCCTCTTCCCCGTGAGGTTAGACAGAAACTACAAAACATTACCTACTACTGCAACGATCCTTACATCTTACGTTTTTTGCTTTGTGAGAATTAGGTGATGTTACTCGCAATCAGCGTGTGTAGGTATATAGTGTATATGCCCAGATGTCTGATGAACGTAACATCCAGACATCAGGGTATATAAACACGCTGGTTGCGATGCGAGTACTACGCACCTGACCTTTCTGAATAACATCACCAATTTCTAAGATCAGTGAATGGCCTTCTAGGGCGTCGCCTTTAGATTGATTTAATAATAACTTAATAAAGGTAGGTAAGAAGGTAGTCAAATTAATCAGTGCTCTAATTATGATTAGAGCCTACCCTTTAGTCGAATAGGCAATTACTTTGCAGTAGGCACAAGTCTAGCTACACCAATTGCAATTTTTTGTAGAGTAATAAAAAATGAAAGCAACAAAAACAATTAAGTAATCAGCAATCATCAAATCATCAAATCATCAATAAAGGTAGCTAGGCCCCGAATAGTAATCAACATATTTACTTAATGACTTTTGCACAGCCGGATCTAATAGGTTAAATATCCGCGTTCGGTATATAACGTACATGTTACTTTGAGAAAGATAACGGATGTTGTTTCCTGACTCAGCGTTTCAAGTGTAAATAACACCTACTTATCTGTAATATGTTTATTCCCGTTTAATATGTCTGCATCATATCAAATTTCACTCTTTCTTCTGCGCTTATAATATGTAGGTACGTAATTTAAATGTTATACTGTTATTTTAATGGCATTTAGTGAAAGTAAATGTATCAAATTTTATTTATTTACTTATTTAAGTACACGATCGTTTCCTTTTTATTTTAATTAAGGATTTTGATAAGTGTAATAACACTTATCAAAAACGGAACGGGAACTACGCGGGTGAAACCGCGTGACGTCGGCTAGTAATACATAATATACTTATGTGCTCAGTAAAAAAAGACTTATTTGTGCAGGAACTTCACTAGTTTTATGATGACGATGTTACAACCATTATCATATACGACACAACGTGATTATCGAATCTATGTAGGTATATTATACCGGCATCGGCGTGGGCGCACCCTGGGCAGTCTGCCCCGCTAACTGGATATTATTATTATCTAGCAAAGAGCTATTTATTACTCCTAAAATTAGCTTCGATACGAGATCTAACTATACATACCCCAATCTTAAAAAATATATATGAAAATTATGAATTACTAATTGCAAGGAGGAGTATTCCCGTTTGAGCACCTATTTTTTGAGAACCTATGCATTTCGCACCAAAGGTATTCCCATTTCCCATAGATTAATGCATAGGTGCTCAATAAATAGGTGCTCAAACGGGAATACTCCTGCAAGGAGACAACTGAAGTCGTTATGGAATTCACACTGACGTATTAAATTTCCGAGAAACGGACTATTTGATTACACTACAAAATTCTTGCACACGTCATTCAATGATAAACATATCGGAGTAGACGATAAGTGATTTGCGTTGTTTACCTTAAAGGAAGATCGATCATCGTTGACTGGTCTTTTTACGTCGTGAGACTAGATATTTTTTAATAGGTGATGAAACTGGTTGGTGTGTGTATGAATTATCACATTTTCGTGCGGTTGTTTAAAAGCTACGTTTGTTGTTCTACGTGTCATTTACGATTTAATTGCCCCACCATTTTAGCTTCTAACATTAACTTTATACCGGTCATTAGTAAAAATCCAGTTTCATCAGCAAAAACTCCTAATCAAATGACCAAAATTACGTGAAGACTTTGAAGATAACTTTAAAACATGTTAAGTTATTTATTGCCAAGCGTTGTTTTTAGTGATAACTGATAACGAAACCGAGAGTCATGGCTTTACTTAAAATATATCTCGTATAAGAGTTCAACGATATCTGGTGAGATAAGATAGTGGCTAGGAATGGTACCATTCGCGAGTGGGACACATTTAACATTCGGTCGGTCGTTGCTCTATAAGCTTATAACTTGCAAATCGAACGATAAATGGGTTTCTCAAAAATGTACTTCACTTGATGATATTTTATTATAAGCTTTCCACGTGGCCTATTGCATAAAACATCACGCTTGTATTCCCCGAAGGCTTAGGTAGAAGTGCACGTATATGTAGTACTCCCACATTTCACCAGTTATGTTTAAGTCCCATGTAAAAGGTAGCAAGCCTATTGCCATCAGTCGGGCACGAATTCAGATTCCGAGCTGCTACTGAGCTTTGCCGATCCAGGATGGAATACTGAGCAGTAGCACTTGCCACGCATTTCAAATAAGGCAGTCACGTGGCCTATTAGTAAAGATAATTTACCACTTCGATGGTGACGCAACGACTTCGGGTTATTGGCACAAAACCACTGCTTCTAAGAGTAACCGCCGACGTTATACATATATTATATTCTTATATTCTACGAACTATTACTGTGTTTGAACACACGATAACAGAAATGAATTTAAATTTATTTTGCGATATTCACGGATGTAGTGGAATTTACTTATCACGATAGCATTAGGTAGTGCGTACGGCGTACTTACGCTGTAGGTTTTCTTATTTAACTAGGGAGTAGGATATTTTGGTATTCTCTCAATATCATAGTATTTAATAGCGAGAATCCACACGGAGAATTTCTCTTGTATGGCGAGTGCGTTTAATAACACACACAAACTCACATACACCAACAGCCAGACTTGGAACAATTATTAGGTACCTGTATGCCATAAGTACAAATATTTGTTCAGTGCAGGAATTTGACACCCGAAATCCCGACACGCAGCGCAGTATTCAATCGCTCAGTCACTGCACTACGCGTGCCTTCAACATCCATACATAATAGGGCGGTCGTACCTACTTAGATATATCCTACCAACTACATAAATAGTTTCTTAACCCCTGATAGTCTCTATATTATTTGCCATTATTGCTAATCAGTTCACCAATCAAAGAACTGCTATAACGTTAATTGTAAATGATCTCATGATAGTTGTTGTAATTGTTTTAATAAAAAAACCGACAATTGACCATATCTTCAGATACTGTCTGACCTTTAGCATTTGCACAAAACTTGGTTTTGCTTTAGAAATTCTACAGTGACACACATTTTGTCGTAATATTTACATTTTTATCTATAATTAGCATAAAATGTGTAATGCATAGGAAGCCATTCTTAATTTGATTAAATTATTCTAAGTTTTAATTATACATAGAGCAAGGTCAAGTTTTGTAACATTTAAGGTTTGTGTAAAACACTGGTAGTATTTAATGTTCCTATATTGATGGGACTCATGCCTTTGCCCCATGGGGGTTGACAGGAACTTCAAACCCCAAGTCCTTTTGCTTTGTATACGCAAAAACAGCTTGCCATACACGCACGACGGCGACGGTTGCGAGTACTAAGTACTTACGCGACCAATCTTTCTCTTAACACTTTGTATGCCACGTAGGTCACCGGTGACCTCAAACAATTGAATTTCTATTGTGTCTGGTAGTCTGGCAGTCAAGGTGTTAACCACGTTATGGTAATGAACTTACCCAGTTAAGCACTGCATTGTAGACCTCCTGTTCCTCCCTGACGTTCAGTTCGTCTTTGCGAATCATGCATATTAATTCTTGAGGCGTTAACTGCAGGAATTCCTCTTCTTGACATACCTGTTGAAAATAAGTTGGTTTATATGGATTTATTTACTTATTTCTCTATATTAGGTCCCCTAGGTAAAGTTCCCTATTCCAGAGGTTAAGGCGCCTACCTACCTCTCATGCACGAAGTTGTGCGATTGTGAGAGCAATGTGACTTTTTCAATTTATGAAATTTCTAAATATACCTTAGACATCATTGACATCGATGAAGACAAAAATCGTAAGGAAATCTGGACTTAAAGTTAATAAGTTCGACCGATGCTCGTGCCTTCTTTGAATAAGAGGCCTTTGGCAGTGGTATATTAACAGGCTCGTATTATTTTTATTTGTATTACCTATATATTTTTCAGTCAATATACGCTTAGCGAAAGCTTTGGATCCATCATTAAGTATATTGCACGGAGAGTGAAATTTTGTAAGTACCTATGTATAATTACAAGTTTATATGAAGAAAATGAACAAAGGCCGAATTTCGACCACTAGCACTGATGATGATATTCGTCACCTTAGACCTGGTAATCGTAGCTCTATACCAATATTAAAAAGAGTGGAGTGATGTTGAAGAAAGCTTATCATAAGTTCTCCAATCGTTTGAGCTTTTATCAATCTGCAGTGTCAACAATAAACATTAAGATCAAGATATGGCTTTGCTATCAAATGGTTGGCTGTTCTCTCCAATGAGGTGTTATGTATAATATCAAAATTTTATCCAGACAGAGATAAGTGAAAAGAGTGCAAGAAGTTTTGCCATGGAGACTCAACAAAAGGGACTTGCAACACAAACATATTACCGAAAAAGCCAATAAATTTTCCGTAATAAAGATTAGCATTTGGCTGCCAAGACGTCAGGCGACGTATACTTATCTCTATATTAGCAAATTCGCGATAAGATTGTTGGTATTGTTACCAAATCACGCGTCACGTAGGTACGTAATTCCCCACACTACTGCGCGCGACGTGACTACGCTCTTTATCCCCTGGATACTATTGTAACTCGTCATGTCGCACATTGTCACTCACGTTGTACTGTTTACTTGATTATCATCACAGAATTTGTGACTTATGATGAAACACGTGAACATGATATTATGGCGATTTTGGTACCTACCCAATGTAAGGTAAGTACCTACTTAATAAAAAATTATGACAACAAGCATGTATTCCCCGAAGGTGTATTATGTTTGTGTACTCAATACAGGTGAGCCTTTTGCCATATTGTGTAGATTACAAATGTATGTTTTACAGTTTCTGTTAAAATTATACTCATATAAACATTTTCCGAACGTCTTCCTTTGTAATTAAATAGTGTCGAAATTCACAATAATTAAACAAAAAATGTAGTATAGGTATTGCGTACAAGTTTTTGATACTGAGATTGCATTATAGATTACTAAGCTATTGGTTCATTATCTATTTAACCTAATAATATCAAACATGTCAAATAGTAATAATAATAATAAATATGTAAAAAATCAAACATGTTTCACTTCAGGATAGGGTTTTGTCACGATGATTTCCTTAAATGATGTTTTGTGAATTTATCTTTAACATCATTGGATTTGATAAATTTTCAAGTACCGTAAGTATACATATAAATTGAAAATGTCACATGGGTACTTGCCTGGATTTCGACAAACAACCGTCGTGTATCAGAGACGACGGCATCCACTAGAGCATTTCGTAATTATTATCGTCAGGTGCCTATTTCGCTTTTTATATTATCATTAATACTTTTTGATAGTAATATTTCCCGCACCACAAGAAATTTAAGATACTATAGAGAAAACATGCAAAGAAATGTCATAACAAAACTGTGATTAGGGCATCGAGAACCGGCCCTATTTTAGGAACCGGTTCTTTCGGTTCTAAACTCAAGCCGGAACCGATTACCCGGTTTTTTCGGTTCTTTCGGGTTTTTTCATATATTCAAGTTTAAAAGGTAAAAATTGAGTTTATGTACGTTTTTTAAATGTTTTTGTAAACTGCTCGTGCTACCGCCGCCTGATTTTAATATCTTTTGGCATAATTTACATTTTGCTTCACTTTTATTTTTGTCTCTCAGAAAGTAGTGCCAAACAGAGGCCTTAATTGTCTCTTGCCTTATTAATCACCTATTCAAAATCCATTCTTTTGTATTTTGTTCAGGAATACAGTCAATCGAAACATGCGTCTGAAATTTAATAAACTTTCTTAGTAAAGTTATTGATTCGACAAGTTGGTCGAATGTTTGAACACTCGGTGGCCTGGTTAAAACATCGTGAGGCAACTGGCATGTCTTTTATAACCAAAAATCGACACGAACATAACATTAAAACAGCTCATAATATTAACACCAGTGTAATTTAGTCCAGCCTGAGCAACGCTGTTATTTTTTATGATTATTTAGTTTTTAGTTATCTACTAAGAATAAGTATTTTAATGTAGCACGCGCCACGTGTTCTACCAAGTGCCCAAAACTGAAATACTACCTACCTTGATTTGTGTTGTATAACTCACAATAAATATAAGATTGGATGCCATAAGACAAAGTAATGTGAGAAAAGAGAAATAAATAAATAGGTGTAACAAACTTTATTATGTAAAGTTTGTTACACCTATTTATTTATTTTTCATGTCGCTGTCCAGCCAAGTCTGGCTTAGTTATTATTCTATCTATTCCGTCCAATATGTTTCTCCCACAAGAGTGAAAGCGTAATACTTAACGAATTGCAATTACAAGAAGTATTCTCAATTGATTGATAAAAATAATAATAACAATATGCAATAATATTTTAAGTCACTTACTTGTCAAATCGGCGTCAAAAACAATACACCCACTCGACACGTTTGTATGTATCGAACTAAACAAAATGGCGATAGCACGTCTACCATTGTTGCCAACCAGAGATTGTTACGGTGAGAGCTGTAGGGTTACCGCCCGAAATTCAAATATTCGTACGTTTTTTTACAAATACCAGCTCGCTACCGACTAGTATGTGTCATTACCGCGAATACAACTTTCATTACCATACTATCAAAAATTTGCCGAATCCCTTTAAAAAATCGATAGTTTCTTAAAGATTCATCAACAATATTAAAATAATAACGTTATTTATTCATATAACAGTGAAATAACAGTATTTATTCTGTTTGAATAATATAAGATTATGAATTATACTTGTAAGAAAATGTACATATTTTTGTGAATAAACTTTATTATTATTATTACTTTATTATTATTATTATTAATACCTTGATATTAAGCATAAAGAGTATTATAGAGATAATATTATTTCTAAATTTATTTTAAGAGAGAACCGAAAAAAACGAAACGACCGGTTCTTCGTTTTACAGAACCGGTTCTTTAAGGGACCCTCAGAACCGGGAATTCCCGGTTCTTTTGGAACCGGGAAAAACCGGTTCCGATGCCCTAACTGTGATCGCATGTCTCAGTAATGTCATCTAGCATAATATAGCAATTTTGGAACGGCAGCGGAGTGTGCGAAACTAGACTATTCGACATATGTCCAGTAGGGTACAAAGAGGCGCATCGGATGAAAATTTTGTTCATGATGCCCGGTCTTCGTTAGTAATTAATTTTTTTGCCCGTACCTGAGTAAAATGCCTCTCGATGAAATGATTAGCTTTCTTCTTGAGGTCAAGGCAACAGTGTTGTTCTGCGAAGTTGGCGATCCCGATGGCGTTAGAAGGGTCCAGCTGTCTCTCCAGGAAGGCGCAGCAGGCGTCGATCACGTTCGATATCTGTCGGCACACAGCTAAAGTAAGTGTAGATTGCTAAAGTTTACACATTAATACATAACTGTAGTCTTTTCAAAGGTCTTTAGGAAAGGAATCGACCCGAAAGAGTCATTGCAACGCAAGACGTTTATCATGTGTTTTTTTAACGGTTCTCCACACTCGGATTTTCTCCTGTAGTGTGGGTTCGTTTGCAGACATTAAACTCTCATACACAAACAGCTGTCATTTGCAGGTTTTTGACATTCCTTACGGGTAGTCAGAAGCCCAAAATTCTGACAACCAGTTTAACCAAGGTGTATCGGGTTACCCAGTAACTGGGTTGTGGAGGTCAGACAAGCAGTCGCTTCATGGAAAACACTGGTATTCGGCTGCATCCAGTTTAACTGGAAGCCGATCCCAATATAGTTGGGAAAAGGCCTAGGCAGAGGATGACACAAAGAGCTAGACCCGAAAAAGTCATACAACTATTTTTTCCGTGCGGGAATCGAACCTTAGCGCAGCAGCCAATGGAATTTAATTTTGCTTCTAAAATCAATAATATCACCGTCTGTAGACAGTTATATTGCTCGATAAACCCTATGCTACACAAGCAAATGAGATAAGTCACTATAGACTAACAAAATGTATAAATCACCAATGTCGCCACAACAGTTCATATACAGAATTCGTCACGAAAATATTATTCATAATATTCCACAATAATGATACGGTGTTTTCTAAGAACAAGTCAAAATGTCAGTACCATTACTGGCATTTATTGCAATGATGATTGTAAGTCAATGAAGGTTAAAGTAAAGCCGAGGTCAATATACTGTAAGAGTATTGAAGGAAGTGTTCGAGGGCGACCTGCTTTGGACTGATGATGACAAAACTAACTACGTATGAATCAAAAAAGAACTTTATAAAACTGTTGCACAAAAGGGATTATTAAAAAACAAGTATAACTAGATAGGTATTAAAGCACTCGTTAAAACAATAGTATCTAAAAATAACATCAATATGATAATTTTACAAACATTAGTATCGTTATGTTATGTAGATCCCACTTTGGACTAGCTTTATAAATACCACTAGTGTTTTAACAACCCCTGTTACGAACAGTTTCATGAACTAGGTACTAATTTAATTTTGTTAGAGTTTCACATCGATGACATCTGCCATACACTATGGAATTTCGTAATACGAATTGTCAGAAACTCAGAACCCCAAAAGTCTGACCACCAGTTTAAACAAGGGGTTTCGTGTTACCCAGCCACTGTTTTGTGCAAGTCATTGCAGATTTGCGTTGGGAAGGCTAGGATGATGATGATGTATGCATGAGGAGTTGATGGATTATATTGCCAGTTTCTTATTTCTCAAACAAAAGAGAATCGGTAATCGGTACACATTTTGCATTGTGTCATTTGAATTCTTTTAAAACAAAGAAAGGAAATGCGATGTAAACAAGCATATTTATGCATAAGTTACCGACAATCGCAGTGCATGTACGATTCCCGCCATTTGCCGGTCTGAGGTAGACACAAGTGACCACCGTGATTTCCGGAAAGTCTGGTTTCAGTGGACAAAAGTTAAAGTTGATTTTCCAGTGCCTTAATAAAATCTTGACCCTAAGATATGTATTTAAAAAAAACTCTTAACACTCTTGCAATGACACAGACTCACAATTTTACCGTTCAACAAAATTCAATGTGGTATTTACGTTGTTTCAATTTTATTCAAAATCTTTCGAATTGTGGTTACAAGTGTGTTACGTAATTGGGGTCCTATAGTCCGTCCTACCATGACTGTCAAGTTGTTCTGTGGTTTATAGAGCAAACAGTGCGTTAAATAAAAACAGGCGTTTCATTGACTGCTGACTAATGTGCATTTTCCCTAATGGCTGTGTATAGAGATATCCTTCCTTCGTCAAGCACCTCAGATTCTGACATAACAATTATTTTGAATGACATGACGGGTGTTTTGGTATTTGCGAAAGGAATAGGTTGAATAGAGCATCAACAATTAGCCAGTTGCATTAAGTCCTACGCAATAAAGACTAAAATAGTTTATCGTAACATAACGTATAACTTACTTGGAACATGGTGGCGGCAGGCAGCAGTTGGCAGACGGTGATCTCAGTGATCCTGATCTTGCCGGTGTACAGAAAGTACACTAACCACGCGATGGCTGAGGGACAGACGCCTTGCAGACGAACTCTAGACATCTCGCACTCTTTCAGCCCACTTGTGAACATGGCCTGTGGAGGAAAAGAAAAATGAATCGCTGGATCAAGTGCTTATTTAACAGCCTAAAAAAAGGTTCTCATTAGAACTGTTTCTTTGTAACGCGATTATTCCTTCCATTATGAATTAACTAGCTGGTGCTCACGAATTCGTCTGCGCAGGATAAACACGCAAAGCTCGAAGATTGATTTTTCGATTCTCCACTTACTTTAGATGTTTCGGTATATTTTGGACAATTCATTCAAAACCTTTATATTAGAGCCTATGTGTTACTCTGATGTAAGCTATATGATTGTAGTTTCATTAAAATCGAATTTATAATTTAGTAGGATATTTGCTGATTCTTTTTTTGTTTTATTAGGTCATACTTCAGTTGTGGTCCTTAACTTTAATTGAAACCGGTTTAGTAGTTTGGTTCATTTTTCTCGGTATGTCTAGCGTGTGTTGAGATGATGACCAGCTATAGGAGTGATATGTATAGGTATATTTTGTTAGATACGTACGTTCCCTTGATGTTTCTTGCAAGGGGACAACCAGAAACGTTGTACTATTAATAATACTATACATAGGTATATCATGACTTTATTGACATTTCTGCATCTTTCCTTTGAGGATTAAAATTGCTCTACAAAAAGTTTTCTATATCTTATATGCTAAGTCAAGTCCTGTTCTGTTATGATGAATAATCGTAGTTTTATCATCAATATTTGATTTTACGATAAAAATCTATTACAGGAGGTGAGTCACCGCACTTGAGTCACGATCAACAATTATAAATTTTGACGCATCACGCATTTCCACTCTGGTTCCATGTAGGTCGGAATTTTGAATCAGACCGCTATGTTCGCCTCAATGGGCCTCTAAAGCTTTAAAAAAAATTGATGCTTCAAGCAGCTGATTTTGTAAAAATCAAAATGATATTTAACTATCTTACCTAAACATTACATAGCAAAAAAGATGAACAAAAACATTTCTATCTACAGATTACGGGATTAACCGTGTTGACCAAGTCGCAATAACATCAAAATGTTCTAGTCATCGCGCACGTTTTAAATATACATATACCGGAGTAAATGTATATTAAATAAAATAATGCTTATACACTTCGGAAAATGATTGTATAGTTGCTAGCAATATTTGTTGAGCTTAGAGGCTCGCCTATGATAAGGAGTCATTGTTTATCGAACAATTTTACAAGTAGATACCGACTCATACTCAACGTGTATGAATGAATGAGTAACTAACAACTCAGTCTCTGTCATTTCCAGTATAATCTGATCTCACATTGTATAGGATTTCCGTACACTGCTAGGTCAGCGTAAACTGGAATTGTATAGCTTGATGTGTAGCCGTGTGGACGTTTCTTTTATTAGGTATATAAACCGAATATAATGTATCTATGATATAAAAAAATCGAATAAATCAATTTCAACAGAAGATTACAATTTATACAATCAAAGGTAAAGTACCTACTTATATTATTAATCAATTGCGATTAATGATCGAACCCAGGCCCTTATGCCCTCATGCCATGCATGCTTACTAGTAGCGCTTGCAACCACAAAACCAACGAGGTAAGTTAAATGAGTTTCACAAGGTGTTAGAAAACTGTGTTACTTTTAGAGTAAACGGGTGGATGAATGGTTACAATGGGTATGTATGTATGAGACACACAAATATTATTCTTGTAGGTAACCTTCAAAGGATACGTTAAGAATAATAAACCATTATTTCATTAGGTACTAATACTATTTATTACGATAGATACCTATCGTATTATATATCGTGGTATTATATTATGTGCAGGATGACTTGCAAATATTTAATTAGCGGCGTGTGATAAACATTATATGTATATTATGTTATTATTACGTGACATCCCGTCGTCGATTTCATAATTATACGCTTCGACGAGCTCAAGTAAAAGGAAAATATAAAAAAAATGTTAATGATTCATTTGACAGTTCAATTATCCAATAAAACAAGTTTGTCGAATGTGGGTAGGTATGATATCTTTCGATCTATCTGTCAAAACGTTGATTGATGAGAAGTTTTTAAGTACAGAAATTCTATTTTTATCGGTATCCGTCATTGGCCGAAGTTATTATTTATTTATTGCAATGTGATTATTCGGAGAGTCCAAAAAAAATATCATGTACAGACGCCAGCATATCAAGTTACCCCAATGCGTCGTAAGTTAGTAAGTTTATCAATAATCTGCTGGATATAGAACTCCTTTTAACAAAGAGCCTAGGTGCCACTGATCAACTTGTGGCCCAAATATTTATGTCTATTTGTCTGTTATTCAGTTTCCTCTCTTTAGAGCTGTCGTGTACCTATATTGGCACCAAAAAGATTATAAGATACCTACTTAAAGAGAAGATATGCAAAGAAATGTCAAAGAAAAACTGTGATCCCATATCTCAGTAACGCCATCTAGCATAATATAGCAATAATGGAGCGGCAACGGAGCGTACTAAACTAGACTCATCGACTTGTGTCCAATAGGACACAAGTATCGGATGAAAATTTTGTTCGTGATGTCTCATCTACTTCCTCCCGACTAACAGTTCGTGTTTCTGTATATTTTTATGTTCATTTTTGTTTCTTTAATTTCGTTTAATGTGTTAGGTGCACTCAATAAAAGTTTTCTCTGTTTATCTATCTATCTTGAAAAAGTACTAAATAATAAACTTACAGAATATTTCGAGAAAAATAAAATACTAATAGATAATCAAGTAGGATTCAGAAAAGGGAAATCGGTAAATTCAGCAATTCATCAGTTTTTAGAAAAAATACTTAAAGAACTAGATAAAAAAAACCAAGTTACAGCTCTATACATGGACATGACAAAAGCGTTTGATTGTGTTGATCATGAACTTCTTTTGCAAAAACTGGAAATATACGGAGTTCGGGGTAAAGCACTACAAATAATCAAATCATATCTATGTAACCGAATACAGTTCACTGAAATAGCACAGTTAAGTCCATTTACAAAGACAGAGATTAAGTATACATCGAGTCCTAGATTTATAAAATATGGTGTACCTCAAGGGTCAATACTGGGACCACTACTGTTTCTCATTTACATAAACGATTTACCTAATACTATTCAGCAACCTATGGTTTTATTTGCAGATGACAGTACGGTTCTTTTCACAAATAATAAAAACAAAAATCATGAACAAGAAATAAATGATTCCTTATCTAAATTAATAAATTGGCTTCAAATAAATAATTTACAAATTAATCTCACAAAAACACATTACATGAACTTTAAAAATAAAAACGCGACATCTATTCCTTTAAGTATTGCATACAATAATGAAACAGTGGCTGAAGTAGCAAATACAAAGTTTTTAGGAATCCATATAGATTCGAATATGTCATGGAAAACACATGTAAATAGTGTATGTACCAAATTGAGTCAATTTTCTTACGCTCTATACATGCTTAAAAAAGTATCCAACCAGACCGCGCTTCTTACTGCTTACCATGCGTATGTGGGATCCACTCTGTCGTATGGGTTACTATATTGGGGAAACTCGACTGATAAAGAAATTGCGTTCAAAGCCCAAAAAAAGTGTATTAGGTCTATATGTGGGTTACGTCAAACGGATTCATGTAAACCACATTTCGTAAATCTCAAGATTTTAACACTCCCTGCTCTATATATCTACCTGGCCTCAATTTTAGTTAAATCAAACATTACAAGCTATGATACGTTAAAAAGCAGAAGACTTAAACATACCTTAAGAGATAACACGTCCCACACTAGAGCGTACAGTAATAGTGTTTTCTGTATGAGCACAAAGATTTATAACAAGCTACCTAGGGACATTAAGATTATAAATTCAATTATTATTTTTAAAAGAATGCTGAAAATTTTCTTAATTAAAAAGGCCTATTACTCAATAGCAGAATTTCTTGAGGAAAAATAATTTTGCTCAATAAAGTACCTATCACTAAAGTGAATATAATTCAGTAAAATAATTCAATAAAATATTTTTAAAAGGATTATGATAATTAATATTAAATGATTGCAATACTGTGACATAATTGAATTAATGAATAATGATAATTTTTAAATCAGGTAACTCATGACATGTGTATTTTTATTTAGGTATGACTTTAATAATTTATAATTAATATGATGTAAATGATAAAATTATATAATGTAATTAAAACGATGTCCTATATAAAATTTAATAATTATAACTTTTATCTTTTTAATTAATGAATGTAAATAATGCATGTTCAACTGTTACTGTTACAATTATAAGCATATATGCATGATGAAATTGCAATGCCCTAACAGGGCCACTATGTTCTAAGAACTGATATCCTCTGTTAAGAACTTTATTTGTGTACACATAGTTAGCAATAAAGAATTTGAATATCTACCTAATAGGTCATTTTAAAATAGGTAAACCTAGTACGGAGTATTTACCCAGATACAGAGAAACTCGCATACGATACGGCCGTATCGTTCCGTACCCTTCCGTGCATTAATTGCGACGTATTTTACGTAAAAAAAAACACAAAAAATGATGCAAGAGAGAGACTTTAAAAAGTCATCAGAGACTTTATAATTGCATAATTTTTTTATCCATACCTACTTACTGTTATATTCTTTTTGCGTTACCAAACTATGCTTTTATAATTTACTAGCAGACGTCCCGCGGTTTCACCCGCGTTGTTCCCTTTCCTGTGGGAGTACAGGGAGAAAAAGTAGCCTATGTCACCCGGGGATAGTGTAGCTTCCCAACAGTGAAAGAATTTTCCAAATCGGTCCAGTAGTTTCGGAGCCTATTCAATGCAAACAAACAATCAAACATTTCCTCTTTATATATCAGTAATAATAATAATAATAATTTTTATTGACATAAAAAACAATGTTACAAATCGTAATGAAGCCCTGATTCCTGAGCTAGGTTATAACCTGTGTTACAGGAATCAGTGTCTTCTCCCATATATGTTATACTAACTTTATGTAATAAATATAAACAATTTAGATCATGCAATCCTCCGTGTGTGTGTGTGTGTGTGTGTGTGTGTGTGTGTGTGTGTGTGTGTGTGTGTGTGTGTGATCAGTATAGAAGTTCTACCTACTAAGCGAGATTTAAGAACAACCTATACATTTAGTCTAGTCATTATATAATAGTCTGTGTTAGGTTGATGGATACCTTTTCAATAGCCGCACCAAAATACAGTATACGGATACAGTATAGGTAGGTACTTTCCCAACAAATACCAACTTTAATACCAATCACTCAATGAATCGCGTTCAAGGACGATATCGCGACTCGTATCGAATCAATATTAAATCATACCTAGTAAGTTTTTTTTATGTAAAATACCTACCCGGTATTTCAAGCACGAGTGTGTGACGTTTAAAGGCATTTAATACATAGGTAGAAAGTTTTCGCTATTGTTACATAATTTTTCTTTCTTAAGTAGGTGCCTACTCGTTTAAAAAACGTTACCACTCTCCAGGACGAAGGATATCCATGAGAATATTCCACTCCAACATAGAATAGTACAATAAGCGCAACGTCAGTGGTAACAAATCCAGTATAAGCTGGCCTTAAATTCCATTGTAACTCCGTACTACCCAAGGTCTTAAGTGCTACTACCGACATGCGTTGTTCTGCTTTATAGGAAG
The DNA here is from genome assembly GCA_921972225.1 of Euplexia lucipara. Lineage (NCBI taxonomy): Eukaryota > Metazoa > Arthropoda > Insecta > Lepidoptera > Noctuidae > Euplexia > Euplexia lucipara. Next base: position 7,617,431 of record OV179144.1, on the reverse strand, counting down.
AAAAAAAGAAACTTACTTTGAAGTACGGGCTTCCCGCAGCTAGGACGACTTTGTGAACATGGAACAGCTCATTGCCGACTTCCAACACGACGTCAGTCAACATGTGGTGTGAGCGCATCGTGAACATCATCTGAAAACACATTGCATTGTCATATTCCGTAGGTAACTAAATATTTGAATGCACCTAATGTTTCTACAACAACACAACTGAACAAGCTGGGTCGATGGTTATGTAAAGTCTTATTTATTAACCCTAGGATTCTGCGATTGGTACACGTGTATCAACAAAATATTTAAGTCTCATTGTTAAACGATTGAACAATTTGATAGGGATTAGTTCCTAGACCCACCTATAATATAATAAAGTAATCTACTTAAAAATTATGCTTCTATTAATTTAATAGGTCTTTATTACATCACTAGATGACCCAAAACGTTCTTATGTAGGTACAAGCTTTAGAGCACACTTCAGAACCAGAACACGTGATGAAATATATCGCCTAGTCATTGTTACACAAAAACTATTCCGCTTAGATAATCTAATTTATGGTGACCATTACTCGGTCCAAGGTCCGTTTGTTATCATAAACAGTAGACAAGAAAACACAAATCTTTCAAAACAATTTTATACTTACTTATTGTAATTATCATGAGCATTATATATAAAAAATCTGATATCTATCTCAAAATTATGCATCAAAACAAGTTTTTCAACTGCCAGCGTCGATAGCCGAGGTATTTACGAGCGTGACTCAGCGCAAATAGTAGGTACGTTAATAAAACCGAACTAACTAACCGAAATAAACTCGTTTTAAAAAAATACAATAATTTCCATACATATTAGACACTTATGTAAACATGGCTCAACAAACCTACCAACAACGTACCTATAGTTATGAAGGTGTCTGATAAAAATATGCATAGTCATGGCGGAGCGTGGTGCCAACCTGCGATAAGTGAGCAAGCAACTAAGTATATTTATAGGCTATTTTATGCAAGCGTTCTGTTCAACGCGTCCTGTTCTGTTTGTCCATGCTAGCCTAGTCTCAAACTCTACTTATTTGCATGAGGCCTCATACATATACTCATTCGTCTTAGCTGCATTGTCTCTACCATTCACTTTAATATCAATGAGGACAAGCGGAACAACTTAATTATGCAAGGGTATGTATTATTACGTTTGTGTTAAGTCATAATCATCATAAATGTGTTTAATTAGTCACGATGGTGAAAAACCAATGTAATGCATAATCGAAGTCCAGTGAATTGATTTCTACCACGGGGAAGTAATGGATGACGTATTATTGGCATTTATACGTAACGACGACACAGAAGAAATCACGTCTATGGCCATAGAATAGAATATCAAAGGCATCAAAATAGCTAGGTACCAGCTTTGAAATTTCCGTTGCATCTGGCATTATTGTATGTAAAGCTAAGAAGTACCAAACGCGCTGCAGCCGCTGCAGGCATTTCAAAAAATTTGAATATTACTACATTTCAAAAGAAAACAGTAGGTATAATTGAATAGTCAAACGAACTTACCTGTAAGTGAAGTTCGACGGTAATTATACGAAGTCTTTGTTTCATTCGAAAATGAGATAGGTTTACTTGTAGTACGGTTCAGTTATGTCTCCTCAGCTTACATATTTCACAGCATAAAACTGAACGCCTGCTCCCGTGTAACGTGCACCTGTCAGTTGTCTGTCAAATATCTTCATTAAGTTCACAGCAAATGATTGTTTTTACAACGTGGGGTTCATGCTCAAAATTGTATTTAAATGGCATGTATTGTTCGGGTCGGGTGGGACTCTTCTCATTTTCGAATGAAACAAAGACTTCGTATAATTACCGTCGAACTTCACTTACAGGTAAGTTCGTTTGACTATTCAATTATACTCGTCTTTGTTTCATTCTCAATGAGATAGGTTTACTTGTAGATGTTTAAAGACAAGTTGTAAAAGCAATCAATAATTAATAAAGAATTAAAAATAACAATAAGTTATTTCAAATCTTTCAAAAGTATCAAAATAAAAAACACAACATCGAATTACAATTTAAATAGAATCATAATCGTCATAACTAAAATAGAACATGTCTATTCTTAATATGTCCATTTGGAAATTTAGAAAGGAATGGTTAACCCTTCAGTTCACATGGATAACTTATAAAAAACTCGATATTAAAAAAAAACCCCCTTACCGGGTGAAGTTCTTACATAAGTGATGAATGTAATGAATGTTGAAAAAACGCGCTAATATTAAGTTCACTCTCTCTTCCATAGCTCTGGTAGTCCAACTGCTGATACTGGAGCTTACAATTCAGTGTTTTTGTTACAATGTTTTGTAAAGCAGAAAAACAGAAAAAACTTGTAATTATCCATCTCCTAATTTATTGTTATTGCATCATCATATCAATTATTGTATTAGCTGTTTTTTTTTTTTTTTTTTTTGTAAAATAAAATAAAGTTTGGATATTGGGTTAGGTATTACTTACATTTTCTAATTTATTAATCTTGATAATTATTATGCTTATGGATTTCAATTATGATTACCTGTATCTAATTGGATCACTCTATATTTATAATGGAGATTGTTATCATCCTTTGACCTGTAGCTATCGTGAGTAGACTCAAAAAACCTTCTTGGTAACCAAGTATAAATCACCTTGTTGCATGTAATTATTTAAAATATAGTTACCTAAGTAAACATGAAAAACATCCCAAGTATATCTAGGTTTAAGAGGTCTTATTATGAAGCCTTTAAATAATCTTTTCATTTTATCCTCTTATGTGGTCCTATTTTATCAAGGCTAGAGCAGATCAAATATAAACTAAACTTTCATAGGAAAAAACTCCTTCCTGGAGTCTCATTATGATATTTAACAGCATGAGTTATGGTAGGCTTGGTACTGCTACAATTTACAGTTAACATAATGAATTTTCAATTGCTTGTTCACACTCCAAATGACAATATTCTTCAACGGTTGTTTGTAAGAGATCACTTATATTAAGAGTAATAAATCAGCGTATTGTAAACAGCCCATATAACTCTTTAAGTTATTATTTTAAAGTTATTAAGGTGGATAATCAAGAGTATTCTATACTTTTAAAAATAAATAAATCAAAATAAAATCATTTTATTTTGTACAACTAACTTTATGGTCCAATATGAACTACTTTTCGGTCTGTTATATACCTATGCTTGGCGCTTATTCCAATTTCCTGTGAAGGACATGTAACAATCTAGAATGATAGTGCCAAGGAGATAATTAAAGGGTTAAAATGTCTCAGGGACCTGTATCAACAATCTCTGAAATATCGAGAACCATGGTTTGAGTGATCAGCAGATGAAGTACAACAGTACCTCGTGCTTCGTCTATAATTATCCTTTTTATAGTTTTGAGTACAAAGAGAGCAGAGAGAGATCATAAAACTTAATTCTTATGATTGAGAACAATGCAAAAAAGAAAGCATGTACTTTGGAGCTTTTGTGTTGATCTGGGAAGTACACAAATAAATATGTCTATGCCAAGTAAATATCTTTTGACAATTTGTATTACTTTTTAGTCATTTTGTAATGTTTACTTCTCTCCTAGATTCAAAAAGCTATTAATTAAAATGTAGTCATGTAGAAACCAAAAACAAAAAACCCTTTGGTTTTCATCCCACCACTGCCAATTATTTTTAGTAATGGTATATAGATAGGTAGGATATTGAACTCCTCCCAATCAATTGTATGATATTGTAGTCATATAATCCATTCTCTATCAGATTTCACTATCTGTTGGGTGTCTGGCAAGGCATTACAGACTAAGTAGGCAGCAATTGAATATAAAAAAAAATAAAAAATAATTTGAAGCTTAGCTTCATTCTCAGTCCATTGCTTACATGCCTCCATAACCCATAACCTCTTGGAAATTACCTTGTGGAAAAAGGCATTTGTAAATAAATAAATATTCCCCAACTTTCACACAACGCCACTTAGTTACAAACTATGCAGAGTTTGCGTTATGGGTACTAAACAGCTGATAAAAATACATATATTTTTCTAAATAAATACATATTAGGGATAAATTATACCCAGACACAGAACAAATGATTGTGCTAATCACAAAAAACATTATCCTGGGTGGGAATCAAACCCACAACCTCTAGCATAGCAGTCAGGGTCACTAACCACTAGACCAACAGGCCAGTCAAAAATAAAATAAATGTTCTAACTTTAAAATATTCTTTACTCTGACTGTGTTTATGAACTACCATTCAAGGTCTTGTTTAAACATGCAGTATTCATGGTAGTATCTATTCCATAATAATCAATTCTAATTATTAACTTAATAAAAGACAAGATATTCAATAGGTGTCAGCAAGTGGATGTAAAATTTCCATTCATCTGAACGTGGAATTTGACTATAGCTGACTTGTCATGATTTTTCTTTACAAACTTATAAGACTTATTTAGTTTGTTAGTTATGAATCTTGTTTTTCCTTGTTTATCTACAGTTAACTGAATTATTTCTTAGCAGAAATTCTGAATAAACAAACTGATATATTATATCCTCTCTATTTAGCATATATCTTCCACATTTCTTGTAAATTTTGATCATATATTAACCCAAAAAACATAAAACAATTAATTGTTGCCATTTCCCTTGAACAGTAGGTATATAATGTTTTATATGTATAAATATTGACCAGGCAATAAGCCTGTTTAAAAAAAACTGCCTCTATCAGAAAGTCATTTTTCTGTTTAGTATCGCTTATTGTGCGGTAGACTTTTCATTTCAAATGTTTTGTTTTAACAAAAGTCTTCAACTTCTTTAATTTAGAAATTAATGAAAAGTTTCCAATGAGCTTTTAACCAATAAAAGACTGGTTAACTAAGCTTTAGTAGTCTGACCAATTTCTATTGCTCAGAAAGTATTTATAAATTACAGATATTATCTGAAAAGATTCTTCTTTGGAGAGTTTTTCTTTCAACGAAGAGTAACTTTGGTGTGGTTTAGTATGAAATAAAGTTGTATGGTTACAATCTTATTAAAAATAATAACCACAAATAGTAGTGATGATTAGTTTTCAATCACATAAATTAATTTTTAAAATACCCACCTGTGGGTATATTTTTCGGCGCAGATGAATCCTCCGGTCTTCTCATGTTCTCTCTACCACTGGTGTCTCAGACGAGGCCTCCCCCCCCCCCCTTTTTTGTTCATTTTTGGAGTGAGGTTGGCTCCACCAGTTAAAAGCTGCTTTATTGGGAAGTATTGGGTCTTCACCAAACAAGTATGTTTCTGACTCAGAATGAGGCAGAAAACGCTTGATGTCTTTATGACTGTTACTAGCAGGGAAAATAAGTCCCTCTGTATGTATACATTTATATCATACCTTAAAGTATCACTCAACTTTGTAACATTTTATGCTCCGGAGTATCTAGACACATTTGAAAGTCTGACTCAATACAAGGCAGGGTGATGACGCCCTGATGTTGTCTTTATCTTCTCTATGCTTATTAAATAACATAATATTTTGTTAAGCTTTTTAGTAAGTATTAGATAGGTACCTGGGTTATCTATTTTTCTTTTCCTGATTTCTCCAGTTGAGAATCCACAGCTAGCATTTTGTGAATCTGATCATCTTATGTCTTTCCAGAGGTACCTGTTCTTCAATCATTTCATTTACTAACTAGAATCTGCGTATTACAACTTTAGTTTGAAGATTTTCTATGAACTCCGGAGAAACATGTTTTGTTTTTTCCATTCATTTCAGATGAATTGTTCTAATGAATTTATTACAGTGTCTGGAGAAAACAGTCCATGCTGTAAAGGCAACAAACATTGTACCATATAACCATGTAAGTTCCCACAGAACTTCCCTTGAAGGTTATAAGAAAAAAGTCAACCACGTGTGTCCCTAAAGAACACCCCACAGATTGCTTAAATCACAACATAGCCATTGTAACCACGTGCGCTCCCGCAGAACGCCCCACAGGTTCTAGGCAAGTTGCTCACTGTATAGCCATTTTTCATCACAAATGCGTTTTCAAACACTCCACAGGTTGGGCTATTCACTGCCAATACTGCCATTGTTGACCACGTACGTTCCCGCAGAACGTCCCACAGGTCAGGCATGCACTTGTAGGTTGCAAGCACACTAGCACGTGCATAACGCAAAAAAACACAAAGCGCACCCTATGTTTTCATATTCACTAGCGATAATACGCACACAGGGTCTTGATTTGCTATAGTCAGGCAAGTTCTTGAATCAGTTTACTGATAAAACAGTTACAGAAAACAGCTTAAAAGCGGCCATCTTTGACATCTTCTTACCTTCTTCGTGACTTGAATCAAGTTCTAGCATGTAGCATTTATACGACTGAGAGATCTCTCAGTCGTTTTTATATTCTAATTTTGTCTAGCGAATTCCTTTTTCCCATTTGTATGCTATTTGGAACAGTATTTTCACAACACAACACAAAATATTAAAACATAAAGGAAAAAGATGACGCCATTAGGTGACATAAAAAACCAATGAAGATATTTGACAGACAACTGACAGGTGCACGTTACACGGGAGCAGGCGTTCAGTTTTATGCTGTGAAATATGTAAGCTGAGGAGACATAACTGAACCGTACTACAAGTAAACCTATCTCATTGAGAATGAAACAAAGACGAGTATAATTAACATAATATTGACACAATACCGTTTAGTATACGTAGTCGTACTAGGACCTTGACAAATTGATAGCAGATAGGTGCGTACTATGACTAATTTTAAATTCGAGGTGCAAAGCCTTAAACCACGTGGCCGAAGTCGTGAGCAATTACTAGTAAGTAAGCACTTATTTATCATATTCATCGGCAATTTTGTAGTCTTAAGCATTTTCATAATAAAAGAGGTTCTTTAGGGTTATTCGCACGCGAGTTTGACGCCGATAGCTATCGACTATAAGACTGTAGCTATGGTTTGCTAAAGGAAGTTTTATACAGGTAAGAGAAATCCTCGAATTCAATGCCAAGCAATTAAAAACGGTGGTACCTATATATATACGAGTACAGTACATGAACTTTAACAAGCCATTGCTAATGAAAGTGACTCCCCATAGAATAGCAGTAAAACGTCATGACAACGTCAGCTACGGATTTTTCCGCACACAATAATGATCTTAGACGCGTAGTTAGTCATAGATGTTGCTTTCACGACTCGCTAGTGCACGTCACGACTCTGCCATCACTTAAGTCAATATAATAATATAGTATTTCGTTTCCAATCAAATCTGTATGAATTGAAAATCAGTATGCCTAATTATATTGAAACTTGAACGAACATTTACTCGACTCGGATCTGGCGTTTTTTTGATACGGTTAATTTAACGAGCAGCGCGGCACATAGAAATATTGATATCTCAAAATTTTATATTTCTGGTCCACAATATACCCATGTCGGAAAACGTGATAGATAATCTAAATAACCAATGCAGACCAGTATCGAGAACAACGGTTTCCACATGGTGTGGGAACGAATTGAAGACGTCACAATGACAAAGCATTTCTAGACTTCACAACAAGACTGAGATCATAATAATTTAGAGTGCCATTATAATAAACATTGGCTCGAAAATTTTAACTGACATCTCCTAAATTGGCAGACGGAATCTGATCACCTAATTTGCCGGTCAAGGAGATGACGATGACCCTTTATATCCGGCTGAACGGAGCCCTTTATGTGCACTTGCCATTCATTTTAAGAGTATGTACTTGTTCGGGATACGGTCAATTTCAATTGTAGAAGTAAAGGATGCACTGATGCAGATGACCGACAGTGCATTACCTCTTTATTTAATATCCAACTTTGACAAGAAGACAAGAGCCAAAGTAAAGACGTTAATCTGACGGTGTCTTCCGACTGGAGTGATAATAAGCACGCTAATGTACAGAGACCAACTTAAAGAAAAACAAACCCACCCTTCAACCAAACATGTACAGTCAGTGAGATACGTTGCCTGACCCCTCTTCCTCTTACATTTTTTTCTAAAATGGATCTGGTAACGCAGCTCACTGACTGTACCTACTACATTATTTAGTAATTCTTTAGTTTTTTTTTTACCAAAATAATTATTAGCATATGTATTGACATTTATGGACAAATTACAAGTCAAACAAAATCGATGCAGCGAGTTCAATAAGTTGAGAAACCGCACCGCCAAAAGTTCTTGTGGTTTTCTGATGAGTCAACAACTTCTAGTGAGACTGTTTTTCAAGATAAGTTAATAAAGGTCCTCAGTTCAAGAATGTCGGGTTGATAAATAATATGGTAGCGTATTTTAGACGATTGTTATGTGTTGTTGTAAGTAAAGGTAATTGGTGTTCTTTTGTCTGACAACACGAGGGTTTGTGTAGAAGACGTAATTTGCAGATTACTGATCTAAGTACAAAAGCACAAAATCCTGTATTAAGCGTTAGGCAGACGTGTACATAAAGTATGCCCACATTTTACACCAATAATGTTTGAGCCTCATATGTATAATAGAGGGCGAACCTATTGCCTATAAAAAGTCATTCCAATTTTTATTGTGATATACAGTACTTACCTATATTTCGCATAATTCTCAACTATCGCAAAAAGGGCGTCCAATTAATATGTTAATGGGATTACAGCAAAAGCATGGGATGACTTACTATTATGTTGACGACATGGACGATGATATTGACATACAGAACCAATACTGAATAATATAACTCGGAAAGTACGAGTCACTAACACGGGTGAAGTAGCGGGTAAAAGTCAGTTTTTTATAATCTAATTTGATGACAAACGCCCGACTTAAAATCACATAGGTACCTTCGTTTTCATAAAAAAGATTTATCATGTATCAGTCAATTACAACCGGATGCTTTACTTACGCCATTAGAAGCTAATGTTTAGTGATGTAGTGGCTAGTGAGCGTCAAGAAATATAAGTTGAGTAAATACATTACAGAAATCCATTTAGTCTAAAAGTATTTAACGTGGCTCGAATGCTGCCAGTCATGTTAGTGATTGCGAAGCGGTCTCGAGAAATGACGTCGCGATTTCACGAGTTCACGGCCGTTGGACAATCACTGTGTCACTTATTAACATAACTAAGCGCTAATCCCTGATTCTTATGCCTTTTTTCACTAATACTAGGCAACATCTAAACGTAATGTCTGAATGAATGTTTTTGCACCGTAACGTGCGATTTCATTAAAGGGTCGAAAGAATGGGCGGGTAAAACTTGTATTGGATAGACCTTGAAAAATAGTTTCGACGGATCGACCAACGACGCCACGGGCTAACTGGCGGCTGAGGCGGGTTTTTCGGCCATTATTAATACCTATTAAAACTAAATACAAAAAGAAAAAAATGTACAAACTCATTGCTATTGAAAGTAAAATGCTATTCAATAAAAAAAAGGAATCGAGAGAGAGGAAGAGACGAGTCTTGAATTGGGAAGAAGTTTTTGTTTGGTGGGTTCGAGGTCCAGTCAACTTTGAGAGCCATTGATTTAGACATAAAACAAGCACGTTTTTCATTGTCATTTCCAAAACTACCGCTACAATCAATTGGTATTTTTCATAGTTTTACGCAGAAAACCTTGGATTTCGTAGAAACTGGTAACATTTTGAGTTTTGAAAAGTATTTAACCTGTCCGTGTTACTTTTACCAGATCGCGCACCGGTGTTAATATAACAGTATTGCACTCTACAACGTGCAACATACGTCCGGGTATTTATTAGACTTATTAGCTTAAATTACTTGAGAGAAGAAAGCAATAGGTACCTAGTTAGATATGATTTTAAGTCAATGCATTACGTGATAAATAAAATATCTTATGTACCTACCGTTCAAGTCTTTTGCATATACGCCAAGAGCATAGTAGAGTATTTTGACTTCAGTGATGTATATAGTGAATACAGTATTAAGTTGAGATACCGTGTGATAAATAATTATTGCGCCGAACTCAACTTTACAAAAAAACTTTCTTTATTTATTTAATACATGGAAGGAAGGCTTACAAAAGAAACACACTTAACAAATCAAAAATTAGGCGACTATCAGCCAATTGGGGCACGTTTAAGTACAGAGAAGAATTTAGAACATGAATTGGGCGTTATACTAGTATACTACCTATGTAGTTAACTTAGTTGGGTTTGATGTTAAAGGACAATAATTTTAGCAATATGGAGGTGAAAACCAAATAGCGAGTTCCGAAATATTCTGAACTTTACAATTAATTAGGTGTCGGTTGGCGTTTTAGAAGTCGTTAAAGGTATTGTTGACGACGTCTTTCTATGATAATGTCCTAATTACTAGTTTGTAAGGTTGATTGAACCTCTCTATACTTAACAGCCAAGGTAACTATTGGACTTTAATACATTGCGAGATTATAAAAAGTACACAATTTGGAACATGAACGCTCAAAGTCTAGTGCGAAGTCCAAAATGCGACGTTATCATAAAAATTCTATAAATAATATGCTTAGTCATGTTAAACTAAACAACGCAGGTTTACACGTTTTAATTTTTTTAAGTATCTGTGCTCTTTGGAACTGTCATTTAGCAACTGCATTCAACATTGCAACCGCATGTGGTTGCGGAATCCATAGCATCACTAGCAATGCGTTCTTATGCAATACAGCATTTTCACTAGCGCATTGGTGATTTGCTTTGAGTTCAAAAGAAGCCTCAGATAATATACTAGGTGGAATGGCATCGACTCATATCCAGACACCATTAAGGTATTTAAAAAGTAAAAAGTTGCTTGTCATTGCGTCCAATCCACCAATCCACCAATTGCCACCAATCTACTCGTAGTTCTTATTATTTTACCAATCAAATTAATTATTAATTAAGACGAGACTACGCGGCACAACAATATGTAATAAGTACCTTTATCGTTCATAAGTAATGAATACAGTGCGATAATCTGATTCATAATGATAAAAAATTGAAAACATTCGATCAGCAGAAAGAATTTGTTGAGCCGGTTAGGCGGCTTCTAAATTAAGGATGTACGTAGGTACTTAAGAATGCGTTTTTTTAGGATGCTACATCATGATAGAACATTTTAGCTAATTAAGACAATGTATGGTCAAATACATTGACGTAATTAGCTTAAATGTATTGTTCAAAATTAAAGATATTTAGACGAACCGATCGATCGACTGACGCCCTATTGAAGTTTGTGGTCTTCTGAATTTAATTGACTAATGAATACTTCACGTCACGTTTCTTTACACGGGTGGTACCGTGGCGGCATGGACGCTTAGTACTATAAAAAATAATGAAAATAAAAGAAAAAGTACCGATTGTAAATTTCGATTTTGGAACAAGCTTGAAAATTGACATCGAGTCATCATGATGATGTAGCTATTCCGTCTGCAAGTACGTCTGTCCAGTCCCAAAAAATACAGCTACGGCCATTAACCTATCAAATCCTGACGCTAGGTCACTGAACTATGTAAAAGATTGGGGATGTCGTTCTTGAGGTGTTGACCTCAATTTTTTGGCGCCGATTAAATGAATATTAACCTTTATCAAATCTATTTTATTAGAGTTGTGTTGTGGCTGGGGACTGCAACTCTTATTTCATATTTCTTATATTTCCTTTGAAGATACAATTTGAAAATGTCAAAATCATAATTGGTGTGTCTTCGATCTAAATCTATAAATAAATGTAACTGGCCGATGTCTGAACATAGAATAAATTAGAGAAAACTTAATATGATGGGTCTTTATAAAAGCATCGGAAATCAACACAATTAAGTAGTTTTCGAATGTTTGTATTGCGTTTTCTGTTTATCTGTCCGTATGGTAGGCACGTCACATAAAATCTACAGCACTAAAAAATACATTGGTTTATACAGTTGTGTAGTTACAGGTTTAACTAAGTCAATACGGTAAATTAAGTAAACTTGTCCAGCTAGTTCTTGCATTTTCCAAAAATCATGATCGATAAATCGCTCAACTCGGAACATTAAGGAGCTCAACGACGACGGTGAGGTGACGAACAACCGCTGAATGTAATATCCCAGGACAAGCCTTTGGAAGCTATTACAAGAAACGATGTGGTATAAAAGTCTGTGCTTACCTTCATAAAGTCACTAATATAGTTTCCCATGCAAAATGTAAGATCTCCAATTTCATTGGAGCCGGTGCCAACTTCACCTTCCAGCACGTCGCAGCTAATGGGCGGCATATTATCCAACATGTTGCCTCGGCCCACCTCTTCATCCGTATCCATACCTGATGGACAAATAAGTCTATTTAGTTATATAGGTTTCAGTGTTACAAACACTGAAGGTTAGACGATGACGTGTATTGCGAGAGCACTAGACTGGCTATACATATCGTCAGTCGGAAACAGTAATGGAACGTTTCAAAATGATAGTGTTCTGAGAAATTGAGGTTTAAACTGATACTGAAAACGAAGAGATGACTATAATCTATTTTTCTTTATTGGAATAAATGGTTTCCTGTCCAGTAGCACTAAAAATTGTCTTAAACCGTCAGTGATTTGGAAAAAATATTCAACTCCCTACCATTTTGCATACTTATCTCAAAATACGTGATTACAGAAATGTTTCGGTAATGAAACCGACCGACGATATATTATAATATGTCACTAAACCGATTGCTGATGGTACTGCATTAAACGGTAATCAGTAATTATTGTAGCTGTTTTGCAAAAAGGCTGGGTTTTCACAAAGGCTATCGAAGGAAACGGGGTGGTGAGTCAGAGGAAAACGACCAATGGAATTGCTCCATTTCGCTCCAATTCTATTGGTGGGAAGCCCAGCCGACGTTGATACTCTATAAGAAGTTTAGTTATTATAGTAGCCAACGCGAGGCGTGTTTCTGTGGTCATTATTGGAACCAGCAGAAGTTACACTGGTTTGCACAACAGTGGGTGTACTTACATTACAAATATTTCCCTAACGAAAACAGGGTACCGCGAATACTGAAAAGACCTATAGAAATTCAACGCCCAATTTGATGTTGCTGATATATCTTGTGTTCTGGCCCTTATGGTACAGTGGGCCACTTCAGCGAGAACGTCAGTGTTAACACTTTGTCTAGCGCGGTAATAGGCCAGCTTATAATAGTTTTCTATCCACGGGCAATGACGGACATGCGCCAAGGTATAGCTAGATATAACACTACGAGATGAAAGTCAGGCGTCATGCAAAGCTCTGCGAAAGTACTGCCATGATGGCATTATTTTAGTCCTATTAACAACACACAGACAGACACGAGCAACGGACCAACCTATAACACCCGTCTTTAAAGCGGGTGGTTAAAAATCAGTCTCAATTTTAAGTGGCTCTGCTCTTTTGGCCCTGGTGGATAAATACAAACTCAATACATGGTCTTCTTGGATATTTTAAGAATGTGACAGTTGATTTTAGACTGAGAAATATTTCTAATAATAAATTTAAAGTACCTATTACGTTTTTTTTATATTAAAACCAGAGCGCCCATAAGTATTAGTGTGGCATTCTGGCAAAAATGTACAAGTTGTTAAATAATACAAAATGTTTTACCTATGTAAGATGGGTTACATTGTGATCCGAAATCATTTGTGAATACTTTCATATCTATCACTTATAAAAATAGTAGAACAAAATGTCTAAAATATAATAATATTTTTCACAATTTCAATTTGAGATCAAATTCACAACACTTAAAGGATGCACAACACACACTTCACTAATCCACACTGCACTTGGATATTTTTTTATTTAAATCACTTTTAGGTAAACACTCTTCATATTTGTGTTAAATCCGAGAAAGTGTTGTATTAGCCGCAAGAGTCGCGCGCTAACTGACTGGGCAGGACAAAACACACCTTGCCCGCTGAAAGTTTGGTCTGAACCAGGCAAATGTTTCTCGTCATGGTGTCTCGGCATAAAACCATAATCGCATTATCGATAGTGGTGGGACTCAAAAATACTCACAAAATAGGTATTTGTTATTTTCAAAAGAGCGAATAGTTATTTTATACAGTTTTCCTTTTCAGAACGTTACGTAACAATAAAATAAAATCCTATATTAACTATGGGACGTCTCATTAAAGTCATGAATATTTTTGTCAAACACTTTTCACACAGAAATTAACGGGGCATTCAATTCAGATACTGGAACTAACTCCTCAATTCTCTGAAAAAGACTGGTTTAGTATCTGTCTAAAGGAAATCCTTGGAGTTCGTCATTATGGGGCGGGTGGAGGGGTCAGTCAGATTCTGACAATCTTAGGTCCAGTTGAAAATCAGCATCAGGCACTAGTTGTCTGGCATTTTTGCTGAACTGGACAGATTTAGCATAGCCGCAAGGCACATAGTAATCGTGTTGTTATTTTTTTTTACCGTATTTTTTTTGTGCCTGAGCCAAATAAATGTTTTTTTCTTTATCTTGTTTTTCTTTTCATGCGGACCTCTTTGACTCTCAAGAGAATTCCTCTTCAGTTCAGTCTACAGTATATAACTGAGAGCTTGTGCTAAAAAAATATTGCGTTCTCAGCTACTTAACCACTGAACAGGCACAGGCCACGAGGAACTGCGGCCGTGGTTTTTTCAACTCAGTTGAGCTCTAACTTAACATTGCAGTTGAAAAAACCATATTGCGTTCTTCATTACGAAGTAGGAAATTTATGCCATGTCACTAAAGTAAAGCCACCGCTGGCCAAGCCCAGCCTCGAGACGATACCCTCAAGGCGCATAGGCATAAAACTTATTAAATTTAAAAAAATATATCCGTTTCGCTTGAAATCCATTCTTTTGTAAAATGGATAAATACTCTTATCCATTTTGGATAAACACGTGTTTCTCTACATCACTAATTTATCAATAACCCCGAATAACAAAAATTCAAAGTCATTGTGTATTTACATGTTTTTGATAGGTTTACTAAAACCACCTGCGACAATTAATTTATCTTATTTATTTTAAAACTAGGTGAGGCCAGAGTCCAAAGTTCTGGTACCTAAAACAGCATGCGTAGCATGAACACATTGAACACCGAAGAAACGGCCTTTGTCTACAGACGAATCGGCAAAGTGACAGATTATATAGACAGGAACCTCAATCTGTCAAATTTCTTTCAATACACCTGCTTGCGTAGCATGAACACTTAATTTCTTTTCTTCCGAGACACGACAAAGACCGTTTCTGCGGTGATCATGCTACGCGTGCTGATGTATTTTCTTCTTTAATAGACTACGTAATAAAATTATCCCATGCAACTTAATAGTTGTGCTTTAGTACATTAACTTAACCTTTTTAATTTATTGAGGGCTAGCAATAAGATTTTTTTCTGTGTTGACTATCACTAGTTAAACATGTCTTTTTGATTATTATTTTTTGGTTTTAGCATGGCAAAGGCGATAATATTGTCCTTTTCCTAAATATATCATGGTAGGAATAGGAACCCCAACAATACACTATGTGTCGCTATAATAAGTGAAATATGTTAAGGAGCACCAAAATATTGATTCAGAGAGGTAATGAAGATTAAGCTATAGTCTGTCCGTTTATTCAGTCTTTTACCGAACGACTTAAAAGTAGACATCTGAATTTCACGGTCCCACGCAAGAAGTCCATTCATTTTGAGATCAATGATATTTTTACTTGTTTAGAATTGTCTACTTGTAAAACTATGGCTAAACAAAACGGGAACATATTTTTTTTCCCTTGGAAAATTTCTTGTGCCTTTAAATCATAAATTATATTGAACTCCTTGCAGGAATCTTTATTTTAAAGTACAACTTATTTTCTCACAAACCGCAACACAATTCCAAAAAAAAAGTTAGTTGATTTGGTAGTTACTAAAAGCATTATTAAAAAATAAAAACCTACTTCTCCATATTATATTCCCACAGTTTTGCTTGTTCTTAGACTTCTTACAGGTGTTTCCTTGTTTCAGCATTTTAGTACGTTTGTATTTATTATAATTATTATAAATGAGACAATTATTGTCAATGCACGTTGTTACACTCACGGCTAAAGAGGGTATGTGGCTTTACTACACGATATTCATAATGAAGATGAAAACCATTTGCTTACTTTGACGTAATTACCAATTGTTTTATGTCAAGGTTGATACTGAAATAAATTATAGTTTTAAATATTAGCATTTCATAATTATGTTAAGTAGTAATTAAAATGATCTTATTCGGGTTTGGGCTTCAATTACTATGCATTTTACGATTTAAACGATGTTATGATTCACGTTTAATATTGTTTACGTTTTACTCACAATGTGTTTCTTTCTCTTTGACCAACACCACTGTGAGCTATTTTAATGTGGCAGTTTTTTTTTAAACTTCAAAGAGATTATGGAGCTTTTTAACCGACTTCAGAAGGAGGTTCTCAATTCAATCGGTTTTTTTTTATGTAAGTATGTACACCAATTACTCCGAGATTAATTATCCGATTTACCTACGTGATTCTATTTTAGTTCGATGCGGAATAGTTGCCATTTAGTCTCATAAAAATTTAACATAGTTTAGTCCGGTAATTTTCATTTTATGAACATTTAATTTATTTTCGATCATTTTTTTGTATGTATGATATGATTTACGTGATTATTTTTTAGTTTGATGCGGGATAGTTGCTTTTTGGTCTCATAAAACATTAACATAGTTTGGCCTGGTAGTTTTCATTTTTTTAACATTTTTGTTCATGAATTATACTCGTCTTTGTTTCATTCTCAATGAGATAGGTTTACTTGTAGTACGGTTCAGTTATGTCCCCTTCGCCTTACATATTTCACAGCATAAAACTGAACGCCTGCTCCCGTGTAACGTGCACCTGTCAGTTGTCTGTCAAATATCTTCATTGGTTTTTTATGTCACCTAATGGCGTCATCTTTTTCCTTTATGTTTTAATATTTTGTGTTGTGTTGTGAAAATACTGTTCCAAATAGCATAAAAATGGGAAAAAGGAATTCACTAAACAAAATTAGAATATAAAAACGACTGAGAGATCTCTCAGTCGTATAAATGCTACTTGCTAGAACTTGATTCAAGTCACGAAGAAGATAAGAAGATGTCAAAAATGGCCGCTTTTAAGCTGTTTTCTGTAACTGTTTTATAAGTAAACTGATTCAAGAACTTGCCTGACTATAGCAAATCAAGACCCTGTGTGCGTAATATCGCTAGTGAATATGAAAACATAGGGTGCGCTTTGTGTTTTTTTGCGTTATGCACGTGCTAGTGTGCTTGCAACCTACAAGTGCATGCCTGACCTGTGGGACGTTCTGCGGGAACGTACGTGGTCAACAATGGCAGTATTGGCAGTGAATAGCCCAACCTGTGGAGTGTTTGGAAACGCATTTGTGATGAAAAATGTCTATACAGTGAGCAACTTGCCTAGAACCTGTGGGGCGTTCTGCGGGAGCGCACGTGGTTACAATGGCTATGTTGTGATTTAAGCAATCTGTGGGGTGTTCTTTAGGGACACACGTGGTTGACTTTTTTCTTATAACCTTCAAGGGAAGTTCTGTGGGAACTTACATGGTTATATGGTACAATGTTTGTTGCCTTTACAGCATGGACTGTTTTCTCCAGACACTGTAATAAATTCATTAGAACAATTCATCTGAAATGAATGGAAAAAACAAAAAATGTTCTCCGGAGTTCATAGAAAATCTTCAAACTAAAGTTGTATTATGCAGATTCTAGTTAGTAAATGGAATGATTGAAGAACAGGTACCTCTGGAAAGACATAAGATGATCAGATTCACAAAATGCTAGATGTGGATTCTCAACTGGAGAAATCAGGAAAAGATTAACCAAAATAGATAACCCAGGTAGGTACCTATCTAACACTTACTAAAAAGCTTAACAAAATATTATGTAAGCATAGAGAAGATAAAGAGAACATCAGGGCGTCATCACCCTGCCTTGTATTGAGTCAGACTTTCAAATGTGTCTAGATACTCCGGAGCATAAAAGTTACAAAGTTGAGTGATACTTTAAGGTATGATATATATGTGTACATACAGAGGGACTTATTTTCCCTGCTAGTAACAGTCATAAAGACATCAAGCGTTTTCTGCCTCATTCTGAGTCAGAAACATACTTGTTTGGTGAAGACCCAATACTTCCCAATAAAGCAGTTTTTAACTGGTGGAGCCAACCTCTCTCCAAAAATGAAAAAAAAAAAAGGGGGGGGGGGGGAGGCCTCGTCTGAGACACCAGTGGTAGAGAGAACATGAGAAGACCGGAGGATTCATCTGCGCTGCAAAATATACCCACAGGTGGGTATTTTAAAAATTAATTTATGTGATTGAAAACTAATCATCACTACTGTTTGTGGTTATTATTTTTAATAAGATTGTAACTATACAACTTTATTTCATACTAAACCACACCAAAGTTACTCTTCATTGAAAGAAAAACTCTCCAAAGAAGAATCTTTTCAGATAATATCTGTAATTTATAAATACTTTCTGAGCAATAGAAATTGGTCAGACTACTAAAGCTTAGTTAACCAGTCTTTTATTGGTAAAAAGCCCATTGGAAACTTTTCATTAATTTCTAAACTAAAGAAGTTGAAGACTTTTGTTAAAACAAAACATTTGAAATGAAAAGTCTACCGCACAATAAGCGATACTAAACAGAAAATGAATTTCTGATAGAGGCAGTTTTTTAAACAGGCTTATTGCCTGGTCAATATTTATACATATAAAACATTATATACCTACTGTTCAATGGAAATGGCAACAATTAATTGTTTTATGTTTTTTGGGTTAATATATGATCAAAATTTACAAGAAATGTGGAAGATACATGCTAAATAGAGAGGATATAATATATCAGTTTGTTTATTCAGAATTTCTGTTAAGAAATCAGTTAACTGTAGATAAACAAGGAAAAACAAGATTCATAACTAACAAACTAAATAAGTCTTATAAGTTTGTAAAGAAAAATCATGTCAAGTCAGCTATAGTCAAATTCCACATTCAGATGAATGGAAATTTTACATCCACTTGCTGACACCTATTGAATATCTTGTCTTTTAGTAAGTTAATAATTAGAATGAATTATTATGGAATAGATACTACCATGAATACTGCATGTTTAAACAAGACCTTGAACGGTAGTTCAAAAACACAGTCAGAGTAAAGAATATTTTAAAGTTAGAACATTTATTTTATTTTTGACTGGCGTGTTGGTCTAGTGGTTAGTGACCCTGACTGCTATGCTAGAGGTTGTGGGTTTGATTCCCACCCAGGATAATGTTTTTTGTGATTAGCACAATCATTTGTTCTGTGTCTGGGTATAATTTATCCCTAATATGTATTTATTTAGAAATATATATGTATTTTTATCAGCTGTTTAGTACCCATAACGCAAACTCTGCTTAGTGTGTAACTAAGTGGCGTTGTGTGAAAGTTGTGGAATATTTATTTATTTACAAATGCCTTTTCCACAAGGTAATTTCCAAGAGGTTATGGGTTATGGAGGCATGTAAGCAATGGACTGAGAATGAAGCTAAGCTTCAAATTTTTATTTTTTTTTTATATTCAATTGCTGCCTACTTAGTCTGTAATGCCTTGCCAGACACCCAACAGATAGTGAAATCTGATAGAGAATGTATTATATGACTACAATATCATACAATTGATTGGGAGGAGTTCAATATCCTACCTATCTAAGTATATACCATTACTAAAAATAATTGGCAGCGGTGGGATGAAAACCAAAGGGTTTTTTGTTTTTGGTTTCTACATGACTACATTTTAATTAATAGCTTTTTGAATCTAGAAGAGAAGTAAACATTACAAAATGACTAAAAAGTAATACAAATTGTCAAAAGATTACATATTTATTTGGCGAAACACCAATTAATTTGTGTACTTCCCAGATCACCACAAAAGTTCCAAAGTACATGCTTTCTTTTTTTTTGCATTGGTCTCAATCATAAGAATTAAGTTTTATGATCTCTCTCCGCTCTCTTTGTACTCAAAACTATAAAAAGGATAATTAAAGACAAAAGCACGAGGTACTGTTTGCACTTCATCTGTTGATCACTCAAACCATGGTTGTCGATATTTCAGAGATTGTTGATACAGGTCCCTGAGACATTTTAACCCTTTAATTATCTCCTTGGCACTATCATTCTAGATTGTTACATGTCCTTCACAGGAAATTGAAATAAGCGCCAAGCATAGGTATAACAGACCGAAAAGAAGTCCATATTGGACCGTAAAGTTAGTTGTACAAAATAAAATGATTTTATTTTGATTTATTTATTTTTAAAAGTATAGAATACTCTTGATTATCCACCTTAATAACTTTAAAATAATAACTTAAAGAGTTATATGGGCTGTTTACAATACGCTGATTTATTACTCTTAATATAAGTGATCTCTTACAAACAACCGTTGAAGAATATTGTCATTTGGAGTATGAACACGCAATTGAAAATTCATTATGTTAACTGTAAATTGTAGCAGTACCAAGCCTACCATAACTCATGCTGTTAAATATCATAATGAGACTCCAGGAAGGAGTTTTTTCCTATGAAAGTTTAGTTTATATTTGATCTGCTCTAGCCTTGATAAAATAGGACCGCATAAGAGGATAAAATGAAAAGACTATTTAAAGGCTTCATAATAAGACCTCTTAAACCCAGATATACTTGGGATGTTTTTTCATGTTTACTTAACTATATTTTAAATAATTACATGCAACAAGGTGATTTATACTTTGTTACCAAGAAGGTTTTTTGAGTCTACTCACGATAGCTACAGGTCAAAGGATGATAACAATCTCCATTAAAAATATAGAGTGATCCATCCAATTAGATTCAGGTAATCATAATTGAAATCCATAAGCATAATAATTATCAAGATTA
The DNA here is from genome assembly GCA_921972225.1 of Euplexia lucipara. NCBI lineage: Eukaryota > Metazoa > Arthropoda > Insecta > Lepidoptera > Noctuidae > Euplexia > Euplexia lucipara. The sequence continues at coordinate 7,596,552 of OV179144.1, read as the reverse complement.
ATAAGTTAGAAACTGTAAGTAATAACCAAATATCCAAACTTTATTTTATTTTACAAAAAAAAAAAAAAAAAAAAATATCAGCTAATACAATTGATATGATGATGCAATAACAATAAATTAGGAGATGGATAATTACAAGTTTTTTCTGTTTTTTGTTAACTGCTTTACAAAACATTGTAACAAAAACACTGAATTGTAAGCTCCAGTATCAGCCGTTGGACTACCAGAGCTATGGAAGAGAGAGTGAACTTAATATTAGCGCGTTTTTTCAACATTCATTACATTCATCACTTATGTTAGAACTTCAGCCGGTAAGGGGGTTTTTTAATATCGAGTTTTTTATAAGTTATCCATGTGAACTGAAGGGTTAACCATTCCTTCCTAAATTTCCAAATGGACATATTAAGAATAGACATTTTCTATTTTAGTTATGACGATTATGATTCTATTTAAATTGTAATTCGATGTTGTGTTTTTTATTTTGATACTTTTGAAAGATTTAAAATAACTCATTGTTATTTTTAATTCTTTATTGATTATTGATTGCTTTTACAACTTGTCTTTAAACATCTACAAGTAAACCTATCTCATTGAGAATGAAACAAAGACGAGTATAATTGAATAGTCAAACGAACTTACCTGTAAGTGAAGTTCGACGGTAATTATACGAAGTCTTTGTTTCATTCGAAAATGAGAAGAGTCCCACCCGACCCAAACAATTCATGCTATCTAAATACAATTTTGAGCATGGACCCCACGTTGTAAAACCAATCATTTGCTGTGAACTTAATGAAGATATTTGACAGACAACTGACAGGTGCACGTTACACGGGAGCAGGCGTTCAGTTTTATGCTGTGAAATATGTAAGGCGAAGGGGACATAACTGAACCGTACTACAAGTAAACCTATCTCATTTTCGAATGAAACAAAGACTTCGTATAATTACCGTCGAACTTCACTTACAGGTAAGTTCGTTTGACTATTCAATTTTCTTTTTGATTTCATCGAAATCTGTTTATTTGTATGATTGTAATAAAAAAAGCACTAACCGGTGTAAAATAACTCTAAATTCGGAAGTCGGTGGCCAATCATGAACGAGACAAAACCACCAAAGCCACAGACTTCCAAATTTAGAGTTATTTTACACCGGTTAGTGTTTTTTTTAAGTCGGTTGTATTTTTTGTAAACAAATTTTTTCATTAAGATACACATGCCTATACATACTCCATTTCTAAGAGCATTAAAAAAAAGAGGCTCGTAGAAGCAGGAATGCAAAACATTTTATTTTAAAGATAACTTAAAACAATATTAATTAAAATTGTTTCATTTAAAATTTAGAAGAATAAAAGTGAAACGAAGAATTCCATGTATTGTTCAATGTTCATTCCTGCTTCTTTTAGGTTTTTAACGTTGACATTGTAATTTTCAACTAAAATGAAATAATATAACTAAATGAATTCACATCATTTCTTAAAATAAGTCGTTGAAATGGTTACGACTAAGTGTAATAGCTGCTGTGTGTGTGTTAAATAGATTATAATAAATTTGGCGTCTATCGTAATTATAACATGCTTATTGTACTTTCGTTACAAAGTCAGCATAAAAAATTACCTTATTTAACTTCCGTCTAATGCAAATGAAAAAGTACAGTAACTTCAGTAAATGAAGTCTATAGTCTACCTAGGTATTTAATATTACAGAGAGGTGTTGCTTGAACGTTCGAACGTAGGAGGAAATCTCCAGAACTCCGGAATACAAATTCTGATATAAAGTTACACTATTTGTCATAGGATACCTAGGTATATTATATAATATATACTAGAAACCTAATATTATTAGGTTTCTTTCACGCGAAACATTTGTTGCGCGTACTAGCAAGCCGGCGAACCTGACTTGAAACTGGGAAGGTCATATTTACAGGATGCATCAAAGAGATGGGCCAGGGTCGTGTCTGAAGACGGTTGTCGTCACAGAGCGGAGCAGACTTACGACTGTAAGTCGTAACAAGCGCCGCCCGCGCCATCGCGACGACCAAGACTAGATTAATTAGTTAGCAAACAATCAACAATGGAAGACAATGGAGGAGTCCTGTGCCCTAGCAGTTGTAGTGAAGCAGTAAGTATAGGTTGACAAAAAAACCGGCCTATCGAAAATCAGAGTTGCGCACGAAGGGGTTCTTCATGTATCGTACAAGATAAGAGATTTACGCTGGATATTAATAATCTATCTCGGTTGCTATCTTGATCCCGATCTTTGTCTGTAACCAATCAACGACCGAATTCGCCTATCCGAGTCTTAAAGATGTCCAATCAGAAGCAGCCGTCAAAAACAAAGGATCGGGATTTGGATTGAGATAGAATATTAACATCGGGCGTTAGCGATTGTTAAGATCAAAAAGATTTAAAATACTATAGAGAGGACATATGCGAGGAAATGCCATAGTCAGATCCCAACGCCATCTAGAATAATATATGAATATTGGAGCGGTAGCTGAGCGTACTAAACTAAACTTAGACTAGACTAGACTTTATTGTATAATTATCACTTGCTTCAAAAACGATGATGGAAAACATCGTGAGGAAACCGGCATGCCTGAGAGATATTTCTCGGCGGCATGCGATGCCAAGTCAGAGGCCCACGGGAGGCCTAGGTTTCTATTTGATTTCTATAATGGAAGAACTAATAATGCTTTGCCAAGGATCGAACCCGGGACCTCATGCTCAGCAGTAGCGCATCTGACTGCTAGAACAATCAGTCAACCAAATTACAGTAAGGCATTTGCTTTTTGTATCTATAGATAGCTTGTGCCTATAAACCATTTTAAACCGAAATATTTGGTTGAAATTGGTTGAAAACCCACTTACCCCACTTTAAATCAGTTCAAAATGTATAAACCATACATATTATTAATATGTAATAAAATCAACGTGCGTCCCTTGTGGTCTTGGTTATAAGTCATTTTAAACAAAATAGGTTTAAATCCACAAATTTTGGTTTAAAATAGTTAAGTTAGTTAATATTCAGGACAAAAAAAGCACTATGTGACTATAGATATGACAATGGTGTCCACAACATGGGAAAAGAGTGTGATCAGCATGTAGGTATACTTACTATACTTTAGGTCAAGCAATATCATGATTTACACAATGTTATAGAACCATTCAATAAAGATAGATAGATTGTGGACATTTATTATTATTGTACAATTCTACAATGACTTGCAGAATGTCGTGGTTTTTTTTGTGAACAATAATAATGACTATCTTTTAACAAATGTGTTGACATTGACATTCAAGCTTAGTTTTAGGTACAATGTACAGCATGTGTCTATTATGAACACTAAAGTGAAGAAAAGAATAAGTAAGTAGGTACCTACCGCTTATAATTCAAGAAAAAACAGCTTTTTATTTTAATTATTTTTCATACTAACCTGGTCTTACTTTTGATTGTTACATTAGCCACAAGCTAAATACAATAAAAGATAAAAATGTTTGTGTGATGAGCAAAATCATTTGTTCTGTGTTTTTATATAATACTCTGCTTAGGTTGGGACTAGATGGCATTGTGTGAAAGTTGTGGAATTTATTTAGTTATTTAAGGTTTAAGACATTTATTTCTCAAAACAGAACATAACATTCACTCACATGAAAAACCCAGGTTAACATAAGGTAAGTAGATCGATTATATGGAACAAGCATCAGAATGCTGATTTTTCTAAGGTTAGGTAGAGTTATGTTCTTTTTTCTCTTAAAGTAACTTAACTTAGTGGCAATACACAATACTACTGTAGGTAATAATAACTTAAATTTATATTTGTGCAGTATTTTAACTAGTCAATTACCGCAATCCAGACACAATTAAATTACTATTGTGTGCGGACACCGGTGTCCACGCGGAGCCTAATGAGTTAATAAATAGGCAATGGAGGTAAACCAAAAATTTGAGTTCATAGTACACTGTCCATATTACATATCGAATTGTGATTGCTATCATGATTGCAATTGATAGTATTTGTATTTATTAAGTTTGTGTGTTGTTCAGAATTAGCATTATTTTATTGTTGTGTTCAAGAAATTATATTCATTTAAGTATATTTATACATATATCCCTCCCAAAACATTTCATGTAAAGTGTTGCCAAGACAACCACATACATAAGGTTTGCCATGTGAAAAAGATATCAGATCTCGTGTAGAGCCAAGCTTCTGAATCTACCGACCCTAACTTCACAAATTCTACATATATCACTAACAATGTATGGGTATGGTTAATAAAAAAATTGCAATCACAGTACAAAGAAAGTAATTCTTATCTCAGTAAATAATGTTTCACTGTTACACTTTGATCGGGTAACAAATTAATAAAATGAGTCATTTGATAAATCAGGTTTTCTGTAATTAGGAATTATTGAATTTACACTTCAGTTGTAGTCATATATAGTTGGGGCAGACTAGGTGATGTCATGATAATACCAATCTCTTTATTCTAGTCTTGAAATGTTTATCTTAAGATATACCAAATTTATAATAAGTAGTCAGTTGTAAGTCAATACAATTTATGTTCATAAATTAAGCTGAAAATTATCAGATGCAAGTAAAGGAGTAAATTATTGCAATTTAAATGGCTATAATGGAAAATAATAGACTATTATATGATTTGCTTTTTAATTATCTAGATAAACTCTTATTTTACTGAAATCAATTATTGGTTGCTAACATTAAAAAATATTGTAGGTAAACATGTCAGCGATGGATGTTTGTTAGATTCAATCTTTATTTTATACTATAGGTAGGAATGAGTAGATCAAAAGTTATTATAATTCTAATGAACTGTTAGATATTGCAACTCTGTATCTATTATGAGACTATAAAATCTATGTAACCACATGTTAAGATATAATTCTGTCAGACCCTCTAATTGTAATCATTAGTTTAGTTTACAATAAGATTTAGAATCAATATTGTGAATCCAACCAGTTTTGATGATTGATTTCAATAACAAGACATTAAAATACACGGCTTACCTGCTATATTAATATTTAATGTGATGTAGTGTCAGTAGTAAATGCACTTGTATTACTTGTAGAGGTCTCCAATGCAAGCAGTTTATAAAAATATATTCCAAGTAATCCAATTCATAATAAAATCGTAAATACACTCTGAAGATACTTTTTTCACCACTTAAATAACCCACGTCACAAATTCACTGAATTGTATATCCTGTTAATGGAATGTCTTTGTTACTTCCGTTTATTGTAAAATTAATTATTTGCTAAAATTTATTCATTAAAAATCCTTTAACAATTTGCTTGTGCCCAATTGACAAATGACATTGACATAATTGGTGGGGTTGCCACTACTAACTTTATCAGTTCACAGCTTTTCCATGAAAAGTAGAAAATAGTACTGGAAAATATTTTTCATCGGACGATTTCTTGAAAAATATTTACCAGTTACTTTGTTAAAAAAACAATGTGTATTGCGTAACTTACTTTCAATGCGAGAACATTCAAGAAACTACTATTTTTATCCACTTTCTCATCAGCATGTACCTACAGCTTGGCAAAAAAGAGTGTGGAATAAATGAGGTCGCTAGTATCGCGCATGTGGTCACCCTGAATAGTACGACTTAACAGGTTTGACACTTGTTATTTTTTCCCAAAGTTAAGTGGGTGGTTCTGTCTGTCGGATGCTATGCAAATACCATGGAAGACTTCAATGTCCAGTATTAACACTATTAAATAGTGGGTAAATGTACACACACGAAGCATAAGAACTATGTAAGAATGCATATGCATATGCTACGATTCTTACATACTTCTTTTGCTTCGTATGCGATCTCTAGTTTCTGCCTACCAGCGTAGGAAAGAGGCGAGAGTTAATATACCTATGTATGTTATAGTGGGCACTGAAGCCTTGCACGAAAGTGATGCATTAGGTATACACAGACAGATAATAATCATGCCCTCGAGAGCAGTCTAACCGTAAGGTTGTTAGGAATTAACGACAATAGTTTGTTTACAGGGATAAGATAATGAAAGAACACGTTTTTTTTAGTTTTATTTTAATACCAAAAATTTAATCAGACGAATCGAACACAGTACCATCAAATATTCGGATCCCGGAAAAGCTCAAATGTTGGCTAGAGCTTCCTGCAACTGTCATCTGTGATATTTATTACTGTGATGATTATTATTTTTCAATTATCACTACAATCCCTGCATGAATTTTTCTAATCTTAGTAATGTTTGCAAATGCTTGTTCAGCAGCCACCTTTAAAAACAAAAAATAATCATTAACAATGGTTCTAACATAGCAAATTTAAATATGTATAAACTAGTAATACCTTTATATCAATGGATCCAACATTGATTGAAGCAATTTAATGTTTTGCAATGCCCCATATTAATTCAAGTAGATTCACGTCACAATGATAAGGTGGTAACTTTCTTCAAGCGACCTTTGAAGTTTTCCCGGTGTTTAAAAATATCTTATTTTTTACCTTCCATAAACATTTTTCTTACTGTGTTGACAGATTTACCTAAAACAAAAAGATACGGTACCTACTTTATTATTAATTCCCTATTCTTTATCTTCAAGTATCAAATATGGGTATACGAGGCTCTTTAAACTACAAAACATAACCTTAAATTTCAATTTCTGTAAACAAGACAAATAGCTACTTAAATCTGTATATCAACAAAACTACGCATTGAAAACATTTAGAAAAACTTATTTAATGTACAATGATTTAATTAGGGTAGATAAATACCTGTCCTAGCGGCAGTTCTTCGATAAACATTCCCGATATCAGACAAAACTTGTCCTGCTTCAGATTTGGCCAAACACCACAAAAAGACTAGGTAAATCACTGCTCTGAGACAACTACGAATGGTTTTATTACCTTTTAATCGTTAATTTTGCAACGAAACTTATTAATTTTGTTAAATTTATGAAAAACGACGAGGATTTACGCACTTTTGACACATGATGTACTAGCACTAGACAAATAAATCAATGTTGCCACAATCATCCACTTTTAGTTTCATCTGTCACCGCGTCAGACTCTTTTTTGCCAAGCTGTACCTATGTTCGTAAATGAGTACTACGAGTATAGTCTGGGGAGTTCTTTGATACTCAATATTATATATTGAGGTAAAACGTTCGTTACTGTACTTAACGACGAACTCTACAGGTGCGGGGAGTCGACGCTATACTACAATGTAAATGTCTATGTAAGTACCTATGAAATTTAAAAGAAAGAGTGTGTCATTCATTAAACAATTTAAGCTGCTGCTTGAATGAAAATTGAAAGACGTATCGAAGCGGAAGCGCTCCGACCGACGGCGGACGGCTTTTATCGACCGCCTCCGTAGGCGGTGGATCGACTCAAACAAGTGTGATTCTTCACAATTGGCGAAATCCGAAAGTCTGTTGATCAACTTATTTGTCTTGACACCCAAACTTGTGAATGAAAATGAAGCGTATGGACTACATAATGAACATAGTAGGTTGCATTCTGCTGTTTCTGTTAAAAAACATGTGAGTGTGGGCGTGAGTTAAGTATGTGAGCGGGATTGTTTCTGCTGGCATTGCTCCATTGGTTTAAGTCACACTGAAACTCTGAAAGACACGTTCGACGGCCATGTTAAAATACTTACCTGTGCCCTGTAAAACTTCCCTCAAATGTGGTATATTTTAAAGGCTGGCAATTCTTCTTATCGTTATAGAGATGATCCTGTTTCGATAACAGCAATATCGGTACACCACTATTGCTCCACAGTCGAATCATATTATTTATTAGTCATTTATTGATATATAATTTGTATCATTTTTAACATGTCTATATTTTGGTATTTAATTTAATAATAAAAAAGGGATTTATATTGAATAATTTTAACATTTCATTTTTATTTTAGTTAGTAAAGCAATGCCACCAGGGTACATGTCCTTGTCACTCTTTATGTCCAGTTAAAAAAAAACTACAAATTCGACAATGGCAGACGCAAAGCAAGGTAAGATTTAGCATTTTTTTTGTTATTTTCTCTAGTTTGCACTGTTAATTATAAGTGTTTTCTGTAAATTATACTTAAGTTCTGAAGCCTACATTCTATAACACGTAATTATGACGTATAAACGATTTAATTTCACTTTGTCCATGCTGCATCATCAACGAGATTATTTTTACTATTTTACATCTATTTTGCAATTGCTCTACTATTATTCTAGATATTGAGCGTTATTCTTACATGCTGGCGCTAGGTATTTGTCGTTTTACCTAGTCTTTTGATCATGAGAAATCGTCTATAAACATCTGTTGTTACATTCACCACACATACGAAGTTACTAGGTACTGCCTTTTTTTTTGCAGAGGAAACACACAACCAGACATTTTACTATTATTGTGCTAGTCGAGGATCAAAAAGATTCGATTATTGTTTAGTGGTCAAATAAATACTTATTACAGTCAAGTGTTTAATGACTTTCCACAATGTTCTTTTCCACTTTGCCTAACTAGGCTTTTGTTGTTGAATGCATTTATGTAAACTAAGAACGACGTACTTACATGGCTTCGTGCATTATTTGTTATGTTTATTCTTTGCATGAATCATGTCTATGTCCAAACTAGTTTGTAAAGTTTAAATGAATTTTATAGGAAAATCACCAATCGAAGATTTTTACAATGGGACATCCCAATCAAGAGTGGTTCTGGCAAAACCTCGACTTGGTGGCTTTGGAACCTCCAGTTTTGCATCAAGTTCCAACAAAGCATGTAATCCATTTAGTAAGTTGTAGTAGTTCTTTATTCTTTGTCTATTAGTCATTTTATATTTTATTATCTAATGTTGCTTTTCATATTCAGGCTCCATTCTGCGACCTTCTCAGCTGAAACCTGGCAACAATCCATTTCTAAAAAGTGCTGAAACTACTGAAACTTCTGAAGTGACAAAGGAAAAAGAAGAAGAGACACCAGTGGAAGACAGACTGAAGGGAAGTAAACCTGAACCGGAAGCCCCCAAGTTTGTACCTTTAGGAGCTGCCACTGTGACTCCACGGAGTTCCAATACAGTGCCCCCTGCAGGACAACCTGCCCCAGGTTCCTCAGGATTTGTATTTGGTCAAAATTTAAGTGAGAGAGTTGTTATAAAGGACAGTGTTAATAATGGAGAAGCTTCATCTGCAGACCACAGCTCATCTAATGGAACCACAGAGTTATTGTTCACCAGTGCTGCAGCCACTGTCAAGGATAATCAGGTCAGTTGATAACATTAAGTGGTTTAAAGCTTTAACTAATTAGTCTGGCAATGATAACATACTGATGTGATAATAGTAAAAACAAAACACATTTCTATTTTTCCAAACTTAATTGTGGGACATAGTTAAAAGTTTTTTGCAAATACATGTCAACAATCATCATTTGCCTAGCTTTGTTTCCTACTATATTGGGGTTTCCTGTCCAACTAGATACGGCTCAATACCAGCATTTTACATGGAGCAACTACCTACTTAACCTCCACAACCCAACCACTGGGTTAGGGTAAGGCCCTTGGTAAGACTGATTGTCGGGATTTCTTGATGTGTTACAAAAAATAACCCATCTACAAAGTAACCCTTGTAAGCACAGCTTACCTTTGATTGATTTGTGCCAAAATAGACAGATCTGATGTAGTTGCAAAAGTAACAACTGGATAAAATAAATACCATAATTAAATTTATGATAAAAGTGTGTATTTACATAGTCATGTTTTCTTTCAAATTAGGTTTTTGAATCCAGTATGTCATCTAATAATGAATACTTCAAACTCAATCCTATGATCATGATGTGAGAGTGCAATTCACTAAGCTTGTTATATTCATCAATTGTTAACAAATAAATGATATTAATAGTTCTTACTAAATTTTAACTTTTAACATAATGTCACACCTGTAATCCCTGAAGGGTTAGGCTGTGGTGACCTGAAGTACACCCACATTTCGCCAGTTGCGTTAAAGTCCCATGTAATATGGGCGAGTCTATTGCCATCACCCGGGCACGAATCCAGACTGGGCTGCCACACTGCCTGACCCAGGGATCAAACCCGGGACTTCATGCTCAGCAGTAGCGCTTGCTGTCACTTTACCAATCAGGTCGTCATTTAATATCAAAAATAATTTTAAATTTAGTAACGTTATAATGTAATTGTATATAATGTTTGCAGGAAGACAGCAGTCCAGGCGACGTGTCGAGTGGCGGCGACGGGCTGGCGGCTGCCGCAGCTGAGTACGAACGCTCTCACGCGCGACCGCCGCCGCCCGCTGCGCACTTCAACACTATCACTGGCGAGGAGGGCGAGATCAATGTTCTGCAGGCAAGTACTCTACATTATACCATTACGCAAAATACTTGTTCTATAAAGTCCCTGTTATTTATATTAAAATAAAATGTGAATAACTATGTTTTGTTTTAAAATCATATGTGGATTCAATGTGGTTTATTTTCGTTTATTTATTTGTAAATAAAATTATACTGTAAATGTTAACTGATTAATTCATTAAAGCCCAAGAGGACACTTGATGTCCGCGCTGTCATTGTCTTTCTATTGTGTCTCTAATTGACACACAATCACAGGAAGACTAAGTGTGAAAGATTTGAAAGTTAACTACTGATCAGTGGCGAAGTGGCTATACAACTAACTCGATGGCCACCGGCTTGCCTTTTGAATTTGAATAATGGCAGCCAGACCTAGAGTCTCAATCTAGATTCAGAATTATCAAATATATTAAAGGTTTCTTATCTACCCTAAAGGCATAAAGGGTAGTTAGGAAGACCGACACCGACCTACTGATTCTGACTTCAAGAGAAACAAAAACTAGTGACACCTATATTATATTTTTTGTGATACTTCTCTCTTAAGAAAATTGACCACTCGCCACTGCTACAGATACCACAATATTTGAATAAGATGTTATGTTCGCCTGTGCAGATATCGTGTCGCCTATTCGCGTGGGAGGCGGGCAGCTGGCGCGAGCGCGGGCGCGGCGTGCTGCGCCTCAACGACGCGGCGGGGGGCGGCGCGGCGGGGGGCGCAGCGGGGGGCGCGCGGCTGGTGGCGCGCGTGTCGGGCTCGCTGCGCGTCGTGCTCAACACCAAGCTGTGGCCCGACATGGTGGTCGAGCGAGCCGGGACCAAGTCGCTCCGAATCACTGCCGTCGATTCCCAGCAGCAGATCAAATTGTTCCTTATAATGGTTAGTATAGCATACTGTAGACTAGCAAAGCTGAGCTTGCCGTTCCTAAAAAAATTCTATCTTATTAAGATTCATTGTTAATTAACTAAGGAAATAGAAGAATAGAATACTCTTTATTGTACACTTGTTACTGATGAGATTTAAGAGCTAACTGCTATTAATGATTGATTAGACATTTAAAATCATATAGCATGCTAGTTAGCTAAGTGCAAGTACAAAGATGTACCTCTTACCATGAAGGTTAACAATAACATACATTATCTTCATGGTTGAATTTGCTCAGACAGGACATCGAACATATTGTGTTGAAAGTAAGTTTTTTACGCAAAGTATATTTTGTAAATTTTTGTTTTCAATGCTTCACAGGGTGCCCCAGGAGATATAGTCCAACTGTACAGGGCACTGACGGCTCGCATTTCTGTGAGCAAACGTTCGGCGTCTTCCATCACTGGCTCACAGAACGCCACCTCGCAAAAGGCCGCCGAGAGGCTCGAGGCGGCCGCAGACGAAGACGACTACCTCAAGAAAGGCGACGCCACTGACGACATCGCACTCGACGACGACGTCCCAGATAACGAATTAGCCAATAACGAAAGGCTAGAATCTGACCATGAACTAAAGACTGAAGAGCATGAGTGCAATGTCGATGGGATGAAGGTGGACAAGGACAGCAAGTCTCTGAAGCGGAAAGAACCGGTGGACGACGAGACTTTCCCTAAGAGACAGTGCCCCGAGATATTAATAGAGTGATATCTATACTTATGTTCATAACGAAGCGTTGTATAAACTTTGTGATGTAAATGTGGACATGGTTCATTTGTTCGACATCCGCTGAAAGCTCTGGGTTCAAATAGAAATCTTTATGTAAATGTAACTAATAGATAATGTGTAGAAATATTTATGATTAAATTAATATAGCATTTTACAACATTGTTGATTATTACTAATGGAGGTTCCATTTCTAATAATTATGGCGACCGCACACGCATTTGAGTAATAAATTGAGTACAAAGTCAAGTGGCCGCAGTATTAAATTATGTGCTATGTAACGGCCCAAAATTTCTGTTCTCACATTCCAATTGTTGCATGCGAACGCAAATGGTTAGCATGCTCGGCCAGAGCTGAATACCAAATACAATAACTGATGTGGTTTATTTTCTGATAGATTTTTAAATAAACTATTTCACAATAGAACACACATTGTTATTAAAACACCCATGCCCTATTCCTGGTGTCCTTCAGTTCGTTCCAAGTTATGTGATCTCATGTGGGCAAACATTTTGTGTTAACTACACCTATGTCTCACTTGTGAATATAAAAGAGCAGTATCATTAACTGTATGGAAGTAAGGGCATTTGCTTACTGTTGACTGTTCACCAACTCACAAACAGTGTTGGATCCATGGTGGAAGGGGTCATCGTCTCATATACCGATACCATCACGCGTAGCATGTTCACCATAAAAACGAAAGAATCGACGAAAATTGCAGAAACATTTCTGCCAATTATAAAAGCAATAAAATGCTCGATAATGTAGACTATTGTCGACTAAAGAATCTGCACGTTACTTCTCTTCAATCTTAACATTGTCTCGCTCAAAACAAAATAAATGTTGCCACAATCTGTCAGTCAATTCTTCTGTAGACAAAATCAGTTTCGACGGTGGTCATGCTACACGTAGGTACTGGAGATCTGTACATGCCCTCAGCCCCCATTAAGAAGACAATGGACAAAATGCGTTTTTTTTCCAATACATAAAAAGCCTTTTCTCATGGTTGGCAACCCTAAGATCAATGAACCGCGTGCACGTGCACGTGCGCGTGCCTAACAAGAACGGGGCAATCCCCGGGCGTCGCTTCTTTCAGTACAGTATAAAGATAAAAATGCTACCAATCAATCATGACCTGCCTGTCCCGCATTTACGAGGAAACGCAAAAACATATTGCATGACAATTAGTTCGTTTATTAGGCAAGCCACCAAGTAGTAATAGCACTTGGCTTTACAAACTCATTTTTACACTATTTTTGATACTACGCAATGATGAAGACAGCGCGGGGCCTGTAGCAAATTCAAGAGGCCCTTGGTTTGCTTTAGGTTCTCAAGTTTACCATGAACGTGACTTGGCGCCCTGGGCGACGGTCCCGGTTCCCGTAGGTATCTACTCCGAAAGCCGACACTGCCATTATGCACATGTGGCTTTAATATTATCTGGATGATAAAAGCCTCATTATTATTGATTAGGACTTCACATTTATTTAAAATCTCCTTTTATCTATACTAATAATTATAAAGAGGTAGTTTGTTTGTTTGTAAGTTTGTACGTATGGGGTAATCTTCGGAACTAATGACACAATTTTAAAAATTATTGCGCTTGTGGAAAGCTGTACTATTCTCGGATGACATATGCTACTTTTTATCCCTGTAATCCCACGGGAACAGGAACTACGCGGGCGAAACTGCGTGACGTCAGCTAGTATTAAATAAATAAATATTCCTCGACATTCCACACAACGCCATTCAGTCCCAAGTTAAGATTGAGCTGATAAACATACTTATATATAGACACAGAACAAATTAATGATCGTGCTCAACACACAAACATTTGTCCCGGGTGGGAATCGAACCCACGACCTCCGGCATAGCAGGCAGGGTCACTAACTACTAGACCAACAGACCAGGGGCTCGAGTCTGCTATTGCAATCGTGTCTCAATGACCGGTCATTGATCGAATATTTGACAACTTTGACAGTTTTTGTATGGGAAATGTGTCATAAGTTTGACGTTATACGTCAAAAATCGATCATTGACCGGTCATTGAGACACGATTGCAATAGCAGACTCGACCCCCAGTCTATAGGATATTGGAGATGATGTTTATTACAGCGGTAAGCGAAAACACTTTGAGCGAGCGCAGCGAGCTCAAAAGTTCTTGGCACTGCTTCAGAGACGTTTGTAAAAGGATGGATTTCAGTGTTGTAAAAGAGGGGGTCTCATAATGCTCTAATTGATCTAAACTTGCATTCTGACAATAGACAGGTAATAGTTATTTGTTATACAAGAGTGCAAAGTTGCTTTTTAACCGCGTGTTCAATTTTGATGACCGAGCAAGCGAAGGATTCTAAAATTGAATCACGAGCGCAGCGAGTAATTCAAAATTAGAATCCTAAGCGTTAGCGAGGGAATCAAAAGAGCACGAGGTGAAAAATCTTTGCACTCGAGTGCAACACGTAACTTTTCATTCCACCTCAGCGAGGAAATGACTAAATGCAAAAAAAAAAACGTTTTCTGAGAAAGTTTTGGCTCCTTTTGCTAGTCGCCACGTGTTGAACATATCGTACCTACTGTTTTAAATACCTACTTCTCGCGTGATTGTTGAGGGAGAAAGCTTATTTGCGAATTATTAACAGTTTCAGTCAATTCTGTTGGCGTCAAACAAACTTCCTCGTCGCTAGAATCACTCATTTTAGTTTTTTCACTTGTTTTCAAGTTTCTTGTTTTTAATATAAGGTTTAACAATGACGTGAAAAAATGCCGCGTAAAGAACCGCGAAGCAAATTGAAAAAAGAACACCAAGAAACCAAAATTTAAGTTTTTAACAAATTAAAAAAAAGTTGTATGATATATTCGGCACCATAGCAGTAAATAGGTTTAATGTTGTTTTTAATTCACAAACTTAGTGCACACGATGTTCTAAATTCAATTTACTTTATCCTCTAGAGAATAAAAACGGCTTTTCCACTCAGATATTGAAGATTAAAAATACTCTTTCCGAGATGGTGGGATGAAAAATTAATTATCTGTTTCATCATCTGCCTAGCCTGTTTCCCAACTAAACTGGGATCGGTCGGCTTCCAGATTAACTTGATGCAGCTGAATAACAGTGTTTTAAATGGAGCTACTACCTGTCTGACCACCGCAACCCAGTAACTGGGTAGGTAACACGACACCCCTTGGTTAAACTGGCCCTCGTAACGACAGTCAAAGATCTACAAATGACAGCCAGGACCAACGGTCTAACGTGCTTAGGCTGGTCAACAGTTGGAGAATGTGAACGGTAGGTACCTACTCGTATATTGTGAACAAACAGTTTGGTTGTCTTTACTAGTTTAAAACTGTATCACGAATTCACGAGTGAATAGTCTTCCTCAACCATAGAACAACAGATTACCATAAGGTTCCAGTTACAAGTCTTGGTATATATGTTATGATCAATGGTCACCCATCCGAAGTGAACTCGTCAAGCGTAGCCAAACGTTTGATCGACTCGTGCCCGCGCGGCTGTTAAGATTTAGCAATACCTAAGCTCCAAAACTGAGGTCATTTACTTATCTGTTTATATGTTTGTAATTAGGTATGGGGTAATCTCCGGAACTACTCTACCGATTTCAAGATTTCTTTCACAGATAGTAACCATACAGTTAAAGAGTGGAAGGAACATCGTCGCATTTCTG
This sequence comes from Euplexia lucipara, assembly GCA_921972225.1. Lineage (NCBI taxonomy): Eukaryota > Metazoa > Arthropoda > Insecta > Lepidoptera > Noctuidae > Euplexia > Euplexia lucipara. The sequence continues at coordinate 7,580,874 of OV179144.1, read as the reverse complement.
GAATAGTATCCATAATGAGTTCAGTCCATGATCCTGGACCCCCATGCGTTGAATTTTTCATTTTAATTATCACTGACATTAAACACGGTAAAGGAAAACATCGTGAGAAAACGTAAAGAGGTATTTCTCGACGGCTAGGGCTGTGACCAAGCGAAAAGAAGAAGAATTAATAAAACGAAACCTTTTTCTTTATTAAGTAGGTAAGTAGGACTTACCTCGTATTTTTTAAACGGCTCTATGGATTTCACCATGAGTTCTTAGACGTTTGTAAAAAATATGGCGCGAAATATTTGTACATATAAGTTGGTAAAAATAAAAACCAAACCTATCGATATCTAATGCGGGTATTTAACTTAGGCAAATTAAATTAGTTTGTTTTTCTATATCCAATCTTTTTTCGGTCTTATGAGTGCATTACAACATTTTAAAGTCGAATTTTCGATTTTTCGGATAACTTATACTTAAAGTTTAACCCAGAAAGCCAAAACAGAATTTCAGACCACTGAGCGACCATTAGTTAATCTAAATTCACACAAAACTATTTGATAAACTGATGAGTTAATCGTATTGTATTGCTGACCGTACTAATCCCCTCTTATTAAACCTGTAACTGCGTGACTCATCTGACCGATCGATCTAACTAAACGGTTTTAAACAACTAACGTTTTCAAAAAACGTGCATTTTTGTGTACATAAAAGAGACACTGGCCGAGTTGGGAAGAGCCGTTCTGTGTGTGTTCGAAAAGGAACGAAAATTCGCATCAAGTATTCTAAGATCGATAGAATGCGTTAGAAGATCCCTAAATGTAGAAATAATACATTTAGGTACGCCTATAAGTACATACATTATTAAGTACCTACATTAAATTATTGAACAGCCAGCCTAATTGACAAAATCATATTAGTCATTTTTTTTGCCGCACGGTTGGTGCAGTGGCTTAGCAACTGGCTGCTGCGCTGCGTGTCACGGGTTCGATTTCCACACGGAACATATATTTGTATGTTCTGCAGGTAGTTGTTCCGGGTTTGGCTGTTTGTCTATGTAGATTTTGAAATTTCTAAACGCACTCACGAAACAGGAGATAAGCATTCCTAGTGTTAACACCTTTAAAAAAAACTTGTCATACATGTCGGCGTTAAGGGACAAAAACACCTAGAATGGCGCACGTGCGCAACGTGACATCATCGTACCACTCTTTGAGTCAGGCGAGGTGGGGGCGAGCTATTATAAGGCAGCGCGCTAGCCTGCTCTAGTCAGTTCGACCGAAGCAGTCGTAGTGTCAACACCTCGGAATTGTGATACGGATCACACCTGAGTCATAATTATAATTTATTGTGAAAGTAAATTAATTTATTAAGTGAAGTGATTTGCTAATTTAATTGGTTGATTGTAATTTCAATATAATAAATCAGTTATTAACAATATACTGAAGTTTTTGTTACAACATGTCTGGAAATCAGTCTAGAACCGACCCTGATGACCTCATGGATAACCGCCCGCCTTCACCAATTCTTCAGCAAGTTTTGGCCCCATCCGAAATCAGAAGTGGGATGGACCTCGGAGCTTCTTCAGCTCCATCTGCTCGCATGGAAGAGGGTACGATTACCTTTGGCACCAACCAGGCCCTGTCTGCATTGGCCGGTATCATTGAAAATTTAACACGACAGCAGCAAGCAAGTATGCAAGCTAATCGTGAGTTTTTAGCTGGACTGTTAACTCAGCACCAGCGAAACGTCCAAGACTGAGTGAAATATATATCGCATCTTTTGACCCTGATGGCGATGTACCAGTACGGGATTGGTGCGAGCATGTGGACAGGGCAAAGGATCACTGGCAAATGACTGATTACGAGGTATGTACAAAAATAGCTGGTTTACTGCTGGGTCGTGCTGAAACTCTTGGAGATTCATGGTTAGTGAAGTCGCCAGTATGGTCAGACATGCGAGAAACGCTAATACAAACTTTTGAACCCGAAGCACGATACTCAAACGATATAGTGAAGTTGCGAAGTTTTAAATTTGATATGGCACATCCAGCTGAATCCATCACCAAAGCTTGGAATATCTGGAAACGAGTCATTAATGGTGACAAGGACAAGGATGCTGTAGAAGCCGATGGCCAACGGCTGTTAATATAAATAATCAAAAATTTACAACATTCTATGACAGTGGTGCAGCACGATCCTTAGTAAGACGTTCCATTAGTCAAAGTATCCCTGGAAAACATGAAGATTGTGCCCTAATGCTAAAAGGCATTGGTAGTGAAAGTATCCCAATCTTGTCTTGCCAAAAGATCAATGTAAAATGTGACATAAACGGCATTTCAGTGTAATTTGCCTTTCACATTGTGGAAGACCACGAATTGCCTTGTAGTCTTTTGATAGGAGCCGAAATAGTGAAAAGTACAGGCTTGAGTATATTTATTACCGAGAAGGGCGCTACCGTGATGAGACAGTCAACCGTTTTAAATATCGATACGTCTAACGATCCCTTCATCGATTTGGATACTGATTTGACTAATGCAGGCGAAATATGCGAATTGAAGAAGATATTACTTAAATATAATCAGACATTTGCTACTGGAATTCCAAAAAAAAACAAGTGTTTACGGGAAGTTTGGAAATCCAGTTAAAAGATCCTACTAAAATAGTTTCTAGAAGACCTTATCGAATGGCTCCAACTGAACGACATAAATTAAAGGACATCATTAATGAGCTAATGATTAACGGAATCGTACATCAGAATTTGCCAGCCCTGTGATACTCGTTAAGAAAAAAAAAATGGGGATGATCGAATGTGCACCGACTATAGAGAGTTGAACAAAAATACTGTTTCCATCAAGTTTCCACTTCCAATCATTTCCGATCAGATCGACCGATTATCAGACGCCACCTATTTCATCAGTTTAGATATGGCGCAGGGTTTTTACCAAATACCAATTAATGAAGAATCTGTGCCGAAAACTGCCTTTATTACACCTGATGGCCTTAACGAGTACATTAGAATGCCATTTGGGCTCATGAACGCGCCAGCTGTGTTTCAACGCGCCATAATAACTGCATTACGACCCTTACTAGATAATATCTTGGTCTATATGGATGACGTGTTGATAAAGTGTAAAACATTCACTGAAGGATTACAGATCTTGGACAAGGTCCTGGCAGCGTTAACCGAGGCCGGATTTACGGTAAATGCAAAAAAGTGCTCTTTCTTCAAGATATCAATTGAGTATCTTGGAAATCGAATCACAAAAGGTACTGTTCGACCAAGTGCAAGGAAGGTTAAGGCTTTAGAAGAATCTGCCGTATCCACAAATGTAAAACAGGTACGTCAATTTTGTGGCTTGGCTGGATACTTCAGACGCTTCATACCATCCTTCTCTGAACGTTTAATACCACTTTACAACTTAACGAAGAAGGACGCCAAATTTCAATGGACCGCAGAATGTGAAAATGTCAGACTTGATATTATTCGTCGATTGACTTCAACACCAGTTCTCTAACTATTTTTCAAGAAGGACTTCCAATCGAACTCCATACGGACGCCAGTAGCTCTGGGTTGGGGGCCGTTCTCATTCAAATACAAGAAGGCCGGCAGCACGTGATTGCTTACATGAGTATGAGAACTACTGAACCAAAAAGCCACTACCACTCGTACGAGCTGGAAACGCTTGCCGTGGTAAGGGCGATAAAACACTTTAGACAATATCTTTACGGCAGAATTTTTACAATTGTTACTGACTGCAACGCCATAAAATAATCATCAAGCAAACATGAACTCTTACCCAGGATCCATAGATGGTGGTCCTTTCTCCAAAATTACGACTTTAAAATAGAATATCGTCAAGGAAACCGAATGAAGCATGCAGATTTCTTCAGCCGCAATCCTATAGCCTGCATTAACTTGGCGCAAAATGTTAACACGTGGTTAAAAACTGAGCAAAGGCGTGATGCAGAATTAGCCAAAATTATAAAGAAGTTGGAACAAAATGAAGAAATGAGTGAGTACCGCATGAACAATCTTGTTTTGGAACACTACCATGATGATAAAGAGCCTGGATGTAAAAAGTGGAAAAAGGTGGTTCCAAAATCATACCAATGGAGCATTATTAATGCCTATCATACTGCGCTAAAACATTTTGAATGGGAGAAGACTCTTGGTAAGATTCGTGAAAATTACTGGTTTCCTGAGATGTCTATACCACCGTAAGAAGGTTTGTAGAAAATTGCGTTATATGCAAAACTAGTAAAGGCCCTTCCGGAGCCAAACAAGTAGAAATGTACCCCATAGAGAAGAAACCCGTTCCCTTAGATACCATCCACATAGATATGACTGGTCATCTTACCAGAAGAAACAACAAGCATGAATATGTTGTCGTTATTATGCTTTCACTAAGTTTGTGACCTTGACCTATGCGACTAATAAGACAGCCAATTCAATGCTGCAAGCGGTGAAACATGTTTTATCTCTATTTGGAGCTCCAAGACAAATCATAAGTGACCAGGATACTGCTTTTAAAGCCGAATTTGAAGAATTTTGTAAATATCACAACATCCACCAGCACTTTATAGCCCCAGGGGTTAGTCGGGCTAACGGACAGGTGGAGCGGATGATGGCCGTCGTTAAAAATGGATTAACAATCATTCGCAATTATGAAACTTAAGAGAAGAAAGGACTGGAAGCTCTTCAATTAGCAATTAATTGCACTAAAAACAAAACAACAAATGTTAGTCCAATTAAAGCTCTGACCGGCAGACAATGTGCCGTACCACCGGAATTAGTATCCTTGATTGACGAGGAAGAAGGAACTGTAAGTCGAAATCAACTCGACAGTTACATACAAAAGAAAATTGATATACGAGGAAAAGAAGACAAATCAAGATTTGATCAAGGTAAAGCCAAAGTAAAAAGGTTTCAAAAGGATGATATAGTTCTATTCAAGACTAACCTTAGGTCTCAAATCGGACTTGACCTGAAATACCCGGATATGTTATTTGGAAAATATTGCCAAACGATCGTTACCAAGTAAAGAAAATAACAGGACGCGGACGGCCAAAGAAAGTAGCTCATGATCAATTACGGCTTGCACCTAAACCAAATGAAAGCATAATTCAGGACTCCATGTCGGCGGAAGGTAAGCTAACTGCAATACCAGATTCAAACGAGAACCGGTTGACTAACGATTCGACTCAACTTCAGGAGGAAAGTCTACAGTAGTAAAGGTAATAAACTTCATTACTTCAGAACTGTACAAAAAGTATTGCATGACCTGTTCATAATATAAGTTGAGGACAGGGGCCTCCTTACTTTGCAATATGTTTTGAGCGTAAGTTGAGGACAGGGGCCTCCTTACTTTGCCTTATGTATCGAATGTAAGTTGAGGACAGGGGCCTCCTTACTTTGCAATATGTTTTGAGCGTAAGTTGAGGACAGGGGCCTCCTTACTTTGCAATATGTTTTGAGCGTAAGTTGAGGACAGGGGCCTCCTTACTTTGTAATATGTGACATAGTTGAAACTTTGATTCTGCGCATTTTTCTCTTTTTAAGGTCGAGGGCGACCTTTATGCAGAATGGCCGTGTCGGCGTTAAGGGACAAAAACACCTAGAATGGCGCACGTGCGCAACGTGACATCATCGTACCACTCTTTGAGTCAGGCGAGGTGGGGGCGAGCTATTATAAGGCAGCGCGCTAGCCTGCTCTAGTCAGTTCGACCGAAGCAGTCGTAGTGTCAACACCTCGGAATTGTGATACGGATCACACCTGAGTCATAATTATAATTTATTGTGAAAGTAAATTAATTTATTAAGTGAAGTGATTTGCTAATTTAATTGGTTGATTGTAATTTCAATACAATAAATCAGTTATTAACAATATACTGAAGTTTTTGTTACAACATGTCTGGAAATCAGTCTAGAACCGACCCTGATGACCTCATGGATAACCGCCCGCCTTCACCAATTCTTCAGCAAGTTTTGGCCCCATCCGAAATACATAAACTTACCAATTATCACAGTCTAATCATATATTTAATTAGTGCCTTGATTTTCACTTCTACTAAACGACGCGTAGGTTTAATACATACCTATAAAATACCTTGTCAATATATTATTAAGGCCCAATTTCAGTCAAATCAGTTTGTTTAATAAACAGTACCTACTTATTAGCCAAACTACTTAATTGATCACGTGATATTTTCCACATCATTAACTTAATCGGTGTCGCAAAATGAGAACCCCACGGTTTGCAGGGGCAACATGATGATACAGGGTGCTGCATGAGGGGTTTATTTTCAACATTTTTGAAAACCGGCACTACTGGTTTTCTTAGGCCATTCTCTGTCTTTGCCGTTTTTCTTTGATGGTTTATTGATTACTATAAGTGATAAATCAAGGCGATATTTCGCTCTTAAGCTCATATTATCTCATACAAATTCATAAACTCATAACTTCCACCCCCCCATTTTTGACAAATTTTTTTGGTAGGAATAGGCATTTGTTAGCATTAAGACAGATCGTTTTACGCCAGATTATACTGTAGGTCAGTATTATCGATAGCGTCGCATGTCTTTTTTCAAAAATGTTGAAAATAAACCCCTCATGCAGCACCCTGTATCATCATGTTGCCCCTGCAAACCGTGGGGTTCTCATTTTGAGACACCCATTAAGTTAATGCAAAGAAAAACGGCAAAGACAGAGAATGGCCTATGAAAACCAGTAGTGCCGGTTTTCATAGGCCATTCTCTGTCTTTGCCGTTTTTCTTTGATGGTTTATTGATTACCATAAGTGATAAATCAGGGCGATATTTCGCTCTTAAGCTCATATTATCTCATACAAATTCATAAACTCATAACTTCCACCCCCCCATTTTTGACAAAATTTTTTGGTAGGAATAGGCATTTGTTAGCATTAAGACAGATCGTTTTACGCCAGATTATACTGTAGGTCAGTATTATCGATAGCGTCAAATCCCATCAAAACATTTCATATGAAATGTTGCCAAGACGAACGACACAAGGTTTTCCCAGTGAAAAAGATATCATCTCATGTAGAGCCAAGCTTCTGAATATACACGGCCTAACCTACCGACCCTAACTTCACAAATTCTACATATCAGTATAAATATATAGCTTTGCTGTTTCTTTACTTACTTCAGAAACTAAATATTCGCATCACCTCCACGACGGTAGCGAAACGGCGAAGCCATCAATTTTGTTACTGATATGTAAAATTTGTGAAGTTAGGGTCGGTAGATTAGGCCGTGTAGATTCTGAAGCTTGGCTCTACATGAGATCTGATATCTTTTTCACAGGGCAAACCTTGTGTGGTCGTCTTGGCAACATTTTACATGAAATGTTTTGGTGGGTTGTATATGTGAACACGTTGTAAGTATAAATGTTGTACCTACCTTGAATGAAAACAATTATACCGAGGTAGGCACAAGGTATTACAATGTAGCTGATAGGAAACATATTATGTTGATAATAATAACATGGTGCTCGCAAATTAACAAATATTGTAACTGTAGATAAATTATTAAAAAAAGGAAGAAATAATTAAATATAAAATAAAAGCACGCTAGAACAGCGTGTGTGTTGAGAGAAAAGAAAACAAAGAAATATATAGGTACTTAATCATTTATATCATCATCATTTCATCACTCGAAAACTGAAACACTCTGTAGTTAGCCCCTAGCCAATTATGGATACTTATCTGCTTAAGTATTCGAAATTGACACCTCAACAGAAATAATTAACCAAAATACGTTCTTACTTACACACTTCAGAAAACAGCCGCACGTAGTGAACATTAAGTTACTTAGAGGCCCAACACAGTCTAATATTATTTACCAATTGTTTACTCATCGTCGAGGAGCCAAATAAAATAAAAAAAAATAAAAATAAAATGGCAGAAATCGTTTCATACTCCACGTTCCAAGGATTTCGGCGTCATTTTGATGCGTTAGCCAGAGTTGGCTATTTCAAAATAGTTTTAAAGCCTTTGTCTTCTTCGAAACGGTTTTTACACAATGCTTACCGTTATATATGTTCGGCATTTATTTTAACGTACAATTTGCAACACGTCATACGGGTTGTTCAGGTAAGAATTTTAGAAGTAGAAGCTCGTAATCGTAGGAACTTTGTTTTTTTTTTTTAATCAGAACGCATAATTTAGTTAAATAAAAATAGTTCGTGTTCCATTTTCTTTCGCCATGTTCTTACTTCTCTTCGTTTCGTGAAATTATAGTGAATAATCTGGTGTCAGAGTTGCCATGGGACGATTCTGACTTGGCTTCACCTTGGCCGTCAAGAAATATCTCTTATGGCAGTTCCCTCACGATGTTTTCCTTTAACGTTTTTGAAGCAAGTGATAAAAATACAATATGTAGATAAGCACATGAGTCCGAAAAGTGTAGGTAACGATTTCAAGAGGTTAGATTGTCATCTCGTGTTTAGCACAAAGTGAGTGGAACTCTTTTACCACCTACTTTGAATTTCTACCATGCCACATACAAAATAATTAAAGATTTGGTTTCTTCCTCTACGCATAAGGTCCGGCACAGCACCAATCTTATAGTGGACACGCTATTCATTTTGCTCACCACTTTGAACTCGCTGGGAAAGCAAGCTGCCTTCAATTTGAGGACTCCCCGGATTGATAATCTCATCGCCATCATTAACGGTATGTTTTCTTTTGCACCATATCACCTGAAGCTACCAACTTTTATTACCTTCACTGGAACTATATCTATTATTATTTAGGGTTGCCATCTGTTAGGGTTTTCCCGAATTAACCTGGTTTGAAAAAAAAATAATTTATAACTTTTGCAAATGTTCTGTTTATTTTAATAATAATACTGACTAAGTTTAAAATAAACCTGTTGACATGGTACTGCCGGTCGATTCAGTAAAAGTCACGCCGTGAAAACTTGAGTGAAGTGAACTGTCAATTGCCTTGCATTAGTAGGAATGATAGCTCAATTCGCCCTCACTACGCCTACATTTTCACGCGGTGATTTGGCAAGAATCGCACTGCTGGGCTCCGAAATCCGGAGTTTTCACGCGGATGGGAAACTCTATAATTAGTATAATTCATCGTTTGTTTCAACTCGGGGATTTCTGGTATGACCTGAAGCCCAAATTACGAAGGTGGTATTTAAGTTCCTGACATTCATTCATTCACACCGGATTTAGATGAGCCGTATACTACTTACACGTTTTCATTATCTTAGTACTGAGTCCTTGAGTGAAGAAAAACGTGGCATTACTACTTACTTTGAATTATCATAACTCTTGTTACGTACAAAGCTGTTTCAGATTAGTCTAAAAAAATACAGTTTATCTTTTCCTGTAGGTCCGGTCTTCGCAGCAAGCAAGGCCTACCATGTGGAAGTGTTGGATGATAACGCACTGATCATGTCTCGGCTCCTCACTTTGTACCACGTGGCCATATTTACTTGCGGTGGCATGTGGACTGTGTTCCCGATCGTTAATCGACTTCTCGGCATAGAAGACCAGTTCACTGCATACATACCTTTTGAGACAACAAGCACGCTAGCGTAAGTAGAACTTCTTATTTATTAAGCATATTAGCCACATGTGGCTAGTCCTAAATTCGAAATTGAGTCACGAGTGATCTTCGTTTTACTAAGAAATAAATGAACCATGCTACTTTATGCAGCAAGGAATTTCAAAAATATTTGTTTGGCCTGGCAGCCAGATTTACCGATAGGTACATTATTCTTACTAAACGAAGCAGAATCATTTTTAATACACTAAAAATATTAAGTAGTACACATCTAAAATTTACTTCATCTTAAATTTTAGATTCTCGCTTGCATTGGCCTATATGAGTATTCTGATCATTGTACAAGCTTACGGCAATGTAACAATGGACTGCACGATTGTGGCGTTCTTTGCGCAAGCTAAGATTCAAATACAAATGCTTCGGTACAACCTTGAACAACTGGTGCTGTTTGGTGACACGGAAACAAACAGTACACAGTTAAGCAAAAGACCCATACAATGCACTTCTTACAAAGACGAGGAACATGAGAAAGCTGAACTACAGGAAAGACTCAAGAAATGCGTGTTGCATTTTGATCAAATCCTACGGTAAATTGCTTTTTTTTTCTATATGATAAACTAGTGCTTGACTGCAATCCCACCTGATAGTAAGCAGTGATGCAATTAATGATGGTGGTGGTGATGATGATATTGGTTTTATAGCTGTTGATGGCGATATAAACAACATTATTTTTGTCTGCTGGTGACTGGACTATCTGATTTGTGATATAATCCAGAGGAACTAAGTATTATGTGCACCACACGCACACACCAACACCACACACACCACCACCACCAACCACCACCACACCACCACCATGAAACCACCTTGTGATGGATTACACCATGGCATTGTACCAACATTTATGTGATAGGAATTATGCCTTGTCATAGGAAGAAAATAGTCGTCAAAATCAAAGCATCAGTCATTTTGGCAAAAGTAGTCTGTACCTACTGATTCATATGTAGAAGATTAGTCATGTCATCATCTTCTTTGTTATTAGATTCGTTAAAGAAGTAGAATCAATATTCGGCGAAGCAATGGTCGTCCAGTTCTTTGTGATGGCCTGGGTCATATGTATGACCATGTACAAGATTGTCGGGGTACGTTCATATGTTACTTATGTATGTAGGTACTAGTACATTCCATCGCCAATATAGGTATATTGGTGCTTGATTACATTCGGATCTACCTACTGAACTCATTTCAAGTTATTTTGTTCTTTCAGCTAAACATAGTTTCAGCAGAGTTTGTGTCCATGGCCATGTATTTGGGTTGCATGCTAGCTCAACTGTTTATTTACTGCTATTTTGGGACACAACTCAAAGTTGAGGTAACTGATTGAGACATTAAGCGCACGTGTAGTAGTCCAGTAGACGCCACTGTATGTATAAATTGGCTGCTAAATAACGGTAGCGGCTTCGATGAATGCTAAACAAAGCGTAGTAAAAGTAATTCATCTAAATTTGGCAGAGCCTTGAGTAATATGTAGGTGCGTGTGTTCTCAGAGTGAGTTGGTGAATCAGTCGATATACTGCTGCGATTGGCTGCGACTGTCGCCGCGCTTCCGAAGACAACTCCTTGTTATGATGCAGTGTTGTGGTCGGCCGATAGCGCCTCGCACTGCATACGTCATTCCTATGTCTTTGGACACATATATACACGTAATGATCAGAATTGACTTAATGTTCTTGTTAGAATTTGAGGCTTGTGATCTTAATGCTATGGTAATTTATTTGTAGGTGCTGAGATCTTCGTACACTCTGTTCACGTTCTTGAATCGTTAGGATTCATGCATTGTAGAACAGTAGTGTCACATCAAGAGGGTTTATCAAACCCAACTGCTTAAGTAGAAGAAAGTTCATTGCTTACACCGGGTGGATACCTATAACAGGTGCCAGTGCCTACCTGTAGTTAAACCAGTATTAAACATGGAAATTTTAGGAACGTCACTTCATTCACCCTTATTAAGACTGGTGGGGTGAAGTCATGACGCGGTCGTTACAAAATCCAGGGATCTTTTTAGAAACAAACGAAGAGAAGTCACTGCATAAGTGCATAAGGTAGAAGAGACAAGGCACAATACAGTTATTCCTTTTTAAATAAGTAAGAATACTGATATCTATTAGTGATCTCCGGCGCACAACAGTAGCAGAGGTCGCTCGTAAAATTGACCACCGTTTGATTCATTGCGCCTATTTACTGCCGTTTTATGGCTCAGCGCCGCGCCGCCAGAAGTAAACCGTAGTTAATCCCAAATTCTGCATTGTTCTCCAGTTGTTTCATTTATCGGTTGTGCACATAGGTAAAACGATATTATTTAGCTACTCTATAGCTACCAGCAAATGTAAACTAGTTATTATTTAATTGTGGCTTGGCATAATAAGCTTGACCTCGCGCTTACGTAGACACGAAGTTATTTAGGCGGCGCGGCGGCGCGACGCAAAAGAAAGCACCATTGTTTTTGTATTTTGTCTGTGTCACTGAACAATAAACATAAGAGACTATAAATAAATATTGGTGTTTTATTTAACCGTCGCAGCGTTTTAACAAGCTTGTGATATAATTATTTTAAGCACTGTTTCCAGAGTGAATCGCTTAACTTCGCTCGTAAGGTGTGTGGGGTGTGACTCACGCGGGCTCCGCCAGACAATCCAGGGAGCCCGAATCGGCGAAACCCGCCTCTTCAGTGCTCCGTACGACGTAAGTGCTGAAAGTCGTGTAAAAAGTTGTATCCGGCCGCGAATAGCGCGTGTGGAATTCCGTTTATAAATACGCGAGTGCGGGCGCGGCGGGAGATCTCTGTTCACGGCGGCCGAGGGAGTGTGCTGCGCAGGGCTGCGGCGGCGCACGGCGGCTCGCGCACGCGGCCCGAAGGCATGCGCGCGCGCCGATGATATTCACGGGCGGGGGGGCGCGCCGCCGCATCTCGCCCGCGCCTCGCGCGCGCGTCCCCGCCCGCCCGCACCAGTACCAGCGACTCCATGCCGATTATGTGAGTCTCTCAGCGTCCATTAGCTATTTACTAATAACGCTACCTAACCTGCACTTATCAATAACGTAGCAATCGATTATTCCTTGAGCGGCAAAGGGAAATGACAATTGCATAGGTACTCAATGTCATCAATACCATATTCAGACAAGATCCTGGTTCACTGTTCCGCAGAACACATGCCTGGCCATCACAGTCTGTAATTGTGAAGCTGCTTGTAAGCTATAGTGAACAGCTGTTATACAAGTTACCAGCAGTTTAATGGCAGCACTAAAGTAGCTATTTGAGGATGTCAGACATTAAACGGCCCGAGAGATATACATTCTATTCAGCAATTAAACAAACATAACGGATGTTACTAATGCAATAAACAGAGAAAGATATCAACCGAAACACGTGACGCATACCGAGTCTTATTGCATTTTTCCTGAAGTGAGTATAGTTTTAGTATTAGGTTCAGGTAAACTCTTCTTTAAGAGCATAGCCGAGGAAGTTGATAACATTCACCAGTTCATCAGATCACATAGGTTTCTTACTGCTATAAAGTAGCTTGTAACAGCTGGTTTTATTATGAAGGGCGCCGGCCGGTAAAAAAGAGCTCTAAATCCGTTATGGCAACATTTATTGGGCCGCGCACGTCATACATATAGAACTTTAAAGTTCTATATGACATGTGCGGCCCAATAAATGTTGCTCTTAAGAGCATCAATGGTTGAATAAGAGTTTTGTTTACCTGTCCATCACAGTCTGTCAATTGCCTTATATTCCCTTTGTGCCCAATTTTTACCAGGCAATGTTTATCTCCACAGCTCGATATTTCAAAATTTAATAGTCTGCTTATAAATCTGAAGTAAACATTCCAACTCGTAAAATCGCTATCTAAGTGCATACAATTTATATTGTTTCTTACCGTGCCCAGACTAAAATAAATGGAGATACGAGTATATGGCGACGGATGACGGATGTCAGTTACACGAAAACATAATTTTGTAAATTATGTTACCATCAATCGTTTGAAACTGTTTCTGTTTCATCTTATTAAATAACCGTTAAACTGGAAGATTAATTCACCTTCGATTTACAAATGGTTTGAAGGGGCCAAATTCTTCAGTGGTCATCTTTTTGATCTCTCTCATTAGAGACAAAGATGAATTGATTTGTCTTTTGCTATAAGATTGTGATGAAAGGATATCTTACCAATCATTATAACGAAATCAGAACTGTTATTCAAAATAATATTTTGCCGTTTTGAAAGTTGGCAGAATACTGTCAAAAAACAAGGTACTTAAGTATATAAATTATTATCCTTTCATACGCAAAATACACGCTTGGTCGTGGAGTTCCAGACACCTGCCCCTTAAACCTAACCTAACCTACATATAGGTACCTATAAATTATTTTTATTAGCATTTTTGTAAAACACTTTGCTCTTAAGGACCATTGGAAACTTGAATTATATGGGTACCTATGGCTACCAGTAATTAAATTCGTACCTAAGTATAAGTAGATGATACAACGGACGATAAAGTACGTAGTGTCTTACAAGGGCGGATCTACCGATGTGGGCACTGTGGGCATGCCCACAACCCTACTTGAGGTCAGACAAGACATTGATCGTGCCCGCTGCCCATCACACAAACATTTATTTGTCTTGAGTGGAAATCAAGCCCACGACCTCCGGCATAGCATTTAGGGCCACTATAACTACAAGATCAACAGGCCATTCAAAGTCGTATTATATGTATGAATGATATTACAATCGAGTTAAATGATTACCTCCTACTACACCTAATTCAAATACTACAACTTAATCTAGTATTGTATGTTACATAGAGACACGCAGCACAGTAGTTCAGTTTGAAATTAGGTATTTTGTACCTTTCAAAATCAATGCATTTCAGTAAGGTAGTTAGGTTAGGTAGTTAGGTTAGCTATATGATAGGTATGGTAAGTTAGGTTAGTTTATATATATGTATATGTAGTCTGTTTCTATCTAAAACAAAAGGTTTAAAGGGCAGATTAGAGACTCGGTAATTTAAAAGTAAGTAGTAGGTAGTAGTTATTATTGTTTAGGCTAAAAAACATCGAGCTCGCCTCGCTCTTGTTTTCTTTAGGTTCTATTGCTACTAATAAAGAGATTTTAAATGGGATATTATAAATTGCATATCAAATAAATAATCGCCTATCAATACATAAACTCATCATTTTATGTATTGATAGGTTTTTTAAATCAAATAACTTACTTCACTACAAAAATAAACTAAATGTTTAACAAAACTCAAACTACAGATAATTCGGAATCATACATCAATATGACATTACTTTTTTCCTCATAATGCAATACAGTTAAATTTATTTTTGTACAAAAATACTACATACATAGCATAAATACTGACTGCACAGCAAATTTTCCATATTTCAAGTAACAACGAAGTGGAAGGGATCCATAGGTTAGGTTAGAACTGAGACCTACTACGCGCCAGCCGAGCGAGCGAAGCGAGCGGTGCCGCGGCAGCGGCCAGTGAGCGCTACCTCGTGATCTCATTAAGTGGTAATTAATAAATAATAAGACGACTGTGACTAATAAAATGCTGTTTTATTTAGAAAAACTGCTGTAAAAATATAAAAATAGAAGCTACATTTAAAAGAAAAAGAGTTAACATGTATAATGTGCATTGATGAAAAAGCTTTTGGAAGGGGCAACTAGAATCATTAAATTTTATTTAACTTGTAAGTTTAGCGTTCAAAAGTGCCTTTTAAAAGCCTAATTGAAATAAATGATTTGACTTTGACTTTTGACTTTTGCTTTAGGAAAAATCGTTGTACGCTGCGAAAATAAATTGTAGTGTGTTTAGTGATATTTTGAGTTGAATATTTTGCTGTGCACTTTGATGGGAATTCGGAACTTATTGCATAGAAAAAGGATACTTTCTTATTTGCGTTTAAATACTACCCATTTTAAATATTATATGATATAATAATAATTATAATAATTTATTCAAATACTCGGACAACAAGGATCCACAATGTTAGTAACGTACCTTATATTTAGTGTTAGTATACAAATAAAAATAAAAAGTCCTCTATCGGCTGTCGCTCGGGATGCCAAGCCCTAAGAGGCGCCCTTCTCCTAACTCATCTCAAGTGGAACGCTAAAGCTTCTCGAGCTCGCTTGTGCTTTTTTTTTACATGGTGGTGTGAAGTTCATCACTGTAACTAACAATATTATGAACTGAGTGCCTGAAAAAATAAATAAATAAAATAAAAACCGACCTCATAATTTAACTTAAATTAAAGTTATTTTTTGGCAACAGGAAAGAATCTATGCGAGCGAAGCGAGCTCGAAAATATTTAGCACTCAAGAGTCGTTTTGAAAAAGGCGCCACAACGAACTTAATTGGAATCGTGGGGCGATAGCCGACTGCGATTATCCATAGCTCTTTTCAGACTACGCTATAATGCTGTGATATAATATAGTATGGCAAATAAGGACCGAAAGCTATACTCTAAAGCAAGGCGTTGACTGGCCTGTTGGTCTAGTAGTTAGTGGCCCTGACTGCTATGCTGGAGGTCGTGGGTTCGATTCCCATCCAGGACAAATGTTTGTGTGATGATGATGAAATGTTTGCACGATCATTTGTTCTGAGTCTGTGCGTATTTTATCTACAATGTGCATGTATTTATCAATATACATATGAGTATGTTTATCAGTTGTTTAGTAACGATATAACACAAGCTCTGTTTAAATTGGGACTAGATGGCGAAGTGTAAAAGTTGTGGAATTTATTTATTCATTTATAGTACAATTTGCAAGAAAAACTTTGTTTTTCACATTTCTTTTGAGTAAGTAATACTATGAAATACCTATAAACTTATTTTCGGAACCGCTTCAATACATTTTGAAGTTATAAATTATTTATTTATTTCCAACTTATCGAGCGCGAACACTTTTACGATGTTTTCGTCATTTTAAATATAAGTAACCTACAACTTTATATTTATTATAAAACAAAAAAAAATGGTTAAATAGTAAGTTAATCTTTTGGCTGAACTAGCGGATTGACATGGTTTAGTCACTGAAAAAGAATTTGATGAAAAGTAGGCCAAGAAGATTAGCAGCTCAGTTCAAACTGAATTACAGTTACATTATTACAAAAATTACTTACAAAAAAATACTCTACGAACTAACCTCCATGTAAATATTTAAGTCTTTTTGGTACAAGCTCCTCGTTCGATGTTTATGTACTTATGTTTGTGCGAGTAACTGTAACAAGCATAGATATCCGGTAATAAGATAACTACAAGTATTGTTAGACATTAAATTTACAAATTCACACAGCTTCATTGAAAACTAAACTCGATTAGTATGTTTTTTTTTAATTATTAGGTTGTTAAAGAGCATTACAAAAATATTTTTTTTAGTTGTTGCTCGCAGTAAAATAGGAGAGTTTAAATCGATTGTCCCCAAGGAGTCACACTGTAACCTGTAACAGTGTGACTCGTTGGGAACAAACGGTTTAAATACAACGTGTAACAGAATAAACACGATACCAGGAAAAGGGGTTATTGTATTGTACTCATTAATTATATAAAAAACTTTTACTACCGTAAAACGGGGTGAATAGAAACTTGAGGGTAAATAGAAACAAAACTTTCAGGAGGATTTTGACGCTAGTTTAATATTGTTTAATATTATCAAGGTGTCGAAACTATTTAAAAGAATTACAGTCCTCGTGTATAACTAACAACTTTTAACTTACGTGAATAACTTCCTGAAAATGTTGTTTCTATTCACCCTTAAGTATCTATTCACCCCATTTTACCCGGTATGGGACGAGCTCTGTTATCACCGGCATAACTAAAAGATATTTTTCAAACGGCTCGTGACCCAAGTCAAAGGCCGATAGGCGGCAATGATAATAAGTAAAAAGGTGTAGATAGGTTATAAGCGCTCAGCAAGCAACACGTTAAAATGTGGCTAACTAGCAACACTTACCTCAGTATCGCGTCGCGCCGTCAACGGACGCGTGCGTGTGTTAGTGTGCCGTTTTTGAAGATCGATTGTTGTTTAGGTAACCTATCTACACCTTTTTATTTATAATAAGTATCCTTGATGGGCGGCATACACTCTGACACCAGTATACACTTACCACACGACAACACACGATAAGAAAATACTGAAATCGCGAAAGAAAACTCAGCCTGTTTAGATTTAATACATGTATGTAACCGTAACTCGACTCAATTCAAAAAAGAAAATAAAGGTACATTGCTATAGCTTCTAAGTTCTGGGTTTTGGTACCACTGCTGCATTGTAATGCGGCTTACCTACTGTATTTAAACGAACCACCACATCAGACTTATACCTACTTTTTCGCTACGTTAAAATGTACTTTACGAGTAAAAGTTAATGAGACGAAACTAATCCCGACTCCCTACGTCACTGGTCATTTTTGTACGTAGGTACTTAAGAGTTTTAAGATGTCGTTATTCTGTTATGATAGTAAGCGGCTGATAGCTCAATGGACGCTGACGCACAGCACATACAACGGTAGAGCAGTACCTACAAGCGAGCAAACCGTTGGGTTCCGTCTATTTTTAACCCCCGACGCAAAAAGAGGGGTGTTATAAGTTTCACCGCTATGTGTGTGTGTCTGTCTGTCTGTCTGTCTGTCTGTCTGTGGCACCGTAGCGCCCAAACGGGTGAACCGATTTAGATGCGGTTTTTTTTATTTGAAAGCAGGGTTTCTTGCGATGGTTCTTAGACATGATTCATCAAAATCGGTTCAGCCGTTTCAAGGTTATCAGCTCTTTTGTGTTAGCTACAGTTGCTATTTTAGACGTCTATGGGTATTAACTTTACTTACAAACATATGTGTCTTAAAATTTCAAACACCCATGTGTGTAAAATTAATAGGCAACATTATGGTGTATTTGGTCTGATGCAGCCAGGATATCTAGCAGACTAATACACTCTTGGGAAAATAACAGCAGATATGTCGTGTTTGGATTCATTTTAACCAGCATTTGATTCTGCACACAATGCCGTGGTGGCAACAGGATGAGCTGATGCTGCAGCCAGGCTATCCAGCACACCAGTAGGTAGACTCTTGACAAAATAATAGCAGATATGTCGTGTTTGGATTCATTTCAACCAGCATTTGATTCTAAACACAATGCACTGATGGCAACAGGATGAGCTGATGCTGCAGCCAGGCTATCCAGCACACCAGTAGGTAGACTCTTAACAAAATAATAGCAGATATGTCGTGTTTGGATTCGTTTTAACCAGCATTTGACTCGACATACTTTGCTCTGAAAAAATCTCATAACTGTAAACTCTATAAAACAAAATTAATGCGTTTAAAAATTATAAAATAAAAATTAAATTTAAAATTTAAAAAACCCCCACCGCAAAAAAGTAAAACATTTAAAAAGTTAAAAATAACACTTTAGCCATGAAATTTTACGTAACGTCGGGGTACCGTTAAAATAAGTTCCTACATACCTACAAGTACTAGGAACATTCCTTACTTAAACGGTACCCCGACGTGAAGTAAAATTTCATGGCTAAAGTGTTATTTTTAACTTTTTAAATGTTTTACTTTTTTGCGGTGGGGGTTTTTTAAATTTTAAATTTAATTTTTTACTCGTGCATTTGCCGCGCAAGCACTCAGCCTTGATGCTCCTCGCTCGATTCTCTCCAAGCCACGTTCAAGTTTACAACACCTGAAAATGTGTTTCGTTCTTTAATTTACAAATTTTAATATTTATATGTTTTTATCCGTTACGACTGTCAAAACTAAAAGGAACATGCTGTTTTGGATCCAAGATTCCTCTGTTTGCTTCCCTTGGCCTTATTGTTTATGAGAATTGCTATGATTTGTAGCAGCGGCCGGCAACAACAGTCAAACAACTCAGATTTATAATATTGTTAAGGCGATACTAAACTAAACGATCTGACAACTGGTTGTTTTTGGACGGAATCTAGAGCAGATTGTCAGAAAGTAGGAGAAAAGAATTGATCGAAGGGTACATAGTTATTTTTAATTCGCAACGCTGCGGAAAAACCCTTTTTTTCTATTCGAAATTGAACTTGTGTAAAATCTCGGTCCATCATTTTTAATAAGAGCAGTATAAAATACTTCACCAATTCAGAGAAATAAAGTTACTTTTTGAAGAGCGCTTAATTAACTTGTTGATTTATGTGTGTCTGAATAAATACATTATAAAAGTCATGTAGTTACTCAAGCGAGAACAACAAACTCCTTGAAGGTTGCTATATAATCTACCTAGGTCGGCATGATAAGGCAAATTTCAGCAAGTAAGTACCTACTCCTTTGCATTAATAATTATCATAATAATCTAAGTGACTATCATGATGACTTTGCATTTCGTAAAGCAAGTAGGACCTACCTGACTTTTCACATGTATAATTCTGCCATTCAGAAAATATTGATAATTACCTAATTACGTCACATTTTTACATTAGGCAATTAGAAAAGATTCATTTCCAGCATTCAGTAATAACAGCTAATCTCTGAACTAGGTAGTAGTATCATGCTAGTAGCTAGTATTCCATCATGTATCGATATAGTTATAGACTAGCTTCTGCCCGCGACTTCGTACGCGGATCCTGTTGCTTATGCCAGCGACAACGGGGTCGTCAAAATCGAAGATCTGAAACATCTGATGTCGAATTCTATAAGCCCGGGGACGGGAAATCAATGGGATGCGCGAGACGATTCAAGATGTTCCAGATTTTTTATTTTTGTTGGTCAACAGGAAATGCCATCAGACTTAACAACTTTTGCTAAGACGCCATTTCTATTATGTATATGTTATATTGTCTCTGGGCTTTGGAGTTCCCCTACAGGTGCTCCAGATCTTCAAATTTAGTCTCACAGCAGAAAACACTCTTCACGTGGAATAGTTTTTGCAATGGCACCATTTTTATATCTCTTTCACTTTAGGTGTTCCATTTTCCAAAATAAATTATAGCCTATAATATGTTGCGTGACGTTCACGATCAGCGGTCAGTCGCGCATCTCCTTCCCCCACTTATCTCTAGAGTCGATGCGTATATACGCTGAAAACTCAAGCGTCATGCTTTTCCCGTGAACGTCTCCAACTCGCGAGACAGTGCATGATGTTCACGATCAGCGGTCAGTCGCGCACATAATCTTCACTGGTCTCTAGAGACCTGGATGTAGATGCGTAAATACGCTGAGAATGCAGGCGTGCTTCGCGATCCCAAGAAGTTTCCACGGAGCGAGTTGCAGCCTCATGTTCTCGAACAGCATCAAGTCTCTCCTAACGCTCTTCGGTAGATTGTTGGGATCTTATGGTCTTTAATCATTTAGCACCTTTGGAACATTGGGAAAAATTTGACCCCTTTCTAGGCATCGTTATAGTTTTATTGTGATGATACCTGATCAATTAAAATCTAAGTGGCTGCTCCCCTGCGTTACCGGGTAGGCAACCTTGTAACGAAGATAAATGGAAAAGGAAATTAAACACTCAAATAACATAAGACCGAAGGCATATTTATGCAATAAAAAAAAATGGGAGTTTTGGCCAGTAGAGTCTAATTTTCAATGATATACCATCGTCATCGAAAATCAGTCCTGAACTGTTCCCGCCTTCACCGCGTGGAGGTTATGTTATTTTATAATTATGCAATGAAATAAGTGATAGCTTTAATTTCTATATCAAATGTATCTGATCTTCGATTTTTATAAGTCAACAGGAAATGCCTATCAGACCGAACAACTTTTGCTAAGATGTCATTCCTATGTGAGTTATGGTGTAGCTGGGCTCTTGGAGTTCCACAACAGGTGTTCCAGATCTTCGATATTTATACGTCTACAGCGAGTGCTCATAAGGCTGAACAACTCTTGCTAAGACGTCATTCCCATATATGTTATAGTGTAGCTGGGCACTTGAAGTTCCACATCAGGTGTTCCGGATCTTCAAATTTATTGTCTCAGCAGAAAATGCTCATCACGTGGAACAATTTTTGCTATGGTACCATTTTTGTATCTCCTATAATTTAGCTGGTCTGTTGCGGTTCTGCATCAGGTGTTCCGGATCTTCAAATTTATTCTCTCAGCAAAAACTGCTCATCACGTGGAACAATTTTTGCTATGGTACCATTTTTGTATCTCCTATAGTTTAGCTGGTCTGTTGCGGTTCTGCATCAGGTGTTCCGGATCTTCAAATTTATTCTCTCAGCAGAAAATGCTCATCACGTGGAGCAATTTTTGCTAAGGGATCATTTTTGTATCGCCTATAGTTTAGCTGGTCTGTTGCGGTTCTGCATCAGGTGTTCCAGTTTCCAAGATAAATTATAGCCTATGTGTTGACCAGATCTAATATCTATACAACAAAAAAAAAATCATTCAAATCCGTCCAGTAGTTCCGAAGATTAGCGTGTGCAAACAAACAGACAAACAGACAAACAGACAAACAGACAAACAGACAGACTTTTTTTTTTGGATTCGTGCTCTGTTACTGTTTCTAAACCCCCCTCAATTATTATTTTTGAAATATATTCAATGTACAGACACAGTTTTTTTACAGTCTTATTATATGTATAGATATCCTAATAAAATACAGGATCAACTAGACCCTCATTATTTAAAGATATGCATAGGAAAGGCTTTCGAATTCCTTAGCTATCATCATACCTATTAGTCAATACTATAAGTTTAGAGACAGAAAAAGTTTACAAACTAAGTACCTAAAAAAAAAATTGTATTTTTTTAGAACTTTGTAAACTTTTTCTGTAAAAAGAAATATATGTAGTATGATCTAACTGTTAATTGAAAAAAAAAGGAATTGAAGATTTGACATAGGTAGATTTAATTCAGACCATTTTGTCACGATCTAAATCGGCTGTAGGTAGCCAAAGACATTCAATACCTATAGACCGGACATCACAAACAAAATTTTCGTCCGAAAAAGTGTGTCCTGCCGCACACAAGTCTATGAGTTTTTTTTAGTACGCTCCGCTCCCGCTTTAATATTCATATATTATTCTAGATGGCGTTACTGAGACATGGGATCAAAGTTTTTCTATGACATTTCCTTGACATGCCCGCACTATAGTCTTTTAGATCTCTTTGGCTGTAGCAAAACAACTGTGTAGTTTGGCGGTGGTGAATCCCGATCCTCCCTAGACATTGCAGTGCTTAAATTAATTATTTTTTTAAATTGTGCATGATATATAGATTTAAGATAATGGGGTTGGCGTATCCTTGTGGATAAAAACCCCCAAATAAAATAATAAAGAAAAAAAAAGGAATTGAATAAGATTAAGATAAGCAGCTTGCTGTTGCTCGCTCTCCTTATTAGGTACTAGCTTCTGCCCGCGACTTCGTACGCGGATCCTGTTGCTTATGCCAGCGACAACGGAGTCGTCAAAATCGAAGATCTGAAACGTCTGATGTCGAATTCTAAAAGCCCGGGGACGGGTGATGATACTGATCAATTAAAATCTAAGTGGCTGCTCCCCTGCGTTACCGGGTAGGCTACCGTATAACGAAGATGAATGGAAAAGGAAATTAAACACTCAAATAACATAAGCCCGATGGCATATTTATACGATAAAAAAAAATGGGAGTTTTTGCCAGTAAAGTCTAATTTTCAACGATATACCATCGTCATCGAAAATCAGTCCTGAACTGTTCCCGCCTTCACCGCGTGGAGGTACTTAATGTTTCTGATCTTCGATTTTTATTAGTCAACAGGAAATGCCTATCAGACCGAACAACTTTTAAGCTAAGACGTCAATCCTATGTGAGTTATGGTGTAGCTGGGCTCTTGGAGTTCCACAACAGGTGTTCCAGATCTGCGATTTTTATACGTCAACAGCAAGTGCTCATAAGGCTGAACAACTCTTGCTAAGACGTCATTCCAATATATGTTATAGTGTAGCTGGGCTCTTGAAGTTCCGCGACAGGTGTTCCGGATCTTCAAATTTATTCTCTCAGCAGAAAATGCTCATCACGTGGAACAATTTTTGCTATGGTACCATTTTTGTATCTCTTATAGTTTAGCTGGTCTGTTGCGGTTCTGCATCAGGTGTTCCGGATCTTCAAATTTATTCTCTTAGCAAAAAATGCTCATCACGTGGAACAATTTTTGCTATGGTACCATTTTTGTATCTCCTATAGTTTAGCTGGTCTGTTGCGGTTCTGCATCAGGTGTTCCGGATCTTCAAATTTATTCTCTCAGCAAAAAATGCTTATCACGTGGAACATTTTTTGCTACGGTACCATTTTTGTATCTCCTATAGTTTAGCTGGTCTGTTGTGGTTCTGCATCAGGTGTTCCAGTTCCCAAGATAAATTATAGCCTATGTTGCCCAGTTTTAATATCGTGTACAAACTAGCGTGTACAGCGTATTAGCGTGTACAAACAAACTGACAAACAGACAAACAGAGAGACTTTTTTTTTTGGATTCGTGCTCTATTACTGTTTCTAAACCCCCCTCAATTTTTTTTTTTTAATATATTCAATGTACAGACACAGTTTTTTTACTGTCTTATTATATGTATAGATACGTATTTATGATTTGATAAATTAATTTTACTAAGATTGGCGCAAGGACCTTTTCTAGGACCGCACAGACTACTTGGTGTCGTTCATTAATAACTAATTTAATAAACGGGTTGTGACCAACATGTTTCTTTCACAATTCGGGCAACGCTCTAGAGTTTTTCGAAATGTAAAATTTCTCACTATAAGCAACAGTTGAAACCAAGTTTGTTTAATCGTAAGTCTGAACACTCTCTCTAATGATAGGTAGGACCTACTTGTTAGTACATTTATGTACCTATCTTACTTAGTAACCAGGTCTTGGTATGTAGAAAATTCAGGTTTTAATCGTCTAGTCGATCGCACGAGAAGCTATGCTTTCAGAACACAAAATAGTATTGATAATACTTTTCTTTATTTAATATCGGTCAGACAGGACCTTATCAATTACATTGTATAATGGCTTGAATTACCACAATTATTACCCCCGTTGGGCCTCGATTCTAATACTCAAAGTTTTACTCAATATAGGGCCGTTTACACATTGGGCTCAATACGCATTATTATTGCTGAAATACACCTGCGTGTCGCTTGATATATCAGTAAAGTTTATAATTAACTAAATAGTAACAAGTTTTGAGAGTAGGAGATAAACATTATGGTTTTCAACGCAAATACTACTTGTTTTCTACGAGCGTAAATTAAAGCTGAATCTGAGTAGAGCAATCAAATTATAATCCGCCAATCTAATTTCCTTTGATGTAGTAACGTTTGAATGGAAAATCAATTGGAAATAACATCTGTCTCGACAAACCGTCCAATGCCACGCAATGTTACCGCCTGTGCATACGATAGCAAATCGAACGTATCGCGTAGTGCAATCGGTCACGTGGTCGCGCTGCATCTCAACATTATGACAAACGAATTCTCAATTATATGGCCATTTGACACTAGCCGTGTATTTCAACTGTAGCCACCCGGATCAATGCCAGGGAATTCACAGGCCTTGACCGGCGACGCTTTCTATACAAATACCGGTGCATCTAGTTCTGTCCCTTCGGCTGTAAGGGCACTACATCGGTATCACAGAATCCGATGTTTATTGGCGATGGCATTTTTGTGCATCCCGGCCAGTGGCTGTGACGTCTGAGTTGGCGATGAGTCCACTCACCGACATCAGTTGCGTGCGATGTCATCTTGGTTTCGGGTATGTCCAATTTCTCGTTTCGCACCGCATCCAAATTCTTGGCTTTCAAAGAGCTTTACGTTGAATATCGCTGAATAAGAAACTCGTAATGTAAATAACCGCGGGCTTTGTAGCGAGCGGCGCGGGCGCGACACGCGGAGCGGTGCGGGCGCGCACTAATTATAAATTAATACACACTGATTAATATCGCATCAAGGGCTCATACGATGTATCGAATCTATCCCTATTCTAGAATTTGTTCGTTGTTGCGTTATTTAAAAGTTTGTATTTCGTTAAACTGTTACATGGGCGTGGGTTTTAAAAGTCGTTGAAACTAAATTTATTAAATGCAAATTCCATTTTCCAGCGCTAAAGTTGTTTATTTTTACTGCTTCAGTATCTTCTTTAATCTTGATGTGCTATGAACAGATTTAGATATAAATGCTTAGAGGCTCCAAAGGAAACGTCGAAAGTTATTTTGGAATTTCTGTCGGATTAGAATCTTGTATAGCGCTGAACACAAAATGATTTACGACTGTTTCTGTGGCAACAAAGGCCTCGCATTGTTTTGCAACCGTAGAAGTTTTATAAATAAAACTATATGAATAATGATGTGTTCATTTTCCATAATAAGTGTAGAGGCTGCATCACGTATGGGCGTCGCTTTCGTGTCTAATGTGGGTGCGCATTGTTGGCAGTCGATCAACTCACCGTAATTTGCGCTGAGTGACATAATACTCGTGCGCCTAAACAACAAACGGTTAATCGCTACTAAGTACTAATGTTTACAACCCGTTGTAATGTCGCCGTTTGGAAAACAATGAGGATAGTTGCTTGGTTGTAAGGAATCTTCAAATAAAAGTAGTACTAGTTTTTGAAACATTGCAGTGTTTCAATTACTAACAATACGTAGCTTTGTGTTCATTTGGCTCTATCATTTGGAGTGGCTGCTTCTGCCAATCATGACTAAACTTTATATTATAGTTTTCCTAACATAAATTGTGGCTGTTCATGACGGTTCTTGTGAAAAGTAGGTACCTACTTACCTATAAGTAGGTCCTTATTTATTTAGAATTTGAATATTTAACTATATGGAAAAATCATTTGGTCTCATTTTTAATTTTCGAATCTAAGACAAGTTCCAATAACATATTTTGTGATGTGAGGAAAAATATGCGCTAATCTCAATGCTACGCCTCATTGCGCCGCGTTACACCGAAATGCGTGATGCGTAGTGCGCAGCGGCGCACAGCCGATTGTTACATACCGATACGGTGTAAACAACGCTAAGTCTTGATTCTCCGTGGGTACATCGTTTACAATTAGTTGGGAAACGTTTCATAGTCTTCTGCAGATAATATTGTTCAGGCTTAGGGTCGGCGTGCGTTTTGTTCCAATCAGGTGTCTATTTTTAAAACCTTGTACCTATAACCTCTTCGGAATCTACATAATGTATTGTTATACTTCAACAGTTTTCATAATTCACTCCTAGGTATGTTCTTCAGTTTTTTTTTCCGACTCTAGCATATCACAATGAAATTATTAGTAAGTACTAAATATTGTAATTAGAGGGTTTAACGGTCCAACCAAAATCCGCCAAAATTGCATGGGTAAAATTTAAATTGCTTCCAATTCACATCGCTCGGTTTTACGCATGAACTCATCATGAGCATGAACCCAACAAAAACACTAGAAAGTAGCAAAGGGCGGGCATTCGGGGGACTGTCTGATGTAATTTTGACATTCATAAAGTGCTGATCCTTAGCCTAATATTAATAATGAATTTTGATTTTGTTGCATATACTTACCTAGACGGTACCTTTAGCGGACCATTTATGTACCAATAGGTACATTATAAAAAAAGTGGGAATCAATAACTCGATTTCCCAAAAAAATGTTCTAGGCAGACCTGGAAAAATGCATATATGTATAGACACCTCAGATGAATTTATTTTATACAGGAACAATTTTTCAATGTTCCTTGTTTAAAAAATCAAAACAGTAGGAAAAACATGCAGAGAAGTCAATTCCACGTGTGGTCATTATGGTGAAGCTGCATGGACACTCGCTATCTGTGTGCGAGAAAAAGCTAACACCGAAACGTGCAACTTGCTTTTTTGCGTTTTAAAAAGCCCAAAAATCATAAAACGGGAGACTCTGAGTACCCTGCTAGGAATATGGCAGAATATAGATATATAACTCCATTGACTATGAGGGCGCGTAGGGCGTCACGCTCAAGGCCGGACTCAAGCTATGAGCCTTATAGCTACAAGCCTTTGTAACACCTTTATCTGACATTATACGACAGAAAACAAACCGTCGTTAAAGTCGAAACCTTCATCAGCAGGTCGGAGAACGTGGCGTACCCCAGGGTAGCGTTCTAGGACCAACACTCTTCCTTGTCTATGTAAATGAGCTGTGTCGGTTGTCTCTCCCTAACACCAAAGTCATTACGTATGCGGATGACACATCCCTCATAACGCATGGTAGGGATTGGCCTGAGACTCACGAGCGAGAAGAAGCGGCTCTGAGGCTTGACATGAAATGGTTAGCCTCAAATCTTCTCACCCTAAACGACGAAAAAACCAAGTTCATCCCATTTAGACCAGGAATTCGTAGTCAACCACTAACTTCATTAGGGATTAGGGCTCATGTCTGCTCTCACATATTGCCTAACATTTCTTGCAACTGCGCACAAAGCGAACGGACTGGCTGTATTATGTACCTCGGAGTTACAATAGATACTCATCTAACGTGGAAAAAACAGGTTCACTCTACTGTGACCAGTGTAAGAAGACTAATATTTATATTTAAAAAACTAAGGGCGGCCACCGACTTCCGATGCCTAATAATGGTCTATTTTGCTCTTGCTTAGTCAGTTCTCGGGTACCTACTGCATATCTGTGTGGGGAGGTACCCACTAGACAACATTGTTGCGGCTGGAGAGCAGTACTATACATGCTCGCGAAGAAACCAATAAGATTCCCGACATGTGACTTGTATGCACTTTGTACGGTCCTCTCAATTAGACAGCTGCTCATTCTACAAACCATTCTCAAGAAGCGTATTCGCAGTATGACCCACGCTACATATCAATAAAGCGACGCTCTGACAGTATCTGCAAGACTGAGCTCTGCAGATCAGCGGTGGTAAGTCGCCATTTCAATTCGGCCATATTATTATTGGCTCAGAAAATAAGAAAATAAATATCTACACTGCCACAAAAACATAACTCAGGAAAAAACTGCCTGAATGGCTTTAATCAAAGTCTTATGATGCAACTGAACAACTTGTGGTAACATAACATAACAAAAAACACATACACTCTACACGCATCCACACTGACACACAATACATTCCTCTACACACATTGTGGAAAATTCTGTATTTTTTTAACTATAGCTTTATTTTATTTTCTAATTTTAATTTAATGTCATTTCACTAAATATATCTACACTTTTACCTTACCCTTTGGAAAGAAGAAGCGTTATGTTTTATGTTTAAAATATTGTTTGTAACTTTCCAGTGGTTGCCGGGCGGGGTTTGCGGCGAGGGTGGCGAGGGTGCCATTCGTCGCTCCCGCGGCAAGCGCATCACGCAGAGACGCGGTGCAATCAAACATCATAAGTAAGTATTGATCTATAATCTATTTTCCTCCTTAACTGGGGTACATAGAATATAATTTCCTCAAGCAGTCTCTTGCGCCCTTATCATTTATTTGTTACACACAAACCATCCATATTTTTTTTTCCACCAATAATCATAAAAAGGCATTGATGCGATCTTGTTAGTAACGCAGCTGCGGGCAATGTCTGTTGCTAAGTTACTAAAGAAAAACAAAAACAATAAAATGCTTGTAACGCCTACACGATAAATTGCATTAGTAAGAATGACTCAGCATTAATCTGTACTTAAGACTATAATAGTTGCTAAAATTCTTAAGTATTCGTATGACACATATCGTCCATTGGCAAACATTTGCGCTGTCACTATTTGAAAAACCGTAACACTCATCAGGTAAAGCAAATATTTCTTTTATAAAATAGCCAATAAATTGTCAGGGGAAACATTAGGTCTAAAGCAATATATTACATGTAACATGTATATCCGATACAGTATATCACGCCTCCTCCTGACTAATTTCGTACTCTTCATCGCTTTTAAGATTTTTGGCGCAAAAGCGGGACCATGACTTGGTGCCGACTACGGCGTTCTATGTTGTAATTACACTTCTAACTTCTAACACAATATACGATACAAGTTATTTCATATATTTAAATGGGCTAGAACGCCCGTTCCTGTAGTTAATTGCTAGCTTATTCATGTGGTAAGAGAGAACGTGAGTGACATGCGGGGCTTGGATCATTCATAACATTAATACCCAGAAAATGAGCTTCAATTATTTGTTGATCTCATGGTGGTATAGGCAGCCCTCTCAGATATTGCATTTATGGAGTAATTATGATTTTGACTGTGAATAGACAAAATAACTGTTTTAAAGGTAAAGAGATATTCCATGAACAAATCACACTAAATAGGTACACACTTTCACTGACTCTTGTACACACCTAGATGTAATCTGTACTTCTACACTAATATTATGGGAAATACTATAAGAGGAAAAAATTGTGTGTGTGTCTGTATATGTTTGTAATGATAAACTCAAAAACTACTGTGCCGATTTCAAAAATTCTTTCACTATTGGAAAGCTACATTCACCCTAAGTAACATAGATTAGTTTTTATCCCGGAATTCCCACGGGAACGGGAACTACGCGGGTGAAACCGCGTGACGTCTGCTATTATGTTATAAAGAGGTAAAGTTTGTGAGTTTGTGAAGTTGTCGGGGGTAATCTCTAGACCTAAAGAACTGATTTTGAAAACTATTTTACCAATTATAGAAAGCCACAATATTTGGGAGTGTAATAGGCTATATTTTATTTTCAAAACTAAGACAGGTGGAGGGGATGTTCAAGTAGGAAATCCACGCGGACGAAGTCGCGTGCGAAATAAAAACGCACCAATTTTGATCAGTTCAACAATGCATATTTTCGGGCATTGCATTGAAATATGTCTATGTCACCTAGTGTTAGTAACAATGGTTATGAGGCAAAGACTTTAAATACTTACTATAGACGAAACATCACGAACAAAATTTTCATCTGATTCTTATATCCTGGTGGACACAAGTCGATGAGTCAAATTTAGTACGCTCTGCTGCCGCTCTAATATTGCTATATTATGCTAGATGGCGTTACTGAGACATGGGATCACAGTTTTTCTATGGCATTTCTTCGGGTGCGTACCATTTGCCATAATAACAAAAGTTCTAACGATCACGTCATGACCTAATTTCTTTTAATATTTTTTTAGTATAATTATGAAATGATATAATGAATTATTGATATAATTTCAGTTTACCTAATTTTATATGGTTTAATAAACATTTTCTATGACATCTTCACATTTGAACTAATATTCAGTTAGTATAATATTTAGTTAGTAGGTAGTGCCGCGGCAGCGGCCGCCGAGCGCCAGATCACTTCTATTGTTGGTGAATCATTTGGGTTAGATGAGGTTATAACAGTATAATGTTTTTTGATATTTACTAATTCACTACATAATTTGGGCAGAAAATGAAAATTAGGTCAACGTTATATAAAAAGAGCAATATACGAATTGAAAATTATATGAGATTAACGTTATACTAAATGTTATTAAAACAAAAGAAGTTTAAATGAAATGTAATATTAGATCACATGAAATTAGATTCTTTGTTTTTATAGCATATGAAAATTATATCATGTGAACGTTATTTCATGTGATAATATATTATCTGTTATTATGGCATACAGGGTGTCTCATTCAAATGGGTCAGTATGGGAAAGTCTGAAACTATAAGACATACGAAGATCTATTCTGAGGAACCATGTCATCGATTTTATTAAAAAGAGAAACTGCATTCATACATTTTAAAAAACATCTGTACTCCGTTCGGGAATCGAACCCGGTTATTTTGAAAAAAAAACCTACACTATTTCTATTTAGATATCGATTGTAAAATAAAAAATAAAATAATAAAAAAAAAAAAAAAAAATAATAAAAAAAAATAATATATATAAATAATAATAATAATAATAAAATATCAATTATTTCTATGACCCGGCAGGATTGGCTCTGGCAGACCTGATTTTTTTTACGTGTTTAAGTGTCGGTTAACGATCTAAATACAGCTTATTGGGGTATCTGATGAGGTAGGTATTTTTGCAGCCGGCTCTCGCACTAATACTGACCCATTTGAATGAGACACCCTGTATATTAAACACCCCATTTTTTCTCATGTTGGTTATGAGGTCTTTTGCTGGTCGATTCTGTTAAGTCACCGCGTGAAAACTTGGGTGAAGTGAAGTGTGTGTCATCAGTATGGAATGAAACGCCTTCACTTCTGAACTACATTTCCACGGGGTATTTTTACAGCAAAGTAATGCTGATCTTTTGTACGGAGGTTAGAGAGCGTAAACTCACGCTTTGATCAGTCAAGTAAGTAGGTGCCTAATCGTAGATATTGGTGTACAAACGTTTTTAAACTAAGCTTGGCTACAGTACTTAGTGTAAATTTACCGCTTAAGCCGCG
This sequence comes from Euplexia lucipara, assembly GCA_921972225.1. Classification (NCBI taxonomy): domain Eukaryota; kingdom Metazoa; phylum Arthropoda; class Insecta; order Lepidoptera; family Noctuidae; genus Euplexia; species Euplexia lucipara. The sequence continues at coordinate 7,548,958 of OV179144.1, read as the reverse complement.
GTATGGCCCCTTGAGGCCATATAGTCATTGCGCCCATTCAAGCAGGTAAAGCACCTATCGAAGTTGACAGATTACGCCAGTGAACCCTAGGATTGTTCCAGCAAAAACGCGTAATTGTATTGGAGGCTAGGTTCGAAGATCAACTTCGACACATTTGCAAATATTGGCAACACGGTTGGCACCATAGTTTACCGTTGTGAGCGCAGTGGCTGAGCAAGAATGTGTAGGTGAAATTTCAATATTTAGCATATTGAAATTTCACCTGTGAAAATTTCAAATTTCACAATGTGCATACGAGTAAGTGTGTAAAATAATCGGTTAAAATTTAGCTGAGGCTTTAGGTGAAGTTTAACTGGGACGGCGATTCAACTAGAAATCAAATTGGTCGATCATCCATTCACCACAAATGTTTTTGCACATCAAAAAAATATAAGTAACTCATAGCAAATATTTAATATGATTTGTTTAACCCTAGAAAGATAACGTTATTTTTTGGTACTGAAAAGATAAAGATGCGCCTTAGAGGCGCTCAATTTTCGATATCGTTTTTTTATACGTATTTAAGTAATTATTAAACTTCTTATAGCGTTGTGAAATGCTACATTATTACTAAATAAATAAAACACAAATTCAAGTTATTACTTTTTAATTATAAGAAAAAAAATGGGATTTCAAAAATCCTTTGCGAAAATCAACAAAAATAAAAAGTCCTCTGTATTAGGGTACATTTTTTTCTTAAAAATATTAAGTTTATAGTTTTTTATCTTAATCACCAGTGAGTTATGAAATAGTCAGTCTCAAAAACATGAAAATACAAAAAAATATACAGTTGTTGCAAACATCTTTTTTATGTTCACCACACACGGACTTTTTACATTTGGTACACGTCATCTTGGACATTCTTTTCTTTTTTGAAGTGCATAGGCTGCAGTAGCACCGTATTTTAGCTGGAGGTTCCTCATCAGCTTCTACAGGTACCTCTTGAGAAGTTTGTGGCAGAATGTTTTCAATATTCTCCCATAAAGACACAATTTGAGTCTCTTCCAATGTTCTTCTCTTCGCCATGATGTTAAAACTATCCTAAAACCAATAAAAATAATTAATAAATACATACCTACTTTAATATTTACCGTATATAATTAGAAATAAGTAAAAAACAACAAAAAACAAAACACAAAAAAATGTTTGAAAGTTGCACAAAAGATAAAGTGGCGCCTATCGAGCGCAACGTTTCGCCATAGCAACGAAACTATGGTACTTACCGAACAGGAGCGGTCGCCTCTCAGGAGTGTTGGTCGCCGACTGAGTTGGCGCGGAAACACAAGCTTGTACGCGCGTTGGTTAGAAAAACACAGCAATACATTTATTTCGCGGGCGCCTCTGAAGCGCACGTTATCTTTCTAGGGTTAAACAACAAATTTAAGGCCCAAAGCACATTAAATATAACTAAACTAAGCATTATCTAAAAGCAAAAACTCTTTATTCCAGGGTCCACGAGGTAAACGGTCACCGTTTTGTGGCGAAGTTCTTCCGGCAGCCGACTTTCTGCGCGTTCTGCAAGGAGTTTCTTTGGGGCTTTGGCAAGCAGGGCTACCGGTGCTCCGTGTGCCAGACGGCTGTCCACAAGAGATGCCACAACAAATTGCTAGGAAAATGTACCGGCTCCTCCGCACAGTCGGAAACCACTGTGGTAAGTAAGAAACGATCTGTTTACTATATACAAAAATGCGCTTCTTCTTCTAATGTGATAATCGGATTACCTATTCCCAAACACGACAATGACAATGACTTTGTATATCTAGGAAGTCTGTTTACAAGATATGGAAAGATTGATGCGGATGTGGAAAGGAGAGTGAATGCAGGAAATAAAGTGAATGGCGCTATACATGGCGTTGTGACCAGCCAGTCGATGTCCGAAAAGGCACGACTCGACTGGCTGTTCACAATGGTGTGCTGGTGCCTACACTAAGGTATGGAAGTGAATGTTGGGCGTGGCAAAAGAGGCATGAAAGTAGAATAAATGCTGTAGAAATGCGTTCCTTGCGAAGTATGTGTGGTGTAACAATTAATGACAGATTGAGGAATGATGTGATAAAGCAACGTTGTGGTTTAAAAGAAGATGTAGTAACAAAAATTGAAAGGAGTATGCTTAGATGGTTTGGTCACGTTGAAAGGATGGATGAAAGGCGACTAACGAAAGGTATTTACAAGGCAGATGTAAGTGGGAACGCCGGAAGGGGACGCCCTAGAAGGACATACATAGACCTTATTGGTGAGGTTCTTCAGAAAGGTCAGGTGCGTAGTACTCGCAACCGGCGTGTGTGTATGACAACATGTATGAATGTAAACGAAGCAAAAGAAGTATGTAAGAATCGTAGCATATGGCGCTCTGTAGTTTCTGCCTACCCCCATGGGAAAAAGGCGTGAGTTTATGTATGTATGTATGACATTAAAAAAAATGTTTTACCCTATCGAGACGATGCAAGTCCCCCTAGATTACCCCATAATGCCCAATATACAGCCAAAGACTTTTCTCCCAAACTTTTTGAGGTGAAATCAATAGAGGCACCCTTTTCTGACCCTATTTGAGGTGGAGTCCGAATTTTCGAGCTCGCCGCTTCGCTCTCTTAGATTCTTTGATATTGCCAAGACAATTGTGAAACCACTTCCAGTTTCACTTGTGTTTACTTTAGGTGTGATATAATCAATTATGATGACCTCCTAGACTTCGAGTGTTATACAGGGTGTTTGGTGCATCGTGTGCCAAATTGAAATGGTCGACTGAAGGGGTCATCCGCTAGCCTTTCAGACCCTTTGACACCCCTCATGCTCTGTGGATTTTTTTTTATCGACTTTTTATTGTTTTCCAAAAAAAAGACCCAAATTTTACATTCAAATACAGATTTTTAAAAAAATATAAGGCGTAGACTCTGAATTTTAATTTTATTTCGATGTGTATTGTTTAAGAATACTTTTAAATACAAAATTAGTGATATTAGTCACCTAGTTCTTTTTTAATTCACTCGCAAAGGTAAAACTTAAATTAAAGCTGTACATGTTACAGCTGTTTATAAGGCTACAAAAAAAAAACCAAAAGCGACCGGGATCTTCCAACTCCCTCATTAATTCTCCAGTCTATCCTCTTTCTAATGATGTGCCACATGCCATAAAAGTATTTTAACAACTTTGTGAATTCGCTAGAATTGTGAATCGAGTCACCTAAGGCTAATATTCAAAATTATGATTTAAAAAAAAATCTCTTAAATGATACCTGTCAAACCTATAAATCTGCTATCTCATTCTTATGGTTAGGTAAATTCGTGTCTCATATCTGTATCTTTCGTGGGATTTACTTGAAATAAAAAAACAAAATTGCATTTTTAACATTTATTTAATCATTGTTACAAATCTTGCTCAAATTGTTGGCCTCTGTTGCGAATGCAGGCCCGACACCTGTTTCGTATTTCAACAGTTGTTGTACGAAGTCGTATTTCCTCCTTAATAGTATTGAATGCCGCTTCTATGCGTTGGACTAATACCTCCCTAGTTGGAACCTCCGTGGCATATACCAACTCTTTCGCACGTCCCCAGACATAAAAGTCTAACGGAGTTAGATCTGGGGAACGTGGCGGCCATGGAATAGGGCCATCGCGTCCAATCCATGCATTGGGGAACACATTGTCGAGATATTCCCTCACAGTCAATCGCCAATGCGCCGGACAGCCGTCATTTTGAAATACAATGGACACACGTTCATTAAATACGGGCACATCGGTCACTAATTCGGGCAGGTCATTTTGTAGGAATTCCAGGTAGTCTTCGCCATTGAGATTATCGGGCAGGTAATGCGGTCCAATTACCTGATTCCCAATCACTCCTGCCCAAACGTTTACACTAAACCTTCTTTGAGAAGATTTCTGTCTTTTAACACGTGGGTTTTGCGTTTTCGTTGTCCAGTGGTGCAAATTGTGTAAATTGAGGATCCCATCCTTGGTAAATTTGGATTCATCCGTCCACAGTATTCTTTTTAAAAAATCAGGATCATCCACATCCGTGTGTAAAAGAAACCGACAAAAAGCCACTCGTCTCTCAAAGTCGCCACCCTCAAGACCTGCAACAAACAAAAAACTCTTTTAAATTTCTCTTGGGCAATAAGTAATTGCACAAGAAAGGACCCGCTGTTCGTGCTAATAGATTCACTACCTGGAAGTGACGCCATACCATACCCATTACCTGCTAAACAAAGGCAAGGTCAAACAAAGCTTGCACGGGTTTAAAGTTAGTTTAAAATTACGTACCTTGCACCGGAGTGTAGTGGAATGGATGCTTTTTGTTTTGACGAAGTACTTTCCACACTTTCCATATTGAAATATCAAGATGTGATGCCACATTTCTAATGCTTCTTGTAGGGTCTTCCTCAAAAAGTGCCAGTATTCTCTCGTCTACTTCAACATTATGTCGCACAATATGGCCCCTTGGTTCATTAAAAGTAACACTGCCAGTCTCGCGTATGCGTCGGTATGTGTCTTGGAAGACTCTGCGGCCAGGTGATCGTCTACCAGGAAAGCGTTCCTGGTAAAGTCGTTGCGCTGCACGAGCGACGCCATTAGCGGCTCCGTAAGCCATCATGATGTCCGCATATTCTTCGTTAGAGAATGTCGCCATTGCAATAACAAAAAACTCAAAGTTTAACAATAACAACAAAAACTAAACAAATGTAACAAGAACCAACAAAACTCAACGATAACAAAGTAATAAAAGAATCGCGGAGTATGGTGAACTAGCACACACGTTAGGTAGCAGAGGCAGTGATGTCTCGACTAAAAAAATGGCGGGTCGGGCGGCGCGATTTGTTCAAACCGATTTAAGGTATGCAAGAAAGAGATAGAAGATAGATTTTACTGTGAAAGATTGAGAAAACAAATTTTACCTCTTTCTCAAGTAACAGTTCCGCAATAAATATTTTTTCATTAGAATTTGGAATGTAGTTTTATGTGACTTGATTCACAATTCTAGCGAATTCACAAAGTTGTTAAAATACTTTTATAGCATGTGGCACATCATTAGAAAGAGGATAGACTGGAGAATTAATGAGGGAGTTGGAAGATCCCGGTCGCTTTTGGTTTTTTTTTTGTAGCCTTATAAACAGCTGTAACATGTACAGCTTTAATTTAAGTTTTACCTTTGCGAGTGAATTAAAAAAGAACTAGGTGACTAATATCACTAATTTTGTATTTAAAAGTATTCTTAAACAATACACATCGAAATAAAATTAAAATTCAGAGTCTACGCCTTATATTTTTTTAAAAATCTGTATTTGAATGTAAAATTTGGGTCTTTTTTTTGGAAAACAATAAAAAGTCGATAAAAAAAAATCCACAGAGCATGAGGGGTGTTAAGCGGTCTGAAAGGCTAGCGGATGACCCCTTCAGTCGACCATTTCAATTTGGCACACGATGCACCAAACACCCTGTATATTACCCGACTTCGGCGAAGCTAAAAGGAGGGTTTTGATTTTAACCGCGATGTGTTCGAGTATGTATGGATGTTCATCTGTTCCCTCATAACTTCTAAGTTGCAAAAAGGGCGCTGAAAAATATTATGACGCACTTTTTGAGCGCCAACATTCCTAAGGCCAGCTCTGCTTAAGCATTTTGAAGAATTTTGTAAGAAGAGTTTTGAAAACGCCCATGCTATAAACCATTTAAAATAAATAAATTTAAAAAATCCCAGTATAAGCAAGCTGCCTTAGAATCATATTATTTAAAAATTACACACAATGAATTGCTTTAACCTCATTTTAATTATAATTAACATTGTTTATTATCTCTTTTCCAGTACCTTCGCGAGAGGTTCAAGGTGGACGTGCCGCACCGGTTCCGGCCACACCAGTTCATGTCACCCACCTTCTGTGACCACTGCGGGGCTATGCTCTACGGCTTTTTCAAACAGGAGCTCAAGTGTGAAGGTATTTTTGACTTTATGTTGGAGAAAATAAGGAACAGCTTCAGATGGAAGTGCACGCACTTGAGCAAATAAGATTGTAGAAGCGAGACAGATGCTTCTTCTTTAATATCGTTTCTAGGTTTGGCTGTCTAGTGGTTTGAGCCCTAACCGCTATGCCGGAGGTTATTGGTACAATTCACTCCAAAGACTTATTCTGTATTTAGAACATATAAGTATGTTTATCAGTTATCTAGTGCTCATAGTGCTCAGCTCTGCTTAGTTTAGGATAAGATGGCGCTGTGTGAAAGTTTTGGAATGTTTTAATTTTATTTATTGGTAAACTGTGATGTCTTTTGAGCTACCTGCTGATCTATACGCATAACGCCATGCAGCCCGTACATTCAGTTGGTATAATAAATAGGTCTTATCTTCTTCTATAATTCTATATGATAAAATATTACATGATACTGTGAATTGTGTATTACTGAATGCTTTCTGTGCGTGCATTCCCTGAAGAAGTTTCTCAACTAAGGCATATAAACGAAAGTTAAATAACGCAATCACAGACTGCTAACCATCTTGACAAAAAGGGAACAATAAGATCGGTAGATAAAAGTAGTAACATTACGCATTTATTGTTGGAAAACCTAAGCTATTTTTATAGTGGAAGGCAGCAGTCATGATCGAGGATCAAGGCCGTGCTAAACTTAGCTCAATTCAATAATAAATTGTTGTAATCAGTGTCATACACGAGAATCAATCAGAACACACGATGTGGATTGCTATTACTTGCGTGGGCAAGTATCTGATGGTATTTTCTGTCAGGTCAATCTAATTCTAGTATATCGAAAGAATGTATAATATTTATTTGTACCTGTGTACTATGATTCGCACCTGAATTTTATTTATAAGTGCATGTTTGCATGTGTATGCATGGTGCCAGAATAACCTGCAATGTTTAAATTATATGCGAACAACGTTGATAGCAGCGCCGTATAATGCCATCATTCTTGTAATGGAAGGGATATCGACCCATACCCTGATACGGGTTTAGTAAATACCCTTTGGACCCCTCAGCGTTGGATTTTTTCTATTGTTCCCGTTTTATCCGCTATTAGAATAAAATATGATTTAGTCTTTATTGTACACCTTAAAAACTTACAAATTATTTAAAGAAAGAGAAGTAGAAATTATGATTTTCTCAAGTGCTAATGTGTCAAAAAATATGTCTGAATAAATGTAACAATTTAAAATAGCAATGTCAGGCAAAGGCATCCGGTGGTGCGCCGATTTCCCTTCCACCTCCTATAGGTAGGTATGTACTACAAAAATGATATACTATGCGTTTCAAATGAGAATAGGAATGTCAATGACCTCTATCTGTCAGATGTCACTTGAAAAGTACGGTCTACGGTACGAAACCTTATTCGCGTATCAATTATTTTAATTTTTTTGCTATACCGAGTCTTAGTAATTCAATATGAAACAAAACGTCTTAAATTAATTAGTCTTGTGGACTGTACTTTTCAAGTGACATCTGACAGATAGAGGTCATTGCCGTTCCTATTCTCATTTGAAACGCAGTACAACATCCAATGTTGCTTTGTTGTGTCTTACCCTAAACCATATTATTACAAAACTTCTTTTAATTTTAGATTGAGCTAAAACCTTGGAGCCAGTTATCGTGTTTTATACTTTACTCCAATCTACGTAACCTTCTTAGTATTTGTATAAGGTTCTTGGCCACAATGATAAATCATTTACAGTAACTGGCTTGACGGTTCGGGCGTAGAGAAAATTCAAAACTTGTTTTATAATGTGACCTTATAAGTTAAATGAGAATGGTATTTTGTTGTTAAAAAATATTACAAAGTAAGATTTTAATAACAAAATAGTATTTTTTCAAGGAAACCTGGTTGTGACTTCTGCATGAGCTTATACATACAATGATTAGTGTTTATGGCTACGCGAATGTCGGCGAAAGGACCTTCTTCTATGCATGCGCGTCATCATTTATCAATTTTTATATCCATTTCACCATTCATTCACCTAAGACAGCATTTACTAAAAGGAACACCTAGCTGACTAAATGTCATGACGAAGCCGACAGAAAACTTTGAAACGTACAAATTGACTATAGTTTTATTCGGTTTTGAAACGCGAAAATAAAAAAAACAATACAACCAATTTCTTAATGTGAAAATGCAAGCATTTTACAGCTTGAAAATCTTATAATATCGTCATTTTCTTAAAGCCGTTTAAAAATCTACGGGAAGGAGATCAAAATACACACACCTTGTCAGGATTAAAATCGATTACAAAAGAAGAGAAGTATAAACTTTAGTGTTAGATAGTAATTCCGCCCTTCATTCATCAACTCAGCACTAAGAACGATCTACGCTTTAAATCAGGAGCTGAAAAATTCAAGCTACAATGCAATTTTTTCAGTCGAAAAATATGGCACATACATTAGAGGATTTCAGTGTTGAGTGAAAGCTTGAAGAGCGTATTGATCCTACGCTCACCTTCGAAGGATCTATGAACTGCTATGCAGGGTCTACGTGTAGCTTTGAAGGGCCTACGTGTTGCTACAGAGGGTCTACATCCTGCTACGAACGTCCTACAAACTGCTACGAAGTGTCTACGTGCGACTGCATAGGGCCTACGTGTTGCTACAGAGGGTCTACATCCTGCTACGAACGTTCTACAAACTGCTACGAAGTGTCTACGTGCGACTGCATAGGGCCTACGTGTTGCTACAGAGTGTCTACATCCTGCTACGAACGTTCTACAATCTGCTACGAAGGGTCTACAAACTACTACGAAGGATCTACGAGTATCTTTGAAGGGCCTACGTGTTGGTACAGAGAATCTGCATCCTGCTACGCTCGTTCTACAATTTGCTAACATGGGTCCACGTGCAACTTCATAAGACCTACGTGTTGCTAAAGAAATTTTACATCCTGCTACAAACATTCTACAAACTGCTACGAACGGTCTACAAATTACCACGCAGGGTCTACGTGTACTTTGAAGAGCCTACGTGTTGCTACAGAGGGTCTACATCTTGCTACGACCGATCTACAAATTATTACGCAGGGTCTACATGTAGGTTTGAAGGGCCTACGTACGTGTTGCTCCAGAGGATCTACATCCTGCTACGACCGTTCTACAAATTACTACGCAGGGTCTACATGTAGCTTTGAAGGGCCTACGTGTTGCTCCAGAGGATCTACATCTTGCTACGAAAGTGCTACAAACTGCTACGAAGGGGTAACCTTCTACACTGTATCGAGAACCGAGATACAGTGTAACTTGAAGTCATTACATTGTATAAAGTTCTTCTAAAACATAGACAGACGTATTGGTGGGAAGTTTTTTCCGCCACTTCTTATTTCCAACAAAAAACACTAGGAAGTGGTAAATGTCGGGACATTTTGAAGAACTGTCTTATGTAAATCTAGTTGTACTTCTATGTAAAAAGAAGACAAATAGTATAAACACAATGACGGAATGACTGGCCCAGTGGCTGAGCGATTGGTAGCTGCGCTGCGTGTTACAGGTTCGAATCTCACATAGAATAAAAATATTTTTATGGTCTGCTGGTCAATTTCGAATGTGGATTGTGTATGAGAGGTTAAATATTTGTAAACGCACCCACGATACAGAAAAAACCTAGTGTGGGCAGCATTATCTTTAAATAATAATATTTAATCAAAAAGAATGACAAAGTTTCGCGTGTGCAAAATAAATAGAAAACAAACAATGATCATTGTTTATTTTCTTCGGGCGAAATAACATCATTGAATAGAGCTTCCATGAAATCTATCTGTTGCATTTTTTGCACTGACGTCGTTATAAATATTATATTTATCGTGAACAAGAAGGAAATCATAAACTATATTTTTCGTCCATAAATCCCGTTTTATTTGTTTTAAAGCACTCTTATTCACTCGCAGTATTTTTATTAGCTTAGCTTACACTTATTTTTATACGGTGGGTTATATCACTCATAGCATAAGTTCTGCTTAGTTTAGGACTAGATGGGGATTGGGGGATTGTGTGAAAGTTGTTTTTTTTTTTACACTAAGTAAATTAACCAGCGCTTTGGTTCCTATTTTATTATTTGGTATTTTATTTTGGCATCACCGCTGAAATGAATCTTTTGGCGCAGCCGTGAGACATGCCATTTTTGTGTTATTATGTTTTTACTTAAGTACTTTTGACTCAGGGGTGAAAAAACTCAATACCTCTTCGAGGACGCAGGGAAGTATGTATTATAAGGTCCGACTCGAAGATCTAAATTAGGGACTCTTAATAGAAAGATATCCTATTAAACTCAAGTTGTTACAAAAAGTACTCGACGAAGGGCGTTGCTATATTTAACACTAGCTTCTGCCCGCGACTTCGTACGCGGATCCTGTTGCTTATGCCAGCGACAACGGGGTCGTCAAAATCGAAGATCTGAAACATCTGATGTCGAATTCTATAAGCCCGGGGACGGGAAAACAATGGGATGCGCGAGTGTATTCAAGATGTTCCAAATTTTTTATTTTTGTTGGTCAACAGGAAATGCCATCAGACTTAACAACTTTTGCTAAGACGCCATTTCTATTATGTATATGTTATATTGTCTCTGGGCTTTGGAGTTCCCCTAAAGGTGCTCCAGATCTTCAAATTTAGTCTCACAGCAGAAAACACTCTTCACGTGGAATAGTTTTTGCAATGGCACCATTTTTATATCTCTTTTACTTTAGGTGTTCCATTTTCCAAAATATATTATAGCCTATAATATGTTGCGTGACGTTCACGATCAGCGCGGTCAGTCGCGCATCTCCTTCCCCCACTTATCTCTAGAGTCGATGCGTATATACGCTGAAAACTCAAGCGTCATGCTTTTTCCGTGAACGTCTCCAACTCGCGAGACAGTGCATGATGTTCACGATCAGCGGTCAGTCGCGCACTTATTCTTCACTGGTCTCTAGAGACCTGGATGTAGATGCGTAAATACGCTGAGAATGCAGGCGTGCTTCGCGATCCCAAGAAGTTTCCACGGAGCGAGTTGCAGCCTCATGTTCTCGAACAGCATCAAGTCTCTCCTAACGCTCTTCGGTAGATTGTTGGGATCTTATGGTCTTTAATCATTTAGCACCTTTGGAACATTGGGAAAAATTTGACCTCTCTCTAGGCATGGTTATAGTTTTATTGTGATGATACCTGATCAATTAAAATCTAAGTGGCTGCTCCCCTGCGTTACCGGGTAAGCTACCGTGTAACGAAGATAAATGGAAAAGGAAATTAAACACTCAAATAACATAAGCCCGAAGGCATACGATAAAAAATGGGAGTTTTAGCCGGTAGAGTCTAATTTTCAACGATATACCATCGTCATCGAAAATCAGTCCTGAACTGTTCCCGCCTTCACCGCGTAGTACCTCCTACTTATGTTATTTTATAATTATGCAATGAAATTAGTGATAGTTTTAATTTCTATATCAAATGTTTCTGATATTCGATTTTTATAACAACAGGAAATGCCTATCAGACCGAACAACTTTTCCTAAGACGTCATTCCTATTTGAGTTATGGTGTAGCTGGGCTCTTGGAGTTCCACAACAGGTGTTCCAGATCTTCGATCTTATTTTTATACGTCAACAGCGAGTGCTCATAAGGCTGAACAACTCTTGCTAAGACGTCATTCCAATATATGTTATAGTGTAGCTGGGCTCTTGAAGTTCCACATCAGGTGTTCCGGATCTTCAAATTTATTCTCTCAGCAGAAAATGCTCATAACGTGGAACAATTTTTGCTATGGTACCATTTTTGTATCTCCTATAGTTTAGATGGTCTGTTGCGGTTCTGCATCAGGTGTCCCGGATCTTCAAATTTATTCTCTCAGCAGAAAATGCTCATCACTTGGAACAATTTTTGCTATTGGACCATTTTTGTATCTCCTATAGTTTAGCTGGTCTGTTGCGGTTCTGCATCAGGTGTTCCGGATCTTCAAATTTATTCTCTCAGCAGAAAATGCTCATCACGTGGAACAATTTTTGCTATGGGACCATTTTTGTATCGCCTATAGTTTAGCTGGTCTGTTGCGGTTCTGCATCAGGTGTTCCAGTTTCCAAGATAAATTATAGCCTATGTGTTGACCAGACTTAATATCTATACAACAAAAAAAAAATCATTCAAATCCGTCCAGTAGTTCCGAAGATTAGCGTGTGCAAACAAACAGACAAACAGACAAACAGACAAACAGACAAACAGACAGACTTTTTTTTTTGGATTCGTGTTCTATTACTGTTTCTAAACCCCCCTCAATTATTATTTTTTAAATATATTCAATGTACAGACACAGTTTTTTTACAGTCTTATTATATGTATAGATTAATTATTTTAGATGAATATACATTATTATAAATGTAAACTTCCCATTAATGATTGATTGATTGGAAGTTTACGTTTGATTGATTCATGATTCTATATCTATACTTCTATACTAATACACTTCTGGACACATCTATTGGCCCACCTTGTATTTTCAGTTTCGTTTGGTCCTAGCTAAAATTTTATATTAGGTCGAGCAAAAAGTTTTTATGCAGTTTTGATCCTGGCACATTCACAATTTCATTCAATAGTCTTTTTTTGAATTTCGAACACAGAATTTAAAGAAACAAAAGACAATTTGGAGCCTGTTTGTTGATATCAAACAATCGAATACTAAGAAAACTTGGTTTTATTGGTTTACTTGGATTTAATTCTTGAAAAAGTGATTGATATCCTTGGTTTTGCAACAAACATTACTTATTCTTAACATTAAGGTGAGGTTCTATCAATAATCTATGGATACTTCACCTGAAGTCGCCGCCCAAGCTGTGGCACTTATTCAGGCCGGACACAGCCAAAGAAACGTGAGTGCTCAACTTAATTTAAGTCGATCTGCGGTCCGAAATGTTTATCGGAGGTACCTAGAGACTGGCGGCTTTGTTCGTCGCCAAGGAAGGCCACGATCTCGGGTCACAACTGAAAGGCAGGATCGATTCATCGTGACGACCAGCTTGAGAAATCGTCACCTTACCTCCATTGAGATACAAAACCTACTTCGCGACTTCCACGGAGTATCTGTGAGCGCTCGAACTGTTCGGAGAAGGTTAAAAGAACGCGATATGGTACCACACAAGCCAGCTAATGGGCCCAAACTAACGCGAGCCCACCGAACAGCGCGCCTTCATTTTGCACGCAGTCATTTAAATTGGACACAGCAACATTGGAGCCGTGTACTCTTTTCTGATGAGTTTAAAATTGTGTTACATGGAAATGATGGAAGGAAGAAGGTCTACCGACGTAAGGGAGAGCGTTTCGCACAATGCTGCTTTGAAGAGAGGGTTGCTTATGGCGGTGGCTCATGGACTGTCTGTGGCGGTATATCCGCGAGCGGCAAAACTCAACTTGAGGTTGTTACAGGACCACGGCTGTCAACATTAAATGCTGAAAGGTACATTCGTGAGTGCTTAGAACCTCACGTGATACCATACGCGGACTACGTGGGCCCAAATTTCCTTTTTATGCATGATAATGCAAGAGCCCATGCGGCCGGCATCGTCAGGGAATATCTTCGGGATGCGAACATCACAGTTATGGACTGGCCAGCCAGAAGCCCAGACATGAACCCCATTGAGCACATGTGGGACGAGCTAAAAAGACGTGTTATGGCTCGTCAGCCAGTTGCCCAGACGATGCAGGAGTTGAATACTGCCATAGAAGAGGAATGGGAGATGATCCCTCAAAATTTCATAGAGCGGTTGATAAACTCTATGCATGCCTAATCGTATGAGAGCTGTGGTAGATGCCCATGGAGGCAACACGCGTTATTAAATTAAACCTTTATTTGATAAAACATGTTTTTTATTCAAAAATCAATTGCCTTTAACAAGGCGCATATCCGACTTGTTAGGCGTAGCTCCATGTCGTATGGTATTCTGAATTCAAATTTAAAACAATACGATCGAAAAAGATGGTAAAATGTAGGAAAATGTAAATGGGGAAGGATTTGATTGTTTGTTTACATAGAATAAGTTCCGAAACTACTGGACCGATTTGAAAAATTCTTCACCGTTGGGAAGCTACACTATCCCCGGGAGACTTGGCCTACTTTTGATCTCTTGATTCCCACGGGAACGGGAACTACGCAGGTGAACGCGTGATGTCTGCTAGTATAGTATAAATCAGAAAGAGTTAAATTTGTTAATTAATATACCTTATTTTCTGAACACTCCAGCATCATAAGATTTAAAACACGGGCCACGTAATATTTGCAGCCACTATCTATAATGTATTATTCCACTTCTTAACTAAATAGTTATAGGGAAGCCAGAAGTGGCAAAGAGCATCGATATTTATGTTGTATTTATGTTCTAAAAAATATCCGAAAAATCTTGATATTCTGGACATGTCTAAATAGTATGGCTGATGCATTTTTCTTTAAATAAATTTGAACCAGCCTTTATGGCTAGGGTAATTTGTTTTAATTGATTGAGATTGAGTTCTTCAAACGAATCAGTGTTGCTGGGGTCACGTTTGTTCCGCCACTTCTTCTTCCAAGCAAAAACACTAGGAAGTGGCGAAAGGTGGGGCATTTGGGTGAAGAGTGGGGGACAGTCTTATGTAAGTATTTTTTTTGACGTTCAAAAAGCGCTGATTCTCAGCCTACTTTGAATAAAGACTTTCTATTTTTGATTTTTGGATTTTGAATTGTTAAATAAAATACCGTACTTATAATGATTTTGTTATTCTGAAATCGACACATCAATATCATCGCTAAAAAGTATTGATATTTTGTCGACAAACCTTATATTAGTCAGTTGACAACTTGGTTTGCTCTACTTATGCTATTGAACTCATTTTTATTTTCGTTGACCCTATTTTTTTGTCATTTCGCTCTAGTAGTTTCGATTATGAGTTTCGAGTTGAAATACGGATTACGGTCTACTTACTACACTCGCTAGAGCCGATGAGCAGTCACAACAACCACCATTAATATCAACAAGCTCTGAAAAACAACCCGATATCTCGGTTTTTAGACGGAATGCAAGACTTTTATGTATCCAGAATTATCATTGGCGGTATTGGAAGACAGTGCATCGCACCGATAAAACACAAACCCATTTTCCTAAATTGACACATTACTTCCGCGACTTGCTGAAAAACAGCTGACAGGCACATTTACTTCTTTATAACTGAAAAAAATAACCCGTGGTCACAAAAAAAGTTGTACCTCGTTAATAATCAAGTCCAGCTGGGAATAGTTCTCGTAAGTAGGTAGACAATGCTTGCTGATCTATTAATACGACTAGGCATGTCGCAAGATGATTTATTTTTGGATCGTCCATAAATAGAACGGTAATAAATGACACGCAAACCGCTTTTAAAATTAATCGGTTACGGAATGTTATTATGTTTTATATTACGTTCGCCATTTGCGTTTGATTAATTTTATAGGTACTACTTGAAATTTCATATGAATCGTGGAGAAAAACTTTCGTCCAGCCATGTGAAAACTTCCTTCCGAGACTGTGACAAAAGTCATACTCGTCTATTATTATCTACTTGCCATCATCAATCAATCACCTGGGCGGGCGGCGCAGGCAGGCGGGCGCGGGGCGGGCGGTGGGCGGCGCGTACCTGCACGCGCTGCTCACCCCGCGCGACGCTTGCGCCAGTCTGCGCGCGCGCTCCGATGTGCGACACCGGTTGTCGCACGTCCGTGATTTAACGCGCCATTATGCCACTGTTTTCTGAACACATCGCGAACATGTATTACGGATCGTCGTCACCGTACACTGGATCCCCTTACAGTTATAGCAGTTCAGCTTCGCCTCTGGGAACGTCTTACAGTGCTTCGTATCTCAATCCTGGAAGTAGTTACAGCAATCACTCGTCCCTTAGTAGCTACTCTCGTGCACCATTGTCGTCAAGATGGATTTCCAGTGCCGGAAGAAACTACTCTCCTATGCTCACTACCATAACAGAAAGAGGATCTGCAAGTCCTGTGAGAATACATAGCCCGAGGAGAATACCAATTTCGTCTAGAACTTACGGTACCCCAAACTATACGCCCCGTCCTGTAAATATAAACACTGCTGATATAGATGTTTCTAGAGATAGATACAGGAATAAGGTGGAGGCCCCGACACCTGCTAGACGTCCAACGCCCCCAACACCCCCTAAACCTGAACCAATGCAACTAAAAGAGGAACCAAAGCAAACAAAAGAAGATCCAAACAATGACAGTGAAAGTGGTCCTTTTATGCCAAGGGTTGACGGCAAACCGGAAACCGGCATTGATTCTTCACCAGGTGTCGAAAGGAGTACAATAAAACGTGGTAGAACAGTTGTTCGACTTTATACTATTAAAAGAAATTCTCCTCGTAAACCAAATGAAGAGGCAGAAGCTTCGGAAGTTCCTCAAGACCAAGTTGAACAAGGAGTAAACGAAGAAACCAAATCTAATGAGACAGAATTCATGAAATGGAGGGAAAAGCTTTCGGATGATTTGGCTTATAAGGACAAAAAAGAAAAGAAAACAATGGGTGCTAAATTGGTGGAAAAGTTTCATGTTAAGAATGAAAAAGACTGCGAAACGCCACGGAAGGTACCAAAACAAGAACAAAATGAATCTCAAAGTTTACCAGCGACCCCGGCGCCAAAAATTGTTCCAGTTGAAAATATATGTTTAGACCGAAGATGTTCAATGGAACTTTTGGCAGAACAGGCTAATTTATTAGATTCATTAATTAGGAGCGAAAATCTCAGTACAACAACTTTGGATTTAAGCAAAGTCGGTATTGCTGCTGAAAATAAAAATAATTTGGACGCGTTTGAGTCTAATAAACGACGAAAACAGGATTTACAAAACCCGCTCAAGACTACAAAATCCGATCATTCATTACACGATAGTCTTAAATCACATAAGGATGTAAGAGATCCAAGAAACTTTTCAAAAAGGCGAAGTATTAGGAAATCTGCCTCTGGAAGTAGTATTCGCAGATTAGATTCAATAACCGAATTTCCTAAAGAACTGAACAATGTCGACTTGCCTGCCATAGAAGAAAGCAGATTATCCGTGAAACAAGACAATACAAAACAAAAACCCAAGCCAAAGTTAAAAACTAAGATAACTTCTTCGGTTGAAGTAACAGAGTCCCCAATAAGTCCTCTAAAATTCAGAGTTGAAAATGTTACTGTGGAAGAAAAGCCTCGTGTACCAAAAAGGGAAGTGAGTTACAGCAGTGAAGTAGAAATATTGCCTCATATATCCGGAAATGTATCTGATGTAAAAATAGAAACAAATAACATTAAGAAAACAACGAACAAAAAGAATGCTGGAAACGATCTTGAATCACCTGAGCCTGAAGATGGTAATTTTTGGAACAAAATAGGAAAAAGAGAAACTGTCTACTTAGTCAAAAGAAAACAAAATTTAGAAGAAGCTAGAGAAAAACATATGCGTTCTTTATTCTGGTTTCCAGAAGAAGATGAAATCCCTAACAGTGAAGAAACCATAGTCAATAATATTAGTCAGTTAACTCAAGATATTGACGTATCTTTCACTGATGCTAATAAACGAAAAGAAACTGACAAAGACCAACTAGAAGAACCAATACATACAGAAAAAATGAATCAAGAAAGTGCTAAAGATAAATTAGATCTGGAAATAAAGAAACAAAATCCCGAACAACAAAAATATGAACAACAAGTAACAGATTCAGATATCAGAAAAGAATCCGAAATCGGCCGTCAATCTAATATTATGGATAAAACAGTAGTTAAAGAAATACAGGAACTAACTACAGTTGTATCAATAGAAGTTGAAAAAGATAGTTCCAAATTATTAGGAGAATGTAAAGTGCAGAATAGTGATTCAACAACAGTAAAATTCTCATCTGTTTCTACTGAATGTAAAAATATAGGAAAAAGTGCGTCTTTAGATGCTATAGATGAAAATAAAGTAAAAAAACCTAGTCAAAAGAAGACAAAATCAGAAAAATCTAAAAAGTTACCAAAAAAGGACAAAACAGAATTAAAATCTCTTCAAGCCGCATTACCAAAAGCCAATACACCAACAGAGTTATTGAAAACCCCGAAAAAAATTGAAGATACAAATGTGAACAATAAAAAGGTAAACAAAAACATAGATTTAGTAGGAAGCGAACATAAAGTTGAAACACTAAAAACCCTCGATACACTGCTTCAAAAAGATGATAAAAAACCTTGCCAGTTGCCTGAAAATATCCCTGCTGGGCCAAAATCAATTGAAATAAATATGGCAATGTCTTCAAAAGATCTGCTACAAGTAAAACCAGAACAAAAAGAAGAAATCAAATCAAAAGAGGCAGAGACAAAAGACTTGGAATCAAAAACAGATACAAACATGGAGATTCAATCATCGGAACTAGTAACTTCAAGTAGCACCACATCTAAAATTGCTAAACCTGCAGTTACCGCTGAGGTTAGCGAAACAAAAATTTCAGATGTAAGTAAAAACGTTAATGCATTTGTTAGCACTTCACCTAAGTCTAATTCATTTGATAATATGGCAGTTACTCAAAATACAAGTCAACCTGGAGTTAACAAGTTAGAAAACGTAGTGAACGGCCCTAGCGACTTGTTGGAAAATAAAAGTCGACCAATAGAAAAGCCACCTTGTACATGCACATGTTCGAATAGCGTTGCACAAAAAGCTGCCGATGCGAAAGTTACTAATTCAAATAAAAACTTTAAAGCACAGGCAAAGACTTCGCCAGAATCAAAAACAAAAGCCAGCCCGACAGCTAAAATTGTTGAAACTAAGAGTGATAAGACTGATGATAAAGTTTTGAAAGCTACTGTTATACCGTCAATGAATGAAGGAACATCGGCCACATCAAGAGATAATATTACTTCTGAAGCAGCTAACATAGCGTCTAATGTTACTGCTACACCAGTAGTGTTACAGTCACTAGACATTCCAAAAGAAAAAATTGAACCAAGAGTACAAATTGAACAAAAGACAAGAGAAGAAAATAAGGCTGAAAATATTATTGAAAAAGACGAACAACCAGAGACATCTACCCGAGCTTTGGTCACCGCACCAGTAATACAGAAGAAACCAGTGAAGGAGGAAAAAGCGGCGAGACCTTTAATAGCGACTCCCCGCCCTTTGCAAAAGAAACCTCCACAAGTAATTCATTCGGACTCATCGGAATCATCTTCAGAAGAAGAATCGTCAGACGAGGAGGACGAAGATGAATCAGATGAAAGTGAAGCTTCTGCAGAATTTTACGAGTGTGACAACAACCCTGATGGAAGAACTTCTACTGGTTCAAATGATTCTGGTTTCGATTCTTCAGCACCTGCGTCACCCGCAACGTTTTCACAAATTAAAAAAGGTAATGAAATAAACCATATATCAATCCAGGGACGCACACATTTATATTAACGTAACTCATTTGTACATATTGTACCCACATACTTAACTAATTTTCCACTAAACCGATAGGAAACGTTGCACGTCTGCTTATGCACGGCTTTCAGCATAATAAAAATCAAATCAAATCATTTATTTGCCAATAATGCAGGTATACAATATGATGGTAAGTAGTTTTTTTAATAGATGTAGCATGTATGCAACGTTGTACAAAAAACCTTACAAGCCTAGAGCCACGCGACAATTCGTAATCTGTTTTAGACTGCGATGTAAACTGCCACCGAAAGTGTGAGAAATTGACAGCGAATTTGTGCGGCGTGAACCAGCGCCTGTTGGTGGAAGCCTTGGCATCACGAACTGCATCTAGAAAAGGTGGGTAGATACTCAAAATAGGAACATTGTACGTCTGAGGTGATATCAGCGGTTTTTATGTTATCAACGAACCGAAACATACCAATGCGAGCGTCATTACGACGTCAGCCGTACAGCCCAAAATAAAGCAATTTTATTAGCTAGCTATCTTTCGTCTGTTACTGTTATTATTAGGTAAGCATTTACCGATGTTAACATTTTTCATAACCGTTGTTATTAAAAAAATGATAACTTAATGCATAAAAGTAAGACTAGGCTAATTTAGCAAGAATCACAAAATTGAAATCGTCATCACTATGATAATGTGAATGAAACTAAATAAATCAAGCGAAATATTATTCTAAAAGTCTAAAACTTTTGATTTACAAGTCAAATCAATCCATCATTTGAATAAACTGAATTTCTAGTGGATGTATTTTTAAAATTGTAAACGTATTGTGCGTATTTGTTTATGTTCAGAAGTAGGTACATTGTGGCGTGGGTGTGAGATGTGGCTGTCTGGACACAAGCCAATCATCTGCTCACCTGTACACAATTAATAGGACCAATTGCAGCCACAATTAACATAAAGAGGGAGTTGACATCAAGTAAATACGAAATTTCTTTAGCCTCACCTGTATACGACTAAATTTTCTACAAGGTTGGCATTTGCTTGGTTCGGAATCAAAACATCATATGCATGGATGGTTGAACAATCGGTCTGTATTATCGTCCTTCTAAATAAAATGCTCACTTGAGTCAAGTTTTATTTGTACATACAACCCAGAATTCTTGAAGTATGCTTGCCTAAAATAAACATTTCACATGAATGTAGCGGAAATGTTAATGAAGGACATTATAATTTGATCAGTCATCGACGTAGTGACCTATGATGATGGATGCCAGCGCGTGTCTGTGCTCTCGTGACTGAACGGATCGATGGTATCTTCGATCATCGATTAATTGGCTAACTACCTACTCCTCAAACGTCACTGCATATATTTTTATTTACAAACTGACAGCCAGTAGACTTTTGTCAAGATTTTTATGATAAACAGAATGTCGTAAAAGCGAGGAAATATTTTCTGTTATTTTTAAAATGTCAGAAATATTTTAGGATTAGGAGTATCAGCAGCGGTTTTGTTTTATCTTTTGCATGTTAATAAAAAAGAACATCAATAATATATAATTACGATCCACGTTTAAAATGTTTGTTTCTGCAACAACTTGTGCCGTATATTCTATTTTCTTCTTTTCATCACACAAAGTAATAATATGCACAAATTTCAAAACCATGTACGTATTTGTTTCATTCTATAAAATACTTATACTGTGTTTTTTTTACATTTTTGTTTATCAATTATGTTAGATTTATTTAGATTTTAACAACTCAATAAATAGATAGTTAAGAATTAAGGTCACAATAATTATTTGGTCTACTTTGACTTACCTTGTAACTGTGTCAAAAGTAACACATATATAAATTCTGGAGTAAATAATAAATCTTCTTTGTAATCCAGTATAAGGTTCTACTGTGTGTAATCCAGAACAACTTGATTGTTATTCCTCCGCACAGGTGGTGAAGCTTCCGGGACCTCTTCGAGCTCTGCGCCGGCGCAGGCCATTAACACCGACCTCTTAGAACAGGAGCTTGGTGAGACATGTTGTACTAAGTAACGAGTATTTATTGCCCGCTTGTTTATGTTCTTTGTAAATACGTTTCTTTTAGGGTAGATCAATATCATTGGACTGATTTCGTTAAGTGTTTCTAGTCTCAACTAAATATTGCTTGCAGCTATTACTAACACAGTTTACAGTTTCCATAGTTGTCATGTATTTCATTTCAACTTTTAAAAAAACTTACCGGATCATTTCTCCAGAAACTTCAAAAGAAAGAATAAAGGGTTTTCTTGGCTCATCATTACACAAATAAATTATATGTGATTGTATGTAAATGTGTATAGTTTGTTCAATCAAAAAATCATCAAAGGTGTGGGTCGAAACCATTCCCATCCGTCTAATAAATGGTCCGATCTATAAACTACATTTTCTTTGATAATAAATAAGACGGCTAGTAGAATTGGCAAAAAAACCTTATTGTATTCTGATCAGATCTATAAATATGAACACTGAAGTGGCAAGACTTTCGCTGAAAACAGAGTGAGGCCCACGCCCCACTTTGAGATGGGTTCCGCATACCAACTGCGCGAGAGTGGACTTATTGCTGTATAAATTATATGATATACAATGTATTACATCACTTCCAGAATGAATTAATTAATGAGCCGTCGCTGTATCCATGCAGCAGCTTTATTAGAATGTCAGATGTTCAAAAAGACGTTGCTTCATATCGAAGCTTCATATTTAAAACTCAAACTTTAAAACGTTTCTAAACAACGGTATTTTAAAGTTAGTTTGTAGAAATGATAAGCATAAACAATGGTTTCAGTATAACAGTTTTTCCTCGGAGAAGAACAACGCAAAATACACAAAATTTTCTGTGAACTTGAGTGACTAAGTAAACAGGAAAATTCGAAACTCTGAGAACTTGGAGATGGACGAATGATTTATTTCCAATCAAGCGTGACTTGCCAAGTTTTGGCAACACAAAAGGAACATTAATTTTACAAATTAATGACTCTAATTCCAAAAATAAAACAAAGACTTCGGTATTAGAATCCTATGGCACTATTACTTCACGATCTCTTTTTATTTATTTAAGGACAACTAGCAAAGCATATACCAAATATACATAAGTCTTGCAGTGCGAATCACCGCGTGAAAATGTAGGCGTAGTGAGGGCGAATTGAGCTGTCATTCCAAGGCATTGACAGTTCACTTCACTCAAGTTTACACGGCGTGACTTTTACTGAATCGACCGGCTGATATCTCTTACATTAGTGTTGCCTTAAGTAAAGGCTGCCACGGCATTCATTAAAGTAACGCTCCTTAAGAGTAAAAAATGAATTAGCATTGCCGAGTTCAAAACTGTATGTATCTGTAATGTATCATTCAGGACCCCTTGTAATGTGTATAAACATTTATAATAAATTACCTATTGATATTAAAGACATAGAATTTGACAATAAATTTGTAAACGCGCTTAAATTGCACCTAGTACAGAAATGTTAATATAGCCTAAATGAGTTCTTGACAAATAATTGACATTCTGTTATATTAATATTGTAGATTGACGCAATGTAATAATGTAAAAACACATTCAAAACAAATTAATGAAATGATGACAATTGATAATATAATATTTTATTTATTATTTTCTCTCTTTTTAAATAACTTTATATAATAATGCATGGAATTAAAATTAAGATAGATTTACCTAATGTTGCGGTGCCCTAGCAGGTTTCATTCACGAAACTCATATCTGTAACAAGACCTTGTAAACGACATGTATGCAATAAATAAATAAATAAACATAGGAGTAGGAAATGCAGTTACAAAATAGAGTTCACATAATAAGGTACATAGGTACATACAAATAGAAATGAAAGCTTACTAATTGATACTAAACTGTTTTGGTTCCGATTAGTTCAGTCAAATTAGTCGCGACGATATGCTTATCAACAAAAGTAATATACACATTTTCTAAATCTTTATGTATGTAAAAAATAAATTTCACTTTTATGATAATGCCCTATGCAGGACAGACTTGACTTTATATAAATTTACACACGGTTGATTTAAACGTTTTGTGGTGATTAATAAGCTCCAGTCAATCCTCTCCAGACCGTTAAGATATCAATCGAACGTTGAACAGAACCTGTACGAAACAAATATTTAAGAAAAGTAAACATTACGTAAAGATTATATTATGATCTCAAAGACATCAACCGTGCCAAATTAAATAATTGTACCCATAATTTATACGAGTGCTTTGAATTACAAATTAAAAGAGATTAACATAGAAATAGAATATACACAGAGATTGTGTGCCTCTTGAATTATAGGTAATGGGGCTAGCACGTAATTTATGAGTTTTGCTATAACAAGGTTCAAAATAATATATTACACTTCTATATTTATGTCTATTTTATCGGTAATGTGTACTCAACACATAATTACCTAAACATAATTTGTATGGAAATAATGGGCATTTAATAAGGAGTACCTAAACAAAAGATGTCATAACACCCAGATCACGCGGATTTGAGATTCAATATTTTTTAAGCATAAATAATTTGAAAATGCCGAAAGAAATTGGCACACTTTAGTACGAATATGCGATGGGCCTTTGTCGCTCCTGTAGAAGAGTTTAAAAAAAAAATACTTCAATTATTCTAATCCGTTAAAGAAATGTAATGTTTGTCTAATTCTTGTTAACCACCGACCAAGTCCTCTCTCTACAGTGATTGAGTATGAAAATACTCGTACTGATATTCAGGAGAAGTACCAAGCACCGACTTAATTTCATGATACGTCTCCAATTGCATGACTGATATTGGTACCTACTTCATCATAGTTTACCTTCTGTAAAAAAAATAGGTATGGCAAGTATGTAGAAGAATAACCACGAAATCTTTGAGATTAGGTATCTACTATATTTAGTTTAATTTTCCTATCTTCATCGAAAATTCAAAACTTAATATGGAAAGCTCGACTTTTTCCCCACGAGATCATGTGATTACCCCCGAATTAACCACGACGACCTTGATATTGCCGTCTGAGCAAATATTTTTAGCGACGCTCACGATCTCATCCGAGGTGAAAGAGAATTAATATATCGCACATGCTGTACCAATTATGTCATACTACTATAACGCAACGTAAACATCCATGAACTTGAATCATGCTGTAAACCAACGACCTGACGTTTACGAAAAAATGTATAAACAAACATGCAGTGAAAGGCGTGAAGATGTGTTTTATAGAATTTATAAAGCTTACAAGAGTAGGAGACGACTGGAGCTTTTTTAGTATGTAACGACGTAGTACATTATCATATTTACGAGTACAAGTGGGTAAAACTTTTATCTCCTCTCTCGAGTCCATTACGCCTGCGCCTGCGCCCGCGCTACAATTGCGCCTCGAGTGCAATAAGAAATGCATGAAAATCGTGATATGACGTATTATAAAACGCGTGAGCGTATCATACGACGATTTTTACACAATTGAGAGGAAAAAATACGATTTCATGAACATAATATTTTGGATCAACTGACTTTTATTTGTTCGCCACGCTGATTTCTAGGGAGATGTGATTTTTCTGACTCAAAGCAGTCGAAACGCGTATAAAGTATTCAAAATATAGATGCTGAATACGTTTTTGTTTAGAACAGTAGGTATATGTGGTGTTATTAATGTGGCGTTGATATAAACATTTAGTCCTAAACGGCTTAGGGCCCTTTCCTGTAATTAAAAAAGTTTACTTCTCTGACTAAAATTGACCTAGTACCTACCTAAGTGTGGTGATAAATGTTCATTACTCATGTCTTCTCCTTATGAGAAGAGGCTTTTGCGTAGCAATTTCATTATCGTCCTTACCACTATTATTTTTTTAGTATTATTACATACCGTGATTACATAGGTCCTCTGTTCATCTGTGGCACATGTTTCCGCACGAGTGGGGAATACAAAGTTAAGCGCACATGACGTGTGTGTGAAATATACACATGTAATAGTCATATTAGCAAGGTCCTAAGGGTTTGCTAATTTGTATATTTATATAGAATTTGGCAATAACAACTTTGTGTTATAAAATAACCTTTCGAAAAAAAACAAAACCCATAAATTAAGTTTTAACGAGCGAAAACTGTCGGGAGCATTTTGTAGTTTCAGCCAAAAGAAATATTAATTTAAATGGTAAAATAAATAAGGCTTATTTCATATTTTTATTAATTTCAAAGGCAAACAAATTAGTAAAGTGACCGTGTCGGTTGTCACCCTCGCAAGTGTTTCGATAAGGATCAGTTAGGCTTTAGTAAAGGATGATTACAGATGTGTATCGCCACAGATGTGGTATGCCAACACACTCGTGCCAATAATTTAAAACACTAGGAACTATGTGCGCATGGATATGTGAAAAAGTTAAATGAGAAGAACTAAGTATATTTACGTGAAAATAAATCTACAAGTGTAAAAGGCAAGAAAAGAACAAGGGTTTTGATTTCTTTACGGTTGTGATCATAACCAAAACGCAAAAATTGAGTGAAGAGAAATGCCAATAATATACTTACACCGGAATATAATGGGAAATTGAGAACTTTCAAAACATATTCCACAGGCATATTTCAGTTTCAATGGTCAAGAAGACCATGCTTTCGTGAACAGGTAAGGTTTTTCTAACATCTCAAATCGCCATTACGACGAAGTTTGCGGCAATAAACAATGGTAAGGAAATAACTTTTGTCGTTTAATTCGACCAGTCAAAGAAAGCCGAATGTGAACGATCCACACCAATATCACTTCATTTTCGAATAAATTATTTTCTCGATTGTTATTATTTACAGTTTCTTGATATGTCATCATGTCTTGATATGTCATTTTCCGGGTATGTAAGAATGGTATTAAACCCAGACATTTCAAACAGTTGCGGCTCAAGCACACAGTCCACATTTAACATCGGGACCGGTCGATTTCGTAACTGTGCCAAAATAGAAGTTCTTTCTTAAGCTTTTGTTCAATTTAATGAACAACAAATCATAGTTAGAGAAACTTTCTTCTATCAAACTGTACTTTTAAATAAATATTGGAAAAACTGCTATCTTTCACAGAACAATCAACTGCCTACGACATCTTCAGGAAGACTGGTCGGTTCACACCTCCTGCGCGATCTATTCCTCGCTTCAGAAAGTACACCGTCGAAGACTTTCAGTTTATCAAGGTGCTGGGCAAGGGAAGCTTCGGAAAAGTAAGTTTATTAACTTATTTTTCTTCGTAAATCTTTCAACGATTGATCTTTCATCAGGACATTAATTTGTCCCTGGTCTGTGTTCGAAATGATTATTGTTTTCTCTCGTTGACCTGAATCTGGCTCAGAGGAGGCAAGTGCCAGACTTCTGAAGTGAAGCTCAGTTTCGAGTTTTAAAATGTATCAATATATCACAACTATCAAAGATGTTATTTTACTTTGAGATAGATTCGTAATTCTTCAAACGCGCTTTTGATTCAGGGAGATATTTTATGTGCATAGCAGACTTTTCAAATCTAGTAAAAAACTTAACTAATGCTGTTGTCTGCACTTCGTAGATATAAAACATTATTCTTTCTAATTGCTACCAAGAAAAAGTGATTTTACTTTGTAAAAATCCGAGGTGTGTACATATTCACATCCCAAAATAAACGAAAACTGAAACAAGGGATTGCCAAGAGAAAAAACAGCTCTCGCATAGATAAGCCGTTGTGTACACGTAATGATTTGCAACGGACAACACAGTGTATTTAGTTGCTGAACGAAGCATCTAATAATACAAAGATATGACAAACTCAACACATTCCAAGAGTACAGAAATAATTCGCCCAAAAAATTACAAAAGTGTTAAAATGTTTAAAATCTGAAGTAATTTGTTTATTTTAACGTTTAGGCCCTGAGACGTGTTTTCAATTGGCTTATTTTACTCAATCACTTCTTCCGGATTGCGAAAATTAATGGTATTTTCTTTGGGATTTGCGTAATGCGGAATGTTTCTTTTTAATAATAATAATAATAATAATAATAAATCATTTATTGCAGATTAGGTACATCCATATTAAAAAACCAATAATCCAGATATAGATTTCTTATACCATTCTTATGTAACTTTGGCACGTTTTTTTCTATGCTTGAGTTTTGGCGATTACTTTGGACTTTAATAATTAAAATAAACTTAGATGATTGTTAATTATTTGGTTTTTTTTAGCCGTGTTGTAGATAATTTCTTGTTATCAAAATGTATGTGATATGTTTCTTTCACTAGCTGCTCAAAAATGTCACATCTGGCCAAAATTCGTACCAAATGACAAGATTTATTATCAGACATAGCATAATGGTTGTTCTCCTATGATCCGTGTATCTGTGTAATGAGTAAGCACGGTAGCTCAACAAAGGCCTATTTAATGGACTTCAAGAAACACTAGATTTTGCTGAAATGCTGTAGAAATTTAGAATTAGGTATGCTAATAGTTTTCACGGCATGAAGTAGGTGTATTTAACTGCTACGAACGCTTTACGAGTATTCTACTGTCATGACAGCTTAGTTATTGCACTCTCAAACTGTGTCAAAGTGTGAGGAAATCTTATGAAAATAGATTTAACTACCTGTGAATTCAAGAATAGATGGAACTAGGTCACCAATGAGTACTTCATGTTCATGTAAACTCATGACAATTTGAAGGGAGAACATTATAACATTTTGAATAACTATGATGCGCGAGGGCGATGTGCACTACGCAACTGTAGAGAATTATGTAAAATTATAGACAAAAAATAGTTACGTTTTATTATGTCGCAACGAGACATTACACTCATGATAATGGATGGTGACGTCAGTAGACGCGTCCGATACCCACCACGTAGATAGGGTAGACTACATCCTACGTCATAGCAAGTGGAGCCATCTAAAATATTAGTTGTCTAGTTCATTTTGACAAGTGACGATATAATGCTATTAATTTCTCGCATTCGAGACGCAGCGGCGAGGAGCCAGTTAATAGTGACGCACACAGCATCAAAGAGTTAGGAAATGTCAAATAATATTTTTATTTTGCACACAGAGGACGATGAACTCTTAAAGTTCTCTGGACCATATGCGTCTGTTTAAAGAAATATAAAATGCAACTTTGAATGGCCTAAATTCGAAATGAGTAGCAGTTAATTACTCATGTACATATTATTGCTGAGCAAATATTTAAAAACACGAGAGCTTTGTTTTGAACGACAGAGATTTTTATGGGCTTGTGTAAGATGATATTTAAGGCACCAAGGTAAGACTTGCACCTTATTTTTAACATCGGCGTTTGCATAATAAATAAAGGGAACATAAAATCAAAGCTTCCATATACCTGTCAGTTGCCAGCCTGCTATAAAGTTTTCTCGAACGTCGCCAGTCGCCCTTTCCTTTCAACTGAGGATAAAATTATCTGCCGATATTGTTCAGCAGACTGTTTCAAGCTTTGATCTGAGAATATTTCAGAACCCTGTGCCTAGTTTAAATATAATTGTTTAAAAAGGTAACTTCACAAACCTAACCTAAGTAACCTAACAAAAATAGAACTACGATTGATTATCTGGGTCGCGATTTGAACTTTATCGTTGACGTTGATGCAAAATCTTTGTACCGGGTTATCTAAGCCTACTTGTAGCTAGCATTTTGTACCTACCTGTCTGAAATAGAGTACCGTGATTTTAGGCTGTGGGCCGGACAGGCGCCAAAATAGAAATCAGGACAGATGACCAGGTCTCACTGGTGACTATCGTAGTGTAGTGCATAGTTATGCACCAAAGGAATTTTACAATGACTTATTGTATTTTAGTCGCCATATTGAATCCCAAGACTAACTAGAGACTCTATTATATCCAAGTAAGACTCTCCTTCACACTTTTTGCGAGATATTTGAAAGCAATTATACTACAAATTATTTTGTTGTGTGACTTTTGATATGAAGGCAACCGTGACATAAAACACTGCTTTATTACCATGGCTCATAATCTACTAATAATAATCGCGCTGTTTTTGAGCTTCTCTTTGAAGAAAAACATTGAAATATTGTGACAGGAAAATTAGCACAACAAGACAACAATGCTCATCGAAATTAGATTGGCTTTTTGTTTATTCGGCATGACATTAAGAATTATTTGGTAGGTATTACGAGTTGGTAGAGGTACCTATTTGGATTCATTGTTTTGTGATACTTGTAGCAATGACAACATAATGTCTCTCAAATTGGGGGAACCACTACCTCAGAACAGAACCATATCTAAACTAATATTATAAAGAGGTAAAATTTGTAAGTTTGTAAGTTTGTATGTAGGGGGTAATCTTCGGAACTAATGATCCAATTTTAAAAAATATTGTACTGGTGGAAAGCTACACTATTCCCGGTGGACATAGGCTACTTTTTATCCCCGTATTCCCACGGGAACGGAAACTACGCGGGTGAAACTGCGTGACGTCTGCTAGTATAACATATTGTAAAGAGCCATAAATAGATATACGAAGACAATACTTATTGTCCTTTATTTATTTAATTTAATACACAAACGTACAGAGGTGAAACTTAATGCGTCAACCTTTCTTTCTCAGTCGGTCTTTGACATAAAGTTTACACATTTATAATTTCAGTGTAGGTAAATGCGATGATGACCGTAACCTCAGTGATGATGCGTGATGGCAGCTTGCCACCTGCAGCTTAGCGGTTCGCCGCAGTTTACCTGCCATACTATCGTACTGAAACATTAGATTTATTCGCTCTATTTCGAGTGCCTACATCACTGGCCACCTTTCCAACGTCAGAGAGCACGTGTCATCGTCCTCCCTTCGTTCGATGTACTGTCGCCTACTAACTATTGTCTATCGTGACTTAACATAGTCTACCATCTAACAATTATTATCTGACTAATGTGGTATGGGAAAAATATCATGAATCTTTCAACGTACTGACTCGGGATATTTTTCAACGACGTATTTTTATTCTGTAAACGGATGCGTCACGTAAATGTGTTTTCCTCGATTCTTTTCGCTCTGGTGTCAGTGGGTATTCTTAATAAATATTGTTACAGTTCTATAACCTGGCTTAGACACCTGTTGAACCAAAAGCACTTAGAGTAAATTATGCACAAAATAAATGAGCAAATGTGAAACGTTAAAATTGATTTACGGCTATACCAAATACACGTTTATTAGCAGGAGTGATCCGCGCGTTACGTGAGCCAGAACGCAACGTCTTCCTGGTTTCGCAGAGCTTGGCCCAATTGCCTTTGAGAATGGGCCAAGAATACGGAGAAAGCATGATATATATGAATTATAAAATGAAAACTTCTGTCGTACGGGTGTCACGTATGTTTCCTGCGCAATATAACAGCCCATAATTTTACTTTGTTGTTGTAACACGGGATTCGGAAAAACTGTAATAAAATTAGGAAGATCTCTCGGATATTTAATGTAAGACAGTACGACGCACAAAACACCTCTTGAAATGTTTGGTGTAGGACGCAACGCCTTGTTATGTAACATATAAGTAACAGATAAAATGGAAGATCATAGAGTTCTTCGATCATTAAAATAGGTGCCTCGCTATCAGCATGACTTTTCAAAGACAAATCTTTCACACAGTTCGTTTTCGTGGCATCCGCTAACGATTTGCGTCTCTTTAAATAGAACCGGTATCAATATCTGTTTGTCTCTTTACTAACGTCTATTTATGCGTGCCTACGCATGACTGGAGAACTATAGGTCGATGAACACTATTAAAAGTTGGAATAGATAAATTTTGTTAGGTTCGGAAAATGTTTAGTATATAGTATCTACATTATGGGTCGGGTTAGGTTTAGACGAGGTGTGTAACGATACGATACACAAATCGAATTGAGAAGTTTCAAGTTTTTGATTACAGTTTTAACAAAATTAAATATTGGATTATTTTCATTTCCAGGTATTATTGGCGGAACTGCGCGACACAGAATACTATTACGCTGTGAAATGTTTGAAAAAAGACGTGGTTCTGGAAGACGACGATGTGGAGTGTACTTTGATTGAGAGAAAAGTCCTCGCACTTGGCACAAACCATCCCTACCTCTGCCATTTATTCGCTACTTTCCAGACTGATGTAACCAAAATCAACATTTATAATAATATTTTACGCTTCATGATGACATTTGAAATCGCTTCATTCCACCAATTTTTTTTCCGGAATTCATTAATGGAAACGCTTTCATATTCACATCGAATAAATTGTTGAAAATATTTCTACTAATCTTCATTAATATACTTTGTAAATATAAGATAGTGAGCGACTAGTGGAAATTGGCGCACTGTGTGAGCTCTAAATCAGATGTGAAGTAAATAGGATATGCGATTTTATTGGGTTCCGAGTTCGAGAAATAGGTACGAATATCATTACTTAGTAGTGACCTAAGTATGATACTAAACGTGTGCTTGTATTTCCATTTTAGTCTCACCTATTCTTCGTGATGGAGTACCTGAATGGCGGTGACCTGATGTTCCATATTCAGCAAAGTGGGCGGTTTCCAGAAGCACGCGCGCGGTTCTATGCCGCGGAAATTGTATCTGGACTTAAATTCTTGCACAAGAGGGGCATTGTTTACAGGTACCTACCTAATTTTCAATTTAAGTCGAAAAAGCTTTAGTTTTGAGTCGCTTAGGTACCCTATCCCATTATCTCCGCTAATGGAATGAGATCCTACTTGAGATACCTATCTATCTGATGCAGAATTTTTTACACTTTCTTATCTCTATTATTCTTACTTTCGTAAATCATAGACAGCTGTATTAAACTATACTTTAAGCTCGTAATACAAAACACCAATTATACCATTGCCAAATGATGATAAATTAATATTTTTCACACGTTTTCGATTTTCTAACACTAAGCCTTTTTCTAATTACACGCGCAGTCTATATAATACATTGCTGTTTCTTTAGTAAGAAGCTCTGTTCATAATTTAACCAACATTCAAAGCAGTAAACTTAAAATCGCGTATCAATTTGTAGCGTAGGTATTCGTTACTTCTGGACAAGGTCTAAATAAACACCCTTGTTTCGCGCGCGTATGTCAAACACGTAGTTAACCAAAATCTATATACTTACTTAGTACATAATTACCTGTATTTCCTTTCCAGGGATTTGAAACTGGACAACATCCTCCTCGACTTTGAAGGCCACGTCCGCATTGCCGACTTCGGCATGTGCAAGCTACAGATATACTTGGACAAGACAGCAGACACCTTCTGCGGCACACCAGACTATATGGCGCCGGAGGTTAGTACTCAGTAGTGTAGTGTTTTGTTTTCCTTATTGTCAAATGATGACGACTCTTAAACAAAGAAATAACATTAGATTGGGCCATGTTAAGATAAGAAAGTGTTTAAAACTTCAATGATTTTTAGTGCATGTCACGTGTAGATGATTCTCTCTCACTCATGATGTGTATAATCAGCTCATAACGTTTCTACTACTGGGATACGGAACTATTACGGAGTCATCGCCCAATCAATCTCACCGAGAGGAGTCAGAGCGGAGGGTAGAACCATCACTCGGGCCCCAAAGATGGATATTGGATGTTACAATGTCTCAGACTTTTTGATTTGACATGTGGGAATATCTTGTAAGAGCATTTTATTATTTTAAACTGTAACGATAATTCAAATCTTAATTAAGCATTACTTTAGACTACCTACCGATCTATGCACATCATCAATACAATAGTAAATCTCTCTGTAATCAAACAGATCTGTCTCCATAGATCTTGTCATTATAAATGATTATTGAATCACCTGCCAATCCCGTGGTTTACAATTTGGCAGTCGCGTTAATGCGGTCTTATAATCGTGTTGTGGCCTGGTCAAAGGTCGATGCCTTTTTTCTCATATCTACTCGTATAGTTAATGGCCTTTGCACACGTTTTTTTACGCTCTGCGTAAAACGCAATCACACGCTCTTAAAACGCAATCTGATCGGTCTGTTAAGGCATTAGTGAAGTATCTACTAATACGCGTTGAGAAGGCGCTTATCAAAAACGCGAAACGAAAGCGCGTTAAAAAAATTGGCATTAAGTGAACTTTGTTAATACTTGCATTGACTCCATAGGCTTACTAAACCGAAAAGGGTTAAAGTCTGTGGCAAAGTTACTATAGAGCTCGCTACTTTCACTAGGTAGGTACTTTACTTTTAAAAGGGTAGGCTAATCCTAGCCTTGTCTCAACTAAGTAGGTACTTAGGTATGTTAGTGTCGGCTACCGGTCTAACCGAATGAAGCTTAATAATTTGCACCACAAAACACTTTACACCTACAATATCTTAGGGATTTGTGTAAACTGCAATTTTGATTTTGGCTTACCTATTAAAAGCTAAGTAGGTAAGCTGCGTATTTTATAAATAAATAAATTACCTAGATTTCAGATTACGGTTTTCAAAGAAGTGTGTCAGGGTGAATATGACTGATACAAAATCTCGTGATTTTCGTATCGTGTTTGTTTACTAAATAAGACACGTAGGGGACACATTCTCGCAACGGGTTATGGACGATGAAAACAGCAAGTCTCGCTTGCATATTTATGACATGACACATCTTGTCTACGGATGATTTGTAATTAGCAGCCAAATGTCTGTCAACACTGTGCACAACAACAGGTTAGCGTCTCATTCTGTCCTCTACAATACAACACGTTCGGAGGTCACGCGACATACCTAATCCAGCGATATCTTTAACAAAACTGATTTAGAGTTATCCATCAACCACGTAAACTTTTACCCTACTCTACCATAAAGGACTTCTCCTCCTACAAGGTAGAATACCTATTTCTATTTTGCTGTGCCCCACAGGATCCATAATCTTTACCATTTTTCTTAACAACCGAGCTGTAGGTACCTACACATTGTGGAATGCAAATAAAGTTTGAGTTTGAAGACATTCAGTGTGATCCCGGTTTTCATCCGAATAATTATTTTTGTAGGTATTTAAAAATCTAGCAAGATTATCTAACTAAGAAAGAAAGAGTAAGAGAGAGTGCGATAGATCTTCATTTAACTTACCATAGATCCGATACTAAATCCATTACAATTTCAACAAATTTGCATTGTTAACCCACGCTCTCAACTGCAGAGATTGACGTAGGTGTTCTTTCCAGCAAACATGAATCTTAAAAACTGATCTTCAATCTTATTTGAATAAATGGATTTTGATTTGATAAGCGTAAAAAATGGTACCTACCTTGTAACGTAACAGTACCTACCTACCTAGGAGGAGAGCACTGTTGTATGAAAAGATTAGAGGGAATAAATAAGAATTTAATAATAACAAGCCTACCTAGTGGAGCTAGGGTAAAGAAGAGAGGAAAACTGATGAATGAAAGATGAAGGATGAAATTAATGAAGAAAAGGTGGCCCTCTCTCAGCAGTAGATGTGGCTGAGGGGCATCAGGCTTCGGTCTTCAGTAGAGGAGGCGGAGGCCGTCAAAGGTGTCACTCTCTGCTGTAGAATAGTCGAGGGACGTCAGGCTTCAGTCTTCAGCAGCGCAGGAGGAGGCCGTCAGGAGAAGGAGTCCGTCAGAGGAGGTCCTCTCGGCTCTAGTAATGGCCGAGGGACGTCAGGCTTGAGTTTTCAGCAGCGGAGGAGGAGGCCGTCAGAGGTGGTCCTCTCGGCTCTAATAATGGCCGAGGGACGTTAGGCTTCAGACTTCTGCAGAGGAGGCGGAGGACGTCAGTTTAGAGGGCCGGAGGACAGAGAGGCCATAAGTATTAGACCGGCAGCTTATTTGACTTGTTAAGCCTTTCAGCTCCAAACGAAGACTGCCTAATTCCACCTGGCTCCAAGGTAAATGGACAGAATGACAGATGATTGAATTTTGAAAGGTTTTAGAACACAATACAAAGCAAAGTAAAAGAAAAATAATGAGGTCGATGTGGTTTACATATACGACCTACAACTAGCTCCAGACAAATTAAAAATAAAACTAGACCTGTCACTAGCTGACATAATATTACGAATGTAAACAAACATTTATAGAAAAACTTAAATAATAAATATGATAATATAAGACAAAAAGGTATGCTTTGCCTCCAAGTAATGCATGTAGCTACCTAGGGAGGGTGAATGCTTTAAAATTTCAGGTTAAACAATGTACAAAAATGTAAGTAAAATCACAATGTAAAGACAACATTACAATACC
Source organism: Euplexia lucipara (assembly GCA_921972225.1). Classification (NCBI taxonomy): domain Eukaryota; kingdom Metazoa; phylum Arthropoda; class Insecta; order Lepidoptera; family Noctuidae; genus Euplexia; species Euplexia lucipara. The sequence goes on along the minus strand of OV179144.1, from coordinate 7,513,358 downwards.
CCGAAAACCCCGGAAAATTTTTGAATACAATGAAAAAATTTTCTTTTATAGTAAAAGAGCAATAAATCATTTAAAAAAAAGTAAGTTAAATGAGTATTTACAGTGGTACAATTAAGTTAAAGAAATTAATACTAAGATTCCCCATAACCCAGAAAATTACTAACATGAAAAATTTAGAGGTTTTAAATAAGACCTTGCTCTTTCATATACCTTACATCAACCTTCTATTCATACTTCCTCAATCATACATCACCAGCATACTTTAGGGGATATGGTTCACAATCGATGACGCATACTCCACAAGGAATTATTTTTTAAGTTTTACGAAGGCTTATTTATTTAATTTAGGTGTCGTAATCCGCACCTGTTCTAAGACCCGAAAAAATAAAATAAAATTATTTACAGGTTTTTCTGCTTAAGAAAAGCAGTCAAGGATTAAAAGCATAAGTGCTTAAGAGAAAGCTTTAAGCTTTAAAGTGTTTAAGAGAAGTAACGAGTAGTTCAAGCTCGAAGTCAAGGAAAGAGAAGTTCAAGGATAAAGATATTTACAAATTAAAAGAAAAAGGTAGACAAAGGGCTTATTTTTCGAGTTGTCAGACCGCTCGACACAATGGCTTATTTAGAGAGTTGTGTACCGCTCTATATAAAAAAAAAATAAAGAAATAAAAAGAGGGAAATAACTTAAGCCAAGAGTTTTTGGGAGGGTTTAACCTTGTGAAGTATGAAATAAATCTAAATGGTTTTTACAAGTTATTAGTAAAAATATTTATAACAAATTAAGGTTTTTACTAGGAGTGAGCAGATAACTATACTTTGAAATCTTTGACGTGCCATTTTCCTCTAACACCGCTCTGATCCTCCAAAATGAAAACAAGTGGTGGTGGTAGTGGTGGTGGTGGTGTAGTAAAGAGTATTTTATTAGTTTACCCATGATTGGTAAGTTTTAAGAGATTAAGAGTTTAAAAATTTAGTACCGGTTTTCGCCACCACAAAGTTAGATATGAAACTTTTTTCTAATACAAGAAGATTAGATCTCCATGGGACATAACCGTTACTTGGCAACGCGTGACAAGTAAATATCAAGTAAAACCAAAATTAAATTTTACTCAATTACTACAGTGAAAATATAATAAATAAATAAATGCAATGATAACATCCACAGGATATTGTCCTGTGTCTGTTGTGAAGTGTCCCAACAACCAACTTGGGAGTGTCCACGAATGGATTAGCACATCAAGCGGTCATTGGGTGTGAATACCACTGGGGTAAACTTGTGGTGTGCAAGTGTGTGGGGATGTAGTGTAGTGATGTATAGTAAAACGATTACGGGATATTCTCCAATAGCCGTTCGTAGAGTGACCTATCTCCAACCTTGGTAGTGCCCACAAGTGGGTTAACACATCCAAGAGGCCGATAGGGTGCCGATTATCTTTCGATAACAGAGAATGTGAGGGGGAGGTGAAAAAAATTGAGCAAAAGTTAAGATGGGTGAAGAAAAGATATGTTTACCAAATGTTTACCAAATAATACTCACTTGATGGAAGTGTGTTTTTGAATTTTGAGAGAAGTGAAGAACGTCTGAAATAAAAAGAGGGGTGGGTTAGTTAAATATTGGGCGCCAAACTGTAACGTAACAGTACCTACCTACCTAGGAGGAGAGCACTGTTGTATGAAAAGATTAGAGGGAATAAATAAGAATTTAATAATAACAAGCCTACCTAGTGGAGCTAGGGTAAAGAAGAGAGGAAAACTGATGAATGAAAGATGAAGGATGAAATTAATGAAGAAAAGGTGGCCCTCTCTCAGCAGTAGATGTGGCTGAGGGGCATCAGGCTTCGGTCTTCAGTAGAGGAGGCGGAGGCCGTCAAAGGTGTCACTCTCTGCTGTAGAATAGTCGAGGGACGTCAGGCTTCAGTCTTCAGCAGCGCAGGAGGAGGCCGTCAGGAGAAGGAGTCCGTCAGAGGAGGTCCTCTCGGCTCTAGTAATGGCCGAGGGACGTCAGGCTTGAGTTTTCAGCAGCGGAGGAGGAGGCCGTCAGAGGTGGTCCTCTCGGCTCTAATAATGGCCGAGGGACGTTAGGCTTCAGACTTCTGCAGAGGAGGCGGAGGACGTCAGTTTAGAGGGCCGGAGGACAGAGAGGCCATAAGTATTAGACCGGCAGCTTATTTGACTTGTTAAGCCTTTCAGCTCCAAACGAAGACTGCCTAATTCCACCTGGCTCCAAGGTAAATGGACAGAATGACAGATGATTGAATTTTGAAAGGTTTTAGAACACAATACAAAGCAAAGTAAAAGAAAAATAATGAGGTCGATGTGGTTTACATATACGACCTACAACTAGCTCCAGACAAATTAAAAATAAAACTAGACCTGTCACTAGCTGACATAATATTACGAATGTAAACAAACATTTATAGAAAAACTTAAATAATAAATATGATAATATAAGACAAAAAGGTATGCTTTGCCTCCAAGTAATGCATGTAGCTACCTAGGGAGGGTGAATGCTTTAAAATTTCAGGTTAAACAATGTACAAAAATGTAAGTAAAATCACAATGTAAAGACAACATTACAACCTATAAATTTAAGTTCTCGTTAGTTATACATACTTATAGTTACATAAAAATGAACAGGTTACCTAGTAGTCTTTGTTTTTGCTTCCAGATAATAAAAGGCTTGAAATACAACCAGACAGTGGACTGGTGGTCTTTCGGGGTACTTTTGTACGAGATGCTGATTGGTCAGAGTCCGTTCAGCGGCTGCGACGAGGATGAACTGTTCTGGTCCATCTGCAATGAAATGCCGTCCTACCCGCGTTTCCTTTCGCACGAAGCGCTTACCGTATTGACCAGGGTAAGTTAGTTTATTACAGCCTAAAGTCCCATCATCTTAGCTATGCAGTTCACAGCGGCGCTAGCGGAGAATTCGGTAGTGCCTTTTTCAGAATGGCGGCTGACGCTACTGTAGTTCCAATTTTGCCTAACTGAACAGCTAAGTTGCTGGCACTGTAGAAGATTTTCCTATCACAGACTCAATAGGTATATTGACTGGTAGACACAGACTAAACTCCCCCGCATATGAATTCATAATTGATATTAATATACACACATGGAACACAACACACACATACACACACACACACACACACACACAACATACACACACACACACAAACACAACACATACAACACACACACACACACACAACACACACACACATACACTCACAACAACATATACATATGGAATGCAATAAAGATTTGAGTATTGAGTATTTAACAACGTGGGAATGCTGTAATATTTCTTAAACTTATTGGTTTTTGTAGCTATTGGACAAGGACGCGCGGACCAGACTCGGCGGCACCGAATGTATGCACGGAGACATCAGGGAACAAGACTTCTTCCATGCCATCCACTGGGACCGGCTCGAGAGACGCGAACTGGAGACGCCCTTCAGACCGCGGGTGGTAAGTGCGACATATTACTTACTATCAGCCAATAAACAAGCATCCTTGTATAAGAAAACTTTTTACCAAAAAATACAAGTTCTAAGTTCATAAAAACACCGGTGTAAAATAACTCTAGTTTCGGAAGCCGGTGGTCAATGATGAATAAGACAAAACCACTAAAGCCATTGCAATTTTAAGTTGTTTGTTTCTATGTAGATGATTCTTTATTTTTCTATTTGTTTGATAACTAAACAAATTTAAAAAAACTAAAATTAAAATGTTCATAAAATGAAAACTACTGGACCAAACTATGTTAAATAATTAGGTATTTATTGGACCAAATGGCAACTATTCCGCATCAAACCAAAAAGAACCACGTAAATTGGATTATAATATAAGTCTCAGCGTAGGTAATCGGTGAACATAAGTAGGTACATAAAAATAAGTACTGCAATTGAATTGAGAACCTCCTGAAATCGATTAAAAAGAAACTATATTCACTTCAGTAATGATCTCTATCATGTCGGTGGACTGCCCAATGGCCCATGGTTGTATAGGTACCAGTAAGGAAACCAACTTCAACAAATTCTTTTCTCAATCCATTATTACTTCTTGACAGAGACATCCGATGGACACTCAATACTTCGACAAGGCGTTCACCGGCGAGAGGCCCCGTCTCACCGCGGTTGAGCCCCACGTCTTGCGCTCCATGGACCAAGAGCCTTTCAGAGGCTTCTCCTACACCAACCCCAACACGACGGACCGCTAAAATCCACTCTAGCACATAGAGCGATGGTTGATATTCCCTTGTTACATTTAGCAGGCGCGGGCGCAGCAGCGTTTACAAAAACGTCCAGTGCGTGATCGTCGGTGTTATTATTGGTGATTGTTAGCCAGACGGCAGTCTCTGGCAGTCAAGTTTTTGTAGTCGCAACGAATAAGTACATAGTACTTAAGTACGCAAGAGTAGAAAATAGAACGTACAGAAATAGTAGAGCTATAAATTCTACTTTTTTTTACACGAATGGGTCGAGTTGAGGAGGAGCTGCCTTATGTGTTGTATTCTAAAATGTATCGATACCAACATGTAGAGGGTATTTTGAAATAGATCAGTTTATATGCATATCAATTAAAACGTATGTTATTGTGTCTGGTACACGAATTGTATTGTTATATAGTGGTGTTAGGTAAGGGTTGTAACACACACGCTGCATATTGATATCATTCTAAAGATAAGTCAACGATCGAATTTCTTGTATCGATTATATTATCAGTAAGTATGTGTGTTACAAGGTTGTTTAAATAATTAAACAATATTTTATATGTACACTTTTTTCATGTTATGTTAATCTTAATATTAAATTACACTTACGGTGAAACTACAATCATATTTTATAACAATCCGTCATGAATTTTCAAAGCAACATAATCTGACGACAGTACCTAAGTTTATAGCTACTTATCTATCGATAAAGCAGGAAAAATAAAATTGGTAAAACAACTTCGGAATAAGCACCTATTTATACTTAATTACTTACACGAATTTAATAACTTATCTTGAACTATTTTTTTTGTGTAGCTATTACATGTTATTGGTTGTTGTACATACCTAGGTACTATATGTATAATTATGTGAAGTAGTGTTATGATGATATTTGTGATCATTATAGGTACTTAATTAAAATATTTTATCGTCCTTGCATATTGAGAATAAATTAAATAAACCAAAGATAGTTTGTTCGGATTGTACATTGTTTGTTGGATAATAAAATGATAAATTACAATCATGTTGTATTATTACCTAATTAAATCTCGCATCCTTTACAAATCTGACGAGGCGACAATTATTATTTCAGAGTTTCAGACTAATGGAAATTGTTTTACGGAAATTTGTTACGGAACTGGGGCTTTGATTTTAAATGTTCATTAACGATAAGGGATTTCTATAAATCCGAAACCTATTGTCAGATTCAGCATTTCAAAAGATTAGGTATTCAAATTCAAAACTACTATAATTACCTATACAATATTGTCAGATGTGCGCTGGGCCTTACGACGTCGCTTTACATTGATGTCGCCTCGCAAAAAGAGATAAAAGATACCTAGTTTATTATATATACCTACATTGCATAAAAGGTACATCATAACATTTCACTCAATTTAACAAAAATCGTAATCTATCTGAGGATGGCTTAATGATAACTTTTGAACGATTGCCATCATCAACAAAAGATAAATGGTTTTTGCAATGTTACTCATTAAATAACTGTATATAATTAATAAAATAATAATTTATTTATTTAAAATCTGTATGATTATAACATTATCTTACTAACTATTTAACTAATAACAATAATAAAAATCACATAAGACACCCAGAAGTGTCCTTCCACCGCTCTCCGACTTGATCTATACTTAACCAAACAGGATCCATACATTTGTGACTAGGTAGGTATAGTCAAATAGCTTAAAACATACTGAGCATCCATCGAACCACCTTTTATCTTTTAAAATGAGCGAAACGAGTAAGCACTTCATTGGACCGTAAAATACCCGACAGTGTGCGACATTAGTCAAAGCAATTCTTATTTATTTGTTAAAGGCTGCCATCACAACAGGGGGTCGAGTCTGCTCTTAGAGTATAATAATAGTATGGGAGAGTCTGCTATTGCAATCGTGTCTCAATGACCGGTCAATGATCGATTTTTGACGTATAACGTCAAACTTATGACACATTTCCCATACAAAAACTGTCAAAGTTGTCAAATATTCGATCAATGACCGGTCATTGAGACACGATTGCAATAGCAGACTCGAGCCCCGGACGCCAGAAGGAGCATGCATAGGCGGAACTCCTCAAATTGTTTTGCTGCTAAGTATTTATTATAATCAAAAAGATTTTAGAAACTATAGCGAGGACATGCGAAGAATGTCATAGAAAAACTGTGATCCCATGTCTTAGTAACGCAATCTAACATAAAATAGCAATATTGTAGCGGCAGCGGAGTGTACCAAACTTAACTCATTGACTTGTGTGCACTAGGACACACGTATCGGACGAAAATTTGCTCATGATGTCCTGGTCTACACAGGGTGTCTCATTCAAATTGGTCAGTATGGGAAAGTCTGAAACTATATGACATACGAAGATCTGATCTGAGGAACCATGTCATCGATTTTAATAACAAGAAAAACTGCATTCATACATCTTAAAAAACATCTGTACTCCGTTCGGGAATCGAACCCGGTTATTTTGAAAAAAAAACCTACACTATTTCTATTTAGATATCGATTGTGTAGGTCTTAAGAAGTAAATGTCTGCATGATACATGATGTCTAAAATTAATAAAATGCATTGTTTCCACATACTTTAATTTATTTTAGTAGGTGCTCGAAGTGACCACGCTTACAATATTACTACAATAGTGCAGATGTTTTTTAAAATGTATGAATGCAGTTTTTCTTGTTATTAAAATCGATGACATGGTTCCTCAGAACAGATCTTCGTATGTCTTATAGTTTCAGACTCTTCCATACTGACCGATTTGAATGAGACATCCTGTATAATAGTAAGTATTGAATGTCTTTGATTACAATAATATCATTGACGGGCCTGATGGTCTAGTAGTTAGTGACCCTGGCTGCTATGCCGGAGGTCGTGGGTTCGATTTCCACCCAGGACAAATGTTTGTCTGATGAGCACGAACTTTTGTTCTGTGTCTGGGTGTACTATATCTATAATATGTATGTATTTAGAAATATATAGGTAAATATGTTTATCAGTTGTTTAATACCTTTAAAACAAGCTCTCAAGCTTAGCTTGGAACTAAATAGCGTTGTGTGAAAAGTTGTTAAATATTTATTATTTGGGATAGCACGGTTGGCATAGCGGTTGACCGATTGGCTGCTGCGGCACTTATCTCGGGTTCAATTGCGGTTCCGGGTTTGGTTGTTTATATTTGTGAGTTTAAATGGAGAAATTCAAAGTGCGGGGCAACGTTATCCTACTAATATTATTAACGCGAAAGTGTGTGAGGATGGATGGATGTTTGTTACTCTTTCACGTAAAAACTACTGAATAGATTTTAATAAAATTTGGTATGGAGTTAGCTAACACCCTGGATTAACACATTGGCTACTTTTTATCCCTGTATTCCCACGGGAACGGGACATACGCGGGTGAAACATCGGGACGTCTGCTAGTTTAACAAATAAAACATGATTTCATTAAACAAGATAATGGAAAATAATAGAAAATTTGAAAAGAATGAAATTTGAGGGCTGCCTTGGCGCTTTTGATTTAAATAATTATTCATAACCATAATATTGTCTAATGCGTTTAGGATATGTGATCAGCAGTTGAATTACTCTGTGTCGGGTGGCTATAAATAAGCGGTGTGACATTTTATCCTCGAACACTTCAAGCCCCAGAATTGTAGGCTCCTCGACTGTTGGGTCAAAATCTAGCACGTTGAATATTCGATCCACTTGACCGTTTGTTGAAGGCATTGTACGTGGTGTGCATATTATAACCTAAAACAATATTTCAATACAGTTTTGCGAATGAAAGATAACTTATGTTACATTATAGGATATGAAAAGACCTCTTCTCCACATAATTATTATTATTTCTTTTGGCAAATGTTTATCACCTAAGCCTCCTTGTGCTTTTGTTTATTTTTGTTGTTTATTTTTTTTAGTTTAATTCTTTTTTTTGTACCAATTTTTTTTTAACGTGTGCGTGATGTCGTGCCAAATACTTAAATGCCTTTCTTTCTTTCTTTTCTGTCAAAAAATAATTGATTGATTGTGGCGTGTCAGACTTACGGGCTTCTGACTAATACCCTTAACGACAGTCAAAGCATCCAAGGCACGGAAGAGTCTTGGTATATAATGAATGATCACCCATCTAGAGACCTAGGCAAGTCAAGTTGTACAAGTTTTTTTTTTTCTCTTACGTACATCCTGTATTAAGTTGTACAAGTAACAAATAAAAAAACTTTTTTACAAAAAATAAAACCGACTTCAAGAATAACACTAAACGGTGTAAAATAACTCTAAATTAGGAAGTCTGTGGCTTTGGTACTTTTGTCTTAATCTTGATGGGCCACCGACTTCCGAATTTAGAGTTATTTTACACCGTTTAGTGTTATTTTTGAAGTCGGTTTTATTTTTTGTAAAAAAGTTTTTTATTTTTCCATTTTTAGTTGTTCCCATACAAACATTTGCCATGAATTCATTTTATATTGTTAATTGTTAACAATACATGTCATTTTATTAGGGTTATCCACCTAACCCTAATAAATGATGTCGAAATCTAGGTATATTGAACACATCTGCCTACCCCTCTGAGCATACAGGCTTGATGATACGTCATGATGTTGTATAAACAATAAACATCCAAGCGATTCCAGCAATCACGATAGATTTGCCGTCTATTTTTGAAGAGTTCCGTTGTATATCTCCGAAGATCAGCAGCAGATCTTCACCAAATTAAAATGGGACCACCTCAGGAGTCTACTCTTTCAAACAAAAAAAGAATTTCGAGAATCGGTCAGTTTCGAAAAAATGCATAAGTACACGAACATAGAACCTCCTCCTTTTTTTGAAGTCGGTTAAAAAGGAAGTATTAGTTACTGACCGTTCCATCCCTAAAGCCAATGAACAATATGTTCCCATGTTCCGTTGCGCACGACATCTCATGACATTCCAACCAGATGACCTTCGAATCTATATCTTGGACAGCTGTAATCCTTCGATCGCTAAAAGGGACTGAAAACAATACGTACCTAGGTATACAAAAAAGCTTATGACATTAAAGTGGTCAGAAGCAAATTCAGAGGGAGGGGGGGGGGGATGGAGGATAACGAGTTTAATTCATTAAACCCCAAGCGGACGCCGGCAAAATTTGAAGTGAGATCTTAAGATCTTTGCGGCCTTTCATGAAAAAAAATATTCAAAATTTACTTTCATACATTTTTTTCAGCAATATTTTTTTAACCAATTTATAAGAAAAGACGTAGAACAATTGTTGTTACTCATAAAAAAACCTACCGAATTAAAATCGAATGTCCGCTGTTTTTCAATTTCGAGCCAGTGTGTGACGTGATGTTTTGAATTATTCTGGGGACAGGGTTACAGTCCCCCACCCACTCCCTCTCGAACCGTCACCGAGGTGAACTGGCAAGCTTACCTGATACCGCAACACCTTTTCGACTAAACAATACCATAACGCTAGAATCCTCAAGACGAGCCACAATGTTGTGGCTGTTTACTTTGCGATATGCCCTTGTCTTCGGCTCTTCACAATATATAAATCCAAGCTTAGTGACCAGACAAACCCTATTACTATACACATTTAAATCACTTATTGTGTCGTATGCGTTGCCGTAGTAGCGCCCTCTACATTTGAGATCCCAGTCTACACCATCCCATGTAAGAGCCCATATCATATTCATATTGGTGACTATGTAGCAAACATTGTCTTGTAGTCTGCAACAATAGATAAATATACAATAAATGATATGGCTGTTCAGTTCATCCATAGGTACTAATCGACAATCAAGAAAAAAATAGTGTCAGTCGATCGCGTAGGTACACGGAGGTGTCAGTAAGGGCCTTTTTATTGTCATGCGTGTTTGCACCCGTGTGCAGACCAGACCCGCATCCGATAATAAAAACAAGTAGGTACAACACGAGGGCGTTAATACGCATGACAATAAAAGGCCTTAACACCGTCCCATCATACAAGAATCCAACTGTCTGCCTGGCAGATAGACAGAGTAGACCCAGTTATAGGGTTGGCACTCTTTAGGTTCAAAACCCTAAAAAGGTGAAACGTGGCACGCTGCCTAAACCAAGGACAATGTAAGTGAACACTTCACCCACAATTGACTAACCGTAAACTGACTTACCGGGTTTCCAAGACTTGACTTATAGGACACAATTGACAAGCACGATGTGTGAGAAGTAAACTTACCTAAACAAGTGAATGTCATTCATGACATACATTAAGTATTTATTGGCTTCTTCTCTTGGAACCTGTTTCCCGTATGCACGAAAGGTGTTGTCCAATTTTACGAGCATATACTCATTCTCCCTAAAATCAATTAATCTGCCTAAAATGATACAAAAAACTGAATTAAGCTCTATCCACACACGACACAGACGCGGGGCTACACTGAACGCTTGCTGAGGTCGGTCGGTGAACATATGAATGACTTACTTATGCGCTTCCAGTTATATTAAACGTTCAAATGGGTTTACATTTATTCAGATTATAGAACTGCAGAGCAAAGCTGCTTAGGCCCGAGTGACGGGAATAGTTTGAGCTCTTTGGAGCAATTCTATTAGAACTACTGAGGGCGAAAACAACCATTGAAATTTCAGTATTTTATTACCCTCAAGAATGTTTTGCCTGTGCTAGTAACCTTAAATTATTTTGCGCGTTACTGTAAACAGCGAATTATTACTAAAAGGGCGGGTTAACCGTGGTTATTTTTACACTCTGTATGCATAAGCCGTTTCAATCAAAGCAGGCTAAAATACATACCATTATCATCATTATGAAACAATACATCTAAATTTGTAATATCCAAGTATCTAAGAAGAGTATCCGTCTGTCCGTCCGCCATCACTACCAGTACATCTGAAACATATATCACATCACCTTGGAATGTTCATGTTGTAGTTTATATAAATGTTTTATCTATCTGTCTATATCAAGGGCGTTCCAGATGATCTTCGTCATGTCCATGTTAATCGTTAGACCTACTTGTTGAGAGACCCTACTGAAGCCATCGAGAGCCAACAACCTTGTACTGACCTTCACCAGAGCCTAGGCATAACAACAATATTGTAAGGAGTTCGGAGGTAAGTGATGTCTTGCCGTTGATGTTGATACTAACACTCCCGTACAACTGCGATGTCCAACTGGTTGTACTAAGGAGAAGTAAATTTACCCATGGTTCAACTGGTTATTCTATGGGGAAATATCTTTACCAATGGTTCAACTCGAGTGAGTTGTTGTTTCCTTGCTCCAACTAGTTGTACTTCTGGGAATTGAATGTATCTATGGAACAACTACTGGTAATAAACAGGAAAAGGTTATCTATCAATGCTGAAGTGCCTTAGCAACGAAGAAATTTAAAAGGCTTAGGGCGAAAGCGTTGTAACGTCTGGACGTTCAAGATTTAGAGCGAGCTCATAGCATTAGTTCATCGGCAAGTTTTCTAGGTTGTTTTGGTCGGTCACGAATAGTCAGACCCAGTCAAGTATGACCACGGGAAGCACTAGGTCTAAGTTAGTTTGTGTACGTACTAACACAGTGTACCTACTTTATCATTTCAACTTGGAGACATGCAGTCGGTATGTGACCTTGATCCTCAGCAGTTAGGGAACGATGAAAAAGTGAAAGGCAATAAATCTAAATTAGGAAGTCTGTGGCTTTGGTGTTTTGTCTCATTCATGATTGGCCACCGACTTCCGAATTTAGACTTATTTTACACCGATTAGTGTTTTTTTTTAAGTCGGTTGTATTTTTTGTAAAAAAGGTTTTATTTTACAATTTTTAGTTTTTTAATTTTATGAAGATACTAGCTGCTGCCCGCGACGTCGTCTGCGTGAAGGTTCTACAGCACCAAATATACCTACCTAAGATTCCAGTGTCGCTATAGCATTATAAGTTAACAACTTTTAAAATAGCATTAAAATATAAGTTAGGTACAGACGCCAGCACATCAAGTTACCCCAATGTGCCAAATTTTCCCAATAGAAAATGAACCTTATTTTGTTTGACATAAAGTTGAAAAACGATCAAAGAAATTTGACATATTGGGGTAACTTGATGTGCTGGCGTCTGTACATGAAGAGAGTTTTTTGTATTTTTTTTTTATTTTGCAATTTTTAGTTTCTTTGTATGTAAAGAAAGTCTTACCAAACTTGAAAGAATCATTGACATCGGTTAATAATTGCAAAAGAAGTTCTTTCTAAACCTTTTAAAATAGACAGGCGTAATGTTATGGGAAATACATAAACCATGCACAGACATGTGACTGTAGCTATTGCGAGTAATTTGTTGTTATGCGTTGAAGACTTCCATCGCCTGTCTTCTTCATCAGTTTTTCTACACGAAATGATACTTGCTAAATGTGAATGCTTGATTTGTCACCAAAAAAAAATGTAAAAATTGGTACATGTTTTCCTATATTATTTGAGGAGTTCCCTCAATTCCTCGAAGATCCCTCATCAGATCTGAGGTTCAATACTAATGGGACCAACCTGGTAGTATATACCCTATCAAATAAAAAAACGATTTTTGAAAATCGGTCCATAAATGGCGGAGTAATCGCGTAACAAACACACAAAAAAAAACCTCCTCTTTTTTTTAAGTCGGTTAAAAATACGTTCAAAGGTATATACCTTATAACACTTCCCTATAAACTACGTTGATAATTATACTGCCAGGAGCCAAAATGTAAAGATAGTCAGGACTGGTGGCGCGGGAGCAAGCGACGTACAGGTGCCTGTGTGAGAAGCCACTCGTCCTGAGATCTACACCCGCTGCTCTGAGTATCGGCTCCTGCGATTTATTGATTGTCATCACTAAGTAAACACTCACGGGGAACTGTACGCGCTCGAACTGGATCGGGAAGCTATGAAGTATAAGGGGAATGCGTTGTATAAATACTGCCTTGCCGACGCCACAACCCGTAATAATTTCCACCTCAATGGTGTCTGTGGAGAGAGATGACTTTAAGGCACCACCCGTTACACAACTTTGGAGGAGATTTGTTCCTAAAAAGCATAATCGGGACGCCGACCTTCATTCAGCTTGATGGTATGCGCTGGAAGTCAACTTGCTGACAGGAAGTTCAAAAATTCCACGGGATAATGTGTGGCGTCATCTTGCTCGACGACAGTGCTTATCGACGTATAGACCACTTCATTCCCCTCAATGTCCGAGAGAATGCATTCGTTAATTGCTGCAGCATGATCATTTTTGGGCGCCAAAATGGCCCTCTCACACGAATTCTGCAGGTGCGCTATACGACTGATGTCCACGTACACACAGCGAATGAGTTCTTCGAAGCTGGATACCACTCTACCGAGAGACCGCCTGTCCACTTCTCTCTTCTGGTAAAGTGCCTTTGCCAAGACTTAGAAGGACATCGGAGAATTCTTGAGCGCGTGCAATGCCGCCGAGCCGAGCTCTTATATTAATGGTCAAGCGCAGCGTACGAACTTGTGACCACAACGAAGATCGTTTCACCGAAGCATTCATCTCGTCAGCCCTCGATCAACTCGGGAAGCGTTTGCCTGAAATCGCCACTGAGCAGAACTGTGACACTACCCATCAAATGTTCGTTCCTGCAGATGCCCTGCAGGGTTCTGTCCACGGCCTCAACTGCCTTCCTTTTGAAAATCGTACACTGATACGATCCCATATGATACGATCCGAACTCTGCTCAAGATTTTGAGGGTTTTGTTGGAACTTCAATTTGTCAAAACGAATATACGATACAACTTTTATGAAAAAAATGCAAAATGCCATCTATGAATTTTAAGAATAACTAACTACTAACCTCATCAACACGATCAAAATTTAAATTAATTTTCAAAAAGTGTTTATGTGTTACTTGATTTGATTTTTATACATTCTCATAGATGGCGCTGATTCCAAATTGTCTTTATGCTAATAACATTCATTAAACTTTGTTTCTCTGCCAAAGTTACTTAAATGGCGTAGTTTTTATAGTGTAAAGCTAGATAATAGCATAGCTTACTTAAAACCAACATTTAAATATGCGTCCTTTGATTACACGCTTCCACAGAATGAGTTAGAAGAATAAAGATTCACTGCTCCTCCCTCTAGCAAACAGACAAACAGACAAAAATTCCAAAAAGTCACTTTTTGTCACCAGTTACGTTTTTCTAACAAAACCCACTTATTTTTTCTTGAAAATTCTCAATGTGCAGTTTTTCTTTCGTTACTGTTTTATTATATGTAGATGAAAAAAATGCACAATGCCATCTATGAATTTAAAGAATAACTAACTACTAACCTCACCAACACGATCAAAATTTAAATTAATTTTCAAAAAGTGTTCATGTGTTACTTGATTTAATTTTTATACATTCTCATAGATGGCGCTGATTCCAAATTGTCTTTATACTACTAACATTCATTAAACTATGTTTCTCTGCCAAAGTTACTTAAATGGCGAAGTTTTTATAGTGTAAAGCTAGATAATAGCATAGCTTACACAAAACCAACATTTAAATATGCGTCCTTTGATTACACGCTTCCACAGAATGAGTAAGAAGAATAAAGATTCACTGCTCCTCCCCCGTAGGTGATAGCGTGATAATATATAGCCTATGTGTTGACCCGACCTCTTAGTAATATTCATGCAAAATTTGAAGTAAATCCATGCAGTACTTTTTGAGTTCACCCCGGACATACATACAGACAAACAGACAAACAGACAAACAGACAAACAGACAAAAACTCTAAAAAGTCACTTTTTGTCACCAGTTACGTTTTTCTAACAAAACCCACTTATTTTTTCTTGAAAATTCTCAATGTACAGTTTTTCTGTCGTTACTGTTTTATTATATGTATAGATGACTATTTTCCATTTCTTTTAATATTACAATCAAGCGAATAAACAGATTACGGTGAAATCAAAAACAAAAACTCATCAACAAACATTTTCATAACATGAAAACTACCTGTCCAAACTATGTTAATGTTTTATGCGACCAAATGGCAACTATTCCGCATCGAACTCAAAGAGAATCACGTAAATCGGATCATTAATCTCGGAGTAATCGGCTTAAATACATAACAATTTGTTTCTTTTTAACCGGTTCCTCCTGAAGTCGGTTAAAAAGAAACAAATGCATTATGTATAGGTAGGTACTCGCGGTAGGCAGATTGACAACTAATGTGTTGAGAAAGGAAAACTAAGAATCAGAATGTTAACACAGTATTCTTGGCTTTAACTATGAATGCCAAACATAAGTTGGGCCCACATATTATAGCCAGCCCGTATAGTATATTTCAAAGTGTAATTTCGTGCCGTCTATTTGCATGGAGGCATAAGTTAAAATTAATATCAGTATGAACTGGACATGTACCTATAGCTTGATGTGTAGCCATGACTTATAGTATTTCTTATAGCTTATAGATAGATAGCTTTTAGCACCATTTTGTAGTATGTTACCTTGAAACACTTGTATTTTTGATACGTTCTCCAGTATGTATTTGAGACGAAGTTTTATTTTCGCCAGCGGTAAATAACGCCAAAGGTGTGTGTTCATCAACAAATCCCTGTAGTCAAGTAAAGATTTTCTTTTGAAAGTGCGACCCTTGTTTGTTGTTTCTAAAAATACCATCGGCCAAAGGGAGTGATGCTGTAAAGAAATAATTAAGTTGACCAAAAACACCTTATAATATGCTCTACTCATATGTATTGCATTGTCATTTTGTTTTTTTAAAGCAATTAAGTGACATGCATTATTCAGAAGGATGGGTACTTAGTGGTGAAGACCTAAACCCCAGATGTAGATGAGAATGAAATAGGAATAGATGAGATCGTAAGAGCGTTAAGAAAAATGAAAGTTGGAAAAGCTGCAGGGTATGATAAATTGTTCGCAGAAATACTGAAGGGCGGTGACGGGGTAATAGTTTGCCTGTTGTGCCGGATCTTTAATATGTGTTGGAGATATGGCCGAGTCCTAGATGACTGGTGCAACGCTGTAATCGTGCCACTGTATAAATAAAAAAGCTCACAGCAGGAGTGTAAAAGCGGCATTAGCCTTTTAAGCGTAGATGGCTAACTGTATGTAAAGGTTTTGATTAAAAGAATGATCAGACTGAGAGACGAGAAATTATGTGACGTGCAGTCAGGGTTTAGAAAAGGAATGTGATGTATGGATCAGATCTTCTCCTTAAGGTGCATGGCCGAAAAATATCTGGCTAAGTACACGAAATTTTACTGTACTTTCGTTGACTTGGAGAAGGCCTATGATAGTGTGTGGAGGGATGAGCTGTAGCCGACATTATCGATGTATGATGTGGACTGCTGTTGGTACGGGCACTGAAATCTTTATATAGAGATTCCAGTGCCTGTGTCAGGATAACCGGGGCATAGGTACACGTACTGGTTTAGCATCTCTAGGGGAATTAGACAGGGCTGTGTATCGTCGCCATGGCTGTTCAACTTATACATGGATATTTGTCTGACAGATGTAAAAGAAGTAGTAAGTGTGGATTGAGAATTAATGAATTGCGTGTCAAATGCCTCCTTTGCGCAGACAATCAAATTCTTCTTGCATCGTCAGCGAAACAGTTGCAAGACATGGTGACCGAGATGAATTAAGCATATAAGATGAAAGGGATGAATATAAATGTTATAAAAGTAATGGTGTTTGAAAGGGACGAAAACGAGTTGGTGTGCGATGTGAAAATAAACGATATGAGTGTAGAACAAGTGAATGACTTTGGTTATTTGGGAAGTCTGTTTACAAGGGATGGAAAGATGGGTGCTGATATGTGGAACAGAGAGTGAATGCAGGAAATAAACTGAAAGGCGCTATACATGGCGTTGTGACCAGCCAGTCGATGTTCGAAAAGGCACGACTGGCTGTTTACAGTAGTGTGCTGGTGCCTACACTAGCGTATGTACGAATGTTGGGCTTGGCGAATGAAAGGCGACTAACGAAAGGTATTTACAAGGCAGATGTAAGTGGGGACGCCCTAGAAGGACATACATAGACCTTATTGGTGAGGTTCTTTAGAAAGGTCCAGGTGCGTAGTACTCGCAACCGCCGTGTGTGTATGACAACATGTTGATAGGAATGTAAACGAAGCAAAAGAAGTATGTAAGAATGGTAGCATTTTTTGCCTACCCCCATGGGAAAAATGCGTAAGTTTACAGTATGTATGGGTAGGTACTTTTAAAAATGGAAAAAGTTCAGCCTTGTTAACTCAACATGAAACAGAATAAACACAACCTGAAAAGGGGTCACTGTACTGAAACTCATTATTATGAACACTTAAATCACTTAAATCGTGAAAAAAATAACAGCTGTTTAGTACATTTATGTAAGTGTAACTCAACCAAATGTACTGAATGGCTGTTTTTTTTAACTCGATTTCAGTGTTTGTCCCATGAGTACAATTAGGTATGTCAATTACTTACCCTTTTTCAGGTTGTGCATTTAATCTGTTACATGTAGTACCTATACAGGACCTATATTGTGAATAACAATATTGTGTGGTGGCCCAGAAGTTTAGGCTCTCAAACATGAGGTTGTGTGTTCAAATCCATGCAACTGCCAATGCGAATGTTACAATTCATTGTACAGACGAAAGCACATCAACCTACCCCAATGCGTCAATTTCTTAGATAGGTTTTCAACTTTATTCTAAACACATTAAGGTACGTGTTCAATTGAGAAAATTTGACAGTTTGGGGAAGGTTGATGTGCTGGCGTCTGTACTTTCTAATTTCATCTTACACTTTACTACCATGGGTGAAGGATAACACTGTGAGGAAACTTGTAAAGCCCGCCTACAAAGTGTTGGTCATAGAACCTAACCTAACACTGCCCAATCCATTGGGCAATGTTTGGAATATTATAAAATACACATCTCACCAGTTCAAACACTAGGAAGTGGCGAAGGGCGGGTTTTTTGGGGGACTGTCTTATGTAATTTTGATGTTCAAAAAGTGCAGATCCTCAGCCTAATATTTATATAAGTGACTTTTGATTTTGATTGATTTTAGTTATATTCTAAGCCCCATGAAATCTTCATCACATCATTGACTGCATCACTGCTTACCATCGGGTACTATTACTATCAGATGGGATTGCAGTCAAGCAGTAGTTTATAACATTTAAAAAAAGCAACTGAGTCTATTGACATGGAAACAATTACTCCCCTTACTACTGTGAAAATAATTGATTAAAAAAGTCAATAGTACTTTGCCCCAGTTTACCCAACCTTGGAATCAAACCAAGGACCTTACGCTTATCTGTTTGCAGGCATGACTGTCAAGCACTAGACCAACAAAAACAAGAATAATTAGTTAAAAACATAGAAGAGTTGCCGACTTTTAACATTTATTTGCAAATTAAAGGGAGCTTCCCTATAATTTGCAAATAAATGTTAAAAGTCTGTAAAATGTTTAGCGGTGGAAAACTTTTAAAATAATAATATTTACCTCAATATAATCAATTACAATATCGTTCCATCTCTTGTTTACTGACATACAAGTTAATAAAGTTTTAAAGCTTGAGTGCTTAAATATAATCCACAGAAGTTCTTGAGGACAAAATTCCCAGGACAAACCAGTTGTAAAAGATGTTTGGGAAACCTCCATTATCGAAGATCTATATTCAGAATTAATAAAGGTTTTCACTTATTTTTTAAGTTTTTACAATTAATTATCTACAACTCTCTCTTAATATTACTCTTGTAGCTACAACAAGCTAGTTTGCAAGATCACATAATTAATTTATTGATAGATTTGATAGCTATACGATATTATGATTCTACGTATTTTATACTGCTGTACTAAAAAAAAACAACAACAACAAACAAGCAACTCAAGCCCAAGGAAACGAGAACGACAAACGACAGACAGACAGAATGACAGCGATTTGACACTCCTCTATATTATTAGACTCTTTGGATTTGACGGTCGAAACGTCGAAACATTTAGTTATTTATTTGTCTATGGACGAAACGAGATAGACCATTGAGCTAGGAAAAGACGATTAGGAGACTACTGACAAATTAATGGAAATGACGAATGACATCACAAATTAATTACATACAATGGGTCTAGGTTTTAGACTGAATGGGAACAGTGAGAAAAAGGTCTGGCATAGCAAATTTTACTGACCCGTCCCTTGCTTATGCTAGACCGCTTCTCATGGCCTGTAGTTTTAACATGTCCCTAAATCATACCAATCAAATCCAACTCTTCCAGTGACTGGTTGGATGTCTTAATTTATTAAGTCATCCACAAGAAAGTCCGGTTCTGCAGTAGACATCTGCCTAGGATAAACTGAGTCACGCTACGCTATTGTACTTAAAACATGAAAAGAGGATGAAAATAGTAAATTGTTTTCTTTT
Organism: Euplexia lucipara; assembly: GCA_921972225.1. NCBI lineage: Eukaryota > Metazoa > Arthropoda > Insecta > Lepidoptera > Noctuidae > Euplexia > Euplexia lucipara. The sequence goes on along the minus strand of OV179144.1, from coordinate 7,493,758 downwards.
ACCGATGCAGATGCCAGTTTTATTTAGCCTGTGGTTATTGTGTTGAACTGTGGTGTACTCCCTCCCTCCTCCTCCTTAATTTGGTTTGAGAGTTTGAGGTTATGTTGTGTTATGTTTATCGGGCTTTATTACTTAACTTACTATTGTATTGAGTGAGACACAGTTTGAGAGACTAATTTCCGACTATTACGGTGATAATAGAAAATAGAACAATTTTGTAAAACCGAGTTTTTCAGTGAGGTGTTAAGTAGACGGAAATGGTAAGTGAACAAAAGTGATTTACCTCCAACTTCTTGTTTACATATTTTTTCTTGAAAACTTTTCTTGTTTAAATTCTTTAGTTTTAAAAATTAGGTACAATAGCTTTCAGCTCTGAGACACGAACTTTTCAAATACCTACACTTCTGAAATAACTTAGAGAGACATTTCAAATAGTTAGGTCCTTAAAAACTTAAAAATGATCTAGATAATATTATTCTCATTAATATGTTTTAAGAAAGTTCACGACCGTTTTTTCTGTTTCAGGCTCGCAATGCAGAAAAGGCTATGTAAGTGTAATGTTATGTTTATAATCCACAAATCAGGCTTAGTAATGTGATCATGGTACAGTCATGTGAAATATGATGAAGTTGTAGGATAATTAATTTAAACCCCAAGAGGACACCGGTGTCCGCGCTCTCATTGTCTTTCTATTGTGTCTCTAATCAGGTCCTAGGTTGAGTCTGGGGCATTTGTGAACCAGTTTGCACAAAATTTATAGAGCTGTTTTTATTCTTGTTTGTGGTCAATACACCACTCTCACTGAGTTTGGCAATAATTGTCAAAGAGGTATAAGATACTTTAAAGAGGACATTCAATGAAATGTCATAGAAAAACTTATAAACTAATTTTTATTTTTGAAGTCCCATCCATAATAAGAATTGATTGTCTCTGGCAATTTTTGAGCCTAGAAAGCTAATATTATGTTAAAAGAACATTGTCATCATCTTGCTTCCCTTTATTCCAATATGTTTGGGGTTGATGCAGCATGTTTTCTTTCAGTCAGGGGTCGAGGAAGTATCTTCTGTTCATGTGACCCCTGGCGCAGATGTGAGAGTATTTAGTCAGTAAGAGTCTGACAGACCCCTCCGCTCTACCCGGGGCGTGGGACTGTGGGAGGGGTGGAATGGGTTTTGAGTTTAGTCTTGCTTGAGGTAGTGATAAAGAGTAGGTCTGCTCTTTAACGCATATCATGCTTCACACAACTCTTTTATTGCTTCTTTGTCTACTTCTTGTTCTTCTACTCTTGTCCTGTCTCCTCTAACCCTCAAAAGCATTAAACTACTTCTCCTGCTTCATGGTTTTTATTCCTCCACATTCACATGCCCTTACCATGTTCACTGATTTTACGCACAACTTCTTATGAATAGATCATACCAACTAAACTTGGTTAGCTGAAATAGCTCTACCAAGTTTAGTTGGTATGATCTGTGTTCATAAATTACTAATTTAATCTCCGGTTTTTGATGGTCTAACACAGACATATGTGATATTGGCAAAAGTGTGGTGTTTCTTCCACAATTAAAGAAGAGATGAAGTTGCATGATTTCAATATAATGTAAAGGCACCTGAAAACTATGAAGATTACAAAATTTTCTTTCTGTGAAGACACAAAAATTTATTATTTGATGTAATGTTTACAGGACCACATTGGCACGATGGCGTGCAGCACAAGTTCAGGAGGCTGGTGGGCAGCGCGAGAGGAGGCCGTACCTCGCATCAGAGTGCACCGACCTGCCACAAGCTGAAAAATGGAGACTGCAGATTGTTAGAGAAATAGCTAAGAAAGTTGCTCAGATTCAGAATGGTAAGTACATAAAGCTATTGCGATTTTCTCAACATACAAATATAAACTTTGCAACGTCTTACATACATATCACAGGGTCAAATAAAGAAAGAACCTTCCAAAGGCTTAATAATAATGTTTTAGTTATATTTCACTAAAAGTTATTTTGTGAATATGTTTGTGACTTAATAAAAATAGCCACATGTCTGATCCAATACATATTGTCACCCCATTGAAAGCATGTTAAGATTTTGGTACTGGATATTTTTCATTGCTAGTTCTTTGAGAGTTGTTCCAGGCGCTCAGAGGCCCGAAATTCCTTAGGTAGTCCACAGGTTATTGTACGAGGAACACAAGCAGCACATCAAACTACCCCTATGTGTCAAATTTCTTTTGATCGCTTTTCAACTTTATTTCAAACAAATATGGTTCATATTCAATTGGATAATTTGACATTTTGGGGTAGGGTGATGTGCTAGCGTCTGTACCTTGGAACCGGGTTGTGAAGGGCAGTAGCCATAGATGGAAAATAATGATGTAATCTGTCCGGTCTTATAGAAAATTAAGATCAAGACAGTTGCGGAATTTTTTGATTAAATTTATTAATTTGTGAAACTAGCAAGGCGTAATTTGCTAAACAAGTACCTAAGCATTGTTACCCACAATGTTAACACATATGGCAGGAAACTACCCAATCGCCAATTATCTTGGCACATTAGAACACTTGGGACTGTAACTGGCATAGATGCAATATATTGGAAGCTAACACAACTGATTGATTTAAAATATTTCTCATAAATCGATAGGGCTATGGTAGTCATCACTGTGTCAATAGTTTAATAAAATGTGAAATTATTTGTTACAACACAACATAATATTATTATAGTCTTCAGTCTTCTGAAATGGACGATACCGAGGCAGCTTCAGTACAAGGTTCACTTCAGGAACCAAGTGTAAAATCAGAGCTTGCTGATGCCGAGGAGCCGTCGCAAGTAATACCACTGCCGCCTTCGTCACCATTCTCACAGCCACCGTCCGCGCCATCCCCACAGCTATCTGTGAAAACAAGTCCACGGCGCAGTGTAACGCAGGCTGCCCCCATCCCCCCACTCACATCCCAAACACCACAAAAGTACGTTTTACCATCATCGATTGAAATACCAGACAAAGAATATAGAAGTCCAAAGAACACTGTTCCATCACCAATTAAAATGCCCGATATAAAACACACTAGTCCAAAATCTCAGTCTCCCAAGTACGCTGTATCATCACCAACTGAATTGCCTGTCAAAGAGTATAGAAGTCCAAGTAACGCTGTTCCATCACCAATAAAAATGTTTGATAAAAAATACACAAGTCCAAAATCACGATCTCCGAAGTACGTTGTACGATCACCAACTGAATTGCCTGACAGAGAGTACAAAAGTCCTAGGTCACAGAGTATGACATCTGGTCAACTCGGGTCTAAAATAGTAAATGCTATTTCAGGACTCCAGCCAAATGATAAAACTGTCACTGAAAAGGTTGAAGGCGGAATAAACGCCGTTGATAATCTTGGAAATGAAATAGTGGGTATCAAATCTAAAAACCTAACTACCAATATTGATAAAATAGCACATATGAGCAAATCGCTTACATCCGAAGCGAACGCTTTAAGACAGTCTATAAAGTGTCTAACTGAGGATATCGCACGCACTAAACAAGAAATATGTCATTGCGAAGACGAGGATGTTAACTTTCCATATCACTTATTCCTCATAGAAATTGTAATAAATAAAATCCATATGAAGTGTGAATGCTTCGATATAGATTACAATAACTTAGTTATATCAGCTGTATTTTTGGGGAAACCACCTATAGTATTGTACGATACGTCTTTCGGTAAAATAGAAAATTTCAGTAAACTGAATGTCGGGAAATCTACCTTGTTTGCTATGACCTATGATAAAATATGCAGTATTAAAGATTTTGAGATTATTTTGCTGTTGACGAAGCAACCTCCGTGTTCTACGTGTGTGACGAGAATAGCTGAAACTCACATAGACTACACAAGTGAGTTCATTCAATTGAGAGATGAACTGTGCAAGAAATGGATGGAAGAACAGCCCGCAGACAATATACTGTGCACGACATCAACACCACTTTCCAAGAACATGTACTATTTGTCATGTTGTGATGGTGAAAACAGAGACTCGATAGGAGTTATTGAGGTGACAGTTCGAATGTCGTTTTTAGGAAAAGAGATAACCACTGCATTTTGTGCTACATCTAAACCACAGAATACTCCGTCTCTCCTAAAAGAAGATCAGGGCATGACAATGTACTCTTGTCATAATGTTGAGATGGACGATCAGGACAAAATACTTCTAGATGAAAGAGTTATGGCAAAGAAATATAAAACATCAGAGTGCCCACAAACTCAAATGTCTAACGTACTATCTAGACGATCTTACGATTGTCCGCCCATGCCTTATTACGAACACGGTAAGTTATATCCTTAAGTGTAGGTACAGTCATAGATCACAACTGGCTAAAACTAAAGATCTATTCATAATATTTTACAGACCGAGAGCCTAAATACGACGAAATATATACGAAAATGAATGTCAACGAACTGAAGATCAGAGTACCGAAGAGCAGTAAAGTAGAAAGACTAGGGAGGTATGATAAGATTCAAGAGCTATGTTCGTGTGAAAGTACAACATACAATACCGGCGAACAAATTCAATTTGAACTGCCAAGAGATCCTACACGTAATGGGAACACTTACACGTCCAACTTGACATATTCATCGCAAGGGCTTGAAAGATCACCGGACAAGAGAGATAGGAAGACTATCAACGTTACGCCTAGCAGTTGCCCCGTCCCCGTGAATATGGCAAAAGTTCTACATCCTCAAAAAGATGTCTTCATTTTAAGAATAGGGAAGAAACTCGAAACAAAGGATAAAAAGACGGACCTCGAAATAGAATTAGTCACTCCAAAAGCTCCACTGTGTGATCAACCGTTAGAAAGTAATAATATAGGTCAGCAGTGTAGCGGTGGCGACATTTCGAATAAAAAGGCGGGAAAGAAAGCAAAGGACAGCAAAGACAAGAAACCAAAAAGCGGCAAGGGGAAGAAAGGCAAAAAAGGAATAAAGAAATAAGACATTTGTAATACTTACCTACATTTCCAACCAACGAAAAATAATAAAAGAATATTTTTTGTAATAACTTACGTGAATTAAAAAAGTACAATTTTCGACAATTTGTATCCTTTCTTTTACATTACCTAGGTACATAATTATAAAAATTTACCTAGCCGTCTACAGCTTAGACCAGAATACCTACCTCGTTAGCGTTTATTTGCAACCGCCATCTGGTCGGATTCGCACAAAACTTCGATTGAATTGCATATTATGATCATGCCTTGCATGCAATCCAATGATACCATCTGATCACCAAATACCTGACAGTAATTTAAAAATCATAAACCTTCATTTTTCTTTGCCGAACTCGGGTAAAAAGGACCAAAGCCTCTCACTGCTCTTCCTTGAGGTGTCTATAAATCTGTAAAACCTGAAAATAGATATTATTATTAAAAACTGTATTCTTGCCTCTCCCGCAATGGAGATTTATTTATAATAATAATAATTTATTTCCAATAATAAGTATTTGTACAATATAGAGGGTACTAAATCTATTTAACGAGCGATAGTGTTGTTATTATGAAATAAATAAATGTTATTAACAATTTGTGTTATTTTCTTGTGATTAAACCATTTTAAGAAGCCCGTGTTCAACTTAGATAGTTCTCTACGAAATATGTTATGTATATTTTGTTATGATAGGTACTTGCATGTGTTATGTTTTAAATCACTTTTTTTTACCAAACCAGCCGGTCTTGGAGAGTTTCGGATACGGGACTTGAACGACGAGATCAACAAACTAATGCGTGAGAAGCGACATTGGGAGGTCCAAATCAAATCGCTAGGAGGTCCGGACCATGCGCGTGTCGGACCTAAGATGCTCGACCAAGACGGCAAAGAGGTCCCCGGTAACAGAGGCTACAAGTACTTTGGAGCCGCTAAGGATTTACCAGGTATTTAAACATTTTAATATAAAGGGAAATGCCCATTTTCGGCCATGAAACGCCCAACAATTTGCTTTTGTTAGAAAAATACGTCTGTTTTTATGGTTATAAATAGCGGTATTCATTTATCCAAAGAAGATTGGAAAAATATTGCACAAATAAAAAGTAACGAAATGATAAATGACAAATTCGCAGGTTACGGAGAAAAATAAAAGTGTTGCCAATTACTAATCACGTTAAAAAAAATCGATTCTCTGTTTGTCGATCGATTTTTATGGTGTTATAATTTATTCTGATGTTATGATAATGAAACAAGTGAATTGCTAGTTGAGTTACTATAAATTCTTTAGATCATAACGAAAATGCACAATTATTCTAATCCTTTCTATAAAACACACAATTTAAATAAGTACAAGAAAATGTATTTTACAAGACGTGCAGAACTAAAAGCGCTTTATAGACTTTAATTCAAATTCAAATGAAAAATCGATATCGATTATGGGTCTGTTAAGTGGCAACATCGAATCTGTCAGCTGTCACGCGAAATTACAAGTGTTTACATGCTCTGTGATCACAACAAAATTACCAAAAGTCGAATTCGTTTGCATTTGTGTTATTTTGTTAACAAATAGCTCAATTCCTTGATGATGTGCTGATTGTTTATGATACAAATGATGTATAAGGTTATAAAATATCTTATTGTAAAACTGTAATATGTGAAAATATAAAACCTTTATATCTTAAAAATCCGGACTTTTTTTAAATCAATTCCTTAACCAGTTCATTCTTTTTATTGCATACTATCATTTCCATATGCTTTTATATGTGGGCACCCGTGGCCGAAGTGTCTATGACCGGTGGGCATTCCCCTTTCCATTTTACTACTTAGACAGATAACTCATTTCCTTTTATGTAGCAATGTTCGTAACCTGGTAAATCGGCAGCACATACAAAATTAGCTTTGTGCAAAATATTGACAATTATAATCTGCTTATACCCACACTAAGAGCGACAAAGTAATACACGAGGTTGTGGGACAAGTGCTGCTAACCCCATATTAAATTCAGCCTTATGCGTAAGGAACAAAGTTTACTTTCAATTAGTCCCACTGGCATCACTTGCAATAGTTTGAGCTCACCATTAGTCCCAACGCAAACCAAGGAATATGGACACCAGATTTTTAAACACTATTTCTAGATTCTTCAGTACAAACGAACCCAGTAAGCATCACCTTGTGCTTTTACGTTAATTTTGATGAGTTCAACGGACTATTCAAGCAAAAACATGCAGCTGAACGGGGCTGAACCGTAGTATGCCATTTGTTAAAAGTGTTATTCTTTGACTGCATATTTTTGGCGCAGTTTGGCTCAGACTGCAGAAGCGATTTTATCAAAAAGTCCTCAGCTGTACCTACATTATTTTTGAACAGTGTTGAGGTTTAGAACAAAAAACTCTCAACCGCCATTCTCTATGGACAGGTGTTCGCGAGTTATTTGAACAGGAACCTCCACCGCCGCCACGAAGAACGCGCGCCGATCTCATGAGAGATGTGGATGCAGACTACTACGGGTACAGAGATGATGACGACGGTCTATTAATGCCTCTTGAACAGGAAGCCGAGAAAGAAGGTTGGTTTTTAAGGATGTAGATCTGTGAAAAAAAAAAGATAGCATTTTGCCTTCTCTGATTAGGTATTTTACTAGGTAGTAAAAATGTAATTATGAATTTTATTTCTTTACAGCCATAGCGCAAGCTGTGGACGAATGGAAGAGGAATAAAGAACAAGACAGGGATCAAGATTTGCCTGAAGAGGAGGACATTTATCCAGAAGATGTAAGTTCTTGTATCTTTTCTATTACTAACCAGCCAAAAAACACATGCAATCAACTACACTTGGGAAGACATATTAAGTACTTAGAATAAATAATTACTAAATTTTCTATAAAAATTAAATAATTACTAAATTTTCTATAAAAATTACCATTTTTGTTTATTGCCAAAAATATCATTTAATAAGCTTAGGGTACATGGTAATTGAATAATTTAACCCTCATTGTGAAGGTTATTGAATAAACTTTTAGGCGATATAAGACTTTAATTGATACGTTCGCTATCACCGAGAGTATAAACCATTAAACGTGAAAAAGGGCAGTGGCTCGAGTTATTTGCTCCGAAGTATATTTTGAAAATTATAACATGCCATACCTACTTCGGGCTCCAAGAGCACCGATGTCACTACATAACAGTTTGAGACTCTTACAAATGATGAGTTTAATAAATTTTCGACTTTATGTCATCATCTTGCATTGGCCAATATTGTTCTGACTGTCAAAAGCTTATCGCTTTGCAAGGTTTGGCTTACCTATTCTATTTTATTAGCCTCAATAGGTTATTGTGTCGTTAAAGTGCATAGAAGTAATATAAATATTTATATAAAAAAACTCATGACAATTATTTATTTCGAGGTTGAAACTATTTGATAGTAAACAGTTTAGGATTGGCTAAACTCATTGTTACATCTCTTGTGTATAAATATCGTCCTGTCATCGGCGTCATCCCTCGATTCAACTTGCTCTCCAAAGATGATTTAAAAAACATTTGATATCACTTAATAAATAATCAGTGTATTTTATGATAGATTTTATAACGAAGTACTTAAACAATATTTGCACGGTCCTACTCCTTATACGAGACATGGTTTTTAGAAATTAGACAAAATTAAATAGCCTATTCTTTCTCTTTTTCTAGCCCGATGACAAACGAATAGAAGAAGATGTAGACGGTGAACCAATCCGACCAATAGTGACGTCACACGTAGCAGTACCCTCGCAGAAGGACATAGAGGAAGCCTTGCTGCGACGTAAGAAACAAGAGCTCCTAGAGAAGTACGGGTGTATGGACGTAAAGACGGAGCCGAGCTGACAATCTAGAAAATAATAAACAAGTTTTTTACTAAAAAATTGGTATTATTTCCATCAATTTACTTCTCGCACTTAAGCATCATGCATATAATCCCCGAAGAGTTAGGCAGAGGGGCACTTGTAGTTTACCCACATTTCGCCAGTCTTATTTATAAGTCCCATGTAAAAGGGGGCAAGCCTATTTCCATCTATAGTGCACGAATCCAGAAGTCGGACTGCTACTGAGAAATTCTAGTTAGGAAAACTCAACTAACGCTTTGCCCGATCCGGGACCGAACCAAAAACCTCATGATCAGCAGTAGCACCAACGATTATTGACCAACAAAGGCTTCTCGTGCACGCGGCTACACACAGCTATACATTTTCAGTTTAAGCTGATATTGCATTCTACAGAAATCCTATACAATGTGAGATCAGGTTATACTGGAAATGTTTAGCATGATGTGTAGCCGTGTGTACATTGTTGATATATTATGAAAATGACGCGATCGACGGATGTTTTGGAGGAAAATAAGAAAGGTTTACTTTTCAAATTACTTTATTTTCGAATTGTACGTTATCTAAGCAAAATATACACGATATTGGTGACATGTCTGTCTATTCACTGGCTCCAAACCACATTGCAATTAACAACAAATTTGACTCTGTAATAGGCCTAACTACATAAGTATGTAAAAATTAAGATTCCAAAATGAAATATTGCACGATCTGTTATAAAGTCGGATGAACTGAAGCCTCATTCAAGAATAAATACTGATTCAAATAACTCGTAAGATCACATTGCCTCAACTATTTTAAAGACGATGGACATCCGACTACACTTATTTCAATAGGAATGTATAAACTTAACATTATCGTAAGCTCTCAGATAACTAATTTAATTAACATCTAACACAAGTCCTGAAACCCAAGGGAATAAAATAAAATAAAATATCTCACTTCACCATTGATTAGATTCCACGTACCAGTGACCCGTTTTGCGTTTATTGATTTTAATTGCGCGACTTTTCTTTGTTTTACCTTGTAAATTGTTATCATAAGAATTGGATTTATGCGACTAACGGTACTCACAAGAAGTATCCGAATTCAGCGCCGTATATATAACAGAAGCGTTCATAATATGAAAAAATACAAGAATATAATCATCGCAATACAGTTCAGGATTTGCAAAGCGTAGCGTTTTAAACGGCTCTTTTTTCCTGAACACTTTCCCATATAACTACATTATAAAGTAGTAGTAACATAATAAAGCGAAATTGCAAAGAAGCTGAATTTCTACTCTCCCACACATGGACATAGCATATTTATTTAATTCATAACTTCGAGTCAAAGAATAACTTTCTTAACCATAATAAACTGTAACTTTGATTTTTCATTTCATACACTAGCTCTCGTGATATTTAATATCTAAAATACATTTTGTTCTATATTATGTATGTACGTGAATGTACTAAATACGATACTAAAGACTATTAAGTAACGTCCACAAATTATTATTTTGTTGTTGAACAATTTTATAAAATAATCGTTTATAAATGCCGCGGGATAATTGAGAAAACAGACTGGCTTTTTTCAAAGTTCCGATATTAGCTTGTATTATTATGAAAACCGTTCTTAGTTTCTAATTGCACGTTCCTTTCCAAATATCTGAGATATTCGAAAAAAAGCAGACTTTTCCAATCATCCTATGACATCGACGAACGCAATTCATATTATTCATATATTTATAAACTGAGCTCAACAAACTTAATATACAATTATTAATTATTGAGTAATGTACGTTGTACTGATGCTAGCACATCAAGCTACTAACTAAAATGTCAATTTTTGTCTATTGCTCTTGAATCTTATGCATTTGTAATAAACTATAAGGAAATTTGACAAATTGGAGTAGCTTGATTTTCTGGCCTCTGCACAATGTTTTAAGAAGCTCTGACCGAGTCGTTGTTTTTGCGTCCTATACAGGCCGGTTACTTAGCGACGGTACATCGAACGGTCCGTTCACGGCGGCAAGGCCGTGAACGGGCCGTTAGCAATACTTGACAGAGTGAGACAATTCTTTACAAGGTGGCACGAGATCGTCGCACATGAGTTCTGTATATGATTCACACCCAGCATTGAAATTTATCCTGTTTGATTTTTTCTGATGTTTTTTTTTTACTTAAGAGCTATGAAAAAAACATCCTTCCTATCTAAATCTCTAAATCTAGACCTATAATGTTTTTTTTCTTAAAAAGGAAATAAGTAAGTCACTTCTTCTTTCATTAACAATCATAGGTTTGGACAGCAATTAAGATTTTATATAGTTTAAATTAAAAACATCAGATAAAACTTGGAAATTAGGAAAAACCGAAGAAAGTTTTCAATGCAGGGGGATCCAGAATGATGTAGAGAACTAATGGTGTCCGTATGTCTCTTCCACCGTCTGTGTTTTATGCGCTAGAGAGAATACGAGCAATTGCTAAACAGCCGCCTGCAATTACAATGAGCGCCATCACTAAGTAAAAGGCCTAGTAAATTATAAGTTTAACTCTATTCATTGCATGGGTTACTAATTTACTATTGCTACGGTACAACGAAATGCAATCGGAAGACAAAACATTGACTAAACGAACTAACGTTTTATAAATGGCATTGTATGGAAATAGGTTCTCGTCATCACATTATGATGTTTGGTACTGCTCGTTTTAAAATTGAATTGAATTAAAGAATTATTTGTTTCTTAGTCTCAAAACAGCGTAAGTTGTCGTGTTTACAACACTGCGTAAGAATAACTTCATTGAAAAATTGACCGGTTTGATTAATTTACGCAATAAAATTTTCATCAATACGAGTCATTTAAAGATCTACTAAGAAGCCTTTATTAATTGGGGCTACATCCAAACATCAATATAAGATGTATATCCACAAAGTTAACATTTGATTTAATAAACTATTTAAGAATTTATCACAATTCTAACTTATACTTACTTAGCGATTTCCCGTATCCTAGCGGTAAGACAAATTCGCGATATAAGCGTTTAGATTCTTATATTTCCAATTTGTTTTATGAATACACGCCGTTAGCAGGGTCTATCTAAGTAAATATATTTTACTATAAATATACTGGAGCGGAGTAATGAACAGATGGAGTGTTTACGTGCGTGCCCGCGTCTGCGATCGCGCCAATTATTAGATTACGGAGGAATATGCGTCTTAAGTCTCCATTTGGTTGACTACTCCGGTGTTTACTATATGGTAATGTTTAGCTGCACCGTAACAATTAAGAAAACAAGTTCTGTTGTTTGGCGTCATTTTCGAAGTCGCTCCACGCGTTATTCAGTTCCATGAAGATCATTTTCGCCATGTTCTCGTTGGAGGTGCCCATTTGCTGTAAACAAAATGAGAGATGTAGATAAATAAATGGCAGTGACGATCTTTTACAATAAGCTAGTTGACTAACAATGATTGTATTGCGTGGCGTGACGTGACTTAAAACATATTTTTTTATAATCATTTTAAATATTATATAAATATTAATAATCTTTAACTTAGTCCTTTCATTTATAATTAGAACTAAAAATCAAGAAATTTGTTATTAGTGGACACAAGCCTATTTTGCTGTTTATCAATGAATAGTAGAATCTGACGATTAAGCTCATTCGCGTACGATTGGCTTATCTGGGAGCAATCCATGGCGTCTATTTTTTGTTTCTATTGCTGACGATAAAGGTAGTCAAATAGTCTAAAAAAGTGTTTACCTTATCAGGATGTACAGCGAGGCACGCTTTCCTATAGTTGCGCTTGACATCGGCGGGCGTGACGAGCTGGGACATGTCGCAGCGCGTCCAGCGACAGTCCTCCCACACCACGGTGTGTAGCGAGCAGAGAAGTGCGCGGATGTTCGCCTTTTTACCCTCCGTCTGTGTAATAATAATAATTTATTAGGCATCAACAAAGTAAGCAACATTTGGAACTTTATAATAATCGACAGAGGTGGCTTTAAATTGATATTGATCATTGACCCCCATGCTAGGAAAATCCTGTGTTACAGGGGCCAACCGATCGCACATTGTGGAAATACCAAAAGTGATTTGCCAGTAGAGTAGTCGTAAACAATCAATTCACGTAAATTATTACAAACTTAGTGCTATTTTAGAATGACAAAGTAAAACAATTTTATTTAAAAAAGTAAGGATAAAAAAAGGACTACAAATCTGCTTGTGTGTTTATGAAGGTGTGTGTTAATATGGATGTGTGTGTGTGTGTGTGTGTGCGTGTAAGTGAGTGTGCGTGTGTGTAAATGTGTGTCAGTGTATGTCGTTGTGTGAGTGGTTGTGATAGATACCACGGGTTTGTATAGAGAAGCTTAATCTGGTTAAATTTATTAAGTATTGAGTAATTCTTCTGTGTCGTCATAGTTTAGTCTGAATAGGTAGGCTTTTAATTTGACTTTTTATTGGAATAAGTTCAGATGATGTATGTTTAGTTTTTTATGCAATTTGTTGTAAATCAACGCACTTAAATAGGAGTTATGTCGTCGTGCAAAAGTGGTGTTAGTGTATATATTATTTGGGCATACTGGTTTTGGTCTCCTACGAGTAGAGTGGTAGCTGAATGGAACGAGCGTGTGCTTTAATGCAAAGAAAAATGTGAGTATATTATGGCTTCAATTTAGTGAGGTACTTATGTGTTTCCGTTCTAAAATAAGTAGTACATTTTAGTTTTTTATGGTTATCCCTGGTTTCTTCTATAAGGTCTGTTCTTTAAAGAGCTATTAAAACAACCGCCGCAAAATTTGACATTAGGTTGACTGATCAAAAACTATCAGTCTTTTTAGAAAACAACATTAGACACGTGGTTGTTTTGAGAATAAAATCCATCCAAATAAATCAATAATAAACTTTAATTACATAACTATAGCACTGCTGAAGTTACTATTATTTTGCTGTAATCATGCGTTATACGTACTATTTATATATGTAGTAACTTACCCATTCATTAACTTTTAGTTTTTCCGGGTCGACGCCATCTCGGACCATTTCTTCTTTCCTCATTGCGTTCATAGTCTTCGGGCCGGAGTCTTTCTTGGCCGCGAACTCGTAACCTTGACTACCGAGCAGATCGCCAAACACGTCCATCGGCTTCCGAGGCTTGTCATCTGCAGGAGTCTTGGCTGGCTCGAAGTGAGACCTACTGGAAATTAATAATTAAGTAGGTGATAAAATCCTCTTGCATAGATATAAAAATAAAATAAAAATAATAATGTTTATTGCATCAACTGATATCTGATATTTATCAGGTTTTTCGTGTATTTTCGCCTAAATGATGATGATATCTGAAATATACGTTACAGTATGCACGTGAGCTTCATAGAGATGGCAGCAGTACTCCAGTCTGTTTTCCGTCAAGTGAAATAAATGATTGCGGTTCTTAACTAACGTACCAATGGAAGTTTAGATGATATTCTGTACTTTCCGATCTAAAATATCGGAAAGTATAGGATGTTATCTAAACTAAGAGGTAGAGAAAGGTAGAGGAGTATCTCATAGTGTACTCATATTTCGCTAAATATGTTTAAGTTCCATGTAATAAAAGCTATTGGTTATTGGCATTAGCCGGACGTAATTCCAGTGCTAGTTGCTATTGAGAAATTTCTAATGAATAGTCCTGATAACACCACTTGAGTAACAAAATCTTTTTTTAATCAGAAATGTTAGTAGTAAGTTAAGCAAAAAAAACTTACTTATAATCGGGCTGGTGTGCAGGCGTATGCGGTTGATGCGCGGGCGTGTGCGCGGGCGAGGCGCGCGGCGTGGCGCCCCGACTGGTGCCCGCCAGCGCGCCCAGCTCCGCGAACGGGTCCTTGCGCGCCGCGCCTGCCGCCGGCTGAGCGCGCTCCAACGGGACACTTTGCGACCGACCTGCTAGAATAGACGATTCATAGGACTAAATTGTCAACGGTGTGTATAATTTTTCCCTCAAAAGAACATGTCAGACATTAACTCCATAGTTTATTTATTTATTTAATGGTTCACCAAAAAATATTAAAACAGAGTGTAAGCTGAAGTAAAATGCAATAATGTAAGTGCAACAATCACCTAGATGTCCCACATGCATGAAGAAGTTTTACATAATTCTGTGAATAATGATTGGACTTTAAAATATACAGCTTTGAGTTTGTTTTATTGTTTCTTTTGAGAGTATTGAAAGTGAAAACACGTCTAATTAAAAAAACATTAAGCTTGTTAACGTGTAAGTCTTTTTTAAACCTGCTTACAAACAAGGTGAAAAAGTCAAAACTTCACAAAGTTGAATTAAGTGGACTTCCCTTTTATAATTCATGAAAACGTACACATTCGAAATTCTTGGACAACCTGTAGAATAATCCTAGCTTCTATTTGACGCCTGTGAAATATCTAACCAATTGCCTACTAAAAAAACCTTGCAAATAACTCGCAAACACAAATAACACCAGTCCGGCTAACATTTTAACATATTACAATATTCACCTTCTTCCTGAATCAACTGTTGCGGTGTAAGAACCGGTTCAATTTTCGGCAGCGGATCGTTGAGGCCGAAAGGATCGAAGTTCAGAGGGTCGCTAGAGTTTACGTTGGGCTTCGGCTCGGCTGGCTCCGTCGGAGGAGCCGGCAGTTCGCCGAATATGGACTCCGTTGCGAATGTCTACAGTCAATAAATACAGAGTTAGTTTCTTGACCAACATATGTACCACCAAATTTTAATAAATCATTTAACGCATACCAAACTACGAAAGGTATAAGGTAAATGTTAGTGGAAACGCCGGGAGAGGATGCCCTAGAAGGACATACACAGACCTTATTGGTGAGGTTCTTCACAAAGAACAGGTGCGTAGTACTCGCAACCGGCGCGTGTGTATGACAATGACAACATGTATAAATGTAAACGTAGATTATATGCGCTCTGTAGTTTCTGCAGTTCTCCCTTGGGGGTAGCAAGGGAAAAAGGCCCGAGTTTATGTATGTATGTCTAATAAATAGAATTTATATAAATAAAAATAGCTCATTAAATGACAAAACAAAAATAACTTTGAAGGTCGAAAATATTAAAATGTGGTTCAAAAACCGTAAATTATTTTCAAAACCCACCTGAGCTTTCTCCCCCTTATTCCCAGTAAGGAATTCTCCGAATCCGTCATCAGTCTGCTTCTCCATCATTCCGAAGAAATCAAAAGAATCTTCATTCTTCAGTTTCTTCTCTGCCTTAGGTTCACGTGGTGGAGCTTCCCCGGAGCTTAGGTTCAGGTTTAAGAAATCTGCTGTGTTGTCCGACAGAGGGACAGGTTCGGGGTGAGGGTGAGTGGTGGGAGGGGCGGGGCGCTGCGGCGGGACGGGGGAGGGGGGCGCGGGCCTTGATGCGGGGGGCGCGGGACGAGACGGCCGCGACGGACGAATCGGCTCCGGCTCTCTGACTGGATAGTCGGCTGTTACTGTGGGTATACATACGACCTTCAGACATCGTTTAATAGGCAGTTTCTGAAGCATCACATACTGGTTGGTTTTGTCTATGCTTTACTACAATACGACCCACCCAGTATGTAACACCTTTATTCTGTTGCGCATTCTGCCTACTACCAACC
The DNA here is from genome assembly GCA_921972225.1 of Euplexia lucipara. Lineage (NCBI taxonomy): Eukaryota > Metazoa > Arthropoda > Insecta > Lepidoptera > Noctuidae > Euplexia > Euplexia lucipara. The sequence goes on along the minus strand of OV179144.1, from coordinate 7,477,338 downwards.
ATCACTGCTCTGCGTGTTCAGAACATAGGCTTTGCAGAAACGGTATTAAAGTAGAACATAGTGAACAAAACGCCATGTTTAATTCCTTTTTCTCAATAGCGGAGGCGCAGACGCCAGCACATCAAGTTACCCCAATGTGTCAAAATTTCCCAATTGAATATGAACCTTATTCTGTTTGCCATAAAGTTGAAAAACGATCGAAGAAATTTGACACATTGGGGTAACTTGACGTGCTGGCGTCTGTACACGCAAAACTTATGACGCTGGTGTACGCACTTGCTGTATATCCTAACTCTAAAAGAGTCATGAAAACAGGCATGCATTAAAACATTTATGACTAATGAATACGACTAGTAAACGTTAAACGGTGAAAATAACCAATAAATAAACCGTGCCTTACGTAAAAACCGATAAAGTTATTGTGCACGCTGAGATATGAGCGTGGTATGAACAAAATTTTAATGAACACAGAAAAATAAAGATATTATTTTAAGGAGTTATAAAATATAGGAAAATCATTCAATAAGTATGTCTGACTAATGGTAGGTTGGATTTGTTAAAAACATAATATGTTTGGCGTTCCCACAGAAGAACGTAACACTCCGTTCTTCTACATTATTATATGAATTGAATGACGTACGCGCACACCTATCCTTATGTCAAACCGTATTTACATTTAAGCATGCGTGCGCGCATTCCAGGTTTATTCTGAATTTAAGGTTCGGCTGAATGAATGATTTGCACTACAACACTACAACATACTTGTCTTTGAAACTGCGGCGGGATTGTTGCGGAGATTAGCTGCGTAAATAGATAATATACATGTACACAGATATATTAATAGGTAAACAGATTTAAATATAATAATATAATCTAGGACTTATTGTATAAATACCAATCCTATCAATATCCAATCAACTTAGATTATCTAGGAATAGTTTATTAGCTAAAAAAACTCCAGAACGTTCCAAGATACGTAATCATGGCATTTTAAACTCTATTGTCTTTACAAAAGAGATCATAAACCAATAAGAAAACTTACCGAAATTATCAATAGTCTCGTCTCTCTCCAGGTTAGTAGAGAACAGTACATCTGGCGTCCGAATGGGGAAGGAATGGTCTTCCTCCCAGAGATCCGAGCGCGGCTTGCGACGCTCACCGTTCTGTACCACGAGGCTGATCACTGCATTCGTGTTGTTTGAAAAGTGGTCGTTCACGGGAAGGGACTCGTCTATGCCGTCGATTTCGGATCTGTCAGGAATAAAGACTTCAGAGTAAATGCCATGCGCTAGAGAAGTCAGCACAGGAAGCTGCAAGAATGCAGTCTTTACAAGCTTAGTAACGTAACGAAAGTTTGGCGGAACTACACCGCCAACGTCGACTTATGTTTATGCAAAAAAATATCTTTAGATGGTACAAATAAAAAAAGAATTTTGAGAATCGATTCACAAATGGGGGAGAAATCAGGTAACATACATAAAAAAACATTGCAACTACTATAAACTATTTTTTTTTTTTATAACATCACGCCGCCTGGTAATCCCCTGGTAGTACACCCACATTTCGCCAGTCATGTTTAAGTCGCCCCATTGCCACCAATCGGGCACAAATGCTACTGAGAAATTCTAGATGGAAAAACTCAATAACACTTTGCCTGATCCAGGGATCGAACTACTCGGGACCTCAAGCTCAGCAGTAGCCCTTGCGACCACTAGACCAACGACGGCGAACTATTAAAATAAATAACAGTTAATATTACCTATTAAACTTGATGTGATGCTGGTCTAGTGACAGGTATCCCGTGTGGAAGTGCAGAGACAGTACGGCCACGGAGTGCACGCGGCCCAGCTGCTGGCGCGCGTGGTACACGCACACGGCCACGTCGCCTACCACAGTGCAGTCCAGTGGGAGGGTTACCTGGGAACAAATAATAATAATAAAGAGTGCTACTTTTCTTCAAGCCAGTGTATGTACAGAGGCCAGCACATCAAGTTACCCCAATATGTCAAATTTTATCAATAGTTTTGCAACTTTATTGCAAATAGAATAAGGTTTATATTCAATTGAGAAAATTTGACAGTTTGGGGTAGGTTAATGTGCTGGCGTCTGTACTTATAGGTCCTATACAAAATGGCGTAACAGGAGCGTTGGGTTAGATTGAACGTGGTTATAATACAAAGACAAAGACTCTTCTCATAAAGAGTAGGCACGAGTATTGATCACGGCGCTTGCTCGAGGCAGATTGGCGATTTAAACCTTTTATTAATTATACGTCCAGGTTTCCTCATGACGTTTTCTTTCACCAATGTCAAGGATATCTAAGATACACTTACTTAAAAGTAAAACTGAACTCAATCATTTTAACTAGGCTATTTGAAAGGCACTTTTGAACATTAAACTTACAAACTTAGATAGTAAACACGTTTACATACCAGCTTGAAGATACAATGTAACTGTTCTTGGTTGCTAAGATAAAACCGGGTTTTATGGGCATTCATATTGTTATATAATGCCAATAAACACAAAGGTTGAACATAGGCAATGACATAAGGACCTGTGCCATTTCTGAGATGCTAAACATTCTGTAATAAAATCACCACATCCTAACACCACAGTGAAAAATGTATGTGAGTGTGTGGTGGGGCCACACACTCACATACATTTTTCACCGTGGTTTTGTTAGTTTTGAATGTACTCAACATTGTTCTGTTTTGTAAGGGAAGGCCCGAGACAGCCCCAACACAAGTACTGTTGCAACTTAGTGGGAGACTTAATATTTGAGAAAACAATTTTTTTTTAGTTCTCTCTTTGCGCCAGTCAGAAAATGATGCCAAATGATTTTATGTGATAAAAGTGAACCAAATGGAATTATTTCACTGTAAAGTAATTAACAATACTCACTTTCCCCTCAGCCATGCTGTAGAGATGCAACCTATCATAATCTTGCATCGTGGACAGCAGCAGTCTGTCTTCATTGTATATTTCTATGTAGGGTCGGCAACCATCCCGTGCCTTAGTGAAGAGTGGTACTGGCTGAATGGTCAGAGATACTAAAGTCACTGGCCGGAAATGAGGGAGTATTGGTTCTGGTCTGAAACAAAAGAAATGACAGAAGATTTATCTTTCAAACATATTTCTTATATTTCAAATACATCTCTTCTCAGGTGGGTCATATAACATTAATAGGAGATAGGGGGAGAAATTTTAATGATTTTGTATGTAATTTTAAACCAAATTCTGGTTATGCACCAGATACTAGCCCTACGACAGATCTTTAAAATACAAAATTAATCAATAATTTTCACAGAAACCAGAAGGTCAGTTAACTATTTAAACACAGCTTATAAACACAGCATAAATAAAAAAAGTAAAATGTTACAATCCATTTAAAAAAAAATATTTCTAGGCTCAGCGCAACGCGATATTTACTGGTAAACAATTATCAATCTTTCACTGCATAAAATAGGGTTAAAAATAAATAATCGTCTATTAGTCCGAGAGCATCATTCCGACAAAAGTACGCGGTTTAATTTAATTATTTATTTATTAAAACTTTATGCACTTGTATAAACTCTGTACTATGCGTTTAAAATGAGGTACAAAGGCGGACTTCAGCCTTAGGCAGATTCTATCAGTCTACCTTAAGGTGGTGAAGAGATGGAACAAGGTAGGTAATTCTGAATTTATTTTGAAAGACGAAACGGTAATATTGATTTGGCAAGGAAAAACGCCCTTTACTACGCTTCGACAATGTGCCGGCCATATGAACCATTTTATGTTGTACGAGTTTTTCAAAATTAAAAGTATTTATTCAAATTAAGCTGAGAATCAGCACTTCTGGAACGTCCAAAAAATACATGAGACAGTCCCCCAATACGCCTACCCTTCACCACTTTTCAAGTGTTTTTGCTGGGAAGAAGTGACGTAACAAACTCCCCATCAACATGTCTGTCTGATTGAAATAAAATATTACCTAATAATATTAGAGAGATAGTAGAGGTATCGCAGCTGGCTGGGCGGCATGTTGATGGGCGTGCGCTTCACGGCGAACATCTGCAGCGCGTCCTCCGGCACCGTCACCAGCTTCGCGTACAGCAGCAGGCCGCACACCAACATGCACGACATTTGTTTGCCGTCCTGCAAGAGAAGAAAGTTGTTTGAAAACCTTCCTTGTAATCATAGCTTAACTAAGAGATAAATTCGCATACGGAACAGAGTTAATTATGAGTAGGTAGCAGTATAACAAAGTTTTTTGAAAATACAAACACTGACATTAACATGCTTTTAAACGACTTCAAGAGTCGTTTAAAAGCATGCACTTTTGGACTTCAAATATTTTTTATCTGCTCTGCATATTACTGATTCTATTACTGATCGAAGGCTCTGCGGGTCGACCCGCCAACCGTTTGAAATTATTACATACATAAACTCACGCCTTTTTCCTGTGGGGGTATTAGCGGACTACAGAAAGCTATCTCATCTTTTGCTTCAATTACGTTCATACATGTAGCCACACACACCCTGAATGCTAATACTACGCATTGAAGAACCTCACCAAGATCTGTGTGTCCTTCTAGGCCAAAAAATATTACCTACATACAAACGTACAGACGCCAGCACATCAACCTACCCCTAAATGTCATGTGTCAAATTTCTTTGATAGGTTTTCAACTTTAATACTAGCACAATAAGGTTCATGTTCAATTGGGAAAATTTGAGTTTGGGATAACTTGATGTGCTGGTGTCTGTACATGACTGCATTTTTATTTTTATTTTTCTTTTGGAGATCTACAGATAGATATTATGAATGATTTTGATAGTTCTCATTGGTGGTGTTTACCTCGAAATATATCGGAAACTTGACACTTCGGTTATTTACTTTACAAGACACCTTCCCATTTATGTAAACTCCATTCATTGTGTAATGAGTCTAATGGTTTGAGAAATAAAGTTGATTTTCAACTGTTGCCATCTCGCAAACACACCTGGCACGTAATAACAGCGGCCTGCCTCTCATCCTTCCCGAGGTACTGGTACATGTGCTGCAGTAGCGCGTAGGTCGGCGCCAGCAGCGGCGCGCGGTGCGCCGGCGTGGGCCACAGCGTGCGGCTCGCGTCCGTCACGGGCACGTGGCGCGGGAAGGTCAGGCGACAGCCGCGGCACGCGTTGTAGATGCTGTACTTGCCGCCAGGGTGACGACTTTCTAAGTACGCCTGGAAAATGTTGCGCTATTAGAATATGACAAAAAAACTTAGCGTTCCGACTATGATATATCAATACAAAACAAAATCTTACCCGAACATCGTCAATGTGGTTGGTTTTGTAAGCGCTTTCTAAGCCCTCTGACGGGTAAGGCATCACTATCACACGACTAGTTATGTAACTAATATCCAAATCTGTTCTAGCTATAGACCTGAAAGGAAAACAAAGGTTTTAGTTATTTTTTAAGTCTTTGAACGCCACGTCGGTCGCCACGTTGACCGCGAACAATTAAATTTCTATTGTGTCTGGTAGTTGGCAGTCAACGTGTTAAATAGATTACGAGACACTATTCAATGAGCTATCGCATTTATGTCAGCACGCGTAGCATGACCACCGTAGGAACGGATTTTGTCTACAGAAGAATCGATGGTCAGAGTATCGTCTTGGGGGCACTATGAAAAAAATACGTTTTTTTTTTGACTGGAATACCTTAATGGATGTCCCCCGCCCCGGGGAGGGCGGAAGGGTCTGTCAGACTCTTACTGACTAAAAACCACCCCGTGTTCCTTCTCACACCTGTGCCGGGGGTCACGGGAACAGAAGATACTTCCGCGACCCCCGACTGGTGCCAGCCCCGCGGACCTCGCCAAGTCAGCGAGGGGAGTGAGGTGTTGGACTCCCCTCGCGACGTCTAAGAGGGGCGCCCGTGAACACGACGCGCCGCCGCCTCGGGTCCATGTACGTAACTTTGTCGATTTTTCCGTCGACATACCAGTTTTAACGGTAATAGCGTGCTGGTTTAGTAAATGGTCCAAATGCCAAGTTTTCAGAAATTGTGTAAAATTCACGAATTACAAATGATAATGAAGTCAGGATCAGGCATAGGCACCCACGCCATACATATGTTTACTTACTGTTGCACAGTTTGCATAACCTTCGAAGAGGTGTCCTTCAAATTCTTTAGGAAGCTTCCAGCGCCTCCTTTGATAGAAGAGAACAATCCCCCGGAGTTAGCAGGCGTCGGCGGTAACGGCGGCTGGTAGTGCGGAGCGGCCGGCGGGCGCGCCGGCGGCGGCGGACGGCTCGGCTCCGGCGGCCGGGGAGCACTCGGCACCTCCTGACTCACTGCAGACGGCTCTTTACCGGCTAAAAGAATAAAAAAAAGTTACTCCACAGACAATTTAGGTAAAGCAAAAGTTAATTTGGCGCGTTTTTGTGTATATTAGTGAAAAGTTCTTAAATTGAACTCTGATTGTTGAAGAGAAGTTTATTTTTCTAGTACATACTTATTATAATGTGTTTGAATTTGTATGTGTTACAAATTAGCATCCTAATTACGGTTGCATGGCTCAATAGGAATTCTATTAATAAGATTGCAATCAGTGTATCTACAGATTGATTATTTAGCGATGGCACTTGAGATGGAGCGTGTTTGGCCTGTCAATGCTTTCTTTATTACTCGCAGCAATCATACAGCGACTTCTCACTCTATCATCCCTTTCAACTCCTTGATCATGAGTGCCATCACAAAATAATTGATAATAATATCGTTCGTATGTTAGCGTAGGCATTCTCAAGTACTTGTGTTAACATTTACTAAAGTGTTTTAACATTACAAGGTTCTTGGTTACATTACAAAAACAACATTATAGAGTACTAGATATTTATTTCTAACATTAAATATCTTACATGTTTACACTTAAACGGCTAAATAGTAACAAAAATATTGCTCGTTTAAACACTATCTCTTTTAAATTAACTATTCGAATATAATATAAAACAAATCAGTATTGTTTCAAAAAATCACATGTGCATTCAAATATATCAAAAAGTTTAAAGAATAAAATATTCAAAATCAGCGAATATAATGAAAAATGTTTAACATCACAACAATATACTCTTTTATCAACAAAATATTGTTGAACACTTTTACAAAAGTATGTAAAAATAATCAATTTTACTTACCTATTGGTAATAGTGCCTAAAGTCACTGTTTACGTCACCATTTTGGCGCATTTTGACCAAAACATTGCAAAGTTGGTTGGTTACCAAGGATAGAGGAAGATCAATATTTGTATCACTTAACAAGATAATGATTTTAAATCTCTTAGCTGAACAAAAAACAAACTCAAAATCTATTATTTCGACTGAGCGCATATGAAAATATTTTATTTCTCGGTAAAATACGAGCTCTTTATGACCTTCATAGAATATAATATCCTCTAGTTGGTATAGCCTCAGTTTTAATATTTGTTTAAAAGACGTAAAATGCGTCAACATGGCTTAGTTCACAGAAACCGCAATAATAATACTTTTATTAAATATTCTAAGGAGTACTTGAAACTAGACAAGACTTGGATATTTATAATAGAAAACTATTTTAAAATATTTTCTTTGAACCAGTAAATTCTATGCTTTAGTGAGCAAAATACTAACATTTTTTTAAGTGTAAACTTGATCTAATAAATTCAAGTTAAGAATAATTATATTTTTTTTTCATAAGTTGGGGCAAATGCTTATTTATTTTCTTAATTGTAATGGAATATGTCTGAATATAAATTAAAAGCACCTTATAAAACATAATGTTTTCACTGAATCGTATGTAGCCGAAGGCAAAAGTTTAGCCTGTGTATACTAACTGAAACCATTATTTCTGAAGCACTTATTCATCATATGCTTTTTCATATTCTCCACTGATAAAATCATATTTTCACAGCGCAGTTTGATTTGGTTATTATTATTAACTTTATTTATTCCTCGATTAATCTGATACTAGTGGTTATTTTTAGTAATAACACCGAATCACTCAATAAATCAGATGCTGGCAATATTGAAGCTTTGAAATAATTTACACAGATCTAAGTATAGGCAAAATATAGCCAAAAAAATCGAATTAACCAAACTGTTTGGCCAACTGCTTCGATTGTAATTTTTGGAATAGAATTAACATGTCAAGTGCAAATAAAAATGCACTTCACCTTAATCAGATTATAATAAGTACCATATCGTAATACTGTACGTAGGTACTGCTTATAATATAACAAAAATCTTAAACTCGTAATTACATAACAATTATGGTAACTAATTAATACTATCGACCGATTTCACTTTTGTACCTTTTCATGGAATGAGGATATATAGTTGGAAGATTCCCTTATTTTATAGTAGTGAAGCAACAGTTACAATAAACGAGAAATAAACAATTTATTAGTCTTTTTTAGGCTATAACATACAAAGATATTTGTATTGGAAAAAGTAGAACTATACTAAAATCTAAGTATAGGACGGACCTACAATATCTATAGCCTTGGGTTTATTTAAATATACAAAGAGAATTGTAATATTATTGTCATCGTTATAACGGTTCTTTAAGTTCTTTACAAATACGTTTGGCAGACAGAGAACACTGCTCAAAAATATGATAACTGCTCAGTTTGTCAAAACTAGGTACAAATTAATTTTGTCGTCAAAAACCATCGAATTAAAAAAAAAAACAAATTATTGGTACATCGCTGCCAAACATAAACAACATCGAGTGGTTTATAAGATAGAATATTCTAAAAGCAATAACAACATTATTAAATATAGTTAAACATTAATAAATAAAAACAATGAATACTCATCATTGCGAGCATATCCAATGGTTCTAGCAAGCGTCAATGTGTGATGGGTGTCCGATGCAAGGGTTCATGCTAGCGCAGCGGGTCATTTAAACGAGAAAACTATTGGGCATCCGAAAAAGTTGAAAACACCTAAAATGAAAAAGAAAACGTGATATGTATAGCATACACATTAGTCTACAAGAGAGAAGTCCCACGCCTCGATCATCTACCGGTCATAAATTTTACTATTAAAGAATCGCAAAGCTGGCGAGTGAGCGCTAGCTATCTTACACCATTGTAAGTACCTACATAATCTGATATAAACGTGTCAATAGATTGATTAAATTGTAAACACTTCACAGCAGTTGTGGTATTGATTTCAACATGCTATCTTTATTTGCTACTTGATAATATCAAATGGTTTATTAGAAGCATGTAGACGGCAATAGCGACGCAGCGCGTTCACTATAAAACAAAATAAAATAAAAGTACTTATTTAATTGTTTTCGAGAAATAAAAGAGGCGAGGGACTTCTGAAACTATACAAACAGGTACATGCAATGTGTTATGACCATTCAAAAGAAATAAAATATAAGCACTGAGTCTTCGTTTAACATGCATGGCAGATTCCATCCATTAATTAACATTGTTATAAAAAGTAATATTTGAAGTATTTCTTGTTCATGCCTCTTCGTTATTAGTTTATTTTCATCTATATTTTTTATTAATATCGCATACCATCGGGCCAACTTTATAATTTGTTTACGGTACCTAAACCGTTATCAATAGCTAAAGATTAGATAAACGTACCTAACAAATATATTTAATGGTGAGTAAGAAAAAACTTTACTATACAGTGTTAGTAGAAGAAATAAGTGTTCAATATATAGTAAAAAAGATTACTTAATATGACCATGAAAAAGTGCTTGACAATACTACTTTGAAGTATAAAAATATGTTCCATTTTGTATGGTATGTCCCTGTAATATTTTGTACATGTTTCAGTTTGTATTTTGACGATAATAATGAATGTGAAATCATGATTAAAACTAACGTATGAATATGTTTACTAGCATGTTCCAACCCGAGAAAGAGCAGACACGTGACAAATTACAATCAAAATTCAAATGGAACAAAACTAATCAATATAAGAACAAGTAGATACTAACTGATAAGGATAACCATCAGATTGGAACAAAATCTAAACGAAATATAAATAGAGAAACCACCCAAGAAGTAGGTATATTTACCTACTAATATGAAGCCATATACAAGATGTTTATTAGTTTATTTCTCAGTAGGTACGACTCGTGTCTTACACCGTATGACCCAGCCAAGCGAGTAAATCAAGCTCAACTACACTCCGCATTCAATTAGGACACTCCTACGCATCACACATTGCTAGGACTCTGTATAAACGAGCCATCATGTTATTAATGTAAAGAGATTTCAATAGACTTACACTTAAGATATCTTAGGACATTGTTTGAACGGAATATCGCGAGGAAAATTATGTACCTAGTTTAGAAATTGTAGCTGTTGAACAAACGAAGGCCTGTGTTCGCGACGAGTAAATTGGGATAATTTATATGAGTGCAACTGTTATGTTCAGTCATTGGTGTGGATACAGATACTTAAATAAGTGCGAAAGTTTGAATGTCGGTCAGTCTGTTTGTGATGTTTCCACTGCTAAACAGTCGAATGGATTTTGCGTAATTTAGCATTTATCAATTTAGCAGGAGTTGGTCACAAGGTCCTTTTTATCGCGCCAGATTTAACATTTTTGTGCGGTGTAGACTAATCACTTAAGTGTTTGGCTTAATAGGTCTTAGTGACTAGATAATATGGTCGAAAATGGAGGAGTCAATAGATATTTACTCGCTATGTCCTAGTTCAACAGTAAATTACGCCGCAAAGCAACATATGCGCATATGAAACGGTCGTCACACCACTTATTTATGGTTTATCGTCTACGAGCCTTTTCTAATTACTCTACGAGCCTCGGCTATACGGATTACCTATATCTACTGTAAGACACCTGATAGAAGAATAGATGAGTTAGTCAAATGATTCTTAGTAATTTATACATAGCGAATATTAGTAAGTTGTTATTAGAACTGTACAACCGTGCCTACTACTGTGCAGCCAGTACATCTACAGTGCGTACCATCGTGTTAGTTGTAAGCGAACGTGAATCTGATCAGTAACACAGAGCAACTGTTACAAATACATAATACCCACATGTGTCCACAGACGGAGCGCCCAACCACTGAATTCACTTTCAATATCTGTGCCACTCAAAATGCGTTAGAAATAAAATCAAACGACGGCTGTGAAGAATATACTCATTTATTTATCTATATTAAGCTCCCACATGACTAAATAAAAATATGCACAACAGAAATAATGATTCAATGACATAAATGTAAGACATAGTGTTCATAGAAACACTAACTTTTGTGATACCAACTAATGACATAAGTATGCACGTTAAACATCATATATTCTATAATATCATATAAATCTACTCTAATTCAATACTTGTACCTCAGTTTAACATATCATTTCCTTATATTGTCTGGAAAGTTTGGACTGTTCCATGATTTTGATCATAGTGTTTGATTGCATCAACACAAATATAATAGGATGTGATAACAAGCAGTGTAATAGAATACACCGATCTAATAATACACTAGTTATATACACACAAATAACTTAAAATATAAGAGCCAAAATATGATCTACGTGACAATTGCGCGCAGGTGCCGAGACCACCAAGCCACCATTACCGTTAAATGCCAACACGATGAGCCGCGGCGCTACCGCAACCAATGTTAGTTCACATATACTCTCAAACGTGTTATTAAAAGCCAATATATATAATATACTAATTAATATCCAGATTTAGTACTGTACATTTGTCTTTATACCACTGGATTTTAGTTGAATATTAAGTATTAGACTTTATAGAAAAATAATGTACCTAATAATATTATAGTAAGGGGTTTAGACATTGGTGCGAAATTGTATATATAGCCCAATACAAGGAATGTATAGACAGTTTAATAATATTACACCTAAAATATAGTAAAGATTCTAACTAGCGACAAGTACCCTATCTAGCTATAAAAGGTATGCATTTCATAAATGCACACTGACTTTTTGGTAATAAGATTATTCAAGAAGAATGTTAGAAGAATTTGCGACAAGTGTATTCAATTTTGTCTGGTATCTTGTTTTATAATTTTAGTGACCATTGTATTACTCTGTCACTGTGATATCTTTCAAGTCTTCTTTCGTAATCAGACTTAAATATCAAATTAAAGCTATATTAACTTTCACTGTTCATGAAACTTCATGGCTAATATTGCACATGTAAATGCAGTTTGAGCCTCTTCCATACAAAAAGAAAAACTCAAAAATAATCAAAATATGTCTAACTTTACCAACTTCATGTTAACGCATCTCAGCATTGAAGCAACATAAATAATCAATTTTGATTCAAGTCAAATAAATGCTATACTACCTTATTTCATTCAGAGAACAATTTATTCAACATTGCCTTACCTTTGGTGATGTTCAATTTTTGGTGATAATCAACATTGGAATGTAATTAAATCTCACATTTCATATAATAACCTTTCTAAGGAACTCAAAATAAATATATGGAAAAATAAAAAATTTGAGTGTAAAAAGTCAAAAAATACTTGACCGTTTTTAGCTCGAGTATTTAATGCAACAGAACAGAACGATGGTCCGTAGGGGATGGATTAGTGAAACGCGCGCTCGCAACTCAATGTAAACGTTTAAGCGACTCTGTCTCGAATTTATCACAAAATGTTGAACGTGCCGCGCCACGACATTTCTCTTAGGATATGGTAGTGTAATATTTACTTGACTTCTTATTACCTGGCGAGCTAGTGGCCACAGATTGTTCAACTTTTTTACGCTCAAATTTGAGTGGTTGCTTGAGATTGACATTATTGGACTCCGCTATCGCCGCCAATCGCTCCAGCACACTACTTATTGTCAAGCGCTCTTCGGGGTTCACTGATAGGCAACCACCTGAGAACAACACACATCACAATCATTTATTTTAATTCATAGACAAAACATAACACCAAAAGAAGTCTTTCTACTTACTTATGACTTCATGAAAACATTTATAGCGTTGATCATTGGGGTTAAGATTATAGTTTCCATTTAGAATTGCCAGTTTAGCGGAATCTTCAAATGGATGTTGCATATAGCACAGTGTGTAGAGAATGCATCCCAGTGCCCAAACATCGACACTGTGGTCAATTTTGCGATTGTCCCAAGTATCTAACATTTCTGGTGCTCTGTACATAGGAGTGGTGAATTGGGCCAGCTGGAAATGAAAACACAAGAGGTGGTGTTGTTATTTTTGTTCAGAAAGTAATAGGGGGAAAAAGAGATAAGTATGAAAACACACAGTCTTATTTAAAGAAAACAAAAGGCAACTTACGGTTTCCTCTAACATATTTCTTTGATTTGCACTCCAGGAAGGATTCGGCGTATAAATATCTGTAGTAGCTGAACCGAAATCACATAATTTTATTGTACCTACAAAAATCAAACAAGTCAATTAGAACACCACACACTATTTAATATAACAGTGATCACAAATCTTCCAGAGGTATCATGCTGTTATTACATAATACAAAAAAATTTTACCTTCATTAGATATTAAGAAATTTTCTAGTTTGAGATCACGATGTGCTATTGGGGGCACTTGTGCGTGCATGTGCTGCACAGCTCGGCATGTCTGGTAGAACACCCTAAGTATGGTGGGAAGAGGGAAAGCTGTCCCTCTGTTCTGCAGAGCTTCCATCAAGCTTCCCCCACTGCACAAGTCCGTCAACAACAAATACTCTCCCATTCCATGTGATGTCTTCGCCTTATCAATAAAAGATGCTGCTATATATTTGATTACATTAGGGTGACCTGATAATTTTTTTAATATGCTAATTTCTTGTATAATGTTTTTGTTTGCCTGTTCATCAGCTGCCATTAGCCTTTTCAAGGCATATTCTGTGCCAGTGGATACGTCTTGAGCAACAAACACAAAAGCAAAACCACCTGAAATAGAAAGGACTTAATAGGAATATTGTCCATAGACCAATTCTTATGGTTTTTAATCAATTTCCTGTTAACAGTTTCCTGCATCCAGATAAAATATTTTTACTGCATTCATTAACAGAAGATATTGATATTTCCTGTACAATTTCCTAGTTTATTGTGCACATGGGAAAATATTGAGAAGTTAACAATAGGTTAGGGGTCAAAGCATGGTTTTAGGGAATTTTATTGCCAATAAGAACTAAGTGAAGATATTGAGATTTTTTTTATAGGAGACATGTCATGTTCAAGTACCTACAAATATTTTTTATTTCAAGCAGCAACCTTTAAAAAAATCACCCATCACTTAGTCCAACAAGGACAGCAGTCTTATTAGAATATAAGTGAATTTGTGTAACATCTGTTCCCAAATTAATCTAATACAAGGCACCTCTTTCAAGAATTTACCAACAGCAAGCATAGTTTAACAATATATCTCTTCAATAGAATACGGCGAGGATGTGTCAACTAAACACAGTCAACACTTAGTACTTATATGAAAGATAATACTATGGTTACTGGAATTATATCTGCTGATAAACCAATCAATTTTTTCATTCAGTTCTTTTTATTGGTATGAATCAGAGCTTCAACCTAATTTATATGACCTTAAAACATGCAAGATTGATGAGAGTGAAATACTCAAACTTAAAACACTGTTGGCTTAGCTCTAAATAATCAGTCAAAGTAATGAGAGCATGTCATTTAGTTGGTACACTATTTTTTCAGAATTTTAACAGGAAAAAATATTATCATAACAATGTTAAAGTCAACATAATTTGAAGGTTCATTCACTTTATTGCAGCTAAATTAGCTTGAGTGTCATATCGGATATGCTCATCATAACGAGCCCAAACATTTGTCGGACAATGTACCCTTACGCCCCCAATTTCTATGACGTTAATACTTGTACTGCACCAATCTACATGACAAACGACAGCACCAATCTAAAGTTTATCATTTACTCACGCAGAGCATGAAATAGTTATTACAATTTAATATTGACTTACCTTCTGCGATCACCTTTTTAACTCTCAATTTCATATTTCCTATTTCAACAAACTGACCAACAAAATCATTATCACTGCCACCGTTTGCGCCTCCAGAGCTAAAATAGCCTATGGCTGATTTAAAGACGCTCATTTTGGAATCTAATTTTGTAATTTTTCTATTTAAATTAAGAAGAAAACTGTGTTTTATCAGCACCCTATGCCCAGATCCATTTTACAATGGCACATAATGGCAGAAAAAAAAGAATAGGCAGATTTGTTGGCAAATGGCAGGACGAGTACAATGTTGCCAAAAAAAGCTAGTCATTATAAATGAGCAATTTATGTTTATAAATATTATTATTAAAAGATCTTTGAATAAAAAAAAATATTCCATATCTTTTGTCTCTGAATAACAATTGTTTATTTTAATGCTGTACTTGTTTAAAATTAAAAGTACAAAAAAATGCTCATGAAGCTTCCGAACTCATCGAATAAAATTTTACTGCAGGGGCATTTAAAAGCAAATATAGCAACACCAGTTCGGCAGAGACAAACCCATTTTTTTTTACAATCCGATTTAGAGTTGCGACCTTAACACTATGGCAACTTGAGACATATCGATAAATATTTTTGAATTTTAACTCGACTAACAGACAACAGTTGACAGCAATGAATTTTGACATTTCATATTGATAATCTACTTTAAGCCTAAGCAGTCTGTGGTAACGTTAAAAAAAGTATTCGGAAGGAAAGCAAAGCAAACTTTATCGAACTGTGCTGATTTTATTATTTGTTATTGGTATATCCTTCCTTTGCAGTTTCATAAATCATCCAAATTCCAAGTAAGAACACAACGGACTGATGTTTGTCAATCCTGTGTGAAAATAATAAACATGGGATTTGAAATCAAAAGATTTCAAGGTGACGTTGATGAAGAACTCATTTGTCCTATTTGTTCAGGGGTTCTAGAGGACCCACTTCAGGTTTGTCTCCATTTTCAGTATTGTTTCTTACGAGAACGAGTGTGAAATGTGTGCTGTTATGAATGGGTGTGTTTGTGTACGTAGGCCCCTGCTTGCGAGCACGCGTTTTGTCGTGCTTGTATAACGGAGTGGATCAGCCGCCAGCCCACCTGCCCTGTGGACCGACAGGCCGTCACCGCCAGCCAGCTCAGACCTGTTCCCAGAATACTACGCAACTTACTATCAAGGTGATTATTTCATAAGAATGTCATGGTTTCTTATTGGTTTGTAGGTCACACATTGTGATTGTTTTGCAAGGGCTTATATAATAAATATCATGAGTTTAATAGCAATTGTGTTGTAATAATCTGATAATGGATTCTGTAAAATTGATTGGATCATGTTTTGAGTAACAGTATTACTAATATTTATGTATCAAAACCTTTTTTAATAATTCAATATAATTTTATTATTGTTGGTAGAGATGTTTACTACACAATATTTTAATTCATAAAGTAACTTGAACACTTGAGTCATAAAGACAGTTATTATAATCTACAATATTATAAAAATGGAAGATTTGATTCTTTGGTTGTTTGCATTGAATAGGCTCTGAAACTACTGGACATAGGCTACTTATTATCCCTGTATTTTTACGGGAACGGGGACTAGGCGGGTGAAACCGCAAGACGACTGCTAGCTGAATAATAAGTTACAATATGAAAGCATGTTTACTTTACAGACTTTGCACAAGCTGTGACAATGCGCCACATGGGTGCAACGCTGTACTGAAACTGGATTCTCTGGCATCCCATTTAGTTGAATGTATGTATAAGTCATCTATATGTAAATCTTGAAGCAACTAGAATCATTATCTTAATTTATTAAATTAGTTAAACTCCGAGAGGACACCGGTGTCCAAGCTGTCATTGTCGTTATATTGTGTCTCTAATTGACACAATTGAAATGTTAACTTGTAAGTAGGTATAATGTTCAAATAATACTTCAATAGACACATACACAGAAGTGGTGTGTCTCTATCTAGTAAAAAAACATTCTTTAAAATGTTATGGCTATTTTCATTCAAGTAGAATAGCCTGAAAGTAAATTAATAGTTTTAAGAATTTTGTTTAAGTATTTGCTCTTTAAACCAAACCCTACAAACCTAAAAACAAACTATTAAAAATTAAACTGTACCTATATGCCAAGTATCATAATACCAACCCTGAAACAGCTTTACAATAAAAGAGTTTTGCTAAAACTAAACAAGAGTACCTACTAAATGTGTCAGTAGAATATCATAATTGATGGCTGATCTAATCATCTACACATTATAAGATTGTAAATGATTAGATAACATAACACATTAGTTAATTACAAAATCTGTTACATTATTTACAGGTGAATACAACCCTAAAAGGCCAATGCCATGTGAAGCGGGCTGCGGACTTGTGATACCAAAAGATGAACTGGCCGAACACAATTGTGTCCGTGAACTACGAGCACTCATTGCAACGCACCAGGGAAAGTTGAACGACTATGAACAGGAATTGGCTGAACAGAGACTTGTGATAAATGAACATAAACGAGAACTGGCATTGTTGAAAGTATGTTGTGTATGTGTAATTTTTTTTATATTTTCATATTCTTGGCTCCCATACTTAGATCTTTGATTGTTTAATAGTAGGCAGGAGCCTGACAAGTCTGACAAGTTTTACCAATGGTTGATCGGAAAAGTCAGCCAAAGTATGTTAAATGCTGGATAGCTTAATTTGCTAAAACACGGAAGGACACTGGTGTCCGCCTGTCATTAAATAAATAATAAAATTGTTTATTGTTTCAACATTAAATAAATAATAAAATTGTTTATTGTTTCAAAATCATAAAGTCGTGGTTACACTGTGTAACAGCAATATTATTGTAATAACAGAACATTTGTCAGCTGTTTTGTCATGACAATAACTTTGTTTGGTATAATAAATGATATTAAATACTAGACTACCAATTGCTTGGCTTGCTTTATTAGTTTTCAAATTTAATAAGCAGACAATATTATTGATTTGCTCTACATATTGCAGTTGATAATCAGGAGCATGAGGTTTAAATTACAATGACCAATGTAGTCATAGTTTTTAGAAACTTAATTTGAATAAACTGTAACCAAACTGTCGCTAGATCTGCCTAGCCTTTATTACCTACTGTTTTGCGATCAGCTTCCAGTCTAATTTGATAAAAGAGCTGCCTAGGAGAGTTCCACAACCTAGTCACTAGGCAACACAACACCCCATGGTTAGACTAGTTGTCATACTTTCAGAGTTCTGACTACTCATAGCAACTAACAAAGATATACAAATAACCACTAAGGCCTTAGTTCCATCAGCCCATCAGCTTAACATGCTTACTGAAGCATGGAGGGGAATGAAATTACTTACACCCATCCAAGAACCAACCTCGGCAAGCATAGTTATATAGCCACAAGCCTCTCTGTGACTGTAACTGACTAATAATTTATTTAAACTATTTGTCCCAGGAATTCATGCGGGCCATGCGTCTATCGAACCCCTCAATGCGCGCGCTTGCTGACCAAATGGAGCGAGAGGAAGTAGTGCGCTGGGCCAACTCACTAACACGCGCGAGAGTCACTCGCTGGGGCGGCATGATCTCCACACCTGATGATGTTCTACAGGTAAATAAAAAACTAAATAAAAAAATAATCTAGGTAAATTATAATCTAGCTTTATTACTTTTGAACCACAGCAACAGTAATACCTGAATAGTCTAACTGGGCATGATTGGCGCAATGGCTGAACGGTCAGCGGCTGTTTTGCGTGTCGCGGGTTCGATTCCCGTATGGTACAAGTATTTGTCTGGCTTACAGGTAGTTGTTCCAGGTCTTACTGTTTGTGTAAGTGAGTTTATATGCCAATGAACTTCCTAGTGAGAGGCAATGTCAAAAGAAATGTACAAATCGAATAGAGTACTTACCCATTATTGAACACCAAAAAACTTTTAAATAGTAACTTTTAGACCTACATAGTTGGCCTTATTGCTAAGAGTAATTTCTTACAGACATTCCTTTTAATAGACTTCATAGAGAAGGAGTGTGTGGTTGTTTGTGATGGGATGAATTGTATTGAGCTTTGTTATAATAACACAGTATAGAATAAAGCGTTTATTCTATTTGTGTGAGATGGTATAAGCCTGTAGCTTATACAATCTTACACACATTATATTATGAATATTTAAATAAGCACAATGTGCGTCCAATTTTATAACAACTGTGAAGTGCGCTACGCAATGCACAGTGAACCTTCCCTCAACCCCGCTGTCGCAGAAATTTGTTACAGCACATTCGCCTCCTGTTCCGACCCTCTATGATGTTTATGTCGAACTTTACGTAATAGTTTGTTTTTTTTTTTTATTTTTTCAGATGATGATCAAGCGAAGTTTATCAGAATCTGGCTGCCCACCTCACATAATAGATGACCTTATGGAAAATTGCCACGAACGAAGATGGCCGCCCGGCCTTTCCTCGCTCGAAACCAGACAAAACAATAGGAGGCATGTGTTGTAATTCTGTTTTACTGTAAATAATATTTACCTTTTAAATAAACATAGAGGAAAGTAACTATAGTAGGCGCCACAAAAGTTGACCTAAAATGGCGGTCGTTGCTATGGTTACGCGCAGCCCCCCCTGGCATGCGCTATACCGCATCTCGTTTAAGACCCGAAAATCTGTTACTAATAAATCTGTTATTGAAGGGCATAGTTAAACTTACGTACTGCGATCTGTCCTAAAATGACCCTTTGATTTAAAAGTACATATATTTGTCGAAGATTAAGTTTAGCCTAACTTTACGGGGGGTGTAATAACCCTTCGGTAAATACACGTGAAGAGCGAGACAAAAGCCGACTGAGGTTTTTAAAATAACATCGTTTCTGCGATTGCATTGATTTGGGATAATATATAAATATTTGTAAACGGCATTATGCAATAAATATTCATGAAATAAGTTAATCACTTCTCTAATTTAATTAATATATTCAAAACCATAAAAGTAGAGCAATGTTAGTTGACACAAAATTTCTTACCAATCGCGACTTCTCAAGATATCTAAGTCAGGCTAAGAATAGTATATTATTGTTTACAGATTATATGAAAAATACGTGTGCAAAAGAGTGCCAGGCAAGCAAGCAGTACTCGTCCTACATTGTGACAACACGCACGTAGACGAGCATATGATGGTGGAGCCCGGCCTTGTGATGATCTTCGCGCACGGCATCGAGTAGCACAGGAGCTGACGCTGCCGGTGTTCAAGTGCCGCTGCATGCGATGTGCGGCCGTCGTGTGACCTGGATGCGGAGGCATTGGGCACTTACTACTATTAGAATTTATCAGTAATGAGTAGAGCCTGTGAAGGATTAGATAGTATAATTCACTGTGCTTTAGTAGAGATATGAACAGGGTAAACTAAAGTTCTGTCTACTTACGATTGTCCTATAAGGGCACGGCGTGAAGGCAATGTATGTACAATTTTATTCGTCCGTCCACTCAGTGCCTCCGCAGACTACACGTATTGTCAGGGTCGCCACACTCGAAGGAAAACACGCGCGGCAATGAGGAGCCGACCTGGATCTCTGAGCGACCACGACAATCTTTGCCAATATGAACCATAGTTCTAGAATACAATTAAAAAAAAAAACCACCACTGAAAAATCATGTGGTCAGCCATAAATACTGCATTGGCATTTTTGAAAAAAGGAAATTAGTTTGGCAACTGTAAGACCAATGATTATTGTACAATAATATACAAATCATACTTGATAATGAGTGTTGAGATATTTTGGGATATGAAGTATGTGAGTTTCTAGTTTAGATAACATTGGATTGAAGACATTCCGGATAGAAATGAAACAAAAAACATTAACTTTTGATTTTATTTTATGTTGATTCAATGTTATGAAATTCAAAATTTAAGTATTAATTAAATGTAGTTTTTTTTATAAGTATTTTTTTAAATGTTGAATTAGTGATTGAATGCTGTGTTATGTTTAAAAAAATAGTGTGTCATTGTTTTTATATGGAACCTTTGCCTTGTGCTGTGTACATACTGATCCATTAAAACAAAGGTTTTGTATCATTTGGTATCTCCGTGTAGATGTTTACTTTAGTATCAGAACTTACAAAACAAAAATACTTTAAACAGTAACCTTCTGTGGTTGAGTGTGTCACTAGCATTATTAGCAAGCAGCTTGATTTTATTGTATTATTCCTACTTTAACTTCATAATTTCTATTTCCTGTATTTTTATAATTGGTAACCTATGTTATGTATTTAGCTCAATTCTAAAATAAATATACCTAATGATCACTAATTGAAGAAACTCCATCTTTTATTTTTTTTTCACCTTATAATTGAACATAAAAAAACATAATAATAGGGTACAATATGCATGTATTTTTTTTACATTTTTAATTCACTGTTTACAACGTTTTAACAAAGTAAAAAAATATAAACATATTCAAAAATTGCTGTAATGAAGCTTAAAAAAGTATTTGAAATACAGAATAAATTTGAGCTGTTTAAGGCGATTATCACACTGCCCCGCATCACGCTGCTTGTTGCGTGTCTCTCAACTGAATTGAACGCGCGTGGATGCATTTTCTGTGTGTTGGACTGTGCGTGTTTTCTATACAATCGGAGATACTAACAAACAACGTTAAAACACGCATTCACGCGCTACGCTGCGTGATGCGTGGCAGTGTGTTAAACGCCTTAACGCTGCCATTTTCGCGCGCCATTTCGATTACGTCATTTACTATGATACTATTACTATGGGTGTTCTTCTAACCATTTCACCATGAAAAAAGCTCAAAAGAGCAGATTAAGAAAAGCAGATTACCGGTATTGCTTGTACCCGAATACAATAAACATTATCAGATTGTGCTTTTACAAAACCACTTTCAGTAATTTTTCTTATTTTTTTTTTATAACCCCACTATGAAGCTAAAATTAGACTTGAACATTAAATTAGTTCACAACACACACGGCAATAATTATGTTTTCCAATAAAAGTCCATTCCAATACTGAATTTCATACTTACACATTGTATGTTTTGTAGGCGTTGAGTTGTTGTCGTAGTATTTGACGTCAAGTTTCGTTATAACCTGTTGTAACTAATGGTGATGCGTTTCACAAATTTGAATTTCCCGCGCTTAATTCACACTTTTATTTTTAATTTTAAATAATTATGACGCTATTAAAAAGTAAAATAATAATTTAGTTCATATTTTCTGCCATAAAAGATTCGGAAAAAAATATTCGAACCATATTTAAATTACATGCATATTCCCTATTCTTCATTTGTGCTCATGTGCTGTGGTGGCATTCCATTCCAACCCTTCTGCCAATGTCTGTCTGACGTGAATTGGAAAAGTACAGCTTGGCAAAAAAGAGTGTGGAATAAATGAGGTCGCTAGTATCGCGCATGTGGCCACCCTGAATAGTACGACTTAACAGGTTTGATACTTGTTATTTTTCCCAAAGCTAAGTGGGTGGTTCTGTCTGTCGGATGCTACGCAAACACCATGGAAGGCTTCAATGTCCAGTATTAACACTATTAATAGTGGGCAAATATGTATAACAACATGTAAAAATGTATACGTAGCATAAGAAGTATGTAAGAATGCATATGCATATGCTACGATTCTTACATACTTCTTTTGCTTCGTACGCGATCTCTAGTTTCTGCCTACCAGCGTGGGAAAGAGGCGTGAGTTAATATACCTATGTATGTTATAGTGGGCACTGAAGCCTTGCACGAAAGTGATGCGTTAGGTATACACAGACAGATAATAGTCATGCCCTCGAGAGAAGTCTAACCGTAAGATTGTTAGGAATTAACGATAATAGTTTGTTTACAGGGATAAGATAATGAAAGAACACATTTTTTTTAGTTTTATTTTAATACCATAAATTTAATCAGACGAATCGAACACACTACCATCAAATATTCGGATCCCGGAAAAACTCAAATGTTGGCTAGAGCTTCCTGCAACTTCTGAAACACTAGTATTTTCTAATTCTGATAAATCACTGCTACTGTCATCTGTGAGATTTATTATTGTCATGATATTATTTTTCTATTTTCATTACAATATCCTTGCATGATATTTTCCAATCTTAATAATGTTTGCAAATGCTTTTTCAGCAGCCACCTTTAAAAACAAAAAATAATCATAAACAATGGTTCTAACATGGCATTTAGATATGTATAAACTAGGCTACATACCTTTACATCAATGGATCCAACACTGATTGAAGCAATTTAATGTTTTGCAATGCCCCATATTAATTCAATTAGATTCACGTCACAATGATAAGGTGGTAACTTTCTTCAAGCTACCTTTGAAGTTTTGCCGGTGTTTAAAAATATCTTATTTTTTACCTTCCATTTACTGTGTTGACAGATTTACCTAAAACAAAAAGATACGGTACCTACTTTATTATTAATTACCTATTCTTTATCTTCAAGTATCAAATATGCGTATACGAGGCTATTTAAACTACAAAACATAACCTTAAATTTCAATTTCTGTAAACAAGACAAATAGCTACTTAAATCTGTATATCAACAAAACTACGCATTGAATACATTTAGAAAAACTTATTTAATGTACAATGATTTAAATAGGGTAGATAAATACCTGTCCTAGCGGCAGTTCTTCGATAAACATTCCCGATATCGGACAAGACTTGTCCTGCTTCAGATTTGGCCAAACACCACAAAAAGACGAGGTAAATCACTGCTCTGATACAACTACGAATGGTTTTATAAACTTTTAATCGTTAATTTTGCAACGAAACTTAATAATTTTGTTAAAACTATGAAAAACGACGAGGATTTACGCACTTTTGACACATGATGTACTAGCACTAGACAAATAAATCAATGTTGCCACAATCATCCACTTTTAGTTTCAACTGTTACCGCGTCAGACTCTTTTTTGCCAAGCTGTAAACTTGTTCAATCAGTATTACTACTATTACTAGTCTGTGATTCCCCAGTAGTTACATACTCTGTAGCCGTCCATTTAAAACGTCAAGCAGCAAGCAGCTGTCAAATATTTTTGTTTGTCATCTTCAACACAAACTTTCCGAAGTTATTGTGAATTAAAACCGCAAAAATGTCTGCAATGGAAGTAACAGAGAGTGGGAACGATTGTTCCAACGATTTGTGTGAGTAGTAAAGTATCGCAGGGTGTGATAAAAAGCGTGGAAATGCCCGATAACCTAGCCTGTCTCCACCGGCTGTTTGTCAGCATTTATTCAGATTTTTTAATTATTTTCAGTGCTTCTGGATCGCGTGTTTTTGCGTCTAGGTAACGCGGACAGCGATGAACAGCTCGAGAGCTGCCTGAGTAGGTTCCTTCCGCCTGTGATATTGAAGTTGTCATCATCACATGAACAGGTCTGGGTTGCTTTATTTACATAAAATCTTAATGACTGGATGAGTCTCTACATGGCCTTAGCTGTTATTTGTGCAAATAATCCAGTTTACATAGCTTCAATCAATACACCGTAAGGTGTTAGTTTCTAGTTCAGAATCCCACCATGCTAAAATGTTTTAAGTTCTAACCAACAAGTTACTACAATATTATAATGAAGTTTCATTCTTCATTGTTCTCTAAAATCAATGTTTTCTACTGCAGATCATTACCATGCTAACTAAAATGTATTATAGAATTCTACAAATATTTTGATGTAATATAACACACTGTATCTTTTTTAGGTACGTACTAAGGTGATGGAGCTGCTTGTGCATGTAAACAAGAGAGTGAAGTGCCGTGCTGGTGTGCAGCTGCCCGTGCAGACTCTGTTGCAGCTGTACAAGGAGCCCACTTCCAACAGCTTTATTATAGTAAGTATGACTATCATTTTATAAAGATTTGTTATTCAAAACAGCCTTTGTTTGGCTTAGTACTTTTTTTTTTTAAGTTTTGGCTTCAGTTCAATGACTGTTGAAGGTTTAGTAGTTTGTGCACATTCTTGGATTTTTTTAAATACTTTTAAAACATTTGAAAGAGATTTTGGCATTTTTATAAATCATAAACATGACAAGCAAAAAGAATAATATTATACTGATTTTTGTTTGTAGACATTCAACTCAAAAACAAGTAAAAAAATAATCCACTATTTAAGAACTATATTTTATAGCTACATTTTATTTTCTAAACTATAGTTAAAGTAAGAAAATCACACAGACATAGCTGCAAGCAAAGCACTAGTTATACTGGATGTATATGATTCATAAATCCAAAATTACAAACTGGTTGCAGAAGTTAACGTATGACGAAACAGAAAGTCTTATTACGATTGTCTCCTAAAATAAATAGAACTAATACTGTATTTAATATCCATTGGTTGTTTATTTTATGTTGTTACTGTTAAAGTACTTGCACGACACTCATGTCTGTTGTATACCACTTCATCTTAAAGAACATTGGCTCCTAAAACACAGGCTTTCGGCCTAGTTTAGGAGGCATCAGTTCGCCCCTGTAATGTGACTCTATTGTACAACATTTATTTAATTCTTGTGTACTAATGTATGTTTCTCTGTTTACAAATAAACAATTAATTATTAATTATTATTATTATTATAAAAATACGCCATCAAATATTTGCAACATATCCATCTCTACTACATTTTAATATACAAATTCTTGTGTCACAGTGTTTGTAACGAAATTCCTCTGAAATGGCTTGACCTTTATGAAAATTTGTGTATTTATTAAGTAGGCCTGAGAATAGGATGCAAACTAATAAAAACTAAATACTTAATTGATTCTAACGCGAAACTAAGTTTGTTAGGGCAGCTAGTAGCTATGTTATTATTAAAGCTATAAATATGTTGTTACAGAACTTCACAATCATATACATCACTATGGGTTTCCCAAGACTCCCTCATGAACAACAGCTCAGTTTGGCTCCTTCTCTGTTACAAGCCATTGAGAACAAACCACAAGGACACCAAGATGGGTAAGAATTACATATTCTTCTTAGGCACAATAGAAGTAATAACATAATAACACAACACAATACACTTGTGTCCCTTAGGACACAAGTCAGCTCATTGTATCATGTTCTTATCTGTACCAATATTATAAAGAGGTACAATTTGTTTGTTTGTAAGTTTGTATGTAGCGGGTAATCTTTGGAACTAATGATCCAATTTAAAAAATTATTGCACTGGTAGAAAGCTACACTCTTCCCGGATGACATAGGCTACTTTTTATCCCTGTAATCCCACGGGAACAGGAACTACGCGGGTGAAACCGCGTTACGTCTGCTAGTGAGAAATAAAGATTCTTTTAACCTAAAGGCTCTTAACATGCAGGCATGCAGTTAAAAAAAAGAACAGGTGGAGTGGAGAGTGGTTGGTGATTCAGTCTTTTCTCCTAATGTTTGTTTTTTCAACCTAGCCTTTGAAATATGTATTTTTTATTGTATCTTCTTATATTATGTTTGCCTTTGTTACAGTATATTGATGCTAGTCATGCCACTGCTGGGCAATATCAAGGAAACTGATCTGAATTTAAAGGAGAAGCCAAAAGTGGCCAATTTGATACTCAAGTTTGCTACTGATGTTTTGCTTCTACCATACAGGTAACATTTCTTAATTTATTACAAGTTGTGTTGATATTCTTGTAGAAACAATCCAGTGGAAATTTCTTAGATTTTATGTTGGGTTTTCATCAAATATCTTTGTACATTTAAATAGCTTGTAATATTTCCTGATTCAGAATAAATGGATTTTTTGTTTTGTGTATTTATGCAGTAATTTTTATCAGTGAATTCACTAATTTGTCATGAACTAAAGTTGCGCTGTGTTTGTTTTAGGGCATTACCAAACCCAGGTGAGAGCGAGTTTCAAGTACCGCCTGGAATGAGTATGAAGACCTACAAACGTATTATTGATAAGAATCAGTTGAACCCAAACCAACTCGAAGAGGTATTTTTTTTCTTTCTTTTGAATTATAGTCGGCTGTTATATCCATAATTACCTAGTTGTTGTCTGATGTGTAACTTTCCAATTGTTCCAAACGAGTCACAATGTAACGAACTATAAAAATATGTCCTATCGAGTAACAGTGAAGGCGATAGATGTATATAATAAGTTACCAGATAATTTCAAAGAATTAAGACTTACTCTATTTAAGAAAAAACTTACAGCGTGGCTTGCAGAAAAATGTTTCTATACTTTAAAGGATTTTATGACACATAAAGAAAATTATGTAATTAATTTATGTTGAAATTTAATAATCATACTGACATGGCAAAACAATACTATCCCTTAAAAAAAAAAATCGCTTTCCTTTGTAATCTCGTACAATTACTTAATTTTATACAATCATTTAAATTATTATTTATGAAATATATTTTGACATTAATTAACTAAATTACTAATCTATTTTAATATATTCTTGTTACTTATCGATAGAATTAGTTTAATAGCTGTAACTTTGACATATTTACGCACCATTGTTATGGTAGAATGTGACGGGATAAAAAGTACCCTACCACCACTATGTAACCACATTTCTTGTGAATAAATGATTATGATTATGAACAGTATTACTCGTTGGGAACAATCGGAACTTTTAAGTCTTTATTCCAGTGAACAGCAACATCTGCATATGGGAACTCTTTAGTTTGTTTGGTCAAGTTTCAGTATATGCAATCTTTTAATGCATTTTTTGGAGTAAATTTTTAACTAATATCAAAATATGTTGGTACTATTGTTTCGTTTTTCTATGCACTATATGCTGTTGTGGTTTATAAAAGAGTTATGATCAAATTATTTGTGTTAGATTGAAAGCCACCTCTTCTAGGATTTTTGTTGGTCAAAATTTACAACTTCCATATTTTCAGATGAAGCTGTCTATAGTGAACTTCATAGGCAAGGATATATTCAACATGAACGACACTCTACTGACGTTGATCGTAGCCGCCGCGGACTCAAGGTTCAGTGTTGCTAATCACGCGAACAGTCCACTCATAAGGGTTAACAGGTAATAATATCTTTTGAAACTCTAGAACTTCTTTCGGGACTTCGTTTGCGTGTATATCGTATTTTAACTGGTCCTAGTTGTTAGTGGCCCTGACTGCAATGCTGGAGGTCGTTGGTTCGATTCCAACCTAGGACTCATTTGTTCTGGGTCTGGTTGTAATTTATTATAAATAAATTATGTATGTATTATGGATGTATTTAGAAATATAAGTATGTTTATTAGCTGTTTAGTACCCATAACACAATCTCTGCTTAGTTCGAAATATTAAAAAAAAACAACGCTTTCTAGTCCCAACTAGATGACGTTGTGTGAAAATTGTGTTTTTTTTTAAATTTATTAATCTTTAGATCCAGAGATTACATACAAACTCACAAACTTTACCTCGATTTAATATTAGTAAAGATTTCTACTTTATTTTGTGTTCATGTTACTGAAGCTGGTTATAAATATATCCAACAATACCAACGTTTATTATTCTGTGAGGCGGTAAGGTCCCGTTGGGGTTCTGCAAGGATCTATTCTAGGACCACTAGTTTAAAGCAAGCATACAGATTGACGCCAAACCACTTTAGCTTATCATGTGCTAGATAATGATTAGCTCTGCCATATTTTCTAACCCGTATAAATGGCGCAAGAACCACACGCAACTAGCTCACAAAGAAGTAGTCATCTAGTATTTTATTATATTACAACTTTGTTTCAGTTCGGTCGATTGGTCTCATCTATACTAATATTATAAAGAGGTAAATTTGTTTGTTAGTAAGTTTGTATGTAGGGGGTAATCTTCGGAACTAATGATCCAATTTTAAAAATGATTGCACTGGTAAAAGATGACATAGGCTACTTTTTATCCCTGTAATTCCACGGGAACAGGAACTACGCGGGTGAAACCGCGTGACGTCTGCTAGTTTATTATATTACAACTTTGTTTCAGTTCGGTCGATTGGTCGCAGCCTTCAGTAGTCGCTCCCTTGTACTCCTTATATTTGGGGACTTGGGGTGGCATGAAGGTACCCCCAGATGACCGCAAGGTAAGAAAGTACCATATGACATACATCATACAAAGCTAATGTATTTTCTAAAAGGTAGTGCTATTCTGTTTTTTTTTTATTTTATAGTTACTTAATACGGTACAACACCAATTACACTAAGTAACATAGAGACAATTGCAATTAAAATTACGATAAAAACTAAATCATTAATTAAAAGTAACATGAAGGAGAGTAAGTGTGCCAGGGAGTCTACTGCTCCCTGGTACACCTATACACTCACAGAACACAAGGCATACTAGAATATTTTCTTTACGATTAAATCACCATGTAAAAATGTGAACGAAATGACGCCAAAATGAGTTCATACTAATGCTAAAAATTATGTAAGAAAGCGGTAATGGCCCAATGCTAAGGCGTCAGCCTGGCTATCGAGAGGTGGTGAGTTCTATCCCCACCCATTGCTCTATTGATATGAACCCACTCCAGTCACAAGCATACTTAGCTTACTTGAAAGGGTTCACAAGAATACTAATAATGTGTACCTACATTGTTAGTAAGCTTTTTTATAAAGAAAAAAAAATGACTGCCTCGTTGGTCTAGTAGCAGCAAGCGCTACTGCTGAGCATGAGGTCCTACGTTCGATCCCTGAGTCGACCAAAGCGTTATTGAGTTTGTCTATCCGGAATTTCTTAGTAGCATACAGTAGTCTGTATCCGTGTCCGATTGATGGCAATAGGCTCGCCACCTATTACATGGGACTTAGACATACTGGCAAAATGTAAGTTTACTACAGGTACACCTCTGCCTAACCCTTTAGGGATTACGTGATGTTACGGTTAAAAAAAAAAATTGTGTAATTTTCACAGAATAGGTCAGCAGAGGCATCATTTATTTTTATTTTATTTCTATTTAATAGGTCCCTGCTTGCACCAGACTGCGTTTGAAGCTCATACAGTATTTGAACAAGGCATCCGGACCAGCAATCATGTTCCCTCATTGTGTACAGGTATGTTAATTATTACAATCTGTAATGTATGTTAAAACTCTCCATTATACACTTGTTTAATAAGTGGTTAGGTATCCTGTGTTCTAATATTTCAAATCTATTTATCGTCGCTTAAGTTCTAACACCGCGGAAGTCAAAAATGGCAACTTTTCAGGAGAGTAATAAAACCATGCACTATTATATATAGCGATATCAATATATAAATTTTTATGTGAAAAAAAAAACGCTCTAATTGGTTGAAATCCCTGATTCTGATTGGTCTAGAGATGCGTCTTTCAATCATTTATCGAATGACATGCAAAAGTCAAATTGGCCTTTGGCATTTTTTGGACTTCCGCGGTGTTAGAACTTAAGCGACGATATATAAAAATGAAATGACGTTTGTTAGTCTCACTAAAACTCTAAAATGGCTGGACCGATTTGGCTAATTTAGGTCTTGAAATATAAGTGGAAGGCTGAGGAAGGTTTAAACAGTGAAAAAAAGGATGGATTGTGAGGAAAGTACTTAAAATAACTAATTGTAAGTACCCAAACAATCTGTTGCTATCTGTTAAACATCTGTCTTTCGTCCCCCCATCGGTACGGTACAGACCGCTCAAATTAAATAACGAATTTAAATAAGGATTTCGATTCGACAATATTGGGATTATCGCGTAAGTATATTTAAAAAATTTGTTAGTCTCGCCATGACATGGATCCGGACAAAAGGAAATGGACATGGATCAACATATTTTTAGTTGTCAATTTATATCATACGTTCTGAAATTTATTTTCTTACTAAACTAAGAAAGAGGTTTTAAGCTGCATAAAAAAGTCTTATGTTTCAGAAATCAATTTACATAATTAATATTGGCAACAGAGACGAACTTCAATCATACTTCGCAAATAGGTATACAAGGGCTATTTCAAAAAAATAGTTTTTAGTCCCTTTAGATACCAAGAAAATATTCGACACTTATTTTTTTCTTTTTCAAATCGATGGAAAAATGCTTAGATTAAGCGCATTAAAGTTGAGGAGTGGGGGCTTGTAACGTCATTAGCTAGCATAAACTGTACTAGCTAGTGTCGTCATGCGACATTATAACTCGATGTATCGCCGTTATTTTTATGATTAAGTACGTGAAAAAAGAAAAAATACGTGTCGAATATTTTCTTGTAATCTAGATGAGGGACTAAAAATTATTTTTTTTTTCAAATAGTCCATTGTTTGTTACATAGAGCCACGCAGCGCAATAGTTCAGTCAATAATTATGTATGTTACATCTTCCAAAAACAATGCATTTCAGTAAGGTAGTTAGGTTAGGTAGTTAGGTTAGCTATAGGATAGGTATGGTAAGTTAGGTTAGGTTATATATGTTGTCAATCTAATTCTATTTAACAACAAAATGTTTAAATAAGAGCACGTTGAAGACTCGCTAAATAAAAATTAGTAATAGTTATTATTGTTTTTGATCTATTTGTTTCTTGTCATCTTATTAACAGTATGTATATATCTACTCAATATATAAAATTCTCATGTCACTGTGTTTGTAACCAAACTCCTCCGAAACGGCTTAACCAAGTGTTATGAAATTTTGTGTGTATATTCAGTGGGTATGAGAGTACGTCATAAACTATTTTTTTTTTTATAAAAAAAGACGGAACGAAGTTAGATGGGGAAGCCAGTAATTTAATATATTAATCAATTTAAAATTTTACTTTTCCAGGTTGTGTTCTCTTCGCTTTTTGATCCGAATACGAATGGAAGGCTACGGAACCAGGCGCTTGTATTTCTTCTAAACGTAATCAATAGGTAAGTTCTTACGAGTATAACTTAAATGCATAGGTAAATTTACGCTTTATTTACCAATCATTTACATGTTCTTGATAAATATAAAATTGTAACTTCTTGTTAAAGTGGGGACGAGAATCAACTAAGGAAGGTAGCAACGGTGTTCCTTCAAGGTTTATTGAAGCTCATCAGATCTGATGAGCACACTGAACAACAACCTAAGGCCTATATGTGTTTAGGTTTGTATGGTTTTATTGTTTACTTAGCTTTTGTGATTATCTTTGCCTTTTCCCACCTATTTTGGGGTCGGGGATCCGCAACTCCACGTCAAAACTATAAAACTATTATTAATAATTTTATAAATTATGAAAGTAATTATTACTTTGTCAACTTTATTTTGAGGCCATATTGTCAAGATGTTCTGCTCTAAGAACAAACTCCGATATTTTTATCATATACCCACATATTACATATTAATGGTCATGTCATATATGTATAAGAACTATGTAGTCTACTGATTGATATGGTCTGCAGTGACTGCAGTTATCGTGGAAACTATTCTGACGAACAATACCAAAGTTATCACAATTAGGTGTCATTATCTTACAATATCATCTTCAACATACAGGTCGCCTAGCAATGAAGTGCCCGGATACAATCAACAATCAGTTTGCGCTACTAGAAGAGCTCGTTAAGAAGATACCGGATGCTGTGCCCGAGATGAAGACCGCGCTGAGAGACGCATTACTAGAGATGTCTGCCGGCTTCAAGATCAATGCTGAAGGTACGGAGCGAACCGTCATAATATAAATAAATATTCTAAAATTTTCACACAACGCCATCTAGTCCCAAGTTAAGCAGAGCTTGTGTTATGGGACTAGAGTTGTACTAGAGTTTAGTAATAGTATCAATATTACTAGCCTGCTCTGCGGTTTCACCCACTTCTGGGGGTCGTAGAGTGATGTACAGAGATCAGCATATCAAGCTACCCCAATGTGTCAAAAATCGACAATATTTTTTTAACTTTATTGCAAACAGAATAAGGTTCATGTTCAATTGAAAAAAACACAGTTTGATGTGCTGGCGTCTGTACAATGATTTGTAACCTTCCATAAGATTTTTTTTATTTTATTTTATTTGGGAAAAACAAACAATTGTACAGTATGTTTTACAGCAAAGAAATATTAACATTATGTATGTGTAAATGTACAATCAACAACGTTTCCACAGATTACTTGTGCACATTATTAATTAGATGAATAAGTACAAGTACAAGAAATGTGGTATTAATATAAAAAAAAAAAAATTATAATCCGACTGTAAACAAAAAACTATGCATTCGTTTCAATAAAATCAACTACCTAGATGGCAACCAATTTATCAATTATTGTTTTAGTTAAATCAGAAGTGTCAGCCCCAGCGGCCGGGACCTCTCAAGGAGATAAGATGGAAGTGGATGATAGTGCTAAGACCAGTCCTTTCGATGAACCACAGGCGTTAGCTCTCTTCGCTTTATTGGACCAGTGAGTCGATTTGTCTTACAGGTTTACGTTTTTCTACTTATTTTCTTACCAGAGCACCGGTCATACTACGCATTGTTCTTATAAGTTGACAAAACAGTGAAATTTTGTTGATTATGAATGTATTATACACACAAATCAAATCATTTATTTCAGATGTCATAGATCCATAAAAAGATAATTAATCCACAAAAACAAAACCCACACAAGCCACACCATCCACATAAACCTTTCAGAAAAATATGGTCTAAAATTAAATGATGTTGAAAATTGCATGGAAACCTATTGTGTAGTTTAGTAAGAAGATCTTGGCTGGCACACAGATGGGCAGCAAAAGCTATTTTATTATATTTGATGCTATTATCATTTTTAATGTGTTTATTATCAAAAAAAGCCCTTTAAAGTACTATTTTATAATTGTTTGTCGTTTTTTTTACTCTTTGGTGTACAACTAAACATCCTAATTTATTTAAGGTCAGCACAGCATGTCTTCTTTTCAATATTTTATATTTTATTTTTATATTTCTCTATAAGTATAATAAATATAATAAAATATAATGTAATGTTATACTTAATAATAATAATATGATGCTTTTTATTTTATTTGTGATAATGATAATTACTGTTATTTCATTCAACAGTTACATGCACAGCGAAGAGTCAATGATCCGGTACATCGCTATGAGGTACTCGGCGGCCGTATTCCCACAAGACTATGTTCCGTCCAGATATCTTTTGCTACTGGCCAGTGGCGATAGGTAAGAAAATTCATATCTGACTATCCATTGATAAAATGAACATAAACCTTAACATTAGTGTCTTAAAGTACAAAACATTTTGTAGCAGGGTTATTGAGGACACTGGAGGAGCCGCATGATGCGTTTACATCGACATTTATTTCATTATGAGCTTTAAGCAATTCACAATAGGTTATATTATTCCATGTCACAAATTCAAATAAGATATTTTTTTACAACTTTTTCTTTTCTGTAGCCAAGACGACATTTCAAACGAAGCGCTAAAATGCCTCTACGGCACGTCACGCCCGAGCGAAATAGAAGATGCAGTATTCAACGTATCTAAGAAAGAGACAGCAGTAGTCAACATAGACGAGGACGCTTCTAAGAAAGACAAGGACAGAGCACCCGAGAACCAAGAGTTGAAAGTGCCGAAGTTCAACGAAGTAGTGAATTACATATGGGATCAAATGCAGAAAAGGAAGAAGGGGTCAAATGCCAAACATAGGTTCGTGATCGGGAATCAGGTTTTGCAGTTTCATCCAATGACTTATCAGGAGGTGAGTGATAAACTGAAACAATAACGCGATTTTCTTCTTGCGAAACATGAATGATTTGCTTGTATCTTATTCTTACTTCCTCTTCATTAAACTATGTACTTTTATCATGAGGATTTGTTATTGGTACTGTAATATTTATGAACCTAATTGTTTTTGTTCACAAATTGCGTTTATACTGTTTTTGTTTGCCTAAAAAACTTCTACATAACGCGATTTTATTCTTGTGAGACACGGTCATTCATTTGTATCTTAATCTAACGTCCTCTTGGTAAAACTAATGTATCATTAATGAATGAAGATTTATTTTGTTATTGGCACTGTACTATTTAGGAAACTCATTGTTTTTGTACACAAATTGTGTTTATTTTAATTTCTAGTAAAACATTATATAAAAATAAAATAAACTATTTCGTCAGAAAAAAATGTAGAACTAATAATAACACATATAAAGCAACGGCGAGAATCTTCAAAAAAATCCTTTATTTCATTTCTGATTTTACGGACCATATTTGTAACTAATTAAGGATGAAAATCTTTGATTCACGAGCATCTGAGGTTTCGAAACTCACAATTTTGCGGTTTTAGTCTTTATGGTCTTGGTGATTGGGTATAAATTCCAAAGTATAATAATCCATCTTTGTCCCTTAGATCCTCCGCTACATGCGTATGTGTCTGAACCGCGACGCCGACCTGAAGGACTGTTCGAACCACCCGAACGCGACGTCGCCTCTCCTTTCCAAGTACTTCTACGATATTTTGCTGGACACTGAAGTGCTGGAGCGGTATCTTACTATGATAACGTCACTGCTGAA
Organism: Euplexia lucipara; assembly: GCA_921972225.1. Lineage (NCBI taxonomy): Eukaryota > Metazoa > Arthropoda > Insecta > Lepidoptera > Noctuidae > Euplexia > Euplexia lucipara. The sequence continues at coordinate 7,441,970 of OV179144.1, read as the reverse complement.
CGCTAGCCCAGGTACTGGAATCCTATTGAGGTTTTTGAAAGTGAATAGTGTGTGTGACGCATGAGAAAGGGAATTAAATGACGGCTGATTGAGTTGTATGGCAAAAAAACATATGAATGGAATAGCAGACGGAATAGAATAGAATACTCTTTATTGTTCACCAATAAAAACTTATAAATTATAACTTTAAGGGCTACATACGGTGATTCGATAGGCGGTCTTATCGCTAAAAGCGATCTCTTAGAGACAACCTTTGAATGAACTTGATGATGAAGGAGAAAGATGAGACAGGATGATGATGATACAGTATACATGATGGTGTGATAGCTGCAGTGAAAATAGATACATAGATATATCATAAATTACAATATATTCGACGTCTATCGTAATTGTAACATGCTCATTGTTCTTTCGTTACAAAATGTGCATTAAAAATAACCTTAGATAGGCTTTGATGGAAATGTAAGCGAAAACGCCAGGAGGGGACGCCCTACTTGCTAGAAGGACATTTACAGACATTATTGATGATGTTCTTAGGAAAGGTCAAGTGCGTAGTACTAGCAATCGCCGCCGTGGTGTGCGCGTATGACCAGATAATAGGAGTATATAAGGATCACACACACCAGGTGGCCTTCTATAGTTCCTATCTATCTCAATGGGAAGGGCTCTCACCGACCGGTGGACCGACGACTTGGTGAGGACATCCGATGGATTCGAGATGCACAGGACCGCTCGTTGTTACGACACTTGGGGAGGTCTATGTCCAGCAATGACGTCTTTCGGCTGAATGAAATGATGATGATGATGAGCCCCATGGGAAAAAACATAAGTATGTAAGCGACTAACGAAAGGGAGATGTAAGTGGGAACGCCGGGAGAGGACGCCCTAGAAGGACATACATATACCTTATTGGTGAGGTTCTTCAGAAAGGTCAGGTGCGTTATAGTACTCGCAACCGGCGTATGTGTGTGACAACATGTATGAATGTGAACGAAGCAAGGGAAGTATGTAAGAATCGTAGCATATGGCGCTCTGTAGTTTCTGCCTACCCCCATGGGAAAAAGGCGTGAGTTTATGTATGTATGTATGTTGTAGTGAGTGTGGTATTCAAGTAGATATCATATAATTATTATTCTATCTCCAGAAATGATGCCACTATCATGTTTTCTGGACATCGTCGGCTGTGTGCCCGAGAAAATGGCGTCGAAATACACGAGCCTACTACCATTCCTGCGCAATCTTTTCACGACCAGTACCAAGGAAGATATTCGCGACATAGCCTCCGTTATTTACGCTGTAATCACAGTGAATACTAGCGAGAAATCAGCGATAGAAAATGAGATAAAGGAGTTCGTGGTACAGGGGCAGAATAATAAGAGTTTGGAGGCTCAGTGCGGATACTTGTCGGCGTTGTCGAATTTGTGTGAGAGATGTGTCGTGTTGTCGAAGAGGGGAAAGTTTGGTGGGAAAGGGTTTAATCCCGCTAATTGGGAGCCGTTTCAAGATGGGGCTGTTGTTTTGGGTAAGTTATTTAAATATTACTTTACATTTAAGCGTGATCTTAATTATTTAATCCTGTTTATGAAGCAGAGTTTAAGTCGCCTACCTCTCATGCACGAGGTTGTGGTCCAAATCCGGGCAATATTACTTTTTCAATTAAACATACTTTCTTAGTTTATCTTAGACATCATTGACATCGGTGAAGGAAAACAAACAAAATAACCACACAAAAAATAAAAGAAATGGTACTAGGTCCTTAAATAATTATACCACCAACAGACACTTTAATTTTATTTATTTGTATAAATTATTCTGTCGTTAGCATAATTTAATGTCGAATATTCCAGCGAATTTCCTAGCTAGCACACAGACCCTGTTGGTCAGTACATCGTGCTCGTCCATATCGCTGGTCGCGCGCTGCACCGGCCTTCCTCTACCCAACACGTCGACCAAGCAGGACGCAGTGCTTCAAAACGAGAACCCTTTCAATATCAATAAGAGTGACACGAATGTCGATGATGTCGATGTCACTAAGTTCACTGTTGCTGATAGGTATGTAATTCATTTATTATTATTATAAAGTCAGTATTCTTTAACCCGATAACGGGTCTTTTCCGCCCGAGTTGTATACATACGACCAAAACAACCTGTTTGTCCAATTTGATTTCTTGGTTCTACTTTACATTTATGTTCACACAACTAACTCTTCAAAATGTAGGGAACAGCTAATTTTTTTTTTCGCGATATCAGGTTTGTCCATAGTAAAAGTTGATCATAACGATGAGTACAATGACCCCTGAAGAGGACCAGTATGCCTTATTTTTTTTTCTTTTTTAATTTAACCTTATATATTTTCATATATTAAAAAAAAAACAAATCATATTAATATGTAAAAAATAGTGTTTCGCTCGCAGTGAGGGATCTAGAATGAGGAACCTCCTTACAATGCTTACCGTATCCATGACGACTGCCTGCATCAGATTCTTAAATCCAGTTGTTTAGCGAAAGTTTATTTTAATATGTCATTAAGTCCAGTAAGTCCCTTTGAAGTAATCAATCGGTTTTCTTGTTATCTAGGTTGTTTAAGATAGTTGGAAACGCAAAGCTACCGTCAAAGTTAAAAGAGAGGGCGCTGTATACGCTTGGCCTTCTGTGTTGTGGAGAAAGATTGTCCTTTTCCAAGCAAGTTGTTATGGGTTTCCTGCAGATGGCTAAAGATGTAAGTTATTTTAATAACTTAATTGAAGGTACATATTTCGTATATTTTGTGTTTTAAAACGAGACCTATCTCTCTTTGTTTTAGTACTTCACGCCTAAAACTTTTTGGATCTACATGTTCGATATTCAAACAAATGAATGCTGTGTATTGACTTATTTTATTTTTCTTGTTTTTAGAGCAAAGAGTTCGAAATACATTTACAAATAGGCGAGTCATTAGTATTATGTGTTGAAGGAGTAAACTCTAATGAGAGCAGGGATCTATGGACCGAATTGCCTAAAGAGGTATGTTATTTTATATTATGTAAGACATTACTGTTTCAATAGCAGTAAGAACATAGCTTGTACTGGTCAATAATTTAAACTTTATTTTATTTACTGCTTCTATCGCCTAGTTATCGTGACTGCCGAGTGGGAGGACTTGGGTTCGATTCCCAGGTTCTTTTCAGAATTTTCTCAATAGCAGCCTGAACAAATGCGGGTGTTACAAGTTCACCTCTGCTTGATACTGCGGGAAATACAGTCGTGATGATGTTTCATATCATTTTTACTTAACATTAATAAATGATGTCATATCTTAGTTTCCAACTACCTTTTTTCTGTGACGCTGACATGATTGTGTAAACTTATTATGTACAGGGAGCGGCAAAAGTAAGAAATACAGAGGCTCTGAAGGAGAATGATCAGCTATTAGAGTGGTTGTTGAAGGAACTGTTCAAGATTGGGAAACATCCACATCCACATTCAAGACAGGTAATACTTGATGCTAACTGGAACCTCAAAGCACATATTATTCTAAGAAGTTTCGAAATAAATGACAGAAAGAAGAATTTATTCTGCTCAAGCACGCCGGGTTAAAAATTACAGTAAATAAATAAAGAGTTACGTAAAAGTTTTAAACAATTCATGGCTTACCTCTTGACTGCCGCGTTGGTTTTATTAGACCAACAGTCAGTCAGTCAATTCAGTCGCAAGTGCTACAGCTAAGCATGAGGTCCTGGGTTCAATTCTCGGATCGGGCAAAGTGTTATTAAAATTGTCCGATCTAGAACTTCTCAGTAAGAGCCCGGATTCATTGACAATAGGCTCGACCTCCATAACATAAAACTTAAACATAACCAGCTACGTACTACGTTCACCTCTGCCTAAGTCTTCGGGGAATACAAGCGCTTCGTTATGTAATCTAAAACCTGTGGCTGTACTGCATTAAAGCTATTATTGTCCACTAGCAGACGTCCCGCGGTTTCACCCGCGTAGGACCCGTTCCCGTGGCAACACAGGGATAAAAAGTAGCCTATGTGTTTGTTGGTGAGCGTGTGGACTGTATGACTGACGATAGGTATTAAACGAAAACGATGGCGATTATTAAGTAGCTTTAATAATTTAAGTAAAACTATGTAAACCAAATCTACTACGTTGACAGACACACGACAAAGTAAAAGTCACATTTTAAAATTATATAAGAACAAACCATAGAAAAACAAATAATTAAAAAAGGTTTAAAACAAAGCTCCAGCCAGTCGCCAACATTCCGGGCCCCTAGTGGAACACTACACCCTGGTGGCAGCTGGCTGGGGTTCGGCTACTAGTGGTAGGAGCTTACGGACTGGTCGGCGCAAGGTGCCTCCCTTAGTGGCCACGTCTGCGACACGCACCAGCCCGTCAGGTCCTCTAAAAGTTTTGACTACCCTGCCAAGAAGCCAAAGACCCCTTGGCAAGGAGTTGTCCGCGATCAAGACTACGTCGCCTTCGCTAACATTAATGTTTTTCTGGATTCGTCCGCGTGGAATCAACGTTGGTAGGTATTCTGTGAGCCACCTTTTCCAAAAATGATCCGCCAGCCTGAGAACGTGCCTCCAATCACTTTTGCGTAGCAGGTCTTGGTCTGAGAGCTTGACAGGCCACGGAGCCACCGATGAAGAGCCGATGATAAAATGAAAGGGCGTTAAAGCTTCTGGAGCGTCTGGTGAGTTTGTAACGTATGTGAGAGGTCTGGAATTAACTATTGACTCAGCCTCGATAAGCAACGTGTTAAAAACTTCCTCTCGCGGGGCTCTTTCTTTCAATACAACGCGTAGAGCTGTTTTTACTGACCGCACCAACCGTTCCCACGCTCCTCCCATAAAAGGAGAGGCGGGCGGTATGAACCGCCATGATATTTTGCGGTTAGTCGCAAAGTTCTCAACGTCTTCATTGTAGAGCGATGTAAGTTCACGATTCGCGCCGATGAAGTTGGTTCCATTATCGGAAAATATCGTTGACGGAGTACCTCGGCGAGCTATCAAACGTCTGAGGCTCATGATCGCTGAATCTGACGACAGTGATGTGGCTATCTCCAGGTGTATGGCCCTCGTGACTAGGCAGGTGTATAGAGCCACGTACCTTTTCTCCCGTCGTCGACCCACTGACACTTCTACGGGGCCAAAGTAATCTAGGCCCACATGCGTAAAGGGTCGTTTGTGATGGTCGAGGCGTTCTAGTGGTAAACTCCCTGTAGTTGGTGCCAAAAGGCGGCCCTTCTGTTTTCTGCAAGGTAAACATTCCTTGACAACGCTGCGAATAGTAGCTCGTGCTCTTAAAATCCAAAATTGTTGTCGCATTTCGTTAAGCACCATCTCGTGGTTACTATGGCCTGCTTCGCAGTGTTTGTGCATGATAATAAGACGTACGATTCGATGACGACCATCCAAAATGATCGGTGACTTCACACTCTCTCTTACCTCAGGCACAGATTTTATGCGTGAGTCTAATCTTATTAAACCATCCTCGTCAAGAATCGGTGCAAGCGCGGCTATACTGCTACTTTTAGGCATTGGATGTGAGGCTCTCAGCATCCTCAGTTCTTCTGCAAAGCTGTCCATTTGAATTTTCAGGAATAGAATCTTCTCTGCACGTAAGATGTCTGCGGTTAAAAGTTGCGAAGGAGACGTAGCATCGTTAGCAACCCTGGCAAGTAAACGTGATGAACGAGATTTAGAAATAAATATTCTAACGGCCTGGACAACGCGAGCAGATGCCCGTAACAATCGTAGCCATTTGCTAAAACGAATTGGATCTGGTACCGGTGGTGCAAGTAATGGAGTGTCCGTTAGAAACCCCACAAATTCTGGTTTTAGCTCAGATATTTGTGAAGCTTCGTTGGTAGTGCAGTCTGGTTCGCTTGGCCATTCTGTAGATTGGCTGAGCAAGAACAAAGGCCCGGTGAACCATCTGTGTGATGAAGTGAAGTCTAAATATTTTGGCTTTGTAGCGTCGTCAGCAATATTAAGTTTGCTAGGAACCCATCTCCAATTTGATGGATTAGTAAATTCCAAAACTTCGCCTAACCTGTGGGCAACAAACGCTTTAAAAGTACGCGCATCGCTGCGGATCCATTTTAAAACTGTTGTTGAGTCAGTCCAGTAAAATACGGAAGAAGGTTGTAACCGATGTGCACCCAAAATACTTTGTGCAAAACGCGTCGCAATAAGAGCACCTTGTAATTCGAGACGTGGAATGGAAATCGGCTTCAGGGGGGCAACACGCGCTTTGCTGCCAATTAAAGCAAGGCTGACTGAGTCATCGGTGAAAGTGAAGCGCCAATACGCAACGCAAGCATATGCTTGTTCCCCCCCATCAGCAATGACATGAAGTTGGATGTCACACTGGTCCGATCTGCCCACGTACCACCGTGGTATACGTAGACTGGCTGCTGATGCGAGTTGTTCAAACCAGGACTTGCAATCCGACTCGTATTTTGCTGGAATTGGTAAATCCCAGTCAGTACCTTCTCTCCAAAGCTTTTGAATCAATATCCTCCCCTGAATGACTACTGGCATTATCAGGCCTAAGGGATCGTAAACACTCATTACGCTAGATAGTAAACTACGTTTAGTCAGTGGTGAGTGTGTGCCCGTAAGTTTGTGGCCTGTTCGAAAACCTAAAGTGTCATTGAAAGGATTCCACTTTACACCTAATGCGCCTACGTCACGATCTGGAGGTAAGTCAATTTCGGAACCTGAATCGCTATGTAGCTCTTTGGGTATTAGTGCAAGTGCTTCTGGTACATTTGATACCCAGGAACGCATTTCGAAGCCACCCGACTTGTGGACTGTGACTATTTCGGAAGCCAAACGTCTGGCATTGTCCAAGTTAAACTCGCTTCCGATATAATCGTCCATATAATGATCATGGATAATCGCGTGAGTGGCTGCGGGATACTTACCCTCAAAATCTTTGGCGTTCTTATTTTTAATAAACATGGCTATAAAAGGGCTAGAGACCGCACCAAAAATCAAGGATGACATTCGATACTCTTTTACGGTATCTTTAGTACTGTTGTTACGCCATAAAAACCTAAGTGCATCACGATCACCCTCTTTTATTTTTATTTGTGGAAACATTTCCCTAATGTCGGCATTAAATGCAATAGGCCCCTCCCTAAAACGAAATAAAATATTCAATAAAGATTGTAGTAAGTCAGGACCCTGCAGCAGCATATTATTTAAGCTGACACCCCTAGTAACAGCTGCAGCATCATGCACTACCCTCAACTTGCGTTTCTGCGGGTGGAATACGCCAAAATGTGGTAAGTACCACCTTACAGAATCACCAGTTGAAGATTTTACATAATTTTCGTGATAAGAACTTAATTCGCATTCTTCAGCGTATCCCTTTTGAATAATACCGTCTATGAAAGATTTATATTCTGACCAAAACGTTTCATCTTTAGCCATCTGCTTTTCGAGAGACCTAAGGCGAGATAATGCTTGAGGGTAACTGTTAGGCACGTTATTTGTAGCCTCTTTTTTCCAAGGCAAACCTACCTCGAAGCGCCCAGTACCTAATCTTCGAGATGAAGAGTCTACTAAACTTACCGCACGTGCGTCATCACTGTTTTGCTTAGTGACATGCTTATGGATGCCTAAAGAATCTATTTCGTATTGTTTCTTAATCAGCGCCTCAAGTGAATTATCAGTTTGTGATGCGTAGTCGGTTTCGGCATAACTATGTATAAAGTCTACAGGCCTAGAAACTGTGGAAATTGCACCGTGTAGCACCCAACCTAAAAGCGTTCTTGACGCTACTGGTTCGTTTTTCCTACCTACGCGCATCTCACGGCTCAAAACAAATACCAATCTGCGGCCCCAATGAGCACAGTTGGCACGGCGTTCTGGTATGTTAGTAAAGGAGACAGCTCTAAAAGATGGTCGTATTTCGAAATTTCGTTCATATTTATAGTTTGAGGACTAAGGCAAAGAGGTGAGATGCTGCGTGCGCCTTGGATTAAATGGTGTTCAGGTAAGTCGCGCCCCCGTATGTGGAAGTTTACGTAGCAAACCTCGGTATCCAGGGACATACCACCTACGCCTGTGACGGTGAGTTGTTGTCGGCCAGTGATCTCTGCCCCGATACGTGTAGCTATATCACCATCGATTAGTGTAGCGGTACTGCCTTCGTCAAGAAGCGCGAAGGTATCGATGGAGCCACGCGGTCCTTCCAAGGTGACTGGTAGGATCTTGAGTAATCCTCGGACGCCCGTTGTAGGTACACCGCATGTAGTAGCTACGATGTCGCCAGCTTGAAGAGACTCAACAGTTTGAGGAGGCTCAACGACATTGTGTGTTGTTTCCTGAGATGAATTAAAAATATTAGTGGAGGCTTTATTTTTATCGTTTTGTGGCATATCGCCATGTAGAAGGGCGTTGTGACGCCTAGTACAGGAATTGACGCCGCAACGCTTCGCACGACAGTCGTTCCATTTATGCGGATTAGATTTCAGACACCTATAACATGTTTTAGTTTCTCGCACCCAACGCCATCTGTTTTCGACAGTTAGAAGTAAAAACATCTTACACATTTTTACTGTGTGTGTGCCTTGTTTGCAATACATGCACTCGGTGGTTTTATCCTTAGAATCAGTGGCGTGGACATTCAATGAATTTGGAGTCTTACTACTTGAAGAGCCTTGAACTTTACCATGTGAAGAACTTGGAGAGACGTCGACCAGAAAGTTGTAATTAAGTTGACGCTCCGCTTCAATTATCAAAAACCTAGAAAGTAGTTCTAGTTTAGTGACTGTTGGCTCGAAAGGTCTGTGCGTGGCAGCATAGTCAGTAAATCGATCTCTGGTGTGCTCGCCAAGCTTTAAAAGCACCGTGCGAAGCAGTTCGATCGATGAAAGATACTCGGTTTGCTTAAGCCACTTCATGGTAGCAACACAGTTTCTCAATTTATTAGCCAAAGTGTTTAAATGTTCTGGGTTACTTATCTTTAAATTCCGAAGGCCAGCGATCTCTTGTGCGACCAACAGCTCTGGCCGCGCGTAGTTCTGCTCTAGAGCAGACAACACCTCCTCAGGTTCCTGTGCTTCACGCAAAACTGAAGAAATAGCCACCTGGGCCGCACCGCGAACGTTAGTGGTAAGGCGTGCTAAATTCTCTGCAGGGGAAAAGAAAGTTTTAGTGCGTTCGTAAGAACATTTGAAACTTATCCATTCATTGATGTTGCCTGAAAAAGGAACTAGCTGAAACCTCTTTTGACGGTCAGACAGTGAAGTAATGGCCTTCGCAAGTTGTAAAATTGAGTCGGGTTGAATTTCAGCTGGCATAGAAGGTGGGACATTGACATTAGGTGCATGAACGTTGTATGTACCTTTGGCCATGGACGTTGTGGGTACCTGTGGACGTGGGTCATGTTGAGGGTTAGGTATATTTTGATTACCTACCCATGTTTTGACACGTTCTTTATGGGAACTATGATAAGAAATACTACATGACTTATCCGAATGTCCTTCCATTGAGGCAAGTTTTGCACGCAGCTCTAACTCGTCTGCTTCTTGTTGTAGAAGCGCAAATTCGCGTTCACGTTCGCGCTCACGCTGTTCACGTTCGCGCTCTCGTTCTAGTAACTCACGTTCACGCTCCACGCGCCGATGTTGAAGTTCGGCCTCAATGGCCAGTTTTTGTGCGAGTACGGAAGAAGTGCGTGAGTGCGTACTTTGTCGGGTCTGGTATTTGTCGAGTTGTTTGGCTTCGACACCGGAGCTCGTAGGGAGTACTCTAGGTTTTTGCTGGTGAGCAACGGTTTTGGTACTTCCCTCAGGTTGCGAGTCCTTTGTTGCGGTGGCCGCTCGATGAGTGCCGCTCCCACACGGCGTTGGCTGGTCACAGTCGCGGAGAGACACCGTGGTACTTCCTTCGCGATGTGATGCAGCGGGGTTTTGTGCCGTAGGGTTCACAACTGACCTAGTTTGGCTACGTGTAACCACCATCGTAATGATTGAATGTAGATTATAGAATGGTAAAATTTAGGCGATGAATGGACCAAAATGTTGGTGAGCGTGTGGACTGTATGACTGACGATAGGTATTAAACGAAAACGATGGCGATTATTAAGTAGCTTTAATAATTTAAGTAAAACTATGTAAACCAAATCTACTACGTTGACAGACACACGACAAAGTAAAAGTCACATTTTAAAATTATATAAGAACAAACCATAGAAAAACAAATAATTAAAAAAGGTTTAAAACAAAGCTCCAGCCAGTCGCCAACAGTGTTAATCCAGGGACTCGGCTAACTCCATACCAAATTTTATTAAAATCCATTCAGTAGTTTTTACGTGAAAGAGTAACAAACATCCTCACAAACTTTCGCGTTTATAATATTAGTAGGAAGTAGGATTAGTAGGATGTGTTAAAGAGAGAGATAAAGCTATACAGGACGTATAGCACTAACCCTTTATCACAAAACGAATTCCGGTTTATAAGACATTCGGTTTTCCTCAGGCAACAAGTATTTGGTTGTTGGCATTACTAAAGAACTGTCCTGAACGTGAGCCTATCAAAAACAAGCTGCCGATATTACAAGATGTCTTTATGGACTTCCTATCCGAAAATAGCGGTAAGTGGATATAACAAAGTTTACTCTAGTTAGTTTACTTTATCTCCGTCAATGTATTTATATATCTCAACTTCGTATAATCTTTTGAACTATGTTGCACCTTCCATGTGCAACATCCTACCCACTATTCGACCCTGCCCTACAGTAATTACTCTGAATCACCCTACTAGACTGGTAGAAAATTCCTAATTCACTTTGTTTAGTAAGGTATGGTTATTTTTACTTGTGTTTAAAGTTGTAGTACATAAACAAATAAAGTAAAATAAGATATGGTATTATTGTAAGTATTTTTCTCTGTGATAAAAATTACAACGAAAAGCAAATCAAGCGATCGCACGTATGACGTGGCCGTTCATTTTCCGTACCTTGGTAAAACCGGTCCTGAATGAATGAATGAACTTATATTTTACTAGCTCACGTCACGCGGTTACACCTGCTTTGTTTCCGTTCCCGTGGAAATACAGGGATAAAAAATTGCCCGTGTCACCCGGGGATAGTATAGCTTTCCAACGAATTCTTCCGCTTTGAAAGAATATTTCAAATCGGTCCAGTAGTTTCGGAGCCTATTCAGTACAAACAAACAAACAGTCAAATCTTTCCTCTATTTGTATATATTAAAAGAACCTATTTATTGAAAACCATTATCTCCACACTACTCCACAGACATAGTCCAAGATGTGGCCAGCAAAGGTCTGTCCCTGGTGTACCAGAACTCTGATGAAAGTCAGAAGCAAGCGCTCGTGGTTCAGATCATAGAACAGTTGACGAGCGGCAAGCGGTCTGTCGCGCAGGTCACTGATGACACCAGGATATTCGAGGAGGGACAACTAGGGAAGGCTCCTACCGGGTAAGTGAAAACTTATGTAACCAGCGTCAGACAGTGTCTGTTCTGGCATTACCGCTGAAATGAGCCTTTTGTCGCAGCCGTGAGACCTGTCATTTATTTTTTACTGTTTTTTAATTCGTTATTTTCGTGTTTTACAGTGTGTGCATGTTTTTCCTTGTTGGCAATAAATGTAATTTTTTTCTTTCTTTCTTTATGTAGACGCGTTAGAAGTTATACTTCTTAGGCGTAACAAGATAAAAATCGTTCTAAAAAAATTTTTTCTTAAAATTGATTTTACGTTTGTAGAAAAAACGACACTAACACCTAATAGAAAAAAAAAACTAAAACGTTGATTATAGCTAACTTCAAGGTGTCGGTTTTTCGTAACGCTGCGCGTGCGCATCGTAAAAAAATACTCTTATCATTTTTTGAGGACGCGCTAAAAGAAGTATAACTTCAAAAACTACTTCAACGTTAGTAGTCGCATAAAATAAAATGACAGTACGACGCGACGTGGTATCAACCTCATGCAAATTGGGTTGGCACGATCTCACCGCAATCTCTCCGCTACCGAACGCGATCATTGGTCAAATGAAATAACCACGAGAAAAAATAGAAACCCGTAGAACATCTACTAAAACTGAGGTGGATCACGGGAAGAAAAATTACTTGTGGGGTGTACACAGGTAATTTTTCCAGATGAACTGACGTAAGTGGACCACGGGCAATGCCCAAAATCTGCTTGGTGACTTCATAGCAATGTTGTTGTACGATTATTCTACTTATTATTCCATTTAGAACCTTATTTCTGTGTAATAAGGTCTCAAATAAAATACGTGACCTGTTCCCTTTATTGTTTTAGTGGTAACCTGTCTACATACAAGGAGTTATGTTCTCTCGCATCAGATCTGAATCAACCGGATCTGCTGTACAAGTTCATGCATCTGGCGCACCACAACTCTATGTGGAACTCTAAAAAAGGTAAGTCAGATATGATAAATTACTTCTTTGTGCATTCCTTTATAAGTTCTAAATCATAATCAAACCAATCATTTTGGTGTAGATTTATTGTATAAGTCGATCAGACGAGTCGATTTATTGTTTGTTGTGTGTTGTTGATGTATTGTGTTGTGTAAGTTTGTTGTTTAGTTGTTATTTCGTCCAGAGTTAAAAAGGGGGCAAAAATCATGTCTTTTCAAAATTATGTATTTTCTAAGTTTACCTTATACATCACTGAAATCGGTGATGGAAGACATCATACCGTGAAACCTGGACTTATAAATAACTCTGAAATCGTCAACCCGCCTTGACCAAGCGTAGTGATTATTGCTCGTACCTTCTCTGTATGAGAAGAGGGCTTTACTCTGCGGTGGGACAGTAAAAAGCTAGTATTATTTTTATTATTATGTCTTTTCATACATTACCTAAATGTTTTTTTAGGAGCGGCGTTCGGTTTCCACTCAATAGCCTTACAAGCGGGTGCACAATTATCGGATCACTTACCTAAGATAGTGCCGCGCCTGTACCGCTACCGGTTCGACCCCACGCCGCGGATACAGAACTCCATGCAGAGCATCTGGCACGCCATCGTGCCCAACACTATGGCTACTGTAAGTTTATGAGATTGATTGTGATTATATAGTTGTGTCTTTTGATCATCATCAGCCGCTGCTGAACATAGGCCTTCTTTATAGATTTTCAATAGGACCGTTTTCAAGCGGCTTGCTCAATCCTAGGCTTTTCACCAAATCGTTTGTCCATCTTGTGAATGGGGGTCCTACGCTGCGCTTTTCAGTGCGTGGTCTCCATTCGAGGGCTTCACGGAACCATCAGCCGTCAGATGTATTTGGATGGGCAGTGTTATTCTGTGGAAATCATCCTGTGTAAATGTTAGTAAAGTGAATGAAAGGTGAGAGCCCGAACTTATGTTATAGATGGATATTTCGCTTTGTGTTTACTTTATTTGTCTTTTTATGGGAATAATTTCACATCATTATGTTCCTTCCACCTTGTATTTCGGTAATTACAAAGTTGAATGTGTTTGTTCACGCAACAAACCGTCCCATAGGGACCAGAGCGAGAGGGAGATGGGTGCAGGCGTCACTCTGCTACGAACGAGCTCCGTGAGACTACGTAACGTCTGATACAATTTTTACATATTAAGTACCTGACATACAGGTTTTGTCAAAAACCTAGTTCAGGCATCAGTCTTCCACAAATTATTTATAAAAATGTGTATGTAGACTTTAAATAGCTTTCTCTGTAATTTGTGGCAAGAAAATAAATCTAATTAAAAATAATAATTATTATTATTAAGTTAAACGAAACAGTTTAGAAACGGCTTTAAAGGAACTTTGTTTATACGGTATCACTTTTGATTGAAGAAAGAACTGCCATCTTAAAAAAACTCGGGCTAAAGTCAAACTCAAATCATTTATTTTAGTTAGACCATTTAAAAGGCATTTTTGAATGTCAAACTCAAAAGTTTAATTAAATCTAATGATTCTAGTTGCCCCTTCCAAAAGGTAGTTTCGTATGGAGAAGAATGGGAAAGAAACTCCATTCTTGCTCTTTTAAAATTGTTTTACAATTTTTTGTACACAATAAAAAATACATTTTATGCTAGGGCTAGGGCTGTTTGTAAAAACAGCACCGACAAATGGTTAGTATTCTGTGGAAGAAAGTTAGCATTGATATAAAATCGTTATACTTGTTTCAGGTACATAAATATCATAAACAGATTCTGGATGACTTGGTAGCGAATCTCACTTCGAACCAATGGAGAGTGAGGATGTCTTGCTGTAACGCGCTCGCAGATTTATTGAGGTAAATTAATTGTGAGCATAGCATTTTGGTGGTCGATGTTTTGAAGTTCTTGCGTGGTTACAAAAAAAAGTTATCCAATCCTAGCATAGAATTGCTTAGGCATTATATTTCTGAAATTCGTTCCGGTTTTAAATAATGATTCAATCAGAACTCAATTCAATAGTGTTTGGAACAGTTACAAATACAATGTAAAGAAAATAATAATAACTAATGGGGACTTTCTTTCTATAATTATGAATTTAGCTTGACTTGTTTTTGTAAAGCGGCTAACTTACTCTTGTGAAAATTTCAAGTGTTCTACTCATTACGGTTTAAGAGATGTATGTCGCTGACTGTCAGACGGACAGACGGACGGACAGCGCATAAGAATAGTAATATAATTTGGCTGCGGACCCCTATTATAAGAGGGAGAGTTTAGTTATAACTTGTATTTTTGTACAGAGGTGCAACAAGTCTACACGAGTCGCTAGACCAACTGCCGACTATCTGGCAGCAGTTGTTCAGAGTAATGGACGATGTGCACGAAGGTACCAGACAAGCCGCCACAACTACTGCTAATGTTCTATCAAAGGTATGAGAACTCTCATTGCTGTACTTAGTATCGACGACATCTCCAAATAGGGTGAATGACATTGCAACTTGGATTTAATTGCCAACTTTAAATAAATCATTTTAATATTCGACTAGTGGACGTCACGCGGTCACACCCGCGTATTTCCCGTTCCCGTGGGAATACGGGGATAAAAAGTAGCAGCCTATGTCACCCGAGGATAGGGTAGCTTCCCAACGGTGGAAGAATTTTTCAGATCTATCCTCTTTATAATATCAGTATAGCTTAAGTAGTAAAAAAAAAGTGATTCTTAAATCCCGAGGATTAAAACGTCACGATAATTATTTTAGTATTTCTGAGAAGTTATTTACTATCTACTCTATGCAACTTACTTCCTCTATGTTAAGGTAAATACACTCTACCTATTCCGATCTCTGCTCGTAAAGAGCTTGCAAGTGTAAAATTCTTAATCCCCCATAGAAAAGCATGGATTCTCCTCCGTGTTGAGAACTTGAGACTGGTGCGCTACTCCTGCCCGACGGTTGTTGTCGGATCTTGTATAAGTTCTATCGCGCGGATTGTGATTCTGACATTTAACATCGCGATGTAGGAAGCTAGTCGTTAGTTCGTATATGGCAAGATAGATGTCGCTACAATAATTTTCTTATGCATGGTATAATGTTATAATTGTATCTTTTCCTGTAGCTATGTATCCGCGCAGCAGACGTGAGTACTGGCAAGGACGGCAGGGAAGTGGTGTCTGTAATTCTGCCTGTTCTACTGGACACAGGCATCACCAATGTAGTGAGAGAAGTTAGGAGTGTCAGGTATGTAGTATTCATTTTTAAATCTTACTACAAAATGACTTCTTCAATTTTTTATGCTGACTGTCTCAGCACTATATCGATTTTCGATGTCCCATTTTCTTTTCTCAATAGTTGCTCTTCAAGTATTTTATTGAAGCTACACACATTAAAGCTAAAGCGAAAGGTGCACTCAATATACTTAGGTACAAATAAATCGAGCAACCCAATTTAATAACCTTTTAGGCCATATAAGGTTCAAATCAATGCGTTTTATTACATCAAAAATAATAGGCAACCTAAATACGTGAAAAAGGCAAGTCGCTCAATTTATTAACTCGAATAAATTTCATATCACCTTTCGGTATTGTTTTACAGATTACCCTTTAAGCCTAACAGAAATTGACGGTTCATTGTCAATACTGACATGCCAGTATACAGGGTGTTTCATAACAAGACAAAACTGCATTCATACATTTAAAAAAACATCTGTACTCTGTTCGGGAATCGAACCCGGTCATTTTGAAAAAAAAAAACCTACACTGTTTACTGCTTAAGACCTACACAATCAATATCTAAATAGAAATAGTAAAGGTTTTTTTTTCAAAATAACCGGGTTCGATTCCCGAACGGATGTTTTTTAAAATGTATGAATGCAGTTTTTCTTGTTATTAAAATCGATGACATGGTTCCTCAGAACAGATCTTCGTATGTCTTATAGTTTCAGACTTCCCCATACTGACCGATTTGAATGAGACATCCTGTATAGTGTAATAGTCTCACATCGTCAGCTTCCAAGCACAGTGTTTAAATTAAATTCTCAGTTTACAGACAGTCTCCAAACTAGTAACCGCGGCCGGCGACACTTTAAAGCCGTTCCTAGCGCGACTGATCCCTGCACTGGCGGGCGCGGCGGGAGAGCTCGAGTCGTCGCGCCTGTCGTACCTGTCCACTGCTCTCGCCGACACCGCCACACGAGACGTGCTGGACGACATGAGAGCCAGTGCAGCACGGCACCACTACACTACTGATACTGTTGTTAAAGTAAGTAATAACGAGGTTTATGGACTAACACACCTACACTGTATGAGATTCGCCCGACTGAACGTACTGTTAGGATGGCGCTCCGTGGGTCCTTTAATTTGAAACACGTATTTACTACTACACTGAATTTATTTTAAATTACACACCAAAATTACATTAGTCGGAAAAAATATGTGGTAAGAATGAATTTTGTAGGTTGACTGCCGCTGCTTGCATGGCGAGCAGTTTTATATATTATACAAATTCCCAAATCAGCTAATTTGTTATAACATCTCCCCCCTTAAGACGGAGCTTTATAATAAAAAATTAAGCGAAGGATAAAATTTAAATACAAGAATAAAATTGTTCCAAACGGAAAGGGAATGGTAGAGTAAATATTTTCACAAAAATAAAAGTACAACTAGAGTAAATTAAAACATTACAAAATTAATGGAAAAAATAGTTAAAATTATACACAAATTAGTATAAATGAAAACCAATTCAAATAAGTAACAAGAGTACTACTTAATTAAAGTTAAGAGAAAATTTTGACATAACAAAATATTCAAATTACACAAGTTCAAGGGAAAACACATTTAAATATGTATAAACAAATTTAATTAAATTTAACAGCTTTATAAATAATTTAATTACAAAAGAACAATGCAAAAACACATTGAAATATTGGATAAATAAAGACAAATAACGGTAACAGTAAATTTAAACATTACAAAATAATAGAAAAATAATTAAAATTACACAAGTTTATACAAAATGTAAACAAATTCAAATAAGTTACAAGAGTAATTGAACTTAAAGGAAAACTTAGATATAACAAAAATAATTAAGTTACACAAGTACAAAGCAAAAATACATTTAAATAATAAAATTATGTTACTTAAACAGGGATAATTTATTTAGGCTGGTTTTATTTCATTAACGTGATATTTTATACGTTTTCTATTTACACATAGGGTGACATTCGTTTTTCCGTGCGTCTTCATAATTTTATAGGGTCCCTTCCAGATTGGGGACAAAGCCTTACGCAATCTATGATGCTGTTTTAAATACACCATATCTCCAGTTTTGTAGTTTTTTCCTTTATTAGCAGAAATATCGTAATACCTTTTTGATTGCTCTTTGCTTTTGTTAATGTTTTCCAAAGCTCTTTCTCGCGAGAATTTCATTCTATACTGTAAAGCGCGGATATACTCGTGGTAAGTGGCATTATTATAGGATTCAGGAAAACTACTGGGAATAGTGGGTTTGTACCCGTATAATAACTCATAAGGGGTAAATTCAGTAGTACAATGAGGAGTTGTGTTATACGACAAAATTGCGGTTGCTAGATAGGAATGCCAGTCATCGTGATCGTCATTGACAAAAGACTTAAGGTATTCCTTAAGTGTTGCATGGCTACGCTCTAGCGCACCGTTTGTTTGAGGATGGTAAGGGGAAGAAAATATTTTTTTTATTTTAAGGATCTCGGTTAATTGCCGAAACAATTCGGATGTAAAACATGTACCTTGATCGGTAAGAATTGTTTTTGGAAACCCAAATAGAGAAATGAAATGAATTAGACTACGTGCAACTTCATCTGTTGCAGAAGTTACCATAGGATATGCAGATGAGAATTTAGTTAAATCATCTTGAAGAGTTAAAATGTATTTAAATTTCTGAAGACCAGCTTCAGGTAAAGGACCTACAATGTCTAATGCTAATCTTTCGAATGGTTTAGTACTTGATGAAGTTATAACCATGGGGGCCTTATTAGAACTACGCAATGGTTTATTCACTTGGCAGAGTTTACAATCTTTAACAAAACGTTGAATGTCAGATTGCATACTTTTCCAATAGTACGACGTTTTAATCCTGTTATACATTCTTTTGAAACCTGGGTGACCAGCTACGGTAGTCCCGTGGTTTTCTTGAAGGATATTAGGGACTTCAGCAGGATTTGGATATCGAATTTGGTTTTTATAAACATGAATTTTAATGTTAGTGCCGTGGAAAATATACGATATCATGTTATATATTTTTACATAAACTAATTTAGTGAAGGGTTCTGTAAAATCTGAAACAGATAACTCTTCAATTTCCTTGTGTGTTATAATTTGATCCCTTAATTTTAGTAATAGATTGTAAATTGTTTTGTAAGAAGTTTCTTCGTAATGATGAACTTTAGTAAATAAGAAATAGATCGTTTTATTATTTGCATCGACCGACTGTACGGTTTCAAGTTCACGCTCAGCTGATTGCAACTCAGCAGAATTTGGTATCATTGACAACAGCTGTTCGCAGTGCGGCATAGTGTTGTCGAAGTCAAGTGAAACGGGACACGCAATTATATTTTGTTTCGATAAATGTAAACTTGCATTGTGTTCTTCAATCTTCGTATCACTAGAGATGGTTTTAGTAAATTGTTTTTTCGTATATTCTTCATAGGTAGTTTTATTTAAATTGGAATGAACAATTGAATTTACTGGATAGCGAGATAAAGCATCTGCATTTGAATTTACTCGACCAGGCTTGTAAATAATCTCGTAGTCCGAAACGACCGAAACTCTGTCATTAATGTTGTTAATGGTAAATGTTTTTTCACGTAAAAGATTCGGATTTTCGAGAAATGAGGAACTGTATTTAAAATCTTTATTAAGAGACTTGGAAGTCTCTGTATGTGCACTAACCTGTGTTTGAGAAAAATTAGGAACACAGTTTGAAGGATTTAATTTACCTTTAGTAGCACTAACCTGTGTTGGAAATAATGTAGGAACACAGGGTTGAATAAAAACGTTTTTCGTGTCAATTAAATTGTGAACATTAGGTTTCGGCAGACACGGAACCGAAACCCTATTTAGTTTAAACCAGCATTTTCATTAGAAGTGTCAACATGATGTACATTAGAGCGATTATTGCTCGACACGTTACTTGAACTCGGTGCAGTTGCACTGGATAGTGTAGAGTTACGTGGATCGGTAGGCGAATTACTGTTATTGGCTTTTGCTTTAAGTTTACGACATTCGCCTATTAAATGACCACGTTTCTTACAATAAGCACAAAATTTATTTGTATAAAAATTAGAGTTATGATATTGATTAGTATGAATAATATTTTGCTCGTTATTATTAGCCGTATTAACGTGATATAATTTAGGCGAAGAAAGCTTATTTTTATTTTTATAACACTCGGAAGCGACATGGCCGCTCTTATTACATATTGTGCATTGTTTATCACGACGAGTAGATAGTTTCGATAAATTATATAATTTTTCTTCTTCAATAGCTATTGTGATAGATTCTGACAAGGCCTTTGGATTTCTACACCGCACAATATGGGAAAAATTAGAGTTTAACCCTAACAAAAACGTATTAAGAGCCAAATCTTCCATTGCGGCTATACGACCTATAAGTTCTTTATCATTTTGGCAGCTATAATGGATGTCAGCTTGTAGTCGTGTTAAACATGATTCAATGCGGATAGAAAATTGCATCACGTCTTCGGAAGGCAACTGTTTGCATTGTTGTAAATCTAATAGTAAATGAGTGGAATGTTTTTTCTCTCCAAAAGTGGTTCTAAGGAACTGTTTAATTTCTGACCAACTATTGAATTGTTTTAAGCAACAAGCCAATTGGGCTTTACCTTCCAATTGCGAGATGACATATTTACATAAAACGTTCTGCTGTTCTGTAGTTGCTAGAGAAATTGCATTTTCGCAATTTGTTAAAAACGCGGGCAATGACTCACGGTCCCCGTTAAAGGGTTTGATGAATTTTGTGAGGACAGAGAGCGTGATTTTGTCTGCCATTTTTTCTTTTATTTTTGGTGGCGGACTATCCTCTGAATAATCTGAATTAGATGAAGACGCAATTTCTTCGGAAATCTCCTTTTTTAGAGGCATTAAAATAATGATGATATAGTTATCGCATTAAAGCACTACAGAACATCAGAAACACAAAACACAAGAAAAATATGAAAGTAATATTGTATACAAAAAATGGAATAAATCTACTTTAAAAGAGTTCTAGAAAAATATTAAAATTATTTTGAAAATTTTGAAAAAAAATCACTTCACTGTAATTAACTTGATCACTTTCACTAGATAAATGGATAGGGAAAACTCACAGTAATAGGGATATGGCAGCAGTGCACGCGAACATTCTGGAAGGATGATGACACATACACGTAGTGTGGCGTGACACGACGTGGCGACCTGGCGATTCAGCGAATCGTATTGCAGGTCGATGACACGACACGTTGCGTTCAGCAGGCACGCGGTGCGACCACGTTGCTGATGAAGTGATGACGGATGATGGATGGTGTGCGATTGGAGGTCGTCAGCGAGACCTCGACGGAGGGTCCTCTTGTGATGCGAGCTTGCACTCGGAAGTGGAGACTGACCGTCGACCGCAAGGCAGTAGGAGATATTCCGGGGTGATGCGGGCTCTCGCTTAATAGCGGAGGCTTATCGTCGATCACGGGTAGCAGGAGGTGTTTCAGGGTGACGCGGGCTCACGCTGAATAGCGGAGGCTAATCGTCGATCACGTGGAATGCAGGTTTCCGGAGTGACGCGGGCTCACGCTAAAAGCGGAGGCTGATCGTCGATCACGTGGAATGCAGTAGCGCGGGCTTAGGCTTTTGGGGAACCCAAGGCTTATCGTCGACTACTCACCGAAAGGACTGCTAAGCCACGGAGCCAACAAATAATATGGTGCAGACGAGTGGCAACGAATCGCGACGCCTACACCTATATATCTCACTTCTGACACCAATTTGTTAGGATGGCGCTCCGTGGGTCCTTTAATTTGAAACACGTATTTACTACTACACTGAATTTATTTTAAATTACACACCAAAATTACATTAGTCGGAAAAAATATGTGGTAAGAATGAATTTTGTAGGTTGACTGCCGCTGCTTGCATGGCGAGCAGTTTTATATATTATACAAATTCCCAAATCAGCTAATTTGTTATAACAGTACGCAAAACTAGTGTAAATTTTGTTACACAATACAATATTCGGCCCTAGTCGCTGTCGGATACTCTCCCGACCTTTTTTTTGTTCTCTCCTGAGAAATAGGAAAATATTATAATTTAACAACATTTTAGTTTTTAGTCCCTCATCTAGATAACAAGAAAATATTTGACACATATTTTTTTCTTTTTCAAATGATGGAAAACTGCTTAGATTAAGCGCACTAAAGTTGAGGAGTGGCGGCTTGTATCGTCATTAGCTAGCATAAACTGTAGTGACGTCATGCGACATTTTAACTCGATGTATCGCTGTTATTTTTTTATTACGTGAAAAAAGGAAAAATACGTGTCTAATATTTTCTTGTAATCGAGATGAGGGATAAAAACTAAAATATTGTCAAAATACCCTATTTCCTGCCGCTTGGGGCGTGCGGAGAGGTCTGTAAGGCTCTTACTGAATAATATATAAATAACCACCACTGTGTTCTATCTTTTATCGCCGGGGGTCGCGGAGACATACGATCCTTCTGAAACCCCCGAATGGTGCCTGCACTTCAGGTTAGCGCGGGCAGTGAGGTTAAATACCTCACTGCCTCTTCAAGCGACGTCTGAGAGTACCAACTCGGGACACACTCCCACCCTAACTCAACATATAAAAAAAATAGTTATTGGAATGTCATAATTAAAACCTTATTTCAATGCTCATACCAACCATTTTTAATCTACAGTGTATGCCATACGTCGACATCGAAGTAATGAAGGAAATGCTCCCTAAACTCCTAGAGCTGATGAAGTCCCCACAGCTCGGCACTAAAGTGGCAGTCTGTCACTTCGTGGTACTAGCCGCTCATTATTTGAGAACTGACCTGGAACCTGTCGCAGGGAAGATCTTGTCGAACTTACTGACTGGTACCTTCGATAGAAATTCTACTGTTAGGAAGAATTATGCTGAAGCGCTGGGTCAGGTTTCGGCGTATACTAAGGTGAGTTTTTGGCTTTAAAAGTAAAGATCACTTAATTTAAAATCACGCCTGTACTATTACTACTATTCACATTTCGCCAGATATGTTTTGGTCTGATTGGGAGTGAGAGCCTATTGCTATCAATCGGGCATAAATCCAGGCTCTAGGCTGCTACTGAGAAATTCCAGTTATACACTATAAATATTCCAACGCTTCGCTTTTCTTAGAGTATTGCTTGGGCTCGGGTCGTATGACGCTTACACATACTTCGAGGTTGGAGGTTGAAGTTGGGTGACCATCTATCAAATATCGCCTCCGTGCCTTGCATCTTCCCAAAAGGTGCATTAAAAATCCAGCGTCAGACATCATTTGTCTGGCATTACCGCTGAAATGAGTCTTTTGGCGCAGCCGTGAGACATGCCATTTATTTTTTACTGATTTTGTTTGTTAATTTCATGTTTTACAGTGCTTATTGCCAATAAATATTATTTTATGCAGTTAGCCTCGGCTGTTATTTGTAGATATTTGACAGTCGATACAGACCAGTCATTATATTGTTATTTGTATTTAAATGTTTCATGGTTTAGTGTAGGGACTTCTTAATGGTAATCGACGTCACTATTAAAAAAACATATTTTGCTTGTTTGAAGTGTAAAAGTGTCTTGGCGCATATTTTAATTTCATATAAACTTTTCGCCGTAGCCGTGAGACATGCCATTACCATATGTCTATTTTTGTTCACACATTTCAGGTCCAATCAGCAGAAAAGCTAATGAAGAAGTTAGTTACATTATACGAGACAAAAGAAGACGAGATGTCGCGGTCGGCCATCGCGCTGTGTCTCAAGTCTGTATCCAAGGCTAAGATAGAGCATATCAAGGATAACGAGACGATACTGGCGCCGATGGTGTTCCTGGCTATGCATGGACCCAAAGATGATGGTTAGTGTAAAAGAGTTAACGTTCAAGAAGTTTTTGTATGCCTGATGCCAGCGATTCTCAGCATAAACAATGATCAACCTTGTTTAGGTTGAAATAGGGTAAACAAACAGCTTTGAAAGCCAGGACGTAAGTAGATAATCCAAGAACATCAGTGCTGATAGAAGTACGCGGTTTACTTGAGACGCAACAGTGATATTGATTTAGCCGTGGAAAACTCGCGTTACTGAGCTGGCCCTAAGACAGTGCTTTGTAAATGTTGGCAATGGATTGGTTTTTTGTTTGTTGCTTTCGATTTTTAACTTAAGTTAACAGCTCTTGTAGAGTTATAAATATGTTCGTCATTTCCTTATTTTAAACGAGAAACAAAATGGCATCAATGTCACAAATAGAACAATTCTTGATAGAAAAACACCACGATTATTCTTATTAGTAAACTTAAGCTTTTCTAAGATTACATTAAATGGAGGTTATAGTATTTTGTATCGACGTATTTAGAAAAACATACATAGACCTTGTTGGTGAGGTCCTTCCGAAAGGTCTGGTGCGTAGTACTCGCATGTATGAATGTAAACGAAGCCAAAGAAGTATGTAATCGTAGCATAAATGTCGCTTTGTAGTTTCTGCCTACCCACATGGCAAAAAGGCGTCGAGTTTATGTATGTATGTATTTTATCTTCTATTTACTGAATATCTGGGAATTGTGATTGAGATATTTTTACTCTGTAGCTAATATTTAATGACTATCTGACCTCAACTTCCGTCAGGGTAAATAATTCAAACATGAAATGGAATTCCCAGTAAGTTCTCTCTTCGTGGTACAGAATCTTTTTCTACTAAAATGTGAAAAAAATGTGTGTTATATTGCATTTTCCAGATTCGTTAACAGTAGAGATATTCGAAGAGATATGGACGGACATCAGCCCTGCGCGGGAAAGCGGCATCAAACAACATCTTGCAGTCATACGACAGGAGATTGAGAAGTGTCTCAACTCTAGCAGCTGGACGAAAAAGATTCAGGTAAACTATTCATTTTTTCAAAATTTAAAAATGAAACGATCTTGTTATGTTAGGATCATTATGAAAGTGCTTGATTCTCGATTGAAGCTAATCGAAGCATTTTAATTATATTTGCGACAGTCAATTTTATATTTACCTGCAAATTTGAAAAAAACCGCAACGAGGGTTCCGGTGCGCGAGTCCGACTCGAATTTTGCTGGTTTTTTTTTTCATTTATATGAGTAGAAGCAGAGGAGCGGAAGAGTTTTGTGGTAGGTGTGATGTGTGCAGCCGAAGACGGCTGGGGATGAAGGAGAAATGAAGGGGGTAATTAAATTAAAACTTTCAAGACATTTTTGAATCGCCCTTTTTATAATTTCAGGCAGCGAACGCAATAAAGACGATCTGCAAGGAGGTGTCGTCAGGCCTGGGCGAGCACCGGGAGCAGTTGATCCACGCCATGTTGGCGGCCGTGCACGGGAAGACGTTCGACGGGAAGGAACATGTCATCGTGGCGCTTGCCGACTTGTGCGCGTGAGTGGATATTCTGTGAAATACGCAGTATTACTTATGGGATGGTTCTAATTCGCATAACTAGCATTGGATTATTCCACATGCCTGACACATCTATCCAAATTAAAATTGCGGACAAGGCACGCAAAATCCTAATAGGCGTGCTAACTTTCACTTGTTTTTTTTACACTGTAGTAGAATAGAATAGAACAAGTACTCTTTATTGTACGCCAACAAAATTATAAATTTAAGGGCTACATAGAGTGTTACAATAGGCGGCCTTATCGCTAAAAACGAACTCTTACGAACAACCTTTGGATTGACTTGATAATGAAGGAAAATAGATAAACAGTAGCTGTAGTCTTTTACGTTACAATTTCTTCTTTTCTAAAACTGTATGTTAGTAAGACAAGTCAATTTACAAATGATATAGTAACATCACGCCTTCTTGTGAACAGACTTTGAACTTATTATTTTTAGCAATCATGATGCTGATAATGGGAGGAGTCAAGAACCAGCGTAGTGATGTAATACTGCAGAGACTGTAATACGATAAATTTAAAAATGATTGCATCTCGCCATGATTGTCCCATACAAGCTCACGGTGTGGGAATATTGTGAATGTAAATCCTTATAGTCTATTTAGTACATAATAAAACATTTTATTATGTAAGTACTAAATAGACTAAGTTTTTTGTTCGATAAAACATTTAATAATCTACACTTATATAGGGTGAGTGGTAATTAGTGATCGATACTTAAACACGTGATTGTAATCATGATTTCAATAAACTTTCCCAAACAAACTTTTTTTTGCAGTACAGGCGTGACGTTATGTTATGTACCAATAGAAAGCCACATTAGTTGTGAGAGTCATAATTATGCTATATTTAATTTTCAAAACTAACTGCGGTGGAGGGAATGTTAAAAGTATGAATCAGTATTAAATATGTTTGTTTGTCTACATAAACTTATTTATTATCCCACAGTGTAAAAGAAAACGAGTCTCCAGTTTCTCAAGCGCTTGCTTCTGAAGTCATCAACGCACTTCTAGTGGAGAGTCGTAAACAAGAGATGGTGTACAAGCGTCACGCGATCGGCGCGCTGGGCCAGGCCATCGCGGCCACGCACTGCGACCGCTTCCAGCAACTTTATGATATCGTCAAGGTTATACTGTCTAAGGTAAATTTAACATACATATGAGCTGTAGACGATAGGGACTGTATATTCATTTAAATGAGACAAGCAGCGAAGTAGAACATGCAACCGTGCGGAAGCGAATGCAACCAATACGATTTGTAGAGTATTAGGTATTGTTACACAAGGTGTTTTTTTTGATATCCCATAACTCTAGGGTTATATTCTGTAGGTAAAAATAATACTCAAACTCCTAGAATAGATGTTCCAAAAATGCATAGTTTCGGAGATATCATCAATGATAATTAAATTATCAGTTGTTTAGTACCCGTAACACAAGCTCTGCTTAGCTTGGGACTAGATGGCGTTGTGCGAATAGTCGTGGAATATTATGATTAAGTATTATTAATATTATTTTTATTACCTAATTAGTTCAAAAATTGTCACCAGTACGACGAATCTTCTTTCTAACGTCACTTTTCTTTCATGTAAAGGTGTTTTACATTAATCATCGTGACTGTCGAATTATTTTGTATGATAGTAAAAAAAAAAAAAAGGATGATGGAAACATAATTCATATGCCAATTGATTCTTTGATATGGTCTCAATCAACCCTAGAGTTATGGGATATAAAAAAAAACACGTTGTATATTCCTACAATACTCGGGAATCTATAGAAATAGCAGAGTTAAAATCAAGTCAACATCGCTACAACAACTATCGTCGCAGCCGTCACTCATCTCGTCATCGCAGCTCATCACGTCACCGAAGTCACGATGAGTCACCATCTCCTCACTGCTATTATCACCGCCGCTTCAAAGAGCAAGCTAGACGCTGCACAGCGCCGTGCTCATTCAAGAAACAGGACTCGGAAAACTAGACAGAACGTTGGCAACGGCGGACACCGGCGTTCAAGAAAAATCCCACCGCCTGTACATCACCGACAGAAACTCCAAATTATCCTTCTTAGTCGACACTGGAGCCAACATATCCGTGCTACCAAGAAGTAAGGGACAATTACCAACGCCGCTACCATTCAAGCTCTACGCAGCGAACAACACGACAATAGCTACGTATGGCGAGAAAACTCTAACTCTCGATCTAAATCTTCGACGCGCCTACTCCTGGAAATTCATCGTAGCCGACGTGTCAAAACCTATACTCGGAGCCGACTTCCTACAACATCATCAACTCATCGTCGACTTGAATAATAGAAGATTAATCGACGGTGTAACAAGCTTAGAGGTCAATGCCCCGGTGCGACTATCGAACGTGCCTACAGTACGCAGTATCGACATGTCGCAATCATACCACGACATTTTGGCCCAGTATCCCGGCATAACGAGATTAACATCAATGAAATTAAACTCCGATATCCACGTGCAACATTTCATCGAAACAAAAGGACCACCGATACACAGCCGAGCCCGACCGATCCCACCACATCGCTTCGAAACAGTAAAGAAGGAATTCGAAAACATGATCGAACAGGGACTCTGCCGACCTAGTAAAAGTCCATGGTCATCACCTCTACACATCGTGCCCAAGAAAAATGGCGATATTAGAGTTTGTGGTGACTATCGCCGACTGAACTCGATCACCATACCAGATCGATACCCCGTGCCCACGCATCAAAGACTTCACACATCACCTATCCGGAAAAACTATCTTCTCAACGATTGATCTCAACCGCGCTTATCAACAGCTGAGCGTAAGAGACGAAGACATTGAAAAAACAGCCATCATCACTCCAATGGGGTTGTTTGAGTTTCCACGTATGTGCCCAGGTTTGAAGAACGCGGGACAAACGTTTCAACGATACATTCACGAAGTTCTACGCGGATTGGATTTTGTCTTCCCATTCATAGACGATTTATTATTGGCATCTGAAAACGAAGAACAACACAGAGAACACCTCCAAATCGTACTCAAGAGATTGGAAGAGAATGGCATCACCATCAACCCCGCTAAATGTAACCTCGGCAAGTCAGAAGCCCATTTCTTAGGCTACACCGTATCAAAAGAAGGCATCAAACCTCCGCAATATAAAATTCAAGCAATCACCGATTTCCCACAACCAACCACAATAGAAGAATTACGAAGATTTCTCGGTATGATCAACTTTTATCGCGATCACATACCTAACGCCGCAGCCCTACAAGCCCCACTAAATGCATACCTACATAATGTAAAGAAGCGAGATAAAACACCGATTACGTGGTCCGACGAAGCAACGCAAGCGTTCGAGAAATGTAAAGCTAGCATAATAAACGCAACTTTACTCGCTCACCCATCGCATCACGCCGCACTCGCCTTATTCTGCGACGCATCCGACAACTCAGCTGGCGCCGTCCTACAACAATACATAGACGAAACATGGCAACCTCTCAGATACTTTTCCAAGAAATTCATTTCTACAATCAACAAGAGTATTCTTCTAACCTTCTGATACCAAGAGTCTTCCCAAAAGTTATGCTATAATAGTGTTTATAAGCATGGCTATACGGACTTCATTCCCGTGTAGCTGAATAGATAGCGATATCTATATCCTTTAGATAATAATATACCAGACCGTGTTTCAACTAAGTAGTTTATGGACTTATGCGTGCTACGCGTACTCGTGGATAGAACTAGATTGGGTCTGTTTGCTGACGAATGAAAGTCGATAGTTTTAGGATGGAAAATTTACTTAATATAGTTTATTAGCTAAACTAAATTAATTAATAATTCCCGAATCAGAGTAAGAACTCGATGGTAGTACCGCATTGCATTGATTGGAAATACTAGGCATGCATAATGACATTGCATTATTAACTTTAATGTAAATGTCTTATAGTGTAAGAGATTTCCAACGCGGTCGCCTAAAAAGGCGTATGATGTAGATATTGTGGTATTTATTTAAAGAGATTTCCGACAGGATGAACTATCTATGGGCAAAGAATCTGACGAAGAAGACAACGAAGGCGCGAGACAGCGGCGAGAACAACTGACGGCGTTAAAAGAAGCTGCATACGAATTACTGGGCAAAGCGTGGCCGAAGGAACCTGACACGCAAGGTGAGAATCTATACAATGTGATACGGAATAGACGCACTTCCTGAAAAAGGGTCATTGTACTGAAGAAAATCTGCTGTTCAGTAAAAAAATTACTGTACAGCTACTTTTTATTTCGCGATTTCAGTGATCGTCCCATAGTAAAAGTTGTTTTTAATAATGAGTACAATTACTCTATTTGAGGAAGTGCGTTTAATCTGTTACATAATCCGATGGCGCCTTTCGCCATCATCCTGATCCTATTGCTGTCGGGCACAGTTGCACACCGCGGGCTACTGAGAAATTAAAGATGGATCTCAATAACTTTTTGCCCGACCCGAAGATCGAACCCGGGACCTCATATTCAGCAGTAGCGCTTGCAGCCGCTAGACTAACCAGGCCGAACTCCTTTTCACATGGTTTTTGGCGATAATTTGTTGTAATGCTAAGGGCTAATCTTTCAATAATCAGATAACTTATTATCCGAAGAACAAATATGGCGGTTTGACATTTTCTCCAAACAAAAGCGTGTAACCACCATTATTATTCCTTGGATAAAATTTATTTGATTGAAAAAACGTGCGTGCAGCCGGCGTTCAACGATTTATAAGACGTTATATGTATGCCTTAAAAATATGATTTGTTCACAGAAAAATACCAAGACGTGTTCTTCGAGCACTGCTCCAAGTCCTACCCATCGAGTTCTAGATCGACGCAGCTGGCTATCCTAGCATCCGTAGCGCGCGTCCTGGAGAGGCTGGAGGTACTCACCAACACCGCGGAGCCGATGGAGACCGACAGTGTGCCGGCGTCCAACAGGGATAAGGCGATCAGCAGCGTGACGGAGAAAGTCGCTGTGATCATCGATTACACGCTACGTGAGTATTGCGAATTATATTTATTTAATCTTAATTTAAACAGCAAATGCACTTTGTTCACTCAAAATCAAAAGACATTTATTCAAATTTAAGTAATTTGGACTTCTTGGGAGACTGTCTTAAGTAGACAGTCTCCCAAGAAGTCCGCCCGTCGCCACTTCCGAGTGATTTTGCTGGGAAGAAGTAGCGGAACATCACATCTGCCTGATAAGTTAGAAGAACTTGAACTAGTACACTTGTCATTAGTACTAGTTTCCTACTACGTTTTAAAGGGAATAATTTTATTCCAAATCAAGCTTAAAGCTAAATAATAACAGCCTCACGGGTCCATCGAAGGTTAAGTTACTCTTGACAAGGTCGGTCCGTGGATGGGTAAATATTCTTTACATATCAAAACTCCTCCGTGCCAGGGAAAGCTCATTAATTTTGTATCGTTTCTTATATCATAGCCCTTTATTTTCTTGTAAACTTTTTAGGTTTTGTAACTTGTTTCCTGTGCGTGTCCTAAAAAATGTTTTACTTTCATTTTATTACAGCGCTTTATTATTTTTTTAGACTTATTTTTATACATTCTCTTTCTTCTTATTTTTTTTCTCAGAAAACAGCAATCAAGTGAGGCACAGAAGGGACGCTCTCAATATCATGGAAATACTTGTCAAACAATTAAAAGGTAAGTTTGACGAACAAGAAATTGCTTTGAAATCGGGTTTAGTGAACACGCAATAAATCCCACAATGTCAGACATAAGTCGCTTCCAAATTAAGTTCTTTAGAGGCCGTAAATACACGTGCCTGTTTGCAAAAAAGTATCCAAGTATCATTTTGGCATAACAATTCTAATCTCAGTCACAATATTTGTCAAAACATATTTCTTGTTATTTTCTTTCATTATGTTTCACCTCGGAGGACGTCCGCCGTGTGCTAGGTAAAAATAATAAAATTTTGGTATTCTCCTTGTATGAGGGTATCATACAAGGGGAATACCAAAATTTCATTATCCCGAGGAAAAATATTCTCTCTTTTGTGGATGACCTTTGATTGGCCTTGACCTTGATTTTGTTTTTTGAAGAATTTTATTTGAGTCAATTTCTAGACAATCTTGTCTCGTCTCGCGTCTCAACCCGAAAGTCCCGTGACTTAAGACAACTAAAATTACGAGACGTTCCGGAATCCAAACACTAATTACGGCCTTAACTCGTCAACTACCGGAATTCCAGACACAATTAAATTACTTATGGTTCGTGGAAGCTGGTTTCCGATCGGGGCCAGATAAATTAATTGAATTTCACGCGCTGTTTCGTAAGTCTGATTATTATTTATTTATTTCAGATCTCAACAAAACAGAAGAGTTGGACAAGCTCCGGACTATATACCAGAAGTACGTACAGGACTTGTCCAAGGACTCTTCACACGAAATACGAGCCAAAGTGGATAAAATCAAAGTACACTTTAAATAGTACATGCATTTGTTATTTATTGTCGTGACAAAACCAGTCATTAAAATGTTGTATACAATAATATTTTGTGGTTTTATTTTTGAAAACAAAAAATCAAAAGTCTTTAATTCAAATTAGGCTTAGGATCAGCTATTTTTGAACGTCAAAATTACATAAGACTCCTCCAAAAAGCCCGCCCTTCGCTACTTCCTATTCATTAGTTGGGAAGAAGTGGCGGTACAAACTCCCCAGCAACACGTCTGTCTGTAGAAGATAAGTAAGAAGAACTTGAATTTATAACTAGCACTTTTTCCGCAGTTTTACTCCATATTCATTCTGACAATGCCAAATCTCAAGTTTATCAAGTTTCTAAACACTTTGAAAATCTGTTTTTTTTTATAAGTTTACTGCAATGCTCTTGAGCTTGAGGAAAAATAGTTACAAAATAATACATACCTACTGGTTTCCCATCTGATCTGACGATCCTTATATACTTCCTTTGCTACGTTTATGTTGATACATCTGGTGATACAAGCACGCCGGTTGCCAGTACTACGCACCTGACCTATCTGAAGAACGTCACCAATAAGGTCAGGGTATTTGTTTCTTGGGCGGGTTAATCTTCAAGAGTTTCAACCGCCGCGCCATCATAACCATCCCCCAAATGTTAATACAGCGTGTATTATACTTAGCCCCAGCCGTCTTACCGGTACCTATGACGCCGCCATTGTTGCTTTGACAGCCGGGCCTCAAGTAATTGTGACCGTCAAGATGGAGGGACCAAGTCTCGGATGTCTGTCATACATATATTAAAAAATAATACCATAAATCTACTATTTGCTACCTTTACTAAAAAATTTGCTTCCTCTATATTTGCAGAATAACTTTAACAAAATGTTGGTCCCTCCCTCCATCATGACGTCAAGATGGAGGGACCAAACTGATAAACTGCTCCCTGGAATGTTCCACCTTGCTAGTGTTTTAATACCTTAATTCTACCTAAATAATATTAATTCCGATTGACTGAAAAAATGTTGGTTGTAAAAATATCGAGTAATTTGTTTGGTCCCTCCATATTGACGATTCAATTATTTAGTGTAGTATATAGATGGTCAGTTTATTTTAAATTTTCGAAGAATACATATTTAATACCTATTTACTACCTTCCAATGATATTATTTTTTTAAGGTATATTTATACATATTTTAGAGAGCCAAAATCTAAAAAATCTAAATTGACGAATTATTAAGTGCTTTAACGCAATAGCTATAGTTATATAACTAAGAACGCAGTATAGCTAAGAACCACCACCAGGAAACTGGTTGTCAAATAATAAAATCCGCATCGAAATCGGTTCATCCGTTTAGACATAGACAGACACGCACAACGCAGACAGGCACACAGACAGATAGACAAACAGACATCAAACTTATAACACCCCTCTAATTGCATCTGGGGCTTTTAATATTTATATTAACTTTAAAAAACCTCACCCCAAAAAAGAAAAAAACATTTAAAAAGTAAAAATTAACACTTCCCTATCGTTGAGCGGTACCCCGAGTTGACGTATTTATGACTCAAGGATAGGAAAGTGTTATTTTTAACTTTTGAATGTTTTTTTCTTTTTTGGGGTGAGGTTTTTTAAAAAAATTAATTTCATTTTATTTAAAAAAAAATAAACGCATCAATTTTGTTTTATAGAGTTAACGGTTATGAGATATTTTTAGTGCATTTGAATGCAAAGTCAAATGCTGGTTAAAACGAATCCAATCACGATTATCTGCTATTATTTTCCCAAGAGTGTAGTGTGCTAGATATCCTGGCTGCATCAGACCAAATATACCATAGGTACCTCAGAAACCGATCACTATGGTTCACACATGACCCAACCAAGATAATGTCTGAACTATAAAAGAAACATAGTCTCGTGTAGAGTATTAAGTCAAAATCAATGCCAAGGCCAATCAAAGGCCACCTACAAAGTAGAGTAGGTTACTCCTCGGGGGGTGTTTTTAACTAGGGGGATACCAAATTTTCATTATTTTTTACCTAGGACGTCCCGTTTCAGAGATATGAACGGAAAACAGGATTCCTGAAACCAATGAGAATTGCATTTAAAATTGGTCACACACAGCTTCCGTCGACTCCACATTTTGACGACCTGTGATGTTGTGATTGCTGGAATATCGACTTCCTGGGATATTTCGTTAGGGGTGTTTCAGATAGCTGGCCGATTTTTCATCAAATACTCATAAGAGTACCTCGACACCGATCAGCATGGTTCACACATGACTCGACCAAGACAATGTCTAGACTGCCAAAGAAACTTGGGTTCGTGTGATGTAAAAGTAACCATTTAGTCAAAATCAAGGCCAAGGCCAATCAAAGGCCACCCACAAAATAGAGTACTTTTCTCTCCGGGGGGTGTATTTTGCTAGGGGGATACCAAATTTTCATTATTTTTGACCTAGGACGTCCCGTTTCAGAGATATGAACTGAAAACAGGATTTCTGAAACCAATGAGAATTGCATTTAAAATTGGGCACAGAGCTTTCGTCGACTCCACATTTTGGCAACCTGTGATGTTGTGATTGCTGGAAAATCGACTTCCTGGGATATTTCGTTAAGGGGTGTTTCAGATAGTTTATGAAATGCTCATAAGAGTACCTCGACACCGATCAGCATGGTTCACACATGACCCGACCAAGACAATGTCTAGACTGCCAAAAAAACTTGGGTTGGTGTGATGTAAAAGTAACCATTTAGTCAAAATCAAGGCCAAGGCCAATCAAAGGCCACCCACAAAATAGAGTACTTTTCTCTCCGGGGGGTGTATTTTGCTAGGGGGATACCAAATTTTCATTATTTTTGACCTAGGACGTCCCGTTTCAGAGATATGAACTGAAAACAGGATTTCTGAAACCAATGAGAATTGCATTTAAAATTGGTCACAGAGCTTTCGTCGACTCCACATTTTGGCAACCTGTGATGTTGTGATTGCTGGAAAATCGACTTCCTGGGATATTTCGTTAAGGGATGTTTCAGATAGTTGGCCGATTTTTCATGAAATACTCATAAGAGTACCTCGACACCGATCAGCATGGTTCACACATGACCCGACCAAGACAATGTCTAGACTGCCAAAGAAACTTGGGTTCGTGTGATGTAAAAGTAACCATTTAGTCAAAATCAAGGCCAAGGCCAATCAAAGGCCACCCACAAAATAGAGTACTTTTCTCTCCGGGGGGTGTATTTTGCTAGGGGGATACCAAATTTTCATTATTTTTGACCTAGGACGTCCCGTTTCAGAGATATGAACTGAAAACAGGATTTCTGAAACCAATGAGAATTGCATTTAAAATTGGGCACAGAGCTTTCGTCGACTCCACATTTTGGCGACCTGTGATGTTGTGATTGCTGGAAAATCGACTTCCTGGGATATTTCGTTAAGGGATGTTTCAGATAGTTTATGAAATGCTCATAAGAGTACCTCGACACCGATCATAAGGTTCACACATGACCCGACCAAGACAATGTCTAGACTGCCAAAGAAACTTGGGTTGGTGTGATGTAAAAGTAACCATTTAGTCAAAATCAAGGCCAAGGCCAATCAAAGGCCACCCACAAAATAGAGTACTTTTCTCTCCGGGGGGTGTATTTTGCTAGGGGGATACCAAATTTTCATTATTTTTGACCTAGGACGTCCCGTTTCAGAGATATGAACTGAAAACAGGATTTCTGAAACCAATGAGAATTGCATTTAAAATTGGTCACAGAGCTTTCGTCGACTCCACATTTTGGCAACCTGTGATGTTGTGATTGCTGGAAAATTGACTTCCTGGGATATTTCGTTAAGGGATGTTTCAGATAGTTGGCCGATTTTTCATGAAATACTCATAAGAGTACCTCGACACCGATCAGCATGGTTCACACATGACCCGACCAAGACAATGTCTAGACTGCCAAAGAAACTTGGGTTCGTGTGATGTAAAAGTAACCATTTAGTCAAAATCAAGGCCAAGGCCAATCAAAGGCCACCCACAAAATAGAGTACTTTTCTCTCCGGGGGGTGTATTTTGCTAGGGGGATACCAAATTTTCATTATTTTTGACCTAGGACGTCCCGTTTCAGAGATATGAACTGAAAACAGGATTTCTGAAACCAATGAGAATTGCATTTAAAATTGGTCACAGAGCTTTCGTCGACTCCACATTTTGGCAACCTGTGATGTTGTGATTGCTGGAAAATCGACTTCCTGGGATATTTCGTTAAGGGATGTTTCAGATAGTTTATGAAATGCTCATAAGAGTACCTCGACACCGATCAGCATGGTTCACACATGACCCGACCAAGACAATGTCTAGACTGCCAAAGAAACTTGGGTTGGTGTGATGTAAAAGTAACCATTTAGTCAAAATCAAGGCCAAGGCCAATCAAAGGCCACCCACAAAATAGAGTACTTTTCTCTCCGGGGGGTGTGTTTTGCTAGGGGGATACCAAATTTTCATTATTTTTGACCTAGGACGTCCCGTTTCAGAGATATGAACTGAAAACAGGATTTCTGAAACCAATGAGAATTGCATTTAAAATTGGTCACAGAGCTTTCGTCGACTCCACATTTTGGCAACCTGTGATGTTGTGATTGCTGGAAAATCGACTTCCTGGGATATTTCGTTAAGGGATGTTTCAGATAATTGGCCGATTTTTCATGAAATACTCATAAGAGTACCTCGACACCGATCAGCATGGTTCACACATGACCCGACCAAGACAATGTCTAGACTGCCAAAGAAACTTGGGTTCGTGTGATGTAAAAGTAACCATTTAGTCAAAATCAAGGCCAAGGCCAATCAAAGGCCACCCACAAAATAGAGTACTTTTCTCTCCGGGGGGTGTATTTTGCTAGGGGGATACCAAATTTTCATTATTTTTGACCTAGGACGTCCCGTTTCAGAGATATGAACTGAAAACAGGATTTCTGAAACCAATGAGAATTGCATTTAAAATTGGGCACAGAGCTTTCGTCGACTCCACATTTTGGCGACCTGTGATGTTGTGATTGCTGGAAAATCGACTTCCTGGGATATTTCGTTAAGGGATGTTTCAGATAGTTTATGAAATGCTCATAAGAGTACCTCGACACCGATCATAAGGTTCACACATGACCCGACCAAGACAATGTCTAGACTGCCAAAGAAACTTGGGTTGGTGTGATGTAAAAGTAACCATTTAGTCAAAATCAAGGCCAAGGCCAATCAAAGGCCACCCACAAAATAGAGTACTTTTCTCTCCGGGGGGTGTATTTTGCTAGGGGGATACCAAATTTTCATTATTTTTGACCTAGGACGTCCCGTTTCAGAGATATGAACTGAAAACAGGATTTCGGAAACCAATGAGAATTGCATTTAAAATTGGGCACAGAGCTTTCGTCGACTCCACATTTTGGCGACCTGTGATGTTGTGATTGCTGGAAAATCGACTTCCTGGGATATTTCGTTAAGGGATGTTTCAGATAGTTGGCCGATTTTTCATGAAATACTCATAAGAGTACCTCGACACCGATCAGCATGGTTCACACATGACCCGACCAAGACAATGTCTAGACTGCCAAAGAAACTTGGGTTCGTGTGATGTAAAAGTAACCATTTAGTCAAAATCAAGGCCAAGGCCAATCAAAGGCCACCCACAAAATAGAGTACTTTTCTCTCCGGGGGGTGTATTTTGCTAGGGGGATACCAAATTTTCATTATTTTTGACCTAGGACGTCCCGTTTCAGAGATATGAACTGAAAACAGGATTTCTGAAACCAATGAGAATTGCATTTAAAATTGGGCACAGAGCTTTCGTCGACTCCACATTTTGGCGACCTGTGATGTTGTGATTGCTGGAAAATCGACTTCCTGGGATATTTCGTTAAGGGATGTTTCAGATAGTTTATGAAATGCTCATAAGAGTACCTCGACACCGATCATAAGGTTCACACATGACCCGACCAAGACAATGTCTAGACTGCCAAAGAAACTTGGGTTGGTGTGATGTAAAAGTAACCATTTAGTATAAATCAAGGCCAAGGCCAATCAAAGGCCACCCACAAAATAGAGTACTTTTCTCTCCGGGGGGTGTATTTTGCTAGGGGGATACCAAATTTTCATTATTTTTGACCTAGGACGTCCCGTTTCAGAGATATGAACTGAAAACAGGATTTCGGAAACCAATGAGAATTGCATTTAAAATTGGGCACAGAGCTTTCGTCGACTCCACATTTTGGCGACCTGTGATGTTGTGATTGCTGGAAAATCGACTTCCTGGGATATTTCGTTAAGGGATGTTTCAGATAGTTGGCCGATTTTTCATCAAATACTCATAAGAGCACCTCGACACCGATCAGCATGGTTCACACATGACCCGACCAAGACAATGT
The DNA here is from genome assembly GCA_921972225.1 of Euplexia lucipara. Lineage (NCBI taxonomy): Eukaryota > Metazoa > Arthropoda > Insecta > Lepidoptera > Noctuidae > Euplexia > Euplexia lucipara. The sequence continues at coordinate 7,404,054 of OV179144.1, read as the reverse complement.
CTAGACTGCCAAAGAAACTTGGGTTCGTGTGGTCTAAAAGTAACCATTTAGTCAAAATCAAGGCCAAGGCCAATCAAAGGCCACCCACAAAATAGAGTACTTTTCTCTCCGGGGGTGTATTTTGCTAGGGGGATACCAAATTTTCATTATTTTTGACCTAGGACGTCCCGTTTCAGAGATATGAACTGAAAACAGGATTTCGGAAACCAATGAGAATTGCATTTAAAATTGGGCACAGAGCTTTCGTCGACTCCACATTTTGGCAACCTGTGATGTTGTGATTGCTGGAAAATCGACTTCCTGGGATATTTCGTTAAGGGATGTTTCAGATAGTTGGCCGATTTTTCATGAAATACTCATAAGAGTACCTCGACACCGATCAGCATGGTTCACACATGACCCGACCAAGACAATGTCTAGACTGCCAAAGAAACTTGGGTTCGTGTGATGTAAAAGTAACCATTTAGTCAAAATCAAGGCCAAGGCCAATCAAAGGCCACCCACAAAATAGAGTACTTTTCTCTCCGGGGGGTGTATTTTGCTAGGGGGATACCAAATTTTCATTATTTTTGACCTAGGACGTCCCGTTTCAGAGATATGAACTGAAAACAGGATTTCTGAAACCAATGAGAATTGCATTTAAAATTGGGCACAGAGCTTTCGTCGACTCCACATTTTGGCGACCTGTGATGTTGTGATTGCTGGAAAATCGACTTCCTGGGATATTTCGTTAAGGGATGTTTCAGATAGTTTATGAAATGCTCATAAGAGTACCTCGACACCGATCATAAGGTTCACACATGACCCGACCAAGACAATGTCTAGACTGCCAAAGAAACTTGGGTTGGTGTGATGTAAAAGTAACCATTTAGTCAAAATCAAGGCCAAGGCCAATCAAAGGCCACCCACAAAATAGAGTACTTTTCTCTCCGGGGGGTGTATTTTGCTAGGGGGATACCAAATTTTCATTATTTTTGACCTAGGACGTCCCGTTTCAGAGATATGAACTGAAAACAGGATTTCGGAAACCAATGAGAATTGCATTTAAAATTGGGCACAGAGCTTTCGTCGACTCCACATTTTGGCGACCTGTGATGTTGTGATTGCTGGAAAATCGACTTCCTGGGATATTTCGTTAAGGGATGTTTCAGATAGTTGGCCGATTTTTCATGAAATACTCATAAGAGTACCTCGACACCGATCAGCATGGTTCACACATGACCCGACCAAGACAATGTCTAGACTGCCAAAGAAACTTGGGTTCGTGTGATGTAAAAGTAACCATTTAGTCAAAATCAAGGCCAAGGCCAATCAAAGGCCACCCACAAAATAGAGTACTTTTCTCTCCGGGGGGTGTATTTTGCTAGGGGGATACCAAATTTTCATTATTTTTGACCTAGGACGTCCCGTTTCAGAGATATGAACTGAAAACAGGATTTCTGAAACCAATGAGAATTGCATTTAAAATTGGTCACAGAGCTTTCGTCGACTCCACATTTTGGCAACCTGTGATGTTGTGATTGCTGGAAAATCGACTTCCTGGGATATTTCGTTAAGGGATGTTTCAGATAGTTTATGAAATGCTCATAAGAGTACCTCGACACCGATCAGCATGGTTCACACATGACCCGACCAAGACAATGTCTAGACTGCCAAAGAAACTTGGGTTGGTGTGATGTAAAAGTAACCATTTAGTCAAAATCAAGGCCAAGGCCAATCAAAGGCCACCCACAAAATAGAGTACTTTTCTCTCCGGGGGGTGTATTTTGCTAGGGGGATACCAAATTTTCATTATTTTTGACCTAGGACGTCCCGTTTCAGAGATATGAACTGAAAACAGGATTTCTGAAACCAATGAGAATTGCATTTAAAATTGGTCACAGAGCTTTCGTCGACTCCACATTTTGGCAACCTGTGATGTTGTGATTGCTGGAAAATCGACTTCCTGGGATATTTCGTTAAGGGATGTTTCAGATAATTGGCCGATTTTTCATGAAATACTCATAAGAGTACCTCGACACCGATCAGCATGGTTCACACATGACCCGACCAAGACAATGTCTAGACTGCCAAAGAAACTTGGGTTCGTGTGATGTAAAAGTAACCATTTAGTCAAAATCAAGGCCAAGGCCAATCAAAGGCCACCCACAAAATAGAGTACTTTTCTCTCCGGGGGGTGTATTTTGCTAGGGGGATACCAAATTTTCATTATTTTTGACCTAGGACGTCCCGTTTCAGAGATATGAACTGAAAACAGGATTTCTGAAACCAATGAGAATTGCATTTAAAATTGGTCACAGAGCTTTCGTCGACTCCACATTTTGGCAACCTGTGATGTTGTGATTGCTGGAAAATCGACTTCCTGGGATATTTCGTTAAGGGATGTTTCAGATAGTTTATGAAATGCTCATAAGAGTACCTCGACACCGATCAGCATGGTTCACACATGACCCGACCAAGACAATGTCTAGACTGCCAAAGAAACTTGGGTTGGTGTGATGTAAAAGTAACCATTTAGTCAAAATCAAGGCCAAGGCCAATCAAAGGCCACCCACAAAATAGAGTACTTTTCTCTCCGGGGGGTGTATTTTGCTAGGGGGATACCAAATTTTCATTATTTTTGACCTAGGACGTCCCGTTTCAGAGATATGAACTGAAAACAGGATTTCGGAAACCAATGAGAATTGCATTTAAAATTGGGCACAGAGCTTTCGTCGACTCCACATTTTGGCGACCTGTGATGTTGTGATTGCTGGAAAATCGACTTCCTGGGATATTTCGTTAAGGGATGTTTCAGATAGTTGGCCGATTTTTCATGAAATACTCATAAGAGTACCTCGACACCGATCAGCATGGTTCACACATGACCCGACCAAGACAATGTCTAGACTGCCAAAGAAACTTGGGTTCGTGTGATGTAAAAGTAACCATTTAGTCAAAATCAAGGCCAAGGCCAATCAAAGGCCACCCACAAAATAGAGTACTTTTCTCTCCGGGGGGTGTATTTTGCTAGGGGGATACCAAATTTTCATTATTTTTGACCTAGGACGTCCCGTTTCAGAGATATGAACTGAAAACAGGATTTCTGAAACCAATGAGAATTGCATTTAAAATTGGTCACAGAGCTTTCGTCGACTCCACATTTTGGCAACCTGTGATGTTGTGATTGCTGGAAAATCGACTTCCTGGGATATTTCGTTAAGGGATGTTTCAGATAGTTTATGAAATGCTCATAAGAGTACCTCGACACCGATCAGCATGGTTCACACATGACCCGACCAAGACAATGTCTAGACTGCCAAAGAAACTTGGGTTGGTGTGATGTAAAAGTAACCATTTAGTCAAAATCAAGGCCAAGGCCAATCAAAGGCCACCCACAAAATAGAGTACTTTTCTCTCCGGGGGGTGTATTTTGCTAGGGGGATACCAAATTTTCATTATTTTTGACCTAGGACGTCCCGTTTCAGAGATATGAACTGAAAACAGGATTTCTGAAACCAATGAGAATTGCATTTAAAATTGGTCACAGAGCTTTCGTCGACTCCACATTTTGGCAACCTGTGATGTTGTGATTGCTGGAAAATCGACTTCCTGGGATATTTCGTTAAGGGATGTTTCAGATAGTTTATGAAATGCTCATAAGAGTACCTCGACACCGATCAGCATGGTTCACACATGACCCGACCAAGACAATGTCTAGACTGCCAAAGAAACTTGGGTTGGTGTGATGTAAAAGTAACCATTTAGTCAAAATCAAGGCCAAGGCCAATCAAAGGCCACCCACAAAATAGAGTACTTTTCTCTCCGGGGGGTGTATTTTGCTAGGGGGATACCAAATTTTCATTATTTTTGACCTAGGACGTCCCGTTTCAGAGATATGAACTGAAAACAGGATTTCTGAAACCAATGAGAATTGCATTTAAAATTGGTCACAGAGCTTTCGTCGACTCCACATTTTGGCAACCTGTGATGTTGTGATTGCTGGAAAATCGACTTCCTGGGATATTTCGTTAAGGGATGTTTCAGATAATTGGCCGATTTTTCATGAAATACTCATAAGAGTACCTCGACACCGATCAGCATGGTTCACACATGACCCGACCAAGACAATGTCTAGACTGCCAAAGAAACTTGGGTTCGTGTGATGTAAAAGTAACCATTTAGTCAAAATCAAGGCCAAGGCCAATCAAAGGCCACCCACAAAATAGAGTACTTTTCTCTCCGGGGGGTGTATTTTGCTAGGGGGATACCAAATTTTCATTATTTTTGACCTAGGACGTCCCGTTTCAGAGATATGAACTGAAAACAGGATTTCTGAAACCAATGAGAATTGCATTTAAAATTGGTCACAGAGCTTTCGTCGACTCCACATTTTGGCAACCTGTGATGTTGTGATTGCTGGAAAATCGACTTCCTGGGATATTTCGTTAAGGGATGTTTCAGATAGTTTATGAAATGCTCATAAGAGTACCTCGACACCGATCAGCATGGTTCACACATGACCCGACCAAGACAATGTCTAGACTGCCAAAGAAACTTGGGTTGGTGTGATGTAAAAGTAACCATTTAGTCAAAATCAAGGCCAAGGCCAATCAAAGGCCACCCACAAAATAGAGTACTTTTCTCTCCGGGGGGTGTATTTTGCTAGGGGGATACCAAATTTTCATTATTTTTGACCTAGGACGTCCCGTTTCAGAGATATGAACTGAAAACAGGATTTCTGAAACCAATGAGAATTGCATTTAAAATTGGTCACAGAGCTTTCGTCGACTCCACATTTTGGCAACCTGTGATGTTGTGATTGCTGGAAAATCGACTTCCTGGGATATTTCGTTAAGGGATGTTTCAGATAATTGGCCGATTTTTCATGAAATACTCATAAGAGTACCTCGACACCGATCAGCATGGTTCACACATGACCCGACCAAGACAATGTCTAGACTGCCAAAGAAACTTGGGTTCGTGTGATGTAAAAGTAACCATTTAGTCAAAATCAAGGCCAAGGCCAATCAAAGGCCACCCACAAAATAGAGTACTTTTCTCTCCGGGGGGTGTATTTTGCTAGGGGGATACCAAATTTTCATTATTTTTGACCTAGGACGTCCCGTTTCAGAGATATGAACTGAAAACAGGATTTCTGAAACCAATGAGAATTGCATTTAAAATTGGGCACAGAGCTTTCGTCGACTCCACATTTTGGCGACCTGTGATGTTGTGATTGCTGGAAAATCGACTTCCTGGGATATTTCGTTAAGGGATGTTTCAGATAGTTTATGAAATGCTCATAAGAGTACCTCGACACCGATCATAAGGTTCACACATGACCCGACCAAGACAATGTCTAGACTGCCAAAGAAACTTGGGTTGGTGTGATGTAAAAGTAACCATTTAGTCAAAATCAAGGCCAAGGCCAATCAAAGGCCACCCACAAAATAGAGTACTTTTCTCTCCGGGGGGTGTGTTTTGCTAGGGGGATACCAAATTTTCATTATTTTTGACCTAGGACGTCCCGTTTCAGAGATATGAACTGAAAACAGGATTTCGGAAACCAATGAGAATTGCATTTAAAATTGGGCACAGAGCTTTCGTCGACTCCACATTTTGGCGACCTGTGATGTTGTGATTGCTGGAAAATCGACTTCCTGGGATATTTCGTTAAGGGATGTTTCAGATAGTTGGCCGATTTTTCATCAAATACTCATAAGAGCACCTCGACACCGATCAGCATGGTTCACACATGACCCGACCAAGACAATGTCTAGACTGCCAAAGAAACTTGGGTTCGTGTGGTCTAAAAGTAACCATTTAGTCAAAATCAAGGCCAAGGCCAATCAAAGGCCACCCACAAAATAGAGTACTTTCTCTCCGGGGGTGTATTTTGCTAGGGGGATACCAAATTTTCATTATTTTTGACCTAGGACGTCCCGTTTCAGAGATATGAACTGAAAACAGGATTTCGGAAACCAATGAGAATTGCATTTAAAATTGGGCACAGAGCTTTCGTCGACTCCACATTTTGGCGACCTGTGATGTTGTGATTGCTGGAAAATCGACTTCCTGGGATATTTCGTTAAGGGATGTTTCAGATAGTTGGCCGATTTTTCATCAAATACTCATAAGAGTACCTCGACACCGATCAGCATGGTTCACACATGACCCGACCAAGACAATGTCTAGACTGCCAAAGAAACTTGGGTTGGTGTGATGTAAAAGTAACCATTTAGTCAAAATCAAGGCCAAGGCCAATCAAAGGCCACCCACAAAATGGAGTACCTAATCTTGCTTATTAATATAACACACATGGGTGTTTGGAATTTTAAACCACACATATGTTTGTAAGTAAAGTTAATATCCATAATAGACGTCTAAAATCGAAACGGTAGCTATAACACAAAAGAACTGATAACCTTAATAAGTAAGTATTTGAAAGTAATGAGGTAATAGACCCTAAAAAATAGATATATCAAAAGTAAGAACCTCCTCCTTTTTTGATGTCGGTTAAAAAAAGCCATTATTACGGTAATCTAAGACAATTTGACAGCTAAATACTTCGTGTAGTGATAAGAAGAAAAAATCGGCTGCTATTAAATCCGATTCACGCGATTATTAAATCTATTTAAAATAACAATATTGTAAAATGTTTAAAATAACACAATTGTATTTGAATTGAATTGAATAAAACGCATGCTATTGATGATAAAATACAACATTATTATTGTATAAATTTATCTCTTTTTTATATGTAGGTAATGTTTGTAAAAGAATCGGTTTTCTTTAAAATCGATAAAAAGCGGCCAAGTGCGAGTCGGACTCGCCGATGAAGGGTTCCGTAGCAGCAAGTAACATAATAATTATATAAGTTTTGTAGTTTGTTGTAACTTTGATCGATACGATTTATGACGTTTTAAAAAAACTACTTACTAGTTTTCAAACACACATTTTACTACTGTGGAAGTCTCTCTCGCGCAAACTATTCAGTTAAGAGAAAAAATATATTGGAAACCTCAATATTAATTTTGAAGGCATATCCATAGTTTCCCCACACGGAGTTTGATGAAAAAAAAAGTGTTGGGTTAGGTTAGTTCTAAGTATGGGGAACCCCCAATGTTTACTGTTTTTTTTTTCTATTTTTGTGTGAAAATCTTAATGCGTTTTACAGAATACATCTACTTACCAAGTTTCAGGGGTTTGGTTTCGGAAAAAGTGGCTGTGACCTACGGACGGACAGACAGACATGACGAATCCATAAGGATTCCGTTTTAGGCCATTTGGCTACGGCACCCTAAAAATGGCTTCTAACAGTTACAACACTACGTTAACCAACGCAGTGGCTTAACATTGTAATTACGGCCTATCAGAATATTAATCAACGATGAATTAGTGTTTCTGAGCGCATTTTTTTAAATATAAAGTTTAACTAAACGCTTGATAATGGTACTCGTCGTCATTGTGTATGGGTAGGTATCACAGTAACTAATTAGGACTATTTATTTGATTTTCAGGGTTCCGTAGTCAACTAGGAACCCTTATAGTTTCGCCATGTCTGTCTGTCCGTCCGTCCGTCCGTCCTCGCTTAATCTGTGACCGTTAGCACTAGAAAGCTGAAATTTGGTACCAATATGTGTATCAATCACGCCAACAAAGTGGTAAAATAAAAATTGGATAAAAATGTTTTATTAGGGTAGCCTCTCTATATGTAAAGTGAGAATTGTTTTTTTTAACCCTAACGTGTGATATATTGCTGGAAAGGTATTTAAAAATGAATAAGGGTTTACTAAAATCATTTTTTGATAATGTCAATAATTTCGGAAATAATTGCTACAAAAGTAAAAAACAATGTCCCCCCCTCCCCTCTAACTTTTGAACCATAAGTTTAGAAAAAATGAAAAAAAAAACTGAAAAGTAGAACTTTAAAAGGACTTTCTAGGAAAATTATTTTGAACTTGGATGGAAAAAGTTTTTGTACAAAAAAGACAAAAAGTTGTTCAAAATAATTTCTGGACTAAGTTTGTAGTATAATCGTATATTCAAGCATTTTGAACACTTATTGTGACGGACGGGAAACTACGGAACCCTACACTGAGCGTGGCCCGACACTCTCTTGGCCGGTTTTTCTATTTCTTACGTAGCTATGTAGAGGTAGGTACTTACAAAGTCATCGCGAGTTCGCGACCAAATAGTGAGAAACGTCAAACGTCTTATCTTAGTTTGTCGCAGGTTTAAATAAGTGTAATAACTAAGCATAACGTGGCCATCTTTAGTTGTCTGTTGAAGTATTTCGTAATTGTCACTTTCTTTATTTTACGGAACCATTTGATATAAAAGAATTAACTCTTTGATCAACGTTCTTAAAGCACGAACAGTTAAAATATTATAACAGATTTTTTAATTGTAAATATACTTCTTACGTAAATTCTATACTTATTGCGTAAAACCACATAATAATTAATAGCATTTAATTTCAATTGGATTTATTTATGTATTCTGATTGATTAATTGATTGACATGGTGTTTGATTTATTATGTTCGTGTTTAAGTTTAATTTAATTGTATTGTAAGTTATAGAGTTTGATTTCACTTTTATTTATTTTTATTTTTTAGTTGGTTTTATTTTTGCTTTGTGGTTTTATATCTTTTTGTAAATGGGTGTACTTAACTAAAATAAATGAATTTATATATTTTATATTAATAATGCAACAATTTTTTTTTTATTATGACTCTTTAAAATAATTAATAACTTAAAAAAATAATATCATTTGAAGGTAGTAAATAGGTACCTATTAAATATTTATCCTTCGAAAATTGAAAATATACTGACCATCTATATACTACACTAAATAATTGAATCGTCAATTTGGAGGGACCAAACAATTAGTCGATATTTTTAAAACCAAATATTTTTCAGTCAGTTTGAATCAATATTATTTTGGTAGAATTAAGGTATTAAAACACCAGCAAGGTGGTGTTAAGTTTATCAGTTTGGTCCCTCCATCTTGACGTCATGATGGAGGGACCAACATTTTGTTAAAGTTATTCTGCAAATATAGAGGTAGCTAAATTTTTAGCTAAGGTAGTAAATAGTAGATTTATGGTATTCATCTTTTATATATGTTTGACAGATATCCGAGACTTGGTCCCTCCATCTTGACGGTCACAAGTAATTAATGGAATATTTTAGCAATTCTCAGATTCTGTTACTTTGGCAGATTCTGTGAATTCCTGAATATTTTATTAAATACATTCTCTAACAACATTACATTTTGGGGATAGTGGCCGGTGTCTGAAATGCTCAAAGATTTACCCGTTCGGTAATAATGAATAATTATAATAATACACCAGATAACAATATCACATCAGTGTTTAATGCTTCAGCATTACAATAAACCTTGGAATGGAATGAAATAAGGCATACAATAACAAAAATAATTAATTAGCATAAAAACATCGCCTAAGCTAAATAATTAATAAAATAACTATGTACACATAAAATAATACACAGATTAATAAATAAATAGGTACATTTTGTTTGTAGTAGGTATAGTAATAATCTCAATAGTATAATGAAACTAAAACCTTCACAGATTAGGAATTAGACTTTTTAAAAGTTTACAATGTGTTAGGTTAAACAATGTGTCATGTTTCATCACTTGTGGGTTAAGTGGTCCCAACCGCAAGCATTAGGCGCTGAGTGTGACGTCCTGAATTACATTGCCGGGCCGGGCAGTGATTTAGATAAATAAATTAATATCCCACAGCCCCAAACTAAGCAGAGCTTGTGTTACGAGAACTAGATGACTGATCATCCTTATATATTTCTAAATACATACGTATTAATTATAGATGATAGATAAAATACACCCAGACTAAGCACAAATGATTGTGCTCATAACATTTATCTAGGATGGAAACCGAACTCACGACCTCAGATATCGCAGTCAGGGCCACTAGGCCAACAGCCCAGTCAAAATATTCGTTCATCAAGTTTGGAGTTGCCTGCCAATTCTTCTCCATACAAAACTACCTTTTGGAAGGGGCAACTAGAATCATTTTCTTATTTTTTTAATTGAAATAAATGATTTGATTTTGACTTTTTTGCATCAGGAATTTGTCAGTAGCAGCCCGGCTCGCCTAAATGGCGAAATGTATTTTAGGTACATCTCTGCATAACTTCTCGGAGAGTAAATGCGAAATAGGCTGTTCCCTACCTTATGATCGTGTAGGTAGTTTGTAAAGAACAGTTGACTTTCACATATTTGCTCCAACAGTAAAAGGTGTACATTTTCATATCCTCCAAAAGTTTGACCAACCTTTAACTTAACACATTGTAACTGTATGCAGGGTAAGTTTATTAAGAAGACTGCCGATATCGAAACTACGTTAAATATAACTTATATAAATAGAGCATATAATTAATTCTTCACATACCATCGAGAAATATAATCAATTCAAAATGCTGTTCTAGCTCCTTTCAAAACCGATATTTTAACTTGACCATTTACGTTAACTTATACTTTCGGATTCCAGATGCATCCATATAAACTATTCCCCAACGTTTACACGCACATAAATAATATTCGACCGCAAACCGTTCACAGTGTTACTACATTAAAAATATAGATTAAACAACAATTAGATAAAATAATGTAATATAACAACAGAGATCGGATAAGCAGAGTACATTTACCTAAACTTTAAGAAACTAATGAATTCTGTAGACAACTGGATTTATTTCTTTGAAACAATACACGAATATGACTGATCTGAGTGGCACTAGTATCATATAGCAACAGATGTAGCATAATATGTTACTTCTATGCAGATTATAACAGTAACATAGAGTGGATAAAATCTTTTCTGAATTTCCGGAATAAAAATAAATTATGTTCTCATCCCAGGACATGGGATAATAAATATACTCTTCCTATATCGATCACTGCATATTACTCTGAATAAATATTTAAATGTGCATTAGGCCATTTAAAAATAATTAAATAAGTAATAATGTGCGTTTAAGCACTCTATTTAAATACTCCGTGCCTAATGTAAACTGGTGTTTTACTTACATAGTATTTATGTGATAATAGTACTAAACTACTCTAAATGCCCGGTTCCCAGCATATAAAAACGGATCGATAATCATTTTAAAATATATTATATTGCTACATTTAGAGGTAATTTGACTACAATGAACTACCAAAAAATAAGTGTTCTTAATACATTCTTGCCTATTAGAACATTGGTTCCCAAAGTTGACTGGACCGCGACCCAACTAGCACAAAACTTCTAAATTCACGTTTCACCTCTTAGTTAACATGGGTTTATTTTGTCAAAGTTATTGCATCATCTTTAATTGTATAATAAATCGTTTGATAAGACCTTTTTCTTCGGTATTTAGTTTTCATATTGATCATAGCCGAAAAACCCCTCTTACCCACATTGGCTTGGTTGTCGGTCGCTCCTTATATTGCCACTTACTCGCTAGCGACCCACCAGTGGGTCACGATCCATACTTTGGGAACTGCTGCCTCAGAAGAATACGTTCATAGTATTATGTTACGGAAACTATGCTTCTAAACAGGAAGTGTTTTTTATCATGGGAAACTTTATTACATGCTGTTCTACCACTGAATATGAACGACTCATACTACGAGACCAAATCGGGAATCGCATAAAAAATCTGCTGTGTCATACATTTTGGTCGAGTAGGTATCAAACTTTAGTATCCAACATTTGATTTTTTTCACGGGATCCTAGTTTGTGTCATTGTGAAAGTTGTTTATATTAATAGGTAGATGTCGCATGATAAAAATACACCTTGTATTGGCAAAGATACGAGTGATACCAATAACAGTAGGTACAATCAGGAATCGGGCTGTTGAGGTTGAATTATGCCAGTTACTTAACACAATGAAAGACCATCAAATATGGCACCATTTAAGTGTTCGCGACCCAAAATGTTAATATTAGGAATAATAAAGTGGGTAACTTGGTGCAATTGTAGTCAAAGAGTAGAATTTGTAGATCGGATAAATTGTGTTGTAAAAGTTGCAATCTTTTTACAGTCAAAATTGATGTAAGCGTCAAATGTAACTTTTTCTATTCAAATTATTATTGAATCAAGAGCAAGCCTAAGTAGCGATTTTATGCTGACTATTATGTTTGGTTATCGTCGCATTCGATTCTATATAAAGTATTCATGTAAGCCATTAAATATATTATATTTTGTACCTAAAAAAGTTAGTGGATAACTATTCTGCACACATTCATTACATACAATTTTGTCTTGCTTTACATTCAAGTTCATTTGTTCTACAACTATCACTAAAACAATTATTTTAAACCTAATTACAATAACTTAATTGACCTGTTTTTGTGGAGGTATTATTATTCATAATAATCTATATATAATATAATACTAATATAATAAGCCGAAAAGTTTGTATGTTTCTATGTTTGAACGCGCTAATCTCTGAAACTACCGAAAGCATTTAAAATATTTTATAACACATTTGCTCGTAAAGGGTCTCGTATTCCACCAAATTCAGTATCGTAATGTATCTCATTACGCACTTGTGCGTTATGGTAATGTAAAACGCACGGTTTTACATTACCAAGATGCTCCGACTAAAAATAACTGTAAGTACTTTTTTAAAATCTTAGCAAAGAGTTTTTATGTCAGAAAAGTGGTCAACATTTTATGAATAAAATTAACTTTGGGAGATAAAATATAAAAAAAATAAACATTTAATTCGTTAATTTAATTAATTTTGACAATAAATTACCACAATTTGTAACAAAAACAAAAAATATTATGTAATTTACTTTATTAGTACTTGGTTTTTTTTTTGCCTTTGACTTAAAATAAAAAAAATGCGCACATCGCTAATTTGTAAGTAAAAAGGATTCCGTGCGCTTTTTCTTTTCGCTCTATGGTTTTTATTTGAAAATTTCAGTCCGAATTTTATTTATTTCAACCAATCAATCAAATATATATCAAAGCAAATATGTTATAAAACGTCGTATGACATACGTGCTCTTTGATAATTACAGCCTCTGCTTTCTTGTAGCAATCGCCTACAGCTCGGGCTAGCAATATTGCCTCGGCTGTAATTATCAACTTAACGTACTTATATCATAATGTACTATTACATGACATCTAGGGCCGCTGAGAAAAGCTAGGTAAATAATATATAATACTCGATTTAAAGCAGGAAGCTACCATATTTCATTGAAATCTAAATAGACCTTCGAGACGTATTAGAAATTCCAACTACATTGTAACACGGACGACAGAATCGTACCGTGGAACATGTGAATCCTATGATCTATCTTAATTTACAAGACACTTTGAATAAGCTACATCTTGAGCGCTATTCTGTAAAAAATACCCTGCGTAAATATAGGTGTAATGAAGGCTAAGTGAGATGTCATCCTACCCTTATGCTAAGGATTGACTTACTCACGCTTACACACTTAATTTTCCCCGGAATATTTTTACAGAACAGGTGGGGGGATCCCCTTACGACAGTCTAAGAATACTCGCTTGCACATCTTCGTATTTCTTACTAAAAACACTACACTTCTTTTGGGCTTCTTAAAGCTTCACACTAAAAGTTATCAACGTGCTTAGGTTACTGTCAAACATTTCGCAGTTTTGTTTATTTATCACGGAAATAAAGGTAACGTTACAGTTTTAGTTGCTTTAAAATATGTATTCGAATCCGTTTCCGACATCTTAAACAAACATTCGAGCGTTGTGATATTAATTATTATATTAGTCAAAACAGCGTAATATTAGACAGACAATTGTGTCGTTGCCAACCTTTAGAATGTAGATACAGGTGTCTAAACAATAATACCTGCACAAAAACTCCTACATAATACATAACCTAATAACGTAATATTGCACTCTATACATCATCGAACAATCCTCTGGGCGGGATGGTCATTTTATCCCTCCTTCGGTCATCGAACTCAGTTCTAATGGACGGCAGCGTACTTTCCCCAAAGCGGTGATCTAACTCGTCTTCAAGTGTCAGATTGGACCTGTTGTAGGGTACCTCGGCTCGTTGGTAGCCGGTGAGCTGTGGCTGGTTGCGTTCAGGGCTCGGTTGCACGTAGTAATCTGAATCGACGTCGTTGAGGAGCCCGGTGTGGGCTGAAACGTGACCGACATGCACAATAACCGATAACATTCATGATGGTTGGAAATAAGGGTCTGTTTGTTGTTGGCTTTTGGTATTTTAAAATCTTAAACTTGGCTAGAGAGGTAAAGCGTTTATGTGGTACAAGGTAAATGTGTCTTGCGTAACTGTAATCGCCAAAGAGGCTTAGTTCAACAATGTTGCTAGACAACTATAATAAAAATAAAATTACGTCTCTCTGTTGACAGTTCATAGTGATGATCACTGAATCAAGTGTTTAACGATTAACTGTGAAATAGTTAGTTTCGTAGTGTGTACCTGGGATGTCGTCATGCATTCGAAGAGATGTAGCAAAGCGCACCGTAGGTACATGATAGTCACCCTAACTCAAAGACATTCAATACCTATAGACCGGACATCACAAACAAAATTTTCTTCCGAAAAAGTGTGTCCTGCCGGACACAAGTCTATGAGTTTTTTTTAGTACGCTCCGCTGCCGCTCCAATATTCATATATTATTCTAGATGGCGTTACTGAGACATGGGATCAAAGTTTTTCTATGACATTTCCTTGACATGCCCGCTCTATAGTCTTTTAAATCTCTTTGCCCTAACTTGAAGTCCACTTAAAGTGCAAAACCATTTTTTTAAATTTTTAGTTGTTATCATAGTTCGGTGTTCAATTGGACGCCAGTGACTGGCAGTGGTAAGTTAGCCAATAGTCCTGCTATAAAAGTCGATAACATTCTCCGCAACGTATTGGAATAGCTTCGTCATCGCAAAGTTCGTTGAATGAAAGTTGATGCGAAGCCATCTTGTAAAAAAGGCGCTAAATTAAAACTTTTTCATTAAGTTTTTCTCCCGTACATTAAAATCCAGCGATATTACTTATAGTTAGAGCCATCAATTTCGTTATATAACTATACTAATATTATAAAGCAGAAGAGTTTGTTTGTTTGTTTGGTTGTACGCGCTAATCATAGGAACTACCGGCTCGAATTGAAAAATTCTTTTTGCGTTGGATAGGAAGGAAGGCTATAGGCTATATAATATCACGCTATGACCAATAGGAGCGGAGCAGCAATAAGAAATTTTGCAAGCGGGAAAAAAAAGGCTTCCGTTGCGTGCGCTGCGTAAAAGGTTTAAATTACATAAAAAAACAAGTATGTCGAATTTATGCCTCTTTAAAAGTTCTAAAAAAAGTCGTCGACAGCATAGGTACGTCTATCCCTTAAGTTTAACTCACTATAACCCTTTTTATGGAAATCAAATTTGTTTTAAAATAATGCATTATTTGCGAAGAAGTTGTTATTAACATGGTATTAACCTTCATCCAAATAAATACGTTAATCATCACAAGTATTTAATTTAAAACAAAACTGCCTTTTCATCGTTGAATTTCAATGAATATCTTAGGAGATATCGTAGTTTTAAAATAACAGCAGTAAAATAATTATCACTTGCTGAGCGCGCATTCATGATGTACAATTGTACAAGGCACTGTAGGCGTAGGCACCTTAGCGTACGTATTATTTAAGAATAATTTTACCTTCTACGTAAACTAAATCGCGGGTTCAAGTTAGCGTTAGCCCAAAGTAACTATTCCACGCAGACGATGCTAATTATCTCAATAAAACGCAATTATTATCTTAAAAAGCCAAGGAATGAAGTTGGAAATCTATAAGTTAATACCAAGAGCGCACAATAAACAGAACGCAATAGTAGTAAATTAAAAAAGAGCAGTGCAAGAATGAGTTTAGTGCAAATGACAGTATTAGAGACATAAAAAAAAAAGAAAAAAAAAAATGAATTTCTCCAAAAAGGAAACTTAAGTTTGCTAATCAATAGTTTGACAGCATGAAAATATTAAGTTTATGACAATTTGTACTCATTGTTTCGGAAATGTTGAGTAGTTACAAAGATAATGGTTGTTCGTATTACCTCCGTCCTGAGTATCGCGTGCCGACCTGTAGTTTGAGAACCTCTCGCTGTAGTCGCGTCGACGAGTCAGCGACTCCTCGGCGCGTTGACGCTTGCGTTTCTCTGTTACAAATCATAGGTACATACAAGTATTGTAAAAACGAGTTGAGTTGAACTTAATTTATATTTTTGTTAAAAATCAAAAATAATTTATTTCAGACAAAAAAAAAGTACATTTGTAAGGCAATGTTTAGTAATAAGAATTATACTCATAACTAAAGTTAGTTATTCAAAATTAAAATGAAGAAACTAGACACACCGTCAACCCCTGCACAGTATGCTCACCAGATGCTCAACGAACGAAGTTCAGTGAACCTACTAAGCATATGACACACACACACACACACACACACACACACACACACATCACCACACATAAATTTTCTTTCATATTCAGATCTATTTTGTGAATACCGTATATCCCTTTATGTGTCAAAAAGTCCGATCATCTTTGCAAAACGAAGATAGCATATTTTTCTTATTACTGTTACTTTAATTCTTAAATACTTTGAGCCCACAAATCTACAGAGGCGGACTTAATACCAATTCTACCAATTAACCTTTGGGTGATGCAGAGACAAACAGAGACTGTTACAGACTTTTTAAGTTGTATGTTTTATATGTTTTTCGTTGTCCACTATAGAACAAAATGGACAACGAAAAACATACCAATCATCCATGATCAATATTACTACGGGCGTGCCGCAGGGTTCCATATTGGGTCCAATTCTTTTTATTATTTTCACTAACGATTTGATAAATTACATTAAAATAAAAAATCCAGACATCAACCTCGTAGTCTTTGCAGATGACACTAACGCTGTAGCAGGGGCGAAAAGTATTAGTGAACTGACTGAAAAGGTCAATACTACGTTAGCAGCATTTCAATTCTGGTTCAATATTTTAAATAAATTAATAATAAATATTAAAAAAAAACGAACATCATGTTGTTTCGGACCACTGCAAGCAATAAGGATAATATGAATATAACCCTCAACAATGAAAAGATTGAACTAGTGACAGACGTCAAATTTCTGGGTATCCACTTAGATGATTTGCTCAACTGGAAAAAGGAGCTAGCACACATAGACTCATCTATATCATCTGCGTGTTATGCGTTGAGAAAGTTGAGAGACGAAATAAATACGGAACAGTTAAAGATGGTATATTATGCTCTTGTCGAATCCAGACTTCGATACAGTATACTGTTCTGGGGGAAAAGCTACGGTTATAATCCTCAACGGGCCTTCATTCTCCAAAAAAGAGCAATTCGTACAATTGTCAGAATCTCACAAATAGAAAGTTGTCGATCTCATTTTAAGCGTTTAAATATTCTAACATTGCCTAGCTTATACATACTTGTTTTGTTAGTTAATTTTAAAAAATATGTTCATGAATTCGAGTCTGAGGAGAAAAGAACAAGCAGGGAAAACACTCGTAGGAAGGATTTTAAAAATAAAGTTGTACCTAACTTCAACATTGTCAAGCATAGCCATCATTACCAAGCTGTACAAATATTTAATAGACTGCCAGCGGATTTAAAAATCTTGTTTTACACTAGCTCTTTTAAGGCTAAGCTAAAAGCCTTTCTGTTGGATAGGAATTTGTACTCAGTAGACAAATACAGTTTATTTATAATTCCAATTATCTATTTAACAAAAAAAAAGTGTGTTTTTACAATGTTATTTAAAAAAAAAAAAGTTTTTACTGTTTTTGTTTTTAGTTATTGCTGCATGTTTTATATTATTGCATGTCACTTTAGACTATATTAATATTACTAATTATGATGTATGTAATGTATCAAATACAATTTAATTGTTCCTGATAAATAAATAATAATAAGTTGTACGAAAACAAACGAAGCCAGGAAAGAGGTAAACTAACCTCGTTTCACAATCTCCCTTCCTTCATCAACCAGGTCCGTAGTAAGTTCATCATCGCCCACAAACTGCTGGAAGCCACAGAGCGACAAGAGTCGACTGCCCAGCGACAAGTACGTCGCCACGCACAGCAGCACTACCAGCATCGGGAAGTAGATGTTGAACCCTTCGGCGATGATGCCCAGCACGTCCATGTGACCCATTATCTGGAGAACAGATTACGTTAGATGTTTATCGATGTGAAACATCACTTTATAACAACTGGCAACTCCAAGTAGACATGACGTGTAAGGGCGCGCGGGTAAATGGGTTTGGCGCGCAACGTATTCATTGTTGGATTTATTATATTTGGATTAACCATTCGTATATTACAGAAACAATAAAATTAAAAAGCAATCGTGTCTCGCGTAGATCTACGTTCCGGCACATGACGGGTTAATAGAAAGATAGCCCTGTATACAATACAAGCGATTACATTAATTACCAACACATTTAAATAGATGATTATTTATTCAATTTATTAGAACTTAACATTAATAAATTGATTGTGTTCTGACTAAAAATTATAAAGGTTTTTGAAAAGTGGAGATAAGAATTGGAACATTGAACAAAGTATTTGGAATAACATTATTCTGTTAAAGTATAAAAGTAGTCACCCATGTTCAATTATTTTATTCAGCCAATCTTCTGCTTTCCTATTACATGTGTATCTTTCCTCTTGGTTTCTGCTTATTTTTTGGGGAGCAGATTTGTGCAAAAGGGACGGAAATGTGTTACAGGAAAACGGGGAAACGCGCGCTATTTGATTTGACCAATGACCGTGCGACGTGGCGGAGATATGGCTGCGAGATGTGCCAAGCTATTTTGCTACCACGTCATATTGTAATTTTATTTTATGGCGGCAGATTTACCACCATAAGATATTAGATGTCGCCATCATATACTACTACTGTAGGCAGCCATAGAATTGTGACTAGATTGTGAAAGATGTAATAGTTTTACCAGTTACTTACTTGTGTATAATAAGTCTCCATAATCCTCTCCTTAATAACATGAGAGTCCATGTGTATCAAGCTGAGAAAGTTGAGGCACATAGCGGGGGTCAGTCTGCAGACCATCATACCGGAGAATATCAGACTGTACTCATTGGTCTGGTGGTGAGGCGCCAAGTAATACAGGTTTAGGAGACGGATCTTCAGAACGGTGGAGTACGCACAGTAGAACATGTACGCTATTATTACTGTTGATATTATCTGGAAGAAATAAACAGGATTATAACACTAAGTTGTTTTCTTATTGTTTTAACTGTGGTGTAGCTTGCCCGTGACTACATTCTGTCGAAAAAAGTATCGGAAATGGAATAAATAATTTGATTATAGTACATTTTATTTCTGTTGTGATTTTGGCACAACTGTTTTCCATTTTTGCGCGGAATTTGGGTTGCATCTGTTAAAATATACAGTGTAGTTTTTAGTAAGATCATTTCTAGTGAGCATTGGGAAATTCATGAATTCCAAAAACATTGAACACATAGTTTGTCTTCAATTTTGCATCGTCAATGGAATTTTATGCTCGGAGTCACTGAAAGTGTTACAGAAGTCTTACAATGAAAAGACTTCATCAAAAACAAGAACATACGATTACGTGGTTGAAAACTTTTGAAGTGGTCGAGATGTGATTGAAGATTTGCGTCGTTATGGTAGCCCATCAACGTCTTCTAACTGAAGTTAACATCGCGATAGTGACCAAATTTCGACTTCATGAAACGCATTGTCACTGGTAACGCGACGTAGGTTTACGACAAAGACATTCAATACCTATAGACCGGACATCACGAACAAAATTATCGTCCGAAAAAGTGTGTCCTGCTGGATACAAGTCTATGAGTTTTTTGTAGTACGCTCCGCTGCCGCTCCAATATTCATATATTATTCTAGATGGCGTTTCTGAGACATGGGATCAAAGTTTTTCTATGACATTTCCTTGACATGCCCGCTCTATAGTATTTTAAATCTCTTTGGTTTACCAGTTTGACATGTAGACAAGCATGACTGTCGACAAGCTTAATAGTGGCGCCTTCTAACTGAACCGACACCGAAATAACCATGCTTAAGTCGATCGAAAGTCAAAGACATGTTGATTATTTTCTTAAATAAGATGGGAATAATTAGTTGAATTATATTTACTTACCTCAATGGCTGAATAATTGTACGTATCGCTAGCTGCTATGACAATATTTGCGAATATAGAAAGGACTGGCTTCTTGCAGAAGAACGTCATCTCCGACCAGACCACTGCTACGGACATGATACCAGTTATGACCGCCATCGTCTTCAGGAAGTATTGCCGGAGGAAGCATTCCCAGTACCATTCTGAAACATAACGCTTTTAATTGACGGCACGGTTGATGCAGTGGCTCAGGGTATATTTTGACAGGCCTATTGGTAGCCTAGTAGTTAGTGGCCCTGACTGCTATGTCGGAGGTAGGGGGTTCGATTCCCACCAAGGGCCATTGTTTGTGTGATGAGCACGATCATTTGTCCTGTGTCTGGGTGTAATGTATCTATAATATATATGTATTTAGAAATATAAAAGTATGTTTCTCAGTTGTTTAGCATCCATAACAAAAGCTCTGCTTGGCTTAAGACTAGAAAGAAGAACCGTTGTATGAAAGTTGTGGAATATTATTCTTTTTTATTAATGACATCCTGAAAATGATGTGAGTTTTTTTTTATTTGTATAGCTTACAGGTACTTATTGCAGGTCTGAACTGGTAATACAAAGCCCGTTACCTTTTTTTTGTAATTGCACCTACAAAAATAAGTTTTATTTTCGTTTAGTTTTCTACACTCCGAAACAACTAACTAAACGGTAGACTAAACGGTAAACTAAACGGTAGAGTTTAGACTATTAGGCGACTAATTATAATAATTTGCTACAACCTTTTAAACTTACGAATAATTATCTTTATGCCTAATAATATTTCCTCCATCTTATCGCTGTATTTTTCTTTTTTTTTTTCAGATGAGGTCTTTGTGAGAGATTATATTTGTGTTGTTCCATTGAACAATCACATTGTCTGATTCATCACTTTGAAAATCTTTTGATTTTACTGTCTCTTATCCAGGTTCAGGATTTGCCATCTCTTTAAGAGTGTAGCGACATCTATCTCGCCAAATACGAACTATCCTACATCGCGCTATTAGAGATTATATCCCCTTGTCTGTTTAGGAGGTTCCTGACCTAGATATTGCTGTGCCTGCTTAGTCTCTGTTTATATGTTTTGCATTTTCCACACAGTTCTTCTTTTACGGTTGTTATTATAAGATGGTCGTGAATTTCTGTGTTTTTGACAAACCAGGGTGCGCTTGACATTGTTCTCACAGCTAAGTTTTGGAACCTTTGCAAAATCTCGATATTGGAGTTACTTGCCGCACCCCAGAGATCGCTGTATTTAACACAAAATTATAATGAATGAACGAATACAAATTGTGTGATTAGTCTTCGTATTCTTTTCGTGAGGTTAGTGCCCTGATATCAGAGTTTTAATACCGCTCATAGCCCTCAGACTTAGCTTCGCATGCCGTGTGAGAAGTATCTCTCAGTCAAAATATTCCTTACGATGTTTTCCTGTACCGTAAGTGGCCAACTAATTAAAAATATGTAGGTACGACACTATCACAAAGAGCGCATTTCAAATACCACAACTTGGTATGGTTAAAAGTTAAAATATTTGTATTAAAATCTGATTATTACGTTATCGCCATTATCGGACGGAACTAAAATATGAGGATAAGCTAATTAACTAACGAATTATGTTTGGAATGCTAAAATAAAACAGTTTGCTAATTAGATTACAATAAATTTCTAAGTGGGAATTATTTCGTCATGTTAAATCTGAAATCGGGTTTTTGGCGCAGGCCAAGACATGCCATTTATTTCATTACTTTAAATTTAATACCAAGAAATGATGTTCTTCCTTTTAATTATTTAGACTCACGATAGGTTTAAATTTGTTGACAAGCAAGGTCTGGCCATTTATTACGGAGCTAATAATTAGTCTTGTTACCTATGATCGGTGGGTAGAAAATCCGTTGCACTCTAGGCCGTGGCGTGTGGAACGTGTGCTGAAACCGATGGTCGGGCGACCGCTGATTAGCAGCAATGTCTTCAAGATGGAAGATACGCTGCAGCATCAGACCCCATTGCGTTTCCGTACGCTGTAGCACGTGAAGTGCTTTGATTGTCTGTAAATATAGATAACTGATTTAGTAAAACTAAGTAGGCTAAGAATAGAACCTTGGGGAACTCCCAATCTGATCTCCGACACACTTCACCAATTAAGATTACTATTCACATCCTGAACCTTATTATTCAAGATCCAAGTGCTAAACAATGTCAATAAAAAAAATAGTAACTGTCAATGTTTTTTTTACAAGGTATAGTGGGAAAACCCAGTCAAATGCCTTTGAAAGAATCTTTTTTGATCTTACAAACGGTCATAGATATATTTGTTTTTTAGAAATTACCTTTTTATGTAGATTGACGAGTGACTTCAAGGAGGGTGGTGTGGGTCTGTCAGGTGGCGCGCGTCCATTGAGTCTGTCTCGCAGTTGTATTGGCAGCTTTTGTACTATGGTATCGACATGACGATAAAGAGGATGACCCGACCCTACTGCTGTTGACACTGCTTTTAGACACTGGAAAGATAAGAATACAATTGTAGGTGGAATATACACTACCTACTTTATTTGTTTCAGTTACTAAAATGTAGGTGAACTTAATCAAATTATGTCAGTATGGTTCATCAGATGATGATAAAAACATTATCATAATCCTCATTCTGTTTCCACAACTGCCTGATTAAACTTATCACTACCATTTCCGATTTGCCGAAATTTGAATTGATTAGACTAATAACTAAATACTTACATCCAAGATATCATCAACAGTTTCCTCGGCTTCACACTTATCGGTGCTCAGCTTGGCTATCTTGAAGTAACAGTAAGTCAAAGTATAGTTTTTCTTGGAATTATTCCACAGATTTCTAGGCACTTCAACTAAGGCATATCCAAGTAGCAGAATTAGCAGGAACAAACCCCATGTGTTACTAGCCGATGACGCTATAGCCTTTATTTTTGGCGGGTCTAAGTATACGCCAGGCTTCAGGGCGATGTATATGAGCAGTATACCGCATATGAATAGGTATGAACCATAGTAGATGGCATTGTCGACTAGAGCTGATTTTAGCTTTCCTTTGACAGTAAAGTCGCCGGCTTTGCTGTATGACTGCATCATTGGCATAATTAACCTGAGAACAAGATTTATTACATAGTAAAGTTTTTGTGATGTGTGCAAAATATATAGGTACCTAGGAGCAGCGGTGGCCCAATGGTGGCGGCCCCGACTTACAAACAGTGAGTCGTGGGTTCAAACCCAGGCAGGCGCATTACTTTGTGCAATTTATTTCATCACCACTGCTCTCAAAAACGGTGAAGGAAAACATCGTGAGGAAACCGGCATGTCCTAGAACCAATAATTCGAAGACATGTGACATCTACCAATTCGCACTGGGCCCGCGTGGTAGATTATAGCCCATACGCAAAATACGCGCTTTGACGTGGAGTTGCGGATACCAGCCCGGTATCTTTAATCTTTTTTTTAATATAGGTACCTAGTGGTGTATTTGTAAAAGTTAGGCCACGCGTCAGGGGTACTAAGCAGCCTGGCTACGGAGGGAAACATTCATACATTCCGTAGCTGCTGAAGTGCGCGGGTTCCCATACACCGTTATATGTTCGACAGCCTGCCTAGTGCGCCAGTGGCCTTGCACCTCATAGGCACGATGCAACCCCCATAGTGAAGCACTTAGTACAAAAAATAATGTCTGTAGTCGAATTTACAAGTATACATAAGTTGTAAGCATTTTTAACATCTAGAGGTATTTATGTTTTTTTTATGAGGACTAACTATCTTGTCTGCAGACTAATTAAAATAATAGTCACAAGTTTGTGCTATAAAACCCAGCTTGATATTACATAATAGGTAGTCAGTTTTAATATTTTTAATTTGATAGGATTTAATAAAACTTTATCCTTAACAAGCCCACATAATTTAAAACTAAACATTACATTCTACATATAGGAAATTTAATGAAATATGTAGTTTAGGTACTTTTTCTTTTATCATCATTACATAAACTGTTACTTATTTTAATAATATGGTAACCACATAACAGGAAATATTAACTGATAAATATAACATTTAAAATTACAGTCATATTATCTAACATCAATATTGACTTTACTAAATGGAACTCTTATCTTGCACAGTTCTTTTGCTTTTGTGGTATCTATTAATCTATTAAATTATATACAATACAACTAAGAAAGTAAAGATGATTGAAGGTTCAGCTGAGAACCAGTCTTAGTGTAAGCACCAAATTTAAGGCGTCAGTACCCACCCTGCACCCTAATGTGGTTTTTGTTTAATTTTGCTCCACACTAGGAATTCCTCCTGTATTGTGGGTGCTTGCAAACATTTAAACTCCCATACACAAACAATCTGAACTGAAACAACTACTTGTAGGCCATACAAATTTTTGACGGTGCTAGAATCAGATCTGAGCCGTGTAGCCAATCGCTCAACCCTAGTGCCAACCGTGCCGTTCATTTGTTATTTCACAGCAATTTATTTCGTAAGCAGAGCCATGAGAGTGTTGAAGCTTGCATATACCAAGGGGTACTGTGTTATTGAGTAAACTCCAAGTAAAATATTTAGGTACCATTGGTACATTGGTGGTCATTTTTAGTTACAAATAGTTGGATAAAAGCCAGGCAGATGATAGGCATAAATTGAATAGAATAAACAAAGCAGGCAGCTGGGTTGTGTTCCATATGGTACTCAAGACATTGTATGTTACGTCACCAAATATTATCATATATTATCAATAGCAGAGCATTATATATTTTAGTTGCAGGTGGGAATGGACTGACATAATATTCCTTGACAAGTTAAGCAAAGATTTACTAAAATAAGGTACCTATTTCGCCAGTGTTATGTTGCGTGTTATTTTACTGCTTACCAAGTCAGACATTGTGACGTCCAATACACAATCCTCCAAAGGTTTGGAAACACATTTGAGCTCATGAAGCTCCAAGGTTTATGACACTCAATGATTGGTGGAGGAACAGTAGTTGTCCCGTTCTGTAGCATAGCTTGGGCTGTCTCCATAACATTTGTTGCATTTTCCATACATTGTCGATACACAGTCTGCAGAAAGGTAATTGGTATTACTGAGATATTATTCAAATAAATATTAAACAATACTAACTGACACCGCAAACTTTGATCTGCCTTAGAACCAATAGTTCATTTTATTATTACTTTACATCCTATTCTCAGACCTACTAAAGAGACACAAAAAAATCTTAAGAATTGGTCAAGCCATCTCGGAGGAATCTTGTAACAAACACTGTAACACAAGAATTTTATAATATTAAAAGAAGATAGATTTATGATGATGTTGGTAAACATTTGGCTTGTAAGTTTATGAATTCCATATAGCATATTTAATTCATTATGATACAGTGTCACAATGTTTCGAAAATATTTCAACGCAATGAATTTCAACATAGGTCATTGTTATTAATTTATTTAAGTTGAAGTTATTATTATGGTTTTAACCTCTGCCGAGCCATTCCCTGACTATGTTGGCCAATGAGCAATGATTATTTTCCAGTGGACGTGGATGAACTGAATTTGGACATTTTCAGGTGACTTCCTTTCTCCACAACTCAGTTACTGTGTAACATATTCCTTGGTGAGACTAATTATCAGATTTTAAGGCTTTTAATTACCAATAATGACAGTAAAAGACCTATGAATGACATCCGGGACCAAAGGTATTGTGCTTTACAAGGCAAGGAAGGATCTGGGTATATTATGGATGGTTAGAATTACCTCAGCAAAGTATTGTATAACCTTGAAGTGCAACCAGTGTGGCTGTTTCATTCTGAGACCGTACTACATTTTCATTGAAAAACCCACTTTAAGAATATTATTTTGAACTTACCGACGATATATCCAGGGGCAAGATAAACATAATCACAAATGAGAAGTACCATGCTGTTAGTACTGATATTGTCACTATAATGTGGTTTCTATAGCAGTCACCATATCTGTACAGTAAAGTCGCTGCTAATATGAACGCAGATATCAGTTCTATCACAAATAACGTGTAAGCCATTTTGACACAACACTACTGTGATTCACAAACAAATAATGTTAGTTTTTCTTTGCGGTTTTTTGATTCTCTCTCCAAACTCTCGCAGCTTCGTGCTGCAGCTGCTCAAACCGAATCTGAGTCGTAGATTTCAGAGGCAGCAATCTAGGCCGTTCTATTTCATACTCCGCTGGGCATTCTTCATAAAACAAAATTCCCTGATCAGGTAAAATAGGATCGAACTCAATACTTTTGTTTTCAGACCCCTTCGTTTCTTCTGACATATTTTTAGGTACAAAAGATTGACTGTGATGACATTGTAGCAGGAATTACACAAAAACTAAAAACACTTTGAAAATAACAAAGAAGTAACGCACTCAAATTAAACTGCAAATCTAAATAAGCATTTGTGATATCATCACAAATCGCTATCAAGACAATCAAATCAATCAAAAAACGCAAATGTCTATTTTCCACTAAAAATATCAATATTTTTACAAATTTGTCAATTTTGCCATCTCTGTCATTTTAATGTGAATTGTCCATTAAAATTTGCTTTGCTCACCACAACTAGGTACTGAATAGTGAATAGACAATGTTTAAAATATAAACGAACTTGAAACGGAACGAAATATTGTACAGACTAAAAACATAGCATTTACGAAGATAGTTATGAAAATGTCACGTCAACATGCGGCATAGAGAAAACTTAATACCTTTAATCACGAGTGTCGCTACTATCTTTTGACTCTTGGAAAATGTTGAATAACATATGATAAATGATGATGATGATGATGATAAATCAGTCAATTATTAATCTAAATAAAAATGTACAGACGCCAACAAATCAAGTTTCCCCAATGTGTCAAATTTTCCCATTTGAATACGAACCTTATTCTGTATGACATAATGTTGAAAAACGATCAAAGAAATTTGACACTTTGGGGTATCTTGACGTGCTTTCGTCTGAACAATGCCTTTTCAAATTTAATAGTGGAAATAAATTAACTTCAATGGTATTTCAGATAGCACAATAGAGACTCGCTAATTTAAAAGTAGATATAGGTACCAGTAGTTAGTAGTTTTGGATCTATTTTTTGTCATTATATTAAACACAATTGTTTGTTACCAAACTGCTCAACAGCGGCTTGACCGATTCTTATAAAATGTTGTGTGTTTTTTTTCATAAAAAGGCGGAACGAAATTTGGCGAGGCAGCTAGTAAATCTGGTGAGCGCAGCGAAGTATTAAAAACGAGCTAATACCTATAAAAAAATCTCGTTGTCACAGTGTTTGTTACGAAACTCCTACGAAGCGGCTTGAGCGATTTCTAGGCAATCAGGACCGTCACCCAAGGCGTCTTCGTCAAACCTGTCTCAGGTGGACTGCTAAAAGTTTTCCAGCTCGCTTTGTTGTTATTCGGGTACACTGTTGTAATATTTATGTTTATATATTTAAGTAGGTACCACCTAACACCTAAGCCTATAACATTGTGCAAAAATTGGTCACAAAAAAAACACACACACACACACTTACTTAAATAAAAGAATCTAGTATATTGTATTCTTTTAATTTTGGAAAAAAATAAAGAAATACTTACTTTAAAACAAATTCTAAAAATACGCCACAGTAAGTTTGTTATAAAATGTCGTTTTATCAGATTACGGCTAGACAAAGGTGTAACAACCAAAATGTGTAACAAAAGGCCGGCCACTATTGAAAACAAATGGAACGGAAGGCGGGATTATCGGCTTTACCTTGGATCCTTTGATTGAATGGACCTTTGATATCTTTTGAAGGAAATTCTTTTGAGAAGTTGCTTTACCAGGACAATGCCAGAAAAGTCGATTTATTTTCTTTTTGTCAGTCAATTAATAAAAAAAAGGTACCTAAATTGTTCTTTATATAATTAACGTGCTAAGTTACTTTACGGAACTCCTAACAGTAACGTCATCTGCAAACATTTTCCGGATGTGAACGATACACTACTGTGACGTTTGTATACCAAAGTGAACCTTATCTATAGCCTAGTTCGGAAAATATCTGGTTGGTTTAAAAAAAAAAATTTTAGAATGGTTTAGAATGGTTTAAACCTAGATCATTTTTTGTAAAATTACCTAGTTTTAATGACGGTGAACTTGTATGTAAAAACGTCAAGTAACTCCAATGTGTAAAATTTTATCTTATTCTGTTTGACATATATACCTATAGGTATTTCCAAAAAACGATCAAAGAAATTTGACACTTTGGGGTACCAAACTGATGCGTCTTTGTTGGTGCAAATGTATTTTGTCTTATCTTTAGGTTCAGGTAGTAGGTATGTAAGTTAAAATATTACTTATTAAAATTACTTTCTTTGCTGTGGCAGGATAACTGAGGATGCAGAGTAGGTAACTGTAGGTAACTTAACGTTGTACCTATTTATTTATTCAATAGGTACTTACTGATATACAGAGGTGGGCTAAGTGTAAAGCGCAAAAATGAAAACCGAAAGCAAAATGACACCTACAATAATACCTGCATACAAAATTTCTAAATATAAATAAACTAGCTGCCCCGGCAAACTTCGTTGTGCCTTAGAGTCAATTCATTGCTCTTATTTTTTTTTTATATTAGATATACATACGTTGAATAAGACGACAACAAATAAATCCAAACCAATAATAACTACTACAACTTTTATATATACCCTAACCTAACTGACCATACCTATCCTATAGCTAACCCAACTATCTAACCTAACTACCTTACTAAAAAATACTAAATTCATAATTTTAATCTGAACTATTGCCTCTACATACAATAATTTATGCCTATAGTTTTCCCCGTCTACTTCAATTAAAGTCCTAACAGTAAAGTAAGTTCTATTTGCAAAGCATTATTAAAGGTCGTCTCTGTCATCATTGCTAGTTACGTAAATTGATTTCTGAATTAAAAGACTTTTTTATGCTACATAAAAACTCTAAGTTTAGTAACAAAATAAATTTCAGAACGTAGGTGCGTATTATAAATTGACAACCTTACCTTCTTGGGTTTAGCTTAAGACTTGTCAATTTCAAATTGTCACCTGATAATGAACTGGGAAGTTTGACTCCTGTCATGTCATCCAAGATGGCGCTGCGTTTGAAAAATGTTTGAGACAACCGATATTCTTGATATTTATTTTTATGATGTCGAACGGGATAAAAAGTATCCTATGTCCTTCTCCCGGCTCTAAACTACCTCCCTGCCAATTTTCAGCTAAATCGGTTCAGCCGTTCTTGAGTTATAAGCGAAGTAACTAACACGACTTTCTTTTATATATATATATAGATATAGATATAGATAACACAATATAGGTACAAAGACAAAGAACTCGATTTTATTCGTACTGTTCGTTCTTGCTTCTACAGTGTGATACAGATATTAGGCTTGCAATGTGTCTTTGATATATACGAAACGTAACTGGCTATGGGAGAAAGACAGAAACAAAATTGTGTGCTCGCGCTTCTCTCTGTCTTGCCCTTACTGTATTTATATGAAACGCAACTCTCTCTTCCGTTTTCTATCTTCATTAACTTAGGATACATTTTGGAGAGTGTGCACGGGAATGACATGACTTGATTCCGCCATCACTTTTCTACCATCGGACAACCGACCGTACGGCGAGAGTCCACCCTTACATCGTTGGCACTTCCACGATTCGGACAAGCGTTTCGCTTCGTCGTTTATACCGCTTACATCGAAGGACTAGAACAACTTCCCTGCTGCGGTCTTCCCTTCCGATTATAACTTAGGTGTCTTCAAGGCTAGAGTGAATAGGCTCTTAATAAACTAGTGCGCTTCACCATCACTGATTGCATCACTGCTTACCATCTAGTGGGATTGCAGTCAAGCACTGGATTATATTATTTAAAAAAAATATCTCTGTCTTAACTTCCGTTCGCCTCGCCCGATCACACTTATCGTAACGCTCTCGTCACGCATTCACCACCTTACTCCCCAAGTGAAGAAGTTTTACTTCAAAAAGATGAGAAAACATTAGCGCGCGCATATAATATGCGTTTTTAGGTAGGCACCATTATTGAATCAGCAGAGCTCTGATAGGCAGTGCTCATCGATTATTTGCAGTACCTACCTACCTACTTAGATGAACGCGGGGTCTTCAATTTAATCGTTTAACCGTTTTGATCGGCCACGAATTTAAATACGTAGTTTACAAAGAGTACCAAAAGTATCATAGGTACCTTTTTGCTGAAATCTCCCGTTTACCAAGAAAAGTTCTATAAAACTTTGAGGTAACACGAGGGTGGCTAAACTTATATCTGCCTTGCTATTCTCGCCTAAGCCGAAGTGATTTTCCCTTCAACGTTATCACATGAAACTTTGAGGCGATATCGTAACGAATGTTACAGACATGGCTACGTGTTTAGAGTGCCGAAATAATACCCCGGGGTGCGATAAACTGCCTACTCGCGAAAGGATATCGAAAGAGTAATTCTTATTGAAACAACGATGAAAAACCGAAAAGATACGTTCGGAAATTTTCGTCTGAATCTAGGAAAACCGAGGTGAAATATGTGGCAGGATGAATATCTCTTTGTGGACTCTTTGTTACGGACCTTTGTAGTGTTTACAGTCAGTTAATTTTATTTCTTAGTAGTTTAAAAAAATTACCCTTTCAACGTTTAGGTAGGCTAGCGGGGGTAGTTGGAAATGTCAAGATTGATCGATATTTTTAAATATTTTCACTTATGATCAACATTCCAATAAAATTACAAGATATTATCGCAGCATGTGCAATGTTTTTTTTTATGTTCAACGTGACCGTTGAAAAAAAAACAAAACAGGCCAATCATTGGAGAGTAATCTCTCCAATGATTGGCCCGATTGGTTGATTTGGCCTGTTTTGTTTTTTTTTTGTGTATGTATTGAACTGCTGTCAAAAGTATGATGTTAATAGGGTATATGCATGTATTTTTTATATTTTTAATTCTCTGTTTACAACGTTTTAACATAGTAAAAATATATAAACATGTTTAAAAATGCAGTAATGAAGCTTTAAAAAATATTTAAAATACAGAATGAACTGTTTAAGCGCCGCTATTTTTGCGCGCGATTTCGATGACGTCATTTACTATTATCTTTTTACTATTACTTTGGGTGTTTTCGTTCTTCTAACCGTTTCACCATGAAAAAAGCTCAAAATAAAATGATATGAATATTCCCTATTAGGTAGGTAAACCTTAATAGCTATAGGTATACACTTCGTATTTTGTATGACATGGATGGATATGTGAGGATAAGTAACGGTTCTGATTATTTAAAGGTTTAAAAATGGAAAGTGCTTCAGAGGACAAGCTATCAAGCTACCCCACGAATTATTATGTACGAATGTGTACGAATTAGGTATGATTTTTCATAACTCTGAGTGATTTTTAAGAAACTGAAAACCGGTATCGTAATACATTTAGCTATTTTTGGTACATATCTTGATAATTAGGGAGTTTATTTTTTCTAAAACCTAAGTGGATAACACTTAAGTGACTTTGACAATGATAAGACCATATTACGTCA
Organism: Euplexia lucipara; assembly: GCA_921972225.1. Taxonomy (NCBI): domain Eukaryota; kingdom Metazoa; phylum Arthropoda; class Insecta; order Lepidoptera; family Noctuidae; genus Euplexia; species Euplexia lucipara. Next base: position 7,372,272 of record OV179144.1, on the reverse strand, counting down.
AACATAGGGATGGGAAATATAATACAATGAATCTAGTTAGTTTGACTCCCTCGTTGGTCTAGTGGTCGCAAGCGCCACTACAGAGCTTGAGGTCTCGGGTTGATCCCCAGGTCGGGCAAAGTGTTATTGAGTTTTTCAATCTGGAATTTCTCAGTAGCAGCCCGGAGTCTGGATTTTTGCCCGATTGATGGCAATAGGCTCGCCCCCTATTACATGGGACTTAAACATAACTGGCGAAATGTGGATGTACTACCAGGTACACCTCTGCCTAGCCCTTCGGGGATTACAGGCGTGACGTTATGTTTATGTTTTTTATGTATGTTTTATGAATCTAGTTACAGTTACTAGTTACAATTGGCATGGAGTATCGAATATCCTTTTCCGCACTAGTCGTATCTCTAAGTTTTAAAATTCACGAATGGGTTCGAGGTAAAAATGTCCGTTAGTGAGATATGGTGGCATTTCCTGACGCGGTAAAAGGAAATTGTTCCCGGTTTAGAAAAGATTTAACACTGCGGCGGACTTTGTTTTACTGCGTTTTATTATCTACGGGAATCCGGTGCGGCCCGGGACGGGCCGGGACGAGGAGGCAGAATGAGAGCTCGTTTGCCTATTTCCATGTTTGATTTGTTGGAAGCTTTACGGATCTTTGAAATGCAAATTAGGTACGGTACTTAGGTATTTTATATTATTTAAGTAGATGTGCAGTATATTGTGGTTTAAATATTGGTACCTAGTGGTTTGGTAAGTACCTAGTTATAAATTTTGATTCTGATGCTAATTTGCGGAGGTGTACCTTTTTAATGCCAGTGACTAAGCGACGTCCGGTTGCTGCACTTTAAGTTGACATTTTATGTTACAGTGACTATCAGACGGGGTCACATCTCTGCGATTGCGCATGGCGTCATCCTAGACACAAATCGATCATTGACAACAATAATAATATTAAAAGTAAAAAGGTGTTGATAGGACCCAAACAACATTCGATTCTCAAAAACGGCACTCTAACGCACGCACGCGTCCGTTGACGGCGCGACACGACACTGAGGTCAAATGTGGCTAGTCGGTCACATTTTACGTGTCGCTTTACGAGCGCTTATAACCTTTCTACAACTTTTTACTTAGAATATCATTGATTGCCAATATGAAACTAGCAGTTTGACAGTTAATCGTTGATTACTTTGCCCCTTACTTTGCCCAGTGAACTATGAACTGTCAACGAAGATACGCAATATTATATTTAACCATAACCCCTTTTAGGGGTTTTAAGTAGGAAGATCCCTCTCCCAATTAACTTTTCCTCCCTTCTAACATATTCCTCCCCTGAACTGCTTGTGGCGCTGATAGTTTTTATGCGTCACAATAATATAAAATTGTGAGCTGTCTCCTAAAATCTCTGCTTGTTTTAATGTGGTATACATTTTATTAAATGTACCTACTGACAATACTAATAATTATAATATTTATGTAATCTCATTTTTTGTTTGTTTCAGTCCCATACTAACCCATTCAAATCTATATTGAGTTCAACTGTATCAACTGGCGATTTTTTTTTCTCTTTTTTTTGTTTCTGCGCACTTGCAGTCCAATTCACTTTAGACATTGGCAGAATAGTCAACATCGGCTCTGTTTGCCATAAAAAAATAGAATTTTATGTAGGTATAGGTACTAAATACAATATTTGATGTCTTATCAATAGTAACAGCAACTGAAATTCAAATGGACCAATCTTCGGTTATTTTTTTTTCAGATTGTTACCCTATCTCACAAAAGGAACATTACGTAGATACATCTAACTGCCTCAGATTAATTGAACATGTTCCAATAAGTAGCCGTAGCCCTAATGAATGCTAGACACGCACTTAATCAATTTCGACGAAGTATCCCCAATTATTCGTAATGCTTTTCAGCACTCACGAAAGTTATTTATAAAGAAAATCACTTTTATTATTTATTTTATTACCTTTGAGAAGGCTTACAGACTAATTACACATTATTAGATAACAGCAATTTAACATTCAAATTGCTAATAACAAGCCTCCACAGATATTTTGCACAAAACAGTAATCTAAACTAAATCCGAAAAGTTGAAGTTGTTAGTATGCTTTTTTAATTGTATGTACAATTTATATTACTCTACCTTCATACAATAACATTAGGTCATACTTAGTACTTGGAGCGTGTACGTGGTTAGGAAAAGCGAAAAATAATTTTCCTTGAGCTTACTTTGAAGAATAACGCGAAAGATCCCGCCAAACGTGGGTTGTTATGCAAAAACTTCTCTCCTACTTGAAATATTTCATTCCTGCGACATTACAAGTGGCACTCATTCGAAATTACGTTGTAACGCTAAAAATGTCATAAATAACAAGAGCAACACACGTTCCAAGCGAGAAAAGTTTTTCATATGCACAGCAATTTTAACAGGGATCAGTAAGCTGTATTTAACTTCTGCTAAAATTGAAAGACGGACTGGTTTATAAATTTACATTAAAAGTATGATACACAGTAGAGCTATGGTTTACCACAAAAAAAAACGAAATGAAAATCAATGAAATGAATGTCTCAAATAGTTTTTCACTCTTTAACTCTCTTCAAGAGGTCTCGAACTAAAAAAACAAAAAGTAGTTTGTACCTACTTATAACTTACGGAAACATTTAGTTTGTGACAGCTGACATCGATTCTGTTTTAAAAACTATTAATAAAATTATAATTCGAGTTTAGTATGCCCAGCACCATCTTTGTCTCAATCGGCCACTTGTTTTGCGTTTAGTTTTATATAGGTTACCCGAAATTTCACCAGCCAATCAACGGACGCTTTTAACAACATTGTTACTGGAAATAGTCTTTGTAAGAATACATTTTTCAATTTCAACGAAGGAGATTACAAAACCTTACTGAACCATTTTATAAATAGCGACCACTCTTGACATTTCACTGAGCTTTATGAAGTTATGAAACACCATTTTCAGCCTGTAAGTGGCTTGTGAAGAGCAATTCGGAAGTTTATTATAGAGTAATAACAGTCCCGGGCTTATGCGGGCTATTTTGAGTGTACCTACCTAGGTACTTATGAGCTTTCTAAACAAAAAATAGGGGTTTAAAATGTAAGTAGGTACAGCCGGTCCCACTTGAGGCGAATCAATTACTCAATTAGTTCGCAAATGAAATGCTTTGAACTACGAAACATTCGAATGTGCGGTCATGACGTCGGGCGTTAAACATACAACTTGCTGTCACCGATTGTCCCGCTAGGTGGCACTAAAATTAAGAGGGGGTGAAGGGGGTGTTAAAATACGAAATGCACACAGACGCAATCGCGACTCAAGTGCTGGCATTAAATAAAATGTAGTGACAGAGTGACTAAAACACGAAAATGGTCGAATTTCACGACAACTTAGTCAATAATACAATTGTAATAACACCAGCCTGTTACTGTCCCACTGCAGAGCAAAGGCCTCTTCTCATACAGATAAGGCACGAGAATTGATCACCACGCCTGCTCAAGGCGGTTTGGTGATTTCAAACTTATATCCTACTTCCTACTAATATTACAAACGCAAAAGTTTGTGTGTATGGATGGATGGATGGATGTTTGTTACTCTTTCACGTAAAAACTACTGAATGATTTTTATAAAATTTGGTATGGAGTTAGCTGACACCCTGGATTGACACATAGGCTACTTTTTATCTCTGTATTCCCAAGGGAACGGGACCTACGCGGATGAAACCGCGGGACGACTGCTAGTTAACAATAAGTCCAGGTTTCCTCAAGATGTTTTCCTTCACCGACGTCAATGATATCTAAGATAAACCTAGAAAGCATACATAGTCACATTGGTATTATAATAGACAACTAGTTTAGGTTAGGTGTTACTAATATTAAATAATGATTAGATATTATGCGAAGAAAAGTAGGTCCACAGCTTATACCGGACCTTGAGTCTCTTGGTAGAATCTTTGCAGCTGTGGGTGAGGCATCAGAACATGCTAAAAATATAAGTTACAAGAAATAAACGAATTTTAAAAGAAATGTTTTTGGCGTAGAAGCACCACTTTTATCGTTAGTTTAGTCGTTTGTAGACCAGACGCCAGCACATCAAGTTACTCCAAACTGTCAAATTATCCCAACTGAACATGTACCTTATTCTGTTTGAAGTGAAGTTGAAAATCTATGAAATAAAATTGACACATTGGGGTAGCTTGATGTGCTGGCCTCTATACCTACGGACAACAAAATTGCTTGTTTAAATTCGTTAGGTAAGTATACATTATACAGCTAGTTAACAATAGGTACACCATAAATAACCACGAGCAAAGACAATAGCAGTGTCGTTACATTTAAATACCCCAAATGTTTAACTAGGTACTATAAATTGTAAAGAACACGTATTGAGTTACAACGAAAACACATTTCGTAATGTTTCTGTACGTTCTTGTTTACCTAGTTGTGAGCATTTATCATAATTAATAACAAGCAGCCAGTTCATATTAAAACAAAAGGCTCGCTTTAAAAATAAACAGTGGAACAATGAATACACCAAAACCGAGAAAAAGCACACTACTGTGTTAAATGTTGCTAGAATTGAAAATTGGCGAAATTGGTCCAATCGTTCACACGTTATGGTCCAACCGTTCACACGTTATGCCATGTGTCATGACCAAGGAAAATAAGGATTCATTTTTATAAATACACTAGCTGCCCCGGCAAACTTCGTTGTGCCTTAGAGTCAATTCATTGCTCTTATTTTTTTTTTATATTAGATATACATACGTTGAATAAGACGACAACAAATAAATCCAAACCAATAATAACTACTACTACTTTTAAATTACAACATGTATATATACCCTAACCTAACTGACCATACCTATCCTATAGCTAACCCAACTATCTAACCTAACTACCTTACTAAAAAATACTAAATTCATAATTTTAATCTGAACTATTGCCTCTATGTTACATACAATAATTTATGCCTATAGTTTTCCCGGTCTACTTTAATTAAAGTCCTAACAGTAAAATAAGTTCTATTTGCAAAGAATTATTAAATTTCGTCTCTGTCATCATTGCTAGTTACGTAAATTGATTTCTGAAATATAAGACTTTTTTATGCTACATAAAACCTCTAAGTTTAGTAACAAAATAAATTTCAGAACGTAGGTCTGTGCGTATTATAAATTGACAACCTTACCTTCTTGGGTTTAGCTTAAGACTTGTCAATTTCAAATTGTCACCTGATAATGAACTGGGAAGTTTGACTCCTGTCATGTCATCCAAGATGGCGCTGCGTTTGAAAAATGTTTGAGACAATCGATATTCTTGATATTTATTTTTATGATGTCGAACGGGATAAAAAGTATCCTATGTCCTTCTCCTGGCTCTAAACTACCTCCCTGCCAATTTTCGCTAAATCGGTTCAGCCGTTCTTGAGTTATAAGTGAAGTAACTAACACGACTTTCTTTTATATATATATATAGATATAAGTAGATATTCTACGCCCTTTTTAGGGTGGAAAAGGACATCTGCGCACAATCTAATACCACGAAACGTTTGTTTAGGTTTTCCTGATTTCTAAATTCTGACTAAAAAGTAAACCCAAAGAGTTTTTTTACTGAAGGAAGTAATTTATGCCATGATTTAGACCTCTATACTATAGGTCTAAATTATATTAATTTATTAATTCTCAATATCGACGATTTTCACAGTTAAAAGAAGAAGAAACATTAAAAAGCCGAAAAAATCATTTAATTCTGTGGGGTCCAGAAACATCGAACGAAATCATAGTATAAAGTTGTGCGTCTGTGCGTCAATATTCCATCCATCCTGTATATCTTATTTGTGACGTAATGAGCAATTTTCGTGCGCCTACGCATGAGGACAATAGAGCTGTGTGTATACAGCTTTTTCAAGAGCTTTGTTTGTCTGTTTGAGCACACGCGGTTATAACAATAAAGAGGGCTCTGAAATTACCAGTATTGTGTGTAACTTCGTCAATGTAGTTGACGATGAAGTCTAAAGTGTTATTATTTTGTGTTTTGCTTTTTTGCTCTAAAATTGTCGGTAAGTAGGCTCAGTTATAGAATTCTTTACAATTTCCTTTACAATATGTTTATCTTCAGCGTTAAAAACTGTTTTGTTTTAACTCAACAGCAAGATCGATGTTTAATTAATATTGTGCAAGGTGGTGTAATTGCGCGAGTTAAGTTGATGTAAGTTCACTTTAAATATTTTTTCAGATTCGACTCCTCATTCGGAGGATCGAGTTAGGCATAGAGTAAACCCACAAACCAAATGGGAGGTTAACCAAAATGCACCAAATGCAAAATATCTTGAAACTGATTTCACACAAACTCAAATTGTAAACAAATTGACGAATTCAGCGATTCATCAGGAAAACACCCAAGATTATTATTCAAACCAAGAAAGATATAATTACGACCGTGATGGGAATATTAAAAGTCCTTCTTCTTCGCCATCGGAAAAAGAGATCTTAGTCAATTATGATATACCAGCAAATGAACACACACCACCACTCGAATTTGACAACCAGCAATATAGAAACCAAAACTGGCAATCACAAAATCAATATATCAACCCTGCTTCAAGCGGAGTTTTAAATTCAGATGATGAAAAACCATTGGTAACGTCTGTTCTAGAACCTTACCGAGGTCCAGTTCAATATCGTCATCCCAAATATGTACCAGCTTTGAACCCACGCTTCTATCAGCCGGATAGGTCACACCTAAAACGGGAGACATTTGAATATCCTTCTGCAGACAACTTTGATGACATCAAATATGCTGCAAATCCAGCACTTCGGTTTGAATCAAGAGGCTCTCTCCTCAACAAAAGTTACAGAGAAGAACCAGCCGCGGCATCTGAAATAAAAACTAGGCAAACTGGAGGTCGAAGACATGTGCAAAACTTTGCATCCCCATCTGGAATGATCTATGATGACGCTCCTGCTGTACTCATTCCGGACACTTTGACAGGCCAGCCTGGGAATGTCAAGTACGAAGACAGTTATAGATCAGGTTCAGACTTCAGTAATACTGCACCGAACCGAAACCATGACAGTGGTTCCCCAGATATTATATCTGTAGTTGATTCTTACAGTCTAGATTTTAAACCAAGCAATGGCCGCGGAACTTATGAACGTTACAGTGAAGATCAAGCTGCAGAAATAAAGACAAGACCAACTGGGGGCCGAAGACATGTGAAGAACTTTGCACGCCAATCTGGAGTTACCTACAATGACGCCCCTGCTGAAGTTGTTATAGACACTTTGACAGATCAATCTGGAAATGTCAAATTTGAAGAAAATTACAGAATAGGTTCAGACTTTAGTGTTAATGTTTCAAACCGAAAGTACAATAGTGGTTCCCCAGATATACCTATAGCAAACACTTACAGTTTAAATTCTGAACCAAGTACCGGCCGCCTTCCTTACGAACGTTACAGTGAAAACCAAGCCACAGCATTTGAAGTGCAAACAAGGCCACATACGGGCCGAAGACGTGTGAAGAATTTTCCATCCCAATCTGGAATAATTTATAATAAAACCCCTGCTGCAGTTATTAGGGATACTTTTACAGACCAGTCTAAAAATGTCAAGCATGAAGAAAACTACAGACCAAGTTCCGATTTACGTTTTACTACATCACACCGAAAGTACAACAATGGTTCTCCAGGTATATCGGTAGCAGATAATTATATTATAGATTCTATACCAAGCAATGGCCCCGCACCCTTCAAAAGTAACAGTGAAAAGCAAGCCAGAGCAGCTGAAGTGAATGTAAAACCAACTATGGATCAACGACATGTGCAAAACTTTGCACCCCAACCTGGAATAATCAATAATGAAAGTCCTGCTGTAGTTGTTAAGGGCACCTCTAAAGATCAGTCGGAAAATATTAAATTCGTAGAAAATCACAGATCACGTTCAAGCAATACCGCGCGAACAATAAATCACGACGATGTTTCTCAAGTGATATCTGCAACACATCATTACAATTTAGATTCTAGACCAAACAAACATACATCTGTAAACACAAAAAAAGAGACTACTATTGACAATAATAGACATCTATCCCTCGAACATGCAAATAATTATCGATCAGATTCTGGATGGAGTAACATTGCACGTGATGAATCTTACAACGGTCCATCTGCTGCCATAACTGAAACTGGACCGGAAAAATTTGGAAAAAAATCTAAAACTAATTACGAATTTGATTATAGACCAAAAGAATCTGTTCCTCTTATACCTACGGACACAGTATCAACAAATCCTGAAAGAAATAGATTTGAGGAGAGTAGACCTACACCTTCTAACCTAAACCATAATGCGTATCATCGAATAACAAAAGGAATAAGAGGTGAGTACTTACATTGTTTCCATATTGACCATGTTAATTAAATCTTGGACTGTATTTGACAGGATTTGTCATTTTATAGTGTAAAATTTGTAATATTTGTAAGCTAATAAAAACATATAGGTTCAGAAAAACGGTCTACTGTTTATTTTTTATGACTTTAATTGACTTACAAATATTTAGAACAGCGTGGATTAATAATATTACATTACTGATTAGATGTTTTTCTTTCAGAATATAATATGAAGAGCCTTGTATCGAACCCGGAAATTCAAAATATTTTAGCAGCGACCAATAAACGTTTCGTAGTAATCCATTCAAATGGAAGTGTTGAATATTTAGACGAGATCGATCTCAAAAAGCACCAAAATTCGAAATTCCACATAGTACACACTAAACGAATTGAAGGCTCAGACGGCGACAAAATTCTCGCCACACAATCGCCATATAACGTACCAAATAATAACCCCAAGACTCTTATACAGGTGGATAATAAATATCCATTGCCTTCAAATATTCAACCAGAAGACAACAAAAAAATCACACCATTACCTTTGCATGTAAATCCCTCAGCATACAAGGATAAGTTAAAACCATTGACATTAGATGTGAAACAACCAGATGATAAATACGATTCAAATAGATTCCCTTCACTTAAAGATCTATCAGAAGATCATAGTAATTTGAACCCATTACCTACTACTACAGAAAAACCAGCTGAAAATAACGATTTAAAACCATTGCTTATAGATATACCAGTATATGATGGTAACTTAAAACCTTTACCCCAGGATGTGCATCAACTACCATATGATGGTCATTCGAAACCGTTGCCTCACGATTTAAATCAACCCAGGGATGAAAACAAATCTCTGTCTCCTTATGTAAAATCAACAGCTCATATTGAAAAATCAAAACATTCGAATGTCAATCAGCCAGATGAAAATGATTCCCAGCCTTTGCCTTCGGTCGAAAGTTGGCCCAGAGATGGTCACGATTCTAGGAATACATCCAAAATCTTACATGTTCTCGAGACAGTAGATAAATATAGTTCAAAACCATCTTCTCCAGAAACGATTCAACCAGGAGTGGGTCACAATTTACCTTCAACTTTGCCTTTGGTAGAAGATCAATCAAGAGAAAGCCACGATTCAAAAAATAAATCAAAAGCTTCTTATGTAAATCAACCAGCAGAAAAAGAGAGTTTAAAACCATCTTCTTCAGCTAAAGTTGAACACAAAGAGGATAAAAAATCTGAACCTTTGACTTCAATTGTAGATCAATCAAAAGATGGTCACGATTTTAAAAATATATCAACAATCTCAGTTGTAAACCAAACAGCAGATATAAATGGTTCAAAACCATTACCTCTAGATGTATTTAAAGCAGGAAATTATGCCAATTCTGAGCTTTTCCTTTCGGATGAAAATGAGTCAGAAGATGATAAAGATTTCCAAGATGTGCATTCATACAAATTACAACAAATACGACATTATAAATCAAAGCTCTCACATGTAAATCAACCAGCCAATAACAATAGCTCAAAACCATCGTCTCCCAATGTAATTCAACTAGGAGAGGATCACAGTTTGCCTTCAGTTGAAGATCAGTCAGAAGATGGTAACGATTTTAAAAACAAATCGGAAATTCCACATGTGGACCAATCAAAAGATAAAAATAGTTCAAAACCATTCCCTCCAGATGCAGTTAAAGCAGGAAATAATACCTATTCAAAGCTTTTGCTTCCGGTTAAAAACGAGTCGGAAGATGATAATCATATCCAAGCTGTGCATACACACAAAATACAACGAATACGACGTTATGAATCAAATCTATCGCATGTAAATCAACCAGCCGATAGAAATAGTTCAACACCATCGCCGCTAGATGCAGCTAAAGCAGGAAATGATAACATTTCCGAGCCTTTGCCCTCAGTTGAAGATCAGCTAAAAGATGGTCACGAATTAAAATATAAATCAAAAACAACACTTGTAAACAAACCAGCAGATAAAAACAGCTCAAAACCATCGCCTTCAGATGCAACTAAAGCAGAAAATAGTAACAATTCTAAACCATTGTCTCAGGAAGAGAATGAGTCAGAAGATGGTGATGATTTGAAACTATCGCATCCGTACCAAAGACTGCAAATACTTAATTCTAAACCAAAACCATCACATTCAAATCTACCAGCAGATAAAAATAGTTCAAAAACATCATCTCCCGAACAAGGAGAAGACAACAATTCTAAGTCTTTGCCTTCAGGTGAAGATCAGACTGAAGATGGTCCCCATTTTAAAAATAAATCAGAAACCTCGTATGTGGACCAACCAGCAGATAGAAATAGGTCAACACTATCGCCTCTTGATGCAACTAAAGCAGTAAATAATACCAATTCCAAGCCATTGCCTTCAAGTGAAGATCAGACAGAAGATGGTCATGATTTAAAAAATAAATCAAAAGCCTTACTTGTAAACAAACCAAAAGATAAAAATAGTTCAAAACCATCGCCTTTAGAAGCAATTAATAAAGGAAGTAAACACCAGTCAGAAGATGATGATAATGATTTAAAAACATTGCATCCAGAAATAATGCCTAATAACAAAACAAAACATTTACATGTAAATCAGCTAGAACGTACTAATGATTCGAACTCATCACCTTCAGATGAACTTGATGATAACTTTTTAAGACCTTCGTCTTCGCATGAAGATAAGTCAGACGAAGACGATGATGATTTTAAAACATTGCATAGAAACAAAAGGCAACCACCACGTTCACTTGTAAATCAGCATCAGCAAGCAGGTAATAATTCAAATCTAGAAGGCATTGAGCCAGCAGATGGTAACAATTCTAGTTCAGAAGAAATTCAGCAAGAAAATAATAAAAAACTTATACCGTTGCGTTCATATGAACCTCAGCCAATAGATAGTTCAAATTCAAAACCAAATATTACTATTACAAGGAAAGATGATAAAAAATCTACTTCCACGACAGTATCTGGGCCCGATAATACTACGCCCCCTAAACCACATGTTGGAAAATCATTCGAAAGTAAACACATTCGTCGTAAACCTACAACCAATTCCCCAGGTGAGTTCTTAACACATCATTATGTATTATTATATTATTATTATTTTTCTATTCTGTGTAATACAAATTGCATAAATAAAAATGCTGCATTGTTATAGTTGTTACCTCTACACCATGTCTGGATGATGATTCAGAGGATCAAATTATTACACTATCGCCTATAGAACTAGTAACTGACAACGTCAGTGATGTTCCACCAGTAGCAACTACAACGACAACAGCAAGATCTGTCAAATCTTCTGGCAAATCTGATTCCAGTAAAGATACTAACAATAATAAAGATGATGAATCCGATGATAAATCAACTTCACCGACGCGCGTTAGAAGCGATGGCAAAACTAAAGATAACAAAGAAAATGAAAACCTCCAAACTAACGATAAAGCTGTCTTAAGTCAAGTAAACAATGGAAAAACCAATAACCGATCAGGTAAGTGAATCAACGTTATATTTTATAATGGACAGGTGTCAAAGATTGCTCAAATGTAAGACAAACATATAATCTCGTTGTATGTTTACTGCATAACGTTGCTGTTCAATTTAGTTTGTAAGCTGATAAAGCTTCAATATTTTTTTATTCAATCAGCTGTGTACAATTCATGTGAATTGCTAGATACAAATACTGATGTTCCGGCCGAAGGAGATGATTATTCACCTGTCACAACATCATCTTCTGTCCAAAACGATGTAAATACAGGTGACGCATCTGGTAATAATTCGTTAGAACTCGAACAATCCGAGAATGATGTAATAATAACAATCAGCAGTAGCACGACTAATGATTCTGAAGAAGATATTATCACCATAAATATTGAAGTCGCGGAAAGCACAGGTGATGCCATTCCTCATTTATAATGATTCTTCGGAATCAATATTACTCTTTGAGTTAACAATATTTATACTAATTTTACTGATGCAGATTATGCAGATGCGTCCAGTGACGACAAAACGCTTGTAATTAGCATCGATACAAAAAATGATAATACTGATGAGTCTAAAACATCGAAAACAGAAAGTTGCCAAAAGGACCACAAAAATAGTGATAGCCAAGGAAAGAATGTCGAAATTGGTAGACAAAACGTTACTTTTTATTAATTAAATGTAATTAAGTAATTACATTATTGATACGACTTATTTTTTTTTTTTAGAAATGGCAAACCTAAAAGGGGAGCCTACAATGTGGATAAGAACTACTAACCAAGATTTGATAGACAAACTGATGGACAAGAATGATACATCGTTCGATCTGATATACTTCTTCCAAATAGACAACCATCCTTACATCGAGAGAGAGAGGGAAATTACAAAACATTGTAACGGCACCGTTGTCATAGAAACTAAGGAAACTAGATATCTATACAAAGATGGTAATTTTGAACTATTATTTATTTATATTTATGCCCTTTTAGACTAACTCTCACAAAGTTTCAGATAGCTTATCTGGTAAATTATTTCCAACAAAACTGTAAAAGTGGTTAGGAGTAGGCACTTTAATACTTTGACTGCCGTTGCCATGTATACAGGGTTATTTTTCAATGACCGTCCAAATTTTCACAGGGTGTTCTTTCTATCCATGAATATGAGCAACTTTCCCTATGGGACCAACTCTGAAATCACGAAAAAAAAATCAGCTGTTTCATACATTTTAGTCGAGTACGTATTTAACTTTTGTACGAAACAGCTGATTTTTTTTTCGTGGTTTCAGAGTTGGTCTCATAGTGAAAGTTGTTCATATTCATGGGTAGAACACCCAGTGAAAATTTGGCCGGTCATTGAAAAATAACCCTGTAAAGATGACTAACCATAACGTACCCAGGACGCCACGCGTCACGACTAAATGACGAATAATAAGGATTAATTCGTACTTGGCGGCGAGGGCATATTTTCCTTTATTGACGTGGTGCTCAAGAGGTTAAAATTACAAATTAAAATAGAGTGTGATTTGTGAAGATATTAAAGATCTTGTTATGTCTTTTTTATTGCAGATCCAACACCAACTATAGTAAAAACCACGCAAACCAAGCAACTCCAAGAATCGTAGTTTGACTTAGTTAATTTAACTTAGATCGTAAATGTTTTTTTATAGCATGTATTATTACAATCTGTTTTTCATACCATTTAATATTAAAACTGTCACCATAAAATATTGCGGTGTATTTTATTTGAATTATTTAGCACATTATTCCTTTACATTGATTCTGTATTTCAACTGAAACAAAAAAAACTAAGCCAAGACTTATTCTTTAAGATTTTTTCTTCTGTGAAAGGCTTATAAATATATTTAAACTGTAGGTTATTTGCGATTTATGTACTAAACAGGTATATTAACATCACACCTGTAGTCCTCGAAGGGTTAGGCAGAATTGTACCTGTAGTAGACCCACATTTTGCCAATGATGATTAAGTCCCATTTAATAGGAGGCCAGCCCATTGCCATCAATCGAGCACAAATCTAGACTGCAACAGACTAAACAGGCACCTACCGAAAAACAGTAAATTTAATAAGTATGTTAGAAAAAAAACAAAAAGCGATCCTAGTTGGAGAAAATATAATATTATTATATTCGTGCCAATATAAATGGTGGCTGTCCAGTCCAGCTGTGACCTTATAAAAACAAATGACTGTGATTAATATTCACCATCCCTCATCACGAAACGTTGGCTCTGTTCGCATGTTAATCCAATTAAAGACACCAATATTTTTAGTTATAAAACTATCGCGTGTACCATGTGGAAAAATTGTGATAAACGTTTCAAAGATCCAAATACTGTTTATATTTAATTTATTTAATAGGCTAGCCTAAAATTGTTTACACAATACATTATAATTTAAAGGTACACAGTTAACGTTTATGAGTGAAACAATTACTTACTGGCTAACACCACATGCACGTTTTTATTTCGATGATACACAATATTATATTAATATAGTAACAGTGCTGAAAATAAAACAACCAAACAACAACAACAAATAAACAACATCATCAACAACAACAAATCAACAACAACAACATCAACATCATTCAATTATACATACAACTGATTCTCAGCTGTAGTAGTAACACCATAGTACTGACTGGCCTGTTGGTCTAGTGGTTAGCGGCCGTTGATCGTGGGTTCGATTTTCACCCGAAACAAATGTTTGTGTGATGAATACGATCATTTGTTCGTGAACATAGACCAGTCAAACATGGTGCGAAAGCTAAAACGGACAAAACCTTTCAAGTTAGTGTAGTGTAAAAAGAGAATACCTAAGCAAAAGTGACAATGATACACATATAACACTTGAACAAAGTGCTAAAAATAGGTTACATTTAAATTGCTCATTAGTCTTGTAGGCTAGATTGTAATTAATTGTGACTATTAGGGAAAATGTGAAAGCTGGTGAATATTATTGTTATTACTTATAACATAATTTTGGTAATTCCTTTATTCTATCTGTAGACATACTGTTCAAATCGGTATTTCGCAATTATCAACTGGAATCGAATTTTATTCAGGCGATTGATTTAAGATGTTGTATTATAGAATATTCGCTCCATTGAAGAAGAAAACTAGAGGGCCGGTCGTTCCCACCCTCGCTAATGATTTAAAACGGTCGAGGCGATATTCCAATTGTTTTAAAACAAAGAAATTACTAAAATTAATCACAGACATAATCTCAGACCATTAATAAATCTAAAATAGAATTTAGAATAAGAGTAAAAATATTTTATGCATGATTCCACTTTTAATACCTATAAACAGGAGAGTTTATGTAAATGATAACATCAGCCTTGTGTACATAGCTGGATAATATAAAGTGATAAATTCATAATAACATTAATCATTTGACAATTGAATAAATACTAAACATGTTACTTTAACAGACAGCTAAAGTTACCTATCAGACATAAGGCGCAGGACACACAGGATGTAGTTAAATCATCAGCATGCATAGAATGATCACCGTAGAAACGGATTTTGCCTACAGAAAAATTGACAAAGTGAAAGATCGTAAGGGTGCTTCTACACGGTGCATAGAGCTGGAGCAAGTAAAGATGCGGGTTACACGCGTGAGTAATATGCGCAAGCCACTTCTTCAAGTTACTCGCTTGTACTTGTACATTATAGCAAATAACTGGAGCAAGTAAAGCCCAGGGCGACTTGCGCAAGCAGTACGCACAAGTTATTTGCTCGTGGTCAGGAGCTAAATGCGCAAGTAACCCGCGCGCGCGCAACAAAGTACACGGGTTAGTTGCGCGGGTGGCTCGCTTTAGTACGAGTACATGCTCAAGTCGCTAGACCGGTACATGTTTTTAAACGGTAAAGTTTACGATGCATATAACCTGCGCATGTGCCTCAATATGCGCAAGCTACTTACACCATGTAGAAGCACCCTAAGAACTTTTGTTTTGAGTACGACAATGTCAAGAAAGAAGAGAATAAATGTGTAGATTATTCAGTCGACAAAAGTCTACAATATCGAGCATTATTTCTTCTATAATCGGCAGAAATGTTTCTACCATCAGTCACTTTGTCGATTCTTTCGTCGACATACCCATTTCTACGACGATAAGCTAGTCTACAGGGTTCATAGTTTAAAATCCAAACAAAAGAGGTTCACATTTAAAGTTAAGGAAGTAAACCTATTCGTAACCAGCAGGCCTAGCCATATTAAAAATTCTATTTCTATTATCGTAATCGATAAGGCGACAATAGAAAGAAAATGGCGTATTTGGAATCAGCTTTTTGTCAACTGTCAAGTATTAACGAGTAGAATTTGTAATATGGCTGAAAATTAAATACACTTGACAGTTGACAAACAGCTGATTACTTATACGCCATTTTCTTTCTATAATAGAAATAGAATAGATATAGAATTTGTAATATGGAGAGGCCTGCTGCAGGCCTAGCCTGCAGCAGGCCTCTCTCCTCTCCATTATATTAGTGTATACCTTAAGTACCGTACGTGCATTCACCATTGTAGATAAAAAATATTATACCTACTTAAATGTATTTTTCCTTTGTAAAAAGTTCAACGCTGACTCACAAATAATTAAGTGGTACCAACAACTTGGTTCACAAGTAACTTTGTTGTGACTCTTGCAAACAGAACTATAAACCCGGGCCATTCTAGGGCTGCTGTTGTCAACAAACTTGAATAACAACATGTTGTATTCATCAGATTTTGATAAACAAACAAACCACTCTGTTAAATAATATAAGTAACGCGTATATTCCTCGAAAGGGCTGTCAGAGAAATAAGCGTACACCCGCATGCTGTCAGTTATGACTTGTTTTTACGAATATTGACGGGCAGAAACATTTATTTTTAAGTTTTGTACACCTACTATGGTACTCGTATATCATGTAGCACATCCTCATATTTATGACCATTTCATGCATTTATTTGTATTGTTATCTACTCATGTTAAACAAATAAATTGATCTTTATCTTTATCTTATGTTATTGAACACGCGCAGGAAATGTACAAAAATGAACTGACAAAGTATTGAACAAAAATTATAAAAACGCCTTACATCAAAAAGTAAAGCTTACACTTAAGAAGTTAAAAATAACATTTTCCTATCGTTGAGCCATGAAATTTATGTCGCGTCGGTCGGGGTACAGCTTAAGTAAGGAATCTTCATAGTAGGTATGTATGCAGGTACTTATAATAGCGGTACCCCGACGTGATATAAAATTACATGGCTCAACGATAGGAAAATGTTATTTTGAACCTTTTAAATGTGAGCTTTACTTTTCGGCGTTGGGGCTACTTAATACAAAAGAGCTGATGACCTTAAAACGGCTGAACCGGTTTTGATGAATCGTGTTTAAGAACCATCGCAAGAAACCCTGCATTGAATTAAAAAAAACTAAATCTGAATCGATTCACAAGCGCTACGGTGCTACAGACAGACATACAGACACACACACATAGCGGTCAATATTATAATACCTCTCTTTTTGCGTCAGGGGTTAAAAAAAGAAAAAGACTTTCTAAACTGATTTGTCTACCTGTGTTTTATTATGACTTAATTAGTTTTTGCTAAGTTATTTGTCAGATCTTATGCTTAACTGTTTGCTATTCCTTCAAATAAAATGATAAAGTGTTAGGTCAGGACACACTGCAACGATACGATAACCGCACAACCTAATGCAGCACGGCTCTGTCTCGAATTTTGGCCACCGCTAGCCGCCAGCGCGCCAACAACACTTCGTAGGTGCAAGTTCGCCGTACTCGCACCAACCGCTAGTTGCAAGCTCGGAGACGAAGAGTCTTTACACGGCGAGTAAAGGTCATGACACATTATAACGGCACCGCAACTGCACAGCAGCTGCACGGCGTCGCCTCGAATTTAGGCTACGGCTAGCTGCCAGTGCGCTAACTACGCATCGTCGGTAAGGTGCCAGCTCGCAATCCGCGCGCCGCCCGCGAAGTGCAAGCTCGCCGCCTGCGGGGTGCAAGCTCGCAGTCCGCGCGCTGGCCGCGAACACAATTGGGCAATATGGCATTTATAATTGAACACGCTTATGACTTGCACGTTTTCATAATGTCTAGGTTTACGACGGCGCAATGACGTTTTGCTGGCGACTCGGAGTCGGCGTGCTATAAGCGTACGGTCGACGCGCTGTAAGCACATGGTCCGCTTGCTATTGGCATGCCGGCTGCGAGTCGAGTTGTGTGATAGTGGCAAGCGCGCTGACTGCTCGCCGTTGGCTTTTTCACTTTGACATTGTGAAATATATTATACTACCCACGGTTTAAGGGTCAAAATTGAATGGCAAGTTAATTGCTGGTTTGGAGCGGTGCCATGACCTTAACACACACTATATGGCATAGCATACGGCTTTAAGGGCGAATCGACGGGCGACAGGTGACGATGCGGCGTTCTTTGTTCGCAGGCAACTGGCGAGCGGCTCGCGGTCAGCGCGCTGTTAGCATACAGCCCGCATAGCCATAGCAGCAAGCGAACAGACACCCCTCCGTTGGTTTTTTTAAATTGACGTTTTAAAATATATTTTACACGACATATGATTTAAGGGTCAAATTCAATCATTCATGCCGTGCTTGCAAAGTGTGCCATTTTGGGTTTTTACATGGGCTATTATCGATAAATCCTTAATTCAAAACAAAATCCCACTCCTCGTAGTTTAATATTATTTTTATGATGATCTGTATGACGTAAGCCAAATGCTTACTTGAGAGTTGTGATATAAATCAATTAGAGTTGACTATTTCGTTTCTTGTAAGTATAATCAAATTATTTCCTATATCCGTTCAACGTTGCGTTATATGCGTCACCCAATTCACCATGTGTACTGTAAATGAATGAGTGTATGTCTGAAGTAAATTATACCCATTTACTACGCGCGGTCGCAGACAAACATTGTGTTTTAGAAACTGGGTTGTTTGGGAGAGATTCGTTTGGGCGCAGCTGCAGTAATTTGCACCACTAGTAGTGCCTTAGCTAGAGCGCCCCTCTCTGGTACACTCCAAGATTAATACGCTTCCTTCAACTGGGTAAATATTTATCATAGAAACATGGACATACGAAGTGCGTATAGTATGTTACTCTTCCAGTGACCATCTGAAAGGACGCCAGTACATCAAGCTACCCCAATGTGTGAAATTTCTATGATAGTTTTTCAACTATAACACAGACAGAATAAGGTTCATGTTCAATTGGATAGATTTGACAGTTTAGAGTACCAGAGCTCAGTCTTGTATTCCAGACTGCCAAATCTTCCCAGCTCGAGCTCACTCCTGTACCCAGAGTTATTACCTACATCCTCAATCTTTTCTGCTTAATTTGACTAACTGACTGTTATTATTGAGGAATGATGTGATAAAGCAACGTTGTGGTTTAAAAGAAGATGTAGTAACAAAAATTGAAAAGTATGCTTAGATGGTTTGGTCACGTTGAAAGGATGGATGAAAGGCGACTAACGAAAGGTATTTACAAGGCAGATTTAAGTGGGAACGCCGGGAGGGGACGCCCTAGAAGGACATACATAGACCTTATTGGTGAGGTTTTTCAGAAAGGTCAGGTGCGTAGTACTCGCAACCGGCGTGTGTGTATGACAACATGTATGAATGTAAACGAAGCAAAAGAAGTATGTAAGAATCGTAGCATATGGCGCTCTGTAGTTTCTGCCTACCCCCATGGGAAAAAGGCGTGAGTTTATGTATGTATGTGGGATGTTAATTTAGAATGCATGATTATTAGATGGAATGTAGTAATATGAACGCAGTGATGGATGAATGAGTGAGTATGAATGTGGGAAGGAGAAAGAGGAAGATTTGAATATTTTAAATAAGGAAAAAGGAAAAAAGGATGACGAGCGAGTGTCAAGAAGTAAAGACGTTTTTTATTATATAAGAAGTTATAATATTTTTAATAAAGAAGTTACAAAGATATTTTAATTTTATTACGGTGGTCCATACCCCCACATGTATGTATGTATGATTGTTATTACTACGGTAAAAAAAACAAGCAGAAACGAGGTGTCAAAATTTTCGAGACTGCTGCGCTTGGCGTTTCATAAGTAAACGACAAAATAAATATTCTTCGATGCCTATATAAGATTAAAACCTCTTTTACAACATTCCTTGCGTTAGAAAAGCTATAAAAACGAATCTATCGCTTTTCATGATCCCCACGGCCCAATGAATCCCTTAGCATAGTCTTCCAACCAAAAAGCCAACAGAATAACATAAATACTAAATAGTTACAAGGAGCTTTACAGCTGTTTGTCATTCAGTAACTAAATAAATAATGTGATTGGCTCTCTCTCGACACAGTTGGTACATAGAACCTTTTCGTTATTCATTGAGGACCTACGACACTTGCTATCGTTCGAACAGCTTAGGAATTCTTTGTTTTGTGAAAAGGAACAGGAGAAATTACAACTATTTGTGGAAGAAAATAATTGTTCAGGTACTTCTATATTAAAATAAATAATATATTAATAAATGTTATGTCACATAATATGTAGTTCCACAAATATTAAATGGCCAAGCCATATTGTCTATCATTATCCGGACTGATGATATAACGGTTCCAAAATAAGACGGACCACTGAGAATAGAGAAGTAGTGCCCCGTTAAGTTTGTAATGTCTTGTCGGGGGCACCGAGTCCCAAGATAAAATCTAAATCTTAACTCATTTATTCAAATTAGGCTGAAAATCAGGACTATTCCCGTTTGAGCACCTATTTTTTGAGCACCTATGCATTTAGCACCAAAGGTATTCCCATTTCCCATAGGTTAATGCATAGGTGCTCAATAAATAGGTGCTCAAACGGGAATACTCCGAAAATCAGTACTTTTTGACCGTCAAACTTCACAAGACAGTGCCCCAAAATAAGTATGAAACATACAGACTTTAGCTATCCGCATTTGTTGGTATAGCTTTTTCAATCTGACCTGACACTGTTCTTATGATGATGAATGAATGTATATGTATTTAGTGTGTCTCGCATGTAACAATGACAAATGGTTACCTACCACCCTAACAGTCCAAATTCTCGTGTCACAGTGTTTGCTGCCAAACTCCTCCGAAACAGCTCTACCGATTCTTATACAATTTTGTATGTAGATTTTAAGTAATAAAAAATATAAATTGATACTGAGGCGGAACTAAGTTTGCCGAGGCAGTTAGATGTAATGTTTGTATTCAACCGTAAACGCTTTAAATAAAGAAAAAAGTTTGCGTAAAAGTAGATACATTATAAAAGTGGAATCGATTTTGATAAATCACCTTCTATGTCTCCTTAGGTACATTTTATAAGGCTCAATAAATCTTGTCGTTGATTGATTGTTTTCTAAGTAATTTAGATAGATAGGGGTCTTGCTTTTTTGTAGATTGTGATCGATGGCTTTCAAAATACGTGTAGGTATGTTCCAAGACGTCTAGTTTTTTTAACGATAAACTAATCAATAATTTTCTCTTGTATAGTGGGCTGTGGTGGTGTACCACAGCCCACTGCTGCAGGTGAAGAAACCACCTAGTAGTTGGTCAACCTTTCACGTGTCCAGGTGCCTAGCATTTTTTCTCTGTTGAAGTGGTGCCAGTTTTTCTAGCAATTTGTACGTTAACAGCAATGGGGAAGAATATTTGTTTTTATTTTGTTAGGGTTCAATCTGTGTATAGTTTGTCTGTCATAAAGTTTTAGTAAATAGATATTCATGTGTTAGTCTTTATTAATATCGAAGGGCCAAATCAATCCTGTTTTTTTTTACTACGATATTCTTTGTGCCAAAACGGACCGTTCGGAATGAAAATTCAAAGCTATTCTCACATCAATGGACTTACATTTATTGCCAAGATCTGTCACACGAATATCGACGCACTAGCTAAGAATAAGTGGATATTTTAAGTAACACGGGGCGGGAGGATCCAATCTCCTCATAATGCCGCGTCATCGGCTAACGAGCGGGGGTTTATTCCCTTTTTATCCAGAGGATTACATCCCTTCGGGTGAGCGGTCTGGGAAAAAGTTCGCGGGAGAAGCGAGGCAGCTAATGGTACGCCGAGGTCCAATTTACCTACGTAAGGAGGTGGCGAAACAGAAATAGCGATTTTATTTTTGTTCGAGTAATTGCTTCGACTAATGGAGTTTGTTATTTCTGTGAGTTGAAGCTCTGACGAAATTACCGCTATCAAAGTCCATTATAGACGATGAAACACAAAGGCCTAATATCGCCGTTGTTTAATAATAGGCGACGATATTAAATTAGCTTTGAAGTTGAAGAAAATTGAGGACTTTAGAAATTAGATGACTAAAACTAATTGGTATTTCATTGAATACTCCTCGAGGACATTTTAACAAAAAGTTCGTTAAGGAGTAAACCTGAAGGCACAAAAAAAGCAAGAAAGAGGTTTTTGTTGTGACCTTCTACATCATTTCCGACGAGCGGATTACCTACTGAAGTAACATTAACTATAGACTTTGTAGTTAACTCAAGTTTGAAATAAGCTTAGCTTATTATTAATCGTCTGGCCGGATTTAAGGCGAGGCTACAGTCCTTTGTAACATTTTTAAAAGACAGTATTTCATATCAAATGTAATAAATGCGCATAAAATATGAAATGTATATCTTTAATATATATATAAAATTTAACACGCAGTTAAAGGATATTATTATAATATGTGAAGAAGTAACATGAATTATAAAATCTGGCTCTGTAGAAAAAAATCTCAAGGTTGAACAGAAGCGAACATTAGCTATTTAAAACTTGTTTAAGGGTTATACTCATCAGAGAGCTAAGAGAGAGCTTTTTCATCTGAAATTTCTCAGTAACAGTCTGGATTTGTACCCGATTGATGGGAATCGGCTAGCCTCCTATTAAATGGGACTTGAACATAACTGGCGATATGTGGGTGTACAAGTACATTTCTGCCTAACCCTTTGGAGATAACAGGCGCGATATTATGTTACTAATCAGAGACGCCGAAATTACATCATATCAAAGTGAAACTTTGAAACCGACCAGAACCTCATAAATACATTTGGATCTGGGGGTCGAGTCTGCTATTGCAATCGTGTCTCAATGACCGGTCAATGATCGATTTTTGACGTATAACGTCAAACTTATGACACATTTCCCATACAAAAACTGTCGAAGTAGTCAAATATTCAATCAATGACCGGTCATTGAGATACGATTGCAATAGCAGACTCGAGCCCCTGGTAGCAGAGACCCATTTTGTAATTTTGTCCGCATTTTTCTTCGCAATCTAAATAATACACAAAAAATATTTATTATTCAACATACATTCACCATTACAGCTAACCAACGCGGTAAATGGGCCTTAATTCACAACTTATTTCACACTATTACTTAAAATAAGCATCTCAAGCGTTCGTGCTGGCCATACTGTTCCCGTATCTCGGTGTAACCGGGCCTTAAGAACGGTCGACCCGTACTCGTTAACCCGTGGCACTCGTTACAGGTGGCTATGGGCTTATTATACATAATGGATGAGACGTATCCAGATATAGGTCTCATGTGTCTACGGCGATACCAACGAAATGTGACACTTTATTAGCCCTCCGTGCCACATAGACTGTAAACAGATACCGTTGGTATTCACTATTAAAACACAAACGTGGTCTCAACGAAATGGATATGTTATACACACACTCACAAACATACAGTGTATACGGGCACTTCACACACATACGGGCACACACTTACAAACACTTTAAAATCAATACAGACTTCTTTTAAATTAATTGCATTTATTACTTTTTGTTTCTCTACTGTTTTTTTTTTTGTCTTTATTGCTGCCATAGTTGTAGATTCTTATTCTTATTTTATATCTCCTGGGAGAGGGCTGCACTGGCTCTTAAAATACCATGTTTATTGCCTAGCGCTGAAGTCAGGGACTTCACATAATCTTGTCACCACTTTCTTGTGAAATAAAGATTCTATTCTATTCTAAAGATTCAAATCTATGTGTAAACTTGGTCGTTTACAGCACACAAAAAAAAACAACGGTTTTTGTAGCCTTATTTTTCATTCATATTAAACAAATAATTTTAAAAAAATAACGAGTTCAAAGACCTCCAAAGGAGTCGCACCATGTCATGTTACGAATCTACATCGTTCACGAAATGAGAAAACGTCTGCTCCATAACTAACATATCAACACGTCATTTTATTTAAAATACAATCTTCTGAGAATTGGCTATAAACAACCAATGTTTTGACATCACAGAAAAATTGCTTATATTTTCATCAGTATGTAGATAAAACATGATAGTTAGTTTGTCTGTTATACAGCTAAGGCATTCTACATTCTCATCGTCGTCGTCACTTTGGATCACTAAACCAGCGAGACATTCAGTGTCATCGCCATCACTAATTCAAAATTACTAGAGGTAAGTCACCCAGTTTCATTACATAGTCCCTTCATTCTCCAAAATTGTCCTGCCAGCTTGAACACTTACAGTATTGTGCGCACAATTTCATTGAAAGCAGCCTAATCCAGTCTGACTCCAATAATGATGATATCATCGAACTGTATTGAAGCTAGGCTTTGTGGTAAGGCCTTTTCGTCCTATTACTATCAATGACCAATTGACCAGTATGACGTAAAGCCCGAGTGGGGCTCGTTGCGAGAATAATAATGGTATCACAGTTAATCCTGGCACGAAACGGCATTACGCCTTGTTGTGATAGTCCAGTGTTAAATTGGATCCACAACAACTCGTTTTCATATTACATCCAGCCGGTCGATTCAGTAGAAATCACCTCGTGAAAACTTGTGTAAAGTAAACTGTCATTAGTATGGAATGACAGCTCGATTCGCCTTCGCTGCACCTACATTCTCACTGGGAGATTTTTGGTACAATAGCACTGCAGTATCTACTTTTTGAAAACAGACAAAAACCACAAGTACTTAAAACGACAAATAAAGCCACACCATTTAACTCACTATTTGTGAATAATAATTTATTCATAAAAGTGTTGTCTACGAAATGGGGCGTAAATCAAAACGCGAGGTAGGTAAACATCGTTAAAATGATAAAATACACAGCTTTGGGGGGAAACTGAAAATGCGACAGGCGTGACGTTTGTATAAAACAAAGAATTTCTGGAAATCATGGCCGACAATAAACTGGTATTTTTCTTTGACGTTGCTAAATTTTTCTTGCTGTTTACTGGCAATTATTCTGCCTATTATTATGGCTATCTAGAATGTAAGGCCTTTTTGTTTATAAAACTTTTCGTGTTGTCTTTGGTTTAATAAATGGCTCTTGATCCAATTAAAAATGTGTTTTGTCATCGCTCAACTAATGCGAAAGTCTACAAAGTAATACCATTACTCGTATTTTTAGATAGTTAGCTAAGCAATTCAGACTCGTAAAACTTTTTAGTTTAATTAATATAAGAAACTTGAATAGTCGTGGCTAATGATAAAAGTTCCACTTTGGAGCTGTTAGTGGCAATTGCTTTTTGTTTTATGTGTAAATTAGTGTAATTTTTATAATAGAATGCAATCAAAAGAGTAAAGGACACAGAATAAGCTTGTCAGTTTCAATATATTTTGTTAGTTCAGTTATTTCATTAACGTTTTCTCAGTATTTTATCACGACTATCTTAACTTTTGTCAAACTGTCTGTAATGCATGTATAATATAATATAAAGATGGTACCAAAAAACAGGTTTTTATTTATCTTGTAACTATTTGTAACCACAGTACCCAGTACCTACATATTTATTTTAATTTCTACCTCTATAATAAATATGTCATTGGTGTACCTTTTATTTTAAATTTGTTAATTATTATTATGATTTTGTAATTTTTTGTATGCATGGTAATTTCATTGATTGTATTGTATTATTGTTAAATGTGTCTATCATTTTAATTTTTCAGTTGTATGAACTATGTCTGAATTGAATTAATTTATTATTTTTATTATAAGTGAAAATAAACCTTAAAGATCCATGTACAAACTTTGTTTGTAACACAGCCTACATACTTGGAAACTGTGTGGAACAAGCTTTTGTGCAGCTGGCACCCTCAAACTCTCCTGTAGCTAGTCCTAAATCACTCTCGATCGATATCTAGTCAATCGGTCAACGTACACAGTTCCCGTTGTCCTAAGCTTCATTGTTGGATGCAGCTGAATTATGTACAGCACCGAGGGATGAAGTTCGTTTTGATTGGTTGGGCCCGGTTCTAATAGCTCATGTCATGTCGTCTGGATTGGATGAGTTCGATACAAAACTGACCAATGTTTGTACTTGGGACGTGATGCAACTAGATAATTTGACATGAGCCAAATTTGACATGTTTGTGTAAAATTGGGTCAAAAGTCGCTCCAAATGGTTCGTGTAAAATTACACACGGTGCGGCTTGCCAGTTCTGTTAGTTTGAACTTGGGCTTAACATGCTCCCGCGTGTCTATACATACATAAACTCACGTCTTATTCTCATGGGGGTAGGCATTAACTATAGAGCGCCATCAGCTACGATTTTTACATACTTCTTTTACTTCGTTTACGTAGTCATACACACACGCCAGTAGCGTATACTACGCACCTGAGCTTTCTGAAGACCCTCACCAATAAAGTCTGTGCATGTTCTTCTAAGGCGTGGGGCTCTCGGCGTTTCCGTCTCATAAAAATACCTTTCTTGTCGCCTTCAATTTGTTCATTTCAACGTGAACAAACCATCTAAGCATACTTTTTTAGATTTTTATCACTACATCTTCTATATAATTTGGTGTAGGTTACATGGGGCGGATAAGTAGTGAAAGTCAGGCTAGAGTATCCAGGTATACTAGTGGTCTAAATTCGACTATAGAAGCTTTCTTTAGAACTTTTCCGACAATGGTGACGAATAACATTATCAGTGGTCGACCATTTTTAGCTTTGTCTTCTGCTCCGTGAACTTAAATATGCTAAATGTCCTTAATAAGCCTCCGTGCGCGATTAATGTAATAATTTAATGATAAAAGGCGCTATTGGTAAATTAAATTGCAAAAAGCTGCATGCATCCTAACAATATACATGCTAATATATCAGGAATAAGATTTTCAGTCGAGCAAGACACTGATAGTTCCCAAGAACATTTATTATGTAAACATACTCGACTGTTTGCCAAATAGTCCGGAACTGACTAAGCAATTTACTATATCAAGTGACTTAAGTACTTGTTTGTACTGAAGTGCAGGATTAATGGGCCGTAAGTAGCTATTCAAGCTTCTGCCAATTCATAAGGTGACCTTAATAAAGTGTAAACTTAATGTTCTACGTCGTAAAGATCCCGCTGTAAAGTTTTTATTTTATTGGCCATAACCGTATTAGGGCCTCTTGGAAGGTCATATGTCGAGGTACTTAAATTTTCCGTTTGGCAGCATCAGATCTTTTGATTTATTTAAGCGGGTAAAGAAACATACCTATCCTTAGTACAGTTAGGTGAACTTAGTTAAACCACGGGATGAAATAATGGCATTGTCCGATTTAAGTCATATATATATAACACTTTAGTGTGCTTATTGAGCTTTATTAAAGTGCTCATATATTCATCGAAGAATGCATTACTTTATACTGTACTTATTAAACAAATAAAATTCCGAAACTTAACCCACAATCTAGTCTCAATCAAGCAGAGCTTGTGCTATGAGTAGGTACTAGACAACTACTACGACAGACATACAATACATATTTCTAAATACATACATACATACATACATATATAAACACACGCCTTTTTCCCATGAGGGTAGGCAGACACTACAGAGCACCATATGCTACGATTCTTACATACTTCTTTTGCTTCGTTTACATTTATACATGTTGTCATACACACACGCCGGTTGCGAGTACTACGCACCTGACCTTTCTGAAGAACCTCACCAATAAGGTCTATGTATGTCCTTCTGGGGCGTCCCCTCCCGGCGCGGTGGCGTTCCCACTTACATCTGCCTTGTAAATACCTTTCGTTAGTCGCCTTTCATCCATCCTTTCAATGTGACGAAACCATCTAAGCATACTCTTTTCAATCTTTGTTACTACATCTTCTTTTAAACCACAACGTTGCTTTATCACATCATTCCTCAATCTGTCATTAATTGTTACACCACACATACTTCGCAAGGAACGCATTTCTACAGCATTTATTCTACTTTCATGTCTCTTTTGCCACGCCCAACATTCACTTCCATTCGTTAGTGTAGGCACCAGCACACTTCTAAATACATATTCGTTCCCATTCCTGTGGGAATACAGAGATATTAAGTAGCCTATGTCACCCGGGGATAGTGTAGCTTCCCAACAGTGAAAGAATTTTCCAAATCGGTCCAGTAATTTCGGAGCCTATTCAATGCAAACAAACAATCAAACATTTCCTCTTAATGTATATATAGTATAGAGTATAGATTTACACCCAAATACAGACAAAAATATCGTGCACATCACACAAACATTTGTATTGGGTTTACAGCCCTAGCATGTGACGAGCCAGGATACTGTAATGTTATTACCTACTTATTATCTTAGGTTCAATCTTATTAATTCGTGTTAGATACCCGGGTATAACGCTTAGAAGTATTGCTTCCCAAAATGATGGCAGTGTTTTTGCTTGTTACTTAATTGTGTATATGTTTAACTATCGGCTTCCGATACATCATCATCGATAATCGTTTTTATTGATAGTGGTAGAAAAAATAATGTCAGTTGAGTTTTCTACCACAGTCAGCCATGATTGATGAACTAAAGTGGATGAAGTCTATATTTATGGTGTAGTATGTGCAGAGGGAGACAATGAGGTCACATACAAAATAGCTAATTTGCTCCTAAAACATTAAAAATCCCTTTAAATTTTTGTTACTTTTGCGTTTGAATGTTTTGTTATTACTAATCAATTCTACAATAACATCATATGTACAAGCTGACATTTAATGTATGTTTTCCCGTTAAATAAAAAACTCAAATTCGGAAGTCGGTGGCCAATCATGAATGAGACAAAACCACCAAAGCTTCCTAATTCAGAGTTATTGTGAACCGGTTATTGTTGTTTTTTTAAGTCGGTTGTAGGTACTTTTTTAATTCTTGTCTTTTAATTTTGTTACTAAGTGTTATACTATGTCTTTTGTGTGCACTTAATAAAGAAATGTTATAAACAAATATCTATCTATATAATACAATTTTATTAAATCCGAAAGCGGCAGATTAGCAATTGTGAACCAATAAACTAGAAAGCAACCTCAATCCACTAGTAAAACCGCATGAAACTCATTCGTATTTTTAAAGCTTCCATCTGTGTTTCGATAGTATTATGCTGGGGAGCTTGTTTTGCCACTTCTCCTTCCCAGCAAAAAAACTATGAAGTGGCGAAGGACGGACGTTTTGGGGGACTGCCTTATGTAATTTTGATGTACAAAAAGTGCTAATCCTCTGTCTAATTTCAATCAATGACTTTTGATTTTGATTTTTAATCATGAAAAAAGCCAATCTGTCTGCCGCGGAAAAACTACTACGATAATAATCTGACCTTCACAACTCACTGAGTGGGGTTACCCACTCAGTGGGTCACACAAGGGGTAACCCTTGGTCAAATTGGCTGTCGTACTATCAGGGTTCTGACTGCTACGTAATGACTGTCAAAGATACTCAATATCTTTATTGCTGGCGATATTATTCTTAGCTGGTAATTTTATTATTCAGACCATTATAGACCCTGTAGAGGGCAGCAAAAGTGTGGGAAAGAGGAAACCCTGTTTTACGAGATCATCAGATCTATACACGATAGCCGGATCCAAAGGTTTAACATGTTCGTAGACTCCTGAGAAAGAAAGAGGAGCCTCAATATGTGATAAATGAGCACACAGACACAGATCGACTTCGGCAAGTATGATCGAACATTTTGAATGAGTTTGACTTTATGTAAGTGAGGACACATAGGTATTCAGCAGAGAATTTGTTATTTTTTATAATCGCTAATTATACTATCGCATTGTTGAGCAAAGGCAACTTTTCTCAAACTCTTTTCACGCGCCACTTCAAAGCTGCCTTTGCAGCATATTCAGCAGTCTTCTCCACACTTTTATATAGAGTTTTATAAATGTAAAAAACAGATTCAACAATAACAGATATATCTACAACAACAACGTGTCACTTTGTCAGTCTATTTCAGGCTCCACCAAAGTCTGTAACTACTTATTGGCACAGTAACTTTTAGATGAGTTAGCTCAACTTTGCGCTGACTGATTGTTTAAGTTGCTCGGGAAACACCAAAAATATTTTGTGACGAATTTGTTCTGGTAGTCTTGATTGATGTTGATGTGAACGAGAAGATACTTTGATAATTTCCTGACTTATATAGGACTAGACTCTCGTGACTATGGGTGTGTATGCATCTTTATTGATCTATGCCTATGTATTGTTCTGAGATTAAAAAAAAATAGAATGAATTTGCATAGGTACCGTACGGTAGAATGTAGGGAAAATCACCTTATATTATTATTTATTTATTTATTAAAACTTTGTGTACAAGAATAAAAAACTCTACAACGGCGGGCTTAATGCCTTAGGCATTTTTACCGGTCTACCTTAAGGTGGTGCAGAGATGGAACAAGGTAGGTGCAACAGAGTAAACATTAAGGACAAATAAACCTTGCCTTGCTTATATCGTACCTACATCATTAGCAAATAAAAACAAGGAATCTGAATCTGAATATTTAAATGAGATATAATTTAATAACGCATTCCAACCTTTAATTTGGTGATACGAGTTAGGGCATACAGGGAATACTATGAATTTGTAGCCATTTCACCAGCAATGCAATGCAAATATTGGTAAATATTATTTGCCCATAATGATACAGTCAACAAAAGAGATAAGATACTAAAGCGATCAGATAGTTATTTTTTTCTTAGAAATCAAAATTAACTTTCGTATTTTTATTCCCATTATTTAAACATAATTTAAATAGTGGAAAATATATTTATAATTCATTTATTTAATTCAATTTTAATCAAAGACTTCTATTATAATTGACGTGTTAATATGTAAACCTCTTGCAGACTGTACCTAGTGAACTTCACTTCGTGACATGAGCAACTGAGTCATTTAAAGGGTGTTTTAATGTTTTCTCCTATTATTTAGATTTCTATGGTTTTCTCATATTTCGCGCGGGAGAAGTCGCGGGCAATACCTAGAGTTATTACAAAAAAACTTTTATGTCGTACGTCTACGAAGCAGAATAATAGAAAAGTAGGCTGTTTCCACTCAATGGAAGTTTCCTAACTTATTTTGGGGCATCTCGATACCTATAATTGAAATCGAAAACGAAATTGTCTTGAATAAAAATGGAGGTTTGTATAAATTTAAGAAACTCGTTTGAACCTCGAAGACACAAAATTTTACATCACTAGAGTTTCATTTCATTTCATCGTCACCAACCAAGTCTTTTTCCTAACCATATAGGTATCGGCTTCCAATCCAACCCGATGCAGCTGAATGCCAGTATTTTGCATGGAGCGACTGACCTCCACAACCCAGTTTCTAACCCCCTCTCCCCTGGTTAAACTGGTTATCAGACTTTCGGGATTCTGACTCCCCATAGCAACTGTCAAAGAGCGACAAATGACAGTCGGGACCAACGACTTAAGGCTGCAGCACACTTGTAACATCCCACATGGTTTCATTGGTCAAATCTGAAACATTACTTCACTGAATGTTATGTAACCAATGAGAACATGACATTGTCGTCGGGTGCCATGGTATGTTTTAAGTCTGTTGCCAGCCTTAACGTGACGTGATGAACCATTCACAGACCAACCTCGATTTAAAATTTAGCTACGTCCCACCATTCCATTTCAAAAAAAGTTATGCAACCTCAAAACACCTTTACAATATTCAATCACAAAGCTGAAGCAGTTTTAATTTCAATGACATTGCAGTCTATTGTGCGTTGGTTTGAAAAAGCGCTGTAAAGCGCTGTCGAGATTTAAACCCCCACTTCATTATGTATGGTATGAACGAGTTGCGTTTTGAAAATTGAATCGGTTTTATAAAGGGTCTATTCTTTGTGATATGCAGTAGTTCAATGCGGGATTTATTGAAGGCGTTTAACGTTTGTGGTTTCTTTTGTGTATTATTTTGCCTCATTGTGTATTGCTTTGCCCCTTAAAAAAAGCCTAGTTAAAAGATCCAATAAAAAATAGGTTATTACTGCAATGAAGATTGTTATTCTACGTTATGAACTCGGTACCACGAAACCCCCATCGGTGTCAGATCATCGCTCAGCCATCGCTGACGCCGACATGTATATTAGGTATATATGTATATCATGCACAACTTGCACATTTTATTCTCTTTTTCTGTCAAATCGTCCTAGAGGTTGTCTTGTCTGTAAAATATTGCTTTTAGAGATAAGGCCCCCCATTTTAAGTTTTTATGTTATATAATAAAGAGCATTTTATTCCACCTCTTACCTAAATAAACGTATTCAAATGCACCAATATATTCTTTTAATCGGAGCGAAAAAAGAACAGAAAGTTAACAACACGCTGTTTCCCTGATTAGATTTTAGAAGTTTGCATAATAGGATTCAGAGTAAGTTTTAGACAGCGCTAGAATGTTCTCGTACCACAAAGACATTTAATCCGTACTAAAGACGGGACAATCCATACAAAATGTTCATCCGATACTTGAGTCGTAGTGGACAAGTCCATTAATCTAGTTTAAAACGCTCCGCTGCCGCTCCAATATACGCTAGATGGCGTTATTGAGACATAGGCAGGCCTAGTCATATTACAAATTCTATTTTTAATATCGTAATCGATAAGGCGACAATAGAAAGAAATTGGCGTATATATGGAATCAGCTGTTTGTCAACTGTCAAGTAGAATTTGTAATATGGCTGAAAATGAAATACACTTGACAGTTGACAAACAGCTGATTCCATATACGCCATTTTCTTTCTATAATAGAAATAGATTTTTTAATATGACTAGGCCTGAGGATTACAGTTTTTCTATGACATTTCTTCGCATGACCTCTCTACAGTACAGACGCCAGCACATCAAGTTACCCCAATGTGTCAAAATTTCCTAATTGAATATGAACCTTATTTAGTTTGACATAAAGTTGAAAAACGATTAAAGAAATTTGACACATTGGGGTAACTTGATGTGCTGGCGTCTGTACCTATCTTAAATCTCTTTGTCGTACACACCAACTAATCGCGAGTGGACTGGAACTCGAATGTATTAAAGTCACGGAACCACTTCACAAAATAACACGTTCTTAAAATAAGTCAAATGCAGCTCTGAAACTTGACACTTCTAAATAGAGAGCCTGATCCTCTGCGATTTTATATTTGAGGATTCGGATTTTTGTTCTAATTTTAAAAGAATTGTTTGGAAATATTGTGCAGGTGAAAAATAGTGGCTAACATTATGTTTGCATATGGCGGTGAATTTAATCTTTATTTATAATAGTCATAGTCGATGCTATATGTAGACTGTCTCTTCCAGACAATTCCCGTAATAATTAGAAAGAAATTAAAAATATAGGTTCGTTTTTGATAGATTGAATCTGAGAATAAAACGGAATCATTCTTAAAAATAAACTAAAGAAAACACTTATAAATAAATCATATTACTCAGTAAAAGAGTTTCTTGATGATAAATTGTAAAAACAGTAAATCCGATCATTATTAAAGAACTAGCTTTTGCCCGCGGCTTCGCCCGCGTGGATGTCGAACTTCCGCCTCCTATGTTTTCCCATTAAGGGTTGAATTTCCAAAAATCGTGTTTTAGTGGGTACTTATTCTTAACTAAGAAGTCCCCTTCAAGTTTCATGTCTCTAATACCAGCGGTTTTTTTTATTTTAGCATAATACTTCCAGATAGACTACTTTCAAAGTTGATCCTTCCAGTATGTATGCATAAAGATTTCTGGAACTACTGACCCGGGAAAGACCGCCATACAATCAGTTGTATGGCGGTCTTTCTTTTGCGGTTGTTTTACACATGGTCAGCCATGTGTAAAACAACTGAGACTAAGATCAACCTACCCAGGCGTATTGATTAGGTACAACCGTACCAAGTCAATCCCAATCCCTATAATAGTTATTGAACTATGCGTTCACATACAGACAGACAGACAGACAAAACATTTACTGATTGCATTTTTGGCATCAGTATCGATCACCAATCATCCTCCAATATTAATTTTGAATATATATTCAATGTACATAATTATCTTCGTAGTGTGTGATAGTCCATTGAACTGTATGGCGAGCGATATTGTATCTTAAGATAAAATATTATAATATCTTAGCCGTGTGCAGCGCCCCTTGGTGAACTCCACTGCGGGTGACGTAACCTACGACAAACTTATTATTTGCGGTTGGTACAGTAGTCGGGTCTAGGGGTCGAACCGAAAAATTAAGTTTGTTTTTTATTGTATATACTGTTCCGGGATAAAAAGTACCCAGTGTTGTGCCCAGGATATTAAAGAATAAGTATACCAAGTTTCATCGTAATCGAACCGGTAGTTTTTGCGTGATACCTGAACATACAGACAGACAGACAAACATTTTTTTAATCATATTTTTGGGTTCGCTGTCGGTCTAGTAACACCCCCTGCTATTTATTTTTTTGATATTTTCAAAGTACAGAAATTTTGCTTCTACAGATTTATTATAAGTATATAGATATAGATATAGATATAGAATAGATAGATTATGTAACTATTTTTCCACTGTTGACATTTATTATTTTTTTAATATTTCTGTTATAATTTTAATATTATATTGTATTGTAAGCTTGACATTCTCTCACATTGACATACTTGACATTTGGTATTGTTTTTCGTAGCCTTATTAATTTACTTTTTATTGTGGTTAATTGATTAATTTGTATTTATTTATTATTACGCTTTTAAATTTGCATGGCATGAACGTGAGTGTGGTGATATATCTCAATTTTAACACCTGTATACCCACCCATATTCTGCAAATAAAGGATTTGAAAAAAATACGGGATTTACCCCTGTTATCAGTCGCACTACTTAGCATGAGGTCTAAAGTTATTGAGATTTTCTATTGGGAATATTTCAATACGACCCCGGAGTCTGAACTCATGCATGGTGACACTAATAAGTTAGCCCATTATACTTTAGGTACACCTCTGCCTTTCGAGGTAAATACCTACCAACTTGAGTTTTATCTAACATCTATCTATAAGTCTTTAAACTTATATAACCAGTAAACCTTTCAGTGCAACAGCCTTAAAAGAAAAAAACCTCACCGCTGTTGTACTTCTTAGCCAAAGTCCGCAAAGAAAAACGAAGAATTAAAACTTGCGAGTGGATGGTAGACTATTTGTATTCAATATCAGTACCGGTAGGTAGCGTCGCACTCTTTCGTATTCTGAAGCAGCCTCGCTGTCAGAGATTGAAAATCAGTTCCCTGCAGATGGATTATATAAAAACTGCAATAAATGAAGTGGATACTTTGAAAGTTGAACATATTGGATCAAGGATTTTTGCAGAGATGTTGAGGAGCAAATTGGTTTTGTAAATGCAATGTTTTAGAAATTTATTTTGTTTTATGAAGTAGGTACGAATGTGGTTTTATATACTCAAGTTACCTAGTTGGTAGCTTTTCATTACTTGTAGTATGTTAACACAGTGTATTGTGTATTGTGTGTTTAATCATTGTAATTGGTTGTCACCCGTTATAGTAAAAGTAAAAGAGTGTGTGTATGTGTACTCAGCTCAAGACTACAATATTGTCTAATTTAAAAATGTGCATACACATAATTAAAATACAGACCTGCTTGATGATGACTACAGCCTAGAGTACGTGACTGCTCGCCGAATATACGCGACTCGTCGCTGTGTATTCGCGATTTATCGCTCGTGTGACGGTTTAGTTACGTTCACTCTTACGAAAGAGCGAAAAGTTCGCCAAAAGAAGTTGTGAATTCAATAAATAAGATTAGTCAGTGGATCCAGCAGGGCTAGCCATATAACAAATTCTATTTCTATTCTATTGCGATACTAGAAAGAAAATGGCGTATATGGAATCAGCTGTTTGTCAACTGTTAATAAGTCTTAACGAGTAGAATTTGTAATTGGCAGAAAATTAAATACACTTGACAGTTGACAAACAGCTGCTTCCATATACGCCATTTTCTTTCTATAGTCGTCTTATCGATTACGATAATAGAAATAGATTTTTTAATTTGGCCAGGCCTGCAGGGCTGACATAATGATTCATTGTATATTCTACTAAGATTATAACAGGGTTGAATAGTCATGGAGAAATCATTTCAATAGCTTGCACTCGCGGATCATTGCTAGGCAGTCACACGTCACATTATATTGAGACTACATCTTTCAAGATCGAGTTCCATTCCGTGTTCCTTTTATGAAGCTCAGTCACATGTAAGTTCTCATAAGTAATCCATACTATAAAAACTTTTTTACAAAAAAAAAACAACCGACTTCTTAAAAAAAAACTATCAGGTGAAAAATAACTCCAGTTTCGGAAGTCTGTGGCTTTGGTGGTTTTGCTTTGTTCATTATTGGCCACCGACTTCCGAAACGGGAGTTATTTTTCACCTGTTAGTTTTTTTTAAGAAATCAGTTGTTTTTTTTGGTAAAAAAGTTTTATTTTGTAATTTTTAGTTTCTTTGTATGTAAAGAAAGTCTTTCAAAACTTGAAAGAATCATTGAAATTGGATAACAATTGCTAATGAAGTTCTATCTAAACATTAATCTGTACATCTCTGCCGGCCCCTTTTAAAATAAAATGGCGTAATGTTATGCTGTGGAAATACAAAAGCTCAGCATAGACATCTGACTATCGCGAATAATTTGCTGTTATGCGTTGAAGAGTTCCGTTGCCTGTCTTCTTCATCAGTTTTTCATCACCAAATGATACTTTCTTAATGAAAATGCTTGATTTGCTACTAAAAATGTTGAAATCCG
Organism: Euplexia lucipara; assembly: GCA_921972225.1. NCBI lineage: Eukaryota > Metazoa > Arthropoda > Insecta > Lepidoptera > Noctuidae > Euplexia > Euplexia lucipara. The sequence goes on along the minus strand of OV179144.1, from coordinate 7,335,348 downwards.
TGCGTTTGTGCCTATATTTTTTGAGGAGTTCCCTCAATTCCTCGAAGATCCCTCATCAGATATGAGTTTTGATAAAAATAAGACCAATCTGTTAGTATACACTATCAAATAAAAAAAGAATTTTGAAAATCGGTCCATAAATGGCGGAGTAATCGCGTAACAAACACACAAAAAAAAACATACCGTCGAAATGAGAACCTCCTCCTTTTTTGGAAGTCGGTTAAAAAAATGATAAATGTAACTCTGTTTGTATATTTGTTTTTGGGTTTTCACGACGAAACGGCTGAACGGATCGTAGTTAATGAAATTTGGTATGGAGATAGATCATTTCCTGAATATAATAAAAAATAATATGAAGAAAACTCGTTTTCATAAACATTGTTTAAACGCAGCGCCATCGTTGCTGATATGACGGATGGTGACAAAACAATGTCTTCTCTCTCCACATTTGTCCAGTTTGACCTTTGACTTTATAAATCATGATTGTGTACAAACTATTTATTTTTTTATTAAAACACATTTGCTACTACTCTAATATTAGTTGATTCTGAGACCGAGTATGGTATGATGGCGCAAAAAAGGAAACTTGAAAATCAAATAATATTCAGGAAAACAACACAGATGCATACAAATATTGAAACCAAGAAAACGAAGTCAAGAGCCATAACAATAAGATGATGAAGAAAAACTATTCTAATAAATCAAATGTTCCACTATTTCTCGCATTAAATCAAAAGCACACCAATTACAATCACGCCTCACAAATGTTTCGAGTACTTTACACTTGGCACACACAACTTTGTATATGTGTTAGTGTAAGCTGCTCACATTGTGTGGGCAAACTTATGAAGCCGGCAGTGTAAGTATGTGCCATGGCCGAACTCGGGAAGTGTACTCCGACCAACTCTGGAGATGCCCGAATGCCTAGATAGCCACAAACTGCCCCAACTTTGTAACTATATGGAATACTTCATAATTGGGATTTGACTGATTTCTGTTTTCGGGATTATTTAAGCAGGTAGTATATACTGAAACACTTTAACCGTATCGTAAATGAGCACGGTCATTTATTGTATTGTACAGAATATCTATTTTATATCGAGGTAAACAATCAATCTGTAGATTTCTACAATGTGATTTTTTTTTTCACGCGTGATATTTTCACAGGTTGTTCTGCCTATAATATGAACAATTTTCACTATCAAACCACATGGGAAAAGAAAAAACTCAGCTGGTGTTATGTTTGAAACAATTGTATTTTTTTCGTTTTTCCGAGATAGTCCCATTAAGTTCATGGATAGAAATGCCTGTGAAAATTTAACCCGTGTTAAAAAAAACATTATGTAGGTACCTATATTTATTAAAATTTATACAAAGTACAAGTTCAAAGAGAGTGAGCTTTTTTGGAATATAAGCCATCTTAAGTATAGTACGGAGGAAAGAAAGGTCGCCTGTGACGCGAAAGAATCCTAAACAAATACTTATTTCACTTTTAATTGAGCCGAACACGAAAAATAAATGTAAACAAGAAGGAGAATCATTCATTTCTTTTCTATTTGAATGGTTCGAAAAGTAAACTTTTATTTTTATTCGTATTTACTTGTAATTAGATAACGCCGCCTAAAAACCTTTGGCACAGACAAAACGCAATCTTTTTTGCTGCTATTGACAGAATCAATAGGGACGATTGAATCTGGGGATCAAAGAGCACATACTAAGAAGTTATATTTATAGAGGCTCGTATGGGGTAGAACGTGACCGGAGGTAAATGTCGACGCAGCGTGAGCTCTCAAGATCACACGTGACTTCAAAGAAATAGAAGGTCACAGGAATAGTCTAAAACAGTAATTCCCAAAGTTGCCAAGACCACAACCTACCTAAAAAAACTTTAAAATTGGGCAGCATTTTGTTTCTATTTTTTGCCAATATAGCTCTGACATAGACTTAAATTTTAGAAGCTTTTAATTTTTTTAGTCTTCGATACGTTCGTTTTTTTTTTACTGCATTTAATTTATATTAATCAGTCGATTTTCGCTCGTAACTTCGTTCGCGTGCATTTGTACTTTAACATCCCCTTCACCCCTTTTAGTTTTGAAAGTCAAATATTGCCTCTGACACTTACAAATAATATGGCTTTCTATTGGTAAGAGAATTTTCAAAATCTGGCCAGCTTCAAAGATTACGCTTTGCAACGATACAAACTTCACCTCTTTATTTAGTACAGCTGGTCGATTCAGAAAGAGTGGTGACTCTCGTGAAAACAAGAGTAAAATGAACTGTCAAAACCTAGCATTAGCAAGGAATGACAGGTCAATTCGCCAACATATTTACGCGGTGATTTTAACAGAATTGCACTAGATAACCGAATAATTCGCCTCACACGCCGCCACGCCGGTCGTTTCATGTTTATTATTTCCTTTTTTGCTGGCCACTTTACTACTTTACTTTGGGAAATGCTGGTCTAAATCAAGTAAAGGAGAAGGTATAGCTGATTGACCTAGTAATAAACTAAGTTAACAGTGGCAGTTCGGCTATAAAAACCGAGAGAACAAAAATGTGCACCTTACGCAATATAAAATTGGCACTCGTTTTTATTTTCGTGATCTTGGGACGAAAGATAAAGTCATTTTTTTCGGGACTAACTTTGATTAATTAAAATAAAGTTTTTTGGCACAAATAGACAGACGTGTCTAGACTAATATAAAAAAATCTACCCCCAAAATTGTACCAGGCCGTGAATCATCATCTGTTTAGCCTTTTCCAACTATGTCAAGGTCGGCTTCTGGTCTAATAGTATGCAGCTGATCTATGAGTTCCAAAATTTATTGTCTGGGTAACAGGATATCCCCTGGTTAGATTTTATCAGACTTTTGGAGTTCTGTCTGAATACCTGTGGCGTCTGTTAAAGGTCTACAAATGATTGGGGACTGGACAATCACCCATTCATACACTGAACCTCAGAAAGCGTAGCTACCTTTGATCACCCGGTGAGCCTGTTATTAGAAAAAAACTCCACAGGTTTGTTAATACGGTTTTGTTGTCTTACAAAAATGTATATTGTGCTCTCCGTCATGCTGATATCCCAATCTGATTGTTTTTAATACTGAGGCACACGTATGCCAAGTAAGAATAAAAAACCATGCATGCAAAAATTCAATCTTCTTCTATCCCAGAGTTATTTGCAATTCTTCGAGAGCTTACGCAAACGTAAGCGAACTAAATCCTAAATCTGATGGAATATGGATTGATAAGCCTCTGAAAGCTTTTCACATTCATTTGAGTAAGTAACTTTTACATATAAGGTAAGGGTGAAGTGTTTCTTAGAAACTTCTTAAAAACTTTTGTCCCTTTCTTAATGAAAACCGTGTTTTGTTTATACGTCATTATTTTTGCCCGACTGACTCAAAAGAAAGTCATTATTTTAGAAAAATGAGAGTTTTTTACAACGTTTTCAAAGGTTACGAAAAAAAAAGAAAAGTCCAAATGTAACAGCTTGTTATTTCTCATTTTCCGTAAAAAAATATAAAACACGTGTGTTGCAGACTAATGGGCGTTAATGCACATTTTCGGGCGTTTTTCCCGAGTTTATTTTGTCTACATAATATATTTTGCCCAAGTGGACAAAAAAACTGAATTTTAAAGGTGTTTACGCGGCTACAATTTAATGACATATGACCTGGTAAAAATGTAGGCAGGTATTTATGTCTTTTTAGCAAAAGCTGGCTGCACGATTGGCGCTGTGGCTGTGCGATTGGCCACGCTGCGTGTCACGAATTTGATACCCAATATTCTTATGGCATACCGGTAGTCGATCTGGGTCTAACTGTTTGTGTATTATGTGAGTTCAAAGTTTATTTAACTCATCCACAACACAGGGGTGATTCCTAAAAACAATTTATAATTTAAGAAATGTCAAAAAACTTTCAAACTTAACCGATATGTAAGTGTTGTGCACACCTATAAGTGACAAATTCACTCTAGTTTTTAAGTTTAACTGTTACTGTTCCCCTAAAATGTATTAGTGAATAAGTCGTTAAAGTTCCAAAATAATTAAATATAATAGATAAGTTACTTTAGCCCTGAATTTAAAGAGCTGGAAGTCATGGGGAGAGGCCTTTGCCCCGCAAAGGGATGATGCATGCTAACAGAAACATAGTCCAAAGTATAATGAATACCTACAGTCTCAACGTTTACCCTTATAAAATCTGGTAAATTGCAAGAATGAAGAACTCATCTTGATCTTCCAGTGGTTATTTATAAACAACACTAACGTAATTGTAAACTGTGCCACCATTTTCAAAGCGCCAACGACGCAGTCACCGTGAGATATGGTGCTTATTTAATAGTGTACCGCATCTGTTCTAACGTTCATTACATGGCGGGGAGCTAATCCAATTTTACGACCGCAAATACATAGCTGTACGGTGTCGTTTTTCTGCTTTTGTTGGTTGGTGGTGAACAGACTTTGTGAGGGAAATTTTAAGTTAAATTGTAGCACAAACTTTGTGTGAAACTTGTTCCGTGGTTATCTGAGAGAGGGAAATGTTGAATGTGTCGCTTGGTGCGCCGGAATTTAAAACTTTGTTGTAGTAGGTACGCTTATTCTGAATCATTATTTATATCATAAAAAAATGAATTTCATGGCTGAAAAAGTCTCTTATTCCATTTGACTTGATTCCTTTTTACTCAATTTTTGATGGCCCGATTGATGCAGAGGTTGAGCGAATGGCTACTGCACTGCGTGCCACGGTTTCGATTCCCGCATGGATAAAACTATTTGTATGGCATAAAGGTTAAGTTATTCCGGGTCTAACTGTTTGTGTATGTGAGTTCAAATATGTTTATAAATGCACCCACGATACAGAAAAAAAAATCCTAGTGTGGGCAACGTTTTTAAAAAACAAAAGAGTGCATGCTCTATGAATATATTCACGTATTATAGCTTCAATCAAAGACATTCAATACCTTTAAATCTCTGTGGCTTCAATAAATCAACATACTGAGCACACAAATCGTCGCTGCTAATTGCGTAAAAGTCTTTAGATTACTGATTTTATGATTACAAATAGTACTTAGGGCGATTTATCCTTTCCCTTCCTTAACTCGTTTAATGGAAAAACATACTATTCCACCTCCTTTCTCCTGGTAAATCTCAAAATATTCCCGCTTAGAAAATCTGAATAACGTTTTTGAAACCATTTGCAAGCGAAATTAAATCTGTCTGATCAATATTCCGGAATCTTAGTCTGCACTCGATTTGTTCGGGTTATTTGCATTCTAATCCCTTTTCAAACCATTTTTATTGAATTCAAACTTGGCAATCTGAAATAATAACAGTCATATTAAACACGTAGGAAGGATTTTGCAAGAAGAGTTTATTGAGCTGCGCTATCAGCAAGTAAAATGCACACGCCATGATCGCAAATCAATGTGAAGCAATTCAAACTTGCTAGTTAAACCAAATTTTAGCAAGGTTTCAGAACCGTGTACCTATAAATATTTTTTTTTAAATAAAAATCTAATAGTATCGTCTTTTTATCGTATGGTTAGCGACTAATCCAATTCGAAAAGCACCAGCCAGGTGCCAGCGTCTGCCCTTTTGGCGCAGCCACAAGGCACACAATTTTGTGTCCAGTTATATTTGTATTTTATTGCTTTTAGTTTAATCATTCTTCTTTTTTTCGCTTTTATTTTTTTATCATCGTGTGCCAAATAAATATTTTATTTCTCTTTCTTTCTTTCTAAAACTATCTCTTAGGCATACCGGTTTTTTCAAAATGTATTCCTACACCATTTTTGAAGCAAATGTAATGAATACAATACGCACATGAAAAGTCAGAGGGTTCGTACTTTATACCAAAGACTTGGCAGGCCATTACACATCTAGGCTATCACTGTCCACCGAATAGATTAGAATGTGGACTGGATATGCCCTAACTGGAAACCCTATCAGGCGATTTAAATAGGTAAGCGAATAGTTTAACGAAGTAATGAAGAAATGCGTAAAAGACAAGTAAATCTAAAGGGTGACAATACCAACATCTCTAAGCATACGTTACTGGGATCCCGAACATTTGGCTTTTACCGATTCGACATGGATAGCCTGTGGAAGCCTCTGAAATAGTTCTAGCTAGATTGATAGCATTTTTCATGGGATTAATTAAATCGTTTACTTTTTACACAAAAGTAACGGTTGTTCTTGCCACATTATTACTATTTGTAAATCTCAAACACATACATCATCTATATATACATATAAAAGAAAGTCGTGTTAGTTACTTCGCTTATAACTCAAGAACGGCTGAACCGATTTAGCTGAAAATTGGCAGGGAGGTAGTTTAGAGCCAGGAGAAGGACATAGGATACTTTTTATCCCGTTCGACATCATAAAAATAAATATCAAGAATATCGGTTGTCTCAAACATTTTTCAAACGCAGCGCCATCTTGGATGACATGACAGGAGTCAAACTTCCCAGTTCATTATCAGGTGACAATTTGAAATTGACAAATCTTAAGCTAAACCCAAGAAGGTAAGGTTATCAATTTATAATACGCACCTACGTTCTGAAATTTATTTTGTTACTAAACTTAGAGGTTTTATGTAGCATAAAAAAGTCTTATATTTCAGAAATCAATTTACGTAACTAGCAATGATGACAGAGACGAACTTTAATAATTCTTTGCAAATAGAACTTATTTTACTGTTAGGACTTTAATTAAAGTAGACCGGGAAAACTATAGGCATAAATTATTGTATGTAACATAGAGGCAATAGTTCAGATTAAAATTATGAATTTAGTATTTTTTAGTAAGGTAGTTAGGTTAGATAGTTGGGTTAGCTATAGGATAGGTATGGTCAGTTAGGTTAGGGTATATACAGGGTGTAACGGATAGGGTATACACATACAAACAGGGTGAATAGAGTATTTAATAACGAGTCTTTCCTCAAAATTTCAGCTCCCAACTAATAACTTTGAAACTTCACGATATTATTTAATATCGACAGTTTATTAAATGCAAAATCATAACAAACGTGTCACCGCACTATGAGGGTCATAATCCTGTCCGGCAAGGTTCCAGTATATCTATCTTGGGTTCTGCGCGCCTAGTACAGACCTATCGGGCTCTGCCTAACCGACGAAGGCGCGACGGCGCGGGCGGGCTCAACTTTACAATTATGTATGTATATGTATAAAAACGTTGCCATGTCGTTTCTTATCACCAAGAGAATCCGTGCCCTTCGGATGTATATACCCTTTCCGTTACACCCTGTATACATGTTGTAATTTAAAAGTAGTAGTAGTTATTATTGGTTTGGATTTATTTGTTGTCGTCTTATTCAACGTATGTATATCTAATATAAAAAAAATAAGAGCAATGAATTGACTCTAAGGCACAACGAAGTTTGCCGGGGCAGCTAGTAACTAGATATAATTCAATTTATTTTTCCACAAAAGTTACAAGTAATAACAGTTTGTAGTCTTTTCTTCGAAAATATTATTTTATTCAGGCTAGTACCTACTGCTGTTTGAATGTAAAACTACGACAGTTTCCACAAACAGTTCTTGCAATGCATGTAAGAAAATGCTTCAAGTACAGATTTGTAAAAACTCAGATGCAGAGACTGGTCTCGATCAAAAACGTGATTGACCCGTGAAACGTTCTCGTGGAGGTATGGAAAATTGCATGTACCTTTATCACTCGCTTGTCAAACTGGGTTTTTCCAGTTTAAACAAAACTTTATACGGATTCCGTTGTTATTGAGTGGACCGTTTTCAATGCGGACAGCTGTTTGTGTGGACGTGCATGTTACTTCTTTTGTTTAAGCGTTTCATTCGCTCTCGTTCCATTTTTAAACCGAGCATATTGAGCGCACGAGGTATGAAAACTTTTTGAAGTCAAAACTCCATGTTTTGTAAAGCTTGATCTAACAACTCTAGTTGGTACAGTTTTGATTAAAATTATATCCAAAGTTTCTGTTTGGGTTACGATTTATCTTATCCTCTTACAAAGTTCTCTGGGGATAACTTTACTCATCAAGCAGACATCTAACATCGAAACGAATTTAGAAATAAATATTGAATTAATGAAAGAAAAGTAAATCGTAAGACTACTTAATTAAAAATTATAATTGAACAAAGAGGGTAAAAAAAATTAATACTTATTTATAAAGTAATTATTATAATCAAGTGGAACGGCAAACGTTCAGCATTATAATGGTAATACAAAATTTATGTTAATTAGTTTATTATAACAACTCAATCAAACTAAAAGAAAAAAATATTTCAAATTAGATACTTAAAAGTTATTTCGTCATTTTGTAAGATTCATTCTAAATCTTCTGTTTACAATAAAAACGCACCTGTGTCACTTACGTTTGGTGAGTTGACGTAGAATGTTGACTCAAAATACACAAACCATTCACAAAAGACATGATTTATTATGTCGTTATCAATTATAAGTACAGACATAATTAGAGTTTTTGTGTTTGTCCAACCAAACAATGGAGTGTATGTGTGTGTATTCTACGTATTGCAACATGACATGTGTTTTCTTATTCCTGAAAATACATTGTCATGTCGCAGTACGTTTTGATTTATAGATTTTATTCATTGAATTGACAAATTGCTCAATTGCACAACAATATGAAAATGAGTAAAGTAAAAATAATTATAAAAATTTCATATTTTACTCGTATAACCATGTAAGCAAACCTGAATTTTGAAAACGAATTTTAGGATTTTGACGTTAGTACATTGTAATTCAAATATGGAAGTCAGCTTAGAAGTTACTTAGATAGCTATCTTCTGTAGTTAGTCAGAAGATGGATCCAAAGTTACTGAAATGGCCACAGAAGGCAGATGTAAGTAAAAGGACATACACTGACCAGTTCTATAGAAAGATCAGGTGCGTGTAATCGACACTGGCGTGCGTGTATGACCGGTAAGCCTAGCATGAATTTCTTCATTTTAATTTTATACTTTTTGCTGTGCCCTATAGTGTCCGTAATTGTACTCTAGCCTTAAGCCCATTGTAAGATCTCTACACATTATGGAATGCAAATAAGGAAATGAATACGAATATCAACTCCCTACAGAAGCGTGACGCCAATTCGAACGATTTATAAATTTAAATAAAACTGCCCTGCAGCATTTGGGTTTAAATTAATGAGGCAAGCATAATAAGATATGATCAGCAATGGCATTATGATACCCATAAAAATGATAAAAGTCTTAAAAGTGACATAATAATATAAGCGAAATGAGTATTTTCTATTTTAAAATTGTACGTTTCGATGTTGGCGTTGCGTCAAGGTTGTGTAGAACCAAAGACATTCAATACCTATAGACCGGACATCACGAACAAAATTTTCGTCCGATACTTGTGTCCTGCTTGGACAGCAGCCTATGAGTTTTTTTTAGTACGCTCCGCTGCCGCTCCAATATTCATACATTTTTCAAAGTTTTTCTATGACATTTCATTGACATGCCCGCTCTATAGTATTTTAAATCTCTTTGTGTGGAACAAAAGAAATAAGAAAGGTGGCAGGTGGTTTTCTGTAGTTTTTGCCTTCTCAAGGGAAAAGGGCTTGAGTTTATGTATGTTTGTATTCAGATTTAAATTGTATACCAGCGTACACAACTTCCTAACTTTGAATAGAATACGAGGCCAGCTGGTTTTCATCTGTTAACACGTGCGGTTTAGGTTTACCGTACCATAAAATTAGATTGCAAAACTATACATTACACGTATAAAGTTCGTACAATATTCTCTTCACATACAAAACCCCCGGGAGGTAAACCTTTCACGAGGAACGTACGACAGAAGTTCGTCATTGTTCCGTTACGAGGCCGTGAGGTCATCACATTGGCGGTTAGAAATTGGATTTTAAAATGAAGTGTAACACAATTTTGAGTCCACGTAAATGGAAATTCGACATTTGTTCAGATAAGATTGTTTTAGAATTTTACACAAAAGGCTGTACGGGATAACTAATTTTGTTTTAGATGCATCTAAGTGGACTAGAAGCTGACCCCAAATTGAAAAGAGGTATGCGCAAAATGTTATAAGTATAAGCAGCATGATTGTGGAAACAATTGTAGTGGCTAAGAAGGAGGCTAAATCGGGTCGATCGAACGTTAACCTACGCTTGAATAGGTTGGCCCATGGAAGGGTGAATTATTATACTCTTTGAAGGGTGACCATTCATTACATGCCAAGACTCCTCCGTGCCTCGGAAAGCACGCTAATAGTGTCACCATGACAACGGATCAACACAATTATTTTTGGTTGTCAATATAAAAGCACGTTCTGTAATTGATTTGGTTACTAAACTTAGAAAGAGGTTTTATAAAGCATAAAAAGTCTAATGACGACAGAGACGAACTTCAATAATTCTTTTTATTTGTGAAACATAGGTACAGTGGTTGGTCATGAATAAGATAAAAGTGCGCTATGATCAGCCTATTACAGGCATACAAACATAATTAATAATAATAACAATTTTTATAGAGGAATAAAAACATGCTCATTAAAACAATACATTACATTCATAATAAAACATAAATACAATTTGGCATAAAATAATTAATTACAGTTAATAATTACAATAATGTCAAGAAGCAAGTTTTAATAAAATTACAAAAACACAAATTAATATAGTTGAAAGATGATGTCAAAATTTATTTATTTTTTATCTATTAAAAAATCTGATACATTGTAATAGCATTTATGACACAGCATACTCCCTCAGTTTTTGTTTAAATAAATTTATATGTAGCTTTTTTAACTCTCTTGGCAATTTATTAAATATGACTGGTGCCATGTGAAAGATACTTTTATACATTAAAGCAGTGTTTGTTTGGGGAATGTACAGACGACTTTCATCCCTTTGGGTTCGATTGAAAGCTTGAGATGCCAACGTATATAAATGAGGATTTTGTTTAACAAAAACCGCTACTTCAAATATGTATAGTGACGGTAATGGTAATATACTGTGCTTTTTAAAGAAAGGTACACAACTTTCTGTTGATTTTAAACCAAACATAGCCCGAATGCATTGTTTCTGTGCCTTAAAGGCGAGATCCTTGTCGGTGGAATTCCCCCAAAAAGTTATGCCATATCTGAGAATAGACGCCACTAGCCCATGGTATACAATTAAAAGGGTACTAGAGTTTATTTTATGTGTAAGTGAAAACTTTGCAGAAATAACTTTTTTTATTGTTTGGACTTTAATTCAAGTATAGACCGGGAAAGCTACATAAATTGTATGTAACATATAGGCATGCACCGCATGCGCATTTCAGTAAGGTAGTTAGGTTAAGTAGTTAGGTTAGCTATAGGATAAGTATGGTAAGTTAGGTTAGGTTATACATATATACATGTTGTTACAATTTTATTCTATTTTAATTTTATCCCACACAAAATGTTTAAATAAGATCACATAACAGACTCGCTTAATAAAACGTAGTAGTAGTTATTATTGGTTTGGATCTATTTGTTGTCATCTTATTAAACATAATATGTAAGTATATCTAATATATAAAATTGTCGTGTCACAGTGTTTGTAACAAAAATCCTCCGAAACGGCTTGACTGATTCTTACGAAATTTTGTGTGCATATTATAAAAATAAATAAGACTAATAAATTGATTCTAAGGCAGGACGAAGTTTGCCGGGCAGCTAGTAAGAAGTAAAAAGGCGAAGTCCTGATCCGACTTATCCATAAAATGTAGATTGCTAGTAAGACTGTCTGTAGGAGTGACTAAAATAAATCTTAGAACGTCTGTCTTCCTCCGATAACCGTGTGCCACTTAGATTTCATTCGTCGCAGAAATCGTAAATCGGACTCTAAAATGGATCGTAACTAAACTTTTTATTGGGGTTATGGAAGATTATACTAAAAGTCATAACAAAACTGTGAACAGATAAAACGATGTATTAAAAAATAAAATAAAAAATCGTTTTATTTTTATTTTTCATTCTATTGTTATTTATCTTTGTTTCTTATTTAATTCAATTATATTGACTGTCCCTTTTTTCCTTTCATTCATTTAGATATATGTAAGTTGGTTTCACTTCGTTTTATACGACCAGATACTGATTAACCTTTCAATCGTGTCAGTTAGAGACACAATAGAAAGACAACCAATAGTTTATTGAATGTTTTTGCAACCAAACAACCAATGCATGTAATTTTTCTACTATTATTTATAGGCTCGCGTTTGACCACTTTCTAACTGATACACCAACACTAATAAACACACACACGCACTTTAATAAAGTTACAGATTTCCAGCGTGTGCTATTTAACATTGATTTGCATTGTGCCCGCAAACAGGCTGGTCCTATTATAAATATTTTGAAAATGTAATAATTTGACAATATTTCGCATTTTTTGGCTGTTTTTATGTTTGTAAGTATTAGTTGTTATTTTGGCTGTCAGTTTCATACGTAGAAATAACAGTTTTTAAGTATCTATTTCCAGTTTTCTTAGCCAGATAAAATTGGTCGTTCTTACCATATTAACCTGGTCTGTACAAGTCTGATCCAGGTCTAACTTATTGACCTTCGAAGGTCCTTCACTCATTTAAGACTGCCATTACCTTGTTACACATTCGTAGGTAAATTGTTTCAATTGTTTGTATGACACGCTCCAATTCCGAATGGGTTTTATTTCGGCAGTTGAACAATGTTCACTGTACCATATGTTTTAAGCCTCTTTTCGACGACATGACAATACATTCTTTTTCCCAGAATTAATATTGTCGTGATTATAATTGGAAGTCTGGTTTGACAGCTATTAAAATACATTGTGCAGTGAGAAAAAAAAATCGGTTACCGTTCAACCCGACTCTTGAGACATATCGAATTAAAATAATTAAGAGATTTTTTTTTTCAAGGAGATTTCTCGCCGACTGGTCGACACTTCGTGTGACCAGATTGCCATCCAACGTGGCAATGCTGCCAGTCTTTTGGGCACGTTTCCAGATGACAGCGATGGGGAGAAGTACTTTGACGCCTGAGTGTTCCGATTTTGTTTTTCCTAAAGAGGGGTTATTGTATTTTTTTTTCTTTACTATTATGAGATTTTAATCGTCAATTTATTTAATTGTATTTAGCTTGCTTGATATTGAATTTTGAGAAATATCGTTTTATTGCATATAAGTGTTTGAAATATTGACAATAGAATTTTAAATGTCTTGTTTCTTTCCACAAAAAAGTGGACAAACGTTATTCACACTTCTATACTAAAATAGAAAGAGAAATTCCTAGTGTATTGTTGGTGAGTATTCTTTGGATCTAGTAAACCAATTTTAAAAGCCACATTATATGTGCGTGTCGTTGCCATATTTAGTCGCATTTTGTATTTAAACTTTGAGGGTGTTGAGTGGAGGGGATGTAAAAGTATGATATGAACGGAGACGAAGTCGCGAACGATGTGGGAATTTCAAATTATAGTGTTAGTAAACGTGTAAAATGCATGTATGAGAAGAGGCCTGTGCTCTGCAGTAAAACAGAAACAGATTGGTGTTATTATAATGTGGATGAAAGTGATTTAGTTTAGAATTATATTAATGATTATGTAGGCACAGCAAATAAGGCATTAATTCAAAATAATGATAATTCTAACAAGCAGTCTCCTCCCAGAACCGCAAACATTATGACATGATCGTTTTCCATTCAACAACAAATAATTTTATTCCGTTCCAGGATTGGTATCCATGAGCACAAAAACAAGTTTGATTACGCAATTATACTGAGAACCGAGCAACGTGTTGCAATTGATCCTACTAAATATTTATATTCAATTACGCTGTACTAACGGTAGAACAAGGTCTACCAGTAATCTGCAATACCGACATTTGGATCTGAGGCATGGATGGACACTAATTACACACTATAAACAGAGCCACATACTTACGTACTAAAATTATTAAAAAAACAGTCACTACCCAGAGAACTCTTAAAAAAAAACTCGACTATCAGTAATTTACTATAATTCTTGCAAATGTACATTGATTCATTCAGATCGCCATAATTCTGGTATTGTGTTGAAACCACACTGATATTACATCTGACAAACTGGTGATGATGATAAAGCAAACGTTTCTCATCAAGCCTATGGATAATAAGCATGGTGCTTCCTGCTCTTATCAATTTTGAAGGTATTTTATTAGATTATTTAACCGAATGCTGTCTTTAGCTGTGCTCTGTGAAAGAGCACTTCGACATATGTAACATCATTGTCGTTTCAATTAATATATAGGGTAGGTTATTTAAAAATGGGTGCAATAAGAATTGTTAGTTGTTTACACATTATCTATATCTATACATATAATAAATCTGTAGAAGTAAAATTTCTGTACATTGAAAATATCAAAAAAATAAATAGCAGGGGGTGTTACTAGACCGACACCGAACCCAAAAATATGATTAAAAAATTTTTTGTCTGTCTGTCTGTCTGTCTGTCTGTCTGTCTGTCTGTCTGTCTGTATGTTCAGGTATCACGCAAAAACTACCGGTTCGATTACGATGAAACTTGGTGTACATATTCTTTAATATCCTGGGCACAACACTGGGTACTTTTTATCCCGGAAAAGTATATACAATAAAAAACAAACTTAATTTTGCGGTTCGATCCCTAGACCCGACTACTGTACCAACCGCAAATAATAAGTTTGTCGTAGGTTACGTCACCCGCAGTGGAGTTCACCAAAGGGCGCTGCACACGGCTAAGATATTATAATATATAATCTTAAGATACAATATCGCTCGCCATACAATTCAATGGACTATCACACACTACGAAGATAATTATGCACATTGAATATCTATTCAAAATTAATATTGGAGGATGATTACTGATACTGATGCCAAAAATGCAATTAGTGAATGTTTTGTCTTTCTGTCTGTATGTGCACGCATAGTTCAAAAACTATTATAGGGATTTTAACCATACTTGGTACGGTTGTAATCAATACGCCTGGACAGGTTGATCTTAGTCTCAGTTGTTTTACACATGGTCGGTTGTACGTCGCTCTTTCCCGGGTCAGTAGTTCCAGAAATCTTTATGCATACAAAACGGAAGGATAAACTTTGAAAGTAGTCTATCCGGAAGTATTCTGCTAAAATGATTACGTTTATATATCAACGCACAACCCAAACCTCTGGTATTAGGGACATGAAACTTGAAAGGGTGTTCTTAGTGAAAAGTATCCACTATAAAACGACTTTTGGAAATTCAACCCTTAAAGGGAAAACATAGGGGACGGAAGTTCGACATCCACGCGGGCGAAGCCGCGGGCAAAAGCTAGTTTTATAATTAATATAATTTATAGCAGCAAGTTACGCGTTTTAGGGAAAGAAACCCAAAACGCATTTATTTCTGCTAAAAAACTAGTGTCTAGGATAACCATGGCTCAGACAGTTTAGAATATGGTCTATGCTACCTTCTCCTAAAAGCCCCTGTATACGATGTATTGTGATGTGTGAAAAATACGATATTTCTATAAATTACAATATTACAACTACAACAATAACTGTGATATATTTGCCGATGATTTTAAAATTCTAATGTGTGCGTGCTTAAGCAAGGCGGCCAGAATAAGCATACCTATCCAATGTTACTGTTTTAATTTTGTTGGTATATGTTTATATTTGTTATTAAGTGTGAATATGATTTGTTTGATTTTAGATTCTTGCATTATATGTGTAACTGTGTATGTTATATTATTGTTATTCTTAATATGGATATTCTTTTAAGTTAATGTAATTGGTCTCTTATAACCGACTTAACATGAATAAATAAATAACTAAAACAAATACTATGGTCAGCTGCTAAGTAATTGTTCCGCTGAGAGATCACTTGACATAGACGTCCGTACGGCACAGAAATTGGATTCAAAATGGGACGTAACCAAAGTTAGACTCGCGCCAATTCAGAGTGGCAACTTTGATATGGGTGTTGTAATTAAATGACAAGCGCTTTGCGGATTCAATGTCTCTGTGATTGCTTTATGACAGTTTAGATGAGACGTTGTTCAGGTATATCCGGAGTGTACAATTATACCGTTTCGTATAAATTATGACGAATACCTTTGTTATCTGAAGGAGTAAGCACGAGTGTATTCACATTTCACCAGTGAAATCCTATGTGATATTTGGTAACACTGTTGTCATTTGAAAGAAGCATTTTATTCTAGACTTCAGGTGGTTGCAACGAGTTTCTTAATACCCTATAACGTTTGTCTGACTTGGTTATCGAACTCAATAGGCATGCAATGGTGTCGACTAAATATAATAATAAAAATTACAGTTATATTTAGTTCATCAATCAGATCATAAGAAAATAAAAACTAAATGGTTAGAAGGATTATTAAATAAAAATTTTCTTCGGCTTTTCCTAATTTCCAAATTTTTCCTATTTTTCTTCTTGCTTTAATAACGTAAAAGTGTCCTCAAATTAGGACGTCACTGTCAAGTACAAACTAAACATATTCTTGAAGTCACGCATCATTTCGACTCGATGTACAGTAAAAGGCATAGGTACATATTTTATATTGTTTATGAATTTATCTACATCAGTAGTTACACTTACAATAACTAAGCTATCGTGTGAGAGTGACTCAAATATTATCGAATTAATAGTAAGATCAAACTTATCTTGTACTACAAAATTCAAGCCATATTCTTAATTGTTCAATAGAGACCTCTTGTGTTCTAATTACTAAGTGTTGCACTTTAACCAGTCTGCTTAGCACTTAATTGTTGGTAGGTAATAATTCACGCCTACAGAGACCCGCCACCATTATTTACGATACACTAATAAGCTTATTCCGGAGTATTTAATTTATGTACACGTTCTAATAATTTCTTGCTTCACCTTGCTTGGTTTGTGACATACGGATACGGAGACTTGTTAACGAGATTTAGTTTCACTTGTTTTATTAGTATGTTAAGACCAAAGAGATTTAAAAGGCTATAGTGCGGGTATGTCAAGGAAATGTCATAGAAAAACTTTGATCCCATGTCTCAGTAACGCCATCTAGAATAATATATGAATATTGGAGCGGCAGCGGAGCGTACTAAAAATAACTCATAGACTTGTGTCCGGCAGGACACACTTTTTCGGACGGAAATTTTGTTTGTGATGTCCGGTCTATAGGTATTGAATGTCTTTGGTTAAGACGAATTTTGGCAAACGTACACAATTAAAGAACCCATAAAACAAGCTCTGCTTAGCTTGGGATTATATGGCGTTGTGTGAAAGTATTTGAATATTTTATATTTAATTATTTGGATTTCCTCTCTTGGGCTATCAAGAACTTTTATAAAAATGTGACCGAATGTGTTTTTGGAAAAATATCTTTAATCCCAAGTTAATCGTAATATAACACCACGCCTGTATTCCCCGAAGGGACAGGTAAAGGTGTACATAATTCCCATCCACATTTTGTCAGTTATTGTACACTAACAGCACCAACAGTATTTTGCAAATGATTGCATCCCGCCATGACTGTCCCATACATGCTCACTGGGTGGGAATAGTTGCGGGAATGTTTTATTTTATATTAACATACTCATAGTTCTTAAGAAAATTGTTACTTACATTTATATAGATTCTGTCAGGTCCGAAATAAAGGTATGAACAATAATAGGAACAGAGCCTATTATGACTGACCTGACATACATCCAGACATCGGGTTATTATGTTTTGCTGGTGTTATTGTGTCCCATCTGGAATTTTGTAGAAAATGAAGGTTAGTTTGAAAACACTTTTTTTTAAATTTTGGGAATATTTTCAATAGTATTGTTTAAACATTAATCGACTAAATTCAAATAAATCTATTTACTACAAACAACCTGATACTGCTAACAATTTTTATAGACGAGGAATTTTGTCCATGTAGTTTACTTATTGATATCATCTAGACATTGTGGTTACACGAAAAGTAAGTATGGCAAAAACTAAAGAAAATTAATCTTAATATTATTGTTATTTACTACAACGTTGTTTTTAAACACTTAAGTCTGTATGTAGTTAAACATATTAATTAGAGTTAGAAGCCGGGTGATGGTTCTGGAATTCAACGTTTAGTTGACTACTGCACCGTTCAATGTAATTAATTTGCTCATGTTATATAGTTAGGTACACGTTGTACCTTTATGTGACAGAATGTTTGTTGGTGAGAGAAATATAATAAAAGTAAAATATTAAGGTATTAGTTCGCTCTGACACTTGTAAAATAGAATCAATACATGAGCTAAATTTGACATGTTTATGTGAAACACGTCACGCGGTTTCACATAAACATGTCAAATTTAGCGTAAGTCCCGTCCCCGTGGAAATACAGGGATAAAAAGTAGCCTATGTATTAATTCAAGGTGTCAGCTAACTCTTTACCAAATTTTATTAAAATCGCTCCAGCCGTTTAGACGTGAAGAAGTAACATACATACACACTCACAAACTATCGCCTTTATAATATAAGTTTTTGAGTTACGAGGAGTGAAAGAAAACTGACTCCAAATGGTTCGTGTAAAATTACACACGGTGCTGCACGCCTAGTCTGTTAGCTTGAATATGGCTTGACATGCTTCCGCGTGTCTAAATACATGTAGGTAGGGGCATTTTGTTGGATACTAACATCATCACCAGTCTAGCCTTTCCTAACTATGTCAGGGTCGGTTTTTTGTCTAACCGGATGGAGCTGAATACTCAACAATATATTTTTTGGAGCGACTGCCTATTTAACATTTACAGCCCAGTTACTGGGTTGAACATGAATGAAAAAAAAAATAAGCAATATAGTCTAGTCAAACTACGCTGTTAATTTACAAGCTCAATGTTAATTAAAATATATTAAAATAGACAGTTTAATTAAAAGTTTAAAATTGAAGTTACATAAATAATTAAGATTGTTTAGTTCGTTCAGAAAATTAATCATTATCATTTGAATATATCTAATAGTTCTACTTTTTCAATGCGTATGCGTGTGAGTTATATTTATCATAATTGCCTGAGTACGCCCAGCTCGGCGTACTCAGGTTTTATACACAATCATTGTGCAGACGACGCACATCAAGCTACCTCAATGTGTCTGTATATTGATTTTGCAAAAAAACCACGTACTCTACGCCTGGTTGGGTACGTACTAAAAATATATTATATCATCAATATCACCCTACCCTTATTAAAGCTCAATTAATTTGGGGTTAGCGCAGCAAGTCTTCGTCATCCAAACATCTCTATATGTCGTCATCTCAATCAGTTTTAGCTATGTCATGTTACACTTAGTCCAGTCATCGTTTCCTTGGTCTTCACGTACTACAATAATATTAAATGAAAAACGATATATTATGTATTTCTTTCTGTAAATAGGTTGCCAATTTTAACTAGAATGTCAGGTCAGGTCAGTGTTTTACTATCTGACTACTCTGAGAAGAAACACCGAAAAAAACATCATCTTGGTCAGACCGTGTAAGAACTATGCAGATTAGTATATAAAATGGTCTTATGAGGAACGAACCACACTGAAATAAGGGGACCAGATTAATTACTAAGCAAAGTCACATATATTAAAGGGGTAGACATAATCTATTGTTCGCTTTTGCTAAGGTCTTTACACGCGTTTTTGCATCAGATTGGTACCGGTTGCGAATATTACACACACGCACAAGAGACCTTTCTAAAGAAAAACAAAATGAATATAGAAATCTATTACCATTAGAAATAGGTAGTACATTTTCATTTCGTTACATCGCGTGCTGATGTATTTACCGTTTGAGGAAGGGAGGCAGGCGTCTCACAATATTAGATACGTGATATAGGACGCGGTGCTACAGGGATTTCTTATTAAATATCCAGAGGAAATGGTATCTTTGAGTATTAGCTATCATCAAAACATCAAGTAGACACTGATAATAATTGATCAGACTTATATTTTATAAATAATCCCTGCGATAGATGAAGTAATCAGTCTGTCTCTAGCAACTATATATGATGGTGGCTAACTTCACCTTCACTTCACCTGTATTTTCAAGATGAGATTTTTCACAATAACAGTAAATGTTAACCTGCGCTTTGGCAACATTACAAATTTAAAATAGTAAGGTTATTGGAAAATTATCAATGATCTACTATCCTACTGCAAGGTCAACACATCTTCTCATTTAGAGAAAGCATGAGTTAAGTAATTATATTGAATCAACTCTAATATCTAATAAGCAGTCGATCGTCAATTATCTTTCTTTCTTTCAATAGATAACGAAACCAGTTTACATTTTTACTATCAATGTATTTAAGAATTGAGGACAAAAGGCACGTTCTACTGGATATTTAATAGTTTGTTTTAGCTTGAACAAAGTAACGTGAAGGGGAAGTGTCCAGCAAAAGATAATTATTCTGTGATGGTGACGATGCACGTTATAACTGGCGAGACGATAAGTGTTCATTGAATAGAATAGCGTAAATTAGAACAGTTTATTGTATGTACACCACAAAAACTACCACCACTATGCCACGGTTTGATTTGTTAGATAACTTGACGTCAGGAATGAAATCTTTTTCTTCTTTTCAAATCCTATTTCTTTCTATTGTAATTCTTATCGTTATCGATAAGGCAACAATGGAAAGAAAATGGCGTAGGTATATGGAAACAGCTGTTTGTTAACTGTCAAGTGTTAACGAGTAGAATTTGTAATATGGCTGTAAATGAAATTCACTTGACAGTTTGCAAACAGCCGATTCCATATACGCAATTTTCTTTCTATTGTCGATTACAATAATGGAAATAGATTTTTCACTTAAGTAGCTCAAACGTAAAGGTTTTGCCGCTTGAAATCAGTGAGTAAAATGCGATTTTGTTCGTTGAGTGAGACAAAGTAACTTTTTAATTTTCGTTTTTACAAAGCCGCAAATAAGTATCTCATTCAGCCTTGGGTTAATCATACAATTCGAAACATTCACACTCTATCTCTTTCCCGCCATTAGAAAGAGACAGAGACAAAGACCAAACTTTTCGAAGTTCCGATTTTGAATTCGATCTCAAAGACAAACGCGTTCGGATTTTCGGTCGTTCGTTTTCGTTTTCGTAAATAAATTTTGCAAAAAGAAACCTAACCTAACCTAACCTATGTCTTTTAATGTAATTTATTGAATTATTAACTCATTGTTGTATTTACTGCAAACAAAACTGATAGCTAACCTGTAAATATTTAGCTTCAAGAACTGTTCTCGCTGCTGAAGTGAAAAGTTATGTGTTTTACAGGGGAGATATTTGATATTTAACTGGCATGTCTGAGAGATATTTCTACCAGTATGTGCGGCCAAGTCAGTAGCCCAAGGACGGCATAAAAACTCAGACACCAGCAGGCCTAGCCATATTACAATAGTTATTTGTGCAACAAGAGAGCAAAGTCATTTTTTGCATCTCGTGCCTTTGAATCCCTCGCCACACTCAGGATTAAACTTTAGAATCTAGCTCTCTGCTAGCCACTAAGTTGTGAAGGTGAATTAAGCAGTCGCTCCATGATAAATACTGGTATTCAATATAATTATTTTGCTGCAATTAGCGTAGAAATTGAAGCCCCTATTTAGATATTGTGCTGTTACATTACATTGTAATAATACATTATGGTACAAACGCCAGCACATCAAGCTACCCCAAACTGTAAAGTTTTCTCAATTGAATATGAACTTTCTTCAGTCTGCAATAAAGTCGAAAAACTATCAAAAATATTTGTCACATTGGGGTAGGTATGTGATGATGTATATGTAGACGTGCTGACGTCAGTACATACAACATTTAAATTAAACAGACGATTTTACACAGCAAAACCAATCTCTACCTGGATGTAAGTTAAGTATGGTAATCGGATAATTTTGAAAAAAAAAACAAGGTAGAGACTGAAACGTACACTGAAACGAGTTCCAGTAAAAGCTTAACTTGGCAATAAGCCAAAACACTAAAAAGGACTCTAAAAACAACAAACCAACGTGAAATATTCCTTATTTGATAGCAAACAATTATTCAAGCAGATTTATAGGCTGCGTACACACGGACCAGCCATAATTCACACTTACACCAGTGTAACAATCGAGATCGGGAAACTTTGTCTATCTTGTCTAAAATATGTTTTTCTTTACTATTCTTATTAGGTAAACAAGTACGAAATGCAAAAAAATGCAAAAATTCTTGTGTTTATTTAAACCCTCTTGATTAACACAATATTTTGATTCAATTACGCGAGGTGGATATTTGCATTGCTTCTTCATGTAAAGTTTAACTATGCCAAAACTCACAATTCACCTTGTGCAATATTTTATTTATAGTGTTTTAAAAAGAAACAACAAAATAAAATAAAATATTTGGTGTCTTTGCTATTTTAGCTAGTTTGAACTCGCAAAAAAAACAAATTCCTGTTTTGTTGTGGAGAAAAAAGTTTGAATTCTTTTTAAAAATAAAAGAATATTTTGTTCAAGTTTCATAATCTATTTTACGGATTTTATGTAGTTTTCCTTCAGAGCCCATCGATTATTTCCACCCTGCTTAAAAATCTGTGTTAGAAACCACAAAATTGATAGCTGACTCAGAATGGTTACGTACTGCAAAGAACAGAAACGAGTGGAAATCGTAAAAGATGGCCTGTATTGAAAAAGGCCAGCCGTTATCAAAAGCCGAGAAAATTATTTAATTTGAATTAATTAGTTTTGTACCTTTATTATTAGCGATGAACCACTTACCGGGTGAAAACCTAGAACCCGAACTTTTTACAATTCTTCTTTATTTTTCTTGTAGTTATTGTCTAACCTAGTGTTAGAGCTTCAATACCTCTCAAAGGCCTTTGACTTGGCTTCGCATGCCTTCGATTAATATTTCTGAGGCGTTCCTCACGATGTTTGCCTCATCGTTTTGAAGCAAGTCATAATTAACCAATACGCACATGAATTCGAAAGTTCAGAGGTCCCCTGAGCGTCCCTTGAGTTTGGCATTTGACATACCGTCCGTCACACCACTAGGCCATCACTACTTTTTTTAAATAAATGTACTTATGTATAGATAAAAGATTAAAATTTCTTCATGCTAATTTGTTTTTAACCCCCGACGCAAAAAGAGGGGTGTTATAAGTTTGACCGCTGTGTGTGTGTGTGTCTGTCTGCCTGTGGCACTGTAGCGCCTAAACGGGTGAACCGATTTAGATGCGATTTTATTATTTGAAAGCAGGGTTTCTTGCGATGGTTCTTAGACACGATTCATCAAAATCGGTTCAGCCGTTTCAAGGGTATCAGCACTTTTGTGTTAGCTACCTTTGCTATTTTAGGCTTTTCACTTTTTTAACGTTTCACTTTTATTGTGGTGGGGTTTTTTTAAATTTTAAATTTATTTTTTTCACTAATTACTTAAGCACGTTAGGTTCCTACACCTTACTTAAGGTGTGTACATAATTGATACGGAATCTCGTTTACTATAAGTCAAATATGCGAGAAAAAACACACTGTATTTTCGTCGGAAATGGACCGATAACTTTAAAACTTGGCCATTTGGGGCAGTTCGTCAGGCATAAAGTTTGTTCTTGTCGGCCGTTCGCTCCCGAGTCCGTTATAGCTGTACTGGGAGTTCGGAGATGTATTAGATAGTTTTGGGAAAAAATAAAAAGCTATTTTTATGCGAATTTCTACGATAAATGACTTGTAACAAACTTGTTGACAATGTAACACAAGCAAACTAATTTACACGGATTTGGTCATTTGTTCTGTGTCTGGGTGTAATTTTTCTATAATATGTATGTATTTAGAAATATATCAGTATGTTTATCAGCTGTTTAGTATCCATAACACAAGCTCTTAGCTTAGATTGGGACTAGATGGTGTTGTGTGAAAAAGTTGTGCAATAATGTAATTTATTTATTTATTACCCTCATTGTAATCTAGAGTAAGCTGTTTGAGTTGATGCGATATTTTTTTTTTTAATATTATAACTACAACTTAAGACATTTAATAATTACTCGAGACGGGACATCACGAACATGATTTTGAGTCTAGATTTCTGTAGTACCTACAAATTTTACAATCGTGCATTTTCAGACACGTAGAGGAATAGTGATATTCAAATTTTTGTGAAATTTTACGCTATTTTTTTACTGACGAATCGTGCACTGAATTAACGACTATTTGCGCAGTAAGTTTTGAAACAGAACCTAGTCCATCAAATTAAACATCTATTGTCATCTACTTCAAATTCAAATTAGTTTATCGAGAATCGTAGGTTCATTGTGTTAGTTGTAGAAGTAGAGCAAGTTTGCTATGAAAATCTTTTTGTTTTATCAATATTTATCTTTTCATTTATCAATTTAGGCACGAAATACTACCTCGTTGGTCTAGTGGTCGCAAGCGCTACTGCTGAGCGCGTAGTCCCGGGTTCGATCCCCGGGTCGGGCAAAGTCTTATCCGGTGCCTTGCCTTTGGGGGATTACAGGCGTGATGTTATAATATGTAAAAAAAACTCCTTAAGATTTAAGACATAGGTACAAACCATTGTGATTATAATTACTTTAAAATACTTTTTTTTTCAAATTACAAATGAACATCATAAAACTGTTTTACAAATAAAGCGGTATTATTATGCTCGGGGCAAATAAATCAAGCCACTTTCTTTTTTTTACGTATAATGGTTTATATTCCTGGCAATAGGAAACGCATAAATTCAAATCATTTATCGCCTTAAAGTTTATAAAATAACCTTGACCATAAAGGTGAAATCATTGATTTATTGAAAGGTAACTTTAATAGAAAAATTAGTATTATGTGAAGTAGTAAATGGCACTGTCTATATTTAAAACATATCTATTCTCCATTTACAATAGCATTATGCAGAAGTAAAAAATTGTTATTTTATTTATTTAGAAAACCAACCGCGATACATATAATGTATAACAAATAAATATTAAAGAGTTTAGTACAGCTAATTATAGGTTTCCCTGTTTAATTTAACTTGTGTATGCCATGCGAAAGGACTTTAAACAATATGCAAAAATAAAGAAAAAAATAAATAGACATTATATAAGAAACGATGGTGAAATACACTATGGAAAATTATAGTTATCTTAAAAATATAATACTTAGGTATGTATTACGTTATGAAAAAGTGTAATAAAACCAAACAAACAATAAATGAGTTAAGCATAGTAAATGCTTAGTGAAGCGTAGTTGCTTACTAAATGTTATCTATCTATACAGGGTGGCAGGGACATCGACGCGCAAACGTCGTGAAAAGGTTGCACCTGATGCCATAAATGAAATTACGAAGGTCATTCATCTCGGAAATGGCTGGTTAAAAAAATATCGTACAGACTAGACCGCGCGCCGCCCGGTGCGGTGGCGTCCTTTGTGGCCGACAATAGAATGTTGGCATTAGGTAGAAAGCGAAAAGCGAAGGCACCTACTATGCTAGTGTTGACCTCGCATTTGAACTTTAGAAAAACAGCTGATCAGGTAGCCCTTTCCTGTTTTACTTTCATTGCTGGTTTAAGTGAAACAAGTGAATTTACAAAATCTCATTGGAATAGGTAAAAATAATGTTTATATACAGTTTACAGTAAAAAAAAATGCAAAAAAAAACGTAAAATTTAAGGAAAAGCCGACGAAAAATTTCAACGCAGGGGGGTCCAGAATCATGTACTGAATCCATGGTAAGCGGATGTGCGTCGATGTCCCTGCCACCCTGTATATATAAAAATGTTATGTTGGTTTGTGTACGCTTCAAAAACTCAAAAAGTTCTGCACCGATCGAGCTGAAATTTTAGCATGATTTATAATCCGCATCAAGTTTTTATCTATTTTTTTATTATAACTTTTTTTTTCTTTTTTTTTAACCATTCTATCACAATGTGCCACAGCGAAGCGTGGCAGGGTACAGCTAGTTATTAATAATAATCTTTTTAACCTGAGCTTTAAAACTATGTTTCGTGTTATTGTTATAGGCTCGAGCAATACGAGTGAGTAGGTACACCATTACTCACTTGTATTGCAAGAAATAATTTTTAAAGCACACTTTGTAACAAAAGTACGTATTAAAGCATGTAACAATTACGATTTATTATTTTCTATTTTCACTGCAGCTGTCACACTTCATTCTAACCATTTCAACAATTTATTTTCAGAAATTATGTGGACTTAATTGAGTTGTATTATTTCATCTTAGGTGAAAATCGGAGTGTCAATGATAAAAACCTAAAAGAAGCAGGGATGAACAATACAATGGAAGGTTCTTCGTTTCACTTTTATTGCTCTAAATTTAAAATGAAAAAAGTTATAAAAAAATGTTTTAACTTGTACAGGGTGTAACGGAAAGGGTATATACATACAAACAGGGTGAATAGAGTATTTAATAACGAGTCTTTCCTCAAAATTTCAGCTCCCAACTAATAATTTTGAAACTTTACGATATTATTTAATATCGACAGTTTATTAAATGCAAAATCATAACAAACGTGTCACCTCACTATGAGGGTCATAATCCTGTCCGGCAAGGTTCAAGTATATCTATCTCGGGTTCTGCGCGCCTAGTACAGACCTATCCGGCTCTGCCTAACCGACGAAGGCGCGACGGCGCGGGCGGGCTCAACTTTACAATTATGTAAGTATATGTATAAAAACGTTGCCATGTCGTTTCTTATCACCAAGAGAACCCGTGCCCTTCGGATGTATATACCATTTCCGTTACACCCTGTATATTGCCAATTATATTAAAAATATATTACAAATGGAGTATAATATTCTGCAAGCTATAAGGTTCCTTTTGGCATAAAAACGTCACAATGTTAATCGAAGCCACCATTTTAGGCACTGGACGTACATGTCGTACACAGCGAGTGCCGCTGCCAGTGAATTCCTATCGGAGTTTAGATTGAATCCGGTTTTAGCAAACTTTTGCGGTTGATCCACTTCCAGTGTTAACATTTAAGTTCCTTAGAGATTGCTAGAACATTAGTAATGCATTAGACAATGTTAGTGTTTCTGTACTACTTTAGATAGCAAGGATCTACATTATATACAGGATGGAACCATGAGTTAAGTGATCATGGAGGTAGTGTAATTTTTTTTGGCTTCCCCAAATTTCAAGGTTATTCCTGTTGTAGTTTTTGCTTGCTTTAAACTGTACAAAATCGTGTTTTTTAGGCCAGACCAATAAGATTTTCTCAAGCAACTGAAAAGGTACCACACATAAATAGAGGCTAAGACGGGGACCGAAGTTTACCGACTGCATTCAAATGAGTATTAAAAATAGAAAATACGAGTAAACAAAGCAGTAAATATCCCTATTTAAAACCACGCTCAGGAAAATGAGGATTACAAATGTACCCGAATATTAATCTGGCCGAAAGGTGTTAAATATTTCTTGAAGAACCCTTATATATCAGCAGAGCGATGAAAGTAGCTTATGGGTGGCTTAAACAGGTAATAACTAAGATTTAATATCCGGTGTGTGGGTAACCAAACATATAAACCCATATTTTATCCATATAGATCTTGCACGAAAAGCCGGTGATCTTAGGACGAAGAAAACGTGAAAATACATGCAAGTGATGTATCCTTTTATACGTCAATCTAAAGTTACGACCTTGTTTTTAAGACTACTCCCGGATATTGGATGAAATATACGTTTTTTGTGCGTCTATCTAAAATGTAAGCAGTTGTATTAAAGCAGTGATAACTCAGTACTACCCAAGGTAAACCTCCGACTTTTTGGATTCGTTGCGCGTCTTGTATATTATTATACATACATACATACATAAACTCACGCCTTTATCCCATGGGGGTAGGCAGAAACTACAGAGCGCCATATGCTACGTTTCTTACATACTTCTGTTGCTTCGTTTACATTCATACATGTTGTCATACACACACGCCGGTTGCGAGTACTACGCACCTGACCTTTCTGAAGAATTTCGAATAATAATTATAATTATTATCCCTTGCTATAAATACGACAAACGTGAGGAAACCGGCATGTCAATTGTCAAAGTCAAAGTCAAATCATTTATTTCAATTAAAAACGGTTAGCTTGATGAGCTTGCGTCTGTATGTCGACATTATTCTTAGCTATCATACTATTGATGTTATTACTAACATCAATAGCATGGATAGCATAGCTAGCTAGCTCCACTAATGAGTTTTCATGAAAATCCCACGCCAGTTAATTTGTGGTAAACAAGCAGGTGTCATTAGCGTGGCTTTGAAATGCCTATAATAGTAATACTATTTAAAGTTACAAAAATGTGTCTCTACATTTATTCATTATATATATTTAATAAGTACACACAATCAGTATCACAACACACAGAATTATACACAAAACAAGCTGACGTCCCGCGGTTTCCCGTTACCGTCGGAATACAGGGATAAAAAGTATATATCTATGACTCTATGTGTTAATCCAGGGTGTCAGCTAACTTCATACCAAGTTTTATTAATATACATTCAGTAGTTTTTACGTGAAAGAGTAACAAACATCCATCCATCCATCCATCTATCCATACTCACAAACTATCGGGTTTATAATATTAGTTTTAAGTTTTATTAGTTGTATTACACTAAATATATGTCATAACTATAAATAAGTAAATATTTCACAACTATTCACACAACACCATCTAGTCCTAAGCTAAGCTAAGAGCTTGTGTTATGGGTACAAAACAGCTGATAAACATACTTATTTCTAAATACATACATATTGTACATAAATACACCCTGAAACAGAACAAATGATCGTGCTCATCACACAGACATTTGTCCTGGGTGGGAATCGAACCCACGACCTCCAGCATAGAAGGCCAAAAAAAACTAAAACTGTATTTAATTCAAAAATGCTTCTACTCAGTGAAAGAATATTTAGAGTCTAGCTTGAAATAACGACTTTCCTTTACGTACAAAAGTGGCGATCTGCCCTTTATAAAACACAACATTTTATTTGAGAAAGGAGAATTATCTTAAGATTTTAGTTTTTATATATTTTTTTTTCTCCCAATTTTTATTGTTGACATTTAAATTTTGACATAATTTATTATTACGTTGCCGTGACCTTTCCGGTCTCATGTTGAAACTATAATTTTTTTATAATTAATTTAACAACTATGTATATCACATGAATGCAATAAACAGTTTGAGTTTGAGTTTGAGTTTGAAGAAAGGGGCACTAACTACTAGACCAGCAGGCCAGTCAAGTCAACTATATGTGTGTCATATGTGTTTAATACATTAAAAATAGATTACCTCGTTTGGATGGTGGTCGAAAGCGCTAGACCTAAGCATGAGGTCGGAGACCAATTCCCAGGTGGAATTTTACAGTATCAACCTGGATTCTGGATTTGTGCTCGATTCATAGTAATAGACTCCTCCTTTTACATGGGACTTAAACATAACTGGTAAAATGTTGGTGTACAGCACCTGCTTCACGCATCGGGGATAAAAGGCGTGATGTTATGAAACGTTGTACAAAAATAGAATGGCTTAAGATAACTTAGTGAATGCTGTCTATTTTAAAAACGGATTTTTTTACCTTCTTGCTTCTTTTGACTGGCCTGTTGGTCTAATAGTAAGAGACTCTGATTGCTATGCCGGAGGTCGTGGGTTCGATTCCCACCCAGAACAAATGTTTGTGTAAATGATCTCCGAAATGTATGTACCTATTAAGAAAAATAGAAGTATGATTGAAGATGAGTATTATCAACTGTTTAGTACCAATAATAAAAGCTCGGCTTAGCTTGGGACTAGATAGCGTTGAGTTAAAGTTGTGGAATATTATATTATGTTATATTTGTGCACTTTCGGTATAAATAGGAAAATGAGAACACTATAAAGGACAAAAAATAAACACTAAGCCAGAGTATCACCATTGACGTTGTACAAAAACCTCCTGCTCGTAAAATGCTCGAGTATTTTCGAATTAGACGATTTCCTATCGGAATCTAGGTTTGACCTAACCAAGCTAGTCAAGAATAACTAGTTATGTACGAAAGGTCGAATTCAGTAAGGCTATTAGGTACTACTCTTTGACTGGAAACTGGTGAAACTGTGATCGAATGTTTTAATTGGAGTGTTTCAAAAACATGTGGAGCGGTTCTGTAGTGAAAGTTTGGGTTTAAAATTGCGTTTTGCGATTTAGAAAGTGTTAGAATTTTTTCACTTTTCTAGAGTCAAACACTACTGCTAAGCGTGAGGTCCTGTTGTGGGCAGTGTTATTCTGTTTTTTTAAGTTGGCATGTTTCAATAAAAAAAATAATAATAATAATACCAGCCTGTTACTGTCCCACTGCAGGGCGAAAGCCTCTTCTCATATAGAGAAGGCTCGAGCATTGATCACCACGCTTGCTCAAGGCAGATTGGCGATTTCAAACTTACATTAACTATAAGTCCAGGTTTCTTTACGATGTTTTTCCTTCACCGATGTCAATGATGTCTAAGATAAACTTAGAAAGTACATATGAATTGAAAAAATTACATTGGTATTGTTATTTAAAAAATCAATGTAACGTAGGCTGGTAGAAAATGCTTAGGGCATTAAGTCAGTTTGTACAGTTTGTTACATGTGCCTATAGTTTTGATAATCAGGTAAATATATTGTACAGCACATCACGAAAAAAAATTTAAACATAAATATCTAGGTTACATGGTTTTTTTTTTGGACTTCCTTCCTGCAAAACTTGACACATCGCTTTAGGCTTTTCTTGTGTGCTGACGTGTAGATGACTCAAATCAGTAAATGAAAGCTGACATATAGTCCCGAGCGATAAAAACTATGCGATTTTACTCTGATGAAGAAGATACTAGTGTAAGTTTAAATCAATGACGACAGCAACACTTAAAAGCTATTAACCTTCTTTACAAGGCCAAAATTAACAAACTAAAGACGTTGTATAAAGAAGAGTTAGTAACTCATCCCGAGATTTGGCAGTGAAATAGCAAAGTAATTATTAAAGTATGTACTATCAAGTCGGTTTGCGACGGACTCCAGCCTATGTTCTTGGGCAGAGCGACGGAATAAATATCACAGTTATAATTGATACGTGGTTAGTTCGTATTTATATTTCTCTTAAGGTTAATTCATATTTCTTTAATTTTCTTTTTGGTTTAAGTGTCGTAAAAGTTAAAAAATCCTCAAGAGAGCAAGAAAATATGTTTATTAGAGCAGCTAATTCTCAAGTTTTTTTAAAGTTTGTTTATAGGCCTGACGGAAAACACACCGAACATTAATATGTATTTAAACATGAATATTTAAATACGGCTCGTATTTATTAACACCAAGCGTAAAAGACGAAACGTTGTATTTCATTTTCGTGACGTTAATTTGACACAAAAAGTTGAAATGTGCCAGGAAATGCTCAATGAGCAAAACGCAATCATCTCAAGAATAAAAAAGTAAAGTTACAAAATGTCGGAACAATAAAAAAAACGGAAGCGGTTAAACAAATTTAACACAACACATAAAACCAACTTGTAATTCTGCGGAAAGTCGCGTAAAAATGTCAGCATCGTGCAATTTTACATAAATGACTACACAAAAAGAGCCGGTGGCGTGCCGAGACGGCTGTCGTTCGACCGCGCACCCTGAATTACGAGCGGGCTATTTGTAGATGCCGCCAAGAATCGCTTTCATTAACAATTCGCGATAAAACACCCTCCCTTGGCTCAGTGTCGAAAGAGATTTGATGTCAAGCGAGTCCGCGTCACGCCTGGTTATTAATTAGGGTTCCACAAAAAGGTGTCGAGGTCCAGTGGTTGTGACGCAGGCTCCTGCGGCAAAGCCAGCATCCAGTATCCACCCGACTGTGGGAGCGCGCGCCCGCGCCCCGAGGCGTCCCGGCTACATCGCCAGCCTCGAACCGCGAACACCTTATTCCAAAATCGATCTCAATATAAAATTAGAATTTAGATTTTTTTTTGTGTGATGCTCTCTCGGGACAACACTGTCTACGAAATTGAATGGATGGTTTTAAAACTTTTTGTTTTAACATTATGTAACGGATTCAAACTTTAATTGCTGGTATGTAATAAATTATAAGTAATTAATATTCATGAAGAACTATTTGTATATGCAAGTAGTACAGAAATTCAAAGTTTGAAGAATTATGGCTAAGTACTATACATATTTCATGGCTTTTAACGCTTAAGATGTAAATAACGAGCGTTTGTTTTAAACGAGCATACTGGTGTAAAGTTTTGTGGCCGGAAAGTGTCATAATGCGTTTTTGGGGATTATTTTCAGTCGGGTCACGTCATGTGGCGGAGGCATCGAGGCTTATCGGTAAGCCTGATTAAAGTCATCGATGGCTCGTGCTTGTATCGGGAAATGGAAAATATTAAACGGAATTTGTGAGTCCTGATAATTTTGGGATTAAGTTTTACATTTCATACCTTATTTTATTTATACTTCAGAGACTTCCTGTAACTTAGAAAATTGACACAACATAACAAAACCTGTAGTTGTAGATGTAGTAGTAACATTCAACTTAATATTCATTTAAAAACGTCTACAATATTCGAATTAAATAAAACTAGAGCTAGGGTACGTGAATAGAGGAAGAAACACAGCGTAGCGTAATAATTAGACGTTCGTATGCAGTTAACCTCAGCTTCCTTACGACTGTACTAAAAAGTAATATCCCATTAGTAATTCGACTCCAGAGAATTGTCTCCGGCGTTCAAACAAAAAATATTCCCGTGAAATTACGCGAACGAAGCTTAAGGCCCAGATGTTTACAATTGCTCGCTTCGCCTGAGTCGGGACTTCAACCCGACAATTATAAGAAGCTTGGCAAAGGTCCTCGGATCGGAAGCTTGGCCGCTCGGTAAATACTTGGCAAGTTTACCGCCAAGTCACAGTACGCCAAACTAGTGCTGCGTTCGTATTTTAATTATGTTCCAATATCGATAATCGATTTTGAATTATCTGCTAATTAATTTTGTGGTGGCGATGAAATGCCATTAATTTGATGAGAGGGTTTGGACATAAGTAGGTTTCAGTTATTGGCGTTGTGCTTAAAATTCAATTCCGTATTATCTTCTATATTCAAAATAAACATGTATTCAGAAATATCACACTAATTTAGATCTCAAACAATATGTATTGTTTTCAGTAATCAATTCACGAGAATGCAGTCAAAGTTCGTTTTATTAGTGTAACTGTTCGTTGTAAAAATATTTGTATCATGTATAAAATCTAGCTCACAATTCATTTCGTTGCAAAATAATTCATTCGATAAAAAATAAATTCAATTTGCAAATAAATACATTCAAATATTTCATCGCGCCCATAGCACTAGTGAACTTTATGGATTGTCAGACAAATAGGTTGTAAAGAAATGTTTTGATATTAAAATTATGCGATCATCATTTTTATACTGGAACGCAGTCTTGCCGGCGCCGTAAAAACACATAAAGCATGTTTTCATTAGCATGTAATATGCGTTCTACATCATTTGTCTGTAGGATGTCGGATGTCTACGGCGTAGAGGGCCTACGAAAGTGCTACGAAAAGCTACGAGGTTTTTGTAGCAACTTCAACTTTTCTTAATTTTTCTTAACCTTTCAGTAAACCTACAAATTATAATAATATTTTAATTGACATAACTATGATTTGCGATACAGACCAAAATGTGGGGGATTTTCAGGTGACTCTTCAAAAAAACTCCAAAAAAGCTGTTATTTAGTCAGAACATGTATTGCCTTGATGGCAAAAAAGGAGGGAAAAAATGACAACCAAGTACCTATAGTAGTTGAATTAGTTTTATAGACTATAGTAGTTGAATTAGTTTTAGATTATTGTATAATCCTTAAACTTATTCCAACGAAGTAACATGGAATTTGGTATGCTAAACTAAAATCGCTGCACACCCAATACTAAAGCAAAACATAAATGATCAATTACTATTTTGTTGGTTTGCGATGTTCAATCTATCTCACATAAAAAATTGCCACAGGGTTACAAAGATTAAATTCCGTAGTTTCCCCTCGTAGCCCGGGTCCCAACTCCCAATACAGTTATTAAATTAATACTTGAAGTTTAAGTACCCTAACCTGAACCGTAATAAAGTTATAGTTAAATGTATAGTTATAGGATTAAGTTGTTACTATTAGATAGTTATATACAAAGAACTAGTTAGTTTCGTACGTGAATGAAATGAAATATGTAGTTATGAATTGAAATATTCAGCTCGGTTACAAATTTTTTTTAGACGATACGTGAATATTTTAAATAGAATGTCGTAGTAGGTTTCGTTAAGACTTTGTTTATTAATGTATTTTTGAAAAGTGCTTTCAATACATTATTGTAATACCTTCTAGAGTCATGTCAACGTATATAAAATGTATAAAAGTTTACTTATTTGCTACGTGGCTTTTTGTAATACCTTCTATCTTAGTATAGTTGTTTTTAGTCAACGTACATCGTCTTTACAAATATATAAAAAAAAACTATTCTGAAAAGATTAGGTAGGATAGGGATAGAGTTTCGTGACCATTCTTTTCCATACAAAGCTACCTTTTGGATGGGACGAGTAAAATTATTTTTACATTTATTAAAACTTAAGTTTGACGTCCAAAAGTACCCTAAAGTGGCCTAATTGAATTAAATATTTTGATTTTAACTTTGACCAAATAATGATATTAAAGAAAACTTTAGTGGTTTTTACAAGCATTAAGATTTTTTTAAGAAAGAAGAAATTAAGCATATCATTACAACTGCATTTCCTAAAGAGTCAGGCAGAGGTGTGCCCATAGTACGACTATCACGTTTTGACAGCCATGTTTAAGTCTCATGAATCAGAAGCGAGCCTATTACCATCAACCGGACACAATTTCGGACTCCGGGCTCCTACTATATCATTCCAGTTGGAAAAAATTAATAACACTTTGAATGACCCGGGAATCGAACTCAAGATATCATGCTCAGCAGCAGCAACTAACACCCAGAGACCAACAATGCAACAAGAAACATGTAGAAAATGAGAAGCTCGACTTTCATACAAGCATATATGTAGCATTTACGAAATATTTTTCTAGTAAAAGATTTTCAAACATTTAAGTACAGAAACTAGTAAAACATAAATTAACGATTGGAAATGTACGAATATTTTGAAGCGACCGCCTTTTGGCACACGCAGGCGAATCCATTATATATCACAAGTCCTTGGGGACAAAGTATTTGCATGGCTTTGCATATTATTTTCAAGCCGGGTTCATTCTGTACACCAATACGCTTTGCGTGGAAAACCCATGTTTAAACTTATATTCTAGCGTAAACTGTTAAAGTTCTTTGATAAATTGAATTCGAATCTCGAATTAAACTTCGTATTATACATACATACGACTACATAAATTCACGCTTTTTTCCATCAGGGTAGGCAGAAACTATAGAACACTTGTGAACACTACTGCTTTGAAAATACAACTATCCCGTACCATTACGGTTCAAATTTACATGGCAAGCACTATTAGTAGGTATCATCCATAATATTAATAATAGCTCTTGTAACTGTCACAAGATTATCGCAAGGCATCAAATTTCCGGGTATAAAAGCCCTATGTGTTAATCCAGGAGGTTGCATGTGATTGAATAACAAACATCCAAGCATTCAAACATTTTCACAAACTTTCCCATTTATAACATTAGTCCTAATTCATTCGAAGCGAGCCTTATACATTTTGTTAGTCCTCTCAACAATATTGTTTTACACTTTCATTCAATTTCGTTATGAAGATCAACTGAACTCGCAATCCACATTTCACTATTTCATTTAATTTTCAACTCTAAACCCAAGCCTAAGAGTGGTTATTCATTTAATCTTATTGCAATATTCTATTTAGCAAAGGATTACCTAGTGCGCCGAGTTTTACTCCGGCAAGTTTTGAGCCTCCGTTTAACTTTGCTTAAATCACATTTCAACAGTAACCGTTAACTTATCTTGAATGATTCTAAGCTTAACTTTGCACATTCGAGTGTTGTATTAAAAATAGATCTCATTTAGCATCATATATGAAATAGATGATCTCATAATTATATTTTAATTTTAAAATTTAATTTAGTTTAATATTTTTTTTAACATATGAATTTATCTGTGTTCTGTGGGTGTATATGTGAAGGGATTGCCTGAATTAAATACATTTTATTTAATTGTATTATTTTTTTTATTTCTAGCCTAGGGTGAACTAATTTGAGCGACTTCAAAAATCTAAATATTACAGCTATCAAGTGTCCTGTAGCATTTATTAGGATTCAATTTATGAGGCAAGCCCAATATGTATAGCACCCTTAGATACGTTAAAAATTCGTGAACACATAAGGATAAACAGGTCCGTTTTTACTATACATAGTTCTTAAGGGTAGTGTTAAAATGGATAACAGTGAACGAAATATTTCACGGGTCATATTGATATCCCCACTATATTTTGGTTGAATACTATAAGAGTAGGGACCACAGAATTCGTGGCTAAATAATATATTCCAAGCGCATGGGTTAATTTTTTATGGGACCAACCCAAATGTTCTCTCTTTGGTATTGTTCGTCGGCCCGTGGAGCTCCTCAAGTTCCGAGTTGAGCTCACGATTACTGACAAATGCTTGCACTGACTGATCTGGTCCCCTCATTCTGTGTGGTTCTTTCCTCGAAAGACCATCTCAGACACTAATCTGCATGGATCTTACATGATTTGACCAAGATAATGTCTGGACTTTAAAAGAGACTATGACCTCTGAGTTTCTTTCGGTGTTTCTTCTCAGTGTAATCAAATAGTGAAATACCGATCTCATTTACTAAAAAAGGCGACGTGTAAAAGTGTTTGTAAAAACCTATTTACAAAAATAAATATCATTTATCATTTATCATTTAATCGTAGGTTAAGCTACGTGTGCCGAGGTTGATCCGTGGATTGTTGACCAATGAATACAAATCAAGATTCGTCCGTTGCTCGGTAATCACGTTAAACTGTCGCTCCCGTTAGTCAATTGAATTTAATTGTGATTGTTGATTGTCTATGAATTGTGATATTTGATAGTTGTGGCGAGTTAGTTGTGGTTGGAAAAATCGTACAAAGATGATGAAGAATAGGGACAAGTTAGGCAAATATATAATTTGTGCATAGTAGTGCACTGATTATAGTTTCAGGGTTCCCCTTTGTTTTTATAAAGACTCTTAAGTTATCTCAAAGCTGTTTCTTTCTTAAGACAAATGGGCGGCCTTGCTTTTTGCGGTGAGGCCAACCACAACATTCTTCAGTCTCAAATTGAGATTAATTTGTGAACTGAGGGTCTAAAGTTCATGGGCTTGAACGAGGAAATGAAATACAAATTGCTTTGCCCTTGTAAAATAATTAGGGTACAATAAAGGAATAAAACAGGCAGGCCGGGAAAGGGCGGCTTGATGATTTAGACCTTTTTTTGTGAAGGATTGGTATGACTGACACGTCGGTGTACAAGTCGCAAACGCTACTGCTAAGTGTGATCGGTATGATTCTAGAATTATTATTGGTATTTTCCATTTGGAATTTCTTAGTCCAGAGTTTGATTTGTACCTGGATGCTGGGTATAGAGTCTTATGATATGATACTTAAGCATTACTGGAGAAAATTGGAAGTCCTACTACCTAAACATGATGACTGGCCTGTTGGTCTAGTATTTAGTGACCCTGACTGCTAAGCCGGAGGTCGTGGGTTCGGTTCCCACCCAGGACAACTGTTTGTGTGTTGTGCACGATCATTTGTTCTGTGTCTGGGTGTAATTTATCTATAATATGTATGTATTTAGAAATATACAAGTATGTGTATCAGCTGTTTAGTACCCATAACACAAGCTCTCAAGCTTAGCTTGGGACTAAATGGCGTTGTGTGAAAAGTTGTGGAATATTTATTTTATTTTTTATTTATTAAACACTCTCAGAATACAAATTTGATTTTATAGAATAGAATAGAGTATTACTTTACATTTTAAAAACTTATAAATTAGACAAAACTAAGGTTTCTGCTGAAATTTGGGCTTAGTAATCTTAATATCGTCTCTATTACATAATGCTGAAACGAGCAAATCACCTATTATTACTATTACAGGCTTGAATTTTCCCACTGCAGGGCAAAGGCCTCCCAGTACTTTTTTTCACTTCTCTCTGTTTAAGACAGTTTCACTCTGATCACTTTAAACCAATACGTGTATTTTATTATTGAGAAATAATGCTATTCTTTAGTTTAGTTGTGAATGCCATGGTAAGTGCATGGTGGTGCCTATGGCATTAAGTCCGCCTTTGTACATTTTTGTGCTTGAAGTATTAAATAAATAAATAAATAAATAAGTGTAAAAGTAACTATAATTTAATATTAATAATATTTATTATAGCACTAACAGTTAATCATTCAAATTTCGGTGTATCACCAAATGATTTAGGGCTAGTTTGACGTTGTATCGTCAAATATCAAACAGAGGTATTTGCAATCTGCGCTCCTGCATCCATATTCCTGAACCTTAATATATTGACGGTAGATATTTGTTTTAGAACGTGATTTATGTGTGTAATATTCACCAGGGTGCAGGGAGTTCTGCCAAAACGATTGCAGTTTGATGGAAACTTTTCAAATTTGATAACAAACTCTGAATGCATTTTGCACTTTAGAATAAAAAAGAATAGAATACTCTTTATTGCACACCATTAAAACTGACAAATATTAATTTTAAGAGCTACAAGGGTGTTACAGGTTCAGGCGCCAGGACATCTAACAACCCAAAACCGTTAAATTTTCCCAATTAAACATGACTCTTATTCGATTTATAATAAAGTTAAAAAAATATCAAAAATAATTGCCACATTGGGGTCTCTGTACAATGGGCACTCTTATCGCTAAAACTTAAAACTCACTTACGAGTAAAACCTTTTTTAAAGCATTTTCGTGTTTTAAAATTTTTTACCCTCTCACATTTTAAATAACCGGTTTTCGACATCGCTTTTTGGTACCGAATGTAAGTGGAGGAAATCGCACTTTAAGTACAAAGTACGGTTTGCTGCACAAATAATTTTTTATAGTGCGATTCTGTTCAAAATTGATATTAAAAGCACTTAACGGCCAAGCGCCAGACTGCAAGTAGGTACTTTAGAAATCCATTTTGGTCCGTCCTATCTTTACAATCAAGTGTGGATTCAGGACGCACTTTCGATGTTCTTATTTAGGTACCAGTTCTATTTGGAAACAGAAATAAGAATACTATATTTAAAGTGCAAGAAAGTACTGTTCATATGGGGAATAACGTAAATTTCACTATATGTACCTACTAGTTCTGGCGTAACCGGCACAGGAAGAAAGTCCTGCTTTTTCGATTGTTTTTGTGAGAAGTATGAAATTTTAACATCTGCCTAGCCTTCTTCCAACTATGTTGGAGCTGGCTTCCAGGTGGTGGGATGGTAGGGGGACGTATCTGAATACCCCGATTACACGAATTGACTGCCTATCTGACATACACAATCTTTTTAATAAATAAATAAATAAATATTCCACAACTTTTCAACCCAGGCGGAGGGGGACGCCATCTAGTCCCAAGCTAAGCTAAGAGCTTGTGTTATGGGTACTAAACAGCTGATAAACATACTTATATATTTCTAAATAAAACATATTCTAGATAAATTACACCTAGACACAGAACAAATGATCGTGCTCATCACACAAACATTTGTGGGTGGGAATCGAACCCACGACCTCCGGCATAGCAGTCAGGATCACTAAGTACTAGACCAACAGGCCAGTCAAAGTTTTAATTATTCTATCGTTTCAATTAGAGACACAATATAAAGACAATAACAGCGTGAACGCTGGCTTCCGCTTGGGGTTTAATGAATTAATGGGTATCAGGATACCTCTTGGTTAAACTGACTGTCAGACTTTCGGGTGTCTGACTAAACGTAACGACTATCAAAGATCTCCAGTGCGGGCGGAACAGGTCTAGGATATGCAATGAATGGGTACCCATCCAACCTCGACCAGCGTAGCTTAACCTTTGAATGACTTGTGCGGCTGTTATTATTAAGCCAACACACCCCTTCGTCAATATGAAAATATCGCTATTAATTACAACTTCGTTAAAATCTCTTGAGCCTATAAATAAAAAAGCTTTTTAAAGTCAACATTTTTGCTAGAGTATCGATAAAAAATTTGTGTCCGAAGTACTTTCTCTACCTTTATTTTGTGTTTTTATACAGTACGAACATCATAAATTTTTCACAACTCCATCACTTTACGTGGAACCCGACAACACACCGTTATCGATGACATTCTCAATTCAAATGGTAGTTTTTTCTGACATTTTATTCCTATTTCGGGTGTGTCAGCCAGTGTTTCAACCTGTCAATTTACTTAGTAAGGCGTGATGTAATTTAAACATGTCATTACTGCGTGTACAGAGTAAAAAGGAAGAAGCCTTGACAGTATTTTTCTAGTAGGCTTGAATAGAGCAATGTTGCCAATAAGAATTAAGGTTATTACATTTACCACAGATTAAAACAATTTCTATTTGTATTATATATTGAACTGTGAAATGCAGTTATTTTAAGCATCAAACATGGTCTACGGTATAGGGCTATCGTTTTCCAGATATAAACAGCGCGTAAAGTTTTATTTTAGCTAATTCATTATTCTGAAGCGTTTTCCTAATCTTCGACTTTCAAATGAATAAATCAAAAATAAAATGTTACCACTTATAATTTTAGTGAACTGTCAGAGAGCACAGCCACAGAAATCTAGGATGACAAGTTTAATTCAGAAGCTAATCTAATTAAGCGCGGTGACGTTTTTGGCACAAACACAACACTGCTTTTACCCACACTTTTATTTGGCAAAAATATACTGAAACACTAAAGAAATGAGCCTCGTACGTCATGCGTTTTGGCATAATGCTCTTCACTAAAATGCTAATAATATTTGCACTGTCCTGACCACATTTTGCGCGAGGTCTAATGTTCTGAATTACTCTGATTGACCGCAGCAGCACTTGTCAATAATGTCGCTATTTTATGAAGCTGTTGTCTGTTTTAGTGTGTGGTGATAACAGTAGGCAGTAAACTTTGTGACAAATGAGTGGGCCACAAAGTCGTCTAAACAAACATGTTCTTTTCACAACCGGCGTGTGTGTATGACAACATGTATGAATGTAAACGAAGCAAATAAGCAAGTATGTATGTAAGAATCGTAGTATATGGCGCTCTGTAATTTCTGCCTATCGCCACGTGAAAAAGGCGTGAGCTTATGTATGTATGTACGTAAAGTTAAATTTATGCTCACTTAACGTTTCTTGGGAAGATTTTTAATGAATGACGGGATGAACTCAGTACCTACAGGGATTTTTATTTATGAAAGAAAACACAGAATACAAAGCCGATTAAAAGTTAAAAGAAAACAGCTTTTGTTCAGCTGTTGAAATCGTAATGACGGAAGTCGAGGCTCGGCATAGGTATAGGTACTACAATTTACAAACAAAGAGCAAACAAAAAGTAAAAGTTGTTTTTTTTGTTAATGTTTTTCCTGTTCTAATTATGATTTATAATACTGCATAACAAAATACAAACAAATATACCCAACGTTATTAGCGTAAACAAAACGAACAAAGCTGAAGATTTTTAAATGATGGAGGGTAACAAAGTGGATTTCTGTTACGCGGAACTTGTGGAAAGTTTACGACACAATAAATGGGTTCTTGGGTAGTAGCAGAGCCTTAATAAAACAATGAGAATGTTTACAGGGATACTTGAAGTGCTAATAAATGTACAGAAACAAGGACGGCCTTCGCGGCGTTATCTTGTCTATAAATTCCCTTGTGGATTGAAAAAGGGGCTGAATCAGTAAGTTGAAAGAGGTTTCGCAGATTATAAAGAAAAACAAACTGCTGCGTTTAGGTAGGAAGCAATTCAGAGGCCCCGGGTAAGGTAATACAGTGGCTGAATATTTGGCATTTTGCTGTCAGTTATACCTTAATTATACATTAATAACACATTATTAACGTTCTGAGTGTGAGTGAGTGTTTTGATTTTTAAGAAACGTATTATTTATGTTTTGGAAAAATATTTTCTGACATCTAATTTGATACTGAGTTTGAAATGTTATGCATCTTAGCGATTTTAAATATGAAATTAACTCTGAAATGTGAAAAAAAAACACAGTTTTTCATCACAGTTAAATGATCGCGTAACTGTACTCTACGTAGGAACAATCGACTTCCAGTTTGGTCCCTTAGTGAAAGTTCATTTATTAATTAATGAGTACTTTTACTACCTTAAGATAACCAACGAATTAAAAATCACCTGTAAACAACCACTTTCGAGACTTTTACAACTAAGTATTATAGTTAGGAAGGGTAAAATCGAAAAATTACACTTGTTTTAAAAATAATCTCTTTTAATTCCAGGATATACCACAATGTAACCAACATTAACGATATACCACCTAAGGCAGACATTGAAACTGCACTAGATGTGTTAATAAAAGTCTATCGGCTAGAAAAGATTTCCACCTTATATCGGCGTATCGAGTCCACACACAAGGCTTCTATTAGTTCCCATGGGAATCGAGCGAAGCCGTTCATAGTTCCGTTCATAGTTTGGAGTGAAATACATTTACACTTTATTAAACTGGAGAAATATACTTTATTCCTTTACTAAAGGGGCTAAGAAAGGACATCACTATATTCGGGATTATAAAAGTGATTAAAAATCTAGTAGATGTAAGATAGTAACGGGTACACAATCTTACGAGCTATCTTAGCCTAAGTACCTATTTTAAGTCGCATAAAGCGCGTATACAAAGTACAACGATATGCATGAATGATGAATAAGTTGAAAAATTATGCAAAAATGACGTCATGTTGTTTTTCTTTCATAGGAGAATATATAGCGACGTATGAATACTGTGGTACGCAACCGTGCGTGTATGCAAACGACGCCGCTAAAAATGTATATAAGGATCGTAGTAGGTGGCTTTTTGTAGTTTCTGCCTACTCCTTATGTGTCCAAGGTGTGAGATTTTTCTATGATTTTCATTATTCTATTTTAAAGAGCGTAGGTAACGTGCCACTGTAGGTTTAAAACATTACGTGCTGACTTTTCTATTACCTGCATGCGTAGCATGAACACATTGAACACCGAAGAAACGGCCTTTGTCTACAGACGAATCGGCAAAGTGACAGATTATATAGACAGGAACCTCAATCTGTCAAATTTCTCTCAATACGTAGCCTGCGTAGCATGAACACTTAATTTATTTTCTTCCGAGACACGACAAAGACAGTTTCTTCGGTGATCATGCTACGCGTGCAGATAACTTTTATTGGGGGTTTCAAAATGGCGGTTTCACAGTTTTTGGATAGACAATACGTCAAACTGCCATGTTTATTCTTCTATTCTATTTATAATACTCGTAGCATTATAAAAAAAGGCTCGTAGCAGCAGAAACGCAGAACATTTAATTTTAAAGATAAGTGACAACAATTTGTATTAAAATTGTTTAGTCAAAAATCAAATTTTGAAGAATACAAGTAAAACGAAGAACGTGTCCATACATCCCTGCTTCTTTTCGGTTTTTATGATTGACACTGTGATTTTCAACTAAAATGAAATAACTAAATCAAATCCAAATAATTTCTTAAAATAAATTGTTGCAATGGTTTCAGCACTTCAGCTAAGTGCGACACCTGCAGTGAAAATAGATTATAATAAATTCGATGCCTAACGTAATTGTAACATACTTACTTGTACTTTCGTTGCAAAGCGTGCATTAAAAATAACATATTTTAACTTCTGTGCTATTGTAAGTGGAGTATTTATCTAACTATGTAAAAATTTGGTCTAAACAGTGTTGTCTTTTTTTTTAAAGTTACTAACATTGTGAGTCTCTTATAAAAACAATATTACAATTAAAACGTCAATTAATGT
The DNA here is from genome assembly GCA_921972225.1 of Euplexia lucipara. Taxonomy (NCBI): domain Eukaryota; kingdom Metazoa; phylum Arthropoda; class Insecta; order Lepidoptera; family Noctuidae; genus Euplexia; species Euplexia lucipara. The sequence continues at coordinate 7,291,395 of OV179144.1, read as the reverse complement.
AAAAACTACCGTCAATTTAGCATTAACGTACTCCTTTCCTTTAAAAATACAAAGCTTGCCCGGCCGAATACCAACCGCAACCCGAACATTGCGAAGGCCTGACACAGAGTTTCGCAATTACGAGGTCAGTTAAGCTGGTGGAGTAGTGGGCTAATTAGGTACATTACTGGCTTATCGTGTGAAGAGGAAGTTCGGGTATCGTGGGTCAGTTGTGGCATGTCGTTGTGTTGTCGGCCTTAGTAACGAGTGTTATTGTTGTATGTCTACAGGGTGTTTTTGAAATCATGGGCAAAATTTTCACAGGCTGTTCTACCCATGAATATGAACAGCTTTCATTATTGGGACCAACTAGGAAATCGCGTAAAAAAAATCAACTGTTGCTACGACATATTAATACCTAATCGAGCAACAGCTGATTTTTTTTTCGCGATTTCCGGGTTGTTCAATAACACCCTGTATAATGATGAATAACACCATACCACGCCACGCCACGCCACGCCACCACGCCATGCCACGCCATGATTTCCCAAAGGTTTGAATAGAGGGTTACCTATAGTTCACCCACATTTCACCAGTTATGTTTATATCCTATGTTATTAAAAGGGCGACCCAGTTGCCTGTGAAACCTATTAACTGCGCACAAATTTAGACTCCAGACCACGGATATCTATGCTCCAGACAGTTACTGAGAAATACCTGATGGGATAATCCAATAAAACTTTTCCCTATTCCGGGTTAGAACCCGAGACCATAACAAGAAGAAAAATTAACATATTTCTTATAGTCTCTAGTTCCGTCTTCTGTGTGATATGAAGAAAAGTGGACTTTATGTATTTTTTTATGTCCTCCGCCATCTTTTTCTCATTAATTTCGTTGCGGGATACAGTTGAATCATTTCTCTGAGACTCGTCAAGCTTCATTGACGATATGACTTTCTAATGATCGATACTTTTTTTTTCATTAATTCATTAAACTTTAAGCGGACACCGGCGTCCGCGCTGTCATTGCCTTTCTATTGTGTCTCTAATTGACACGATTGAAAGGTTAAGGCCCGCAAACTAGCGGTATGGCATGATAAAGGATTTTTATAATACAGATGATTTTGCAACACTGTTAACATTAACATTTCATTGATTCACGCTACAGTCTGATTCGGCATCCTGCGGCACAATGTGGCATCCCAAAATGCAGACGCTTAATATGACAAAATAAAATCTTAAATCATTTGCGTTTACTTAATTGTAAAAAATAAGAGTAATAAAAAAACATGCAATAAATTTATAATCTCAAAATGAGTCCGTTTTTTCAATTCGTGCTTATACTATTCGTGCCTATACTAGATGTCGCAGAACTTTTTGTATAAACATAATTATGGAAGGGTTAAACTTATTTCTGATCCGATCTTTCAAATTTGTCTTTGTGTCTATAGATGAACATTGAATGTGTACGTCAAATAACTCAAGTGGGGTTTATATATTATAGCTTAGGAACTAAGGCCTGACAGATGCTTAGCAAGATAAATGACCAGAGAGACCCGAGTGTTGTCGGAGCAAGGATCCAGTGATCCTTCATGTTTGTGAAATTTAAATAGATTATAAATTTACTTGTTGAAAATTAATAATCCATTAGCCATTAGGTACTTTGAATTTTTGTATTAAATTATTATTTTTATCTGAAAAAATCAAGAGTTTGATTTTTGCATTTAGTAACCCAGTTCTTGAGAAAGATTATAGAAAAAATGATTCTTAGAAGCAGGGCTCAGCTTGTACAGTTGTACAAGCACTTTCGTCTACAATTACGTTTGTTTTTCGTTGTTCTTTAAACAGGAATTAAAAAAAAAAAGGAATACTTCTCTTATTGTCTTATAAAATTTGTATTACTGTACAATATTAACAAAATATTCCTTGGGTTGGTTCTAATATAAAATATAATTGTAAGCAAATCTTTGTCATCCCTGACTGACTTTCACGTTTGTAATATAAAGTTAATATCGACTAATGTTTGAACCAAAGTTGTCCTATTATCCCAACACAAAACAACATACTACTATTGCACACGCCATGATAGTTACACGAGCTTTTGCTCCAAGCGTTATTTAATTACTGTTCCTGTCTCAGAGTGATCTCAATACGTAGCAGTAAGTTCAACTTACTTCCTTTGTATCAATTATTTAATAAGAAACGTCTCTATACAGCACTTAGTCAATATTTACTATGTTGTATACAGTTATCTGAGTATATAAGAGATCCCTTTGTGTACGGTCTTTGGGGTCCAATTGGGAGATATGAATGGAAGGTTAAGGCATTGATAAATATTGAGTAATAAAATACCTTAGATTTTATTATGTCATAAACTGGGACAATTTTTGATTTTGAAAGGATTTTGATAGAAACACAATTATGTGCGCTATTATCGTTGTGAGAAATGTATGATTCTAATTAAAAATACTGTCTTTTCAATACCATTTCGATCTACCTAAAGACCGAACTCAAAATAGAATCAGTGTGGTTCTGCTTGCAACCGCTAGAATACGTAGACAGTTTTTAGTTACTAATCAGAAGAAATTTCCGTTTTTCCAGGAACGTTTGAATTCTATGCCCAGTTTAAATAACTTTGAACACACGATTAGTAGATATTTTTAACATGAACATAGCATCACGCCTGTAATCCTCGAAAGTAAAAGGCAGAGGTGTACCTGGTAGTACACCCACATTTCGCCAGTTATGTTTAAGTCCCATGTAATAGGAGGCTAGCCTTTTGCCATCAATCGGGCACAAATCCAGACTCCAGGCTGCTACTGAGAAATTTCAGGTGGAAAAACTCAATAACACATTGCCCGACCCCGGGATCAAACCCGGGACTCTATTACTATCTTTTTTACTTTTTAGTAACGGATATTAACCTGTAAATCTTTGTTACTCTTTGTCTAAAGACAACCAGTAAATAATGTCGTTGTATGTGTTTCCCTGAAATGCATAGTAAAGAGCAACTTTACGAGCACTTAGGTAAGATTTACTAGGTACCGATTCTGTTATCAGAGTACGTAATAAACGGTCCCTTTATGTACAGACGCCAGCACATCACGCTACCCCAATGTGTCAAATTTCTTTGTTAGGTTTTTAACTTTATTCTAAACACAATAAGGTTCATGTTCAATTGGGAAAATTTTACAGTTTGGGGTAGGTTGATGTGCTGGCGTCTGTCCATCGGTCCTGGGGACTGATTGTGATGCAGATATGGTATTATTTATTTGTGCAAAGGCTTACCAACTAAATACTTACGCACTAAACAGTAGCGCTGCTAATTACTGCACTAACCAGGCAATTAAGTAAGCGGCAATAGCCCAATGGTCGTGAGTTCGATCCCCACCCATTGCACTATTGATGTGAAACCACTCCAGATACATACATATTTAGCTTAGTTGAAGGGGTTAACAAGACTAAACGTAAATATAAATTATAAGTAATTTGGTAGTTCGTTCGATCTTTAAAAAGTCGCTTACCATCAGGTGAGATAGTGGTCAAACGCGTGCCTATCAGTAATAAAAAAGTAATAATACTCGAAAGTGTTCGAGAGATCTTCAAAAAACAACCACCTTCTTAGGTGTCGAAATTGAATTGCAGAAAGTATTCGTAAATTTTCAACAGAAGACGTTACACAATAATGGAATTCAGACCGCAGTGTTGAGTGATGCAAATGTCACGTCCATATGAGCGCGAAGCGTGAACACAAAGGGACATATTCGGCATAATCGCACAAAACGCTAGGCCTTATTATAATTTCATAACGCGCTCTCGCGACACTAAGCTTTTCCTATGGTGGGGTTACAAAAGAGCGGAGCGAGCAGCCTAGCGGGGCGATAAAAAATTAAGTCTCTTTTATTCAATTGCGACGTTAACAATACCCAATTTACATTTTTGAAATGTGTACTTACCTGTAAAAGTACAAACTTATTTTTATAGTGATGTTAAAGTGTCATAGAGTAGGGACGAGAATAATGCTATGGTATGCTATGGTGGTATGCTATGGTGCCAGCACCATTCTAGTAAAACATAAAATTTTACAAGAATTTTGCCAACACTAGGTACGGTATCTAGAATCCGTTATCGTATTGGGTGACACTTATTGTGCCACTCTTTTCTTAAAACACACTAACATAAACATGGCTAATGGCAAATACGGTATATAATCGTATATAATGTAATACTGCTATTTATTTGGAACCGAATAAGTATTGACTGACAATAAGTGAACTTAAGTAATTTATCTTAGGCATAGGCGGAGCGACCAAGTGACATTTGAAATCAAGATTTATGGGTACAAAATAAGTAACGCTAACATGAAAGTAAATGAAATTCTATGTCTACCTATGCAGATTCTACAATGACTGCTTGATACATTACGAAATACTTTATATGTGACGCAAAGGGACGTGTCTTAGAACGTAATTATATAGACGGAGGAAAGGGATTGAGCGGCATGTACAAAATTCAATTAAGTGAGTGAGCAGTTGGGTTGCTCTATGCGTAGATAATATCTAATTATTAATATTATTATAACTTAGAAACACACATCTAAGCGTTGGTTTAATTCAATTTTCTATCCAAAACTAAACCATCTCATCACACTTTCCGCTAAAAGTTTTGTTTTGAAAACGCTACGAGAGCGTAGCAAACTTGCTACGCCATTTGCTACGCTGTGCTACGGCATAGAGGCTTTAGCATGTGTGTGAATGTAGATAATTTTCATCTCACTTGCAACAGACGTGGTTATATTATTGCGGAGTCAATTCGTGGAGTATATTTGAGTACATTTTGGTAAAGTGGTAAAACAATTTCATGATGTAACATGATGTAATATTTTATGCCAAAATCGACATGTGAGAGATATTTCCCGACGGCATTTGAGGCCAAGTCAGAAATTCATGGGCATATAAAACCCTGACACCAGGTTAGGCACTACAAAAAAGAAGAGAAGAGCTATTTTGCTATTGAACATAGGATTTTATTCTTATCTTACAACTTAAAGGTTGTATTTTGAAACTAATTGGTAGTGAGTTTCATACTAAAACTAACCCACAAAATAAAATTTGCTTCTTTGCAATTTTTTATCTCAGTCTAATACAATAATGTCTCGAATTAAATGAATCAAAATCATCAATATAATAGGCTAGTGGACTAAATTTTAGTTTTTAGTTCCTCATCTAGATTACTAGAAAACAATCGACACATATTTTTTTTTAATGTTATTGATGGACTAATTATATTTTGATATTTATAAACCTTCTACATGCCTATTACACCACTGCATGGTAAAGGCCGTCTTTCTTTCTACATACTCTAACAAGGGCCACTATCAACCTGTTTATATACAGGATGTTTTTGAAATCGTGGGCAACATTTTCACAGGTTGTTTTACCCATGAATATGATCAACTTTCGTTATGGGACCAACTCAGAAATTGCGAAAAAAAATCAGCTGTTTCATACATTTTAGTCGATTAGGTATTAAGGTGTTGTATGCAAAAGCTGTTTTTTTTTCGCAATTTCCGAGTTGGTCGAAAGTTGATCATATTAATGGGTAGAACAGCCTGTGAAAATGATGCCCACGATTTAAAAAACAGGTAGAAAGAGTCCAGCTCGTTCCATCATATCCGTCACGGCCTGCCACGATGTTACTGACGTCGTAACACATAAAGAACCCATTGAATCATGCATTTAGCTCACTGATTGTATGTAAACCAAACACTGCTCTGCATATTTTGCAACACGAAATTTTTTATAATATTTTTAATGTCTGGACTTCATAAGACACGATGATCTCAGAGTTTGTTTCGGTTTTTCTGCTCAAAGGTCAGTCAGGAAATGCTAACTAACTTCAGCTAGTTAAAAAGTAAAAAATGAAGTGTAAAAGGGATTTCCATATCCTACTACTTTACTTAATTAATTAGTTTTAATTAGTTATGTGCATTGCATTATTGTGAATATGTCTACATTATTAACCTAAATGTATATTTTCTTACGAGTACTATAGTAATTAAGGAGTGTATTTTAAGCGAATGTGAGTACCAAGACAAACCATCTCTGGTTTAATGGTACAATAAAAAGTGAACATGTGTAAGACTGCGTGCATTATAAATAAAAAAAAAGAAAAAAAAAACTTGCATTAAGGAACACCACGAAGAACACCACGGATGGGACTAAGATTAGGTAAAAAAACCTTCCTTGTACATATTTTTCTTATCAATAAATAACTACATTACCTAATAAATTTTATTTCAATAATAAGGGAGTAAAAGTAGAAGTTATTCGCAATCTTCCTATGAGAAAATGCCTGAAGTAACAAAATATAATTCACAAAGTTTTCCTATCTTGCATGTTGATCAGTAAGAGATTAATTCTCACACCACACACTGGTTCTAAATTAGCATGTTCATTAACAAGCATGCGCATGCGTGCTTTATCTACACCGAATACGCCGCGTATTTGTTCAGCCGCTGAAACGGAACGCGAAGTTAACTGGCGTACTTTATGGGATTACAGTATAATATTTGAGGCGTTTTAGATAAAATTACATGTTTCAGTTTCTTTTTGGAATATAAAAATAAACTTAATACGGACTATTGTATTCCTAAGAGTCGAGAATAGTCACATTTTTGAATGACACGTGCAAATTATTGTCAAATAAAAATATACCTTTATTGTATTCTTTAAAGTTGGGACATGGCCTGGCAAAACCGTAAACGAAAGCAAAACTAATAAGTGTAGTAAGTGTAGTATGTGTGTGTGTTTGAGGTCAAGAGTAGACCCATTATATATATATAAACAAGTAAACTTTATATGGGTTTATTTTTAAACGTTAACATCCGCTAAGCAAGGATTTTTTAGTAAAGAATATTGATTGATAATGCCTGAAAGCGTTTTTAATTAAACATCGTCCCCACACAAACAGATACTTAAAAAAAGCATAAAACAAATGAAAAAACAAACAAAGGAAAACAGACAGTTGAACGACTGGTTCCGAGCTCAAACGGTTTATTCTCAGTAGGACATGCAATTCAAAGTATGGACGCTGCATTGCATCAGTTCAAAACTAGTTCGGTTATACAAATAGTTTGTGCGGTGCAACCGCTAATAACAATATTCATGAACGTATTTTACAAAATATAAAATTAAATTACTCAGGAAATAATAATATGACAAATAAATAGATACATAAATATTCCACAACTTTTACACAACGCCAAACTACTGTACTAATATGTTTCTAAATACATACATATTTTAGATACGTTACACTCAGACACTGAACAAATGATAGTTTTCATCATACAAACATTTGTCTTGGGTGGGCATCGAATCCACGACCGCCAGCATAGTAGTCAGGGTCATTTACCACTAGACCAACATACCAGTCGATATCAAACAATTACTGTAGAAAAAGGCCTCTTTTTACTCAGAGAAGACATGAGCTATGGTTACTATTTTTATTCAAAGCGACTTGGCAACTTCAAACATATACATTTTCATTATAGTTCCAAATTTCCTAATGATGTTTTCCTTCACCAACGCCAGTGATGTTTAAGTTAAACTTAGAAACGTGGCCGATTGGTCTAAGCGATATTTATTATATACACATTACTAAAATCTAGCTCAAACGACGCTGGACAAATAGCTGAATCCGAATATGTTTAAATGACATTACGACAAATTTTATCTTTAAATTACAAATTCATTCATAAGACCACTGGAAAATCACGACAAGAAAATTAAATTATACTTAAATTCATAATGAGTATAATAACATTCCCATATTTCATTTCACGAATAAAAAAGGTATAATGAAATGATAATTGGCTAAATTAAGCTCTAATTAAAATGGTACGTTATCATCAAATAATAATGGCCATTACGTAGAAACGTTTCAAGATTCGGGAGCACGGAAATAATCGTAACATTTTGATAATTAACACAATTTGTTACATCCGATATGATATGACCGCGGAACGATTACTGCCCGTTAAAGTCGGATTATTTTGAATTACTGATTTTAATACCGACCTTGTTTTATGGTATTGTAAGCCTTTATCTATACTGATTTAAAATAATAATTGATTGTTAGATGTCGGGTCGGCGTCAAAAATCCGTCTCGGTAAATATAAGCTCAATAGAAACCGGGGTTGGTATTTTGTTTTGTTTGCTTGAAACACGGCCAATGTAAACACGTCCCACAATGCCGCAGTGTGTATTCAACAGTTGCAAAAATAATCCCCGAAAACGTAATTATTCGGCCGGAGTATTTTACTTTCAGTAAGGACATGAAGAATAAGTTATATTTTAAGCTATAATTTAACAAATAATATCAATTTTTAACAAAATTACCGATTTAAAACCACCGCTACAAATGTTTGACCAATGCTCGCCAACATTTGAACAAACTTTTGTGTAACTGAACAGCAGATGCATGGAGTAGATTTGTATTGTAATCATTTTCATAATTTGTTACTAATACTTAAAAAGGACCATGCAAAAGATTGTATGGGCGCTGTCCCAACCCACCAACAGACATGGGACTTGTTTCAATATTATTATGAAGTCTCATAAAAACACAAATAACAATTTTTAGTCCATAAATATATGGGGTACCTAATTAAAAAAAAAGTGTTTACTTAAAAAGGGTGTACTATTTTTTTTTTAAATAACCTTGTTTTAGACATTTTACAATAAACAATTGATCAACTAAACACTTTAGGTTTTTATAACATGTATAAGTATATACATATTTATGAAATAACAACATTTTGGGTTAGTATTAATTACATTTTTTGTTATTGTTCATGTACAAACATATTTATGTCAACAGAACTGTTATCCAGTTTTGTAAGTTAGTAATTATTCGTCTATCATTATAGTAGATAGCATTTCTGCCGGCATATTAAATTCAGTGTGACGACATTTCTCCATATACCAAAAAATTGCGACTATATGTTATGCGCACCGCCAGACTGGTTTATTTATCCTGTGCCTCTCACGGCTGTTCACTATCAAGTTTTTTTATAGTTAAATAGTGTTCCTGTACGTTTTTACAATTTACTGTACCAAAAAGTGTGTATAAAAATTATTTTTTTGCGCGATACCCCCATGACTTACGAAGATGTCGTCATAATAAAAAATGATCATGATGCCAAGATGAATTGATTGAGATACGTTTGAAATCTGTTGGTGGTATGGGACGATTTTTTGCATGGTCCTTTGTTGGTTAAATTCGGTTAATGCTACTTTAGTTTTGTTTCGTTCATTATTGGCCACCGACTTTCGAAACTGGAGTTATTTTTCACCTGGCGGTGTTTTTTTAAGAGGGTTTATTTTTTGTAAAAAAGTTTTTGTTTCGCCATTTTTAGTTTCTTCGTGTGTCAAGAAAGTCTTTCAAAACTTCAAAGAATCATTGAAATCGCTTAACAATATTGCTAAAGAAGTTCTATCTAAACATTAATCTGTACATACGCCTGTCTATTTTAAAAGGGGCCCGGCAGAGGCCGGGCCCCTTTTAAAATAGACAGGCGTAATGTTATGTTATGCAAATATAAGAACTCTGCATAGACATCTCACTGTAGCAATCGCGAACAATTTGCTGTTATGTCTTGAAGAGTTCCGACGCCTGTCTTTTTCATCAGTTTTTTTTCACAAAATGTTACTTTCAAAATGAAAATGCTTGATTTGTTACTAAAAATGTTAAAATCGGTACGTGTGTACCTACATTTTTTGAAGAGTTCCCTCAATTCCTCAAGGGCCCCTCATTAGATATGAGTTTTTATACAAATGGGACCAATCTGTTTATATACTCTATCAATGAAAAAAAGAATTTTGAAAATCGTCTTTAAATGACGGAGTAGGTACTGAGGTCACAAAACCTAAAAAAAAGTACAACCGATTTGATAACCTCCTCCTTTTTTAGAAGTCGGTTGAAATAATTTGATTTCATTCAATGATTTTTAACCAGCTGCTCCCCGTGGTTTAACCCGCGTAAACCAGGAGTAGTTAAAAGTAGCCTTAGCCTATGTGTTAATCCAGGATATAAGCTACTTACATACTAAATTTCATCCAAATCTGTTCAGCCGTTTGAGCGTGAAGAAGTAACAAACATACAAACACACACTCTCACACTCACACTCAGAAACTTTTGCCTTTATAATATTAATGTGAAAACTTCTAAATCGCATGCAAAAGTAGACGCATTATTTTTTTTGTGGGTTGATTTGATTATAATGAGCCAACCCGCAGACATAAAATAACTATTGTACTAATTTAAGACTACTACTTTTTTAAAATGGGTCAAATGTAATTATTTGCTACCATTATAAAACAAACCTTCGCTCGCATAAGAAATATAAATGATTATTCTGCAACTCTACGTCTCAATTCTTACTGTGTTCTGAGCATTGAAATGTCATACCAAGAACTACGTCTAGTTCCAAAATAGAGTAAAGACGAAATTGTGAACAAAACGTTTGTAACCTTATTTTCTAGGCCTTAAGTTTCATTTTAGAAAAAATATTTTTGTACTTATTATAAAAATGGCTTTTATTTTTAAGTCACATTTCAAATTTATTCCTTTTACTTTTCTCCGACGACAGAAGGACTTAGGCATAAATATTTTGCAATTGTAATTAAACTTTATGCTTGAGTGTCAAGGTTTATAATGAACTGAACTTGATAATATTATAAAACATTTTTCTATATTCGTAGTAAGAAATGCAATTGTTTTGGCGTGTCTAAACGTGGACACTTTTGCGAGGTATTTTTGTTCCTGATCTTGTATCTAGTGCTATTAGTGATCGAAGGTTACAATGGTTGCAATTTTAGGTATATGTAATCTTGGTATATTTAAATTATAGAGTAGATAAATTAAAAAAAATATGTTTTGAAACTGTCAAACCTATGCAAAAATGAATAAGCTAGATTAAATAAGTCTGGTTACTGACATACTTAATAAACTTTTGTTCTGGGTTCTCTTGGTGTCCACGTTTAATTTTAGAATAATTTTCTATGATGCAATCAGTTTGATACTTTTGATAAAAAAAGAAAGAAAAAAAAATGCAAAGAATTTATTTTGACACGCGCAGGACAAAATTTAATAACCTAAAAATGTGTAAAATGTGCGCGTATGTGTGTGTGTGTGTGTGTGTGTAATATTGTTTAACTGTCATACCTTTATGGTACTACCACAGTGTAAATATTAATACAGTTGGACGACGCCTTTGATCTCTGGAAAAATGCCGACAACGCCTACACGCGTTAGCCTGAACAATACCTCCCGCACTACGAACATCGTTTTGTTCGCAGTGCGGGAGCGGCTTTCCCGTGTCGCCCCTCGCACACTGCACGATTGCCCTGTCTAGACGGCTTCGTCGGACGACTGTATGTTTTTAGACTGTGGTATTACTCTGGATTCTCAGCATTTTATTTTCTGAATAATTTTATAAGTCACAATAAATTTAGTGTCATACCTGACTAAATATCCTTTAAATTATTTCCCTCAACTTATCTGTTTCATCTGTGCCTAAATACACAAACCCACCAATAAATATCCTGAACAATCCCATGCTCGTACATTTAACACATTAAGACGATGTTCATGACACACAAGGTTGTAACCAAATCGACCGGCGCACTAACGTCTAAAATGGCCTATAAATTTTCCTGACGCGAAGGGTGAACTTAGGTCTGTACATCATGATCGTTTCTCTGATAAAGTTAGTCATATTAAATGGTGGGAAAAGTTGTTTGCTAGGTAAGACGTAATTATTTAAAAGTAAATTGTTTAAAAAAAAAAAACATTTAAAACAACTATCGTTTTGAAAGTCTAGGCTTTGGTTGTTGATGGTTTTGTTACTAACGACTTTCTACCAGAAACCCTAGTTACTTTACACTTAAAATTTTGTTTTTGTATAGCATCGTCATGTAATTTGTCAATCTATTCGTCACATTATTTCTAATAAAGTAGAATGTTCCAAATCAGTCCAGCCGCAATGGAGTAATCTGGGAACATGTATAAAAAAAAGGTTCCGTGAAATGGGAACTTCCTCCTTATTTTGAAATAGGTTAAGGGAAGACCGTGAATGTAATGTTACTAGCTTACTTGTCGCTCTCATCAAGGTAGGTCGTTGATGGTTATACAATATAATTTGGGTCTTTTTAGGGTAAACTAAAAAAAACCCAAATTATCTATATAATTATATAAAAGAAAGTCGCGTTAGTTACACCACTTATAACTCAAGAACGGCTGGATCAATTTGAATGATTTTGGTCTTTTTGAATTTGTCTTTGTCCGGAATAGCATAATAATTAATAGAAGACATGAAAAGTCCTCGAAAAAATAAATATTAAGAATATTCGTTGTCTCAAACATTTTTCAAACGCAGCGCCATCTTGGATGACATGACAGGAGTCAAACTTCCCAGTTTATTAGGTATCAGGTGACAATTTGACATTGACAAGTCTTAAGCTAAACCTAAGAAGGCAAGGTTGTCAATTTATACGTACCTACGTTCTGAAATTTATTTTGTTACTAAACTTAGGTAAAACCTGTAGCATAAAAAAGTCTTATATTTCAGAAATCAATTTTCGTAATTAACAATGACGACAGAGACAAACTTTAATAGTTCTTTGCAAATAGAACTTATTCTACTGTTAAGACTTTAATTAAAGTAGACCGGGAAAACTATACCTAAGTATAAATTGTATGTAACATAGAGGCAATAGTTCAGATTAAAATTATGAATTTAGTATTTTTTAAATCAATGCATTTTAGTAAGGTAGTTAGGTTAGGTAGTTAGGTTAGCTATAGGATAGGTATGGTCAGTTAGGTTAGGTTATATATACATGTAATTTTAATTCTATCTAACACAAAATGTTTAAATAAGATCACAGTAGAGACTTGCTACATAAAAAGTAGTCGTAGTTATTATTGGTTTGGATTTATTCTTTGTCGTCTTATTAAACGTATGTATTAGATATACATACGTTTAATAAGACGACATGTAAAAAAAAAATGATAAGAGCAATAAATTGACTCTAAGGCACAACAAAGTTTGCCGGGGCAGCTAGTATTCTTTATTTGCAACTGATATAGGATTATATTTTTCCAGTCACGTAAAAACAAATGCCATTATTGTTTACACATTTACAAGATACACTTTACGAGACAGATTGTTACTATTGGGCTAAATTTTAATTTGATAAGTATCAAAGGATTAATTTCAAAATATTCCTAGAATACTGAAACTATTGTACAGACAAGTTAGACTGGGAGCGCAATTTAATTGTCTGAATACCAATGAGAAACTATTTCTCTGTGTCTCAGAATGAACAAACGTTTGAATGTAATTTGACTCAAATGACATTGCTTCAAGGGGAATGGTATCGTCACTTCTCTACAATGCAAACACATTTAATCAACAGGCATGAATTTCATGAAAACTGTACATGATAATGCGCGATGACTTTTTAAGAATATAAGTACTTAGTGCTATTCTGCAAAAACCACCCGGTAACTATGTAGGTGAAGTGAAGGTGAATTTATTAAGCCTTCTTCACTATAGAAGTGCAAGCAATTTGGTTTGAAAGAAAACTTCGTTGTTTATTATGATAGTTGGTGCTTCTGTCGTCAAAATGTATTGAAAAAACTATTTCATTGAATTAACTTCTGTGAAGCATGAGGACTTGGGTTCGATTCCCGAGTCGGGTAAAGTTTTATTGAGTTGAGTCTGTATTTATGCCTGGCTGATGGTAATAGGTTCGTCCCTATGACATGGAACTTAAACATAACTGTTTAAATATAGATATGTAGCTATTTTATATGAAAGTAGTATGAAAGAATCGAAGCGTATGGCGCTCAGTAGTTCCTGCCTGCCCCCATGGGAAAAAGGCGTGAGTTTATATATGTATGTATGTACTTCATAGGCGTGATATTTCATTATGTTGATGTATTTAGAAAACAAACTGCTAGTAAAACTACAGTCTTGCACCCATCTCTAACAAAACATCAAACAAGGTGGCAAAGCAAAGAAACATCTAGTTCTATTTATCAACGATTGAAAAAGAGAACGATATACAAACCGGATTTAATCACGCCACGTGAAAGGATTCCATCTATCCAAAAAGACATAAAGATACTTGAACACGCTTGAAAACACAGGTACGGTCTGCATTGCAAGTCGATACTAATAAAAGAAAACAATAACTTCGATCGTTGCAAAATAAGAAGATGTATTGGCTTGCAGCATATTATAGCTAGCGTTTACTAGCCCTATTTTTAAATGTTGCAGCTAATGCTAGGGGCCTTTTTGGTCTCGCATAGGTCTTTTTATTATTTTTTTACATTTGTCTTTAATTTTTATTGTTGGTGCTTTAGTTTTATGTTAGATTAGATTAGATTTTCTTCTACAATCTTCTTTCTCTCTCTTTTTCCTAGAAGGACATAGTTACATAGGCCTGACCTGGGTGAGATACTTTAAAAACGTCAGGTGCGTAGTACAAGAAACCGGCGTGTGTTTACAACATTTGTGAATGTAAACGAAGCAAAAGAATGTGGTTAAATGTAAATATTCCACAACTAAATAAATATTCCACAACTGAATAAATATTCCACATCTTTTTCACACAACGCCATTTTAGTCCCAAGTTAAGCTTGAGAGCTTGTGTTATGGGTACTAAACAGCTGATAAACATACTTATATATTTCTAAATACATACATATTATAGATAAATTACACCCAGACTCAGAACAAATGATCGTGCTCATCACACAAACATTTGTCCTGGGTGGGAATCGAACCCACGACCTCCGGCATAGCAGTCAGGGTCACTACCTACTAGACCAACAGGCCAATCGTCTTGAGCAAGCGTCATCAATGCTCGAGCCGCCGTCTCTGTATGAGAAGAGGCCTTTGCCCTGCAGTGGGACAGTAACGGGGTGGAATTATTTATTATTTATTTTTATCTATCAAACCGGACGCAGTTGAAGACCAATGTTTTGCACGGAGTGACTGTCTATCTGACCTCCACGACCCATCTACTGGGTAGCACGATGCCCTATGGTTAGAGGTCAGTCAGATTGTTGGGGTCTTTTTCTAACTACTCGTTAATTAAATACGTATAAATAAATGATGGACATGTTAATAAATAAATTTTCTGATATTTTCTTCTGCTTTTGGTGTATCGAGTCTTTGAAGCTCATCTAGTTCAAATTATTCTTTCATGAATGTGGAGCGTGTGAATTTAATTCAAAGCAAAGTGGAATGTCTGAATAGTTTGAATGTATCTGAGAAGTTTGTGTGAACGTGAGGCAGCAAAGAGATTTCTGCGAATCCGATTTGTTTATTTTTATGTAACGTGTACCAAAATAGAAGAAGAATGTGGTGGTTAAAAATGTTGTTGTGATAAGTTGATAGTTATTGAAAGTATATCGTCGTAAGACAGTCTAAACGTTAGTTGACTTAAAATACTTAACCAGCGGCAAATCGTAAATTTAATTTTATACGAGTAGGGCCAAATTCTTGTTCAAATAAGTGACTACATCAGACTTACGGCTTTATTAAAGCGAGAATATACCTACGAGTATACAAGTTCCTTGATAGAATATCATTCCTAAAGAAACCTCTAATCTTCCATTATTTATACTTAATGTGCTAATCACGTCTTATAGAACAAAATTGATACCTAATTTGTTTATTGAGAGGACACCGGTATCCGCGCTGTCATTATGTTGATATTGTGTCTTTAATTGACACGATTGAAAAGTTAATACGATAACGTTTTTAACACTTAACTAAGTAGGTACTACACTATCTTCCGTCTGACTGCGCTACGTAAAAGAGGGCAATGTGTTTACACTATGTTTCGATATTCCATTCGGTACTCTAGAGTCCAAATAAATGGGCCGATTTTAATTATTCTACAAATATTCGAGTGTTTAAAAAATAAAAAATAAATAAATAAATATTCCACAGCTTTCCACACTACGCCATTTAGTCCCAAGTTAAGCTTGAGAGCTTGTGTTATGGGTACTAAACAGCTGATAAACATACTTGTATATTTCTAAATACATACATATTATAGATAAATTACACCCAGACACAGAACAAATGATCGTGCTCATCACACAAACATTTGTCCTGAGTGGGAATCGAACCCACGACCTCCGGCATAGCAGTCAGGGTCACTAACTACTAAACCAACAGGCCAGTCAAAGTAGTAGTAGTAGTTAGTAGTTTTATCCTTATACATTTTAAGTTCAATTCTTTATACAGCTTAATTAAAATACGTAATCATTTTGTTCGCTGGGTAAAGGTGGTGGACACTGTAATCCACACCGTTCATGTTTGCGGTTTTAACTGTCGTGGCAGCAACAGATACTCAACATATATTATTTTCATCGTATTAATATGTTTATCCAGTACCGTTATTACATCACGCCTGTATTCTCAAAAAGGTTAGGTTGAGGTGTGGTACAGACGCCAGCACATTAACCTACCCTAATATGACTGGCCTGTTGGTCTAGTAGTTAGTGACCCTGACTGCTATGCCGTAGGTCGTGGGTTCGATTCCCACCCAGGACAAATGTTTGTGTGATGAGCACGATCATTTGTTCTGTGTCTGGGTGTAATTTATCTATAATATGTATGTATTTAGAAATATATAAGTATGTTTATCAGCTGTTTAGTACCCATAACACAAGCTCTTAGCTTAGCTTGGGACTAGATGGCGTTGTGTGAAAATGTTGTGGAATATTTATTTATTTATTATTTATTTATTTAATACGTCAAATTTCTTTAATAGGTTTTCAACTTTATTTTAAACACAATAAGGTTCATGTTCAATTGGTAAAATTTGTCAGTTTGGGGTAGGTTGATGTGCTGGCGTCTGTACATCAACATTTCGCCAGTTAGGTTAAGGTTTTAAAAGCGTTTTTCCCATTGGAAGCGAGTATTTTGGCATCGAACGGACACAAATCACGACTCCGGGTAGGTACAGATTCCTCCTACTCAGCAGAAGCGCTAACACCCATCTATGAATTATAGAGCAATTCCATAGACAGCCTCTTACATTTCTACCAATTAATAATTGTGGATATTTTTAAAATAGTTTCTATGAGTTTCTTTCGGTGTTTCTTCTCAGAGTAGGTACCTAGTCCGATAGTGCCACACCGACTTTACCTTCTAGTTAATAAAAGACATATAAGAACTTATTTACCGAAATTAATATCACTTAACGGCTTTGATGATTTTGGCACTAAAATGTTATTATTGCTGACTCTGAAATAGTAAAATTTACAATGTAACAATACTGCAGGAATTCAATTTAGCTACATTTATTGTTCTAAACAACGAACTATTTGTACTAGAGACATACATTTTAAAGCGCACTTGGGACTTCTATTAACCTACTAAACCAACATTTGTACATATTTTGGCAACAAATTTACTTCCTTATAGTAGGACTCGTAACTTATGGATGAACTTGGCCAACATTGTAAGAGGCGTTTTGCTTTCAATCTTAAATGAATGGAAGTGGATGACCTTTCTTATTCCCCCTTGACCCCAATTCTTGTTACCTAGAAAATGGCAACTGCAGTAAACAATTGCCATTGAATCCCCGTTTTTGCTAGCAATGCCATCCTTGTAACTACGGAATAGAAATTAAGGTCGATTGATGAGACTTTTAAAATGATTTGTTAATTTTTCTTATCTTATTTCAAATAGACTATAGTTGACTACGCAACCGTATGCAAATGTTTTAAAATTACGGATTTGTCATCGTAGAAAGAAAAGTAAGAATAGCTAACATTTCATTTGAAATGCTCACATTTCTTATTGCTTCAAGCTTTGTTAATCTATATCAATAAAAAACGTGCGACTGCAGCGCTACAAAGAAACAAAGATATTGAGCATTTCGAAATCTTACATTTACACTCTTCGATCCTCAAACATAGACTTAATATTGGCAAGATATTCCGCCCCATTGCTGCTGTCTGTGGCTAGTCGGCTAATAAAGAAGCTGCTTGCATTCGCTTTATCGGCCCTCTGAGATCAAACGCCTCGAATCGAGAACGGTTGGTAGCTACCAGGCGTTCTCACGACTCGTCCGCCATTTGACGTCGCGTTTCTCACTTATGTACTGCTTGTAATATCTGCGGTTCGATTTATGTCAGTAAATTCTTTATTTTTGTTGATGTGTTAGGAACTTTTGATTTTCTCGTAGTTGAGGTGATGGACGCTAAACAGTTATTAACTTATTCATTTGTTGTGTTAAATGTGGTCTATTTTTTACAAAATATGTGTTTATTTATTTATTTAATACTTCAAGCACACATATGTACATAGGCGGACTAAATACCTTAGGCATTCTCTACCAGTCAACCTTTAGGACCACGCAGAGACAAACAGCGTTTGTCAAGAAAACAATAACAGTGTTTGTTAAGAAAGGCTAGATCTTTTCTTCTTAAATAAATTTATTTATTTAATTATTTAAAAAAAACATACCTACAACTATCATTACAGGAACCCAATTCGATAGTGTAGTGACATACTTACATCTAATCTATACTAATATATAAAGAGGAAATGTTTGATTGTTTGTTTGCATTGAATAGGCTCCGAAACTACTGGACCGATTTGGAAAATTCTTTCACTGTTGGGAATCCAAACTATCCCCGGGTGACACAGGCTACCCTTTATCCCTGTATTCCCACAGAAACGGGAACAACGCGGGTAAAACCGCGCAATTTAAATTTGGAGCTCCTCAAAATATTCTTTCTTCTGTATTGTTTATTGAGTCGTTAAGCTCACGTTTTCGTGCAATAAATAGAGTTTGGAGTATTCTGAGTACTCTAATAAAATATATTTTATTTAACGTGTAAAAGTGTTAATAAAAATAAGTATAAAAAACATCGCTATGCAACTTACTACTTTTCAGTTACTAATTATTAATTTTATGAGGGTGGGAGTTTAACACACATATCGCCTAGAATTATGAACGACGATACAATTTTTATTTCGTACACCGCACGTTAGTCTCATGAGATAAGAATATATCACACAGGCATGGATAAATTATGATTCTCCATCAAATCCTCTGAGGGGCCCCAACCGAGCTCCTTGGAAACGGTACGTACGAATGAAAACGGAAGTAAATTTAGAAAAGGCAATTGCTTCCTTTTGGTATTTTATCTTTTAACCTATTCGGCGAATTGGCTCCGAGAAATACGGAACAAGGTTGCTCAAGAATTTATTTCGAAGAGTTAAAATGGAAAAAATGTGGTTTTTAATGTTAAATTAAAAAGCAATTTTTATTTAATGAGTGTTTGACTGATATTCATCATTTATCAATATACAGCGCTGCGATATTTATATTTTTAAATGTCGCACAGAAAGCAAGCAATAGTAATATATTTTCAGTATAAATACATAAATATGTAGGTACACTATAGTTATTATTAGTTATAATAAATAAATACACAAATATGTTCAGTATTAATACATAAATATGTACACTATAGATTAGGTATAGATAAAATAATACCGACTGCATTCTCTTCTGACCTTTACATTAAACTCTTTAATAACCACCTCAAATTATTCCTGGGTACGTTTATTATTGGTAGGTAGAATAACTAACAAAACTTTCAACATTCCCCCAATCCCAATCGCTTACCACAACCCAAGAACGGCCCTTTCACCGTTGAAAAACAGCATTATGTGAAAAAGAGTTCCGTAAACCGACTAGCAAGAACTGAAACATGTAGTTTTAGTGCCTACCTGCGTGGTAATGGCTTGGTTACGACGGTAACGAGTCCTGTTGAACTAAACTGTTACCTTTAGACGACCTACGAGGCACCTCAACGTTTGTTGTTTTTGTCAAACGACCGTTTTGTGGCATTAGTACGAGGTTTTGCTGTTTATAATACTGTTTGCTGGGTGAAGATTTGTCTTGAGTCTGTGTTGTGTCTAGTTTTTGTCATATATGCGAGGTAACATTTAAGTTTTAGTCTGGTTATTTGGATAAAATCTTGTAGATTATACTTAGTAACAACTTCGAATTTCGGTCGTGATTCTGGCGCTTTTTCAAACTCAAATCATTTTCGTCAATTAACCCAATATAAGGCACCGTTGAACGTCAAAGTCAGAAGTAAAATAAAGTATGAACAAAATTCTACTGAGTTGCTTCTTTCAAACTTAAACCAAGCTCATCTTATAGCTGTAGTTTATATTCTTATGGTCATTAAAGTCAAACCATTTCAACGAGGCTCTTTTAGGCACTTTTAAACGTCAAAAATTAAATTAAATATAAAAATGATTCTGTTTACCCCTTAAAAACGTGGAGAAGATTGGGCAAGACACTCCATCTCCAATATGCAACCACTTATAAGCCATAAGTCTATATATAAACTTGCATAGGGTTCGTCGTGGAACTAAAATTGCAATTACACAAGAACTGCGCTTGACAAAAAAACAATTAAAATTAAATTAAATATTCCACAACTTTTTCACACAACGCAATTTTAGTCCCAAGTTAAGCTTGAGAGCTTGTGTTATGGGTACTAAACAGCTGATAAACATACTTATATATTTCTAAATATATACATATTATAGACAATTTACACCCAGATACAGAACAAATGATCGTGCTCATCACACAAACATTTGTCCTGGGTGGGAATCGAACCCACGACCTCCGGCATAGCAGTCAGGGTCACTAACTACTAGACCAACAGGCCAGTCAATATCTTTCACAAACAACTCTAGCATTGAGAACACCTCCATTTAGGTACTGCTCCTTCTCACGACTCGGCTCACACGTGCTAAAACACAACAAAGTGCGACATAATTTACCGGCAACAGTTCACAGGTCGTGCGGCTATAAGGGTGGCAACATACTGGAAACACGCACGATTTACGGTAGTAGTATTATCGATATAACTCGGTACCGTGGTAGCGGTAAATTCTCGGGAACAGTGCGTTTGGGCAACACTGTGGTGCAACAGAATTGGGTGGTAGGAATTAAACGTTGTTTATAGTGTATTTATGCCTTGATGTAGGTGGTTAGTGTCTCGTCTCTCATGGAGGCAGTTGTGGCCGGGTTTAAATACTCAAAAATACCAATATATCACTTTCAAGGCATATATGAGGAGCTTGTGGCTAAATTATAACAGCCGCATGGGTCGATCGAAGGTTAAGCTACGCTTGACGAGGTCGGTCCGTGGATGGGTGACCATTTACTACATACCAAGACTCCTCCGTGCCTCGGAAAGCACGTTAAGCCGTTGGTCCCGGCTGTCATTTGTAGATCTTTGACAGTCGTTACTTGTAGTCAGAAGCCCGAAAGTCTGACAACCAGTTTAACCAAGGGGTATCATGTTACCCAGTTACTGGGTTGTGGAGGTCAGACAGGCAGTCGCTCCATGTAAAACACTGGTATTCAGCTGCATCCGGTTAAACTGGAAGCCGACCCCAACATAGTTGGGAAAAGGCTAGGCAGATGATGATATGAGTTAACTTTAACATTAATAACATGGGTATGTGAGGGAACGTGGGTTCAATTTAAGCATATAGCATTTTGCATACTTAAGCACCGGCCCCACATATTATTATAGTATTTTGAAAGCTTTCAAGCATTCTTATGTTTTAAATATACTATTATACATATAATAGTATATTTAAAACATAAGAATAAGAGAGGGTTAAACGCTAAATAAGCGGCATTTAGTGTTTAACGTTCTTGGACTTTATATAAACCATTCATCATCAACTACTTTGCCTTTTCTTATCTATGTTGTGGTCGGCTCCCAGTCGGATGTTGCATGCTACTGAATACATGTGCCTGACCTCCATTTGACCTCCACAACCCAGTAACTGTACTGCATCTTTTATAAAACGCGTCATTTGTAATTCGTATAAACTAAGTAGGTACCTACTCGTGAGTTTGATATAATACTAAAGATTCAATTAGTATTCACTAAGGTATTCTTTATTATCCAAACAAAAATAAAGACCAAACAACTGTTGTTAAAGTTAAGTTATTCAAGTGAATGGCACAGCTTAACTCCGCGACGGTACACATTAAACTTAAGCTTTCTACTTGACTCGAGTGTAGAGTACTCGTACAATACATAATCTTAAACTAGTGTTCAAGATGAGAGCGGCATTATGACGGGGATAAGACACGTTGGATCAGTTACTTATGTAGTAAACATGTAAGGCATGTCTGAGAGATATTTCCCGACGGCATTTGAAGCGAAGTCAGAAGTCCATAAGCGATATAAAAACTACACCAGGATAGTCACTAGCCAAACGACATAAAGAAAGAAAGAAAGAAGTAATTTGATGAGACTTTCTGGTCCAAGGTATTAACATTAGATTCTATTTAGTGTGGAGTTTTTGGCCTATTCCTGTCCATATAAAACTAGCATGTGGAACACAAAGATAAAACTATGTCAAATGATTTTCGTATTTTATTTACCTGTAAGTCTAACGGTCAAAAGTGCCTTTTCCAATAGACTAGTTGAAATTAGTAATTTGACTATAAACGTCTTGATGAACAAAACTAACTAAAGGTACGACTAACAGTTGAATCTGTAAAATATTTTTGCGTCTTAAGGCCGAATTCTTGAGAAACGCTATAAGCTTTTTAATACTACACTACAGCACTTGGGAGCGGGTGTCATTAATAAGTTAATAAATCAGTTTATTTTGTGTAAAAATCTTTACATATCTCACTGCATTTGATGTAGGTACAAAATAAATAACCTATCGTATTAATGCAAAGAAGAATAAGACAGTGAAGGCCATGAAAAGTGTTTTCCTTTGGCCAAAAGGTAAAGAAAGAAAACTTATCCTTCTTTTACACAGGTAGAAAATAAATTGTTCGTTTTGAATACCTAAGTGGCATCCCCACGGGCGATCTCGATTCCGTCATTTGTTTCTTAGTAAACTCCGAAATAAAACAAAAGACGAAATGAAATAGCAACATGAACCAATAGCATTGACATCTACTCTAACATTTTCTGTCAACCAATTCCGTACAAGGCTTATAAACTGTTTGGATGTTGTATCGTACAGACGCCAGCATATCAAGTTACCCCAATGTGTAAAATTTTACCAATAGAATTTGAACCTTATTCTGTTTATCATAAAGTTGAAAAATGATCAAAGAAATTTGACACATTGAGCTAAGTTGATGTCCTGGCGTCTGTACATTCGCCTGCTTCCAGAGGAAATTGTGTCACAGACCACTCAATAAATAAATAACTGAATTAATAATTCGCAACTTTTACACAAAGCCATCTAGCCCCAAATTCAGCAGAGCTTGTGTTATGAGTTATATTCAACTGATAAACATACTTATATATTTCTAAAAACGTACATATTGTACTTAAAATTACACTCAGACACAGAACAAATGATTGTGCTCACCACACAAAAAACTGTCTTGGGTAGTAATAGACCAAATGCCAGCCAATGTTTCATTCATTATTTTTCGGTCTGCCACTGACTTTTTATATTTTATATTGGCCATTGTTACATTTGTTTCTATATAAATATAAATCTAAATTAATATTATAAAGCTGAAAAGTTTGCTTGCTTTAACGCGACTTCTGGCCCGATTTGAAAAATTCTTTCACCGTTTGGATGCTACACTATCCCCGGGTGACATAGGTTACTTTTATCTCTCTATTCCCACGGGAACGGGAACTACGCGGGTAAACCGGTGTGACGTTTGCTAGTAAGTGATATAATTGTTTGTAACACTGTAATTGTGCTCATCGCAAATAATACTTTAAGTTTATTCAATTTTGTAATTTATATTAAGCTAATGATATTTAATGTTTCAAAAAAAAATCTTACTAATAAAATAAATAA
Source organism: Euplexia lucipara (assembly GCA_921972225.1). Lineage (NCBI taxonomy): Eukaryota > Metazoa > Arthropoda > Insecta > Lepidoptera > Noctuidae > Euplexia > Euplexia lucipara. The sequence continues at coordinate 7,267,479 of OV179144.1, read as the reverse complement.
AATATGGTCGATAAAAGAAGGTCTGTGGACTCAGTGTGTCTTGGTTGAACGTGGATAAGCGAAACTTGTGGGAGATCTTGTAGTTAGTCGTTCACTGCTATTCATTATACTGGCCGGAAAGAATGATGATGATATAAAAAATATAATGTCAAAGAACCAATAGTTATTTATGTCTGCTATATTTTACGACTTTCAGTTTGGTATTTCTAGTTTAATATCTAGATTCAATTCCAGGGAATCTGGCGTACTTCCTTTTATGGGTCGATACTTAAAGGTATTACAAGCCATAAAAAAATATTTGTAGATTTTGTTTGTAGATGTGATGAACAATTTCCTATGTAATATTTTTTTGTTGATACAATATACCTAGTGTTGTGGGAAGTTTTCTTTTACCTTTTTTTAGTATACATTGTAATGATGAAATTACAAACATACTTAAACTTAAATTGCTATCAAATCACATTTTTTGCTAGCGTAGTGTTCCTTTAATGTAGGCAATTGGCTAAAAAACATATTTATTGAACTAAAGCCTACACAAACTAGGATTTATAAAAGAAATCGTACATAGGCAGGAGGCTTTGACCAGAGCACCCACATATTGAAACCGTAATCTATAAACTAGGTGTCCCTGTAACTTAAAGATCAGTAGTATGATGAATCGCTTGATGCCTTTACAAGCAACCGACCATACATATTTATAAATTGTTACAATATATGTGCGTTTATTTTATTCTATATAACTAATTTAAACATTGATCTCTTTGTATGCTTACATGTTCTATAACTATGGTGTACGTGTGAAGTACTATAAGTATAAGTTGGTCAATTGAATAAATAAATAAACATTCTGTGTCCCAAATAATCATTATGTTTTCTTAATTTTCTCTCTTTTCACTAGAGTGTGGAGCGAGACACACTCTAAAAATATTTTTGCAATTGAACCAAACATCTATCACAAAAATGTGGCCACCATAAATATTTCAACACTAGCAGACGTCATGTGGTTTCACCCGCATATTTACCGTTCCCGTGGTAATACAGGGATTAAAAGTAGCCTATATCACCCGTGGATAGTGTACTCAATACTTTATTGCATTCCATAATTATGTACATATAATAGTTGGTATGTTAAAAACATCGAATCAATTATGAATCATGTCGGGCACAGCAAAGGTATTTTATAATAGGAGAGAGGATGAAGGCGCTTTTTTTAAACATGTTGTGTGGTGTAGCGTCCCAACGGTGAAAGAATTGTTCAAATCAGTTTCGAAGCCCATTCAGAGCAAACAAACAAACAAATATTTCCTCTTTATTTATTTTCCAAAACCAGAATACCACATAACCAGACGCACTGCAGGATATCATCCATTCCTTGTAGATGTTCCACACATTTACACGAAGCGTTTTGGCTGTTCCTTCATTATGCACACAGCCAAGGAGTGGGATTCCCTGCCTGCATCGGTGTTTCCGAGTTCATATGACCCCAATCAGTTTAAGTCGCGAGTTAATAGGCTTCTTTTGGGTAAGCTCGTTCCATCGTCGACCTCATCTCTGACAAGATTGAGGTCAAGAGTAGACCCATTGTAGATATAAAAAAAATAGTATAGATATGTTAAACTTCCTACTCCGTGTGTCCGCACGATGCCAGATTTCCTCCGTTGGTACCACGTACGTTCATGAGTGAGCTCGGCTTTCCTATCACGTTTCTTCTTTATTACATACGCTATCTACAATTTGCTTTGTAAAATATTTTCGTGATGGATTTTAACTATTACTGGATATGAATAGCGGTCTGGTTTCTTTTCAATTGTGGGTTTAGGGTCTTTTATTGATGGGCTGTTTCTTCACGATAGATATTTATTTTTTGTTCTATTTTGTTATAATAATACAAGGCACAGGCAGGTACGGGTGTGGTGTTGGGAGTTGTTAGTATAGGAGATAGTAGAATGCTTCGTTGGTCGTGTACTGCAGAACATGATGACTTCCATTTTCAAGAGTAACCTGGAGTCTCGATTTGTGACCTATTGATAGTAATTTATAGTCTATAACTGCTTGAACTCTTCGTTCTTTCCTCTTCTTCATTATTTCGCGGACATTGGTGCGGGTTACACGTTCGCTTAGTTTTTTATTCAACATGTCTCTAATTGAAATGTGTAACTGTTAAATGTCTTAATAAAGTAAAATAAATTAAAAGAAATACAGGCGTGCGATTCAATGTAGATTTTTTTAAATACTTATGGGCTGCCGTTTTCCATACTTCTTTCTACGGGTAAAAACTGTGGATATTCATTCTTTTTCTACTATTCCTAAGTAGGTACAGCACAACAATCTTAAATTCACCTTCAAGTTCTTCTACACCACTCACAGTGTGAACAACAAAGCAATTGATGCGGCCGTAAAATACGAAACGGCACGTCGCGTCCATTCACGAGACATTTGGCACGACATACCGTCGTTTCACTCAAGGCCGTATAACTCACATACCTCCTTACACATGACGGATAGGGAAAAAGTATAAATGACTACAAAAAATATGCCACACAAACCTCTTTAAGCCTGCCGTACACGGAGAGGTCAAAATTAAATTGGGTCGATTTGATCGGGTGCGTGCAGGGAAGTAGTTTCATTCATAGCAGTCTCATCTGTTTTATGGGATGACTAGCTGTGTAACGCAAGTTTTCCTGCTTTTAACGGCAGTAGCGTGATGTTAATTAGTCTATAACCTTCCCTAAGAATTGGGTTATGAGATGTAAAAAGATTTTTTCTCAATGCAACTTCTAGTCTTAGAGATCAGCGCGTTCAAAGAAAACCCACTTTAGCTTTACTACATTAATTCGTTTTTTTTCAATTAGAGAGATAGAGTTCACACATTAGGGATTTTAAAGACGAGGTGAACCTGTAAGTAAAGCTAAGGTACGTTACAGGCCGCAGTGCATCACATTTTAATTAGTTTCTCTCATTTCTATAGGACTGGCCGTAAATCAATGGTTTTCCGATTCCATGCATTCCATTAACAAATCGTTTTAGAGAGTGCAAACGTTTCTTCAATTATCTGTTCGGTAAACATATTTTTTACGCGTTCGAAAATCAAATCGCATAAAAATCGGGCTTTTGTAGCCAGCCTAAATGAGACGATTCAGAAGAAACAAATGAATACTTCGAAAAACTACCTCGCACTCCCTCCTCGTAGAAATGACAGATAGGGTAAAAATAAATGACTACAAAAAATATGGTACAGACGGTGAAAACGGTAGAAGCACTTCTCTTACACAAATTGTGAGGAATCCTTTTTATCGTACAGTGATTTGTTAGAAGTTCCCTCGATTTGAATTTCATTCCCGTCCCGCGATTTCGTCTCGTTAAATTGTAGATTTCAAGATTGTCCGAGGTCCTTTGCGGCGCTTTCTCAGCTCGGCTCTAATGTATCTTTAGAGCTTTTGTATTGAATTAACAGAAAGCTTCTAAGAGATTTTTTGAGATGTTCTCAGATTTGATTTGATATTCATGAGACGAAAACATTCACAGGATCTTTTCAGTTTCAATTTATTAGATGATACCTTCGTCAGTATTTTTTGAATAGGATTTTAACAAACAGTTAAGTAAAGATTTTTATTAGTTGTAGTTTGGGTTTTACAAAGCCACAACAAAAAAAAAATGTACCGGCAACTTCATTAATAAAATAAAGAGTTTGTCTGCCTTAACGCGTTATTCTCTAGAGTCTACTTGCCAGAGTCAAAAAAATGTATAGCTGTTGTCTATACTTTTATAATATTTGTACTAATTTACCTCATAATCTCCAGTCTGATAACAGAACTGATAACGGAATTTTAATAATAATTTTCCGATTAAAAAGCACACAATAGGGTTATGTTAGGTTTCTTTCACAGAAAGAAACTCGCTTAACCACTGAGCTAATCGAGTCGTCAATCTAAAAGATTCATTTGTTTACATGACAGTCTTGTTCCAGATTCTTAACAAAGAGGCACAAACTAGAACAATCTCAAACACCATTAATTTTCAAAGAAGATTGTAAGCTAGATAGTAGTCTGCGGAGCTAAATAAATTACACTTATATACGAAACTTATCTATCTCTATGAAAGCTATTTACAAAAGAAGTTTAGTGTAGTTATATGTGTAAAGTTTCACGACAGAATACATTTATTGTAATAGACATATTTTTGGTTAGCTTGGAGCAATGGGTCAAGCCTCGCCTCTTCATTATAAAATAAATAAATAAATTACAATGACGAACTTATTGTTGTCTATAGTTAACTCATCGTAACATCCGTATACGCTGAGTACGCAGCCATCAACCTACGTATTAAAATGCAAACTAGCAATAAGATCAATTTCATGTGATTCCACATTGTTGTTTGTAAAGTTAGTCATTAGATCAGCCTTCAGCTTAATACACTGTTTTTCTGTAATTAAATTAAGTAATTGTATTAAATAAAGTTTTTTTTAACTTAATTCCCGATCGCCGAAACATAACTGGCGCAGTCGGTAGGATCGCGACGCTCTAAGTTCGAATACAACTCTTCGGCATAAGAGTGACGGTTCTCAAATCGTTCCTTCGCGATCCGAAAAGAACCTTACGCGCGGTCGGGCAACTGTAAAGAAGCAGGAAGGTGTTTCTCCGGAGAATTGGAGAAAGCTGTTGGCAGAGACAAGACTCGACAGGGATGCAGTGGCTGCTTTGGTAAGTACTCTCGTAATACCAAGTGTCCTTGCTCTATTTCCTGCCTAACAATTTTTTTTTTTTTTGTATTTTATTTCTTGTTTATGTGTGTCTGTCTATAAGCTAAAATCGTGTTAGGCACCCACATATTAATAGCGTTAAGATATCTCGTGAAATTCCACGTGAAATTTTACACCTCTATTGTTCTGTTTGAGCGCCACTAGACAGGTAACTTACAGTAAAACAATGTCGCTCAGAGATTATGATGGCGACTATAAGCCATACAAACTTATTGCAGATTTGATGCCAAGATATGATGGTAATCCAAAATTGCTTAGATATTATATTAGAGAAGTAGAAAGTTTATTAACTTTAACTAGTGAAGCGGATCGTTCGCATCCCGCATTTATCTGTCTGATTAAGAGTAGACTAAGTGGCCCAGCTATCGATGCCATAGCATACGAAGAATATCTTAGTTCTTGGGAGTCAATTAAAAAGGCTTTGACTAGGCGTCTAGGGGAACCACGAAATGAGATACAAGTTATGCAGGAGCTCACACGGCTACGTAAGTCAAAGCACGAAGATGCGGAAACCTTCGGCAAACGACTCCGTGAATTATTAGACACTTTATACTCTGTAGGCGAACACGGGAACAAAACTTATTATGAAAAGATGGTTATTGAACAGTACGTAAACCAGTTAGATTTTCATGTGTCATTAGGTGTTAGAATTGCAAAACCAGAAACATTTGAAGAAGCAATTATTGCGGCTAGGCAAGAAGAGACTAGGCTTGCATATAATAGGTCCAACAATTTTAATAGTCCATCGACATCCCAAGCGAAACCAAAGGAGTTGCCTAGACAGCAGCCTAACTTAGTAAATCCAACAATGTTGCCTATATATAAGCCCCAACAGAATAACATGAATCCAGAACAACGTCAACAATGGATCCAGTCTATGTTACCCTGGAAAAACCGACCAGCATCAGGTAACTCCAGACCAGGTGGTTCAGGTAACTTTAGGAGTGCAAACTTTAAGAACCAACCTAACGTTCCAAAACAGCAGGCTAATCCTCCTCAAGTATCATCGGACGTCACTATGCGCACGGCAGGTAAACCAGAAAAACCACAGTTTGCATCGGGTCAGTTATTCTATATTCCGAGTCAAATGGAAGGTCAGGTGCAACCAATACCCATCGATAGTGAGTATTTCAACCAATTTTTAGACATGTGTAACGACGCTTCCGAGCCTAATGTAGGCGTAGACGACCAAGAGGTAAGCCAAGAACAGGGTTTTACATTAGACCTCGATCAAGACAGCCGGACCTAGTATCAATTAACCTACAAACTAAACAATTTTTACCTTATATCGAGTTGCCAGAATTCAACGGTAAGTTTTTAATAGATACTGGAGCCAGCCATTCTGTCATTGCATCTGCTGAAATTTTTGGTACTATTTTTGAATATTGTGTAGAGACGGAGCCATATCAAATAGTCACGGCACATAGTTCATCAGTTCATGATAAAGTAGTATACTTACCCTTACCCCCTGCATTTAATAGTGACATAACCCATAAATTCCTAATATTCGATTTTGATCCAAAGTACAAGGGTCTAATAGGATTCGATCTTTTGAGGAAACTGAAAAGCAATATTGATTTGAACAATAACGTGTTACGAACATCAACAGCACAAATACCTATTCACTTTAGCTCTCCACCACAGAAGATAAAAATCGATCCTAAGTGTGAAAAGATAGTTACCGTCAAAACTAACTACGTGGATGGTCAGTACTTACACGATGATTTTTATTGGTCAGATAACTTAAAATCACCGGCAGCTATAATTAATGTTATTAATGGTTCATTTAAAACTTCAGTTATTAATTTCAGTGATGAAAAGAAATATATTTCCGATAAGTGTTCAATGGAGTTAGAATCGTATAATGAAGCGGATAATATTCAGAGTCATAACATAAATACCGTACAAGTACAATCAAACATTGATCGCATATTAAATGAAAACTTAAAGAAAATTCGTACAGGGCATATGAATGAGGAAGAAAAGCGTGAAGTTACTAGGCTATGCTATCAGTATAGGGAGCTATTTTATTCGGAAGATATCCCACTCACCTTTACACACGCAGTCAAACACGAACTGAGACTAAGCGATGATACACCGATTTTTGTACGTAGTTACAGACAAGCCCCCCAACAACGTGATGAGATTCGTAAGCAAGTAGATAAGCTCTTACAACAAGGCATCGTTAGAGAAAGTATATCTCCTTGGTCATGTCCCGTGCATATTGTCCCCAAAAAACCTGACACAACAGGACAAGTCAAATGGAGACTTGTAATTGACTATAGGCGACTAAATGATCGGATAATCGAGGACAAGTACCCTTTACCCAATATTCATGATATCTTAGATAGATTAGGGCGTGCCCAGTATTTTACTACCCTGGACCTCGCCAGCGGTTACCACCAAGTTGAGATGCACCCCAGTGATATTGAAAAGACAGCGTTCACCACTGAACGAGGGCATTACGAGTTTTTAAGAATGCCCTTTGGCCTAAAAAATGCGCCAAGTACATTTCAACGTTTAATGGATCACATTTTAAGAGGGATAGATAACGTTTACACATACTTAGATGACGTAATAATTATATCAACATCTTTACAACAACACATGGAAAAATTAAAGCAGGTATTTGATCGGTTTAAAACGCATAATTTAAAAATACAATTAGATAAATCAGAGTTTTTACAGAAGCAAGTTAACTTCTTAGGACACGAACTTACAAATAATGGTCTGAAACCTAACAAGGACAAAATTAAGGCAGTACTAAATTTCCCTTTACCTAAGACCCAGAAGGACATAAAAGCTTTTCTAGGCCTAGTAGGCTACTATAGGAAATTTATAAAAGACTTCGCAAAGTTAACTAAACCAATGACCCTATGTCTAAAGAAAAATACTAAAGTTGTTCATTCCCCAGACTTTTTAGAGGCTTTTAATAAATGCAAGCAAATTATAACAAATGCCCCAATACTACAATATCCTAATTTTGATGAACCTTTTGTGCTCACCACCGACGCATCAGATGTAGCTTTAGGTGCGGTGTTGTCACAAGGAACTGTAGGTTCCGATAAACCGATAGCGTACGCCTCTCGGACACTATCAGACACCGAATCCCGATATTCTACTATAGAGAAGGAGTTACTAGCAATAGTATGGGCAATCAAGTACTTCCGCCCTTATCTTTATGGCAGAAAGTTCGTTATTTACACAGACCACAGACCCCTTACTTGGTTAATGTCACTAAAAGATCCTAACTCTAAATTAACAAGATGGCGTTTAAAGCTTGCAGAATACGATTATAAAGTAGTTTACAAAAAAGGTCGTCAAAACACTAACGCAGACGCTTTATCTCGGGTTAAAATATTTCACGGTAGTATGGATTCATTAGCAGTAAATTTAGATGATAATGAAGATGATGAAATAATTAACAGAATATTTGAAAACGCACGTAGAGTAGCTGAAAACGAGACGGAGGCAGCTGTGCCCCAAGATAACGACAATATTCAATCACTAAACCCTAGCGTTCCCCAATCTCACATAGGAACAGAATCAGATAGTATGAGCATAATGTCAGCAGAGCCTGACTTAGTTTCCACGCGGCATACACAACCAGACAACGATAATAAAGGCATACCTATAATATCGGACGCTATAGATAGACAGCTAAAACAATTTCACATCAGATCAACACCTGGTTCAACTTATAGAGTCGATAACAGATCCACTAATTCAAAAGTTGTCATTAAAGATGTATTTATTCCAGTTAATAATACAGAATCAGAGATAGTTAGATTTTTAAAGGAACATACAATCGCCGATCGTTTGTTTCATTGTTATTTTCATAGTGAAGAACTGTATCATGCTTTTGCCAGAGTCTATACTACGATATTTAACGAGCGTGGCCCAAAATTAATTAAATGCACTACGCGTGTGACCTTAGTAGAGAACAAAACTGAGCAACAAGAGTTAATTAAGAAATATCATGAAGGAAAGACAGTACATCGCGGTATTCAGGAGACGTATAAGCAGTTGCATAGAAATTATCACTGGCCTAACATGCTACTTACCATTCAGAGATTTGTTAATCAGTGTGAGATTTGTTTGCAGTCTAAATATGAGCGCAATCCTCTAAGACCACCTCTAGCTATTACTAATACACCGCGCAAACCAATGGAACACATATTTATGGACCTTTATTCAACAGGCGGAGTAACATTCCTTACAGTCATCGATAACTTCTCTAAATACGCTCGGGCAGTCCCTTTAAGTGCGTGTAGTAGTGTGCACGTAGCGGAAGCATTGCTAGACGTTTTCTCGGTATTAGGTTTACCTAGCAAAATAACCACGGACTCAGATACTAAGTTCGATAATGACGTCATAAAAGATATCTGTGCCTTACATGATATTCATATACACTTCACGACACCATATAATCCTAACTCTAATTCACCCGTTGAACGCTTACACTCTACATTAGCTGAAATAATTAGGATACAACGAATGACCAATAAAGATGATCCTATGCAGCTCATCATGAAATATTCTATTATTGCATATAATAACTCTATTCATTCGGCAACAGATTATACACCTCATGAGCTATTATTCGGACACACAGCATCTAGGAATCCGTTAGAACTATACTATCCCAAAGAATTCTATCAGGATTATGTTCTTAAGCATCGCGCTAACGCCGAAGCAGTCCAAGAATGTATCGCAGCACTTACATCTAAAAATAAGGAGCAGGTTATTTCTAAACGAAATCAATTGGCAGAAGAAATCAAGTTCAAGGTAGGTGAGACCGTTTATAAACAGGTAGCAAAATCAGCACGCAGTGATAAAACTAAGCCGGTATTCAAAGGACCCTACAAGATCATCCATCTTCATCCCAATAACGTGGCTGAAATTATAGGTAACCACCCAAACTCTAAATCCATTAGAGTTCACTTTAAACTACTACGGAGGCCTCATCTTGTTGCAGGACCCTCATCTCAGGAGCCATCGCGCTCTACGCAACAGGAACCGTAACTATTGACCCCGTTAACAATGAAAATGGCATCCTTCTCCTCAAACAGGGACAGCTCCTTAAACAGGATAATTACTTTAGTCTCGCTTGCGTTTACAACATAACAAACCTTCATTTTACGTCTATTCAACTTATGTCGTTATATGCAAGTACTAAAGCAGCCGAGAGTTCATTATCAGAAGACTTACATAAAACTTATAGAAACCAAATAGAGTATAGCTTAGATCAAATAGGCAAAAAGATAAAGTTTTTGAGTCCACAAGTTAGAAGAAGACGCGGTTTGATTGATGGATTAGGTACTGTCGTTAAATCCATAACTGGAAATCTTGATCATAATGATGCAGCAAAATTCGAAGAAGAAATATTAAACATAAGGAATAGAATTAATAATGTAGAGAATAAGCAAAGAAAGTCTTTAGTTCTAGCACAGAATACAATAAATGAGTTTAGCAATCAATTAAAAAAATTAAATAGTAATCAGAAAAATTTGGCTAGCTTATTGAAAAACATTACAAGTAACAGTAACGACGTAAATAATCACATACATTTTCTGGATTTATACGTACAGTTAGACTTTAGTTTACAGATTATATTAGATAAGTTAATGTTGTTAGAAGATGCTATGACATTCGCGCAATTGGGTACCATGCATCCTAGCATTATAAGTCCTCAAAACTTAATAGAGGAATTAATTAATTTAAGTAGCACATATTCGTTTAGACCAGTAGCTATTATTAATCTTAGTAATATTCATAGGATAGAAAAATCAATTAGAGTTAAGGCCTATAGCACAGAACACTCTATAAACTTTATCCTAGAAATCCCGTCAGTAGCCCCACAAACCTATGACCTGATTCATCTCTACTCCATTCCTAATAGAAATAACCTCACTATTATCCCAAAATCCAAATACCTTGCGCTTGGGAACGATGAGTACGCCTACCTAGAAGAAGACTGTCAACACCTGACCGATGACATCCAGCTTTGCAAGACTTTGGACACTAGAAGAATTGAAGACACCGAAGATTGCATCCCATCCCTCATCCAACATCGTCAATCAAACTGTACACACGCCAAGATGAACCTAAGAAGAGGAAAAATTCAAAAGATTGGAGATAACATTTGGTTACTCGTACTAAACGAAGATGAAATTGTCAAAACACAGTGTAAAACTAAGACTGACTACAGAAGATTGACTGGGATTCATCTCGTCACATTAACAGAAGATTGTCAAATGAACGTCATGAACAGAACATTACAAGCACATACAGATACAATTGTCATCAATGAGGTCATACCTTTACCGGAGCAACATCAAGTTTTAAAAGAAACTGTTCAATATGAACTACAACTAGAAGACATCTCACTAGACAGCATCCATGAATTAATTAACAAAGCAAGCGACATCTCTCTACCAGATGACATCAATTGGCCAATGATGATGGCCACACCAAGCTGGACTACGATACTCCTCTACATCTTATTAGTAGCAGCAGCCACCTGGAAGCTGTACCAATGGAAGATCGCTAAGAAATCAGAAGACATCAATGGCACCAAAACAACCAAAGGCAGCGAGGACGCCGCCAGAAGCAAGAGTTGCTTCTATCTTATGGAGGGAGGAGTTAACTCATCGTAACATCCGTATACGCTGAGTACGCAGCCATCAACCTACGTATTAAAATGCAAACTAGCAATAAGATCAATTTCATGTGATTCCACATTGTTGTTTGTAAAGTTAGTCATTAGATCAGCCTTCAGCTTAATACACTGTTTTTCTGTAATTAAATTAAGTAATTGTATTAAATAAAGTTTTTTTTAACTTAATTCCCGATCGCCGAAACATAACTCTATATGTACGTTTTTAATATTGTTCTGAAGTAAGTGACATAGGTATGTCTTTATTAGGAATAAAGTTCATTTAAACCAAATTATTTGTCTAGCCTTTTCTTAACTTTGTTGGCCTGTAGGGGTCGGCTTCTACGGTGTGGTAAAGTGTACTTGGGATTTTCCGTATGTGATTTCTCATTTGCAGCCCGGAGCCCATGGAACTTATAACTGTGCAAAATGTGGATGTACTTACTATAGGTACGCAATCGGTAGGCCCAACTCTTTAACACTCTCAGCGTATTACAGGGGGTCGAGTCTGCTATTGCAATCGTGTCTCAATGACCGGTCAATGATCGATTTTTGACGTATAAAGTCAAACTAATGACACATTTCCCATACAAAAACTGTCAAAGTTGTCAAATATTCGATTAATGACCGGTCATTGAGACACGATTGCAATAGCAGACTCGAGCCCCAGGTATGATGTTACGTTATTTTTTTGCGCTGTTACTATTACCAAGACGTTGAAAATGGGGTGAAAAACATAAAAGGTATTTAAAGAATTCATGTCACCGCACCGTTTTATTTTGAGAAAACTTTTGCTGTTTCATAAAGGCATTTTGTCACCTTAAGTAGTACCTACGTCTTGCCGGTAAACAGCAATAAAACTTAGCATATTACATCTTTACATCTGCTATATGGTACACTTACAAAACAAATTTCTTTCTCGCATTTCGGTTCATGTTACCATTTCATTTGGTAATTTGTTAGCGATAGGTGGTAGAGAATAACAGTTTTGTTTACACAAATTGAACATAAGAAACGATGAAAGCTACAGAATTATACTACTGAACAACATAAATAAAGAATTAACAGGATTTAATTCTTTAAATTCTTTCCTCAAATCACGGGTTGTGTTAGCGAAAATAAAACCTCAGTGTACTTGCTTACTTAACATACTTGCTTGACTATACGATAACCCACCGGTATTTTGTACTAACATAGGCTTCCGCTAGTGCATAAATCTTCCCTCTTTCAGTTACTTTTCTAAGCAAAGTAGATCACCTGCTATTTATCACGATCGTGCTCAAGTTAACGAAGATGGCTCTCGTACCAAGCAGAATTTGCATAACGGTGTGAGGTAAAATAGGAGTGAAGTAACCATAAGCCACATATTTTTTGTTCGCACACAATATTTGCTTGACATTTTGCAACGTTGGTCTCTATGGGTAGTTTTGTGACGAGCACTGCTGCTGAAGATAAGGTCCTGGGTTCGATTCTCGGGTCGGGCATAGTATCTATTATTGGTTTTTCCATCAGGATTTTTTCAGTAGCTTCTTGGGGTTCGAATATGTGCTCGGTTTGTGATAAAAGGTTCGCCCCCTTGTACACATAGGACTTAAACAAAACTGGCAAAATAATAATAATAATGAATTTATTTAACACTTGTTTACAGTGATACAGACATCTGATAGGCTCCGATTTCTTTTTACACATTAATAAGACATTTTCGGCTATCAGCGTCTAAACTCACGAATACTAAAAAATTGACTTACTGTTACTAAAATGTAGGTGTACACCTCTGCCTAACCTGTCAAGGAATATAGTCGAGATAGTATGTTATTAATAAGTAATTTTTTTACTGTTTCATTTAAGCAAACAGCAGCGACCAAAATTAACAAAAGTGCTTAATTAAACAACGTCACGACCCTTATAAAACAAACGTCAGCAATTTCGCTCGGGTCAGGTAAACCGTACTAAAATAAACTTGTTTCGCGAATAATAAATGTAATGTATATAGAGCAGACCTATGAAACATTCATGGTGGTACCGTATTTTACATTACATTCAAACCTTTCACATTCGGCGTAAGAAAAAACTATTGACTTACTAAATCTCACGGAGAAAATAGTTTTCTATTTTTGGAGATAGATTTAGGAGTTTTCTTCCGATTGTTTTTCGACGAAGGAGATATTTTTTCTGTCATGTGTGTTTACTAGACAAGTTCAAGAAAACAATTGTTGCCGGGAAACAGACTATTTTATTTGATGTCATACGATTTTGTAAAATGTCTAACATCATCATCTGAATAGCTTTTTCCCGACGTGAAATGTTGAGGTCAACTTATAATTTACCTGGACTGCCGTGACTACCTGTCTTACTTCCTACCCAGTTACTAGATAACAAGATACCCCTTGTATAAACTGGTTGCCAGACTTTAAGGCTTCTGACTTCCGTAACGATTGTCAAAGATCCTTTCTGGACTACTGTAGCGACACCTATCTCGCCACATACGAACTAATGACCGATATCCTACATCGCGGTATCAGAGTTATCCGCGTATCGATGAGCGAACGTATACAAGTATACAAGTTCCCGACTACAACCTTCGGGCAGTAGTTAGCCAACCAGACACAACACCCGTCTGGTCGGAGGATCCTTCCTTTTCACAATGGTGGATGAGGAACTTTTCACCCTGTTCCTCATACCTCCAAACTACTATCCACGGACTGACCTCGTCATGCGTAGCTTAACCTTTGATTGATCCGTACGGGTCCATTATTATTTAGCTACACGCTTTCTAACACACTTCCTCACATAAAATTGGACGAAAGACTATAAAATATTCCGCAAAAACATGTCACCCGGTGAATATGGGACGCCATTTTGAGTAAGATAATTTTACACTCCACTTGGTGACTCATTTATTAGCTATAGGGAAACCTAATCTTAAAACGTTATGAAAAGTCTTATGATCTGGAAAATTGGGGCTTATCTTTTGAAATATATTTTGTAAATAAATTATATTTCTACGAAAATATGGCTAGTCCCTACGGAAATATGGCACTTATTAGGTTTGATCGTACCTACTTCCCTGATCCAATTTCTAAGTTATGTATTCAATTAAACTATCTTGAACGGGAATCGGACAATTCATACAGACACATACAGTTAAACACTCAGAATTAAAACACCATCAAACTTCTGCCAGGACGGGGATTAAAAAATAGGTATATTTAAAATCTAGAATTAAGAAGCAATTAACTTGTCAAAGTTTATTTTAAGTTAGGAATGACGAGGGTGTGAAAGTTTTGGTTTATATTAAACGTCGTCGGTAATACATTATCAGTTATTGACAGACTTAAATACACACACCTACAGACATTCATATTTACTTTCTACACAAATATTTGTATGGCCTACAGTTTTTCCGATAAATGTTATTCTAGTCCGGATATTTTGCGCGAGCTGACGTGTACAAAAGTCTATATTCACAGACAGATGCTCCACACAATTCTCATGTATGTGTGTGACTATCACGATACTCACACACACATATCTACTGGATGTTACAGCAAAGGACAAGGCAAATCCCGTCGGGATGCAAACAGGTGTGGAGCGTAAAAAACAAACATTTTAAATCTGTTTTTCGAAGAATTTTTCAATGAACAGCGTAAACTACGATCGTTGGGCCGCATATCATTGGATTACCTATACCTGGTAACAAAGGGTACGTAGGTGACAACATCAAAAATAATTTGTGCTTGATCAGCATATTTTATCTATAAAGTTAGTCTCTCAGATCTCTAGATATAGTTACTCAACCGATTTTGAAAATTATTTTACTAATAGAAGCCACAATTTGTGAATGTTTTAAGTTATATTTTATTTTGTAGACTAAGAGGGATTGGAGTGGATATTAAATCTTGTAATACTCACGGAAAAAGTCGCAAGTGATGTGCTAGTTTGTCACATACGTACACGTCAAATTAATGACTCGACTAATGATGATAGAAGCCTGTTTAGTTATCCTACTGCATAGTAAAGGCCTGATATAAAAGAAGGCATGAACATTATTCACCATGCTTGGTTAAGGCGGGTTGGTTATTTTAGACTTATCTTAATGACAAGTACCTATAGTGGTCATGATGCTTTTCTTCACCGATTTTAAAATAAGAAAAAAAACTCCCTGATCTTAAAATTAATTTACAAAAACATACGTTAAATTGAAAAGTAACATTGGTACTTGTCGTGGGATTTGAACACAACTCACGACTATCATGACAATAAAGTAGGTAATTGCGTGATTTAAACAAGCATTTGGTGTTAATGATATTTCCTTGTTTGAAGGAGACATATTAGTCCGTTATATTAACTGATTATGGTGAATAATCGCCGTCGCCGTCGTCGTCCGCCGTCTTTCTCGCCGTGGTTCTTTAATACTTTGCCAGTCAGTATTCTAGCAAGAAAAAATCTCATCATTAAGTTTAGTATCGCTTACAGGTATGTCCATAAATACCCAAAAATACGTCTGAAAACTTTATTACTGGAAAGTCTAAAGGAAATATAAAGGTGATAAAAAAATATTCGACTTATGAACCATTTAATAATTTACATAAGCAATACACGTTTCATTCATCAAACCCCAAGCGGACGCCAGCGTCCGCGCTGTCAATGTCTTTCTATTGTGTCTCTAATTGTCACGAGTGAAAGGTTAATATGAGTTAGTTTAGTTGTAAACTGATTAATAATTTTGGTTGCTTTTAATTGTAAAAAATCGGTTTATTCGCACCTGTAAAAAGGTCTTGTTGAAGAGTTCTTTCACTATTCACCTGGGAGTCCAGGTTACTAGGTCGTAAAGAGTGGCTCTACGCGACTCGGCGATTTTAAACTGCCTACATTTTTGTTAAATTTTGAATAATTAATTTACCTTAACGATGTGAGTAATCGTGTCGTGTTTAAATTATGAAAGTGGTTTAGTGTTAGGTTTAAAGAGTGTAAGTTTTCTTGTTTTATTTGGTAGTTTGGAAATATCCAAGCTTTTAATCAGGAAACAGTTCACAGCTTAGCTTGATATGTAGTTTAAGCTGGGTTGTAAAAACATTATCTGCCTAGCTTTTTAATAGATGTCGGTTATAGCTAAATGGATTAAGCTAAAGGAATCGGTAAAAGCATAGTGCTGGGGGCAAATTACAGAACAAAAAATCCCGTCCCAGTCAAAGGCTGATATTAAAAAATATGGCTTAATTTGTTTTTATTTTTTACTTTGTTTTCTGCGCACAAAATATTGAACGTGTCGTGTTGTCTTTCAGCCACCCTTAGGCATTAAGTCCGCCTTTGAACCCTTTATGATGCCCGAAGTATAAACAAACAAATAATTATAAAAAAATCTGTTAAAACAAATTACACGGTGACCTTTATTTAATATTTGAAGTTTAGAATAATCCAAGCAAACGACTGTGTATCATTTCGTTAAGAAAAAGATAAATTAACGATATTCATTTGTTTGCATTGGAATTCTACAGAATAGATACTGCAACAAGCTGCACAAGACTTAGCCATACTAGATTATTTTAAGCTATTCAAAAAAAGAGATTCTAGGAAAGTTCGCTTATGGTATTGCAGTTTACCGTGTACTGTCTATTAAATTAACACAGAAACCTCCTTCTTTCGAGACGCTTAGGCATTGACCGAGTATTATATGATGGAAATACATTTCAGTAGAAGTGAACTTAAACGCTTACACTCAAACCGTATAAATCAGAAGGTTTACTCAGATAATGGATCCATAATACGTGTAGATTGGCCACCGCACCGATTGGTTTGATATAACTCTCGACTCCGACTAAAACGGATCCAGACCGGATGAAAATGGCGCCATCAGAATGCGAGGCTAATAGCATAGTCAAGTTCCGAAGGGGCTGAGTGTTTTTCTTTTTACTTAACCATTTCAAAATGGGGTTTCGCGTAAAACCGCGAGACCGTTTCGCACTTAGGGTTTTATTACATTTTCCAGGTAGTTAAATCAGAGTAAATGGGTGAAATTTTCTCTTTTGGAGGTTCCGTGGCCGAGTGACATTAACGGAACTCTTATAATTTCGGTTGCTCTATCTGTCCGTCCGGATATTATTTAGCCATTTTACTATGATACTTTTCATTTATTTATTTGTTTCACAAAAATAATCATTGGATAATCAGTATACTCTTCCGGTTAATAGTAAGGTAGTTTAATAACGCAAAGAATTATTTATTTAGGGGTGGATTTTTCTTATGTAACTTTGGTAGGTATAAGGAAAAATCAGAGCACACAAGCGTGGCGTGTGGCGTGTGCCTACGTTTATATGTTGTTGAGGTACAAGTACACATACATACATAAACTGACGCGTTTTTCCCACAAGGGTAGGCAGAAACTAGAGAGCGCCATCTACTTCGATTCTTATATACTTCTTTTGCTTCGTTTACATTCTTAAATGTTGTCATACAAACACGCCAGTTGCGAGAACTACGCACATAACCTTTCTGAAGAACCTCACCAATAAGGTCTATCAATGTCTGACTTTCTAGGACGTCCCCTCCCCGCGTTTAAACTTACATCTGCCTTAAATACCTTTCGTTAGTCGCCCTTACATACTCTTTTCGATTAAAGAGAAAATACACTGAAAACCAAGTACAACTAATTCATGTTACACTGTATATTAGAGCATCTCATCAGGGGGCCTAAACAACGTCATATACAGGGTACGGTAGGGCCAAGGTCAAATAATTAGGGCCAAGTGGGTAGCAGACGATGATAATGCATTTTCGTATGTTCAACGTTCTACCAAACACCCTGTATAAGCATTTCGAAACTCATACCAATTCCATTAATTTCTGAGTTATCGAACATCGTCATCGTTAAATGTGACTTTGTATAGGCCTCCAGAATTGTATTAATTGACACTTTGTCTTGATTTTATTGAAATCCAATCGAAAACAAGGTCCTACCATACGAATTACAAGTCAAAGTCGTGCTAAAATATGTCGATTCGACACAGATGTGTAATCGATTCGGTTTGTTATCGAAAGGTTCTGAATGGGTCAGAATATAAGTTGGGTGTTTTCGCACATGAGACAGGAAATTCGATATAACATCGAAGTGCCAAAGTGAATCCTATATCCGTTTGTTTAGGATGACGGCAGCTGGGCCCTTTGTTGACTTACGGTCGCTCCTAATGCATATAATATAAGTTGCTCATTTGGAGCCCTACTTTTCTTCCCTCGTTTTGATAAGAGTTTCTTTTGTACACAGCTGTACCTAAAAATATGCCTGTCAGTAATGTGAGACTGGGGCTGACTGTTAAAGAGCTATAGGCATACACACGTTTATATCCTACACTTTCTGCTTTATTATGCAGCAGCAGCAGTGAAATTCTGTAAAATATCTAAAATAAATTTAGTTTTGCCTTAATCATCAATTGAAATCCATTAAATAAATTTAAAAAAAATACTTCTACAACAATTGAATGCGTGTACAAAATTTTGAATCTGTGCTGTAAACTTTGGAAGAGTTTCCTCGACGGAAGACGATCCTGGGAGTAGAATCAAGGCATGCTTACCAGTAACAGTATTGTCATGAGAACTGAACCAACATGTAATATTTTAAGTTCGTGGGGTAAGAAGATGTGGTTCTTATTTAGCTCGCAAGATTTGGCCTACACAAACATTGCAAGCAAAATAAAGGTTTTAATTTTTAATAAAAAAATGCATCACATTTGAAGCCTCATCACATAGGTATGAGTTTAGAACTGACATTTAATATTTAAAAGTGTTTAAAATGCCAATAAAATTTTAAGTCTTTGATTTGAGTCATCTTTCTTTTCTTTTCAAAGAGTTTTGAAAAACGAATTCAAAGGTAAATAGGAACCTGTAAATAGTTTTCTTTATTGAAGTGAATCTTTTTTTACAGCAACGTAACGTTTTTCTGTTACGAGCCATCTTTTCACATTTTTCTGTTATACGCCATATTTATTTGTTTCCATGTCTATGATAATAAAATCCTTTTGCTTAAACTTTATCTAATTTAGCTTCATTTTACTGATTTCTGTAAAGTTGTAAAAAGTAGATAATTTTTCGAAAAATTATGTCATACAGAACACACACTTCACTACTTACTGTCTCACTTCTTTTATGGCGCTGGGAAAGGGATGAACTTTCGATAATAGGGTAGGATTATTGTACATACATAGATACGGCGGGATCGTTCGCACGTTGTACATGTTTTATAGGCCGTTAGTTTGGTGGGATAGCCCTTTGGTGAAGATATACGAGTGTAACGAATATCCACAGGTTTGGAAATCGAAAATAAATCTATGAAATTTGTAGCTGCGTGTAACCGACCTAGTGAAGTAGTGACATGGTTATTTAGTGATACTTCACAGCAGTGAATAACCTGTTAGAACTAGTGTATAAAACAAATAGCTATTTTTGTATTTTATTTATACGCCTGGCCCGGTCTAGTGGTTAGTGTCCTGACTGCTATGCCAGGGGTCAATGGGGGTGGGAGGTGAGATGAGCGCGATCATTTGTCCGGGTATAATTTATCTATAACCCGCAGACTTCCCGCGGTTTCACCCGCGTAGGTCCCGTTCCCGCGGGAATACGGGGATGAAAAGTAGCCTATGTGTTAATCTAGGGTGTCAGCTTAATCCATACCAAATTTGATTAAAATCCATTAAGTAGTTTTTACGTAAAAGAGTAACAAACATCCATCCATCCATCCTCACAAACTTTCGCGTTTATAGTATTAGTATTATGTCAGTATTTAGAAATATATTTAAGTACGTGAATCAATTGTTTAGTACTCATTACACAAGCTTTGCTTAGTTTAGGACTAGATGGCGTTATGTGACAGTTGTGGAATATTTATTTATTTATACTGATTTAAAATATTTCATTGATAAATCATCATTTCTATTTAACCCAGTCACTTTTCTATCCAGTCACTTCAATCATACTATAGTTTAAATTATAAAGAGCATCAGTAGAAAAAAGGGGAAACGCGGAGAAAAAAATTAACGCTTGGGGTCCAGCATGATACAGAGAACTCATGGTGTCCGGATATGATTCAATGTCTCTTCTACCCTTAAAAGTGTCGATGGGTTAAGTAATTTTCCCGAGCTGACCAAATAATGAGACAAAATCACTACACCGAATTTAAAAATAGAGTTCTCGTAAAAAAATAAAAGGGCGATGATACAAACTGGATATAAATGTGTATTCTATTCAATTTATTTGGGCACTCCATCAAAGCCTAAGATAAGCATTCTTCGTACAATATTATGAGTACGGAAGGGTATCTTGGTCCATTGGTCATTCTAATAGATGCGCATCGTATTATGGTAAATGAAATCGGATAGATTTAGTCCTTTAAGGCTGACGGGATAGACAAAAGTCTAACAGAAAACGAGTAGTCTATATTATAGAAAATACTTGTTTTCTCTTAGTTTAAGCAACGCTAAGGAGTCAAGTATTTATGCTTTAATGTCGTGATAGCTAATTGGCTCAAGCCTCGTTACTCATGCACGAGATTTTGGGTTAGAATCCGGGTAAATACCAATGTGTCATATATGTTTATACTTAATGTTTAAAATTCACTATTAGAAAGCTATATTATCACCGAGTTACACAGGCTATTTTATTTTTAAACTTGGAGAGGGTGGAGTTAAAGTTCGAAGGGAAAGAATGAAATTCACGCGAAAAAGGTCACGCTAAAATTCTAGCTAGGTCAAATGCTAGCTTGAATACATGTTGTGTACTTATTTTCTAAATATATCTTAGACATATCTGTAACTTAGAATACTACATATTAGTAAAGTAATTGTAAGTAAACTCCAATAACTTTGTACATAACGACGGCAGCTGTCAATAATTTAATTGTATAGGCATTTTCGTGAAACACTTCGATATGAAATGCTTGATCAAACATACATCGAAGCACACAGTTTGTAGTGATATTGTTTTCATAAGGTAATAGGTCAAATTAGCATACCTAGTAGTATTCAACGTAATTGGCTTATTACAACCTCGAGTTCATCGAATGTTAACACAGGCAATACAGTAGGGCCCACATAGATAGATTGATAAACATTTATTGAGTACTAGCAGACGTCCCGCGGTTTCACCCGCGTATTCCCGATCCCGTGGAAATACAGGGATAGAAAGTAGCCTATGTGTTAATCCAGGGTGTCAGCTAACTCCATACCAAATTTTATTATAATCCATTCAGTAGTTTTTGTGAAAGAGTAACAAACATCCATCGATCTATCCATACTCACAAACTTTCGCGTTTATAATATTAGTAGGATACACACAAAAGACATAGACCAACCAAATAATAACATAAAGTATAAAAAAAACAAACAGTGTGCAAATATTAACACTTTCGCTGTCCACAAAGTAGACAGAATAGTTAGGTGTAAGGCTCGGCCTGGAGATCGAGAGGTCGTGAGTTCGATCCCCACCCGTTGCACTATTGACGTGAACCCACTCCAAACACTAGCATATTTAGCTGATTCATGGGACAGGAAAGTGGTTAAAAAAACACAAATTAAATCTGTCACACTGACTGAAAAATAAAATAAAATAAAAAACGAACATAGGTATGGTGTGTGGGGTGCGTGCTATGCGTCTATGTGGGGTGCGTTTATGCATCTGTGTGGGGTGTGTCTATGCGTCAATGTGGGGTGCGTTTATGCGTCTGTGTGGGGTGTGTCTATGCGTCTGTGTGGGGTGCGTCTATGCCTACGAATATGCACCTTCGCTGATTGTGTTTAATTTGAACTAATAGGCATGTGGACGGTGTATGAATATCAAAATATTTTTAGTCTATTAGCTGTTATTATAAACAAGTTTTTTTTTTGCATTGTTAAATTGATGGAAAACTCATCCCTCATCAGCTCAAGTCATTATTCAGTATAAACTATACAGGATAGTGACGTCATGCGACATTTTGACTCGATCGATGTGTCGGCGTTATTTTTTTATTATCTTGGGGAGCGCCGTCTAGAGTCGGTTTATTATGTGACCTTTCAGGTTTATTTTTATTTTCTTATTACTGCCTCTTTCTGTATACGTCCGTTTCCTTATTTTTTTAAATCGATGTTATTCCGTGGAAAATAGTGTGGGTTATGCGTTTGTTAACTTTTAAGACCTAAGCTAACTATTCATATTGTAACGTGTTACTGTTTTTTGTCCCAAATAAATAAAATCAAAATAATATTACGTTAAAAAAGACAATCTTTGTGTCGAATATTTTCTAGTTATCTAAAAACTAAAATTTTGTACACTAGCCTATACGCAGTATTTAAAATTTCTAGTTACGTGAAATTGAACTATCACCGACGATATTACCTTTCATTACATCAATATAATAACCGACCGAGAATATGAGAAAGGTTCAACACAGAAGCCTGACCACTGATCCTGATGGATTCCGACACTGATCTACAGTTTAATCTTATGGCTTTGGGGTACCCAATGGCCCTAGCAACCATCATAAGCTTTAATCGCCGCTCTTATTCAAGCTATGGTTGTGGGAAGTACAACGGCCACCCTTGTCTATCTTGTTTGTGGCACTTAAATTTGTAAAGGCACAATTAAGGGCGGGTTTTATGTGGGACTGTCTTATTAAATTTTGACGTTCAAAAGGTGCTGATTTTCAGCCCAATTTTAATAAATGTTGGTACTGGTATGCACCATGTGTAAAAGTCCTTATAACAAATTTAAAAAAAATGAATTTATTTTTATTAGCATAGATTACGTATTATACAATATTCTGTAAACACCAATTTGCAAAAATAAAAATATTTATTACTTCTAATTAAATAAAAGATTTTTACTTTGATTATTTCGGAATAACTTCTTAAATTCACGGTTCGTATAAAAGAAATAAACTATCGAGTTATAAGGTAATTTTACGTAAAATTGAGATGAAACACAAGTGTATCAAGAAGATACTTTTACGTTTTCCAATATGTAAGAGTGCATATATAAAGACAGAAGAAACATTTCCCACGCTACCTTGCAAATGGAGATAAAAATATTCTTATAGCAAACATACTGTGCAATACCAATAACTACTCGTAGATGACAACTTCTTTCTCGGAATAAGTTCCTACGTAGTAGTTGCTGAAAACTTTGTATTTCTTATTATTTATATAGATTTTTGTATACCCAATCAAAGGGAATATAAATAATCGATTAATTTCTTTTAATCTAATAGGTAATTGTTAGTTTATTTTTAGGTATGTATGTAACCAGTTAATTTAGAATAGTTTTATTGTATAGTTATAGGTAATTTAATTCATCATACGACAATGGGGAAATGTAATAATGGGAGTGTTTTTTATCCTGATTTTTTCTTATTTTATGTTTTTGCCTTGCATTATTTTCAGGGGAGAAATACATGTAGAACTTACTTTTACATTCAATTGAATTTCACATGGAGATGCCTTGTTCACGTAAGTATAAAAATGTATGATCGAAAATTTTGGTTTAAAATCACTTTCCAAAACGTTTTTCTTTTATCTTCTTATTTTCGTTACAATGGTTCTTTTCAATATAGGCAGACCATGAAAACTTTTAGTAACAAAAGTGATATTACAGCAAAAGTTGCTTGTACAGCCCTATGCGCTGACAAGTAACAAATATGTAACAAAGTCTTATGTTACGTGTATTGTAGTGGAGACAAAACGTTACAGACAAATCGTCCCTTCTTCTGTCTATCTTATAACAATGCGGCGAAATCGGCCCCCAGAGTGTGGTAACCGGTCTAATGTGCCAAGTAATTGTCAACTTAATTGGCATAATGATAGTTCGTGTTACGCAGAATATGTGCCAGTTAGTGCCACTAATTGGCTGCCGGGAACATCGTTAGGACATGATGGAAGACGTTGACGTTCGAAAATATCATCCTGTGACGTCAGTTATGGAGGACATTTTGAATTTCATGTGGGAGTAACTTGTGAAGATGCGTTACTTGTATGAAGTTTAGTAAAGTTTTGAATAGTTATGAGTTGTGACAGTGATGCTTTTTAGTTTTATTGTAGTGGATGTCTGGATGTTCATCGTCTACTTTAGTAATTATTAGTATCTAACATAATGTTATACTAAATAAATAAATAATATTCCACAACTTTTCATGCCGTTTAGTCCCAAGTTAAGCTAAGAGCTTGTGTTATGGGTACTAAACAGCTGATAAACACTCTTACATATATCTAAATACATAAATATTATAGATTACACCCAGACACGTGCTCATCACACAGACATTTGTCCTGGGTGGCAATCGAACCCACGACCTCCGGCAGAGCAGTCAGGGTAACTAACTATTAGACCAACAGGTCAGTCAACACTAATATAGAAACCTCAAAAAATATGTAGAGGTATTTGTACAATACCCTTTCGTCACGCCAGTTATGTTTAAATCCCAAGTTCAAGGCGACGAGCGTCATGCCAACATGCGGATGGCTAGTACTTCGGAATTTTAATGGAAAAACCCAATAACACTATTTATTGACATTGAATAAAAATCAAAACTCATTTTTGCAAATTAGGCCATAATTTTTAAGACGTCAAAAATATATAAGACTGTTAAAGTACCTCAATACGCCCACCCTTCACCAATTCCATCGGAGTCGAACCCAGGACCTTAAGCTCAGTAGTGGTGCTTACAACCACTAAACCAACAAGGCAGTCAGTCGGCCCATTTTCACAAATATATTACTAGTCGACATCAAAACAAATATGAATAATAGCACGCTTTTTTGAATGCAACTAAACTAGTACTTTTAGAAGCTAATATGAAGATCTCTGTATTCCTGCTAGTCATGTTTTCCATTCAAAACTTTAAATTAAATCAGAAATATTAATAAAATTCAAACATCAAAATGAAATAAGTAAAATTATTTTTATTAAAATTCAAGAGTAAATCGCTGCACATTTTGCTTTGACGTAACTCTGCGTAGGCGGCGAGCAGATATTGAAGATAATTTAAAATAAATTTCCAGTTAACGCTGACCTCGCACTGTACGTAAATCCTACACAATGCGAGATCAGCTAACTTGACGTCCGCTTAAAGTGCAATACCATTTATTTGCTAATTCTATATTCTTCTCAAAGTTCGGTGTGCAACTGGACGCTAGTTTAGCCTCAGGCAATGAAAAGATAGTTTTCCTGATCGTTATAACAATTTTAGTCAGTAATACAATTGTTTCTTCGGATAAGACCAAGAAAGATTATGATCATAGATTTCTCCTTTGTTAAGCTTGTACATAACTGACATTCTCATTAACTACGAAAGTAAATCATCATTATCTTTAACTAGAAAGAATGACTAGGTTCTTATCCTGGCGCGATCAAACAAGACTGTGTGCGTGACAACCATACAAAGTCAGATATTACTGGCACATGACATGCCTAATTGCCTACATCATGGTCAAAAAACAAAAATAAAACGAGCATCAATTCAAAATTTGAAAGCAGATTTATACGAAATACAAAAATAGCCTTGCTTAACTTAGCGTAGATTTTTTAACCGACTTCAAAAAAAGGAGGAGGTTCTCAATTCGACGGTATGTTTTTTTTTTTTTTTTTTTGTGTGTTTGTTACGCGATTTCTTCCCCATTTGTGGACCGATTTTCAAAATTCTTTTTTTATTTGAAAGAGTATACTCCCGAGGTGGTCCCATTTTAATTTGGTGAAGATCTGGTGCTGATCTTCGGAGATATACAATGGAACTCTTCAAAAATAGACGGCAAATCTGTCGTGATTGCTGGAATCACTTGGATATTTATTGTTTATACAACATCATGACGTATCATCACGCCAGTATGCTTTGAGGGGTACGCAGATGTGTACAACATACCTAGATTTCGACAGTTAGGTATGTTAAGTTTCATTTATTAGGGATAAGTGGATAACCCTATTACCATGACATGTATTGTTAACAAATAAAAATATAAAAATAAATCCATGGCAAATGTTTGTATGGGAACAACTAAAAATGGAAAAATAAAAATCTTTTTTTGCAAAAAATAAAACCGACTTAAAAAAACACTAACCAGTGTAAAATAACTCTAAATTCGGAAGTCGGTGGCCCTGTGGCCCATCATGAATAAGACAAAACCACCAAAGCCACAGACTTCCTAATTTAGAGTTATTTTACACTGGTTAGTGTTTTTTTAAGTCGGTTTTATTTTTTGCAAAAAAGATTTTTATTAAAAATCAGATTACTTTTATCCTTGAAATAAAAATGGCGGTTTGACAGCTTTTGTACAAGACAATATGTCAATCCGCCATTCCGCCATATTTATTCTCAGATAAAAGTTATTAAATAAAATAAAACAATATTCCACCACTCTCACACAGCGCCATCTAGTCCCAAACTAAGCAGAGCTTGTGCTATGAGTGCTAGACAACTGATAAACATACTTATATAATTATATTATTTCTAAATAAATACCTACGTACATATTTTATATATAAATAACACCCAATTACACAGAAATCTGAATACTACAAAAAATGCCCTTAGTATAGGAAAGTTGTATTACAATTTGAGGGGGGGAACTAGGTGTTATGACGTGTTAAAATTCTGGTTTGACTCCTGATGGGGGTCATAATGACCCTGCTTTATTTACAGCTTTGTTTTTACGGCTTATCATAAAATGCTCGTAGTCTAAAGCTTAGTCGTAACTATAATGTACAGCTCTGAAAGTGCCATAAAGTTGTGTAAAAATGGTGAGTAGATGAGTGCGCGCTTCAAGATAAGTATGATGTCATTGTACACAGACTTTTAAAAACTTTTAAAAATCCGCCAATTTTAACTAAAATTGAGTTTTTTTATCTATACCTACTACTACTATAAGAGGTAAAGTTTGTAAGTTTCTGACGTTTTATGGATCTCTGGATCTACATAACTAATTTTTAAAATTCTTTTACCATTATTAAGCCTCATTATTTGGGAATCTTGTAGGCTATTTATTACAATTTCAAAAGTAAGAGGGGTGAAACGGATGTTAAAGTGCGATATGCACGCGGCCTAAGTCGCGATCGAAGTGCAAATAAAGTGTAAACAACGTTGTGGCATGGTTCAAATAACCATGAAAGTGTTTTGATATAAAATGTTCCTTTTTTTTGTTTACAATTGTGCATGTTCTCAGCATTTATCTAACGATGTGTACCACATAACATATGAACAGTGAAACTAAAACGAAACACGAGAAGCAGTAATCAAAATGGTATTGGCAAGGTAGATAAAACACTTTTTTTTTTCTACTAAGTTTTTTTTTTTCAATTTCAATTAATTGTAATAGGTGTATGACAACATGTATGAATGTAAACGAAGCAAAAGAAGTTTGTTAGCATCTGTAGTTTCTGCCTCCCTCCATGGCAAAAATGCGTGAGTTTAAATATGATACAAGTAAATGTTATAATCATACGATAACCAAATTTAGATTCTTTGAACATTTCTCTTTAAACGTCTGACAGCGATGTAAGCCTACAAGCAAAATACCCTCCATTGTGTAATAATAGATTTCATTGTACTCAGATTAAACACTTCGCTAAAATGGAGGATTCAGAATTAGATTGTCTAGTCTGAAATTTGCCCTGAAATTAACAAAGACTTTCCTATTGTTAGTGACTACCATTTTATTGTTTGCTTCTCTATGCAAATTTGGGGTAATTTATGCTAGCTTATCTATACAGCATTCTACATAAATATAGGTACTTGTGTGTATGATGAAATCGTACTGTACTGCTGCTATTGTAATAAATTATTACACAAAGTATTAGTTAACTAAGCAGTGATGGCCTAGTGGTGTGACCAGCAGACTATCTAATCATAGGTCTCGAGTTCAAATCCGAGGCACACACTTGTGACTTTTTGGATTCATGTGCAAATTGTATAATTAAATTATCACTTGCTTTACGGTGAAGGAAAAATCGTGAGGAAACCGGTATGTCTGAGAGATATTTCTCGACGGCGTGTGAATTCAGGTCAGAGGCCCATGGACGTAAAACTCCGATACCTGGTCAGTCACTAACCACACGTAAAAAAGTAGTTACGTAAGAAGGAGTTACGTAAGAAGGAGTTACGTAACAAGTAGTACATAAGAAATAAATACGTAAGAAGGATTAACGTAAGAAGTAGTTACATAAGAAGTAGTTACGTAAGAAAGGATTACATAAGAAGCAGTTACGTAAGAAGGAGTTACTTAAGAAGTAGTTACGTAAGATGAGATTACGTAAAAAGGAGTTACGTAAGAAGTAGTTACGTAAGGAGGAGTTACGTAAGAAGGGATTAAGTAAAAAGGAGTTACGTAAGAAGGGAATACGTGTGAAGGAGTTAAGTAAGAAGGAGATACGCAAGAGGTAGTTACGTAAGAACCTGTTACGTAAGAAGGAGATACATAAGAAGAAGTGACGTTAGAAGGGCGTGCGATGCTACGCGTATAAAGAGGATAAGAAATGATGAATGAAGTGTGGGATTGTTGCCGGAGAGTGAGATGTAGTATGAAGATAGATTGACATACTTCAAGTTCCTATGTTGTGACTAGCAGTGAGGAATACGTTGTGAAGATGTTTAAAGATCTATGCATAAGGCAGACTTGCTGCGCTGATCCAAAAAAAATTGGTATAGGTACATGCATAATAATTATAATAATAAGTACTGACATTTACAGTTAGACTAAGGTAATTTTTTTTAAAGTGTTCTGTTTTAGTGAACAGATAGATGGAGAACAAAAGCCAAATAATTAATTTAAATTACATCATAAACAAGCATTTTTAAACGTAATTACTTATTTTTGTAAAATACCGATTCTTACTTATTTTTCTAAAATAGTTCTTACAATATTTTGTATATAGTAATTACTGCCTCTAAAGCGACATTACCTTTACTATGTAGAGGTTTGTAACGTCCACTAAGGCAAGTTCAAAGTCATCGTGTAGTATATTTTTATTCAGCTACGAACTTGTATACATTAATTAAATTCATTTAAAATGAAAACGATGCTAGTCGAGTTATTAAATCTACTTAGTATTATTAGTAGATAGGAACTTGTAACACCCAACGAAGGCCATGTTCGAAGTCGCCGTGTAGTAGATCGTTGTTCTGCTACGAACACGTAGCAAGCGTAGCAATGACGTCGGCTGAATCGTAGCCATTACGAGACGTTTATTTTTAAAATAGTCCGCTAGAAGAATTTTATAGCTAGTTATGCAGTATTAATCTTTTAATCGTGTCAATTAGAGACACAATAGAAGACAGCGCGGACGCTGTCCGTTTGGGGTTTAATGAATTAAAACAATATGCTGAAATGATAAATTAGTTTTTTATAAAATATATGCACAGAAATGAAATCCAAATGTTAGCTGTAAAAGGCTAACACTTTAATGTCTGCGTAAATTATATTTTGTTCAACATAAAGCTTAAATTACGCTACATTAAAAAAACAAGAAAAAGATGTATTTCGCGGGCTACCCTGGCGCATCCCCCTTAAACGACGGTTGAGCTACACGATGACTGATACATGCGTGCTGTCTTGATTCTTTCTTTAAAAGGCTTTTTCCAGACTTCGCCCTGCATCGTTAGACTCGCATAATAAATTAATACAATCTTATGTCTGGACTTTAAATTAAAAGAGACTATGACCCTTGAGTATTTTTCGACATTTCTTCTCAGGTATCAGTCACTTTGGAAATGCCACTTAGTTTAAAAAAAATATGACATGACAAGATCTACTAACAAAAATAAATATTGATTAATTTCATTTCACTTCATTTCTTTTCATTTCATTTCACTTCTTTTCATTTCAACGTTGCAAGAAATGTTCTACTAACACAAAATTTCAATCATAATAACATTTATAAAAACTCACGTCTCATCACTAAAACACAATATGACAGTAAACCATTTTCGTAATTCTTTACGCTGTCAGTTATAAAAGCAACGACACATAACTTATACCGCGGGATTGCTTCACCCTCATCAAATATGATATCCTAGTCGACATCAATAGAGAATTCTTTATGGTAAATATGCTGTGGTATGAATAAAAAGCTTTTTATAGCCCTCGGCCATACTTTATTGACGATAGAAATAAATAGAGGGATAGAGCTATACAAAAGGTATATCGCTGTCTTTTGTTAGCACTGGAACTATGATGAGTTTAACACTTCCCTATACGATTCGAGAATTATGTATTTCCTTTTATGTTATTATTTTCACTTATGTGTTTGGAAGATGGTATTGGTAAATACTTATCAATATTCTTTAGTGTTGGTAATTCCTCTGTGTATTGTGTAAGTAGGAAAAGTGTCTCGATAAAACCGTATAATATAATATATAAAATAACAATATATTCTGCAACTTTTTCATACAACGCCATTTAGTCCCAAGCTAAGCTTGAGCTTGTGTTATGGGTGCTAAACAGCTGATAAACTTGTTTGTGTTAAATGAATGCTAAGTACAAGGTAATTATTCATTAATAGCACGTTAATAGCCTTTTACAAACAAAATATGTTGAGATGGGGTCTAGAAATTATTAAAATGTAACACGTTAATCAAGTACTTGTCTGAAGTACTTGGCTTTGTTTATTTTTTAAAGACAGAAAACTGAATATTTATATTGAGATATTGGTGTTATTTTAAAGGGTATATCATGCACTATTTTAATAAAAAATAATTGTTGATAGTAACTATTAAACTTTTCTTGTAAACTCGAAATAATAAAAATAATACGTTTTTTTTTAGCTTTTCCCAACTTTAAACTTTATTTTCATCCTTTATTATTACTTAAAGTAATTTACTTGTAATTAAAATAAATGCTGGACTCTTTGAGCTTTCCGTGAGTATATGTATTTTTATGTGAATGTAGCTGTAGCAGTTGTTCAGTAGTAATAGTTTTTATAAGAGGGTCTCGCGCGGTTGTAAAAATGAAAGTGACATTTCATTCGTGGATAGGCGGGGTGAGAATCGCCGCGCAGGCTGGACGCTAGAGTGGTTATATACTTACATATTTTTAAAAACATACATATTATATTGAATTTGATTCCTTTTACTTAAAAAAATGCCAACTGATCTCTTGCCAATTAATGTTACTTTTACTTTTTTGGAACATCTTTTCAAATTTAGGACTTATTTTTAAGCTAATAATGTTGTTATGTACAGACAGTCAGTATACAAGCTACCCCAAATTGTCAAATTTCCCCAATTGAACATGATCCTGGCTGGCGTCTGTACCTATAGATCGTTCGCGTTAAGAATGCAGTAAAAATGCAGTGCAACTGCAAGTTATAGGTGTATTCCACAGTGGTGTTAAATTCAAACAAATTATATTTTAAAAGATTAAGTTTTATGAATTTATAAAAATGAATTTGAAAAGATTTGATTGGTTAGGGGGCGGGGCTAGGCCGACGGATAATGATGACTCACTGTATTCTTAACGCGAACGTACTATAGACCAAAAACAACGACACTGAGATAAGTACAAGGTATTACATTTTTCAAAGATTAACTTTAGCACAACTTCATTCCACGTTTTTTTTGTAAAAGCGCGTCAGGGTTTATTCCTCAGAGATATCTCACCTAATAATATTAGCCTACAGGGCTTTGGGGTATGTCTGTTGACAGCTCATAGTGATTGATCCCTGGCAAAGTGTTCAACGAGTTGTCAAACAGCTAGTGTCGTATTGGGTAATAACATTGTGTATCTAGAATGACGTCATGCGCATTCACAAAGATGTGGCGAAGCGGACCGGGCCCCGTCTGATAGTCACCGTAACTTGAAGTCCACTTAAAGTGCAATACCATTTTGTTGTATAGACGCCAGCACATCAAGTTACCCCAATGTGTCAAATTATTCCAATTGAATATGAACCTTATTCTGTTTGGCATAAAGTTGAAAAACGATCAAAGAAATTTGACACATTGGGGTAACTTGATGTGCTGGCGTCTGTACATTCTCAGTTGTTAATAAAGTTCGGACGCCAGTTAGCAGTGAAATAATAGCCACTGATGTCAGCAATGATTTAAGGCTATCTGCCACTATGTTAACCAACTGTATATTACTAAGGAAGCAGAGGTTTACTGGACGTCGAACATAGAAGAATTAACTGCAACTCTATTAGATATCCTATTATATGTAGCTGAATCTTTTGCATTGTATAACAATGTCAGAGGATTGTGTTGGTGAACTGAAGGCAAATTGAGCTGTCATTCCATACTAATGCTAGGCATTGACAGTTCATTTCACTCAAGTTTTCACAAAGTGATTTTTACTGAATCGACCGGCAGTATTTAAATTGTACCTAATTTAGTACATACCTAAATGAGTGAATTTTCTGATTATGTAGCTTTTTCAGTGAAGGAAAACACTTTTCACAATAAACCTAACTAAGCACTATATTGTATTTTACGTAATTGTTGGCATAATAATGATTTTAAATGCGCCGTGCGATGTTATAATGGCACGTGTCATGTAAACTTTTTTCTCTCCAATAGACTGTTAGCTCATACACAGTGTGCGTTTTTTTACAGAACATCACTGTTGTACTCAATTACTGTGTGATCTATTCATTAGTGTGGCGTTTGACATGTCGTCAGCATATAGCAACGCGTCGCGCTACTTTCCTTCCATTGCCAGTATTGCAATCCCATTAAGTAGGTTCTTTTGCTTGCGCTGATTAGAAAATAGACCTATGTCTATTTTCTAATCAGCGCAAGCAAACTTTGGCTAAGTGGCATACTCCTATGGAGTATGCCACTTAGCCAAAGTCCAAATAATCCTTCGCCCTAATGTTCAATGTCCTTGTAATATCTAATCACGCCTTTTATTTACTAAGCATTATTCTGATTAGAAGTCGATTAATGTAATTTCTTTAGTTTTGTACCTAACGTAACACATATTACTTAAATGTATCCTAACGTTTTATTGTTTTTTCAGAAAGTGCTTAAGCTACATTGATTTACGTGTTCATTTGACTCTAATTATAGTGCAGACAATCTCTAACATATTTGAAAGAAACTGAAGCGAACACCCAAAAGTGCATGAGAATAAAAATACAGCGAAAAAAGTTCGCAAATCATCGACAAATAGTGTATAATCTGAGTGACAAACAAACAGTGGAATAAAATAAAGGACTTTAGTCCCATTGTAATGTCAGTGAATAGCAGCGTCATTGGTGCAAAAATGCAATGGGCCGGAGGGGGGATGGGGGGCGTTCTGATTGGCTGTCACAGTGATTCATTGCATTCGATAGTTAACTTCCATTAAGAGCGGACGTCTGAACGCCAAAATGTCAGCAGGTAATGCTATGGTTATTTTTTTATGTATGTAAATGTGTGTTCATGTTAAGTGTTGTAGAATGATTGGATATAGCAAATTGGCTTTTTATGTATTTTCAAACAAAGTTCAAAATTTCAAAATTCTCAATTTTATTTTATACATACGATCAATGTCTTTGATTGTAAAGTAATTGCTAGACATCGATCGTATCTTGTCTTTTTTACTGTTATTTATTTGCAAATTGTTGATGTTTACTTGAACAATATTTAATTTCATCTTTCAGATCACGAAAGTAATAGCAAAATAACAATAGGTAACTATGGGCCTATTTTTATGTTCATGTTGGATTGTATTCATGATTGTTTTAACAGGAGTTATTCCTCAAGCAGGGTCTGCCGTGGCCATGATCGGAGCGAACCTTCGCTTCGGTTCGGCAGGCGCCACAAACTCCTCTGTAGTGAATAACACGCGGCATTGCCCGCCAGGTGGCGCTGCTAGCGCTGCAGCTTTGCTCGCACTCTCAGGATTGGGAATGTCAGCTAATTTGGCGCTAATGGCTGTGATCCTTAGCAAAAAGCAGCTGCGGAGGTAAGTTCAAATTTAAATTAACTTATATGTATAACTAACCTATTAATTTATTTGTTATTTCCTATTGTCATAACTACCTCGTTGGTCCAGGTGAAAATTCCCGGGTCGGGCAGATGTTGTTGAGTTTTTCAATCAAAAATTTCTCAGTAGCTATCAATAGCAATAGTTGAAGGGAAAATGGCTCTATAAGAAAACAAGCGATATGTAGGTGTAATAAAGGGTAATACACTTTTGCCTTACCCTTCGGGAAATACAAGTGTAATGTAATGTTTAATGTTTGTAATAGTGCAGGTAATTTGTATCACAAGTAAGAACTACAGGATCATAGTCGTAAACGGCATTTCATTAAATAATATTTATTTATCTATTGGACACTCTTACTATCTAAAATCTTTTCTAAAGCTTTTCACAAAGATCTGAATAAAGATATTCGATAACATTGCAGAACGTAAATCACGATAACTGGCTCCATTTGAATACCCATAGCCTCCAAAGTAATATTATCAAAATATTGTCGCCGAAAAAAAAAACAAACATAAATCAAGCCGGAATACTTTGCAAGATATAAAGGCTATAAATTACAGCGACCGTTTCGATACGAAGAATGAGAAAACAGGAAAAAATGAATCTGTATCATTATTCAAATGTTGCTTATTTTACGATACTGTGGTACTTTAACAGCCGTGTGTATTACATGTTACGACTGTCCTAAGGCGTTGTTACTACACCGATAACATTAACGTTATGCCCAACATACCTATATATACATATAACAAGGTCTAATATGTGTTATTGTTGAGCCAGCGATCGGCGCCACAGATTGGGCACGTCTGTATTCGAGAACACGGAATACTACTTACGGGACCACTGAATCTGCATTTTATGTGGCGCCAATCTAATAATATAGTCTAAGATCCGACCGCGTGATTTATACGTTCATATGTTTGATTAATAAAATATAATTTTTATCGATATTTATAACTAAACCAATGCAGATCCGCAAAGGTGGCCATCCAAATTTGGCCGCAATTAATTTTAATTAAAATGTAATTAATTATTTATTTTTGAACAATTACGTTCACTTGTAATTGTTAAAAAATATATTTCATTAGAAAGAAATATACCTGAGATACCGAGAAAGTTCAAGGTGCCATCCCTCACTTGGCCGCAACCTAATGTCAGCCAGGTGTAAACAGGTATAATTTCGTTAAATATATACGTTCATAATGTATTATCATGTTATACATACCAAATTGAAGATTAATTCTTTCCCTACATGATGAGATATAGGTGCCTATGCAAAAATGCCCGCAAATAGTGACTGCCAACGATTAAAGATAAATAAAAGCGATAGAAACTTAAGATAAACACCCCATGTCGAATAAAGATAGAGCATCCCAGCTGCTTGTCGTTTTTATGCTACTGCGCATGCGTCCATAGGCAAGGTGCTCAACTAAATACCGTACTGAATATTGCATATAAAAATTAAAAACACTGGTTTGGATAGTAATTTTTATGACATTTTTTATGAAGACCGAAAATAAACGAAACTTAATATTGTTAAAAATTGTAATAAAACAAAATTTATTTAAAAGATAAATTTTATATTTAAAATGACGTTTCACAGTTAAAAAATATTGTTTTAGTTGAATATAATTAAAAAAATATTGAAAACACTAGTTTGGTAGATTAATTATTATGACATATTATTTTTACTGCTCAATTTTTGGAGTATTTTAAACTCCAAGCAAATACGCGAGCTACTAGTTGAGCACCTTGCCTATGGACGCATGCGCAGTAGCATAAAAACGACAAGCAGCTGGGATGCTCTATCTTTATTCGACATGGGGTGTTTATCTTAAGTTTCTCTCGCTTTTATTTATCTTTAATCGTTGGCAGTCACTATTTGCGGGCATTTTTGCATAGGCACCTATATCTCATCATGTAGGGAAAGAATTAATCTTCAATTTGGTATGTATAACATGATAATACATTATGAACGTATATATTTAACGAAATTATACCTGTTTACACCTGGCTGACATTAGGTTGCGGCCAAGTGAGGGATGGCACCTTGAACTTTCTCGGTATCTCAGGTATATTTCTTTCTAATGAAATATATTTTTTAACAATTACAAGTGAACGTAATTGTTCAAAAATAAATAATTAATTACATTTTAATTAAAATTAATTGCGGCCAAATTTGGATGGCCACCTTTGCGGATCTGCATTGGTTTAGTTATAAATATCGATAAAAATTATATTTTATTAATCAAACATATGAACGTATAAATCACGCGGTCGGATCTCGTACTATAAGTGTTTAGTTAGGCTGGATTTTATCAAACTTGAACTCGCCAAACGATTAGTCATCTATTCACGTGATGAGAAAGCAGGCTTTTATATGAGCCAGAAAATTAGCATTGCCATTCAGCGTGGCAATGCAGGTAGAGTATGTTAGGTAAAGGTGTATGTGTACACCTCTACCTAACCCTGTCGGAAATACAAGCGTGATGTTATGTTATGTAAATAACTTTTTTAATGATAAAATCACATTAAGGTCACTACAAACTGCTCCGAAATAAGTCCCACTCGTCTAAGTATTTTGGGCCTTCCATACGTAATAGGCCTCTCGAACGAAGTTCTGAGTATTCTCAAAAGTTCTAGGTAGCATAAAAGTAGGTCACATACAACGTAACAAAAAAGAAGCAAATTGAATACAATAGAATAATAATATGACAATGATTATAACCGAATTTCAAACGATTTTTGAATCTGAAATAAGACTGCTCTATTTGAAGCTCTGGCTAGTCAAGGAGTAGCTAGAAAATACATTCGGGTTATACAAAACATCTACAGTAATATGACTGCGAGAGTTAAAAATGAAAGACTGGGAGAACTATTCCCCGTTAAAAAAGGCGTAAGGCAAGGTGATCTTTTATCACCTAAACTATTTTCAGCAACGTTGGAACTCGTGTTTCGAAACCTAGAATGGTCATCTTACGGCGTAAGAGTAAATGGAGTAATGCTGAATCACCTTCGATTTGCGGACGATCTTATAATAATCTCTGACAACCCGGATCAATTGCAAATAATGCTTAGACAACTAGCAGAGAAAAGTGAACAAGTAGGCCTGAAGATGAACCTAACAAAGACTAAACTGATGACGAATCGCTCGAAACCACCTATACGGGTAAACAATGATGTAATTGAGTTTGTAGACGAATACACTTATCTGGGACAGATCATATCTCCTACAAACGAGACGTCTAAAGAAGTGCACAATAGAGTAAATGTAGCGTGGAAGCGTTACTGGTCCCTAAAAGAAGTTACGAAGAATCAGTCAATACCGCTGGAGCTAAAAAGCAAAGTATTTGATGCGTGTATACTTCCTACCATGACTTACGGTTGCCAAACATGGGCCTTTACAAAGCAAAACATTAGGAAACTACAAACATGCCGACACAACATGGAAAGAAGTATGCTTAATGTGAAGAAAAGGGAAAAATTAAGCCTTAAGCGTATCAGAGGCCAAACGAAAATAGCGGACGTATCGTACAAGATAAAGAAGCTGAAATGGAAATGGGCGGGCCACTTAATCAGAGACAAAACCGAGAAATGGGCCAAATCACTAGCCAAATGGTACCCAAGAGAAGGCAAAAGGAAGAGAGGACGCCCGATACGACGGTGGGACGAGGATTTGAAAGTTACAGCGGGGCCAACTTGGAAGAGGGAAACCCATGACCGGGAACTATGGAAGAGTATGGGGGAGGCCTATGCGAAAGCAAAACAAACTTCGGAAACCGATGTCTGAAGAATGAAATTCTTTATACAAAAATAATTTAAGTAACTAGATTGTAAGTATTGTTAATCAAGGCTATTATTATTGCCCTGAAGTGGAATAGTGAGGAAGAGCATCAGCGAATGCTGATGCCCTGCAGTGGGACAGTAACAGGCTGGAGTTGTGATTTTATATCTATTATACTATGATTGTCTGATCAGTGATGTCTAAGATAAACTAAAGAAGAATATTATTATATTTGCATTTAGGTTGCAATTTATGCAACAAACACAATTAGTGCATACCTACACATAAGACTTAAGAACCTTATTTGCAAAACAAGCATTGACAATTGAATGGCAGTAGCCCAGTGGCTAAGTGAAACAAATATTTGTATGTCGACTCGGAAAAACTTCCTTTAAAGGTTTTCCAAATCGGGTTGTTCGTGTTTATTAGTAAAAATGTTTTTTTTCGCACTTACTATACAACAGACATACCTGGAACTTTTTACTTCACGGCAAAATTAAATGAAAAAAACAAAATTAGGATTCCTTTAAAAAGTAATTCACAAAAGACGCCAGACCTACGAGACGTGCCAACATATATATTTGTCCACTATTATAAGTCGTCTCCGTTACCCAATTTACTCTGAGTACCTCTGCCCTCCAGCTAAAAGATAAAGCCTCCAGAAAATATGATTTAACACCGGAGGGTTCTCAATTTGCTGCGAAATCAAATTATCAAGTCACTACCAGTGGTAATTCAATAAGATAGTCCAGGCGCCATTTAAATCGGATTGAAGGTGTCTTTTGGCAAATGGCTGATAGCAAATACTATCGTGATCTAGGCAAGGTTTAATTTGGAACTAAGTAAGTTAGCAATGGTAGCATAATGGTGTGATTGATGGATTGCTAAGTAATTTCCTCAAGTTCTCGATTTCGAACCCAAAGCACGCACCTCTATTATGTTGGATTCATGTGCGTGTAATTATTATCACTTACTTCAAAAAAGGTAAAGGAAAACATCGCGAATAAAAACGTGGTGGCATAAAAACTCTGACAAAAGATGAGTAATTAGGTATTAACCACGCAAAATGAAGAAGAGTATAATCCCACTAAAACATTTCATGTAAAATGTTGCCAAGACGATCACACAAGGTTTGCCCTGTGAAAAATATATCAGATCTCATGTAGAGCCAAGCTTCTGAATCTACACGGCCTAACCTACCGACCCTAACTTCACAAATTCTACATATCAGTAGAAATGTGTGGCTTCGCCGTTTTGCTACCGACGTAGAGGTGATGCGAATAGGTATTTAGTTTCTGAAGTAAGTAACGAAACAGCTTTTTTTTCTTTTTCAAATTGATCAAATCAACACCGTAAAGGAAGAACAAAAAGAGGCTGGCAAATCACCCTAATGATCTAGCAGTCCAGCTAATACGTACCAGGCATGAAACCCGCTTGAAACGACGCTTGATCCTGGGACCAAATCAGGCATAAGCTTTTAAATTGAGGAGCTGCCTCCACTGGGAGGCACACTCGGCATGACACAACGCACTTCACATATTTGCTTATAGTCGACGACTGATTGCAAATGAACACAGAGAAAAAAATAAAATAAAAAAAGAAATGATGGAAAACTGCTTAGATTAAGCGCATTAAAGTCGAGGAGAGGGGGCTTGTAACGTCATTATCTAGTATAAACTATACTGGCTAATGACGTCATGCGACATTTTGACTCGATGTATCGCCCTCATTTTTTGTTAACGTGAAAAATATGTGTCGAATATTTTCTTGTAATCTAGATGAGAGGCTCAAAACTGAAATTTTGTCAAATAGCCCATTCGTCCTCGGTTGATAGCAATCGGCTCGTCCTCGTAACTGGTGAAATGCGAATGTAGGTGCACCACACACACAAAATGTACGTCTGTCCTACTTTTCAGGGAATATAGACAAGAAGGAACTGTTTACTATTATCGTAACAGCCCCCCTAGCCAAGTTACAAACGATTCGACTTATCACCTTTCGCTAAGTTACGTGGTCAAAACAAAGGGATTTGAGGCGTTCTCGATTGTAGAAAGAGAATAGATACGAATCGTTTGTAACTTGGCTAGGGGGCAGTTTCCAATTTGCGAATAATCTTGCCCACAAATTGATTTTACATTGAATAGCGGTTCGCACGCAGGTGTTCAGAAACCAATATGCAATAATACATACCTATCACAGGTCATTAATGGTTCCGCTGGAGGGCAAAGGGTTATTGAATATAAGGGGTTTTTTGGTTAAATAGAAAAAGAAATAGAATTATCAGCGAATTTTTTGCTTTACAGAATAAACACTAGTAGTTGAGTGAGGAGCTTGTAGCTAAATAATTACAAACTCACGGGTCAATCAAAGATGAAGCTACGCTTGACTAGGTCAGTCCGTGGATGGGTGACCATTCCGTAGATACATATTAAGACTCCTCCATGCCTCGGAAAGCACGTAAAGCCGTTGGTCCTGGTTGTCATTTGTAGATCAATGACAGCCGTTCCGTCAGTAATGTCAGTTTTTATAAGAGGTATCGTACTACGCACCCTGGTAAGGAAACGCACCAAGGATCAACACGACAGGCTATGGTCGGACCAAAGTGAGTGCAGGCAGGCCAGGGAAGCACTTCTCTCAATTGATAGCCGCTTCACGAAACAGGCTCTCCGGCAGCTGCGAATACTCACAGCTGCCATAACAGGCCACGGGCCATTTAACAAACACCTATTTGTATTAGGAGTTACAGACAGCCCACTGTGCAGAGCTTGTGTCGAGGTGGACGAGACGGCATCGCACGTGCTTCTCAACTGCCCAGTGGTTGCCGCATACAGGGCTAAGTTCTTCGGAAACCCAGGTACCCTCCGAGAGATTGCCAGTAGCGTTAAACCGCTGCTGGCCTTCCTCGAGAAGCTAGGATGGATGGAGTAGGGCATATTCTCACCCGTACGCAAAATACGCGCTTGGTCGTGGAGTTGCGGACACCTGCCCGTTAAACCTAACCTAACCTAAGGGGTATCGTGTTACCCAGTAACTGTGTTGTGATGGTGACCTGACCTTAACGAAATTTGGAGAAAAAAAAAAATCGATCCACAGAAAAGGGCTTCAGTTTCAGACAGTATTTTACTAATCATTGTCTTTGTTACCTCGCAAATTGTCTCCGTGCTAAAATCCAATTTATTTGGCTATTCAAAGTTTCGAATCAAGTTTTGTCTAAATTCTAATCTTTGTTTAATTCCATTTCAAGAGATTAGGGTTTAATTAGGGTTTTATTTGATCTTTTTTGATTAAATAATGATTTGTATTGTGTATTAGCTTAGTTAATTTATAGCTTCAAAATACATGCAAAAAACTGACTTTTAGTTTTTTATTTAGAGGCACAGTTAGGGTAAAATAGTATTAATACGTATAGAAAGAAAATATACAATATGCGAACCTCCTGAACGTTTTCAATGATCCTACTAATATTATAAACGCGAAAGTTTGTGAGTATGGATGGATCGATGGATGTTTGTTACTCTTTCACGTACAAACTACTGAATGGATTTCAATAAAATTCAATATGGAGTTAGCTGACACCCTGGATTAACACATAGGCTACTTTTTAACCGGCTTTCAAAAAAGGAGGAGGTTCTATGTTCGTGTTTATGGTTTTTTTTTTTTTTTTTTTATGTATGTTACCTGATTTCTCCCCCATCTGTGGACCGATTCTCAAAATTCTTTTTTTATTTGAAAGAGCATTCCCCTGAGGTGGTCTCATTTTAATTTGGTGAAGATCTGGTGCTGATCTTCGGAGATATACCACGGAACTCTTCAAAATAAGACGGCAAATCTGTAGTGATTACTGGAATCGCTTGGATGTTTATTGTTTATACAACATCATGACGTATCATCACGCCTGTATGCTCTGAGGGGTACGCAGGTAGGTACAATATACCTAGATTTCGTCAGTTAGGTATGTTAATTTTAATTTATTAGGGATTAGTGGAAAACCCTATTGTCATGACATGTTTTGTTATTACTTCTGTATTCCTACGGGAACGGATCCTACGCGGGTGAAACCGCGGGACATCTGCTAGTGTAATAATATTCCTATATTGCTTTCGTCGCCGCCATCGTCTCGATATCGTCTATCGCTTATAATATTGTGCATTTGGGTTATATAACATTTTTGCTCGTGTTTACAATAGATGAACAGTGTAACAATTGTTTATAGGCCAATTTGTAAATAAATGCAGAGTAAAATTACTTCCATTTATGAATAAGTTGGCCTTTAAATCCACGTTTATTTAAGAGGGAAAGTGTTGAAAACGATTACGTTAATACCC
This sequence comes from Euplexia lucipara, assembly GCA_921972225.1. Taxonomy (NCBI): domain Eukaryota; kingdom Metazoa; phylum Arthropoda; class Insecta; order Lepidoptera; family Noctuidae; genus Euplexia; species Euplexia lucipara. The sequence goes on along the minus strand of OV179144.1, from coordinate 7,225,040 downwards.
TTGTGGACAGCTTTTTCACTTATTCTAAGCCCACCTTAAACATTTCAAGATTGGCCTTTTCACTTTAAGAATTCGAAATGGCTTTTCTATGTCTAGCCACGCCGACGTCGCCACGTAGCCTAGAGCCCGACGATTGACATGCCCGTGTAAGATGTATTTCGAGCTATCCTATTCTCGGCTATGTAAGGCGGCCGCCTGAAGGTAAAATTGTAACTATGTTTGGTTGAGTCCCTGTCTGAAAAATATCGATTTTCGGTGTAATTTTTATAGAAAGTAAGTAGTATTTTAGACTTACATTAATTGTTCTTAAGGTTTTAAAGCTTGTCGCTACATTACTTAGAATATTACGCCTGCACTGTACGAAGGGTTAGGCTGACTTGTAATACAAACTCATTTTGTCGGTAAAGTTTAATTTCGTTTTAATAAGGGGTTGGCCTTACTGTCATTAACATTCTACTGAGAATCTCAAATAGCCTTACCCGGAATTGAATTCAAGACCTCATGCCCTCAGCTAGTGGCTAGTGCTCAGTAGGGCTTGCAATCTCGAAATCAACGACACAAAAATCAAAAGGCATAATTTCAATGTTTTAATTTTTAAAATTAAACAACCGGCCAAGGGATTGGTGTTCCATAGGATATGATATATGTTTCGTTAATTAGAATAGTCGATTTAAAACGCGATCAACCGTACACTTATTACAAAATAAATGCCATCATAAAACCATGTAAAGTTGTTCAAAAAACAGGGCTTATTATTTTATGATTTGGAAAAAACACATTTTGCAATTTCGATCCAATTTTTCTCTTAAAACATAGTCACAAAATAAACAGTTTAAGAGCTCGTATCTTGTTACAACCGGCCCATATAACGACTAACAATGTTACTTTCTACACTTATTTTAGAAACATTTTAATGTTAGACAACTCCGCAACAATGTTATTGACATTGTTGCTAGTACTCTGGCTGGTAAAAGTTTTAGCAAATGTTAGCTGTAAATGTTTTGAATTTTAGAGGTAACAAAGGTTTATGGCGTGTTTTAAGTTAATTAATGGTTCGTGTTAACAAGTTTTAGTTGATGCACAATGTTGAAACAAGGCAATTTAGATATGCTTATATTATATTAAGCTCATTCGTTTTTTGGTTTCCTTAGAAAAGAGCGCCACGGGACCATATTACTAAGCCTCTGCTGTCGTCCATCTGTTTGTCTGTCAGCGGGCCGTATCTCATAAACCGGAATAGGTAGTCAGTCAATTTTATTACGGAGTATGTATCTAAATCTATTCCTAAATTGTGAGTGAGTGTGAGTGTGATAAAAGTGAGAAAATTTGTTTGTTTAAGTATAAGTTTGTATGTAGAGGATAGTCTCCAAAACTACTCATCCGGATTTCAACAATTATTTTACTGATAGAATGCTTCATTACTGCCAAGCTCCATAGGATATTTAAAGTTTTTCTGTAACGGGAATGCAGCTCCTCCAACACAGAAACATTTCTAAAAAAAAATTAGGGTTAACCTTTAAAGGGGAAACGTGTGTTTTCGGTGTGTAATGTACATGGTACGAAACCCTTTGTGTGCGTGTTTGACTCACACTTGGACGGTTTATACATATAACCCAATGTTTAAATTAGTAAATAAACCAAAAGAAAACTGACGACGGCGTTGACTCCTGAAATACGGTTCACCTAGTTTGGAAGGTGAAATTATACTTACGTAATATTAACCATAGTAATAGATACAGTCGCCAGCACATCAAGCTGCTCCAAACCGTATTTATTCCCAATTAAATATGAACCTTATTCTATTTATTTTAATAAAGTTGAAAAACTATAAAAAAATGACACATTGGAGTAGCATAATTTGCTGGCCTCTGTACCTAATCATTACTTTATAACACAAGAAATATGTACGTACCAGAAATTTTAGTTCTTCTAAAATTTCTGGTACCTACATATTTCTTGTGGGTTTTGAAATACGGAAGATGACAAATTTCATACTATCATCCTTAACTATGAAAATTAATTCAAAGTATCAACGTTCTCTTTTACATATCGAATAAAAAAAATCCTGAACAAGAAAAAATAAAGGTTCCCAAGGTACTTCAAATAAACAAAAACTATCCTTTTTCCCTGAAACTTGCGAAAAATACCTCAAACATTCACCTGCTGTATTATTTACGTCCGAGATTCGAAATGAGAGGCCCCTCCGGTGTGGCCCCTCCCTGGGGGCCCCTAAGTGCGTGACACTTTGTATGATTGATAAATCGCTTATCGGAATTTTATACCTGTTACTTGACAGAATGAATTATAACGTTTAGGTTACCCTGGGGAATGCTTGGATGTGTAAATGTATTGTAGATAACTAGCGGTCTGCCCCGACTTCGCACGGATTTTAGAAAGTTTTATATAAATAAATAAAATTATTTTTTTTCCGATAACTTGATCAATACAGTCTGATTTGAAATTAAAACAAAATAAGTAAAATTGGGTAACATAAAATCATAAATAACAAATAAAATAACATTAGACACAGCATCTCAGAATTAGAAATAAATTAAATTAACACTAAAATCAAGTAAAAAAATATTAAAATAGAAAATTAAGACAAATGACCATTAAACTTAAGAATTAAATTAAATTACCCGCTTAATAAAAGATCTCCACATCGGAGAAGAGATCCTATCCGCTACAGTCTTCAGAATTCCGTTGCAGCTGCCACATATTCTGCAGACTAGGGATACAGTTTTTTTTACGAATGACGGCATGAAAGCCATCTCATCGATATAGCTAATATAATATACATATAATGCTACCCTTTAAATACCCTAACTTTTTGGTGTATTTGAAACCATAACTATTTTCGATATTCAACAAAAATAATTTAACGAACATAGGTGCTTTATTACATCATTCCTCAATCTGTCATTTATTGTTACACCACACATACTTCAAAGAACGCATTACAGCATTTATTCTACTTTCATGTTTCTTTTGCCACACCCAACATTCACTTCCATACGTTATTGCAAGCACCAGTACACCATTGATAACAGCCAGTCTTGCCTTCTCGGACTTCGACTGGCTGGTCACAACGCTATGTATAGCGCCATTCACTTTATTTCCCGCATTCACTCTCCTTTCCACATCAGCATTAACCTTTCTATCCTTTGTAAACAGATTTCCCAGATATACAAAGTCATTCACTTGTTCTACACTCATATCGTTTATTATCACATCGCACAACGACACGGTTTCGTGTCTTTCAAACACCATTACTTTAGTCTTATTCACATTTATATTCGGCCCCCTTATCTTATATGCTTCATTCATCTCGGTCACCATGTCTTGCAACTGTTCTGCTGACGATGCAAGAACAACTTGATCGTTGAAACCTACAATTATTGTTAAAACATGGCAAATGCCAGATAATACGGCAAAATCATTTTGGTTTTGATGGCTTTGATAGCTTTGTGTCTTTCACTCTCATGGCTACTTGATTTTTACTTTACTTTAAATTACATTTTTATACACATTTTCCACACTTTAAAAAAACTTACTAGCAATGTGGATTTCACACTCGTAGTTTTGTTAGCGCCTCCAACTAAGCTAAATATGCTTTTGTCTGCAGTGGGTTTACGTCAATAGTGCATTGGGTGCGGATCGAGCTCTCGACCTTTCGACCTCTCGAGTATAGTATATCTCGAAAGTAATATTTCTAAAAAAAAATAGGTTTCATAATACTTACCTTTGATGGTATGCGAGAAAAGAGTATTAGTCAATAGCCAGTGTAGTATCGAAACTATAGAAAATAGAGATTAATATTTACCTCGATGTTGACATTCAATTAAGTCTGTCTGTTACCTGATATGGATCCCCGTACTCAATTTACTGATGGGCATTCATCGCGCAACGGGCTCATCATGAAAGGTCTAGTGATGAGGATATTTACGTTCTATTTAATCGGGTACAGTAGATAGGTGTAGGTAATTTTCCGTACGAGAGAGTTAATAAAAGTGAACAATGAAACAAAATAAAAACAATATGTACAAGTAAATTCAAGCGACTTTGAAAAAATCTGTAACAGGTGAAAAAGAAATAAAATAAAGAAATGAAAATGCAATCTAGATGAGAAACTAAAACTATAATAATAGTCTACTGGCCTATTATGGAAGATGATGATGATATTAACTTTGTCGTAGATGGTCACACGGGCTGCTGTTTCACCAGGCGATAGTTGACCTGGCCCGGGCGGCCATCTTGCTGCCCCTCGGCATTGCTGTGTTCCGCTGCCAACCGGTGTACAAGTGCTCGCTGGTCGAAACCGCCTTTTTACTACTGGTAAGTGTACTGCATAATTGCGTTGCTTTTTTATATTATAACGGTTAGAGTCAAACTTCATGGTGGCTGCGAAGTTGACTGACCATCTTGTTTTATGTGTACAAACTTTAGTTTTAGTAAATTTGGTTTTGTTTTAAGTTTTTCCAGTATTTGGGAGTAATTTACTAACTTAGAAATAAATTAAACCCAATCAACTATGGTGCCGATTCCCTTCTTGTCAAACTAAACTTAATCTAGACTATTTTAATCTTTTCCTCACTTATACGATAAGAAAAGGACGGCTATCAAAATTAACAAGCGCTGTCAATTTAAGTTAAACTTAAGTTTTAATACTGACATACTTGACGTTTCAAACGCAGCGACCAAAAATATGGCGAAGATCAAGGAAACCACTAATTTGTTCTTTCAGTCTTCGTCTTTTTGTAAAGCTGTAAATTAGTAAAAGATCAAATTTCGAGGGCATGCAATGCCAAGTGAGAGGGCCCATGAGCAATATTAAAACTCTGTCACCAGTTGAAGCACTAACCATGAGGTATAAGAAGACGAGCAAAAAATGTCGTATCTCTAATTTAGTTTTGCGCAAGGAAATCGATGCCAATGATGATAATCAAAGTTATTCCCAATAGGGTGTTTGACAGATTATGAACATCAAAAAATAATTAGTCATAAAAATAATACCCAAGTATTTTATTTCTTTTTCAAATTGATGGAAAACTGCTTAGATTAAGAGCATTAAAGTTGAGGATAGGGGGCTTGGAACGTCATCATCTAGTATAACTTGTACTGGCTAGTGACGTCATGCGACATTGACTTGATGTATCGCCATTATTTTTAGATTACGTGAAAAAAGAAAAAAATATTTGATGAATATTTTCTTGTAATTTAGATGAGGAACTAAGAATTAAATTATTGTCAAGTAGCCCATTAGACAACTTTACTTAGCGACAGAAATGCAATATAGGTACCTAAGAACTGTTTATATTTATCCCAACTACGTGACACGCTTCGGTCACACGTATGACACGCAATCCAACATGGTCGAATGACAGAGATGAACCTTCACAATCTAAAACCGGCCGACCGTTAGAAATTAAATGCCGCATAGACCACAACCGCACTGGCGGTATCAGCTGTTTTTTTGTTCCACTGTGTAACGGCCAGTCAGCGTTTTTGAAAACAGTTCACAAAAATGTTGGCTGAAAATTGGAATTGTGCGATCTAGGCTTTACAGCAAGCTGTGTATTCATGTTCGTGTGGATTAGATGTGAACTATAGAGCATCGTTTAGTGCTAGACGAGAGGATATGGACTGAGGCTCTGTCGCCTACCACTAGGTACTTGCTAGGTACATAATTGATCAAAAACATGAAACTGTCGCCTACCACTAGGTACTTGCTAGGTACATAATTGATCAAAAACATGAAATTAAACTTTAAAGTAATGCCCTAGAGTCCTAAGTAACTTAGTTTAAAAAATTGAAAGCTGAAAACGTCAAGTTTATATCACACCTCAGCGCGTGTGAGTTAAGTTCCCATTATCTCAAGCTCTTAATCACGTACGTACTTAATTATCTTTTGGGTACTAATCCTATGAACGATCTGTTTGCTGATGAATGGACACATGTTTGATTAGTATGTCAGAACTACAGTACTACAAGAGATATTCATAAAAGTATAGTTTCCTTTTTATTTCTTTGAAATGTAAAACCTAAAATGTTATCTTTGTGTTTAATTATTGTATTTTAAATTAACTGTGTAGTAAACTATTGTCATGGTTTAAACCCATTAGGTTTTTGCATATCTGATGTTGAAGAAACGTGTTCTAGTCGTGGATTTTTACGTTACGCTAAAATTGGATCAGTAGTAAAGTAACACACAGCCTTTTTTTAATCAAAGTGACTTTTCCTGCTGAGTCCAGCGTTTAAAACCTTTTTGGATACAACGATACAACTTTATCTAAAAAAGTCCATTAGAATCAATAGGTACGTTCCACATTTAGGTATGGCCGATTCCCATTGGCTGGTAGCATTTGCGGAAATGTTTGCAAATGATTATCTCGATTAATGGGATATAACTTGACCATTCGGCCACATGGCTCCATTAACTTATATGAGCCATTGAATGTTCATTGACCTATAACTTTTTATCTTTGCGTATGTCGCTGTTGACCTTATCGGCAATGTGAATTAGTGTAATTAGCTCTCTGGAGGCTTTCTTTTGTCTTTTATTTGCTGTCGTAGTTAGTAACGTAAATCTTTGAGTAATTAACATTATACAAAAGAAACTACTGCCTTTAACAATCGACTGAATAATGTTTATGATTAAATAGTCATAACTTTATTTAATCGCTTGTGTTGGTAACAAAATAAATTAATGCTATTGCAGCTGATTTTATTAAAGAATCGTCAAGCATATAGGCATTTCTATTAGTGCCTTTGTGCCAAATGACGCAAGATAGGAGATGGTAATTACTCATTAGTCAACAGTGTTTTCATGTGGTACATTATTTTAATGCTACACTTTAATGTAATAATTATTAGGTTTGTGTTCTGTATTTTTTATATTTATACTTATTTTATGTATAAAGTCAAATAGTTTTGTATTTTATATTTGTATGAAGTATCCAACACACTACTTAGGTACATACAATTCCTTCTTTTCTATTAAGCTTGTCTAAAGATTTTCTGTAAGAGATCGCTTTTAGCGAAATGGCCGCCCATTGTGACACCCTTTGTAGCTCTTTAAGTAATTTGTGAGTTAATTATAATGTACAGTAGAGTTTTTTCTAATATAGGGTAAGTCTAAAACTTAGATAAAAACAAACCTACTATCTTTGTTGTAACAATCACCATTAAAACTCACAGTCGGAACGCCTTTGTCAGCAAAATGAGCCTGAACGAAAGTATCATCAAACTCAGATGAGCATCAATAGAATGCAAAAAGTAACAGATCTTCCCTGACAAAAGTACGATTGTTTGAAACTGGAGGCAGTTGGCACATAAAAGTGATTTATCGGCACTTAAGTTCAGTCAGGATGGACGAGAAAAGTGCTAAGAATAATCTTCGATGCTTAATTTTGATGGTATTTTGTAAGTTCTGAATAGTTGCGAGTGTTTGTAGACGAATGTGTCTGGAAGTCTGAAATTATGATGTAGATTGGAAAAATAACGCAAGAACTAGGTTATGGAGTATTACTTATTTGTGAGAGCAATTTGTATAAACTTTTGTCATACAAGTTTTGTGTTGGTTTTATGTACTCTAATAAATACAAATGCGAAAGTAATTATGTTTATTTTGTTGTATTTTTATGACTAATTGGTTTAAAGGATCGTTATAGAATTAGACAAAAAGATAGATATCCTGGTGAAGGACATTCATTTTTTTTTCTCAAAATATAACCTTGAGTGGGGTAACACAGGGGTAAAAATTGCAATTTTTTTAATTTTTTACTAGCGGTTACTCCATCTGCACCGCAACTTGAGGAACTACAGTTCCTCAAGTAGCGGTGCAGATGGAGTAACCGCTAGTGCTTTGTTGATATAATTTTCCTGTACTCCTGTTTTGGTCTAAACGCTTACACAACGCTTGGGTCGTTTTTCTTATGAGTATTTGTGGGTGTCTCTATAGGTTTACGGGTGCTTTCTGATATGGGCACGTTCTGTAAATGTTTTAGTTTTTCTCAGGAATCGGAAATCAACTTAAAATCTGTTATAGGTGACGGTTTCAACAGTGAACATGCTCACAACAGTTCTAAACGACAGTCCAATTTTCCCTGAGAATGAAGAGGAGCAAGCTGATTTATCAGCGCCATTACTGATGGACAGCCCACAGGTAAAATTATGATCTAGTCGTTTTCTTCACGACCCCTACTGTTAATTTAATTCACCCGAGGAGAAAATTTCGAGAGATAAAAAACAGCGCATTTCTTGTTCTTAATTTTGGCAATTTCAAAGGGATTCCCCAAATGAAATATTGAGGTCATTTTAATATTGTGTGATTCAACAACCAAGTAAAATGAACCTTTTGTTACAGTGCGTCCTTTTCGGAACATTCATGATTTGGTTCGCATCAATAACGATAAATCTTGGGCCCACGTTCTTATCTGGAGCTTTGGCTGCCAGTGCAGGCTCTTACGGGTCTTACGGCCCCGCCCCGTCGTGTCCTTTAGTACGAGGACCCTTCAGGCATTATGTGCTTAACGCGCTGTGGATAGGCGTTAACGCAGTCTGTATTGGATTGACACTTTTCCACTTGAAAAAGCTCCACCGGGATCTTACGAAGGTTTGTACATCATTAATCACACCAAACTCGACGAACACCCCGGGACACTATAACAGATGGCATGGAGAGGTTAGTTTCACGAGAAATAATAAAGAAGTAATGCTTTGTTTACATTATTTGTATCATCTCCCATTCTCACAAAATGAACTTCTCCATGGTCATTTGATTGAAGTAATTTGTAACCATAACATGTCATCCACGGCTTTATGAGAAATGGTACTAGCTATAGAAGTTGTTTTGAATGACATGTAATATGTTTCGTAGTGTAATGCAGTTCACAGTTGCGAGAGACGCAGAACTGGTGCGCTCCAAAACTCGTTGAAACTCACGAAGTCATCCGCATAATTCCAAGTCGCTGTACAATATTGTGCATATATTCTAGTCTTCCGTTGGCCAGTATTGGAATTTTTGTTGGTACCTTGCCAATATTCCTTGCGGTGTACCGCAAATAAGATTTAAATTTTCGGAATTCGCCCTACTCGAAATGGACGTTCCTATTCTAGAAGTGCACCGTCTATATAAATAATTGTAAACAACAAAACCATGCTCAATGCTTGTCGTTGCCAAAGTGCGGTTCAGATTTAAGTATTCGATAAATTTAAATCTTATCGCATGCAGGCTAACGTAGAAGCAGTACGAGTAGCTGGTTTAGTGACCACGCTTGTCAGCATGGCAGGTGACAACAGGCGAATGGATAACCTGCCTAACAGCGTTGGACCCAGGGTATGGACTGTGTTGCATGCTTGTCTCATCAAGTAGATCTTAGTCAATGTTACGCTGCTGCACACTGTTCTTATATATCTATCTTGCTCTCTTTCCACTCACCGCAAACCTTCCGAGTAAACTGATTCTCTTTCTACAAAATGTCTAGTTATAAACGTCTATTCAATTATTAACTCGTTCCTATTTATTAAACCACCAAGGCTATCTAAATAGGGCTTCTAAATCACTCCAGAGTGACGTCGCTTGATGGCCTCTCATGAATTGGCTTTCGTTTCAAAATTATTTGATTTCATTAGGCACAATTGGTTGATTTTATTTTCGGCATCAAAATTTTATTACCTTTCAAAATTTGGGCTTTATTTTTTCTTTTCTGGGAAATATTTTGGGGATGTTTGTTTATTTTAAAATAACTGTTTTTTCTCTTAGACTGTAGATGGAACTCTATCAGATGGTCAATGCCGTTCGTCAGGCAGTAACAACCTGCCTCTAGGAGGCGGTCGCCGGCTCCGAGGCTACTTGGCGCGGGTGGAGCGTGAGGGCGTCCGTCGAGTACGCATGTTCCTCGTCATCACGGCGGCTTATGTGCTGTTTTGGGGTCCATTGTTCCTCATTACCCTGCTTCATCATCCGGCTCTTACGTCTCATATAGCTTATGAAGTAAGAATTCTGGAATATTATTCTGGTATTTAAATGATTAATCTTGTGATGGGTACAGATGGGTTAGCATGAAATCTATATACGATGAAATCTAAATATTTCAATAAACGCTCAAATCGTATGTAGAAATTGAGGAATGCGGTCTGTCTCTGATTGATTCGTATCAATCTGGGAAGTTGCTCGGAAGACGACAAATGTAAACCGCCTTTTTTTATTCCAGATGTATTTCCAAATCACTCTACATATCTCGTACGTGCACGCGGCGGTCAACCCGCTGCTGTTCATGGCCTTGCACCGAGCTTTACGAAGAGCAGCTCTGCAATTGTGCTGTGGCTGCTGCGTACATTGGAGTCAGTTCGTATTGGCTCTGACTGCTGCTGGTATGTGGACCTAGAGTGGAAGTCTGTCACAAAGAATCACGTTTAGAAATAACCCTTAAATTCTTCTTTGTAGCGCAATCGCCACTAGCGCCAGCTTCATTCTCGCCCGCGGCAGTATCCCCGGAGCCTCCCCCTGCGCCGCCGCCGCCGATGGCCCCTCCCGCCCCCCCGGCGCCGGCGCACTGCGCGCCTGCGCCTCACACGATGATGGTAATTACTTCTTATATGTAAGTGTTGACACCGTAATACGTGGTTTAACTCACTCGCACAATCCCGCACGTCAACTCCCTAGACCCCGCGAGTCGTAGACTAAAATTGCCTGCGAGCTGAATGCATGACGAGGATGAGAAACTTTCTGTCGCATAGTTTCCTCTTTCGTGGTAGTGGCGTCCTAGTCCTAGCTACCCTACTCCTAGTAAAACGAATGAAACATCTCGCTCTCAGAGTTGGGAAGTTGAGGAGTGTGATGCTGAGAGTATGTCGAGTGCGCGTGTGCAGGGAGACGAGGATATGATGGGGGAGGCGTGGAGCGGCAGCGTGCGGCGGGTGCCGCGCTCACCGAGCCCGCTGCTGCCCGCGATCTGAGTGCGACAGGCCGCGCCGCTCGCCGAGCCCGCGTCGCCTGTGCCGCCCGCGTCGCCCGCGCCGTACGTGCCGCACGCGCCGCATTCACCGCACGTTCCACACGTGCTGCACGCGACTTACTCACCGCGCCCGCCCGCCCGCGGCTTCTTGCCCAACATATCCTACATGTGGCCACCGTAATCGTCCGATACCAGATCATATTGTAAATACGCATATTGAGAACATTAACGTCGTCAAATTGTACATAAAATTCTTGAAGTGTCTCTGTCTCAGTAGTTGTGATGCTCTTAAAATATTGATGTATAGAAAGGGTAGTTATAAGTATATTTTTTAATATTTGTTAGATGGTTGTACCTTTGTAGTAAAATTATGATTTGATTAAAATTATTCTAAGTTTGAATTGTACATTGTGTAATTTCAATTCTATTCTGTAAGTAAGTCAATATAGAAAGCTAAATTCTAAATACAATGTTTGTAGAAAGTATATATTAAATGGCACTTCCAGATTCTTATATTCAGTAGTGACCCAAACACAACTTAAGTAAATAATAATATCTATTTTTGTGAGGAAAAGTAGATGAAGTATGTAATTCTCATTAAGTGGAACACCAAGTAGATAGGTTTATTAACAAAAAAAAAGTAACTTAGGAGAGATCAATATATGTGTCATTGGGTATTATTCTAGGTCACGTTTTTATTAATTCAGTAGCGAAAAAAAATAACTTGCCATCAGTATTTGAGAACTGTTTAAAGACTGAATATTTTTTGTATTATTTTTGACTGTTTACGTTTTAAGTAAAGAACATGTTTAAGTTTGCTAAAGGCTATTAAAATTTGTAATAGATATGACTGTATTTTAGGAAAAAAAAACCTACATTTTTAAAGTTTATTTCGTATCCTATTCTAATAACTATTGAGCAAAATGTTTTTATTTGTATTGAACAAAACTGTGCCAAATACAAAGTATAAACACCTACTTATGAAACTAATTGTGACGTAGTTTTAAAGACAATCTAAATTTTTTAGCGGGATTTTTGAGTTACTTTCTTTGGAAAGAAAAGGATAAATACCAGGTACCAGTTGATTGGTACTTATGTACTTTCTTTTAGAAACTCTTTTAATCGTAAAAATATATAAAAAAAGTATTGTACATACATTGAACAAATGCAAAAACATTGTTTTCTTTGTCTCTGAAATATTCTAAAAAACTGTTAACTTCCAGGCAGTGTCTAGTCTTAAAAATCTTAGTGTGTGTTGTAAAGATACTGAAAAAACAAAAATTAAAGAAGAAAACTTAAAGTCGTCCCGTTTACAATTATTTATAATAATATACAATTTTATTGTTAGTTAGGTAATATTTATTGTAAATCGATGTATTAAATGATGGTTGTAAAATAAGTAACTATGTTGTAAAATAAAAAGATATATGAACTAACAGAAAATTATAAAATTGTGTTCTTCAAATTATAATAAAAAAGAAGAGAATAAATTATTAAAAATAAAGTGATTTATTAAATGTTTTTATTTATTTTTTACTTGTATTCTTGCCTATGTCCCATAATTCTGAAGGAATATAAGACACGCGGAAGCGAGTCAAGCCAAGTTCAAGCTAAAAGAATTGGTGAGCACCGCACTGTGATTAAATTCTACAAAAGCCACCTTGTTCCTGCGTGCATTCACATCCTGTTTCACCATTATCCTTAATCAATTCATACTATTAGTATAAAGAGAAAAGGTTTGATTGTTTGTTTGTTTGTTTGCATTGAATAGGCTCCAAAACTACTGGACCGATTAGAAAAAATCTTTCACCGTTAGAAAGCTACACTATCCCCGGGTGACAAAGGCTTCTTTTTATCCCTGTATTCCCACGGGAACGGGAACTACGTGGGTAAAACCGCGTGACGTCTGCTAGTCTAGTATAAGAACAAAACGATTCTACTTTGAGAAAGATCTCCGGTTTGGAACCGAGCAGTCGGCAAATATTAAACAATCTTGAATGGCTAAATGTATGGAAGGAGAATGTATGCTACTTTGACCCCAAATTAATTGGTATTCCGGAATGATGATGTTGGGTTGAGGTGTGTATAATCATAGGCCTAACGTCAGTGGTAGCTTTGAACTTAGCCTTTTTTTAATGTTAAGCGAGGAGCGAGCATATACAGTAGCTCTTTTTGTAACCTGCAGGCCTAGCCATATTACAAATTCTATTTCTTTTCTATTTCTATTATATATACGAAAAACATGGCGTTTACGGAAACAGCTGTTTGTCAACTGTCAAGTGTAGGTATTTAATTTTCAGCCATATTACAAATTTTACTCGTTAACACTTGACAGGTGACAAACAGCTGATTCCATATACGCCATTTTCTTTCTATTGTCGCCTTATTGATTACGATAATGGAGATAGAATTTGTAATATGGCTAGGCCTGAGTTGTGTAACCACGTGCGGTCTACAGACCGTATAGAGAGTAAAATAAAATAATCAATTATTTGTTTAGCGAAACTTAAACTCTATTATCATAATGGGGTAAAATTTGTTTTTCTGAAGAAATCTACAAAACAACGTAACAGGTTTATAAAAGAAACTTTAAAAAATAAAAATCAAATTAGACTGATGATCTGTACTTTTTGAGAGGCAAAATTATAAATAAGCCCGCCCTTGTGTTTTTCACTTATGGAAATTTACACTATTGTACAGACTCCAGCACATCAACCTACCACAATGTGTCAAATTTCTTTGATAGGTTTTCAACTTTATTCTAATCTCTTTAAGGTTCATGTTCAATTGGGAAAATTTGATAATATTGGGGTAGTTTGATGTGCTGGCGTCTTTACCATATAACATGTTTTAAGTTATAGTTGACTTCTACGTGAAAACCACAGTCGCAAGCAGAAGCTAGTATTCAATATTTTGGTAAAGGTAAAAAGTAAATACGCTCAATAAAAATAACTTGACATATCTCTGTGTCTAACATACAAACATGGTCTCCGCGAAATATTGTCGTGTCATGAAGGATAACAAAATATACTCGTAGCGGCATGAGAATTGTAGCCAGAATTATTTATTTCGTACATTCGTCATAATAACATGCTTATATTTGTAACAGAATATGCCAGTTGTACCTAGTAGGCATGATTCACATAATATCACGCCCGTATTCTCCGACAGGTTGAGCAGAGGTCATCATAAAATCACGCCTTTAACGAAGGTTTAGGCAAAGGTGTACCAGGAGTACACCCACATAACGTCAGTTATGTTTAAGACCCGTATAATAGGGGAAGAGCCTATTGCCATCAATCGGGAACGAATCAACCAGAAGTGTACCTACGTATAGGATGTCCACATTGCACTATAGTCCATTTGCAGTAAGAAAAGAAGTTGAACACCAATTGTTTACTGCAGCTGCCATTTGTCATGTTACTAAGTTAGTATAAAGCTAACTCTACGGGTTGTTAGTAACTTAAATTAAATCCACACACAATATGATTAATGTGTTTAGTCTTAAAATGACGAAAGTTAATTAAAATACCGAATGAGAACGTTCGCCCCAAATGATAAAATTAACACTGTCTGACCCAAAAGCCTAAATTGGTAACTCTCGCCAATCCAATTAATAAATCAGTCTTCATTTTTTTAAAACATTTTGTCTCCAACTGTATTTTTCAATCCTTTTCTTAATAAAAAGTATAAAGGCCATCAAAGACTTTGGTATGCACGCAAACATATATATTTAATGTTTACAACTCTGCTTCGATCAAAACTAGTGCTTAGTTCGCGATGAGCGAATGAAAACGGCGGCGGCGCGGCGACGCGGTGGGGATGGATTTTTTTTATCAACAAGCTTACTTTTAATTTTGTTTTATTTTTCATAATTTTTTTAACTGTTCATATTAAAAAAATGTGAAGACTTCCAATCGAAGTATTAATAAAAATATTGGTTTTATTGCAACCAGTACCTAGTCAAACATTATGTTTGAGTTTTTTTAATCAAGATTTATGCAATCCAAGCCATTTTTAACCCCCGACGCAAAAAGAGGGGTGTTATAAGTTTCACCGCTATGTGTGTGTGTCTGTCTGTCTGTCTGTCTGTCTGTCTGTCTGTCTGTCTGTCTGTCTGTCTGTCTGTGGCACCGTAGCGCCCAAACGGGTGAACCGATTATCATGCGGTTTTTTTTATTTGAAAGCAGGGTTTCTTGCGATGGTTCTTAGACATGATTCATCAAAATCGGTTCAGCCGTTTCAAGGTTATCAGCTCTTTTGAGTTAGCTACCGTTGCTATTTTGGACGTCTATGGGTATTAACTTTACTTACAAACATATGTGTATCTTTAAATTTCAAACACCCATGTGTGTAATATTAATAAGCAACATTATGGTGTATTTGGTCTGATGCAGCCAGGATATCTAGCCGACTAATACACTCTTGGGAAAATAACAGCAGATATGTCGTGTTTGGATTCATTTTAACCAGCATTTGATTCTGCACACAATGCACTGATGGCAACTGGATGAGCTGATGCTGCAGCCAGGCTATCCAGCACACCAGTAGGTAGACTCTTGACAAAATAATAACAGATATGTCGTGTTTGGATTCATTTTAACCTGCATTTGATTCTGCGCACAATGGACTGATGGCAACTGGATGAGCTAATGCTGCAGCCAGGCTATCCAGCACACCAGTAGGTAGACTCTTGACAAAATAATAGCAGATATGTCGTGTTTGGATTCATTTTAACCTGCATTTGATTCTGGACACAATACACTGATGGCAAATGGATGAGCTGATGCTGCAGCCAGGCTATCCAGCACACCAGTAGGTAGATTCTTGACAAAATAATAGCAGATATGTCGTGTTTAGATTCATTTTAACCTGCATTTGATTCTGCACACAATCCACTGATGGCAACTGGATGAGGTGATGCTGCAGCCAGGCTATCCAGCACACCAGTAGGTAGACTCTTGACAAAATAATATCAGATATGTCGTGTTTAGATTCATTTCAACCAGCATTTGATTCTGCACACAATGCACTGATGGCAACTGGATGAGCTGATGCTGCAGCCAGGCTATCCAGCACACCACTAGGCAGACTCTTGACAAAATAATAGCAGATATGTCGTGTTCGGATTCGTTTTAACCAGCATTTGACTCTACATACAGTGCACTGAAAAATTCCCACGACTGTAAACTCTATAAAACAAAATTAATGCGTTTAAAAATTTTGAAATAAAAATTAAATTAAAAATTTAAAAAACCCCCATCGCAAAAAGTTAAACATTTAAAAAGTTAAAAATAACACTTTAGCCATGAAATTTTACGTAACGTCGGGGTACCGTTAAAATAAGTACCTACCTACATACCTACAAGTACTAGGAACATTCCTTACTTAAGCGGTACCCCGACGTGTAGTAAAATTTCATGGCTAAAGTGTTATTTTTAACTTTTTAAATGTTTAACTTTTTGCGATGGGGGTTTTTTAAATTTTTGCCAGTATTAATTTAAGAAATAGTTCAAGGAGTGACGTAAAAAACTACTCAGCATACTCATGATTTTGTTTAAAAGTTGTCTAGATGCGAGTTGGCTGACTGTGTCAGGTTATAGGTACTGATCTCATTGGTCTTCTGTGCAAACGTAAGTATTTATTTAGTGCGCGTCCTAGGTGCCTACCTTGATCACTCGAGTGCAACCTTTTGTAAAGGGTCTTAGCCTTGACTTTCAGTATTACCACCAGTTAATGTTTGTTAATGACTTTGTTTGTGAGATATAAATTGATATTGCCTACATCAAATTGTGTTGTTATGATCTAGTCCGATTTCTGTCTATACTATAATAATATGATAGGAAGGAAAATTGTGTTCCTTTGCAAGTTTATATCACTCACTCGTTTTCCATAATTATTTCACTGATAGTTGAGTACACTATTCCCGGATGCCCTACAATATGTTAGGTTTATTTCACGCGAAACAAATAAATAAAACTTTATCAAAATGAAACTAGAGTTTTATATTGTAAGTCATAAGTCAATTAAAAATAAGTATTGATTAAAATTCGACAGTTACTGTCGGGTAATAAAATAAATCAAAAGATACCTATTGCATTTATCCGCTCCAATGTTGCGAAATCACCTAAAAATGTTAATAATAGAAAAAGTAATATCATCATCCTTGTAAAGCGTAGCTTAACCTTCGATAGACTCATGTGGCTGTTATGATTTAGCCACAAGCCCCTTACACAGCCACAGTTACCCATATCCTACCCTATATCCTACCATATACCTACCATTTCTGTTTCGAACCAAATATAGGACAAGAAATTCAAATTCTGTGATCATTTCACAAACAATATGTAGCACTAGCTTTAAGTGCCTCATTATTGTCCTAACCGCAGGCTCTTTGTGATAGTAGCGAGAACTTACGAGAGCAAAGATAACTAACTCGATTAATACTACACGTACGTTCATATTTATCTACCTACCACTGTCAGTATACATGCGTTTACTGTGTGTGTGTAATATTTTTACTTTCAAACAACTGATGTTAAGGACTTAGAACACTCTTAATGTTGCCTAAGAATACTTGCTAGTTAGCTGTGAACCAAACTCTTTCATTGTCTGTACGTATTTCGTAAACTTAGAAATATACGTTTATATCTACATATTTGTAATGTGTGGCCTTCACATTTGCTATGCCAATTTACTGCCTAAATAAGCGCAACTAAAAAAAAAACGTTAACATGGTTTTTTATGGTATCAATAACTTGTTTAAAGACCTTTAGATTTTTTTTCGTATCTCACGTTTACCTAAAATAAATAAAATTAAACTTCAACCGACCGCCACTGGCGTGTATGAATGTAAAAGCAGCACGTAAGTAATCCTGGCACATGGCGCTCTGCAGTGTCTGTGTACAGACGCCAGCACTTCAAGTTACCCCAATATGTCAAATTTTCCCAATTGAATTTGAACCTTATTATGTTTAACATAAAGTTGAAAAACTTTATGCCAAACAGAATCTCGTGAAACCATTTTTACTGAAATACCGCTTTTTCGCTTAGTTAGGCAGTAGAGTGGTACCAAAGTCTAAAAGACGATATTGATTTTAGGAATTCATAATTATAATACTCATGATTTACTAATAGTAAGTGATGAAGGAATTTCTAATTCATACGGGAATTTAATATCAGAAATACCTTACTGTACCCAGATGGTAGATTGTAGGGCCTCATATATTTAATAATTGAACTTAAACAAGAAAATGACTAATAGATAATGCTTTGATTTCTAAAAGATACTTCAATCAAATCATTACGCAGAAAAATAACAAAACAGTCTCATCTCAAATATCATTATGTTTTTGTCTACCCGTCGAACAGCAAAAGATTGGTTTTCTGAATAAATAAAACAATATTGACGTTCACAGAAATATCTTTTCAAAAATAACATTATTTGCCTCAGAAACGTAATAATATTATCTGCAAAGATTTTACACTTGGACGCAAATAAATCGAGCCACTTGCCACTTTTTTTCACGCATTATGGTTTTTATTTTTAACTGGCGGACCCCACAGACATTGTCTTGCTAAAATGTAGAACCAGATCGCACCGCCACTTATCGGGATCAATTGTGAATCTAAACCATACGGAACGACTAAACAAAAATACACAAAAAAAAAGAATTATTCAATTTGGTGTAGTCGTTCGGAGGTTATTAGTGTACATAGTACATACATTTCTGCGATTTATTTTTATTTATATGTAACATAGATAAATATAATAAAACGTATCGATTGGAAACGTATATCGTCTAAATGGTTATTAAATAGTATTTACAGTGAGCCTGTAAGGGCTATTAAATAAACTTTAAGGCCTTAAAAGGTTGTAGATGTTTCGCACCATATTACCAAAAATAATGAGCATTTTATGTGTAAAATGGCACCGGCTCGATTTATTTGCTCTCAAGTGTACATAATAGCAACAGTGTTTTGTCAGATCAATTACATGGAAGATAAGGGATTAGTTGTGCGTAATAAACAAAGATAAGCTTTCACTATTTTTTTCTTCTCTGACCCCGACCGAAACCCGGCTTTCGCGAACAATAGATAATTTGGTGTCTGATATTCCAGTATCTGGCAAATTAATGTACGGGTTCAAACATTCAAACTTTCATACCCAAACCGCCAAATCCGGAACAACTAGGGTACCTGAGTAGGTCACACAAATAATTGTGCCGTGTGGGAGTCGAGCCCACGCCGTTGTAGCAGTCAAACGCTTAGGTAACCTTTGCACCATACTTGCCTGACAATAATATTGAAAGAAATGAAATATTTTTCATTTCGTGTTACTATAAGTGACTAGTGACTAGTGACTAATCTAATGTTAAAGTTGTACGCCTTCTGACTTGGCTTTACATGCCGTTGATAAATATTTCTCAGGCATACCGGTGACGTCACGATGTTTTCCATTCTTGAAGCAAGTGACATACTGTATACAAGAAATTAAAGAGTTGCGTTTTTGTTACACAGCTGGTGGTACTCTAAAAACTAACTTAATTTCAGATACCGAGTAATCAATTTCAGTAAGGCGATCAAGCCGACTTCAACAAAAACTGCATACTAAAAGTTGGGTTGACTCCAGATTAGGTCAGTTAATTTGATTTTGTCCTTTCCCCGTTTTATTACTGGTGACCTCTGTGTATTTATGATAGTGTTAGTTAAATGTCCAGATCTCTTGATTAAGATCAGGCTACCTAGACAGGTGAAAGAAGTTGGATGACCTTTATGAGTCTCTCTAGGCCTAGTTGAACAAACTAGGCTAAATAAATTAAAGTGCTAATTAAATCCTTCTGTTGAATTTTTGTGACGTGTTTATACATTTTTTTTTATAAAATGGAAACTAATTGCAAAATGTTGAGATTATTAATTGTTCACAAGTCATGTCATCAGAGATAGATACGCCACATGTATAAGAAAACGATTTTGCGATCTAAAATATTTTTTGTGACTTTTTTTATATTTTTGCACCATACGCATTATTCAGTTATAAATTGTGTAACTAATACGACATTGTTTTATACTATAGATTGTGTTGTTGTTTTTATAAAAACAAATTAAAACAATTAATTGATTGTTTGAAAACATAACAAAAACCTTAATTGGAAATTCGAATTACATTCAGACGAAATGTGGGTTGGCAAAGTAAACACAAATTCTATTGTTTTTGTGAGAATTGCCTGATTTCACTAACAATGAGAAGCACCTGTTTGATTTTCAACTATAGGCACTAAACCGAGGGTTGAAAATCCAACTGTACAATCTTATTTTACCGTACAGTGTAGCCTAGTGTTAAACCGGGAACAGAATATCAATATTAACCCGTCCACATGAGAAACTTTTGAACCCTCTCATAATAACTAAACTATTTAAGCACACTCCTTTAAATTGTTGTCACTGTTGTCATAACTAGGTATCTTTTAAAAACATTTCATGTCCCAACTACTTAATCATAAACTCTATGTAGGCAGTATTATTTTAAAAGTGCTCTATTTACTTTCAACACACTTCCATGAAAAACATGAATAATTTAATGTGGAAGACAAATTCTGTCACGATTTTTACTAAAAGGTATTGTCGTAATAAACATTTCAAGCGTAAAATTATCTTTTTTGTACCTTTCTTAGAAGTGTCCAAATTAATTTTATTATGAAAGTAGAATCTCACAGAATATGTTTGAAGCTTAAATTAATTAAATTTTGCTGTTTTCATTTTGTAATCTTTTTAATAAACTCTAAGTTCTGGATAGACTTTTAGTAGAGAATTTATAACTGCCTCGTCATTCTAGTGGCTTGCAAGTATTACCGCTGAGCGTAAGGTCCTGAGATCGTTCCCAGGGTTGGGCAAACAGTCCTTGAGTCTTCCATGTGGAGCTATTCACTAGCAGCCCGGAGCCTGGATTTGTCCCCGATTGATGACGATAGGCGCGGTTTCCTCACGATGTCTTCCTCCACCATTTTTGAGAGCAGTGGTGATAAAATAAATTACACCAAGTAATGCGCCTGCCTCGGTTCAAACCCACGACTTACTGTTCGTAAGTCGGGGCCGCCACCACTGGGCCACCGCTGCTCTCGTATCTGATTTACCATCGCAGTAGTAACATAAATGTTGAAACAGCTTAATTAAATTTACTGGTCTATTTTACTCTAATACATTAACATAACACAACACACATTTTAAGATTATCAAAAATAATTATCTATGTTCTAGCGTGAAATAAGAAATTAAATTCCGTTAATAATAGATCCATTTGATATATCATCGTCTTAGTAAATTGAGGAAAACAGAAACCCAATATTTTCCTTCTCTTTGTGGCTTTTATTTCGAGCATTGATTTGATATGTTTGAGAAATTGACACTGATCTAAGTGTATCGTTACGAAAATAAACTTATTGGATTGTTATTTCAAATTTGATTACTTTTGACTTTAATCACAGATGTAGCCTGACCGGCTAGTATTGCAGTCAATTTATGTCACAAAACTGAGTAATTAACATGAAAAAGGGTACCTTTTATGCCTTTACACACACATATCTACCTATACTAATAATATTATAAAGCAGAAGAGTAGGTTTGTTTATTTGTCTGGTTGAACGCGCTAATCTCAGGAACTTACGGCATAGTCTATTTATAGAGAAAGGCTATAGGCTATATAACATCACGCTATGACCAATAGGAGTGGAGCAGCAATAAGAAATGTTGCAAGCGGGAAGAAAGCTTTGGTTGCGTGCGCTGCATAAACGGTTTAAATTACGCAAAAATCAAGTATTACGAAATTATTCCTCTTTAAACGCGAACGAAGTCGTGGGCAGAAAGCTAGTATTAAATATTAATAATAATTCTATATCATTAACCAACTAAGGCCCATAAACAATATATATATATATTACCTTAAAAAATAATAAATAACACATATAAAATTAGACTAAAATAAAAACACGTTAGGTCGGCAACGCAACACTGAGTCGTGGTGTCATGTAGCCTTCCACGAAAACGCCGAAACACTACACCCGACGGACAAAATTTTTCAATCATAGAGGTCTCCAGATGGTGTGATGGAACCCGCACCGCAAAGCATTTGATATATATCTTCTTAGAAAGTGTCTTCTTGAATAATGACTTATGTATGTATTATTTACCTACTATTTGCCTAAAAGTACGTTTCTGGCACCGAGTTGTCGCTTCTGAAATACCGCTGTCAAACCCGCGATGGTTTATGCTGGTATGTAAATTGTTAATGTGATTATAAAAATAATAACAGAGGCAATAATTAGCATACTCATAATCAGCCTATAATGTTAATACTGTTGGGACACAGCTATATTCTTTGTGAGAAAGAGTGGGACGTAATCTTTCACGTGGGCCCAGTGTCGGTTGGTAGACGACACATGCCTTCAAACTATTGATTCTTGAACATGCCGTTTGCATGCGTGTTTGCTCACAATTTTTTCCTTTACCGTTTTGAAAACAGTGATTAAATAATTTACACAAAGTAAAGCGGCCCAATGCTCTAGCCTTCTCTGTTTGAGAAGAGGCCTTTGTCCTGCAGTGGGACAGTAACAGGCTGGTATTATTATTATTATTTCGAGTTTTTTATTTTTCTTCTCTTTAAGGAGAGTTTACGACCTTACACACGGGTCGGAACCAAGTGTGTAAGGGGAAATTATTTAAATTGTAAATGTGGATGATAGTGTACAAGAAGTTAAGAATTTTCGGGTAATGCGGCAAGTATTGAGAATGGTGGCTTTTTGAAGCATGTGAAGTGTATGAGGAGGCATGTGGAGTGTGTTAAGACTTTGTGTAAGAGCCTTTGGCACAACACCGGTGGAGGACAGTACTATTGGGACGATGTGCACGGTTTGTGCTCGCCATTGGGTTTTAATTTCTATGGCGAGATCTTGGTACTTACTAAGCTTCTCGGATATTGTAGTTTGAATGTTGTGAGAGTTAGGTATGGCTATATCTATTATGTAAACTATTTTATTGAGTTTGTCATGAACGGTTATGTCTGGTCTATTATAATGTATGGTTTTGTCTGTAATTATTGTTCGATCCCAATAGATTTTATGGTTTTTGCTTTCTAATATGGTTTCTGGTTTGTATTTATAATATGGGATCATCTCTTCTTTAAGTTTGTATTTGTGTGCTAAGTGTTGGTGTATGATGGCGGCAACTTGGTCATGTCTGTGTTTATAGTCTGTCTGTGCAAGTGATTTACAGGCCCCTGTTATGTGTTGTATAGTCTCAGAAGCACTGTTACAATGTCTGCATGTGTCAGTCGGTTGATTGTGGTCTTTCATAATATACTTTCTATAATTGCGTGTTGCTATGATTTGATCCTGGATTGCAAGCATGAAACCTTCAGTTTCGGGAAAGAGTTCACCTCGTTTGAGCCATTCGTTCGACTTTATTTTATCGACGTGTGCTGGCTCAAATAGGCCCGGTGTCTTCCGTGTAGAGCTTTGGCTGCCCATGCTGCAATTTTTTGCTGTGTGCTTACAAGGTTTTCATTAATTTGAGTGTCTCTGTTTTGTAGATTGAGAGGTGTAAGTTTTCTGTCTGCTTCGGTTACATGTTTGTGTAGTGATGAATATTCTGATTTGTTGTGGAAGTAAGATCTGAGTGAAAGTATTTGTTTGTTGTGTAAATTGTGTATGTCGATTAATCCTCTTCCTCCTTCTTGGTGTGGTAGCGTAAGTCGCTGTATGCATGATTTGGGGTGGCGTTTTCTGTGTTTGGTAAGGAGTGTATTGATTGTGCGCTGTAGTTTTTTGATATCGGTTTTTGACCATCGTATGATGCCGAAAGAGTATGTGAGGATAGGTATTGCGAATGTGTTGATAGCTTTTATTGTATTTCTAGAGTTAAGATTGGTTTTTAAAATTAGGTTAATGCGATATGTAAACTTTTTGATCAGCTCTTGTTTTGTCATTTTTTGCTCTATTTGTCTGGATTGTTTGAAACCTAGGTATTTATAGGTTGAGTGTGCATCCATTGGCTCAACAGTTTTCCCTGACTCAAGTGTATAACTATTATTTTGAAGCTTGCCTTTTACAATTGACAAAATTTTGCACTTGTCAACTCCAAATTGCATGCTGATATCATTAGAAAAAATTTGCGTGGTGTCTGCTAAACGAAAAAGTGATTTCTTATCTGGTGCATACAGTTTTATATCATCCATATACATAAGATGTGTTAAGGTGAATTGTGTGTTATCGTTTGTAAATGTGAATCCTGAGTTAGTTTTATCTAGTATGCATGAGAGTGGATTAAGTGCCATACAAAACCATAAAGGGCTTAGGGCATCGCCTTGGAAAATTCCACGTTTTATGTGAATTGGTTCAGTGACCAGAGTCGTGGAGATTTGATTTATTTTAAGTACGGTTTGCCAGTTTTGCATGGTAGCTTCTAAAAACAATTTGAGTGTAGGGTGTATATTATAGATATTTAGGACATGTAACAACCAGCTGTGTGGGACAGAATCATAGGCTTTTTGGTGATCAATAAACATGGTATGAATCTCTTTTTTGCTTTTAGCTGCGTTGTTCATAGCGATCGCGTCAATAGTAAGTTGTTCCTTACATCCTTGGCTATTTTTACGGCAACCCTTTTGTTGTTCTGCAATAATGTTATTTTTAGTTAGGTGTTCATGTAGTACTTCACTTAAACAGGCTGTGAGGATTTTATAGAATGTTTGTAAGCAAGTAATTGGTCGATATTTGGATGGGTTCGTGGTGTCATTAATGTCCTTAGGTATCATGTATGTTACTCCATGTGTTATATATGTTGGAAGTAAATGTGGAGATTGAATGAATGTGTTTAAGTGATTATACAAGAATGGATGAGTTTTAGTGAATTTCTTATACCACTAGTTGTGAATATTGTCTGTACCTGGAGATTTCCAGTTGTGTGTACGTTTGATGACGTCTATAAATGTGTTTATCGGTATGCATTCAAACTCCATATCGGGGATTTTGGGTGTTGCTTCATTAATCCAATCTGCGTGGTTATTGTGGTACACTGGGTTTTCCCATATGTTTGCCCAGTACTCACGTAATCTTTCGGGAGGTGGTGTCTCTAAAGTTTGGTTACCGGTGTCCATGTGGTTAGCTGTAAGATTTCTATAAAATGTTTTCTCATTATTGATAAATTTTGTGTTTTGCACTTTACGGTTTGTGCAAGTGATATATCTTTTAAGTCTGCTAGATGCTGCGTTTAATTTTTGTTTTAACGTGTCCAAAAAGTGTGATAACTGTGTATTTGAGTCTTCGTGTTGTGCGTGTAGTTGGTATTTTAGTTTTATTTCTTCTACTGCTGCTATTAACTTTCGGCTTCTGCTGCCATTAATGAAATGTGTCAATCTACCTATGTTTGCTCTTAGATTTTTGATTTTCTTTTCTAAACGAATCTGCCATTTTGGCTTTTTTTGTTTAAATGCCCGACCGTCATTTAGTGTAGGGTATACTATTTTGGCTCCGTTGCATGTAGCTGCTGTCCATGCTGCACAGTAAATTAGCGTCTGTAATTGTATGAATTCGGTGTCTTTATTTACGTGCCCAGAGAGAATGACATTGTTTATATATGTGACTATGGTAGAGAACTTTTTAGACGTCTTCTGCTTGGGTATATATGGTCTGTTAGTAGGGTGTGTATTAGAAAAAAGTTGTTGAGCTTGCTGGAACGTGGCTTCTATTTCTGCATTGGTTTCTGGGGGTGTATCAGAAATAGTTTGCATAGGTTCATTTTGACCAATGTCTATGCTAGTCAAAAAATTGTCTTCGTCTGTATTTACGTGAGAGTCAGATATGATGTTAGTTTCTATGCTATTATTTAGGCATATATTTGTTGTTAGTGCAGGTGTATCAGCAGTATGAGTATTAGTGTATTGAGTATTTAGTGTAAGGATGTATTCATCAGGTTGTTCTAATTCGTTTTGTGGTTGTATTGTCCTATAATCGTTATTAATGTTTTCAATGTTGGAGTTGTTTTCACATAATTCTATAGCTACCTGGTTCTTAATTTCTTCTAATTTATTGATGTGTATATATTTGTTATTAATAATGGCTCTAACTTGATCAGATAGTCTTTGCTCTGTGATGTGTGCTAATTCTGGATATAAATTTGTAAATTCCTCGTGTAACTGTTTTCTATAGGCTGTTTTATTTGTTTCTAGTTGTGTGGTACTATAATATATTCTTATTAGACTTTCATTATATTCGTTTGTCCATTTCATGCGTTGGCCAGAATGTGTAGAGTATTGCTGTATTTGTGTATGAACCACTTGTAATTCAGCTGAGACCTCCTCAAAAATCTGATCTATTGTATTCTGTGGTAATAATTTCTTTTGAATTATGGCTCTACGCTGGTCGCCTATTCTTTGTCTGCTGACTTGCATAGTTGGAAATTCTTCTAAAAACTTAGTGTGAAGTAATGGGAGGTATGCATTTTTATCTGTATCCATATTGGTGAGATGAAGATATGTGCGTAGGATGAATTTATTCATTTCAATGCTCCATTTCCTACGAGCTGTTGAAGTCTTAGTGGTGGGTACAGTATCGTCGACAAAATTTGTCTCCTGTACAACATCCAGTGACTTAATACTAAAAGATGGTGATAATGGTGTCGAAGAGACGCGGAAAGACTGTGATGATGATGAGATTGATGGAAAAAGAGATGAAGATGATGACGACGAGAATTGTGAAGTTTCGTCATTCATCTGAGGCAGATTTGCCTGAAGTTGTTTTTTTGTTTTAGATCTAGTATTCATGTTGTTCCCACGAGTAGCTAGGGACTTAAAAAGTCGACCACAGCAGAGCCCTGCGTTCACTGCGGCAAGGGTAGATAAAACTGGATGTCCCCTATTATCCAGAGTTGGCACACTAGCGACCAGGGCAATCCCCCGGCCACGCAGCCCTCGGCGTGTGCGACCTTGGCTTTGATTGTATCTCTTTTAGTCTGGCTCCTCAATCTAGATCTATCTCAGCTAAGTAAACTCAACTGGCACAGACCTAGAGATCATTGGAGCACGCAAGCCCCACCACGTCGTCAACGTAGCGGCTGTTGTCACTGGAATAATATGATTAATATATATCGCATATAGATACTTAGTGTTAATTTTTTTTTGGGCTCATGTCAAAATAATAACATTCTATCAAGATGCGTTAGTGAAGTGACCATGAGATACTTGTGCCAAAAATCCTCTTTGTCTCGGAAAGATTGTTAATCGATGATTTTATCTATCATGTGTAGATCTCTGACAGTCATTACAAGTAGTTTGAAAGTCTAAAAACTAGTCTTAAAATCGAATATCGTGTGACCCAGTTACTGGGTTGTAAAGGTCAGATAGACAGTCGCTTCTTGTATGTGCTAGCTCAGTTGGGAAAAGGCTAGGCAGAAGATGATAATTGTTTATAGCGTGTAATAAAGACTATTCTATTTTTAAAGTATCCTGGCAATCAATCTATGATTACGTCATTAATCCGGTAAATTCTCCTTTTACCTTAATCTTTATTATCATGTGCCGCCATGACACTTATAACGAGGGGGGTGTCAAAATGAATGGTGCTATACAGGGTAGAGATTAATTTATAAAGGTTTATCCTTGGTAATAAAATGTCGCATAAAAAGTAAGCTTGGCAAGTCATTAGGAGGGGGCTGGAAATGAGGTCGTATACAACATAGCAACTATTATATTAATATTTATGATCGCACGAGTAATTGAGTGGCAGCCAACGTTAGTAAATAAACCCGGAAATTTTATAGTATTTTTTATGTTGAAATTATTCAGTGACGTAATTTTGTGAGATTAGAGAATGGTATTGCTGGCCGGATTGAAATATTTTGGTAAGTTATATTATTTGAGAGCATTGTTTTCATAGCCAAAAATTATTAAACAAATAACTTTGTTGTCCCGAAACGTACCATCGAGTGGCACTGAGAGGGAACCGGTATATTTTACGGGAGATTGTAGACTAAACTTTACTACCTCTTGTGTTCAGTTCAAGCGTCTACTAGTAGTTAACACTCCGTTTTGCAAGGATCCTATTATAGCATATTAAGGTACAACTTATAGAAAGTAAAGAAAACTGAAACCTATAATATTTTTTGTCCTTAAAAAAAGTTGCAACGGAGACTTCAACTCTTGAAACAGAAATTGATTTTACGGCATATTATTATGAACCACTTTACCTAGACCAATACTCATTATCTGTCTGGCTTGTTCTCAACTGTGACTTATAATCTGATTCATGTATAAAAAGTATTGTAAACCAAATTTAAAAGAGCAAGTAGGTATGGAGTTTCTTGCCCATTCATCTCCATACAAAACTGCCTTTGGGACTTTGGAGCATGGGTCAAAGCTCATCAGCATGTTGACATTCACAACAGACAATGCCAATGTATACACGTGTACCTAACCTACTCACTTAGCTTGCACCTATTACACGCTCAACATCCCTTCAATCCAACTGATACATCTTAATACAGAACCAGATGTCACTTGTAACTGGATCGGAATAATGGATTGTGACGTACGTCATTTTATAACCAATCAGAAGATGTTTAGATATAATTGCATGCTAGCTACTCGCATACTTCGTGTAAGTTACTGGCTATGTCGTTGATGCAGGTTTCTTAATTGAAATAAGGGTTTTTTGTGATGGTTCTTAACACATACATTATATCATGATATATCAAAATCGGTTTAGCCGTTTCAATGCTATCGGCTCTTTTGTGTTAGCTGCCGTTGCGATTTTAGACGTCTATGGGTATTAACAATACTTATAACATATGTGTGACTCAAGATTTATAAAAATAAAAAGCTAGTTATAATAAAGTATAATAAACCCCCAACGCCAAAATATAAAGCTAAAGTTTTAATTGTGAGCTTTACAATTTGGGATTGGGGTTTTTTTAAATTTTTGTTATAACGTTTTCGAGATAAGCTCAAAACAAAGACAGATAATAAACTGGTTTTTGTTTATACTACTACTTAAATATGATATGCATTTGGTTATGAGCTGTTATTTAGACACTGAGCAAGCGTGGTGACCAATAATTATCGTGCCGGTATAAGTCTCTTGCAGTGGGGCAGTAACAAGCTGGTATTTTAAACTGACACTTTATATATTGGTACAAGCTATAGACATTATTATATCAATATTTAACTTTGGAAAAGAACAAGGTATTTTTGACATACATTTAGATTTTTATACAATTGCGAAATTAAATGAAATAACCTACAGACTTCAATAAGA
Source organism: Euplexia lucipara (assembly GCA_921972225.1). NCBI lineage: Eukaryota > Metazoa > Arthropoda > Insecta > Lepidoptera > Noctuidae > Euplexia > Euplexia lucipara. The sequence continues at coordinate 7,195,780 of OV179144.1, read as the reverse complement.
TATAATAAGTAAATATAACAAAATAATGTATTTCAAAGTATTTTACATTCCTTCTTGGCATCGTTACAGTGACAGTAACACACTTAACATGTTTTTAGAGTTCTACAAATGTCGGTGGAAATACGAGTGAGTCGGAAATGAAAGTGTAAGTCAATGAAGCGAGCTCGCTTCTTTATATCTCGTTTCTTTTGCAAGCAGAAAAATGAATGAAATCTTTATTTGCCTCAGAGAACACGTCAAGAAAAAACTTAAAAGAATCTATTGATAGTACCTATTTATAAAACGTCATCTGCCTGGATTTGACTATATTGGTATTGGCTTCCAGGCAAAATTGATGAAGGCTGAATACCAAAAAAATATGCCTACTTCCCTATCCTTTTCTCAACTATGTCGAGGTTGGATTCCAGTCCAATTGAGTTGAACTATTGGACTGAATTATTGGACTCAGAATAAGTTAGGCCGAGATGCCAAGTATTCGTTACAACTATCAATGATCTACAAAAGACAGCTGGAACCAACAAAATATCCAGAAAACCATGGAGTATTTTCCTTAAATACGTAGAGAATATCGAAAGATATTTCCCGGAGATGGTATCTGAAATTAGAAGTTGCCTGCGCACTACAGTTTTGTTTGATAATATTTTTCAATCTACCGTTTGACCCGCGTGTTCCTGATGCCCTTGAGGTTTTCAAAAACCTTTTGTTAGATCCAAGTCGTCTACACTCACCAAGAAGCGTAGCTTTTGTGTCGTAACATATTTCTTATAATTATCTTTGGTGACGGTTTAAAATGTTTTTAGGGCCTTTGAAACTGTGTTCAGCTTACCTACACGTATAGACGGGGGATAGAGATAGAGATGGGGATATCTCTCGCAAATAAGGTAAATTGTTATAACGAAACCACTTTTTGGAGCCATTGGAATATTTTTTCTTATTTTGTATAACTTGTATTCTCCAAAGGGCGTAGATTATGTACGAATGTTTAATTATAGTAATAATAACAATTTATTTTACAGTTTTGCCAGTTACGATATAGACCCACGTAATAAGAGGCGAGCCTATTGCCATCAAACAATTGTTGATCCAGACTGCTTCTACTGAGACTTTCCAGATGGAAAATCTTAATAACATTGCCCGACTCAGAAACCGAAGTGAGGACCTCTGGCATGTTGTTAGCGCTAACGGCCATTACACTATTAAGGTATACAAGCAGGTTCTCTAATGTATTAAGATTATAAAATTTGATTTTTTATTTTTATTTTTATTTTAAGTATTATCTTCATGATTATTACTTTGTTTTAACAATCAACTTTAGATTTAATATTATGTAAATATGCGAGCACCATGTATCTTTCAATACGCTCATACAATTACCAGCCGCATTGCTTATTTTATATCACCTATCTCAGGATAGCTGTTTTTTTTCTCATGGTACATCGTCCTCACATATTTATTTATTTATTTATTTTTAAGGGCTTACCAACTAAGACACATACAGACAATCTTAGAAATAATACAAGTAACAGTTAATGTATGCTCTTAAATTACAGGTAGGCTCAACATTATTTTTAGACACTGCTCAAGCAAATATTTGAAACTAACTACAACTACTTAGCAAGGTTATTCCCAAAGATAAATAAAGGTAAACATACCAAGGCAACGAAAAACATTATAATCTGATTATAACAAACATTGTAAAATCTATTTTAAAAGAGTACCTAAGTATGGAGTTTCTTGAACATTCTTCTCCATACAAAACTACCTTTTTTGAATGTGCAACTAGAATCATATTAATTTAATTTATTTGTAAGTATAACGTTCAAAAGTGCCTGTTTTCAGTCCTAATTGAAATAAATAATTTAACTTTTGACTTTGACTTTGACTTTGACGTTCAAAAGTGCCTCTTATAATGGGCTTATTCAAATAAGTTATTTTTCTTTGACTTAGAAGTCGTATTTTCAATGAACCTCGGCATCTAGAAGTTACGATACCTATACCTACAGACATACTGAGTATGCATGCTGACGCAATGGCGTGTCATTTGCGCTGTCGAGGCTGTCCGATGCTTGCCGAGTTAAATGGGACTAAGCGATGCATTAGTACCACAATATACTACGTATATTGTGCGGTGGACGCTATGTTACAATAGGGGCTTTGGATGAAGTTGCGAAAATTATGCGTTGACTGTTAGAATATAGTGTGGTTTTCTTTGTAGATTCTTAAAGAGGCTAGTTTATTTGCCTTTGACTGGCCTGTTGGTCTAGTAGTTAGTGACCCTGACTGCTATGCCGGAGGTCGTGGGTTCGATTCCCACCCAGAACAAATGTTTGTGTGATGAGCACGATCATTTGTTCCGTGTCTGGGTGTAATTTATCTATAATATGTATGTATTTAGAAATATATAAGTATGTTTATCAGCTGTTTAGTACCCATAACACAAGCTCTCAAGCTTAACTTGGGACTAAATGGTGTTGTGTGAAAAGTTGTGGAATATTTATTATTTATTATTTGCATGTTAAAGGAAATTAAAAATAATTTTGTTTGCTAAGATGAATTATCGCTGAATGCCATGTACATAATGTACAGACGCCAGCACATCAAGTTATCCCAATGTGTCAAAGGAGAATGACCACGACAATATGGACCACGGTACTGAGTTGCATCAATTCCAAAGTTGTTTTAGATGGTTTATAAATTAACCAAATAATCATCTACAATTGCCATTTTGGAATCAAAACCCGCATTTCCAAGTTTTTTTAGAAAACGTAACTTAACCTCAAAATAGAAATATCCGTCGTGTATAGAGGTAAGGTCGTAGTTTGGAGAGCAGATCATCTGAGTAGTAGCTTGTTCCAAAGAATACCTGTGTTGGTTTCTTAGGATTGAAAAAAACAGTTCAAACACCGGTTTCGCCGGTCGATTGTTCTTGTTGTCGGTACTTCATGCGAAGTGGTCGACATTTTCAGTAGTCGCTAAGTAGGTACTAGTACAGTACAGTACAGTACAACAAAATACGAATCACACACAAACTTCAAACAAAGTGAAAACTTCCTGGCGTAAAAACGTCCTGGCGTAAGATTCACAATTTCACACTAAAGTTAGCGATAGTGATTGAAAACAAGAAATAAACAAATACCTAGTTACAATGAATATCACAATTAAGTACAGTGGAGAGTAGGACTCGATCAACACAAAAAAAAACTGTAATACTTAAATCGCAATGAACAAACTTAGCATGCACCACCCGCAATTGACATTTTGACAATGACAATTTAATTTGAGACACCAACACCAATGTTGCCACTTTAGATTTTAAATGAAAATCGATTACTCGAATAAATACACTCGACACATAATTATTTCAAATGACTGATTTAGTTCTATAATCATTAATTTATTAAAAAGGTTCGATTTATATCAAACCGAAGCAAGATAATTAAAAAAAATCTATGCAATCATTCATATGTATCGTTAGCCAACAAAGTGAAATTGCTTTAAAAAGTTTTGAAAGCAAAATAATAAGACTAATGTGTGTGTGAAATACTAATTATTTCACACCACAGTAGTATCATCTCGCTTTATTATTTATAAAAACCCCGCGATTTACCTTTCCAATGACTTTACATTAATATTAATTTGTAATCGTATACAAAAAAAATCGATTAGAGTTGTCAATATATTTACTTATTTTGATTATGGCAACACTTTAACGTAAGAATAGCCGGCAGTAGGTAATTCATTTTATCAAAACAATTTCATAACTTATTAAGTTTACAAAATAAACCCCTATACTAAATTGGCATTCTAATTGCAGAATGACTTCAAAAATAAAGAAAATAATTGTAATATAATTTTTATCTTGATGCATGAGAAAAACCAGTACCGTTGATGGTCATGATTCTTTCTTTAGTCGTTTTTCAACTTTATGTCTAACAAAATTAGGTTCATATTAAATTGGGAAAATTTGACACTTTGGGGTAACTTGATGAGCTGGCGTCTGTACATAGGCCAGCACATCAAGTGACTCCAATGTGTTATATCATAACTTTATTTCTAACTGAATAAGGTTCATTTTAAATTGGGAAAATTTGTAAGTTTGGGTAAGCTTGTTGCAAGGTCCTCGGGGAATTCCTCTATTTCCAATGAATCTGGGCTCAGTTTTATCTTTTGCGAATATTTCTAAAGATAAAACTGAGTTCTGTTGATCATGGAGGTAAATTAGATTACCTACATGATCGACAGATTTTTGACATGGATTATCGCTCAAATGAGATTGCGACTAGTTTTTGAAGACTTTTAATTAAAGATCACCTGAATATTACCTACACTAAGAAAAAAATTACACAACATGTGCTTTTAGAGTACGGATCAAAATTGGAAACTGCAAGCGCTTAATAGATGCACCAAGAATAATTTATGATGTCATGAAGCATACCTACTAAATGTATTTAATAACTAGCTACCGGCAAACTTCGTTTCGCTTTTTTAAAAACAAAAATTGTTTACGACCTAATCTCAGAATCGGTCAAGCCGTTTCGGAGGAGTTTGGTAACAAAGAAACAAACAAAATATTAGAAAGTGACGCATGCCTACTAAATGTGTTTAATAATATTCAAAGTCATCGTTTCGGCAATATTCTCAAGTGCCATCAGTTTATGAGCAAACATACACCTATTGTCTTCAGAAATGAGTGGAGTGGAGACGGTGGTATAAAATTTTATGTAACGAGTTTTATGGTAGCATATTGATATTGTTATTGAAAAAAGTTGACTTTTGCAGCTTTTTCCTCGTTGTCAAATTGATATTTAACGACAACCTACGGATGGGGGCGTAACAATGTGTTTTCATTTTTTTTGGGAGATTGGTTTAAATACACGCGCTGCAGCTGTATTTACGAGTTCTTGTGGTAAATGAACTTTTCAACATTCCAACAGTATCTACAAACGGACAGTAATGTCGTACATCATTAAAAAAGTGGAAGATACTGACGTACAACTTGATATTACAAGGTTAATTTTGGACCTGAAATGGCGATGGAAATTCTTGTCGACTTTTACTGTTGGCTTTTATTGTTACCTCTTTTTTATACTTAGTTTAACTGTAAAACATCAAGAGAAAATTATCAATAAGGTTTGAAATTAAAAAGTAAAGAATTTATCAAACTTTTGATTCACTTAAACAAAAATGTCTTGTTTTTTTAATAGCTGACGACAAATTCTATCTCTACTCTAATGTCCTTCTAACGGAAAAATTAGAACGCCGGGTGCGTTCTATTTTTTCCGTTGGATCAATATATATGTTTTCCTATTAATTAACTACCACAAGGGCAAAAGCTCTTTATTTACCATGGACATTGCAACAAAAGCTTTAAAAGTTCACCTGTCCAAATGCTTACTAATAAGTCAAAATATTATAAAAAGGTAAAATCTATTTGTAGCTCTGCATGTGTAGGGTATAATCTCTGAAACTGTTCTGATTCTTTCACTAATGATAAAGTACATTATTGAGTTTTATGCTATAGTAGACCTTAACACGAACGATGTTGCAGTCTGAAGCTAGCGCATAATATTCCCAAACGCACTTCTTAAGTAGCTCATCTAAATAACAAAGGACAATGATTGTTTACATTGAAGTTTCAAGTTCTAATATAATATTCCCTGTAGAACTGCCTTGTTTATAATTTATCTGTGATAGAGAACACGTAGGTACATTAGTATTCAGTTTGAAACTAGCTGGAGCAATAGTAATGAATCACATTAATATTCATAGGTCACACAAATCGTGCTTAATTTTGGAGTTGTAACGTGATTACATATACGTACAGTCACGTTTCCTAATATGTATAGAAGCCAGCACTAAATATCACCCCAATCTGTCAAATTTCTTTGATAGTTTTTCTACTTTGTGACAAAGGAATAAGGTTCACGTTCAATTAGGAAAAAAAAATACAATTTGAGCTTGATAGCTTCATGTAACGTCCGTGCCATGCACTTATGCCTCCTACTTTTATTAATTAAAATCGGCAAAAAACTGGCATTAACTGGAATAAAATAAAATTAAATATTCACAAAAAAAATTGTTAGTTTGGTTAAATAAAACCTATCGCAAAAATATAATATTTTCGATTTGTGTTTGTTTTTAAGAAATAATAATAACAGCAAATTAACCTTAAAATTACAAAAAATCCGACGACAAATGTCATGGGTAGTTCAGAGTAATGCACAGACGCCAGCACATAAAGTTACCCCAATGTGTCAAATTTCTTTGATCGTTTTTCAACTTTATGTTAAACATAATAAGGTTCATATTCAATTGGGAAAATTTGACACATTGAAGTAACTTGATGTGCTGGCGTCTGTACAGCTAGTCTATTCCGTTAAAATCACCCCATGGAAATTTGGTTGAAGTGAAGATGTTGTGAGCAGACATCGCATACTAATAGAGAATAATAATAGCTAGCGACAGATACCTAACTTCACTCTCTTTTTACCTTCATTTTCACTGGGTGATTTTAACAGAATCGGACTGCAAGTAAAGGTATAAAAAGTATGCGTGAAATTAAAAATTGTATGATTTGAATAAAAATTCAAATTCTTCAGTAAGGTCAGGTGCGCAGTACCCGTAACCGGCGTGTATGTATGACTATACAAGTATGAACGTAAACGAAGCACAACATGTGTGTAAAAATCGTAGCAGATGGCGCTCTATACTTTCTGCTTACCTCCATGGGAAAAAGGTTCTATACGTTTTTCGAATAAAAAATATCAGAGTCATATGTTCATATTGCACATGGACACTTGCCCAGTATATTATGTAAATGGTATACTAAACTTAATTTCCTAGTCGAACTACAAATAATAAAATCATTCAACGATATTCAAGGTACAAAAACAATGTTGTTTCGAAGTCGATCGTTTAATTAAACATTTTAATTAAGAGTCAGATTTCTCGGAACTCGGAGCACTGAAAGGTCTTTAGGCTTGGAACTTGTTTCAATTCTGTATATTTTTAACCCCCGACGCAAAAAGAGGGGTGTTATAAGTTTCACCGCTATGTGTGTGTGTCTGTCTGTCTGTCTGTCTGTCTGTCTGTCTGTCTGTGGCACCGTAGCGCCCAAACGGGTCAACCGATTTCGATGCGGTTTTTTTTATTTGAAAGCAGGGTTACTTGCGATGGTTCTTAGACATAATTCATCAAAATCGGTTCAGCCGTTTCAAGGTTATCAGGTCTTTTGTGTTAGCTACCGTTGCCATTTTAGACGTCTATGGGTATTAACTTTACTTACAAACATATGTGTGTCTTAAAATTACAAACACCCATGTGTGTAATATTAATAAGCAAAATTATGGTGTTTTTGGTCTGATGCAGCCAGGATATCTAGCAGACTAATACACTCTTGGGAAAATAACAGCAGATATGTCGTGTTTGGATTCATTTTAACCAGCATTTGATTCTGTACACAATGCACTGATGGCAGCAGGATGAGCTGATGCTGCAGCCAGGCTATCCAGCACACCAGTAGGTAGACTCTTGACAAAATAAAAGCAGATATGTCGTGTTTGGATTATTTCAACCAGCATTTGATTATAAACACAATGCACTGATGGAAACGGGATAAGCTGATGCTGCAGCCAGGCTATCCAGCACACCAGTTGCTAGACTCTTGACAAAATAATAGCAGATATGTCGTGTTTGGATTCATTTCAACCAGCATTTGATTCTAAACATAATGCACTGATGGCAACAGGATGAGCTGAGGCTGCAGCCAGGCTATCCAGCATACCAGTAGGTAGACTCTTGACAAAATAATAGCAGATATGTCGTGTTTGGACTCGTTTTAACCAGCATTTGACTCTACATACAATGCACTGAAAAATTCTCATAACTGTACACTCTATAAAACAAAATTAATGCGTTTAAAAATTTTAAAATAAAAATTAAATTAAAAATTTAAAAAACCCCCATCGCAAAAAAGTAAAGCATTTAAAAAGTCAAAAATAACACTTTAGCCATGAAATTTTACGTAACGTCGGGGTACCGTTAAAATAAGTACCTACATACCTACAAGTACCTACTAGGAACATTCCTTACTTAAGCGGTACCCCGACGTGAAGTAAAATTTCACGGCTAAAGTGTTATTTTTGACTTTTTAAATGCTTTACTTTTTTGCGATGGGGGTTTTTTAAATTTTTAATTTAATTTTATACCATTTTTAACCCCCGACGCAAAAAGAGGGGTGTTATAAGTTTCACCGCTATGTGTGTGTGTCTGTCTGTCTGTCTGTCTGTCTGTGGCACCGTAGCGCCCAAACGGGTGTACCAATTTAGATGCGGTTTTTTTTATTTGAAAGCAGAAATTTGTGCGATGGTTCTTAGACATAATTCATCAAAATCTGTTCAGCCGTTTCAAGGTTATCAGCTCTTTTGTGTTAGCTACCGTTGCTATTTTAGAGGTCTATGGGTATTAACTTTACTAACAAACATATGAGTGTCTTAAAATTTCAAACACCTATGTGTGTAATATTAATAAGCATCATTATGATGTATTTGGTCTGATGCAGCCAGGATATCTAACAGACAAATACACTCTTGGGAAAATAACAGCAGATATGTCGTGTTTGGATTCATTTTAACCTGCATTTGATTCTGCACACAATGCACTGATGGCAACTGGATGAGCTGATGCTGCAGCCAGGCTATCCAGCACACCAGTAGGTAGACTCTTGACAAAATAATAGCAGAAATGCCGTGTTTGGATTCGTTTTAACCAGCATTTGACTCTACATACAATGCACTGAAAAATTCTCATAACTGAAAACTCTATAAAACAAAATTAATTTTTATAAGATCAGATGTACTCTGATTTTAGTTTTTCCTTGGGTCATTTTACAATGATTAAAGGTAATGTTTGTTATAATTATGTATTGTATCGGCTCGTGACTAAATAATAACTGCCACACGGTTCGATCATTGGTTAAGCTACGTTTATCAAGGTTGGCTTGTGGATGGGTTACCATTAATTTTTAGAAGAACCCTTTGTGCCCTGAAAAGCACGGTAAGCCATTCGTCTTGGTGGTCATTTGTAGATCTTTGACAGGCGTTGCAAATAGTCAGAAGCTCGAGAGTCTAACAACTTGCTTTACCATGAGGTCACGTGTTACCTAGTAACTTTTTCTTTGAGGTGTAACAACTTTGCTAAATGTGTTTTATAATTGTTTAATCTCTTCAAATGTTTTTAAGTTTATCTCTCACGCTGTTTTTACCGTCTTGTCAATTTTATACGTATGTTTATATAAGTAAAAAAAGTATGTAATTGGTCTTATTCTGTATATTACTGCTGACTATTTGAATGTATTAGCTGGAAGTTTTCCTAAAAGTAATAAAATAAAATAAATAAACTGGGTTAATACATCCATGCTATGATAGTAAAAAGGAATAAAAAAACCATGATAGTATAATATAGTATAAAGGTAAAGTTACCGTACCGGCCATAATCTACCACGCGGGCCCAGTGCGAATTGGTAGATGTCACATGTCTTCGAATTTTTGGTTCTAGGACATGCCGGTTCCCTCACGATTTTTTCCCTTCACCGTTTTTTGTAAGTAGTGGTGATGAAATAAATAACACAAAGTAATGCACCTGCCTGGGTTCGAACCCACTACTTACTATATAGATTTACTTAATATGGTATCTTGTTATATATTCGTTATAATATCTTCTTATATTTAAAATTCGATAAAATTCGAACCAAATCAGTCAAATAAATGTCTGAGTCACATAGGTAGTAATATGTTATACCGATTTTACTGTTATATTTTTTACCTTTTTTTCTATTGTTTTACCTATTTTTACAAAATTTTGCATGCCATAAATCTTATTACTATTTTAATCAATTTAAATTTAATATCTATGAAATGTAAATCTAAATTAATTACTTATTTTACAAAATCTAATCAACTGATGAAATGTTTATCAAAATCTTATACAATTTTACATTTTAATCGACCTTATAAAAAAATATGTAACTTAAAATTATACACAAGTTTTAATATTCTCTTATTAGTTTATTTCACCAGTTCTAAATGTACTGTTAGAATACATTGGATTCCACAATATGTCAAGTTTAACAAAATAACGCGCGATCTATATACATTTGTTGCAATACAATCAGATAATGGATAGTACTGATAACTTGTTAATTTACTATCAGAACTGTAGGGGAATTAGAACTAAGCTACACTCGTTGCTCGTGAACATCTTGGCGTCATCATATGACATTATAATATTGACAGAGACTTGGCTGATACCCGAAATAACGAATAACGAGTTTATTGACCCGCGTTACGTTGTGTTCCGTTGTGATCGGGATCGTGGTGCTACGGGGAAACGGGATGGGGGCGGGGTGCTCATTGCAATACTGCGTGAACTTCAATCGGCTGCATTAGATATTCCCAGTAACCCGCATTACAAGCCCTCGGCGAGTATTGAGCACCTGATGGTTGCATTACCTTGCAGAAACGATAAGCATAAGATACATGTTATCAGCGCAGTGTACATTCCGCCGGGGACCAGCTCCGCTGTCTATACATCTCACTTTGACTTTCTACAGGACACCTTAAATGCACCTAACGTCATGAACATTTACATCATTGGTGATTATAATCTACCTAGTATCACATGGAGCTCTGTGACGGCGGGGCATGAGGCCTCTGTGGCATGTGTTTGTACACACCCAATATGCTCTGAACTGACGCATCTTATGTCCTCGCTAGATGCCCACCAATATAACAGTGCTCCCAATGGAGGAGGAAAGACCTTGGATTTATTTATCTCGAACACTTGCTGTTCGGCTTGCCACCTTAAAGATCCCTTATTACCAGTTGACCCCCATCACCCCCCTTTTGTTATATCTGCACCTATTAGCCTATCTACCCAAATGATGAAGAGAAAACCGATTAATAAATTTAATTTCCGTAAAGCTAATTATGATCTCATTAACAAACACATGGTCGAGGTCAATTGGTCCGCGCTGTTTGATAAATTATCATCCGAGGACGCCGTGGAGGCTTTCTATAGCATGTTGAGTGACATTATTAGCCCACTAGTCCCCCCTGCAAGAACTAGATCATTTGACTTCCCAATCTGGTTTACGCCACAATTAATTAAAATATTTAAAAAGAAGCAACGTCTATGGGTAAAGTGGAAAAAGTTCATTAGCATTAAAGACCATAACAACTTCTCTGAATGCAGGACTATCTTCAAACACATGTGTAATACCTGTTACTCCAATTATATTAGCTCGGTTGAGGATAGTCTCTCTAGTAACATAAAGCATTTTTGGTCCTATATTTCTAACCGTAAAAATAAGTCTGGTATTCCGTCCAAGATGAAGTACCAGAATGTCAAGTCAAGTGATCCTGATGTTGTCTGCAATATGTTTTCGGACTTTTTCCTATCCGTATTTGAACCCGTATCACCAACGCTCACTGCGCAGGGTCCTCAGCAGCAATGCGCAGTGAATGGTAGCCTAATTAATAGTTTGCATATTGATAAATCCAAAATACTTAGCGAGTTAAAGCGTTTGGACCCTTCCAAAGGCGCAGGGCCTGACGGTTTTCCGCCGGCCTTTTTTAAGGCTACGGCTGGTTGTATATGCGAGCCGCTCTATATTCTTTTTAATAGATGTCTGCTTGAAGGTGTTTTCCCGGTGATATGGAAGCAAGCTAATATTACCCCCGTGCATAAGGGTGGCTCTAGGCATGACGTCGAGCAATATAGACCCATCTCGATTTTGTCGGCCTTGTCAAAGCTTTTTGAAAGACTTGTTCACAACGAGATTTACCCTCTTCTGCATAATATTATAATTCCTGAACAGCATGGGTTTGTTAAGCGCCGATCGACTTCATCTAATTTGTTAATTTTTGCTAATTGTCTTTTTGAAAATATTGATAGGCGTTTGCAAATAGATGTCGTCTACACTGATTTCAAAAAAGCCTTTGACAAGGTCGACCATCAAATTCTCTTAAGTAAAATTGCTTATAATGGGATACGTGGAAATTTATTGCGTTGGTTTGTGTCTTACCTCGAAAACCGGTCGCAGAGGGTTGTGGTTAACGGTCATCGGTCCGTCTCTGTCAATATTACTTCAGGCGTCCCACAGGGTTCTATTCTGGGGCCGCTATTATTTATACTTTACATCAATGATATAAGGAAATGTTTTAAAACGGCCAAATTCTTGATGTACGCTGATGACCTGAAGGCGTTTAAAGTGATCCGCACCATTGACGACTGCCTGTCATTTCAGGAGGACCTCGATAGACTTACTGACTACTGCATTGAAAATAAGCTGCATCTTAGTATCCCCAAGTGTAACTATATTCACTTTACTAAGAATAATCTAATCCTCAATTTAAATTACCACCTCAACTGTATCCCCTTAAATAATATTTCAATGGTGAAGGATCTGGGTGTTCTCTTTGATGCCAAACTATCCCTTAACCAACACGTAGAAGCCATAGTCAATAGTGCTTTTAAAATGTATGGCTTTGTGATGAGATCGGCCACCGAATTTAAGCGTACCTCTACCTTTCTTTATCTGTATAAGACACTCATTCGGTCTCAGTTGGAATATGCGGTCCCTATTTGGAACCCATTCTATCAAAAGTACGTAGTTGCAATAGAAAGGGTCCAGCGCAAGTACCTCCGTACTATGTTCTACAGATGTCATGGGACTAAAACTTATCTATCATACTCCCAACTTCTTGATAAGTACAAGCTACTTAGCTTGGAGAACCGGCGCAAATACCTGGAGGCCAACGTGCTTCATGATATTGTTAACAATAATTTTGACGCCATTGATCTAACGAGTATGCTGTGCTATTCTATCCCCCGTATGGTTCATGTACGTCAGGTTCGTCCACGTACTCTGTTCGCGCTGAATTCTTGTCGAACGAACTCTGGCTTACGGTGCCCTATTCATAGAATGTTGGAATCCTATAATTCTAATTTCATTGATATTGACGTATTTGCATGCTCGAAAAATCAATTTAAATCTAATATTATAAAATTATTATCGTAATTATTATTCTACAAATAGTTTTATCTTTTTATTTATTGTATAACTTAAATGTAGGTAAATGAAATTTATTGTTTTAGATTATTATTCTTTTTTTTTTACTGTTTAATTTAATTTGTAAATTAATTTATTATTTTTGATTTAATCTGATCTGATTTTGTAGCTATAGCTCTATAGTAACTTGTCACTTATTTATTTATCCCTAATTTTTAATTGTGGTAGTGTTGTCTAGTGGCTACCACTGTTCCTTGAACATGAATATCTGCGGATAATGCAGTTGACTGCAACATCATTACTCAAAATTGTTAACCTCCTGCATTATATATATGTTGTAGTTGTTTGTTATCCCTCAATAAATAAAATAAAAATAAAATATTTAAAATTCTCGTGTCACAATGTTATAGTTACCATACTCCTCCGAAACGGATTGACCGATTCTTATGAAATGATGTGTGTATATTTAGTAGGTCTGAAAATAGGAAATTAACATTTTTTTGTGAAAAAAAGGCGGAAAGAAGTTTGCTAGGGCAGCTATTCATTTATAACATTTACTATTCAAAAGCGAAGTAAAAACTAATATGTTATATTTTGTCTCTATGAAAACACGACTTAAAAAAAATAGACAAAATCTGACTATATAAGATTTTACAACACAAACAATATCCCTCTAGAAAGTACTGCAATTTTCCAAACTCTCATTACCAACATCCGAAGTTTTGTGGGCAAGATATCAGTATGACACAGATTGACGATGTCCAAACTTTTAGCTCAGAACCATCAATACGAATATTACTCAACTTTGACGTTGACGGCTATCTATACCCAATATTGATCTCCAGAGGTCCGTAGAACACCTAAGGATGACTAATGACCTATTAGGATTAAAAAATGATAGATGACCGATTCGGCTTTTTGGGTACGTACTTTTTTGATCCCGGCTGATCAGCCTGATCAGGTGAATCTGTGGTACACTCATATTTAGCCCCCATGTTAGAGGCGAGCTTATTGCCATCTACCGGGGACGAATCCTGATCTGTATTTATGTTTTTATGTGTCATGCCTACAAGACACAGAGGGGCTTGCGACTATAATAAGAACCGCACGGGCGGATAGAAAGTTGATACGCTTGATAAGGTCTTTTGGCGAATGGCTGACCATTCACTGCATATCAAGACTCCGCCTTGCCCCAAAAAGCACGTTTAGCTATTGTTCCCAGCTGTCATTTGTACAAGATCTTTAAAAACCTGTGTAATTAATGGATATCATGTTATCCAGTCATGAATATTGTGTAAGTCAGATAGCCAGTTACTACGTGTAAGCTGTAAGTTTTTCATTCAGTAAAACTAAACTTAATATTAAGCTTCCTATTGTAATTTTTTAGCTACTAAGCAACTATTTGTCCTTTATTTGCACCTGGTGTCCATGGAATTTTGTAATATCCTGTCCTTTATAAATGAGGACTTGTTATTGACTGACAGTCTAACATACTGTTTCTTACCTGATTTGTTTTAGCTATAAGTCCTCCATATCATTTAAATAAATAAATAAATAACTGCTGGTATTTAGCTGTACCCGGTAAAGCTAAAATCCAACCTCATTAAGTAGTTGAGAATAGGCTAAACAGTTGTTTACGCACACACACAACAATGAGGCGGCAAAGCGTGGCGGCGGCGGCGCGGGACCGCGGACACATCGAGCATTGCATCGTCCGGCACGACCACGCGTAGACGTACCTTTAAACTATTACTGTGCTAAGATTAGAATAAACCCCTAAATATACAGTCCACTTGTCTTTAATTTAATATCTGAGCCTGAACAACAGTCATCACATATGTCACGCATATACACATTCTTTGTAGTTCCCGCTTGTGCGTCTTATCAAACATGTCTCTCAAATTTACACACATACACTGTAATATTTTATGACCGCGCAGTGTATTTTATTCTACACTTGTGACCGTGCCGAGGTAACCGTTTTCACCACATTTTATAGTTTTATTCTAGTCGTGATGCCTGCATTTTTATGACGAGCATACAAATGTGGGTCATAACTGTACACATCAAGTGGGCACTTACAAACATAAACGACAAAGGCTAGCTATGACATTTATCAAAAGATAAAATAAATTTATTTCTGTAAATTGGTTCTTACAAACACTTTTACAGGTCATTTTTTAGGTAGTAAATAAGATTGGTGCTTCAGTGTGTGATTATCTGCGAAGAAACACTAAAAAAAAAACTGCGAGATCGCAAACTTTTTAAAGCTATTCATTATCTTGGTCAGATCATGTGAGAAACATGTAGATTAGTGTTTTGACGAATAATTTCCAATAAAGAATATTTGATTAGGCCACATAAATTACTCACAACCGCCAGACAAGATTCAAAATAGAACGCAAAGGGAATTAAACAAGAAACAAAAAAATCCGCATAGTATTAATGTCATTTTCATTCACAAAAAAAAATATTACATCTTTGTATTAACGAATCATTTATTTTGTCAGAATGCAGTACATATAATAATAATGGTAATCATTTTCACTGAATTCGACTTATACGTCGTGCAAATATTTTTGTTAGGTACATGCATGGAAGGTACAATTTTCATACATTGTAGAATAACATACACAAGAATTGATTTCCTTATTGTATCCAAGATATTCACACTGTATTTATTATTTTGAATGATCATGCTTTGCCCTTGTCCTAATTTATTTAAAGAAAAATGCTTTAGTTTACCAATTTCATTCTTGAATATTTTTTTTATTATTGTGTTTATTATTTAAGGAAATATCACCTTTTAGACGATCAATGCATCGTTTTTTTGCTTTTCCTCTACTCTTTTAATTCTCCACATTCATACTCAAACTGTTCTCATGATATGATTCTTATTCCTGCGTATCACAAGGCCATATCATGACAACAGATTTCCATACAACTTTTCAGTCACAGGTGCCACTTCAGATATCCTACTCATTTCCTACTCTATACATTCGCGAAACACTACACAAAGCATTATCAGCTCAGCTGCATTCTACTGCCTTTCATCAATTCCTTTTATGCCTACACATTCTGATCCTACCTACTTTAAATTAAAATACTGGGGCTCATGTAGAGTATTATTTAGATGTCTAGTATACATCCTGATGCCATAGACATGAACCACAATCCTATACGGCACGTTTAGTATGATGATGAACAAAGAACTATTACTGTACAACCACGCCCAAGAATACTAAAATGGATGATATAAAACCAATTTCCCTTAATGGCGAAATATATCTCTGAAGTCACAAAGCATGTCACTTTCAACCACTGATCCTAAAATAGACAATAGTTGAGAAATATAGGAGCACGGAAGCGCGCCTTCCGCCAGACCAATCACCAAGAACTACTAAATGTAGACTAGTAAGTAAGGGAATTGCCAATAATTATGAGGTTACCGACCTTTATATGATTAAGCGCCTTTTAGAAAGTGGTGAAAAGGTAAAATTAAAACGACGAATAATATCCAGCCTATATTCTTGAAGTGTTTATCAGAGGTTTGCCAATAGTACACCTTTCATCAGTTATGTTTATTTAATCCAAACTCCTGGAAAACTGAGCAGCTGCAGACAGAAAAACTTCAGTACGCTATGTTTAAAGTAATAAAATTTATTTTCTTTCTTTGCCTTTGCAAAGAATTATAAATATTTACATAGAAGATATTTACATCACAATTTGATAGTGATACGCTCATACACAGAAACCATAAATATTACACAGCAGACTTCAAATAAACCAAGAGAGCTAATTGGACACATTATTTTATTGTACTTTTTAATGTTACTATAGTTTGAAATAGTTACATGTTTCGGCTATTAGCCAGTTTTAGCTACTTTAAAAGTATTTGGTTTGGAAACGTATTTGAAAGCTAGCGTTTTTATTTTGGGTTGTATAATAAAATAACACAGCAAAACCCGTCCACATTGCTTTATGGTAGCATATCAAACACAAAAATAAAGTTTTTTGTTTTTGAGGATTCAAAATAAATTGAATGGTAGGTGGAAGTTATGGTATTAAGCTTCCATACAATGATATTTTAAATAAAAAGGTGTAAAAAGGTAATACGCTTGCAGCAATGGGTAAGATTGTTTTAGATACTGACATAAAGGTTAACATAATATTTCACAACTTTTAGACTTCGCTATCCAGTCCAAAATTAAGCAGAGCTATTAGTAACAAACAACTGATAAACATACTTATAATGAATATTTCTTGAATGTCTTTCATATACCTCTGTCTTAATTGCTCGCCAGATACTGTAAGCTATAATTTAGTATACAGATCTGCGTAACATGAAACATGGACTTTTAATTTTAAATAACCTAACCACTGCAACGCCTGAAAGCCAAAGTCAATAGACGCCTCTGTTGACTTTGGCTTTCAGAAAATCGTCTTGACAAAGTCTCGAAATTACTGTTTAATTTTGTACACCTATCTAATACTGAACCATATATTTATGTTACATCAAGAATGCTTTCCTATTAGATTGTATGATCACAGATGTTCAATGAAATAAAAGTTTTGTTTTGATTTAATATTATTATGTTTTTTGTTAAATTTTAGTAATATTCCTAGGTACTTTGTACATCGTAGTCAAATATCATGTATTTTTTACTGTATACAAATATTGTTAAAACTATTTTAAAAAAGTAAGTATGGAGTTTCTAGCCCATTGTTCTACATACGATACTACCTTTTGGAAGGGGCAACCTTAATCATTATATGTTATTTAACTTGTAAGTTTGACGTTCAAAAGTGCCTTACATTTGTAAGGCACTTTTGAACGTCAAACCTACAAGGTATTGGAATAAACCCTTATTGAAATAAATGATTTGATTTTGATTTGACTCCGATATAACAGGTAGACGAACGGACAACAGAGGTTTAGCTCCGTCGGTACCCTTTGAGTAGAAAACCTTGAAAATGAAACATGGATATGACGTTTATTTAAACTACCCGTCCGTAAAAGCGCCAGCGAAAACTGACTAGGTAATTTTTAGGTTCGTTACGTACGCTCCCAGTATACAGCTCAGTTTTTCAGCAACAAAATAATTTAATCTTCTCTCCGCACTCCCGAGTTTGCGTCAAAATTTATCTTCCTAATAAAAGTAAATCCTTCGAATTGTTTTTATACATTATCCTCACGAGCACCAGTTCCACTTATTACTTCGTGTAACGTTCGTATAGTTTATCATGTCTAAACATACTTGCGTGAAAATCGTATTCCATTTTATATGAGCGAGTATGTCAGCCTTATTTTTGTGAAAACTTGGTTTTTAATGCTGGTAAGTGTTCCTTTAGTAAGTTTTACATACATACATACATACATAAACTCACGCCTTTTTCCCATGGGGGTAGGCAGAAACTACAGAGCGCCATATGCTACGATTCTTACTTTATACGTACTTCTTTTGCTTCGTTTACATTCATACATGTTGTCATACACACATGCCGGTTGCGAGTACTAAACACCTGACCTTTTTGAAGAACCTCACCAATGGACCTTCCATGTTTGTAGTAAGTTTTATATTATTGTTAATCCATAGTGTATTATTTTTATATTTTCCTTTGTGGTTCTCTTATCGGAAGACTATCTCAGACACTAATTAGCATAACTCTGTCGGGCCACGATAATATCAGAGAGGTCATTTCCGTATTCTTATCAATTCGTTTGCATTCTAATGTCAGTCTTAGACTGTTAAAAAATACGTTTAATTACACTACATTTTCGAAAATGAGTGGCGCTTATATGAATATCCAGTTTCCATCCAACTGTATTTTGAACATTTTTACTAACGAGAATAGGTCTTCAGATTTATAAAAGAGACTATATAAAACGCCGACCTCATTTACATAAATATTAAGTGTAAAGTTTATTTTAGTTTTTAATAACCAATTCACAGAAATGAATATCATTTCTAATTTACTTTTGACGATATCTATGTACAAAGTAGCCATCAAGTATGGTTCAGTGAAAGATTGAATGCGTAAGGAATGCCGTGGTAAATTGACATCGAAATTGTAAGTTTATTTTATGGTTGAATAATCTCCGACAGTTTATGCTCCGTCTGGCAGTATAACCTTTTGATCACCTACGATATGTATGTTATACATAATGGTTTGGAATTCAGTTATACCCCAAATTTTCCTAGCCTTTTTCCAACCAGTTTAACTGGATTGAGTTGAATACCATTGTTTAGATCGAGCTACTGCGTATCTGACCTCCGCAGCTCAGTTACTGAGTAACACGAGACTGGTACAACTGACTGGTACGACTCTCAAAGATCTACAAACGACAGCTGAGACCAACGGCTTAATGTACATGAGTTAAATTCATACTCAGACACGTTAATATAATCTACTTCAATAATACAAGCCCAACGGCACGACATCATGTGTGAGGTTGGTTTTTTTACAAAAAAATAAAACCTAGAATATTATACGAACTTTGCGCGGCAAATCCTTGCCGTCAAGTGTAATGGCTGCCAATTACTTACGCACATGGCATTGGACTCGTCTAGTAACTCTAGCTAACGTTCCTACGTCTAAACCTCATCTCTCAAGTCTCCTTTTATTATTTGTGTCCTACTGTGGTCCCTGGATACGTATATTTTTAAGGTTTCGTACCCTAAGGGTAAAAACGGGATCTTATTACTAAGACTCGATAGCACGTCTGTCAGTCTGTCTATCTGGTTCGAGGCTGCATCTCATGATCCGTGATAGCTAACCATTTGGCTGACCTGTTGGTTCAGTAGTTACTGGCCCTGACTGCAATGCCGGAGGTCGTGGGTTTGATTTCCACCCCAGACAAATGTTTGTGTGATAACACGATCATTTGTTCTGAGTCTGGGTGTAAATTATGTATAATATGTATTTATTTGGAGATATATAAGTATGTTTTTCAGTTGTTTAGTAACCATAACACAAGCTATGCTAGCTTGGGACTAAATGGCGATGTGTGAGAGTTGTGAAATATGTTAATTGAAATTAGAATAACTTATTGCGGGGTTTGAGTGCTAAACAAGCAAAAAATATAGTAAATTTTCTAATAGGTATATCAGTCAGTCTTGAAATACACATACTCCTTAGAGACTGAATACGAAAGCTGTTAATGACATTTGCTACAGATTTCAATGATTCGAAATCTTTTAAACATAATATTTTTCTACCAGCAAAAACCAACCTGCAAATCACTACTATTTTTTGCCGCAAAGCAATTCATTCCAAACATCTCATCCACACAGTGGGTAAGATCTGAGTTTTATGACAGAAAAAATACGTTTCACCGCTACGAAGATTGAGCGACACCCCGCCGAGACCCAAATTAATATCTAGCATAAATACAAATACTCCAAGATCGTGTGACTTGCAACTTTTTTATTATGGCGACGAGAATTTCGTACAAGTTTCGGCGAAAATTGTTTTACGACAAAAACAAGATTTACATCTAGAAAATGTTGGGCCTAAATTATTAGATTTTTTTGTGGTAAATTATGCTGGAAGACAAATGTTTAGTAATAATGTGTTATACTGTGGTAGTACTTTGTTTTACGTAAGGTGCTGATTATTATCTGAAAAATGGCCCTAGTATTTTTCTTCTACTTAGACACGAATATGTATAAAATAATACACGATAGTGTCATAAAAGTTGGTAAAGTGGTGATCTTTTGGATTTATTATGTCCAAGTATGTAACGTTTCATTACCTTATAAGATCCTTCAAACATTGTATTACTTCCGAGTCACCTACGAGTCACATAAGATTACTTAGTTAAGCCACGTAGTCTTCTATTGCTATTCAAGAGACAAAATAAAAGTATAATAGTTACGGCTACGCCGTAGCATGGTTACGACGTAGCACGACTGCGGCGTAGCACGACTACGGCGTAGCACGTCTACGAGAAGTCCGCTTCATTCCGGTCACCTAATCTTGCGAGGCTATTACTGTTCGTTTTGTGTGAAACCGTTCTTGTTATTGACGTTGAAAATACTTTCCTGTGCAAAGGTAACCCTTATCAATACTAAAATAGCCCGACCTAAGTAAACGAAATGGCTAGTGGTGGGTAAATATACTTTTTAAAACAATGTCTGAATAAGTGAGTGGTTTGCTAAGTGTTCAACTTTAGGGACTTGTCAAAGTCTAAACGTCAATTTAATCTTAAAATTGACACACAACGTGTCCCTTGTACGCCGCCATATGTCACGTTATTCTTATCTCTAATTAATCTTTAGTGCGCTGCGCCCTCGGCTGGCGATAATCTGTCAACCCAAGACATGTTTATAGGCATGCTCAACAATGAAGGATAGGCGCAGAAGGTTTAATGAAAACTTTTGATAATAATAGATTGTTTGAGACGCTTAGTACAAAACGAGGTTACTATTGTCTTTGCTGCTTAGTAGCGTTGGTACGTTTCAGTTGAAACGAGAGCTTGTGTTACAAGTATTAGACAATCGATAAACTTACTTATATATTTCTAAATGCATACATACTATAAATTACACCCAGACACAGAACAAATGATCGTGCTCATTTCTCTTTGTTTGGAATCGAACCTATGCCCTCCATCCGGCTAGCAGTCACGGCCACTGACTACTAGAGCAACGGGTCAGTCATATCAGACTTGGTATGACCGGTTTACTTAGAGACACACGAGACATGTTATGTGTAGCTCGGGCGATTTACATACAACATCATCATTCATTTGCGTACACGTACACCAGTGGTGAGTACTGAGAATCTGTCGTTTCTGAAGAACATCACGAATAAGCACGCGAGCATATTCACAAGGTGTTGGCAAACTTATCCCTAAGTTGAGTTAGCACATTAGTTTCTCCATTAGGTAAAATATCTTTTTTTTTCTCTTGACTAAGATATCTCTGGATTTTATATAATATGTATGTATGTATACAGGGTTATTTTTCAATGACCGGCAAAATTTTCACTGGGTGTTCTACCCACGAATATGAACAACTTTCACTATGAGACCGACTCTGCTGTTTCATACATTTTAGACGAGTAGGTATTGAACTTTTGTATGAAACAGCTGATTTTTTTTTCGTGATTTCAGAGTTGTCCCATAGGGAAAGTTGCTCATATTCATGGGTAGAACACCCTGTGAAAATTTGGCCGGTCATTGAAAAATAACCCTGTATATGTATTTATTCTAAATGATATTTTATTTCACTTTCAAGTTTTTGTTACCTTCTAGCGCCTACCATGTTCTTTCTCTGCACCACCTTAAGGTGGACTGGTAGAAAATGCCTACGGCATTAAGTCCGCCTTTGTACAGTTTAGTTAACTAGTGCATAAAGTTTTAATAAATAAGGTCTGGGTATGTAGGTTGTCTGTCTAGGGTGTCCCCGGCGTTTCATATCCACCTTTTGTTAGACACAAACATAATATTGTTGTTTTATTATAGTATTACTGGTCGCCTTTCATTATTTTCCACTTGTCTATAATAATGGGTCTTCTAAACATTAAACTAGTAATTATATCTTGAGGGTACAGCTCATAAAAGACGCTTGTATATGTAAAGCGAATATGAAGTACTTTTCAGCTAAATTGCGATGTGCTCGGGGTCACCAAAGTAATAACAATAAAAAGGAATTGTTTGTATTGTCTGGTGTTTATTTAGAGAGGTCCAATGTCTATTGGGGTCTACAAATATGCGAGTTGAAAGCTTATTTATGTATAGTTGATTTGGTGTGTATTTATTATATTGTGGTACTTATGAAACGAGATTAACAAAACAGAAAAATCATAGTCCAATCAAAACATTTAAAAACCGAAGCTCGGTGTTAAAATTCCCCAGAAGTTTAAAATGTAAAAAGGTTTTTATTTTCGTTGTCTGCATATTGAATAAAATAAATTCGTTATTTTCGCATGTTCCGAAATACGGAATCAAAAAGCAATCTGTGTTTTCAACCCTATGTTTATTTAAAGGTGGGTTGAAATATTTTACAAATTTTCAACAAAAGGGTTAAATGTCAGACAGGAGTAATACGTTGTTAAAAATTAAAATTTGAATCAAAAGTGGGTAGTCATTGCTGTGTGCTCGCTGCTAATTGCCTTTGTATCCTTGTGTGACAGTGAGAAAGGTACATTGGAGTTCAATTATTTTGTTGAGATGTTGTTCAATGTGTTTATGATTGCTGCTCTAATCTATAACTTCTCTATCTATACTTAATATTATAAAGGGGAAATATTTATTTATTTGATTCTTTGTAGAGATTTAACTTAAACTCTACTGAACCAAATCTAAAAATTATTCCACTATTAAAAAGCTTTATTATCGAGTAATGTAGGTAGCTTTATTTTATTTCTAAAACTACGCGTTCAAGATAATGTCACAAAGTAACGGGGAAAGTACGAGATTGAACAGACGAAGTTGCAAGCGAAGTACTAGTTGTGTATAAATAAAATATTCATTATTTTTGGGGATAGAATTTTACGAAAGGACACTTGTCTTTAAATTTTGATACTAGAATATTTTTGTGAAGATTGTTGTGTGATTGTAATTCCAAATTTATTAGATTCTCTTGAAACCCCAATCGTAAGTCTTCTTGGCCACTTATTCTTCTTCTTGGACACTTGGGGTCAGCGCAGCAATTAAGATAAAGGCTTGGGATGAGGATGATGATACACATTTCAAGACAACCTTCATCACACCACTTTTAGATTACCAGCTCCACATTCAGACATATCACACAGTGTAGACCTAAGCTTAATGTATTTAAAAAAAAACCAACAGAAAGTTACCGTGCAAACTTTAGCAATGTTTAACCTTATTTGATGAATTAAAAGCATCTGATACTGGTCACCGAAAAACTTCAGACGCATTAAAGCGCGACGCAAACTCAGTGACTACCAAACTTTTTAAATGTTAATCCGGTCTTGCCGTTAAGAGGCAAAGCAAAAGTTTCGCTTAAGCTCCGCTTAGTCCCTGATTACACACTGTTTTGTATAAACTAGTTTTTATCAAACAATTTCTAACTTTTGGTTTGGCTGTTGCACCAAAGTTTAAGAAGAAAGCAAAATATATTTATATGATGTTTTTGAGTGATTTCTGCTGATTTTTTGTGTGTTAAGATAATTTATCAACACACACACAGGACAGCGCATCGAGCTACTCCAATGTGTCTAAATTCTTTGATAAATAAATAAATATTCCACAACTTTTCACACAACGCCATTTAGTCCCAAGTTAAGTTTGAGAGCTTGTGTTATGGGTAATAAACAGCTGATAAACATACTTATATATTTCTTAATGCATACATATTATAGATAAATTACACCCAGACACAGAACAAATGATCATGCTCATCACACAAACATTTATCCTGGGTGGGAATTGAACCCACGACCTCCGGCATAGCAGTCAGGGTCATTAACTACTAGATCAACAAGCCAGTTTGATAGTTTTTCAACTATACAAATTGAACTCCATAAATTACGACTTTTTGCTGTGCCCGACAGAGTCCATGATTGTTTCTTTAAAGGTTTCGGTACCACCTAAGCCTACATTGTGGAATGCAATAAAGAATTGAGTATTGAATTAGATTCAGTTGGGAAAATTTGAAAATTTTGGGTTAGCATTTTTGTTATTCAGTTAAATTTTGTACTAAGAAGAGAATTTTAAACCACGACCATGTGATGATTAATTAAAGATAAAATGGTAGAAAAAAAAAAGAAATCTTGGACAAGTCCATGTAAAAATTGTGACACAAATACATTTAATAATTCGTAATTCTTTTTGTTGTGACACAACCCAGTTTTATAAGCTTCGGCTCAAAAATAAAGCGGATGGCAACTGAAAAAAATAATAATAACAAAATAACTGATATTATGTTTATTTCATATTTTACAATAATTGAAATACTTATGATAATAATTTCATTAGACTTGTACTCACTCGTTCAGATATAATTTATTTTCACAATGTGTTGCGTGGACATTGTAATTGTGTTGTTAAAGCCGAGAGGCATATCGACTAAGTCTAGCTGTCACTTGTCTAGCAATGACAATGACACTGAATGACATGGTAATTGAATATTAACTGAATGATTTCGAGTATTAGTCCCGTAAATGAAAAGGGTTACCAACCAGATACAAGCTTACAATTCGCAGTTACTACCGATATAATTATTATGTAAAAGACATTGGGACGGCGTCCGTTCATCGTTCACTAAAGAAATAACAGATATTCACATGGGATTGACTTTCTGTGTTTTAAAGATATAAATCCGATTGAAACTATGTGAATAAAAATTACTGGCTTGTATAAGTGGTATAAAAAAAACAATACACTTTCTGATTTTGAGGTTATACTTAGGCCAATAAGAACTATCGTAATAAAGATACCATCATTACTATCATTATGCTAAAGGACCATCTGTCAATTCAGTGAAGATAGTGCTCGCTTCTAACAGCGCTTTTTTTTATGTTAGTAATTAAAAACTTTATTAGTAGATCAAGCGCTGAGAGAGTGCTGAGTTATGTAATTAAATGTGGTGCTTTAATTCGTATCGCACGAAGACTCACTGTATGACTTGTATGAGCTACAATACCCCTTGCCCCTTGCCCTTTGCCTATTCAATACGTCTAATTCAAACAAAAAGTAATGGCGCTGGGGAACAAAATCGAAGTTAATTACTTTTTAAAATGATTTTTGAAAGAATTGAGTGTCCATTCTATTATTTTAATTGTGACGTGTAAATATGTATCTAAAATTGTAGATCTTATCGTGATATACAATAAATATACATTTGTTTATATTATGACCGTTGCATAATCAGCGTGAAATAAGCGTTATTTTAAAATGGTCCTGCTGGAGAGAGTATGCTCTGTAGGATGACCACTTTGAATTAATATTTTCCAAGAAACTAACAATATGCAATTTTTGATATTAAGCTACAAAAATTTAGACATCTGCATTTTATCCTGTTATTTGTAAATAATGTAGTCAAAGTGGTTTTGCTGCAGAGCATGACATGTTCTGAGGTAAAAGACATGAGAAACAAAAGGTACAGACGCCAGCACATCAAGCCCCAATGTGTAAAATTTCCTTAATTATTTTTCAACTTTAGTATCAAAACAATAAGGTTCATGTTCAGTTGGGGATAGCTTGATGTCCTGGGGTCTGTATAAGCAACTTGAAAACCATCGAGTCCTTTTTTAAGTTTGGTCAATAATATTTGTAACTTAAAAATACACACTAACGATGGGAATAATTAACTTTGGAAGTTATCTTTAAAATTATTACTTTTGGATTATACTAAAGTTTAAATTTCTATGAATTTAGATTCTCGCACGAGCAAATATCAGGTAAAAGGTCAAAATACACGTGTCAAACGCCCACGAACGTTCAAAACAGAGCATTGATTGACTATTTGCACGCCAATGCAGAAAATATAATAAACGTTTTCAAGGAAATATTTTCTATGTAGGGTGAAAGTTTTCTACGTAGACGCACGACCTATGATTTCGATATAATGTTCCTTTAAACTTTTCGTCAACTTTTTCAAGTTAATACATTTCTTCTTCTTATAAAATTAGTTTGGATATCTTGCTGTAAGTCAGAAAACATGTCAATAAATTATGTAGCTATCTATACTAATATTATAAAGAGGTAATATTTGATTCTGGCTAAGTCAGCCAGAGAACTGCAACAAATGATACAGACTCTAAGCGAAGAGAGCAAAAAGGTGGGACTACAGATGAATGCAAGTAAATCCAAAGTGATGACAAATGGCCTACAGAAACCAATCCAAGTAGATAACACAACCCAAATAGAATATGTCAATGAATATATATACCTCGGCAAACAAGTATCCTTTAACCAAGATAGCAATGAAAAAGAAGTGGAAAGAAGAGTCAACTGCGCTTGGAAAAGCTTCTGGGCCCAAAAAGAAATAATTAAAGGTAACTACAGCATGCCACTAAAAAAGACTGTAATAGAAACCTGCATTTTTCCAAGCCTAACATACGGCTGCCAGACATGGGTCTATACAAACAAAATAAAAAATAAAATAATTACAACCCAACGAGCTATGGAAAGGAGCATCTTGAAACTGAGAAGAATAGAGAAAGTAAAAAGCGAAGAGATAAGAAAGAAGACAAAGCTAACAGATGCCCTTAAACAAGCCTTGAAGCTGAAGTGGCAATGGGCGGGCCACGTATCAAGATACGCAGACAAACGGTGGACCTCACAGTCAACAAAGTGGTCTGGCCCACTGGGGAAAAGAAAAGTTGGAAGACCAAAGAAACGGTGGGCAGATGATATAATAGAAGTTGCAGGCAGGAACTGGTGGAATTTCGGTGCAGAAAGAGAGGACTGGAAGAGGATGGAGGAGGCTTTCACCCAAAAGGGATCCATTGCAAGGGCAGAAATACTTGAATAAAATAAAACAAATAGCTATGTATAATACTTTGTAATGGAATAAAGAAGCTTTTTATTTATTTATTTATTTATAATATTTGATTGTTTGTTCGTTTGTTTGCACTGAGTAGGCTCCGAAACTACTAGATCAGTATGAAAAATTATTTCACCGTTGGGAAACTACACTATTCCCGGATGACATAGGCTACTTTTTATCGCTATATTCCCACGGGAACTACGCGGGTGAGGTCGTCGACACGTCACGACGTCTGCTAGTTTAGAAAATAAAGTTAAAAACTAAAAGTGCTTTATACATAGTATGGCTATACTATGTAAAGCACCTATGTAAAGCACTATGTACACTATGTACTATGTTTATAATTAAAGTTGCTACTTTAATTATAAAAGTGCGATATGGAAACCAATCTGGTGAAAGAAGTGGTTTATTTACTTTTGATTAGTAGTAGATTTGATAGTCAATGTCAATCATAGATAGTAATGGTATAGTATGTGGCACATCTAGACGTATACAGGGTGTCTCATTCAAATCGGTCAGTATGGGAAAGTCTGAAACTATAAGACATACGAAGATCTGTTCTGAGGAACTATGTCATCGATTTTAATAACAAGAAAAACTGCATTCATACATCTGTAATATTGTAAACGTGGTCACTTCGACCACCTACTAAAATAAATTAAAGTATGTGGAAACAATGCATTTTATTCATTTTAGACACCATGTTTCATACGGTCATTTACTGCTTAAGACCTACACAATCAATATCAAAATAGAAATAGTGTAGGTTTTTTTTTTCAAAATAACCGGGTTCGATTCCCGAACGGAGTACAGATATTTTTTAAAATGTATGAATGCAGTTTTTCTTGTTATTAAAATCGATGACATGGTTCCTCAGAACAGATCTTCGTATGTCTTATAGTTTCAGACTTTCCCATACTGACCGATTTGAATGAGACACCCTGTATGTACGAAGTTTGTGTTTATTGGACGACAGTATTGTCAGCTGAAGCAACCACATTCTAATTAGTGCACAAATGCAGCATAATCCAAAATGGAAACTGATTTTGCAAGGATGTGTACATACATAGTATGGCTGGAAACACATAACAAAACAACAAGCTTTTTTAGGTACTTATTTATCTATTACAAATGTCCATTTTGTTCTATTTTATCTTATGTCCGTCTGCAAATGTGCGAACACGACATTTTACTTTGCGACTGCTGCTACACTCCGTGTTGCCTTTCCAATAAAGCTGACTATTACACCGTACAGTTTACGAATTCATAAAAATAAATTAATAAGAAAAGTATGATCAGTTGCGCAAGTAGTGTGTGTGTGTAGTGTGTGAAATGATCATTCATTTCAATGCGCTGGTTTGTTTACTACGTAGATAATGTAATGTTTTCATAGGTTTCTACAAAATCTTATACAAGATAGATACTAACACGGCTATCTTAAGTTAATTTACACATGATACACAACGGTGTGATAGTGCGTCGATTCCTCAGTGTTGTTTTATCCTTACATTGTGGCTGCATTGTTTCAGACTGTATCAGCTCCACTCGTTGGACAATTAGGATTATTTCCACGAATGCGCTGGTTGGCTGGTATCTCCTCGGGTTAAACCGAGTTTTTATTGCCTCCGTTTTTATTCCGACATATAAACTGTATGTTTGCGTTTTGGGCTAACATGTATTCAGCAAAATGGTGGTTATTTTTTGCTGTTAGTTAGTTTAATATGGGGTTGTAAAATCGTAAGGTTTTGTTTTAAAAATATACTAATCTCGTGTTCTAATATCGTGATGGCCCAGAGGTTAAGGCGCCTACCTCTCATGCATGATGTCATGTTCAAATCCAGGCTAGTGCCAATGTGACTTTTTCTATTCATTTGTACTTTTTTAGTTTATCTTAGACATCATTGACATCGGTGCAGGAAATCTCCTTCTTATCGTGTGGTTAGTGACCAACCTAGTGTTGGGGTTTTAATATTGCCCATGGGCCTCTGACTTGGCATCATATAAAACACAAAACACGCACCCAGTTTCCATTTTCCCAGTCCCCAGAATTTACATCGCCCGTCGCTAAAAAATAATACTCAAGACGTACGTTAACCCACATTTTCTGTTTCATAAATCTCCTATTGGAAGAAATATGTAGTCAGGCATACGATGTTCTTTTTCATCGTTTTTAAACAAGTGATGATTCTACAATACACACATGAATCTAAAAAATCAGGGGTGCCTTGGGTTTGAACTCGAGACTTATGACTTAGCAAACCGCCGGTCACACAATTAAGTAATGCTGTTTAAGATCTCTCTTTCCATGCAAGGTAGAAAACAAAAACTAATTTGTAATACATACAACATAAGACGTAAACATATTTGGCAATGATGGAAAAAAATATATTTTAAGTGCAGATATTTGTGTTTACTTATGATTCCATCTTCCTCTAAAGCAACATCTTCCAATTCTCAAAATACATAAACAAACACAACATAAACATAACGTCACGCCTGTAATCCCCGAAGGGCTAGGCAGAGGTGTACCTAGTAGTACACCCACATTTCGCCAGTTATGTTTTAAGTCCCATGAAAAAAAAACCATTCCATCCAAAATAAAGACTACATCTAGAAGTTTGAACAGTCGAAAAGATTATGTAAAAATCTTTTTTGCAAAAAATAAAACTGACTTAAAAAAAAACCACCAACCGATGTAAAATAACTCTAAATTAGGAAGTCTGTGGCTTTGGTGGTTTTGTCTTATTCATGATGGGCCACCGACTTCCGAATTTAGAGTTATTTTACATCGGTTGGTGGTTTTTTTTAAGTCGCTTTTATTTTTTGCAAAAAAGATTTTTATTTTTCCATTTTTAGTTGTTTCCATACAAATATTTGCCATGAATTTATTTTTATATTGTTATTTGTTAACAATACATAATGGTAATAGGGTTATCCACTTATCCCTAATAAATGAAACCCATACCTAACTGTCGAAATCTAGGTATATTGTACACATCTGCATACCCCTCAGAGCGTACAGGCGTGATAATACATCATGATGTTGTATAAACAATAAATATCCAAGCGATTCCAGCAATCACGACAGATTTGCCGTCCATTTTTGAAGAGTTCCATTGTATATCTCCGAAGATCAGCACCAGATCTTCACCAAATTAAAATGGAACCACCTCGGAAGTATACTCTTTCAAATAAAAAAAGAATTTTAAGAATCGGTCTACAAATGGGGGAGAAATCGCGTAACAAACACACACAAAAAAAAAAAATACTCTCCTCCTTTTTTTGAAGTCGGTTAAAAATACCTACTTAACAAAGCAGAGAGGAAGAAAAATTACACCCAGTTAATTTCACAAAGGTTCTGAACCTGAAAGTTATGTTACGTGTATACATAACTTGAAAAGTTAATTAGTCTTTTGTTTGAGAAAGACTGAGCCTTGTAATTAATTAGAAGCCTGCGTTGTTATGCACATTTTTGCTATTAAAAAGTTAATAAATTAAGTTTTTTTAATTAAGGAAACTCGTTCGCGAGATTTTATGCAATAAAAGTCAAGTTTTGGGTCGAAATAAAATTAAAAGTGATAATTTTCTATTGTTTAAATAATGTACGACACAAGATGAAGTAAATCAGCATAATAGCGACTGGATTTAACTTCACGTGTTCGATCGAATCGTGAACGATCGGGTGCAAGTACGTTTTGTATTAACATTTGCACTGTCCACAAAGTGAACGCAATAGTTAAATAATGCACATGAGTCATATGTGACTCACGGCAAGCAAATTTGAGTTTGTCGGCATTTCACGCATTAACGGTTGAACGGTTTTTGATAAAATTGGTTATACAGAAAGACAGGGGTGAGTACAGACGCTAACCCACCAAGCTACCCCAACAGACAATTTTTGCCAATTGAACATGAACCTTATTCAGGTTCATAAGTTGAAAATTTATTAAATAAATTTGACACAATGGGGTAGCGTGATGTGTTGGCCTCTGTAGGGACAAACCATTTTCGCCGTAGAATGAATATACTACATACAAACGAGAATTAATATAATTAAAAACTTACCACATTAGGTACCATGATAAGCGTTGAAACCACAATACCAGCGAGCTATCCGTAATTTGACACGTGCCGCAAACAATGGTTAAACGAAAATTGTTCGCTTCGCTTTTCAACACACGACGAACGATTTGTTTTGATCACCACTCTGAAATAAAAAAAAAACGTATAAATGTTTGAACATCAACATTTTGATGCAAAACCTTTGTATTCATACATCATGTCAGCAGCGGCTACATACAACTGAGGGAGCTTTCAAACGAATATTATTTGTTATTGCACTGTCACCAGTCATTCTTGTAAAAGAGTGAAATATTAGTACGATTTATATCACTTTGGATGGCTTTCATGTGAGCTGTGTGTAAAAAAATCACTCAGCATGCAGTATTTTTATTTGCGCATCATATTATCTACTAATACCATAGCTGTACTTACAAAATGTCAAATGATGCAAACACTAACTTTGTCCTAGTGTTTGCATCATTTTTCATAATTTTCTTCATTGCAGACGATAGACTAAGTTCATGCACTAACTTTTATTGTTAACCCCAGATGCAAAAATGTGCGTGTGTGTGTCTGTCTGTGGCACCGTATTGCTTAAATGGGTGAACCGATTTAGATACGGTTTTTTATTTGATAGCAGAGTTTCTTGCGTTGGTTCTTAGACATAATTCATCAAAATCTCTTCAGCCGTTTCAATGCTTTTGTTTTAGCTGCCGCTGCGATTTTAGTCGTCTATGGGTATTAAATTTACTTACAAACATGTGTGACTTAAAATATAAAAAGGCAAGTTTAAAAATTTTGAAATTTTAATAATATAAAAATATAGAAAAGCCCTAACGCCAAAAAAGTAAAGAACACATTTAAAAAGTTTAAAATAACATTTTCCTATCGTTGAGCGATGTAATTTTAGGTCACGTCGGAATTATATTATATTATTATAACCATTGGGTTATTGCCAATTTATTACACAAGCTCTTTTTTTTCTATACTTACTCGTAGCTGGTTGAAAAAAAGTAAAGATGCTAAGGGCTTGATCAAATTGTATCATAGCTTTTGTTTTATTATCTACACGTACTATTATTTATCATATTCGTCACAGGCCGTTAGGGCCGTAGGTCACTGAAGATATATTTTTTGCCCGATAATATATCGCTCGCCACAGATTTTCTTTCACATATACTGTTTGGTATTTCCGGTCAATCAATCATCTGTTGTCCGTTTTTTCGTAAGACTGAATTTTATGAGGTGAATTAATGTTGTGATGGTAGTGGGCGTTCATGTCGCTTACCAAGATGAGTCCGAAGATGGGTGATCATCTCCATACATCAAGACTCATCTATGTTTAGGAAAGCTTGTTAAGCTGTCGATCCCAGCTGTCAGTTTTAGATCATTGACAGTTATTACGTATTGTCGAAAACCCCAAAGTCTAACAACCAGTCCTTCCAAGGGTTATCTTGTATAGGTTATGGAGGTTAAATAGGCAAACACTCCATTCAAAATACCGTTTAAAGACAGTAAAAGCAAAGTGAAATTAACCGTCAAAATAAGGATAGTTAATTAATAACAAAGGAAAGAACAACATTTTAACTAATGTAGGCTAGGGTAGGCAAACATGGGTTCAGGGGCGACGGACTCGGGAACGTCCCCGCCCCTACGTATGTACATGAACCCGAGGTGGCGGTGCGTCGTGTTCACGCGCACCCCTCTTAGAATGTCGCGAGGGGAGTTTAACACCTCACTTCCCTCGCTGACTTGGCAAGGCCCGCGGAGCCGGCACCAGTCGGGGTTGCGGAAGAATCTTCTGTTCCCCCGGCGCAGGTGTGAAAAGGAACACGGGGTGGGTTTTAGTCAGTAAGAGTCTGACAGACTCCTCCGCCCTCCGTGTGGCAGGGGACATCCATGAGGATTTTACACCCCCCACCCCCTTAAAAAAAGGGTAGGCAAACATAAAAAAAAAAGATTAAAGATACCGGGCTGGTTTCCGCAACTCCACGTCAAAGCGCGTATTTTGCGTATGGGCTATAATCTACCAAGCGGGCCCAGTGCGAATTGGTAGATGTCACATGTCTTCGAATTTTTGGTTCTAGAACATGCCGGTTTCCTCACGATGTTTTCCTTCACCGTTTTTGAGAGCATTGGTGATGAAATAAATCACACAAAGTAATGCGCCTGCCTGGGTTCGAACCCACGACTTACTGTTCGTAAGTCGGGGCCGCCACCTCTGGGCCACCGCTGCTCTATAAAAAAAATAAATAGGCAAACATAATAATAATAAATCGTGAGGAGGTTCCTGTCTCCGGAGCCCTAACCGCCGGTAGCTTGGACCCTGCTCCCGCCATCAGTGGTTCACTATTTTTATATTTTTAAATGTTTTTATATTAATTTATCAATATTTAAAAATGTAATTTATGTTATGTATGTTAAAATAATAAATGGAAATAATAAAAATAATAAATTCATATTTCATATTCATTCATTACATAAAACAGTGAACTTGATTTCTGTAAGGTGTAGGTAGGTGTACATTGACATAGGATAATCGGGAGTCCAGAATCGTGAATCACTTTCTATATCAATATCTCTTCCACATTGTATACTGAAATTCTGTTTATATGTTAGTTATTTCCAGCTCAAGGACACTTCAATTAAGTACAAGTTCCTAAGCCTGTTAACACTATCATGATGGATTATACCCTTGATCAGTATTACCCAATAAATGTCTTAAATGTTTGATATGGAAAGGGATAATTGGTACTCCATTAGTACCGACGTATCGAGTAGGATTAATACATAAGAGCGGTAAATTTACTAACTATGGGGCTTGAGCTTCTGTATACAGCATTACATTAGAATAATAGTAACAAGCATCAGACTTATACAGTTGCAAATAATAGATCGACCAATATTCAAGTGAGTGAAAAAACAGTTGATTATTATTAGCTTACTTGCTTCTATTTCTCGGAACCCTTGGGTTCCGGACCTTTGGAGGGCGTACGAGAGGCCGAAGCCAACTTGCAGAGGCCCATTGTCGTCTTCAATGAAATGAGGCACCAACCGCAGATTTTCCCTGTATGCACTACACAAGTGCATCCAAGGAAAACCTACGTTAGCTTACTAATTATTAAAATTACAAATAATCAAATTAAATTAAAAAGAAAACATAACGAAATTACAAATACATACACAATGAGAGCTAATGAAATCAAAATGACAACAAATTTAAAATCAAAATAAAATTAAAATAGAAACAAAACAAAATAAAATATTCACACCTATTAGAAAAAAATGACGTAAAAATTTCAAGAATGTATAATTGTAGGATGTTAATTCAGAATGCGTCAGAATTTAAAGGAATGTAGTGAATATGAACGCAGCGATGAGTGAATGAGAGAGTATGTGTAAGAAGGAGAAAATAAAGTTCTTGAATTTGTGTATTTGAAAAAGAAAGAAGAGAAAAAAATGGCGAGCGAGAGACTAAGATGACGAGTCGTCATCTTAGTCGCTCGCTCGGCATTTTTGATTGTCCATCTATAATGATGAGGTTTTTCTATGTCAGAAGTATATGAGAAATATATGTTTATCAATCGTTTAGTAAATCAAATCTTATCAAAAATGTTTATTTGTTAGAACGTGGTACAATATAGAGATGGTTACAGAGGTAGTTCAGCATGTCCTGCCATACCATGGCAAATATTTAATTGTAAACACAACACACACTTATAAAAAAAAGATTGGAGAATAATATATTATAACAGACAGTGAGTAAATATAGAAATTGTATTTTTGTAATAATAAATTGATAGATTAATAAATTAATTTATGTAGTTGTGGCATGTGGTGGACTTAAGTCTATTCTTATTTCATTACTAGCTTTTGCCCGCGGCTTCGCCCGCGTGGATGTCGAACTTCCGTCCCCTATGTTTTCCCTTTAAGGGTTGAATTTTCAAAAATCGTTTCTATGGAAGACTTACTCTTCACTAAGAACACCCCTTCAAGTTTCATGTCTCTAATACCAGCGGTTGGGGCTGTGCGTAGATATATAAACGTAATAATTTTAGCATAATACTTCCAGATAGACTACTTTAAAAGTTGATCCTTCCGATATGTATGCATAAAGATTTCTGGAACTACTGACCCGGCAAAGAGCGCCGTACAACTGACCATGTGTAAAACAACTGATACTAAGATCAACCTGCCCAGGCGTATTGATTACCTACAACCGTACCAAGTTTGGTTAAAATCCCTATAATAGTTTTTGAACTATGCGTGCACATACAGACAGAAAGACAAAACATTCACTAATTGCATTTTTGGCATCGGTATCGATCACCAATCATCCTCCAATATTAATTTTGAATAGATATTCAATGTGCATAATTATCTTCGTAGTGTGTGATAGTCCATTGAATTGTATGGCGAGCGATATTGTATCTTAAGATTAAATATTATAATATCTTAGCCGTGTGCAGCGCCCTTTGGTGAACTCCACTACGGGTGACGTAACCTACGACAAACTTATTATTTGCGGTTGGTACAGTAGTCGGGTCTAGGGATCGAACCGCAAAATTAAGTTTGTTTTTTATTGTATATACTTTTCCGGGATAAAAAGTACCCAGTGTGGTGCCCAGGATATCAAAGAATAAGTATACCAAGTTTCATCGTAATCGAACCGGTAGTTTTTGCGTGATACCTGAACATACAGAC
Organism: Euplexia lucipara; assembly: GCA_921972225.1. Taxonomy (NCBI): domain Eukaryota; kingdom Metazoa; phylum Arthropoda; class Insecta; order Lepidoptera; family Noctuidae; genus Euplexia; species Euplexia lucipara. The sequence goes on along the minus strand of OV179144.1, from coordinate 7,159,480 downwards.
AGACAGACAGACAGACAGACAGACAGACAGACAGACAAAAATTTTTTTAATCATATTTTTGGGTTCGGTGTCAGTCTAGTAACACCCCCTGCTTTTTATTTTTTTGATATTTTCAATGTACAGAAATTTTACTTCTACAGATTTATTATAATTTCATTATAATAGTAACGATTTATCCTCTAGATATTCTTGAACACTATAATATTTTTTCCCTAATAACATTTTGAACAAACTAGTATCCATAACTCAAGCTCTGCTTAGTTTGGGACTAGATGGCGTTGTGTAAATAGTTGTGGAATATTATTAAAATTTATTTTTGAGTGGTCCAAACCCCTTTATGTATGACGATAACACACACAGTTATATTTAATCAAAATCAACGCCGAAATTGACCTAAAGGGCGTCGGCTAATTTAAGTTTAGTTTAGTTTTTAAGTAAGTGGCGATACAGCTTAGTCGACACAAGTTTTGCTTGTCTTACTTTAAGTTTCTAACTCTTAATTTTACTAAACTAAAATTATACAATGAAATTGTTAAAATGTTTAGCTGTGTAAATGGATAATGACGTAATACAGGGTAGAAGGAACATCTTTGCATATCCCAACACCATGAGCCCAGCCCATGACTCTGTGCTCCTTAGCGTAGAAATGTTTCATCGATTTGGGCAAAAAAAAACCATAAAACTGTAAAAAAACATAGAAAAACTTGTCATTCCTATCTAACCTTATATTTTTTTTACAAATAACTTGAGAGTTATACTTTAAAACTAAGTAAATCTCTTCTTACATTCAAAATCTCATTACATTGGTCAGAAATCTCGATTTTATACTGTTTTAAGCAAAAAAATCCTAAGTAAAACAAGAAAATTAAAAAAAAGTGACGAATTTGGACACTTGGCGTCCAGGATCTTGTCCTGTACACAATGTGTGATGCACCCTGTTCAGAATAGTAAAGGCTTTAAAGAAAATATCAACATTCAACAGTATTTTCTTAAAACCTTACATACTTAAAACTTTACTATGCCATTTTTCTGGTGTAGTTGCTGACATGAGCCTTTAAGTATTAAAGAAAATAAATTGCACTTAACACTCTTTTTAAAACTAAGGTGTAGTTCCTAATTACGTACTGTTAAAAGCTGGTTGCATTTCCTGCTACTTGGTGAGAAGACAGAACTACCCGCGTCTCGGGGGTTTTAATTAGCTACGAGAGATTGCACTTAAAGCTATTCAAGATGCAGAGAAAATGTTCTCGTGAAAACCCGAAATAGGCGACTCTTCTGACTCTGGCCATGTTGTCTGCATTTTAAACTTTAAAACACCAAGCCTTAAAGTTTAAAATTCATCCGAATCACACTACATAATATTTTACTCGCTCTCTAAAATATTACATTCTTAAATAAGCAATATTTTAGTACCGGTCTGAAGCTTGTTTTCTTGTTCCTTAAAAAAAATGAAAGACTGAAAAGAAATTACCGTTCTATAGAATATTGGTGAGCAAAGGTTAATTAGCTCGGCGTAAAACTTACAAACTTCTTCGTAAAAGCCGGAGAGTGTACTCTTTGGTTAGCACCAGTTTTAATTAACTGGAACTCTAGAGAAACGATATCGAAGAAGCGGTATAAAAATGTGTCGACTCTAAGATAAATTTTATTAATATTTAAATTGAATGAAAATATGGTGAAATCATAATGAATTTTAGCAGTAGCAGTTATTGACAGTATTCCCTCACTCACGGTTCAACGTGTTGTGTCACTTCAAATTCTTAGACCCTTTTCCATGTGTGACTAAGACACACATCTGTTGTGTTTGTTTTAAAACGTTAAGATAATGACAGTAAAACGTTTAAAATATATCTGTGGTGACACTACAAAATGCTCTGCCTTGTATTAGTGTAGAAAATAAGACGCTTCGAAATGTGCTGATTGTATACAAGTCAAAACTTTTGCGATTAGCGTTATGTCCGTCAACGTGTACGTACCAATTTATTTATATTTTTTTATTCTATAAGTTACAAAACATATTTTAAAGGGTGGAATAAACATGATCACACATCCGGACACAATGAGTTCGTAAAAATGGAATTTTGTCGTTTTTAATCGGCTTTCCCTAATTCCCAGGTTTTTTCTAAGGTTTTTTTTTTACTTTAAACTATATGCGTATAAAATCATGCTTAGAGTACAAACCGAAGAGATTTTAAATGAAAGAAATGACGTTGTTTACTATCAATTACAATCTCACAAGGTTAGATTTTTACATGCTTAGGCACTGAGTTTTAAATGTAAAAGTTTGTTACGGCTTGACAGATCCTTATAAAATTTTGTGTACACGTATTCAGTAGGTTTGAGACTAGAAAAATCACTTTTTTTTTTGAAAAAATAAGGTCGAAACGAAGTATTAGGGGCAGCTAATAATTAATTAAAAATGTGTGTGAAATAAGTAGAAAATACGTTCGGCTCTTAAAATATTTTTAAAGTTGTGTAAATCCAAATTGCAGTGATTTAGAAAATCTAGCTAAAACTTAAAGGTCCGTTAAATCGCAAAATTGTTATTAAGATTGTCTGTCGTTTCAGATCATGTATTTTAATGTAGATAGGAACCTACTTTCTGTAAAGTACCTCATTTTCTTTTATCATCGCCAACTCGGAAAACTCAGGATAACATCGTTTATCTCATCACCATCTCTTTCACAATATTTCAAAAGCTAGATTAAATTTCTTAAATTATGTCAATTCGGCCTTACCGATGAATATAAAATTCACGGCGTGAACAAAATTTTAGAGAAAAATTGGCAACATTTTTCTTCATTTTTTTATGAATCTTTTAGCCGTCACTAGACCCACTTTACTTTTAAAAGGAATTCCTTTAATCTTATTACCTTTCCAGTCGCTTCTGAGCACTTTTTATGTGAATTCGATGTGAAGCAGATAATTCACAAAACTGATTCAGATTATTAAATTAATGATACCAATAATATTAAAATTCTATGCATCCTTTGATTGCAAAATATCTCAATTCTGACACCTCAAAATACGGGTAAACGTCTAGTTTTGGAGTCATGGTATAATTTAAATTTTATTTTAGTTTAGTGTACCTTAATTTGAAATAAAAAGATAAAGATACCGGGCTGGTATCCGCAACTCCACGTCAAAGCGCGTATTTTGCGTATGGGCCATAATCTATCACGCGAGCCTAGTGCGAAGTGGTAGATATCACATGTCTTTGAATTTTTGGTTTTAGGGTTCTAGGACATGCCGGTTTCTTCACGATGTTTTCCTTCACCGTTTTTGAGAGCAGAAATAAATTTACATTTGTAGAAGGTGTTAGCGTGACGTCACACCTGACAGTGAAACGCAGGAGGTAGTTTTCAGGTGGTTTATTAATTTCAGCAGCAGTACAAGTGTGTGTAGTTTAACCAATCTTTACATTGTGGGACAATTCCTTGGAACAGTTCCTCACAGTCCCCCGACTTAGATGATAATATTGGTTATCAGTTTCTCACTTTTTGGCACAATTATGGTTTAATTATACTTTAGATATTAAAATATATTTAGTACCTTGTGCCCATTCAACACTAACATCATTAATTTATTTTTTTGTAATTTTTTAAAACACTCGCGTTTTTATTTTATTTTGATACTGTTAAGTATTTTATTATTTTTTTAGTCTCAATGGGTTATTGTTTGATGTTAGTAATTAGATTTCTAATTTATCATTATGAAATAAACACTAGACCACAAAGGAAAACAAGATGGCTATAAGTACCTATATTTCCAATATCTTGGCTTTAGTAAACCAAGATATAACATCTACTGCAATAACAGATAATAATCTATAGCACTTTATCGCAGTAAGACATAACATCTATCAAATCTATCAAAGCCAACGAGCCGTGCTACACCTAAATAATATTAATGTATCAGTGTACATACGACACTCATGAGTTACGATAGTATTCGGCAGATTCCTATTCTAAGCAGTCGCATGAATATCATTGGGCACACATGCTCCTTTCTCCGCCACTATAATATAATGTCAGAAGTTCTAAGGATGCAAAGATAGACCACTGATTGGGGCTGTTACAGTGACTTAGTTAGGTTATAGCAGTATAATACTGTTTTTCGTTTGTTTAGTGGTCGCATGCGCTAGGTACTTAGTTTATTTATTGGTTGAATACTTCAAGCACACAACTTGACAGGTGCGGACTTAATGCCATAGGCAAGTAAATTATAACTATACGCTACTTAACTGCAGGGTTATTCTTTAAAAATCCAATCAGATGTAATGATGTGTTCATCCTAATTTTGTAAAAGTTACATTATTAGTATAAATGTACCAAAAATAATTTGAATATGTTGATGGTGTTATCAACTCATCTTATCATATATTCATTATTTAAATTATTCTAAAAGAAAAGGAAATATTTTCCTTAATAATAAAAAGCCAAAATTAGTTATAGAAGACAGATAATTTGTTAACTGAGAATTTAAAACCAGGTTGATTTGTTGCTAGTCTAATATATACTTAACGAAGTTTATTGGCTTTACTTCAGACAAACATTCATTTTTCCTAGAAGCGTAAGAAGAGTTGTTAGACAGCATACCCAAAAATAAGTTGTTATTAATTTAATTATATTAAACGATTCCCACTAAAAGAACTCTTTATTTTGCACACTAACGTTCTGGGGCCAGTGTTGGAGCTAACACCAACCCTGTTCATTATGGATGCAGTTCTTTTCCTAAAGATGCAATTAAATCATTGATAGAAGCATACGTAAACATTGCGGAAGGACTGCACTACCGGTAGTAACAACAAGTATTTCTAATTCACAATTAACAATTTCCGCTGTGACCATGTACCTAGGTCGTAGCGGAAACTGTTAATTTTCGAACCTTGTTGCGTAGTTTGTCTTATGTGCATGTGCTCGATACTAAGAAATATTTTTGTGAGAGGTTTTTAAATTTTTATTTTTATAAAACTTTTTGTGTATCATGCTGGGCGTCACGAAATACTTTTATTTAACCGACTTTAAAAAAGGAGGAGATTCTTAATGCGGTTGTATTTTTTTGTAAGGGTTTGTTACTTCATTACGCCGTCATTTATGGACCGATTTTCAAAAATATTTTTTGGTTGTTTGTTTTTTTTTTGTATAAAGTTGTTAACTTGTATAAAAACCCTGCAGTGAAGAAACCTATGCATTATGCGTAGATTGGGGTGACAAAATATGAACCAGTCTTCAAAATAATCGATCATGTGGTGGACTGTGAAACATATAATAGACTGAATGCAGGAAGGATACATGTTCGTATAATATATTGAATGATAGGCACCATCCCACACAAGATTGGTCACAAACCTGCCTATTTATTTCAAGCCTGCCTGTCTACTTGAGTAACTTGTAGCGCAAAGTTACCTCATTACCACTCATAAAGTCATAACACGAGTTTAAAACTAGTTGGGCCAACCTCGTGGCTGAACCCGAATCAAATATTAGTGTACTAATCGAAAACATGTTAGCAAAATTTTAATTAAACGATTATCGCGTAAACCCTTGCTTTAGATCAGGTATTTCAAAACACAGACTAATACCTAATACCCATTTGCACTAACACTAGGCGTCACAATTTGCAATCTACATTTATAAACTAATATTGTGAAAAGGTAAAATTTGTTTGTTTGTGGAGCTTGTGGAAGTTAATATGTTGGACGAGGTCGCTTTGTGTTTTTTTTTGTTTTTTTTTATTTACTATTTTACAAAAGAATCTTATAATCTATCTTAGTTGAAACAGCAACCAAAAACCACTAAGGTTTAAACTATAGTGCTATCACAAATCTATCTCAATATCGCAACAAATTATTGAGGTTGTATTTTAAATGCGTACGTTACTGTCGATTAACAATTCATAAAAAATAAAAACTTTAGGTATTAAATAAGGAACAAACATTCTTAAACAGTACTTAAGTAATATTGCTTAAGTATACATTTGATATTTTTAGGTGTAATATTTTTTTTGGATGGGTTACCATTTATTATCAAGAATCCTCCATGCCTCAGAAGGCATGTTAGGCCGTTGGCCCCGGCTGTCATTTGTAGGTCTATGACAGTCGTTACGGCTGTCCTGGGCCCCAAAAGTCTTCAGACAGTTTAATCAAGAGGTATCGTGTTAAGTTTGTGTAAAGAGGTATCCTATCGCGGTTTGTGGAGGTTAGACATGGCTGGCCTATTCAGTAGTTAGTAACCCTGACTGCTATGCCGGAGGTCGTGGGTTCGAATCCCACCCAGGACAAATGTTTGTGTGATCAGCACGATCATTTGTTCTGTGTCTGGGTATAATTTATCTATAATATGTCTGTATTTAGAAATGTAAAAGTATGTTTATCAGCTGTTAAGTACCCATAACACAAGCTCTGCTTAGCTTGGGACTAGAAAGCGTTGTGTGAATACTCGTGGAATATTATTTAAAAAAAAAACAGGCAGGCGCTCCATGTATAACTATGGTACTCAGCTGCATCTAGTTAAACTGGAAGCCAACCTCAACATAGTTAGGAAAATGCTAGGCAGATTATGATGATTATCAGTTTACTTGTAAGTTTCTTTGTTGGTTAGCATCGTAACTTCTTACCCGATTCTAAAAATTCTTTCTCAGTTAAAAAAACTGTTTAACTAACTACCAACTGCGATGAATATGTTGTTTTTTTTACGTAAATGACATCACACATATTCGGTGTTCTGTGTCCAGTGTTATATTTAAAAGAGAAAGTGAGACGGTGAACTTAACCCGGTGATGAAGCAATAAGGTCGTCACAGAAACTTGGGCTAAACCATCATAAATCCAACGAGATTTTCACTTTAGATTCGCTTAAAAGGTGGTCTTGTTTTTTTCTTTATTGAAAATCTATACAACAAAAACATACAAATGGTCTGCCAAACTGCAAAACTGTTTGTCTGTCACAGGATTACCAGCAGATATAGCTATGATTTTGATAAACACTATTTTAGATTGTAGAGGTAAAAAATATAATTAGCAGATTCACATGAATCTGCTAATTATATTTTCAATCGCTAATTATTTTGTTGATCTAAGATGTTTTTTTCATTTAAAATTGATTACTAAAGTCAGACTTTTGGGTTTCTGAGTATACATTGGGCGACCACTGGAATAATATTTATACGTTAAGGGAATCCTCGGATGCTGATTATTTATAAAAATATTGAGAACATGGAGAAGTGTGAGATTTGGCATACTATAGATTTATAGAACACTAGCAGACGCCACGCGGTTTCACCCGCGTAGTTCCCGTTCCCGTTGGAATACAGGGATAAAAAGTAGTCTATGTCACCGGGTGATAGTCTAGCTTCCCAACGGTGAAAGAATTTTACAAATCGGTCCAGTAGGTTCGGAGCCTATTCAATGCAAACAAACAAACAAACTTTTCCTATTTATAATATACGTATAGATAAGTGCAAAAAGCCAGCATAGCCAGCTAGCTAGCTAAATTTTAGCTTTCTTCTTGATGCTTAAAGTTTATTTTTCCTTGTAGAGTTGTATTTCTGGATTTCTTTATCAATGTCCACAATAAATATTGATATGTCCTGCCAGCCACCGTGCCGATCGACTCATGGATATTTTATTGGTTACGTATGTATTAGGTGGGATATTGGTTAGAATGTACATAGCAACTATTGGAAGCACTTTACGTACCCGCGTTTTACCTACACAAATAAAATACCAACTTTTTGCTCGAAACTTTTCTTCAAGAGTTTTTTTTCTTTTTTGCGATTACGTTTTTTCGTCGCAAAAAGATTAGCTAGTTCGAAAGGGACTTACGTGGTGGAGAAAGTTTTTGTAAGTGCAATTTTAAGTTTGAATTGACATTGCTTTTATATGGAGGATCGCGCTAGGCGCAATGTAGCTGACCATTTTGCGTATCGCGCTTTTGCCGGAGGGAAGGCTGACAATCTGATGAGGATCATAGGAAACTGATGGATAATGTCAGTTCAGTACCGATCATTATAGAAATTTTAAGTGGATGTCTATGTCCAGCAGTGGACGTCTTTTGGCTGAAATGATGATGATTATTCTCAATGTAAAAAAGTCTATTGACACATTATGGGAAAAAGGTTATACAAATAGTGACAAACCCTGTCTCCTAAACTAGAGAGACCCTGATATTTAGGAGTCAGTATTCTACTGTATTTTCGTATACAATAGACACTTCAAAATAGACGCGTTAATAAACCTATAATCGAACAATTAGCTTTTAATAGTTGAGGCCGTAGAATTAGAATTTTGTATACTTGTAATGTGTGTGTGTGGGTGTAAGGAGGTGATGGTAGTGTATATGGAGTGTGGTGTGGTGTGTAAGGGGAGGGGGAATTTAGTGTGTGTATTCGTGTGGGGTATGTTTGTGTAATGTTGCATAATTATTATGTTTTCGTATTTGGTTTTAATAGAATAATAAACAGAATAATAATGGCATAATTATTAACTTTAACTGAGCCCAATCAGACATTTCATTCGCGCAATATTCCTAAAAGAGGTTTGAGATTTGGCTTTAAGTATAAAATGAAGCACCCAATGCCAGTAATCAGGGCACTCTTCCCGTTGACAGCGATGCCAATGAATTTTGTGATGCCCTATATTTTTTTACTTTTTTTTTGTATTTTTTTAGGTGTGTATATAATAATTTTTAGAGGAGGTCTGTACCCAAAATAGGGATTCATACCATGAAAATGAAAATAACTCACTAATAATTTAAATATACTGTACTACTAACCACACTAACATAAATAGTTTAGTTAAAGTAGCATTGTAAAAGGTATGTAAGTAAATAAAGGCTTTATTACTTTTATTTTATTATTACATAATAGACGTTACGGTTGAAAGTTGCGCGACATAAATATTTCGTCTGGAGTAAGTTTTCATCTTACCCGCGATATTCACCTCAACAAACTGAAAACTTCGTAACAGTCATACCTCGTTAGAGTAACGTCGGTTCACCGAACGAACGTAAGTGAAATGAAATAATTTTTATTTCGTAAATAGATTTTAAAAACTCCGCGTTCTGCCTTATTGGTCTATGCGGAGCGCTAATGCGGAGAATGAAGTCTCGGGTTCGTTTTGCGGATCGAATAAACAATTACTGTATTTTTGCATCTAGAATTTTCGAGTTTATGCCTGGACCCAGGATTCGCGCTTCATTGACGAAAATCACGCCTGTATTTTTCCAAGAGAAATGTACGTACAGTACGCATACAGTTTGCTAGTGATGTTTTAAGCCCCATGTTATTACGGGGCAAGCTTATTGCCATCAAACGGGCACTACTCCTGGCCACTACTGAGAAATTCCAAACGGAAAAACTCAATAACACTTTTCTTGAACCGGAATCAAACCCGCAGGACCGCATGCTCGGCAGTAGTACCAACAACCACAAAATGGCAACTTTTACTATTAGAATAAAAGTAGACGCACTTTTGTTTTGCAAGTAAAAGTAAATAATTTACTGGTCCGCCACTTGGTAGTAGGTACACACCAAAGACGGTATTGTGTATTTTCGATACTACCCACATAAATATTTATTTGGAAACATGATAACGCTTCCAAACATAAAGTATGTTTAGTGTGGATGTTTGCGTGGCCATATTTGAGGCATTTAGAGCTAAACAATACATCGCAAATAATAATTATAGCAGTCTGGAGTGTTAACATTACGAAGCGAAGTACAGAGGCCTGCACTAAGAGCTACCACAATGTGTCTAATTTTTTTGATAGTATTTCAACTGTATTAGTAACGAAATAAGGTTCATGTTCAATTGGGATTTGATATTTTGGATTAGCTGTATTGGAGGTGCTGGCGTCGGTACAATGCCTGTTATGATATCACTGACTATTCGTATTGAGTTTGATGTGATATAAAGTTATTTAAGCTAAACTTATTTCCGTCCAAGTTTTTTAATTTTCGAAATCAATTAAGAGTGAAGTGGTAACTTGGAAGAGTGGTGGGAGTTGAAGAAATGGAACCATATTTTGACAATAAGCTCGCCCCTACAAAGACCTCAAACGTAACTGGCAGAATGTGGGGTGTTTACTCTGTATATCTCTGCTTAACCCTTCGGGTAATACAAACTTGATTATAGATTATGAGGAACTATTGTTTTATCCATAAAACTACGTGAGTAAAGGTTTAACAAAAAGTGTATAGTGTCCTTATTTTACAAAGAAATCACGTGACCAGAGGGCTGATTTTAATCGTCTAAGAACCATTAAATGTGATAATGCTGCCGTCTGGACATTTCTTGTTGCGAGCGACACGGACCCATGTTTTTGGTGACCTATGATTTACAGGTAATATAAATATTTATTATACAAAAGGCAATATTCAACAATTTTCACACAACGCCATCTAGTCTTAAACTCATACTTACTTATTTTAGATCATTAACACCCTGAAAAGGAACAAATGCTCGTGCTCGTCACACAAACAATTGTCTTTGGTGGGAAACGAACCCACGACCTCCGGCATAGCAGTCAGAGTCACTAACCACTAGACCAAAGGCCAGTCAAAACAAGTATATTGAAATGCCATGATTCCTTACTTTCAAGTCGTTTCAGCACGATTCTCATTTTTATTCTAACTGGTCACATCTGGCTAAAATATTCCAACAAAAACTGAGAATTATATTTACAATGCCTTGAATTCATACCCAAGACCCGTTTCACCAATTGAATGTAGTTTGGTTCCTTAACCCACGGATCGTGACATCTGTGCCAAAACATTGTAATATCATGATGTTGCCGTACGGATTTGAATAGGAGACAATCCTATTTTGTTTTATGGGGCAGTGAGGGTCAGTACGCGAGCGTTTGAATTTCATACATTTTGACTTGAGCCTTCTATACTACTTACCTATACTACAATGTAACCAAAGACATTCAATATTTACTAAAGACGGAGCATCACAAACAATATTTTTTATCCAAAACTTGTGCCCTAGTGGACACAAGTCTTCCGATCCGTCGTCCGATATTCATATATTATTCTAGATGGCGTTACTGAGACATGGGATCAAAGTTTTTCTATGACGTTTCCTTGCCATGGCCGCTCTATATAGTATTTTAAATCTCTTTGAATGTAACGTCTTCTCGTGTTAGTATTTGTTACCAAATTCCTCCTAAACATCTTAACACATTCTTAAGAAATTTTGTGTGTATTTGGTCTGAGAATAGGACAGGTTAAAACTAAAAAGAACTAATAAGATGATTCTGAGGCGGAAGAAAGTTGGCCGGGGCAGCTAGACCGATGAGATGACTGATGGGATGTTATAAACCGATGGTAAAGCTCAACAGATTGAAAAAAATGTTTTACCAATAGAGAGCCTCATTATTTGTGAGTGTCATAGGCTGCATTTTGTCACAACTAGAGTCAAAGGGGATATTGTTGGGTTAGATTACTTAATCCCTCCTTCTGCGAAACGGTCGTCTCGCAGAAGGAGGCTGCGGAAAAGGAGGGGGAGATCAACTCCACTCACCCGGCCCGCAGCAGACGCACCGGGTGCAGGCGGAGGGCGGACAACGCCCTCTTCCAGGCCCCCTGAATAGGTCCAGGGGTGACGGACACGGGGACGTCCGCCGTCCCCCACATACATGGACCCTTGGTGGCGCCGCGTCGTGTTCACGCGCGCTCCTCTTAGATGTCGTAAGGGGAGTTTAACACCTCACTTCTCTCGCTGACTTGGCGAGGCCCACAGGGCCAGCACCAGTCGGGGGTCGCGGAAGTATCTTCTGTTTCCGTGACCCCCGGCGAAGCTGTGAGATGGAACAAGGGGTGGTTTTTAGTCAGTAAGAGTCTGACAGACCGCTCCAACCTCACCGGGGCGGGGGACGCCCATGAGGATTTTACAAAAAAAGAGTACTAAATCCACGCGGAAGAAGTTGCGAGCAAAGTGTTATTCAATAATACATGATCCTTTTCTATGAACTGCCTAGACTTTTCCCAACTACGGTAAACGGTATCTAGTAAAACCGAATTCAGCTAAATACCAATATTTAACATAGAATGACTACCTATGGGACTTCGAAAACACACAACACCCCTTTGTTAAACTGGTTGTCAGACTTTCGGAGTTCTTACTACTCGTAATGACTGACAAAGACTTACAATGTTCTGACTACTGGTTCAGACTAAGAGTCAGGACCAACAGCTTAACGTGCCTTCCGAGGCATGGACGATTCTTGACATCTAATGAATGGTCCTCTATCCACAGACCGACCTCGGCAAACGTAGCTTTACCTTTGAGTGTTGTGTGAGAGTTTGTATTGTTGTTTACCCGTACGATTTTATTTTCAAGTGACTCATATTCCTTTCGCATTCGAAAGATTAATCCTATAGTTATCCATACCAAATAATATTAATAAAAAGTATAGATAGTGTATTTGCTCCGGTTAATTTAGGTTTGAAATTTACGCTCCCCACGTTGTCGAACCTATGACACGGAATAATTCTGGTAGCAGTCCCCCACATAAATTAAAGGCCCAATAATGTCGACAAGATTCCAATATGTCGAAAAATATTAATGAAGCTACAATGCCCTTGACGTAGGACCACACAGATTCTTTGCATGCGAACAGGAATGTGAAGTGACAAAATTCTGTAATGCATGGCTCAAATGAAGTAGAAAAGTTTCTACTATCCTTCTACCTCCCTCTGCACCTGACATCCATAAACCACTACGTCCCGCTTGACTGTTATGATAAAACTAAAAGGGACCGATGACGATTTCTTCGATCCGGTCTTGCCTGTCCCTTTGCTGTCCTCAGTTTTGAGTCTCTTTGTACCCCATAGGAGGTGCTTTTGGCGTGTAGTCGCTTAAATTAGTCTCAATTTGTCAGTAAAGCTCGGTTAAACAGTAGCTATTCTCTTAGGATGAACTACGAAATAAAACAATTATGATTTCTTTCTAATACCAAGAATACAAATATAATATATACACACATCAACACCGTCTAGGGATATTTTGTATAAAGTTCTTAAACTCAAAAAATACTGGCCACTTTTAAATTCTTTTGAAGAAAGTTTACTTTGTAAGCCTTTTTGAACGATTCTAAATTTGAATTTGAAAAATACATTAAACAAAAGATTTACGCGGCATAATGGTAGCGAAGTCCGAAGGTTTCGTTTACCTACAGTAGTTTGTGGCTATTTTTTTGTGTCCAATTTAAGTTTTATAACAAGTTATCAGTTGATTCCGAATTAATGTTATTGTGTGCATCATGCAGCGGCGCCATTTAACTAGAGAAGAAATGATAAGGGCAGTAGGCATGCTTCAAGCTGGGGCTACTCAACGTAGTATTGCTGAGGAGTTTGGAACAAGACAAAACGTGATATCTAGGTTATGGTCACGTTATCGTGCTACTGGTGAACTGGCTGAAAGACACCCAGGCGGGAAGCGCATAACCACTCAACGACAAGACCGATTTTTGCAAGTTGCCGCGAGAAGACAACCAAATGTTACGGCCATGCTGTTGGTTCAGAGGCTCCAGTCAGAGCACCAGTTGCTTGTGAGAGACCAAATTGTGAGGGTAAGGCTGCATGAAGCTAACCTTCATGCTCGCAGACCGCTTCGTACTCCAGCACTACGCCGAGGAAATCGTGGACGACGACTAGAGTGGGCTCGTGAACATTTGCTCTGGGAAGTAAAACCAGTGGTCTGTAGTGCTGTTTACCGATGAGTCCCGGTTCGGTTTCCATCCCGATACACGTAGAGTGCGTGTTTGGCGAGTTCCTGGTCGTGAGAGCCGTCTGTAACATCCTCAGGAAGTCCATTCATACCACGGCGGGACAATTATGGTTTGGGCGGGAATTCGTGTTGGTGGAAGAACAGACCTCGTTTGGATCAGAAACACCATGACGGCTGAAAAATACCGTAACGAGGTGCTAGTACCAATAATCTACCCCCATCGACTACAAATGGGCCAAGAATTCACGCTCATGCACGATAACGCCCGTCCGCACACAGCGAGAGTGGTGACGAGCTGGTTGCAGGAGCACGACGTATCGGTCTTAGGCTGGCTCGCTCAATCGCCTGACCTAAACCCCATAGAACACGCGTGGGACGTGCTCCAAAGAAGGGCTCTGAGGAATTTCCCCGCACACGTTGCGACGGAAGAGCAATTTTTTATGCATCTTAGCCGGACCTGGGACAATATACCGCAGCAAGACTTGGATAACTTAATCCAAAGCATGAAAAACCGTTGCAGGACCGTTATTAACGTCATGGGTGGTTTTACTGACTACTGATTTTTCACAGAACTGTTAAAAACAAATAATTTTTTACTCATTTGTAATTTTTTCTTGAGAAACACATTCGTTGTTAGTTTTACCATTATTTCATGTTTTTTCTTTATTTGAATAAAAATTTGTTTACGCAAAAAAACTTTGTTTTCTTTTATTCTGGAGTGTAGTCTGATAAATGGGCTTTATAAAAATGTATACAAGTTGTATGCTATTTTTAATACATTTTGAGTAAATTGAGTAAATACAAAATATCCCTAGACAGTGTTGATGTGTGTATTACGTCTCCGAAATTAACCTGTATAAGGTTAATTTCGGAGACACCGCCGCGCCGCGCCGCCGTGCTCCGTCTTGGGTAATTCTACTTCCTCCGAAATTTCAAAACCCGCGTGAACTCGAAGGGTGTTTTAGATAAAAGACTGTCTCGTTACCACTGCTGTTTCTAAACTGTTCGATTTTGTGTGACGTCGATAGACTTGCTAATAAAGTTAAATTTTAATAATTTAACTTTATTAGCAAGTCTATCGATATATATCGATTATTTACTTCTAGTTGCACTCTGTTTATTTCATTTTCTTTTATTTTTTATTATTCTTTTGGATGTGGGCGATGACTAGGCTGCGACACTTATGTAGTGGTTTATGTAAATTTTTGTATTTGTTGTTGTTGTTGTTTGTTGTTATTGTTGTAATTTTTGTTCTTGTTTTGTAATTGTTCATTTGTTCTGTGTCTGGGTGTAATTTATCTATATTATGTATGTCTTTAGAAATATATAAGTATGTTTATTAGCTGTTTAGTACCCAAGCACAGAGGCTCTTAGCTTAGCTTGGGACTAAATGGCGTTTTGTGAAGAAGTTGTGGAATATTTATTTATTTTATTTTATTTATTTAAATTGTGTTCTTTGTTTGACATTGTCAACTCAGACTAAAGTAATAAATTGACCATGGATGGTTAATTAATAGTTTGGTCTGAGTTTACAGTCTTCTCCAATCTTTACATGTATGTTTAATATCTACATACACTCTTTTAAAATAAACATTACACGCACGCAGGAAGATTTGGCATGTATTTATCGTTGAAATAGAAAAAGAGAACGTGAACCCAAAGCTGTTAAATTTTTCAACTACTTGTTGACCAATTAGTAGATAATATGTAATATTTAATTAGCATGCTAACGTGATCATGACATGTGTGTGAATTTGAATATAAGGAGTTCGTCATCCGTTTAATATGTAATCTACGCTTCTTGTACACAAGCGGAGATTGCAAATACCTAACCCTATGACTCGTGAGTCCTGAATTATATTCATGGTCCGACCCTAACGAAATGTTATAACCTATGTACTATATGCCGAGAATATTACTTCGTATTTCTATAGGCGTTATATGTGGTCAATAAGTGTTACATAAATATTGGTGAATATTGCTAGTCCTGTTGGGTACTGCTTTTTATGGAGTGAGTTGATTTGTTGCAATGTTTTTCTTAGTACCGTTGTAGTCTATTTTTAAACCAGTAGATACTATAATGATGTAAAACTTGTTTGTTTGCTTGTTCGTTAATTGAATGTAAGGAATAATTTCCATAATTCTTGATCTTATAAAAAAAATCTCTAATTGAAAGTCACATTATCGATTAGTGCTATGGAATATGAGTTATGGTATTGCAGACCGCCATGCGAACGAAGTCACGGAATGAAGGCAGTTGTTTTACAAAGATGACATAAACACAATCTCTCACTTGGTTGATGTTAAGTTTGGCCACAATGTAGGTACGCAAGAAATGATCAGCCTGACTGTACATTTTTAGATCATAGTAATACCACAGTCTAAAAACATACAGTCGTCCGACGAAGCTGTCTAGACAAAGCAATCGTGCGGGGTGTGAGGGGCGAGACGCGGGAAAGCCGCTCCCGCACTGCGAACAAAACGATGTTCGTAGTTCGGGAGGTATTATTCTGAGCTAACGCGTGTCTGACGTTGTCAGCATTTTTTCCAGAGATCAGAGGCGTTGTCCTACTGTATTCATATTTAGACTGTGGTAATACGCTCCAAAATTGACAACAGTCAATACCTATTTGACTTAAAAAATACTTAGAATTCGAAATTCAAATTAAATTGTCTTTAAATAACTCTAAATTGCTTCCGCATCATATTCGAGCACAATTAATTAAACAATCATTTTACAAGCTCGCTTCCCGATAATTATCGTTATAACAACGCGAACCCATTATCCGTTTTCGCAAAATAAGCGAAGCGGCAATCAAAAGGCAGATTAATTTTAAGTAATTATTAATTTCTCAAGAACGATAGAAGGTTTAATAATATCGACGTTAATGCATCGGAAAATGAGATTCACTCAAGTGAACGAGGTGATCGTGTTACACTAAAATTGGTTATTAAATGTTCATCGGTAGAAATATCGTTAAAACTGACCCTCTTAATCTTTCGGCTTGGTCCACTAAAGTAATGGTTTATTTTGAAAGAAAAAGCATTTATTTGGCCCAACACAGGCTTACTATTATAAATAAAAGCACAAAGGAAAATAATAAGACCTCAAGAAAAAAAAAATTGAACCAAGAGCACAAAAAAAATATCTGCCTTGTGACTGCGTCATATAAACACAGTTAGGTACATGCTAAGAGAAAACCAATATAACCCACATCATTATGCATTCACCTAATCATTTATTTTACACTAAAACTTTTTGGAGGTATGAGGAACAGGGTGTAAAGTTCCTCATCCACCATTGAAAAGGGAGGATCCTCCGACCAGACGGGTGTTGTGTCTGATGGGCTAACTACTGCCTAACGGTACAACCGTCGGAAACTTGTATAAGTTCAAATTGCGCGGATAATTCTGATACCGCGATGTAGGATATCGGTCATTAGTTCGTATGCGGCGAGACAGATGTCGCTACAAATTATTTAGAAATAAAGAAGTATTCATTTATACTTATCTGTTGTTTAGTACCCATAACACAAGCTCTGCTTAGCTTGGGACTACATGGCGTTATGTGAAAGTTGTGGAATATTATTATTTTTACCATCATAATATTATATTAGTACAGGTTATTCGTAATGATAATTGATCAAAGGATGATAACAACGACACAGAACAGTAAAGCAGTAATTTACCATTCAGAAGGGGCCACATTTACCCATTAGTATTATGCCTGTTGTGGATTATCACCAATTACTCACACTTTATGGATGATTTTACTCGTAATTGTAACACGACACGTGCAATTATTATTTTATAGCCTATAATGTTTCAGGTTTTTGTTGTTATTTTAATTCATGAATCTAGATTAGAAGAAAATATTTGACACTTATTTTTTTCTTTTTTCACGTAATCATAAAATAACGGCGATACATCGAGTCAAAATGTCGCATGACGTCACTATCCAGTACAGTTTGTACTAGTGCACTTAATCTAAGCAGTTTTCCATCAATTTGAAAAATAAAAAAAAATTGTGTCGAATATTTTCTAGTAATCTAGATGATGGACTAAAAACTAAAATTTTGTCAAATAATCCATTGCTAACGTGAAGTTTCCGCCCGATAGCTTGGTTCATAGTGTTAATGACGATGATTCAATAGACCGCTGCTGATTAAGCATCAATTCAAAATCGGATCTCAGTAATTTTGCCACATTGATTATTAATTGGTGTTACTGATTGTTAAGGTCACATACAATAGCCTGTGCATTGATGTGGTCGAAAATCAAATGGTTAGAGTCGGGAATGCAAAAATTTATAATACCCTCGTTCGTAATCACTGGTTCTAAAATATACGTTGTTAAGTAAGAATCAAGAAAATGTTCTATTAAATGATAGCCGCGCTCGTACGGGCCTTTTTGCGCTAAAGTCCATTTTTCCCATCCTCAGTGAAAATCAATAGTTACTATAGACATCATGAACAAAATTTTCATCCGATACTTGTGGCCCTGTGGTTACAAGTCGGTGAGTTTAGTTTAGTACGTTCCGCTACCGCTCGAATATAACTTACTATACACCACTAATTCTTAATTAGTACAAATACTTAAAGGGCTTATTCTAGACGGTCTTCTCATTATATTTACAAAGTATCAATAAATAATATTCATAAACAGCAAAGTTATTAGCGTTTGTTTATATCCCAAAAAGGCACCCAATTTATGGAAATATTGTACAGGCAATTCATGACATAATAGTATTCATTAATCGTCATGTCTCGCTCACGTTGGTGTGATCTCGCTCAAGCTTGCCCCGCCTCCAACAGCTGTTTTCTTTATTTAAGTTTAACAAAATAGTGGCATTTTTTTTACTTTTGATTACGCAAATATGAGTGTCCCTTCGTCCAGCATACTCACCATGGAATCCTGATATTTCATGAATGTCAAAAAACTGTTCTGAAATAGTGCTAAATAGTGCCCAAAGGAAAAAAATAGTGCTCTTGTACTTGCGAAGTTATAGCCATAGTTCGATGAGTATGCTGGACGAAGGTTTCGCCCAGCATACTCACCTCCGTCCGGAGAATCTGTATACGCTTCAAACATAATTCATACTTCAAAAAATAGTTCCCAAATAGTGCCAAACGGTGCCCAAAAAGAAAAAACAGTGCTCGAATAACTTCGGAGTTATAGGCTTCGTTCAGTGAGTATGCTGGGCGTAGGTTCTACGCCCAGCATACTCACCTCAGTGCGCGAATATCGAACGAGCTATAGGTACAATTTACGTCTCAAAAAATTGTGCTTGAAATAGTGCCCAATATCAGTCCAATTTTTGCTTGACTTTTGACTTAGAAAACCATTAAATTTTAATGTAAACTTCTACATACTAACGTAAAATGGGGTACAGTCGTTGACACATGTTTTTGGACAAAAATATTAAACTTTCTAATTGTAGACTTCATGTTATTGGAAATAATTATGGTATTTTCTCACATGTCAAAAACTTTCGATTAAATGCATTATTATATATTTTATAAATAATAATAAATGAATGAAACTTTAAGCGTAAATGAAGTCTATTACTTCATTGCATTGTGTGTTTGTCTGAATAAAAACAGTCATTTGCAGCCAATAAAATTAATATCTTGAAAAATTGTAAAAAGGAAATTATACAGTTTCTTTTTGTATATATGTTGCAGGCAAAACTTATAACCAGTCAAAACTAGTACTGTGACATAGTTATACAAATTTTTAAAACTCTTTCCAATAGTTTCATCAATGAAAGGTTTAACAATAAAAAACATTTTTAATTACTTACGTTATTTATTACTATTTAAAGGGCCAAAGTAATCAGAATTCTAGTTAACTAGTTCACAGCTTTTGTTAACATTCATAATATAATCAATGTAAATAGAAAAAATTGTAGTTTTAATATTGTATATAATATACATATAAAAAAATGTTTAGCCAAATATTGGTAAAACTTTCTAAAATATAACACGTAGGTACTTGTACTTTGTTTTACTGCTACAACGTTTTAATCACAATAAAATTATCTTACAAATAATTGATTTAATACTCATTTTGTAATTTAACCGTGTTTGAATTTGTTTATAAATTGAGTCATTTGCGGAAGGAATATTTTTAAAAAAGTCATCTTTGAATTCTGAAATTACTAATTTTTGCGTTTCTAATGAAACCTTTGGTTTAGGCCCTCGTTTTCCTTGCTGATCCATGTCGTTAGATTCACAAGAATTATCACAAATTATTATGCCATTTGTTTTCAATATTAACATAATATGAAATAACAACTAACTAACTAACATATAAATCAACATCAATAACATTATGAACACTTGTGTACTTATACTACCTATATTACCTGAAAATACCAACTATAGATGTAAAAAACATAACGGGCCCCACCGCTCACGCAGTACGAGTCAGAAAAAGTTGTCTTCTAACGTGGTAAACATTGTGTCTTCAAGATAATCTGAAAATAACACGTATTTAAATAATTTAATATAGGTATGACAGGCTCCAGCCTTCCTCTAAAGGTACTTAAGCACTTACGTGTTTTCCATTATTTTAGCGTGATTTCTATTATAAATAGCGAAGGGGCAAAACACGAGGCTGAAGACGATTTCCCGAAGTCACAACTCCCAAAAGTAAATTATATCCTAGCAAATAAGACAGTGTTTCATTTCCAGTAGAATTGGAGGATAAAACCAGGCCTCCGCAGAAGTAGGTATATAAATAGGTATTTGAGATCCAATTAGATAAACAAACAAGTTACATTACGTTATTATGTGTGTACCTACCTACATCAAACCTTTTAAAAAGTAACTAAGTAGGTACCCATTTTTAAAACTTCTTAAGCATGTCCTTAATTTTAAGTGTACAGTGTCATATTCAACGAAAAAATGAACGTGTTTTTGTAAAAAACAACTCGCTTGCTACCTAGTTTTACAGTGCAATTAATGAATGAGTGTAAAATCAATTTAGTTAAATGCCACTATTATAAATTGAAATATACTTACTGATTTGGGTGCAGCTCCTATATTGATTACGTACTAGATACACAATTTTATATAGGTAAATAATGACATCACCAACACATTGTTTGGTTTTGCAACCCACTATGTAGTCAAACTCAAAAGCCGGCGTTATTATAATGATGTGCGACGAAGTAAACAAACAAAGAAACTGAGAAGCGCTTGTTCGTTTCGATTGCTTTGTGACACAAAATGGACCCTTATCACCTTCAAAATACAGATCAGTCTTGTCTAATAATCGTAAGATGTTAGGGCAGCGCCATCTAGTATTTAAACATAAACATATTCATTTGCGTCGCGGGCGCCGCGCGTCGCTTTGTGACACAAAATGGACCCTTATCACCTTCAAAATACAGATCAGTCTTGTCTAATAATCGTAAGATGTTAGGGCAGCGCCATCTAGTATTTAAACATAAACATATTCATTTGCGTCGCGGGCGCCGCGCGTCGTAAGCCCCATACCTATTGACCGTACGTGCATCCATTACTGCCACACTATATTGAACTTTATCACATGAGGAATACAGGTCAATTCCGTAAACGTTGTGGTACCGTCCTTGATCCGGAAAATGATTATTTTGAATAATTTTGTCAGTTGTAATGTAAGCATTAATAACAGCAACTTTATTTTTCATGCATGATTTACTTCATTTGATATCTTAATCCTTCAAGCGCCGTGATCTAGACAAAATATATAAAATCATTGTTCCTAGCTACCGGGGTCCCATGCGACGCGCGAAGGCTTAATCATATTATTATAAAGTATTATTAAAATAATGTGTAATTAATAATATTGCGATTCTAAAGTAAATACTCCCTTACATAGACAATTAATAATTTACACAAGACAAAAATTGTTAGAAAGAAAGTTAATAATATTGTATTCGACTGTACTCAATGTAATGTATGTAGAAGTTTACAATCAAATTTAATGGTTTTCTAGGTCAAAAGTCAAGCAAAAATTGGACTGATATTGGGCACTATTTCAAGCACAATTTTTTGAGACGTAAATTGTACCTATAGCTCGTTCGATATTCGCGCACTGAGGTGAGTATGCTGGGCGTAGAACCTACGCCCAGCATACTCACTGAACGAAGCCTATAACTCCGAAGTTATTCGAGCACTGTTTTTTCTTTTTGGGCACCGTTTGGCACTATTTGGGAACTATTTTTTGAAGTATGAATTATGTTTGAAGCGTATACAGATTCTCCGGACGGAGGTGAGTATGCTGGGCGAAACCTTCGTCCAGCATACTCATCGAACTATGGCTATAACTTCGCAAGTACAAGAGCACTATTTTTTTCCTTTGGGCACTATTTAGCACTATTTCAGAACAGTTTTTTGACATTCATGAAATATCAGGATTCCATGGTGAGTATGCTGGACGAAGGGACACAAATATGATCAGTAACAGGTACGAATACAGCCCAATTTTGTTTTGTACAAATTAAAAAATAATAGAGTATTTATCATAGTTGTCAATACTGAGACATGGGATCACAGTTTTCCTATGACAAGTTCTCAGTATAGTATCTTAGATATATTTGCTGTCACCCAACTTTGGCTAAGTAAAAGGGAGGGTTATGAAACCAGTCAGTACTTTTCTAGTCCAGTACAACAATGCATTCAGGACGCTGTTGGGGCTGCCTCGGTTCTGTAGCGTGTCAGGTATGTTTACTGATGCGCATACGGATGGCTTGACTGCGATCGGAAGCAAGCTCGCAGCGTCCTTGCTGCTTAGAGTCCGTGCTAGCTCTAACAGTCTCCTGTGTGTCATTGCTGGTAAAATGGGTTGTCCAAAAAACCATTTAACTAACAAAGTATTTGTTCAAGTACGGCTACTAACATTTTATAGTACATACTTTTGCTCAATATAGGTTGTTTTCCGAATAAAATGAAGAATTATTTATTATTATAATTAATATTTAGATCTTATTCATAGAAATACATTTAACTTATCATTACCACAATGGAAATATCAGTGAAGATAATGTACATTGCAGTGACTGAGGCGTTCTATCTCAAACTGATCTGCGCTCGAGGCGACAGACAGTTGGTTTACAAGCCAGCAGCTCATTAACAGATAGTTACTGCAAACAGTGAAAACTAGGTTGATTATTTGTTATGAGAACACAGTGTGTCTATTTAGTTGTTACGAGCATTTTTAATTATGGTGTGTCATAAGTTAGGTACGTTTTCGTATTCTATAAAACCTAGCACACATAATAGGGTAGTTTTCTTATGAATTGTGTTTGGTCCATCAGCTTGTCATGGTAACCAAAAATGATGATGATTTTAGGACGTTAATTTTTCGTGTGACGTCACACCTTGGTATACTTTTCACCGAAACGTGACGTCACAATACTACACTCCTGAATTTTGATACATTTTATCCGTTTATTTTTTTATTTATTGAAAATACGTATCCAATCTTTTAAATAATTATATACGGGGAAATCCTGCAACTAAATTTTGAAACAGTTAGAATTCTCAATCTTACTGTAACCGGCTGCCTTATTCTAAACTGTTCGATTCGTCTCTGTGTCGGTAGGGAACCGTATTCGACAATCTCATTTTCGAGTCCAAGAACTGTCAAAACGCTATACACAGATACGAATGGATACGTTTTTCTCTATCCGATTGATCATTGTGTTATGGAGAACGCTACTAAATGGTAGAAAATTTAAAGTAGTAAATAAAATTGGTTTATTTGAATATTTCGTTCCGTTTAATCTATACTAATACTAATACTAATACTAATATACTAATATACTAATAATTTTATATTTAAAATTCTTGTCTTATATAAAAATTCTCGTGTCACAATGTTCGTTCCCATACTCCTCCGAAACGGCTTGACCGATTCTCACGAAATTTTTTATGCATAATCAGTAAGCCTGAGAATCGGCTACTATCCATTTTTCTAATCTGTAAGTGATAAGGGGTGTTCAATTTTTTTTTTTTATTCATTTGATAATTTTTATTTTTTTTATTTTTTTATTATGCGGCATCAAAAAAAACATACAATTCGAAATTTGCATTTTTTTATCACCAACCCTTGCTTTTTAACAGTCATAGCAGAACTTTTAATGACTTTTTGAAATATCACGAGGAGAGGGGAGTGGGAGGGGAGAGGGGGAGGGGAGTCGGAGTGGGGATAGTGAGAGGGGGAGGGGGAGATTGTGTGAGGGGAGGGGAGAGATTGTGAGGGGAGGGAGGGGCAGGGGAAGGAGGGGAGGGGGGAGGTCAGGACAAAGGAAGGGGGTGGAAAAGGAGTGAGTGAGAGGGGAAGGGGTAGGGGAAGGGTGAGGTGAGAGGGGAAGGGAAAGGGGGAGGGGAAGAGGCAGGAGCCGGGTGGGGGAGGGAGGAGAAAGTGAGGGAGGGGTGAGGGGAGGGGATGGAGGGGTGAGGGGAGGAGCGTGGGAGGTGTGCGGAGAGGGAGGGAGAGAGGGGAGGGGAGGGGAAGAGGAGTTGATGAAAAATGCTATGCAATAGCTTTACCGCGGCAGTCTCCGAGTGCCACACGTCATTATCTCTTTTTTTTTTTAACCATTTAATCACAATGTGCCACAGCAAAGCGTGGCAGTGTACAGCTAGTATTATATATATATATATATATATATATATATATATATATATATATATATATATAATAATTTGTAAGTTTGTAAGTTCGTATGTAGGGGGTAATCTTCGGAACTAATGATCCAATTTTAAAAATTATTGTACTGGTGGAAAGCTACACTATTCCCGGTTGACATAGGCTACTTTTTATCCCCGTATTCCCACGGGAACGGAAACTACGCGGGTGAAACTGCGTGACGTCTGCTAGTTATAGAATATTCAGCTAGTAACTTAATAGACAGCAAACGGTACAAAATGATTTTATTATTAACTAAACAAACTTTTATTTCGAATAAACCTGCTTTGCAAACAGCCGTCTGTCAAACTGGCAAGGCGGAAAAAGATTGGTTTTCTTTTTTATTATAACTTTGCATAAAGATGGAAAAACTGTAAGTATTTTATATCAATTACACAATTCTTGCTTTTTGCTCATTGTCAAACAATAACACGTGCAAATACGTAATTACCTACACTTTGAATTTTAGTAAATGCGAATGCATCTATGAAATACGGTCAATACAATAAAAAACTTAATTTACTTAAAAGTGCAGTGTTTAAAAGGTTTACAGTGTTTTATTTCTTTAAAATAGCCTGGAAATATGATAAATTTCTTCGTTTAAATTTTGTTCGGTATGACTCCCGATAGCAAACAGCTGTCGGAAATTGGAGTTTCCTTATCGAATGTGAACAGCTGTCAAAAATATTCGGTTACGCATTTGTGAATTGCGTTTGGATGACATATTCGATTTCTTAGACCTTCGATTCGGTACGGAATTGAGTCGAATGGTTCTGAATATGCCTGCTGAAACAAAATGCGGTAAAGGACTGTCTTAAATCCTCGGTTAAAAGTTCACTGAAATATCAATGGGTTTACCGGACTGACAAAAATCCCTTTCTTTTAACATTTAAGTTAAATTGGTTTCAGTTGAATTTAACTCGGGAAGTATTTTTAGCGTGAATTTTCAATGGCTCAATTTTTGTTGCACGTAGATCAATAGATATAAAAATTATAACGCAAAGAATATTTTGTTATTTTATTATAATGTGTGAAGATCTAAGTAGATAAACTAGACTTATAAATATGTGTTTCTGTTTACCAGTTTATTTTTTTTGTGTAATGTTTCGTGTGCGATTCGTTTTATGGGTTTAAGTAAAAAATGTTAAAAAAAGGCGAAAAGAGTTTTGCCAATTTTCGAGAATAAAACGTTTCGTCAAAAAAATATTGCCTGGATAATTGCAAAACATGCTCAATAGAGCACATGTTACAGCGTTTACGTAAACTCGCTTTATCTTTATCTTTCCCCTCCAATAGCTAATTCCAACAGCCTACCGAAGATAATGCGATCCGTACGTGGGATCCATGCTCGAACGAACAACGCCACGTTAGCAGTACCTAAACTTAAATATATTTTTGTCAATACGTGAACAAATGTTCTATACGTTCAAAGGAATTTTCGGAAGCATGGAATATTTTGTCAAAGAGATCTTAATGCATATCCTTTTGAATGTCACTGCTTTGAGGCAAAGAATTTGTTTGAATTTGCGAGGGTTCTTGAAGTTTACGTCAAAGTAAATATGAGAATGTTTTGTGCTTTCCGGGACTGCAAAGTAAAGTTGAGGAAGTTGCCCCATTCATCTGGTAGAGGGAAGGTTGTTGATGAACTTCTGGAACTAATTATCATTACATGGAGTGGTGAGGGTGATCCATTTACTTGACATATGTGTGTTTTTATGATTTTCTGTCAAATTTTAATTTGATTAATTAATATGAAAACTTCTTGCAGGCTGCCTGTTGGACTATTACTTGCAAGTACTACTGCTGAGTATGACGTCAAAAACTGATGATGAATAAAAGCAAATTATTGAGATTACATTCTGGAATTTCCAGCCTGGACTCTATATTTGTGCCCGGTTGATAGCAACAAGCTCGTCCCTACATGAGACTAAAACTTGTGGAAAATGGGGATGAACTACAGGAACACCTCCACCTGACCTTTCGGGAATTACATGGGAGATGATGCTATGTTGAAAAATTTTTGGCCGTGTTAGGTGATTTTTGGTAAAGGCAAAATTTATGGGTTCGGACATGAGAGACATGCTAATGTGACGTCTTGCGCCAGACTGGCGGCGCGCAGTGGCAAAAGTTTTAAGTTTTTACTTTTTTCTTTATGACTTCCTAATTTTATGTTAAGTGATTTAAAAAGTTTGCCATCAGATTTGAGCCATCATCGTTGCTACCTTATATACTTATTATGTCATTAGAAAACTTGGTGATGGCGCAACCAATCGCGCTACCAACAAAATGTACTTATGCACCTCTATCGAGTACCTCACCTAGCATCCGATTGGTTATCCACCCAACCATAAAGTTTTTGGCAGGTCGACTATAAATAAATACATATATATATATAATATAAAACTGTCACACAACGCAATCCAGTCCCAAACTAAGCAAAGCTCGTGTTATGGGTACTAGACAGCTGATAAACATACTTATTTATTTCTAAATACAAAAATATTATAGATAAATAACACCCAGACTCAGAACAAATGATCGTGCTCATCACGCAAACATGTATCCTAGGTGGTAATCGAACCCACGCCTTTGGCATAGCAGACCAGGGCACTAACTGTAACTACTAGACCAACATGCCAGTCGAACTATGATGCGCGACTATGATGTCTTAGAGATACAGGCTTTAATTTATCAGTAACAACATTTTTTCCTGCCAGGATATAAGGAGTCCTACTCACCAAATGCTGTGCGGTCATCTTGAACGAAACAAATTTCCGCTGCCTTCCTGTTGTGAGCGTATATCAGTCTTACGCTCGATGAATCTGTCTAAATTGAACGTTAGGCTGTGTATGATAAATGGTCAATATCACGCCTCATAAACACTCTACAACATAATGTTTCAGTAGTAACAATCAAATAGGCAATGAAGATTAAACTAACCAAACATCGTACTGGTGCTGGTATTCTACATTGCACCTGTACGAAGCCGGGGCGAGTTGCTAGTCTATAGAATAGAATAGAAAACTCTTTATTGTACACCATGAAAACTTATAAATGATAACTTTAAGGGCTACATAGGGTGTTACAATGGGCCTTATCGCTAAAAGCGATCTCCTACTGACAACCTTTGGATGGATTTGATAGTGGAGGAGAAAAGATGAGTGGGCAGTTTGTGTGTTTGTGTATATTATTATGTTTGTTTGCTATAGAGATTTAAACGTAACTCTCAAATTACAGTGTCTGTTGATGAAAATTGCGTAAAAGTAATAGTCCGTTGCCAAGTGTAAAAATCTAAGCGGAATACGACTTTGTTTTATACTACGATACAGATATAAGAACAGATACCTACTATTGTATAGATATAAGTAGACATAGATGAGTGACTTTTCTCTATTGACAGCAGTGTCAAATAATATTTTAGTACATCCTACATACCTATAACTATTACTATTTTAAGTTTATTGGTGTATTTCTAAAAGTCATAAAAAGGGATATTTTTATCCCATAACATGATTACGTTATCCTTTTGTGCCACCTTTACGGAGTAATCGAACCAGTTGACCGCTCTTGCCTTAACGAAGTGAGTATAGGTGAAGCGTTAATGTGATAACGATAGTTTAATGCTGTTCGAGGGCGATCAGCTTTTATGAGAGCCTGGTATCAAGCACTCAGGTGCATGAGAATAAAAAAAAATACAGAATATTCACGCCTGTTTACTCTTATGGGTTAGTCAGAGGTGTACTTTCCTTTAAAACTTATATTATAAATACACTGCGTAAACAGGATTATTTTAAATTAGGGGATTAAATTGAAGATGAAAATGCTAGGGAACATGCTGGTCTTGCTCCATAGGATATTAGACATTAGAGTCTTGACCAAATCATTTTGTTTGTTCAAGTTCTTAAATTATTGTTTGTTTGCTTCTTCTCTAAAGTCATACATTTAATAGTCGTAGATTTGATTTGATAGTTAATATGTGAGCTCAATAATAATTGTACTACAAACATAATAATTTAATTATTAACTCCATCGCTTATTTTTTTATTATCTCATACCGATAGTACCTAGTTTTTATTCTAGGTGCCTACATCGTCCTCACATAATTATTATATTCTAATGAATGTATACAAAGTATTGTAAAACCTATGTTAATTATATCGTGGGGACACTTTCAAAAATAACGTTTAAAAATCGTCGCTCTTTCCATAACCGTCTTCTTCTAAAACCCGCTGACTTAATTCATAGATCTTTTTTTGTGCAGCCTGTTTCTTTGTGGAAGGCGGTCCCCCAGGAAATCAGGATGGCAACCAACGGATTATCACTTAAGGTTAAAAGTTCGTGAGCATATTATTCGTAAGATGTTGGCAGTAGTATCTTCACATTGCTAAGGTTTTCTCATCTTTTATGTTTCTTTGTGTATTACAAAAAAAAAACGTTCTGCTTTCTTATTACGCCTGCTTTTTTTCTGCATCACCTAAAGGTTGATGGGTTGAAAATCCCAATGAAAATAGGTTCGCCTCTGTAGATTAGTGTGCTTGAAGTATTAAATGAATTTAATTTAATTAAATGGGGCCAGCTAAGACCGGGAAGTATGGGTTTCTTTCTTTACTAAAAATACCCTAACTGAACTTCGTTGTTTTGCTACTAGAAGTCACTAACAGCGTAACAAAGAAGATACCGTGACCTCTTAAGATCACCCCGTTGCCATTATGTTGCAACGACTGATTATGTACATTAATTCTGGTGAAATATACCTTGGGTCCCAATGATATTATAAGTAAAAAGGTGTAGATAAATTATAAGCGCTCAGCAAGCGACACGTTAAAAATGTGGTTATCTAGTCACACGTGACCTCAGTGTCGCGTCGCGCCGTCAACGGACGCGTGCGTGCGTTAGTGTGCCGTTTTTGAAGATCGAATGTTGTTTAGGTAACCTATCTACATCTTTTTGCTTATACTATCATTGTTGCATTTTGTCAGTCATGGTAAATAGGGACTGAAACTAATGAAATGACACCAACAGAACACATTGATAAATTTCAGGCTGCTATTGATAAAATTCTGAGAGAAAAATGAATACTAGAAATCGAAACCAGAATCTCAATCTCGGTAATCACGATTGCGACCACTAGACCAACATGACAGAATTAAAAACATAAATCAAAGAAAGAATTATAATTCTGTTATCACTACCATTAATAGTTTAGTTATAGATTGGTCTATAGAATATTCTGTCACTGTGTTTTGACTCAGACTCTGGTTTTTTTATAGTATGAGGTCTGGAATTCTGGATAAATTATCTGAATCAAAAAAGTCACTTGACTTTATAAACCAACCTTTTTCTGGTAAAACGCTTTTTTCGATTAAAAAAGAAACACTTTATAAGCTTTTGTTTTGTGTTCGAATTTTTAATAAAATTGTGGCAACATGTCGATTATAATGGCAATCGCGTTCAGGGTTGTCGACGGGTCAAACTTGTTTAAGTATAATATTGTCCAATTTTCAATATTCATGATTTAAACAACAAAATAATTAATTATGTTGATATATTGTTATGATTTAAATAGAAGTCATGTGACTATAGCCTTGTAGACATACTAAATCTTTACATTGATAAAATATTGCGTTATTAACTTTTTCTATTTGGAATTTTTCAGTAGTGGCCTGGAGCCTGGAACTGTACCCGATTGATGGCAAAACACACACCGCATATCACACACCTACACCTAAACACCTTACACCGTACACCTTTGCTTTATTAAAAATACTTCTATTAATGCTCTATTTTATGTCTGCAAATCTTTTAATAACCGTAAATCGGTTTTCAAATCATGATCGAGTACCCATATAGCCATTGCCGACATCCTTGATCAAAGAAATCGAGCCTAACTCAGTCGTACAATGAAAACAGCGTTGTTCATCAGATTGATAGCTGGGTTAATTAACGAACCATGTTCGGTAATACAGACAAAGGGGAGGGGAGCGTTGTTTTATTCAGAGGGTAGAATAAAAACCCTATTATTTGTACGGGCAACCGCCATTCATGGATAAAACTAGGGTTGCTTGAGCAAAATTTGTTGCACTTGGAATACCCTCGTTAATGTTCGCTTTCTTAAGTTGTGAGAACTTAAAATAGGTATTACTATTGTTGTAAGAGATTATTAATTTATACCGATCAGCTGAATAAGTGCAGAAATCTTGCATTTCTGTATTTATAGCGTGATAATTTCGAATATTTTTCAATTTACGATATAATGTAGACAACGTTATCGTTATACGTAATTTTTTTTCCCGCATCTTTTACATTTATTTATAATTTATTTAAATTAAATGTTTAAAATTAAACGTCGAAAAACAACGTTGACAGCCCTAAGCTTTTTACAGAAGATATATTATGCAATAAACAAAAGCAAAACAACATCAAAGAAATGACGTTGCATTTTAATTCAAGTCAAACTCTTTAGAACGTAATCTAAACAATTTTCTTGGTTTTACGGAAGCCAAGTTTGCGGCCATTGTCCTTTTTGTAGGCAGAGATTAAGATTAAGATTTCTGTGTTGATCTTGAGAACAAAACAGGCTTTGTTATCCTACCTAATCTTTCAGTTACCTCCTCTCCTTTATCCCCATGCTGGACTATATCATCGCCACAGAGGTTGGGTAACTGGATATATCACAACTTGGAAACTGCATTGCTATTCTGTAAAAAATACGTCGTGAAAATATAGGTGACGTGAAGGCGAATTGAGCTTTCGTTGTACACTAATTCTAGGCATTGACAGTTTACTCCACTCATATATATTTATATAATTATTTAATTATTCATGTCCGTGATTCATTTATTTTATTTTTACATGAAGTTGTAATAAATAAATAAAAATATTTTTGCTTGCACATTTAAGGATTTGTGACATTATTTAATATTCCCTTGTTGACTCATTCGTTAGTCGTAAACTCTACTTACCCTCTGTCAAGAGATTCTAAACGTTATACACTGTTTAAATTATACATAGATATTTGTTCACACAGTTGGTAAACGACACATTAACACACTAATGAATTACACTGGTTGACTTTTCTTACAATCTATATCACTGGTCTATTATAATGATGTAAGTCAATGTTTAAAAGTTCATTAAGTGAAAGAGAAAAACATCGAACAACAAATCAGCTCAAGTTAAATCGATGTTATGGTGGTGACCTTAAGCAGTCTTACATCTTCCCAATGTTACTCAGCGGTCAGTGATTATCCACAAGCCATTAAGCATAGCCCCTTATCCAGCCAAACTTTTACTTATACATAAGCACTAAGATAGTCTTTCATTTTTGGTGTGCTGCCAAAACCTACTCTTTAACTGGTTGAAAGCAAATGCGAAGAAAAATAGGATTAAGAATTCAGCTTATTTTCGTGATAAGAATATTTTCGTTCAAACACGTTTTGGTGTTTTGTTTGCTTATAGAAATGATATTTGTTTCTTGTTTAACCAAGGGGTAGGCATCGTTTTATCCGTTATAAAGCATGAAAACCTAGTACGAGTACATATTTTATTACTTATGTATTTTATTTACATTTAAAAAGTGTCGATTTTCAGCCTACTTTGAATAAAGACCTTTAATTTTGATTTGATTTAAGTGAGGTAACTAAAATCGAGCGAAAACTGGCTTGGTGCCTTAGCAAGCCGTATCAGTAGGTACTAAAAGTCACGTTCCGTCAAACATAGCTCGCGAGTAAACACATTTGGCTAACGCACACAAAGATAATAAAGTTGATACACGATTTCGCCCGTGTTTTGTACTAAACGTGGCTTATTTGTGTATTTTTTCTATTTTTTATCCGTTATCTGGGTTGCTAAGGGCCAAAAGACAGTCGTTTGTAGTTTGACCCAACCTGTATAATTATACAATCTAATGTTAGTTGTCGCAAGTACTTCTGTTAGGTATAAAATCTCTATCTAGATCCTCAGATTTTTCCCGACATCGGCAAAGCAAAAAAGAGGGTTTGACCGCAATGTATGTTTGTATGTTTATATTCTCATCTGTTCCCTTATAACTTTTAAAGTAACAAAAAAACAACTTAAACAATTAATAAATGAGGTATTTTGGAAGCGTCGTGTGGCATACAATCGCGGAAATATCTTAAAAAAGCATATTTTTTGCTCTTTACTTTTTAGAGCATTTTATGTTGAATTGCTACACTTATTCTAACAGGCATCTGTCTACTCCATTACGAGGCATAACTGAGACACTTATGTATATCATTCAAACTAAGCTCAGGATATTACGAAAGCCGTGGGATCCAAATTAATATCTCGCGAACGCCCCAGCATTCGTTTCATGCTTCGTTGAACCTAAGAAGAAATTTAATAGACAATAAATTCTTTATAACACGTACTAAAGAGGTTTATGCCTTTTATGAAACGTAGCTGATGACTCAAATGAGGTTTTTATTATATGTTTATGATATTTCAAAAGGCGAGTGAGATTAGGCGGGTAAAAAAGTTGGGAGGAAATCAACATGGTAATGGTACCTTAGATTTGGCGAAGAGGTAGTACCCTACTCATTCATAGACGTAGTTTCTTGCACACTTTAGCACTCAAGCCACATATCAAGAAACATGACACAGGAAAAAATATTAATAATATATCAAGTATCTTGGCTTGGCTCGCGAGGTTGTTGACATGTAGAATGTGGAATCTGCAATAGGTAATTGTACCGATAGTTGTGTCTGCCGATGGCTTAATAGCTAAGAGCCTCCACCAATACCTGAAGAGGCTCACGTTGGGCAGCTGGATCGAGGGTTTGATTCAGAAAGCAGTACTTCTGGACACGGCTCGCATTGTTTGGCGGTTCCACTACCGGCCTTGACCGCCGCCCGCGCCGCCGGTAGCTTGGATATTTTTAAATGTTTTTTTTTTTTATATTTAAAAATGTAATAAATAAGTAAAATTAAATAAACATACGACGTAATGGTAATATATCTCTTTTATATCCCATGAATAATATTTTGATATTTTGTTGGTGAAATACAATTAATTGTTAAACTACAGAATAAAGAACTGAATTTATAACCTGCAATATTGAGATTATCAATGGTCTTTATTAAAGCAAGGAAAACAAGTATTCAAACTCCGTATTGAAAAAAATTACCATTGCAATGACGTTCTGGTTCGCACAGCCTTTCAGAAAAATCATCTGATATATTTCTTTGCCTTTATTTGTATAAGAGCTCATCGGCTTGAACATCGCCTTTAATTTCAGCCCTTATTAAGGTTAAAGAAAGCGAACAATGGATATTCTTTTCTTTTAAAAGAGATACGTTTACGGCCTCGTATATTGCCTCTTCAAGCTTTATATCTTAAGCTCTGTGAGTAGAATATTACTTTTTAAATTACTTTGACGTTTTGATATTACCCGTATGAATGGAGGAAGTTACTTTTTTAAGAATTTTAGGGAATTTGACTGTTCTAGGGATATTAAATACGTTTTTGTTAAAAATGTATGATGTTTTTATTTCAAAGTCAAAGTCAAATCGTTTATTTCAATTAGACCCATTACAGGCACTTTTGAACGTTATACTTACAAATTAAATAAATTAAGAGAATGATTCTAGTTGCACATTCCAAATGGTAGTTTCGTATGGTGAAGAATGTGCAAGAAACTCCATACTTACTCTTTTAAAATAGGTTTACAATACTTCGTATGTACAATCATCATATTATTAAATGTGAGGACGATGCACCTATAGTAATAGGAACTATACTGAGATAGGTTTATAAAAAATAAGCAATGGACTTGATAAAAAACAAAATATTAAGTTGGTAGATACATTGTACTCACATATTAACAAAAATACACAATAACTAAAAACTAAAAATACAAAATAAACTGTAGAATGTTGTTATTTCGTTTTAAACCTACATACAACATTTATAAAATATGTATAAATGGCGAGTACCTATTCCTTAATTCTCTTTCACCGTTTGACCACCTCAGACTGTGTTAGATAACAATTTTAACATATTTAAGTTCACTGTAATCGTGAAGTATTCAGTTCTATTATAAAATGATTTTGTCATACCTATCTTCTTTCCAGTTTTATTATTTTTACTTGTATTAGTTTCAGTTTAGTTTTATCTTTACTTTATTATACTTCGTATTTATTGTACTTATATCGCACGCGTTGACGCGTGTGATATTCGTGTTTGTATAACTGTTTCTTATTAAGTGGAAAATGTTGTTGTTTATACATTTGTACTCCCTTTTTAGTTTTTTCTTTCCATACTATAATATTGTAATGTTTAACCGTTTATTTTCCCAAATAAATAAAATAAAACCAAAATGTGCCCAGAGCGCCACTTGTCACGACTACATGACAAATTTAACGGATGAATCGGCGCCGAGGGTACACTTTTGCTTTTATGAGGTGGCGGACAAGAGCCTAAACACAGATGCCAACATACACCTAATGCTTATACTGTATGATAGTCAATTGATTATACACTATCTATTTTTAGGGTTCCGTAGTCAACTAGGAACCCTTAGAGTTTCGCCATGTCTGTCTGTCCGTCCGTCCGTCCGTCCGTCCTCGCTTAATTTCTGTGACCGTTAGCACTTGAAAGCTGAAATTTGGTACCAATTGTGTATCAATCACGCCGACAAAGTGGTAAAGTAAAAATTGGAAAATAATGTTTTATTAGGGTAGCCTCCCTATATGTATTAAGTGGGAAGTGATATTTTTATTAATTTCAACCATAACGTGTGATTTATTGTTGGAAAGGTATATAAAAATGAATAGGGGTTTACTAAAATATTTTTTTGATAATGTCAATAATTTCGGAAATAATTCGGACCCCCCGGGCACATTGTTTTTTACTTTTGGAGCGACCCGTCTAACTTTTGAACAATAAGTTAAGAAAATATGAAAAAAATTTGAAAAGTAGAACTTTATAAGGACTTTCTAGGAAAATCATTTTGAACTTGGATGGAAACAGTTTTTGTACAAAAAAAGACAAAAAGTTGTACAAAATAATTTCTGGACTTTGTAGTGTAATCGTATATGCAAGCATTTTTTAAACTTCGTTTACATATTCTACGGAACCCTACACTGAGCGTGGCCCGAAATTCTCTTGGCCGGTTTTTTGAATTGACACTATCCATCATACGTTCATCTCATATTCTGACGTCATCATTAACGGTCAAACACTGAGCTTAATAATACTGTTTGCGGTCCTTTTAGCTGCGCAGCTAATCAAACAGATCTATTTACACAGATACCCAATTAACGGTATTTGTGTAGCTAACACATTGGTGATCGATCAGAGATGTTTTGGACATGCAGAAAGTAATGCTTGCTTTTTTAAGAGGTGAAGAATTATCGAGATGGGAGACGTCTAGACGGATGGTCTAGATAGATTAAAATCAATTAGTTAGTGAATCTTGAAATACAAAGAACAACGCACAAAAGATAAAAAAGTGAGTTAATGAACTTGTGATTGTAAATACATGCACTATATTTAACGTGGTGGTGCTATAAACAATAAAAAAAAACCTTATAATGAAACTATATTGGGGTCGGCTTGTTGCATATAAACAGATTGTTCTAATATTATAATTATGCTGAATGCAAGCGTGGCAATCAAAACCTAAATTATAAATTAAAAAAAACCCCAACACATAAAATTCATATAAAATCAAAAATAAGTAATTTGCTATTTTGTGGTGGACTTGAAATTTATCACAGTGTAGTTCTACTCAATAAGCACGTTCGTTTGATACCCATATTGAGGGAGTTGTAGAAAAAATGGACCGATCAAACGTAACTAAAACACTACCGACTTATTCACCTTTCGAACAAACAAACACAAAATTAAAATCGGTTCCTCCGTTCGAGAGCTACGTTGGAACAGACACTCTCTCTCTCTCTCTCTCTCTCTCACACACACACACACACATACGTATCACACACAAATCTAATAACACGGGTTAAAAATAGGCATATTTTATTTGGCCAATAATTCTTTTATTCGACAGGGAATAGAATTCACAATCCCACATAAATTCGATGAATAGTATTCATACACACACGATTTTTCTCTCAGCAGATTCGAGCACCATTCATTCGAACCTTTTGTGAGATTTGTAAAGCAATTCGATCTGAATAGAACTGAGATAATACGGACGACAACATAATATTACATAGAAGGCCAGTTCAATACAAAGAGGAATATAAACTTTCTAATTTCGAAAAAATACAACCGATTTTATAAAAAACACTCTTATATTTACTTTAATTTCGGAAGTCTGTGGAATATAAACTATATTCTGAAAAAATACAACCGACTTTTTATAAAACACTCTTATACATATTTACTTTAATTTCGGAAGTCTGTGGCTTTTTTTGTTATACTATGTGCCACCTACTTCCGTAGCTAGAGTAAGTCTACACATTTTTAAGAACCACGCGGGTAGTAAAATCCTCTCGAACTAAAAACAAACCAAGTTGGTTCACAAAATGACTGAGTTCTAGGATCGATAGCCGCTCGGGCAGATATCCCGCTAGTGTGGGCGCTAACGAAACGCACCCGATCTGTTTAGTTATTAAGTACCTACTAACATAGGCTAAGTTATATTGTTACTAACACAATGGACTTTTTTACTGTCTGATTAATAATAAAAATATATACATATATATTTAGATCACAACTGAATTAAGACCCTCCAGCTTTTTTAAGGTCGGTAAAAAATATTAAAAATAAATTAAATTATTACTTCATCTGGCTATTTTATCCAATAAATAATTTAAAAAGTCCCACTGGTACTTGCCCGGATTTTAAACCACAACCTTGCAAGTCATATATTAAACCAATTAGCTTATTTATTTTATTTTTAATACACATTGTAAGTGAGCATGTGTTGAGTTCTTGTGCCCAATTAATGACGAGAGACTTATCCTCTTTTACATGGAACTTGTGGAAATTAGGGTAAAATTAATTGAGAATGCATCAAAAAATAAATACACATTCTATTCTATTCTTCTATTTATTATTTATTTATTTATTATTATTTACCTCTGTCTCAACCTTTGGGAATGCAGGTGTGCTGTGAGGCAAACCTTCTGAGTTTATCTAATTCGTGATAGCACAGCCTTCACTGCAAAGACGGTATTCGCCTAGCTGTACGATTGAGTCGTAAGGAGATTACACGCGTGTTAGAAGCATCTCATACGTAGATCTGTCACATACAACAGTAAATTCGGCTCTTTCGAAAAGAACGATGAGATCATGTAAAGTGGCCCTAACAACAATTACAATCGGTGTTTGGTTGATAAAACCAATCAAGTTTTATCAACAAAACACCGATTGTGATTGAAATGAGCGAAAATCATTTACCTTGCATTTTTGACCGACTTCTAAAAAGGAGGAGGTTATCAATTGGGTCGTTTTTTTATGTTTATTCACGCTTAGCTTCGTCGTTTGCCAAACGATTTGAAAAATTATTTTTTGTTGTAAAGGGTATACTTCCCAAATAGTCCGTAAGTCACCAAATCGGGATCTGATGATGGAATCTTAGCAAAAACGAGGGAACTCTTCAAATGTTATATAGGAAAAGGTACAGCGATTTTGATATTTTTTCTACATTAAAAATTAAAAATTGCAAAATATATTTTTTTTACAAAAAAGTTGTTTATTTTTTGTAAAAAGGTTATCTTTATTATGTTGGAGTCGTCTTCCAGTTTAACCGCTGCCTGCCAAAGCAGCAGCTGGTGTTTTACTTGGGGCGACTGCCTATGTGATCTGTGCACCTCATTTTTTTTGTAGCATCGTGGGTCGCACATTGCTAGTAGTCTTGATAACCCCGCCAACTAAGGGCACCTTCAAATTAGTCGCAAAGCACCGCGCCAACCGCTAGATTCGAGCATCATAGTGTTGAACAGTCTGGCAGCACATCAAGTTACCCCAATGTGTCAAATTTTTCCAATTGAATATGAACCTTAATAATATTCTGTTTGACTTATAGTTGAAAAACGGTCAAAGAAATTTGACACATTGGGGTAACTTGATGTGCTGGCGTCTGTACATTTAGTTTCAACCTCATCGATAAATTGATCAAGCTTACGCATCGTCACTAGTCGATTGATGAACCGAGGCCCGGCCACAGCGCGGGTGTAGCGCTGCAGTCGCGCGTTTTTTTTTTTGTGGATTGGCAAATCAGCGCGACCGCAGCGCCTTACCCATGGCAATTGCCACTTCATTTACTGGGTAATACGACATCCCGTACTGGTTTATAGACTTTAGGAGTTCTAAGTATACACAACCACTACCAAAGATGAACCAAAGAAATCATTTTGATCATAACTTCTTGGTTACTTTTAACTTTGTCTGCTATTTTTTAGATTTTATTTAATTCTAATATCTTTAACCTTATTAACCAATTAAAGCATTACTTGTTAACGTGTAGAAATGCGCGAACGAACGAGAATTCCTAATATAATCAATTTTAGTTTAGTAGTTCTAGTGCCCTCGTATTAAAGCTTGTTGTTGGAGGTAAATTCTATATCGAATTATCTCCCGAACTTACACGATGACGGAGATTTTAATTTTAGATTGCGAACATGTGTTGAATATTAATAAGTAATTAGTTTAGGAGTACCTTCAATACCTCTCCTTAATTCATTAAACCCCGAGAGGACACCGGTGTCCGCCTGTCATTGTCTTTCTATTGTGTCTCTAATTACCTCAGTTGAAAGATTAAATGTCGACAGTGTGACAGTCCGTTGCTTTATATAATTGAAAATGTTTATAAGTAGGTATTGTAAAGTACGCGCCCCAGCTTCAAAAGGGTGGTTCATTTTACAAAAGTACAGTATATTCCAAATTCTCCGATACATTTAAAAAAAGGCTCAAACCGTGTTCTTAAAATTGCAAATACAGAAAAAAGATTTAACCCAATAGGTGCAAGCGCTTTGTAGCGATGTGCGGACAAACATATTTTGCAATTAGTTTTTAGTTATGTACGCATTCCAATATGTATGCATTTGATTATTAATCATGTATTGTATAAATATAAATTGTTCTCCACGGACTACCTACATAATCTTTTTAATCAAGTGCTAGTAGCTTAAGGAAATCTGGAGTTATATTTATTAATAATTTCCGTATCTTCCCTGTATGAGAAGAGGGCTTTGCCCTGGTATGGTTTGGTATCAGTCTGGTATTATTATATTACTGTTATTATCCCAACACAGGTATTTTTATACTTTAAAGGAGGCCTCTATGTATGATTGTATATTGTAGAAGTTTTATAGTTACTGAAATGAATTTATATTATTATTATTTTATGCTCTAATATTTCTCTGAACCTGGGTTCCGGACCTTTGGAAGGCGTATGAGGGGCATTGAGGGGCATAAGCCAAATCGCAGAGGCCCTTTGTCCTTTTTAATGCAGTGAGGCACCAATCGCAGATTTTCCCTGTAGGCACTAGACAAGAGCACCCAAGGAAAACCTACGACAGGAGTAAGACTATTGCAGAATATGGTAACAAAAGTACTGGACTATAGCTAAAATAGACTGGATACCTAGAACAATGAAAGACTATGGACCCTGCCTTATCACTATTAAATGGCAGGGGGTGACTTGCACACTCAATAATGGGCCCTCTAAAATAATCGGCCGCTAGCACATACCGTAAAACGGGGTGGATAGAAACTCAAGGGTGAATAGAAACAAAACTTTGAGGAGGATTTTTATGCTAGTTTAATTTTGTTTGATAATAAAAAGGTGTCGAAACTTTTTATCTCATTTATTTAAAAGCATTACAGTCCTCGTACGGAACAAACAACTTTTAACTTTCGCGAATACCCTCCTCAAAGTTTTGTTTCTATTCACCCTTGAGTTTCTATCCACCCCGTTTTACCCGGTAGTGACGTAGCGACAAGAGGGCAACATGTTCTGAGGTGCTAAAGGAGTGGAGCGGCATTCCCCGGCTATCAGGACAATCCCGGAAGTACGGTCAAGATCCCTACCAGCACCTTACTGGAATGCTTCCTTCCTCCGAGCACGTTTGCTCTTGCGAATCTCCACTCTAGCCGGCCAACTAAAGCAAGAAAGAGGTGGGAGCTCCGTTCCTCGTTAGAGTTCACTCTGGCCGGCCAATGAAGGCAAGCCAGAGATGAGGAACAAGATTTCTCCCGGGAGATCGGGTCCGTGGGGTCGCTACTGCCCAACAGCTCACCACAAGCTGCCCTGCGGGGTTATTGTTATAATTATTTTTATTATTAAAATATGTTAAATGTTAGTAGTTGATACCTAACTACTAACATATTTTAACATTTAACATGACCTTGGGTGTAGAGTCAATGAGATAAACGGTCGTCTAAGAGGTTCTTACATCTGACCTGCGTTGGAACAATTCCAATAAAAGATTTCCCATAGGGCCTACGTAATTTAGCGAACAAGATTTTCTGCTAGTACAGCTTAATCTATTCTGAAGAACTTGTAAGTTATCTGTGAACGAATCTTTTCTTTAATGATGTTTTTTAACACTGTGTGAGACTTAATTACAAAGAACATGGAATGTGAAATTCCTCGCGGATGAAGTCGTGGCTTAAGTTATACCTACAAATATAATACGTTTAGTTTTGTAAAAGTTCATCCAAGTCTTAACCCTCATAAACCACAAGACTTCTAGTAAATGTTATAACTACCACATTAAAACTTTTCCATCGTAATTTATTAGAGATCGCCTTAAATATTGCACCTGCCTGAAAACTTTGTTCAAGTTCTTTTATGAATACCAGAACACCTAGTTGGTTAAGCTGTATAACTTTAACGAATTTGTGAACTCAGACGAGCTGGTTAAGATCTTTGATGCAAAATATTTAAGAGAGTTTAACATCTTGTGAGAAAATGTTAGGGTGCGTCATGGGGTGTTGATGACCGAAATAAAATATAAAAAACACTTCTTAGAAAGTTCTGTACTGTTATAACTTTTTACAAGATAAACAATTTCGATAATTCTTTTACCAATAGAAAGCCACATTACTTGTGATTGATAAGACACTCACAAGTAATTAGAATTTACTTTAATTTCAAAACTAAGATGGGTTGGAGGGGATGTAAAATTGCGAAACGCACGCGGACAAAGACACAAGCAAAATGCTAGTATTCTAAAATTGTGATTATTATTCTAAGCTTCAGGCTGGAGTCTGGATTTGTGTCCGATTAATGGCAATAGGGTCGTCCCCTATTAGGTCTGACCTGAATGTAACTGGCAAAGCCAAACCATTCGTAGATAACGGGTATGACGTTATGTTATGGTTAAAATGATAAAACGTTCTGATTTGACATCCAACAAAATAAGAGACAAATTAATTACACTGTATGTAGTATTCGTATTAGAAAGTTTTAAGTTTCACTAAATTACATTCCAATTGCACAAAAGTTGTTTAAGTAATTTCAGACTATCAAACCCTAAGGCCCTAGGCCTAAGGCATTAAGTCCGCCTATGTACATTTGTGTGCTTGAAGTATTAAATAAATAAATAAATAAATAAACATTGTTACGCGAGATTTTATATATATAACTGTAACTGTAATGAACTGTGAACAAAAGCTGAAATGAAACATTTTCCTATTATTGAACAGCAATTTCATATTCAAATCTGGAGAACAAAGAATGCAATGTCTTTCAATAATGTCACTGTGAAATATTACAAACATACTCTCATACTTCACTTAAACGTTTCATATTGTAAGTTATTGCATTTCTAAATCCCTAAGTAAGCTTATTTATTGTCGCTTTCAAAGTGACAAAGAAAACGTTATTTTTAAAAGATTTGCTTGATGTGATAATGCCAAAGTCAAATCATTTATTTCAATTAGACCCTTATAAGACACTTTTGAACGTCAAATTTACAAATCAAAGGTTGTAGTTGCACTTTTCAAAAAGTAGTCAAATGTACTCACATCATCTAAAAATCTGTTAAAATTACATTTTCCTTGACATATTGATATAATTTTTGTTACCTATGTGCGTTCTTTTGCGCAAGAATGTTTTTTTTTAAATTTTATGTATTTTTTTTTGCTGTTACAATAAGCACGCTCTAATACTAATATTTAACATTCTGACATTAATCGATACTGCTAGATCATCCATTTTAGGTCTTCGACGGATAATACATTGTATTCGACCTATAAAGAATAAAATTCTTCATTGTATTAATTAACACCACAAAACTAATAAATAATAACTTTAAGAGTTACTATCTATGGGCAGCCATATTGCTAAAAGTGAAGATTGAGAGACAACCTTTACATATAATAATAATTTAAGCTAGCGATTGACTGTAGGTACAGAGTTAAACCTACTACCTGAATTATTCAGTTTCGCTTAAAGCACTTCTAAGCACGTCAGTTTAAGTGCCTAATATTTTTCAATGTTTTTACCCAGGTGTAAAACTGAAAGTTACCCTTAAATATAAATTAAAAGTAGCCTAAAACAACACTTTTCGTTTTTAAAAGAACTTTTCGTTTTTAAAAGAACTTTTAGGGACATTTTGAAAAAATAGGCACGTAAAGTTAATTGAAGCACTTAAGAATAAGGTATTTTTTAGCATAGACAATTTAATCTAGTTAGGTATGTAATTAAGTATTCTTGTAACGCTTTAGCCACTCTGTGATGTCTATTTTAGAAATAGTAGAAAAGTAAACTAGTGAAGCTCTCGGCTCCACTAATTTAGAAACTGAATAAACTTTCTTGAAAATTAATTTAAGCTCTAACTTTATTTTAATTCTGTGCTGACGACGAAAAATAGTTTCACCATAAAAAGGTACCAAAGAGAAGCAAAGATCAACCAGGCAGCGATAATTATTTTCACATTTTAGTATCGATAACACTCTAAGGGAAGGTTCATATCTGACGGAACATGCGCCGAGCGTTTGCGACAATGTACCTCGACGCACTAACGTATCATCGGTTGAGTGTGAACGGTCAAGTGTTTTTCTATACATTTGTCTGTTCAGCCCCCCTAGCCAATGTTAAACAAAATGCCTTTGTTTTGACCACGTGACTTATCACCTTTCGCTAAGTCACGTGGTCAAAACAAAGGGATTTGAGGCGTTCTCGATTGTAGAAAGAGAATAGATACGAATCGTTTGTAACTTGGCTAGGGGGGCTGGCGTTATGCGACCGATAATAGGTACGCGACGCATGTTTCGTCAGATATGAACCTTCCCTAAAAGTACAGAGCCTAGCACATCAAACTACACCAAACTGTCAAATTTTCCCTAATTAACATGGATCTTATTGTAATTGTTATAAAGACGAAAAACTATCAAAGAAAATTGACACATTGGGGAAGCTCAATGATATTATAATTAAAAAGGTGTAGATAAATTATAAGCGCTCAGCAAGCGACACGTTAAAATGTGGCGAACTACCTACACTTGACCTCAGTGTGGCGTCGCGCCCCTTTGGACGCGTGCGTGCGTTAGTGTGCCGTTTTTGAAGATCGAATGTTGTTTAGGTAACCTATCTAT
The DNA here is from genome assembly GCA_921972225.1 of Euplexia lucipara. Taxonomy (NCBI): domain Eukaryota; kingdom Metazoa; phylum Arthropoda; class Insecta; order Lepidoptera; family Noctuidae; genus Euplexia; species Euplexia lucipara. The sequence continues at coordinate 7,115,532 of OV179144.1, read as the reverse complement.
ACTTTTTTACTTATAATATCATTTGGGTAGCTGGGTGTGCTCTCTGTACTTTTAAAATGTATTACTGCGTTTTTGAGTTGTCCTATTATTACATGAGACTTAAGGGAAGGTTCATATCTGACGGAACATGCGTCGCGTATTATCGGTCGCGTAACGCCAGAACAGACAAATGTATAGAAAAACACTTGACGGTTCACACTCAACAGATGATGCGTTAGTGCGTCGAGGTACATTGTCGCAAACGCTCGGCGCATGTTCCGTCAGATATGAACCTTCCCTTAAACATAACTGGCGAAATGTGTATGTACTACAGTGACATCTCTACCTGGGCCTTCGGGGATTACAGGGATGATGCTATTTATACTCCTTAAGTTTCCAAGTAATACTCAGAAACTCCGAATAAATACTTAACTACTACCAACTGATAACTTTGCCTGTACCTGTACTTAAACATATCCGAAGTCTAATCCTAAGTACATAAATAATGTAGTGTACATTGTTCACAGGCTGTTTCTTTCAAGTTTGCCCGTAATAAGGTATTCGAAGCATCCACCCGCGCCGCCGGGGGGTTAAGCCCGGGTAAATTAATAGGCACTAGGAGGAGGTTGCGCAATAGATTTCCTCCACTAAACCCAGTGATCCTCGTTTGTGGTCAGAGGTTGTAAGCCACACACCTTTGGGGTTACGTCACGCCTGGGTTCATTGAAAGATAAGGCAAAGGTACTCCTATAGTTTGCCAGTTTCTCTACAAGTCTATTCTTTATGAGGTTCTTAATTTAAAATTCCAGATGGGTTGTGCGAATTAGGAGATGTAAAATCCAAATATCCGAATGAACTAGCGGTCCTAGAAGGCATTAAAAATACAACTATCCTGTAGCATGCATGTTTAAATTTATGAGGTATTAAGTAAAATACAGTAATATCACTATTTATACTGAACATTATATCATATTTTTTATTATATTTTTCATTTTAAATTGCACCTGCAACTGCTTTTATCTGCATCACCTGTATGTTGACTGGTAGAAATGCCTATTGACATTAAGTCCGCCTTTGTACATTAATGCGCTTGAAGTATTAAATAAATAATGAAATAATAAATAATGTAACATTAAATTATCCATCCGAACTAACAATTACTTTATGACAAAAAATCTGTTAGAAACGCCGGTGTCTAATGTATAAGTAGCATTCGCATTGTCGTTGTCATTATTTTTTAATCAACTAGACGTATTTGCAACTGAACAAACATATACTTATCTGATCTACTTTAAATTGTTCGATTAGAACAACGATCCAAAAAGGTATTTTTTGTTTAATAATCAATAATCAACCGTTGAATTTGGAAATATTATGAGCGTCGTCATAATTAGATTACTATGTAAGAGAGGCAAAAGAAGTATTAAAAATTGTAGTACATGGCGCTCTATAGTTTCTGCCTACTCCCACAGGAAAAAGGCACACGCAGGAAAGCCCGTGAGTTAATGTATGTGTGTATGTATAGGTACCTAATTAAATTTAATGATCTCTAAAGCTGCAATGTATGTAGCCCACGTATGAAAATCCCACTTAAGCAAATGTCTTGAAGATGAAAAGTGCCCTATTCTATTTTTGCGTGAGCTTTCAATATTGACGAGATCTCAAGGAAGGGTCAAGAGTCTTGTGCCTACTTACGTTCGGGTTCGCACACATAGCCGCGTTTTCGTCTAAACCACAAACAGACATGAATAACCCTTGATTTTCGTAATTAAGATCAAGTTTGCGAACGGAATTTTTGTTTCTTAATTATTCTAATTAGGCTAATCAGGTTTTTCTCAGTGTGTTCGTAGATCGGTGGGATTCCCCGATGTTGCGGAGGTGGATGCGGCTCCATGCCGAAATCTAATTGTATATTTTTATGTGTCTGTAACCTACTAACACTAGAATTTAAGTTAAAATTGTTACTAACCCTATGGACTCCGGTCTGAAATAAAAATATTCCATTCTATTCTATTCTATTACTCTGTGAACGTCAGAAATTACGTAAGACGGTTTCCCAAACCTCTTCCAAATTATTGTTATCATCCAGAATCGGATTAGATAATACTTCTAATGCTAATGCTAAATTAATCAATTTATGTCTTATGAAATGGCCATTAAGCATAGAAAAATTCATACCAGACTCGATGCGAATCGATGATTTGACCTTCTTAATTTGACGAAAATAATCAGTATCGATTTATCACTTACGTTGAAATCCCGCTGCAAGTTTCAACGTAGTTTGACTATGGCTTTATATTCCTCAAAATTGACTCTGGTCGCGTTGAGCTGTCAGTCTATACTAATGCTAGGCTTTAACATTTCACTGCACTCAAGTTTATACAGGGTTATTTTTCTTTAATCGAACGGCAGTCATCCTACATTAAACAATTAGAAAAAGTTGTCTTTACACTAACCAGCATGAAACATCAGATATACGTAAAATTGCAAAACTAGTAATCCAATATATAAGTATGTCGGCGTCAGCGATGGCTGAGCGGTATGGGTCGACATTAGACGTTTCGTGGTACCAGGTACATAACGATGAATAATAATCTTCATTGCAGTAATAACCTCACTTTAATAAAATTAATCACATAACATAACTCAGATAGGTAAACAGACAGTTACGCACTGGACTAGTGTCTTTGTTGGTGTCTCAAATCCATATCAGCTCTGCCTAGCTTCCACTTCCCAACACGACTCCATCCACGTGACATCGCTCGCGCCATTTGCAATGACAGCTGACGTCACGGCGTTTACCATAGACTCTGTATTAATGTAATCAACTTCACAACTTCTTATTTCTGAATATCGTTCGCCACGACAAGTATATAACACATACAATAGATTTACACTTAAGCCGAAGGCACTGGCAGCCTCCGCTACCGCTCATATCACCCAAGTTATCACGGTGAAATTTTAACAGATTTGAACGGCCATTGTGAAAAAGTTAATCAAATAACCCGTAAAGTCCGTAAACTGTACAAAGTAAACAAACACGTAATTCAATGTCTTAAAGTTTCGTTACAAGTTTAAGTTTCGAAGCCGAATTTCAGTTACGAAACAATAAATTGAGCTGTCAGTTTGAAAACCACTTCTGAAACTTAAGTAAAATGTTCTTTTGTTTCGAATGTGTGGTATAAAGCTGACCTCTTTGATATTTTACAATACTATTACATTAGTAGACCGATATTCCGAAAACGGTTTCCATGTTTCGGCTCTGCCAAGTGGGAATTGCAAAACGAGAAACGAAGGAAGAAGTTGTTAGTTTATTCCTTTTATAAGAATTAAGCTTAATAACTTAATGTCAATATATTATCAACTTCAGACAGAAATATTAATTTTTAGTACTTAGTTACCGAGATTACTGCAACTATATCTAATAACCTTGCCAGCTCAGTCTTCAACCGCATGTTTTATTAATTAAATGATTTATTCCTAGGTTTTTCATATTACAACTTTATCCATCAACGGCTGTTTTGTCTAATCTCTTCTCAATAAAAATTGCGTGTATCTCATGGTGTGCCACAAATTTATTAATATTAAATTATAATAATAATAATAATTTATTTTTTTCTCGCCACAATACACATTGAGTACATATTTTAGGGAACAGGTGGATAGAGTTATTGCGGGAGACTGGTGCCTAAACTAGGCTTGGGTATTTCAGGACACCAGGTCTGTCTCCACCCTTAAGGTTACATTAAATTCCAAATCAGACAGTGGTCGCCAGTCAGTTAACAATTGAAGACATGAGTGGATGAAGGGGATATATTACAATTTGTAAAAGTTGAGAAAATAGGCATCAAAGTTTTGTTGCTTGTTTTTGAGATAAATCTTTTTTCTTTTTATTTTTTTTTTTTCAATAAAATGTACTTGTATGAAACAACAAATTGTCCTTCGGTAAACCAAATACCCTGTACTATTTATACTTTTACAGTGCGCTGTCGTCCATTCACGTGAATAAACCTCAGCTGGAACGGCTTACAACGCCAAAGAGAAGACAGGGGATGGACACCTTTGCCAAGAACCGAACGTCTAAAGCTGCAGTTTATCCCAAGCTACCAAGCTATTTGGTACCTTGCTTCCTTGTCCTGCGTGAGCCTTGTTTTATTTAGTACTTAAACTTATTTTAAGAAACCTAATTATTATACGATCATATTATGTTTTTTATTTTTTTAAATTTTAGATTCTATTCGTGACCGTGTTTGCATGGAGGTATGTTTACTCTAAGAAATATGTATTTAGCTATAATAATCCCGATTTTTTAACCGACTTCATAAAAAGGAGGAGGTTGTATTTTATTTTTCTTTTTTTTAAATCTTTTTTTATATTTTCGGAAATTTTACATACAAATTAAAAAAAAAAAAAAAATTGTTTGTAAATTTTCATGTCGGGAATCCTATACAATGCGAGATCAGCTTATTCTGGAAATGTATAGCTTGATGTGTAGCCGTGTATACTACCATACCGTGTCATTTGTTTTGGGATGACGACTTAAATATGTCTTGCATTTGCGCTAAGGTTATCGATATAATTATGTCCATACCTCCTGCAAAGTCTCAATTATGTATATTTTAATGAATAGAGATAGTAGTATCTCCACTACTACCAGTCACGCCGGTCGCGTTTTACCTTAAAAAGGAAATACACGAAAAGTATACTTTAGTAACTTAAATACTTATTGCTATTACTAATTTATTATGCAAAATCGATGTTTTGACACTCAATGGGCTATTTGTCAATTTTTTTGTCATAAGTTCCTCATCTAAATTACAAGAAAACATTCGACACTTGTCATATTTTTTCTTTTTTACGTAATCAAAAAATAACGGTGATACATCGAGTCAAAATATCGCATGATGTTACTAGCCGTTTATACTAGATAATGACGTTACAAGCCTCCTCTTCTCAACTTTAATGCAAAAAGAAAAAAATACGTGTCGACAGTTAAAAAAATATAAAAAAAAAATAAAAATATTAATAAATAAATAATTTTTCTTGTAATCTAGATGAGGGACTAAAACCTAAAATTTTGTCAAATAGCCCATTGTTTATTGCATTTTAATATTTCCGTTCCGTGGTCAGTTTATCAAAGTAGTAATTGCATTTGTTAATAAAAAAAGTCCCACCGAGTTCTATGTGAAAAAAGCCGTTGTGTCATTATCTGTGATCTCAATCCTTTCATTTGTTTCTTCCTCAGCCAATGGGCATTTCCCTTTCTGTGTTTACCTATTCAAAAACATTTTATTCTTGTAACTTTGCGACACGTCGCTGTGTAAACCAAAGTGAGAACGCCATATTTCTTCTTAAAGGCCCGTCTGGGCGTTCCCTACCTGCCCTAAACTCCCCATTGTCGTATATCAGTCCCACTCATACGGTCAAGTTTACGTGAAAGCGTCCTGTCCCTCACTCCCGCAGTGCCACTTACTTAACAACCAAACTTTAAGCGGGTATTTCACAACTATTGCTTGAACAGAGATGGTACAAAATAAGCTTGTATTTTTTAGAATCAACAATATAAATTTAATCTGGGCATAGATCTACCAAGACAGATGTTCTCTGTTAATATGTTATAAGTGGCAGTTCCATTTTTTTTTTCTCTTTGGCAACTGAGCCGATGTCGACTATTCTGCCAGCGTCAGTTCCATTATGCCCTGCCTATCCTGTATTCTGTCAAATTACTCCACCATATCTATTTAGTAAAACCTTCATTTAAACATTTTTCTTAATCTTTTAGTAAGGATACATGAATAATTAAAATAAATAAATAGATTAATCGATCGTTACGATCGATGAATCGATGAATGAACCGATCCGTCTCTGATGATCCTTAAATATACCTAATTTTTCATCCGTAAATAGGTACACCTATATTTACGGATGAAAAATTTAGAATAATACAATATTTGCACCTTATTAGGAACCTAATGATGTAGTGTTCTTTTTATTTGTTTGTATTATCTATTTATGTCTACGTCTATGTTGAAGCAAATAAAACATTTGACTTGATTTGAAGAAAGTGTTTAAACTTCAGAAGACACCGAAATCTCTGAGTTGGTTTCGATATACTTATTATCATCTCAGGGGTTAGATTGATAGGAAATATCGGTGCCATATAGTTAAAAGTCCTACCTATATTTCCTGTTAAAGATCTTCTTACAAAAGAAATACATAGTTTTAATTTAATTTAATTTCTTTTCACTTTTTAAGCCATCAAATTAAGAGACAACTTGAAACAAGCTACACGCGTACCGTATGTCGTTCACCATCCCTGGCCGACATACTCTCAGGGAGAAATTACCGTCGGCGACTTGTTAACGTCTGGTTTAAGGCTACAGCTACGTTTATACTTTCTGAACAATCCCCTGCCTGTGATAAAGTTAACGCCGAGGCTTTGTGGCAAGCGTGTTTATTATACTTACAATTTCTTGTCTAATACTTTCAACGGGCATTTTGCTTTCCTTGATGTGAAGTTGTTTTGTCGGGTTGTTTAGGCCTTTGATCAATGTTGCCGATTGGTCTTATATTTAACTTCTTGACCGCCACGTTGCTAAAGTTAGAATGTGCTCTCGGCGAAGCTATCATTATTTTTGGGGAATACACATTTTACTTACACATAAGCTTAAAAATTACTTACACTTATTTGTAAAATTTGCAAAAGTATACATAAAAATAAAGTAAGATAAGTTTATTGACATGTATATAATAATGTTATAAAGAGGTAAAGTTTGTGACATTGTAGGGGCCTACGGGGTAACCTCTGGACCTACTAAATCGATATTTTTCCAATAGAAACCACGTTATCAGTGTAGTTGTAGTTACAAATATACAGTGTTGAAAAAATTGTGGTGTAAAATTGTAGCTGCTAATTTCTTAGAACTATAGCGCAGCTACATTGCCTATTTATAATAGACACATAATGAACAACGGTTCTACACAAACTAAGATCAGTTTAATTCGCTGTGTACTTGCACGAAGTCCACGAAAATACCCCAAACTCGTTGATGAATTAAAAGACTCTGTAATTACGCCAACGAAGACAACAATTTCTCATTACCTTTGACACAATTTTACTTTTTCCTCCTTACAAAAGCCTGTTTATTTAGATTCCTTTGTAAATAGCGAAAGAGGCAATGCAGGGACCCATTATCTTTGCAGTCACGTAGTCAAGTAATGATGAATGCATGAAGACTGTGTCTAGAGCATCTGCGCTCTGAGCGGTCTTTGTACTACAAATGAGACATTAAGATGAATGTATTTACTTGTGGAAGGGGTTTAAGAGGATTAGTTAGTTGTGGAATAGTAATACACTGGTATTGATTTAGACATCACGCCTTTATTTCCCGAAGGTTAAGCACAGTTGTAGATTAGTAGGTACCTATAGTTATTTTTAAGTCCCATGTAATAGGACCTATTGCCTATATCCTGTCGGCCAAAAGGAGGACAAATCCAGGCTCCGGGTTACTACCAAAAAAATTGAGATGATAAAACCTAATTATACTTTATCCTACCAGGGAATCGAACCCAGGACCCCCATTAGTACCTCCCACCACAACACGACCTAAGCAGTTTATTTTTCTATTAGTTTCGAAATTACGTTTTGTAAATTGTTATAAAAGAAAGGTTCGCTTAAGAAAATAATAAGTAGTTTACATTTATAACAAGTTTCAGTTACAAATATAATTTCTGTCGATTTTAGGAGCATTTTCATAAAAATAAATATCATTTCAATTCTTGCAAAAAAACAGTATGTGTGTACCTACAGAAACTCACATACCAGGAGACAGAAAACTTGCTTCAAGTACCTGTATAAATAAAAAAAATAGAAAGTCTAAATGGAAAATAAAAATTAATGCTCCGCAATTTTACACACCCTCTCACACACATTTACGTACATTTCCACCACACACAAAGAGGTCCACACACAAGAGGGAAAATTACCTTCTTAAAATTATAATAAATCCTTTTTTTTCTCTTCTTCTAACTCACAAATTTTGTTTTTTCTTTACAAACATAAGTAAAACTTACATTCATGTATGGATAAAGCCCAATGCTATGTATTTCATATTTAATTTGTAACCCAGGGTATTCGGCGTTAAGGGCTGAAAATACAGGTTACGCCTAGTTCAGCCCCAAATGCTAATACTTTTGTGTGCTTCATAAGCTTAGATTATGAACTATACTTGTAAGAAAACGTACATATTTTTGTGAATAAACTTTATTATTTTATTTTATTTATTTCACTTATCTTCATTTCATTTCATCACTGTTTAGGTTGTTAAGATTGACGTAAGAAATACAAGATTTTTTAAATTAAGATTACTAGGGAACTTTCTCAGTCGCAAGCCAGACTTGAAAATTAGTAATTCACATTCTAATTCTAATTTAAAACAACTTTGTACCCATCTAAGTTAGTACTGAGTAAATACAGGTCTTACAGAAATTCAGTTTTTACCCTTCAAAGTTAGGTAGGACGTATTCTTCTGCTAGGGGCCAGCAATTTCCCGATTTAAATGCTCCGACGGCTCCTTACAACAATCATGGCTAACAAGGCGATTATTACACCGCCGGGTTTTTTCTCCTTCAACATCGTGGAGACCAAAGATACGGAGAATATGGATTCGGCTTATAAAGTGTGACTAAGTTAATTCATTGTGCAAATTTCCGTAGTTTGCGTCGTACTATTTCTTTTTTATATTACGTCACAATCGTATTTATATGGGAGGCTATGGTACAAACTTCTAGGCATACCGACTGGTGGATTTATTTCGTATTTTTTTTATAATAATCATTATCTTCCATAAACATTAGAATAATATATTCAGAAAAAAATATAGGTATGCAAGAGATATTAAATGTCCTAGTAAACTCACATCATCATAACTATATGCCTTAGAAATACATGCAAATATTATTATTGAATATTTATTTTATTATCACATGTCATTTTACGTAGTAGTTATTAAAATAAGTGAAGATTTTTAATTTACAGAAGTTTAATTGTGCAAGTTGCACAAACAAAATGATGTTCTCAATAATAAAGTACCTAAAAATACTATATGGAAAGCAATAAAAATACTGATTGTTAAGTACTTTTCATTTTTTTAATACCTTATGGACACAAATTTACAAAGTGGACTCAATGCCATTACTATTTTCTATCAGTTATTTTTTTGGGTGATCAGAGACGAACACTCGCAAATGTAATTTTTTAAGAAATAGGAAAATAAAAATAATTTGTTGATTCAAAATAATTCTAGGTTCTACAAAACTATTCTGAAAAAAAAATCTAAATGTTCTTGCAATATCTAGTTACTTAAATCTATGGTCTTAGCTTTCTATTTCTTTTGTTCTCTTATTTTTACTCCCGGATCGCTGGCACAAGAAGTCCCTGGAAAAGTAATTGCTTTCATCTCAGTTTTATCCGGGAGTTTTCTGAATACAGTTAAACGTTGTTTTAGTAAAACATGTTGATGACTATACTTATCCGGTTACAATGTGTGTAATCTGCTGTAGTTAAGAAATAATATATTATGTACAGGGTGAAACCTAATTGGTTTTGAAGGTAAACCCAGTAGTTTGTAGACACCTAAATTATAATCGGATGAAAAGACCACAGCAGGCAAGGTGTTCCAGTCTTTCAATGTATTTACGCGATACAAACACAAAGGCGAAACGCTTTGTCCGGATTGAAGAGGTGTCAATAATTAAGGAAAGACACTCGATGTCCGATGGTAGAACAGTGACGGCGGAATCAAGACATTGTCGCGTCACTCCTTAAAATGCATCATAATAGAATATCGAAAACCAAGATGCATCTAAAGTTACTTAGAATTTCATGTAAATGAATTGTTTTATATATTGTAATTTTCTGGTCCATGAAGTCGGGTATTATTATCCACAAGCCTTTTCTTCTAAATTGTATTTAATATCAGTTAGTGAGGGCATGTTTCTATGAAAACAATAGTTAAACCAAGAGAGGTTTTATTATATCTTGAGCTTTAGTGAACAGAGGTTAGTAAGAGATTGCTTTTTCTCGAGTATTTATGTATTTTAAAAGATGAAAGGTTAATTTCAAATGATTTTGAATTCTCTATCTAATCTCCTAAATTTTTTACTATTTCCCTATTTTTTTTCATCACACTTTTACTATTTTGAAATAAAGAAGAAGTTTAAATTAAATAAGATGTATTTCTACTGACTAAAACCCTTACAAATATTTTTAAAATTCTTTACTCTAATATATTATTATATTTTTTAAGGCGTAACAAATCAGTGTATCGCAATAATGAAAAACTCACGTACTGCTACATAATAGAAAGTAGCCCAGTTAAACCATTATCGTTATTAAAAACCAATCCATTTATGCGACTTATATTGAAGTGGCAATTACCCACTCCATTGAAATGTGTACCTTACTTTTACTTACATAAGTTTGTTTTTGATTACTAAGCCTTAAAACGGATAACAGTGAATTTCTCATCAAGTTAGGCTAGGTTTTTATCAAAAGATGAAACAAGTCAGTTCTATATTAACGATCCGACTCGAAGGACCAAACGACAATTTAATACATCTAGGTATATATTTCATGTTGCCCGCTATAAATACAAACATGAATAGTAACCAAACCCTTCGGATATTTACGACAAAATCATTTGCTCGTAATCTTAGAAGCGAAAACCAACAAAACAATACTCAATACTCAATACTCAATACTTTATTGCATTCCATAATGTATACAAGGCTGGTAGGTAATTATAGAGAAACAATTATGGACCCTGTCGGGCACAGCAAGTTAGTTTTTTAGAGGAGAGGATGAAGCGCTTTTTGTTTAAAAACATAATAATATTGAAATTATGGAAGTAAATCTTATATTTAGATATTTAGGTAGATATTATTTATGAGTAGATTTATATTTATTTTGTTTATTATTAATATTTCTATATTTATTTATTTATATATTTATTTATTTATTATTAATAGATATTTTCTAAATTATATATTAGGTAATTATTTTATATATTTATTTATATATTAGCTGTAATTTATTATTAACTAAGTAGTAAGTAATTAAAGATATTGCACGGTAGATAAGGTAAATAGATGTATTAGGTACTACTTGTTTATAATTATCTTCGTTTGTCTAGGAGGAATTTATCTTTGAAGTATTCGTCAATCGTGTAGTAAGCTTTGTCTAAGAGAAATCGTTTTAGTTTATTTATAAATATATTGTTTGTTTCTGTGTTTTTTATGTATTCAGGCAATTTATTATAGATTTTTATTGACATGACAAACGCACTAGAGGAGTGCATTTTTAATCGTGAAGTTGGCAGGTTGAGTCTATTTCCATGTCTGAGTTTGATTTCTGTTTGTATGTCTTCTCTTTTGCTGTAGAATTGTGGGTACCTCCTTACAAATTTGCAGATTTCAAATATGTAGAGACACGGTAGTGTTAGGATGTTTAGTTCTTTGAAGTGTGGTTTACATGAGTCGGTGTCTTCTATGTTAACCAATGTTCTTATAAGTTTCTTCTGCATTGTAAATAGCGAAGGTGCGTCTGTACTGTTACCCCATAATATTATTCCGTATTTAAGCCAAGCGAACGCGTACGCATAGTATGTTACTATTGCTGTTTTGAGATCTGTACTTTTCTTTATTTCTCTGAGGGCATATGCAAATTTAGATAGCTTTGTTTTAACTTTCTGTATGTGTGGTTTCCAGTCTATGTGTGTATCTATGTCTAGGCCTAAAAGGGTGAATTTATTAACTATTTCTAACTTGGATCCTTTGTATTCAAAATTTATTTTTATTGGGGTTTTTTGTCGCGGGTGGAAACTGACTATTTTTGTCTTACTAAAGTTAATTTCAAGGTTATGTTCGTTCATCCAGTGTGTTGTGGTGTCAAGTATAGATGTTAGTGTTTGGTTTAGGTTTTGGTTATTTTTACATGATGTTATAATAGATATGTCATCGGCAAACAATACGCACGTTTCATTTATGTGGTTAGGGAGATCATTTATGTAGACTAAGAACAATAGGCATCCTATAACACTTCCCTGTGGTATGGAGGCGTTTACAGGTATGTTTTGTGATCTAATTAGTTCTATGTGTTGTGTTTGTGTATTGTAGTGTTCTATTTCTACGACTTGTTCTCTGTTTTTTAAATAAGATGTAAACCAGTCATGACTTTTCCCTCGGATACCTATGTTGTAAAGTTTATTTAATAGTATATCGAATTGTACTTTATCATACGCTTTGGTCATGTCTAATAACAGTCCAATAGCGTATTTTTTATTATCAATAATTTTGAGTGCTTCTTGTATGTACTTGTAGACGGCCAAAACAGTGGATCGGTTCTTGCGAAATCCATTTTGGCTATCATTGAGAATATTATATTTTTCACAGAACGCATAAACGCGGTTACACATGACTTTTTCGAATATTTTTGAGGCTGTTGGTAGTAGGGCAATGGGGCGGTAATTGTTCGGGTCAGTTTTATCGTTTTTTTTGAAAATAGGTTTAATGAGGGCCTTTTTGAGTAAGTCAGGAAAAACACCTTCTTCGAAGGATTGGTTAATCAGTATATAAAATGGCAAGGTAAGTTCATCAGCGCACTGTTTTATCAGACTGGGTGGGAGTTCGTCGATTCCGTGGCTGTTCTTGTTCTTTAGGTTTTTAATAATTATGTTTATTTCATAAGGATCAACTGGGTTAAGGTATAATGTGTTTTGTGTAGTTAAGGTTGCCGGTAGCCCCTTTGGTTTGCTGCCGGTTGGTGTTGTAGTTTTCCCACCAATGGAGACAAAGAAATTATTAAATATGTTGGCTACTTCTTGCGGTTTCGCCGTTAAGCTATTATCTACTTGTAATGTTATGTTGTGGTGTTTCTCGGTTTTGCGCTTTTTGTTTGAGCGTTCATTTATGATTCCCCACATTGTTTTGACTTTATTATTCGATTTAGTCATTTTATTTTTGTAGTGCAGTTTTTTAGCTGTTGTAACCGCCTTTTTCAGTATTTTTTCATATTTTTTGTAATATTTTATTAATGTAGGATTTTTTGTTTTTGTAATTAATATTTTTAACAATCTTTTATTAATACTGGATTTTTTTATACCAACAGTGAGCCAATATTTCTTATATTTGGTTTTAAGTTTAATTTTAAGTAGTGGGATACATTTATTTAGGATTAAGGTAAGTTTATCGTTAAATGTTTTATAATTTGTGTTAATATTATTATCAGTTTTAAGTATATCATTCCAATTAATTTTTTGTAATTCCTCTTTGAATTTTAATATGTTTGTATTATTATATAACCTTTTCTTTGTGTACCAATTATTTGTACTGGGTTGTTCTGGTATTTTTAAATGTAGGACTGTGCTATGATGGTCAGAGAAGCCTAAGTCCTCTATAGTTACGTGCATGTCTTTGTGGTTAAAGTTCGTGAATATTAGATCTAAACATGTTGCGGTGCTTGGTGTGATACGCGTAGCGCTTTTTACGTGTTGAGTAAAGTTATTTTCTTGCATGAGGTTTATAAATTTATTAGTTTTTAGATTGTCCTGTAGTATATTTATATTGAAATCGCCTCCTATTATTGTATTTAATTTATAGTATTTTTTATTTATGTATTTTAATAGTTGCTTTAATTTTTCATAAAAAACTTCCTCCTCTCTCCTATTCCAGTATATAATTATAATTAATAAGTTTTCTTTTGGTAATTCTGTGGCACATATTTCTATTATATATTCTGCAGACGTATCGGTGATGTCGTCCCTCTGTATGCTTTCAATATAGTCTTTTAGGAGTATACATACGCCGCCTCCGGTTCTATTACTGCGACAATATGATGAAGCAAATTTATATCCACTAAATTGTATGAGGTCTAGTCTTTCTTGAGTTAGCCATGTTTCTGAAAGGCATATAGCTTTGTAGGATGGATGTTCGTCAATAAACGCTTCAAGTATGTCTTGTTTGTTATTAAGACTTTGTATGTTTTGGAAAAATAGTTTAAATGGTTGTTCGTTGTTTACGAAAAGTCTGGTTCTCAGTTTCATTAGTTTCGTTTGTTGTGCATTTTGATATGCAACAATATCTTCTGTTTCCTTATGTCTATTTGCTCGGAAATTGGGAAAACCATAACCAATGTTTGGTTTCGGTATAATAACTAAAAGCTTTCGTTGGCAAAATGATAAGCACACACGCGTATAATTAAACATTTCCTTTTCATTGTTTACTAGTAATTGGCTGGTAGAGTTATTAAGCGACTAGCAGTAATTTTGCCAAAATATAAGCTGTGTTTTTGACGCAAAAACGTCGGCTCGCGAAGGGATGACCGATTTTGATTTTGTTTTTTTTTTAAGATGAATCAGTCAGGAGTATTCCTGGCTATGTTTGATGAAAATTGGTCCAAGATGACCGCCACAACATGGCGGATCACTGTCGGGGGTATTTAACTTTATTTTCATTTAATTTTTATTTTTTTAGTAGTATGAAATCAAATGATCCTTTTCTTAATTAAACTCTAAAGAAAACAAAACTCTAATAGAATTATAACTCGGTCAGAATGTCACACACACATAGTTTATGTAAAGACACAATCAGCAGGTCTAGCCATATTGCAAATTCTATTTCTTTTATAGAAAGAAAATTGCGTATATGGAATCACCTGATTGATAACTGTCAAGTGAATTTCATTTTCAAATTCTACTCGTTATCACTTGACAGTTGACAAACAGCTGATATTACGCCATTTTATTTCTAATGTCGCCTTATCGATTAAGATAATAGAAATAGACATTGTCATATGGCTAGGCCTGCAGGTTATATCGAAACAAAAGAATGCCCTGAAGAAACATCGCGGGTCAACCGAATAATATTACGATATTCATATTTTCGAATAGACGTTGAGCAACTACATTAAAATACAATTATTTATATTCTATTTACGATTTTGTTAACGACGACGTTTGTTTTGGCAGTGGCTACAATATAATTGGGGACGTCCGCTATGATATTCATTAACAAAAATATAAATAAATACAACGCTACGGTACGTTGTGGTTTAAAATACACAAAGATGCCACATTATTTATAAGTGCCATGGGCTATCCTATGACACCTTATGGCTAATGTGGCTTTCTATTTGGTAAGAAAAATTGTGTGTGTGTGTGTATTTATGTAAACGCGTTAGAAGTTATCCTTCTTTGTTGTATTAATAGAAAAAAACTGAAATTCTGACTATAGCTAACTTCAGGGTGTCGTTATTTAGTGACGGTGAGCGCGCGCATCGTATAAATTTACACTCATCATTTTTCTTGAATTATAACTTAAAAAAAAATATAACCGTTTTGAACAAAAAATCCAGAGACTACCCCTTAGAACTCACAAACAAGTTTTACATTTAAATCAAACACTGGTATATTGTGATTTTTAAATGTTAGAACCACTTTTGCCACATCAAACCTTAAATCATTACCTGCCCCATATTCATGTTGATTAATTCAAAACCACAAAAAAAATACATTTAAAAGCATGTAAAACCACCACTATGTCGTTAGTCTAGTGGTCTCGTTCAATTTTCGTCCTCGTTAGGCAAAGTATTGTTAAGTTTGTCCATCGGAAATTGTTCAGAATTAGCAAAAGGCAATCGGGTCACCCACTATTACATGGACAAAACCATTTAACCTTAACTTAACTGCCAACATTATACTGTGCCTACGTACTACTAGTAAACCTCTGTCAATACAGGCGTGATGTCTTTAGAAACTAAAACAATACTCCCAGTTTTAACGCTTACAGCCATCTCAATTAATTGCCAGACTATATTAATTAAAACTCCACCGTACACAAATAATTTAAAGAATGCCTATAACCCGAAGTTTCGTAGCCAAATATGCGGAACTATCCGGCAGGCGTCGCAGTAAGGCGCGTTCAGTTTGGTCGAGTAACTAGCCTAGCGAGAATACCAAAAAGAGACTTTCTTAAACGGCGGCGTTAATTAAAATAGCACTGAAATTTGAATTTTGTGGACTCCGCACTAATATCCAGAACTTGGTAAAGCCTGCTGCGCAATCTTCCCACCATTACTTATCATACAATACTCTACTACGGGCGGTATGCCAAAATAATTATTATCATTTATTTTTTAAAACAACCGTACCAATACCGACGTAATTCTTTAGGCTTTTCCTACCCAGAACCAAAACATGGTGGGTGCAATAAGAATAGGTAGGTACAATAAATTTCAAAATAAAAATAATAACAAACAAGAACAAATACACAAGATATATCCGTAGTAATAATTGACTGGCCTGTTGATCTGGTAGTTAGTGACCCTGACTGCTATGCTATCGTGGGTTCGATTCTCACCCAGTACAAATGTTTGTGTGATGATCACGATCATTTGTTCTGTGTCTGGGTGTTATTTATCTATGTATGTATTTAGAAATATATAAGTATGTTTATCAGCTGTTTACCTGTAGTACCCATAACACAAGCTCTGCTTAGCTTGGAACTAGATGGCGTTGTGTGAAAGTTGTGAAATATTTATTTATTTATTTTAAATAATAACAAATCGAGAGAGAACACAAAATAAGTATAATTAATTTAGGACAGATAAAAAGCAGCAGACTTTAATTTTGACACTAAATGCCAATTACTTATTTGTTTATTATTTTAACTTGAAAGCTTATTCGACCAATCTAAATGCGCCCTAAGCCTTGTAAAATAATTAGTGCGAGCAACCGAGGCAAGTCTTCTACATGCCACAGAGATATTTAACCTTGAATCTCTGTCTTTGTAAATAATTTAATGATGTCGCTACAATTATAATATTTGAATTTTATAAATTCTCTATATTACAGTCTAACTGTACATTACAGTCGAAAATATAATTGCAGCTGGTTATTTTTATTGGTTTATACTTATAATGAATCAAACTTATGTAGGTATTGGTAGATTTATTAGGACAGAGCTAGATTCGATAGGGCCTTTGAATATACTATCTTTGAATCAGCGTCAGGTGGTTATACCCCGCGTTTTCATCTGCCTTTTCGCTCAGTTTAGGCACTTTTGGCATTATAATCGTTTCTTTCTGATTTTTTTTATAGTTTTTAGGTGTATTTATTTTGCTGTGATACAAATAAACGAATTGTATTTCTTGTCCTTCGTTTTTTTTTTCAAAAATCCTGTAGCATTCTTTGAATGAAATTATTAAAATTTTCTTTTCTAAAAAAATACAGTTATCTTCAACATTCTTTGTAAAAACGTAGTCTTACAAGCATTTTTGCCTATGAATATATTACAAATTTAAACTATCTATAATCATCTTTATATCTATACTTCTATACTAATATTATAAAGAGGTAAAATTTGTTTGTTTGTAAGTTTGTATGTAGAGCGTATTCTTGAGAACTAATAATCCAATTTTAAAAATTATTGCACTGGTAGATAGCAACACTATTCCCGGATGACATAGGCGTTTTATCCCTGTATTCCCACGGGAACAGAAAAGACGCGGGTGAAACCGCGTGGCGTTTGCTAGTAAGTTCTAAAATAATACTCTTTTGCTAACTGGCTTGAGAATGGCTTGTATTAATTAATTTCAAGCCTCCTCAACCTAATAGACTTACCGTAAAAATGTGAGACAGATTTATAAGATAAACACCCAAAGTTAAAACCCAATTTGACCACTTTTAATACGCGCAAATTTGACAAGTAATATTAAACGAAGTATCTGCTACCTTCCGATCCAAATCCCGAACACAAATTAGAAATTTTCCGCCCGAAAAGACGTCTCCATTGATTCCGTTCGATTCTGAATCCAATTGCTAATATTTCAATTCAACTTGCTAATATTTCAATTCCACTCTACATCTTGCTAAAAGAAACGCTGGATTTAATTGAAATGCATAAGTGAAAATTTTAATATATAGGTTCAAGAAATTCTTAATATAGAGTATTGTTAAAGTTTTGAGCTATTGAAGAGCTGTACAAATTTGGTAAGTTTCATAACGATAAAAGTTATTCTTCAACGTTAAAAAGACTTATTTCTAACTCTTTTAATGTTTACCAAGGGCACTCCGCAATTTAATTAATATATTATTAAATTATATTTAATAAGATTTTTTTTATTTAAAGTTAATATTTTTATTTTTATATGATTTATAATAAAGAGTATTCTATTATTTTCTATTACATTTTGTTTCATGCAACAAGGGCCTGAAACTCGAAAACTTATATACAGAAATTGGATATATTTCTGTATATAAGTTTTCGAGTTTTTCAGTTGTAAATTATGTAGTAAAATTAAAAACATGAAGTGACAGAGTTGTGTTGCGCTGTGAAATGTCGCTTAGTCTTTCGCAATAACGCTGTCTTATGACGTTCTTCCGCCAAAACACTTCTTTTAAGAAAGAATATGATGTCAAAATCTGTACCACAAATGACTTGAAATTACTATTTAAATCATGTTTTTTATAATAAAGTAAAATCAAAAGTTGCAAAGAAGAAGAAAGATTCATTTTTTTAAATGGTAAATTCAGGTAATTATGAGACAAAGAACACGTCCAGCTCACCACGTTTATTATGTACAGACGCCAGCACGACAAGTTACCCCAATGTGTCAAATTTCTTTGATCGTTTTTCAACTTTATGTCAAATAGAATAAAGTTCATATTCAATTGGGAAAATTTGACATATAGGGGTAACTTGATGTGCTGGCGTCTGTACAGACGGCAGCACGTCAAGTTACCCCAATGTGTCAAATTTGTTTGATCGTTTTTAAACTTTATATCAAACAGAATAAGGTTCAAATTCAATTGGGAAAATTTGACACATTGAGGTAACTTCATGTGCTGGCGTCTGTACAGGCGCCAGCACATCAAGTTACCCCAATGTGTCAAAGTTACTTATTTTGCGTACGCTGCCTAAACTATAAAATATAGAACCATAAAATGTTCTAATTAATTGTAGATCTTATAAATATCTACAAAAAAAGTCCGCAAAACACTACACCTATCTATGTCGAGTGAGGCACAAATACCATTTTTTTATCTAAAAATCTTGATTTTTTTTGGACTACATTTAAACGCATTTATTTTATTCATGCTATTAATCGTTATCAAAATAAATTATTTCATCACTAAGTACAGTTTATGTAGATAATATTTGATCTTTGAAAAGTTTAAATTGGACGTTTGGTTTGGAAATTTCTTCGATCGTTTTTCAACTTTATGTCAAACAGAATAAGTTTTATATTCAATTGGGAAAATTTGACACATTGGGGTAACTTGATGTGCTGGCGTGAGTACATTCGCAGACTTCAATTTACGATACCTGCGGCTAAAAGGCCGACTTTTTGTCAGCAACAACTTGACTTTAGCGGAAGACTTCGGTTCCTACAATATTTTATTAAATAACATAAGCAGCGGTGGAGTGATATTATTGGCAGTTCGCCAACCGAGCACAATTTCGTCCATTTTTGTCCACTACATATTTATGATGGACGTCGATTCAAGGAGTATCTTTCGACTCTAATTGAATTCGTTTATCATATGCTTATTTGATTATATTATTGTTTCATTTTATTGTTTGGACGTGACATACAAAATACCTACTACCATAAACCACTAGTTACATTTGGGCAGAAAAAACAGATCAACGCTACTTAGGAAATAGTATCGTTTGTATCATAATTTCAGATTGAGGAAGTTCCGTTCGACATTTATATAAGACTCAAATCTTTTTCATGAACTCAAATTCATGAACTAAAATTTACTTGTACGTTTTATGTACAAAAAGTTTATTTGGACGTAAGAGCAAACACGTAACATGGTAAAGTGCGACTTTTTCGGTGACTCTAAGTAAGTTTTACGAGTACGAGTCCGAGATATAGCAGACGGCTAACTGCAACCGCAATCTACACAAGTTTATATGTTTTATGTAATGGAAAACAAACAGATCTAATGAATAATTAAAAGAAATAGCCGCGCTACACTAAATCATATTATTCCCAAGTAAAGATTATCAATCAGAGCAGAACAGTCAGATTTTCTAACATTTCTAACTAATTCTGGAATCTGTTTACGTTTACGTAATTTGTAAATCACTTATTCTAACATTCTCATAATTTATTTGGTGTATGCGAGTGATTTTAACACTTGGGAGTCCAGAATCATGGGCTGAACTCTTGGTAGCCAGATGTAAAGACGTCAGCACACAAGCCATAATTGAATATAAACCTTATTCTATTTGTAATAAAGTTGAAAAACTATCAAAGAAGTTTGATACATTGGGGTAGCTTGATGTGTTGGCCTCTGTACGACATTGTCCCTTCCACCTTGTTTAGATTACTATAAAAAAATTACTTACACAGTTGTGTCATAAAATATTAATAAATAATAATAATTATAATAAAAATATTTATTTCATCTCCACAAATTACAGCAAGTTTAACATTATACAGTGGACAATAAAAAATAGTTAAGTAATACCTTATCCCCTTCCCCTCTGCGACGCCGCCGCGCACTCACGTACTTGTATTTACCTCCGTGTTTTAAATTCAAAAACTAAGTAAAAAGTGCATAAATCAGAGACAAAACTATACAATTATATCTTCAGTGAATTAGTGCCATGTTAAGTGCAAAAGAACAGTGAAATTACGTCTTTGACTCAGTGTGTGAACAGTTTTAATATCACAACGAACTAAAAATTTTTAAACGTGTTCGCTTCTTGGACTTTGAACTCATTAGATACACAAAGGAGTCACGTACACCTATCTTGACCACTAAAGCAATGCACAGCAAAGCATACACGTATTTCACACAGTAGTGTAATTACAAAGTTAGCGCAGTGGGCTAACTCGTCGGTACAATCTACCGTGAACCTAGTGGTCGCAAGTTCGAGTCCAATAGTCTGCAATTTTTTTTGCCTTTTATAATTATTTTTATATATTACATTTTTCTTTCCCAAATTTTACTTACAAACTCTGCAACATCATGCAAAGAACTCCGCCTATAACAGGTTTGAGCCTGGGACAATCTCTTTCTGAGCCCGACATCCCGACTGCTACAGCCGAAAAAGCAGACGCGGATAACATCACCGCACGGAGAAAACGACAGCGCCTCGCCGACTCCCCAAATAACGTAGAGTATACCGAGCGATCCGGAGCATTCTCCGCTTTTAAGTTGGAATTAATGGACATGCTAACAACTTGGAAGTCCGAACAGGAAAAGCTGCTCATGTCATGGAAAGACGAACAAGCTGCCATTTTATCCAAGTTGGTCAAGGAAGTTGCCGAACTCAAAATAAAATGTCTCTCACTTGAAAAATCCAACGCTGAATTCGACAACAGCATGTCTTTTATAAACGAAAAATTAGAAAGCCTCAATTCGAAAGTTTCGTTACTGGAAAAAAAGGGAATTGACAACGAAGACCATATAAACCGCCTAAACAAGCAGGTACAAGATCTAAACTTCCTGTCTCGTCAAGCTACTATCGAGCTGCGCAATATCCCAACTAAAGTTAAAGAAACGCCTGCAGATCTCATTTCTGCAGTTACAAACGTAGGAAAGGCTGTTAACATGGAGGTCCAGCTATCTGCTTTCCGGGATATTTATCGTATACCCGGAAAAATAGGTTTGTGCAGACCAATTGTTGCTGAATTTAGCTCTGTCAATATGAGAAATGAATTCCTTGCTAAAGTGAGGGAGTTTAATAAAGAACGCTCCGTCAATGACAAGCTAAACACACAATTACTCGGAATTGCCGGTGAAAAAAAACCAGTTTACATCGACGAACATTTACCTCCCGCAATAAAAAAACTGTTGTATGAAGCCCGCCAGTTTGCTAAGGCAAGGAGCTATACCAGCTGGTATTCCAACGGAAGAATTCTTCTCAAGAAAGATCCAGCAGACAAACCCTTTGAAATAAAATCTGAGAAATGCCTTACCAAGTTAGCAATACAAGTGCCAGTACCAGCCCCAGCACGAGTTAAACCATGACTATTTCTATCTTCGCTTAAAGCGATTCGCATTTATGCATGTATTCGATGGTATCTTATAAATCTGCTTAATTTCTATATTGTTAACTTTTTCAATTATTTGTCAATGTACGTTACACTTATGCTAAAAACACAACAAACACGTCCTATACACATACACAGCTTCACTCAAGTTAGTATTTATGTTTACAATTACTTTATCAAGCTATATTACAGAATGATGATGTTGAAGATACGCTTTCTTTCCGTTGTTCCTCTTCATAGACAGTGTTCACACACACTAAACGTTTTTAATATGGTATTCTTTGTCCCACCAATGCATGATGCACACAGAAACGCCTTAATCAGGTCTCAACTCATTGACGCCCACGACGTCATTTTGTATTTTTGCCTTTTCTGCCTACCGTTACTTAACCTTTATTATATCATTCGATAATTTAGAAGATATTCAAATTGACTTGGATAATATTTCAGTAGCTCACTCTGCCACCTGTATGATTGAGGATTGTAGACGGATTGCTAGCTTACACAAAAAATCTATTTCCCTACTCTGCCAAAACATACGAAGTATAAATAAGAACTTTGACAGCCTGACAACTCTCCTCGAAAGAAGTCGAACATGCTGGGATTTAATTATACTCACCGAATGTTGGCTATACAATTCCCCCCCTCTTCCCTCAATGCAGGAGTATACTTCCGCCGCCACTAACCTGCATAGGTCGCAAAATGAGGGCGTAGTGATATTCTTCCGTTCCCACCTTCAGGCTTCTGTCTCTGAGCCCTTTATCCAGGACGCTAACTGCTTATTGTTAAAACTAAATAATGATACCGTTTTAATTACAATTTACCGCTCGCCTGCTGTTCGGAATGTCACCGCGTTCCTGGATTCATTAAATGAACTCCTGAAATCTGTCTCCAACTATAAAAATATTATTTTAACCGGCGACATAAATATTAATATACATGAAACCAGCGAAGATTCTCGGGCAACTGAGTATTTGACTATTTTAGCTTTTCACGGCATGCTTCCTGCACACACCCTTCCTACACGACATAGCAACTCTTGTCTGGACCACTTAATCCTAAAAACGCGGCATCCTGCTTTTTGTTTCGTCGCTAATACCTCAATTACGGATCATGACACAGTTCTGTTGTTTTTGGAGAACTATACCACATCCAGTTATTCTCGGCAAAAAACTAGAACTATTCGCGTTTTGGACTACGAAAAAATTAAATTGGACCTTCTCGAGGCAGATTTTAGCCCCTTGTATACCTTCCCAAATGTTAATGAAGCCACCGAATTCTTTATCTCTACTCTCAAACTAATTGTACTTCAAAATTCCACACTTAAAGTGGTTTCCAACCGTAAAAGATTGAACAAACCCTGGATGACCCCAGGGCTTCTTAGATGCTTACGGAACCGCGACAATTTGCATTTGAAATCTAAAAAAAATCCCGATAACGAAATTTTACAAATCACTTTTAAAAGGTACAGAAATTACTGTTCGATGATACTTAAAACTACCAAATCTAACTATAATAAAGCTCAAATAAGTAATGCACAAAATAACAATAAAAAGCTGTGGGAGGCTATAAAATCAGTTACTCACACTGCAAAAGTCAAGACACACGCCGACGCTCTTTTGTCATCCGATCCAGAGAACTCCATAAATGAAGCGAACGCCTATTTTGCTAATATTGGACGTACTTTAGCTGAAAACATACCTGCCGTTGCGACCATACCTTCACAATCCAACGTTCCCCAAGCGTGCCATAATTCCTTTGTCCTTCTAGGAACAGATGAAGCTGAATTGGATAGTTTAATTATGTCTCTAAGGAGCGATTGTGCGATAGGTTCCGATGATATATCAGGCGCTTTTCTTAAAAAATACAAAAATATACTCACTCCCCACTTAACCTACATATGTAACCTTGCTTTTAGTTCAGGCACTTTTCCAAGCGCTTTCAAGCTGGCAGTAGTGCACCCAGTTCATAAAGGTGGGGACAGAGATCGTTTGAACAATTACAGACCTATCTCAATTTTACCTACACTATCAAAATTACTTGAGAGGCTAATGAACAATAGATTAGTTAAATACTTAAATCAAAATCACATACTCTCTTCTTCTCAATATGGTTTTCGCTCCGGAATTTCCACTAACAATGCTGTATTAGACCTAACAAATACTATCGTTACCAAACTTGATAAAAAACAGAAGGTCATAGGCGTTTTCCTAGATTTAGCGAAAGCTTTCGACACTATTTCTGTCCCCACCCTCATTGCCAAGCTGGAAAGAATTGGTATAAGAGGCACTCAACTATCCCTTTTCAGTAGTTACCTCAATGGCAGACGACAATGTCTTAGGATAGGAGATTGGACCAGTGAGGAACTCCCAATAACATACGGAGTTCCCCAGGGCAGTATTATCGGTCCCACGCTTTTTCTCATTTATATAAATGACCTTTGCCAGCTAAAGCTTCCCAATGCTTCCATCTTTACATATGCCGATGATACTGCTCTTATATTCTCCGGGGACACGTGGGATCTGGTGTTTCAATATGCACAGTCTGGACTTGGCTTTGTCACCAGCTGGTTGGCACAGAACCTGCTCACTCTGAACGTTGATAAAACGAATTATCTCACCTTCTCGCTTTCAGCCGCCGGAAAGCCTCCTTCCTCTTCTCTTGCTTTAATCGCTCACTCCTGTATTTCAACTCACAATATAGGCTGCTCTTGCCCCCACTTAAATCGGGTAAGTTACATTAAGTATCTAGGAGTGCAGATAGACGACTGTTTAACCTTTAGTACTCACATTGATACACTTACTACACGGTTGCGCAGGTTAATTTATGTTTTTAAGAACCTCCGTCACGTTGCTGACTCAAAGGTGATTAAACTTGTGTATCTAGCTCTCTGCCAATCCCTCATCCAATATTGTATAGTTTCTTGGGGTGGTTCAGGAAGGTCCCACATGTTGAAAGTAGAACGTGCCCAAAGGGCTCTGTTGAAGGTTGGTTGGCAGTTACCATATCGCTTTCCTACTACCGACCTTTACAAAACTTGCAAGGTTCTTACTGTCCGTAAATTATACATACTCAATCTTTTAATGAAAACTCACGACTACACTCCCTACGATCCTTCTTTGATCTCCCAACGACGTAAACATTCGGTCTGTCCCTCAATTCGAACAAATTGTGCTTCGGCCCAACGCTTCTTCCGCTTCCTTAGCAGTCATGTGTACAATAACACTAACAAAAGGGCATTGCCAAGATTCGGCTCGAATCATGTATTGTCCGACAAGCTTTCCATATTAATGATAATTCATAATACAAAATAGTAAGAATTATACACTATAAATAAAATCTGTGGAAGTACACCGTTTAAAAGTCATTTTAAAAAGTTATTTAATTTATCAACACGTTTCCTTACAACCATTTCAATTAGAAATGTTGCCAATACCAAAATAAAATAATATCGATTCGAAATTGCACTTGCAAATCGATTCCATTAATATCATTATGAAGCTATGTAAATGAATGCATTACTCACATAAGTTATAACTCGTAATTCTTATAATATTAAATATTGTTTACTTATATTTTTTCATATAAATTAACATATTTATTACAATAGTTATTGTAATAATTCAATTCGATAATCAAAACAGTTAAGTATCGATTTTCAAAATAAATTGCTACCTTTACTGCCTTTATAGTACTGGCAACACTTGATCTTGCAGTTGTCATTGCTTACTGTAATACTGTCAAAAACTTCCCTCAACTTACACAGGAAGATTATTTTGATGTTAATTGCTTGTGGTACTTACCAAATGAAACAAGCGCGGTCTTATTATGGTGAACATGAACATATTCGGTACAATGGTTTCTATACTATTGAAGTGTGTAGAGAGGCTCATCTTAGCAACCTACGGGATGAATAATTGTCGCTCTCCCAAAATCACTGGCTTCTTCGAGGGAAAGTTCGAAGCAGACATATAAGTCGAAAAATATAATTATGTTTATATCTTAATTAATAATACTGGTAGTGGGAGACGAACTTGTGCAATATTGTCGTAATTGCAGAGTTGGGCGAAGAACCGTAGGTTGCTGTGCACATACAATGACAATGTTATGGTTCCTCGGTTGGGCAGGACATCATACAAATATAACCCCTCCAGCCCATTTTTTAGACGATTTATTAATTAAATATGATGATGTGTTGTTTGATGAATAATAATGGTCAAAAAGTATACATGACGTGTTTTTTGTTCATTCTAAAATAATGTAAACCTATGTTATATATATATTTACTATAAACACAATAATTATGTGAATACAATGTGCCAAAAATCATTAATTTAATTAATCATTTAATACTTTATTTCATGGTTTCGTTAAAATTAGAAGTAGTAAGTGGTCAACTTTAAAGAACTATAACTTTTTTTGGTGTACTTCTTTTAGAAAACTAAATATACTATCAAATTCTATAATTATTTTCCTTTTTTATGACATATAGTTCATATTTGTCGGTTCTGGCCGAGACTTGAAGGAAACGTTGGCATTCTCTTTTTAAACATATACCCCTTGTGCAAATCCAAATGTAAAGAAAAAATAATAAATTGGCTTCTTGATTTAGATTATTCTGAGACAGAAAATATTTTAGTTGTTTTAAAATAAATTAGTTTGATAGTAAATTTGTAGACCATTTTTTAATACACACACCTACACTCACTCTAAAAAATATACTTTCACACACACACATAACACACACCATACACTACACACTCACAGACACACCATTTTAGTTTTAACATTTTCCTATTTTAGTTTTTAAATCTTACTCTCTGTACGTGATGGCTTTGATGTGTTCAAATTGGTAGGTACTTAATAGTATTGTTTTAAGAGGGTGAGAGCCTGGAGATCTGTCATACAGGTCCCGAACCCACTATAGACTCCAGCTCTCACAAAGGTTACAAATTTGATTTTGAATATTATGTTATGAACCAATGTCCTGTACCTTTTTGAGAGAAATAAATCATTATTATTATATTATTATTATTATTACCTAATTTGTGGGAGATCTGGAGTCTGAACTAAGCCAAGGCCTATAAATCTCCAGGCTGGCAGAAAATCCAGGCTCTAAATGGCAGGTTACACACTAATAAGCAGTTACTCATATTAAAAAAGCACAACTTACAAGTCTTTTTCATTTCGTATAGTTAGTGCTTTACCTGGTGTCAGAGTACTAATGTTGCCTCTGACTTCACATCACATTCCATCAAGAAATAAATATCTCTCAAGCATGCCGGTTTTCTCAAGATGTTTTAACAATTCTACAACAAACAAGTTGTTTAGCAGATAGAGAGAGTACCTACAACTAATTCTCGGAACAGTTTCAATCACCGTCAGTGGTCGGTTCGACCAGAAAACTTCGGAAGTGGATGTTGCATCGTTCAATAGTTCATTGAACGATACAACATCCACTGCAGCTCCGGCGCGTCTATTTGTAATTTATAGCTCTCTGAATATCAACTGCAGACAAAGTTTAATGTATGGCGTAAAAATATCCTGCTGCGTATTTATGAAGAGGATATTCTCGGAAAATATCACATGATCTTCTTTCAGAATATTTTTTTGTGGTTTAATTATTTTAACACGTAATCCATTATTACAATGTAAGTTTTGAATGTTTTTTGTGAATAAACTGTTTGTATTTTTGCAGTTATACAGTTTCTGAAGTAGGACCAGGAGTACCGCGGTACGAACCGATTCAAGACTTCCGAATTTCAAGTTCAGCAAGAAGAAAAGACACGAGGTCTCTGGCTTAAAAATAACAAGCACACAGGACGATCGAAGGTTAAGCTACGCAAGCCGAGGTCAGTTCATGGATGAGTGACCAATGAACGTGGTTTCGTTGGTACGGAGGGATCTGGATACTATATGAATGGTCATAGAGTATCCAGATCCCTCTGTAGCTACGAAACCACGTTCGTTTAGCTGTTGGTCCTTCCAATCTTTGACAGTCTTTACGGGTAGTAGTATCTCATAAGTTAAACTACCATTTTAACTAAGGCATAAAAGTCACTCATGGGTTGCGGAGGTCTAATAAGTACTCGCGCCTTATAAACCACTGGTATTCGATTTGAAACTGCATTCGGCTAAACTGGTAGCCATCTACAACAAAGTTAGGAAAACACGAGGCAGACGATGATGTTGTAATAAGAAAAGAAAAACAAGCCAGCTAAAACCACTCCACGATTTCAGAAAGTATATTTAGACACAAGCAAAATCCCAAACTATTCGCTTACTGACCCGTGTAACATAAAACCAGTACAGTACATAATCAGGCGGTTACACTAAAGCCAAAAACTATGGCACAGTAACCAACAGCGGTCAATACACAGCCTGGTCGTGTAATTGGGTGGCGTAAACAAAAAATATTTATTGGCAGAGTTCGTCGACCCGCGGCACGCAAACTGGGCATTCTGCCAACTGCTCAGCGCCCGACGACAGAAAAATTCGGTAGTCCGCTTTTGTGCACGTGTTATAAATAGTAGAATTCGTGAAAATGTACGAGTACTTTGACATTTTTAAGTGTAGATGTTGTGAACTGAATACAGGAGTGTCAGCTGTTTATTTCTCGCTTCATTTTTCGATATGGTATTGATTGTGGTAAAATGTTGTGAACACCTGAAAATGTCTCACGATGCCAAAAGTTATTCAGTACTTTGTCAATTAAAAATATGGTAGTAGTACACCTTTTTTTTGGTATCTATCTATTGATAGGGCGAATCTCCCAAACAGATGAACGGATTTTGACACAACTGTTATATTATAGGCAGATGCTATGAATCAATAAGCCAAGCTACTTTTTAACCGACTTTCAAAAAAGGAGGAGGTTCTATGTTCGTGTGTATGTATTTTTTTTTTTTTTTTTTTTTTATGTATGTTACCTGATTTCTCCCCCATTTGTGGACCGATTTTCAAAATTCTTTTTTTGTTTGAAAGAGTATACTCCTGAGGTGGTCCCATTTTAATTTGGTGAAGATCTAGTGCTGATCTTCGGAGATATACAACGGAACTCTTCAAAAATAGACGGCAAATCTGTAGTGATTGCTGGAATCGCTTGGATGTTTATTGTTTATACAACATCATGACGTATCATCACGCCTGTATGCTCTGAGGGGTAAGCAGGTGGGTACAATTTACCTAGATTTCGTCAGTTAGGTATGTTAATTTTAATTTATTAGGGATTAGTGGAAAACCTTATTATTATGACATGTATTGTTAACAATTAAGAATATAAAATAAATTCATGGCAAATATTTTTATGGCAACAACTAAAAATGGAAAAATAAAAAACTTTTTTGCAAAAAATAAAACCGACTTCAAAAAAATAACTAAACGGTGTAAAATAATTCTAAATTCGGAAGTCGGTGGCCCATTATGAGTAAGACAAACCCACCAAAGCCACAGACTTCCGAATTTAGAATTATTTTACACCGTTTAGTTATTTTTTTGAAGTCGGTTTTATTTTTTTATTTTCTCAAAATACTTTTCTAATTGTGCATTTAGTAAAAATACATTATTTTTATAATAACCTTTTTTTTCTTCTAATCTTATGAAGGGCTGGACCGATTTTGACGCATCACTTATTGGCAGATAAGTTGTAAGAAGAAAGTAAGTTAAGCCACTTTTATTCCACCAAAGTGTAAGTCATGCAAAGAAGAACGGTATGTCGTTGTTTCCATGGAAGATGGGTAGGCCTTTAGTGTGGGACGCTACTTGTGTCGATACTCTTGCGCCATCCCATGTTCCTAGTACTTTGTGCTGTACTGGCGCTGCTGCTGCGGCTGTGGAGAACCTCAAGCGGCAGAAATATAAGAATCTCGTTGGGAATTATATTTTGAGCCGTTTGCGGTAGGTAGGGTCGTGGGGTCCGAGTGCTCATAGCTTACATAAAGATCTTTCAAGACGCTTAGTTGACACATCGCGTGACCCAAGGGCTGGTTTTTACCTTGGTTAAAGGATAAGCATTGCCATACAACGTGGCAATGCTGCCAGTCTTTTGGGTACACTTCCAGTGGACAGCGATGCGGATGAATTTTGAGACGCCATATTTTAGAGTGTTTTTAGATTTTATTTTCATTACTAGTGAATAAAGTTAAGTATTGTGAATAAATACATTAAAAAACCGACTAACAAAAAAAAAAGAAGAACTAAACCTTTAAAATTCCACGCGCATGCAGTCGCAGGCACAGCTAGTCAAACAAAGATTTACGTCACCACATCAACTGCAACGTTTACCACCGCAATACCACTGCAAAACACGATAGTTAAGCACACATTTTGTTCTGCATCCATTAAGTTGCCGCAAACCGTGGCATCGGTATGCTAATGTTTGATTAATTCCTAACATAACGTCTCTCCCGAGGGACAGTACACGTATTTCTAAGAACGTTCGTATACTAATCTCTGTCTCAATAATTAATAATAATAACGATTTGTTAAAAATACGCGTCATTTCTCTACATATTTTTGATAAGTTTTTGACGTTGAACAACCTGAAAAACCCTAACAACATTGAAATGTCTGTGCAGACTAACGTTTTTTCTTCTTTGGTTCATTAAAATATAGTTTGTCCCATATCGTTTACAAGTCAATAATAACACATGACATGTATGGGTAAATATTTCTGCCCGAATTAAATATTTATTATTATTATTATTTCCTATAACAACAATAATTACTGGGTTAATCTCCAGCACTTGATAGTCTATCTTATTTCATAATCGGGACATGTTTTTGGCAAAATTGTTTTGTCTCTTTCATCAATGAAGAGATGAATTTGCGATTTGGAATAGATTTTGAGCGTTTATAATATTAAGACAATTAATTAGTATTTCCCGAAGGGTTAGACAAAGGTCAATGTTTAATACACCTACGGATGATGTGTGAATTACTGTGAGCCTATTGCAATCAACCGGGCCCACCAAAAGACTCCGGGCTATTACTTAGAATTTTGAGATGAAACCCAAGATTTGTTTCTTACAATAGCACTTATAACTGTGACAACCGAATCAATGAGATAGTTGATCATGATTATGATTATTCTTTGTTTTTATTACTACTCTTTGTTTAAATTAAGTTTTAATGGTGTACAGTGTACAGTCAGCACTTAAATCAACCCCATTTAGTCAAATTTTCTACCCCAATGTGTCAAATTTCTTTAATAGTTTTTCAACTTCATTACAAACAAAATAAGGTTCATGTTTGATGGGGAAAATTTGACTACTTCGGGTAGTTTGATGTGAACATTAAAGACAGTATTTTATTCTATTCTGTTACTGGTGAACTGTTTGTTACTAAAACCTTATATTCTTCTCAAACAAAAGTAATATGAACGCAACTAAGAGTAACTTTTTTTCTGTCTGCGTATCAGTTACGTGGACTGCCCAGTTTTCCTTATACGTAACCTAATTTTACCAGAAAGTCTGCAAAGTGTCGAGAAATTATTATCGGAAAATAAATGTCTGTTATTCCCCTTCTTTGCTTTTTAATAGTTATACAGGAACGGTGTGTAATAGTGGTGACACTAGCACAACAATGTTTATTGTAGAAAATAGCATGACGATTTACAACTGGCATGGAACTTAAACATGATGACCCTTTTCACACTTCATTTTTTTTATCAGGCTGACGATACGCGATTTTAACCCTTCGGGGATCACAAGCCTGTTATAATGTTATGTTAGAGTGGTACGAAGTACGCTATTTGATCTTTTTTAACGTACAGTTGCGGTCACAAGTCGATAAAGTCTCCCACAAACTAATAGATTGACACAGTTTTAAAGTTACAACCTTCTTAAAATAAGTAACACACACACTCTCAATCGTTAACTAATGATAGTATTCCATTAATTCCATTAGAAAACATGTCACCATAGCTAAGAGGTTAACGCATTAGCGTTAGAGCGATCATAGACAGGCGACTGTTTTTTAATATTTAAAAATTTACTGAAGTAATTTATTACGCTATTTATTCCTTGTAAAACTCGTCTTGTTCACATATTATCTCGTAAACGTTTATGATTGTACCCTCAGACAACTAAATGAATTAAAAGTATTTAAAAGTTACCTCAATGTGTCAAATTTCTTTGATCGTTTTTCAACTTTATGACGAACAGAGTAAGGTTAATATTCAATTGGGAAAATTT
Source organism: Euplexia lucipara (assembly GCA_921972225.1). Lineage (NCBI taxonomy): Eukaryota > Metazoa > Arthropoda > Insecta > Lepidoptera > Noctuidae > Euplexia > Euplexia lucipara. The sequence goes on along the minus strand of OV179144.1, from coordinate 7,083,291 downwards.
GACACATTGGGGTAACTTGATGTGCTGGCGTCTGTACCAACCAGGTAGGACAAACTCACGTATTTAACCCATGGGGGTTGGCAGTTACTACTAATGCTACGGTCACTCTGTAGTTTCTGCCTACCCCTATCGGAAAAATGCGTGAGAATATGGATGTGTAACACATTATTATTTGATATTCTGTTTACTGTTAAACATATTTTTTATTATTATATTTTCATAAATAAATATTTTTCAATATGAATCGTGAAATTAATATACAATGGATACCTAAATACCAGTGAAGCCACAAACAACACTTAGCAGTATCTTTCATAACATCTCACTTTAACCTACTTTCCATAATATCATTGAAAAACAAATTTCTAGAATCACTTAGTACACAAGGGAAATATTTTAAAGTGTCACAACTTTAAGCCTTCAATACATTAAGTGAAAGCACAGACTTGGAGTCGCGATGCCAATTTGCGAATAAACTTTTCTCTTAGAATTAAGTTTTAAAATGTTTTGTACAAAAACACTCACTGTAATATTCAAGAAGTAAAAGATTCTTTTAGAGATCCTAAGTCAAAGAAATATTAAAGTTAAAGCCTTACTTTGTTTTAGATAGTTTTTAAATGAAATGAAATGAAATGAAATGAAATGAAATGATGAAATGAAATGAAATGAAATGAAATGAAATGAAATGATGAAATGAAATGAAATGAAATGAAATGAAATGAAATTAAATGATATTTATTTCTGTAAGTAGATCTTCTCAGATACTTTTACATGTCTTTTTTTTAAACTAAACTAAATGGCATTTCCAAAGTGACTGATCCCTGAGAAGAAATGCCGAAAGAAACTCCGGGGTCATGGTATCTTTTAAAGTCCAGACATAATCATATTCATTTACTATGCGAGTCTGACGATGCAGGGCAAAGTCTGGAATAGCCAATTGAAGAAAGAATCAATTCAGCTTTGAGCCGACCTGTCCCGACAGACGGCATGCATGCTTCAGACATCGTGTAGCTCAAACCTATTTCAGGGAGCTCGACGACCCACCACACGACGCTATCTGCCGGTCATTAGTAAATACCTATAAGCCCTGATGGGTTAGGTAGAGGAGTGTCTGTAGTGTACCCATGTTTCGCTAGTTATTATGTTATAGTTCGTCACTATTATAGACATGAACATAGCTCTTAGTTAAGGTTCATAAAAGACGTATTTATAAAAATATCTGAATTGAGAACCTCCACTTTTTCTATAAGTCTGTTGAAAAAAAAATTATTCTAGTTGCCAGCGTACCGTGATGATCCAGCTTTTTCATTAGTGAAAGCAATTAGTTTAGTCAGTCGTTGTTGAGCAATGTGACCTTAGTATCATTAATGGATAATTATTATCGATACTATTTCGAGAATTCAGGTCGAACAATTATGATCACCTGAGCATAATAACTGTTTTTTGGTTAGTATAAATGTATTTTTATATATACATAGTGTAAAAAGACCCTTAACGTGAACGAAAACTACATAATTATTCTACCCATCACTGGAACAGTTTTTTTCTTCTAGAATATACCTGGGAATTCACTGGTTTTGGAGATATTGAAGGTCAAAGGACAATTTTTTTTTTTCGTTTTCTAATTAGTAAACTTTCTTCCTTATAAACATTATCAAAATTATCGATTTTTCAAAACGAATTACGCATTTGAAGTTACAAAAATGCAATGGATACTAAACAAGCGGGCCGGTCGGGTCCACGACCAAGCGTGAGTGGCCATACGCTCAACTACTTGTTTTCATATACAGTACACTTCACGTGTGTTTCCAAATTTTAGTTCATAGTGGAAAAAATGTACATCGAAATACTAAAATAAATACTTCAAACCAGTTATTGAGATAAAGTTAACACATAAAATGTATATTTCAGTAAAACCACACGATCCATCCTCGTCTAACGGAATTGAAAACAAAATATTCTAGCGGAGTGAATCGTTGGTGTACTACAGTGGTACTCAACCTAAGAGCTGCGAAGCTTATGGTCTCTCGACTCCCATAAATGTGATAAAACGGTATTGGAAACGAACGATAAAATAACATTTTTTTTCGTAAACCTTTATAGAAATATCTTGTCATGGAGTTCACTTACTCTCTTCATATATGAAGCTGACCGCTTAAAGAAAAGGTTGACAATCTATGGTGGAAAGTAAAGACGAATGATAGCCGGCACGACTACGCTGTCTACAGCGTAGATGTTGCTACGCCGTAGTCGGTACTACGGCGTAGACACTGCAGTGCTACGATTGATGTCTTGAGATACTACAAGTTGTGGCATTCTTGATGGAGCATTTAGTTTAAACTTATGGATAGCATTCAAAGTTAGTAAAAATACAGTTTTAGTTCAACAACATTGTTACTTGATGTTTTATTCGGATGTGTTTCTGAGCATTTATAAGGTACAACGAGGATAGGATAGGATATTATTTTCATTCTTTGGTTTATTAATCCATTTATGTATGCAATTCTTATGAGGAATAAAGTTGTTTTTAAACCGAATTCTAATATAATGTATTGGAATAATGTGAATCTAATTTAATGTTATGATATTATCCTAATTTTAATTGAATTCTGTAAAAATGTTATTTTTATTTTGTTATGTGAACCTAGTTATAAGTGCATGCTGTGGTCTCTTATAACTGAAAGAGCACAGTTAAATGAACAATTGTATCAGATTCTTATGTTATATCTGTGTATCCTTTGTTGGAGAACCAAATAAAAAAATAAACAACGTTTAAATATTTAAACGACGAAATTTGTTTTTACTTTTAAGGCACTGATTTTAAAGATTATATTTATCACATAACCAACTAGGCAGTTTGCGATAGTATTCAGTAAAATTCTTTGCTACTTCATATTTATTATTTAAAGGTGAAAGTTTACAAAGTGGTTTGTTAGTCAATCACGCGATTCCGCTGAACAGATTTAGATGGAATTTGGCACATAGATATAGACCATTTCCTAGATTAACACACAGAATATTTTTATCCCGATAATGGTCCTATTTACGCGGGGGAAGACGCGTGCAGAAGCCTGCTAGTATTAGAATAATGGTTGGTATATAAAGTTTTATCGGTTCTCTGCCCAGCTGCGGCAGACTGATGCATTGAAGCGTTCAAACTAGCGTCCACCGTATGTTTCACTGACGGTGAACTAAACTGCTCAATAATGTACGATTTTTAAGGCAAACATGTTTTGAATCCATTGCTAGTTTAAAGTTGAAAGTAATGCGGCATTTCACATGATGAGGGCGAGGTGTGTGTGTATATTGAGACTAGCCAGGTAGGTCGTGTGTGATTGCAGATTTGTTTCGTTTTGAAAATAAAACAACTTTTCCTTTAAGTAAAATAATGTTAAGGATTTAAAGTGCCCATTGATTTGATTCGCTCTTTATTATAGAAACATAAGTGGAATAGGGATAATAGTATTTTGTTTAAATTAATTACTGATCCATTCTGTGAGTCTACAGTATTGATAGACCAGGTTTTATCCTGCTATACTTTAAAATTTACAAAAGAGTACCAACAAAATTGACTGCCATATTATAAATTAACGTGAATAATTTCTGCATATCCCCAAGGAAAAAAAGCGTGAGTTAATGTATGTAGGTATGTGAATAAAACCGCAAGCTAAACCAAGTTCCATAGAGAATAGAATAGTTAAAATAGAATATAATAATTTTTATTCACAAACTTTTTACAAAAATCCTATGAAGTCCCTGACTTCTGAGCTAGGGAAAAACCTGTGTTACAGAAGAGAATAAATGTTAAAACTAGTTACTGATTGTCATTATGTTGAACCTAATTAACTATTGTTGATTAGGTTAAACATGTTGGTTAACAAAAAGTACATAATATACAAAAGGGGTGACCTCCAAATGTACAGTTTGAATGAAATATTTTGGTGGCAAGTGAACATGGATATAATGCAATTTTCAAACAACAGTCTATGTTTTAGTCCGGTGTAATCGGTTTGTTGTATAAGTACCTATTTTCTACACCACATTATTTAATTGTATCGTTTCATAAACGCAGCACGTTAACAGTCTAATAACTAAAACAGAACCCTAATGGGTTATTCCCAAATGGTGTCAACCGGACCCTATTAATAAGTCAACGACCCATCTATATCGGTCTGTTTGTCATAGAGCCGTTTCTTTTTGACCCCGATCAAATAAAGGTGAAGTGAAGGTCAGACAACCGGTGCTTGATATACTATATAATATAGTTGTGATCGCCCATTGGTCGAATTTCAACTGTATGTTTATGATTTGACTGGCCTGTTGGTCTAGTAGTTAGTGACCCTGACTGCTATGCCCGAGGTTGTGGGTTCGATTCCCACCCAGGGCAAATGTTTGTGTGAGGAGCACGATCATTTGTTTTACGTCTGGGTGTTATTTATCTATCATAAGTATGTATTTAGAAATATATAAGTGTGCTTATCAGCAGTTTAGTACCCATAGCTTAGCTTGGGACTAGATGGCGTTGTGTTAAAGTTGTGAAATATTTATTAATTTATTTATTTATTTTACTCCAACCCCTTATACAATGTTGGAATATTAAAACGCAATACATTTCTGCAGCTGGCCCCAACCCGTTCCATATATCAGCGCGTCCGTGCGAGCTATTTTAAGAAACTTTTGAGAAAATAGCTGTACGAAGTCTGAAATGTAGCCTTGTCAAAATTCTGTCGGGATAATCATTTATTAAAGTTGGGAGTGCTGCAGTGGAATGCAAATGACGGGCCCCTGATTGGCTTGTGCAATGTTTACTAACAGACATACACATACACATTTTAAACTAGCTAACAATTCGTAATCTCCAAAACAGGTAGCATAATCATTTGTTTGTTTTAAATATTTGATGCAATTACGATGTTTCCACATTTTCACCATACAAATTTTGTAATTTCTTTAATTTTATCCTATTTTTGTTTGTTTTCCTTTTCGTATTTTTAATGTGTAGACTCAAAATGTTGTATGGTTAAAAACTTATCATACTATTATTTTGTACGCCATAAATGGCAGAACACGCAGATTTACCTGTTAATTAGACCTTACACATAATTGTTTGCTGTATACTCATGTTTTACAATAAAATATATTTGATTCTATTCTAAGTGAAAATGTCAATGTCTCTGTATGGGTCGACTGTTTCATAAATGAATAAAGCTCTTTTCATTATTTATAAGCTCGCATTTGATCACTATCTCACCTGGTGGTAAGCGATAATATGGTCGACGATGAAGCATGCTTGCCTAAAAGTAACCTATTCATTCTTGACTTAAATAGCCCTTGGTTGGAGCTTCAGGAAACACCGACTGCGGCAGAAAATCCCCTCCTTAGCTGTACGCACAATGGATGCGTTCCCAAAACGTATAGTGGGATGTCCACCATATACCGATGGTGTACTGCCGTACGTCTAGTGGTCCGATAATGGAAAGTTCTTGGCGGAATTAAATCGTGCTATTCCGATGCACACTCAACGAAATGTTAACGACAAGCTAGCTCGTCGTCTAGGCTCAAGACTTTGAAGTTTTGACTCAACGAGTGCATCATTGCCTTGGGGGATTGGCAGAACCTATAAAACAACACCTGCTACAGTTCTCGTTTTTTTTTGCTTTCAAACGTTCGTACGTTTGGTCTATTTACTGCATGGCATAGCCACTTAAGTTTATGTTTTAATATGTACGGTTTCTATTCTGCCTGGTTGATCCAGTGGTTACAAATACTACTAAGATAGATATAGCGAGCAGCGGTGGCCAAGTGGTGGCGGCCCCGACTTACGAACAGTAAGTCGTGGGTTCAAACCCAGGCAGGTGCATTACTTTGTGTAATTTATTTCATCACCACTGCTCTCAAAAACGGTGAAGGAAAACATCGTGAGATAACCGGCCCGTCCTAGAACCAAAAAGTTCAAAGACATGTGACATCTACCAATTCGCACTGGGCCCGCGTGGTAGATTATAGCCCATACGCAAAATACACGCTTGCGAGTTGCGGATACCAGCCCGGTTTCTTTAATCTTTAAATCTTTTAAATACTACTGCTAAATATGAGGTCCTGCAGTAAAGTGGTTGGGTATAAACGTGGCTTTCCCTTAGGTAGAGCTTTGCCTAACTCTGTTGAGTTTGAAGGCGTGGCTTTATTTAATTTCCTAAAAAGTGATTAGTTACAGTCAGGAGCAATTACATATTGTATCTATCTAAACATTTTAATTAAAAAATCTGCTTAAAGGCCCTTTAGACTAAACTGAACCATACATTTTAGGATAAGAGAATTTACTCTGAATAATTCATAATTAACTACGCCTCTTAAATATTAAAGAAAGGTTTTTTAGCTAAAAGCTAGCACGATGAATAAAAAATAAAATAAATGGACAACGTCTTAAAAAATTCATCGTGAGACGACTAAGAAATATTCTCCCAGCCAACGATACTTTGCAAAGTATGATTATAACTCAATGGAAAATCTTAAGCCAAAGATTATAATAAGAATACCAAAAAAACGTACTTATATCGACTGGTGGTCACGTAGTGTTTAAAATTTGACCGGTTTAGCTTACTGCTCTTCTTTTCCATATAAACTTTAACTATGCTCAACACAATATTCTTCAAAAGGGGTCCAAATTTTAACAGCGTACCTACTAGCATTTTCCCGCGACTTCGTCCGCGTGAATTTCTTATTAAAACATCCATTCCACCCCATCACAGTTTTGAAAAAAAAACTGCCTACTGTCACTAACATATATTAACTATTCTATTGGTATGAGAATCTTTTTATAATATTGTAGATTGAAATAAGGTTTCGTTCGCGTGAATGAAACCTTACATATTCTATGTATTCGGCAATAGTGTAGTTGTAGTAACTTTCTATTAGAATAATAACTATTGAAATCGGATGAAAGAATTTTTGTGGCGACATCTATCTCGCCACATACGAACTAATGACCGATATCCTACATCGCGGTATCAGAGTTCTCTGCGCAATTTGAAGGTATAGAAGTTCCCGAAATCAACCGTCGGGCAGTAGTAAGCCCATCAGACACAACACCCATCTGGTCGGAGGATCCTCCCTTTTTTATGGAGGATGAAGAACTTTACACCCTGTTCCTCACACCCCAAAAAAAGGTTTGGAGATCTCTTTATACATACAACCTTATAAAAAATATACCTTCTTTTATTATTATTATACAAAGGATTTATTTTTAAATTAAACCAAAAGCCTGTCACCCAACGGCTGTCAAATCTCTTCTAAATAATAATCAGTGTTTATGACATTGATACTTACAATTTTATTATAAGTTAAAAGGTGTAGATAGGTTCTAAGCGCTCAGCAAGCGATACTTTAAAATGTGGCTAACTAGCCATACTTGACCTCAGTGTCACGTCGCGCCGTCAACGACGCGTGCATGAGTTAGTGTGCCGTTTTTGAAGATTTAATGTTGTTTAGGTCCTATCTGCACCTTTTTACTTATAATATAAATGGATACATACTATTTATTTATTTAATACTTCAAGTACACTAATGTACAGAGGCGGACTTCATGCCATGGGCATTTTCTACCAGTCAACTTTGCCTTCCTTGTCTATACATTTATAAATATCTGAAATTCGAATGCTTCGAAGTTCGAATGCTCATGGTACCTACTTAATATACGACAGTAAGTTGTTTGTACCCAATTACTTTAAGAAAACAATATAATCAAAGGCAGTTCATAAAAATTAATTCAAGTAAAACTTAATATTGAATTGAAGAAAAACAAAAGAACAATCTAATTTATTTTTCTCATAAACCTCATCCAAAATGGAAAATAACAATTAATATAGTTGAACTTCTAATAAAAATGAATAGCAATAAATTAATTTATCCAGGAATTTTCCCTGGAAAATATTCCGTTACTAACACAACAGAAAATTGTTACTCGGTATCAAAATAAAACGATATTATTATATATAATAGGTAGGTATGATAGGGAGTAATATTATAATAAGCTGGTTGAGTAAACCGACTTCATTTCAGCGTAATTGATTAGGTTATTAATAACTTAAATCATTGACGTATTCGAAGAAATTACCTTGAACAACGCTTATGTATGAGACAGAGTTGGATTAGGAATACAAATTTTTATTGAATTTGTGTTCCTTATTCCATATCCGATAGTCCGAGTTTATCAGTTTATAATTTTTTTATTTAATGTCTAGACATTAAATAAAAAAATTACCTATTCATGTAATCCAGTTCTGATGTAGGTAAGCGGGCACGCCCGTTTTAATTGGAGGCTTCTATACAGGGTGTAACGGAAAGGGTATATACATCCGAAGGGCACGGATTCTCTTGGTGATAAGAAACGACATGGCAACGTTTTTATACATATACATACATAATTGTAAAGTTGAGCCCGCCCGCGCCGTCGCGCCTTCGTCGGTTAGGCAGAGCCCGATAGGTCTGTACTAGGCGCGCAGAACCCGAGATAGATATACTTGAACCTTGCCGGACAGGATTCTGACCCCCATAGTGCGGTGACACGTTTGTTTTGATTTTGCATTTAATAAACTGTCGATATTAAATAATATCGTGAAGTTTCAAAGTTATTAGTTGGGAGCTGAAATTTTGAGGAAAGACTCGTTATTAAATACTCTATTCACCCTGTTTGTATGTATATACCCTTTCCGTTACACCCTGTATAATCAGTTAGTTATGATTTTTTTCGCTTGAGTTTAGTTTTCAACGTCGGTACCTACAATTCATATTACTACTATCGTGTATATCGGTGTGTGCTAGCTAACATGTAGCAAATTATTTAATTTAAATGATTATGTTTATTAATTAACAATGCTGTTTAAACTGTTCTTCTAACATATCAGACAGACGTGTGGCTGGGGAGTTTGTTCCGCCACTTCTTCTTCACAGCTAAAACACTAGGAAGTGGCGAAGGGCGGCCGTTTTGGGGGACTGTCTTATGTAACTTATGACGTTTAAAAAGTGCTGATCCTTAGCTTACTTTGAATAAATAATGAAAACAACTAGGTTCGTTTTTTTTTTAATGACTTTTGATTAAGGAAGTTGTATGAGAAGCGAAATTAAACCCATACTTATATCGTGAATAGATTTTCGTAAATTACACCCAGACACAGAACAAAAATCGTGCTCATCACACAAACATATTTTTTCTTGGTTGAAAAAAAAACATCAATATCTGTTGAGAGCTAAGCCCCGGGTGTGTTACTGGTGGTATTGACTGATAATAAAACTCCGAAAAGACTGTTTAATTTCCGACATATTATTTATGTACAGACGCCAGCACATAAAGCTACCCCAAACAGTAAAATTTTCTGTATTAAACATGAACGTTAATGTGTTTAGAATAAAGTTGAAAATCTATCAAAGAAATTTGACACATTGGGGTTGTTTGGTTGATGTGCTGCTGTCTGTACTTGTCATAAAGTTTAAAAACTCTCTAAGAAATTTGGCACATTGGGGTAGCATGATGTGCTGGCCTCTACACATAGGTAACAAGATCACCGTGTGCGCACGCTAAAGGGTCGGCGAGCGACTGAGGTAGAGGCCACCGCGACCCCACCACGTCGATCATGGTGGCGATGGTGGCCCGATGTGACATCAGGAATGTTCTGGAAGTCTTTCAAGGCTGTTCAGGAAGTCTTTCAAGGCCTCATTGCCTCAACTATAATAATTATTAGTAATGTTATGACATGAACCATTTCGTGCCAATACTTATATATAATAACGCTTAGGTCGAATGTTGATATTGCGAACAGACTGTTGGAATAGAGCTACAGACGTTCAAGTGTTTGGTTAGAATATTACTTTAACGTATTTGGCTGTCTGCCTCGTTGGTTTAGTCGTCCAGGCACTACTGAGCACGAGGTCCTGGTTTTGATTCCCGGGTCAGGAAAATACTCTTTGTTCACAACTGCAATAGGTTCGTCCCTTAGTAAATGGAACTCAAACCTGGCATACTATAGTTACAACTCCGATATGAACAATAGGAGCACGTCGCCATTTTACCTATGTATATGAGCTCAAAAATTCATATCCATGCTTATATTATAAATGAGAAAAAAAAGATGATTATTATTTTGTTTGTCTGTTTGTCGACATTTCACGACTAAGCAGCAGAACAAACTATAATGAAAATTGGCATGGAGATAGATCATATCCTGGAGACTGATAAAGGCTATCTTTTGTCTAAAAAAATAATATGGAGAAAATTCGTTTTTTTAAACAATTGTCAAATGCAGCGTCATCTTTGGTGATTTGACAGTCGGTGCCAAATGTCTTCCTGTCCGCGTCCACGTTTATCCATTTGACATTTGTCGAGTCTTTAACTAAAACTAAAAAGGTAACACAACATTGATTCTAAGACGAAGACGAGGTTTTCTGGCAGTTTGTACAAAATAAAATTTATAAAAAAAAACATTCTGCTATAACGATAGATACACCTCGCTATTCCCGTAAGAAATACAGGCGTGATGTAATGTTACTGATAATAACAAAGACGTCAATTGTTGATATTGCGTTCGTACTGTTGAAATAAAGCGACCGTCCAAGTATTTAGTGGGAATATTACTGTTACGTATTTGATCGAAGAAACTCAAGTAAGTTAGTAGACTGTTATATTCAAGACACGTTCGAAGCAGTCGGGTGGATGTTATTGTTATGGTAATGGTTACACGCTATGGGCTAAGTACCCATGATTTGTTAAGCTAGTTGCCGTTGCTGTGCCCATTTATTGGACTAGCATAAGTGTACGTTGTTCTGATGATTATTCCCAACGACCTTTTGACACCCCAGGGGGTTTTTATGGTGACGTAAAAGGTAACGACTGTCTTTCTTTTGTTTTCAGATCAGATATAAATACATCTAAGGTTCTATTTTTTAATGTCTAATGTTGTGATGGCCTAGAGGTTAAGATGCCTACCTCTCATGCACGCGGTTGTGGTTAAAATCCGGGCAAGTACCAATGTGACTTTTTCAATTCATATGTACTTTCCAAGTTTATCTTAGACATCATTGACATCGGTGAAGGAAAACATCGTGAGGAAACCTGGACCTATAGTTAATATAAGTTTGAAATTGCCAATCCGTCTTGAGCAAGCGTGGTGATCAATGCTCGAGCCTTCTCTGTATGAGAAGAGGCCTCTGCCCTGCAGTGGGACAGTAACAGGCTGGTATTTTTTTTCTATTCTATTTTTTAGACAATGACAATGTGTGCTGTATTTATGGGGATGATTTTAAAATTGGTTCTTCAAAACAAGAGTACAACATTTATGGTGACAGAAGCAGAGTCAGCATTTAACCACAAAAAAAGATAGTCGTGTAATCCAGTCACTGAGTTGTGAAGGTCAGATAGGTAGTTACTATGGCTACATCCAGTGAGACAAGAAGACTACTTTAAGATAGCTATTTCGCGTCTAACAAAATAATAGGCAAAAACGATAAAGCATTTCACTTTAATTAATAGAGTTGAAAGAATTATTGCAAAAAATAATACTATATAGTTATTAAAAATTCCGCACGTCCGATCTTAAAGAGGGTCATTGGATTCTATGAAGTTGCATTAAAAACGTGAACGAAGCAGTCCTCTCTTTTGGCAGCCATCTTAGCATATTTCCCTCCATTAACAAATCGTCTGCATAATATAGTTCCTGGAATGTGGCCAGAATAATGTTATGCAGGAGAAAAAAATAATTTCTCGTACTTGACACACTTTCTAAGGAGGTTTATGGTTTACTTTCAAAGGCCTAACGACACGGCAGTTCCATATTCAAATATCCATCTATGATTAGTTGATAATGTTTTGAATTGATTATGTCTAGTAGACTGGCAGCAAGGTTAAGGTCCTCCATGGTATTGGTGTAAGGCATTAAGAACACAATTGACACTGAAAGTGATGAAGCATTGTAAAGTTAAAACTGTGACATGTTATGATATTTATTTCTGTAAGTAGATCTTTCCAGATACTTTTGTACATGTCATTTTTTTTAAAACTAAATTGTAATCCATGGCATTTCCAAAGTGACTGATCCCTGAAAAGAAATGCCGAAAGAAACTCAGGGGTCATGGTCTCTTTTAAAGTCCAGACATAAGATTGTATTCGTTTATTATGCGAGTCTCACGATGCAGGGCAAAGTCTGGAAAAGCCTTTTGAAGAAAGAATCAATTCAGCTTTGAGTTGACCTGTCCCAACAGACGACATGCATGCTTCAGTCATCGTGTGAACAAGTACGTGGTAGGTGTTTTGGAAGAAAACTTTAACATACGGTACATAAAGTTTAATTTGCGTTGTACCTTCAAAATCTTCCTGTGACTGTTTTAAAATTACTAAAGAGCAAAATCAATAACAATATTGATGTTTTCCTGGGATTGGCTAGAGGTTAAACATAGCTATTTAACGTGGCAATGCCGTGGTAACACAGTTAAGGTATTTATTAAAAGAGAATGAAGGCATTCGCTACTTAAAAACAAGATTGGCTCTTAGCAAATGCTTACTCGGTTCAATTTGCATAATAATATTATTATTTGTTAGACCATCAATAGCTAGGGAATTGAAAGCATCGTTGACAGTCAGTAAAAGTGACCTCTAATGTTAAGCATTAACTTCACTTAACTTTTCTAGGGGTGAGTTTTACTGAATCGACCGTACGATATTTGAACACTAAGAGTAGATATGTCAATAAATGTGGGTTGCCCAAGTATTATTTAGTTTTGTGACTAGTCAGACCTTGTTCGTTTAGTCGACATAAAATAATTGTAAAGAGTTTAAATATGTTTTGGTTCTTTCAATGTCAAAGGCCTTGAGGCCACGAGTTACGTATAATTTATGTCAATTAGACCTTAAAAGGAACGTCAAATTTACAAGTAAAATAAAAAAAGTAAATGGTACTCTTTGGTGCCCCTTCCAAAAGATAATTAGGAATATACGGAGTGCAAAAAATAAATGGTCCACTTTTTTTTCTTGAGATAGATTATTTGTTTATAAATCTCACAATAACATTCCTTTAATTAAAAAAAAAAATAATGTATTTTACAGATTTGACTTAACAAGCATGGAATCGATTAGTTAGGTTCGTTTAGGATTATTTTTTTAGGCGTGGTAAATAGTCATAGACTAGTGCTCACTCTGACAAGTCAATCTGGGCAGTGCTGGACTCTTACTGGCTAAATTATATTTTATGACAGATTTTATGTAGATTACCTACATTCTACATAAAATCCGTCAAAGTATCATTATTATTCCCTCTATTGCACTAGTTCGGCCCTAAGTCTTGAACAAGTTGTTTAGAAATAAATAAACGTTCTTGTACTTTAAAGAATATTTTAGGATATAATTGAGATGAGACATAAAAAATATAATATACTTGTTGAAAGGGACCAGCTCTAGAAGATGTTATGTTGTGTACAAAATATTACATTTCGTGGAAATCGTGTATGACAGACACACGTAAGAGTATAGGTGCCTACTAGATTCTTGCAATAAGACAGTTGATGCTGACAAAATAATAATAAAAGGCTCTTTCAAATCCGTACCTGATTCAATAAGCAACAGCAGGAAATTAATACCGGTGAACGGAAGCGCGCATTAGATTCTATATTCTTCGCCAAATGTGTGTTTGATAATTAACGAAGACGCTGTTTGTATGAGCGTATTAATATAGCACCACGTGGGTGTAACCGTGAATAGATATCCTGTCCTAGAATAAAATGTCGTTCATAAATACCCTTCTTATAATTATAATAGTAATTTATATTTTAGGTAAACATTTTTTCAAAGCTTAATAGAAATGTAGGTTGCATATTACTATAACCCTTCCTACTAAGCCAAATATTCTTATGTCTGGAGTAAGTTCACGTCAATACTGCAATGGGTGGTTATTGAGCTTACGACCTCTCGATCGACAGACCGACGCCTTAACCATTGGGCTTTTGCCGCTTTACTTTATAAATAATCTGATTCAAAAAAGTAAAATAGCTTAACCATCGTTCGAGTCAATGCACAAACAGCTTTTATGTTAAACATTACAACAAAATACAATACTTTGTTATAATTATTATATGTCAATCTAAATAAAATAACTTAAGAAACTCTTTTTAAATTTAAGTGTAAAATTTTATAATATTTCATTTGCGGATTAGTAAAAAACCGTTGGATTCGATTTCACTATTAAAAAAATATTCTAATATTAATTCTCCTGTCGCCGTGCTTGTTACTAAACTCCTCTGTGTCTGCTGTGTCTGCTGTGTCTACTGTATCTACTGTGTCTACTGTGTCTACTGTGTCTACTGTGTCTACTGTGTCTACTGTGTCTACTGTGTCTACTGTGTCTACTGTGTTTGCTGGTCGTTAACTATTTATTTTAAAGGCAAAACGAAGTTTGTTGGGGCAGCTAGTATTTATATATGAAATATGGATAGAAAATTCTAGGTTTTATCAAACTACGATAACAAAATCAGATAGAAAACAACAACCATCCAATATTGAAATTCAGTTACCTGGTTATTAACAATAACAGCGAACAAAACCACGCCGCCTGAATACACAATTTACACGCGAGACAAAACTCCAAGATATCGAACAAAGATTACTCAGTCGTTTAACTTTAACCAGTTGTTGCTAATTTTAAATACCCCAAGAAGGCAACTTTGAATAACACGTGAAAGCTTTGTTTAAAACTTTATTGGTTAGTGAAGTCTGAAAAGTTTTGCTTTAAATTAGTATCGTGTTTTGTGTTGTTATTAATTTTTAATAATACATTGTGTATGATATTGTTATATTTGTGTGCCAACATTGTGTATGTGTGTGGGCTACGTCCCTGCCGTGTTAGGAATTACCTGGCAAATAAACAGTGCGCTATTAGCCGTCAGTGGTTTCACTTGTCTCCTTACGCACCTACATAACAGATATGAATGAGTAAAAAGTCAAATACTTAAACAGACAGGACCCCGCTTAAAATAACGCATCCAAATCGGTAACGTTCCCACTCAACCGTTTATTAAATGAGAGCTGTTCGTGTTTTATTCATTTGAACGATTTAGACAGCTGCCAAAACGGTTCCAGTCCAATTCCCTGCAACATTTGTGTGCTTTATATTTGTTTAGTGGGGCCAATATCAGTGGCCTCAGAACAAAAGTATGGACAAACATGTGCTGCGGTCCGTATGGATTTGTGATTTGTTTTGTTTGAACAGAAGGGTTTTGGCCTTCGGTCCCAGCGATTTGAGTATTTAGGTCATTGGGATTTGACTTGCTATGTGGTGTTGTGTTAGTATAATGGCAATTTTAATCTGAAGTCCAATAAAAACGTTAAAAATTTATTTATTTATTTATTTATTAAATAAGTCATACACCACCCTTACAGGCTTACACCCAATGCGATGATGTCGTCATTAATCATACGTTACAATGTGTCCATAAATAAAATAATAATCAATAATACAATTAACAATTTCAATACATTACAATAATTAAAAATCCTCTTTTACAACATACAAATAATAACAAAAATAAAATAAAAAGCTCTGCTATTTATACACTAGTAACATTCTACTAATCTAAATTCAATAACTCTCTACATTCTAATAACAGTCTACAATTAAAATCCATTATAATAAGTAAAATAATAGTTAAAAAAGTCAGCTAGAACTGACTATGTCAGTAGTAACCTTCACGAATTCCGCCAATGAACAACTAAATACATCGATCTTTTGGCCAACAATGTTGATTGTTTTTATAGCTCTAGCAATGGGAGCATATTTGCCTACGTTGGTGCGGGCCGCGGGGACCTCAAGTAGCCTCTGTCTTGCACTGAGTCTGAGTCTACTGTTTGGGACAAGCAGCCTCAACGAAGCCAGTACAGCAGGATTATTTAGTGTACCCCGGAAAACCTCCAACACATATTTGGCCAGTGCCACCTCACGCCTAACTTCTAACTTATAGTATCCAACCATACCTATCACAAATAGGGTTGGATACATAAGTGGATAGTAGGGGTACACTCCGTACATTTTGAGGTACAAATATCGTGTAAATTTATTTTGCATTTTCTCCACCATGAGGCTATATTTAGCTTCATGTGGGTTCCAGATGATAGCACTCGTCTCTAGTTGGCTCCTAACCAGTGCATTGTATAACGCTTTAATTGCCGATATATTGTTAAAGTCCCTTGTCTCTCTCATTATAAAGCCCAAGTTTCTGTATGCTTTAGTACAAGCCTTGAAAACGTGTTCTCGAAATGTCAAGTCGCTGGCAACTAGTACTCCCAAGTCTCGCACTGATGTAACCCGAGGGATGATGGTCCCCTCCATGTTGTACTGATGGTGCAAGGGCCGCACCGCACGTGTGCAAGACATGATATTGCACTTAGAGACATTGAAGAGTAGCTTATTTTCTCTACTCCATTTCACCACTAGATCAATGTCTCCTTGTAACCGCTCACAATCTCCCTCATTGTTGATTTGCAGAAAAAGTTTTAAGTCTTGTCGTATTCTTAATGCAGCGACAATCAGTGTAATTTTTGATAGATTAAGACTGTGAATGCGAACATATTTAAAAACGGGAATGAAATGACTTGACAGACTTCTTAATAACTGCATTCGATTCGTCTTCAATCTACGCAAGTATGATCACGTTTCCACGCATCGATCAATTTTAAAATGGCTACCTATTCGTCAGCGCAGAGCCTTAAGGGCCTTGACAACCCTATTTTCTATACTTCATAAACCCACGTCTCCATCATATCTGACTTCTCATTTTCAATATTTGTGTTCTGCACACGATAAGAATCTTCGTTCCACAAATAATCGTCTTCTACGATGTCCTTCTCACCGTTCTGGTTTCATTCACTCTTCTTTTTTCGTCCAGGCGGTTTTCCTTTGGAATGAGCTTCCTCTGAACATCAGGATGGCAACCAGTTTGTTCACGTTTAAAGTAAAGGCACGCGATCACATTCACAAGGTGTTGGCAAACTTATCCCAAAGTTGAGTAAGCAGATTAGTTTCTCCATTAATGTATCTTTTATTTTATTTTATTTTTTTCTTTTCTCGTGTCCTAGGTATTTCTGGATTTTATTTAATATGTATGTATATATGTATTTATCATAGATAATAATTTACTTTTCTTTCAAGTTTTTGTTACCTTCTTGCGCCTACCATGTTCTGTCTCTGCACCACCTTAAGGTAGACTGGTAGAAAATGCCTAAGGCATTAAGTCCGCCTTTGTACAGTTTATTTTACTAGTGCATAAAGTTTTAATAAATAAATAAATAAATAAATGACAATGGAATGTCTGTTATTCATTTTGTCAAACTTCATGAACAGTATGGGAATGATAGTTGTTGTGTCCACGTGTCGTGGGAGTTTTAGCGTTCGGCCGCTAACGGAGCTACCACAGATAGGTAGCTGCGGGGAGCAAGAGGGGTAAAAACCTACGGTATAAGAAGGTATCTGACCATCTCAGTTAAACAGTAGGGCTATGGTGAAAGTTTGAGAAGGGTATAAGTTCGTTTCGGCGGAGACGCAACGAAAAAAAAAAAAAGGAACTGTGTCGTTTACTAACCAATAAAGTTTCTTCTCGGCTGCGAGTAGTGTAAACATTAAAATACTATGAGTAGTTTACAACTTACTTATCAACTCATTTCCACTCTAATAGAGTCCCTTAACACAGACATTCAAATATAGTTTAGCTTAAGAACAGCACTTTTGATTGTTAATCTAACAACTGACGCTAACTTTGAGTTTGAGTTTGAGTTTGAGTTTAATAATTTTTCATAAAAGTTACATAATGTTTCTCCTTAAACATTAATATAAAAAAATATGTAAAGAAACCCCTGACATCAAAAAAGGTATAAAAGTGAAATCCTTAACAACAAAATATTTCTTTTATCAATTTCTTTGACATTATGATCCTACGGAAGTAAAATATTTAGAAACGTATGAAATATTTTAATTAAATGTTATCGCGTCGGTGGACCGCTCTTATTATTAACCTAACGTGTTATTAAGTAAATACGTTATATTCGAAGTTTTTTTGAAGTCCTCAATCCATTTGGTACTTTTGATAGTTTTTAAGTGATGCTTTCTTTATTATTTTCGATATAATTTTATTAGGTGGTAGTTTGTTTAGATAAGAGAAGACTCATTTTTATAACCTGCAAATGAGCACATAGAGTAAACGATATAATTAAAACATATTTGCTGTGTTTCGTACCCTTACGAAGTTACGATAAACATATAAAGAATTAGACAATTCAGCTTACATAGCCTAAACTAATACTAAATAACCCATTCAACCCCACCTAAACCAAAACAAAGTACAGGCCGAAAACATTCACAATTTCCACACTAGGGTAGTTTGCATGTTCATTGACAATGCCAGGCCAATTACGAATTGGCCTGGCCTCGGACCCGATCGAGGCTGAAAACCGGAGAGACGCAATTCGGCCCATGACTACAGGCACCTGCAACCAATCTCGTTAGGGTTGGCTCTTGATTAAAATTTAATAGTTTTTAATTGAACTGTTGAGTTTTAACATGTTTTAAAATGGTTTATGTAATCTTTTGTGTGTTTGCACGTTACAATACTGACTTATTTCATGTCTTTTTTTTCGTGTGGTTGGTTAGTAATCTGGTGAAGTTGTTATGCGCCTTTGATTTGGCTTCATAGAGGAATATTTCATAGGCATATTTCTTTACGATGTTTCAAAGGTTTTATTCGTTTTTACTTATACTTTAACACGTTGGTATGGTATGAACATGCTGGCAAGAAAACTTTTCACTATTATTTTAATTAAATCCAGCTATGGAATCGACACACACATTGGTGTATTTTTAACTTCACGTACACCGCGTAAATTTATTTGACATATATGTCATTCAAAACATCCTAACGCATACAGAGTATTTTTATTTCCAGAATGCAACACAATTTTTAACAAGCCGAAGCAAGCAAAAAGGAATTAAAAAAATCTAGGAGAATAATTATTTGCTTTGGTTGATTTCTCAGGCCCCGAGTGAAAGCCGGCCTTAGCGAACAATAAGTATGTTGATCGTGTCTAGAATTTCGGTAAATGACGAAATAAGGCAAAACTATCATACAAAACCTTTAACTTTTTACAATTTTAAAGTTCCTCGATATTATCACAGTCTAAAAACCTACAGTCGTCCGACGAAGCCGTCTAGACAGGCCAATCATGCGGGATGTGATGGGCGAGACGCGGGAAAGCCGCTCCGAACTGCAAACAAAACGATGTTCGTAGTTCGGGAGGTATTATTCAGGGCTAACGCGTGTAGACGTTGTCGGCATTTTTCCAGAGATCAAAGGAGTCGTCCTACTGTATTAATATTTATACTGTGATATTATTAAATAATTCTACGGATAGTCTTTTAATGACCGATCTATTCAATCTACCTATAACTTAGGATATAAATAAAGAAAAACAAGTACCTTAGATATGTCAAAAAAAAAAAACCAACGCTAAAACAATCTGACTCGATCCGTTGAAGCTTATATGAGATAAAAGCAAGCCGTCTTTGAAACCCCTTAGAAACTTCGTAAGCCCAAAAGCTATGTTACATTGACCCCTAAATTTCACCAAACACATTCAATATTCGACCTTATTGTGCCCGTTAGAAGAGCGATGAAAATATAGAAGATGTGTCACGTGATGTTAGTTGGTGGTCTTTGATACACAAAGTTGAAATCTTTCGGTCAGTGTGCTAAGTACCATCAATGTGAAAAGATAAAGAATGTACGGATTTTTTTTCTTTTGTGAATAGTGAAGGCCGCATGTTTTTGCACAAGATATAGTATCCTTTGTCAAAGAAACGTCTTCATTGAAGTGGGAAATTGATTTTCTGACTTTTAACTCTTTTCAGCCGACTTACAAAAAAGGTGGAGGTTCACAATTCGACTGTAATTTTTTTTGCTATTTAAAAATTCTTTTTTTGTTTCCTCTCCGTGTGGTATAATTTTTCGCGTGGTTTCATCGGCTTAGAAGGTTGTAATATCAAAATAAAGGGCAAACTCATCATCTACATGAACAAAAAACTAAATATTGCAAAATAAAACTTTTTTACAAAAAAAATACAACCGACTTCAAAAAATACTTAACAGGTGTAAAATAACCCTAGTTTCGAAAATCGGTGGCCAATAATGAAGAAAACGACACCACTCTCTCAGTGTGTTTTTGTGAAGTTATATTTTTTGGAAACACCTGGGGGATATTTTGCACCCTATTTCTCATACCCTTAAAGCTGGCTTACTTTCCAACTATACATTCTAAGCAATAAATCAATTGACGTTTGCTACATAAATAATACCCCCGAATCCCATTTTATCGCTTCACCAATCTTCAATTAAACCAGCAATACTCCGAAGGTTTACAGCCCCTAACTTTACGCAGGGTTATAAATTACGTAGTCTCAAACGGTATTTCATTGAAGTAGACGCCTAAGGAACGTGATCGAACTCCTAAACGATACTAAAACACGGTTAAGTGCCTACATATTGTTCTGGTCATCAATAGTTTTGTAAACCACCTGATTGTCTTAGATTCCCGTCCGATTATAATTTGGGTGTCTTCAAGGCAAGAGTGAATAGGCTCCTAATAAACTAGTGCGCCTCACCATCAATGACTGCATCACTGCTTACCATCAGGTGGGATTGCAGTCAAGTACTAGTTTATAATATTTAAAAAAAAAAAAAAAAAAAAGATTGGCAAGCAGTTTTATCAATGGGTATCATGTTATTCAGTTACTAGGACTTATAGAATACTAGCAGACGTCACGCGGTTTCTCCCGCGTAGTTCCCGTTCCCGTGGGAATACAGGGATAAAAAGTAGCCTATGTCACTCGGGGATAGTGTAGCTTCCCAACGGTGAAACAATTTTTCAAATCAGTCCATTAGTTTCGAAGCCTGTTCGATGCAAACAAACAAACAATCAAAGTTTTCCTCTTTATAATATTAGTATAACAGTGGTGGTGGTGGTAGTGGTGGTAGTGGTGGTGGTGGTGGTAGTGGTGGTAGTGGTGGTGTAGTTGGCAGTCGGTTCATGTAAAATAGGTGTTTAGCTGCATAGTTGAACGCACGTAATTTAAAAAAGGCGTTTGTTGTAAACAGAGCACCATAGGTATACCTGTACGAAAGTTATCTATTATATGATAAATTTAATAGAAACAATAGGTACGTACTGTCAATTACGGTATGGATAGCGGAAACTTAGAAAATAGTACAGTTGACACCCTTTAGGAAAGGCCCTTTAAAAATGCATAATAAAGAAATAATATTAAACATTTATATTGTCTCATCGACGCGCCGGCGCGCGGCGCTTGCGCAAAGTAAATATTTACTGAGTAATCTCGCATTGGCGAGAGTTGAGATAATATTGTTTCAAGCCACTATATTCAAGAGGGGACCTCTTATGTAGGCTTTTAAACTGTGTGTTAGTCAAAGCTGTTTAATAACTATGTGCTGGTTTAATGGGGAGGCAGTGTGCACTCTCGTTTAGTACGTGATTAAGCCTTTGTTGATTTTGAATACCTTTATTGTTTTATATTATTAGAGGAGCGTTTAAACAGAAGGGGTGTCCTTTATGCAAAATATTTTCTCTTACATTTTTCCTTTTTTGAATCTTTTTGGAAATTGGTCTTCTCACAATTCAAGCAAATCGTTTCAAGCAAATAAGTAATATTGTTTCTTTCTTTAAATGTGTGTAATTTAAAGAAAACTGAGCTTTTAAAAGTTTTGTCGGAAACGAAAACTAATATAAGTAGCCAAGTATCATAAATATT
This sequence comes from Euplexia lucipara, assembly GCA_921972225.1. Lineage (NCBI taxonomy): Eukaryota > Metazoa > Arthropoda > Insecta > Lepidoptera > Noctuidae > Euplexia > Euplexia lucipara. The sequence goes on along the minus strand of OV179144.1, from coordinate 7,061,449 downwards.
GACTACAGACAAAGACATTCAATACCTATAGACCGGACATCACTGTGATGTATGTGTGTCTAAGTGGGAGTGCGTATGCGCCGATGCGGGCGGTCATGTCAAGGACGGACAGTCCCTAACAAACCACGGTACTAGCCACACGCTTGTTTTACTTAAACACCTCAATCACGAACAAAATTTTCGTCCGAAAAAGTGTGTCCTGCTGAATACAAGTCTATGAGTTTTTTGTAGTACGCTCCGCTGCCGCTCCAATATTCATATATTATTCTAGATGGCGTTACTGAGACATGAGATCAAAGTTGTTCTATGACATTTCCTTGACATGCCCGCTCTATAGTATTTTAAATCTCTTTGACTACAGATAGTTAAGACGTGGGCCATGAAGGTTGGTCCTTTAAATTCAATTTACTTTTTAACATTCGTTACAAAATATATATTATTAAAATTGATATGTGACCTCAAATTGTCAATTTTTGTAATTGCCCCTCTAGATTACCTTTAAGTCTGTTATAGTTTGTGGTAAGTACTATTTTCAAATTGTTTATTTGTGACGACTTTCTTCGGCTATCACAGTAACCTGCAGTATGATTTTAAAACTTTTAAAAAGGCAGGGCTCTTTATTGTGAAATATTTTACGGTTACGAGGGTAATTTCGAGGCATAAGGATGATTTAAAGATTCGCCTTGTAGCTCCACTGCAGCTTTTGGTTGTTTATGACTGGCACGGATGATGGAAATTGTTAAGCTTTACCGCAATGCACTAAGACGCACTGGTGCAGAACAAGATAGAAGTCTATATGTACACAAAGTGGCATACGTGGGGCCGAAGGTGCCTGCACAACTTCTGTCAAAATCCGCCATCCAAGCCGTATATAACGTCACGTGGTACTACGAGTATACGTTTGGTTTATAAAGTTATAATGCAGTTAGCAGAGCACATAATTGTTCTTCAGACGATCGTGGTGCCGAAAGTGGGTTGAGTGCACAATGAATTTACCTTACTTTTTCTTTCCAGCAAAAACACTAGGACGTGTAAAAGTGTTTTGAGGGACTGACTTTCAATATAAGTTTAAAATTTTGATTTGATTTAAATTTCTGCCAACGAGCGCTTTTTAAGATGTCAGTTTATTTACTTTACATGATTTATGAAACGACGATTATAGTGCGGACTATGAAACTGTATGGAAAGTGTTGTCAATGCAGTAAGGAAGAATAAATTAGTTAACATTATATATCTAAATCTATGTCAACACATTATGATACCTACATGTATTACAAAAACATATTTTAACAAACCTTTAGGAAGAGTTGTTAGAAACAAATACCACACCAAGTCAAGTGCAGTAGTTTATTTGCTGTTTTTTTGATTAAACATTTATTATAATATTAATATCCTGGATGTACTTGTATTTACATAAAGAGATCTCTAAACAGCAGGCCAAGCCAAGTCATTAATTCTATTTCTATTATATAAAGAAAATGGAGTATATGGAATCAGCTGTTTGTCAACTGTCAAGTGTATTTCATTATCAACCTTAATATTACAATTTTATTCTACTCGTTAACACTTGACAGTTGACAAACAGCTGTTTCCATATACGCCCTTTTCTTTCGATTGTCGCCTTAACGATTACGTTAATAATGTTTCCGTTTCTTGTGTTTTTAAGAATATTTGCATTCCCACTTAGTGACACTACGTCAAAAACATCTAACTTTTAACATTTTTGTCTAATTTTTGACATTGATAGTCGATAGATGGGATTGCAACTAGATTTGAAACATTATAATTACGTGAAATTGGCCTTCTAGTAACAAGATTTCCTTAAAGAAAACATACAATCGCCAACATAATATTAAGTTGGCAGCTACGTAAGTTAACCTAAAAAGATGGCTGACGATCTAAAACTGACACTCGATCTGATCTTCGTCTTACCGCTAACACGATAGCTGTCAACAGAGAGCTATCGACGAAAACTTTTATCGTATAAAGCGAAAAAAGATGCTGAAATAAAAACTAAATCCCGAAGATTTATCCGCAATTTTCTGCCAGACCATCATGATATAGACGTTACAAAAGGGGTGTAGAGACACCCCCGGATCGAATATTTTTACGTAGTGTCAGGAGTTCCCGTCAAGCGTGATCGATGACGTCAACTATATCCGTTCTTAGACCTAATGTAGGTAGAAGCTCTCTCAGTATGTTTTCATGTTGACGTGAAAGTAAGTGATGCTGACATAATACCTACCTGGGGTGACGATGACGACAAGGGAAAATATTTTTTTCGAATAATGTTTGTAGCTACTATTTTATCGATGTTAAAACCCCCAGCCCCTCACTAAGAATTCCATTTCCAATGGAATTTCTAGTGAGGGGCTACGTTTTATTTTGGATTAATTATAATATTTGTATGGGTATGGTTCTTGGGTTACCCAGTTACTGGCACGTAAAGGCAATATAATATGTAGTGGCTATTCATTTAAAAAATTGTATTTGGCTGCATCATATTAAACTAGAAGTTTGCCGCAACATAATAAGGAAAAAAAGGCAGAAAAGGCTTTTAATAAGGGGCAACGTTTTATTTTGGATTAATTTTAATATTTGTATGGGTAGGTTTCTGGGGTTACCCAGTTACTGGCTCGTAAAGACAATATAATATGTAGTGGCTTCATTTAAAAATTGTATTTGGCTGCATCATGTTAAACTAGAAGTTTACCGCAACATAATAAAGAAAAAAAGGCAGAAAAGGCAGATGCTGACAATTTTGTACAAATATGTGATCTGAAAATTGCGGGAAAAAGATCTTTACTTTTTAACCATCCGTATATGTATACTCACATTCCGCTTGATTTATGTTTAAATTACCTTTTTATAAAGGAAAAGCTTATTACGATTAATCAGACACAAATTAAAACACTAAACAACACTACCCAACCCGGCAATGGTGGACCTAGACTTTATTATTGTTCTCATGGAAATTCCTACTATTTAAATTCACAACAGCAGCCGCGCTTCTGTATAATTTCTATGAAAGAGAACATCACAAAGATAAGATAATAGGTACATTTAATTAAAAGCCACTACATTAAAATACAAAGACGTCAGTTAACTTCGAAAATCAAGTTATGAATGGTCGAGAAACACAGTTATACAGAGAGAGAGGGAGGTAGTGTACAAAGGAAATGTCACTCGCGAGAGGTCTTTGTAGCCACTTTATAGGGTTACGAATTTTAAGCGGGTAATACCGGAACAGCGTTTTAAGAACAATTGTTAGTTACAAAGTTGGTCGGAAACGGTTCAAAAGAAATTGTGAGTCAGTTTGGGGAATACATAATTATTATTATTTTTACTAATATTTTTTTGGGAATTTTATGGATCTTGTTGGAGTTTAAGTTATTAAGAAGGTATAAGAAACAGGGTGTATAGTTGCAGAATTGAAAAGGGAGGATTCTCAAAACAGACGGGTATTATTTAATCTAGCAGGATTCTGAGTTCTGCCATTTTGTGACGGTATAGATATATGTCTACGCAGTATTTTGTTTATTAAGTTCTTTTACCTTATTAGACAGATTTGTAGCAGATGAGCTGTTTCTTCCTAGGAAAAGGAAGGCTGAAGTCTTGGTAGACTATAAATCATGCATCTGAACATGAGCGACAATTCCACAAATGATTCCACAAATGACACCTCAAAAATATTTGTTATTCACGGCCTGAACGAATATTATAAAGAATCGGAAAAGGATCTCGAAGATCGGGTAATATTTGCACTTCAAGATACATTGAATGTCGACCTCACTGGCTATATAGAAGATATAAATCGGATAGGACGAAATGGACAAAGACGGCCATTACGGGTGGAACTAATTAGTAAAAAGATGACTAAATATATTCTAGAAAATGCGGGATACTTAAAAAGCTTAGGCTTATGTGTTTCTGGATTTCTTGATAAAGAATCATTACAGAGAAGAAGACAACAGAGAGAAAGACAGTCAATAATACCACGAAACGAACGAATAACTTCAACACAGAATTATGATCATCCAAACCTAACGAGACACACCCTAGTATCACCCACTATTAGCCAAACCAGACCTGATCCCTTTCGTCTTTAAGATACTGATCCAAAACGTACAAAGTATAAATAATAAAATACACATACTAGAGGATTTTATAGAAGACAAAGACTACCAATCAATATGTCTGACAGAGACATGGATACGTGAAAACCAAAAGGATAGCATCCAAATAAACGGGTACACATTAGCTTCTGCCTACCTCCGACGTGACCATCGAGGAGGAGGAGTAGCTATCCTCTTACGTAACGGAATAGAATACGTGCACCTAGAAGACTGTACTAACTTATCAATTGAATGTGTAATTGAGTGTAGTGCTGTAGAAGTCATATCACAAAACACAATTATTATTAATATTTACAGACCGGATCGAGACATTGAAAAATTTTTTACTGTTATTAAAGAAATATTTAAAAAAGTACAACCCAAAATTCATAAAAAGCATATTATATTTACTGGCGACTTTAATATTGACAAATCATCTAAAAACAAAGATTACCAACGGCTACAAAACATGATGTTAGAACACAACCTTCACCAAATCGTCAACGAACCAACCAGACAGACACTAACTGCGTCATCATGCATAGACTTAATATTTACCAATCAAAAACAATATAAATTAACTATTGACGATACTGGTATTTCTGACCACAAAAGCCTTAACTATTCGCAACAATCACCAGAACTAAAACAATATATTCCTACTTACTTCGTGACGAAAAGACTACTTAATGAAAAATCAATATCACAATTTAAACTTAAACTCAGCCTAACGGATTGGAATGAAATACTATTCAAAAATAAAAACGTTAACGAAATCTACACAGAATTTCATAATAAGATGCATGAGTTACTAAATAAAACTATACCTAAAAAACGCGTAAAAATAAAAAATAATAAAAGGAAACCTTATTTAACTGTAGGTTTAAAAAAATCATGTGAACATAAAAGATTGCTAAAAATTTTTGTAGAAAAGACTAATAGTAAACTTTTAAAAACGCACTATAAAACATATGAAAAAGTCTTGAAGAAGTGTGTAAAGCGGTCAAAAAAATGCAATTATATTAAGGATATGAAGCGGTCACAAAATAAATCTAAAACCATGTGGAACATTATTAAAAATTACCATAAACCAGATTCCAAGTGCCATACTAAAAATATTACCCTGTGTTATAATGACAGTAAAACCACAAGTACACCAACAATGGTGGCTAATATCTTTAACGACTTCTTTGCATCGGTCGGCGAACCGCTACCCAACAATACGACGAATACATGCCCAGTTCTAACCCCATCAATTAATTCCCTGTTTGTCCAACCTGCCACGGAGCGTGAAATCTATAATATTATACGCAAAATGAAAAACAAGCGCAGTGCCGGAGGTGATGAAATACCGTCTTTCCTAATTAAAGAATGTATTAATGAATTGACACCACCTATAACAAAACTAATTAATAAATCCCTTGACGAAGGGATCTTCCCGGATAAATTAAAAGAAGCTAAACTACGACCAATATTTAAAAAAGGCGGCAAGCCCCAAGATCCCTGTTCTTACCGACCAATAGCCCTTCTACCAGTTATATCAAAAATATTTGAAAAAATAATGTCCACTAGAATTAACAATTTTTTAGAAAAATTCAATCTCTTAAACATAAATCAGTTTGGCTTTAGGCAAGACAGATCGACCACACTCGCGGTATATAACTACGTTCAAGAAATATACAACTACATAAATGATAAACAATATGCCATAGGTTTGTTCCTAGACATGACTAAAGCATACGATAAGGTTTCCCATAACATTTTACTACAAAAATTATATGGCATAGGAATTAGGGGTACGGCCTATAAATGGCTAAAATCTTACCTAAAAGATAGAAAACAATACGTCGAAATAGAATACTACAACAAAGAAGCAAATGAAATACAAGTCATAAAATCACGAACAAAGACTATTAACCACTCCATTCCTCAAGGCAGTGTGTTGGGGTGTATATTATTTATTATATACATAAATGACCTACCTAAAACAATTGACTCGAAATGCGTTCTATTCGCGGACGACGTATCGCTAGTGTTCAGAACAACTGAGAACACCGAAACTTTGACCAACATTGAAAATACCTATAAAATAGTTAAATCGTGGCTAGAGAAACACAATCTACAAATAAATACTAAAAAAAGTAACCTACTGCAATTTAGAACATACCAACGAACACCGCTGTGCATAAATAACCTTAGTAATAAATTAAATATCCCAGAAAGGGACGATCTGACGCTTCTTGGCTTAACATTGGATAATAATCTAACTTGGAAAAAACATATCGAAAACCTAAAAACTAAATTATCGAAATTCATATACGCATTAAGCAAATTAAAAAGCAGCACAAACTATGAGACCGCGCTCTCAGCATACTATGCATATGCCTATGCATGGTTCAACTATGGAATAATATTGTGGGGCGAAAGTACAAACTTTAATGACATATTCATCATGCAAAAGAAGTGTATACGCATCCTTATCAACATTAAGCCATGGGAAAGTTGTAAACCGCATTTCATAAAAGATAAAATATTAACGCTACCCTCCCTTTACATACTACAAATAGCTGCGTTTGTCTTAAAACACAGGAATTACTTTCGATCAAACATAGAAGCAAACCAAAACTATAACCGAAGAAATAAAAACAAGTTGATTACACCGAGACCAAAATTAGGAATAATGAAAAATAGCCCCAACTATAGAATTGCATCAATTTATAATAATTTACCAAAATACATAAAAGATGAGGAGAATACAAATTCATTCTATAAAAAACTAAGATTACTTTTATTAGAGAAATGTTATTACACGGTAGACCAATTCATGACTGATAAAACTTTATAGGTGTACCTACACAATTTACGAACATAATATTAGCTTCTTTTCGTCTCTTTTTTTGTAAGATCCGGTCTGATCAAAACATAAATATTGTTTATTAGAGTGACATTTTTATTTTATTTTGTATTGTAAAATGATATACCCTAATTCAATTTAATCACTTACGATATTGATATGACATAATTGTACCTAATTACTGCCTATTCCTATTATTGTTAGTTATTACCTATTTTTAATCTAATCAATCTGACATAAAATGAATGACCTTATGCGTAATAACTACCCGTAGCGTTTATAACTATTACCTGGACATCATAATGACTTTAAGACATATTCTTTTTGTATCCTATTGTGCTATTTATAAGATTTGACCTAATTTATTTATTATATCGATCTAACTAATGTTCATAAACTCAACAGCAAACCGGCATTGTGCTTTGTAGTGCCCTGACAGGGTTCATGTACAAAAACCGACAGTACCTATTGTAAAATGTGTGATGTACATGAGAGCAAATAAATAAATAAATAAATAAATAAATAGAAAAATAAAAATAAGAATAGGGTATATGTATATTGTTTACTAGCGACGCGCCTCGTATGTAAGTATGCAGGACTTCCTACATCCCGGGGCTGTCAACAGATTCCAGTGAATTACTGACGCGATACGAATCACTGTTCCGATCCGATCCTTTTTCTGAGGCAACCACACTTGCTGGAGAATTGTTGCTATCTAAACTAGGCGAAAACAGACGAGAGAGGTGGACGAATACTGTTACTAGCATCGACATGACTCACAACAGTAAAAAGGCTTGGAGTACGATTCGAAAGTTGACCGGTGAGTCCCCTCAACCCGCACCGCCATGCCAAGTCACCGCAAACCAGATAGCACATCAACTACTTGTTAATGGCAGACCAACACGCCGTTCCAGTAGGATCCCAAAATCACAAAAAACTGATGGCGTTGGTGACGATATCAGTAAATCATTCAACGTTACTGATATCGTTACAGCGATAAGTTGCCTTAAGTCTGGTAAAGCCTCTGGAGTCGACGACATCTCAGTCGAGCAATTAAAACAGCTTGGCCCAGTTGCTGTGTCGTGGTTGCTGCAACTTTACAACAATTGCCTGAAATCAGCTTCAATACCCCGTCTCTGGAGAAAATCTAAGATCATTGCAATCCCTAAGCCAGGTAAAGCAGCAGACGATCCTAAAAACTTTCGCCCTATCTCTCTACTATGTCACACATATAAACTATTCGAGAGACTGCTGCTGAACCGTCTTACGGGCGTCATTGATCCAAAACTGATTCCCGAGCAAGCTGGTTTCAGACCCGTGAAGTCTTGCAGTAACCAGTCTCTTAAAGTGGTACAACACATTGAAGATGGCTTCGAGAGAGGAATGGTCACTGGTGCTGTATTCGTGGACCTATCAGCTGCCTACGATACAGTCAACCTCAAGAGGCTGTTGTGGAAGGTGGAAACCTTGGTCAACGATCAAAATTTCATCCGCATACTCCGAGAACTTCTCCACAACCGCCGATTTCAAGTCCACCTTCTCACGGAAAAAAGTCGTTGGAGAGCACAGAAAAACGGCCTACCTCAAGGTAGTGTCTTGGCACCGCTTTTATTTAACATCTATACCAATGACCAACCATCCAGCCCGCATACCTCCCGCTTCCTCTATGCAGACGACCTTGCCCTTACCTCCCAAGCCACCACCTTTGAAGAGGTTGAGGTGTCTTTGTCAAACGCTCTTGGTGACTTAGCCACTTACTATCACGCTAACTCACTCAAGCCCAATCCGAGCAAAACGCAGTCGTGCATATTCCACCTTCGCAACAGAGAGGCGAGCCGCAAACTAAACATCGTTTGGGGTGGGGTATCCATAGAGCACAGCAACTTTCCAAAATATCTGGGTGTTACTCTGGACAGGTCTCTAACATTCGGTAAGAACTGCAATAACATTAAGCAGAAGGTACACTCTCGCAATAGTCTTTTACGGCGACTAGTCTCGTCAAAGTGGGGTGCTTCACCTGACGTCATGCGGACTACTGGGTTGGCGCTATCTTTCTCTGCGGGTGAATTCGCGTGCCCCGTGTGGGGTCGTTCAGCCCATGCAAAGTTAGTGGATACAGCACTGAATGAAACGTGCCGGATAATCACTGGCTGCCTCAAGCCGACCCCGGTACAGATGCTGTATCCACTGGCAGGCATAGCGCCACCAGTGGTTCGCAGAGCGGTGGCGAGCTCTAGTGAAAGAGCCAAAATGGTCTCCGACGCTAGACACCCTCTACACAATAACATCATAGTACCGCAAAGGCTGAAAAGCCGCAACAGCTTTTTAAAGTGTGTACCCCCGCTCACTGGTGATCGCTCTAAGGAAAGACTTAAGTTGTGGCAAGATAGCGTTTCCTTACCCAACCCATTTGTGCCACTTGCCGAAAATCTTCCGCCTGGACACGAGTTGCCATGGCTGACCTGGAAGTCTCTAAACAGACTCCGGACACAGGTAGGCCGAAGCAAAGAAAACCTGTTCAGGTGGAGATTCATAGATGACTCTGCCCTGGAGTGTAAATGTGGTCTTGCCCCACAAACTATGGGGCACTTGATATCGTGTCCAGCCTGTCCTGTTACTTGCACATCACAGGAACTGATGGAAGCTACTGAAAGTGCCGAACTCGTCGCCAAATTTTGGGCCGACTCAATTTGAATTGTCATCGACACGCTAAGAAGAAGACGCGCCTCGAACAGTTTGTCGCAAATGATCAGTTTTTCTTTGCTGTATTAAGCATGTACTATTTATTATATTATTAATATTATATTATTATTATTATTATATACTTAGGTTCATATATAGGGATAGATAGACAGCGGGAGCGACTTTGTTTTATACCATGTAGTGATGATGTAGTGATAGTGATGATAGTGATTAAGTTTTTTTACCTTATTAGACAGATTACGCAAGACGACGATTACGACGATTACGTTTTGTTTGCGCAAGTTTTTCTGTAAAATGTGTTTTATGTTCCAATAAATATATTATTTTATTATTATTATTCGTGGCTGAGGAATTTGTTGCGCACTTTTTCTTCTTAGTAAAAGCACTAGAAAATGGAAAAGTGCGAAAGTCTTGGAAGACTCAAAAAATGTTGATACTCTGCCTAATTCGAATAAATTAATTCTGATTACGTTAAGTTTAGTATGACTTACTGTTTGCTTTTATTTTGTTTTTACGTACATATGCCACTTACTAGTAACAATCTCATTTCCTAAACGTACAGACGCCAGCACGTCAAGTTACCCCAATGTGTCAAATTTCTTTGATCGTTTTTCAAATTTATGTCAAACAGAATAAGGTTCATATTATTACGAAATAGGTAGTAATAATTACAGATTGGGCTCAGTACCAAATTACAGACTCTTACTGGTTAAGTGTTTTCAGCGGGACACGGTCCAAAACGTCGTTTTAAGTACAATTGTACACCGAACATTATGAGAGGGTTGAACGGAAACGGTTAAAAATAAATTATGGGACTTTTATGAATAATGGAAAGTGGAGAGGCTTTGGGACAATTTGGAAAATTGTGTGCCCCATGGCCCGTGATTATACAAGCCATTATGCTATTTATGAGTACGTAAGTGGAATAAGAAATTAGGTTCAGTGATTATAACAGCTAAATATTATAGTATAATTATGTGGTAGGTACTAGCTGTCCCAGCAAACTGCGTTCCACCTTAGAATCAAATTAATGTTGTGTTATCTTCTTAGTTTTTTCTATTTCATTATCAGCCATATTACAAATTCTACTCGTTAACACTTGACAGTTGACAAACAGCTGATTCCATATACGCCATTGTCTTTTTATTGTCGCCTTATCGATTACGATAATAGAAATAGAATTTGTAATATGGCTAGGCTTGCAGTTTACTGACACTTCCTGAGCCCCAACCTCTGGTTGTAGTCACGGGACGTGTCACGGTATTGCCATATGTGCCAATTCCACCAATCTTTTAACAATATTATCGGTATTAAGATAGAAAGTGGTTCAGATTTGCACAGTACTGACCTCATGATCATCCTTCTTTGTTTCGTAATGAAATGTAAATATGTTAAATAAATTATATTTTGAACAAGAGAGGGCTAGGATGATAATACATTTTTGAACAAGGTTTGGAATGGATAACGTTTTTGAAGACTTTTTGGAGACATTTGTGATTGGGATATGGAATAATTTTGCCTGCTAACAAATCATAACTGTACCTGGAGAATTGTTTTACTTTATAAGTAAGTATTTATTTTCCACAGTAAAGTAGAAACAACGAAACCCAATGTTGAGTTATTCAACTCAACAATGGTCAGATGTAATTAAGCAATTTAGACGGTTAACTCTCGAGGGCAGGACATGACAGTTGCACGAATGCTTTACGAGTCGCTTTATTAATTTTAAGGAGAGTTGTGAATACTTTCTAGTACTTTTGGTCTTGTGGCTGCAAGCGCTAATGCTAAGCATAAAATCCTGGGTGCAATTACCAGGTTGGCCAAAGTGTTATTGGATTTATTGATCTGGATTTTTTCAATGGTAAGCCCCAGTCTGGATGTGTGCCCGATGGATGGTAACTGAACGACGTTGAACTTAAAATTAACTAGTAAAATGTGAGTACTCTACAATGAAATAGGTACTACCCATAGCAAACACCTCTGCCGAAACCCTCGGGAATACAAGTGTGATGTTGTGTTCTGAATTATTATTCTCGTTAGCTGTTTTCACATTTATTTAGGGCTACAATAACCATCATGGATGATAATATTCTTATGTGTCTGTGAACAATATATATGACGAAATAAATAACCATTTCTAATTGGAGACCACTGTATTTGTTCGGCCATTACTGTTCGATTTCGGTCCGTGTTTACCCTTATATCTTGCTAATAATAAACATAAAGGTTACAATAATATCTATTCTCCGATCACTAATATTTTTTGCAGAACAATTGCGTTCATAAATAAAATGAGTTTTTGTCTGGGTTTTGCCTAAATAACGGAGCGTGTTTCTAGGGTAAGGTACCTATAATTATGGAAAAATGGAAGGGTGGGTAAAAATGATTATGACAGTGCTCAGCTATTATCCAACTACATAATATTGGAATCAGCTTCCAGTGTAATAGGTGCAGCTGAGTTTTTTACTTTTATGCGACTACATATCTTACCTTCAGAACTCAATTTCGGGGTAGTTCGATAGTTCTTGGTAATGTAACGACATTCCAAGATCTAAGAATGAATGGTGAGGCTAAATGTCATTCCGAGGCAAGGAGAGATCTCGATCGCGTATGTATTGCATGGACACTTATCTACAAAATTACCTAGGCCAATGTAGCTGAACCTTTGAGCAAACTTGAAGTACAAATTTTACCAAGCGCAAACTCTTTCGGAAAGTAGGGTAATACGGTTTGTTGATCCGTATAATTGGGGTTAACTTTTCCTTTCAAACACCAAATATTATCATGAAACTTAAGTCATTTACATCGGAGAGTATATACCTATATGAGGTTCTCCCAATAATCTGAGTTCCGGATATTATTCGAAAATTGTAAGCAACCAGGCAAAAAAAAACTGGAGCTTGCGCGGCTTGGTCGGTGGAGAAAAGTTGTGACTTGAGTGGCGTCTAAGTTACGGCAAGAGAAGTGTGAGGCGTCCGGCGACGAGATGAAAAAAAAAAATTAAAAAGCGTATATTCGTTGTTACATCCATTTTACAAAATATTTAAGATGATGATGATTTGATGACTTTTTTTTTTTAAGATGTGCGTGCGACATTGTTGCCATTGCGGGAGTATAGTGGATGAGGCTAGCACAGGAACGTGGAGATTGGCCCCCAAAAAGGAACACCTACCAAACAGTGGGTGAAGTCGGGCTGTGGATGACGATGATTTGTAAAAATATTTAAAATTAAAAAACTTATAAAATGGCCAGTAATTTGGTTCATACTCGCATAATACTTAATAATACGGCATGAAACAAAATAAAAATAATGGGATACCATACTTTTTTAAAGGCCAGTCTTTGCTAAGCCCAATTTACACTGTTGAACAAAAACAACACTCTCTATCGGCATTGCGTACGATAGGCACAGTACTGAAACTGGATTTTATCACGATACAAAAGGTAGTTTTACACAGAATCCAGCTTTGCTCGCGAATTGAATGTATTTGCATGTGAATAGTAAGCTGATTGAACTGACTGAACGGAGATGTACGCGATCTTGCCCTATTTTACAGTCGTGTTTACGAAGATTTGTTACATTGGATTTGATGGTAGGTACTTAAATTAAGAATACTAAAGAACCTGGGAAGAGTAAAGGCCTCGCCCTATATGAACGAGATTACTAGTTCTGTTCAGATTTCAGGAAGAAGACAGCGTTTGGAAATATGAATTCATATATTAAAATGAATATAAGTCTAAGCGTTTTGAATATTCAAATTCAAAATCAGATCTCAAATCTTTATTGCAATGCATAAGGTAGGAGCCAGCCCTCTCTATTTAAGATGAAACGTTTGCAAAATAGCTTCTCTATCGCATTTGGTTAGTCTGTTAAGATAGATGTAAGTAAGGTTCTAAATGAATAAATTCTACGCAATTTGATAAAATACTCGTTTGTTAAAATAATAATACGAAGTGTGGCCATTCAAATTAAATAAATCAATTAGTGTTTAACTTTATTTTATGCAGCACTAACACAATTAAAGAACTAATATAATTTAAATAATACTGTCACTGTTGAGGCCGGAGTTTCACAAAATTTGGTTACATTGCTCGCCGACATTATTAACTTTAAGCATTACCAATTCGTATTCGCCAATTTTCCCGCGAGGCATTTATATTATCTTATAATGCAAATTGTGGGGAAGATGTATTTCAACGAATGGAAACCTTTTTGGAATTAGGATTCGAGAATCTAAAGTGAGTATTTAGATTCCGAGCTGAATCTTAATCCTTATAATATAAGTTAATATAAGTTATCTTATAATATAAGTCTATTAGAAATACGAAATATTATTTACCTACCAGTAATAATAAAATTGGTGATTATCAAGTTTTGTTAGAGGACCAGTATTTTGATGTTTTATGATGTTTTTATTTTCGAAATATACTACTACATAAAACCAATAATACTGTTTTGCAAATTCTCTATTTGAACTTTGAGTGTCAAAAGTTTGAAAGTGGTGTACTCTGAAATACTGTAATTATCTTAAAACAAGTAGATACTGTACTGGTACACGTAACATTTTTTCAAGCAAGTATACGCAGTCTTTTTTTGTATTGAACCCTATAGAGCCGATTCCGACAGCAACTTCGTTCAAAAATATCGATAAACAAAAATAAACTTAACGTTACAGGTAAAATATTTGAATAATGTACGAGTTTTGTTTAACCGGAATCGGAATCGAAAACAGTTTTCAAACTCAATTCCTTTCTGCCCGTATGCTAACTTGTTACTGTATTTCGATCACATTTTTGTCGTTGAGAATAATTTTCTGAGTTGTAGGTACAAAAGCAATTTTGCGTTTTCTGTCGGTACCTAGGTACACTTTCAAGGGAATTCAATTTCATTTTTATATTAGTATCAGATTTGTTAGTGGTTTACATACGTTGTAAGTAGGCGTGTACTTGCTGAAATGAGGCAAGTAAAAGAACGCAATCGGAGTTGAAGAAATCATTGAACGGAAAATTAATTATTTTAAAACTACGATGTATCTGAATAATTGTTAATAGTAGAATAAAGGCTTTTGAGTTATTTTACTTATGACTAGCGGACATCACGCGGTTTCGCCCGCATAGTTCTAGCATTCCCGTTCTCGTAGGAATACAGAGATTGATTGTTTTTTTTATTTTTAAAGGTCTTTAGTAAGAGCATAATACAAAAAATAAACAATGTTATCTTATTCTAAATTGTGTACAACCATTAATATAACTGGTTCTTAGGTTGACTTACCTTTACAAACATTATGCACGGAGATTTAATTCACTTAGGTATCTTACACAACTTTATTAGTTCATAAGAACAAAGAAACAATTTGGAGCACAAAAGTCTTAGCACTGACTTTATTCACTTACAACTATTGTTTACCTACTAAAGGTAATGAGCGTAACTATCTTAGGTTAACACAGTTTTAAATAACATTGCAAACAATAAAACATAACTTAATATCTAAACAACTCATTTAGTCACAACAGTAAAATTAAAACTATCAACTCAGTGGGTAGAAGGATATAAATCGAAATTTTGCATTGAGAAATTCCTGTTATGGCCGAGTGAGGGCAGCACGGCCGGTCCAGTCGTGGGTAGCTATTGTTATTCGTTCAAGAAATAGTGATGTGGTAAACGATATCGACTATGAGATGTTGAAAGCATTAAATTATTTGATCTACTTATACCTATGAATGAGTGTTACGAGATAAAATGTTCAGGATTTTTAAATAAATAGAATTTGTGTTTTTTTTTTTTTTTTTTAATAATTGGGAATTTAATTTGTATTTGATCATGTATTAGTTTTTGTTGGTTCAAAACGAAGTGTTATAGACAATTTCGATTGCCTTATTTTTGGACAACTTGCAACTTATTGTAGTTGCTATCACACACTACTCCAGGCTGGGGCGTCATATGTTAGACATGGTCGAATGAGGGTTGACCTAATTTGGTTTTTCTATTTAGTATAGATTTATCGCATTGATAGCCTTCAAACCCTTCATGCGAAGTGCATCAGTCTTTTCATTCCAGTTGATTTTGCTAACTAGCACAATTCCGAGATATTAACCTGTGTGAAAATAATCACTTCTGTATTATTGGAGTTTAACTTTAGTTTCCATCAACAAGTGAAGAACATGCAAGCTGAAGCCGCCCAATACCTACTCGTAATTAAATCAACGTCCTCTGAAAAAGTGTATGAGCCAGTATTATCAACATATATTGCAAGATACGTTCTGGGTTGCTTAGGTATGTGATTAAGATATACTTAGGTTAAAAAGAAAAGGTCCTAAATTTGAACTTTGCCAAATCCGTAGTATCGTAGTAAAATATTGCAACCACAAATTCGTTGGAATAACTTAGTCAGAAACTTCCGCACAGAACTATACTGTTCTCATGAATTTTGAACACAATATTTTAGAAGATCTGCATAGAAATAAACATGAGCATTCGTTGTTTGCGACAGAGCAGTGGAAAGTTCCAATGAAACATCTCTCTGTTTATGAAATAAATATATTTGCAACTACGCTGCTACGGCCTGCATGAAATTTCTTAGGTTTTTTTATGAAAACGGATCCCTAATATTTTAGCTTAATTTACTACCTTTAACAAAAGCTATCTTACAGTAATAATCCCGTTAAAATAAGTCAAGCTATTTTTGAGATATGAGCCCAAGCGAACTGATACACAAAAACAATTTAAATAGATTTTTATATTTAGAAAAAGTACCTACCACAACTAACAACTTTTAATTAATACTAGCAGTCGTCCCGCGGTTACACCCGCGTAGGTCACTGCATACCAAATTTTATTAAAATCCATTCAGTAGTTTTTACGTGAAAGAGTAACAAACATCCATCCATCCTCACAAATTTTCGCGTTTATAATATTAGTAGGATATTAGAGGATTTTTCACCTCATCTCGTAACAAAAAAATGCGTAACCGCTGATAAAGTAACATGTTCTTCGAACATAAAAACAAATTGAGGAAAAACAAGCCTCAAATAATACCAATGTTTTTAATTAAGGTGGCTTTCTCATTGTTAAAACACAAAATTATCTCGCTAAACTTTATGATGGGCCGATTACATATGGTAGACGCTGCTAAGACAAAGTTTAGATCAAGCGTCAAATTGATGCCCCATTTAACTCTACACCTATAATAGACATGCCTCGCAACTTGTTCCTGTGTCTGAATAATTTGGTTACCAACTGTCGCTTCGATAGTCTGAAAGTCTGCTTCCATAGATATACAGGATGGAACTAACTTCGAAATGTAATGACATATTTCTTGGCTTAGTAACTATTTAATCTGTCCCGATACGTAATGGATAGTCAGCGACCTTTGAACCGGCCTCTATAAGCGTAACCAATTATTCACAAAACAATTAACATTAGTGAACTTTAACATAAACGAGATCGAGCAAGTATAAAAACTTGAAGTTTATAGACATTATAAAACGGATTTCTACTAAGGTTTTTTTTCAACAGCGTTATTAAATCACATGCATTAAAAGACGATAAAAATATAACTAGTTAATGACCCTTACTGTGCCATTCACATTGACGACAAATGAAAGCTGTATCACGTTCTGACAACTCGTACTTAATGTCTGTCAAAGAATAAAGAGGTTATATTAAGTCGTTTCAAATTGTATGATTATTTTTCTGAGTTGAGCTAACTCAAAATCCATACTTTATTTAAAATTTACTTTAAAATCCACAATGACAGTTGTTGATTTGTTTTAAAAAGTTAAATGAAGACAAAAGAAAACATTAACTTTATATAAACTAGCCATCGATGTTTGCATCATAAAGATCGAACTTCAATTTTAGATCTCATTAAAAACATCTCGTGATCTTAGAATCTTAGAATAAATACTTGAACATTTTTGTCTATTACTTTTTGTTAACGTGTGATTACTGACTAAGGTTGAGTCAGTGTTTTTTATGGCGTCCCTTTTGGAGAAATATCTTTCAAGAATGGCCGATGTCAAGATGTTTTCCTTCACCAGTTTTGAAGCAAGTGATAAAGTATGCACGTATGTACATATTCCGAACTCGAGACCCATGACTTGGGAGTCCGCCGGTAACAACACTAAGCTATTACTGCTTATAACATTTGTTTCAACCTACAAAGGAATCGATCAGTTACAATAAAAGTAAGTTTAACCTTTATATCAAGAACCCTAAAAATCAGCCTCAGACTTTCAATTGATCACTGTCGTAGAAAAAAAATAAAGCACAAAATCTTGGACTTATTACTGGCTACTGGCTAAATGAGACTCTTTCATCCATCGTCTCTTTTCTTTTCTTTTCTTTGGTTCATTAGCTAGAACATAACTGGTTCTTTTATACCAGATAAGTACAAAGATTTTCGTTACTATTTGAAGGGTAAAATAACTAGGTATAAATGGTCGATAAGGGACGAGAGCTTATTAAAGTAGCAATCTCGGTGCTCGGCTCCGGGGCATAACATTTTTGTTTAATATAATAAGGCGATATTTCGGCTCAAGGATGTTCGCGGAAATTAGGACTTGAATTAAGTGCGGCACTTTATAATAAGGTTATTATATAGAGAAGGATATGAGTATAACAAATCCGTGACAGTAAGTATGACGATTTGCAGCATATATAAGTTCGAAAAATTTTATAAGCACATTAGCATCCGTCCTGGCTATGATCGCGGACCGGATGGCCTGCCCATACATACAGCACTGCTGTGAGCCTATGTGGCCGTCAGCAGGGCCCGTTTACATTTAAGATCTTTAATTTGGTATGTATTTTTAGTCTTATTTATAGGTATTTCTATTTGTGATGTGTACCTATATTATTTTTATTATGAGTTGTGGTTGCTGGAAATAAATGTATTTAATTTTATTATTTATTTATTAGGCTTAAAATTTACATATGTGACAGTCGTGACGCACGAGTATTCAAGAGCTCGAAAATCTGACAACTAGACTTAGACAAAGGGTATTACTATGTTACTGGTAAACCTATTTTTTCCAGTTTACCTTCCGTTAATTACAATCCCTGATACAATGAACAGGATTTTACCTATCTGGTAGATTATTAATAGCGTTTGCATGATTTGGGCGGTTTAGTAGACAGGTAATTAATTTACTAGGAAGCACTCTTTATAACTTATACATCCTTCACAAAATAACAGTACAAAACAAAACACTTTGCCTGTATTTTCTAAAGGTTAAGCAGAGGTCTTATATGGTACACCTATTTTTATGTCTGTACCCCAGTTTTATGTTGAGATCTCAGGCAATATTTGACTGGCCTGTTGGTCTTAGTAGTAAATGACCCAGACTGCTATGCCGGAGGTCGTGGGTTCGATTCCCACCCAGGACAAATGTTTATGTGATAAGCACGATCATTTGTTCTGTGTCTGGGCGTAATATGTTTATCAGCTGTTTAGTACCCATAACACACGCTCTCAAGCTTAACTTGGACTGAATGGCGTTGTGTGAAAAAGTTGTGGATTATTTATTATTTATTAATAACAGCTAAGCCTAATGCCATCGTTCGGACACAAATAGAGTTGTTAATAAGAAATTCCAGAAGGAAATACACAGTGACACTTTACCCGACCCGGGTATTGGACCCGTTACCTCGTACTTAGCAGTGGCACAGGCAGTCAAAATAATAAAACAAATCTTTAAATAATAGATAAAGACACATTGACCTTAAGGTGTCTACACACAAGTGGCAAGTGGCAGACATAAAAAAATATAATATTCGTAACACTAGTTCTTGTTTCTCTTGAAGTAAGAATCAGTAAGTCGGTATCGGTATTCCTACTACCCTTTATGCCTTTGTAAATGAGAAACCTTTAATACATATATGTATATGTATTTTATTATCAACCATTAACATCTGCCATTATTCAAATTCAAAATGGAAGCCGATGGGATTCGAGTTGTATAACCACTTCGACACTGCTACACACCAGACCCGTCGGACCCGCCGGTTTTTCCCGGCGGGTTAAGCCCGGCGCGGCGCTCTAACCGGGTTTGGTGTGCAGACACCTTTAGGTTTACTAGCTGACATCATTATTTATTTCTTTCTAAACCATGCCGTAAGAGCTACTACTGCGCATTATGTCCTGGGTTTGATTCCAGGGTGGGGTAAATGTTATTGGGTTTTCATATAGAATCTCTTTAAAGCACTTTGATGAACTTAAACATAACTGGTGAATTGTGAATGTACTACAGAAACACCTCTGCCGAACCTCTTAGGAAATAGGCGTCTATGTTTTCTACGAAATATTTTCGTAACAACTACTAAGTAACAGGAAAATATATTGTTGGTATAATTGTTTCGTACTGAAATAATAACAATGTCACTCAGTGCGGTCCACCCTCAAACAATGCTGGGAAGATATCCGCAGAACCAAAGTTTGTTCCGATTGTTTACTCTCATCCTTGATCTGACAGCTAACTGAATACAACAATTTTCGGTACAATAGAACGTTTCTTTAAGGTCAGCGCAGACAGAGAAGAGCGCAGCGAAGAGGCACTAAAAAATCAACTTTAAAATAATTGAAATAAAGTGCAAGGCCTGCTATACAAAATTTACATTCTCACTGTAAATGTAAATCTTGTGTAGTGGGCCTTGCACTTTATTTAGCGTAAAAGGTAGTGTGTTGAAATGAATTTATAGATATTCATTGAATATGTAAAGTATTGACAATGTGAAGCACTATTGACAGTTCGGAGTTCTAACGAATTCTTCGTTTGAACTCCGAACTGTCAATATGTGCTAGACAAGACAAGCTTTAAAAACAAAACATTAAGTTGGTATGTTGTAACTCTATGAAATGATCAGGAATTTACATTTCAATTTATTTACCAACATAGTGAGCCAAAAGTATTGTATAGTTATACTAATTCTTTTTCTACAGATTATGGTTTAAATAAAAACCTGCAACAATATATGACTTGTACACTGTTTGAAATGTTTTTGGTAGTTTTTCAACTTTATCACAAATAAGGTTCATGTTCAATTGGCAAAAGTGACAGTTTGGGGTGGCTTGCCCTGCTGGCGTCGGTACTAGCGATTCTTGCAACTCGGATTGCATTGATGCGGAAGTTATCAAGTACCTTTTTCTAGATAAAAGGACTTTTATCTTTTTGTCCTTTTCTGTGCCCGTGACAAAGATAAGATAAGACAAGATAAGATAAGATATATTTACTTGCTCAAACTTGTGTACACTTACAAAAGTGTGTTGTGTACACTTAGAAACTTGCATGCAAGATATTACAACAAAGAAAAAGAGTTCTGACATGTTTGCCACATAATATGGAGTGCAAATCTTGTGTATATTAAATTATAAAATACAAAAATTAATACAAAACTTACAAAATATTAATGACCTAAAAATACATAATTTCATGATAATCATATGAGTGGTTTAGGCATGAAAACAGTAACAAACCAAACTCACATTTACATTTACAATACGACGTGTTCAAATTAAAAGCTTCTAACATCTACTACATTTTAGATTTTAATATAGGTATAGCTAAGGTTAAAATACTAAAATGTGTAGGTAGGTACCTACCCACCGGGGAACGGTGATAGACTAGATAAGGCTACTTATAACGTCTCAACGTCTAAGACCTACATATCTAGGCACAGACAGGCAACAGACACTTAACGTGATAAATCTAGACAAGTTTTACGAGAGCAGGCCTGGAGATTGGCTATTCGGTACATTTGTTTAAATAAATCGACTAAATGTTAGGAACGAAAAGATGTTTAGGAGGAGTTGTCGACTGGCCTGTTGGTTCAGTGGATGGTGACCCTGACTGCTATATTGGAGGTTGTGGGTATGATTCCCAATCAAGATAACTAAGTATTAGTTTCCTAGTATTCATAGCAATCTGCTCAGTTTGGGACTAGATTTTGAGTTGTGTGAAAATTGTGGAAAAATTATTTATCAGAATTTTGTTGACCGATATAAAATCTCTATCATCGGATTTTGGTTTTCACACTCAGTCCTATCAATCCGGAAAATCTAGTAAATGACACTACGTGAAAATCTTGAGTGAAGTGAACTGTCAATGACTAGCATTAGTATGGAATGACAGTTCAATTCAATTTCACTTCATCTATTTTACACTGGGTGGTTGTCATTTATTTATTAAGACATCATCACTATCATTACAGGAGTTACCTAATTAAATGCCCGTAATTAAAGGTTTGTAAACACACTATGTAGTACATCGTGTTTTTTGTGTACTCAATCAGAGCACAAGTAAAAAGATATTTATGCTGTCTGCTACGTCATTTATCCCCCTTGTGCAAAACTATATAAATTTCTTTAATGTCATCTATTTGAAACCATCACTAAATAATTCTCCCTCGTCCATTCTATCCGCAATATAAACAAGTGCCACTCAATATATCCCCGTTCAGTTCAGTCAACCTAAACACCGCGTAGATCTTTTATGGCCTTTACCGACATCGTCTTGTATTTTAATCAGTACTTGCATTCAGTGATTTACGAGCACTTCTCACGAGACGGCAGAAGATCCTATTTTTACAGAACAGTACCTACAGAAGTTCGGCTTCAAAACAGGAAAATAATAATAAATAAATATTATAATAATAATTCTACCAAAGACAACGCTTCATTTGGTAGAATTATTGTTAAAATGATACTTAGAGTGCGCTAACTACACATCGTCGGCAAGGTGCAAGCTTGCAGTCCGCACGCCGCCCGCGAGGTGCAAGCTCACGGCCTGCGGGGC
Source organism: Euplexia lucipara (assembly GCA_921972225.1). NCBI lineage: Eukaryota > Metazoa > Arthropoda > Insecta > Lepidoptera > Noctuidae > Euplexia > Euplexia lucipara. The sequence continues at coordinate 7,038,985 of OV179144.1, read as the reverse complement.
ACATGCTCGCAGCCCGCGCGCTGGCCGCGATGTGTAAGCTAGCTGTCACCGCGAAGACAATAATAGGGTATATGCATGTATTTTTTTAATATTTTTAACTCACTGTTTACAACGTTTTAACATAGTAAAAAAATATAAACATATTTAAAAATGCAGTAATGAAGCTTAAAAAAATATTTAAAAAACAGAATAAATTTGAGCTGTTTAAACGCCGCCATTTTCGCGCGCCATTTCGATTACGTCATTTACTATAATCCTATTAGGTACCTACTTGTGTGAAAAGTTGTGGAATATTTATTTATTTATTTATTTATTTATTTACTATTACTAGGGGTGTTTTCGTTCTTCTAACTATTTCACCATGAAAAAAGCTCAAAAACAAGTTTACCGGTATTGCTTGTACCCGAATGCAAAAAACATTATCAGATTGTGCTTTTACAAAACCGCTTTCAGTAATTTTTCTTAAATGTTATATAACCTCACTGAAGCTAAAATTACACTTGAACATTAAATTAGTTCACAACACACACGGTAATAATTATGTTTTGGAATAAAAAGTCCATTCTAATACTTAATGTCATACTTACACATTGTATGTTTTGTAGACGTTGAGTTGTTGTCGTAGTATTTGACGTAATTTTTCATTATAACCAATGGTGATGCGTTTCACAAATTTGAATTTCCCGCGCTTAATTCGCACTTTTATTTTTAATTTTAAATAATTATGACGCTATTAAAAAGTAAAATAATGATTCAGTTCATATTTTCTGCCATTAAAGATTCGGAAAAAAAATATTCGAACCATATTTAAATTACATGCATATTCCCTATTGTTAAATGGCATTTATAATTGAACACGCCTATGAATTGCACGTTTTCATAATGTCTCGGTTTACGACGGCGCAATAACGTTTTGCTCGGAGTCGGCGTGCTGTAAGCGTGAGATCGACGCGCTGTAAGCACATAGTCCGCTCGCTATCGACACGCGGGCTGCGAGTCGAGTTGTATCGTAGTGGCAAGCGCGCTGACTGCTCGCCGTTGGCTTTTTCACTTTGATATTGTGAAATAATATTATACTATATTTTATTTTATTTTATTTTATTTTTATTAAGAAGAACAACAAACAGTTACATTATAAGAACTTATAACTAGTTTAACAATATTTTCATTTTGCTAATAATGCAACCCACAACGCTGTCCACGGGTTATCATAATAGTTTAGGACAAACAATAATCGCCAGGGGCGAGAGAAAACAAATAAAAAAAACAAGGTAAGTAAGAAGTACACAATCAGGCCAGATAATATGAGACAATAATGTGAAGTGTGAATTGATTAATAATATTAATATATTAATATTATATATTATTATTATATTAATATTATTTTTACTTAATAATAATATTATACTATGTATATTATTTTTACTTTATTCTTACACTTATAACTCTGTCGGTGAACTCTACTGCTTTACTTGTAACCGGGTATTCAAAAGCAAATTCGGTCTGGCCAGTCACATATGAGCACACAAAAGGAAAAAATAGCTGCAAGGGTCGGCGTTACCGAAATCGGTAAGGAGGACTATATAATACATATAATAATTATGATAACGAAGTACCAAAGGCTTTTCAATCGACCCGTGTGTTGGTATAAAACCAACAAACCCCTTCACTACTATTGAATTAACCTACTCTTGTATATTTACTCTTTAAATGTACCGTACCTTCTGCACCTCTCTGTTCCATGCCACTAATCTGATCTTACCGTGGATCCTATTGTATCACGAAATATCCCTCGATATTAATTTTGGAGCGCAGATTTCAAGAATAGGCGCCTGAAGTAGGTCAATGTTAGGTAACTTTAGATTTTCACGTAACATTTTTGAGACGAACTATGTACCTGCCGGGAAAAGATAAAGTTCAAGGTGGTATCATTTTAGATGTTTGATATTATGTAAGAAATTAATCCGGGCGCAGTAGGTTGTGCGTTTCAACAATCGCTAGGCTTTCAACAATCTGGACAGTGGCATTCTTACTGAAAGATAGCAATAAACATTGAAACATAAATGTCTTGAAACTTTAGTTTTGATTCCCTGTTAGAATAACAGCGCTGCAGTATTTTTTGTCTTTCTCAAAATATCGTGGCTTCTTGCTGAGATAGGGGTATTTTTGACCTCACAAATGACTTTTTTGACAGGTTAGACTAAATCTAAACTGTAAAAAAAAGACATTTGCGATTGATTTTAATAAATTGTGTGCGTGTCCCAAATAAATGTATTTTTTTCCTTTTATTCTTTCTATGATGTTTTTTAATTACCTTGTACATACAATTATTGAGTATCATAAAATATTAAAAAAAATTGCCTTTAAATATATTTTATTCTAGTTCTGTTTAGAAAATAAAATCTTTTTGTTATAATAACTTTCGTGATCTACATACTATAGTTTTATAACAAATTACACTAGAATAAACGAATGTACAAAAAAACTTTTACCATAAAATATCAGACTAAACAATTTGCATCTCGGTCTAACAAGAGCCAAGAAGAATCAAAATGAAACCCCTAGCTCTTTGTAAGTATTGCAAAGCTGTTCTTAATTATTATGTAGGTTCGTTTCACAGTATCTGTAGTTATTAATTTACTAGCAGCGTTCTAGTTTTGTAAAATACTACATTTAACATTTAGAGATGTCTACAATGAATTGTGAGTTGGAAAGTAATTCTGTTGCAGCCGGTGCGAGTCCGTTCACGTTTTGTTTTTGCCTCGTATTTCGGAGCGAGCGGGTATTTATTCTATTTTGAGGAAATGCTGCGGTTTGAGTTTTTTTTTTTTGTAACGCGAAATGGAGATTAAATTACATTTTTTTTTTATTAATTCTGTAGTGTTGTCTTAAACTACGATACAGAAAGATTTTTTAGAATCAGTGAGCTTACAAATATATCATTTATTTTCATTTTTAATTTACTTACATTGTTTAATTTTTTGCCCCATCGAGTAACACTGTGACTGGTTGGGAGAACAATTTAAAAAAAAATCCCTACCAGTCACACTGTAACACGTTACGGTGTGACTCGTTGGGAACTAACTTTAAAAAGTTTTCCCAACGAGTAACAGTGTGACTCGTTGGGAACAATCGGTTTTTTCTGACTTGCTGTGATACAGTTTTACCTAGTGAGGAGGTCAGTGTGAATTATTCTCTAGCAACCATAAATATAATTACGCCCTGCACATCAGGAGATTACATTTTAATACTTATTTTTTTTTGTTTTGGACTTTCATTTGTGTAGTTATAGTTGTTATTGTACCGCCATAATTAAATGTTATTTTTTGTTCTTTTAAACTCTTTCCTTCCAAACAAAATCTTAATGAAATGATCAAATAATTGATTAATTTTCATTACTAACAAAAAACACTGCCTTTTAATTAAGCGTAAACAAATCTCACGCCTCAATGGGCCATTCGAAACCGCAAAAGAAACAGAAGATGACTGTCTAAAATCGCCTCAACACAGTTCGAAGGCGTCTTTTGTCTTTCTCCCCTCACTCTACTCATTAATCTTTCATTCAGGAACTGTCTCCACAAAGGCTGAAAGAAATACTGTCGGGCTACTAAAATGTCGCGTCAATTCAAAGCAACGAATTTGTTTTATGCCAGGCATAAAATTGTGTGAAACCTCTTAGGTATTACGTCAGTATGGCGCGACGATAAGACTGTAGTTCTTAGTTTAAAATTTGTTTTTTTTTTGTTTTGTGTTCGTCGAGAATATGTTGTACGAGTCATTGTTCACTATTTTGACACGGTTAGGATAAATAATGATACTGGCCTAATACTAAACTGTTGACGCTGGATTTGTTTACCTAGGCAAGGTATTAACATTAAATAACTCTTATGATCAGATAAACCACCTGTACAAAAAAAAAAGAAACACAAAATAAGATTTTCTTTCAGCTACATTTTTAAATCGTGTTTCTTCATCACATATTTACAGTTAAGGTAAAGGAAAATCGTAAGTATAGTCTAACTTTCTTTATATTATCAAGAGTTTCCGCTTTATCTTTTCCCATCCCTTTTTCATCCAAATTGTACTCTATAAATCACTTCTTGTCACTTTACATTTGGGTCAAGGCTAGGCCTAAAATGTTTACTGTGGAAATATTTAGAGATATTAAATTTTTAAATAGTATTTTTTGACACTATTATAACGCACTGTTTTATTTATAATTTACTTATGATGTACTTAAAAAACTTAAAATAAATAAATGACTAAACCTAACAATAAATAACTACAAAGCGTCAAAATATGTTTTTGGACTGAGTTAAGTAATTGCCCGCTGCGGTATGGCTCTAAAATATCAGACAAATAAATGGTACAGACGCCAGCACATCAAGTTACCCCAATGTGTCAAATTTTCCCAATTGAATATGAACCTTATTCTGTTTGACATAAAGTTGAAAAACGATCAAAGAAATTTGACACATTGGGGTAACTTGATGTGCTGGCGTCTGTACATAACACTTCCTATTGTAAACAAAAAATATGAAATAGCTACCTACAGCATTTATGAAAACTAAAACTAACTAATAATAAAAATACCAATGTTCAATTTCCAAGTAAATTATTTCAGCAAAATACAATATTATCTATACTGGGAGTATAAAATGTTTCAACTAAAACTACGTTGATAGATATTGAACATATTATTTTCTTTGATACGTGGCAAATTTGATTACGAAATAACTTGGTATTGTTTTGAATTCCAATACAGAAATATTGGTAAAAAACCTCTATGTGGATTAAGTGATGGTGAAGTATGCTGTCTAACCATTCTAATGCTATAGATTGCCAGTTTGTATCACTTAAATAAAATAAGTACCTACATACCTAATAGCAACATTCCTTACCTACCCCGACGTGAAGTAAAATTTCATGGCTCAACGATAGGAACTTTTTTGCGGTGGGTTTAATTTTTTTTATTTATTTTTTTTTGCCAGATTTAACTAACAGTTGGTCGGTAAAGGTTGCTCTGTAGATGGGTAACCATTAATTCCATAATTGATGCTCGCCTACCTACGCTTGGAGAACCATTTTATGCCGTTGGTATTGGCTGTGATTTGTATACCTTTAACAGTCGTTACGGGTAGTTAGTCGCCTAAAAGTCTGGAAACTAGTCATACCTAGGAGTATCATATTACCAGACAAGCAGTTCTATGTAAAAGCACCATTCAGCAGACACTATCATTACACGCTAGAAGTCACCCAACATACTTGGAAAAGGCTAGAAAGATGATATTTTAGAAGCGTAGATTAATCTAAGCCTCCCTTTATATAAAGTTCAAGGCTAGGGCTCATATTTTAAAAGCTTATGAGCCCACTCCACCTGTCATTCTAGGCGAGATTTAACGATCCATTTGGACGTAGCGTTATGCACCATTTGCTCTCCGTGTTTCAGGTATTCCTACCGTAGAAGATTTTAATTTGAATAGCTTAAGAGTATCTAGTGTATATGAACCAACGAATTTTACGTGAGAACTCATTCAAATATGAATACCTACGATAAAACATGGTGGTAGGTCGTTGGTCTTCATCATAGCCATGATGATAGCCGCCTTAATCACTCAATGTTACATAGGTAGGTATAAGAAATCTTGGAAGTGTTAAACGTATCGATAGTATTAACACATAGAGTGTTAGTAACAATTTAAGCTTATTTTATGTTAGTACTTATGCACTACTAAAGACAGTGTTAATCCAATAAAATGCCACACTACGGAGCTCTCATCACATCTTTCAGCAATCACTTTCAGAAGACTGTTGCTACTGTTACGCAATTTGACGAAATGAGACGCACTTTTTTGTGTATGACAGTTAAGAATCTGTCGACTCTGGCTTGAGCAAACATTCCCAAAGCACTGCAGCAACGTGGCAGCCGCATCAACGCTCTATGCCCTAAGTGCGAGTTGTTTTTACGCTAACGCGATCGAAACGTTCACCGCGTTTGGCTCTCTGATTGGTTAAAAGCTTGGAGCGGGCCAATCGGAGCGCCGAACGTCATGAACGTGTCGATCGCGTTAACGTATAACAAACTCGCACTAGGCACTCTGAAAGCGTTGTTATACTGGACTCGCAGCGTATTGGCGATACGTTACCTGTTTTTGTGGCTGATAACTGAATTAACTGCAAAATGTGCATACTTTCTACATTTTCTTGCGTCATCATCATCTGCCTAACCTTTTCCAACTACGTTCTGGTCGGTTTCCAGTTTAACCAGGTACAGTTCAATAACAGTGTTATACATGGAACAACTGTCTGTCTGACCTTCACAACCCAGTAACAGGGTAACATGATAACGCTTGTTGAAACTGGTATTCAGTATTTTGGGTTTCTGGCTACCCCTATCGACTATCAAAGATTTACAAATGAAAGCCGGGATCACGGGCTTAGCGTGCATTTCGAAGCACGAAGGAGGCTTGGTAAGTATTGCAAGTCACCCATCCACGTAGACTTCGTTAAACGTAGCATTTTCTTGCGTAAAATTTATCAATACTTATAAGAATCGATAAACATTATAAGCACAGGGTATAATTCTTATACAAGTTTCAATACTTACTTAGGGAAGTTTATGGTCACGACTTGCCTTTTTGTTTTTTGTCGAGAATCAAAGCCGACAAAAAGTTGATACTTCTTATCAAAGCGTCATTTTAAGCCTGGTATGAAACCGGCGCGTACTCGAAGAAGAATAAAAAGCCTCTTCAGCCAAGTGGCCCCGTCTTTGCGCCGAATCTCTTTGTGGCACCATCTGTGAGGTTTTTGACACAACATGCAACTGTTGCGTTTCGGGGTTAATTTCCGTTTGAATAAATTGTCGTAGTTTTAGGGTACGCTACCGTAATCAAATGGCAATAACGGTCCAATTAGCACTTGGCTGAATTTTTTATCACGTTACTTAACTAAGTGAAGGAACATGTTAGAACTCGAGTAGTTAAAACCCCAAAAGTCTGTCAAGCATTCTAACTAAGGTTAGCCAGTTACTGGGGATCTGTTAGGCTTCATGTTAAAAATTATTATTTTTTGGATTTCCCAACTTAGTTCTGGAAATATTAACTCATTAGGCTCCGCGTGGACACCGGTGTCCGCAAACAATAGTAATTTAATTGTGTCTGGATTGCGGTAATTGACTAGTTAATAGGCTGATGGTGATGATGATATTAGATTGAAACTAAAATGGAAACAGGTTACAGCTTATCATCATGTATGTTAAGCTGAAACCTGTTTCTATTTTAGTTTTAACACTCAATGATATTATAAGTAAAAAGGCGTTGATAAATAGCACATTAACGCACGCACGCGTCCGTTGACGGCGCCACGCGACACTAAGGTCAAGTGTGGCTAGTTAGCCACATTTTAACGTGTCGCTTGCTGAGCATTTATTACCTATCTACACCTTTTTACTTATAATATAATTGTTAACACTACACAAGTCGTACTCATTAATCTATATACATATAATAAAACAGTAACGACAGAAAAACTGTACATTGAGAATTTTCAAGAAAAAATAAGTGGGTTTTGTTAGAAAAACGTAACTGGTGACAAAAAGTGACTTTTTAGAATTTTTGTCTGTTTGTCTGTATGTATGGGCGGGGTGAACTCAAAAAGTACTGCATGGATTTACTTCAAATTTTGCATGAATATTACTAAGAGGTCGGGTCAACACATAGGCTATATATTATCACGCTATCACCTACGGGGGAGGAGCAGTGAATCTTTATTCTTCTTACTCATTCTGTGGAAGCGTGTAATCAAAGGACGCATATTTAAATGTTGGTTTTGTGTAAGCTATGCTATTATCTAGCTTTACACTATAAAAACTTCGCCGTTTAAGTAACTTTGGCAGAGAAACATAGTTTAATGAATGTTAGTAGTATAAAGACAATTTGGAATCAGCGCCATCTATGAGAATGTATAAAAATCAAATCAAGTAACACATGAACACTTTTTGAAAATTAATTTAAATTTTGATCGTGTTGGTGAGGTTAATAGTTAGTTTATCTTTAAATTCATAGATGGCAATGTGCATTTTTTTCATCTACATATAATAAAACAGTAACGAAAGAAAAACAGTACATTGAGAATTTTCAAGAAAAAATAAGTGGGTTTTGTTAGAAAAACGTAACTGGTGACAAAAAGTGACTTTTTGGAATTTTTGTCTGTTTGTCTGTTTGCTATCACCTACGGGGGAGGAGCAGTGAATCTTTATTCTTCTAACTCATTCTGTGGAAGCGTGTAATCAAAGGACGCATATTTAAATGTTGGTTTTAAGTAAGCTATGCTATTATCTAGCTTTACACTATAAAAACTACGCCATTTAAGTAACTTTGGCAGAGAAACAAAGTTTAATGAATGTTTGTAGCATAAAGACAATTTGGAATCAGCGCCATCTATGAGAATGTATAAAAATCAAATCAAGTAACACATAAACACTTTTTGAAAATTAATTTCAATTTTGATCGTGTTGATGAGGTTAGTAGTTAGTTATTCTTAAAATTCATAGACGGCATTGTGAATTTTTTTCATAAAAGTTGTATCGTATAATTCGTTTTGACAAATTGAAGTTCCAACAAAACCCTCAAAATCTTGAGCAGACTTCGGATCGTATCACATGGGATCGTATCAGTGTACGATTTTCAAAAGGAAGGCAGTTGAGGCCGTGGACAGAACCCTGCAGGGCATCTGCAGGAATGAACATTTGATGGGTAGTGTCACAGTTCTGCTCAGTGGCGATTTCAGGCAAACGCTTCCCGAGTTGACGCGGGGATCGAGGGCTGACGAGATGAATGCTTCGGTGAAACGATCTTCGTTGTGGTCACAAGTTCGTACGCTGCGCTTGACCATTAATATAAGAGCTCGGCTCGGCGGCATTGCACGCGCTCAAGAATTCTCCGATGTCCTTCTAAGTCTTGGCAAAGGCACTCTACCAGAAGAGAGAAGTGGACAGGCGGTGCTTTCAGAGTCTCTCGGTAGAGTGGTATCCAGCTTCGAAGAACTCATTCGCTGTGTGTACGTGGACATCAGTCGTATAACGCACCAGCACAATTCGTGTGAGAGGGCCATTTTGGTGCCCAAAAATGATCATGCTGCAGCAATTAACGAATGCATTCTCTCGGACATTGAGGGGAATGAAGTGGTCTATACGTCGATAAGCACTGTCGTCGAGCAAGATGACGCCACACATTATCCCGTGGAATTTTTGAACTTCCTGTCAGCAAGTTGACTTCCAGCGCATACCATCAAGCTGAATGAAGGTCGGCGTCCCGATTATGCTTTTTAGGAACAAATCTCCTCAAAAGTTGTGTAACGGGTGGTGTCTTAAAGTCATCTCTCTCCACAGACACCTTTGAGGTGGAAATTATTACGGGTTGTGGCGTCGGCAAGGCAGTATTTATACAACGCATTCCCCTTATACTTCAGCTTCCCGATCCAGTTCGAGCGTGTACAGTTCCCCGTGAGTGTTTGCTTAGTGATGACAATCAATAAATCGCAGGAGCCGATACTCAGAGCAGCGGGTGTAGATCTCAGGACGAGTTGCTTCTCACACGGGCTTTACATTTTGGCTCCTGGCAGTATAATTATCAACGTAGTTTATAGGGAAGTGTTATAAGGTATATACCTTTGAACGTATTTTTAACCGACTTAAAAAAAAAGAGGAGGTTCTCAATTCGACGGTGTTTTTTTATGTGTGTTTGTTACGCGATTACTCCGCCATTTATGGACCGATTTTCAAAAATCTTTTTTTATTTGATAGGGTATACTACCAGGTTGGTCCCATTAGTATTAAACCTCAGGTCTGATGAGGGATCCTCGAGGAAATGAGGGAACTCCTCAAATAATATAGGAAAACATGTACCAATTTTTACATTTTTTTTTTGGTGACGAATCAAGCATTTACATTTAGCAAGTATCATTTTGTGAAGAAAAACTGATGAAGAAGACAGGCGATGGAACTCTTCAACGCATAACAACAAATTACTCGCAATAGCTACAGTCACATGTCTGTGCATGGTTTATGTATTTCCCATAACATTACGCCTGTCTATTTTAAAAGGTTTAGAAAGAACTTCTTTTGCAATTGTTAACCGATTTCAATGATTCTTTCAAGTTTTGAAAGACTTTCTTGACATACAAAGAAACTAAAAAACGCAAAATAAAAAAAAAATTACAAAAAAACTCTTCATGTAACTTATATTTTAATGCTATTTTAAAAGTTGTTAACTTATAATGCTATTATACTGGAATCTTAGGTAGGTATATTTGGTGGTGTAGAACCTTCACGCAGACGACGTCGCGGGCAGCAGCTAGTATACAATAAATGTAAATCATAATACAAAACATTAAGTATAATAAATGAAGATAGGATGTCTCTTAATACTAAGAACCCACCAACCTAACAGGCAGTAGCAGAATATTCTTAATTAGTTTCAATAAAACAGTTTTATTGCTGACGTTACCAAATTGGCTCCAACCAAAGTGCCTATACCTTCTTCATTACACGGCATTTTTCTTACCCGCATATTCTGTATCCTTCTCAATGAATCTTCAACAATTATTACACCTCAGTACCTATGTCTTCGTAATCCCAAAGCCTTTATTTATAACACTGACATAGATACGAACAATACAGGTGTTATTTTTCTAACATGGGATCGCGTGTACGGAAACAAATGGCGGTAATTCATCATGGCGGATTTTTCCCGGGTTGTTTCTTGTCCTTTAGGATATCTCTTTTAGTGGTAATTTTGTTATATTTGTAACTGTGAAGAGGAATTAAATATTTTTAGAAGCAGAGCTAGCAATAGTTAATCGAATCTGGTGAAAGAAGTCGTAGATAAATGTCTACTGCAGAAGGTAAGGCCTTGGTAGCCGAGATCGATCCGCAAATGGGTCCATTACATATCAAGGTGCGTGGTTTTCTAGATAACATGCCTAGGAAAGCTCGCTAAGCCGTTGGTCCTGGCTGTCATTTGGAGTTATTTGTTATCGTTACGGTATTTAAAAACCCGAAAGTTTGATAACCAGTCTTATCAAATGGGGAGGCCGGAGGGGGTATTACCTAGTTACTAGATTGTAAAGATGGGATAGGCAATTACTTTGTGATAAATACAAAATTCTGCTGCATCAAATATTTTTAGGAAAAGGCTAGGTAGACCAGTGTGTAATAGTATCTACCATGAAAGTCATTTACATATGACAAGAACTTATTAAAAACTTTGGTACCTATGTGCTTACGATCGCTAATTGAGTCATGATCATTGAATCAGCCGAAAGACGTCTACTGCTGGACAAAAGTCTTCCTCAAGGATCTCCACGACAACCGTCTTTAGCCTGCTGTATCCAGTGGTTTTCAGATACCTTTACCAGGTCATCTGTCTGCCTAGTAGGAGGCTACTAGAGTTGTCAACTCCGCGAATTCCGTCTGTGGTCAAACATTGTGTAAGCCAACATAATTGTGTCCTGTCGTACCGTATGCACCATTGACCTGCAATGGTGCAGAAGAGACTAATTAGTTTCGTTTGCACCATTAATATGAATACAACTTAGTTCACCATACTTTTCTTGTTTCGTGGGACAACGATGCAATTATGTCCAACTGGAACTGGGTTGGACCACGGGGAAAGGATGATCGTGTAAAACAAATGAACGTCTAAAACACAGGGCTTGGGGCATCCCGACGTTAGGTTAGTAAGGTTCCTTTAAACCCTGCAGACAGATGTAGGAGCCCCGCGTAGCGGGGCTCCGTCGTCTAACTTTTCTAAAAATAATACTTATTAGAACAAGCGAATAGGAAATAATTTGAGGAAATATCTAAGTATACATTGATAGTATATTGTGTCATCTCAATGGTGCAGATGAGACCATATCCAATCCGCCGTTTCGTTTGCACCATTAATAGTGCTAACGAAACTAATTAGTCTCATCTGCACCATTGATGGTGCAGGTCAATGGTGCATACGGTACAACGGGAATTGTGTTACAGTTTTATTTATTTATTTATTATTCCGGTGTTGTTTTTTAAAACATTCAGGTGCATAGTACTCGCAACTGAGGTGATTATGAGACGTAAAGATGTGTGATGTGTTAAACGTTATGTAGTTTCTGCGCACTTCCATGGAGAATAGATGGGATTTCATGACTGAATTTATAATTAAAAGCATAGGTTTCGGCAGTATACAACAATGATTAAAAGAATCGTAACTAAGCAATTTGGCATATCGACCAGTCTCTTAATATTTTGGACAGAACTTTTTCAAACATTCAACAAAAATTCTGCCAAAGTAATAATGAAAAACACTGAAAATATCTATGTCAGTAGGAACTATACAATATTTTTGGAGAAGCTCCAATGTCTTGCTATTTCAAATGGCTTTCAACCTTAAAATCAAATGAAGCAATGAAGCTATTTCAATAAACCGCTGACCCACCACAATAATTTATTATATTACCAGCTTTTCCATCTATATCTATACTTTAAGAATTGTAAAGAGAAAAGTTTTGTATTTTTAACCGACTTCAAAAAAAGAGGAGGTTCTATGATCGTGTGTGTGTTTTTTTTTTATGTATGTTACCTGATTTCTCCCCCATTTGTAGACCGATTCTCAAAATTCTCTTTTTATTTGAAAGAGTATACTCCTGAGGTGGTCCCATTTTAATTTGGCGAAGATCTGGTGCTGATCTCCGGAGATATACAACGGAACTCTTCAATATTTTCTGAAGAGTTCCGTTGGATATCTCCGGAGATCAGCACCAGATCTTCGCCAAATAAAAATCGGAAGTCGGTGGCCCATCTATATCTATACCTATATCTATACATATAATAAGACAGTAAAAAAACTGTGTCTGTACATTGAATATATTTAAAAAATAATGATTGAGGGGGGTTTAGAAACAGTAATAGAGCACAAATCCAAAAAAAAAAGTCTGTCTGTTTGTCTGTTTGTCAGTTTGTTTGTACACGCTAATCTTCGGAACTACTAGACGGATTTGAATTATTTTTTTTAAGTCGTAAGATATTAAGTCTGGGCAACATATAGTCTAATAATTTAAAGATACGGAACACCTGATGCAGAACCTCTACAGACCAGCTAAACTATTGGAGATACAAAAATGGTACCATAGCAAAACTTGTTCCACGTGGTGAGCATTTTCTGCTGAGAGAATAAATTTGAAGATCCGGAACACCTGATGTGGAACTTCAAGAGCCCAGCTACACTATAACATATACATATAGGTATGACGTTTTAGCAAGAGTTGTTCAGCCTTATGAGCACTCGCTGTTGACGTATAAAAATCGAAGATCTGGCACACCTGTTGTGGAACTCCAAGAGCCCAGCTACACCATAACTCACATAGGAATGACGTCTTAGCAAAATTTGTTCAGTCTGATAGGCATTTCCTGTTGACTTATAAAAATCGAAGATCAGAAACATTTGATATAGAAATTAAAGCTATCACTAATTTCATTGCATAATTATAAAAATAACTTAAGCAGTGACGGATTAACCCTTAATCAAATTAAGCAATTGCCTAGGGCATCACGTCTTGGGGGGCACCAGAAGAAGCACAAAAACAATCCGTCCTTAGGGCATCACGAATCACGTCTTACTCTCACGTCACCAAAAACCACAATAAAAAAAGTTTCTAGGACTAATTTGAAAATTCGTGCGTTTTAAGTTGACATAGAGTTCGACCTAGAGGCATAACCCTGCTACTGCTTGCCCACTCGCTGCTCACTAGTGCATTCGGCAATTCGAATGTACCGATCAGCCAATCACTCGTGGATTTTTTAGAAAAATTGTGGTGCGACTTTGATTCTTTAGAAGCCCGCGCAAAAGAAAAGTTTCCAGATGTGGAATACAAAGATACCCGTCAAAAACGAAGAAAGAAAATGCCCAATGATGGTTCAGCTCCTGAAGTAAGTTTCAGCCCAAGAGATCAATTCAAAATGACGTGTAATAGCATCATTGATAAATTAAATGCAGAGATGCGAAAAAGAGAAACTTGCTTGCTCTCTGCTGTTTCTTTGTTAAACAAAGAAACAGCAGAGAAATTCTCATTCTTGAATAAAATACCCGATGCCGATTAAATTATGTGTCCCGATCAAACTGCAGAATACAGTCAGCACAGTACGTATCTAGTAAACACATATCCAGGGGGCTTACCATGATCTTCTAAAATACTTGCCAAGTGCAAGGCAGTTCAACTGAGCAGCTCAATCTGGCAGGTTTCGTTTTTGTACCATGAATGTTTCCGGCTGACCTGCATTTTGACCTGCTTCATAGTCTCTGATCAGTAAGCTGACCGCACAGATTAAATAAGATTAATTCAATCGGTCGTTCTGAAACACGTTTACGGTTTTACGGTTTTTATAGAAGTTTAATATGTTTTAACAAGAAAAGGTTAAAACAAAAGAGATTGATGAAAGAAACATTTTTAAGGAAAACCAAAATGGAATTTCACATTATTCGTGAGAGAAAACGAGTTCCATCTACATCAAAAACTTAAATGTTAATGTTAGATGTCTTCTCATTTATTTCCGAACGTACCTACTTATTAATGACAAATGAAACATGTCATGTTCTGTCTAAGGACAAAAGTAGAATATTTAAGAGGCAATTTTGAAATTCAAGTGTGTTAGTTTTAAATAAGTTTTATGATAACCTGAGAGTTGTTAACTGAGGCCATATTTGTGAGTGAGTGGTAACCGTGGAGAGTGTTTTTACTATATTGCATGAAGTGTCCGTGTCAGTGTCCTACGAACAATTGGATAGGTACTTTGTGGCTTATTTTTAATACTAACAGAGATATTATCACTATGGGTACAAAAAGAAATGATAAATACGATTGCCGGAGATGTTAACAGTGAATTGGAACATTTGGGAAGCTGTTAGTTTTACAATTAGATCAATGGTAAGCGTAAATTCTAAACACGTAAATAAGTACTAATCTTCAACTCAATCGAAAAGTTTGTTAATAAAGTAGGGCGTCGCATGAATGTTTGTAGCTCATATTACATTACAAAGCTCAAGTGTAAGCTATTTAGTGACCCCATAATACGTTTAACAAAAGTATTGACCTGCGACATTTCAAATGGATCTGTCGAGTTCCTTTAAGTAAATAATTATTTTAATTTTAGCATATTGTTTAACACTTTTGCTATCACTATGTTTCATAAAAGCACAATAAAATATGTTCATCTCATATATAAAATAAACGGTAAACGCAGTGCTAAGAGAAGTTTTTTACATTTTATTATACTTTGAAATAACGTAAGAATTATATTTTATGCACATTTTAACAATACGTAACGTTTTTGTATTCCAATTTTATAGAACAGGTCAATAAAAGTTAGTTTCACAGACCTGCAAATTATGACAGTATGGCAGGTTAATTGTTGATTGTCTATATGTCAAAAAGCCTTCATGGTAGGCAACGTTGCAGGCCAGCCTGCTGGAGTGCTGTCACGTAGTCACTCACCGGCTTAGGTCACGTGATCGCTGGCTCGCCTGCTACTATACTCACTCATGGTACAAAATAACAGGGCAGGTTATTTTTCGTGTAAAATTGACCTGCTATAAGAGTTTATGGTAAGCCCCCAGAAGACCTTATCATCGAATTAATAACAGAAATTCAACAGTTTCATTCATATGTCATAAGTAAAGTAAGTTCCAGGCCCAGTGATTCGGCTCGCACAAGTTTACATCAAACTCACGCACATTTGTATAAAATAATACATGATTATAAAATTGAATCAGCTTTCCCTAATGTGGAAACAGCCCTGCGTATATTTTTATCGCTTATGATTACAAATTGCAGCGGGACGTTCATTTCAAAATTAAAAATATTAAAAAATGAAATAAGGACAAAGATGATACAAGAAAGGCTCGATAATTTTTCGATATTATACATAGAGTCCGATATGTTAAAAACATTCAATAAATAAATAAATTGTGCATTGTTGTCGCACCTACTCCACTTATAAGGTGTGTTACATCTATCATCTTATTTTACAAAACCGGCCAAGAGCGTGTCGGGCCACGCTCGGTGTAGGGTTCCGTAGTTTCCCATCCGTCACAATAAGTGTTCAAAATGCTTGCATATACTATTTTACTACAAACGTAGTCCAGAAATTATTTTGTACTTACAACTTTTTGTCATTCAGCTTTCTAGTGCTAACGGTCACAGAGATTAAGCGAGGACGGACGGACGGACGGACAGACAGACATGGCGAAACTATAAGGGTTCCTAGTTGACTACGGAACCCTAAAAAACTTATGTTTTTAGGTGGTAAAGGTTTAAAGACCGATTCTAGTTGACATACGAATAGGGGGGCCCACAGGCGTGGATTGCTTAGGGCATCAAGTAGTCTTAATCCGTCACTGAACTTAAGTACCTCCACGCGGTGAAGGCGAGAACAGTTCAGGACTGATTTTCGATGACGATGGTATATCATTGAAAATTAGACTCTACTGGCCAAAACTCCCATTTTTTTTATCGTATAAGTATACCTTCGGGCTTATGTTATTTGAGTGTTTAATTTCCTTTTCCATTTATCTTCGTTACAAGGTAGCCTACCCGGTAACGCAGGGGAGCAGCCACTTAGATTTTAATTGATCAGGTATCATCACAATAAAACTATAACCATGCCTAGAAAGAAGTCAAATCTTTCCCAATGTTCCAAAGGTGATTGATGATTAAAGATCATAAGATCCCAACAATCTACCGAAGACCGTTAGGAGAGACTTGATGCTGTTTGAAAACATGAGGTTGCAACTCGCTCCGTGGAAACTTCTTGGGATCGCGAAGCAGGCCTGCATTCTCAGCGTATTTACGCATCTACCAGGTATCCAGGTCTCTAGATACCAGTGAAGAATATGTGACTGACCGCTGATCGTGAACATCATGCACTGTCTCGCGAGTTGGAGACGTTCACGGAAAAAGCATGACGCTTGAGTTTTCAGCGTATACAGGGTGTAACGGAAAGGGTATATACATCCGAAGGGCACGAATTCTCTTGGTGATAAGAAACGACATGGCAACGTTTTTATACATATACATACATAATTGTTAAGTTGAGCCCGCCCGCGCCGTCGCGCCTTCGTCGGTTAGGCAGAGCCCGATAGGTCTGTACTAGGCACGCAGAACCCGAGATAGATATACTGGAACCTTGCCGGACAAGATTATGACCCTCATAGTGCGGTGACACGTTTGTTATGATTTTGCATTTAATAAACTGTCGATATTAAATAATATCGTGAAGTTTCAAAGTTATTAGTTGGGAGCTGAAATTTTGAGGAAAGACTCGTTATTAAATACTCTATTCACCCTGTTTGTATGTATATACCCTTTCCGTTACACCCTGTATACGCATCTACTCTAGAGTTAAGTGGAGAAAGGAGATGCGCGACTGATCGCTGATCGTGAACGTCACGCAACATATATAGGCTATAATTTATTTTGGAAAACGGAACACCTAAAGTAAAAGAGATATAAAAATGGTGCCATTGCAAAAACTATTCCACGTGAAGAGTGTTTTCTGCTGTGAAACTAAATTTGAAGATTTGGAGCACCTGTAGTGGAACTCTAAAGCCCAGCGACAATATAGCATATGCATAATAGAAATGGCGTCTTAGCAAAAGTTGTTAAGTCTGATGGCATTTCCTGTTGACCAACAATAATAAAAAATCTGGAACGTCTTGAATCGAACGTCTCGCGCATTCCATTGTTTTGCCGTCCCCGGTCTTTTAGAATTCGACGTCAGACGTTTCAGATCTTCGATTTTGACGACCCCGTTGTAGCTGGCATAAGCAACAGGATCCGCGTACGAAGTCGCGGGCAGAAGCTAGTCATGAATAAGACTAAACCACCAAAGCCTCAGACTTCCTAATTTAGAGTTTTTTACACCGTTTAGTGTTTTTTGTGAAGTCGGTTTTAATTTATCCAAAAAAGTTTTTTTATTATGTAACGAATAAACTTAAAAACTACTGGAGTGATTTGAAAAACTCATTCTCTATTCGAAAGCTCACGGGTAACATGGGCTACTTTCTATCCCTGTCTTCCCACGGGGACGGGATTCTCACGGGTGATACCTCGTTACGTCGACGTTAAGACACTTGATACACAATTAATAAATATTCCACCACTTTTCACACAACGCCATTTAGTCCCAAGTTAAGCTTGAGAGCTTTCTTTACGGGTACTAAATAGCTGAAAAACATACTTATACAGGGTGTAAGGGACAGCCCTCCTCAGATTGATGGGGCGAATTAAGTATATTATACTAAGATGACCGGTACAAGAAATTATTTCAGGAACGTTATGGGAATCCAATAAACTTGATTTGTTTTATTTCCTCATACGCAATTTATTTTAACCGTGGCAGATCGCACGCAGCGAGCCTTCGGGCGCCCGCCCCGTCATTTCGTTCGTTAGATTATTTTAACATCTATTGTTGTTTATTTTAGCCTAGCCCTTATTTTGTTTATTATTATTTACATATACAGACTGCTACTTTTAAAGAATGTTTAGAAATTAAACTGAAAAACCTGAAAAAACGACAAAAAAAAATCCTGAGAAAAATTTCGGTGGGATATGATTTAAAATCAGGAGCTAAATGTACCCTATCAGTTTGAGGAGGGATGTTCCTTACACCCTGTATATTCCAAACACATACCTACATATTATAGATAAATTACACCCAGACACAGAACAAATGATCGTGCTCATCACACAAACATTTGTCCTGGGTGGGAACCGAGCCCACGACCTCCGGCATAGCAGTTAGGGTGACTAACAACTAGACCAACAGGCCAGTCAATAGCAATCTTAACGTAACATAGTAAAATCAATGGTAAATTTAGGTACATCTTATCGCTTTACTCAACACTCTACGAAGACGCACGTAATTAATTACATAACTGCGTCGTACTTTCATTTTCCGTGATGGATGAGGGGAAAACATGGTGTTCAGATTTAATTTCCTTAACGATGTCCTTGGGGTACTTTTTAATCGCAGTTACTTGTGGTAACGATGCTTGCATTACAGATCAAAATCAAAATATACAGTCAAGATACACATTACATCATAAAAATAGATTAAACCTACCGAGCTCTAAGCTAAAAATGCACTCAACAAGTACTCTAGTCATGTCAATGAAAGTTTATAATAAATTGCCGGAAATAATTAAAAAGGAACAAAAATATAATTCATTCACAAATAAATTATAATTATTTTTATTAAATAAATGCTATTATACCATTAATGAATATTTATATGACAAATTTTAAAGTACTATTATATTCAAATTTTGTTGCTTTTGTGTATACCAAATAATTGTAAAATTAAACCCCTCTCTCTCTATCCTACTTTGCTGTGCCCTCACGGGGTCCATATTTATGTCCCTAGCTTTAAGCCCTGTAACATCTTTTATACAATATGGAATGCAAAATAAATGAATATGAATGAATATGAATATGAAAACAAATAAGAAGAAACTCCAGCCTGTCACTGTCCCGCTGCAGTACAAAGGCCTCTTCTCATACAGAGAAGGCACGAGCAATAATCAGCATGCATACTCAAGCATGTTGATTTGGTGATTTCAAACTTTTAATAACTAGGTCTTAAATAATTATTTGTTTGCTTTTTCCTCTAAATTAACACACTGGTGTGCTGTTTGTTTTTAACATTTTGCTTTTAAAATATTTAAAGAGTATTTCCTTTTTAATAAAAATCTACAGTGTATAGTCTATATTTGTTAATATGTGAGCACTATTGTTACATCTACCATTATATCTACTAAATTGTAAAATACTTGTTAACATTGCACACACCTATTTATTTATTTCCCACTTATTCACAGTCATCATATACAAACATTTGGTTACCGTTGGTTTTTTCTAAATTACGTTGAAACCGATGTATTTGTTGGTTAGTACCTATTGGTACGTGAGAAATAAATATTGTCTGTCCAAAGAGACTGGATCCTGCGACACAGGGTATCCTAGTGCGGGATCCAGTGTCAAATTTAACTTTGTAACACTGCTTGTGAAGAAATAAAGGCCTATGTCCAGCAGTGGACGTTTTTCGGCTGAAATGATGATGATAATAATGAATGCCAAAATCACTCATAAAATTTATCTAAGTACTTTAAAAAAATAATTTTCTATTAATTACAGAAGCAAATGCTCCCAGTTTGTAGTTAAAATTGAATTGCATACATAAAACATTAAAGAGGTCCAATTTTAATTAACTTTGTTTCAGCGGAATATAAACCCGTGGTCGTAGTAAACTGTTACCAATTTAATTAATTTTATTCTACATTGTTAATTTATTGTAAACAGTTTTCACTAAATATATTGTACTGTAACGTAATCAACTTCTGACTCTATTAACAATTGAATGAAATTATTTATTTCTAGAGTACTTTACTGACAGTGAATATAAAAATGTAATAATATAAAAAAACTTGAGAGGTGTCAAGGGACACCCGGATGGAACGAAGTTCCCTTCGATTGATTAGTGAACTATTCAATCTTCTCTCTCTCCCTCTCCCCCTCCATCTTCCTCCTCCCGTTCCCCTCCCTCCCCCTCTCCCTCCCTCCCCCAACTCTCCCCATATCCCCCTAGGTCTAGCCCCCATTTACAACGCGCGATAAGGAACTTCGTTCCAATAATATTCCACAACATAAACACAGCGCCGTCTAGTCCCAAACTAAGCAGAGCTTGCGCTATGAGTTGAGTACTAAACAACTGATAAACATATTTATATATTGCTTAATACATACATATTATAGATTAATTGCTCCCAGACAGAACAAATGATCGTGCGCATCACACAAACATTTGTCGTGGGCGGGATTCGAACCCGACAATGACCTTCGACATAGCAGTCACTAGATCCGCCAGTTAAACATTAAGATTATAATGGGCTATTTGACAAAAAAAAATAGTTTTTAGTCCCTCATCTAGATTAAAAGACAATATTCGACACGTATTATTTTCTTTTTCAAATTCATGGAAAACTGCTTAGATTAAGCGCATTGAAGTTGAGGAGAGGGGGCTTGTAACGTCATTATCTAGTATAAACTCAGTATAGTTTATACTAGATAATGACGTTAGTGTCGTCGTATTTTAACAGTGTTTGCATGTTTTACCTGTTGCCAATAAATATTATTTCTTTCTTTCTTTTCTTTCATGCGTCATTTTAACTCGATGTATCGCCGTTATTTTTTGATTACGTAAAAAAAGAAAAAATATTTATATTTTATATTTTCTTGTAATCTAGATGAGAGACTAAAAACTAAAATTTTGTCAGATGGCCCATTATTTTAATAAAATAAAAAATAATAAAACCAGCCTGCTAGTATTCCACTGCAGTACAAAGGCCTCTTCTCATACAGGGAAGGCACGAGCATTGATCACCAAGCTTGCTCAAGGATTTCAAACTTTCATCAACTACGAGTAAAGATTTCCTCACGATGTTTTCCGTCACCGACTTCAATGATGTCCAAGATAAACTTAGAAAGTACATGACATGATATGAATTGAAAAAGTCACAGTGGTATAGACGCCAGCACATCAAGTTACCCCAATGTGTCAAATTTTCCCAATTGAATATGATCCTTATTCTGTTTCACATAAAGTTGAAAAACAATCAAAGAAATTTGACACATTGGGGTAACTTGATATGCTGGCGTCTGTACTTGCCCGGATTTTCCCAACCCTCTTGCGTGAGAGGTAAGATGCCTTAAACTCTAGGCCATCACGACTTCGTCATCATAATTATTTTCATATATAATCTTATTTAATTTATTTGTTCAAGTATTTCAGGATCATGGAATAAACTCATGTTGTCCAGATGTACGACGAAGTCCTTTCTACACTGTATGTACCCTACAATAAGTTAGCTATTTTTGCACCGTGCGAAGTTTTATGTTAGGTACAGTCATTCCGTTCGTAAGTGCATCTTCAAACAGAACTAGAAACGCTAAGTGCACATTTGTACTCAAAAGTGTCATGAAAGTTTTACGTTACCTAAATGCATTTGTCTTGTTCTTTGGCATAGAAAAGTTTTCATGAAAGTCCTTAAATCATCTTTTTTGTTTTCGATGATGATGAATTTTTATGTGAATTGTACATTTAAAGACAAATGAGACTTTTTTTTAAAGAGAAAACGTCTTTAGGCGCGTTGAGCATTTACCGTTACCGTAACCGACACCGTATATTAGTAAGTAGAAGTGCCTACTTGAGCCCCTAATTTTCCTATTTATGTAATAAATAATAAAAATATACTAATTCAGTAACTTGAATTTGAATATTGCTCTTTTCAATTTGCAATGAGTAGAAAGGTATCAAAATACGAAATTTTTATGACACTCAATTGTTTATTGCACTCGTTCGGTTTTAATTAGTACGAGTACTATCAAAGTAAGAATTGCAATCCATAAATAATAAAAGTTCCACCAAGAACTATGAAAAAAAAAACAGTGTTTAGATTGCAATCTTAATTGGAGAATCCAAGTGGAAAAAGTTTGTACTAAACTAAGCCAATTTTCTTATGCACTATACATGCTCAGAAAAATTGTGAACCAATCTGCTGTAATTACTGCTTACCATGGATAAGTGAAGTCGTTATTAAGGTATGGTATGATTTTCTGGGGGAATTCAGTTGACAAAGAAATGGCATTCAAGGCACAGAAGAAATGTGTGAGGGCGATTTGTAAACTTAAGTATACAGATAGTTGTAAACCTTTTTTTATCAATCTAAAGTTATTAACCCTGCCATGTATTTACATTTATGAGATGGCCGTGTTTGTTGTCCAAAATAAAACTTTATTTAAATCGTTTATGAGCCAACGTCATAATCAAAAAGTGTGTTTGTCCATCAAGCAGTTCAACTGCACAATTCAGTAAAAGTGTTTTTTGTATGGCTCCGCGCATTTATAACCATCTTCCTAAACTAATTATTAATTGTACCAAGGCCGAAAAAATTAAATTCCTATTTGACTTTGACTTTATCTGTGATATCAAACCTAACGCCTATCATTTGTGTATTCTCTGTGCATCACTTGACGTTTACTTAGCAAACGGTCATTTCCCTTAACGTGTGAAGCAAAAGATTTATTTATTAATTTATTTATAACAATCTTACCTACACTATCATTACAGATCTATGATCCAATGCGACAGAGTGGCCTTACTACTAACTAAATCCTAAATCTACACCTTATACTTACCTAGTTAAAAAATATCTTAATCTAAATAACTTATTACATATAGTGTAACTTTGGCGAATTCACTCAAGTTGCACCACAATACATCTACCCTCCCGTGAACCCTATTCACCACGTGTAGGGCTCTAGTAAGAGGAGTTCTCGCCAGTAGGTTGGAAGAAGAAGAATCTTGCAATTTTCTTCTTTCTTTTTTTCTTGACTGTAACTTTTCACTTTTGTTGGTGTTCCCGAAGTGCCACTGTTATTTTTCGAGGTTTTCAGCTGCCTAACAGGGCTATCTCGTGGTGGCTTAGTAAATTTAAGGCATCAACTAAGCTAAGATCCGTAAGCGGTGACATGGCGTTAGGCACTCCCTATTAGACCAATCCCTAAACAATTTCCACATCCATAACATTAAACAACCACCATTTCACTAGAAACCTTTGCTATAAATAAATGCCATTTCACCTTCACTAAGTAGGAAAGTTCATAAGTCCATAACCACGGCTAAGTTGGGCTTCGTCTCTTATAATCCTTACTTAACTTGGGAATGACGAAACTTGGTAACTTGGGCACCGCGGTCAATAGCTGAAAGACGAACTTTTGCATCGGGTGGTATTATTGTACCATATATTGGAGCGGTGAAAAAGTTTATTAGTTTTAGTTTTGATAAATGTGTGGGGTACGTGAGTGAATGTTTCTCTGGTATCTTAGACTTGTTTTCCCTGATGTGTTTTTATATATTTTTAGGTGTTCTAATCTTCTGCTGTAGTTGTTGTAGCCTAATGCGATCGGTGGCCTTTCAAGAAGTAGCAGTACCAGAAAAACACTCTGACTTTAAAAAATAATGTGCATATTACTGTATCAAATAAATATAAAAATGTAATATTCCACAACTTTCACGCAACTCCATCTAGTCCCAAGCTAAGCAGAGTTTGTGTTATGGGTACTAAACAGCTGATTAACATAATCATAAATTTAAATTTAATTTTGTAAATACATACATATTAAAGATAAATTACACTCACACAGACAGTTTTGGGTGAGAATCGTATCCACGACCTTCGGCATAACAGTCAAGGCCACTAGCCACTAGACCAACAGGCCAGTAACTTTAGTTTAACAGTTTGTCACTTGCTTTTATTATTTATTATTTAATCAATTTGTCTGTCTGTCTATCAGACCCACTTAATTGAGAAATGGTATCGACGTAGGAGGTAAACATTCTTATTTTTATAACAAGAGCGTTACAATATTGAAGTAAGAAAAAAAGATAACAAAGTCGACGAGCTCTGTTTACATATTGAAAATCTTATTTTTTTTTTTTTTTATTTCATATGATGTAGGTACTCGTACATTACCTGAAAACAGTTCTCCTGCTAATTTACAAAGTTGACATAAGTCTAGGAGGTACACAAATGAGAGGTACATTTAACATTTATCAAAGCATTTTTTAGCAATTAGCAAAAATCTGTTACAAATATACTTGTTTTTAAATATAAGGTGACTGGTAATTATTGACCGATACTTAAACACGTGATTGTATTCATGATTAAGTAAGCACAAATGCAAATAAAACCAACTTATTTAACAAAATAAAATACAGGTTAAATCAAATCCAATCCAACCTTCACCGGTTCTATTTAGTTTATCTGAATTTGTTATAGAGCAGCTGCATTATTGTATCTGCAAAATCATTTTCTCAGTGGAATAAAGTCCACAAAGCTCTAGACGCGCCATTCCTTTGAGTTGCAACAAAATCAATTAAAATTACAAGCAGTACTTAAAAGACAGCTTTCTCACTAAATGCTTTGCAGGCAAGCTCAATAGCGAGGTGGAAATGTACGACGGTAATCACTGAACTTGTTTAAGGGGCTTCTAGTTTGAAAAAGCGGGGCGTGTATTTATTCGGATTCTCATTTTTTTATGCAATGTTAAAAAAAAATTGCTTGCTCTGTTTTAGGGGTAACATAATTATATACCTGTCCCCGAAGCCCTTACACAGGAGGCTGTGTGAGCGTTTTTTGACTTAAAGTAGCACGGAGAGACATGGAGCGTAGTCTTCTGGTTTTATGGTTGGCATGGCATAAAACGTCGGCATAAGTTCCAAACATCGAAATCGGTCGACGTAAGAAAATCTTCAGTATTGGAAATCGCATTATGGAACACGAATGGAGTTAGGCAAGAGACCTAGCTAGGCTCGGTGATGGCGGGTGGAGTAAAGCTGTGACCAAGTGGCGTCCAAGAAATGAAAAGTACATTGTTGGAATTGCGAGAATTTCCAGAATGAAGCTGTCACAGAAACGTGGAACTTGGTACTAGAAAATAGAGGCCTAAACCCTGCAGTGGGTGGAGTCTTACTGTGGATGATGATGATCCTCGATGGAATAAATGAGATGCATCTTTAGTACATGTAGCCAGTTATATTCTGAATGTTGTGTCTTAAGAGGCGAGCCTATTGCAATTAGTAGGGCAGGCCTTTTGTTTTCGGGCTGCTTCTGAAAAATTCCAGATGGTAAAACCCAAAAACATAGGTGGGAAAAGGCTAGCAAATGAAAAGAGTGAACAGGTTGCTTCTAGGCAAGCGTGCTTCATCGTCGACCACATCATCGCTTAGGTGAGAAAGTGGTCAAAAGCGTGCCTATCAACAGGTAATTGAAAAAAAAATGATGATAATAATAATGATGATGTTTCGCGACTCAAAGGTTTTCGCATTCCTGATGTTTTTGTTCAACATTCTCATGTAAAACCACTATCAAATTTGGCAGAAGTGATATTGTAAAATATTCTCGTTAAATTTATCTTTCTCTATCAAGTTCAATCTTGAAATTCATTCATGTCAAATCAATTCAAAAGTTTTTCGAGAAATCAAGAGACCGTTTAAACAACAAGTCCGTTCAATGTGTCACCCTATGCAGTAGCTCTTAAACTTATTATTCATAAGTTTTTTTCACACTTACATTCTATTCTAGTGTTAGTGCTTACTGAAACGAATCGGTAATCACCACGTTTATTCCTAATTTATAAATTGGAATGTGACATCAAGTTACCTAATGTAATTTACAAAAAAAAAAAAGAAATTGACAATATTATTAGGTACTCATAAAACGTCCAAAATGGAGGCAGCTTTCAATAGAAAAGTTCACATTAATCAGAAAGAAAAACGGAAAAGCGAATCGTCAAAGAGCGACTTCTAAATTAGTTCGACGTCGAATAATCCTGTTGTCCCCAATATTAATTTTATTCAATTACTTACAGACTTTCCGCCTTAATTATTATTCGACTTCTCGTTCTAATTTTTGAATAATGAATAACTTTTTTTTCGATTTTGCTTATTGATATTCCAAGAAAGAGGCGCTTGACGTTTTAAATGAAAAAGTTGAGTGTATTGTTTTTTTTTCTTTTTATAATAATTCATAGAAAGAGCAAAATAGGAAATCTTTATAATTTTGACGTCGATCAATGTTTATCATATTTAACTTTTGATTGTTAAAAGTTGTACTTAATTGAAAAGTTAGTAGCCTACCTACTGATTTTTAAAAATATAAAAATTTTGATGTTTCATTTTAGATAGGTAAATGAACAGATGTGTGATGCTCAATACTATTTAAAAAAATAGAGCTTTTAAGACGCTTAGTTGACTCTTTCCGAGACCCAAATGCAGGCTATAAGCTTGGTTAGAGGGTAAGTGTTGCCATACAACGTATATACTTCCAGTGAATAGCAACGTGTCTGAGTTTTTTGACGCCATATTTTAGAGAGAGTTTTTAGTTTTTATTTTGACTTCAGTGTTTAAAGTTAAGTATTTATTATAATAGTTGTAGATATGTATGTAAATACATTCAACATTGTAACAAAATGTGACAACTTTCTACCAAATCGCTGATACTCGGTTCAAAGTTATGCAATCATGACACAAACTTAATTTAAAATACATCGATCACTTGAAATTCACATCAAAATTCCTCCCCATCTATTTGATCGATAGTATCGCTGCAAGTGAGTAAATCGACAATATATCGAGCGATGTAATACATACATGGCACGCAGCCATCAAACTTGCAGTGTGCCACAATGTGAGTCGGGATCCTTATAAAGAATATTGTAGTCTGACTTCGATATTGGTTCGGTGGTGCAAGTAGTGAGAGAAGACGAAGTGAAACTATATTTGGAAGTACAAAAAAGTAGAAAAACTCTTAAAGAAAGTCGACACAACTCAAATCAACTTTATTTAAAAAAGAATAAGGTTCATGTTAAATTTGGATAATTTGTCAGTTTGGGGTAGCCTGTGGTGCTGGCTTGTGTACCTAAACGGAGAGGTAAGTCATAAAATAGTGGAATACCTAGAACAATTGGCATAACCTTCTACCCGAGACTTCGTTTGAATGGAAATCTTCTATACTAAAAAACATATCGTATAGCGTTCGACGATAATATAATGTAGATAGTCGATTTTTATTATTAGAATCATTTCCAAAATCGGTTGAATTGTTTCGAAGATAGCTAGATACAAATTTTAAAATTAATTTATCCTTTTATAATACCTAATTAGTACAGATAGTATAATTAAGTTTGAGAATAAGCACATGTGCAAGCATTTTCTTTATTCCTTTATTCTTAAAGCACGAAGGAATTGAGGACAAATTAAGCATCAATCAAATGGTGGATTGAAGATCGTATAATCTCCTCTTAATTCATTAATCCCCAAGTGAACGCCGGCGTTCGCGATAACATTATATTTCTATTGTGTTTCTAATTGACACGATTGAAAGGTTAAAAAATTAAATTAAAAATTTAAAAAACCCCCACCGCAAAAAAGTAAACATTTAAAAAGTTAAAAATAACACTTTAGCCATGAAATTTTACTTCACGTCGGGGTACCGCTTAAGTAAGGAAAGTTCCTAGTACTTGTAGGTGTGTAGTATTTTAACGGTACCCCGACGTGAAGTAAAATTTCATGGCTAAAGTGTTATTTTTAACTTTTTAAATGTTTACTTTTTTGCGGTGGGGGTTTTTTAAATTTTTAATTTAATTTTTATTTTAAAATTTTTAAACGCATTAATTTTGTTTTATAGAGTATACAGTTATAAGAATTTTCAGTGCATTGTATGTGGAGTCAAATGCTGGTTAAAACGAATCCAAACACGACATATCTGCTATTATTTTGTCAAGAGTCTACCTACTGGTGTGCTGGATAGCCTGGCTGCAGCATCAGCTCATCTTGTTGCCATCAGTGCATTGTGTTTAGAATCAAATGCTGGTTGAAATGAATCCAAACACGACACATCTGCTATTATTTTGTCTAGAGTCTACCTACTGGTGTGCTGCATAGCCTGGCTGCAGCATCAGCTCATCCTGTTGCCATCATGGCATTGTGTGCAGAATCAAATGCTGGTTAAAATGAATCCAAACACGACATATCTGCTATTATTTTGTCAAGAGTCTACCTTCTGGTGTGCTGGATAGCCTGGCTGCAGCATCAGCTCATCCTGTTGCCATCAGTACATTGTGTACAGAATCAAATGCTGGTTAAAATGAATCCAAACACGACATATCTGCTGTTATTTTCCCAAGAGTGTATTAGTCTGCTAGATATCCTGGCTGCATCAGACCAAATACACCATAATGTTGCTTATTAATATTACACACATGGGTGTTTGAAATTTTAAGACACACATATGTTTTTAAGTAAAGTTAATACCATAGACGTCTAAAATAGCAACCGTAGCTAATCCAAAAGAGCATATAACCTTGAAACGGCTGAACCGATTTTGATGAATCATGTCTAAGAACCATTGCAAGAAACTCTGCTTTCAAATAAAAAAAACCGCATCTAAATCGGTTCACCCGTTTGGGCGCTACGGTGCCACAGACAGACAGACAGACAGACAGACACACACACATAGCGGTGAAACTTATAACACCCCTCTTTTTGCGTCGGGGGTTAAAAAAAAGGAAATTGAAAAAAATCGTTGATTTGTACAAATACACAAAATTAAGAGATATCAATTCCAAGACTAATAGAATTTCTACATCGTGCACACCGGCCGCGGGCAAACGATTTGCTATCGGCATTTGAATTTATTTCACTTGAGTAAAAAGAAAATTGAATTACCTACGAACAATTCGGATCACAGATAACTTTTTCTTACAATTTTCAAACACAGATTCGTAGATCAAAAGTAAATCAACATAATGATTAGGTAATTTGTTTTTCGTTCCAATCTACGGCTACCTTACGTTAATAGGTATTTTTATTATTACTAATTAATTTCAAACATTTTGGAAAACATACAGTTAAGCAGAAACAATGCTTAATTAGATTTTAACATGATAATGACAAGTTGAAAAGTTGTCACATACCCGATAAGAGTTAATCAAGCATTTTATAGCAGACAGTATTAAACTACTTGTACTGTTTTTTCTGTGGTATTCTTACAGTCGTAAAAAAATACATAAAAATTCACTTTTGGTGCGTTGGAACAGCATTTAGCTGCCATATTGTAAATATAGCTATAAAAAAAGAGTGAAATTGCTAGAAAGATGAAATATAGAAAGGAGGAGTCAATTGAACTGACAGAAAATTGATATGTAGGGAATTATGGGGCTGGAACAGATGCTGCACCGATCTTATTAAATTCGAATCCAGAAAAAATGATGATCATCGCGAATGATTTATTGTAAGTTTTCCTAAATAAATGAGTAATTACCCGAGCGAATACAAGTAGGTACCCAAGCCCTCTGAAATCAATAACACTCATCAAACAGTAGGTTTGCTTACCCAACCAATTACCGAATTCATTTACATTTCATTATAGCTTGACTATCAGGCGCACCTGACTATCACGTGACACTGTGTACCTTTGTCTAATTACCATTTGCGATAAACTTGGTTACCGTATGTTTAAAATATAACGATACTTATTTTTAAACTGAGAAAAAGAGTAAGTTTCCATGATGTTTTACAAAAAACAAGTTTTATTTGTGGGTAAGGCTTCAGTATTAACGTGCAACTTATAAAGTCTGAAAACTAAATCATGATGTAGTACAAAATCCTTGCTTGAATTTGAATAACATTACTTGATTCCACCATCACCTTTCCACCATCGGACAACTGGCGTATGGCGAGTGTCCATCCTTACATCGTTGGCACCTCTACGATCAGGACAAAGCGTATTGCCTCGTCGTTTATACCGCGTGTACTTCAAAGAACTGGAACAACTTGCCTGCTGCGGTCTTCCCGTCCGATTATAATTAAGGAGTCTTTAAGGCTAGAGTGAATAGGCTATTAATAAACTAGTGCGCTTCACCATCATTGATTGCATCATTGCTTACCATCAGGTGGGATTGGAGTCAAGCTATTTATAATATACAATAAAGATAAACCGTACCGTAAACGTTTGTCATGGCTAGCAATCTCTGATGGTACTATACATATCCCCTATTCTAAATCTCTGGTGGTACTCTACATACCCCTCTTTCTAAATCTCTGGTAGTACTATACATTCCCCTCTTTCTAAACCTTCAAGGAATAACGGCGTCATGTTATGTTCAATTATTAATTGGCCAATCAAAACACAGAAGGCTTCAAACATCTGAAAATCTGTAGATCGTAATTACCTTAAACAAAGTGGACTCTCTGTTCATATTTTCACAGTGGCAGCTATAATTAAGTTAAATAATACATTGTAATTTTCGTGAATCCTTTGACGATTCTCCTTTGTCTCTGGTTTCTACAAATAAAAGCTAATGCTAAAACATTATACCCGTATGTGAAAGTAATTTATTTACGCCACGTGTTAACTTTGTTTTGTATGTATGCGGCAGAGTGGATTACGTAGAGCAATACCACCAAAAGCTCACCCCTTAACAAGTTTTAATGCAATTTTTGTAAAATAATTTATATGTATTGGTAGGTAATTCCCTAGTGGTTGAATGACCGTATATTTGTGTTTAATACAAAGACATTCAATACATAGTTTGGAATGCTTATAGCCTGATTACACCTACCGAGTAGAGTGGCGAGACAGTGCACTCGGCCGAGCGCTCAGTATTTGTAAACACATTATAGCCTGATTACACCTACCGAGCGCTCGGCCGAGTGCACTGTCTCGCCACTCTACTCGGTAGGTGTAATCAGGCTATTATGGTGAAAGTTTTGTTCGTGATATCCTGTCTAAAGTAATAGTATTGAATATCTTTGGGATCCAAAGATTTTCCTTAGCGTATTAATATAAAGTTCATCAAGGATTCCCAGCTACTGTGCAAAATTTACCTGCTACACTACATGTCCTGAATATAAGTCCCGCAAGAAGCAAATAATACCGCGAGTTGCCCCACACTAGCAGTTTATTTGAAACTAGAGTTTAGAACTTTTCCCTTTAACAGGTTGACTGCCACTTGCAAAAATTGAAGGTCACCGGGAGGCCAAATATTTTTTTTTGTTTGATCGACTTTAAAAGTGATTATATAAGATTGTAATTATACTTAATTATCTATATGATATTTTACAGTATTTTAAATGAGGAGGGCAACTACACCGCACCGGTGCGTGCTAGGCACTGGGAATGAAATTTTCATTCTCAGTGCCAAAGAACGCACGGGTGCGGGTTATGAATTTATTACGTTTTTATGGTTAATTAGGAATAATACGCTTTTATTTATTTAAATGTGGTTTATATTAGATACTTCTTGCATTTTTGTAATGAAATAAACTGCAAAATCAACATTAATTTAGAGAAAAGTAAAACAAATAAATATTTTCTAATTGAACTTTACTTAGAAATGGCATTACACTTTGGCATCAATGTGAATAAAATATCTTATAAAACAAAAACAATCAGAGAAAAACGCAGAAATTATCAATCAACAATGTCATATTTAAAAAAGTTATAAAACCATGAATTATAACATTTACAGAGGAAGTTCTGAGTGGTAATTTTCAAAACATTCCACACAAAGTCCAGGTTTGTCAGGACAGGTGTCACAATACCAAGGAGAGTCAGTACGCTTTTTATTCTTGGTGCACTGACGGCATGTCTTTCGTTTGAGACGCCCATTTGAAGTAGTTTCAGTGGCTTTCTTTATTTTATGAGTTTGGGTATTTGAAGGTCTATTTCCTGGTACATTTTCGGGCAGCAGAGCATTTATGACATTCATGCGATAATCATAGAGAGACATTTTACGTTGCCCTGAATATTTATTGTACATCTTCATTGAATTCAAGAAAAGTAATTGGAATGTGTGGATGGCTAATTTCAGATACCAGCGTAAAGTTTTTCTTTCGCAAGGATAGTACGCTAGAAGCTGATCTTGCATGTCTACTCCTGACATGTAATCGTTATATTTCGAGATAGCTTCTGGCTTTTGAGTAACTTGGCCACGTTTATTTTGGACTGGAACCATTCTGTCTTTATACTGGGTAGTAATATACGTCACAACGCGTTTATCTTTCCACACGCCAACATGCACTCCTTCACGAAACATTGAGATATTTTCTCCTTTCTTAATATTTTTTTTCCTGATTTCCTGAGGATTTTCTTTCAAGTCTTTACGTAGAGTGCCCGTACAATAGGTGTTGTGATCAAGCAGCTTCTTCGCCAAACCAAAACTATTATAAAAGTTGTCCATGTACAATTCGTGGCCATTATTTAGTTTTCCCTGAAGCAGCTCCATGACAACTTTCTCAGCGTGACCCTTCCCAGATACGTCTGTATCTTTTCCACCTGCATAAACACGGAACTTCAATACCAATCCATCTGGTTCAGTTAGCATATATAACTTTATGCCGTATTTGTGGCGTTTATTTTTGATGAACTGCCGAAAACTCAGTCGCCCTCTCCATAGCACCATACTTTCATCCAGAGATAATTGTGCTGCAGGATAATAACATTCAGTCATTTTGTTGTTGAAGTAATCAATGACACTTCTAACCTTGAACATTGGATCCTCACTTTCTTCCTCTGAGGTAAAATGCAAACATCTCAGTATGAGGAGAAATCTGTTTCTGCTCATTTGTTTCCCAAAAATTGGAATTGAAAACAGCCTATCTTTTTTCCAGTAATCCTGTAAACGACTGAGAGGGATAGTTCCCATGTGGAACAGCAAACCAAGGAAAATTTTCAGCTCGCAGACAGTGACCTGTTTCCATCCAGAAATCCTGGCAAAATCTCTACTTCGTCTGCTTGAAACTTCCTGATTATGTCTACTTATCAACCTCTGTGCCTGTGCATTTGTCTCAGTACAAATCATCGTCAAAAAATCTTCAGTAAAAAAAAAATTAAAATAATCAATAGGATTTGCTCCTGCAATTTCACCATAAAATTCGTTTGATTTTGTAAAATAAATTTCTCTCATCTCGCCAGTTGTAGTCCATTCAGCGGTTGAGCCTACTGCAGAGGGTTGGTTCAGCTGGGCTTGACCTTGAGTGTCTGATACAGATAGTGAGTTTGGCTGCAGGTCTTGATCCTGAGCTGTAGGTGACACTAATTGACGTGCTGGAGAGCGTAATTCGATATCTAAGGGGTGCTCCTCACCTTCACTCTCTGATGCTGACTCCTCGTCACCAGGCTGATAATCGTCTTCAGAATTATCAGAAAACAATACCTCTTCTATATCACTGTCGTGCATAATAGAAAACAATTGTTTTCGCTGCCTTTTAGGCCTAGAAGGGCCTTCTTCGCAATCCATTTTACTTGATATTTATTTCTGCATAAACACTCAACCGTCAAACATACGAAAAAACCAAAAACACGTTACGAAAATTTAAAATTTCAAGCGCAGTGCCGCTTCAAACACAACGTTCTTGGCCCAGTGCCGGCGCCAAACTGAGTGTATGAATCTACTAAGGCGCGAGACCGCACCGGTGCGTGGTCGGCCTCTCGCATGGACACCCCTCCCCGCACCGGTGCGGGGGTGGCAGCGAACTTGTTAACTATTGACATTTCCTCGATCCCTTTACAGTTTTGAAAATAAAATATAGTCAAAATGTATATAAATATAGGATCAGTAGTTTTTGATTTAAGTCCCTACAAACAAATAATTCTTGCCTATTCATAATACAGAGAAGACGTTGTCCTTATGTTGGTTTCGATCCCGATCGCAACTCCACCTACTGGGTCCAATTGTAAATCAAAACCAACCAGGTAAGTAACAACACAAATACAACAAAAAACTACCGATATTACCATGGAATATCAATAGTCACAGTTTACATTTAAGGATATTCAATATTTTTATATCGTCGCGCAAGTTGAGTCCCGCTCTCTCTCATACCTTAGGTCTAAAAATAGCAATCGAGCCATTAACTGTACGAGATAACAGCAGCGCCAAACGTCAGCCACAATTTATCTAGCATTGAACTCCAACATTACTTTTATTGTTCAACTTTCCTTTGTACCTAAGTTATTTGGTTGTTATCTACATAGTGCACTGAAATATACAACAGGATGTTTTTTAGCATATTCCACAAATTTATTACTTTTACAAACATTTACACTTACTCACTTATGCAAGCAGACTTAGACCATAAACATATAAATTGTTCCGTATGGGAATCGAACCTGCAATACGAAGCACTTATGTGCTTAGATTCAACCCAAACCTTCAAATTGTTTTGATTTGACAGATAATAATTTTATTGTAAGTCTGATAATATTAATGTTTGAATATGATTCGAGAATATGCCCCCGCAATTAGCGCGTACACTGCGTTATCTAGAGGTTTAACTTTCATACAATTTTCGCAGTAAATCAAGTTGTTACTGTACCTATTACTTTGCACTGTATATTGGGGTAATTAAGTGCATTTGTTTGAATGTGGTACTGTTAGTTTAGTGTCTGGATACAATAGCGAAATGAGATTTAAAAACACAACCATGCGTGTATATTAAATTAAATAAATTTGAACAAAATTGTAACATTACTAAATTATAAATATTATAAAACGTGTTCATCTCAATAGAAGATGGTCTTCTGAGTTACAGAACTCTTTAAGTTTGAAATATAAGGGTCCTAAGTAAAGCTATGTAAATCTATAAATTAAATGAAAAAAACCGATGTGTTTTTTTGACGTTGGGTTGGAAAATGCTCGTGGGTGCCTCGAAGGTCGGAGTCTATCAGACGCTTACCTGAAATTCTTCAACACGTGGATCGTTTAAAAATGATACCTAATAAAATTATTATTATATTTATTAAATCAGACAACAAAAGAGTCCATTTTGTTAGTAACAATATAACTTAGCCTATGTAAGTACTTAATAACTAAAACAGATCGGGTGCGATTCGTTAGCGCCCACACTAGCGGGCTATCTGCCCGAGTGGCTATCGATTGCAGGATACTGTTGCTAATAAATAAAAGCTAAAACTAAATTGAAAATCTAAGATATTTTTTTTTTATTACCATCGAATTTGTTTTTGTGTATGGTGTCGTACATCTTCTTTTACCACCTGGATTTTCCTTTAATGAAAAGAAAAACGATGGCTTTTAATGCGGCCTATGGTTATCTGACTTAGCATCACATAGGTACCGTTGAAAAATATCTCTCAGGCATGCCGGTTTCCCGACGATGTTTTCTTTCGCCGTTTTTGTAGCAAGTGATAATTCTACAATACACACATGAATCCAAAGTTAGAAGTGCGTGCCTAGGTCTCGAACACGAGGCCTATCATTTTGCAATCCGGCGGTCACACTACTGAGCTTACGAGAGTTATTAGAAACATTATTCATAAAATTTGGCTCAATGGAAAAAAAAACCTAAAGTTGACACTAACTAAATCGCTATATGAAATGTGTGACTCAAAGCTGCATAATAAATGGGACTAAAAAGAATATTGTTAAGTAACGTTTTCTAATTTCGTACTTATTTTGTATTGCCATTTGTGAGGTGCGTTTCGTACCTTTCTAATAAAGATAAAAACTTTACAGTATTTTATTTACCTATTCCGAATCTGCAAACACAATTGAGACTAGCAAATTACAATGTAGACGAGTTCATAGAATACAAAAAAGGTCTTAATGGAAATCTCAAACGTTTTAACCTTTTCATTTGGTAAAAGGTAACATTATAAATGACATTTTGAACTTTTAGACTGTCGTCCAGAAAGGTCTGTTTGGTACGTGGCTTTGTTTATATAGGATATTCTTTAGATTGTTAAAATGATACTCTCAACTCAGATAACTTTAAAGTCCTATTATACAACGTTAGCGTTTTAATAAATTCAATGATTTTTGACTGGCCTGTTGGTCTAGTAGTTAGTGACCCTGACTGCTATGCCGGAGGTCGTGGGTTCGATTCCCGCCCAGGACAAATGTTTGTGTGATGAGCACGATCATTTGTTCTGTGTCTGGGTGTAATTTATCTATAATATGTATGTATTTAGAAAAATATAAGTCTGTTTATCAGCCGTTTATTACCCATAACACAAGCTCTCAAGCTTAACTTGGGACTATATGGCGTTGTGTGAAAAGTTGTGGAGTATTTATTTTATTTTATTTTAATAAAAATAAAGATAGTTTAATTCTCACCTTTAACAATTTCAATTTTTCTGGGGTGGGTTTATGTAAACAGAGTATTGACCCTACCCTCTGAACTAGGCGGAAACCTGCATCTCAGGGAATGATATTAAGGATGTTCAGCTAAATACATACTTACTAATTCATCTTAGGACGTTTGTGGTTCACTGCTATAAAGTTAAAGTAACATGAAGAATGTGTGGGTTTGATACCTACCTTATACAATAAAGTAGTGGCTAATACCCTCTTTTGGTACATAAAACCTGGTCGAGTAGATCAGAGTAGATCTAACACTTTTCACAATACCTACCTACCCATTTACCTTTATTGGTATTTGACCTTTACTTGCGCCAAGTATTTCTTTCAACCTTAACCACAGTACCACTTCAGACCCGGCTCGGATCGCCAACGATGTGTAGTACGCCTTAATCAAAGAGATTTAGGTCTGATAAGGGACTAGTAATGGTAAATTGCCTTTCAGTGACACGCCTGATCTTTGTGCTTGGAATATAAATAACTAGCAGACGACCCGCGGTTTCACCCGCGTAGCTCCCGGTCCCGTGGGAATACAAGAAAAAAAAACTAGCCTATGTCACCCGGGGAAAGTGTAGCTTCACACCGGTGAAAGAATTGGTCCAGTAGTTTCGGAGCCTATTCAATGCAAACAAACAATCAAACATTTCCTCTTTATATATTAGTCTAGATTATATTTAGCAAAGAAGTAAAATACTGTATGCCTACCAAAGATAATTTCTTTACTTTCTGTATTAAATTGTACATCTCTCTTTGAAAACTAGCTTATGTCACGCGGTTTCATCAACGTAGTTCCCGTTCCCGTGTAAATACAGGGATTGAAAGAAGTCTAACGTGTGTGTGTGTGTGTGTGTTTAATTTATGTATGTTAATGAGTCCTTGTTACTCGATAAATAATAGATTTATTATTATATGTCACCTGGGGATAGTGTAGCTTCTGTGCGCAGTGAAAAAACTTTTTAAATCAGTCCAGCAGTTTTTAAGTTTATTCGTTACATACAAAAACACAAATCATTCCTCTTTATAATAGTATGTAAGTATAGATATAGATCCAAATATTACTCATAAAGATGACATACCCACTCTTGAGTAGCTTATGGCAGAATAATATAAATAATTTCTGCAATTCTTCTATCTATACAAAAAAAGAAAGTTTAAATATACCGGGCTGGTATACGCAACTCCACGTCAAAGCGCCCAGTGCAAATTGGTAGATGTCATAATTATGTCTTCGAATTTTTGCTTCGCGTTTTTGAGAGCAGTGGTGATGAAATAAATTAAACAAAGTAATGCGCCTGCCTGGGTTCGAACCCACGATTTACTGTTCGTAAGTCGGGGTCGTCGAATTATGCCAAATCTTACATTCCTTCTTGCATCCAATATACCTTAAAATGTATACATAATTATCTTTTCACGTTTTAGTGTAATAGACAACATTTTGCTCGCACAATGAAATTAACATCAGTGCTAATCCTAACTAATCAACTCATTATTATTAATTAAATGACGGGCGGTGGGAATTTAGTTTTCCTCTGAAAATTACCGTGAAATAGCTATGCAAACTAGGTAACTAATATTGATACTACTTACGCTGGTAAATAATTAAACATTCATAATATGTTTCACCTATTTTGGTATTTGGGTGAATAAGTATGCGGTCGGAGTCATATTAAATTGGTTTACGCTGGATATTAATAAACTATCTCGGTTGCTATCTTGATCCCGATCTTTGTCTGTAACCAATCAACGCCGAATTCGCCTATCCGAGTCTTAAAGATGTCCAATCAGAAGCAGCCGTCAAAAACAAAGGATCGGGATTTGGATTGAGATAGAATATTAATATCGGGCGTTAACCGATATTTCATTTTGGAAGGATAAGCAAAAATACGAAGAAAAGATATGTTCTAAATACTTACTCTTCACTCTTGCTTAAGGCGGATTGGCGATTTTACCCTTATTTTAACTATAAATACAGGTTTCCTCACGATGTTTTCCCACAGCGGTGTCAATGATGTCTAAGATGAACATAGGAAGTACATATGAATTGAAAAAGTCACATTAGTACCTACTTACTTGCCCGGATTTAAACTACAACCTCGTGCATGAGAGGTAGGCGCCTTATCCTCTGTGCTATCACGACATATACACAACAAACCTATAAAATGGGCCATTTGACAAAATTTTATTTTTTAGTACCTCATCTAGATTACAAGAAAATATTCCACACATTTTTTTCTTTTTTTACGTAATAAAAAAAAAACAGCGATACATTGAGTCAAAATGTCGCATGACGTCACTAGCCAGTACAGTTCATACTAGGTAATGACGTTAAAGCCCCCTCTCCTCAACTTTAATGCGCTTAATCTATAAGCAGTTTTCCATCAATATGAAAAAGCAAAAAATTCGTGTTGAATATTTTCTTGTAATCTAGATGACGGACTTAAAATTAAAATTTTGTCAAATAGCCCAATCAGCAGTAAGATTCGATCCTGCAGGCCTAGCCATATTACAAATTCTATTTCTATTAAAGAAAGAAAATGGAATCAGCTGTTTGTCAACTGTCAAGTATATTTCATTTTCAGTCATATTACAAATTCTACTCGTAAACACTTACAGTCAGTACACACACACAGTACAGACAGTTGACAAACAGCTGATTCTATATACG
Source organism: Euplexia lucipara (assembly GCA_921972225.1). Classification (NCBI taxonomy): domain Eukaryota; kingdom Metazoa; phylum Arthropoda; class Insecta; order Lepidoptera; family Noctuidae; genus Euplexia; species Euplexia lucipara. Next base: position 6,999,510 of record OV179144.1, on the reverse strand, counting down.
CCATTTTCTTTCTATTGTCGCCTTATCGATTACGATAGTAGAAATAGAATTTGTAATATGGCTAGGCATGCTGAAAACATAACTACTAGTAACTAAACATTTCTGGAGTAGTTTATGGATATGTGTATTAAATAAGATCCAATACATTAACCGTATTTAACAGCTGCTAAAGTTAAGCAGATGTCTGAAGATTTTACTAGCGCGGATAGGGAGGGCTCTTACACAATCTCGAAACATCTAGAAACATCTCGAAACTTCGTATCGGTTTCGATCTGAATCATTAAACGTGGAAGGTAGATTTTATCGCACAAGACGTTTTAGGAGATTGAAGGGTGGAGACGTGGACATAATAATATGTAGGCAAAGTTAATCAACACCAGCTATAGACTGGACAACTGTAAATGATCTGTAAATGATAAATGATATTTATTTCTGTAAATAGATTTTCACAAACACTTTTACATGTCTTTTTTTTTAACGAGTAGATAAGATCGGAGTTTCACTACCTGAGTACTCGAACACGAACAAAATTTTCATCCGATACACATTTTTTGTGAGTAAAGCTAAGGAGTGTAATTCCTTGCCCACACTTATAAGGTGGTTAGGCAACGGCAAGTAATAAAAAAATTGAGTTGAATGATAAGGACCTTTGCAGAACATGTTTGTTTATATCCCCTGACTTTATTATAATTATCTACTTTGAGAATGTTTGTTCGGGGCGTGGAAAAAGGATTCCTAGGATTTTAGGGAGCCCTTTGCCAAGCAGAAAGATAGTACGAATATAAATACAACTAAATGAACCAGCTACGTATTGAAAAGTGGCTTAGAAGCTGTCCTAGATTGCATTCTGTTAATAAATTATGGAACTTGCTTTGTATATGGTGATAAATATTTTCGATGTTTTACGAAGACGAACATTGTGATGCGCGATTTTATATACATGATTATACATACAGATAAAAGTATTAATACACTTTAACACCAGTTTGCTGTAGTAACTTTTTGGCCTAATTGTGTTTTGAACAATCCAATCTATTTCTGTGTTGTCAAGGTTTAAATTTTCATTAAACTCTTACCTAAGTCGGCATGAGTTTTCAAACTGTTAATTGGCTGTGTATTTTCATTATTGTTAGTATTTTAATAGAAACAAAGAATTAGTTAGAACATAATATGATAAAATAAAGTAACTTACTTAGGTACTTTACTATTAGTAATACACAAATCTGTCCTATTTAGAATAGTTTAGATAAAGAAGTATAGTTAAACAGATGTAAACATGTGAACCTTCCGTACCTACCTACTCTAGAAGTCTTATATCTCGTAGATATTATTTAAGACCTACAAGTTGTTGATGAAGACCGCAGATTGTGGGCAGCGGTTACAGGAGAACGAGATGCGGTCCTTAGATATGCATCCGTATATCATTTGACGTCATAGAGATAACTTTGTATTACCACCACTATATTAAGCGAAAGGTAAAGTTAGGATTAATTACATTAGAACATTATCTTATTCAGTGAATTGGTAGGTAATCTTTGATCGATGACCCTAACACAAACAAGTGACGATGACGACGTCCATTTGAAATCACAACTATCTTAAAGTATTTTGGTTTAAATTGATACAGCAATCACTGTAAGTATCAGCCATCTCTATTAAGATACCACATAATTATACCCTTACAAATACATATACAGATAAACTAACAGATACACTCGTTTTACTTATAATAACACTTCTTTTTACGTAAGGGGATAAAAAGAAAATGATTAATTTAACAATCATTTGCGTGTTCACGCTAGACCATAAGAGTTCTGTGATGTTTTTTTCCAATTCAAAATCTTACAATATTACATGCATAATCTTACGCCATTTTCCCTTAGGGGTAGGTAGAAACTACAGATGCCACCTGCTACAATTGTAACACATTTATTTTGCTGCGTTAATATTTAAACATCTGGTAAAAAGTACCTAGTACCCATCTGACCTTTCAGAAAGACATCACCAATAAGGTTAGTATGTTCTTCCATGGCGTCTCCTTCCAGCGTTTCCTGATGAAAGGCGACTAACATAAGGTAAGGCTTAAGCTCAACGTAACCATCCCAAATGTTATGTTCTCCATGGCAAGTTGATCCTTAAAAAATAATTTCAAGTAATTGATAGTTTACCAAACCATGAAACCACGCGCTTCTTCCATTACAAGAAAACGGTTTTTTTTTTTAAGTCGAAAATTGAATTGCCCTCTCAAAAACTGAGTCCTTATCCTCGAACAAATGCGACAAGAAATTACGGATCACATAATGCGTAATATATTCCTTATTTTTCGTCGGTCCAGCGAAAATTGGAGAATAATACGAGATTAAAGCCTAAAAAGGTCTGAATATAAAGAAAAAACTGACGGATTCCAGTGGAATGGCTGTTAACTTGTCATAAATGTAGACGTGGCGGGATGCCAACGCGTCGAGTGCCGTCGAAGAATTTCTTTAACACTTCCATAAATCTGAAGATATAAAATCTTTGGGGTTTGAGGATTTTTTATTTGTAACTTTACATCACAAATAAATAAATCCTTAAGCCCCAAAGATTTTTTTTTGTGATTTGGAAAGACATTACCATATAATAATTTATTACGCTAAACATAGTACTCGTAGAAGGGAGATCAATCCACAACCTCGGTCGATTCAGTAAAAGTCACCCTGTTTAAACTTGAGCGAATTGAACTGTTAATGACAGCTCAATTGGCTTTCACTTCACTTAGGTTTTCAAGCGATGTTTTGAACATAATCGCACTGCTGACCAACTAAGCGGTATCCTAGTAAAAGCGAGCGCACTGCCTGAGTCGCGAGTCACTTGCCCACAAGATTCTAGACTAGTGCACTAGATAAACACAAGCACGTCTTTTCACTTTAGGCAATCAGAAAATTCATGATTGTTTTCTAATCCAATTAGGTTTTAAGGTGAAGACGTAGACTTTATATTTCAAAATCTTATTGAGTTCGATAGATTAAAATGTTTTTTATTGGTTTATAAGTGTAATGTTTTTTATAGAACGAAAGGATTTAAGATTGAGCAAACAGTTCCAATGGCGATATTCCTATTTAATTTTATTTTATTTTATTTTCTTTGGGTGGCTTACAGCTAACAATACAAAATTAATAGCGAGTTGTTCAACGACAAGCCATTTACAAGCCTCCACAGTTGGCAGTAAACTAATGTTGCTTAAACTAATTAATAAGCATAAACACTCAAACAAATAAAACACAATATAAACCATTAACTAAGCCTGTTAATACGGAAACACATTATTTCCCTTTGAACCTTATAATATTGTAATTAAAACTTATTTCTTCATGCATGTAACCGTGACTTACATAGCTACATCAATTTCACGACTTCAAAGTCCAGGACAAAGTCGTGCCAAATAAAAAAGTCGAGCCGGTGCTGCCAGCTTAAAAAATATTTTAACCCGAACTTACTTTTAATTCAGCCTGTATTTCATTTTACGAACTCTTTTAATTTAGCTCTTTAAAAGGTCGGCCGACTCTTGACTGCCAGCGGTTTTAGTACCGTATATTTTTCCTCCTTGTTTGATACCGTCTCAGGAAATTAATATTCCTCTGTGCTAATCTTAAGACATCTCAGGAAGATCAAGCACTTACTTTTAAGAAGATTAATTCCGGCCCCTCATTAATTATTAATTAGGTAAAAGATTTAAGTACCGTTTTTATAACCCATTGGTATTCATGAAATTCAGGGTTACTTGCTTAAATTTTGTAGGTATTCAATATGCAGGGAATTATTTACGTAACGTATTTTTACTATCAGATTTCACTTATATAAGTATGAATGTAATGACATAATGTCTGTATTATCCATTGGTAGACTAGCTTGCGACTTGGTTCGCATTAAAGAAACCTAACATATTCAATGGCACTTGAAAATAGTGTAATTATTATTTAGACGCTCCTCCTTCTTTATATCTTATTGTATGTACAGAAGTGTTTCCCAATTGAATATGGCCCTTATTCTATTTGTAATAAAGTTGAGATCAAAGAAATTTGACACATTGGGCATCTTGATGTACTGGACTCCGTACATCATAAAGCAAACGCAGCACAAATATTCTTTTATTACCCAAATATTCAACATCGTGAACTCAGACAAGTTTTAGATCGACTGAAAAAATGTAAATTTCCTCCGTTTGCGGTCAGTATATAACAAAGCAAACATACAATTCAATAATTTTAAAGTAATAGGGCTTTGCTGACCATAATACCATAATAGCGATATGGTCGCCCGACCACAATAAATTGTTCTACGAATAAAACTGCCATTACCACGCCTTGGTGGCTTTTGTGATGACAATACCAAAAATAATTTTGCTCTTTGTTCAAGCAGATCCGCAGATAGCATAATGTCTTAATAATAAATGATTTAATAATTTTGCTTTAATTTAGTACTAGCTTTTGCATGCGGCTTTGCTCGCAATAATTAAGAATTTGACCACGAACTCGGGTTGTACTCATGCGATATTCATAGAAACTAACTTAAATTTTCTAATAAATAAAATAATGACTGGGTACTGTTAGGACACGATTTAGGAATCCCTTTAAAAAAACGATTATTTCAAGTTAATTATTATATTGAGTGAAAACACAGTTAACATAAAATTGGTAGGGAAACTTGGTCAATATTCTGACTTGCGACCTATCCGATAGGAGTCTCAACCCGAACTGGCCTCACTGCCTGACTCATGAACCTAGTCTATAGGGGAATGATGATATGGTGCTGATAAGGCATTTAAGGGTGCATTCTAGGGATGTAACAGTACATTAAACAATGACATTAAAGTTGGTATAAAAATTATGATACCTTGGGTTACTTGGGTTGGTAAGAAAAAAAAAATAGAAAAAGTGAAAAGTACCATAAAAAATGTAGTATATAATATAATATCCCTCTATTTATTCAGTTAGTTATGATTTGTTTTGCTTGAGTTTAGTTTTCAAGGTCGGTACCTACTATTCTTATTAGGTACTACTATCTTGTATATAGGTGTGTGCTTGCTAACTTGTAGCAAATTATTACATTTAAATGATTGTTTATTAATTACCAAAGCTGTTTAAACTGTTCTTCTAACATATCAGGCAGACGTGTTGCTGGGGAGTTTCTTCCGCCACTTCTTCTTCCCAGCACAAACATTTGGAAGTGGCGAAGGGCGGGCCTTATGTCATTTTAGAGGTTCAAAAAGTGTTGATCCTCAGCCTAATTTGAATAAATGACATTTGATTTTGATTCCTATAAACCCTGTAACATTACTAAGTAAATCAGTCACTTCTTTTATAAAAAAGAACATAAATTGGGTTAGACAGAGATTTTGACGGTATACAATTTAAAGCAAAAAAAAAAATTAGGAAAACCTTGGAAATCAGTAGCCGACAAATCATTTCAACCCAGTGTTGAAATGTTTTGTCGGCTACTGATTTCCATCTGGACTCCAGTTCAGGCCATGATTCTGGACCCAGGTCCAGAATCATGGCCTGAACTGGAGTCCAGATGTAGGTACAATGATGTCCCTTACAGCGAGTCAAACATTATAACATTATATCAACAACAAGCCAGTATTATCCGAAGAATTAGGCAGAAGTGTATCCATAGGGTTCCCTAATTTACCCTGTTGGGAATAGACTAGACAGATAATGATGCCATAGCGAGTACTTTGTGTTCGAAACTACTTTATGTAAATTATACAACGCAAATCAATGGCTTAAATCAACGAGTGTACGCTTAAACCCGTTCGATACCTATGTTAATTTAGAAAAAGCCTCTATTTGGTGTAAGTGCCTTTAAAACTACATTTGGCGCTGATAAATGAAGTATAGTACCAAATAATTGAAGAGTTTCAAGCTACAAGTACGAGATGGGCCTGCACGGGTTTCTATGAACCTTTTTGAAATTGAGGCGTGCAGCCGCGGGGTTGCCGCGATCAGAATCAATTTCATAGAGATTCATAGAAAACCTTAGTTCAGTTTGCAGGATGCGGTCTATCTGGTGCTTGTACTTTCGTGATAAATCACATGCCACACTGTACGACTAAGTACCTCAAATTTTATTAAAGTAAAAAAATAAGTCATGAATAACAATTAAATTCAACGCGGAGGAAGTCGCAGGCTCAGCTGGTATATAATAGAAATCAACTTTGTTTGTGAACATCAATCATAACATTGAAAATTCATCGCGAAAAAAAAGACACGGAAATATTTAGTAAGAGGATTACCTTCAGAATTGATACGATTGTACAATTCAATGATTTCTTCATATCAAATCGAATTGGACGTACTTTCCTTTCTCATAAAGCTTACAAAAATATCTTTATTTACTTAGGAAATAAAATGATTACCAACGTATATTATGAATGTGTTCGTAATTCAAGTTACTTATCATCTAGGTACGACCACATGTATGTGGTTCTAAAGCCCACAATTTAAGCTCTTGGCAAACGATAATTTGGCATAGTTACATCCTTAGTGATAGGCTAAATCTATATGGAAAGGTAAATACAATACCTACACTAAGCTATAAAAAAAGAATGTTTCTATGTTACTCATGACGACTGTCAAAAAACTACATATATCAAGCTACTCCAATGTGTCAAGTTTTTTTTATAGTTTTTCAACTTATTTAGGGTTCATGTCAACTGGGAATTTTGTCAGTTTTGTGTAGTTTGATGTGCTGGCTTCTGTAGCTATCTCAGTATACTTAGTACTTTTTATTCTGGTGTCCCCAGAATAAAAAGTAATATCCTGAGATAAATCATGACTTGACAATTAATCGTTCTCACACTACATTTTGGAATGTTCAACTAGAATAATTTACTTAGTTTATTTAACTTGTTAGTTTGACGTTCAAAAGTGCATTATAAGGGTCTTAATAGATTTAAATTGACTCTGACTTTGCTGTCATGTTATGAGTAATAAGTACCTACCTACTTGTTAAACCATCGATATTTGTTCAACTACCAGCCTGCACAGCACATTATGTTACTAAGTAATTTAAAAGTTGAAAAACCAAAACGAGTTCCATAAATTTGTAAACCATACAATGGCTCCGGTGACTCTTTATTTTTGCAAGCTTTTATTTAACTTCAAAACATTTCTGTGGCGTTTGAAGACTGTCACGCAACAGTATCATATTTTCCTTTCGTTTACTTTCGGCCCTCGGGTGAAACTCAACAGAATAACACAGAAGGTTAATTACAAAAGTGGCTTATGTGAATAAAACCTTACTGGTTATTGAAGTACTGGATAACGTTGAGAGAATAGATGCAAGACGACAAACAAAATGTTTGTATAAGGTAGAGGTAAGTGGAAACGTCAGGAGGGGACGTCCTAGAAGAACGTACACAGACCTTGTTGGTGATGTTGTTCAGAAAGGTAGAGTGCGTAGTACTCCCATTTGACAGGCGTGTATGTATGTATGTCCAGATACATGAACGCAAACGAAGCAGAAGAAGTGTGTAAGTAAGTTTCATGTGTGTATGTTTATGGTCGCTCAGTGGTCTAAATTCTGCCAGTTGAGTTGTCTATGCACTCTTTTTCTTTATAAGCTTCGATTCCAAACAAGATTGAGGTTCTATTTTCAACTATTTTAATTTTTGTTTAGCCGGCCGAGTCATAAAATTGTTCGTAGAAATTTAATGTCACATCATTTAGATCTAAGGCTGTAGGGCCACAGACTATGTTAAATTTACTACGTTTTTAATTACCAATATCACAAAGTTTTACCCGATTGTAAGGGTCTATCACGTTTAAACTTTTTATAGTATAGGTACTAAATAAAGATTTTGCAATACTGAACTTCTGCCATCTATACTACTTAATGGCTACACAAACTCGGGGCCGCCACCAAACAAATCTAATAAAGTGACGTCACGAAAAAGAAATTGCATTTTCCCTGTTACATTGTATTGAAAGGAATGTTATTTCGTCTGGGGTAACGTTTCAATTTGTTAAGGTGAAATCTTAAGACAGAATAGACTTGAGGGATTGGTTAGATCAACTCGTTCGATTTACGAAGAAAGAAGGCGAGAAGTCTTACAGGATGATCCGTCTAACATTTGACACACACAGTCTAGCATTAGACAGGAGTTAAAAGAGGTTATTTTTAATGCAGACTTTGGAAAAAAAGTACAATTAAGCATGTTGCAATTACGATAGACGCCGAATTTATATATTTTCCCAGCAGCTGTCACACTTAGTTGTAGCAATTGCAACAATTTATTTTGAGAAATGATGTGGATTTCGTTTAGTTATATTATTTCAGTTTGGTTGAAAATACAGTGCCATTAATAAATAACCTTAAAGAAGCAGATATGAACAATACATGGACACGTTCTTTACGCTCAAAATTGTTTTCACGAATATTTAAAATAAAATGTTTGGCATTCCTGTTTCTACGCGCCTCTTTTTTCTTATGCATATAAATGGAGTATAATCCATTGTGATTTTTAATAAAAGTATTTTCTACAGTGCCGACCAATGAGTGTGAGCGGTGGTGGAGAGATGGCTGTTAGTGTTGGTACCAACCCATTTTGCATGAAGTTGGTACCACGTAGTACTTTTATTTTATTTTATAGCGGCGTATTTAATTAAGTACCACGATCAAGATAACATGGCCGATGTTACATCATAATAATGCGACTACTGTTAAAGCTCGCTCGTTTTTTTTTAAATGTATGAATTGTATTAGAGTTTACCCCGTACGCCCAAACTTACCTCTTAATAGTATCAGGTTGTGTAAATAAAATTGGGTATAATTTAGACGGTCACCAAAAATATTTTTAAGACTTAGCCTAGACACCAAATAAAATAAACAACTCCAAAAAAAATCAATTGACTTTATTGAAAGGGGAAGAATATAACATTATGATCCAAAATAAATGAAATAACATCAGAAAAATTGCAAACCTTGCACAAATATTATTTTTGGTGCCTTAAGGCCAAGCGCCAGATCCCTTCAATTGTTGGCGAATCATGTGGGTTAGGTTAGGTTAGAACCATGACCATTAGCGCTCGAAGGCGAGAGAGCGAAGCGAGCGTGCCGCGATAGCGGCCGCCGAGCGCTAGATCCCTTCTATTGTTGGTGAATCATTTGGGTTAGATGATATTATTGGTAACATCTAAGTAGTTAAAGGCGTCCATATATTTTTATGACAGTCATACGAAAAAATGGATTTATTTCATAATATTTTAGGAAACGTTATTTGGTGACCATTTATCCATTTTGGTAACCGTTTAGAATTTTTTTGGTAGTAAAATAGGTACTTTTTTGGGCGGTGTTTAAACACAAGCCAATAAAATTCACCTACATAATTTATTTGTGAATTAATATTATCCTATTTGAAATTAGGATAAAACAATTTTCAATCACCAAATTTGGTAAACAGACACAGGTAATAAAGTGCGAACAGGAAAAGTTCATGACAGCTGCATGGGTCGATTAAAGGTTAAGCTACTCTTGTCAAGGTCAGTGCAAGAAAGGGTTACTATCCAATACATTCGAGACTCATTCGTATCGTGAAAGCAAGTTAAGCCGTTTGTACATCTGCAATTCGTAAATCTTTGTCAGTCGGAATAACAAAAGTCTGAAAATTAATCTTACTAAAACGTATCGTGTTACCCAGTAACTGGTTTTGTGGAGGTCAGATAGGCAGCAGTCATTCCATGTAAAATACTGGTGTTAAGCTTTCAAAAGCCTTGGAAAAACAGATGATGACACAGATAATAAAGTACTAAATAACGTTGCTTATCTCAAGTTAAACGTTGGCCTGTCAATTTCTCAATTTCCCCTCAAAATATCACGATTAATATCTCTGCAAAACAAATAAACGAGTAAGCACCATCATTAATTAATGTCCTTTAAACAAAGAACATACCAAAGCAGGGTTTGGAGCATCTTATATGAGATTCACTTGACAAATACCGCTGACTGTGCGCAGTGAATTCCTGCATTGTTCGGCTGCCCCGAACAGTACGCTGTAATGAATGCAATTAAAGTCTAGTGCGTTGTTCTGCGGAGTTTTCCTTCATTTTAAATGGATGTTATTAATTTATGACTAGATTTACGTTTTTCACGTTGTTCATATTTTATCAATAAGAACTGAGACCTGTGTTTGTGATCTGTATTTTTGTGTTGAAAGATTTGTAAACATGCTAGAAAAAATGTTTATGCAAGTCAGCATAATTGTATATTTGGCGCTTCTATTTTTTTGCCCTGGTAGCTTTTTGAAAATTCAACGCGGACTCAAAACAAAATCCAATCAAAATAAGAATCAGAATATTTAACTTGTAAAGATAGATCTGATTACAACTGCGTGTGAGGTATTAAATCAAAATCCATCCATTTTTTGCAACCTTGAAACTAATTTTGTTTGTATAATTTTGTTGCTGATTACTAATAAAAACTTTTTTTTTTGTATAAATTTTTTTATTTTGCAATTTTTAGTTTCTTTGTAGGTATGTAAAGAAAGTCTTTCAAAACTTGAAAGAATCATTGAAATCTATTAACAATTGCAAAAGAAGTTCTTTCTGAACATAAATCTATACATCTCTGCCGGACCCCTTTTAAAATAGACAGGCGTAATGTTATGTTATGGAAATACATAAACCATGCACAGACATGTGACTGTAGCAATCGCGAGTAATTTGCTGTTATGCGTTGAAGAGTTCCGTCGCCTGTCTTCTTCATCAGTTTTTAACCGACTTCAAAAAAAGGAGAAGGTTCTCAATTCGGTTGTATGTTTTTTTTTTTTTTTTTTTTTTTTCTTTAGGGTTTGTTACCTCAGTACTCCGTCATTTATGGACCGATTTTTAAAATTCTTCTTTTATTTGATAGGGTATATGAACAGATTGGTCCCATTTGTATCAAAACTAATATTTGATGAGGGGTCTTCGAGGAATTGAGGGAACTCCTCAAAAAATATAGGCACACATGCACCGATTTCAACATTTTTAGTAACAAATCAAGCATTTTCATTTAGAAAGTAACATTTGGTGAAGAAAAACTGATGAAGAAGACAGGCAACGGAACTCTTCAACGCATAACAGCAAATTATTCGCAATTGCTATACTCAGATGTCTATGCTGAGCTTGTGTTTCCATAACAGAACATTACGCCTGTCTATTTTAAAAGGGGCCCGGCAGAGATGTGCAGATTAATGTTTAGAAAGAACTACTTTTGCAATTGTAAACCGATTTCAATAATTCTTTCAAGTTTTGAAAGACTTTTTACATACAAAGAAACTAAAAATTACAAAATAAAAACTTTTTTACAAAAAAAAACAACCGACTTCTTAAAAAAATACTAACAGGTGAAAAATAACTCCAGTTTCGGAAGTCCGTGGCTTTGGTGGTTTTGTTTCGTTCATTGGCCACCGACTTCCGAAACTGGAGTTATTTTTCACCTGTTAGTATTTTTTTAAGAAGTCGGTTGTTTTTTTTTGTAAAAAAGTTTTTTCTTCACCAAATGATACTTGCTAAATGAAAATGCTTGATTTATTACCAAAAATGTAAAAATCGGTACATGTGTACCTATATTATTTGAGGAGTTCCCTCAATTCCTCGAGAATCCCATCATCAGATCTGAGGTTTGATACAAATGGGACCAACCTGGTAGTATACCCTATCAAACAAAAAAAGAATTTTGAAAATCGGACTGTACATTGCGGAGTAATCGCGTAACAAACACACAAAAAAAAAACATACCGTCGAATTGAGAAACTCCTCCTTTTTTGGAAGTTGGTTAAAAATACGGTGGAATAATATTTTTTTACAAGTCAACAATAAAAAAAGAGAATACAATGCACAAACATATTATCATAAGTACCGATCCTCCTTAACATTTAGTTGTTGTTTTTCATGAAAACACGGCCTTTCGGCTCACATTGCAATGAAAATAACATAGGTAATTTTTCAATTCTTAAACTTGCTATCTGAATATACAAGAATAGTTACAGTAGTACTCGTATTCCAAATGTCAAGTCGGTAGCAGTTCCCGAAAAAAGCAGCTAATACAGATAGACAGGTGAAGTAATGACAAAGCATTTTGGGTACAGACTTCTAAAAATACGAATTTAGCCCTTTTTAATGCTTCTTTTGCTGGTCAAACACCAGCAAAAGAAGCATTAAAACGGGCTACATAAAGCTTACCTAACAAAAATCGTTTATCGCATGCTATATTGATTACTCGCCTAGAATCATACAATTTCCGGTATTCAAAATTAGTAATAGTATCTCAATTGTGTTCAGCCGTTATAATTTGTAGTAGTCATTAATAAAGCGCTTAATTATCAAGTTTAGTAAGTTTACCGCCTGTTACATATAAGTTGTGACTCTGACAGCTCATTACAGAGTTTGAAACAGTCTTGTTAATTAGACAATAAATTAACGATAATGGATAAGTTTTGTAAAGTTATTGAGACACGTTTATTATGTTATATTTATTGTATAAACAAGGCGTAGAAATGTTTATTGGTACACGGCAACTTTTATTGTGCTAATTGGTGCAATCGAAACACAAATTACGTAAGTTGCAACATGACTAAAAAACATATTTTACTCAATCTACAGGGTGTAAAAGCGTACCCAACCCTTGATATACGTTGAATTTAGTTCAAGACCTTGTCTATGTTTTTTACTGTATTATGTTCGAACTGTAGAAATTCAACTGGTTTAGTTAGCCTGGTGAAAATAATAGCGTGATGAGCTATCGATTCTCTTTATGGAGCTGCACCAATATGCAATACGAATTTGCAATACCACAAAAATATCAACACCACTCTCAGAGAACAAATTGACAATTTGCACATTGACAAACCAATTCGTAGTGTCGACAGAAAAGATGGAACGGCAAACTTTGCAGGTAATGTTGACACGTCCGCCGCAGTCCAATTAGCATTGATTTATATGCTGACCGTACCGTCAGCTGGTGTTTGCTCTGCTAAAACCCCGGCGTCGATAATGCTGAACTTTGATATATTTATTATTTTTTGCGGAAGAATGGAAGGGTAAAGGTAGAGTATTAAAATATCACATGCTCGGAGGAAAAGACTATAACATCTCAAACGTGAAAACAAATAACAAAAATAGGTTTTTGGAGCACAAAATCTGGGAATTCAGAAAATGAAGACCATATTTGATATTATTAACTAAATTGTAAAAGACAGTACTTCCTTAAAACATTTTCAAAATATAGATCTCGAAACCTTCTCCAAACACATATATATTTACCAACCCACTTACAAGACACAACAAAACACGAGAGCAAACAAATGAATGTTCAAAACAGCAATTTCCCAGTTGATTGGCCGTCCATTGCCGGTATACACAGATGGATACTAATGATAAACTAACAACGTGATGCGACAACTACCAGGCAGTAAACACAAGCTATATAACTGGCTCATTTGGTTTAAACTTTATTAGTTTAGATGTCTTGTTCACTGCCGCGTTTTTTTGAAGTCAAATATTCTTTAGGCGCTTTATTTTTTTATTAAAAAAAATTAACCGAATTTATTGAAAAATACTCAGAGGTGTAAATTAGCTTTAGTTTCGGAAGTCGGTGGCCAATAATGAATGAAAGAAAACCACCAAAGCCACAGACTTTTTTACACCGATAATAGAGTGTTTTTTAATTGTTTTACATCTAGTTGTGCAATATATCTCTTAAACAAAAAAAGGTGTTTTCAAATCGGTCTACAAATGAAGGAGTAACGAGCTAAGATACAACCAAATTGAGATGTCCTTTTTTGAAGTTGATTTTCCATTAGGATTTTTTGTAGCAGCTCGGATTTCAGCCCCGTTGAAAGCAATACACAACACACCTCTTAATACCTACATGAAACTAACATAAATCGCAAAATGTGTGTACCCCTTCGTCTTACCCAAATAAACTCATTTAAGAGCAAAACGAAGATACGATTAATTAAGATAATCAGTAAGCTGACAAAATGCACACATAACCTATTGGTGTGGTTCTTTAGAACGATCAGGTGCATAGACTTTAGATTTGTATTGAACGTAAACAAAGCCAAAAAGTCATTCACATGTCGTTCTGTAGTTTCTACCAACCCTTATGGAAGAAAGGTGAGAGCTTATGTACATATGGATGTTTTTTTATGCCTACCCTGCATGAAGGCAAAGTAATTTATCAGTAATAGTTACATACCTTTTTTTCTCAGCTACACATGAGACTACCTCCATCGTTAATGTCAAATGAATTTATTAACGCGACTCGAAGTCGATATTTCATATCGACTGGCTGCGAGCTCGTACGGGCTCCAGAGGATTGACTTTGATAAATGAAGTGTCTATCAATATTCTTCTAACTGACGTGCGTGTTGAGAATATTTTCTGAAGAAGGATATTATTTGGAAAAGGTTTTAACAAAACATTCATCTTTGGTCTTAAGCGATAAATTATGTTTGTGTATGCGGTTTCTTGGAGCAGTCATTACATCTTGTGGAATCAGTAAGGGTTAACAAGGCTTTCAGTGCGAGTTGGACTCGCACCCGAAGAGTTTCATGGTCCTTTCTAATACTATCAAGAGGTAAAGTTTGTGAGGTTGTAGGGAATAATCTCTGGATCTGCTGAACCGATTTTGAGAATGCTTTTACCAATAGAAAGTTACTTTATTTGTGAGTGTCATAAACTGTTACTGGGGATGTTATAGTACGAAATGGACCCAGACAAAATCGTGAAAGAAGTTCTATATTGTACCTATAAGATTAGAGCTGTGTTTTTTTTACATTGCGTGTGTCGCGGGCCAATCAATATACGAGTAAGAGTAGGTCTAAAAATATATATAATATGTGCGTAGGTATTTATTCTTTCAAAACACTATAATTTTTTCATTGTTTATGGATGATCGCAAGATTTTTTTCAACTTGCAAGGGGGTCGCATATTTAACAAGATTGAAAAACACTGTATTTGAGATAGATCGATTGCTTAGGTCTCGCAACTCTATGTAGGGATTTAGAAATGACTGGTCGCAGTTGTGTTAATATTAAAAATTATAACATTATAATTTTATTATGTTTTGGAATATAAAGTTACACTACGTACATATAAACCTGACTTTTACATTCTTTGCTATAGTTTGTATGAATTCGAGAACCATATCTCTAATGTCGCTTAATGTGACTTTGCGAGATTACTTTTAGTTTCAGAAACTAATAACAGGAAAGTGCATCTAGATTGAAAATGTTTTTACATTAATAAATATCTACTATTGAAACTTTTTGACATGGCTTACTTCTTTTGACAGCTAGTAAGTTCAATCCACTCTAACATCCACACAAAATCTGTGCGCAACTTAAAATTTCTGATTATTAAATGATAAGACCTAGATCTAGGCTTAACTAACCTTGTTTTTTATGATAACTAAGTGTTTTAATTCCATTCATTTATAAACAAAAAACAACTTCTTAAAAGTTTGCTTGCTTTTAATTTTACTTTAATTTAATTAGTTGGCAATTTAATCTGATCACAATTTTATTTTATCGTTTCAATATTTAAATTTTTATAATATAATTAAGTCTCAAGCTAAGCAGAGCTTGTATTATGGGTACTTAACGACTGATAAACATACTTATATATTTCTATATAGGTTGGCTGGTAATAGTGACCAATACGTAAACACGTTATTCTACTCATGAATACGAATAACTTTCCCAAATATTTTTTTATACTCATTAACTTTCAATTAATTCAATTACGACAGTACTGCACACCGGGAGCGGAGGGGGTGGCGGGGGCGCGTGTGACACTACTACTACTACATAGTTGATTTTGCCCTTCCCGAGGTCAAACTATAAGCTCGATAAATCGTGCAGAATCGTGCCTACTGTGATCGATCACAGGCGCGCGCGCGGGAATTTCAAACACCTTTTTTGTTATTTTATTGTGTTATTTATTTATTTAATTCTTCAAGCACACTAATGTACAGAGGCGGACTTAATGCCATAGGCATTTTCTACCAGTCAATCTTTAGGTGATGCAGAGAAAAACAGTGGTAGGTGCAATTAAAAATGAAAAAATAAAAGGAATCAAAGAATACTAATACATAATATGAGTATAAATACATAAATATTTACACTATAAATATAATATATATATAATAAATTAAATTATTAAATTAAAAGTTAATGTGTATAAAAAAGTTTATTGAAATCCTGAATATAATCACGTGTTTAAGTATCGGTCACTAATTACCAGTCACCCTATATAATACATACATCGTATAGATGAATTACACCCAGACACGAACAAATGATCATGCTCATCACACAAACATTAGTGCTGGGTGGGAATCGACCCACGACCTCCGGCATAGCAGTAACCACTAACTACTAGACCAACAAGCCTGTCAATATAGTAAAAAGTGTCATTTTAGTGTCATTTATTAACATACTAAATTCCCATTACCTTCACCTACCTTTCATTTTACTTTAGATTTTGTCTCCGTTCTTATGTTATTATTCTCTACAAGTACGATCTCTGCCTAACCCTTAGTAAATTACAGGCGTGGTGTTATATTTTGCGTTGTAGTTTTAAATTGTATCATCTGCCTTATTCTTTTCCGATTATGTTTAACCGGATTCATCAAAATACCAGTGCTTTTTGAGGAGTGATTGCTTATTTAATTGAGAATATATCGCAAATTATACACTTGCTAGTTAATTAATTCTCGTTCTGTTATTATAATACATCAATGAATTGCATGTCGATTTTCAATTTGATTAATCTGTAAACGACCAATATAGATTATCATGACTCAAAAACATTTTATAAACTGAAAAACACAGAAAAAATAAAAATAGAACACCGTGCACGTTTGCACCGTTTTAAAATATTATTTGGGTAATTTAATTTTTTTCGACGGCAAATAGTAGGAGCAAGCCGCTCCACCCCGAGGCACAGATGTTGACAATCTCTAAGTGCTTTTTCACTTTAAAAGATGAGTAGCTATTTATTTAGACTGCAATATTACATTGGGAAGATTGTATCTGATATTTTCATGAAACTTCCAAACGAAACGAGTAAGAATAAAATTGAATGCGTCTTATTTGAATAATCTGTCTATTATGTTAATCTGTCAATTTCTATTCAATTGTTATTGCCTTTCTTTTATGCTTTTTTTTAGGTTACCTACGTTACGTGGCTATTATAATTAAATTAGTAAAACAAAAAATTAGCTGCTGATATGATCAATGTAGGTGTTTATCACTTAAATAGGCATTAACGAAAGTACCTTTATTAATGAATAATATTATTACTGATAAAATTTGCTTATAACTAGCAAGAGTAGGTAATCTCCAGATCTTGTCACTGGCTTACGCCGAATTAAACACTGTTGTTAAGTATGACTTATGACTTAGCCAAAAAGTTTTAATAAGGTTTTCATAAATTAGTAGTTTTAGCACGCTGTGCTATTAAGGAATTTTACAAGAATACATTTTGATCTGAAATAATGACGACAAATGAGAATGCGATAAGTACAAACGTGTCATAAACACCGGTAGAAGATTCGATTTGAAAAAATATAAGTAGGTACTTAATCTCTGATAGAAAACTATACCTACTGTTGCCAAATACCATAGTGTATGTAAGGTTTCTTTGAAGACTAAATGAAGACGCGAGAAGAAGCTATTTAAATAACTTCAAAGAAAAAACTTACCATTTTTAATGTAAAGTCAACAATAAATCTGAAACGAAAAAAACAAAACACGTAACACGATCACTAAATCCAACGGCGACTTTTATCAAACAATCGTAGTGTTAAAACGTTACAAAAACAACTCAATCGGTGGCAAACAACAAAAAGTATTGTTCTATTTGCCGCCATTTTGTTTGTGTAGCTAATAATCAATCTTCTCGAAGCGTTCCCGCGCTGTCCCACGAGGCAATGATAATTATTCTTTCAGCCTGTAGACCGACGACGGTTTCTGCATCACCACGGTGGAAGTAACAAAATCATATTTTATTATGTGTAACACTTGTACACGGTGAATAAACATTTTGTGTGAATATCGGAGGGATTATGCTTTAATAAGGTTGTAATTTGCCTAAACAATTGTTTTCTTGTTAGCAGACTGGTTTTACGTACATGCTCAGATATGACAGGCAGAATCGTAAGATATTCTTGTTGAAACAGCTACAAAAAGTAGACCACAGAGTGAAATAAAATTAAAAAGAAACTAGGTTCATCAGAGCATATCTTCCATTCAGGTCATCCTTTGAAGTTTTTCATTGTGTTCAATACAAAAGAGACATTTTATCAATAGTTTAAACAGAAGTTCGCCGTTTCAAAGGCTGAAGAAGTTTAAAGTACCTATCTATGGTATACCGTATAAACATAGGTAGTTACTTACTTACTACAAATAGTTTTATTACTATACTAGCTGTTCCGGCTAAGTTCGTTCCGCCTTAGAATTAACTTATTGGTGTTATTTAGTTTTTATTACTTTACATCCTATTCTCAGACCTACCGAATATACACACACAATTTTATAAGAATTGGTCTAGCCGTTTCGGTCAGAGTTTTGTTACAAACACTGTGACGCGACAATTTTATATATGAAGATATACATACGTTTAGTTACATGACAACAATTAGATTCAAACCAATAATAACTACTACTACTTTTTATTTAGCGAGTCTCTAATGTGATCTAATTTAAATATTTTGTGTTCGATAGATTTAAAATTCAACATGTATATGTCGCAGGTTTTTCATAAAATTAGGTTTTTGATGAAAAACCGGAAGTTGACACAATTTAAACTCAATTTCATCATAGCCTTGTTACAATCCAGATTTTTGATAAAAAACCTGAACTAGTTTGGGTTTCATGAGGTTCCCTATCCATTTGCATAAAACTTTAAGACCTAATATAACTTGGCACTCTTTTGTTTATCCTAATTATGTTTTCGCATTACAGTATTTACGCATAACAGCTTACGCATATTTTTTAAGCATAATTTCTCTAATCATAATAATGATTAAGCACAACATTCTAAAGCATACATTTAAGTATTTACGCCTAATGATATTAAAACATATTTTTTATTGGCTTATCAATGAAGAAATTAAAAACCTGCGACATATACACCACTAATTTTTAATTAATAAGAATACTTAAAGGGCTGCTAGAAGGTCTACTCATTATATTTGTGAAGTCTCAATAAATAATATTCATAAACAGCAAAGTTTTTGGTAAATAAACAAAAAATATCATAAAAACGTCATATCTCAAAAAGTCACCCAATCAATGCACCCAATTTATGGAAATATTGTACAGGCTATAATTCATGATATAGTAGTATTTATTAATCGTCATGTCTCGCTCACATTCGCGTGATCTCGCTCAAGCATGCCCCGCCTCCAACAGCTGTTTTCGTTATTTAAGTTTAGCTAAAATGAGGCTTAATTAAAAATTGAATTTCGTTTTTTTTACTTTTGATTACGCAAATATGATCAGTAACAGGTATGGATACAGCCCCATTTTTTCTGTACTAATGAAAAATAGTAGTGTATAGTTAGTTAGTAAAAATAGAGTTTTGTAAATCTGCGTTTTGTTCCGCTTGCATTTCGTAGGTAGGAACTTTAGTACTCACGAAATAAAATATGGTCTAAAAGAGTAAAGAGTTATGGAATATTTAAAAACTGGTCGTACAGGTATATTACAGTCAGACATTGAGTGATGGACTAAATAAACAAGCAGAAAAATATTTATCACTTCTTAATTTAATCTCACATCGAATTCCCATTGCAACATACATCAACACAAACTTCACAAGTTTTGTACCTCGCTTACGAGTATTTACAGCCGTAGGTATGCTCTTTAATTCCCCCGTGTGATCCCCCGGGTACTACCCGACACAACACAGCAGTTATCCGGGTGCTGTGTGACACTTATCCACCTGCGACACTGGCGTCCTCTAGGGGATAGCTTGGCAACAGTTAAACTAGCATATTCTGGAATGTGTTCCCCGAGGCATTGATTGAAAGAGCAATTTCTCGCTTTTGTTTATACGTAAAGGTTTGTCTCGTCTTTGTTTTTGGCTAGGTGGGCACGTATTTCTTTTTGAAGATATTTTCTTGCGAAGATATACCTACTTAGAGGTAGTGCAGACAAACAGACAAAAGCCCGACAGACACGCGACTTCTAGCCGATTATTGTTTTTGTGTTATTTAAGATAGAAACTTATAGCCAACGATCAAAGATTTGCCAGAAACAAGAAGTGTTTAACAACACCGCAATTAGCTCATTAATGGCTCGATCATGAAATAGTTTTTTGAAATAAATGACGTATGTAAATATTTAACTAGGATAATCCAGTTTTAAGATCATGCCTCTTATAACAAGCCAAGGGGTTGTACAAGCACGTTTACAAGTGAACATTTGAAAGCCTACGGTTTAACATTAATAGGTACGATTAGGCACTAAAGGCGTTATAACGTTATGTTAAGTCATTTAACATAACGTCATAACGCCTTTAATCCACGAAGGTAAGGCAGGGGAGTATAGGTACCTATAGTACACTCACATTCCGCCAGTTATGTTAAAGTCATGCACCTACTAGGGGGCTAGCCTATTGTCATAAACCAGCCTGTTGTTTTTTAGCCAGATTAAAAGTTTGCCACGGATAGTCTGTCGTTTGCGCTGCACCTTAGGTGCTCAAAGTTTTGAATGAATGAATAATAAAATGAATCAAAACCAAACCAAAACAGATAGGTAGCTTGACAGACGTTAAAGTTATTACAAATTGAGGCGTGTTACTAAAGCCTCTGTTTCGCTTAGTAACATTCTAACAAAGTTGTTGTGCCGCTAATGAATGTTATGCCGCTCATGATTATTCTGTGCCTTTGTTTCATACTTAGCTTATGTGACATAACCCAACTACCTACAATATTTTCTCCTTCTCTATAACATTCATCCAAAGGTTGTTTCTAAGAAATCGCTTTCAACAATAAGGTCATTCATTGTACAGACGCCTGCACATCAACCTACCCCAATGTGTCAAATTTATTTGAAAGGTTTTCAACTTTATTCTAAACACAATAACGTTCATGTTCAATTGGTAAAATTTAACAGTTTGGGGTAGGCCCATGTGCTGGCGTCTGTACCTTACACCATAAGCTCTTTAAATTATTATTTGTAAGTTTTTATGGTGTAAAATGAAGAGCATTATGCTTAAGTTTTCATTATTTTTAACATAGTTTTTTGGTAAAAGAGTCTGACGAATTAGAAACCACCTACTATAATTATTGAAGTCGGCTAACAACGCCTTTGTCGCTTGAATGAATATACTTCTACAGACTACTGAACGTGAAATATAATAAAACTATAAAAGCAGTGGGTGCAAGCCATTTAACTACCATCTATCTATCAATTCTAGATTAATATTATATTTTTTATGAGGAAAGATTTAATTGTTTGTTTGCATTGAATAGGCTCCGAAACTACTGGACCGATTCGGCAAACTCTTTCACCGTTGGGAAGCTACATTATCCCAGGGTGACACAGGCTACATTTCGCACCCCTAGTGCGACAAAGGCGTAAGAAGAAAATGCTAACTTTACGGGAGAGCAAAAAAACTGTTTGGTCTGGTATATCTATTTAGTATTTGATCTTATTATCTTTAGTTACATACCATTAAATAGTAAAAAAAACAGCTTTTTTTCAATGATATTCCATACCTGAAATTGTCGTGTATAAAAAATAATGAATATTTTAAGATTTACACACGTTTTCCTTTTTTATTTAGAACAAATTCTCAAATGTAATACTGTTTACTCTAATCATCGTTTTATAAATTTATTTGGATACTGTAACTGATCGTGGTTATGTCGTTTAGACCATGATAAAATGCAGAGCGTAAACACTACTTACGCCTTTTTTGCTTTATTTTGTTTTATATATGTCATTAAAATCAAGTCAAATTAGAAAGTACGCTTACTAATTTCAGCTTGTTATTGGGAAACAAATACGTAAGTAAGATTAACAATACTTTTTGTCAAATTTTATGTAGTTTTTGACTTTTTTATCTGAGAAAATGTAAAACTTACATGACGCGGCAAATGTTTTTTTTGGTTATAACGGCTTAATTTTTCATCAGATCTTAACGGAAAAATTAGGAATTGTGTAACTTTATCTGCGCTATACGAAACTGCAATAAAAAAGTGACGCATTCTTACTTACGCCTTTATCGCACAGGGGGTGCGATTTTATCTCTGTATTCCCACGGGAACGGGAACTACTTTCGTAAAATATTCTAATACTGAATAAAAGTAACTACGATATAATTTAAACAACGAAAATGTAACAGCGGTTATTGTTTTCTCAAGTTAAAAGCTTAAGAACGATGTGGTGATTCGGCTGCAGAGGGCATTAAGTAAAATTAAACGTTCATGCTCAATAATCAACGATCCGAGTTGAGGCACTATAAGTATTATTATTGTAAAGCTCTGTCTAGCCCCCGGGTCACAGACAAAACACGATCATAAGAAAACGCAGGCTATTTAGTGGGACGCTGTTTCAAACAGATATGGTCCGGGTTTGAAGTAGGTAAGCTCAGTAGCAGTCGATTGTATTTGTGTATTGTGATATTCTAATAAAGCAAAAATTTGTAGTTGTTACAGGTTTGAGTTTTCTGCCGGTTGTTGCTTAAGAATTCAGAGAAGTCCCTAGTATTATTTTTACAGCGCATCTCGCCTGTAATTCAAACACGGTTGGGCAGATGTATTATACCTGTAGTACACCCATGTATACTTTAAAGATAAGAAATTGTTTTGATTCAAATTTAGAAAATTAAAAGTGAACTGAAGAATGTTCCATGTGTTGTCCATTCCTCCTCTTTTAAGATTGTTATCATTGACACTGTAGTTATAAAATTAAATTAAATAAATAACTAAACGAAATCCACATAGTTTCTTAAAATAAATTGTTGAAATGGTTACAACTAAGCACGACTGCTGCAGTGAAAATAAATTATTATAAATTCGGCGTCTATCGTAATTTATTGTAACATGCTTATTGTAGGTACTTTCGTTACAAAGTGTGCATTAAAAATAACCTTTTCTTATTTTCTGTCTAATGTAAATGAAGTATAGACAATTAGACATACGTTTATCTTTTGTTTTTATTTAGAACTCGACTCCAGTTTAGTTTGTTACCAATAAATCAATGAAATCTGTTCCAGGAGTTTGCAGTAGTAGGTATTCTGGGCTGACCGTAATAAGTTTAAAGCATCGGACTGGCGAGCGGCAGGTCACGAGGTTAAAACCGAACTAAGTACTGGACGGTAACAACTAGAGCTCGTAGCTAATACTGTTAAAAGCTCTTCTGTGCTTAAGTAACAGTCTGCTACAATGTAGTGCACTCTGCAGACTGTTGTTAAGAGCACAAAGGAAGGCCGAATACTCACGAAGTTCTTTCCCCGATAACACGTGTTAACAGGCATGTTCGGAACAATATTTGCAACCGAACAGCTCAGCGCTTTTGCCTCCGTGCATTTCCATAAATGCATGTGTCGCAAGTATTACTAAGTGAGTGTATGTGCGGACACCAATCGCGTAACTCCACCAAAACCACGTCAAACCATCTTAGTGCTAATTTAGCCTAAATATACCATTTATAACCAATTTCAATATAACTTTTAAACCAAATAATTTCGTATAATTTAACCAGTGATCTTAAACTAATCAACCAATATCAACCAACCCAGAATTAACGCTAAACCAGATCGGCGCTAAATTCTACATGGTCCTTCGAGCATTAAGGGCCTCGGTTCGCGAAGAACAGTGAAGTGTTTGTGCACCGGGACCTTGAAACCAGTGTTTTATGAATTATCAGTTTGTAGGGAAAGTAGATAGGGAGTGAAATCAACTTGGAAGAAATCGGACAGCTGTCGTGTAAGAAGCATATAAGGTCAGACCAAACCATTTTACATACTTTATTTTACTTACGTACTTAGTTAACCGTGAGAATAATGGAAGAGTTAGCAGTCAGTCAAATGGAGATTTACGATTCTCTGGTTAAGCTTCTAACTAACATCAAGAAAGACGGTGCTGAGCGTAAAACTATAGATTATTGCAAGCGGAAATCGGAAATATTAGAAAATTATTGGAGAGAATATCAGCGTAACCATAGAAAATGCTGTGAAGTTGCAGCATTTAACCATGTGTATTTCACACAAAACTGTTTTGATAAGGCGGAGGAAGTCTATACGTCAATCAAGCAGCTAATTACCAGAGCCATGGAGAACTTGTTGGCAAAACAGCAAGAACCTCGCCAACCGTCGGGACAGGCAGGCACATCGAAGCAACCAGAGGAATTAACTCTTTCACAGCAGCAACATAGAGATACCATCAGAGGCAGTAAATTAGAAGAAATGATAAAGAAGCAGACTATCCAATTCAGAGCCTTCATGAGAACCGTAGCAACCATTGAAATCGATCAACTACAGAACAAGTGGGAGTTCGACGACGCATTGAAAACTCTGCAAAGTCGGTGGGCTATTATAGATAGCCTACACTGGGAAATAGAAAGTGGAAACGGAGATGAGGTTGTGTGGTACCAAGACGAATTCAACCGATATGAGAAAATGTATAACGATTTAAAGAAAACCATAAACTCTAAAATGTGGTCTGTATCTCATCGCGACAAATCTACTCCACAGATGGATATTCCCACATTCCAAGGGAACTACCACCATTGGACATCGTTTAAAGACTTATTTACAGAAACCATCCATAGAAACCCATCGTTGTCAAACTCACAAAAAATGCAATTTCTAAAAAGCAAAGTTGCAGGAGAAGCTGAGCGTCTGATCCACCATCTTCAGATTAGTTCAGATAATTACGCGGTTTGCTGGGAAATACTAAACCACAGATATGGCAACAACCGACTTATTTTCACGTCTCACGTCAACATATTATTGAACATTCCTAATATGCAGCAACAATCCATAGGGGCGATCAAAAAACTGCATGACGTAACCAAAGAATGCCTCCACGCTATTCAGAACCTAGGGATAGATATCACCACTTGGGATCCGCTGTTAGTACTTCTGCTGTCCCAGAAACTTGACAGCGAGCTATTCGCCGAATATATTGAGTCGGTAAAGAATCCCAGGGAAGTACCAGTACTTCAAGAATTCTTAGACTTCTTGGAAAGCAAGTTTACCGGCTTAGAAGCATCGCGGCGTAAACAAGAACCACAAAACCAAAATTATCAAGCAAACCAGAAAAAATATTATAATACAAATAATAATCAACAATCATCATACAGAGGCCATTCAAACAACCTGAAAAACCATACTAAGTCGTTACACGTGTCGCGGTCGATCACCTGCGCATTGTGTAATGCTGACCACGGGTTATGGATGTGTACCCAATTTTTGCAAATGTCGGATGAGCAAAAACTAAAAACTGTCCACCATTTAAACTGTTGCACGAATTGCCTATTCAACCATTTAAATAAACCTTGCAATTCTAATAAAACATGTCGCAAATGCAATGCTAAGCATAACTCATTATTGCATGACGCAATCACAACCAAAACCAGGCCGAACACATCGGCAAAACCAAACCATAAGGCCGGAAACACACACATGACACTACGCGTGACTAATGATGAACAAGCAGCAGCCTCAACCCATGCATCTTGGGATGACATGTCCGAGACACTCTTAGCTACGGCCTTAGTGGAAGTCCCAGGATACGATGGCGCATACCATACCATGAGGGCACTGATAGACCAGGGATCTCAAATCTCTTTAATAAGTGAGAAGGTAGCTCAAGTTTTAAAACTTCAAAGACACTCTTGCAAAGGAACCATATTCGGCGTAGGTGAAAAGGAAAACAGCTGTAAGGGTGTAATGAACATCCGTATAAAATCAATTTATAGTGAGTTTGCCATAGAAGGTGAGGTACTTATAATGAACAACCTAATCAAAAATTTACCAAATAAATCGTTCATAAAACCAACTTGGCCTCACATACAAAACATTAATTTGGCAGACCCCGACTTTAATACCAGTCGACCGGTGGACCTACTGCTAGGAGCAGATGTGTACTGCAAGATTGCTTTAGGTGGCCTTTTGAGAGGCGACGGCGAGAATCAACCAATAGCCCAACAAACGCAATTAGGATGGTTGCTTTGTGGGACAATGACACCACAATACAGATGTAATGTCGTTCTACATAATACGGACGACTTACGCAGATTTTGGGAAAATGAAGACATCAACCAACAGGCCGAAATGTCCACCGAAGATCATGAATGTATGCAATATTTCCTATCAACAACAGAGAGACTAGAAAATAAGAAGTACCAAGTCCGACTGCCATTTAAACCAGAAACCAAGGAACAACTAGGGTCCACTAAACCATTAGCACTGGCACAATTTCGTAACTTAGAGAGAAAGTTACAGAAAGATCCAGAATTGAAAACAGAATACACAAAGTTTATGAATGAGTATTCAAATTTAAAACATATGATACCGTCAACAACAGGTACGAAACCCGAGTGCTACCTACCACATCACTGCGTCACTCGTGCTGAGTCAACCACTACAAAGTTGCGCGTTGTGTTTAACGCGTCGACTAGATCATTATCAGGACTAAGCTTGAATGACGTCATGTATCGAGGTCCTAACCTACAACAAGATCTACAGGAGCTAATTCTGAAATGGAGACAGTATCAGTTCGTATACACTGCAGATATCGAGAAAATGTACCGACAAATAATGGTACATCCTGAAGATCAGCCGTACCAGAAGATATTGTGGAGGGACTCACCTTACCAACCCATCCAGACATATCAACTAACAACCATAACTTATGGCACAAAGCCTGCACCATTTTTGGCTATGATGTGCTTAAAACAACTTGCTGCCGAGGAAAAACCAAATTTCCCAGCGGCAGCAAAAGCGTTAGAAGAGTGTTTCTACATGGACGACTACTGTGGTGGAGCAAATTCAATGGATGAAGCAAAACAGTTACAAACAGACCTAATTAAGCTACTCAGTAAGGGTGGGTTTAATCTACGAAAATGGGCTACAAACGAACCAAAATTACTCGCTGGCTTAGAAAAAGAATTGTGGAACCAGCAAATCTACGAGTTCAAACAGTCGGACGCAACAAAAACATTAGGGCTTGGATGGAACCCGCAACAGGACAAATTCATCTTTGACTCAAAACTGGAGCCAGTTTTATTACCAAAACCAACCAAAAGGTCACTTCTCTCCGACATATCAAAAATATTTGACCCATTAGGCTGGCTCACACCATTAACTATAACCATGAAGATGTTATTTCAAAGTGTGTGGTCATCAAATCTTAACTGGGATGACGCGCTACCAGAAGATATCAATCACAAGTGGCTGAACTTAAGGGGAGAATTAAAAGATATTAATACCATAGAAGTAAAACGTTGGCTTGGAATAAAGGAAAACCATAACTTGCAATTACACGGATTTTGTGATGCGTCAAACAAGGCGTATGCCGCCGTGATATATTGCAAAGTCAGCAATGAAAATAACTCTAATGAGGTAACACTGGTCGCAGGAAAAGCCAGATTAGTGCCTGTCAGTAAAGACATATCTATACCAAGGCTGGAGTTAATGGGTGCCCAACTATTATCACAGCTGATGCAAAAAGTGCAAACTTGCCTAAAGTCTTATAAACAAGAAATATATTGCTGGAGCGATTCAACAGCAGTGTTAGGATGGATTCAAGGAGATCCAGCGAGATGGAAACCATTCGTCTCAAACCGCGTGAAAGCTATTACCAAAATAATACCAAAAGAAAAATGGAGTTATGTCAAAACCATTGAAAATCCCGCAGACTGTGCCAGCCGTGGATTGAAAACCAAACAATTAAAAAACCATTATCTCTGGTGGCAAGGGCCATCATGGATTCAATCATTTAAAAACCATGACATATCTCAAATTACCTATGAAACCAGTTTAGAGATAAGACAGTCTAACGCAGTAGTTGTGCAAAATCACCAGAATACAACCATGACCATACCAACCATAACCCACCATTTGTTAAACAAATTAAATTCCTTCGTAAAAATCGTGCGCATTTTTGCATGGATACTACGGCTGACGACTGCAAAAGCAGGCCGTCAACCTTATCTCACATTACATGAGCTCCGTCGCGCAAAACTGCTGATTATTAAAACTTTGCAACATATGGAGTTCGCCAGTGACTTCAGTTGTTTACTTAAGAATGGAAAAGTGCATTCAAAAAGTAAACTTTTACCACTTCACCCTATCATAGACCAAGACGGTATCCTGCGAGTAGGAGGCAGATTAAGAAACGCCCAAATAAGCTCAGAAATGAAAAACCCAATTATATTACCACACAACCATCGAATTACCTCGCTAATAATTCAATACGCTCATGAGCTAACCTACCACGGTGGGGCACGCCTCACTTTGTCAAATATTCGACAAAATTATTGGATTATCAGCGGATATTCAGCTACAAAGAAAGTCATACGTCAGTGTGTTACATGCAAGAAGCAAGAGCCCATACAACAGTATCAGCTCATGGGAGATCTACCAGCATACAGAGTAAACCCTGAAAGCGCTTTCTACCATTGCGGCGTCGATTACACAGGCTTTGTGGATGTGAAAGCAAACAAAGGACGAGGCATAAAAACTACCAAAGGTTACATAGCGCTTTTCATATGTATGGTGACGAAAGCTGTGCATCTAGAACTAGTTTCCGACTTAACTAGCTCAGCTATGATAGCCGCTATAACCAGAATGGCAGCACGACGCGGAGCTCCACGTCACATTTATAGCGACAACGGAACCAATTTCGTTGGAGCCAACAGAATTCTGCAAGAAGAATACGACCATCTTCAAAATATTTTCAATAAGTCATTTTATAAAGAGATAACAGAATTAGAAATCGAATGGCATTTCAACGCACCTTCTTGGCCTCAGGCGGGAGGACTTTGGGAAAGAGCCGTGCGAAGTCTCAAGCACCACCTCAAACGCGTGATTGGAAAACAAAAACTTACATTTGAAGAATATATCACCCTGTTGTCAAAACTAGAAGCCTGCTTGAATTCACGACCACTTTGTGCGTTATCAGAAGACTCAGAAGATTTAAATTACCTTTCACCAGCACATTTCCTATCAGCACGACCAGGTTTGACCATCATCGAAACAGCTAATGACGCCAGAACTAGATGGCATCTAGTGTCAAAACTATTTGAAGATTTATGGAAGAGATGGAAGGTAGAGTACTTAACTCAGCTATCAACCAGAAATAAATGGTTAAAATACCAAAAGAACGTCAAAGTAGGCGATCTAGTAATGATACATGACGACAATTTACCAGCAGGGAAATGGCCAATGGGCCGTGTGACGGAAGTACATCCAGGAAGAGACGAACTCGTCAGAGTAGTGACTCTAAAAACCAAAAACGGCTACATGAAGCGCCCTGTAGTTAAACTATCAGTTTTACCAATAAACCAGGAAGAAGCAATCATACCAGAAAAACCAGAAGGTAAAGAACCAGTACAACCGATAAGGCCAGAAAATAAACCACGGAACCACTTGCAACCAAAAACCAAAACATACAAGACTTATCCCAAGATCGCAAACCTTGCACTAGCTTTATTATTCTTCTTAAGTATAATACTGCCTACAACAGCATTATATAATATTACGCCATTTGACACTAGTAAAACTTTGTACTTTGACGCTGTGGGGAAAGTACAATTGATTCGGGATAAGTGGAAATTAGTAACATACTACAATATGTCCCCGTACTGGCAAGGAGATAAAGCTATTCAAGACTTTACAAGCTATCTCGATAAAACATGCGAAACAATTATAGAATCCAGCCACTGTCATATGATACTCCAACAAATACGTCACGATTACAATGAACTGCAATACTACGACCAGCTGTTGCTTAGCCAGCATTACGGCGAGCGCTCACGAACACGACGCGGCCTTATCAACGCTGTCGGCTCAATTGCAAACTCATTGTTCGGGGTATTAGACGAAAATTTCGCAGAAAAATACAGACAGGACATTGAACTTATACACGTAAACCAACACCATCAAGGTCAGTTATGGAAAAACTTGACATCTATCGTCGAAGCGGAACACAATGTACTGCAAAGAACTGAAGATATAATAGCGAAACAACAGAAAACCATAAACAAACATTTAAACGCCTTGGACAAGGCCAACAGTGGACTGCAAAAAGAAATTGATGTGATAACCACACAACAAGACTTCACATTAGTCTCTATAGCTACCATTAATATGATGCAAAACTTGAAACAGATACAGAGCACTTTGATAGATACAATATCGGAGATTTACCACGGCCAAATCAGTCTGCATCTACTCACACCAGCGCAGCTCAAACGAGAGCTACAAATTATCTATGGCCAGATGCCTCAAGATTTAAGCCTGCCAATAGCAAACATAGAGACAGACCTTCAGCATATTTACAAGCTGCTTAGAACAAAGGCGCGGGTCACAGAAAAATATATTATTTTCGAAATTACATTCCCACTCATAGCACGGGAAATTTTTGAATTATTCAGGATCATACCAATTCCGCGTCAAACCAATTACAGTATGACCAGCATAATACCAATATCAGAGTACGTCGCAGTGAACCTAAAAAAGGATGCTTATCTTGTACCCACCAGACATGAACTTGACACATGCTTGTATCAAGGGGAATCCCTCATGTGTGAGCTCTTTAAACCAATACTGAACCTGGAAAATGACCAAAACTTTTGTGAAACAAGCCCAATAAACCAAAGGTGCAAGACAGAAAGAAGAGTGTGCAAAAACAAATGGGTAGAATTACACTCTACATCACAATACCTCTATTTTTGCTGTGACACATATACAATTAAAATCATATGTGACGATCAAGTAACAGTTCGTCAGCTGACTCAAGCAGGGATCATTAGCATGACTCAGAAATGCGTTGTTAAAAGTAAAGATTTTACATTGTACTCCTTACAACACCAATCCAACCAATTAATATTTTCACCAGAATTGGTCGTACCAGAGCTAGACCAAATAAATCATATCGTGAACGTCAAAATACCAACTGAAATTGAGCTACCAGATGACATGAGTCTAAATAGATCTCTATTTATTCTTGGAGAACAAATAAAAAATCTAAAATCCACCAAAGCAGAGGTCGACAACATATCAGTCCATGACATTCACCAGTACACCGTCGTCTACATACTGCTGGGAGTTGTCCTGTGCGCGGCAGTAGTCTGGGCCTGGACAAAAGTGAGATGCTGCTCGTATTCTACGGCCAGTCGCGCGGAGCGTCACCACAGACAAGAGTCTGTGGCAACCACATCGGAGTCAACCACAGTGCAAAGTGATGTGAAACCGCGAAAGCAGAGTATTGCTGACCGTCAGCAAAGTGAAAGTGAACACATAGGCTTAAGTGCATATTTCGCCAGGCGGTGGCCCAGTGCTATGCGTAGTGCGGGAAAAAAGGAAAGGGCTACGTTGCCTAAAGTGCGAAAAGATTGCGTGCGTACAGTAGACGATACATTAGTGTAGAGTAATTTTAATAGAAATATATTTTTTACTTTGTTTACCATTATATTATTAGACTTAACTCTTATTTTACATGTAAACTAAGATGATTTGATCAATTTATCTTTTAATCTCATCTTGTGCTCGGGAATATGTTCGGAACAATATTTGCAACCGAACAGCTCAGCGCTTTTGCCTCCGTGCATTTCCATAAATGCATGTGTCGCAAGTATTACTAAGTGAGTGTATGTGCGGACACCAATCGCGTAACTCCACCAAAACCACGTCAAACCATCTTAGTGCTAATTTAGCCTAAATATACCATTTATAACCAATTTCAATATAACTTTTAAACCAAATAATTTCGTATAATTTAACCAATGATCTTAAACTAATCAACCAATATCAACCAACCCAGAATTAACGCTAAACCAGATCGGCGCTAAATTCTACAAGGCATAATAACAAAACTTAGTTCTCGCAGTGTTCGTTTTTTTTTCTTAATATTGTAGCCAATGATTAAATAAGAGCCTTTTTGGCATCGCACAGGTATTTTTTAAAGTTATGTTTTTTTAATTATACTTGTTTAATATTTTAAAAAAATGTTACTTTGTGTTTTTTCTCTTCTTCCATTGTCTCACAAATGGTGGTTATGGTTGGTGATGGTGGTGTTTTTTTTTGTTATAACAAATGATTGCTTGGTCTAACTTCCATGGTCCAAGATTATCTTTATTGACTTCGAGCCACAACCATTAAGAATATATTATGCCAGCGTTGCACATGTGTATTTCAGTTTTGTAGGCTTTTGCTTGTTTTCTTTTTCAATGTTTAGTTTTCAATGTTATTTTTTTTAATACGGTACCTGTATTGTATCTTATGAAACGAAAATATGATTTGCAAACTTTTCGAACATCTATGCTATTTAGTTTTATTGTAGATTGTATAGATTCAAGTTCGTCCAATGAATCAGACAAATATTATGTTGTTGGGGATTTTTTCCGCCACTTCTTCCCAGCAAAAACACTAGAAAGTAGTGAAGGGTTGGCGTTTTGAGGGAGAGTTTTATGTAATTTTGACGTTTAGAAAGTTCTGAATCTCTGCCTAATTTGAATAAATTAGTTTTCGAGCTAGCTTACGTCCCTCGTTTCAGTCTGAAAGAATCCAGCAGGCCTAGTCATATTACAAATTCTATTTCTATTATCGTAATCGATAAGGCGACAATAGAAAGAAAATGGCGTATATGGAATCAGCTGCTGATCAACTGTCAAGTGTATTTAATTTTCAGCCATATTACAAATTCTACTCGTTAACACTTGACAGTTGACAAACAGCTGATTCCATATCCTTTCGGGTGTCGACCTCCGTACACGCACATTACAACAATGTCGACGCTTTTACGAGTAAGATAATAACTTTAGGTAGGCCTTCAGAAAAAGGAACATCCTGACCAAGCCCTTAAGTGTAACTGTCCGACTTAAGACACTTGGAGCGTTTTTTCTTATGTCGAACTGTGTAACTTAAGACATTCGAGGAGATATACGCCATTTTCATTCTATTGTCACAGTAGAATAGAAATATAATTTGTAATACGGCTAGGCCTACTGAATGCAACGAGGGACGTAGAAACGAAAGACGGCGATAGACTAAAAAGTCTTAACTCTCTTGTTTCACTCGTGACTTAACTCTAAACTCCTGCGCTCTGCTCATGAGTCTCTAGAATTCTTCGTAACGCTCAATGTCATTCAATACTTAGGTACTATAAACGGTAAATCAAGAACAAAATGTTCATGACTTTAATTTAGTACGCTCCGCTGCCGCTCCAATATTACTATAATATTCTAGATGGCGTTGCTGAGACATGGGATCACAGTTTTTCAATGACATTTCTACACATGTCTTCTATAGATATAGAATCTTAAATCTCTTTGGTTACGCTCTAAATAGAATATGGCGCCCATGAAATAATAACCTATAAGATTAAGGGCCTGTGAGTGTGCAGACCACGTTTTTTAAACGCGCCGTTGACGCGCGTTTTAGAAACGTGCGTCGACCGCGCGCTTTCATCCTGCATAGCTATAGCGAGAGTCTACAGGCTGCGTCTGACTCGCGTGCGTATCGCTACAAACGCGCGTCAACGGCGTGTTTAAAAACGTGGTGTGCACAGGCCCTTAAGCTTTAAGCTTTATCCCATCGTTGCATAATCTTATATAATAATCGATTAAGTAGGGTTTGAATTTATTCATTACAACCAAACAGTAGGTAAATCAAGAATTTGTTTTTGATAATTTATTAGTATCTATAGTTGTGGATAAATCAATAACTATTGTGCTTACGTTTATAAGTACATATCCTATATTGTGCTCACTTACACTCACGGTACTTACGTCGTTTAAAACGCGTTTCTTTTAATTAAAAAGGAATTAAGAACTTATCGTAAAAGCCTTTTCTATTTCCCTGTAATCGTATAAACCGTGAAAAGCCGCCATAACAGAATTAAAGTCGAACCAAATTCGTCAAATACTCAATCAATAGTTCCGGCGCTCTCGCGTTTCATGCATGTCAAACGTTTGAATGTGGTTAGTGCGAAATATTTATTTTTAAACTTTGTAACATTAAATGGTTTTTTAAAGGGCAATGGATTTTATTATTGCTAGCACAGAGCACTACAAGACTTACACTGTAATACAAGAAGTATTTAAGTATTTGTCTCGTGCTAGGGCGAAGACTTCTTACACAGAGTAGACATAGGTTCTAATATGCGCGATCTATCAAGTAAATATATTTCACAGACCATGAAGAAGCAGAAGAAGAGAACAAGAACTTGTAAGTAGATATTAAAAAACAAACAGATCCCAGGTTTAACTGAGAGCCGTTCGTGTCTTGACTGTCATTTGTACCTAGATCTAAAAAAATAAAAAAAAATAAAATAAAATTCCACAACTTTCACACAACGCCATTTAATCCCAAGCAAAGCATGGCTTGTGCTATGGGTATTAAAGATCTGATAAACGTACTTATATAATTATTTCTAAACATAAATGATTATATGCACATTATACATATAATAACACCCGTAGATGCAGAGAAAAAGATTTTTCCTGGGTGGAATCGAACCCACGAGCTCCGGCATAGCAGTCAGGGCCGTTAACTAAGTATTAGACCAACATGCCAGTTAGTGCAATCTGTGATAGTAGTTACGGATACGTATGATACTGATTATGATGACTTCAAATTAGTATTAGCTAGCACCAAGGCACAAGAGCGGACTTCCAATTTCTTTTACCTTTTTTATTCATATGACAGAAAACACTTTAAGACTGCCTTGTTGGTCTAATGGGGTTCGATCCCCAGGTCATGTCAAGCGTAATTAAGTTTTTCCAACTTCGGTTCTTCGATCAACCCATAGTCTGGATTCTGGATAATTATGTGTCTGATTGACGGCAATAGCGGTGACTGAGTAGCAGCCCGGAGTCTAGATTTGTGCCCGATTGATGGCAATAGGCTCGCCCCCTATTACATGGGACTCAAACATAACTGGCGAAATGTGGGCGTACTACCTGCCTGCGTAGCATGAACACATTGAACACCGAAGAAACGGCCTTTGTCTACAGACGAATCAGCAAAGTGACAGATTATATAGACAGGAACCTCAATCTGTCAAATTTCTTTCAATACACCTGCGTAGCATGAACACTTAATTTATTTTCTTCCGAGACACGACAAAGACCGTTTCTTCGGTGTTCATGCTACGCAGGCAGGTACACCTCTGCCTAGCCCTTCGGGGATTTCAGGTGTGACGTTATGTATGTATGTTGACGGCAATATGTTCGTCCCCTATTACATGGGACCACAACCTGGCAAAATGTCGGTATACTACAGGCACAACGATATGTTATCCATGTGTGTGTAGTGTACATTAAGTAGTACGTGAGAACATTTGTGCCGTGGCAGAAGCTCAGCTTGTTTCCAACACTAAAGTGCTGTGTTGATTGGGCAGTGGGGTGCGTTAAAATTTTACGTTACTGCCAACGTGCAGTAAGCGAACCGTACGCCGCTTACAGGACTATTGTAAAGCCGGGTTTATGTCGGTCAGTTGTCAGGTCACAGATACAATAGTGAGTTTGGGAAATTGTTGAACAATTGCAGGTTGTTTTTATAATCTGTTGGTGGATAGTGATTGATGAAATAATTAATGAACGACATATTTATTTGAGAGAATATAGGTAGGGAGTTCCCATTAGTTCTTAAGAACTACTAGTTGAGAAAAGTTCTTAAGGTTTGAGGGTATGTTTCGCATTTTAGCCGTACAAATTATTAAGAGAGAATGTGTTCAGCATACGTTGGTAAAAGAAGAATAATTAGGGAAGATCGTTTTAGTCAGTCACTGGTTTGTGGAGGCCAGGTACACACACAAAGGTACAAGTCCGAGGGTATGAGCCGCAGATCGCAAACTGCACCGATTTCTATGATTCTCTAAGAAATTGATTCCTAACGCAGTAACACCGTGGCCGCAGGCAGCGCGCCAACTCTTCAGGGCTCAATTTCACAGAGATTCATGGAAACACATACCTACTGTTTGCGGTTGCAGTTTGTGGTCCGCGGCCCATTTTGAACTTGAACCTTAAACTATGTTTAAGAAATATACGGTTTCTTAAATACACTGTACATCCTACAGCTTTGTACCACTGAGCGTAAACCTAACGAAACTGCCATATTATTTTAAGAAACCGCTATTTATTAGGATAGTCTACGCTCGATGACAGGAGCATGAAGAAGTAGGGAAACAACAACAAACATCAATATCGCAATTATGGTTTTGTATAGATACATATTAGCTTAATCAAACCCGAAAACGGAGAAAATAAAAGGCCACTGGTCGGATACGCCACAAAGGTAGGTAGGAACCCCTTTGCAATGTCCACTTCACTAGCTTTGTAAACCATACCATATTAAGCGTGTAGAAAATACATGAAAACATTGAATTCAACAGAAACATCGCGTAGTAAAAACACGTCTTTCAGCACACAAAGTGAAGTGTGAAGCTTACATCAGCTTACATTCAACGAGCCATGAAAAGAACGGACACATTCACAAATTTCAGTGGAAAAATGTGGCTCAAATTCTGTACCATGTCCCACATAATGTTCTTCAGACCAGTGGTATTTGCTTTTACAAGACTACACAGGTTTCATAGCAGAAAAGTGAGAATTAATCCCAAAAAATATTTAATGGAAAAATACTAGACGTAAGTATAAATTCTACAGCAAGAGGCTATAGAGACCTCGGTATTTCAACTTTGAAATCTAATCACGCTTAGTTTTTGTTTATTTTTAAGTGACTTACTAAAAAAGGAGGAAGTTCTCAAATAGTGTTGTATTTTTTATGTGTGTTACCTCCGAACTACGTCATTTATAGATTGATTTTAAAAATTCGTTTCTTGTGATCCTTAAAATTTTATCGGAATCGGTTTAGTAGTTTATTTTTACATACATACATAAACTCACGCCTTTTTCCCATGGAGGTAGGCAAAAACTACAGAGCGTCATACACTTCGATTATAACATACTTCTTTTGCTTCGATTACATTCATACATGTTGTCATACACACATGCCGGTTGCAAGTACTACGCACCTGACTTTGGTGACAGCTTTGGTGGTGTTAACTAAATATAATAAATTTATAAAAATAGTTTACAATGATTAAGGAAAAGATAAAGTTAATAAAATCTTAATTGTACTTCTTTCTCTTATAAGAGTTTTCTGATCTTCTGAATAGATGCTGTTTGTACGAAAAGTCTACCAACCTAAAACTAAACAAACCCAGGCGTATGAACCAGCTGTCATCGCCACGATCTAAATCGTGTGATACGGCCGCCATTGTTTCTGGCAAGCCTCGTTTGGACGCATGCCATCACACTCCTAGGAGACCGATTCCTTCGCAACTCGCCTGTTTCGCTTACGAGCTAGCGCTATTTACGGTAATGGTTTTCGGTTGTAAGGACCAAGCCAGTTAACTTTTAGCTTCGTGATAATGTAAACGCTGCTGCTTTCGTAGACTTTTTCTGACAAATTATAACCTCTTCTGATAAATTATTTTTAAACTGGAAGTTTTATACATAACGAGTTTGATTATCAATTAAAAATAGTCAAGTGGTACTCGCAAACGAATGGTTTCTCACCATTGCACAACATTAGTATTTTACTTTATTTTTATAATTTGTTACAGCAAGTTTCAATTGACCATTTATGGTTCAAAAGAATAACTACAGCGTGTTGTTGTGTGAATACCTACAGAGAGATAGGCGGATAAGCAGATGGTCGGACGGTGGAGACTTAAGCTGTATACGCACTATGCGGCTACCCGCACGTTACGGTTGCGTATGCAGCTGCCCTTGATATAGCAACGTATAGCAACCGTCCGGGTGGCCGGAGCGGTCTGCGGGTAGCCGCATCGCAGTGCGCATAGAAATGAATATTACGTACATAATTGTGCTTGCAGCCAGCCGTCCGGCTGCCCGCATGCGGGTAGCCGCATAGTGCGTATGAGCTCTTAGTACTAAGGTGCCGTTAAAACCTTTTTTGGTATAAACATGATGGATGATTACCAAAAATCTTCAAATATTATTAAACTGTGCCAATGAAGAAAGGAAAAATATGTATAGCCATTTTTAAAAAAACCATAGAAATATTTAATATTATTATGTGTATATTAAATATTTCGTTTTATATAATTGATTTTTTTTCCATGTGGTAAAAACCATCATTATTTTTAATGAAGTTATTTTTTTACGATTTAAATGTTCTTGATCCTAAAGTGGTTAATATGGCATCGGCTTTAGATTCTTACTATGTTATAGTGCGTAAAATCGCGCCTCATAAAACCACAAATACACGCGTCAACAAAATATAAAATAATTTCTTGTAGGTACTGAAAGCAAGTTATCCCATTGTGTCTTCTTTGATAGGTTTTATTACACAGGTTCATGTTCAAATAGATTTTTTTTATAGTTGGTGTGTTAAAGGCGTCTGTACATAGGTACCTTTAGTGCTATCCATTTGAAATCTAGATTAATTTAGTGTAAGCAATACCTTTCTACTTACATATAAAGTGAAATTACATTTTTTTTGGCAATCCTACCTCTAGAACAATAACAAACTTTGCTCTTACTTTAAACATTTTGAAACGAATTTTCAAAATGTTTAAAGTAAGAACCTACTCATTTAAAACGTTCGCTTTTTGATTTCTTAAAATATTTTCATTTTTAAAGGACAAAGGGTTTCTATCGGCATCCACGGCAATTAAGTTTGATTAATACCAAAACATTTACGACCTTTTTGCTCCAAGAGTTCTGAATAAATAATTAAGCCATTAGCTTTTTTGTTCGGATGCTTTGTCATTGGCAGAAATAGTACTTTCGTTTGCTATTAGACTGGCTGGGTATTTGAAATACGATAATTGCGTGTTCCCCGCCTATCACCGTTTTATTAGTTTCGATTTTTTAAATAGTTGGTAGCCACCGCGACTTTTTTTAAGTATACTTTACCATTAGACAGAAGTAAAAAAAAGTTTTTAATGCACACTTTGTAACGATAGATAAGTTATTATATTCAATTTACACTGCAGCTGACACATTTAGTAGTTACCATTTCAAAAAAAATCTTTTAAGAAATGATGTCGATTTCATTTAGTTGTATTATTTTATTACAGATAAAAATCACAGTGTCAATGACAAAAACCTAAAAGAAGTAGGAATGAACAATACGTGGAACGTTATTCGTTTTTCTATTTTATTCTTGTAAATTTTAAATTAAAAATAATATTAAGTATTTATCTATTATAATTTGTCTTTAAAATAAAATGCTCTGCATTCCAGGAGTCTAATTATTTGTTAAATTATTAAATATAAGTACTAGGTAACCTTAATTCGCTCTTTTCGCTACCTTATGCTCCTAAACGCTCTACTGTACTCGTAGCACTCGTCAATAGTTTAGCTTTCAATCAAAGAAAGAATCTTTAAACGAAATTAATCTATCTTTAATATTCGAAACTTCACTGCAAATAATTATAATAATAAATATTCCACGACTATTCACACAAAGCCGTCTAGTCCCGACCTAAGCAGAGCTTGCGTTATGGGTACTATAAAACAACCGAAATACATAGGTACTTATATATTTTTAAATACATACGTATTTTAGATACATTACACCCAAAAATTACACTAAAGCAAAACAGATCTCTCGATATATCTTGCATAACTGACAACATTAACTATGAACAATTTACTATAACAATAATATTGACGTCATCCAACTACATATTTGCAAGCGTTTTAAGGTACCCAGAATTTAGCATTACCGAAGTTGCCAACTATTCGCATCTATTTTATCCTAGTCCTTTTGGGACCTGTCGAGGCCACTTGATAAACATGGACCCGCCACAGGCTGCAGCTATTGAGTCACTTATCTGCTTTTGTGATGGTCAAATGCCGTTATCGATGGAATTCTAGGCAAAATGCTCAAAGCATAGATTAGGATCTGAACAGGATTTGAAGAGGTTCTGTGTTTCATCTCGTATCTTGTTATATCTCGTATCCGTGTATCTAGAAAATAAAAAGTAAGTTAATAGTAGTAGTAAGTAGTTGGATAAGTACACACTTACTTTTTATTTTTAAGAACACGCGTTAGAAGTTATACTTGTTTGGCGTAATAAGATAAAAATCTTTTTTTAAATTTTATCTTTCGCGTTAAAACTTTTTTCACTAAACCTCTGTGTGTATTATAGAAAATTACAACTTTGCTTTGCATTTTAGTGCCAATGTCAACTCACGTACATTTTGTTTATTTTCAAAAGGTCGATCAATATGTTGACTGTGGCTAACTTCAGGGTGTAGGTTTTTCGTGACGGTGCGCATCGTAAAAAAATACTCTGATCTTTTTTCCCCAACGCACCAAAAAAAGTATAAGTTCAAAAAATGATTAGGCATCAGCTAGTTATGTATGAACTAAACTAAGGTAAATGGAGAACCTCTTTTGTGATTAACTGATACTGTACACCATAAGTACTTTTTGCACCTCCACCGGGTTTTCTAACTTAATCCTTTACACTTAATTGAAAAATGGACCGCATCGAGTGACGAGCAAGACACTGACAGATTCTATCCACGGTTGAATCGAGTTGACTGT
The DNA here is from genome assembly GCA_921972225.1 of Euplexia lucipara. NCBI lineage: Eukaryota > Metazoa > Arthropoda > Insecta > Lepidoptera > Noctuidae > Euplexia > Euplexia lucipara. Next base: position 6,958,710 of record OV179144.1, on the reverse strand, counting down.
CGAGCGAGTGAATGCGAATCGTTTTACAAAACGAGCTTCCATCAATCGTTTAGAGAACTACCTATGTACTTGTATAATGTAAACTGATGGGCCGACTAGGTTTTTAGGCACCTCATTTAGAAAACGTACTGTAATGGGCGGTGATAAGGTTCATAATTATCCAGTAGCTGATGTTTCTTATCTGAACTGTACAACAGTTTGCATAGGCAAAATACCTACATAACATAAATAACATTCAACTGTCTGTTTCGAATATTATAATAACAGCGTTTAACTGTATTTGTTTTACATAAAATTATTTTTTGTCTGTTTGTGCGTTTTTTTAGGAGAATCTTTAAAACGGCTGGAATGATTTTGACATGTCTATCACTGTCATCGCACTGTGTATCTAGCATGATAGTCCCGTAGGTGGACATAATTCGTGTAAGATCTACTTACCTACTTTTATAACAAAATAGGGATCCGTGCAAAACAAATCCCATAAAATCACTCGTAGACGAGTAGGTAATTTCTGATTGAAATAAATCTACATAATAAACAAAAGAATATTTCTTATTTTCTTTCTTAGTTAAGAAAGTATTCTTATATAATAAAGTAAGTGGATATCTTACAAAATCCTTAAATAACGCGTTCGCCTTCATCGATAATAACGGCTTGAGGCGGACAAGAACCAAAGATCTGCGAAACGATGTTCAACGAAGATTTATCTACGGAATTCGAGTAAGAACGAGTTGTATAAAAACTTTGAAGACGTTGATACTTTTTACTTAAATATAAGTATAGTTTCTTTGCATGCCCTCAACACTGTTATTTGCTTTGAAAATACATAACACCATCTATATTACAATGAGCTACCTGATAGGATGTTTTAAAAAAGCTCTTTTAAATACATTTTAATTACATTTACCAAAACAACTATTTTACTTTCTTTTACTAAACGTGTTTCCTCTTCATCACTTTATTTGCTATTCCCAATGTTCCCACTTCGTCTTCATGGCGTCTTGCTCTGTATTTAGTCCATAATAAAACTTACGAAAGAAAGCGTAAATAAAAAAAAACAAATAAATAAATCTCCGGGCCAATTATTTTTCCTGTTCGACAACATGTACAGTCAAACCAATATACATAGGTACAGAGACCAGAAAATCAAGCTACCCCAATGTGTCAAATTGATAGCTGTTTTTCAATTTTAAATTAACAGAATAAAGTTCATGTTCAATAGGGAAAATTGGACAGTGTAGGCTAGTTTGATATGTGGGCGCCTGTACCTATTTCGGTAAAAATAATCATTTTACAAAACATCTTATTGTTTTGTTATAAAGTTGAAAAAATATCAAAGATATCTGACAGATTAGGGTAACTTGTTGTGCTTGCATTTGAACAAACAATTAACTTGTCAGTGTACTAGAAGTGGTTTGGAGATACTTATTTACTCCCTGACCACATGGGTCAATGAGGTAAACTATCATCCACTCGACATTTCAATATCCCTCAGTTCCACAAAAATACCCTTAATCCGTCCGTTCCGGCAGTCCCTTGTAGATCTTTGACAGTCGTTACTGGTCGGATCTCGAAACTCAGACAACCAGTATTATTAAAAAATATCGTAAAGTGTATGGAATTCAGCATTTTGAAAGCTTATAGTAGTTCCATACATTTCGGATAAACCAATTTTTTTTCGTTAATTAAAATGTGACTTTATCTAGGCCACTAGACAGGCAGGCGCTCCACGTATATGTTGTTAAGCTGCATCCTGATAGAATGGAAGCCGATCTAATCATAAAAAAGTAAGCCAAAAAAAGTAAGGCAGAAGATGATGTTAAGGGGCTCAAGCTCAAGGAGGTAAATTCTTTAAGAACACTCTTTTAAATACGGTCAAAAGATATAACGCAAATAACAAAAACAAATATTGGCAGCGTACAATGAATATTTTATGTGTAAATACCAAATGACTTGTTCAACTGTACGCATTTTTCGAGTGAATAAAACATCGATGATGGCTTTGAATCAAAGTGATTAACTGGGGACAAATGATGCTTGATGACGACACATAGCGCGCAGCTGGGGGCATCATTTCATGTATGTATATTGTATGTTTGTTTTGAACGAAATGTGAATGATATAATATGCTATATTACGAAATTGAGGATAGTCGATTACCAACAACTGAAAAATAATATAAAAAACATCTATTATTTCAAACGCTAAGTTTTTTTTCTAAGGAAGTAAAAGCTTTAATTTATTAATCAATGTTTAATTTTAGTTTGTTACATTAATGTCGAGTCATACTAGATGTCGAGTTTTACATCTGAAATAGCAATCTCAGTAGCGGCCCTAAATCTAGTCTTGGCCTTTTTTTCATTAAAAAGGTTGTGTGTGTATGTAAATAAGCTAGATATGCTTGGGTCTGTGATGGGGTCGCGACAATAGTGCAAAGGCTGAGGATCAAAGTCACGACCTCTCGATCGCTAGACCGACTACTAAGGCACTGGGCTATTGCCATTTTTACATAAGTGTTAAACATAACTAATGAAGAAATGTGATTGTACTATAATACTGTAATAACTCTTCGGCCATACTACCACCTATAACTATGTTATATTACATACATATGAAAAAGCCTAATTTTACTATACACACTTAATTAAACATAATACAGAAGTATACATAGATACGTCGAAAAATGACGCTTTATTTTCATAATTTCAGACCAATTTACGAGCGTAGTAATTAAAACCATTTACTTAGTAAAAAAAATCTTATCCTACCAAAACATTTCGTGTAAATTGTTGCCAAGACGACCACATAAGGTTTGCCCTGTGAAAAAAAATCAGATCTCATGTAGGGCCAAGATTTTGAATGTACACGGCCTAACCTACCGACCCTAACTTCACAAATTCTACATATCAGTAAATATGTAAGGCTTCGCCGTTTCGCTACCGTCGTGGAAGTGATGCGAATATTTAGTTTCTGAAGTAAGTAACGAAACAGCTAAGCTATACATTTATACTGATATGTGGAATTTGTATGTTTAATAAGTCTATTTATGATATCATATCCTAAAAAATATGAACTCTCTGGTACATCGGATACCAACTCTATGAGGGTTCAAAAAAAATGACGAAACACTTCCAGAAAAGGTAGGTAGTGCCCTTGCGCTTCGCTTGGCTTGTCTTGGCGTGGGCACTCCCGTGCCCCCAGATGTTACGTTATACACAGTTATTTTACCTTAATACTTAATTTACGTTGGTAAAATGATTTTTTTACGGACTTGTGGCAAAACAACAAGAGCCTCACGCAGGGGCAGCCAGGCCTAAAAATAAAAAAGCTGAACATACCTAGATAGATTTAGCTGAACATTTCGACTTGAAAGTATGATACACTGGTTATTTAAATGTATAAAACATACACAAACAACTCACAACCTTGTTAGCTTAGTAGTGTGACCGGCGGACTGTCAATTCATACATAGGCAATTTTTTTTTTTTTCGTTGTGTCTTGTCCTTCGATCTGTCTCTTCGACATTGAGTTGGATTTTAGTCGTTGAAATGAAATAGTTGGAGTGTATGGCACAATATCCAGTGCTATGTCTAAATTTGCTTTTTTTGCTGCTTGCTAATGTTGCTGTTTTTTGTTTTGTTATTTTATATACGTACATCTGTGCGCTCCAATTATTAATCTTAGTTTTAGATATTGTTTCTCAGTAAGTGAATTATGTATACAATTCTTATGAGAAATAAAGTTGTTCTTAAACCTAATTTGGTGTTAGCTCCTCATGCAATTAGGTTTTGAGGAGCGCGTCTTTTCAACCTTTGTCTCTATGCTCATCAGCTCCCTAGCCGGTTTGGGTGGTGATTTAATCTCTCTGTATATTTAAGCAAGCTCACTTGCTTCACTTGCTTCTGAAACAGTGAAGGACTAATTTATCACCGTCACATGTCCCACAAAGGTTCATTTGAAAATCAGCGTCAGGCAGGATCTCAGCATCTGTCTGGCATTACCGCTGAAATGAACCTTTTGGAACCATGCCATTTTTTGTCTCTTTTTTTGTGTTATTGTGTTTTTACTCTGCGTGTATCCAGCTGTTGCCAATAAATTTATTTATTTTCTTTCTATCTTTCTTTCTTTCTTTTTTTCTTTCTTTCTTTCTTTCTTTCTTTCTTTCTTTCTTTCTTTCTTTCTTTTACCAGCCTAGTGTCGCGCTGCAGGGTGCATCTCACAGAAAGCGTAACTATTAATCACCACGCTTGCTGAAGTAATGTCTAAGATAAACTAGGAATAAATGGATAAGTCACTTTAGTACTCGCTACAGAAACTTATCCATGAAAGGCAACGCGTTAACAGCAAGACCACCACGACAGAAATAACATCGAAAGAAACACTTTTCCAATCAGGATATAATTTGCGCTAGAAACTGTTTTTCCTTGTTGACCAACTCCTTACCTTCTTTATCTGATAAGTGAGTTCAAATACCACAAAACGCCAACATACATAAGACGTCTGTCCACGTGTTTGACGAAAAAACAGGGAAGTAAATCATTGTGGTAGATGTTCTGCTAGCGATTGACATTTTCGATTTAGTTGTTCGACAAAAGTCTTAGCAGACAACGCGGCATCATCAATCTTATGTCCCTTCACGAAAATAACGCGATAAAACGCTACAAAGAGAAATGGGTTCCGTCTGAGCTACCACTATGGACGATTTGATGAAGATTTAGCTATTTTTGACATAAATAAATAATAAATAAATATTCCACAACTTTTTCACACAACGCCATTTAGTCCCAAGTTAAGCCTGAGAGCTTGTGTTATGGGTACTAAACAGCTGATAAACATACTTATATATTTCTAAATACATACATATTATAGATAAATTACACCCAGACTCAGAACAAATGATCGTGCTCATCACACAAACATTTGTCCTGGGTGGGAAACGAACCCACGACCTCCGGCATAGCAGTCAGGGTCACTAACTACTAGACCAACAGGCCAATTATTAAATAGTCAAATATTGATAAGTTAAGGATTTTTGACCCTCAGACCAAAGAAAATGGGTGTCCATTGAGTATATCAATACCCTTCCTTCAGCATCGGAAAGAACTTTGGTCTTCGCTGTAGATCATTGACAGTAGTTACGATTAGTCAGTCATCTTTGACAGTCTTTACGATTTGTATGGTGTTACCCAGTTACTGGGTTGTGGAGGTCAGATTTCGCTCCATGTAAAACACTTTTATTCAGCTGCATCAGCTTTAAAGCCGACCCTAACATGAACATATACTGGACAAAGGATAGGTAGATGGAATGGCGCCAGGCAATTAAAGAGCAGGAACATGGATTGAGTGCTTCATTTTCGTTCTGATGTTAATGCTGGGAAAGAGCAAATAGTTTTATAAAGTTAAACATCGCTTGATGGTAGTGTTGCTCAACGTCTGACGACCCCAAACACGGACCGACCAAAGCACGTGTAGCAAACCTCTCCTTCCGTAGAAAATCTTAAAAATCTTAAATATAAATACCTATTATAATATTCCAAAACTTTCACATAACGCCACCTAGACCCAAACTAAGCTGAGTTTATGCTATGAGTACTAGACAAGCGATAAACATACCAAATACATACATTTTTGTCTACTTCTTATGTATGAAATTCTGGTGTCACAGCGTTTGTAACAAAACTCCTCCAAAACGGCAGGACCGAATTAAGAAATACTAGCAGACGTCCGCGGTTTCACCCGCGTAGGTCCCGTTCCCGTGGGAATACATGGATTAAAAGTAGCCTATGTGGTAATCCAGGGTGTCAGCTAACTTCATACCAAATTTTATTAAAATCCATTCAGTAGTTTTTACATGAAAGAGTAACAAACATCCATCCATCCTCACAAACTTTCGCGTTTGTAATATTAGTAGGATACACACAAAACTATTGAATATTCAGTAAGTTTGAGAATAGGACGTAAACTAATAAATTGATTTTAAGGTGGAGCTAAGATTTTCGGAGCAGCTAGTATTATAGATAAATTACGTCACACACAAACATTAGTCTTGGGTAATGACCAACAGGCCAGTTAAACATTAATAGCAATATTTAGTACTTTATTTAAATAACGACTAAAATATAAAATACAATAAAACTAATTAAAATAAATTTAATATGTACACTTAAAGTACCTACAAATTAAATATTAAAGAAAAAAAAATACAAAAACCCCCTTCTAAAAAAAAAAAACAAAATCGGAACACTCAGGCGTCAAAGTACTCCTCCCCATCGCTGTCATCAGGAAACGTGCCCAGAAGACTGGCAGCATTGCCACGTTGGATGGCAATGCTAATTCTTTAATAGCATAGGTACTTTGAAACGGGTATTTTTCGGGGATTCATTTACGTCAAAAATTCGCGCTAGACTCACTGGGAATTGTTACCACTGACTTGCGGTTAACCGTATCAAAACGTTTAAACTTTAACAAGTCAAATAGCTTTTAGTGGCTTTCTACAAAGTTGTACCGGAATGTTCTGAGGCTTGTGTTGTGGCGATCGGCCCTTAAAGTTCATTTCAAGGTCAAAACTAGCATCAGACAGCACCTGTTTGACATGTTAAATGGACCTTGAGGCAGAGCCGTGAGATGTATTTTTTTTGTATTTTGTAACTTAAAAAAAACCGTAGGTATGGGTGTCAATTTGTTTTGCCAATTAATATTTTTCGTTTTTAGTTTGTTTTTGTTGTTTGTCTATACAAGACGGGTTATCGTCCTACATACTGATACCATGAGTCTTTTACAGACGCCAGCACATCAAGTTACCCCAATGTGTCAAATTTTCCCAATTTATTAAGAACCTGATTAATTTTAACCAAAGAAAATTGACACATTGGGGTAACTTGATGTGCTGGCATCTGTACATGATGCTGCACCAAGCAATTTTTGCTTTTATCTTAAATTTTATTATTTTTATGATGTTATTTTTGCTTAAAACTGTATAGAACCACGAAAAGTGTCTAACTCTGTAAGATTTTTTCATACAAAGTAAATAACTTACGTTTTTTATTTTAAATAGCATACTAGACATAGCAGTTTAGGCAGAAAGATCAGGCAAAACTTTGAAATAAGGGAAAGACGAAAAAAATCATCACTGAAAATCACCTCGTGAAAATGCAGGTGATTTTCATAAAACGTCACTGCTATTAATATTTCGATACCTAAATGTTAAGATTTAAACCTCCAACACGTAACAAGCCAGAATCATAACAAAAACACTATTAATAATCTTCCATCACGCGTAATTACGTATTAATCTAAGGTATTAATTAATTAATGAATCCAACTCCGACGCGAGGACGCAAGCCACTAGAGCGCCGCGCTTATAAATTGATTTATTATTAAAATCACCAACAAACTTTATGTAGTACTTGGACTTATTTCCCCAAGAGAGAACAATTAATTCCACCAACACTCGTCTGTAAGCACTAAAACACAGACTTGGCGAAAATAATGTTAAAATAGAACTTCAAGATGGATGTTACGAAAATATTATTCTGTCACTGTTAAGCTCTTTTCAGAATATGTACGCTATAATATAGCATATAGTTCATAGCACAACAAAAATTATGAACACATTTACACTCGACTGTTAGTTATTATAATTATTATTGGCTTACTATTTTTCTTGTATTCTTATCCTAATATTTATAAAGGGTAAACATTTGATTGTTTGTTTGCATTGAATAGGCTCAGAAACCACAGGACCGATTTGAAATTTTTTTCACCGTTGGGAAGGTAGATTATCTCCGGCTGATATAGGTTACTTTTTATCTCTGTATTCCCACGGGAACGGCCACTACGTGGGTAAAACCGTCTGTTAGTAAGCTATAAAAAAGCGTGTGCCCAGTTGATGCTGTGCTATATCGTGCACCACCCTTTACCTACCAAGCTTTATAGTATAGCTTAGGTCCTTATTTACTATATAATATTTCACAATATTATAGCATAGTCTAAAGGGTGCTTTAGAGTTTCAGTTAGAGGATGGGGTTTTAATAAAATTTGAGAATTTGGTTTAATTCAATTAGAAAGCGTTGTCTTTTCTCCGTCACCGTCTGGCACTTGGGACCTTGTGGCGACACAAACTCCTATGAGAACCCTTTGAGAGGCAGTAGAAATCGGCTCTATAAGGACATTTTAATCGATTTTTATGTTTTTTTAGTGTCTGAACTGAACAGAGTCACTCTCACGTAACACCAAAACCTGAAGTTATGATTATCTTAAAGGATTCCTTAAGGAATCGATGCATTTGGGGAACGTCATTTTTTTAATCAGATGCATAATTACTCTTTTATTATTTTGCAATTGTAATAGTGCTAGAGTTAATCTTGATAGCGTTATTATAAGGATGGTCGCAATTTAGTGAATATCGTCTCCTCGCTTGATAATCTACGCCATATTATACAAACGATTACTTGTACAGCAAGACGGAAAACCACTGTGATAAGGGTATAAGGTCCCTTTAAACTAATATTGTCGCTTTAATTTATAAATGGAACTTTTAAAAACTTATAGAGTTAAAAGCTACAATACGCTAGCCAAATAAAAGAGATATAAACATTTGCCTCTTTGGTGAAATGATTGCAAGGTAGACTACTGAGTGTGAAGCACAATTACCGGGTTAGGAAGTGTAGTTAAGATTTTCCATCTGAAATGTTCTACCTTATTGATACCCATTCTTATTAACACAGTCATTACATAAATATATTTTGTTAGATTTACAAACATCAGATTTAAACATAACATGTGGGTTGTTGTGACACTATAGGTTTACCTGCCCCATAACCATATATTATAAACCCTCGGGGTACATAGACACGATAATATGTTAAATAAACATTAGAAAACATGTTTATTTTAAAGTTGAAACAACACAAAAGTAAAACTCTACTTCATAAAATCCCTCGCCATTTTTCCATGATCAAAGTTTCTCAGGGGTTAATTCAATCAGTTTGACACTGACAAACAATATTATTATTTCCGATATTATTATTTCCGATTACTAAATAATTGCATGTTTCTTCTGTTCTTTTCGTATTTTATTCTAAAGATTTTATGAAAATGGCACCTGTAGATACAGTGCATAAACTACAAAGCAGGACTTCTCTTAATTAATCTTGTGAAGTTAAATCGCCTTATACTTTAGCTTTGGATGTTTGCTTTCCTTCACATCATCTCATTGAGAGACTTAATTCGTAACGAGTTTTGGTAACATATTTTTAAATAAACTTTATTTGTGTAGATCGTTCATTAAACTGAATAAATAAATAATAAACGGCTCGTCAGCATAATCATAATATTATCATCTATCTAATGTCCATTATCTATTATTTAAATATCGGAATAGTGCGTGTAAACAACATTGGTTTTCTAATTTTATCGCACACAAGAGACAAACAATTTCGCTGCTGCAAAATAGCAGGACATATTTTATCTGATTCGCGGCTAAAACACGAATTATGTAACAATTTATTATATATAGGCAAAGTTGGAATTAATATGAGCAGCTTATTTATCACCACAAAGGGATTGTTTATTTTGTTTACAATGAAAAGAATATGTAATGTGTTTTCAGAACATTGTTTTGAACGTGTACGTAGCGATCTAAATATGCTTTTCTAGAATGAGTAGCATCCGTAGCTTAGGAAATAAAACATGCAAACACCTGACACACACACACAGCACACACACATACTCACAAAACTCACTCACTAATCTGCCATCCATCCATCCATCCATCGCCAAGACGAGCCAAGCGAAGCGCAAGGGCACTACCTACCTTTTCTCGAAGTGTGTTACTTACTTCAGAAACTAAATATTCGCATCACCTCCATTAATAGTAGTTTTATTTCCACAAAACGGCACGGGTGTGCATACTTTGAAGATACAAACATTGAAGGCGTCCGTTGCACCATCTATGACTGTAGCGAAACGGCGAAGCCATACATTTATACTGATATGTAGAATTTGTGAAGTTAGGGTCGGTAGGTTAGGCCGTGTAGATTCAGAAGCTTGGCTTTACATGAGATCTGATATCTTTTTCACAGGGCAAAGCCTATGTGGTAGTCTTGGCAACATTTTACATGAAATGTGTTGGTGGGATACGTGTAATTTAATCTATAGCCAATAATATTTTCTTTCATAGATAGACTCTCAGCGTTTTTCCTATGGGTACTTATAGGCAGAAACTACAGAAAAATGCCAGTTACAATCCTCATAGAATACTTCTTTAACTACGTAAATAAAATAAAATTGTTAGTAAAATTATCTAAATAAATGTTAGCTAATCTTTCTTCTCAGTGCAGCAGATTATTATATTGTTATTGGTATTTAATTATTGATTTATGTTGTTTATTGGTATTATACGAGATTATACATCTACCAATAAAAGACTGGCCTGTTGGTCTAGTAGTTAGTGACCCTGACTGCTATGCTGGAGGTCGTGGGTTCGATTCCCACCCAGGACAAATGTTTGTGTGATGAGCACGATCATTTTGTTCTGTGTTTGGGTGTAATTTATCTATAATATGTATGTATTTAGAAATATATAAGTATGTTTATCAGCTATTTAGTACCCATAACACAAGCTCTTAGCTTAGCTTGGGACTAGATGGCGTTGTGTGAAAAGTTGTGAAATATTTATTATTTATTTATTTAAATACCGTACCTATATGCTGATGCTATAGTCTTCAGAATACATTGACGACGAGTAATGTATGAAAGACATTGGCATTGACAGTTGCGAACCAATTGCAAGGCATTGAGGCAAAGCAATTAACTGGGAATCAAGGATCCTTTGACGTCACAGTGGTGTCAAGATTTCCCTGTAACGGTATTCTAATTAGTGGAATGGTGAACGATCTATGTATGGCACGGCAGGAAGCTCGATATCAAGGCACCAAATGAAAGAAAAAAGGACAAAACATGAAATAAATTAGTTTGCTTTTACAACGATAGCCTTTGAAACATGGTACAATATTATTCTTCTAGGTACAGAGGTCAGCACATGAAAACTACCCCAATGCGTCAAATTTCTTTAATAGTTTTCAGTTCAACCTTATTGCCAACAGAATGTTTAATTGGAGAAAAATACAGTTTAGGGTAGCTTGATTTGCTGGAGACTGTGGTATATTAATGTAACATTATAACAAAAGCGTATATACACACCTTTATTTTTAAATACTTACCAAACGGTAACAGTGAGTATTATACCCATATTTTGCCAGCCGTATTCAACCACACACGTTTTTCCCAACACATTTCGCCAGACGAATTTTGCCAGACGCATTTCGCCCGACGCATTTCACAAATGCATTTCGCGAGACGTGTTATGCAGTAACTTTAGGTAGGTGATAGTCAGAAAATAGAGTCGAAATAAAAATAAAGCTATAAGATGTGGATGCTTGTTATCTAGTTTACTGCATTTAAGCGCAAAATTGAGTATAAGTACCACATAATCTACGGAGACACGTGTCAAAGCCTCAGCACAGATCTCTCTGTGTGAAAGGCGTGCATTCACGAGACTGCATTGTCAATTTCCAATAAAGCTCTAGAATAGTCGACGCGAGCCGATTAGCTGTCGGGAGCCGTGGCTGATACCTTCACTGTATGGATGCGATGCTACATAATGTATGGATGAGTTCAATAAATATGCAAAGCCTTGTTATTATCTTGAACGTGACATCGTATAGGAGATTGACGTACAAGTTTATATTTCCATTAAAACAGCACTGAACAGAGTAAACAGCAAGTCATTTGATTAATTGCTTTTTGTTATTAAACGGAATTTATGATACGATTCTTTACCTTTCCCGTTGACAATACTAATATTGATGCTGATACTGCTAGCCTTTATCATCCCATTGCTGAGAAAAGGACTTCATCCCATGACAGCCAGTTTTTTTGATGGGCCACTGGTCTTCCCACCATCGTCTTCTAGGTCTGCTGCGATGCCTTCTGGCTTTGGTAGGGCCTAAATGGTGGTTATTTTGGCCCCAGCTCATTGGGCATACGGCAGACGTAGTAAGCCCAGAAACAATTAAGTTAAGCGGCGTTTCGAGCAACGTCAGTGATCTGTGTTCTGGAGCGCAGCGGTGGGAATGTGGTCTGTTTACAGTTGAAAGTATTGCAGAAAATTTTGTTGTGCATAATTATCATAAGACCATATTTTTAACCGACTTTCAAAAAAGGAGGAGGTTCTATGTTCGTGTGTATGTTTTTTTTTTTTTTTTATGTATGTTACCTGATTTCTCCGCCATTTGTGGACCGATTCTCAAAATTCTTTTTTTATTTGAAAGAGTATACTCTTGAGGTGGTCCCATTTTAATTTGGTGAAGATCTTGTGCTGATCTTCGGAGATATACAACGGAACTCTTCAAAAATAAACGGCAAATCTGTCGTGATTGCTGGAATCGCTTGGATGTTTATTGTTTATACAACATCATGACGTATCATCACGCCTGTATGCTCTGAGGGGTACGCAGGTGGGTACAATATACCTAAATTTCGTCAGTTAGGTATGTTAATTTTAATTTATTAGGGATTAGTGGAAAACCCTATTATGATGACATGTATTAACAATATAAAATAAATTCATGGCAAATATTTTTATGGTAACATCTAACGTAACTTCCGAATTTAGAGTTATTTTACACCATTTAGTGTTTTTTTTTAAGTCGGTTTTATTTTTTGCAAAATAGTTTTAATCCAAATAATTACAGCATTATGGTTCACAAATTACAGAATTATAATGTCAAAACTACCAGAAAATATACTTATTTCGAGACACATTCTTCAGTTTTCTCAACGACTCGACGAACAGAAAATGCTGCACTCTAAAATCGTATCACAGAAATAAAAACGGAAATTATTCAATGCAATACTTAAAATACAGCAAAATGCTATGCAAACGGACAATTTTAATATAAGAGAGAACAGTTTTAAACAATTTGGGACGTTTGTACAGTGGCTATGAATAGAGAAATTTGATTAAATACAAAGTAAACTTAGAGGAACTTTATTTAGGTACGACTGAATAAATATTATAAAACATGACGACTGTGAAAATGAATTTCAGAGAGAAAATTATGAATTTTACATAACTAGTCTAGATTTGAAAATGTAATACATAGCCTCGATGGTCAAGGTCATAGGGTCTCGGGTCCGATTCCCGATTTGAGCAGCTTGTTCTCTCCTCAGAGTCTGGCGTCTGCCTATTTTAAAGACCCTTCTATTGCATGGGACTATACATAACTAACAGTTTGTAGATGAATCTCTGCCTAACCCTTTGATGAATACAGGCGCGATGTTCAGAAAATTATTTATACTCAAAACTAGTTTATCCTGAACTGAAATATAATTTAATTAGCTTAATGAAACTCAACGTGTTAGCCTTAGCAGGAGAGTTATTTACCCAACGCTGCCAAGCAACTTAGAATTGGATTCAAAACATCAACAAAAGTTGTGAACCAACGGATTCCGTACGTAACGTAGGAACCAAGTTAACACTAACCAAACGTACATACTAGCATAGAACAAGCAAACTGTACAGAAGCGAACCTAAAGAATGTCTTCTTATTTAAGTATCGATTATTTATCGTTCGAACTCGCACTTTTATAAATACCAGTAAAGTACTCCAGTTACCGCTTTTCAGAGATATTCTCTGTCTTGGAAAGACATGTCCAAGAAAACCCCCTTACTTGTCAGGTATCATCATCTCTCTAGTCTTTTTTTTTAAATATTATAAACTAATACATTACTACAATCCCACCTGATGGTAAGCAGTGGTGCAATCACTTTTAACTATTTTAGGGCCTTCTAGTCTAACCAAATGCTAATAGACACAATATGCTGCTGTATCTACAATAAGCGTCAAACTTCATGGCGGTTGTGAAGTGCTTACACAATGCGCAATACTCTACCCCTCACCCCCGCTGTCATATAAAGTTACTGCGCAGCGACTCGACTCCTGTTCAGAGTCGTTACTAAGCTCACATCGGATTATACCATTGGATAACATTGATTGATATCGGGAATATGGATAAAAAATTCAATTTCTTCTGGTTGACCCCCTTATCAATGTACAGTCAATAGATAATTGTATAGTTCATTGAAAATACGTATTATTTAATACTTCAAGCACACTAACGGTACTCGGCACTCTACTAGTCTTCAGGTGATGCAGAGAAAAGCAGTGGGAGGTATAATTCAAAATGAAAAAAAAACAAGCAATACTGTATTATGTTCAGAATGAATACATAAATATGTGCACTATAATGGATTAAAAATACATATAATTCATAATACACAAAAAGTTTGACAACATTAGTGCTGTGAAGATACTACTGCCAACTTCTTTCGAATATGCTCGCGAACTTTAACCTTAAATGATAATCGGTTGGTTGCCATCCTGAATTAAACATATCTTAATAGTTGCATCCCTAATAGTGTAGCTACTCTGAATGATTACCCGATATGCTAATATTGCTCCTAGATATTAACCGATGTCACCATACATAATTATTTGTATTAGCTTGTCGTAACTTATTACACAGCTAATTGGAGATTTGCTTCAACATACACTTATTCTACATATATTTGGTTCTTCTTCTCTCGTTCGACCCTCGTCTACATATCAAAGGAAACTATGTTGACGAACTACGGTGGACCAATTTTGCGAATTCGTAGCGTGTCGGAATTGAAATCTACATTGGGTTGAATACCTACATATTTTTGACACAAGCTAAACACAAAAGTAGGTAATAATGTTTGTTTAATGCACAAGGTCCCTAACAACTATTGCAAATGTAACAATATTATACATCAGTAAGTCATCATAACATTAAAATAAATACTTGCCACGTTTTTATAGCTTTTTCACACTTCAGACAGAACTCAAAACTGCACTGGTTCTTTATTTAAAAGGCCTTTTCAGACTTTTCCCTGCAGCGTTAGACTTGCATAATCTGTTTATCTATACATATACATGAAAATGAATCGCCAAAACGTATGTATGCGCATAACTTCCGAACCCAACTAACGCCCCAAATTGAGTAATTCTTTTTCTGTTATTTTTGTGTTGTGCCCTGGATAGTTTAGATATACAATTTGGTTCGGTAGATAGCCCTATGAACGGGTTTGAAACCAACTTCACGGGCAGGACAACGTCTATCGGCTCCTCTACAGACTATTTAAATATAATCCATAAAGTATCTGGAATTTAGAGACCGCTGATTTTTATAGCATTTCTTCTCAGAAATTAATCTAATGGAAAAATGCCAACGCTATTTTAAAAATATTGACGTGTAAAAGTGTTAGGTAAACAGAAATAAATCTAATTTCATTTCATTTCAACCTTTTTAAAATAAAAATGCTATAAGTACTAGATTCGACCTAGAAATAACTAAGAACCGTTAACACACATCTGATCCAACAAAGTCACCAAGTCGTTGAGCTAACCACCTAACATTCACTAACACTCCACATTACACACGTATACATACAATACATAACATAACGTTACACTAACTTGTAAGCTTCACGCAACTCAAATGTTTTCTTTCGATTCCCTAGTGCCGGCCACAAAATTGCCTTCGTGTATATTTTAGTGTGAAACGAGGTTCAGAGACTTCTGTAACGTGAAGGGTGTGGTCTGTTAGGACGCGTTGAGCGGGCAATTTTTTTTTAAATATTATTATTGATAGGCACACTACCTCACCTGATGGTAAGCGATGATGTGGTCGACGATGAAGCACGCTTGCCTAGAAGCAACCTGTTCACTCTTGACTTAAAGACCCCTAGGTTGTAGCTATCAGGAAACACCGACTCCGGGAGGGAATTCCTCTCCTTAGCTGTACGCACAATGAATGCGTTCCCAAAGCGTTTGTACGTATGGTTGGGATATCTACCAATTGCCGGTGGCGCAGTGCCGTACGTCTGGTGGTCCGATGATTAAAAGGGCTTGGTGGAATTAGAGAAGCGATAAACAATATTACTGGCTGTATGCGTTTGCTTATAGAAAGCTAGCGTAATCTTAATTAGTCTTTAAAGTTTAATTCGAGCACATTCAACATGCGTTAGAAGTAGGCAGTAGTATTTTCACAGAGCTAGTGTTCCTAGCTAGTGTTGTGTTTCCTTGTGTTGTGTGCTAGTGTTGTTGTGTGTTAGTGTGTGCTGTGTGATTATACCTATACATATATCACACCACTTCATTTCTACATCACACAAAAGTCATCGGGCAGAAAATGTCTAATACTTTAAGTTTTCAATAAATAAAATGTCCTTGGTATGTGGATTCTAAAACTTTACCTTTTCTATAATAGGCCTCTCTGTTTAATTCTTGGTTTGGCCTGTACTGGATACTCAAGGAGTAAACTCATTCATCCAGCCAGCGATCGGCTTGTTCATTTATTCATGGCGTCGCATCTTTGCCCACGCACACGTGCTAACAAAGAGACCTAAGCCTGATATTAGATACTTACACGCCCATAGATCATAGCTTTCTTTCGCATCTCTGGTATTCTAATAAACTACAAGGTGTTAACCTAAACCAAAGACATTCAATACCTATAAACTGGACATCATAATCAAAATTTTCGTCCGGAACTTGTGTCCTGCTTGGACACAAGTAGGTATATGAGTTTGTTTAGTCCGCTCCGCTGCCGGTCCAATATTCATATACTATTCTATGGCGTTACTGAGACATGGGATCAAAGTTTTTCTATGACATTTTCTTGACATGCCCGCTCTATAGTATTTTAAATCTCTTTGCTTAAAACGATAGGAACATTCCCTCGTTTACCGATCATCATTTCGAATTGTTCATCTTATGTTACATCGCTGCATTCGTTGGTATAAACCGTATAAAGATTGTCATCACAGATTACGTATGTTGGCACATATAGTCAGCATTATTAATATCGGGACGAAAAGACTGTTCATAATGATCTAAACAACGACAACAATGAAATATTAACCGAATGACACAAGGAATGTTTCAGATTGAAAACAGTACACTACAACTGTCAATATTTTAATTTTCTTAGTTGTTGAGATCATTTTGACAACCGATTCCTCCTGATATTCCTGACGGTGAGTGTACATAAGTAATCTGGTGATGAACTATTTTATAGTCTAGCCTTATTGTCGTTCATAAGAAACCCGCTTCACCCGCTTTTCGCTCTATCATTGACACAGACCGCACCCTAAATGTACGCAACATCAACGGCTTAAGGCATTTATATTTTACTGTTTGAGATGATAACCGTGCTCAGCGTGTTTCTTAAAATTCTCTCTTGTATTTTTACCTCTTACAATTCTTTGGAGACAACTCAGAAAGTGTCGCAATGCTTGCTGTTTATAAGTTCCCGGGAGTTGGGTTTACATAAATGATATATGTACAAATTGATTTCCTTCTAGGTAGAAACTTAACTCAAACACAAAAAAGTTACTTCTTTCATAGTTTTTTTATTTGCATTTAAAGTTTCCGTTTTGTGTGTCGTGTGATGGAAAACAAATAGACACTACTTCTAGAATTTTCATCAGTATACTAAAGAGTAGACGTTAATGGTAAGGGATCTCCGGGATCCGCTTTCACTAAGGAGTTCCACAGGGCTCATTTCTTGGCCCGTTTTTATTTATCATTTACTAATGACCACCTTGCTTGTATCAAAATAAATCATAAAATAGTGTTATTTGCAGGTGACACGTCGCTTTTAATTAAGCTTAGACAGCAACTGACTGTATTAACGATGTAAATAACGTTCTTTCTAGAATATATGTATTATAAAAATAATCTAAACCCAATGAGAGAGACATAATTCTGAATGTTCAATAACAAAGTCGGCCCGAATGGAACGCAAAATAATAAATCGTGGACTCGATAATTGTATAATAAGTACATTACGCCAGAACCTAGAAGTAGTAGTTTATCTGTCGCCAGCTATATAAGAATAGGATTTATTCAAACCGGTAAGAATTTATGGCAGACGTCAGCGTCATAGGACAATACAACAATTTTCATGCAAAACATTCTTCAAGAAAAAGGAATACGAGGAAGATAAGAATATATTAACAAAAATATGTTACATGTATGAACGGAACGGACAAAAACGCACACCACGTCCCGTATTATGTTAAGCATCTAACGACGAAGAAAATTATAAGGAACATAGATTTTTACATACAGTTGACTGACAGTTGAGATGACTGGCCTGTTGGTCTAGTAGTTAGTGCCCCTGACTGCTATGCCGGTGGCAGTGGGTTCGATTTCCACCCTCACATGTGCTTGTGTGATGAGCGCGATAATTTTTTATTTCTATTTTATTTTTATATTTTTTTTTGTTTTGTGTCTGGGTTAATTTATCTATAATATGTATGTATTTAGAAATATTATCAGCTGTTTAGCACCCATTACACAAGCTCTGCTTAGCTTGGGCCTAGATGGCGTTTGCGTGAAAGTTGTGGTTTTTTTTTATTTTGGCTTAAATAATTATGATCCCTTCATATTTGGACCAAATCAGACCAATCTTACTTTAAGATATTCAAATTGTCAAGTAAAGTTATTCACACTTACCCTGAAGTTATTTCATTGAGATAAAATGATGTTCGAAGGAAATTAGTAAACTTTTATAACGAAAGTTTTTTTCTCATTTGTCGTCTAGGTCCTTATAAGTTTGAGTTAAAAAAAAATGTAATTTAGCTTAACTTTATCCATTGATGAATAAAAGCTTTTGGGAAACTTTTTAACTATCCAAACTTTTCGTTGACACTTCTTCCAAACAACTATACTATATTCCCTGAAGAAATTAAAGAAATAGTTATTTGGGATTCCCTTTGGTAACTAACTAATTATTGATTAAAATATAATTAATTAAAATCTGCCAGCGGGTATTATTTTTATCTCAAACTTTGGTCCCCTATAACCTAACCTTACCTATTATCTCTGCCAAAATTTAGTCAAACAGTTTATTTTTTTTATATCACCACTATAAAAATAAATAATTTACACAAAATAATATTATGTGAAATAAAAGGGCGCCCTACAAGAATGTAATCTTTCGGCGTGTTTTGCTCGATCTAAACTGGTAATGGGCTAAGATTCCAGTCCAACCGGTGCAGTTTCATACCTATTAAAAGTAATTCCGATTGAGCACCTATTTTCGAACACTTATGACTTTGGTACTAAATGCATAGGTGCTCATTACTAATATTGTTCAGCGAGAGCCCATAGATCTACCATCATCAATTCAGTCACTGGATAACACAATACCCTCCCATGGATAAGTTATAAAAATTGGAAAAAAAAACATCATCTCGCATCAAATCCTCGGAAGGATATGCATAGGTGTACCTACTGTATTACGCCTATATATATTTTCCCATTCTATGTAATCGTGGGCAAACCTACTGAAATCATTCGGTTCTGTTCGGGCGTGTGTCTGGAAACTGCTGAGAAATTCTAGATAGAATAACTTAATTATGCTTGGTGCGACCCGGGGTTCAACCCAGACGTCGTGATTAGCAGCAGTGGTTGCGACCATTAGACCAGCGAGCCTGTTAAATAATTATAAAATCATAAAAATCTTTCTAAATTTGTTGGTAAAAAAAGGAAAGGACCTACCTAAATCTTTCGGTTATCATTCCCCGCATAAAAATAAAAGATTAAACTTTAAGAAGATTTAGTGGGAAACGCCTTATCATAAACGTCTTCAGAATGAGATAACAACTTCTCACTTTTATTAAAAATTCAACTGTCCAGTAGGACAAATTATAGGGCTACCCCTTTACACTTTCATCCCTCGGTGGAGTATTTTTAGGGTTCTGTAAACTGTAATGGTGCCAGCAGGACCCTATTACTAAGCCTGTACAAATATCCGTCCATCAGCCGGCTGTACGTCAAGAACTTTAAGACATTTTCACAGAATGTGTACCTATTTCTTTTTCCGATTTAACAAATAATAATAAAAAATAGTTGAATTGAAATTTTATTATTATGCCTAGGTACAGAGGCCAGCACATCTAGCTACCCCAATGTGTCAAGTTTCTTTGATAATTTTCAACATCATAACATACAGAATAAGGTTCCCAATTGAACATTGCTTGATGTGATGCACATACCTGTTATTATATACATATATAAATAGGATGAAAAAAAAAGTGATAAGTAAATTCAAACCTAATTAATTTGAAATAATTTATTACAACGAAATGTGCCCTGCACTAAAAGATGTATAATTTAGGTACTTATCAAATACTCATATGTGAGTGGTTGACCAAAAAGGGACCTCAAGGGAAAATAATTGATTTCGAGTCAATCGCGTTTGAAATTTCGTGTAGAAACAAGTTTCGACTCGTGCGCGGCTCACAAAAAAAATCATAAAAAAAACACTACAGCACCTAAAAATATTCTGGTTAGACCAAAACAAAGCTAAAAGACCACAGATTAAAAAATTCAAAAAAAAAAATTAACGGTTTCCAATCCCTCCGGTCCCTTTTTGGTCAACCACTCACATATCAATTATGTTGTCAACATCGTATGCTACCAAATTACTTTCTACCTATATAAACTCAGTTCTGTTTTCGATTCTTATTAAAAGTCAAATCAAAATCGACGTCAAAGTCAAATAATTTATTTTAATTAGACCACCAGAAGAAACAATCAAACAACAAATGTTTGTACAAGTAAAATTATTTTAGTTGCCTCTTCTAAAAGTTCGTAAGTAGGGCTCTAAGTGTCCTTTCAAACTTACGAAGGTCATAAAATAGTCTGTGATAAATGGCCAGCTTCATAACAGACGAGTCAAACGTTCAATGGTCGGTTAGAAATGAACCGAAACGATACCCCCGTCCAACGTCCGGGTTTGCAAACTGTCATGCCCGGATGCCCAAAAGGGATGTCCGGCAAAGGGAATTAGTGTGGTTAACCTAATTAAGAACCGGTTGGAAGTGAATTTGCGAAAATTTGTGGGTAATGAGGTAATTATGCCTTATTAGGTACTGATTGTTTTTTTTGGGCATACTTCTTATTTTTGGTGGTTCAGGAAATATTTGAGCGATGGAAGAAAATGCTAAGACTATGTTAAAAAAAACCTTCCGGAATATATTTTTACCCTAAGTGCTGCCCTCTATTATACAATACTAAAAGTAATTCATGTGAAGGTTGATACCGTGGTCTATCAGTTTATAAAACAAAAGTTAGATGGCTCTGAATTCAAATATCCAAAGATGAACTGACGAGGTAGGTAATTACCAATACCTTTCATGAACGGTATTTTATGGCGGTATGAAGTGCTAAATAACATTCTTGTTAAGTGGGTACGTAATTTAGTTGTGCATCATTCATTGTCACGAACGCACTAGCTGAGAAATGACGCGAGCTGTGTTTGTTATTCTGTTTGTCGTCTTTGTCACGATTCATACTACCGGTAAGCATTTTTACTATTATTTCACATATTTTGATATAGACGAATTGGTTAGGGCTAGCTATCATCATCTGCCTGTTAGACAATAATTTCTCAACTCTGCGTCCTTTCCCCAACCAAGTAAAAATCGTCTTTCAGTGTAATCGAGTCCCTGTTGACAACATATCTGACCTCCATAGCCTTGTGGTCAGTGGGTAGTCTTAGGGGCGGCCCAGTTAAGCTGCCCTTCCACTGAAGCAGCACTGAAGCGGCGACTGCGTCAAATTTTCACTCCGCTCTAGAGGGACTATCATATTGCTTAATATTTCTCCGTTTCTCCGCTCCGCAGCCTAGCTCCGCTTTTGTGGACAGGCAGTCCTATTGGCTCACACAATATTGATTTGCTTGTCAAACTTATAGGCTTTTGCCTGCCCGTAACGACTAAAACAGTATTATGTAGGTAGCTACATACCTATCTAATTAACTTAACTGAGGCCGACTGTTCCTTTATTTATATGGCCTACTGCTTTGCGAATAAGAAAACATAATCTTCTTATGTTTTCCAGTCCAACTACAATGCCCTTTTGGAGAAGATGAAGACCCTTGTCCAAGTGACTGCTACAACGACGAATGTCAAACGAAAGAGCAACAGAACCGTGAATGTGTCAGAACCGGAGATTGTGGGTCACCAAGGTGCAAATGTCACTTCAATACGAAGCGAGCGTTGAACGGGACTTGCATTGATACTAGGGAATGCCGTAAGTGACGTTTTGTTTCTAATCATGTTGTGAATTTGTTTTTCTTAATGATCTAGCTTGTGCTTGTACCAAACGGCCTTCGTAGCCAAACAGAAGTATTTATTGAAGGTACAGGGAGACTTTTGCCATGCAGTGGGTCAACATTATCTTGGGCTTTTTCCGGTAGGGCCTTCTACTTTTAAATTTAGGGAATTTTTACGTCAGTGGTAACTTAAGCAGCTGGCATAGCGCAGTAAGAAGTTTCAATACACTTGGGTTACACAGTACACGTGGGTTTTTTCCACACAATGCGAGATATAAAACAACTATTGCTGCCACGATTACATGTATAATTTCGGATACAAAGCTCGTTTCCACTGTTGGTATTCTACTCTGCACAAAGCTACATCACTCGGTCATCCATAGTACGAATCCTCGGCATGGATCCATAGCACGTATTATTAGCACACATTCATAACTTCCATCCACAGCATGCATCTATATCGTAAATTTATAGCCCAGGTATCCATTGCATAGATAGAACGCATCCATAGTGGACATCCAATAGTATGAATCCTCCCATTTAAAAAACATAATTTAACTAACCCGTTTTACCAGAGCTAAGCTCTGTGGAATTGCAGACCAACAATTTTGGTTAGGTATGTGCAGAGGCGTGGTGCATCAGCCACTCTCCATGTCTTCCCCTGCTTAACTGACGATGCTTCGCAAAGCTTGAGCAAGTATCTGGTGGCGGCTTCATAGCACAATATCTTACTTGCTCCACTACACAGCTGAGCATTAGCACACTTTATTCTAGGCTGTGAGAGTTTCATAAATTAGCTTGCATAACAGGTTAGATGACTAAATTTCAGTTTTTACTCCATTAGGGTACTTAAAATTGTTAGACACAAGTATTTTTCCTTTTTGCACGTAATAAAACAAAACGGCGATACATTGAGTCAAAATGTCCTCCGGATTTTGTATAGTTTAAACCGGATTATGACGTCTCAAGCCCCTTTTGCTTAATTTTAATGCGCTCTAACTAAGTACTTTTCTATCAATGTGAAAAAGTAAATAAATTCTAAACTTGATTACTATTTCATAATACCTAACTGATGGATTAAATAGAATTTTGATATTCATACACCGTCATCATGCCTATTCTCTAGCATAGCTGTATGCACATCTCTAGTGATCAAACAGCCTAATACTGTTTTTTTTACCACGACTGTGCGCCCTCTATCAACTTAGTAAGCCCATGACTCATTCATTTCATCTGCGTTAATGTTTATTTTAATTAATTTGTGATTCTAATGATAAATGCAATTTTGTCGCGGCTGTTAACTGTGTTTTCTATTATCAAATGCTATTTATCATGTACAGACGCCAGCACGTCAAGTTACCCCAATGTGTCAAATTTCCCAATTGAATATGAACCTTATTCTGTTTGACATAAAGTTGAAAAACGATCAAAGAAATTTGACACATTTGGGTAACTTGATGTGCTGGCGTCTGTACTAATAGAAATAAATTAATATGAGGGAATTTTTTGCCTAATTGATTTCCAAATATATACTAACCGCTTTTCACTAGCATCCTAGAGGGCCTCATTTTGGAGTTATACTTATGTACGGATAGAAAATATATTTTACTAATGCGGGATAATTGCCCCAAACTATCAAATTTTCCCAATTGAACATGAATCTTATTGTGTTTAGAATAAAGTTGAAAGCCTATTAAAAAAAAATTGACACATTGGGGTAAGATGATGTGCTGGCGTCTGTACGTAATGTCTTCTCTAATTTCCAGCTCCATTCAAATGTGATCGTAAAAATGAAGAATATGTGGCCTGTCCACCATTCTGTCCCACGGATGACTGCAAGCAAGCCAGCCCTGACGGTAGATGTCCAATATACGGCAATATACTAATGGTGGTGGAATGCTCCCCCGCCTGCCGGTGTATCAAGGGACACTGGAGGAAAGAAGGGAAATGTGTGCCTTATGAAGAGTGTCGTAAGTGTAAATTTCAAATGTCACCATACTTCTACAGAGTGTTCCAGGCGACTTGTACCAGCGAGTGGTCAGGGAACAGTATTACCTATCGATTGAACTCCCATAAATAATTAAGACCCACGAAATTTTGGAGTTTTCGTCAAATTTTTATTTTATTTTCGGATTTTTCGGACCT
The DNA here is from genome assembly GCA_921972225.1 of Euplexia lucipara. Classification (NCBI taxonomy): domain Eukaryota; kingdom Metazoa; phylum Arthropoda; class Insecta; order Lepidoptera; family Noctuidae; genus Euplexia; species Euplexia lucipara. The sequence goes on along the minus strand of OV179144.1, from coordinate 6,934,350 downwards.
GAGTGGTGTTTCTTTAACATTTCCTTTTTTAATATTATGACTATCTTTGCCTGATATAAAACACAAATACCCAGGTGCTATCCCCTACTAGCCAAATATTTTGATCTTAAGATTCACATTATAGCTTTTAGTACCTAATTAATTTCACTCAAGTTGAATTCAGTGTAAATTGTTTTTAAACAAAAATTTAAATCTTGTGATAAAATTTTATGATCATACACAACCAGTTTCTGATCTATTTGAAATAGTAAGTAACGACCTATTTTTTTCTATTTCAGCTCAGCATGCCTCAATTCTACCGATTTACTTCGGCTAGGTAATTCCACTTTCAATTTGTAAGCTATTTGGGTACTTACCCAAGCCGATATTGTCATTAACTTCAGAAACAAGCTCAAGTGTGTGTTTGTGCGTGCGTGTTTGCGCGTATGAGTGCGCTTGTGCGTGCTTGCTTGTGTATAAGGGATAATATTGGAAACGTTAATACAACAATTATACTTTTTGCTCGATGCCTACCTCGCGTTCAATGAACAAAAATTTCAAGGAAGGATTAATTAAACCAAAAATATTAAAGCAAACACCATAAAATCAATCTACCCTATTACTAAACATCTTTTTTATTTTTAGTTATAGCAGAATAAAGAACAAATAAGCAGACAATACTGTACAAGGCACTACGGTGGCGGCGTCGGTTGAACATTTGAGATACTCGGGAAGTGCATCTCATTAGTAATAAACTAGGTATATAATCAAAATCAAAAGGCACTTAGGTATACAAATTTTGACTGGCCTGTTGGTCTAGTAGTTAGTGACCCTGACTGCTATGCCGGAGGTCGTGGGTTCGATTCCCACCCAGGACAAATGTTTGTGTGTTGTGCATGATAATTTGTTCTGTGTCTGGGTGCAATGTATCTATAATGTGTATATATTTAGAAATATATAAGTATGTTTATCAGCTGTTTAGTACCCATTACACAAGCTCTCAAGCTTAGCTTGGGACTAAATGGCGTTGTGTGAAAAGTTGTGGAATATTATTATTATTATTAAAAAAATAGGCTGAGATTCAAAAACTTTTTGAACGTCAAAAATTACATGAGGCAGAAACGCCCCCAAAACGCCCGCCCTTCGCCACTTCCTAGTGTTTTTGCTGGGAAGAAGAAGTGGCGGAACAAACTCACCAGCAAGACGTCTGTCTGATATGTTAGAAGAACAGTTTAAACAGCATTGGAAGCCTAAACACCTACACATTGCATAATAAATAAGACAAACGTGCTTTCTTGAAATACTTTTATATACGGCCAATTGAGAGCCTTGTATAATCAATGATGATAACTTCGTTAAATACAAACTTGTTAAAAATAATTGTGTATCATTGTAAATAATCGTTTATTGTGTGCCTCATGAGATTGTCAATTTGTTATTGAAGTTGTGAATGTAGATACTATTTATATTATGATGTACTATCGGCCTCACTTGCAGTTAAATATAATACATGTCAAAAATAATTCTGTATTTAAATACTTAAGAACCTACCTCAGGAGATTGCAAATTGGTTATTTAAGTAGTGATTGAATTATTTTATATGTGCCATCAGCCCCACTTGCAGTGAGCCACTTAACCCCCAAATGCTTTGAACTAGGCAGCAAGCAACAACGGGAAAATTGACAGATTAGTAAGTCTTGGAAGTAGTTGATACGGATTACGGACATTACACTTTATTGAATTTTGTTGAAAAATTAAAATTCGACGCTTTAGCCATTAATACAATTGTCAATCAATACAGGACGTTTTAACACTCAGGCTTTATTTATGGCGAAAGCGTTGAATTGGGTGGATTCATTTGAGGCTAAGTATGAACAAAATACTCAGGGTCTAATAAAAATTTTTTTTACGCAACAATGAGCGATACCCTTCTTAATTTTCAGACGAAAATCACGTTGAACTGAAATTACTTTACACAGCTGTTGTACCTTTAAACAGTTGTGTAAATTAACGAAAAATACTACTAGGGATGGCACTTCGTAACAGAGCGATGGACAAATATTTTAATAATAATAATAAACCTATAAAAATAGTCCAAAACTTTTGTTTCCATAGTCTGCAATATTATAGTCCTGCACCAGTCGTAGATTTTCCTTGGGTGCATTTGTATAGTGCATACAGGGAAGATCTGCAGTTGGAGCCTAATTTCATAAGGCGACAATGGGCCTCTGCAAAGGCTGCTGGAACTTAGGCCCCTCATTTGCCTTACAAAAGTACGGAATTTAGAGTAACGAGAATTAAAACATGAAAATAATAAAAACAATTTATTTGTATACCAATATCAAACATAAAAAAGAAATGTTATAAGTTGTACAAAAGTGGCATAGTTTTAGATGAACTCTGATTTCTAAACTAGGCAAAAAACCTGTCTCATTTAAGTCTGTCTCAAAACCAAAAGCAATACTGAAAAATCAATACTGAACTTTTTTGACCTTATGAAATTTCTGCCTGCTCTGTGAAAAAAGTATGTGCACGCCACTGTCAGTAGGTCTAAGAATAGGACGTAAACTAAATAAGACTAATAAATTGATCCTAAGGCGAAGCGGAGTTGGCCGGGGCAGCTAGTAAGTATCAGTATAAATTTAAAACGTAATGAAATAATAAGTTTATTTATTTTTGTTTTAAATAAATTAAATCAACTAAGAAAAACCCTAATCAAAGAAGTTTTACAAATTTGCATATTTTGTAGTCACGTAAGTACCTACTAATATTTGTTGTTCATTTAAAAGTGACGCACTTTATTCATAAATGTAGGTATATAAATCGAATTCATTATAATCAAGTGTATTTCAGTCGCAATGTCGATAAGATTAATGCTTAGTGCCACTTTGGTGGTTAATCTGCTGGTTTTAGTGATAAATGCAGGTAAGATTTTTTAATATTTATTCTTACTTTCTAAAACAGACTTAATTCATAAAAAAATAAATATGTATATTGTCCATGTTTTTTTTAGGGTTTGTGTCCAAAGGGTACTGCTATAATAACATAAAGTGTAGTACTGCATTATACTAGCCATCGTTGTCCGTCAATAAAAAAAAAGACAGTTTAGTTGGACCCGATTGGACTATGGCATGCTGCATAGACTAAACATGATTAGTGAACATCAAACGCATCCATAGCAACGTTGCATAGCACATAATATTTCATTAAAAGCATCGTTAAGGCACCAATAGAACTAAAATGTCGACCCACAAATTATTATACCAGCCGCAGCCTTTAAATGTGGTCAACCCAAATGTTTTTTCTTTGGTATTGTTCGCTAGGTCTTGGAGCTTGACAAGTTCCGAGTTGAGCCTACGATTACCGACAAAATGCGTACACTGACAGTATAGGTCCAGTCTTATTTGTTTGGTTATGTCTTCAAAAAACCATTTCAGACTCCAATCTGCATAATTGTCACATGACCTGATGAGATAAGTAACTGAACTTTAAAAGTGATCTCTGAGTTTCTTTCGGTGTTTCTACACAGAGAAGTTAAAGTCAAAGTTCTAGGTATATTGTGAGACAGTGGTGAAAGAGTCGTTATTGTTGTGTTAGTGTGCGCTTGCACTGCTTTACCATGTTAGGCATACAATAGTTCTACAAATTGTTGTCTTAGACCGTTAATGTGATATATATTAAACAATTTCAAATAGATATTTCAATTTCCATAGAGCTTTATTTTGCATCAGAACACAGGGTCAGATAGTAAAACACCTGATCTCACCTCATTATTTAAAAAATAAAAGTGTTTAAAACCCAATTTACAGAAATAAATCTCATTTATAAAAGAACCAACAAGCATTAATAAGACACATGCATATGTATATTGTCTATGCAGAAGATCATCCATTTAATGAGTTTTTACTACCTATGTGTTGTGTATGTTTATAAACCGTAATAATTCTTTCAGATCCTTTCGACTGCAGTGCCAAAGCTAATGAAGAGTATAACGACTGCCCTCCTGTTTGCCCAGGTCAGGAATGCGGCACAACTAGACTTGGAATTACATGCCCCAGATTTAAAATAGGCATTGTTGTCCCTTGTAAACCGGCCTGTCGATGTAAGACAGGATACGAAAGACTTAATGGAACCTGTATACCGCTTGAGGAATGCCCTCAGTAATATTGTATAAGGTTGTTAGATTTAACGGTGGCAATAGCTTGAATTGAGCTTGATTTATTTACAGACCGTGTCTAGTAACTTTTTCTTTGAGTAACTTTACAAAATGTATTTTATATTTATTTAATCTCTTCAGTTGTTATGTTTATCTCTCACGCTGTTAATACCGTCTTGACAATTTTATATGAATGTTGTATAAGTGAAAACTTGTAATTGGCCTTATTCTGAATGTTACTGCTGTTTATTTGAATGTATTAAATTAGCTGTAAGTTTTCCTAAAAGTAATAAAATAAAATAAAATAAAATAAAATAGTTTCAGGAAGCGCACAACTCATGAAAATGATCAACTATAACTTAAGATGGAAAACAAAATAGCCGTTTCTCACATTTTGTTTAGATGCGATCGCTTTGTTGCGTTTTTAGGATTTTACCCACAGTTAAAATTGTTTATTTTCATGACTTACGCTTCCTAAATGTTTATTATTATTATTATTATTTTCTTTATTTTTTACTTTATACATTTAAATTAAAATGTGTTCTGAAGTAGAAACATATTAATAAAATATTGAATATCTTTTTAAATATTTTTCTATTTTAAAACATAATTATTTCAACAGTGGTTAGCTTTTATTTAAATTTAATTTTATATTGGTTTGTTTAAGTAAAATCTCAGAAGTAGAATTAGAACCACTTCCAATTAAATGTTGATTCAGTTCCAAAGACAATGTATTTTTTTCATAACCAGGATTAGTTCACTCCTGAGACTCATCCACGGCCAGAGACACTCAATACTCAGCTACTATAGACGGAATATCACGAACAAAATTTTCATCCAATAAAATCATAATAAAAGTCTATGAGTTTAATTTAGCACGCCGCTCCAAAATTGGTATATTATTCTAGGTGCTGAGACACACATCACAGTTTTTTTCTATGACGATTCTCGCATGTCCTCTATATCTACAGGGTGTAAAAAGACCCTTAACGTAAACGAAAACTATATACTCTACCCATTACTGAGATAGTTTTTTCTTCTAGGACATACCTGGGAATTCACTGGTTTTGGAGATATTGAAGGTCCAAGTGCAATATTTTTTTCGTTTTTTTTTCAATATTGTATTCCAAGTATCATGAGTAAACTTTCTTCCGAACAAACATTATCAAAACTATCGATTTTTCAAAACAAATTACGCATTTGAAGTTACAAAAATGCAATGGATACTAAACAAACAGGCCAATCGGGTCAACGACCAAGCGCGAGTGGCCATACGCTCAGCTGATCGAAAAGATGAAAAAAAAAGTATTTTCCCAGCATTCTTTTTTGGTTAACGTTACTTAATTATTATGTAGGTTATCGGCTATGTGATCGGTCTTTTTACACCCTGCATAGTATCTTAAATCACTTTGTCCACGGCCAACAGTAAAGAAAGAAAGAAAGAAAATAACATATTTATTTGGCACATGCCACAAGTGCACAAAACAAAGTAAAAAAATAATAATAAAAAAACTAAGAACTAAACACGAAAAAGAGAGTGTATCTCATGGCTGCGCCAAATAGGACACATGTCAGTAAAGACACATAATTTTGTATTTACATTTAATTGTAATGGTACGTTCTAAGTCACACCAAACACCTGTCACACCCAGGTTGGCTTCCAAGAAGAACACTCCTCAACGATCAACAGCTCTGAGACTAAATTTTGTTTACACATTCAGAAATTTGAATATTAGTACGGCATAAATGCCGAATAGATCCCATAGATCTTAAGAACTTATGTAACATAATTATATTCTTGCAAATAAATAATTACCATTCATTTATTTTTAATCTCTATCATAGTTGTTGTAAACTGTTACTTGTTACGTTCGTAAGACTTGCAATATTAATTTGTAGCTCTTTTATTTAATAATAGAGCCTAGAAATGAATATTGCAAGTCTCATCAATAAAATTGTGTAATAAACAACGCTGATGATTTCCTGGGACCTAGGACTAGGAGTTCCAGATCAAATGAGTAGGTGGCGCTAGAAACTCGATTGTAAAACAATTGACCACTTTAAGAGCATTGGCCTAGCATGAATAAAATGAATAAATAAAAATATTCCACAACTTTTCACACAACGCCATTTAGTCCCAAGTTAAGCTTGAGAGCTTGTGTTATGGGTATTAAACAGCTGATAAACATACTTATATTGTATTTCTAAATATATATGTCGGCGTCAGCGATGGCTGAGCGGTATGGGCCGACATCTGGGGTTTCGTGGTACCAGGTACATAACGTTGAATAATAATCTTCATTGCAGTAATAACCTCCCTTTGATGAAAGTAATCACATAACATTACTCAGATAGGTAAACAGACAGTTTCGCACTGGACTAGTGTCTTCGTTGGTGTCTCAAATCCAACTGAGCTCTGTCTAGCTTCTACTTCCCAATACGACTCCATCCACGTGACATCGCTCGCGCCATTTGCAAATGACAGCTAACGTCACGGCGTTTACCACAGACTCTGTACTAATGTAATCAACTTCACAACTTCTTATTTCTGAATATCGTTCGCCACGACACGGCCATCATGACCCTCACACGTCCTCGTGTGTCTGATCTGACAACAGAAACATTCTGAAAGTAATCCGTTCGGCTATCCTGCCGTTAAATCTTAACAACTATAGCTGTACAATATAGCCAGCGTTGACAAGCAAGGTCTCAAGGATTAAGGAAGTCACAATAATCCAGCCTTTTAGAACCAAACAGGTACAATTCTAGGAGGGAATCATCCCATAAAACACATGAGATCACTTTACATGAGATAATTTTAAACAAACGTCACTTGGTGTCGTCAGACATAAATTGTAAGTACAAAGACTCTCATAGTCAGCCTGTCCATCGGCTTTTCATTGTCTGCCAGTCCATCGGCCTTTCACAGTCTGCCAGTCCATCGGCCTTTCACAGTCTGCCAGTCCATCGGCCTTTCACAGTCTGCCAGTCCATCGGCCTTTCACAGTCTGCCAGTCCATCGGCTAGTCACAGTCTGCCAGTCCATCGGCTAGTCATAGTCTGCCAGTCCATCGGCTATTCATAGTCTGCCAATGCATTGGCCAGTGATCCATCCCCAGAAGCTAACCATCTCAGCCGCGTAAGTGCTACCCCTCGGAAAGGATATGCTGCGCATAAAAAGCAGACCACGTGCACCTCTTACATGCTCCGGCGCAACTGGATCGGTCACCTAACACTCACACTTAATCCATAGAGTATACGTTAAGTTAGATGAAATGTATTCCAAATCTTTACAGGTACCTACCTAATCTTTAGTAAATACTACTCAGTACTCACAATAACTAAACGAACTTTAATTAAGCCATTTTAAGAACTTAAACATAGAAGGTTCTTCAAAGCCTCTTAATTATCAAATTTAAAAGTAAACACTACTCATGGCCCTGCCACAGCCATTGACAATTCGGTATTGCCACCCATATCGTTATCATCTCACGTGATACGACCACCTTGGGTCCACGACTCTCAAGTCATTACATGACCGTACAAATAGTCTCTTTCAAGGCCTGGGTCCCCGCCAGACCACAAGCCGCTCATCACGCCCTGAACGACAACGTACGCACTACGCAGTTGCGACTGCATCTTATAGATGCGGATTGACCGGATAGCCAACAAGCATATCATAGGTCTATCGGGATTCTTTTGCCCTCAGAAACATTGTCTTCTACTTCTAACTTATTTGAACTTCACAGGTTGGTATCATGACTTGACTTTACAACATACTGGTCGCACGCAAGCAATTAAAAGAAACCTTTACTTCGGGTCAAGCTTAGTTTAGCTAGGCTCTTCATTTTTAATGTAAACCAAGTTACTAACACTTAAGTTTCGTTTTAGTAGGTACTATCAAAACGGGACTTACAGAAACGTTTTTTATTACCATTGACCTAAGAAGTTTGATCTCTTTACACGGTAGTGGGAATTCACCCAAAGTACCTACTATCTAAATTTAACTGTCAATCATCTACTGACATACGCTCGAAACTATCACGCTTTTCGATAAGCAAAAACAGGTTTAGAAAAGTGGGAACCACTTGGTCGGATTATCGTATTACTATCTCTACTTCGTGTAGAAAGACAGCGATAAACAAAAGGAGTTGGAACTTTTGCACGTTACCAAAGTAAATGGTAAACCATCAATAAATACCAATTGTTATTTAGTCAATAGACGCTCACGGCTATTTTGGACAGTCGCCTAGTCGGTGAAACATCGGTTTAAGTTTATTCAAATGAATATCTGTCATTAATAAACGAGACAACATCCTATTGGTACTTCTCATGTCTAGGCACAGTATTGAACTCTGCTAATAACTACACTACTTGTTTATCCTTCGTTCACAGCGCACTGCGCACCACGTTAGTAATTAGAAAAGGTCCGACCAATAAGTTACAACACAGTTATTCTAACAGTTCTGTTACTCTTTATCATCATTTATAAGCAATGCATACTCAACTCATTACAATCTGTGCACCAACACAGACAGAAATCGCACCAACGATTCCTTATAGACCCATCGCCACATGTTACTCATGAGGTGCGGTCCAAAGCTTCGAGTATGAGTATACAAGCTATTCTTAACCAGATGTGGTTTCACTACCACTGTCATTAACTATGACATTCAATTCTCGAGGAATTTTGCGATCGGGTCTTCATGCTTGAATCTAATTTAGTTTGACTTCTTTCTTCCTTTTTAATTAAAACACAATGAAGCTAATTTAAAACCCTGAGCCTAATATTATGGTCAAACCGACTTTTATCTTTGCTCAAATTTGCTCTAAAGTTAGGCTAACAACCAGCTTTCTGATACCGTGGTGATATGAACAAGTTTCCATCTGATTTACAAAAAAAAGTAAAGGGAATAGCGCCGCACTTGCATCAGTTTGAATTTCAATCTTATTTAAATTGAAAGTTCATAATAAGAAAATAATCAACCAGGTATAGTCGGTAAAATTGAAATTATTTGTTATCTTATCTGTCAATGTCCCAATTTCCAAATAAATGGACCAAATCGTTTACTAGTCATCAATAAAAACAGTGACGGTAATTTAAAAAAAAACGAAAAATTAAACTAACGAACTTCCGAAAACATGGTACTACCTATGAACCGCCTAACATGGTGAATGTTATCAAGAAAGGCAGTTTAACTAAGCTTCAGCTCATCTTAGCTGTGATATCATAGCCTAGAAACTTTACATAACGCTTCACAAATGAACGCTTCGAAATGTTCAAACCGGCTTTAGTCGGCGTTTATTAAATTATTATACACCGAGCAGCCTTTCAATCCTTGCTAAAGTAGCAGGACTTAGAGACAGGGATTAACTAGGGCAAATTACAGTACCCATCACTCATTCGTTTTTGAACCGAGTACCTATCACACTACTTTCCTTTCGTTCGACTTAGTCTGTAAGGTTGACGTCAGAGTTTAAGGTTCAGGTTTTGAAGCCTATTTCTCGGTTCACTGCGATGACTCCAAAAGTAGTGAATGTGTCGCGTCTAGAGATGGGCAGGTGATTAAACACCGGGTGGGTAAAAATTGGTAGGAAAGGGTAAAATAGGTAAAAATGAATATATACCCATTTATACCGGGTATTTATTAAAAATGCCGGGTAAAAAATCAATACTGCATTTATTTGACTTTGCCATCATTACTACGATCTTCGATATTAATTTCAACCTTAATTAGTAATAAATTATAGATTGCAAATAAAACGAAGATAAATATCTTTTGAATCTTTAATCAACATACATTTTCAAATAAAATAAACTCTGCTTAAAGTTAAATACAAACGAATATTGTGTCTTTTACTGATTGTACATGTTTTAACTAAATGCTTCCTGTTAGAATATCATGTATCATGTATCGTAAATCAAAACAAGTCATCATCATCATCATTTCTGCCGAAAGACGTCCACTGCTGGACATAGGCCTCCCCCGAATGTCACCACAACGACCGGTCCTGTACGTCTCTCATCCATTGGATTCCCGCAACTCTCACCAAGTCGTCAGTCCACCTTATGGGATGCCTTCCAACGTTGTGTCTTCCGGTACGTGGTCGCCACTCCAATACTTTTCGGCCCCAACGACCATCTGTTCTGCGAGCGATGTGTCCTGCCCACGGTCACTTAACTTTAGCAATTCTTCGGGCTATGTCGGTAATCTTCTCTTGCGGATATCGTCACTTCTGATTCAGTCACGCAAGGTAACTCCGAGCATAGTCCTCTCCATTGGCCTTTGAGTGACGTTTAGCCTCCTGATTAGGCCTATTGTAATCGGTCAAGTTTCCAGTCCATAAGTTATCACTGGCAACACGCACTGGTCATAGACTTTTGTCTTGAGACACTGTGGTATGCTGGACGAGCAGATACCGCGTACTACGGATTCAACGATTGACCTCTTTCACGTAGTTAGACCTACCTAACTGGACCGTTTGTCCCAAGTAAACGTAATCGTCTACAACTTTGAGTGTAGTTCGAGTCTCCAATTTTGATGAGAGCGGGTGCTTCATGGAAGTTTACCACGCAATGCAACCGGTACCTCGGGTCGCTTATCCAAGGCGAAGGCGAGGTAGACTGAGACGTAACACATCGGATCAATCCAGGACAAGTCCGTGATAAGACCTGTCGTACTGTATGGTTTGGAATGTTGGGCTGTAAAAAGACGTATGAAAAATGATTGCATGTAGCGGAGATCAGAATATTGAGATGGATGTGTGGTGTGACGAGAGAAGATAAAGTAAGAAATGAGTATATCAGAGGAAGTTTGTAAGTGGCGCCAGTGACTGAAAAATTGAAGGGGAAACGTTTGTCTTGGTATGGTCATGAAAAGAGGAGGGATGAAACGCATCCGCCTTAAAGAATTATCAGTACCTATACATGTGGATGGGTCTCCACCCAGAGTGAGACCAAAGAAAGGATGGATGGATTGTGTGAAGAGTGATATGAAAGATAAGGAAGTTAGTGATAGCATGACAGATGACAGGATAGAATGGAAGAAAAAATGTGTTTCCGCAACGGATGTTCTACCAGGCTCATAGGTGATCCAGATATGAATACTGCCTTTGTATAGGGCGCGATGGGTGCGAGGATGTCGAAGTTACAGGAGCGTCAATAACACTAGGGACACTGACGGTTTGATTCCTCAGCTTATTTTTAGCAACAGCTGGATACTTTGATTGAACGACCTCCCTCTTTGTTGACTATTGCTATTTGATATTTATGATCACAATGCTTGCCTGATTTATCAGGACCTGCACGATAGTGTTTCCAGTTTTTTATCGTGTTTTTCTACCTTTTCCCATTATGCAAAACATAAATAAATTTAATTTATTTAAAGCTTACTAAGTAAGTACTCTAATAGGTAAAGTACCTATGCTTATAAAATGTAAAAAATTATATGAATAAAATACAATATTTTATAATATTAATTAAAATTAACTTACCTTCTATTGTATTAACAAAACTTCACACAGCCCTGTTGAAAAAAAAATATTTAGACAATAAACAAGAGAACAGAAACTAAGCGTGGCGCGTGCTTAACAAAATGGCGGTGCTCTATTCAGTTGACGAAATGCTCCCCCATCCCCTCTACCTACTCCCTCATCAGACATTTACATCGCTATACTAATGTCTTGGTCTAATGCGAAAACAATGTCCGAGTATGTTGTGTCGACGAAGATTTCAAATAAAAATACATTATAATATTTTTTTTAATACAAAAAAATATGGTATATTTTAAACAGTAAAATATGTAGTGTGGAATTTCACAATATACGTTATAAATCACAACTATTGGCAAATAATAATGATTTTAATTTTTACCCGGTATAAATTAAAATTGGGTAGGTAAAAATGGGTATAAATGGGTATTTACCCAAAGCTTGGGTTTTTACCGGGTAAGTGCCCATCTCTAGTCGCGTCACGTCTATCACTCTATTCTTGGTTACGTCTATTTACTTACTGAGTTTTAGTTGTCACAACTTCGATCGCTGTTGTATCACAACGTAACAAAATATGGCTACGTAAATCAAACGTTAAATAATATTTCGATAGCATTATTGTCATTCCTAAACGCATTAAAATAGCCCTCTGCTAGTTTATTAGGTACTTAACTTCAAATATAGCCTATCTAGTTTTGCTGAGAGAATAGGTTTCCCAAACGGAGGCTTACTAAAGCGTATGTAATAAGCATCTACTAGTTCTTGAACCGTTGCTCGCACTAGTAGCCTTTTGTCTAAGCTAATTTTGTAAGGCGCCGATAGACGTACGTACGCACGGTAAACCAATAATAAAAGTTTGGCAATATTCATTAAGTAAAGTTATCAGAGGTTCTCTATTTAACGTACCGTAGGTATTTTACGTAACGTATTTCAAATACCTATCTGGTTAGATTTGTAACTACAATCCACAGCACATTTTTGTTTAGAAATAACCAAGAAATACATCCTGACCGCCTGTCACATTATATTTCAAATGATAATTAATCATAATACGTGGGTACCCCAAACTAAAACAGTTAAACAAAGTCCTTAAACCAAAACTTCGCAAAGAATGTGCTCGTTAAGTAGGTACATACAGTACGGTCTATTTGTACTTCATAGGTATCCTACATACCCTATAAACAAACGTCTGCATTTAACCTCTAAAATGACGAACAAACTCTGAACGACATCAGTCGATCAAGACAATAATTACACGACTTACCGGATTGCTGTGCTGTGACTGCCCACAATACCAGCTATTTTGCACGCGTCTATCCACCGCGCCACGCCACTGCAAACCCGCTTCATTTGCATCTTGCACCTCGCAAACGTTCTTGCTAGAGCCCGATGTAGCTATCGCTGCTCGTTCGCCATGCCAGCGCTGCCAGCGCAGCTTTGACAGTATCAAGCAAGCTTCGATCATTTTCTTCTGATATATCTTGTCGACTTGGTAAAGCACGCCAGCCAAGTGGAAAGCAAGTCCTTATCCTCACTTCTGATGTCGGCGTCAGCGATGGCTGAGCGGTATGGGCCGACATCTGGGGTTTCGTGGTACCAGGTACATAACGTTGAATAATAATCTTCATTGCAGTAATAACCTCCCTTTGATGAAAGTAATCACATAACATTACTCAGATAGGTAAACAGACAGTTTCGCACTGGACTAGTGTCTTCGTTGGTGTCTCAAATCCAACTGAGCTCTGTCTAGCTTCTACTTCCCAATACGACTCCATCCACGTGACATCGCTCGCGCCATTTGCAAATGACAGCTAACGTCACGGCGTTTACCACAGACTCTGTACTAATGTAATCAACTTCACAACTTCTTATTTCTGAATATCGTTCGCCACGACATATACATATTATAGATAAATTACACCCAGACACAGAACAAATGATCGTGCTCATCACTCAGGTTGCAAAATAATAATACCTAATTGCAATATAATATAGGTAGTCAATAGCGTCTTATCAATTACTGACGAAAGCGTAATAGTAGTTTAACTTTAACAAATTAAACATTTTAATCAACCAGTAAAACCCTCGTTATCAAGGAAATTTATCAACGCACATATTTTCGAGTTCATTGGGCGTTACATTTGAATCAACAACAATTAAATTCGAGTCACGCACTAATTGTTGTTGACTTAAACATGACGCCCAATAGACCACCTGTTTTTGAAAAACACGTACCTATTAGCATTGGTATATGTACGTAGGTATATACATAACATTGCTCACTCTAAATAATCACGTGTTTTGATCGCGATGTCGGTAAAATTATTGCTTGGTGCCTTAGTGCTTAATATTTTGATTTTACTAGTGTATACACGTAAGAATTTTTAATAAATTAAAATATTTTTCACGTCGTGATTAAAAGTCAGTTTCATAATCAGTGTGTTGAATTCCTTTTACAACATTTTCAGAACGTATAAACTGCACACGAGAGAATGAAGAATATGCTTGTGGAAGTGCATGCCAAACGACATGTGCCAATCTCGGATTACCGTGCAAAATCATAAACATTCGCTGCAATGATGCCTGCTACTGCAAAAAGGGATACGCTAGAGACAGAACAGGAACTTGCATTCCTATTTCAAAATGCTGATAGGTCCCTGTATGGATGTAGGTAATTGTTACCAACTAGCACGCGTAGAAATGAAATTTGTCGATGGAAAAAACAAAAAATTGACAGGTTGTTCAAACAATTTTTCCGTCTGGAGCATGACAGTATGAAGAGGGAAGAAAAGAAATGTGTCGGTTCTAAAGTCTACGAAAGAACAATGTCGAATACTATAATTGGCAGAAATGTTTCTGCAATCTGTTGTTTTGTCTATTCTTTTGTCGACAAAGACCGTTTCTACGTTGAACTGTTATTTAACTTTTTTAATTTTAAGACAGTTATAGTGTCCTTCTTGTAACAAAACTGCTTCTAAGTCGAATTTTTTACAAACCCTAAAATTTCAGTTAATTATTGCATTTAAAACTATTTCCTCAAACGGAAAATCTCTCTCTTTCTTAGTTTAAACTTTACTACTAAAAATTTATTTATTTACTTGCAGATCACAAGGAAAAGCTCAAAGGTGAGCGAGAGAGTTACACTACCTGCATCAACTACATGTCAACTCTCTGTAACATAGTAGGTAGGTAGTTTAGTTAAGGAAAAACGTATCCAAAATGTTTCAAATGATCTTTATATGAGCATCCTTAAATTGATTTATCCAAAAAACACGTTATCTCCATACACACACGAACTTCACATCACATCATCATCATTATTATTTCTCTGTAAATTTTTGGGAACAAAACAAAACTGTAACCTTCTTAAAAACTGTAAATTAGGAGGGTTTTAGACAATAAAACAAATATGTTATAAAATCTTCTTGTCATTCCTTATCTACCTATATAAATACCTATATTTGTAAAAAATATTGTGTAAAAAAATCGTCCAACAATTTTACTTTATTAATTATAACGGTTAAGAAAGTAGTTTTTTTTACCTTCACAGTCTACCATAGCTTACCTCAAATTAAATTACCTTTTTTTTATTTGAGTCGGAAAATGGTTCCTCATAGATGTCCTCCGCCCTGCGGGGAGAGGTCTGTAAGGTCTTACTGACTGGAAACCACACCGCTGTTCTGGTTCTCAATCCTACTGTACGGACGATACTTTAGCATCCTCCGACCAGTGCCGACCCCGCGGGTCTCACAAAGTCAGCGGGGGAAGTGAGGTGTTTTACTACTGCGACGTCAAAAAGTGGTGCGCGTGGAACACAATACGTCGTCACCTCGGAAAATACACCTGTACAAGTAGGGGGCAATGGACTTACCTTAGTCTGTCTGCTAATTCTATTAAAGGGGGTAGGAAGCGGGCGTTGGAAGGGTATGCGTCTGCTGCGGGCTAGTTCAGTGGAAGTAAAGTTTCGGAAGTGAAGTTGATGGGACAGATGTTTTCTATCAGCACCCCGTGGATAGGTTAGGTTAGGTTATATCTAAAAAACAAGAAAATAAAATACAAAAATATTATAAAACTGTGTATTTGCCGAAAATAATGTTAAAAACTGCTGGAAGCAGTAACAAATTAATCTAACTGTAAAAATTGCAACAAAACATGTAGTGCAACTTTGTTTTTCTTTGAATGCTTTTAGATGTAATTGCTTATCGCTCAAATATTATATTTTGATTGAATCTCTGTTATGTAGATCTTAAAAATTCGGAAAGAGAATAATCAATTAAGTCCTTAGGAGACGTATGGGTATAAATTAATCTTTCCGATATTAACAATCCTTCGCATCACGCATCTCAGGGCAATAGCATCGGGGTATGCACGACGTAATATCATCTTCATATCTATAATAAAACCCTTCCTTGCAAATGCATCCAGGTTCGCAAGGCTCAGTCTCTTCGCTGACGCAGTTTGAAGGTTCATTGACCGCGGCACAGGATTGATTTATACAAGACTTTTTGCAATCAGTGTACACTCCATAATTACCACAGAAAGGTCATGAAATATAATGATGTTCAATTGTCACATATGAGGGCCAGTTGCATCAAGGTACAGATTTTCTTGTGTGGTTATTTTATTTCAGAGAAAAATAAGAACAAAATTACAAATTGTGTATCTACTAGACCCAGTAACATTTGATGATGGTACCTATCTTTATTAAGTGTCATTAATTTATCTTATTTTTCTATCGAGAAATTTTCAAGCATATCCAATCTTGATAGCTATAGTAAAGATGTACTATACTAATATTATATAGAGGAAAGAAATGGTATTGTATACAACATCATGACGTATCATCACGCCTGTATGCTCTGAGGCGTACGCAGGTGGGTACAATATACCTAGATTTCGTCAGTTAGGTATGTTAATTTTCATTTATTAGGGATAAGTGGATAACCCTATTATCGTGACGTGTTTTGTTAACAATCTATACATATAATAAAACAGTAACGACAGAAAAACTGTACATTGAGAATTTTCAAGAAAAAATAAGTGGGTTTTGTTAGAAAAACGTAACTGGTGACAAAAAGTGACTTTTTAGAATTTTTGTCTGTTTGTCTTTTTGTCTGTATGTATGTCCGGGGTGAACTCAAAAAGTACTGCATGGATTTACTTCAAATTTTGCATGATTATTACTAAGAGGTCGGGTCAACACATAGGCTATATATTATCACGCTATCACCTACGGGGGAGGAGCAGTGAATCTTTATTCTTCTTACTCATTCTGTGGAAGCGTGTAATCAAAGGACGCATATTTAAATGTTGGTTTTGTGTAAGCTATGCTATTATCTAGCTTTACACTATAAAAACTTCGCCATTTAAGTAACTTTGGCAGAGAAACATAGTTTAATGAATGTTAGTAGTATAAAGACAATTTGGAATAAGCGCCATCTATGAGAATGTATAAAAATCAAATCAAGTAACACATGAAGACTTTTTGAAAATTAATTTAAATTTTGATCGTGTTGGTGAGGTTAGTAGTTAGTTATTCTTTAAATTCATAGATGGCATTGTGCATTTTTTTCATCTACATATAATAAAACAGTAACGAAAGAAAAACTGTAGGTACATTGAGAATTTTCAAGAAAAAATAAGTGGGTTTTGTTAGAAAAACGTAACTGGTGACGAAAAGTGACTTTTTGGAATTTTTGTCTGTTTGTCTGTTTGCTATCACATAAGGGGGAGGAGCAGTGAATCTTTATTCTTCTAACTCATTCTGTGGAAGCGTGTAATCAAAGGACGCATATTTCTGATAATGGCATAGTCACCATTTTTTCGTGCCTTTATTAGGTTTTGTCTCAGTTCATATCTTTCCTCCAGTGTTTTCTTATCCATATATTTTTCGATAGTTATTCCAGTATTCTTAAAGAAGCTTGCATTATCCAGTATGTAGGTGGTCATTCTTTTGCTTATCAATTCAATGGCGAGGGGCCTTCTATTTCCTCTTTTCCCTATGCGTTTAATGTCTTCTATATAAGGATCTATATCTAGACCCAAAACTTCGTAAAACAGGCTAGACGTGCGTTCATACAGGTTTGTTTCAGTCTCACGATGGTCTTCAGTTAATCCGTAAATGTTGGTTTTAAGTAAGCTATGCTATTATCTAGCTTTACACTATAAAAACTACGCTATTTAAGTAACTTTGGCAGAGAAACAAAGTTTAATGAATGTTAGTAGCATAAAGACAATTTGGAATCAGCGCCATCTATGAGAATGTATAAAAATCAAATCAAGTAACACATAAACACTTTTTGAAAATTAATTTAAATTTTGATCGTGTTGATGAGGTTAGTAATTAGTTATTCTTAAAATTCATAGATGGCATTGTGCATTTTTTTCATAAAAGTTGTATCGTATAATTCGTTTTGACAAATTGAAGTTCCAACAAAACCCTCAAAATCTTGAGCAGAGTTCGGATCGTATCATATGGGATCGTATCAGTGTACGATTTTCAAAAGGAAGGCAGTTGAGGCCGTGGACAGAACCCTGCAGGGCATCTGCAGGAACGAACATTTGATGGGTAGTGTCACAGTTCTGTTCAGTGGCGATTTCAGGCAAACGCTTCCCGAGTTGACGCGGGGATCGAGGGCTGACGAGATGAATGCTTCGGTGAAACGATCTTCGTTGTGGTCACAAGTTCGTACGCTGCGCTTGACCATTAATATAAGAGCTCGGCTCGGCGGCATTGCACGCGCTCAAGAATTCTCCGATGTCCTTCTAAGTCTTGGCAAAGGCACTTTACCAGAAGAGAGAAGTGGACAGGCGGTGCTTTCAGAGTCTCTCGGTAGAGTGGTATCCAGCTTCGAAGAACTCATTCGCTGTGTGTACGTGGACATCAGTCGTATAGCGCACCAGCAGAATTCGTGTGAGAGGGCCATTTTGGCGCCCAAAAATGATCATGCTGCAGCAATTAACGAATGCATTCTCTCGGACATTGAGGGGAATGAAGTGGTCTATACGTCGATAAGCACTGTCGTCGAGCAAGATGACGCCACACATTATCCCGTGGAATTTTTGAACTTCCTGTCAGCAAGTTGACTTCCAGCGCATACCATCAAGCTGAATGAAGGTCGGCGTCCCGATTATGCTTTTTAGGAACAAATCTCCTCCAAAGTTGTGTAACGGGTGGTGCCTTAAAGTCATCTCTCTCGACAGACACCATTGAGGTGGAAATTATTACGGGTTGTGGCGTCGGCAAGGCAGTATTTATACAACGCATTCCCCTTATACTTCATAGCTTCCCGATCCAGTTCGAGCGCGTACAGTTCCCCGTGAGTGTTTGCTTAGTGATGACAATCAATAAATCGCAGGAGCCGATACTCAGAGCAGCGGGTGTAGATCTCAGGACGAGTTGCTTCTCACACGGGCACCTGTACGTCGCTTGCTCCCGCGTCACCAGTCCTGACTATCTTTACATTTTGGCTCCTGGCAGTATAATTATCAACGTAGTTTATAGGGAAGTGTTATAAGGTATATACCTTTGAACGTATTTTTAACCGACTTAAAAAAAGAGGAGGTTCTCAATTGGACGGTGTTTTTTTTTTGTGTGTTTGTTACGCGATTACTCCGCCATTTATGGACCGATTTTCAAAAATCGTTTTTTTATTTGATAGGGTATACTACCAGGTTGGTCCCATTAGTATTGAACCTCAGATCTGATGAGGGATCTTCGAGGAATTGAGGGAACTCCTCAAATAATATAGGAAAACATGTACCAATTTTTACATTTTTTTTTGGTGACAAATCAAGCATTTACATTTAGCAAGTATCATTTCGTGTAGAAAAACTGATGAAGAAGACAGGCGATGGAACTCTTCAACGCATAACAACAAATTACTCGCAATAGCAGCTACAGTCACATGTCTGTGCATGGTTTATGTATTTCCCATAACATTACGCCTGTCTATTTTAAAAGGTTTAGAAAGAACTTCTTTTGCAATTATTAACCGATTTCAATGATTCTTTCAAGTTTTGAAAGACTTTCTTTACATACAAAGAAACTAAAAATTGCAAAATAAAAAAAAATTACTTTAATTAAATAAAAAAACTCTCTTCATGTAACTTATATTTTAATGCTATTTTAAAAGTTGTTAACTTATAATGCTATAGCGACACTGGAATCTTAGGTAGGTATATTTGGTGCTGTAGAACCTTCACGCAGACGACGTTGCGGGCAGCAGCTAGTTAACAATATAAAATAAATTCATGGCAAATATTTGTATGGGAACAACTAAAAATGGAAAAATAAAAACTTTTTTGCAAAAAATAAAACCGACTTCAAAAAAAACACTAAACGGTGTAAAATAACTCTAAATTCGGAAGTCGGTGGCCCATCTCGAGTAAGACAAACCCACCAAAGCCACAGACTTCAGACGTTTAGTGTTTTTTTTTAAGTCGGGTTTCTTTTTTGCAAAAAAGTTTTACAAATTCTATTTCTATTCTATTTCTAATATAGAAAGAAAATGGCGTATGGAATCAGCTGTTTGTCAACAGTCAAGTGTATTTCAGTTTCAGCCATATTACAAATTCTACTCGTTATACAGCTGATTCCCTAAACGCCATTTTCTTTCTATTGTCGCCATAACGATTACGATAATAGAAATAGAATTTGTAATATGGCTAGACCTGCTGGTTTTTACACTTGTAAGTGTTTTTTTCAATGAAGTCGTTTGTTTTTTTGTAAAAAAGTTTTTGACTTAATACTAGCTGCCCCGACAAACTTCGTTCTACCTTATTAAAAAAAGGTAAGTAGTTTACGACCTTTTCTCAGATCTATTGAATATACACACAGTTTCATGAGAATCAATCAAGACGTTTCGTAGGAGTTTGGTAACAAACCAAACACTGTGACACGCGAATGTTATATACGAGTATAAGATATTACTTTAAAATACAACTTAAAATATATAGTAAATACATTAGTCATCGTAGCTCAATTTGTGTATTGTCTGGGACTGTACCTAGATTTATTAAGTTTTTACGTACCACAATCTTCTATTGGTATACATTCGCCGCCGTCAGTCTTTCTGATGAAACCTTCTTTACAGTGGCATTTGAATTCACAAGGTACTAGTACGTCTAAGCAAAGAATTTCATCACGAGTTGTGCAAGTGTTTTCAGGAGGGCAAGGGTTTATACACCCCATTGCTACTTCGTTAAGACCACATTCTGGAAGAGAAAAGGTTAATGTTGACTTTAATATTATGAATGCGACAGTGAGTTTGTTTGTTACGTTTTCATGCCTAAAAGTAAACCGAATTTAAAAATTGTTTTACCAATAGAAAAAACAGCTACATTATCAGCGAGTATAGACAACATTATTGTTTTAACTTTAAAACTTAAAATTGGCGTTTAAATTCATTATTTCACGTGCGCTGTCATTTTGTTACCGAATGTACCTGAATAGATTGACAAATTATAAATTAACTCAAGTGAAGCCGATAACAAAACCAGCCGCAGTGTTAAATAAAACTGATAATGAGTAGGGACTGGTAATACCACTTTGCAGCGTGATGACTATCCGACGATTTCTATACAAAGTCAATGTCATGGGCCCGCACCGTACAACTGTACAGGTAGATAATAGGGGGTAAGTAATGCCCTCTGGTACTGAGAAATTCCTGCTGAAAAACTCGGTAACACGATAACATATTAGTTAGGTTTAAGTTATGCAATTTATATAGGGTGACTGGTAATTAGTGACCGATACTTAAACACGTGATTGTATTCATCAATAAACTTTCCCAAATAAACTTTTTTTATTCACAACAACTTAAAACACAATAAAATAACAAAAACGCTATTTTAAATTCCCGCGCGCGCGCCTGTGATTGATCAGTAGGCACTAAACGGCACGATCTATCAGCTGATAGACTGACTTCGGGAAGGGCAAAATCAACTAGTCCCGCCGCCCCCACCGCAAATTGAATTAATTGAAAGTTAATGAGTATAAAAAAGTTTCTTTAGAAAAGTTATTCGTATTCCTGAGAACAATCGCGTGTTTAAGTATCGGTCACTAATTACCAGTCACCCTATATAATAATTAATAATAACAATATAATGATTATAGCTGAAATGTAAAAAAGCTTCTCTATCGCATTAGGTTAGCCTGTTATGATAGATGTAAGTATGGTTCTAAATCAATAAAACAATGCATGATTCGGGAATCAGGACCGCATTCTTACGAGTAGCACTTGCGACTGCTAGATCGAGGAGACATTTATTAAAAAAAAAGACGTGTAAAAGTGTTTGTGAAAACCTATTTACTGAAATAAATATCATTTATCATCATTTAACCTACGCTAAATTACTACCAAGTATTTGTTGAGTACAAAGACATTCAATACTTAGTCTAATATAGACGGGACATCACGAACAAAATTTTCATCCGAAACTTGTGTCCTAGAGGACAAAAGTCTATGAGTTTTATTTAGTACGCTTTACTGCCGCTCCAATATTGACATATTATTCTAGATGGCGTTACTGAGACATGGGATCAAAGTTTTTCTATGATATTTCTTAACATGTCCGCTCTATAGTATTTTAAATCACTTAGGTTGAGTACCATATTCTTGCGATTGTGTTTGTGTATGAATAGGTTACATCAACAACTCGTGTTTTTGTAAACCTTTTTTGTGATCGTCACGAAGCAGCCTGTTTAAGTGTATGTAAGTTGAACGTGCACTAAGTTCTATACGACGAACATTAGGTATGTTTTTCCTTTCCTATGTTAAAATGGGGAAACATAATCATTATTTTTTGGAAATTAACAATTACATAAATGAATGATGACACATATGAATGATAATGATTACATATGAATTCTATATGTATTAAAGTTACAGTCAAAGTCAAATCATTTACTTTAATTAAACCAAAAAAAGGCGCTTTTTAACGTAATAATTAAAAGTTAAAACATAATGAGAAAATGATTCTAATTGCCCGTTCCAAAAGATAGTTTTGTATGGGAAAGAATTGGCAAGAAACTCCATTCTTACTCCATATTACAAAGTATTATTAATAACAGGAGATCAAGTCAGAAAGTTTGATTCCAAATAGAAAAAAAAATGGGTTTAAAACAAAAGAAAGCTAGCTATGGTAGCTTGACGATGTCTCTTACATCCTGTGCAAATTAAACTGTGCCAAAAAATCACATCACTGAGTTTTTTTGGCACTGTTCAATGCGCGGAAAAGTCATAGATTCCAAGTATTCGCTTTATGTTATAGTAGTAAAACTAATACCAGCCTGTTGCTGTCCCACTGCAGGGCAAAAGCCTCTCCTCAAACAGAAGGCACAATCATCGATTACAACGCCTTCTCAAGGCGGGTTCGCTATTTTAAACTTATAATAACTAAGAGTCCCAGGCCTAGCCATATTACAAATTCTATTTCTATTCTATTTCTTTTAAAGAAAGAACATGGCGTATATGGAATCAGCTGATTGATAACTGTCAAGTGTATTTCATTTTCAAATTCTACCCGTTAACATTTGACAGTTGACGAACAGCTGATTCCATATTACGCCATTTTCTTTCTAATGTCGCCTTATCGATTACGATAATAGAAATAGACATTGTCATATGGCTAAGCCTGCTGGATCACTCACAAAATTTTCAACGACGTCAATGATGTCAATGATAAACTTAGAAAGTAATAGGAGTGTACTAGGTAATTAACAATATGACATGTATAGGTACTTGCTTTGATGAAATGAAGGGAAATCAAAATCCTCAGAAAGTAGTTGAGCCGCACTGAACCCCACACAACAGATAAACAACACAAGAAATGACCTCATCCTTTCCACGACTCGATGTGTATTGATACACAGCGGCTTGGCTCTATTTATTTATCTATGTTTTAATTATATTATGTATGTAAGTATGTAAGGCTTGGGTCACGAAGTCAGGGGGAAAGAGCGGGGCGATGTTTTGCACTCTACAATATAGATTAATATGGATTTTTATTATATACATTAAGTGAATATCCTCCTCAAAGTTTTGTTCCTATTCACCCTTAGGTTTCTCCACCCCATATTTTTTTTTGTATGTCTGTCTGTCTGTCTGTGGCACCGTAGCGCTTAAACGGGTAAACCGATTTAGATGCAGTTTTTTTTTTATTTGAAAGCAGGGTTTCTTATCATGGTACTTAGACAGGATTCAGCAAAATCGGTTAAGCCGTTTCTAGGTTATCAGCTCTTTTGTGTTAGCAACCGTTGCGCTGTTAGACTTATATGGGTATTAAATTAAAATTTTAAACACCCCATGTATGCGTATGTTATATTAATAAGCAAGATTATGGTATATTTCGTCTCTAAAACACACAAAACACGGTATTGAAACGAGTGGCTCCCCACGTCAATCGCCGTCGCCACTTCTCCGCTTCCGCTCCTGTTGACTTCGTGTCCGTGGCCCTAGGCGTACCGCATCACCCCACCACTACTGCAGCCCACGGTTAAACCCCGGCGGCAAGTTGCTACAAAACCACCGCGTCTCCGCGGTCAAAGGTTTTTTGTAAGTACTTTAAAGTTAAAATTATTGTTGTTTTTTGCAATCATCCACACAGTTATGTAACATTCAAACTTACTTCATTTTTTGTTTAGTAGCTATTTTAATATAAATATATATATAATTATATATATGTCGGCGTCAGCGATGGCTGAGCGATGAGCTGACACCGATGGGGGTTTCGTGGTACAGAGTTCATAACGTAGAATAGCAATCTTCATTGCAGTAATAACCTCACTTAACAATCTTAATCACAAAACAACTCAAATCTAGGTAACTGACAGTTTCGTGCTGGATGTGTGTCTTCGTCGGTGTCTCAAATCAAATTGAGCTCTGCCCAGCTCCCACGCACCAGCACGACTCTGTCCACGTGACATTACCGAAAACACATTCGCGCCATTTTTAAATGACAAGTAACGTCACGCTGGTCACCATAGACTCTGTACTAAGTTAATCAACTTCACAACTTATTATTCAAGAATATCGTTTTCCACGACACGGCCATCATGACCATCACACGTCCTCGTGTCTACTAAAAATTCACACACACACACACAGAACACGTATACGCACGCACGCTCGTATTGGTCACATACTTCAAAACACACGCACGCACGCATTTTTCACATACTTCAAAACTCGGTCATTCTGACCACAACTAAATTTTCAAGGGTGTATGTCAAACCTTGACACCTCTAATCGAAACAAATCCAGGCAGAATGAATCGTCACTAAGACCGATAACATTACTAGAACTGAAAGTGTACTAAGATAGTGCTATGCAAATGCACGACATAGTAGGTATTACATAGACTTCCACATACCACACAGGCTAAAGCTAACAGGTACCACACAGGCTCACGAGTGCCACACATAGGTACTCACAGGTGCCACGCAGGCTTACTGGTGCCACGCAGGCTCACGGGTGCTACACAGGCTCACAAGTGCCACACGGGCTTACGGGTGCCACGCAGGCTCACGGGTGCCACACAGGCTCACGGGTGCCACACAGGCTCACAGTTGCCACACAGGCTCGTCGTTGCCACACAGGCTCGTCGTTGCCACACAGGCTCGTCGTTGCCACACAGGCTCGTCACTGCCACACAGGCTCGTCACTGCCACACAGGCTAGTCGTTGCCACACAGGCAAGTAATTGCCACACAGGCTAGTCATCGCCACACAGGCTAGTCATCGCCACACAGGCTAGTCATTGCCACACAGGCTAGTCATTGCCACACAGGCTATCGGCTTGTGATCCAACCCCAGAAGCTAAACATCTCAGCCGCGTAAGTGCTACCCCTCGGAAAGGATATCCTGCGCATAAAAAGCAGACCACGCGCACCTCTTACATGCTCCGGCGCAACTGGATCGGTCACCAAACACTCACACTTAATCCATAGAGCATACGTTAAGTAAGATGAAATGTATTCCAAAACTTTACAGATAATCATTAGTAATGACTACTCAGTACTCACAATAACTAAACGAACTTTAACTAAGCCATTTTAAGAACTTAAACACGGAAAGTTCTTCAAAGCCTCATAATTATCAAATTTCAAAAGTAAACACTACTCATGGCCCTGCCACAGCTATTGACAATTCGGTATTGCCACCCATATCGTTATCACCTCACGTGATACGACCAACACTTTTCATCTAGAGTCCGCGACTCTCAAGTCATTACATGACCGTACAAATACCTAGTCTCTTTCAAGGCCCAGGTCCCCGCTAGACCACAAGCCGCTCATCATGCCCTGAACGACAACGTACGCAGTTGCGATTGCATCTTATGGATGCGGATTTACCGGAAAACCAACAAGCGTATCATAGGTCTGTTGAGGTTCTTTTGCCCTCAGAAACATTGTTTTCTTCTTCTAACTCGTTTGAACTTCACAGGTTGGCATCTTACGACTTGACTTTACAACATACTGGTCGCCCGCAAGCGTTTAAAAGAACCTTCACTTTAAAAGAACCTTCACTTCGGGTCAAGCTTAGTTAAGCTAGGCTTTTCATTTTTAATGTAAACCAAGTTACTAACACTTAAGTTTCATTTTAGTAGGTACTATCAAAACGGAACTTAGAGAAACGTTTTTCATTACCATTGACCTAAGAAGTTTGATCTCTTTACACGGTAGTGGGAATTTACCCAAAGTACCTACTATCTAAATTTGACTGTCAATCATTTACGGACAGACACACGAAACCATCACGCTTTTCGAGAAGAAGAAACAGGTTAGAAAAGCGGGAACTACTCTGTCGGATAGTCGTACGATACTATCTCTACTTCGCGAAGATCGAGTTGTTAAGGACAGCGATAAACAACACGAGTACGAGTTGGAACTTTTGTAAGTAACCAGAGTGAATGGTAAACCACCCATTAATCGCGATTGTAATTCAGTTAATAGACGCTCACGACTATCTTGGACAGTCGTCTAGTCGGTGAAACATCAGTTTAAGTTTATTCAAATGAATTTGTGTCATTAATAAACAAGATAATAACCTATTGGTACTTCACATGTCTAAGCACAGTATTGAACTCCGCTAATAACTACACTACCTTGTTTATCCTAGGTTCACAGCGCACTGCGCACTTGTAAATAGTAAAGGTCCGACCAATAAGTTACAACACAGTAATTCTAACAGTTCTGTTAAGTACTCTTTATCATCATTTATAAGCAATGCATACTCAACTCATGAAACTCATTAAAATCTGTGCACCAACGAAGAGAATCGCACCAATGACTCAAAAATCTAACGCAATATGTGCTACAACACATGAAGCGCTTTGTGCACCAACACAGACAGAAATCGCACCAACGATTCCTTATAGACCCATCGCCACATGTTACTCATGAGGTGCGGTCCGAAGGTTCGAGTACGAGTATACAAGCTATTCTTAACCAAATGTGGTTTCAATACCACTGTCATCAACTATGTCATTCAATTCTCAAGGAACTTCGTGATCGGGGCATTCACATACTTGAATCTAATTTAGTTTGACTTCTGTCCTCATTTTTAATTAAAACACAATCATTAAGCTAATTTAAAAACCTGGTCCTAATATTGTGGTCCAACCGATTTTAAGCTTTGCTCAATTTAAATTTAGGCTAACAACCAGCTTTCTAATACCGTGGTGATATCAACAAGGTTTCCATACGATTTACAAAATAAAGGGAATAGCGCCGCACTTGCATCAGTTTGAATTTCAATCTCATTTAAATTAAGAGTTCATAATAAGAAAATAATCAACCAGGTATAGTCGGTAAAATTGAAATTATTTGTTATCTTATCTGTCAGTGTCCCAATTTCCAAATAAATGGACCAAATTGTTTACTAGTCATCAATAAAAACAGTGAGGGTAAATTAAAAAAAACGAAAACCTATACGAAAAACCTTTGAACCGCCTAACATGTTGAATGTTATCAGGAAAGGCAGTTTAACTAAGCTTCAGCCCACCTTTGCTGTGATATCATAGCCTAGAAACTTTACATAACGCTTCACAAATGAACACTTCGAAATGTTCAAGGAAAATCCGGCTTTTGTCGGCGTTCATAATACACCCAGCAGCCTTTCAATCCTTGCTAAAGTAGCAGGTTTTAGACACAGGGATTAACTAGGGCAAATAACAGTACCTATTACACAATTTTGAACCGAGTACCTATCACACTACTTTCCTTTCGTCCGACTTAGTCTGTAAGGTTGACGTCAGAGGTTAAGGTTAAGGTTTTGAAGCCTTTTTCTCGGTTCGGTTCGGTCTATTTACTTACTGAGTTTTAAATGTCACAACTTCGATCGCTGTTGTATAACAACGTAACAAAATATGGCTACGTACCCCAGGCAAAACGCTAAACAATATCTCGATCGCATTTTTGTCAATTTAACGCATTAAAATAGCCCTTTGCTAATTCAACTTCAAGTAGCCTATCTATTAGATGCTTTGTTAAAAGACTAGCTTTCTTATTGGGGACTGACACGGACGCATGCCGTAAGCATCCAATAGTTCCTGGACCTTTGACCTTTGACACTATTTATTGCCTTTTTCTAGGCTGGGTTTGTAAGCTTGCCTATAGACGATAAGGTTTGAGTTTGAAGTCTAATTCTCAATTCACAAGGGGTACTCAACCCCTGCACGATAAACCATTACCTAATTAAAATTATGGCAATATTCATAACGTAAAGTAATCATAGGATCTCTGTACATACCCGCGGTATCGACACTTTTAAAACAAAGAACTGATTGGGTAAACACCCATAATCCACCACACATTTTTGTTTCGAAATAACCAACAAACATTTTGTTGATTGCGATACCCTCCTTAAAACATTTCTCGAACGATCATTACCATCACACACCTATTTGAAATGATTAATTATCTTATTGTACGCGCTACCCGCATGTAAAATAAACTATTGCCACTATTTAAAACTTCGTAAATAATTCGTTCGGTACTAGGTCTATGTTTGTAGGTATGTACTACTAGGTACTACCTAGGTATGCCCTTTACACAAACGTTCGCATTGACCTCTAAAATTGCGACTATAGTACAACTTAGCAAGACAACATCCGGTACCTACCGAAATCAAAACAAAAATTACACGACTCACCGGATTGTTGTTACTACCAGAAAATACCAGTTATTTCGTGCACAACTGCACATCTGTAGTTGCACCACGCTGCACCGCCGCGCTGCCGCCCGCGCGCCGCCGTGCTGCCAACCCGCGCTGCAGGAGCCTCGCATCTTGCACCTCGCATACTCTCTTGATGGAGCCCGATGTAGCAAGCAGACTTCGATCACTGCATCTTGTTCTTCTGGTGCATCACGACGAAGATCTCATCACATCTCGGTGAAGCTCGCCAGTAAAGTTGGAAGCAAGTTCTTTATGCCACTTCTGATGTCGGCGTCAGCGATGGCTGAGCGATGAGCTGACACCGATGGGGGTTTCGTGGTACAGAGTTCATAACGTAGAATAGCAATCTTCATTGCAGTAATAACCTCACTTAACAATCTTAATCACAAAACAACTCAAATCTAGGTAACTGACAGTTTCGTGCTGGATGTGTGTCTTCGTCGGTGTCTCAAATCAAATTGAGCTCTGCCCAGCTCCCACGCACCAGCACGACTCTGTCCACGTGACATTACCGAAAACACATTCGCGCCATTTTTAAATGACAAGTAACGTCACGCTGGTCACCATAGACTCTGTACTAAGTTAATCAACTTCACAACTTATTATTCAAGAATATCGTTTTCCACGACATATATATATATATATATATGTATATACATATGTAAAGATGGTTTGTGCTGGTTTGTAAACCAATTCATATGTTTGTAACTTTGTTGTTGAATAATAAACATTAAAAAAAAACCGGCCAAGAGCGTGTCGGGCTACGCTCAGTGTAGGGTTCCGTAGTTTCCCGTCCGTCACAACAAGTGTTCAAAATGCTTGCGTATACGATTATACTACAAACTTAGTCCAGAAATTATTTTGTACAACTTTTTGTCTTTTTTGTACAAAAACTGTTGTTTCCATCCAAGTTCAAAATAATTTTCCTAGAAAGTCCTTATTAAGTTCTATATTTCAGATTTTTTTCATATTTCTATGGTTCAAAAGGTAGAGGGGGGTGACACATTGTTTTTTTTTTTTGGAGCGATTATTTCCGAAGTTATTGACATTATCAAAAAATCATTTTAGTAAACCCCTATTCATTTTTAAATACCTTTCCAACAATATATAACACGTTAGGGTTGAAAGTAAGAAAAATCTTTTCCCACTACTTATAAGGGGGCTACCCTAATAAAACATTTTTTTAAATTTTTATTTTACCATTTTGTCGGCGTGATTGATACACATATTGGTACCAAATTTCAGCTTTCTAGTGCAAATGGTCACAGAGATTAATCGAGGACGGACGGACAGACAGACATGGCGAAAGTATAAGGGTTCCTAGTTGACTACGGAACCCTAAAAAGAACAAACGAATAAAAGACAACATAATTTTAATGCTGTGTATTTACCGAAAAATGTTAATAAGCTGTTAGAAGCAGTAACAAATTGATCTTACTGTAAAAATTGCAACAAAACACGTAGTGCAACTTTGTTATTCTTTGAATGAGCTTTTGACTGTAATTGCTTAAATTTTATACTCTGATTGAATCTCTGTAGATCTTAAAAATCGAAAAGATAATAATCAATTAAGTCCATAAGAGACGGATTGGTATTTATTTTCCGATATTAACAATCCTTCGCATAACGCATCTCAGGGCAATAGCATCGTGGTATGCACGACGTAATATCTTCTTCAAATCTATAATAATACCCTTCCCTGCAAATGCATCCAGGTTCGCAAGGCTCAGTCTCTTCGCTGACGCAGTTTGACGGTTCATTGACTGCGGCACAGGTTTGATTCAGACAATACTTTTTGCAATCAGTGTACACTCCATAGTTGCCACAGAAAGGTCCTGAAAAGTAATGTTGTTCAATTGTCACATGACGGCCGGTTGCATCTAGGTACAGATTATTTTGTGTGTTTATGTCATCAATCTTTTTCAATGAAGTCGGATGTTTTTTTGTAAAATAGTTTTTAACTTAATACTAGCTGCCCCAACTAACTTCGTTCTACCTTTTCTAATGAATATACACACAGTTTCATGAGAATCGATCAAGACGTTTCGTAGGAGTTTGGTAACAAAACAATCACTGTGACCCGCGAATGTTATATACGAGTATAAGATATTACTTTAAAATTCAACTTAAAATATATAGAAAATACATTAGTCATCGTGGCTCAATTTCTGTATTGTCTGGGACTGTACCTAGAGTTATTTAGTTTATACCTACCACAATCTTCTATTGGTATACATTCGCCGCCGTCTGTCTTTCTGATGAAACCTTCTTTACAGTGGCATTTGAATTCACAAGGTACTTCGACGTCTAAGCAAACAATTTCATCACGAGTCGTGCAAGTATTTTCAGGAGGACAAGGGTTTATGCACCCCATTGCTACTTCGTTAAGACCACATTCTGGAAGAAAAGAGGAAACAATTATTTTAACCTACGCTAAATTACTACCAAGTATTTGTTGAGTATTAATTAATTAATTACATTCAATACTTAGTTTAATATAGACGGGACATCACGAACAAAATTTTCATAAGAAACTTGTGTCCTGGAGGACACAAGTCTTAGGATTTTGTTTTAGTACGCTTTGCTGCCGCTCCAATATTCATGTATTATTCTAGATGGCGTTACTGAGACATGGGATCAAAGTTTTTCTGAGACATTTCCTCGCATGTCCGCTCTATAGTATTTTAAATCACTTTGGTTGAGTACCATATTCTTGCGATTGTGTTTGTTTTTGAATAGGTTACATCAACAACTCGTGTTTTTGTAAAGCTTTTTTGTGATCGTCACGAAGCAGCCTTGGCAATTGTAAGTACTTTAGCACAATATCATCTCGGATTCGATTTAGGATAGAAACTGATCAAGTGTTAGTAAGTTGAACTCACGTGCAATGAGTTTCATACGACGAATAACATCATACTTGAAACTCAGACCAATAAAAAAATATAGACGGAGCCGTCGTGAACAATCGCAACTAAAAAAGTGAGGACTACTTTTGGCGTTGTGTGCGTAACTTGGTGTATGACATCGCAGATTTGCGCATGTGTGCTAGAGAAAAATGTTGCAAGCGTTGCGCTGCGACTCCCAAGTGCGAGAGATACTTTGGTTAAGTTTTATTATTATGTATGTATTATAGTGTTTATCTTGATTGTATGAAATGAAAGATATTTTTGTTTAATTACAATAATTACTTTCTGAATAAGTGAAATTATTAATGCTCCTTATGTTGTGTCATCTTTTTATAATATGTCTGACGTTTTGAGTCATAACTTTTGAGTAAAGTTTCTTGTTTCGCAACATGATGGAACCTTATATTTATGTACGAGTTGCGAGTAGCATAGACATAATTTGTAGATTATCTCCATATTTGTTTGCTTTAAAACTCGGGTATTTATGTTAAAATGAATACTTTTATATAATAGTATATAGGTAAAGCGTAGTCTATAATAAAAAAAAGACTTATTTTGTTTCAACTTGAGACGGATTTCCATACTTCGTTGGTCATGATCCTACTAAATTTTGAAGGGAGCCACTCGTTATTATTTCTGTTGTCCCGTATAGTTTTAATTCATTTTTCTTTCCACGTTTTATGAGCTGGGAACCTAAAAATATCGTATCAAACATACTATTGTTTGATTATACGAGTATTTGACTGTGTCCAATAGTAAAATTATAAAAAAAAATGCTGTGAAGTGTCCGTAAAACATTACGATTTTCCTTATTTTTTGGGAAAAAATAATGTTCTTAACTTGCAACACCGACACAATGGCGTGTTCCGAGAAATTATTTCTGATATTTTTACGATTTTATTTAAACAAACGTTACTTTCTTGTAAAAAATAATTCCAGAAGCTTTATTTTGGAAACAGGAATTGTTCTTGCAGCAGTTTATGATGCGGGGCGGCATAATTTCGTAGTTATGATTAAAGCAAAACAACGTCACGCGCTCTCGCTTGCTAGCGGCAGACTACCGAGCGGCCGTCTTCATATTGCGAATCGTCTTCATATTACGTGCCACACTTTTAGGAGCGCAATGCTCTGTCTATACTTTTTTATTGGTCTGAGACTTGAAAGTTTAAAAATATGAAGAAAAAAAAAACTAGTTCCAAATGGTAGTTTTGTATGGAGAAGAATGAGCAAGAAACTCCATATTACAAAGTATTATTATTATTATGCACGGATCATTTGTTCTATGTCTGGGTGTAATTTATCTATAGCATGTATTTAGAAATATATGAGTAGTATCAGTTGTTTAGTACCCATAACACAAGCTCTCAAGCTTAACTTGGGGCTAAATGGCGTTGTGTGAAAAGTTGTGGAACGTTTATTATTATTATTTTTATTTACAGGAGATCAAGTCAGAAAGCTTAGCTTCAAATAGAAAAAAAATGGGTATAAAATAATAGAAAGCTATTTAAGATTGACATCAAATGAAAAAGAAATGGGTTTATAATAATAGAAATCTATTTATGACTTACTTCAAAAAGAAAAGAAAAGGGTATAAAATAATAGAAAGCTATTTAAGATTGACTTCAAATAAAAAAGAAATGGGTATAAAATAATAGAAAGCTATTTAAGACTTACTTCAAATAGAAAAGAAAAGGGTATAAAATAATAGAAAGCTATTTAAGATTGACTTCAAATAAAAAAGAAATGGGTATAAAATAATAGAAAGCTATCTAAGACTTACTTCAAATAGAAAAAAAATGGGTATAAAATAATAGAAAGCTATTTAAAATTGACTAACAAAGTTTTCGAAATAAGTTCTCTATACAGGCTGGAAAAGACATCGAACCACATCTAAGCATTATGAGTTCTCGACTTCCTGGATCTCCCAGCGTTTAAATTCGTCGTCTTGTCCTTATTTCTAAGTTTTACTTTATGTTACTTTAAGTAACTGTATAAATTTAGGATTTCTGTCCAAACCAAAGAGACACTTATAAGTTTTAAGGAAAAACAACAACAATAATTATCATAAAAAAACCACGAACAGAATCTTATACAGAGGCCAGCACGTCAAGCTACCTCAATGTCTCAAATTTCTTGAATCGAATAGAATAAGTTTCATGTTTAATATATAGGAAAAAAATTACAGTTTGAGGAAGCTTGACGATGTATCTTCCATCCTGTGCAAATTGAACTGTGCCACAAAATCACACACTTCTATACGCGGAAAAGTCTTTTAAAGGGATCCAAAGTATTCGCTTTATGTATATTAGTAACAATAACACAAGCCTGCTGCTGTCCCACTGCAGGGCAAAAGCCTCTTTTCATACAGAGAAGGCACGAGCACTGATCACCATGTTTGCCATAAGGCAGATTGGCGATTTCAAACGTATGTCACCGACGTCAATGATGTCAGAGATGAACTTAGAAAGTAATAGGAGTGTACTAGTCATTTACAATATGTAATGTAGGTATAGGTACTTGCCTTGATGAAATGAAGGGAAATCAAAATCCTCATAAAGTAGTTGCGCCAGACTTAACCCCACACAACAGATAAACAGCACAAGAAATGACCTCATCATTTCAACGACTCGATGTGTATTGATAGACGGCGGTTATAATCTATTTATTTATATATGTTTTAACTATATTATGTATGTATGTATAAGGCTTCGGTCACGAAGTCAGTGGGAGTGGTACCTACAGATTAATATGGGTGCGCCGCCTACGTCAATATCCTCCTCAGTTTTGTTCCTATTCACCCTTAGGTTTCTATCCGCCCCATTTGTAACCCCCGACGCAAAAAGAGGGATGCTATAAGTTTGACCGCTATGTGGGTGAAGGTATGCCTGGTGTTTGTCAGTGGCACCGTAGCGCTTAAACGCTTGTGATTTATTGAGATGCGGTTTTTTTTATTTGAAAGCAGGGTTTCTTGCAATGGTACTTAGACAAAACAACCGTTGCGATTTTAGACGTCTAAGGTCGCTCCCTACGTCGCCCTCACCACCACCCTGCTTCCGCTCCTGCTGACTTCGTGTCCGTGGCCTTAGGCGTACCGAACCGCCCCATCACATGCCACAGCCCGCCGCGGTTAAGCCCCGGCAGCGTGTTGCTATAAAACCACCTCGTCTCCGCGGTCAAAGTTTTTTTGTACAGACACCAGCACATCAAGTTACCCCAATGTGTCAAATTTCTTTGATCGTTTTAGAACTTTATGTCAAACAGAATAAGGTTCTTATTCAATTGGGAAAATTTGACACATTGGGGTAACTTGATGTGCTGGCGCCTGTACTTTATACTGTTTAAAATATTGTTGTTTTTTGCAATCATCCATACACATGCAACATTCAAACTTACTTCATTTATTATTTATTAGGTAAGTACTTTAATATATATATATATATCTAAAAAAACAAAAAAAATAAAAGTCTAGATAATTATAATACTGTGTATTTGCCAAAAATGTTAAGAAGCTGTTGGAAACAATTACAAATCGATATTACTGTAAAAATTGCAACAAAACATGTTGTGCAACTTTGTTTTTCTTTGAATGCAGGGCTTATGACTTTAATTGCTTAAATATATAAATTTTGAATGAATCTCTGTAGCTTTAAAACTTTCGAATAGATAATCAAATTAGTCAATCAATCATATGATAGGACACGTTTGTATGTATCTTTCCGATATTAACAATCTTTCGCATTACGCATCTCAGGGCAATAGCATCGCGGTATGCACGACGTAATATCATCTTCATATCTATAATAAAACCCTTCCTTGCAAATGCATCCAGGTTCGCAAGGCTCAGTCTTTTCGCTGACGCAGTTAGACGGTTCATTGACCGCGGCACAGGTTTGATTTATACAAGATTTTTTGCAATCAGTGTACACTCCATAGTTGCCACAGAAAGGTCCTGAAAAGTTTTAATTGTCACATGAGGGCCGGTTGCATCAAGGTACAGATTATTTTGTGTGTGTTATTTTATCATAGAGAATAACATCCCTCTTTTTGCGCCGGGGGTTAAAAACTAAGGACAAAATTACAAAATATGTTTTAACCAGATCTGCGAGCTTTTTTTTATTTTTCATGGCAGTATCCAGTGATTAGTTTAACAGTTTAACACGTTTCAATTTCATTATTCAAATGGGTTACTTCACAAATTAATCTCTATTATTTACTTTCAAAGTTGACTAAAAAAAAGTAGGTTCACTTACATCACGCCTACAAAAGAAAAATTCGTCTTCGTGGCTCATCGTGGCATTTTTGACTGTCTGGGATTGTACTAAGAGTTATCAGGTTTTTACTTACCACAATCTTCTATTGGTATACATTCTCCGCCCTCAGTCTTTCTGATGAAACCTTCTTTACAGTGGCATTTGAATTCACAAGGTACTAGTACGGCTAAGCAGTAAACATTATCACGAGTCGTGCAGGTGTTTTCAGGAGGACAAGGGTTTATGCACCCCATGGCTACTTCGTTAGGACCACATTCTGGAAGAAAAAAGGTTAATCTTAACTTTAATATTGTGAATGCGACAGTGAGTTTGTTTGTTACGCTTTTACGCCTAAACCAGTAAACCGAATTTGTAAAATCTTTCACCAATAAAAAGCTACATTATCATCGAGTAACATAAACAGTACTTCTTTAGTTAGAGCTCCCTACAAAAATTACAAAATGTACCCAGCAAAGTATACCCATAGTACACGTAGTACCCAAAAATGTTTCTATAATTTATAGGTACTTGCCTTGATGAAATGAAGGAAAGCCAAATTCCTCAGAAAGTAATTGAGCCGCACTTAATCCCACATAACAGATATAAAACACAAGAAAAGACCTCATCATTTCGACGACTCAATGTGTATTGATAGACGGCGGCTTGACTCTATTTATTTATCTATGTTTTAACTACGTATAACATGTTTGTGTGCATAAGGCCTTGGTCAGGAACGCAGCGGGAGTGGTGCGGCGGCGGGCGGTGCGTTTCATTCACAGATTTATATATCGACCGCACCAGTCGGATCCCCATGCTTAACCCTTGCTTATCCCCATGCTGCATGTCTTAGAGGCTAGAAAATGTACCTAGGTGAAGTAAAGACAATTTAAAGAGTCATTCTATACTAATGCTAGGCAGTGTCAATTTTGTACACTCAAATTTTTACAAGTCAAGTTTTTGTTTTTGATTAAGATTATGTTAGTCCTTAAATTACCTTTGCATATCGTTTCAATGGTTAGACATGTCTGTAGCACTATTTAACATTGCGATCACCTATGCATTTATACCATGTTTCTGGCAAATAAATTAATATTCTCTTCTATTCTGGGTGATTTTTGCAGAATCAACCACACTTCCACATAACATATGCATTGAAGGTCGCCGCCCGCTCCCGCTCCTGCTGACTTCGTGTCCGTGGCCTTAGGCGTACCGCATCGCCCCACCGCATGCCACAGCCCGCCGCGGTTAAACCCCGGCGCGGGCGGCGTGATGCTACAAAACCACCTCGTGTCCGCGGTCAAAGTTTTTTTGTTCTTTACTGTTTATAAGATTAGCTTTGTTTTTGTAGTCATCATGAGCATAACACTTATGCAAAATTCGAAAGAATTCCCCCCACTAATCTTAATAGTATTTTTGAGAAAATACTAAGATTTATTACAAAGCGTTTTATAAAGATAACTTTTTCGGTACATTGGTATAAAAAAGTTGTCTTTTTATATTTTTTACAGACGCCAGCACGTCAACTTACCCCAATATGTCAAATTTTCACAATTGAACATGAACCATATTCCGTTTGCCATAAAGTTGAAAAACTATCAAAGACATTTGACACATTGGGGTAACTTGATGTGCTGGCGTCTGTACGTACAGTGTATCTACATTGTAAATATGGCAAGCACTAGGCTAAGTATGTAAGTGTATTTGTGCTCGCGATTGTACCTAAATTATTATAATTACGTCCAAGTACATTAACAAACTGACTTAGGTGCAGTAAGTGACAGTAATACACACACCGGCAAAATTAGAGGAACACAAAAAAAAGGTGCCTTTTTTTTAAAAACATGTGGGTATTTCGACAAGTGGTTCTGTTATTTGAATGATTACCCTTTTTTCATAAAAAATTAAGCGGATTTTTGACAGTTTTCAGCCTTCTAACATAAATTATACCCTCATAAGCGTTTATTTACAATTTACGCTTCTGAGTGTTTTTGATAAGAAATTTGGTTTAAGCAGTCAATGGTGGCCCTAGCTCATTTTGTTTGTTTTGTTTGGTGAGTTAACATTGTATTGCATACAGAATGAGTGATTTGCCAGCAACTGAAGTCGCCAGGGCTGTAACAATGATTGAAGAAGGTCACACCTACCGTTCAGTCAGTCGAACGTTGGATGTATCAGTATCCGTGATCCACCGTAATGTGCAACGAAACAGACAGACAGGATCTTACGTGCGCAGGCGAGGCCAAGGCAGAAATCGTGCAACCAGTGCCATAGACGACCGCTTTATAAGGGTGCAAACTTTGAGAAATCGTCGTCAAACGGCTGTTCAGACCCGAAATCTTTTGGAAGAAGTGCGTAACGTACGTGTTAGTGAACGAACAGTGAGGAGAAGGTTACATGAAGTTGGTTTGAAGTCATACGTGCCAGCAAAAGCGCCTAAACTTGAGGTGAGCCATAGAGTAGCAAGATTAGCGTTCGCTCGTCAGCATCAAAATTGGTCTAATGAGTGGAGTCGAGTTTTATTCTCTGACGAAAGCCGCTTTTGTGTAAATTTCATCGACGGAAGGGAGAAGATGTGGGGAGGACGGAAGGGAGAAGATGTGGGGAGGAAGATGTGGGGAGGAAGACGTGAGGGAGAATTTTGATGCTGACGAGCGAACGCTAATCTTGCTACTCTATGGCTCACCTCAAGTTTAGGCGCTTTTGCTGGCACGTATGACTTCAAACCAACTTCATGTAACCTTCTCCTCACTGTTCGTTCACTAACACGTACGTTACGCACTTCTTCCAAAAGATTTCGGGTCTGAACAGCCGTTTGACGACGATTTCTCAAAGTTTGCACCCTTATAAAGCGGTCGTCTATGGCACTGGTTGCACGATTTCTGCCTTGGCCTCGCCTGCGCACGTAAGATCCTGTCTGTCTGTATCGTTGCACATTACGGTGGATCACGGATACTGATACACCCAACGTTCGACTGACTGAACGATAGGTGTGACCTTCTTCAATCATTGTTACAGCCCTGGCGACTTCAGTTGCTGGCAAATCACTCATTCTGTATGCAATACAATGTTAACTCACCAAACAAAACAAACAAAATGAGCTAGGGCCACCATTGACTGCTTAAACCAAATTTCTTATCAAAAACACTCAGAAGCGTAAATTGTAAATAAACGCTTATGAGGGTATAATTTATGTTAGAAGGCTGAAAACTGTCAAAAATCCGCTTAATTTTGTATGAAAAAAGGGTAATCATTCAAATAACAGAACCACTTGTCGAAATACCCACATGTTTTAAAAAAAAAGGCACCTTTTTTTTGTGTTCCTCTAATTTTGCCGGTGTGTGTAGTTAAAAGTTAATAGTCTGAGTTTATTTCAAAGTTTCTTCTCAGAATAGTCAGGTAGTGAAACAAAAACCTAGCCAGCAGGCCTAGCCATATTACAAATTCTATTTCGATTCTAGAAAGAAAATGGCGAAATCGGCTGTTTGTCAACTGTCAAGTGAAGGTATTTCATTTTCAGCCATATTACAAATTCTACTCGTTAACACTTGATAGTTGACCAACAGCTGACATTATACGCCATTTTCTTTCTATTGTTGCCTTATCGATTACGATAATAGAAATAGAATTTGTAATATGGCTAGGCTGATTAGAAAATATTTTACATTGACGTAGTTTGAGGCGTGTTTGTAAAAACCAAATTTAAAGACTCATATTTTCATTACCATCATTTATTAAATGTTAACATGCTTTTTAATGTAATTAAGTACGTTGGTTGGCACTTTTAGTCATCCCTCGAATTATTCTTACCAACTTTATTGATTATTCTTTAAAACAACTAGTGAAAAAACGGCCAATAGAGATTTAATATTTTTTTTCCTCGTTCGCTTTTTCCTTACATTCCGGTGAATTTTCTAGCTCGGGGCACTTGCACGTCGGTACACAGGGTGAATCGTAGTCTTTCCGTAAATACCCAGGCTTGCAAGCACATCCCTTCGTGCAAGGCTCTTCTTTGGAACAGTCAAAAAAGGCGACGATGGAGAAACATACCTCGGGTGGGCATGATTCCTTACAATCTGTGTATATTTCATTCTCGCCCGTGCATCTGGGTTCTGGAAAGAGAATATAGGACTGTTTACTGATTGATAATTTTTTAAGGTCCTATACTTCTTTAATAATGTTTTATAGAAGAAAGATTTGTTTGTTTGTAGGGAATTGAACTCAACTACTAATCCGATTTTAAAATTTCTTCTATCAATAGAAAGCTATATCATAATTGAGTAACATAGTCGATTCCTTTTTTCTTAAACGACGAGGGGGTCGAAGGAATGTCAAAGTTACAAGGGAAAAGAACGCGGACGAAGTCACGAGTGAACTGCTGGTATTGAATGAAAAGATCCTATTCTAAATTTAAAATCAGTGGTGCTTCAGCCTTATTAAAGTTACTTCATAATCGAAGTAACTTTTTATAAGGCTGAAGCACCTCTTACTACACGACATGTATCTATGATTCACACTGAATATGTGACCGCAATTAATTGTATTATCATTATTTAGTTATTTATTATTACTGATTTTATACGTTGAGATTGACCCACGTATTTAATTTAAGGTTATCCGAGCCCTTCTGTTTATTTTATTTAATTCAATTGTTAGATAACTAAATAAATTTTGGACTACAACTAGGTAAATTTGCTAGTTTTGCTGCACACTAAATTGTATGCTATATTAGTTTCAGTGACTGCCTTGTTGGTCCAGAGGTTTAGTGCCACTGCTGAGCATGTATGTATTACATACGTGTTTGGCATGGGTTTGATTTCTAGGTTGGTACAGACGCCAGCACTTCAAGCTTCCCCAAACTATCAAACATTTCCAATTGAACATGAACCAATTCAAATTAAAATAAATAAAAAATCATTTGGGTAGCGAGATGTGCCTGTACATCTGAAATCGCCAAGACGCCTTGAGTAACCCTGGCGTTTAGTGAACGTCTTCTCTGTATCAAACGAGGCCTTTTGCAACGTATTATAGCAATGATAAGCTATTATCATTATTCGACGATTGAGGCGCTTCTGGCAACACTACCCTTGTGCAAATCGACTGAACTATATAGTCTAACCATCTTATCTGTTCAGTTGACAGCGGCGCTGGTGGAGAATTCGGTATTAACCTTTTTAGAATGGACCTGGCTGACGTTGTAATTGTAGTTCTAATTTTGCCCACCTGAACAGCTAAGTATGGTACCATTATAACGACTTAATGGCACTATCAATGTCAAATTGTTTCCATTGATGTGCGGATTGTACGTTTGTGAGCGCTCTATAAAGGTAAACAAAACTACAAGAAATAAATAGTAACATTTATTTACTGTCAATGCGTTATGATTGTTTGTGATTCAGTCCAAAGAAATCCTATATTGTTACGTCTTGCACTCTTTCACATAATCCTTTTCGGGACACTGACATATTGGTATACAGGGAGAGGGAGGGTCTTCCTGTTCCCTCAGGTAGCCAGGCTTGCATATACATCCCTTCTCACAAGGTTGGAAGGCACATCTGAATGCTACCGTAAGCGAGAAGCATATTTCAGGTGGGCATGACCTCTTGCAGTCTGTGTACACTTCATTTTCTTCACAGCGTGGGTCTGAAAAGAATAGAAGAGCTTTTAACTTGTGCAGAAATATAGAAAGACATTAACATCATTTGTCTGTATTACCCGAAAGGTTAGGCAGAAATGTAGTCACCTAATACCTTTACCTTTAATTGACGCTAGCTTCTGCCTACGGCTTCGCCCGCGTAAAATAATCCGGTAACACTAATAAATGAATTTGAATTTGAATTTGAATTTGAATTTGGAGATGACCAAGTTTTATACAACCTGTTTTTTTTATTCCATAACTCTATAGAGAGATCATGAGACCATATCAAAGAATCAACTGGATTTTATTTCTATTAAATTTATTGTTTTTTTTTTCATTTTTCATACAAAATATTTCGATTAAGTCACGATTTATAAATGTAAAAAAACACCCTTACGTAAAATATGACAACGTCATTCTTTTTGACTATAGATAGTTTACCATATTTTACTATCTTCACAGTAAACTGCGGGCTTTAGAACAAATCCTAGGTCGGGTAGTGTTACTGGGTTTGTTAACTATGGAATTTTCAGTAACAGTGTGTCAATAAATAAAAAAATAGACGTGCAGCATGTTACATGTGCCCAATTAATAGGAATAAACTACTGGTCCCCTTTTATCAACCTCTTTTAAAACCCTTTTTCAAGACCTCCTCCTTTTGATAGTGTGGTAAGTAACCTGGCGTCAGAGTGCCATGGGCATATTAAGTACTTACCGAAAACACCAAAAGTTAAAATATTTATGGACAGATGCCTGTAATCATCAGGATCAGTCATTTTTTCAATAGGTGTTAATGTAGGGGAACCAAAAAAGAATCGCTTGAGTCACAATGAAAAGTCATATCGCACCATTTATCCTCCTTGCAGAATCTTACTGAAATCTATTCTCGCTAGTAGTTAGGAAAACACTTAAGTCTTTTGTTTTTGATTACTTCTTGTAACAAAAAGACAGAAGTTCATTTGGAACAAAAGCTATTCGTCGGATACGTGGTACCCTTGACGTTGACGTTCAAACCTCAATGAGGACGTTCAAAACGGCCGCGCTGATTGCCTCGACGCTCCTCTAGACTGACAGTGTCAAATCTCGTTTCTCTTTACTCGACATTTATTTCCTTATAACATTCTAAAATTAGCCGACATATAAATAACGGCCGGACAAAACAACAATCTTTGCCAAAACCTGTTGGAAATAATTACAGATACTGTAGGTATTCATGCAAGGTGCACTCACATAGCGCTGCAGGCTAACGAGCGTGACGGCCAAACACGTACAGTTGAACAAAGATACCATGATAATTGTGATATGGGTTATTAAGACACAAATTAAATATAACTAAGATAAAAAATTAACACATTAGAGCTATAGGCTCATGCCTTATTATATGGGATTTAAATATTATTATTAATAAAAAACATGAAAAGTCCTCGAAAAAATAAATATCAAGAATATTCGTTGTCTCAAACATTTTTCAAACGCAGCGCCATCTTGAATGACATGACAGGAGTCAAACTTCCCAGTTCATTAACAGGTGACAATTTGACATTGACAAGTCTTAAGCTAAACATAAGAAGGTAAGGTTGTCAATTTATACGTACCTACGTTCTGAAATTTATTTTGTTACTAAACTTAGAGGTTTTATTTAGCATAAAAAAGTCTTATATTTCAGAAATCAATTTACGTAATTAACAATGACGACAGAGACATCTTTAATAATTCTTTGCAAATAGAATTTATTCTACTGTTAAGACTTTAATTAAAGTAGACCGGGAAAACTATAAGTATAAATTGTATGTAATAACATAGAGGCAGATTAAAATCATGAATTTAGTATTTTTTAAATCAATGCATTTTAGTAAGGTAGTTAGGTTTGGTAGTTAGGTTAGCTATAGGATAGGTATGGTCAGTTAGGTTAGGTTATATATACATGTTGTAATTTTAATTCTATCGAACACAAAATGTTTAAATAAGATCACAGTAGAGACTCGCTACATAAAAAGTAGTAGTAGTTATTATTGGTTTAGATTTATTTTTTGTCGTCTTATTAAACGTATGTATTAGATATATATACGTTTAATAAGACGACATGTAAAAAAAATGATAAGAGCAATAAATTGACTTTAAGGCACAACGAAGTTTGCCGGGGCAGCTAGTACTAGTATAAATATGATAAATTTCAACTCACAGATGGCGGAAAACTGAAAATGTCGAATTACCTACATATTTTTATTTAAAATCTCAATGCATTAGGGGGTTTTCATTTTTAAATTTAAGTTTTTGCTTATTTTATTTATACTACATGTACACCTCTACTAACAATCGTGAGTTATTTAAACAATAATAATAATAATTA
Organism: Euplexia lucipara; assembly: GCA_921972225.1. Classification (NCBI taxonomy): domain Eukaryota; kingdom Metazoa; phylum Arthropoda; class Insecta; order Lepidoptera; family Noctuidae; genus Euplexia; species Euplexia lucipara. The sequence continues at coordinate 6,890,404 of OV179144.1, read as the reverse complement.
TTATTATTATTATTAATCAGACAGATGTGTTGCTGGGGAGTTTGTTCCGCCACTTCTTCTTCCCAGCAAAAACACTAGGAAGTGGCGAAGGGTGGGCCGTTTTTGGGGGACTATCTTTATGTATTTTTTTTTGACGTTCAAAAAGTGCTGATTCTCAGCCTAGTTTGAATAAAGACTTTTGATTTTGATTGATTTTGATTTATTACACTTGTTTATTTCTTTTACTTAAGTATATTTAGATTTTTTGGATTACTTATTCAACTCTGACAAAAAAAAAATGCTTTGTTTGAATGCGTTACTCGGAATATTTATTTAACCTTAATTATTTTTTCACATAGTACCACTTAAGAAAAAAATATTGAAAGCAATAAAGATATTGAGTATTGTTTTTTATGAATGTACTTATTTCTAAGTATTCCTTCTTGCGCGTCTTGAATCCTAACTTGCATCTTGAGTGGGAACATTTTTTTAAAGCGTTCAAAATCATATGAATAGGATGTGACTTTAGTTTAGGAGATAGAGGTAGCTTAGAGCTTAAAGCTACTTATCGAAGTTCATCCATTACGCAATCACTAATAATTCCCATACAGGGTGAAAAGACATCGTCGCATAGACTAATTCTGGACCCCTAGCATTTAATTTTACTATCCGATTTTTCCTAATTTCTAAATTTTATTAAATTTCATGAAAATAAAACTACTATACAACTAATTAAAATAACTTAAATATGTACAAACGCCAGCACATCAAGTTACCCCAATGTGTCAAACTTCTTTGATCGTTTTTCAACTTTATGACAGACAGAATAAGGTTCATATTCAATAGGGAAAATTTGACACATCAAGTTATAAAGCTAGGTATTAAAACTAACTACAAAAAAAATAATAACCTTTATTGATTGGAGGTATTCTCCGAAGCGCTACTATTTTGAGGCGCTCCTAATGAGGCGCTCCTATTTTATTCCTCGGAGCGCTCCTAATAAAAATATTTGTTTTTTTTTCTAGAAAAAAAAATATTTTTTTTTAATTTCTAACGGGAACGCTCCTAAAAGGTGCGCTCCGAGGAATAAAATAGGAGCGCCTCATTAGGAGCGCCTCAAAATAGTAGCGCTTCGAGGAATACCTCATTGATTGTGATATTTTTTCACTCACGTACATACACTCTTTTTCTTTCTTGGTTCCATATGCTGAAAATTATAATACTTAAGTAATTGATGTAATTTTTTTTAGCTTTCTGCACTCCTTCTCTGTGCCAAATCTCGTATTCTGTGCGCGCAATACTTACTTACACGACACAAGAGTAATTCCTATTGTGGAGCACATTTATTTATTTAGTAACTATGGATGACTTTCAGCTAAGATTAACTATATCTAAGATACTTAATTGATTTATTTGGTACTTACCTACTTGTTAACTTTAGTGAACACCGTAATCACCTTTAAGTAAAGCAATAAGATCTACCTATGTCGATTTGTTTATACGTAAGAGTCTAATATACAATGAAACACGTGGGGTACTGTGGAACTTTACCTATTTTATTACCTATCACATTGGATGTTAGGCACAAAAATCTCTTTTACAAAAAAATACAACCGACTTCATAAAAAAAAACAACCGTTGTAAAATAATCCTAGTTTCGGAAGTCTGTGGCTTTAGTGGTTTTGCTGTATTTATTGTTGGCCACCGACTGCAGTAACGAGAATTACTTAACACCGATTTTAGAACAATCTAATAAAATCCTAACTATAACTGAGTACTTGCCTTCTTCATAACCCACACAGATCACGACACAACAGGTGAATAACGCAAGGAATCTGAACATCTTGACGTCCCAACAAGTTCTGAGCTCGGGTACCTATGCAAGGAGGTTCAAGCGTTCACTTACATTGCTTTTGGGGTTCCCTAACAAACCAATTGTTTACCTTTATTGCTACTTTTGTACAATATTATTCTTTACGGATACGAACAAATAATTGATATTATTATGTTGTTTTAAAAATAAGGTAGGTATCTACTGCATTTCGTGATGAAACGTCGTGGTGGCCCAGAGCCTAAGGCGCCTACCACATATAATAACGACAAGAAAAGCACAGAAAGTACGTGCACATAAAATTAAAAGTCACATAAGTAGGTACCTACTTGCCCGGCTTTGTACCATAACCTCGTGAAAGAAATAAATATCATTCTATCATTGATATCGCAAGCCTGGTGATCAATGCTCGTGCCTTCTCTGTATGAAGAGAGGCCTTTGCCCTTTAGTGGAATAACAACAGGTTGGTAATAATATAATATGTTTTAAAATTAGGTAGGTTCTCTTAAGTACTTCATTTTGCGTTGCCATTTGTGCACTCTTGATCACTTATAAGATAAGGTCTTATTCTTATTGTACATCCTTCTTGGTTTTATTTTATAATTGTATTACTTCCTACTAAATTATTATAAACTAGTGACCTGCTCCGACATCAGGCGGGTCTAAACATTTTTTTATTAAGATTTTCGTACAAAAATATTATCTAAAATATTTGACTTGTAAAAAAATGTATGTTGCTAACAGCATGTTTACAGGGTGTACCTACCTATGAACTGCAACAACTTTTACTATAGGAGCATCTCGCATATCACAAAAAAAAAGAAATCAGCTGTTTCAATAAAAAATGTGAGTACATTATTAAGAAAATGTACGTTACTAAAATTTGCAGCACCTGCAGTAGCTATACGAATAAGTGAAGATGGCATGTGAAGCCGTGATAGTTGCATGGTTTTCATTAAAGCTCTATAATTATTATTGTATTTAGATTTTAATCTCTCCCATTTCTGGGTTATACTCGTACGTCAAGGTTACAGGCTTCTGAATCATATCTTGCATTATAATCTCCTTGGTGAATGGTAGGTACAAAAACGTAAATGACTAGATATAAAAAAAACTAATTACCACATCATGTGCATGGTAGGTAGGTACTAATATTTTTTTACAAGGAATCTATGCAGCAAGTTTTAGTTATCATCATCATCAGCATTTCAGCCAAAAGACGTCGTCTTCTAGACATAGGTCACTACAAAGATTTTCACAGCGAAGTTCAAGTTATGTAAGTATAAAAAGTATAGCATGGCGAGTCTTTAAAATTACGTACGGAACTCAGTTCATTACTACAATATTGACGTTGCAGTTTATTTTCATTGCGAGATTATCCTGTTAGGCTTGTTCCAAGCTGGTTAAGATAGTATTTTGTAAACAAAGTTTCAAGGTAGCTACTCTCGCTGTATCGCGTTCAAATCAGATGATTTAATTGAAATTAGGTTGTTATTTAAATAACATAACAAATATCAGCGTTTGTTATATTATTGTACAAAACGCCAGCACGTCAAGCTACCCAAAACGGTCTAATTCTCCAAATTGAACGTGAGCCCGTTTGCAATAAAATTGAAAAACCATCAAAAAAGTTTGATACATTGAGATAGAGAGATTAGAGTATTTAAGTCTCTAATTGACATAAAGGCAATTTAATCAATAAATAAATCTCCTAGAAAAAATACAGGTGAAGTGAGAGTGAAGTGTCAATTCAAAACTTTTTCTCATGTTTAAGTTGCCCGTACCAACACTTTAGTAAAAAAAAAATCCTATTTAAGATAGGCATAGGCAAGCATGTAAATAAAGCTATTTTTACTATAAAATAAAACAAAAACCTTCACAAAAAAAGAACTCGCTTAATGTTTTGTATATCTCGAGTTCATGTCAAAAGTTCAACCTCATTATAGTGGTTATCAAAATCTTTGTCACCGACGTATGCATCGTGGTGATTCAGTATATCAAAATGCTAAAGAAACAATTTATATTTAAATAAAACTAGTATAAATGACCGGTCGAGCCTCTATTTGTGTCATAACGAGTCGAGTCGTCAAGATGTTGAGGTTAATCACATTTTCCTGTTGTTTTTTGTTCTGTGTTGGATATGAAGGTATGTGAATCAACTAAAGCCTTTTTTACTCGCAAAATCCGTCTTAATGTCGTGAGTTTAACATGTGTGTGTAGCTTCGTAACTACAAAACAAATATACCAATTTTGTGTTATGGTTTTATTTTTTTTTATTTAGACCAATTGCCATGCCAATCAGTGTGTTTAGAGTATTTTTAAGGATTTTACTGTATTATACAGTACGCACCTCTATCTAAGGCTCATACGAATGTGTTTTGTATAATACGAAATTGTCCAAACACTAAAATGAGTTCAGGGTAGTATTTGTGGAATAAATGCACAAAATATGCAATTCAAGCGCTTGCACCAGCCATAGATTTTTGGGTTTGTCAGCTGACTAAAACCACCCGGTGTTCCGTCTCATACCTCTCTCGGGGATCAAGGGAACGGGTGATTCTTCCGCAACCCCCTACTGACATTTCCCGTACCTTTGTGCAACCTGCTTCTTCTTCTTCTCGGGTCGATGTTTGGGATGGGACTGTTGTTTTGATTGCAACGTCAATGGCAGCATTAGTGGCATTGTTTGGGTTATCCAGGAGGCAGGTGGAATAGCACCTTAGCTTAAAACCATCCTTAAGGCAATGCCTTAATATTGTTGGCATTATTGTTGTTTCGATTGATTTATACTAATAACTTATTGTACTGTATAAATTCAAGTTTTCTTAACTTATCAGACAGAGGCGTTGCTGGGGAGTTTTATCCGCCACTTCTTCTCAGCAAAAACACCAGGAAGTGGCGAAGGGCAGGCTTTTTGAGGGACTGTCTTATATAATTATGACGTTCAAAAAGTACTGAGCCTCAGCCTAATTGGAATAAATGACTTAAGCTTTTTTTTAATATAAAGATCTGTTTATAATTCTCGTATTCTATTAATACTACGTTACCAGGCCATTCCAAGGTCAAAGTGTTGCTAACAACTGCCTAGTTTAAATACTTTTAGTTTATATTAGCATTTTACCGCCAAATATACAGTTTTGAAATGTTTATAACCTTGTACGTGTCCTTTTGAGAGATGATTTTTGTTTGATTATAAACATTACAATAGCTGAAATTTAACATCACGTCTCGTCTGTATTTCCGAAACGGTTTGGCAGAGTGTGTCTTTTGTACACTCACATTTCGTCAGTTATATTTAAGTTACATGTGAAAAAGGGCTACCTTATTGCTATTAATCGAGCACAATTCCGCCGTGGAGCTGTTATTGATAAATTCCAGATGGGTGATCCCAAAACCATTTGCCCGACCCGGGCCGTTAGTCTAACCCAGGATCTCATGGTAAACAAAGGCTACCCGATGTGTCAATGTGTATTTTTTTATAGATTTTCAACTTTATGACAAGTGGAATAAGGTACCCACAGAGATAATTTTACAATTTGAGATAGCTTGATGTGCTGCTTTCTGTACGTGGCCAATGTGAACCCACTCAGTGTACAGGTGAATAGGTTGGTATACAAAGACTTAAGACCTACTTACTAATAGACGGGGCATCATGAACAAAATTTTATCCGATACTTATGTCCAAGAGGACACAAGTCGATTTTGCTATATTATGCTAAATGGCGTTAGTAAAACATGGGATCACAGTTTTTTTATTATATTTCTTTGCATGCCCTGTCTATTGTTTCTTAACTCGTTGTTGTGACGTTTGCGTTCCATATTATGAGATAGTACAAACGATTGGACGAGGGGAAATACCTCAATCTACCTTAATGACTGGAGGCAATATTGTATGACGTCATGTAGTTACCAACAATGTTAATGTTTATTTCCTTAGGTATAGCTTAATTATAACAGCCGCACGGTTCGTTTGAAGGTTAAGTCACCTTGCTTGACTAAGATAGTTCGTAGATGGGTGACTACTCATCATATTCCAATACTCCTCCGTGCCACGGAAAGCACGTTGCCGTTGGTCCCGTAGCTGTTATTTGACAGTCGTTATGGGTAGACAGAAGGCCGAAAGCCTGCCAACCAGTTATACGAAGGGGTACTCAGTAACTGGGTAAAACCCAGTAACTGAGCTGCATTCGGCTTAACTGGAAACTGACCTCAACGTAGTTGGGAAAAGGGCTGGGCAGATAATTTATTTATTTATTTTTTATGGCACGTCAACGAGTTACTCCCTAAAATAAATTGTACGTCAACACACATCGCAACAGTTATAAGTATAGCTATAACGCTATATAAAGTTAGTGTAGCTATAATGTTTATTTATTTTACGTACTTAGGTATGGCGTGATGGTATTGTTGGGCCAGTAGTCTCAAAGAGTAGATGTGGAAGAAAAAACAGTAGAAGGTTCAATTTCCAGGTCTTGGTAAAAATTAGTTGAATTTTGAAGTAATAAGCCTTGACCCTTTTTTGTTTGATCGTGAGAAAATTCTCGTTATCATTCTCCAGGGCATCACTTGCGTGTTCATTGCGCCCCTACCAGATTATAAATATAAAATAAATATTCCACAACTTTTTCACACAACGCCATCTAGTCCTAACCTACGCTAAGAGCTTGTGTTATGGGTACTAAACAGCTGATAAACATACTTATATATTTCTAAATACAGAAAGATATTATAGATAAATTACACCCAGAAACAGAACAAGTAATCGTGATCATCACACAAACATTTGTCCTGGGTGGGAATAGAACCCACGACCTCCGGAATAGCAGTCAGGGTCGCTAACTACTAGACTAACAGGCCAGTCAAGTTAAGGGTAGACAAAAGGCCGAAAGCCTGCCAACCAGTTATACGAAGGGGTATTGTGTTACCCAGTTACTGAGTTTTGGAGGTCAGACAGATAGTAGCTCCTTGTAAAACACTGGTACAAAGCTGCATTCGACATAACGGGAAACTGACCTCAATATAGTTGGGAAAAGGGCTGGGCAGATAATGTTTATTTATCCAAATTTACGTACTTAGGTATGACGTGATGGTATTGTTGGGCCAGTGGTCTTAAAGAGTAGAAGTAGAAGAAGAAACAGTAGAAGGTTTAATTTCCAGGTCTTGGTAAAAATTAGTTGAATTTTGAAGTACCTATTAGGCTTGACCCTTTTTTGTTTGATCGTGGGAAAAATCTCATTATCATTCTCCAGGGCATCACTTGCGTGTTCATTGCGCCCCTACCAGATTATGTTTATGAATCACTTATGATAAAGGCTGGTCCCATCAACCTGAGAAAAACAGGAAAACGCGCGGAACACGGCGCGGGCGCCACCACTAAACCAATAGAATTTCGTTATTTACTCATCTCATCAATTCAACAAAATTCTATTGGTTGTTTTAAAAACATCTCCTCTCCTCTCGTCTCGTCTCCGCTTTGGTGGAAACTAAGAGTTTCGTAGTAGGAATTAATATTTACGTATGCAACATATTGATTTCATTTTCGTATTCCATAGTGTATTTTCAATATAAGTACAACGAAAACATCTAATTTGAGACGTTCTTTGCGACTTGTCACGTCAGAAAAAAAAATAAGAACACGCGTTTCAGTTCCTTAAAGGGGTATATAGAGTGTGCGTTAAGAGTAAAGTAAATTTGAAATATATATTGAAATCTGGGCAGGTTTCACAGTAAGAATGAAGTTAACCTGATAATTAGGGTGACATAGAGTTGATAGCAATCTACGAGTATGTTCATACATCCATGTATGCAGATACCTACTATACGCCTTTGTTTTAGTATCTTACCAGATGCATTACAGTTTTTACCCGCTGGGTTTTTATCTTAATCATTATTGTGAGTAAGACTGCAATAAGTATATATTTTTTATTAATAAGTATATTTTCCTACTGCACATTTGTTGTTAGTGCTTGTACTTGTAAGTAATATGAGTAACTTTGTAAGGACACATTCATGATGTGTTTAAGTTAATGATTGAAGGCCAAGTCTGCGCTGTGGTTAATCAATAGGCTGCAGCTCTGTGTGTTACGGGTTCAATTCCCACACGGAACAAATAGGTATTTCTATAGTCTACAGGTCGTTGTTGTGTGTGTGGAAGAACATTTACGCAGGAGGGTCAAAAGTGGCATCGCGCGACAGAACAGATGAATTTACTCTCTCTATTTGCGACCACTAATAACTATTATAAAAGCTTACATAGATTTTAATTATTTTTTTTTAGTTTGGGGAGGACATGAAGAAATCAAATGCGTGCAGCCTTGTCCCCCTCAGAAAACATGCAGAGATCGTTCCCTAGTCGTCCCATGTGTGCTGTTTACCACACCATGTAAAAAGGTTTCTGTGTGCAAGCCAGGATACTTTAGGAATGTCGTGAAAGAATGTATAACTAGTGAAGAGTGTGGTAAGTTCCTGGATTATTAAAATCTAAATTCGGTAATTCAAACTAATTCTAATATTAATTCATTAAACCCCTAGAGGATACCGGTGTCTGCGCTGTCATTGTCTTTCTATTGTGTCTCTAATTGTCACGATTGTAAGGTTTAAAAGGGGCTAGTAAATTGTTACTATCTATACACTATGTCTATAATAGATTAAAATAAAGTGTAAGAAAACAATACAATATGGTGAAACGTACAACTGACAGCGGTGAACAATACAGGGTGGATAGTAGAAAGATAGTCTGCGTAAAATTGACGCATGCCTGTTCGTAGTATTGCTCTATCTCTCTAAATAGTGCGAATCTGTTACTATGCGTATAGGACATCTCACTAGTCGCTTGGACCTTCCATGAGGCGCAGGCGTCACTGAGGTTAGTGTTACCGATTTTGAGATAATATGAAGACCCCATGAGTCAAAATTTACGCATGATTATCTTTAACGTACATCACAATATGATTATCTTTCTAGGGTTAAAGTGCAATACCAAATTTTTGTGACATCTCAGTTGTAATCAAAGTTCGGTGTGGATATGGATGCCAGTTAGTTACACTGCCAAAGATAAAAAAAAAAAAAAAAAGTTAGTCACCGAAATTAAAAGATCGCCAATAGCCCTGCTGGCCCACTACAACATGGGGCTAAAACATAAATGACATAACGCGTTTGTACTATAGGTTTTTTCTCTTGTACAGTGTACACAACCTTTTGGAAAATACAGGCATGATCAAATATGATACCACTCCCTCTTGAAAGAAAGAAAGAAAGAAATCATTTATTTGCTGATAATGCAGGTATACATATCGGTTGGAATACTTGGTTCTTGTCCCGATGCATATTACCTTACGGTATGCAAAATATTAAATTTGAATTTATTAAAATTGATTAAAATACATTATTATAATTAACTGTTTTACTTAGTATCTAATAGTGCAGATATATCCAATGACGCGTAAGTCCTTCGCCTAAACGTTATATGTCAATCTTATTCTAGAACACATGGAATATTACAGTAAAGAATATAAAAAAATAATTGAAAAAAAAAATGTCAAAATGAGAATGTCAAAAGTAGTGCATTAAATAGTTATCACGTACAATGCAGCATAAGGTTAATGTCAAGCTTTGTAATTTCAATAATTTTGTCCAATGTTAATAGTAATGTCATACAAACATAAGCATTTACTAATGTATTAATGTCTTGACAGAGCTTCATTTTTATTCCACCATTTTCAGATATGTGTCAAGGCGAGAATGAATATTTTTCCTGCGGCAGTGCCTGCGACAACGATTGCGACAAGCTAGATATACAGAACCAGACGAATTGCCCTATTGTGAACATCGTCTGCAATCGCCAATGCTACTGTGAAGATGGGTTCGCAAGAGACGATAAAGGGAACTGCATACCTATTGAGAAATGTCGTAAGTATTAACTACATTTTTATTTATTAAAACTTTATGCACTAGTAAAAAAAACTGTACAAAGGCGGACTTAATGCCTTAGGCATTTGGACATACAAAGAAAATATGAAAACCACAATTGCAGCGCCATACCGGTATGACGGCCGAGGCTCACGGGTATGACGGCAGAAGCTCACCGGTATGACAGCCGAGGCTCACCGGTATGACGGCCGAGGCTCACCGGTATTACGGCCGAGGCTCACCGGTATTACGGCCGAGGCTCACCGGTATAACGGCCGAGACTCACCGGTATGACAGTGTTCGTAAAACATGGGTGCTACTGCGACCGCATCATCTATTTTTCTAATATTATAAAGAGGTAAACTTTGTGAGTTTGTGAGGTTGTAGAGGTTAACCTCTGGATCTACTATCTCGATTTTGAAAATTCTTCTACCAGTGGAAAGCCACCTAATAGTATTGACAACTATAAGGCCTAAAACTATTAGGTTTTGGAGGGGATGTTAAAGTACGAAATGCACGCGGACGAAGTCGCGAGCCAAGTGCTAGTGCTTAGTAAAAGGAATATAAAGTTTTCACTTAAATTCACTCCTGTATTTCCATCGGTTTTCATTTATCCCCTTTGACGGTTCACCTCAAGTAGTGCTGATAAGGAAGTTCGCAGTGGCAATTCGACAGCATTTGGTTTTTTTTTTCATTTGCTTCTTATAGATTTGCGCGTAACTACTCGTATACAGCAATCGCAACGTTATTGACCTTATCCACGTATAATGGTTAAAATCTTACTCTTGATAATAGGGACGTATCAATACAAAACGTATATCGCCTAAAAGTTTATTAAATAGGTAACCTTTACAATAAGGGTTAAGTTATTGAACTTGATAGAAAATTTTGTACTTAACAATACGTAAATAGGGATCGATTTATTTGCTACCAAGTAAGTTTATTAAAATCTTTACCAGTTATACATTTATAATTTATTATTTTGCAGCCAGTAAACATGTTGGTGGTGGTTTGTCAAAATTATCTGAAGATGGAGCCCGGGTTCGTCGACACACAGAGTTAACTGGTAAGTATAACATGAAGCATGATGTAGAAATGATTTCATATGGCTCAAGTTTTAAAGAGTTGTTCTGTGCGAGGAAGATGTTTTTTTTACCGTGAGGAAATCTACATCGGCTATATTTTGTGTGAGAAAGGCGCGGGTGTGGCTGACTCCCATCAGTCCACTGTGGTGTTCCTCGACCAACCTATGACCTCAAAAGATCATTCCCATGAATGGTCTCCCACGAAGCCCCCTCGGCAATCGTAGCTTAACTTTCGATTGATCTGTACGGCAAACACCTCCCAGCACACAGAGATAGAGTAGATATGAGAATCAAAAATCGTGTCGGTATGTTAAACTAAATTTTACAATAACCAAAGTAACATTTTATTTACCAATTGTTATTAGAACCTGCAGGCCTAGCCATATTACAAATTCTATTTCTATTATCGTTATCGATAAGGCGACAATGAAAAGAAAATGGCGTATATGGAATCAGCTGTCTGTCGTTGACATTTGTAATATGGCCGAAAATGACAGTTGAAATACGGCTGATTCCATATAAGCCATTTTCTTTTTATTGTCACAATAGAATAGACATAGAATTCGTATTAGGGCTAGGCCTGCTGCTTACTATTTTTATGATTGTAACAGAGTTTTTAATCAAATTACATTTTCCAGGTACAACCTGTCCGGGCGAAAACGAAGTTCATACTGACTGCAAGAAATCGTGCCCACCAAACACGTGTCTATCACTCGTGGCTCGGTTCAAATGTGACAGCGATGAACCTTGCAAGAGCGGATGTATTTGTAAGCCAGGATACTTGAGGCAACAGCCAAACTCTCCCTGCATACCGATATGTCAATGTACCCAGATGAAAAGTTCCGCAAGCTGTTCGAATACATTAATTAGTCACCTTTCAGAGAACACGAACGAAAAGAATTAAGAATAATCTCGAACAAAGTAAAGCGATTGCTAAAAACCATCTTTATAGCAATTCAGATTTCAGTATAACGTACGAGAATAGTTGTAGTGTGGGTTCAACTGATAGAAAAGAATGCTCAATCACACCATAAAAACTTATAAATATTAAGTTGTAGTGTATAATTGACGGCCTTATCGCTTAAAGCCAAAGAGATTTAAAATACTATAGAGCGGGCATGCGAGGAAATGTCATTGAAAAATTTTGATCCCATGTCTCAGTAACGTTATCTAGCGAAGCGTACTGTAAAAAAACTCATAGACTTGTGTCTAGCAGGACACAAGTTTCGGATGAAAATTTTGTTCCTGTTGTCCGGTCTATAGGTATTGAATGTCCTTGCATAAAGCGATCTTTTATTGGCCTTTCCTTTTGGCATTCAGTAAGTTCACAAACCTTAGGGCGAGAATCCACCAAAGCGGAGACGATAAGAGATGTGTCTTACAACCAATCAGCTTGCGTCATTTTGACAGCTCAGTGCTTAGCCTCAGCACAATACAATATCCTATTTGTTAAATACGAGACATCTCCTCTCGTCTCCATTTTGGTGGAGTCCCGCCCTTAACCTCTTCTCTGTCCCATGAGTTACATTTAATAAGACTCATGCTGATTGTTTAACTATTATGTCTACTTTATGTACAGTGAAAGTGTTAAGTCTGCTGGCTGAATTTGTATTTGTGTAAATTACTAATTACTAAGAACGAATAAAAATATTATGTTGATGTTGATACAGATTCTTAATTGTCGTTTTATTAATTTATTTTTTATCAAAATTCCTATTTATTTCCTATAATGAAATTTTATATGTTTGAACACGTATGAGAAAAATTTAGAGCTGTTCTTCGGAAAATGCGCCTTTGTATGCAGGTGATAACTGAAATAATTTACCGATTATGCACATCATCTGTGCACTGAGTTTGCTCAGAACGGAAAAGCTAAACAAAATTATTTCCTGGAGTTTATTTTATTGAACTTTTAAAAACATAGCAAAATACCGTTATATCACTCTTGTATTTCTACGTCACAGGTCTTGTATTCCTACAGAAACACTAATATTGAGGTATATTCCATTTACAATAGCGTTAGACAGAAGTTAAAGGTAATTTTTAATGCACAATTTGTAACGAAAGTACAATAACCATGTTACAATTACGATTGACCGCGAATTTATTGTAATCTATTTTCACTGCTGCGGTCCCACTTAGTTGTAACCATTTCAACAATTTATTTTAAAAAATGATGTGGATATTATTACATTTTCGTTGAAAATGGCAGTGTCAATGATAAAACCTAAAAGAAGCAGGGATGAACAATAGGTAAATGGAACGTTCTTCGTTACACTTTTATTCTTCGAAATTTGAAATTAAAATAAAATGTTCTGCATTCCTGCTTCTACGAGGCTCTTTTTTCTAATCTTAATATAAATGTAGTATAGTTATGTTTACTCTCATGTAATAGGGAGCGCACCTATTATCAACAAACAGGCACAAATTCCGAGCGACTACTAGAAAAAATCTTAAATACAACTGTCCAAAACTGTGTACATAAAGGAATTCATAATATTCATCATTAATTTATTTATTTTTATATACCTCTTAGAAGAGTGGTCCAATAATAATGAATGGTAAAGAAACATTTAGATACGTAGATATAAATAAACAATCTAGTTTACCAAATTCAAAATTGCAATTGTCATTACAAAAGTAAGTAATTTAAATAGATATCATATCCATAAAAAATAAAGGTGTGAATTATAGAAGAAATCTGGGTCTAAAAAATATATTTCAATATTTAAAAAATTGGTCGTTTCTTTTTACTGTGTTGAAATAGGACCTTGATTTTAATACACCTATTAGAGACTATAGCTTTCAGTATAAATTTCATCTTTCTTGGTCTAACCGTTCCTAAGAAAATTGGTGGTGACATACGGACAACAGAGTGATCTTATAAGGGTTCCTTTTCACGGAACTCACAAGATGAGAGTTTATGGATGCAACACCACAAAATATAGAAAATAATTATATTCCTTAAATTGAAGCGACAGACCGATATATCTAAAAGAATTAGTACGTTGAACGAACCATAGTGCGACAGTTTCGTTTGAACTACACAATCATAAATACCTAATATATATTTAGTATTTTTGTTGGGTAATTTAAAAAAAGATAAATGAAACCAGTATAAATGATGAGACTATTCTCCGGTTATGGCAAAACGAGTTGAGACATCAATATAATGTGTTTAATCGTGTTAATGACCTGTTGTATCGTGTTGAGTGGTGGAGGCAAGTGCTAATAATACTTACTTAATAATAATCATCATAATCAAGGGGCCTAAAGTCACATGCGATCTGTCGGGGCAGGTCAACTCAAAGCAAAATTGATTCGATCTTCAAAAGGCTTTTCCAGACTTTGCTCTGCATCGTTAGATTCGCATAATAAATTAATACAATCTTATGTAGCTGCACTTTAAAGGAGACTTTATTTAAACTAAATGGCTTTCCACCACTTATTCTACTTACAGAAATAAATTAGGATATCATTTCATTTCATAACCATTTCACATTTTCATTAACGATAACAAAGATCGATAAATCCGAAATGGATAAAATTGGCTTAAGCTTGCGTTTGCCAGTATTATTTTCGTGTGATTAGTAACTAATGGTGTCAAAGTTTTAAGGCCGCAAATGAGCCCTCTGACTTGGCATCACATGCCATAAAAAAAATCTCTTTTTTCAAAAGTCAGTCTGTCTGCCAGTTTTGAGTATCTACTTTTCCTGTGGCAGAAAACAATAGGCTCGACATGGACTTAAATATAACTGACGAAATGTGGGTGTAATTACCTTCTGGAACAACTCTGCCTAACCCTTCGAGTATAACAGGCGTGATTTTATGTTATTGTTTCGTATTCTATTACGTCAAAAACTAGGCCAACATTCGGATATTTTTTTTAGCTTGGTAACGAGAATAAACATTCTTCTTTTGTAACCACGCTGCGGTTACAAAACATAGTAACACTGGTAACGAGAAAAGGTATTTATAAAATCTTCTTTTGATTCACCTAGGTACCAAACTAGTAACAAAACACAGTTAATCCTACTAATATTATAAATGCGAAAGTTTGTAAGGATGTTTATTACTCTTTGACGTAAAAACTACTGAAAGGATTTTAATAAAATTTTGTATGGAGTTAGCTGACACCTTGGATTAACACATTTACTACTTTTTATCTCTGTACTCCCACGGGAACGGGAACTACCCGGGTGAAACCGCGGGACGTCTGCTAGTGCTCTATAATTAGGTATATTACTTTTCTTTAAAAAAAAAAAACACATTTAGATACATAGGCGACCGAAAGGAAATAAATATATAATTTTATTTCTATTTATTTCGAAATGCTGAAATCTTTAGGCCCACAACAACCTGGTCAACCTGGTGGACCACGGCAGCCTGGTCGACCGGAATACACAGGACAGCCTGGACAACCTGGTGCGCTACAACAGCCGCCTGGCCGACCAGGTGGGCTTTTATTTCTTTCCAAGTTTGAACAGACATTGGAGGAGATAAATATCGTTAGGAAATCTTGAGTTGACGTAAGTACCTATATTCATATTTACGACGTTTGGCTACGCAAAGCGAATTGGCGATTTTAATGCCTACTAGGACACAAATAAAGGATGAAAATTTTGTTCATGATATCGCGTCTATAGAGGTATTGAATGTTGTTGTGGTGCAAGCACTATTGCTAAAGAGTAATTGTGTTTTTCCACACTGGAACTTCTCAGTGGCATCCTAGAATATGGATTTCTGATATAGGTATAGGCACGTTCACTGTTACAAGAGATTAAAAAAGAACTGGAAAATGTGGAAAATACATTGGCGTATATCTGCCTAACCTTGCGTGGACTAGATACATTATGCTGTACCCCTAGCTACAACGTAATTTACCTTTGCCCAGACCACTTTTGCCCAGTTTTAGTTGCCTCACTTTTTTGCACTCGTACTGGGGGACAGACGGACTGCATTTCAACTGCAATCCAACCGCAAATTGCAGTTCAGATGCAGTTTGAATGCAGTTGACACAACGTTGTCTTTTACAAACTGCATCCGAACTGCAATTTGCGGTTGGATTGCAGTTGAAATGCAGTCCGTCTGTCTAGAGCCTTAACCTTAACCCAGTACGAGTGCAAAAAAGTAAGGCAACTAAAACTGGGCAAAAGTGGTCTTTGCTCGGCGAGCCACCAGTCTCAAAGTCACGTTCCGTCGAACACAGCTCACTCAACATTAAGCGCAATGGACACTCGATTTCACCCGTGTTTTGTACTAGTCGCGGCTTGTATGCGTTATTATTCCAAACCTAAAACGCTAGATTTACCTACACTTATGCTGACAAATAGTAAGTATTTATATTTAAATTATACATTGTACGTCTAAGATAGGTATTACTCTTGCATTCCACCTTTTTACTTAGTGCATAAATTGTAATTAGGTTTATCTTGTAGTTTTAATTGAACTTACAGAAATTAATAGAAATGTTTATATGTTACTTCTAAATTATCATGTTGACTAATTTGACTGCAAACATTCACAGTATTAAATGAGGTCACTGAAATTATATATTGAACCATTTTTCTACAGTATATGGATCAATTTTGAATGTAGATTATTATGAAAAACTGGTCTGTGCACATCGGTACAATTTGGTTCGTCTGATGATGACATGATAGCTGAACAAAACTGTTTCTTTTATACCCTACCTTATTAAAACCATTTTAAGAAAGATCAAATATGATGCACGTACTTATGTAGGTACCTACACTTGAAACTTTTTTTTTTAAAGAAAAAACAGGAGTTTCCTCATTATGGTGGATAATAATAATAATCCCTAACCCATAGCCCAATACATTTGTTGCTTTAGTTTCTGCAATAGTTCTGCACTAGTCGTAGATTTTCCTTATAGGCATAAATATGCATAATGCATACAGGAAAAATCTGCGATTGGTGCCTCAATTCTTTGAAAACGACAAAGGGCTTCTGCGAGTTGGCTTCGGCCCCTCGTACGCCTTCCAAAGGTCCGGAACCGAAGGGTTCCGAGAAATATCAAGGAATGGCAAAATGGGAATTCAGGGCAAAGGCCTTTTCTCCTTCGCCACCTTGCTTAAGGCGGATTGCCGATTTCAAACTTATATTAACTACCACGTACATCCAAGTTACCACACGACGATTTTACCGACGTCAGTGATGTCCAAGATAAACTTAAAAAGTACAGACGCCAGCACATCAACCTACCCGAAACTGTCAAATTTTCCCAATCAATTTTGAACCTCATGCTTTAGCAATAAAGTTGATTATTTATTATAGAAATTTGACAGATTGTAGAAGGTCGATTTGCTGACGTCTGTACATAAATCAATTGAAAAAGTCATATTGGCATGAAAAGATGCGTTTACAAAAATTTAAAGAATTTTGTTCAACTAGTGCATTCTAGCTAGACAAACCATA
Source organism: Euplexia lucipara (assembly GCA_921972225.1). Taxonomy (NCBI): domain Eukaryota; kingdom Metazoa; phylum Arthropoda; class Insecta; order Lepidoptera; family Noctuidae; genus Euplexia; species Euplexia lucipara. The sequence continues at coordinate 6,873,163 of OV179144.1, read as the reverse complement.
GTGCACAAACAGTCATATTATTATTATAAAAGTATGCATTTGGGACATGCAAACATGCAAAGGAAAGACAACTGATAAAAAACAAATACCTAAGTAAACTACCGTCTACCACCAAACTTGAAGGGTTCCTTAACTCTCACAATATCAAAATAGGATATTTATTTTATTTTTAGTATTTATAGGATATTTTTATGTGACAACCGAGTTCAAAATTAATCAATCACGCATTTGTAACGAAGAAGTCACATAATTTTCCTCACATTTTTGCGATTGAAGAAATAACTTACTTACATCGAATTTTACTTGCAAGTATCAGTTTAAATATGAACAAACTGTCGCTGGTATAGGTTGCCTAGTTAGTTAACAAAAGTTATACTAAACCACTTATAGGTTTACAATTACTTACATTTGATTCGTCATTATTGTGCGGTTTTTTTCAAAAACAATTACAACCTACTCAGTAAAAAACACTAAGAGGTGTAAAAATTTTCAAGTGGTGGCTAGTGGTGGTAGTAGTGGCTTTTGTGGTTTTGTTCAATTTATTAATTGGCACCGACTTCCGGAACTACTTATCATTTTACTTATTTTGAGTTTATTTATTAAGTCGGTCGTATTATTTAAAAAGTTTTAGTTATTTGTTTGTATGGTTGATTGCTTTTTTCAAACGGGAAGTATATTATCAAAACAAAAATAATCAGATTGACCCATAAATGGTTGGGTTATGAGGTAACACCGTAATACAAATAAGAAAAAAATATAACAGAATTAAGAACCTGCTCCTTTTTTGTAAGTCGGTTAAAAAGAACTGTGACTCCATAAGATGATGATAGTCATACACCCACTTGTTTAATACTTGTAAGTTAATTTAATTTATTCCTAGATAGATTAAGTGTTTTATAACTGGTTTTCCATAACATAAAGATAACTATTTTGATATATATGTGAAGAGCTACAAAACTAATATCTAAGTAGAACGAGTATATAAAACTGAACCACCAAGTCTGAATGTATATCTAAACGTCACTAACGATGTTGAATTTTGTCGTGTTCTTGTCTTTCGGTGTTATGTTGAGTGCAGGACGTAAGTGTTTATTACAATTAACATGGTTTTGTATATTTTTATAAATTTAAGGATAAACTTTAAGATGAACAGAGTCGGCCCGATTGTACTACCCTGTAGAATACCAAAATTGATGGGAAGCAAGTCACTTGAGTCCTTTATTGATTAGTTGTTTGAAATAGAAGACAGATAACTTGTAAACCAGTGATGTGTATTCTCTCGTGTACCAGCAAGTTCTAGCTTTTTCAACAGAAGTCAAATTGGCATGATATTGATAGCCTTGTGTCTCATATACTATATCCAATTTAAGCTAAAAAAAAGCCACTAAATTGGTCATAATTGTGTGCCATCTAGCTCTTCTTCGCCGAAATAAAAACTGCCTACCTTAGCTGGTATTTAAATTGTTTTATTTAAAAAATATAACCCTCTAAATGGTGTTACAAAATAACTCTATTATCGAAAGTTGGTGGCAAATAATAAATGAAACAATTTTTTTTAAATTTTAGTTTATGTGAATGATTTCTTTTTCTCCCGTTATTTTGGTATTAAAAACAAACAAACTACTGAACCAGTTACATTGAAATTCAAATGGGATCACATGAGAAGTATTACCTCACGAATGAAGAATTTCTAAATCAGTACGTTTAGGAGGTAGTATTTAAGGAAAAAAACACAACCGAATTCAGAACCTTCTCTTTTTTTGTGAGGTGTTTAAAAAAAGTTGACACGCCAGTTATTTGCTATTTTGCAATAACTGGACAATCATATTACTAATAATTCTGGAGGGCTGCATTTGTTTAAAGATAACGCAAACATTTTGTCAATTCCAAAACATTCGTTGCGTTATTTGCATTGTCAAGCGGATGAAATGTTTTCGATAGTAAACTTTATACTATATTTTCAGAAATTATTAACTGCACACGTGAAAATGAACAATATGTATGTGGAAGCCCATGCCAGACAGAATGTGCCACTCTTGGGCAAATTTGTCCTATTGTAAACGTTCGCTGCAACGATGACTGCTACTGCATACAGGGATACGCTAGAAACCGCTCAGGAACTTGCATTCCTGTATCACAATGTTGACTTGACGGCTTTGTATGTTAATAATGTTGTATGCAAGTTAGTAATGTAAGAATTTTAAACTTTTTTCCGACATTAATATTATTATTGTTATGTTCTTATTCAACGTTGAGAGTAGTAGATGTTAAAGTAATTTTTCCAAACACTATGATACTATGTTTTAGTCAGTAAGTTTTCTTGACACTAGTAAAATTTCAGTTTCTTTATATTTTGTTTATCGATAAACAAGCGTAGGTATACCCTGATATTGCGAAAGCCCGGAGGGGACTTAGATATATAATGAATGAACACCCATCCTCGGACTGCCCTCGGCAAGTGTGTAGTCTTTGATGTCTTTGATTACCTAAACCGTGCGACTTTGTCGTATTAATAACCTCTCTGGTTGATATTTTTATAAAACTAATGAAATAAAACAAAAATGTATATATAAATATATATTAAGTTTTAATAAAGAAATGGCCATTAACCCTTGATCACCAGAGTGATGTATATGTGCCCAGTACGCCGCGCGTCACGACTACTAGACAAATTTAAAGGATTAATTCGTAACCTGGCTCCAAGGGCACGTTTATGCTTTTTTAACGTGGCAGGTTAACAATCAGGTGAATCCTTCATTTGTGGGCAGTCACATATTGGTATACAAGGTGATGTTGGGGTTAACCTCAAATAACCAGACTCGCATATACATCCAGGCCCCACTTTCTGGTTCTCGTCACACGCGTACTTCGCTACCAGGGACTCACAGGTGTTAGGAGGACACTCCTTAAAGTCAGGAATATAGTCTTCATGTGCGTATGGGCACATCGGTCCTGTGAAAAAAAAAAACAAGAAATCAGTCAATAACGAAATTGAAAGTAAAATAAAAACTTTTTTACAAATAATTCCAGTTTCGGAAGTCTGTGGCTTTGGTGGTTTTGTTTTGTTCATTATTGGCCACCGACTTCCGAAACTGGAGTTATTTTTCACCTGTTATTTTTTTTTAACAAGTCGGTTGTTTTTTTTTTTTAAAAAGATTTTATTTTGTAATTTTTAGTTTCTTTGTATGTAAAGAAAGTCTTTCAAACTTGAAAGAATCATTGGAATTGGATAACAATTGCTAAAAAAGTTCTATCTAAACATTAATCTGTACATCTCTGGCCCCTTTTAAAATAGAATGGCGTAATGTTATGTTGTGGAAATACAAAAGCTCAGCATAGACATCTGACTATAGCAATCGCAAATAATGTGCTATTATGCGTTGAAGAGTTCCGTCGCATGTCTTCTTCATCAGTTTTCTTCACAAAATGATACTTTCTAAATGAAAATGCTTGATTTGTTACTAAAAATGTTAAAATCGGTACGTGTGTACCTATGTGTTTTGAGGATATCCCTCAATTCCTCGAGGATCTCTCATCAGATATGAGTTTTGATACAAACGGGACCAATCTGCTAGTATACCCTATCGAATAAAAAAAGAATTTTGAAAATCAGTCCATAATTGACGGAGTACTGAGGTAACAAACCTTAAAAAAAACCTCCTCCTTTTTTTGAAGTCGGTTAAATATACGCCTACTCCCGAGTACTTATATGTTAGAATTCGCTGAACTCAAAATTTAATATCAAATGAAACAACGTTTATGTTTAACAAGCAGCATAACCTGACTTTATACGGGTGCAAACTTTTTTTTTCTTGGGCTTTTCATGCATAATTCCCCCTCTCATTTCCCCCTTTATAGTTGAAATATGAAAAATATCCTTTGTTAGCGGTAACAAAAATTTAAAATAAACCTACTTTTGTTCCTAATTTCAGTTTTCTAAATTAGTTTTAGTCAGGACAAATTAATGCATTACTAAATAGAAGAAAATGGTAGAACCGACGGTAAAATATTACTTTTTATTCAAACTGGCCCCCTTAATCAGGGTGGGTTGGATAGTTAGGCACAACTTCAGTAATTCCATTAAAACATCATAAATACAAAGTCATATCAAGACAAACTTAGATGTTTAGATAATTTATGTTGATTTTCCTGAAGCCTGCTAGAGAGCAGTTAGATTAGTAACTCATACAAATATTTTCTGTTTAGTGCTTCTCACCTCCACACTCATCATACGAAACACAAACTCCTTTGTCATTCCGGTAGAAGTTCTCCTGACACACACAGCCTCGCTTGCACGGATCTCCGTTACATGAAGGACAGGTATCCATGACAAGGTCGCGGTCTGAACAGTTCTGCGGACGGCAAGTTTGTTGCACGCATGAGGAGTACTCTTCGTTGGTGGGGCAGAGATCAGCTGCAAGATGAGAAATATAATATATTAGACATGATATGAAACAAATAATGTCGTGGCCCATAGGTTAAGGCGCCTACACCTCTCATGCACGAGGTTGTGGTTCAAATCCGGGCTAGTACCAATGTGACTTTTCAATTCACATGTACTTTCTAAGTTTATCTTAGACATCATTGACATCGGTGAAGGAAAGCATCGTGAGGAAACCTGGACTTATAGATAATATAAGTTTGAAATCGCCAATCCGCATTGAGCAAGCGTGGTGATCAATGCTCGAGCTTTCTCTGTGGGAGAAGAGGCCTTTGCCCTGCAGTGGGACAGTAACAGGCTGGTATTATTTATTATTATCTTTTGCTTTTATTTCTCGGAACCCTTGGGTTCCGGACCTTTGGAAGGCGTACGAGGGGCCGCAGCCAACTCGCAGAGGCCTATTGTCGTCTTTAATGAAATGAGGCACCAACCGCAGATTTTCCCTGTATGCACTACACAAGTGCACCTAAGGAAAACCTACGACTGGTGTAAGACTATTGCAGACTATGAAAACAAAAGTACTGGACTATAGGTTAGGGTGTCTAAAATGGACTGGATATCTAAAACTATAAAGGACTATGGCCCCTGCCTTACCAATGTTTTATATACAGGTATTAAATGGCAGGGGGTGACTTGCACACTCAATAATGGGCCCTCTGAAACGGCCGCTAGCACATAGTGACGTAGCGACAAGAGAGCAACATAACCTGAGGTGCTTGAGGAGTGGAGAGGCATCCCACGGCTATCAGGACAATCCCGGAAGTACGGTCAAGATCCCTACCAGCACCTTACTGGAATGCTTCCTTCCTCCGAGCACGTTTGCTCTTGCGAATCTCCACTCTAGCCGGCCAACTAAGGCAAGAAAGAGGTGGGAGCTCCATTCCTCGTCAGAGTTCACTCTGGCCGGCCAATTAAGGCAAGCCAGAGGTGAGGAACAAGAAATCTCCCGGGAGATCAGGTCCGTGGGGTCGCTACTGCCCAACAGCTCGCCACAAGCTGCCCTGCGGGGTTATTATTATTATTATTATATTATATGAACCAAACTTGTTAATGTGCTGTTACGCAAAAAAAGGGAGATTTACATAAACGATGGGACATATTATAATATCGTGTAGGTACTCGCGTGTCTCATCAGGGGCTCCTTACAGGAACTTGTCGACACTCTATAAAGAAGAAGACTGGGGGTTCAATAGAATAATGGATTCATGATGGACAACCGTAATGGTGGCCCTGTTTCTGCTGTGCTTCTGGAATGTTCGCCCATGCACACGTTGATGGCTGTAATGTTTTTCATTTATTATTGTGACCTGTCGGGCGGTTAATTACTGTCGGGATTAATCATAATTACCAAGACCAAGATTTGAAAAATCCAGACGATAAACTATAGGTGCAGTGAAGGTAAAGAGAGCTTATTTATATATAATTCATGGGATTGTAGTTTAATTTACACTATACTTTTAAGTACTTACGGCATTCTTCAAACGGCACACATGTTCCGTTAACTCTGCCATATCCATCTTGACACTGGCACTTCGGTTCGCATTTTAAAAGGATGCCTATTCTAAATGGGCATCTTCCTTCAAGTCTGGGTTTGCCGCATTCGTCACTTGGACACAAAGGTGGGCAGGCGACAAACTCCTCATTAGGTTTAGCGCTGCAGTCGAATGGAGCTGCAAGAAAGAACGTAGTTAGAATTTACGGTAAATTCATTGAAAAATGGAAAGTACAGGTAGTTGTTAATTCCTTAAAGCTAAGGTTCAATCAAAGTAGTAATCGTACCTATAATAAGAGTAGATATTTAAAATAGTGACGGTTAGTCACTTTTCAAACCGATCTGACCTAAAATTCTATGGAAATTCCATACAATATAAGGCTAGCTTATACTGGAAATGTTATAAGTTGTTGATCAAAGAGCACGACAAGTACGTATAAGTCAAGTCAAGTTTTTTTTTACATTAGTGTATTTAACCCGTGTCCTAAAATGTTTGCAATTGATTTTTCAATAATCTTGAAAAAGTCTCACTTTTGATTGCTCATTATTTTTCTTTATAAAATTGAATAAATAAATAAGTAAAAAAGATAAAAAAGAGGAAATTATCAAAAAGACTTACGACAATCTCTAGTCGGTATACAAGTTTTATTTTCAGCACGTTTGTAATTAAACCTGCATTTACAAGCCGGAACGCAGGGATCAGCTTGGGTACACACTTGCTCCTCATCAGCTGATTGAGGACAGTAATCGGTGTTGCATGTCATTGGGCAGTTATCTAGAACTTCGTTGTCACCACAAGCTAAAATTATTTAATGAAGACAATGAACGTTTTAGATGACATGAAATAAATATATTTATTGTTTAAAACCTTAACTATATTATACAAACACTAAAAAAAAACAATAACTAAACCTAACAAAAAAAATAATTACAAAGCATCAAAAAATTCCTCTGCATCGCTGCCAGCTGTAAAGTGCCCAAAAGACTGGCGGCATTGCCACGTTGAATGGCAATGCTTAGCCTCTGGCCAAAGTAGAGACCAGCCCTTGGGTCACGGGAAGCGTCAACCAAACGTTTGGAGATGTCTTTGAACAGAAGACGAGCACTGGACCCCACGGCCCAAGAGTTTCAACCCCAAACGGCTCGAAAGTATACCTAACTACTAACAAGGTTACTATATTTACGCCGCTTGAGGTTCTCAGCAGCCGCAGCAGCAGCGCCAGCACGGCATGTTGACCCAGGAAGATGGGTTTGGTTTGGTTTGGTTTGGTTGACGTTTTAGATTGATGACACCAGAAAATATTTGACTAGAGTTAACTAACTAAAATAAGGTATAATAAAAAATAAGCATCACGAAATAATGAGGAAGAGGGTGGCGACAATAATGAAAAACAAAAACAGCATTCTTAGTACATTGTTTACTAAGATGGGCAGCTCCTGTAGGTATTAGGCACTGAGTGCAGAGGCACGTTCCTACGTGTGTTGAGCCTCGCACTTTTTAGTAATGATAATGTTAATTTATAAGTTTTACTAACGTGGTTTATTAAGTCTTTGTTACTTTACTAAACGGATTGTGTATATTTTTATGTGTGGTCCGTAGTAAATGTCTTATAATTATAAGATAAGAATAAGGAAATAAGAGTGACGATGGCAAGACATGTATCTACTGTAGGAATATTTATTTTTTTGGCTTATCGATGGCACAGTATTCTATAGTTTACTTAACTGAGAGCGGGTGAAGGGGATGAAAATTATGCATGAAATGCTCGTAAATCGTAGTAATCATACGAAATTACGATTTTTGTTATGAAATTTCAATCTTTTAATGTGAATTTGTATAGACATCATACTTAAATGATACGATCAAATTTCAATACAATAGACAATAGGTTTGAGCCTGTATGTGTGGTTCTTTCCTCAAAAAGACATTTCAGACACTAATTACATAAAAAGATAACAATAATAGGTACTACCTATTATTGTAATCTTTTTATGTACTCACGTCCACATTGGTCCTCTGTCACTGTGACTATGTGTTCACAAAAAGGGCCTTTTTAAGGTCACATTTGCAGGTAGGTATCTATCTCATTTGTTAAATGTTTCTTAATATCAGACCTCATACAAAACATTATCCTATCCCTGCCCGCCAAACCTTTATCCTAACACTGAGCTTTAAATCAAAACAGTCTTACCAAAAGTAACAATGCCGATCTTTAAAGCAAGTGGGATGTATGGATGATATATATCTACAATTGGGATTTAATTACTACCTTCTACGACTACTATTTCAAAAACTACTACCTACTTTAGTATTGTAAGTACTATTGAGACACGCGGCACAGTAAGTCACTTTCAAATTATGTAATAAGTATCTTTCAAAATCAATGCATTTCAGTAAGGTAGTTAGGTTCGGTAGTTAGGTTCGCTATAGGGTACGTATGATGAGTTAGGTTTGGTTATACGTATATATCGTCACTCTAATTCTATCAAACACAGAAGGCTTAGATAAGAGAACATTTTAGACTCGCTTAGCAAAAATAGTAGTAGTAGTAATTAGGTTTTGGTATATTTAAGTTACGTAACTTTTTGTTTTGTATCTAGACTATGATTTTGTAGTCATCTTATTTAAAACATTTAGGTATATATTTTTATTTACTGCTCTTAGTACTAGTTATTCTATAACTTAGTAAGAAAGTTGGTTGCAACACCTACCTATTATGTTAATCTAGTTTAAGTCAAGTGTACAGTACAGAGTCCAGATGATTTTATTGAATGTTAACATCTTTATGTGAATAAATTATTATTATTTATTTAATACCTCAAGCACACAAATGTACACAAACGGTTTTTTAATTACTTTTTACATGAATAGAATTTAGAAAAATATAACACTGAAATGTTTATTTTCACTTAATTTTAATACGAAATGAGTTGACTCCAGGAAAAATATGTTTGTAATTTTTATCAAACTGTCTTTTTCTACTTACGTTCACATTGGTCCTCCAGTACGCAAATGCCATCTTGATTTCGTAAATAACCTTCCTCACAAACACATCCCTTTTCGCAATATTTGGGGTCCATCCGAATACATGGCACTGACTGGTCTTTTTGAGTACAGTTTAGAGCTCTGCATTCAGCTTGTACGCATGTAGAATATCTTTCATTGGCAGGGCAAACTTGAGCTGAAAGAGTATTAAGTGAAATATTTTTTATTATTGAAATGTACTAGTGGTCGCGCTTTTAATCAACATGAGGGCCATGAGATGTCGGGTTCGATCACCGATTGGAACAAAGCGTTTTTGAAATTTTCCATATGAAATTTTTCACTACCATCTAGTAGTCTGAATCTGTGCCGATTGGTGGCAATAGGCTTGTCCTCTAGTTCATGGGGACTGAAAAATAACTGGATACACAAGTTGACCTTATACTGGTACACATCTGCCTAACAGGTTTAGGTTTAAAGAATTTTTATTCTCATAAGAACAATTATTACAGTTCACTTAAAATGAGATACAAATTAGTTCTAGTATTACATTGTTCACATCTGGTGTGTCGGTGACGTCATAGGTATAATATTAATATTTTCACATTTCTTTAATTCTTCTGGTAAATCGTTAAACAGCCGTGTTCCTTCAAACAGTATTGTGTTTTCGCCGTAATAGTTCGTGTGTGTGCAGTCATTAGTTGAAACCTGTTTTTACTTCTAGTATCTAACTATCTCTTAGGAAAAATTCTGATATTCAATGAAATAGAGAAAGCCTATCAAAAAAATAATACTTTACAATAATAATTATACATACGTTCACATTTGTCTTCTAGTACACAAACGCCATCTTTGTTTCGTAAATAACCTTCTTCACAAACGCATCCCTTTTTGCAATATTTAGGGTCGATCTTTACACAAGGCACCGAGTGGTCTTTTTGTGCACAGTTCAGAGCTCTGCATTCGCCTTGTATGCATGTCGAATATCTCTCGTTGGCGGGGCAAACTCCAGCTGAAAAAGTATCAAGTACACCTTAGAAATTTTTTCAAGTCGACATAACACTATTTTCAAGAAGTTTGCAAACTGGGGCCAATCCTGCGTATAATACGAAAAAGCTTTTTGTGAAACCTTACATGGCTGATTTTTATATTTAAATATTATGGAATATTACTCTGAAGGACTACCAACAGTATCAGACACAAACAGAACCTTTAACAGACGTTTCAAAGATCCACAAAAAATAATTGAACGTTCCTTTTTTTTAGATGACGTTATATCTAATCAGTCCACAAATGTTATGACCCTACAGAGAGCCTGAGGTTTCATATTTTAAAACTAAGTATAAGTTAATATGTCTTATCGTTGATGCAGTCGCAGCGAGCGTGTTTTGTTTCGCAGTCTGCGCGCAGTTCAGTTTGACCAGGGCTTCATTCGACCAGCACAATATAAGGTTTTTTTATTTTCTTTTAATTTACTTACGACATTGTCCATAAGGTACACATATCCCGTTTAGTCTCCAGTAGCCTTTGATGCATCTACATTTGGGGTTGCAAGGCAGTACTATTCCAATACGACCAAACTGTCGTGGACATTTTCCACTCGGCGAGGCCTGGCTGCAGTCGTCAGTGGGGCAGATGGGCGGACAAGCATTGTATTCCTCATTGGGTCTATCGCTGCAGTCGAATGCAGCTGTGGAGGGTTAAAGTTATGAACTTCTAGATTGAAATAAACTATAAAGAGGGTATGACATGCGTCATGATTTTGTTGACACATTTGGTTAAATGAATTAAAAAAAAATCTCTAAAAATCCACATAAGTATAATAGTAATGTAATGTGTGTGTCTAGGATCTATGTATTTATACATGAGTTTCAGCCAGAACGGGCACTTTAAAAGTTAAACGATGGTAGGTTAGCCGCGAATTCATCATTCCTCCCTACGGGACGTGGCTTGCAAAACACAGGCCGTCAGGGGCACTAGTCTGGGGGCAGTGGAAATCACCCCCACTGCTCTTGATGTAAGTGAAGAAAGCAACATTGTGATTTATAGTTATTTAAAGTCTAAGTCTAATAATTTATTTCAATTAGGCCATCTAAAGGGCAGTTTTGAACTTCAAACAAAAACAAAACAAAAGTCTGACAGACCCCAAGGCGGAGGACTTTTAAACGATTTTGCACCGTAAAACAAAAAGAAATAGGTTAGACTTTTTTATTAGTACATCAATGATTACTATGGCCTCATAAAATAAGACACGGACTAAATATCCTTGCTGTTGTAAGTTATTTTCTGATGGCAGTCATATATTTGTTTTTTTTTACCTATAAACTAAAGGTGTGTTAACTGTGACTTGAATGATAGAAATTAGTTTAGTAATATTCACACTAAGTAATTCACCATAATCAAAAATACTTACGACAATCTCTAGTAGGTATACAAGTTCCATTTTCAGCGTGTTTGTAGTTAAACCTGCATTTACAAGCCGGTACGCAGGGATCAGCTTGGAAACACAACTGCTCCTCATCAGCTGATTGAGGACAGTAATCGGTGTTGCATGTCCTTGAGCAGTTAACCAGGACTTCGTTGTCACCACAAGCTAAAATTATTATACCTATATATAAAGACAAATTTTGGATTGATTGCAACAAAAATAAAATTTTAGATTTAGGTGTCAAATATGAAGTCCATGTTCAGGAATTGAAATGTTGTTCTGATGACCAAAAAATAATGGAAACAGGGTACAGTTTTGAGAATTGTCTCAAAATATTTCTTCTAGTGTCATAGTATAACAGGATGTCTCATTCAAATAGGTCAGTATGGGAAAGTCTGAAACTATAAGACATACGAAGATCTGTTCCGAGAAACCATGTCATTGATTTTAATAATAAGAAAAACTGCATTCATACATCTTAAAAAACATCTGTACTCCGTTCGGGAATCGAACCCGGTTATTTTGAAAAAAAAGAACCTACACTATTTCTATTTAGATATCGATTGTGTAGGTCTTAAGAAGTAAATGTCTGTATGAAACATGATGTCTATAATGAATAAAATGCATTGTTTCCACATACTTTAATTTCTTTTAGTAGGTGCTCGAAGTGACCACGTTTACAATATTACTACAATAGTACAGATGTTTTTTAAAATGTATGAATGCAGTTTTTCTTGATATTAAAATCGATGACATGGTTCCTCAGAACAGATCTTCGTAAGTCTCATAGTTTCAGACTTTCCCATACTGACCGATTTGAATGAGACACCCTGTATAGGCATAGGACGATCTGCACCGGTCTCATCGTCATCTGCCTCGCCTTTACACAACAGGATCAGCTTCCAGTTCATCCAGATGCAGCTAAATACCAGTGTTTTACATAGCGCGACTGCCTGTCAGACCTCCACAACCCAATAACTGGGTAACACGCCACCCCTTGGTTAAACTGGTAGTCAGACTTTAGAGCTTCTGACTACAGGTAACGACTGTCGTTGATCTACAAATGACAGCCGGGACCAACGGTTTGTCGTCCTTTCCAAGGCCTGGAGGAGTCTTGGTACGTGTCAAATGGTCACCCATCAACGGACCGACATCTTCAAATATACTTTTTTTTTTAGGGGTGGAAAATCCTCATGGATATCCCCCGCCCGGGGAGGTGGAGGGGTCTGTCAGACTCTTACTGACTTAAAACCACCCCGTGTTCCTTCTCACACCTGCGCCGGGGGTCACGGGAACAGAAGATACTTCCGCGAATCTTCCAAAATACTTAGCTTAACCTTTGATCGACCCGTGCGGCCGTTATAATTTTGCCACAAGCTCCTCCGATCTGTAGTACCGGTCTATACATGTTAAAAGATTTTCAAATGATTGTTATAATTTTTTTCTTTATTTATTAAAAAAAATCATTTCTCACGGCATTGATCTTCAGGTATGCAATCGCCATTTTCATCTCGCAGGTAATTTTCTTTACACACGCATGCTTTTATGCAGTAACCTTCCATGATCATCGGACAAGCGATGGGTTTGCCCCTTTGCGTACAGTTTTGCGCTCTGCATGTAGCTTGGGCACATGTAGACCATTCTTCGTTAGTTGGGCACACATTGACAGCAGCTGTAAAAAAACATTGAACATAAATTAAAGTAGTATGTTGGTTAATAATATTTAACTCTTGTTCAAATTCAAAACATGAGGCAACGTGGCAAAGGCTTGAACTTAAAGAAATTCAAAGCAATTTTTTTCTTAAGTAAAAGGAGAATGCCAATATGTGCCCCAAAGTGTACAGATATCGTTGTATTAACAATAAATACTTATAATAAAATAAGTTACGAATTTTAGAAAATAACTAACATTCCATACCAGACGTGGAAAAAAAACACACAATAAAAAGAATCTTTCTTTTTATTTCACTTACTTTTAGTTTCAAATACATCTCAAGACAAACAAGAAAGATAACATAATAATAATAAGTTTATTAGGAGTAACATTTCAGTACAAAATAACTTGTATAAAATATAAAACAGATACATAAACATGTTAGAGTAGAGAGCAGGGCAAGACCCAGTTTCTGTGTATTACAGGAACAAGGAAAATGCTCGGTCTCCTTCACACCAAAAACCAGTTCATGTGAATCATAACAGTAGCATTCAAAAAGTTGACTCAATGAGTTCCCTAAATAGGCATACCTGTTGATAGGAGATCAGTATTTCAATAAGTAGATTAGTACAATTAAAATAAAAGAAGACTATGCAGTATGGGTGTGCCACATTTACAGTGTGTTTAACGTGTGAGTATAATACTACGTAGAAACTTACTCTTGCAGTCTTCTTCAGGTATGCAATTGCCAGATTCGTCCCGCAAATAATTATCCTGACATAAGCATCCTGGTACACACTCCGAAACTGCTGGGCAGGGCACTGGAAATCCTTTCTGAGTGCAAAATTCTGCTTTACAGACTGCGTTCGCGCAATCGGACCATTGCTCAAAAAGTGGGCATGTACCAGCTGAAAAACAATTTTCAATGCAAACCATTCGACCAAGACTAAACTTCTATGACTATTTTCTGGACATAACATTCGTTATTTTATAAAATAGCTGGTACTTAATTACGTAAAACGGCGGTATTTTTAAGAAATATCTCTCTGCTGAATGAAATTAATGGTTGTTTTAATGAAATCATTAAAATGGCTTAACGAACGTTTCTCACGGCACTGGTCTTCAGGTATACAATCGCCATTTTCATCTCGCAGGTAATTCACTTTACACACGCATGCTTCTTCACAGAAACCTTCCATGATCATCGGGCAAGCGATGGGTTTGCCCCTTTGTGTACAGTTTTGCGCTCTGCATGTAGCTTGGGCGCATGTGGACCATTCTTCGTTAGTTGGACAAACATTGACAGGGGCTGTAAAAATGATGAATAGTAATATGTTTTTTTTAATATTTACATCAGAAATAATTGAATTGAAATGACCTGACGATGCCAAACTCTGTAATTGTAGGTACTTACGTTCACATTGGTCCTCCAGTACGCAAACGCCATCTTCATTTCGTAAATAACCTTCTTCGCAAACACATCCTTTTTTGCAATATTTAGGGTCCATCCGGACACAAGGCACCGACTTGTCTTTTTGGGTACAGTTTAGAGCTCTGCATTCAGCTTGTATGCATGCAGAATATCTTTCGTTGTTAGGGCAAACTTCTGCTGAAAAAGTATAAAGTTCAACATTTGAATAAAGTAAGTTTTAGATAAAATAAGAGGTATCACGAAGGTAATTCAATCTTATAATATAACTTTAAAATGTCAGATGCCAGCACATCAACATACCCCTGCTCGCGTCTTTACAACTTATCACAAAGTAAACTTTAACTTTCCAACAAAGCACCTGTCAAAGGGAGAAATATGCAATTTTGCGTAGACTTAAATTAAAAAAAAAAGCTTTAACTATGAATATTTTAATAGTATAACCCAAATAGTAAATATGGCGGTTTACCCTCACTTAAGTTAGGTCTGCTGAAATAAGGATCGCTCAGGTTAATTTCGTACAGGGTGATTTCAGTCAGGCGTAGAATTCCAACTACTAGTTTTTAGTCAGAGGAACAATAACTTACAACCTTCTTTCATGCTGCCTTTGCCTGTCAAAGACGTAATGAAATAACAATAAAATTCTTAACGGTAATTACGTTCACATTGGTCCTCCGGCACGCAAACGCCATCTTGATTTCGTAAATAACCTTCTTCACAAACACATCCCTTTTTGCAAAATTTAGGGTCGATCCGGACACAAGGCACTGGCTTGCCTTTTTGAGTACAGTTTTGAGCTCTGCATCCAGATTGTATGCATGTCGAATACCTTTCATTGTCGGGGCAAACTCCAGCTGAAAAAGTATTAAATTCAACATTGTTTTAAAGTAAGTAATCAATGTCTGTGTTTTAATACATTATGTAGTTTAGGCATCATGGACATCGGCGAAGACATACCGAAAGAAAACCTGCAGGCCTAGCCATATTACAAATTCTATTTCTACTATCGTGATCGATAAGGCGACAATAGAAAGAAAATGGCGTACCTATATGGAATCAGCTGTTTCGTTAACACTTGACAGTTGACAAACAGCTGATTCCATTTACGCCATTTTCTTTCTATTGTCGCAATTGAGTAGAAATAGAATTTGAAATACTAGGCCTGCTGGACCGATAGCAATTACTAGTTTGAAATCACCAATCAAATAGTAAAGAGGCCTTTGCCCTACAGTGGGACAATCACAGGCTGGTATTATTATAAATATAATAATTAATATACCAATGAAAAACAAGGTGTCACTAAACTTAATTTTAAAAACTTTTCCTATGGTGAACTCTTAAAACTAATTAAATAAATGATCTTCCACAGGCAGGAAGGATTGATGCACAACCCTATAACTTGAGATTTTAGTACATGAGTCTACGAGTATTCTTCTCAACGTTGAAGTTGGAAAAACTTACGACATTGTCCATAAGGTACGCATATCCCGTCAAGCCTCCAGTAGCCTTTAATACATCTACATTTAGGGTTGCAAGGCAGTATTATTCCGATGCGACCAAAATGTGGCGGGCATTCACCACTCGGCGAAGCTTGGCTGCAGTCGTCAGTGGGGCAGATAGGCGGACAAGCATTGTATTCTTCGTTGGGTCTATCACTGCAGTCGAAGGCAGCTGTGAAAGTATAAATAATGTCAATTTTTTGTAAAGTTACCTTCTTGTTTAAACTGAACCATGAATTAAATAGGTATGTTATGATTTCAATACTGTAGGTTAGCTACATTTTAAGTTTCAGAAGCTCTTGATTTAAACAAAACAGAACAATAAATAAACAAGTTGACCATCATGATTTAGGATATGCAAAAAATACTTAATATCAACAGCATCATCATAATTTCTGCTCTGGCTACTGCTAAATATGAGCCCCACCTAGTAATTTTAATAATAGTCGATCCTATGCTACCCACATTGCTCGACTTCGTGCGATCTACAGCAGATCGACTGTCTATCTTGAAGTCTACGCTGCGTCTTTCGCTACGCGGTCGCCACTTGAAAACTCTTTTGCACGAACTGCCATCAGCTCTACCAACAATGGAACCAACCCATGTGATGTATGGCAAACACTAGGTGCTCTTACTGACTGACGGTAGATGACTTTAATTTTGATTAGCAAACCTTTACTCTATGGAAGACCTTTAGGCTTTTTATGAGGCTCATTAAAATAATAATAATATTTGTTTCAAAATTGAAACTCAAAATATATTTAGGAGAGGCTAATTTGTGGATGTGACGTATATTTTGCCCATTGTCTTTTCATTGTTTTATGTTTTAAAAAAAATGTTGATATGTCGACTTACGGCAGTTTCTAGTTGGTATACAAGTCCCATTGGGAGCGCGGTTGTAGTTGAAGGCGCACTTGCAGATGGGAGGTGGACAGACGTCCGGCAACACACAGGATCTAGGTTCAGTGTCTTCCTCAGTCGGGCAGTAGTCTGAACTGCAGTCCTTTGGACAATTGTCCAGCACTTCATTGTCACCACAGGTGAGCGGGCCTGGTATACATAATAAGAAGTGAGATTTGTGAAAAGTTAAGAAACTTTACAGGCCTGGAAAACTTAGTACTTCACTTATGAAATGTAATCATTTTTTTAAACTAGAAACGTTTTATAGCAAAACTCATCAGTTTTCTGTGAATTTTTTAAAACACAATAACAATTTATAAGTATGTTTTACATATTGTTTATTTTTTAATAATTGAATAACATGTAAAACATACTATATGTATATAGGTACAGCGTCCTCGGGCTCTGATTACTGCTTCGAGCCGGTTTAACCCTTTCACGAGCTAACGACTTTTTAATTTTGTTGCCAAATGGTTGTAACAATATTCTAAGAAGTAGCACTAGCTGTCTATAGTTGCACAATACTAATATACTTTATACATTTAGGCGCGACATTCAAAAAGTGGTATGGCAATTATTTCGCCAATGCTCGCGAAAGGGCGTACTGAACACAAGGTTTCGAGCCGATGTTTGCCGATGTATACTTAAAAAGTTATTCCAATTTTAAAAGTGTGATACTGAGTCAAGCAAGCCAATGTATTAGAGACCTATGACGCAAGCCGTTTGACATTCCAATAGTTTGGCCCTACATCACTAGAATTCTACAAAAACTGGCTTAACATGGATGAAAGACATATCTCTGACATCCATTTGCATAATACCACAGTATAAATATTAATACAGTAGGACGACGCCTTTGATCTCTAGAAAAATGCCGACAACTTCTTCACGCGATAGACTTGAATAATACCTCCCGCACTACGAATATCGTTTTGTCCACAGTGCGGGAGCGGCTTTCCCGCGTCTCGCCCCTCACACCCCGCACGATTGCCCTGTCTAGACGGCTTCGTCGGACGACTGTATGTTTTTAGACTGTGATAATACTGTAAGTTGATAGGCAGTCTAATTCCAAGACAAATCATTAATTGAATTAAATTATTCGACTTAGACTGGCTAACTATCAGTCGCGCTACCCAGTGACGGGGCTGTGCACAGGTAGTCGCTCCATGTAAAACTCTGGTAGCTGCATCTGGTTATACTCGAAGCCGACCGCAAGCAACTAAGTTGGGAAAAGGCAGATGATAATGGAATAATTATTTGTAAGCTTTATGGTTTACAATAAGGAGTATTCTATTCTTAAACTTACATTGTTCTGAGTTTAAGAGGAGCTTGTGTCTAAATTATAATAGCCGCATGGGTCGATTGAAGGTTAAGCTACGTTTGACGAGGTAAGTCAATGGATGGGTGACCATTTATTACATAGAATAGAATAAAATATTCTTTATTGTACACCATATCAACTTACTAATTATAACTAAGTGCTACAAACGGAACTATTGGCGGCCTTATCGCTAAAAGTGATTTCTTACAGACAACATTTGGATGGACTTGATAGTGGAGGAGAAACGATGAGTAGGCAGTGTGGTGTACTATTTACATAAATATATAAACATATATGACTATCTACGCAATAGATGTGTAAAATAAGCGTAAATAAGAAAAATACAGTAAAAAAACAAAAAAATAAATACAAAAGGCACTTATATTATACTAAATATTAAGGCGTGTTAGGAGAGAGATAATAATTTACATAGCAAGACTCCTCCGTGCCTCGGAAAGCAGGTTAAGCCGTTGGTCCCGGCTGTCAATTGAAGATCTTTGACAGGCGTTACTTGTAGTCAGAGGGTCAAAAGTCTGACAACCAGTTTAATGAAGCCATATCATGTTACCCAGTTACTGGGTTGTGGAGGTCTGACAGGCAGTCGCTCCATGTAAAACACTGGTATTCATCTGCATGGTTAAACTGGAAGCCGACCCCAACATAGTTGGGAAAGGGCTAGGCAGATGATGAACTTACATTGTTCTGCAGGTATACAGGTGCCATTGTCTGCCCTCAAATAGTTTTCTTTACAAACACATCCTTCTTTGCAGCGTTTACTGGATGTTGGTTTGTAAGGTTCAGCCTTCTGCGAGCAATATTGTTGTCTTTTCATCGATTGAGGGCAGTAGGAAAATTCTTCGTTTTTCGGACATTTCCTCACTGAAAATTTATAATATTTTATGTAAATAGATATAATAATGACGAGATAAAGCAATATTACAGCTTCGCTTCTTATTCAAATGTGTATGTTATTTAGTCAATTCCTACGTTTTTTCTAACTTCGTTATCATTGGAGAAGGAAAAGCGATGCAGCTTGACTAAAGAAACTACATCACGACAATACTTGAGGTATTGAGTCAATAGGCATATATGGGGTGAAAAGACTTTGATAGTTTTTCTTTTTTTTTCTCAATTTTAACTCTACTTTTTCTAATGTTTTTTTAGCGTAAAACTTTAAAATACACCATGAAAATCTCATCGTGTATTTTTATGGTGTATTAAGTTTACCTTTTTGCTTTAAATAAAAGTGACAGTAGGTTACCTAAGCCACTTTTATTTAAAGCAAAAAGGACACCAGAAAAGTCTTAGAAATTAGGAAAAGCCGCATAAAAGCAGACCGGCTGTTATATCTTTTGTATCTACTAGGTATCAGATCCCACAAACCACCCTCATAACTTCTATACGTTTCTCGCCATTAAACAATTGTTCTAAACAAGTTCGTTATCCATTACTCCATTGTACCTCAGTATTAATAAATAATAAATTGCTATTACTTATAAAAAACAATACCTATTCATAATTTTTATTGTATTTGTTTTATGATATAAATGATTAAATATGACGTAAATGGGAAGTGAATAATAGGGATTTGATTACATATGTGTACAATGGTCTACAAACCGTTCATTGCCATTAGCTACCATCTGTGTAAATGTAAAACTCATAATCTTTTATCGAATTTAAATGTACATAAAACGGTATATACTCATATGTTAAAGAATGTTAATAATGTGCGCAGGCATGATTAAAGTATTCTACGGTCATATTTATTTTCAAATTTTCCGGTACTTTGCGCCAGTAGGATAGTTATTAGTTTTTGTTTTATTTATTAGGATTTAAAAAATAGGTAATAGACGCTTAAATACCTAAACAGTTTCTTTGTGATCAATTTTCTTTGTGATCATGTTTTTTGACATAAAAGGAGGTTCCCAACTCGGCATGTAGGTATTTTGGTTGTTTGTATTTTTTTGTCAAAGAAATTCCGTCATTGAGACAAAAAATAACTTAATTACTGTTAGAAAATATGTGTATGATCTCATTAAGTTAAATTGAAGAAATAATTTAATTCACTAATTAAAAAAACTTAACATTTATTTTTAGAAATACTTCTAAAAAAAATTGTAAATATTTCAATTAGCATATTTTGTAATAAATTTTAGTTTTTTTAACTACTCTTCATTCTTTTACCGTCTTTTTCCTACCAATCATACAAATTAAGTCTCAAACTAAAGTTCTAATATAAGTCATCATTCCATCACGTTTTGGCGCTAATTATAGTATTTTAAAGACACGTGTAAAAAAAATGTAAAACCTAGTAATTACCGGCTAGCGTCACGATTTCCCACGATTTTGATGGTTAACATAAAACCCGTTAATGTGAGATACCTTAAACCGGTTGCGTGCGTCGGAAAAAATAATTTCCAATAGGTACGTAAAGCGTGGATAATCGAAAACCACGTTATGCTGTTGGTCGCGGCTGGAATTCGTAGATTTTTGGCAATCGCTACAGATAGTCAGAAACGCAAAAGTCAGGCAACCAGTTTAACCAAAGGGTATCGTGTTTCCCAGTGACTGGGTTGAGAAGTGACCTCTTGTCTGCTTTCGGTCCATAACATTGGTATTCAATTGCACCCGGTTAAACTGGAGACCAACCCTAACATAATTTGGTTAAAGGCTACGCCGATGATGATGATTGTATAAATACTTCGCTTTTACGGTTATGAAATTGGTAGATTGAGAAAACAATGTTTTTTCTATAAAAGGTGAAAGGGATGATGACGTACAAGACTTACTATTTCTTTTCAGTATCTTTAATGAACTAAACCCCAAGAGGACACCGGTGTCCGCGCTGTCATTGTCTTTCTTTTGTACCTCTAATTGACACGATTAAAAGGTTAAAAGTAGTTTTAACCGACTTCAAAAAAAGGAGGAGGTTCTCAATTCGGTTGTATTTTTTTTTTTTTTTTTTGGGTTTGTTACCTCAGTACTCCGTCATTTATGGACCGATTTTCAAAATTCTTTTTTGTTTGATAGGGTATAGTAGCAGATTGGTCCCATTTGTATCAAAACTCATATCTGATGAGGGATCTTCGAGGAATTGAAGGAACTCCTCAAAAAATATAGGCACACACGCACCGATTTTAACATTTTTAGTAACAAATCAAGCATTTTCATTTAGAAAGTATCATTTGGTGAAGAAAAACTGATGTAGAAGACAGGCAACGGAACTCTTCAACGCATAACAGCAAATTATTCGCGATTGCTATAGTCAGATGTCTATGCTGAGCTTTTGTATTCCCACAACATAACATTACGCCATTCTATTTTAAAAGGGGCCTACAGAGATGTATAGATTAATGTTTAGATAGAACTTCTTTAGCAGTTGTTATCCAATTTCAATGATTCTTTCAAGTTTTGAATGACTTTCTTTACACACAAAGAAACTAAAAATTACAAAATAAAAACTTTTTTACAAAAAAAACAACCGACTTCTTAAAAAAAAACTAACAGGTGAAAAATAACTCCAGTTTCGGAAGTCGGTGGCCAATAATGAACAAAACAAAACCACCAAAGCCACAGACTTCCGAAACTGGAGTTATTTTTCACCTGTTAGTTTTTTTTTAAGAAGTCGATTGTTTTGTTGTCATCCTATTAAATTAGCATACAGTTTACGAGTGTCTCACGTTCCCCACTATCTTTGCGATACAGACAGCGACACCGCGTCGTATTACCAGAATAAAATAAACATTTAAACATTACCGGTTTTCAGCATGATTATATTTAACTAAAACAGTGTTCCACTTATTTTCTTTTACTGTACGAAAATAGTAACATTGATACTGAGCAACAACCGCATTTCAGCAATTATCACGGAAGAAAGACGGTTTAATGAAACTATTATGCATTTTGACAAAGTAGAATCTTTATTCACACCCTTTATTTTTGATAAAATAATAATAATATCAGGCTGTTGCTGTCATACCACAGTGCAAAGACCTCTTCTTATACAAGAAGGCACGAGTATCGAACACCACGCTTGTCCAGGCAAAAATTACAATTTCCTACTCATATAAAATAAAATCGCAGGTTTCCTTACGATGTTTCCTTTACTGGTGTCAATGATGTCTAAAATACATTTAGAAAGTATAAATTAATTGAACAATTTACATTGATACTCGCCTGGATTTGAACCCACCTCTTACATGAGAGACAGGTTCCTTAACTGACCTGACTGACTCACCAACTTCCCTTTCTTACTGTTATTACTATTACGCTATTCAAATGTAGACTTTTGACTGGCCCATTGGTCTAGTAGTTAGTGGCCCTGACTGCTATGCCGGAGGTCGTGGGTTCGATTCCCACTCAGAACAAATGTTTGTGTGCTGAGCACGATCATTTGTCCTGTGTCTGGTTGTAATTTATCTATAATATCTGTATGTATTTAGAAATACATATTTAAGTAAGTTTATCAGTCGTTTAGTACTTATAACACAAGCTCTGCTTAGCTTGGGACTAGATGGCATTGTGTGAATTGTGGAATTTATTTATTTATTATTATTTATTTGTATACGGGAGAATCGACAGAGTGACGGATGATAGAAACGTTTGACAAATGTTGACAGGTTACCCATGAATGTGAACAACTTTTACTATGAGACTAAATCGTCCAAGTCTTACTGTAAGAACGTGGAACGACCTTCAGCGTTGAGGAAAAAGGAACGAAGAGAAGACGCACGTCGCTACATACCTCTTCGACATTTCTTAGGCTTGGAGACTACGACTGCCTTCGCTGAGGAGAAGGCTGAAGCATAAGATGCCTTTGATGTCGCACTGGCCGTCGATACACTCGTTGCAGTAGCACTCGTGGCTTGACCTAAAAAAAAAACAATGGAATCTGTTATTTTACTTTGAAAGATATTCTAATTTTGAAATGACGAACATGAAAATGGCCGGGAGCAGATGGACAGACACATATAACATAACATAACACGCCTGTCATCCCCGAAGGGTTAGATGAAGGGTTAGGGTGGGATGATACCAGTGATGTGTACCAGTAGTGCACCCACATTTCGCCAGTTATGTTTAAGTCCCATGCAATAGGGGGCGAGCATATTGCCATCAATCGGGCACAAATCTAAACTCTGGGCTGATACTGAAAAAATCCAGATGGAAAAACTCAATAACGCTTTGCTCGACCCGGCGATCGAGCCCGGGACTTAATGCTCATGCGACCACTAGACCAAGAGGCAGACGATAGAAACTTTATCCATTAATAAAATCTGCCATTAAATCCAGGCCATTTAGAAACAGACTTTATTTATGATCTAAGTGTCGAATTTGGTACATTTTGAGGCAATGTATGCAAGGCAAATTGAAAGTTAAGTTAAAGTGTAATATCTGAATACTACTAGGTACTAATGTGAAATATTTGTAATTTCTTATTGAGAAATAAATTTCTTTAACCATAATGTGCAAATTACATTTAAAACAAAATAAAGTAAAAACGGTGGCACTCAGCGCCATCTAACGGGAAAATGGGAGACAGCAAGTCGTATGTTTCACCTTAAGAAATACACGTTTAAGGATATATTTTGATACGTAAGTGGGTAAATATGTGAGTGTATTAATGTACAGACGTTACCCCAATGTGTCAAAAATTGAATATGAACCTTATTTATTCTGTTTGACATAAAGTTGAAAAACATTGGGGTAACTGGACGTGCTGACGTCTGTACTTAAGGCGGATACCACTCTGGAACGCATTCTGTTGCCTTCTGCGTTATATATTGTGATATTAGGGCTACATGTAACTTTTGCAATGTCCAGCAATTCTGGCCTATTTTTTTTTACATTATTCTTTTGCTTTCTTATTTTTCTCAAACTATACTACTATTTTATTAACGAACAGACTTTATTACATACTATAAACCTAATTAAAATTCAAAATGTGTGACTATTCATTGATTCTTGTATAGTATAATTAATTAATAACTGATAAACTTACTATCACAAGATTAGTTAAATACATAAAGACAGTGATAACCTTATTTTAATGAGGTCAGAGAAATCAAGGGAGAATCCAATGCACGCTAACGGATTTCCCCGACCTTTCACTTTGAAGAAAATTACTTATCTTCTCCACATACGTACGTTTTAAGTCATTAATCCCCAATAGGACACCGAAAGAAAGAAAAGAAAAAAGAAAGAAAGTATATTTATTTGGGTAACGCACAGGAATTTTACAGCACAAAACTAAAACTAACATACGTATTAAATAAAAAAATTAAAAAAAGACCGGACACCGGTGTCCGCGCTGTCATTGTCATTACATTATGTCGTTAATTTACACGATTGAAAAGTTAAAAGGTAATTAATTAATTACAAAGAGATTGTAAAAGCTAGAACATTCTCGTACTTACATAAGCTTCGACGAAAGCAATTACATAGAGTGGACGAAACCTATTCAAAATCTCAAAACAAAATCACGACACTTTTTAAAAAAAAAAATCCTTTCTAGAAAATGTGTCGTGGGTGCATTTACAAACATTTAAATTAAACTTAAATTCGTAAACAACCAGACCGGGACGAATTACCTACAGATATATTGTTACGAGTACGTGCGGGAATCGAACCCGAGCCGCTGCGCCAATAGTGCCAGTGAACAATTTTAATCCCGGGATTGAAACACATATTCTGTTATTTAATGTTGAATATATGAGTAGGTATGTCCCAATTTATAATTCTTAATCAATTAACATGTTATTTTTCGTGAACCTAAAAGAAAACAACTACTATTCACAGCGTATCATCACGCTTGTTACACTCGTAAGATTAGGCAGAAGTGTAAATGTAGTAGGTACACTCACAACATGCCAGTTATGTTTAAGTCTCATCTACATTTAGCCATCAATCGTGTACAAACCCAGACTCCAGGCTGATACTCAATAACGCTTTGCTTGACCCGAGAACTGAACCCGGGACCTCATGCTTACCGAGACACGGAGGGTTTCTTAATATGTAATGAGTACGACCTTGGAAAGCGTAGTTTAACCATTGATCAACCCTTGTTTATGGCTGTTATTATTAATCTAATTAAAAATGTTGATTTACAAGAAAATACGTCATACAATAAGGAAAGATGTAATGTCCTAAAAATCGTAGCATTCTGCCTCCAAGAAAGCGTGCAAATTATTTAATTACATTTAAAGTCATTATTATACATGCAAACTATTATTTTAATAATCATTATATAAAGGTCAATTATCCTAAGCCACGAGCTTTTCAAGCCCCAAGAAACGTAAACAGAAAAGGAAACGCAATTTTTTTTGTATCCAAAACCTGTCAACTGCTTTCTCAATAAATAAAAATAAAATAAAATAAAATAAAATAAAATAAAATCTTTTTATTTCAGACATTCGGTCCATATTTTTATCAGTTACATTCAATCATTTGTATTGTATTACTAATTTATTAATTTATTTGCATTATATGTATTTACTTAATATTATCTTTAGGTATATTCTATCTATCAATTCAATATATGTAGTTATAATTTAGTATATTATCTATTTCTATAATTATATTGTCTTATATATTATTATTATTATTATATTATTATCTCCTTTATTTTTCATTTTATACATATTAATTACATTTTTAAATATTAAAATACAAAAATTAAAAAAACATTTAAAAATATAAAAAATAGCAGCCCACCGGTATCGGGAACAGGGTCCAAGTTACCGGTGGTCAGGGCTCCTGAGAGAGGAAACGCCTAACAATGCGCGCCGTGTCCAGGAGTACTGCCTTCTGGATCAAGCCCTTGATCCAGCTGCCTAACGAGAGCCTCTTAAGGTGTTGGTCGAGGCTCTTGGCTATTATGCCATTGGCCGTCACGACTATCGGCACGATGACTGCTGTATCCACATCCCACATGTCGACAACCTCGCGAGCCAGATCAAGATACTTAAGTTGTTTATCTTTCTCTGCCTTCACGAGGTTCTCGTCATGCGGGACCGTTATATCAACAATCATCGTGCGACGTTCCAATCGATCTATCACCACTATATCAGGTTTATTCGCGATAATAGTCCTGTCAGTGATGATAGATCGATCCCAGTATAACGTGATATTGCCATTTTCGAGAACTGGGTCGGGCACATACCTATAGTACGGTACCTCCGATTCCACAAGGCTGTATTTAAGAGCAAGTTGCTGGTGGATAATCCTGGCTACTAGGTTGTGTCTGTGCAGATAGTCTCCGTTAGCAAGACGAGAACAACCAGAAATAATGTGGCGGATTGATTCCCCGGGACGGTGGCATGCCCGACAGATGTCAACCGTACCGTCCTTCACAATATACTTCCGGTAGTTATTCGTCATGATAACTTCATCCATTATAGCACAGACAAAACCTTCGGTTTCCCCGAAGAGGTCACCGAAGCGCAACCAGGATATGGACGCTAAAATGTCTACATCAGGACCATGTAGGGCCCGATAAAAGCGTCCATGAAGCTCTTTGTTCTTCCATACATCCATGCGGTCAGAAGTATCTAATACTAGAGGTTTGCGCCAGTTCTCGTTAGCTAAGGAGAGCGGTGTGAGGCCCTTGTCTACTGCGACCACATCCCGATGCACCCCCACGTCGGCTTCCAGGAAGTATTCCCTGAGACTGCATACCTCGCGGTTGTGCAGAGTCTTGGCATTAAAGAAGCCTCGACCTCCACACTTCCGCGGGATATACAGTCTCATCACCGATGATCGTGGGTGATGCATCCGATTTGCAGTCAACAGTGTGCGGACCCTCCTATCCAGGGCGTCAATCTCAGTCTGAGTCCATTTGAGTATGCCGAAAGAGTACATCAAGACCGGCATGACCCAACCATTAAAGGCGCGCACCTTGTTGCCGCCTGATAAAAGACTAGTTAATACTTTATTCAGGCGGCCGAAGAAGCGCTCCTTCAATGATTGTTTCATGTCGGCAGCATTGATACCCAACGCTTCCGACATACCCAAATATTTGTAGGTTTCAGTTGAGGAGAGGGATCGAAGGCATGTGGAATCCGAAAGATGGGTTCCTACGGATTCCACAATCTCCCCTCGCTTTACATGCATGACCGCACATTTGTCCACACCAAAATCCATCCTGATGCCACTACTAAAGGTTTCTGTTAACTTTAGTAGCTTCATCAGTTGCAAGTTGCTGGGGGCAAAGAGTTTCAGATCATCCATGTAAAGAAGGTGGGATATGACATGACCACCTCTTCTCAACCTATAGCCTAGACCCGAACCCTCCAGCAGTGTGCTTAGTGGGTTCAGGGCTAAACAAAATAATAATTATTATTATTATTATTATATTATTTAATTACATTATATTAAGAAATTAATTCAAGTACTTGCCGCCATCTGGGACTCCGGGCACGCGCACTTGAGATTGAACCCAATGCCCCAGAAGAGGGCTGTCCAACTTGTGGCTGAGCACGTTCAGGATAGTGTTGGTGCTCCCACGCGTTCGGAACATCAGCGAGGCGATGCGGCGCCGCAGCACAGTGTGAAAGCTGTCTGTGTGCGCGTGCGCAAACATCGCAGACGCACTACAACAGCGTGGGAGCCCCACCAGCACCCTGAACGCGTTATTATATTGTACTCGAAGAGCGTTGATGGCCCGCTGCGTATAGTTGACCCACAGATTGCAGGTGTAGAGAGCTTGGCAGAATGCTTTAAACAGAGTGATCTTAACCTCTAAACTACACCTCGCAAATACAAAGAAAAACTTCATAAAAAAGATTGCCTCTTTGGTGTAGCAGCCGCAAGCGCTACTGCTAAGTATGATGTCCTGGCTTCAGTTTCCTGGTAGAGTAGTTTAATTTGATTTTTCTATCAGAGATATTTCAATAAAAACCCATAGCAATAGGCTCTGATGAACTATGGGTGTATTATTGGGTACTACAGAAGCCAGGGTACATCTAGCTACCCTAAACTGGAAATTTTACCGATGGAACATGAACCTTAATCTGTTTGTAATAAAGTTGAAAAACTATCATAGAAATTTGACAGCTTGATGTGTTCGGCCTTACCCTTCGTGTTGCACTATAATTCTGTTCAGTAAAAAAAACAGTTATAAGAAAATGCGCACGCATGCAGCTTAAACTGGTTTTAGTAGAAATGCGGAAAACAATATGTGTACGACAAAAACACACTAGAAATACAAGAATTGTGTTATTTTATTATTTAATAACTTTATTTTTATTACTAAGAATTAATTAACAATAATTTGCCCTTACTGAGAAACTACATTTAGGAACAAAGTAATGTTATTGACAGAGGCTACGTTTTTAAAGTTACTCTAAATAAAAAATAAATCAGTAAGTAGATGATCGCCCAAAAAAAACATTCTCCCTAGGAAACCCAGTTAGGTACCTATAAGGTTTAATTGTACTACTTAGTTATTGAATTTAAGCCAGCAACATTTGCCAGTTTTCCGTATATTAGAAGTCATTAAAGTAATTCATTTATGTAAGTATGTTTTTAGAAGTTATACTAAGTATCTGCCCCGGCAAACTTCAGTCCGTATTTAAAAAAAAGTAATTATCGACCTGTTCTCAGACCTATTGAATTTACACACAACATTTCATAAGAATCGGTCAAGCCATTCCGGAGTAGTTTGGTAACAAACACTGTGAACCGAAAATTTTATATACAAGATAAATATGTTTATCAGTTGTCTACTTAGTACTCATAGCACAAGCACTACTTAGTATGGGACTAGATAGCGTTGTTCGAAAAATGTAGATTTTTTTATTTTTTTATATTATAATAAATATTCTTTCTTACCTGTACATACCACAATCACCAGTATATTAACCACTAAAGCGCCACAAAGCAATAATCTAACCGACATCGCGACTAAACCACGTCTGATGATAAACAACTATCAATTTAATTTATATACATAATTATGTAGACGTGTTTTTAAGAACCAGCTGTTTCATTGAGCACGTTGCATTTGAAACAACAACAATTATAGCGTGACTCCAAAATATATACGTTATAAAACTTCCTTGATAAGGTTTTTGTTAGCTGGTTTTATGTTTAAAAGAAAATTATTACTCTTTTTTCACGTTTTTTGCGAATAATTTATACCCACGTCTAGTAATGACGCGATCGTTACGTCTATACTTCTCTATCTACTCGTAGGCAATCATTTCCCTATGGTGGGGAATAGTTTGGCACGAACGTCATGATTAATACATAAACCGAGTGTGACTTGGACCACGTACGGTGAAGGATTCCGTCAGTTTATAAAATAAAACCGGCCAAGTGCGAGTTGGACTCGAGCACCCAGGGTTCCGTAAAAATTCGCAGGTATGTAAATGGTATTTCTTTTTTTTTATATATAATTGTTTGTTGTAAAAATAATAGCTTTAGATGGTTTGTGTACACACGGTGCTACTCGCCAGTTCTGTTAGCCTGTACTTGGGTAGACACGATACCGCGTGTCTAGATTATAAATTAATTATAGAATAGTATTTAAATTTTAGTAAATTTAAATTTAAATTTAAGAAAATTTAACTGCCTCGTTGGTCTAGTGGTCGCAAGCGCTACTGCTGAGCATGAGGTCCCGGGTTCGATCCCCGGGTCGGGCGAAGTGTTATTGAGTTTTCCCTTCTGGGTTTTCTCAGTAGCAGCCCGGAGTCTGGATGTGTGCCCGATTGTTGGCAATAGGCTCGCCCCCTATTACATGGGACTTAAACATAACTGGCGAAATGTGGGTTGTACTACCAGGTACACCTCTGCATAGCCTTACGAGGATTACAGGCGTGACGTTATGTATGTGTTATGTAAAATTTAAATTTTAGGAAATTTAAATTTTACATATCAAACTTAAAATATCACCTCTTTTTGACCTAGAATTGTCAATTTTGGTTAAAAGCGAGGTTTTTATATCACAAGTAAAGGGAAAATTCCAAAAAAATAATACTACTTTTAGTTTTCGTGATATCATATCCCATATCTTTTTATCGTGTTGACTCAGGACCTTAAGTTTTATATACCTAATAAGTGCTATAGACCTCAGTACCTATATGGTTTAAATATTCGACTAGCTAAGTCCACCCATTCCCGAAAAAACGGTGGTGACACATAGACAGGCAGACAGACAAGTGAGTGATATTTTAAGGGTTCGTTTTCTTACCTTTTCAAAAACTATAAAAACACTTCGAAGAATTGGATAATAATGATAATTTGTTAACAAAAAACTTTTTTACAAAAAAAACAACCGACTTCTTAAAAACACACTAACAGGTGAAAAATAACTCCAGTTTCGGAAGTTTGTGGCTTTGGTGGTATTGTTTCGTTCATTATTGGCCACCGATTTCCGAAACTGAAGTCATTTTTCACCTGTTAGTGTTTTTATAATAGTCGGTTGTTTTTTTAGTTAAAAAGTTTTTATTTTGCATATTTTAGTTTCTTCGTACCTATGTAAAGAAGGTCTTTTAAAACTTCAAAGAATCATTGAAGTTGGTTAACAATTGCTACAGAAGTTCTTTCTTAACATTATTCTGTACATCTCTGCCGGTATTTTAAAATAGAAGGGCGTAATGTTATGTTATGGAAATACAAGAACTCTGCATAGACATCTGACTATAGCAATCGCGAATAATTTGCTGTTATGCGTTGAAGAGTTCCGTCGCATGTCTTCTTCATCAGTTTTTCTTCACACAATGATACTTTCTAAATGAAAATGCTTGATTTGTTACTAAAAATGTAAAAATCGGTACGTGTGTACCTATATTTTTTTAAGAGTTTCCTCAATTCCTCGAGGATCCCTAATCAGAAATGAGTTTTGATATAAATGGGACCAATCTGCTAGTATACCCTATCAAATAAAACAAAAATTTTGAAAATCGGTCCATAAATGACGGTGTACTGAGGTAACAAGCCCTAAAAAAAAACAAAAAAAAATACAACCGAATTGAGAACCTCCTCCTTTTTTGAAGTCGGTTAAAAAGAGACGATGATACCTAAGTTCGTTTTGGCTTTTCTTCTCAGAGGTAGTCAGTAAGAAAATGCCGACTTCAACTAGCTTTAAAGAAACAAATGACGTGTAAAAGTGATTTCCATGTCCTACTAGCTTAATAAATAATTTGCTTCCTGCAAAGTTGCGTCTTTATCTGATACCTTTAGCACCTACCTGTCTTAGTTTTGCAGGCCAGTTTATTATCATTAAATTATCATTATAATTGTACACCTATACTATTGCTAAGGTAAAACATGTATGGGAATTGCCACTCCAGACAATCGTAATTGTGCCTAGTACACTATTGTGTAAAATTACGGAAACATAGAAATCTTTTTTTAAAATAAAATAAGTATTGAAACTACAGAACGCAACCTGCCAAGATTACCACATACTTCTTGGGAAAAAAGAGTGATTTACCTATATATAATAATATATTTAATTTAAGTAGGTATATATGTATTTGTGTTCCTTAGTCTTTCTTGATAAACAAAAGAAGGAATAACAAATCCCATTTTTCAGCTCAAATAGGTAGTTATGTAGGTACCTACCAATGAAAAGAAGATAGGCCAGCGTCTTATAAATTGTCAAAACCAAAGACATTCAATACCTATAGACCAGACATCACAAACAAAATTTTCGTCCGAAAGAGTGTGTCCTGCCGGACACAAGTCTATGAGTTTTTTTTAGTACGCTCCGCTGCCGCTCCAATATTCATATGTCGTAGCGAACGATATTCAGAAATAAGAAGTTGAGAAGTTGATTACATTAGTACAGAGTCTGTGGTAAACGCCGTGACGTCAGCTGTCATTTGCAAATGGCGCGAGCGATGTCACGTGGATGGAGTCGTATTGGGAAGTGGAAGCTAGACAGAGCTCAGTTGGATTTGAGACACCAACGAAGACACTAGTCCAGTGCGAAACTGTCTGTTTACCTATCTGAGTAATGTTATGTGATTACTTTTACCAAAGTGAGGTTATTACTGCAATGAAGATTATTATTCAACGTTATGTACCTGGTACCACGAAACCCCTGATGTCGGCCCATACCGCTCAGCCATCGCTGACGCCGACACATATATTATTCTAGATGGCGTTTCTGAGACATGGGATCAAAGTTTTTCTATGACATTTCCTTGTCATGCCCGCTCTATAGTCTTTTAAATCTCTTTGGTCAAAACTAACGCGATGAGCTGTCGTCTATTTTGTGGTGGTGGTGGTACCTCCTAAAAGTGAACAGTTACAACCAAAGAGTTTTAAGATTCCCACTATAGAGAGGACATATTGTGAAGAAATGTCAGAGAAATTACTGTGATCCTTTGTCTCAGTAGCGCCATCTAGCCTAATATAGCAGTACTAGAGCGGCAGCGGAGCGTACCAGACTAGACTCATCATCGACTTGTGTCCACTACGACACAAGTATCGGATGAAAATTTTGGTTGTGATGTCCTGTCTATACCCATTATAGTTACTTTACTCTTTGGTCTATGCCTAGTTCATAAGTGTTGAATGTCTTTGGTTACAAAATGCATCACAATAATGGTGCTATATTACGCGCAACCCCCGCAGGGTTGCGCGTAATATAGCACCATTATTTTAGTTGAACTTATGTGCCGCATACTTTACACTAGCTTGATTCCATCTGTACCAGTTGATGAAAAGCGATTACATGACCTACTAAATTACTTTTTTAGTATTTCTCCTTTCCTGTTTTGACTGTAGTTTCAATATCCGTTGGGTTATTCTGATCTTTCCTATATGACGTACGTTTTTTACACATACTCAGTTCTACTCCTAAAACCGTCTGTTCTAACAAAAAGGGAAATCACCATTTCTTGCCATGTTTTAACCATCTACTAAATGTAATACTTAAATACTAAATATATACTAATTTAGTAACTTAAACACACTTTTAATGCACACTTTGTGCCTTCGTCACAAAGTGTGCATTAAAAATATCTAACCTTCATAATTCACAATAAAAAAAAACACGATAGACGCCGAAATTATTATAATCTATTTTTACTGCAGTTGTCACACTTATTTGTAACCATTTCAACAATGTATTTTAAGATATAATGTGGATTTAATTTAGTTACATTATGTCATTTTAGTTGAAATAATATTATTGTAGTATCAACGACAAAAACCTTAAAGAAGCAGGGATGTACAGACGCAGCACATCAAGTTCCCCAATGTGTCAAATTTTCCCAATTGAATATGAACCTTATTCTTTTTGCCATAAAGTTGAAAAACGATCAAAAAAATTTGACACATTGGGGTAACTTGACGTGCTGGCGTCTGTACAATACATGAACACGTTCTTCGTTTGACTTTTATTCTTCTAAATTTGAAATAATAAAAAATTGAATAAAAATTGTTTTCACTTATCTTTACAATAAAATGTTCTGCATTCCTGATCCTACGAGCTTCTTTCTTCTAATAAATGGAGTATAGGTTCAAATTTGAATTCTGATTCCTTTATTGCTATCATATTTTTGTGTTGCAGGTAACTAGATGGTAAAAGGTGAAAAAAACTCAAAGGCTTAGATTGTTTAATTTATATTCCTTGAAATATTTTTACCCCTGTGCTGCTGCTGCTGTCTATTACACAACACGAAAAGTAATTAACATACAAAGAGATTTAAAAGACTATAGAGCGGGCATGTCAAGAAAATGTCATAGAAAAACTTTGATCCCATGTCTCAGTAACGCCATCTAGAAAAATATATGAATATTGGAGCGGCAGCGGAGCGTACTAAAAAAAACTTATAGACTTGTGTCCGGCAGGACACACTTTTTCGGACGAAAGTTTTGTTTGTGATGTCCGGTCTATAGGTATTGAATGTCTTTGTTAACATACAAATGTTGACACCGTTATCAAATTAGTTCCTTAAACTAAACATAGATGGCACTAGATTCAAATATCACAAGACCCTAGGAACTGAACTGACGAGGTACCTACGTAATTATTTGATCATAATGATCTTCAGGTAAAAAGTTATTAGTTAAAATATTCTGCATTGATATTCTGTAAAAGCCACTCTGTGAAAACGTAAATAAAGTGAAGGCGAGCTGTCTTTCCATACTACAGCTGACTATGAATACTTGACTAGCCTGTTAGTCTAGTAGTTTGTGGCCCTGACTGCTATGCCAGAGGTCGTAGGTTCGATTCCCACCCAGGACACATGTTTGTGTAATTTATCATCATATAATCACTATCATTGGTTCTGTGTCTGGGTGTAATTTATTTATAATATGTATGTATTTAGAAGTATATAAGCATGTTTATCAGCTGTTTAGTACCCATAAAACAAACTCTGCTTAACTTAGGACTAGATGGAGTTGGGTGAAAATTTATTTATATATTTTATATTATTTATTTTAACAACATTTGTGGAATATTATATTATAAGAATTATATTATATACTAATGCTAGGCATTGACTGTTCACTCTAGTTATAAGTCTTTGTACGCCGCGTCGGTCACACGTTGACCGCGAACAATTGAGTTTCTATTGTGTCTGGTAGTTGGCAGTCAACGTGTTAAGTTAGCAACCCTCGCGACGTCTAAGAGGGGCGCGCGTGACTACGACTCGCCGCCACTTCGAATCCATGTACCCATTCAGGGGGGGTTGGAAGACACCTTACTCCCCTCGCTGACTTAGCGAAGCCCTCGGGGACGGCACCAGTCGGGAGTCGCGGAAGTATCTTCTGTTCTCGTGACCCCCGGCGCAGGTGTGAGAAAAAACACGGGAGGGTTTTCAGTCAGTAAGAGTCTGACAGACCCCACCGCCCTCCCCTGCTGTAAAAATAGTTTGGTACAAGATCTGAGCAAACTTAACAAACAAAATTTTAGATTTTAGTCCCTCATCTAGATTACCTACAAGAAAATATTCGACACATATTCATTTTTTTTTCAAGTTTATGGAAAACTGCTTAGATAAAGCGCATTAAAGTTGAGGAAAGGGGGCTTGTAACGTCATTATCTAGTGTAGGTAAACTGTACTGGCTAGTGACGTCATGCGACATTTTGACTCGATGTATCGACGTTATTTGTCGTAAAAATATGTGCCGACTATGTAATCTAGATGAGGGGGTAAAAACTAAATTGTTGTCAAATAGCTTATTCTCTATGAAAGATTAACTAGATTTAGTGAAATAACATCAAACATAAACAATCGTGCGATACCGATTCATATTTTTTTCAAACATGCAATAAAGCAATAAACATCTTACAAAAATCAAAATATGTTTTATTTATAAAATACTCCATAAGTGAAAAAGTTACATATGATCGAGGATGGCATGACCATCAGGGCTGCCGCAAGCTTGTAGTAATTGTCCTTAGTATTCAGGTTATTGGAGACCACCCGGTTCTCTTGGGAATTCATGCAGCTTAGGCCCACCCGGTAGTCCTGTAAATTCGGGCTGTTAGGCCTATACGGCCTCTCTTGGGAATCTCGTTGGCTTAGGCCCATCCGGTAGCCGTGGGAATCCGGGTAGATCAGGCATAGGCCTGAACGGTCCTCCTGGGAATTCGGACTGTTCTTTCCCACCCACATGTCCTGGGAATTCAGGCTGCTCAGGCCCATCCGGTGGTCCTGGTGGAAGAGGTTGTTCTGGTTGAGGAGGTTGTTCTGGTTGAGGAGGTTGTCCTGATAAAAATAATTAAAAATAAAATGTATCGCCGATGCAATCGAAAAATAATAATGAATTTACAAACTATTCTTTTTTTTAACTAGATAGCAAGCTCTATCTGTCGAGACGTAATGTTTATAAAAATGTATGATTGCATCTCTGGTAAGTGTTACTTAAACACGTTTTAGTGCCATCTTTTGTTTTGCTTAAACAAAATTTCGAAAATCATGTTTTTGAATCCATTTATCCCTTGGGTTGGGGCCCGGGCAGTCAGAAAGGCATTCGCTCCATGTTGCTCATGTTTACTTCTGATAAAAAAAAATGTATGGGGTGACTGGTAATTAGTGATCGATACTTAAACACGTGATTGTATTCATGATTTCAATAAACTTTCCCAAAGAAACTTTTGTTTTTACCCCGTGATGCGCATCGCGTAGGTAGGTACGCGTGTTTTGATTTTGTTTGACGCTCACGGGCTCACGGGCAATACCTATGCCGTACAGTTATACAGCTAGTGAGTACAATGACATGGTGATATGTTACTACTCGGATGGGAGTAATGGTGAAGCAGCAAGGCGATTGTACCAACTCTTGTACCCAAGAAGAGTTCGCCGACCTCCAATAACAATGTGACACTGAACGCCGTCACGCGGCTATCAGTTGATCGGAAAAAGGCGCGCGCGCGAATTTCATACAGCTTTTGTGCTATTGTGATAAAATAAACTTTTTTATCTGTTGTGTATTCTGTCTGTGTGTATTCTGTCTTGTATCTGTCACTAATTACCAGTCGCCCTAAATATTGTACAACTTTCAAAAGAAGTCGGTTAAAAAAAGGGTCAAATAATTGTAACGTCCTCACTTAAAAGTATTTTCTTTCTTCTTTCTTTCTTTCTTTCTTATAGGCACGGGCAGTAGGAAAACTAATTGTTAGTAATACGTTGAAGCACGCTTTAAATGATTAAATAAAAAAACATCAATCAAACAATTCAATTTTAAATTAAAAATTGCAACTTAACAAAAATAATTTACTTAAATACAACCCTTTAAAAGGCATCGTGACTGTGCTTTTTAAATAGGTTGAATTGAAGAATATTATTTTACTCTAAAAAGTATTCTTATAAATGAAGACTTTAAAATGTGACGTAAACAAGAATGAACAAATAAAAATATGCACTATTTTTAGAAGATAAAATAAGCCACCATAACTCGCCATGCACCAGACTTTAAATACATATATAAAAAAAACAAATTATCTCACTTGGTTGTCTAGGCTGGCCTGGTAGTCCAGGCTGGCCTGGCTGAATAGGCTGTTTTGGGTTACCCGCTTGACCTGGATTTTGTGGAGCTAGAAAACAAAGTTATAAGGCATTTTGTCAGACAAAAGTAGCATTTCAATTAAAAATCAAAAGTCATTTATTCAAATTAGGGTGAGGATCAGCACTTTTTCAACGTCAAAAAGAGCATACAGGCGTGATGATACGTCATTATGTTGTATAAACAATAAACATCCAAGCGATTCCAGCAATCACGACAGATTTGCCGTTTATTTTTGAAGAGTTCCGTTGTATATCTCCGAAGATCAGCACCAGATCTTCACCAAATTAAAATGGGACCACCTCAGGAGTATACTCTTTCAAATAAAAAAAGAATTTTGAGAATCGGTACACAAATGGGGGAGAAATCAGGTAACATACATAAAAAAAAAAAAAAAAACATACACACGAACATAGAACCTCCTCCTTTTTTGAAAGTCGGTTAAAATGAAGCCTCCCCGTATAAAGGGCGTGCCCGCTTACGTTCATTTAGAGTCATCGCAAGACGTGTTTTTTTGGGTGCGTACCATTTGCCATAATAACAAGAGTTCTACTAACGATCACATGACCTAATTTTATTTAATATAATTTTTGTTTAGTATAACGATGAAATGACTTAATGAATTATTGATATAATTTCAGTTTACCTAATTTTATATGGTATAATAAACATTTTCTGATGTATTCCACGAAGCACACCCAAACAAAGCACACCCAGACGAAGCACACCCAAAGTATTCCACTTAGCACACCCGTAGGTGGGCTTCAAATAAAAAAATAAAAGAATTGATTTCCTATTCCACGAAGCATACCTACGATTATCACTGCATAGTGTGGAGACTAGGAAATAAAAATGTCGATAGAAGAAAATATTTATTATTTAAAAGACTAACTTAAATTTCTAACATCATTCATTTTCATTATAATAATGTGACACAATATTTGTCATTTTTCCAATCTTACTATTTAAAATCATAGATTGTTAAAATGATATAATGATATAGATAGTCTATAATTTGGGCTTTTGGAACACAGGCCTCTTCTCTGTGAGATGAAGTGTGGTATTTATAAACGTCTTCGAATCTTTGGTCCTAGGACATGCCGGTCTCCTTAAGATGTTTTCCTTCACCGTTTTGCGAACAGTAGTGACGAAACAATTTACACAAAGTAGCCCGCCATCACCACTGGGCTACCACGCCATCCTTTGTTCCCTACATCTGCCTACACGTCTATTTCAACCTCAGAATTTATTTCTTTCTTACTCATAAATATCTTTATAAATGGTTGTCTGAAAAGCCGGTTAACGGACGACAGTTTCACGTAACAACGTCACTACAAAACATTCGCTCGCTCGTGCAGCGCTCTTGCTCCAATCGTAACGTTACAAAGAGTCAGTCATCCTTTTTCGTGCATGCAGCCGGCTTTCATCGATTTATTAGTCGTTGTCACGTCAAAAAATTTAATCTTTTCAAAATCATTTTTTTCATTCTTTCCAATAACATAATTTAACTAAGTACATGAATAATACAGTCTTGTAATTTGCCTCTTAAGATCTTGGCCCAGAGTTTGATCACCAGACCGGAGTCCACCGGGAGTCCGGACTTGTTGGTTGACGGTAGTGGTAATCCTAAACATAACTAGACAAATCTGGGTATACAGGTTGTCTCATTAAAATCGGTCAGTATGGGAAAGTCTGAAACTATAAGACATACGAAGATCTATTCTGAGGAACCATGTCATCGATTTTAATAACAAGAAAAACTGCATTCATACATTTTAAAAAACATTTATACTATTGTAGTAATATTGTAAACGTGGTCACTTCGAGCACCTACTAAAATAAATTAAAGTAAGTGGAAACAATGCATTTTATTCATTTTAGACATCATGTTTCATACAGACATTTACTGCTTAAGACCTACACAATCGATATCGAAATAGAAATAGTGTAGGTTTTTTTTTTCAAAATAACCGGGTTCGATTCCCGAACGGAGTACCTACAGATGTTTTTTAAAATGTGTGAATGCAGTTTTTCTTGTTATTAAAATCGATGACATGGTTCCTCAGAACAGATCTTCGTATGTCTTATATTTTCAGACTTTCCCATACTGACCGATTTGAATGAGACACCCTGTATATACAGAAATGGGGACGAAGGGAGCGATGTTATTTTATGTCATAGGAGCTCAACAATAATAATATAGGGGTCTACTCTTATTCTCCGAAACGAAACTTCGCAAACGAACGAAATCAAAACGAAGGATCGTTAGTCAACCCACTCTATTTTGTTTTAGAGCTATCCACAATTGCAATCAAACATCTGCTTATAGTTTTAAATTGTTTTAAACACTTTAAGTAGATTATGAGGAAAGTAATATACAAGTAAAAAAAAAACACTGACAATAACTAAACAAACTTAATTTGAGAAAAAACTTACAGCGTGGCTTGCAGAAAACTGTTTCTATACATTAAACGATTTTATGACACATAAAGAGAATTATGTAATTAATTAATGTTGAAATTTCATAATCATACTGACATGGCAAGACAATGCTATCCTTTAAAAAAAAGTCGCTTTCCTCCTTCTCTTGTAATCTTGTACAATTACGTAATTTTATACAATCATTTTAATTTTTATTTATGAAATATATTTTGACATTAATTAACTAAATTCCTAATCAATTTTAATATCTTCTTGTTACTTAACAATAGATTTAGTTGAATAGCTCTAACTTTGACATATTTACGCACCATTGTTATGGTAGAATGTGACGGGATAAAAAGTACCCTACCACCACTATGTAACCACATTTCTTGTGAATAAATGATTATGATGAGATATTTTGGAATATAAAATAAAACATCAATATTATTCTCTTACCTGTTTGTACCATAGTTACCAATATATTCACCACTAAAGTGACACCAAGTAATAATCTTACAGCCATCGCGACTTAACTGCATCTGATGATAAACCTACTGCAATAAATTGAATTTATAATAGTGATAATTATGTTTACTGCAACCACCTGTGTAATTGTGCACGTTACAATTGAAACAACAAAATAAATAAATACGATATAAAGATGCACTTTATATCGTTTTTATTTATTTTGTTGTGTCAAAGTTAAAGAAAAAATATATAATTATTTCAATGACACCATTAAATGGCACCTATTAGAGGTCAAACTAACAAGTTAAATAAATTGTAAAAATAATTTACTTTTTTATTGGTCTGAGGTTTGCTCCTTCCAAGAAGTAATTTCGTATGGAGAAAAATAAGCGAAATACTACTTAGCCATTCTAAGCCTATTAAATGTAGTGAGGCATATATTTCAGGGCGACCGTTTGGGGCCGCTTTGGTTAGCCTTCCACTAAACAAAAACATACTCCTGGAGTAAGATTCAGGTCTACGCAGTCCAATCTAGGTAACAATCAAGATTTAGGTAGGTACCTAGATTATTACTTACCGGTAACATCAACGTACACAAAGAATCGACAAATAATTATGTACAGCTTAATTATCTCAATTTAGAAAGAAAGAAAGAAATAAAGAAAAGAAAGAAAATATATTTATTTGGGACACGCACAGGAATTTAACATTAAAAAACTAAAACTAACATATTAATTAAAAATAAAACAAAAGACCTGTTCGAGGCCAAAAAGGCCCCTATCTCTTTTGGTTTTATCGTAGATGCGTTTACAACCATTTAGACTATCATACACACAAAATGATTAACCTATCTGTCATTGGTTTATTTGTAATACATAGAAGCTATCTAACGTACCTATTATTTATAATAGATTTTATTTCACGCACCTATATCGTATTGTTCACAAAACATTTAAAATACTTAGTAGGTATATTAAAAAGTACTTTTATTTTCTACTTGGTTGAAGTAAATATTACAAACTTTTTTTCGTAAAATGTAACCGAGTTTACAAACAAATCATTAAACTCATCACCATAAGGAAAATAAAGGCTTTAACCTACGATGCAAAAAGGGGAAGCACCAATAATGATTTACCAAGACTCATTCGGAGTGATTGTATCATATTTTCATTAAAAAAAAACAGTACAAAAACCCGAACATTGAATCACGTAGGTACACAAACACACCCATTATGCAATGACATTAATTAATATGGAAACAAAAGATATTGTCCATCTAAAGGTATCATGGTGAAATAGCCAAAAGGGCTTGTGGCTAAATCGATCGAAGGTACCTACGCTTGCCAAAGTGGGCCCTGGATGGGTAACTATTTAATATATAGGGTGACTGGTAATTAGTGACCGATACTAAAACACGAGATTGTATTCATGATTTCAATAAACTTTCCCAAAGAAACTTTTTTTGTACATACACTATAATTAAAAACACAATAAAATAACAAAAACGCTGTTTGAAACTCCCGAGCGCGCGCCTGTGATCGATCACAGTAGGCACGAATCGGCACGATCTATCAGCTGATATCCTGACCTCGGGAAGGGCAAAATCTACTAGTAGTAGCGTCATACGCTCCCCCGCCACCCCCACCGCTCCCGTTGTGCAGTACTGACGTAATTAAATTAATTTAAAGTTGAAAAAGAATGAGTATAAAAAAAAGTTTCTTTGGGAAAGTTATTCGTATTCATGAGTACAATCACGTGTTTAAGTATCGGTCACTAATTACCAGTCACCCTATATAAGACCCCTCCGTGCCTCAGACGGCAGCAAGTCCAGCTGTTATTTGTAAATCTTTGCTCGATTTGTAGAGCAGTGAAGTTCACTCGTTTACTTCCCCATCACTGCAAAATGGCATGTATTATAATTGACAGGTAACCCGCGTCATGTCCTCTGGAACAGATGTGGTGTTAATAAAAACTACATGGAATTCAAACCATGTTGCTCCAACAATACTTGACTTGCACTTCAATTGACAACATTTCAAAGGGCATTGCCAAGATTCGGCTCGAATCATGTAGTGTCCGACAAGCTTTCCACATTAATGATAATTCATAGTATAAAATAGTAAGAATTATACACTTTAAATAAAATCTGTGGAAGTACACCGTTTAAAAGTCATTTTAAAAAGTTATTTAATTTATCAACACGTTTCCTAACAACCATTTCAATTAGAAATGTTGCCAATACCAAAATAAAATAATATCGATTCGAAATTGCACTTGCAAATCGATTCCATTAATATTATTAAGAAGCTACGTAAATGAATGTATTACTTACATAAGTTATAACTCGTAAGTCTTTTAATATTAAATATTGTTTACTTATATTTTTGAATATAAATATTAATTAACTTATGTACTAGAATATTGTCATAATTCAATTCGATGATCAAAACAGTTAAGTATCGATTTTCAAAATTAATTGCTACCTTTACTGTCTTTATAGTACTGGCAACACTTGATCTTGTAATTGTCATTGCTTACTGTAATTGTCTGTAATACTGTCAAAAACTTCCCTCAAGCTTGCTTGTGGTACTTACCAAATGGAACAAGCGCGGTCTTATTATGGTGAACATATTCGGTACAATGGTTCCTATACTATTGAAGTGTGTAGAGAGGCTCATCTTAGCAACCTACTGGATGAATTGTCGCTCTCCCAAAGTCACTGGCTTCT
The DNA here is from genome assembly GCA_921972225.1 of Euplexia lucipara. Classification (NCBI taxonomy): domain Eukaryota; kingdom Metazoa; phylum Arthropoda; class Insecta; order Lepidoptera; family Noctuidae; genus Euplexia; species Euplexia lucipara. The sequence goes on along the minus strand of OV179144.1, from coordinate 6,830,424 downwards.
TCGAGGGAAAATTCAAAGCAGACATATAAGTCGAAAAATAGGTTATGTTTATATCTTAATTAATAATACTGGAAGCAGAAGAGACGCAATTGTGCAATATTGTTGTAATTGCTGAGTTGGGCGAAGAACCGTAGGTTGTTGTGCACATACAATGACAATGTTATGGTTTCTCGGTTGGGCAAGACATCATACAAATATAACCCCTCCAGCCCAGTTTTTAGACGATTTATTAATTAAATATGATGATGTGTTGTTTGATGAATAATAATTGGTCAAAAAGTATACATGTGTTTTTTATTCATTCTAAAATAATGTAGGTACCTATGTAATATAATATATTTATTATAAACACAACAATTATGTGAAAACAATGTGCCAAAAATCATTAATTTAATTAATCATTTAATACTTTATTTCACGATTTCGTTAAAATTAGAAGCAGTAAGTGGTCAACTTTAAATAACTATAACTTTTTTTGGTGTACTTCTTTTAGAAAACTAATTATACTATCAAATTCTATAATTATTTTCCTTTTTTATGACATATAGTTCATCTTTGTCGGTTCTGGCCGAGACTAGAAGGAAACGTTGGCATTCTCTGGGCATTGCCAAGATTCGGCTCGAATCATGTAGTGTCCGACAAGCTTTCCACATTAATGATAATTCATAGTATAAAATAGTAAGAATTATACACTTTAAATAAAATCTGTGGAAGTACACCGTTTAAAAGTCATTTTAAAAAGTTATTTAATTTATCAACACGTTTCCTAACAACCATTTCAATTAGAAATGTTGCCAATACCAAAATAAAATAATATCGATTCGAAATTGCACTTGCAAATCGATTCCATTAATATTATTAAGAAGCTACGTAAATGAATGTATTACTTACATAAGTTATAACTCGTAAGTCTTTTAATATTAAATATTGTTTACTTATATTTTTGAATATAAATATTAATTAACTTATGTACTAGAATATTGTCATAATTCAATTCGATGATCAAAACAGTTAAGTATCGATTTTCAAAATTAATTGCTACCTTTACTGTCTTTATAGTACTGGCAACACTTGATCTTGTAATTGTCATTGCTTACTGTAATTGTCTGTAATACTGTCAAAAACTTCCCTCAAGCTTGCTTGTGGTACTTACCAAATGGAACAAGCGCGGTCTTATTATGGTGAACATATTCGGTACAATGGTTCCTATACTATTGAAGTGTGTAGAGAGGCTCATCTTAGCAACCTACTGGATGAATTGTCGCTCTCCCAAAGTCACTGGCTTCTTCGAGGGAAAATTCAAAGCAGACATATAAGTCGAAAAATAGGTTATGTTTATATCTTAATTAATAATACTGGAAGCAGAAGAGACGCAATTGTGCAATATTGTTGTAATTGCTGAGTTGGGCGAAGAACCGTAGGTTGTTGTGCACATACAATGACAATGTTATGGTTTCTCGGTTGGGCAAGACATCATACAAATATAACCCCTCCAGCCCAGTTTTTAGACGATTTATTAATTAAATATGATGATGTGTTGTTTGATGAATAATAATTGGTCAAAAAGTATACATGTGTTTTTTATTCATTCTAAAATAATGTAGGTACCTATGTAATATAATATATTTATTATAAACACAACAATTATGTGAAAACAATGTGCCAAAAATCATTAATTTAATTAATCATTTAATACTTTATTTCACGATTTCGTTAAAATTAGAAGCAGTAAGTGGTCAACTTTAAATAACTATAACTTTTTTTGGTGTACTTCTTTTAGAAAACTAATTATACTATCAAATTCTATAATTATTTTCCTTTTTTATGACATATAGTTCATCTTTGTCGGTTCTGGCCGAGACTAGAAGGAAACGTTGGCATTCTCTTTTTTAACATGCATGTTTTATTACGTTTTATAAAAATAAATCTAAAACTAGAGGACCGATATTTTGTGGTTTTTCGAAATTATGTATTTTTCATTTATAATTTTATCTTTAAAATTCGGTGCATTCTAAAAAGGCGTAAGCGCCAAATGACGGCATTCATACGGTGAAATGGCGACACATCCTTTGCTTTACTGTGATACGTCAAAAATAAACTTTTACTTAGATGTAAAAGTTTATTTAGAAGTTGTCATGTCTTGTTTGACATATAGATATGTCTTGTTTGACATAGATCAGATATGTCTTGTTTGACATTATGGTTTTCATCTTAAAAATTAGCTTGCTTACGCAAAGGTAACTACCTCATTCCACCGTATAAGTGACGTCATCGCATGTTTTTTGGTTTTTATTTTTTTTCTCAGAAACTAAGCAATAAAAGAAATATATATACAATATTTGAACTCAGCATACAAAAATGAAGAAACGGTATTTTTGTTTTAGGGTCATGTCAATTTTGAAATGTTGACAATTGTAAGGTATATCCACCTGCATTAACTAAGAACCTTGCAGGAACGAATTATTCAAGGTAACGAAAAATGTATGGCTTTGTGTGGTTTAAATGCACTAACGGTTTAGTCATAATTCCCTGATCTACATTATAAATGTCTGTACCTATTAACAGTCGATACGGATACTATATAAATAAACTTTGTCATACCTTGATTCATCAGTACCATTTAGTCGTCAACATGTTGAGATCATTTCTAGTATTGTGTTTCTGCTGCTTGGCATTCGTTGCCTCACGAGAGGAGTTACCTCAGACTGAGATTTCACATTCAGGCAAGTGATCATAATATAAATAAAGTAAAAAGCCTTTTATTCCATGTGAAAAGTAACAGTTACCTAGGTACTTAATTCTAGTGACTTTATGGCCACATTCAACATCTGCTCAGCATTTTCCCAACTATGTTGAAGTCGGATCGAGTTTAACCGAATGCAGCGACAGACAGTCGCTCGCAGAGGGACTGTCTGTCGTGTGGGGGAGAGGGAGGGAGAGAGGGGAGGGGAGGGGGAGAGGAGTTGATAAAAAATGCTATGCAATAGCTTTACCGCGGCAGTCTCCGAGTGCCACACGTCATTTTCTCTTCTTTTTTTTAACCATTCAATCACAATGTGCCACAGCGAAGCGTGGCAGGGTACCTACAGCTAGTAATACATAAATATGTCAGTGTGTTAATTGGGTTTATTTTTATATCGGGTTTTTTTTTATTCGAAGTATACGACTGCGTTTTCCCGTGCCCCCCTCAACGAAATTGTGCTAATCGTGAGGAAAGAATTTACTGTACTGAAGAATTACAGTATTGTGCATACCTGTGTGTATGTAAGGAAGGCTTCTTTATGGAAACTGAAGGTGGCAAATGTATACCTGAGAAAGATTGTGGTCCGCCTACGAAGCAAGACTTTTACTAAGCCATGCGCGTAATTATGCAATAAACACCTTACAAAAATCTAAATATTTTTATTAATTAGATCCTCCAATAATAGAAATCTTTGAACATTTTGTTTAATTTCTTTTATCGTGGGTGCACTTCAAGTCGTATACTCTAAGTCCATGAATTGATCATGTTTGCGTTTTTTTTAATTAAATCTGTAAAACAATTTTAATCTATACTAATATTATAAAGAGGAAAAGTTTGATTGTTTGTTTGTTTGCACTGAATAGGCTCCGAATCTACTGGACCGATTTCAAAAATTCTTTCACCGTTGGGAAGCTACACTATCCCCGGATGACATAGGCATACATTGTATCCCTGTATTCCCACGGGAACGGGAACAATGCGGGTGAAACCGCATGACATCTGCTAGTAAATCATAATTTATTATGAGTCTAATGAGATTTCCTATTATTAAATTTTTCACTTTTTTTTAATGATATTGAGTTATATCTATATAAATCGAGAATTACTCAGGTATTTTGGTTTATCTTTTAAGTATATACCATCGGAAACTCTCTTTCTTTAAATGTATATTATATAATATACAGGGTGTAAAAAGATCGATCACATAGCCGATAACCACACATTCTGTACATATAATTAAGTTACTTTAACCAAAAAAGAATGCTGGGAAAATACTTTTTTTTCATCTTTAAAAAAGAGATGCATTTGCGCGCATTGCATAGCGTGACAACGCAACGCAACTTCGATCGATCAGCTGAGCGTATGGCCACTCGCGCTTGGTCGTTGACCCGACCGGCCCGCTTGTTTAGTATCCATTGCATTTTTGTAACTTCAAATGCGTAATTTGTTTTGATAAATCGATAATTTTGATGTTTGTTCGGAAGAAAGTTTACTATAATGATACTTGGAGTAAAATTTTGAAAAAAAAAATTAAAAAAAATATTGCACTTTGACCTACAATATCTCCAAAACCAGAACTCCCAGGTATGTTCTAGAAGAAAAAAACTATCCCAGTGATGGGTACAATTAGTTTTCGTTTACGTTAAGGGTCTTTTTACACCCTGTATTTGGTTCACCAACTATTGAGTTCATTAATACAGCGATATGAGGTGTATCCTATAAGATTTATACGCCAGTGTACCAATTTCTTAAAAGTAAACCCGTCATGCCCTACTTATTGGTGAAAGAAATTTGTCCTAAAAATTACTTGACTTACTTGACATAATGTACTATGACCCCTAGACGGGGTGAGGGCGTCCATAGATGTCCCCCATCGCGATCGGTCTTAAGCTTTACGCTTCACGTGGCTTCACGTCAACCGGATGCTCACCGCTTCTGCCTATACGGTGCCACGCCACGCTTTCTTTTCCCTTGGGGACTCCAGTCCAACGCTTGTTTGTGTCTGTGATCGGGGTCCCTTCAGAGCGTTTGGCCAATCCATCTCCATTCAGCTACGGTTTATCTGGTGGTCGATCGGGCTCTCGTGGCATCTTTCCAACTGTTCGACGTTGAAGATGGTCTCGGGCCAGTTAATTCCGTGAATGCGACGAAGACAGCGGTTGACGAAAACTTGGATTTGGCATAAGATACCCTTCGTGACCTTTCACGATTCGCACCCACATTGGACCCGAAAAATAAGACGAGTTCCTAAACCTTAAATTAAGATGAGTTCTTATAATCACAGGTCGAGTTGTCTTTTAGAAAATATCAAAAAACCTAAACAAAAGTCAAAGTCAAAGTCAAAGTAATTTATTTGTATAACATAGGTAAAAAGTATATGACTTGGTGACAGTATCAAATTCTATGTGCAACACTATGTTTCACCTTGCAAGGTATATAAAACAAAATCCATATGTATAGTTTAACGATAGGTATTATCCGTCAAATTAAAAGAAAAGATACCTTCGCTGGTGCAGTTTTTCTGGGACACCGTGTATATAATAAAATAATTATACTTACATTTTACGTTAACATAAACAAACGGTGATGTCCTCATTGACATTAGGAAAATTGATTGCGGTTAATTTTCGTGAAATCTCATTCAAGATGCTTAACGTTAGTTTTTTTTTTTTTTTTTTTTTTCCTGTATTAGTAAGAACAACATTCTTAATAATAATTAATTACGATCTAGCCTAAAAGGCTAATAAGCAATTTAACTCTAACTTAATATGTTACGTGATAGATTATGTTAATAACTAAGAATAGTGTCTATTTGCACTTTTACTCAAGTTCGTAGCACTTTCTTAGAGTCTGATATAACTTATTTAAAAACACTATGTTCATGTGTTATATGTATAGCACAACATTGTCACTATTATCCATTCACTTTGTACACTACACTAATTCAAATGGTTTAGTTCTTTTTAGCCTACGCACTAAGTTTGTGTTATCTAGCAGCTGTATTGCCTCAACATTCACGTGTCGATGAAGTCTGCGCTCGTGAGATTCAGCAAATTTTTGTATAATAGTGGTGACGAATTCCATTTTAAGGTCACGGTGAAGGTCGTCATTTCTTATGTACCAGGGTGCATTGACGGCGTCCCTGAGTACTTTATTTTGGAATTGTTGAATTATCTTGACGTTGCTTTTTTTAGTACAGCCCCAAAGTTGAATACCGTACGTCCAAATTGGCATCAAAAGATGCTTGTAGAGTGTTATTTTATTATGTAATGATAGGCAGGATTTCCTTCCGAGTAACCAATACATACTTTTATAGCGTATGTCGAGTTCCTGTCTTTTCTTTTTGACATGCGCTTTCCAACGCAACTTGGCGTCGAGAGTTATGCCAAGGTACTTGGCTGTATTAGCCTAAGGTAATTGCATGCCATTTATGTAGATTGGGTGATAGTCCAAGTGTTTGTTTGTAAAGTCAATGTGAATTGATTTTGACTCATTCAGTTTGATCTTTTATTTTTGTGTCCAGTCATAAACTTTGTTCACAGCTAGTTGAACTTTCGCTGCGGCTTCTCGGTGGCTTGATCCGGTAGCCATAATAGCAGTATCATCTGCAAAGGTTGCAATGGTGTTGTTTTCCAGTTCTGGGATGTCACATGTGTATAATAGGTACAAAATTGGGCCTAGCACACTTCCTTGAGGTACACCAGCTTTTATAGCTTTTAGCTCGGAATATGCGTCGTCCTGCCTTATTCTAAACAGTCTATTAGTTATATAGGACTCTAGGAGGTCTGCAAATTCTGGTAGCATGCGTCTAAGCTTGAATATCAGACCCTCATGCCAAACTTTGTCAAAAGCTTGCGCAACATCTAAGAACACCGTGGCGCAGACTTCCTTATTTTCAAGAGTTTTTTCTATAATTTTGGTTATTCTATGTACCTGATCTAGGGTTGAGTGTTTCTCCCTGAAGCCAAACTGATGATTTGGAATAAGGTCTTTCTCTTCTATCATTGGTTAACGTTAACTTAACGTTTGGCTTAACGTTAGTGAGAAAAAGTACTTACGTACAACCGCCAAGCCTGCTTCGTGACAATTACAAAAAGGCTTCGTAAAATCACAAAAAAAAAAACAAGAAATTAAAAGATAAGAAAAAAGATAAGAAATAAAAAATGGTGTGTGTGTGTACACGCGTTAGAAGTTCTAATTCTTTGGCTTAACAAATTCTGCAAAATACACGCTTTGACGTGGAGTTGCGGGTACCAGCCCGGTATAGATACCTTTTTAGCGTAACAAGATAAGAATATTTCAAAATTTTATTTTTCGCGTTAGCTTACGTTTGTCTAAAAAACGAGACTAATAATAAAAACAAAAACTTAAACATCAGGGTGTCGGTTTTTCGTGACGGTGTGCGAGCATAGTAAGCTTCATTCTCATCATTTTTCTCTAACGCGCCAAAGGAAGTATAACTTCAAAATCGTTCAATACAAGCGTGAGTGTCGCACATACCTGCATAAAATTGTTTTACAGAAACAGAAGCCTTGTTAACCAGCAGTGCGATTCTGTCGAAATCACCGCGTGAAAATTTTGGCGTAGCAAGGGCAAATTTCGGGGGTCGTGGAAGTATCTTCTGTTCCCGTGACCCCCGGCGTAGGTGTGAGAAGGATGACGGGGTGGTTTTTAGTCAGTAAGAGTCTGGCCGACCCCTCCCCGGGGCGGAGGACATCCATGAGGATTATCCACCAAAAAAAAGCAAGGGCGAATTAAGCTGTTATTCCATACTAATGCCAAACATTGACAGTTCGACAGTTAGACAGGAGAATGTTCTTTACATCTACAATATCCTTCCCAGGAAGTGCATCCAGCCGGCCGATTCACACCCTCCAAAGTCACCCCATCAAAACGAAGCGATATTATGTAACTGTAAAAACCTTAATGCTAGGTTTTTACAGTTACATAATGTGGAATTACAGCTCAATTCGCCTTCACTTCAACTATATGTATTCTTACACGGTGGTTTTACCAGAATTATGCTGCTGATCGATTAAAATGACAAGAAGGAACCCTAAATAAATCTTGTATTTACCAGAGTAAACTACTGGTCTCTATAAAGAGTTATTCAAACAGAGGCAAGATTCTGTTTATCATTAAACATTGAGTCGTCAACATGTTCACATCATTACTGGTGTTGTTAGTCTGCTGTGTCATGCTCAGTGTGGCTCAGAGGGATACTGAGGATTACTTATATTACCAACAATTTGATTCAAAACGTCAAGGTAAGTCGTACACACAATCACTTACAAAAAACCCATAAACAGGATGGGAGATACATCCACCCCGTAAGCACTTGATTCTAAATACCCTAGCGTCAAATTTTTATCGGCTCATCTTAAATTTCACGTCTTTTCCCTATGTTTTTTATTATTTCGAACTCTATTAATAAGAATCATGCATGACTTCTATCTAATTCAGTGATATTTCCAACGACAGAAGTCATTCACTTTTTATAAAATTCAATCGGATAAATGAAAATATAAGTTTTTCTTTCTGTTTTCATTTAAATATCGACGTAAAATTTCAACTCTGTTGGGTGTTTCAAAATCATACTGACTTCACTCATGGTTTCAGACTGTGCGTAAATAATGCCCCAGACATGTGCAATGTGTATCGATCAGAAATAATTTTAATAAGTACCTGCTGCCTGTTAATTAATACTGAATAATTAACAGTATTAATTATACGCGCGGACACTATTAACATTCAATTTTCTGAAATATAAGTTGCGTTAAAAGTAAAGTCGGTTAAATCTGTCCAGGAGTTTCAAAGATTAGCCCAAAATAAATTAATATTGTTTCATATGAGTTATGTAAGCTGTTATTTTGACATTAAAAACAACTTTTATCTATGGCGAAATAAAATAAGGGTTAGTATCAACAGAAAAAAATAATTGTATCTCATCAGCGACAGTTGAGCTCTTAGCGACAGTTCTTCTCTTCTCTCTTTCTTTTGTGAATGAATAAAATAACTACATTACATTAATAAAATAAATAAATTTTATTTATTAGTATGAAGCATAGCTCTATACTTAGATATGTACCTTAATATGTTTTATTTCAATTTCCAGAATGCGGGCCGAACGAAGTATTTAGCGATTGCATTAGGTGTCCTCCCGAAGACTCTTGTTACGACCGTAACCAGATAACTTGCCCAGACGCATTACTTCCTTGTCGCACTGGATGCATTTGCAAGGAAGGTTTCATTAGAAAGACTCTAAACCATGATACCTCCTAACCATGAACCTCTGAACATGTATACCAAAAGCGGAATGCGGTAAGTAAACTGCATTTTAGCATAAATACTTCTGAAATTAGGAAAAGCCGACAGACAATTTCTGGGGGTCCAGGACTATGTACTACTGCACAGTGCGATTCTGTTGAAATCAGTGCGATTCGCTTGAATGTAGTGAAGGCGAATTGAGCCATCAATCCGTACTAATTCTAGTCATTGACAGTTTTTTTTTATTAAGAAATTATAGATAAGTAAATAAACATTAAGTCCATTCGCTCTTACACACACACCCTACATACACACATTTTGACTTATGTTACCCAAGGAATGTTCTTAACTTTAAAATGTATTAGAATGTGACCTGGAACAACTACCTGTAGGCCTTACAAGAAACAAATATATGTTCCGTGAGAGAATCGAACCCGACACGCAGCGTAGCAGCCAATTGCTCAGCCACTTCGCCAACCGTGCCGTCATTATTAAGACCCACAATGACCGGGTTGGCGCGCATAGATGGTTGATAGCAGATTGTAATATTTACCTAGATATATGTTGTTAATAGATAAATATTTGACTCTTTTTGTAAGTATTAAGAAGAGTCAAATATTTATCTATGAACCAACCATGTTATTATTTTGTACGCCATTAATGGCAGAACACGCAGATGTGCCTGTTAATCCAAGACCTTAAACATAATTATTGTTGAATGTGTACTCGTGTTTTACAAAACACTATTATCGTTTCTTTTCAGGAGCTCCTTGTGCGAAATTTGAATATTACACGGAATGCAAAGAGTCCTCGAACGATACCTGCTCTTCAATCTTGAGTCCCTCAAAATGGAATGGCGGCAATGAAGAGGCTTGCACACCAGGATGCACTTGCTGGGCTGGATATTACAGGGAAGATGAAAATTCTCCCTGCCTAGATCGTTGTTCATGCCTAGAGTTGGAAGTTTCGCCTGATTGTGCGTCTGAAAAATTCCCTTCAGATAATTTTCTCAGCGATTCACCAATTATTATTCTTATAAAATAATTGATGCTAGTTTTGTTGAAGGTCTTCTGATTCTGGAACACTTTTGTTATGTTTTTTGACACCCATAATTTATTTAAATTATTTAGATTACTTTAGCATACGCAAATAAAATATTTATCATGATAATTACTTTGAGATGATGAAATATCGCAAAAGACTCTTAGCAGTAGTGCTATTCTGTAAAACTCACCCAGTGAAAATGAAGGTTAAGAAAAAAAAAAGTCATTTATTCAAATTAGGCTGAGGATCAGCACTTTTAGAACGTCGAAATTACTTAAGACAGTCCCCCAAAAAGCCCACCCTTCGCCACTTCCTAGTGTTTTGGCTGGGAAGAAGAAGTGGCGGAACCAACTCCCCAGCAACACATCTGTCTGATAAGTTAGAAGAACTTGAATTTACACAGTACAATTAGTTGTACTTACAAAAAAAATAAAATAAGTTATTCACTACATGTTACCTATAGCTAATTCACCACATGAAGATACAAAATGCAATTGTAAGATCGTTACCTAAACGTGTTGAATATTGTATTAAAAAAGGCGGTGGTCACTTCGAGCACCTACTAAAGTAAATTAAAGAATGTGGAAACAATGCATTTTATTCATTTTAGACATCACGTTTCATACAGACATTTACTGCTTAAGATATATATATTATATCGATATCTAAATAGAAATAGTGTAGGTTTTTTTGTCAAAATAACCGGGTTCGATTCCCGAACGGAGTACAGATGTTTTTTAAAATGTATGAATGCAGTTTCTCTTTTTATTAAAATCGATGACATGGTTCCTCAGAACAGATCTTCGTATGTCTTATAGTTTCAGACTTTTCTATACTGACCCATTTGAATGAGACACCCTGTATAGCTACCGACATTAAAACTAACTTAAGTCAAGCAAAAGCAACTGACTATTATGAATCCTCCAGGTATAAAGGGTGCGCCAGCTTACATGTGCAGAGTTGGATTAAATCCATAGATCAGCAAGAGCTGATCTGCAATAAAACAAAACAATGTAACAAAATGATAAACTAGAGTAAGTAAGTGAAGGCAAATTGAGCTGTCATTTCATTCTAATGGAAGGAATTGGCAGTTGGATTCACTGAAGTTTACACGGAGTATTTTTTTCTAAATCAACCGGCTGGATATCACGTATGATCTATGACCAAGACCACTCCGCCAAGAGTGAGCGTTAAAAGTAGAAGAACATCTTTAACAGGTACAATGGGCGGCCTATGGGTAAATTGGGTTCATACAAACACTTTTACATGTGATTTACATTTTTAATTAGAAGATGTATTTCGCTATCTGACTACTCTGAGAAGAAACACCGAAAGAAACTGAGAGGTCACAGTCTCTTTAAAGTCCAGACATTATCTTGGTCAGATTATTTTTGTATCTATTTATTTAATTTTAAAGAAAGCTAACAGACTAATAACAATTTAAATATCCTTGTTATCCGATTGTTTAAATGTTTTTTTATTATTATTATTATTATTGAGATACGATTGCCAATAACAAGCTTCCACAAGTAAAAATCTATATACTGTCGTATAATAATAAGTTACTTGCGTTGACGAAATTGCAGCGATTATCGCGTTTAAATATCATAACTGTTTAAAGTTTATAACATCATAATATAAGCCTATGTAAACTAAAAAAAAAAGCAATAATTAAAATTTAATAACCAAAAATTAATATTTTAAATATTTAAAACCATGAGGACCATTCTTTGTTTATATGAAAGAACCATGCAGATTTATGTCAGATAGTGGTCTTTTGAGTGGGTACACCCACATTTCGCCAGTTATGTTTAAGTCCCATGTGGAGGCGAGCTTATTGCCATCAATCGGGCACAAATGCAGACTCTACTGAAAAAGTCCAGATAGAAAACTCAATTATCACCTTGTCCGACCCGGGTATCGAATCTGGGACCTAATGCTCAGCAGTAGCTCTTGCGACCTCTAGACCAATGAGGCAGGTAGACCAAGAATAGATCAAGAATGTTTATTAACATAAAATAAATTATTAATTAAAAAAAACTAAGTGTAATGGACAATGAGTTTCCACGTAAAAAGTTTCGTAATACTTGAGGTTATATTCAGATATTTGCTTAAATCTGTGGTTGGGAGTAAATAGTTGTGGTATAATGACATTTAGACGGTTTTTTTTTTAATAACACACAACAGTGCAGTGTTATCATGAACTTATTGGGAATACACAATTTCAAACATGGAAGAACCTTGTTTTATTTGAACAAATAGTCCCATGTTTGATTTATTTACATACAAGTTTTGTTATTGTTCTATGCCGTAGGTCGTGGGTTCGATATCCACCCAGGACAAAGTTTGTGTGATGAGCACGATATTTTTTTTCTGTCTAGGTGTAATTTTAAATATAATATATAAGTATATTTATCAGTTTTAAAGTACAGGCGCCAGACCATCAAGTTACCCCAATGTGTCAAATTTTCCCAATGGAATATAAACCTTATACTGTTTAAAATAAAGTTGAAAAACGATCAAAGAAATTTGACACAAAATAAAAACTCTCAAAACAAATAACTGTGAATTGTTGTTAGCTTAGTTAAGTTTTTTATGCATGCTGTGGTCTCCTGTAAGTGAAGGAGTACACCCATGTACCTGTGTATATCCTTTGTTGGAGATCCTAAAAATACAAATATATTTTATTTTCAAAACTAAGAGGGGGTGGATGTTCGAAATAAAAGCGGACAAAGTCGCGAGCGAAGTGCTAGTTTAAAATATAAGGTCTACGAAAACCATCAGAAGGAACCCTAAATAAATCTTATAGTCCACAAGGCTATAAGCAAGCAAGTCTTTAACCATTTTTTAGGTGCAAGTATTTATAAACAGTTGTTGAAGTCAAACTTCTGTTATTCATTACACATTGATACGTCAAAATGATCATACAGTTTCTATTTTTGTTTGTGAGCTGTGTTCAACTCATTGTAGCTAGGACGGATATTGAGAACAACCCATTTAACAGGCAAAGAAAACCTAAAGGTAAGTAATTTTTCTCTTAAAATCTGACAATTTATAGTGCCTTTTTAAATAATATGTTAGTAAATATGTGGCTGTACGACATGGCTATTGAATATTAAGTAATAATGATAGGAGTTTTGACTGGCCTGCTGGCCTAGTAGTTAGTGACCCTGACGGCTATGCCAGAGATATAATATATTATACCCAGACATGGAACGAATGATCATGTGTGTGTGTGTGTGATGATTATGTTTATGTGATTTGCACGATCATTCGTTCCATGTCTGGGTGTAATATACTACATGTATAACATGTTTGTATTTAGAAAAATATATGTTTGTTTATCACTTGTTTCGTACTCATAACACAGGTTCTGCTTGGCTTGGGGCTACCTATGGCGTTGTGTGAAAGTTGATAGAAGATTTTTTTTAGAAATGTTGTAAAAACGACCCCTAGATAAATCCATTCTTCTTCTTTTTAAGTCGAAACTACGATTTAGCACCACATTAGTTGGCTTATTGACAGTCCTTTGTTACAAATATCATTTTCTATTTCATTTTCCAGTGTGTGGGCCAAACGAAGTAATTAACCATTGTATTAGATGTCCGTCAGAAGACTCTTGTTATGATCGTCATCATATTCGCTGCCCTGCTGCATTCTTACCTTGTCACTCCGGATGTGTTTGTATGGAGGGTTTCATCAGAAAGACCTTGGGCCGCGGATGTATACCAAAAGAAGAATGTGGTAAGTAAAGATCTTCGACGTCTTCTCTTCTACTTTTAATTTCAATTTATAACTTGACAGTTGAATGTAGTTTCTGACAAAAAAAAAATGGAGAGATGGAGAGAGAGGGACAGAGAGAGAGATTTGTTTGTAATAAAGCTTTTTTTTTGTTTAACAAACTAGTGCGCACCTGATGGTAAGCAGTGATACATTCAAGGGTGGTAAAGCGCACTAGTTTGTAAGCACACTGGTGCACAGGTTTCTTTGTTTTTTTAGGTTTAGTTAAAAACCTATACAAGAGAGCTGCAAGAAGCTATGGTTGAGCGCTTGAGCTTATCCTTGAAGTCAGTGGCCGAATGGGGTGATGCCAATTTGGTCAAGTGAAATGCTGCTAAAACGCAGGTGTGTCTATTTTGCGCCAAGCGGAGCCTATTCCACCCGGCTCCATCATTCCGAGGCATAACCGTGCCGCTAATGGACCATTTTGATCTTGTTGGAGTAACGTTGTCATCTACTCTCATATTTAGGTCGTACATCGAGGCAAAGGCTTAGATAGCTGCAAAAAAGTCAGGTGTTTTATCAAAGGTGACACGTTACTTCACGCTGGAACAGCTGCTCAATCTTTATCAAGCGTAAATTTGATCGAGTATGATCGTGTATAATACCAGTATGATGCGCTTGAGTCTATTGAGAAACGAGCCAATAAGATTATCGGCAATGATGCACTCGTTGAGTCAAAACTCCAAAGTCTCGAGCATCGACGCCGAGTTGCGCCTGCCGGTTTTCTATCGGTTATATTTCAGAAAGTGTGAATCACCGGACCACTAAACGCACGGCAGTGCGCCACTGGTACAGACGCCAGCACATCAAGTTACTCCAATGTGTCAAATGTTCCCAATTGAATATGAACCTTATTCTGTTTGACATAAAGTTGAACAACGATCATAGAAATTTGATACATTGGGGTAACTTGACGTGCTGGCGTCTGTACATGAAGGACATCCCACCTATACGTACTAACGTTTTAGAAACACCTTCATTGTGCGTACGGCTAAGGAGTGGAATGTCCCAGCCGGGGTCGGTGTTTCCTGATAGCTGCAACCAAGGGGTCTTCAAGTCAAGGGTAAACAGATTGTTTCTAGGCAGGTGTGCTTCATCGTCAACCAAATCATCGTTTACCATCAGGTGAGATAGTGGTCAAACGCGTGCCAATCAATAGTAATAAAAAAGAAAATGAATATAGGTTACAATATTTTTACAAGTGTACCAATCTCAAGGTGACAGACCAACACATGGATGATTGTAATCACGATTGTAACTCTAACTTTCACAGACCAGAGATGGTTGTTGATGTTGAAGTTGGTTGAACGGGCAGTCAGGGGTCGCGGAAGCCTCTTTTGTTCCCGTGACCCCCGGCGCAGGTGTGAGAAGGAACACGGTATGATTTTTAGTCAGTAAGAGTCTGAGAGACCCCTCCGCCATCCCCGGAGCGAGGTACATCCATGAGGATTTTCCGACCCCTATATAAAAAAGGTTTAACGGGCAAGTAACCGCAACTCCACGACCAAGCGCGTATTTTGCGTTCGGAAAAATGGTTGGTGATTTATGATGGTTGCATGGTATCATTAACTAAAAATACATAGGTACTTAATGAAAAGTTTTGATTATTTATTCACTCATAATACGTTCCTTTTCAGGAGCTCCTTGCGCAAAATTTGAACATTACACGGAATGCAAAGAGTCCTCGAACGATACCTGCTCTTCAATCGTAAGTCAGTCAAAATCGAATGGCGCCAGTGAGAAGACATGCACACCAGGATGCACTTGTTCTCGCAGATATTACAGAGCGGATGAAAACTCGCCCTGCCGACATCGTTGTTCATGTCCTGACCTGGAAAATTCACAGGAATGTACACCGAAGAAAATTCCACTTGGATAATTGGCATTAAGTCCGTCATTGTACAGTTTTTCATAAAGTTTAAATAAACGAACAAATAGATTTATTTGTTTCTAATAATAATATTAATAACAACAAACTTTTTTAACTAATTACTTACAAAAATCAAAAGTCATTTATTCAAATTAGGCTGAGGATCAGCACTTTTTGAACGTCGAAATTACATAAGACAGTCCCCCAAAAAGCCTTCGCCACTTCCTAGTGTTTTTGCTGGGAAGAAGAAGAGGCGGAACAAACTTCCCAGCAAAACATCTGTGAATACACACAGTGGAAATATTTAGTAAAAAATTCTATCACCTAATCCGGTGCCTCCACTAATCTTAAATTTCTAGCACCTTATCAAACAATGCATTACCAATTTATTAATAACTTATAGGTACATAGTTTTATTTTCATAACTTACTAAATCCGTGACTTCACTTGCGTGGCTGTCGGAAAACAACAATGGACTTATCAGAGAATCTTCCGTGGTGAAGCTTCAGTATTACTGCTTACCATCTTGTTACTGCCAGTGGATTCAGTTGAAGTCAACCAGTGAAAACTGAGTGAAGTGAACTGTCAATGCCTTGCATTAGTATGGAATGACAGATCTATTCACCTTCAATTTAATATCTACTTTTTCACGGAGTGATTTTAACAGAATTGTACTGTTGCAGTCAAAAACTTATCTTGAATCTCTTTGGTTGCAGTCAACGTTTTGATTTTGTTCTTAGGAATTTTAGTTAAAATAAGGCTGTTTGAAATAAATAGTACCTACTTACGAAAGCTTATTATTGTAAGAAATTATATTGTGTGCATACATAGTTTTTTTTTCCATTTTATTACCTACATTTATTAAACAAAAATTGTCTCAAACTTGCAATGGATGGCTTTCACAAGAAAATTTCTTTACTTAATGTTTTTCGTTTATTATAATGTGACTGTTCAAACAGTAGTGTTAAGGACTAGGGGCGGCACGCGGCAATATGCGCCGGGGCTTCACCGCCGGTAACCACCATGCCGGGGTATCACCGCTGCGGGGCATCACCACCGGGATATCCCCGCGGCGGATGGTGACGTGAAAACACACACACGTCACAAAAATACACACACACATATGGGACCAACCCAAATGTTCTTTCTTTGGTATTGTTCGTCAGCACGTGGAGCTCCTCAAGTTCCGAGTTGAGGTCACGATTACTGACAAATGCTTGCACTGACTGATCTGGTCCCCTCATTCTGTGTGGTTCTTTCCTCAAAAGACCATTTCAGACACTAATCGGCATGGATCTTACATGATTTGACCAAGATAATGTCTGGACTTTAAAAGAGACTATGACCTCTGAGTTTCTTTCGGTGTTTCTTCTCAGAGTAGTCAGGTAGTGAAACACCGATCTTATCTACTAGTTAAAAAAAAAGACGTGTAAAAGTGTTTGTGAAAACCTATTTACAGAAATAAATAGGTATCATTTATCATTTATCATATGTGTTAATCTTATTTTAAGGCAAAGTCATTTTTAACATTTTTGTAGATACTTTTTGTCCAGTGTAGATAAATAAATACTGCGACAAAAAATGTTTGATCAAAATTAAACATTAGACTGTGAAGGGAATTTGTGAGGTGGTTTATGACACTGAGCTTAAAGCCTCGTCCCCACTAGGAACATTTGTCCAGCGACATATTGTGTCCCCGGAGACATCGAACGATGTCGCCATCCATCGCCCCACGTCCCCCGATGAGGAGGCTTAGAAAAAAATCATACAGAACAGTTGCTACGCAATCGCTATTTAAAACGTAGACACAAACTGTTCTTTGTGACATAACATCCACTTCGGTCATTTATTTGTCTAGAAGATTTATTTATTTGTATAATAATACATATTACGTCATTTTATATGTTGAGGTAAGGTAATTTTTAATACTTATTTACCTGATATTAAACTAAAAACGTATTGAATTAGCGTCGGTTAATCAATATCGGTTATTTGTGGTATTTTTTTTCGCCTGTTTTGATGTTCCCAGTAGAAATCTACCAAAATCAAATCAAATAATAAATAAAATCTATACATATAATAAAATTGTAGAAAAGTGGTGTCTGTACAATGGAAATATATAAAAAAAAAGTAGCAGGGGTTGTTACTATATCAATGCCGGACCCAAAATTGTAATTAAAAATTTTTTTGTCTGTTTGTCTGTTTGTCGGTTTGTCGGTTTGTCTGTTTGTCTGTTTGTCTGTGTGTTTGTGCACGCTAATATCAGAAACGGCTTATTTGATTTAGATGGAGTTCTCACTAATATATTGTAGTAAGCTTCACTTAACATTTAGTGTTTATTTCATGTTAATCGGTTCATAAATAAAAAAGTTATGTCAATTTAAAGAATCGCGGCGAACATTTTGTTAAGGTATTCTATCAGAGTACGTACACGCCTCGCGCTTGACTGTGGCACCGTAGCGCCCAAACGGGTGAACCGATTTAGATGCGGTTTTTTTTATTTGAAAGCAGGGTTTCTTGCGATGGTTCTTAGACATGATTCATCAAAATCGGTTAAGCCGTTTCAAGGTTATCAGCACTTTTGTGTTAGCTACCTTTGCTATTTTTGACGTCTATGGGTATTAACTTTACATACAAACATATGTGTGGGTTAAAATTTCAAACAGCCATGAGTGTTATATTAATAAGCAAGTTTATGGTAAATTTGGTCTGATGCAGCCAGGATATCTAGCAGACTAATACACTCTTGGGAAAATAATAACAGATATGTCGTGTTTGGATTCATTTTAACCAGCATTTGATTCTGCACACAATGCACTGATGGCAACAGGATGAGCTGATGCTGCAGCCAGGCGATTCAGCTCACCAGTAGGTAGACGCTTGACAAAATAATAGCAGATATGTCGTGTTTGGATTCATTTTAACCAACATTGGATTCTGCACACAATGCACTGATGGCAACATGCAGGATGAGCTGATGCTGCAGCCAGGCTATCCAGCACACCAGTAGGTAGACGCTTGACAAAATAATAGCAGATATGTTGTGTTTGGATTCATTTTAACCAGCATTTTATTCTGGACTTAATGCCCTGATGGCAACAGGATGAGCTGATGCTGCAGCCAGGCTATCCAGCACACCAGTAGATTGACTCTTAAAAAAATAATAGCCGATATGTCGTGTTTGGATTTATTTTAACCAGCATTTGACTCTACATACATTGCACCGAAAAAAACTCATAACTGTAAACTCCATAAAACAAAAGGAATAACTTTAAAAAAATTGAAATAAAAACTAAATTAAAAATATAAAAAAACTTCCACCGCAAAAAAGTAAAACATTTAAAAAGTTAAAAATATTACTTTCCTATCGTTGAGCCATCAAATTTTACGTAACGTCGGGGTACCGCTAAAATAAGTAAGTACCTACATACCAACGAGCACTAGAAACATTCCTTACTTAAACGGTACCCCGACGTGAAGTAAAATTTCATGGCTCATTTCATCCTCAACGATAGGAAAGTATTATTTTTAACTTTTTAAATGTTTTACTTTTTGCGGTAGGGGTTTTTTAATTTTTTTATTTAATTTTAATTGTTTACGATAGTACGTGTTTACTTAATAACTGTGTGTTAAGTAGTAAGTACCTACTATTTTATAGTAAGAATGCCTCGAAGAAGATCCAACCTCTCCCAATGTAGCAGAAATGCTGAAAGAATGAGGTTGGTTCGATCACAGGAATCTGAGGAAGGTCGAGAGACAAGGCTCTCTGCAACTCGGGAACATCAGGCTAGGGTTCGTGCTGCAGAAACTTCGACTCAGCGAGAATGTCGACTGAGTTCAAATCGTTAAAAACGGGGAACAACGATAGGGATGTTTATCTGTCGATCGCGAAACTCATGCGCTATCACGTGAGTCTCAGACTTTTGCTGACAGGGAAACCCGCCTGAGCTTCTAGAGAGTATGGACAACAAATCCTCGATCCCAGTAGACACAGAACGAACGGGAAATACGTCTCACTGCCGATCGTGAAGCTCATGCACTATCACGTGAGTCTGAGACTTTCACTGATAGGGTAATTCGTCTGAATTCTCAGAGGGTTCGGACAGCAAATTGAAGAAGGAGAATCTACCAGCTACCCAGTAGAATTTTAAGAATTCCTCAATGCTCCTGGACTACCAGCACATAAAATAAAATTAAAAGTAGGCGTACCCATAATGCTTCTTAGAAATGTAAGCCCCCCAAAACTTTGCAATGGCAGCAGGTTAAAAGTGACCAATTTACAACGAAATCTGATAGAAGCAGAGATTTTAATTGGGTGTGGAAAAGGTGAAAGTGTTTGTATTCCTCGGATTCGTCTCATTCCAAACAATTTTCCAATTAGTTCTAAACGAGTCCAGTTTCCAGTCAGCCTATGTTTTGCGATGACAATTAATAAAGCCCAAGGTCAGACGCTGAAAGTTGTGGGTGTAGATCTAAGTATTAGCTGTTTCTCGCACGGCCAGTTGTAAGTGGCTCTGTCACGGGTTAGCAATCCTAGGAGCCTGTATGATTTCATCCCCGATGGCCATACGTCAAATTAATATCGTATACAGAGAAGCATTACTGTAAAGTAAATTTTTAGCTACCCAAACGACAGTATATGTAATTCAAAATATGCTGCCCGAAAAGTCACTATTCCACGCGGACGAAGTCACGGGCACAGCTAGTAAATAATAAATACATAAATATTCCACAACTTTTCACACAACGCCATTTAGTCCCAAGTTAAGCTTGAGAGCTTGTGTTATGTGTACTAAACAGCTGATAAACATACTTACTTATATATTTCTAAATACATACATATTATAGATAAATTACAACCATACACAGAACAAATGATCGTGCTCGTCACACAAACATTTGCCCTGGGTGGGAATCAAACCCACAACCTCCGGCATAGCAGTCAGGGTCACTAACTACTAGACCAACAGGCCAGTCAAGTCAGTAATTGAAACGATAATATGGAACCCAAACTAAATCTCACACAACAGAGCAAACTATGGTTTCTATAAATAGTTAATTACACAGAGTCAGGCTTCTATATATCATTGAGTATTAAATCATCAACATGTTTGCACCGCTTCTTGTGTTGGCTGTCAGCTGTTTTGTGCTCAGTGTGGCACACACGGATACTGAAGATTATCGAAAATACCAGCAATTTGAAATGCAAGGTAGGTACGCGTTTATTATCATTTTTGTAATATAATATTGTATGATAAATCACTTACAAATGTATAAATAAGTACGAGTTCCGAAAGAATTTAATACAAAATCTCAACTGAATGATTTCATTCAAACAATCTTTATAATGATTCATTCGTTTATTTGCATTCAGGTAACAAGTAACAGTATTTTTCACAATTTTTACATAAGGTAAAATATGTTTTTCACTCTAATTTCAAATAATACCTAAGTAACTCGAATTTCGGAATTTTCTATACACACTGAAATAGTCATAACTTATTTAAAGGAGATAAAGTGCTCAGCCACAGATATATTTTTTACTGCAAATAACCCCAACTATCGCCCAGTTTCGTTCGATCCTCGATTTTTGACCCATCTGTTTACAAAATCTGTCAATTTTATTCCTCAAATATAAGTTCTTTGTCGACTGACAATTCGGCTCTAAGTCTTTAAACAAGTGACTTAGAAATGAAATACCAAACTTACACTTAGACAATTATAAGACCGAAACTGACCGACTTATCTGTTTATGTCGCGAGTTATAGGCTTCTTTTGGGTAAGCTCGTTCCATCGTCGACCTCATCTCTGACCGCAGGACAAGATCGAGGTCAAGAGTAGACCCATTATATAAAAAAATATATAGAAAAAGAAAGAAAAGAAAATATGTTTATTTGGGACACGCACAGAAATTTAACATTATAAAGCCTAAACTAAATTTAACATATTAAAAGAATAACAAAAAGACCTGTGCGAGGCCAAAAAGGCCCCTATCTCAGCACGATGCCACGATATTGAAAGAAAAACAATAAATACTGCAGCGCTGTTATATATAAATTTGGAGTTATAAGACAAATACAACCAGCCTTATATTATAGTTCAAAGGGAATTGTTCAAATCTATGTATTCTTGTGGCCTTCACCGATTTAGGTAGATTTCTTGTCGAGGAATCTGTTATTGCAGTATAGTTTATTTTTAAAAATAAAGCAATGTTATTAAAATCCTGACGATATATTAAGGATTCTAAGGATGGAAGGAAGGTATCTTAAGGATTGAATGTGGTTTCTCTTCAGGGCTCATTGATTTTATACACCCATGTTTTGTCCCTTTCGCTAATTGCCGAATCGAAACGTCCTGTCACCAAAATCATAGTAACAAAATGCTTGCTGCTTCCAGCGTAATGTAAGAATACTTTTTTTTATTACCTTTAACATTTTCTTTTTAATATTCCAGAATGCGGCCCGAACGAAGTATTTAAGCAGTGTATTGGGTGTCCTCCCGAAGACTCTTGTTATGACCGTAACCAGATCGGTTGCGGATTTTCATTTTTATCTTGTCACTCCGGATGCGTTTGCAAGGAGGGTTTCATCAGAAAGACTCTGGGCCGTGAATGTATACCGAAAGAAGAATGTGGTAAGTTAAGTTATAAAAGTCTAAACTTGCATTTTTAATAGTTATCAATGATTTGATAGTAAGAGGGATACCAGTTTCTGTCAACAAATGGTACCTACTTCGTAAAGTGCAAGAAAGAATGAACGCTATAATACAATTTGTATGCATAGTTATATTTAGTTTTGTAATTAAAGGGCTGTTGATAAATATATACTGAAGACTTTGTTCGCGTGTAAGGAACCTAAAGTATCCAATGAGATATGGCAATAGTACCTGTAACTTATGTCAGTGCAGAAATTTTGGAAATCGGGTTAGCTTTTCCGGGGATTATCCCTTACATACACCTTACAATTTTTTTTTACCTTTTTATAATATTTTGTAGTAGAGTCGAAAAAAACACTGTGCTAGTTAGACATTAGGTACTACCTTTGTACAGAAGTTACCCCAATGTGTCAAATTTTCCCAATTGAATATGAACCTTGTGATGTTTGACATAAAGTTGAAAACGATCAAAGAAATTTGACACATTGGGGTAACTTGATGTGCTGGCGTCTGTAGGTACAGACGCCAGCACATCAAGTTACCCCAATGTGTCAAATTTTCCCAATTGAATATGAACCTTATTCTATTTAACATACCTAAAGGTGAAAAACAATCAAAGAAATTTGACACATTGGGGTAACTTGATGTGCTGGCGTCTGTACATATTTCTTGTAACATAAAAGTAAAATTGTTTCTTTTCAGGATGATACTTTCCGTATAAATAGTTTTATTCTTTGCAAGTGTATGTGTACTGAGGAAATATAATTACTATGCCCTTGATTGTTTATTTACTTTAATCAAATCAATGGTAACTTTCCAGGAGGTCCTTGTGCGATATTTGAACAGTACTCGGAATGCAGACGGCCTTCGTACGAAACCTGCTCTTCAATCCTGAATCCGTTGAAATCGTATGGCGATAATAAAGAGTCATGCACACCAGGATGCACTTGCTGGCAAGGATATTACAGGGAAAATGAAAACTCGTCCTGCTTACCTCGTTGCTTGTGTCCTGAGCTAGAAACCCCCAATTATCTTAAAGAACGTTTCAAGTTCCTTCATGACACACATAATAGATATCTAAGGTCATCAGAAAACTTGAGTCTAGATATGCCCATGCATACCACTAATTTCTACGGAAAATCGTTCACAGTGGAAGCTGTTCGGCTATGGAATGCTTTGCCTGTGTCAGTGAGACAAGCTCAAACATTACCATCATTTAAAGGAATGCTTAAAAATTATTACCTTTCTCCTAACACGTCATAACAGTCTGTTACTCTGTAAATTATTAGTATTTATGTATTGTATTTATTTATTTTCTTTTTTATTTGTTTTCTTATTTATATCTACTTATTTTATATTTGTATGTTAATTATCTATGTAAATAGTACACCACAAACTGCCTACTCATCTTTTCTCCTCCTCCATCAAGTCCATCCAAAGGTTGTCTGTAAGAGATCGCTTTTAGCGATAAGGCCGCCCATTGTAACACCTTATGTACCCCTTAAAGTTATTATTTGTAAGTTTTTATGGTGTACAATAAAGAGTATTCTATTCTATTCTCTATTCTAGAAAATTCACCCGAATGTGCATCACGTAGAATTCACCTCGAGTAATTTTTTTAATCAATCACAAAAAATACAATACAAATCACAATACTTACAATTATAAAATAATCTCTGGAAGTCAGGTTAAGTTTAAATCTGCTGGCATTGTAAGCATTTTGTTAAGTTTTTCACCTAGTCTTTGTTTTGTTATATACGTACCGTACCTCATTTGTATGTAATTTAATTAACATCTTGTTGAATCTACCAATTATAAAATAAATAGTTGTTGTACTTTATTATTTATTGCACAAGGTTTGGTTGCACAAGCATGGCTTTAGTGTCGGTGTGTGCGTGAGTGGCATTTTACTTGCAGGAGCACAGTTTGGTGGCTTCACTTTTAATGTTCGCAGCGCGTTGACTTCCTTTCCGTCTGTTTGATTGTAACAACTATCATAACCTAGTCTGTAGTCCCCGAAGGCTAGGCAGAGGTGTAGGTACCTGATAGTCCACCCACACCAGTTATGTTTAAGTAATACTAAAGACACAATTGTCATTTCTATTGTTACCGATATTTTAAGGAGATTTCCCGACATCAGAGCAGAGTGCAAACAATAGTGTAGGTATAACTAGTTATATAAACAGAGTCAAGTCTCCGTTTATCATTACACATTGAAACTTCAACATGTTCACTACGGTTTTTGTATTGTTTGTTAACTGTGTTATGTTAAGTGTAACTCACACAAATGCCGAGGATCACCAGAAATTGGAAATCAAACATCAAGGTAAATATTAGTTTCACTCATACTAAATAATTTAACATCGAGAAAAAAACCCTAAGGTAAATAACTATATTTTCGGAATTCGGCCATCGGGTTGTTTTGTTTGAATAATTTTTACCACCGACTTCGGAAACTATGGTTACACATTTTAGTACCTATATATCTGGGGGCACGGGAGTGCCCCCACCAAGACGAGCCAAGCGGAGCGCAGGGCACTACCTATTAATATAAATGTATAGCTTGGCTGTTTCGTTACTTACTTCAGAAACTAAATATTCGCATCACCTCCACGACGGTAGCGAAACGGCGAAGCCATACATTTTTACTGATATCTAGAATTTGTGAAGTTAGGGGCGGTAGGTTAGGCCGTT
The DNA here is from genome assembly GCA_921972225.1 of Euplexia lucipara. Classification (NCBI taxonomy): domain Eukaryota; kingdom Metazoa; phylum Arthropoda; class Insecta; order Lepidoptera; family Noctuidae; genus Euplexia; species Euplexia lucipara. The sequence goes on along the minus strand of OV179144.1, from coordinate 6,805,369 downwards.
TAGATTCAGAAGCTTGGCTTTACATGAGATCTGATATCTTTTTCACAGGGCAAACCTTATGTGGTCGTCTTGGCAACATTTTACATGAAATGTTTTGGTGGGATTCAATTTATTTGTGAATCCTTCATTTAACTGGCCTGTTGGTCTTATAGTGGCACAGATAGCTAGCTGGAAGTCGTGGGTTCAATTCCCAGACTAGATAAGTGTAATTTATCTGTATTTAGGAATATACCTATGTATAAGCTTGTTTATCAGCTGATTGGTACCCAAAACACAAGCTTTGCTTATATTGGGACTAGATGGCGTTGTGTGACATTTGTTTTTTTTTTTGGGTAGGTACATAAAGCATGTAAATTATCTCTATCAAACAAAAAACATAGATTACAACATGATACGATTTTATAAACGTGCGTGCAAACTGGGGAATTCCTCGCGCAGACGGGAGTCCCCTGGCAGTGACGTCATAAAAATGACTGCCTTCGGTAAACCGCACGTCTATCGATAAACAACCAATGTAAATTGTCCTCACCTTCTATAGATTCTCAGTTTTACGCTAGTCCAGCTTATAACCTAAGTCAGTCTCACTTTGTGAGTTTGTCACGTTGTAGGGGGTAATCTCAGGATCTACTGAACCGATTTTAAAATCCTTTTTCCAATAGAAAACCACAATATTAGCACAGTCTAAAAAACTAAAGTCGTCCAACGAAGCCGTCTTGACAGGGCAATCGTGCGGGTCGTGAGAGCCGTGACGCGGGAAAGCCGCTCCCGAACTGCGAACAAAACGATGTTCGTAGTTCGGGAGGTATTATTCAGGGCTAACGCGTGTAGACGTTATCGGCATTTTTCCAGAGATCAAAGGCGTCGTCCTACTGTATTAATATTTATACTGTGATATTAGCGAGTGTCATTGGCTGTATTTTATTTTCAGAATCGAAGAGAGGGTTGAGGAGATTTTAAAGTACAAAATGCACGCGGACGTAGTGTTTTATATTTTATAAACAATAGGTTTAAAGATTATTTATTCTCAAAAAAGACACAAAGTCACTTACATGAGAAAAATGCTTAAAATAAATTATAATTAAAGTTCGTCACAGACGTCACGGTAGCGTTTACATATTAGATAATATATTAGATATACCTACAGATGTTAGGAAGGCATGTTTTTTGTCATTACATATTCAGATAATAGACTTTTGAATGCATTGAATGAGTGCACCCTTTTAATACATGAGGGACACAACAATCCATAGAACATCTTGCTTTTTTATTTATTTATGCTTTTTTTTTTTTTAAAGTACTTCAATCAAACACATATCTTAATGTCTTAGGAATTTTCTACCAGTCAACCGAAACCGTTTTTTAATCGAAACTAGGCATCGATCGATCTAGTTTTACATTTACTGGCATTAAGGCAATCTGTTCTTCATTTTCCAGAATGTGGGCCAAACGAAGTTTTTAACAGTTGTATTGGGTGTCCTCCCGAAGACTCCTGTTATGATCGTCATCAGATTGCCTGCCCAGCCGTAATATTACCTTGTCACTCCGGATGCGTTTGCAAAGAAGGTTTCATCAGAAAGACCCTGGACCGCGAATGTATACCAAAGGAGGAATGTGGTAAGTAATACATAACTGTTCTGGTACATACTTTGAGTTTTAAATTGACTTAATGACTGGCCTGTTGATCTAGTAGTTAGTGACCCTGACTGCTATGCCGGAGGTCGTGGTTTCGATTCCCACCCAGGACAAATGTTTGTGTGTTGTTTTTTTTTTTTAATATTATTAACCAGTGCTGGACTGCAATCCCACCTGATGGTAAGCAGTGATGCAATCAGTGATGGTGAAGCGCACTAGTTTATTAAGAGCCTATTCACTCTAGCCTTGAAGACACCACCATCCATCCATCCACCGCGCCACGCCACTGCAAACCCGCTACACTTGCATCTTGCACCTTGCAAACGTTCTTGCTAGAGCCCGATGTAGCTATCGCTGCTCGTTCGCCATGCCAGCGCTCCCAGCGCAGCCTTGACAGTATCAAGCAAGCTTCGATCATTTTCTTCTGATATATCTTGACGACTTGGCAAAGCACGCCAGCCAAGTGGGAAGCAAGTCCTTATCCTCACTTCTGATGTCGGCGTGAGCGATGGCTGAGCGGTATGGGCCGACATTAGGGGTTTCCTGGTACCAGGTAGGTACATAACGTTGAATAATAATCTTCATTGCAGTAATAACCTTACTTTAATAAAAGTAATCACGTAACATAACTCAGAGAGGTAAACAGATAGTTTCGCACTGGACTAGTGTCTTCGTTGGTGTCTCAAATCCAACTGAGCTCTGTCTAGCTTCCACTTCCCAATACGACTCCATCCACGTGACATCGCTCGCGCCATTTGCAAATGACAGCTGACGTCACGGCGTTTACCACAGACTCTGTACTAATGTAATCAACTTCACAACTTCTTATTTCTGAATATCGTTCGCCACGACATATGTATATTCGTATTTATATAAATTATAATCGGACGGGAAGACCGCAGCAGGCAAGTTGTTCCAGTCCTTCGATGTACGCAGTATAAACGACGAAGCGAAACGCTTTGTCCGAATCGTGGGAATGCCAACGATGTAAGGGTGGGCACTCGCCGTACGCCGGGTTGTGCACGATCATTTGTTCTGTGTCTGGATGTAATTTATATTTAATATATATGTATTTAGAAATATATAAGTATGTTTATCAGCTGTTTAGTACCCATAACACAAGCTCTCAAGCTTGGCTTGGGACTAAATGGCGTTGTGTGAAAAAGTTGTGGAATATTATATTAAATTATATTAATCAAGACCTAAACCAACAAATATTACAATTAACAACAAATAATTCAACATTTTACTCTTAAATCCTGGAACGATAAGCATCTTGTGGCCGAATAATAGTGCCCGAATAAAGGTCAAGCGACGTTTGACTAGGTAGGCTCGTGAATGGGTGGATCATTCATTGCAAACCAAGACTCCTGCGTGCCTTGGACAGCAATTTGGTCCGGCTGTCATTTGTACATCTTTGACAGTCGTTACGAGAAGCCCGAAAGTCTGTCAACAAGTTTAACCAAGACATATCGTGTTACTCAGTTACTGAGTTGTAAAGGTCACAAAGGCAGACACTCCGAGTAAATTACTGGGGTTCGGCTACATCCGGTTAAACTGGAAGGTGACCCCGACATAGTTGGGAAAAAGTTACGTAGATGATGAGGACTTATAACCATGAGCGTTCAAATAGAAACGTTATTTCGTCTTGTTTTAACGGACAGTTAATTTCATTATAGTTCGTTCGCGTTAAGAATGCAGTGCAACTGCAAGATAAAGGTGTATTCCAAAGTGATGTTAAATTCAAACAAATTATATTTTAATAAAAATGAATTTGAAAAGATTTGATTGGTTAGGGGGCGGGGCTAGGCCGATGGATAATGATGACTTTACTGCATTCTTAACGCGAAAGTACTATATAGTAGAACTTGAAATAAGCAGCTTGACAAACGGTAAGGTTCAATTTACACCGCCGAGGAACGGAATTGAATGTAAACGTAAATTTCACCCCATAACGCGAAAAGGCATACCTACCAAATCGCGAGGAAAATTCTCGAGAATGCGCGAGGATTCTTATTGACTTGTATGAAGTTTGTGCACTGTACAATTGATATAAAGTTCATTATGCTATGAACAACTTCTTGTCGCCATTCCGCGGCTGTGTATATTAAGCCTAAATAGTCAATTCTTTTTTGTTACTTTATTCACTTTGTCTTAATCAATCTATTCTTTTCAGAAACTCCTTGTGTTATATTCGAACATTACACGGAATGCAAACATCCCTCTAACGAAACATGTTCTTCAATCCGGAATCCGCCGAAATCGAATGGCGACAGTGAAGAGGCATGCACATCAGGATGCGCTTGCTGGGACGGATTTTACAGGAAGGATGAAAATTCTGTCTGCCTACATCGCTGCTTATGTCCTGATATGCAACATTCACCCGATTGTGCTGACGGAATTTATCTGGGATAATTTTCTTTACGATCCACTTCTTGTTATTCTTATAAAATAGAAGGTGGAAGTCTGAATGCCAATTCTCGTAATTAATAACGCTCGAAATGTGATTTATTTCTTAATAAATAGATTTTATTAATTATTTAACACATAACTACTTCATAATTATTTATAAACTAACTTAAAACTAGGTAGGTATTACAAATCTAATAAAAATTAAAATAAAAGTTAAAGATTTTAGGGCATCAAAAATCATCGTTGTTAACGGGAAAAGTGCCCAAAAGTGGCGACATTGCCACGTTAAATAGCATTCTCTGACCAAAAGTGGCGACATTGCCACGTTGAATAGCATTCGCTGACCAAAAGTGGTGACATTGCCACGTTGAATGGCATTCTCTGATCAAAGTGTTGAAAATGCTGGACAGTTAAGGACTAAGATAAGAATGCAAACGCTCTTTAAAATACGGAAATTGTCCTAATTGTTAAAGGTCTTCTAGTTAGATTTATTCTTTTGTTAAGTTTTTGGAAAACTCATTCTTACTTTTTTTAATAAACATCTTATTGAACGAATTAAAAATATTTTACTTAATTGACCCGATCACGATTGTAACAGACATACTCGTACCAACACTTCGTACTAAAACTGTTAAGCAAAATGTTCTTGGCGCTAACACTGCACTGTGTTCAAAGGAACGAGAAGCGATCAAGCGACTGTTAGTATCTACTGCTGCTACACGGCTCGCCGAGCAAAGCAGCAAGCCAATTTTGGCTCAGTTTTAGTTATTTCACTTTTTGCACTCGTAGTAGGTTTTTGTGCGTTATTTTAAGTTCTCAATATTATTCTTTAAAAATTCTATTGTGAAGCCTGGTGGCAGGTCTTCTGGTACTTCTGCTACCATTTAGTAGGTACTATTTTATAGAATATAGAAGTGCAGAACGAAGTTTGCTGGGGCAGCTAGTAATTAAATAAATATCTTACGGCCATTTTCAAGAATTTTAATTTATTTGTATAAGAACTACGTGTTGCCCTGGGACATGCCATTTATTTTTCTTTTATTTTTGTTTTTGTAAATTTCATGTTTTACAGTGCGTTCATGTTTTACCTGTTGCCATTCAATATATTTTCTTTCTTTCTGTTGACTTGACCATTGTGTATTTTCTGATAGCTTGAAGTTGGTTTACAGTAGGTATATCTGCGTGCTGTTAGTGATTCAACGGGACTCCTTCCTGGTACAAGTAGTTCTCTATCTCCTTTTTTTGTGGGTTTCACATTACTAGAAGTCTTATTAACCCCACTGACTAAGGGCGCAGGTGAGTTGGACTTGTACCTAGTACACGGACCAACCTCCTGGGTAAAGCAACTATGACGCGCGCCTTGAAACGTCATCCTGTAAATGCGACGTAGATGATATATGCGAGTGAGTACAAGTAACTTCTACCCTTCATCATCAGCATTATTTACAGCCCAACTTCACCCACTGCTGGGTAAGGCCTCTCTTCGTTGGTGCCAAGCTCTACGTCCTTTTGCCAACCCTATCTGGGATAGTCCCGCAATGGCAACAATGTCGTCTGTCCATCTCGCCGCCCAACCACCTTTACTTCTCTTTCAGGTTTTTGGACACCACTGGTACTTACACCAGTATTCCCTAATATTACTATGAAGGTTCATGGTACGCGTAAGTGCACAGGGTCCCGATAATATGTATATTCATACATCATACTTGAGTGACTATCGGCACTAAAAATCCCTTAAAATCAATGCATATATAATCTAGCTGGTTAGCTGTGTAAGCAACGCATAGTGGTCAAGCAGTACGGTTGAATTTTGATTTGAGCGAACAAGAGTTTAGTAATATTATTACTACAATTCCGCAGAATTTAGTTTGCTACAGATTTTCATACCAACCTTATAGTTGTGCTTAACAATAATAATAATCTTTAATTGAGGTATTTCTTTTCTTTCATAAACCTAAAGACAATCACGAAAAATTCACCACTAAATATAAAAAGGTAGTTCTCAATAAAAATAAATACACTAGTATTGATAATGAAAATGTCAGTATATAGCACAAAAAAATATTAACCGTATAGACGGTAATAAACACTAGTATAACAGACAAAGTCTCCTACACCGCCGCGTTTTGTAAAAAAGTCCCCTACAGTAATAGACGTTTATGTATACCTAAGTAGGTACCAGTTATATAAACAGAGTCAAGCTTCTATTATTCAATACACATTAAGTCGTCAATATGTTCAGGTCAATCCTTGTGTTGTCTTTTTGTTATGTGCAGTTGAGTTTGGCTCAGTTTGAGCTTCTTGGTTTCCCATCATTTCATCAAGGCAAGTAATAATTAAATAAGATTAACTGTTAATCTATGACAGCAATAACAGTCCTCTTCCGTGCAAAAATTGTCCGCGAGAAATTCATGTCAGGGGTTTGTACTGATAACGCAAATAACGCAATGATTTGTCGGTGAACCAAAAAAAACAGATTAGAGTACCTACCTTACGCAAGTATAAAAAAGCAGTTTGCTTATGTTTCTTACTAGGTATTCTCAATAAAAATAACACAAAAAAGAAAAATTAAAGATACAATAATTAGGTACCTACTAAATTAGATAGATAGATAGTTACTTTGAAGTAAAAAATGAGGATGTCTTGTATTATCATTTAATTAATACTACCAAGATTCCGCAAAACCACATTATTATTATCGTAGCCACCAATTTACCATGAACTTTGCTTCGTACAGGCCTATTTGGCCTGTACGAAGCAAAGTTCATGGTAAATTGGTGGGTGGTGGTAAAGAGGAGGACTTTACAGGGATTATAGATATCCTTGGTAATTGTAATTTATTTATTTTATTTTTTTGCATCTTTTTAGGTCAAAATATATTTTCTTATTAAATTGAAAAAAAAACAACTTAACAGAAAACAACGGCCAAAAATAAATAAATATTATTATTATTCGTTAACCTTCCAATTGAGTCAATTAGAGACACAATAGAAAGACAATGACAGGCGGACACCGGTGTCCTTCCGGGGTTTAATGAATGATTAATTAAAAAATTACTAGGTCGGTCCGCGTATGAGTGACTATTCGTTACATAGGTACCAAGATTCCGGCAAGTGGAGAGTACTCTTGTAGGTCTTTTCATCTACTTCAATCCAAGTATTCGTCTTAGTAACTTGGACTGTCTTTTTTTAAATGTGTGGAATTTATTTATTATTGACCAACTTATACTAACAGTTTAATACTACATATATAACTTATAATAGGTCTAATGTAACATACATCTAAATATAAATATAACATTGTGATCAATTTGCAAATAAAATAAATATTTATAAAAATAATAATAATAATACCAGCCTGTTACTGTCCCACTGCAGGGCAAAGGCCTTTTCTCATACAGAGAAGGCTCGAGCATTGATCACCACGCTTGGTCAAGGCGGATTGGCGATTTCAAACTTATATTAACTATAAGTCCAGATTTCCTCACCATATTTTCCTTCAGCGATGTCAATGATGTCTAAGATAAACTTAGAAAGTACATATGAATTGAAAATGTCACATTGTACCTACTTGCCCGGATTTAAACCATAACCTCGTGCATGAGAAGTAGCCGTCTTAACCTCTGGGCTATCACGACAAAAAATAAAAAAAAACCACAACACAACATAACATACACAAAAAAAAAATTAAATAATAAAAATTTAAAACTAACACACATTTATGGATGTTTACATTAATGCAGCAGAAAATTAATTAACATTCATGAAAGTTTAGGATAAGGAGATAGTGCTGGGGAGTGGCAATGGACCCCAAGTTGGCAGTCGTCAGAAAACTTATTTCGGTGCATGTAAAGGCATATAGCGATTCATCATAATTATAGTATTTTATTTATTTATTTATTTAATACTTCAAGCACACAAATTTACATAGGCGGACTTAATGCCTTAGGCATTTTCATTTTATCGATGAGGGTAAGGGCTAAGTGCATATTATGGGAATATTATGGCTAATAAAATAAGTCCCGTTCATTTTATTTGGTTTTGCTCCCAAGAAACGCTTATATTTATATCCTTATTTGTTAAATGTAATACTTAATATATAAATAAATATATACTAGTATATACGAGTACACTTAACATTTACATCAAAATAGCAGCAAAAAGGTGATGAGCTCATCAAAATAAGGAAAATATATTGCGGTTAATCTATTCTCAAGTCTTATACAAGGTGCTTTTAAATAACATAGTAAGATAATGTAACTTACCACTGCCAAGACTGTTTTTTAACACACACAAAAAACTTTACAAAAACCCAAACTGTTTAAGTACTTACAAACAAAGACTTAAGTGAGATTGTGATATTAAAAAACATTCTATAGAGACTTATTTAAAGAAAGGGTGTATAGAAATCACGGATTATGCAAAAAAGTTGTCAAAAATGCCTTTTTTATGACGTTTCAAAGTGTAAATTAAGTGACACCAATAAATACTCAATGTTTATTAACACACTGTGAAGCAAGCGGTAGCGGTTAGGAAACTTAGTATAAAATAACGGGCATATTCTATGCAAGGACTATTTATTTCTATAGATTAATCACAGTGTACAACTAAGTTCATAATTATGTAACTAGCCTAAGTATACGAAAACAAACTACAAATAAAACAAAAGCAGAGCGTACGAAATTAGACTAATCGACTAATGTGTTTAGGGACACAAGTATCGGATGAAAATTTTGTTTGCTCTTTTTATAATATAAATAAGTATGGTTATTTTTATTCCAGAATGTGGGCCAAACGAAGTAGCGAAGGGGTGCATTAATCCTTGCCCTCCTGAGAAAACTTGTCAAGATCGTGAAAATTATTTATGTTTAGCTGTAGTCGTAGCTTGTAAGTTCCAATGCCACTGCAAAGAAGGTTACATCAGAAAGACTGAGGGCGGTGAATGTATACCAGAAGAAGAATGTGGTAAGTTAGAATATATTTAACGAGTCTAGATACAGTCTCAGACAGAACACTGACTGACTGGCCTGCTGGTCTAGTTGTTAGTGGCCCTGACTGCTATGCCGGAGGTCGATTCCCACCCAGGAAAAATGTTTGTGGGATGAGCACGATCCTTTTTTTCGTGTCTGGGTGTAATCTTTTTATAATATGTATGTATTTAGAAATATATTATTAGTATGTTTATCAGCTGTTTAGTTTCAATAACACTAGCTCTACTTAGCTTGGGACTAAATGGCGTTCTGTGAATAGTCGTGGAATATTATTATTACTATAAAATAGGAAAAAAAAAACGAAGAAGAATCTATTTAATACCTACTCACTAATGTTATTCAGAATAATAAAATATTTGTTCAAGTTTCATGTAAAGTTAAAAAAAAAAACAAAAATTAAAATTTTCTTAGCAATAAAATTAGTTTATTTATAAAAACTACATATTAGTACCTAATACGGGCTATTTATTGTTTCCCTTCTAACAGCTCAATACTGGAGTAGTAGGAAGGGTAATCAAAATCAACGGCATTACCTACAACTAGTAGTAAGATTGGTAGGTAGTAACTAGGGCAACAAAGGATTTTTATCAAGCTTGTTTGAAAATAATAATTACAATAATGAAAACTCTTTTCATTAAGATAAACTAAACTTACTAAACTAGATTAACTATAAACTGACGTGCTCTCACCTTGGTTTTCAGGCTGATTTGTTTTCAGACGCATGTTCGAATATAAAACAAAATACGGAACGGGGGACGCTCCATACTAGAATGAATGGCAAACGGAAAACAGTTTGCGCAAAAATATTAAGAATGGTTATGACGTAAATTACTAGTGTATGATTTTATTCAATTAGAAATTAAAAAGGGTTAACTTCATAATCATACACTTGAGTCATTAATTAACGAAAAACATCTATGAACATTGTTTTAAATTTTAAGAAACACTGTAAATAATAAGTGCCGATTTCGATGTAAATATGAAATATCGCATTGTTTTTTGCAGAATTTTTAGGGTAATTTAGGTAATATCACACGGTGTACTTTAACTTTTTGATATTATTCGGCGTGGTAGATATTTAGATACCTTGGCAACTGTAAACCCCTGTTTTGACGTTTTGCAATGACTGTCCCCTTAATGTCGCATCAGTTCCAAAAAATGGCCAGTAGTTATTTCATTGTGCAACATTTCCATTTGAGTTTCTTGTATAAATTTATCATTTATTATTTTATTATTTTTTAACAAGGAGGCCTCTTGTCTTTGTCTCTCTTTACCTCGGTAAAATAAATCAAAGAGGACCGCAATAGTAGGTAGGATTGGAAAAGTTTATGACACTTTTCCGACTCGTCGCCGTTTATTATGGTTTGTAGTTACTTAAATCCCTTGAATTCCGAGAACTGCTATTGTGATTATTGTTTTTGTATAAAAATAAATAGTAAAATTAATAAATGTTAAGTAATAAAGCGAATAAAATGATCAGTCAAAAATTGTTGAATTGACATTATCTAGAAATTCACCAGATTTATGTATGTAGGTGTATCTGTTAGCAATCTGTTAGTTAAATTATAGGTAGGTACATTTGCTAAATTTAAATTTCATTGACAAAACACTGGAAATAAATATTATTTTTAATGTCCCAAGCCCAACGTCCGCCACTGATGACCCTTGGGACAACAATTAATGAGTTATTCTAACGGCCACCACTGGTGCCTGTTTTAGTGGTGGCCCTTGGGAGTATACCGAAATTATTTATTTTGTACGAAAATAAAATAAACCAAATTATTAAAAGTTGTAGAACAAGAGTTGTTGCTAACGATGTAAGCTATCCGGTGCAGCGAGGTTGTTGGTGTTATACAAATAACCCTGTATTCATATACCGGGTGAAAACATCGACGCAAATCCACTATGAGTTATCTACATGATTCTGAACCTCCCAGATGTGCCACGAAATTCAAATTTTCTTGTGTTTTTCCATTCAGGGTCAGGCTGTATAGCGAACAAAATATTATGATTTCCGACCATATCCCGGCTATGTGTTTACAAAATTATAATCTTTCAACTCATTAAGAAACCCCTCTAAGTTCATATAATCCGATTGAATTATTTATTGATAAAAAACTCATTTAATAGGATTAAATTAACTAAGAAGGTTGGTGGTATTGGTGATTTTAATTATTATAACTCGAATCATATGTACCTATTTGTTTAATTAACAACTTAAGGCTAAACGGCAAATTGCAGAAAAACAAGAAAACAAAGAATTTTTTTTATGCTGCGGCTTCTTTAATCATGAATAGAACTTATGGTGTCCTTGAACGTGGCCTAACATACACTGGAAATTAACCAAAAAGAATTAACTTTTCAGGACCTTACTGCGGCCGAGACCAAATGTATACTGATTGCAAACAGCCTTGTCTAAACGAAACCTGCGCCGCGATCAATAAAACCTCAAACTGCGTCAGCCAAGATGCTGGACCTTGCAAACCGGGATGCATTTGCAGGGAAGGATATTACAGAATGGAAGAAGATTCACCTTGCGCACCGCAATGCTATTGTCCTGAATTGCAAGATTCGCAAGACTGTTTAGATTGGAAAGATGAATATGAATAAATTCTAATTTTGAAGGTCTAAAGAGATTCCTTTGTTATTTTAAATTTTGTCCCACCCATTTCTTTCTTGCCAACTTTGCGCAACATTACTCCCGAGTTGCAAAATTATTTTTCTTGTAAGTTTTATTTGCTGTTGCATGTCACAATATTGTACAACTGTTTCTCAATTTTTTTTTCCGTAAATACGCGGCTTTAATCTTTTTGTTTTATTTCTAAAATCGTACCTTATGTCTTTACATTAATTATCAAGCAGGAGAATCCAACGATAAGACAAACAATAAATAGCTCAGAGGCTAAATAGCATAGCTTCAATAAATTTAAGTCAATAGCCTTACTGAAACGGAAATGTCACATCCAGTGAGCAATGGACGAAAGATGGTCATAAAATAACAGAACAGGTTCCAAAATAAAGTAAAAGAAGGAAGGGTTGTCAATTTAAAAGATTAAGTGACGACATTGTACATTTTTTGGTACAAAACAGAAACGCACGACCCAGACGGGTGTTTTCTAAATAAGTAAATACAACAAAACACTTGTACAGTAAGGTGTTTATTGCCGTACGCAAAATAGGCGCTTGGTCGTGGAGATGCGGACACCTGCCCTATAAACCTAACCGAACCTAAGATCTTTATTGGATATACATTAATAAATAATAATCATTTTTCATCAACTTCTAAAAAGGAGGTGTATGTTTTGTTTAGTCACCATTACGGAAATAGCGAAAAAAAAAATCGGCACTTGCATACAAAAGCAAGCTGTGAAAATTGTTCGGCTGCACTATAATTGTTGTGTGCACGGCCCGACAACAACCGTCGAGCTGTAGGAGCCTACCAGACACAACACCCTACTGGTCGGCTGATCCTACGTGGGATGAGGAACTTAACACCTGTTTCTCATAGATATAATTATATTCGAAAGAACTGTTGCCGAAAATGCTCGTGGATGCCACTCGAAGCACACAAACTGTTTTGTAATTACTCGTGTCCAAAGTAGACTGGAATTGTGGCAAACAAGACTTAGTTAGCTATAGAATATCGGGAAATAAATAGTGGTCAAGACAAATACTTATGTAGAATAAATAAAACACTTTTGATAAGTACAATAAGATGTTTATTGATTTTGATTACTTCCAACAAAGAAAATAGCTTGGGCTTGAAAAAATAACAGAAATATCAGTAAGTACCAAAACATCAAAATTTGTATAGACAGGAGTGTCGCTTAGAAAATTATTTGAGTTAATTTCTCCAAAACTCACATTCGGGCGAATCTTTTAGCTCAGGACATAAGCAACGATGACGACAGGGCGAGTTTTCATCTGCCCTATAAGCTCCGGGCCAGCACGAGCATCCTGCCGTACATGCTTCTTCATTGTTGCTTTCAGATTTCGAAGGGCTCACTAATGAAGAACAGGTTTCTTTTGAAGGCTGCATGCATTCTGAGTAATGTGTATATATCTCACAGGGAGCTCCTAAAAAAGAAAGAACGTACATGATATTGGACTTTTTACTATTAACTACATAAGCCCTCAAGCTTAACTTGGTACTATAGTACGTTCACGTTAAGAATGCAGTGAGTCATCATTATCCGTCGGCCTAGCCCCGCCCCCTAACCAATCAAATCATTTCAAATTCATTTTTATAAATTCATTTCTTTTAAAACATAATTTGTTTGAATTTAACACCACTGTAGAAATACACCTTTATCTTGCAGTTGCACTGATGACTTACTGCACCACCATGAGAGATTTGTGGCTGAATAATAGCAGACGCAAGGGTTGTTTAAAGGTTAGGATACTCTTGATGAGGTCGGTCCGTGCATGGGCATTGCATATTAAGACCCCTTCGTGTCTCGTACGGGACGTTAAGCCATTGGTCCCGGTTGTTATTTGATGATCTTTGACAACCGTGTTGAGTAGTTAGAACCTCGAAAGTCTGACAATAGGGTATATGCATGTATTTTTTTTATATTTTTAATTCACTGTTTACAACGTTTTAACATAGTAAAAAAATATAAATATGTTTAAAAATGCATTAATGAAGCTTAAAAAAATATTTAAAATACAGAATAAATTTGAGCTGTTTAAACGCCGCCATGTTCGCGCGCCATTTTGATTACGTCATTTACTATTGTCCTATTACTATTACTTTGGGTGTTTTCGTTCTTTTAACCATTTCACCATGAAAATAGCTCAAAAACCAGTTTACCGGTATTGCTTGTACCCGAATGCAATAAACATTATCAGATTGTGCTTTTACAAAACCATTTTCAGTAGTTTTTCTTAAATGTAAAAAACCTCGCTATGAAGCTAAAATTACACTTGAACATTAAATTAGTTCACAACACACACGGCAATAATTATGTTTTCCAATAAAAAGTCCATTCCATTATTTAATGTCTTACTTACACATTGTATGTTTTGTAGACGTTGAGTTGTTGTCGTAATATTTGACGTCAATTTTCGTTATAACCAATGGTGATGCGTTTCACAAATTCTAATTTCCCGCGCTTAATTCGCACTTTTATTTTTAATTTTAAATAATTATGACGCTATTAAAAAGTAAAACAATGATTTAGCTAATATTTTCTGCCATTAAAGATTCGGAAAAAAAATATTCGAACCATATTTAAATTACATGCATATTCCCTATTAGTTTAACTAAGGGGTATCGTGTTTATCAAGTTATTGGGTTGTGGAGGTGATCTCACCTCAGTCAGTCGCTCCACCTTCCAGCATAGTCAGGAAAAGGCTGGTAAGATATAAACTTTCTTTTTCACACGATTGTACTGTGTTTAGTTTACTAATCTGTCCATTTGCTACAGAGGGATTGCTTTTTCCACCACACTACCTTTTAATCAAGCAGAAACTGGTGCACTTCTAGGTATACAATTTCTACCAAAATAAAAGGTGGTTACTGACAAGAATTAGAAGCCCCAGTAAATACTCATATTGATTCACTTACCACATTCCTCTTTCGGTATACATTCAAGGCTAAGAGTCTTTCTGATGAAACCTTCCTTACAGACACATCCAGCGCGACAAGGAAAGAAGGCGGGTTGGCAGAGTATTTGGTTACGATCGTAACAAGAGTCTTCGGAGGGACATCCTAGACACGGGTGATATACTTCGTTCGGCCCGCATGCTGGAAAAGTAAAAAAAAAAACAATTATAATGTTTTCTAATGAACAAATGTGAAAATGATCGCTAATGAACCGATTTGGAGGGCCCATTATTGAGGGTGAAAGTCAAATATAAGACATTGGTCAGGGGGGGCCATAGTCCTTCATAGTTCTCAGGTATCCAGCCCATTTTAGCCACCCTAGCGTATAGTCCGGTACATTGTTACCTAGTCTGCAATAGTCTTACACCAGCCGTAGGTTTTCCTTGGGTGCATTTGTGTAGTGCTTACAGGGAAAATCTGCGGTTAGTATTTCATTAAAGACGAAAATAAGCCTCTGCGAGTTGACCTCGGCACTCGTACGCCTACCAAAGGATCGCACCCTCCGGTTCCGACAAATAAAACATAAAAATAAAATGTTTAAATGAAAGAATACTAACATAATTGTTGCTGGTAATTTGGGTTATCCTCAGAATTCGTCTGAGCCACACTCAGCACGACGCAGCTGACAACCAACACGAGCAATGATTTCAACATGTTGGCGATTGAATAAGTGATACACGGATTTGGCTCTGTTTATATACTATTATTTTTCTTTGGGGTAATTTTGGGGATCCTTCTGTTATTTACAATATTAAGATCGATTTAAGGCATGACAAGTGTTGGACCTAGAGCGTTGTTTTCTGTTTAACCTTTCAATCGTGTCAATTAGAGAGATACAATAGAAAGATAATGACAACGCGAACGCCGGCGTTTGCTGGGGGTTTAATGAATTAAAGCGTTGAAGATAAGTTAATAGCACTAACAAAACCATCCGATCTCACATTTTTATTCAATCAACCGAAACTAAATTTAAAAGACATTTCAAATCAACAATAAGTTTGGGATTCATAATCCAACAATCTAATGGAATAGGAAACACAGGCAAGGGTCCAAGATTTATAACAAAACACTTATTATTAAATGATTATTATTTCCATTTATTATTTTAACATACATATAAATTACATTTTTAAATATTGACATAAAAATATAAAAACATTTAAAAATATAAAAAATAGTGAACCACCGATGGCGGGAGCAGGGTCCAAGCTACCGGTGGTTAGGGCTCCAGAGACAGGAACCTCCTCACGATACGGGCCGTATCAAGAAGTACTGCCTTCTGGATCAGGTTCTTGACCCAACCGTGCAACGAAAGCCTCGAAAGATGCTCATCGAGGCTTTTAGCTATAAGGCCATTCGCTGTAACGACTATCGGCACAATGACAGCCGAGTCCACATCCCACATGTCGACAACCTCGCGTGCTAAGTCGAGATATTTGATTTTTTTCTCTTTCTCAGCTTTCACAAGGTTCTCGTCATGAGGGATGGTAACGTCGATTATCATTGTGCGGCGCGCTAATCGATCTATCACCACTATATCAGGCTTATTGGCAACAACAGTCCTGTCAGTGATGATAGATCGATCCCAGTACAGTGTAACATGGTCATTCTCGAGAACTGGGTCGGGCACATACCTGTAATACGGTACTTCAGAATCCACAAGCAAGTATTTCAAAGCAAGTTGCTGATGGATAATCCTGGCCACTTGGTTATGTCTGTGCAAGTACTCACTGTTAGCCAGACGAGAACAACCGGAGATGATATGTCTGATAGACTCGCCCGGACAGTGACATGCCCGACACACGTCAACTGTCCCGTCCTTCATAATATATTAATAAATTATTATTATTATTTATTTATTATTATTATTATTACTTAACATAATGTCCTGTAGGGTTAGGGCAGAGGTGTACCTACAGTTTACCCATTACGTACATTTCGTATTTCAAAATCCCCTCCACCCCCTCTTAGTTTTAAAAATGAAATATAGCATGAGACACACACAAATAATGTGACTTTCTATTGGTAAAATAAACGTTCAATATCGGTTCAGTAGTACCAGAGATTACCCTCCTACGAGTACAACGTCACAAACTCATTAACTTGATCTCTTTATTTTATTAAAATAGGTTAGTAAAGATTACGGAACCCGTGTTAGGCGGGATGTCATGTGCTTGCCGAATTGCTCTTGGCCGGTTTTTTTATCGTGTAATTAATCTTGTATCTATCGAATGTAGGTATTTTCGCGATAAAGATATCACACACGCGTATTAATTATGCCCATCATTACCCAACCTATCTCATCCTTGATCTTGTCTTAAGTACCTGTATCCTGATTCTTAAGTACCTGTATCCTGATTCTTAAGTACCTGTATCCTGATTGTTGAAATGCAAACTAAGACAAGGTAAGTGTTAAATGCACTGATATAAATTAAAAAAGACGGACAAGGACATTATTATTTTCTTTGCCATGAAAGATGCTATCAAAAAGTACAGTTCAGGGCATATACCTAACCCTTACATCGTTGGCACCTCTACGATTCGGACAAAGCGTTTCGCCTCGTCATTTATATCGCGTACATCGGAGAACTGGAACAACTTGCCTGCTGCGGTCTTCCCGTCCAATTATAATTTAGGTGTCTTCAAGGCTAGAGTGAATAGGCTCTTAATAAACTAGTGCGCTTCAGCATTACTGTTTGCATCACTGCTTACCATCAGGTGGGATTGAAGTAAAGCACTGGTTTATAATATATAAAAAAATCTTATATGTGTTCTAACGGGAACGTGCGAGGAACCCGCAAAATTAAATTTTTCTTGTCTTTTTTTGCAATACGCCGTTCATTATCAGGCTGTATGTTGAACAAAATAATGATTTCCAAACGTAACACGTAAGTATGTGTTTATAGAATTATAATCATTCAAATCATTGAAAAAAAAACCCTTGAAGTTGATCAAGTTTCATTGAATGATTATATCATGAAAAAGTCCTTTAGTGGGATTAAATGAACTAAAAGGGTTGTATTGGTATTTTTAATTACAATAACTAAAAAAAAAATCAATAAGGTCGCGAATCAAATTTGAATCAACAATCAAACAACCTGACACTGAACGGCAAATTGCAAAAAACACAAGAAAAATGGAATTGCGCGGCCTCCCCTGGCATGAGTCCCATGTATTAGTATTGTTTCAAAAAAATGCGCGGGCTCCCTGGCACGAGTTCTATATGTTAGTATTGTTTCAAAAATTGCGCGGGCTCCCCTGGCACGAGTTCCATGTGTTAGTACTGTTTCAAAAAATTGCGCGGCCTCTCCTGGCACGAGTTCTACCTATGTGTTAGTATTGTTTCATAAATTGCGCGGGCTCCACTGGCACGAGTTCCATGTGTTAGTATTGTTTAAAAAAATGCGTACAATTAACTACTTAGTAGAAAAGTTATAATAATAATTTAGTCATCATTTATTTATGTGGCATTGAAGACATGGAGAGATATTGGTGGCTGTGGGCCTCGATTTACACTATGGTGAGTAAAAACGCTCGCAAAACGTTTGCCTATGTTGACAAAAAACTCATTTACGAAGTCTACAGACTGTTTGGGAGAAGCAGAAGGATCGAGTAAGTCAGTAGAGGATTTTTTCTGAGCTTCGGTGTTTGTGATCCTCTTTATAATTTGCCAAACCTTTTTTTTTATCATTGGCAGCTTCCCTCAAATCCGCCCTGTCGAGCTCTCTCCTAAGATTTTTAATATTTTTAGTGCAGTAATTCCGATTGTTACTAATATAAAATTATCTGGTGACAATTTCAGATTTCGGACTTATGAGAATTTAAAGATTGTAAGAAGCTACTAAGGTCTAAAGTAGAGGGTGACCGGTTAATGCATAAAAGGGCTTTGTCGATGCCAATCGTGAGAACGAGGCAACTTGCGTCTATAAAATGAGGTTCCACGACAGAGTACCAGCCGACATTTTTGACATACAAGATGACTCCCGCATTTTGATTTTTAAGTTGAATAGTGTAGTAGTGTAGTAGTGTAACGAGTAACTTTCGATCGGCGGGATGGCATAGTTAGATTTTAGGCAACGCTCTGTCAACACAATAATATCACAGTCTATATTGATTGTACTTAAAAGTTTCAGAAAAGAATAAAACTTTGCCCTATCTGACGGAATGTTATGGGTTATAATTTTAAGCTGCTTATCTGGAGGAACATTGCCTAGGTTTACAGCATAACGAGGTAGACAAAATTAATTGATCAATAATCGTTCAAATTGTACTTGAATGATTAAGTAATGGAAGGACACTGACGAGGGGATCAAGTAAGTGCTCTTGGAGGAGTATTGTTTATATGCTCGTATTTTCGTCTGATGTAGTTCAATGTTACTTTTAGGATTATTTTCACCTAGGTAGGTATTGAGGTTTATGTATAAATTTAATTTAATTTGGAGGTTCGAATTAATTATTTCACTGAGTGTATGTTTAATAAAAAAAGAGAAAAAAAAAAGAATAAAATGGATAAGTTTCTCTTTAACTCTTTTTGTCAAAACCTCTTAAGTGATAATGAATAAGCATAATATAGATCACATAAGATAGGTCTATTGTAAAACTTTAATGCATACAATTCCTGTGTTTATATTGGTAACTTTTTTTATGTTTTTTTTATGGAAAAGTACCCACACTAATACGAAACGTATAAATTTAATACGGGAGCTGCATCTGCCAACAAACTGCTTTACAGTTTGGCAGAGGTATTTTTTTTTTATTGTAACAGTTAAAAAAACATAAAACGCTTTTAAGTACTTTTTTTTTGTGTAAAATGTTCTCAGTGTTTGTGTGCAGGTAGCAGGTGTTACAGAGTGGGACTATCCAAGTAGCTGTTGTTTGCTTACAAGTACCTAATGAATAATAATGATTGATTAATCAGTAATAATCTCGAAGATAATTACCTACTACAAACTAAGATAATATTTAATGATAGTCAGTCTTCTACTTTTTAACCGACTTCAAAAAAATGAGGAGGTTCTCAATGCAGTGGTAATTTTTTGGGGAACTCCTAAAACCTACCTATATTTTTTGAGGAGTTCCCTCAATTCCTCAAGGATCCCTCATCAGATATTAGTTTTGATACAAAAAAAAACAACTGAATTGAAAGAACCTCCTGCTTTTTTGAAGTTGGTTAATAAAGAGGAAAGATTTGATTGTTTGTTTGCACTAACTAATTCTCAACATTTTTTCTGTAAATTTGCCGCTTTAATCTTTTTGTTTTATTTCAAAAATCGTACCTTATGTCTTTACATTAATTATCAAGCAGGAGAATCCAACGATAAGACAAACAGTAAATAGCTTAGAGGCTAAATAGCATAGCTTCAATAAATTGAAGTCAATAGCCTTACTGAAACGGAAATGTCACATCCAGTGAGCAATCGACGAAAGATGGTCATAAAATAACAGAACAGGTTCCAAAATAAAGTAAAAGAAGGAAGGGTTGTCAATTTAAAAGATTAAGTGACGACATTGTATTTTTTTTTGTACAACACAGAAACGCATATTACCCAGGCGGGTGTTTTCTAAATAAATACAACAAAACACTTGTACAGTAAGGTGTTTATTGCCGAACGCAAAATAGGCGCTTAGTCGTTGAGTTGCGGACACCTAACCGAACCTAAGGTGTTTATTGGATACATTAATTAATAATAACCATTTTTCATCCACTAAAAAGAAGGAGGATATACATACATACATTAGTCAACTACTCGGAAATCGCGAACAAAAAATCGGCTGTTGCATACAAAAGCTTAATACCTACTCGATCAAAATGTATGCACCAGATGATTTCTTTTTCATTTTCCGAGTTGTTCCCATGGTGAAAGTTGTTCATATTCATGGGTAGAACAGTGTGTGAAAATTGTTCGGCAGCACTATTGTTGTGTGCACGGCCCGACAACAATCGTCGATCTGTGGGCTACCCCACACACAAACACCCTTCTGGTCGGCTGATCCTCCATGGGATGAGAACTTAATACCTGTTTCTCATACATATATGGGGTGACTGGTAATTAAAGACCGATATTTAAACACGTGATTGTATTCATGATTTCAATAACTTTCCCAAAGAACCTTTTTTTTTAGACACAATAAAATACAAAAACGCTGTTTGAAATTCCCGCACGCGCCTGCAATCGATCACAGTAGGCACGAATCGGCATGATCTGTCAGCTGATAGTTTGACCTCGGGAAGGGCAAAATCTACTTGTAGTACAGTAGCGTCACACGCTTCTTCGCAACCCCCAGCGCTCCCATTGTGCAGTATTGACGTAATTGAAATAATTGAAAGTTAATGAGTATAAAGAAATAGTTTCTTTGGGAAAGTTATTCTTATTCATGAGTGCAATCACGTGTTTAAGTATCGGTCACTAATTACCAGTCGCCCTATATATAAAAGAACTATTGCTGAAAATGCTCGTGGATGCCACTCGAAGCACATAAACTGTTTTGTAATAACTCGTGTCCAAAGTGGACTGGAATTGTGGCAAACAAGACTTAGTTAGCTATAGAATATCGGGAAATAAATAGTGGTCAAGACAAATACTTATGTAGAATAAATAAAACACTTTTGATAAGTACAATAAGATGTTTATTGATTTTGATTACTTCCAACAAAGAAAATAGCTTGGGCTTGAAAAAATAACCGAAATATCAGTAAGTACCAAAACATCAAAATTTGTATAGACAGGAGTGTCGCTTAGAAAATTATTTGAGTTAATTTCTCCAAAACTCACATTCGGGCGAATCTTTTAGCTCAGGACATAAGCAACGATGACGACAGGGCGAGTTTTCATCTGCCCTATAAGCTCCGGGCCAGCACGCGCATCCTGCTGTACATGCTTCTTCATTGTCGCTTTCAGATTTCGAAGGGCTCACTAATGAAGAACAGGTTTCTTTTGAAGGCTGCATGCATTCTGAGTAATGTGTATATATCTCACAGGGAGTTCCTAAAAAAGAAATAATAAAGTACATGATATTGGACTTTTTACTATTTACTACACAAGCTCTCAGGCTTAACTTGGTACTATAGTACGTTCGCGTTAAGAATGCAGTGAGTGATCATTATCCGTCGGCCTAGCCCCGCTCCCTAACCCCGCTCCCTAACCAATCAAATCATTTCAAATTCATTTTCATAAATTCATTTCTTTTAAAATATAATTTGTTTGAATTTAACACCACTGTAGAAATACACCTTTATCTTGCAATTGCACTGATGACTCACTGCACCACCATGAGAGATTTGTGGCTGAATAATAGCAGACGCAAGGGTTGTTTAAAGGTTAGGATACGCTTGATGAGGTCGGTCCGTGCATGGGCATTGCATATTAAGACCCCTTCGTGTCTCGTACGGGACGTTAAGCCATTGGTCCCGGTTGTTATTTGATGATCTTTGTCAACCGTGTTGAGTAGTTAGAACCTCGAAAGTCTGACAATTAGTTTAACTAAGGGGTTTCGTGTTTATCAAGTTATTGGGTTGTGGAGGTGATCTCACCTCAGTCAGTCGCTCCACCTTCCAGCATAGTCAGGAAAAAGCTGGTAAGATATAAACTTTCTTTTTCACACGATTGCACTGTGTTTAGTTCACTAATCTGTCCATTTGCTACAGAGGGATTGCTTTTTCCACCACACTACTACTTTTAATCTAGCAGAAACTGGTGCACTTCCAGGTATACAATTTCTACCAAAATAAAAGGTGGTTACTGACAAGAATTAGAAGCCCCAGTAAATACTCATATTGATTCACTTACCACATTCCTCTTTCGGTATACATTCAAGGCTAAGAGTCTTTCTGATGAAACCTTCCTTACAGACACATCCAGCGCGACAAGGAAAGAAGGCGGGTTGGCAGAGTATTTGGTTACGATCATAACAAGAGTCTTCGGAGGGACATCCTAGACACGGGTGATATACTTCGTTCGGCCCGCATGCTGGAAAATTTAAAAAAAAAAACAATTATAATGGTTTCTAATGAACAAATGTGAAAATGATCGCTAATGAACCGATTTGGAGGGCCCATTATTGAGGGTGAAAGACAAATATACGACATTGGTCAGGGGGGGCCAGAGTCCTTCATAGTTCTCAGGTATCCAGCCCATTTTAGCCACCCTAGCGTATAGTCCGGTACATTGTTACCTAGTCTGCAATAGTCTTACACCAGCCGTAGGTTTTCCTAGGGTGCATTTGTGTAGTGCTTACAGGGAAAATCTGCGGTTGGTGCCTCATTTCATTAAAGACGAAAATAAGCCTCTGCGAGTTGACGTCGGCCCCTCGTACGCCTACCAAAGGATCGGACCCTTGGGTTCCGACAAATAAAACATAAAAATAAAATGTTTAAATGAAAGAATACTAACATAATTGTTGCTGGTAATTTGGGTTATCCTCAGAATTCGTCTGAGCCACACACAGCACGACGCAGCTGACAACCAACACGAGCAATGATTTCAACATGTTGGCGATTCAATAAGTGATACACGGATTTGGCTCTGTTTATATACAATTATTTTTCTTTGGGGTAATTTTGGGGATCCTTCTGTTACTTACAATATTAAGATCGATTTAAGGCATGACAAGTGTTGGACCTAGAGCGTTGTTTTCTGTTTAACCTTTCAATCGTGTCAACTAGAAAGACACAATAGAAAGACAATGACAACGCGAACGCCGTTTGCTGGGGGTTTAATGAATTAAAGCGTTGAAGGTAAGTTAATAGCACTAACAAAACCATCCGATATCACATTTTTATTCTTTCAACCGAAACTAAATTTAAAAGACATTTCAAATCAACAATAAGTTTGGGATTCATAATCCAACAATCTAATGGAATAGGAAACACAGGCAAGGGTCCAAGATTTATAACAAAACACTTAACATAATGTCCTGTAATGACCCAGGAAGGGTTAGAGCAGAGGTGTACCTACAGTTTACCCATTACGTACATTTCGTATTTCAAAATCCCCTCCACTCCCTCTTAGTTTTAAAAATGAAATATAGCATGAGACACACACAAATAATGTGGCTTTCGATTGGTAAAAAAAATTTCAATATCGGTTCAGTAGTACCAGAGATTACCCTCCTACGACTACAACGTCACAAACTCATTAACTTTAAGTCTTTATTTTATTAAAATAGGTTAGTAAAGATTACGGAACCTTTGTTAGGCGGGATGTCATGTGCTTGCCGAATTGCACTGGGCCGGTTTTTTTTATCGTGTAATTAATCTTGTATCTATCGAATGTATTTACGCGATAAAGATATCACACACGCGTATTAATTATTCCCATCATTACCCAACCTATCTCATCCTTGATCTTGTCTTAAGTAGGTACTTAAGACAAGATTAAGGGAATTCGAGGTTTTTTTTATGTTGCATTTCAACTAAAGTTTAAAGTTAGTTGAAATGCAACATAAGACAAGGTAAGTGTTAATTGCACTGATATAATTAAAAAAAAACGGACAAGGACATTATTATTTTCTTTGCCATGAAAGATGCTATCAAAAAGTACAGTTCAGGGCATATACCTACCCTTACATCGTTGGAACCTCTACGATTCGGACAAAGCGTTCCGCCTCAACGTATACCGCGTACATCGAAGAACTGGAACATGATAATGATTTCCAAACGTAACACGTAAGTATGTGTTTACATAATTATAATCATTCAAATCATTGAAAAAACCCTTGAAGTTGATCAAGTTCCATTGAATGATTATATCATGAAAAATTCCTTTAGTGGTATTAAATGAACTTAAAGGGTTGTATTGGTATTTTTAATTATAATACCTTAAACAAAACATATTTGTAAAAGTCGTGAATGAAAGGATGACGGGCGAAAATGTATGCGACGCGTACCCACCGACCAATAACGACCAGACGTATGTCGTTAGAAAGCTCTTTTCATGACTATAATTTGTAATTATGGGAGCTAGTCTCAATTCACTGTGGGGAAAATGTTATAGTTACTTAAATGATACCTATCTATTAAAACAAAAGTTGTTAATTCCAGATATCTAAAAAAAACAGTTTTTGTGTGGATACTGGTTCGTCTGGTCGTTATTGGTCGGTGGGTACATTCCGCCCGTCATCCTTTGAATCAACAAATCAATCATACAACCTGCCACTGAACGGCAAATTGCAAAATCACAAGAAAAATGGAATTGCTCGGGCTTCCCGGGCACGAGTTCCATGTGTTAGTATTGTTACAAAAAATTGTGCGGCCTCCCCTGGCGCGAGTTCCATGTAATAGTATTGTTTCAAAAAATTGCGCGAGCTCCCCTGGCACGAGTTCCATGTGTTAGTATTGTTTCAAAAAATTGCGCGGGCTCCCCTGGCACGAGTTCCATGTAATAGTATTGTTTCAAAAAATTGCGCGAGCTCCCCTTGCACGAGTTCCATGTGTTAGTATTGTTTCAAAAAATTGCGCGGGCTCCCCTGGCACGAGTTCCATGTGTTAGTATTGTTTAAAAAATGCGTACAATTAACTATTTAGTAGATAAGTTATAATAATAATTTAGTCATAATTTATTTATGTGGCATTGAAGACATGGAGAGATATTGGTGGCTGTGGGCCTCGACTTACACTATGGTGAGTAAAAACGCTCGCAAGATTTTTGCCTATGTTGACAAAAAACTCATTAACGAAGTCTACGGACTGTTAGGAAGAAGCAGAAGGATCGAGTAAGTCAGTAGAGGGATTTTTCTGAGCTTTGATGTTTGTGACCCTCTTTAAAATTTGCCAAACCTTTTTGTTATCATTGGCAGCTTCCCTCGACTCCGCCCTGTCGTGCTCTCTTCTAAGATTTTTAATATTTTAGTGCAGTCATTCCGATTGTTACTAATAATAGGTCTTTACCTATGAAATTGCCGTTTTGTATGAAATTTAAACGAATTTTTTTCATGTATTTTTATTTGTTTTAATCGAAGTAATCACCCATGCAATCAATGCATCTTTGCCAACGCAGTGGCAGTTTATTGATGCCCTTCTTAAAGAAATCAGCTGGACGGGAGGCAACAAATTCTTCAAAGGCATTTGTACAGCCTCTCGGGTATTGAATTTTTTTCCCGCCAAGAAGTTATCCAAATTCTGGAAAAAGTAGTAGTCTGTAGGCGCAAGGTCTGGTGAGTAGGGCTGATGACGGAGAGCTTCCAACCCTAGTTCTTGCAACTTAGAGACCGTCTGCTGTGCAGTATGAGGTCGCGCGTTGTCGTGCAGGAGCAGCGAAGACGAGCGATTGACCAATGCTGGTTGGAGATGTGCCAGCTTCTCCATCATTGTGTTCAGTTCTTCACAGTACACATCTGCAGTAATGCTCACCCCGTTTGGTAAAGAAGCTGTGATGAATCACACCGGCGCTAGACCACCAAACAGTGACCATCACTTTTCTAGGGGTAAGTTTTTGTTTAGGGCATTGTTTAGGTGCTGAACCAGGATCCAACCAACTTGCTGAGCGCTTGCGGTTATCAAACAGAATCTATTTTTCATCGCAGGTAACAATGCGGTTCAAAATTCCTTCATTTGTGTGTCTGTTGAGCAGTGCAAGGCACGTCTTGACGCGTACTTCGCGCTGGTGATCATTGAGTTCGTGGGACACCCATTTGTCAAGCTTTTTTACCTTGCCAATTTGACGCAAATGGACCAATATTGTTTTGACGCTAACGTCGAAAGCTGCTGATAATTCAGCCATAGATTGTGTATCATCAGCTTCCACAATCGCCTTTAATTCGTCATTGTCGACCAAAGTCTTCGGACGACCGCGAGGTTCATTTTTCAGGTCGAAATTTCCAGAACGGAAGCGAGCAAACCAATAACAGGTGGTGCGTTGGTTTGTAGTGTTAGCTCCGTAAACGTCGTTGATGTTGCGTGCCGCTTGTGCCGCGTTGCTGCCACGACGGTACTCATATTCCATAATTACTCGAATTTTTTAACCCCCGACGCAAAAAGAGGGGTGTTATAAGTTTCACCGCTATGTGTGTGTCTGTCTGTCTGTCTGTCTGTCTGTCTGTCTGTCTGTCTGTCTGTCTGTCTGTCTGTCTGTCTGTCTGTCTGTCTGTCTGTCTGTCTGTCTGTCTGTCTGTCTGTCTGTCTGTCTGTCTGTCTGTGGCACCGTAGCGCCCAAACGCTTTTTTTATTTGAAAGCAGGGTTTCTTGCGATGGTTCTTAGACATAATTCATCAAAATCGGTTCAGCCGTTTCAAGGTTATCAGCTCATTTGTGTTAGCTACCGTTGCTATTTTAGACGTCTATGGGTATTAACTTTACTTACAAACATATGTGTGTCTTAAAGTTTCAAACACCCATGTGTGTAATATTAATAAGCAACATTATGGTGTATTTGGTCTGATGCAGCCAGGATATCTAGCAGACTAATACACTCTTGGGAAAATAACAGCAGATATGTCGTGTTTGGATTCATTTTAACCAGCATTTTATTCTGCACACAATGCACTGATGGCAACTGGGTGAGCTGATGCTGCAGCCAGGCTATCCAGCACACCAGTAGGTAGACTCTTGACAAAATAATAGCAGATATGTCGTGTTTGGATTCATTTCAACCAGCATTTGATTCTGCATACAATGCCCTGATGGCAACAGGATGAGCTGATGCTGCAGCCAGGCTATCCAGCACACCAGTAGGTAGACTCTTGACAAAATAATAGCAGATATGTCGTGTTTGGATTCATTTCAACCAGCATTTGATTCTAAACACAATGCATTGATGGCAACAGGATGAGCTGATGCTGCAGTCAGGCTATCCAGCACACCAGTAGGTAGACTCTTGACAAAATAATAGCAGATATGTCGTGTTTGGATTCGTTTTAACCAGCATTTGACTCTACATACAATGCACTGAAAAATTCTCATAACTGCAAACTCTATAAAACATAATTAATGCGTTTAAAAATTGTAAAATAAAAATTAAATTAAAAATTTAAAAAACCCCCACCGCAAAATAGTAAAACATTTAAAAAGTTAAAAATAACACTTTAGCCATGAAATTTTACGTAACGTCGGGGTAAAAAACAAATATTTTTATTAGGAGCGCTCCGAGGAATAAAATAGGAGCGCCTCATTAGGAGCGCTTCAAAATAGTAGCGCTTCGAGGAATACCTCAAGATGAGTCCCTCATTTTGATTTTTAAGTTGAATAGTGTAGTAGTGCTAGTAACTTTCGATCGGCGGGATGGCATAGTTAGATTTTAGGCAACACTCCGTCAACACAATAATATCACAGTCTATATTGTGTAATAAAAGAATAAAACTTTGCCCTATCTGACCGAATGTTATGGGTTATAATTTTAAGCTGCTTATCTGGATCAGTAATACAGGAGGTACATTGTTCAGGTTTACAGCATAACGAGGTAGACAAAGTTAATTGATCAATATGATCGTTCAAATAGCACTTGAATGATTAAGTAATGGAAGGACACTGACGAGGGGATCGAGTAAGTGCTCTTGGAGGAGTAATTGTTCTCCTAATCAGGTGTTTATATGCTCGCATTTTCGTCTGATGTAGTTCAATGTTAGTTTTAGGATTATTTTCACCTAGGTAGGGTAGGTATTGAGGTTTATATATAAAATTTAATTTAATTTGGCCTGATTTGGTTTTGACTGGCCTGTTGGTCTAGTAGTTAGTGACCCTGACTGCTATGCCGGAGGTCGTGGGTTCGATTCCCACCCAGGACAAATGTTTGTGTGATGAGCACGATCATTTGTTCTGTTCCTGGGTGTAATTATTCTATAATATGTATGTATTTAGAAATATATAAGTATGTTTATCAGCTGTTTAGTACCCATAACACAAGCTCTCAAAAGCTTAACTTGGGACTAAATGGTGTTGTGTGAAAAGTTGTGAAATATTTATTTATTTATTTATTTTATTTATTTATTTTGGAGTTTCGAATGAATGATTTCACTGAGTGTATGTTTAATAAAAAAAAAGAGAAAAAAAAAAAAAAATGATAAGTTTCTTTTAACTCTTTTTGTCAAAACCTCTTAAGTGATAATGAATAAGCATAATATAGATCACATAAGATAGTGCTATTGTAAAACTTTAATACATACAATTCCTGTGTTTATATTGGTCACTTTTTATTTTTTATTATTATTTTTTTATGTTTTTGATGGAAAAGTACCCACACTAATGTTATACGTATAAATGTAATACGGGAGCTGCTGCATCTGCCAAGAAACTGCTATACAGTGTAAGACAGAGGTAATTTTTTATTTTATTGTAACAGTTATAAAAACAAAAAACGCTTTTTTTGTGTAAATGTTATCTGTGTTTGTGTGCAAGTAGCAGTGTTACAGTGTGGGAATATCCAAGTAGCTCCTGTTTGCTTACAAGTAATGAATAATACCTAATGATTGATATAAAAATGGTAATAAGAATTTAAACATGCATTAATCAGTAATAATCTCGAAGATAATAACCTACTATAAACTAAGATAATATTTAATGATAGTCAGTCTTCTACTTTTTAACCGACTTCAAAAAAATGAGGAGGTTCTCAGTGCAGTGGTAATTTTTTGGGCAACTCCTAAAACCTACCTATATTTTTTTAGGAGTTCCCTCAATTCCTCAAGGATCTCTCTTCAGATATGAGTTTTGATAAAAATGAGACCACTATGTTAGTATACCCTAAAAAAAACAACCGAATTGGGAACCTCCTCCTTTTTTGAAGTCGGTTAATAAAGAGGAAGATTTGATTGTTTGTTTGCATTGAATAGGTTCCGAAACTACTGGACCGATTTGAAAACCACTCGGGTGACATAGGCTACTTTTTATCTCTGTAATACCACGGGAACAGGAACTAAGTGGATGAAACCACGTGAACCACAAAAAATAACAGGACAAAATCTTCCTGTCCTTTTCATACAAATGACATGAAGTATCTACCCAAAACACTTGGTTGAAAAATTGCATAAGTGCACACGCCAGCACTGTAAACTGACTCCCCAGTTGAACCTTATTCTACTTACAATAAAAGTTGAAAAAACTATAAATAATGATGATGTGCTGCATGCTGGTCTCTGTAGGTACTTTACGTACATATAATCAAAACAAAAGAGGCGATAAATAAATAGACGATTAATTACACGATAAAGATATCATATAGGTATGGGAAAACTCAATTATAAACAAGAATTACCAAGTGATTAGCTGCATTTTGTTTTGACTAAGTGAAACCAGTGACAGATAGATATGCCAATGATGGGAAAACCAAGATTTCCAAATCTACCAGATCAGTTTTACTAGGTATAGGTATGAGTCAGGCCAACAAAAAAACTTCAGAGGTGTCCGGGACACCCGGATGAAACGAAGTTCCTTTCGATCGATTATTGCAGGAATTGTAAAATTCCTTCACGATAAATCAAAAAAAATATAATTATACATTCACGTGTAGTGAAAACTTATAAAAACGATAGCAAATCACATAAACTGTCTCACGAAATAACTTTTCACCTGTAGGTAAGTACTTGAAATATCATCGTTTATAAACCACCTTGAAAACAAAAGTGGCATTATACCGAAGATGGCAATATTGAGTTACAACCACATCTAGATTCCTTGAAAAAAGCGTATAAGCGCTTTTTATTCAAAAACTGACATTATTTTGACTTCTTTTTTTGGGGTGTATTTCTTGCACATCAGCAGTGCCGGTTTTCGTAGTCCATTCTCTGTCTTTGCCTTTTTTCTTTGATGGTTCACTGATGACCTTATGCGATAAATCAGGGCGATATTTCGCTCTTAAGCGATTATATTATCTCATAGAAACTTCCACCCCCCCCCCCCCATGTTAGGGGATGGGGGGCGAAAGTTGTAAGTTTATGATTTTTTTTGTTGGTTGTAGGTATACTAAACATAGATTACATACCAAGCTTCAGCTTTCTAGCGCTTCAGGAAGTATCCAAACATTTTGATGATCATCAGTGTGTCGGTGTATTTTAGATATCAATAAAATCTAAAGTATGTTTAATTATTAGTCTATTATTGACATCATTTCCTGAGAATATGAACTATCTGGTACATACATCGGGAACCAACTCTATGAGTGTTTATAAAAACGACGAAAGACTTCGAGAAAAGGTAGGTTGCGCTTCGCTTGGCTCGTCTTGGCGTTTTTTTTTTTCATTTACCTACCAATTTTCGTTCCACTTTTTTTTTATAAACTTATTGTTAATTGTGCAGGTAATCAAAATCAAATTAGTTTATTTTTATATTATATTTTAATACTTATTGTTTAACCATACGCAAAATATATGCGCTTTGACATGAAGTTGCGGATACCAGCCCAGTGTTAAACTATAAGTAATTCTTGTTCAATACTACAACTACTACAAGTATTAGATAGTAATTTTTCAGTAAGCGGGTTTTAGTTTTTATCTCTTTTTCTTCCACGTTTACATATTATTTTATCGTGCAATTAATCGTGTATCTATTTATAACCTATTTTGTTTGCATTATATTTTAAGTACTTATATTTTTAGGGTTGTGATAAGATATATGAGACTTATTACAGTAATCTAATCTTTTTTCCTGTCTGATGTCTAATCCCTATATCATGTTTGTTAAATACTTAAATTGTAGCCGAAAACGAAAAAAAATTGCGTGGGCAAAGCGAGCTCGAATTTTTTAACACCCCTGATAAAACAGGCTATACGACTAAAGTTTAGTTTTATTTCCTTATCTAGATTCATAAAAAATAAATTAGACACATGTTATATTTCTCCTTTTTTCACGTAGGTAATCAAATATACATATTTATATAAACGGCGATACATTGAGTCAAAATGTTTCAAGACGTCACGATTTCATACATTTCATACTTGTGACGGCGATGAGGCGTGTGACGCACAAGCCCCCACTCCTTAATTTGAATACTTACAATACAAATACAAATAGTTTATTTTCTTTAACAAGTTAGTACAACTTATCTAGTGATAGAAGTGTCCTTTTAAACAAGTATATGACTTTATTGGGATACTCCACTCTTCCGTAACCTAAATTTACATAATGTAAGTACACACAAGAATAAAATTATGCAGGTATTTACTAATTCAAATTTAAAATATATAAAAATTTGGAAAAAAAATGGAACAAAATGTTGTGTATGTGATGTGTGATATGTTGTGGGATGTATGTTTGTGTAGAATGTATTTGTGTGCGTGTAATTGTACAAGTTGCGCATGTGAGTAAGTGTACGCCTGAATGAGTGGGTTATGATGTGGGCTACAGGAGGGCCTCAGTGCCCTCATATTATGTAAGTAGTTTTAACCATTGAATTATCAATTTCTTTCATTCATAAAACGGTTTGATGCAAACTTAACTATATTTCTTTATTTATTTTATTGTAGAGATAAGATGGTCATTTCTCGTATTGCCTGCTACAAAATCTGGTTTCTGTTCGTGGAATCGGTGCAATAACATCTTTCCTCCTTTTTGATAGAAAAGTGGTATCATAAGACAGCCTTTTATTCCATTCCGCGGCGATGTAAATTGAGCCTAACAGATGAATTGATTGGCAAGGCACACCCAAATGAGTTACAAAGGTCTTCTAGTAGGTACTCAAATCTAGTAGTTACGTTCTCCTTCGTATCAAACTCATTATTCGTAAATATTTTTTGGATATTTTTAAGTATATGAGGCAACCTGGATCCTTGCCCAGGGCTGCATGTCCGTGGTAGTAGGCGCCATTTTCCCAAACTATCCGAGTTACTGTGCTAAAATAA
The DNA here is from genome assembly GCA_921972225.1 of Euplexia lucipara. Lineage (NCBI taxonomy): Eukaryota > Metazoa > Arthropoda > Insecta > Lepidoptera > Noctuidae > Euplexia > Euplexia lucipara. The sequence goes on along the minus strand of OV179144.1, from coordinate 6,772,964 downwards.
CATGTATGTTCTACAATTAGGTATATTGACATTACCATCTCGTATAGGTACCATGTTTCTATGGAAATAAATGATATTCTATTCTCTTTTGTTCTATTGTAAAAACTTCCGAGCTCGCTTCGCTCGCTCAATCCCTTTTCGGGTAGCCTCGCAATACGTTTTCAAAAATATAAATTGAGATTTTGTGGGGGCCCAATCAGAGAAATTTTATTATCAAAGCGGCCTGTACTTACAGCCAATGCTGGCTTTCAAAAATCTAGACTACTAGGAGCGTCGCGTTGGCCAGAGCGCCAAGCCCGTAATCAGAATTCACCGGCATCGAGCTCGCTCAAACTCTTTTTAGTAAGCCTAGGGATAACCAAAAGTAAAAGATGAGATAACTACGCCAAGTTGTTTTAGGCACCTCAATTTCCAAATCTATCTGAGATGTAGTGCTATAACAATTTGGAGCTTGCTTCGCTCGCTCAGGTTCATTTCTTTTGTCTTTGAATCGTTGAGGCACTTTCATAGACTTTACTAGTGTTATTAGTTTCCAATTAACCTTGATAAGTACAGGAATGGACTTCGTAGCCCCATTTATAAGCTCCAGCTAGATTCGATAGTATATACGTATAGTAGTAGTAATCTGTTCCGAGCCAGACCGCAAACAAATAAAAGGCTGAAAAATATTTCCTCAGGGCGCCAAAATCCCTAAGTCCGGCCCTGCGTACATCGTTTTTGCTGATGAATCAGCAGTAGATGAAGACATAAGCAATTATAAGGTCTAAAGGTTCGTCATAAAAATTAAGATCAAAATGAAAAAAAAATCTGAACTGCTATTGTTTTAAGTTTATATTTATGTACCTAATGTATAACATAATAAATAAACAAGTATTCGGATCGCTAATTATAAATATTTAGTAACCATTACTAAATCGAATAAAACAATCCCTAAATAGTTCGCACACTATTGAGAACACCATAGTCTACATTATATACAGAGTCAATCATCCGTGTCGCCATTACACATTGAGACATCAACATGTTCACATCGTTTCTAGTGCTGTTTTTCAGCTGTGTCGCGCTCAGTGTGACTCAGACGGACACTGGTGATAATACAAATTATCATCAAGTTGAAGAAAAACACCAAGGTACTTAAATATTAATAAACTTCGTCATATTACATTATTAGTCCAGTATTAAAGCACACTATAATATGTAGTAAAGTAAGCATGATGAGGACGTATACAATACATACTTATTGATTAACTGGTATTTATTGCACGACATAAAATTGTGCTCAAACATCATCAGATTCTGCCTAGCCTTTCCCCTATTATTAAATTTATCGGTAGGTACTAAGGGTACTTTCATTATTAATTATCACCGATAAATATGATTAAGTTCTTACTTTTACCTCGGTAATTATTTTCTACACACCAATATTGTTAAAAATATTTTAAGAAAGTGAATGTGGGAATGTGGAGAAGATGTAGTAACAAAAATTGAAAAGAGTATGCTTAGATGGTATGGTCACGTTGAAAGGATGGATGAAAGGCGACTAACGAAAGGTATTTACAAGGCAGATGTAAGTGGGAACGCCGGAATGGACGCCCTAGAAGGACATACAGTATAGACCTTATTGGTGAGGTTCTTCAGAAAGGTCAGGTGCGTAGTACTCGCAACCGGCGTGTGTGTATGACAACATGTATGAATGTAAACGAAGTATGTAAGAATCGTAGCAGCAAAAAGAGGGGTGTTATAAGTTTGACCGCTATGTGTGTAGGCTGTAGCATATGGCGCTCTGTAGTTTCTGCCTATCCCCATGGGAAAAAGGCGTGAGTTTATGTATGTATGTAAACGTGGAGTTTCGCTCTGATTTTTCTTTATTCTAAACTTTCGGAAGGGGCAGCTAGAATCATTTTTGTATTTTATGGACGTTCAACACGACTATACCGACTTTGACAGGGGAATTTTGAGTGCCGTTTCACCAACTTAAAAATATCTTTTAGAAACGTCAGTAGACTAAATTCTCCTGGCAAAGACGTCATTCCAACACCTTTTTTGTATGTATTTGGGGGGAAAACCTTCAAAAGGCGCCCGGACTTTGGGGCTAAGACCGGGGAGTGTGGAATTCTTATCTCACTAAAACCATTCCGATGACCAACATCAGCTCATAGAAAAATCAGCGTATCTACTACAGCGGGTCAATTCAGTCAAAGTCAACCCGTGAAATCTCGAGTGAAGCAAACTGTCAATGGTATTGGTATAGAAAGACAGCTCAATACGCCTTCACTTCATCTAAGTACAGACGCCAGCACATCAAGTTACCCCAATGTGTCATTCCCAATTGAATATGAACCTTATTCTGTTTGAAAAACGATCAAAGAAATTTGACACATTGGGGTAACTTGATGAGCTGGCGTCTGTACATTTCCACATCTTTTCATTTTCACGAGGTGATTTTTACTGAAAAACACTTGCAGAATAGATTCGTCAAAAAAAAAATAGTCTTGCGTTACAGCAGGACTTCGTTTTGCTCTAGACCAGCTCAAGGTTAAAGAGTTACCACTGTCGTGCTGCCATCTGTGTAAACAACAAATATTTGATGAGAGTCTCTTCCGTTGATAGTCGAAACTAACTATGGGTATTATTTAGTTTATTTAAAAACGACACGTGACATCTTCGTGTTTTTATGTTGAAACTAGGCGTTCAAATCGGCCTAGCACTGTATTCGCAGTCTAATTAACTATTAATCTATTCTAACATTTAAAATTTTCTGTTTCATATTTTAGATTGCGGGCCGAATGAAGTATTTAACAGTTGTATTGGATGTCCTCCCGAAGACTCCTGTTATGATCGCAATCAAATTATGTGCCCAGCAGCATTCTTACCTTGTAACTCCGGATGCGTTTGTAAGGAGGGTTTCATCAGAAAGACTTTGGGCCGCGAATGTATACCAAAAGAAGAATGTGGTAAGTATGTTTTGGTAACTCTAACTGGTGTCATTGAATAATCAATCGTTCTTCCGCTAAGGGCTGATTTTTCAATAGTCAGAAAACTTTTATCTGAAGAATAAATACACAATGACAAATTGATATTTAAGTATCCATAGAAAAACTGTCAACCCACCATTTTGATTACACAGTCAAGAACAATTTGACCATTGAAAAATCGACCCTAAGTTTAGTTAAATTTTTATCTACGACGATTAAACAACAACACGCAACATCATCTTTAATTTTCCATACCTATATTTAAAATTTTATTTCATAGTTATATTTTTATTATCTTCATCCCTCATAAGACTCCTACAAGGAGTGGACAGAAAACAATCCGCACATGCTCACCACCATACTGGTGACCTTGATGTGCTTGGAGCTCTAACACCAGCACGCGTAGCATGATCACCGAAGAAACGGTCTTTGTCGTGTCTCGGAAGAAAAGAAATTAAGTGTTCATGCTACGCAGGCAGGTGTATTGAAAGAAATTTGACAGATTGAGGTTCCTGTCTATATAATCTGTCACTTTGCCGATTCGTCTGTAGACAAAGGCCGTTTCTTCGGTGTTCAATGTGTTCATGCTACGCATGCTGCACGTCCATAAAAGCTGGCTTTAACTGTATTTTTTATACTAATCGTTCCTTTTCAGGAGGTCCTTGTGATACATTTGAACAGTACACGGAATGCAAACAGGCTTCAAACGAAACCTGCTCTTCAATTATGAATCCGTCAAAATCGAATTGCTCCAGTGACACAAAATGCACACCAGGATGCGCTTGCTGGAACGGATATTACAGGGCCGATGAAAATTCCACCTGCCTACACCGTTGTTTATGCCCTGAGTTCGCGAATTCGGCCGAATGTGTATAAGAAACTCCTTCGACAATGGTAAAGATCTTTTCTGTCTACGCTATAATATATTATACTAGCTGTACCCTGCCACCCTTCGCTGTGGCACATTGTGATTGACTGGTTAAAAAAAAAAGAGAAAATGACGTGTGGCACTCGGAGACTGCCGCGGTAAATCTATTGCATAGCAATTTTTATCAACTCCTCTCCCCCTCCCCTCCCACCTCCCCTCCCCCCTCTCCCTCACTATCCCCACACCTCCCACGCTCCTCCCCTTACCCCTCCATACCCTCCCCTCACCCTTTCCCTACCCGTCCCCTCTCCTCCCCCTCTCATTTTCTCCATCTCCACCCCCTCCCTTTGTCCTGACCTCCCTCCTCTCCCACTCCCCATCCCTCCCCACTCCCCTACCCAACCCTCCCGCCCATTCCCCTCCCCATCCCTCCCGCTGCCCCTGCCCCTCACAATCTCCCCCTCCCGCTCACACAATCTCCCCCTCCCCTCTCACAATCTCCCCTCTCCCCCTCTTACAATCCGCACTTTGACTCCCCTCCCCCTCTCCCCCTCTCACTCCCCTACCTCTATCTCCTCGTGATATTTCAAAAACTCATTAAAAGTTCTGCTATGACTATTAAAAAGCAAGGGTTGGTGATAAAAAAGTGCAAATTTAGAGTTGTATGTAGTTTTTGATGCCACATAATAAAAAAATAAAAAAAATAAAAATTATCAAAAAAATAAAAAAAATATTTTGGGGTGAACACCCCTTATCACTTACAGGTTAGAAAAATAGATAGTAGCCGATTCTCAGGCTTACTGAATATGCATAAAAAATTTCATGAGAATCGGTCAAGCCGGATAATTGAATAATCAGACGAACTTACCTTAAGTGAAGTCCGATTATAATTTTATGAAGGGTGAACTGAAATATAATTTGACCACAAATGAGAGCCCTTCTCGATCGTGTAGGACACCGCGTTTTTAGAGTATATAAAAAAAACGTTTTCTCTGTGGGATGGCAACCCTGATACCCTGATTTGACACTTTTTTAGAGATTATTTTATTGTTGGCCCATTCGACCAGGGACTGTTTTTTATCAAAAAACAGAATGGGCTGGGCGGGTAATTATATTTCAGTTCACCCTTCATAAAATTATAATCGGACTTCACTTAAGGTAAGTTCGTCTGATTATTCAATTTTATTTCGGTGAACTGAAATATAATTTGACCACAAATGAGATGTTTAGAGTATCAAGTCGACATGGGCCATTGCCACATGCTTGCTATGGGCAAGCCACTTGAGATAAAAGAGGATTTAACAGATATTTAGAATCAACTTTTACATGAAATCAACTTGCTCAAAGTGTTTTAACCACTTATTAGTAGTATTAGTATTTAAACTTAGTGAGAACATTGCTCAGGTATTAACCTATACAATAATTACCAAATAAATGTTCTTTAGTCATATTAACTAAACCAATTAGATTTTTAGTCACATTATAGTACTAAATGTACCTATATAAATATATTTATAATATATCAAAATCCCTTTATTACGTCCTCAAATTGGAAGCAAAGACAAAAAATAAATAAATCTGTCCTGCGGCACATTAGCATTCGCTGATGCATCATAAAACCTAGCAATCATTTAAGAGACTTGTCTTAGCTAATTGCATCATGATATTTTTGCTTGTCTTGTTTTGTACGTCTGCTACTGGGAGTCAATATTTTAGTATTATTACCACTTTCCTTCATGACTAACCATCATAATCCATCTTAATTGCTTGTCTGTAGGTATGTTCTCGTATAATATTAGTAACTAGCAAATATTTGTTGTCTAATAGTAACTAGCAAAAATATTTTGCACTAGTCCCGATAGCCGACTTCGATTGATATAATATGTTCGTAAATCTCTAGTTAGAACAACCACAGCATTATAGTCCTAGGATGGTGATTTAACTGATGTCATTTACAATTTTAGATGAAATTTATGTATTTGTATTTTGAACAATATTAATTACTGTACATAATGTTCTGCCACTAAGACATGTATAAATATTTCATGGTCAACTAATTATTCAGTACTCTTGCACTATAGCAATAAGAAATAACGAAGGAGAACCCAAGTATTAAGATACTTGCGCAGAACGATTATATTCCGTTGAGCGTTTCGTTAAAGGTTTATCCTGATCTGTGACTTGTGCTACTTCTTCTCTCCAGCAGAAGGTAAAGTGAAGCAGTGTTTAGTAAGCTGTAGCCTTCATTTCTTCTAAGTGTTTCAGTGAAGTACCTACAGCATTACATCTAGTAATGAGGGTAGATGTCTATCTGAGTTTAGGCAGAATGACCATCAGTTTTTATAAATAATATTAAATTATTTCACAATACCTCGTGGATGATAAAATAACATTTAGTGAGCTTTCTGGCAAACCTCTGCATATGAATGTTTCTTACAGAAGATGATTGCTGCCAGGGTAAAATTTCTCAGTAAGTAGTCTGAACTGAAAAGATAATAATTCACTATTAGAGTAAAAAATTGTTGGTTACTATCAACTTTTTGTCAATAGCAATGACTGACAAGATACAGTATAATGAGTGTACTAAATATATTATAACGGCCTTTAATCCCAGCCACATATAATTTGGAGTTTGTGTTGATTCTGGGAGGGAATGAACCAACAGCATGCTTTAATTAAATATTTCTATAGATAATCCCCACTCTAGCTATGTTATTATTCTCGAATCCTCATCTGCCCAGTTATCCATAGATTGAAGCAACATGCCTCAACTTTAAAAGGTATTTGCATACCAATCCCATATTCTTCAATTAATCTGATTGAGGTGTGACAATTGAGTAACAAGTGCATACTAGGGCAGTAGTTTTGTCCGAAGAACCTCATAATTACTTTTCAATTATGCAAGGCACTTCACTAATTCAGAAAGGAAAAAACTTCCATTAGTTCTTAATGGTTTAGAGGATATTACATCAGAACAAGATATAGTCTATGGTCACCCATAGACCTGCAAACCTCTCAAATTCAGCCTGGAAGAGAAGCAAGCAAACATGACGCCCTGTAATTTTCCGGGGGGTCAGGCAGAGTTGTACCTGTAGTACACCCACATTTTGCCATTGTGTTTAAGTCCCACGTAATAGGGGGCGAGCTTATTGCCTTTGAAGAAGAGAAGCATCTGTAAATCAAATTTTATATTATTTAATTTAAATATTTCCTGTCTTGTGTTATGTTACCTCGCTACCATACAATGTTGCTGTAACCCTATAAGTCATTGAAGCATCATCATTTAGTTTTGATTTTTGTTATGCTAGGTACTTCATACATTCCATTTCTTCTGTATGTTTCTCTTTTGCTGAAGCCAAGTGTTTCAAGGTAATACATACTAATTGTTGTTTTGTTGATCAGTAAACACTTGTTATATGTATGGCCAATACATAAAATATTATTAATATTTTTATTAGATAGGAAGCCTGAACTACTTTTTTTTTTTTTTTTTTTTTTTTTTTTTAATTTTGGTGCATGTAATGCATACAACAATATTAATATGTACCTAGAGTAGGTACAAACAGTCAAAGCTTCTAGTAAATATGATTCCTAAAGGAATATGGACACTAATCTTACTCTTAATCTGCAAATGAATCTTTGACTTTCACTGACTGCAGTTCAAACAAAATTTTAAAATCCTGCTGAACTTGCTAGATTTTATGAACTTTTAAAGTTTAATAATTATAAATCTTTGTTAAACGTTAGGTTTCATTACAAGGCATTTATTTTGAAGTAACTACATTTCCCTTATATAAATGACAGCATGGTGTTTTAGTAACCAACTGAAAAATGTTAGTAATACTCATTTGCATGAGTGAAACTTCACTGTTAAATCAAAACATGTGACATCTGATCTGTGTCTAACAATTTTCTTTGAAATGTAACATACATATATATACATAGGTACTTAATTTCACAAAGAAATGAAATCAAATGTTATATTTCCATTAGACAACTACATTATAGTAGGGTCAATAACTTTCAACATAAACCAGGTAGTTATTCCCAGCATGTACCTAGGGACCTTGGAGTTCTCATGGAACACAGAAAATTAAAGGTTACCTGGTGGTGGACTGTAGCAAGTCCATGGTATGAACCAATGTGTCATCACCTTAGATGATTTACTCTGATACCCTTGTCAGAGTGGACCGCTCGTATTTACACATAATTTATGTATTTAGCAAATATTGCTTTTGTTGCCGTTTCCATAACAGAATTAGCACATTTTTAAATCTTATTTCTAGTTGTATTCACTACACAAACTTATAAAATAATAGGTTTGTTCATGACAAATATCACTAAGTGAATTTAGGATAGTCATTACATCTATTGTTTCATTGATTATACATCCTAGACATGTCTTTGCATACATAGTACTTTGCACATTTTGGTGGACAATGTACTCATCTCTAGTTCCCCAGCTTCAGAGATCGCTGCCCATATGAAATAAACTAGGCATTCAGAAGTTGTGAATTTTCAACTATGTGATGCATTTTGTAAATATATTTATGAATATTTAGATTTTCATATTTTTTAATATATTCATACTCTTGGCCCAGTGCTTGTAATACAAATCAGAAAGAAATCGTAGTAAAATATCTCAAATGTCTACCTCGCGGGTTTGATCATTTGGGTCTCCTGCTGATAATTATAATCAACAGTCAAGTGAGACAATGATGACATTTCAAACATTAAGAAATACCTTTTAGGTTTCTCAGAATCAATTTGGATCACATAAGATACCATTTAAACTAAAGTTTTCAATGTTATATTGCATTTCACAGTATTGCATACAATGGAAATACATATGCTTGTTCAGGGACATAATATTTGGCTGCATGACACAGTGTCTCGCACTGTTCTAGTGTCTCGCACTGTTCTTAATACATTAGGTTGTTCAGCAGCAAATTTATGACATTACTGACTTACCGTCATGAGTGTATATTGTTGTTCAGGAGAATCCATGATCACATTAATATATCCACAGCATCTCGTGCTGGTTTTAACACTTATAAAAGACGTTCAGGAGCATTTTGAATGTATTCTACGGTATTACGTAGGTAGTGTTAGGCCCTCAAGGTTATTTGCTCAAGGAGCTTAATCGTTCCGTGGATTTTATTGCATAAACAGTATCTCGTACCTTAATGCATAAACACGTACGTGCTGGTTTGTAACAAAGCCAAAGCACAACAGTTGACACTGTATTATTAGTTTAGACTATCAAAAATGTTATCTCGTAACAAATTTGATCTTCGTGTTGAAAGTATCACGTACCCCCACGGTATATTATGCTCAACAATCGTAACCAGTAGCATTTCTTGATTTAGTTCTTGATTAGTTGATTAGTTAGTTTAGACTATCAAAAATGTTATCTCGTAACAAATTTGATCTTCGTGTTGAAAGTATCACGTACCCCCACGGTATATTATGCTCAACAATCGTAACCAGTAGCATTTCTTGATTTAGTTCTTGATTAGTTGATTAGTTAGTTTAGACTATCAAAAATGTTATCTCGTAACAAATTTGATCTTCGTGTTGAAAGTATCACGTACCCCCACGGTATATTATGCTCAACAATCGTAACCAGTAGCATTTCTTGATTTAGTTCTTGATTTCGTAAACACCAAATTAACTTTTCTTCGCCACTGTCAAGGCGCACAAATAGGTTTGTCACGGTGAATTTGGGGTCGCCAATTGGAGTTGCATGATTCTATTGTGTGCACACTACGATGACACTAACTTTAAACTGCATTTGCCTATTCTTTGTAAAACTTTTCTTCCGAAACAATTTTTCCCGTGCGGTGCCATTAAACGCGCGAAAAAGAAGTGTCAAATCAGGGTATCAGGGTTGCCATCCCACAGAGAAAACGTTTTTTTTATATACTCTAAAAACGCGGTGTCCTACACGATCGAGAAGGGCTCTCATTTGTGGTCAAATTATATTTCAGTTCACCGAAATAAAATAGCATATAGTGCATTATAGCACAACAATATCGCGCACCATACATTTTTATGGACACTTTCACACTTCATAAAACATTGGCTTACTACTTCGTTACGTTCTAAAATTAAGCGTGTGCTCAGTTCATGCTGTGCTATATTGTGCTATGTGTGTTGTCCTTCTTTTTCCTCGGCATTTTTCTGTAACCTATTATGTCAATAAAGAAATTTCTATTATTATTTTTATGAATTAGTGTGTGAATTAAATATTTTTCTGTACCTACAACCAGCATATTATTTTATTTCTTGTATAATATTTTTTTAGTAAACGCTAATAGAGTTTGCTGTAGGTACTCAACGTTAGAATGTAATACTTACTTAATACCTACATATTACTTATTCGGTCCCATAAAAAAGAGAATTTTCAAATAACCGATTAAATACTATTTTTAACCCTCGACGCAAAAAGAGGGGTGTTATAAGTTTGACCGCTATGTGTGTGTCTGTCTGTCTGTGGCACCGTAACGCTTAAACGCGTGAACCGATTTAGATGCGGTTTTCTTTTGTTTGAAAGAAGGGTTTCTTAGCTATGAATCATCAAAATCAATTCAGCCATTTCAATTTAGCTACCGTTGCGATTTTATACGTGTATGCGTTAACCTCATAGCTACTGTGACATGTATTCAACTGTTTGAATTAATGAAATACTATCATTCGTAAATGAATGAGTGTGTGTGTCTATAGTATAGAAGTTACTTATTATAAGAAGGTCGTAACTTAAACCAAAGTGTCAATCTATTAGTTTGTGAGATTGCATATCGACTTGTGTCCGTTACTGTACATACATTTTACAGAAATAAACTGTTTACTTCCAAAAAAAAACAATCAACTTTATTTGTATAAAACATATTATTTTTACACATTGATAACAAGTCTTGTAATAACCGGTCCGCTGTACTTTTTAATGTGATGACTTAATCGACTGTATATGTATAACTCTTCAACAGCCACGGATAGTGTAGAACTTATTTTAAAAAAAACTGTAGTACAGATAATCGAACAGATTATGTAATCTGCGGAACTTTAGATTCATAAACTTGACGTCACAGTTAGCTAAGTGATTAGTTGCCGTACTCCGTGCTGTAGCGAGTTCTGTTACTGCAGGGAATAAATACTTAGGTGGTCCATAGGCAAATGTACCGGGTCTGTATATTACCACAGTATAAATATTAATACAGTAGGACGACGCCTTTGATCTCTGGAAAAATGGCGACAACTTCTACACGCGTAAGGCTTGAATAATACCTCCCGCACTACGAACATCGAGCGGCTTTCCCGCGTCTCGCCCCTCACACCCCGCACGATTGCCCTGTCTAGACGGCTTCGTAGGCCGACTGTATGTTTTTAGACTGTGATATTACTGTACGTGGATTTAAATGTTTGAAAACACATCATACAGGAGAAATTCCGGGATATTCCTCGAAGCACAACCTTTTCTAAGCACAGCCATCGAAGCGCAACTATCTTATTCCGCGAAGCGCAACTGTTAGTTGCGCACACAAAATAAAAATTAAAAATATTACATTTTTATTCCGCGAAGCGCAACCGTTTTGCGCACACAAAATAAAAATAAAAATATTATATTTTTATTCCGCGAAGCGCAACCATGATTAAAATTAGAGAGCGAGTGCTATGATGGATTCATCAAATACAATGAAACTCGGTTAAGTGGGACCTGGAAAAGTGAGAAACCTCCATAACTGGAACTCATGCTGAGGTCCCAACACTTTGGCACTAAATTACCCCTGTTAGTGGGACGAACCAAACGTCTATATCTGGTATTCGTTCTTTCGATTTGAGTGAATTTTATATGCATAGACGTCTGTAACTGAGACATCGTTTTTTTTTAATAAAACTCATTCGTAATATTTACATAACACGTTATTTTACTCTATAGCTGAAATAACCTGTACCTATTCTATATTCTGACTTCTATTAATGCAACCCTCTGTAAATGAGGCAAATATTTATACTAAAAATCGCCCCCACGGCTGTCAACGAGAACAGTGCCGACAAAACTAGCGGGCGACATTCTATGGAAAATGCTGATATACTTTGGCCAAAAAAAAGTCCAGTCTTCTGATCACGTGAAGAGTCTACCAAGTTACCAATCTTAGCGATGTCAACTACATGACCAGCCGGAGCTCATAGCCCCAGTGTTCCATTCAACCCCAAACGGCTTAAATAAACAAATATCTACTCCCAATGAGGTTGTTTTGATTAGTTTTCGTACCGGTTCAATAGAGTCGTCATGGGTCGTCTGCTATTAAAACCACATTTTGTTTTCCTGTTTATTTGTTAAATAAATTTAGAAACGAATCAAAAAATTAGCGGTTAACAGAGCAAACTTGACTATACTTAGCTCTTTTGTGCGCGAACTATTTAAATAGTTATATAAACAGAGCCAAGCATCCGTGTATCATTACAGATTGAGTCGTCAACATGTTCACACTGTTTCTTGTGTTGTTTGTTAGCTGTGTCACGCTCAGTGTGGCTAAGGCCGTTACTGATGATAGTCCGAATTTCAAGCGCTTTGAAGTAAAACGTCAAGGTAAGTAAAGCAATAATAGTTGGTAGATAACTGCAAAGCACGAGACCACAATGCACACAGTTTTTTGCCCATTCTTCTCCAGTCGAAATTCCATTTTGGGAATCATTGTTTTTTGTATTTTATGTTCTTTAAACTTTGACGTTCATGATTGCCTTCAAAATGGTCCAATTCAAATAAATGACAGGGGAATTCCGGGTGCCGTTACACCTTCCAAATTCATTTTATAGACGCGACAGTACACAGAATTCCCCTGGGGCGGTGACGTCACCAGAGTCTGTGTATCTACTACAGACACGGTCGTAAAAAACTAATGATCTCGCGAACAATCAACACATCGATATTGTTTGAACACGAAATCATCTAACCTCTTGACTGGCCTGTTAGTCTAGTAGTTAGTGAGCCTGACTGATGTCGGAGGTAGGTTCCCATTCAGGACAAATGTTTGTGTGATGAGCACCATCATTAATTTGTTCTGTGTCTGGGTGTTATTTATTTATATTATTGTATGTATTTAGAAATATATAAGAATGTTTATCAACTGTGACCTACCCATAACACAAGCTCTGCTTAGCTTGGGACTAGATGGCGTTGTGTATTATTATTTATCTCAGGTACACGGAATTCCCCTGTAATTTATTTCATTCGACCGTTTTACGTTAGGTCAGGGGTTTTGCGGAAGAATTTTAAAAACGGCTGTAGTTTCGTCACAGCGCTAATGTTTTCCCTTGGCATGATTATCATGTTCATGTGTTTAAGTTTTTTGTGTACCTATATTTTTATTATATTACATTATATTTTAAGATATTTATCGTTTTTATTGTTTACCTAATTATAAATAAATAATGTTTACTTCTCTTCAAATTTTCTTACGGAATTGCACCTACCACTGTTTGTCTCTCTGCATTGCCTAAAGGTTGACTGGTAGAAAATGCCTAAGGCATTAAGTCCGCCTATGTACATTTGTGTGCTTGAAGTATTAGATAAATAAATAAATCTTACTTTCTTGCACCCACTACGCAGGTGTAAGACGGAACTTTGGGGTGATTTATAGTTCGCAAGAGACTAATTGACCCTTCCACCACCAGGGAGGACGACATCAAAAAAAGGTCACATTCAAGGCGTTATTACAACATCAACGTTGTCTTAACTTTGTAATGAAATCATATTTTTTAATAAATTTAAAAGCAACGCATTTCAACATCCTCCTATTTTTTTTAGTTAAAACTTAGCGTCAAAGTTGATCTAGCACATTTTTTTGGCTTATTGGAGATCTATTGTTTCCTCAATATATTTAAATCGTGAAGAAACGAGAGAGATAGTTAGATATTTGTGTGAAGCCGGCCACCAGTTTAGTCACCAACTACACGAGAAGAAGTTTTTTTTAACATTTTCTATTTCATTTTACAGATTGTGGGCCGAACGAAGTATTTAGCAGTTGTATGGGGTGTCCTCCCGAAGACTCCTGTTATGACCGCACTCAGATTGGCTGCCCAGCTGCATTCTTAGGTTGTAGCCCCGGATGCGCTTGTAAGGAGGGATTCATCAGAAAGACCCTGGGCCGCGAATGTATACCGAAAGAAGAATGTGGTAAGATTTTTTTTCTAAAACGTAAGGTTTAGGCAGAGGTTTACCTGTAGTACACCCACATTTCGCCAGTTATGTTTAAGTCCCATGTAATAGGAGGCGAGTCTATTGCCATCAATTGGACACAAATCCAGACTCAGGGCTGCTACTGAGCAATAAAAAAAAACTGAATTAATTTTACAATGCAAATTAAATGGAGTCATCGTATGCCTAACCATTTCCCAACTAAGTTGGGGTTGGCTATTTTACCTTATTCGCCTTTAGTAAATATTTGTATGGAGAGAATCACATAATCCTGTGTTCGAAACTAGGACGGATCAAACGTTATTAAGTTTTTCCATTTGAGCCTGGATTCGTGCCCGTATGATAGCAATAGGCACGCCTCTATTACATCGGACTTAAACATAACTAGCGAAATGTGGGTGTACTACGAAGTGCACCCCTGCCTAACTCTTCGGAGATTACAGGCGAATTATTATGATGATGATGGTACTTTTACCCCCTGAAAGTTTTCTAGTGAAGTAAGTACAGACGCCAGCACATCAAGTTACCCCAATGCGTCAAATTTCTTTGATCGTTTTTCAACTTTATGTAAAACAGAATAAAAAAATAATTAATCAAAATTAAATAATCAATCAATAAATCAATAAATAAAAAATCAATAATCAATATATCAATTAATTATTCAATTGAAAAAATGGAAAATTTGACACATTGGGGTAACTTGATGTGCTGGCGTCTGTACACTCCAAATTTCTCAAAAGTCGGTGAAGACGTTTCCGAGGAGTAGGGTAACTAAATGATAAATGATAAAATTATATTTATTTCTGTAAATGGCATAAAACACTTTTACATACATGTCATTTTTTTTAGTAAGAAGATGAGTTCGGTATTTCGCTATCTGACGGTCTCTTTTATAGTCCAGACATTATCTAGTAGGTCTGAGAATAGGTTGTAAACTATTTTTTGCCGAGCAGCTAGTTTATATAGAAAATGTATGTATTTCTATTTAAAAATATACAAATATGTTTATCAGTGGTCTCGTACTCATACAGCACAACCTCTGCTTAGTTTGGGATTAGATGGTATTTTAAATAAATAACATATAAAAAGAGATAACTAAAATTAACCCTTGATAACCCTTAATAGTTCATTAGTTCAAACTCGATAAATTGTCTTTTTCAGGTGAACCTTGTGATATATTCACGCAGTTCACGGAATGCTTGGATCCCGCTAATGAAACTTGCGCTTCAATAGTGAATCCACCCAAATTGGATAGCGCCAGTAACAAGACATGCAAACCAGGATGCGGTTGCTGGCACGGTTATTACAGGGCAGATGAAAATTCGAGCTGCTTACATCGTTGCTTTTGTTCAGAGTTGGAAAATACACCAGAATGTGTGTTCTGGAGAACTCCTGTGACTAGCGTCATAGGATAAAGGAACTATAAAAAGAAACAATTAAAAAGGTGTCAAAATAACTATCTAAAGGTTTAGGTTGTTTTGTTAGATTAATGTTTTGCACTGACTTCTGAAACTTTAAACATTTTTGGTTATTTTACATCTTTTAGACTTTTAAGCCAATTTGAAGTGTATTTATTACCTACGATTTAGAAGTCTTATGATATACTTGAATTGTCATTATATCCTTAGCAAGATAAGATCTTCGGCCATCCGTGGTTTATCAGCCTTAACAATGAGATAATAAATATACACGTCATCTCAATTGTTGTGTTTTTATAAACTTATATAGCAGTACCTCATTGACTACATATTTCATTTTAGAGTTTGGGGAGTTTCCTGGTATATACAGGGTGTTTTGGGGATGAGTGTAGGCATTTTGCAGATGGATAGGGTCGGTCCATACGATTATTTTATAGTATGGGAAATTTTTTTTTTAAATACACATTGATATCTATGAAAGTCACTAAGATTTGTTTTATGCTTATTTTCTTTTCTTCACTATTTGATTGTTTTTGCTATCGGAATAGTTGTAAGACTTTTAATTTATCGTATGTTATGTGTTTAAATCGACAAATAATAAAAAAACTGTATTTAATATGAAATTGTGTTTATTTTTAGCTTCATAACCCAAAAAGTGTCAAGTATTCATAAAAAACGATTTTTGCCCATAACTTAAAAACTAAAGGATATCGGACCATAGTTCCCATACTATAAAATAATCGTATGGACCGACCCTATCCATCTGCAAAATGCCTACACTCATCCCCAAAACACCCTGTATACGGAGTTCAAGGTACAATACCTTTGAAAATAATGTTCATAATGGTTCTAATAATAATGGGTAAGTAAATATAAAGTAAAAGAAAACATACTTACATACTGCGCCTAGTTAGAAGTGGGTTAAAAAGAATTATAATTAAGGTATGCAATAAAAATCTCTCTGTGCACTTGACAAAATAATGTTTTATTTTATTTATTTAGGAAAAGTGAAAACACGCTGTTGCCCTTTGTACGTTACAAAGGGCAACAGCGTGTTTTCACTTTTCCTTTGTGTCACGTTTGTTTTTGTTTTAATTATTTGTTTCTCGGAAGGCCATCTTGCAGGTATTGCCATCGCTCGCACGATGAAGCGTCCGTCCGACGAAAATGGACGTGCGCCAATGCGTTCAAACATACTGATATCCTACTGAATGTGCTATTGAAGGTCGAGTAAAGATGGGCAGGTGGGTAAATACCGGGTAGGTAAAAATTAGTAGGAAAGGGTAAAAAAGGTAAAATAAAAAATTACTGCATTTATTTGGCTTCGCCATCATTAATGCGATCTACGATATTAATTTCAACCTTAATTATTAAAAAATAATTATAGATTGCAACTAAAACGTACATAAATATCTTTTGAATCTATATAATCAACATAATATTTAAAAAAAAAACTGTATAAAGTAAAACACAAACGATTATTGTGTCTTGTACTGATTATACATATATTTGACCACAAATGAGTATATATGTTTTAACTAAATGCCGCCGTATTAGAATATCATGTAGGTACTTACCGGTAAATCAAAACAAGTAAATAAGTATAAATATGTATGCATGTTTAACGCAACCGGTACCTCGGGTAATTTTGTTTGCTTTACATTTATACTGATAATTATGTAGAATTTGTGAAGTTAGGGTCGGGTAGGTTAGGCCGTGGAGATTCAAAAGCTTGGCTTTACATGAGATCTGGTATCTTTTTCGCAGGGCAAACCTTATGTGGTCGTCTTGGCAACATTTTACATGTCATGTAATGTTTTAGTGGGATTACTATTGTAAGATAACTACTACTATACATACGAACTAAACTTACATAAATTATTATCTTACATTGTGATGTCAATGTTATCTGCGTGATTAGAAATAATTATTATTTTACAAGATCGTGATAACAATCGTTGGGTAGTAGCTCAGCTGACACCATCCTTATGGTCGGAGGATTTTCGCTCTTCATTGGGGAATAAGAAACTTTACACCCTGTTCCCCATACGCCTATAATACAGTAGTGGTTTCTATGGCGTGTAGTACCTATGTTAGACAAGTGTGAACTTTGAATGACATATATATTTGGTGAACTAATGAAGTAATGAGTATATTTGGTAGACTGTCTCATTGGTCTACTGATCGCAAGCGCTCATGCTGAGCAAGAGGTCCCGGATTCGATCCCCGATTCGGGTAAAGTGTTATTGAGTTTTTTTATGTGGAATTTCTCAGTAGTAGCCCGGAGTCTGGATTTGTGCCCGATTGATAGCAATAGGCCCGCCCCCTATGACTTGGGACTTAAACATAACTGGCAAAATATGGGTGTACTAGGTACACTTCTGCCTAGTTTCTGCAATAGAAAAAATATTAAACTGACTTGTTTGTAATATCTCGAAAATTACCAGATTTACTAACAAACCAGCTAGTTGAACAATCTTTATTAATATACTCAGGCAAATAGTAGTTACAAAACACAAAAAAAGAATACTTAATTGATAAAAAAAATGCATTGACGATACACACGCAAGATAAGCCGCACATCGACATGGATAAATAAATTATAAGTACAATAATATTTGTGTTTGATAACCCTAATCTTCAATGCTTTAATTAAAATAAAGTACTGATTTCAATTAGATTGCATAAGAGCTGTTAATCCTAATTTTATACTTAATGTCTTATTTTATATTTTGCTCTAATACACAAATAATAATAATAATAATAATATTCATTTAATTCGGACAACAGTGATCCATATAAATAAAGAATAGGTACTTAATTGATAAAAAAAATGCATTGACGATACACACGCAAGATAAGCCGCACATCGACATGGATAAATAAATTATAAGTACAATAATATTTGTGTTTGATAACCCTAATCTTCAATGCTTTAATTAAAATAAAGTACTGATTTCAATTAGATTGCATAAGAGCTGTTAATCCTAATTTTATACTTAATAAAAACATGACGACCCGCCCCGGCTTCGCACGGGTGCAATGCTGATACTAAATTAAATACACTACCGAAAAACTATGAACGTTGTATATAAAAACATAGCGGCCCGTTCCGACTTTGCACGGGCATAAAATATATGCCTATGTCACTCAATAAAAACATGATTAAAATCGATCCAGTATTTTTGATTCATTCATTACTGCCCTTGGCCTGCACGCATTAAATTTGGAGTAAAACAATTCCTCTTTCCCTATACTTACTATGAAGATTTCCTGCTATCTTTGGAATATCTAAATTCATACAATTTTTATTACATTACACATTTTTACTTATTTACTTTTTACATTTTTACCTAGGTATTTATTTTATTTTTACAACAATTAATATATTACAGGATGTCTTTATACACAACGTTCACAGCTTTCTTGTCATTAGACAATACAAACATGTTTTCTCTTGAGGTTACTCTTGAAAGAGCGACATACAGTTGGCCATGTGAAAAACAGTCAACGCTCAAATCTAAGCCTGCAACGTTGAAGGTTTGACCTTGCGATTTATTAATGGTCATTGCAAAAGATGTCTTTACCGGAAACTGTAAACGTTTAAATTGGAAGGGTAAATCCGATGGTATCAGAGGGATTCGGAGAATCAATACATCTTCTCCGGTACCACATCCTGTGAGTATTGTGCACTCTATTATGAAAGTTTTCAGTGATTTTATCAGCAAACGCGTGCCATTGCAAAGTTTAGGTGGATTCAGGTTTCTTAATAAAATAACAGGACAACCTACTTTCAACACCATTTTGTGAGGAGGGAGTCCAGACGGGTTCAAAGAGTTTAGAAACTCTGTAGGAAAATGAACAGCTTCTTCCAAATCGAGAACAGTATCCACCGAGTAGTATATTTTCGTCGGCGCATCAATCTTTAAAAGAATCAAGTTATTTACCTTATCTACTTATTCATTAGTTGGTGACAGAATCGCTCTTTGATCTATATTAATTGCACACTGTATTTAAGGTACTTAATTCGATAAGGATTAATGCCGTATTGCTTAAAATAGCTTCGTAAATAAGCCATTTTTTCACGTAAAAAGTAAACAATAAAAATGGTTAATGTGGGTTATCCCTAAAATATAAACATATACCATCGCGGACTTTTTTGTAGACCTTTTTATGGTGTACAATACTGTAGTACATTAATTTGATCTAACTCGTAGGGTTTAGGCAGCGTTTTTGCTAAATTGCTAAATAAGCCCAAAAAAATAGGTTAATTTACGACATCACGTTAGAAACCTCTAAAATTAGCAATGTTGCCTTAGTATGTGATGCATGTATTATACATATAAACCTTCCTCTTGAATCACTCTATCTATTGGAGAAAACCGCATCAAAATCCGTTGCGTAGTTTTAAAGATTTAAGCGCACATAGGGATATAGTGACAGAAAAGGCGACTTTGTTTTATACTATGTAGTGATGATATCTTGTTTTATATTATGCTCTATTAAATTTTGCAGTGCTCTGCGGGACCCATGATTGCGCCTAGATTTAAGCCATAATTTTAATTCCTTTTCGTTCTTTTATTTCTTAACTTTCAGACTATCATCATTCATAATATTTGTTAAGTACAGTACAGTAGTACAGTATATTTGTTTAGTATTTTCTCTCCGTCGCCTATTCTCAACTATTTCAATACTCAATACTCAATACTCAAATCTTTATTGCATTCCATAATATGTATTACATAGATGGTGTTATCAAAATAATAGACATCAATATGGACCCTGTCGGGCACAACAACATTAGGAGAGAGGAAGAGGGCTAAGTAGCAATTCAATAATATTATTTTAAGTTCTTATATGTGTACAAATTATGAATAATTATGCATATATATTTTAAAATTATTAGGTCTGTGTATTAGGTATAATAATTTTAATTTTAAGTCGGGATGGGGGTATGTTTATTTTGTTTTTATTGTGTCGAAAGGTGTACCTAGTTTGTGTTGTTTTATTTTGGAGTCGGCTTCTACTTAGTCTAACTGGATGCAGCTAAATAACTTAGTTTTACTTGGAGCGACTGCCTTACCTCCACAACCCAGTGACTGGCTAACGCGATACCCCTTAGTTAGACCGGTTATCAGTCGTTTGGGTTTCTAACTTCTAACTACTCGTTACGACTACGAAAAAGATCTATTATTGACAGCCGGGATCATATCGATTGACAGCCGGGATCATATCGTATAGTGGTTTCGGAGGCACGGAGTGGGCATGATAAACTAAATGGTCACTCGACTACGGACCGACCTCGGCTAGCGTAGCTTAAGCTTCGATGGATATCCTAATGATACTTGGAATACACTTTTGAAAAGAAAAACCCAAAAAAATATTGCACCATATTGTATTTTTTTACCTTCAATATTTCCAAAACCAGTGAATTTCCAGGTATGTTCTAGAAGAAAAAAACTATCCCAGTTAATCCCAGTGATGGGAAGAATATGTAGTTTAGGTTTACGTTAAGGGTCTTTTTACACCCTGTATATTATCCTAAATCTCTTTGTTAAAACCTATACCTAAAGTAAATTTTGCAATCTTGGTTTTTCCCTTCTCAGGGCTTTCCGTTACTGATTTCAATTGATCAAAACAACATGTAGCTAATCACTTAGTGATTTTTGTTTGCGATTAAGTTTTTCCCATTTAAGTATCTTTATCACGTAATTAATCGTGTATCTATTTATCGCCTCTTTTGGTTGGATTATACATTAAAGCATCTACTTACGTAATGTCCAACCAGGTGGTTGATATTTTATTAGCTATAAGTCTATCTAATCATCTTTCCTGTCCGACCATATGTCATATTTATTATCTATGTACTCAATCAATCATTCTTTGAACGAGAAAACTGAGTGAGTCATAACTCATAAATTTTTTATTAACAAATTTAAAAAATATGATGAATGTAAGTTGAAAGTTATTGTGGGTGGTTTTGAGTCAGACTGAGTCTGACAGACCGCTCCGGAGAGATATCCAGAGGAAAGATTAGATTAAATAGTTTAACTATTGGGTGCAATTTAACATCTCTCATTATTCTTTTCATTAATTTACACAGTGGCGGACTTATTGCTATAGGCATTTTGTACCAGTAGGACTTATTGCTAAACCAAACTGACGGTTCCTATATGCAGTCATACGCAAAAAACTGCTTCTTTGCTTCTTGCTTCTTTGAAGCATGGAACGTGGGTCCGTAGTATTTAGAAGTGGTGGAGAGTCCTGACTCCCCTGATCTGTGGCATACATTCGAGCAGTTAATTAAGTACCTACTTTATGTGCTTCGTTTAGTTGCCGGTGCTGATTGAGTCTTTTTTATGACTAACATTAATTATAAGGTATTTTTACTAACAATATTGAACTTATTATTGCCCAAAACTGACTGAATAAATAAACAAAGGTACCTACTTACCACATTTTTTATTTATTAGATCCATTTTCGTGTTCGGTGCTACCTATATTTACAGAGGAGTACCTAAGTAGCATTGGATGATTCGTAGGCGTTGCATATAGTAGTTTAACAAGTATTTTTTTCTCGGGCGTATGTTGCACTTCAATTAACTACGAGTATAACAATCAGGAAAAAAGGTATGACAAGATCGAGGATAAGATAGGTTGGGCAATGATGGGAATAATTTAATACGCGTGTATGATATCTTTATCGCAAAAATACATTCGATAGATACAAGATTAATTACTTACACAATAAAAAAACGGCCAAAAGCAAGTAGGCCAGGACGTGAAAGACCCATCCAACAAAGGTTCCGTAATTATTTATCTATCATAAAATTAAATGGTGTAATGCGATTTACATCTTATTGTTCTTTGTCGTTCAAAAGTGCCTTTTATGGGTCTTTTTGAAGTAAATAAGTTGACTTTGTTTTTGAGCATGAATGTAGAGGGGTACAAAACTTTTTTACAAAAAAAAACAACCGACTTCTTAAAAAAAAACTAACTGGTGAAAAATAACTCCAGTTTCGGAAGTCTGTGGCTTTGGTGGTAAGAAGTCGGCTGTTTTTTTTTGTAAAAAAGTTTTTATTTTGTAATTTTTAGTTTCTTTGTATGTAAAGAAAGTCTTTCAAAACTTAAAAGAATCATTGAAATTGGATAACAATTGCTAAAGAAGTTCTATCTCTAAACATTAATCTGTACATCTCTGCCGGCCCCTTTTAAAATAGAATGGCGTAATGTTATGTTGTGGAAATACAAAGCTCAGCATAAACATCTGACTATAGCAATCGCGAATAATTTGCTGTTATGCGTTGAAGAGTTCCGTTGCCTGTCTTCTTCATCAGTTTTTCTTCACCAAATGATACTTTCTAAATGAAAATGCTTGATTTGTTACTAAAAATGTTGAAATCGGTGGACGTGTGCCTATATTTTTTGAGGAGTTCCCTCAATTCCTCGAAGATCCCTCGTCAGGTATGAGTTTTGATACAAATGGGACCAATCTGTTAGTATACCCTATCAAACAAAAAAAGAATTTTGAAAATCGGTCCATAAATGACGGAGTACTGAGGTAACAAACCCAAAAGAAAAAAAAATATATACAAACGAATTGAGAACCTCCTCCTTTTTTTGAAGTCGGTTAAAAATAGAAGAAAACCAAAGAAACTATAGATTGTTTGTGTGAAATACAATATGGTTAGGTAAAAGGTGACTATTGTGATGATGGCAAAAAGAAAGACAGATAAGAAAAGGCATGTTAAGCCGACCCCAAACAAATTGGTATAAGATGACTTTTCATTGCATTTTTGAATTCTAGATTCGTTCATAAAGCATTGATGTCTGTAATGCTTTTCAACTTGAGTTCCTGCTGAGTGATAAAAAATGTGGCATTTGGTTATTCTCATAATGGTTAACAACATTACACTGACGAAACCAAGCTCCTCTGGTGGCCCACCACTTATCATGCTTAAATCGTTCTCAATATTATAATGAGCAGCGGTGGCCCAGTGGTGACGGCCCCGACTAACGAACAGTAAGTCGTGGGTTCGAACCCAGGCAGGTGCATTACTTTGTGTAATTTATTTCATCACCACTGCTCTCAAAAACGGTGAAGGAAAACATCGTGAGGAAACCGGCATGTCTTATAAAGAAAAATTCGAAGACATGTGACATCTACCAATTCGCATTGGGCCCGCGTGGTAGATTATAGCCCATACGCAAAATACTCGCTTTGACGCGGAGTTGCGGATACCAGCCCGGTATCTTTAATCTTTTTAATAGAAGGATCTCCAAAATCACCCCAAAGTACAAAAATTATATATAAACAGAGTCAAGTATCAATGTCAGACATAAAATCGTCAACATGTTGAAATCATTTCTTGTGTTGGTTATCAGCTGCATCGTGCTGAGTGTGGCTCAGACGAATTCTGAAGTTAACCTAAATCATCAACAACAACTATGTAAGTATTCTTTCACCAAAGATTTTTATACAGGGTTAGTTTTCAATGACCGGCCAAATTTTCACTGGGTGTTCTACCCATGAATATGAACAACTTTCACTATGGGACCGACTCTGAAATCACGAAAAATAATCAGCTGTTTCATACATTTTAGTCGAGTACGTAAGTATTGGACTTTTGTATGAAACAGCTGATTTTTTTTTCGTGATTTCAGAGTTGGTCCCATAGGGAAAGTTGCTCATGGTGCTCGTTGTCATTGAAAAATAACCCTGTATAAGGGCAAATTTTTACTGCCTCGTTAGTCAGCGCTACTGCTGAGCATGGGGTCCCGGGTTTGATCCCTGGATCGGACAGAGCGTTATTGAGTTTTTCCATGTGGGATTTCTTAGTACCAGCCCGGAGTCTGGATGTGTGCCCGATTGGTGGTATATACATGAGACTCAATCGTTACTGATGAAATGTGGGTGTACAGGCGTGATCTTATGTGTATGTGTTGTTTAACAAATACTTTTTTTATTTCATTGTCCAGCATGCGGGCCGAACGAAGTATATCACCCTTGTTTACATTGTCCCTCCGAAGACTCTTGTTATGATCGTAACCAGATTGCCTGCTTACCCGCAATCTTACCTTGTAACGCGGGATGTATTTGTAAGGAGGGTTTCATCAGAAAGACTCTGGGCCGCGAATGTATACCGAAAGAGGAATGTGGTAAGTGAAGTTTCTAAATCAAGATCAAGTCATTAAAATAAAAAAAAAATACAAATCAGAAGTCAATCAAAATAAAAGTCATTTAAGTATTCAAATTAAGCTGAGGATCAGCACTTTATGAACATTGTAACGTAACAGTACCTACCTACCTAGGAGGAGAGCACTGTAGGAAAAGATTAGAGGGAATAAATAAGAATTTATTAACACCAAGCCTACCTAGTGGAGCTAGGGTAAAGAAGAGAGGAAAACTGATGAATGAGAGATGATAAGATGAAATGAAGAAGAGGAGGCCCTCTCTCAGCAGTAGTTGTAGCTGAGGGGCATCAGGCTTCGGTCTTCAGTAGAGGAGGCGGAGGCCGTCAAAGGTGTCCCTCTCTGCTGTAGAGTAGTCGAGGGACGTCAGGCTTCCGTCTTCAGCAGCGGAGGAGGAGGCCGTCAGGAGAAGGAGTCCGTCAGAGGAGGTCCTCTCGGCTCTAGGAATGGCCGAGGGACGTCAGGCTTGAGTCTTCAGCAGCGGAGAAGGAGGCCGGCAGAGGTGGTCCTCTCGGCTCTAGTAATGGCCGAGGGACGTTAGGCTTCAGACTTCTGCAGAGGAGGCGGAGGACGTCAGTTTAGAGGGCCGGAGGATAGAGAGGCCATAAATATTAGACTCGCAGCTAATATGACTTGCTAAGCCTTTCAGATCAGAACCAAGACTGCCAAATTCCACCTGGCTCCAAGGTAAATGGACAGAATGACAGATGATTGAATTTTGAAAGGTTTTAGAACACAATACAAAGCAAAGTAAAAGAAAAATAATGAGGTCGATGTGGTTTACATATACGACCTACAACTAGCTCCAGACAAATTAAAAATAAAACTAGACCTGTCACTAGCTGACATAATATTACGAATGTAAACAAACATAATTTATAGAAAAACTTAAATAATAAATATGATAATATAAGACAAAAAGGTATGCTTTGCCTCCAAGTAATGCATGTAGCTACCTAGGGAGGGTGAATGCTTTAAAATTTCAGGTTAAACAATGTACAAAAATGTAAGTAAAATCACAATGTAAAGACAACATTACAATACCCCGAAAACCCCGGAAAATTTTTGAATACAATGAAAAAATTTTCTTTTAGAGTAAAAGAACAATAAATCATTAAAAAAAAAAAGTAAGTTAAATGAGTATTTACAGTGGTACAAGTAAGTTAAAGAAATTAATACTAAGATTCCCCATAACCCAGAAAATTACTAACATGAAAAATTTAGAGGTTTTAAATAAGACCTTGCTCTTTCATACACCTTACATCAACCTTCTATTCATACTTCCTCAATCATACATCACCAGCATACTTTAGGGGATATGGTTCACAATCGATGACGCATACTCCACAAGGAATTATTTTTTAAGTTTTACGAAGGCTTATTTATTTAATTTAGGTGTCGTAATCCGCACCTGTTCTAAGACCCGAAAAAAATAAAATAAATTATTTACAGGTTTTTCTGCTTAAGAAAAACAGCCAAGGATTAAAAGCATAAGTGCTTAAGAGAAAGCTTTAAGCTTTAAAGTGTTTAAGAGAAGTAACGAGTAGTTCAAGCTCGAAGTCAAGGAAAGAGAAGTTCAAGGATAAAGATATTTACAAGTTAAAAAAAATAGGTAGACAAAGGGCTTATTTTTCGAGTTGTCAGACCGCTCGACACAATGGCTTATTTAGAGAGTTGTGTACCGCTCTATAAAAATAAAGAAATAAAAAGAGGGAAATAACTTAAGCCAAGAGTTTTTGGGAGGGTTTAACCTTGTGAAGAATGAAATTTAAAATCTAAATGGTTTTTACAAGTAGTAAAAATATTTATAACAAATTAAGGTTTTTTACTGTCGATATAGTTAATAGTATTCTCCGCTTGAGGAAGATCAAGATTGAGAGGAATAGGGGAGGATTTTATGTCATCCGATAGGACATGACTAAGTTTAAATATTTGATCTTTAAGATCAAATATTTAATATTTTTAACTTATCCGCTGGTTTTTCAGCTCTAATAGTCACCTCATATTCTAATTCCGGTTTGTTTAGTAAAGAATATTTTATTAGTTTATCCATGATTAATAAGTTTTAAGAGATTAAGTTTAAAAATTTAGTACCGGTTTTCGCCACCACAAAGTTAGATAAGAAACTTTTTTCTAATACAAGAAGATTAGATCTCCATGGGACATAACCGTTACTTGGCAACGCGTGACAAGTAAATATCAAGTAAAACCAAAATTAAATTTTACTCAATTAGTACAGTGAGAATATAATAAATAAGTAAATGCAAATAATAACATCCACAGGATATTGTCCTGTGTCTGTTGTGAAGTGTCCCAACAACCAACTTGGGAGTGTCCACGAATGGATTAGCACATCAAGCGGTCATTGGGTGTGAATACCACTGGGGTAAACTTGTGGTGTGCAAGTGTGTGGGGATGTAGTGTAGTGATGTATAGTAAAACGATTACGGGATATTCTCCAATAGCCGTTCGTAGAGTGACCTATCTCCAACCTTGGTAGTGCCCACAAGTGGGTTAACACATCCAAGAGGCCGATAGGGTGCCGATTATCTTTCGATAACAGAGAATGTGAGTGAGAGGTGAAAAAAATTGAGCAAAAGTTAAGATGGGTGAAGAAAAGATATGTTTACCAAATGTTTACCAAATAATACTCACTTGATGGAAGTGTGTTTTAGAATTTTGAGAGAAGTGAAGAACGTCTGAAATAAAAAGAGGGGTGGGTTAGTTAAATATTGGGCGCCAAGGTAAATGGACAGAATGACAGATGATTGAATTTTGAAAGGTTTTAGAACACAATACAAAGCAAAGTAAAAGAAAAATAATGAGGTCGATGTGGTTTACATATACGACCTACAACTAGCTCCAGACAAATTAAAAATAAAACTAGACCTGTCACTAGCTGACATAATATTACGAATGTAAACAAACATAATTTATAGAAAAACTTAAATAATAAATATGATAATATAAGACAAAAAGGTATGCTTTGCCTCCAAGTAATGCATGTAGCTACCTAGGGAGGGTGAATGCTTTAAAATTTCAGGTTAAACAATGTACAAAAATGTAAGTAAAATCACAATGTAAAGACAACATTACAACATCAAAGTTACATAAGACCCCAATCTGACCGTCCTTCACCACTTTCTAGTGTTTTTGCAAGAAGAAGTGGTGGAACAAACTCCCCACTAGCTTCTAGTTATATGTATGAAAATATACTTGGGTTTCTAATTCTTGTCAGTAAGGAACACTAAGAAATCACCTTTAATTTTACGCTGGTATACCTCCGTTCACCAGTTTGTGCCAAAATAAAAAGGTAGTGCGGTGAAAAAAGAACGCGTTGTCTATAAGGGTTGCGATAGCATCGTCTGTCGAGCCTTTTCCAACTATGTTGGAGTCGACTTCCAGTCTCACCGGGTGCACGATACCCCTTGGTTAAACTGGTTATCAGACTGACTATTCGGAACGACTGTCAAAGATCTACAAATAAGAGGCAGGACCAACAGCTAAACGTACTTTTCGTGGCTAAAAGACCACGAATGTATGTAACGAATTTCATGGTCATCCATCCACTGACTTTGTCCAGAGTAGCTTAAGTACAAGTTTCTAATGGTAGCTTTTTGAGTTTTACGTTTTCCGCCAAATCGTCATTACTATGGTCAGAGAATCAGCATTGCCATTCAACGTGGCAATGCAGCCAGTCTTTTGAACTCTGATTTCATTATTAAATCTCATTTAGTTTATTCGCTTTTCTTAATTTATCCTTTCTTCTTTAGGAGCTCCCTGTGAGATATTTACACATTACTCAGAATGCCAACAGTCCTCGAAGGAAACCTGTTCTTCAATCTCGAGTCCTTCGAAATCAGATAGTGATAATGAAGAGGCATGCACAGCAGGATGCTCGTGCTGGCTCGGATATTACAGGGCGGATGAAAACTCGCCCTGCCGTCATCGGTGCTCATGTCCTCAGCTAAGAGATACGCCTGAATGTGAGTTTTGGAGAACTCCACTCAAATAATTTTCTGAGCAACATTGTACAAATTTTGTTTTTTTTCTAGTATAGTAATCTTTTGTTGAATATTTAGAGCCCAAGCCATTTTATTTGTTGGAACGAATCAAAATCAATAAACCTCTATTTGTACGTATCATCAGTGTTTTATTTAATTTATAACAGACCAGCTGACTCGTGTCCACTTCGATGGGGTGGTACCTGTTCGTTTTACTACTTACCTACATAAATTCTAAGTGACTACGACTTCGAAGTAAGTTTACACACTATTTGAAGACTTTCGTTTGCAGACACTGCAGTATTTTGGATAAGCATATACCGGGTAAAATGGGGTGAATAGATACTTAAGGGTGAATAGAAACAACATTTCAGGAAGTTATTCACATAAGTTAAAAGTTGTTTGTTGTAAACGAGCACTGTAATGGTTTTACATAACTGAGATAAATAGTTTCGACACCTTGATAAAATCAAACAATATTAAATTAGCGTGAAAATCCTCCTCAAAGTTTTGTTTCTATTCACCCTTAAGTTTCTATTCACCCCGTTTTACGGTAGGTAAATAAATAAATATTCAACAACTTTTCACACAACGCCATTTAGTCAAATAACTTACTAATATAGTATATTTATTTTATTTCGAAACTCGCTTTCACAAAGATACCGCTTAGTTGGTCAGCAGTGCGATTGTGTTAAAATCTCCGCGTCAAAATGTAGGCCATGAAGTGAAGGAAAATTGAGCTGCCATTCCATACTAATGGTAGGTAGGCATTGACACTTCACTCAAGTTTTTACGATGTGACTTTCGCATTGTACTTAGAGGATTTGTTGAGATCGCGTTGAAGTTCCGAGTGCCAGCATTATTCAAAAGTCTTTAATACACGTGACAGCAGACAGTACTCCCCCGACTATGACGTCATCACAGAGCCTGCGAACGGTAGGTTTTACGTGTGTCAGTCGTAAACAAACCAGTATAAGCGGTTCTCGAATTCTATTATTAGATACTCCTATACGATAGGCCATTATGTAAGTAGAGTTATTAACTAAGTAGTGATGAATGAGGTCTTTCGGTGATAGTCAAAGGTACACACGGCTACACATCAAGCTATACATTTCTAGTACAAGCTAATCTCGCATTGTATTGAATTTCCGTAAAATGCGTGATCAGCATAAACTGGAAATGTATAGCTTGAAGTGTAGGTAACCGTGCATACTTTGATACATTGATTCTAAGGCGAAACGAAGTTTACCGGAGCAGTTCGTTTTATATGTATAATATAAACAATATAAACAAGCAATGTTTCCTATCTTTAACATTTTCTATTTCATTTTCCAGAGTGGGAGCTGAACCAAGAATTTAAACATTGTCTTGGGTGTTCATACGTACATACCAAATATAGATGGATGGTACATTCATAATTCATTCTCAATAAGTACATAACACACACATCAGCATATTCATAGTTTCATACTTAATATTATAAATGCGAAAGTTTGTATTTATACTTAATATTAGTTACTCTTTCACGCAAAAACTACTTTAAACTTTTCAATAATTGAGTTTATTCATCAGAATAACACATAGGCTATAATTTTATAAGAAAATAAAGTACTGTAAGTACCTAGTAATCCTGCGCAGACGAAGTCGCAGGCGGTTAACAGGCTTACAAAGTTTTAGTTTAAAATTCAGTAATTCTGACACTAAACATACAAATAATAGTATGTCATCTAACGGGTATAGGCCACCTTAAACAGTTTCCAGATTTTCCTCGTCTTTGCTTTCACAGCACAAGCGTTTCGAGCATATTTCTTGATCTCATCAATAGAGAACTAGTTAAATTCCTTGTTAGGTTTGTTTTGCAGTAATTTAATAATATACCATTTCTTTCCAGGGGCTCCTTGTAAGATATTTGAGCAGTACACCAATTGCAAAGAGTCCTCGAATGAAACCTGCTCTTAAATCGTTAATCCGTCGAAACCGAGAGGTAACGGAGATGTCTGCACACCAGGATGCACTTGCTGGGATGGATATTACAGAAAAGATGAAAACTCGGACTGCTATGATCGTTGTTTATGTCCTGAGATGGAAGATTCACCTGATTGTGCGTCTTGGAGAACACCTATTATAAACTGACGAGTTTGGAAGGCTTTGTGCCTTAGACTTATTTAAAGAGTTTTATTGAATTATTTAACCACAATATTATCTCAGACCAATAAATTTATTGGTCTGAGAATATTATGTTTCAAACATTTTTAATGCATTTAACTATCAAAGTGTAAGTTTCTACAACAAACTTCCATTCCAAGCCTTGTTCAAGAACACTAACTCAATCACTGATTAACGGAGGCTCTCTCAAAAAAGTTTCTATTAAGTTATAGATTACTTGAATAACGGAAAAGCTTTGGATTAAGCTTCTCCAATATATCCAAGCTACACTACTTACTTAACATACCTATATTGAAATAATTTATTTTAAATAACAAAATTGATCTTGTGAATCAGAAACAGACAATTTGCAATGTCAAAATAACAGTTTTTACTTAATGCATACAGAATTGTTGAATTGTTTAAACAGTAATTATATATTTTTTTTAATTTTGTCTGTTGCTTTAAGGTAATTTCCGAAAACCTTGGACTGATTTTGACATAACTTTCACTTTCATAATAATATGAATTGAGTTTTATTTTTGAAAAAATATTAAAGTTTCGCGCAAAACCATACTTACCTACATTGCACGCACGGACGAAGCGGTAAATTAAGAAAAAAAATATTTCAAACGAGTACCAGGCAGGTTACATTAAATATATGAGTTCTTTACTGTTTGGTATTTAAGGGGCCGTGCCTGAAATCGACTGATTTTGATCAACTGTAATCATTATTTATGAGAAAGAGAAGAAGAATTTATACAATCCTATTTGTGATTTGAAAAGACGAGTTCCTTGCTTTGCATGTTGAGGAATTAAATTTTGGAAATAAATTACGTATTCATGGAAAATCACTAAAATTCACCCACATGTTTTCCAAAAAATGACGCTAGACTGACGTTTGATCATTTAGTTACAAGAAACTATAATAGATTTTAAAAATTAAAAAATCTTACCAACACCAGTATATAGTCTACTTGCACGTGAGGGAACCACTTTTTTAATTTTT
This sequence comes from Euplexia lucipara, assembly GCA_921972225.1. Classification (NCBI taxonomy): domain Eukaryota; kingdom Metazoa; phylum Arthropoda; class Insecta; order Lepidoptera; family Noctuidae; genus Euplexia; species Euplexia lucipara. The sequence goes on along the minus strand of OV179144.1, from coordinate 6,741,152 downwards.
ACTACAACATACGGAAAAAAAAACAATGTCGTTACTTTCTACAAGCTCTTAGCTTAGCTTGGGACTAGATGGTGTCGTGTGAAAAAGTTGTGGAATATTTATTTATTTATTTATTTCCGGAAATTTCAAGACTAATTCAGTATTTTTTTTTTCAATTGTTTGAATCACTTTTAAGAAATTTTAAAAGTAGGATATTAATCTTTAGTTTATTATATTCGTATTATTTTTTAACTTGTGTAGGAGACCGGGGACAATTGAAACAATTTTACTTAAACCGTGTGTAGTAAATTTTCTATGGTACCTACATCCCTCATATTTGTATCGTTGAAGGGGTCGTTATCTAGTTCCTAAATTAAACATGATCTACATATATATCTCTATTTCAAATAGTTAACCAACAATCAGTGTTGAGTTCAACATCGCCGCGCGCCAGCGGCAGTGAACGAGGGACGCGGGGATAACGGCTCGCCAGCCGGTCAACGGCCGAGCGCGAGCCCCGCGCCACAGCAGTCAGCTGTTGCACGCCTTCAAGCACGGCTGCGCTTGCGCATCTTATTCTTATACCTTGTCTTCAACCAAGTCGTTTTTTTTATCATTGTTATCCGTTTTACATTAATATATATTATCTTGTTACTTGTTATACAGTCCACTACTCTTTAATTTATTCACCACACGGCTATCGTCGCGAACATATGGTCCTTCTACCGTTAACGTTTTGAACCAAACAAGACACCCAACGGAAATTCTTCAAATTTGAAAATTCAACGGTTCGTCGGTTGGAGAACAAAGGACTTCATCTTCAATTTCTACGTGTCATCGCCTGCATTTGGTCATCGTGAACGTCGATACGGCAACAGCCGTCTTCATCGAGTTCAATCCAACGGGCGGCACTTGAAAAGATCTTCAAAACTACGGGACAAGAACGTTTGCCACGATCTACTCTTCGGTTCCACAGTCATCGGCTCATCATCAGAGGTTGACAGCATAAAACCGTGAGAACGTTCCAATTCCTTTGTTCCAATCTTGCCTAATTTGCTTACCTTTCGAACTTAATTAATAGTTACATTTCATTAAGTCATTTCATCAATCCATAATCTTCAGCTTATCAACTTGATTAAACAGTTTCTTTTGTTATCCAGTACCATAGTGTAAATCAGTCAATTTTAAAATAGTTTTCTTAATATTAAATTCAGTGTGCCAATCACAATTCAATTAACTACGTTTGTTTACATACGTCATTCGCATAGCATTACCAGGCAGTTTTGTTAAGAAACGCCTAGCGCTTTTATAATAGCAATACATCGTCTTACTGTGTATTAAGCTTCTGTGCATACGCAACTTATTGCTAATCATTAATTGGCAGTAATTAAGTGATCCCTTGCATTTAGTTTTCGATCTAGTCTTTTTCTCCTGCATCTGCTAAAGTTGCATCGTCATGGCTGATATTAAAAGTTTAATTAAGAAGCGAGCTTCAATTAAAGCTAAGCTTACGCAATTCACTTCATACTTAAATATTTCTAAGTCTTGTGAAAAGTTAAGTGAGGTGCAACTCATCGAAATCGAATATAGACTTAATATATTTGAAAGCTTATACGAGAAATATGATGCGTTGCAGGATGAATTGGAGGCCTTGGTGGATGACCCCAGCGAGCAATATGCAGAACGCGAAGAATTTGAAAAGCTGTACTACAGCATGGTGGCTGCTGCACGGCAGCTGATCAGCGGCGCAAGGAAGCTTCTGGAGGGGGATTCCGCAACCGAGGTGGATTCTAGTGTTATTAATACACATAAACACAATACAATTCGTTTACCTAAAATTGACTTACCTAAGTTTTCAGGCAGCTATCATGATTGGCTGGAATTTAGGGATACTTTTATATCTATAGTACACAACAACACAAGCTTAGACAAAATTAATAAGTTGCATTATCTGCGTGCTTCCTTAAAAGGTAGTGCTTCTCTTGTTGTTGACAATCTTGACTTCAGGTCAGAAAACTACGACGCTGCCTGGAAGTTACTCTGTGAGAGGTATGACAACAAAAGATTGCTTGTCAACAATCATGTGCAAGCACTTTTTAACGTTCAGCCTATTGATAGAGAGTCAAGTAAGTCACTACGTTACATAATTGACACCACAAACAAAAACCTTAGAGCATTAGCAACACTTGACCAACCTGTCCAAAACAAATTCGTCGATGTACTCATCATTTACATAATGACCAGTAAGCTCGACCACGTGACAAATCGTCAGTGGGAAGAGCATAGAAACACTTTTTCAGAATCTCCATCATTATCTGCATTCATTAACTTCATCAGTAGCAGGGCTGATTTGCTGGAGACTATTGAAGAATCTAAGCCTACAACAACAACGACGACAACTAAAAGCGACCACATCACACCTGCGACTGAACCTAAGAGCAGTGCTGTGCTACCTGAGAAGTCGTTACAACCTCTGTCATGTCCCATGTGTCGTCAGGATCATTTTATTTTTGCATGCGAGCAGTTCAAAGGTCTCTCTGTACAAGCTCGTATTAAAAAGGCTCAGAGTTCAAATGTATGCATGAATTGTCTTCGTCCAGGTCATGATGTTTCCAAATGCAAATTAGGTCATTGTAAATATTGTCGTCAAAAACACAATACTCTGTTACACATCGATAGTGACAATGTCCTTCCTAGTGTACACAACACTGCATTATCAGCAACTCAATCCATTACATCTTCAACCATTTTACTTTCCACAGCGCTCGTGAGGGTGACTGACGATGACGGTCATCACCATACAGCACGGGTCTTGCTAGACAGTGGAAGTACAACCAATTTCATATCGGAGGAGTTTGTTCGTAAGCTGCATATTTCTACCTATATTACCAAGTCCAAGGTAACAGGTATCAATTCTCAAACTTCTAGTTCTACTCGGGGGTGCTCAGTGTCATTAAAATCAATTGATGACAATGGGTACGAACTGAACATCGATTGCCTCGTGTTGCCAAAAGTATCAGCATCAGTTCCTCATACTTATGTTGATACGAGCAACATACACATACCTACGAACGTGCGTCTTGCTGACCCCACTTATTACATTCCGTCTTCGATCGACATCCTTGTTGGTGCGGAAGTCTTTTGGGGTATCATAGGCACTAGCCGTATCGCATTAGGTACCCATAATCCCACTTTACTTGAGTCAAAATTAGGTTGGCTCATTTCGGGTGCATGTCCTCAGGCTAATTCCTCTTCACATGTTTGTATGCATACTAATAACTTACAAGTAGCAAGTGAAGAGAGATCTTGTAAACAACATTTTATAGATGCCACACATCGTCATGCAGACGGTCCATTTGTGGTAACTATTCCATTTAAAGAGCCACTGGACGAATTAGGTGACTCATACATGATGGCTAAGCAGCGATTTCTATCTCTTGAACGTCGTTTGGATAGAGGTCCTCGCCTTACAAGTCAATACGTTAACTTCAATAATGAGTACATAGAGCTGGGACACATGTCTGAGTCCACTAGACGCCCACTTGACTCAACATGTTTAAATTATTTACTATCATAACACAGTTACGATTCTTTTACGTACTGTCAGCTGAAAGCCCCGCAGACCTCGCTTCGCGTGGACTTAAACTGACACATTGTGGTCGTCAGGACCACAATTTCTTATTGATGTCTTCATGGTCTCGATTCCCTGAATCACATCATACTAATTCTAGATTACCGGAAACAGTCACTTCTTGTCATATTTATAATCATTTTATTGAAAAGCCTATTTCCAGGGATAGACTACGCTGGTTTCATCATGATAGCTGACCGGTAAGGTAGAGGATGTAGACTCATCATAAGTGTTTTATTTGTGTATTTGTGTGTTTAGCAACAAGAGCCATCCACCTCGAGCTTGTGTCAGACCTTACAAAGGAAGCTTTCTTAGCTGCACTTAACCGCTTTATCGCTCGAAGGGCAAAACCCCGCAACACATTTTCCGACAATGGGACATTTGTCGGCGCTTTCAATGAGTTGGCCAAGCTGCTTTCTCAAGACTTATTAAACCGTAACATCATCGATCCCGGCATAAACTTTTCATTTATAGCTGCATTTACGCCACACTTCGGAGGCTTATGGGAGTTGACAGTTAAATCCACTAAACATCTGCGACGTATTTTGGGTTTAACAAATCTCACCTTCGAGGAAATGGCCACCTGTTTAATCCAAGTTAAGGCTATCTTAAACTCAAGGCCCTTAACTCCACTACCCAACGACCCTTCCGACTCCGACCTTGCTCCGTTAACACCAGCTCATTTCCTTATTGGTCGTTCTCAAATCATGCTGCCTCACCCACAGGTCCAGAACGCCAACGTCAACATTCATCTTATTGAACATTTGAAGCAACACTTCTGGGCTCGCTTCACACATGAATACGTTCTGTGTCTACAAGAGAGAACGAAGTGGTGCCGATCGTCGAGTGAGCTCAAGGAAGGAACAATGGTTGTCATAAAGGACAATAACTTACCTCCTCTTATGTGGCTTCTAGGACGCATCAAGCATATTCTCCCAGGCAGAGATGGCGTCGCGAGAGTAGCCGACATCCTCACAAGAAGGGGAGTCATCCGGCGCGCTTTCAACACCATCTGCCCGCTGCCGGTCACAACTGTTGAAGATTCTTCAACGGGGGGAGCATGTTGAGTTCAACATCGCCGCGCGCCAGCGGCAGTGAACGAGGGACGCGGGGATAACGGCTCGCCAGCCGGTCAACGGCCGAGCGCGAGCCCCGCGCCACAGCAGTCAGCTGTTGCACGCCTTCAAGCACGGCTGCGCTTGCGCATCTTATTCTTATACCTTGTCTTCAACCAAGTCGTTTTTTTTATCATTGTTATCCGTTTTACATTAATATATATTATCTTGTTACTTGTTATACAGTCCACTACTCTTTAATTTATTCACCACACGGCTATCGTCGCGAACAATCAGCTATTAAAGAAGACCGGGCGCAGTGGTTCTATTGACCCCACCCCAAGGACGGTTGAAACAGTATGTAGGGGTAATTGAAACACTGAAAATATTTTAGGAACTACTGGAGCTTTTTAATCAATCTTAATAAGATAACATAGCACTAAATTATTTATTAGGATCGTAACAAGACCGTCATCGTAACATTCATATTTCAAAAATTATAAATGCAAAAACATCTTCAATATAAACAACTCAAAATATCTCATATTTAAATCATTTGAGTGCTCTTATTCGTACTATTGTATACTATTTCACATTGTTTACAAGACTTAATATCCTAATAAGGTATAATAGCACTTACATGGCGGAGAAAAAAAGGTAATCCAGTCTCATACAAAACAGCTTGTTTCAATCTTAACAATGTTCCAATCATGACAATCGTATATTGACCCGTATAGGTTTGTCTTCTTGTGAAATTAAATTTCAGAGGAGATCAATCAACTTAAGTAGCTAATAACAAGTATTTAACACTTAAAATAGTTTTTTGGGAATTAATACCTTAAAACTAGGCAAACATAGGTACTTATGTTTAAAAAACTAATATGCTTGCTGATACGCAAATATTATGTTCTAGGAACTTCTGTCTGTAACGTGTTTTCGTTTTCTGAGCATCTCTAGAAAAAAAAATGATAAAAATAGATCAAACTTAATGTCGTGGGCTCAAATTTAATGTGATTTTATCTGATAAGCAAACAAAAAATAACCAAACCACTTTTGTGGTTTATATGGTAATTATTTTTTTCATCGTAATAGGTACCGTAATTTTTAAAAGTTGGTGATTTTTAATTTTTATTATCTAGTTATTGACACTTTAGAAAACACAACCTTTTTCTGAGCAGTCGGATAAAAACGCGGAATATACGGGGACGTTTGAAACGTTTCAAACGTCCACAGATAGGTCGTTTCAAACGTACCCATGTCACATTCTCTATTTCAATACTCAATATTTTGATATCTAGTAACTTAAACATTAATTAACAGTAATAATAACAATCTTAAATAGATAAACAATACTTCAAAATAAGGAAGACTGCCAAAAATCAAGATTTAAATGGGTGAACCACAAAAGTTAAAGATATGAAATACTTACTTTTTGACGCGAAATTCTTCGAAGTGTCCTGTGCACGACTGTGTCACTCGCTCGCTCGAGCCGTGCTCAACAAAAAACCGAACATGGCCGAAGATGTAACGAACGACGCATCACACGCGTAGGTACCATAGTTTACGAGAAATTGAAGTTGTTGCAATCATGACCTGTTTTAATTGTCCCCGGTCTACCCTACTTTAACATGTGTACCAACATAGTTAACAAAAATTCCGGAGATTTATTTCTCAACCGTCTTAATTTACTTAGAAACTCAAAATATGATATAAAATATTAAAAAACTTTTTTACAAAAAATACAACCGACTTCAAAAAACACTAACCGGTGTAAAATAACTCTAAATTAGGAAGTCTGTGGCTTTGGTGGTTTTGTCTCATTCATGATTGGCCACCGACTTCCGAATTTAGAGTTATTTTACACCGGTTAGAGTTTTTTGAAGTCGGTTGTATTTTTTGTAAAAAAGTTTTTATTTAACAATTTTTAGTTTTTTTTTTATTTTTATATACCTAGATCATATTTTTTATCCATTTCTACAACACATATTTACATATTACAATCAAACAAATAAACAACAACTGTTCGCGATGAAATCAAAAAGTAAAATTCATGAACAAAAAATTTTCATAAAATGAAAACTACCAGACCAAACTATGTAATTTTTTATGAGACCAAAAAGGAACTAGTCCGCATCAAACTAAAAAAGAATCACGTAAATCGGTACATAAATCTCAGCGTAATCGGTGAACATACATACAAAAAAGTGTTCAAAAATAAATTAAATTTTCAAAAAATTGTTCATAAAATGAAAACTATCGGGTCAAACTATGTTATATTTTTATGGGACCAAATGGCAGCTATTCCGCATCGAAATCAAAAAGAATCACGTAAATCGGATAATTAATCTCGGACGGAGTAATCGGTGTACATACATTTAAAAAAAAAAAAAAAAAAAAATACCGATCGAATTGAGAACCTCCTCCTGAAGTCGGTTAAAAACAGTTTAAGCGATCACTACGCTCGAGCTTTACGCGTGTGTTCGTGAACCGTACACACAATATAAACAGTATAATACAGTGTATACTTTTTAGGTGGCCTACGAAAATATGTTTGTGTTCTTGTTCGTACCGCGACGGGTCGCTGAACTACACGATGCATGTTTGCCGTCTGTCGGCCGGACAGAGATCAACTTATAGTTTTTGCCCTGCATCGTTAATGAAGGACATTACATACTTGTCTTACATAATTCAACAGAATGTTTGGAATTTAAAAGAGATCATGACTTCTGAGTTTGTTTTAGTGTTTCTTATCAGTGCCGGTCAATTCTTGAGTGAAGTGAGCTGTCAGTGCCTTGCATTAGTATGGAATGACAGCTCAATGGAGAGTCCGAACTTTGGGAGTGCCAACGATGTAAGGGAGGACACACGCCGTACCTACTGTTGTCAGATGGTAGAAGGGTGATGGCGGAATCAATTCATGTAATTCCTATCAACTCTACGCCTGTGCTCAAGGCTTTGTATATTGGTTTTAACCAAATCATGGTCACCAATAAGCCTCATCGCACGCCTCTCCACTGAGTCTAAAGCTGCTAGGTGCCAACGAGCAGCACCAGCCCATATGACATGTGTCTGCAGTACTCCACACACGAACGGACCTGTGCTTTGTATAACATTAGAAGCTGACCAGGTGTGAAGTACCGCCGGAACTTTGCGAGAACGCCGAGTTTCCTAGCTGCAGCAGTCTTGGCTTTGGACTCAATGAACTGCCCAAAGTTTAGGGTTGAGAAAATTTCAACACCCAAGAGCAGGAGGCAGTAGTTGCATTCTAAGGATACATTCTGAAAAGCAGGAGCCATGGTAAACGGGCTCCTTTTGGCGGTGAACGCGCCTGTTGTATGCAGAGCCGTTAAAATAAAAGTTGGGATAAGGCTAGTCTGATAACCCCTTAACTGTCGAATATATCAATAAAGATGAACAAAGGCAAGCCCATCAAGCTACCCCAATATGTCAAATTTATTTGATAGTTTTTCAACTTTATTGCAAACAGAATAAGATTCATGTTCAAAATTCATGGGATAGCTTGATGTTCTGGTGTCTGTACATTCGGTGTCGGGAAAAAATACATTATTATTCCAATGTAAGTAGGTAAAAAAGCATCTCTAGATCGCGCACAACAAACAAACTATCTGCATATAAATAGCGTCGATTCTCCGTTTTATCAGTTCACAATTTCACATTGAGTTGTTAACATGTGGTCAATTCTTGCGTTGTTAGTTAGCTGTATCGTGCTTAGTGTGGCTCAGACAGAACCTGATTACGATTATTATAATTACCAGAAGAAAGAAACAAAACCTGAAGGTAAGTGTTATTGGAACACATATTATCATTTAACGTGAAATACTAATATTTTAAGGAAGCTAATATATTTAAGTATGTACTTATAATAGGTCTTTACCTATGAAATTGCCGTTTTGTATGAAAAAATTTAAATGTATTTTTTATTTGTATTAATCGAAGTAATCACCCATGCAATCAATGCATCTTTGCCAACGCAGTGGCAGTTTATTGATGCCCTTCTTAAAGACGCTGGACGGGAGGCAACAATTTCTTCAAAGGCATTTTGTACTGCCTCTCGGGTATTGAATTTTTTCCCGCCAAGAAGTTATCCAAATTCTGGAAAAAGTCTGTAGGCGCAAGGTCTGGTGAGTAGGGCGGATGACGGAGAGCTTCCAACCCCAGTTCTGCAACTTGGAGACCGTCTGCTTTGCAGTATGAGGTCGCGCGTTGTCGTGCAGGAGCAGCGGAGACGAGCGATTGACCAATGCTGGTTGGAGATGTGGCAGCTTCTCCATCATTGTGTTCAGTTCTTCACAGTACACATCTGCAGTAATGCTCACCCCGTTTGGTAAGAAGCTGTGATGAATCACACCGGCGCTAGACAACCAAACAGTGACCATCACTTTTCTAGGGGTAAGTTTTCGTTTAGGGCATTGTTTAGGTGCTGAACCAGGATCCAACCAACTTCTCGGGAGGAGGCACGGCTCCCTGTCGTTTCGGGTGACGCAGGTACTTTCAGGGCACGGTTGCTTCGGAAAGTACCTGTGTCGCATAAACAGGGAGCCGGACGCCCGGTGTCACCACTACGTCGACTGTCGGGAGGACACGGCGCGGCATACGCTGGCAGAGTGTGCCGCTTGGGAGGAGCCGCGCCGTGCCCTCGTCTCTGGAGTAGGCAGTGACTTGTCACTGCCGGCCGTGGTCGAGAGGATGGTCGGCAGCGTCGAGTCCTGGGACGCGGTGGTGTCCTTCTGCGAAACGGTCATCTCGCAGAAGGAGGCTGCGGAAAGGGAGAGGGAGATTACTTCCACTTACCCGGCCCGCAGCAGACGCACCGGGCGCAGGCGGAGGGCGGACAACGCCCTCTTTCAGCCCCCCTAAATGGGTCCAGGGCGACGGACGCGGGGATGCTCGCCGCCCCCACGTACATGGACCCGAGGTGGCGGCGCGTCGTGTTCACGCGCGCCCCTCTTAGACGTCGCGAGGGGAGTCTAACACCTCACTCCCCTCGCTGACTTGGCGAGGCCCGCGGGGCCGGCACCAGTCGGGGGTCGCGGAAGTATCTTCTGTTCCCGTGACCCCCGGCGCAGGTGTGAGAAGGAACACGGGGTGGTTTTTAGTCAGTAAGAGTCTGACAGACCCCTCCGCCTCCCCGGGCGGGGGACTTCCATAAGGATTTTCCACCCCTCAAAAAAAAAAAAATGATCTAACCAACTTGCTCAGCGCTTGCGGTTATCAAACAGAATCCATTTTTAATCGCAGGTAACAATGCGGTTCAAAATTCCTTCATTTGTGTGTCTGTTGAGCAGTGCAAGGCACGTCTCGACGCGTACTTCGCGCTGGCGATCATTGAATTCGTGGGGCACCCATTTGTCAAGCTTTTTTACCTTGCCAATTTGACGCAAATGGACCAATATTGTTTTGACGCTAACGTCGAAAGCTGCTGCTAATTCAGCCGTAGATTGTGTATCATCAGCTTCCACAATCGCCTTTACCTAATTCATCATTATCGACCAGTCTTCGGACGACCGCGAGGTTCATTTTTCAGGTCGAAATTTCCAGAACGGAAGCGAGCAAACCAATAACAGGTGGTGCGTTGGTTTGTAGTGTTAGCTCCGTAAACGTCGTTGATGTTGCGTGCCGCTTGTGCCGCGTTGCTGCCACGACGCGACGGTAGGTACTCATATTCCATAATTACTCGAATTTTTAACGTATCCATGATGACGAAAAAGATTGAAATACGATGAAAATGTAACACTAATCAATAAACAAATGACTACTTTTGGAAAAAAAAACATAATTTTAAAATAAAATTAATTTGAAATTAGAGTTCTTAGCCAAACAAAAATTATTTTGATTTGAAATGACCAGTACTGCAGAACGGCAATTTCATAGTAGGTAAAGACCTATACAATTTAGTAAAGTATTGACTTTATTAAATATTTTTTTTATACAATAATAATATTGTGGTTTACAATTTTTATTTAAATGATTTTCGATATAATTTCCCAGACTGTGGGCCGAACGAAGAATACAGCAGCTGTCTTCAATGTCCTCCCGAAGACTCTTGTTATGATCGTAATCAGTATGCCTGCTTCGCCGCATTCCTTCCTTGTGACCCCGGATGCATATGTAAACCAGGTTTCATCAGAAAGACTCTGGACCGGGAATGTATACGATTAACAGAATGCGGTAAGTAAAGTTAGAAAAGTCTAAGGAGTAGAACGAACATCCACACCTATCCGGTCACCATGTGTTATGTGAGTACTGTATATGATTCAGGATGATGTTGGGGTTACCCCGTTTCTGCAGTGAAGCTGCTATGTTGGCGCAGAGCCACGTTGATATCTTTCAAGCTATCATACGACAAAAATCTGTCTCATTGCTCTATAGAGAGCGGGCGAGCACCAACCATCATTGTAAAGAGATGTATCTCTCAGAGTAATCTTGTTGCCGCAATCATACACCAACACTTAGCACATAAATTCAAACTTATAGGGGAAATGATTCCATATTACAAATATAAACCCGAAACTATTTTAGAAAACCGAAATTACATAATCTATTGGGACCGAACTATAATTACAGACAAAACTATACATTACAATAGACCTGACATCACCGTTCAAGACAAACCCAATAAAACAGTTTACCTAATAGATATAGCTATACCGAACTCGCATAACATCCAAGCTACCATATCCGAGAAACTTAGTAAGTACCAAGACCTCGCCATAGAAATAAAAACCCAATGGAGAGCACAAACTGTACACATTGTCCCAATAGTATTGTCCTCCAACGGTGTTGTGCCAAAAGCTCTCACACAAAGCCTTAACACCCTACACATGCCATCTCACACACTTTACACGCTCCAAAAAGCTACAATACTCAACACATGTCGCATTACCCGAAAATTCTTAACATCTTCTACTTTATCATCCTCATATTCAATTTAAGTTCCCCCTTACACACTTGGTTCCGACCCGTGTGTAAGGTCGTATACTCTCCTCAAGGAGAAGAAAAATCAAGAACTGAACATAATAATAATAATAATGCTTCAGCGTCAGCATTATGCTCAGCAGTGTGATTCTAGTCAAATCACCGCGTGAAAATAGGCGTAGTGAGGGCGACTTGAGCTGTCATTCCATACTAATGCTAGGCTTTGACAGTGCACTTCACTCAAGTTGTCACCGCGTGACTTTTACTTAATCGACCGGCTGGTCACGCTTTTTTAATTACGTATGGCGCGAAGAGGCGAGTGATTGATAATGTTACGAGATTGTTTGAATGGGGTACCATTTGGCGGCTTCTGACAAAATTGACACAATATTCGAATACATAGATACATCGTAATAGCGCAAATATAAATATCGGGTGAATTTATTTTGTATCCTCTCCAACATGAGACTATACTTAGCCTCATGTGGAGCCCAGATGACTGCATTACATTCTAACAGGCTCCTGACCAATGCATTATACAGGGTCATAATAGCCTTCATATTCGTGAACCCTCGCACAGTACGAAGAATGAAACCTAACTTTCTGTAAGCTTTTCTGCAGTTACGTATGATGTGTTCACAAAAAGTCAACCCAGTATTAAAATTTACAATGGCAGCTAGTAGGAAATGTTTGGTATAATTTACAATCACATAGGTACTTTTAAAGTTTTGAATCACTTCGACGCCCGCCACACAGTTCTGGCGCGAACTTCGTTCATTAAGTAGTATTAAATTTCTGATTTTGATCATCTACTTTTGCTGTTGACTGTACCTAATCGTAAGCATGAATCTGATCACTGTCCCTTTCTCCCCAAATAACTTTGTTACAAGATATTTTTTAGGTAATGGGTTTTTAATGATTCCTTTGACTTCAAATTTCAGCTTAATTCCAACAAACCAACTAAATAATGCACTTCTACATAAGCATTTAAAAGTGAACTATTTTTTTCTAATTGAACTTGTTGTCTGGGGGTTGCGTAAGAATCGCACGTTACGTCGTCCACCGGCGCAGGTGCAAGACTAAATTGATTTGGTTGTGTAACTATTTAGTGTTCTGTTTACTACAAATCCAGCAAACTCCAGCGGGGTCAACCCCCTACTGGCCCACAATAATACCTAAGCTTCCTCTCTCCTAAACTCACTTATTTTGCTGTGCCTGACAGGGTCCATGTTATGATCTAATTTTAAGTTTTACCACCTATGAATACCTACATACAATGTAGAATGTAATAAAGGTATTGAGTATCTTGGATCACGTATTGGTAACCCTCGGTCACTTTATTAGCATCCACTTAACTAATAGTTTTTCATTGGACCTTCCTCGTTTGAGTGCCTTGTTGGTCCAGCAAAACAGTACCTACTGAGCTTTTCCAACTGGAATTTTTCAAGGCAATAGGCTAGCTCACTATTGCATGGTACTTAAAAATACAGGTAGGTATGCGGGTGTTGTGCTATGTGTGTGTCCTTTCCAGGAGAATCCTGTACGGTAGATGAATATTATACGGACTGCAAGCTGTCCTCGAATGAGACCTGCTCTTCTATCCTGAATCCGTCAAATCCGAATGATGACAGTGAAGAGGCATGCAAGCCGGGATGCGCTTGCCGGGACAAACATTACAGGAGAAACTCAACCTCACCCTGCTTACCTCGTTGCTTATGTCCTGAGATGGACGATTCACCCGAATGTGCGTCTTGGAATACTCCATTGGGCTAGATTTCAGAACGAGAATCTCCAATAGCAGATTACTGTTAGTAGATATAATTCTGTAAGCAAGTTTTTGGCACTTATCTTAGTCATTATTTGTTTAAACCATGTATCTACTGCAATCAATAAACCACTTGAATCTTTAAAAAGAGAATTTTTCTTTATAGATATGTGTGACTTAACCTGGTGTACCTACCTATTTTCCGATACTTTGGAGTCAGTAGATAATAGTTTCTAGACAAGTCTGTTACGATGACGAAGCCGGGTAATGAATGGCAGACCAAGGCCTCAAGATATCTTAGGTTCAAAATATCTTAGGTTTCAAAGTTTATCTCAGACATCATTGACATTGGTGTCGAAAAACATCGTGAGGAAACCTGGACAAGTAGTTAATAAAAGTTTGAAATCGCCAATCCATCTAGAGCAAGCGTGGTGATCAATGGTCGTGCCTTCTCTGCATGAGAAGAGGATTTTGCCCTGTAGTGGGACAGTAACAGGCTGGTACCTATTATTGTTTTATTATTAACTACTATGGGTATTATGGGGAAACTGACTTATCTCTAGTAGGTACTTATATAGAACAATCAGAATTGGCTGTTTAATTATAAACTTCATTGTATCACGAAATTTTTTACGAACTCCCTGCGAACTACGTTTATAAACAATACGTACCTACACAGAAATCAAACAGTGCTCGAACGTTACGAAACCTGCTGTCTTCAATTGCGAATCCGGTAAAATGTGACAACGTAAAGGCACAGTCGTGCTCACCAGGATGCACTTGCTGGGGCAGATTTTACAGGAAAGAGGAGAATTCATATAGCTGCGCATATTCTGAGTTAGAAGGACGCTCCAGTTGCTTAAATTACTGAACGAACGACAATCATGTCTATAGTAAAAATAATAATAGATAGGTACGTCTATGTCAAATAAAACTTTAAAACTACTGGACCGATTCAAAAGTTCTTTCACTGTTGGGTATCTACAATATCCCTGGGTGAAGGCAACGTTTTTTTCCCCTGTATTCTCACGGAAACAGAAACTACGCGAGTGAAAGTGCAAGTTAGTTTTACGTACAGTCGACTTCAGTTCCGCGGTGAACCTTTAGGGCTATAATGGCTAGCACCCGGCTTCCGAACTCAGAGATTCACCGCTCATATGCAAGTAGCGTAGTTCAAAGCATTTAGTTAGCTAACTGATTCACCACAAGTGGTACAATAAAGCGCTTTCTTAAAGGCACATAACATTAACATCACGCCTGTTTTCCCGAAGGTTTAGGCAGAGGTATACCTTCCTTTAGTTAACCTGCATTTAGCCAGTTATGTTTAAATCCCATGTGACAGGGGGCGAGCCAATTACCATCAGTCGGGCACGAATCGAGACTCCGAGCTGCTACTCTTATGACAAGCAGAAAAATTCAAATACGTTTTGCCCGACACTGGGATCGAACCCGAAACCGCTCACAAAATTTACTTACCAAAAATAACACACACATACACACATCACATACCGTCACATACTCACATATACTTAATTTACTTATGAGTAGAAACGCAAGGGATCATTAATAAGGAATTAGTTTCTTCATTAAAATATACGGGATCCTAAAACACAGTATCCCATGCACAGCAACACTTGTGACCTTATTTGAGGTTCCAGGTCAGGCGACGCTAGTGGCTCCAATCACACACTGTGATAGTAGATTAATGAATAAATCAACTTTCACAACTTTCACACACCACCATCTAGTCCGAAACTAAGCAGAGCATGTGCTATGAGGTACTCAAGTATGTTTACATACTGAAGTATGTTTATCAGTTAACTAGTACAGTTAACTGAATAACATACTTTCATATTTCTGAATAAATAGAATTATTTTTTCCACAACTTTTACACAATGCCATCTATTCCCAAACAAAGCAGAGCTTGTGCTATGAGTACCTGCTTGTTAACTGATAAACATACTTATATATATTTCTAAATACATACATATCACACATAAATTACACCTAGACAAAGAACAAATGATTGTGCTCTGCTCATCACACAAAAAATTGTCTTAGGTGGGAATCGAACCCACAACCTCTGCCATAGCAGTCAGGGCTACTAACCACTAGACCAACGAGTCAGACAGAATAGAATAGAATAATCTTTATTGTACACCCTAAGAACTTATATGAAGACTCTTCACTAACACAATACATGTTAGAGAAGGAGAAAAGATAGTTTCAACTATTTACTGATTTTGGTTCATGAGATATGAACCAATTGGTACAGCTGCTGACAGACTGAAGGACTGACCTGTGGATGCTGAACAATTGGATCCTATTGGCACACATTGGTTATGATACCTAAAAAACACCTATGCCTTATTCAAACTAATATTATGGTGAAATAAGGAGCTAAAAAAAACATTTTGCAAAACAATAATATACTTCATATACAGGTTGACAATATAATTTGAATGTATAAAAATGACTTAACTAACTGTAGAAATGTGATAATATTTTTTGTCTTCTTCACTGATACTATTGGGTGCACCGGATAATGGATCTCTCCCATCATGTGATTTAGGGAATGCTATGACCTCTCGAATAGATTCTGCATTACATGCAATAGTGACTAGTCTATCAATACCTAATGCAATGCCAGCATGCGGTGGACACCCACATCTCAATGCATTCAAGAAATGTGATAACTTTGTTTTACCTATGTTTAAAATCTTCAACAATTTCTCCTGTAGTTCAGCATTGTGCACACGAACTGATCCACCACCAATTTCATTTCCATTCATAACAATGTCATATGCTAATGACCTTACTTTCAGTGGCTCAGTATCCAGTAAATGCAAGTCATCTGGATGTGGTGCTGTAAATGGATGATGGCAAGTCTCTAACCCTGTTTCACCTTTTAGGAATAGTGGGAAATCTATCACCCACAATGGTTGTACACTTTCTTTGATGTGAAGCAAATTATTAGACTGCAACAACAAAGACATCATTTGTCTTATTTCTCCAAGACACAAGCAAGAGGTTTCATCATCACCTAAAACAATGATTGCCGCGTTTAAATCCCCAACAACACTTTGGATCCTGTCACCAATTTCAATTCCCAATTCTTTTGAAATGTTTTCATTCAATACAACTTTGCATGAATGTTTCTTAGCATACTCTCTGATTTTTTCCTTGTATTTAGTAGTTAATTTTCCTATTTCTTTAGTATATGGTAATGCAAAAGCACCAAAATTATAATCATTGGATTTCTCGGGAAACAAATTTGTGACATTCACGAATTTTAAGTCATAAGTTAAATTTGGTTTATCTGTGCCATAATTTCTCAGAGCATCTTTATAAGTCATTCTTCTAAATGGTGGTTTTGGAAGTGTCTTCACAAATGTGTCATAGAGTAACTGCTCGATCATAGATAGAACTCCATCTAAGTTGGTAAAAGATAGTTCTATATCTAATTGTGTAAATTCTGGTTGTCTGTCTGGTCGAGTGGTCTCATCTCTATAACATCTTGCAACTTGGAAATATCTGTCAACACCACCTGACATCAGCATCTGCTTGAACTGCTGTGGGCTTTGAACCAGAGAGTAGAAGAGACCCTCATGATGGGTAGGCACAACAAATTCTCTTGCACCTCCAGGGGTACGACAGAACAATGTAGGAGTCTCAACTTCTACAAATCCATGACTCTCAATCAGAAACCTTCTCATATTATGAAGCATATGTGAACGCACTCTCAGATTATTCTGCATCTCTGGAAATCTTAAATCTATGTACCTATGCTGCAACCGTAACTGTTCTTTAGGCTTTTGATAGTTTCTAAGGTTGAAAGGTAGTTTATCTACTGTGTTTAATACTACCAATTTATCTATTATGACTTCTACTTCACCAGTGATCATAGTTTTGTTGACCATATCTTTGGGCCTTAACGCTACAGTACCTTCGATTTGGACAACTGTTTCCAAAGGAATGTCGGAGAGATTTTTGCTGTTGTCGCCTATAACGCACTGAGTTAAACCATATGCATCCCTGAGAAGGAGGAACTTTGATAATCTCGAGTATTGAACCCAACCACAAAGTGTGACCTTCTCCCCTTTATGTTTAGGTCTTAGTTCTCCACATGAGTGTGTTCTATACGTAAATGTGTTACAGTTTTGATCTTCCCGTTCTTCTAAACCACGTTGTTTAGTTTCGTGTAATTTTTTCTTCACAAAGTACAATTGATTAGAGGTTATGTTCTTATATTGAGAAAAACCGGAGCAAATGTTCACAAAAGTCCTCTGTTGATGAGTTTTATGGTTACTTTTTAAGCAACATGAAGATATCGAGCAATATTTCAAACAATTTTTATATAAATACAACTTTCTGGCCAGCATTTTTGCTTAGGAAACTAACAACTGCCAGTAAATACCATTTGCTGTGAAGTACCTCTTATAATAACTTTCCTTGTTCATTAATAGATATCTTACTGGAAATAATGAATGCACATTATTTCAATTTCACATGTAATTACGATTTGTGTTTAAGTGCCGTATGTATTTACTTTTCTACAATGTTAACTTATTGTTGACAAATGACAATTTGAATTTGACATGACACTTGACAGCCAACTGGCAGTGGCAAGTTGACACTGTTGACAGATAATTACTTTTAAAATTTCCTGGTAGATAGAAACTTTAGCTTTTAAGTTTGTCTAGACAAGGATGATTTAATATCAAACAATATAAATGCAATATATTTCCAACGAGTACATACATATACAGGGTGGCAGGGACATCGACGCGCAAACGTCGTGAAAAGGTTACACCTGGTGCCATAAATGAAATTACGAAGGTCATTCATCTCGGAAAGGGCTGGTTAAAAAAATTGACATTTTTGAGTGCGTAATGTATTGCAAACAACGCGATAAAAACGCTCTGCGGAAGGCGCGCGCGCGTATGCTACCTAACCTACACACACATACATACGTCTGCAGCGCGCGAAAATCATGTTTAATCAGTCTTGATAACTGATGGTACTTACTTTAAAAGTACCTACCCCATATGGAAATACCTAAAACTAACAATACCTAAACTTATTCTCATAAAATAGCGTTAGGTACCGATGAGGATTGATAACAAAAACGATTCTTGATTAGAACTTAGCGATCCAGTAATGTTCAATTAATTAATTACTTACCTACCTTAATCTCGCTCATTCCTAATGAGATAGGGTTCGAAGTGGTCGCTCGCAGATCACGTGGACACGGGGTAAAATAGTGGGATTCTGGACACACTCCTCACACAGCGTCGCAAACACATTCACAATGCGATCTCTCATTTCTGCTGCGGTATTGCACTCGGTCACAAACACCTTATACCTACTTGACGTAACCCCACAGAAAAAAATCTATTGGGGTCAAGTCCGGTGAGCGAGCTGGCCATGGGTGTGGATCGACACTCTCAAACACAAACACACACACACACGCACAGAAAAAAATACTTTTGATTTTAAAATCTACCTACGTTATGATCACAAATTCGCGACGAACAGCACGCCCGTTTGCGATCAACGAAATCTAGGAACTGACAAAAATCGGAGAAATGCAAAAGAAATGTAGGTTTAATAATTCTCTTTCAATTTGCCGCACTTTATTATTTATTATTTTTTTTTGTGCCTACCGGACACAGATCAACAAAAATGATAGAGTGTACAAACACATTAAGTTGTACCTAGTTACCTCCTCATGAAATTAATTGCGATAGTGTATGTTTTTTTTTATGAAACAATAATTACATTGTTGAATTGCATTCAAAACTAAAATTAATGTTGATAACAAAAAATAGTCGAAAAATTACATATGTATTGTACGTGACTATCAATACGCGTCTACTCGTTTTTTTAATCTTCTTTACGTAACACGACAAAGATCTAAAAACATAATTATCCTCCATAATTAATCTAAAATAAAAGTAGTGAATGGGTCATTCATTTATGTAGATGATTGAAATGCCTCAAGTGGTCTGTTAGATAGATACATTGGGATATATTATATCCCTCGCAGCCAACTAGTGCCGACAAAGAGACGGCGCCGCCGTCGCGCCGCGGTGCGGTCTCTTTGTCGGCTTCAAAGAAAAGCGAAGGCACCTACAATGCTAGTGTTGACCTCGCATATGAACTTTAGAAAAACAGCTGATCAGGTAGCCCTTTCGAGTTTTACTTTCATTGCTGTTTTAAGTGAAACAAGTGAATTTACTGTTTCTTAATTAAAAATCTCATTGGGTTAGGTAAAAATAATGATTTTATACAGTTTACAGTAAAAAAAATTGCAGAAAAAAACGTAAAATTGAAGACAAAACCGACGAAACATTTCAACGCCCCCTGCGTTGAAATGTTTCGTCGTTTGTCTTCTATGTCCTCAATGTCCAGAATCATGTACTGAATCCATGGTAAGCGGTTGTGCGTCGATGTCCCTGCCACCCTGTAGAGTGATATCAGAAAAATACATTTATTTTAAGGTACAGAGCAATCAAAATATGAGACAAACGACTTCTTCTTTCCTCGACATTTATTGGGCTCAACACAAAACCGGCTCATCTGTTGGGAATCAGCCGACCTAAGATTTTTCAAGATGGATGAAAATGGATCACGCCCTGCTTTTTTACATGATTTTTTATTTATTATACTAGTCTGATTAAAAAAAGTCAAGAAAAAGTTTCTAGTTTAGACGTAAACTTATTTAGGAGGAGAGTGCGCTGGAGAGTATTTCTTCCAGCGACAACCGATTTCTTTTACTAGGTAGGTATACGTAGTCTAACCACATAATTATATTAACTACCTATCAAATAATTTTGAAAGGACAGGAAAAATTAAAGGATGAATGAAAGGTGACTAACGAAAGGCAGATGTAAGTGGGAAGGCCGCGAGGGGATGCACTAGGAGGACATACATTATCCTTATTGGCGAGGTTTTTCAGAAAGGTCAGGCGCGTAGTACTCGCAACCAGCGTGTGTGTATGACAACATGTATGAATGTAAACGAAGCAAAAGAAGTATGTTAGAATCGTAGCATATGGCGCTCTGTAGTTTCTGCCTTCTCCCATGGAAAAAAGCGTGAGTGTATGTATGTATGTCAAATAATTAGATAACAGTTGTAACAATCGAAATTAAATATTCCATCAAAATCGCATGTGATTATTTCGAAGAGTAAGTATAAGGTACCGACCATAAACTTTCTCTTCGAAATAATCGCTAAGCGCCTAGATTAAAGTTTTTAGCAAATATGTTAAATATCAGGCGCTCAGGTGTTAAACACCAAACCATTGCTTTGCATGAAACCTTATTCCTACCTTGTTTTATTTTACATCTACGTATTGCGAGTCAACCGAGTTGTTTAGTTAGATTTTTAATATCTAAGGTATCTACTTATATTCTATTCCTACTGAACGGTTCATTATCTCTATCAAGACTAGGAACCTACAACAGAAAAGAGGGCGGCGATCGGGTGATCTAGCTGCTGCTGCAAGCAAGAAACTGGCAGTCAAACATATGTCATGCTCCCCAGCAGAACCACTTTGTCTACATTATTTACAAATTATAGGATAAAATGTAGATAATGTCTATATTTTTGTAGCTTAATATCAAAAATTGGAAAATATCAATTCAAAGTGGTCATGCTACAGAGCATACTCTCCAGCAGGACCACTTTAAAATAACGCTTATTTCACGCTTATTATGCACAGGTCATAACATAAACAAATGTATATTTATTGTACATATCAAGATAACATCTACAATTTTAGGTAAATACTTACTGATCTTTAGTAACATGTACCTAAATGATTTACCGGAAAGCGCCTGCTATGAATTTCTTAGCAAATAACAAGATTAATACATATATTTCTTTACAATATATAAACTAATAAATTGTATATCAAGATAATAACATCTACAATCAAAGACATTCAATAAACTACTACGATTAATTTATAATTATTAATTGAATTTTAATTTTGTTTATCTCTACACTGCACATAAACAGCTACCAATCAAAAGACACGGAATTTAATACACTGCCATCTCGTGTATTCTTTAGAAATTCCCTGGACGTTTCACTGGTGTAGTAACTAGGTATGTTACGTTTATACGTACTTCTTTATATCTGTTTGAACAACAATTATTTTCCTGATTCACGCTTTACTACTTTTTTTTTTAAGTCACGCTAATATGGATCACGTAGTTGTCCAGAATACATGTGCTTTCGATGCTGTGGCCCACGCATTTGCGGTCGCCTACAAGGAACACAGGAGTGTTCATGAATTATTGGAAGGAGAAGTCTCAGACCAATAAAAAAGTATAGACGGAGCCGTCGTAAACAATCGCGACTAAAAAAGTGAGTACTACTTTTGGCGTTGTGTGCGTAACTTGGTGTATGACATCGTAGATTTGCGCATGTGTGCTAGAGAAAAATGTTGCAAGCGTTGCGCTGCGACTCCCAAGTGCGAGAGATACTTTGGTTAAGTTTTATTATTATGTATGTATTATAGTGTTTATCTTGGTTGTATGAAATGAAAGATATTTTTGTTTAATTACAATTATTAATTTTCTGAATAAGGGAAATTATTAATGCCCC
Organism: Euplexia lucipara; assembly: GCA_921972225.1. Classification (NCBI taxonomy): domain Eukaryota; kingdom Metazoa; phylum Arthropoda; class Insecta; order Lepidoptera; family Noctuidae; genus Euplexia; species Euplexia lucipara. The sequence continues at coordinate 6,719,169 of OV179144.1, read as the reverse complement.
TTATGTAGACTGACGTTTTGAGTCACAACTTTTGAATAAAGTTTCTTGTTTCGCAATATGATGGAACCCTATGTTTATGTACTTACTTACTAAAGGATCATGACCAAAAGCAGGCTAGCAAAGATGCATAAAACAAAATGAAATTAATATAGAAATTATTTCCACATTTTTACAAGATTTAGATAGGGATTCTGCAAAGCCGCTGTAAAGCCATAAAAAGCATAAATATAACATTTTATTTTTAAATTAGCAACTGTTCTCTTGTTTTCTTTTAAACTGACATTGTTGTTTTGTAGTTACATGAGTGATCTGCGGTCATTATAAGTTGCGAGTAGCATAGACATAATTTGTAGATTATCTCCATATTTTTTTGCTTTAAAACTCGGGTATTTATGTTAAAATGAATACTTTTATTTAATAGTATATAAAGCGTAGGCTATAATAAAAAAAAGACTTATTGTGTTTCAACTTGAGACGGATTGCCATACATCGTTGGTCATGATCCTACTAAATTTTGAATTTTGTCCCGTATAGTTTTAATCCATTTTTCTTTCCACGTTTTATGAGCTGGGAACCTAAATAAATCGTATCAAACATACTATTATTTGATTATATTTGATTGTGTCCAATAGTAAAATTATAAAAAAAAATGCTGAGAAGTGTCCGTAAAACATTACGATTTTCCTTGTTTTTTGGGAAAAAATAATGTTCTTAACTTGCACCACCGACACAATGGCGTGCTCCGAGAAATTATTTCTGATTTTTTTACGATTTCATTTGAAAAAACGTTACTTTCTTGTGAAAAATAATCCCAGAAGCTTTATTTTGGAAACAGGAATTGTTCTTGCAGCAGTTTATAATGCGGAGCGGCATAATTTCGTAATTATGATTAAAACAAAATAACGTCACGCGCTCTCGCTTGCTAGCGGCCATAGAAATCTAAAATTATATCTATGCTAGCGGCAGACTACCGAGCGGCTGTCTTCATATTGCGAATCGTCTTCATATTACGTGCCGCACTTTTAGGAGCGCAATGCTCTGTCTATACTTTTTTATTGGTCTGAGGAAAAAGTTCGGCATTTGCTACCTTATTAAAGGCAATATCGAATCACGATGATGCTATAGATGTACTAAGCTATAGATGTACGTGATCCATATTAGCGTGACTAAAAAAAAAAGTAGTAAAGCGTGAATCAGGAAAATAATTGTTGTTCAAACAGATATAAAGAAGTACGTATAAACGTAACATACCTAGTTACTACACCAGTGAAACGTCCAGGGAATTTCTAAAGAATACACGAGATGGCAGTGTATTAAATTCCGTGTCTTTTGATTGGTAGCTGTTTATGTGCAGTGTAGAGATAAACAAAATTAAAATTCAATTAATAATTATAAATTAATCGTAGTAGTTTATTGAATGTCTTTGATTGTAGATGTTATTATCTTGATATACAATTTATTAGTTTATATATTGTGGAGCGTATAACCTCTAGAATTTGAATATTCATTCGAAAATTACTAATAAAATCACACGCGCGTGAACCTAAATTATTAGAGAAATTTAGGCTATAATTGCTGATTCAGCGATGCTAACTTCAAGTACAAAGAAACCCAAATGAGACGAAAGGCAATGGATAAAGTCCAATTTACTAGTCATGCCACATACCTTTGATCCAGCGATCTCCAAGCAGAAGCAAATGGGTGCCACGTTCTGGATGAGCAGCTCACAGTCTAGGACACTACGCTGGCCAGCGGTACACAACAAAGTCTAGGTAATACAGATAACACTTGAAGGAGGTTCAATTAAGGGTTTAGGTTGAGATCGAGCGCGTCCGAGTAATGACGCGTGCGCACTTTCCCGTAGTCAAGACGAGACTACGGAAGCCGGCAGATGTCAGCAGTTGACAGGCCGTTCCGCATAAAGCATCACCAAACCAACAATATGTGACACTTATTTAATAAATTAGAACTATTAAACCAATGCCCTTCAATCGCCATAAGGTGATGTGACAAGAATGTAGAAATTATAAATTATGAAGCGCAACCATTTTCCCCGGCTTGAAAGTTCCTACTTTCGAAACACAAAGAAAAAGAAAAACTAAAATTGCATATCATCACAACTCTACAAAAAGTTATAAGAACTCTAAAGTTGCGACTCTATATTACAAATAAGAATATCTAACTAACTATTCTACGCGGTAACTAAATCTAACACGGCACATTGGTGCACGATAAAATTTAATCTTAGTATAACGAAAAACTTATTGAGTTGGCAAAGGGCACAACTTTACTACCGGGCGACTCTGAAGGATCCCGCTTTTAGTCTTTACGGATGCGACTCTACAAACTCCGTTTTTATCGGGAAATATTTCAGTAATTACTCCTAACGGCCAATGAAGAGGCATCACATTGTCCTGCATGGAGACGACAACCATACCGACCCGTACTGGATTGGCTGGGGTGTTCCATTTCTGTTTGGATTGCAGGGTGTGCAAGTACTCTTGGCGCCACCGCTTCCAAAAAGATTGGACCAGTTTATCAGTCAATTCATATCGCGAAATAAGATGTAACCGCGTTTCATTGACTTCGCGGGCGGGAAGAGATAAAAGAGATTTCGTATGCAAGAAGTGCGCCGGCGATAATGAAGTGGGCTCTGACGGATCGGAGCTGATCGCATACAGAGGCCTCGAGTTTAATAATGCTTCTACTTGAGTTAGCATAGTGTTAAGCTCATCAAAACTAAGAATTTGCTGACCAATGACCTTGAAAAGATGCGTTTTGACACTTTTTACTTCACTTTCCCAACAACCACCAAAATGTGGAGCTCGACAGGGGATGTTTTTAAGTGTAATTCGATGCTCTGCAAGTTCTCTTTCCCATAAAGGGTGATACTCTTTAGCCAAGAATTGATAGAGATCTCGGAGATAGGACTTGGCTCCAATAAAATTGGTAGCGTTATCTGTGTAAAGACACTGAACCGGACCTCTACGCGCCAGGAAGCGTTTAAAAGCTGACAGAAAGCTCGCAGTGCTAAGGTCTGAGGCAATCTCAAGATGCAGAGCACGAGTTGTCAGGCATGTAAAAAGACAGATATACGCTTTCCTAGTTTTTTGGCCTCTAGCACGAACCGACGTAATCAAGAGAGGTCCCGCGTAGTCGCAACCTGTTTCAGAGAAAGCCTTAGGAGCCGACTCAACGCGAGAACGTGGCAAATCCGCCATTATAGGAAAGGTAGGTCGGGGCTTTGCTCGAAAGCAAATGTTACAATTAAAAATGATGTGACGTGCAATATGTCGCGCGGACAGGATCCAATACTTCTGTCGTAAGAGAGATACGAGCAAGTTTGGTCCTGTGTGAAAATTTTTCACATGGTAGTTGGAAACTAAAAGTTCCACTATATGATCTTGACGCGGAAGGAGGATCTGATGACGCGAGTCAAAGTCTAGCTCAGAGTTTGCTAGGCGACCTCCAACGCGGATAAGTCCTTCGTGGAGAAAGGGACTTAGTCGTTGTACTGGCTTAGAGCACAACTCATTGTGGGCTAAGCGATCGAGATCAGCTTCAAAATGAATCCTCTGTACCGATCGCCACACAATGAATTCAGCGAACTCTAGATCAGACGCGGTAACGGGCCCTCTAGGGAGCCGTTTGATGAACTTATAGACGAAGCAAATCGTTTTTAAATATTTCGACCAGGAAGAGAACCTGGTAGAGCGAGCGTATAGAATGTCATCGGAAGGACTTCCGTCCGAGCATTCATGCGAGAGAACAGGTAGAGCCACGGGCTTCATTTCGGGAAGCTCTTGCGACTCGCCTGGAACGAACGGTTTTATCGGCCATTCAGAGCGGGGAAGCTTAAGCCATGGCGGTCCACTTAGCCACAACGGATGATGGACTAATTGGGCAGGCGTTAAGCCGCGAGAGAGGCAATCACTGGGATTTTCAGACCCTTTCACATGGAAGAAGTGATCTGCCGAAAGATTCTCGTGAATCTTAGCGATACGGTTGGCTACGAAGGTGTGCCATCGATGCGGCGCGGAATGAATCCAACTCAAAGTTACAGTTGAATCCGAAAAAGCTACGACTACCTCAATGGCGTGCCGAGCTGCGAAAAGATTATATACTCGTTTCATCACAGTTGATAAAAGGAGTGCGGCGCATAACTCGAGACGAGCTAGCGAAACGACTTTCAGTGGTGCGACTTTAGATTTCGCACACACCAGCGAAACGACGATACTACCGTCGGGTTTGATAACGTGGGCGTAGACTGAACCACCATAAGCTTTCTCACTAGCGTCGGCAAAACCGACGAGTGAGAGCCTACAGCGTTCTACGACACCGACATGACGCAAAAATCTCAATTCAGAGATAACTGGCAGTTCAGCTTGAAATTGTTCCCACAGACGAACAATGCGAGGTGGTGGGACGTCATCCCACTCAAGTTTGACAAGCCAAAGCTCTTTGATGAGAAGCTTGGCATATAAAATTATCGGTGCCACGAGGCCTAGAACGTCGAAAAGACGTGCGATGGAAGAAAGAATATTCCTCTTCGTGCAAGGGCGATCATTAGGATTAACCTGGAAAGCGAAACAATCCTCATCCGGAAACCAACGGAGTCCCAGTATTTTCTGTGTCGGATCTTTACTTAGGTCCACACTCTGTGAAAGTCGTAATGACTCTGGGATAGCCTGAAGAACATCGACACTGTTGCTAGACCACTTCGTCAGCTGAAAATCACCGAGAGAGAATATTTTTATCAGTTCACGAGCCGAGTCTATAGCCAGCGCAGTATTAGGTATAGAACTAACTATGTCATCCATGTAAATATCTCGTTGCAAAATGTCCTTGGCGAGAGGTAACTGCGTACCTTCATCCTGACATAGCTGTTGGATAGTGCGAATAGCTATAAAGGGACTACACTTTAATCCAAAGGGAAGCACAGAAAACTGATAAATTTGAAGTTCTTCTTCTTCATTAAACCGATATAAGATACGTTGAAGCGAACGATCTTGCGGGCGTATACCTATACGTAGGTACATAGATTTGACATCTGCGGAAATAGCGATACTGAAAAGCCTAAAATTTAACAAAATGTTAAAAAGGTCAGCCTGAAGTACTGGACCTGCGTACAGGATATCATTGAGCGAGGTACCATTGTCTGTACATGCACTGGCATCTAGGACCACGCGCAACTTAGTGGTCACTTTATCCTCTCGTATAACAGCGTGGTGAGGAATATAGTATTCTATTTCTCGCTCCTTACAATTTCGTTTGGGTAACACACATTCGGGTACGATATTCTGCACCAAAGAAATATAATTGTTATGTAGATAATCCCGTATGACGTCATCATAAAGAAGCTTGACGTTAGGAAGCGATTTAAGTTTACGTTCGAGGCTATAGAATCTCTTGCGAGCTATGTCAAAAGAATTTCCTAACGCTGACGCGTCTGTTTTCAGTGGTAAAGCTGCAACATATTTGCCATTTGGGGCGCGGGTAATTGTGGTACAATAAAACTGTTCACAGTGTTTATCATCCACACTTCCAATGGACGAGGCAGTAACATCTTCAATCTCCCAAAACTTACGAAGATCGAAGTTATCGAACGAACTCGCAAAGAAAGACAGAGTGTCAGTTGGAGGTTCGACAATAGGTGCTTCTCCTAGAAGTATGTAGCCGAGCACAGTCTCCAATGCGTCGGGGCAGCTGGTTACGCTGGTCACGTGACCTGGTCGCAATAACTTAGCGAACAACTTGACCCCAAGTAACATGTCAATATTACCTGGCACACCCCAGGTGTCATCCGCAAGTAGTTTAGGATCAATATGATTCAGTTCGGCAATGTTTATAGCACACAGAGGAAGCTGGCCGGTTATTTGATCCAAGACTAAAGCGTCAATTTCATACCTAGGTTGCGAGCGAAGCCGTGAGCGGAACGTAAGGTTCACCGAGCCGCGAACGGGCTGCGACGTGCCACCAATACCACGAACGGTATTTATCGAGTCCGTATGTATAGTTAGACCGAGCATACGACAACAACGCGATGTCATATAATTCCTTTGCGACCCAGGGTCCAAAAGACATCTAACCACCACTTCCTTACCCTTCCTACCCGCCACTAACACCTTGGCAGTAGCCAGCACTTCGGTACTACGTGTGGCCTGGACTTGGGCTGAAGAATGCGTACACAACGCCACATGATCAGGAGTAGCAGGGTCGGCCGAAGAAGATGAGGCGGGGGCGACCGATGGGTCAAGTGCAGGGGCTTGCGTCGATTGCTCAAAATGCAACAATGAATGATGCTTACCGTTACATTTTTTACAAGTGGACTTAGATAGACACTTAGATACGGTATGTTGGCTACTTAGGCAGTTACCACATCTGTTATTGTCTTTTACAAACTTAAATCTATCATTCACGCTCAACTTTTGAAACGCATTGCACGTAAACAAATTTTTATGCGTGGAATGACAGAGCGAACATTTAGATTCAGTAGTCACAAACACCTGCGATACCTTAGATGAGGTGCTGGAGCTACTTACGGGGGCAGGCTTAGTTGCCGCAGAAGAGGTGCGATACAAGATTTTTACTTGTTCACGAACAAACTTTACGAAATAATCATAATCTAACTCTTGTTGATTACGAAGCGACATTTCAAAATGTTTTGCTATATCTGAGTCTATTAACTTAAGACCCAAATGAATAAATATAAAATCATCCAAGTTATCTATTTTCAATTGTTTGAGTCCCGCAACCGTAGCAGTTAATTTATCGAAACCCTTTTCAATATTAGCGGGTGTCGATCCAAACGACTTCAAGGAGAACAGCTGATTTAGATAATTAGTGGCAAGCGCACGAGTATCCAGGTACTTTGCGATAAGCGCATCCCAGACTACGCGGTAATTATCGCCAGAAGGTACAATACCTACTGCCACATTCCTAGCCTTTCCTTTTAGACAACTCAGCAGATAATGAATGCGATCAGAATCTGATAAATCTGCGTTAGTATGTATAATACGTTTGAAAGTTTCATAAAAGAACGGAAAGCTCTGAATATCACCGTCAAAGGTAGGCAGCTCGATTTTAGGTACCTTTATATGATAAGCATTAGGCGTCACTTTCGTGCTAAACGAAGCAGTAGCAGCGGGTTCCTTGGAATCATTTGATTCAGTTAATGAAGCTAAAGTATTTTTTATCTCACAAACCAACTCATCAAATGAATTTAAAGCACTATAGTTTACTTCGCACTCTGGATCTAATGTCAAATTTAACATATTTATCTTGTCCATAATCTCGTTGAATTCACTGCGTAATTCATCAATTTGTATAGCCTGAGCAATAAAAGTCTTACGTAATCTTTCGGTTGTTAAAGATTTTGTTAAATTAAAAATACTTTGAACCCGTGCGAAATACGATTCGCGTTTACTTTCAAACAATCTAAGTTTAACCTTGTCACTCATTGTAAACAGAAATTAAACCCAGACAAAAAAGAAATTTTAAATTAAGTCAACTGAACTCTAAATTACTTCTACGGAACCTTAAAATGCGTGAGTGAAATTAGGGGGAGTAAATCAAAACAATAACTCAGCGAACGATATTATAAATTAAGTAAATAATAGTACGGAATCACTTATCCGTACGCGCGAACCCTAAGAATAATAAATTGTAAGGTTTAAAAATATAAAGTGAACAAAAACTTAACAGATTGCAAGTAACAAGTCTAATACAATTAAAATAGTAAGCACGCCTAATACCTTAAGAACGTACCTATCTATATCATGTATCTATCTGATTAGCTTAGATATACCTACAACCTTCCAACAAACCAATAATTAGCATATATGTTGGATGCGACGCGATAACAATTATTCCGCACTACTGTTATTTATATGAGATTAACTTACTCAATACCTATAGTACAGATTCTTAACCAACAATAAGCTAAGTGTGAAACTCGGGAATAAGTACAGACACTTATTACCGTAAGCGATGCGATTGTATTCGTAACGAAATACCTTCGTAAGAAACGATACAATTCCTAACAAGTAAATGTGTAGATGACCGTTCGAAATAACTTATCTAGTAGGTACCTACTACGTTTACAAAGTCAGGTGATAGGGTGATATGTATAAATATACGGCTGTTTCCTATGAGGAGAACTATAACACGTAAAGCTTATACAAATCTGTTATTTTATCTGCAGGTTCCTATCAAAAGATCAAGTTACCTTACAAAATAAAATAACAAGCGACGCGATGATAAGATGGTTAATTGCAATAATTAGCCAAATGCGGTATAAGATGATTAATTGCAATAATTAATCAAATGCGGTGGAGACTCGATATTATAAAAAATACCTACTCGTGCAATACGAATATTGTAGGCATGACGTACCTAACGAACCAACAGTACAAGTGTATCATACAAATACCAATCAATATCATTAATTCAGCAAATCTCGACTAGAAAAAAATATAAAAGTTTCTAATACGTAAATAAAAATTAGCCGTACGAGAACAAATATGGAGAATACCACAGTCACGTAGGCCAACTTGAGGAATTTCACAACTACCTACAATTTTCATACACGAACAAAAAAAATATGTAATTACGCCGAAAATCAACTGATTTATTAAACAAACTTATTTAGCGATATGAATCAACGTTGATATTCAATTATATCTATATTTCATAGTTGTAATTAGTGAAATTAAAGATTTAACTTAACCATTAATTTGCCGGTAGAAGTACTGCATGCAAGGCAGTGTGACCCTTATTCCTAACGCAATAGAGGTGAGATTTGTGTGATGATATGCAATTGATATGGAATATTCCCGAGCTTTTTTGCTTAAAGTTAGACTTTTAGAATTCAAGAATAGGCCGTAAATAGGGCCAAAATTAATTTATCCGGCTCGAAGGACCAAAATGGAGCGTATAACCTCTAGAATTTGAATATTCATTCGAAAATTACTAATAAAATCACACGCGCGTGAACCTAAATTATTAGAGAAATTTAGGCTATAATTGCTGATTCAGCGATGCTAACTTCAAGTACAAAGAAACCCAAATGAGACGAAAGGCAATGGATAAAGTCCAATTTACTAGTCATGCCACATACCTTTGATCCAGCGATCTCCAAGCAGAAGCAAATGGGTGCCACGTTCTGGATGAGCAGCTCACAGTCTAGGACACTACGCTGGCCAGCGGTACACAACAAAGTCTAGGTAATACAGATAACACTTGAAGGAGGTTCAATTAAGGGTTTAGGTTGAGATCGAGCGCGTCCGAGTAATGACGCGTGCGCACTTTCCCGTAGTCAAGACGAGACTACGGAAGCCGGCAGATGTCAGCAGTTGACAGGCCGTTCCGCATAAAGCATCACCAAACCAACAATATGTGACACTTATTTAATAAATTAGAACTATTAAACCAATGCCCTTCAATCGCCATAAGGTGATGTGACAAGAATGTAGAAATTATAAATTATGAAGCGCAACCATATTGTAAAGAAATATATGTATTAATCTTGTTATTTCAGTTCTGTGCCTTCGGCTTGACCTTTCGGAGATAACTATCCCTACATTAGCGTACACACATGCTTACTACTTACCTACTTTAGTCCTTGAGTGAGCGATATCTGCTTGGAGGGCGTGACCTCGCGGACCGCGCATGCGCGGAGCGCGACGGCGGCGGCGGCAGGCGCGTGAGATGCGAGCGGGCTTATGTTAGTACGCTATTTCCACACTTAGCGTGCGCACGTGCTACTATTTTACGTAATAAGATACGCGAAACGAGATAAGAATAACGTTGTTGTAACGTTTGTGAAGTGTTAAGTGACTTTCCAGTGGATTACAAGTAAATGTAATGAAATGGTAAGTTTCTTAGATATTTATTTTATTCTTTGTGTGAGTGATTTAAATTTTCTAAAGGAATCTGTTGTGTGTTTATATACCTAATTATACTTGCTGCGCATGGCCAAGTTGCATATTTGTTCGCATGTCGGTTCGCTTTCGTAACCAATGCGGTGAGCACCCTGTCGGACATCTCATCCACAAGGTGGGTAAGGTACCTGTACTATACGATACGTCATGCACTCATGTCGGTTCGCTATCGCAACCAATGCTAACCACCCTGTCGGACATCCCATCCACAAGGTGCGTAAGGTACCTATGCTATACGACACGTCAACTGCACGCACGCGGCGTTCGTTATCGCAACCAATGCTAACCACCCTGTCGGACATCCCATCCACAAGGTGCGTAAGGTACCTGTACCATACGAGTTACGACACGTCAGCTGCACTGCTACTGTCATAAAACTCAGGTACTCGCCTCGCAGCAAGCTCCTGACACGCCGCATGCCTCGTAGACTGATGCGGATCAAATATTGAGAGGCGCGGCTCGATTTGGTGAGCGGCGCGGCTCGATTTGTTGAGCCGCGCGGCTCGATTTGGTGAGCGGCGCGGCTCGATTAGTTGAGCCGCGCGGCTCGATTTGTTGAGCCGCGCGGCTCGATTTGTTGAGCCGCGCGGCTCGATTTGGTGAGCCGCGCGGCTCGATTTGATGAGCCGCGCGGCTCGATTATTGAGCGGTGTGGCTCGATTTGATGAGCCGCGCGGCTCGATTATTGAGCGGTGTGGCTCGAATGTAGGGTTACGCAGCTTGATTGTTGACCAGTGCAACTAACTTATAGACCATCCAATGATATGCCTGCGTCTACGGCTACTGTCGGTTATGGCTTCGACACGAACGCTGACTGGCTTGACGGCTTGGGAACGATCTCGTTGCTTGCTTAAAATGGCGCAGGGAGTTTATTTATTTATTTATTTTGCGAAAACAAACAGCTACACAAATATAGTAATATACAGGTAGTAAACACACGTACACAACGAGTACGGCTACCTTTAACTATGTGACGTAAGGCCGCAATACTGTAAGGGTACGACAGTATATGTTAGATATATGATAAATTAAGGAACCTACTAAGACCTACAAGCCTAACAGCCCTATAAGCCCTACAGCCCTACCCTACCGTATACCACCACCACAGTGAGGGGTAATGAGACAAGAATATGAAATTCAAATCTGATTTATTTACAATAAGTTACAGCTTATATACTTACTACTTTTTCTTAACACACACTATTACATAAAATCGTTGTGTCCTATGCGTGTAAGATGCAACTTAATCATAATTTTAACTGGGCCGCGTCACAGCCGGGCAGAGTGCTGAGTCAATGTCCAAAGGTAACATTGAACACAAAGTTTAGGGAGCTACTTAACGAGAGTGGAGAAACTCTACAAGGTGAGGTGATTTTGGAGTACGTCAAGCTCTTGGCACAAGCGTCTCTACCTAAGGGTTGGACTCAGTGGGAGGTCATCAAATCCTTTAGAGGAGGTTTTCGGTGACAAACCTGAACAGACTGTTTTAAACGAACTTATGTTCACCCTCCTCATAGTAGGCTTAGTTCGAGCCTTTGACCCGGAAGCGGATCATCTGACAAGGGCTATCGGGAATAAGGTGCACGTTACTAGATTGGGCCTTTGCACGCGCTCTCATACTAGGGCCACCCTCGATTGCGAATCGCATTAGGGGGTCAGCAGCTCGCTCTGAGCTTTTCAAACTATCTGTATAAGATATACGACCCTTACTTCATACCGTTGTGAGGCAGATAAGACTCTGTCAGGAAACCTCTTGGAGTCAGCATGTTTTCTCAAAGCAGTAACAGTTTGAGCCTGACTCAGACAAAGAGAATTATTTATTCAGATTCGGAGAATCAATCAGGTTCTGAGTCATCAAGTGGTTGCTCTTGGAATGCCCCTAAGATGGATAGTTTTTCGAACGTTCCAGAAAAGTGGTCATCCTATGAAATTGAATTTTGACCCAGGATAAAAGAGGTCTCTTTTACCGGAGCCTACTGAACCGATTAAGAAAGAGGACATCTAATGTCAAAGACTGGGTTCTCAAGGTTGGAATCGAATCCGATACAAGGGAGGAAGTCTTTGAGGCTGCCCCTATTTCAGTGCTTTCAAGATTAATATACAGCTTGGATGCCTTATAAATCATCCATCCCTTTTCCTGTCTAAACAAGAGGGTGTGCTCGGCACTATTAGCCATGGGTTTGCTACTACATAGGAAAGCACTGTCTGATAGGCTGTTTGTTATCGTGCTGGTGAGGAATTACGTAAGCTATTAGCTGATGCCTCCCAATTTATGGTATTGTCGGATGTTTTGATGCAGTTCGTTGGTGCTCATCGTGCAGAAGCTATAGAGGCAAGAGGAAGGGCGTATAAATCTTAGAATGAATCGCTTGGTGCTGTTTTACACAGCATCCCACCATCACTAACTCATCTTTTCGATGAAAGGCGATTAGGAACATTTTTGGGGGATAACGGTGGCTTAGCACAGATTTTTTCCTACCATAAACTGTTGTTTATGCTGTGGTTTTCGGAACCTTTTCGCAAACCAACTGTACCTTCCCACCTATCGAGAAGACGACAGCAATCCTGGCGCGGTCATCCTACAAGGTCATCACACAATGCATCAGCCCAGTCAGCAGCGTGCCGGTTGTCGGGAAGTTCAAGGTCTTCTAATAAGCAACGGAAGATCTGGAAGGGATCAAAATTTACCTAAGCGCAGGGATCGACAGTTTTTCATGGGGGCAATGGTGGAAGCTCCTTGGCTATGGGAAAAGCTAGGAGTTCCAAAGAACATCCCTCCGGATACACAATACCGTTTGTAACCAAGCCGCCATCTGTTACACGAAAATTTAGAGAGATTTACGACAAGAACCTCAAATGCGCTAATGCACGCTGTGACTATGTCTATGACTATTTCTCTGAAACCTGTGAAGTTTCGCTTAATAAACCAGAATAACGTCCCGAATTTTCTGCAGAACAACGATTATTCAGGAAAGCTGGATATCAGTCAGAAATATTTTCATATCGTCATAAACAAAAGCCATGGAAGATACCTTGCCTTCCCTTATGCAGGCGAGCTCTTGCAAAATTAAATGACGGCCCTTCCATTCGGACTATCCAGCGCGTCGTTAGCGTTCTCACTAGTCAGCAGGTGGTTAGCGAGCCTTCAGAGGGAGAGAGGATTTCGAGTGGTCGTACTTAGACGACTTTCCGTTCCAGGACCAGACGTGTAAAAGGTCTAATGAGATATGCAGTAAATCTTCTGCAAGATCTTGGGATGGTGCGTAAATTTACAGAAGTCGGTTCTAAATCCCAGGAGAGTTTTTAGGAAATGTTTGGGACGCCGACATAGATTGCCATGCGAAAAGATAGTTCGATCACAGGCACATATAGGTTTACTTCTAAGAACAAGGCGTTGGTCTTGGCGGTCATGCATAGCTCTGACAGGAAGACATGGTTTTGCATCACTGGTAACCCCGCTTGGCCGATTACATACTCGACACCTTGAAAGAGCTTGTCGAAAATTGACACAGGATCGACCAAGTCTAAAGGTTCCAATAACGTCGCTGGCACTAGACGATTGTTCTTGGTGGATGAAGAACATCGTAATTCCGAGCAAGATTTTTGTGCCAGAACCAACGATTTTCATAAGCACGGATGCAAATGCAATGCATGCATGCAATTTCCATGCATCGCATGTCAATTGCGTGCATGTTGTTTCTTTAATTGATTTTAGTTATAAGAATTCAAACACAATGTAAAAATTGTTATTGAATAAATAAATTGAATTGAATTGATGCCTTCAACAAAGGCTGGGGAGTACAGCTGAGCGATTACCACCGCTCAGGAACGTGGACAGACGAACAAAGGAAGTGGCACATAAACAGAAAGAAATATTCACTGTTTACATAGCCCTAGTCGAGTTTATTTATTTACTAAAGGTAAACCATCGGTATAGAGCATTACATAATAATAATAGTAAAAAGTATCAGACTTATACAGTCGCCAATAATAGGTCGACCAACATTTAATCATTAGTTTCAGGATGTCTTCAAAGACCAATCTGTTATGATAAAATCCGACAATCGAACAGTAGTATCTTACCTGCGAAATCAGGGAAGTACAAGGTCGGTGCTGCTCATGGAAATGACAAGGAAAATACTATTCTTTGCCATCATAATGTAACTGTCCAGACATTCTATCTATCAGGACATTACAATTCAGTAACGACAGCCTGTCCAGAAAGAAGACTTTACCGATTTGACATCTCAAGGAGGCATTCACTCGCGAAATATTCTCGAATTGGGGCACCCCTCAAGTAGATATGCTAGCCACGAGTCAATCAAGAGTAGTTCCGACGTATGTCTCAAAAGAAGCAAGGGATCCCCAGGCTCTTTACATAGATGCATTCAGCCGAGTTTGGGATTACCATTTAGCTTTGGGTGTTTCCCCCTCCTCCTCTCATACCCAGGGTGCTCCATCATCTCAACAGAGCATCTGGGACGTATCTAGTAGTGGTTCCTTGCTGGGAGAAAGTGTTCTGGAGAAACGACCTCAAACGCAGAGCATTAGAAGCTCCCAACCAGATATTCAACCTGAGCAGGAATCTAGTGGACTTGTCAACCAATCAACTGCCACCAATAGTAGCAGAGTTGTTCTTAGAGGTCTGGAAGATACGGAGTGGAGCAAACTGGCTTGGAACCTAAGAATATTGAATTAATTTAGTCTGTTTGGCGTGATTGCACATGGCGAACATACGGGGCAGCGGGGAAACAATGGGTCTCGTGGTGAGACAAAATGGGATAACACCTAGCGGTCCTCGACCCCAGGAAGTAACAACCTAAAAGGGTGCCTCTCACGCATCAGAAAGTTAGCCCTGCTACAATTCCAGTGCACAAATCGGTAGTAGTTAACTTAGCAGACCCCACTCAAGAGTATCGACTAGCTAATAATCCTATAGTGGGAACCATTCTAAAAGCAATTAATATTTAAAAAAATGCAAAGCGACGCTGTTACAGTCACAGATTTTAAAGGTCCAGGATTTAATTCGGTAGTTAAAAAATAACGTACCTGATAAAAGCAGTATTTATCAAGTCTCTCGGCATTTAGCCTTACTTCTTTTGCTGGCATCAAGCCGTCGTATTCACGACCTTACTTTTCTGAGCATTGACGATGGACACTGTGAAGGATTCGGTTCAACAATAACCTTCTGGCCTAGATTTGGCTCAGAGACCGATAACGCGAAATTTTGCCTATCAGGTTGGCAGCTAACCTGTTCAGGAGATCCAAGTTTAAGTTTAATTAAATGGGTAAATTGGTTGATTGTTTTATCAAGTAAGAGAAGAATGGCACAAACTGATTTGCAACGTTTGTTTATTACTATACATGAAGTAGTACAAGCGGCCTCACGAGCCGCTGAGGCCGCTGAGGCCTGCGGTAATGATTGCAGGTTGGTTAAAGGTGCCGTTAAAAGAACTAGGATTAACCACTAGTCCAGGTTCGATTCGTTCAGCTGTGGCCTCAAATGATTTTAAAAATTAAATACCTTTGGATGACATTCTAAGAAGAGAGAACTGGGGGGGCTCTGATCATTTCTTGAAGCATTATTGCAAGCCGGTCGGCCAACCTAGAAATAGTAATTTTAACCCTCTTGGTGGTTCATTTACAATGTAGTTGTGCTTGTTACTATTTAGTTGATTTTATTGTATGTCATTCGAATTAAGACTGAATATTACGGTTTGATCTCATCATTAAACTTATATTAAGAATTACAAGTTCAGCTGGAAGTCAAGTCAATTTAGAGAAGAATATTTTTTAAGTTTAGTTTGCTACGTAATATAAAAGAATTGTCAGCTTCGCTTATGACAATAAGTTTCTTGCTTTTTCTTTTGTCAAGATACGTTTGTTTTATTTTGACACACATTATCCTGTCACAGTACGCTTTAGGGCGCCGGCAGAAGATAAACACTTCTCCGAAAGGTCAAGCCGAAGGCACAGAACTGAAATAAAACCGTTTTCCCCCCAGAGGGAAGAAAACGAGTATTTCAGGTCTTGCCGAGGCTTGACCTGAGCAAGTCCTTGCCGGCTTTCGGAGCTAGGTACTAACATAAGCCCGCTCGCATCTCACGCGCCTGCCGCCGCCGCCGTCGCGCTCCGCGCATGCGCGGTCCGCGAGGTCACGCCCTCCAAGCAGATATCGCTCACTCAAGGACTAAAGTAGGTAAGTAGTAAGCATGTGTGTACGCTAATGTAGGGATAGTTATCTCCGAAAGGTCAAGCCTCGGCAAGACCTGAAATACTCGTTTTCTTCCCTCTGGGGGGAAAACGGTTTTATTTGCTAAGAAATTCATAGCAGGCGCTTTCCGGTAAATCATTTAGGTACATGTTACTAAAGATCAGTAAGTATTTACCTAAAATTGTAGATGTTATCTTGATATGTACAATAAATATACATTTGTTTATGTTATGACCTGTGCATAATAAGCGTGAAATAAGCGTTATTTTAAAGTGGTCCTGCTGGAGAGTATGCTCTGTAGCATGACCACTTTGAATTGATATTTTCCAAGAAACTAACAATATACAATTTTTGATATTAAGCTACAAAAATATAGACATTATCTACATTTTATCCTATAATTTGTAAATAATGTAGACAAAGTGGTTCTGCTGGGGAGCATGACATGTCAAACATTAAGTAAAATGCAACGCCTACCTACTGCATGCAAAAACCACACGTTCACACACCGCATGTTCCTGCGTACAGATGTTGTCTTTCCGCAGTGTTATGTGATAACCGCCTAACTGTTCTTAATAGTAATAAAGTTGCTTCTTATTTAAAAAAAGAAGTAGGTAGGTACTTAGGTAGTATAAACACACCATTGATTCGACATTACGAACAAATAGGTAGGTACCGGGTAAAAATGTACCCATGTTACATATTATTATGAGGACTACCTACTTTTAAATAATATTCTTTTCTAAAGTTTTGTTACTATTCATCCAGTTTTTATACACCCTGTTTTACGGAATAAAAACAAATAATTACGTAGAATGTGGTGAAATTCATAGATTAAGAAGTTACAAGGTTACTGGTCGTCTATTCTTACTTATGTGTACCTACTTGTATGCCTCATTCTAGAACTAAAGGGAATATAGGGGTTTTGGTAGACATTAAACACAGATTTTCTTTAAATGTTTATTTTATCTTACAATATAGGTACTTACGTAGAAGTCGATAGCAAACAAAAATAATGTCAAAACAGTGCATTCACTCTGAATATATTAGGATATAAGCCCAAGGAAGCACTGAATAAGGCAGCTTTACATTTGTAAATAGAGCCTTCTAAAAACTATCGACATTGAATGAATCAAACTGGGCAAGTCACTAAATTACGACCCATTATTTTAAAATTCACTTTTAAACTATTGCCTTGGGTCGCAATCAAGGTACCTGCCCCCAATTAAACATCTGATACCTAAACAATAAAAAATAAGTTACGTTTATTTTAATTTGAAAACAAAAATCAAAAACGGGACCTCTGATACTCCTGTCGTCAAAGCTACCGCGATTGTGCGTCCGATATAAGCAGGTCAAAAATATACTAAACACAGTCAAAACAAAGAAGTCAGAAACATGTAGCTAACATACAAGTCGCTTAGCCTAAAACACTTTTTCGCCAACAACAAAACTTCGAAATGTTAAAAAGAAATCCCAACTGCACAACTATCAGATTGTGCGTTAAAATTTCATGAGCAACAATAACAAAAGGTTACAATAGAATTCACACTTTATTCACTCAGAAATAAAGCTTAGAATTCTGAGAAACGATACCTACCTAAAAATATTTAAATTATGTAATCAAATGTTTCTCCAGAGAGGCATTGTGACGGGCATTGGCCTAGGTTGGTACATGGTAGTCTGTGGGTTCATGTAGTCGTAAGGTAGATTGATACAGCTTGGCATTGGAGACATGATGGTAGGGTAGACCGGCGCTAGAGGTGGTGGTGGCATGGATTGCTGAATGAGTTCCGCTTTCAGCATCTGAAGTTAATAAAAAAGAAAAAATGATTTATGATAAACTTAAAAAACCACTATTACTAGGTACCTACCTACTTAAAAAAAAATGCTTGAATACTTATGACAGTTTAGTAAAAGTAGGTATGAGACAGTCCTTTAAATCTCACAGGATTTTCAACAGGATAGAAACCAACAGTGCAGGAGCAATATTAGCTGGACAAACCTCAGTCTCCTAAGTATAAATATAGGTATGTCGAAAATTGAATAAGTAAGCAAGATTATTGTACAGACGCCACACGCACATCCAAGTTACCACAATGTGTCAAATTTTCCCAATTGAATATGAACCTTATTCTGTTTGACATAAAGTTGAAAAACAATCAAAGAAATTTGACACAATGGGGTAACTTGTGCTGGCGTCTGTACATATTTTTTACAATTATCATAAATCATAATGCAACAGTAGGTACATAATTCCATTCTACAATGCATTGCTGCCAGCATGTTTTGGAAACTAACTAATATAAATAAAATCGTCAATATTGTGTAAAAAGTGATTTGTATTAAAAAAGTGAAGTAAAACTCTGCCTTAATGAAAAGTAATAAATAGCAAGAATAAACAACAAACATTTTCTTTACCTTAATTACTTGCAAAGCACTTTCAGCGGCCTCAATGTGAGCCTGTTGCATGGTGAGGCAAGGTCTGGTTGCCAGGGGTCCGAGTCGTCGTGGAACACTCACTAACGGCACACCAATGTGGGGCAGCTCAACTCTTCCTATCCAGATCTCTGTACTTGTTGGGTCTATGTACTTCTGGTAGTTGTAGACCGGAGGTGCCCACATGTACCTGGAATTAAAAATTCAATTATATAAAATGATTCAGGAGTATCCATATCAGGCCAAAGGTACACTAGCTACATATAGCAAAAACAGAGGTATTACACAAAAAAAGTTAACAAAAGCATCTTGGCTTACCTCTTGCACATTGAATCAAGCTTAGCAGGAGCCAATGAATATGGGTCCTTGGAAACATATGGGTAGCTAGCAGTATTCATGTCCGATGGCGACCCACAAGAAGACTCCCCTGCTCCCACTGAACCGATACCTTCATCTTCTTTGGGCGAAGATATGTATTCCTTCTTTTCCAACTGTTGTTTGTAGAGCAATAAGGTTTGGGACAGATTAAAGCTGTTATTGAATTTTGCATTCCCTCGGTTCATCTTCTGAATGCGGTAAATTTCACGCACAACTGGTTTTGCCCACCGTATTTCCACATTACTTCCATCAATTTCAGCATTCTGCAACTTTGCCATAGCCAACTCTGCATGATCACGTTGGTAGAAATGGATAAATGCATAGTCATAGATCTTTTTAACACGCTCAATTTGATTGTTAATGGCAGCTTCAAAAACGGCCTGAATAGTTTCCGGAGTGGTCTTGATTTGGAAGTTCCTTACATAGAGCACCTTTACCTGCAATAGAATGCAGGTTATATTAATTAAAATGTTAGGTTTCATTATGTAAATAAATTTGTAGCAGGTGCACCAAGCTCATATTCAAATAAATAAACAATTGCTACAGGATACTTAAAACAAGAACACCTGCTAAGACACGCGGAACTTTTTGATATAGTATGATGGATAGAAATATAACGAAATAATTGCTGCCAATGCAAATAGAACTCGCATGTGTGATATCAAGTAAACAATTGCAATGAGACCTTATAAACAAAAAGAGAAACGCGGTAGTTGAACCTAAAATTATTTCGCTAAGCAACATAATAGAATCTGCTCACCCTTTCCATCTGCTCGTCGTCAATGTCTGGCTCAGGTTCCGCCCAATCCACCATCACCTCCTGGTCCCATATCTTGACGCAGCCCGGAACGAGCGCCCGCCGTGCCATTGCCGCCGCCCGATGAGAAGCAAACTCCACGAATGCGAATCCCCGGTTCAGTCTCTTGTCGTAGCAGTTCTTGTACAGGATCAAGTCCACAATCCCACCCACGCGCTTCGACAACTCTTCATACACTTCTTCCTTAGTTTTTGTCTTCGGAATATTGCCGACGAAAAGCCGACAGTTATCGACAGACTTGACGACGCCAATGTGTCGCCGGGGTCTGATCTCGATGCCGTTCAGCTCCTTCACAGCTCTGGAGGCTTCAGCCTTCGTCGTGTAGGTAACGAAGGCGTAACCCCGGTTGGAGCCAGAGAAATCCATCATCAATCGCATCTCGTAGATCTTACCCATCTTGGAGAACACTGGAACCAGTTCATCTTCAAAGATTTCTCTAGGAAGCTTGCCGATGAATACCTCGCAGCCTTTCTGGGGCGGTGGGCCAGTCCAGTTCGGAGGCGGGCCGAATCTCCTTTGGCCGTTGTGCTGCACCAGAGGAAAGCCAGTTTCCTGCATCAGGTCGAGGAGTTTCCTGGTCATGCACTTGCCTGGGTCCGCCATTTTAACGATTACAATAATCAAAAGCAATCAACTGATCTAACGCGCGTGTAAATCAACTGAAGTCTGTTCAACGAAAAAGCGGCAAATCAAAGTGGCGGCCACCTTTATAGTTTAGCCGAGAAGCCGACAAACATCGTGCGGCGGTTGTGACGTAATAAACGATTTGATTTTGCCGCTGGTTTCGTTTACGATCCTTTATTAAATATTTGAAAAATACTTCTTCTAGTAATAAATTTCTTGAGTGTAATATTTTAATATATTTACTTTTGCATTATTGGCATAATATTATGAATTAATCGTTTGTTTTAATACTTAATTTACAAGGTAAAGAGACATACATTTGAGTACTTTTTGTCGGTATTTCAAAGTGAGGGAGGTAGGTATTTTACAAAAGCGAGAACATCCGATTCATTTTAAGATTGAAACAAAAGAAAGTACACAATAACTGGATAATATTGCGTCGATTAATTAAAATAAAATAATTTGGAAATAATCATAAAAAGTAAGACATTATTCTGTTTAGATTACGCGTTGTGTAGTCCTAATAACTAGTAACTCCATGGAAAAAATACTTCTAAGCTCTTTTGAAAAGCTAAAATTAGAATAAAATTAAAAATGTATATATTTAGTAATTATTATTAACACGTTCGTGGACAGTACTATCTCACAGATTGAGCTACTGAGACACTACTTTTTTTCATACATTGCCCACGGGCGTAGTGTCACAACGCATGGTTAAAAAATATATGATATGACAGAACTGGACTAATTGTATGTAACTACGACGCCCACAGGCGTAGCGTGTGTAGGGAGGGGGAATATAAATCGTGAATGTGTGCGTGGAGGTAGGTACTTTCTTTGACGAATTTTTGAAAATTGTGTAATGACAGTACGAAAGTTTTAATTATACATGTGGTGACAGTACAACATGCCGTTCCTTAAGATAGTATGGAAAATCAGTCGTCGAGAAGCGTACTGATTTTATGCAAGTAAAAACTCAGACGTTGACAGGCGTACTGTCGTATCATTTTTAGCTACCTAAACGCCTGTGGTCGTTACTGTCCACGAACGTGTTAATAACACCTCTAAGCTATAATATGAGTATCCGAGAATCATTTTGTACCAAACTATGAGAAAGAAAAAAAAACTACTTTGAACTTTAATTAACGATGTTTTATTTATCTGAACGTTGTTTTAAAACAAAGTCACAAAAGTAGATGACGTAATTATTCAAAAAGTAATACCTATTCTGATTAATAGGTAAAGATACAATTAGGAATTTATCGATGAGATACAGATATATCTCAACAGATGGCGCTGATGCCCTCTCAAATAAGGGTGTTTTGTTTGTTTGAGAACTCGGGGATTTCCCACGTATCACCACGTAAGTAGTGTCTTAAGTATTTTTCCGTTTTATTCTATAAAAAAAATTCATTCACGTAAACGACTAGTTCACCTGCAAGGTTCTGAAACAATTTTACGTTAAATTTGTATGTTTATTTTTAAATAAGATTAACTAAAAGTTTGTTTCCATAAATGATAATTTCAGGCTAAATAGAGACAAAATGGCGGCTGGAAAAATTTGGGAGTGCTATTAGTAGGCCATGTAGGTACTACAGCTCTGCCGCACCCTTTTAGAAATACAGTTAAATTGTCATGTTAGAAAGGATAGGTTTATGGATTGTATACAAGATAGTAAATTATTGCACACCGATTAAATAGAAGATGCAGAGCTGATACCAAATAAAAAGTGATGAGGCATTTCCATTTTAAAGAAAGTTGCGCACGCGTTTTTTAAATAGATTGATGCATAAATATAAAAATTAGTAAAAACTTAAATCCTCAGACAGGGATGAGCTACATTATGACTGATGCATAAATGCCGTCAGTTGGGTCAGGTCAACTGAACACTAACTAATGTTTGGACTGTCAGCGATAGTTGGTAAATTTAATTACAAAGTTTTTACCATTTTAGTGTATGTGTAAAAATGTCTAAAAAGATCTATTTGACATACAGATAACATCACGCCTGTAATCCCCGAAGAATTAGGCAGAGGCGGACCTGTAGTCCTACACCCACGCTTCTCCAGTTATGTTTAAGATCCATGTAATAGGGGGCGAGCCTATTTCCATCAATCGGGCACAAATCCAAGCTCAGGGCTGGTACAGAGGAATACCAAAGATAAGAAGATCTACTTACATCATTATAAATACCAGTAATATTATAGTAAAATACACAAGTAAATTCAATAATTTTAATATGATCTCAAATACACAACATGTTCAAAATAATTATATGCTTAATCAGTACATTGACATACAGCATTCGGTAACATTCAAAGCGAGTATTCAAACTGAGTTTTCTATGTAACGTTACATAGAAAACTCAGTTTGAATAATCTAAAACTAATAAACTACCTAATTGTATGATTATAAGGCTGAAATTGGATTGGCACGATGGATATTAGAAACGTTGAAATATTTTATGCTTTTGAAAAATAATAATTCTATAGAGGATACTCATCTTTTGTGGGTTCACTTATATTGAATAATTTCGTTCATAAAACTTATTATAGTAAGTTTTATGATTCCGTGTGAGGAGCGAACTGTAAAATTAATCATATTTACAGTAATTCCAACGGATATTGTATTACCCAATGAGGAGGTTAGATATCAGCTCCATGCAAAAAATATATATTGGGCTGCATCCGATTAAACGCGGGAATCCGATAGATGCGAGACGCACAGGACCAGTCGTTGTGGCGACACTTGGGGTAGGCCTATGTCCAGCAGTGGACGTCTTTCGGCTGAAATGATGATGATGATCCGATTAGACTGGAATTAGACATGTGGATGGGTGGAGAGAGAGAGAGAGGGAGGCCAAAGAAAAGATGGATGGACTGTGTGAAGAGTGGTATGAAAGAAAAGGAAGTTAGTGATAGCATGACGGGTGACATGATAGAGTGGAAGAAAAATAACGTGTTGCGGCGACCCCAAATAACTTGGGACAAGGGCAGGGAGATGATGATGATCCGATCAGACTGGAATCTGACTCTTAGGGCCGGGACACATAAACACGATACGACGTCGTGTCGTACCACGATGCGGCGTCGTTTCACGATGCGACGTCGCGTCGTGGGAATCTACGACGAGCATCGTAAAAAAACTACGTCGCGACATCGTAACGTGTCACGATACACGGCACGACGCCGTCAATACAATGCAGGGTGAATTGTCGCAGTTAATTTCGAGAAATGGACCGCACTAGACGCGTATTTCGTAGTAACTTCTGAGTTTCTGTCTTTTCTTTATCCGTCTTCTTAACAACAGCAGGAGCAAAACGCATCGTGGTACGACACGACGTCGTATCGTGTTTATGTGTCCCGGCCCTAACATCGGAGTATTATTTTCCTGGTATTCTTGGCATTTATTATCCACTAAGAAAAACATTGCCTACCTCTGTACACAAACAAATAGTTTATTTATTATTTAACTTTTCCGTGACATCGCCAAGCGGTTGATCGACGTGACCAGAAGGCTGGCCTTTATTTAGGTCAGAGAATCAGCATTGCCATTCAACGTGGCAATGCGGCCAGTCTTTTGGGCACGTTTCCCGTTGACAGCGATGCTGATGAATTTTTTGATGCTTTTTAATTATTATAATTTTCTTTCTGTTTTATATTATAGTAATATTTTTAACAAATAGATATAGTGAGCTTATAACAGATGCGAGTCGAAATTGCGTGTCTTATTTATAGTTATTATTATTACAAGCCTGGATTTTCTCAATGCAGAGCAAAGGTATGAAAATATTACTGTGGCAAAGGCTTTCCCACTTCCTCTTCTTTTGTTTAAATTACTATTTAATTGTTTTACTTTAAACGCCTCTGCTGAATAATTTAAAACCAGGTTTTTGTATGCGTATGTGTGTTTAGTATAGTTTAATAGTATTCAAACATCAAATTCAGGGTGAACCTAGTATTTTAATTCAACTTCATAAGCAACAGTTGAGCTTAGAAAAACATATTTTTATAAAGATGCTGTTTACAACTTAAAACTAAAATTATCACAATCAATTTTATACATACAAGCAGATCTTTGAGATGCATGATTGAAATACTGGGTCTACTTACTACCCTGTCATAGGAAAGTCGATATAGTATGCTCATTATTTATTCCATTTTTATACTGGAAATGTATAGCTTGATGTGGAGCCCTGTGTACTTTAATATTTCAATTTGATCCCGTCTTCAAGTTCCTAATGATTGGTACTTTATACAAATATAATATTAGACCAAATATGCGAGGTTACAAAATTTACACAAAATATAACATATCACGGGTAAGTATAAAAAAATATAATAGGGAATTAGACTGTGCATGGGTAAAGCTAAAAAAACACAATTAATATTCAGTTTTTTTTAAACGAGTCAAATGAACTGACAAGGTATTAATTCATTCAAGAGGACACCGGTGTCCGCGCTGTTATTGTCTTTCTATTGTGTCTCTAATTGACACGATTGAAAGGTTAAACATGGAGTCAATAACTATTCAACCTACAACAATGCAGACTTTAGAAAAAAAAAAGAATTACAATTCATATAAGCAATACCGCCAAACAAGAAAATAATAAAATAGTTATAAAAAAAAAAACAGAAAAATTCCCTATTTCTACCTTCTTACAAACATTTACAGCAAAAGCATGTGTCATAAAATACTTGCACGCGACATAAAAAAAAAACATTTATAAATATAATGATTTTACACGGACGGAATATAGACAGTATTAAAGCTTTAAATAATATAAAGATCAGCGATACACATGAATTATACATTTTTAAATACATCCCTTTCTATTAAAAATACATTCATAAAAAGGAGGGAAAAAACAACTAAACAATATGTCTTAAAAACTAAACTGAGTTTAAAATAAATTTATAACTATACAAGAAGTCATACAAATGGTCAAACATTGTAGAAATGCACAACTGAACATTTTGTCTGGACATAGATTAAATCAATAATTGAAGTTTTTTAAATTGGTGACTGTATTGCAGGAAGTTGAGCCGACGATCCTTTAGATAAGCCATTTGATACTACACACAACAAAAACGAGTGCGCTTTAGACCACACGACTAAAGTAAAACTTCTTTAAAGAAAATGTGCCTGCGCACTGCTTCTCTTGCTTCTACAATGTGATACAAACAATAGGCCTAAACTGTGACTTAGACATACTAAATGTAACTAGCTAAGAAAAAGAGAGAAAGTAAATGTGTGCTCGCACCTAGCTCTCTGGCTCGTACAGTAATGTAAGAAACGTAACTCTCTCTTCCTCTCAACTTCCGTTCGCCTCGCTCGATCACAAGTTTCGTAACGCGCTCGTCACGATTTTGTCAGCTTTATCTTCAAGTCAAGCGCACGTTTAGAAGTTTTACTTCAAAAAGTTATAATTAACCTGATCGATATTTATCTTTTCTAATTCAATGACGATATTATATGGCGTGGTGGAAACGAAGCAAACTGGCAAATTGCGTGAAACACATTTTTTTAAATCAAATTCTAAGATTCCCATGGTTATTTGCTTAAATGTCGAATTAACAAATTAATGATTTTTCTACAATACAAAATATTCTGATTTCAATTAACTTAAAAAACGAAATACTATCAACAGTCTTAACTTAATAATATTCATACACCATTCAAGCGACCAATCACACGTTATACCTTTGATCAACAATAGCACTAGATTAACGATTAGGAACAAACACACATCGTTCAAACGGCCGCGGACGAATGCATTTATGATCGAATACTATATTATCAACCTTATTGCACAATACATAAAGTTTATTATTGCTTGCAATAAATTTACTAGTTTTATAGGAAAGTAATCGAATTTGTTTTAAAATAAGAACAGTAGATATTCGCCACGCGTCACGACTTAATATATGAACAAATCTTAAGCATTAATTTGACATCTCTGACAAAAATAACTACAGGCCGATCTCATTAGCTACAGTCATCGCGAAGGTGTTTGACAGCATGCTTAATTCTCACTTAAACAAGGTCATAACTCTGCACGACAATCAGTTTGGGTTCAGACCGAAGCTGTCCACTGAGAGTGCAATATTGAGCTTAAAGCATGCTGTCAAGTATTACACAGACCGTAATACTGCTGTATATGCCAGCTTCCTTGATTTGTCCAGAGCTTTTGACCTGGTTTCGTACGAAGTGCTGTGGCAAAAGCTACGTGACCATAAAATTGCACCGGAAATAGTTACCATCTTCAGGCACTGGTACGGCAACCAGGTCAATAACGTGAAATGGGCGGGAGCTCTGTCCGACTCGTACAGGTTGGAGTGCGGGGTGAGGCAGGGTGGCCTGAGCTCACCTACGCTCTTCAATTTGTACATGAATGAGCTCATTGGCGCGCTCAGCAGCCGCCATATTGGATGCCATGTCGATGATGTCTGTTTTAACCTTTTGAACGCCATTGTCACATATATGTGACAAACGAAATCTTACCCTGAACGCCAACGTCACAAATATATGACAAAATACACGTCGCACCATATTATAAAATAAACAATTTATTCATTACTTGTGTGTTTTAATTTTTATGAAGGTCATTTGACCGAAAAAGTGGCCTGGCATCAGGGGTACGGCGATACGTTTATACTCTGGCGTTCAAAAGGTTAATAACATCAGCTATGCGGACGATATGGTGCTGCTGAGTGCGTCTGTGGGTGGTCTCAGGGAGCTCATAAGCATATGCGAGACGTACGCTCACTCACATGGTCTCAAATATAATGTCGCAAAGAGTGTGCTTATGATCTTCCAAGTGGGGACCAAAGGTCTGACGGACGCTCCTCCGGTCAAGTTGTGCGGCGTGCCCTTGGAGCGCGTGCAATCTTTTAAATACTTGGGCCATATTGTGACGTCTGACTTGAGAGATGACGACGATATTGAACGAGAGCGGAGGGCGCTGTCGGTGAGGGCGAACATGATAGCTCGCAGGTTTGCTCGTAGCTCCAAGGAAGTCAAAGTCACCTTGTTTAGAGCCTACTGTACCTCATTTTATACGAGCAGCCTTTGGGTGTCATACACGCAGAAAGCCTACGGAGCCCTCCGAGTTCAATATAATAATGCGCTGAGGGCATTGCTGCGGCTGCCTCGCATCTGCAGCGCGTCGGGAATGTTCGCCGGTGTGCGCGTAGACTGTTTTTATGCCACTATGCGCAGGAGGGCGGCCTCGATAGCGGGCAGAGTGAGGGCCAGCGGTAACAGTCTCCTCGCCGTCGTCGCTGACAGGTTAGACGGGCCATTCATGCGGCATTGGTTGACCCTACATGCACCCATATTTAGGGCGTGGGGGAGATAATGTTCTTTTTTTTTTGTTTTGTTTTGTGTTGTACGTATTGTAATGTTTTCAGAATGTGTTTTATGTAATGTGTGCTATTATGTTTAATTTCTGTGTTTTAATTTTATTGTGAATTAATGATAATGAGTCCTTGTCGCTTGATAAATAAATAAATTATTAATTCGTGTCTTTAGCGCTGAAGGTTTTTGAGTTTTTGGCGTGGCTGTATAGAGGTAAAGAAAAACAAAACATAACTTCTAAGCAATAAGGTTGAAAATACTGTTTCAAAATAAGTTCTAAACATTATTTATGGTCTTATTTATTCGTTTTCGATGTGTAACATCTCCTCCTCTCGGTTGCTAGATTGTGGGAGTGATTTCCTGAAAAGGACGGAAGTGTGTGTAACAGGAAAACGAGGAAGCGCGCGCTATATGATTTGACACATTAGCGCGTGCGGTGGCAGAGAGGCGGTTGCAAGGTGGTACCAACCCTTTTTGCGCGAGTTTAGTACCACGACGTACCACGATAAAATATCAAAATATTGTAAATATATTTTTAAAAAGAGGAAGCATGAGTTTCTTGCCCATTCTTTTCGATATGAAACTACCTTTCTGGATGTGTAACAAGAATCGTTCTTTTAATTTATTTAATTTGTAAGACTGACGTTCAAAAGTGCCTTTTATGGGTTTAATTGAAACTAATGTTTATTTTTTATTTTGATTTGATAGTTTTTTGATGCGCTCATCGGAAATCTAGTACTTTTGTTGAACGAAGTGTGTCTCCTTACTTAGTAATGTCATCTATCACAATTTTACATCTCCGAGTTCTGATCCAAGCCCTTGTTGTCGTATCCTCGCGCTGTTGTGACGGAGGCGCCATCTGTGTCGAAACTAGCGTCAGTATCAAGTTCTATGACCCACGGCTGTAGTTCCGCTGAGCAGAATATCCCGTATACTATGGCGCCTATTAGGTAGATGGCGCTGGATATGAAGAAGACGATTCGCCATTGCTCAGCTGTCTGAAACGAGAAGGATAAGGTTTTAGATACATTCACGCCTTTTTTTTCTCACCGGGGAAGACAAAAAGTACAGATCAATGTAAACAAAAAATTAAATTAAGTATGTGTGTTAATATGTATTTTATTATTTGTTATTTGATACCCATATTAAAAAAGTTGTGAAAAAATATGTAATCCGCCATTTTGTGGGCGGCGGCCATTTTAGACCGGAAGAACACTCCCGACCTTAGATAATATACCTCTAGATCGAGCCACCGCGTGGCCGCACATGAGACAGCAATATAAAAGTTCAGTGTTGCTATTCCTTTAAAAAGTCCCAAAATACGACCAAAATTCTACTTAACTGCAGGTTCCAATTTTAGCACAATTATAAATTATAATTTACGAATTCAACGTGGTAATATGAGTGTAGAAGTATCAATGTGTGGGAAAATATCATTTCACGTAAAATACCTACTTTCAATCTTACCTTGATTCTCACAAATAATATACACTAGGTAGGTACTACCAAGTGAAGCTTGATGTGTGTACATAGAAGGAACTCTTTAAAAGAAAACAACATTATTTTTTCGCGTTTTATGTATCATTAAAATATACTTAGGTATGACTGACATCCAGTGTGACATTGAAATTGCTGTATAATAATTATTGTCCTTTAAACAAAACCATCTTATTATGAAAATTTCTGATTTCTAAATTCTAAATCTTTATTTTTACTTAACATTTATTTATGAAATGAATTCTTACTTCCAAATATCTATAAGTACCTACGCGATTGCCTTCATTTGCGATTGTTCGTTCGTAAGGGTTCGCCCACAAATTTGTGTGTGTTTAGCCACCATAGATTTATTTGATTATTATGCCTACCTTTTGAACATTAGGCCTGACAGTTAAGGGAAAAGATTTGAAACGTGTAGCAACACTGTAAGTAAGTATTTCTAGGTTATGTGATATAAGAAATCAAGTTTACTTAAAGAAATCTTCCATATTTTGGTCTGAAACCCATGACAATAAAAGCGCACAAATGTATAAATTCAATAATCATACTATAACACTAACAGTATAGAAAACTTTCGAATGAAAAGTGATTTCGTTAATATCCTTTTCTGTGCGGCTTTTACAGCCTATTATACTGCATCCTCCCATCGTAGAGCATACACCATACATTAAACACTTAACTAATGGAGTCCATTTCTCATTAAATTACTCAAACTATTACAACAATTGCAAAAACCATCCGAAAACTTAAATTAAATCGACCATAATAATATACGTGACAGTGACAGCACTTTGTTTGGCTAACATTCAAAAGTTAGCCATGCAAAAATACGGCACGCCGTAAGGGACAGAAGATACGATGCTTTGTCTCAATTTTCCTACGAACTTTGTATTAATGCGTCTCACATCCACACTTCACACTGTAAATTGGGCTACGTCTAGAGGTATATAGTCTAAGCTCCCGACTAATACATCTTTCAAACAGAACGTTCATTCGTTCGGTAGCTACGATACCGCACACGGACACTTCAAACTTATAACACCTGTGGATTTAGCATCGGGATTAAAAATCAAGTTTGCATCATTTCTTTCAACCCGATATATATTCACGTGAAGCTTACTACCTACAGTATAGAAGTAGGTAAGAGGTTAAAAGATTTGTTGTAATAAATAGTGTCGTACCTGATCAGTGACTATGGAGCCAGCGAGCGGCGGGCTGATGATGCCTGGCAGGGTCGCGATCGTGTTGGACAAGCCCATCAGTACGCTGGCGTGCGGGGGCGCTATGTCCAGGTGGTTTACGCTGAAATTAGTTAAAATTTCTTTTGTTAATCAAGTTTTGTTTTAAATGGAAGAATGAAACATACCTGTACAAATATATTTTTAAAAAGAGTGTTGCACACACTTCTTCAGAAAGAAAATATTTAATGGTTTCAATAATAGTAGTTCAACAGCTGGTAGTCTCAGTGTTTTGAAAGCAAGCAGTAAAAAACAAAAGCTCTTAAAATACTTAAACATTTATTTAATGAAATAAGTACACGGACTAACTATTAGGTTTGGAACAACTCTTTATGAGTCCTAGACGTTTGGTCCGTGGTCATTTAAAATAGTCTAGATGAGCAGGTATGGTCTAGATGAGCAGGTGTATCAACTGTATAATAAGGCTGTACTACATCTCATTAAAAGTGTATTTTTTTAACTATATGTAAAACAATCGGCCCTTGACTAGGATGTCTTTATTTTGAACAAGAGGACCCGACAGACGTTATCCCACCCGCGGTCCCGAACCCGATCGCAGCGCCACCTACAGGGCCCAATTGTGAATCCAAACTATCCAGGGACCAACACGATTAAAACAAAAAAATACAATATGGTGCAGTCGTTCGGAAGCTATGCGCGTACATACCTACATTACGGCGATTCATTTTTATTTTCTATTCAATAATTAAATAAATAAATAAATATTCCACAACTTTTCACACAACGCCATTTAGTCCCAGGTTAAGCTTGAGAGCTTGCGTTATGGGTACTAAACAGCTGATAAACATACTTATATATTTCTAAATACATACATATTATAGATAAATTACACCCAGACACAGAACAAATGATCGTGCTCATCACACAAACATTTGTCCTGGGTGGGAATCGAACCCACGACCTCCGGCATAGCAGTCAGGTTCACTAACTACTAGACCAACAGGCCAGTCCAATTAAACCCCAAGAGGACACCGGTGTCCTCGCTATCATTGTCTTTCTATTTTGTCTCTAATTGACACGATTGAAAGGTAGATAAGGTAAGATAGCTGGACAGATTAGGTCTTTTTAAACCTTGTTTTCTATATTTTCTAGATTTTAGAAGTAAAACCTTTTTTTTTACGGTATTTAGTATCAGTAGTAGTAATTTATTCCTCGTTACCGTTTCAGACGTATTCCAGTTCAACATAACACAGACGGGCTGGATATCCGCCGTGCCGTACCTCGCAATGGCGCTCGTGCTGCAGGTGGCGGGCCACGTGGCCGACTGGATGCTGCGCCGCGGCTTCATGTCCAGGACCAACATCAGGAAGCTGTTCAACTGCGGAGCTTTTCTATCACAGGTACAAAATACAAAATAATTTATTGTGATACAAAATTATAACATTACATTTAAACGTTTTTGGAGCCTTCTATTAGGCAAACAATCCCTGTATTAGAACTCTCCGCTCTCTCATAAATCATTGTCGTACCTACAATTATATTAGCGTTAAAAACAGGTGACATTTTATTCATTCTGCTGTAGCGACATCTGTATCGCCACTTAAGAACTAAAAATGACGCAAATCCCAGATAAAATTTTAAATGTTCAAAGAAACACATATACGACAAAGTTCTGATGAGCGCACTAAAATCCGGTGAGAAAAGCAAGATTACAAATATGTAATGCCGGGGTCTTACAACATAGTATAGCGTTCTGCTGTCTCTTGCTCCTAAGGTGTGATACAGACAATAGGCCTGCACTGTGACTTCGATCTACGAAACGTAACTGGGTATAAAAGAAAAAGAGAAAGAAAATAATATGTGCTCGCACTTCTCTTTCTTGCCTCAACAGTAATATATCTTCCTCTCAACTTCCGTTTGCCTCGCCCGATCACACTTTTCGTAACGCTCTCGTCGTGCTATTTACCAGCTTACTCCCTTTTTTACAGAATAAGTTTTACTTCAAGCCTACGAGCGCTTTTTAACTAAGCGTTTTTTCAGTATTGCATTTTCAACTCTCTGCGTTGAGTAGACTGTTTAAAATTCAATAGAGTGTATCCAAAGGTCTCATTATTCGAACGTTGTATTTCAGACGGTGTTCATGGTAGCTGCGGCTTATTCCACGACGCCGACGGGGTCTCTCAGGACTTTTGAGGAGATTCTCGGATAGGTACAAAAGGGAGCAGATGTAAAAGGACATAAATATATTCAGACTTTGTTCAAAACCTGACTCTATTACCTCATACATAAGGCTTACAAGTACCTACTTTTGCCAAAAAACATCCCAAGACGCTAAGATAAATGACATCACCATTGACAAAGTAAGAGCTTACACTATAACATTCGACAAGTGGAAATAATAAATACTAAACGTACGAGTATTAAAAGCCTCTCAGTATTAAGTGTCTCGACGATTAGTTTGTCGCCAATAAAACAAAATGGTTGACTGAATTCGGTACGTGATGAGAGAATTTGGCACAGATTAGTTTAGTTACAATGCGAGTATTTTTGGAATGAATAACTCCCTTGAATTTAGATTGGGATAGTATTTCAAAATTTTAATATATCTATTTTTAGCAGCAGAATTTGTGTTCGTGTGTACGGTATTACGATAAGACAATTTTCGAAGAATTGATCTTAGTGTAATGTAACCTTTTCCCAACTGTTACGGTAACTTCCAGTCTAACCATATTGTTTGATTGCATAATTAAATAACGTTATTTTTTGCTTGAAAAGTGCCTTCTTTGGAATACTGGTCTGGAATAGATGCTAGCTGCTTAGAATTTACAATCTAACGAAACTACTTAAACGAATATAAATAATTACCCACCAGCTCAGCAACCTAGCTTATTGACTACTACATCCAGACAAAATACAATGAGGAAAGCAAAACTTTTACTTACAAAAGCTATAGTTCCATTCTCTAATTTCGTTTCTATGGGCTTTGTCATGGCGACTACAGCCACTGACAGGTTGACCCTCAGGGCATACACGTTGAAGAACCCGAAGAAAGCCAGTAGCGCCACCACGAGCCGTCTCCGTCGCCAGAAACACCATGTCATTTGGTGGTCTTTTGATTGTTCTCTGGAAGAAAAAAGAGGGAAAATTACATATTGAGCTTGATTTGCGTAGGCGACATGGTCTAAAGGTTTTGGTGTGACGAACGCGTACTAGAAGCAGTAGGGTTGTAAAGTTTCTGACAAGGTAAACCTGGATAAAACCTGGGGTATTCAAGTTAGGAGTGAACAGGTTGCTTCTAGGCAAGCGTGCTTCATCGTCGACCACATCATCGCTTACCATCAGGTGAGAAGTGGTCAAACGCGTGCCTATCAATAATAATAAAAAAAAGGCACAGAATCCACTGGCTGTGAGAGGCACAGGTCTGGTCGAGGAGGCAACCTAAGGATTTGTATCCAGCAGTTTATTTCAGCTGAAAGGATGATTGTGGCCCATAAATGTATGGTATGATGACTAAAATGTGAGAAGTCTGTCTTGTCTAGCAAATAGATTTTTTCCAAATCGTAAACTGAATATATCATGATGTGTTTCAGAGTTTTTCAAAGCAGCGAAAATTGATCAGGTGGAAAGTAAGTACACTTGTTGGTTGTTGAAAATCGATTTAACATTTTTTTCCGAGATCCTTATATTCGAGATAGAAAACGTGATGACAATCCAAGTCATTTATTGGTGACCGCGAACATTTCTAAGTAAAGTAATTAATTAGTGCCGTGAGAGATGATACGGTGATAATTGTGGGAAACTGAACGAATCAAAGCGACTTTTTCCGACTAGCAGGTATAAAATACTAGGGAACTGTTCTGTAAGGGAAATCAAATTTAGAAACGAAAGCGTAAGGCCGTGGCACAATTATGTACGTTATTAGAGCCTAACGACTGATTCTACACTATCTTAGAGGTGCGATGCTCAAACTTAATCCTGGGTCGTATTTCTGTAATGTTCAGTGAATAGTTTCAAATGGAACGGCATCAGATCATGCCTAGTCATATGGATGTTAATGAAATTATTACAGAATGAAACCAAGTGCAAACTGAACAGAGGAATATTCTTAAAGGTGGAAATAATTGAAACATTTTGGGCCTTTAGACTTGGTTCTCCCTGCATTGCTTAAGATCTCAGGCAGTGTCAGATATACCTACCATGTCTTTTTGCTTGTTCTTACTTAGATATATGGTGACAAAAAATCTTGATAAGGCCAGCGTGCTACATTGAGCATTGAATAACAGAAGCAGGCTGCCTGACCGTCCCGAAAGTAAACGAGATAATCCCTACCATAACCGCCTAAGTCGGATTTATCCGACAACTATTTTCGGGCCCATTCCGCCTGAGTCGTAAATTCAAAGTATTTTTTTTTGTAAACAACAAAAAAAAAATTGTTAGTACTTTACATTCTTCACAATAACAGGCTATTTCAGGCAACATGATAAATGTATTGACGATTCATAAGTCGGGCGCTGGGGGCACGACAATCGATAAAAAGTCAGACGGGTTCTCGCTTCCTACTTCCCAATGACATGTGCCGTTGTCATGATTGCCGGTTCGACACTGTGGATTTGTTTGAGAACCACTGTACGAAAAGTATTTGCCAAGTTCTAAGTAATGGTGTCGCATAACACGCCTGCTTCAAGTTACAAAGAGTATATATGTGACTATTGTGTGTCTGTATACACGGTTGTCTGATGGATACGACTTCTAGTCTATATCTACCTATAGTCATCCATACAAGTAAATTAAATTGAAGTTTCTGTTTGTAACTACAAAATTGTATTAATTTAATACTTTAAGAATACCAATGTGCTTAGGCGGGCTTAATGCCATAGGCATTTTCTATCAGTTAACTTTAGGGTGAAGCAGAGACAAAGGAATTTAAAAAAACATTTTGTTTCTGTTTGTCTGGCCTGCAGCCATATTACATATTATCTATTATCGTTATCGATAAGGCGACAATAGAAAGAAAATGGCGTATATAAAATCAGCTGTTGGTCAACTGTCAAGTGTATTTCATTTTCAGCCATATTACAAATTCCACTCGTTAACACTTGACAGTTGACAAACAGCTGATTCCATGTCCTACGCCATTTTCTTTCTATTGTCGCAATAGAATTGAAATAGAATTTGTAATATGGCTAGGCCTGCAGATCTCTAAAACAGCTGAAATGATTTTGAAGCGACTTCCACTGATCTTCCACTGATCTGATAGCTGATGATATAAGGAATAACTTAGGATTTCAGTTTAGAAATAATTAGGAATTCGTGCAGAGAAAAATAATCCAAAAAATACACGCAGGCGATGTCGCGGGCACAGTTCATAAGCACCTAATATATTCACATAGGCAGACATATGCGTGTTAGAGTATGTAAAGTTTAAACGAAAACACCTATGGTTATGTACTGCGTATCGATTAGGTACCATTAACTAATTAATAATTCCGTTTACGTATTGTGTGAACAGCGAACACTAATCCTAGACGGCGGAGGTGTTGGTGAAACAAAGCAGGCTTATACGGAAAGAAAGAAAAATTACTGATGGCATATGGTTGAAATTAGTAGGTACTTAACAGTTATAACATCACGCTTTATTACTCGATGTCTAAGGCAGAGCTGTATCTGTACATCGTGAAATTATAGGTAGGTAATGGTTGTTTTCTTGCGGAAGCACGGAAGTAGGTACCTACTGATTATTATTTAAAACAACTTCTACTACCTATGAGACTAATCCTGAAATATTACAAAAATTAGCTGTTTCATTTGGTAAATATTGAATTTTGTATGAAACAGCTGATATTTTATTGATAGTTAGGACCAGAATAGTAAAAGTTGTTTATAATGATCAGCACTTCCGTCCCGCTCCGGGAAAATTCTTCCTATAATAATACAGGGATAAAAAGTAACCTATGTGTTAATCCAGGGTGTCAGCTAACTCTATACCAAATTTTATTAAAATCCATTCAGAAGTTTTTACATGAAAGAGTAACAAAAATTCATCATTCCACTCACAAACTTTCGCGTTTATAATATTAGTAGGATTATTCCAGTTATGTTTAAGTAAGTCCTAGTCCTATTAGGTACAAGGCCTTTGTTTCTAAAATATTGGGCGACACTAGGAACTTCGCTTCGTCAGTGTGTTCACAATCAATAAGACTGACATACACAAATAGCCAGAATACCTTTAAACCTACCTACCTATAGGCCATATTTGTGACGTGCAGGAATCGAACAAGTTCCCCGCCGCATCGCAGCAGCTAATCGCGCCAACAATGCCATCTGAACTAAATAGTACGTTCGTCCAAGATTAACTTAACCTTGATTTCCTAATGAATGGGTGTATCTAG
Organism: Euplexia lucipara; assembly: GCA_921972225.1. Taxonomy (NCBI): domain Eukaryota; kingdom Metazoa; phylum Arthropoda; class Insecta; order Lepidoptera; family Noctuidae; genus Euplexia; species Euplexia lucipara. The sequence goes on along the minus strand of OV179144.1, from coordinate 6,682,312 downwards.
AGATTTACTTGATCAATGTTAGTTCATCCTAAACAAATTCGTTATCCACAGACTGCATTAGGTACCAAAAGTAAACAAAGTATCGATAACGAATGCCTTATGCTATATGTATAATGCATGCTCATTTCTAACAATCAGTGAGTGTTAAATTAAAATACTTAGGTAAAAAGAAAATGGCCACGCATTAATTTCACGGCAATTAACACGAGAATGAATTTTAATTGAGCTCTTTTTCGAATCCCGTTTTATTTGTGAATTAAATACGGTGTTATTAGGAAATTCTTTTAACACTGCTTATTAAAGGCTTTTAAGAATTCCTTGTTCGACCCTTTTTCACGTGTTGGACAGCGTGGTTAGCGCAGTGACTGAGCGATTGACTGCTGCGCTGGTGGTCACGCGTTCGATTCCCTCACGGATCAAATATGTGTATGGCCTACAAATAGTTGTTCCGTTTCTGACTGTTTGAGTAACCTACTTTAAAACTTCGTAAACGCTACTACAACATAAAAGTAAGAATATTTTATTGATACATATTGTGATGTTTGTTGCTCAATCACGTGTATACCGTAAAACCAAAGACATTCAATACCTATAGACCGGACATCATGAACAAAATTTTTGGTCCAAAAAAGTGTGTCCTGCTGGATACATTAAGTATATGAGTTTTTTGTAGTACGCTCCGCTGCCGCTCCAATATTCATATATTATTCTAGATGGCGTTACTGAGACATGGGATCAAAGTTTTTCTATGACATTTCTTTGACATGCCCGCTCTATAGTATTTTAAATCTCTTTGCGTAAAACAGACTTGGATGAAAATTGGCACATAGGAAGACCATTTCCCAGATTAACACAGGTACAATCAAAGACATTAAAATCAATGGTTACAAAACTTTTCTTCCCGGTAATGTGGTCCTTATGGATCATTCTGGGAAAGTTTATTATAATGCGGGCGAAGCCGCTGGTAGAGTCTAGTAATAATATATTTAAGTAGTAACTGATATGCATCATAAAATAGTGTCAATGAACTTTAGATAGGATTACAAAGAAAAGTTCACATGCAGATATTATCATAATTCGAAACGCACGTCTACTTATTTCGACATTCCGTCTGCTTCTGACATTGACATTAGTATCACGGTGTTTAGCAATTTATGACATTTACAAAAAGCCTAGCACTCCAAGTAGGTACCTACTATACCTTACAATAACAATGTGAATAATAATAATAATAATAATAATAATAAATATATTATTAAAGATCCATCAATTACCAACGATAAATGTCGCAAGTGTCATACTCAACCAGAAACCATTCAGCACATTACAGGAGCTTGCACAACTCTCACGCAGACAGACTACACTCACAGACACAATCAGGTAGCAAACGCAATTCACCAAAAGTTAGCTGCCCAACACACACTTATAAATGACACAAACACACCTTATTATAATTACATACCACAAACTATCCTAGAAAATGACACACATAAACTTTACTACGACCGCGCCATTCTCACCGACAGGACAATTCACTATAATAGACCGGATATAACACTACAGGATAAAATTAATAAAGTTACTTATTTGATAGACATAGCAGTACCCAACACACATAACTTACAAAAGACTATAACTGAAAAAATAAGTAAATACACAGAACTTAGGGATGAAGTTACTAGAATATGGCGACAAGAGAAAGTTTATATAGTACCGATAGTTCTCTCCACAACGGGTGTTATTCCGAATCATCTCCTTCACAGTCTAAAACTACTTAACCTTAAAGAAAGCATGTACATAACTTTACAAAAAGCTGCTATATTAAATACGTGTCGAATCGTCAGAAAGTTCATGCAGATAGATGATAACGAAATAGGACCTAGCCACAACACACCCGCAACTTAACACACCACACGCTGCATTTACTTGGTTTAAACCCGTAAATGTAGTTAAAAACCAGCCAAAGTCCTGAGAAGTAGAAACACTCTCCAAAAATAATAATAATATGTCTTTATTTGCTTAGAATGCAGGTACATACAAAATAAGATGGTCAATAACATAATAAGATCCGTGTACATTCTGCCTTGTTGGCATGCAAATACAATTAAATTATTATACATATGCATTATGATTGCATTATATGATTGCATAATGAAGATTGCATTAATACATAATGTATTTGCAATTCAAACTAAATCTTTATTATACGTAAATGAAGGGAGATGCATGTCATTGCATATTATCGCAACAGTTCATTTGCCTAAGCCGACCATGACCACAAATATATTTTTGGTGACCTCGAATTAATTCATCTGCCTAGCCATTTCTTAAATATATTGGGGTCAGCTTCCAGTCTAATCAGATACAGCAGAATACCAGTGTTTTACATGGTGCCATGGTGTGATGGACTATCTAAACTCCATAACCCAGTGACTGGGTTGTCAGTCTTCGTAGGTCCTGACTGCTTGTAAGAACTATCCGAGATCTACAAATGTCAGCCAAGACCAACGGCTTAGCGTGCTTTCCGATGCTCAGAGGAATCTTGATATATAACAGAATCACCGATTCACGGATCAACCTCAGCAAGCTTAGCTTAACTTTCGATCGACCCGTATGGATGTTATTGGTTAGCCACAAGGGCTATAAATAAATTGAGGTTGAAAATTCTTGAAAGTCGATAAGGACCTATATAAAGATTCCATATATCATTCAAGGAATCCGTTGCCGGGACAATATGGCATAGACCTAAAAAAAAAAGCCAATTCAACGAGTCGTCGAAAACCTTTTTATATCTTTTTAAACCTTTTATTTTGTCCATTAGTTTATCGTTACGAAAACCGCAAAAGGATTTCGTAACGAACGTATTTAAATAGGACAATTTATTTCATTACCAAAATGGTTGAATTGAGAAGGGTAAATTCAGCTGACCCGGCTTCGCAGAAATAAACTTAAAATGCCATCTGTTAGAACTTATAGATATTATAAATATTTAAATTGTAATAAAACAATTGAGGTCCATAATCGGCAGAAAAAATATCCTAGTTTTGGAGTAACTATACCCCGACCAAACATCGTGTTGCGAGATTTTATCCGAAGGAGGCTACTTCTCTCCATATGGTTAGATTCAAATACACACAATTTTATCAAAACAAATATCTTTACACCAATGGTATTCAGGTCGCGGTTACCTACAAGTATCGAGGCACCAAGTTAACTTGCATTTCGCAACAAGCAGTTGTAAAACAGGAAAATTGGTAGCGAATAAGTACCGGGTAAAACGGGGTGTATAGAAACTCAAGGGTGAATAGAAACAAAACTTTGAGGAGGATATTCACGTAAGTTAAAAGTTTTTTGTTACATACGAAGACTATAGTACTTTAAAATAATTGAGTTAAATAGTTTCGACACCTTGTTACTATCAAACAATATTAAATTAGCGTAAAAATCCTCCTCAAAGTTTTGTTTCTATTCACCCTTGAGTTTCTATCCACCCCGTTTTACGGTAGTTAATTTGTTAGGTAAAGCAATATAATGGTTAGGGAAACCAGTCAGCATGATTAATAGATTGGTGATAAGAACCAGTTTAGATGTGCAATTATGTCATATGCTAAACATAAGTAGCACGGAAATGAGGTATCGGCAAATAATTTAATTGTCTTGTCTAAAAAGATAACAAAGCATTCGATAGCTTAAGTCTGTAACACATGCGTGTTTTTTTGTATAAATGTTGCAGTCAAAACTCTTAACCAGTCAAAAGTACTTTTGACCGTATGCTTTAGTCAATAATACTTTTGACTGAAATAACAGTTAAAAGTACTTTTGTCTTATGGAGCTGGTTTAAAGTACTTTTAACTAAGTGATTCCGTCAAAAGTGGTTTTAACTGGTTTTATCAGTCAGGTAAAACCGTCTACGGTTGCCGAATCATGTGGGTTGTTAGGTTAGGTTAGAACCATGACCATTAGCCAGATCTCTTAGTACTTTTGACTGATGCTTTAATGCAGTTAAAACTACTTTTGACGACGAGCGTCAGTCAAAAGTTCTTTTAACAGCAAATTTGCAGTCAAAAGTACTATTAACCAATAATTTTCAATCAAAACCACTTTTGACCAACCTGTTCAGTCAAAAGTAGTTTTGATTGATTTTGCTAGTCAATAGTACTTTTGACTGGTTATGAGTTTTGACTGCAACATATATACCTAACTACAGGGTGTAAGAGACATCGACGAACATCCAGGCACCTGAGTTATGTACAATTGTACACATGTAAAAGGAGGAGAGGTGAAGGGCGAGTGTTTTGGGGGCCTGTCTTTTTGTAAAAAATGACGATCATAAAGTGCTGACCTTCAGCCTAATTTGAATAAATTATTTTTGATTTGATTTAATTTGACATGATTGAACATTGAAATTTTTTCAGTGACCGTACTACTTTCCAAATTTTTACTGGTGTTAAAAACTGCAAAGAGCTGCCATGAAAGCACCATTACTCCTATCTAACCTAATAAGATTTCTTCTCCAAAGTTAAATAGGTTACTTTTGTCGTTTGAAATCTCATTGGTTTGGACAGAAATCACGATTTAAAAATATTTTAAAACTTCGAACTAAGGGAACACTGACGAAAAATTTCAACGCTGAGGTGTCCAAAATCAATTAGAAGAATGCATGGTGTGCGGAAGAGGTTGTTGTGCTCATTAAATTATTAATAATTATTGAACAACTTTTACTATGGTAGAATACTAACACTAATATCGCAAAAAAACAATCAGCTGTTCTTCACATTTCGAGTTACGATTACTTAAAATGTAGCTAAATTTTATATCTGCCGCTGTATTCTCTATGACCTGCAGTGTACCATGTTTTGATTCTCAGTTAAATAACAGCAGTGGCTGATAAAATACTAATTTATTGATTGGGTGGATATGTATAAGAGTTAGTGCAGCGAACACGACAGACTGTTTGTAGCGCACTTTTTGCACTAGAATTCAAGCTCACAGCATTTCAAAGATCAGAGACGCAGCTGTTATATCAAGAGTTTGCGTCAAGAATTCAAGACATAATATGTTTGCTCATCTTAAATAAGTGTAGATCGCAACAACTAGTGTTAGCATAAAGATCGTGTTAGCCACAGGATGGCATCACAATAAATAAGCATACTTAGTATGTTTTCCTTAAATTGACCTTTCAAAAATTAACATAACTATTTTCCCTAAGTACATTTACGAAACTAACACAAATAAACATTTCGACGCATGAATAAGAATCAAAGCTCACAAAATATCTTCGCAATTCATCTTCTTGAATGATAACACCTTGTTGGAAGACCTTTTTTCACTAGCACTTTCTTGTAACTGTTTCTTATATAAAAACACATCAGAATCACACAATTATTCCGTGCCTGTACGGACTGCCTCGCAACCTCGAATGCCATGACTGAGTTATTTTACTTGGCGACAAAACAAAGCCTGAATATGTATTTATAGGAAGGTATGTAGGTATGTATGGTCGCCAATGTCGTAAGCTGAAATGGAACGAAATTCGCGTTTGGATATATTCAGGTTTAGTAGAACAAATAGTGGTATACAATCGTGGCAGTGGGTGGAATAGAATAGATATTTGAAAGTGATAATGTGAGAGTATGCCCAGCATACAAATGTAGGTACCTACATACATACATACATAAACTCACGCCTTTTTCCCATGGGGGTAGGCAGAAACTACAGAGCGCCATATGCTACGATTCTTACATACTTACTTCTTTTGCTTCGTTTACATTCATACATGTTGTCATACACACACGCCGCCGGTTGCGAGTGCTACGCACCTGACCTTTCTGAAGAACCTCACCAATAAGGTACCTACTGTTGATAATTATTATGTTTTGGTCAGAATTAATAGACGCTGGGAAACATGAGCTCATTTGAGTAAGTCCTGCACTCTTCTGGCCACAATAGATCAGAAAATCCATAAGGGTGCAGAGTAGAAGAAGTATTTGAGCATTCAGAAAGTGTCTGTCAATTGCCAAAACCTTAAAAGTTACTAGGTAACGCGACACCCATTGGCAAGACTTTATAGAGATTTTGTTACCCGCAAGAACTGCCAAAAATCTACAAATGACATCCGAGACTAAAAGCTTCACGCGTTTTTCGAGCCACGGCGGGATTTCGGTGTGTAAGAGTTACTACTCACCCACGGACCGACCTAGGGAAGCGCAGCTTAACATTTATGGCCATTAGCCCCAGGAGAAAAGACCATAACATACCTAGTATTATTTATCTTAGCTGACCAAAAATTTTGAACCTATAAAACACACGCACCGGCAATCGCAGCGTAGGACGTCCATCCAAAAGAGTGGACAGAAGATTTGATAAAAACCACAGGATTGCACTGGAGGCAAGTCGGCCTAAAGCCTAAACATAGGTTCAGCAGTGGACATTTACAGCTGTCATGATGATGATTGTATTTATAGCTGATGGATGCAATACGAACCTGGTAACTGCGTCGAAGAAAATACGAATAAAAAGTACTTTTAAAGAAATAACCACCCACCCAAAACCTTAACACTCAATTTCATTATTTATTAGGATTTTTATCGATATTTCATTCAAACCACTTTACATTATCAGCTCTAGATTGGTCACACTGGAAATGGGGAAAATACGTCATTGAGTATTTCATTCATACCTATACAATATACATATATAATAAAGTAAATATTATTTAGTCAAATATTATTAAAGTTTTTGTTTTATCTGTGAGTTGACGTTAGATAACAGTTAATTTGATGTAGATACCCAAAATATTTGGGTAAAACTTTATTAGCTTTGCAAAGTAAATAATGACTTAACTTATATGGTATATGGTAAGAAATAAGAAACTACGTAATCAAGGTAATGTGTATAAAAGTTAGAATTTTATAAGAAAGTCAAAATACACCTTTTAGTTTATTTATTGATGGGCTTTGCTGGTCGCGCCAATGTGGATTGCGGTTTTCCATCTAGAACTTCTCAGTAGCGGCCTGCAGTCTGGATTAATGACCGGTTGTAAGCATAGGCTTGCCCCTTATAACATGACTCTAAAACATAACTGGCGAAATGTAAGTACCCTTACTAACTACTGTCTACTACTAGCCTAACCCTACTGGTAATGCAGGCGTGATGTTCTATATATATGTATTCCTCCTTACCGATTTCGATAACGGCGACCCTTGCAGCTATTTTTTCCTTTCGTGTGCCCTGATGTGACTGGCCCGACCGAATTTGCTTTTGAATACCCAGTTACAAGTAAAGCAGTAGAGATGTTGTGTGTTTGTTGTTGTTGAGTGAGATGTTGTTGTAGTGATGTTGGGTTGTGTGGATGTTCTATAAGTAGGTCGTCATCATCATTTCTGCCGAAAGACGTCCACTGTTGGACATATGAGGCCTCCCCCCAGTGTCACCACAACGTCATGCGTGTCTCGCATCCATCGGATTCAAGCGATCCTCACCAACACGTCAGTCCACCTTGTGAAAGGCCTTCCGACGCTGCGTCTTTATCAAGATCGTAGTTTTGTCTGCTAAATAAGTTACTAAAAGAATTAGAAGGAAATTCACGAAAACAAAACAGCTTTCGGAGCTTCGACTGACTTAGATTATGTTACTAACTAGGTACTTGTGGTAAGTGGGTACCGCATATACTATCATACTTGTCCACGTTCATTGCCATCCTTGGTTACCTAGGTACACAAGTATGACTAACGTTATCCTGAAGCGATTCCTATTCAAATGTTTTACAGGCATGGAGTTGGCATTTTGGCTAGTCCTAAATCAAGAATATTTATCAGACCTGTCAGTTGAGCTAGACTTTTAGGCAAAGTTGGATAAAAGGGACGGACACCTTATTATATAACTTAAGGATAAGTTATAAAAGATTCTGTATCTTATTTTGAATATGATTTAAATTATTGTATGTTTGTCCAGACTATTAGATTCCATTTCGTAAAACATTCCTTATTTTAAGTAATAATATATGCTGAAATTTAAAAGATTTTCTAAATTACCTATACGTGACTGGTCAAATGTAAAAAAATCCCAACAAAATTCTGAAAAGCCTAACACCGTCTAATTTAGACATTACTTTCAAAAAGCATAACTATGCCCGACTCAATGGAACAACCAACCCAACTGCTGTGTTCCATAGGAATGCAATAAAGAATTAAGTATTGAGTAATGACTTTGTCCGTACGCCTAGAAACTCAATACTCAATATGTTTATTACATTCCACAATGTGAACTTAAGTGGTGGTGGTGGTGGTGGTGTTCTATGCAGGCATGCAAAAGGTTATTCTTTTTCTTTCTTTTTTTTAGTTAATAACTAACCTAGTGTCACAGATTATATGCCGCCCCTATATGCCACTGACACAGTCTAAAAACCTACAGTCGTCCGACGAAGCCGTCTAAACAGGGCAATCGTGCGGGGTGTGAGGGGAGAGACGCGGGAAAGCCGCTCCTGAACTGCGGACAAAACAATGTTCGTAGTGCGGGAGGTATTATTCAGGGATAACGTTGTCGGCTTTTTCCAGAGATCAAAGGCGTCGTCCTACTGTATTAATATTTATACTGTTCCACTGACTTGGCTTCACATACCGTCTAGAAATATCTTACAGGCATATTTCGATTTTCTTACGATATTTTTCTTCAACGAAAGTATAGATTTTGAAATACAAAGTTTAGAGGTATCAAAAAAAAAATACTCGCTTCAAGTACCTTGTACCTTTTTATACCACAACTTTATACGCACCCTGTTTAAATTATGTATTTAAAAGTAAAGTATGTACGTGAGGTAATAAAAAGCGAAAGTACAATGTAACTGGAGGTCGCTGTACTCGCTGTGAACTGTTAATTTTGGTATTTAATATAGTTCAACACGTGTTCGTTATATTGTACCGTGTAGCGAAGCAATTGGTTTACCATATTTTACGTTTTTGTTCCGTGTTAGTCAGTTTTTATGTACGTGATTTTGATAGGATGAGTTGACACTGCTGATGAGACACTGACGGAGCTTCCACCTGAACCTTTTGGCGTGGATGCCATTTCGTATGTTTTTAATTAACGTGATTACGTTTTTACTGTGCGGGATTCAAGCTGTTGCCGTATAAGAAATACCTACTTAGTTTTATTTTGTGCGCTGCCATTTTCATTGAAATAAGTTTATTGTCCTGCATAAACCTAGTATTTCTCTCTCTCTCTAAAGGTCTACTAAGCGAAACGTGTAATTCAACTAAACTCGTTAGTCCGTGGATCACACTGGACATAAGTTTATAGAAAGCTTAAGACAACAAGAGGAAATCGAAACGAGTCATTGGTTTTCACCAGACATGATCACATGATCACATGACACATATTAAGAGTGGTACTTCACCACCAGAGGCTTAATTTTCATTAACCAGCCACTTTAAATAATCCAATACTAATAATGATTATAAAGCCTCACTTGTTTTAGTCAACAATAACACAAACATTACATCATACCCGTAACCCCCAAAGGGTTAGGCAGAGGTGTACCTATAACTAGTACACCCACATTTCGCCAGTTATGTTAAAGCCCCATGTAATTAATAAGGGACGAGCCTATTGCCAACAATTCGTCTATCTCTATTCGAATCAGCAAATTATAAATAATATATATTCCACAACTTTTCACACAATGCCATCTAGTCCCAAGCTAAGCTAAGAGCTTGTGTTATGGGTACTAAACAGCTGATAAACATACTTAAATACTTCTAAATACATACATATTATAGATAAATTACACCCAGACACAGAACAAATGATCGTGCTCATCACACAAACATTTGTCCTGGGTGGGAATCGAACCCACGACCTCCGGCATAGCAGTCAGGGTCACTAACTACTAGACCAACAGGCCAGTCAAATGAAGCGTTGGTATGTCGTGATGGTGGTTCAAATCCGGGCAAGTAAGAACCAATACATAACTCTTACGATTCGTAATAGGTACTTTCAAAGTTTATCTTGGACATCATTGACAACGGTAAAAGAAAACGTCGTAAGGAAACCAAGATTTATAGTTAATAGCAGACGTCACACGGTTTCACCTGCGTAGTTCCCGTTCCCGTGGGAATACAGGGGTAAAAAGTAGCCAGCCTGTGTCACTCGGAGATAGTGACGCTTCCTAACGGTGAAAGAATTTTTCAAATCAGTCCAGTAGTAATAAGTTAATGCGCTACATACACAAATACATATCTTTCCTCTTTATAATATACCTAAATATTAAAATCTATACTAGCTGATGCCTGCGGCTTTGCCTGCATGAACGGCTTATCCGACACCTCCAACAATAATCATTGCACTTAAGTCATTGTAAATAAAAACTTGTCAAATTATATACTTATTAAAACCTTTCTCTAGAACCACTCTATCTATTGCTTTAAAACAGCATGAAAATCGGTGCTGGAGTTTTTTGCTTATCGCGAACAGACAGACAGACGCGGCGAAGGACTTTGTTTTATAATAAGTGTAGTGAAGTATGTAATAGATATCAGTCGGAAATCGCCTAATCACCTTGAGCATGCTTGGTGATCAATGCGCGTACCTTCTCTGTATGAGAAGAGGTCTTTGTCCTGCAAAGGGACAGTAACAGGCTGGTATTATTTTATTTGTTTAGTTAAGTGGGGCGTTGGCGCGAACAGCTCTTCAAAACAGCCGGCGTCTACTCATTGTGATATTCAGACGTAATCTGCGACGCAAATCTCTTGTTGATTGGCTCTCTGTGTCAATTTGTGAAGGGACAAAGGGTTCCTTTGTAATATACAGGTGATTTATTTAGATTTACGATGGTAAAGTATCTAGAGCTGGGAAAACTAATAAAATGTTCTTCAGTGTTCTACTGTATGTGTACGGAAAGGTGTGTCTGCGTAGTGGTTATGATATTAAACAGTTAGAAAACGAATTTGAAGAGTACTGGAAGGTTCCTACGACAGGAACTGCACATATTAAATGCAATTGAAAGCAAGCAATTTGAGAGTGTAAATAAGTGAGAAAATAACTGTGAAGCTTGTTTTTTTTTCTGTTTTGAACTCTAATGGCATTATTGATTAAAATGGTTTGTTTAAGATTAGCGACCAACTCTCGAAACTCTCAAAAATCCTCTATTTTTTTCATCTCTTGAGTAAACATTTTTTTAATATACCTATGTATAATATAAATAAAAATGAGGGGGCGGGGAGCTTTAGATAAAGTGATATTTTGTAAAGCGGCATTGATTACGTACGTGACTGTCGTTACTCATATCGCTTAGATTGACACTTTGTAGTATCAGTAAAATGCATATTTTACTGAAAAATAGAGGCCTAGAAAAAGTGATACAAGCATTGCGAGTAATGGTTTCCTAGTCTAAATTAAATCGACCCAATTCATGTAAGTTCCACTAAACCAAATTATACTATATGTAGGCTTAAAATAATGTTAATTAAGTAGATTTCAAAATGACTAAACCAATTAATACTAAATAGTAATTCAAAAATTGACTGCCTCGTTGGTCTAGTGGTCGCAAGCGCTACTTGCTGAGCATGAGGTCTCGGGTTCGATCCCCGGGTCGGGCAAAGTGTTATTGAGTTTTTCCTTCTGGGATTTCTCAGTAGCAGCCCGGAGTCTGGATTTGCGCCCGATTGATGGCAATAGGCTCGCCCCCTATTACATGGGACTTAAACACTGGCCAAATGTGGGTGGTACACCTCTGCCTAGCCCTTCGGGGTTTACAGGCGTGACGTTATGTTGTTAATTCAAAAATAATAAATTTGCAGGCTATACTAAACTACGTGTGGGAGTTAAAGTAAATTTTACAAAAACACTTACCTACTTATCTTTAACATTGCATTTTTGGAAGCTAATTTGCAAACGTGCGTACATAGTACACATACATAACGGTATTCGACAGAGTGCAGGCAGTATGGTACGTTCAATTATAGTAATTAGAACCTCACAGTTACACTTCTTTGTGAGTGTGTTTATCCCAAAGATTTCTCATGAATGTGCTAATTAGACTGGTGAAATTTTTCGGCCTGATGACGTCAGACGATATTGCTATGCTATTTTAACGCAATCTAGCTGTATAGTTAAATGTGACTAAGGGTCAATTTTTCAGCTTTTATGTAAACAAAAACATGATGGTTTGGCATATTGTCTCTATACAAAAGCTGTCAAAACGCCATTTTTCTTCCTTTAGCAAAACTTATCTGACGATTGTGATATCGGTGTGATCGGCACCAAGTTCTAAATTTAAAATGACAGCTTTATTATGAAAGAACATAACATAACATCATCTTGCCCGTAATGCCCAAAGGGCTAGGCAGAGGTATACCTGGTAGTATTTTTTTTTATTAGATTGTTAATGTGTTTGTTTATCAAAACGCTGATATTGAGTTTTTTGAATTGTCGCTCTTGTGTCCTTGGCCAGGCATGCGCCGGACCTTAATCCTGGGTCATCTTCGGGATATATCGGGTCAATCCGGGATAAGACGAGGCTCACGTATTTCACACTAAGTTTATTTTTTTATATACCGAGTAACTTGTTGCTTATAGGTGTTTGAGGTTCTATCCAAGCAAAGTTCGATAGTAGAATATAAGATTTATTTATGCCTTCTTTCATAATGCCTCGTTGACTTTTATTTTTTTTATACTGATAGGCACGCGTTTGACCACTATCTCACCTGATGGTAAGCGATGATGTGGTCGACGATGAAGCACGCTTGCCTAGAAGCAACCTGTTCACTCTTGACTTGAAGACCCCTAGGTTGTAGCTATCAGGAAACACCGACACCGGCAGGGAATTCCACTCTTTGGCTGTTCGCACAATGAATGTGTTTCCATAGCGTTTAGTACGTATGGTTGGGATATCTACCATGTACCGGTGGCGGTGACTGTCCGTAGTCTGCCCGTTGTCGTTGACTGCAGTAGCAGACCGGAGTCTGCATGTGTCCCCGACTAATGGCAATAGGCTCGCCTCCCCATTACATGGGACTTAAACATAACTGGTGAAATGTGGCCACACCTCTGCCTGACCCTTCGGGGATTACTGGCGTGATGTTATGTTATGTTGGTCAACGGCAGCAAGATACTCTTTTATATTCTTTTGTGTCCATTTTAGCATGAAAGTCAACCAAGTATACTAAATACCAATAAACACGCTAAATTACGATTCCAAAGATGTCCTTTGAATAACACTAGAGAGACAAACATGAGAAGCATCTCATAGGGGCATGACTGTGACATATGTTTTAAATGCGTTAATTAGTTACAGAGTGAATTTGGAAGAATATCATAATACGCTTTGCCTGTAATATTCATAATTCACAAAAAAAAACATAATTTCTTAAAAATACATTCGTGGAAACATAATTAAGTCATAATGTGATGCGGAGACAGGAGAAGTATCTCCATAGTTTTTTTTGGTATCAAAAAATGGTATTCATATTAGACAGATAAATAATCAGCAATAATAATACATATAAGACAGTGCCCCGAAACGCTTGCTCTTTAGCACTAATTGAAGGTATGTAGGTGGTTGTACAATGAGAGGAAAACAAAGAAACGATTGATGAATTGCGTGATAGATGATAATATACTATATGGATAAAAAGGAGGCGATATTGAGATGATGGCAGATAAAGACATAGTGAAGACAAAGACACACTGCCCAAACCCCAAATAAATTGATACAAGGTATAGAACGAGATTGAGACTAAAATTATATTTATAAGCGCGTCAATTACACAATTGCTTGAACCCTGAGAGGAAATACTGAAAAAAAAAACTCAGAGGTTTCATTTAAAGTCCAGACATAATAATTATTAAGATATCATGCGGGTTTAACGATGTATGCCCTGCATCTAACCATACTTTACTTTGTTGTATTTATGTTTTACTAAAGCCTTATATCCAGAAATGAAAATAGAATGGCTAATAAAATAATTTCAAGACAGTTCCAAAAGATTCATCAAAAGAAAACTGTACCTATCAATCCCAAAACCAATGAGACGGACAGAAGGAAAAGATCACAGCTTCAAGTAACAAACAAACTCTCATCAATGAAATTACCAGCAATGACGTAGACATAGCTGGTACGTGTGCAAATAATAACAAAAACCAATCAACTGCCTAACACACAATATAATCAATTTGAGTCATTCGATTAACGAAAGATAGCAACAACACAATAACTTTTATAAGAAAAATACCACAAAAGTACGAGACCGTAAAATCTTGGTGGTAAACAAAGTTTTGGGACACTCATCTGAAATTTTCCCCTCATTCATGGACTCATGGCTTATGTCGTTAAGAAAACTCCCTGTGGTAAAATTTACTCGATGGGAACCATAAGATGTTCGACACGGGTGTCGAATTGGCTACGACCTAATTAGGTTGTGACCCAATTACTGTTTTAAAGGTCCCGTTTCGTGAAATCGGTTGATTCGTCAGATTGATGCGTCGTTTTATAGAAATCAATCGTGGTTCAGATCGTTAAGTTTTCTTTGATGATCATTATTGTTAAAGGAACATTCTAACGGTATTCTTCTTTTACCAATCTTTTGAACATTGTATTCAAAAGAATCGTATCAACATAGTGTTGCGTAATTTTTTGGGCAATCCGGTAATTAATTTACATCTGATCTAGTTAGCGCTTGAGAAGGTAGGCAAGTCGGTGACAACTTACTGGCCCCAATTTCTACCAACAGTCTTTGAGCTCAAATATGTAACAGCATCAATCGAGACTGGTTTTGTTATTGTCTTTGAAACAATAAATTTATTGTTCTTCGATTGTATTATTACTTATACGATATATCTATGTCAAGTTAAGTAGGTAATCAGTTTGATACGCTTCTTGAATGTTCTTATGTATGAGTGAATTGAAAATTAGAAAAAAATCCTCACAGTTAGATCTATGATTGTAGGTTTTGTCCATTACAAAGAGTTACAACTTTGGTTACAAACAATAATTTCTACAGGCCTCGCAATAATCTATCATGGAAACCCATTTCCAATTATTGAAATTCCACATCATCTCAATAAATCACTTCAAAGCGTGTTATTATCAATTATCTGCATTGGCAACACCTTTCACATTCGAGGTTAAAACGGATACACATAAATAAATGTGTTCAGTACATTTGTAAACCATGTAAAAGCAAAAGTTATGCGGAAATAGGAAAATCTTGTCCTGCTGCATAAGCATAAGTACCTGCAACGTTTCCATTACTGGGGCACGGACCTCCTCTGTGGAGGGACTGTTTTATGCTTTAGAGCAGGTTTTAATTTTAAGTTACACAATTTTAATTTAATTCCATGTTCTGTCACAGTTGTAAACTTTTCGAAAATGAGTAAGGCATGAAGTCTGCTTTTGTACGGTTATTTTTATTAGTGCATTAAGATTGAATAAATAAACAAATGCATTAAGCAACTCTATCCACAAGACCACACACAACCTACATAGTAAAATAACATATCGATACAGTTTAATACTCAGTTCTTTTTTGCAGTTTATAATTATGTATTGCCTAGACGGTATAGCATAATATTCATAGCCGCCACCCTTGGAGCCGTTGACCTACCATAGGTACCCAGACCCACTATCGTTCTCACGAACGATGTAGCTGATTTAAATTTTGAACATAATTTGTACGATGGAAAAGTACTTGCAAGAAGTTGGATGGCTCATGTGAACAAGTAGGTACACGGTTCCGCATTTTTTAAATGGATTCGTCATGGAGTACTAAGAATAACTTACACAAATACCACTCTGCGACGTAAAATAAATATGCGTGGCAAACTAAATGTTCTTATCACGTCGCGTCGTATGCACGGTAAGTAAGTTTAAATCTATTCCAGAATACTTGCATTTTGTAGATTGTCTCGTCTAACTAACTTCACAAAATTGAGGAGGTTCCTAATTCTTCGCAGTTTTTAGTTTTTATTATTTTGAATGTTGCCCAAAGACGGCTTGACCGATTTGGAAAATTATTTTTTATTGCAAAGAATGTTGTGCCATGCCTGGTCGCTTCCTTTGAATTATGACATAGTTATGACGAGTGGTTTTTACAAATTATTGAAACCACTTGTATATATCTATACTTCTATACTAATATTATAAAGAGGTAAAATTTGTAAGTTTGTAAGTTTGTATGTAGAGGGTAATCTTCGGTACTAATGATCCAATTTTAAAAATTATTGTACTGGTGGAAAGCTACACTATTCCCGGTGGACATAGGCTACTTTTTATCCCCGTATTCCCACGGGAACGGAAACTACGCGGGTGAAACTGCGTAACGTCTACTAGTATTATATACGTTGATGATGTCACAATACCTGTGATACCTGCACAGTATGTAAAAAAAACAAAAGAAGAATTTGTATGAGAAATTCCAGCTACCTACCCTGCTCGCAAAAGAACCATCTCTTGTGAAGTTATGACGTCTAGATATAATCATGTAAGTAAGATAGATACTCGAGTGGGACAAATGTTCATGCCACCCGCATTAGCACTGAGTCGATGACGATAAATGGCACACGTTCGTAAAACGTCAACTAATCACGACGTCAGGATCTGGAATCGTTTAGTAACGAACGATGGCATAAAATGTTAAGCTTGTGTGTGGCTGGGATAAAAGGGAGAGCAATATCGCACTTAGGACTAAAGTTTATATGGCAATTCAATCATTTATAAAGGCTTCACTTTTCTTCATTTTTTTCTCTTTTAAATTAGATGATTAATTTATATACTAAAAGAACCAAACTGGTCTAAAGTTTTGCTATTGCACGCTAGCTCAGCTTTAGGAGTGATATAACTTGTTACATAACTTCCTATCACGCCAACAGTTCTCCGAACTCTGACCTTAGCAGTCTTAAGTCTGCAGGTTACAGTTACAGACAAGATCTAACACAAGTGGTATTTATATTCAAGTCGAAAGGTGGTATAGAAACTTTTTTCATCCTTCATGTCTGGAGTTTGGCCACCTACATGAAATAAATCCATTTCCAAAGACATGACAATGCTAGGCCTCATGCCAGCTATTCAAATGATTTTATTTTCTCTTTACAAACATTTCTGCCATATGCCCAATGAGCTGTGAGCTGTGGGCAATCATCACCTGACACACCTAGAAGGAATCGCGGCAGACCCCGAAGAAGATGGCGGGACGAGCTGGACAATATAAAAGATCAGTGGCCAAATTTAGCCCAGGATCAAAATAACTGTAAGTCATATTATAGGAAGAGGCCTATTGCCAGCAGTGGAATGATGGAGGCTAACAGTAACAGTGAACATTTAAATCTTTATCTAAAAATAGAAAAGGCTTAGACTTGGTTTGCTAGAGACGGGTCTCTGCACTAGGAATGTCTTTACGCAGACAACCAGGGCACACGGTATTAAAACTTAATTATTTATACAATAGATTTAAAATGATATGGAGAATCATAAGATAAAATCAATCCAAAATCTCTGAACAACTAAGACACAAAAAAGTGTGAAGAACAGTTCGCATAATGTGTACGGAATAAGCGGGATTGACTATTTTGGTTGAATGAGTAAATTCTATGCTATGATTTAAGAGCGCATTTAACATGCGCATTGGGAGCGCATTTGGTCATGTTTAAGAAAGGCCGACTGCGAGCCGACTGGGAATACGCCAGGAGAATGATGATGACATGACTGGGGTTTGAGCATAGCACAAAAACACCAACACTGGATTTGAAAGAGGGCTGAGGGACACACAAAAACGAAGATTTGATTTTATAGAAACCGATTGGTCCCTGTTATGACCACTTCAGTGACATTATCGGCGAATAAGGTTTTATCTATCTACTTAAAGCATAATATCATCATCGCTTAGTACCTAGGTAATACTTTAGACGCCTCATGAATAGGGGGAAGGAATTTGAATACCATATCATACCATGGGGTGATAAGAAATTGAGCATTTTCACGTGAGTTAAATATTCATAGTTTGTTGCAAACAAAAACTAGATACTCCAAATTTTTCTGAATTGTAAATTTAATTTCGAAATCTTGTCAGTTACAAAAAAAATATCTATTGTATTACCGTGAAATGTAGATACCAAGTTTAGCATTTTATTTCGATACACAACTCAGGTACTCATTGTATTTGCAACCATTTTGATTAACTAAAGCCAGAAGCCTTTATTACATCGCCAAAGTTTTTAACGCGAATCCTAAAGAATACATACTGTCCTGATATCGTATCCTAATTCCTCTCTTAAAGATAAGGGTCCAGTAGAATTATAGCCGGCTTTGCGACTGCGATAAGCTTCCCGCAGTAAAATGGATCATTTGTTTTGATATCTTTAACAGTACCCTGGGCTACATTTGAACTGGGCTTATTTAGCGTCACGTCTTGTGCTCGCAGTTTGATCACACATTAGTATTATTTCGAGTTCAGATACTTTAATAGGCCGTGCCATAAGCAAAGTACCTACCTCGGCACCGATATTACATGTAATTGACAACATTTCAAAATTGACATGACCCTAAAACAAAAATACCGTTTCTTCATTTTTGTATGCTGAGTTCAAATATATATTTTTTTAAAAAAATTATAGCTTAATTTCCGAGAAAAAAAATAAAAACCAAAAACCATGCGATGACGTCACTTATACGGTGGAATGAGGTGTTTACCTTTGCGAAAGCAAGCTAATTTTTAAGATGAAAACTATAATGTCAAAAAAGACATATCTAATGTCAAAAATGACATATCTAATGTCAAACAAGACATATCTAATGTCAATGTGTGACATTGACAACTGCTAAATGACAGTGACATCTAAGAAACTGATTTTTTTTGACGTATCACAGTAAAGCAAAGGAATTATCGCCATTCCACCGTATGAATGACGTCATTTGGCGCTTACGTCTTTTTAGAATGCACCGAATTTCAAAGTTAAAATTATGAATGAAAAGTACATAATTTCGAAAAACCAAAAAATATGGGTCCTCTAGTTTTGGATTTACTTTTAGATAACATAATAAAATATGGAGGTTAAAATTTTGAAATGTTGTCAATTGTGCCTTAGTAGGCCAATAGGTTTGAAATAAAAAACACTGTCACGAAAATAGATCTCTAAGCATACTATTGTGACCGTCCGGTGCCTGTTACGAAGTTTATTGGCAATAAAACCGAACGTCAATCTAAATTAGCTAAGGTTTTTTCGAAAAAGTTATGTGCTATATTTGTTTGTCAACTAGGTACTTGCCTAAATCTGTTTCTGCGAGTGTTGTCTTTAATTTTATGATCTGATCTGATATCTTTTATTTGACCATTTGCAACTCCTAACACGACTGTTATCGCCGGAGGGCTAGGTAGAGGTGTACCTTTACAACATCCACATTTCGCCAGTTATGTGTAAGTCCCATGTAACTTATTCCCGAAATCCCGACTACTTGTTGCAAGATACCCCTTAGTTAAATCTTTGATACCATATTTTATGCAAATGTAATTATTAAATGAAATATGAAGTCAGTTTATTTGCAAACACACGGAGAGTAGAACTTAAATCCGTCGACATCTTGAAAATTTTAAGTTTTAAGTACACGAATACTACGTACTTCACCTACGATAGCCTACTAGCCAGATATACTTAGTACTAGAAACAGAACTTTTTAACTAAGTCACTGAACTTCTTCGGGTTAACAGACATGAATATTCTTTGCTTAAACTAAACTAGATGCAAGGAGTTTATCTTTATTTACAAAAATCTCGAAACACGATGTTTGTTCGGGATAAACTCCGCGGCTACCTATTTATTGACGTAAAACTTCTTCTCGCACGCTTAACTTGGGGAGAAAGCTGGTAAATGTGTGATGATAGCGTTACGAAAAGTGTGATCGGGCGAGGCGAACGGAAGTTGAGAGGGGTATGTTTGTATGTTTTCCTATAACAATTTCCATAACTTTCTAACAGATAGCAGTGTAAGTTTACTTCTGAACTACAACAACGCGTGACCGGGCCGTCAGCTATTGAATTCTTCTGAACCATCTAGTTACAGAAATGCCATAACTTATATCACGATTAAATGGGAAGCTCACGAATTCTCCTTGACATCTCGTTAGCGGCATTTGATACTTTATTTTATATCCTAATTCGAACGTCATGAATATTCTGAAGTGTAAAACACACCTGTTGTGTTTATATGTGAGATGGAAGTATTAAATTGAATATCACAATTTCCTTCTTGAAATTTGTCTAGAAATCCCACCTTTTCTCCGATGTTTGCGAACTCTTTTCATATGGGCAAAGGTCAACCTCTCTCTTCACATAAACAAAATTGTAACTACAGTTCATGAAATTAAAGGTCTTGTTTTGATGTTTTTGTTTTTTGAGAAGAATGATAAATAAACTACATTCTTTTACTATATTTTGTTCAATGCACCAAGCTTAAAAACTACAAAAAATAAAATATGAAATATTACGCTGAGATATACATGCTAGTCAAATAGTAAGAGATATTGCAACAATACATTACTATTCTTAAATAACACCAGTCCTTTGAAAAATGTATCAAATCAAAACTCGTATAAGTACCTACGCAAATGATGACTTTATCGCCTCCAACTTTCAACTTATCCTATCACAATGCGTGAATAGTACAAATTCAAAGTTTACGACTAAATTCGAGCCTTTTTTCTATAAAAAGTTGTACTTAAGTCTAGTTCCAGTTTACCGCGACCTTGTTATTAATCTTGTTTTTCAGTTCCGCGAATACTTAGTAGGACGAGCATACATTAATGCAAGAACACATACGAACAAAAACGTCTTAGCACCTTAAATCGTTTTGTTTAATTTACATTAAGCATGAACCAGCGATAAGGATTTGTTGGTGTCTCATGTAAAATAACATTTTCTTTGTTACCAAATCAAATGGATTTGCATTTTTGGTTGCTACGCTAACGCTAAGACAGTAGGATGCAAATTTTTGACTGTCCGTCAATCCAGTAAGGTCAACGGATCGTCGAACCGGGGTTTTTCAGCTTCGAGTGACTACTGTACTAAAGAGGTGGAATGGATATATAAAACAATTAAGATCCAGTTCCTGACATCAGATACAATTGCACCTTTTGCCAATTATTTACACAATGATAATTGGCTTGCTGTTGTTAACCTGTTCCGTATCCCAGAAATAACAATTTGCATGAAAACAAGCATTCTCCGTTAACTGCAGATAAAAGTAAATTATCCCGGATTTTAATTTCACAGCCCATTGCTCGGGAATGCAGCAATCGCATTTCGCACCAAAATAGCAAAGACGAAATCTACTGTGATTGTTACACAATGAAAACAAAGGCTTTAAAAAGAAACAGAGGGTAGATGTCTCTAAGGATTGGAGAGTCCATGTCCTCGATTAAAAACCTGATGGAAAACTAATGGGGCCAATTATGTAAGACGCACGCGATTAGTGTTCTTCCTTGGGAACATTTTAATCCGACTGCGATAGCTTCGCGATAGTATTAATAACAAGCTATTAAACTGCATTACGACATTAGCGAAATATTTCTGGTTTTCCGGCGTTTGTATTGTGTTCATATTCGCATAACTGCTGAGAATTAAGCAATTTATGTACTTTTATTAGTCATTGAGTTTGGTGTTATGTAAACTAGTTTGTCCGTGTAAAAATAATTGCTTATCTTAAATTATTTTGTGTTGATGATTCAACAGAACAGACGTACAGGAACTGCAAGTGAGTTATTTTAAGCAGTAGGTACTTACTTGTGAAAAATATTAATATTTTGATCTTCATAAAAACAAGAAGGTACCTAAGTAATAAAAACAGATTCTAAGAACAACATTTAATTACACGTGAGAAATAGTACAAAATAAAATAAAGTAAGAACGTAATCTATTTTGGAATGAAAAGATTTTCCCAGCCCAATAAAAACTCATTTGGCGCAAAAAGCTCACATTTATTTTTCTAGAAGAGCCATTTCTGGCTGTAACAATCCCAAGAATTCGTTTTTTGGCGAAGAATAAAGGGATTTGGAGACTTTCACTCATTTCTTTCCGAAAAGTAATTCAGGTAGAACAAAGATATGGGATTATCGTTCAAAGATAATTAATTGGAGACCTAACGGAATCCAACTGTTTTAGACGAGTCGCCTTCAGACATTGTAGCTTCAATTAAATCTACCTCTTAACTCTCATTATTACACATGTTTGATAACTAGGAAATGCGAAGGTCACAGAAACCAGTATGTGAGAGAAATAAATATTAATGAGCTCCAAGAGACTTGTCGGCTGACAAAAACAGTTCTAAATTTTATACTTTATAGGTTTTTCATCGTGTGAGTAACCTATTAATCTCGATGGAATTTTATGTTTATTAGACAAGTCTGTTGAGAAAAGGCTAGTTTTATCTCAGGCGGGTAAATTTACATGAAGAGATTGAAAAAAAGAAGAGATTGTTGAAACCCAAAGATACAAGATGAAAGAGGCAGAAAGGGTAAACTATATGCAATAATGCTGATATGCTTAGGTCAGTAACAGTTGTACATTCACGTATTTCCGCCGTTAAATTTTGCCGCGCTGTACACACCGTTTGTGTCAACCAGCTTCAATCCATAATGCTCCATAAAACTCAGGTGACCGTGTCTACACACGACCAAGAAAACCGTAGATTTTACGGCGAAAAAACGTGTGAACCTTCAATTACTAAGTACAATAGATTAAAAAAAAAACTGTAGGTACTGATACAAATATAATTAAGCGTTAGTTATGTGTTATTCCCAACTGCCACCATCGTCGAGCATTTTAAATAAAATAATCCCCTTTTTTACCAGTGATGGGGTCGACGACGCCACGCAGTGGGAGCAAATGGAAATATCTCTTGGATATGCTGGGCATTGAGGGAAGAAGACGAGTATTGCAGCTCAAGATTGTCTTTGCATTCTGACAAAAACATAAGATGCTATTTCCGTGTAGTTCACTTACAAGTACAAGTGCTGAATCGATACGAATTGTATCAGACTCTGTACGAAGGTATGTATAAGAGACTGGTTGTCGACCTTGAATACCTGCAAGTATCAAGTGTATTGAACACCAACTGCAACTTGGGCCCTTTGGACTTTAAACTTAGTTATAATACGTCTACAAAAGTTTTTATTTATTTATTTCTTAAATATACATACAAATATCGTTATAATAGTTATTTATTTAATAGTTATCGCAGGAATGCGGTACAAATATGGGAGGACTATTATTATAGCATAGCACACAAACCGCCACGGAAAATTGGCCACACGTGGATTTATAGATAATACGGATTTAGACTTGTGGGATGGGATTTAATTATCAGCATTAAATGTGTTTTTATTTTCTTTAAAATAAGGAACAAAAATGATATAGACCTTTTATTTGCTTTTGTGACTAAAATTCGCTATTTTATTATTCAAATAATTCGAACAGTGATGGAGCGTCTCTTAAAACTTAAATGACGTCACAAGGGAGTAAACAAAACAACGTTTGAATGTTTTTGACGGCTTGTTTATAACATTGTCAGGCGACCGAAATAATCCATAGGGACGGTTTTACTTAGTACTACAGTTATTTGTCATTTTGACAATAACATTATGAAGACTAAAACAAAATATTACTTTACAGGACATTAAAGCTGGATTTGTTAAAAAAAGCACCTTTTATGTAAATGACTGGCCTGGTGGTCTAGTAGTTAGTGCCCCTGACTGCTATGCCGAAGGTCGTGTGTTCGATTCCCATCCAGGACAAACGTTTGTTTAATGAGCACGATCATTGTTCTGTGCCTGGGTGTAATTTATCTATACTTAGTATGTATGTATTTATTAACATATAATATAAGTATGGTTATCAGCTGTGTAGTAGCACCCATAACACAAGCTCTGCTTAGCTTGGGACAAGATGGCGTTGTGTGAAAGTTGTGGAATATTTATTTATTACTAGCAGACGTCCCGCGGTTTCACCCGCGTAGGTCCCGTTCCCGTGGGAATACAGGGATAAAAATAGCCTATGTGTTAATCCAGGGTGTCAGCTAACTCCATACCATTTTTATTAAAATCCATTCAGTAGTTTTTACGTGAAAGAGTAACAAACATCCATCCATCCATCCATCCATCCTTTCATCCATCCATCCATCCATCCATACTCACAAACTTTCACGTTTATAATATTAGTAGGATTAGTAGGATATCTTAACAGCTGCTGTACATTTGATGGAATGTCAAGCATTAAATAATTCTACATCATATTCTATCATTCTTCTTTTTATTGTTTTATTTTTATTTTTTTATTTTTTATTGTCATTCTACAACATTTTGACAGCATTTTATTGTATTAGTTTAGTATTTTTTTAATATAATTGATATTTCTGCTTTTGAACTTGATTATTATTGTGACAATAATAATTTGTAAGTTTTGTATTAATTTTTGTATTTTTTAATTTAATATGCACAATATTTGCACGCCATTTTATGTGGCAATCATGTCTGAACTTTTTATTGTTGTTGTAATATCTTGCATTCAAGTTTCCATTTTTGTAAGTGTAAGTACACAAGTTTGAGCAAATAAATATATCTAATCTTATCTCATCTTATCTAATAAGAACTTGAAATAGGTGACCTTTGCCCATAATAAAAACTAAAAACATAATTATGTGGGTAACCCTGTTTAGCTCGGTCAAATCAGGAAATATTTTAATTACTTATAAAGGTTTAACCGTTCACTTTATAAAAAAACTCAATAGGAAATTGTTATTACATATTTAATTTAACATACAAAGCAATACTTAGGTACTTGGCCTTTGCATTTTGTAATTATATTTTTTATCATGCTTACGTAGGTCTGTACAGTTAACGGTAGCCAGAGTTCGTGATGGGTTATTTTATTACACACGATTACAAACAAACAATGTACTTATGCATACACTTTACATTATACACCTATCATATAGAGATATTGTTCCATAGAGCAGCGGTTGCCCATTGGTGGCGGCCCCGAACTTACGAACAGTAAGTCGTGGGTTCGAACCCAGGCAGGTGCATTACTTTGTTTAATTTATTTCATCACCGTCCACTGCTCTCAAAAACGGTGAAGGAAAACATTGTGAGGAAACCGGCATGTCCTAAAACCAAATAATTCGAAGATATGTGACATCTACCAATTCGCACTGGGCCCGCGTGGTAGATACGCAAAATACGCGCTTTGACGTGGAGTTGCGGATACCAGCCCGGTATCTTTATCTTTATTGTCCCATACAATGTACATTATGAATTATTTTAATAAATATTTTTTTAAACGAAATGAAAACGAAGCAAAAGAAGTATGTAAGAATCGTAGCATATGGCGCTCTGTAGTTTCTGCCTACCCCCATGGGAAAAAGGCGTGAGTTTATGTACCTATGTAAGTATGTATGTAAATATTCTTTTTTTTAAATCCGCCCTCCCCGGGGCGGGGGGACATCCATGAGGATCTCCCCTCCCCCCCAAAAAAGGCTCTTGGCCATTAAATTTAATTTGCTAAAAACTGGTCAGTTAGTTCTAAATCGGGCCATACTCAAGCTAGACTAATGGAGGGTTTACATTGGGTCGGTTGACCGTTCTCGACAGCAACCGTTTTCGGTCAGACTATATGTAGAAGCTGTAGTTTGGCTGGACGTAGGTATTTGTTTATAGTTTCCGTCATAACCTAAAGTACTCGCTGATACTTGTTGACGGTCGGTGTATGGTATTCAAGCCACTTTTGACTGTGACGACCCGACCGATCGGTTAGGTCACCAACCTAATGTAGACACGCCATGCGCAGACCAATTCGGTTAACGAAACCGGTTAAACCGAATGCGACCGACACATTCGGTCACCGACCTAATGTAAACAGGCCACTATGCTCGTTTTAGCTTACACTAGGCGCCACCTAAGTGTAATGTCAAAATAAAAGCGCACTTGTAAGCACTGCGCAACTATGCAACAATATTAAGGTATCATGGATAAGTATCGTATAGTAAGGCCACACGGTTAGATCGAAGGTTAAGCTACGCTTGACGAGGTAGGTCCGTGGATCGGTTACCATTCATTATAATTATACCTTGACTTCTCCGTGCCTCGGAAAGCACGTTAAGGCGTTGGTGTCGGCTGTCATTTGTAGCTATTTGAAAGTCGTTACAGGTATTCAGAAGGTCGAAGGTCTGAAAACCAGTTTAATAAATAAATAAAATAAAATATCTTTATTTCAGACCTTAGCAGTCCATACGTAGTTAGTGGTTAGTCACAAACTGTGCTTACATGCTATGTTATTGTTGTTAGTACCTAATCCTATTTAACATAAACCTATACCTAATTCTACCCAGTGCCTTTGGATGGGGCAGTCCACTCTGCTAACAATCATTTTCAGGATGCCGTTCCGAGTGCTACGCAAACGTTGCAGTAGTGAAGCCGCTTTCTTACGCATGATGGCGTGAAAGCCATCCGTATGTGCGTCCGTACGCAAACATTCCCGACGCACTGCAACGTCGTGGCAACCGCAACCGTTTAACCAAGGGGTATCGTGTGTTCGTATTACCCAGTTACTGGGTTGTGGAGGTCAGACAACCATTTACTCCATGTAAAACACTGGTATTCAGCTGCATGACCCCAACAAACTTGAAAAGGCTAGGCAGATGATGATGATCTAGATATCGTAGAGTGTCAGTGAAAACGAGCACTTGACTAATTGCAAGCTGTATAAACAATGTCTATAGTATCATTAAACTATATTGCAAACAGGTGTTATGATTACTATGACCTCATGACTTTTATAGGTATCACGAGGGCTGCAGAAAGTGATAGTAAGTTTTACTAGAGTAGCCAACATAGTTTGGTTTTACAAGCTGACGATTCAGTGGGCACGCCATGTAGACCTTCAAAAGAAAATATGGGAACTCCTTGAATGAACACCGAGAATCGACTAGCCTGCAGAGAGATCTATCTTTCTTGTCGTGCAGTTAGCTGAGTTTTTTGAGTTTACATGCCGTCGACAAATCTCTCAGTCAAGCCAGTTTCCTCACTATATTTTTCTTCACCGTTTTTTAAACAAGTGATACTATTATGTTTGAATCCGTAAAGTTAGATATTGGCCATGGATTCAAACTCGATACCTTTGACTTGGTAGTCCATTGGTTACTCCACTAGGCTAGCCTGAGAAAATATAAACCATAATTTTAATAAAGAAAACCATAGATTTAATAAAGAAGTTTTTTTTTTATATTTCTATGATATAAACACATCAGAAAAATGTTATGAATTGCTAACGCGGAGTATTTGACACTAAAAGGATAGTTTTTAACTTTTAAACCCCTGTAATTATTGTAAAAATTAAAATATTGCTCGAATAAGAACCTTTTGCTTTTGTAATAAAGATGAGGAACTATTTTAATCTAATAATCGCTTGACAGATGTTACGGGCTGGTCTCTGTATCTTCACAAGGCAAGGCATTTGCATGTAGGTTTAAAACACAAACGTTCACCTGGGGCTCGAGTCTGCTATTGCAATCGTGTCTCAATGACCGGTCATTGATCGAATATTTGACAACTTTGACAGTTTTTGTATGGGAAATGTGCCATAAGTTTGACGTTATACGTCAAAAATCGATCATTGACCGGTCATTGAGACACGATTGCAATAGCAGACTCGACCCCCTGGTAGACTGTTTACCAAATCAAACAGAAACAGACGGATACTCCGATGTAGGTACGTAAATAAATGATGTAAGAACGCGTTATGGATCTCTTTATGGCTAGAACTGTCGTTTGATGCAATTACCTACGTTATTATTTACGATAAATGGCTGAATTACGATCACCGACCATGTTGTTCCATGGAATAATGAGGGTGATTAGTACCAGATGTATGTTATTTCCTGCTGTTGCATGACCGAGGTCAACTGTGGAAAGGTATATAAATAGACTGATTGTTATGAATTTTATTTACCTACTGCTCTTAGAAAGCCATTAGTTTTCTAAAAAAACGGAAACCATTAATTATTCTGTTCAGAATATACTGATTCTGATACTCCCGTCATCTCACTGCTGGGCAAAGGTCTCTCTCCCTGACTTTCAGTTTTTGATCCAGGGCTAAAGTGGGCCACTGCTCGTTTATTTTGGCCAGCCTGCGTAGCATGAACACCGAAGAAACGGTTTTTGTCGTGTCTCGGAAGAAAAGAAATTAAGTGTTCATGCTACGCAGGCAGGTGTATTGAAAGAAATTTGACAGATTGAGGTTCATGTCTATATAATCTGTCACTTTGCCGATTCGTCTGTAGACAAAGGCCGTTTCTTCGGTGTTCAATGTGTTCATGCTACGCAGGCAGGTCGTCCCGCCTTTTTCTTCTGTTTAGAATACAGAAGTTTATAAATTTGTACTGAGTGTTTGTGTGGAAGATTATATTATGGAATGAAGATGACTATTAAGATGACGGCCAAAAGAGATGTTTGGATGAAGAAGACATGCTGTACCGATTCCAAATAAATTGCCATAAGGGCTGGATGACTGATGATAATGGCTGATGATAATGACGGTGATCCTAGATAGTGTGCGCGGGAATTACATGAATTGATTGTCTACCTTACATCCTTGCCACATCTACGATCCGGAATTCCGGACAAAGTGTTTCGCCTCGGTGTTTATAACTTTATACCGCCTACGTCGAAGGACTGAACAACTTGCCTGCTGCGGTCTTCCCGTCCGATTATAATTTAGGTGAAGAATAAAGGCTAGAGTGAATAGGCTCTTAATGAACTAGTGCATCACTGCTTACCATCAGTTGAGATAGCAGTCAAGCATTAGTTTAAGATATTTCAAAAAAAGAAAAAAAACTTGTAGAAGATAACAAGGAAAAAATTTTGAATGCAAAAATACCTAATTCTTTATCTGCAATTATACATCTATTGCTTAAGTTTACAGCATGGAGATACACATTTTCTTTCATTATGTCAAGGTCACGCTTTTCACTACCGCGCCATTTCCACATTTTTCAAGAAAGGTTATGACATAATAATTCTTCGCGTGACTCTGAAAATCCATAAAGTTAATTTCATTACGAACGAAATCGTGTTCTTGTAAGTCATTATGTGCTTCACAACAAACCTTTAAGGATGTAAATTTTATATCAGAACTAGGTAGCTGCCAAAACGGCAAACGTCGTTCCGCCTATTTTTTAACCGACTTCAGGAGGAGGTTCTTTTAACAAAAAATAGTAAGGTACGACCTAGTCTAATTTCCATACCTGGTTTAACATTGATTGCCACTAAGATGAAATAGTGACGACATTTTTTATGTTTTTTTTTAACAGGAATTGGCATACAGAGCTCCACAAAGTTAGGAATGCTAAATACGAATGACTTGCTAATATTATATGATGATTTTTATTGGTGAGATCATTAGATATATTATGTAAGTAACACCGAGCGTGCTGTGTCGATGACCTAAGCAATGCCAAGAGGTCTAACATATGATTTAATTTAAGCTTCATATGATACAGCTAATACAGGTATAGGGGAGAGCGGGGTTAGAAGTTACCGGGGTAAGTTGTTCCGATTGAAACCACTCCGCGAGGAATAGAGATAGGAATGTTGAATAAACACGTCACGAAATGCAATGCCACAGCGCACTGACGGCGGCCATCTTAGACAGGCCAGTGGAGCTGGGAATATTGGATCCGCAGGACGTGCGTCGCTGATTCACGTAAGTAAATATTTTCGTAATTAACATTTTTGGTCTGTTTCATGAATTTTAACGATTTGCGTTTAGTGTTTTATTGTTTCGATTTGAGGATTTATCTATTGTTGTGATACACTATGCGTAAATGACGTATGTTTAGTCACCTAATCTATATTTTGTTTGTTTTGTCAACTCGTATGATTGGGGCAAGATGTTCCTTTTTTTTGGGGCAGGTTGTGACCTCGGAACAACTTGCCCCAAATAATTTTGTTCCAGTAATGAATCATCATCATCAACCTACTGCTGGACATAGAGCTCTATCAATCAGCGCCATAATGAGGTATATATATTGTTATTTTCTTTTACAGTATGCGGACTTACAAAAGAAAAACTACCGAGGATTAATAACCAAGGAATTGCTGCAAACAGCCGCGAATGATCGCAAAAAAATAAAAACAACAGATTTGTAAAAAAAAAGTAACAAATCGTGAAGAAAATAATCACAACTGGCTACAAAAAAAAGAGTTGTATTTACGGCAGAACAGGAAGTTATGTTGGCAGACTATAACATTAAAGTTTAGCTCAATTTTCTTCGGCCTTCTAACAGAAGAACTAAAAAAAATGGTGTACAAATGTGCAGTAAAATTTAGTGCTTACAGTATTTCACCATCTTGGCATAAAAATAGAAAACCTGGTCTTGATTGGCTAACAGGTGAAATCTTAATCCATTTTAATGCTTTCTAATGAAACTTCAGAAGATATATCATAATCACAGTTATTTGTTTTTTGCCTATGATGGCATTTTTTTCATTATTATTATTTTATTGATATATTCAGCCTAAGACAAAGCAATATAGTTAATTACTGAAATAATTATCAAGGTTGATTAGCTGCAAGATATTTGATAAGATCCTAATGACTAAATGTTGAATAATTGATTAAGTACAAATTATAGTTACTTGTTAAAACATATGCATACAAATGTTTACCGATAATACGGTGGATATTGTTGATTATTTACTGCTGAATAAACAGACTTGATTTCGTCGTTTATTGTTGTTTATTTCACAAATAAAACCTTTAACAGATACAGTAACAACTTACCCCGGCTTGTTAACAACTTGCCCCGAATCGGGGTAAATTGTTACTTTCCGACTTTGGTCATAAAAAAAATTATAACAAATAAATCACACCATAAATGGCCCAGATAACTATCTTAATAGCAAAGTTAAATATGTAGGTTAATATTAATCACAAAAAAAGAATATTAAAATCAAGTATTCTTAACAAATTTTGTGGTTAACTGAAAATCGGAACTTCTAGCCCCGCTCTCCCCTACATTGATTTCTTGGATTTAAACATACGCAGTCGGGTCATAAGTTCTGTCGCATATCGAGTGTGAAATTTAAATGACACATTTTTAATTTTATTATTAAAAGCTTTGATCACGAGGTCGACCAAACCTCTCTCTGTCGTTTATTTTAACATTTTTTTTTACTTTTAATTTTTTTATTATTTTACTGGCGAATCTGGGTTTGTAATGTGGTTCGACAAACAAATTTGAATGATAAAAATCAATAGAAACACAATATCAACAAACAGTGATTTGTATTATAATACCAGTGGTTGAATATATTCTTTAATCCCAAAAATAAAGCACAGTCTTTTCGCAATAACGTTTTTGGCATTTAAAAGCTTAAAATTCAAACGTGGCCGCTCAATGGGAACACAAATGTATTCGCGGCATGTCTTCTATAGAGTATCCTTACTTGCTCAAGTTAACAACAATCGCAGACTAGATACTTTAATATTCGACCACAACATTGCTTTCCATAGTCGTCAAACGCGAGCCTATAAATAATTAAAATAAATTACAGTAGTAAGACAAACTCAACCAGAGATAATAGTAGATACGATATCGAAGTCGATGACGTTTCTATAGTTGTCATGGTGTGTATGGCTTCAGGGAATTGCCAGCTTCAGAATCTATGACATCATATTATTATTATTTACTTTCTTATGCTTTTTCAAACTGATCCGAGTAAGTTGTCAAGTGATGACTTGTAACACTGACATTATAATAACACGGCTGTATTCCCCGAAGAGTTAGGCAGTCGAATATCCGTGGGTGTACCTGTAGCACAGGCATATTTCGCCAGTAATGTTTAAGATCTATGATATAGGGGGCGAATCTATTGCCATCAACCGAGTTCAAGTTCTGATTCCGGGATACTACCTAGGAATTTCGGATGGAAAAAGTTTTTTTTTTTATCTACTATTTGAACCCAGAACCCTACCATATGTTCAGCAGCATTAAAGAATATATTCAACCACTGTTGAATATATTCTTTAATCCCAAAAATAAAGCACAGTCTTTTCGCAATAACTTTTTTGGCATTCAAAAGCTTAAAATTTAAACGTGGTCACTCAATGGGAACACAAATGTATTCGCGGCATGTCTTCTATATTTTCCTTATTTGCGCAAATTAACAACAATCGCAGACTAGATACTTAATATTCGACCACAACATTGCTTTCCATAGTCGTCAAACGCGAGCCTATAAATAATTAAAATAAATTACAGTAGTAAGACAAACTCAACCAGAGATAATAGTAGATACGATAGCGAAGTCGATGACGTTTCTATAGTTGTCATGGTGTGTATGGCTTCAGGGAATTGCCAGCTTCAGAATCCATGACATCATATTTATTTTCGCTTACTTATTCTTCTTCAAACTGATCCGAGTAAGTTGTCAAGTGATGACTTGTATCACTGACATATAATAAATAACACGGCTGTATTCCCCGAAGAGTTAGGCAGTCGAATATCAGTGGGTGTACCTGAAACACAGGCATATTTCGCCAGTAATGTTTAAGATCTATGATATAGGGGGCGAATCTATTGCCATCAACCGAGTTCAAGTTCTGGTTCCGGGATGCTACCTAGGAATTACAGATGTAAAAACTCTTTTTTTTATCCACTCTTTGAACCCAGAACCCAACCATATGTTCAGCAGCAGTAGGTACTTGCGATCGCTAGACCAATGAGGTAAAAAGGTACTTATTACGAAAAGTATTGAGAGAATTGAATCAGTCGATTTCGGAAATATCATGCTTTATTGGTTTTCTTGTATATTACAAGATCACCGAATATAATCACCAGCGTTAAAAAAAAATTAAACATTCAGAATAATAATGAAGTTAGAAACGTATGCCAGCTATTTGATTACCGCTCACATGTGAATTTAATTGAAAAAATTCACAGGCCTGTTTGGAGGTAATTGGATTAAGGCAGACGGAAACCAGCTAGGGAATGCTGTGGATGGAAGGATGACGTCATTTTTAATTATGCGGCCCTCTGAGAATTTAACTGCATTGTTTATTTTTTATTAAAAAAGTGGACTACCTACGCCAAAATAAGAGCCATCATTGCCACGACTACAGAAAACTGTAACTGGTGCATATCAGATTTTTTAAACTATTAAAGGTTCAAATCCGGGCAAATACCAATGTGACTTTTTCAATTCATAGGTACTTTCTAGGTTTATCATAGATATCATTGACATCGGTGAAGGAAAACATCGTGAGGAAACCTGGACTTTGACTTATACATATAAGGTTTGAAATCGCCAATCCCAGTTGAGCAAACGTGGTGATCAATGCTTGTGCCTTCTCTGTATGAGAACAGGCTTTTGTTCTGCAGTGGGACGGTAACGGTTGGTATTATTATTGTTTCGTGTATTCATTTTCATTTCTTATTAAATACATTTTTAAATATTAAAAAAAAATCATTAAAAAATATAAAAATAGTAGCCCACCGGTATCGGGAACAGGGTCAAAGCTACCAGCGGTCAGGGCTCCAGGGAGAGGAATCGCCTAACAGTGCGAGCCGTGTCCAGAAGAAGGTAGGTACTTGCTTTCTGAATCAAACCCTTGATCCAGCTACCCAATGAAAGGTTCTTTAGCCTCTTTTCTTTTTTCTTTATTATTGTTATTATTACTCGTAATTGTTCCAAAAAAATCGTCAAATAGCCTCTTCGAAACCGAAGGCATTTACCTCGCAGTGACAAACACACGTGTTTTAAAAAAAGGAAGGCTACCTTTGTACTTAATTAAGGATTTACTAACAAAGGTGAAAATACTAAAAACTTTATAATGAGATTCTAATTTTAAAATCTGATTAAAACTTCTAACAGCTCGCGTGACTAAAATTATTAAAAAAGGGAGAAAATTTCATTTTCAGTTTTGGCAACACAGTTCGAAGTGATATTTTGAATCTGTAGACGATTTATATTTAATACGAGGCATATGTTACAGATTGCTTGAATAACCACAACTTTGCTCTTTCAAAACCAGGGCATTAGGAAGTGTTAATTACATGCGAAGTATAAATGTCATGTGGTTTATGAATAAATCAGACAGAATCGAATTACAGAAAGTGAAAAGTTAGCTATATTCTTTTATGTATAATATTTCGTATTCTGGATTAGTTTTGATAAGACCAAAAAAATATTACTTATTTTTTGATTGTCGAAAGAAGTTTTTTTTATCTGTGCCGAGCCTCTACTCTACCCAAATTTCCAGGATGTTAACAAATATATTTTATTGGTCATGGATTATGTAACTTAATTTGTTCACTCACAATGAAGCTAATTTTGCGCTACAGCAAGAATAAAAATGCTTAATAACGATATCTATACTTCTATACTAATACCTATAGGTATAAAGAGGAAATGTTTGATTGTTTGTTTGCATTGAATAGGCTCCGAAACTATGGACCGAATTGGAAAATTCTTTCACTGTTGGGAAGCTACACTTTCCCCGGGTGATATAGGCTACTTTTTATTCCTGTATTCCCACAGGAACGGGAACAACTCGGGTTAAACCGCGGGACGTCTGCTAGTTTTTAATAATTTACACTTACCAAAAAAGTTTTTTTAGACCCCGACGCAAAAGCGACGGGCGACGGGTTGCACTGACTGGACAGTTTCACTCATATCTGTGTACTTCTTTATTTAAACCCATCTCAGACACAAATCTACACGGTTCAAATATGTGATGACAAGGTAATGGCTGGGTTTTAAAAGAACAAGGAACTCTGAGTTTCTTTCGGTATTTCCTTTCAGAGGAGATTGCGAAACAACATCATTTTGCCTCACTAGTTTTAATAAAAAAAAACTTGAGAGGTGTCAAGGGACACCCGGATGGAACGAAGTTCCCTTCGATTGATTAGTGAACTATTCAATCTTCTCTCTCTCCCCCTCCCCCTCCATATTCCTCCTCCCATTCACCTCCCTCCCCCTCCCCCTCTTCCTCTCCCTCCCTCTCTCCCACTATCTCCCTCTCCCTCTCCCTCTCCCTGCGAACATGCGACGCCGCACAGCTTACAATAGCTTACTATAGCAAAAAGTGTCGTGACAACTTTTCGTAAGATTTTTTTCCGTCTAGCCCCCTTTCACAACGCGCGATAAGGAACTTCGTTCCAATATTTAGCATTTTTGAAGTGTTTGTAAAAACCAATTCCAGTATCCATGAGGAATTCTCTCCCGAGCCAAAAGGTAGTCCCATCATCATATTACCTTCTCAGACGCTGGTTTTCAATATTGCCCGTTGGCGCATTCATAGCGTGAGCAAACACAATTTTCTCCAAGCACAAACGTCTGGATGGGCGTCCAAGATGGGCATCTAAGATGGACGTCCAATAATCTTCATTGCTAAGTGTAACTCGCGATCCGTGTCCGCGTGGTTAAGCATTTTTGTTGCACTTATTGCGATAATTACAGAGTAAGCCTGATTATGTATAGTTAGCTGACATTGTAATTAACTCTTTTAAACCGATAATCGACTAATCATCTACTAAATGTTACGAGGGAGGAATTTCTCGTTGAAAATTGATAAACGGACGGGATGAACCTCTATACAGTGGTAGTTATTTTAAATCCGACCTTTAAATTCAGGTTTTTTTGTAAGTAAATGTTTTTAGGTTCCCGTAAAGAGATTTATATTGCAAGTCTTTGGGTTCCCGTATCCAAAAAGTGCACAGGCACACTG
The DNA here is from genome assembly GCA_921972225.1 of Euplexia lucipara. Classification (NCBI taxonomy): domain Eukaryota; kingdom Metazoa; phylum Arthropoda; class Insecta; order Lepidoptera; family Noctuidae; genus Euplexia; species Euplexia lucipara. The sequence goes on along the minus strand of OV179144.1, from coordinate 6,646,550 downwards.
CCATTGTACGAGATACTATTACTAAGACTCCGCTATACGCCCGTCTACCAGTCAGGGTGCACCAAATGTGTGATTTTTACTCAACATGGCACCCTACGAGTGCAAGTCCGACTTGCACTCGTACTAGTACTCACATCGAACATCCTGAGGATATTATACGTTTGAAACCAACAATTCGCCGTAAGCAAGCGTGGTGATTAGAGCTCGTGCCTTCTCTGTATGAGAAGACGGTTTTCCCTGCTGTGGGACAGTAATAGGCACACACAGGCCAACTTACAATTGAAGTCATAAAAAGACCTCGTAAAAAAATTTAAAAAACCCCCACCGCAAAAAAGTAAAACATTTAAAAAGTTAAAAATAACACATTAGCCATGAAATTTTACTTCACGTCGGGGTACCGCTTAAGTAAAGAATGTTCCTAGTACTTGTAGGTATGTAGGTACTTATTTTCACGGTACCCCGACGTTACGTAAAATTTCATGGCTAATGTGTTATTTTTAACTTTTTAAATGTTTTACTTTTTTGCGGTGGGGGTTTTTTAAATTTTTAATTTAATTTTTATTTTATAATTTTTAAAGGCATTAATTTTGTTTTATAGAGTTTACAGTTATAAGAACTTTTCAGAGCAATGTATGTAGAGTCAAATGCTGGTTAAAACGAATCCAAACACGACATATCTGCTATTATTTTGTCAAGAGTCTACCTACTGGTGTGCAGGATAGCTTGGCTGCAGCATCAGCTCATCCTGTTGCCATCAGTGCATTGTGTTTAGAATCAAATGCTGGTTGAAATGAATCCAAATACGACATATCTGCTATTATTTTGTCAAGAGTCTACCTACTGGTGTGCTGGATAGTCTGGCTGCAGCATCAGCTCATCCTGTTGCCACCAAGGCATTGTGTGCAGAATCAAATGCTGGTTGAAATGAATCCAAACATGACATATCTGCTATTATTTTGTCAAGAGTCTACCTCCTGGTGTGCTGGACAGCCTGGCTGCAGCATCAGCTCACCCAGTTGCCATCAGTGCATTGTGTGCAGAATCAAATGCTGGTTAAAATGAATCCAAACACGACATATCTGCTGTTATTTTCCCAAGAGTGTATTAGTCTGCTAGATATCCTGGCTGCATCAGACCAAATACACCGTAATGTTGCCTATTAATATTACACACATGTGTGTTTGAAGTTTTAAGACACACATATGTTTGTAAGTAAAGTTAATACCCGTAGACGTCTAAAATAGCCACGGTAGCTAACACAAAAGAGCTGATAACCTTGAAACGGCTGAACCGATTTTGATGAGTTATGTCTAAGAACCATCGCAAGAAACCCTGCTTTCAAATAAAAAAAACCGCATCTAAATCGGTTCACCCGTTTGGGCGCTACGGTGCCACAGACAGACAGACAGACAGACAGACAGACAGACAGACAGACAGACAGACACACACACATAGCGGTGAAACTTATAACACCCCTCTTTTTGCGTCGGGGGTTAAAAATATTTTGCCGCATCAAAAACGTTTATTTACGCTATGTATTTACATCCTGCATGTAAATATTCCGTTATGTAATATTGATAATTAGACTGGAACCACGTTGAAGGCCAATTACTGTTGTTTGTTTGTTGTTCGAATAATAAATAATTTCTTATAAAAACATCCAAGTCTTGGTTTGTGAGCCGCGAGTCCAAATATGTAAATTGGTAGGTATTTACATTAGGTACCTAGTTTAAATATTAATTTCATATTTAAGCTTTCGTTTTCATAATATGATTGTCATTTTATCAAATTTTATTTTAATTTGGCTGTAGCGCTTGGACCTCGGTAGAAAAAAGGGAACATTCCCTTTACTAAGGACCGAGGTGACCAGACCACGCACTCCTGCACATACAAAAGACCCGTTTTTCAAAGCTGGATGCTATCTGTACCTTTACATCTATTTAAACCAAGTAACTCATCCAAGTTTCCTCACACACCAACAACAAAAGAAAGCCATTCAGGTAGATTGTTACATACGATAGAGCGAACATGTTTGTGACTTTAAATATTTGTAAACGCACCCACAATACAGAAGTAATTCCTGGCGGGGGCTAAAAAAAGAAAGGCACCTTGGTAGTCAACATTGATGCCCGGAATAAAGAAGAAGCATGCCTTTGCCTAAAAAAAACGTTGAATGCAGCAACTAACCTTGTCTAACATTCTGAAGAAACAGAGGAAAAACGCAATTTTAACAGAGGACTGGAAAGTTGTCATCGTTTTGTGAGTTGCATGGACGCAATAAGTTGCTTCAGTGCATACGTATTAAGTATCGTCAAAAATGGTGATTTTCACGTTACGTTACTGACCAACTGTCGAGATTATTAAATGAGTCAATTAAAAATACAATTAGTTACAAACCACCTTTAACTAATGTGAAAATCACCTTTTTCTTTAACTTTTGTTCCTATTTGACTGTACCCTGTCTGACTTCCTAAAATTAGATTTGGTAGATGTTTTTTTAGTATATTAGGTATAAGACGTGAAATCTTTTTCAAACTTCTTGTTCTTTAATGTGAGATAAAAAAAGGACGAAAATTCAACAGGAATATTACTTTTTTTTCTATTCCTACTAAGTTTATATTTTGGATTTTCGCGTTGTGCTTAAGTATTGACTTCTGCGAATTTGTGCAGACAACCGCCAGACCGACCTTACCTTAAAGACCTTCAAAAGCTACGTCTGAAGTTTATGTTTAATTCTAAAAATTGTTTTGCTAGACAGAAAAGTTGATGTGTAGGTTTCCAAGTTATCCTATCACATCGTCTCTTCTATCGATTAACCATTATTCAACTCATAAAATAATAAATAACTGCGTCCATGTTATCATCGATCGCTGTAAGAACTAGGTATAAGAATAAAATTCTATTAGAGCTGAGCTGACCAATGTATTCAATTAGTTACTTCCCTCGAGGCTCGCGTGTATCACACACACCAATGTACAGTCAACAAGCAAAAAACGTTGAGCAATTTTGACACATCCTTTTCTCACACAGCGGGCGCATGCTACCTTTTGGAACTGTCCTTTTTAATCAACATTTTGGCAATGTGCGAGCAAAAAATTACTTTAAGATGATTACGACCGTGAACAAATATTTTAAAATAATTACATACTTACAACCTAATGTTGAGCTGTAATTTGCAAGAAACGAGCCTTACAGTTAGTAAAATTTGATAATAATTATTATCGTGGTAAATACACCGTCGTAAAATAAAACGACGTAGTCTTAACCTCACTCTAAATGGGTTGGCACCATCACCGTCAAACAGTCATCTCTCCGTCACCACGCGCGCTCATTGGTCAAATCAAATAGCACACGCTTTTCCGGCTTCTTGTAACACATTTCCGTCCCTTTTCACGAAATTACTTCCACTATTTTTTTTAGCAACCAAGAGGATAGGTAGCTGTTACACATCAAACACATAATATATATAAGTACTTCTGTAGTAACCTGAAGATGCTTAGCATTTTAATTCTGTGTAAAAACTATTTAGCAATAGCCATAGCTACTCGTAAAAAAATCCAACACGATGAAATGACTAAATATTTAAATAAATATATGATTATTATGTAATTCGTGTAAAGTTTGGATGGTAACGTTATTGTTTATTTCAGCAGTTTTATATCGAACGTAGGTAAACTGTGGCATTACACAGTTGATGTTTAGAAACAATGTAACTTTATTTATATTCTTGTCTGTAGTTCAGCTTGCATAGTACACCCTGTGTTCTCATCTGACATTATGCTGAGCTGAGGCCCTTTTGGCATTATAATCGCTGTATTTTATAGTTTTAAGGTGTATTTCTGTTGTGATGCCAGTAAACGCATTTTTCTTTCTTTCTTTTTTCTTTCTTTCTTTCTTGCTAAAAGAAAAAGAGTTTTTTTTCGCACGGATCTTTCTTTTTCAGCCTAACATCATCATCATCGGTCCTGCCGTTTTGGAGATTAGACTAAACAAACAGATGACACAGACAGACAAAAAAAAACAAACGTTTTTATAGTTTAACTAGTTAATGCCCGGCTATCAAAAAAACAATGCACCGGTGCGTTAGCCGGGGCCCAACCGGTTAACTACATAGGTACTCGTATTTCTAACTATTTAGTAAAAAGCCGATGTTTGTTTGACATTAGTTACAAACACTTTAATTATAGTTAAGTATAGAAGATGTAGGTATAGACACACATACCTACTATACATAGATAACATTTGTTGCTAATGTAATGGAAACTTCCTTTCAAGTAAAATGACTTTACTTAACAAAAAATTAAATTTAAAATTTAAAAAACCCCCACCGCAAAAAGTAAAACATTTAAAAAGTAAAAAATAACACTTTAGCCATGAAATTTTACTTCACGTCGGGGTACCTAGTAAGGAATGTTCCTAGTACTTGTAGGTATGTAGGTACTTATTTTAACGGTACCCCGTCGTTACGTAAAATTTCATGGCTAAAGTGTTATTTTTTACTTTTTAAATGTTTTACTTTTTTGCGGTGGGGGTTTTTTAAATTTTAAATTTAATTTTTATTTTAAAAATTTTATACGCATTAATTTTGTTTTTTAGAGTTTACAGTTACGAGAATTTTTCAGTGCATTGTATGCAGAGTCAAATGCTGGTTAAAACAAATCCAAACACGACATATCTGCTATTATTTTGTCAAGAGTCTACCTACTGGTGTGCTGGATAGCCTGGCTGCAGCATCAGCTCATCCTGTTGCCATCAGTGCATTATGTTTAGAATCAAATGCTGGTTGAAATGAATCCAAACACGACATATCTGCTATTATTTTGTCAAGAATCTACCTACTGGTGTGCTGGATAGGACATATCTGCTATTATTTTGTCAAGAATCTACCTACTGGTGTGCTGGATAGCCTGGCTGCAGCACCAGCTCATCCAGTTGCCATAAGTGCATTGTGTGCAGAATCAAATGCAGGTTAAAATGAATCCAAACACGACATATCTGCTGTTATTTTCCCAAGAGTGTATTAGTCTGCTTGATATCCTGCCTGCATCAGACCAAATACACCATAATGTTGCTTATTAATATTACACACATGGGTGTTGGAAATTTTAAGACACACATATGTTTTTAAGTAAAGTTAATACCCATAGACGTCTAAAATAGCAACGGTAGCTAACAGAAAAGAGCTGATAACCTTGAAACGGCTGAACCGATTTTGATGAAGTATGTCTAAGAACCATCGCAAGAAACCCTACTTTCAAATAAAAAAAAACCGCATCTAAATCGGTTCACCCGTTTGGGCGCTACGGTGCCACAGACAGACAGACAGACAGACAGACAGACAGACAGACAGACAGACAGACAGACAGACAGACAGACACACACACATAGCAGTGAAACTTATAACACCCTCTTTTTGCGTCGGGGGTTAAAAAGTGCATTTAATTCGTTCATTGTTCGATAGTTTGTTATTGTAACTATTGTTAGGTAGTCCGGTGCAGAACTAGGTCGACATACAAAAATAAAGTTAATCGACATTCGCACAATGCGTGATAAATGAGCCAACTAGTATTCAGTGGTATCTGTCCATATTTATGCCTGGTAACTTATCATTAATGGTTCATCTAAGATTCCTCTAAGCTTTTTCCCAACTGTGCTAGGGTCGGCTTCCAGCTTTGGCGTTTGCAGTGCAGTACCGGTGTTTTACATAAAGCGACTGCCTGTCTGCCCTTCACAACCCAGTTACTGGGTAACACGATACCCTTCAGTTAAACTGATTGTTAGGCTTTTGGGCTTTTAACTACCCGTAACGAGTGTCAAAGATCTACAAACGACAGGACAACCAGATGGGTGGTATGGCGTTATCTTAGAGTTTATCAATAGGTACAATATGAGGTAAGGGTTGGCTACGCATAACTACGCATAATTACTGTTCAGTGCAACAGCCCGCTGACAGACAGGGCGAAGTAGGTACAGCGGAAGCTGTTTAAGCTTAGAAACAGAGTTCCGATGGTACTAGCTGGTTACAGTGCCCTAAAAACGCACTGATGTTTCTGTGTTCATTTATTGTTTCCTCGTGTTACCAACTGAGCCCTAGTTTTATTGCTTATGGTTAATTTAATGGCGTTTGTTTTATCGTGCTGTATGCACAGACGCCAGCACGTCAAGTTACCCCAATGTGTCAAATTTCTTTGATCGTTTTTCAACTTTAAATCAAACAGAATAAGGTTCATGTTCAATTGGGAAAATTTGACACATTGGGGTAACTTGATGTGCTGGCGTCTGTATCTACTTATGAAAAAACAGGTACATTTGTTCTGGCTCTCTTGGTGCGATAAAATTGTATGTGTGATGTTTGTAAAATTATGTGAGCCAACACCTGACATTATTACGGTTATTATTTTGATTAATTTTGCCAGCTTCGCAAACAGTGCAAGTGTTTATTTTATAGTAATTACGTATTGGTTGTATATAAACTAGGTAGGGTCATTGCGCCGGTTACGCGACCACCTCTAGTATGCGACCATTTGACGGACTAAGTTTCTTGAAATCGTGATAATAGCAGTTCTAGATGAAAAAAGAATGAAAAAAAAATTTCACTCGTATGTCAAATGACTATTCAACAGGAATTACTACAGTTTGGAACATAAGGATAAACCCAACGCTGAAAAAAAATTGCTGAATACGCGTAATAATTTAGCGGTGTGCAATTCTATGGTGATTTGAGAAAAAAATAGCATGACGCGCGGCGCTCTCACTCAAGTTTTATTACCTAAGGCATGTTTTACACGCATGATAGTTGTTTAATTAGAACAATAGTTAAGTTTTCGTAATTATCTAGTTGTATTTTTTTATTTTTATACTCAATATTATAGTAAAATCCAGTGGTCGGTAACCAAATTGTTTATTTACCAAAATTGCTAGATTGCGACCGCATGGTCGCAATGCCACCAATACAGCAATATTTTGTTTTGCTTATTATGATCCTAATGGTTTACACGGGACTGTCGCAATTTAAGGTATAGCATTGTTATAGTGTAAGGATGCAATTCTTTGGTATGCGACCACCAGTTTCTATGAAGGAATTTTGAGAAAATTACCTTCAAACATTGGGTGGCAAAGATGGTCGTTAATACACTTTAACGAAATCAAAGACATTAGTTTGCGACCACCATGTTTTAGTATGAGAGAAACAATAGCCGCAAACCCAAATAAGTGTGCAAGTTTATTGAGTATGCGACCACGGGTGATATTTTTTTTTGATTGGTTATTGAAATGCCAGTTTGATATTTTTTTTCTGTTTACTGCTTGCGGCAGTGTCGAGGGTTGGGGTTGGGTTCCCACCTTCCCTCAAATATGGCGATGGGATAGGCTGATCTTTGCGTTACGCTCGTGAACGGGTGCTGCTTGTGGTTACTGGACGTCTGATTGATTTAACTTCAATGGTCCTAGATTATGATTATGTGACATTGTGTTGCAGGACCTATAGATATAATCCAACTCTGCATATGTAAGCGGGCACGTCCTTTATACCTGGAGGCTTCTTTTTAGTCAGTTTAATGGTAGACTTGTGTTTCAGTTTAGCTGTCAGTGCCGGTAGCTATGCATGACTAGTATTATGTATATTGGAGTGTGCTAGCTAACATCTAGCAAAATAATTTGATTCGAACTAATTATTTAAAAACTCAGTTCTTCTATCTTATCAACAGGCGTGTTTCTGAGGAGTTTGTTCTGCCATTTCTTATTCCTAATATTATAAAGAGGTAAAATTTGTTTGTAAGTTTATATGTAGGGGGTAATCTTCGAAACTAATGAACCAATTTAAAAAAAAATGCACTGGTGGAAAGCTTACACTATTCCCGGATGTCATAGGCTACTTTTTATACCTGTAATTCCACGGGAACAGGAACTACGCGGGTGGAAATTGAATTGAATTTAATTTATTTATTTAACTTCAAAAATCTTATAACTAAGTACAATGCCCCACAAAACTGCTTACGCAGTTTAACTGTGAGATCGATGTGTCTCTTTACAATAATATTAAATAATAATAAGGTACATCAACGTATACAAAATAAATATTCTTAATACCTACAAAGTTACATATTGTCTAATAAATATGTTTTTAATTTGCGTGCGAATTTAACTTTGTTATCTTCTTGTCTGATGTCAGCAGGCAGAGTGTTCAATAAATAGTGTACGCGTTTTTTTAAAGTTCTGTCACCATAGTAATTACTAACTCTGGGTACATCGTATTTACCTGCTGTCATCGACCTGGTAGTATACTTATTAGAGACTAGTGAGTTACTATCCCGACTGCCATGGTTGTTAACTAATAATAAGTATTTATGTTTAAGGCTAACTGGTAAAATTTTACATATTTTAAATAAACTACTATAGTCTCCTTTGCAACTGCTGCTAGTTCCTAATATAAACAATGGAAAACGACAAAGGGCCGGTTTTTTGGGGGACTGTCAGGATATGTGAAACGTGTAGACTGTATCAGATCCCTCGAACTACAATTTAAGATCGGTTTAGTGGGAAGACATGTGATGCTATCGAGACAAAGGGACCAGATCCTCTGTTAGCCAAGGAAGGCGAAAAGTGGGTTAAGAAATGGACTTTTGTGAACAATTATTTTTTCTAAAATTATATTTAATTAAAAACCAAAATTAAGAACATTTTAAAATCAATTATAATTGTTTTATTGTCATATTTTTAATATTAAAATAGTGGTCGCAAACTAGCTTACTGGCGGACGTTAACTAATGAAAGTGGTCGCAAACTAACGTTTTCGATATATTTTCACTTTTTCAGCATTTTAAAATATTTTGTGTACTAAAGTCTATTATTTTATGTTTTATATCAAAACTAGACTATATTTAGGACCAATTTTGCATTGACACAAACTATGTGGCTTGTAAGTAACATTTTCTTTCACTCATCTGAAGTGGGCAACTCAGCTAACTGGTCGCTAACCGGCGCAATGACCCTAGTTAGCCGATCAGGGGGTCGAGTCTGCTATTGCAATTGTGTCTCAATGACCGGTCAATGATCGATTTTTGACGTATACCGTCAAACTTATGACACATTTCCCATACAGAAACTGTCAAAGTTGTCAAATATTCGATCAATGAACGGTCATTGAGACACGATTGCATTAGCAGACTCGAGGCCCAGGTAAGCATCCCTTCTGTAAACTGTTTCAATTGTCACGTTGGCAGAAACCCTTAGACTGCCATCGATACTTGCACCTATTAGCAATCTTCCTTTAGTAACCAATCTGAGATGCATGAAGAAAGTGACTGTGCAAACACGTCGCTGTGCATAGAGATTTCATTTAGAAAACTGCTGTTGGCATGCAATGAGTGATGCTCAGTTAGTTTTAGGGTCTCGTGGCCAATTTATCACAGCCACACGGACCGACTGAAGGTCAAGGTACCCTTGTTAGAGGATGGGTGACCGTTTATCATATTTCAAGACTCTTTTAATCGGAAAGCAAATTAAGTCGTTGGTCCCGGCTGTCGTTTGAAGTTTCTGACAGTTGTAACAGTTAGCCAGAGTTCCGAAAGTCTGACAACCATTCTAGCCAAGAGGTATCAGATCAGTGTGTACCAAGTCGAGATCAGAAGTGATATCATATAAAAATCACCCCGTGAATATGCAGGTGCAGCGAAGGCAAATTGAGTTGTCATTCCATACTAATGAAGTGTTAAGCATTAACAGTTTTCATGAGGTGATTTTTACAAAAAAGACTGGCAGTCACACTAAAATTGGCAAAACTGGAAGTTTTGGGAGAGGCCTTTGCTTAGCAGTGCTGCAGTGGAATGATGCAGGCTAGTAGTAGTACCTCCTAGTAGTAGTACGAGTAAGTATAGTAGACCGGCAATCAATCCCCCAGCATTAATAAGAGATGACAGCTTCCTATGCCTTCATTCCATCTTTATTTTCACGGGGATATTTTTACAGAATAACGCTGCAGAGGCTCTTGTGGTTAGGCAGTATGCTAATGTTATGGATATCACCCAAGCCTGGTAGTGGACACTGCACTGCATTGTTAGAGGTTCGCGCCTATATCGTTAAACCACACATGAATGGGAACAATATAGGTAAAGTACCCGATAGTCAGCCGTGCACCAGTACTCAGCCTTTACAGACTTTATTTCTCTATAAATAGTGTAGAAATTGGCGTACACCACTAAAATATCGTTTGAATGAATCCTTGTCTCTTTATTGGCTAATACTCATATACACGAACCAATATCCTATCACGTTGACGAGCTAGGCTCGTTCATTTGCACCGCCGTCACACACATGATGAGAAACGCCATTTTTACTATTTTTTTCTTTAGGAAACCCGTTTAGTTTTTGGTAAGTTTTTGTGGTTATTAATTGTTATTTGCGGTGGATGATTATATAGTGTTACTATAAAATGTTTATTTTGCCATAAAATCAACTATTTCATTCATTTTATTTGTTAAATATGTTGTTATTTAGGTGGCCGACTACTAGGTTGCGAATTTTGATTGCAGATCCAGTGCTCAGCCATAAGTGGCTGACTACTAGTTTTTTGTGGAATACTTAGATTTAGCTGAAATTAACGTAGCAAAATAATTTCAATTTGCTTATTCCTTTGGACTTAACTTTTCTAACACGAAAAGTGTATTTTACCAGTAGTCGGCCGCGTACAAATGTAACTGCATGTTAGTGGCCGACCAATGGGTCTACCAATTCAGTAACCAGCCGTCAGTCCTGTTGCACTAAAAAGCACCTTAAAGCGTTTTAAATAGAGTTTAATTTATGCACAGTTATTTTAGATTGAAAATCAGTTGTTTTAGATTTCCATCATGTCAAAAATACCAATTCACCAATATAAAAGAACAATTTGAAAGAAGTTATGGCAGTGATTAGAAAAGGAATGAAAATTAGGGAAGCCAGTCGAGTTTTCAAGGTTCCGTGAGGGACGTTAAGTACAGGATCGACTGCATTAAAGGGTTCCAGATTTGCCCCGTAAAATGGGACCGGATTCAGTGATGACCAAAACTGAAGAAACTACCTACATTGAATGACTAGGAACAAAATAGGACATGTAGGTACTATAAATAATACAAAATAAGATGTAATTATTGTTTAGAAGAAAAGACTAGCAATACCGAAATCAACGATCTCGAAAATAAAAGATGTGGTAAAAAAAATATTAGATGTGATAATTGCCTTGCAATCTCTGCATGTTATCATTTAAATTGCACTGAATTCGCTGGGATATGTATGAAAATATTACATCATAAGAAATTTCTATACCAAATAGGTATGTAAAGTAAGTGAGGGGCTGACTTTAGGGTAGGCCATGGCTGACTTGTGGAAAATTGAGGCTGAGTACTGGGAAAAAGTGCCATAATAGGATTTTTGTTATTTTTTTCTATAATGCTAACAAAAATATAATATTTTGTTATTTTTTTCAAAAACTTTAATAACTAAGTTTTCACAAAAGAGTGATTGTTTTTATGCAAAGTGTTTATTGTTTAAAATATTAATAAACTAAATTTGATTACTCACTAAAAGGCTGACTATTGGGTACTTTACCTAATAGCAATAAAAAATATATTGGCTGTTGACTTTGAAAGGCGAGATGCGGAAAACGGTTTTGTGCAGTGGTTTTTGTTTTATATCACGATGTTATGGTGCAAAAAGTACCAAGTAGGTACACTTAGTAGCTTCTTAATATCCACTTTTTTCTTGGTTTGTGAGTAGGTACCTACTCAATATTCTAAAATTAATTCTAGATGTTTTTAAAATAACCCTCAATTACGTTAATTGGCGCCGGTGCCGCCATTCAAAAAGTTAATAACATGGAACTATCGATCATCTAAATTAGCCGACGTACCGGAACATTTTTATACGATACGTTAAATGCAGGCATAGATGTATGCCGCACCACATTTTTCTATCACAGAACAATCGAAAATAAACCTAAAGTCAACGGCATAAAGCAACAGAAAATTCACCAAAAATATTGCATGTTACATCCGCGACATCCGTTGGTAGCCATAAACAATAGCTTGTTTTCGCAAGAAATATTATAAACTAACCTTTGTGTGCTGTTATAAAACATTGCAGCTTGCCTTTTCAAGTCATCCGAAACGGTGTTGTCTTCATTCATTTTCACAACACTGAATTCACTGGCAACGGGGTCACTACACTATAAAACTGGGGAATCAAAATTTGAAAAAGGGACTTTAGTGTGAAGTATGCAAGGTTGACTTTCCTTTGTGTGAAGGTTCAAAGGTGAACGGCGGTTGGTATTTGGAGGCCGGCAAGTCAGCGTTCGACGCCCGCGCCTCTTACTATGAACTGACACGACAATCGACTTAGATCGCCCACTCACGCGGCCTGCACCCCCCACTTATATGACGTTCCATTGTTTCGGACGATACGACACGATAAAATACATGTATTAGAGTGATATTGTGGTTAATTTTTGATATGAATATTTTCAAGGAAGAACGATATTGACTGATATCTAACCGCCTGTGCCCAGCGGTTTTACTTGTTCCTAAATATTGTAGCGTGATGCTAATTAGCCTTTTACCATAATCAAGAATTAAGCTGTCAATTGCGATAAGATATTTAAGTTCCTAATAAAAAAAACACATAGCAACTCAATGCTGCGTCAATGCCTTACATAATTACCTACTTATAATTATTTACTTTGCTCAAGTTTTTACTGTCTCATTATTGAAAATACCTGTAAAATGCCTGCCTATTGCATTGTTGCAAAGAAATCGTAGGTTAACCAGGTAATTTAGTTATCAAAAAACTTACAGCTTGAAAGACCATTAGAGCTGATTCTGAAAGATATGAAATGCATTTTAAGTCCATTGTTCATATTATTAAAATAAAACAGCATATATTTTATCCTATGATAACTTACTTATTACCTTACTACCTTACCTTCTTATTTAATATAATGTGTAAGATAAAAATAAAACAGAAAATTTTCATATTTATTCTTTGTACAATGGACACAAACTTGATTCAGAGAGCTGAGAGCAGGTAGTTTTGTTAGTCGTACTAACAGTGATAAGTTGTACCACTACTTATCCTATCACGGCAAGCATTAGAATTTGTTTGTAATAAGATTAAACTAAGACACATTGTTATATAACTATGGTGTTTGGTTCTACATATTATGTACATAAACAGAAGAAAACTTGACCTAAATGGTGGCACACTTGGTTTTATTTTATAAACGTGACTATTCTAAAAATGTTAAGTATTAAATTTTAAAAGGGGTATATATTTAAAAATACGAAAACGAACAGTTACGCATGTAATCCCCAAAGGTTAAGGCAGAGGTTTACCTATAGTATAGCCACATTGCACCAGTAATTTTAAGATGGGACTAATAAGGAGAGAACCTATTGCCATCAACCAGACACATTTAGGCTTTGGGTTACTAATGAGACATATAACTAGAACATAATTCTATGCTTTTATAGCATAGTGAAAAAAAGTTATAAATGATTCTTTTATGAACACAACAAAAGACTACATTCAAAGCTATATAAAAAGTATTAAGAAACCAATATTGACTTAATGATAATCAACAAAACAAACATGTCTCATACAATATGGAAAAATCTACATTTAAAGTAAGTAAATATTGGTTTAGCGTGACTAAAACAAATTGAACCATGGGGAGAATACACTTTCATTTATAGTAATGAAACATTACATTTTCAGTCCGTTGGATGGTAAATATACAACGTGGCGCTACAATGGTGACATTAATTTAACACACGGGTAGGGCTAGTGGCCATTAACCACATAAATTATGATTGGTTAAAATAATTGGTAATTTGAACAAAAATATTTTTCAAACAAACTAAATAATAAAAAAGTGACTACAATTGGGATCACTCTGTGCAAAAATTCATTCATGAAATTACTTACCTAGATGCACGTTACTCGTTTACGTTTACTCAGAGCGGCAACGCGTCACGTACGTCGCGGTGCGGCGGGCGGGGGTGAAAGGGAGAACGCGCGCGCCGACAAAAGGATTGAGGTATTGCTTATTCGTTTCAATTTCTTTGACGCGATGTTATGATCCGTGACCCCGGCAAATGACCGCTGCACTATGATTATTTTTGTACAGGATGCTTATTTCTATATTTTTTTATTTTTTTAAATTAATCAGTAAATAATGACGTTTTATGGAAATAAAATTACTTCTTAAAACGAAACTGGGATAACGTATACGTGTGTTAAGTTAATGTCACCATTGTAGCGCCACGTTGTATAAAGTAATTAATGATACAGTCGCATGTTAAATGTATTGTGTTGTTACATAAATGTTGTAGTATATAATGTGGATGACCCAATGGTTAAGACTTTGCTTCTTTTATGCAAGCAGTAGTGGGTTCAGATCTGCACAAATAAGTACCATAAATGACTTTTCAAATTTATATGCACTCTCTAGAATTTTGGATAACACTGTCATTATCAAAGGAAGGTAGCCTGGATGCGCTTGTTATTATTGCTAATAGTATAAGTACAAGAGTGGATTAACTGTCCTACATGGCCACAACCCTAGTTGCGCTCAAACAGAACATAATGATTACGCGCATCCCACAAACATGGGTGACCTTGGGTTGAATTCGAAACCACAACCTCCAGCATCGCAGTTAGGGTCACTAACCACTAAATCAACAGTCAGTCAAAGTAATACTTTATGTATGGATTATATACAAATCCAGTTTAATTAGTTAAACCACGTGTCTCTAATTGCCTCAATTGAATGGTTAATTATTATTACTTCCTACTACTGCTACTTCAAATACTACTACCTACTCTAGGATTGTATGTGACATAGAGATACAAAGCACAGTAGTACAGTTTAAAATTATTTATTTAGTATCATTCAAAATCAATGCATCTCAGTAAGGTACTTAGGTTAGCTATACCTACCTATATATGGTAAGTTAGGTTCTAAGGTTATAGGTAGGTATATATTATGTTGTCATTCTATTTCGGTTGCCTCACTATGCTCAATGTACTGCCTAATTTGGATTGGAGGAAGTGCTCTGAGCGAGGGTCCCGTTTGTCTACATTGGGGTAAGCAATTAGGACTGTCGCCCGCAGCACCTTTTCCAAACCTGTCTGAGCTGGCACGCTAGGAAATATCAAAGTTGCATGTGCTTCCAAGCGATCGCTTGTTGGCACATCACTTTCTTTATAAAACTAGTATACCTACTTTGTGAAACTGCAACTAGATTATGAACTAAAATAAAATTTTGATTTGTAAACATTTGTATATAAGAACCTATTAAATTTAAGTAACTGGTACAGTAATGGGAGCAGCCTTGATAGATAAGTGAAATAATTGGCATTGTTCAGAGAGTCATCCTTGGGAGGGTTAAATCATTTTAATAACACCAATCATTTACGAACATACCGCACGCAAAGTAGGATAGAAACTAGTATCAAACCCATTAAAATACATTAATCTGTCTCAATAAACGTTTAGTAGAATAATCTTCTTTTATGAATATCTAAATTGATTGTTTTAGGAGAATTACAAAATATTGATTAAGTATTATTAAAGTTCTACTCACTCATTTTCTGCCCATAATGGAGAGTACGTGTAATTGTACTCTTGTTTGTTCGCCATTTCTCACAGAACTTAACACGCACTAATAAAGCATACAACTTGAATCACAAAAATAAAGTTTCAATTCAAATTTTAATATTTATTTACATCAACAAACATTTCGAATTCAAAGATTTCTCTTTTTTGACAGATTAAAGATTTGCTTGGTGTTACCACTTTATTAAGTAGCGTTCCTGTTAACGCTGTACTAATTATTAAGCAAAACTTTATTGCTTTGTACTAAATACAATGATTGTGTTTAGTAAATACATAATTTATTTATTACTTACCCCTGATTGACATGCTTAGGTACCCGACTTTTCTTATCATAGAAATATTATTTGTTTCAACTGTTACTACCTGCCTGAAACTCTGCAGCTTGGCAAAGGCCCATGATTTCCAGTTAGTTATTTATCTAGTTAGTTATTTAGCTGGAACTGTTATATTATAATAAAATTAAAATTCAAAATAATGTAATAAAACACAGATTGCTATTTTGTAATATAATTTACAAACCAAGATGAAATCCGCATCAAAATACGTATCTAATAAAAAAAACTAAGCGATCAATTTACTCACACAAAAATTTAACAAAAATTTTAAGTAACTAAAAATGGTCTAAGTAATTAGTTTCAACTAACATAATTGCATCAATTCAAAATAATGGTTCAAACGAAAAATGCGCCTGAAAGAGTAAAATATCTTTAATATAATTAACATTTCCAAGTTGTGCTCAAAATATTTGAGTAGGCGTAATGGTAGGTGTTCTTAATTCTTGACTTGTGGTTTAATAAAAAGAGCCAATAACGTGAAACTTTGGTGCTTATGGGGTAAAAGGTTCCTTAATATGTGACCTTTATTGCGGAAATTCTGTCTTAAATTGACTCTTCACCTTACTTTAAATGGAAAAAACCTTTCACTGCTCAAGCATTTCATCTTACTTTTTGGGATGCTTTGATAATAAAATAATAATACCTACTTATTAAAATTTAAAACGTAATATATTATTTATAATCATGCCTGTAGGTAATCCCCAAATGGGATTTCCCGATTTCCATAAATCGAGCACTAATCTAGGCTGTGGGCTACTAGGTACTAAATTTCAGAGGTAGGTACATAAAAACTCAATAACTTCCGACGGCGGCAACGTGGAGTTATTATATCCATTTAGGGAGCTCATGTTCTACAGTCGCATTAGCGACCACTTTTACCTACCGACGAGGCAGTCTAACATTAAAATGAAATGACATAAGTGTTGTTATGGTAATTAAATTAGACTAAGGAGGGCCAGCCTAGGCAACAGTTAGGTAAGGCCAGCCACTCACAACAATCTGTTCTATTTGACCATTGTCTTTGAGAGTTTATCTATTTAGGTACCTACCTAATTACAGTTTGGCATAGTTTGATGATGGTACAAGCACAGTGAAACACCGACCTCGGCTTCTAGTTAATAAATGGCATGTTAAAGTGTTTGTTTTAACCTATTTATGTACATACTTATTTACAGAAATAAATATCATTTATAATTTTAAAATGTTTCAGATAAATGTACGAATCCACGCGGGAGAAGTCGCGAGTGAAATGCTAGTATACTTAACAAATAAAATGAAAAGAAAACAAAGACCTACCTCGTCCACAAAGGTAGTTTACCAGCCCGAAATTGATGAAGAACTGAGTGACCTCCTCATGACCTTATTGGATATCCCAAAGCCCATTGGAGAGGAAAGATTTTTGGCGGAAAAAATGGCAAAATCAACAATATGTCCCATACGTGCCGGCCTGAAACCTCACAGTTGGGTATGTGGGTGACCTAATTTTTTCACAAGTTATTACCCAACTTATTATGGGGAGTCATGGCGTTGCATTCTACAGGGATTTGGTTAAGCTGAGTGGGTTTGTGCGACACTTTTTGTTGGACAAGCGAATCAATTTACTTGTTAGAGGGACATTGATATTCGGACGTCACATAAAACATTTTTACGGTCGAATTTATTGTTTTCTGGGGTAGAATATTCTGGGGTGTTTTTATTGGGCAAGAATATACACACTTATCTAGCTATATATAGTATTGTTTAATCACTCATATTTAAAACTTTTTGTAACTTAATAAAACATAACATCTCGCCTGTAACCACAGACAGGCAGATGTGTGGGTAGGTACTATTTCGCCAGTTATGTTCAAGTCTCATGTAATATTATGGAAGCCTATTAGCCATCACGGGATGCTACTGAGGAAATCCAGATGGGATAAAACTTAATCAACACTTTGCTCAACCCGCGGATAGAATTCCAGACCTCAGCAGCAGACCAACCTGTCACTTAACAAGACTCTAAACTTTTTGTGTTATTCTTTAAGTAGTTGTAGCGACATCTATCTAGCCACATACGAACTATGCTACATCGCGCTATTAAAGTTATCCGCGCAGTTTGCACTTATACAAGTTCCCGACAACAATCGTCGGGCAGTAGTAAGCCCATCAGACACAACACCCGTCTGGTCGGATGATCCTCCCTTTTCTATGGTGGATGAGGAACTTAACACCCTGTTTCTCATACCTCCAAATAGTAAAGGTGAGGACCCAAACACGAAACTGTCACTTAAATGCCGGTTAACAAGCATGCGGCTCTAAAACGTAAAGCGATGTCCACAATGCTTCATTTAGCCATTCTAACCCCTTAGGATAGAGCCGAACTGATGACTGACAACATCATGCGGCAATTTTCAATCCGTCAGTCGAAAATGATTGATTGATGAACTGTCCCCGATGATAGCTCGAATGGACGAGGCCCAATTACCAGGTATTCACTTACTTACCTACGTAAAAATGGTCCTTGATAATTTTCAGACTAACAGATGAACCTTTTTGATTCGCAATCGACACTCAATTAAAGTGTTGGTAATAAATCAATTGGTCAATCAATACACTACTCTTAATTCTTAAACATACCTATAACTCCATTTCCAATAGCATTAGACAGAATTTAAAATAGGTTATTTTTATTCCACACTTTGTAACGAAAATACAATTAAGCATGTTACAATTACGATAGACGCCGGCCGACGCGATAACTGTTAGGTATAATCTATTTTAACTGCAGATGTTACCTACATTTAGCCTAGTTGTAACCATTTCAACAATTTATTGTAAGAAATGATGTGGATTTCATGTAGATAAATTATTTCATTTCAGTTGAGAATTGTAGTGTCAATGAACCTCAAACTCGCAGGGATGAACAATACGTAGAGCTACACGGTCTTTGGTTCACTTCTAGTCTTCTAAATTTAAAATAAAACACGTTGAATAAAAATTGTTTTCACTTATTCTTTAAAATAAAATGTTCTGCATTCCTGCTTCTACGAGCCTCTTTTTTCTAATGATATTATTGTTTACTAGCTTCTGCCCGCGACTTCGTACGCGGATCCTGTTGCTTATGCCAGCGACAACGGGGTCGTCAAAATCGAAGATCTGAAACGTCTGATGTCGAATTCTAAAAGCCCGGGGACGGGTAAACAATGGGATGCGCAAGACGATTCAAGACGTTCCAGATTTTTTATTTTTGTTGATCAACAGGAAATGCCATCAGACTTAACAACTTTTTCTAAGACGCCATTTCTATTATGTATATGTTATATTGTCGCAGGGCTTTTGGAGTTCCACTACAGGTGTTCCAGATCTTCAAATTTAGTCTCACAGCAGAAAACCCTCTTCTCGTGGAATAGTTTTTGCAATGGCACCATTTTTATATCTCTTTTACTTTAGGTGTTCCATTTTCCAAAATAAACTATATCCTATATGTTGCGTACACGATCAGCGGTCAGTCGCGCATCTCCTTCCCCCACTTATTTCTAGAGTCGATGCGTATATACGCTGAAAACTCAAGCGTCATGCTTTTTCCGTGAACGTCTCCAACTCGCGAGACAGTGCATGATGTTCACGATCAGCGGTCAGTCGCGCACATATTCTTCACTGGTGTCTAGAGACCTGGATACCTGGTAGATGCGTAAATACGCTGAGAATGCAGGCGTGCTTCGCGATCCCAAGAAGTTTCCGCGGAGCGAGTTGCAGCCTCATGTTCTCGAACAGCATCAAGTCTCTCCTAACGCTCTTCGGTAGATTGTTGGGATCTTATGGTCTTTAATCATTTAGCACCTTTGGAACATTGGGAAAGATATAACCTCTTTCTAGGCATGGTTATTGTTTTATTGTGATGATACCTGATCATTTAAAATCTAAGTGGCTGCTCCCCTGCGTTACCGGGTAGGCAACCATGTAACGAAGATAAAAAGGACTTTAAGCCAGTAGAGTCTAATTTTCAATGATATACCATCGTCATCGAAAATCAGTTCCCAACTGTTCCCGCCTTCACCGCGTGGAGGTACTTATGTTATTTTATAATTATGCAATGAAATTAGTGATAGCTTTAATTTCTATACCAAATGTTTCTGATCTTCGATTTTTATAAGTCAACAGGAAATGCCTATCAGACCGAACAACTTTTGCTAAGACATCATTCCTATGTGAGTTATGGCGTAGCTGGGCTCTTGGAGTTCCCCAAATGGTGTTCTAGATCTTAGATTTTTATACGTCAACAGCGAGTGCTCATAAGGCTGAACAACTCGTGCTAAGACGTCATTCCAATATATGTTACAGTGTAGCTGGGCTCTTGAAGTTCCTCATCAGGTGTTCCGGATCTTTAAATTTATTCTCCCAGCAGAAAATGCTCATCACGTGGAACAATTGTTGCTATGGTACCATTTTTGTATCTCCTATAGTTTAGCTGGTCTGTTGCGGTTCTGCATTAGGTGTTCCGGATCTTCAAATTTATTCTCTCAGCAGAAAATGTCTCATCACGTGGAACAATTTTTGCTACGGTACCATTTTTGTATCTCCTATAGTTTAGCTGGTCTGTTGCGGTTCTGCATCAGGTGTTCCGGATCTTCAAATTTATTCTCTCAGCAGAAAATGCTCATCACGTGGAACAGTTTTTGCTATGGTACCATTTTTGTATCTCCTATAGTTTAGCTGGTCTGTTACGGTTCCGCATCAGGTGTTCCAATTTCCAAGATAAATTATAGCCTATGTGTTGACCAGACTTAATATCTATACAACAAAAAAAAAATCATTCAAATCCATCCCGTAGTTCCGAAGATTTGCGTGTGCAAACAAACAGACAAACAGACAAACAGACAAACAGACAAACAGACAAACAGACAAACAGACAGACTTTTTTTTTTGGATTCGTGCTCTATTACTGTTTCTAAGCCCCCCTCCATTATTATTTTTTAAATATATTCAATGTACAGACACAGTTTTTTTACTGTCTTATTATATGTATAGATAATATAAACACAAGAGTGTGCAAGATGTTACAATAATTATACTGAATACAATATTTAGTATTAGGAGGTATGTACACAATATTTAGTAAGTATACAAAAACTGTAATCTGTTATGTACCATAATTGTTATTGTGTCTATTTAAATTAATACGCTAAGCGAAATCTTTGATTTGATTGATTCCTTTTTCAGAACAATGCGCGAAAGGTGGAGTGTCAAAGTTTACGTGGAGGAGAAGTGCAGAAAAATAATAGTTTTAGATGTTTATGTTAGAAATATATTAAATAAAATATTTGCTGTGAACATAAATTTTACGCGTTTAGCAATTTTACGAACATCAAGTTTAGTAGGTAGGTACTTATGTCAGTTAACATTAGCATAAACGGAAATTTGAAGCAAAATTATTTTTCTAATTATTGACTTATATTATATTGACTGGTCGAATTTCGACCACTAGACAATCACTAGTCTTTATAATTTTTCTAACAAAATTCTTATTCTTTACATTATTATATGTATTTGTCTCCATCAACTTCAAACGATTGAAAAAACCAGAACGATATTTTAAATGCTCTGTAAGTACCTATAAGTAGTTAATCGTGTTTAGTGATTTGTTGTGCAAATTATCCTTAATTACCAACATAAATTAAAACTACAGTCTATCTCTAAACGTTTAACTAAACAAATAGAGACTTTTATTATAAACGAAAAGTTTAGCCCAAATTAATTATCCCTTGTTTGACTTTCGACATTGCACGGTTTCACTACGCCGAAACGAGGGTCGCAGATACAATATAGAAACAATTAGTTAATTTAAGTAGAGTAGCTTAATAGTATAGTTGTGGCTTATTCCCAAGAGCTCCAAATCCATTGTTCTCCAAACAATTTCTCTCCATACATTGATTCACTATAGCTCCATAATTTTATTAGTTAAATAATAAAATACAAATTTTTTTCCTGGCGGCTCCAAACCAAAGGTCAACAAAGGCGTAAGGTCAACAAAACACAAATTGCTTCCATTAATAATATAATTTAGAGGTAAGTAGTTTCAGTACATAGGCAGTCACAAATCAATCTTATCTTAGCTAAGTATGTGCAATCTGTACTTGAAAATTTTTGGAGCTCATGGGAAAGATTTTAATTATTACTATTATATTGCTTTTTTAATTTGGAGCCGTCGGGAATAAAATTATGGAGCGCCTGGGAATAAGCCATAGTTGTATAGCAGCAGTAGTACAAGTTACTTATAGTGTGTGTACTTATTGTTTATTTTGGACACCATTAACGTACCTATGTTATACAGGATGGAAGGAACACCGTTGCACATCCAGCCGTCACGACTTCAGCCCATGTTCCTGAACCCCCAAACGTTGAAAACGTTCGCCGCCTCTTCTTAGTTTCCAAGACATTCTTGGTGTTCTTTTTGCTCTAAGCCTCTAATTGCACGAAATTATGTCTTCTATCTAACCCTTTGAGATTTTATATAAGTAAATATTCTACAACTTTTCACACAACGCCATTTAGCCCCAAGTTAAGCTTGAGAGCTTGTGTTATGGGTACTAAACAGCTGATAAACATACTTATATATTTCTAAATACATACATATTATAGATAAAAACACCCAGACTCAGAACAAATGATCGCTCATCACACAAACATTTGTCCTGGTTGGAAATCGAACCCACGACCTCCGGCATAGCAGTCAGGGTCACTAACTACTAGACCAACAGGCCCGTCAAAAAAAACTTTTTTACAAAAAATAAAACCGACTTCAAAAATAACACTAAACGGTGTAAAATAACTCTAAATTAGGAAGTCTGTGGCTTTGGTACTTTTGTCTTATTCTTGATGGGCCACCGACTTCCGAATTTAGAGTTATTTTACACCGTTTAGTGTTATTTTTGAAGTCGGTTTTATTTTTTGTAAAAAAGTTTTTTATTTTTCCATTTTTAGTTGTTCCCATACAAACATTTGCCATGAATTCATTTTATATTGTTAATTGTTAACAATACATGTCATTATAATAGGGTTATCCACCTAACCCTAATAAATGAAACTTAACATACCTAACTGTCGAAAACTAGGTATATTGAACACATCTGCCTACCCCTCTGAGCATACAGGCTTGATGATACGTCAAGATGTTGTATAAACAATAAACATCTAAGCGATTCCAGCAATCACGATAGATTTGCCGTCTATTTTTGAAGAGTTCCGTTGTAAATCTCCGAAGATCAGCACCAGATCTTCACCAAATTAAAATGGGACCACCTCAGGAGTCTACTCTTTCAAACAAAAAAAGAATTTTGAGAATCGGTCCACAAATGGCGGAGAAAACAGGTAACATACATAAAAAAAAAAAAAAAAAAAAAATACATACACACGAACATAGAACCTCCTCCTTTTTTGAAAGTCGGTTAAAAATAAATATTTTATTGTTGTATAAATGTTTTTTTTTTATATTATAAACCAGTGCTCGACTGCAATCCCATCTCCTTGTCTTCTTTATTTTATATAAGAATCTGATTAGATTAATAATAATAATAATAAATTATTCAAATAATCGGATAACAGGGATCCACAATGTTAGTAACGTACCTTATATCTAGTGTTAGTACACAAATAAAAATAATACAAAACAAATATTGAATAAAATTGAGCCACTTTGTACAGAACCAATTGACTTACTCAGCCATGTTCTCCACAAACATACATACATACATACATAAACTCACGCCTTTTTCCCATGGGGGTAGGCAGAAACTACAGAGCGCCATATGCTACGATTCTTACATACTTCTTTTGCTTCGTTTACATTCATACATGTTGTCATACACACCCGCCGGTTGCGAGCACTACGCACCTACAAAATGCCTCAGAAAAGGGGAATACTCACTCCCAGCCACTGTTTTAGAATGCTGTTACGACTGGTCCAGGTTCTAGCTGCCACAGATGCTATTTTCTTCCGCACGATTACATGGAAGCCATCGGTACGATTCTAAGGTAGATGGAGGAGGATGGTGGTTGGTGGTTCGATTAGGTAAGTACTTACATAGAAATGATTACTTTTTCATGGTTCTTTACAGTTTTCTCTCTCGCAGTCTCTGTACGATTGTGAAAAGAGGCCTTTGTCCTGCAGTGAGACAGCAACAGGCTGGTATTTAAAATACAAATCAAAACAAAATCAAAATTATTTTATTCGAATTAGTCTAATAGTTTTAAAGTCGGTTGAGTAGTTATTGAGTATCCCAAGAAACAAACAAAATATCAATTATTCTTCTTAATGTAGATAATTTTTCATTAATACAAAAGTTGCGAGATCTATAGGTTGTTGTATGATAAAGCTATAAGGTGTTAACATTTACCTGCAATTTTGTCTCCATCGTGTTGGAAATACCTTGACGCCACGATTTCGTCCATTACCGTCAAATACTTTGAAGAGGATTTTTATGTGAGTTTCTTTTTCTTTGTAGATAAAATGGCGTCGAAATAATTATTTTTTTGATAAATATTAGACTTCTTGCAAGGAACCAAAAATGCGCACGTGAAAGTGAAAATTCCCTAAAAAGTTTTATTTCTATTCACCACTGCGTTTCTATTGGCCCCGTTTGACGAAATGGTGATATCAAGCAACGCGATGGGAAGGCAAAAGTGAAAAACATGTTGCATATTCTCAAAGGAAATCGCCTGTGGTGATACCCATGTAGGTAATTGAGACAAATTGCAGGTGAATTTTAACGCCATAAAGTTTTATCGTAGAACAACCAATCTCCCACCTCTCTACCTGAACCTCAACTCGTTATCTTCGCCTTTTCACTAGTATCGGATTACTGTCAATCATGATTGTGTGGTCGTCCATCTTACAGCCACTGAGCAGTGTATGCCGGTGTCACGTGTCCATTTGCTTTTGTGATCATCAATCTTTTGTTGCTTCCTGTATTTTCCGACAATACTCGCAGAAATGATAGAATATAGGAAAAGCTTGCCTCTACAGGCACTGATTTTTGAGTCTTTAAGCTGTAGTAGTCGGTACTTTTTCTGAGCTTTTTAAAGGATAGGTACCAATTAAAATTCTTCAAAAAATAATTTAAAACTGTAGTTTCTACAGACGCCAGCACATCAACGTACCCCAAATGTGTCAAATTTCTTTGATTGGGTTTCAACTTTATTCCAAACAATATAAAGTTCATGTTCAATTGGGAATTTGACGGTTTGATGTAGCTTGATGTGCTGGCGTCTGTACCTATATTTCCTTTTACTCATGTAATTTAGGTATCAAAGTTTTATAATTACTTCTCAAAAAAAATAAATTAATGAAAAACAAACATTTTAAAACTTGTCTTGAATCTTAAGGTGCTTACCTACCTCTCATGCACGAGGTTGTGGTTCAAATCCTAGCAAGTACCAATGTGACTTTTTGTATGGAATTTCTAAGTTCATCTTAGAAATCCTTGATGTCGGTGAAGGCAAAACATAGTGAGGAAACCTGAACTTAAAAATAATGTAACTAGACTGGCCAGACTGGCAATTTGGTCTAGTAGTGGCCCTGACTGCTATGCCGGAGGTCGTGGCATAAGTATGTTTATCAGCTGTTTAGTACCTATAACACAAGCTCTGCTTAGCTTGGGACTAGAAGGCGTTGTGTAAAAGTTGTGGAGTATAATAATATAAGTTATATTATTATATTCATCATAAGTTAAAAAGCGCCTTGAGCAAGTGTGGCGATCAATGCTTATGGTAGGTAACTTCTCTGTATGAGGAGAGGCAACTCCTCTGCGCTATCACCCCTTACCCCAGTTCTTACCTACAATTGTACCTGGTATTGGCATTTTCCTGATGTAAATAGTAGGAATAGGGTTATCTTTCAGAAAACATTACTTTTTCCCGTCTTTTATTCTCAAAGCCACTCACAATCGGCAGGTAAACTATTTTATTTTACAAATCTTAGGGAATGCTTTTCCTTTACCCGCTAAACCTTCCTTCCCTAACAAACTCACTAACGCAAAATGGAATTCGTACCAAATACTTACTTACTAAAAATAAATTATTACAGGAAATTCACGTTCCCCTATGATTTACGCGTCCATTGAGTAAATCAGGCTTTGCAAAGACGAATATTTCCAAAGATAAAGCACAAATCACGCGGAAAATGTTCATTTATCAACATAAATTCGATGCAATTTGTTACAGTGACTTGCGAATACGTTATTGATTTACATCGTATGAAAATAACCGATTCATAGAACACATTACCGGGTTATTTACGCGATTTTGACGTTATTTTCGTATCTGAGGCAGCCAGTATTTTCCATAAATAGCTACATAATGGGCAATTTGATCATATTTTTCCACGTAACGAATGTGTAATTTTACGAATTGCTAAAGATACTTACCTTTTTTGTGGTAATTTACATCTACAATATGATTTAGGTACCAGTGTTTTAATTTGCTATGACAATATTCATAACAAAGCTTTTAGGGTTGCCAGCTTAAAAAATATGGAATTTAAACTGGCATTCAACAAACAAAAACGCACAACCACAAATCACAGAACTGTTGGGATTTGCATCTCTAAGGTAGTTAAATCCTTTGCCTGTTCCTTCATTATGCGCACAGCCAAGGAGTGGAATTCCCTGCCTGCATCAATGTTCCCGAGTTCATATGACCCCAATCTGTTTAAGTCGCGAGTTAATAGGCTTCTTATGGGTAAGCTCGTTCCATCGTCGACCTCATCTCTGACCTCAGGACAAGATTGAGGTCAAGAGTAGACCCATTATACCTATATAAAAAAAATAATCTGTTATTAAACTTTTTTACTTTTTTTCACTTTACTTTATTTAATAAAAAAAGCTAGCTCGTGCTGCCCTATCGAGCGCAACCCATGGGTAGAGCTAAGTCTCTGCTGTTTTTAACTCTTTTTAGCAAATATACCTACTGTTGCACAAACGCCAACACATCAAAATATCCCAAACTGTAAAATTTTCCCAATTGAACATGAACCTTAACCTTTTGTAATAAAGTTGAAGAACTTTTCAAGAAATTCCAAAGAATGGGATTGCCTTTGTGTGCTGTTTAATCTGGCCTCTAATACTAGCAACACATACACACATCAAAAGTGTCTAGGGATCAACATATATTTTTGCAATAACTTTTCTCCTGATTGATATTAATTAAAATTTTCTTTAAGGATTCATCAAATAAAGTGTTTTCGTTTGTCACAGTAACGATAAACCAAGTCACCTTTGCATTAATAAAGAAATTTGCCATTTTCCTAATAAAGGGATTTTTGACATTTGAACCACTAACATTAAAGTTCGAAAAAAAGACTGAAATAACAGTTTTCTTTAAAATTTTATTGGGTAACTTAAACAATTAATAATCCGTGTTTCTACCGCGAACACTAACAACACAAGAACATCGGTTTGGCATACTCAAAATGAGTTCATCCAAATCACGCTGTATAATGGCCGCCCATGTTCGTTGCAACAACAAAAAAAGGTCTTCTTGCGACTGGATACCCTCCATATTCGGCAGAGCTCTTCTCTGTAGCTTATCCCATGCATGCTCAATCGGGTTCAAGTCTGGCGACTGAGCAGGCCAGGGCAGGACATTGATGTTAGCTGCGGCGAGAGTCTGTCTTACAACTCTTGCGGTGTGCGGTCGTGCATTATCATGCATTAACTGAAATAAGGGACCGATTTGCACTTGTAGAGGAACGATGACGTCTGATACAATCGTCTCAGCATAAATTTGAGCGTTGAGGTTGCCTCTGATCCAAATCAACTCAGTTCTTCCGCCGATCCAAATACCCGCCCATACCATGATGGTTCCACCACTATAAGGATGGACTTCCTGGCAGGATTTTAATCGCTGTTGGCGTCCAGGGGTTCTCCAGTGTCGTATACGTCTTGTATCCGGTCTCATACCAAAACGAGACTCATCAGAAAAGCACACGAAACGCCATTGTTCTTCTGCCCAATTTCTGTGTTCAAGAGCCCATTGATATCGAATCCTACGATTGTGCATTGCTATAGGTGGTACCCGTAGCGGTCTTCGGGAATGAAGGTTCACTTCATGCAAGCGGTTTCTGACTGTTTGATCGCTAATTAAGTTCCCTGAAGAGTGATGAAGCCTCACGGCTAACATCATGGCGGTTATTGTTGGAGCTCTTCGAGTTAAGATTTGAATGTATCGGTCTTGTCTCCGTGTGGTGCAGCGATACCGTCCATGGCGCTCAACCACGGTACCAGTGCTTCGGTAACGTGTCCAAAGTCGACTGATAACACTCTGACTTGTATTCAGAGCTAAAGCCACAGTACGTTGCCGGGAACCAGCTTCTATGATTCCCACGGCTCTGAGCATTTCTTCCCTGCTTAAATG
Organism: Euplexia lucipara; assembly: GCA_921972225.1. Lineage (NCBI taxonomy): Eukaryota > Metazoa > Arthropoda > Insecta > Lepidoptera > Noctuidae > Euplexia > Euplexia lucipara. Next base: position 6,618,185 of record OV179144.1, on the reverse strand, counting down.
ACGTCGCCGCTCCATAATAACGTTGGTTTTAATCAGTAGTAGGGAAACAGTAGCACTAATAATGTCTTCAATGCGTTGTATGTCTTTATAGGGAAAATATTGACAGCTGATTTTCATCTTTTACTCGAATTTGATTCACAGTTCCTGATTCAAATTATGAAATGCACCAAAAAGGATCCATATAAATTTATAAAATCATAAATTTATTACAAAGCCACATCTCAATCTCAAGAAATCCGCATAAAAATGCTTGATCCCTAGACACTTTTGATGTGTGTATTATGAAAAACTGCGCTACTAAGTAGCTCATTACATGCCCTGAATATTCTTCACGTTTGAAAGCTTTTCCATAGTGCTATAGCTCAAATGGTAGGTAGACAAAGTCACTAAGTCATTCGAGAAGCAGAGTAATAAACCTAAATACTTGCCTTGACCACATTGCTATGCATGGGATCTAGGCAAGCAAATTGCCAATTACCTACCCTAAAGTACTTTGCGAAACAATTCCCTCTTGTTATGTGTGGTACCCAATATTGAATCTTGACATCACCGTTTACTTACTTGAGCCAACTACTTCCTTAATTAGCTCTTCATTTAATTGTAATACCAGTCTCGTACAGTCTTACTTCAGAGCAAAAGCCTCTCATTATTTATTTATTTCTACAGAGAACCTCTACAAACTTAGCGATGTATTGTCAGTTAGGAAATTGTACATTACCCAAATAATTTTAAAAAAGCACAAAACCTTGCCTTATAATGTGGATACACACTCCAGACGAAGAAAGCACGATGTAGTTCAAATACCTAAAACTAAGACCAAATTCGGATCTATGCAATTTAGTAAACGATCAGCTCAATTATATAACAAAATAAATAAAGAAATTTACGTATATGCAAAATCTTACCATATATGTAAAGAAATGTTGATTGACTGGATGAAACCACTGACATATGAAAACACTGAAGCTCTCCTACTAAACGTAACCTAACATAAGTACATACGACCTTCTCACACACACTCAGAGATTCTCACATACCTACACGGACATTCACACTCCCATACACATGCAAACACACACTCATCAACACAACCAACTCATGCACACGCACCCACACGCTCACATAATTATATTTTGTTTTATTATACCCATGTACTGTTTTAATTGTGTGTAGTAAGTACTTACTGTTGTGAAGGAGCGGAGTCTTTGAATACAGGCATTATCTGCTTAAACGAAGACTCCAAACCCAATATTGTTTGTGTATAACTTTTGGACACAATAAACGTTATTATTATTATTATTATTATTTATACTAGGTTTGGGTATTCCCGACAATTTCAAAGTCCCGGGACACGAGACAAACTACAATCAAAGGCGAGACTTTAAATTAATAGTTATTTGTTATACAAGAGTGCAAAGTTGCTTTTTAACCGCGTGTTCAATTTTGATGACCGAGCAAGCGAAGGATTCTAAAATTGAATCACGAGCGCAGCGAGTGATACAAAATTAGAATCCTGAGCGTTAGCGAGGGAATCAAAAGAGCACGAGGTGAAAAATCTTTGCACTCGAGTGCAACACGTAACTTTTCATTCCACCTCAGCGAGGAAATGACTAAATGCAAAAAAAAAACGTTTTCTGAGAAAGTTTTGGCTTCTTTTGCTAGTCGCCACGTGTTAAACATATCGTACTGTTTTAAATACTTCTCGCGTGATTGTTGAGGGAGAAAGCTCATTTGCGCATTATTAACAGTTTCAGTCAATTCTGTTGGCGTCAAACAAACTTCCTCGTCGCTAGAATCACTCATTTTAGTTTTTTCACTTGTTTTCAAGTTTCTTGTTTTTAATATAAGGTTTAACAATGACGTGAAAAAATGCCGCGTAAAGAACCGCGTACAAAGCAAATTGAAAAAAGAACACCAAGAAGGTTCCGAGTCTGAGTTTTTAACAAATTAAAAAAAAGTTGTATGAGATATTCCGCACCATAGAGGTAGCAGTAAATAGGTTTAATGTTTTTTTTTAATTCTATTTACTATATCCTCTAGAGAATAAAAACGGCTTTTCCACTCAGATAATGAAGATTAAAAATACTCTTTCCGAGATGGTGGGATGAAAAATTCTTTCTTTCAAAAAAAATATTAAAAATCTATGTCTTTCTTACAAAATACACACGTAAGAAGTGGAACTTTTTATGACATAATTTTTCGAAAAACGATCTGATAATTACAACTTTACAGAAATTAGTTAAATACCTGTAATTGGATTTGTGTTGCTTATTCAATTGTTAACCATTTGTTACAGCTGTTGGTTCTACTTTCAATAAATAAATAATAAAGCTAAATTAGATAAAGTTTAAGCGAAAGGCTTTTAATATCTTAGCCATGGATATAAGTAATTTAAATATGGCGCGTAACGGAAAAATGTGACTTAGAAATAAAGATGGCCCGTAACAGAAAATCGTTAATTTGTTTTACATTGTTATAAAATTTCTTTCATACGCCGATTAAGAAGTTTCAGTTCAAAAAGAATTTTTGAGATCGATGAAGGTATAATAATAAGGTATACTTACGGAGTAATTGGGAAACCTCCTCCTTTTTTGAAGTCGGTAAAAGACGAACTTACATAGTTAACACTCATACTAATTCTACTATTATCTAGTAACTCTAGTATCTGATCATTGGTCAACAATAAAATTATGACAATATTGTCTCGTCTCGAGTCTCGACCCTGTAATTACGGGACTCGATACATGAGAAGTCCCGGGACCCTAACCCAAATGAATACCAGTCTACCCTGAGTGATGCAGTTACAGGACGTAGTAGGCGAAACGACATAAACAAAGATATTCAATATTTACCTTTGGAGGTAAACAAAGCAGGATAGTAGATAGTAGGATTCCTAATTCATGTCTTGTCCTGTTGTTGTTTTTAAAAGAACAAACAGTGTTTACGTTGAAAGGAGGAGTTTGACCGACTGACCTCTGAAAGCCTTAGGGAAAACAGGTTTTAATGTGGGGCAGGTACTTATGAGGCTTTGGCACTTTACTGTAAGAGCAGCATTTTCCTGTAGATCTTATATAGTTAATTTGTGTAACAATTGAAAAAGTAAGTGAAATAAAAATGATTTAAAATAGCTGGAAACATTTAAATAATAGTCATAATACCAGACTGTTAATGTTCCACTGCAGGGCAAAGGCCACTTTGCATATAAAAAAAGACACGATTGATCACCACGCATGCTCAACGCGGATTGGCGATTACAAACTTATATTAACTATACGTCTAGGTTTCTTCCGATGTCTTCCTTAACCTATGTCAATGATGTCTAAGATAAACTTAGAAAATATCGCATTGGTAGGGGAGACGGTTTGGTTATTGTCCAGATAAGCAACCTTACGGTCAAAAAGTTCAAATTATTGCATAAGTTGAGACATCTCACATACTTACAGTTTTACATAATATATTAGGAAGTAAATTATATTAATAAGAAAACAGAAAACATAAAATCACAGTAATTGGCCTAATAGTCATAGTCATAGAAGTCATAGTATTTTATTGATAAGGGATTCTTACAAGTCATATACAATTTTTAAAAAATACATTAGGTACATAAATTATCAAACAAATGTCAAATCCAAGATGTCAAACCAGTTAAAGGAAACAAATAAATAGCAGTCAAATAAAAAAGGTTAAAATAAAATAATAATAAAAAAACATTAAAATACATAGGTACATCCATAGAAATCTAAATAATAGGAGAAGTGGCATGGGGGCGTGTCGGTGTCTCCGCGACATGCTCAAAATAATCACGTCGCGATGGCCGTCTGCGCGAACTTGTGTGCTTTCGACCGCGATTGTGACATTTTATAGCAATGTTCAGTGTTTTTTTGTAAAATCCGAAGCACAAATCAAAACTATGTAAATCACGGAATTACTTATCACATGTAAGTACACGTATTTTACTATATTTGTCTATCTAATCATGCAAAACAACAAAACGTAATATACAGGATGAATTTTTAGTCACCGTCCAAATTTTTTCTAGGCATTAGGTATCATTCACTTAGTCCATTTTTGAAAAAAAATCGATACATAAAATTTTCATATTAAATCATTTTCTCGAAAAAATTATCCGCTCTGCGTGGTCACAAGTTAAACGTTAATAATACTACACTTGCCGCGCAAATATTCAATGAAAAAGGCAGCGCTCACCCCGCTCACCCCCACCCCGCTACACCTGCGCGACACATTTATGACATCTATCATCTATCGTTAGTCGGTCTCGCGCGCGCACCCTTTCGCGACGCAAGCGCTTACTTCCGTGTTCCCGGCGTTCCCACGCAACCCGCCGGCGCCGGCGCGACGGCGCCCCGTGCGTATCGTGAATTTATTTACAATGTCGTCGTATTCCCACCGCGAGTATTACGAAATGGTGCGATCCTACATACTGAGTGGTGAAAGCTTGAACGGTGCCCGGAGACTGTACGAAACCGAAAGTATTCCTCGCCTTCGCAATCAAGGAATAAATCCCTCATTACCAAATCGCCAAACGATTTTGGCCGCAAATCAGAGGCTATTAGACCATGGCCAATTTATAGTACCTACACACGCTCAAGGACGGGGCAGGCCGAGACTCGCAGTGGAGATCGAAGAAGATATCTTCGATTTCTTTGAACGGAGCCCTAGATCCAGTACGCGAGATGCAGCGCGGCGCTTCGGCGTAAGCCAATATGCCGTGTGGAAACTTCTCCATTCTGCCGGGTTGCACGCGTACCATTTTCAAAAGGCACAGGCCTTGAACGACGCAGATGCAGTTCCCCGTCGAGCCTTCTGTGAGTGGCTGATTGCACACCCCGATGCTAACATTTTGTGGACTGACGAGGCCTTGTTTACTCGAGTGGGGCTGTATAATCATCATAATGAACATTGGTGGTCATTTCGAAACCCACACATGATACGAGAAACGTATCACCAAGTGCGGTTCAGTGCAAATGTGTGGGCTGGAATTGTCGGCAACAAAATACTGGGGCCATATTTCATTGAGGGACGGTTGACCGGGGGCACGTACCTAGATATGTTACGCACAGTAATTGCTGACTTCATGGATGACGTGCCGGTAATCTCCTATCGAGATTTTTATTTTCAACAGGACGGTGCACCGCCTCATTACTCCGCCGCCGTTCGTAATTATTTAAACATCGAACACGGTGATCGTTGGATCGGTCGCGGGGGGCCCGTCGTCTGGCCACCCCGGTCACCAGATCTTACTCCATGTGACTTTTTTTTGTGGGGTGAAATAAAACGACGAGTGTATGTGGAGGAAGCCCAAAACCTAGACCAATTAAAACAGCAAATTGTACGTGCATTCGACGAAGTTAAAAGTGACACTGTAGTGCTCAATAAAATTAAAAACAATGTGCAAAAACGTGCAAGACTCTGTTTAGAGAGAAACGGTATGCATTTTGAACATTTATTAAAGTACTGTTAATTTGATTGTTGATGATTTTGATTAAATTTTTATTATTTGTACATAAGTTGATTCAAATTTTTTAAATACGCCTAATAGCAAAACGTTTTGGCTCAGCTTTTATTAAGGTCTCAAGTTCTTATCTAATTAATTGATTTTTACTTTATTTATACGTACTTAATTGATTAATTAAGGGTTAGATTCTAATCATAGTGAACATAGCACAAACCTTTTGCTTATTGACGGTCCTAAGCCCGTGAAAGTATGAAGGGAAAATTTGCAACTTTGTTTGTATTGTGTTATCAATGAATTCCGGCGGCGCGCGGCGCGCGGGGCGGCCCGGCTCGCGTAGCTTCACCTAGCGCGTACGCACGGCGCGGCAGTGTCCAGAAACATAAACTTTTTATAGATAACTTTGTGAAGTGATATCTCAATATTTTTGTATTGAGTGATACTAAAAGAAAAAACACGTATTCAATGATTTTTGCCAAAGATTAATATATCAAAATTTGGACGGTGACTAAAAATTCATCCTGTATTTCTTGCTTTTACTATGTTATTTTTGTTTTCAAAAATCACAGCGACTGTACTATTGTTGCAATAAATACATTGCTCCGTAACCACTACCTAAGTTTGTCGCTAAGTGGCTGGACGAGCAATGTAAAAATCACACAACGATACTTCATTGAGCGGATGCATCGCGTTGTACGGCCGCTGCTTCATGCGACGAAGTGATAGCGACCGTTGTTTTTGTGTGCGTAAGTTGTATGGTGCATGGTAAATACACGCTGTGTTTGACAGCATAAGGTTTATAATTGATTGTGTAGTACGTTCTGTTTTAAGAAATGCGGGTGTGTGCGCGACTGCGTATCTATTGCTTTTACTGAACTGCATGTGTAGTAGTTGCCGTGTGGTAGGGGCAAAGTGGAGACACATGGTTCCGATACATTTTCGTCTAACGGGCATATCTCCTTCTTTATTATATCTATGGGTACATCATTCTCCACATCTAATAATGCAGTTAGTGGCCATGAGATCACATAGTTATTGGCCACATCAAAAAAATAAATTAAAACTAAACACTCTAAGACGGTGTATTGTTTGTATCTTTTTGGTAGATATAATACATTTGTTTCATGTACTCCGAGGGAGGCCGAAACTTTTAACGTGATCCGACTCATCCGACCGGTCAGTTTGTCGTTATACGCGCTACAAGTGGGACGTGCGCTTGCGCATCAATGAATTATATCTATCATCATATCTAAATTTAAGTTTAATTTTCTATTTTATATTCTGTTTTAATTTTTTCTTTGCTTATCTTCAGCCTAAGTAATGATAGTGACAAAACATATTGCGACTTGTGCACCATTATGAGATATAAATCCGTGAACTTTAACCTATTTACAAATAAATTATTTCGATTGTGATTCATGGTGAGCCATAAACCTTTATTTAAAAGAAAAGCAGTAACACAGTTCAACATCTGATAAAACTGACATCACGGTTTTTCTTGTAAAACTTCACAAAAATATGGAAACAGGCCAAAAAATTCGATACCTACATGTAACATGCTCATATCAAAGTTTTATCAGATCTGAACTTGCTTGTGTAGTCGGGTTGTTGCTGGTTAGAGATAAAAAGCTTGGCCTTTGTGTGAGAGGAAAATATTAGGACAAAATCGTGTTAAGGATGATGTTCACCAAAAAGCTCGCATCGCGTTCGATCGGAACGGATTTTATTACAATCTTTAAACGACATTAAATCGTGTGCACACAGTATTAAAAGTCTTTAATACCAAGCCACGCACTGCAGCTTGATCGATTGTTGCCGGAAGTATGCTGCAAAGAGCGATCGGCTCCGTTCGTCTGTCATCGTATCCCTTCGGATGCTTTCGGCTGGGACGCAAAATAAGAACGAAACTAGTTGACTAAGCGCAGAAACAGATACGGACCGATCTTCTTTTATGCTTCGACACGATTTCCTGACGGACGCGAACGACTGTCTCCGCATCCGTTCGTTTTCTTTCCGATCCGATGCAATACGAGCTGCTTGGTGAGAATCATCCTTTAAGTTTCGGGTCTATCTTTGTGAATAGATATTATTTTTTAGTTAAGGATCAGGTGTAGGTAAGAGGCTCGTGGTGTTTATTTCGAGGAAAAAAATCACATGGCTTTGAAAGCTACCAAATGCTGTCCGGTCCTTATACAGAGTAGAAGAGAAGATGTCCTACATGCGGACACCGTTCGTTCAGTACAGTATCCTAAATCTTCCAGCGTTGAATTTTTTCGTCGGCTTTTTCAAAATTTCTATATTTTCCTGATGTTCTTTTTTTTTAAACTGTATATTATCATGATTTGTGTGTAAAGCAATGACAGTTTTAATGAAAATCACTTATAAACCAATGATTCCCATATATATCTATAAAATACATTAAATTTATGTCTTGTGCCACGAATGCACATGCTAGTGGCACGGATTATTGAGATGATGATTCTTGATCATCATCTCAATAATCGTCAGCGATTGCAGCTCCAAGATGTTTTACGAAAGTAGACATTTGTGGAGCGAACACTCCGTCAACGGATGTCACAAGTGGGGTGAATGTAGCATGTCGCAATTCACAAGCGTTTGTATATTTCCTTATTTTTTCGTCTTCGGTGTATTTTAGTACGGAGGCAATAGTTTTAATGAAAATCTATTTTATGGGATAAAACATATTTGGCAAATGTGGGGATACTATAAGTACGCCTCTGCTTAGCCCTTCAGGGGTAAAAGACGTGATTCTACAATACATTTTCATATCTATCGTGTGTTCATGAGCGCACAACACACCCTCTTTTAATGAGATGTTCCATTCCATTATTTGCCGTCTGGGTTGTTGGGAATATCCATCCCACCTACCTACGGATAAACTTTACTTACTGCCCTCAGAGACTAGTGTACCACGTGTAAGCGCTTTGTATTTCATCTTGTTTTCCTTTTTCGCCTCCACTCTTCCCTATGTGAGCTAGTTACACTCCATGTGAAGATAACAGCCGTCTAAGAAAGTTGGAGCTTGCAATATGACCGATATGAGCGACTTGGCGAGTGCTCTACACTTTTATATGAGACTTGGTATTGCATTCCGGTATGAAAAGTTTCGGAAAAGATTCCACGGAAAAAATAAAAGATGTTTTATCATTTCTATAATAACTTGAATGTTCTAATATGACATTATCACGCCTGTTTAGAAGCAGAGTTAGGAGGTTTACGTATACCTACTTAGTACATGTAAGTGATGACTTTTAATTGGCTGTCAGTCTCACATGCTATTCTTTCATTCCGCTTGCATTAGCTGTAAGACATCCATAGTTGATAAATAAATAAATAAATGTAGGTATACGCAATGGGCACAAATCCAGACTCCGAGCTGTACTGAAAACTTCCAAACTAAAAACCCTTTGCCAGACCCGTGAATCGAACCCGGAGGATATCATGCTCGGCTGCAGCGCTTACGACCACATGCACTCAATGTACAATACAAAGTCTACTAAATATATACAGGGTGTAACGGAAAGGGTATATACATCCGAAGGGCACGGATTCTCTTGGTGATAAGAAACGACATGGCAACGTTTTTATACATATACATACATAATTGTAAAGTTGAGCCCGCCCGCGCCGTCGCGCTTTTGTCAGTTAGGCAGAGCCCTATAGGTCTGTACTAGGCGCGCAGAACCCGAGATAGATATACTTGAACCTTGCCGGACAGGATTATGACCCTCATAGTGCGGTGACACGTTTGTTATGATTTTGCATTTATTAAACTGTCGATATTAAATAATATCGTGAAGTTTCAAAGTTATTAGTTGGGAGCTGAAATTTTGAGGAAAGACTCGTTATTAAATACTCTATTCACCCTGTTTGTATGTATATACCCTTTCTGTTACACCCTGTATACACATGTAGAAGCTGCGTGTTATAAACTTTAACTAAAAAAAAGAAATCGAAGTAAGCAGGACTTGTGCTATCAGGGTATCGTGTAAAAGCTTAGTGCGGCTGACCGCGGTTTTACCGAAATGACACGGCCTGTAAATTTCATTGAGTAGTACCTGTATTGCCTGAAGGGTAAGGCGGAGGGGCACAAAAAAGTGCCTGCTCCCACTTTCCGCCAGTTATGTTTAAGTCCCATGTTATAGGGACGAGCTTCTTGCATTTAACTGAGCTGCTTATGAAAAATTCCAGATGGGAAAATCGAAAAAGCACTTTGCGCAACCTAGGATACGTACCCAAGACCTCATGATTGGCAGTAGCACTTGCAACTACTAGATCAACGAAGATACGTATCTAAAATAAAGTTAGTCGATTTCAACATAAGTCCATTCAGAGTGGTTGTAAAGTAAAAAAGGATATGTCGGGTATCAGCCAAATAATTACCTCCTACTACTACAATTTTTAATACTACTACCTCCTTTAGTATTGTATGTACCATAGAGACACACAGCACAGTAGGCCACTTTGAAATAAGGTAATAAGTATCTTTCAAAATCAATGCATTTCAGTAAGGTAGTTAGGTTAGGTAGTTAGGTTCGCTATAGTCTAGGTATGATGAGTTAGGTTAGGTTATATATATGTATAATATCGTCATTCTAGTTCTATCTACACAAAAGGCTTAGATAAGAGCCCATTCGAAAGTAGAAGCAGTAGTAAGTAGGTTTGGTAGATGTTACAAATTGTGTTGTATAAACTATTTGTAGTCAAAATAAAAGTGTATGGTATAGTGTAAAGTATATACGGATTTTTTAATGGCGAAGGCGATTTCTTGATTAATTTTTATATGCTTAAAATCAGCGATAATGGCAGCGAGACGTTAAGATGCCTGAATTAGTGTAATAATTTAAAAAAGCCACAAAATATTCTATAAGACTTATTATGCCCCTTAATTAATTAAACCTACACCGGCGTCCGCGTTGTCATTGTCTTTCTATTGTGTCTCTAATTAAGACGATTGAAAGGTTAATAACTGACCTTTGTCGCCAAACATGTGTGACCTAAGGGCAAAAAGGCAGACATGTATATACATAAAAAGCCTTAACATAATACATTATATTTACGTGCCTAAATTAAATACTCCTCAGACTTAGGTCACGTAGGCAAACCAAACGGAGTAGACAAAACGTGAGTGTTGCCACACTAAGAATTAAAAGTAAAACGTGACGTGCAGCTTGGCTGTTTCTATTTTCTTAAAATTCTTTTTCTGAAAACAGTACCTACTTAGGTTCATTCGTTTTTGAAGAGATCTCTTCTACATAAATGAAATGTAAAGAAAAATATTTTTAGAAGAAGATCTTGAGTAAGGTCTGGAAAGTAATTTTGCTTTTGTACGTCTGTACAGCAAGCTACCCTAAACTGTAAAATTTTCGCAAGTATCCAAGTGAGCATGAACCATATTCTGTTTGTAATAAAATTAAAAAACCATCAAAGAAATTTGACACAACGGGGTAGCTTAATGTGCTTGCCTCTATACACTAATGTTGATTACACAGGGCGGTAGTCTGAAATTCATCTAAAATGATTCGTCGGCTGTTGTAATTTTAGCACTTTATTTAGCTAATTATGATTTCTATCTAAAGGATTTTTAATTATATATTTTTTAATTTTTAATTTAAATGCCATTGGGTTAGGCGATTAAATACGCTACGAGCGGATATCAATGCCGCGGATATTCCCTTTATTTAGATTAAAGAGAATATTTTTTCATGACTTATTAGGTAGGTACAGTTTAAAAGTAAAAGGAACAATTCAGTTTAAATAAAGGTAACATCACGCATGTGTTGTGAGTGTACTACCAGGTACCGACACATCTGCCTAGACGATGATGATATTTTTTTTTTTTTTTTTATACCACGACGGTGGCAAACAAGCTTACGGCCCGCCTGATGGTAAGTGGTTACCGTAGCCTATGGACACTTGCAACACCAGAGGCGCCACACGCGCGTTGCCGACCCTTTAAAAACCTATTTACTCCCCTTTTGAAGAACTCCATACTGTAGCCCTCTGAGAAAACCTCGGCAGGGAGCTCATTCCACAATCCAAGTGTACGCGGGAGGAAATTCCTCTCAAACCGCACTGTACGGGACTATTTCGGCTCCATATTATGTGTTATCACGCCTGTATTTACCAAAGGGGTCGGCAGAGGTGTAGGTATGTACCTACCGTACAACCACATTTCGCCTTTATAAAATCGATTCAAGTTACATTCCCATTGCTTTGCACTATAAATAATTCCGGGAGTGGAAGCCATTTAGAAGCAAGTTACTATCTCTATAAAAGTGAATGGCTACCTTATATTTCACCTGGGAATACATTAACGACCTTTATCGACATGTTAATTTAGCTACCATTTTTCCTGATTGCAAATTGGGATTACAGAATGATAATGGCAGGTTTCCTTACATTGTGGGACATAAGGATAAAGCAGTCACAAAAATGTATCACCGACCACAGGACCACGAACCAAATCGATTATACAATCGATTAATAAAAATTACAGCTACTAATCTCTGGTGATGAACTGAAAGAATCAATAATAGTTTATTTACACAGAAACCTTTCGAGTTAGTGTAGTCTAAAAAGTGTATAAAAAAAGTGATAATGAAAAGAAGAAAAAGAAAGAAAGTGGAACGGACTTTTGTAAAATACAACAAACACTATTTTAAGTTTAAAATAGTTATCACGTATAAAAATAGGTTATATAATATTTACATTGCTCATTAGTCTTGTAGGCTAGATTGTAATTAATTATAAGAACCTGGTTATTTTTAATAAAAGACCAAAAAAGTAGTTTATTTACAGTCAAAGAGATTTAAGAAATAAGTATGGAATGTTTTTGTTAACAGTCCATATTGCGACTGTTTACGGTATACATATTAATTTAGTAGGTACCTATGTAATTTTCCAGTAAAAAAATACATTTAATTTCTAGTTAGTAATGAATAAATTGAAATTCACAGTTCTAGATACTTTACTATAAGTCTACATAATCTACAATATTTTGCATGGATATTTTCATTACCTCATGTTAATAGAGTAGTAGTCCGATAGCAACAAAATATTTCCACAAAACAACCAGAAACACGGACTTCCGATACTTGAAATATTTTTGGTTATTTTACGACTTTTTGTGTTTTTTGGAAGTCCCTTCATGTTTTCTTTCGTCGTACATTCACAAACAGCCTTGCTAATTATTAAAAGTAAAAACTTGAGTGAAGTGAACACCAATTACTAGCATTATTATATGAATACTACGAAATGACAGCTCGCTTACACTTCACCGACCTTTCCACGCGGTGATTTTAACAGAAGAATCACACTATTATTATCATTAGTCTCATTCATTTCATTTGTTACCCTGTTCTGGCTATTTGTGTCTGAACTTAAATGAATGTCAAGCACCAACGAAGCAAGAAAAATGAATACTTAGTTAACACAAAGATTTGACAAGAAACGAACAAAAGAATAAAGACTTCCACCTTCGATCAATGATCGAAGACTTCCACTAACAAAATCTCTCCTACATAATTTTACCATCCACCCAAACTTAACCTTCGAACTTACATCCCGCTTAACGTAATACGCGACCATAAACCCCATTATGATTGTTCATTTTCCATGTATCGCCTATTTTCTATCGAGGTCGAACACATTTGAACCCCATTAGGTACGAGAGCGATTTCAGTTGGCCGCCAATGACTTTGGATAGTCATGGCGAAAAAAACTTCTTCGCTTCCGATATTAGTTATTGGGGGAAAGAGATGGAAGATAGGAGAGAACAGAAAAGGATTAATAGAATATAAGACAATAGAATGACTGTACCTTAGAATTTAAAAGGAAGGTGGAACGGCTATTAGGACTAGACTATAAAAAGACTGAAGAACTCTTAGAAATAAAGATATACATTAAAATTAAAATTGTACAGAGGCCAGCACATCAGTCTACCCCAATGTGTCTAATTTTTTTGATAGGTTTTCAACTTTATTCTATACATGATAGGGTTCATGTTCAATTGGGAAAATTTGAGAGTAGATTGATGTGCTGGCGTTTATATGTTTATATATATACATGTTAGAAGTTTATTGAATAGTCAAACGAACTTACCTGTAAGTGAAGTTCGACGGTAATTATACGAAGTCTTTGTTTCATTCGAAAATGAGATAGGTTTACTTGTAGTAGATCTTCTAGCCGCCACGGCGTCGTACATACTTTTACAGCAAGCGTAAAATAGAGCGTAACCCTTCATGGAACGGACACCTGTCAAATCTCTCATTAAGTTCACAGCAAATGATTGATTTTACAACATAGGGTCCAAGCTCAAAATTGTATTTAGAATTTTAGATAGCATGTATTGTTTGGGTCGGGTGGGACTCTTCTCATTTTCGAATGAAACAAAGACTTCGTATAATTACCGTCGAACTTCACTTACAGGTAAGTTCGTTTGACTATTCAATTATACTCGTCTTTGTTTCATTCTCAATGAGATAGGTTTACTTGTAGATGTTTAAAGACAAGTTGTAAAAGCAATCAATAATTATTAAAGAATTAAAAATAACAATGAGTTATTTTAAATTTTTCAAAAGAATCAAAATAAAAACACAACATCGAATTACAATTCAAATAGAATCATACTCGTCAAAACTAAAATAGAAAATGTCTATTATTAATATGTCCATTTGGTAATTTAGGAAGGAATGGTTGACCCTTCAGTTCACGTATAACTTATAATAAAGTTGATAGGTATTGAAAAAACCCCCTTACCGGCTGAAATTCTTACATAATGAATGTAATGAATGTTGAAAAAACTCGCTAATATTAAGTTCACTCTTTCTTCCATAGCCCTGGTAATCCAACGGCTGACACTGGAGCTTACAGTTCAGTGTTTTTGTTACAACGTTTAGTAGGTACCCTACTTTACTGTTTTGTAAAACAGTAAACAGAAAATAGAAACCTTGTAATTGTCCATCTCCTAATTTATTGTTAATGCTTCATCATATCAATTGTAATAGCTGTAATTTTCATAATACCTAATTGTAAAATAAAATGAAGTTTGGCTATTTGGTTACCTATAACAGTTTTAACTAACTTATTAATCTTGATAATTATGCTTATGGATTTCAATTTTGATTACCTATGTCTAATTTGATCAATCTATATTTATAATGGAGATTGTTAGGTATCATCTTTTGACCTGAAACTATCGTGAATAGACTCAAAAAACCTTCTTGGTAATAAAGTAAGTATAAATCACCTTGTTGCATGTAATTATTTAAAATATAATTAAGTTAACATGAAAAAACATCCCAAGTATATCTAGGTTTAAGAGGTCTTATTATGAAGCCTTAATCTTTTCATTTTATCATCTTTTGCGGTCCTAATAACAAGGCTAGGGCAGATCAAATATAAACCAAACTTTCATAGGAAATAACTCCTTCCTGGAGTCTCATTATGATATTAGTAATACTACAAATTACAGTTTTTAGCCAAACGCACTGGAATTAAATTCATATTCAACATAATGAATTTTCAACTGCTTGTTCACACTCCAAATATGTACAAATGTTTACATGACAATATTCTTCAACAATTGTTTCTAAATGATCACTTATATTAAGAGTAATAGATCAGCGCATTGTAAACACCCCATATAACTCTTTAAGTTATTATTTTAAAGGTGGATAATCAAGAGTATTCTATACTTTTAAAAATAAATAAATCAAAATGAAATCATTTTATTTTGTATTACAACTTTACGGTCCAATATGGACTACTTTTCGGTCTGTTATACCTATTCTTGGCTCTTATTTAAATTTCCTGTAAAGGACATGTAACAATCTAGAACGATAGTGCCAAGGAGATAATTAAAGGGTTAAAATGTATCAATAATCTCTGAAATATCGAGAACCCTGGTTTGAGTGATCAACAGATGAAGTACAAAACATTACCTTGTGCTTTGTCTTTAATTATTGTCATTTTTATATTTTTGAGTACCTACAAAGAGAGCGAGGAGAGATCATAAAACTTAATTCTTATGATTGAGACCAATGCAAAAAGAAAGCATTTAGGTTCTTTGGCACTTTTGTGTTGATCTGGGAAGCAGAAAAATTAATTGGTGTTTCACCAAATAAATATGTAATCTTTTGACAATTTGTATTACTTATTAGTCATTATGTAATGTTTACTTCTCTTCTAGATTCAAAATCAGCTACCTATTAATTAAAATTTAGTCATGTAGAAAACAAAAAAAAAAACAAAAAACCCTTTGGTTTTTAATCACACCACTGCCAAGTATTTTTAGTAATGGTATATATATAGGTAGGATATTGAACTCCTTCCAATCAATTGTATGATATTGTAGTCATATAATCCATTCTCAATCAGATTTCACTATCTGTTGGGTATCTGGCAAGGCATTACAGACTAAGTAGGCAGCAATTGAATCTAAAAAAATAATCATTTGAAGCTTAGCTTCATTCTTAGTCCATTGCTTACATGCCTCCAAAAACCATAACCTCTTGGAAATTACCTTGTGGAAAAAGGCATTTGTAAATAAATAAATAAATATTCCACAACCTTCACACAACGGCACTTAGTTCCAAACTAAGCAGAGCCTGCATTATGGGCACTAAACAGCTGATAAAAACACATATATATTTCTAAATAAATAGTAACTTATTAGGGATAAATTATACCCAGACACAGAACAATGATTGTGCTAAGAACAAAAAACATTATCCTGGGTGGGAATCAAACCCACAACCTCTAACATAACAGTCAGGTTCACCAACCACCAGACCAACAGCCCAGTCAAAAATACAATAAATGTTTCAAACTTTAAAATATTATTTACTCTGACTATGTTTATGAACTACCATTCAAGGTCTTGTCTAAACATGCAGTATTCAAGGTATTACCTATTCCATAATAAATCATTCTCATTAGTAACTTATCAAATAAAAGACAAGATATTCAATAGGTGTCATGCAAGTGGATGTAAAATTTCCATTCATCTGAACGTGGAATCTGACTATAGTTGACTTGACATGATTTTTCTTTACAAACAGTTATTTAGTTTGTTAGTTATGAATCTTGTTTTTCTTTGTTTATATACAGTTAACTGAATTATTTCTTAGCTAAAATTCTGAATAAACAAACTTATATATTATAGTCTCTCTATTTAGTAAGCATCTTTCACCTTCCTTGTAAATGTTGATCATAATTATATAACCCAAAAACATAAAACAATTAATTGTTGCCATTTCCTTTGAAGAGTATATAATGTTTTATATGTATAAATATTGACCAGGCAATAAGCCTGTTTAAAATTACCTCTATCAGAAAGTAATTTTTCTGTTTAATATCGCTTATTGTGCGGTAGACTTTTCATTTCAATGTTCTGTTTTAACAAAAGTCTTCAACTTCTTTAATTTAGAAATTGATGAAAGGTTTCCAATGGGCTTTTTACCGATAAAAGACTGGTAAACTAAGCTTTAGTAGTCTGACCAATTTCTATTGCTCAGAAAGTATTTATAAATTAGATATTATCTGACAAGATTCCTCTTTTTTGTTTCAATGAAAAGTAACTTTGGTGTGGTCTAGTATGAAATAAAGTTGTATATTTACAATCTTATTAAAAAATAATAACCACAAATAGTAGTGATGATTAGTTTTCAATCACCTAAATTAATATTTTAAATGCCCACCTGTGGGTGTATTTTGCAGCGCTGATGAATCCTCCGGTCTTCTCATGTTCTCTCAACCACTGGTGCCTCACAAGATGCCTCCCCCCCCCCTTTTTTCTTCGTTTTTGGAATGAGGTTGGCTCCACCAGTTTTAAAGCTGCTTTTTTGGGAAGTATTGGGTCTTCACCAAATAAGTATGTTTCTAACTCAGAATGAGGCAGAAAACTCTTGATTGTCTTTATGACTGTTACTGGCAGGGAAAATATGCCCCTCTGTATGTATGCATATATATCATACCTTAAAGTATCACTCAACTTTGTTACATTTTTTGCTCCGGAGTATCTAGACACATTTGAAGGTCTGAGTCAAAACAAGGCAGGGCGATGACACCCTGATGTTGTCTTCATCTTCATTATGCTTATTAAATAATTTTGTTAAGCTTCTTAATAAGTATTAGATACCTGGGTTATGGTCAATCTTTTCCTGATTTCTCCAGTTGAGAACCCATGGCTAGCATTTTGTGAATCTGAACATCTTGTGTCTTTTCCGGAGGTACCTGTTCTTCAATCATTCCATTTACCAACTAGAATCTGCATAATACAACTTTTGTTTGAAGTTTTTTATGAACTCCGGAGAAACATTTTTTGTTTTTTCCATTCATTTCAGACGAATTGTTCTACTGAATTTATTAGTGTCTGTAGAAAACAGTCCATGCTGTACAGGCAATAAACATTGTACCATATAACCATGTAAGTTCCCGCAGAACTTCCCTTGAAGGTTATAAGAAAAAAGTCAACCACGTGTGTCCCTAAAGAACACCCCACAGATTGCTTAAATCACAACATAGCCATTGTAAACCACGTGCGCTCCCGCAGAACGCCCCACAGGTTCTAGGCAAGTTGCTCACTATACAGCCATTTTTCATTACAAATGCGTTTTCAAACGCTCCACAGGTTGGGCTATTTACTGCCAAGCCAATACTGCCATTGTTGACCACGTACGTTCCCGCAGAACGTCCCACAGGTCAGGCAACTGCCATTGTTGACCACGTACGTTCCCGCAGAACGTCCCTCAGGTCAGGCATGCACTTGTAGGTTGCAAGCACACTAGCACGTGCATAACGCAAAAAAACAAAGCGCACCCTATGTTTTCATATTCACTAGCGATAATACGCACACAGGGTTTCGATTTACTATAATATTCATAATCAGGCAAGTTCTTGAGTCGGTTAACTGATGAAACAGTTACAGAAAACAGCTTTTAAAAGCGGCCATTTTTGACATTTTCTTACCTTCGTGACTTGAATCAAGTTTTAGCATTTTAATACATCTCTCAGTCGTTTTCATATTCAAATTGTATCTAGTGAATTCCTTTTTCCCATTTTTATGCTATTTGGAACAGTATTTTCACAACACAACACAAAATATTAAAAAATATAGGAAAAAGATGACGCCATTAGGTGACATAAAAAACCAATGAGAGATTTGACAGGTGTCCGTTCCATGAAGGGTTACGCTCTATTTTACGCTTGCTGTAAAAGTATGTACGACGCCGTGGCGGCTAGAAGATCTACTACAAGTAAACCTATCTCATTGAGAATGAAACAAAGACGAGTATAATAATAGTAATTACATGTATGTTATGTTTTGTAGTAATTACAACATGTGACATCTTACATCTTATGAATCATCACATATTATAAACATAATACTCATCACACAACACATACACAACCACTATGTTCACTCCCTCTTTCCCTCTTCGTATGTGCAGACGCCAGCTGCACATCAAGTTACCCCAATGTGTCAAATTTTCCTAATTGAATATAAACCTTATTCTGCTAGACATAAAGTTGAAAAACGATCAAAGAAATTTGACACATTGGGGTAACTTGATGTGCTGGCGTCTGTACATACTTAATACTGAAAACTGTCTTGAGATGTCCTAAAATACATTTTGGCTTAGTTTAGACACCAGTCTCCCATAAATAAATTTATTATCTTTGTAATAGTTTTAATTACCCATTAAGTGTTTCTTTGTTTTTATCTGTGGAAACTGTAAAGGAATCATTTTTTTATTGTACACCATTAAAACTTAAAGAGCTACATAGATAGATGGTTGATTGTTATATTGTAGGATGATAGGGTTCGGCGACAAGCTACAAATACATCCATTGAATTCGACATGCAGTCGTGACGCGTGGCGTGTTGGGCACATTTTGGCTTGTCAACTATAGGTGTACATGAATGTGACGGACAAAAGCGGAGGGATGAATAACCTGATTTCAGCAAAGACATCAAACTGCCTCAAACTGTATTTTTTTTTTCAATTGAACATGAATCTTGTTCAGTTTGTAATAAAGTAGAAAAACTATCAAAGAAATTTGACACATTGCTTGATGTCGCACATGTGTTTCGGACATGTGTTGTTGTAGTAGGTACTTAGTAACCGCATTACGCATAAGGTTTTCGCAAAACAAAAACATAATTTTGTAATAATGTCTTTGTTTTTGCCGTTTTGAACCATTAAGTATTGTGGTCATTTAGTAGTCACAAAAGGGCTGACTTTAAATTTTGGGTGGTAACAACACTAATCTGCAGACAACGTTGTTTAGGAATGTTGTTTTCGTATTTAATTTCATTTATGTGCGTTGCAAAAGGTTAACATAAAAAAATAGTAGATTATTAACCAAGGGGATAAAGCAGTGTCTTCTGTCGCGGGTGACGATTTAAACCGCGAGCGTAACGAAGGACTCGAGGTTTACTCCCGAGCGTAGCGAGGGTGTTAAAAACTTAAATCACGAGCGAAGCGAGGGATTTAAGACGAGTCCTGAGTGTAGCGAAGGATTTAATTTCACCCAAGACTAAGACAGCTTTATCACCGAGGAAAATACTCTACTTTTCGTACCATTTGCGAAAAAAATAACACAATAATAATATGAGATAAGCATTTATTAAAAATAATGACAATTAAAAGTAGACGTATTTTTAGAACATTAACTTATTTATAAAAATAAATTAAAATAAACTTAACGTTTAAATATTTGAAGAAAACAAAAACGCGGCATATTCCTAGATTTATATTTTTTTGTCGGAAAAGCAAAGACATTGAGCTCATACGGCCTCGTCAGTTTTCGTAATTTTATTTAATTAACTAGCTTCTGCCCGCGACTTCGTACGCGGATCCTGTTGCTTATGCCAGCGACAACGGGGTCGTCAAAATCGAAGATCTGAAACATCTGATGTCGAATTCTATAAGCCCGGAGACGGGAAATCAATGGGATGCGCGAGACGATTTTTTATTTTTGTTGGTCAACAGGAAATGCCATCAGACTTAACAACTTTTGCTAAGACGCCATTTTTATTATGTATATGTTATATTGTCTCAGGGCTTTGGAGTTCCCCTACAGGTGCTCCAGATCTTCAAATTTAGTCTCACAGCAGAAAACACTCTTCACGTGGAATAGTTTTTGCAATGGCACCATTTTTATATCTCTTTCACTTTAGGTGTTCCATTTTCCAAAATAAATTATAGCCTATAATATGTTGCGTGACGTTCACGATCAGCGGTCAGTCGCGCATCTCCTTCCCCCACTTATCTCTAGAGTCGATGCGTATATACGCTGAAAACTCAAGCGTCATGCTTTTTCCGTGAACGTCTCCAACTCGCGAGACAGTGCATGATTTTCACGATCAGCGGTCAGAGACCTGGATGTAGATGCGTAAATACGCTGAGAATGCAAGCGTGCTTCGCGATCCCAAGAAGTTTCCACGGAGCGAGTTGCAGCCTCATGTTCTCGAACAGCATCAAGTCTCTCCTAACGCTCTTCGGTAGATTGTTGGGATCTTATGGTCTTTAATCATTTAGCACCTTTGGAACATTGGGAAAAATTCGACCTCTTTCTAGGCATGGTTATAGTTTTATTGTGATGATACTCAATACTCAATACTTTATTGCATTCCATAATGTATACAAGGCTGGTAGGTAAATTATAGAGAAACAATTATGGACCCTGTCGGGCACAGCAAGTTAGTTTTTAGAGGAGAGGATGAAGCGCTTTTTGTTTAAAAACATAATAATATTGAAATTAAGAAAGTAAATCTTATATTTAGATATTTAAGTAGATATTATTTATGAGTAGATTTATATTAATTTTGTTTATTATTAATATTTCTATATTTATTTATTTATATATTTATTTATTTATTATTAATAGATATTTTCTAAATTATATATTAGGTAATTATTTTATATATTTATTTATATATTAGCTGTAATTTACCTGTGTTTTTTACCTGTTGTATTTAGCTGTTATTTTTTATGACACCTGATCAATTAAAATCTAAGTGGCTGCTCCCCTGCGTTACCGGGTAAGCTACCGTGTAACGAAGATAAATGGAAAAGGAAATTAAACACTCAAATAACATAAGCCCGAAGGCATACAATAAAAAAAATGGGAGTTTTAGCCAGTAGAGTCTAATTTTCAACGATATACCATCGTCATCGAAAATCAGTCCTGAACTGTTCCCGCCTTCACCGCGTAGTACCTCCTACTTATGTTATTTTATAATTATGCAATGAAATTAGTGATAGTTTTAATTTCTATATCAAATGTTTCTGATCTTCGATTTTTATAAGTCAACAGGAAATGCCTATCAGACCGAACAACTTTTGCTAAGACGTCATTCCTATTTGAGTTATGGTGTAGCTGGGCTCTTGGAGTTCCACAACAGGTGTTCCAGATCTTCGATTTTTATACGTCAACAGCGAGTGCTCATAAGGCTGAACAACTCTTGCTAAGACGTCATTCCAATATATGTTATAGTGTAGCTGGGCTCTTGAAGTTCCACATCAGGTGTTCCGGATCTTCAAATTTATTCTCTCAGCAGAAAATGCTCATAACGTGGAACAATTTTTGCTATGGTACCATTTTTGTATCTCCTATAGTTTAGATGGTCTGTTGCGGTTCTGCATCAGGTGTTCCGGATCTTCAAATTTATTCTCTCAGCAGAAAATGCTCATCACGTGGAACAATTTTTGCTATGGGACCATTTTTGTATCTCCTATAGTTTAGCTGGTCTGTTGCGGTTCTGCATCAGGTGTTCCGGATCTTCAAATTTATTCTCTCAGCAGAAAATGCTCATCACGTGGAAAAATTTTTGCTATGGGACCATTTTTGTATCTCCTATAGTTTAGCTGGTCTGTTGCGGTTCTGCATCAGGTGTTCCGGATCTTCAAATTTATTCTCTCAGCAGAAAATGCTCATCACGTGGAACAATTTTTGCTATGGGACCATTTTTGTATCGCCTATAGTTTAGCTGGTCTGTTGCGGTTCTGCATCAGGTGTTCCAGTTTCCAAGATAAATTATAGCCTATGTGTTGCCCAGACTTAATATCTATACAACAAAAAAAAATCATTCAAATCCGTCTAGTAGTTCCGAAGATTAGCGTGTGCAAACAAACAGACAAACAGACAAACAGACAGACTTTTTTTTTGGATTCGTGCTCTATTACTGTTTCTAAACCCCCCTCAATTATTATTTTTTAAATATATTCAATGTACAGACACAGTTTTTTTACAGTCTTATTATATGTATAGAATAGATAGATGTGAGCACCATGTATCTTTCAATACGCTCATATAATTACCAGCCGCGTTGCTTATTTTATTTATTACTAGCTGCTGCCCGCGACGTCGTCTGCGTGAAGGTTCTACAGCACCAAATATACCTACCTAAGATTCCAGTGTCGCTATAGCATTATAAGTTAACAACTTTTAAAATAGCATTAAAATATAAGTTACATAAAGAGAGTTTTTTTGTAATTTTTTTTTTATTTTGCAATTTTTAGTTTCTTTGTATGTAAAGAAAGTCTTTCAAAACTTGAAAGAATCATTGAAATCGGTTAACAATTGCAAAAGAAGTTCTTTCTAAACCTTTTAAAATAGACAGGCGTAATGTTATGGGAAATACATAAACCATGCACAGACATGTGACTGTAGCTATTGCGAGTAATTTGTTGTTATGCGTTGAAGAGTTCCATCGCCTGTCTTCTTCATCAGTTTTTCTTCACAAAATGATACTTGCTAAATGTAAATGCTTGATTCGTCACCAAAAAAAAAATGTAAAATTGGTACATGTTTTCCTATATTATTTGAGGAGATCCCTCATTTCCTCGAGGATCCCTCATCAGATCTGAGGTTTAATACTAATGGGACCAACCTGGTAGTATACCCTATCAAATAAAAAAAAGATTTTTGAAAATCGGTCCATAAATGGCGGAGTAATCGCGTAACAAACACACATAAAAAAACACCGTCGAATTGAGAACCTCCTCTTTTTTTTTAAGTCGGTTAAAAATACGTTCAAAGGTATAATATACCTTTGAACGTATTTTTAACCGACTATATTATATGTTACGGGCAATTTGATAAGTCCGGGCACTATTCATAATGGCCGGTCTGTATTCATAATGACCGACTCAATTGGGCAATGTGATTAAAACAGCATTAATAATCACTTTTCCCGGCCATTATGAATAATACCCACCCTATCTTGGGCAAAGTAATAAATAGGTGAACTGTAGTGTTTTTGTTTATTAAATGAGATTAAACTTACAAAATTTTCATGAAAAGTTTACAAAAAATAAACTATTGGATATAGTAGTTAAAAAAGGGTATCATTTAAGCTATCACCAATTTAATTAGTTTTGTGTTTCTTAAATAATAGGGTTTGTCCTCAAAATAGTAGATCTGTCACCAAAATGTAGTCACCAAACAATGCAAAATCAGTTCCACAATAAATCACCTAAAATCCTGAGATATAAGGTCTAGTACCAAATAGATGCCCCTTTTTTGCAATGCACGCATGCATGGTAGATTAGAACTTAAAGATATTTTATCTGGCGCTCGGCGGCCGCTGCCGCGGCACGCTCGCTTCGCTCGCTCGCCTTCGCGCGTTGCGTGGTCACAGTTCTAACCTAACCTAACCTAGCCGTTTCCATTTTGAGTAACTGTTTTACTTGAATTATATTGTTTGCATTGTTTGGTCAAAGTGGGTGATTTTCTGGTAGACTATCGGCAGAATGTTGTTCCAGTTCAGAAGAAGGCTGAACATCTGCTCGAGGGTTTTTATTTATTATGTCACATGGACCACGGGTAGTCGGGCATTATTAATAATGGCCGGTCAAAGTGATAAATTAATCACTTTGCCCATCGCTCTTGGGCATTATTAATAATGGCCGGTCCTTATTAATAATGCCCAGTTAATCACGTTGCCCGTAACATATATATATATATATATATATACCTTATAATACTTCCCTATAAACTACGTTGATAATTATACTGCCAGGAGCCAAAATGTAAAGATAGTCAGGACTGGTGGCGCGGGAGCAAGCGACGTACAGGTGCCCGTGTGAGAAGCAACTCGTCTTGAGATCTACACCCGCTGCTCTGAGTATCGGCTCCTGCGATTTATTGATTGTCATCACTAAGCAAACACTCACGGGGAACTGTACACGCTCGAACTGGATCGGGAAGCTGAAGTATAAGGGGAATGTGTTGTATAATTATACTATAAATACTGCCTTGCCGACGCCACAACCCGTAATAATTTCCACCTCAATGGTGTCTGTGGAGAGAGATGACTTTAAGACACCACCCGTTACACAACTTTGGAGGAGATTTGTTCCTAAAAAGCATAATCGGGACGCCGACCTTCATTCAGCTTGATGGTATGCGCTGGAAGTCAACTTGCTGACAGGAAGTTCAAAAATTCCACGGGATAATGTGTGGCGTCATCTTGCTCGACGACAGTGCTTATCGACGTATAGACCACTTCATTCCCCTCAATGTCCGAGAGAATGCATTCGTTAATTGCTGCAGCATGATCATTTTTGGGCGCCAAAATGGCCCTCTCACACGAATTCTGCTGGTGCGTTATACGACTGATGTCCACGTACACACAGCGAATGAGTTCTTCGAAGCTGGATACCACTCTACCGAGAGACTCTGAAAGCACCGCCTGTCCACTTCTCTCTTCTGGTAGAGTGCCTTTGCCAAGACTTAGAATGACATCGGAGAATTCTTGAGCGCGTGCAATGCCGCCGAGCCGAGCTCTTATATTAATGGTCAAGCGCAGCGTACGAACTTGTGACCACAACGAAGATCGTTTCACCGAAGCATTAATCTCGTCAGCCCTCGATCCCCGCGTCAACTTGGGAAGCGTTTGCCTGAAATCGCCACTGAGCAGAACTGTGACACTACCCATCAAATGTTCATTCCTGCAGATGCCCTGCAGGGTTCTGTCCACGGCCTCAACTGCCTTCCTTTTGAAAATCGTACACTGATACGATCCCATGTGATACGATCCGAACTCTGCTCAAGATTTTGAGGGTTTTGTTGGAACTTCAATTTGTCAAAACGAATTATACGATACAACTTTTATGAAAAAAATGCACAATGCCATCTATGAATTTTAAGAATAACTAACTACTGACCTCATCAACACGATCAAAATTGAAATTAATTTTCAAAAAGTGTTTATGTGTTACTTGATTTGATTTTTATACATTCTCATAGATGGCGCTGATTCCAAATTGTCTTTATGCTACAAACCTTCGATCAATAATAGTACTAGATACAAGATCAGGAACAAAAATACCTCTCAAAAGTGTCCACGTTTATACACGCATAAACAATTGCATTTCTGACTACGAATATAGAAAAATGTTTTATAATATTATCAAGTTCAGTTCATTATAAACCTTGACACTCAAGCATAAAGTTTAATTACAATTGCAAAATATTTATGCCTAAGTCCTTCTGTCGTCGGAGAAAAGTAAAAGGAATAAATTTGAAATGTGACTTAAAAATAAAAGCCATTTTTATAATAAGTACAAAAAAAAATATTCTAAAATGAAACTCAGGCCTAGAAAATAAGGTTAAAAACGTTTTGTTCACAATTTCGTCTTTACTCTATTTTGGAACTAGACGTAGTTCTTGGTATGACATTTCAATGCTCAGAACACAGTAAGAATTGAGACGTAGAGTTGCAGAATAATCATTTATATTTCTTATGCGAGCGAAGGTTTGTTTTATATGGTAGCAAATAATTACATTTGACCCATTTTAAAAAAGTAGTAGGCCTAAATTAGTACAATAGTTATTTTATTAAGACATTGCTATTAATTGTCTGCGGGTTGGCTCATTATAATCAAATCAACCCACAAAAAAAAAATGCGTCTACTTTTGTATGCTATTTACAAGTTTTCACATTAATATTATAAAGACAAACGTTTCTGAGAGTGAGTGTGTGTGTGTGTTTGTATGTTTGTTACTTCTTCACGCTCAACAGATTTGGATGAAATTTAGTATGTAAGTAGCTATCCGATATCCTGGATTAACACATAGGCTAAGGCTACTTTTAACTACTCCTGGTTTACGCGGGTTAAACCACGGGGAGCAGTTGGTTAAAAATCATTGAATGAAATCAAATTATTTTAACCGACTTCTAAAAAAGGAGGAGGTTATCAATTCGGTTGTATTTTTTTTTAGGTTTTGTGACCTCAGTACTCCGTCATTTAAGGACGATTTTCAAAATTCTTTTTTTATTTGATAGGGTATATAAACAGATTGGTCCCATTTGTATCAAAACTCATACCTGATGAGGGATCTTCGAGGAATTGAGGGAACTCTTCAAAAAATATAGGTACACACGTACCGATTTTTACATTTTTAGTAACCAATCAAGCATTTTCATTTAGAAAGTAACATTTTGTGAAAAAAAAACTTATGAAAAAGACAGGCGACGGAACTCTTCAAGACATAACAGCAAATTGTTCGCGATTGCTACAGTGAGATGTCTATGCAGAGTTCTTATATTTGCATAACATAATATTACGCCTGTCTATTTTAAAAGGGGCCCGGCAGAGATGTACACATTAATGTTTAGATAGAACTTCTTTAGCAATATTGTTAAGCGATTTCAATGATTCTTTGAAGTTTTGAAAGACTTTCTTGACACACGAAGAAACTAAAAATGGCGAAACAAAAACTTTTTTACAAAAAAATAAACCTTCTTAAAAAAACACCGCCAGGTGAAAAATAACTCCAGTTTCGAAAGTCGGTGGCCAATAATGAACGAAACAAAACTAAAGTAACATTAACCGAATTTAACCAACAATTTTTTAAGTATTAGTAACAAATTATTAAAATGATTACAATACAAATCTACTCCATGCATCTGCTGTTCAGTTAAACAAAAGTTTGTGCAAATGTTGGCGAGCATTGGTCAAACATTTGTAGCGGTGGTTTAAAATCGGTAATTTTGTTAAAAAATTGATATTATTTGTTAAATTATAGCTTAAAATATAACTTATTCTTCATGTTCTTACTGAAAGTAAAATACTCCGGCCGAATTATTACCTTTTCGGGGATTATTTTTGCAACTGTTGAATACAAACTGCGGCATTGTGGGACGTGTTTACATTGGCCGTGTTTCTAGCAAACAAAACAAAATACCAACCCCGGTTTCTATTGAGCTTATATTTACCGAGACGGATTTTTGACGCCGACCCGACATCTAGTGCTATTATTGATCGAAGCTACAAACATTCATTAAACTTTGTTTCTCTGCCAAAGTTACTTAAATGGCGTAGTTTTTATAGTGTAAAGCTAGATAATAGCATAGCTTACTTAAAACCAACATTTAAAGGACAATGCCCATCTCCCATACATCGTTGGGCCCATAATTTGATGAACCGTTACAAGTTCCAAATGAGTGTTATTTGTTAGATTAAAACACCAACTTTATGCTACATTAGTTTCAGTGCCATTGACAATTGCATTATCAAGTTAAATGGGGTCGAATCTAAGGTCAGGTTATGTTAGGGATTTTGCAATTATCAATCTGGTAATATTCAGATGACTAATAGTAAACTCTTGAGATAGGTTTTCATTGCATAAAATAAACGTCTGAATGATATACAGTGGATAATGCATTAATAAGTACCTACTTATAGAAAAAAATAGAACAACTATTTTTTACAAATGTGTTTCTAATTGAAATATAGGTAGTTATGGATTCTGTAAAAATATTGTAAGAATTATACTTAATGATTATTAAGTACTTCTATTTATTTATTCATCTTAATTATCTGACATGTCCATTTCAGATACCTAGTCACCTAGATACCATACCTTTTTAGCGGGTAGATAAGTTTATGATTCCCAGGTAAACTATAATGTGGAATTAGATTAGTTTAAAAAGAAAGAAAACAAACATTTTGTAGGTAATCATTCTCTTTTATTAAATCATTCGTCTTCATACACAATTAGTATAGTATCTAGGAAGTGTGCAGGGAGTGAGTTATTGTCTTGGTACCTAGCCCGACATAAGTACCAAATAATAGACATTACATGCGCACAACAACCTACTGTACGCCCTCCTACTATACAATTACAATAATATTGCAATATTGCTTGCCTTTCACTTAGAGAGCTGTCAACTTAAATATATACAAAATATGTTTTCTGCTAATATGGCGAGAGTGAATTTTTCCTCTTAGTAACCAAGTACTATTTGAAGCCGACAGCTCTCTTAAAAGGTCATTGTCAACCTCCACACTTCTATTACATAGGATCCATCTGCCCTTACTTACTTACATGTTCCCCGTAATAGGAACGAGCCTGTCGTGTTTTGTATGTTCCTAGGGAAACTAATACTAATTTTCATTTAAAGCTCGTCTTCCCGTTATATATTACAGCGAGAAGTTGCAATACCGCAATTAATACAGTTTTCCATCACGATAGGTGGTATCGAAGTCCAAAATAACAAGCCGTAGTCAAACAAAGTAGCAGATAAATAGTCCGTTTTCGTGCTGAGGTAGTTCGTGAAAGCAAGATTTGTCAGATTCCGTGAAGCAGGCAAACAAAGTCGTTGGATACATCACCGAAAACACGAATATCGTAACACAACACATTCACTTGCACGTAAACACAGAGCAATGAGATACCTTTTTTTGCAAATACTGTCATTTTTATTTTGACACTGACATTGGTTTAAAGACTTGACTAATTGCCTTTTTAGCCATTGCACGACGAAATGCATGATTTCAACAAAAAACACAAACATTTCAAAAAATGATTATCTATATTTTGCAACTGTAAACTCAAATATTTTTTTACGATTTTGGTTTAGAATAAGATAAAGTATTTTTTGCACATTTTCTTTTTTCTGTAACGGCTGGGCCCAAAAGTGGGCAATCGTCTTTGCGTCCTTTGATTACACGCTTCCACAGAATGAGTTAGAAGAATAAAGATTCACTGCTCCTCCCCCGTAGGTGATAGCAAACAGACAAACAGACAAAAATTCCAAAAAGTCACTTTTTGTCACCAGTTACGTTTTTCTAACAAAACCCACTTATTTTTTCTTGAAAATTCTCAATGTACTGTTTTTCTTTCGTTACTGTTTTATCATATGTAGATGAAAAAAATGCACAATGCCATCTATGAATTTAAAGAATAACTAACTACTAACCTCACCAACACGATCAAAATTTAAATTAATTTTCAAAAAGTGTTCATGTGTTACTTGATTTGATTTTTATACATTCTCATAGATGGCGCTGATTCCAAATTGTCTTTATACTACTAACATTAATTAAACTCTGTTTCTCTGCCAAAGTTACTTAAATGGCGAAGTTTTTAGAGTGTAAAGCTAGATAATAGCATAGCTTACACAAAACCAACATTTAAATATGCGTCCTTTGATTACACGCTTCCACAGAATGAGTAAGAAGAATAAAGATTCACTGCTCCTCCCCCGTAGGTGATAGCGTGATAATATATAGCCTATGTGTTGACCCGACCTCTTAGTAATATTCATGCAAAATTTGAAGTAAATCCATGCAGTACTTTTTGAGTTCACCCCGCCCATACATACAGACAAACAGACAAACAGACAAACAGACAAAAATTCTAAAAAGTCACTTTTTGTCACCAGTTACGTTTTTCTAACAAAACCCACTTATTTTTTCTTGAAAATTCTCAATGTACAGTTTTTCTGTCGTTACTGTTTTATTATATGTATAGATAATCATAACTGCATAATAAACGCGTATTCCTTTTTCAAAAAGATGTATAGTGCTATAAATACAAACTCAATGGTGTACGTGACACAGATGTAGTTCAGTATAAATTTCGGTAAGTATTCCAAATTTAAATCACATTCTCTCCCTAGGGGATGAATGAAATCCAGTACAATTTTCTTTCCCTGTTTTTAACAGATTAAAAATGACTATTGTTATGTTCGCTTTTTGTGGCATAGAATGTCACTTTTTTGAGCAAGTGGTACGAAAAAGTATATTTAGGAACAGAAACACAAGACAATAGGTACAATAAGTGAAACGATGATAGCTGCAAAAGTATAAACTGTAGCGCAGCTACCAACGCCCTTCTCCAGATACATAATGGAAAAAGTTCCATGTAAAATTTTCAATAAGATAAATAAAGTTAATTTAAATAATTTATAACTAAAACAAAATCAAAAGGAAAAAAAAAGAAAGACAGAAAGAAAGACAGAAAGAAAGACAGAAAGAAAGACAGAAAGAAAGACAAACAAGATCTTTACAAACGTTTCTGAGCTAAAAACTGTTGTAGAACCTGTCACATAATTTTATTATTTGTATTTTTTTATTTATTCCAGAAACAGCTACAACAGAGAAGGAAGCAAAAAAAAACATACACAACACACACACAGAGACATTATATTTACATGGACATTATTGTAGCCCACAATACTGTTCACAGATAAATTACTAAGAATAGGATACTAGCTAAAGCCTGCGGCTTTGCCCGCGTGGCGACCAGACGAGACGGCTTAATTTTTATCGACACTACCAACTAACACAGATATCATCATATTGTAACCAATTTATACAAAACAACAATTTGACAAATTTGGGACTAAAAAACCGCTCGTCAAAAACCACTCTCTTACAATATTCATTGCTGAAAACAGCACCAAAATCGGTGCAGTAGTTTTTGAGTTACTCGCGAACAGACAGACACGCAGCGTAGGACTTAGTTCTATAATATGTAGTGATACTAGTAACAATAATACTTAAAGATATCGCAAGGTTTACAAAAACTTTTTTTTAGTAATTACCTACTAGCTTATTTTTACAATCGAGTTTCAAGATTGTTGTAGTACTCAACAAAATATACAATAATTTGAATAATATTCAAGAAAGCTTCCTAAGTATAAGACTTTTGAACCTCGTAGAAGTCGTAGAAAGATGAAAATGGAATAAAATTCTTCATCACATGATACAACATCACTCCTGTAATCCCCGCATTTTGCCAGTTATGTTTATGTCCCATGTAATAAGGGGTGAGCCAATTGCCATCAATCGGGCACAAATCCAGACTCCTGGCTGCTACTGAGAAATTTCAGATGGAAAAACTCAATAACACTTTGCCCGACCCGGAGATCGAAGCCGTGGCCTCATGCTCAGCAGTAGCGCTTGCGACCACTAGACTAACGTGGCATTCAAAATTATAATTCATGGGAACTGAATAAGTACAACTAACCCTACTATGCAGAAAATACTAGTGTTTTACATAAAACAAATGCCTATCTGACCTCCAGTACCCAGTCACTGGCTCACAAGGTACCTCTTGGTAACAACGATAAGTAAGGAAAACTTTTCTTATTTACTTAGTAACAAAAAGCACTTTGTAAAAGACTGTTAGGCAGTTATTCCTTATAAAGTTCAAGTCTCCGTTGGCATAATATAATTACTTGAAAACACACTTCTTAGTATCGATATTTAATATCCACAAAAACATTTAAAAGTACACGAAAATTCGCTTCACCCACAATCAACTTATACTAAGGAGAAAATCGTGTTTTAATTTACCTTTGCCCCCACTTTTACATCAGTTGTTGCTACGTGACACATCTTCTGTCAAAGACTATAAGAATTAGGAAAAGAAGCGACACTTAAAGACTCATGTTCTTTATTCTTTAACCCCCGAACGAAAAAGATGTGTTAGAAGTCGGACTTGTAGAAGTACGGAGGCCAGCGCATCAATTTACCCCTAATGTGTGAAATTTCTTTGATCGTATTTTAACTTTATATCAAAGAGAATAAGGTTCATGTTCAATTGGGAAAATTTCAGACAGTTTGGGGTAGCTTGATGTGCGGGCGTCTGTACAAACGACCGCACGACGTTTGAATCACATCATTTTAATTTATTTTGGACTTAAAAATCTAAAACACACATTATTTACCTACTCCATTTTTTTTTCAATTTATTACGTAGGTACAGATGCGAGCACATCATCACAGTTTCCCACCCAATGTGTCAAATTTCTTTGATCGTTTTTCAATTTCATGTCAAACAGAATAAGGTTCATATTTAATTGAGAAAATTTGACACATTGGGGTAACTTGATGTGCTGGCGTCTGTACGTCAATGCCAATTAATCAACCTACCGTTTTCTACCAGCCCGTTACGACTCTATCGAGCAACTTGTGAAGAAGCTCGTTACAGGGGAAGTCTTACCAAATCTGCCATTGACCATTAATTATACTTATTCACGCTGCCAAGCAGCGGTGCTGTGATCCGTCTAAGAATTTGACCTCTGAGATGGTTAATGCATCTGTGAAGAAATACACTGATGCCTCCAGTATCATAATCTTTCAAACTTAATAAAATAAACAATAAATGAACTTTACACCGACACGACGATAAAAGTGTTAGGTGTGACGTATCTATTTTTCTGATTGTCTGTGGCATCAGAGCTTCGAAACGTATAAACCGATTTTGATGCGTTGTTTAGTTTGAAAGCTGACTTAATTCTCATATTCAAAGAATATCTCTCTGTTAACTATGCTTCTTGGCATAGGCCTAATCTAACATCTTCCATTGTTTTCTATATTATTATGATATAAGGGTACCTATCAATCAGAGGTGACTACTTATTGCTATCTAAATCGATCCAAAGTAAGTTTAACTTCTATATTTTTTTGATCTATGACTCTAACAAAGGGAGTATGTTTTTATAGAGTTCCTCCATGGATGTGTGGGTTAAGGGTTTTTATGGGCGTCTCCCGTGAAGGCATGAGCTTGAGCGGACTTTGTAATGAAATAAATTCAGCTAAGGATATAAAGGGAAGATGTTGTCAGTTCATTATGAACCGCGGTAGCCTCATGTTAACGTTCATTGAACCTTTCTTTTGTTATTTTTCTGTATTGGATAGGCTTGTATGGTAAGCCCTTGATCTTATTCCAGTCGTTGGATATTAGTTACAAAACTTGGTAGTGCTTACTACAGCAGTAAGAGTAATAAAGCGTTTCATACATGAATTCAGGACTTTTTCATATTAGGGTATGAAGAAACTACAGAACGCTACGATTCACCATTATCATCAAAATCAATCAATAATTCAATGATAATAATATCAAATCCAAAAGGAAAATTGGACATCTTTTTGATAGATTGATGATGAACTGCATTTGAAATGAGGTTATTGCTAAAGAGCTACCATAATAAAATCTTAAATTGGAAGAGTAGGGGCTTTCTATATTTTTAATTTAATTTAATGTAAATAGACTATCTGTGAAAACTTTAAATGTGTATCTTTAAATTTTCATCCAATGGAATTAATGTAAATCATAATCTTTACTTTACCTACACTTGAATAAATTTTATTTTATTTTTATTTTTTTATCTGTTGCGGTCCATGAGATACAGTGCACCGACAGACAGATGGACGAACGCACGAACGGCCGAGGCTTAGTAGGTACTAATATTCCGTTGTTACCTTTTGGGTACGGAACCCTAAAAATCAAGATTCAAGTTTTAGAGCAGTAAAGCAGTAAGGACAATAAGCTAATTAATTAGTCTATCACGGTATTCAGTATACTCAGTAATTCAGTGTCACCTGATTTATAATACGGTAGACAAATATAAGGGAATATATTCTTGCAGATTTATCTCTCTATGTGTCATCGAGTTATTATTCCACTCGGATCTTCTCACATAAAGAACGGAAACCAAGTCCCTTGAAGATTAAGTAAGTGGCCTAATCAAATATGGCGGGGAAGCGCAAATGATCCCACATTTACATATTCACTTAACTTTTACATGGGAGCAAGGAGTTTTCCGCCGTTTCCTTTGGTAGGACAGGACCTTGGTTTTAAGGAAGTGTTATTGAGAGCAGAGTTTTGGCTGCTAAATGAATGCTTGATATTATTCCTCGAGTAGGGAGTCCTTTGTTTTAGACTGGTGCTGCAGTGTGCATGTAGTTTTGAACATGATGACATAATTATATAAAAAACAGGCACAATGTATGTTTCATGTAATATTCTTAGATAAAACCTCTGTACAACAAGTCGGTTACAACCTTTCTATTGGATTTATTCTGCGTTTGACTCTTGACATTTGTTCGGTGTTTGATCAATGGTTGCCTTTTGATAATTTTTAACCGACTTCATAAAAAGAGCGGGTTCTCAACTAAGTTGTATTTTTTTGGGTTTGTTACCTCGTTACTCGTTCTTTTATGAACCAATTATCAAATTTCTTTTTTTATTGTTCTATAATAATAACTAATTGTACCGTATATATTCAAGTTCTTCTAATTTATCAAGAATTTATCAGACAGATGTGGTGCTGGAGAGTTTGTTCCGCCACTTCTTCTTCTCAGCAAAAACACTATGAAGTGGCGAAGGGTGGCCTTTTTGGGGGACTGTCTTATGTGATTTCGACATTCAAAAAGTGCTGATCCTCAGCCTAATTTGAATAAATTACTTTTGATTTTGATTTTGTAACAAATGGCGAATACAGCAGAGGTTTAGTAATAAAGTTCTATTAGAACCTACCTTTTGGGTAAGGATTTCTAAAAAGGTTAACGCAGTGCTGACTTTCCAGTGCTTTTCACTTACAACTAAGCTAAACAAACTTAACCACAATAGTTTATCGTTTAGTTTACACGTTTATTACTATGAGGCCAGTCAGTAACTACTTTCAACGTGCAGCTCAAGATGTGCGACATGTGTGTTTGACATTCGATATTGACTATTTATTCCTTACGTATCTTTATACAGCACTCCATACAAAGTAGGTAAGTGTAATTCTGTTTTTTGCACATTATACGTTGGTGTCGCCAACGTCTCTTTACCATATAGGTACCTAAGTCCGTCTATAAATTTTGCCTTTGATTTACTAAATAGTCTGAGTAAACTTGCCCAAATTCATCTCTGTTAATGAATAGTCTTTCACTATGACAAATACTAGTAAGAAACTGTGGTTTCGGCAAGTTGTCTTATGAAACTTATAGAAAGAACTCTTGAAACTCATCTGTTTCTCATTAAGCATCCTTTTTCTTTTCAGCATGGAAAATCATCGTAGATGATGAATCATGTACATAGGAGTTGTTTGGATCTTCTATGAAAACCTTCTATGATCTCCGATTAAAGCCAGCCCGACTAGGAAGCACCTTTTTTATCGGTGGAAAATCCCCATTGATGTCCCCCACCCCTGGGAGGGAGGAGGGGTCTGTCAAACTCTTACTGACTAAAAACCACCCCGTGTTCCTTCTTACACCTGCGCCGGGGGTCACGGGAACAGAAGATACATCTGCGACCCGACTGGTGCCGGCCCCGAGGGCCTCGCCAAGTCAGCGAGGGGAGTGAGGTGTTAGACTCCCCTCGCGAAGGGGCGTGCGTGAACACGACGCACCGCCACCTTGGGTCCATGTACGCGAGGAGCGGCGGACGCACCTTGCTACTACGCTGTGTTTTCTTCTCTATCTCATAATATCAGTTAGGTAATTGAAGATAAAATGGGCAACATGGCCAGATTCTTTCATGAATATTCACTTTTACTTTATGTTTTTTCTTAGGTTGTTCAACTAAAATGTAACACAGAAGAAATAAAATATTAACAAACTATTTACTGCCGAAATCCTAATAAAACTGTTGACGATGTCAATACTCGAAACATAACAGCAAAATTTAGAAAATAACAAAACAAATGAACATTTGCAATGTTAAAAAACAAAATAGCAAATTAAATTCTCACGCTAAAGAAATCAAAGTGTTAATAACGAAAGAGATCCTAAACAAATTGGCGAAAATGTAAACCTCTTTTGAATTTTCTTCAAAATTGTAATTGTAGCCGCCATTTGGAATGACATAGACATCAAAACAATCTGTAAACGTACTCTCTTGAACCGAATTTCAAGATGAACGATCTTGAAAGGTTATTGCACTGGACTCCTGGCAGATCGAGAAGGTATTAATGTGGATAAACAGTAAACAGTTGAATTAACATGTTAAATAACGTATTATAATAATTTTGCATAGGTTTCTAACCTTAGTCACATTTTGAGTATCAAAGTAGCATAGAAGTTGTAGAATGTATTAAAAAATATTTTATACAAAATTTTATTGTCACCCTTTATTTTTCCCATTGCAAAAATGACATGAAAATGCTTTTTTGGTCTAATAGTAGGCAGACATGTCATGTGTTACTTATTTATCTGACAAGAACATAGGTTGATCTTGAGATACAATAGAAGCATAAGCTTCTTCAACTGAATGCCCGTTGATTGGCTTAATATAGTCGAGATGGGGTTGAAGCGTGATACGTTACCTAAGTCATAATTGTACGTTCTACAAAGACGGCTAAAGAAGACATTGACTTAAAAAAAAAGTATATGTTTACATAAGTATACGCATTAGAAGTTATACCTACTTCTTTGTCGTAACAAGATAAAAATCTTAAAAAAAAAAATCGCGTTAAAACCTCTGCATGTATTATAGAAAATTACAACTTGGCATTGCATTTTAGTGTCAATGAAAACTGACGTACAGATGCCAGCACATCAAGCTACCCCAAACTGTAAAATTTTCCAAATTGAACATGAACCTTATGGTGTTAAAAACAAAGTTGAAAACCTAACAAAGAAATTTGTCACATGGGGGTAGGTTGATGTGCTGGCGTCTGTACACTTTGTTGTCACATTTTGTTTATTTCCAAAAGGACTATCGTTTGTTGACTATGGCTAACTTCGGGGTGTAGATTATTCGTGACGGCGTGCGCCCGCATCGTAAAAATTACTCTTATCATTTTTCCCTTACGCGCCAAAAGAAGTATTACTTCAATATTCTACAAAAGTTGACTTTGATAACGTGGCAACACTACTTAACCGCCGCTATATCGAAAACATGCACTAAGAAGTATTTCACGGTATCTTTCCGCAATCCGATACAAGACAAATCCGCTGAAGATTTTTACACTGAAATAATAACGCGCTAAATGACGTCATCCAATATATAATTTTACCACAGTCTTCGCATATTTTCCGGTTGTTTTTCAAAACAGACGCTCGTAAAGCTATTGTAAGTGTTTATGTTTTATGTTGTGTAATGTATTGAAAATAGATATTTCGGTAAACGTGGGTGTTGTGTGAGTATCGAGCATAAATAAAACTTCACGAATCGCGGAGATTTATTAAAGTGTCCGTTGTCTTAAACGGGCGGTTGTAGACTTTTAGACTGCCATCATATTAGGGATAATGTCACGTTCATATGAGTTGGCAAATAAATTCGTTACAGCCTTTATAATTTGCATTAAAGTCTCCGTGAAAAGTTAGATGAACTAAGTGTGATGTCGAAACATTGAGTATGAGTATGGTAGGAAAGCTCACTTAACCTCCACGGAGCTTCAGTAAATTAAGCTTATACATAGGTATTGATGAAGATCAATCACAAAATTCGACTGATGTGTATCGAGAAGTAACACACTATTAAAAGTTTATTATGGACACGTGCTGTATCTCGTGAATTTCCCCCCACGGTTAGTCCATAATATGTTAGGAATTCCACGAGTATAGCACTTGAGATCCGAAAATAAAACGGAACAGCAGTTTATAATCATAGATAATGATTATAAACTGCTGTTCCGTTTTTAGTTCTAGCATTTTCCATCGATGCTATTATGTATATGTTTTGGGGTCTGCTACTAGTCGACAATTTAATTGTAGTGAATGCCTATTTGGCCTCTTTACCCCAGTTACTGGGTAACACAATTTCCCCATAGTGAGGTTGTCAGACAATCCTTAACGTCTGACAAAGATCTACGTATGCCAGCCGGGACCAAAGGCGACCTTTCCGAGGAATGGAGGGATATCTGTATGCAATGAATGATTACCCCTCCACAGGCTGACCGCGGCACCATCGATCGAAAATAATAAAAGCGGCTAGATAGGTGTAGACAACAGCATTGAGAACTGAACAGCAGCTAATAATAGCTGATAGACAAGACAACGTCAGAATTGACCTGTCGAACGACACTCGAACCTCAGACTTCTTAGATCTCAACCCTATTATAGGGAGCTTAACGATGTCATACATCTTAAAAGAAACAAGGTCCAAAGTACCAACGTAGTATGTATGACGAAACTAATTTGTCTATAGTATAGTATACAATGTTGAGAGGCCCGAAATTCCTTCACAACTTTCGGGGCTGTATTAAACTTGCCTTGCTTCTTATTAGTTTTTCTGCAGCCGTTGGCAATGTTGAGTAACCCGTACTAAGTTGTTTATCAGTGAATTCGGTAATGTAATCAACGGTATAGTCTGAAATTCAGTATGGAAGATGACATTGTTAAGGCGAGGTGTCCCCAGCCGTGTAGGCATTTAACGCTTACCTCAGGCCCCGCAACCAATAGCGCTACGTAATAAACTACGATGCATCGGAGAAACGCCGCGCGCTGTCGTCGTACCGCTCATTCATGACTTCACGAACTCGAGTAGGTACACAGTTGCGTCACAGAATAGAGTAATGCCGTAGAGCAACTTCAATTTATTAATTTAGATATGATAGAATTCTTGAACTACGATATCAATATTGTAATTCAAAAATACTTAGATGCATTGAATGGTTATTTAATTTTAGTATCCCACCTAATATGAATATAAGTATGCGTGGAAAATATGGGTTTAGGGAAAATGGGTTAAATAAATAAATAATTGATTTGTTAATCACAGTTTAATTAAGATTAGCTAAAATATTGCCAGATAAAAGTAAAAATGGAGGAAAAATCAATTAAAAGTATAGAAAAGCGACTGGACTTTAGCGCGACTGAATGGCCACTGAAGTTTACTCAATGGAGTAAACATAACATCACGCTTGCTATTACTTTAAGGTGGATTTTTTTGGGTTTTTCGTCATCGGTGTCGTTTTCATGGTTTTCGGGGTCGCTGATTATGAAAATAAGGTCCAAATGAAAATCCAAGATGGCGCCGAGGAAAATTTTTGGTTTTTCTAACATGGGTGTCATTTTCGTGGTTTTCGGGGTCGCTGATTACGAAAATTAGGTCAAAATAAAAATCCAAGATGGCGACGAAGAAAATTTTTGGTTTTTCCGTCATGGGTGTCGTTTTCGTGGTTTTCGGGGTAGCTGATTACGAAAATTAGGTCAAAATGAAAATCCAAGATGGCGACGAAAAAAATTCTTGGTTTTTCCGTCATGGGTGTCGTTTTCGTGGTTTTCGGGGTCGCTGATTACGAAAATCAGGTCAAAATGAAAATCCAAGATGGCGCCGTGGAAAGTTTTTGATTTTTCCGTCATGGGTGTCGTTTTTATGGTTTTCGGGGTAGCTGATTATGAAAATAAGGTCAAAATTAAAATCAAAATTGCGCCGAGGAAAATTTTTAGTTTTTCCAACATGGGTGTCGGTTTCGTAATTTTCGGGGTAGCTTATTAGGAAAATGAGGTCAATGAAAATCTAAGATGGCGACAAAGAAACTTTTTGGTTTTTCCGTCATGAGTGTCGTTTTCGTGGTTTTTGGTATCGCTAATTACGAAAATGAGCCCAAAATGAAAATCCAAATGGCACCGTGGAAAACTTTTGGGTTTTTCCGTCATGGGTGTCGTGTCGTTGTCATGGTTTTTGAGTTCATTGATTTTTGAAAAATTTTCTTCGTCGCCATCTTGGATTTTTATTTTGACCTAATTTTCGTAATCAGCGACCCCAAAAGCTATAAAAACGACACCCATGACGGATAAACCATAAATTTTTCTCGGCGCTATCTTGGATTTTCATTTTGACCTTATTTTCGTAATCAGCGACCCCGGAAACCACGAAAATGACACCCATGTTAGAAAAACCAAAAATTTTCTTCGTCGCCATCTTGGATTTCTATTTTGACCTAATTTTCGTAATCAGCGACCCCGTAAACCATGAAAACGACACCCATGACGGAAAAACCAAAAATTTTCCTCGGCGCCATCTTGGATTTTCCTTTTGACGTTATTTTCATAATCAGCGACCCCGAAAACCATAAAAACGACACCCATGACGGAAAAACCAAAAATTGTCTTCGTCGCCATCTTGGATTTTCATTTTGACATAATTTTCATAATCAGCTACCCCGAAAACCACGAAAACGACACCCATGACGGAAAAACCAAAAATTTTCTTCGTCGCCATCTTGGATTTTTATTTTGACCTAATTTTCGTAATCAGCGACCCCGAAAACCACAAAAACGACACCCATGACGGAAAAACCAAAAATTTTCCTCGGCGCCATCTTGGATTTTCATTTTGACCTAATTTTCGTAATCAGCTACCCCGAAAACCACGAAAACGACACCCATGACGGAAAAACCAAAAATTTTCTTCGTCGCCATCTTTATGTGTTATGGGTACTAAACAGCTGATAAACATACTTATATATTTCTAAATACAAACACACCCAAACACCCAGACACAGAACAAATGATTTTGCTCATCACACAAACATTTGTCCTGGGCGGGAATCGAACCCACGACTTCCGGCATAGCAGTCAGGGTCACTAACTACTAGACCAGCAGGCCCGTCACTAGACCAACAGGCCCGTCATCGTATGATCTCAATCATACCCTAGAGTTATGGGATATAAAAAAAACACGTTGTATAACTCAGGCATTAAAATTATATAACTCAGGCATAACGTAGTTTTGTATTAGCGAAAAATAAAAACATACTTGTAGGAAATGAGCAATGTAATACTGTACTTTGCTACACTGTGGTACGAGTGTGCTGTGGTACGTGACCTTCACAAACATAGACACAAAATATAATAATATTATTTGTTGTGTTGTGGTAGCTGTGGGTAGTTTTACCTAATACTCACGTGACGTGCTGCTGGTGGTTTGATGTTCTTACTGGAGACAGTTCCTATGAGTAGACGGTGTGACCACCATCCCATCTTATTCAGTATTTACTACAATAATGTTCATCATCATCATCATCAGTCTATAATGTTCCCACTGCCGAGACACAGCCCTCCTCTCTATGAGAGGGAGTGGGCTATAATCCACCACGCTAGCCCACTGCGGGTTGATAGATGTCACACACCACTGGGCCACCACTGCTCAAGAGTATGTTGATGCGAGTATTTTTTTTGTTTCAATGCGCAAATTCATGGCGTTACTGATTCGATACTGAGAGAAAAATCTTTTACCTATTAAAAAGCTACGTTATGCCTTAGGTTACGTATATTTTATTATCACAAAACAATTAGAAAAAAAAATGGCGGGCGATTTCGTAGGCAAAATCTATTAAAAAATACAAAATCCCAGCAGGTTGAACGGGTGAACTACCTATTTGACGTCACGCAACAATAAACCACTATAGCATTTGCGCGCGTGGCGACTTTATTTGCTCTATGTTAGGGTTCAAATACTACTGTTCGATACACTTGGTATGGTTGGTGAATACGTTTCGCGGTAAAAATAAAGCATGAAAGACTTTCGCGCTCATCGTTGTTATTTGCATTAGTATTTTTTTTTTGTAAACTTTGCCCTACTCTAGAAATTTCTCCTGTGTCGTGGGTGCGTTTACAAACATTTATTCTCACATACACAAACACCCAGACCCGCGAACAACTACTTTTAGGTCATACAAATATTTGTTCCGTGCGGGAATCGAACCCGCGACACGCTGCGCACATCGCTCAGCCACTGCGCCAACCGTGCAACCGTGTCCTTGTTGTAAAAGTATTATCCGTACCTACCTAAGTTTGTGATTCAATTTATCATCTAAGGTATTATTTGTATGGTAAAATATAATTTAGGTAGGTACCTAAATAAAAAATATCGTCAAAGTATTCCTACCTTTTTTGTTTACCTATTCAGTCTTCGTAGAGCCAAAGAAGAAATTTTTTTATTCTTGACCATTTTGATTTATTTTACTTATCTACAAATTTATCCTAATAATGTACCTAATAAAACAAAAAATATTACAACTATTTAAAAAACTAAATTAAAGTGATGATAAAGTATGTACATGTATTACTATTTATCGAAATCGATTTTATAACGGGGATGACGGAAAAAATTGGCGCACGTCCGACCTCGAACACGTTCCGCTCGGGACTAAAGGACTCGGAGCGAGCGCAAACTAGTGAAATACACTTAACTTTGGAATTTGTGATACATTTATTTTCATATTGCACATTATGTGACCCGAGATAATACACATCTTTTACGACCTTTATTATGATATAAGTTTTATTTTTCAAAGCCTAATATAACTCAAGTAAAACGATTATTTAGCCATCATTTGGACATGTCTTTGCGATTTAATTGGATGCAGTGAAGTGTAAGTAATCGTGTATCGCATGCCCGACATATCATGATCAAAGAGTCAACTATGTAATACATTTTTTTCAAAATTTAAATCCGTTCCATGTACGAGTAAAACGCTATTGTTGACGACGTTTATTGGGGTAACCTCGCCTTAAGAAAGGGTACGTTTTATGGATGCGTTGAAAGACAACATAAAAGAATTTTGACTCTGTATTTTGGACACGTACGTGACGTGTATGTAGCTGAATATTTCTTGATAAGAGCCATAAAGTATTATAATCATTTTCTGATTATATGCTAATTCATAATATTGTTGTTAACAAATTAAAAGTAACAAATGAAGGGCGATTCAGACTATCTTATCGATGGCTTTGTATCTTAACAGTCAAACTACGCTACGGGGCAGAGTGTTATTTTCAAGAACATGTCACAGTACAAGTCAAAAGCGATGCATATAACAAAACTTAAATTGCGCAAATGAAGACCTTCATAAATTATGATAGGCTCACTTGACATAAACACGCTATTTTTAAATTTCGACCTCCCATTCTGGCTTTTGACCTTTAATGCAAGTTTTACGATATTAACCGACAATTACTTTCAAAGAACTTTTTTATTTTCTTCGAAAAGATTCTCAAATAAATATAACAAAGGATCTGAAAAGCTGTGAAGCCAAGTACGGTC
This sequence comes from Euplexia lucipara, assembly GCA_921972225.1. Classification (NCBI taxonomy): domain Eukaryota; kingdom Metazoa; phylum Arthropoda; class Insecta; order Lepidoptera; family Noctuidae; genus Euplexia; species Euplexia lucipara. The sequence continues at coordinate 6,574,675 of OV179144.1, read as the reverse complement.
ATCCGTTACATATTTTAGTTCCATAGTTCAACACTAGATGTCCTCATCAAACTAACAAAAGCTCTGAATCAGTGAGAATCGACGAATAAACTTCAAACTATTTGAGTGATGTGTAAGATTTCAGTATTTCATGATTTTGCGGTTAAAGGAATCGCTTATGATAAGTATCGCTTTTTTATTGTTTAGACGAGTTCGTATTTTGCCTCTGTTTATGTGAAGAACTCATTTTTATTGGCTTTTAGACATTCATCCGTCATTAATATTTCTTGGGGTTATTTTTAAGTGAAGAATTTGAAGAATTTCGCAAAGATTTATTTTCTTCTCTGTAGCTATGATTAATCTGAACTCAGTGATTTTTTTAGATTTATGGCAGGCATTTCAGAATCAGTTTATTTATTTATTAAATGTTGGCTATGTTTCGGTATTTATTATTATGTTTGAACCTGAACTTATAAATTTCAGATTTTCATGAATAAATAAATCGATTAGAAACATTGAATATTGATCAAGATCAGACGTAGCAACGTTGAATAATTAATTGATTAGACCTATACCCACATTTAGTTAACGATAGGTTAGTGTTTTTCTAGAACCAATGTGAATGTTTAGTGTTCTTGTAAAATCTCGAGGAAAACTCATTTGAATTAGTTCTTCACTGGAAGTTTGCAAGTAGTCGACTCATTTTCTATTAGTCATGGATACAGGAAAAAACAAAAACAAAACAGATACAAACAAACAATGTAATTCCCGGAACACATACAAGTCGAACTGATTTCCATATAATAGATTATCGAACAACTTTTCACATTTCATTTCAAGGTTAACAAAATGGTGTCTAGTGCAAACAATCTTAACAGAAAATCTCGATTTATTTCTTACAATATTGTTCGTTTACGTAATATCGTCTTCCTAAAATCGCTCACAACAAAGAACGAAACGTAGGTATTTCCTATACCGATTCAGAAACCTTGTTATTAGTGCCTCTATAGAATGGGTTAAAGAGTATCAGTTGATTAAAAAAAATCCGTCAGTTACCAGTCATCATGCAGGCGGGGAAATGAGGAAATGATGATAAAAAAAAACAGCGTTTTGAACCAAGTGCATGGTTCAAATCGCTGTTTTTTTATCATTATTAGCATCATATCAGCTGTAAGATGTCCACTGTTAAACATGGGCCTCCCCGGCAGATTACCAATAGAACTGATTGGAAGCGGTTTACATCCAGCGCATTATGACCAAACTGTTTGCTCACCTATTTCATGGACGTCCTTCGCTGCGCTTGCCGGTGCGTCTCCTACAGTCGAGGACGCTGTCTATTCAAATTTAAACGCAGAAAACTCGTTATTTGGGTTTCGAAACATCACGAACAAAGTTTTCATCCGATACTTGTGTCCACTATGGACACAAGTTTATGAGTTTAGTTTAGTACGCTCCGCTGCCGCTTCAATGTTGGTTTATTATTTTGGATGGCGTTAGTGAGACATGGAATAAAAGTTTTTCTATGAAATTTTCCTCCATTGTCCTCTCTATAGTATTTTAAATCTCTTTGATTTCGACTCGAATACGATTCATCATAATGTGTGTGCTGTAGTATAGCACACCCATTATGATGTTATTCTGACTCTACTGTAGTATTGCCAGAGTAGTAGTAGTGCCAGAATATCACCAGGTGTCGCGCTTGCAATCCGTTTTGTGTCCGCACCAGTTCGTAACGAACTAGATCTGACATTCACATGTAAGCAGATTTATGTTCCTGCACCCGAGAATTATCTCTTTCAAAAGATTTTCTTACATGTTGACGTAGACAGACATACTGTCTTAGATGTAATATAGTTGAATCACGTACCTCTACTCGTAGGGTAAGACTGATAAATTACACAGATTGTCGCTAAAATTATGCCTTCATATTTTGAACTTTCTTCTATACTAGGTTTGTACTATTTGTGAATGCTCACTATGCCTAGTTTGGGACTGTTTTGGAAAATATCTGATTTGTAGAGAGTGATAAATACTTGTTCTTCCTTTTTGTTGAAAACCTTTTAGATTCTAATTGCGCTATGAGCATCTCATCTATCATTACCTGCCTAGCCTTTTCCCAACTGTGTGAGGATCGGCATTTTGTCTAACGATGCACCTGTATTTTACATAGAGTGACTGCTTTGCCGACCACTTATTGGGTAACTTCATACCCTTGTTAAGTCCGGTAGACAGATTGTCAAAGATCTATAAATTAATCTATATATTAACAGGTTAACGTGCTTACCAACGTACTGTCGGGTCTCTCACATATCCACGGACCAAACTCCGCAACTATTACTTAACTTTGCAGATTAACTTATATTTTGTTACTTATACTTATGACTATATGCTATTAACATAAAAATCTCACAAGTCTATAATATAAAAAAAAAAACAGATGTCGACTTAATTTCGCCAGCAAAGTTAGTTTAGGTATTATGTAGACCGTAAAAAATCTAGTGGTTTTTATAACCCTTGACCCTTATTTTACGAGTTGGTTTCTTTTTTTTTTACTTTAATTAATGAACATTTTATGACTTACCTACCTGAGGAGCTTGTGGCTAAATTATAACAGCCGCATGGGTCGATCGAAGGTTAAGCTACGCTTGACGAGGTCGGTCCGTGGATGGGTGACCATTTATTACATACCAAGACTCCTCCGTGCCTCGGAAAGCACGTTAAGCCGTTGGTCCCGGCTGTCATTTCTAGATCTTTGACAGTCGTTACTTGTAGTCAGAAGCCCGAAAGTCTGACAACCAGTTTAACCAAGGGGTATCATGTTACCCAGTTACTGGGTTGTGGAGGTCAGACAGGCAGTCGCTCCATGTAAAACACTGGTATTCAGCTGCATCCGGTTAAACTGGAAGCCGACCCCAACATAGTTGGGAAAAGGCTAGGCAGATGATGATGATTTATGACTTACCTACTGAGCATTTTATGTCTTACTTCCACGCTATTAGAAACGGAATCGTTTTTGTCATAAATTATGAAGGAGTAACTTACGTTTAGGCTTTTTTTAGACTATTTTTGTGAGAAAAACAAATAATTACCTAACAAATGAAATGGAATAGTTACATGTCCTATATCATACTATGGACCATCATGTCCATGCCATGCCTCATGTCCCGTGGTCATGATTTTTACTATTACCACTAATTGTTTTATGCAAACTGAAAAATGCAAAACTCTTTTGGTATATTGCAAAGACATTCAATACCTATAGACCGGACATCACGAACAAAATTTTCGTCCGAAAAAGTGTATGAGTTTTTTGTAGTAGGTACGCTCCGCTGCCGCTCCAATATTCATATATTATTCTAGATGGCGTTACTGAGAAATGGGATCAAACTTTTTCTATGACATTTCCTTGACGTGCCCGCTCTATAGTATTTTAAATCTCTTTGGTTTAATGTTATCATCAATTTATTATGACATAACTTGTTTTCCCCTACAAATATGTCGTTTATCTCCAAAATCAAAAACGATTTACAAACCTAACAAGAACATTCCCACGATATATCACATTTCATCGAAGAATCATTATTTTCCTTTCAACAACAAAATACTTGTTTCTTTGTATGTTTATACAATCATTTCAACATCGGTAGGTACTTGGTACTGAATCATACTAAGCCGTTTCAGATTTACGGGTTCGTTTCAGTGGTTCAGTTATTTATTGCCCGCATCATGAAAATATCTCTTTCCGATAAGTGTGCCTGCATTCGCTGAGTCAACATGTCATGTTCAATGCAGTTTGGGGCTAAATTGGATGTCTTTTGTGAATTTGTTTGTAGATGGAATAGTACGATGCACACGACGTACGTGATGATGGAGTAGTATGAAGTAGTGTAGGCACTTTGCACACGGAGCAAATATTGCAGCCATTGGCAATAAAATTGGAAATAGAATTTTAAAAAAAAAGAATAAGACTTAAAACCACTTTCTAGTGTTTTTACAAAAATTACACAAAAAAGTATACTTCTTATGAGCAAATACAGTTGAAGGTATTCTGGGAAGAAGTGGCTCGACAAACTTCCCGGTAACACATTGGACTGTTAAATTGTTAATCTTAGTAATTAACATATAAATCACAGCCGGTCCGGGTTCCATCCGAATAGAAGCTAGTGTAATGTCATGTTACTACATATTAGAAAAAAACATTGCACTCCAGATATATTGAGAATTCAGAATTGTATGTTGAAAGATCAAATTCGAAAATCCGTCATGTTCCATAATACTCGTATGACGTATTTTATTTGATTCTGTGCAGAATTCACAAGCGAATGGAAACTAACTTTACAAATTCTGACGGCATGTCTTCACTTTGCAAATTGAGTCCCTCATATTATGTTTGTGTTGCTAGGAGCTCTTAGATAAATTATGAGGACTGCAAGAGATAGAATTAAGTTGGTAAGTGGAAATTATTTAATTAACTTAGACTGCCTAGCTGGTAATCATCGCAATGGCCCAGTGGTTACGGTGCCTTGTAACTTGTAAGTAGGTACTTTCTAAGCATATCTTAGACATCATTGACATCGGTGAAGGAAAACTTACGTAACCTAGACTTCTGAAATCGGGAATCCGCCATGAAAATGGATCACCACGCTTGGTGATCCATTTTCGTGCCTTTTCTGTATGAGAAGAGGCTAATGTAATTGTTATTTTATCTAGTTTCATATCCACCTTTGAAATATAATGTGATGTTATGTTTTATGTTAATAATTGGAAATAAGTAGGTATCAAATTATGAATAAATTCGAAAAAGTAGGAGATTGTGAGACTTATGAGATGTCTAGTAAACTATAATAGATTAAGATTAAAATTTTCATTTATATTATATGCACGACTTTTTTTATACCTACTACACCATAAATATTCCACAAACTTCTCCCGTTATATGTGGGAGGACTCTTCATATTTATTGCAACTAAATAATAATATGAAATAATAATTCTATTCTCATGTGTGCATATTGTATATTCTCAGCACGCAACATGGAGGATAATCTGCGGAATGGTGATTCAAATACAAAATAAAAACAGAAGGTCGATTTTATTAAAATTAAAATAATTTACGGACGAAAAATAATAAATAAGTTATTATAGCACTTATGCGCTGGCCTCTGAAATTATTTAATTATTTTGGGATTACCCACAAGAACAGTGGGTCACCTTAGGGGCGGCGTAAACACCTAATTGACTATTTTTCTTTTGAAAATGATAATAACCACGCGGCTAAATAAAATTATAGGAAAAGTTACTAAAGTAGAGAAAGATCAGTAGAGCGATAGATGGATTGTGTGAAAGATGATATCTATGGTTATAAGAAAGGATAGGGTTGAGTCGATCTTAGTTAATGTTAGGCTGAATGCACTGCTGGGCATACCCCTCCCCATGACTTCTATTATGTTTCTTCTATCCAGGGCTAAAGTGGACCACTGGTCGTTGTTTTGCCCATTGTCTACGGAGTCTGCTGCGACGCTTTCTAGCTGTGTCAGGGCTCCACTTTGTTGTTATTCCCAGCTCAAGGCCCAGGAAATACGACAGACGTGGTCAGGTTTTTCCCATTTTAGCTCGGCGAATTTTTAAACAATATATTAGTTAAGAAGTTATTATAACAGGCAAGTGAACCTTCTGGACCTCATAACTCTGTGGTAACACCACTGCAATACGAGGCGCCATGCATGCACGTGTAGAACATCATACCAAAGACTAGTCTGTTTAAGCTTAAAGGCGTAAAATTACTAGACATTGGTGAGTCACCAGATTGGGATATATCTTGGGTTTAGATGCATCAGTGTGAGAATCATGAGCGTGGAAAGTTTTGATTGCAAATAGAATTATGTTTCAACTAACAAGTATTTTGTAAGAGCTAATGATAATTTTAAAAAGATTTTTCTCATCAACAGGCTAGCGATTTTCCCGACTATGTTGGGGTCGACTTCCAGCAAAGAAGTAAGGACAGGCAAAGAGTTATTGATCGAGAAAACTTCTAGGTCATCTAACTACTAGTTATGACTGCCAAAGATCTACGAATGATAGCAATGGGACTAACTGTTTAACATGCTATTTGATGTACGAGCGTCTTGACGTGTAATATATGGGCCCCCATCCACGGAGCGACCTTGGTCAGTGTAGCTATACGGCTGTAATTATTAAGACACCTCTTTCAAAACTTTCTGTGGCAGCTAAAATGTAGGTAGTCAAAAAGGTTGGTAGCGGGTCTAAACAGGTCAGGTCAGTAGGTATTTAATTACGTATCGTAAATCCTGGAAGAGCCGCCACGATTTACGCATTTAATAATGCAACACTAGTGCCTGTACGGCCCAAGAGTCAATACATTGCTTAATTTATTTCTAACTGTAAGTAACCTCCTTACGTTTAAAACTAAGGTAGACCCTGGCCGTTTCTTGTCAAAATATTTTTTGGATGCCATTATGTTTATTTTTTTATGTTATTTTCCTTTAACGGATTTTATGGTTTTTGTACGATTTTTTGCATCAAATGTGGACAGGTTTTGAAACTATCCCTGCATTAAAACCTTTTTCGTTGAATATTTTTCATGTAAAGCATTGGTTAATAGCACGTTTTTTTACTTAAACGTTACGACACTTTGCAGGACATCATAAATGTAAATACATCTATCCCGTAGCATTTAGGTATTAATTTATGAGACAAGCACAATTATTATTATACTTAGTCCTAACCATAAATAATAATTGTAAAACCATTCTAATGATGCAACCGAAGTGCCTTTCCGGCCCAAGTGCCAGTACACTAATTGTCTGTAACCTCTTTGAGTTTAATACTAACACAGATCTTGGCCACTTCTTGTAAAAATATTTTTTTTAGATGCCACTTTGTTTTTTTTTTTTGTTTTTTTTTGACGGACTACATGGCTGTTGTACGATTATTTTTGTGAAATGCGGACAGGTTTTAAAACTATTCTTGGATTAAAACCTTTTTCGTTTTTGGTAGACCAATCGATTCATAGAACACATGGGTAATTAGCAGGATTTTTTACATAAATTTTACGTGATTGAAAATACAACTTTCTCGTAGCATATAGGTTTTATGTTAGGTATGATACAAGCTCAATTATTAAAGTATTATCCAAATTATTGAAGATTTAAATAAACATTCTATTTGAAAAGATTTTTAATTTTAATTTTAAATTAGCTTGAATTGACGCTGTGCCGAAAAGAGATCACTTTTAGCAATAAGGCCGAACAAATTTTTACGCACACGGAAAGTCGCAATTATTATTTTTATAATTAAATATACTGGTTTTGAATATATTGTGGGTAAGCTCGTTCCATCGTCGACCTCATCTCTGACCGCAGGACAAGATTGAGGTCAAGAGTAGACCCATTATATATATATATAAAAAAAAAAAAAAAAAATGTTAAGTTAGATTTAAGACTTCTGTGAGTGATACTTATTATTGTGTTTGAATTTTATATATTACTGTAGTTGTATTTTAAATGTTAATCGTTCGTATTGGCCTTACACTTATGAATTGAAATGTTTTTTCACAAATTCATAATCTGTTAAAAGAAGCCCTCTTAAAATCACAACAAGGCGGCAGAATGTCTACAACTCTAATACCTATGGCATTAATGAACCCGGAATGTAGTACAATAGTCCTTATATTAAAATGAGTGGGCCGTAATAGGCCTCAAGACCGTTACTATGGGACACCATAATACTTAACGCCCATGGGGCACAGCGTGGGAAGTTTCCCATTAACAAGAAAATGAAAGTACTTTGAAACACAAAGTGCTTTTTTCCGGGACTTTTGTTTTGTTCCTTCTTTTAAAACAATGACTTTCAAATGGCTTTTTTAGTTAGGTTTGACGTCATAAAAATCACGTCATTTATAGTAACTACTTTCTGGCTGCATCTGATATCTAACAATAGCTTAGCTTTCGGTTCGGAACAAGGTGTTATTAACTCTGGATTGGTACCCAGTTGATGGAAATAGGCTGAATTCAAGCATAACTCGTGGATTGTAGATGCAGGAAACGTCTGTCTGGCTCTTCGGGAATTATCTGTTGTACAAATTAAAACATTGCTGAAAAACTCACTGAAAATATTTGTAAAATTTAACTCTAACAAGAATATTGTGCTTCTGATGACAAATGTTTAAAATTTACAATGTATCAGTGCATTGTGATTCCATAACATAACATAACGTCACGCCTGTAATCCCCGAAGGGCTAGGCAGATGCGTACCTGGTAGTACACCCACATTTCGCCAGTTATGTTTTTAAGTCCCATGTAATAGGGGATTTAAAGGCGGAGTGAACTGTTAATCCCTCGTATTAGTGTGGGATGTTAATACACTTCGCCTTCACTTCACCATCATCTTCACTAGGTTGTATTTACAGAATAGTGCAGCTGTCCGCCCAATGTCTAAAACGGCAACGTATTTTGTATCAGCTATGTAGAGGACTTGGAATATTATAAATGAATGTGCATAATAATTCACTCATACATAATTTTATTTTATTCATGAATAAATTATTCATTAATTTAAGTTATTCACAATGAACGTAAATAAATTAATACTAATAAATTAGTTAAACAATATTTTTTGTTAATTACATTAAAATGTGAGCACGTTATGATGTTGGTCCCGGCTGTACCTAAACAGTAAATTTTTGACAGTCGTAACTATTAGGCAGAACCCTGAAAATCTAGCAACCAGTCTAACTAAGTGGTATCGTGTTACCCAGGCACAGGGATGAATCTTTGTACTTGTATAGATTCTGAAATGTTCTGATATTGGACGTGAAGCGAGTACGTACGTACCTACTCAGGATTTATTTTAAGAAATTTGCATGCACAGTAGAGTGCAAGGTTTGACATAGTCAAGATAATATCTATATCGTATAAGAAATGAAGTAAGCTAAGCACAGGTGTAGGATAGCTATCCTTTCGGTATTCTATAGGATGCATTTTAAGAGTGTGCATGGGAATTACGTGACTTGATTTCGCCATCACCTTACTACCATCGGACAACCCGGCGGCGACGGCGTGTGTCCACATTTATTATCGTTGACACCTCTACGATCCGGAAAAAGCGTTTCGTCTTGTCATTTATACTGCGTACATCGAAGGACTGGAACAACTTGCACGCTGCGGTTTTCCCGTCCGATTAGGTATAATTTAGGTGTCTTTAAGGCTAGAGTGAATAGGCTCTTAATAAACTTGTGCGCTTCACAATCATTGGTTGCATCACTGTTTACCGTCAGGTGGGATTGCAGTCAAGCTCTTGTTAAAGCTAAAGCATGTTCTTTTGTTAAGTAGGTACAGACGCCAGCACATCAAGTTACCCCAATGTGTCAAATTTTCCCAATCGAATATGAACCTTATTCTGTTTGGCATAAAGTTGTAAAACGATCAAAAATATTTAACACATTGGGGTAACTTGATGTGCTGGCGTCTGTACATATTTAACAAGAAAAAAAAAAGCTAAATCAGTCGAGTTTTCTACATAGAGTACCGACATAATTAGTAGACGATAAACATCAAACCAGTACAAGCACACAACAGTATTAATTTATTACGTAATTCATTCCTTGAGTTATATTACCTCTTTAGTTACAATAAAGGCAAGCAAATAATTTATTAACTAAGATAATAAGAATAATGGAGCACTCTATCACTTTCAAGATGAAGAAGAAGCTTGGTTAAACATTATATTATAAAGTAGAAAGCTGTCTCGGTTTTACAATTTCTTCTACAAATATGTCGTCTTTTTGTTTTGTTTAAAATTTGAGTAAGTTCTTTAACTAGTAGTCCATTTGTTTGATTTAAGTTTTCAAGCGACTAATTATCAAGTACTTAACTGCGCTGATTTACCTCATTGGAAGTTTGACAAGTGTTTTTTTTTTTTCAGGACATCATCAAATTGTCTTACGTGAGACCCTGGAGCTAAAGTGCTAAAAATCTGACCTTTTGGGCACTTATACAGTTGAGATTGATGCGAACTGCCAATTTCGAAGTCTTACCGCGAAGTCTTTGGTAAAAGCCGAAGAATAATTTTAACGCTCGCTGGTGGGCACTGAATGTTCTGAATTAATTTTACCAGTTTGCGAGTAGATGTTTCTCTCATCCTGTGTACGTACAGACGCCAGCACATCAAGTTACCCCAATGTGTGAATTTTTTTTGATCATTTTTCAAATTTATGCCAAATAGAACAAGGTTTATAATCAATTGGGAAAATTTTACACATTGGGGTAACTTGACGTGCGCGTCTGTACATTACAATAACTCAGAAACATGTGAAACTACTATTGCTGTATTATTGCGCAAAATGCTTTTAGCCCGGTTTGTAATCCACTTGAAGCAGGTATGAAAATTTCACCGGAACTATTTCTTAATCTTTATTAGGTCTGCAATACGATGCATCCAATTTCTGAGATATTTTTAGAAAGCAGAACCAACGGACTGCAGGCTGTGGTAAAACAGGATACAAAGAGAAGTGCAGGTGTAAACTAATTGTGTATGGATGTTTTTAAGGCGATTGGCCTACCTTTTTAACGCCACATTACAAAAGTGAGAACGTGCCCTTGGCGGCAAGCTACGAATCAATCCTTTAAATTCTTCGTGTAGTCGAGACGCGTGGCGTTCTGAGTAAGTTTGTCGTTTCTTGCCCATACTTCTCCATAAGAAACTACCTTTTGGAAGGGGCAACTAGAATCATAATATTTTATTTAACTTGTACGTTTCACTTTCAAAACTGACTTTTAAATAGCTTAACTGAAATAAATTATCTGGCTTTGATACATGACGGTGGCGCCCAAATGGTTAAACAATTAGTAGATTAGACCAACGATAGTACACAGAGCCCTAATAAACAGCAATTCATCAGCATGATACGCCTATCCATTTTACAACTACATTATGTTGTTATTGTAAAAAAATAAATTAATTCAAACTAAATTTCAAACTATTTATTTTTGTATGAATACATTAATAATTACATTTAAATAGCGCTCAATCTTAATGGTAAGATTACGTGCGCTAAGTTTATTTTAGGTGTTGTCTTCCAGTCTAACGATTGCAGCTAAATATCAGTATTTGCTTGGAGTGACTGCCCATCTAAATGCTTCTTCTCTTCGGTTTTTTTTTTATATATATAAAATGGGTCTTCTCTTGACCTCTATCTTGTCCTGCGGTCAGAGATGAGGTCGACGATGAAATGAGCTTACCCAAAAAAAAGCCCATTAACTCGCGACTTAAACAGATTGGGGTCATATGAACTCGGGAACACTGATGCAGGCAAGGAATTACACTCCTTGGCTGGGAGTTACTGGGTAACATGTTTCCCTATGAGAAGACTTTTGGGCTTCTAACTACCCACAACATGGACCTAACGAGCTTTTTGAGCCCCATGGGTATCAATTTGTAATGGGCGGTCTCCGATTAACAGACGTGCGGCCGTTTTAACTTCATTAAAGCCCCAATTCCTGCATAATTATATTGATGCGATTAATCGATCTAAGTGCGATTTAAAAAAGCAACACAAATTTAAAATAATGCGGGCTTCCTTGACGGATCTTCCTTAAAGACTAATATCGTTAATTATAAGAAACGACTTATTTATTATTTGTTTATATTTTATATTGGGGAATGTTTAGCTTACGGCGATTAGGAAGCGAAATTTCAATGGCCAAGGTTAATTTTCATGGGCTTCCTTTGTGTGGTGAGTCAGAAGATATAGATGACTATTGAAGATAAGAAAAAACCGGCCAAGAGCGTGTCGGGCCACGCTCAGTGTAGGGTTCCGTAGAATAAGTAAACGAAGTTAAAAAAAATGCTTGCATATACGAATATACTACAAACTTTGTCCAGAAATAATTTTGTACAACATTTTGTCTTTTTTGTACAAAAACTGTTTCCATCCAAGTTCAAAATAATTTTCCTAGAAAGTTCTTATAGATCTATTTTTCAGATTTTTTTCATTTTTTTTAAACTTATGGTTCATTATTTTTTATTTTTGGAGCGATTATTTCAGAAATTATTGACATTATCAAAAAAATATAATAGTAAACCCCTATTCATTTTTAAATACCTTTCCAACAATATATCACACGTAAGGGTAGAAATTAAAAAAAAATCACTTCCTACTTTACATATGGGGGCTACCTTAATAAAACATTTTTTTCCACTTTGTCGGCGTGATTGATACACATATTGGTACCAAATTTCAGCTTTCTACTGCTAACGGTCCCAGAGATTAAGCGAGGACGGACAGACGGGCAGACAGACATGGCGAAACTATAAGGGTATAACTATAAGGGTATTACTATAAGGGTTCTTAGTTGACTACGGAACCCTAAAAATTGAAAAGATTAATGTGACCAAACTTAAATGGTTTGGTCACATTAATCTTTTCGATTTTTACCTGAGATAGTTTGGTCACGTTGAGAGGATGAAAGGCGACTAACAAAAGTGTTTAGGAGCCAGAAGAATAAAAAAATCTCCTGGAAACGCCAGGAGGTGAAGCCTATTGGTAATGTTCTTCAGAAGGGTAAGCTCCGTAGTACTCGCAACCGGCGTGTATGTATGTATGACGAAGAGTATGAACGTAAATGAAGCAAAAGAATAGCAGATGTAGTGATGTAGTTTTTACCTCACCTGTGGTAGGAAGGCGAGAGTCTAATATTTGATTGTATGTTATTAAAACTTTATGCACAAGTAAAAAAAAAACTGTACAAAGGCGGACAATGAAATTTGCTCATTTCAATTGAAGAAAGTCTTCACTTGTTTTTGTCGGCGTTATTTAGTGACCCACAAAAACGTCCTCCACTATTCTATTTACGAGCAAGTAAACAAGTACATATTTATGTAATGAGCAGCTTGGTTTTACGAAAGATCAGTTGTCACGAAACATGGAAAAGTAGCCTCTGTTCACATGGAGGTATACTGGTTAACATATCCACTAGGTATTTTTCTGTAAATACGCCAGCATATATTATAAGCAACCCCAAACTGTTAAAATTTCCCAATTGAACATGAACCTTATTTAGTCTATACTAATATTAAAAAGAGGTAAAATTTATTTGTTTGTTTGTAAGTTTGTATGTAGGGGGTAAAGTTCGGAACTAATGATCCAATTTAAAAAAAAAATGCACTGGTGGAAAGCTACACTATTCCCGGATGACATAGGCTACTTTTTATCCCTGTAATCCCACGGGAACAGGAACTACGCGATTGGAACCGCGTGACGTCTGCTAGTTTGTTATAAAGTTGAAAAACTGGCCTCTATACTTATTTATTGTGTAACTAGCTGTTGCAAGCGGCTTCACCCGACACACCTCGAAAAATATTCCACGGGAATATATAATCGGGATAAAACTATCCTATGTGTTAATCTAGGTTATAAACTATCTATGTAATAAATTTTATCCAAATCCGTTCAGTAGTTTTTTTGTGGAAGTGTAACAAACATCTATCCAAACAAACTTTCACGTTTATAATATTATAGTAAGATATGCTTAAACGGTGTCTTTTAGCAGTGGCTTTTTTTTCTGCCCGACCGATGACGAGACCATATGGGCCGGTGGTCATTTCGAGCGTCCCAGCGACTCTCTCCGCAAAGCCCGTGCCTACAAAAGCAACGGACCGAGCTTATGATGACGGTTTTGTGACGGTGCAAAGGAGGAAACGCCGTCAGCGAAGTTGTAAGAACCGCTACGGCAAGGCTCCTGTTGAGCCCAACGCTAAGCTGCGTGCCGCGAAGCCGATCACCCCGGTGTACATCTCTCGCCTGCATTACTCCACTGAGGCTAAGGACATCGAGGAGTACGTGCGCCAAAGATTAAAGTACACGCCAAGAGCACAGCTACTGGGTCGTGCCGCAACGTCAATTTCAAGGCGTTTGTGGTGCGCATCCCAACGTTTATGCTCCATTTGGTGCTGGAAGAAAGTGGGTGGCCGCAGGATGTGGTGTTCCGTCACTTCCGCGGACAAATTCCACAAGAACGCACATAATTTCGTGCTAGTGAAGTGATACTAACATAGTTTTATAAGATTTTACTAACAAAAGTGTTATTAGTATGTATTTTTAGGTTAAGGAATTTATTTAGGGGTCTTTGTTACCTGAAGTAAATGGTTTAATATTATTATCGTTTATTATTAGCATAGTAATTAGTGTTAGAATATTCTAATTAAGGTAAAATAAATATAACAAACCTATAAAGCACTCACTAATTTGATCTAAACTTAGAGCATTAACTAATTTGATCAATTTATGTTATGTATTATTTCTTTCAAGTTATACTTCTGTCTTCTCTACACATTAATATTGATGTGGCAGCTAACAGTGTGATACGATTGATGCAAATATTGACTTAGAGTTTCAAGCGATACGAACGCTCAATTCTGAAAACTGTGTTTATTTTGTATCTACTAGTGATAGATAACTGTTGTTTAAAGCTTTTAAATAAGACACGTATTATTAAAGCTTAAAAATAAATATTAAATTTTAGTAAAAAAATCGGAATTGAAACTGATTTTGCCTTGTTTTTTTAAAACTCCTCGGCTAATTCGGTAGTCTACTGTTAACAATAGGCTCATCCCCTTATTTATGGAACTTGAACATAACTGGCTAAATATGGGTGCACCTACTACCGGATACAGCTCTGCCTAAAAGTTCTGGAAATACTGTCCTGGGGTTTTGTTATGTTGGAATAGATAGAATGCTAGCAATAAATAACATTACAGAAGTGCTAAACAGTTTTTTTTGTGTTCTGTTATGCTAACAGCCTTTTAAAAGTAGTAAATAATATAACAATTAAACAGTGGCATAAACACGGCTTATAAATAACAGAGTCTAGGTATAATTGTTTACTTCAAACACTACGATAAAATTAATCGAAGACAGAACACTGACATTTTATAAGTTTTTGAAAAACGTCTTAAAATGAAATCTCATTTTGAACCAAACTTCAAAGCACTAAACATGAAATACCTACTTAAATAAAGTCGTGTCTCAAAGTCTAAAAATATCAAATAGAATACCAAAGAAGATTTGTTTTCTAAAATGAAATCTTCATTCTGTGCGCACATAATAATAGGAGGAGCGGAAATCGGGAGCGGAAAGTATGGTCACAGTGAAAACTGCGACAGTATACTTACCGGAAAAATATCGGGCGGGGTTTGACGTGAAATAAAGCTTACGATAGATATTTAGTTCACTTTGCTGTAATACATACTTATCTACTAATAAACAAAAAAAAAAAAACAAATAAAATAAAAAACATAGTAAACAATAAAAGAAATAATATATAATAACTTAATAAACATTTAATTACATTATTAAACATTGTAAATAACGAACCTCATAATTTTTTTCATATATAATGGGTCTACTCTAGACCTCAATCTTGTCCCAAGGACAGAGTTGAGGCCGACGATGGAACGAGATTACTCAACAGATGCCTTATTCTGGTGTTAAACAGTTAAAAAGCCATCTTATCGATGGCTTTTTAACTGTTTAACACCAGGAACGAACAATGAAAACAACTATCTGATTACTTTCAATTTAATTTATCAAATGATAACTTTTGTCGGAAACAATTAAAGTTGAGGCGAAGATGTTGAGATGTTTTAGCAATTTCTACAACTCATACCGCTTGGCCTCCTTACTATGTGTATACCCTTTTCTTCCACATAACTGCCTTCAATCTGTTATGTACAAACTTTTCTTATTCCTTTATAGTTTATCAACGGTAGTCTAAACTTTACCTGGAAAAAACACGGCTATCTATCCAAAGTTTTGTGCTGTTTTTTTTTCATTCAACTTTTGTGTTCATACAATGCTCTGAATATGTATGGATTTATGTTTGTTCCCAAAACAGGGTTATGTTTTGTTACCCTAGAAAAACTACGGACAGGAGAAATGTATTTTACACTTGTTTTTATACAGTTTTGTTATCTTACAGACTCAACAGGGGAATTGTTGAGGAAAAAGGACATTTAGGAAACAATTCACTTGTTTTTTATGTTAGACCTAGGTGGGAACGGAGACAGGTCACATATTATTCGCAATTTTTTCGTATACGGTACCATTTGGCTTGATCTAAGGTTAAACTATGCCTTCAGAAGACAGTTCCTATCCCCTCCATGCTTCAAAAAGCACGTCAAGTCAAGGCTCCATGTGTAAATAAATGATAATGATAAATGAGATTGATTTCTGTAAAAAGGTCCATACAAACACGTTTAAACGATATTTTTTAGCTTGAAAGTGAGGTCAGTGTTTCACTATCTGACTGTTCTGTGAAGAAACACCGAAAGAAACTCAGAGGTTATAGTTTCTTTTAAAGTCCAGACATTATCTTAGTCAGATCAAGTTTGTAGATCGTTGACAGTCATTATTGATTGTAAGATCGAAACTAAGAGTGTAGTAAATAACTAGTCTCACCAAGGGGTACCAAGTATCATACATTATTTTAAAGTTTATTCACGCTACAAATTATTGTAAAGCAGTTTTCAGTCCAGCTACATCTGGATAAACTCAAAGCCAACCCCAACATCGTTAGTAAAAGAGTAGGCAGGTGATGAATCCTCGTACAGATGAACTACATGAACTGAATGAACTACATGATGTAGACTGGTATGATATACCTACGCGGTTTCATTTCAACTTGATACACTTCTAGGAGTTTCAGATATGTGTCACATAACCTAACTAACATGTGTTGTAAAATTGTTGGTAATGTTCAGTTATGTAGATGTTTGACTCTATTTATTTCTTCACGCCCGAATTTTTTAGCCTTAGCGTTTACGTCAATCATACAATTATTATTGACGTAAACGTAACATCAATGTCAATTCGAACAATTATGATATTGAATTTCGTTCTGTTTTTCCCATTGTACAGACGCCAGCACATCAACCTACCCCAAACTGTCAAATTTTCCCAATTAAACATGAACCTTATTGTGTTAAGAATAAAGATGAAAACCTATCAAAGAAATTTGACACATTGGTGTAGGTTGATGTCTGTACTTTAAGATACCTAGTACTTTTGAAAAAAAAATATAATCTAGGATGTGACTAAAATAGGTTGAGTAGTTTTTGTGTTAAATTTTTACAAACAAACACAAAATTAAATCATTCTTTCTTATAATATTAGTACAGATATAGACATGCTCAATAATACACGCCTAGTAAGTTCATGGACAAGGATTTTATTAGCACTGGCGTCAGATAATTCCATGATATTGTGTACAACTTGTCAAGTTGGCAATCAAGTAGTTTGTGCACTTGCATTATATCTCAGAGAAACAACAATTAAACTTAAAGCGATTAGAGGAACTTCGCTAGAGTTTGGGACCATTTAAACAGTAAAATATTTGTTTAGGGAAAAGCTTAGCTGGACATCTGCCGGCTTCCTAATGTCATTAGCTATCGTCTTATTATGTATGAAGTTATAATAAAGTTGCTATAAGTGGTGCAATGGTACTGATAAATAGTATTATGATGTGATTAATATTTTCATGTACGTTATAAATGGAAGCAAAACGGGTGAAAATCAGGTATCAGTATCTACTTGTCGATGAGTAATCAAAACAGTTAAGAAAATGCTGAAATATACGTGAACCGATTTTGTGTTTGAACATTATTGTGCTGAATTTATAATGAAATAGATTTTAACTCGCCGTTTTCAGTGCCAAGCTGCTGGAGATGGATGACCATCTGAAACAAAAATAAAACATCTTAAAAACCAAAGAGATTTAACATACTGAATACAGGGTGACTGGTTATTAGTGAACGATACTTAAACACGTGATTGTACTCATGAATATGAATAACTTTAATTAGTTAATTGGTAATATTTTAGGGTCTAAAAGTACCTACTTCTGAACATTCATTTAAACATCTTATCATAGGATCAATTTTGAAATAATATACAGGGTTATTTGTAAAATACCACGAACCTCGCAGTAGTAGATTACTAACATCATAAACAACAGCATTTTTGTTCTACGACTTTTTCGAAAACAGACAAAAAAGAATAAACTCTCCATACAAAACTCGATCAACTGTTCGGATATATGTATGGAGAGTTAATTTTTTTTGTCTTTTCTTTTCTGTGTGCTTTTATTTATTTATTTTACATTTTGTTTGGCAGTTTCAGTTCTTTATGGGACCAACCCAAATGTTCTTTCTTTGGTATTGTTCTTCAGCACATGAAGCTCCTCAAGTTCCGAGTTGAGCTCATGATTACTGACTAATGCTTGCACTGACTGATCTGGTCCCCTCATTCTGTGTGGTTCTTTCCTCAAAAGACCATCTCAGACACCAATCTGCATGGATTTTACATGATTTGACCAAGATAATGTCTGGACTTTAAAAGAGACTATGACCTCTGAGTTTCTTTCGGTGTTTCTTCTCAGAGTAGTCCGATAGTGAAACTCCGATCTTATCTAGGTTCTAGTTAAAACAATGACGTGTAAAAGTGTTTGTGAAAACCTATTTACAGAAATAAATATCTTTTCGTCATTTCATTTTATTTTACACTGAAAAAAGTCCTGAGGATTAAAATTCAACCTATGTTATGTTTGACTTGATATGTGGATAAAAACAATTGACTTCTCGAATCTAGGAATTATATGTAGCGGTAATTACCTATCACTAAAGAGTTTTATCAACTCTTAATTAACCATTACATCTACTAAATGTTGTTTCCGAAACAGTAACAGCACTTGTGTGTAACTCAATTTGTACCGACAGGTTTCATAAATTACCATTTTATGTACACGTAATAATTGTGTCGTAAAATGACCCAGATGTGAAAAGTAGTGGGTGCCTGAAACTTTGTAGACGGATTAGCTCGAACCAGACTCGCAATTAGACTGATGTACGCCACGCAAGTATAGTTAAGGGCAAAGACACACATGTGTGCAAAGAAATCCACACACCTTGTGCTGATTTGATAACCCTTGTTAGATTGGCCCGTGATTTTATAACATAATATTAACTCTCAAATACGACACCGGGTGGGTACATTTTTTTACCTGCAATTGTTTAGCGGATTTCAAGAGCTTTTAGATCTTACCTATGTATTGATATTACGAGATATTAAGCGGATTTACAGTGTCTGCCAGCACATTTGACTGACCTGTTGGTTTAGTTAGTGTCCCTGACTACTATACCGGAGGTCGTGGGTTCGATTCCTACCCAAGACAAATGATTGTGTGATGACAAATGATTGTTCATTTGCTCCGTGACTGCGTGTAATTTATAGACTTGGTGGGGGCACTGCCGTGCCCCCGGATAATGTGTATGTATTTAGAAATAAATAAGTATGTTTATCAGTTGTTTAGTACCCACAGCACATACTTAGATGACGTTGTGTGAAAGTTGTAGAATTTAGGTAGATATGAATTATTTCAATAGTTCTTAAATACATTATATTGAAACCTTTTAGTAGACGTTTCCCGTGACACAACGGATGGCCGCTACTTACTTGGCCAGCGGCCAAGCCATGTCACTTTTTGGGATTTTTACCAGTCAACAGCCGATATATAGGGGAAGTTTTCGATTTTAGCTATGTAAGATGTTAAATAGACATTTTTGTACTTAAAATACTTAACATGTATAAAATATAAAGTCACCACACCTACTAAAAGGAACTAAGAACTAATAGTGCACGACTACGAATAGTTTTGCCTCTGACTGTATTTGTCTGCATGTAGCTTTAGAGTGAATGTTAAGACACAAACTAGAACTAATATTATAACTTAAGGATTTTCTAGATTGTAGGTTAGAATTCGAGGTTTCAGGGCATAGAGAGAACTTAGAAATAGCTTGATAACTTATTTTACATAACGTACGTTGTTGTTAGTAGTAAGTGTGGTGCGTATTCTGTAAGCTTCGGACTGCCGAGTAATAGGTTTTGAGTTTGAACCCAAGGCACGCAACGGCTGATGACAATGGTGATAATGAGCTTACATAGTGTAGTATCTCAGTACTTTCGATAGCAACATACCTACCAACCATCGGGCAGAACCCCATCAGACAAAACTATCATTATAGGATAGTCTATTTTTAATCACGGATAAGGAACATTAACACTACCCAATAAAGTGGGAGGAACTCAATTTAAAAAAATCATTAATACACAGCATATAAAAGCTTTGTTGACGGTAATCAAATCTAGCCAAATTATTCTGTAAAATCAAACGGTGAATTTAGATGAAGTGACCGAAGTGAACTGTCATCACATACTTCTGCTCGGAAATGACAGCTCACTCCGCCTTCACTTTATCAACAGGTTTCACGGGCTGATGTTTACTGAATAACATTTCAATTCTTCTTGTACCTTCTCGGCATACCTCATTACCAGTGATGGGCGTAACTAATTACTTTTGTAATCTAATTAATAATTTAATTACAAAGTATTTTGAATAAATTGTAATCTAATTATATATAATTACTTATATTCAATTACATTGTAATTACAATTACTTCGGATGTGTAAAGAATTGGATACAATGTATTTAATTGCAAAGTAATTAAATTACAATGTAATCAAATTACATAGTATTCAATTATAATTATTGTAATCATTCTTTTGAAAATATTAGTTTAGTTGCTATAACAACACACATTTATACATGATAAATGTGTGTTTTAATTACAACTAAAAACATATTTTAGGTAAGTTAATTTGAATTAATAATCAGCAAATGAATGGTCAAGTACTAATTAATAATGAAATGATTATTTAAAAAAGTAAAATGAAATTTGATACAATAATACAGTTGATTAAAAATATTGTTTATGAAAAGATGTTTCTTTCAATTTCGTGTTTATCAAAATTGTTATTAATATACTAACTTTGTAAGCCTTTTAAAGTTACAAGTAATATTAGTATTATTTGTATTAATCTGTATCGATCGGCTAACAGAATAATATGTAATCTGTTAAAATGTAATTAGATTAACTTACAATCTTCTTACTTTGTATCTAATTACAGTAACTATTTGTTGTAATCCGTTACTTAAGTAATCTGTTACGAAGTATCTAAATTAACAATTACAATGTAACTGTAATTTCTAATTATTGTTTGCCCATCACTGCTCATTACGAAGGTCGTAGAAGAGTTCCCTGTTTTAACCTTTCGATCGTGTCAATTATAGACACAACACAATAGAAAGACAATGACAGCGCGGACGCCGGCGTCAAAACAGAGTCGCAATGTTCAGATTTTATGAATCATCCAAGACTGGAAGTCAAGGAAGGAAGTAAACATTCACATTAACTGGAACATTATCACACGGTCATAAAGAATCAATGTCGAATTGCAAGGCCACTGCTGTTGATAAAACTTTTTAAATGTAATGTAATTACAAATACGCCCTCATGCCCTTATCTTTTACAATTCGCGTAAATTGTATGCGGAATATCGTCGTGGATAAAAATCATTTCAATTCATTCATCGTTATGAAGAGCGATGTCCGTTTTCCTGCACGTTACTCGGAAACCGATGAGCATTTGTTGAGTAATGTTTTGTACGGACTACTTTCAGCACAGTAGTGTTAATCGAGAAATCGTCTTCATTCCTTCTTATAATATTCCAAAACTTTCACACAACACCATTTAGTCCCAAGCTAAGTAGAGTTTGTGTTATGGGTACTAAACAGCTGAAAAACATACTTGTATATTTCTAAATACATTATAGATAAATTACACCCAGACACAGAATAAGTGATCATGCTCACCACACAAACATTATTTTGTCCTGGGTGGGAGTCGAACCCCACTACTACAGGGTAACTCCTAAACCAACAGGCCAGTCAAAATTGATTTTAGTTCGGTGTTATACCGTTTGCATGAATATATGTTGGTAGCACTCTAGGATAATGGATGAAGGCATGCAAAATGTCACTCAATTATGTATCAAAACAACTGAAACTTCCTAATAACTTGAATATTGTTGTTAACTGTTACCACGGGTACAATATTACACTAGACGTTTTATAAGTATTTTAATAATAGGAATATTATACGTTGATTTTATGATGGATCGCTAAAATGAAAGCCGGAAGTGTTCTTTAGATGGATAACAAACTGGCCATCTGTTATGAAAGAATGCTAAAAGTTAAATAAAATTCTGTAACGTTATTTGTTTAACCAAGGTTATATTACAAACAGAAAAATAACAAGATCATCACAACATAATATCACGCCTGAAATCCCCGTAGAGTTAGGCAGAGGGTTACCAGTATTACACTGAAATTTCGCCAGTTATGTATATTATAAGTCTCATGTAATAGGGGCTAGCCTATTGCCATCAATCGGGCACAAATCCAGTATCCCGGCTGCTAGAAAAACATTTAGATCTTCAATTCATAATAACGTACTTTCATCGTACGTATGTTTATCTTCATCACTTCACGGCGAAGGAAAACTTCGTGAAAAAACCTGTTTTTTTTTAATTAAGGTCTGCAATTGACAATTTTATTTTTAAATTCTATATACCAGTGCTTGACTGCAATCCCACCTGATGGTAAGCAGTGATGCAATGAGTCATGGTGAAGCGCGAAGCTTATTAAGAGCCTATTCACTCTAGCCTTGAAGACACCTAAATTATAGTCGGACGGGAAGACCGCAGTATGGAAGTTGTTCCAGTCCTTCGATGTACGCGGTATAAACGACGAAGCGAAACGCTTTGTCCGAACCGTGGAAGTGCCAACGATGGACACTCGCCGAGTTATCCGATGATAGAAAGGTGATGGCAATTTTGGAGAGATATTGGAGATATTTCTACAAGGCATGTGATGCCAAGTCAGAGGCCCATGAGCGGCATTAAAACTCAGGCACCAGGTTAGTCTTTAACCACACCATAAGACGAAGATTGGTAATAATGGCCTTGAGTAAGCATGGTGGTTAATACTAAAAGAAAGAAACAACATTTGCACTCGCACATTTGTATTCTCATTCTCATTCGTACTCGCACTCTCTTTGGCAAGACTGGACTTAGAATTTTAATATAAGTCTAAAATTGTGAATATTGGCTTTTAGTAGGCGTGAGTATTTTGTACCCACTTTCGTTGAACGAGTATGACCGTGTATGAAAATATGCCTTTGCTTTCAGTGGGGCAGTTAGAGACTGGTATCATACAATTTTTAGTTTCTTCGTATGTAAAGAAAGTCTTTCAAAACTTGAAAGAATCATTGAAATTGGTTAACAATTGCTAAAGAAGTTCTATCTAAACATTAATCTACACATCATCTCTGCCGGGCCCCTTTTACAATAGACAGGCGTAATGTTATGTTATGGAAATACAAAGGCTCAGAGTAGACGTCTGACTATAGCAATCGCGAATAATTTGCTGTTATGCGTTGAAGAGTTCCATTGTCTGTCCTCTTCATCAGATTTTCTTCACACAATGATACTTTTTAAATGAGAATGCTTAATTTGTTACTAAAAATGTAAAAATCGGTGCGTGTGTACCTATATTTTTTGAGGAGTTCCCTCAATTCCTCGAGGATCCCTCATCAGATGTGAAGTAGTTTTGAAACAAATAAGACCAATCTGTTTGTATACTCTATCAAATAAAAAAAGAATTTAAAAAATCAGTCCATAAATGACGGAGTAATGAGGTAACAAACCCTAAAAAAAAAATACAACCGAATTGAGAAACTCCTTCTTTTTTTGAAGTCGGTTAAAAATGTGGCTAACTAGCCCACCGTCAACGGACGCGTGCGTGCGTTATTGTGCAGTTTTTGAAGATCGAATGTTGTTTAGGTAACCTATCTACACCTTTTTACTTATAATATCGTATCGTAAGCGACTGAATTAGTAGAAGCTGACGAAAAATGTTTACACTTGTGGGTCCAGAATCATCTAGTAAACTTTTGTATACTAACATAGTTTTGACTTTTTTATACTTATACAGTAATTGGTTATGTAAAATGATTATTACAGGCCGTGGGCTATCCGCTCTAACAACATCCTCAGGGACTTAAGAATATCGCCACAATTACTGTTCACTTCAGCCCGGCTCTTCGGGGAATACAACCCTGACCGTTTGCCCAATTTGCTTCAGCAAACAATACACGACCCAAAATAAAAACCTCCATGTTTTTCGCTCGACATACCTTTTTGAATACAAGTGATTTTCTTAAAGATATCTATGCACGGTGTCACATCTCAAAGGACGTTTGGAATAAAAGGGATTTTTTCGCAAGAATAAAATTACACAATGTATATGGCAACTTATAATGAGAACGTCGGGATTTTGAACTTCGAACCTTATTGGCTCTATCGTCCGAACGCAATTCTTTATTCATACAATTCTCTTTGATCAGTCCTTTTTAGTTAAAATGTTGTAAAGTGAAAGTAAAAGTCTTTTGTGGGACAATATTCGTTAAAGTAGGTATCTATGGAGAAACTGGAGAAAGCCATTCTTATGGTAATTGACGTTTTAGATGGAAACAAGACTCCAATTGCGTAACACTGAAGGATTTGGAGGGAAAATCCTAATTCATTGCTTCACAATGATGGACGGTTTGTCTGCTCGACAACGTAAATAGTGGAATAAAATATGTACTTGAATGATCAAAATGAAAGGCCATTGATTGCGTGTTACGCGATTACCCTGAGGGCCTTAACACGAAAGTTTCACATAAACGTAACGTACTCGTAAATTAAAACAGTTTTCGAATAAAAAAATACAACTTCCCTTTAGGATTTTGGCTTGAATTTATGAGACAAGCACGATTATAATAGTATCACACATAGATTGAATACTCCTAAAAATTAATAAATTTATAATATCCAATACACAAGTATTTGGAATTTTAATAAGTTTCGAATACGTTACCTAAGCTTTCGTAAAACGTTCTCATACAGATTGT
The DNA here is from genome assembly GCA_921972225.1 of Euplexia lucipara. Taxonomy (NCBI): domain Eukaryota; kingdom Metazoa; phylum Arthropoda; class Insecta; order Lepidoptera; family Noctuidae; genus Euplexia; species Euplexia lucipara. Next base: position 6,549,772 of record OV179144.1, on the reverse strand, counting down.
TGAAGATAATATAACCCGTGTTAAGTTTTAATTTTTTGTAAGATTATTATAATGTTGTACGAGTATATTTCTATCGTCATTTAAGCTGACCCTATCAACCATTCCAAGGTATCCTAAACTAACGAACACTGCTAAATATAAGCCCTATCTTGTGATAAAAACTTGAATCCTGAAAGCTAAGTAAATCCTTATAACCTTGTTACAGTTACTGTTATCTTAGCTAAGTTAAGATAACAGTCGTATCAACTTGTGTATAGCAAATAAGTACCTAGTCTAAATAGAGAGAGACTTTGTTTAGAAATTAGTAGTGAAGTCAGTGAAAGAGCTTGTCCAGGGTAAGTGACTGAGAGACGCGGTGTTCTTCTGAGAAACGGTCGTCTCGCAGAGGGAGGTTGCGGAAAGGGAGAAGGAGATTATTTCCTCTTACCCGGCCCGCAGCAGACGCACCGGGCGTAGGCGGAGGGCGAACAACGCTGGACCGACTCGGGGACGTCCACCGCCCCACGTACATGGACCCTTGGTGGCGCCGCGTCGTGTTCACGCGCGCTCCTCTTAGATGTCGTGAGGGGAGTTTAACACCTCACTTCTCTCGCTGACTTGGCGAGGCCCACAGGGCCAGCACCAGTCGGGGGTCGCGGAAGTATCTTCTGTTCCCGTGACCCCCGGCGCAAGTGTGAGACGCAAAACCGGGCTGGTTTTTAGTCAGTAAGAGTCTGACAGACTCCTCCGCCCTCCCCGGGGCGAGACTTCCATGAAGATTTTCCACCCCACACCAAAAAAAGGGTAAATCACTGAGTACTAACATTCCTGAGGTATACCTGGTCAGTTTGAATTTGAATTTGAGAAAATTTGGTTTTTGTTTTTATTATAATATACAGTACTTACATACGTATCTATGTATTTGTTCTTATAGGTTATTTATTTGACTTTCAAGTTTTTGTTAACTTGTTTGCTTTTTGAGGTTTTGTTACCTTGTTGCGCCTACTGTGTTCTGTCTCTGCATCAACTTAAGGTAGACTGGTAGAAAATACCTATAGCATTAAGACTTTCGACAGGTCTGTTGGTCTAGTGGTTAGTGACCCTGACTGCTATACCGGAGGTCGTGGTTTCGATTCCCACCCAGGACAAATGTTTGTGTGATGAGCATATGATCATTTGTTCTGTGTCTGGGTTTAATTTATCTATAATATGTAAGTATTTAGAAATATATAAGTATGTTTATCAGCGGTTTAGTACCCATAACACAAGCTCTCAAGCTTAACTTGGGACTAAATGGCGTTGTGTGAAAAGTTGTGGAATATTTATTTATTTACTGCTGAGTATAGGCCTCTCTTTTTATGTTCCAATTTCCACATCCCTGTGCCAGTCTCATCCACGGTACTCCCGCAATGACAACAATGTCGTCTGCCCATCTCGCCGCAGGACACCCTACACTTCTCCTGCCGTTTCTTGGACGCCACTGGGTCACAGCTTTACTCCACCGGCCATCACCGCGTCTAGCTAGGTGTCCTGCCCAACTCCATTTGAGTTCCATAACGCGATTTTAAATATCGATGACCTTTGTGCGTCTCCTGATTTCGATTATCTAACCTAGTACAGGCATATAACATTCGAATTGTAAGTTTATTTTTGTAAGTTTTTATGGTAAAGAATAAAGAGTTCTAACCTATTACTTCTGTCGCTAAGTAAAAATGCTTTGCCTGCGATTTAGTTTTGAACTTGGCATCGCCTTTTGATGTGATAAAATAGCCTTAAAGTGCCTGTTACAACTTTCAATAAGTCTTTTTCAAGCTTCTCAAATTTTTTTTTTCTTTTCACGCGTTGAACTAAATCTCTTTCGTCATTCACCCTCTTTAGTTACCAAAAGAAATGAGTTTTACCTTTTTTTGAGCTGAGTATTTAGCTTTTATAATAGTACTGGCTTTTCTGAAAGATAACCATTTCAAATTAAATCTCTGAGGGATAAAGCTATACCAGTTTTTCTATTTGTAAAAATAACACTTTGCAACTATTCCATTCGTCTCCCTTAGAATTCCCTAGAGGTTGCGGTCAATAAACTCGTGATAAAACTTCAGTTTCATGTTTAACTTAGCGAAAAATCCGAGTAAAACAATATTAAACTTCGACGTGTTAAAATAACTTCACAAAGCTATTAGTAGGCATTAAAATAAATAGTGAATCTTGCTGTACCTATCATATTCATAAATAAGAAATAATATTAGTGAGATAGCAAAAGATAAAGATATATTTATTTCCAAGTATGTGGTACATTTAGATCTTAAATTAAATATTGCATCACACATACTACCATTACTGGTGTAGAAATATTAAAGACACATTACAAGCTCACCCACACAACATAATATTACGACTAAATACCTACCCCGAAGGGTTATGTAAAGATGTACCTAGTAACATAGAAGTAAACTTAGACAAACACAGACATGCCCAAAAAAAAAACAAATGATGACACTATACTCCATCCGATTAGGTAGACTTACACAATAAACAAAAAATATATAATAAATGTTCAATGTTCATGTCAATTTGATTATGTTTACATTAATAACTTATTTATCTCGGGTTATTATCAATTACTCTTTATTACCTAATCCTTAGGCCTATTATGTAACGGATTATACCTAAGTTAATAACAAACAATATGCAATAAAGCTTTTATAGGAAATAAAATCTAGGGACGTGCTAAATTCTTGGGTCACCCGGACTCCCTTATCCTAAGTTTTGCATAGGCACGCATATTTTTATGTAACCAGTAAAGATAAGGAGAAAAGTAATAAAATGGTCAGAATAGGCTATTACACGAATAGCACTAAAATCGAAGATTTTGACACTACTTTGTGCCATTATCCTACTAATATTATAAACGCGAAAGTTTGTGAGGATGTTTGTTACTCTTTCACGTAAAAACTACTGAATGGATTTTAATAAAATTTGGTATGGAGTTAGCTGACACTCTGGATTAACACATAGGGTACTTTTTATTCCTGTATTCCCATGGGAACGGGACCTAAGCCGGTGAAACCGCGGGACGTCTGCTAGTTATCTATAATAAAAAAAATGGGCAAGTGCGAGTCTATGAAGGGCTCCATAATTATGATGAACGAAACAGAGATTGTTAAGGTCAAGCCTTTCTATTTTACGATCGATATAATTTAGCCGGTAAGGGCTAAATTATCGATCGCTGTCTCGCTACTCTCGTAGGATAGTACCTACCTACGGGACCATTCGTGTGCGAATTTGACTCGCACTTATCCAATTTTAATTTTAATGTGCATTCAAAATATCTTGCTGGTTTAGGTACCTATGTATAAGCACATCACTGGGTACAAAGTCACTGTTTTTCAATTCAAAACAAGATTTGTTTTAGTAGCATTTTTACGATCTTCGATTCTAGCTTATTATTTTCGAGTTTATAGCTCTCCGATTATATTCACGCCACAGAAACAAGACCAAATATCGTAAATTTTATGCCCTAGGCGTAAAGGTCGAATGTTTGTATTTTAGTTTTTATTTATTTTTATTTAACGACTGTGTTTGTAGCTACTAATTTACGACAAAAACAATGAAAACGTAGCCGAAATGTCTGAATTTAATCAATTATTTGTAAAACAATAGCGTTGGAAATATATCCCACAGTGATCAATAGAATCTCATTGGTATTCAGAGCCAGCAGGGTTGAATGTAATAATAAATTTTGTACCGAAAACTTGTAAGGGCAAGAGAATGTTTCTTGATAATGTAGTTACTGATTTTCTTATGACTGTAAATTATTAATACACTACATGCCTTTCTTTTGAAAGTGCAAATACCCTTTAAAATGTAGGACGTTCTCATTATCTGACAGCAGTTAAATTTATACAAGTAGAACCTCATACCTTTTTCCCTTAGAAGGTAGGCAGAAACTACAGAATTGTAGCAAGCTCCTACAATCCTTAAATACTAAGTTCATATATCTGGTCTTGCACCTACGCTGGTTGCGAGTACTACACACCTGACCTTTCTGAAGAACTTCACCAATATGGTCCATGTATGTCTTCCTAGATCGTCTTAGCGTTTCCACTAACATCTGTCTTGTAAAACTTTTGGTAGTCGCCTTTCATTTATCTTCTAAACGTGACCAAACTATTTTAATAATTTTTGTCTCAATATCTTTTATTAAACTACACTATTACTCATTAATCAATCATGCATAGATACACCACATATACAATTTACTCGTAGTATCCATTAAACAATGTGCCATATAAATATTTAAGGTACTTACGTAGAAAAAAAGAAGTGATATTTTTTTCAAGAGAAAAGTTGAAAAATGTACGCTTTCACAAAATGTTTTAATCCAATTTTTCACGTGACGAACTTATACAGAGCGTTTAGGGGAGACGAAAATGGAAAAATGCCTCAATTTTCTACCTGAACGATTAATAAATCATACCGTTTGATTTACAATCGGGAAACTTCGTAAATCCCGATCTCCTGTCGGCTTCCTCAAGAGATTTATAGAAAAAAGTCAAATGTAGTTTACTGTGATTATGTAAAGTATGTTATAATTTATTGGATTTGTTTGAGTGTTTTTCTGTAGCTGTGAATACTTCGGCCAAAAAGTTTATCGCATGCAGTTCATACAAAATCCACATCAAGCTTCGCAACTTAGCTTTTTTTCACGCAACAATGTACCTACTTAGTTTGCACTACAACACTAACATCATTGAACAAAGATGTTAGCACCACATTATAGACGTCAACAGTCGTCTGTCATTAGGACGTTGACCTCTAATATAGTTTCTTTAACAAAATAGTGCGATCATGAATAGGCCCGCAATGAATGTTACTCATCAAGTTGATGTCGCTCTCGGCACATGCCTACTATTACCTAACTATGTACTTGTAATCAACAAAAGGCGGTTTATAACTACTGTTCATGTTTCTTTCATTTATCTAAAAGCAAAATTTCCACCGTTACGATTTTCTTAGATTTTCTTAGCTTTTAACTCTAAAAACCATTACAAAATCATTGTCTAAATTGATGTGTTGCCTTAAAAGTAAGTAAGTATAAGTCTAAAGATTATTAGAATAAAATAAAATGAATATAATAAAATACTCATTACTGTGCACCATCAAAACTTACAGATTATAACTTTAAGGGCTACATAGGGTATTACAATGGGTGGCCTTATCAATAAAAACGATTTCATACATATATCCTTTACAGCCATCATTAGGTTAGATAAAATACATGATTTGCTTACTGTTTAAAGTAAACATAACACTCGAGAATACTTTGCAGATGGGAAAAAGTAACGCAAAATGTTGAACACCAGGTTTAGGATTTTTACTGAACCTATGCTATCCGGATATGCATATTATTAATATTCCTTCCAACCTGTACAGGATAAATGATAATTCTTTGTGTGTTTTTTTACAAATTCTTTTAGACGTCAAACAAGTAAAATACCTATATACTATTGGTATTTCACTATCTGACTACTCTGAAAAGAAACTGAGAGATCACAGTCTCTTTTAAAGTCCAGAAATTATCCATAAACTAAACAGCCGAAACACCAAATCAAATCAAATCAAATCAAATCATTTATTTGCCAATAATGCAGGTATACAATATGACGGTAGTTTTTTTTTTCAGTGTCCCAAAAACTACCACACCAAGCATTCATAAGATCTACAGTACACAGGCCAGCATATCAAGCTCAGGTGTCATTTTATTTGGAAATTTTTCAATTATATTGTAAAGCATAGGGTTCATTTAAATTGGAAAAAATAAAGTAAAAAATAAAGTAGTTGTAATTTACTACTTTATTTTTTTTAACAAATTAGAGCAGCTTGATGTGCAGCTGGCGACTGTACCTTCTTAACTGGCTGGTATCTTGTCAGCGCTGTTCAAACTTGAATTATTTTCTGTAGGAAGGTCCTAAGTTATTAGTCAGCGTTGAGAAATGAGGTTCTCAAAGTACTAAACAAGTTATTAAAAGAAACTGGTCCTGCCTAAGATACATTACTCGACATTGTCAAGGCTCGAAATTTAGTAACTATTTTTAGAACAACTAGGCAACACAGAAAAAATTGGTTTAGTTACAAAGTTTTCGAAAAATGTTTGTAAAGTTTTAATTAAACTGTTGAACGGTTACATTATAACTTGGAGTAAGTAGATTTTGTTTCTTTGCGGAACTCTATTAATTATTATGGACTAAAGCTGTATACCAATTGATTGACATACATTTGTCTACTAATGTAACTATTGACCTGTGGTTCAACGTGCCCTTAAGCGTTAGTTTTTGCCTTCGAGTAGTGTCGAAATATATTTTTTTTGCTAGAAATACTTGGCAATAATTGGTAACGGGCGACAGAGACTTGTTAAGCTTGATATGGTTCCACTTATGAGAGGCTTTTGGTTAATTTATAACAACCTACTAACTTGTGGTAAGAGTAAGCTATGATTAACGAGGTCCGCCTGCGGATTGGTGACCATTAATTATAAACAAACCCCCGGCTGTCATTTATAGGCCTTTGTCAGTCGTAGCAGGTAGTCTTAAGTCCGAAAGTCTGAGAAACATTCTCTTTCCAGAAATGAGCGCGTACAAACAAACGCACTCTTGAGCTTTATTATATTAAATAGGTACCTATGCCAACATTACGTACAGATTTTGCCCGGTTAAGCAGATAGCAGCGCCAGCCCTCAGTAGGATGCGCTGCAAGACGCACTCCATAAAAAAAAACATTACGTACAGGTAATTCTTAGTTTTAGTCAAGGTAGCCATTAGATTCTGCAGTGCAATTCTGTAAAAGTAACCCAATTCTGTGAAAATGTAGGTGAAGTGAGGTCGAATTGAGCCGTCATTCCGTACTAATGCTAGGCATTGAGGGTTCACTACACTTAAAGTTTAACTGGGTGACTTTTATTGAATCGCTCCTGATCTAACAAAAGTAGGTATGACTTGGCGTGTACGACTAGATGTATAAACGTATACCTACTAAGCAAGACAAGACGTATGTGAGAATAAAGCAAGTGGTGTTTTTTAGTTTATGTCTTGAGCAGGTGAGAAAAATTAATATACAGCCCTATTTTTTAATTAGGTACAAAAAAAAATTGGGCTATATCCGTACCTGTTACTGATCATATTTGCGTAATCAAAAGTAAAAAAAAACGAAGTTCAATTTTTACATATGCCACTATTTAGTTAAACTTAAATAACGAAAACAGCTGTTGGAGGCGGGGCATGCTTGAGCGAGATCACATGACCGTGAGCGAGAGATGACGATTAATGAATACTACTATGTCATGAATAGCCTGTACCTACAATATTTATAAAATATTGGGTGAGTTTTTGGGATAAAAATAAACGCTAATAACTTTGCTGTTTATGAATATTATTAATTGATACTTTACAAATATAATGAGAAGACCGTCTAGAATAAGCCCTTTAAGTATTTGTACTAATTAAAAATAAGTGGTGTATAATATTTACTATGTAACTAAACCATAGCATTCAATAGTCCTTAAGCTTCATTGACCGTTGTTATTCAAAGAATTTGGTACAAAGTAAACGGTTTATCAAGGTAAGTGAAAACACACAAGTGGATTGCAAATATGTGTTATCACCGTTCTGGCCGGCTCATATGTTAATTTGATAGGCGCCTACGTACACGCTGATTAGATAATCGTGTCTGTTGCTCTGTCAAACCTATATTGAGGTGTCATGGCGGATTCCACTAGAGTTAAAAGCTTCTGGTGGTAGGTGGTAACAACTTTGGGATATCGAACTTGGTTCTTTAGTAAGTCAGTGAACGCAAAGTTAGATTAAATGCCTCGATGGTCGTATGCGCTACTGCAAAGGGTCTTGCTAAGTGTTGTTGAGTTTTTCAATCTGGAATTTCTTAGTAGCAGCCCGTTGACTAGATTAGTGCCCCATTGATGGCAGTAAGCTCATCCCTTAAAAATAACAGCAAAATAAGGGTATACTACAAGTTGGTACGACTAGAAGAACCAAGAATATGTAGCTATAGTACTTAGTAGAAATAAAATATTTTTATTAATTCAAATGAGAGGGATAAATTTAGTACCTATACATATAACCTAACCTACCGTACCAAAATCAAAATCAAAAGTCATTTATTCAAATTAGGCTGAGGATCCCCCAAAAAGCCCACCCTTCGCCACTTCCTAGTGTTTTTGCTGGGAAGAAGAAGTGGCGGAACAAACTCCCTATCCTATAGCTAACCTAACTACCTAACCTAACTACCTTACCGCAATGCATTGATTTTGAAAGATACAAAATACATCATTGTGATCAACTGCGCTACGTGTATCGCTTGCATACAATACCAGAGTAGGTAGAAGTATGTGAAGCAGTAGTAGTAGGAGGTAATAATTTAAGTCGATTGATATAACATCCAAACATAAAGGACTACTTTGACTGATTGATCGAGAGGATCCGCACTTGCGTAGCAGTCGTCTGTCTGTCTGTCTGTCTGTTCGCGATAAACTCAAACATGACTACGCCGATGCTATTTTCACCTTTAGATAGTTTTTCTCAAGTAAGTTATTAGTATATAATTTGTCAAGTTTTTGTGTACATTGGCAAAATAAAATGATATTTGATGGAGGTAACAAATAAGGCGTCTGGGAGCTGGGCGCTAGTAAAAGAATATTTTCCGGATCGTGTATGTGTTTAGCAAGCAATGATAGCTAGCTAGTTCCTTAAAAATCGGTGAAGGAAAACATCGTGAGGAGACCTTCAGCGATAGAGTGAGAGATATTTCTCAAATGTACGTGAAGTTAAGTCAGAGATCAATGAAACCTTGACCTCTTGACTTGGCTATGGCACCATGTTAGTCACCACACGAAAAAGAAGAATCACTTTAGCTCTTCTTTTAGCTCTTTAACTCTTTCTTAATATACGGTTGACTTAAATGAAGAAAAACATTAAAGAAAGACATATAAAATAATAATAAATATTCCACAACTTTTTCACACGACGCCATTTAGTCCCAAGTTAAGCTTAAGAGCTATTAACAAACCTTAGAACACCTTATTGGGGCAACCGAATTGTAGAACACAAAACAACAGTCTCTTTGGGAATCAGAAAATGCGAGGTGTTTATTTGATAATGAACCAATCTAAAGCTGCTGAACGAATAAAACTACACGTAGACCCAGGGGATAACTAGAAAAAGTGTTCCACTAAAAATATTTTGACTTTTATGAAAACAAAAAAAAACTTTATAAAGGCAATATGTTTTTGTACGACGATGGGCTAAAAAGCCTTCACAATGTCAACTGGGCTGGTGTATTTAGGCATATTCATTTTTATTACCAATAAAAAAATCCTTTCATCTTCATGCATGGACGTCCATCTTGTTAGGCTTTTATCTGCTACCCTCACATATTATTAAACTTATAAGTTTCTCGGACTTTACGACATTGTGTTAGGTACTAAAATTTAACTCATTTTCTGAATGCAGTTTACGTTTCTCATATCAACTGAATTGACTGTAAAAATGTGAAATTGCTCAAAATTGCAATGATGTTTTGTAAAATGGTGCAGATAAAAGGCGAGATGAGAAGCTGTTGTTTATTTGATCGTAAAGTGGGTTCTGTGGCAAATTGAAACTTTTTCGTTTACTGAATGTAATTCTGAAGGGTGGCTAACAATAAAGTTGTGACGGTAAGTTGACTTCCAGAACATTTGGTCAGTTTCCTGAGCCATTAGGAAATAATAAATAAATAAATATGGCACAACTTTCACACAACGCCATCTAGTCCAAAGCTAATATATTTCTAAATACATACAAATTATAGATAAATAACACCCAGACCCAAAACAAATGATCGTGCTCATCACACAAACATTTGTCCTGGGTGGGAATCGAACCCACGACCTCCGGCATAGCAGTCAGGGTCACTAACTACTATACCAACAGACCAGTCGAAATAAGTTTAGGAGACATGGAAATAACGAGTAGAAACTATACTGGTGATAAATATTTTTATCCATTAATACTTTCTTTGAGTTAGCGCAATATTTCTGCATTGTTTTTTTCGTCTAGAAAGTTTATTTCATGTTCTTGATTGTTTACCTATATCTGGTGTGCCAATCCTCGTAGCTCTGCGGGAAATTCTCCTGCCTGCGTAGCATGAGCACATTGAACACCGAAGAAACGGCCTTTGTCTACAGACGAATCGGCAAAGTGACAGATTATATAGACAGGAACCTCAATCTGTCAAATTTCTTTCAATACATCTGCCTGCGTAGAAATAATAACTTCATATGTTTTCCTGCGTAGCATGAACACTTAATTTCTTTTCTTCCGAGACACGACAAAGACCGTTTCTTCGGTGTTGATACTACGCAGGCTGTATATCATTTATCACAACATAAATGGAAAAATCTATGCAAAATTTTTCGTAATTACACGAGCTATTAACATATTTTTGAGATAAATAGCGTATCCTAAGTATCCTAACAAAGATGGTCAATATGATCGCTGATTGGTTGACGACAGTGACGGTTGTGATGATTAGTTAAAAAACTTCATTAGAGCCATATTGTAACCAACCAGAGTACCTACAGATGCTGTGAATTCATTCTTAGATTAGTCATTAGCCATTATGTATCCTCACATTCCTCACTATACTTGTTTGAAAAAACAGCTCGTGTATTTACGAAAATATATGTGTCATAAAAAATCTATAATTTCTGTGAAAATGTTCTTTCCCTGACGAAGAACAAACATACAAAACAGACTATACCGCTGTTGATGGCGCTTTCAGCGCTTGTCATTTTAATTTAAGTGCTACACACATCACATGCCCTTCATGCATCAGTCATAAAATTTCATGCGTCGTCGCTTCGTTCGTAATAATCATGCAGTTTGAACACGCAAATTAGGAAAGTCATAATTTCATTGAACTTTACTCTATCAGCGTTTGCAATTATGTGTCTATTAAATGCCAAGCTTATTTAGAGTTGTTTAATTAAACTAACGATGGTTACCATTACTACATAAAGATCATTCGGAGAGGTTTCCTGAATTTACTTCAGAAACAATTCTTCGGTATTAATCAAAATTATTATAGGCACAAAAAACCTGTATAACCCGAGAGGTTGGGTAAAAGTAAACGCTACTGCCGAGCACAAGATCCTGGGTTCGATCCCCAGGTCAGGCTAAACGTAATTATGTTTCCATCTGGTATTTCTCTTCTTAGTGGCAGCCCAAAGTCTGGATTTGTGCCTGATTGATAACTAGCAAAATATGGGTGTACGACAGGTAAGTACACCTATGCCTGACTCCTCGGGGATTATTGACGACTAGCAGAGCTCCCGTGGGAATACAGGGATAAAAAGTAGCCTATGTGTTAATACAGGGTGTCAGCTAACTCCATACCAAATTTTATTAAAATCCATTCAGTAGTTTTTACGTGAAAGAGTTACAAATATCCATCCGTCCATCCATACTCACAAACTTTCGCGTTTATGATGTTGTAGGATGTTTTATATAGTGATGTTATGACTAAAGTCTCTACAGTACTAAGTTCTACCAACGAACTTAACACCTATATTGTATGTCTAGATTTCCATGTGTTTATATTCGTATTTGTTTTCTTAATTCCATTGTTCTTCCATGGACCAATATGATAGAACTTATTTTTCAAGAAAACTTCCTATTTTCAAATAACACACTAACTCTCAAAGGTACAATTAATCGGATTTATCGAGTCGCTGAACTTTTTCAGACCAATTTGAACTTTCACGTACGTAGTCTAGGTAGCCTGGACTAACAGACTTATTAGGTCTCAAACTACTCGTTTAACGAGAATGTGGAATCTATGTGGTTGTTTTCGAGTCTTTTCCGTTTCTTTGGAAAAATATTAAGCTTGATTTTTCCTCCAGTTCGTAGTTTTAGCGTTGACATCAATTAAAATTATTATTATTAAAAATATTTCAGAAACTAGATTGGGTGTAAAACCGCTACGAAACTCCACGGTTACCTACTCTTTTAAATTTCGTTGGCATAATAGTAATTCTAAATAGGTAGGTAAGTGTTAATAGATGGCATAGATGAGTTTTGATATGTCATGCTCCGCAGCAGAACCACTTTGACTACATTATGTACAATTTACAGCATAAAATGTAGATAATGTCTATATTTTTGTAGCTTAATTTCAAAAATTGTATATTGTTAGTTTCTTGGAAAATATCAATACAAAGTGGTCTTGCTACAGAGCATACTCTCCAGGAGAACCACTGTAAAATAACGCTTATTTCACGCTGATTATGCACAGATCATAATATAAACAAATGTATATTTATTGTATATCAAGATAACATCTACAATTTTAGATAAATACCTAATGAAATTATTTTTTTTTGTACCTATTTTTATTATTATCGTATGCCTGTGTCGTGCCAAATAAATGAGTTTTCTTTTTTTCTTTCTATGGATAGACACAAGTGGAGTTCTGCATCCCCCATAGAAAAGGGGGAATCCTCCGACCAGTGCTGTGTCTGGTGGGCTACTACTGTCCAATGGTTCTTGTCAGGTTCTTGTATTGTACGTAGCTTTAACATCGCGATGTAGGATTATATGTCAGTTTACGTTCGTGTCATGTAGCGAGATAAATGTCGCTACAATCGAAGGGATCTTCTTGACCAGTTAACTGTGGTCTAAAGAACTTTTATGCATCTACTAGGTACACACAAATATTTATTTATTTTATTTTTATTTATTTATCAACATACATTTACCATTACAGCTAACCAATGCGGTAAATGGGCCTTAATTAATTAATAACTTATACTTATTTTACTTAAAACGAATGCCTATAACTAATTACAAATAAAGCATTCCTTGTGAATTCACCCAGAGAACAACAGAATAAGTCCGTCTCACGTCAATATAGGAAACGCTTATCTCGTTTTTATAAAAAATAACTAGCAAGCAACACTGAGCTAACCAGAGTTTATATCTGTACCGCACGTCGGCTCATTCTTCTTAAATGACAGTAGGGTACCTACTATGTGTTGACCCACGTGATTATCACCCAGACAGGTACCTATAAATGAGTATGACGTCACGCTCGCGTCATGACTTACCCTAACCCTACGCATGTATGGATACAGTTCACCTAAGCTGCATAGAACCCTTAATTAAATCCGCTTATCCCGAAAACCCACGCGTTTTATGAAGATATTGGGGGCGTGGGCGGCCGTTGAAAAACTTTTATACATACATACAAAAACTCACGCCTTTTTCCCACGGGGGTAGGCAGAAACTACAGAGCGCCATATGCTACGATTCTTACATACTTCTTTTGCTTCGTTTACATTCATACATGTTGTCATACACACACGCCGGTTGCGAGTACTACGCACTTGACCTTTCTTAAGGACCTTATCAATGAGGTCTATGTATGTCCTTCTAGGGCATCCCCTCCCGGCGTTCCCACTTACATCTGCCTTGTAAATACCTTTCGTTAGTCGCCTTTCATCCATCCTTTCAACGTGACCAAACCATCTAAGCATACTCTTTTCAATGTTTGTTTTTAAGTATTCTATATTTATCAATCCAAGCAACGGTAACCGTATTTATTTAGTCACCATTGATCTGTGGAACAGAATATTTCAACTTTTACATTGAAGTGCAAACTGTCAAATAACTACTATGAGAAAAAACCATAATTTCTGACAAACCTCATGCGATTATTTCCTTCAAAAGTGAATTATTCACTCCTTCCTTCATTAAAAATTTCGCTGGCCCAGATAGAAATCATGTTCTTATACAGTTCAAAGTATTATAAAAAGAACATGAGAAAGTACCTTGAATTTGAATTGATAGATTTTTTATACCTAATATTATTATTTGACTGACTGGTAATGTGATTTAATACTAGACAAAGTTACATTTAACAATTACGAGGATGAAGTTCGATAAATCCGAAATGTATGGATATAATGTATAATGAATTTCATACATTTCGGATTTATCAAACTTCCTGACCTACGTACATGTTATGTTGGCTCGCTTCATTGTCCCACACAATTAGGTACTTTCGCGGCAGAAAACACAGGCTATCTGATATGCCTCTATGTCGTACCTTGCACATGCTAAGTCTCCAATACCTCGTACTCTGGCCGCATTTAATGATCCCATGGGTTTTAATCCAATGACCGATTAATGGAAGTTTTCTTAACTTTTATCGATTTCATATTTCAAAGCCTTAAATGTATCTATAAACTGAGTATTTAATTATTGGTGTTAGCCATTTTAATCAAAGTTAATAGATAAAACATATTCACAGCTATCACGGTCGGACCGAACATAATCGGTCGTCTACACGCCCACATGGCGTTCAAAAGACTTCAGAAGGTTATAAAGGTCATCACGCATTATTTTTTCGCACACATTTGTCTACCAGATAATCTTTTCAGAAAGATTTATCTTCCTTACTTCCCGCTTGACTATCGCGTACTTAGTTACAAGATATTGTTGGAGAGATTAATGAACTTGGGAGATCAAAGGACTCTTTTTTTTTTGTTCGATGATTCCATCAATAGACGGGTTTGATCACCGATTCGTTGGCGATTTCGTTGTGCAGAAATTAAACTTCCATGGCAATTTATTGTCTATTTCCATTTTTTACACTTTCATAACACGATGGATCCAGTTGATGAGGCGCTCGTATGTAATGCAGGAGGTTGCCGAGTATCGATGAGACTTTTTGTGGAAGATAACATCATGAGTCAACCAGGACTTAATATTAATTGAGTCTGTAATCGCCAAACCGCAGGGTAAAGCTTTTCATATAGAAAAGGCACAAGTATTCAAATCGGGTAGTAGGTTTATAGATGTTATACAGACAATGTTCTCCCTGCTCTGCCATTACATAGACATGCAAAATATTAATCACCATACTTGCTATAGAAAGGTTGCTAATTGCAGGCTTTTGTTTAAAAGTAGTCCAGGTTTTCTTGGGATATAAATATCGTTACCTATGGCAGTCATTCAAATTTAAATTCTTTATTTAAAGCAAAGGCCACAGTGTTACTGATCGATCATGTCTATAAAATGTATAAATACAATTTTTTTTGGAAAACTATACGAAACGGCGAAATACAATAAAGAATCTGTTGTTTCATGCATCATTCAATATTTTTCAAATGGAAAGGTATGAAACCTACGAGTAGTTAAAGTTATTTATAATGATCACTACAACTGTGCTGCCGCGGTTACAGTAACAACCGCTTACTCAGTGTATACGGAACAGTCAACTGTGTCAGCAATCATTTTCAAAACTATGCCTAGAAAGAAACGTTACTCTCAGAAAAATCATGAGCGGCATCGGGGTTGTTTGGGGAAACATAATGTAAAGCGAATAGTGATGCGAAGACCTCTATCCACCTTAAAAAGATTAAGATGATAATAATTTTATAGACCTTTTGACAGAAACAAGTTACAAACGCACTAAAAACTTTATAGCACTTCTGTATCAGTAAGGTTATGGGCAATAAAATTCGCAAACTACAGATTTTTATCACTCAGAAATTACTTTTACCTTTATCAAGATAACATAAGTAATACCACACTCGTAATCTTCTAAGGGTTAAGCAGTACCTGTGTTACAGTAAATTTCAACTGTTACGTTGAGATTTAGGTACTATTGTTAGACTCAAAAGGACTAAAATGTTCGATTTAGTGATGTGATAAGTGTAAGTGAAACGTAGTGACAGTGTATTGTGTGTGGCACATTAGTAGTAGTATTGTTAACCCCTCCAACTTGTGCCTGAAGTAGGTTCACGTCATTCGCAGAAGGAGGCTGCGGAAAGGGAGAGGGAGATTACCTCCACTCACCCGGCCCGCAGCAGACGCACCGGGCGCAGGTGGAGGGCGGACAACACCCTCTTCCAGCCCCTCTGAATGGGTCCAGGGCGACGGACGCGGGGATGTCCGCCGCCCCCACGTACATGGACCCGAGGTGGCGGCGCATCGTGTTCACGCGCGCCCTTCTTAGACGTCGCGAGGGGAGTCTAACACCTTACTCCCCTCGCTGACTTGGCGAGGCCCGCGGGGCCGGCACCAGTCGGGGGTCGCGGAAGTATCTTCTGTTCCCGTGACCCCCGGCGCAGGTGTGAGAAGGAACACGGGGTGGTTTTTAGTCAGTAAGAGTCTGACAGACCCTTCCGCCTCCCCGGGCGGGGGACATCCATGAGGATTTTCCACCCCTCAAAAAAAAAAAAAAAGTTCACGTCAATAGTGTAATGAGAAAAGATCCAACTCAAGACCTCTCGAAAGCTAGGCCGACGCCTTAGCCATTGGGCTATTACCGCATACACTTGAATTGATTGTCAAATTCTAAATTAGACCGTGCACAGCTGCGGGCTAAAAGCTAGCAAAGAAATAAATGAAAATATTCATTGGATTACTGTTATTGAGACATATATCATGTGTTTTTATTATCATTTGGAAAGTTATGATGTGTTGGTGAATGTAGCCGATATGAATTGATTCCGAAGTTGTTGATGCGATGTGCGTATGTCAGAAAAATGTGGGCCGGGTCAGTGGTTTGTAGGTTCGTGTTGGTTGAGTCAACATTTCTAAGGAAATTGATTTCGCGGTGCACGAATCCGTTGGGAGCTTTGAGTTAAAGTCGAAGTATGTGACTATGTCGAAAATTGTAATGTGAGTTTGTCTGTAAGAGATCGCTTTTACGGTTAAAGATATTAATTTCTCCATTACAAATTTCACTTAAAAAGAAAACTTAAATAGGTCATCAATGTTAGCTGCTAGTAAGCGTATATAAAAACAAAAATATACTTAAAACGTATCTTAAAACTAACACTACAATAACAGAGAGGGAGAGGCAGCATAAGACTACTATTACAAACTCTTACACAAGAATCCATAATATTAATGTAAGTGTAAAATGCAAGTATTTGAGACACTTTATTTTATGTCATGCGAGGGGTTGGCGCTGTAAGCGTCATGTACAGGTTCTTCCTAGATCGGCTCCAGATGCTAAAACTTTTGTGTAAAATGCTCTGTTCATAGCTTTTATTTGTTATTTAAGGTACTTTTTGTGGAATAAATAAATTGTTATTACCATTAAGTAAGTAAGTTTATCTTAGGCATCATATACATCGGTGAAGGAAAGCATCGTGAGGGAACCTGGACTTAGTAATATAGGTTTGAAATCGCCAATCCGCCTTAAGCAACCATGGTGATCAATGCTCGAGCCTTCTCTGTATGAGAAGAGACCTTTACCCTGCAGTAGAACAGTAACAGGCTGGTATTATCATTATTATTATTAATAACACTGTGACTTAACTTACATCGTTTTCGCATAAGAAGGTTACACACAAGGAATAGCAGCTTTTAGGGAAATGGCTGCCCATTGTAACACTCTATGAAGTTCTTAAAGTTACCATTATAATTTGAAATGATGTATTACCATAAAGAGTATTTTTTTCTATTCTATATGGTGTGACTTTGCATCGTAAGCTTGTACCGTCTAACAGTAAACATTTTGTAGGTAGGAATTTTAGATATAGGTGTATGGAATTAAGGCAGCCATGTCGCTGAAAGTTGAGTAATAACATAACATCACGCCTGAAGGGCTAAGCAGAAATGTACACCCATTTTTGAACAGTAGATTTACAACAATACAATTAAACCGTACCTAGTAAGCGAACATAAGTTTTAGGGTAAAACGGCTTACGACCCTCGAGCATCCTCTAAGAAAATATTTTCTTGTTTGATATATTTCAGAGCGTATTTTTTAGTAGTCGGGTTTTAGTTTGTGAACTTATTTTAGAGAATAGCAACTGTCATACTAAATGAATAAGTTACAAAATATATTGTCCGAAAATTTCTTTACGCTCGCACTATTACATTTTCAATTCTCAGCCTTATGCGTAGAGTTTAAAATCCAACAGTTACAAAATATTTAGGCATTTATTCAGGTTTCGCTAGTAATTAATCTAGACTTAGCAAACTTACCCGTGCTAACATAATTATTTTATAAAACATAGCTTCTATCTCCATGTTTACGTAAGTACCTCCAACAATTACTTTACTAACAAGATATAATTACGAACACTTATCATTATGACATAGCTGTCGATAAATATTAAGATTGATAGCTAAACTTATATCTACATACATGCGTCAATTAATCTTAGATACTGGTCACTGGTAGTTTCTTTCTACAACCAGTTACCTGATATGAATAGATATGTATTTTTTTTTGCATTTTGTACTAAGTTTCGAGTAAGTTAAGATATTTAGAATTAATTGCTTAAAGTAGTAATATTATGGCGATCGAGAGGTCGTTAGTTCTATCTCGATCCATTGCACTAATAATTGACGTGAACCCATTCCAGACACAAGCAAATTTTGCTAAGTTGGTTAACAAGACTACTAGACATAGTAATGTTTAGTACAAAAATGATCAAAAATATTGACAACAACACGTGAAAAATATTGAGTGTAACCCTTATTACAATCAATGATAATATTATAAGTAAGAAGGTGTAGATAGGTTACCTAAACCACATTCGATCTTCAAAAATTTTTTTACAAAAAATAAAACCGACTTCAAAAATAACACTAAACGGTGTAAAATAACTCTAAATTAGGAAGTCTGTGGCTTTGGTACTTTTGTCTTATTCTTGATGGGCCACCGACTTCCGAATTAAGAGTTATTTTACACTGTTTAGTGTTATTATTATTATTATTTTTTTATTTTTCCATTTTTAGTTGTTCCCATACAAACATTTGCCATGAATTCATTTTATATTGTTAATTGTTAACAGTACATGTCATTATATTAGGGTTATCCACCTAACCCTAATAAATGAAACTTATCATACCTAACTGTCACAATCTAGGTATATTGAACACATCTGCCTACCCCTCTGAGCATACGGGCTTGATGATACGTCATGATGTTGTATAAACAATAAATATCCAAGCGATTCCAGCAATCACGATAGATTTGCCGTCTATTTTTGACGAGTTTCGTTGTATATCTCCGAAGATCAGCACCAGATCTTCACCAAATTAAAATGGGACCACCTCAGGAGTCTACTCTTTCAAACGAAAAAAGAATTTTGAGAATCGGTCCACAAATGGCGGAGAAATCAGGTAACATACATAAAAAAAAAAAATACAAACACACGAACATAGAACCTCCTCCTTTTTTTGAAGTCGGTTAAAAATGGCACACTAACGCACGCACGCGTCCGCTGCCGGCGCGGCGGCACGACGAGAAACTGTAGTCAAGTGCTAGTTAGCCACATTTTAACGTGTCGCTTGCTGAGCGTTTATAACATATTATCTACACCTTTTTTACTATAATATCATTGATTACAATCACTTGAAACGATTACAAAAAGAAAGAATGTTTTACATGTTTTGCCTAAAAAGGCGTTTAAATTCAAAGTACAAATAAAATTAAATCTAAGTAAATATAAAAGTGATGTTACTTCATTTAACTATTCTTCAACATTCAAGTAGCATTTTTACTTATTACAAGTTTTCACACTTTTGTCGAAACTATTAATATTCAAATCTGCCTTTAGAGCTTTGGACAAAATAATTTTGTTCCCAACTATGTTGGCTTCCAGTCTGACTAGTGTTTTAAATGCAATGACTGACTTTCTGACCACCACAACCCTATCACTAGGTAACAAGATATACCTTGGTTAAACTGGATGTCAGACTTTTGGGGTTCTGAGTTTCTGAAGACTGGCAAAGATCTAGCGAGTGACTGCCGAGATCCACGGCCTGACGTGCTTTCCGAGAGTTTTGATATAAGAGTGAAATGGTAATTTACAGGAACTTGACGTGATAATGCTATAGCAGCCGAAAGTAATATACAACCTTTTACTTTAGGGTTAGGTTAAAAAACAAGTTTGAATTGCAATCAATCCGAAGTTTTATAATTAATTGTTACCAGGAAATGGCGAAGGGCTCGCCCCATCACATGGGATTTGATTTCATCATCGTTGAATTGTATGTGAAAAGGTTGAAGCGTTACCAACATTTATGGCCCCTATACCACAGGATCTTCTTAGCATCGGAGCCAATATTCACAACATTAAACAGAAATATTATGTCATAGGTATCTTAAAAATGTAACATGAATGTATTTTGGCTAGTAAAATTATTATTATTATTATTGTTTGGTATACATTTTTGTATCTCAGCTTATAATATGTGCCGGTTTTTTAGGATAACACGGGCCGAAGCCAAGTGCTAACCCTGAAGTACTAACTTATGTGATAGATATGTGGTGTGATGGTGTATAATAACTTTGCGCTGCGTGAGTGTGCTCGTGTACTTGTGTGACTGGCGATAGATGCGTGTGTGTTCGTGATCTGCCGGTCGATTCAGTACAAGTCACTCCGTGAAAACTTGAGTGAAGTGAACTGTCAATGCCTAGAATTAGTATGAAATGACAGCTCAATTCGCGCTCACTACGCTTACATTTTCACGCGGTCATTTGACCAGAATCGCACTGCTGAATTGGGTTTGTGAATGTGATATTTCTGCGTCATTGTCGTTTTGTAAGAATTTTCGGTCAATTCTGCAGGTATTCAGAATAGCAGCTTTCTGTAGGGTATGGTAGGTGGAAGGAGCTAAATCTAAAGTTTTCAAAGATTGGTGAAGTTGTTTGGGAATGACACCTGTGGTTGAAAGCACTACAGGAACAATGTCAACGCTACCTTATTATTATTATTATTTTAACGTGTCGTTCGGGGAATGTGATAAGTAAAAATGACAGCAATTGATTTTTCCTTTAAATAACAATTCATGTTTATTTAACTAAATATCGTGAAGCCGTGTGTAGTAAAGCTGAAGATTATGTTGCGTGAAACTTTAGTTTTTAATACACACTAGAGACCATTTATATACCTTGTTGGCGACTGGCTGGAGCTTTGTTTTAAACCTTTTTTAATTATTTGTTTTTCTATGGTTTGTTCTTATATAATTTTAAAATGTGACTTTTACTTTATCTTGGTGTCTGTCAACGACTAGATTTGGTTTACATAGTTTTACTTAACACTTTGAACGCCACGCCGCGCGCCGGTCACCAATGACCGGCGAACAATAAAATTTCTATTGTGTCTGGAAGTCTGGCAACGAAAGGGTTAAATTATTAAAGCTACTTAATAATCGCCATCGTCTTCGTTTAATACCTATCGTCAGTCATACAGTCCACACGCTCACCAACATACCTACAATAAATTAAAGCACATACTTGTTATCACCTTTTCTGACGATTTTGAAAAATTGAACGAAATAGGTCCAGTGTTTTGGTCAAAAAGTGGATTAACATCTGTATAATTGAACGTTACGTTACGTTTTCTAAACAGAGTGTAGACTTTTAATGACTTTATTTTGATATTAATTTTGTTCGAAAATTTATTTTATTTAATTTTACGGTTTTTATGAAATATTGAATTTTGCCGTAGGTACTTCTGTGGACTATTATTACTTGTGGTTTGAATTATTGTATAAGTGTAAAACCCATACTGTATATTTTTTTTACTCTAGGCTCTCTTTACTCTTCTTCTCTTAACTGCGACTAAGCAATACCAGATGAAAAAGCCTGGTTAGCGATGAATAAGGTTTTGCTTGACCCGAGGATCAAACCCGGGACGTTACGCTCAGCAGTAGTGCTTGCGACCACTAGACTAACGAGGCAGTCGAGTTAAACGATTTTGTCGGTCCGTAATCACATTCAATATTATTGCAACTCAAAGGATGTAAGTAAACTAGTTTCAAAGGAAATTGCTAGTTGTACAATAAACAGATTGTCTGTCTTTTGAGTAGTTTCGGAAGTCGGCATCAACAAAACTTTTGGCTTAAGTAAGATATCAAATAAAAGGCACTTCCGAAACTAAATTTATTTACATATTACAACAAAATTATATTTGTGTCGAACAGTAGGTACAGTAGGATTTTTAACTATACATGTAAAACAAAATTGAAAAGGTAATAATCGTTATGTGAGAAAAAAAATACCTACATTCCGCATTGGTCATAAAATAAATTAGTCATAAATAAAAAAAAACGAAAAAAAAGAAAAATATTATAAAAAAAGTAAATGTCAATATTACAAAATGTCAATATAAATAAATCCAAGAAACGTACGAGTATAATAATAAAACTAATTATGATGTAATGTCATGACAAAATGCTAGTTATACGAGTACCGCCCCGTCAAGTCGTTCGTTAGAGTATTTCAACATCCATTGTTCGTTTTTTTTTATTTTAGCCTTATTATTTACATAAATGGAGTGCTACTTTCAGAGAATGTTATTATTCATTAAAATTAAACTGAAAAACCTGACAAAACGATAAAAAACATGAACAATTTTCCTAAGAAAAATCTCGGTGGATTATGATTCGAAATCAGGAGCTAAATGCACCCTATCAGTTTGAGGAGGGCTGTCCCTTACACCCTGTTTATTTCAAGCTATATATTTCCAGTATGAACTGACCCGACTCGATGTACGGAAAGCTTATAAAACGCGAGATCAGCCTATACTGGAAATGTATTGCGTGACATGTAGCCATGTGTACAATATCAGGATGTAAATAAAAATCTCTCAATCAAATTATAACGATACTTTGCACACCGGCAATACAGGAAGTTTCCAATTTGTTAACAATTATTAGGTAATTATTATTATGTACACACTTAAAAAATAAACAAACAAAAGAACAGTAAAACAATTTATAGGGCATCAAAAAACTCATCCGCATCGCTGTCAACAGGTAAAGTGCCCAGAAGACTGGCCGCATTGCCACGTTGTATGGCAATGCTGATTCTCTGACATAAAGGTTTATTAGGTAAGTACCTTGTAAGTGGGGCTCGTCGCTAAGTTACAAGTAATAGCCCCATGACTCGGTCTTCAAGGTTAAGCCGGAAGGATGGGTGACTGACTATCCATTGCCTGTTCCATAGAAAACATGAGTTTATTCGCGATTTTTGCTCAAGGCGGATTGACGATTTCAGTCTTCTATTATTTATAGGTTCAGATTTTTGTACGTAATTAACTTAAAACGTATTAAGTAATACTAGTACAACCAGCAAAATAGATAAGCATCTAAGAAGCTATCTTCCAATTAAGCAATGTTAAAAGTGAGCTATGAAGTTGTGCTTTTAACATCAGTTTTTAACCGACTTCAAAAAAGGAGGAGGTTCTATGTTCGTGTGTACCTATGTATTTTTTTTTTATGTATGTTACCTGATTTCTCCCCCATTTGTGGACCGGTTCACAAGATTAT
Organism: Euplexia lucipara; assembly: GCA_921972225.1. NCBI lineage: Eukaryota > Metazoa > Arthropoda > Insecta > Lepidoptera > Noctuidae > Euplexia > Euplexia lucipara. Next base: position 6,526,445 of record OV179144.1, on the reverse strand, counting down.
GGTTGATTGATTATAACAAGTTGTTTTATCCAAATCTGGTCAACAGTTTCCCTGTGATTGAGTCAACGACAATCGACAAACTGTCACATTTAAGTCATACTTATAAGTCGGATTATGCGTACAATAAGTCAACAGCAGTGCGATTCTGGCCAAATCAAAGAAAATGTAGGCGTAATTGAGCTGCCATTCCATACTAATGCTAGGCATTGACAGTTCACTTCACTCAAGTTATCATGGCGTGACTTTTACTGAATCAACCAGCAGATATTGACGGTGTAGTGAGAAAAAGTAGCAGAGCAAAGACATTCAATACCTATAGACCGGACATCATGATCAAAATTTTCGTCCGAATTTTGTGTCCTGCTTGGACACAAGTCTATGAGTTTTTTTTAGTACGCTCTGCTGCCGAACCAATATTCGTATATAACTCTAGATAGCGTTACAAAGAATGGAATCAAAGTGGGATCCACCATCCATGGGATCAAAGTTGACTGGCCTGTTGGTCTAGTAGTTAGTGACCGTGACTGCTATGCTGGAGGTCGTGGGTTCGATTCCCACCCAGGACAACTGTTAGTGTGATGAGCACGATCGTTTGTTCTGTGTCTGGGTGTTATTTATCTATAATATGTATGTATTTAGAAATATATAAGTATGTTTATCCGCTGTTTAGTACCCATAACACAAGCTCTGCTTAGCTTGGGACTAGATGGCGTTGTGTGAAAGTTGTGGAATGTTTTTCTATGACATTTCCTTGACATGCCCGCTCTATAGTATTTTAAATCTCTTCGTAGTAGAGTAAGTTGTCAAAAGTTATCTCTACAACGCTCTGTCTCGGCTAAAGCGACAACACTTATATCTGTCTGTGGTCTAAGCCCAGCTAATGTAAACAGAATTATTAAACAAGGGGAAGTCAAACTAAGCCATTTCATGTAGATAAGTATTGTGGTTTCCTTGTACTCATCATCTGCCTAGCCTTTTCTCAACTGCGTTGGGGTCGGCTTTTAGACTACCGAATATAATATACTTGCAGACGTCCTGCGGTTTCACCCTCGTAGGTCCCGTTCCCATGGGAATACAGAAATAAAAAGTACCCTATGTGTTAATCCAAGGTGTCAGCTAACTCCATACCAAATTTTATTAAAATCCATTCAGTAGTTTTTACGTGAAAGAGTAACAAACATCCACCCATCCATCCTCACAAACTTTCGCGTTTACAATATTAGTAGGACAATAATAATAATAGTAGGTTATAACACTAGCTGCCCCGGCAAACTTTTACCCGCCTTAGAATTAGTTAGTTGTGTTATTTACCATCTTAATGAACCTTTTGGCGCAGCCGTGAGACATGCCATTTTTTGTCTCTTTTTTTGTGTTATTGCGTTTTTACTGTGCGTGTATCCAGCTGTTGCCAATAAATGTATTTTCTTTCTTTCTTTCTTTCTTCTTTCATCTTAGTTTTAACTTGAGACTTTTCAAGTGTCAAATTGTCCCCTGTTAATCATGAGTTGCAGTGCGATTCTGGTCAAATCACCGCATGAAAATATAGGCGTAGTGGGGGTGAATTGAGCTGTCATTCCATACTAATGCTAGGCATTGACAGTTCACTTCACTCAAGTTTTCACGGCGCGGCTTTTTGTGAATCGACCGGCTGGCAAGAAATTTGTCACACCTGTCATGGCATCCAAGATGGCGCTGCATTTAAAAAATGTTAAAGACAAAAAAATTGAGACGATAGAATAGCCTGTGTCCGTCTCCAGGATATGTGTGTATGTGTGTTATTCCCTTGCCAAATTTAATTATTCGTTCAGCTATGAAATCGTGAAAAGCTGACAAACAATTAAACAAACATACAACAAACAAACAGAGTTACTTTTACTTATTTTTTCATTTATAACATTAGTAAGGATATTTGATCAAATAATCCTACTAATATTATAAACGCGAAAGCTTGGGAGGATGGATGGATGGATGTTTGTTACTCTTTCACGTAAAAACTACTGAATGGATTTTAATAAAATTTGGTATGGAGTTAGCTGACACCCTTGTATTAACACACAGGCTACTTTTTATCCCTGTATTCCCACGGAAACGGGACCTACGCGGGTAAAACTCAATACATGAAATGACTGTCAAAGATCTTCAATTATCACCCGAGGAGATATGTAATTAATGGTCGACCATCCACGGATCGACCCCGGCAGTGGTAGCTTAACCTACGACCCGTGCTATTTAATGACGACTTTTCTTTGTATTTATACGTGGCAATTCTTTCATGTTAAAACCAATTTAAACTTGTTGAATTCCACACGTGCGACGTCATCCTTCTTGTAGCACTTGCCTTTAGTTAAGTAACTAAAACTATTTGCAAGGAATTTGATGAAGTTTTAATGAGTTTTATAAAGATACTGATATACAGTATCCATTGAAAATTGGGTGGTCACATTTAATCTTCGTGATTGTTTAGAAAAATGCAGTTTAAAAAAATACTAATGACGTCATGTATGTAACTTTTCAAGATTGGTTCGAAACTAACAGTCGTTTATAAAACCTTTTAAATAAATAGCTTTCATTTTTTTTTATAAACGCCTTTAACACATTATTTGTTTGCATTACGTTTAATATTTATATGTATTGTAGGTATTTAAAATTTGAAATAATATTTATTACAATTTTTTTGAAGTAATTAATGTATCTGTGCCCCTTTATTAACGCAATTGCATCTGTCAGTGTTTGTTTATGAAGCACCTAAACATTGGCCCATACTTCTTTGAGCATTTGTGCGCTTGAATCATTTACAATAAATAAATTAAACGCAACATTGTGCGATTCCAAACTCGAAACATTTTACTTTTTCTACTTATAAAAAACGTTGCACATAAACTTCTCAGAACATACAACGAAAGGAATCGTTCTTGAAAGCATTACAAATGTAGTGCGAACACTGGTAATGAAAAAGCTAAAACAGTACAATGAAACAAATAAACTTACAAAGTAACAATAACAAGCAATATTTTACGACCAAAATAAAGTTCAACAAACAGATTATCAAGAACACAGAATTAAAAGTATACAGGTGTAATGCCATGAATTCTATTAGAATAAATGAATGAAAATAAACAATGTCTTAAAACCGCCCCTGTTTAATTAAATCCCGCAGAGAATTTCCACTTTTGTGATGCTTTGTGTGCAAGCGAAAATGAACCCAAAAGAAAAATCATCGCGGTAAGTAAAGGAAATGCAATTTTCTGTATACAAGACGTTCAAAGAGGACACTTAACCTGGATACGCTACGGGCAGATAGGAATCGAAATTCGAAAGGCAATACAGCCGTTATGATTCTGTTTTTAAAACGGCCATGCAATCTAAGTGTTATCTTCCTTAATTGAGCAACACGCGACGGTTGCAAAAAAGATGGGATAGCGTTTGATGGAGTGACGAACCGGGAGCGTTCCTCGTACATTTCACTTGTCGACTAACTGCGGTTGCGAGCGAACGCGCCCGCAGCCCTCGCAGATTCCCGCGCTCGGAAACTTTTCAAGAATATTAATACTAAATTAAAAATGTTTCAAAACGACGTAACCTAAAATCACCAAAGAGTTTATGACTGTTTAATTTTATTTGTACTTTTATTAAAATTTTGTTTGTTTTAGTTTCTAAAGTGTGAAGTTTTGAAATTGTTTTCTGTTTGTTTATTTGTGAGTTTGAACTGACAATGTTTTAATGAGCAGTGAATTCAACAGTTTCGAAGTCAAGGCGGCAAAGTGTAAGTAATTATAATTAAGTATTTTATTTAATAAGAACATTGCAATTTAAACCTTTACGATCAATTTTATATTACCTGAACTCCTTGAGTTATAAAATTGTTGTCTTAATATGCAGTAATTTTAAAATGCACTTAGGAAGGCAGAAAATAAAACAATAATGTTGTCCTCTAAAAATAATTAACACATATTTCAAACTTTTTATTTCTCTTTGCAACAATTTAAAACTGTGTTTTTGAGACAGTTACGACATCACACAAAATATTTTAAAACATTTTTGTAAATCAACTTTAAATTTAAAAGCGAACCACAAAATAATTAACTTTGAATTAAATAAAGAGATAACCATCATGTAAGCTTTCATTTAAAAATAACCGCGTCGTATCGAGCGCACATAAAATCACTGTGATATTTACGGGTTAGTAAGTGTGTTACTGTCGTTTATTTATGTTTATTTCATTTAATTCTTATTTATTCCGTTTTTGATGCTTAGTTATGGGACTGCCGAACTTAAAGGACGAAGTTTTGCTTAGTAGTAATAACTTAATTTTCTCTTTGGCACATTCTTGTTACACTCGGGAAACTTTGGACGTATCTAATTGTAGTTATTGGAATTGTTAGTTATGACGACACTACGAAGTTGTAGGTTAATATACTAGTCCTGATTGAAATTCCTCGTTTACATAGTTTTTCTTTTCATTTTATATTTTGTTTTTATTGAGCAAGGGTGTTTGCAATAATTAATTATGTAGTTACTGTACGTTAATGTGTAAACTAATTTGAAATGCAAAGTATTCGTTGAATTTTTAATTAACTTACAAGAATGGTAAATGTTTACATAAACAAATTCATATTAAAATCAATTCACTGAATTTCAAACTTTGTTTGTTTTAAATAATTTTTGAGTGTAGGTATTTAGATTTTTTGTACTGTAGTGGTATGCAGGCAAACTGAATGCCACCAGGAATTTTTAACGATTCAATATTGGTTTGAGTGGTTTAATTCATCATTCAGACGTTCAGCTGGAATGATAGAATAGAGAACCACAAGTGGTTTGAATTGAATATTGAAATTGGCAACCAAGACAACATTAATTTAGCACTAGGCTCTGAGGTGTACAAAACTAGATAAAATGAAATGAGGCCAAAAAAAAACAATGTACCTATTTTGATTTTTTATTCTATAGTTATCATGGCCCACGACACGATTACGATGTTGAGTAAAATTGAGCAAGTTCTAAGATGTATTCTAGCAATAAGTTGTAATCAATTAAAAAGAAGGTAGGCAATTTAAAAAATCTGTGTTACAAGATTTGGTTTTCCAAGGCGTATCCCGGTCGAAAGTTCATAGTGATGATTACTGGTCAAAGTGTTCAACAATTAATTGTCAAACAGCTAGTTTTGTCTTAGCTTGTGCAAATGTGCAATAAAATAAAATAAATAAAAATAAAATTATTTATTTCAGACCTAAGCAGTCCATACGTAGTTAGCAATGGTCGGCGATCGACCTCACGGCCACTCGATCGCCAGGCCAACGCCTTAGCCATTGGGCTATTGCTGCTTCAATATATTGCATTCTAGCAGATGTCCCGCGGTATCACCGGCGTAGGTCGCGTTCCCGTGGGAATACAGGGATAAAAGTTAGCCTATGTGTTAATCCAGTGTGTCAGCTAACTCCATACCAAATTTTATTGAAATCCATTCAGTAGTTTTTAGGTGAAAGAGTAACAAACATCCGTCCATCCATTCATCCATCCATCCATCCTCACAAACTTTCTCGTTTATACTATTAGTAGGATTTATATTATAAAAACAAGGTCTGTGCAGAAGAAATTGGAAACAGAAAGTTTCAGCTATTCAAATGATGAGCGATTTAATGAGAACAGCAAGCTCTTCTTTTTACCTTTACGAAATTTCTATAAACTAAATAGGTAGCTGCATCTCATCAACCGTAATCGGTAGACCGTGTGTATTTCTATTGCCCCTATAATAACAAATAATGCAAATTACATTAAGTTACTGGTTCCTACTAGCGGGAAAAATAGATTCTCGTTTTCAATTTTCATTTATTTAATTAAGTAAATGAAGTAACGTACCTTGCCTTTTGGGCAAGCTTTCCTTTGACAGCGAATTTTTTGATGCCCTATAATTTTTCAACTTCTCTTTTCTTATAAATTTAACTACATAACAGGCACAAGTTATTGTGACGTCACAAGCTCCTTCCTTACTTTTAATGCGCTTAATCTAAGTAGTTTTCCATTAATTTAAAAACAAAAAATATACTTGTCTTTTTTTTTATCTAACTGATGAACTAAATAGAATTTTGTTATTCATACAACGTCATCATGCCTATATGGTCGCTGGTGGTTGGTCGCTTTTTACTAGACCAAGAATATAATTTCACTCAAGAAGATCCGCGTGATCCGTGTCGAATGTCAAGAGGTAAATAAACAAGAAATTGAAGTGTTTATTTATGATAAATGATATTTATTTCTGTAAATAGGTTTTCACAAACACTTTTACACGTCTTTTTTTTAACTAGTAGATAAGATCGGAGTTTCACTACCTGATTACTCTGAGAAGAAACGCAGAGGTCATAGTCTCTTTTAAAGTCCAGACATTATCTTGGTCAAATCATGTAAGATCCATGCAGAATAGTGTCTGAGATGGTCTTTTGAGGAAAGAACCACACAGAATGAGGGGACCAGATCAGTCAGTGCAAGCATTTGTCAGTAATCGTGAGCTCAACTCATAACTTGAGGAGCTCCACATGCTGAATATGTCCCTTATATATTTTCTTTGTTTTTACCACGTCTGTCCTTAGTGGGGCTCATGGCTAATAATAACAGCCACTCGGTTTGGTCGAAGGTTAAGCTTCAGAAGCAGAGATAGTCGAGCAAGCATTATGAGTCGAGAACCATCCTGTTGTCCTGAAAAGCAAGTTAAGCCGTGGTGCCTATTATTGTTTGATATTTGACACACATGGGTAGTCAACATCGGGTATGAAAACATCGTTAGGAAACCTAGACTTATAGTACAGACGCCAGCACATCAAGTAACCCCAATGTGTCAAATTTTCCCAATTGAATATGAACCTTATTCTTTTTTACATAAAGTTATAAACGATCAAAGAAATTTGACACATTGGCGTAACTTGATGTGCTGGCATCTGTACATTTTGAGGTCACCAGTCCGCCTTGAGCAAGCGTGGTGATCAAATTGTTGTGGCTTTATTGTATTTAAGTAAAAGGCCTTTGCCCTGCAGTGAGACAGTTACGGGCTGGTTTTATTATTTCGGGTAGTTAGAACTCTTCTGAGTGAGAGTCTTATGACTAGTATGTCCAAGTGGTATTGTATCACCCGGTATAGTGAACAATGTTTGACTATTTAACATTGTCTAACACTGTTCACTACGAGTATACCAGGCAGTTAAAGTATAAGTAGATTACCGCTTGAATTAAAAAGCGCACTGTATAGAGGTTCTTTTAAAGCTCGAGGCATTCCTGTTGGAGATCGCCTACAGAGTACAGGCATCTCTACTTAGAAGGCGATCTTTAAAATATGTATGTTGACATTGATGTTTTTCTTTTAAGCTGCAATATTTACACGTAATGTAATTGTTTAAGAATAAATAAATCAACCAATATCAGAGGCGCAATTCCTGTTTTATTTTGTGAACGTTTAATATTTTCTAGTATTCTAGATGAGGGACTAAATACTGAAAAAGTTATTTAGCCTATTAGCCTACACGCTCACAAGTTTTTCGACATTGATTGTCGTTGTAATGAGATTCCGACTAGATATTTAACGTTTTTAATTACAGAAATTATTGATCTTCTAGTCAGAAGTACCGGTATTCAGCACCATCCGGTCTGCAGTCTGTCTGTGTTTTATTTTTGGCATCAAAAATTACATACTTACCGTTTTATATATTGTTACACTAAAAGCTGTAGGAGATAAATGGATCTTGATCAATGTATCGACGCAAGAGCATTTTAAAAATTCAATTTCAGTAAAAGATTAAACAAGTCGGTATGGTAGGTGCTTTACTCCGTAGCAGACGCTTCTTGCCATTGCTTTGATTAAAAACGAAAATTTGATTGATACTTTCATTTTCTATAGTAGGTAATGGGGCAGAAGTTAAATGGATTGAAACACATGCATGCGCCTTTTCCCAAAGGTAGGCAGAATCAAAGACGTATAGGCATTTTAGTAAAGTTTTTGTATTTTATTTTTACTTTTCCATTTAGCCGAGTGCCGACACTGTTTCATTGCTAGACAAAGGCTTCCCCTTTTTTAATCAGATATCAAATCACTAAGGATCATTATTTTATTCACGCACCTTTTTATTATTTTGCCTAACTGTATGGGTATAGAAGCCAGCACATCAAGCTACCCTAATGTGTCAGATTTCTACGATAGGTTTTCTACTTTTTTTTAAATATTTTAAACCAGTGCTTGAATGCAATGGTAAACAGTGATGGTAAGCAGTGATGGTAAGCAGTGATACAAACAGTGATGGTGAAGCGCACTAGTTTATTAAGAGCCTATTCACTCTAGCCTTGAAGACACCTAAATTATAATCGGACGGGAAGACCACAGCAGGCAAGTTGTTCCAGTCCTTCGATGTACGCGGTATAAACGACGAAACTGCTGTCAGACGTGCTGTGTGACAGACGATGTTTTCCTTTACCGTTTTAATAAAATAGTATAGTAGAATGTCGACATTAAACGGAGCAATCATAATGAAAATAAATTTACCCATGTGAGACATAAATTAAAGCACCAGAGTGCTATGTAACATGACGTTATTTTTATTTGGTAGGTAGCGTTGATAGGCGCTCCACAATCTTCAAACAAGCCATTATTTTTTACTTAGTTCTGCCCCGCGGTGTTACCTGTGATTAATATAAGTTTACATGAGAATGTTCCAATGTCTCAAAATCAATATAATTTAATTATGTAGGTATGATAGTGACATAGACATACATCACATAACTCGCATTACTTTGTGTAATTTGTTTCATATACTGCTCTCAAAAATGGTGAAGGAAAACATCGTGAGGAAACCGGCATGTCCTAGAACCAAAAGTTCGAAGACATTTGACATCTACCAATTCGCACTGGGCCCGCGTGTTAGATTATAGCCCACACGCAAAATACGCGATTTGACGTGGAGTTGCGGATACCAGCCCGGTATCTTTAATCTTTAACCATTTTTTTTAGTGAAATAGTGTGCTAGCTAACACGTGGCAAATTATTTAATTCATTTATTTATAATATTGATTAATAATATTAATGTTACTGGGTTGTTTGTTAAGCCGCTTCTTTGTGTTAGAAAAAAAAATAAGTAAAGGGTAGGTTTTAGGGGGACTGTCTTATAAATATAATTATTGACGTTGAAAAAGTACTGATCCTTAGCTTAATTTGACTAAATATTTTTTGGTTACGTTTGTTTCTGATAGGTTTTATATGAAGTTGTGATATTACAGGTAAGACTGTATATAAAAATTCATGAACATACAACAATTAGATACTGCATTTTTTTGAATAAAAGTAGCCAATGCGTTAATTTAAAGTTCGAGCTACCGTCATAACAAAATTTTATCTAAATCCATTCATCTATACCCACAAACAAACTGACAAAACTTTCGCTTTTATTATATTAGTGCGATGTTGACATGTGACTTCAGAATATGATACACGACGGATATTTTGTAATTTATGTAATAAATCGATAACGCTGGTCGTAATGATTATGAGTTATTTTTAGTGTGTTTTTTTATGTTTAATGTCACGCGATCGATGAGCATTCATTCATGATTGATTTGATATTTTAACCATTCGGGAGAAAACTCGGGTTTTCGATATTGTACTTGGCGACCATTAATCGGACTTTTCGGTTTTCAGTAAAATCACACCGCTGCGGTATATATGTTTTTTTAAATACTTATAGCTAATATAATTATCTTTTTAGACCTCACATAGGTGTTATGTTTAGAAAAATGTATTAACACTCTTTGTATTTTATTAAATGAAGGTATAGGTACCTATAATAAAGTACAAAGTTAAAATGTTTTATTTTTAATAGCTGATTCATTCCCGGTTTAGGTAAGCTTGTCAAGAATCCTGGGAGTGCAGTCTAGTTTCTTTTTAAAAATTAAGCATAGTTTCCTTCTTTAGCCATCTAGGATTTAAAGGGGTTTCCTTTCAGGGCCTATTGTTTTTTTATGACCCTATAAACAAAATAAAAAAATAGCGAAATGTTTAAAAAATATTCCTTGTCTATTAAAACTGTCTTGGGGTTTTTTTAGGGTGACCTATAAAGAACTATGAATAATGTTAATCATGTGAGAATCTGATTAAAGATACAACTGTACCTATACTTAAATAGTCTTCAATTTGTTTAACAATATGAATGGAAATGATCATGACAAATGATAATGTTTATCAATTGTTTATTGTTATCGGTTACGTGGCGAGTATGACGATCGACCAAATTATTTTTAGTTTTACATTATCATCCGATTGATTATTGTCTCAAGCAAATAAATATAAATCGTTGTTGATTGTCCAAATCCGCGTAACTTCAATTGTGAAATTCTACGAAGATACACCTTCGGTGATTGTATATAAGGTGTATATTCGCAGTATTTTACAATTTTATTACTACCAAAGATAAAATGGATGTAACGCAGTGGGTACACACCGTTGTTTACTGTTTTGCATAATTTTTGTCATTAATATAACTCCTCAGTACAATGTAAGTGCATACTTAGGTGTCCTGCGTTTGACATTGAGCTTCCAAAAATGTAAAAAGAGACAGGTTTTGGAAAAATACCTTAACTCCCTACACATACAGTTACGTTTCGTTAAAGAAGAAATGAGAAGGTTTTCAATAGCAAATAATTATAAATTAAATTTAAGATGCGTAATTTATTACATCAATTTTTATTATAGGGAATATGGATTTAAATATGGAATACGTTGGTGTTTTTTTTATATTGTAAGTCTTATAGCACATGATTGATTACACTGAGCACCTTCACATAAATTAATGGAAACTCAAAAACAAAATGGATTGATAGTCATAGTCATAGTCATAGTAGTCACTGTATTTTATTGATAAGGGATTCTTACAAGTCATATAAAGATTAAACAATTATTAAAAAATACATTACACAAATTAACAAATGTCATATCCAATATGTCAAACTAGTTAAAGGAAACAAATCAAGCAGTCAAATAAAAAAGTAAAAAAAATAAAATAAAAACAAAAACCAACAAAATACATCATTCTCATTCATTTTTAGGATTCCGTAGTCAATTAGGAACCCTTATAGTTTCGCCATGTCTGTCTGTCCATTCGTCCGTCCGTCCTCGCTTAATCTCTGTGACCGTTAGCATTAGAAAGCTGAAATTTGGTACCAATATGTGTATCAATCACGCCTACAAAGTGGTAAAATAAAAATTGGAAAAAAATGTTTTCTTAGGGTAGCCCCCCTATATGTAAAGTGGGAAGTGATTTTTTTTTTATTTCAACCCTAACGTGTGATATATTGTTGGAAAGGTATTTAGAAATGAATAGGGGTTTACAAAAATCATTTTTGATAATGTCAATAATTTCGGAAATAATCGCTCCAAAAGTAAAAAAACAATGTGTTCCCCCCTCTAACTTTTGAACCTTATGTTTAGAAAATATGAAAAAAATCTGAAATGTAGAACTTTATAAGGACTTTCTTGGATTTTTTTTTTAACTTGGATGGAAACAGTTTTTGTACAAAATGACAAAAAGTTGTACAAAATAATTTCTGGACTAAGTTTTTAGTATAATCGTATATGCAAGCATTTTTTTAACTTCGTTTACATATTCTACGGAACCCTACACTGACCGTGGCCCGACACGCTCTTGGCCGGTTTTTTCATCATCATTCTCCAACTTATGTCAAATAGTAGAAATGTCAAACAAATAAAAGAAACAATAATTACACATAAATACGAGTCACAGACAAAACACACAACAAATATTACAATTCAAATTAATATATCATAGGGAAATGTAATGTGTGTGTGTAGGTATGTGTAATTTGAGGGTCAGCTTCAAATCATATAAAAAAACCGGCATCGGGTTGAATTTGCGGGACTAGAGTTCCGTGTAACGGATACGTTCTACGTTTTTTTTAACACTGGATAACAAACTTAAAATTCACATTTTTGAGGATTCCGTTTTTTCATTCGTTCGTACGGGACCATAAAATTATGAAAATGGAAGTGATTAACAATATTTATAACGACAACAATCTCGCTTCGGGTCCTTTATGTTTATAACGTTGCGGTCTCAGTACATTAGGTAATCTGGTCAGGGTGAAGTAGACGCAAAATATATTATAATAATTATTGTTCATAAACCTTGTTCACTTTGAGAGGGGCTTGTGGCTAAATACTAGCTGCCACACGTGTCGATTGAAGGTTAAGCTACACTTGCCGAGGTCGAACCGTGGATGGGTGACCATTGTTTATCTATCAAGACTGACCCGTGATTCGGAAAGCATGTTATGTTGGTTCTGCCGGTCAATGTTTTTTTTATTGTATACAAATATTGTAAAAACTATTTTAAAAGAGTAAGTATGGAGTTTCTTGCCCATTCTTCTCCATACAAAACTACCTTTTGGAAGGGGCAACTAGAATCATTAAATTTTATTTAACTTGTAAGTTTAACGTTCAAAAGTGCCTTTTAAATGGCCTAATTGAAATAAATGATTTGACTTTGACTTTGACTTTGACATTAAAAGCTCGGAAGGGGTATCGTATCGTATCCAGTCAATGGGTTGTGGGGGTCAGCCGCTCCATGTAAAAAACTAGTATTCAACTTGATCCAGTTAAACTGGAATCCGACCCTAACATAGTTGGGAGAAGGCTAGGCAGATGATGAGGCCTTGTGCTCTTTTAGATTGTAATCTTTTGAAGAACCGCCTTTTTGTAATAACGTGGACCGGTTTAGAACTAGATATTTGCGAAATAACTGACAAACCCACGGATATCTATGTCTAAACCATTATAAAGCTGTTTTCAACTTAAGTTTAATTAAATTTAAAAAAAAACCATAACGCCAAAAAGTATAGTACCTACCTACACATTTAAAAAGTTAAAAATAAAAGGAATCTTTCTAGTAGGTATGTACTTATACATATAAGCGGTACCCCGACGTGACATAAAATTACATGGCTCAAAGATAGGAATGTGTTATTTTAAACTTTTTAAATGAGTACTTAACTTTTTGGCGTCGGGGGTTTTATATTTTTTTTATTTTATTTGATTTTATTGTTTTTAAACATGCCTTAAGTAATATTGCTTTATAGAGTTTAAGGTTATGAGATTTATTGTATGGATGCCGTGCATTGTATGTAGAATCAAATGCTGATCAAAACGAATCCAAACACGACGATATGTCTGCTATTATTTTGTCAAGAGTGCACCTACAGATATGTAACCCCTCTTTTTGCATCGGGTGTTCAAAATGTTTCTAGTTGCCCGATCCAAAACATAGTTTTGTATTTGTGTTTTATATTGTCATTTAGGTACTTACTACTATTTACTTACTGAAATGTTTATGTAGCTACTCAGCTACAGGCTTTACAATATAGGTACTGACGCACATTCCCACTAATCTTAGCTGTTAAACTCATTTGCTTTTTCCATGAATTTGATAAATCAATGGCTGCACTTTCGGTGTTTGTGTGTTATCAAGCATAACAATCAACTTTATCATAGTATTTCCCACTTAATCAAGCTTGTATTTAAGTGACTGTTAGCAGCTAGTTTACTGTTTGGGGAATGGAGGATTTTGTATTATTGTTTCTCTTCCAAATTATCAAATCGCCCCGCCTCATACAAAACCGCATACTCACCCACCACCCATTGTATCACCCTATGTATCTCTTATGTTATAATTTGTAAGTTTTTAAGATTATATGTAGAGACGCCAGCACGTCAAGTTACCCCAATGTGTCAAATTTCTTTGATCGTTTTTTAACTTTATATCAAAAACAGAATAAGGTTCATATTCAATTGGGAAAATTTGAGAGATTTGAGAGACATCGGCACTGTATCAATTTGACTGATATGAGAATTTTAAGCAGTTGATTATTCAACGTTAAAAGACTTACAGCTAGAAAAAACTCTTTAAACAATTGTTAGCCAAAACAAGTCTTCCTTTTTCATTTGTCATTTAGCGTTTTAAAGAAAGAAATACCCCAATGGCTAAGGCTGCCTGGCGATCGAAAAATCAATCCCTAACCATTGCATATTGACGTGAACTTACTTCGAACAAAAGCATTATTTAGTAAGCTAAATAATGCTTTTGTTTAAACTAGGTTAACTAAGGTTAACCAAGACTATTTACTAGTAATATGCAACATACTTCAGAGAAACTAGTAAAAACTTCAGAGATAAAAATAGTATTTGAATATAACAAGATGACTTTCATGATATAACACTGCTCAAAATGAAAATACCGACTTCTTAAAACCCCAATAACGATCTCTTTTATAACACAATCTTTAAGAAGTCAATCGCGATAATAAACAAGACGATTCAGCACGAACACGTATAAAGAAATCACATATTGCATTAGCATAAACCTGCGTGTATCTCTGTGTAATTAATTTTGGTAACAATTTATATGCAATACCGTTCGCATCAGCATCCGTAATGTCGGAGGAATGTGATTCAATCAGAGGTGAAACGCGTCGCCGATGTTCGATTCGATATTTTTGTATTCAATCGTGTTTTCTTTTTCATCTTGATCATGTTGTTTGTTGATAGGTTTTGGAATACAAAGAAAAGAAAACAATTGTTAGGGACACGCATAGAACATCGTAATCGCATCGTATTTTTTTTAATTCGTTCCAGTAGTTTTTAAATCTTTTCGTTACATACAAATATTAAACAAATCTCTCCTCTTTATTCTTATTGTGTACAAACATAAAAAGAACTTCTTAGGCAAACTTACCTGTACGAACATTTAAGCATTTAGTTAGGGAGGGAGGGCCTTGAATCACCACGTAGGCTCCGTGTAAATTGGCACCATCAAGTAATGGTAATTATTTTGATTACTCAAGCGAAAAAAAAAATTAAGAGCTCATTTTTTTATTTTTCATTCACCCCACCACACCTTATTTAGATACAGTCAAGTAAGCAATATGTTAAGAACATGTACAGAGGCCAGCACATCAAGTCACCCTAATATGTCAAATTTCTTTGATAGTTTTTCAACTTTATTGCCATTACATTAAGGTTCTTGTTTTATTGAGAAATTTTGAGTTTGGGGTAGCTTCATATGGCAGCTGGCGTCTGTACAACCAATCAACGTGACGACAGAATAAATCAAGACGTTATCCGGTACCTACAAATGTCTTTCATTTACCACGACACTTCACTTCGATGACTATAGTTAAATCACTATAGTTAAACCTCTTAGTAGCATCACTTTGTACAACACCCTCAGTTATAGCTAGGTTTTGATGTTGATACTTTAAACATACTCTTCTTTAGTGTTGCCTACTCGTCAGGAAATTACAGCCGTGATTGTTACGTCAAAGCTACCTTCCAATTGTGAGTTCTAGCATAAGCAAATTAGCCACATCACTGCAAAACATAATCAAAGAATTTCGTTAAAGGTCATTGTTGAATCTGTGCTCCCATTAACTGCTCCAACGATCATAAGATAAGGAACTGGCGTAAGCAACTTACGCTTAGACTGACAATATCTTATCTATTTTTTATTTTGTAGGAATTACCAAGAAAGAATAGAAATACATAAAGACTTGCCTATTTGGTCTAGTCGTTAGTGGTCTGACTGCTATACCGGAGGTCGTGGGTTCGATTCCCACACAAGAAAAATGTTTATGTGATGAGCAATTGAGCATTGAGCAAGGTCATTTGTTATATGTATTTCAAAATATATAAGTATGCCTATCAGTTGTCTAGCTAGTACTCATAGCACAAGCTCTGCTTAGTTTGGGACTAGATGGCGTTATGTGAAAGTTGTGGAGTACTATTTTTTTAATTATTTAAAATAACAATGCTGGTGTGAAAATTATACATATTTTCAGAGCGGGTCAAACTGTTGTATTACTTATTCTTTAATTAATTAATTATAAAAAGGGGTTAGTTATATTTAGATACATTTAAAATGTAATAAAAGAAAAAGAGGTAAAAAATACAATGCGGGAATAAAACAACAACAGGATATTGTCCTGCAACTGTCGTAAAGTAACCAATCAGATATCATTAAAAAATTAAACAAATAAAATAATGAAGACTGGGCGAGACTAAAATGGCTGCTATCTTGTCATAATTTGACATTTAAAAAGTAAACAAATGTCACAATGTTATTCTGATACAGTTAATGCCATGGACACTCCCAAGCAAACAGTAAGTATAACAGTTTAACTATCTAAAGGAATTTAAATCCTGTGTTAATAAATACAAAGTTCATCAATACCCTTAGTGAACGGACATTGATGGACTTATGAGGTTGGCAATGACGGATCGTCTCAGCCTAAAGGACAAGACGCGTCACGGACGCTTACCCTTAGACTCGACAAACGCTTGTTAATGGTCGATTGCATTAAGGTACGGCTACGGTACCCCCGGCACGAGTGCTTGAACTGTTTATTTTGCAGTATATTTTGGTGATCAGTAGTGATCACAGAGCAAATTAATAAGGGAATTACAATAATAGATACTTACTAAGTATTTACCATACCCTAAAAAAATATATATGTTATAAACCAGTAACATTTTCTGAGTAACGTATGTTTAAAGTAGCGTTTTAGTTTTTTTTTTTATGGAGCCATTTATAAATCACGTTTCAATTTCACACATCGTCTAGCCGTACATTCAATTTCGATAAATTACTAGTTTTTTGCGCAACGTTTTAATTTTTACTATATTTATAAAGGTTCAATATTATAGTGAAAAATGACTGCAAACTCGCCTTAATACATGAAATAATAACAGGTGGAAGGACACTGTGAATAGATGCACGTGTCTTTGAGTAATCATGTCCGTACAACGTCTTTGTCCAGTCCATGTCTTGTCTCTTCTATGTGAAAGCCTCAGATCTTTATAGAAGTTGATATCGAATTTCTTGTAGGACCATATTTGTTCGTGGCTACATGCAATTTGATCCACAAAGCTGTTATCCCATCGTATTATCTTTTATATCTATCTCACATGACTCAAAATTGTTTTAGATTTGTTTAAATTGATCGTAAAGTTGTTTCTACGAAGAACAAGGAAGTTAGCTCAATGGATCGTAATTGACGCTTGAGACAGGCTGGTTGTAAATCATTGTAAAGTAAAAGTATCTTGCCGTCGTGTTATACTGTTATAAGTGAATATAGACTTTTTTTGTTTTCGTTTAATGTAGAAATCTGTTTGAAAGAATGTTTAAAATGCAATAGACTGCACGTCGATAGTAATAAGAAGTATTTTGAACTTCGCCTGACCTGATTTAATACGGTGTTTCTTTAGAGAAACGTCCCAGCTAATGCTGGTTTAGTTACCATTGCCCAGTTTGCATGCCGAATGGTGAAATATGGCAGAACTCTTATGAAAACCTACTACTACCTACTTATGTTTAACCCATATTTGCAAATAAATGCTATTCTATTCTATTCTATTCAAACAAAATACTAACACTAATCCATTTTTTAAACCAAGTAGTATAAAAATAAATATGACAGATCTCATAATTTCTAGTATTTTATTGTCTTTTTAATTGCTACAGAGTACGTGCTCCTCATATTTTTTCTTTCGTTCTTTCTCTTTTTTTTCTTTCTTTCTTATTTGCAAAATAATGGAGCTGCTTTCATTGGGTTACATGATTCAGATGATTTAAAATGCGTTTTCTTAGTTCAGGTTACGAGTATTGTTAAACAATGTTTGTTCAATTGTTCAGTCATGAATCTTCGCTTTATTTAGAACTAGATTTCGAATCTAGATAAGTATCAAAGCCGTCTGATTTATTGAAATCTATAAACAATGATTTTTATGCTAAACTATGGGCTTTGATTTGCATAAATCATTTTGATTGTATTGAATGAAAACAGTTATAAAATCTTGTCTTTTAACAGTTAACCTGCGCAGCTTTTTCCCAACTATATTGGGATCAACTTTGTCTAACAAAAAAGAAAACAAGTAAGTTAAGAAAGAAGAAAAGAATTGAGAAAAAGACTTTCTTACTGCGCATACAACGATCAAAGATTTATAAATTTAGCTGGGAACAATGGCTTCACGTGCTTTCCAAATCCCCGAGAATATTGAAATCGATGGATCCACAAACCAACCTCGGCAAGCGTCACTTAACCTTGATCGACCAGTATGGCTGTTACTAAACACACACAGACAGGGCACAGACCCCTTTTTCTTACTTTTTACCGACTTCAAAACGGAGGAGGTTTTTTATGTTCGTATGTATTTTTTTTATTTGTGTATACAGATTTTAAAAATATTTTTTTATATTTATTCTAGTTTAAATTCCTTAAATGGCGGAAACCCGAAAACCTCAACGCTAAGTAACTCAGTACAATCTGTTGACTTTTCACTTCTTAATCATAAATAACAACTTATTTCGCTTGAATGTACGAATATTTTCAAAACTTATATCATTAAGTGTAAGTTAAGTAATAATTTAAGTTATGCGACGCGATAACAAAAATGAAATCGGCATATCTTAGGATCGTTGGTCATTTGTATTAGTTTTTGTATATTTTTATTGACTTCTGTGCATAAAAGGGTTTTCTTCTACGAATATTCCTTCTTGATTTACAGTAAAACAGCACGTGTTATATAGGAAGCCGATTCCCGAATTTCTGAAATGTTATTTTATGAGTTCAGAAGGGTTTGGCAACATGTGGTGTAAATGTTTCTAAATGCAAGAAAGTGAGCTTAAAGGATTGTACGGAAATTTCATATTTGATAAAGAACTTAACTCGTGTCTCGCACATAAACTCACGACTATTTCCCAAGGGGGCAGGCAGAAGCAGCGAATACCACCTGCTACGAACCTTACCTCCTCTTTTACCTCTTGTTAAGTTTACGTTCATACACGCCTGGTCCTACATGAAGTATGTTAGTTGCGAGTTCCTTTGTCGTATAGGTAGAGCATAGCACTGTAATACATGTACCTATAAATAATAATAAGGTAATCGAAAAGAACCATTAAAATTGTGAATATTCAAATTAATTTTAAAATGGATGATTTTGGCCACAGATATAGATAGACCTAGATAACGCAAGAGCAACTACTTCGCGTGCCACTTCGCGGGCTTAGCTTACGTACAAAAATCATAAGTGACCACTTTTGCGCTCCTTTCCTTCCATCGGTAAGTCATTTTGTGATTAATATTATGTGTTATTAATAAAAAAAAACAATTATTTTTAATCTACTAACCTCAGAAATGTCTGGTAATAGCAAATTTGAGAAAAACAAAACATTCGTATTACATTGCGTACAGTCAAAAATTAGCACGTTTGGTTTTCATACAGATCATTATACTAGCGTTATCTAGGTCTATCTATATCTGTGTTTTTGGCCTTATCTCGATCACATAGTTGTGGTACAGATCTCGAAACTACTATAATGTGACACACTTAAATGGAAAAAGTCACATACGTTGGACATTACTGAATTCGGGAAAAGAAAAAAGGGGTAAAATTAAATACCTTTTTTCACTCCTGCACCCCAAGTACAAGGGGTGCAGGCAGATTCGCGAGCAAAAGCTTTTTTCCTAACCCAGGTCGTGGTCTCTCCATGGAAGTATGGATAAAGATTTATTGTAAATCTGCATTGAATAAGCGTCGTGGTTAATGTTCGTGCCTTTTCTATATGAGATGAGGGTGTAATTTCATCAGTGAGTAAATAACAGGTTGGTGATATAGAAGTACAAACCTGAAATATTAACATAACTTTCCAACTCCAAATAACTTCTGTAACTTTCCTAATAACATTATTAATTAGTTTATATTTCAATATTTACTTGATATTAATCTTTGACTAAAATAATTCACGATGTTCAAGGGGACTTAATAATTACTTGGTTTGAATCAAACTTTAACGGTTTACGAGATACGAGTATTTAATCATAACGAAATGTTGATCGAACGAAAATATTTGTATGTTGGTTAAGTAAGATAAGTGTTGCTACGTGCAAACCCTAACTAAGGCTATGGATACGAAGTCAGCGGGTAGCGGGGTGCAATCGGGGCGGACAGCGCTCGACTCATGCTCTGTGGTTTGTCTGGCGCGCAACGCTTGAACAGCGCTTCCCACTTCGCTCTCCGCTCTCGCCTCGCTGCCTTCGAGGCCAGTTCTATTTGAATCTATGCATTGGAACGCGCTACCCGCTGACTTGGTGTCCATTGCCTTACTTCAAATAAATATAATTTAATTTAAAGTCCATTATTCTACGTACTCACCGTGCGATGCGTTTAAAAATAACGAATTCTGCGCAAATAGAATTTCAGAAATCTAAGATTAAAATACTCGTGCCAAGCGATTGTTATCTTGGAGTTCATTGTTTTAGTTTCGTCAGTTATCTGATCATATGAACTGGTTCCAATAAAATTAACCAATCTTTATTCTTGGCACGTTTCACACTATTTAGTCTATATTAAATATCCACATTGTTCCAAGATTTGGTTGGATGACGTGAAGATCGTCAAAGATATGATTGAAGAGTATAGGGTTTAAAGGGATTGAACATTTTTTTTCTCATTTAATAAGCTACCGCGTTGTAAACTTACGCATGGAGGGGTATATGTAACGAATAGCCTGTTCAAAGACCGACCTCCTTGTAAATAAATATAAATAAATATTTCACAACTTTCACACAACGCCACCTAGTCCCAAGCTAAGCAGAGCTTGTGTTATGGGTACTAAACAGCTGATAAACATACTTATATATATAAATACATACATATTATAGATAAATTACACCCAGACACAGAACAAATGATCGTGCTCATCACACAAACATTTGTCCAGGGTGGGAATCGAACCCACGACCTCCGGCATAGCAGTCAGGGCCACTAACTACTAGACCAACCGGCCAGTCTAAAGTCTTGTGTATTGTGATCGTCCAATGGTTTGACCGGTTAAGCAGATTTCAGCGCCACCCCTCTGTAGGGTGCACTGCGAGACGCCCTCTACCAAAAAAAAATACTATAGACCTCGTGATTGATTATTGTTACTGTTATTATTTAGATACAAGCCTCCTGAAATCATAACAAATCTTGTTGCTAAACGGTTTCTTGTCTACGGCAAACTCTACTACCTACGTGCATCTTAAGATAAACTTAGACTCAGTCAAGTCTAAAAAAAAAAATACCAGCCTGTTAGTGTCCCACTGCAGGGCAAAGGCCTCTTCGCATACAGAGAAGGCTTGAGCATTGATCACCACGCTTGCTCAAGGCGGATTGGCGATTTCAAACTTATATTAACTACAAGTCCAGGTTTCCTCACGATGTTTTTCCTTCACCGATGTCAAATGATGTCTAAGATAAACTTAGAAAGTATATATGAATTGAAAAAGTCACATTGGTACATGCCCGGATTTGAACCACAACCTCGTGCAAGAGAGGTAGGCTCCTTAACCTCTGGGCCATCACGACATAGGTCAGTCAAGTCTATAGTCCGTAATAAAAAAATCGTGGAAGCATGTTTCTGTGACCAAAATACAAAAACAAAATTACCTGTGCGTAAACAAATGATTAAGTGATCTGCCGCCTTTCTAAATTCAGAAAAAGTTTTTGTTAACAGTAAAGGTCACACTTAAGTGTAAAAATTATTAAGAATGATCACACTTATAGTCAACGTAAAGATGGTTTTAATTGAATGTCACTCATCAGTCATCACTCGTTTATGTAAGAACTTAATTTCTTAAGTATCATCTGCCATCATTCACTGAGCCTTATCCCTGTATCACAAGTTAAGTTTCCAGTGTCGCATCATTCCTCAATCGATCATTTATTGCTACAAAACACAAGGAATTCATTTCTATAGCTCTGTGTGTAATCTGTATAATACGTCACGCATCTATCGGGCTGGTATTATCATTTGTTATTTCTTGTACACTAATAGACACAACATTTTTACTAACACTAAGCTAAAGAGACTTAATTTCCCAAAAAGTAGTGCTACAAAATCTTTATAACTTCAGAATAAATTCCATTAAAAGTACGTTAAAATAACTAACTTATTTATGTTTTCACCTTAAATTTGGTAGACATTTAAGGTGAAGACATTTTATGATAGATCTGTACTTGTGTAGATAAATTAAAGTGCCAAGCACTTTAACAGACATTCGATTTAGGTTTTCAGTGCGTACTTCAAGAGAAATATGAGTGTCGTCCGTTTTCAATTTAGCGAAATAAGTTCTATTGAATTTAGTGAAGTGGTGTTGCAACGAAATCGCGTCGGAAATTGATGTCATGATTTGTCGTGTTTACAATGTGTTTCGGTTTGCGGTGCTGTAGATAGATGCTCTTGACTTTTGAAACACACGCACACAGAACACGTGAACAATGGTCAATTTCTTTTGTACAATAGTCTATGCAATCACACTACTATTTAATACAATAATAAAAAAAATAAAACAACTCTCCAACGCATCTTCCACACTCCAACCTCATTCGTCGCTCACTTTTCTGTGGTCTGTTGTTTAAGACGAATCAAAGGACGCGGGCGCAATCGGAGAGCCGGCTGTCAAACAGTTGTAGCTTCTACGAAACAGATTAAATTACAATTTATATTACTATAGACTAGTAAAATACCACTAAATAAATAAAATATTATTACTTCTGTCAAGAAAAGTGTACTCAAATGGGAGTACTTAAATAGTGCGCGTGTATTGTAACGTATTTGTGTACGATGGTGTAGTGTATTGTGTAGTTTACTTGTGTTGGTTGAGAAAGGAAGAAAAACCAAACTGAATTGTTATGCTGCTAACTCGTTTGTGCTGCGTAACTGTGTGAAAACCCTGGGTAAATTTGCTAACCCAGTTTCCTTTTGAATACGCAGTAGGTGTTGCTTGTATTTAATTCTAAAAATACCAAGTCTGCACGAAGAGGCGATGGCAGGTCGAATCAACTTCGAGTAGATACTGGAACGACCTGTCACCGCCTCTGAAACAAGGATAAGATCCTCTATAGAATATCAGAGCATACTCGTTCGTATCGTAACTAAATACTTTTATTTTCAAAACATGTGTATAACGGGAAATTTAAAAAAAGGAAAGCGTTTACGTCAACACGTCACTTAAGCAGCGAAAAAGCTTTTAGAATAAATACAACACCCTAAATATTTTGGTTAGTGGTGTCTGAAATAGAACAACACATAAAAGGAGGTATATTTATGTCATTCAATTGTGGTAGAAGTCATCCATCACTTCCCGCGACGATATTATAACGCGTGTACGCCTGTCGAATCTACAATTTACGTATGTATGTACAACCGAAAATTCCATTTGTATCTTCAAAAAAGGCCACCCTTTTATTATTGTGAGGATGTTGTAAATATGACCTATATTTTTAAGTAAGTAGAGATCATATTTTAGGTAAATAAACTCTTATAATAAGGGCTTGTAGAAGTTTGTGTGCAGGGTGGCTACTGGGATGACGAGTGAAAGGCTAACTGTGCTAAAGTGCTAACTGAGTATTATTTCGTGTGTGTGTGCCCCACAGGCTTCAACTTCTAACTCCAGGCAGCTACAAAGATATTACGGGTGAAAAATTTAAATAAGTAAGTTTAAAGAAGATAAACCATGACCACAACAAGCTACCTCGATGTCTTCGACACTATTTTGACAGTTTAGGATAGCTTGACGTGCTGGAGCCTGAAAATGGTTTTGGAACTCCTAAGACTTAACTTTAAGCGTAAGAGATCATGATTTAATTTTATGCTAGAAGGTTGCATTGGGCATACAAACGTCACAGTACCTGCAAGGTTGTATCTTACTGTGAAACTATTAAATCTCTTTTGTAATTTGTATAAATACCACCATTCCAGTCAAACACGAAATGAGCTTCACCAACCGGAGCGTAACCAGTCAGTTCTCAGTAGTTTCGCTACGACAACGCACGAACGCCATCATTTTGTTCCAAAACACATTCCCGTTTCACGAACCATTGACCGTGTTAATTCGTTCACCCCCTTTTGTTCTGTTATTGTTTACTTTTCATTCGTTCATCCTGTAGTGTCAACTTGGATGCTGATTGTTTTGTGTTCGTTTCGTTCGATTGTGTTAGGATTTTGTGTCTGTTGTTTTGTACTTTGTATTTTGCGCTTACAAGCACTGACTAGATCCGATCAGATTTGTTCGGCAAACCAACATTTTCTAAGTATATTATAGAGATTCTTACCGTGAAAACGAATAGTTAACATGAAGTGAACTATCAATCCCCCGTATTGGTATGGGCTTTACTTCGTCTTCATACTTCACCTACATTTTCACAGGAAGAATCCATAGAATAAAAACCTCTAAAGCTGCGCCTGCTTTGACTTGAATGTTTTTTTATTTGCCTTCCGAGTTTCATACCCACGTACTTAAAGTTAAGACGTTTGACGTTATGTGGCTTTACCATCGTCCTTTTTGTTTAGGCCCAAGCAAAACTTCAAAAGCGCTAGAACATGAATTTCAGTTTAGCTTAGGAAAAGCCTCAACATTTTCAAGCCGAAACTTTTTCAAACGTCACAGTTGGCTTCGGTTCTAAAGAGATTATTCCGGCGTAAAAATCAGCACCGGAGCCCTTACCATCCGGAACTATGGACCTTAAACTTTCCACTAAACTTTTTGCTCCCAACATTTCACTAAACTTTCTTCAATCAAGAGATCTCTTCAACAAAACTTCGGCTAAGGTCGCCGCCTTGTAAACTTTCAATGACCTCTTCCTTACGGTAATCGATGATAATCTTAAGGGATTATCATAAAGTACGGTTGCTGAACTAAGCTCGGATGTCAAATACTGATCACGTTTGTGACATCAGCGACATCTGTGACGTCATTGTCCTCTTGGTTAATGACGCCCTGTGACGTAAGTTTTGGGTCATTGACAGCTGGATTTAAATGAGGAATAAGCGAAAAGGGTGGGTTCTAATGTGCAGTAGCTTTAGGGTTCCGTAGCCGTAATAATATGATAAAAAAGAAACTCTCCTCAGTCCGTCTAGTACTCGTACAACTCGGAAAGTAGGGTAGGTTTTTACTTATTAGTAAAGATAGAATAAGAGCAGTAATTAGAAGTAAATGAAAGTGGGATATCATTATGAAAAAGCTATATTTGCACAGTATAAAATTCAAATTTATTGAAATACTAAAAAATGTCTGTGAAAATTACCGTACCAATCAGAAGTATGTAAAGCGGGAAAAATAAATAAACAGAGGTAGGTAGGTAGGTACTAGATGTAAGTTAATATGCATTTTTCATAAAGAACAGCGTTCCCAACTATCATAGCTTAGTAATAAAACACTATAAGCTGAGATACAAAATCTATTCATTGAAAAAAAAACACGATTTAGCTTTAAAAATTACCTAATATTTTTCCTACTAAGGCACTGAACCCTCTCGGTGACCGATCCCTGACTTGATCTATGCGGGTTTTGTTTTTAGGTAGTTGGATATGCATAGAAGGTGTAGCGGTTCCTGGAATCATAACTAGAGGAAAATGTGGATAAACATTGCAAATAGTGGATTAAATACATTTGCGGGGCCCTGGTCAATAAATCTATGTGAAGCAGAGAGGAAAAAGAAAGGAACAATTTATTATTATTATGACGACTTTCGTTATTAATAAATGCGTTTTCACTTCACTTCGAGCAAATAAGGAAGCTTCTACCTAATACAAAAATCAGTAGATTCTGGTCCTTCTATCCATAAAATGTACACAAGCCCCAATATCATTGTGGGTCCAGCTCATAACTGTGCATAAGTAATGTCTGACCCATCGTATGTGAGGACCGCAATGACCTAATTCGCTTTGCTGACTTTTACTGTTGGTGAATGATACGCTGATAGTGTTTTGTTTTTGTTTCATTTATTTCTTATTTTGTTTACTTTTCTTCTTTGTTTTGTTTTTGTTCTTGCGTAGTGTTTTTATTTTGGAACAGTGTTGCGAGTTTGTGTGATGTTAATTTAGATGGTAAATGGCACGGTACTAAAAAGTTTAAAAGGGGTTTGGTGAACTTTTTTTAGATTAGGAATTTTGAAATAATCTTTCGAGTTTCTACACGGGTTTTGAAAGTTGTATTTTATATTGGTATTAATGGGATCATTAGTGTGCATAATTGTTAGTATATTGTAGTTATTATAATGGTCATTACAATGCGCGTGTCGACCGCTTTACTACGTTCGGAATTCAACGGATCTTAATAATTACCATCTTAACATCGGTAGTGCTTCCGTATATTTTGTACACAGAGATGCGCTTGTGGTCCTTATAGGTCAATCGAAGGTTAAGCTACGCTAAATGGAGTTTGTCCCTGGATACCTGGACTATTCATTTCATGCTAGACTTCTCCTTGCCTCAGAAAGCACATTAGTCCCGACTGTCACATGTAGGTATTTGAAAGTAAATACAGGTACTCAGAATCTTAAAAGTAACTGGGTTATGAACGTCAGATGGGCAGTCACTCCATGTAAAACACTGGTTATCAGCTGCATCCAGTTAAACTGGGCACCGACCCCAACATAGTTGGAGAAAGGTTCAAAAAAAGGATCGAAGGAAAATCTTAAAGTAGGTCTTAAAGTCTAAATCATTCCGTAGAAATACTGCCAGTCCACGACAAAGTAACACTGTTAATGACATTAAAAGAATATTGTAGTGATCAATTTAAAAGAATATTGTATTAAAAGAATATTGTAGTGATCAATTTAAAAGAATATTGTATTAGAAGAATATTGTAGTGATCAATTTAAAGTCAAACAAGTGTCTAATAGCAATAGGTCTCGTAGAAGAGGTATTGTAGAATTAAAAGAACCCACTTATAATAATTACTTTGGGAAAAGATGTAAAAAATATTTAGTACCACGTATTTTTAACAGCCTACCATTTGAAACTGATGTAACAAAAAGAACATTTAAAAATAAAGTTGAATCTTATCTTTTGTCTAACTTCAGTGAAAACCTCAGTAATTTCTCAAATCTGTAATTTAAAACTAGCAGTTTAACATGTTTGTTGTGTTAAAGTATTTGCAGTATTTTTTTCATGATTTGGTTGTGGTCAGATTATTTTTGTAATTTTATTATGTTAATGGAAAAGTGAACGTAGGTACATACGTTAATATTGAGAGTATCGTGAGAGCTACGTCTGCCAACAAACTGCTCTGTAGTTTGGCAGAAGTAAAATGTATTGAATTTGCCTTAAGTTACAAATAAACACTTTTGTCATTTTATTTTCATTTTCATTTTTTAACTATAGAAAGAAATATTTCCTAGTACATACTCACCGTACAACAAAAATACTCACACCTTTTCACCAAGTCTCCACGTTAACCGTTTTCAAATTGCTTTCAAACGTTATAAAGAATTGTTCCCGGAGGAAATGTGGAACAGAAACGAATTCTTGTTATTATTTTGCTGAATCGTAAACTTAAAAAAAGATTTCCTGTTTGTAATAACCTCGTTTAATAACACTAAAGACGTTTCATTATTTAGGTACATCTGGCGTTTTGGTAAACATTTGTGAGGGAAAAGGAGTTAATTTTGGGCAATAATAATTTTCATACAAGAATAGGATATAACCTCTTTTGTATGTGATGTCGTAAAAGGATAAGGCTAAGTTCACATCGACTAATTGATAGCAACTTGTGTCAGTGTCACCGGACAGTTCATTGTTAAGTTCCCAACAACAACCGTCGTAGCCTGGCCAGTAGTAGCCCACCAGACACAACACCCGTCTGGTCGAAGACCCTTTTCAATGGGGGAAAGGAACTATACACCCTGTTCTTTATACCTCTAAAGTTGTAATTAAATGATATGAATAAATAAATAATAAATATTGCTCAACTTTTCAGACAACGCCATTTAGTCCCAAGTTAAGCATGAGAGCTTGTGTTATGGGTACTAAACAGCTGATAAACATACTTATATATTTTAAATACATACATATTATAGATAAATTACACCCAGACACAGAACAAATGAACGTGCTGATCACACAAACATTTGTCCTGGGTGGGAATCGAACCCACGACCTCCGGCATAGCAGTCAAGGTCACTAACTACTAGACCAACAGGAACGTCTAGAATTGATTATTTGTTAATGAATTGATCCTTGAAATGATTTTTGTTTCCGTACGTAGATCTTTCCAGATACTTGTACACGGATTTCCAAAAAGACTGTTCCTTATTATTATTAGAACAAATACCGAAAGAAACTCAAGGGTCATGGCTTTGTTTAAAGCCCAGACATAACATTGTATTAATGTATTATTCGAGTCTAACGATGCTAGGCTAAGTCTGAAAAGCCTTCTGTAGAAAGAACCAATTCAGCATTGAGGTGACCTGTCCCGTCGGCATGTATGCTTCAGTCATCATTGAACTGAAGATTATTTTAGGGAGCTCAATGAATTTATACGTAGTGTAATGTAAGAACCTTACGTGTAAAAAACCGTACTGGCTAGTGACGTCATGCGACATTTTGACTCGATGTATCGCCTTTATTTTAAGATTACGTGAAAAAAGAAAAAATATGTGTCGAATATTTTCTTGTAATCTAAAATTTTGTCATGTTGCCCATTTCATAATAATTTTGAGTTACGTATATTCGTAAACACTCAGGACTGAATTATTTAATGATTTGTAAGTGTAACAGATTTATTAATGAATACATAATATTAAAAACGATTTTTGTAAATAACCGAAACCAATTTCATTCACATAAGTTACTACCTATACTCCATCCGAGTAGGTAGTTAACTGAAGGTAAACAATCTTGACAAGTCTTTTTACATAAACGCTTATTAATTAAATACAACTACTGTTCAAACAAATTGTTTTATTGATCATGTAATTGATTTTGTTGTATCTAAATTTGGTTTCAGCTGAATTTTATTTTTAAACTGTGTTATTAACTAAAAATACATGTCAAAATTGTTTACCATTTGTTAACTACCTAATCGGATGGAGTATAGTTGAGGTTTTCATAATATTAGGTGCCTTAATCTTCGAAACTTGGAAGCGTCGCGGTCGTTAGTTACTTACTTATGTAGCACATGGGTTAATTACTTGGAACTCTAATGATTAATCGGTGTGCAATTTATCAAATACATGTTAATGTTTACTTCCGTTATTATTGAATTAATAATACTGATAAACGTATTGCATATCATATCTTATGCCACATGCTTTGTATTTCTTGTCTATCATCAAAGATTCTATGACCATTAGTAACTACAAGATGTCGAAAAGTTATATTTAATAAAGGAAATATTATATTTATAGTGTACATGTTTATGTATATAAGCTCGTAAAATGTATTATTATTCTTTGATTCCTTTTTTTTCTTTTTTAATTGCACCTACCACTGTTTTTTCTCTGCATCACCTAAAGGTTGACTGGTAGAAAATGCCTATGGCATTAAGTCCGCCTCTGTACATTAGTGTGCTTGAAGTATTAAATAAATAAATAAAGGTCTTTCCATTTTATAGACATTTTATTCGGAGTTTTCAGTTTAGTAATAAATTAAGAAAAAATCCCTTTTCCGAGAAGTTGAACACGTATAAAATAAAAGTGAAATTGAGTCAATTAAGCTGCGAGGCAAAAATCCTTCCGTTCTGTTCCTAATTAAGAACATTCACGGATTGTACTGATGAAAGTAAAATAGGAGTTAAAGAGAAGAAAATGTCTTTTTAAATAAAGAAATCATTATCTTTTTGTCTATCTAATTTAATAATCATATGAAGTATGTCAGCATGTTTTTATTGCGTTTGCAATAGGTATACAATCGATGGCTGTGCTTTGATAACGTTCAATGGATTTGAAGTAATAATTATGTTTCAGCTCTACTGCTGAGCATGAGGCCCCGTGTTCGATTCCCGGGTCAGGCAAAGTATTCTTAAGTTTTTTCATCTGGAATTTCTTAGTAACAGCCTGGGGTCCGGATTTGTGCCCGATTAATGTCAATTAGCTCGCCCCTTATTACATGGGCATTAACATAACTGGCGAAACATGGGTGCACAATTGGTACCCCTCAGCCTAATCCTTCGTAAATTACAGGTGTGATGTTATCTAATTATGTGTCGCTGTACTTATTTGCAGTAAAACTTAAAGTAATTACAGGACGTCTCTAGGCGATTGGTTAATTCTTACAACACTAACAGATTT
Source organism: Euplexia lucipara (assembly GCA_921972225.1). NCBI lineage: Eukaryota > Metazoa > Arthropoda > Insecta > Lepidoptera > Noctuidae > Euplexia > Euplexia lucipara. The sequence goes on along the minus strand of OV179144.1, from coordinate 6,496,300 downwards.
TAAAACTTTCTGCGACTTTATTGAGTGTAAGTAAGAGACGGAAATTTTCGAAGATAAAATTGCCTATAAACTTTTACAAACGAAATAGATTAACCCAACATCACTTTCCCTTTAATTAGATTAGGAATACCATTCGGTTGACCTTGTTGTACTCAATCAGTTTGATTTCACGCGAAAATCTAAGCCTCGTCCTTCGATTTGTCCTTCAATCAAGGATGTATCCTTGACTTTCTGGTAAGCAAGCTTAGTGACTAGTGGAAAGATACGCGCGCAATTGTAAGGTCGTACATGGTCGTAGGGTTTAACCTTTGGTTTACATAGAAAACGTTTTAGCTGGGAGTCGTCAATGGTTGTCGCATACCCTTGAGGACTTACAAGAACAAAAACGTTTTACATTTGAATCAAAATCAAAAGTGATTTATCCAAATTAGGGTGACGATCAGCACTTTTAGAACTTCAAAATTCCATACGATAGTCCTATAAAAACCTCGCTCGCCACTTCCTAGTGTTTTTGCTAGGAAGAAGAAGTAACAGGGGTATTTGCAAAAATTGGTCCTTCGAGCTTTTCAAAATTATTTAAGCAGGAATAGAGATTTTGTTGGGAGTAAGATTTCGTATGATATAAATGCAGAAAAAAATGGAGGCTTTGTGGTATTTCTCGATTTGTAAGTGTAATGTGATTGTGGGAACTGCCGGAACCCTTTCTTAAGGTTTCTTTGTGATTCGTGAAGAGGAAAACGATTGCAATGTTGACCGCGGATTTGTTGAATTGTATGTCGTGTGAGAAAACTCGATTCGTTCCGAGGGTTATTTCTTTTGAAGTGAATGGAAAGTGACGTTAACTTTGACATATCAAAGTATATATACTGTTACTGTTAGCTTGCACCATCCCACTGCTGACATATCTCAATGACTTCCAGTTTTTTCGATCCAGGGCTAAAGAGGGTCACTGGTCGCCTAATTTGTCCAGGTCGTCCCGCCATTTTCTTTAGGGTCTATCGCGTCGCCTTTTAGCTGTGCCCCGGCTTCATGTGGTGGTTATTTTGACCTACAGTTCATTAGGCATACGGAAGACGTAGCCAGCCGAGTCCTATATATTTCTAATTTACGCGCTTTTCAAAATAAAAGGGAAAGGAAACTCGAAAAAAGTCGTGTCGATTGATCATCATTTCTCAGCATTAGATTTGCATTTCCAATTTGTAATCTACAAAGGCATTTAATTTTGGGATTTCTTATAAAGTTGAGCTTTGAGTCGAAGGCATTTTACTCCGGTTTCTTATTGAAGGGATTTTTGCAGACAGCTAATCCGCCCACTAAATGGGAAATCTAAAAATAACCTATAGTTTTATGTTCTGACCATTTTATTAGTAAATATGATCTCGATGTTCCTTGGAGCAGTTCACAATTTAATTAAAGATACATAATAATTATAATATAACAATGAGATAATTTTAGAGTCAAAACAACCATAAAAAAACCAAATGAAATGATATTAGTAATTATGACAAAGGTATGTCTAGAAACGTCATTATGTTCACAAAGTAAGTGTCAAACTTTATGACAGTTGTGAAGTACGCTTCTAACTGCACGGTTTCCCGCCCCTCACCCCGCTGTTATATGAATTTGTTACCGCGCAGCGATTCACCTCAGGTTCAGAGCCAACATTCAGTATGCATCGTACTATACGACAAAATTACAGACTAGTGGACTAAAAACCGCTCAACTCCGAAATACAGTTTGAAGTAAAACAGATTAGACAATTTGTGTCACTCAGCATATAATTCGATGGAACCATGTTCGAAGTTATTTTTGGCCGACACGTGCACCCTTCTATCGCTAGATAAAATTAAAATCTGTTTTTTGTGTGATGATAAACGATGTTTATAACTTATCACTTTTCAACAGATATAGGTTAAAACTTTTTCCTGTGATACATGTGACCTTATAGCATTTAAATTCTAAGTAAATTTCAGACGGCGACATAAGTGTTTTTAACCGACTTACAACATCGGGACAGGTTTTCTATTGGGTTGCGTTTGTTTTCTTATGAACTGAAATTAACATATTAATAAACTAAAATTTATTAACCAATTTAGAAACGTTTCTTTTTGTTACAGAGGATAAACTTCCAGTGTCGGTTCCAATGATTTTATACTGGTAGGGAGGCACTTTTTATACTGATTAGAAAGGTTTACTTTTAACGCGTTTCTTTCTTTCTCTCAAACGCTTCTCAGATCTTCATGTTTCCAATAGATAATAAATATGTGTCTAAGATAATATTTATCTGGATTTAAAAAAAGAGACTGCACTGACATATGAGTTGGATTTTGCGTTTCTTTGCAAAGAAAGCAGAGGTACCAATCTAAGTAATTTTTTGAGTCAGTGAAGTGTAAAAGTGTATGACCAATTAACAAAAATAAATATCATTTATCATTAATAATTATGAGGATTGCACAGTCGCTAAGACATGAAATCGAGTATTTATAAAAATCCAATTAACTGATTCATGATTAAAATTTCATGAAGGAAATGAAATTTAAAATTAATTTTTATTGCAGTCCTTGGAATAATTTCGACACCGCTTTCCTGTATGATGTCATATTACTTCAACATCTGTTGCTCCAATATGTCATTAGTATGTTGACCCAGTGATCTGACATTGTATAAATATGTTGATCCCGTCATCTGACATGGCATAAACAATTGCTACGGATATCCGTTGGCAAAGAGAACAGTGTTTATTTAGCTTTCATATTATTGGGAATTGGAAATACGTTATTGGGTTGGGTTCCCTTTGATTATAATTTGATATTGGAGGATCATTGTGAATGGAAGTTAATGGAGCTTAAGTTTTATTATGACATTTTCAGAGACCACAAAAGTACCTTACCGAGATTTTAGGTGACTTGCAAGACATCACCATAATCATTCATTAGCGGTAAACTACTTAACTGACTTAGTCATAAGAGAACGGCAGATATAGTGGCAATTTTTTTAGCGGGATGAAACACCCAAACATACCAGCCGTTCGCCTAAAATTCGTGTGCGCTTTCTAAGTTCTTACGCATCACTGTCATCGATGAAAGAAAACATTGTGAGAAAACCTGAAGTTTGAACCCAAGCAAGCGAGGCCTGCAGTTGGACAGTTACAGGCTGGCATTATTATTATATTAGCTTCATACATTATTTTACCATTCATTATTAGGACAGTGTGAAAAACAAATAATAAAGCAGGCAAACATATTGAATAAAGCATTCTAGTAGGTACACCATTGCCACTTTTCTAACAAAAGTTTCCATGCAGAATCACTAAGAGCTTCAATATCCTGTATTAAGTGGTTATAATTTATTTCATTTCCCTCAAGAATATTATTTATCTTCCTTACCGTGGTTGCAGTTTTCCGGTTATTAGAGGAAAACTATTAGTTTATTGGCTTTATCGTTGTGAAAGTAATGACCTAATAAAGTGCTTTAATATATTCTACACACATCAAAAGTGTCTAGGGATCAACATATATTTTTGCAATAACTTTTCTCCTGATTGATATTAATTAAAATTTTCTTTAAGGATTCATCAAATAAAGTGTTTTCGTTTGTCACAGTAACGATAAACCAAGTCACCTTTGCATTAATAAAGAAATTTGCCATTTTCCTAATAAAGGGATTTTTGACATTTGAACCACTAACATTAAAGTTCGAAAAAAAGACTGAAATAACAGTTTTCTTTAAAATTTTATTGGGTAACTTAAACAATTAATAATCCGTGTTTCTACCGCGAACACTAACAACACAAGAACATCGGTTTGGCATACTCAAAATGAGTTCATCCAAATCGCGCTGTGGAATGGCCGCCCATGTTCGTTGCAACAACAAAAAAAGGTCTTCTTGCGACTGGATACCCTCCATATTCGGCAGAGCTCTTCTCTGTAGCATATCCCATGCATGCTCAATCGGGTTCAAGTCTGGCGACTGAGCAGGCCAGGGCAGGACATTGATGTTAGCTGCGGCGAGAGTCTGTCTTACAACTCTTGCGGTGTGCGGTCGTGCATTATCATGCATTAACTGAAATAAGGGACCGATTTGCACTTGTAGAGGAACGATGACGTCTGATACAATCGTCTCAGCATAAATTTGAGCGTTGAGGTTGCCTCTGATCCAAATCAACTCAGTTCTTCCGCCGATCCAAATACCCGCCCATACCATGATGGTTCCACCACTATAAGGATGGACTTCCTGGCAGGATTTTAATCGCTGTTGGCGTCCAGGGGTTCTCCAGTGTCGTATACGTCTTGTATCCGGTCTCATACCAAAACGAGACTCATCAGAAAAGCACACGAAACGCCATTGTTCTTCTGCCCAATTTCTGTGTTCAAGAGCCCATTGATATCGAATCCTACGATTGTGCATTGCTATAGGTGGTACCCGTAGCGGTCTTCGAAAATGAAGGTTCACTTCATGCAAGCGGTTTCTGACTGTTTGGTCGCTAATTAAGTTCCCTGAAGAGTGATGAAGCCTCACCAGTTGTAAGACAGACTCTCGCCGCAGCTAACATCAATGTCCTGCCCTGGCCTGCTCAGTCGCCAGACTTGAACCCGATTGAGCATGCATGGGATATGCTACAGAGAAGAGCTCTGCCGAATATGGAGGGTATCCAGTCGCAAGAAGACCTTTTTTTGTTGTTGCAACGAACATGGGCGGCCATTCCACAGCGTGATTTGGATGAACTCATTTTGAGTATGCCAAACCGATGTTCTTGTGTTGTTAGTGTTCGCGGTAGAAACACGGATTATTAATTGTTTAAGTTACCCAATAAAATTTTAAAGAAAACTGTTATTTCAGTCTTTTTTTCGAACTTTAATGTTAGTGGTTCAAATGTCAAAAATCCCTTTATTAGGAAAATGGCAAATTTCTTTATTAATGCAAAGGTGACTTGGTTTATCGTTACTGTGACAAACGAAAACACTTTATTTGATGAATCCTTAAAGAAAATTTTAATTAATATCAATCAGGAGAAAAGTTATTGCAAAAATATATGTTGATCCCTAGACACTTTTGATGTGTGTATTTTTTTTTATTCATTCTATTGCTACTTTAGGGCTGTATAAATAGTCTGTGTGAGGTACATGATGTAAAGTTCCTCATCCCACATACGAGTGAGAAATTCATAGAATTTGTTCGTAAGCTCCATAATGATTTCCCTCACAAGCAAAAATGGAGGATCGTCCGAGGATCTGTGTTTGGTAGGCTACTATTGCTTGACGGTTGTTGTCGGAATCTTGTTTGTGATCTTTCGCCCGGATAACTTTAACATCGCGATGTAGGATATGTCAAACTTAGTTCGTATGTGAAGAGACAGATGTCGCTACACTACTATTTACAAAATCCTAAAATCTAAGTTCCTAAATGTCTGTACTAGATCCCTAAGTGTTTACCTACTTATCTTATGTCAGTTGTATCAATTTTATGACGTTGCGCGTTGATAGAAGAGTCAGCTAGTAGATGCATGGTATCGCATATTTTAATATCCAGGTTAAAAAGGGATCAGGATGGATGTATTCAACATACTTTTATGACTCAATAACACTAGGCGCTGGTGATAACATAGTGAATAATAGTAGATATAACATGTTAACAATGATTACGTGTAAAGATATTACTAATAGAATAGATAAATTGAAAACGGCGTAAGCTTTTGGCTCCTGTTTGTTTGTAGTGTGATTTACAGATGTTGGGAAAGCCCTAAAGGTTTTGTAAGTTGTTTTTCCTATTAGCTTTGGATTTTGTTAAGGTTCTAATTTGTTACTATTGGCTTACCTATATATATGTATATGTTTAACGAGCGAGTTTTACAAATATGTATTTTTTGTATGTGGTAATTTAATAGATTGTAGGTAATGTATTATTATTGGACCTTTTTCTAATTGTGTGGTCTAAGTCTGAAAAAAAAAATATTATATTAATATTTACAGTTACGTAGTCGCATAATGATGTAAAATAATTAATATTAACCTTATATCGTGTAAATGCGCCACCATGAAATAATATTACAGTACGACGAACCCACCTTACATAAAATGGGTTGGCACCATCTCGCAACCATCTCTCCACCACCGTGCGCGCTCATTGGTAAAGTCAAATAGGGCACGCTTCCCCGGTTACCTGTAACACATTTCTGTCCCTTTCAAAAAATATATCAAGGAAAGATTACACTTCAATAATGTTGCCTAACACTTAAGTACTTACTTACGGTCAAAATTAAAGATTACAAACTCATGCAGGCAAATGATGACGCGGCGGAGTGTAGCATGAGATCCGTCTAAGTTCTACCATAACTAAAGCACCCCAAAACATTACTAGGTAGCAAGGCTACATCAAAACATTTCAATTCACCGAAAAACCCAACAACTTGGGGTCAATATCCCTCTATACGGCAGAATATATTTCTCAGAGATCCCTTGTGGAAATGAGACCTTTTGCGAGGCCACTTGATTATAATAATGAGACTGGCGTATTAGGCTAGATCCTTACAAGAATAATTATGGCTGCCTTTTAGTCTGGTGTAATCTTTAGAATAAAATGTTGTATTTTTGAAGCGTTTTTGTTTTTTTCTTGTAATTTTCTTTGAATTACTGTTTTGAGAATTCATGTGTTCAATTTCTGGGTGAAACAGGAATTTTAGATTTGGTTACTAGGAAAATTTTAAAAGCAACCTATTGCCTAAATTAGCAATAGGCTCGGTCATGCAACTTATAAGATACGAAAATTTGTCTGTCGTTTTGCCTATTTCTCTTAGGAAAGATAGTCACACATTTTGAAATAACTTTATATGAATATAAGAAATATCTCCAGAAAAGTAAGTCTTCACTGTCAGAATTTAATTAAAATCCTCTTTGAATAGGTCTAGACATTTTGGAAGCCACCCTTTTATAAATATTATTGCCGCTTAATAATTTCGTCAATTAACTTTATCCTTTTACCAAAAGTTTTACGAACACATTTTTATATCTGATTTTCAACATGTCACGACAGATGACTTCTTCTTTTGAATTCAAATATAGAAAGTAAGACTTGAAAGTATTTTATGTAAAAAAATCCAAACAAAAGAAGAGTTTTAGAGCATTTATTTGCTGACCAAGGGTATACAGTGGTACCACTGTATTTCCTTGGTCAGCAAATAAATGATTTATTATTATTATTATTTTTATGTGGTTATATTTCTCGGAACCCTTGGGTTCCGGACCTTTGGAAGGCGTACGAGGGAACAAAGCCAACTCGCAGAGGCCCTTCGTCGTTTTTAATGCAGTGAGGCACCAATTGCAGATCTTCTCTGTATGCATTATGCAAATGCACCCAAGGGAAACCTACGAATAGTGCAGGACTATTGCAGACTAAAGCAACAAATGTATTGGGCTATAGGTTAGGGGTGGATAAGGTGAATTGGTTACCTTGTACTATGGAAGGACTATGGCCCCTGCCTCATCAATGCTTCATAAATACACGAATAAAATGACAGGGGGTGACTTGCACACTCAGTAATGGGCCCTCTGAAACGGCCGCTAGCACATAGTGACGTAGTGACAAGAGGGCAACATAATCTGAGGTGCTAGAGGAGTGGAGAGGCATTCCACGGCTATCAGGATAATCCCGGAAGTACGGTCAAGATCCCTACCAGCACCTTACTGGAATGCTTCCTTCCTCCGAGCACGTTTGCTCTTGCGAATCTCCACTCTAGCCGGCCAACTAAGACAAGAAAGAGGTGGGAGCTCCGTTCCTCGTCAGTGTTCACTCTGGCCGGCCAATAAAGGCAAGCCAGAGATGAGGAACAAGACTTCTCCCGGGAGATCGGGTCCGTGGGGTTGCTACTGCCCAACAGCTCGCCACAAGCTGCCCTGCGGGGTTATTATTACGAGTATTATATAGTTTCCTAAAGTACACTATACATAATATATATGACTCTGTTGGAATTAACCTTTTTTTTCCTAAAAGTTTCTAATCTTTATTGCAATCCATAATGTATAGGTACAATTGGTAGATATTTATTAGTAGAAATAATTATGAACCCTCGAGCAAGTTTTTCGACTAAGTCATGAGCATACCTATGCATACCTATTAAGGATAAAAAGAAATTGGATCGATTGGGTTTAATTTTACAGTAGTTTTAAAGAAAACATTAGAAACATTGATACAAATCAGAAGAAGCTGAAAAAAAAACCCAACGCTCAACCAGACTCATGAACAGATGTGCTGAACTCATGATATATTAGTTTATGCATCAATGACTAACGTTATCCGATATAGACCTTAATGATGGATGATAGTTTTCATTTTTCGTGTCAAACCTTACAAGTCTTCCGTCATATTTGTTTACATCTTGTAGCGTAACTACAATGGAACCACAAACACACAACTAACATAATTTTCTTCAAACTAGCAATTATCCTGTCCACTTCTCGGGAAATATCAAAATAGTATATTGTAGTGTTGTACTAATTAAAAGGAAAACAATGGTTCCGTTGACGTCTGTCGCTACGAGAATAGTAAATAATGAAGGTAAATAAGCATTAGCTAAGTCAAGGTTTGCCCAAATTGTGAATAATTTGATTGTCAGACGGAGAAATCTCAACATGTGTGTTGTGAATGTATTTAGATTTTCTTTGTTTTGTTAGGAATATAATAAATGATGGATGGATTGTGTGAAAGACGAAATGGCTTGGAAGTGGTTGACGAAACACAGTGACCTATAGAAGAAGAAGACTTGCAAAGCAATTGGGCCCATGGCAGAAGAATGATAATGATGATATTGATGTTAGGAATATACTACTAACACCTATGATGACGATATTGACCTTGATACTAGTATTTCCTTCTCTAAGGATTAGCTCGTTCTCGACATCAAGAGTGTAACTTATATCGCAAATGTTTTATTTAAATAATAGCTCTTTTAAAAAAAAACCTTTAGGAAGGTACTTTAGATTTAAATTTCCATGAATAAGTGTTTCATTTGTTTAACTCTAGTACACAGGCAAAAGTTAAAAGAAGTCTTGAAGTCTTGTCCAAACATTGCTTTAACCATTCTGATAAATATTCTAGGAACGTTATAAGGGTCGGACCGCATTTTTTCTCAACTTCAAGACAAAAAACCATTAAGTACATACAAACAGACTGTTTCTTCTAGCAATCTAACCCTACATGTAAAATGTATAATGACACATTTTCGGATTATCCTTGTATACATAATCTAGTAGTAGTTCTGAATAAGTAAACCCTCATAAGTACGAATCGGTCATCGATCACGCAACCGGAGTTAATAATAAATTTCAAAGGCATAGCGCTGAGAACTGAGGGAATTAGAGGCACCTGTCTCGTTCACTATATCATGGTATAAGCGTTTAGGAAAGCTTATGTTTACTACTGCAGCGTTTAATCCTATATTTGAGTTTAAAGTGAAAATATAAAACGGGATTTATACAGCATAAGCCAATTTTTATGATTATACAGGCAACTGTAAGGAGTTTGAAGGAGTTAAATTTTGATTTAAGATTTGGTGGATTTATAAGGTAGGTAGCAAAAAAAATGTTTTAATATTCTTTGGTGTTTGTAAATTTGACTTCAAGCATACATATAATAGTTCTAACACGGACACATATGCTTGTAAAATCTTTTAAATATTATTAAAGAGAACAACTGCCCAAAAACTGTTAAACAGTTTCGCAGAGCAGAATTTTTATTAATATGTTTTGTGTTGATTAATAAAAAAAAAAGAAGAGAAAAATTTTTTTTTGGACGGGGCAATTTATAGCGTGTTGCGAGAGTTTCCGGAGATTGGGTTAAGAAACAACAGGAACCGGGGACGCAGTAGGCCAACATCGAAATGGTGTCATAAGTTAAGCTACTACCAAAAGATTTGGTCTGATATTGGACTAGACCGACAGAATTACAGAGACGGAACCATACCTTTGTCTGAAGTGGGACTGTGAGACACAGTAGGCTCCTATAGAATAATATTGTGTTACCGTGGTGAAAATAGATCATACACATACAGAAACTCACGTTTTTTTTCTCTTCGGGGTAGGCAGAAACAACAGAGCGCCATCTACTCGATTTATACCTACATACTTACTTCTTTCGCTTCGTTTCCATTTACACATGTTGTCGTAAACATACGCTGGTTGCGAGTACTACGCACCTGACCTTCTGTTAAACTTCACCAACTGGAAACGCCAGGATGGGACGCCCCAGAAGGACATAATAGACTTTTATTATGTCCTTCTAGGGCGTCCTATCCCGGCGTTTCCACTTACATCTGCCTATGCCTTATAAATACCTATCGTTAGTTTTGTGAGAAGAAATTAGACCACATCATGTTTGTCGGCGACAATATACATATTTCGTACCTAAATAAAATATACTACGTTGCTACGGAAGATCAGACCGTCGGTGACTACCCGTGGGAAGTCACTGTCAGTCTGGTGACGACAAACTGTTGGTTACTGACGATAGAGACTCCTTAAAGTAGCTATTTAACCTTCGTATCACAGACCTGCCGGATTTCGTCATCCGGGTTAATTTCCTTCGTTTAGCCTAACCTTCAATATCAACAGCACTCGTTAATAAAATTGTCTAGATCATCATCCTACTCGTTATTATTGAAAAAGTAAACAAGGTGGTTAGGAAAACACATACGTCACCCATTTTTTTTTGCTTCCTTTACAAAAAATAATATGTTTGATATTTTACGACAAGTCTTGGAGTTTGGTGACATATATTATTATATTGTAGAATAGAAAAATAACAATGAGACTTGCCATTTACAATAAAATGCCTCATAGTTTTAAGATTTTTAAAGCTGAGGTAACTGCACTACTTTAAGGCTAATGTTTATTACTCAGTGAAAGACTACCTGAATGGAATGAGTTTATCTAGAATGTGATTGTTTTAATCAACTACAAATTTGATCATGAAAGCATATTGTACCTGACTATAGTATCATTATTAATTGACCTCATTTTGATTTCTGTTTCGTTGACATTGATTATTTTGACTTATGTAATAATTTGCACGGCGTAACTGTAGCCTCTAACATAATAATAATAATAATAATAAGTTTAATAATAATAAGTTTATTTTTCATAATCAACAGGTTATAACAAATACAATGTAGAGGCCTTCTTTTAAGTATGGAAATACCTGTAACAGAAGACCTCACTCTTCTATATCTAAGTGCAAACATTTTACATAGCCTGTTATTAACTAAGAATAAACATGTAAATAAAATTAAAGAATACAAGAGAAACTTAGAATAGGGCATTTAAAAACTTATGTGTATTTGAGTGTGTGTGGGGATGTGTGTGTGTGTGTGTGTGCGTGTGCGTGTGCGTGTGCGTGTGTGTGTGTGTGTGTGTGTGTGTATGTGTGTATGTGTGTGTGTGTGTGTGTGTGTGTGTGTGTGTGTGTGTGTGTGTGTGTGAAAACCAGAAGCATATTTTCAGTATTTAGCTAATTTAGTTCCTGATAGATGTTTTATTATGTTACCGGATGTAGAAGAGCCTCTGTCTCTTCATATGTAAGGGTCTTGAGCCATACAGTCAAAGTTTTCTTACATTCGTGATGTGATTTTTGGCAGATTGCAAGTTTGTTGTTTATGGCGTTGTAAACAAAAGCAGTTTGAGCAATAAATTGTCGCCTTGCGAATACAGTGCGGCATCTAACCCCAGCTATGCAACTGTGTCTCCTTCCTCTCCTAGGAATATTAGGAACAAATACCACTGTTTTGTGAACTTTAAGGGTAGAATTAAGAATATACAACTTTCTTACCGTTAAGAGGTCAGACAATATGTAAAGCTCATGTGTTGAAAAACGGTACGGTTTAAAATATATAGTTTTGAGAAGGACACGCTGTGATCTTTCCACATCTAAGAATTTTGTTTTAGAGGCACCCCCCCAAATAGGAATGCAGTACGTTAGAACAGATTGGGCTATAGCAGTGTATACTTGTATAATTAAATTCTTTGATGCAACATGTCTTAATATCTTGAATATCCAGACTAATTTTCTTAAACGGTCACTTACTAATTCAACATGGTTATGCCAAGAGAGTCGCTGATCAAGTAAAACACCAAGATATTTCGTTTTCTCTACCTTTTGGATGGTCGGGCAAGTGCAATTTGTGCCTTTGATATTGTTACATTGATGTATCTTTAAATTGAAATTTGAATCAGGCTGGGTCCTATTACTAATAGAGAAACACATATAGATGGTCTTCTCGCTATTAAGCGTAAGTAAGTTGGTTCTTAGCCAGGAATCAACTCGGGATAATCCAACTTCCGTGTTCTTCCGCACGGAATCCCAATTTTCACCTGTAAAGACCAGCGCAGTGTCATCAGCATAAGAGAAGACCCGAGCCCCACCTGCCTCCAAACCACAAAGGCCATTGATATAAATTAGGAACAAGGTGGGCCCGAGGACACTTCCCTGTGGTACACCGAAAGTGATATTAGTGTCTCTGCTTGTGTGTAGATTAATTCTAACCTTTTGTGTTCGATGTGTTAAGTAGCTTTTGAACAACTCCAGGGGTGTACCTCTTATTCCTATGTATTCTAGCTTGCGTACAAGAATGGGAACAGAGACCGTGTCGAAAGCCTTTTTAAGATCGAGAAAAATTGTAACACATTTCTTTCCACGATCAAGGCTTTCAGTGATGAGGGATGTTATAGCCGTTACAGCATCTTCAGTAGATTTACCTTGCCTAAAACCGTACTGTGTATCAGATAATATTTTATATTTATTAAGGAAGTCTAGTAATCGTTTGTTTAATAGTTTCTCCAATATTTTTGACAGAGCAGGTAATACCGATATGGGCCTGTAGTTACTAACATCATTTCTGGGCCCATTCTTGTACACAGGCGTAATAGTAGATCTTTTTAAGAGTTGAGGGAAGCTACCATTTTTAAAGCACAAGTTCGCTAGGTGAACAATAATAGGAAGAACTTCGTACTTTGCTAGTTTAAGAAAACTTGTTGGAATGTTGTCCCAACCTGGAGCACTGTTAGATTTTAAATTCATCAGTATGTAGTGTACTTCGTCTAGATCTGTATCCAAGAGAACAAATGATGTTAATTGAGTATTAACTGCTCCTAAGTCATCTGTAGCGTCTGACCTGTTAACTGGCAAAATCTTTTCTGCGAGTTGTTTACCAATTCCTGCAAAATATTCATTAACATGGTTGATCGCATCAATTGGCGACGCCATTACTTCTAAAAGTTTAGAGTTTTCCGAGTTAGATTGCTTCAAATGAGTTATATTTTTAATATTTGTCCAAAGTTTTTTACTATTCTTAGTGGAATTTGCTAAACGTTCTCTCTCGTATCTACGCTTCAGTTTTTTAATTAATTTGTTGCAATGATTACGATATCTTTTGTAAGTAACTTTTAATATGTCATTATGTGGGTCATTTCTTAATTTCTTCTGCATTTGGTTTCTATTTCTAATACATTTTAGTATGCCGGGGGTTATCCAGGGTTTTATAGACCGTTTATTTTTGGGTATAGTAGTCGTGACAGTATTTTCTCGTAGTGATTCCGAAATTTTATCAATCAAGTGTTCAACTACACGGTCAGGGTCATTCGAAAACAGAAGTTCTCCTAAATTTTTATCCACTAAAGATTTAAGTGCCATATTAAAATCAGTAGTCATTTTTGTTTTCTGAATTTTAGTTTTTATTTTGATTTTAGATAGGTTTAGAAATAATAGAGAATGATCAGTAACAGTAGTATTTAAGACGGCAACATGAGCAGATGATTTTTCTTTATTCATTTTTATCATAAAATGGTCCAGACAGTTGCTGAGTCTAGTAGGAAAAGTGTGACCTGCCATCAACCCATGCATAGTTAACATTGCAGTATAGTTTTGTCTATTGTTTCTCTCTTGACCCTGTTCAGATGGAGTAGGTATAAGATTAATATTTATATCCCCACCCAAGGTAATACAATCATAGGATTTTATGGTGTCCAAATATGTGTCCAGTGAGTTAATAAACATGTCCGCATTGGCATTTGCGGGGGATCGATATACACCTAGAATTATATTATTATTATCAAGTTTAATCTCTAAAGCAGAAGCATGAGTCAATTTAATTTCTTTAACATTAACTGAAATATTTTTAGTGACATAAACAACTACTCCATCGTTTTTATTCAAGTGATTTTTAGTTTGGAATCCTAAAAAGTTCGGAATAGTAGGTATAGGTTTAATATTATTGAGTTGACTTTCAGTAAGAATTAAAATATCCGGCTCGAATTTTAGGCAAGACAGAGTTATTAGCAGATCATCCATGTTTTTATAGATGCTACGTATATTTTGGCAAAATATTTTGAGATCTTTCTTTTGTACATGTATATTTTTAGACAAATCTTCAACATCACAGAGAAAAGCCTGAGCAATATTGGTGTTGTCTATTTCGTTGAGTGTGTTAAGCGAACTATCCATTTAATTTGAGGTTAAGGAGTCCTAGGGTGAGTTTCGAGATATATTTGTATGGAGTTAATGTAAACAGCCGGCAGCTTAATTTTATTAAGCATTGAGTATTAAAATATGCTGGTTTAGAGGTTACTATGTATGTTAGAGTGTGGTGAGAGGGAAGTGTACGATTGAGTGTTGAGAGGAGAATGTATAAGTGTGATGTTGCATGTAGTAAGGTGTGCATGAAAGTGAGTGTATGTATAGTGTTATAATTATTTTTAACAATGTTAAAGTGACATAATTGAATTACTGAAATTTGTTGTAAAAGAAACGTAATTTCTAGGATAGCAAAATAAAATGAAAAACATAAAAAAACATAAAAAGCGGGCATAGTTCTAGGGCAAACATAGTTGTAAACACGTTGTGAGGTTGCGTTTAAGTATAGTCAGGTTCCCTGTGTCAACTGGTGGATCTGTGCTTCAGACCTAACCGTTATCCTCTGCGAAGTTTCATCCCTTTTTAGATATACTTTGCCGTAAGCCGTCCAGCAAAACTTGAACTTTTTAGACTTGACAAGATCACGCGCAAGAAAATGCAGACGAGAGCCTTTTGCCGTTAATTGCTCCGATATAAATATAGGAGCTTCTGTATTAATACGGCAACCTATATGTTTGGCGGCAAGTTTGTTTTGGTGCCTGATATTGAAAGACTTACACATCTTAAGGAGTTCGGTCTTCAATAGTGTTGAGGAGGTTTCTACAATTATAGGGCTATTTTGTTCTTCCTTCTTGCTACTTATTCTGTAAACGTCTTTAATGTCACTTTTCTCCAAGGCGCAGTCAACAGTTTTAGACAGACAGAGTACCATCCCAATTAGATCGTCTTTCGTTTCTCCAGTCGTCTTGGGCACATTTTTTAACTGAAAGTTAGATTTCCGATTTGACATCTGCATATCTTCGATTTTGTTCTCTAAAACCGTTATATAGTCTCTGTCCTTGACGGCTTGTTTTTCCAGTTCACCAATCTTACTCAGCATGTCCTTGTTTTGCGCTGCGAGAAAGGCGACAGAACTCTCAATGCTTGTGTTCGTCCGTTGTATATTAGACAAAACCAGACTAATCTTATTTATTTCCTTCTCTAATTCCTTCCTTTGCTCAGCCATTAGGGAAGATATAAAACTCTTAATATCGGTATCCTCATCCTCCCGCGGTCTTTTACAGCGAGTATAAACAAAGTTTGGTGGTGTGTTCTCTTGAGTCAGTTGTTTTAAGTCCGATTCTGACATTGATTTATCCATCTGGCTGCAAATTATACTAGGACAACAGTACAGTTGAGGATATAAACAAAAGCGCTACGTTATTCTTACGCTGAGACGGTCACTTGCAACTGCAAAATAAACCGTATTCGACAGTAGACGCCCAACAATACCAGGTATACAGACAAGAAGAGGAGATTTGGTTATGACCAAAACCAGTACAACAATATTAATAGTATGACGATAGAACCAAACTTCTTATTTCGATATGGAGTGTTGCTCGCAGGTACTAGTCGCGCAGAAATCGCAGGTAGTGAATCCGTCCTAGTTTTACGCACACGTTCAGCAGCACGCGTAGCATGATCACCGAAGAAACGGTCTTTGTCGTGTCTCGGAAGAAAAGAAATTAAGTGTTCATGCTACGCAGGCAGGTTTATTGAAAGAAATTTGACAGATTGCGGTTCCTGTCTATATAATCTGTCACTTTGCCGATTCGTCTGTAGACAAAGGCCGTTTCTTCGGTGTTCAATGTGTTCATGCTACGCATGCTGCAAGTCCTGCGTATACCTTTATCCATCTGTCTACCAATTATACTAGGACAACAGTACGGGTAAGGAGTTTATCAAGGCGCTGCGTTATTCATACGATGAGACTTGGTCACTTGCAATTGCAAAATAAACCGTATTCGACTGTAGACGCTCGACAATACCAGGCATACAGAATAGAAGAGGAGATTTGGTTATGTCCACAATAAGTACAAACAATACAATATCGAAAGAACCTAACTTTTCTTCGATATGGAGTGCTGCTCGCAAGTCGCAGGTACCAGGCGCGCAGAAATCGCAGGTGAATCCGTCCTTGTCTTACGCACACATGTGGCAAATCTTGCGTACACGCTTAGATTTACTGGGAAGGACGTGTGGCGCGCTGTTGTTATCTTGCTTGCACGTCAATAGTGCCTGCGCATTGGATAAAGACGGTAGTATAATCTTGCGTGCGCTAAAAGTTTATTGCGTGAATTCTAATGGTAATGAGATATGTATTGTTGTCTCACCCTAGGTTGGTGAACGCACTCTTCGCTCCAATGAAGTGGTTTACTCCTAATAACTTATGCACTCCTATTTTTTAAATTTATTTTTGGTTTAACAAATTTTAGTGATTATTTTTAATAAGACGAGGTAATAAGCTTCGCAGGCACGTCTACTCTTTACAGAGGTCCGGGGGAAGAGGACATCAAAATCAAAATCAAAAGTCTTTATTCAAACTAGGCTGAGGATCAGCACTTTTTGAACTTCAAAAAAGCCTCCAACATCAAAATCAAAATCAAAAGTCTTTATTCAAACTAGGCTGAGAATCAGCACTTTTTGAACTTCAAAAAAACACATAAAGAAAGTCCCCCAAAAACGGTCCACCCTTTGCCACTTCCTAGTGTTTTTGCTGGGAAGAAGAAGTGGCGGAATAAACTCCCCAGCAACACATCTGTCCGATTCGTTTGAAGAACTAGGTATACAAAGAATCTATACAATGAAATGCTCAATAAATAGCACTAAATGTTTATACACATTGTAAAACATTACATTTCAGAATGATTGTCACGAGTTAGCCAGCACACTCCAATATACCGAGATTAAGAAACAACATCTTATCAAACGTGTACCTACATTCATAGCAAATAAAGTTCTGATCCTGAGTCTGATTCAGAAAAAAAATACGTTTTACTTCCTAATACAAGTGAATTGTACCAATATATCAGCCATTCAGATTGATTGACTGTAGTAAAATATGTCTGACTTGGAGATTGTTGTCGTCGCGTCCCTATATTTCAGGTACAAATAAAGTTCGAGAAAGGTGCTGACTGGTATTTGCAAATTGAACGGGATCAAACAACATTGTAAAAGCTAATAAATAAAACCAGCGAGTTACTGTCCCACTACAATTCTTTGTCGTATAGAGGACGTAAAGTGTCAATCACCACGCTTACTCATACCTTAGGTAATTTCAGACTTGCATTAATTGCGTTTTAAAGCAGAAAGGACCTACCGACGAAATATACGTTTTGGGATATAGTCGTTTTTAGGGATTCTATTAGTTACTTTTTTATATTGAAATATATATTACAGTAATAAGTACACTACAAAGACTATAAAAAATAAGCTATTTTTCACGACGTTTTTCTTTACCGATGCCAGTGATGTCTAAGATAAGCTTAGAATGTACGAATCACAAAAATCAGATTGGTACTTGCTCAGATTTGACCCTCAACCCTCCTCTTGTCACAAGAAAACTCGTAAATGTTAGGGAAGCCCTAAACCTCTGGGCCAAAAGAAAAACTGCAGTAAAAAAACATTTCTCATGCAAAACTATTAGATCTTCATCACATCCAGACTTCAAACTTTATGGTTCATGAAAAGTTAATAAATTGTCACTTGCCAGTTACTCTGGGTGACGTGAATGCAGGCAGGAAATAAAAACGCCATAAAAAAGTAAAGTTAATAGTGCAGCAAACATTGCTCTTACGTCATCGCATTTTAAAATAAGAATCCATCTTTGAGACCACTAGTTGCTCTTTACGAAAAAAAGATCATGGTCGATTCAGTTAAAGTCACGCCGTGAAAACAATTGAGTGAAGTGAACTGTCAATGCCTAGCATTAGTATGGAATGGCAGCTCAATTCGCCCTCACTACGCCTACATTTTCACGCAGTGATTTGACCAGAATCGCACTGCTGGATAAGTATTTTGCAACTTTCAAAATTTTATCTTATTAATTTATCTTGAAAAACAAAACCCACACCAGAATTTAATTAGGTTTAATTAGGTAATATCTATAGACACCTCCTGTATTTGTAATAAACAACTCGATTCAGATGCTACGAGCTTCCTTATGCCCTCAAGAAATATACTACCGTCATTGGTCTGCACTTTACTACTCAATTCGCAACCTTTATCAGGTACCAATCCTACGTCATCTCACAAGGACATTCCCACATCAGCACTCAGCGAAGAGCATACTCTTACACCCCGAACCCCTCTCTCCTCCTTCCCTCTTAGTATAATACGTGCATTTGGGGACTCACACACGTACACCAGTGGCACTTGATGGTTATTCGCCATTTATCAAAAGTGATTCAGCTTTTAATGCCAGCTGACAGTAAGGAGAAAATGGCTCGCAGGAGGAATATGTGATAGTTTTGGGATAGTTCCGGGTTACTGATATTTGAATGAGACCTTTTCGATGTCGGTACTTGCATAGATAGCACTCTTGCATGTTTGTCTATCCGTTTTTGTGCTTTTACCTTGAGAACCACTGATCTCATTTACGTGATACTTGTTTTATTTCAAAGAAATGTTCTCTTGGTAGAGTGAGCTTTTATTTACGAATTTTACTGACTGAATTTCGATATGTTTAAGTTAGTATAATAAATAATTTATTTCAGTTCACCCTTCTTAAAATTATAATCGGACTTCACTTAAGGTAAGTTCGCCGATAGTTAACTTTGGGACAAAGTGCTGTATTTTTTTTATGTTGCAACAAAGCTGCTGTTAGAGCGCAAATTGTTATAATTCTGTTATTGTTAAAAAAAAAGTTAGTGAGAGCCCTTTCCTAACTTTTTGGGATCCTACTTACGAAGAAAAAGACTCAAAAAAGGTTAGGTAAATAGAATTTTACACGTTCCCAGATTTATTCGATTATCTGGAACACTAGAGGATGCCGATACACATAAAAGAAAAAACACAAGAGGATTACTTACAGCGATATAAAATCAAAATAAACTGTTTTCAAAAGGGCTTCTCCTTGTATTTCAGTATTTATAACAATTACGCATCACTTTTCGATTTTGCATGCGTGTTTCCAATAAATAATCTGTAGTAGGTATTATGTATTTTTATTTTAAACTTTATTAATTTTAAATGACACAGTAATACTATTTCGTTAAGATTAATCTGTGAATACAGCATGCACGTTATCTGGCACACACCACATCTAAAAAAATACATTAATTCCTTCTTTATTTTTTTAATTGGTACAGTGGTTAAAAATGGGTTAATCTTCAACATTTCAGTCCGTAGACGTCCACTGCTGGACATGATAATATTTGAGCCTACCCCAAAGATTTCTACAATAGAAGCTGTAGCTGCTCGTATCCATTGGCTTCCTGTGATCAGTCATCTTTACCAGAGGCGCAATTCTTGTATTTTTAGAGGAATTTCGTATTGTTATCTAAGAATCAATATGTCAAAAATACGTCAAACTTATCTACATTTTTGACATCATCGCTGAGATGAGATTGCGAGTAAATGTCAGTTTTCAATTACTTACAGGAATTGGCTGTCATATTGTTGTTCAACCTCATAGAGCCTACCCTACCAAATATTAATAATAATATTCCAATTGTTTGTTCCAGGTTAAGCAGATGTAAGAGTGTCAGTCTACATCAAGTTGTAAGTAATTTTTTTTGTATTTTAAATTTCTGTCTTCGCGACTTTATTAAGTCACTAGCAGACGTCACGCGGTTTCACCCGCGTAGTTCCCGTTCCCGTGGAAATTCAGGGATAAAAAGTAGTCTATGTCACCCAGGGATAGTGTAGCTTCCCAACGGTGAAAGAATTTTATAAATCGGTCCAGTAGGTTCGGAGCCTATTCGATACAAACAAACAAACAATCAAACTTTTCCTCTTCATAATATTAGTTTAGATTGAGTATTACAATTTAGTAGTAACCAGTTAAAACTGATACCAACCCAAACTTCGTTTGTAAAAGACTAGGCAGTAGTTGGTTAGCCAGAATTGCATTACAAACACATTATCACATGTTCTTTAAATACATATAAAATCAATTGCCACAAACTGTTTGCCCGCGCATTACTCCAAAGCGGCTACACCTATTTACTTTATCCTGTATTTGTAATTGTCAGATGTATTTGTAAGTGTCAGATGTATTTGTAAGGTTTATAAGAATGTGTGATAGATTATTTTTTGAACATAATACAATTCGGAGAGGGTTATTAAAAACTTTAACATCAAACATTTGCAACCGTGCGAAGCCGGGGTGAGTCACTAGTAGTGTGATATAAAATGATATACGCAACGGACATAAAATAAATAAACATTCACTTCCGTGTTACTTTGAAGACTGATAAACAACATCCTACATTAGTAAAAATATTATTATAATCATTATATGAAATTAAAATACTCATAAAGACGCAAGTATTTCGTTTTACAAAATTCAAAGACATCGTACAATTCAGTTATTTCCTGGTTTTAGGAGGAATTCGCTTTGATGATGTAATGCTTTTCAGAAGTAATATTTCTATTTGACGGTAAAAATAAATTGACAAGCACAAATGTATTAGGAAATGTTACGTCAAATGTGATTTCAAATGTGTTTAAGTACGGAAGTGGCGTCTAGGAAGTGTTGATTAGTAGGTAAACAGCAAACAATGTGGAAGGAACATGGATGGACAACACGTTGCCATGAGTTCAGTCCATAATTCTGGACCTATCGGCTTCGAAACCATCGTTGTTTCGGTGGCTTATTTTTGGCCGGTTTTTCCTAATTTCAACTTTTTGTTTTCCAAAGATTTTCTTTTCTACTTTTCATAGCGGGTATAATAAATGATCTAAGACATCATTGACAGTGATTGATCAGTATGGGAAAACATCGTGAGGAAACCGGAATATTTAAGTTTGTTATCGCCTACCGGGCTTTAGCAAGAGTGGTGATCAATGGTCGTGCCTAGTGTTGGGAATTTATCCGGATAAATACTCAAAATGGATAAATACTCATAAATATCCGTTTTTACTCGAGTATTTATCCAAAACGGCGGATAAATATTATACACGATTTTAGTAAGGGAAATTTTATATTTCTACGAAGAAAAGGATGAAATTAAGTGAAATTCTAAAACTTATTAAGAAGTTTTAAAAAAACAAGCCTGTCTAACCTATGATTACACACAATAATAAAAAAATTGGGTTATACTTTCCTTTATGGGTCATCGATTTATGGATCGGAGAGGGGCTGGGGAGAGGGAGGGGGAGATGAGCTACCCCCCAGTCGGATTCCCACACCGCGGAGCCCCATGGTTATGGAGATATTCATTGTTAAAGTTTGAGGTTAGGTTAAAACACTAATTTCCATTATTTTCACTCTAATTTCCATATATTTATGGACCGGGGAGGGCGAGGGTGGCAGGGGCCTACCTCCTGTACCATCTCCAACCCGCGGAACCCCAAGGTTACGGAGATATACGTATTTTAAAATTTAAAAGTTAACATTTTGAAATTAGTTTCGGGTATTATTCGGATAAGTTGAATAAAGCACAAGGAATATTATTATTCATATACCCTTACCTGCCAAGATGTCGCCGGAGCCGCTTGGCGGCGCTCCTACTTCTAGGTGGTTTAAAAACATAACCACGAAGGAGGTGGAGAGGAGTCTGTGTTCGCTCACTCTCTACGACCCCGCTACTTTTATTTTTTTTTAGTGGTGGAAAATCCTCATGGATGTCCCCCGCCCCGGGGAGGGTGGAGGGGTCTGTCAGACTTACTGACTAAAAACCACCTCGTGTTCCTTCTCATACCTGCGCCGGGGGTCACGGGAACAGAAGATACTTTCGCGACTCCCGACTGACTGCGACCCGAGGGCCTCGCCAAGTCAGCGAGGGGAGTGAGGTGTTAGACAACCCTCGCAACGTCTAAGAGGGGCGCGTAAACACGACGCGCCACCACCTCGGGTCCATGTCCCATGTACATGAGGGCGGCGGACGTCCCGTGTCCGTCGCCCCTGAACCCATTCAGGGGGGCTGGAAGAGGGCGT
Organism: Euplexia lucipara; assembly: GCA_921972225.1. NCBI lineage: Eukaryota > Metazoa > Arthropoda > Insecta > Lepidoptera > Noctuidae > Euplexia > Euplexia lucipara. Next base: position 6,473,766 of record OV179144.1, on the reverse strand, counting down.
GGTCCGCCCTCCGCCTGCGCCCGGTACGTCTGCTGCGGGCCGGGTGAGTGGAGTTGCTCTCCCTCTCACTTTCCGCAGCCTCCATCTGCGAGACGACCGTTTCGCAGAAGGACACCACCGCGTCCCAGGACTCGACGCTGCCAGCCATCCTCTCGACCACGGCCGGCAGCGACAAGTCACTGCCTACTCCAGAGACGAGGGCACGGCACGGCTCCTCTCAAGCGGCACACTTTGCCAGCGTATGCCACGCCGTATCCTCCCGACATTCGACAAAGTGGTGATACCAGGCGTGTTATTTACAATTTATATGGAAACTTTTAAAAAATATGTTTTTCTTTATTATTTTATTATAACTGTGAGTCTCCGCAACTTAAAAAAATGTAAAAAACCTTCTGTTTATGAGTACTATCTACAAAAAAAAAATGGACTTCCAAGTATATGGCCCATAAAATAAAGTATAGCCCGAGCGCGTGTAATTTTGCACAGATTTTATTACGTCTATGCAGAGGAGTCGTCGGAGGAACTTGTGGCTAAATTATAACAGCCGCATGGGTTGATCGAAGGTTAAACTACGCTTGACGTGGTCGGTCCGTGGATGGGTGACCATTTATTATATACCAAGACTCCTCCGTGCCTCGGAAAGCACGTTAAGCCGTTGGTCCCAGCTGTCATTTGTAGATCTTTGACAGCCGTTAATTGTGGTCAGAAGTCCAAAGTCTGACAACCAGTTTAACCAAGGGGTATCATGTTACCCAGTTCACTGCCTTGCCTTGCCACTGGGTTGTTTAGGTCTGACAGACAGCTCCATGTAAAACAGTGGTATTCAGCTGCATCCGGTGAAATGGAAGCCGACCCCAACATAGTTGGGAAAAGGCTAGGCAGATGATGACGTCTATGCAGAGTTTAATAAAATTGGTAAAAACTTCACATTTCAGTGCGTAATGAGCTAGCAAGAGTGTGCTAGCTCATTACGCACTGCTAGCAGTTTAGAGGCACAACATGTTGTTAAACTTTTTTTACTAAGTACTGCGCAGCACACTATTAATTTGCTGGCTCATGACGCACTGAGATTTCAAAACACTCAAAACAAGGGACTCTTCAGTCTTTTGTAGGTTTCTAGCGTTATCAACAATAATAAAACTACACTTTTCTTTTTATTTTTAGTAGTTTACTTATCCGCCGATTTTATTCAGTGTTTAAACCTTTAACAAAGAAAGGTTCAGCTGTTAAAACATACCTTGAAACGCTATAATCCAACTTCAAAATCACTTAAATGTCTCATAAAAATAGAACACTATCACCTTATAATAATTATTTTGTTGTTAAAAACGCACTCGCGCGTGCGCTATCTAAGACACATACCTTGGCACAGCGCAGGCGCGGTGGTGTGAAGGGAAAGGTAATAAAACAAAAGGAATGGGACAAAAGAAGGCCGGGATATAGTGCGGTGCGGTTAGAAACACGTTGCTTCGCCTTTACAATCAGAACTTGAAAAAGTAATAATGTATTAAGTATTTTCGAAAGCCTTAATAGTAAAACTAGCCTATCAATATAAAAAAAAACATGCAAAATAATAAATATCCATCATTTTGGGTAAATATCGGATAAAAATGAGTAAAAACGAGTATTTATCCACTTCGGATAAATACTCGAGTATTTATCCTTCGAGTATTTATCCTTTGCCCATCACTAGTCGTGCCAGCTCTTTAATGGAAGAGGCTCCGTAGTGGGACAGAAACAGGTGCTATTAATATTTTTAATTAATAATGTATTCCTTGCTTCTAAAAAATTGTTTGATAAGATTAAAACCAACATGGAAGCACTATAGAGTTCGGATGGGGAAACGAATCTAGTACCTCGTACTTAGCAGTTGTGCTTAAGATCTGCCGTTTTTAAAACAATATTTAAAACAAAGTCGTGTTAGTTACACCACTTTTAATTCAAGAACGGCTGGATCATTTTTTTTATGATTTTGTGCTTTGGATTCGTCTTCGTCCGGAATAGGATAATAAATACGTAAAGTCCTCGAAATAAATATTGTCAAGAATATAAAAATCTAATACAAAAAATAACAAAAAAAAATAACAAAACGAGCAATAAACAACAATACAACAACAACTATAACAATATGTAAAGTGAACGTACGTAAGTCATATTGAGAGTATCGTGGGAGTCACGTCTGCCAACAAACTGCTCTGTAGTTTGGCAGAAGTAAAATGTAATGAATTTGACAAGTTCCAAATAAAGCTTTTTTTTAATATGTTTCCATAAACACTTTTCAAACGCAGGGCCATCTTGGATGACATGACAGTGACAAATTTCTTCCCAGTTCATTACCGGGTTATCTTAAGTTAAAACTAACAAATTAAAACAACATTCGTTTTATTAATTCTAAGGCGGAACAAAGTTTCCCGGCAAACTTTGTTCCGCCTGGTATCTAATAAATTAATTATATTTAATACTAGCAGATGTCACGCGGTTTCACCCGCGTGGTTCTCGTTCCCGTGGGAATACAGGAATAAAAAGTATATAATAGCCTATATCATCCGGGAATAGTGTAGCTTTCCACCAGTGCAATAATTTTAAAAATTGGATCATTAGTTCCGAAGATTACCTATTGTATGTTTGTTAATTTGTATGTAGGGGTACATACAAATTAACAAACATACAAACTTACAAACAAATTTTACCTACCTTTTTTGTATTATTTACCTACTTACTACGAGTAAATCACTAATGTGTTAATATGCCTGTAATAATTTATTTGCTCTTAAGTTAAAGTGACTGACTTACCTAAATGGTAAGACGCGCAACATATTATAGTAAATTAGTGTAGACGAACGTTCGTGAGAATTTTCATCTACCTTGTAATATTTAGTACTAACTCGAGCCATTTGTTTCGCTTATTATCAAAATGTCTAGCGAGACAGATTAACGTTCATGGCAGGACTTTTCTCTCTAATTGTACCCAAAATGAAATAGGTATGACTTCGTTATCATAATTTTAACCCTAAAATACTCATCGTGGTCTGAGGGATAATTTGCAACGTACGACGACGCATCTGCACACCGGAATTTGAGGTCAACTTAGAATTAAAAATATGGTGTTGCAGTTTAAGTGGATTTCAAGATACGGACTATCAGATGGAGTACTGTGTGCTCCGTCACATCTCTGCGAGTGCACATGACGCCGTCAAAGATACACACTGATAATAGCCAATACAAAACTAGATATTTGACAGTTAATCGTTGAACACTATGCACGGTGATCATTACTATGAACTGTCAACGTAGATTCGCAATAGCCCTGCTGATGGTACAGACGCCAGCACATCAAGTTACCCCAATGTGTCAAATTAACCCAATTGAATATGAACCTTATTACATAAAGTTGTGAAACGATCAAAGAAATTTGACACATTGGGGTAACTTGACGTGCTGGCGTCTGTACGTTTGAGACAGCTGACAACCGGCCATTTTTGACTCAACATTTTTTTAGTTTAAATACCTAATTCATTCAAATTTGTATTATCGCGTCTGCATCTTTATACTGAACCGTTACTAAGCTGCATCTTTGCTATATTGTCAGGCATCTCTCATTTGCTTTCATCCTCATAAAGCGTTATTAGTCTTTTTTTTATTTCATAACAGTACCAACTACCTACTTAAAATTCAGCTCAGCCCTTACTTCCCTACTAAAACACAACAAAATTTTTCAACGCCACCCATAAAAGCAGTTCTCTTTTATCTTCGCAGATAAACAAAAAACCGGGTTATGAATAACGCGTAGGTACTCCAAATGTTGAGCGCCCCTGACGATGACAGAAACTTTCCTATATTGCAGCCATAAATCTGTGGTGATAGCGTAAAGGTTGGCGGCAACTGGGACTGAGTTCGGCCAGTTTTGGCTTACGTATGGAGGTGCCAATTGAGGTGATTATTCAAAAATGTGATTACTTTGTTTGGGCTGTCTTGTTGATTTAGTGACCGGTAGCGCTATTGCTGAGCATGAGGTCCTGAATTCAACTCCTAAGTCGGGAAAAGTGTTGCTGGGGTTTTACATCTGAAATTGCTCAGTACTTAGCGCGTTCGGTGGGTATCGGCTCGCACGCAGTTATGTTTAAGTCCCATGTAATGTAGGTGACATAGGACTTAGGCAAAATATTATTGTCTATAGGTATTTTTGTCTGTAGGTAGTGTAACGTATATAAACTATGTAGCGGTCTTATTCAACTGTAATGATTATTTGCCTCAATGGGTCAGTACTGTACGGTATCAGGTCTATACGTAGATTTTAATTCTTTCTGAACTTTTACTTTCAATTTTGTCTTGCGTTTGTCATCAATTATTGTCGAATTAAATCTAAATATTAATTTAATAGGCGTTACATTCTGTGTTAATATTAATTCAGATTTAAGACTTAAAAACATAATCTTAACCACGTGTAAATGTTTTTATTAGGTTCTCCTCATATAAACAAAAGTCTGTACGAGTAGATTGTAGTACATTAGTACATTGATATAAATTAGAAACCCCGTAATTCCCGGTAACCGAATGTTTTCATATAATTTCAGTCATATTTTCATACGTGTTTCCCCTTCAGTAGGCGCAAAAATTTTAACGACCCGAATAAATTGTAAAAAATACCGTGCTCCTGACACGAAAGGGGCAGTTATCATAAATGCGGATTATTGCAAGTTATTAAAGGGATTTATGAGCACCTGGGATGGAGGCCATCATATTAGGCAGGTATTGTTAGAGTTGAGTTGGGGAAGAAGGTAAAAGAAGTGCAATGTGAATCGCTTCTTGAAGAATTGTAAAATATTTTATCATCTGACCAATCTACTAATATAATATACTTTAACTATATGATATCCTTCTCATTCTGACCTACAGGTGCCAGACTTGGTCCCTGACCAATGGTCAAAAGTAGCCAGTTCCAACATAGTAGGCAATAGTGCAATAGAGTGCAGTATTCTTGGCGCCAAATTGATAGACCGCATTCGCAACACTACACCACTAGAATACAGATCTCTGATGTTGCGAAAAGCCGTCAAGCTTAAATGGGACTGAGCTGGCCACGTCTGCCGTATGCCCAATGAGCTGTGGGCCAAAATCGTCACAACGTGGAGCCCTGACATAGCTAGAAGGCGTCACGGCAGACCCCAAAGAAGATCGTGGGAATATCTGGACAAAATAAAACGACCAGTGGCCCATTTTAGCCCTGGATCATAATCTGGAAGTCATGGAAAGAAGCCTTTGTCTAGCAGTGGAATGATGCGGCTAACAGTAACAATATAGCAGTCTCATGAACCGTAAAAAAGGGATAGTTTAATATTAAAGTATCAACTAATAAATTGAACAAGTTATAGTATAACCTACCTACTTTCTTGCCTAGAGCCACAACCTGATACATGCGTGGCGAGACCAAAAAAAAAGAATTTAAACAATATAAATTTATAAGTAAGTGCCAACTAAGTAGGTACTGTTTTCCTCTCGAGTCGCAACTTGCCAGTTCATCTTGCAACTTTTACTTCATTATTCTCATTTTGAAGTAAATAAAGTATGTCCTTAACAGATTCTAATCAAAATCACGTCATTATGTCTGACAGAGTCAATACTTTGTTTGACTTTTGGTTTTAACCAACCAACCTCTTTTGCTTTTATTAGGAACTTTTGCATGGGTTTCCATGGTTGTTAATTGTTATGATTTTATAACAATCTATAATTATGGTGGCAGGCGCAGCTGTGCTATTCTGTAATCACTTCGAAAGTCATTTTGCAAATCATCTCGAAAGTCATACTACTTACCACGCATCTCATGTCGCCTGTATAAGTGTCGGTATTCACATGTCATCGTCAAAATAATCACCCGTTTTATTTCCTCTCACTTTGGTCATCACTTGTCAGTGTCGAAATCACTCCATTTAAGAAGACGATTTTTTTTTTTTATATTTTAACCAGTGCTTGACTGCAATCCCACCTGATGGTAAGCAGAGACGCAATTAGTGATGGTGAAGCGCACTAGTTTATTAAGAGCCTATTCACTCTAGCCTTGAAGACACCTAAATTATAATCGGACGGGAAGACCGCAGCAGGCAGGATATTTTAATTTCACTTCATTTCACTGTGGATTCAGAAGTGATTTCGCTAATAAACTTTTCAGAATAGCACTGCAGGTGTAAGACGGAACAACGGGGGGTTTTTAGTTAGTAAGAGTCTGAGAGACCCCGACTTTTTAAAGCGGTGGACTAGGATTTTCCAGTATCAGAACTGATGTTCTCTTACTCTCCAATCTAATCCGTTGGGTCGCTTAATAAGTAAAATTGCTAATTTAACTACGAAAAATTAATATTATTGTTTCACTGGTGCCTAAATGATTAGCAAGCACAACTTTTTATAAAATGAGGTCGTTCCAAAATTAATTTGATTTCAGAAAAGTAAAATTGTTACCTAACCGATAATTACGCGTCAGTCCCGAAATAATAAACAATTTAATAAACTCGTACATAGTTCTGGAATCGCTAACCCGTCTTCTGCAAACAAGGCGCCTCGTACCATCTCGGTATGAGAAAACACCTTAATCAAGCAGTGAGACTACTACTCTGGTATATTTTTATTTTAATTGTTGAGTATTTTAAGGGATTTATTGTTGTAAGTTACTTTTTTTTTGTAGATAATTACGAGCTTATTAAAGACTATGAAATAAGTCAGCTTAAGTAGGTACCCAATATCAAATCTCCCCAATAAAATGGAGTTTTATTAATAAAGGTAGAGAATACACGTATCTACCTGTACATCGGGTCAAAATAAGCACCCTCTTTGTTCCCCCAAACCAATCGTCGCCGAAATACGTCAACTTCATATGAAGTAGGGTCAGACAAACAAGCCACTCGTAACACATCTGTTTACTGAGCCTTGGTATAACACACTTGGACCGCTCTCAATTTTTTTGTTGGCTGTACAGTGTCTGAACTGAGAAAACAGTGGTGAATGTTATGATAGCGGTCGAAATGACTATATATTATATGACGTTTGCAGGTGGATAAAATATGAATGTTTTTCATATTTTGTCTGGAAATTTTTTTCATCCAGTCGTTACTTTTCAATCCCGAGATTAAAACGTCACGACGACTTTTATTTCGGGATTCCCAAGAAAGCATTAGCTGTTATTTGTTTCCTTGAAGTGTAGGTTGAATCAATGATAAGCCTGGTAACATCCCGCTGTTAGGCAGAGACCACTTCTCAGACAGAGAAAGCACGAGCATTGATATTCACGCTAGATCAAGGCGGATGATTTTGCTGGGAAGTTTGTTCCGCCACTTCTTCTTCCCAGCAATAACACTAGGAAGTGGCGAAGGGCGGCTGTTTTGGGGGACTGTCTTATGTAATTTTTGACGTTCAAAAAGTGCTGATCCTCAGCCTAATTTGAATAAATGACTTTTGATTTTGATTTTTTTTTATTTTGATGGCTTATTCAGTTAAGTCCAGGTTTCCTCAAGATGTTTCCCTTCACTGATATCAATGTTGTCTAAGATGAACTTAGAAAGTCGCATTGGTACTTGCCCGGGTTTGCAATCCATCACGTGTATTTAAATAACACACGGCTATAAAGTCTACGTACCATGTTATCTACAAGATCAGAAACATAAATCTTAACGCACCAGCAATTTGGTCGTAGAAACCTTAAAATCTTTAAACTTTTAGTCCTTGTTTATGTTTTTTATAAACACAAAATTTATAGGCACTATTTTGCATCTTTTACACACAAAATTTTGAAACGAAAACCTATCAAAAACGTTTAAATGGGTAGGTAAATCTTTAATAATATCTTTTGCAGACCAAACATATTATTATGTTTACGGTTTAAAAATCGTATTACGCACATAAAAGGCACTTGTCAATGAGATTGTACTGAATAATGTCACGCATGAGTGTGTTCATCACGATAATGTAAAACATATTTTATTTTAATACTGCAATTTTGTTTATTTTCTTTCGCACTATAAGCTTGGTTCTCACCTTTTGTCGCCAAGTTTCAGACTTTAATGACCATAGATTTTTAAATAAATGATTAGGTTAACAGTGATAGCCAAGTGTCATGACCAGCGGATTGCAAAATCATAGGTCTTGAGTTCGACCCCAAGGCACGTACCTATTTTAGCAGGCTTGGCAGCCAATTTGATTTTGGCAAAAGTCAGAGGTCCATAGGCGGCATTAAAACTCTGACACCAGGTTAGCCACTAATCACAGGATAAGAAGATTATTTTGACTTTGAATAGAATTCGTGATTGGGCTTTGATCCGAAACTGTAGTAGCGGATCCCAAATATCCGACAGCATAATTCGTCGGGTTAAACATTCAAATGTCGGAGTATTGACGTGCGCGCGGAATTCAATTACGATTTACGAATACAACGCGATAAAGCGTTTCGATTTCACGGCCAATGTTACGTGAGGACCTCGATACATGGACACGCTTTCCAACCAGATTGTTATGCCTGGGACAGACTTTTTGTTGCTTTAGGAAATTTAGCCCAGACTTACTGTAAAAGGGTCTTGACTCTTTGACCCGCGGTTGTTTTGATCACGGAATTTTGGAGCCTTGTTTGTCTTGTAGGTAAAGGTTAGTTGTTTCAGTGTTCGATAAAAATATCAAAATTGGTTCTGCTCTGCGGGCAAAGACATTCAATACCTATAGACCGGACATCACGATCAAAATTTTCGTCTCTGAGTTTTTTTTAGTACGCCCTGCTGCCTCTCCAATATTCATGTATTATTCTAGATGGCGTTACTGAGACCTGGGATCAAAGTTTTTCTTTGACATTTCCTTGACATGCCCGCTCTATAGTATTTTAAATCTCTTCGTCTGCGGGCAATAAACTGACAATTTTAAAACAACGTTTAATTTCAATAAAATTAATTGAAATTAACTATATGGCTGAACCCCTTTTCCTTAAGATATATGCTAGACCTAGTTTAAAGGATCGAGTCTATGAAAATGTGCTTATGGTAACAATTAAATGATAAAAAATTAATATTAACAATGTGTCAGTGCAATGAGATTCTTGTTTTGTATAAAACACATATTTTTGACAGAAACAAAACTGTAAATCCTTTTTTTTTCGCCTTCGAATTCACAATCTTGGACTTAAAATAAGAATACAAAGTCGTCTCCAAGGAATGAGGTGACATTAAAGGAGACGGGTTGCGTTTTTAAATGTAAATCGAAAACCCAAATGGGTGATAACCTTACTCGTGAGCTTTTAAGACGCAAATGTGAACACGTCCTTATAAACTGTTTGTTTTATTTGCACTCCTTATCACCGACCGAAGGAATTTACGCGACAAAGTCTGTGACATTTTGTGTGTAATCTCCTTGTTATTTTTGGCTGGACGTAAGGTAAGGTAGGAACAAAGAAAATAATTGAATTCCTCTTCATAAATAAGTATTTGCATATCAATTTGTGTTTCGTAATAACTTCTCTTTGATAATTTGTTTTGTATTGTCGATATTCGATCACCCCAATTTTCGAACTTCCACGAAGTAGTCTGTACCAATAAATTGGGTCCATTTTACAGATTATTGGTTCTTATTTTTATTCAAAAACTCCTATAAGGCAGATTATTAATGAACGCTTTCTCCTTCGTGTGGGAAATCAAATTATGCGGTCCAATATCAGAGTATTAGATCGTATTTAATTTGGTGACCTCATATTTCACTGTCGTAATAAATTGTTTATTTTTGGATATATCGTCATTTGTTTTCTTTTTCTCTGTTTTAAATAAAGTGATATGATCTTCCTAGAACAGGATTTCAGAAATAATTTGATCATGTTTTATTTATTTATATTCTTATATAGTGTCAAAGCGGAGACTTACTTAAGGTGCATGATTTTCACGTATACGTAAAGAGCTGTTAGGACAATATAACAAAGCAAAAAATGAAAAACAGTGTTGTGATTAAGTATTATTCCATTTAGATAATTTTTAGTGTAGGTCCTGATAATTATTTCTAGTATTTGCTATTTATCAATAGAAAAGCTTATCGATCCTATCAACGCGCTGTATATAGCTACAAATAAGAAATACAAAACACAACAAAAAAATAAAAATACGCATTGCAGAAGACAGAGTTTTTTTAATTTTTTTTTATTTATTCATAAATAAGCTCACAACTATAGGTACTTTTCACTTAGAACTATACTTCTTTTTCAGAACGCTAAGACGATTTGCTGTGATTACCACCGGTTCACGGACAGGGCAAAGTAATTCGGGACCTAACCCAGATAGTCACTGTGAGAACATCAGTAACATCAAGACGATACACTTCTAAAGGATAGCCCATAGAAGTGGATCGTATAAATAACCTATTTTGCCACCCAAGAGGAAGATATGCGCATGGATGTGAAGTTACGGCCACAAACATAGTGTACAATATAATATGCTATCGACTAGTCATTCGATAATTTTTAGGGGATGGACCCCTATAAATTATCAAATGGCGTAAAGGTGCGAATGAAGCCCCATTACTAAGGCCATTCCCATAAGAGGGGTGCATAGCGACTCAGTCACGAGACAGCGCGTGAATGCATTTTCTGTGTGTTGCACTATGCGTGTTTTCAATGCAAAAAAATACTTTATCGTAAGAACACGCACTCCAGCGCTACGCTGCCTAATGCGGTGTAGTGTGTTTCAAAGTCTAAGTGAAACAATTATTTAAATGAGACCGTTAAAAGGCAAAGTATTCTAGATACTACTTCCAAAAGTAGTTTCGTTTGGAGAAAAATGAGCAAGACGATCCTTACTTAAGTACTCTTTGAAAATAGATTTTACAATACTTTGTATACATCAGGTTACATTGTGTGAATCGCCTAAAGGTCATGGCATATTATAACGGCACCGCAACTGCACAGCAGTCGCACGGCGTCGCCTCTAATTTAGGCTCCGGCTAGCTGCCAGTGCGGTAAGTACGCATCGTCGGTAAGGTGCCAGCTTGCAGTCCGCACGCCGCCCGCGAGGTGCAAGCTTGCGCCCCGCGCTAGCTGTCACCGCGATCACAATTGTAACACGACATTTATAATTGGACACGCCTATGACTTGCACGTGTTCATAATGTCTCGGTTTACGACGGCGCAATGACGTTTTGCTGGCGACTCGGAGTCGGCGTGCTGTAAGCATGCGGTCGACGCGCTGTAAGCACATGGTCCGCTCGCTATCGGCACGCGGGCTGCGAGTCAAGTTTTACGGTAGTGGCAAGTGCACTGACTGCTGGCCGTTGGCTTTTTCACTTTGACATTGTAAAATATATTATACTACCCACGATTTAAGGCTCTAAATTGAATGACAAGTCAATTGCTGGTTTGGAACGGTGCCGGTGCCGTGCCGGTATAATGTGCCATGACCTTAAGTCTCCCTTCTCAGAACAGCGGACAGGGTTAGTAATAGTCTGTCCGTCAGTACAATACAATATGCTAACGACCACTCATCCGTGTGTCTGTCTGGCATCTCATGTACCATAATTGGTAGACAGTTGCCATTTATTACAAGTGTGTGCTGGATTTCCAATGTCAACAACAATAATAAAAATAGAATAAAGTTAACAAATAAAGGAGAGTCCCATACACGAAACGAGATTCTTTCTGCGTTTATTGTCCGATAAGTCAAAGTTCAAGTCAGTGAAATATTGTTTTCTATTTGCACTATTACGAGTCAAACTAGTTTAAATAAAATATGAAAATGATTCTTGTTGCCCCTTTCAAAAAATTGTTTTGCATGGAGAAGAATGGACAAAAAACTCGATAATTATCTTACTCTTTAAAATACCTAGCTATATTATGGTACGAAATCGGTCGTATGCTAATCGGACTCGTATTTCTTGACACCTACATTATATAACATCATTTTGATTTGACTCACTTCAACATTGTTTATTTAATTAACTCCATTTAAAAGTATTGCAGTACATGGTTATTTTACAAATCAAATCAAATCAAATTTATTCATAAATGTAGGTGTCGTTACAATAAGGTGTCATTATTAACAGGGTTAACAAATTTAGTGTTCTAAAACTACAGATAAAACAGACTACTACAGACTAAATGGCGGTGAGGTGCTGCACTCCCATCTAGAATATAGAATAACCTGTACAATTGACTTCTACATGACAACAAAAGCCCATGATCATCATTCACACTGTCAAGACCCGGTACAAAATATAACTTTTTACTTGACGATAAATAATTCCCATTTCCCCAGCCTTTGTAATTTCCGTTTAATTTCGTCTTTTACGTTAAATCTGTAATGTGCTGCTATTGTCTGGTAAGTAGGTGTAAGGTATTATGAACGTCTTCCTTTGTATAGGCATCATGTGTTGTATTATCTTGAAAATTATAGAACAAAGACGATTATGAAAATGAAAGCCAACAGCAGCGGTACAGCTGAGTTGATTTATTTGAATGAAATACGTTTTAATACACGCATTTTGTCAATCAGTGTTTTTGTATTCAAGTCTTTCCGTGAAAATGTTAGTGCAGTGAAAGCGAAGTAAGCTATCATCCCATACAAATTTTAGGGATAGACAGTAGGTAAGGAGTCTTCCTAGTAAGTATTTACTATATTAGCGGCACCCAGACGTGACATAAATTTCATGGCTCAGTGATGTGAAAATATTATTTTTATCTTTTTAAATGTTAGTAAAAACGTGAAGTTATTTAAAAAGTTTTTTTATTAATGTTCAGGTTCAAGCGTGTATTATTGTGCTAGATATCCTGGCTACAGCATCAGACCAAGAATACCATGATCTTGCTTATTACTATAACATACGTGGTTGTTTTAAATTTTAAGCCACACATAAGTGTGTAAGTAAAGTTAATACCCCTCTTTTTGTGTTGGGGGTTAAAAAAGGCCAATGCCAACAATTTTTGTATTCATGTGAAACCAGGTCGGGTCGGTTGTACATTATTGTACAGACGCCAGCACATCAAGTTACCCCAATGTGTCAAATTTTCCCAATTGAATAAGAACCTAATCATGTTTGACATAAAATTGAAAAACGATCAAAGAAATTTGACACATTGGGGTAACTTGATGTGCTATGTGTATCTATTCTCTTTCTACAATCGAAAACGCCTCAAATCCCTTTGTTTTGACCACGTGACTTAGCGAGAGGTGATGTCATTCCCATACATTGCTAGTTTTCTAATCGCGTTTACGATTGTAGATTGTCAACTTGGCTAGGGGGGCTGGTGTCTGTACATAGTTTAAAAAAGTCAAAATACGTCAAATAAACTTGTTTATCATAAGAAATATCAACATAGACAAGTAAAGATGAGATCTGTTACGATTTTAACAAAAAAAGAAACACGTGCAATTAAAAAATAAAAATAGTTTATCTGGTTCACTACTCCACTAGTGATATAGTGATGCCAACAAATAAATTATGAACGTCTGTTTCCCCAGTGACGTCACATGGAGTATAGGCGCCGGCGCAGAGATCGGAACGTCGAGTGCTTTCATGTGATTGGACTGCCAAAAACAATTTTATTTTTTTCTTTAGACTATTATGGACAGATTCGTAAGTGTTAATGGTTTGGGCCAAAATAGGGACGATGGATGTACCTAATGGAGGATTAACTTACTTTTTTAATTAAATAACATTTCGGCTGTATTCCCGGAAGGGTAAGGTAGAGGTGTGGGTCCCTATAGTTCACTCACATTTCGCCTGTTATGCTTGATTCTCATGTGATAGAGGGCGAGCCAATTGCAATTAACCTAACATTAATCAACTCTTCGGGCTGCTATGCTACTCTAAACTTCCGGATGAAAAAAACCAACAATGCTTTACTTTATCCGGGAATCGAGTCGGTCAAGATCATTTCTTTATTAGTGACACATGTGTATATAATGTGCACATGTATTAAATATAAAAGTATCACAATATAAAAAGTATACAAAAATTACGAACAAATTGTTTCCTACTCAGGAAATGTGGTATACCTATGTATGTCTTTACTTTGAAAATAAATAACTAAGTGAATAAAATCTATCATTAAAGTTATATGCAATAGATTTAATAGCAACATTATTTTACGTTGTATTGAACATGGTAACGCATGTAGAAATGCGGAACTTCAAAGGAAATGCTAGTTTTTTTTTTACATTGCATTAGACTTGCCACAGTGTAAAAAAAAACTTTTATCGCGCAATAATTTTTACCAGTTGACAGATATAAACCAAAAATACCCCGAGACTACACACTGTCATATTTATTTGATCTCCAATTTTATTTATTAATTCAATTTGTCGGAAATTATTTCATATGATGATGGAATAATTGAACGTTTTAATTATGTGTTTACTACATGTCCGGAGTCACATCAAAGATAGCAGTATTATAATTGACATTACATAACTTTTTGAAGTTCATTCACAAACACAATACGACCTTTTGGCACGCAAATAAGCTGAATGACGATGACGGCGTAGACTCTTGTATTGAAATATTACTTTTCGGGGTTCCGTATCAGACAAGTAACAACGGAACCGTATTATTATTCATATTCATTTATTTGCGTTCCACAAGGAAGCGTCGCGTGCTTATTAAGCGTCTGCTGTCTGGCTATCCGCGCATTCGTTTGACCGCCCGCTCTAATGAACCGTAATAGGCAGACAGTTGATTTTTTGACCGAGTGCGTGTTTCTATTGCTGTTATTTACTAAATACTCAACTATTAAAATCTTATGAATCGTAGGCACATGAGTTATGGCAGAAAAAAGCTATATTATGCCATAAATATATATGATAAATAAAAAATATACAAATTTAATTGCATAGAAGAGATACCTATGTGATTTTTCGTTCGAAGTTTTAGGCTCAACCATAAAAATTATCGTAACTCTAATCTTTTACAAAGCTGCGGTACCTTTCGTGTGATAGCCCGACTCGTCCTTGGCTGTTTTTTTCGTACTTAATAACTTGAATTTTAATATCAAGAGTTGTATTTAAATATGGACGACCTTTATTACGTAATCGCTTTGAGTTATATTTTATTGTGTAGTTCATATTTCTTAAATGTGGCCATTTTGTCTTGATCTTTTGTGGCGGGCGCTTTATCCAACGTTATCTACATACCTACATATTTGCAAATTGTAATGTATTAGGTCATTTAATTTAATTAAAATCAAACAAAGTTGTAACTGATTTTTATCAATGAAGAAAGTAAAAAGAAAGAAATCCATTTATTTGGACGCATAGGAACACACACATTTAAAACGAAAGTAGCTATAAAAATATGTTAAACAAAATGTTAAAAGTTTACTAAAGAAATTAAAAAAGTCCTTTGCGGGGCCAAAAAAGGGGGCCTTTTTGGGCCCCACAAGACTTTTTGCTTTTCTCTTTAGTTAACTCTCTCAACATCTCAGCATACGACACAAAGGACAGGTAGGAAGCATCAAAGTTAACAATGAACATTGGTAAAAATTAAAAAAAAACTTTAAATGCTATTCTACTGCGTAGTTAATCTTCTTATCGTGTGGTTAGTAACTAACCTGGTGTCAGAGTTTTAATGCCGCCCATGGGCCTCTGACTTGGCATCACATGCCCTTGAGAATAGTCTCTCAGGCATGCCGGTTTCCTCACGATGTTTTCCTTCACCGTTTTTAAAGCAAGTGATAATTTTAACAATACGCACATAAATCCGAAAAGTCAGAGGTGCGTGCCTTGGGTTCGAACACGAGACCTGTGATTTGGCAATCCGCCGCTCACACCACTAGGCTATCACTGCCTACTACGTAGTTAATGATATGATTGCTAATGCTTAGACTCGATTTACAAGCCGAGCAATGTTTTATAGGGTATTTCGGTACGGAATTTCTCTGTCAAAACCCAAATTCTCGATATATTTAAAAAAAAGCGTTGCTCCACACGAGTAATTTCTTCTGTTTCGTTCGTGTCTTTACACTAAATCCGCAAAACTTTCCTGTAGGCCATACACATATTTGTTTATTTGTTTGGTGCGGGAATCAAACGCGCGTTAAGCAGCGCAGCGGCCAAACCGTCTTTGTCTTCGTAATCAAAAAACATACATACAAAAAAAGTTATAAGGATTTGAGAACCTCCTCCTTTTCCGAAGTCAGCTTCAAAGCGGAATTATTGTATTCCGTAAAGTATTTTTTCCCCGCGTAACAAGATACACTGGGTGCCCTAATAACTCGGCCGAAGTTCTGTTGTAGGTACTTTGACATTGACATTTGGATTTATTTCGTAAGTTTAAGGGCAATGTCAGTAGCATGTAATTTATGCTCCATTATAATCTACTTTTTGTTGGAAGTTTTTTGGACGACTTTGCATACGACGTACCTATTCACTTAAATGTAATTTTAAATATTAGCATTGCAAAACGATGTAATTATGGAGGTGTATTTCCAGTGGTGTTAAGTGGAATAGTAGATAATTTTATTGGTGTATGTCGTGTCACCTCAAGCCGACATTTGTAAATATTGTAGGCCAGTACCATCTTAGGGCAAAACTTCTCATGATTAAAAAAATAATCTAGCTGTAATTTCATCTCATCAATGTCATACTCAAACATTGCGTATATTAGTGAAACCATTTAAAAAAAAATTGGGAATCACCCCTCTGGAATTGGCTACTTTGACTATTTATATAACAATTCGTGTTAATCTGTGTTTGCCAACCGGTCATGCATACAGATATATATACGTGTTACCTTCTTAATGAGATGGTTAAGGTCAGATAGGTCATTGCTCCATGTAAAATAGTAATATCCAGCAGCAGCACACACTGGAAAGTGACCTTAAAATTGTTGGAAAATTGATCAAGTAACTTTGCAAAAAAAAAACAACTGACTTTATACAAACACATTAAATGGACTAAAATTTCGCAAAGAAAAGACTTGCGCAATTTGAGTTTAGTTTATATCTGTGACAACATTGAATGTAACAAAATTAACAAAGCCACAGACTTTCGAAACTAGACTTAATGATGTCGGTTGTATTTTTTTGCAAATATGTTTTAATTTATTATTGGAACGAAGTTACGCGTTGCGAAAGGTGGCTAGACGGAAAAAATTAAAACCAAAAGTTGTAACGACACTTTTTGCTATAGTTTTAAGCCGTGCGGTGTGCGCGTGTTTCTCTGTCTGTCTCTCTCTCACTCTCTCATAGAAAGCAAGCCACTTAGTAAAAAAACTACATATTATAATAACCTAAAAAAAAAAAAAATATTACAATTCCTTCACTAAGAATCCCTTGGCACCTCTCAAATTTGTCATGCAGTCTTTTTTATTATAAAACTCATATGGGACTTCTCGGAAAGTACTACGCAGTACTCTTTCAAACAAAAATTTCGGTTAATAAATAAATGACGGAGTTCTGAAGTTAATTACACGCATAAATACAACCGAATTGGGAACCTCATTCTTTCTGAAGTCGATTAAAAACAGGTAAATAACAACAGGCTTCTTTAAAAGTAAATAAAAAACAACAATAAAGAGATCACAGTCCCATAATTTAAATGAGTTAGAACAAATTATTTCCTAATATTGACAAACGTTGCTATCGTACAGAATGAAAGATTCAATCAAATCTTCTCGGCCCAGTAATGAAATTACAATATTAATAAAACGACGACGTCTCAAGAAATTCGCTCGTAGATTACCAACATAAATTACTTTCTCCCAAAAATAAAATAGGACGACATTTTCTTTGATTTCGTTGATCTGCCTATTAGAATGATCTCTACTTATTTATTAAAGTTATCACAGGAACTGGTACTTATAAACTAACTATAAATGTAAACTAAATCTAACTATAAATAAAGTAACAAAATGGGGGCTACAAAATAAAATTAAATGTAAGTAACTAAGAACACCTAGGCGTCAAAGTACTCCTCCGCATTGCTGTCATCCAGAAACGTACCCAGAAAACTGGCAGGAGTCTATTTCAAGATGATGTTTGCAGTGTAATTCGTTATTCCATAACCAAAGCCAAGGCCTGTTGGTTAAACCCAAGCATACACGTGTGTTTGGGATCAAATCTGAAAGCACCAATGTGTCTTTCATTTCACATTTACTTTCTAAGTTTACCTTAGATTTCAGTAATATAAAACAACTAGCAGACGTCACGCAATTTGACCCGCGTAGGACTCGATCCCGTGGGAATACAGGGATAAATGTAGCCTATGTCTTAATCCAGGGAGTCAGCCAACTCCATGCCAAATTTTGTTAAAATCGCTCCAGCCGTTTAGACGTGAAGAAGTAACAAAAGTACACACGCACAAAAGGCCTTTATACTATTAGTGTGAATAAAGTATAGTAAAGACCACGTGGGAAAACTTGGGCTAACAAATATGACTGACTAGCAGACGTCCCGCAGTTTCACCTGCGTAGGTCCCGTTCCCGTGGGAATACAGGGATAAAAAGTAGCCTATGTGTTAATCAAGAGTGAATCCATTTAGTGGTTTTTACGTGAAAGAGTAACAAACATCCATCCATCCATCTATCCATACTCACAAACTTTCGCGTTTATAATATTAGTACCTACTCGTAGGATTAGTAGGATTTAAATAATTAATAGATGTAGTTTCTAAGTTTATTTCTAACAAGGACTCCGCCCGCGACATCGTTCTCGTGCTTTTCATCATATTTTAGTTTCTTTCAGTCCCTCTTTGTTTAGAAAATAAAATTTAGCCTATTGACGATCACAAATTAATAATATGGCTTTCTCTTGGTAGTAAAATAATTTAATTGTCAAAATCGGTACAGTGGATCCAGAGATTACACCTGCACCCGACATCGTCACAAACCCACATACCCACAAATTTTACTTTTTTTATAATTATTAAGTTTAGAAGTGATGATAACACAGACAATGGTGAAGGAAAAACAACGTTTGGAACCCTTGAGTTAATGTACAAAAATCAGACATGAGCAATTCATTAACGCTTCAAGTAACCGCGGTGATTAATGCTCTTTGTCTTCTCTGTTTTGACGAGCATTGGAACAATGACAAGCAGGTTATTATTAACAATATACCTACCGTTAATAATGTAAATATTCGCCTTACTCTGACATTCACCTTCTTTGATTTTTGACATATAAATATTCTCATGAAGTTCAGTGTAACGCAATAAAATATAACCTTGCACTTGTCTCGCATTCGACTTGTTGCAAGAGTACTAACATTAAAACAGACTAAAAACATTATGAAGCGCGCGATAAATATTTTATATTACCTCAAAGCACTTGTTTATTTATTTAAAGCATTTCTTTTACTGTCAGTTAATAAACACACAGTATTGACAGTTTGGCTGACAGTAGGACCAATCAGGTCACGTTAGTGTAAAAATAAATAAGCAACCAACACAAAAGTATTCATCACACATTCTTCTCTGAATAATATAATGGTATTTATACATGCGTTGTACATCTATTTTAGTTATGTAAGTGTTTTAGATATACACACATCAAAAGTGTCTAGGGATCAACATATTTTTTTGCAATAACTTTTCTCCTGATTGATATTAATTAAAATTTTCTTTAAGGATTCATCAAATAAAGTGTTTTCGTTTGTCACAGTAACGATAAACCAAGTCACCTTTGCATTAATAAAGAAATTTGCCATTTTCCTAATAAAGGGATTTTTGACATTTGAACCACTAACATTAAAGTTCGAAAAAAAGACTGAAATAACAGTTTTCTTTAAAATTTTATTGGGTAACTTAAACAATTAATAATCCGTGTTTCTACCGCGAACACTAACAACACAAGAACATCGGTTTGGCATACTCAAAATGAGTTCATCCAAATCACGCTGTGGAATGGCCGCCCATGTTCGTTGCAACAACAAAAAAAGGTCTTCTTGCGACTGGATACCCTCCATATTCGGCAGAGCTCTTCTCTGTAGCATATCCCATGCATGCTCAATCGGGTTCAAGTCTGGCGACTGAGCAGGCCAGGGCAGGACATTGATGTTAGCTGCGGCGAGAGTCTGTCTTACAACTCTTGCGGTGTGCGGTCGTGCATTATCATGCATTAACTGAAATAAGGGACCAATTTGCACTTGTAGAGGAACGATGACGTCTGATACAATCGTCTCGGGCGTACTACGGGTACCACCTATAGCAATGCACAATCGTAGGATTCGATATCAATGGGCTCTTGAACACAGAAATTGGGCAGAAGAACAATGGCGTTTCGTGTGCTTTTCTGATGAGTCTCGTTTTGGTATGAGACCGGATACAAGACGTATACGACACTGGAGAACCCCTGGACGCCAACAGCGATTAAAATCCTGCCAGGAAGTCCATCCTTATAGTGGTGGAACCATCATGGTATGGGCGGGTATTTGGATCGGCGGAAGAACTGAGTTGATTTGGATCAGAGGCAACCTCAACGCTCAAATTTATGCTGAGACGATTGTATCAGACGTCATCGTTCCACTACAAGTGCAAATCGGTCCCTTATTTCAGTTAATGCATGATAATGCACGACCGCACACCGCAAGAGTTGTAAGACAGACTCTCGCCGCAGCTAACATCAATGTCCTGCCCTGGCCTGCTCAGTCGCCAGACTTGAACCCGATTGAGCATGCATGGGATATGCTACAGAGAAGAGCTCTGCCGAATATGGAGGGTATCCAGTCGCAAGAAGACCTTTTTTTGTTGTTGCAACGAACATGGGCGGCCATTCCACAGCGTGATTTGGATGAACTCATTTTGAGTATGCCAAACCGATGTTCTTGTGTTGTTGTTAGTGTTCGCGGTAGAAACACGGATTATTAATTGTTTAAGTTACCCAATAAAATTTTAAAGAAAACTGTTATTTCAGTCTTTTTTTCGAACTTTAATGTTAGTGGTTCAAATGTCAAAAATCCCTTTATTAGGAAAATGGCAAATTTCTTTATTAATGCAAAGGTGACTTGGTTTATCGTTACTGCGACAAACGAAAACACTTTATTTGATGAATCCTTAAAGAAAATTTTAATTAATATCAATCAGGAGAAAAGTTATTGCAAAAATATATGTTGATCCCTAGACACTTTTGATGTGTGTATTTTGACCGCCCTACATTTATCACTGTTCTTAAAATAAATACACGGAAATGTTTTGATAGGTTTAAATGGGGTTTTTAATGTTGTTTATATTTTTCTTTGTTTTTCGCTGTAACATTTGGTGTTAAGTTGTATTTCTATGCACTTTACATCTGTTTGTGGGACATAAACTACGTTATGTTATGACCTGAAGTTTGTTTGACAGCCGCAAGAGAACATTTTGTTAAAAATCGTACGTGTTTTTCCAAAAACTAAATTACGTTTCTGAGATCTATGCCTAAGAAAAAAAAACAAATATTTTACAAGGATAAATTTAAGCAAAAAATAAAGCAATTAGGTACTTGTAAGTACCTAAATGAGATTTCCTTGTAAGTAAAGAGACCAAATTTTCATAACAGTAAGAAATTACTAATCATTGTTTACATGACTAAGATTTTCTCGATTAGTAACGGTCTTGTCCGTCTAACGGCTTAAAGAGGCTTGACCCCAAATTAATATTAATCCGGTTACAGCAATGCATTCAATAGCGAGTAGGGAAAACTGCTGATCGGATTAACAGTACTAGACAAAGTTTTATTCAGGTTCATAATGTTTTAGACACGTTAAACAATATCAATTTCTGCTGCTGCTGAGATTACGTTTATTAAGAGTAGATTTATTTTCGAACGTTTCCCCACACTAGAGATTTCTCCTATGTCGTGGGTGCGTTTATATACATTCAAACTCACATAATTAAATAGCTTACTCGGAACTGGACCGGAAATCGGACCCGACACAGGAGCGCAGCAGCCAATCGCTCAGCCAAAACGCGCTTAATTCAAAATAAAATAGTTTTGAAACGGCAATTATCTAAGTACTATTCATTAGGTACAGCCTACTAACAGACATGCGGTCAAAGCGACAAGGCTTTGTTCTCAGAGCTTGAAACCTAAGATAGAAACACGCTTGTCTGATACGACTACATACAGAAATCACAGCTAATAAAAATCTCTATGCCTAGACAGCACGTTTCGCTGAAAAGATTGTTGATAGAAAACATTGTGTGTAGAAATCTCGGTACATAGGAAGCACTGAAAGCAAACATCCGAATCATCGTGAGGCGTATTATCAAACCGCTATTCGGTATAAAATACGTCTGTACTTTATATAGTTACATAGTTCTTTCTTGTTTTCTTTTTCTCCTTGTATTAAATATTTATCTACCTCACACTGTTCACTACAAATACATTATTTATTTATTTTACACACACACACACACAACTCACGCACAGACACACACATGCATACTTATCAGTTTGTTTATACGTCGGTGACACCTCACAACCTCAGGTCCAGTTGAAAACCAGCGGCAGGCACTAGTTGTCTGGCTTTTTTGCTGAACTGGACCTATTTGGCGCAGCCGCAAGGCACAAAATTCTTTATTTTATTTATTTTTATTGTTTTTTTTAGTTTAATTCTTTTTTTTTGTACCTATTTTTAGTTTAACGTGTGCCTGTGTCGTGCCAAATAAATGATTAAGACCCCTTCACCTGGAATCTCCATTTCATTCACGCTCTCACTCACTAATTACTCTTTAATTGGACTAAATGAAAACGTGCTCTTATTTGCAAAGACTCTGAATACCCTTCGAAGATGCTAATTCGAAGATGTTAATAGATGCTAATTAAAAGATAATTTGTTACTTTCGGGCAGTTGTGGCCGATATTTTATTGCGGTCATAATAAACGATTCAATTATTTTATGAGCAGGTAAAAAACTCATTGCAATTACGTTCGTTACGTTAATTTACGTTCTAAAACCTTCTCTCTCCTAACAAACTATGCTGTGCCCGACAGGGTCCATAATTGATACTTATGTAATTGAACAACACCCTGTAATACATTATGGTATGCAATAAAGTATTGAGTATTGAGTAAAAATTTGCTTAAGTTTATTTTATCAATAGCAGGTATATCATTCAAACGTATTTTTGTAAGCTATGTGTACAACAATATTTTTTTTTAATGTAAAATAATGAAACGCATGAACACCCACTGTCACACCTACACCCTAGGTCATGTAGCTCTTAAAATTATTTTTTTTAGGTTTTATTGAGTACAATGAAGTATTCTATTCTTTGACGTCTACGTGTTTAAAGAGAAGTTATACTTAACAGTTAAAAGTTTAAACTGTTTTAACTTCTCTTTTTTAATTAAATTCGCCAATAATATTGGTATTTTGATCTTCCATATCTCCGTTACCAGAAGGTTCACAAGTATGATCCAAGTAAGGAAAAAATATTATGGCCAGAACTTCTAACACCCATTCATTAAATGAAATTAATTAAATGAGGGGGTAAAGTAAGATTCACCGATTTATGATTATAAATAGGCAACTATGAGGAAATAAAAAATATATAAACAAGGCATTGACAGGTCAACGGGCTATTTGACAAAATTTTCGTTTTTAGTCCCTCATCTAGATTACAAGAAAATAATCGACACATATTTTTTATTTTTCACGTAATCAAAAAATAACGGCGATACATCGAGTCAAAATGTCGCACGACGTCACTAGTCAGTACAGTTTATACTAGATAATGACGTTACAAGCCCCCACTCCTAAACTTTCATGCGCTTAATTTAAGCAGTTTTCCATCGACTTGAAAAAGAAAAAACATTATTGTGTGCGTTTTTTTTATGATTTAACCTATGGACTAATTATATTTTGATGTTCATAATTATTCTGTCAAACACCCTATTCACTCAAGTTTTTCACAGGTTGTTATTTTACTGAATCGACCGGCTGATGTTGTTTTTGATATTTCAGAATACGTCACATATAAGTCGTTCACTGTTCACCCCCTGAAAGCATTGTAATGTATTACCAGAACGACGTAAATCGAACATTCAATAAAATCACCTCATTCATGAAGATAACATTTTTATTAATGGTCATGTCAAATTGACGCTATAAATGACTTATGACGTCAATGATGTGTATGATGACGTAGGTGTCTGAGTAGTTTTTAATAATACTTTTTTTTATTTGTATATAATGTTTACGTGTTTTATTTTGGTATTGGCTTAATAAGAAGGTGAAATGTCCTAGACAAAATATAGGCAACAATTGACTTTTAGACAGTTATTGATGGATGCCGCTAATGGAGCCAAACTATTAACTAGGTTTTGGGTTGACTAATTTAAGAAACACATTTATGCATTAAGAAGAATAAGACTTTTTTGGTTATTTTGTGGTTTGAATAACCCATTAGGATTAGGACCAAAAGAGAAATAGGTACCTACTAAAAGAAAATTCTTAAGGTACCGGTACCTTATTAATCAAAGGTTTTTTTTTATAATTTCTTATCGACGTTACCAAACTATCTAAGCAAACTTATTCAATGATTTTGAACTGAATCCAATATACCTATTTATATTAATGTAACGTCAGTTTACTTACATTGGAAACAAATAAATTTATTCATTTTATAATTTTATCTAACTGGACGCAGCTGAATACCATTCTGAGTTCTACAACCTATTGACTTGGTAACACGTACTTGTTGGTTAAACTGGTTGACAGACTTTTTGGTTTCTGACCACTCATTCCAACTGTCAAAAATCCACAAATGACAGCCGGGATCAACGGTTTAACTTGCTTTCCGAGGCACGGAGTAGTCTTAATACGTAATAAATGGTCACCCATCAACGGATGCAACTGGTCAAGCGTAGGTTTTTTTTTTCTTTATATAATAATGGGTCTACTCTTGACCTCAATCTTGTCCTGCGGTCAGAGATGAGGTCGACGATGGAACGAGCTTACCCATAAGAAGCCTATTAACTCGCGACTTAAACAGATTGGGGTCATATGAACTCGGGAATACTGATGCAGGCAGGGAATTCCACTAAAACTAACGATTAACGTTAAGGGGTTAACTTACGATTGAATCGTTCAGCTATTATTAATTAACCTCAAGCCCCAAATTTGTATTTTAAATAAAATAAAAATAATAAATATTCTGTTGTATTTTAAAGAGTCCATTAATAATACAAGACGATTGAAATCAATTCAGACGAGACAGTTCTAACCCAATCGTATCAAATGTCTCTAAAATTATGCACAAACAATTTTCGAAGTTTGAACCTAAATTCAATGAAGCTTAATATGTAACGACAGGTTTAATGCTCTTTGATTCTCTGAGTCTAAGAAACTTAGTACATTTATATTCTAACTTACATTATTAATTGGAAATCACATAAACTGTTGTTATGTATTCAATGTTCAATGTTCTATTCAATGTTCTAAACAAACGTTACCTAGGTACCTACCTACCTGAAATTGAAAATACCTGTTTCGAATATAATGATAATAATTAATTCTGTAAGATTTATATTTTTTTGCTTAAAAACATACTAACCAAACTTCTGCAGGGTATTATATTTTTAATTTTGTGCACGAATTGGTAGTGGGTACCTACTATAGTTAAATACGTCGCCCTTGCAATAAACAGGCGTCAGAATGTGTACATAACACTTCGACAGTTATGTTTAAATTCCATGTAATAGGGGGCGAACCTATTGCAATCAATCGGGCACAAATCCAGACTCCGGGCTGA
The DNA here is from genome assembly GCA_921972225.1 of Euplexia lucipara. Taxonomy (NCBI): domain Eukaryota; kingdom Metazoa; phylum Arthropoda; class Insecta; order Lepidoptera; family Noctuidae; genus Euplexia; species Euplexia lucipara. The sequence continues at coordinate 6,448,099 of OV179144.1, read as the reverse complement.
TACTAATAAATTTCACATAGAAAAAATAATAACGCTTTGCCCGACCCGAGGATCGAACCCGGGACCTCGTGCTCAGCGGTAGTGCTTGCGACCAGTTGACCAACGAGGTAGTAACAGACAAATGACTATTGCAAATTAAATTTGCATGCATTCGAACCACAAGCATATAGACTGGCCACCTGTAGAATTGAAAAAAAAAAGAAAATAATAGTTCGGTTTGAAAACGGAATAGAGGCAACCGATACCGGCCACCTAGTTTGAAAATTTATAACGACAACGTATTTGTTTTCCATACAATATTGTTTGTATTGGACGAAGTTTCATAAGGCTTAACCTTTCATATTAAATAAAGCGCTTGGTTTATACAACATATTGTCGTGTGTGATTACTTCCTACAGGTAATTGTGTACATAGAGGCTTTTGGAGCTTAGTGCGGCTAGAATTGGCTTACAAGCTCTACAACAATGCGTGTAATGAAAACTGTAAGCTTTTGGCTGTTAGAATGAAACATGTGGAAGTATGATGTTAGTTAGATCATACTTACAAAATATGTCTTGTCTGAAGAGTGTTTAATGTCATCAATTTTACTTTAATAAATATATTTTTTGGTTTACACAAGAACATTATACTTGTAATGTGCGTGCATTTCGAACTCTTAAATCCCGCCACCCCCTATTAGTTATAAAAAAAATAAAGCCTTGGATACTCCGTCACTCATATAACTATCTATTTGTAAAAGTATTTTCTTAAATAAGTCCAGTAGCACCAGAGATTATACCTTATAACTTCACAAACTCAAATTAGTATAAATGTCGATATAGGTATGTTCTTCCATGCATCAAGGGAATCGTTACCAAAACATTTTAAGACACATACTAGGTACTAACGTGTCAGTAGTTATTAACAGGCCGGTATTAAAATAACGTGGTAAATTATTAAATAATATGTTTACATACAAAGAAATACGTAAATTGATCTTTATCGAACTAAATAAAGATAAAGATAACGATAAGACCTCTCGATCGCCAGTCCAACGCTTTAGCCATTGGAATATTGCCGCTGAGATGATGATGATGATGATGATTATGATGATGATGATGATGATGATGATGTAAGTGGAAACGCCGGGAGTTGACACCCTAGAAGGACATACACTGACCTTATTGGTGATGTTGTTGTCAGATGCGCAGTACTCGCAACCAGCGCGCGGAATACGTGTACGACCAGACGAACAATATTCTGCTGAAACAAGAAGAGAGAAAATGTTTCAAGCCACAAGTGCAATCTTCAATTCAAATGTTCTAAGCAAATTGCACTTACACATAAACTTTAAGTGCTTAGCCATCTAAAGGAGAGCTTTATGGAGCGGCGGTAACAGGATTACTATTTATTCGCATTTTACTGGAAAAAGCTTTCAGTGCATCTCGTCCAACTGTTGCGGCTTCGAGTATTTTAATTGTTGGGATGAACGTGAAAGCAAGTTTTATAATATCTCTTTGTTGGTTTGGTCCTTTTGATATATCGATAAGGACGACGTGACTAAATAATATCACCCGCTCAGGTCGATTGAATGTTTAACTAGCCTGTTGGTCCCTGTTTGGCCCTGACTGCTATTATGCCGCAGGTCGTGGCTCTGGTTCTCATCCAAGACAAATGTTTGTGTGATGAGCACGATCGTTTGTTCTGTGTCTGGGTGGAATTTATCTGTGTAGAAATTATACCCCACTAATTTTTAATTAGTACAAATACTTAAAGTGCTTATTCTAGACGGTCTTCTCATTATGTTTGTAAAGTATCAATTAATAATATTCATAAACAGCAAAGTTATTAGCGTTTGTTTATATCCCAAAAAGTCACCCAATATATGGAAATATTGTACAGGCTATTCATGACATTGTAGTATTAATTAATCGTCATCTCTCACTCACGTTCGCGTGATCTCGCTCAAGCATGCACCGCCTCCAACAGCTGTTTTCGTTATTTAAGTTTAACTAACTAACTAACATATTTAAAAATTTAACTTCTTTTTTTTACTTTTGATTACAGCCCATTTTTGTTTGTACTATTTAAAAACTAGGGGTGTATAGGTAAGTAGGTTTATTAGTTGTCTAGTACCCATAGCACAAGCTTTACTTAGTTTGGGACTAGATAGCTTTGTGTGAAAGTTATGTAACATTTATTATTATTTACAACTACGCAAGATGGTCGATCCGTGGATAACCACATAAATAGTTTGTCAATAGTCAGGACCCATTCTGCCTTAGAAAGCATGTAAAGCCGTTGGTCCTAGTTGCCATTTTTAGATCGTTGACAGTCGTTATGAGTAGTCAAAACCCCGAAATATTAAACAACCAGTTTAACATAAGAAAATTGTGTTATACAGTCTCTGGGTAGTGGAGGTCAGATAGGCAGAGGATATAAGTAAAACACTGGTATTCAGCTGCACCCGTTTAGGTTGCATTGCCACCAGAGATGTGTGATGGAAATGTTTCATGCGAGGATGTCTAGCTGTGCTGTGAAAATGTGTGGGGGTTTCCACCAAAGCTGTGCGACGCTGGATACGCATCCTCGCACCACACATTAATGCACATTTTCACAGCTCCGCTACACATCCTCGTAGGCACATTTTCATCGCACAGCTTTGATATAGCTGTGAAATGTGTCGACGGAGGTGCGGTGTAGTGGGAGCCAATTTTCCAATTATCCATATCTATTTTGCGCACTTCTACTTCCAACCGTATGCGCAAACCTCGCAACACATCCTTCTCAACACACATTCCTCGCAACACATCCCTCGCACACATCCCTCGCTTGTTTTGTAAGCGCAAAAATCTAGCTCCGCTGAGCCGTTTCCACCAGAGCTGTGCTGACCGAGGCGAGGTAAATGAAGAGATTCTATTGGTTCTTCACAAACACATCCCTCGCTACGCATCCTCGCACATCTCTGGTGGAAACGCAGCCTTAGATTGGAAGTTGGCGGTTAGAACAAAATAAAACATAACATATTTTGTGAGCAACTCGTGAAATGAGAATAAATCACTGTTTATTTTCATTAAAAAACGTGACAGGAAATTTTCTTTTCTTTATTATATAAATAACTTTAAAACATGCGTCAATATCTTTGTAAACACAAAGTCCATCAACTACCAAAATACATCAGTTTGTGAGCGGATGCTAAGGTTATAAATTGGTCCTTACGTACCTACAAACTTTACAAGGACCGAAACGAATCGATCAATAAATTCAATACTCGAAATTGAAAGCATATTCATGTTATGGGTAATAATAACTTCCAATTACTTACGAATCATTGGTTTCTTAAAATTACGACTTCTGGCAAAATGTAATTAAGCCGGCTTTATTCAGGATTTTAATTTAATTAACCAGGATGAATTTCAAATTTCACTCACTCATTTAAAAAGTGTGGGTTCTGGTGGTGGAAATTAAAAAGATGTACATACGTTTTGAATTCAAACTATTACATACATGCATAATTATGTACATAACTGACGCATTTTTCCAATGGTGAAAAAAACAAGCTATAGGTAATATAATTATAAGCAAATACGACAGCTTATTTTTAACCAATTCTTCTTTCTTGAGAATAAAATGGTAATGTCGCCGTAAAATCTAAATAAAGCTTGAATTATGCAGTACAAGAATTCCTTTAGTATAATCCGAGAGCTTGCTTCACCGACATGCATCGCCCCGCGGCACCGCGCGCGCCGGCTGTGGTTTTGCAATTAATACCCACAGAGCTCAACGTCATATGACGTCATATGTTTAAACGGTTATTGTCTGTTTCTGGCTGTCTGGTCCTTTTGCAATTAAATGGTGTGAGGCAACATAGTGTTGGAGATTGTACTGATGTGGTGAAGCTTTTAATGCTCGTTATTACTAACACTAGGTGGCACATAACTTAATTGCAGATCTATTAACAACCTAAGCAAAAGCAGTATCTCCACTAAAGTTTATGAAGTACGTATAAAAAAACAAAAATAATGATTATCTTACATAAATATAATATAACAAAACTGTTACTAGAAGAACTAGGCGTGCACGCGATATGGAACACTCCGACTAATCTTAGTCGTTATGTAGTCTACTTTTGCCCTTACCTATCTAGGTCTAATAAGTGAGCGAAGCGAGCGAACTCAAACACTTCCAAATTCCCTAAATATGTCATTGTTAGCAAGCGTAAGCAGTGCGTGCGTGTCATAATTTTGGAGTAGTCACTTTTCAGAAAAAAATATGCAATTGTAACGTACCTATTGTTTGTTACAGATGTACCTTAGGTCACTGCACCTAAAATGCTAGAAATAAACAAATGTACTTCAAGAGTACTTGACAGTCTTGTCCAACATTATCAACATTAATTTGAGATCCGATTTAAGCGGTTTCGGTGAAGTGACAAAAACACTCGAGTGAATATAACATTGTGTTTCTAAATTGAGTTGCTATATCTGGTTTGGCGTTCATTAAACCTTATCAATGTGATGACTTGCGCCGTAATCAATCATGGTTAGCAACAACGGAGGGAGCTTACATACTTGCGTCGGTAACCATGATTGGCAGAGGATAAGAAGCATCTTACAACAGACTGGCCTGTGGGTCTAGTAGTTAGTGGCCTTGACTGCTATGCCCGAGGTCATGGGTTCGATTCCCATGCAGGACAACAATGTTTATGTGATTTAGCCATAAAATGTATGTATTTAGAAATATATAAATATGTTTATCAGTTGTTTTGTTATCTTAACTTAAGCTCTGCTTAGCTTGGGACTAGAAGGCGTTGTGTGAAGGTTCAGGATTATTATTGATTCAAGTTTCTTTAATAATTCTCGATTGACAAATACCCAAGTCATCAATCACGTGTTGATATTATTATAAGCTTATAAGTATGTGTATCACCAATTCGCTAGTGTCCTTGTGATCCAATAAGAGTTTCATGGTGTCTTAATGAACGGATTAACATTGGCTTTATGGTACCGTACCGCTTTGGTCACAGAATACATAGTACAGAAGCTCAACTGTGTTCAACGAGCGGTAACGCGCACACGCACATACATAGATACAGTTCAGTTCGTATAGCAAGTAAGTTTATTTATTTATTTATTTATTTATTTATTTAAATATACATGTACAACATAACAGGTAAACTAACTTATGTTGTTGAACATTTCAAAACAAAAAAAGCTAAAACTAAACACAAAAAACCTTAATGGTTGACAAACATATAAAATAAATAAACACACTTAGTAACAATAAAACAATTTAAAAAATATATGTATGTACACAGGTAAAAACAAACAAGTAAGTTGCAAGTGCAAGCGCATTCGTAACTGGGATTTGCTTGTGTGAGATCGCCAGTGCTAATAATAACGAGAAAATATTAAACTTTTCAGTTGAATTTATTTTATTTACAATCGAAATAAGAGATTAAAATAATTGTGTCAATACTCGGTTATTGACCTCGGATCATTACAGTGCAGTTTTTTGTGGAGCATTGAAGATCACCGTGCATTGTTAAAGTCAAAGTCAAATCATTTATTTCAATTCGACCATCATTTTACGTCATACTTAAAAGTAAAAAAAAAATAAGAGAATGATTCTAGTTGCCCTTACCAAAAGGTAGTTTCGTATGGCGAAGAATTGAACTCCATACACGACGTACTCTTTTCAAAAATAGTAAATATTAATCAGATATAAATAATATGTTAAAAAAAAAAACTTTTATGTTAATAGATCCTACATGGTGCTGACATATTTACAAATATATCATTATGATTGTATATAATCATTAATTTAAAAAAAAGAACAAGAAAATATCAAAACTTAATTAAGTTTAAGTACATTATTAGATTGGAATATCTACCCTAGTTCAATTGGATAAGCATTCAATTGAATTGACTAATGTAAAACCATCTCAGTTCTACCATCGGAGGCTCAATAAGTTGGCTTTCTGAACTTTTTTGAGTTGCCGTGTCAATTCTGATAATCGCAGAAGTAAATTAGCCAACTAGAGTCTAATAAATAACTGCCAGTTTATCACCTAGGGACGTTATTAGTTAATGGTTTTCTTTAATTGATATTTACATGCAATCTTTTATTGTTGTGCGGCTTTTATGATCGTATCTGCGTTGGTAGGGATGTGGCTCAATGCTTAGTTGATATTTATGAGCTGATGTGCATCTGTTTAATTGTTTTGTGTGACCTGGGTAAGACTCTAGAGCGACTTTTGCAACTTTTACATCTTTTTCCTACGATTGATCAAGACAAACTATATTTCAGTTTGTAAATAAATAAATCAAGCGTATTGTGTTATATTCAATAAATTAATGCTAGCAGATGGCACTCAGTACCTAATTAGTTTCTGCCCATCTGAAGGGTAACAGGCGTGAGTTTATGTATGTTTGTTTGTATTCTAGAAATAACAAGAAGAGGTATAGGACTATAATGCTGGCTATTAAATCGTCCGATGTACCAATATAAGCTGGAAAACTGGGTGTCGCGGATTTGGTTCCCGTACGAAATAAATATTTGTATGACCTGATTGAAGTTGTTCTGGATCTTACTGTTAGTGCATGTATGCACTCACGACATATAAGCAATTCTTAGAGTGAAATTTTTGAGATGACATTATTCCGTGATGAGTAATTAAGACGTCTGTTAATTATTATAGATCTTGAAAGCAAATAATAACTTTTGATTAAGCTATAACAAAGTTTCAGCATAATGGAAAGCCTACCTAATTAATTTCATCCTTTATTGAAAGTGGGGTCAAAACTTTGAAATAGTACTACGAATTTCTTAACCTATTTCATTACTTATTATAAAAATATAGGAGGAAATATATAGACAACTTTACCAACAGTTAACAATATTGTCAACAACACGTGTTGTAGGGATACACATTATATTATGGTAAGCACTAAAATTAAATTTTTGTGATCTCATTCAGGTTAAATGTACAGACGCGCAGACGCCAGCACATCAACCTAGGTACTACAATCTATCAAATTTCTTTAGTAAATTTTCAAGTTTACTGCTAAAGTATAAGGTTCAAAATTGATTGGGAAAATTTGACAGTTTCGGGTAGTTTGGCGTCTGTACTTATTTTCAAGAAGAAAAGACAATAGGAAAATTTTCACTCAGAGAAATATTTGACTCAAATTTACGAGTAGATCAACCGTAGGTATATAAGTTTTTAGTTAATTCAATTAATACATAGACATTTTCTGTGTGAATCAAATAAAATACGGATAACATCGAGTAGTTTTTTTTTAGTTCATGGTCTAGGGAACATATGAGTCAGATTGTGCAAACATGATAGTGATCAATACAATTACCTACCTGATTTTCATGGAAAGAGGCCATAGCCCAGCATTTGAAAGGTTTCCACAAAAAAGGCGGTTATTACTTTATAAAGAAATGTATTAAGATATTTATTTCTAACATCTAACAGCAACATAAAGGCAATCTTAGCAATTATTAATAAAAAAAAACAAAAAGTGTAATTTATTATCATAGTCATTAACCGAATGATACCTAAATCAACTTATGTGCAAGTAAAAACTGTAGGTAAGTCAGTCTGCCTCCAATAATCTCACATTTAAGGTCGTCTCTACCATTTAGATTTCCAAACGATCATCATCATCATCATCTGCCTGTTGACTGGCCTGTTGGTCTAGTAGTTAGTGACCCTGACTGCTATGCCGGAGGTCGTGGGTTCGATTCCCACCCAGGACAAATGTTTGCGTGATGAGCACGATCATTTGTTCTGTGTCTGGGTGTTATTTATCTATAATATGTATGTATTTAGAAATATATAAGTATGTTTATCAGCTATTTAGTACCCATAACACAAGCTCTCAAGCTTAACTTGGGACTAAATGGCGTTGTGTGAAAAGTTGTGGAATATTTATTTATTTATTTATCTGCCTTGCCTTTTCCTAACTATGTTGGTGTCGGCTTCCAGTTTAACCGGATGCAGCTGAATACCAGTGTTTTACATGGAGCGACTGCCTGTCAGACATCCACAACCCAGTAACTGGGTCACATAACATGATACCCCTTGGTTAAACTGGTTGTCAGGCTTTCAGGCTTCTGACTACAAGTAACGACTGTCAAAGATCTACTAACAGCAGGGACCAACGGCTTAATGTGCTGTCTGAGGCACGGAGGAGTCTTGGTATGTAATAAATGGACAATAGTCATCCACGGACCGGCCTCGTCATGCGTAGCTTAACCTTAGATCGACCCATGTGGCTGTTATAATTTAGCCACAAGCTCCTCAAGATTTCCAAACAATCATTGCTCTTAAAATATAAAAAGTCTCGTTCACAATACTATGCTGTATATTTTTAGTCGCGTGTCATTAACCCCAACAATATTGTGTCTCCGAACACTCCTGTATTTACATTTATACGTTTTGAAAGCGTCTGCATTCTTAGAATAACATACATATATAATTTGTTCGTCTCTTCCCTTAAGTGTTGAAATCTACACGCAAAAATAGGTTCCAGTTGTCTCTGTCGTTAAAATTTGCATTTGTTTTATTGGTGAACATTATGCTTTAGTATAAAAAGAAATAACATTTGTAGAAAAGTGCTTTTGAAATTGAAGCTACATTTTTGTAAGCTGCACAGAGTAGGTAGTTAAGTTGAGTAGTTCCTGGTATAGTGAATGCAAGACTTTAATCTTATCGACTATTTGAACTGGGTGACTATTTTAAGAAGATAGTCATTAAATTACCAACTATTTCGAAACATAAAGTTTTGACTGATTACTTAGCTTTATCCTCTATGGAGGTCCTCAGAAACGTTACACAAAACTATTGTAGGGTAAAGTTGGTGCTGTTTACACTCGTAGTCAAAAATGTTTGTCTTACATTACATTACCTTGTTAGTCAAATGGTCTAAGTAGTACCGAGAAGCGTAAGAACCTGCAGGCCTAGCCATATTACAAATTCTTTTTCTATTATCGTAATCGTTAATGCGACAATAGAAAAAAATGGCGTAAATGGAATCAGCTGTTTGTCAACTGTGAAGTGTATTTCATTTTCAGCCATATTACAAATTCTACTCGTTAACATTAATTGACAGTTGACAAACAGCTGATTGCATATACGCCATTTTCTTTCTATTGTCACAATTGACATAGAATTTGAAATATGGCTAGGCCTGCAGCTGTTTGTCAACTGTCAAGTGTATTTCATTTTCAGCCATATTACAAATTCTATTCTTTAACAATTAACAGTTGACAAACAGCTGATTCCATATACGCAATTTTCTTTATATTGTCACAATAGACATAGAATTTGAAATATGGCTAGGTCTGCAGCTGTTTGTCAACTGTCAAGTGTATTTCATTTTCAGCCATATTACAAATTCTACTCGTTAACACTTGACAGTTGACAAACAGCTGATTCCATATACGCCATTTTCTTTCTATTGTCGCAATAGAATATACATAGAATTTGTAATATGGCTAGGCCTGCTGGGTTGGGTGGTCAAGTTCGGCAACTGTTTTGGAATTTTCATCTTCATTTTCGGAACTTTCAGTACAGTTACTCGGACGCAGATGTATGCCCAGTTGTTGGCAATGGGCTTATCAACTATTCCATGGGAATTAATAACTAAAACTGGTGTGAATAATGTTAGTGTGCTATAGCTACACCTCTTCAAAGCTCTTCGGGAATATCAGGCGTCATAAATAATATTATGTTTTATTAAAAGCCTATTGCGTTGCTGTCTAGAACGTAGGCCATGAAGGAATTATTTTTAAGTAAACTATTTGAGTATGCAAGTAAAATATTCAAAATAAACGTATATACTTAATCAAAAACTTTTACACGTCTGTCAGACGCCCTTTTAAAGCTTGCTAACAAAGAACTTCTTGAAATAAATATGTCTAATATACATCAAGCGAGACGCACAACAATTACTAACAAGAATAAATAAACAGGGATTACTGTATTAAGTCTTCATCACAGTTAATCTTACAAATTGCGTCAAACTTTTCTTGAGATAATTTCTGCTGAAGAGACAGACGAAATTAAACTTCGTCTGAAAATATACTATTAATTTTCATTATGCACTAACTTGTAACTGAATGCAGAAGATTTATTAGTATCTTATCTCGACGTCTTTTTACAGTCCTATTCATTATTATCTGTTGTCTTATTTATAGATTATTATCTGTTGTCTTATTTATAGATTTATAACTGAGGTTCCCATACTAGTCCCGTTCACCCCTTGGCGAATCCGTTGTAACTTTTTAACATAACATAACATAACATAACGTCACGCCTGTAATCCCCGAAGGGCTAGGCAGAGGTGTACCTGGTAGTACACCCACATTTCGCCAGTTATGTTTAAGTCCCATGTAATAGGGGGCGAGCCTATTGCCATCAATCGGGTACAAAATCCAGACTCCGGGCTGCTACTGAGAAATCCCAGATGGAAAAACCCAATAACAATTTGCCCGACCCGGGGATCGAACCCGGGACCTCATGCTCAGCAGTAGCGCTTGCGACCACTAGACCAACGAGGCAGTCAATTTACTATTAATTTTCATTATGCACTAACTTGTAACTGAATGCAGAAGATTTATTAGTATCTTATCTCGACGTCTTTTTACAGTCCTATTCATTATTATCTGTTGTCTTATTTATAGATTATTATCTGTTGTCTTATTTATAGATTTATAACTGAGGTTCCCATACTAGTCCCGTTCACCCCTTGGCGAATCCGTTGTAACTTTTTATTTTAAACATATTGATTTATTATCCGTGTGTTTTTGAAGCTGGGTACATCTCATAAATATTCCCACAAGACATAGCTATGTTTTTTTGAAGTTAAGGGCGAGGGGCATATAATAAGTAATCTGTTTGAATATCAAGAAAAAATATAAATATTTATTTTGATCTTTTCGTGCGATTAGTGGCTGTGTTTTTGTGCCTCCCATGGACTTCACATGCAGCATTCTCTCAGGCAGGATTCGTCCCGATGTTTTCCTTCACCGTCTATAAAGAAAGTTATGATTACACAATATGCACGTGATTCCAAAAAAGTAAGAGGTAAGCCTTGGTTTCAGACTTGAGACTAGAGACTTGGCAGTTCGCCGATTACTCCAATAGGCTGTTACTACTAATATTTATTTATTTGACTAAATCTCCATTAATATTAGAAAGTGTACCTACTATATTTTGTCGGAGTACCACTATTGTGAAAAGCTTGCTTTTTCGATATATAAATAAATAAAATAAAAAAACCTTAATTTTTACATCAGCATGTACACAAGTATGAAATGGTATGAATGTATGAAATTTAATCCTGCATGCCGTATGGACCCCTGATCGGGTGAAGGCCTCCTCCAGAGTTTGCCACTAGTCGCGATTTTTTGCCAGGTTGGGCCAATTGCTAGTTCCAATAGGCTCTAATTCGTCCTTCCACCTTGCTTTTGGTCGACCCCTGCCTCTGTGCCCATGAGGTCCACTCCAAACAGCCACGGTCTTCGTCCACCTGTTGTCAGTGTAGCGAGCAACATGACCCGCCCACCTCCACTTCAGACCTCGCGCAAAGGACAAGGTATCTATCACGCCAGTCTGTTTTCTTATTGCCCTGTGGCGGACTCTGTCTCTCAGTTTTAGGTTTAGTGAGCAACGTTCTAAGACTCTTTGACAGGATGTTAGCTTTCTGCTGGCTGATGAATCGAATATCCACGTTTGACATCCGTATAGAGTGTGTCCATCACTTTCTTTTTAGTTTTAAGTCCATGTTTGATTTCATAACTGCTTTTTCGATACGATGTGACGAGATCCACTCTTGTGCACAATTGATTTGATAATGCCATATCACAAACCTCATGCATGTCTGTGTAGACCCTCGGGGGTTCAGAAAGCACTTTGTGAATTGCTAGCCTGTAGTTTCACAATATTTTACCTTGATTCTTAATTTATTATGTACCTTCTTTTACTCTGTTATAATGAACATGGAGCAAATCGAATAGGTTGGTCTTTCGAAAGTCATGAATATATGTAGTATAGCATGGAGTAATCAGGTCCAGTTGAAAACCAGCGTCAGGCACTAGTGGCCAGGATTTTTGCTGAACTGGACCTATTTGGCGCAGCCGCAGGACACATTATTCTTTGTTTTGTTTTTTTTTTCAATTGTTTAATTTCTTTTAGTTCAATTCTTTTCTTTTGTACTTGTATTTATTCTTGTGTGCCTGTGTTGTTTCTTTTCTTTCTTTCGACTAGGTAATAATCAAAATTTTTCTTTCAGAATTTCCATATGATTCTATAAAACCGCTAAGCCGCTTATCCGAAAGGGTAACAACCTCATTTAAGTGCTCTGTTTATTCTCTGTTGAACCATGACATTGATCTGAGTGGTAATTAACCCTGATTTCCGAACAAAGGGACGTGGGACGTAGACATTAAGACCCATATTTATTCTATTAGCTGAACCGTTAACGACACTCTTATGCGGTGCCTAGATTGTGTCACACTTTCTGGTCCTTTGAGCCCCTATTCTCGAAGGACCAAATAAATTTCGCAAAAGTTATTCGTACAATAAAGAAGGCTATTGAAGCTATTGTTGAGTATGAAAGGGAAAATATATTTATCATCTTTGTAAAACGCCCGTCCCCACAATAGGCTTTATCTTGTTAATATTATGATGTTTACCGGCGGAAATTTTGGAGGTCCTTGAACATTGCAACAGTTTATTTCTACCTTATCATAATTCTCTTTCTTCAAGAAAATTCAAGGTCGACTTCACCGCAACTTGAAGGAACTCATATTTCACAAAAGGACGACACAATATTTCATATAAGGCCTCTCTCTACCTTAGGTAAATGGCCGTGACGTCATAATTTGAGTGAATCTTGGGCCCAAGCTTAGGAAGGCAGGCCAAGTTAATTAGGTGGAATGGCTTAGGAACTGAAAGCTCTTTGGGAAAGGAAGGGATTAGTAAGCTAATCTCTGTTTTTCCGGGTGATATAAAATGTCTATTAAAACATGTGTGAAGGGGGCCGTAAATGGGTCCTGCGGTCCGGATGTACCCTAATTGGGGTCGTTCCGATGGCAATTTGATCTCTTTTGGTACTGTTACTTACCAGAACTTCTTTTACATTATTTTAATAGAGTCGACAGTAATTGCCTATTACTCATCTTTGCGTATCTAAAAAAATCAAAATCAAAAGTCATTTCTTCAAATAGGCTGAGGATCAGCACTTTGTGAACGTCAAAGTTACATAAGACAGTCCCCAAAAAAAACCTTCGCCACTTCCTAGAGTTTTTTCTGAGAAGAAGAAATGGCGAAATAAACTCCCAGTAAACGACGCTAAGGACATATACCTAACTAATATAGTTTCTATCAAAAGATAAATAGTAAAATGTTGACGCTTAGATTCTGACTAAGATATAAGAAAATTCTAAGGAAGCTTCGGTGACCAATAAAACAGAGCTCAGAATAGATAAATAATGATTTTCCCTACATTTTGATATTCCATAAAATTTTCATATTAACTGTTAATCTTAATGTTAAGCACAGCTGTAAAGTCATCAAACATCCTTATCACACCAAATAAAAAGCAAAAAACAAATAAACCTCAGACATTTTATTTAACGTTTAACATTTTATGGTCTCATAAAATTATAAATACATTTTGAGATAAAATAAGCTTCATGAATCGTTTCTCATATTTCTTGATAGAAGCAAGATTTCATTGGTTTTTATTGGACGATTTCCCCTGGCGAACAGTTGACAGTTGAGAATACCGTGTGACAGGGGAATTACGAGACAAAACAGACATATAGAGTTATTCTTATTTTAAAAAAACTAATATTTTATTGACACATTGAAAGACATTTAAGTTTCTCAATGTCATTGCTTTTTAATCCCGTGTGGTTTTTTGAGACGTTTTTCGCGTACAACAATGGATAGGTGATTAATTGAAAATGATCGAGTATATTCATTAGGTACTCTGAAATACAAAACATTCGCATTACAGTTAGTGGTATTAACATTGACATGATTTATGATGACAATTTATCAACTAAAATTATCACACCAATCACAGAGAAACAAATGATTTCCTTCCTGTAATAAACATGTGAATAAGATTTCTTTTTGTTATGTTCAACCTTGCCCAATTAATCCTTTCAACTGATTTATAGCCTATAATTATAACAGCATGTAACAGTACCCAGTAATTAGTACGAAAATTGCATAACAAACCGATATAAATAGCACACGTCATAATTTATCGTGAGGACTAAAGCGGTATAACGAACCCCCAGGGGTGCAACAAATTGTAAGATTATTCCAAGCGTTGGAAGTTTGTGAAGGTTGCACCGCCTTAATGGTCAGCCAGTATATTTATGTAACATAACATCATTCCATAACATCATAAGCTTCGAAGGGTTAGACCAAGGTGGTCCTATGGCGCGCCCCCGCATTTCGTCTGTAATATTTAAGTCTCATATAATAATTAGAATTGTTTATTGCTTAACAAGTACCTACAGGCAATGCTTTGGTTCCTAAAAGCCTCACTAGGCTATGTGTGTCGTGAGTTTTAGGCTCCTTCGTTCCGTAAATAAAAACTAAATCTAATGTTATGTACTCATACTTAGTTTATAAAAGCGAAAGAAAAAAAAAGAAAATAGTAAGTTACCTATGAGATGTACAGACATCTGCACATCAAGTTACCCCTAGTAAGCTACCTATGAGATGTACAGACATCAAGTTACCCCATGTGTCAATTTTTCCCAATTGAATATGAACCTTATTTTGTTTGACATAAAGTTGAAAAACGATCAAAGAAATCTGACACATTAGGGTAACTTGATGTGCTGGCGTCTGTACAATAGGTGAGTTATGACGGCCGTGATTGCGTGCCATTGCCACACTTTTCCTAAGTTCTACAATTTTTCTGTTGATTATTTCATTTTTGACATCCCATTAGGCAAGATGAAAATTAAAATTTTGTACAGTTTAAAGTAAAAAGAACATCAGAGAATCTTGGGGTTTCAGGGTCATATTATAATTTTTCGTCTCCTTATCGTGTAGTTACTGTCAGAGCGTTTATGCCATCTTGGTTCCCTGACATGCCGTCAAAAAATATCTGTCAGGCATGCCGGTTTCTTCACGATATTTTCCCATTGCCATTTTAGAAGCAAGTTATGTTTTACAATACGCACATAAATACGAAATGTTAGAGGTACCTTGTAGTCAGAGATCACCAGATCCCGAATTTGTGCATCAATGTACTTTACACCCTAACATGTCTACATACGGTCTCTTTTATCTCAATTAATCACGTTGCAGCCACAACGTAAAAGTTGGATTCTTCCATGGACGTTGACGTATTGGTATATTACTCAGTGCTGCGTTTATTTATTGGCTAGCCAACTAGTGTGTACACTCGTGCCTAGAAATCTAGATCACATTGTGAATTAAAATGTTTTCGTTTTAATTTACGAGCATATTTTTATTTCATTGGCTTAAATAAAAATTGATGATTTGTTTCTGTTTTCTATGTTTTTCATAGGGTTGACTCATGTGTTTTTACGCAGAGTATCGTGAATTTGGTAGTTATATTTAGCGAATTATAATGTGATGCGTAGTGTAGAACGCCCTCCGGCTAAATGGGATGACGACTTTATGGCAGATGCTGGATGCGACAAGCTGAAGACGGGGTGCTGTGGCGCTCAATGTGGTGATGATGAGTATGATGCGAAGGAATGATGAGAAAAGTTTTGAGTCAGACTGTGGAAGACCAAAAGACACAATGTATGGATTGTGTGAAAGATTAAATGGTGGTGAAAACGTACGAAGGCTACCATAACGGCAAATAGAAGTATGGAAGAGGAAGACCTCATGCTGTCCGACTACAAATTAAATGAGATAAGTCTAGCATGATGATGATAATGATGATTGATTGAGTATGTAATTATCTCCATGTTGTTCAGTAATAAAGATGCATATTTATAACCTACAGATTAGAGTGATTTTATTTACGTAATATAAATATTATAGCTTTTAATTTAGTAAGTTTAATATAAACATATTAACTAAGTGTCATATTGAGGTACAAGAAATGGTTATTTGAACATTTTGCATGACTTATTAGTGAAAAGTAAGTTCCGCTAACATGCCGTAGCATCGCGTTTGTATTCACTGTAGGATTAAGTTAGGAGTGTAAAAATAGTAGACCCACGTTTCGCAAGTTATGTCCCTTGTAATGGAACCGTCAACAAGACTCGACTAAACTCATCTTCCCACTCTGGACAGTTATTGAGAAATCTCTGGTGCAATATCTCTTTGCCTGACTCGGAAATCGCTCTCAAGACTCAGCAGTAACGCCAACAACAGTTTTACGATCGAAAAAGTCAACCCAACAAATTCTATCAAAGTCGGTTAAGTAGTTTAGCCTTGACATAGAGATAGACAGACTCACTCACGCATTTATTAATATTGCTCTACTCCCAACAAACGATTAATCTTCTCAAAATTTCAAATAAAATATTTCGAACGGGACAGTCAAGTAGTGTATAACATTGTAAACGAAGCATTAATATCTTTACGAGCGACGTTAGAAAGATAAATATTAAAAATGGCGACTAAAATAAAGTTTGATCTAATTTCAAATCCCGGTTAGCGCGGAATGAGTTATTGATCTCTATTCGAATGATCATCAGAATTGTTATGGTTTTATGTGGAATTATGATAATTATGAGTCAGTTCTGTGCAATAGTGGAATTGGGCTAGTTTAGTTATCATTAGGTATCTGCCCTTTTTTATCATAATTTGCGTAAGCATTTTCTCAACTATGTTGAAGTTGGTTTCCAGTTTGGATGCAGCTGAATACTAGTGGTTCACACAGAGCCACTGCCTGCCTGACCTCACGGCCCAGTTACTGGTTAACACGATTCCTCTTCGTAAAACTGATTGTCAGACTTACGAACTTCTGACTATCCATAACGAATGTCAAAGATCTATAAATGATAGTCGGGACCAACGGGTTAACATGCTTTCCGAGGCACGGAGAAGCCTGGACATATAACGAATAGTCACTCATACACAAACCAACCTCGTCATTTGTCGCTTAACTTTCCATCGACTCGTGCGACTGTTATGATTTAGCCACAAGTTCCGTCTGTAATTCTGTATCTTGTCCAATAATAACAATCAGTAAATGTTCCACTGCAAAGGCCTCTTCTTCTACAAAGAAGGGCCTGTAGAACAGAAAGTAAATGTAATGTAAAGAGTAAATTCATGAGGCTAAATCTTTATTATGTTCTAATCTTTGTATGATATCAGTTAACAAGCACAGTGATTTTATAAAAAAAATCAAGTTAATGCCCCTAGGTTTCGCGTATAATAATGTTGTCTGTTTAAAATTTCTATGTTAGGTGTAAAAAATGAAAATGTTCGAATTTGTGGATGTGTCGCCATCTAGCGACAAAATGGCAGTGAGCATCATTCCTCCATTCACCTTAAGTAATAATCGTTGCTAACCCGCAGAATTATTATTTTCACATGAACTATAAAGTTCAAACAAAAGGTTGCATTGGGAGATGTGTTAGCAACATGCAGAATACCGATATAAAAATAATTCGCTGACCATTCAATGCTAAAGGGCGATCTAATAATATCAGCGATATAAAAGGGCCAAGTTCAAGCGGCTACGATATTATTAGGAACTGTAGGGCAAGTTCAACGACATGGTGGGCTTAGATACCATACGGATTTAGGACGATGGAACTTTTCTAAAGTTTTCCTACATCCTTACGGGAAATGTATAGATCTAGTGAGTGCTTGAACTGCTAATTTCGTATATTTTGATGATGTCAAAGAAAAATAAGAACTTTTTCTTTACCAGACCCTAACTAGTTTTAACAAGCGATTTATTGGCTTTAAGATGTTTAAATAATGTTTCTTACCTTACGAATCCCTTTCAATTTAAAAAAAATATGTTGCCGATTATTTACAAAGAAAGCTAACCATCAAAAAAATTCAAAATGACTACAACTCACCTTAAAGAAATGTAAAAAGACGTATATTAAAAGGAAAGCAAACCCATCGTTTTGCCAATCTTTTATAGCCTGGCCCAAGACGAAAGTATTTTGTGAAAATTTTCCCGTAAAAAACTTGAGTGAAGTGAGTGGTGAAGTGAGTTGTCAGTGTTGCCTTAGCTAAGTAAGTAATTTCTGATATCCAAAATACAAAATTTTAAATCATAGTAAATTATCAACAGAATCAGAATGAACACAATATTATTTCGAGTAGGAAATCTCCATTCTTGTTCGTTCATTTTAATTTCGTTTTTTTTGTCATTCTCTAGCAAAAAAACTGAGGTGAATCGTGTGATGAAGTGACCTATCAGTGTCACCCACCGGCCGTTCTATTTTGTAAAAAAACCCCCGAAAAACGCCATCTTAATACAAAAAAAAAAAATGTCCGTTTTAATATCTTTGAGGTAAACTCGATATTTAATGGTCAAAGTAATTTACTGTCGATAAAAATGCCAATACTTGCCAAAATTAAATAACGATGATGACAGTTACTACCTACCTAAATAATATCAAATTTGTGGCTATAAACAGTAACAGTAATTGACATTGCTGCGTTAAAAAGAAAACAGAGGACGAATACGTATACACTATTTCAAAACCATTAAAACCTTAATCTATAGACCTTAATGGAATTTAAAAAGAAACAAAGCATCAATTTTGTTTTTCGACGAGTAAATGCCTTTTCAGCCAATAGCGTGAATAAGAAAATAAAAGGTATTGCTGACAGCTCGTTACAAAAGTAGTTCATTTATCAATCAACAATAGTCTTTAGAAATAATGGGCCGAAGAAAAATAGCGTAATGAATGTGTTTATTGTTAGAAATAGTGCCAACATGTTCTATAAGGGTCATTTATGAGAACATGACAGAGAGTTGCGTTGACATTAGGTGGCCAGACACATTGAATGGCGCCAAAAAGAAAAATCAATTTGAATTATGAACACACCCTTGTCAAAACATAGATTAATAATGATCTTGAAAAAAGTTGGTTTTTAAAATTTGAAGCGAGAATTTTTGTATTGAACCAAGAAATTAGATAGTTTTTTAGCAGATTATAACTGCATAAATAGATAACATATTTTTGTAAATAACCGTTAAAGAAATAACACTGCAAAAACACTCAAATTCAAAGCACGTAAGTATCAACTCATACCTAACGCTAAAATTTCATAGAATCTTGGAAATACCCTAGCGAGTCCAATTTTCAATATATGACGGTAATAATTCACAGTCCCTGTATTAAACACATGTTTTTGAGGACGTTGACCTTCACAAAGAATAAGGTGAAAGATACGGCCTTTGATTTAATGTCACATATTATAAGGTGATAGAAAGGTTTTATTCGATATTTTTTGGAGTCTTAACATTTTTTTTCTTTCAATTTGTGTCTTTCACTTGTTAGCGAATGGAACTGAATACTACTTTGAAATAATGAGTTTTATGTTTTCTTTTAAGTTGTACAATAAATGAGATTTATGTTGTATGCCTCATTCCCTGATCACAAATCCTCCTTGCTGAGTGAGCAGATTCAGCTACATTTCCCATTCTATAGAGTTAAAATATATATTTTTTACTAATTTAAACTTTTTGTTTATTTACAGTTGATGGATTCCTGCCAGAAATAGGTATGTATAAAGAGTTATTTTTTCGTAAATATTCTCTGACTGCTCGAGACGACACAAAAATTATCTCTCTGACGTGTCAATTTGCTATCTCAAGTAAGAACCTCAAAACGATTACTCTTGGGAAATTACAAAAAGTAATTAACGTTTTAAATATTTAACTAGGAATTTCTAGTTAGCCCTGATCAGAAAGTCGCTACTATAACTCCAGCAAACCAATCTTATTTTTCTTGTTTCAATTACTCTATTGTTATAAGAATGTTTTTTTTTAAATCTAGAAAACCTTTAGCTCTGCCTACAATTATTAAAGCACAGCTGTGTCAGCAATATTTTTTTACATTTTTAGAGTGTTGAAAAGAAATCTATTTAGGGTCCTGTACCAAAAGGGTATCGCGGACCCTATTAATGAGCCTGCGCTGTCTGTTTGTCTGTTGGACGCCTGTATCTCATGAAAATGGTTAACACAGAGTGCATATTTGTTTTACGGCTATAACTATAATTCCAGCTTGTTACTGTCGTATTACATGGCAAAGGCCTCTTCTTATACAAAGAAGGCATTGATCTCCACACTAGCTACCAAGGTAGATTGGAGATTTTAAACTAACTTTAACTTCAGGTTTCCTCTCAATGCTTTACCTTACCGTTGTCAATGACGCCTAACATAAACTTAAAAAGTATCATATGAATTGAACTTATTAAGTAGCGCTATAATAACAAACAATGAAAAATATACTTAGGTAAAATTTAAAGTCACCACACAAGAAACATGATTCTTCTGGCAAATTTGGTTGAACCTCAGCAATCTCTGTCTCTATCTATGTCTAGCTTTTGTCGACGGAACCCTTAGTGAGCAAGTCCCACTCACACTTACTTAACAGATTTTACAATTTTTGCGTCAAGAAACATTACACACGTGATTTTCAAAGAGTAGACCATTTAATAAAATGTTACTGACACACGCGATAGTAACGATCTAGCGAATTGAAAAAGTCATAATGGATTTAATATTGTTATTACAAAAATGGGCCTCATGTCGTTTGACATAATGGCTACATTTATTTTAGAATCTTACACCTTAGGTTTCAGTTTTTTTTTTCATATGCGTGTAATGGTTGTATGATTATAGAAAATTTAGAACTATTATCAT
This sequence comes from Euplexia lucipara, assembly GCA_921972225.1. Lineage (NCBI taxonomy): Eukaryota > Metazoa > Arthropoda > Insecta > Lepidoptera > Noctuidae > Euplexia > Euplexia lucipara. The sequence goes on along the minus strand of OV179144.1, from coordinate 6,427,250 downwards.
ACTAATATTATAAAGAGGTAAAATTTGTAAGTTTGTATGTTTGTAAGTTTGTATGTAGGGGGTAATCTTCGGAACTAATGATACAATTTTAAAAATTATTGTACTGGTGGAAAGCTACACTATTCCCGGTGGACATAGGCTACTTTTTATTCCCGTATTCCCACGGGAACGGAAACTACGCGGGTGAAACTGCGTGACGTCTGCTAGTAAAACATATTTATGTGCAATTGTTGCTCTTTTATTTAGAACTAGCAGACATCCCGCGGTCCTTTTTTGTAATTTTAATCTGAATGTCTGTTAGTATTCATTTAAATGTGTAGATAATATTAAATAATTTTGCATGCCGTAAGGCAAAATGTATTGGACAACTGAAAAAAACTACCATCGTAAATGTATACCTGCATTATTGGCAAATAAATGATTTTATTTGATTTGATTTGATTCACCCGCGTAGGTCCCGTTCCCGTCGGAAAAAAATAAAAAAGTAGCCTATGTCACCCGGGGATAGTGTAGCTTCCCAACGGTGAAAGAATTGTTCAAATCGGTCCAGTAGTTTTGGAGCCTATTCAATGCAAACAAACAATCAAACATTTCCTCTTTATAATATTAGTATAGATAATCTCTTTATACTGTTGCTGGTTCTAGCTTTTACTTCTGAAACTTTACAAATAAAAGCTTCTCAGTTCAGTACCAATTAATAGCAAAAATGTGGATTACTATTTCAAAAGTCTAATAAATAGCCTTTCGTATGGACCAACCTAAAAAGAGTATTTCGTATAAAGACACAAGTAACATAATTCATTACCTACATGAATATTTCAATACTATCTTTGTTCCGAAATAGGATCAAGAATCCGGTGTGGTAATATGTATTGTAATTTTCACATTTATATTTCATGAAGGTATTATTATAATGTATGCATTAGTATAGTTATGTGTAGTACCTATACATTTATGTAAATATTGTAATATAATGTTTCTCGGTCATCCAAAGGTTGTCTATAAACCAACGAGACCATTTTTTCGCATTTGCCTAACTATAATACCAGCCTGCGCGCTGCGCTCGCATATTATAAATAGGGCATTGTAACACCCTATAAAACTTTTAGGCCACGGATATGCAGTCAGCGAGCAGCGGAGCGCCCCAGGCGGAGCGGTGGTGGTGCTAGCAGAGCGGGCGCGTGGCGTGTTCAAATGCTTAGATTTAAATGGAAATTACATCGAAGGCAGTGGCGCGGGGAGCGGCGTGTGCCATATAAATCTAAGCAATAAACGTGCGGGGCCGCCGCAGCCGCCCCGCTCCCGTATATTTCGTGTCCGAGGCCTTAAAATTTAAAATCTTTAATTTAACATCACACCGCTATATTCGCTGATGGGTTAGTCTGAGGTCCACCTATAAGAAAAAACTAAGTAATATGTGTAAAAGAACTTACAACCAGTTACATATCTAGACTCTGGGCTGTTACTAAGAAAACTCATAATGGGAAAAACATAACCTTCGTTCTGACGCAGTCGGGTAAAAAACTCAATAACACTTTGTTTTTACCTGAAAATTGAAATCAAGTCTTGACAGTCAGCAGCGCGCGGCTATTAAACGAACGAGGCAGTACAATAAATACTGTTAAACATTGGTCAAAATCTAGCCGTCGAAAAACGTCGTAAGTTATGATTGATTGGTTCTGTAAATAGATCTGGTACCTTTCTTAATAAAGTGAAACTGACATTCATCACGAAAGGTCGAAAAGTATATAACACTGATACCTCTCTATCCCCGATATTAGGAGGTGTAACAAATCAGTAGGGAATGAACTGAACAAGAACGTGGTTCACTGACCCAGAGATGTGAAAAAGGGGCCGAGCGTTCTCAAAGTAATCAGAAACTCAACGACTCTTGTTAATCAAAGTCCAGGAAAATGAAGAGCACTTTCTCGCGAATTCTTTTTTTTTCTCTAAAAAGTATTTACTCACTTGTTTCTATGTTGAATTAAGTAAAATTCCCGGCTGATAGTAACTTATATTGGTGATTAGATTACTTTCGCCGGCGACGCCGCCGGTGCCATCGGTAAATTAGTTTGCAAACATTTAATTAATACCAAAGTAACATAAAGGGTTTTGTTGCTACGCCATATTGTGTGGTTGCTAACTGAAAAGTACAGACGCCAGCACAACAAGTTACCCTAATGTGACGAATCTCTTTGATCGTTTTTTAACTTTATGTTAAACATAATAAGGTTCATATTCAATTGCGAAAATTTGACACATTGGGGTAACTTGACGTGCTGACATCTGTACCTACATAAATAATAACTTATGTAAGTAGCCACTATTTTTCACAATCCAATCACTCCACAGATTGAGATTCTGTGAAATGTATATTGACTTTGTTAATGTTATTTTTATGCCATATATCGTGGTGCCCAGTCGCTGTGTTGTGGAGGTTATACATATAGGCAGTCGCTCCATATTATGGTATTCTCCGTATGCTCACTGGTATTCTGTTGCATCCGGTTAAACTGGAAACCGACTCCACATAGTTGTGTAATGGCTTAATTTTAGGTGAAGATGATTATTTGCTATAAAAGTAATTAAGAGATAAACTTTGTTTGTTTTTATTTAAAGGGGGTAAATTCTAAATATGCGAAGTATACTGATGCGATTTAAAAAAAAAAAATAACACTAATGAAAGCTAGAATATTGAAGTTCAAGATGAAAAAGCCATAGCCAAACCTAGGACCCCATGCTTTGCAGTAACAATAAATAAGCGCATTAAAGTATTGAGTATTGAGTAACACTTGCGGCCACTGTAAAAGACACCACAAACTACCTGCTTTCTGCATCTTTTCTCCTTCACTATCAAGTCCGTCCAAAGGTTGTCTGTCAGAGATCGCTTTCAGCGATAGGGCCGCCCATTGTAACATTTATATGCACTCTTTATGTTTACGGTTCATGTTGATTGTTTAAGTAGGTATTGTGTCTACTTTGTGGACAGTGTAAGTGTTAAAGTTATGATTCGTAAGTTTTTATGGTATACAATAATGAGTACTCTATTCTTATAGACGAAAGAGGCCTACCACTAGTCGTAGAGACTTTAAGAGAATATTAACTGTCTTAATGCGAAGAGGATAAAACTCAAACCCCCAAGGAGGTAAAAATGGATAAAAACCTCCTAATCATACCTCTTGACCCCCTTTCACAAACACGTGTACCTAACTTATCACGTTTCCCGCAGATTTAATCCCTTGACATTTATCACTTTTGCGTGTCGAATTAAACCCTAATTAGTTCAATACCACTTAATTTAGTATCGAATAGCCATAAATCTGAACAAATGACGTCAAATCAAATTGTAATTTAATACCAGATTCGATAATTGCTTAACTTTACAATTTGTGGCTAAATCCACAAATTGTAAAGTTAAGCAATTATCGAATCAATGTTTGGCAATAAATATAAGTAGATTAGTTATTTTTGTAACGTAAGCCGTATTTTAGTAGTAATACATGTACCTACTAGCCAAGTCGCGTTTACACTGAAGCAGAGCTGGGCGGAGCGGAGCGAAGGCATCGAGCTAATCGTCCTATACACAAGTCCACAGACGACACGAGTGATGCGTTGAGGAATTCCACCAATAGTGGTTGGTGGATTTCTTCACGATCTAATACAATTAGGGTTGCCAGGTCGAAAATTTAACAACCCATGGTTAAAAATTTAGGTGAAGTCAGCATGAAGTGAATTTAACAGAACATGGTGTGGTTTTATCAGAACCGCACTACTAGTCTTATTACAACTAAAATGGCGACTATAGGTAGTAGGTACCATCACGTCATTCGTTTAATTTTGTGGTAGATATAATTTTGTGTTAATTGGAATTTGGGATTAGATTTTATGAGGCTGTTGGTTTAAAGTGTAATTAAACTTTCGTTATTATACAATTATTATTTTTTTACTGAAACTTTATGCGCACAGTAAAAATATACTGTACAAAGGCGGACTTAAATGCCTCAAGCATTTCTATGTCTACCTTAAAGTTATGAAGAGACAGAACTTGGTTTGAATCATGTTTACAAATTTACACTTCAAACTGCTACTGAAATCGTCTAGGAAAAACATGATAACGCTTTGTCCAACTGAGGGATTGAACCTGGGAGTTGATGCTGGGAGCAGTAGCACTTGCAGATACTACACTGACAAAACAGTCAATAATTATGGAAAATCTCAATACAAACCTTCCCCCTTTTCTATCCCCTTAAGGTTGGGCAGATAATAATATCCAACAGAGAACAACGATAAACCGAGTTGATTGATTGATTGATTACAATAAAGGGAAAATATGATTGATATATCTATCTTAGGCGTCCCCTGTCTACCCACAGATGACAGTTACGAACTGGTATAATAACATAGTTATGAACCTAATTAAACTCGAGCTCGATTTAGTTTGTAATGAAAAAGTTATGATTAGGCCTAGTGTTTTCTCAACTATATTGGGGTTGGCTTCCAGTCAAGCCCAAGGGAGTTAAGAACCAGTATTTTACATTCAACTGATCTCCACAACCAAGTCACAGAACAGCACAGACCCCACGGTAACACGGGACCTGTATGATACACCACGTATGATATTATACATATTTTTGTTTTTTTTTTAGTTGCCTCATCTTTTAAAAAGTATTGTTTATCTTTATTTTTCTTTTAATTCCTTTTTCATTGAGTTCTTACAGTTTACGTCTGCTAACAGTTTGTTTTTATTATATAACATAGTAATCTGTGGAAAATGTTGTGGGTAGTATACTTGTTAATATTAATTTTAAGAAGTTTTAAGGTTGTGTATACTTAATTACTGTTTGTTTGCCCAAATGAAATAAATAAATAAACATTGGTTGTTAGACTGTTGGGGTTCTGACTACTGATAACGACTGTCAAAGATTTACAAATGAAAGCAGGTACCATATAAAAAAGGTTACATAAAAAAACATAACATCGCACCTGTAATCCCCGAAGGTTTAGGCAGAGGTTAACCTGTAGTACACCCACATTTCGCCACATTCGCCAGTTATGTTCAAGTCCCATGTCATTGGGGGCGAGCCTATTGCTATTAATCAGGCACAAATCCAGACTCCAAGCTGCTACAGAGAAATTCCAGATGGAAAAACTCAATAACACTGTGCCCGACTCGGGGATCGAACTCAGAACGTCATGTTCAGGAGTAGCACTTGCAACCACTGGACCAACGAGGCAGTCAGTATGGTACCAACTGCTTAAAATGCTAAACGAGGTATGGTAAGGACGCGGTATCTCATCAATCGACCGACCTCGTGAACTATTGCTTTACCTTAATGTTACACCCATGCGTCTAGAAACAAATACTTAGCTCCTAGTCTCATCTTTTTGTATTGCGATAGTCTCAGCAAAAATCGTAAAAAAAAACTAAAATAATAAAAACATCGTTACTCAGTCCTTTCAATATAAAAAGAAACATTAATACTATTTAACAACAACTTTAGTTTTACAACATGCAATCTAAAAGTGTTAAGAAGAGATTTATATTCTAGAAAGAATTTACTTTTCTTTCAAGTATCTATCAACGTTATTTACGCACTATATTTTTAAAGTAAGAGATATCAAAATATTTTAATTCTCCTTTGATACTTATAAGATGGTACTTAGTTGGTATCTTAATATATTATGAATTGTAAGCCTATCTGATAAAAAATGATGATGTATGATGTCAGTCATATTCTTTACCTTTTTAAGCCTGTGATGCATCTTATAATGAAATCACTAAAGATTTAATCGTATTTTGTGAGATTACAAAAAGATCTCTGATGAGTGATGACCAAGTGCGAATTATTATTATACTTTTTTTAGGTGTTCCAGTTGAGTTCTTTTGACATGACGTCATACATAAGGTTTATATATCGTCATATCTAACCCAAATCTTTCGGTATACTGTTAGCCTAGAATTTCCCACCATAGGGCAAAGGCCTCCCAACTTAACATACACTTTCCTATCAAAATCTTCCAATACACCACAAAAAATATAATTAAAATTTTATGCGACCAACATATGGCCAGCATACGACCAATCACACTTTCACTGCTCTATTACCCGTAATTGGTTCTGATGATACGACCAAGCCAAGTGCTAGGCTACATTGTGATTTGATTGGGCATTAAAGCCAGTTCACACCTACGGGTCATAAAAGGTAAGGAAAAAATACGTGTAATAAACTGTGGCGTATATTACGAGCGGAGGCGTTAATAGTTTGAGCGATTTTTGGTTGATCTTGATACTTTGTGTAATTATGGGTATTGGAACATCTTTTAGAAATCAGTTACTAAATGTTGTTAGATCCCAAAATGTCTTTGTGGAGTAAATACATAAATTTAAGGTAACTAAAATAATGCCTGATACCTACTGGTGATTCAGTTACCTGAATGTCTATAGTATAGCGTTTTAAAAATAATGTTGTGGAAATTGCCTATAGGTATGTCAAGCGCAATGTCAATGCACAAGCCACAAAATACCATGTTAGACTATAACATACATGCATATTACTGTAGCAATATCTGAGCTTGTTAGGCATTTTTTCCAATTCTATGCTAAGTTTATGGATTGGCCTTAAATCTACACGTTCGAAATAGCCACGCAATTTCAATCTACGGCTACAAACAAAACGACAGCTCATCTTATGCTATCGCCTATAACTTAGCCCCTTTATTGAAAGCTTTTACGATGCGTCAGCGGGTTACTGTGTCGTTACATCAAAGAAATTGATCACTCCCAATGTCCTGACTTGACACGACCGTTATTAGAAGGTCAAGTTATAAAAATATTTTATAATACTTACCAATAATAATAATATAATAATTACTTATAATAATTTAAACAAATATCGATGTATAAGTTCAACACATGAGTAGTAAAAATTATATGTATACGTTCATCTCATATAATTTTTGTTTCGTATATTGCTCTTTTTATGTAACGTAACGTTCAGTTGACCTGTTTACTCATTTTCTGCCCAAATTCTGTAGTGAATAAATAAATATCAGAAAACATCATACTGTTATAACCTATTCTAACCCACATGATTTGCCAACCATAGACGTTTCAAAATTATATTAAACGTTACTATAGAATTTGAATAGGTATTAAACTAATTAAATATTATACTAACTGAATATTAGTTCAAATGTTTATTAAACCATATAAAATTAGGTAAACTGAAATTATATCAATAATTCATTATAATATCATTTCAATGAAAAGCAGAATTGTAGTTAAGTGTCCTTTAATATCGGAAAAAAGAAATATTTTTTAAAAGCCGTACAATTATAAGAATTAAACAACAATGCTACTTTGAATTAGTTGGCTAAACTTCACAAGCGAAATAAGTATCATCTAGTAGCAGGCCTATGAAGCTCTTTGAAAAGTTTCATTGATGATTTCGCGTTTTTTTTGTACAAATCAGATGGGTCGCTCTAGTCACCCTAACGTTTTACGGTGTTTTTTTTGGGTCGCTCTAGTTACCCGGCCGTTTGAGTGGTTAGGTATATTTTAGGTACTTTAGTGGTAATAAGTTTTTCATAATGTATTATGATAAAGCTGAAGAACAACCAGATTAAAAATCTCGTACAATGAAATAATACAAACTATCTTCCTAAATGTGTATTAACCGAGTACAGAAATCCGAATATGTAATAATCAATCATTGCATTTGGATTCAAAATAAAAGCGACATAATTCACATATAGGCTAGCGACTTTGCGAGATACAAAACGATCGGTTTAATCAGACTGCTTTATTGTCTATATCACCGTGCAGTGTTACGAGCCGAGGTAACTTTGAGCTTGTGTCGTCGTAAATTTTCATACTGAATCAAAGGATTGGTTCAGTAGTGGATCGGCCACGATCAATATCGTTATTAAAGGATTTTGTAGTTTGCAATCGTTTCACAATTTTGTGAAACTCAAACTCTAGGCATTTATTTAAATTAAACCAATTAGGTATTTGTCACTTTTCAATTGTCAGATCTGTCAGTCAGAAATGTGAAATTAGTTGCTCGTTCTAAAGCGTAGTAGGTTCCTACGGGCTAAAATTCTATGGACCTGCTCTTAAATCGAAATTTGGCTGCCAGTGTTGATGTTGTAATTTAATATTACATAAAAATAAGACCTTTAGCAGAATTCATTAAGAATAAGACCCATTTTAATCACTTATTCCTATTAATTCTGGTACAATATACGAGTAATAACCTAAATGTACTAACCTGTTCATTTTTACATTTAGCAAGGAGTTTAAATTGAAATTTGGCAAGGAGATAGATCATACTCTGGAATCGGACATACTCGTATTAAGCTATCTTTTCTCTCAAAAAACATAAATAACAGCGGCACATTAATAATTTTGCAATTGTTGTGCAAATTGTACATATAAAATAAGGATACTGTTTCCTTCATAATTATTCATCAGTGTTACTTACCAATTAGATAATTTAATAATTTCCTAATTTATTTAGTCAAATTAAATTTTACGTGACACATCTGTTGATATATAAGCCCAACAAATATTTCATTCAATGTTAATTAGAGTATTCACGCATTATTTTATTAATTAGCACAATAATGGTGTGATTAAGTGAATGAAATCAGAAACGACTGTTTGACGAAGAGTCTCGTTAATTACCGTTCAACAGCTGTCCGGTCACTAATTAATTATTTAAATTGTACTATTTTCGGGTTTTGGCTCGTTTGTGTTAGCAATTTTAAGGCTGTAGGGTTGATGGTTATACAAACTTCATTAAGTCATAAAAATGAAGAATTACTGTTGAACATATTTCAGTTAAACAAACTATTAAGAGTATATTTATTCTAATTAGACTACGAATTCACCAGCAGTTGTATAATGTTTAAATTTCAACGGTTATGTACTAAAATCGCAAAGCATCACTTTATATATTTAGACCTCTTTATTTTCAAAATATTTTAAAAGAAGTGAGGTTTCCATTCTATTTATAGAAATGTATAACTTGTATGTTAATGACGTGCTCACAACACACGGATTTACGGTCCACGAAACTAGTAAAAATAATAGTAAGTATGTGTACTAGGGTCTGAAATCCATTATTATTTTCAACCTTGACTTTTTATTTAGTCTCCACTAACATAATTAAGCAATATATTCAAATCTGTTACCAAGATTTGCTTCTTTTTTTATTTTGTTTTTGTGTGTTAATTAGGGTTCCGAAGTCAACTAGGAACCCGTATAGTTTCGCCATGTCTGTCTGTCCGTCGTCCGTCCGTCCTCGCTTAATCTCTGTGACCGTTAGCACTAGAAAGCTGAAATTAGCTAGCTTTATGTGTATCAATCACGCCGACAAAGTGGTCAAATAAAAATTGGAAAAAAATGTTTTATTTTATTTTATTTATAATTTTATTTTATTTTCTTTGGGTGGCTTACAGCTAAAAATAAAAAATTAATAGCGAGTTGTTCAACGACAAGCCATTTACAAGCCTCCAAGCCTCCAAGTCCTCTTTTATTGGGGTAGCCCCCCAATATGTAAAGTGGGAAGTGATTTTGATTTGATTTTTTTTTTTTAATTTCAACCCTAACGTGTGATATATTGTTAGAAAGGTATTTAAAAATAAATAGGGGTTTACTAAAATCATTTATTGATAATGTCAACAATTTCGGAAATAATCGCTCCAAAAGTAAAAAACAATGCTTCCCTCCTAACTTTTGAACCATAAGTTTAGAAAATATTAAAAAAATCTGAAAAGTAGAACTTTATAAGGACTTTCTAGGAAAATTATTTTGAACTTGGATGGAAACAGTTTTTGTACAGAAAAGACAAAAAGTTGTACAAAATTATTTCTGGACTAAGTTTGTAGTATAATCGTATATGCAAGCATTTTGAACACTTATTGTGACGGACGGGAAACACTTGGCCGGTTTTTTTTAACTAGCAGTCGTATCGCGGTTTCACCCGCGAAGTTCCCGTTCCCGTGGGAATACAGAGATAAAAGGTAGCCTATGTCACCCGAGGATAGTGTAGCTTCCCCAATGTGAAAGAATTTTCAAATCGGTTCAGTGTTTCGGAGCCTATTCATTGCAAACAAGCAAACAGTCAAATCTTTCCTCTTTATAATATTATTTTATATTATATAAGTACAGATAGTATAAATATGCACGTCATCTGTAGCAAATAAACGTATTTTTTTCTTTATTTAACAAAGTGACTTTGTGTTGGTGACTACGATTGTCTAATATTCCCAGTGTGTGAATTAGTGTTTTAAGTGTGTAAAATGACATGCGCAAATCAAAATGTCAAGTGATTTTTATGTGACGAACCAATTGGTAGGGATTTTGTTTTCGGTAGTTCTTTGCAGTAACCAATTGCCCAATCAGACAGTGTATTTTATATTCGGGTCTTAATTCTTACAGTGGTAGCTCTTGGTATTAAATTAAGCAATTTGTCGTCTATTTAATTCCCTTGTCTTCCCAAGAAATATATTGCTTGTTCAATGAAAATTCTCTAAATTCGTGGCCGAGATAAAGAGAAACCAATTTCAAGGGGAAACAATTTAGCTTTTAGTGAACGAAATAGGTACCATTTACTGCTTGATTTTTGTTAGTTTTATTTAAGGAAGTTGCATACTAGCAATATGAGCATCAACACCATAATCGGTATTACTATGATTTTATTTATTAAGTAGGTATTTTAATACTTCGGTGTTGGATTGCCTTGTTAAGTCAAACAATCTCTGTTCATTGATTAACTCAAGCCATATGGTCAACTGATGGTGTTATGTTTCCTAGATAGCCGGATATTTTATGAAATGATACGACACGTACGATCTAGCGACGATATCTCCATTAAGGCAAGGTTGTAGTAAGTCTGGTCCTATAAAAATTATGCGGTTATATGAAATATTTTCTCAAATTTAAGTAATCATGCGGCCAAGGAATTCGTGGAAAAATACCTATGATATACGAAATCTGACTCTATGGAAAGTCGAAGACAAATCATTTTTATTTCAATAAGACCATTTATACAACAGCGGTTAGCGGTAAAATTCAATAAGGCACTTTTGAACGTCAGGGAACAAAAATAAGTTGACTTTAAATGCTATTTAAAGCTTTTAATGCTAGAGTAATCGTTTTTGTTTGATAGCCACGATTCTAGTGTGGTTTCACTGTTATTTTTGTAAACTGTAATTTAAGTTCCTAATAAAGTTATTATTTTTATTATTTAAAATGTGTTTAACAGTTGACGCTCACTTCATTCTAGTTTTCACGGGACATTTTCAGAATGTCGATCAGCAGGATCTTAGTTTAGTCATGCACTTCACTGTGACGTCATTTAAAGGACAGCCCTGGATTTACTTCCCACATAATATATCAACCCGATATTGCCTTCTGGAACACGAACGCTCGTGGCTATAGATGACATTTTAAAACTCAATTTTCAAACTATTTCATCTCAAACTTTCAAGTTTCGCCAGATAAGAATTTCCTTGGAATTGGAAAGCTGTTTTACAAGTATCGTAGTTTTATTTACTTGGACAACATAAAGGGTTGAAAAAGTCAATAGGCCCCTGGATTATTAGTTCTCAAGATAGATTTTTTACATAAAGGAAACTAAATTCTCAGTTTTCGAGATAAGCGAACTAAAACGGGAATCAAACCAGCTAAAAAATAAAAACTTGCTATTTTATTCTATTCATTAATAGGATTAAAGTTCAGGATGAAATCACCCTAATAACCATTTGGTCCTAGAAAGAAAAAGATAAAATCTAAAATTTATTTTAGTTAATCATCAATTATGGAAAGTGTGAAATAAAAAAAAAACAATCCCACTAACAAAATAAAAGATTTTTTTTATACAATTACTCAGCTGATTTTTAAATAGTTAGACAAGTTTTTTCTATAGAATAAATTTGGTGGTTTGCCATTTGTTCAGGTTAGATTCGCTCAAGTCGGAAGTTGCCCATGATGGCCGTGGTCCACATATGTCAGTTCACCTGAGCTTACCATGGGTATTTTTTTTCCCGTGATCAACTCCCGGTTTAAGTTAGGTCCACTCATGTTGTTGTATTTGAAATAAGAAGTAGGTAATAATAATAAAACCTAATAAAATGTTTTCGTCTTTATGTTTCTCTTCTTTTTTTGGTTTCTCCAAAAACAAAATAATTTTATAATGTCGCCAGCACAAGTTACCCCAATGTGTCAAATGTTCCCAATTGAATATGAACCTTATAATGTTTGACATAAAGTTGAAAAACAATCAAAGAAATTTAGATAAAGAATAAAGTTGATAGAGAGCAGCTAATGCATTGCGGTTTCAATGTTTCATAACCATTGTTTAGGTTTAAACAAGCACATCAAACATCGTTATTCACCTGGATTTTATTACTTTTCCGTTTAAAACTGTAATCAAAGTCCTCACCTTGGTCTATTTAATTTATTATATTTTATTTTAGTTTAACACAAACAGTGCACTTTGTGGACTACATAAGAGTTCAATCACAGAAAATCCATCATTTTGTTATAAGATCCTAATTTCCATTTGATCCATTTTAGCAACTAAAAGCTTTTTATGGACTGAATATTTTTTTACAACAATAAAAATCAAAAAGGCGAACACAATCACAACGCTTCTTTTTACTTCGCCGAAGTCGGGTAAAAATGGCTTTACCATTTACCTTGATTTATGTCTGAAATATTATCTTAATATAAAATTCTCGTGTTACAATTTTAGTGACCATACTCCTCCAAAACGGATTGACCGATTACTATGAAATTTTGTGTGTATATTCAGTAGGTCTCAGAATAGGATATTAGCTATTTTTGTGAAAATAGGTGGAACTAAGTTTGGTAGGTAGTATGTCATAGACATCAGTTTGGAAGTTTGGTTTTAATATCAAAATAACTAGAAATAATCCATGTCAACAAATAAACAAAGTAATAAAAAATATTTTTGTTTTCTATGGACATCAACCCCAAACTGTCAAATTCCCAATTGAATATGAACCTTATTCTATTTTTAATAAAGATGAAGAACTATTTAAGAAATTTGACTCATTTGGCTAACCTAGTTGGATGTTTCGTTTTTAAATTACCACATACATACTTTGTAGGTGGCAGCCACAGACGAAACCAGTTTGTAGGGTAAAATTGACTACCTACCTATCACTCAGAAAAGGTCAGATGGATTAGGGTGTAACGAACAATGAAGGTACAACCTTGTCTCCAATTTTAGTAATTTCTCTTTACATGCAACAGCTGGGACCCACATTGGCATTTCCCTCTTATTTTAATCCCATTTTGCAATTCGACTGTAGTTTATAAACCTGTTTATTTAACTGCGCAGTAACTGTAACAGTTAATTCAGCACGTGTAACTATTTCACAGTTTACAAAGGCAAAGGTTTCGTCGATTACGACGAAGGCTGGTGTAAAAGGTACATAAATCTCCGAGTTCGACCGAATGATACCGATGTTTATACGAGGTACCACTGACAGCGGGGCGAAGCTACTAGCTAACCTAATCATTCTTACCTTTGAAAGTATTTTGTAAAGATAAAATAAAATAGTGGGGCTAGTGGTGCGTAGGCACACGCACATATACACAACACTAGGTAGGTACATTAATACAAGTATGTTTCTGACTCAGTGAAGGGCCTTTTCTAATAAAACAAGGCATGAGCATTAATCCCCACGGATGCTCTAGAATTTGAAGAAGTTCGTTAGTTTAATTTTTAGTGTTAACGCGCTAATCGCTGTTTTTTATTAAAACAGTAGGTACAATAAAAAAAAATGCATTCGGTAGTCTAATTTTTGAGGTTTTTTAATATAGGCTATTTAGCATCACGCTACGATCCTTTTAAGCAGGTAAATCCACAAAGCGTTGTAAGTGAAAAATAAAGTGAAAAAAAAAACACAAAATCGCTCGCACTGCGGCCATACACAGGCAAACATCAACAAGTTAACGAGTGTTTTACTTGCACCACATTCAAATGTACTGAATAAATAATAATAAACACATCAACAGGCCATTACATACGAATAAAAATGGCGCTTGCTTTGAATCCTTTCAAACAAGCCCGGTGGCGTGGCACTAATTTGATTTTATACCAAGTTTACGAAACATCAAAGTTGACTCTACCAGAAATATTGCACGAATTTGTTAATCAAACTGGTGTTTGGTCTTTTTTTATTGGTAAATCTTTTCAACAGCATTTTTCAATGTTTCTTAATAGAAATACAATTTGCTTAAAAATCTATCTTTTGCTTTAAAACGTAATTCATCATTAGTCTAGCCTTTTCCCAATCATTTTGAGGTCCGCTTCCAGATTAACTAGATGCAGCTAGCAGAATACCAGTGTTTAACAGGGAGCGACTGCTTGTCTGAAGTCCACAACCCAGTAACTGGGTAAAACGATACTCCATTTTCAGAATTTCGGGCTTCTGACTACCCGTAACGACTGTCAAAGATCTTTAAATTACAGCCGACAACAATCGGTTCTGTGAGTGTACCTAGCTACTTTACTTTGGAAATCCTTCAGGCTATGTCGGTTACAATTTATACAATTGTTAGTAATAAATCCATAATAAACATTAAACGCAATACTTCATATTTCATCTATAGTAAAACAAGAGAAAACCCATATGAGTAAGGAGACCTTTAGAAGTAAATTATATACAAATTTGCATGTTTTTTTTAACTAGACTTGACATGCCTTACATACATTGTATGTAAGTGTCTACATAACTGGTTCAAAGCCATGCAAAAGCATTACCACGTAGCAACCATAGTTCATTCCTAATGCGATAGAAAGCGACTTGCCATCGCCTTTTGCACTCATTCGTTCTAATCCTCCATATTTCCTCTACAACTTTCTTTTATTAATTTCCTTGACGTGTGAGAAATTCCAACTGAAATCTTTGCTTTTAAGTGCGACGTGCATAAAGAAAAAAATATTCTCTACTAATTTTAGAGCCGCATTCTGGGCAATGAAATATTGGGCTTGAAAAACCATGCTTGTTCATTTAAATAGAAACCGGCTGTTAAATTGAAATTCTCTAATTTTTAGCTAGATGCAGCTAAATACCATTATTTCGCAAAAAGCGACGACCACCCAGTTGGTAAAATACTGGGTAAAATGATTCGGTGATACTGGTTGTAAGACTTTTGGGCTCCTGAATATATGTGACGAATGTCAAAGAACGACATCGGAAATAAATTTAATTTCCAGTATTACATGATGTAGGGACGGAGACTTCTTGGTTCTTCGTATGTATGTATGTAACCCATCAACGGACCGACCTCGGTAAGCGTAACATAAACTGACCTTTGATCAATCCGTGTGGCTATTTTTAATTAGCCACAAGCCTCTCAAAGGTGTTGTGCACCTAATACTTTTATTTTTGCCATTGCAATCGTGTTAAGCAAGTAGGTATTGCTAGATAGTCATAGTATTTTATTGATAAGGGATTCTTACAAGTCATAGGTATACAGATTAAACAATTATTGAAAAATATATACTTAGATACATTATTATTTATTATCTTTCTATTTATATAGAACCGAATGAACGCGTGCACTGTTACTTGAAATTGACACTATTTACACTCTAGAGAATCCTTCGATGTGACTGCAGTGGTACAGTCAACAAAAGATTCGCATGAGACACCCTATGTTGCTATTTACTAATAAATGTTATCATGTTTACACTAGCTAGCCTTCTTTGCTAATTATCTCATACTTTGATATAGGTATCTATGTCTAATAATATAGAAGACATATAAAGAGACAAAGTCGTTTGATAATTTGTTTTTAAGTGGTAATCTTTGAAAGAACCTGACCTGCTTATGGTAATAAGTATTTTATTAAAATAGAGCTTCACTACCGCGGGAATGAAGCCGTAGGCAGAAGCTTGACTATAATTATACATACCAAGGGGTGGGGTACTCAACATCAAAAACCAAAACATCAACAATTAAAATATCAACACCATATAATCAACAGTTTAATTTTTCAATGAATTAGGTTAACATTAGATTAAAACATAAACGGTTCAAAATGTCAACACTTCAGAATATCAGCAACGAATGTGAATAACATTGATTTATAACATAAATAGTTCAAAATATCAACAGTTCAGATGATCCACGAATCATAATATTTTTAATAATTATAGATTTACTACGTGAATTGTTCACTTGATTATTGTTGTTTATTTATATAGGGTATATTATTAACAAGTTCTAAGAAGTATTTATAACTTCACTAAACAACAACAACATGACAATGCATAATTGCTTAGTCTTGGTTAGCTATGCAATTATATTCTCCCTCAACTGGACCGTATCGCGTCTCTTTTACAAAATTTCGGAATTTTCGTTTAGTTTGAAATAACCCATTGACAGGCTAATTACGAGGTAGGTTTGGCTTTGAAGTCTCTGAGTTCCTACTCCATCATACATTCTGTTTCGGTGTTAGTTTGTACAACACCGTGAATGAATCGCAGCTCACGCAAATTCAGTCGAGAAATGCGCTACAGTTACGCTGTTTAGGGTAAATTGCGCGCGGATTCCGGGAACCATTTTGAATTTCTCATTGAATAATATTTCTGGACATTTCGGTCTATCTAGTGATTTTCTGAACTATGGTTTCTATTTACACTATGCACCGATCTGCTGTTGGTTTGTAAAAAAAACTACTCGGTTTTACAGCTACACATTTCCAGTTTACGCTGACCTCGCATTGTACGGAAATCCTATACAATGGGAGATTAGCTTATACTGGAAATGTATAGCTTAATGTGTAGCCGTGTGTGGGTAGTACACCCACATTTCGCCAGTTTTGTTTAAGTCCCATGTAATAGGGGGCGAGCCTATTGCCATCAATTCAGACTCCGGGCAGCTACCGAGAAATTCCAGACGGAAAAACTCGATAACACTTTGCCCGACCTGGGGATCGAACCCTTTACCTTTTATACCTTTTATACAATCATAATTACTATCGCATTTCCTATTCATTTCATTGTCAGCATCTGTCGAGCCTTTTAAATACTTGTATAAAACATGAAGCCATTGCACTGTTTACCTGAACTTAACAATTTAGTTACTGGGGTAGAACGGTATAAAAGACTAGAAATCCTACAAAAATGATTTTGTAAAATAGCGAAACTCAATGAGACAGTTTGATTGGATTACAAGTCAATTCGTGAATAAAAAACCCACCTAGCCATCTTTACATCGCAAAAACGTGCAACAATCATAAAAACACCTACTTTCTCAGCACATAAAAAGATCATAAAAATAATCAATGAACGTTTTGTACCATTCACTCCGCAAATAGCATAGGAATTGATCTAAAATTTGCAAAGAACATCGAAAAATTACAATTGCTAATTGTAACGGGGAACGGAAGGAGGTTGATGGTACCATAAATTAACCAGAGTTAGTTGGATTTGATCAGTATGCGACGGACGATACTTTATTAGCGTAAACGGGTAAGGTAACACCTTAACTAGAGTTAGTGGGCGATGAAGTACGACTTCTCTGTTATTTTGTTAGGCTGTTGTGCAAGTTACGTGAGCCCCTTCTTTGCAACCATTTTTTTTTGGTGCGGGGTGGTAAAATTTTCAAGGATGTCTTCCACACCGGGGAAGGCAGTGGGGTCTGTCAAACTCTTCGGTGTTGCGTCTCACACCTACGCTGGGGGTCACGGGAACAAAAGATACTTTCGCAACCCGAGTGACGGTCGTCCCCAGTCCGTCGCTCCTCCCTCCTTTTAACATCCATGGCATGATGTGGATTAGAGATTGAAAAGAAAGAAAATACTTTATTTGGACGTAAAGAACATAAAACAAAAGAACAGCAATACTGATAATAGAAAAAACAAGAAAAATATTAAAAAACTAAAGACATAAATAAAAAAATAATAATGAAAAGATCTGTGCGAGACTAAAAAGGCAAAGTAAATATCGCAGCTAAGGGTATCAGCATTAGCGGCGATATTTAAAAATATAAATATGGCAGCGATATTATTCTGATAGGGCCCGTTGTGATGGCCACGGACACACTCAAGAAAAGAATATTTGCTATTTACTTCATGGCAATTTACTTAGCTTTATCTTTAGTGACTTAGTAAAACAGAAGATTTATCTATTTAAATCCAATGCTGTAATTACCAACAAGTAGTTACTGTGGTTACCTAAAGCGTTTAAAGAATACATTCTATCCAGCTGGATTGGAAACTGTAATTTATTTAATACCCAAATTTATTTGTAATTTTAAAGCAATGACTTTTAGGAGCGAGTTAGTAGCCAGGGAACACAGCTAGTTATATAATTTATAATGAAACCTATCTTTTGAGTTTGTCGAAACAACTTTTATGAAACAACTCCATTTAGTTTTACTGAGAGATCCATCAAACAGTTTTATAAAACATGTGTTTGAAAACGAGTTACTTCTTTAAACTCCCACAAACATAGGTATATCAACATAATTAATCAAAGCTTTTAACTTGCACCACAACATGAATAAACAACTAAGTTAAAGTTGAACAATGTGGTGGAATCACGAACTGACAGAATGTATGTGTGAACAGTCTGTTTTAGCACTAAATGGCGCGTGAGAATTTTATTTAATACTGCTTAAAGGAAATTGTATAGACAGCAGATTAGTATGGAAGGAATTGAGGTTTAATAATTTATCAATGCTGTAATAATTTATCGATAAGCATCCGGTATGTGCGGTCTACCGATGTATTTTAGAATTTATTTATGGTTCCTTCACGCATAAGCAATGTTTCTGTTTTTTAGGGTTCCGCAGTAGACAAGGAACCCTTATAGTTGAGCCATGCCTGTCCGTTTCAGCTTAACTCAGAGTTCTACTACTAGAAAGCTTTAATTTGGAATAGATATAGTGCTAATTTTTGTTACAGTTAAGAGTTTTTTTGTTACTTGAATCGAATATTAATTAAAACCTAGTTTGTACATGTTTGATATCATCTGAGGGATACTGGCCAGATTCCGGCATAAAGCTGTAAATACGAACACAGTTGCTATTCGGCTTCACTCATTAATTAAAAAGAATGAAAGTAGAAACTTATGCCCTCATATTGGAAATCGTAGACGTACCTATTTACCTAATATTAGTTTGGGAGGAAATTCTAAAGCTATTTTTTTGTGTTAAGTTTGTGACGGCTCGATTGGTGCAAGATCTAAGCAATAGGCTCCTAGGATTCCCATACGGAATAATATTATTTGAGCGGTGATCATGGCAGGACGAGCTGAGCTCCTTCCACAAGGACTGATCCCAAAAAGAGTAGGAAGGCAGCAGTAAAGGCAAAGGCCCTGTAATGTGAAAATAAGATTAGTAATAAAAGTAAGTGTCCCGAGCCTGGATATTGTGTAAATGACTTTAAATGATTGTAAACGCACCCACGATGCAGGAGAAATTTCCAGTGTAGGGCAACGTTTTATAAAACAAAAGGTTACTGTTTAACGCTGTTTGAAACGCTTTACTTATTTTGATACTTGTAATACATATTTCAGTAATTTCAAATCGTAAATTCTTGTAGCATTATTAGAAGTCGTTCCTCCAAAAAAACTTTTT
Organism: Euplexia lucipara; assembly: GCA_921972225.1. Lineage (NCBI taxonomy): Eukaryota > Metazoa > Arthropoda > Insecta > Lepidoptera > Noctuidae > Euplexia > Euplexia lucipara. The sequence goes on along the minus strand of OV179144.1, from coordinate 6,407,621 downwards.
TACAAAAAATAAAACCGACTTCAAAAATAACACTAAACGGTGTAAAATAACTCTAAATTAGGAAGTCTGTGGCTTTGGTACTTCTGTCTTATTCTTGATGGGCCACCGACTTCCGAATTTAGAGTTATTTTACACCGTTTAGTGTTATTTTTGAAGTCGGTTTTATTTTTTGTAAAAAAGTTTTTTATTTTTCCATTTTTAGTTGTTCCCATACAAACATTTGCCATGAATTCATTTTATATTGTTAATTGTTAACAATACATGTCATTATAATAGGGTTATCCACCTAACCCTAATAAATAAAACTTAACATACAGTCGAAATCTATGTATATTGAACACATCTGCCTACCCCTCTGAGCATACAGGCTTGATGATACGTCATGATGTTGTATAAACAATAAACATCCAAGCGATTCCAGCAATCACGATAGATTTGCCGTCTATTTTTGAAGAGTTCCGTTGTATATCTCCGAAGATCAGCACCAGATCTTCACCAAATTAAAATGGGACCACCTCAGGAGTCTACCCTTTCAAACGAAAAAAGAATTTCGAGAATCGGTCCACAAATGGCGGAGAAATCAGGTAACATACATAAAAAAAAAAAAAAAAAAATACATACACACGAACATAGAACCTCCTCCTTTTTTTTGAAGTCGGTTAAAAAGGAGGGTTTTTTCCTATAAGTGTCAAGTTATTAAAAGTCAGGAGGGAATAATTGGCACGTGCCTGTATTATAAAAGGAACGCGGATGGCGAAGAGACACGTGTAGACTGAAGATTAAAATGATAATTCTAAAAGCTTTAACAAATTGAAGTGGTGGAATGATTGTTGGAATTATAAAAAAATGATTTTAGAAGTAGATTCTATAAAAGCTGTAATTCTGGTGAGTTTGTTCTGCCACCTCGCCATCTTAGCAAAAACACCAAGACTATTTACTGTAATTTTGAGGTTCAAAAAGTGCTGGTTGTCTGCCTAATTTAGATTTTGAGAATTGACAAGTTTCATTTATCTAAAATGAGTCGCCTAACCCGACTTTGACGCGAGTCAAACGCAAACCACAACCTTACAAATGCGAATTTATAAGGTTTATACTCTAAATAGGTCATGTTTTGTCATGTGAATTTTACGAACATGCATGGAAACGACTACATACCATCTCACCTTTTTATTCCCACGAGAAGACACTGTAATATTCCATTTGTATCATCTCAGACACAAAAATAAAACCTTTGGAAATGTATCCGGCCCACGGTAAATGCTCTGTACATAATTAAAGTCTAGCAATTAGATAAAGTAGTGACCCAGTGGTATCGCTTTGGCCTTTTGTGCACAGGCTTGTGGTTTAAATCCAGAAAATAATGTCGCTGCTTCAATAAATTTATCAGTTATAAAATAACCTAGACTTGTAATCAATCGTCATCAATATTTATTTAGCCTTTCGTTAACGATGTAGGGATCGCTGTCATTTTTTTTTGAGCGAAGTAAATGCATAACGCATACCACTCCCTTCGTGGAGACGGGCGGCGGTCAGGCGAAGGTTTTAGTGGGTTGCCTATTGCTTTGATGGCTGGGCTGCGAGAACTGCTACGCATTACATTTGCGAGCAATCGATGTCTCTGTCTAGTCTAACCAGATACAACTGAGTACCAGTATATTTACAAGGAGTGACTTCCTACCTGACCTCTAGAACGCAGTGACAGGGTACACGAAGCCACTTGATTAGCCTGAATGTCAGACTTTCGGAGCTCTGACTACCCGTACCCGTATAAACAAGTCGAAATCAAGGGCTTAATGTACTTTTCGAGGTACGAAAGCATCTTGATACATAATAAACTGTCACCCATCTACGGACCAACCCCAACAAACGTAGCTTAGCGTTCGACCGACCTGCGTTACTGTTATTTTTAAGCCACAAGCTCCTCTTCATTCTTGACCAAATCTCTCACCTTTAATTTCCTACTGCCATGGACCTTTCATTTTATGAATACAGATGAGGCCGTGATCATTAGGGCGCTGTCGATATTAACACTTAACTGTCTGTAAATATATTTCGAGAATAATTAAGACCCATTGAAGGGGTATCGCAAGGTCCTATTATGGGCCTATAACGAATACTCGATAGAATTGTGAAAAAACTTATTGGGACATAGTTATTATGGTTTTAGTAAGTAGTTTCCAATTAAAATGTTTTGTTACTATTTGATTTACATTTACATCTAAACAACCTAAGACAAAGATAGTAAAACCTAGTCACTAGTCTTTATTTTCTTTAGAATAAGATTGAACAAAACTTTGTCATACAATTTTAATCACCACCTCTTTAAATTTAAGAATATGTTTCTCTACTTTGTGTTTCATGGGATATAAACCATTTTTTCTTCTTTGGTTGCTATAAATTGTGATTAGCACAAGAACAATCGATACTGTTGCGGATAGTTCGACACCTATGGTTTCGATAGTTAGGACTGCCTCGTTAGTCTAGTGGTCACAAGCGCTACTCCTGAGTATGAGGTCCAGGATTCGATCCACGGGTCGGGCAAAGTTTTATTGAATTCTCCATCTGAAATTTCTCAGAAGCAGCTCGGAGTCTGAATTTTTGCTCGATTGGTGGCAATAGGCTCGCCTCCTATTAAATTACATGGGACTTTAACATTACTGGCGAAATTGGTATACTACAGGTACACCTCTGCTTAAACCTTCGGGGATTAAAGGCGTGATGTTATGTCTATATGTGTAGATTGGTAGTTTGAATGAAAACATTAAGCGACATTGAATTTAACTCAAAAATATCGAGCAATTTTAGCAATAGCCACTCTGTTTGGGAAACGTGCTCTGCGTACAAATAATTAGATAATTTCCTGAGGACGCCGCAACCGTTTTACATAATTACACAATAAACATATCACTTACTACATATTTGGTGAATAATAACCCTGCATTTGGCAACAGATTAATTATAAAACTATGTGCATTACAATTAAATGTTCTGATTGTGTATTCTTGTTTGCATTAGAAAGATCCTTCTAATGCAAACTTAAATAATACTTTATCCATCTACAGGGTGTAACGGAAAGGGTATATACATACAAACAGGGTGAATAGAGTATTTAATAACGAGTCTTTCCTCAAAATTTCAGCTCCCAACTAATAACTTTGAAACTTCACGATATTATTTAATATCGACAGTTTATTAAATACAAAATCATAACAAACGTGTCACCGCACTATAAGGGTCATAATCCTGTCCGGCAAGGTTCCAGTATATCTATCTCGGGTTCTGCGCGCCTAGTACAGACCTATCGGGCTCTGCCTAACCGCCGAAGGCGCGACGGCGCGGGCGGGCTCAACTTTACAATTATATATGTATATGTATAAAAACGTTGCCATGTCGTTTCTTATCACCAAGAGAACCCGCGCCCTTCGGATGTATATACCCTTTCCGTTACACCCTGTATATGTTACACTATTCGTGATATTGTATATGTTACGGTAAGTGTGATTAATTGCACATTATTAATAATTATCCTAAATCTATACTATAAAGAGGAAAAGTTTGATTGTTTGTTTGCATTGAATAGCTCCGAACCTACTGGACCGATTTGAAAAATTCTTTCACCGTTGGGAAGCTACACTATCCCCGGGTGACATAGGCTACTTTTTATCCCTGTATTCCCACAGGAACGGGAACAACGCGGGTGAAACCGCGTGACATCTGCAAGTTACTTATATTTGGGGGAGGCTGATGTCCAGTGGACGTCTTTTTCGGCTGAAATGATGATGATTAGTATGATGATTGATGATGACCCCATGATTTGGTAAATAAATAAATAATCCGCAACTTTTCGCTTTCAAGTTAAGCTAGAGAGCTTGTGTTATGGGTACATACTTAACAGTTGATAAACATACACAAGAAATATACACAAGAAATATATAAGTATGTTACACGGCAGAAATGATTTGGTAAATGTGAATATAAAGTTGAAATTCATGGCTTTTTGGAGTTATTATTAATAATTCACTACTCTCGTCGGTAAAAATAATAAATAAATACTTGAAGTTAATTTGTCCAGGCGGTATTTGTTTAATTGACCGGCCTGTTGGTCTAGTAGTTAGTGACCCTGACTGCTATGCCGGAGGTCGTGGGTTCGATTCCCACCCAGGACAAATGTTTGTGTGATGAGCACGATCATTTGTTCTGTGTCTGAGTGTTATTAATCTATAATATGTATGTATTTAGAAATATATAAGTATGTTTATCAGTTGTTTAGTACCCATAACACAAGCTCTGCTTAGCTTGGGACTAGATGGCGTTGTGTAAGAGTTGTGGAATATTTATTTATTTATTTATAATTTACAGTGTAAATCATAGTTGCGAAAATCATAAATGTGACGTATGTGACTGCGAAAATTTACCATCATGACGTGCGTTGTCGCGAAAGATCTCATGACGTGTGTGCAAAAAGCAATCTTACTACTGTTACTAGGACAAGTTCAGAAAATCTATCGTTCGAGGAATGCACTCCCTGTACTATGCTTAAACGTTGAGTGTGGGAAATCTCAAGTCCAGTGATTTGATCTCTGGTTGTTGTCGCATGCAATTTAACATCAGATTTAATTATCAGATACTAATCAGCCTTACATAAACAGGACGTAGGGGTAAACCTTTGAACATATTCGGTGTATAGATAAACGGTTCATTAAGTTAAATGGACGATAGATTTCTAAATATTTACCTTGGAATATATCCATTATCCATACCTTTTTCCTAACGCATCCAGCAATAACGGAAACCTAACTCCAGAATTTTCCATCAGAACTGCGTAGTTCAAATCGTTAAAGCTGAATTATGTTTGTATATAGAATATTAAATGTGTATTTGTATCCTTTACATTGATTTACGACTGTCTGAAGCAGTCATTAACTCATCGATAATCCCTTTTGAGTTATATCATTTACTCCCTGAAATATAGGACTTGGCAGGAATTTGACGTGTTAATCTAGATTATTTGTAGCTGTTCTGTAATGTGGCGAAGCCAGTGTGGCATCGGACAGGCTGTCACATACCATTGGAGCTGTGAGCCAAAATTGCTACGCTTTGCTCTCAGAATCTGTAGACCGTGAACGAGATGGCGGGATGATCTGGACAGATTCTAGATTGGCCAGCACTTGCATTGCATCCAATTGCGTGAAATCTGGGTTAAAATGTTGCACTGTTATTTTATCTTCTGCCGATGTATTCTGTCAATACGACCCCGGCAGGAGGACAGGTTGCGACAGGTAACCTGTCCATTCCTTCGCAGTTATTTGAACTTCACTACATTGGTTGTCGATTTTTACAGAAGATCAAATGTGTTGGAACCTCTTTACTGTACTAATCAAAGTACTGTTTTGTATAAGTTTTAAAAAATTTTACAAAGCTGTCACCTATTTTTCTCTTCTTTATTACTCTGTGTTTTTTCTCCTCCAACACGCATCTTTTTATTAATAATTTTCTTGCTTGGTCAACCTCTCTCTCTCACAAAATGCAATATTTTACGGAGCGCTGCCTTTCTAAGATCTGAGACTAAGGCTTAAACACAATTGTTTTATTATATTACGTCTCTGCCTAACCCTTTGGGGTAACCCTAATTCTATTTGTGGTAGCTACATCATGTGACTTAGGATCATTCTAGACATATTATTCATGATTTCTATTCCGCGATTTTTAATTTCTTTTACATTGACCGTAAACACATTCTAGCGCTTATAATTCTCGTTTTCATTTCTAGATTTTGATTTATGAATCCTACTGGAAACCATTAAATATGAGAGTAAAAATAAAATTATGTAATGCGAATCGTAAAAGCTAAAATTAAATTGTACGAACTAACTCTAGCCTGATCTTATTGCTTTTTTATTTAATTGCAAATAAAACGTATAATTCGGTCTTTTTCGAATTCATTTTAAATTGATGGCTATGTAAGTACTTATAACGTGTGTTCTTTAATACTTTGTACGCCACGCCGTTGAGTCGCGATCAACTGAATTTCTATTGTTATTCCTATTGTGTCTGGTAGTCTGGAAGTCAAGTTGGAAGCGAAATAGCTCTCAGTATATTTGCTCCAATGTGACCAAATTACCTTATGATCTATAACAATAGATACATTTTCTCATTTGTCACAGTTAAGCTCCTACAAAAGTAAAATAAGCAAAATTCTATATTTTTATTCTAGAATTATTAATTTAAACATTAATAAAAATACCCAGAGGTATTCTCAGGCATCTTGTTTGCTAATTAATTAAATAACTAATGTCGATCATACCTAATTATTCGGTGAAAATTGTTTTGGGAATTAGGCAAAAGTTTCCAAATGGTAATGGATAGGCATTTTAAGGAAATTTTATAGAAATTAGATCTCGTTACATTTTGGCAGTTGGAGATGAATCGAATTAGTTAAGTACCTATTTCAAAAGACTGTTACTGTGTAGAAATTGGCGGTTTCAGTTACAGCATGACTTCATATTAAAAATGGAAATAAGTACCTACTAGTCTGTCCTACTCTCTGAATAAGGCTACTTATCGTATAGAGAAGGCACGAGTTCTTATAATTTTGCTTAAAGTAGAGGTTAAAGCCATTATATTCTACGTGTTATATGAGTGTCGCGTAACTAATCACGATTTTTTTAAACCATTACTCCAAACAGAATTTCAGTTAATCTTGATTACTTAATAAACATAGGGTTCACTGGCACGGTTTGCGCAGTAGGTAACTGAGCGATCGGATGCTGCGCTGCGTGTCGGTAATTTGATTTTCGCACGGACCAAATATTTTTATGGCCTGCAGGTAATTGTTCCGGGTTTGGCTGTTTGTGTATGGGAGCTTAAACGTTTGTTACTAAACGCATCTACGACATAAGAAAAAATCCTAGTGTGGGCAATAAAATAAAACAATTTTGAACGAGCACACACTTACACGATATGATTTATATGTAAAGTTGTATATATTTACACGGAATTGGGCTTAAGTATGCATTCCTATATTCGATTGATTTGATCCATAACGAAATAAAAAAAAATTACATATGCTCGTTACAGAAATCATTGCAACAACCTTATAAAAAAACTAAAAAGAAAATATGAAAGAAACCTTATTAACAAATCCCTAAACAACAACAAACTTCTCTGGAAAAACCTGAAAACACTCACATACACAACGAAATCTACTAGAACCAATACTGAATTAACCAACCTAAAACCATCACCTACAGAATCAGCTAACTTAGTTAATAAATACTTCGCAAATATTGGTAACCCACTGGCAAATGACATCCAACAAACCGTAACCCAAAATGACCTAAATCTATACCTACGTTCCTTACCTAGTTTCTCTAAATCTTTTGTACTGCTGGAGACAGATAACAATGAAATAAATAGTATAATCAACTCTCTAAAATCAGATAGTGCCCCAGGATGGGATCATATCTCCACTAGATATCTTAAGCATATAAAATATGAAATAATTCCGATTATAACGCACTTAGCCAATCTTTGTTTTCAACAAGGTATCTTCCCCAATTGTCTAAAGAAATCAATAATTACTCCCATATATAAGAGTGGCCAGGAGGGTGATATTAATAACTATAGACCAATTTCCGTCATTCCTGTTTTAGCAAAAATATTAGAAAAACTTTTAAATTCCAGATTATCAAGCTATCTTCAAACCAACAACATTTTATCTGCATCTCAATTTGGTTTTAGACGCGGTATTTCTACGGAAGACGCTATCACATCTCTAACTACAGTACTAACAAAGGAACTAGACAAAGGAGCTAGGTGTTTGTCGGTCTTTATAGACCTAAAAAAGGCCTTTGACACGGTCTCAATTTCCATCCTAATAAAAAAATTGGAAAATCTGGGTATCAGAGGCCGTCAACTATCTATATTTACCGATTACTTGACAAATAGAAAACAGGTGGTTAAGCTGGACAATTTTGTCAGTGAGGAAGTTGTCGTGACATGCGGCGTACCTCAGGGTAGTGTTCTGGGACCTACACTATTCTTAATATATTATATAAACGACTTATGTAATATGACAATCAATAAGGCAAAAGTATTTTCATATGCTGACGACACCGCAATTGTCTTTACCGGTTCAACTTGGGCTGATACCAAAACCAACACAGAAAAAGGTATGTTACAAGTAGCTTCATGGCTGAAAACAAACCTCCTTACGTTAAACACAAGCAAAACTAATTATATCTGCTTTTCAATTTATAAAAATATCCAACCCGAGCCAAATTTCAATATTAAAATACATGAGTGTAGGAGGATAGCTGATCACAACTGCAATTGCCCAACTATCAAAAAAGTTGACCAGGTTAAGTACCTGGGTATAATGTTGGATCAAAGCCTGTCTTGGTACCCTCAAATTGAAAAGATTGCTGCGTCAATTCGAAAGTTTATCTGGATTTTTAAAACTTTACGACACATAGTTCCTAAGGCTGGCACAGCAAAGAATCTTTTAAATGAAGTATATATCTCTTTAGTCCAATCTATCATAACATATTGTATCCCCATTTGGGGTGGCGCGCGTAAAACACGTTTCCTTGATGTTGAAAGAGCGCAGCGGACATTAATAAAAGTAATGTACTTCAAAAAAAGGACCATTCCAACCTATGAGCTATACCAAACAAGTAACTTATTATCAGTACGAAAACTATATATTATACACATAGTATTAAAAACATATAAAACCCTTCCCCTAGAGCCTAATGTATTAACTAGAAGAAGGAAAGACAACATTGCTCCTACTTCTTTTGTAAAAACAAAATTTGCCAGTATTCAGTACAATAAACGCTCGTCTTTCTTGTATAATAAAATAAATAAACAAATAGATATACACACTAAACCGTTTAAAGAATGCAAATCGTTGTTGATTACGTGGATAAATAAGTTATGCTACGATGAAGTAGAAAATCTTCTACTAAACTTAAGGTAATACCATCTCCGCATAAAACAACCTCACATGCACACACACACATTTATACTTATACACACACACACACATACACACACACACACACACACACACACACTCACACCCACGCCATGCACACATACACACTCACTAGCAGACTAATAGAATTAAATAATTATTTTCAGTAACATGTTACACTAATTGTAAGATATAAAAGAGCGGCGCCTCCTGGCACAGGCATCTATATGCTTAAAAGGAGACGCCATCAACTGTATAATGTACAACGTGTAATCTAGTGAAATAAACATTTTTGATTTGATTTTTGATTTTTTTTTGATTGGTTTGATCTTTTACAATAAATAAACGTGGTCTAGCTTTCTAGCGCTTTAATCTAGTTTTCCCAATGCAAGGTATAAAATTTAAGTGCTATTACGTGTTTACATATTATTTAGTCTGAAATAACAAGTTAAGAGATGCGGGTTTTGGGATCACATTTGTATACTTTACTACGTAACAGTGTATTGACTGATGTAAGATACGGGGTCAATTAGGGTTTCGTCCAGTCTTGTGAGCTTAATCATAATTATTTAATTTAGTATATTGGTCTTTATATGGTAACAGATTATTTATGGATGGAAATGTTGAAACATTCCTTTAATTTGACAGTTTTATGTAAATAATAATTTGTGAGTTGTATAAAAAAAAAAACATTTTATACAAAAAATACAAAATAAACTAAACTACTTTTTACCTAATTTTCTAATTTCATCTAAAACGAATGAAGACTCGAACTAAATGCACCCATGCATGCATAGGTGCTCACATTTTTAATCTTCAGTAAACTATAATTTAATTACTATTACATTAAATGATAAATTAAAAATTCGCTAGAGCAGCGAAAAAATATTTATCAAACTTTCTTTACTTTCTTCCAAATACTCAATTTTAAACAATTTACTCATTTAGTCTATTTCATATATTTACCTCTTTCACTCGTTCGTCTATATGTGTGAAACGTCTTTACATCTCATTTCAAACATTCACACGACTAATATTAAATTCATCCCGACACGCTTCTCAAACTGAGCTCGTAAACACGATTGCACAGTATATAATTGTAAACTTAACCCAATCATCAAAGGGCAGCACCCTAGTCTCAAATCCGTCGGATATTCTAATATTTGTCTTAACCGATTGAAACCTTGTTTGGAAACCGTCCACATTAATCTTCCATCATGTTGGGATTTAGGTATCTACTAACCTATATCTTTATTGATCGACTGCAGCTGCAAATACTATCGAAACTGCAAAATATTAAAAAGCATTTTTTTTTTTGCACAATTAAAAAAATATTAAACCCTTTAATTGAATGGCCATTTTTATAAATTGTTGGAATTAACTAACAAAGATAAACACTTTTGGTGATCGAAGTCCACATTTCTCACTGCTCGAGCTTCTGAGTGCAGATCCGGAAAATTATTAATATACAGGGTGGCAGGGACATCGACGCGCAAACGTCGTGAAAAGGTTGCACCTGATGCCATAAATGAAATTACGAAGGTCATTCATCTCGGAAATGGCTGGTTAAAAAAATATCGTACAGACTAGACCGCGCGCCGCCCGGTGCGGTGGCGTCCTTTGTGGCCGACAATAGAATGTTGGCATTAGGTAGAAAGCGAAAAGCGAAGGCACCTACTATGCTAGTGTTGACCTCGCATTTGAACTTTAGAAAAACAGCTGATCAGGTAGCCCTTTCCTGTTTTACTTTCATTGCTGGTTTAAGTGAAACAAGTGAATTTACAAAATCTCATTGGAATAGGTAAAAATAATGTTTATATACAGTTTACAGTAAAAAAAAATGCAAAAAAAAACGTAAAATTTAAGGAAAAGCCGACGAAAAATTTCAACGCAGGGGGGTCCAGAATCATGTACTGAATCCATGGTAAGCGGATGTGCGTCGATGTCCCTGCCACCCTGTATTTGCATCAAATAGTTTTACTTTATTTTAACTGACACTGACGTTGATAAGGCTTATACATCGTGTGGAAGCCTAGATTTGATCAAAATACTCAACTCAAGATGCCTTCTTTTTATGAGAAACAGCTTTTCCATTTTTGTACTTTCTCTGTTCAAGATACATGGCCTCAATAACGGTGTAACAAAAGTGAGTTATGTACCTATATGAATTAAGCATTTTTTCTACTTTAGTTTCACCATTGTTACCGTTTTTGATACAAATAATTCTGCAATGCCAAAGCAAAACTTTTAATCGCATTGTAAAGTTGTAGATTTGCACTTACGATAGTGTTCGTTCCGGCTGTCGAGATACGAATTGTTACGTTCTAAATTATAAGGGTCCACTGTTCCATGTTCATTCGCTAATTGGTACAAGCGATAGGGTTGATGTTTATCAAGGGTACATTTCTTATACATAATATATGGTGATATTCGTAGACGTGAGAAGATATGATACAGGTTAGTTGCAAATTACAGTGATAGAAATTCTATGTCTTTAAGGTCAGCCTCGTATGCGTTTAATTACCTATATTATACTTACTAGCTGTCTCGGCAAAAATCGGTCTGCCTTAGAATCAATTAATGTTGTGTTACCTTCTTAGTTTTAGCTAAAGACTTTTCAAATGTGGACTGGGCAGACATCTGCCATCGTTTGCCATATCAACAAAGATGGCGCTGCATTTGAAAAATGCAAATGAAAAATTTTGAGATAAAATATAGCTTATGTTTGTCTCCAAGATAGAACCTATCGACGATTACGATCCGTTCAGTCGTTTAGTCGTGAAAAGCCGACAAACAGACAAACTTTCTCATATATAATATTAGTAGGTATGGACTTAGACTAACATACTGATCTCACAATGCCAAGATTATAATTCGATTATACAACCTGCCGGTAAAATAAATTGCCCAGTGCCATAGATTTTTTTAACGCGGCCAAAGTTCCGGACAAAACCAAGTCCTAAATAAATAAATAGACATATTATTATAAATCCAGTGGCAAAAATGGCAAGCATATCCTATACACCAACTACGTCGTATTTCCAGATAAGCTAAATAGCGCAATTCTATGAAATTCTCATGTATCTAATCCCCGCGCCAACTAGAGACTTTCCTTCATGCAGAACGTAATTGCATGAGGATGTAGGTATACTCGTACAGTTTCTAGTACCGTATTACTTTCCCAGGAAAATATTTCTGTAATGTGTCCGTTGCATAATAATATTTTAAAGTTATTATAATATTATTATTTTCACAGAGAACCATAATCCACTGATTGGTTGGCTGGTTGAAAATGTGTATAGCATTAATTGTGTGTTTGAAATATTAATTAAATAATGTCTATTTTCCTAGAAGTTTAAGCACTGGTGTACAGACGCCAGCACAACAAGTTACCACAATGTGTCAAATTTCTTTGGTCGTTTTTCAACTGTATGTCAAACGGAATAAGGTTCATATTCAATAGGGAAAATTTGACATATTGGGGTAACTTGATGTGCTGGCGGCTGTACTTACAGTACACCCATTATTTGCACGTTATTTTAACGTCTTGTAATAAAGGAGCTTGCCTATTGCCATATTTGCCATCAGTGGGGCACAAAAGCCAGCCAGCTGTTACTGCGGTCCCCACTGGCCAACTGGCAAAGTTATATAAGGTGATTCCTTCATGAAAAACTCAAAACACTTTGGAATCGAACCATGAGCCATACACAGCAGTAACAATTTCAGTAAGTGGACTTTCTAAAGTGTATGCAGCTTTATTTTGGAATTTATTTACTTTTATTCTTGGTGTTAAGTAAACCGTATTAAAATATTTTCAATTTCCGAACTGTTGGTCTTTCTAAAATTTTTCCTTGTCATGATTTGTATCCCGAGAAACGCTTTCATTGAAACGTGGAACCTGTAAACTCTTATTACTGATGACTCAGCCCACTTTCAGCCTCTGACGGCATGTAAGCTTTTAGTCCCGTTTGTCATTGGTAGCTCGAGAGTCGTTGCCAGTAGTCAGATCCCGGAAATTTTGATAACCACTCTTATTAATGGTACAGGTAACCCAGCACCTGGATTATGAAGGTCAGGTAGGCTTCATGTAAATATTCGTTTTCACCCGCGTCTGGCGGGAAGCCTACCTAAACATAATTGGGCAAATGCTAGACAGTCTTCTTTGAGAAAATGTCTGATAATGATAGTCATTAAACAATACCAGTCATAATAATTATATCCGTTATTTGCGACATTTTGTAAACCAGAACAAAATCCTAACAAAACAAAATACATCTAATTCTTAATTACCGACTCCACAAATACCATTACAAGTGTAACGTTTACTCACACGTTCCCGTACAGACTCGCTCATCTCAAATTAAACGAGACTAGTGTGAGTCGCACTTTGATTAGATAACGTTTTGCTTTGAATCTAAAGACTCAAGTGTGTGTGATACGTTTTGTTGGTGGGTTTGTGGTTTGAGCATTTATCACGTTCTTGGTTTCCTTCGTTGGTCTAGTAGTTCAGCGCTCAGCCGCGTGTTGCCTAGGGATCGTACGTTCTTGCATGCCTCGACGTAAGCATAAAACATCGGGGTGGTTTTTAGTTCGTAAGAATCTGACAGACCCATCCGCCCTCCCCAGGACTAAGGACATCCCTGGCAATTGACCACACCATAACAAAAAAACGGAAAAGTGTTCAACCACTACCGCTGAGCACGGGTTCCAGGATGAGTAAAGTATAATCGGATTATTATCCCTCCTAAAAAAGATGGGCGTTATAAGCTCAACTTATGATTTTTTTTTATGTGATCATAGCTACCATGCGAACAAAAATTTTATGTAGTTTTTTTTGGTAAGTTTGGTAACAGATTTTATGGTAGTAGTCCGGAGTCTAGAAATTTTACTTCTTCGTTTCCTATTATCATTTGATTTTTGCGTACCATTTACAATGCTCTGGCTAACCCTTCGAGGAACGGTTATGTATTTATAAAGTTTTAACTGATTCTGGCTTCTAACATCAACTTTAGACATGGTTCTGCGAATGATAATAATTACTAAGAACCATATCCATGAAATCTTTCAAGTTAAAATTAGGTACCTACTGTAGTGTATGCAAATATACTTATGATTTGTCTCGGGCGCATACGTCACAACGGCACGTACTGCGGACCATAGTCTATACAAAGTAGAGCGCACTGAGTGGGAGGCAGTCGCTGTCCGACCGTCAGTGAGGAAGCACGTGGTGGTGCGTAGGCGAGCCAAGTACAATTATAGTGTTAGTGATACTATGAGAACACTACAATGGCGACGAGGATAAAACAGGAAAAAAAACCGTAAGTAAAGTGATTTTATGAAAAAAGGTTACGAAAGGGAAGGAATCGATAAAATGTGAATAATAAAAGTATAAAACGTTAAATTCAAACGTTCACCGCGAAAGCAATTCGCGATATCTGTTACTTAGACATTACGAGACTTAAAAATACTATTATTGTTCCTTTCGTAATGACGCGATGAGACTTTTTAGATCGTATGCGTCTTCTTCCTTTGAAACGGTGGTAAATCTAATTTGTTAACGCTAAAATGCAGCTGCACTTAATTAATGGATTACAGAATATTGTTAAGACAGTTGAGAGCAAATGTTGTACTAGGTATGCTGTTTTATTTACAACTGGCGGTAGGTTGTAAATTACGGATAAAATATTATTTTGAAATCTGAGTAAAATATTATAAAAACCTACCAGTGATCTTGAAACTATCATAGTTTTATGGTAGGTAAATCTACAGTTGAAGATTTTCTTTTATAAACAAATTGATTAGTGAATATGAAAAACAATCACCACACCTCTAAGACGTGGTCAAAAAATAGGGAGTTTTTGGTGATTTTGTTATTATAAGGGTAGCCGTACAAATATTAAGCTTTCACTCATCATAGGAACAACAACAGTAAAATTTAAATGTTGCGGTGTTTACTTAGGAATATTTGAAAAATAATGATTGACAGTCTAGTCGTATTCATATAAGCTGGCGTAGTGCCTGGCCAATGCATAGAAAGAAAGGATAACTTTGGAGTTTTGCTTAGCAGTAGGTATCTATATGTAATTACACAATAATACTGATAATGAAATTGACACTAATATTATAAAGATGATGAGGAAGAAACAGGTCGTTAAACCTACTGTTTCACTATGTACAGAGGGTAATCTGAGAACATATTATAGATATAATAAAATTCCATTATTTTGATATTAGAATCAAGCTGCTGTGGTGGTTTACAATTAATTAGAAAGAAATAAGAGGGGTCAGTTGATATTTGATTTTCCGTTAAGTTTTGAGGTTGGTTATGTAACAAAACTTTCACATTAACTCAAAACTTTACAGCAAATGCCGAACAAATGATTTAGGGAGGTTAAATCGGCAACACTGCTTTCACTGAAGAACGCAAATTAGTGAGTGTGCAATACTATCGAAACTATAACTAATTAACCCCACATACTATTTTGATCAAGTGAACTAAGAAAAGTTGTAAAAAATATCTTATAATTATTTATTACTGTAATATAAACCAGTTTTGATAAAGATAAAGAGATAAGGATAAAGATCAATTTATTCGTTTAACATGAGTAGGTTACAATACAAATAGATACATGCAATGGTGAAAAAATGAGTATGGTAACGAGCACAGCTAATGGAACATAGAGCATAGGTACATTATAAATACAGGAACAAAATATTATATTAATTAATAATAGCCGTACCTACTGGTTCGACCAAACACGAAGCTACGTTGACAAGGTCGGTCCGTAATGGGTAGCCATTCGTAACATATCGTGTCTAAAAAGGCAAGTTAGTCCGTGGATCTCGGTCCTTGTTTTTGAACTTGGACTGGATTTTGGACAACATGAGTCTGACAACCAGTTAGCCAAGGCATAAAGCATTGCCCGGTCACTGTGTTGTGGCAGTAAAATGGCAGGAATATTATTAGTATAATGGCCAATAAGGTTGGAAGGAAAATAAATCTAGTAGTGAATATAGTGAGCTATACTAGTACATTGGCAACTTTTATCATTGTGACCACATATGTATTTATACCATGTTCCTGCCAAATAAAATATTCTATTCTATTCTATAAATAGATTGAAGTATCAAGAAACTTGGTAGAAAGACTTAAATTTACTTGGCTTTAAGTATTAGCCTCTATTAAATTGGGAAACCTACTTGGCTTTAAGTATTAGCCTCTATTAAATTGGGAAACTTACTTGGCTTTAAGTATTAGCCTCCATTAAATTGGGAAATTTACTTGGCTTTAAGTATTAGCCTCCATTAAATTGGGAAACTTACTTGGCTTTAAGTATTAGCCTCCATTAAATTGGGAAACTTACTTGGCTTTAAGTATCAGCCTTCATTAAATTGGGAAACTTCTTGGCTTTAAATATTAGCCTCCATTAAATTGGGAAACTTACTTGGCTTTAAGTATCAGCCTCCATTAAATTGGGAAACTTACTTGGCTAAAAGTATGAGCCTCCATTAAATTGGGAAACTTATTGGCTAGTAGTATGAGCCTCCATTAAATTGGGAAACTTACTCCTTTCTTTCTTTTTCTCTTTCTCGGAAGACCAATATGACAGGTCACTAGCAAATATAAGTGTTATGAAAGTCGACTGTGATTGTGAGTTTGTGAGGTCAATATGAGAATGGCCCTGTGTGAAAGGAAGTCAACGAGACAGACTTGCAACGAAGTGTTAAAAGATTATTGTTGAAAGGTCAATATGAGCGACATTGTCGTGAATAAATAGTCAATAAGAAAGGCTACGATATTGTATTATTGAAGGATCTTGTCAATATGATAGACATGGTCGTGAATAAGTAGTCAATAAGAAAGGCTACGATATTGTATTATTGAAGGATCTTGTCAATATGATAGACATGGTCGTGAATAAGTAGTCAATAAGAAAGGCTACGATATGGTTTTATTGAAGGATCTTGTCAATATGATAGACATGATCGTGAATAAATAGTCAATAAGAAAGGCTACGATATTGTATTTTTGAAGGATCTTGTCAATATGATAGACATGGTCGTGAATAAATAGTCAATAAGAAAGGCTACGATATTGTATTATTGAAGGATCTTGTCAATATGATAGACATGGTCGTGAATAAATAGTCAATAAGAAAGGCTACGATATTGTATTATTGAAGGATCTTGTCAATATGATAGACATGGTCGTGAATAAGTAGTCAATAAGAAAGGCTACGATATGGTTTTATTGAAGGATCTTGTCAATATGATAGACATGATCGTGAATAAATAGTCAATAAGAAAGGCTACGATATTGTATTTTTGAAGGATCTTGTCAATATGATAGACATGGTCGTGAATAAATAGTCAATAAGAAAGGCTACGATATTGTATTATTCAAGGATCTTGTCAATATGATAGACATGGTCGTGAATAAATAGTCAATAAGAAAGGCTACGATATTGTATTATTGAAGGATCTTGTCAATATGATAGACATGGTCGTGAATAAATAGTCAATAAGAAAGGCTACGATATTGTTTTATTGAAGGATCTTGTCAATATGATAGACATGGTCGTGAATAAATAGTCAATAAGAAAGGCTACGATATTGTATTATTGAAGGATCTTGTCAATATGATAGACATGGTCGTGAATAAATAGTCAATAAGAAAGGCTACGATATTGTATTATTGAAGGATCTTGTCAATATGATAGACATGGTCGTGAATAAATAGTCAATAAGAAAGGCTACGATATTGTATTATTGAAGGATCTTTAAAAGATCGTTTTGGTTAATATAGTCAATATGAGAGACTGAGACGGTCAATAAGATAGATCGTACTGGTTGAGCGAAAAGGTCGTGAATGCAGTAGTATATCTACTGGTCATTAAATTGAAACGTCATCAATAAAATCAGTAGAATATGTCAACTAGTCATTTGGCATGACATCAAGGAATAACACAAAATACAGAAGAAAATCCAGAAGAAAAGAAGAAAAGAAGAAGAAATCCAGAAGAAAGTAAACAATAAGAAAAAGAAGAGTCAAAAAATAGAAAAAGAGCATTAAAGAAGAAGAAACAGAGGAACAGAAAAAGGAAAGAGTAAAGGGTATTCTTTTCTATTCTATATGCCTGCTGATAATTTAATTAACATATATTTTAATTTCACAGGTTTCACCTTGTAGTTGATTGGAAAACCAATTCGACTGAGTAGTTCTACGTTCCAAGTTATCTTATAAAAATAAATAACCAGCAGTTAATTCGAACACAAAGCCAAAATAGATATCCATTACCGTGTACCTATAGACGATCGAATGGATAAACTAAATGACCACCTTAAGGTGGACTGGTGGAGAATGCCTGGGGCATTGGGTCCGCCTTTTTACAGTGTCATTGAATAGTGCGTAAAGTTTTAATAAATAAATAAATAAATGGCAGTCTACTTTCCTAGATTCGTGCAAATAGTTTTGAAATGTTTGGATATATTAATCAGCACCAAGTCCATAATTATTACAAATACAGTTTTGTAATCAATATTATCACATTAAATGTTTTCAGGATATTTAAACCCAGTAAACAACAATGTCCCGTAGCATCGTGGTTGGGTTACCCCTGGACTCTGCTTAACAACGATACTGGTCGCTTATGCATGATGGAATGGAAGCCGTCGACCCTGGCCTTCACAAACTTACCAAAGTGTACCTAACCTAAATCTTCAAATTGGTAACATAATTATAATATATCTATAATGTGCGATTATAATACAAGATTTAAATTAGTGTTTCCTTGCAACATTAAACACAGTAGGTTGAAAATCATACATAGAAAATCATAATTGAAATAATTATAGTACCTTCCTGGGTATATTAAAAAAAAAAAAAGATTTAAGGTCAGCGGAAAGTTAATGATAAAGAAACTAAGTAACTCAATCCAGAAAACACGTCTAGGTACTTCAAGTAACAAACATTAAATTAAAATATGATTTAATTAAAAAGAGAAAGGGAATAGACACAGCAATATATATTATATTTATATAAAAACCTATTAGATTGAATAAAAGAAAGTTAAAGAAAAATAATTATCTCAGTCGTGATTATTCGAAAAATGTAGCACTTAATAATACACAATGATAAACAACAAATTTAATTAAACTATTTAGTTTAACTAAATGATAACAAAAAAATGACAATTCATTAATGAGCGTAAAATTGTAGTATCTTAGAACTATTTGTAATGTCATAAATACTTTCTAATAAATGCATACGTTTATAACGTATTAATACCTGGATCTATAACACGTAATAGTTACAGATTATTTACTTTTAAATAAAATAAATTAAAACAAGGAAGGGATGTAGTGTATGCAAATATACTTATGATTTGTCTCGGGCGCATACGTCACAACGGCACGTACTGCGGACCATAGTCTATACAAAGTAGAGCGCACTGAGTGGGAGGCAGTCGCTGTCCGACCGTCAGTGAGGAAGCACGTGGTGGTGCGTAGGCGAGCCAAGTACAATTATAGTGTTAGTGATACTATGAGAACACTACACCTACCTATATTTTTTTGTTTTATTAAGTTCATTCTCTAATGGCTTAAAAAACTTAGCACATCAATATTGGTTTTATGCATCCTCCTGTCCTTTTATTTGGTAATATGGTCAATTTAATACTCCCTCGTATAGTTCAAACAGTTTGTAAACAAAGGGGTGGATAGTTTAGTACTTATGTTCCTCTGTTTCCCCTATATACCTACGATGATTCCCTACATTTATGGGTAGTGAAATAACTTATTTAATTAAATACTCAATCTGTGTTTGCCGTTTGGGTATACTTTCACGGTAGTTATGAATATTTGGGGTAAAATCTCATTTCATTGCACCCAAATACTTTTGAATATCTGACTCAACTACGAGTACCTACTTATTTGTGTAAACAAATGGAATTTGAACAAAGTAAACAATGTTATTATTTCACAGTAAACTTCCATACTTAATAGATTTAATGGTTGCTGACCAATGACCCGCAATTAAAGGTGATAGAGCAACACAGCTATCATAATTTAATGCATTAGCTGGTAATATGACATGACATGAGAACGCCATGTATATTTTCAAAGGCTTAGGCTGGCAACAGACTTATAACACACCATGCAACGCGACGTCAATCATAATGTAGTGTTCTCATTGGTTACATAAAGCAACGTTTCAGATTTGTCCAATAAAACAATGTGGAATGGCGTCGCGTCGGGCGTTACAAGTGTGCTGGAAGCTTAATTCACGACGTTTTATTTGGTATTAAATTATACAATATAAAGCATACTAGCAATGTAGGTTTCAGATTCCTAGTAGTTTTTTTAATCCCTTCAACTGCGCTAAATATGCTTGTATATGAAGTGGGTTCACGTCGATAGTGCAATGGGTAGGGATTGAACTCACGACCTCTTTATCACCAGGCTGACGTCTTAGCCATCTAAGCCGTTCATTGGGTTAAGGCCGATTAACTTGGGATTGCAGTTATAAGATGGTACAAACACTGAGGAGAAAACTTCAAAAGGCAGAATGTGAATGTTTTCTCATGTACCCTTCTCCCTATCCTTACTGAGTCTGTAGCAAAAATATCTTTCCTAATAATCTTGATCCAATCCAGCCTGTCCATTGCTGCTTTCCCACCACGACTTCCTAAGCCGAGGTCCTATCAACAGGAAGCACTTAGCACATAGAAACTTGGTTTTTATACAGGCACCAGTTCGATTACTTCATTATTTTTTTATGCCCTGTGTGACGAGACATAGCATGATGGATATATATTTTTTTGTTTTTGTGCAAGATCTAAAATAACTGTAACCTATGTTCACAAATCAGCGTCAGATAGTATACCCTGTCTCATCTCTTATTTCTTTAATTCTCATCTAACATTATGCTGAGCTGAGGCTCTTTTGGCATTATAATCTTTGTATTGTACAGTTTCAAGGTGCATTTTGCTGTAATGTTAAAGAACTCATTTTATTTTTCTTTCTTTTATTTTTTACTTTCAAAATAAATAAAAGAATACGAGGCAAAGGGAGTCCGGTTAACAACACCTTAAGTAGACGGGCTAGAAATATTCCCCCTAAAAAAACAAGTAATGTAAATATACAACCACGTATTCTTCCCAAAAATCACACGTAAAGAAACACAACAACCAACAATCGAACTCTCACTTCACAATTCCCGCACGTCCCTGTCCAGGCTATAAAAATAAACGGCTAGGCTAAATTGTTTCTGAAGAGCCTAGTTGGAACGGAAAAGCTAGACCCCAGTAGAATATTTATTAGCCTCATTGGATCGAAAGTCATGTATGGAAAACATAATGCTTCGACTTGGTTTCATGAATACTTTGAAAGTGGATGTGAAGCAAAAAATGGTGGTAACGATCTTAATGGCTTGATGAAACTTCACTTCTACGAGTTTATCATATTTTATTGATATTACCTACACGTTAACTATGTAACTACTAAACCTAACAATAAATACCAATCGTAGAATTCTTCGTCATTGCTGCCAGTTGTTAATGTGCCCAAAGACTGGCGGCATTGCCCAGTTGATTGGCAATGCTCTGGCCAAAGAGGCCAGCCCTTGGATAATTATTGATTCTAGAAATAAGTTTGGTACGATTTTATCCATTCTAAAATTATGTCATAGCTGATCAGTTGGTTTGTTCTTTTGTTTGAACGTGTTAATCCCTGTAATTATCAATCTGATTGAAAAAGTCTTTTTACACATTTTCCATACTGTAATACAGTCTCAACTAGCGCAAGGGGTATTGTGACTGTTACTGGCGACTTATATTATTATGTAATGTTAACTTACTTATGGTTACAAATTATGCAAACTGGATAAATAAATAAATGAAATTCTTGAGGATGATTTCAGCGAACGTGACGCTGCGATCTACGGGAAAATGACTGGGCACAGCTAACTACAAGAAACTAGTTTAATGTAGAATAAAACACTAACCGGTGTAAAATAACTCTAAATTTGGAAGTCTGTGGCTTTGTTGGTTTTGTCTCATTCATGATTGGCCACCGACTTCCGAATTTAGAGTTATTTTACACCGGTTAGTGTTTTTTTTGAAGTCGGTTGTATTTTTTGTAAAAAAGTTTTTATTTTACAATTTTTAGTTTTATTTTTAGTAGATGATTCATTATTTTCCATTCCTTTCAATATACAATACAAAGAAATAAACAGATTTCGATGAAAAAAAAATCATTAACAAAAATGTTCATAAAATAAAAACTACGAAGCCAAACTATGTTATTTTTTATGAGACCAAAAAGCAACTATTTCACATCAAACTAAAAAAGAATCACGTAAATCGGTACATAAATCTCAGCGTGATCGGTGCATTTACATACACAAAACTGTTCAAAGATAAATTAAATTTTCATTAAAATGTTCATAAAATAAAAACTTCCGAATCAAACTATGTTAAATTTTTATGGGACCAAATGGCAACTATATCGCATCGAACAAAAAAAGAATCACGTAAATCGGATCATTAATCTCGGAGTAATGGGTGTACATACATAAGAAAAAAAAAAAAAAAAAAAAAAAAAAAACATACCGATCGAATTGATAACCTCCTCCTGAAGTCGGTTAAAAATGAATCAGCTATTGACTGTTTATTGCCGCAAAAGCAAATTACGACACGTAAACCTTAGACCGCAAAATCCGGTGATCGCCCTACATTTCATACTATTTAGGGAGCCCGCGGTTTTCAATGAACCACTTAATCAATGAACATGCGTGTTTACAAACATGTGTTTTATGTAAAACTCTGTCATACCAATTTTTTGTAAGTAAAAAATGTATTTGCGTGGCTCGTGAGTAAAAGTAAACCTAATCGTATGCCGTGACGGCAAACGATATTACCGAAGCTCTGTTATGCCGTCATTTATTTATTTTACTCCATATTCAGGGGTCTGTACCCAAAGAATATGCTGGCCGGCCGTCCATCCGTTTGTCAGCGGACTGTATCTCCTAAAATGTAAATAGACTGTTGACATTTTTACAAAGTGAGCAGGTACTTCTAAAGCCTCTCATCTGTCTTGTCGTTTGCTAGGGGGTCTTGATAAGTAAAACAATGATCGTCCGATTCACGGACTGGCCACTCTGCATTCATCCTTCTAGGACTGCAATGCTGCACTAGAGTATAATCTGTATGGCTCCTAAAATATATAATAAAAATCCAAAGAACATCACACAATTGAATACATCTTTATTTAGGACTAAGTTAAAAAAAAATGTTGGCCTTGAAAACTTACTATAGCATCACTTACTTCTTAACTGATAAATACTAAAATTTCGACTTCTATAATTTGTAACAATTTCCAATAGCAAATGCAATGTAATGTTTTATTATGGTTATTGTTTATGGACCATGTAAAAACCTATAAAATTTGTACACCTACTATGGCATAGCATGTAGCACATCCTCATATTTGACCATTGCATGCATTTATTTGTATTGTAATCTACTCATGTTAAACAAATAAATTGATCTTTATCTTTACCACGGCAAGCGTAACTTAACTATAGTCCTGTGTGGCTGTTATTATTCAGCAACAAGCCCCCTTTTCTGTTTCTAATAAACATAAATTAAAAGTCCATTTAAGAACCGTTTTATTTGTTCTTGGCGTCTTTGCTTGACCATAACGATCGTGGTTTCTCTAATCTTGTACGAGTGTGCTAACCGTGAGTGTGAGGAACCCGTCGTATGCGAATTCGACTCGCACTTAACCAGTTTTTATTTATTGATTTTCTATAATTATAAGTTCTTTCAATAACCATCAAGTTTGATGTTTTGCATCTGCCGGGTCTTGTGACGGCCATTTCATTTTTCTCGAACACTTACAAAAGTGTTTGCTTATTTGCTTCATGGTTACGAATCATGTGGGATTTCTTTATTAATTGTTTTATCGCAAAAGTGATTTGTTACATACTTTTCAGAAGTTATTTTTCAATTGAGAAAAAAGATAATTTGCAAAGGAATTCGCGTTTTGTAAACAATTACGAAACTTCTGACCTTAAATATCTGGTATAATAAACCTGCCGCGACTTTTTCTGCTTATGTATTTTTATAAATCATAGCCTATGTGTTATTTAAAAGACGATGAAGCTATAACATTGCTAAGTTTCACCAGAATCCGTTAAGTGGTTTTTGCGTGAAAGAGTAACAAACATCTATATATTCTTTCCACTTATCACATTATAATATTAGGCAGTAAGTAAATTAATTAATTGATAAAGTTAATCATTGAAAACATTTAGAGAAAAATAAGGACTTTTTAAGTATTAGGTCCTACGGAACCTACCGTGGCAGAACACTTAAGAAAAAACTACAATAAGTAGCCGCAGCCGCTACTAATATACTATAAATTATGTCAGTATTGAGCAATCAACTATTAACTTTCTAATTTACTCAACAACACTTAATTTTACCAACATAAACCATCAACCAATCAAATAAATTCCCAGACTTCCTACCGTTTGTTTAAGCGAAGGTAGTTCACTGATACCAAATAAAATATTCGCAATGGAAATCCTTTGAGAATATTGCAATCCTTGTCAATAAGGTATATTGAATTCTTTGTAGCATAAGTAAATAAGGGAACATTAGTATTTCTACCCTTGTAAGCCTATCGGCGGAGTATTGGGAGGAGGGTAAAAGTCGGTCCCTTATAATTTGCGTAGTTACAGAGAATTCTGGGTTAATTTTCTGTTGGGAACAAACGAAATTAAATAAGCGGCCTGTATTGTTTTTAGTTTTATCAAATTGGCTGTTGGGTCATAAAGTATTTTACCCTTTCTGTCTGCCTATGTGTAACCTAAAAAGTGAGCGAAAATTTTTAAATATTATTTAGAGCAAAGTTAATTAGTCTCTCTCTATGTCGGTCACATTATAATTATTATTGTTCTTAACATATGATATTCTTGCTCCATATCCAACATCGTCTATTTAGCCTATTTTCCTTTAACTGTGTTGTTCTCAGCTTCTAGTCTGTATATCAGTCTGATGCAGATAAATCCGATACTTACATGGAGCGATTGCCTAATAAACTTTGTGAGACTTTCGGGCTTACGACTGTTAAATATTTACGAGTGAATTCTATGCGTAGATCTTAAACAGCCTAGCGTGCTGTCTGAGGTTGACTTTATCATAAATAGCTAAAACCCTGGAAAATGATGCAACATGATAGGTTTTTTTTTTAATATTATAAACCAGTGCTTGACTGCAATCCCACCTGATGGTAAGCAGTGATGCAATCAGTGATGGTGAAGCGCACTAGTTTATTAAGAGCCTATTCACTCTAGCCTTGAAGACACCTAAATTATAATCGGACGGGAAGACCGCAGCAGGCAAGTTGTTCCAGTCCTTCGATGTACGCGGTATAAACGACGAAGCGAAACGCTTTGTCCAAATCGTGGGAGTGCCAGCGATGTAAGGGTGGACACTCGCCGTACGCCGGGTTGTCCGATGGTAGAAAGGTGATGGCGGAATCAAGTCATGTAGGTGAATATAATAGCTGAGCTTATTTTTTTTTATTCATCTACTGGCCTATCTACAACTGTTACCTTCATACTTTCGTTCATGACCTTTTAAAATCGTATCTATCCAATAGACAGCAAATTACAGAAATGACAAAATTATGTATAAAAACCAAAAAAGAAATAACATATCAGTCAGACACTAGAATTCCAAGGTATGGTGTTCCCCAGGGCAGTGTACTGGGACCCACACTTTTCATTATTTATATTAATGACCTTCCGATGGTAACTTCTTCTAAAATGACAT
Source organism: Euplexia lucipara (assembly GCA_921972225.1). Taxonomy (NCBI): domain Eukaryota; kingdom Metazoa; phylum Arthropoda; class Insecta; order Lepidoptera; family Noctuidae; genus Euplexia; species Euplexia lucipara. The sequence continues at coordinate 6,381,803 of OV179144.1, read as the reverse complement.
TGTTTGCCGACGATAGTACCGTGCTATATACTGGACCCACAATGACATCATTAGAAATTGACGTTAATAATTCACTGACATCTATAATTCAATGGCTTGACATAAACAATTTAAAGATAAATTTAACTAAAACTAAAATAATGAACTTTAAGCAGAGAAAACAGAGCAATGTTAATGTTAATAACGTCGGATATGCAATTAAAGAAGTAGATACAACGAAATTCTTAGGGTTACACTTAGATAATAAAATGAATCGGAAGTCACATATCAACCATATTTGTACAAAGCTCAGCCAGTATGCTTACGGTCTATACAGACTAAGAAATGTAACTAATTTATCTACATTAATAACTGCTTACCATAGTTTCGTTTCCTCCACATTGCGTTATGGTGTTATATTTTGGGGTAACTCAACAGACTGGGCATTAGCATTTAAATCACAAAAACGCTGCTTACGATCAAATTTTCATCTCAAACATACGGACTCATGTGTTCCCTATTTCAAAGAGCACAAATTACTGCCCTTGCCTTGTATCTACAATCTGGAAACCGCAATTTTTATTAAAAACAATCCAGAACTATTTAAGAAAACTCAAAGAGCTCGTCATGCTGGCAAATTGTGTGTAGTGGCCAGTAAAACTGCCCTGATGCACAAAAGTATATTTTGCAAAGCTGTTCATATATATAATAAATTACCTAAGGATATGAGAGAAACTAACAATATAAAACTATTTAAAAATATGTGCATGATATGCTTGTGCTCAAGTGCTACTATTCTCTACAAGATTATTTTGATGACAAGTCCAGCAATGCTTAGAGTTTAGATTTGCATATTAATCCATATGTTTTTAATGACATTACTTTAAGACATCTTTTTAATTATTTTATTTGTAATACCTTTTAACGTAATAATAGATAAGCGAACACTGAGACATTTTATTAAGATATTGCAATTTAAAAATTATCAATTACTATAATAATTTGCACGCCTTAAATGGTAGAATATGGTTTAAGAAACTGTATAACTTATGACTGTTATGACTTGTAAGATCTTTATTTACACCTGTATTCAGCAAATAAATAAATAAATAAATAAAAATAAATAAATAAATACTACATGCAATATACACAAACATACTCGTAGTGTAGACACAACATGCAAAAACAAAGTATATAAACACTAATATAATATTACATTTATTTATTTATATTTTATTCTTAGGGATAACAACAGCATTCAACTCTTAACTAAGTACTTATCTAAGATTACATGAGTAGCCAATAACAGTTATCCACGGCAGATACATTGGGTAGTTGAAAGTGCTATATAAATACTTAATATTAAAGATTAAAGATGATTGGGAAACTTTGAAGAGATCAGTATAATAATGTAAGGATTAAAAATATCATAAACAGATAAATATAAATACAAATAACAATTATGCAAATATGTATATAAAGAAATATATGTATATAAAGAAATATATGTATGAATTAGTGAATACAAATAAAATATATATAGAAATGAAAAATATATATTAATTATAAAAAACCAGCGATTTACCAACTGTGGTTGAGTTATTTAAAATAGCTTATAAACTATCAAACTAATGCCTTTGCCGAGCAATTCTCTTAAATTTGTATAAATAATTTAAATCTCGGAAACGGCTCCAACGATATTTAAGAAATTTCGTAAGCAGGGAGTTTCGGGGTCAATAAAAATGAGCAAAGCTCGGTCATCCAGGTACCGATAATAATTCTAGCAAAACTCGTTTTTTGAAATCATTCTTAGAACCATCTTCTTCTTTTACTTTTCTTGCAACATTCTTACGGAATCGCACCTGCTTCTGTTTGTCTCTGCATGATCTAAGGGTTGACTGGTAGAATTAGTACATACATAAATAAATATTGCTAGCTTTGTAGTCAGCTTCTTTGCAACCCGAAAAAGGTATTTCCTACTTCTCAGTTGAGCACATGATTCTAAACGACTTCTAAAATAAACGACTTGCAATATTACTTACGTAAGTTTTCTATAGTCATGCAATTTCCGATTATGAGGTGTACCAATCTTTGTTAACAAAGGGTTCCAAATCTTCAAGAGTGGTAACTTCTAGTTAAGCTCTAGTTTCTCATAAAGCCACAGAACTTTACAGCAATATAGCGGTAGTTTTAAGTGATTTCTCAAACTTCCGCCAACATTTTACGTCATAATTGATATTAGATAGTTACAAGCAAGGTTTTATCAAAGCTCAGATGTTACTGAGCTGTTTTAATAAAAACTTGATACCAAAACTTACACGTCATACAGGTATAATAATTTTGTTTAACTGAAAAAAACTATAACAACCACAACATTTTTTTCTTACTAAACTTCTCTATCTAATAATTATTTATTTTCTAAAACATTAGGAGGTTGGTTTAGTGAAGTTGGTGTTTCACTATCTGACAACTCTGAGTAGACACATAAACTGACCGAAAGAAACACAGATATTACAGTATGATTTGGGGTAAAATATTAACAAAAACAATGAGATTTAAGATACGTACTATAGAGAGGCCATGCATGCATAGAAATGTCATAGAAAAACTATGATCCCATGTCTCAGTAACGCCATCTAGCAAAATCTAGCAATATTGGAACGGCAGCGCAGAGTTTAAACTAGACTCATTGGCTTGTGTCCACTAAGACACAAGAATCGCATGAAAATTTTGTCAGTGATGTCCTTAATCCACGCTTTAGACATTGGCAGAATAGTAACAAAACCAAAAAAAAAAAAACACAAAAGACATTTTTATACAAATACTTTCATTAAAATATCGTGTTAATAATTTGACATAGATATTTCCACGAATAATACGGCTACCCACGCGGGTACCTGCTAATCGAACACAGAATACAATTTTACTGAATGACGCAGTTTCAATGGAAACTATATTTCATTGAAAACGTCTATACACACGTCACATCAAAGAGTTTAATTCCGAAAACGGATATGGAACTAGTATTTTCGGATACTGACAAAATTCCCAAGTTTCCCGTAGTACGAACTAAAACCGGTTGTAACTCGATACAACCGGATATTGCTGTGAAAATATGGGTCAAGTAAGAAATTTAGGATGGCGGTTTTTCGTACAAAACGACTCCAGAAGAAGTGTAATAACGAATGTTATGACAAGGGAGACAAATGTTAACGTGTGTGAATCGGTTTGAGAAGAAAAACACTCATATAGCATAACTATAATAACAATAATTTAATTCCACGTAAGTAATGAAGCGAAAATAATGTAAAAATATTATCTAGAGGAAAGAAGACGTATTTAACTAAGAAGTAGGTAAACGAAAATACTATCAGTCTGTTACTGCCCCACTAATGAGCAGCGGTGGCCCAGTGGTGGCGGCCCCGGCTTACGTACAGTAAGTCGTCGGTTCGAACCCAGGCAGGCGCATTACTTTGTGTAATTTATTTCATCACCACTGCTCACAAAAACGGTGAAGGAAAACATCGTGAGGAAACCGGCATGTCCTAGAACCAAAACTTCGAAGACATGTGACATCTACCAATTCGCACTGGGCCCGCGTGGTAGATTATAGCCCATACGCAAAATACGCGCTTTGACGTGGAGTTGCGGATACCAGCCCGGTGTCTTTAATCTTTTTTTTTTACTGCCCCACTATAAAGCTGATGTCAGAGGCTTCTTCTAATGCAGAGAAGAATTGAGCATTGATCACCTACACAGACTTATATTAACTACATGTCCAGGCTTCCTTACCATGTTTTTTTCCACCGATGTCAATAATAAGTGTTAATAATTATGTTATTCCCTGCCGGAGTCGGTGTTTCATGATAGCTACAACCTAAGGGTCTATAGTCTAGCCCCCGTGCCCGTGGTCGCGGCTGCTCCATGCTGTGCCGCCCGAACCCCTCGCCCCGTCCCGCTGCCAGTGTCTGCAGCCCTGGCGAAGCCCCGACAAAAGGATTTCGCTAGCGTCACCGCGAGTGCACCTGGTGTTCCTAGACCAGTGACAGGAAAGGCGCCGAATGGTGCTGATGATGAGGGTTTCGTGACGGTGAATAGGAGTAAGCGCCGATCACGAGCGAATAAAAACCGCTGCGGCAAAGCTACAGCGGAGCTCGACTTGCGCGCCGCAGCGCCGAACACTCCGGTGTATATCTCCCGCCTACACTACACCACTAAGGCGGAGGGCATCGTGGAGTACGTGCGCCAGAAGATTGGATACATGCCGAGGGTGCAGTTACTGGAGTCGCGCCGCAACGTCAACTTCAAGGCGTTTGTGGTACGCCTTCCGAATTGTTATCTGCCCGTCGTCATGGATGAAAACTTCTGGCCTCAGGACGTGGTGTTCCGTCGCTTCCGCGGACAAGTTCCAAAGAGCAGCGCTAGTGCGTGTTAGTGAAGTGTTAGTTTTTAAGTAATAATGTATAAATATATGTATTTTAGGTTAAGGTATTTATCTCTGGGCCTGCGTCGCCTGAAATAAAGTTTATTATTATAAGAGTGAACAGGTTGCTTCTAGACAACCGTGCTTCATCGTCGACCACATCATTGCTTACAAACACACACACGTGGTCAAACGCGTGCTTACCAATAATAAAAATAATAATAATCATGTCTTAGATAAACTTAGAAAGTAGGTATGAATTGAAAAGATCACATTGGTTGGCTGGAATCACTTCACTTGACCGGATTTTAACTACAACCATGAACTATGAGAGGTAGACGCCTCCACTCTTATAAGTAATAACAAAAACCCATGTTCGAGACCATAAGGGCTTCTATCTCAGCATAAAGCTACTTAGTACATGATATGTCTGATTAATATATACAAATATAATAAAAACACTATTTTTTAAATAATTTTTAAGTCCATATTAACGGCAACTAAAATCTATTCTATATTTAATTTAACTTTAGCTGCTCCAATTAAAATAAATGGTTTATCTTTGACAAACAATTAAAAAAAAACAATAAATACTGCTGTTATTCTGGTATGGCCCGCTGTGGTGCCATAAATACATAGGTACACCAAAACACAAATATCATGTCATCCATAACTAGCTAAATAATAACAACTGTTGTTGTATTTGTAAATCCTCTTCAAAAGTAGTACAAAGATAACGAAAAACCTAAAAACCCTTTATCTATGTTAAGCTCAACTTTCACGACCCGATTGGGCTGAATTTTAGTATTTTACGCGGAGCAAAAGGCATCTGACCTCTATTTTCCAATTACTTGGGACCAGATAGGGTAATATTCTAGCTAGACTAACGGCCGATTGTTAGGCTTTCGGGCATCTGACTGCTCGTTACAATTGCTGTTAGGCATTTAGATATATTATGAGGATCGGTAAAATCTAACTAAATTTTTATACTATATCTACGTGCAAAGGAGACAGTCAAAAGTGGTTTTATTGACGGCACAGTTGGCACACTGCCTGAGAGATTGGTGGCTTCGCTGCGTGTCTCGGGTTTGATTCCCGCATTGAACAATTCATCATTCAATTCAGCCTGTTACTGCCCCACTGCAAGGCAAAGACCCTTTCTCAGACACGGAACACATGAGCATTGTATTTGTATTTGTATTTGTAATTATGTATCTACTAATATTAGATATTAAGTGAATTGTTACTAACACTATGGACTTTGACTGAAAATATTTTTTTTCTATTCTATTCTATTCTATTGATCACAACACCAAACGCTTGCTCATTGTTTAATGCGGATTTATGATTTCAAACTTATACTATAGTTTGGAACTGTTTGTTGTTTTGTACTAACTTAAGTGCTGATTTTTCAATAGTCAAGTAACTTTTATCATAAGAATAAATAATTATGGTGGTTTGACACTATAAGTACATAACTGTAAAACCACCATTTTCATTTCTCAGATAAAAGTTATTTGATGGTGGAAAAATCTGCTCGAAGTCTGCCTAAAGTAAATAAAAAAGAAGAAAAGATAGAAAAAAGTATTAATTTGACCCAAACACAGGCACACGATAATAAATTAAAATACAAAAGAAAATAATTGCCTAAACTAAATAAATAAAATAAAATAATGAAAAAAAACAAAATAAAATAAATACTGAGTAAGTACTATTCACTAGAAACTGGTCATTTCACTTTGCAGTATTAATTATTGTTCCTTTGTAATTATTTTGTTGAAAGCAACTAAGATATTTTAAAACAACGTTCAACTTTGACACTTCTTTTGTTAAAGTTTTTAATTAAAACACAAACGAACATTTGCAGTAGCAGAAAAACTGAAGAGAACAGAATAATTGGAGAATTCAATGTACTTATTCGTAGACGGAAGTTATTGTGGAAATGGAAGGAAAACTTTCGAAGTATCGAGTGTTGAGAGAAAAGTTTGTACGTTTTAATCATTTGTTTTGATGAGGTTTTGACGAGGTTTTGACACTTAGGTAATAGAATACACACTCAATGTGGAAGCTGAAGAATTGCTGCACCAAACACAAAATAAATTGGGGTAAGGGCACGGGAATTTGGTGGCTGGTTCAGCAATACTTCGGCTTCCACATTGAGTTTGTATCCTATTGTTATTGTCCATAACAACAACACAACCACACACGATCTGGTATTTCTAACAGATTTTTTTTCGTGATTTCCGAGTGTAAATAGGTTGTCGTGTTTATCATGCGTGTATTCTCCTAAGGGTACATATAGTACACTCAAACATAACTGGTGAAAATATTTTGCCAGTTATGTTTAGGTAAGTCTTATGCAATAGCGGGCAAACCTATTGCTATTTATTTAGTAAAAATCGTATCTCCGGGCTTGCCTTTTACATCTGGATATTCTCAGCCAATAACATATTGTACTGCACCAACGATGCAGCCTTATGAAAATTTATTCTTTTCCATTATTTCTACTTTATCATCATTCAACTTACTCATTTTCTCTCGTGTCAGCATGATGTAGGCAATGTCCTTTCATGATCGTTCATAGTAAACCTTTCTAGGTTGACATTATGATAAAGTTCGCCATTTATCCATGATCTTCATTAGCAGCGTGACCAACAGCTTTTGCTTCTATAAACTAACCTTTGAAAGATAATTTTAGCTACGCACAAACACTGTATACCTACAGTGTGGAAAATATCACTGGGCCCTGTAGGCAAACCACTATTAATTCTTAAGATAGATTATTTTACGTAAACTAGTCATTTTTTTAATCTTAAAAAGAAATAAAACTGCCTTCAGCGATTTCTCGACAAACATACCTAAACTGTAAAAAATCAAAACAATAACACACACTATTTTATTCTACAAATCGATAGAATTTTAACAAAAGGTAGTGAAATTCTAAACCAGCGTGCTTAAGTGACCAGATGTATGAACTTAAATGAAGCAAAAAAACTGTGTTACAATAGTGTAGCAGGTGGCGTGCTATAGTTATTGCCTACCGCAACGAGGAAAAGGTGCGAGTTTATGTATGTAAGGATTAAAACTCTCGGTCTTGCATTCAAATTAAAAAATCCAAATAGCAATAACTTTTCAACCTACCCCAAACTGTCAAATTTATCCAATTGAACATAAACCTTATCGTCTTTAAAAAAAAGTTGAAAACATATCAAAGAAATTTTACATATTGGGGTAGGTTGATGTGCATTTAGATGCTTCTTAGTGTTAGTGAAAAACATTATGTAGACAGAAAGGGCCTATTGCATTACCCTTTCTGTCAACATAATATTTTGTAATGAGAGGATGTATCTCCGTTCTTGCTCAAGATTAATTATTTTTGACAGGATGTAAGGCTTTCATGCCCAGCCATTTTACGACAGTAAGGTTTTTTCTTTTACTTCATTACGTGGCCAGTGTGATTTTTTTTTACAACCAGCATTCTGAATGTTTAATAAGAGTTTTCTTTTTTTATTGTGTTTTGTTTTTATTTACCATCTCGTTTCTTTCGTCTATGTACACGTACAGCCAGCACATAAAGCTACCCAAATGTGTCAAATTTCTTTGATAGTTTTTCAACTTTATAACAACAGAATCATGTTCACGATCAATCGGGAAAAAAAGCAGTTTGAGATAGCTTGATGTTCTAGACACTGTACCCAAAACAGTGATTTTGAAAATTAGGTTGGGTTGTTTGTGTGTTCAGTGGTTTTGGTTTTATTGAAAATTGATTTAATTAAAAACTATCCCGTCATTTAAGTTTAACCAAATTACACAAAGATAAATTAATGTCATAAATAGTTGGAATTCGATATGTAAAGTATTTTTTAAGTATTTTTATTTTGTAAAACATTTAATTTTAAGCCACTAATTTTAATCTGATTTTTTTCAAGGACATAATATAAATGTATTTTCTTCTTTCTTTCTTCTTGATACGAGAATTATATTAGACGAGCAGACGTCCTGCTGTTTCGTCCACCTAGGTCCCATTCCCGTGGAAATACAGGGATAAAAAATAGCCTATGTGTTTATCAGCGAAATCCATAACAAATTGTATTAAAATCCATTCAGTAGTTTTTACCTACGTGAAAAAGTAACAAACATCCATCCATCCATTCATCCTCACAAATTTTCGCGTTTATAATATTAGTAGGATGTACCTATTTCGTTTTTGGTTTTATAAGAATCTGTCTCTTCAGACGACGACGAAGGACTGAAAGCGTCCGTATGGGGACGAAAACCCAGCTGTTAGTCGGCGTTTAAGACGAACCCACTAAATACAAATTTTCTTTTGTTACAGGATAATGGGATTAGACATCATGATCGAAGAGTTGGAGCGGCAGACGACGCCGCGAACGTCATACTTCACCACCGCGTTCACGCCTGATGATGACCACGGCCACGTCAAGAATGCCACCAACGCCACCGCACAACCCAACTTTTATTACTTTTATGATGTAAGTATTTCGTTTATCTATACTTACTTAATATTATAAAGAGGTAAGGTTTGTGAGTTAGTGACGTTATAGGGGATAATCTCAGGATTTACAGAATACTACACAAAGAGTATTCTATTCTATTCTACAATATTATTTTGTGAGTGTCAAAGGCTATATTTTATTTTCAAAACCAATAGAGACTGGTAAATGAAAAAGCATGAAATTCACGCGGATGTAGTCACTACCGAAGTGCTAGTTAATTTACCTATAAAAAGGTACACCAACAGCTTCTGAACCCAAAATATAAAATATTAGTAGGTAACAGTTGTGGGCTTAAGCTGTCGCCAATTACGGTAGACCGACATTCTCAAATACAGTACTAAGACAAGCTAAAATCGAAGTAAATTACAATTAAGTGGTAATCTATATAAATAAAATAAAGTCGTGTAAGTTACACCAATTTATAACTCAAGAACGGCTGGACGAAATACCAATTTTTATGATTCCTGTGTTTTTGGATTTGTCTTTGTCCGGATTAACATAATAATAAATAGAAAACATAAAGAATCACCGATAAAATAACAGCCGCAAAGGTCGTATATAGGTTTGAAAAGAAACTCGAAAGTCTGACAAACAGTATAACCCCAATCTTTTTAAGTCGCGAGTTAATAGTCTTCTTTTGGGTAAGCTCGTTCTATCGTCGACCTCATCTCTGACCGCAGGACTAGATTGAGGTCTAGAGTAGACCCATTATAAATATAAAAAAAAATAATGGGTTTCCAGTAACGGGGTTGTAGAGCTCAGGCAGTCGCTTTATTTTAATCACCGGTATTTAACTGCAGCCTGTTAAGCTGGAAGCCGACTCCAAAACAGTTGAGAAAAGCAGACAGGTGATATGTTGTTCGAACGTAATGCTGCCTTTGCCGAGGTCGGTCCGTAGATGTGAAACCATTCCTTTATAACAAGACCCCTGCGTGCCTAGTAAAGCACGATCAGCTGTTTATTCATTATTTATTTATTTATGTAGACGATCTTGGGAAACCAATGACATTATTATATAAGAACATAAATACAATTTATAACATACACACATAAGATACTAAATTTAAACCACAAATATAAACGTATACAAACAAAGGTCGTCTTGCTTTCGCAGAAGCTTAAGCATGCACACATTAAAATTTAAATATTATCTGCAAATATACCACTGTTCGGGTTGGCTTCCACGAGGCTATTGAGCGCGGACAGAACGCGGGGAACAGGAGATGACGCGCGAACCACTATGCGGCACAAAAGCACGGCTAGCAGACGGTGCCTCCGGCCGCAGAGATAGTTGCAAGGAGCATAAAGACGAATCAGCTCCTTGAGCAGATCGGGAGCATCTGTCCTACAAACTTTAAGCATGATGTTCATCTGATCATATGTTCGTCTAGTTTCTAAATATTATATTCTAGACATCCTATGAGAAATTTAGTACCTGACATTTTTTTTGGCTGTTGGTCTCGGCTGTCATTTGTAGATCTTTCGTAGGTACTTGCCCAAATTTGACCTCACAACCCCGTCCATGAGCGATGTTATCTTCAGCCTATCAAATATTGACATCAGTGTTAAGACTTAGGATTAGTTAATACCAGGCTTATCAAAACTCATTTATATTTAGCTCAGGTTCAACGACTTCAATAAAGTTATACCTACACGGTTAGGAGGATTACTAGAGATTTCAATCAAGTTAAATCTAAAAGATTTTCTGTTAATTCAAAAGACATTCAGATATTTCAACTAATCAACTCTTGAGACTTATCTGTCAACTTTTTGCGAATGTGTGATGAGCCTTCATGAAAGTGGACCACCAGTTTACACTTGGAGTTTTACATCTGAGTAAACTTAAATAAAACCACATCATAATTGGCAAATTTGTTTGTGAGGTGCGATACCACAGATAAACACTCATAACACCTAACAATCTAACCTCTTTTTTGGTCGGGGGTTAACCACTCGTATGCCGTAATTATATGTAGAAACTATTAATTATAGAAGCAATTGTGTCTCGCGTGGATCCACGTTTCCGGCATACCAAAGATGAAAAGCAAGTGAAGCCATAGGAAAAGATAGTAATATAATTATAGTAACACCTAACAAATCTCGTCCCACCCACATTTTTATCGGATTATGTTGTATAATAAAACGTGAAAGGTTTTAATCGCGTAATGGATATTTTGGGGTTAACGTCATCGAATATCGAGAGAGCCTGTCGTGATAACACTATCAAACACAGCGATACTTCAGGCTTTTAACAGTAGTGCGGCCTACTCAACAAACAACTTAATAATTTTTGATAAAGAATATTTTACGTGTTATCGTTATTTAAGGTTCCTGGTATATTGAATGTTTTGTTGCCCGCAAAGAGCATAAGTTTGATAATAAAACTACATACAGGGTGGAAAAGACACCAACGTGTGACCTACACCAAAAGATTTCTTAATGATTCTGGACCTCGATTTTTCGTCGTTTTTGTAACCGACTTCAAAAAAAGGAGAAGGTTTTCAATTCGGTTGTATTTTTCTTTTCAGAACATCAAAAGGCAAAAAAGAAACATTGTACAATTATTGGAAGTCGGGTCTCCGAATAACTTGATGACAAATCTGTGCATTATTACCCTGTATACCTATCTAAATAAAGTATAGGCCAATCGGTTAAATAAAAAAAAACTACCAATCGAATTGAGAACCTCCTCCTTTTTGAAGTTGATTAAAAACGGTCGGATGTACAGACGCCAGCACGTCAGGCTACCCCAATGTGTCAAATTTCTTTGATCGTTTTTCAACTGTAATTGGGAACATTTGACACATTGGGGTAACTTGACGTGCTGGCGTCTGTACTTGTAATGACGGTCTTGGGTTGTTACACTCTTTTCAGAGCGGTCGGTTTACAGCTGCCAGCACACCAAGCTACCCCAATGTGTCAACTTGCATTGATAGTTTTTAATTTTAATGTTACAAAGAGATTAAGGTTTCTATTCAATTGGGAAAATTTGACAGTTTGGGGATTCAATGCTGGCGCCTGTAGGTACTATCAGGAAGGGCGAATGTGATGCGCCTCACAATATCTCGCCATCTAATATATATGATTTAACATAATTATAAACAACATATAAAAACAGCTGTTCAGTATATTTATGCTCGACAAAATGTATGTAATATTGACTTTTTTTTCGCGATTTCAGGGTTTATACAAAAGTAAAAGTAGTTCATAATGATGAATTTAACAAAAATTTTCGAGGTTAGTATATTTATACTATAACAAGCTTGTATGTATAAGCTTAGGTTTTTAGGTATACCTACTAAGGTATTTACACTAGCTTAAAGGGAATTGCTCATTCTTGGCTGAAACGTGGACAAGCTGATCTGTAAAAAGTATTCTTATGAGAAAATATAATTAAATCTAAAATTAATATTTTTTTAGTTGTCGTCGCCGGAAAGTAAATGTAAAAATATCTCGTTTAATAAGTATTGAAGCTGATTGACTTCAAAATCGTCGCCATTTTATAGTTGGAAACTGATTCTGTGTTGCCACATTAAAAACAGTTGTGATTATTCTTACGGTAAAGATAATAATCGATTTCTAAAATGTAAGTAATAATATGACTACATTTTCTTGAAAATCAGTAATCAAGTGATTTTCAAACGGTGATATATTTATTTTCGTATAATCATATTGAAAACAAACAAAACACTCATCGTTTTTGGCCTTCAAATCATTTTTTTATCCGATTTTAATATTGATTCGTTTGTTGTGGTATCGATTTTTAAATCGATTTTTTTTTAATTTTCTGACAACACCAGCTGTCAATAATGACAAATGCATACTATGAAATCAAAGAGTTTAATAATGAAAATATGTTATGAAACTAATGTTTTGCCTCTGTGGATTGTGAATTTTGTTTCGATTACTTTCGCGAAGTTTTTTGTTTTTTTGTTTATGATGAACTCCAATACCGCTTTAATTGAAGACCCGGCTTTACTCATGGACACCGAATCTACTCATGACAATGATCCTGGTGCTATTTTGTTAAAATAAATGTTGAACTGGCATGTCAACCTAGGCAATTACTCAATATTGTTGCAATTGCCTTGTAGGGCGAAGAACGGTGAGTTTCTGTGCTCACGTTATAACCATAATATAGTAAGCTGGGCAAGGCACGAAAGTAATATTATGCCGCCTGCCCAGTTTTTAGAAAACATTTTATTATTTTATGATTCGTTTGATGAGTTTTATTTTTTCATTTACTTAGATGACCTCAGGATATGTTACTACTGCATTAAAAGTTAGAGAATATCAGTTTAATAGGTATAATTATGATTTATTTTGGTTGTTTTCTAACATTAGTAGATATGCTAAATATAAACTATTTTTACACTCTCCTGCAACTTTATTACTATAATTAATTTCTTTGAGGTATAAACTATTAAAAACCACAGTCATTAAATAGTATATTAAATGTTCACCTTAAGCCAAATGGCCCTAACAAACTGAGCAATTCCCTTTGAAAGTTGTCGTCAATACGACGTCCTAATAAAAAAGCTTGTTATAAAAAAGTCTAAAACTAGAACTACGAGTTCAATTCAATTACAGTACCCGTTTGATATGTCCTTGGGGTCCCTCCATATTCCCTCTTCATTTGCATGTATGGGATAATCTTACTCCGCCGAGGTTTTGATACAATTCTCAACACAGCTTAACACTTGGACTAAAACCGATGTAATTTACTTGGAATGGAATAATTTAAATCGAGGGCATTTGTTCAGTACGGATAAATTGTTTATAAGATTCCCCTAGCCTCTTAAATAAAAACCAGGAAAATCTCATAATTTCTATGTAACCCAGAGATTTTTTTCTCAGTAAACAAAATAAGCCACTTCTTTTGTCTAACATCTCATTGAAAAATAGATAGAAATCATGATTTTATACAGTTTATAGCAAAACGAAACAACCGGAAAATCTTAGAAATAAGAAAAAAACTAAAGAATTAAAAAAAATAAATGACTGAGCTCATGGTGTTTGTATGTGCGATGATGTCTCATCCATATTAATTACTAGCTTCTGCCCGCGACTTCGTACGCGGATCCTGTTGCTTATGCCAGCGACAACGGGGTCGTCAAAATCGAAGATCTGAAACATCTGATGTCGAATTCTATAAGCCCGGGGACGGGAAATCAATGGGATGCGCGAGACGATTCAAGATGTTCCAGATTTTTTATTTTTATTGGTCAACAGCCATCAGACTTAACAACTTTTGCTAAGACGCCATTTCTATTATGTATATGTTATATTGTCTCTGGGCTTTGGAGTTCCCCTACAGGTGCTCCAGATCTTCAAATTTAGTCTCACAGCAGAAAACACTCTTCACGTGGAATAGTTTTAGCAACGGCACCATTTTTATATCTCTTTCACTTTAGGTGTTCCATTTTCCAAAATAAATTATAGCCTATAATATGTTGCGTGACGTTCACGATCAGCGGTCAGTCGCGCATCTCCTTCCCCCACTTATCTCTAGAGTCGATGCGTATATACGCTGAAAACTCAAGCGTCATGCTTTTTCCGTGAACGTCTCCAACTCGCGAGACAGTGCATGATGTTCACGATCAGCGGTCAGTCGCGCACATATTCTTCACTGGTCTCTAGATACCTGGATGTAGATGCATAAATACGCTGAAAATGCAGGCGTGCTTCGCGATTCCAAGAAGTTTCCACGGAGCAAGTTGCAGCCTCATGTTCTCGAACAGCATCAAGTCTCTCCTAACGCTCTTCGGTAGATTGTTGGGATCTTATGGTCTTTAATCATTTAGCACCTTTGGAACATTGGGAAAAATTTGACCTCTTTCCTGGCATGGTTATAGTTTTATTGTGATGATACCTGATCAATTAAAATCTAAGTGGCTGCTCCCCTGCGTTACCGGGTAAGCTACCGTGTAACGAAGATAAATGGAAAAGGAAATTAAACACTCAAATAACATAAGCCCGAAGGCATACGATAAAGAAAATGGGAGTTTTAGCCAGTAGAGTCTAATTTTCAACGATATACCATCGTCATCGAAAATCAGTCCCGAACTGTTCCCGCCTTCACCGCGTAGTACTACTTATGTTATTTTATAATTATGCAATGAAGTTAGTGATAGCTTTAATTTCTATACCAAATGTTTCTAATCATCGATTTTTATAAGTCAACAGGAAATGCCTATCAGACTGAACAACTTTTGCTAAGACGTCATTCCTATTTGAGTTATGGTGTAGCTGGGCTCTTGGAGTTCCACAACAGGTGTTCCAGATCTTCGATTTTTATACGTCAACAGCGAGTGCTCATAAGGCTGAACAACTCTTGCTAAGACGTCATTCCAATATATGTTATAGTGTAGCTGGGCTCTTGTAGTTCCACATCAGGTGTTCCGGATCTTCAAATTTATTCTCTCAGCAGAAAATGCTCATAACTTGGAACAATTTTTGCTATGGTACCATTTTTGTATCTCCTATAGTTTAGATGGTCTGTTGCGGTTCTGCATCAGGTGTTCTGGATCTTCAAATTTATTCTCTCAGCAGAAAATGCTCATCACGTGAAACAATTTTTGCTATGGGACCATTTTTGTATCTCCTATAGTTTAGCTGGTCTGTTGCGGTTCTGCATCAGGTGTTCCGGATCTTCAAATTTATTCTCTCAGCAGAAAATGCTCATCACGTGGAACAATTTTTGCTATGGGACCATTTTTGTATCGCCTATAGTTTAGCT
Source organism: Euplexia lucipara (assembly GCA_921972225.1). NCBI lineage: Eukaryota > Metazoa > Arthropoda > Insecta > Lepidoptera > Noctuidae > Euplexia > Euplexia lucipara. The sequence continues at coordinate 6,366,145 of OV179144.1, read as the reverse complement.
GGTCTGTTGCGGTTCTGCATCAGGTGTTCCGGATCTTCAAATTTATTCTCTCAGCAGAAAATGCTCATCACGTAGAACAATTTTTGCTATGGGACCGTTTTTGTATCGCCTATAGTTTAGCTGGTCTGTTGCGGTTCTGCATCAGGTGTTCCAGTTTCCAAGATAAATTATAGCCTATGTGTTGACCAGACTTAATATCTATACAACAAAAAAAAAAACATTCAAATCCGTCCAGTAGTTCCGAAGATTAGCGTGTGCAAACAAACAGACAAACAGACAAACAGACAAACAGACAAACAGACAGATTTTTTTTTTTGGATTCGTGCTCTATTACTGTTTCTAAACCCCCCTCAATTATTATTTTTTAAATATATTCAATGTACAGACACAGTTTTTTTACAGTCTTATTATATGTATAGATTTATTAACACTTAAACTAACTACAAATAAAATAGTAAAGAAAAAAAAACTAAAACCCCCTTCTAGGAAAAACAGAATCGGAACACTCGGGCGTCAAAGTACTTATATCTACTATCTTATATCTACAATATTATTATTGTTTTCTAGCAAAGACAACCGGTGGCAAAGTTTACCTATATCTATACTTAACTAGCTGTACCCTGCAACACTTCGCTGACATTGTGATTGAATGGTTAAAAAAAAATATATAAAAACAATCTTGATGCGGATTATACATCATGCTAAAATTTCAGCTCGATCGGAGCAGAACTTTTTGAGTTTTTGAAGCTACACAAATCAACATAACATATTTGTATATTTAGATAGATATCATAAATGAAAAAGTAACTTTGTTTGCCCGTTTGTTTGTTGACTTTTCACGACTAAACGGCTGAACGGATCGTAATGAAATTTGGCAAGGAGAAAAATCATATCTATTGTCTTAAAAAAATAATATCGAGAAAATTCAGTGTCTTAAACATTTTTCGAAAGCAGCGCCTTTTTTGGTGATTATTATGACAGACGGTGACAAATTTCTTCCCTGTCCACATTTGTCCAGTTTCACATTTGCCAAGGTTTTAGTCAAAACTAAGAAGATACCAGAACGTATAATTCTAAAGCAGAACGTAGTTTGCCGGGCAGCTAGTACCTAACCAATAAAGTAACCATAATGCAGGTACTCTTTGAATATACCGACTCGATAAGAGGTATAAGGAGCCTCCTTACTAAATGTTAATTAGTTTTTAAACAAATTTTCTGAAGGGAATGATTAATGGAAGCTTACTTTTTAATAAATTGAATTGAATTAATTTTTCGTTGCCAGACGATGATAGAGCGCTTCAATAAAATTATTTGTTCAAATGAAAGTTAAGTGAAATGTTAAATTGGAAAATGTAGGGGGAAATTGATATTTGAAAGTTCAATTGTATGCTAAAATGTGGGTACTAGCTGTCAGTCAGCCAAGTCTTTTATACCAACGGTGGTAGTTGTGTCTCATAAATCTTTATTACATACATATCGTCACGCCTGTAATCCCCGAAGGGCTAGGCAAAGGTGTACTTGGTAGTACACCCACATTTCGCCATTATGTTTAAGTCCCAGGTAAAAGGGGCCGAGCCTATTTGCCACCCATCGGGCACAAATCCAGACTCCGGGCTGTTACTGAGAAATCCCAGATTGAAAAACTCAATGACACTTTGCCGGGACCTCATGATCAGCAGTAGCGCATGCGACCACTAGACCAACGAGGCAGTCAAAGTAAATCTTTATTACTTAAAAGAAAAATATGTACTTAAAAGTGTGGCGGTGCATAAATCTATGCACCACTGCCTAATTACAAATTACTAAACATATAGGTATCGAGTTCGGACCCAAGGCACGCATCTCTGACATTTCGGATTATTGTACGTTTTGTATGACTATTACTTGACTCCAATAAGGGTGAAAGAAACGATGCTTGAGAGATGTTTTTTAACGGCATGTGGAGACGTTTTGAAATAATTTGATGCGTTTCGTTGAGCCTACCTCTTTGTTTATGCTGTTACAGTGTGAGGTCAAAGTGACAGAAGGTAAAGGTCTTTGATACGGTCGTTCGTAAGGTAGATTACACATCTTGGTTGCTATTCTTTGTACATTATCAAGGTGTGCCCAAAATGTTATCTGCCCATCGTCTAGGATGAGAACTTCTGGCCTCATGATGTGGTTTTCCGTCGCTTCCGCGGACAAGTTCCACAGGACAGCGCTAGTGCGTGTTAGCGTATAAAATGTGTATTTTTAGGTTAAGGTATTTATCTCTAAGGTAATTAATATTTGGTGTACAGTAGTTAACCCAAACCTTCTTATCTTCCAGACAATCCAGTTCACGGTATTATGGTTGCTATTCGTGGCAATAGTGGTGCTGAACGCGTCAGTGATCGCTGCTCTACTCTGCACAAATGCCCGGAAAAGTCGCATGAACTTCTTCATCATGCAGCTTGCTATTGCTGGTAAGTTTATCATGTATTTACAAATAACATTATTTTTAGTTAGCGCAAGTCAAACTTACCCACCGAGGGTTCCGTACGTTGAATTATTAATAGTTCAGGAATCGAAATGAATTGAACTAAAATATACCTACTTAAGGATCTAGGTATTAGGTAATTAATATAATTATTTTAGAATTTTCACTGACTTCGGAAACAGTATCTTTTGTATTTATAAGTAACAGTTTGTTTCATTAAAAATAAGAAAAAAATCGTCGGACAAAAAAAATATCGCAATGTGCTCATCAATTTTGTATGATACCGCATTTGAGCTAGAAGCTTTAAATTCAAATTTCGGCCCCTATAAAAAATCAGACCCCTATTATTTAAATATTTAATTACAAATAGGTACAAAGTATTGAAACTTTTTTAAACTTGTGGTTTATGAGAATGTGTTACTTGCTAAATTTCATAGTTCTAAGTCAACGGAAAGTACCATAAGAATTTTGATTCCCTTGAGAGTGTCGGCATGATGATGAACAGCTGATTAAAAACAAATACACATTGAACAACAACAAAACGTACTGTGAATTCCAGTTGCCACTGCTATCAACCGTTGCTTGTAGTAAATTTACCTCACCTAAACAATATTGTTCTTTGATTTATATTCGATTCATTCAAAGACAATTGCTAACATTCCGAATGGCAATCAAGAATTCTATTGTTGTCATTGTAACATCAAGAACTGGATTCGAGGGAATCACAAACACAAGCTAGGCAAAGAAACCACATCATTATTATTTGATGAACACACGAATAAATAAGTCGTTAGATAGCCAAGTAATAGAGCTAACTATACAATATTGGCAAGAAACATGCTATGTTTAGTAACAAATATTTTCGGAGAGGTCTATTGAGTTGAGAATCTGGGCAACTGAACCTAAAGGCGCATCTAAAAAGCACGAACAAAGCTTTAGCTGTACAAAGTCATGAAGTATGGACCGCCTTAGGTTCAAGACACATTGATCGATAACTTTTCGCATCTTGCCGCTTACGGAATCCGTCGATGGCCGATCGCGTTTTATGTTAGTCCGTCGTCGGAACGCGTTCGCCGCATCGATGCGTACGTCTCGTTTCATACTTTGCTCTTCCTTTGAATGGACAAACCGTCGAGTGCGCTTCAAGCATTTGGTTCGTGCTCAACTGTTCACCGCCAATTTTCGGTTTATTGACGAAAACAAAGAGAAAAAAAAACTTTGCGTCACGATCAACTACGTTTGAGGACAGTGAGAAAGAAAGAAAGGGGAAAGAAAGAAGAGGGTTCGTTTTAAGTCGACTCACGTCATAGACTCGTCTAGTGAAGACGCACCTTAATGTGTAGTCAACAAAGGTTCTATAATTGTCTAACAAATATCTATGATTTTTATGAGTTTTTTTTTTATCATAATACAGTAGTTTAAACATTGCCCTATAGTGCACTAGTAATAAAAAAATATCATACTTACACATTGCCCTGAACATTTCGCCTTACACGCAATAAGATGTTATTTCAGTTCTTGTTTTTTTTTGTAATATATTTACAAAAGTTACAATTTACATTGAAATTAGAATTCACATTGAAATAAATTTCAATGGAGGATATTTGTTGAAATATTAGACTTTTTCCATATTAAAACCTTTGAATATATAAAACTAATTAAACATACCCTTTAAATTGCATACTTAGGTTTCTTATTCTATTTGTAACCAACCTTACTGAATTTTAAAATATGTGGTTTATTACCCACTATAATTAAATATATTAAGCCTTACATAACCTTTTTCCAAATACTCAAAACCTCAGGAGTGAAGTCAATTATTTGAAATGTCCTATTATCGCACCCCATTGGGTTTAACCCTGATAGAAATAGTAAAAGGATTGTGTAATAAAAATGCCAGTTTAGGCAATAAAATTAAATTATTGCCCAAGCTTTTCAGGTCTCGATGTTCCTAACCTTTCGGCTTAAAGTACTAGATTCGGATTTTCTAAACATATTTTAGGGGCAAAGAGACTAGGTTGAGGAATCTTGCCGAGATTACCTCACTAGTAAAATATTTATTTAACACTTTAAGCACAAAAATATACAAAGGCGGACTTATAATAGGACGACCATAGGCACTTTCAACCAGTTAACCTTTAGGTCAAGCAATGACAAACAGTGGCAGTGACAAATAATTTACTCATTGACGTGTAAAAGAATTTGTAATAGAAAGTTAATTTATACAAATATGTATAATTTATCACCAGTATCAAAATGCAACTACTCTTCTAGAAAACTTAGGTACCTATAGGTACCTAATCCTCGGAAAGAGTATGTTTAACTGGTCTGTCTTCCTAATAAACTTGGAGTGAAGACTAAACTAACACACGGCAGCACCCCCGGAGTGCCGACAGAATTAAAAACTTGAACAATTAACAACAATATACACACATCATTTACAGAGGTGTCGGTAATGGTAATGGTGTACAATGTTTTTTTTTCCATATCGAAAAATGGCCAACGCCAAGAAGTGTTTACTTCAATAAGGGAATTTAAGATTACTGCTGCCAGAAGAAGTGCTTGGCAGTGAAATCACTACATCAGAACTATGTCTCAGCGGAAAAGTAACTAACGTCAGGTTTCCTGCTGTTCATTCATGCGCGTAAAGAAAATTTTAATCTGTACATTAACTAAAATTTTCTTGATGCAGGCAATCGCGAATTTGTCGTGTTGGCTCAGAAGTTAGAGCGCCAACCTCTCATGCACGAAATTGTAGTTATAATCCTGGCCGAAAGTACCAATGTGAAATGTTCAATTCATACTACGTTTTTTTTAAATTTATCTTAGACATCACTGAAAGAAAAACATCGCGAGGAAACCTAGACTTATAGTTAATAACATAACATTATATAACACCTGTAATAATTGAAGAATTTAACATTTGCCCGTTAGGCAGATTTTCGCTAGGCCTCTGCCTAGCGAAAATCTGCCTAACGGGCAAATGCGAGTGTACACCCACATTTCGCCCGTAACGTCCCTTATAGGTGTTCAATATAAGTCTGAAATCACCAATCCACCTTGAGCATGCGTGGTAATCAATGCACGTGCCTTCTCTGCCTGAGAAGAGCCTTTGCCTTGCAGTGGGACAGTAACAGGCTGGTATTATTATTATTTACCATACAATCGCAAAATCCAAAAACAAGTAGATTTTGTTTGACCCTAATTTCAGTTTTGTACACACAGAACATATTTTTTGGATCTAAATCCTTTGTTTGCTCTATTTTTCAGTACGACTAGGTTGGGGGAGCATGGCTGACGGCAGTTTGCGCAATTTCATTTGTCCGTGTGCAATGAACAGAAAACTGTTCGCAGATTGTATTGTGGTCTCATGGTTCATAGTGCCAATAGAGAACATGCCTATATAGTGTCACTAGTGTATGGGTTAGAAAGGACATTAACATATTCGGACACACATTGACACATATTTTATACATAATTCTAGATTCCACAGCGTTGAAATTTTCTGACGGTTTTTTTCATACTGTTGCATTTTTTCTACCGTAAAAAATCCACGGGAAGTCAACACTTCTATCAATTTGTCATTAAAATAAAATATTTAAAAAAACATAACATAACATAAAGCCTGTTTGTATTCCTAAGGGTTAGGCCGAGGTGTACCTATAGGAAGTACAGTTCCTCTCACCACACATATGCGACATTCCGACAGTTATGTTTAAGTCCATTTTAATAGGGCTGAGCCTATTGCCATCAATGAGGCACCGATCCAGACTCCGTGCAGTGATAAATACGACACGGAAAATCTTGATCAACGGTTTATTTTTCAATTCAATGAGACTTTTTCCTTAAAAAGTAAGTCAGTCACAAGAAAGAGAAATTTTAATTGAAGGACATATTGGATCACTATTTTTTGGACTTTTCCATATCTACGGGGCGCAAGAGATATTGTTGTATATATATGTTGAAGGTTTTTTATAAAATTAGGTTTTTGATGAAGAACCGGAACTAGTTTGGGTTTATGATTAATCTAATATGGTTCCCTATCCATAATATTATTTACGCATAACGCATAATTTTTTAAGCATAATTTCTCTAATTCACAATTCAAACATTCTAAAGCATACATTAAAGTATTTACGCCTAATTATATTAAAACATATTTTTTATGAGTTTATCAAAAAAGAAATTTAAAAAGCGTAGTTAAGGTAAGTCTAGCTGATTTATTGTCGAAGTAAAAGAACTTTTTTTATTTAATTTAACGTACGAATATCATGTTCTTTTTGAGAAATAAATTCTTTAAGCCGATAATCTAAATATGGTATATCCAGTATGGTAGATATCTATCTCAATATGGGATTTATATATTAACATCGTAATTCAATTGTGTGCTCGAGAGTTCTGCTGATTGTGAATTCTTTCCCAGCTTATAGGTTCCTTTGATCATACGTTAAACGAAATGTTCAGTGTTCAGGATTATTTTCATGTTAAGAAGATAAAATGTAGGTACGTGCGTTTTAATGTGGAATCGGTGGATGTTGTGGATTTTTTGACACAATTTTGCCAATTTTGCATTTTTTTTTTGTTAAGCTACTACATGAGCCAGTCATACTGAAGAATAAAGAGTTTTCTTCATATACTACTACTACTTTTCGTGTGGTTTGTGACTAGACTAAAGGCCAATTCCCGTAATTAAAAACCGTTCAAAATCTGGTCGAAATTTCATCACAGCGACAATGTTAAAAATTCACAAGAAATGAAGGAGATATGTAATAAAATTGGTGGATTGAGACGGGGTTAAAAATGCGAACGGTCTTTAAAATACCGGAATTGCTCTTCAGGTGTCAGAAATTTTATGTCGCAATGGACTTCTGACTCGCCTTGACATGCCGTCGAGAAGTCTTAGACATACTGGTGTCCTCACGATGTTTCTTTTTGTCCGTTCTTCATACAGACCAATAAATATAAAAATAAGTCCAGGTTTCCTAACGATGTTTCCTTTATTGATGTCAATGATCTTGTGATGATGGAATTTCACAAGACTACACTGCACTGACTAACAGTCAACAGTTACATAACGTAAATGATCATTGTTCAAGTTTCCCATAAAGGAAGGACATTCACCAAAAACTATTATTGCATTAACTCCACTTACCCGGTAAGCGATAAAAACTGATGATCTTTTTACTCGACAAATGAGGCGATTCACAAAAAATGTGATCCTCTTCCCATAAATTGCGTAAAGGAGGGTTAATCGCAACTTAAAATCGGACCTCACTCTTGTTTTCGTGAGGTTTTCGCCGGACATAAGGCTCACTCCACACTGGAAATCTCTTTCGTTTGGTGTGGTTAGTGACTAACCTGCCAGTCAATTCAGTAAAAGTCGCTCGTGTAAACGTGCGTGAACTGCCAATGCTTAGCATTAGCATGGAATGACAGCTCAATGGGCTATTTGACAAAATTTTAGAATAAAAAAATCAAAATAACGGCGATATGACATCACTAGCCAGTACAGTTTATGCTAGCTAATGACGTTACAAGCCCACACTCCTCAACTTTAATGCACTTAATGTAAGCAGTTTTCCAACAATTTGAAAAAGAAAAAAATATGAGTCGAATATAAAGATAAAGATATATTTATTGCATAACTGTGTAAATTAAGTTCATATTAGCAAGTCGGGCATGCAACAATAGTATTAGATAATTATAGATTATAAGACATTAGATAATATATTAGGTACATTTTCTAATATTATTTTTAATCAGAAATTCATTAAAATTATAAAATACATTTTCAATTAACATTTTTTTGAATTAATTTTTGAATACCACATTTTACACATTAAATTTAAATTAAATTATACGTTACCATTCAACTGTTTTATAGCCTGTGGTAACTGATTATACACACGATAGCAGTAACCTAGGTACTTTTATAATACATCATATTCTTAATAACTGGTAAATGAATGTCATATTTATAATATTTTCTTGTTATCTAGATGATAGACTAAAATTTTGTCAAATAGCCAATTCATCCTCACTACGCCTCCATTTTCACGCGGTGATTATAACAGATTTGTACTGCTGGTGTCAGAGATTTTATGTCGCCCATTGGCGTCTGACTTGGGTACACATGCGGTCGAGAAATCTCTCGGGTATGCCTGTTCCCTCATAATGTTTTTCTTGCTTCTCTTTCTCTTTTGTTTTTCTATATTAGAGGCACACCCTGTCCCACCCTCCGAGATATAAGGCAAGATGTAATTTAGATTTTAAATTTCAAGTTATTACGAATGTATAAGTAAATATTACAACATTCCAGTATGAACACACCCGAACTATATACTGACATGGCAGATTTATGTGGTGTCCGCTTCCCAGTGACACCGCCCGGCTTGCGTTGTTTGTGCCAAAATATATACTGTCGAATTAGGAAGTTGTTCGACGCTGAAACTCGCAAACTTCCAGATTAAAATATGAGCTGCGGTTTTTTCCATTAAACTTTATGCAGTTCAACGTGAATTAGTATGGTTGGAATGTCTGCCAGAATAGGACTAGCTTTTTCCCGTAGCTTCGTTTGCGTTAAAGAAACCTTATGTACCCCATGGCACTTGGCAATAGGGTAGCTTTCTCTGTGTAAAATAATTGTCTAAATTGGGTGAGTGGTTCTAAAGATTACATACTTACAAAATTTCAAACAAACAAATAAAATTGATATAGTATAAATCATGTATAATGACATTTCTCAGTACCAGCGGCAACGTGTATCTGTATATGTTCCCGGTTGGTGGCAATAGGCTTGTCCTTTTTGCATAGGAATAACCACACTTATTAGCTTGATTCAGTTTTGTATCCATTCCAATTTCCGTGTCTGACCACTACAATATTGTTATTTTCTATAGACAACAGCTGAATGGTGCTTAACAAGTGTGGTTAATTCCTTAATGTGACTTTGGAAGAAGAGCAGCGATTGGTAAATAACACCTGTGGTAATCAGCAGGCCTAACCATATTACATATTCTATTTCTATTAACGTAATCGATAAGGCGACAATAGAAAGAAAATGGCGTATGAGGAATCAGCTGTTTGTCAACTGTCAAGTGTTAACGAGTAGAATTTGTAATATAGCTGAAAATGAAATACACTTGACTGTTGACAAATAGCTGATTCCATATACGCCATTTTCTTTCTTTAATAGAAATAGAATCTAAAATGTAAAATGGCTAAGCCTGCATGCAGCTTACATGCAATATAGATTTCAAAGTCAAAGTCAAATCATTTATATCAATTAGATCGATTAAAAGCACTTTTAACGTCAGATTTACAAATTAAATAGATTACGAGAATGATTCTAGTTGCACATTCAAAAAGTTAATATGGATGGTTAATCGTTTCATATGGAAAATAAAGGGCAAAAAACTCCATACTTATAACTTATAAGTAATTATTCTTTCAATATAGATTAATAGGTATAATAGACTCGATGATTTACGGTTTATCAACAATCCTCTAGTTATATTGAATTGTTGAACATGTCAGACGCATACAGAATGGGTGGTGGGCTTCTAAAACACAGAACTATTGCCGTGAAATTCACGTGACATGGGGTCGCTGTAGGTAGGCGATGAAGGAAATAGTAGGATGACCTGCTTGTTTGGTTGCTGCTGGGTTGGTCCAGCAGTTAAACAATTGGGTTTTAAGCAGATAATAATCACAGATGACATACATTGAATAAAAAATATTGGAAACTGAGACACACTCACACAGATATTATAGAAGATAGTACAAACTTTAATACACATAATCACCCACGAATACTTATTTATTTATTTATTTATTTATTTACTCATCATCACTATCATTACCGGAATGTCCTAATTCAATAGTGTGGCTATAATTATAATTTTATTATTTAAGTACCTATGCTATCATTGATAACATATTCTGAACATTGTGATTTTTGTGAACTCACCCAGAGAACAAGTAAAAAGATCTATGCCGTCTGCTACGTCATTAAGTATAGGTACGCCAGGTACGCGTTATAAGGACTTTGCTCTACTTATTTCGATATCTCGCAAACCGTGACCTGTCCGTCTATCGTCAGTACAAGAGTAGCTTCAATAGTTTCCGCGTACTTACATCTATTTCTATCAAACATTACAAATAGCACACTAACTTTGTTATAAAAAATGAAGAAACGGACGTGTATCTAAACAAATCAGGGTGTTTGCAAAGTTTAAGAACTGACATACTTTAATTTAAGGCTCGTAAAACGCATTTTGTTCTATTTTCAACTTAATTCTTTGAGCCACAGAGGTTATCACGTGTTTGAATGGTTGAAGAATAAGTTGGTTGCGATAGAAAAGATTAATGATGGTCAGTCAGTCTGTGCATATGACTGTGTATAATAAAGGCGGTCATCTGGTCAGTCGCATACGTTTAAATATTCTCATATCAACCACAGCACTTACCTAGACCTACTTACATCGTGACCCAATTTCTGTAGTGTCCAAAAAAGATTTATAAGCAAAGGGGTACGGTGGCAATTGTTTATTCTGGCCCGGAAGATGAGAAAAGAGTCTATGCATACCACTGCGCATTCCTATAATCTGTAGAGTTAATCAGAACTGCATTTAAAGTACACCCATACTTTGCAGTTATGTTTAAGTCCCATGTGATAGTGGGAAAGTCTACTGCCAGACACAAATCAAGGCTCCGGTCTGCCACATCAAAAAATCTTATAGGTAGTTTTACCCGAAAACTTTTTGCCGTACCGTAATTCGACTTCGAACATCGCCATATAATACGAGTTCAGTAGGTTCATAATCCCAGGCTATTAAGATTTTTCAAATACTTCTTTTTTTTTACTTAAAACTATTGTGTAAAAGAAGTGGGTGTAGAATCATACAATGAACTGGTCAATTAAAATATTTAACAGCAAAAAATTTAATACTTTAACAATATCTAAATTAAAAGAATTTCTATTATTATGTATTAGTGCAATTATAATATTTTTGAATATTTATTAAAAATTATGTAAGTCCATGTTTTTACAAAAATTACTTTAAAAAAGTACTCTATTCCTCTCTCTGACTATGCAGTGCCCGACAGGGTCTAAAATGATCATGTTTTTGTAAAACCTACCATCTAGATTCACGATTGGAAGTAATTATTATATATTGAGTAATTTGAGTGTTGTTAGCTATCAGGATGTACCTCAATGTCTCTTTGTTCCACCTGCTACAAGATTAATCAAAATAATATCTACTAGGAAAATTAGATGAGCTAACATCATTCCCTAAAATCATGTGTCTACCAATTACGTCCAAGAACAACATGTATAAAATCACTCATAATCACAAACATGGCTTTAGAATCCAGTCGACTAAACAAATGACACGACAACCTTACTCGTTTTGGATTTCAATGAGACATTAGCTTATGATCGATAGATTGCCAGCTCCCTATTTAAAACAACAACAGTACCTACACCATTATCTTGGAAACGTATCTACGACGTGCTCCGCATTTCAAACAGATTTTTTCTTTCGCTTAAAATCTACTAAAAGGAGAATACAGATGATGCTAACTCTAAAGATAAACATCGTCGAATGTCTTGGAAAGAACCATTTGCACCTTATTGCACATTCTTGACAAGATTAAGGGAAAAAAGTCTCCTCACTGCAAATATTAACTTTGGGAAAGAAAAACAAATAATGGGGTCTTCAGTTTGCCATGTCCTTATCTGGCTTCGCACTCACTTCCCCTGTACAAACGACTTAAGGAAATGCACGAATGCTTGGAGTTCTTGATAACAGCTATGGGAAAATATATTGTAAGGGGTATGAAGTATGACCCGTATTCGCTTAACGACCCACGCTCGATACACATCATAGACATCAGCTAAAAGTCAGGCAAAGTGGAAAATTTTACGACGCAATGTTTTTAAGGCTCTTCCCATAATGGGGACGGTAAAAAGTTAATGAATAATAAAATTCTGTACCGCAGTAATTTATGATGAAGAATATTGAGTTGGTCACAAGATTTTATAAAAGGATTCATTAATTATGAAAATAGAAATAAGGGACGATTAAAGGTTGAAACCAATGATATGCAAATTTTAATAATTAATAATTTAATAATAATATAATTTTATATTTTAAATGTTGTTTCTCTATCGCATTAAGATGTAAATAAGGCACTAAATAAATAAATCAAAATAAATAAAATATTCAATTTTAACGACAATGTTCACTGCTAGCATATTTGCCAATATAGCTACTTTAATTTTAACAAATATTTTAACAAGGTTCCGAAATATTATACATATATAATATTATTGATTGAGTGCAATAATATTGAATAATTAGAGTTGCCATAGTGGTTAGCTCTAATAGAACAAAACCTCCTTAAAATTTATGGACCTTAATAATATTCGTACATAACGCATGAATTTTAATAGTAGGTACCTGTTCCTGTCAACCCAACTTTGAATAAATGACTAGATTTGCCTGTCTGTAATATGTGTTAATTCACAGAATTAACTAGTATGAGGAAAGTCGTCAAACAATTATTTACTGGACTACAAACTATCTTCCATAATTACTAAAGGCTAGATTTTTCCGCGGCTTGACTCAAGTGAAAGTTGAAAATAATCCCAAGTGAACGTTACCTACGTTCACTTGGGATTATTTTCAACTTTCAAGTGCAAGTGTAAAAAAGTATCGTACGTCTTACAGAGTTAAAAAATTGTCTTATTTAAAATTCCTTCTGCGTGGCAAATGTCATTCAAATACCTGTCGTTTAGTCTGATTGATAGACACGCAGACATATTTGTACCTATACATATTTATAGAAATAGCTAGAAGAAATAGGATTGCTCCCGAGATTTAAAGTAACAAAGACGCTTGCTGCAAACAAAGCGCACCCTAATCGTGTAATGAATTTGGATAAAAGCAAAGAGATTAAAGATACTATACAGTTAAACAAACAAATGTTAGAAAACTGTGATCCAATGTCTCAGCATCGCCATGTAGAATAATATAGCAATATTGGAGCGCACCAGAGCGTACTAAATTAAACTCATAGACTTGTCCACTAGGATACAACCTCACCGTACTAACTTTGTTCATTGAATAGTTCTTTCTTGTGCAGTCTGTTTCTCTGTGGAACGCTCTCCCCCAGAAAATCAGGATGGCAACCAACCGTTTATCTTTTAAGGTTAAGGTTCGCGAGCAAATTCGTAAGAAGTTGGCAGTAGTATCTTCACAGCGCTAATGTTTTCTCTTCTTTCTATCTCTTCGTAATTAAATTTATTATATATATTATATTTATAGTGTACATATTTACGTATTTATACTCATAATATGTATCAGTATTCTTTGATTCCTTTTATTTTTTCATTTTTAATTGCACCTACCACTGTTTTTCTCTGCATCACCTAAAGGTTGACTGGTAGAAAATGCCTATGGCATTAAGTCCGCCTCTGTACATTAGTGTGCTTGAAGTATTAAATAAATAAATAAAATACAAGTACCTATCGGATAAAAAATTTGTTCGTAATATCCGAGTATTAAATGTCCTTGGATACAATCGATGGAAATGTCAGCGAAGCATAGTTACCGTGTTGTGGATTTAGTCGACGAAAAAAACGTTTGGACCACCAGCGTCAGGTATCCTACCATATTGGTATATTAATATGCTGAGCTTAACTTCCATTTGGTGGAACCATAAATATAATAATAATAATAATATAATAATAATATTCTTCTTCTTCTTATCGTGTGGTTAGTAACTAACCTGGTGTCAGAGTTTTAATGCCGCCCATGGGCCTCTGACTTGGCATCACATGTCCTCGAGAAATATCTCTCAGGCATGCCGGTTTCCTCACGATGTTTTCCTTCACCGTTTTTGAAGCAAGTGATAATTATACAATCCGCACATGAATCCGAAAAGTCAGAGGTGCGTGCCTTGGGTTCGAACTCGAGACCTATGATTTGGCAATCCACCGGTCACACCACTAGGCTATCACTATTATAATAAATCTGTAGAAGTAAAATTTCTGTACATTGAAAATATCAAAAAAATAAATAGCAGGGGGTGTTACTAGAACGACAGCGAACCCAAAAATATGATTAAAAAATTTTTTGTCTGTCTGTCTGTCTGTCTGTCTGTCTGTCTGTATGTTCAGGTATCACGCAAAAACAAACTTAATTTTGCGGTTCGACCCCTAGATCGGACTACTGTACCAACCGCAAATAATAAGTTTGTCGTAGGTTACGTCACCCGCAGTGGAGTTCACCAAGGGGCGCTGCACACGGCTAAGTTATTATGATATTTTATCTTAAGATACAAATTGGCTCGCCATACAGTTCAATGGACTATCACACACTACGAAGATAATTATGTACATTGAATATATTATATTCAAAATTAATATTGGAGGATGATTGGTGATCGATACTGATGCCAAAAATGCAATCAGTAAATGTTTTGTCTGTCTGTCTGTCTGTATGTGCACGCATAGTTCAATAACTACTATAGGGATTGGGATTGACTTGGTACGGTTGTAATCAATACGCCTGGGTAGGTTGATCTTAGTCTCAGTTGTTTTACACATTGTCAGTTGTACGGCGCTCTTTCCCGGGTCAGTAGTTCCAGAAATCTTTATGCATACATACTGGAAGGATCAACTTTGAAAGTAGTTTATCTGGAAGTATTATGCTAAAATTATTACGTTTATATATCAACGCACAGCCCAAACCGCTGGTATTAGAGACATGAAACTTGAAGGGGACTTCTTAGTTAAGAATAAGTATCCACTAAAACACGATTTTTTGAAATTCAACCCTTAATGGGAAAACATAGGAGGCGGAAGTTCGACATCCACGCGGGCGAAGCCGCGGGCAAAAGCTAGTATAATAATAAATCTATACTAATAGTATAAAGAGGTAAAATTTGTTTGTTTGTATGTTTGTAAGTTTGTATGTAGGGGGTAGTCTTCGGAACTAATGATTCAATTTTTTTTTTAACTGGTGGAATGCTACACTATTCCCGGCTGACATTAAATTTGTATTAAAAAAAAAAAAAGTGTTCCACAATTTTTCACACAACTCCATTTAGTCCGAAGTTAAGCTTGAGAGCTTGTGTTATGGGTACTAAACATCTGATAAACATACATATATATTTCTAAATACATACATATTATAGATAAATTACACCCAGACACAGAACAAGTGATCGTGCTCGTCACACAAACATTTGTCCTCGGTGGGAATCGAACCCACGACCTCCGGCATAGCAGTCAGGGTCACTAACTAGTAGACCAATTACAGGCCAGTTAACTTCCTCGCCCAGTAGTGATTGGGTTTACTAAATGAATTGGGTATTGTTAGATTATCTTTTGTTGTTCCATTAAAAAGAAGATTTTATCGATCATGATCTATATACTGAGTACAATCAAGTTAAATTTACTTTTTTTTTCCAGATCTCTTCGTTGGCCTGATCTACGTATTCCCAGACATAATTCAGAAGATAACTATAGCGTGGCTGGCCGGAGAATTTATGTGCAAGACGGTGAAATTTCTGCAGGTCAGTTGAGTTTAATGAATGTTGTTTATGTTTATAATATACAAAATTCGTCTGGGTAACCAACCTCAAAGTGAGAGAAACAAATAATAGATCAAAAATGTATATGTCGTGGCGAACGATATTCAGAAATAAGAAGTTGTGAAGTTGATTACATTAGTACAGAGTATGGTCAGCTGTCATTTGCAAATGGCGCGAGCGATGTCACGTGGATGGAGTCGTATTGGGAAGTGGAAGCTAGGCAGAGCTCAGTTGGATTTGAGTCACCAACGAAGACACTAGTCCAGTGCGAAACTGTCTGTTTACTTATCTGAGTTATGTTATGTGATTACTTTTATTAAAGTGAGGTTATTACTGCCATGAAGATTATTATTCAACGTTATGTACCTGGTACCACGAAACCCCTGATGTCGGCCCATACCGCTCAGCCATCGCCGACACCGACATATATATTCATTTAATCTTTAGAAATAACACAATATAATGACGACAATATGATGATATTGTGATTTGTGATTTTAGTAAATAATAAATTTTACAATCAAACAATATCCTAATAATACTTGCCTTTTATTAGCCCACCACAGGGCAAATGCCTCTTTTCGTACAGAGATGATTATATTTTTATTTCAAACTCATATTAATTCACCGATATCACTTACATCCAGAGAGATTTAAAATACTATAGAGTGGACATGCGAGGAAATGTAATAAAACACTTTGATCCCATGTCTCAGTAACGTCATCTAGAATAATATATATTGAAGCGGCAGCGGAGCGTAGTAATAAAAACTCATAGACTTGTGTCCAGCAGGACACAAGTTTCGGATGAAAATTTTGTTCGTGATGTCCGGTCTATAGGTATTGAATGCCTTTCCTTTCATCTAAGAGAAACTTAGATAATACATTATAATGAATAGCAAGAAGTCACTTTGGTGCTTGCCCAGATTTGAACCGACAACCTTCTGCGTGAGAAACGAAGCTTTATCCAATGAGCTACTACTTCATATTATTATGTTTAATATTTAATTTTTATACTGCATTTCCTTGTGTATGGATCGTTATGATAGAGGAGATCAAGTGGAGATTATGGTACGGTAGATACTGGCCAAAGAGGTCTACTTAAAACAGTATTCATATTAAAAAGCACAATATTTTTTATGAAGAAGCCTTTTAAAGAACCGTTGGATTGCCATGTCAAAAAGTTTGCCATGAGTAAATCATCAATTTTTTTACTGTTCAATTTCTTTACAGTAACTGTAAAGAAATATAACAGTAAAAAATTAAGGCTTGTGTAAACAATGCATCGTATTTTATCAAATACTTACATAACTTAGAAAACGGGTCCTTTAATCTTTATGTAAATGAGGCAGACGTTGCACTAAAAATATATGATGGACAAAGTTAGACAAAGTTTCTAAGTACCTAACGTCCAGCAAACTAAAATAAGTATTTTATCTCACAAAGATGTCTTGGATTAGAAAAGGCATTTGGTTCACCTGCTGCGTTCAAAAGTGAAAAGAAAATGAATGTTTATTAGATAAATCAATTTACTCTGACTAAACGATAATATAAAATTTTAAGTAAAGGTAACATTCCTTCATTTTGAAACTACATTCACAGATTTTTCGCGACAAGCATACCCAAACCGCGGATAGAACCAGCTGAAAGTTAAAAAAATAAACACTCAATATTTTATTTTACTACTCGATAGGAGTTTTGAGCAAGATAAAATCCCCCTATGAATAATAATAATAGTAATATATAGCTTGTTTTATGGGTACAAAACAACAGATAAAGATACTTATACCTTTTTAAATACATACATATTATAGATAAATTACAACAAGCCAGTCAACTAGAACAACAGGCCAGTAGTGAATATATCTTATGTTCTTAAAAATAAACCAGATCTTACATCTAACATTAATTTTATTTTATTATCAATCAAATTGCCCAGCACCGAAAACTAAAATGTTCTATTTGTTTAAACTTCTAATCACAATTTCTATTAAAAAATAAAGATAATTAAAACAGCGCAGCATATCTTCTTTTTCCAAAAAAATATATTTGTTGTGATGGATGGATTTTGTGCCATCCATCCATCGTTTGTTTTGTTTTGTTTGTTTTTCACTTCTACCTATGTAACACATTATGATATGCAATGGAATATTGAGTAAAAACAGTTACATCTCGATACAAAATGTTTGCCACAAGATTGAATTTTTCCTCTACAATTCTACGAGTACATAGTCACGATCATGAATAAAATGTAACAAAATCAGCTGACTATAATCCAGTTCTGAAAAGTTAATTCGGCGCCAAAACAAACAAAACATATTTAAATCAGTTAGCACGAGCGTTCTGGTAACCGATTTTAATAACAAACAGTGAACTAACGCACATCTGTTGTATTTAGTTTCTTGAGAATTACTCATAATGAATGTATAGACTAGTCTAAACAACATAATAATGAAGTCGCAAGAAATAATAAAAAACCTACGGCTGGTGTCAAACATAATGATGAATCAAGTAAATAAAGAAAGCTTGTATTCATCGATATGGTGAGTACATGCGTAGGTAATGTTTTGAAATCACCATCTCATCGACTTGTGTAGTCGTGAGTAAGAGAATTTTGCCCAAGATAAAATTGGACTAGTCATTCTCAGAATTGTATAAAATAATACATTGGAATTCCGGCCGTCAGTCTGGTGGTCGCAAAGGCTCCTGCTGAAGAAATACGATACGAAACGATAATAAGGTCTTGGGTTCGGTTCCTGGGTTGAGAAAAGTGTTATTTTTTTGATAATTTCGCGTTTGATCACTATCTGACGCATGATTACGCAAATATGATCAGCAACAGGTACGGATACAGTCCAATTTTTTTTTGTATTAAAAAATAGGAGTGTATAACGAAAGTAAGGCGAGCAAGAGATTAGCTTTCCATAGCCTGAAAGATGCTCTGTGGCACTGTTGAAACACCTTTTATAATTATATTTATGGCATGTTGGCTCGCTTCTTTGTCACAGATAATTACTATCGTAGAAAACACGAGCTATTTGCCGTGCCTTTCTGTCGCACCAATGCATGTGTCCAATAATTGCAATCTAGCTGCACTTAATGATTTCTTAGATTCTAATCTAAAGCGATCAGTTTGCATATAAATGTACAAAGTACTTTATTAGCATTTCAGAAGTAGTACAGGAGGGATTCATTTGATTTGTTTTTGCTTTTTTACATTGGACTAGTACACGCTTATTTGACAGGCATATCGGTACACAGACGTTTCGGGAACACATTCATTGTGCGTACAGCTAAGGAGTGTAATTTCCTGTCCGAGTCAGTGTTTTTTGATAGCTACAACCCAGGGGTCTATAAGTGGAGATTAATTGGTTACTTCTAGGCAAGCGTGCTTCTTCGTCGACTACATCATCGCTTATCAACAGGTGAGATAGTGGTCAAATCGAGAGCTTATCATTAAAAAAGACATGCGCAGTTTTATCATGTGGTTATTGTCACCCATGACTGACCACTGAAGAGCATGATTACCTCTTATCATTATTTTACCTATCATGACCTAATTACCTATACATATAAAAACGTACTTTTCAAAGCTAGAATGTTTTGTCTACCATTGTTTGAAGTTAAGATCTCTCATCATCACTAATGAAAACTTTAAGTCTTAATTTCTTGTAAAAATTATGAAGAAGCTACATAAAACTTTGGCCCTGTCATAGTTAAGTTAGGACATTGAGATAGTTTTTTAAGTGTGTAACTTAAAAAGCTAATGGCAATACGTTTTATGAAGCTTGAGGACTAACGATGAATAATTTAGTGTAAGCATTTAGTGTATACATTGTTGAAATTGGCTGCAATTAAATTTATTGGGAAGCTAAATACTAATTAATATTAAGTAGACCATTAGAAAATGCATTTTTAAACGTAACTTGTAAAAAAAAATATATATATGTCGTGGCGAACGATATTCAGAAATAAGAAGTTGTGAAGTTGATTACATTAGTACAGAGTCTGTGGTAAACGCCGTGACGTCAGCTGTCATTTGCAAATGGCGCGAGCGATGTCACGTGGATGGAGTCGTATTGGGAAGTGGAAGCTAGACAGAGCTCAGTTGGATTTGAGACACCAACGAAGATACTAGTCCAGTGCGAAACTGTCTGTTTACCTATCTGAGTTGTGTTATGTGATTGCTTTTAACAAAGTGAGGTTATTACTGCAATGAAGGTTATTATTCAACGTTATGTACCTGGTACCACGAAACCCCTAATGTCGGCCCATACCGCTCAGCCATCGCTGACGCCGACATCAGAAGTGAGGATAAGGACTTGCTTCCCACTTGGCTGGCGTGCTTTGCCAAGTCGTCAAGATATATCAGAAGAAAATGATCGAAGCTTGCTTGATATTGTCAAGGCTGCGCTGGGAGCGCTGGCATGGTGAACGAGCAGCGATAGCTACATCGGTCTAGCAAGAACGTTTGCGAGGTGCAAGATGCAAGTGTAGCGGGTTTGCAGTGGCGTGGCGCGGTGGATAGACGCGTGCAAAATAGCTGGTATTGTGGGCAGTCACAGCACAGCAATCCGGTGAGTCGTGTAATTATTGTTTTGATCGACTGATGTCGTTCGGAGGTTGTTCGTCATTTTAGAGGTTAAATGCAGACGTTTTTATAAAGGGTATGTAGGATACCTATGAAGTACAAATAGACCGTACTGTATGTACCTACTTAACGAGCAAATTCATTGCGACGTTTTGGTTTATGGTCTTTGTTTAGGTACCTGTTTTGTTTTGGGGTACCCACGTATTATGATTAATTATCATTTGAAATATAATGTGACAGGCGGTCACGATGTATTTCTTGGTTATTTCTAAACAAAAATGTGCAGTGGATTGTAGTTACAAATCTAACCAGATAGGTACTTGAAATACGTTACGTAAAATACCTACGGTACGTAAAATAGAGAACCTCTGATAACTTTACTTAATGAATATTGCCATACTTTTATTATTGGTTTACCGTGCGTACGTACGTCTATCGGCGCCTTACAAAATTTGCTTAGACAAAAGGCTAGTAATGCGAGCAACGGTCCAAGAACTAGTAGATGCTTATTACATACGCTTTAGTAAGCCTCCGTTTGGGAAACCTTTTCGCTTAGCAAAACTAGATAGGCTATTTGAAGTTAAGTACCTAATAAACTAGCAGAGGGCTATTTTAATGCGTTTAGGAATGATAATAATGCTATCGAAATATTATTTAATGTTTGATTTACGTAGCCATATTTTGTTACGTTGTAATACAACAGCGATCGAAGTTGTGACAGTTAAAACTCAGTAAGTAAATAGACGTAACCAAGAATAGAGTGATAGACGTGACGCGACACATTCACTACTTTTGGAGTCATCGCAGTGAACCGAGAAATAGGCTTCAAAACTTGAGCCTTAACCTCTGACGTCAACCTTACAGACCAAGTCGGACGAAAGGAAAGTAGTGTGATAGGTACTCTGTTAAAAAACTAATGAGTGATGGGTTCTGTTATTTGCCCTAGTTAATTCCTGTTAAGTTCCCTGTTAAGTCCTGCTACTTTAGCAAGGATTGAAAGGCTGCTCGGTGTATAATAATTCAATAAACGCCGGTTTGAACATTTCGAAGTGTTCATTTGTGAAGCGTTATGTAAAGTTTCTAGGCTATGATATCACAGCTACAGGTGAGCTGAAGCTTAGTTAAGCTGCCTTTCTTGATAACATTCACCATGTTAGGCGGTTCATAGGTAGTACCATATTTTCGGAAGTTCGTCAGTTGAATTTTTCGTTTTTTCAATGTACCCTCAGTGTTTTTATTGATGACTAGTAAACAATTTGGTCCATTTATTTGGAAATTGGGACACTGACAGATAAGATGATAAATAATTTCAATTTTACAGACCATACCTGGTTGATTATTTCTTATTATGAACTCTCAATTTAAATGAGATTGAAATTCAAACTGATGCGAGTGCAGCGCTATTCCCTTTACTTTTTTTTTGTAAATCGGATGGAAACTTGTTGATATCACCACGATATCAGAAAGCTGGTTGTTAGCCTAACTTTAAATTGAGCAAAGATAAAAGTCGGTTTGACCATAATATTAGGCTCAGGATTTTAAATTAGCTTAATTGTGTTTTAATTGAAAATGTTGAAAGAAGTCAAACTAAATTAGATTCAAGTATGAAGGCCCCGATCACAAAGTTCCTCGAGAATTGAATGTCATAGTTAATGACAGTGGTAGTGAAACCACATCTGGTTAAAAATAGCTTGTATACTCATACTCGAAGCTTTGGACCCCACCTCATGAGTAACATGTGGCGATGGGTCTATAAGGAATCGTGGGTGCGATTTCGGTCGGTGTTGGTGCACAGATTTTAATGAGTTGAGTATGCATTGCTTATTAATGATGATAAAGAGTAATAGAACTGTTAGAATTACTGGTTGTAACTTATTGGTCGGATCTTTTCTAATTACTAATGTAGTGCGCAGTGCGCTGTGAACGAAGGATAAACAAGGTAGTGTAGTTATTAGCAGAGTTCAATACTGTGCTTAGACATGTGAAGTAGGTACCAATAGGTTATCTTGTTTATTAATGACAGAAATTCATTTGAATAAACTTAAACTGATGTTTAACCGACTAGACGACTGTCCTAGATAGCCGTGAGTGTCTATTGACTGAATTACAATCGGGATTTATTGATGGTTTACCATTTACTTGGGTAACGTGCAAAAGTTCCAACTCTTATTGTTTATCGCTGTCTTTCTACACGAAGTAGAGATAGTAGTACGATAATCCGACAGAGTGGTTCCCACTTTTCTAAACCTGTTTTTGCTTCTCGAAAAGCGTGAGTTTCGAGCGTATGTCAGTAGATGATTGACAGTTAAATTTAGATAGTAGGTACTTTGGGTGAATTCCCACTACCGTGTAAAAAGATCAAACTTCTTAGGTCAATGGTAATAAAAACGTTTCTGTAAGTCTCGTTTTGATAGTACCTACTAAAACGAAACTTAAGCGTTAGTAACTTGGTTTACATTAAAAATGAAGAGCCTAGCTAAACTAAGCTTGAACCGAAGTAAAGGTTTCTTTTAAACGCTTGCGTGCGACCAGTATGTTGTAAAGTCAAGTCATGATACCAACCTGTGAAGTTCAAACAAGTTAGAAGTAGAAGACAATGTTTCTGAGGGCAAAAGAATCCCGATAGACCTATGATATGCTTGTTAGCTATCCGGTCAATCCGCATCTATAAGATGCAGTCGCAACTGCGAACGTTATCGTTCAGGGCATGCAGAGCGGCTTGTGGTCTGGCGGGGACCCGGGCCTTGAAAGAGACTATTTGTACGGTCATGTAATGACTTAAGAGTCGTGGACTCTAGATGAAGTGTTGGTCGTATCACGTGAGGTGATAATGATATGGGTGGCAATACCGAATTGTCAATAGCAGTGGCAGGGCCATGAGTAGTGTTTACTTTTTTAAATTTGGTAATTATGAGGCTTTGAAGAACTTTTCGTGCTTAAGTTCTTAAAATGGCTTAGTTAAAGTTCGTTTAGTTATTGTGAGTACTGAGTAGTCATTACTAAAGATTACCTGTAAAGTTTCGGAATACATTTTATCTAACTTAACGTATACTCTATGGATTAAGTGTGAGTGTTTGGTGACCGATCCAGTTGCGCCGGAGCATGTAAGAGGTGCACGTGGTCTGCTTTTTATGCGCAGCATATCCTTTCCGAGGGGTAGCACTTACGCGGCTGAGATGGTTAGCTTCTGGGGATGGATCACTGGCCAATGCATTAGCAGACTATGAATAGCCGATGGACTGGCAGACTATGACTAGCCGATGGACTGGCAGACTGTGACTAGCCGATGGACTGGCAGACTGTGACTTGCCGATGGACTGGCAGACTGTGAAAGGCCGATGGACTGGCAGACTGTGAAAGGCCGATGGACTGGCAGACTGAGAAAGGCCGATGGACTGGCAGACAATGAAAAGCCGATGGACAGGCTGACTATGAGAGTCTTTGTACTTACAATTTATGTCTGACGACACCAAGTGACGTTTATTTAAAATGATCTCATGTAAAGTGATCTCATGTGTTTTATGGGATGATTCCCTCCTAGAATTTTACCTGTTTGGTTCTAAAAGGCTGGATTATTGTGACTTCCTTAATCCTTGAGACCTTGTCAACGCTGGCTATATTGTACAGCTATAGTTGTTAAGATTTAACGGCAGGATAGCCGAACGGATTACTTTCAGAATGTATCTGTAAGTTGTCAGATCAGACACACGAGGACGTGTGAGGGTCATGATGGCCGTGTCGTGGCGAACGATATTCAGAAATAAGAAGTTGTGAAGTTGATTACATTAGTACAGAGTCTGTGGTAAACGCCGTGACGTCAGCTGTCATTTGCAAATGGCGCGAGCGATGTCACGTGGATGGAGTCGTATTGGGAAGTGGAAGCTAGACAGAGCTCAGTTGGATTTGAGACACCAACGAAGATACTAGTCCAGTGCGAAACTGTCTGTTTACCTATCTGAGTTGTGTTATGTGATTGCTTTTAACAAAGTGAGGTTATTACTGCAATGAAGGTTATTATTCAACGTTATGTACCTGGTACCACGAAACCCCTAATGTCGGCCCATACCGCTCAGCCATCGCTGACGCCGACATATACAAAATTTTTGGTTTGTTGGGAATAAATTCCGTCCGGGAACTACATAATTTTGTTTTAATGAAACTCTGCCTTCTGTTATTTGGTCAAACTAAAGAGGATAGGAACTATATATAGGATACCTAGTTTTTTTCTCAAAAATTGACATAAGTTATTTGTTTTATTGCAAACTAAACGTTTTTCTTTAGTAAGTTTCCAACAGTAGTGTAAGTTAACCATGACATTGTTGCTATCGAGGTTGGGTGTAATATTGGTTCACCGTATCTAATAGAACTTCTGAGCAAAAGTAACGTTTGGACGGAACAGCTATAGGAAGTAATTATATGTTTTGTTTATTATTTCAGGCTGTGGTGATGTATGCATCCACATATGTACTGGTAGCGCTCAGCATAGACCGCTGCGATGCCATCACTAATCCCATGAACTTCTCTGGAAGCTGTGAGTATAACATGTTTTTTTTATAATACGACAATAGTATGAACGACTGTCTTTATTTCAAATGCGTATTGAAGAAACAAATAGTGTGTAAGTAATTCTATATTAAAATTGTGTTGCTGCGCCCTAACAGGGTATCATGTATGTTCTTATACCTTTTAAAACACCCTATGTATCTACTCATGATCGCAATAAATATTTGAAGTTCGAAAAAAAAATACTTCTCAACATTATACTAGTGTTTCTTTGACAGTTTTTCAACTTTATTGCAATCAGATTATGTTCATGTTTCATTGAGAAAATTAAACAATTTGGGGTAGCTTTACGTGCTGTTTGTACCTTAGGTGTTCGAATTGAACGAATCTTTTGTGAACTTTTTAACAAGGTATGTATTTTAAAGTTTTTATTTTTTATGAGAGACGTAGAACAACAATAAAAATACAAGTACTAAAAGTATTATGATGAAGAAAGTTTTTGATGGTATAAACTTTTTAAACTTTTTACTGGCAATTAAAACTTGCTACATACTTATATTTTTATTTGACTTTTTTGTAATCTATTAGTAGGCGGAAAAAAATCCCCTATCCATTATAAATACAAGGACATTGTTTTAAAATATTTAATTATTTTGTTCAGTTCAAAATCACGGACCACAGATCAAAGAGCAATTCATACAAGCATATTCATTTTCACGATAAATATTTTTACAAGGAAACAAAAACGGTAAAACACCAAAATAAAATGACTTTTGAGAACAATATTATAAAGGAAAAGAAATTAAGGATCAAGTTCCTTTTAAAATTCAGTTTTCGCCACCGTCAACTCAAGCGATTTCTACTTTTCCTTGAAAAATTTTGTGTTAAAATATATTTTTATTGGATTTCAGGGAATCGGGCGAGGGCTCTTATTGTATCTGCGTGGTTGATCAGCATAGTCTTCTCAATCCCACTTCTGATTTTGTACGAAGAAAAGGAAGTTCAAGGTAAGACACTTTGATAACTTTAGACATTAAGAACTGGCTACTAAGAATGAGGAATATTCTTATGTAAAATATACCTACTGGAATACTGGTAGCGAGCGTTCTTTTATTTCTGCCTACCCCTGTGAGAAAAAGGCGTCAGTTTATGTATGTATGTTTACGAATCTTTTGAAATTATAAAAGTGATAAATTTTAGAAAAAGGTGAAAGTGAGGTAAGAGATATTTTTAACTGCACGTGAAACTATAAGTCAGTGGCCCATGGGCGGCATACAATTTCTGACACTTAGTTAGTCACTAAGTACATGGAAAAAGTAATATCCAATTTTTTCCGGAAATAAACTTCTTAAATTTGAACTGAAAACAATCTCATATTGCAATAATAATAAAAATAATTATTTTACTCAGATAACAGGATCTAATGTGTTGCTAAGTACAAACAATGAATTGCAAACTATTGTTAATAAAGTGACACAACATATTGGTGATTATTTAGATCCCTTTCCTCACCATCTTTTTAATTATTGGCGAGGTAGCATTCTCCTGTATTTTTTTTTTAATAATCTAGCTCGTCAAGTTACCTCTAGTTGTCTTAAAATTATTTAACAAATAAATGCACTCCGGAAGATATTCAACGGGTGGTTGGCACTTATTTTTACAGCTCGGCCGCAAGAAACAAGAAAAAGGGCCCCTTTAGCAATATAATGGTTAACGAAAAAAATGATCCAGTTTCAAATGTTGACCCACTTTCGTCTCCCTTGCCATTTTAGTAAACGAATTGACTCTCGGTGACATCAATTTATCTTAATAATTAATAATTCAGTTATTATTCAATTGGTAAATTTGCATAGCTTAAATTCGTAAAAAGCTATTTTAAAAGTGTATGTAGTTTTTCTATAAGACACTGTTTTTATGAAGGGACAACTATGTAGAATAATTTTCATATGTTGTTAAACTAGTAAACTTGACGTTCAAAAAGGCATTTCACTCGTATGTTCTCATTGCAGTGAATAATTTGACCTAGCTTAGAAACATTGGCTTCTATTGGACAAGTTCAAACTGATATGACATCGTGCGTCACTTTTGGCGTTTTAAAAGGCATTTTACTCGTATGGTTTCATTGCAGTGAATGATTTGGACCTAGCTTAGAAACATTGGCTTATAATGGACATGTTCAAACTGATACTGATATAACATCGTGTGTCACTTTTGCCGCCCTCGCACTGATACTTATATTAGTTCGAGGGTGGCAAAAGTTTCACTAGCTGTGAAACCGTTGTTGTATCTTTGTTGTAAGTAGTGATGTACCTACACTGAAGTATGTCAGGAGGTGCGGAATACTCGTAACAATACACTTACTTTATGAAATTCCAGGGCAGATGCAATGCTGGATAGACTTGGGCACCCCACGACGGTGGCAGATCTGGATGTCCCTGGTCTCCATCATGATCTTCATCCTACCTGCTTTGACGATTGCAGCATGTTACGCTGTGATCGTTCTAACTATATGGACAAAGAGCAAGGCAGTCGTCATGAGTCCGCCTATTAACTCCAGGAGAACGAAGACTTTGAGGAATGGTGAGAATTTTAAAGTACATACCGGATAATAATTTAAGTGTAGTATGTAAACACAGATGCATAGTCAGCATATAATGTCCGCGACACACGCCTGTGAGCACCTGTAACATAGGTCCCACACGGGCCTAGTGCGGGTTCGTAGATAACACAGTAAAAAATCAAATCAAATCATTTATTTGTGATACATGGATTAAGTAGGTACAGATGTTCTTTATAATATAATTAATTACTTGATAATGGTCATTCCATGATCAGCCACTTGAGCATACAAGTTATCCACCATAAAATATGATTACTTAATAATAATTATTATTATTTTATTATAATTATTTAATACAAGATGTCCAGCTGATAGTTGAATATTATTTATATTATTACTATTATTCATGCATAACAAATCACAATTAACAACAATAACTTAACATGAAGCGAATATAAAACATTTAAAAAATTCTAGTTACTAAAAAAATCAGCAACACAGTAATAACAATGTTCTATCAGAAACACGAACAGTTTATTCTTAAAGACAATGTCGTCGAATTTTCGGTTCTTGCACATGTCGGTATCTTCACAACATAATTATGCCTTTACCGTTTTGAAAACAATGGTGATGAAAATAATTTACACAAACTTAAGCGCCTGTCTAAGTTTGAACCTACGAGCGTTTTTGTTCTCACCTGTAGCATAAGCCAAGGTCAGATGATTGACTGCCAAAAGGGGTCGTAGTAAGTCAGTAAGTAGGTGAGTAAGGCCTTGGTTGAAAATATATATTGTGAATAGCAATATGTTTTTTTTACTTAACTGTGTAAGTGGCAACAAGCACTGTTTACAACTATTGCAAATTTAAAGTAAATTGAATTCGTTTTTTCTGAAATGAGATGTGATAAGGGTTAATTTTATTAATACTTTTTTCGACTACAATTTTGCGTGCCATTTGATGAACACAAACTCATGTTAAAATAATTATTTTGGTGTCGCCGTCTCGTCGCAGTTGCCTTAGCAGTGTGGCCGTGGCTTAAAGATAACGAACAAAAAAAGTATCGCTACTGTAAAATCTAGTATTTTAGTATAAAAATATACACGTACGTTTTTTGGTCGTAAATCAAATAGCAGCATATTTCCTCGCTCGTGACCTTCTAAATCGCTTACCCACTCATAAACGATCTTGAAACATTATTTTTATCTTCTCGCCCTTTCAAACACGAAAACCGTTAACAGGCGAATAACTAAAGATCACAATAAAATTAAAAGAAAACTGCCCAAGTGTGAGCCGGAATCACACACAGAGGGTTCCGTACTACTTTCGAAGCTTTTGTTTAATTTACACCTTATAGCCCTCTTAAAGTGATAACCTATACAAATCGAGGAAATATTTTTTTTTATATAATTTATTGGTCAGGTCCGATGGTAATAAGGTTCATGTTTAATTGATTTACAGTTTGGGGTAGGTCCACAAACTGTATTTTTTTACCAATTGCATGTGCTGGCTGTACTTTTACATATTTGTCGTTAAGGCGGCAATCAAAATACATACAGACTGTGAAAAATTCAGCTGTCGAACTACTAACGTTCATGAGATACAGCCCGCTGACAGACTGACAAAATATCTGAATGTACATCTATAGTTCTAAAATAAGATCTCACTGGTACCTTTTGGATACGGAACCCTAAAAAAGAAACACTTAATCCGCCACAAAGAGTTACAAGAACCAGATACGGCCGACAGCTGCTAATGATTCCTACAAATAGAATTCATGGGAATTAACGTCTAGATTTAAATGTGGTGTATATTTATCTTTTCCAGGTCAGGTGGAAAGCGACCCGGATTCGAGACGAGCCAGTTCTAGGGGACTGATTCCTAGAGCGAAGATTAAAAGTGTCAAGATGACATTCGTTATTGTTTTCGGTTGGTATATTTAGACGGTATAATGTATTTTGGTACGCTCTGTTTCTTTGATGGTTCGTCAAGTTCGGTTCTGTCGAGCCATTGACCGTGTTATGGCATTGTAATTTATTTCTGAATACGTTTTGGATTTATTTATGGCTTATGAATAATATGACGCCTGCATTCGCCGAAGGGTAAAGTAGTAGAAGTTGAGGAGGAGGTGGTAGTTTTTTTTTTAATTTTAATATTATAAGCCAGTGCTTGACTGTGATCCCACCTGATGGTTAGCAGTTATTCTAGACTAGTTGTCGTATAAAAGTCCTATGTAATTGTGGGCGAGCCTATTGCGATCAGATAGTCACAAGGCCAGACTCTCGGGTTATTACAAAGAAATTCCAGATGGCAGAAAAATATTATCACATTGCTTGACCCGGAATTGGAATTGGGCACTCGGGAGCAGCTTTTGGAACCACTTAATCTACGAGGCGGGCTTACGCGTTAACAAAACCTACCTATGATGAATATAAACTGTTTGAAAATAATACATGTGCAGTTTAGATATTGTCAAAAAAAATTACCGAGATTTTCTTCGTTATAGAAAAGAAAGAAATAGAAGAAGGAAGAAAGATCATTTTTAGGAAAATTAACAGGATATCATTTTAAATAAAATTGAACTTTATGTAACATGTTAGAAGTAAAAATAAAAGTCTTGTGCAAAGGTAAAAAACCCCTATCTCAACATAATACACAAACGTGCGGGCGTGCCTGTTAAACGTTTTGTGATTTAATTAAGCCTTTAACTACCATAACAATTTCTAAAGCCAACACAATTAAACAATTAGGTATTCATTGATATTCACGAAACTTGATTACAGCCTCATTAATATTTAATCAGGCTAACAATTCAGGCGGATAAAGTTCACCCTGGTTGTTCAGTGAAATTGTTTTGGGATAATAACCCAACTTTGTCGTTAATAATTTTATTGTAGTTTATATAGGTGCTGGTTTAATGTGAAAGCATTTTGCTTATGAAATTAGTTAATTACCATACGTTGCCGTTCGTTTTTATTATATCCCACAGTAAACAAAATCAGAACAATCAATAAAATTAGAAGAATGGACGTACCTAAGCTTCTATTCATTTGAAACTGTATTTTGACTTAAGTAACTGAATTTTCAATTACTAACTATGTTCCGCAGTTACACTTCTAAGGGTTGTAGCGTGATGTTACATAAACCGTGCCTTTAATATTTATCAAGAATCGGGCTATTAAAAAGCAACAACGGTTGTTTTTCAAATCTAATTGATAGTTCAATAAATAATCGTTATCAGCCAAATAAAACAAAATAACCTTCCAACTTAATGATATAAATATGGTTATTTTCGGGTCTGTCTAAACCTTTTCTCAAATTAGCAATGGTCATTGTTATATTTTTGCTAGCTAAAAGTAACTACGATAGTGGGTACTCTAATATGTCTGACTTTGAAACTGTTTCTTCCACAGTGTTCGTGCTCTGTTGGTCGCCATACATCGTGTTCGATCTCTTACAAGTGTATAACCACATACCACCGACGCAGAACAACTTGGCTATAGCCACTCTTATTCAGAGCCTCGCGCCATTAAACTCAGCAGCAAATCCCTTAATATGCTGTATGTTCTCTCCTCACATATATACTAGCCTCAGGTATGTTAAAATATTTAAAGATTTATTTTAATTTAAATGAATGAAGACAAACGTTTCAATTCACATACAACACAATCAATATTTATATATTTGTTTAGTATATCAAAATTTCCAAAGTTATACAGACTACAATATGAAACTGACCTTATAACAAGAAACATTACACTACATACAAATTCAAACTCAAATTTCAGACGAGTAGCACCGTACAAGTGGGTATAACTTTGATTGCAGACGGGTTCCGCCTTACAAATGGTTGTGGTGTGGCCGGCGACGCAAGCGACATACGCGAGGAACCGCCCGTTCAAGATCCGACTCGACAGCCAACTCCGATTTGTTAAGTTCCACTCACGCGAGAAGGTCACATTCTGTTGCTACGGTAAATATTAAATACCTTATTATTATGAATGAACATAAATCAATTAAATGTAAAATAAATTGGCCCACCCTGGGCGCCATGGCGCCCAACTGGGACTGACATTTCTGATACCGAATATCACTGACCAGCAATGACACTAACCTTTGTTTTTAGCATTTATTAATTCAATGAGTAATAAGTATTTGGAATATACAAGGGGACACGACATGGTTCCACATACTAATACCATGAGTTTTGTACATGATTCTGACATACACTGACATTTTAGTAATTTTTTCCTATTTTTTAAGATTTCTCTGATGTCATATTTTACTAGATATTTGCCAGTATGTTACGTAATACAATACCGGCTAATTTCTAACCCACTTTCAAAACATGGATTACATACAACGAGCATGTGGTTGTCACCACTTTCGCTCAATAGACTAATATTTATAATTACTTAGGTAAATGGAACATGAAATACAAAAAAAACCGCATTAGGTGGTCAGATTTGAAGTTTAAATATGCATGAGTGGTAACGCCATTCACATCACGAGTATTATATAATAAAAATTGCTATGCTGATATTAAGAAGTAATTACATTTTGATATGTATTTTACAGATACTAAACCGAGGCCGTAGCAGTAGCGTGTCCCGCACGCCGGCGGACGCGCGCCGCCCGCAGCTGCTGGTGCTAGTGGCGGCGCGCGACTGACAGCGCGCCGTGCAGGAGCTGGCGCCCGCTCGTGACGTCATGCTCTAGCGCCAGTGCACGGCGTGTGAACGTTCACACGCCACTAGTGCCTACAGAGCGAGTAGCTAACTCTCTGTACTTTGTAGCATTGTTAATTAAACAGACTTACTATTTAAAAAAAAGTCAACATTTATTTTAGTGGTTCTCCCATACACTATGTTCATTTTATAGGTCATGACTAAAATTAAACTTTGTATTTTGCAAAATTACCTACCAGCATAAAATCAAGCCAACAATGTATGATGTACCGGGGATAACTTTCAACTATAATTTTGAGACTCTTAATTCATTGGCACACATTAGACATGATGTCATGTTAAGCATACGTTTACGAACTAGTAAAGAAAACGACGCTAATTCTGTTTTACCTAAAAAAAATAACGGTCACTATAGGATAGACGAAAAATGAGGTGCAGAAATCATTGCTTTGAATCTAAAAACTGTCTTTGGCATTTGTCACTTGAGAACAATAGATTTCCTGTCACCTTATTTGCCTCCAAATATGTTATAATTAATATTATAGTTTATGCATATTCAGCACCACGTCAACATCAGTAAACATCTAGTCATAAATTATTAAACTATTTATTGTTTAAAACGAATATACATCGAGGTATTTGTTTTTCATTCATACTGGCACACTGGAAGACAGTTTTTGTTTGTTGACTAAAAATGATAAAAGACTTCTTGGACAAAGATGTACTACCTTTAGTTCACTTATCAAATACAGAGTAGAAGGCATACTGGGGTTAAAATAACGCCGCCGCGCCGTGAAAATAAAGGTGAAGTGAATGTGAATTTAGTTGTTATCTCACAGTTACTTATGCTAGGCATAGACAATTTACTTAGCTGAGTTTTCACGGGGTGACTTTTACAGAAAAAACCGGCTGGTAGACTACTCTAGCGTATAAATTCATTCCTAATTTTCTTGTTTTTTAACGGAAAAGCAGACAAAAAAGTTAATTGCTGGGTCTAAACTCGAGCACTAAGATCATGGTATCAAATTGTGCGTTGATGTTGATTCTTCTGTATATAGGTAGTTTATTGGTAATCAAAAAATAATTTGCCAAACGTGTCATGTTTGTTATAAATTTAAATATTAATAAAAGAAAATTGGCTTACCAAGTCGGATACGAGGCTATGAGGATTTTTCTATTAGAGTTATATATTATTATGAATGTTCATTAAATGTATATTGGGATGATGAATACGCTAAGAAAATGCCAAATTTCAAATCGATTAGTTTTAAGATAATTGAAAATACTTATTATTTAAAAGTGTGACTTGTAAGAATAAGGAACTGATAAAGAAATATAAAGATTTAAGAAATATGTATGTAAGTATAATAGTAATAAGTATAGTACCCGTTTAAAATAAGTATTATCGAGATTTGTAAAATTAGTTATACTAAGTTATTTATAGTGATTATAATCCTGTAAATTGTAAAGAGGCTTTTATCAAATCGCGTAGTTTAAAATGTACAATTATTTTTGTACTGTGAATAGACTATTAATTGTAAAGAGTTATTGTCTTAAAGTATATAATTAGAGAAGCTATTAAATGTCGTATCAGTGAGATTTATTGTTTTATTACGATGTATACTATCCCTAAACCAAATGCAACAATTTTATTTTATCGTTTAAGTAATATTTCCAACAATTTGATAGACACTTAGTTAGGCATATAATCTGCGTGACCAAAGCCTATCTGCTCTGATAAAACAAGCATTTAAGACGAAACACTATTAAATGTGGGTAAAATTAAGCTAGCACCTATACCTGGCAATTTGACTAGGATTTTCCACTAAAAAGAAATGTTAGTATTACCTACATACTAGCATTCTATTGCTAACTACAAGTAACGCCATCTATCCAAATGTGCTTGAACTAATTCAAGTTCTTTGTAAGTCGAGTTCATTCAGCAAGCAAATAGTTTTAAGCTATACAAAATAGCGCTGTTAACGTGCTCTTGATTTTCATTTTGTTGCCTGGTTCTGGAATATACCTTATGTACCGATCTTATTATCATTACTGATTTCGATTTTTATGAACAAATAGTTTAATAAGTTAGGTAGGTATACCTACTCTTTATTGGCATAAAACTCAACATTCTTAGCAATAGTGCTGAGTAAAACAGAATGCTGTATTTTGTATCCTATTTCCACAATACAACTGAAGTAACTTGCAGTAAATTAATCGGACTTGTAAAAGTTGGTAAGACTCTTCTGCCTAGTAGTAAACGACTGATGAACTTCTAAAACAGATCGTCGTAAATTGGTATAATTTAGACGGTCACCAAAAATATTTTTAAGACTCTAAGCCTAGGCACCAGTTAAAATAAACAACTCAAAAAAAAAACAATTGAATTTATTGAAAGGGCCCTAAAGAATATAATAATATGATCCAAAATAAATGAAATAACATCAGAAAAATCGCAAACCTTGCACAAATATTATTTTTTGTGCTTTAAATGGATCAACGGTCACCAAATTGCCGCCAAGCGCCAGATCCTTTCTATAGTTGGTGAATCATTTGGGTTAGATGAGGTTATTGGTAACATCTAAGTAGTGACAATATACATATAATATTTATTCTAAAGTGTATTTTAAAGGCGTCCATATATTTTTATGGCAGTCAATAATACGAAAAAACAGATTTATTTTATAATATTTTATGAAACGTTATTTGGTGACCATGTATCCATTTTGGTAAACGTTTAGAATTTTTTGGAAGTAAAATAGGTACCTACTTTTTTGGGCGGTGTTTAAACACAAGCCGTCGTAAATTACAGCTGAAAACTATCTTGATTACGTCAGCTGTCAAACAAAAAATCCGCATCAAAATCGGTTTAGGAGCTACGATGCCACGGACAGACAAAAGTTTAACTTAGCCCTTTTTTTTCTTTATTTTTTTGTGGGGTGGAAAATCCTCTTGGATGTCCCCCGCCCGGGAGGCGGAGGGGTCTGTCAGACTCTTACTGACTAAAAACCACCCCGTGTTCCTTCTCACACCTGCGCCGGGGGTCACGGGAACAGAAGATACTTCCGCGACCCCCGGGTGCCGGCCCCGCGGGAACTTGTATAGCCCTGGTCTAACGTGAAGAGTAAAAACAACTCATTCTGTAATTACTAATCTTGTGTCAAACTGAAGTCTAGACTTTAGCACACAATTCTAAGGACTGCATTAGAAACGAAAACTAACGTATAAAAATATTTTTTACGACCATAAAACTTTCATCGAACTAGTTTTGTTATGACAGTTGATAATAATAAAATATGTTTAATGCTCGTGGAGTTATTTTTAAAATCGATGATTGAACGTTCGTGTGTTTATTTTTCTTAAAAATAGATCACTGTAGGATTTTAACCGCCTCATTGGTTTAGGGTCGCAAGCATGTTGCACGAGGTTCTGTATTTATAAAGTTAACACCTAAAAACTACCTAAATGCTTATGGAAAGCATTAAAAATATTGAGTATGGGTTACATGGGTTCCTTAAAAATCTCCTAGCGGTAACCAAAAAGCAAATTCCCGGAATTAAACATTTTCAACAGTAAAAAAAAAACAATCTTACCTCAGCGACAATCTTATGTCGAAAATGTATCAATAATGTAGAGAAGTAAGACGTATTTTTGACAGATTGCGACTGGAAGTAGATTTTGAACGTTCTTAAAAATACGGGGATTACTTCTCTAAAATATTGACCGGGTAGAGTCTTATTGCGTTCGTCTATCTGGAATATCTAAGTTTAAACTGGATTTTAATAAAAAATAGTACTGTAGCCATACTTAGAATTAAAGACTACCTACTATGTATACCTCTGTTTAATCGAAGGCGTGGTTCTCTTTTATTAAAGGGCTGTGATTGCTATGAGTTGTTCAGACGCTAGCACATCAAGCTGTCTTAAACTGTAAATTTTTCCCAATTGAACATGAACCTTATTCTGTTTGTGATAAAGTTGAAAAACTATCAATGTTTAGGTTAGATAAAACGTCAAGTCAATTAGTTTACATTTCGCCCAATAGATGGCGCTCTGCTGATGACGCGTTTTTCTGTAATTCGCTGTTAAGATCTTCCAACGCTGACCCTCTGGATAATTCACTTGAATAAAAAACTTTTCGTTGACATACTTCTGAGTATCACCTACGAATAGTAGCACAGGCACATTGTGATAGCTTGATGTGGTGGCCTCTGAGTTCGTAGCAATGATAATTATTTTGCATATTTCTCTGTAAAAATCTTTTTATGTCCTCAACTTAGCTGTACGGTCACATGTTAAAATCATTTGAAGGAAATGAAACAGTAAATAGGGTGCAAATAAAATGCAAAATGGTTTGATGCGCGTGGTATGTACCTTTCTTCAGTAGCAGTCCGGAGTTTGGAATCGTGCCCTATTGATGGCAATAGGCTGGCCCCCTATTAGGTGGGACTTAAACTTCAAATGTGAGTGTAGTTTAAGTAGACCTCTGCCCTACCATTGAAACAAGTACAACGGATTTTATTCATCTAGATGTTTAATGAAATCGAGTACTATAACATAACTTTACTTCGTTGAGAGAAATCTTGAGCAAATATATGTAGGAAAGCACGACCAGATATTCACTGTTTTCAATCATAATCTTTTACGACTAAAGTTGATTTTCCAGTATCGCATTGCTGCTAAGAATGCAAGTAGGTCAGAGCTCAAGGAAATATTTTATAGTGTGTGAGAAGTTCATATACATTATAATAAAATAATATCTATAAACAAATACAGGATTAGAAGACTACGATATAAAACGCATCGTAAAACTGAAATAAAATTAAACAGAGTAGTTTTAAACATTTTATAGGTTGATGGTTAAAATGTTTTTGTTGAAAATAGTAGGTATTTATATACGTTAAAAACATCAGACATGGATAGCTTTAGTTAAGCAGATAATAAATCATGGGTGGTTATTCAACATAATCATGTCTGTACTTAATTGATAAGCAATCCAATTTAATCTTAACATAATGTTTGTCTAATGACTAAAAATCTTTGCATGAATATTTTGAAGCATTTAAATGAATTATGTTGTAATCATCGTCTTTTTTTGTTATGGTTAACTTAATGTTACACTAAAAAATAAATGCAAAAAATGCTCTGAAATAAGTGGGTACTATTTGAGCACGAGTATTCGTTTTCGTAGGCATTACGCTACGAGGCTACGAATGCTACGACCTACGAAATGATATGCTACGCTATTTAGTCATTATAAAACGCTGTAAATGACAGTCCAAAGATTCGTTATTATGTAGTTTTGATTTGATTTGATTTGTAGGTATAGTTAGATAATGTTATGTACATTAACACACATGAGCCTAATTTATTCTTTTTGATTCGCCACTCGCTAGCTGGCGGTTTCGGTGACTGTATGGTTAGATTAGGAATTTAAAGTATGAACATAAATAGACAAGATCCGTAAAATATGGGTTTCATGTTTATTTCTGAAAAGGTTAAGGTTGTGTTACAATTTTATATGTTTCAATTAGGTATCTATTTTTAACAAAGCGTATTCACTGATGGAACGTTTAAATTTTTATAGAACAATGTCTCATTTTCACGAGTGTTTACCGGTTGGTCAAAATTCGACTGTTTTAACTTTTTGTATTTCACCTCCAAATGAAATTTAAATGTCCCAATTTTTTCACTTTGGTGCAAATAATATTCTTACAAAGGAATCCAAAGTTTTCGTTGGACATTAGGTGTAGTGCATCAGAATGACTATGTATAATTAAATACTTTTAGGTTTACTTACCTGCGGTTCAAACTCGTATTAAACCAATTAATGACCACCAAAACTAAAAAAAACACCTCGCGCTTAACCTCGGAAGCTTAACAGCTAATTGAAAATTCTTCCCAGAAAATTTAACAAATACCAAACTAGGTAAAGTTCGCGATACTTCACAAGTAGTGAGGGCACTAAACTCTAGAGAATTTCAATTTAACTATTCACGTATACCGAGTATTGGGAGTGAGAAGATCGTGCGACGCGGGATTCTGTCGCGTCTGTCGCGGGCAAGAGCGACGTCCGTGCGACGTTGGATTTTGTTGCATCGGTCGCGTCGCATCGTACCGCGTAATCTTAGCGTGCAGCCGGTGACAGCTCTAGAGGTGCCCGTGTAATAAGATAGTTCGAAATGCATTGGATTCTTGAACGGAGATGACAGCTTCATTTTTATTTACACATCTACCTCAAAGACTGCTCTTAGACTTGTGAGATACCCATCAGTGTTGGCATAATCGATTACCTACTTTTGTAATTGTATCACATACGATCTACGTAACATGTAATCAATAGGTAATTAAGGACACAATTAATTAGTCATTGCAATTACAGGATTACTCAGGAAGAATAAAAATTAATTTCTAGAAGATTTATTTATTCTTTATTTACAGGTTTAACTATAAGTAACTGCTTTGGGAACGTCGGAATATGATCTTGATTCGAATTCCAAAACAAAATTTTGCTTCTTCCTCTATTTATGCGGCTAAGTTTGCATCTAACGTTGAAGTAAGTTTAACACAGCATCTAAGTTTATTGCCTAAGTTGCAGTCAGACTCCCATATCGCTGCTTAATATATTATTCGAGTAAGTGGATGCGAAATCGACAGTCCTTAGAACGATAGTGTGTAGTTTGATAGTTCTATTTACATTGAAGACGAATATTTTTTAAAGTTTTCAAGATAAGCGTTGTCGAACTCAACAAAATATTCAAACGGGTTAAACGTTTCACTTTCATTTAAATATTTTGTTGAATTCCACTTACAGTTATATTTGAGTATACATTATACTTACTATTTAACCGACTTAAAAAAGGAGAAGGTTCGACGGATAGAGTTCTCGGTTCGAATAGACTTATTCGACAACACACGATAGAGGTAAGTGGTTGCACGATTTAGTTCATTAGAAAAGTAAAGTAAACAACAGTAATATTTATGCCTATGGCTGCGAAAATAGGTCCAGTTTAGCATACATTTCAGATAACTAATCCTTAAGTATTTTGAGTTTTATCTTTTGCGATCTGCGCGTACAGTATAATAATGCATTCAGGGTACTTTTGGGGTTGCCGTGGCGTTGTAGCGCGTCTGGGATGTTCGCGGAAGCGTGCGTTGATGGTTTCGCCGCGATCATGCGAAAGAGATGCGCTTCCATGATGGCGCGCTTGCGCTCCTCCTCCAATGGCATCCTGAATGTGTTTACAGACCGGTGGGACTCTCCCCTCTTACAAAGGTGGGTAAGTGTTCAGACGCACTTATCCAAATAGTTACAATAGTTTTTAATGTAAATTTAATTTAATACTAATATTAGGCTAAGTATACTACTACTAACAATCTATGGATGTAAGTCTGAATTAAAATATTTCAATCTAAACCGTTGATCCAGTGGTTGCTAGCATTACTTCTGAGCGTGATGTCTTCGGTTCGATGTCACAGCCAGTCGGCTTTCCATTCGAAATATGTCAGTTGTTATTTCAATGGTTGGCCGGTGTCAAGATAATCACATTTGCCTAACTATTCGAGCTTAACTTCAACTTGCTAAAAACTCTCAGAAAATAATCCTATTTAAAATACTTTTGCATCTATATACTTCAAAGTTCTATCGCCAATTATCTCATCGTACAGAATGTGATTCGTAAATTGGGCCCATGTTAAGTTCGTTTACCGGCAAATGACAGCGGTACCAACCCTCAGATTACCAGTAAACTATTTCAAATGGAGCCCCAACTTGCTCGTTAGCACCTCTGTCGGTCATGTATTAGATAAAACTTAATTCTAACGAGTGGGTTCTCATAATTTGTATTAGATTAGAGGTAGTTTATGATCTGGATTTAGGCACTAGTGCTTTAATTTGTTTGAAGTTTTATTATCATGTTTTATAAGTCAAAATCCTTATATTTCAGATGTAACTTGTATCAGAAAAATATGGCGGTTAGTCATACTCAAGTTTTAGCTAGGTGTTGGCCTGGAGATCGAAAGGTTCTTTTGATGTGAACCCACTTCAAACACAAGCATATTTAGTTTAGTTTGAGAGGTAAACCAGACTACTGTAATGTGAAACTGACATTGCTACTTTGCTCTTAAAAGGAAACAGTTCAGCCTAGGTAAATTTGTGTACTTAATTATATTTAATGGATGTAGTTCAGTTTTTTTTTTAAAGATAAATAAAACAATGTTTGCTCTAAGTAAAAATTTAAAGGTTTCCAAGTGGATTTCCTTCAGGGCTCATTGATTTTTATCATCCTATTCAAATATGCGTCAACAACCATTGCTTCATACTCGAATTCAATTCAATGGCGCCGCTGCCACGTCAGTTGAATATGTTTCTTTATTTAACGATTCTGTGCTGATGAACTACAACTCAATATTTTATAAAACTCATCAGAAAAAGATCCCAAAAATAATAACGTTCATAGAAAAGCTTTCGTAAACGCTTGTACGCATAAATGTATTGGCTTATAAAGCGATTTGCCAATAATTTATTGCATTGCAATCAAACGCACTGGTTCAATATAAAATATTGGCTGAACCCCGGTCAAATAGGGTGAAACTAATCAATAACTTCTCCAACATTTTGCTGTAACGGTCACATTTCAGACAAATGTGTCCATAATAAGATTTATAACGATACTCTTGAGGATCATGGACCCAGAGGGACATAGTATTGTGTAAGGCTTGCTGTTAAACTATTTAAAAGGAACTATTTGCTCATTAAAATCCATAAATGATAAATGATGAGAAATTACATTTATTGCTGTTTCTTTTATAATCGCTTTTACAAGTAAAATGTAATTAATATAAAACTAATTGTGGTTGGTGTTTCTCTATCCAACTACTTTGAGCAGAAACAGCGAAACAAATTTTAATTCAGAGATCACAGTCACTTTTAAAGTCCAAACATGCAGATTAGTGTGTAGCGTATCTAAGGTGCTCGTCCAAGGCAAGATCCACACTAATATGAGTAGACCCATCCCGTCAGTGCACGCATTTGTCAATAATTTAAGCCCAACTCGATAACTCGAATAATGAAACTAAGGTAACTAACTGACTACAGAACACTAAGGTACCTACTGCTACTCAAACAGCAGTACTCAGTAGCAGTACATCTTGTGAAATACATAATATTATGTTAGCCCTAAGATATTATGAATGTTAATTGATGACATTAAAACATAATTATTTCAAATAATTTGTATTTAATTACACAAAACCACGCCTGTGTTCCCCGTAGGGCTCGGCAGAAGTGTACCATTAGTAGGTAAACCCACATTTTTCCAGTTATGTCATAATATATTAAATATTCACGCATAAGTAAAAAAAAATAAAGGTGAAATTAATGATATAGGCTTTTTCTACCAGTCTACGTTAAAATGATGTAGAGGCGCAGTGCATGGTAAGCATGGTTGGAATTATGTGATACGTAAAATTATATTATTATAAAAACTTTTATGGAAGTGGTAAAATCCTAAATTATAATTAAGTCTAATAATTTCTACATAATATTTTTTTTTTAAAATCGTACTCGCTTATTTGTCAATGAAAAGTGGATCTTATTTAATTGGTAGATACTTATAACAATCTATTATTTGACTTAATTAACAATAAAACTATACGAAAGTCTCATATCACATAAAAGGCGGCCCGTGGGAGTTCACTCGGTGTTCAATAAAAATACGTAGGTACAAGTACCGAATAAACGTTACAATATTCCTATTAGTTCTGTATTTATGATGTGAAATCAATTAAGGCTACAAAAGTGCTAACATTCAATAAAAAAAAAACCAATATCACTTAGGTACATTTATAACGTAATCCTAGCCACTTATACCTCCGAAAAAAAAAGAAAAACCCTTTAACGCCAAAATAATTAATCAAATCGTTTTATTGCCTCAGTCTATATCAAACAAAAAAACCCTTTGTGATTGAGATACAAAATGAAACCCAAAAAGCGAGTCCAAATATCTAACGAATCCTTTTATCTCCACAACTCGATCCAATCGATCGCTTTGTGTAAAATTCAATCAGTATCTTTGTAGGTAGTATGTTACTGAATACATTCCCAAAAACTTATTTCAAACCCGTTTAATAAGTCTCTTGTTCGTCAACAATCGATGAAATCAAAACTTTTCGTGTAAAAACTTTTT
Source organism: Euplexia lucipara (assembly GCA_921972225.1). Classification (NCBI taxonomy): domain Eukaryota; kingdom Metazoa; phylum Arthropoda; class Insecta; order Lepidoptera; family Noctuidae; genus Euplexia; species Euplexia lucipara. Next base: position 6,323,557 of record OV179144.1, on the reverse strand, counting down.
AACAAAAAATAAAACCGACTTCAAAAATAACACTAAACGGTGTAAAATAACTCTAAATTAGGAAGTCTGTGGCTTTGGTACTTTTGTCTTATTATTGATGGGCCACCGACTTCCGAAATTAGAGTTATTTTACACCGTTTAGTGTTACTTTTGAAATCGGTTTTATTTTTTGTTAAAAAGTTTTTATTTTTCCATTTTAGTTATTCCCATACAAACATTTGCCATGAATTCATTTTATATTGTTAATTGTTAACAATACATGTCATTATAATAGGGTTATCCACCTAACCCTAATAAATGAAACTTAACATACCTAACTGTCGAAATCTAGGTATATTGAACACATCTGCCTACCCCTCTGAGCATACAGGCTTGATGATACGTCATGATGTTGTATAAACAATAAACATCCAAGCGATTCTAGCAATCACGATAGATTGGCCGTCTATTTTTGAAGAGTTCCGTTGTATATCTCCGAAGATCAGCACCAGATCTTCACCAAATTAAAATGGACCACCTCAGGAGTCTACTCTTTCAAACAAAAAAAGAATTTCGAGAATCGGTCCACAAATGGCGGAGAAATCAGGTAAAATACAAAAAAAAAAAAAAAAATATGCGGCATAACAGCCTTACGGATCGGTCGAAGGGTAAGCTACTTGCCGAGGTTAGTCTGCGGATGAGTGACCATTAGTTACATATCAAGACTCCAGGGGGTCGAGTCTGCTATTGCAATCGTGTCTCAATGACCGGTCAATGATCGATTTTTGACGTATAACGTCAAACTTATGACACATTTCCCATACAAAAACTGTCAAAGTTGTCAAATATTCGATCAATGACTGGTCATTGAGACACGATTGCAATAGCAGACTGGAGCCCCAGGGCGTTGGTGTCCGCTGTCATTTGTCCGAAAGTCTTACAACAAGCTTTATCAAGAGGTATCTAGTTACCCAATAATTGGATTGTAGATTCTTGAGCAGTAAAACAATGTAAAACACTGGGATTCAGCTGCATCTAATTAAACTGGAACCGTGCCCAAAATAGTTGGAAAAAGGCAAGGGAGATGACGATCAAATGAACAAAGCTGAATTAAAAGTTACAAAGGTATACTGCCCTTGTTTAGAAACATTAAATACTTGTTAGTTATTATTAGAATTCAAGAATACAATTTACACATAGGTACCTAAAGTAACCAGCATTCCCCAAAGGGTTAGTTATAGGTGTCCACTGTACAATAGATATTCAATTAGTTCTACCACATTTCACCTATTTTGTTTAAGTCATCTGCCTAGCCTTTTCCCAACTATGTTGGGGTCGGCTTCCAGTTTTAACCGGATGCAGCTGAATACCAGTGTTTTACATGGAGCGACTGCCTGTCTGACCTCCACAACCCAGTAACTGGGTTACATGATACCCCTTGGTTAAACTGGTTGTCAGACTTTCGGGCTTCTGACTACAAGTAACGACTGTCAAAGATCTACAAATGACAGCCGGGACCAACGGCTTAACGTGCTTTCCGAGGCACGGAGGAGTCTTGGTATGTAATAAATGGTCACCCATCCACGGACCAACCTATTTTGTTTAAGTGCTATGTTAAAAGGTAAGCCTATAGCCTCGGTTACAAATACAGAAAGTCGTCTATTATTGAAAAATTCAGTTGGCAAACTTTTCAACACTTTTTCTGACCGGGAGTTGAACGCAAGTCTGCTTAGCAGCACACTCTAGATAAACGGGGTAGTCATGCAGACCATTACAATGTTACATTGATATCTATGTTACGTTTTAGAAAATATCAGTCTCATCGCACTACTACTTTCTCATACAAAATACGATTTTGAATGCAAGGGCAAACCTATGTAAAGAACTTGGTCTACTGTTCGTTGTTCCGCGGATGGCTGTTTTTTTTGCAAGTTTAAGGCTAGTAAATGCATCCGCGATATAGGAAAAAATCCCAGACGTAATACAAAATATTTTATTCTATTTTTCAATTTTTTATTCATATTCAACAGTATTCTGCAATCGATAACCGCTCGGGAAGATAGCCCGCTGACGTGGGCGCTAACAAATTGCACCCGAGCTGTTTTAGCTACTAAGTACTACCATAGTCTAAATTAAATTGTTACTAACACAGTGGACGTCTTTGTTGTTTGATAAATAAATGAATCATTGAATGAATTATACAAAATATTAAAAAAAAAAAAAAACATTCCATTTTATGTTGCGTTCAGGTACTTTGCGCGGTCTTTGTTGTCCTAGTGAGTAATTTTCGACGTTTTATCTGGCCTTTTATTAGTGATTTTCTGGATCTAACTCTGATACCTTGACTTTGTCGTAAAACATTGGTTTCAAAAATAATTTCTAAATTCACTAAAATAATTTATCCTTTTATTTTCAAGCATAAATCAAAGCAACCTAAACAGATCTCAAGCGTTTTAATGTAAATAGAAATGTTATAAATTGATCAAGAGTGCTAAAAAATACCGTTACCAACTGAGATACAGAAATTGAATGAAACGACATTGGCAGACAGAAAATGTGTATAGAAATTGTCAGGAGCGGAATCCAAGATGGCCGACCCTATTGACAGATCAAATCGGTCCTTCAAATGTTCAGATATAATATCGTGTGATGGGATTACGGCTTAGATTTTATTTAAATGAAATTATTATGTTTTTATTAAGTAGGTACATTAATTTTCGACTCGGTTGCAAACGGTGTAATTGGTTTCAGTTGCTTTGAACTTAAAATGAATGTCCATAATCATTGTGTTTATTGTTTTAATATGAATATATGTAGATATTGCATGGAAAAATATAAGTAAAGCTTTTTGTTTTTTTTAAATTTAGTTGCAAAAAAATGTACCATGTAGGTATGTATTTAGATTGTTATTTACGAGTGAATTTAAAACATTAACCCTGGATTACTACAAAAAGTAAATGGTGGTATCAGGGGTAAAGAGCAGAGCAGTCGCTTGCCAACCGAAATAAAAAGAGGTACGAGTATTAGGTACTATTACAAAACCCCTTAACGTCCGAGTGAAAGCAAAGTGAATGCTGCTTTTTTTATCCTCTTAATTCATGAAACCCCAAACGAACGCTGGCATTCGCGCTGTCATTGTCTTTCTATTGTGTCTCTAATTAGCACGATTGATAGGTTAATTACTGAACATAATTTCTGAACAGATTTTTTTTTTAGATTTTTAAGTTTCTTACATACATACATACATACATACATAAACTCACGCCTTTTTCCCATGGGGGTAGGCAGAAACTACAGAGCGCCATATGCTACGATTCTTACATACTTCTTTTGTTTCGTTTACATTCATACATGTTGTCATAAACACACGCCGGTTGCGAGTACTACGCACCTGACCTTTCTGAAGAACCTCACCAATAAGCTCTATGTATGTCCTTCTAGGGCGTCCCCTCCCGGCGTTCCCACTTACATCTGCCTTGTAAATACCTTTTGTTAGTCGCCTTTCATCCATCCTTTCAAGTTTCTTTCCTTACCATATTAATCATTTGGCCTCGTTCACCTATTTACAGCTGTTATTATGCATATATAAAACCCTTAACCTGCCTCTTTTAGATTGCCTCTTTGGTCTAATGGTCGCAAGCGCTACTGCTGAGCATCTCGTTCTTGGTTCATAAATCCCCGGGTCAGGCATAAAGTTACTGATATTTCCCAGCTGGTATTCCATAACAGCAGCCCAGAGACTGGATTTGTGCCCGATTGAGGCCAATAGGCTCGCCACCTATTAGTTACATGAGACTTCTATTCCGTCACTTCCGCGGATAAGTTCCACAGGACAACGCATGGACGTATAAGTGAAGTGTTATTTTTAGTTTAGTAATGATATATAAAAATATCTAGCTCTGCGTCACCAAAATTTTTAAAAAACATAATTGGTATCTACTACAGATACACCCTATCCTTCAGGGATTACAGGCGTGATGTTAAGCCCTTAAATAAAACTGATGAAAAAGTTTAATCTTATATAAAACGAAGTGCGCAAAACTTTGACCTTCAAGGGTGACCCTGTGCCCTTGAGGTCACCACTCAGAGTTATCCGGGCTCCGGGCTATGTCATTACAATATTGTCAGCCATGCAACGGCCATTGTACTGATGGCCTGATATCTTCCGTTCCCCTTTTGTCTATGTGTTATGAAGAGCTTGTATTTGAGTTTCGGATGTTCTTGTAGCAATCTTTTGGTGTGGTGAGTAGGTAAGTAAAAATTGTCTTAGGCATTAAAGTCAAAGTAAAACCATTTTACCCTTCATACTTCATACTTACCCTTTTAAAATAAGTTTAGCAATGCTTTGTATACTTATATTAATCAGATTATAATTATGTGAGGACGATGCACCTAGAGTAAAAGTACCTGAAATGATTTGTCTAATATTCTCGCCAATCGGATCAATAGTTTGTACAGCGTGATGAGGTACATTCATGTCATTGTAATATCTCATTTTTAGTTAAGTATGAAATTGTTACCATTGCGACATTCAACTTGATTGAATTTTTACTGACTGTCTCGTTGGTCTAGTGGTCGCAAGCGCTACTGCTGATCATGAGGTCCCGGGTTCGATCCCCGGGTCGGGCAAAGTGTTATTGAGTTTTTCCATTTGGGATTTCTCAGTAGCAGCCCGGAGTCTGGATTTGTGCCCGATTGATGGCAATAGGCTCGCCCCCTATTACATGGGACTTAAACATAACTGGCGAAATGTGGGTGTACTGGCAGGTACACCTCTGCCTAGCCCTTCGGGGATTACAGGCGTGACGCTATGTATGTATGTATGGATTTTTAAATTTTAAACATTTAATTTATCCAATATAATTATTTTTATTTTATATTTGTCTCGATTCGATTTGAACTAAACCATGTACTAAATTATATTATGAAGGATCTATTCAACGTACATATACAACGTGGCAATTTTCCCAGTATTTAAGGTTTAAGACTGGGAAAATTGCCGCGTTGTATATCGCTAAGCCTCTACATCCTGTTAGATACATTCATATTAAAAAACTTATCTAGTATATTTACAAACGATTATGTAAACCAAAACACAGTGATATAACCGTAAACATAAAAATTAAAGTAAAAAACAATTTTATGGCTCTTGAAACGCCGTATTAATAACTTCAAATGTTTTTATTGGCTGCTACGAAGAAGTATTGCCAAGAAAATGTAGTATAAACAAAACGATTTAGCACTCTTAAAGCCGTTTTAAACGTGCTTTGGACGAGTTAGTTGTGGAGCTAGAAATAGCGGAAAATATTTCAACAATATTTTTTTCATAATTATAATTTTAATAATAGGCACTATTCATTATTTTTCACGCAGGTGAATGGATTTTTTGCCTCAATAAAATGATCCATGGTAATTATAACATCACACCTGGTAGTTCTTTAAGGAATAGGTAAAGGTGTACCTAAAGTGTACCCACTCCCGTTACATGATCTTTTAATATTGCCTAGATTGGCAATAGCCCAAAAGCCCTATGGCTAAGGCGTCGGCCTGGCAATCGAGTGGTAGTGAGTTCGATCCCCATCCATTGCACTATTGACGTAAACTTACTCCAGACTCAAGGCATATTTAGCATAGTTGAAGGGGTTAACAAGACTACTAATGATGTGCATCCCACCTTGTTTTGCCATGCTTATGCTTCCCATCTTTAAAAAAAACAATTTTCTTCTTGAACGATCTTAGAAAACAGTATCTACAAAGAACACCGGCGAACTGCCAAACAAATTTTTGTTGACATAAAAAATGTCAACAAAAATTTGTTTGTAGTGCCTTTTTCGGTTATACTTTTATAGGAAGTCAGGAATTAAAAATATTTTATTTTTAAGTTTTAGAGGTTATGTGTATAATAGGTTATGTCCGCTATAATCATAGTACATACAAACACTCGTGTTTATTTTAACATTTGTATTCTGATGCAGACATGTATTTCCTAAGTATATTAATGCATTATGTAAAACCAATCATTTTAAGCAACTTGACTAAGATTTATAATTACATGGTAACATTAAAAGTATAGCTAATCCAAAAGCCATGAAGTCAAGCCAGAAAGAAAAAAACACAAAGCTATGATTATTTCATCAATAATCTAGTCAATTATGCTCTCAATTATGAAGATTATTTTTCCAGACTTTGATAGGCCTTATGATTGATTTGATAAAACTTAGTAAATTATTTCGTTGGTATCTATTACGGTGACATACGTAGACGCTTAATAATTTCATCAACGATTTCCTCGCCGGTGTTCTTTGCAAAGACGTCAGTTTATCAACTCTAGCTTTTTACGCAAAAAAGACTTTGCTCCCGTGGTTTTTCTCACACTAGCTGAGCATTTCTTGGCATAAAAATAGATTGTTGTTTTGTTTGACTGGTCTGTTGGTCTAGTAGTTAGTGGCCCTGACTGCTATGCCGGAGGTAATGGGTTCGATTCCCACTTAGGACAAATGTTTGTGTGATTAGCACGATTATTTGTTCTGTGTCTGGGTGTAATTTATCTATAATATGTATGTAGAAATATATAAGTATGTTTAACAGCTGTTTAGTACCCATGACACGAGCTCTCAAGCTTAACTTGAGACTAATTGGCGTTGTGTGAAAGTTGTGGAATATTAAAAAAAAAGATATTAACACTCAGGAATAATCCATTATCAGTTCTTGATACATACAATCACACAAGCTTACTAGTAAACAAATTTCACATCTTTAAAATCTTGATATTACATTATAGTATGGGTTAATTTGAAAGGGTAACTTTGAAATGTATTTAAAAGTAGTAAAACTACATCTACAATATATACTAAATACAAGAGCACTAGTGAGAGTGAACAATTAGTTTGTTTGCTTGTAAATTATTATAGACAATGCGTCGCTCATTTCGGAGCTCCATTTCAAGAAGTCACGTACAAAAGTTTATTTCAATAAATTACTATATGAACCCAGATATATGGCTGCGAAACAATTTAACTTGAGCCATATTTTAAACTGGCCAAACTGCCGCGTTTTAAAGTTTCAATTCTGGTAATATATCAATGCTCTAAGTTAGTTTCGAGAGATGAGATTGTGAAATCGCTTTATTACCTTGAGTGCACTTTTTAAAGATTGTGGTACTTTTTAGTTTTGCTGGATTTATTTTTGGTCCTAATATAACCCCTAACATAGATTTGTACTTAAGACTAATGAAAGAATAATTTATTTTGCACATATTTCATGAACCAAAAGAAATCTTCTAAAAGTATTAAGATATTGTTAACACTTTTGACTACAAACGATTTCTATTGCATGATTGCAGTAATAATCTAGTGGTGTGGAAAGTGGACTTTCAAGTCATGGGTCTCGATTTTGAATGCAAGGCCTCTCGACTTTTCATATTCATGGACGTATTGTATAATTAATTATCACTTCCTTCAAAAACGGTGAAGGAGAAAAATGTGAGGAAACCGGCGCCTGAGAGATATTTCTTGACTGCATATGAAGCCTAATCAAAGGCCTATTTTTAATTTATTTATTAAATAAATAAATAAATAAATATTCCACAACATTTCACACAACGCCACTAAGTCCCAAGTTAAGCTTAAGAGCTTGTGTTATGGGTACCAAACAGCTGATAAACATACTTATATATTTCTAAATACATACATATTATAGATAAATAACACCCAGACACAGAACAAATGATCGTGCTCATCACACTAACATTTGTCCTGGGTGGGAATCGAACCCACGACCTCCGGCATAGCAGTCAGGGTCACTAACTGCTAGACCAACAGGCCAGGCTCAGTATTTACTTAAAGGTACACCAACTTTTTAACTAGAGACTAACAACAGAATAAGGATAACACAAATCTTTTTTTAGTGAATTTGTCACTTACAGGTACACAGCCGTTTCACGAAAAAGATTTATATAAGAAAGACATAAAGAACAAAATATTAAAATAAAATAATAATAAAATTTACACAAATGAAATTGAAATAAAATGTTAAAATAATAATAAGTACAATTCATTGAGATTAAAATGTTAATACACATAAAAGTACGGTAAGATGCAAAAATGAGCGCATCAATGCAACATGTGTTTGACAGCATTATCAATAAGTTATAAAAGCTATGAGCAGCATAAAAACTGACACCAGGTTACTCACGTACCATACGTAAACATCAAGATTGTATGATTAATTTGAAGGAAGAGGAATAAAGAAATAAAGGATTTAGGAACTACTGGTCATAGAATGTCAAAAGGTCACGTTTTTAGTGGCATCCATATATTATATTTCTTTATTGAAATGCCTTCAGGGAGACCTTCATATTTCGTCTTTGGCTACAATATCTCTAGACAATAACTATATCTTAGTCTGTCCCAAACTAGAAAGTAAGTATCATCAGTCACAATTTTTTCACGAGAACCCATCCAAACTTCTAATAAAACACACTTATAACCTCTTTTAACTTTAAATCACCATTTATAACCCAATCTAAAGCGCTTTTAATAACCAATAAATTCTCATCCTTTTCTACGGTTACTCTAAATTTTAACTAGTCATTTCCCCAGCGATTACTTGCTTGAATAACGTGAATGCCAGTTGAGCTCTTGCCAGAATGTATTCGGTGGCATTTATTTATGGTTTAGTATTATTTAGTTACTAGCTTTTCCCATACTTATAGACATGAAAATATTAACTACCTTAGGACGTGCCAAAATGATGGCAATAGGCTCTTTCTTTATTACATGGGACTTGAACATAACTGGCGAAATGTGTGTGTACTACAGGTATACCTCTGCCTAACTCTTTGGTGATTACAGGCGTGATGTTATATTATGTTAAAACTGCCTCATTGATATAATGGTTGTAAGCACTATTTCATGGTGTTCTGTTTAGCAGTAGTCCAAGAGTCCCAGTCAATCGAAATTTCTGTGTGACAGCCTTGGAATGTTGATTTGGTTAATAGCAATAGACTCGCCCCCTATTACATACGACTTTAACATTACTGTTGAAATGTGGGTGTCCTGTAGGTACACTGTAGCTTTGCCTAACTCTCTGGCAATTACCAGGCATATTACTTTATGGAAAATATATGTGTAATTATTTTTTTATCTTTATCAGTCGTTTGGTAACCAAGTTAAGTCATCTCAACACACGGTCATATTTTTGCACATAGTACCTCATTCTAATTACCAGCTTACTTACTTACTTTTAAAGAGGTTCTCTTGAGTTGTTTATAATATATTAAAAATGTATTATTTCCATCTGATTTATTTTTCTGTACTAACTACAATGCCTTTTGTAATATTAGACTTAATCTACTGAGAAAGGTTTGCAAAATATGTAGCATAATTGGTTCTTGTTACACTAGTTTATATATCAGTTTAACATGAGCCAATTATTTTAAATAAGCTCTTGGAATATCAGTATATAAGAATAAAGATAGTATTTCTTTTTAAGGAGTAGATAAATATATACAGGTTTTAAGGGACACTGATGCGAATTCTGATATTCAGAAGATGATTCTGGACTCTTATGCGTTATGTTTTTGGTCAGCTTTTCCTAATTATTAAATTTCGTCTAATTTTATTTTTATTCAAAACTTTTTAGAGTCTCCATTTCCATCTAATCTATAGGCTTTTTAATGTAAGAAGAAACAATATAAGAAGTTAGGTAGAAATCATAATTTTCTATGTTGTTTTACAACGTGAAAACAACATCCAGGAAACAACGAAAAATTTGTAAATATCCTGCGAAAAAAATTGAAACTGGTGTATCCAGTATCATGGGCCGAAATCATGGTATCAGGACTCTGGTACCCTCTGGTATGGACCAGGCGTTTATTAAACACAGTTTACATTAATTTACAAATGACTAAAATTTAAGTAGGCACGAACGCTTCATGCCTGCATTTTTACATACCAAAGAAAAAAATTACTGAAAATAATATTATTATCTATTACTATATTGAAGAGACCTAATTTGAAACGAATACAAAGAATATATTATAAATGCGTTATTTTATTAATAGCAAACAAGACAACAGACTATATCCTCTGGTAAACAGCTTACAGATTATTATTGATATTCCTATATGCCGGTCTAATCCTATCAGCTACATCATTCAGATGTACTGTATGTTGTGTTGTGGGATTAGATCCACATGATTGATTTGTTATCCTTACTGTCGGAATACAGATATTTGAATCTTGTGAACAGGCGTTATTATGTGTAATGTAGTATTTAGTAACGTGTAAGTAATGCGCTTAAATGAAGTTAGATACGTCATCTTAAGATTCATGATCTGTCTTGAGAACTGCTTGTACTGATTGTCTGTCAGTGGGTGGTATCCCATGTATTGTAATAGATAAAGTATTCAAATGTATACAGGCAGCGTACTGGTATAACAACAGTTTTAATATCAGTAGCTACAAATATAGGTATTACTACAATTATATATATTAGAGGGTGCTAGCTAATATAATATGGCAAATAATTTTATTTGAATTGATTGATTTATAATGCGAACTAATTTATACTGTATAAATTCAAGTTCTTCTAACTTATTGAATCAGACACACGTCTTGCTGGGGAATTTGTTCCGCCATTTCTTCTTTCCAGCTAAAATACTAGAAAGTGGTGAAGGGCAGGCCTTTTGGAAGACAGTCTTAAGTAACTTTGACGTGCAAAAAGTGCAAATTCTCAGTTCAACTGAAATAAATGACTTTTGTTTATGAGATTGATTTTGAACAAATAATAAAAAAAAATAGTTCAATTAAAAATCATACAGGAAAAAAAAATACGTCAATTTTACGGTGTCTTTTGCAAAACAAAAAACACCGTAAAATTGACGAAAACGAAACGAAGACTTTTACAAAATTTTCCTACGCCTTAACAACTATCGGTCGTCAACCCCTTCGCATAAAACATCAGGGCATCGGTTACACGTCGTCTTGACAAAGAAAAACTCTTAAAGAACAGTTTGACACCCCACCCCCCGCACACTTCTGTTGTACCCTTCAATCCTGTTGGTCCTGTCATGTCCTCATCCCATTCAAGAGTTATTAAGAGTCTACAAATAATACTCGTGGACGAATGTCGAAAGGGTGCTGTGTTCAGATTTTGTGGTGAATATTTGTTTAACCAACCAGAAGCACTCTGAATTATCACGCGGGGTTTTTTTTCATATTTTAGGAATATATAATTTTCTTTTTGTCGTCACGCGTTGAGGACCCATAGGCAAATCTCATCCTAAACATATATAACAAATGGTGTGAAATGGTGTTGTTCTGCATGCTCGTCAAATTCAAGGAGGTACTCGTAACTATGCTAATGGTTCTAGACACGTCTCAATTCTAAAATAAATTAATATTTATTTTTATATTATCTAATTTTGAGAACACAGTATTTAGTCAGTCACGCGTGCGCTGCCTGCCGGTCACCGGCACGTAAGCATGCAGCCACATAGTCGACACTGCTTACCGCATCATCTCAAATCATATCCCTATTTAAGGTCAATCAAATATCACAAAATCGACCAGATCAAGTGTCTTCAGTAGAGATAGATTGCTACACGCTCCGAAGGGACCCCGACCACATACCCAAACAAGCCTTGGACTTTCAATCTCCAAGGGAAAAGAACGCTTGGCCGTTCCCAACAAACCTGGCGTCGTCGCAACGTTTTGGCAGAAGCGGCGAGCATCGGACTGACGAGGAGCAAGATCAAGCGTGAAGTTCAAGACCGATAGCGATAGATAACATATTTGGACGCCCTCTGCCGCAACTAGGGGCCATAGGACATTAAATTAAGGAAAGATATAACTTTCATGCGGTATAAAGTTTTGAGATGGAGAACGCTCATCGTGCAGCGCAATCTCTCATTCCGTGGTTTACTCCCTTATTTCCCGCCCGCTGTGGTGTTAATTGTTTCTCTTTAAATATCGTACTGATATAAAGATATTTTTGGCCGCCACCGGTCTTTTGTTTTTTTGAGATGTTAGATTTAGTTTTTGTTGTTAAAATTCCGGTGCGTATCTCAAAGCAGAAATTGAACTATAAAAAGTTTTCTTTCTTCTTATTGCATAAATGAATGACTGACTATTCTACGCAGACATAGCTTGCAAATCCTGAGTTAAACCATTTCTCACCCAGTATTATTTTGAATACCGATCTATCTAATATAACTCCAACCTATAATATCATAACAATTTTCTCTAGTCCCGTCGCAAGATTATTGCGCTTGCTATAAGTTTCCTGCAAACCTCATGATAGCCGCACAGAACGGTCGGATTGCCTTCGATAAAATTGTAACCGCTGCGGATATTACTGTTGACACACGAGTGCTCCGTTTTACCAGCATATTATTGAAAGACTTGGCTATGGCTGTGACTTCAGCTTTTTTTAGCTTAGCTTTATTTCGGGAACCCACACCACAGTCAGTAGCTATCATTATCCATATATTAGAAGGCTCTTTTGTAATTGTTGCTGTTATGTTGCATCCTCGACCAATATTTGTTTCTTAAATCTAAGTATGTGTGTGTGTGTAGGCTTCATTCATTTTGCGTTCAATATTGGTTTTGATTGAGATTTACACTCATATTTATTGTTAAGACTATCGATTTGAATTTAAATATTAATTAACCACAATGAATGAAGTTTCAAAAATAATATACAGCTTCTTGTACATGTTTACCTAACATTAATTTGTAAATGAGTTGTTGGTGTGCTATGTATATTTAAACAAATTCAGTGTTCGGATATAAAACCTCTTTGATTCTTGCTGGCACGATTTATTTTAATGTTTTATTTTCAAAATGCATGTTCTACAATTTTAGCGGCAGTCATTTATCATATTTTTAGGGTTCTGTTGTCAACTAGGAACCCTTATAGTTTCGCCATGTCTGTCTGTCCGTCCGCCCGTCCTCGCTTAATCTCTGTGACCGTTAGCAATAGAAAGCTGAAATTTGGTACCATTATGTGTATCAATCACGCCGACAAAGTGGTAAAATAAAAATAGGAAAAATTCTGTTCTCGCAATCCAAAATTACCACTGAAAACATCTATGTATTAATTAGTAACCCAATTCCCCGAGAGATGGCGCTGTAGGTACTAATCACATTGGGTCGGGTATTATCGAATTGTTCGGTTGGTCTCTCCTTGGCATTGGCGGTATCTTATAACTACATGAAACTTCTATCAGGAACATGCTAAGGTAATTTAGAACAAAACTAAAATTCTTTTAACGCCATCAAAATGTTAAGGTAAAAACCAGTTTATAAATGGTTCGATAGATGGCGTTGCGTAATGACATCATTTTTTTAAAAGTCGATGATAAGATTTTCCGTGATTTCATGACCTACCGTGGTAAATAAAGTTGCACTTAAACATATTCGTAATTCAAGTTGCAGGAGCGCGGAGCGGAGCGCTGCTGGAGCACGAACATAATGGATACCAACTCATAAGTGGGAAGTGGGAACACTTATTGTGACGGACGGGAAACTACGGAACCCTACACTGAGCGTGGCCCGACACGCTCTTGGCCGGTTTTTATTTTATTGAACACCAGAAGACTAGCTTTTAATTTAAAATACGAAGATTAAAACTTATAAAGGAGTAATATGTAAAATTTTATGTATCCCATGAGTTTACCAAAAAAATACGACATACAAAATTGGTAATAGCTAACCATGGGCTTACAATAATAATAAACCTCATAAGAATCTCGGTGGGCTTTGTATATTATTCATTATAAACGTTATTAAGGCTCTTCAAACAGACGACGGCTCGTCAAGTAATCTCTTTCTTAAATTAAACTCGGAATATTCAAAAGAGAGTCATTTGCAATTTTTTCCACTTTATGGTTAGGGAGGATAAATGGCTATAGGTATTAGAATAGATAGATGATATATTTCTGTAATCTTCAAAGCTGCCTCGTTGTGTTTGCCAGATCTACTGCTAAGAAGCAGGAGGTCCTAGTTAATACTTTATAAAGTTTTTCTGTCTAGCATTTCTGCAGTCTGTACCCAGTTTTGTGACAATAGGTTAGCCATATATAATATGGGACTAAACGTAACTGGCGCATAGCGGTAAAATATTTAAGGTTTTGGTAAAACTTAAATATTTTAGGTTATGTTGTGTTCCGGTTTACACACAGAACGCAACATAACCTCCCACTCATACACACAGGCATGTAAGCACTCCCACATACACACGCATACGCACACTCACACACATACACTCAAACACACACACACACCCACACATACACCATCACAACTCAGCTGCTAATAAAAGAAGCTTTATCTTGTGTAAAATATTTCGAAAAAACCTTTGCACTTAGTCATGTTATAAACATTATTAAGTTTACATTAGATTTTGCTAACATCGGTGAAGGAAAACATGGTAAGGAAACTTGGACTTATATTTAATACCAGAGGACGTCTTGCGGTTCACTCTCGTTGCTCCCGTTGCCGCAGGAATACAGGGATAAAAAGTAGCATATGTCACCCGGGGAAAGTGTGGCTTCTCAATGGTAAACGAATATAATAAATCGGCTTTCTCATCGAAATCATTTTTTATTACTTACGTATTTTTTTTTCTATAGATGAATGGATAAGTCTGAATTCGCAAACTCACCTAAAGCAAGTGTGGAGATTAATGTTCATGTTTTATATGTATTTGAAGAGTGTGAGAATGTACTGGGACAATAACAGGCTGATCTTATTATAACAGTAAGAAAAAACTTACGCAACAGATGGTACACAGAACAAACTACAAATGTTTTATTGTTTGCCCAAAAACCATGCAAACAAGTCTATTTGTTTTTGCGAAACTATTACTTTGTCGGTGTTTTGTTATATTTTCTAGGTGCTTCTTTGCCAAACTTTTTTTGAAATATCACTTGTTTTTAGAAGAATGCTAGAATAAAATGGTGGATGTTGTAAGTTATAATTTTAATAAGTTTGTTAAGATCTTAGATGGAGTGAATTAGGTACTCAAAATAAATTGCGATGTCTTCGAATCTAAAGCTAGCGTACACTAATTTGGCAGGTAATTAGAAAACGGTCGGATTTTTAGGTAAGAGCCCTTGCCCATAGCATATTGCGAGAAATAATCTTAAGTCTTAAGTTCTTTACCTCAAAGTGATCATAATGAATCAAGGTCATTTGATAACTAGTAAAGTTGCTAGGTCCTACGGATAAACGGTAACCAAATCAAATCACGAAGCAAGCTATCACTGTTCCATAGCCTTGGCAATGGCATTTTGTAAAAAAAAAAATACTTGAAAATGTAAGTGAAGTGAAGAGCGAAGTCACCTGTCATCTCAAATACTAATGCCAGAGATTAAAAGTTCACCTTACATTTACATCATCAGCTAATAAATTGGAGGGGTGATTTTTATAGAAGAGCACTGCTGATCATAAAATAATGAAGCAAGTGTCTACTCCACTGGATTTTTAGAACCAAACTTCATCAAAATGATCCCAAGACTCTTGGGTATTATCCAAAAGTGAGAATAAAGAATCTATGGAGCGGTATAGGAATGGGTTTGAAAGCTGTGACGTCATGAAGCGATTAATCAGGGTTGAAATACGTCTGTGTAAGAGATAAATCCTTTGGTAATGACTGCTCGCTTTAGGAGTGCCAACTACTATTGTTTAGTCAAGATTTATTGTAAAGTTTTGAATCGTATATTATCAGTAACAGTCAGTGAATGAAAGGAAATTACATATCACTGTTTGTGTACCCAATGTTTTTTTCAATGTTGGTACGATTTAGGCAATGACTGAAAATATTTGCAAAAATACTTTTTTCTATGTTAATAAACGTTTCTCTTTTTGTTCAATTCCGTTTGGAAATTAATGGTTTCACAAACATATAAAGGAGATTGATTTGTTGCCATAAATTGCTCAGCCACGTTATACTGTGTACAACTATGACAACATTCAACTTACAACAGTCAATTATCTGAGACTTACTTAATTGTTAAAATAAAAAACGACTTATTCTCAAATTAAAGTAAAATAAGTGCACTTAGTTGCACGAGAACGTGCATGTCAATTATATAATATGCGACTCATTGGAACAAACAATTTTAATAATACATTATGATTTAAGTACGGTAACTTGAAAATTAAAGCCGCGGCGATATTGCTAGCCTAAGTCGTAGGCGAGGGCTACAAGAAAGCAGAGGCTGTAATTATCAAAGCGCACGTATCACGTATGTCATACGGCGTTTTATAACATATTTGTGAGGAAATAAATAAAACTTGAAATTCTTCTTCTTATCGTGTGGTTAGTAACTAACCTGGTGTCAGAGTTTTAATGCCGCCCATGGGCCTCTGACTTGGGATCACTTGCCGTCGAGACATATATCTCTCAGGCAGCTTGAAATTGATAAAAAAAGAACTCGATATTGTAATTGGTGAAATACGAGACCCTTTACGAGCACATGTGTTATACAAGCAATCATACGAAAGCAAGCGACTTGTCAAATGAAATGTCAACCGTCACATTAATTCTCTTCGATCATAATACCGGAAAATAAGATCAAGAGTAAAATTTAAACACAACTTTTCCAAATATTTGCAAATGTTGAAGTGTCCCTAATAACATCACGCCTGTAATCCCCGAAGGGTAATGCAGAGGTGTCCCTACATGTACACCCACATTACGCCAGTTATGTTAAAGTACATCCATATGTATGTATTTAGAAATATATAACTGTGTTCATCAGCTGTTTAGTTACCCATAATACAAGCTCTGCTTAGCTTGGGACTAGATGGCGTTGTGTGAGAGTTGTGGATTATTATTTATTATTATTATAGTCCTATGTAATAGGGAGCGAGGCTTTTGCCATCAATTGCGCACTAATCCAGATTCCGGGCTGCTACTGAGAAATTCCAGAGAAAACAACTCTATAACACTTTGCCCGACACAAGGATCGAAACATGGACCTCAAGCTTAGTAGTAACGCTTGCGACCACTAGGCCAACGAGAAAGTCCGAGTCTTATGTATATGTTTATTGTCCTTACGTCTCTATTAACCAGAGAAATTTAAGATACTAATAGAGCGGACATACGAGGAAATGTCATACAATTTTTTTTATCCTATGTCACAGTAACGCCATCTAGTATAATATAGGGTGACTGGTAATTAGTGACCCATACTTAAGCACGTGATTGTGTTCATGGTTTCAATAAACTTTCCCAAAGAAACTTTTTGTTATACACAATAACTTATAACACAATAAAATAACAAAAACGCTCTTTGAAATTACTGCGCGCGCGCCTGTGATCGATCAGCTGATAGTCTAACCTCGGGACGGGCAAAATCTACTAGTAGTAGCGTCAGACGCGCCCCCGCCACCCCCGCAGCGCTCCCGTTGTGCAGTACTGACGTAATTAAATTAATTGAAAGTTAATGAGTATAAAAAAAAGTTTCTTTGGGAAATTTATTCGTATTCATGATTACAATCACATGTTTAAGTATCGGTCACTAATTACCAGTTACCCTGTTTATGAATATTGGAGCGGCAGCGGAGCGTACTAAAATAACCTCATAAACTTGTGTCTGGCAGGACACAAGTTTCGGACGAAAATTTTTCGTGATGTCCGGTCTATAGGTATTGAATGTCTTTGCACAAAAGCACAGAAGCACAAAAATAAATGATTAAAATTTGTACCTAAAGGTTTCAATCGATTTCATTCTAAGGACGTTTACAGCAATTTTCTTTCCACTTGTTTCGGTATGTTTACTTTTCATCAACCAAAATAACGGTAAAAATAAAACCATCGGTAAATAAAAATACGCTTAGAAAAATCACGATCAAATAATTCGTAACGCGACTTATTTTAAAAATTAGGGATCACAACATCACGAGGAAGTAATTTAATTCAAAAAGTCCACAACATTAAGCCGTAAAGACGAGCAATAAAAAGATATAACGTCCAGTTCTACGACTTTCGTAACTTTGGAAGTTGGTATATAAATATTTGAAACGGATTTTCTTTATTATGATATCGGCCTGTAATGTTGTTCTAACGGCTCAACTAGGTTTTTGGTCTCACTGGTTGTATGTTTATACGAGGCTATAGACCAAATAGAGGCCAGTTTTATCATAAATTCATGATAATTATTTTTGCTTATCATCAATCTCCTTCTTCTCTTATGGTAAGTAATTAATGTGGTGTCAGAGTTAATTATATGCCTTTACAATACATGCCATCAAGAAGAACTAACATCACCATTTAAACAATAACAATGACATTATTTAAAGCATGATTATATTTGAAAAAGATGCAACTAAGTTTCAATCATACACTTCTGGCCTCAAGTTTTGATTTTTTTCTTTTTGAATGTAAAATCACATAAATACTGACGCACAAATATTTACTTAATAAAACCTTAAAATTAAATAGTAGGTTACATTAATGGAAATAAATTCAAAAGAATTTTCGACAGCAAATTTGCACGTGCTATCCACAATAGCCTCATCTGCAGTGGAAAAACGTTGGCGAATTTCCAAAATGAATATTTTTTTCAAATAAAGTATTATTGGAAGTCCTAACTTAATTGTTGAATCTGCTTTACTATTTAGATTATAGTAGGCACTTATCAGCCATGAAAATGCACATTACTAATAGCAAAATATTGCAAAAATTACATTAAAAATGAAAATTCGTTTCAAACAAAGAACACACACACACATATAAGGTTGCTTTTGAGGTAACAAACACTAAGCTTTTAAATTTCCTTTTTAATCTTAATACAGCATTAAATAGGGGTCGGTAACCTTTTTTTTTCCTCTAATCTACTCCAGCCTTTTTAGGCCTATAGCAAAAAATCCGGACCTCACTACTGGCAGTAAACTCTGGGTAATCTCAAAATTAATTAAGTCAACTGTATTACTTGCAGTAGGTACATCGTAACTCTTAACACCTCCATCGCTGTTGGATACCTCCTAATTGCGGGAAATGAACGAAATTTTTTATAGACCAGTAAAAGTCCTTGTCGTGATAAATTGCGACGGTTCATTGCACCCTCAGTATTTGCGGTAGTGTATTAGGGTTCTGTATACGACGGGTGTAAATGGAACCCTTTATAAATTTAAGGCTGTCTTTCTGGATGTCCCAGGCAAAGAGATATAGAGGACATGCGAAGAAATAAAATAAATAAATATTCCTCAACTTTTCACACAACACCATTTAATCCCAAATTAAGCTTGAGAGAGCTTGTGTTATGGGTACTAAACAGCAGATAAACATACTTATATATTTCTTAATACATACATATTATAGATAAATTACACCCAGACACAGAACAAATGATCGTGCTCAACACACAAACATTTGTCCTAGGTGGGAATCGAACCCACAACCTCCGGCATAGCAGTCAGGGTCACTAACTACTAGACCAACAGGCCAGTTAATCAAGCATAATATTCCAAATTTAGACCTGAGCGATTGGTGTTTCACTATTTGTTATTTTTAGGGATTTCAAACAAAACTGTCGAAAAGAGCGTATAGTTTTATGCCTTATTTTTTTATTATCATACAGTCTAATTCTGAAATTCAAGCCTAACTAACTAACTACTAGACCAACAGGCCAGTCAGAAAAGAAAAGTACACACACCTCTGGCATGGGCCGCCGCGAAAATAACACTTTCTTATTAAACCATCATTCTACTTTCACCCTGAATCCGGAGATTGTAATTGACCTCAAAAGTACAGGACTCCGCCTAGTTTCGAGGATCATACTTGTGGCAATAAATTCGTGTGCAATTTTTATGCCTGGCCAGCAACATGTTGTGTGTTTTGTGTGAAATAACTTTATTTTGTTATAACAGCACGCCATAATTTTTCCTGCGAGACTATTTAAACTATCGTATAATGTTTTGTTTTACAACTGACTTTTAGCATGCCGTAGGAACACTCGGTGCGCGTTTCCGACTCACGCTTAGCCGATATTTTTTGTTATTTTTGCATCAACTTTCTTTTGTTTTTACTCTTTGTAGAGGATTGATTAATACAGAGTTCGTTCGTAAAAAGGAGAAAATGACTATATTAAAGAGATCGAATCTTTATTTTATAGACGACGTATTTAAAATTCAGACGATTTATTCAGACTTGTGATAGAAGATTTTCATTTGAATAAAATTGAAAGTAGGTACTTTAGCAACTAGAATCAGAATTATTTATTTGTAGAACATAGATAAAAAATACAAACAAATCTTTAAAGTGAGGTAGAGTTTGTTTTACTAATTCACACAGTTTGAAATTATTAGAAAAGTAACGATTATATGAGTGAACACTATTAAGTTAAAATATAAAATTCGATATAATTATTTACGTATTTGAGGAAGTACCTGCGACGTTTTGAAAGTATTTTTTTCCTTCTTATCTTGAGTTATGTATACGATATATATAATGTCTACCAGGAGCGACGAGGTGGCCACAGCCAGTTCACTTAGGTACACTTCTATTGATAAATGAAAATCTAATCTGCGCTTGACAGCCTCCTTTTTATCTTATATCCGATCTTAGGGGTCGCTAGTGCTATGTGGTCACCTAAAATATGTGGCTTATACATGTTGTTTTGATAGAATGGAACAGAATATTTTTATTCTAGAAATTGTAGCCCTTTTAGTTATATAATTTGTAAGTCTTATGGTCTTTTTCTTAGCCATCGACACGCTAAGAAAAAGACCATAAGACTTACAAATTATATAAGTAACTAAAAGACTTAAAATTGCAAACACTGTATAGTCTTATGGTGTGCAATAAAAAGTATTCTACTTTATAATATTCTATTCTATTGTGGACTAATAATGATAATAATACCAGCCTGTTACTGTCCCACTGCAGGGCAAAGGCCTCTTCTCATACAGAGAAGGCTCGAGCATTAATCACCACGATTGTTCAAGGCGGATTGGCGATTTCAAACTTATATTAACTATAAGTCCAGGTTTCCTCACGATGTTTTTCTTCACCGATGGCAATGATGTCTAAGGTAAACTTAAAAAGTACCCACATATGAATTGAAAAACTCACATTGATACTTGTGGACTAAAAACTTTTGAATAATGACTTTAAGAGCTCAGGGGGTTCCATTGGTGGCCTTACATATTTGTAGATTGTCCGTCTGACTATTAACATACAGCATATAACTGTTTTAATAACAGTATGTATTACAGTGTACATTGTAAGTAACGCACACACAGACAAACACACACACTCACACTCACTATCTTTAAGTTCCTATACTCTCTTTTTTATATTTTAATTTATTATTTACTTGTTAAGTATTCTAAACCAAACTTTTACATTTTAAAAAATATTGTGTTAATTATCACGCTATTCGAAATAAGGAGGGGCGGAGTCTTCTACTACAGACATTATTTGTCTTAAAGAGGATTCCGAACACAACAATTGTATAAAACCAATTTTTTGACACAATAAATTTTATTTTATTTTATTTTTTATTTTAGTAATAGGTACATTAAATCAACCTACCTAATCCAACCAACTTATTTATTTTAGATAAGATAGGCATAATGACTAAATTAACGATTTCCCTTGAAGTTATAGAAAATTGTTTTTATACTGTTAAGGAATATATGAATTATAAGAAAAATGGGAAAGTTGCATGACATGAGAATTTTGAAAATTATATTTAAGAAAGCTTAATTATTGTGGTCATATAATGTTTGTAATTTAATGACTAAGTACTATTATTTGACATTAGTAATCTAATTTAATTGTTATTATTTTGAAATTTAATTATTATTTTTATTTGACATTTGTAATTTAATATTGGGACATTTATTGAAATCGTACTTTCTTTTTTTCTTTATGTACATAGCAATTTAATAATTTTGTTGAATTTTTTTTGTTATAGTATTTTAAATCATTGCTTTTGTTACAAAATTTGCATGCCTAATTTAGGAGGCGGAATATGAAGTTCAAATGTTTACCTATGCCTTCTCAACATCTGTAAAATACCATATTTCAGGCAAATAAATGAATCTGAATCTGAATCTGAATCTGTTCTGATTTAAAAAAAATCAAAATTGCTACTTTAAAATACTAAAAGCCTCTTATCAAACTAGCCCTTTAATAAAATCCTGTAAAATTACGGTTACGTCACACGATTTCCATACCTCGAAGATGACACTTTACCAGCATTATCGAAAGGGGAAGTTATGCGCCCTTAACCTTGCCCGCCCTTGACTTGCAATCTATTCTGTTACCCGGGTATGTTGCCAACAGGTTTTACGGTTCATTTTATTGCTCGAATTTGCCCGGATCGCGGATATCCTCAAGCTTCCTTGTCGCCGACAAAAACAAGTTTTCAATAAATAAGACTTACGCTGCCTTTCTACTACAGATGTGCTAAGCTGTGTTGTGGGAGATGTGTTTCATATTGAAAAAACAGCTTAGCTTAGCTTAGCTCTAGTAAAAAAGGATTTGAACACAGGCACTCCTTGAAGTGAAGAATGTCTATGAAAAGTACAAGCTAAGGATACGTAAGTGTTGTTGATATTGTCGAGTCCTATGTAGCCCGCAAAACTCATTTTCCTATCACATGTAAGCCGCTCCGCTACTGACAATCTTTAGAGGCAATAGCAAACATCTACGTATGATGTATTAGGCGAGGTAAGTCAAGTTAGTTGCACAGTTCATTTATTTGCGAAATAGTTTAGGCAGTAGAAAATTCCGGTTACATTATCATATAGGACCAATAGCTAAGCTAGGTACACGTACGCAGCTCAGTTAGTGCCAAGCTGTTGCCGCTTAGCTACTTTGCTTATGTTTCGTGGAAAGACAGCCTTAGGCGGGTGTTCGATACGATCGGATTACGTTCTAATGTAATAGTATTGGGTGCGATAGGATTAAGTTGTTCCGGAACACTATGTTTTTGTCTGGTTTCTTCAAGGTAAACTTGGTTATGGTTGTATGGTTATCGTTATCAGAAGAAATATTTAGAAGTGATTGGAGCTGATTTACTATAAATGCCATCTTCAAAATTGATAATAACGTGTTTTCCTAAATCATTTCCTCTTGTTTACTAGTACAATTTTTCACCATTTCTCATTAAGTTTGGATAAGTATTCTGTTGCATTTTGTTTATAATTTACCTACGACGTGCCGCAACAACGGCGACTTTGAATCAATACACGGGTAGGGCTTGGTAGTAAGTGGTTAGTAGCAACAAAGATAAAACAAGAATCGATCTTCAAAAACGGCACACAAACGCACGCACGCGTCCGTTGACGGCGCGACGCGACACTGAGGTCAAGTGTGGCTAGTGAGCCACATTTTAACGTGTTGCTTTCTGAGCGCTTATAACCTATCTTCACCTTTATACTTATAATATCATTGATGAAAGGTTAAAATTGATTTTGTGCATTCTGAGAAAATAATATCATTTCAATTCCAATGCCATACTTTGTCATCTTTCCTTCTATTCGGAAATGACATTGAGCAAATAATACTCACACTCGAGCAACTCAAGCCTTTCTGCAGGAACGTAGATAAGCGTGATCGAGAACCTTCTATAACAATTTGAACTTAGTACCTCGATGTTAGTAAATAAAGGAAAAGGAAAGTTTTTTCATTTTCTTTTACTTTCGTCCTGGGAGACGATTAGATGTCCCGAAGCAATGATTTCTTGTATAAGTTTAAAAGTTATTAATCTATTGTTTACTCGCTTTTGAATTGATGAAGTCTAGAAGTTAATAAGTTGAGGAATGTAATTAATTAACGTAAGTTAATTAAGACCAAAACAGTTGTAGACACCAAAAAACAATTAAAAGTTGTTTAAACAATTTATTTATACTAGGACTCAAATGTCTTTAATCAATTGAAATATATCATTATGGCAGGTTTTTGGTGGTGGCCCTTGATGTTGGCATAGCGCTTTTTTTATTAATTTTCACATCTTTAATTCTACAAATAAAATATTTGAATTTGAACAATGAATAGTTCCGAACGAATGTCAGTATCTAAATCAAGCAATATTGTCAGAATATCTCCTAAAGTAAATCCTTCCTTTTTTAAACATTTGAGTAAAAGTATAGTCATAAAGACTAGAATAGAACATTTCAAACTTGGCTGTCCATAGAGTGTTAGTTTAAAACACACATTCCACAACAAACTATTATATCGTATTTGTTGGCAAATCCAATGCCTCCAGATAGGACTCTCAATATAATAAATGACCCTTAGATAGCTGTCTTTCACTCTACGGTTCAACGATGCTGATGTAGTTATGAATTATTTATATTACATTTTTATCAATTTTATACCGAACACTTCACGAAAATTCGAGTCAACGCATCTAATATCCAATGTAAAGCGCGAATCTCAATCAAGACGTAAACCGCAACGACACACGTTACGTAAGCCTACCTAAACTGAATAGTTTCAATCTCAAACGGGATTATCTTCAAACAATGAGTCCAAAGGTTCTTTGTAAAGCTTGCGTTTACATATCCTCATTTCGAGGACTGAATGAGATGGAGAGAAATGGCAAATGAGAAAAATAAGTGTTGGTCTGGAGATTGTGATTACAACAACAATTGTTTAGTGTTGAACATACTCGTGTTTAGGCTTATTGGAATTTGACTAAAACCCAAAGACCTATAATACGTACTATAGACGGGACAGCAGGAACAAAATTTTCACTTGTATCCTTGTGGACACAAATCTATGAGTCTAGTTTAGTACGCTCCGCTGCCGCGCCAATATTGGTATATTATGCCAACTGGCGTTACTGAGTCATGGGATCACTGTTTTTCTATGACATAACTTCGCATGTCTTCTCCATAGTTTCTGGCTCCTGTAACACAGGTTATTATCTAGCTCAGGAGTCAGGGCTTCTAATAAAATGTATCATGACTTATATCAATAAAGCAATTTATTATTATTATTATAGACCTTATCATATATCTCTATGCTATATGCTCTATGTTATTTATTTATTTTTATGATAGGCGTAGAAAAAGTGTTATTGTTTTATGGTTTTCCTTCGAAATACAGAACCGATAAGTATGCGAGTCGAACTTGCATTTATCCCTTATAATATTTCCAAGTCTCAAACAAACGTAATATTGCCTACTCCAAACATTAAAGCAATCATCATAAATGTAACCTTTTAGTTAAACTATTTATATTAGTCTTACTAATGAGAAACCTTTGTACTCGCATCTCAAGTAAATACTCCAACTTGTATAAATCTTTCTCCCTTTCAGTAAGGTAACTACGTTTTTATTTTACATTGTTGACTAAAAGAAAGATCTTTATCTTTATTCAAGAGTTGTGATTATGCGTAACTTGAAAGCTTCTATGGATGGCAAAAATATACAAAGTCAAAGTCAAACCATTTATTTCAATTAGACCTGATGACAGGCACTTTTGAACGTTGTACTTACAAATTAAATAAATTAAGAGAATGATTCTAGTGGCACGTTCAATAAGCTAGATTCGTATGGAGAAGAATGTGCAAGAAACTCCATACTTACTCTTTTAAAATAGATTTTACAATATTTTGTAAACATAATCAGCTTATATTACAATATTAAAAGTAACTTTAACCCTTCATCTGTAGCGATACCAAATCAAAATCAGTAACAATTTCAAACTATAAATTATAAATTATTCTATTCAAATAAAATTATTCGTCAAAATGAATGTACGCGCAAAACTTCCAAAGAACTGCACCAAATTGGATCATTCTTTTTTATTGTATTTAATCGTATGTTGGCAGTTTAAGTACACAATTCGACCCGTTATATGAACATAATTGGACCCGCTGCAATCGAGTACCAAACCAACGTTAAGGTAGGACAACGTCTGTCGGGTCCACTAGTAAACAGTAAATAACAAAGCTCATAGGTACCCACGACATCCTTTTTAACAAAACCATAAGAGATATAAGTGAATCCCCTACAAAATGAAATTGCAGCCATCTGAACAAATGACCCTGACCATTTCGGGTTACATCAATTTCTGTGAAACCTATTTCTGTGGATTTCACAAAAACTGAGGGTTACATTCGGTCAGTTATTACATCATTTTTTCGACATCGATATTTCGAATAAAATTACGGCAAAATGTCGAACTTTTTATCGTTTGGCTGTGGTTAAGAAGCACCTTATAAACCACACGTTTATTGCTCATTTTATTTTAAAGAAGGAACTTTTATGCCAAAACACTTCAAACATTGATACAAATAATTTCAATAATTACGCCACAACTTGAAAATTATTGGTAGATAAGCATGAGTTTAATTTAAGTAAAGTATTTGATTCCTAATCCACAACAATTAATGAAAAAGCTATAAAATATTCAGGCACAATCACTTCTGGGTCACAGGTCACCTTTTTTAAGTTAGGCTATGTTGTCACAGCTATACCTTATACACCACACACATAAATCAATAACAATTTTGAATACTTTTTCTATAACATTTAACCACAAAATCTGTAAAATTATAGCTAAGTATAGGTGTCACTATGGAAGGCGTTATTGCGGTTCGATTTCTTACGGACAACCTTTTAAAGTGCAGCAGATAGAGAAGAAAATATATGCAATAGCTGGTTTATAGTGTGGAAATTAATTCAATTAATGTTAATTACAAGCTGCCTCGTTAGTTAGGATTTGTCAAATGTCAAATAGTCAACTTCAACTCTTCTTTATGGCATTTGTGGAAGAGACACACCACAATTTTGCCAATAACACGTAGGTACTATGATACACCATCAAACGCTGGAGACTAAATTAATAATTATTGATGATTTACGAAGAGTGAAAAGATAATTTATAATTAACCAAAAATATAAAAAATAAAACCTTATTCTTGCACAGACATTTTAGTGTTGTAAGAGAGAAAAAAAAGGGGGAGATGAAAAGTATTTTTTTTTTTTTATTTTTTTCAACTTATAACTTTATTTTGTTTATTTCAATAAACTTGCACAATTTATATACAAAACGAGAAAACACAAGGGAGAGGAGACATTTAATGGATGTGGGACGGGGGATATGAAGGGGAAGTCAAATAGTCACCTGACATTTTATTTGGAAGATATTTTCCGTCATCTGTCATCAGAAATGGCAATGCATTTGATTTATTTTTTATTCATTTTTAAAATCGTCGAATTTACATTATACTTAAGTACTTATGCTAAAAGACAAAGGAGCCTCTAATTGCTTTTATACGATGGCTAGTGAGTTCGGGATACATTTAGTTTAAATAGTTAGAACCTATATTTGAAATGTTTTTATTAAATGTTTTGATAAAGGTTGAAAATAAAATTTCTTCATATTTTTTTCGTTAATTTATCATGGTTATAGGGCCTAAACTATCACCTGGCTTCTGTTCAATTCATCTGTTCAGTCGTGAAAAGCCGACGAACTGACAAACAAACAGAGTTTCTTTCTCATTAATAAATATTAGTATGGGATTACGAAAGTATTGTTTTCCATAACGGTTACATAAATAAACTTGTTTTTGTAAATTCGTCTAATCAAAAGTTGTACATGCAAAACCAGAAGAGGAAGCCAGTTACGAAGCCAAAGTAATCAATCTTTTAGAAATAGGAATCGATCATTATTTTTGAAATAAACAACCATTGTGAATAGGCCCTCATATTTTATGAAATAATGTATAATATCTTTTGTGTAGGCGGCAATAACGTAACGCTCACGTACCTACTGCGTGATCGATGGTCCACTGATTGATATGCTGATAATTTATGGGGTTCTTCAAGGATTTTTTTATTTTTAGGTCCATGGAGAAAAGTGTTGCCAACTTTTCTGTGCTATTGAACCTACATACATAATTATAAAGTGGTGTCATCAACCTTTCTTCTATGTTTACTTCATAACAAAACAAATACAAATAACCCTGTAGGTTATTAATTTGTAAAACACCAACAACCTCGCAGGAGTAGATTACTAACATCATAAACAACAACATTTGTTCTACGACTTTTTCAAAACAGACAAAAAAAAAACAAATCTCCATACATATATCCGAACACTTGATCGAGTATTGTATGGTGAGTTGATTTTTTTTGTCTGTTTTCGAAAACGTCGTAGAACAAATGTTGTTGTTTATGATGTTAGTAAGATTACTAACATCATAAAACACCAACAACCTCGCAGGAGTAGATACTCCTGCGAGGTTGTTGGTGTTTTACAAATAACCCTGTATAATAAAATTGATAGAATATAATTGAAAATAACTTGTTTGAATACGTTATTACATAGTCTGGCCATAAATACTGTTACAATTAAAAATAAGAAAGATATTACATTTGAATTTGGAATCTGTCATTTTTATACGATTGTTCATTGTATTTTCTAATTTTGGCGCCAATACATTGTACAATATTTTGCTATATTAAAATGGAGTGGGGTGATAAAGAAAACCGAATCGCTGTGATTGCATTACACAAAGTTGGTATGGAGCCGAATGTAATTTTTAAAACTCTCCATACGCTTGGTATTAGTCAAATGTTTGTGTACCGGGCTATTAATAGGTACAATGAGACCTTCTCTGTTTGTGACAGAAAAAGATCTGGCCGTCCACGTAGTGTTCGTACGAAAATGGTGGTCAAAGCAGTAAGGGAAAGAATTCGAAGAAATCCTGTCCGAAAGCAAAAGATTTTATCTCGGGAGATGAAGATAGCACCCAGAACCATGTCACGCATTTTAAAAGATGACTTAGGACTTGCAGCCTATAAGAGACGCACTGGTCATTTTTTAACTGATAATTTAAAAAAGAATAGGGTGGTAAAATCGAAGCAACTACTGAAGCGGTACGCAAAGGGAGGTCACAGAAAAATTTTGTTTACGGATGAGAAAATCTTTACAGTTGAGCAACATTTTAACAAACAAAATGACCGTATTTATGCTCAAAGCTCTAAGGAAGCTTCCCAATTAGTCGACAGAGTGCAACGTGGGCATTATCCGACTTCAGTGATGGTTTGGTGGGGTGTTAGCTATGAAGGAGTGACTGAGCCATATTTTTGTGAAAAAGGTATCAAAACATCGGCACAAGTGTATCAAGATACCATTCTTGAGAAGGTAGTTAAACCCCTTAACAACACCATGTTCAATAACCAAGTATGGTCCTTCCAACAAGACTCAGCGCCGGGTCATAAAGCTCGGTCCACGCAGTCTTGGTTGGAAATGAACGTTTCGGACTTCATCAGAGCTGAAGACTGGCCGTCGTCTAGTCCCGATCTTAATCCGCTGGATTATGATTTATGGTCAGTTTTAGAGAGTATGGCTTGCTCTAAACGCCATGATAATTTGGAGTCCCTAAAACAATCCATACGATTGGCAGTGAAGAATTTTCCCATGGAAAGAGTGCGTGCTTCTATTGATAACTGGCCTCAACGTTTAAAGGACTGTGTTGCAGCCAATGGAGACCACTTCGAATAAGCTTTTTATATTTTGAATTGTTTTATATTTATGTATTAAACTAACACACTGTAAAAGTAATAAATATTATTTGCAATAAAAAAAATGTTTTTTCTTCGTAACAATATTTATGGCTAGACTAGGTATATACGACCTACCCATTAAAAAGGAGGTGCAAGAAGATGAAGGGGCAGGAGTTGCAAATAGTTGCACCACTTCTTCTTCTCAGACATAACTCTAGACAGTGGTAAAGGGCGGGTTTTCTAGAAGACTGTCATTGAAAATACTGTAGGAAGTGGTGAAGGGTGTTTTGGAAGACTGTCATGACGTGTAATTTCTGACGTACAAGAAGTGTCTACTGATTCTATACCTAAATTAAATGAATGAGTTTGATTTTAATTTTAATTTTGCCAGGTGGTGGACTAACAAACAATGCTGAAGATAAAATAATAAAAAAAATAAAAATGTTTATTGCAACTTCATTAGGTTTAACATACATAAATTGGAGATCACCTTTTAAGCAAGAAGATGCTTGTGTTAGGTGTTTAAGATTCATACAAAACTTCTATACCTAATATAAAAGTTATGAAACAAAATAAATATTCCACGTCTGTACAGTAGAATTACACTAGATAATAGATCATGTTAGATAAGACGATATTATATTATGTTCTGTACTTAATTTAATAATATGTACATGTTTGGACTTAATCCAAAAAAAAACTATGTCTTTTTATGCGAGTATTCATGATAAACTTACCAAGAACAAAGTGGTGTCATTTGTTATAAAATGATTCTTTTTTTAAATCATTTATGTTTTAATACCATGGGTATTATTTTTGTAATTTTTGTAGGGAACTCTGATTAAGACAAGACAAGTAAAGCCAATATAACTTGCTGATAAATAAATAAATAAATAAATATTCCACAACTTTTCACACAACGCCATCTAGTCCCAAGCTAAGCTAAGAGCTTGTGCTATGGGTACTAAACAGCTGATAAACATACTTATATATTTCTAAATACATACATATTATAGATAAATTACATGTAAAAATCATAACATTAAATGTAGCTTACTGTTGATATTTTTCTTTAAAGCGTGTTGGAGGTTTAGCCGTGGAAGCGTTAGAAACACAAACTCACTTCCACGTTAATAAATGAAGTAGTTAGGGAAGTTAAGAAGGAGCCAATTATTAAAATATGTATCAAATACGCTGGGCTGGGCAGTGTTAGCAGCTTTTTCTGTTAGGAATTTCACAGTAGTCAGCCCAGAGGAATAACCCTTCCAAGAATGCGAGTGAGATGGATTTAAATGTATAAGTAATAATAGTAGATTATTAACCAAGGGGATAAAGCAGTGTCTTCTGTCGCGGGTGACGATTTAAATCGCGAGCGTAACGAAGGACTCGAGGTTTACTCCCGAGCGTAGCGAGGGTGTTAAAAACTTAAATCACGAGCGAAGCGAGGGATTTAAGACGAGTCCTGAGTGTAGCGAGGGATTTAATTTCACCCAAGACTAAGACAGCTTTATCACCGAGGAAAATACTCTACTTTTCGTACCATTTGCGAAAAAAATAACACAGTAATAATATGAGATAAGCATTTATTAAAAATAATGACAATTAAAAGTAGACGTATTTTTAGAACATTAACTTATTTATAAAAATAAATTAAAATAAACTTAACGTTTAAATATTTGAAGCATAAAGCAAACAACCCGGTTGTTTGCTCCATGATTTTAAGAAAACAAAAACGCGGCAAATTCCTAGATTTATATTTTTTTGTCGGAAAAGCAAAGGCATTAAGCTCATACGGCCTCGTCGGTTTACGTAATTTTATTTAATTATTAATCATATCTGCATAATAAACGCGTATTCCTTTTTCAAAAAGATGTATAATGCTATAAATACAAACTCAATGGTGTACGTGACACAGATGTAGTTCAGTATAAATTTCGGTAAGTTAGGTATTCCAAATTTAAATCACATTCTCTCCCTAGGGGATAAATGAAATCCAGTACAACTTTCTTTCCCTGTTTTTAACAGATTAAAAATGACTATTGCTATGTTCGCTTTTTGTGGCATAGAATGTCACTTTTTTGAGCAAGTGGTACGAAAATAAATATTTAATAAACAAATATTCTACAACTTTTCACACAACGCCATTTAGTTCCAAGTTAAGCTTTAGAGCTTGTGTTATGGGTAGGTACTAAACAGCTGATAAACATACTTATTATACCAGGCTGTTACCGTCCCACTGCAGGGCAAAGGCCTCTTCTCATACAGAGAAGGCTTGAGCATTGATCACCACGCTTGCTCAAGGCAGATTGGCGATTTCAAACTTATATTAAGTCTTATACCAGGTTCCCTCATGATGTTTTCCTTCACCGATGTCAATGATGTCTAAGATAAACTTTACTTGAAACATACTTATGTATTTCTAAATACATACATATTATTATTGATAAACTACCAGAGACACAGAACAAATGATCGTGCTCAACACACAAACATTTGTCCTGGGTCGGAATCGAACCCACGACCTCCGGCATAGCAGTCAGGGTCACTAACTACTAGAACAACAGGCCAGTCCAAGCATTTAAATATTACTTATATATTAATCGTCAAGCAAATACTACAAAGAATAGTAAAAGAAATATTTTAGAGTCTAGAGTCTGATATTCTACATCTGTTTCGTATTTGCGATGTCATTCGAGGTAAAAAATGTGACCCAAAAATGTTGGAATAGTGACAAACATAAAATTATGCTTGGAAACATGTTTTGTTTCCAGCTTTGTTATTAATTTATTTCTTTTTTGTTTTATTTTACTATTATTAGTAACCTACTTTTCTTTGGTGTTATGGAAACCATAACAAAACATCACGACTGATCTCCTTTATGGTTAGGTTAGGTGCATCTGTAAAAGTACACCCACATCTCACCGGTTATGTTTAAGTCCTATGTTATTGGGAGTGAGCCTATTGCCATACTCAGAACAGCCAGGCTCAGAGGCCCTAAAGAAGGGGTATGAGAAACAGGGTGTCAAGTTCCTCACCCACCAATGAAAAGGGAGGAACCTCCGCATGCGTAGCATGAACATATTGAACACCGAAGAAACGGCCTTTGTCTACAGACGAATCGGCAAAGTGACAGATTATATAGACAGGAACCTCAATCTGTCAAATTTCTTTCAATACACCTGCCTGCGTAGCATGAACACTTAATTTCTTTTCTTCCGAGACACGACAAAGACCGTTTCTTCGGTGATCATGCTACGCGTGCTGAAGAGTTATTATATCTCGTAGACTACTACAGTGCTCTCCGAATCTTGTATAAGTCAATCGTGTGGATAACTTTTACATCGCAATGTGTTATGTCAGTCGTTAGTTCGTATGTGGCGAGATACACTTTATGCAGACTTCTGTGGTCCCTAATGAACCGTTTCATTACTATGGCATGGACACATGCTCTTATCGACAATACTTGGCACCAAATAGTTGTATTGAATAAACTAAAAATTTGTAATGGGTAGTTGTCGCCGCAAACCCAACAACACTTTTATACCCAACCTAGAATAGAAATAAAACCCTCATGCGAAGCAGTTGAGCTTGGAACCACTACACCAACTATACCCCATTTACAATAGCACTGGAAGTTAAAAAAGGTTATTTTTAATGCATACTTTGTAACAAAAGTACAATAAGTATGTTACAATTACGTTAGTCGCCGAATTTATTATAATCTATTTTCACTACTGCTGTCACATTTAGCTGTGTAACCATTTCAACAATTTATTTTAAGAAATGATGTGTTAATTACATTATTTCATTTTAGTTAAAAAAAAATGTCAATAATAGAAACCTAAAAGAAGCAGAGATGAACAATTATACGAGTACATGGAACGTTCTTCGTTTCACTTTTATT
The DNA here is from genome assembly GCA_921972225.1 of Euplexia lucipara. NCBI lineage: Eukaryota > Metazoa > Arthropoda > Insecta > Lepidoptera > Noctuidae > Euplexia > Euplexia lucipara. The sequence continues at coordinate 6,290,188 of OV179144.1, read as the reverse complement.
CTTCTAAATTTAAAATAAATCAATTTTTATTAAAATGGTTTGAACTTATCTTTTAAAACAAAATGCTTTGAATTCCTGCTCGACCTGCTTCTACGAACCTCTTTTGTATAATGCCTTTATTTTATTTTTTCTCTTTTTTAATAAATGGATTATTTAAAGGAATTTATAGAAAACCCGCGATTAAAAAAGGTCGATACCTACTTAAATCTTAAAAATGTAAAAAATATTAAGGTTTTATTATGTGTCTATGTTTTATGATTTGAATATTTAACTAAGTTCGATGACATATCTGTTTGATATTTTAGATGTTTAAAAATATACAACATCCTTTGGTCTGTACTATTTATTATATGCTGCATTTTATTCTCAACAAAAATTTGTCGCAGCCCACTTCTGAAAGGAAACAAATACAATTCTATTTTTAAAAGAAGACAATGCTTACGTATAGTTTTTTAATAGCCATATTTCTTAGGTCTATTTTTACTTTGAACTCGCAAGAAGCTTAAATCATTCCAAGAAAGTTTTGAATACATTTTCCTCAATGTAACAGTGTGAATGCATTTTTCTTCAACAATTTCTTGCGTGTAGGACGTATTGGAACTTATGGAATTTAACGTAACTTTTATGCTTGGTAGCACGTCATTATAAACTAGTGGACCACCCTGACTTTTCACGGTTTCTTAAACTAAGCAGAACAATGAGATTATTTCAGTTAGTTTGTTTCACTTACTAATTCTATTTCGATAATGTAGTTAAGCTAAATACTTTGATTACAATGTATGAACGTGCTAATCTCTTGAACTATTAGGAGGATTGATAATAATGTAGAAGTTATTGGGTAGAGTGAGTATCCACACTCTTGCAAAATACTTTTATAAAATAGAAGGAGAAATACGTGGACAGAAGAACAGTTGAGATATATACACTTTTATTTACATAGGTACAAGTAATATTGTATTCAGCTTATTTAAGCGAGCCACGATAAAAATATAATTAATATATAAAACAGAAAACGTGACAACAGGAAAAATCTAAATGACATAATATATTTTACTTTTTCTCTATTTGAAATATTAAATGGCATTCCGCTACAATAAGGTTACACAAGGTTATAGGCTTTTTAACATAGCCCTATTGACACGTAGTAGAAAACAACCCTAGAAAGTGGTGAAAGGCGGCGTTATGGGGAGTGTCATACTTTTTGACATTCTCAAAACGATAATTCCGAGCCCAATTTATTTCTTTATTGACACACCAACGACTTATTCACTAACATTAAATATCAATCTATTACAATAGCTTTGTGGTGAATTCGTCACTTATAAGTGTGCACAGCACTTGTATAATAAACAATAATAAAAACTAAAACGGAAATAAATATTATTTAAAACAAAATAAAAATCTACAAAGTTTACATGAATTTAAAATGTCGAGTAGTTAAATATAAATAAATACAGAATAGTTCAAAAATTTAGAAAACATCAATAAAACTGACATAGTAAAACAATTAATTATAAATTATGTTACTTATTACTAATAGCCACTTGTCTGCAAGCCAAACTCAACATATAAATAAAATGAAAAGAATAGAATAGATTAAAAATTTAGTTCAAAATAAAATAAAATCAATATCAATGGGTTTCATAGATGTGCACTAAAAGAACGAAACGAACCTGCCAACCTCATTTTTACAGCAGCATTTGCATCCACAAGGCCAACGTTTATTTCATGTTTATCCTGAACATTTTTACCTTGCAATAAATTACTCAACTTATTTCGGACTAATGTTAAAACGTCAAATATGTGACGCAGATGGTGTTGTCTGAGAAACAAACGCGCATCGCAAATGCATAACGAGAAAGTCCATTTACCAAATACGAGACGTCATAGTGCTTGATACAGATATAAATTATGCTGGTAAAGATATTTTTAAAAGAGATAGGCAGAGATTTTTTTTTAATAACCTTAATATTAGCTACTTGAAACAGCTTACATAACTATTAGTTATTATGACAAACATAATAGGTACAAAAATGCCGTTCGTATTAAAAAGTTCAGAAGTGTTTGCTTTGTTTAATAGTAGATACTTATTAGCTATTTCGAGATAAATATTCAGTTTAATTGCAGCAATAAGGTGCCTACCTTTAAGACGCGTGAGTTTTAATCTGGGCAAGTACCAATGTGGATTCTTGAATTCATTATTACGTAGGTACCTACTTTATAAGTCTATATTGACATCATTGATATCGATAAAGGTAAACCCCATGAGAAAACCTTGTCATACTGAATATAATAGAATAGAATACTCTTTATTGTAAACCATAAAAACTTACAAATAATAACTTTAAGGGGTACATAAGGTGTGAAATTTATTTTTGGGGTATAATATTATACACTTAATATTTTTGAAATACGCAAATCAAGTGATTTCATTTAATACCCAATACAGCACATCGTTGCAATTATTTATTTTTAGTCTATTACTCTATGTCCTCAGAGGTCAATATTATAATATAATAATATTAGGATATTCAATCTGACCTGACGTCATAGCCTATAACCAAGATACTTCTAACAATACCTCATTTGTCAAATTATGCAAAGGAGTTTAGAAGTTAGTAATGAGGGAACAGAATAGATGAACATAGATACATCGCGGTCAGAATCACAACCCTACTTTTTGCTTCGCCGAAGTCGGGCATATATCGATAAAGTCGGTAAATAGGAGTCTGAATCGCCAATCCACCTTGAGCAAGCGTGGTGATCTGTGCTCAAACCGTCATTGTATGAGAAGAGCCCTTTGTCCTGCAGTGGGCCAGTAACATAACAAGGTGATCTATTTTACTATACAGCTTAGAAAAAAGTCGGTCTCCCAATAAAAACACTATTCCTACATCAACTACAAATTAAGAATGCGTGCGGCGTTTGTAGTGAACAATAAAACGGCAGTTAACAGTAAACCTACTATGTCAGAACATGGTTACTGCTTTACGTGCTAACTGCGACCTCGTCAACTTGTACTATCTAGTTTATTTACAACTAGATCCTGTATATATTTTGTGGATAATCAAAAACAAAAAGCAAAACTGCTTCAAGCTTCTGGCGAAGTGTGAGTTGTACCCGCACACAAAGAATTCACACAACATCACGTTTCGTGTATAGTTGTTAGTAGTAGAATGAAGTCTTAAACTCTGACAACAAGTTAAAATTTTAGTTACTGGGCTATGCAGGTCGAATAAGCCGTCGATTTTTACGAAAGATCCATGCACAGGATCTTTTGCATTCAGTTAGTGTGTGAGCTGAAAAACATAGGAAAACGCTAGGTGGATGATGACTATAAATAAATAAAATAAAAATAAAATCCATTAAATTCTGACTATAGTGATCCATATTTTGTTAGTAATACACACAGCTTATATACTAGTGTTAGTTAGCTATAAATAAACTTATTACTACAAAGGAACCAAGGAAGGAACCTTATTGCTCTACCATGAGCACGGTCGATTTAGTGAAAATCACCCTTTGGGAGAGGAGTGAACTGTCAGTGACAACTGGCATTGACAGTTCACTTGAGTGAACTGTCAATGCCAGTTGTCACTGACAGTTCACTCCTCTCATGGAATGACAGTTTAATTCGTCTTTACTTGACGCAAATTTTCACGCGATAATTTAGAAAAAAAGAAAGAAAGAATGAAAATACATTTATTGGCAACAGCTGGATATACGCACAGCAAAATCACAATAACACAAAAAAGAGACAAAAATAGCATGTCTCACGGCTGCGCCAAAAGGTTCATTTCAGCTGTAATGCCGACAGATGCTGAGATCCTGTCTGACGTTGATTTTCAAATGAACCTTTGGGGACAAGTGTAATAATTATCAATATACTTCATAAATAAATAATATTGGAATAGAATCACTCAGTTGTTTGGTAAAAAAGAGAAAAAAAAGAAGGCTTAATAAATTGATATGGTAAATGTGAGAGGCAATTGGTAAAATAATGATAGGATAGGGCATCAAAAAGTTCAGTGACCGGTAAAAACAGTGATTTTCAATTGTTTACTCAACAAATATCGATCCAAGGTACAATAACAACAAGGAAAAACCAACGTTGAAGTGGGACACGCAAGGAATATACACAATATTACAAAGGCACAATACGGCTACGCTATTGAATACAATAGAACCCTGTCACAATATGTCTTGGCGTTTCTGAATGATACCGTTTCGTGGTTATGGAACATCTGTTATGGATGTATCAGTTATATTTATTGTGAATATGTTGACCTAGTCCCCATTCAATTGATTTTAGAAGTATCAAAATATCAGTCTCTACTTACACGATTCGGAACTTGAATAAGTCATTTGCATATCTAAGTTACACTGTGTCAACCTATACTCAATTATAACTGAAAAGATTTACATGACAAAATACAGAAAAAAACAAGATTAATCTATATTACGCATATTTAATTGTGTGTGTTGTGAAAAGTGTTTACATAAATTCAAATTATACTGTTATGAAAATCAAAGGTACTAACAGTACTTTTTTTAAATCACCTTCAACTATAAACTATAAAATTTATCTTTATTATAATTATTATACTAGCTGTACCCTCCCACGCTTCGCTGTGGCACATTGTGATTGAAGCGTTAAAAAAAAGAAAAAAAAATAGGTAAAAACAATCCTTGATGCGGATTATATAATATCATGCTAAAATTTCAGCTCGATCGGTGCAGAACTTTTTGAGTTTTTGAAGCGTACACAAACCAACATAACATTTTTATATTTATAGATAGATTAACAGTGGTATTTTATTAAGATATTGAAATGTCAGTGATTTTGCAAACACTAAGCTAACTGATTTAGACATGTGTCACGTGATAAAACAATGATGGCTCGTTCAATTACAAAATCAATAAAGAATGATATAGTTTACAAACCTGCTTTCTCTTTTAATCAACAACAAACAAACTCCAGTCAGACAAAGATTTGGCACTGAAACCAAAATAAAAAGAAAGGATTTAGCAAAGGATATTTTGAAACAGTATCTCTTATCAATTTTAATAAACTATTCCCCCTCAAAGCATAATTTTCATACAAAATATTCACATCATAAACATACGATGAAACGCCAAATTTTCACGGTGATTTAACATTCCAACTTTCGGAGCCCCTCACCATACAATTTGCGTAACCATAACATTATTTTCCTGCGTTAGTTTTTCCACGCCATATAACACGGTACTTTTTTTAACTTTTCACATATATTTGAGACTAGTTTTACTCCTGGGTTTGTCCACCAGAAAAATACAAAAAAAAACTGCTTCAAGCTGTCTGTTAGCCTGTTCCTAATTCGAGTTCAGGTAACCTTTGTTTTTACGAAGTTATTTTTTTTATTGTTCAAGAAGTGTCAGTGAAAAACGTAACAAATACACAAACAGACAGAAATTGGTATTTTTGGTAGTGTTAGCGTGGACGTGTTAACAAAAAAAAAGCGAATGTTCTATCTATTCCACCGTTATTGTTATTCGTGGTGATAAGTTTTTATGTAGGCACGCCATTGCTCGCCCTTCCCCTTGACTGGCCTTGACACCATGTTAAATAGCGTTCCGCAGGATATCAGGATGTTTGGGGACGTGGGACAAAGGTCAATGACACGAGAGATGACGTAGGGATAATGTTTACTTATATGTTTGTTATCGCGGCATAATACGTGTTTTCTCTTATGATGTAGGAAAATGATCCTTGAGAAGAAGCTACAAAGGCTATTTATGGTAGGTCAAATTGTAAAAGATACACACATCGAATGAAATGCCTTCTTGTTTTGGGTTTCCATCTTCAAACTGACCGTGGGTAACGATGTTTTACCTCGTTGCTGTTTCGCATGAAGCCGTAACAACTTGTACGGTCAAAATTACTTTGGGTACTTGAAAGCCCGAAACCAATGCTGCCAAGGGCCCATAGTCACTGCTGCATCGCTTTAATGTAAAAAACTGATATACATCTGCATTTGTCTAGTCTGGAGGCCCCAGCATGGCCAGCGTACTTGAGACTACGCGAATAAGGAATCAAGAAAGTATCATGAGCATAAAGGTCGCCAGATGCAAGAGGCGCTAATACGTTTTTCGTGTAGAACATTGTCCGGCAGTGAACAGCTGAAATGATGATGATATTTAATTTAAAAAAAAAACCATAGCTAATTAAATACAGTCAAACATAAAAATAACCAACACCTTTTAAGTCAAGTTTTTTACATAGTAAGTAAGTAGTACTTGTATAGACATTCCTAGTGCGTGGCAACGTCTTTTTCTAAGAAAGAGAAAAATAGACGAATTTTCTTTAACTTTTCCAAAAATTACTGTGCTTTATTTATAAAATTACGATTAACTTAGCAAATAATAAGATACTGTTTACCAAAGGCGTTAACGGTACAAGAACATTAGGTAACAATACAATAGTACAGTACAATAGTTAACAACAATATTAAGTACCTAAACACTAAACAGCCTGTTGTAAGAGTAAACAAAACCTTACTATTACAATAGGGTTAAGTTTCGAAGTTACAAGTTTGAAGGATGTTGGTTTTAAAATATAAATCCCCAAAATTAACTATAGTTTTGATTTCCTGTTGTTATTGTTGTTGTTGAAATATTAATTGTTGATAGTTTCACTCGTGCGAATCTTGGGCTATTTCTGGCATATAGGGCAACGCCTTGATCCGGAATTAATTTGAATTCACCGAACTAGTTATACTGGTTGACAAGATTGAGATCACTCAAGAGTACGATTGCTATAGATACTCATAATAAGGTAATTACACTAATTTACCAACAATTGTCTTGGCTGAACAACAGAGCGCTGACTTGCGTGATGTTGATTGTAAAGTACCAGTCTTACTCAGGCTGCAAGGCAAATGCCTATTCTCTATGTAACCCTAAAAGTTATGATTTCAGTAAGTTTTTGTGGTGTATATTAAAGAGTATTCTATTCAATTTTATTCTATTCCCTCTTGTAAATATGGCAAAAACAATTATCCCCATGCCCTTTCAAGGCTGGTTGGTAATTCAGATTTATATAAATAAATTAAAAGTGAAATTCGCCGGGAAGGGACGCCCTAGAAGGACATAACATAGACCTTACTGGTGAGGTTCTTCAGAAAGGTCAGGTGCGTAGTACTCGCAACCGGCGTGTGTGTATGACAACATGTATGAATGTAAACGAAGCAAAAGAAGTATGTAAGAATCGTAGCATATTATGGCGCTCTGTAGTTTCTGCCTACCCCCATGGTAAAAAGGCGTGAGTTTATGCATGTACGTATGTATGTAAAAGTTAAAGTTTCCCCATCATGGCTTCCTTCACCGATTACAGCAGTCTGATCTAATAAAGTAGGTACTTTGAGGCCCAGTGGTGTAAGTCGTTAGGTTCGAGCCCAGACAGGCACATGCGCTTTACTTAGTGTAAATCATTTAAGCATCGACATCATGACATTTGACATCTACCAACCCGCAGTGGGCCCGCGTCGTAGATACAGACCACTCCTCACAGAGAGGAGGACTGAGCCACAGTGTAAACATTATAGGCTGATTATCAGACTACCCGTTATAACTGTCTAAGGTCTAATTAATAAATAGCTACTAGGATCAACAGCTTAACGTGCTCTTCGAAGCACCGAAGAATCTTGGAATGCACTGAATCCACAGACCGACCTTGACAAGCGTAGTTTAACCTTAATGATCGACGTTATTTTCTCTATAATCATTTTTATTTATGTCACAAGACTCATAGCGTTAGTAACAATGTACAGAGACCAGCTGGAAATTAATACCCCAATAGGTATAACTAATTTTTTTGTTAGTTTATCAACTTTATTAAAAACAGTATAAGGTTCATGTTATATTGGGAATATTTGACAGTTTGAGGTCGTCAAGCTGAGCTGGCGTCTGTACCTGTAAACTATGTCAATAAACTTACAAAAAACAGAAATTGGTTGTGACATCACTGCTGCAGCAATGGTTCACAAACGCACAATCAAGCCTGCTTGCTATCATAGACATCCACGAGCACTTTTGAAGACAAATAAAAACTCTAAATGCAGTAACTGTGGAAGTCGCAGCAATCAGTCCTGTTTTCCGTTTTATTGCCCAGTAGTATTGGCGACGACCAAATAATGGTCGACAGGGTTTTAAGATTCAACCATAAAACAAAGTTCATCTTGACAGACAATAGAATGTTTATTGCAAACGATTTTAACTTTAACAAGTGCGTTGACCGAAAGCGTTTGATGTTTACGCTCTGTACAGGGTGGATGGACATCGATGGACAACTTGACGCCATGAGTTTAGTAAATAATTATGAACTTTTTCTGATCAAAATGATCATTTATGACATTATTCATAATTAAAAACTTAATAACTCGCTCCTTTTTTAAAAAATATCTTTGGAAAGAAATTACACACAGGCACGGTACAGGTTCGTGTAGTGGCAAAGTAATGGGTTACTTGGCTGCATGTCATAGTTTCCATTTCCGTTCGAAACAAATATTTATTTGGCCTACAGATAGGTAGTTGCTCCGAGTCAGGTCGTTTGTGTACCTATATGAGTTTAATTGTTCGTAAACACGTCCGCCCCACAAGAGATATTCCTATTGTGGGACAATGTTTTTCAATAAAAGAAGAAAATAAGAAGGAAAAATTATGTTAACTATTTTTTTACTGTTTAAAAAATCAGCAAAACACGTAGTAAGTAATAAAAAAATTAAACACCGAATTCCATAATTTGCGAATCCGCGAACCTACTAAACGCATGGTTTCAAGTGGTCCATCGATGTCCTTTCCACCCTGTTTTCAATTTTGAGTGATGAGTTGAGACGCGTTGTTACCATGAAAATCTTGCTAGTAAATCAAGATTCGTAAAATTAGGAAAATTGTGGCCACTTTCTTTGATTGCCGCTACGTCTACATATGACGTTTTGTCTGTCTCTAATCACGATAATATGTGCCTTGCCAAAAATTCAAAGATTAAAGTCGTTTAATTATAATGATCTATTAAAAATACTAAAATAATTTAAAACAGAAAGAAAAGTAAAATGATGGGCTATTTGACATCATTTTAGTGTTTAGTCCCTCATCTAGATAACAAGAAAATATTCAACACATTTTTTTTTCTTTTTCTAATTGATGGAAAACTGCTTACATTAAGCGCATTAAGGTTGAGGAGTGGCGGCTTGTAACGTCATTAGCTAGCATAAACTGTACTGGCTAGTGACGTCACGTGACATTTTAACTAGATGTATCGCCGTTATGTTTGATTACGCAGAAAGAAAAGTAAAAAAAATTATAAGGCATCAAAAAATTCATCAGCATCGCTGTCAACGGGAAACGTGCCCAAAAGACTGGTCGCACTGCCACGTTGAATGGCAACGCTGATTCTCTCTGACCTAAATAAAGGCCAGCTTTCTGGTCACGTGAAGAGTCGTTTTGAATCTGAACCTGCTTAAAAATCCTAGCCTGTAACTGTCTCCTAGCAAGACAAAGGCCGGTTCCTATACAAAGAAGGCATGAGGATTAGGTGCAACCAGAAATCATTTTATTTGTGTCAGAAATCTGATTACATAGATAAACTTGATCTCTTTATCTGTCTTTGTTTTAGCTTGCAAATGAAAACATAGTGGTATAAATTAATTTATTGTTGATTATAATTTTTGATCACCGTGCAGACATTACGCATAAATAATCCCATTAAAATTGAATTGTTAAATTTACGAAAAAATGAAAAAATAATAATCAAAGATAATAAAATAATAATCATAAAATAATGTCGATAATACTAACTTGCTGAAGGCGGATTGGTGATTTCTGACATGTGTTGATTCATCACTACTCTAGAAACGCTAGGAAGTGGTAAAGAGCTAGTTTTTTTGCGAGGATATCTTATGTAAATTATGCTCTTTAAAAGGGCTGATTCTAAACCTACTTAGAATTAATGATTTTCAGTTTACGGTTTTGTTTTTTTATAATAAGTGGAGTGGAAATACCTACAGGGATAAAAAGTAGCCCATAGTAGCATATAGCCAAAGATAGCGTAGCTTCCCAATGGTGAAAAAAATCGGCACAGTAGTTTTCGAGTTTATTCATTACAAACATACACAAATGTTTCCACTTGAAAATATTAAAAATAAATCAATAAAATACATTTATTTCGAGTAACAACAACTTATATACTAGTAATATACATAAAACTAAATATTAGTTACCTATTATAATACTATTATTAGTATAGAATATAGGATATAGATTACTAAAGATTATCAGCAAATGAATGACAACCAAAAACCGTATCATTGCCATCCATAAATCCTGCAAATACCAGCCACTGAAACGTTCAAACGCTACTAAATATCGCGATACCATACATCAATTTGATCGAGTTCCCATCCACGAACTAGGTCAATCTGCCCAATATTATACATATCTTTGGATTCTGCGAGGCATTTTAATCCAATCAAATAGTGAAGATTTGATCAGAAAATAGCATAGTCGATGATGACGTCATTGGCCTATCGTCCTTTAGCGGGTTATACTGTTTTGGCTCACGGACATAGAATGGGTCCCCAGCGCAACCGATGCTTCGAATTACATATTTTTATTGAGATATTTCAACGATTTTTATAGTACGTGTGACTGATCCTTAAGAAGTAAGGATTTCTGGCTTAAGTATTTTGGTATGATAGTTTTAGAAATAGTTGTGTTTACGGCATCAGTTTTTTTTTGCGGAATACGTTATTTGATTTTTTTTTAGAAATAATTTTGAATTTAGACGTGTAAAAGAGTTTGTTGAAGCTACCCACTATGCAGAGGAAATCGGAGAATCGTTTTCTCTATAAATTGGATTGATTCACATTATTTTATGAAATTCAACTCCTAAATCCATGATCAGTGATCATGGATTTAGGATTCACTGAAATGTTTAAGTAAAATTGAAACAGTGTGTTTCAATTTTGGTTAAACATTTCTTTTTCAATCAACGCGGCAACGCTTGACACACCATGTAAGTACCTTTTACTAGTATATCATCTTCATATTATAATTGAATTATCTAATTATAGAGTACCTAATGTATTGTTACTAATCACAGTTAATACAATCTACGTGCGTGATTTATTTCCTAAATTATTTCAGGACCTAAATCACTAACTGAATAGAAAAGTACCCTGCATTAGTAGTAGTAGGTAGCCTTTTACGAGCTGATCAAGGTAGTAAGCTAAAAACCTACTTTCATCGTAAGGCCTATTTGTGACGGCTGTTAAATGTCCCATGAGAAAATACGAGTGTTGAGAAACATCGATGTGCCAACAATGTTCGCCAATATTCCAAACTTTGTTACGAATGTTTGGTCAAAGTTTCCTAATACTCTTTTTCTGTTTATATTCTTTCAACTGTACTAAGAATACATTCTCATCTTATTTCAATAAACATCGTCTATTTTCTACCCGACCGTGACCTAGAGAGTGATTTTTATTTAGAATTACCTACTCGTTTAGTGTTTGAACTACCTTCATTAATTATGTCGTATCTAGTGATGTAGAAAGTAGTAGGTACCTTTAAGGATAGGCACAACATGTTACCGCATACCACACCTAATGACTCGGGGCTGTATGCAAAGTACAACCACATACCTCTTTACCCAAAATGTTAGGTACCCGAAGGACTTTTGACCTGACACGACAGTTATTCTCCATAATTTTACGACCCGAAGGTGGATAAGTTTTTAGTTTAATGTCTTAACAAATTGATTATAATGTTGGGTGTGAATGATTTATTATGTTAAAACTATTCAGACAAGTTATTCTAACTTATCCGACATACGTGTTGCTGGTAAGAATTACATAAGACAATCAATGAGGGGATTGTCTTATAAATATTTTATCAATAAATTTAGTTTAGTTTCAATTAAAGGATACAGATTACCTTCACCTGTAGGTACTAAGTTAATCTCAGACAACGGATAAGACAAATATCGCGAGGAACCAGGAAAAGCACCGCTCAGCATAGTGTAAACGTCGATCATAAATGCTTTTACCGTCTCTGCATGAGGAGGACCCTTTAGCCGTGTGATAGAAACAGCTTGGTATTTTTTTTATAATTTTGAGCAAGGTTATTAAATACCACACCACGTTTGACTCGAAGTATCCGTGGCAAAGCAATACAATTTACATCACTTTTGAACCCTATGTGTTTCCTATAAAATTAGCAAATTCCTTTAGGAATAATAAATTAAAAAATTTAACAACTCTAATCTGAACTCATTTCTTTTATACAAACACCGCACAGGAACTCGCGTGACTAAAAATGACACGAACGTTTTTAACCCTATAAAATCTTCTATATCTAATATTATACGAAACATTGTTCGTATCACGTATTATCCACTCACGTATAATCGCAAAAAGCTCTCAGGGTTATCTTAGGCAAGGGACAGAAGACTTTGGTCCTTATTTGGTCCTTCGTCTCCTGAAGCAGTATCTAATCGATCGATGTTTGCATCTAAACGAGACTCTCCGTTTAGGGTCAGATTCTATCGTAGCATAAATTATTTTGTGCCTAGTTTTGGACAAATTCACAAGCATTTTCTATACGTAAATCATACATACGTTTTCTTTCTGTATAGATAAAAATGTTTCTAGACTTTTTGAATGCATCATAAATGTTCATGACGTATTCATCGCTGCCAAATTTGTTAGGTTAGGAAGAATTACCTCTAAGTATTGGTAAATCGATTAGTGACTTTCTGGTTAGCAGATCAGATAACTTCAGATGTACAGACGCCAGCACATCAAGTTACCCCAATGTGTCAAAATTTCCCAATTGAATATGAACCTTATTCTGTTTGACATAAAATTGAAAAACGATCAAAGAAAGAATCATGACCATCAACGGTACTGGTTTTTCTCATGCATCAAGATAAAAATTATATTACAATTATTTTCTTTATTTTTGAAGTCATTCTGCAATTAGAATGCCAATTTTGTATAGGGGTTATTTTGTAAACTTAATAAGTTATGAAATTGTTTTGATAAAATGAATTACCTACTGCCGGCTATTCTTACGTTAAAGTGTTGCCATAATCAAAATAAGTAAACATATTGACAACTCTAATCGATTTTTTTTTGTATACGATTACAAATTAATATAAATGTAAAGTCATTGGAAAGGTAAATCGCGAGGTTTTTATAAATAATAAAGCGATAACAAATTGATTATAATGTTGGGTGTGAATGATTTATTATGTTAAAACTATTCAGACAAGTTATTCTAACTTATCCGACATACGTGTTGCTGGTAAGAATTACATAAGACAATCAATGAGGGGATTGTCTTATAAATATTTTATCAATAAATTTAGTTTAGTTTCAATTAAAGGATACAGATTACCTTCACCTGTAGGTACTAAGTTAATCTCAGACAACGGATAAGACAAATATCGCGAGGAACCAGGAAAAGCACCGCTCAGCATAGTGTAAACGTCGATCATAAATGCTTTTACCGTCTCTGCATGAGGAGGACCCTTTAGCCGTGTGATAGAAACAGCTTGGTATTTTTTTTATAATTTTGAGCAAGGTTATTAAATACCACACCACGTTTGACTCGAAGTATCCGTGGCAAAGCAATACAATTTACATCACTTTTGAACCCTATGTGTTTCCTATAAAATTAGCAAATTCCTTTAGGAATAATAAATTAAAAAATTTAACAACTCTAATCTGAACTCATTTCTTTTATACAAACACCGCACAGGAACTCGCGTGACTAAAAATGACACGAACGTTTTTAACCCTATAAAATCTTCTATATCTAATATTATACGAAACATTGTTCGTATCACGTATTATCCACTAATGTAGCCACCGTGTAAGAGACCGTATTGTTAACTTAATCGCAAAAAGCTCTCAGGGTTATCTTAGGCAAGGGACAGAAGACTTTGGTCCTTATTTGGTCCTTCGTCTCCTGAAGCAGTATCTAATCGATCGATGTTTGCATCTAAACGAGACTCTCCGTTTAGGGTCAGATTCTATCGTAGCATAAATTATTTTGTGCCTAGTTTTGGACAAATTCACAAGCATTTTCTATACGTAAATCATACATACGTTTTCTTTCTGTATAGATAAAAATGTTTCTAGACTTTTTGAATGCATCATAAATGTTCATGACGTATTCATCGCTGCCAAATTTGTTAGGTTAGGAAGAATTACCTCTAAGTATTGGTAAATCGATTAGTGACTTTCTGGTTAGCAGATCAGATAACTTCAGATGTACAGACGCCAGCACATCAAGTTACCCCAATGTGTCAAAATTTCCCAATTGAATATGAACCTTATTCTGTTTGACATAAAATTGAAAAACGATCAAAGAAAGAATCATGACCATCAACGGTACTGGTTTTTCTCATGCATCAAGATAAAAATTATATTACAATTATTTTCTTTATTTTTGAAGTCATTCTGCAATTAGAATGCCAATTTTGTATAGGGGTTATTTTGTAAACTTAATAAGTTATGAAATTGTTTTGATAAAATGAATTACCTACTGCCGGCTATTCTTACGTTAAAGTGTTGCCATAATCAAAATAAGTAAACATATTGACAACTCTAATCGATTTTTTTTTGTATACGATTACAAATTAATATAAATGTAAAGTCATTGGAAAGGTAAATCGCGAGGTTTTTATAAATAATAAAGCGATGATACTACTGTGGTGTGAAATAATTAGTAGATATTTCACACACACAGTAGTCTTATTATTTAGCTTTCAAAACTTTTTAAAGCAATTTCACTTTGTTGGCTAACGATACATATGAATGATTGCATAGATTTTTTTTTAATTATCTTGCTTCGGTTTGATATAAATCGAACCTTTTCAATAAATTAATGATTATAGAACTAAATCTGTCATTTGAAATAATTAAGTGTCGAGTGTTCGAGTAATCGATTTTCATTTAAAATCTAAAGTGGCAACATTGGTGTTGGTGTCTCAAATTGAATTGTCATTGTCAAAAAGTCCAATGTCAATTGCGCGTGGTGCATGCTAAGTTTGTTCATTGCGATTTAAGTATTACAGTTTTTTTTGTGTTGATCGAGTCCTACTCTCCACAGTAATTGTGATATTCATTGTAACTATTTGTTTATTTCTTGTTTTCAATCACTATCGCTAACTTTAATGTGAAATTGTGAATCTTACGCCAGGACGTTTTTACGCCAGGAAGTTTTCACTTTGTTTGAAGTTTGTGTGTGATTCGTATTTTGTTGTACTGTACTACTTAGCGACTACTGAAAATGTCGACTACTTCGCGTGAGGTAGCGACAACAAGAACAATCGACCGGCGAAACCGGTGTATCAACTGTTTTTTTGCAATCCTAAGAAACCAACGCAGGTATTCTTTGGAACAAGCTACTACTCAGATGATCTGCTCTCCAAACTACGACCTTACTTCTATACACGACGAATATCTATTTTGAGGTTAAGTTACGTTTTCTAAAAAAACTTGGAAATGCGGGTTTTGATTCCAAAATGGCAATTGTAGATGGTTATTTGGTTAATTTATGAACCATCTAAAACAACTTTGGAATTGACGCAACTCTGTACCGTGGTACATATTGTCGTGGTCATTCTCCTTTGACACTTTGGGGTAACTTGATGTGCTGGCGTCTGTACTATCACCTCACAGGTTGTACCCGGTACCGGTAGCAACTAGTCACTCTTTTCTAACTAGTCCGTCAAGTTAAAATTTAACAATTTAACTGTTTTTTTTTTGCGCCATGTAGATCTAAATTTATAAGTCATGATATTTATGATAACCGAATAGTATGACTGATACTATGAATAGAGCTCTCGAAAATGCTACGAATACTGTTATTTTTTTTCAATCATAATTCAACGTAAAGTTTGTTCAAAACAAGACTGGAATGAAAACGACAGATCTTCCTCATCGTATTTTTCTCGCTCAGTTCATCCCAGCCCTCGCTCATCTTTCCACCTCTCAAATCTACGATTATATTATGACGGTTGACGGGTTAATCCGTCGCCCGATTATGTCCAACCGCTGAAGTTAATTACATCCGTCTAAGACGCCATTAACTCGTGATTATACGTCAAATTGATATTTCGGTGCAAACGTCTGCTATAAAGATGAAGGAGGTTACTTAGCACTTCATTTTACAGCCTCCATGGATCTGGCGTTTATTAGCATAATATTTAGGCTTTTATGTTTATTTAATATACGTTTATGACACAACATCACGGTTGTATTCCCCGAAGGTTTAGACAGAAGTGAACGCTATACTTAAGTCCTATGTAATAGAGGAGAGCTTAGGTACTGCCAGCAATTGGGCATGGATCCAGACTAAAAACTGGTACTGAAACATTCTATATAGAAAAACTCAAAAACGTTTTTCCCGACCCGGGGATCGAACCCGGGACCCCGTGCTCACCAGTAGCGCTTTTGTTTATGTGATGTCATTTAGGAACTTATGTATGATATTAAACATAATTATAATACAATGCACGGAAAGTTACTTCTTTTATGTTTAGACATCTAACTGGGAACCTTTATAAAAAAACCTAATTAAAAGAAACATCTGTACGAATTAATTTTGGTCCTAAGGATCGCTTTGTAAAAAACTTGTCAACCTACTTATCTATACTCTAATAAGGACATTTTTATATCACTTGAACTAATTAAAGTAGGTATCGTGTTTTATTTTTGTATCAGAATTGAAAGAAAATAGACTGACTTTTTGAGACTTAAACTTTTATCAAAAATATTTTTACTAACTATTTAGGACATAGTAATTAACACGTCATCTGACGCAACCCAACGTAATATTTGAAGACAACACAAATGACTTTAATCTCATTTTAGAATGTTTACGAAATATTTCAAACAATGCCGTAAATCCAATAATAGTGGGAGACATCGTATTTATTTTAGTGAAAATCTACTTCATTTATGTTAAAAAGTTTGTACTGACACCAGCCAGTCTATTCAGTAAAAGTCACGCCGTGAAAACTTGAGTGAAGTGAACTGTCAATGCCTTGCAGTAGTATGGAATGACAGCTCAATTCGCCCTCACTACGCTTACATTTTCACGCGGTGATTTGACCAGAATCGCACTGCTGCACATCAAACTTACAACTTTAAAATTTTCCCAATTAAACAGTAACCTTATTTCATTTGTAATAAAGTTAAAAAACTATCATAGAAATTTGACACTTTCAGGTAGCTCGATAGGCTGGCGTCTGTGCCTTCTGTGTTTATTTGTATAAATAAAATATGTCTAATGCACTCTATGTAATGAAAGCTATTCAATGATTCTCATTCAAGATATTCTCATTAAAACCCAAATACAAATAATTTACAAGTCAAAATCACAGTAAAAGTATTTATTATAATGAACAAAAAAAATCGTCGTCATCACATTAACTTCAAGTTAATGGATTATATCTATTCTGATAAAATTTCCCCACACACGTAGAGTCGATATGTAAAGCGTCCAATATGTTGCGTAGAGACGAGACCCGTCTTCACTTCAGTTTTCAGTGTTAGAGCGACTCCGAAACCGTCAGCCGCCAGAGTCGGACGGCCGCGCTACATTTAGCCGCGAACCCCGAACGTTTACACATAAAAACTTTTAAATAAATATAATTCTGTGTATATTATACTTATCTTTACTAAATTACAAATTAATTAATAAAATATTGTCGTGTTTTAAACACTTTTTCTGTGTGTGCTGTGTAGTGGTTAAAACTTTTCGTGTAGATCTAAGATTGAAAAAGTTGGGAAGCCGACGACATTGTAAGTACCATGTTCTTCGTCGAATATACTGTGAAGTTTGATAAATTACTTTAAGGGAAGTCGTTAATATGTTAAAGGGGAGAAGACAGTCCTCTTTCTTTTATGTTGTTTAATTATACGCACTTTGCGGGATGCTGTTTTTGTGAGACGATTTTAGTCTCGTGTATACGTTTTGTTCGCCTAACAGTTACATAGCTTGTTTTGTGCATTCCTGTTTATATTTCTGTGATTGGTAGGCTTTTACAATTTCAGATTTAAACTCAAATATTCTAACAACGATAATACCTATTCGATACTATCTATTGAACAGGTTATCAGTCAGTATTAATTGACATAGGCCACAAGTGAGTCCAACAATTAATGACTTCATTAAATCGTGAATCAAATACGCTTTTTCTTTTAAACATAACTTATTACCTAGAATTTCAAGACTTCTACAACTACGCCATGAACTCCAAAAAAGGGAAATCTATTTTAAATCTATAATAGTGTAAACATTAACCATTTATAATATCCAACATTAATAAATATCCAACATTAACATTGAGAATCTGAATGCGTTAATTGTGTGAGAGTTGTGGAATATTTATTTTATTTTATTATAGATTGAAACAATTTTTTAACACCACAAAATACCTACCTAATTAATTTAAATTATCTTGCTTTTTTACAAAAAAAACTTAAAACAAACATTCAAGCTAAGCTGGCCTAGAAGTATTTTCGACTGAGCTATCGTGATCAAACAGGTAGGTTCCCTAAAATGACGTGAACGGGAAATTTAACAGCACAACAAAGGGATGGCGCCCTTCCTGCCTTTTAGACAATCAAAACTAAGTAAATATATATTTGTTTTGTCAACGGAACCATTTATTTACTTGGTTGACAATATAATGGCCGTCAGTTTTATTAGGTGGGGTGAAATCGAAGACAGAACGCTTATGGATTTGTTTATTCGAAGATTAAGTTCTTGTTGCGTTGTTGATTAACGATTTCCTTTCTTCTAAGCAGTTGTTGATGTAGTTAGATTGAAGCTTTAAATTTTTACCAAGAGTGGATGATTGTTTTGAGCACAAAAGATCTACATCGAATGAGCTAAATGTGTACGATTCGCCAGGACTACACTCTTACAAAATCGAAAAAATGCTTAGATTAAAATTGGTATAGGTACATTTAAAAATTACTAGCCTTGAATATTATTATTATAATAGAAAGCAGAGGTTTTTGAATTTTCTCTTTAAAACTGACGCACATAATTTGATTTAGGCATGTCTAAAATCACTTTCATAGTTGCCTTTATCAAAAAGTAAGTAAGTAGCCTTTATCAAAAATGGCACTAATGATAGGTATTTTTGTCTTAACTTCACAACCTGGGACCTAACCGCGCAATAGTTGTTAAAATGCTCATATTTCGTTATCTCACAAATTGTTTTACAATTAACAGACAAAATTAAAAAGAGACGTAAAAAAAATTGTAACCAGTAAACAAATAAAATAATTTCTGCCAGGGAATAAGCCTTTTTTAAGAAACATAGGATTATCTTTAATCGTATTCAGAAGGTATACGGTGCTATTCATGGCTCCAGATTTCCACATTACTTACCCTTTGGAGTTATGCATGCTATCCGCGTAAGGGATGCTGGCCTTAGCGGCACACTTAGAGGTATTAAATTCTAATGAGGTTTTTAACTCACGGACTAATTTAAATCTAATACAACTAAAGTTTGTCTTAAGAATAATAAAAAACTGATTCTTTATGTTTATGATTTTTTACTGGTTGGCAATCTGAATAACCATGCAATTCCGTAAATAGCACCCGGTGAAAAAGCAACTGAAATGAAAGCCAATTGAGCTGTAATTCCATACTTAACGCTAGGCATTAATAGTTCACTAAACTATGCGTTTCAAATGAGAATAGGAATGACTTTGCGCCATGTTGTGACGTCATAGCTGTCAATTCGAATAAATTGGGTAAGATCAGCAAAACAAGGTTTTTTCTAAACATAATTTATTTACGAATTACGAACGAATAATTTTCTAAATTGTACTCTCAAAATATTTGTTTACATTGGAGATAAACTCTCGAGCCCTCTCATGCAAAACAGCGCCTCGTTCACACATTTTCGAGCAGTCAGGGAGATGAAAACAAAATCAAATATCAACAACAACAGCAAACAATCGTGTAACAAACAGAATTAATAAATAAAACGTAAGCACTCCACAAGACGTTTTTTGATTTTGAATAACTTAGACTCGATAAAACAAAAAAAAGAAAATAATTGATACGCGATTAAGGTTTCGTTGCAGGCCGTACTTTTCAAGCGACATTTGACAGATAGAGGTCATTGACGTTCCTATTCTTATTTGAAACGCGTAATACTCAAGTTTTCACGAGGTGATTTTTACAAGGGGCTGAAAGTTTGTATGGAAGTTTCATATAATAAAATTAGTCAGAAATCGGGAAATAATCAGGAACTCAGACAACTGAGTATTTTATTGAATACTAATCTGTTACTGTATTACTGTCTTTATATAAGAAAAAGTCTTTGCCCGGTAGGTAAATGTCTTTTCTTAGACGGAGAAGCGAAGAGCACCTCATCACCTTCCACTGCTTGCTCATCTCAGGCTGTTTGTTATTTTCACTCACATAGTTTTTTCTTATATCGAAGTCAGCGATGTTTGAACTACACTTCGTTTTTTTGCATCAAGAATTATTACATGCCCAGATTGACAGATTGATGGCCTTTGAATATCAGCTTTAGGCTCCTCAGGTGACGATTCTAGACCGAAAGTCGGTCCCAACTTGGTTACATACAGGCCAGGGAATATTTAATTACAATATAATATGGGTCAAGTATTTTCAACACACATTACAAGCTTGCTCAGTGGCTCAATATGTAACGTAATGATTGCACAAAATCCAGTTTCAAACCAACAATATATTGCAGTAAATCAGACCGTCAAATACAACAGCACAATGTTAATGTCCTCCATATTTCCTGTGAACAGTCGTCGTAGCTGAACGACATCAGTTTATAGGTAGTATTATGGCAAAACGCCAATTTTACATAAAAATCCTATACCACGCAAAATAAGGCTTGAATATCAGAATTAGACTATGGTAGAATTACATTACTCGAAAAATAAGGTAGAGGTAACATAAAACTATACGCTCTTTTTGAAAGTTTTGTTTGAAATCCATAAAAATTAAAATAGTCAAATACTGAACCATCGACCGATCAAGTCTAAATTTAGAATATTTTGCTTTTAACGTTCAAAACTGCTTGTTAAAACTAACCTACAGAAATAAGTGCTTCAACCGGGTAAATATCAAAGTTCCGGACTAATCTTCTTATGTATAAAATTCTCATGTCACAATGTTAGTTACCTTATTCCTCCGAAATGTATTGACCGATTCCAGTGAGATTTTCTGTGTATATTCTGCAGGTCTGAGAATAGGACATTTACTTTATTTTTATTGCTTGGGCAGCTAGTGATATTGAAAAACACAATAACACTGCCCGACGCGGGAAGCCAACCCATACTCAACAGTAACTCTCTCATACAAACCCTGATACCAAATCAGCCAGTAACCACATGAAAAATGACTTCCTTGCCTTGTAAATCTACTGGTGGGTATAGAAGAGCAAAGAAGCAGGTGATGTGTCTACCATGCTCCTAATCTTACTATTTTTCTGTAACAACTATTTCATCCTCTTTCGAGAGCAGCTCTTTAGTAGAATTGCTTTGTTTGATCGACAATATTTATATGAACAAAGTTACAATAGACCTTTCTCTTCTGGGAACACATAAGCTCGTTGACTTATTATTATCTGCCTAGCCTTTTCCCAACTATGTTGGGGTCGGCTTCCAGTTAACCGGGTGTAGCTGAATACCAGTGCTTCACATTGATGCATGCCTGAGAAATTAGTTTTTAAGATTTATTTAATTTTATTTTACATTAATTTTACAATGTGTGTTTTGTTGTTTTACTGTATATTTACTGTAATTGGTTTCTTTTTACCGTAGAAAATAAGTAAATAAATAAATAAATTGAGTGACTGCCTGTCGGACCTCCACCCAGTTACACGATTATTTATTTTAAAAAATCTATAATTTTGATAACGCTTGTTCGGAAGAAAGTTTACAAATGATACTTGGAATAAAATTTTAAAGAAAAAAAGAAAAAAAAAAATTGTACTTTGACCTTCAATATCTCCAAAACCAGTGAATTTCCAGGTATGTTCTAGAAGAAAAAAACTATCCCAGTGATGGGTAGAATATGTAGTTTTCGTTTACGTTAAGGGTCTTTTTACACCCTGTGTGTATGAACGTAAACGTAGTAGAAGGAAGTAATTAATTAAGAATCGTATCGTCAGATGGCACTCTGTAGTTTCTACCTACCCCCATAGTTATAAGGCGTGACTTTATGTAATGTATATAATATGTATATGTAGAGAACAGGATAATTACCCCTTGGTTAAACTGGTTGTTACATTATCAAGCTCCTGGACTATCTGTAACGACTAGCATAGATCTACAAATGACAGCTGGGACCAACGGCTTTACGCGCTTTCCGAAGCACGGAGGAATCTCTATACGTAATGAATGGTCACCCATCCATGGACCAACCTCGTCAAGCGTGGCTTCGACCTTCGATCGACTTGTGAAGCTGGTATTATACAACGTGTTTTTTTTATATCCCTTATCTCTAGGGTATGATTGAGACCATATCAAAGAATCAACTGGCATATGAACTATGTTTCAATCATCCTTTTTTTTTTCTATCATACAAAATAATTCGAAAAAGTCACGATGATTAATGTAAAACACCCTTACGTGAAAGAAAAGTGACGTTAGAAAGAAGATTCGTCGTACTGGTGACCATTTTTGAACTAATTAGGTAATAAAAATAATATTAATAATACTTAATAATAATATTCCACGACTATTCACACAACGCCATCTAGTCCCAAGCTAAGCAGAGCTTGTGTTACGGGTACTAAACAACTGATCTCCGGAACTATGCATTTTTGGACCATCTATTCTAGGAGTTTTAGTATTATTTTTACCTACAGATTAAAACCCTAGAGTTATGGGATATAAAAAAAAACACCTTCTATAGACACAAGCTCGTTAACTACCTACATTTAATTATAAGAATATCTACGCAGCCGTAATGATATTACAATCACACCATACTTCGATTAACATCTCGCCTGGTGACATCAGATCAAAATTCTCAGAAATTCTAATTATTAATGTTTTACGAGTATACGCAGAAAACTTTTCTCCTACAGCGGCTGTTTTAGGGCGTGTATAAAGGTTAATAAAATTAAAAAAGGTGGTATGTAGGGAACATGAAGTTGACTTGAGGATCTGGCCAGGGTCTATAGTATTAGAGACAACAGCTTTTCGACCCATTTTGTAAATACCATATAAACTTCATTACAAAGCATGTAAATTGGTGTTAACAAACAGTTATACATGTCAGACATTTTTTTTTCATAAAACAATAATGTTATTAGGATGCAATACTGTTTGCGTTAAACGGGACAGAGACTTAAAGTTTAAGCTGCCAGTAATATTATCAATATTGACAGGCTGCTGTGGTACATTAACATAATATAGTATTCTTGAAAATTATGTATAACCAAATTATGTGTGTTTTTCACTAAAATATCTGCGAAGAATCACTAAACACAAACTTAGTGGTCACACATAGTCTCTTCAAAATTTTTGACCTTATGTTGGTCAGATATTGGTAAGACCAGCACAACGTATATCTTATAAGCTCGAGTTTAGAAATTACAAGGCAAACAGAGTGACCGATACGTCCTTCAAACTATTATATAGCATAGGTACAGCATACATAAACTTAACTAGAAATTATGTAACTAATTAATTTCTTGTTAAGTTTATGCATGCTGTGTCTATCGCTTTATATTGTACACTTGGCATGTATTTTAGCTTGTATTAATAGATTTAAAAGTGTAACAATTTTGGATAAACCAATAAATAAATAAAGTAAAATAAAATCAAATATAAATTAACTAAATTCAGGAAAATTGACAACTTAAAACCAGAAAATAAAGTAGTTGCGATTTGCTAAACTTACTGAGCTCTCTTTAAAAGAATCTGAGAAAGAAAGCTTCTTAGAGCCTTTGAGGTTTGCAAACAGGCCACGCGACAATATGGCGACGCGTACCTGATCGACCCATGCTTATGTAATGTGGTTAGTTTTAGTTATTCTTCCTAGGCAGCAATGCACAAAAATAACTTCTTCATATACCTAATATAATATAATATTCCACGACTATTCACACTACATCGTCTTGTCCAACGCTAAGCAGAGCTTGTGTTATGGGTAATAACGACTGATAAACATACTTATATATTTCTAAATACAGAGATATTATAGGTAAATTACACCCAGACACAGAACAAATAAATGATCGTGCTCATCACCCAAACATTTATTCTAGGTGGGATTCGAAACCACGACCTCCGGCATAGCAGGCAGGGTCAGTAACTACTAGACCAACAGACCTGTCATAAAAATCATCATCTCCCTTTTGTCATTACCATAGAATAGAATAGAATAGAATTATCTTTAGTAATTACAATTTTATTATACCATTTAATAAATAATTAACAGAACTTGTGCTATTTCCATCTCATAAAACCCAAGAAAGAAACGGATATGAATGACAGCTGTCCATTTGATTTGAACTAAGGTTTTCATATGGCCAGAGTCGATCAAAGCACTATGTTTATTCTTTGGATAAAATATAATATCTGACTAATGATTATTAACCGACTTCAAACAAAGGAGGAGGTTCTCAATTCGGTTGTATTTTTTTTTTGTTTAGGGTTTGTTACCTCAGTACTCCGTCATTTATGGACCGATTTTCAAAATTCTTTTTTTGTTTGATAGGGTATACTAACAGATTGGTCCCATTTGTATCAAAACTCATACCTGATGAGGGATCTTCGAGGAATTGAGGGAACTCCTCAATAAATATAGGCACACATGCACCGATTTCAACATTTTTAGTAACAGATCAAGCATTTTCATTTAGAAAGTATCATTTGGTAGGTAAAGCCTGCCTGCCTGCCTGCTTGCTTGCCTGCTGCGGTCTTCCCGTCCGATTATAATTTAGGTGTCTTCAAGGCTAGAGTGAATAGGCTCTTAACACCATCACTGATTGCATCACTGCTTACCATCAGGTGGGATTGCAGTCAAGCACTAGTTTGTAATATTAAAAAAAAAAAAAAAAAAAAAGAAAAACTGATGAAGAGTTCCGTTGCCTGTCTGGCAACGGAACTCTTCAACGCATAACAGCAAATTATTCGCGATTGCTATAGTCAGATGTCTATGCTGAGTTTTTGTATTTCCACAACATAACGTTACGCCATTCCATTTTAAAAGGGGCCGGCCGAGATGTACAGATTAATGTTTAGAGATAGAACTTCTTTAGCAATTGTTATCCAATTTCAATGATTCTTTCAATTTTTGAAAGACTTTCTTTACATACAAAGAAACTAAAAATTACAAAATAAAAACTTTTTTACAAAAAAACAACCGACTTCTTAAAAAAAAACTAACAGGTGAAAAATAACTCCAGTTTCGAAAATCGGTGGCCAATAATGAACAAAACAAATCACCAAAGCCACAGACTTCCGAAACTGGAGTTATTTTTCACCTGTTAGTTTTTTTTTAAGAAGTCGGTTGGTTTTTTTGTAAAAAAGTTTTTGAAAAATTAGACCCAAGTCTTTTTTTAATTTATAAATTTAAAAAAGACTGACGCCAACCTTTTGTTTGCTATCCTAAATGAAAAAAAGGTTGGCGTTGATTCTAAAATTTAAATAGAATTAATAATAAAACCTAATATTTGGGTAGATCTCCAGAGGCATTTTTTTTCGTGTCGGGCTGGATAAACCCACTTTAAAATTGAAAAACGTTTATAAAATATTTTTTTAAATACAGTTTGGTGTCTAATCTACATGGTACAAAGCTAATATTATGAATAAGTTTATTTTAAATATTTAAAAAAAAATCTTAAACCCTAAAATTCTGATCACTCTGGGTTGACCCAACTCCCGATTGAATGAATAAAATATTTTTTTATCTTTTTATTAAGAAGGTTCATATAAAACAACTTGTTTACATTACATAACAAATAGTTAATCTTCATCGTAATAAAATATTTTAAGTTATATTATCAATACTTTTGCCACAATTTGAATTTCAAATCGTGACCGGGCATTTTATCTCATCGCTCTGCGCTGAGGTAAAACATCGCGCTCATCCCTAGTTACGCGTTATTGACACTCTATTCCCCTCCCGCGGGGTAACCCTGGCAGTGGTCTAACCGCCGAGGAGGAAACCTGTGTGCCACGAACCAGCACTCCAACATTACGAAGGTAAGTTTATGATTGCTCTGGATTTGGTTCTCGAATTTTATGATTGCTATGGCACGTTATTTAAATTAAATAGTAAGCTTAGGAATGTGTCTGTTATGTGAATTAAGTGATCGTTATAATACTTTTTATGAGACGTAATCATAACTTTCTACTGCTTTTAAATTCGGCTATATTTATGATTTTGTGACTTTTTCTGATCGCTATGGCTGTGATTGCTCTGTCCAAAAAGAACAGAGCAATGATATTTTGCATTAATTGTACGTTATAAATCTATTGTAAGTAGTAGTAACAATGACAAGTGATGAACTATACATATGACCTTTAATTTATAACCATTCCTGAGGGGTTTCTTTGGGTAACCTAAACCCATAAACAGATATTGACGTATTTTACCTTGATGATATTATTGTAATGGCATTTAGTTAACCACAACTGTAACCCTTTCTTTTCTAAAATTTAATGGCAACTATTGTTGCAGGTTTAAATCATGCCTCGAAATAAATTATCTACGAGTATTGAAGAAAAAACGTCTTGGGAAGAAATTGGCTGAGCGTCGTAGAATGGCCAAGATAAAAAATGATCCATATCTAAGACGCACAATGGCTTGTAAAGTCAAGAGAGAGTTACCAAAGGAAAAAAGCTCGGGGCACAGTACTACCAATGAGTGACTAATCTATTGACTATGAAACTTTAAGTAAGCACTCCAAGTATTTCCGAGGTAGTTCTAACTTCATTGGAAAACAATAACACCTTGACAAAGATTGCTGCAGCAGAAGATTTACCCGACTCCGACTCCGAGTACTATTCAATTAAATAAACCTTATTTTTTAGTTTCTTGATCAACTAAGCCGTATAAAAATTGTATTTTTTTACTTTGTGTTAAAATTTGTTTCATTATAATTTTCAAACAAAACTATATTCTGATCTGATTAATATGATAATTCTTCACTTTCCACTAAAGATAAACCTAGTTAAGGAAAATATGATCATTACAAATCTCTTACATATCTTGTAAAGACTGTTATTTTAGTCATGATTCTAAGTCCTATTAAGTATTATGATTACAAATAGTTACGTTTATAAATTGTTCATTTTTAAGAATTTTATTTTGTTCTTTGTAAACGTTAGTTTTCTTTTTTATCTTATTGGTAATAGCAATTATTTTATACAAAGTATTCCGTTTTTTTACTAAGGAAGTACTTATGACTGATAATATGCCTTGACCTTTTTCTAAAATAATACATTTCTCTTACGTAATATAATAATCTTGTTACACGTACACTGAACATGACTTAAAACGGCTAAATAAATAATATTTTATCATTATTATTTATTTTTGTTTCACTAATTTCACTATTTATGATCGCTCTGGCACCAATTATGATTGCTCTGGTCGCGAAATTTTTTGAACTTAAATATTTCCATAACCGTTTGTGTAAATTGAAGGCCAATAATAGGAATGTACTATTTGAATATCATTCTTTTTAATGAGATACATAATTACCATTAAATATCAATATCTGAAAAGCACCAAAGCGATCACACGAATACGCCCGTTTTGGAGATTCACCCATTTATACAACTTTTCTGCTTAACTATTATACTACGCCCGCTACGCATGCATTCTACGTCACGATTATGCAGCGACAAAATATAAGACTATTTTTAAAGAGTATGCTTAGTTGGATTAGTTACGTTGAAAGGATGGATGAAAGACGATTAACGAAAGGTATTTACAAGGCAGATGTAAGTGGAAACGATGGGAGAGGGGACCCTAGAAGGACATACATAGATCTTATTGGTGAGGTTCTTCAGAAAGGTCAGCAGTGCTATTTTGGTCAAATCACCGCGTGAAAATGTAGGCGTAGTGAGGGCGAATTGAGCTGTCATTCCATACTAATGCAAGGTATTGACAGTTCACTTCACTCAAGTTTTCAAGGCGAGACTTTTGCTGAATCGACCGGCAGGTGCGTGTTATGACAAATGACTGTAAACGAAGCAAAAGAAATATGTAAGAATCGTAGCATATGGCGTTTCGTACTTTCTGCCTACCCCCATGGAAACAAGTCGTGAGTTTAGGTATGTGTACGTATCCTATGTTTTAATACAATATTGTTTTCACCATACTCCAATGCAGAATGATGTTTTTCGATTACCTTGCGATTGCAATGACAAAATAGCTGTAAGTATAAAAAGTATTTCATAACTTTGATATACATAGGCACGAGAAGTATTACAATACATATTTTTTCTAAGTAATGTTTTCTAGAAAACATTATTGAAGAAATGAATTTTCCTCTCTTCAAAAAAGCGAGTCTTTCAACGATAATAAGCAAGTCATTTGCAACCAAAGAACGTGTTTAGATATAATTTATGAATGAAGACGCGGCAAAAGTATGTGTGGTTGAGAATGAAGGAACATTTTGTACGTACTTTATGTCATAAAACACGAAATTATCTGCCACGTTTGAGCTGCAAAAATATAACCTATTTAAACAGAATATAATTGGATTTAGAATGACAGTTATGAGTTTTTTTTTATCTTCATGAGTAAATTATTATTATTTCGTGATTTCGTGTTGCATAGTACCTATTGAAGCAAAAAGGAGTAGATAGAGATATGTAAGGATCATATGAACAGTGCTATTGCGTATCTCAGTTTATGCGTATTGAATCCAATGCGATAGATGTAGACAAACATAATATAAATTTACAATAAATTTCAATTCAATTAATAATATTAAATTAAAATGTAATACAATTCAAATTAATACACAATTGTAAAAAACACAGAATAAGACAATGAATACAATACAATTAATCTTTAATCAAATATAATCAAATATAATTTATTATTACATCATTTCAATTTGAATGATAAAACACAAAAAGTGTAATGCAACCTTTGCGAACTCGCTCAGTGACACACAACATGAGAACAAATCTATTTTATTCGCAATTAGGTTTAGTATGCGCAGTGTTCTCGAGAGTGGGGCATTTTCCACCAGCTTTTGACAGTTCATATTGAATAATAGTGATGATCACTGGACAAACTGATCAACGATTAAACTGTCAAATAGCTATACTTCATTTATAAAAGCATTAGAAAAAAAAGGCACGTAGAAGCAGGAAAGCAGCATTTTAAATTTAGAACAATAAAAATGAAACGAAGAACGTGTCCATGTATTGTTCATCCCTGCTTCTTTGAGGTTTTTATTATTGACACATCCAATGAAATAATATAGCGTCCAGCGAGGCTATTGTAACTACCGACAAAATGCAACTCAAAACTGTTCTATTGAAAGTTATTTAAATGAGTTGCGTTTTCCCGGTAGTTACAATAGCCTCGCCGGACCTCAATTAAATGAAATTCACATAATTTCTTAAAACAAATTGTTGCAATGGTTACAACTTAGTTTTGTGAGAGCTGCTGTGAAAATAGATTATAATAAAATGAGCGTCTGTCGTCACATGCTTCATTGTACTTTCGTTACCAAATGTGCATTAAAAATAACCTTTTTAAACTTCTGTCTTTTCTATTTGTAAATTGAGTATAGTTTAGTATTGGTTATCATCAGTGTGTATCTAGTATGACGTCAGGCGCACTCGCAGAGATGTGACGAAGTGCACCGTACCGCGTCTGATAGTCACCGTAGCTTGAAATCGTGTACCTACTTACCATTCTTTTTGTAAATTATCAGTTATCATCAGAGTTCGGTGTGAAACTGGACGCCTTTTAGTCAGTGGCAATTAAAAGATAGCCAATAGGCCCAACTGGTGTCCAAAGACATTAAATACCTATAGACCGGGCATCGAGAACAAATTTTTCATCCGAAACTCCTGCTGGACACAAGTCTATGAGTTTCTTTAGTACGCTCCACTGCCGCTCAAATATTCATATATTATTCTAGATGGCGTTACTGAGACATGGAATCAAAGTTTTTCCATGACATTTCCTTGACCTTCCCGCTCTATAGTATTTTAAATCTCTTTGGTTTGTCCCCTTTGGAGAAAAGATACGATTTTTAGATTTTTTAGTAAGTATGTGTGTTATCTAAGCGACTGTCGCACACTAGACCAAACTACGCTTTTGCCAAAACCTAATTAATGTTCACGCTCTTCAACATTAATTTAAAAGGACAATTTTCTATGAAATGTAAATATCCCTTGAATCACATTAAATACTTCTTCCATTAGCGGACAAAGGTGATTAGTTTGATAATGATACTCGTAATTACCCATGCCAGAAAACGACAGGTAGTTTATAAGTGACGATACGGTCACTTGGGGAATGTTTCCCAGTTAATTTATTTCCCTAGGGAAATATACCTCTAGGGGTGATTAATATTTCAGTAGATGGGTAATTAAGTATCGTTATGTGATACATGTTACAAAATTTAAATTGATATTCGAATATCTACGTCAAATCAATAATGGAGATGGGTTTCTAATGAGACTGTTTTTCAATTTACTTACTAGCGGAACTGACAGACCTTGGTTGGCTTAGAACCCGTTCGCAGCGCTAATTATCGGGTCCAATTGTGAATCTAAACCTTCCGGGCCCAACACAAACACAACCAAAAAAAGAATTACCTATTTAGCTAATTTTACTTATTTAGGTGCTGCTGTTTTTTAGTTTAAGCGAGATTTAGGACGCCTTCAAATTAGCCGCAAAGAGCCGCGCGGTGGCAGCGCGGCCACAGCGCTGCCGCCGCGCTGCAACCGCTAGGTTCGAGCATCAGTGTTGTACATTTAGTTTGAACCTCATCGATAAATTTTTTAAGCCGATTTTCGTTCACGTCTGAATAAAAACACGTAGGTACGCATCATCACTAGTCGATTGATAAACCGATGCGCGGCCACAGCGCGGGTGTAGCGCTGCAGTCGCGCGTTTTTTATTTATATGGATTAAAAAGCAGCGCTACGGTAGCGCTGCAGCCTCGCTGCCGCCGCACAGCACCTGGCGGCAAACTTGAAGGCGAACGTTTGTATGTTCAGTAGTTTAGGTATTTGCGAAGCCACATCGACGGCATTTACTTTCTAGACAGTTTTCACAATAATAGATTTTACTATTTTATTACTACTAGCTGCTCCGGCAAAAGACGTTCCGCCTATTTTTTTAAATAATTACGACCTGTTCTACGCAGACCTACTTAATATACACACAAAATTTTATAAGAATCAGTCAAGCCGTTTGGAAGGAGTTTTGTAAAGAACACTGTGACACGTGAAGTTTAAATATTAGATTGTGTATGTCTGTATGTTTGGGTGCGTAATATAAATGCTAATCCGTGATGAAAATAAATCAAATTAGAAAAAATTGGGATACAAATAAAACCGCTGAAATTAGCTTACGATGAAATCATAATAACACAAAATATTTTTTCTTATCAAAACGTGAAACCCATTCCTTACACAACCGAATAAATAACATTATTAGAGGCAATAAACATGTCACATTTTACCTTTAATTTTGTGAAAGTAAGAAGAAATTACATTTTTCGAACCATTAAGTGCTGGTACACACGTAATAAAATTACACGTCGATATATACCTTCTAGAAGAGCTCTTGTTCAACCGCTAGCTTATATTAATGTTCTGAATAAAATTATTGCTTCAAAAACGTACCTAGTCGATTTGAGTCAGGGCTAAATTCCTGTTTAAAAGTCGTTAAAAAACGTAGAGATAAATTTATTTTCTCCACATTGCAGTATGGAAATATCCTAGGCTTTTTGCTAAGCCTTCATTGTCCGTCGCGCGTCGTCCATCCGTTTATCTATCTGTCTTTCGGAAGACTGTTTCCAACTAGGCCGTGGGTAAAAAAATCCGTAGTGTGTATTTATATTGCCGCTAGAACATAAAAAAATATTATATTTCATTTAAAATGAAAAGGGTCAAGAGGAGTGGGCGCCCTATTAGTAGTGTCTGATCCGAGCATGATTTCATGTATAAACGTAAACGAAGCGTAAGAAGTATACATGTAAGAATCTGCAGCAGATGGCGCTCTATAGTTCAATAAATAATAAATACTAAACAGCTGATAAACATAGTTATATATTTCTAAATACATACATATTATAGATGAATAACACCCAGACATAGAACAAATGATTGTGCTCATCACACAAACATTTGTCCTGGGTGGGAATCGAACCCACGACCCCGGCATAGCAGTCAGGATCACTAACTACTAGACCAACAGGCCAGTCATTTTCCGCCTACCCCCATGGGAGAAAGCCGTGAGTTTATATATATGTGAATGTATTTGATAGCGGTCATACAAGTGACTTGATTTTAATAAGGTTTTGGTCGATCTTAGTCATCACTATATCTCAAATAGTGTAATACCTATGCTACGACCCCTTGCTCCCCCCTCGTACTCAACCGGTTTTTTTAGCAGTACGTGAATCGATTCTATAATATAAGTTGTTCATAATTATTAATAGTAGGCACTTTTAACGAATTGTCACCTTGTTTGTTTAATCAATAGTCTGAACATATCTTGTAAAAATAGTGCAAATATTATGTCCTCGTGTAACCACATAGTTTTCTTGCGCTTACGTAATCGTCAGTCTATTACCCAGCAGTGCCATTTTGTAAAAATCCTAGTGAAAATGTAAGCGTATGGAAGTGAAGGCAAAGTAGGCTGTGGTCCTAACAATATTCTCGGATAGGGGTTAACAGTTTACGTCCCAATACATTTTAAAGAATAGACTGAGTAGATGATAATAATATACAGCCAATTGTTAATGACACTGCCATGTGATTTACAATGGCAGAGTTGAATCAATTTTATTGGGATGTGAAGTGTCAATCCCAATATTGCCTTAATTTGTTTTTGGGACAAATTCAACAATAGGTTCTAAATTAATTAATTTATCATTTTCATTATTTCTTAGAAGACAAGATATTTTTGACGAGAGGATCTTGTACCTGGGGTTTTCTTTAAAACTTATTATGACTTATGTGGGCCGAACACGAGTAACCCTGTTTTTTTTTTACTTTTAAAACGGTGCGTTGTAGGTAGATTATATAATTTTCTTTTTTTTTCTTCCCGGGTTTTATTTTCAAGAATGTTCCCTTTTAGTTAGAGTTTTAAATACTTTTAACTATTTGAATACCTCTGAAAGTTTAGATAGGGCTATTTATTTCTTAGTTTTTCCACGATTTTAAGCTTGAGACTATTTCAAGATTTTTCTTCTTCGACTCTTTCAAGTTATAACTTTTTTGAGTATTTTAGTGCTCGAAAACCTGAGTAAAGTATAAAAATGTATTTCTCATTTGGTAAGAAATAAATGGATCTAGGTTAACTTTAATCTATTGATGAATGGTTTGCCATGTTTTTAAAACAAGAATTTTAATTAAGTGATATTGTCATTTTGAAGGGCGACACAAAAGAAAAATGTAGATGATTAGAAAATTTTTTGACGACCGTTAAGATGTTATCTTCAAACATGTAGGTAAATTCAGGTGCACGCAAAAAAAAACGTATTTTGGGTACATTTGGAATTAAAAGATTATTAAAATATGTCTAAACAGCAAAGTTATTAATTTTTGTTTGTATCCCAAAAAGTCACCCAATTTATGGAAATATTGTACAGGCTATTCATGACATAGTAGTATTCATTAATCGTCATCTCTCGCTCATGTTCGCGTGATCTCGCTCAAGCATGCCCGCTTACAAAAGCTGTTTTCGTTATTTAAGTTTAACTTAAGGGGCCGTGCATAAAATTTGCTCGCTGGAGTTTAGGTAACATCAATACGATGCTATATGTGTAAGTACCGTTCACGAACACACGCGTAAAGCTCGAGCGTAGTGATCGCTTAAACTGTTTTAATATTATACATAATATTTTGAGTTTCTAAGTAACGGTTGAGAAATAAATCTCCGGAATTTTTGTGTAGGTATACATATTTGTTTACTATGTTGGTTCTTGTGTTAAAGTACACAAGTTAAAAAATAGTACGAATATATAATAAACTGAAGATTAATATGCTACTTTCAAAATTTCTTAAAAGTGATTCAAACAATAGAAAAAAAAATACTGATTAGTCTTAAAATTCCCGGAAAATAACGACATTGAATATTTTTTTTCGTATGTTGTAGTAAAAATTAAAAAAGTGGTACCCTCACGTGCAAGTAGACTATATACACGTGCAAGTAGGAGTTGTCAACGCGCAATTTTGCAAGTCACACGTACTACTTAGTAGCTCCGCTAATTTTATTCAAAAAGTTGTGAAAAAGTGATCGAACTAGTGATTATTGCATACCAAATTACTCGTTAAGAAGCACGTTATCAAACAGTGTAGATAAATACTTATTTCATATTGTGATTAAGCTCTAAAACACTTAAAAGTGATCAGCAAGTAGCACTAATTCAAAATACTTCAACTGCCGATTGTGCGATAAACAAAGAACTGGACTTTAACCTCATTAGCGCCGAGTGAACGAGAATCATTGCCAATTACAATAGATTGACTTTTTTGGTCTTAACGGTCAGAGTCGCCGTGGCTTGATGGCTCCGATAACGCTTTAAAGACATCGCAGTGCGAGATCGAACCTGGGTGCCACAAGTTGTCTTTTTGTGTATTTTTTTGACTTTTTTCATTCTTTCTACATTCTATCCGGGCTTTTTGTGATTTGTTTCGCTGTTTTTTCTGAAGGAAATTGTGCAATATGCCTCGTGTAGAACGCTCGCCACCGAAGACAGCAGATGCAGTAAATATTGCGCATGTTCAATCGGAACCGGACATACAAAAGGCCTTGCAGTGCTCTCCAGATACACCAAACGTATCTCTGCGCCCAAAGCGCCCGCGGTTGGATCTGTCACCCGATCCAAAACATGACACTGACACTGAAGACGCACCAGAGACCAGACAAAGACCCACTAAAGGTTCAGAGTCGTCGCTGCTTCTCTCGGAAATACGTCTATTGAGGCAACAGGTATGTGACCTAAAAAAACAGAATACAGACATCGGTCTGAAACTAGCCAATGTTTCCGAAGTCATCAACCAAAAACTCGAAGATTTTAACAAGAAGATCGAGTCACGAGATCAAGAAATAATAATGCTAAAAAGTACTATAGGGGAACTTCACGACAAGCTCCACACCATCGAACAAAACAACATGAGAAATGAACTCGAAATAATTGGAATTCAGGAGGAAAATAACGAAAATCTTGTGCACATAACAATGTTGACAGCAAGGACAATCGGTGTCGACCTTGTAGAGGCTGACATTGGTGAGGCTTACCGCGCGGGCCCCAGACGCCCTAACTTGCCGGGCAAACCCGTAGCTACCCCTAGACAATTGGTTGTTAGATTTGTACGACGACACAAACGCGACCAGTTTCTAAAGGCCGCAAGAGCAAGACATAATTTGACCTCCTCTGACATTGGAATAGAAGGAACTTCGAGGAAACTATTCACTAATGAGCGGCTTACTCGTGAAAACCGGCAGTTATTTCGTTCTGCGAGACTTTCAGCAAAGGAGCAAGGCTTTAAATTTACCTGGGTCAAAAACGGATCAATCCTTATCCGGAAACAAGAGGGTAACCCGTCTATCCACATTAAAAATAACAATGATTTACTTCGCCTCTTTGGACCTGCGCCTCCATCATCAGACACCATCGCGGAAGTTCTGGCGACCCCTGCAGCTGCCACCTAGGAACGCTCACCTATACGACTATTGCATCGGGACTCCAGCCTCTAAATTATCTACAGTTCAGTATAAATCTTATTTCAAGATTTTTATCCTAATGATTAACTGGAATGAAATTATTCCCATAACTAAGCATTCACTGTTATTTACCTTATTTTTAATTAGTTTAAATAGTTCCGACACACTACCAACAGCTTCTTACTTACAAACAACACACAACTACTCACTCACACTTGCTTACTTACATATACCGCCTTACTCGAAAACCACACAAAATTTAAACAAACACTCAAACCTACACACACTAAGATACATCCCTGCTATCTCCCTGCCAGCAATCTCCGTCAGTCAGTCAGTGACATTTCATAAAACGATTTTTAATTATCTATCATTTCTTCGTACCTATAACAATGGCTTTATTTAACATAATCCAAGATATTGATGATTGTCTCCAAATTGAATGTCACTCTTACGATCTGATGGAAAGTTGCAGGGAACAGCTACTACATACTGACTATAACTTTAAAGTACTAACGTTTAATATTAGGAGTTACCAGCGTAACTTTGATGATTTTTACTTAGCTCTACAACGTCTAGATTGCGATTTTGATGTCATCGTCCTTACAGAGTGTTGGCTGAATGAGGGGTCGTTGCTAGAGCTACTACCAGGTTATAAAGGTGCTAGAACACACTCGCAATCAAACAAAAACGGCGGTGTAGTCGTTTATATAAAAACTTCATGGAATTTTACCGTTAGTGAACAAACAATAGCAGACGCAGACAGTCTCTTAATCAAAATTAACAACGACATTGCTATTTTAGGAATCTATCGATCTCCATCCTTTACTAATCTGGACAACTTTACCACATCTTTAGATGCCACACTAACCCAGTTAAATAACTTCGACACAATATGTATCACAGGAGATATGAATATCGACATATGCAATGAAATTAACCACAAGAATGCGGACTATCTACGGTTGACGGCCACTCATGGTCTTCTTCCAGCAATAACCATGCCAACAAGAAACAATACTTGTCTGGACCATATTTTTATCAAATGTGGAAATAAATCTACGGGTGCAGTTTCTAAATGCTCTGTCACTGATCATGATATAGCAATGGCTGCAATCAGCCTAAAAAACAAGCAACCCGGCTCCATCAGAAAAAAATGGAAATTTAAAATAGACGAGGAAGCCGTTGTTGCCGAGTTAAATAGTATTTCATGGTCTGAAGTCTTAAACCAACACTGCACCAACTCCGCTGTTAATATATTTATTGATATCATTACGACATCACTAAAAAAGCACTCACGAAAAGTTAAAATAGGCAGAAATAATTATAACATCAAGCCCTGGATTACCCCAGGCTTAATAAGATGCATGCGCTACCGCGATAAATTGCACCTAACCTCACGTGCACACCCAGACGATCAAATGAAACGATTAATCTACACCAGATATAGAAACTTTTGCAACAGTCTGCTTCATAAGATAAAAACTAACTACCACAGTAATCTAATTGAAAATAGCCAAGCTGACCCTAAAAAACTTTGGAAGACTTTAAAATCCATATACAGTGATAACAATAAGACATCTAATGACTTCAATAAATTAGTTACCAGTAAAAACCCAACAGAAGCACTTAATGAATGCAACACTTACTTCACTACAATGGGACAAAAACTGTCTAATTTAATTCTTTCAAGACTCTCGGAAACACAAACATCTCTTGCCGACAAATACAATCCAAATATAACCTGTCCACACTCACTTTTCTTACAACCCACAGACGAAGCAGAAATAGAAACTCTTATAACCCAACTCAATGATGACAGCGCTTCTGGACCCGATAACCTCAACGTAAGATTAATAAAAAGAATAAAAAATGCGATCATTCATCCACTAACTCTTATATTCAACCTAAGTTTAGAATCTGGAATATTCCCAGACAGATGGAAGGTTGCAGCGGTCAGTCCTATCCACAAAAGTGGTGCAACAGATATCCCTGATAACTACCGACCTATTGCCTTGTTGCCTGTACTCTCTAAGCTGCTTGAAAAAGCTGTAAACAAGCGACTCACGATTTTTTTAGAGAAACACAACCTGATTTCCAATAAGCAGTTCGGCTTTAGGCGGGGTAGGTCAACTGAAGATGCAGCCAGACTTCTGACCAACACGGTGTCATCCTTTGTCGATAAAGGAGAACGCACTATGTGTGTTTTCTTAGATTTGGCTAAAGCTTTCGACACTATTTCAATAAATCTCCTTTTAAAGAAGCTGGAAGCAGCAGGAATACGCGGCACTCCCTTACAGTGGCTCAAAAGCTATCTGTCCAACAGAAAGCAATTTGTCAAGCTTGGAGATATCTCTAGCAGCCTACTCCCTGTCAACTATGGGATCCCGCAAGGCAGTTCCCTTGGTCCGACGCTTTTCTTACTTTATATGAACGACGTTTTGAATACTAGCCTTACCAGCGCTGATATGATAGCTTATGCAGACGATACAGCGATCATATTTCATGGCGAGAACTGGAAGCAGGTGTACCGCGATGCCGAAGAGGTTCTACTTACAATAGCCAAAGTGCTTGACAGGAATCTACTAACCTTAAACGCTAAAAAAACTAAAATAGTTACTTTCCATAAAACCAAGGCGTCAAAACCCCCCCAACAACTCACTCTCACCCTTCATACTTGCTCCCATAACCCCATCCGTCGACCGGTGGGCTGTACGTGCACTATGATTGAGCGTGTTCAATCCATGAAATATTTAGGAATTACTATAGACGAGAACTTATCTTTTAAACCGCAAATACACGCACTTTCAGGCAGAGTCAGAAAACTTATCTACGTTATGAAAAAACTACGTGACTGCACACCCTCTCCTATACTACGCACTGTGTACTTTGGTCTCTGTCAGTCCGTCCTCCAATATGGTATCTCTGTCTGGGGTGGCGCAGGCAAGGCCACAATAATTGAAGCCGAAAGAGCACAAAGAGGCGTCATTAAGGTTATGCTCAAGAAACCTTTTATGTATTCCACCGACCAACTTTACTACGACTTTCCGGTCCTCCGTGTCCGTCAGCTTTTTATTCTAAAGGCTGTCCTTGAAACACACAAAAATCTAAAATCCAGACCAGATTACACAGTGTTAATCACAAAGCGCATATTTAGGATACCTATTCCCCGTGGAAACTCTCTTATGGCCAGACGTTCCTCAAACTATTTATATCCACGCATATATAACGAAGCCTCAAAGAACTGTAACATAATAGACCTCAAGGTATACCAGTGTAAAAAGATCATAAAGAACTGGCTCCTTACACTATCCTACGACGAGACAGAAAGGATTATCTACAAATAACCACATAATATACTACACTTACCGACAGTACTCCTACTACTACTGCACACACTCGCACGCACTCACACACACACACACACACACACACACACATACGCACACACACATACACGCACGCACATAAACGCACACGCACACAACTAAGTTTTATCTTGTATGAATTGTTTGTTTTATTTATTTTTTTTTCCATTTTATTCTTGTTATTCTAATTTGTTTGTATTTTTTTATCACACCTTAATACTTTAGTTGTTTTTATTTAGTCTTGATTCACAAACTTCATTTTAATTTTGTTAATAATCACCATGTACGACATTTTGGAAACCTCTATTTATGTACAACTCTGACCCCCAAGATACAGACTAACGTCTAGTTTGGGGATCACCGTTCAAACACTCATGTGATATGTACTTGATTATTAATAAACTTTATCTTATCTTTATCTTATACTGGTATTGGTAAGATTTTTTAATTTTCAAAATTAATTTAAGTTTTTTGTAACTAAATGATCAAACGTCAGTCTCGCGTCATTTTTTGGAAAACATGTGGGTGAATTTTAGTGATTTTCCATGAATACGTAATTTATTTCTAAAATTTAATTCCTCAACATGCAAAGCAAGGAACTCGTCTTTTCAAATCACAAATAGGATTGTATAAATTCATAATTTGTGAGAAAGAGGAGACTCTTTCTCACAAATTATGATTAAAGTTGATCAAAATCAGTCGATTTCAGGCACGGCCCCTTAATAGGCATATTTAAAAATTGAGTATCGTTTTTTTTTACTTTTGATTACGCAAATATGATCAGTAACAGGTACGGATACAGCCCATTTTTTTTTGTACTAATTAAAATATAGGGGTGTATAAAGAGGAAATGTTTGTTTGCATTGAATAGGCTCTGAAACTACTGGACCGATTTGGAAAATCCTTTCACTGTTGGGAAGCTACACTATCCCCGGGTGACACAGGCTACTTTTTATCCCTGTATTCCCACAGGAACGGGAACAACGCTGGTGAAACCGCGAGACATCTGCTAGTTGTTTTATATATGGGAAAAACATGGCCACAATGGAATTTCCTTTTAAGTCAATAAGTACACACTCTTACAATAAATCCAATGTCATCTACCACCCTATATAGATGCCAATATTTTACCTGCAACCAATATTATTACCATTTAATAATCATGAATCGAGCTTAAACCATTTCAATGTCTCCTAACACCTCCAAGAATTTTCCATTTCGAAAAGAATGTGACCTGCAAATTAAGTTTTCCCTATAAGTAAGTTAGCTCGAAAGGCCCGGAGCTAAACAAGTAGCAAAGTACATAACATGAATGCGTAATTATCTTTGTATATAAGTTTGTGTAGACTTTGGACATAGTTTCACCAGAAACTCCAATTTGGCTTGTTCCGACGTTGAAAGAATTTAATTTGGTATTGTAGTAAAAAAAATGTTTTACACATTCGGCCGACTTTGGAAATAATGAGATTTTCGGTACATTATATTTTTTCTTAGTTATTAATAATAATAATAATAATAATAAATCTTTATTAAGGAAGAATAGAGAAGGATGGATGGTTGGATGGATGGTTTATTAAGGATTAGAAGATCATACAATATTATGGTACTATAAAATAATACTTTTTCAATAGTATCAATAGTACCTATGTTTTAATGGATTCATTGGTCCTTTATCTTAGTTTAATAATCTTGATGGCCCAGAGGTTATGGTTCAAATTCGGGAAAGTACCCATGTGGATTTTTCAATTTATAAGTATTTCTAAGTTTACCTGAAACCTGAACTTATAAATAATCGAACATGCGTGGTTTGCCCTGCAGTGGGATAGTCCAAACCGGTCTAATTATTAGATTTTTTACCAGGAATTTTGCAGTAGCAGTCCGGAGTTAGGTTCGTTGCGGCTTGCCCCCTGTTATTTACATTCGATTTGAACATAACTAATGAAGTGAGGGTCTGCCATACCATCACCTTAAAAGTCGCAGTTATAGTTGAAAAAATACTTATAAAATGCTAAACTGCACCTATTTGGCGCAGCCGCATGGGCACCTAATTTTTTATTGTCATTTTATTATAGGGCCTCTTAATTTTATTCCTTTTGTTTTTGTCATTGATTATTATGCGCTGATATATCAAATAAATGCTTTTCATATTTTCTTTTATTTTCCTTAAAAACAACTCTGCCTCACCGTTCGTAGAAAATAGTAGGTACCCAGTCGTGTTATGTTAGAAAATATAATAAGTACTAGTTTGCTGCCGGCGGCCTGTACATAGTGAACATTATCTGCACAATACGTCGGTAGTATTTTACTCGTTTAATTTTCTCCTTAACTTCAAGCTAGCAAATTCAGCGAAGGCTTTTCTTTTGAGCCTACGACGAGATTGCTCGAAGTAACATATGAAATATTTCTAACTGTACCTACATGTTCATCAAAAGTAGAACCTATGTTCTACTTTTAATAAGTATACGTACCTTTTTCGAATGTTTAATTGAAATGGATTCTTCATCGAACTAAAATATGAAGAAAGGAAAGAAAAACAAACTCCCATTCCTGTATACACAAATATTTCGTTCCGAGCAGAAATCGAACCCGCGACACACCGCGCAGCAGCCAGTAATTCAACTGTGACGATACATTATTAAACTAGTTTTATTGCATTTGTTCTCATTCTAGTCTAGCTTATTTTATAATTATTTATTAATAAATATATTAAACAAGAAAGATTAGGTTTTTTGTTGTACACGCTGTACCGATTTTAACACTTCTTCCATCGTTAGAAAGCTATGTTATCACTAATTATGAATTAGACTACATTTTATTCTGTTCAAAGGTAAAAGTAAGAAATTTAAGAAGACGAAGTGCTAGTTATTAATATTATCAAAAGAAAACATGTAAAAAGAAAAATCTGCTCTTTCAAAGCAGGACCTTTTTTTATTTACAACCAGACAGTATAATAAATTACCTCCATTCCCCTTTGACTTGAGCCGTACGCCAGCAGAAGCCCGGTTTAAGTTACTAAGAAACTAATTTGTATCAGTATGTCTCACATAGAACTATTTGCTGAGACTAAATCTTCCCATTTATTTAGTCCCAGACTAGAAGACGTATTTAGTTACTCGCAGGTAAACATGCTGTATATATATAATTTCTTTTGACTTATGTTGAGGATTAATATTATTCATTGCTAGTTGTTTCTTTTATTTTTATTTAGTTTTCTTTTGTTGTACATGGTGGAACGAATATCGAGGCACAAACGAATGAGTTTTTTTTTGTGTGCCTGAGTTTCTAAGTTTTTTTTCTGCTGCTTTTTACTTTAAACTGTGTATGATTTCCCTCAAACTCAGTAAAATTTGGGACAAAGAAATGAATTTTATACGTTTTTTTTTATCAAAAACTTATTCGATGGAAATTGGTTGCCTCATTTTAGTTTAAATAAATAAATAAATAATAAATAAATCCACAACAAATAATAATAATAATAATCTACAACTTTTCACACAACGCTATTTAGCCCCAAGCTAAGCTAAGAGCTTGTGTTATAGGCACTAAACAGCTGATAAACATACTTACTTATATATTTCTAAATTCATATCTGATCTACATATTACAGATAAATTACCTACACCCAGACACAGAACAAATGATCGTGCTCATTACACAAACAAATTTTCCTAGGTGGGAATCGAACCCACGACCTCCGGCATAGCAGTTAGGGTCACTAACTACTAGATCAACAGGCCAGTCAGTAAATAATACAAAATATAGAAAAACAATGAAAAATTCCAATTTTTTTATGGTCAGCTCAATTAACTGTATTTAGAACAGTAACTTGATTAACTGAAGAATCGGCCTTCACGTTTATACAAATATTAGCTATAAGAAATTAACAAATATAATAAAGCAAATTAAAATCAAAACATGTATTTTGAGAGACATATTTAACACCCACACATTAATTTCAGTATGCGCTACAGTTTTAACATATTGAATTAATTTACACTTACAGAAAGTTGTCATTGGTGTAACCGAAAAAAACAAAACATTAATTGTAAATAAGTATCTGATTATGGAACAAGTTCTTTGGTCCGGAGAAGAGAAGATGTATGCTTGTTTGTTATTATTGAACACAGCTACAACCTACAACTTATTTTGGAAAATAAAACAGGTCACCCGTCCATTAAGCCACTGCTCCTTACTAAAATAGACAACCTCAATTTATTTACAAAAATGAAGCCACAACTTTAGTTAATAAATTAAATAAAAATAGTAAAACAGGAAGATAGTCAAATAACGTTATATTGTCAAAAACTGCTACTTCCTGTTTAACTTACTTCAATTAAAATTGACCCCGAATCCAAAAAAAAAAACAATTTATGTAAGTAAAAAAACAAAACTGGTCAAGTGCGAGTCAGGTTTGCACACTTCGGATTCCGTATCATGGTATAATATTTGAGATAGGAATAGCGATTGTTAAAGTACAGCAGTGAATTATTTTCCCTTTAATTTTCAGTTTAGTTTTTAATAGAATTGCTTTTATAGCGTCTACGGAAATACACACTTTGTTACAATTTCAACGGTGTACTTATAATGATTTAAGATACATTTTTGCTATAAAGAGTATTAAAAACCAGAACGGGAGAATAAATCCCTCAACCTGTGTCAACTAGAGACACAATAGAAAGACAATGACAATGCAGACGCCGCCACGCCGGTGTTCTCTTGTGGTTTAATGAATTAAATAGATGTAAAGAGCATTGACATCTAAATTCAAATGTAGTGTTCGGTAAGGAACCCTAAAAAGAAAAACTAGGTAAAGAGGCCCTTACTATAGATACGAAAGCCGACGACGACAATCCCAATAAATATTCTACACAAATGTTTTTACTTGACGAGTCGATTACCATAATAAATGCGTTCACCCTACTTATGCCACAGTTTAATTTATGCAAGTACCTTGTTTCGGAAACACAGAATTTAGCCAATCCACAGCGAAATAAATAGGAATATTATACACAGTTGCTGAATAATATTGACATTATAACTAAATTGTCTTCTTGTCTAATTTAGGTTTTGGTAAGTCACTTAAAGAAAGAAAGAAAGAAAGAAAGAAATCATTTATTTGCTGATAATGTAGGTATACATATAAGTTGGAATATTATTTAAGTGTCCCGATACATTTTACCTTACGGCATGCAAAATATTAGGTTCGAATTATTAAATAGTAATATAGATACAGCTATTACGATCATTATTAGCCACAGTCGAATTTAATAGGTTGTTACAGATCAGACCACAAAAAAAAAAAAAAACAAAATAATTAATGAATTACATATAAAACTCGCACAATATAATTTACAAAGAGAAATCATATATCATATCTTGTTTCTGTATTAATTTCTAGGTCTAAAGACGACTCAGATAATGAACTCTCTGATTGCAAGGCATGCAGCTTTTTGGGTTAGTATGCATATTTTATATTATAACTTACTTTTAAAACGGTAAAGGAAAAAACCGGTATGCCTGAGAGAAATTTCTCAACGGCATGTGATGGGACCCATGGGCTGATTAGACACTAAACACATAAAATGAAGAACGCAAACGGAAGGTGTCCTCTCAAGTACAGTAGGTACAACCCA
The DNA here is from genome assembly GCA_921972225.1 of Euplexia lucipara. Classification (NCBI taxonomy): domain Eukaryota; kingdom Metazoa; phylum Arthropoda; class Insecta; order Lepidoptera; family Noctuidae; genus Euplexia; species Euplexia lucipara. The sequence continues at coordinate 6,245,232 of OV179144.1, read as the reverse complement.
AGTAGCACACATAGCTGTATAGTCACTGGACAACAAAATTTTTAAAAACTCGAGGTTGTTATGCCTTCTGTGCAAGGGCTGTATATCCGGCTTAACAGCTCTTATAATTCCAAATTTGGCCCCAAATTAACCAGCGCTGAGAATTATAGTAGCTTGTTAATAGCTGTCGAAAGGTGTAAGAGCTGTACATGGGCTGGTCAATGGCTTAGACAGCTGTCAATAGACCAGTATCCAGCTCCTTTAATTCTCTTAGACAGCCAAAAGACGGTTCGTGGCTTAGTAACGGCAGTTGTTAAATCTACAAATAGATATAGAACAAAAACTTATTTATACAGGGTGTTACGTCAATGCACCACACGGAGTACGAAGGTGACAGCCGAGGAATAAATGTGATCGGAAATATTTATTAACCCTTTAGCCGCCTGTGTCGCATAAATATGACACATACTTTCGTGCCCCTACCGCGCTTGTCGTATATCTGCGACAGAGAACATGTATGACTTTTTCGTTTTATTTTCAAAATACTGACTGTGTGGTACAACTAAAACCATTATCGAATTGAGATATTATTTATGTAACAAAAACTAAAAATCGATACAACGATTGTTTCTCCTTATTTACTGTAGGTATTATTTCATTGATTTATTAGCTATTTTGGCCCAGCGCTAGGGGCACGGCAACTTATATTTAGCCAAGCGCTTAAAAGGTTAAAGACAGCAGATTTAGAAGTAGTTCAGGCGTCCAGCGACACGAACCTTCGATTCGATGACAGTGGGTGGAGCGGTGCGGATGTGAACACGATAGCATGGTTGGCGCAGTAGCGGAGCGATTGACAGTGCTAAAGCGTGGATCCAGGTTGTGAGCACTGTGGGCCAATTTGGATCTGTCTTCATGTGTGATCAGTTAGGGTTGTGGGCATAACCCTAACTGAGATCAGACAGAACCAAATTAATGATCGTGCTCATCCGACGACCTCCAGCATAGCTGCCGGGGCCACTAACCACTAGACCAACAGGTCATTCAAAGTAGTATTCTATGTATGAGTGATAATACCAATCGAGTTAAATAATTACCTCCAACTACTACTACTTCAAACATTACTACCAATTCTAGTATTGTATGTAACACTAGCAGACGTCACGCAGTTTCACCCGCGTAGTTTCCGTTCCCGTGGGAATACGGGGATAAAAAGTAGCCTATGTCCACCGGGAATAGTGTAGCTTTCCACCAGTACAATAATTTTTAAAATTGGATCATTAGTTCCGAAGATTACCCCCTACATACAAACTTACAAACATACAAACTTACAAAGGACAATGCTCACAATGTATGGGAAAAAAACCCAGGCCCGGCGCAAATGAAATGTTTCTCAGATTTTAAGTATTTATTATGTGACATAATATTCAGTAGGGGGCATTACCAAAATCTTTTTTTTAAATGTCATAAATTGCTAGTTGTTTTATGTAAAGAGCTTCAAAAATGTGTTTTTTTATTAATTATTTCTTTCTTTACTCTTATTCTATAAATGACATTTAGGCATCTATTTTGACAACGCCATCTACATTTTGTGCAATGTTCTTGACTCTTGGTTCGTTTTTGTAGCGAGCGACAACGACGGAAAGGTATTGTGTGAACAAACAACCGGTTTAGTTTAGTGCAGCTCTCCGCCTTGCAACAACCACTGAGAATATTATAATGGTTAGTGTAGTATGTTAAAATATATTTTTATACATATTTTCTTTAAATAATTCTATTTAAAAATTACTTTCCCGAAAAAAGGATTAGCAAAATATCACGTTTAAAAACGAATTTTTGGCTATATTTTTTTTTAGTATGAAACTACTATTTTATACTAAGAATTTGAGATATGTACCGTTTGCGCCGGGGCCTGGGTTTTTTTTAAGCATTATCCTTTTACCTCTTTATAATATTAGTATAGATAGAAACACGCAGCGCTGTAGTTCAGTTTAAAATTAGGGATTTTGTATGTTTCCAAATCAATACATTTCAGTAAGGTAGTTAGGTTCGGTAGTTAGGTTAGCTATAGGATAGGTAAGGAAAGTTAGGTTAGGTTATATGTATATATGTTGTCATTCTAATTCTGTCTAATACAAAAGATTAATGAGCACATATTAGACTTACTAAATAAAAAGTAGTAGTAGTTATTATAGTGTAGTGTTCCGTGTATAGAAAAATTGCAGAAAAGATTCCTATGGCACCGACTTACCGTTGTAAAATGGGTAAAGACCTAAAAATCTTACCAGGAAAGATTAAAATATTTTAGGATCGTCTCGTTAGAAAAAGAAGAGATATTTTTGATTTAATTTTCCTTACAAAACTAGTGACAGGCTCTATGAATTGTCCTGAGTTGCTTAGTAAAGTATCCTTCCATGTGCCAAGAAATCTACCAAGAAAATCAAATAGAAAGCGGTTTTCCATACCAAAAAGCAAAAGCAAGCAAACAAAAAAAAGCAAAGCAAGCTAATACAAATTTAAGGCAGCATTACGCGCTATATATACAGAATGTAGATAGATAGATAGATAGATAGATAACTCGTTTATTTGGTGCACACACATATGACACATACATAGTAATAAGTACAGTAATTGCAACAAGTTTCCAATACACAGAAAGAAAAAATAAAAATTAAAAATTAAAAAGACATTGTTGTAATGACGGCTGACGGCTGTGTTACTGTGTACAATCAAGATGAACACATCGACTTGGATCATTATAAGTCTGTGCCTTTTCTCAAAAGGGTTTATAATTGAAATTCGTCAAATACTTGGTGTGATTTTGTCTGGATCAGTTTAGCTCAACAGTATTGATAATTTTATCAAGAAATTTGAATTATTATTTTAAAAAGTTTTTTAATTAAATTAGTGATCATGTTTTAAATTGTTTTATTGATTGTTGATTGTTCTTTTCGTTGTATTTTTATTTAGGTATATTTCTCTTTTTGTTTAGCTGTTAAGGCGCATATTGTGGTGCATGTAGTACTCTTCTATGAGTGATGGGGCACTTGAAATTATGTTTGAAATGTTTTTTAAGGATGAAATGAATTGTTGGGGTGCCAAATTAAATAAAAATAAACAAATAAAAAAACTATTGTTTTGGTATTTGTTGTCATCTCATTAAAAGTATGTACATATGTCTATAATGTATTAAAATCTCGCATCATGTATGTGTTACCAAACTCCTCCGAAACGGCTCAACCGATTAGTATGAAATTGACACTGATTGCATCACTGCTTACCATCAGGTGGGATTGCAGTCAAGCAAAAAAGTGGTTTAAAATATTAAAAAAAAAAATGTGTGTTTAATCAGTAGGTCTCAGAATAGACCGATTTGTATGACTATTTTTGTGTATAGTCAGTAGGCCTCAAAGTTATAAAAACTTGATGTTAAGACTTTTATTTTATTTATTCGGGAAAATAAACAGTTATACATTAAAATCTTACACTAAGTTATAAAAATACATGGTATATAAATGTATAACCTACGACATTTTCCACAAAATATTAAAAGTTATACCAGTGTGCTATTCTACAAGTAATTAACAGTAAACTTAAACATAAACGGGCATGCAAACACTTAAAAAGAGATATATATATTTTCTTAAATAGATCGAGCTAATATTAAACCTAACCATTGTACTCTAAAATTTTTTTTTTGGAAAGAGTTCTAAATTTTTGAGCGGAGACGAAGAAGAAGTCGATGTCTTGAAAGATCTTATTGAATTGATTGGTAAGGCGACGTAGGGGCGCTCGGCCGCTCGCAGACCCGCGTTTGTGCGACAAGAACTTACTGCAAATAAAGGTTTTGCGCGCACTCCACGCCATAACGTTGTTCTGGGCACTACATAGCTGATTTTATTGCGAATATCAATACAGTCATAAGTGTTACACAGGTCAAACAAGAAATTTGTTTCCAGCATGATTCGCCTAGACTTTAAACTTTGCAGGTTATACTTTTGCAATAGGACATTGTAGGACTGACTTCGCAGGTTACTACCAATATCATCACCGGACTTACAGAAAAACGGAGCAAATACTTTTGTTAAGCATATTAGTAATTGTTCTGGGTGTGGTTGTTTGTATAAGTTTAAATATTTGGTGACGCTCCCACGACATAAGAAATTACTAACCACCGACTAACTATTCGTATAAACTGAAGTGGTACAACTCTTTATTGCAAAAGACATAATTTTGTGCTAGTGGTTTTCAATTCAATTCATTTATGTGTCGGCGTCATCGTCAGCGATGGCTGAGCGATGAGCTGACACCGATGGGCGTTTCGTGGTACCGAGTTCATAACGTACATAATATGCAATAACAATTTTTACATTGTGTTTGAATTCTTATGTGTAACAAAAAACCTATAATAAACAAAAATATAAAACTCAAAATAAATTGTACCTACACATAGTAATAAACACTAAAGTATGGCACACTAAGGTCTACACACTAGAGAATTAACTCAATCTAAGCTACCAAACCTTATAGAACAACTCTACTCTGTAGAAGCAAACCTGGAACCTTTCCAGAAACATTCATTGAATCGATTTCCAACAAAATTGTCGTTGGTGGTCTTGTAAATTGCTCCCATGGCGATGTAAAGGAGTCAAACATGCGGTAAATTCGTTCCCAGTGCTTTCCTGAAGAGTTACCGTGTTGTACGAGTGCGAGCATGACATTAATCAAGTGCGCGCGTAAAAGGAAACACGCCTTTATACGCGATTGTCGCGTAGGAATAAACTAATGGTAGTTGTTTTATTTATTAAAACTTTATGCACAAGTACAAAGGCGGACTTAATGCCATAGGCATTCTCTACCAGTCTACCTAGTACCTAGTAGTTTTATTTTTGTCAGCGGTAAAAAACAATTGCAATGCGTTGAAAGAAGGAATAATTTCAGGTTTAACTTCCCTCGTGACTTCGTTCGCGTGAATTTCGTACTTTTCCCTTTAAACTATGACCCTTGACCTCGTAGTTTTGGAAATAAAAATCTAGCCTGTGTTACTCAATGATAATGAAGCTCTCTAATGGTGGAAGAATTTTCAAAATCGGTTTTGTAGTTTTTAAGTTAAATCCCTACAAACAAACAAACGAATCCTTCCTCTATAAAATAAGTAGATATAGTTTCTACACGTGTGAACCTGTAATTGGCTATTAAGTTGCCTATTTAATTGTTAACCATTGGTTACAGCTGTTGGTTCTCCTTTAAATATATTTATTTAAAGGAGAACCAACAGCTGTAACCAATGCTTAGTTTATTAACTAAGCTACATATAAACCTTTTCTGAAATCCTGAAATACCCGGGGGTTTAAGAATCACTAACTTTTGAATGGAGTTTGTAAACCTTACCTATATTCTATAACAGGTAAGGCAGAGGTGTGACTATTGGTAGACTCACATGTGGCCAGTAATTTTTAAGGCTCTCGTTATTTATAGCATGCCTATTGCTGTTAAACGAGTACCAATTCTAGGCTCCCACAGGCTCGTCAGTGGTAAAAAAACCAGTGCAAGTCGGCGGCAGTCTATTGAAGCTTTGTACTGGTCGAGGTCAGTTCAAGGTCACAATGACCTCTACATGACCCAGTGGACGAGAATAAGGAAATAGTAAGGTTAAAAAAAATTACTTATTTAGAAATACTTTAAAGAATTCTGGAATTCAGGACTTAAAATATTTTTTTCTTCATAATTCTCCTGCTCTTATCCCAAGTTATTTGGGGACAGTACAGACTGTCTTCATCTTCCATATTTGTATCTATATTTGCCGTCATGTCAGTATTCAGGTTAATTTAACCCATAATTATTATCTTTAATACGATCCATTTATCGTCTATTTGGTACTCTTCTATTATTTATTCTGACGCGACGGTCTTAGCACAAACGTATGCAAGAACGGGTGGTGTTCTAAGTAACACCATCTAATGAAAGTGTAAGTAAGACTAGGACTCAAATTCCAATGTTAGTTTTGTCATTATTTAGATACCAGTAAGTATTGTACAGACGCCAGCACATCAAGTTACCCCAATGTGTCAAATTTCTTTAATCGCTTATCAACTTTATGTAAAACCAAATAAGGTTCATATTCAATTGGGAAAATTTGACACATTGAGGTAACTTGATGTGCTGGCGTCTGTACAATAATTGGTAATTAATTGGTTGGTAATGTATTCGTGGCATTACAGTAGGCCCTATCAGAATAACAGCGCTGCGGTATTTATTGTTTTTCTTTAAATGTCGTGGCATCGTGCTGAGATAGGGGCCTTTTTGGCCTCGCACAGGTCTTTTTGTTCGGTATTTATTTAATACGTTAAATTTAGTTTTAGTTTTCAACAGTTATATTCCTGTGCGTGTCCCAAAAAACATATTTTCTTTCTTTCTTTGTTTCTCATTACACTTCTGGCTTGTTAGTCTACTGCAGTACTATTCTATTTAAATCAACCCTTGAAAATGTAGGTAAAGTAAAGACGAATTGATCTGTTATTCATACTAATGCTAGGCATTGTTTACTTCACTCAAGTTTTCATAGGATGACTTTAGCTGAATCGACTGGCTGCTGGTTGGAAGTCTTGGGGTCAGGTCGTTCAAAATTTCATTTAGTTTTTCTGGAATTCTTCTGTAGTAACCTGAAGTCTAGATTCATGCCTGGTTCGACCCTACTTCATGTGACCAAAGCATATTAATCGAGATGTCGAAATAATACAAGTATACCTCTGCCAACTCCTTCGGGGAATACAAGCATAATGGTGTGTTATAGTATCGTACTACTACAGATTTTATGGTTCCACCCTGTTAATTTGATTTGTAACCGCTGATAAACAAACAGTACACGTGTTTGTATATTGACGAAGCTTCATGTGCCCATCAAATATTCTACCCTCATTCTCATATATTAAATTAAATAATATTACACGGAGCATGACGTAAATTTGAAAAGGACTTGCCTTTGAAATGATATTTGTAATGTTGGAGAGTTGAGATTTTTTTAGGTCAGGAACTAATTTGCGTTTTTGTGATGTGATTTTCATGGTTGGATTTAAGTTAAAGCTCTTTCTTGCTGGACATTAGGATCCGGGACCCAATTCCCAGACGGGGCAGAGTGTTATTAGGTTTTTCCACTTAGCATATCTTCGTAGCATTAAACAGTCCGCAGTAGGCATTAAGTCCGCCAATAATCAATAATAAAGTAGAAATTAATCTTATCAAATATTGTCTAAAAGTTTTTTAATCTTATAAAGGTTACATAATAATAATAATATTATTACACAACTTTTACATAATGCCATCTAGTCTCGAGCTCTGCTTGAGTTTGTGTTATGGCTACTCAACAACTGATAAAAATACTTATTTATTTAGCTAGGTATGTATTAATTTTATTTATTTAGGTAAATAAATTACACCCAGACACAGAACAAATGATGATTCCAGTAAGGTGCTGGTAGGGATCTTGACCATACTTCCAGGATTATCCTGATAGCCGTGGAATGCCACTCTTCTCTTTTGGCAGGACATTTTGCCCTCTTTTCGTTACGTCACTGTGTGCTAGCGGTCGTTTTTGAGGGCCCAATTTTGACTGTGCAAGTCATTCTTTGGCTTCGTCCTCTCGTACGCCTTCCAAAGGTCCGATACCCAAGGGTTTTGAGAAATGCAAACGAAAAAATAATGCTAATAATTTATTTAAACACAACCCTACAATACATTTTTTTTTAAATTAGGTAATTTATAACTACTTATGAACTAGGCATTTTTAAATGCAATTTTCAAGGATCTTTTGACCTTCAAACTAGGAAACTGTATCTTGGAGGTCCAAATTTAAACGTTCCAAACTACCGAAATTATTAACCATTGTATGTGTAAAAAGGAAGTGGCCCGATTTATTTGTTGTGTTATTCAAACACTGCAAATACGTTATGTATCAAACTCGGTCAGTTGTCGATTCCAGTGAATTCATATTTTATAGGTGTGTCAACTTCAGGATAAAATAGGGTGAGCTGTCATTACCGTTACCAGCGTTTGACCTATAATAACATTACATTTGTGTTAACCTGTTTATAAATCACATAAGTGAACTGAAAGGTCAGTACAAATCACGATATGTCAGAGAAGTTAAATGTTTTTCGAAGAGATCGTTTTGGTCCGAGTGGTGACACGAGATCATACTAGGCTCATTACATAAACTTCTAGTAACAAACTCGTACTCTTGTTTTCGAATAGAGAGGCACTTCCCGTATTTTTTTAGAATACGTACTGTCTAATTTTCCTATATTTTGACAAGTTTTTGACATTATACTGTCGCTAAGGTGAGATAGCGACTACGTTTAATATATTATTCTTTCATTTTTTTTTTTTTTCGTTTTAAGTATTTTCTGTATGTTTTCCAAATAAATAAACATTTTTCTTTCTTTTCATACCATATTCCTAGCTGCCCCGGCAAACTTCGTTACACCTTAGACTGAATTTATTAGTTTTATTTAGCTTTTATTAGACGTCTAATATTCTTAGACCTACTAAATATTATACACAAAAAAATTCGAAAGAATCGGTCTTGAACGGAATTTTCATTTTTTTAATGAAATGCATTGATTATCAAAAGATACAAAGTACCTGGTCTACATAATTTTAAACAGAACTATAACACTGCGTGTCTCTATGTTACACACAATACTAGAAGTAGGTAGTAGTATTTAGATTAGAAGCAGTAGGTGGTAATAATTGAACTCGATTGGTATATTATCCATACTTATAGTACTATTTTGACTGACCTGTTGATCTGGTGGTTAATGGCTCTGACTCTATGCTGGAGGTCGTCGGCTCGATTCCCACCCAAAACAAATGATTGTGCTCATCACACAATCATTTGTTTAATTTAATTTAACGTTACGAAATTTGGTAACAAACATTATTACACAAGAATTGTATATATTAGATAGATAACCCACATTTCTTCAGTCAATAAGTAAGCTATTACGGGTCTGTGTACTAAACAATTCACTCTGAATAACAAGTCAATTAATTTCTACTGATTACCAACTCTAATTGTCTTGTAATAAATGTCAATATAGAAATTTATTAGAAGTTAGTATACAAAGTTACGAGAGTAATAAAAATTACCTACACGTCATAACAGTCTGTTACTCTGTAAATTATTAGTATTTATGTATTGTATTTATTTATTTTCTTTTTTTTGTTTTCTTATTTATACCTACTTATTTTATATTTGTATGTTAATTATCTATGTAAATAGTACACCACAAACTGCCTACTCATCTTTTCTCCTCCTCCATCAAGTCCATCCAAAGGTTGTCTGTAAGAGATCGCTTTTAGCGATCAGGCCGCCCATTGTAACACCTTATGTACCCCTTAAAGTTATTATTTGTAAGTTTTTATGGTGTACAATAAAGAGTATTCTATTCTAATTACCTATAGAATAGAACTAATAAATAAAGTACGGTACTTATTGTCAGCACAGACGCCTTCTAGTAATTTAGTCGTCAAACTTAGTTCGTTCAGAGGCGACTATTTAGATAAGAACTTGTTTTATGATAGTTAGTTTGGTTGTAAACTTAATAATCGAGAACAGAATATGTCAGCGGGATTAGAAGATAAAGTTTCAAGAGATTTATTTTGGTATTGGCCTAGAATGCTTATAATGTATTTTTAACTGACTGCCGAGAAGGTTTATGTTCTTGTCGCTTTTTATTTACTCCTGACGACGTAAAAACGACGGGGTGTTATAAGTTTGACGTGTTTGTGTGTGTGTGTGTCTGTGGCATCATAAATCCCGAACGGATGAACCGATTTTGATTTTGTGTTGTTTTTTTGTGTGTGTAAAAGGTGAATAAGTCGGAAATGTTATTAGCTATGATTGATAAAAATTGGTGCAAGATGGCTGCCGCCACTTAATGGCTGTTTCCATATTTGTTGACAACTCCCTTAATATCCTATCCTTCAATTTGTTCTGTGCCTGGGTGTAATTTATCTATAATATGTATGTATTTAGAAATATATAAGAATGTTTATCAGCTGTTTAGTACCCATAACACAAGCTCTCAAGCTTAACTTAGGACTAAATGGCGTTGTGTGGAAAGTTGTGGAATATTTATTTATTTATTTATTAATATGGGTATCAAATGAAAGTGACTTGACTAGTAAAATACTACCTATACACAATAATACATTTAAAATCAAGAATATTTTCACCTCAACATCATATAACATATAACTTCATATTTTTAAGATTAAAGATTTTTATGTGTTTGGGTTATTTTTTAAATTGAACTTTTTGTACTCGTATGTTTGTTAAATTATTTATTACCCACCTTGTATTATCGAATCCACTGGTGGGGTTTCAACAATTAGTATCTTTTGTAACCTAACAATAAATTGATTTAAATTGCAGAACAATCAGGCATGTGGTTATGTCACGTATGTGAACGAAATATGTGTTCTACCTTCATTGATTAAGCCGGAAGGAATTGTAGAACTTTCAAAGATAAACATTCGAGTATGTACAGAAGAGTAGAGTATAAGATACACAAATAGTTTCTTAGTAGTAATTACCATAGGAAGCGTGAAGTTTGTCTCCTTCCGGGTAATCATCCCCTTTACTAACGTACACACACGTAGTGTGGAGTAATTAATGAAAGTACCCTAATTGGTTGTTCGTATGATGTCCTGGGTGGTAGTGACGTAAATGGTACACCCGTGGTGAGAAAGTTAATTGGAAAATTAGTTGTGTGGTCTTACTTACTGTTTAATGGAGAAACACATGCAATCACTTACCTGGGAAAAAAAATGTTATTACATTAGTTAGGTAATATTGTTACCATTTAATTAACAAAAAACAGATGCGTTTTCTTGTGTGGCTAGCACTGATTAATGATTGAAAATTACTATCGAAACGTTTATACTAAAACTAGCTGCCCGCAAATTTCGCTAAGTCTCATAAAATAAGTTTACTTATAAAATTTTATGAGTATACAGGCTGTAAAAAGACCGATCACATAGCCGATAACCACATATTCTGTACATATAATTAACTAACTTTAACCAAAAAATAATGCTGGGTAAATACTTTTTCTTTTTATCTTTAAAAAAATATGCTTTTTATTGCGCGCATTGAATAGCGCGACAACGCAACGCAACTTTCGATCAACTGAGCGTATGGCCACTCGCGCTTGGTTGTTGACCCAACTGGCTCGCTTGTTTAGTATCCATTGTATTTTTGTAACTTCAAATGCGTGATTTGTTTCGAAAAATCGATAAGTTTGTTTGGAAGAAAGTTTACTAATGATACTTGGAATACAATTTTGAAAAAAAAAACGAAAAAATATTGCACTTTGACCTTCGATATATCCAAAACCAGTGAATTCCCAAGATGACAAAAACTAACCCAGGGATGGGTAAAATATTTGTAGTTTTTATTTACGTTAAGGGTCTTCTTACACCCTGGATTGAGTATCCTCAGACCTACTGAATAAGAATCGGTCTAGCCTTTCCGGAGGAGTTTGGTAACAAACACTGTGACACAAGAATTATATTTCTTTTTAGATTATGAAGAGAAAAGATTTGTGTTTTTGTACGTAACGAATAACCTTAAAAACTACTAGACCAATTTGAAAAATACCTTTTACTACATTAGCTACATTTCCGTGTGACATAGGCTAATTTGTATCCCTGTATTTCCACGGTGCCCTTAAGTATTCATAATAAAAAACATTTCTTTAAAAACACACACACGCATAACACAAACAAAAATACTTTGATATTACAGTGTCATTAGTGGCAATTGATTAGTTTAACTTTCTTTCTATTAGAAAAAGCAAATCATAATCCAGAAAATATCACTCGGTTTTCTTATATTTTTGCATCCATTTCTTGTAACCTCTATCCACAATCACAGCACTGTCAGCTTTTCTAAGAGATTGCACAAAAACTAATCTAAAGATTCCATCGCCTTAATCCGATACAATGGCACAAGAAATAACATTTAGTTTCACACAAAAGTAAGCAATAATAGAATCCAATCAAGAATGAAAACTCAATTTTAAGAGTGTCTCGGCACAGATTAAATTATCTTTTTTTTCATTTTCTTTTACGTGTAGCGTTTGGAGATGTATTTTCTTTTCGCGCGTTTATGTTTCAATTTCGAATGAAAGAAAATGATTATGAACGAGAGGATTAAAGTGCTCGACACGTGCTTTTGAGTTAATGTCTTATCTACATACAAGTTTACCGTACAAAATTAGGAATTACTTAAGAAAAGACTTACAAAAAATAAGGAGGTTCCGAATTAGGTTCTATGTTTTTTTTCTTATGTGTGTTTCCTCATAACAGAACTGTGAAGCTATTAGGTTTAAATGTGGAAATAAACTGAAAATCATCTAAATAACCGGAAAACTAAAACTTGCAAAATAAATCTTTTTTACAAAAAATACAACTAACTTAATAATCACTTAAATGTGTAAAATAACCCTAGTTTTAGATGCCGGTGGTAAATAATGAATGAAATAAAACCACCAAAGCCACAGAATTCCGAAGCTAAAGTTATTTTACGCCATTTAGTGTTTTTTTATTAAGCTTTTTCAAGCTTAATTGAAAGCTCCATCCAATTCATTACACACAAGAACCAACTTTACATTAATTAAATCTTTTATTTAAACTGCATACGATTCTGAATATATCTTCATAGATAACCAAGATTAATTAAATGCATCTGGCATTTTATCTCACGATATTAATAGGCGAGCAAAAATGCCAAATGCCAATGTCTGTCTGTATGCATACGTGAATACTAAAGAGGCACGTATACTAGTATAGGCATTCATCCAGGTGAATGTGGGATTCCTAATAGACTGGAAGCTATAAAACATTCCCTTGAAGGTGTGGCGATAATCTAGACGGTTGCGAAAACAATTAGTGTGTTCTTAACAACAATATTATTATAAAGAGGTAACAGGTAACTATAATAAAAGAACGACCTTAAATACCAATCCCAAAAGTGCTGTGATTTGTGTCTAAATAATCGTTCAAAATTGCGACGGTTATAAATACCTGTGTACGTTTAGCGGTGGTTTGATTTTGATTCGCACTGAACTCCGTACCTACTAGTGAAAACTGTATCACGGTAGGACAGTCTTCCTGGTTCACAAACACTTACACACTTTTACACAATTTATTGCACACACTGTTTGTATTTCATTCCTAAACAAAAATAAAACATAGAACTATGAGTACGGTTCTAAGAGTGAAGATACTATGAGGGAATAATTTGAACATTTGCTGATTTGATGACAAAAAAATAGTGAGGGTATTTAAAAAATATTAAAAAGCTTGTGGGATTGTGATGATCTCTGGATCTACTGAACCGATTTTGAAAACTATTTTACCAATAGACAACCACATTGTTCTTGAGGGTCATGCTATATTTAATTTTTTTAACTAACTGCAGAGGGTGGAGAATATGTTAAAGTACGAGCGATGCACGCGGCCGAAGTAGCGAGCTTGTAGGGATTATTAATTGTCTTAAAAAAATATTATGCAGTTTGACAACACAAGGAAATGATCCCTTACAATATATGAGGCTATAGGAACTGGTGTAGCCTATCCAACAAAAGAGAATACTGAGATTTTAAAGCTGTTTTTTAAAACTCCCTACTAGTAATGCGTAAAAGGCCAAACCTCAATTTGAAAAGAAAATGTTAAGCCACTCTGGTTTCAGATCTTCATACTATTATCATCTACGATAACCTAGATGCATGTTCATAAAAACTAAAGTTGATAACAAACTCCAATTCAGCATTAATTACAGACGTTACAGTGATGCAAAAAACAGCAATAATTTACATTGTATATTAAATTTAACAATATTCAATACGCGCAATCATGATAAAATAATGATCAAAATACATTGCACTCAAAAAAAAAAAAAAAATTATTTTGCGAAAATAGTCACAATATACGGCTATTAGCGAGAGAATTAAAAATGTCATATCTTTATAATGTTAATGCTCTTGGTATTTCCAGTGCTCTCAACTGCATAAAATTTCTTGCGTCTAAAAATAGATGACATTCATATAACCGTGGTTTGAAACAATTCAGTTCAAACCCGTATTATCCTTTTAACCTATTTCTGGTTGCAGTTCACTTAGTATTCAGAAACTATCTTGTACTGGCTGGTATTCATACAAAAGAATTTTACTGTCGTTGAAAAATCCAATTTTTTGTTTTATATTAAAATTTAAAAGGAGATGCTCTTGTAGAATATTTTAAACTGGAGGTGTAAAATGTTTAATGAGATATGAATTGTGGAGCTTGTGGCTAAATAAGAACAGGCTCACGGGTCGATGGAAGGTTAAGCTACACTTGACGAGGTTGATCCGTGGATGGGTTAATATTCTCAACATATCAAGACTTCTCCGTGCCTCGGAAAGCACGTTAAACCTTTGGTCCCGGCTGTCGTTTTTGATCAATGACAGTCGGTACAGATGGTCAGAAGCCCGACAATCTGACAACCAGTTTAACCAAGGGGTATCGTGTTACACAGTAACTGGGTGGTGGAAGTCCGACAGGCAGTCGCTCCATGTAAAATACTGGTATTCAGCATCGATTAAACTGGAAGCCGACCCCAACATACATACATACATTGGAAAAGGCTAGACAGATGAAGATGAGGGTTTAAATTGAGTATGTTACTACCTTTTTTTGGTGGCAGGTGGGAAGTTCTCAAGGAAGTCGAGGGGCTGTCAGACTCTAACTGAACCCGGTGTTACGCATCACACCTGCGCCGGCTGTCATGGGAAAAGAGAGTATTTTTGGACCTGTGTAACCACAATTGGTTCTGGATTTTGGACGCAAGTTTTAACTGCTTTATTATCATATTTGTTATTCCGATGTTTAAAAATTCTTTGATTTTTATGTGGAGTACCTATACAATTAATTAAAAAAAAAACAATACCATTTAGTTACTGACTCACTGCAGAACAAAGGTTTCTACTATATTAGAAGCCACCAGCAGTATCATATGCCTATGCTTGCTAAAGATGAATTGGCGATTTGAGAATTACATTAGTTATTTGTCCGGTATACTTACGATAAACTTAGAAAGTACACGCATTACATTGAGAGTCACTAGTTTATTTTAACTATTTTGGTAAAGTCTTGTTTGGTGAAATCTTTCTTGTTTTTGTTATTTTTACATTTAGGATCAATTACAAACAAAAAGCTTTTTCCGTTCTATGTAAAAGCCTCATTTACTTTTCAATTTCATTCTTAAGCAGTCACATGAAAGATTTAACATTCTAGTATTGCTTTCAACTTTTCAAATTTCCATTTTCTTTGGTTGAAGTGTACAAACAAAATAATTTGTATGTACATGTTTTAGAGGGACAAACGTTTCTAAGTCGAACCAATATACTTTCATTGAAACCAGAACAATACAAGAATGTAAAACAATAATTTAAGCACAAAGCCACTGTGACATTACCCCTATATTTTGCAAAGAGCGTTCACTCTGTAATCGGACTTCGGGAGTACTCGGTCATTTTCGTCAGCATTCGGGATTCTGACTTGAATAACAATGGCGGCCTTTGCGCTGCACGCACGGTTTGATCCAATTTTGAATGGAGATACAGTATCAGAGATATCATATCTTACATCGGAACTACACTTAGCTGAAATTATGGCCTTTGTAAAAGACGTTTTCCGTGTAAAGAAGTCAAGTGTAAGATATATGGTCCATTATGTATTACTGTGCACAGGATTCTTCGCAGATTTTTTTCCTGGGTGGAATTTCTGGGCCGAGCAGTGTTATCAGTGGCTATTTTTGAATAAAATAATAGTCGATGACCTTGTAATTCTCACCAAATAATCTTAAACAATTGATTCAGTTCAGTCACCCGTGAAAACTTGAGTGAAGGGAACTGTCAATGCCTAGCATTATTAATATGATGATAGCTAAATTGACCCTAACTTCATCTACATTTACACTGGGTAGGTAAGTACCTAATTTCTCAAGAATGGCACTCCTGAACCCAACTACTACTACATCGGCAACTTTGATGCCTTGGTAAAAAATAATTCAATCCACGAGTACTCACAGTATGTGCGGGTTCCAGACGTACTCGGACTATAAAAACGTGTAATTATTTATTCAAATTCATTTATTAGTGTGTTTAATGGTACAGACGCCAGCACGTCAAGTTACCCCAATGCGTCTTTCTTTGATCGTTTTTCAACTTTATGTCAAACAGAATAAGGTTCAAATTCAATTGGGGAAATTTGACACATTGGGGTAACTTGATGTGCTGGCGTCTGTACATGAGATTTTATTTAAAAAAAAGTTCGTCAAATAATCTACCTTAAAGGCGTGCTTAGACTCTTTCACATATAATTCTTTATTTATTTATTACATGGAGGAATTACAGCTAACAAAAACACAACAAATAAGAAAGCAATAGTCATTAGAAAGCCAATTATAAGTCCTCGCGTTTAGTATAATAATTGTATTAAAAAAAAAACATTACCAATTGCAAACACATATAAATAATGAACGAAAATAAAGATAATACAATGTCAAGATTAAATAAGTATTAATCTATATCTATATCTATATATATAAAAGAAAGTCGTGTTAGTTACTTCGCTTATAACTCAAGAACGGCTGAACCGATTTAGCTGAAAATTGGCAGGGAGGTATTTTAGAGCCAGGAGAAGGACATAGGATACTTTTTATCCCGTTCGACATCATAAAAATAAATATCAAGAATATCGGTTGTCTCAAACATTTTTCAAACGCAGCGCCATCTTGGATGACATGACAGGAGTCAAACTTCCCAGTTCATTATCAGGTGACAATTTGAAATTGACAAGTCTTAAGCTAAACCCAAGAAGGTAAGGTTGTCAATTTATAATACGCACCTACGTTCTGAAATTTATTTTGTTACTAAACTTAGAGGTTTTATGTAGCATAAAAAAGTCTTATATTTCAGAAATCAATTTACGTAACTAGCAATGATGACAGAGACGAACTTTAATAATTCTTTGCAAATAGAACTTATTTTACTGTTAGGACTTTAATTAAAGTAGACCGGGAAAACTATAGGCATAAATTATTGTATGTAACATAGAGGCAATAGTTCAGATTAAAATTATGAATTTAGTATTTTTTAGTAAGGTAGTTAGGTTAGATAGTTGGGTTAGCTATAGGATAGGTATGGTCAGTTAGGTTAGGGTATATATACATGTTGTAATTTAAAAGTAGTAGTAGTTATTATTGGTTTGGATTTATTTGTTGTCGTCTTATTCAACGTATGTATAATTATCTAATATAAAAAAAAATAAGAGCAATGAATTGACTCTAAGGCACAACGAAGTTTGCCGGGGCAGCTAGTATATATATATAAAAGAAAGTCGTGTTAGTTACTTCGCTTATAACTCAAGAACGGCTGAACCGATTTAGCTGAGAATTGGCAGGGAGGTAGTTTAGAGCCAGGAGAAGGACATAGGATACTATTTATCCCGTTCGACATCATAAAAATAAATATCAAGAATATCGGTTGTCTCAAACATTTTTCAAACGCAGCGCCATCTTGGATGACATGACAGGAGTCAAACTTCCCAGTTCATTATCAGGTGACAATTTGAAATTGACAAGTCTTAAGCTAAACCCAAGAAGGTAAGGTTGTCAATTTATAATACGCACCTACGTTCTGAAATTTATTTTGTTACTAAACTTAGAGGTATTATGTAGCATAAAAAAGTCTTATATTTCAGAAATCAATTTACGTAACTAGCAATGATGACAGAGACGAAATTTAATAATTCTTTGCAAATAGAAATTATTTTACTGTTAGGACTTTAATTAAAGTAGACCGGGAAAACTATAGGCATAAATTATTGTATGTAACATAGAGGCAATAGTTCAGATTAAAATTATGAATTTAGTATTTTTTAGTAAGGTAGTTAGGTTAGATAGTTGGGTTAGCTATAGGATAGGTATGGTCAGTTAGGTTAGGGTATATATACATGTTGTAATTTAAAAGTAGTAGTAGTTATTATTGGTGTGGATTAATTTGTTGTCGTCTTATTCAACGTATGTATATCTAATATAAAAAAAAATAAGAGCAATGAATTGACTCTAAGGCACAACGAAGTTTGCCGGGGCAGCTAGTGTCAAATAAAATAACTTACAATATTTATCAATAAGGAATTCGTCAATAGTATAGTAGCATTTTTCCAATAATAATTGTCTTAGTTTGTTCTAAAATCGAATAATCTTAATTATGTCCTTAATTTTATTAGGTATTAATTAAAAAAAAAAACCCTGAATGATATCTCGTAATGTTGTTGAACTCATTTGCCAAATTGTATCCTATTAAAATGTCTTTCTAGTGTTAGCGATGAGATACAAATCTGCAGTTCCTACCTATTTTATTTCTTCTGCCCATTTTAGCCTCTAGAGTTCACGCAAAGCAACAAACATTCCTATATAGCTTGCACAGAGAAACTAACGCCACAATAAAGATATATGTACATCCACATAACTAAATAAATGAGTCTAAGCGCGACCCAGAGCTCTCCCGTCCGGGATTATGGCGCCGAAATATTACTCCGAAAATTGGTAGGATTCCCTTTACATCAGCTAAGCGTAATTTTCATAATTTTGTATTTCCGCAAGGGTAAGTAAAGAGATATAAAATAAGTTTGAATTAATGACGTCATAGTTGTGATGAAGATGGCGAAATTTTAGCTCGTTAATTTAAATTTTAAATCTTGGTGCATCATCGTAAGAAAAGAAAGGGAATAACACAAATCCAGAAGATAAACACGATAAACAAAAACCAAGATTATACATAAATTAATACTCAGTAAAGGCCAAAAAATCGCAAAATTCTGTTATTATTGACATCACAATATTTCAATCAGAAACTTAAGAAAGTGTTCTGACGAAAGCCGTACAATAGACTAAACCGTTTCATAGATCTAGGTAAACACAGGCAGACATGAAAAGCGACTTTTAAATATTTAAAGGTATAGGATGTCACTCAATGAAAATTCATACTTCATACTTTTCTACTTAACAAGCATTGCAAATCAGTTTAACGTGGTAATATCTAGTACTGTCATAATCAGACAACACACTGAGCTGAGAACTCTTTTTCACCGGCACCGTTTGCTCTTTTTTGAATAAGTTTAAAGGTAAATAAAATCTCCCTATGTCAGTAAAAAAAAGATTTAATTTTTTTCTTGCTACTCGAATCAATCATCCATTACCCTTTCCATTTTCCCATGTCAGAGCCAAAAGGTCAAGTTCGCAATCACTGCCTCCATCCGTCTTACCTTTGTACATTTTCATTGTCAAACCACTTAGAACATCGTTTATTGTATTAAACGTTACAAATGATCGGAAGGAATACCACTCAATCAAGAAATATTAATTTATTACTCCTTCTTCAGTCCCGTTGGAAAAGGTCAAGGTCAATATCAATCGCAAATAAATCCAGAACAAATACTGCATTCGGAATTTAATTATTGGAAGCAATAAATCAACAATGAACATCCGTAATATAAATAATAATACCGTTCAAAGCTTTTCTCCGATTAACTCAACGTACGTACAGTACCTACATGTCAGCCAGCAGTAACTAAATCAGTATAAACTGACCTTTTATTCTACTGAAACTCCGTACTACATTGTACGGATAGTAACGCATGGTACGCATGGTAAGGTCAAAATGTTACCATAGACATGCAGTCAACAATACAAGAGAAAACGTTTGTAAGAGGAATTAATTCAAATTCTTGGAGCGAGCTTAAAATATTATGCCATGGGGAAGACTTGGGAAATTACTAAGTAAATGCGAATAATAACGCTACAGTACTGTTATCGTAAATAAAAAGACCTATTTCTGTCGACTTCGTAAAGTTTTTGGGACCTAGGGCCGCATTGAGAAGTGTCCAAGTCGTGATTTGTTCAAATGCGAAAAAAGGATGGCGCAATACGTCATGTATAACTCTATCTCTGTTTTTCATGAGTCGAATGGGAACGCTTACGACACAACTCACAAGTCACAGAGTTCCAGACCAACTGACAGTTACGCAAAATATAATAGTCTTAAGTTTTGGCCAAAGTCTTTATCTGTCAGAGAAGAAAATTATTTGCTACTTTGTCTTTTTTTATGTAGTTATTTGTGTCTGATGAATACATAACGTGTTTTAGGATGCGGAATATCTCGGCCTAATATTATATCTAAGTTTTTTTGTGAATATTTTTGTCTTAGAACTTTACTAAGTATATGTTTTCAGTGACACATGTTTCTTTCTATTCTAAGTTTAAAAATAACTGGACAAGGGTAGGAGAATGATGACGATGCAACGTAGTCTTTATAATATACTACGTTTGAAAAGTACGTTTTAATGGTCTGATTATTGATTAGACCAATAACGTAACATACTGTAATCCTCGAAGGGTAAGACAGAGATGCTCTCGTAGTATACCCTCATTTCACCAGTTGTTTAAATCCCATGTGATTATGTGAGACGGTAGCCTTAGATTGGGCACAAATTGTGACTCCAGGCTGCTACTAACGATGACGACAACGCTTTGCCCAACCCAGGGAACTGCTCAGCAGTATCAATAGACCAACGAGGCAGTCAAAATCTCGGTTTTTTTTTAAACTATCTACACATACATACATACATACATACATAAACTCACGCCTTTTTCCCATGGGGGTAGGCAGAAACTACAGAACGCCATATGCTACGATTCTTACATACTTCTTACACTAACCCCCCCCCCCCCCTCTCTCTTTTTCTTTCTTCTTAAACTATCTATTTTTCTATAATACTCAAAGAAATTCAATACTTACCGTAGAAGGGACATCGCGAACAAAATGTTCATCCGACACTTGTGCCCTAGTGGACACAAGTCTTTGAGTTTAATTTAGTACGCTTGCTACCGCTTCAGTATTGCTATATTGTGTTAAATGGTGTTACTGAGACATGGGATCACCACTTTTCTATGACATTTCGCAAGTCCTCTCTATAGATTCTTAAATGTCTTTGGTAATACTGTTCATTCTGTTTCCAAAGTACAGACACACTCTTTGGCTGTTCGCACAATGAATGTGTTTCCATAGCGTTTAGTACGTATGGTTGGGATATCTACCATGTACCGGTGGCGCAGTGCTGTACGTCTGGTGGTCCTATGATGGAAAGGGCTTGGTGGAATTAAATCGTGCAATTCCGATGCACACTCTCCGAAGTATAACCGATAGAAAACCGACAGGCTAGCAACTCGGCGTCGATGCTCAAGACTTTGAAGTTTTGACTCACCGAGTGCATCATTGCCGATGATCTTCTTGGCTCGTTTCTCAATAGACTGAATATGAACCTTTTTCTGTTTGACATAAAGTTGAAAAACGATCAAAGAAATTTGACACATTGGAGTAACTTGATGTGCTGGCGTCTGCACCTAGGTACTATCCCAATGATATTATAGTTAAAGAGCTGTAGATAGGTTATAAGCGCGGCTAATTAGCCTCACTCGACCCCAGAGTCACATCGCGCCGTCAACGGACGCGTTCGTGCGTTAGGGTGCCGTTTTTGAACATAGAATGCTGTTTAGGTAACCTATCTACACCTTTTAAATTATAATAATATTGTACTATCCAATGTTACTTACGCTCACGACCAAATTCTTCAAAACTTTGACTTAATTATTGTAAAAAAATACAAGTAAGTAAGACTACAATTTTTTCAGCTCTTACATTAAAACAGTCCGTCATTTCGTAAAATGTTTCGTAGTTAAGACGGTTATAAAAACTTTTCCTTAAATCCAGACAAAAATGCTAAGTGAGGGCAAGAGCGACGCCCCTAAAACAATTGTGTCTTTTTCCTTTCACCCTATAACCTAAAAAAGAACTGCTTGTGTCATTGATGGATTTCTTTTCCCGCCAAAGTAAAGAATGTTGAGTGTGCCCTTTTTCACCCGGTGTATATTGTTTTGCTTTATTTCCTAAACTAGCGTTTTTCGTGGATTGCCTTGATTCAGAAATTGTATCAATGTATAATCTATATATCTATATATATAAAAGAAAGTCGTGTTAGTTACACCATTTATAACTCAAGAACGGCTGGATCAATGTGAATGATTTTGGTCTTTTTGGATTTGTCTTTGTCAGGAATAGCATATAGCATAATAATTAATAAAAAAAATGAAAAGTCCTCGAAAAAATAAATATCAAGAATATCGGTTGTCTGAAAAAATTTTCAAACGCAGCGCCATCTTGGATGACATGACAGGAGTCAAACTTCCCAGTTCATTATCAGGTGACAATTTGAAATTG
Organism: Euplexia lucipara; assembly: GCA_921972225.1. Lineage (NCBI taxonomy): Eukaryota > Metazoa > Arthropoda > Insecta > Lepidoptera > Noctuidae > Euplexia > Euplexia lucipara. The sequence continues at coordinate 6,222,871 of OV179144.1, read as the reverse complement.
ACAAGTCTTAATTAAGCTAAACCCAAGAAGGTAAGGTTGTCAATTTATAATACGCACCTACGTTCTGAAATTCATTTTGTTACTAAACTAAGAGGTTTTATGTAGCATAAAAAAGTCTTATAAGTATTTCAAAAATCAATTTACGTAATTATCCATGACGACAGAGACGAACTTTAATAATTCTTTGCAAATAGAACTTACTTTACTCTTGGGACTTTAATTAAAGTAGACCGGGAAAAATATAGGTATAAATTGTATGTAATATACCTAGAGGAAATAGTTCAGATTAAAATTATGAATTTAGTATTTTTTAAATCAAAAGGTAAAATAAAAAGGTTAGCTATAGGATAGGTATGGTAAGTTAGGTTAGGTTATATATACATGTTGTAATTTTAATTCTATTGAACACAAAATGTTTAAATACGAGTAAGATCACAGTAGAGCCTCGTTACATAAAAAGTAGTAGTAGTTATTATTGGTTTGGATCTATTTGCTGTCGTCTTATTAAACGTATGTATAACTAATATAAAAAAAAAATGATAAGAGCAATAAATTGACTCTAAGGCACAATGAAGTTTGCCGGGGCAGCTAGTAATATATAAAAGAAAGTCGTGTCAGTTACACCATTTATAACTCAAGAACCGCTGGACCAATTTAAATGATTTTGGTATTTTTGGATTTGTCTCTGCCTGGAATAGGATAATAGTTAATATAAAACATGAAAAGTCTTCGAAAAAATAAAATATCAAGAATATTCGCTTTCTCAAATATTTTTCAAACGTAACGCCATCTTAAATGACGCCTGACAGGAGTAAAATTTTTCAGTTCATTATCAGGTGACAATTTGACATATTTTGACAAGTCTTAAGCTAAAACTAAGAAGGTAAGGTTGTCAATATATACGGATCTACGTTCTGAAATTTATTTTTATTTTGTTACTAAACTTAGAAAGAGGTTTCATGTAGCATAAAAAGTCAGATATTTCAGAAATCAATTTACGTAATTAATAACGACGACAGAGACGAATTTTTAGGTTAGGTTAGGTTATAATTATACATGTTGTAATTTTAATTCTATTTAACACAAAAATGTTTAAATAAGATCACAGTAGAGACTCGTTACATTAAAAGTAGTAGTAGTTATTATTGGTTTGGATCTATTAGTTGTCATCTTATTAAACTTATGTATATCTAATATGTAAAAAAATTGATAAGAGCAATAAATTGACTCTAGGGCACAACGAAGTTTGCCGGGGCAGCTAGTTAGAAATAAATCAATTAAGTACAGACGCCAGCACATCAAGTTACCCCAATGTGTCAAATTTCTTCGATCGTTTTTCAACTTTATGATAGACAGAATAAGGTTCATATTCAATTGGTAAAATTTGACACATTGGGGTAACTTGATGTGCTGGCGTCTGTACATGAAATTCTGTCATTCTCATATCAAACGCTGCCGCACTGGTTGGATAATAATATTGTCAACTTATTGTTTGTGTTTGTTACAAATATTTTTTTAAATCATATCTCTATGTAGAATTTTGTATCACAAAGACGTGTATTAAACTTGTCTGTGATGTATTATTTTTGTTGTCTCTGATATATTAGGTATTAAGATTTGGCCACTTTAATGTTATAATGACATTTATGGTATGGGCAATGGGTAACCTGTGGAGAATAATGCGTAAAAAAATGACTGAAATATCTGTTTACGGACGATAGTTTTACGTGATACCGTCATCCGATCGTGCCTGTCTATCGCCTGTTCGCGCTCTCGCTTGCACGTTTGGCTCAGGCAAAACGTGACAATGAATCATATATTTTATGTGTATGCAACCGGCGTTCATTGATTTGTAAGACGTTATCATGACATAATTGAACGCTTTTTTTTACCTGAATCCGTGAAAAAGCCATCTTTCGTTTGCGAACTACAAGCATATTTATTTTTACCTTACAAATCTGAAAGAATAATCAGAATTATTTTTGCTGCCGTAATATGCGCTCTTAATCCAGTAACCACAGTCATTATTAATACCCCTTACGAACTGTATAGCCACTTACTTCACTACTGTTACTTACAAGCAATATTAAGCGCTTATATTAGCTACATGACCTCGCCATATTGATATTATCGCTCTCCGTGACCACCAAACACTACTGGTATCGCAAAAAAAACCTTTTCTAGCATTTCATTAGCAACAACAGAGATATAGAAAACCTAATCTGTTCTTCTATCGCATGACTGGTAAAACAAGGGAATTTACAAACATATAAGTATATCTACTATTGAAGAAGGGCTTTTAATACCTATTAGATTTACAAACTTATAAGTAAGTATACTATTGAAGAAGGGCTTTTAATACCTACCTGAATACTTAAAAGTATACTATTGAAGAAGGGCTTTTAATACCTATTTGAATACTTAAAAGTATACTATTGAAAAAGGGCTTTTAATACCTATTAGATTTACAAACATATAAGTAAGTATACTATTGAAGAAGGGCTTTTAATACCTATTTGAATACATATAAGTCCTCCTCCTTGCGTCGTACTCCTCAATGCTGAGGGTCGTGACCTCCCTGCTTCATCACCTTTCTCTTCACTATATTCCTCCATCTGCTTCTGTCTCTGGCGGTGTGAAGGGCATCGTATACCGAAGAGTCAAGAGTGGTGCGGATCTGGTCGGACCAACGTATTGGGCTGCGTCCACGAGGCCTTTTCCTATTCACTTTGCCGGTCACGATGAGCCTTTCGAGATTACATATAAGTATACTATTGAAAAAGGGCTTTTAATACCTATTTGTTTTACAAACATATAAGTATACTATTGAAGAAGGGCTTTTAATGCCTATTTGATTTTACTTACTTATTCTTTCTTCTTCTTTTTGGAAATACGTGGAACGACACACGAAGAATGTCTTGGTTATTTCGTGGGTGCGTTTTCAATCAATAAACATCTAAAGTTTTGTTTGTTCCATACGGAAAATAAAATTGTACCCAATGGGCTATTTGAAAAAAAAAATAGTTTTCAGTCCTTCCTTCATCTAGATTACAAGAAAATATTCGACACATATTTTTCTTCTTTTTCATATTGATAGAAATTTGCTTAGATTAAGCGCATTAAAGTTGAAAAGAGGGGGCTTGTAACGTCATTATCTAGTATAAACTATACTAGCTAGTGACGTCTTGCGACATTTTGACTCGATGTATCGCCGTTTTTTATTGATTACGTGAAAAAAATAAAAAATATGTGACGAATATTTTCTTGTAATCTAGATGAGGGACTGAAAACTAAAATTTTGACAAAAAGCCCTTTGAACGTCATACCAAACTACTGCTAGGGATTGCCAGTTCACTTCACTTAAGGTTTTCGCGGTGATTTTAACAGAATCGACCTGCTGACTGAATGATACTTTTCCACGGAATTTTCATAGTGTTTTCTTATTACTAACAATCGGCTGGTTTAACCTTTGAACACCTATGTCCATGGTGTAACAAGTCACCCTGTCCACTATACATAGCTCCATTTATTCGTTCGTAAGCACTACTTAGTCCGGACTTAACCCTGCGCTTTAATTCAAAGTTACGACTCGACTCTTTCGTAATAGCTAAGAATAGCCTACGATTACTGCACCTTTGTTTCGCACGGGGCGTACATGAGATTATGTTAATCTGCTTAGAATTGCAGAGGGCGACCTTTGTAGCTGTTGTTTTTGTTACATAAAAGTAGTGTAACTTTGTTAGAGGACTTTGTTCTGAAGGCCAACTGCCGTAATTAAAAACGTTCAAAATAAAGTCGCAATATGATTTCAGCAACAATCAATCACAAAAACTGTTTAAACATTAGCTGTATTTATTATCGTTTTGGATTGAGATCAGAATGCGGAAATTTCTCAATAATACGGAAATTGCTCTCGTGACGCTTACGTTTTAGGTAAGAACAGTGTTGAGCTGGTTTGAACAATTAGTGGATGAAGTTTTTATGTAGGTAACACCTTTTTAAAATGATCGGAAATACACTTCACAATGATTAACAGTTTTAGGCCAAAGATTGGTATCAATCTATATATATAAAAGAAAGTCGTGTTAGTTCCACCACTTATAACTCAAGAACGGCTGGATTAATTTGAATGATTTTGGTCTTTTTGGATTTCTCTTTGTCCGGAATAGCATAATAATTAATAAAAAACATGAAAAGTCCTCGAAAAAAAAAATATCAAGAATATTTGTTGTCTCAAACATTTTTCAAACGCAGCGCCATCTTGGATGACATGACAGGAGTCAAACTTCCCAGTTCATTAAAAGTATGCACAGACGATCGAACTTGGTTCGGAACGGACCACGAACATGGTCCGCTTCGAACCAAATTCAATCGTGTGGCGCACGGTCCGCCGGACATTATTATTATTATTAATATCGGTACGGCTGGTTCGGAGCGCTCGCACATCGAACGCGGTGCTTTCCGAACCGAAACGATCGTGTGGACGGCGCACCGGACCAAATGTCGGTCCAGTCGCTATTGTGCCACCGTACGTGCAACATCAAGATCAAGATCAAACAATTCAATAAATGCTTCGGAACTCATTCGAAGATATATACGAAAATCTTTATCATCGAGATCTTTAATGAGATATATGTTGATATTGCAAAAGAGACCGAAAGTAGAATGAATGCTGTAGAAACGCGTTCCTTGCGAAGTATGTGTGGTCTAACAATGAATGACAGATTGAGGAATGATGTGATAAAGCAACGTTGTGGTTTAAAAGAGGATGTAGTAACAAAAATTGAAAAGAGTAGATGGTTTGGTCACGTTGAAAGGATGGATGAAAGGCGACTAACGAACGGTATTTACAAGGCAGATGTATGTGGGAACGCCGGGAGGGGACGCCCTAGAAGGACATACATAGACCTTATTGGTGAGGTTCTTCAGAAAGGTCAGGTGCGTAGTACTCGCAACCGGCGTGTGTGTATGACAATATAAATGAATGTAAACGAAGCAAAAGAAGTATGTAAGAACCTTAGCATATGACGCTCTGTAGTTTCTGCCTACTCCCATGGGAAAAAGGCGTGAGTTTATGTATGTATGAATGTATGTGTATATATACATAAATTGTTGTCTGTTTCTGAGATAAAATTGTGCCCATTCTTTTCTTCTTTTTCGTTCATTATGTAATGGCGATGTAGCAACGATAGTTGCCGCAAGTAATGCTATTTTGGCCTGTTTTGATAGAATAGGAGGCATGTCGAGGAGACGTGTTCACGCAATGCTAGCACATAACTGACTGGACGGTTCGGAGTCTGGTGCGCTTGTCTGTTGTGTAGACCGCACCGTACGGTTCGTGGTCCGGTCCGAACCAAGTTCGATCGTCTGTGAATACTTTTACAGGTGACAATTTGACATTGACAAGTCTTAAGCTAAACCTAAGAAGGTAAGGTTGTCAATTTATACGTCGTTCTGAAATTTATTTTGTTACTAAACTAAGAGGTTTTATGTAGCATAAAAAAGTCTTATATTGCAGAAATCAATTTACGTAATTAACAATGACGACAGAGACAAACTTTAATAATTCTTTGCAAATAGAACTTATTCTACTGTTAAGACTTTAATTAAAGTAGACCGGGAAAACTATAAGTATAAATTGTATGTAACATAGAGGCAGATTAAAATTATGAATTTAGTATTTTTTAAATCAATGCATTTTAGTAGGTAAGGTAGTTAGGTTAGGTAGTTAGGTTAGCTATAGGATAGGTATGGTCAGTTAGGTTAGGTTATATATACATGTTGTAATTTTAATTCTATCGAACACAAAATGTTTAAATAAGATCACAGTAGAGACTCGCTACATAAATAGTAGTAGGTAGTTATTATTGGTTTGGATTTATTTTTGTCGTCTTATTAAACGTATGTAAAAAAAAATTATAAGAGCAATAAAATGTCTCTAAGGCACAACGAAGTTTGCCGGGGCAGTTAGTTATTCATAAAAGTCATTAATAAATACAATACTACTATACCATCCCCATTGTAGATCGAAGGCGTCTTCTTTGATTTTAGATTTTTATTTAATATAAACTGTACAGGTTTCCTTAATTTTTTTTTTCTGTACTGACTGAACTTAATAAGACTGTATGAATTTTAAAAATCATGTTGCCAACAGATCTGATGTAAAAAAAAATCATGCGTGGGTATATAAGGAGGAAGATTTTAAGTAATGGCCCAACACGACATCTTAATTTATATCAGAATACAATGGCCCTTAATTTCCGTTGTTAACGCCTTGAACGTATGTACACTGCTGAAACAAACATTTGTATTGCCTATTATGAAATGATAAACAGTCATTGATGTTTACCCAGTTTCTAATTTAGAATTTCGTGCTTACACTATTTTAAACCTTAAATAATGCAACTTAAAAAAAACATTCACCAAATAAATAAACACAAATTGGAAAAAAACTTGTCTCAATTCCAATTTCTATTTTTAAACTCACAAAAAGAACAACCGTTTCTGGAATAAACATTTCCTTATCCCTAAATACACTTAAATCACCATTTTATTGTATCACACTTTAACTAGTCTCAATGCCAAGTCAGTTACAGTATATCTTAATTAAAGGAGCGCTGGACGTCAAGGTTCAAGATCCTACATACAGTAAAAGAGCTTCCACAAATTGAATTTGTTAGAAGAAATCCCTACCAAGTGCGATGAATAAAGACAATGATTGTGGGAGAAAAATACAGGACAGTATTGGAGATAAAACGCATTTTGTGGAACGAAATATTCTGATAAGTCGACCTCGTTCTTGAGCCTTCAATCTGAGATGAATTTCGGTACGAAATTGTCTTTGAAGACTTAATACCTATTTTGGTCTAGTGGTCGCAAGTGTAAATACTTAGAGGGGTGAATTTTAGATTAAGCTGAGAATTGACGCACATTCAAACCATTTTACTCAGGGACACTGAATTACAAAAATTACTTGTCCATAAGTATGAGAAACAATGTTAATGCAGTCAAAGTTTTCTTTTTTCATGGATCATGCAAGAACCTAAATAAATGACAAGAATATTAAACAAAACAAAACGCAAATCACTGACGATTTAGTTTTACCCCTCAGTGCTCTAGGAAACCATTAAACCACCTCGCTGTCAATTGTAAAATATAAATTTTATAGTCATTACGGGAAACCCGAAAGTCAGACAATCTAATAAGAGATGTTTTCCGACTTTCGGGTTTCTGACTTAATTATCAAACTTCTTACTTCCACCTGGCGTTAATCCCGGCTATTGCCAGGGTCCGCCTTCCGACTGAACTTCTTCCACTTTTCCCGATCTTCAAAATCCTTTTCAGTCAGGCCATTTGCTCTCGTGTCGGACTTGATTCGTCAAGACGCTGGCTGGACGTCGGTCCAGCCAGCGTTTGCGAGGGCGACCACGGGGCCTAGCCCCAAGGACAGCCATATACATGCATCTCCGACCAACGTATTCGATAGGGTGGCGCATGATGTGGCTATACCATCGCAGACGACACTCTTGCAGATTTTCTCCCACGTCGCGGACCCCGGATGAATGACTTAATTATCAAAGATTTTGTAAATAGACAGTCAGTTCATGTAAAATACTGATACACAACTGCATCGGCTACGAGAAACCAGGTCGAATATAAATGTATTTGGAAAAAGGATATTCAGATGGTTGTTCAAAACAGAAGGCTTTTAAACTTACAAAGAAGATCATAAGTACTTCAAAATGTTAAAGTTTTAATTAACAATGTTTTAAGTAACCTGAAGTAGGCCTTTTAATAATGAAATATACTGTCACAAAAACGTTTGCTAGAATAAGGTACCTACTTGAAATTAATTACTTGTCTATAATAAAGCCTACTGAATTCGGGCTAAATTGTGTAAGAACATTATTATTTTCCAATTTATAATGAACGTGACCTTGACCTTTTAAAAGGGTTGGACTTCCTAAAATAAATTGAAAACAAATGCTAATAATAAATGGCTTAGACTATCGTTAGGTCAACAATATTTAGCGACACAAAATAAATATTAAGCTTTTCATAAAGTAATCATAATTTTCTTAACACAGACACGACGTGCAACTACTAAAAAAAATCTACGTTATAGGTACTTTTAGTTTGTGTTTTGTTTAAGCATAAACATTTACTGACATTAAATATCTAGTAATAAAGTATTTTTTTGTCTTTGTTTTGTTAGGTTACGCCAGTAACCTTCTACAATAAACTAACTTAAGCTTTATTTATTTTTACTTTATAATAGGCATTGACAGACCAAAGTTTGATAAATTTAAATTTAATTTGGAATATAAATATATCTTCCCACCCGTACGCAAAATACGCGCTTGGTCGTGGAGTTGCGGACACCTGCCCGTTAAACCTAACCTAACCTATTTAAATCGTGGGTATTCGATATAGCCGTCAGATTGTCGTACCTACCGCATAAGGTCAAACCAATTCAAACTTACTTATTTGAAACATGATCAAAATCTTCTAAAAGATCTGATCCTATCTGCTACGTCACAAGCCAATATTCTGCAAACATCTCACAAAATAATCTCAAAGCAATTTAAAACACATTTAGCGTATCTTGATCATTTGAAGACATTCATTTATCAAGGAGTTGATTCAGAGATCCAGACAAGCTTCAGTGTAAATTTATTCCTTTATATCCTCCTTGGGGATCAGTTGGTTCTGACCGTTACTATTACATTTAGTTTATTAGAATAGAAGATTTAGGTAGTTTGATTGAAACCATTGAAATTAGTTGCAAATTGGTTTGGGTTTGCGTTAATTTTACTCCAACACAACATCTCTTTAGTTAAAAATTTAATGGAGGGAGAAAGTCCTCCATTCCACATACACCCACAAACACCCATACTCTTCGATTAGCCGTCATCTCAATAGTGGTAACTATTTTTCAGCCATAATTATATCCAACAGCCAACTATCTTTTATATATCTTCTACTTTTGTAACCCTTCATTTCCGTGCTCAACATGTTACTAGAACTAACAGCTCGTTCCTCAACCAATGAGGATCAATGAGATATTGATTGTAATTCGTGACGTGTATGGTATTAATCTCAACTTATTAAATTGTATAATTTTCGCACGCCTAAATTGGTGCAACACAGTTGACTAACGCATTCAATTGATATCTAGAAATGTATTGTATGTACTATGTATTCATTTGAATTCTACGCTTCACAAGTTCATGAAGACCAACTTCTTTCTAACTGGCGCCAGTTTAACGCTTTTTCCTCCATACCAATTTCTTAATAATGTCTCCTTAGAAATTATCATGGCCGAATCTCGTCGATAGACACCATCCCACAAACAAAAGGCATAAATAACTGCTGAATATTCCAAATAGAAATATAATTCTGTCAAAGGCAAAAATACGAGCCAATTATAGCAATTTACCACAAAATATAAGAAAAGTTCAGTCGCAAATCAGGCGTAATCCTCTTACGAATTAGTTACGACATTTTTATATTATTATACAAAGCTTTCTCGTTTAGCTCCGGATATTGTATATTCAAAAGATATTTCTTTTGGAAAATAATTGGCTACATGTATTGGTAATGTTAGTGATTGGTTTACTATAGCCTTAAGGTATAAGGGGTTGCAAAAATGCTGAGAAAACGAATGATAGGCATTCCACATAATTATTATCTGTGTCGTTGACTTGAAGCACTTTGTGGTGTGCACAGGACGATTGTGATAATGCTAAAGAACGGTCTGGGAACTTAATTGTGTCAAAGTCAAAGTCAAAGTCAAATCATTTATTTCAATTAGGCCTGAAAACAGGCATTTTGAACGTTATACTTACAAATAAATTAAATTAATATGATTCTAGTTGCACATTCCAAAAGGTAGTTTCGTATGGAGAATAATGTACAAGAAACTCCATACTTACTCTTTTAAAATAGATTTTACAATATTTGTATACATAATTTTTTATATGTGATTGATTATATGTGAGGACGATGTACCATGAGAAAAAAAACAGCTATCCTGAGATAGGTGATATAAAATAAGCAATGTGAATTTGTGAATCACCCTACATGTCACTTGCACGTCATTTAAACCACAAAGTATGCTTGTCTAGGTGACAGTATATTTAATAGTCTAAACTTATGTGTTAGTTTGCTAATGAAAGTTTAAAAATAAAAATGTATGACTTTTCTTAGTAAATCAGTAATTTTTTACTCCTTTTTGGTTAATTCGTCATAAAATGCTAAATCAAAAAAAAATACATAAAAATTGCAGTTTCAGCCAAAATTTCTTCGCTGATGATCATAACACGTATACACTTTAACGTGATGGATACAAAAACGAGTACTAACTTTTATTAAAAGTCACGTACGAACGAATATTTCACCTGCAGTTTATGGCTATCGAAATCCAATTCCCCGTTGGTTTTTCAAAACAAACTGCGCTGAGTACGAGTACACAACTCCAAACACACGGTATCTGTGTCAAACCAATTTGCATTCGATGCGTGAACTGACAGGGTTGTTCGGCTAGGAAAACAATAGTATTCATTTAGGTGTATTTGATTGGGTACACACGACGACATACACATTTCTAGTATAATCTGACATTTTGCTAGGCTTTCTGCACAATGACATATCAGCTTGTAGTGGAAACATTGTCGTCCTGCATACATTGGTTTGTTCATTGTGGAACCGTTAGATTTTGATTCCAGTGATTCTATCTGGCTATTTATACAATCTTCTTCTTTTTGTGTGGTTACTGACTAATTTGATGTCAGAGTAAATATACCATTGATAGGCTACATATTCCGTCGAGAAATTTCTCTAGGCATACCGGTTTCCTCCGTTTTTGAAGCAATACGCACATGAAATCGAAAAGTCAAAGTTCTTGTGAGTAGTCTTGGATTCTAACTCGAAACCTATTTATTTATTTAACATAAAACGGTCATTAGCCAATTACATTAGTTACTATGACTTAGTAGTCGCGCTTATCACACCATTAGGCAAATCACGGCTTATAAGATAAATATATGTATTTTTTATGATTATAATTTTGAAAAATTTTAATTTTTTAGCGTAAATGCCTTAAATTTTGATATTTTTCTAAATTTTAATTTTGTAACTTGTGTAAATTTCTTGTGCATGCTGTGGTCTCCTGTAAGTGAAGGGGTAACCATCTTACAACCCAAATAATGTATAGATCGCTACTATGTGTATACCCTTTGTTGGGGATCGAAAATAAATAAATAAATACATAATAAATAACATCAAACACAGACGTCTGTTGTTCTACATTATTTGAATTAAACTTAAGTCCTATTCAAACCTTGTGTAAATTGATTTCTCATGTTTGCTTCCCCTTTATTGATCTGGTTTGATATACAAGTAATGTTTACCTACATCAATTAATTTAATCCACCAATATTAACTACAATTAATTTTATAATAACCATTCCTAATTACAGCATTAGTGCGGGGATCTGGATAATTATTTGTCCATTATTAAATCGTACGTTCAGATAGGACATATATGTAATTATAAAAAAAAATCTAATACATTTTTGGCTCTTTAGTATACAATTTCTTCTTTTGTGTAAATAATATTCCATACAAAGTGGAAAAATTATCGATGTCTTGATGACCTGGATGCCTTCCTGGAGAATTGGGAAGAGGTAACAGATGAAAGAAATGGGGAGATGCCTTTGCCCAGCTGTGTGACAATTCAGCTTTAGTAATAAAAATAGAAAAGATTTCTGAACGTAAATATAAATTGCTTAGATTTTTTTTGTTCAGCGAATTTAAGTATGTTTATGTTAAAATGTTACCTTATTTCCCTATTATTTGAAGAACTTGCTAACCTTGTAGGAAAGTTTCTATGACGTCATAGTTGTGTAGTAGTGCTCGCTAGCATAGTAAGTAATATTTCTTCCAAGCGACTGGTTCATGAATGAAGTATATATTTCTTGAAAACACTTCCTCTTCTTATTTTCTATTACAAAGATAAAAGTTTCCTTTGCATGAAGTAAGTGAAATATTGGTAAAAATGTTGATGATATCTAAGTGATTTTAGCAATGCATATTATTATTTCTTAGTGGAAAATTGTGTCAGAACCGGTGAAAAGATTTCCTTGATAGCTTTTCCGCTTCAAAACTTTATTTTATTTTATGTAAGCTATTGCTCCAAGGAATAGAAACGGTTCTTTTACCCAGGCCAGCACTATAAAATACCTACCCAATATAAAATACAAATTGCTTCTTTCAAACTAAGCCAAGATATAAAATGACTTCACTAAATAGATCTAACAAACTGTCAAAAGTTTTTTGTTCCATTTTTTTTTGGTTTATTCTAGTCGAGCTGTTTTTTAGCCAATAGACACTTTACTTTGTACCAGACCTACGCTGTTGCGTATATACAATATCAAGCCATTCAAGCGTTGCCAAGAAATGAAATAACTTCACCAAATAGATAAATTTTAATAAAGTTTTATACGCGTATATGGCGCAAAACCTACCAATTTTGAAAAGTAGGTACCTAAAAATGTTTCGGAACCACAATACTCCCAAAGGGAAGAGCTTTGTGAATGTTTTACTTTATTCATTCGTCGGTTAACCAGATTCCTGGCAAAACACTCTCATGATACACGGAACTGTGATTAGTCGTTTCGTAACTAAACTAGAACTAACTTTGACTAAAGTTCTGAAAAGGTCAAAAGTTTTGTGAAAAGTGAACACAATACTGAAGCTTACGATTCACTAACTGTTCGCTGATTTAGTTTTTAAAATTTTACACAAATTAATGTGTGAGCCTGATGTCAACTTTAAACATTAAATAAAAAAGAACTTGTGTATCGTCAATGGGATGATCCGAAACAAAACAGTCACGAACACACCCTAAAACATTTTATAAGGCTGGCAAAATGTGGGTGCAGTACAGTAAGTATTCTGCCTAACCCTTCGAGAAGTACAGGCGTGATGTTATGTTTTTTCTTAGTTAAATAAATGCTATTTAAAATAAGACCAACAAGGTTTCTAATTTAGTCTTTGTTTGAGTCGATTGATGTGAAAATCTCATTAAAAGTTTGTTTTGATTCACTCTTGCATTTTTTTATTCATCCCATTTACCCTGTTACCAAGAAGACATAGTAATTAATAATTAATTTCAATTCATCAAAAAGAATAGAGAGCTATATTAAAATTTGTTTACAACAAACAATAACGAATTGACATGAATTTTTATTTATCTACAGTTTGGTTTCGATACATCTCTATTTTAACCCTGTTGTGATATCTCTAATTAGTTAATTAGTAGTAAGTATGCACCTCACTAGATATTATCTATGTATCCGCTTCCTAACGAGCATCACTTCATTGTCTGTCCCCGTCTGTGAAGCTGCTACTACTTACTGTACGACTGTGAATATACTGTGTGTCTTAATAAACCAAGTCAACCTCAACGGTGTCTTATTAAAGAAGCCTACAAAACATAACAAACCCTAGAAAGATAGTCTGCGTAAAATTGACGCATGTCTGTTCGTAATATTGCTCTATCTCTCTAAATAGTGCGAATCCGTTGCTATGCGTATAGGACATCTCACAAGTCGCTTGGACCTTCCGTGAGGCGCAGGCGTCACTGAGGTTAGTGTTGCCGATTTTGAGATATGAAGACCCCATGAGTCAAAATTACGCATGATTATCTTTTACGTGACTTTTAAGATATTAAGTAAAATGGTAGTTGTATTATTTTTCAACTGATTTTACTAGTTCTTTCATTTTGTTGTTTGAGTTATAAGTAAAACAGACTGATTTAAGTAAAAAAAAAAAGTGATTTATAATTAAAGAAAAAAATATATTTTTTTGTTGATTTATAGAAGGCATTCAAAGATTTTGTTATTTTTTATACAAATAGATACATTTTATAACATTACAAGGGGTTTTAATTATTTCATAGGGATGTAAATAAATAATTACGTTTGGTTTATTCAAATAAACAATTACACTTGACATTATAGCTAATTGAAACTCATGCGTAAAATTTACGCATGATTATCTTTAACGTACATCATGAAATATTTTAAACGAACATTCATAAAGTGAACAAAAACTCAGTGAGAGTTTCTGTACAAAAAAAGTATATTTATCTCTTATTGTTTTGGTATTTCTTAGCTTTAATTTTATATTTGACTGTGTCTTTAATCCTTATCGCAATTTGATCGCTCTCGTTGCTTACAATTTTATTATTTATAAACAACATTATTTTATTACTACTTAACCCAAAAAGGGCTACAACTCAACATTAACAATTACTTTTACTTTGGGACGCAACCTGAAATCGCGAAAAACAGCTGGTTAAAACATTTATGTACAGACGCCAGCACGTCAAGTTACCCCAATGTGACGAATTTCTTTGTTCGTTTTTCAACTTTATGTTAAACAGAATAAGGTTCATATTCAATTGGGAAAATTTTACACATTGGGGTAATATTTTAAGAGTAATCTCTAGATCTATTGAACCGATTTTGAAAAGTCATTGATCTTGAAAGCCACATAGTTCGTAAGTTTCATATATTTTTCTTTTCTACACATTAGGAGTGGGAGGGGTGGAGATGTTAGAGTACGAAATGCTCTCCAACGAAGTACCTACTAGTTACATATTAATATTGGTGTCAAACCGTTTTAAGTAATTAAAGTTATTAAACCCCTACAATTCAACCGGTTTCATCTGGAACTTAAAAAATTAACTTACCGCAGACAAAGCTTGAGCTTTTTGACACTTCATTTATTATATCAAGGACGTAAACCATTTCCATTTTTAGAAACAACTTTTATTCCAATCATCAAAACAAAAAGGTTTTTTTGTCAATCGACCTTATCTTCAGAATTATTTACGTTATCCTCGAAAGAAACACACGATGGAAATTAAGAGGAAATTAGTAAGATTTAAGGGTCCCCCAAGGTTCAGGCACACTACTGGACTTTTTCCTTTTACCAAAGACCAACATTTGTTTTGCCTTTCCGTTTGATTAAGCTCAGGTGACGAGATTTGGGTCATTTGGGATATAAAAGTCTTTGTTCGTTCGCTTGCTGGCTGTGAATTTAATTTGATGTTTGATCTGATTTGCTTGACTGCATCAACTATCTGTTATT
Source organism: Euplexia lucipara (assembly GCA_921972225.1). Classification (NCBI taxonomy): domain Eukaryota; kingdom Metazoa; phylum Arthropoda; class Insecta; order Lepidoptera; family Noctuidae; genus Euplexia; species Euplexia lucipara. Next base: position 6,207,712 of record OV179144.1, on the reverse strand, counting down.
ATAAACCAAATAAAGCTAAAGTAGTAGGTATACGTATGGAGTTCCTTGCCCATTATTGTCCATACGAAACTACCTTTTGTAAGGGCCATCAGAATCATAATAATTATTAATAATTATGTAGTTTCACGTTCAAAAGTGCCTTATGATGGTCTAATTGAAATAAATGATTTGACTTCGAATTTGACATTTTTTTTTTGTTTGTTTGTTTCTCATTTTTGTTTAAAAGACGCCTATTTCTTGTCGGATTTTGTAAGGATCTTTGTATTTAATAGCCCAATACGGTACTTGACAGAATATGAACATCTAATAAATTATCAGATGGACTGTTAGATTAAGTATACAAAATAATACACAAGTATTTCTTTTCTTTTTCAAATTGATGGAAAACTGCTTAGATTAAGTTGAGGAGAGGGGGCTTGTCAGTTGTAACATCATATTGCATAGACAAGGAAACGTAAGATTCATTTCATTTAACTGCAAGTCTCTGAAGAGATCGTTAGATGGAGTAAGAGATTTATGTGGCACAGCGGACATCATTGCGCTGCAAGAGACGTGGCTACAGCCCCATGAGCTTTCAGAGTTAGAGACGGTCAGTAAAGAGTTTGGGAGCACTGGAACATCTGCGGTAGACGTCTCAGCAGGCCTTTTGAAGGGCAGGCCTTATGGAGGGGTTGCCTTATTGTGGAGAAAGAGTGTCTTTCGATCGGTCAAAATTATCGATTGTAGTGATGTTCGTTTGTCAGCGGTGAAAATACAAATGAGTGGTGCACCTATTATGGTGTTTAGTGTATACATGCCAACTGACTGTGTTGATAATCTACCTATGTTCACACAGTGTTTGAGTTCAATCAGTGCTATTGTAGAAGATAATATCGACTGTTCCGCGGTTTACGTACTAGGGGACTTCAATGCACATCCTGGTGAGCTCTTTTGTAACCATTTATTGGACTTTTGTGATGACCAGCTCTGGACATGTATGGACCTTAGTTTTATGAATAACGATGATACGTTCACTTTCATAAGTGAGGCTCATGGTTGTGTGAGGTGGTTAGATCATTGTGTAGTCACGAATGCAGCACTGTCGACAGTGGTTAACGTACAAGTGGAGTATGACGTGCAATGGTCTGACCATTTCCCACTGATAATTGATTGTGACTTGGATCTAGTGTATGGTGAGCAATTACCAATCTGTGCACCAGTGTTCAATGGGGTTGTTTGGGGTGAACGTACGGCTGAGCAAATGCAGAGCTATAATAAATTATGTTGCGCTCAACTACGTGAAATCGATTTTCCGACAGAATTGAGTAGTTGCTGCGATGGAATATGTTCCAATGCTGAACACAAGTTATTGTTAAAAAGCATGTATTTAAGACTGGTCACTGTTTTGTCTGAAGCAGCTACAGCGTCGTGCAAAAAGGTGAAAGCTCGGAGGGGGGGTGGTTATGTTGCGGGATGGAACAAATATGTGGCAGGTTACCATAGGGAGGCCAGGTTGAGGTTTTTGGCCTGGGTCGAAGATGGAAAACCAAAAAATGGTCAGACATATGTTGACATGAATGAGAGTAGGAAACTGTTTAAGCAAAAGTTAAAATGGTGCCAGGATAGGCAGGAACAGTTAAAAATGGATGCACTTGCATCCCATCATGTTGCTAACAATTTCTCACAGTTCTGGAAGGAGACGGGGAATATGAGCCAGAAACCTGGCCTTCCTGTGAGTATTAATGGTATTAGTGATCATCACATGATTGCTAATTTGTTTGGCGAGCACTTCAGGGTGATTCCGCGGCATAGCCCAGTCATGTCACGGTCGCCCGTTGCTGGGACCTTCGGCCAGAGTAGAGATGTCAGATTTACAGCGAAGGATGTTAGAAAAGTTATTAACAGTATGAGCAGAGGCAAATCTCCTGGATATGATGGTCTCAGCATCGAGCATCTTAGGCATGCTGGAGTCCACCTGCCGCGCGTCCTGTCCATGTTTTATAATCTCTGCCTCTGTCATGGTTATTTACCAGAGGAACTTACAAAAACCATAGTGGTTCCAATTATTAAGAATAGGACTGGGGACATTTCGGATAAGAGTAACTATCGTCCCATCTCTCTTGCGACCATAATAGCCAAGGTGCTGGACAGCCTGCTTAATAACATTCTTATCAAACATGTAAGTTTGCACGACGCTCAGTTCGGTTTCAGAGCTGGGCTTTCCACTGAAAGTGCCATATTATGTCTTAAGCAGGCTGTACAGTACTATACGGATAGGGAAACACCGGTATATGCGTGTTTCTTGGACTTGTCAAAAGCTTTTGACACAGTCCTATATGATAAGCTTTGGGACAAACTGGGTAGGGCGGGGGTACCAAGTGAAATCATATCACTGTTGCAAGACTGGTATCACCGTCAGCGGAACCAGGTGAGATGGGCTGGTGCCTTATCCGAGCCTTATGGCATGGAGTGCGGCGTGAGGCAGGGGGGACTGACCTCTCCTTTGTTATTCAATCTGTACGTGAATGACCTTATCGGTGAGCTTAGCAGTACTCATACCGGTTGTCATATTGATAGCGTATGTGTCAATAACATTAGCTACGCGGACGATTTGGTGCTGCTGGGACCATCGGTTGGTTCTATACGAAAGCTGTTAGCTATTTGTGACATTTTTGCGGGCGAACATGGACTGACCTATAATATTTCCAAAAGCAAAGTTCTGCTTTTCAAGGCGAAAGTCAGTGTTTCCGTGCCAGTGTGTGTTCCTCCAATTAAATTGTATGGTGAGGAACTGCAGAGAGTGACCAGTTTTAGGTACCTGGGTCACATTGTGACAGAGAATCTGTCCGATGACGAGGATCTGGAGCGAGAGCGCAGAGCATTGGCGGTCCGAGGGAACATGGTTGCCCGTAGATTCGCTCGCTGCTCTATTCCAGTTAAGATCACCTTGTTTAAAGCATATTGTCAATCTTTTTACGCGAGCAGTCTATGGGTGAATCATACCCGTCGGGCTGCTAATGTTCTGCGCGTTCAATACAACAACATCTTTAGGATGCTGATGCGGCTGCCTCCCTATTGCAGTGCGTCGCTTATGTTTGCCGAAGCTCGAACGGATGGCTATCCAGCTATAGTTCGGAAAAGGGTTGCTTCGTTATTACGACGAGTGAGAGACAGCGGCAATGGCATCCTCAGGATGATTGCTTCTCGCACTGACTGTCCGATCCAGCATAAGTGGATGTGTATTACTACCGGACAATACTGACGTGCTATTGCTTTGTTTTTGTGATGTATTTAATGTGTGCAATTTCTAATTTTAATGATTATTTGACATGATGTTCATTAATATATTAATTTTGACTTTTGTTATTTAATTTTCTTTATGTAATTATTTTCTATTTTAATTTCTATTTGTGTGGTTTATAATTTTTTGAATGTTGTTTGTTTTTAATTGAATTTATTGTTTTTGTAAAATTGTGTATGTGTGGGCGGGCTGTTCTATTCTATTCTGTTTTATTTATGGATTGTATGATCTGAAATAAACTTTTATTATTATTATTATTATTATTATTATTATTATAATAATACGGCCCTTATAAGAGCAGGCAAAGCTTCGGCACACTGCTTGTTTTTGGTATGTCAGTTGTAATTTACCTTTGAAATGTCTGTAGTTTTGATATTATAAACACATAAAATTCCCTACTATTAATTTTAACTTTACAAAGTCCCAACAAAACCTCAAAATAGACCAGTAATCATTTTCAAATCAAACAAAAGCTGTTTAAATTACACAGACCCACAATTTATACCAATCCTTCCGCAAAGAGTTGAAAACAAAACTTGTGAAACAAATTAAAAACTCATTTGCAAATAACTAATCTAGAGCCGATATTGTGGTGGTTATACATCACAGTGCTAAACCACACCTGCGTCACACCCACAAGACACATTAATTTAAAGCTTCGCAAATAAATTTTGATAAATTAGATCACTTTCTCAAATACCAATTGAATTGCTGTCCGATTGATTGATTGTATTACACTTCTGTCGCACTGCACTCAAATATTCACCTTAACTTTTTAAGAACAGGGTTGCGAATTCAAGTGAACGGTTTGAAGAGGGTAAGAACACCTGTGTTTTGATTAAGGGGCCATTTTATAGGTTATTCAGGAGTCATAGTGTCGGGCAAAGTTTAGCAGTTTATCTTTGTCGCTGTTTGAGAACTGCTTTGAGCTTTACGAGGACATGTTAAGTAAGGACGATGGAGTTGATTTAGGTCCAGTTACTGGGTTAGAAGTTTGTTTAAAGTGATAATATTGCACGCTTATACATATATGGACAGGTCTTTTCTTGTGTGGTTCTTTAATTAAGATTCCATATCAGACACTAATTTGGATGAATCTTTCACAAATTAGGTTTTTTTCGGTGTTTCTCATATTAGTGGAATGCCAAACACCGTTCTCATTTCAGCATTCAAATAATAACCTGTTTGAGGTGTAAGAAGTTGTGGGTGCATCATATCTAGGCAGGTACTAATGTGATTTTTGACTGGTAGGTATGTAACTCTTATGGCACTTTAATTTATTAAACCCCAAGAGGATCGTCGTCACCGGTGTCCGCGCTGTCATTGTCTTTCTATTGTGTTTCTAATTGACAAGATTGAAAGGCTAAAGACCCCAGTTAATACCATAAAGTTTATTAACATGGTTTTGGTACGCTCTACGATTTTTCAAGCCTTATAAACAAATAACGAAGTGGAAGCATCCGAGAAGAAATTTATTTCTTCTTCTTGTTTTATTTATTTTTCTGTGGCATTAGTATTCTTTTCCTTCGCCGAGTGACGAATGGCTATTATGTGTAAACGATTCTCAGATTTTTCTGTATTCCTCTTTTGTTTTACTTTAAGAAAATATTACATACTAGTTGCCCGGCAAGCTTTGTTTGAGCTTAGAATCAAATTAGGTTGTGCCTGTCACCTTTTATTGGACTAGAAAAACACTTGTCACCATCTTATCTTATCACACACATCACTCATTTTTATCAAAGAACTGTCTTCTTAGAGAAAAAATAATCTTTAAGAAAACTAATTTTCTTCAGATTTTTTTGTGTGAATTTTCCATTATTTTGAACAGACAATAAATTGTCTATGACAGTCTCCAGGATATATGAACTATCTCAAAACGATCCGTTCAACCGTTAACTCGTGAAAAGCCAACAAACAAACAAACAAACAGAGTTACTTTCCCATATAAAATGTTAGTGTGGATTGCCTCGTATTAGTTCAGTAATTACAAGCACATCAACTGCTAAACTTGAGGCTTTGGGTGCGATTCCCAAGTCGGGCATAGTGTTATTGGGTTTGGGTCTGAATCTGTGCCTAATTGACTGCACCAGGCTCGCTCTTCTATTACATAGTTTTTTAATAACTGTGTAGAGGTACCAGACGCCAGCACATCAAGCTCCCCCAAACTATCAAATATTCCCAATTGAACATGAACCTTATTTTAATTAAGTTGAAAACCCATTGAAGAAATTTTTCATTTTTTTTTATACATCTTCCACCATCTCCCTTCTCTCACCTACTCTGCTCTACTCTACTCTTGGAGAGCATAACAGACAAAATTACGCTTGTAATATGATGAAGACATTTATTATTGTGGGTTAAACATGATAATTATGGGAGAAAGTCGTTCTAAAGTGAATATCATTATTACTTTAATAAAAGGAAAATAACTTTCTTCATTAAAATGGGATTAAAATGATCTTCCCTTAAATAACATTTTCAAAATATAAATGAAATCTTTTCTTAATAGGTACGAGTCCCAGGTGTTACTTTTATCTATTCTACATTTGTATATAAATGGATGATCAGACTGATAAAAAAGTGATTTATCACGTTATTCGTATGCCTTTGACAGCTTTTTATTCAAATTTGAGCAATTCAAGAGCATAATAAAGTCATTGAAAGTGGTCTATTCATCAGATTAATGTTCTGTTTGAAAAAAATGTGGCTTTTGCAAATTTCTAATATTTTAATTGTATTTATTGATCAAGTTAACTATTCGATGCGTGTTGAAGAACTCTCTTGCCAAGTCTTGAAAATTAACATAAGTTTACACCCGTGTTAAATTAACATAAGTTTACACCCGTGTTCCCCAAAGAGATTGGCAAAGGTGTAAGTATTATACCTAATAGTGCAACAAAGTTTTGCCACCAATGTATGTTTATTTAATATTTTGTTCACCTACATCAAAATAATTTTAGTAGTATTGTCCAATGTAATAGAGGCCTATTGCCATCAACAGCACGTTTTCAGACTCCGGGTTACTGCTGTTCTTAAAAGTTACAACACCAAAATCTTGAAAACTTCAAAGCTTAAATGAAATTTAAAATGTTTGAAGACCAAACAGTATTGACGAGAATTTTAAAGCGGACATTCATTCAAAAGATAATTATAAAGAACTTGTATTTCGATCTTAGTAAAGCAAAAATACTTAAAACTTTTACTAACATTCTCACAATCATTAAAAAAAATATATACATCTCTTTAGCAGATTTTTTATCTTTTAAAATAGTAATTGACAACAGTCATAAATATATTATTATTGAGGGGTAGTTCCTGTATTTTTATTAACACATTCAAATTCTAATCTCAGTCTTAATCTGTCAAGTTTCTCTACATTTTTTACAAGTTTTAATTGCGACTAGATTTGATAATTTTTAATTACGGGAATGGGGCTCACATCTCACTTTGATCTAAATAATTTAGTTTTAACATGATTGTTTCAACTAAAACAGCCCGTTAAAGTTTGACTCCACGAGGAGACCTTTCCATTTAAACTAAACTAGAATTGTTATTTCCACCATAATACACTAATCGTCCGAGACCAACTGATCCTTTGCCTTCCTCTAGATAGGTCCTCTAATGTGTCATTAAATGTAAGTTTATCTAAATCGAAAGGAGAAGTTTGAAGCTATATAAAAAGTTGGGATAACAATTATCATCAGCTGCCTTAGCTTGCCCTCCTAACTTTGTTGGGGTCGACTCCAAGTATATCTCGATGCAGCTGAATACCAGTTTTTTATATTACGTTACTGCATATCATACCTCCACAACCTCCAGGCATGGTTTCACGACACTCGTTGGTTAGACTCGTTATCAGATTATTGAGGTTCGGACTACTTGTAACGACTTTCATAGATCAAAAATAACTCCAGTTTCGGAAGTCGGTGGCCAATAATGAACAAAACAAAACCACCAAAACCACAGACTTCCGAAACTGGAGTTATTTTTCACCTGTTAGTGTTTTTGAAGAGTTCCGTTGTATATCTCGGAAGATCAGCACCAGATCTTCACCAAATTAAAATGGGACCACCTCAGGAGTATACTCTTTCAAACAAAAAAAGAATTTCGAGAATCGGTCCACAAATGGGGGAGAAATCAGGTAACATACATAAAAAAAAAAATAAAAAAAAATACATACACACGAACATAGAACCTCCTCCTTTTTTGAAAGTAGGTTAAAAATCAAAATCCAGGCTTAACGGTCTACTTTTCTTTCCAAGGCACGGAGATGTCTTGATGAGTAATGAAGGGTCTCCATCATCTTCATCCGCGAACAGAACCTCAGTAAACACAGCTTAACCTTCAATTGACCAGTGCGGCTGTTATTATTTGCCGATAAACTTAGAAAACTCAGAATCTAAACTATTACATCTAATGACTGCTCTCTTAATTCCCAAAACTATTCTCAAGAAATTAATGTCAACAAATTTCAATCTAACTTCTATTGAAGTCCTCAGTTATTTCTTAACAAACCAAGTCCTAAATTTCATAAAGTGTTTCAAAGTGAGGTAAAACTGGATACTTATCGTTACAACACTACAGTGCTCCGAGACTTAATTCTGTCCATTACCTTTTATCAAAGATTTCATTAGAGATACAAGATTAATTTTGGGATAAAGTAAAGATTAAACTTGGGGCGACATCGCATATAAATATTGCTCTTAATAGGACATTGGTGTTCTTAGTTAGGTCTTGAATGAATTTTAGGTAATTTATACATATTAGTTGCAACCATATTGAGCGTATCACTTTTCTTATTTTTCAAATCTTTATATGTAAATAATAAAGGAGAAAAAAAGATCGCACCGACAAAAGGCACTGTTTGATTGATTCATCACAGTACGCGTGACATTTGCTAAATCGTAATGGCTTATTCACACGACCCAAAATCTAGGGTTGAATTGAAATCTTAGGGCCTTTTTATAGTCATGCGTATTTGCGCTCGCGTGCGGCTCAGACCAATGTACTCTGTGGCCAGACCCGCATGCGTGCCGCGTCTCACTGCTGTCCAGCGTGCATGTGGCGCGCATGATTATAAAAGCAGTATGACACTATAGGTTGCGGGCGGCAAGCATGCGGGCGTGACCCGCACGCGGATGCTAACACGCATGACAATAAAAAGGCCCTTACGTCAAAGAAAGAAAGTATTAATACTTTATTTCATACTGATACATATCACACAACATTGATATCGTCAGTATTAATTTATGGTTTCTGTCTGGTTAAGCATAGTTTATAAAAGATTAAAAGAAGAGCGCTTAAGATATTTTTTTTTATATAATTAAAATTTAAATCTAATTCGTTGCACTATGAAAAGTTCAAAATGAAGGTATTAAAATAAACAGATAAATTCTGTTTTTTTTTGTCTTAATTCCTGCAATTCTGAGCTTCTTTTACGATGCACGGCAAAACCTATCAGAATATTTATCATAATCTTATAAATTAGGAACGTCACCATAGGTAAACCAAAAGTTAGATTCTTCAACTTATACAGTCTTCTAAGGGGTTCTGTTACTAAATCAAATAATTTATTTGTTTCCAGGTACTGTAGTAACAAAATGTGAATAGCTACACAATGGACGACGAATACTGTTACAACTGCAGCCTCTACGCTGAGATGAACGACACCGTTTATAGGAACATCACCAAGAATGAGACAACCATCAACAAATTCTACTTTTATCAAGTAAAGTATTTTGTTACTGTTGTAAAACTAATTACATCTACATCTTTAACTATTTGCCAAAGTTTTTGTTCTGTTATCTTGACTAGGTGCTTTTTTATTTTTTATCTTTTTGTGTTAATAAAACTGCAACTGCTTTGCTGTGTACCTACTGCAAATTGCTGTTTTTTGACAACTGACACGACACGTTTTTGCGTTGTGGTTTTTAATAAATTTTTAGACACCTAACTTTTTTTATTCAATACATTTTCTTTTATTTGCAACAGTCTCAAAGATCCGAATACGCTCTTCTATAAAATGAGCGTATTCCTTAGCTTTATTTTGTTTTCAAGCCACCTCAAGTACATTTTCTTAATGAATTTTCTCATTAAAGCACGCGTCATTTAACTTAACGCCAGTGAAACTGTCGCGGCAATAAAATAATAATATAAATGAACGTAATATGTTACCAATGAATGTGTAATGGGAGGAGGCGGGAGGTGATAGTTTTACGATGTGAAAGAACTAACTTATAGGGAGGTTCAGATGACGGTTTATAATCTTGATTTTGATTAAATTTAATTTTTTTAATGTTTAGGTACTTACTTAAGCAGTTTAGGCAACTGAAGTTGACTCAACTTATTATGTTTTACATAATATGTTCTTTTGTTGATTTTGGAACCACTAAATAGGTAAAGCTTGCGGAAAATTACGTTTAGCAAAGCTGTCATGTGTAAGTCATAAAAAGTTAAATGCAAAAAAATGCAATACAATTCGATAACAATTGAGACTGGCTAAATGTAAGCTTTGGAAATATTGTTCCTTGTTCAATTCAATACAATTAAAATTTAACGAAAGATTCTCAATATGGCTATTTATGCTAGGCTAGTATATGTGCATGTAATGGTTTACGCTAATGATATCGTCCATTTCCCATCGTCCAAGAAAATTTTGTATAAATTTAAAAATAATATTTGCTATTTTTAGGACATATGACAGTCATCATGAGTGTGAGAGATGGACATCGATGAGAAATATAGTAGAATAGATTTATTTTGCTGACAAAATCGTAGTCCTACTAAACTAACCCGCTAAACCCGATTCGATTCTAGTATAATTTGGTAAACTTAAAGAAATACTAAGCACCTAATCAGCAAAATTCATTAAGGTGGAGTGCAGAATTAATTGCGAAAAGCGTTCTCCAAACTAAAGTATGGGTCTAGACTCACTCTCTGTTTTCTAATTTGTTTAAGACCGACTTAATTAAAGGGCTATGAAATCACTTGGTTTGTGTAGCGGGCTTTTTGTATTAATATTGTTCCTTCTCTCGCTATCTTATTTTTATGCTATTAGCGCCAATTTTGTAATCACTAGATAAATTTGTCCACGGAATAAAAATGGCGGATTGAATTTTTTTAGTAGGCAACATGTCAAACCGCTGTATTTACTCTTTAGATAGAAGATTATCTGACTATTGAAAAATTTACCTTTTTTAAAATAAAGATTAATTCTTTTGTAACTAAGTAGGTAATTAAAAGTGTGATTAAATTTAATTGTAAAAATGTAAGAGACGCAGTCATTTAATTATTAATTATTTGAATGTTGTTCTGCTATAAAGTACCAACCCACATAACAAGTTATTTTCTTTAAAAAAATGGAGATCTATGCATTTTATCTTTGAAGTTGTGATTGTTTTATTAGCTACTAACCAAAAGTTATAGCTGCAAAAGCAAATTTATTAAACTTTTTAATTTTATTTTTTTGTCTCGTGTTTTAGTTATATTCGACTATAAAAAAAATTGGTACATTTTGCCAAATTGCAATTTGCATACACCTAGGTAAAAACCAGTTCAGCCAAAACTTTTAGGATTTTCCAAAATGTAAAAATTATTTTTAGTATCTAACTGCAACTATGAATTGACACATAATGGGCCGCTACATCTCATTCAGTGATGTATAAGAGTTGGCTACCAAAACATCTAATTAAAGAAATAAGTAAAATAATTTAACTCGATAAACTTTCGCAAAAAGTCCTTTTAATATTTACTTGTTCAGTTTTGCGTAAATACAATAACACTCAGCTAAGAAGCAAGAATTTTTTCGTGGAAACTCTTTCAAATTTCGCCTTAGATGTGAAATCCATTCATCTACACAACTTCAAAAGAAATTATATCAAAATAGTTGGCGGGTTGGTATATTCCCTTACTTTAAGTTGAAAATTCTGGACGAGTACGCTTTGCCACATTCTAAGACATTCCAAGATCCCGAATGCACTATGCAGTTTACTAGAAATTACTTCGACGATATATTCGCACCAAAAACAACACAAATTTGACACTCGTACCCCTACACTAATTTTAGACTAGGGTTTTATTACCATTTAAAATTGTAATTATTTTCTAAATTAAATAATTTAAATAACTAAACCCATCGCAGACAAAAAATAAGCACTGAATTCTTTGGTTTTCGTTATATAATAATCCAAATCACTTCAGAAAACAATTTTTATTCAATGAGTTATTTCTATGCACTCGAATTATAAATCATTAACACCTGCACATGCATATTTCGACGAAATAATTTATTTCTAGAGTTGTCAGCAAGCTCGATAGATGGCGTTGTACCATTCCGCTTCTCCGGCTGAATCTCGCTATGGTTTCGTTACAACGGTAGAGATAAATAATGTACCGAATTTGTTCTCGATACAAGTAGTTAAGCATAATAAACACATGCTTTAAATTTTTGTAAAGTCAGTATTACAGCTGACTTGTCTAGTATAATTTAGGATTTACGAAATCTACAAATTAGTAATATGCTATGATTGTGTTCTTTTGTTCAACACGTATAGACTTGTACTTAGATGAGCGCCTCTCGCGGCACGTAGCGACAACTTATTAGGCGGACCTACTACTGAATACTGATGGCTAGATATTTATTTCTTAGATGTTTGTGTCTTATGTGATAAAATTTCGGGGAAATGACTTCCTTCTTTATTTTAACCTAACTAAAATTATCAACACTAATGTCGTTTTGCTCTTGCCCCTGATAAGCCGCTGCTTCACCTGTATAAGGGTCTAATTTAATTATATTTATTGCTTCTTCGACTAAAATATGTATTGGAATAGAAAGAAATAATTTCTTTACAAAAAATTACTATTATTGCATCTCATAACCAAACTAAGAAAACAAAATATGTATAATGATAAGGAGTGCTACTCATTATTGGGTACAAAAAATTACAGGAAATTATTTTTTTCTTTCTTATTTATTTAGGAACATATTATGATGAAAATGCGTATGTTAGTCCCTTGTATCCTAAATAGACATGTATAACTTATATTTGCAAAGATTCTATAGAATACTTCAAGTCTGTTTAACCTCAAAATCTTAAAAATCATACGTTTTGATGTAACGTTTGTGTCAAAAATTCTTGCTAAAGATAATGTTCTTCATTCTTATGCAGTCAGCGCAACTAGCGATACTATGGGTGCTGCTTGTGACGATCGTGGCCGGCAACGCGACGGTGGTGCTTGCACTGCTGCTGACCAAGTCCAGGAAGAGCAGGATGAACTTCTTCATCATGCAGTTGGCCATTGCAGGTGCGTCTTGTACTTTATTTGCTATTTATTAGGCTTTGACCTTCAAAATTATGTGTTGAGTATGTATTAGTGGATAGTTTTAATACCTACCGACTAGATTTTTGACTGCTTTTGCATGTGTCACCAACTTAATAAATAACATCACGCCTATTATATAGGTAAGGTAGAAGTATACCTATAGATCACCTACATTTTGCCAGTTAATTGGGCGAGCTTATTGCACCAATCGAGCTCAAATCCAGGCTCCAGGCTGATACTCAAAAATTCCAGACAAAATGAACTCAATAACACTTTGCAATTGCTACTGCTGAGCCTTGTCTCCTTGGACCGATCCCTGGGACGACCTCACGCTCAAGTATAACGTTTCCGACCACTAGCCCCACAAGGCAGTCACCTACATAACACTTGTGTTATACACTAATACCACCGAATTAAACACTCGTAGTGATATTTTATATTTCCAAATAAATTTCAACTGAGATCATTGCAAATTCAAATCTGCCGCCTAGTCAAGTTACAAACGATTCGTATCTATAATTCTCTAATATAATTCTCTTTCTACATTCGAAAACGCCTCAAATTCGTTTGTTATGACCACGTGACTTAGCGAGAGGTGATGCCATTCCCATACATTGCTAGTTTTCTATTAGCATTAACGATTGTATATTGTCAACTTGTTTAAAATCAAATAACAGAAAGGATTTTTTCCAGATTTGTTAGTGGGACTAATAAGTGTTCTGCCGGATTTAATCCAGAGGATAACGATCACGTGGCTTGCTGGGTCAATCACCTGCAAAATGATGAAGTATTTACAGGTAAGCTTAAGGCGGTAAGGCACTGGATGAAATTTATGTTACGTGGAATAGAACGTGAATTTTGTCATTTTGTTTTATCAATAAACAATGTAATGTAATCTTTAAAATATTTGTGTATAACAATACCTACAGTACTAATTCATAACATCATATTATTAAGATCACCCTTGTATTCTCCGGGAGTGAGGCATTGGAATAACTATAGTAACATCCACAATTTAGCCAGTAACTTTCAAGTCCCATGTAAAAGAGGTCGCATAAATTGCCATTAAACGGACACGAATCCAGACTCCTGCTGAAAAATGACTGTTGGAAAACCCAATAACACTCCCGACTTGGGTACAGAAACCAGGATCACATGCTCACAGGGTCATACCTTACTGAGCAATACCATCTAGCATTCGGTCATAGACCATTGTTCAGTGCCCAACGAGGTGTAGTATACGTAAAAAAAACGAAAAAAAACGTACCATTAAAACTATAATATACGATACGTACCTACATTTAAGCTAGGATATAACTCTATTATATATACCAGGAGTCACCAATAAATTTCACTCGGGGTCCGTTTTAAGAAATTAAATGACCATCACGGTCCGCACAACATTTTATAGAAAAAACATTAACTAAATAAATGTAATTACAGAAATAACAAAGGTATTTTTTTGTATTAATGAGAAAAATTACATGTTTTGTTGCGGACTATTTGTGTGAAGTTTGGAGTAGAATTGGTGCAAGCTTACAACATTAAATCCCCCTTAGCAGATCAGTCGAGATCAAAATTTAATCATAATGAAGTTCATCTTGAAAAATGCTGCTACATAAAACCCAACAAAGTAAGAAGTTTCAAAGCAATTTTTGTAGTTTTGGATATTTTTACCACACACATTTCCTTAATCTCGCGATCCGCACAAAATAGGTCGGTGGTACGCGGTCCGCCAACAACCCCTAATCTATACTAATATTATAAAGAGAAAAGATTTGATTGTTTGTTTGTTTACATTGAAGCCAACTACTGGACCGATTTGAAATATTCTTTCACCGTTGGGAAGCAAGACTTTCCTCGGGTGACATACTTTTTATCCCTTTATTCCCACGGGAACTGCGTGATGTCAGCTAGTTTTACATAAATGTAACTTAGGATTTTGAAATGAGACCCACGATATAATTTTACTCATAATAAAATTCTAACGTGCTTTTAGGGCGTCGTGACATATTCCTCGACATACGTGCTGGTGGCACTAAGTGTGGACCGATGTGATGCAATCACCCATCCAATGAATTTCACTGGAAGCTGTAAGTATTACTAAAATAAAAACTAGTTACTCCTACGACATAAACACTATCCCCCATAAAACTAAGCGTGAAAATACGAGTATGTTATGGCAAACATATTCCTGGAAAAATGTTATTGTAAAATCCAGAGGTTATACCTGCGACTGCGTTTGTTAAAACAGGATGGAAGCGGTATCGATGCACAACTTTCTATAATGAGTTCAGTACATGACTCTGATCTCCGTAGCGTTAAAAAAAAGTATCAAAATAATCTTACAAATTTGGACAAAGCCTACGATAACAAGTTTTCGCCACCAACGACAACAAGAACGCCATGTCACCACCTCTCTGTGTTACCCACCAGAGAGAATGGAGGACCAGACCTAATGAGCACGCTCATTGTATTGTGTAGACTTTATTATAGTTTACCATCAGGCGTAATCAAAGTAATGCAGGTACATACACGATATTAAAATCATTTAAAGTAGCTCATAAAGGCTATGATTTTTCACACTTCTGGGTACGCAGTTGCTTTGAAACACGTCCCTTTTGAAGCATCCATTTTTTCCAACGTAATACATAATTTCAAGTTGGGAGACATGAAGGTGATGCGAAATCGGGACATATTTGGGCTTGAAGTTAACAAACTCCTATTCTAAAACTTCATTTACTTTTATCACATTGCGAAAAGTTAGAAAAGAAGGAAATGTTTTTTTATGACCGCCATTTTACTGATAGATATCTCAAAGAAGCAAATATTCTAGACTAGGATTAGTCAGACAGAATATAAGCCATTTTTGACCAAGTACAAAAGCTCGACCAAATAAAATATAAGCATCTGATGTAATATAAGATAGTGATAACGTTCTAGATGCCCTAGAAAAGTCTTAGTTATCTATCAAGTAAGTCGTACCACTGCCGGTGGATCATAACTTAGCTTAAGTTAAACTTAAGGTATAACTTCGACAAACTCCAGGCAAGTGTCGTTGCATATTTTGTAAACTTTGCTAGTAACCAAGAATTTTGTTCCGTTAACATTGTCTGGACCTCTGTTTATTATTACGTAGTCAATTGTTTTCTAGAACAAAATAATTTTCATATAAAGAAGATGGAGTGTTATTCTTTTGTTTTTTGTTTCTTGTAAAGGAATTTAGTCTGGAATAGCGCATTGTCGTATGTTTCGACCTGTTTTACTTCGTTTACAACCATTAGCACATTTTTCTTTACGGTTTTGTATTGGAGGAGTACCAACGGAACTCTATGACTAAGCCTCAGCTGTCCATTTATCTGTCTGTCACTGGGCTGTATCTCGTGAACCGCAATAGATGTCTGACAGTTGAAATTGTCATGAAGTTAGTATTTCTATTCTAACCATAGAGTAATAACACATAGAAGCAATTAGTAGGTACACACAAAGGCGAAATCGTGTGTCCACTTTATTATCTTTGTGTGCGTAAGAAGAATGTGCTTACCCGTGAACAGTGTTGGACGGAACGTGACTTTTAGTGCCTACTGACACGGCTCGTCGTGCAAACAAGCCAGTTTTGGCTCATTGTGAGTTGCCTCACTTTTTGCACTCGCACTAGGTTTCTATGCGTTAGGTTGCTATTCTAAGATTGTAGAATATATTTAAAGATTAAAGATACCGGGCTGGTATCCACAACTCCACGTCAATGCGCGTATTTTGCGTATGGGCTATAACAGAATATATTTAATTACTATAATAGCATTAAATAAAATTAAGAATTAAAACAAGAAACAAAGTTATTTTTGTTCTATTCATATTTGGTCAAGTTTTAATCAAAGAGCTTATTCGCTCGGCGACACCACATTACAAGAAAATAATTACGATCTAACTTATTACTAGCAAGTCCCAATGTGACTTTTTCAATATTATGTACTTTCTAAGTTTATCTTTGACATCATTGACGTCGGTGAAGGAAAAAGACGTAAGAAAACCTGAACTGAAAGTTTGAAATCGCCAATCCGCGTTGAGCAAGCATTATGATCAATTCTCGTGCATTCTCTGTATGACAAGAGTAACACGCTGCTATTATTATTATTAACTTAATACTAACAAAACTGACTCGTACAGTTTTTGAGCTGTGTTTAGATTAATTTTTATTCTCCTTTTTAATTTAAGATCGTCATGGTTTTGTGTTATACAGGGCGTAGAGCTCGAGCCCTCATACTGGGAGCATGGTTCGTCAGCTTTCTCTTCTGTGTTCCTATGCTGTTTCTTTTCGACGAAGCTAATGTTGAAGGTATGTGTGTGGTATGGTGTAGTGTGTGTAGATATATGTGTATCGCTTGTAACGATAAGGCCGCCCATTGTAACACCCTATGTAGACCTTAAAGTTATTATCTGCAGGCTTACTATGAACTATTGTTACGATTCAATTGACGACCTAAAATTAACTGCTTTGCAATTTCATACTAAGACGTCATTAAAACGATCCGGTTTAGGTTGATGCCAAATCAAGTCGGCACTTGAATCGCAAGCTGTTTTAGTTCGTTCATTTTTCGTACCATGAGGTGACATTTGAACCTAAATTGGTTCGCATAGTGTCAAAAATAGCGATCCAAAAAAAGTTTCTAGTTCCGTGGCGTAAACTGAATCGTTTTGATATAAACTTTAAAAAAATGTGGAAATATACGTTGGTACGTATTCAAGGTATTTCAGTTAAATATGTGTTTCTTACGTAACAATGTAAAATGTACGCCATTATTCGTATTACTAATTACTTTATCCAAGTTAAACCTTAAAAACTAAAAACTCTTTTGAGTACTACCTACCTAATTAGAACTCCTTGGGTTCTATCAAAAAAGTTTGTATATATTTCAAAACGCGTGTGTTGCGTTCTAAACTCGTCATAATCATTTTACTTTTACGACGACACTAAGCAAACCTTTAATTTATATTTTAAAGAATTATTTAAATTACTATTACATTAATGAGTAGTAAAATTGGGCTTAATGGTATATAATTTGACTCATAAGCGCAATTTTAAAATATATTTGTTGAAATTTTATACACAAATAAAACCGCTAAAATCATAACTACTAGGTTTCGGAACGCACCGCATAGGTTGGAGTAAAAGAGACAAACTTATGCAACAATTGTCTAGCGTCATCTCTTTCTCACACCGCGGACCACCGACAAATTTCGTTCTTTCATTCCTCCATGAGCGAATCAAACGCCACTCAGTTATAGGCACTTCATGGTATGAATATTAGCGAATCAGTTTAGGAACCTAAACTGGTTTGCATCGGAATTGAATGGCTAACTAAAAGTTGATGATAGGCCTACTGTAAGTTTTTATTGTGTACATTATAGAGTATTCTATTCTACGTATATGGGTATTAGTTAACTCTTTTTTTTTTGTCTCTTTTTTTGTGTTATTGTGTTTTTACTGTGCGTGTATCCAGCTGTTGCCAATAAATGTATTTTCTTTCTTTCTTTGACTGTAGTCAATTGCAATGGGCTATTTGACAAAAGTTTCGTTTTTAGTCCTTCATCTAGATTACAAGAAAATACGTATAATTATATTTTTGCTTGTATTACGGCTTCAGTGATGTATATACGTGGCGTACATAAACATATTATGACGATTACAAGTCTTTCAAATTTTTGAATCGTTATAACTCAAAAACGGTGGCTCTTAGGAAAAAAAGTATTTAGCACATTTTTTATAGATAATTATCTGATCTACAATTTTTGTCTGAGCTAATTTTATGATCAAACTTACCATTTTGCTGAAAATCGCGAAAAACCCGTTTTTGTGACCTTTGACCCCGAATATTTTTTTTTACACGTGCCGGATCGATGAGGACTTTTCACATTTCCTTTATAATAGTGTATTGAACAATCCTACCAATATTCAGCTAAGTGGGAATTTTTGTAACCTTGGATGTCTAAATTGACTGGACTACCATTGGTATTAAATAAAATGTATTCTTATGAAATTCGCAGTATTAAATCGGTCAGACGTTACCAATAGTTGGTTCAACAAGATTACTGTGACAATTATTATTAAATCTCGTACTGTAGGTACTATTGACAGAAGGTAATAGTAATCTCAAACATATGCTATACGTATAGTTAATATATGGCAATAATATGGAAGACCAGGGTCTTTAATAAAGGCACAATATTTTGCTTAAAATTAAGCTCCAAACACGTCTTAATGTAATGCCTTTGCTTATTGTGACATTGAACTATTTTGATTTTTTGCTATCAAAGGAATCTCTCTTTATGTGTATGCTAAGGTGATTAAACTGAAGATTTTGAAACGAATCTAGATACGACTACCCACGCAGTAAGTATGTGCAGACTATCTAGTAGTCTGGCTTTTAATAATACTGTACCTAAGGTCTTGCAAGTTAATCGGTTTTATTTTACGAGGGTTCGGATGAAACTCAAACATCTTGTATGAGAATATTGTGTAACGTTTTCAAAAGAATATTTGAGTTGGGCATTGCCATCGTAAAAGTGTTTAGACATCCTTACTCAGCATTCTTATTATTTCCGACTAAATAATAGAAATGTTGGGCGAATTTATATTTTTGTTTAAAAATAAAAATGTGCAAAGTATTAGGAGAAGGAAAATAGTGCGGGTTACTGTTGTGGTTATTCTTTTGTTAACGATTTAGAGGAAAATGTTGTATGCCAAAGTAAATGATTGTTTACGTAAAGAAGATTATTATTTACAATTGTTTTCATTTCATTAGCCTTGTCCATTAGCGAAACTTACTTTTGGCTATTTCTATTCCATTTTATCTTAAACACCAAAAGATAAACTTATTTATAACAGCTGCTGTTGTAAGTTGAATCCTAAAAAAAGTACCTTAACATTTTTATTGTTATCATTTTTAATATCAAGGCAAGTCCTACTCATTTTTTTCTGTTTTCACCTTCAACACTAAGAGCTGCAGCCTAACAATTTATTTAGCGAAAAACATATAGATTTTGAAACAGAGTTTAACAATTATTGTATTGTACAAAAAAACACTCTACCTCTTAAGCTAGGATATACCTTTCTATGTAATGTCTAAAATTATAAAAAAATGTTTAGTTTTAAACTAAGATATCGCTAACATCTCTCCAGTTACTAACATGGATTCAACTGGATCCAACATTTGAAGAACCCTTAAACTTAAGTAAGTTTTGATTAGATAAGTATCTGGCATACTAACAATTGAGTACATTCCAGGAATATACCAGTGCTGGTCAGGCATCAGCAAGCTTCAATGGAGGATATGGATGACGAGCGTGTTCGTGTCCCTGTTCGTGGCTCCAGCGCTAACAATTTCCGCCTGCTACGGTGTTATTGTGGTCACAATACGCCAGAAAAGCAACCGGGTGTTAGGCAGACGAGCTACAGCTACTAGGCAATGTAAGTTTTTTTTTAATCTGATTTAAATAGCTGCTTCGCGATATGTATGGTCAAATCAACCTTATTTCAATTCATTTAGTGAAAACGAAGTATTTCTTCTAATTATTATTTATTTATTTATTTTATTTTTAGGAAGTCTTACAGACTAACAATCCAGTGAATGAAGAATATAATATTTAAAAAAATAGCTAATTACAAGCCTCCACATATAGTTAAAAAAAAAGTCGATAAAGAAGACAGTGCAAATAGGTAAACATTATAATTTGTTAAGAGTCGATCAGTCGACTAGGCATCAAGAAAAAAATGACTGTGCCAAAAGCCGTCTTAAGGTCGAAATACGGGTGCAAAATAAGTCGACATAAAGGTCCCTAGGAAGTCTATTAAAACTAAGTGCACTTCTTATAGAGAAAACATTCCGCCTATAATTAGTCATTGCAAAAGGTACATTCAATATTGGCCGTTGACGTAACCCCATCAGATTTGTGCGCAATGATGATGTGATTTGTGTTTGTTTCTTCTTTCATATATTTTTATTTTACGTCATCTCGATAGTCACCTACTTCCTAGGCATATTATTTTCACACAGTTCATGGTCAGAGAGTTTTCAGGTTTGTTGCCATCCCAGTAGCAAAGCTGTATCATGATAAAGTCCCTCTTACGCCTCTTACACTTTCACTGTACACAAAGTAGACACAATAGTTACACAATTAACATTAGTCATGTATATTTAATATACATAAATAAGAAAAATATTTAAAAATATTTTTTATTTATTTTTTAATTTCTATTCATCAAGTTGAACGCACTTTTACTTTTTCCATTTTTTTTCTACTTCTTTTTTTTTTCTTCTACGCAAACGCGAATTAATCACAGTTACGACTACATTCAGAGAAAGCTTTAAAAACCCACTATTTTTTTTTTTTACTAATTTTCAGCCAGTCACACTTAATTAATTAAACTAAGTGAGTAAGTAATTAGACTTTTTGGTCATCCCTAAGTTGTAATTTGGGTGAAAGTTTGCGAGAATGTGATTGGCTGGTTTGCGTTATGTAATCGTAAATAGTTGTTTACGTAGGCTAAATGTAGACTGAATTAGATTAGTGGTAACTATATAAATGTGTTAGAGGTTTTAGTACTGTGATAATTTTCGCAGCTAATGAGATAATGTGTTTACCGGGGGTGTAATAAGAGACAAGTATTTTACTTCTATAATTAAGGTACATGGAACATGACAGAGATAGATGATAAAAAGTTTTAATATCCAAACAGCTATACGTATGGAGTTAGGTACTCAATATCACGCAGCAAGCACTGATAGCTTAGTTTTGTGTGTGACCGATTGACTGCCAAATGATAGGTCTCAGATTCAAACCTAAGGCTCAGGGCGAGACTCCACCAAAGCAGAGACGAGAAGAGATTATGTGTATTACAACCAATCAGCTTGCGTCATTTTGACAGCTCAGTGCTTAGCCTCAGCACAATACAGTATCCTATTGGTTAATTACGAGAAATCTCCTCTCGTCTCCGCTTTGGTGGAGTCCCGCCCTTAAACCTTTACGTTTCGTATGCGTCTTATATAATTTTCACTTGTTTCAAACGATGATAGAAACGTCGTGAGTAAGCCGCTTGTGAGATGTTTCTCGACGGCCTGTCACCTGTGAAACCAGGTTAAATAATAATAATAAATATTCAACAACTTTCACACAACGCGGTCTAGTCCTATAAGTACTAAACAGAGCTTGTGCTATGAGTACTAGGCCACTGATACATACACCCAGACACTGGACGAATGATCGTGCTCATCACACAAACATTTGTCTTGGGTGGGGATCGAACCCACGACCACCGGTATAGTAGTCAGGGCCACTAAACACTAGACCAACAGGCCAGTCAACAAAGCACACGAAGAAGATAAAAGAAGTACCTACACCGCAAAGAAACAAAACTCGAATAGTCATAGTCATAGTCATAGTATTTTATTGGTAAGGGATTCCTACAAGTCAATATACATACAGGGTGTTTTGGGGATGAGTGTAGGCATTTTGCAGATGGATAGGGTCGGTCCATACGATTATTTTATAGTATGGGAACTATGGTCCGATATCCTTTAGTTTTTAAGTTATGGGCAAAAATTGTTTTTTATGAATACTTTACACTTTATTTATTTATTATTTATTTATTTATTTAATACTTCAAGCACACAAATGTACATAGGCGGACTTAATGCCACACACACACATGCACTTTTTGGGTTATGAAGCTAAAAATAAACACAATTTCATATTAAATACAGTTTTTTTTATTATTTGTCGATTTAAACACATAACACACGATAAATTAAAAGTCTTACAACTATTCCGGTAGCAAAAACAATCAAATAGTGAAGAAAAGAAAATAAGCATAAAACAAATCTTAGTGACTTTCATAGATTTTTTTTTGCCCATAACTTAAAAACTAAAGGATATCGGACCATAGTTCCCATACTATAAAATAATCGTATGGACCGACCCTATCCATCTGCAAAATGCCTACACTCATCCCCAAAACACCCTGTATACTGATTAAATATTTCAAACATTTTTTTTTTTTTTTTCGAATATTAATCTTTGCAAAATAAATAAGCCAGAAACAAAACCAAATAACAAAACATTGGCTAAAGTCAAGGTCAAAATCGGCGAACGTGCCGAAACTGTCGATGTCTGAGGTCCATAAAGTATAGACTGCAAACCACTCCGGATTTATGTCGAAAATAAAAGGTTATCCGCTTCTTATTGAATAGTAAACGAAGGTTAAGAAAAGAAAACGATAAACTGGGTTATGGAGGATTATCTGGAAATGAGGAGAGTATAAAGTTTGAGGGTTTATCATATTTTGTTTCAATGTAAATACAATAAGCTGGAAGTCTTTAAACCTTAAAACAGTCCCTGTTGATTTTTTACCCAAATGTCCCAGAACGAGGGTAACAACGACCAGATATGGGTTTCTGTGCCAAATTACCTGTTTGTTAAAATTTTGAAACATTTGCATGTCTCATAATAATTATTATGCTAAGCCTTTTTCCCAAGTTAGTTGGATTTAGATTCCAGTGTAACCGGATCAAAAAAACAAATCAGCCGATCGATTCAGTAAAAGTCCCCATGAAAATTTGAGTTAAGTGGCCTGTCAATGCCTAGCATTACTATGGAATGACAGCTCAATTCGCCTTCACTGCATTATTATTTACACGGCGTGATTTTAATAGAATATCTCTGCTAACCTCGACAACCCAGTGAAACGATAACCCGTGATTCAACTGGTTCTCAAACTTAAAGTACTTTACGAGGCACGGTCTTGATATGTTACGAATGTTCATCATACCATCTATGGCCATTCGGGCCAACCTCGTCAAGCGTGGTTTCAATCGACCCGTGCGGGTACTATTATTTAGACAAAAGACTCACTCAACTAAAAACTTCGCATCTGTTTCATCTACCTAAATTATAATAGAAATCACTTTGGACTTTCAAAAGAAAATAAATAGAATGTTTGTGACATTAAAACTTGATAACTACTAATTTGGTCTTAAATTTACGTGGGTCGCTTCGTCGTGGGTGTCATTCAAATTACCGGTTTGATTATGAAGAAGGCCTATTGCGAAGAATCTTTAACAGAATCAAAATAATAATGTAGACGCCTACGTGGATAGGTAATTAAAATTATTTGTTTTCTAAGGGAAACGACTGGAACATACGTTTTTCTAGCGTAATGAAACTACGTAGGTTTTAAACGTAAGAAACTTCAAACTATTCCAATCAAATCTAAGCATTTGTACTAAGCTTTCTTGTGCACTGTGACGTTCGTACGCTTCTGTATGGAACCTCATTCAACACAAGCTGGAACAATATTAACACTGGCTGTATTCGAGCGCTAAATAGATTTCAAAATCTTTTCAAAACATAGAACGTGCCTTTTGCATGGGGAGAAGCATTTATTTTGGCGCGCTAATATAAAGATGTACGCTAAATAAATATATTTAAAACTAGCCATTCCCCGCTGTTTTACGCGGATATTCGTGTATTTGTGTAACTTAATAATTTTCACAGTGCATGCCAAAAATGCTCACAGATGGCAGATTTTTATCTGAATTAAGTACCTACTTGACTTTTGTGTTATACTTTAGCAAATTCACAAAATACTTGTATAAATTTTATCCTATATGTTATTCTAATGTTTAAACTACATGCACGTTAAGTTACTTACAAATCAATTCAGCCATTTTTGCTTGAAAGAGTAACAAATATTCGCACTCACATAATTCTACAACCATCCTTACAATTTTTTTCATTATTTTATTATTAGTAGGATTTTGCAGAGTTATAAATTGTCACGAGCTCTCAACTCGGTTCAATAAGGCAGACCAATGGCACTAGACAAAGAAACCGATAGATTTACTATCAAAGTAGTAAAACAAGACAATAATGGTATATTTTTATTGCAGACAGCGATGACTTGGACAGCCGGCGAGCCAGCAGCCGCGGCATCATTCCGAAAGCTAAGATTAAAACTGTCAAGATGACATTTGTTATTGTTTTTGGTAAGTGTTTAATTAATTATTTCCTTTGTATTTACATTTTCGATCTGTTTGAGGTTGAAACTCTCGGGTTGTAGGGCATGATTGCTCATAATCTATTCAAAGTGATCTCGAAACGACGACGATCGTGATTGACCCAAGGCTAAGGCTGAGACTAAGGCATTGCCATAAAACATGCCAGTACCGCCACTTTTCTGGAATCCTACCCAGTCGACAGCAATGTAAAGGAAATTTTCATTGCCTTTTGTCGACTAGGTTTATTTAGGGCAATATTTTAGTATATTAATATAAAATTATTGAACGAATGCAATATTATTAATTTGGACACTACAAATCATTGGTTAGATAATAGAAAAAAAGATGAAGAAAATACACTGACCAAAGTTTTAATTGTTGTTAACCGTTTGGTAGCGAGAAGCTTTCGTTTCACGAATAAAAACAATCGCGAATTACTTTTTATTCGACGGTATGTTTTTTTTTTTTGTGTTTGTTACGCGATTTCTCTCCGACCGATTCTCAAAACTTTTTTTTTATTTGAAAGAGTATACTCCCGAGGTGGTCCCATTTTAATTTGGTGAAGATCTGGTGCTGATCTTCGGAGATATACAATGGAACTCTTCAAAAATAGACGGCAAATCTGTCGTGATTGCTGGAATCGCTTGGATGTTTATTGTTTATACAACATCATGACGTATCATCACGCCTGCATGCTCTGAGGGGTACGCAGATGTGTACAATATACCTAGATTTCGACAGTTAGGTATGTTCAGTTTCATTTATTAGGGGTAAGTGGATAACCCTATTACCATGACATGTATTGTTAACAAATAACAATATAAAAATAAATTCATGGCAAATATTTGTATGGGAACAACTAAAAATGGAAAAATAAAAATCTTTTTTTGCAAAAAATAAAACCGACTTAAAAAAAACACTAACCGGTGTAAAATAACTCTAAATTCGGAAGTCGGTGGCCCATCATGAATAAGACAAAACCACCAAAGCCACAGACTTCCGAATTTAGAGTTATTTTACACCGGTTAGTGTTTTTTTTAAGTCAGTTTTATTTTTTAAAACCAAAAGTAGAGATGGCAGGAACTGCATTCAGTTAGAACTTTATACGAATTGTGACATTAAAGACTTATCCGTAAGCAGTTTAAAAAAATAGGTTAAAGTTGAATTAGTAGATAAACGACATTAGTTTATTACATTAGTAGACAAAGACAATTAAATTCGTAACTCTGTATAATTCGACAGAACGAACGACATTGATTACCAATTACTTTTTCGAAGAATTTTATTTTGATTCTTTTACTTTTTAAGTTTTTCGTGTTTACATCAGTGAATTAAGTATGTTATTTTCTTCCTTTACTCTAGTAAACCACAGTTTTTAGTTTTCCACATTCATATTCAAAAGTTTCCTCACAACATGTTCCTCGCTTTTTTACATAACGCTATAAACATGTTTTGTCAGTATTTTTAGTTCGTCAACATGTAATTAGTTTAATAACTCATTCGTGTTACTATAACAACACGTCACAAGTCACGCTGACGGATAGACAGACACGCATACAAAAATATAGGAAAGTGATATTATTAGAGCGCCGCATTCATCGTTTGTGTAAAAAATATGTTTTATTTTATGGTTTTATAAAATGTTAAATCTCTCTAGAGGCAGGTTACCTTTAGACGGTTAGCTTTAATCAGTGTTGTTTTATAGATAACTTTATTATAGAGACGCGAGCACATCAAGGTATCTCAAAATGTAAAACTTCGCCAAATTGAACATGAACATTATTCTATTTGCAATAAAGTTGAAAAACAAACAAAGAAATTTGACACAATGGGGTAGCTTGATGTGCTGGCCTCTGAACAATTTAGGGAAGTTTTAATACCCTATCGTGTATTAGACTGGTCTTAAAGTATTCTCTTACAAATAAGGCACGGGTATAGCGTGGATATTCCACGCTAGCTCAAAGCGGGTTGGCGATCAGACCATGATTCATTAATATTCTGTGAAATAGTGTTTCTAATAACTATTTTAGCTTAATTTCTATATTAACTATGTTAAGTCGTGGATGATTATTTGCACTAATTCAAAGCACAAAGCACAAGCGATAAGTTACACGAGAAATTTATGGCCATGTCTAAGAAATGTAGGAAGCGTTAAGAATTGTACAGATATACATTAAGTTAAGATAGAAGAGGATTAAGCTCATTTTGAGCCTTTAGGAAAGCTAAACAGACAAAGTCACATTAACTGTATCCGCTACATCGTCGCGTGTAAGTTTCATACTTTCATAATAATATGCATTTCGTAAAAAGTTTTTATTTTGACATTACAAATAGAAACGTCCGTTTTATTTATTTGCAATGAATTAGGTACTTAATAAATGGCAGAGATTGAAGAAAAAACATCTTCGAAAAACATTGACGCTCTAAACTTTTACCTATATTTTAGGAATGGTTGGCCAAACGATTCTAAGTCGATCTGGTAACCTCTGAACCCTTACTGCAAATCGTTGAAGTCTCTCAAGCATGTCTGCGGACAGTAAAGTTATGTACCTACGTAACAATACGCAGGCGAAAAAAATACAGCTTTCAATTCTGAGAATAAATAAGACAAGGTAGTTAGGAAAATATTTACATAGTTTTAATTCTTTAACAAAGAAGTCACGGATCAAAAAGTTTACGCTAACTGCAAATAAGACGCGGTAAGAAAGACATGGTTTGCGAATAAGTCATAGACGGAATACTGTTACTGATTTACTGTTAGCCTCCATGATGATGCAGGCTAACAGTAATCGTAAATTGTGAATGCAGGGGATCCCATGTGGGATGTCACATGGGATCCCCTGCATTCACAATTTTACGATCCAGGTCTAAAAGCGTAATACAGGCACAAGCGTTTTAGGCTTATATAGGTATTTATTGTATATATTTTGTTATCTAAATATGTAGTTTCTTCATGTACATCATAATATTTTTAAGTCCTGTAACTCCAAGTAAAAAAAATAATATGTTAAAAGTTTTTCAACGAAATGGCAAAAAATCTGGCTAGCACTGTTTTTTAGTAATCAACGAAAATCTTTTAGATCCATTATTATGTATGTATGTACTTTGTTTCATCGTAGCAAAAGAAAATGCTACTTGGACAAAAACTCTACCTTTTTTTTATGCTTTATTCATAAATTAACACAAAACATGTTTACAAAAATTCTGCCAAACTGCATAACAGTTTGTCGGCAGTTGTTCTGTTTAACAATATTTAAAATATTTTACAAACATATGTGTGCGTGTTACTAAACTATATCTAACATAACTAAAAACCACTAACCTACCAAAGAAAAAGTTTATGGACACAATGACAGATAATGTTTCTTAAGTAATTTCTTAAGTTGATACTGTTTTGCACCTGTTATCAACTCCGGAGGCAGCTCATTCACTAGCATAGGCGTTATGTATTTCCGTGTGCGCTTACCAAAGTAGTTAGTAACTTTCGGAACCACCTACGGTTTTTTTCTTAGATGATCGAGTTGGGTACATATATGCTTTCGTTCCACTTTCCATTCCTCAGTATTAAATTGTTCAGTCAGGATATTTACTTTACTTTTTGCATGGACCGGGAGTATTTTACACATTTTAAACAGTTTCTCATAATTTTTATCTACGCTACCTAAGCATAATGTTTTCAACTAAAGTGGTCCAACTCTGGAAAACAATTGTGTCTCGCGTTGATCTACGTTCCGGCACATGACGGGTTATTCAGCGGAGCAGAGTCCGATTTTTCTTCGCGCGCAAGTTTATAATTTTTTATGGTATAGCACTCTTACAGCAGATTTAATTCTAAGCAGTTAACAGTCGTTTTATATAGGCATCAAATTTAATCCTGCGTATTCATACTTGGCACTCTTCTTCTATCCATACTCAAAGGTAAAATCTCTTAGAAAGCTATAAGAAATGTAAGAGCCATCGCGATATGACGAGAGACCACGAAAACTGGCTACAATAAAAACTCTTTACGATCCCCTCCATCATGTCTAACTGGGAAGAATCGTTGTCTTAAAAGCTTCCAGGAACCGACGTAAAACGGTAATAAATAAATTAACGGTTAAAGTGTATACACTGGGAGAAGATCAGGGTGAAATATTGAGGCTCTTTCCAAAAATCCGATGACCTTGGTCAATGACCTTCGTTGATTACATAGGTAGGTGACCTTGGATTATGACCTTGATCGTTGACCTTGTTCCACGGATTTTCCTCAACTTACTCCTGTATTTAACCCAATTGGTTTATTTTAATTTGAAGATGACAAGGGTATTTTTCAAAGGTTTTTGTCGGGCTCGGAAACCTAATTATTAGAGATTCAAATGCAACCTTTTGATTATATTCGTTGTCGCCTTAGTAATATAACATGAAGTTTGTTTATTTTTAAAGTAAGGCAGAATTAGTCATTTTGTTAGCTGTGTTGAGGTCTCATGTGTCAGTAACTAAGCACAAATCTCACACAGAAATCCCAAAAAAACTTATCACTATTAAGCAAAATCATGTCTGCTCCGATATTGTTTTTGTATTCTATCATCTTTTAGGTTACCATGTTTATAAGCTAATCAATATTCTTCCATTCTATTCTGATGACACTTTGCAAGACCCGGAAAGAGAATAAAAAGATGTGCCAATAATGCCTATTAATTTATTAATCTTTTACATAATTATAAAACCAATTTTCGCATTAAATGTAGGTATTTAAAGAATCATCCAAATCAGTCAAGCTGTCAAGGTGTGTGAGGTCTTCACTTGAGAACAGCTTGACTGACTTGACAACTTGACTTTTTTGTGTTTTTAACTATTAGGATTATCAGGACAAGATTGGGTTAATAGAATTAGATCAATCAGACAAAAATGAACAAGAAAAGTTGAAAAAAATTGTACGAAAACGTCACCAAAATAAATTTGGTACCGTGAGAAAACCGAGGCGCGCCGCTAGCAAATTAATAATTTTGTATCATAATCCCAGGTCTTAAATTACTTCTTTACGCCAAATGTTTAAAAAAAAACACCACGAACATTCATTTTTATTTTAAAGCAAGACCGATCGGTTCGCCCCCAATTTTCTTTATCTCCGTTTACTTGCCTGATGACATGAATTACCATAATATTATTATGAAGCGATATCTGATCTGATCTACAGGGCTTTGTTGTTGTCTAGAATTTGTGATTATGTAACGTTTTTTGCCTCATTATTTGAGATTTTGGGACACGTCTTGGCACGTATCAGCAATGAGCTATGTCTGCCGTGCCTTTGTATTCCAAATATTTGTATAAAAGCTGATGCAATCATTCATGGTATCGTGTGAACTCAGTTACTGGTTTGTGAAGGTAGGACAGGCAGCCGCTTCACGTAAAACACTGGTTTTTTGCCAAAGACATTCAATACCTATAGACCGGACATCACGAATAAAATTTTCGTCCCAAAAAGTGTGTCCAGCTGGATACAAGTCTATGAGTTTTTTGTAGTACGCTCCGCTGCCGCTCCAATATTCATATATTATTCTAGATGGCTTTACTGAGACATGGGATCAAAGTTTTTCTATGACATTTCCTTGACATGCCCGCTCTATAGTATTTTAAATCTCTTTGTTTTTAGCTGTATTTAGTTAGACTGGCAGCCGACTCCAACAATATTATGTAGTTGGGATAGGTTAGGCTGATCTTCTGGGAGGAGCCGCGCCGTGCCCTCGTCTCTGGAGTAGGCAGTGACTTGTCGCTGCCGGCCGTGGTCGAGAGGATGGTCGGCAGCGTCGAGTCCTGGGACGCGGTGGTGTCCTTCTGCGAAACAGTCATCTCGCAGAAGGAGGCTGCGGAAAGGGAGAGGGAGATTACTTCCACTCACCCGGCCCGCAACAGACGCACCGGGCGCAGGCGGAGGGTGGACAACGCCCTCTTCCAGCCCCCTTAAATGGGTCCAGGGCGACGGACGCGGGGATGTCCGCCGCCCCCACGTACATGGACCCGAGGTGGCGGCGCGTCGGTGGGTCGTGTTCACGCGCGCCCCTCTTAGACGTCGCGAGGGGAGTCTAACACCTCACTCCCCTCGCTGACTTGGCGAGGCCCGCGGGGCCGGCACCAGTCGGGGGTCGCGGAAGTATCTTCCGTTCCCGTGACCCCCGGCGCAGGTGTGAGAAGGAACACGGGGTGGTTTTTAGTCAGTAAGAGTCTGACAGACCCCTCCGCCTCCCCAGGCGGGGGCTATCCATGAGGATTTTCCACCCCTTAAAAAAAAGGCTGATCTTGATGATGGTTTAAGCTAGCTGATGTCATGATAGCAGATTCTAATAGAACAGTTTGTATACTATAGTTTAGGTAGATACAGTTAACAGTTTTTGCTTTAAAAGACAGTAGAAAAACTCAAGTTCATGAGCATAATTGCACCCCAAAAAAATATATTAAGTTCCTCATACAATTAAAACTATATAAAATGGTGGTTGGTTTTACTTCTTATCTGACGTTCTACACCGTTTCACACTTCCCCCATTTTCAATCAGACCCTATCAAAAATTTTTTTTTTTTCTATTAACATAGTAAAGTAGAACTTATAGAGTACTTTTTCATCCGTGACGCAATAACTCCATGACGTCATAAGCTTTCCCGGGTCAGAGAAACCTTCAAAAAGTTTAGTTGTAAAACTGGACGGTTTTATAGGATTATGCCGAAAGAATATTGTTAGTGCTATAATAACTTGTTAATTTTATTATTTCAGCGTTTATTTTCTACGTTTCTTTAAGGCATTGCGACAGTTTGATAGTTGTAGAACACTTAAAACTTATTCATAGTTATTTAAATGCAAAGCCAATGCTTCTTTTTTTAAATTCTATCTTTGGATTTTCTCTTTTTATATCAAAATCTATATTCCAAATAAATCATCAATCTCTTTCAAATTAAATAAATAAAAAAAATTATAACTAGGAATTTCTCCTGTGTCATGGATTCATTAAATTTGCAAACGTTCAAACTTACATACAAAAACAACCAGCATTTAGTTAAAATATATTCTACTGGACTGTGAAAACTTTAGAAAATCAGACTCTATGTAATTATAATTATTATGTATTTTTCGTAACCCACATCAAATTTAAACGCCTCAGTCTTTCCGACATTCAGGTATCCAAAACAAAACACGTTTTGTATCCAAAATAAATGTGCCACAAACATTAATACGTCTTAATTATCCACGGCCATTGTTTTTAAGCCCCCTAATAAGCCCCATCCCTCATTTGTCTTTATATCTTACATGATACGTTGCCCAAAATCCCCCGACCATGGTTCTTTTCATGGCATATACCTACCTAAATACAGAGTAGAAAGGACATCGAACGATATAGGGGAACCATGAGTTGTCTACATCATCCTGGCGTTGAAATTTTTCATCGGTTTTACCTTATTTCTAAGTAACACCTGATATACTTTGTACTTAAAATTGCATAAAACATTAAATACTTAAAGAGTGACTAATTTACTTTTTAAGCAAAAATCTCAGAGATATGGAAAGGAATGATGATTGTTTTATAGTTCATAACACATTTAAGCGAAAATAATATCAGAAAAAAATCGTAGCAACCGTAAGAGGAAATGTCCAATTGTTCAGGAAGATTTGACCAAGTGATGCGCATCGTCATCATCATCTTCATCCACAGCCCGACTTCACCCACTGCTGGGTATAGGCCCCTCTTTTTATGTACCAATTTCTACGTCCCTGTGCCAGTCTCATCCACGGTACTCTCGCAATGACCACAATGTCATCCGCCCATCTCGCCGCAGGACGCCCTACATATAAGAATGATGATTCCCTAGTGATGCGCATAGGAGACACAAATTATAGGCACTAGAATTGACATCACAGATAAAGAAATAGCGGCTGGTTTTCACATAGAACTCGGTGGGATTTTTAACCACAGGACAGTAACATTAGAATGCAATAAGCGATCAAGTACCATGAGAAGATCGGCTTTTTAAAATAAGTTGCCAAGTAAGAATATTTTTAGTATTTTATAGATGGTATTTCCCATCTATTAACTACCGAAATAAAATACTGTTGAAAGTTGAAAGGTTCTTAGTTGTGAAAACAAAAGTGTAATAAGTCAATCAGAAAGACATAACATAGACAAAAGGTATAAAATGGCTTCAAAAGTCAAGCCTAGTGCAGACTTGCACACCATCTATTTAACAAATCCTAAAAATGTGCATTTCACTTTTAATCAAGGGTATAATACTAATAAAATAATATAAATCGTATACAGAACTTCTTGTATCAGTATGTGCGACGATGCCCCTTCCACCCTGTATAATGGTGGTATTTGCTCCGTCACTTTTCCCCTCGTTAAATACACCATACATCTTTCAATCTAATATCCAACGAGGTATAAAAAAGGGTCACCGGAATAATCTGGCAGTTATGGTAGCAAAACAATGAAACATTGTTAGAGATTTGTATTTTGACATATTTATTCATGCGTGACTAAGCTTTATACTGGACGAAAAAAAATCAATGGACCTTGAGGTTAAACGACTTAAAATGCTCAAGATTATTTTATTTATTAATTTGATTTTCAATAAGAGCTAAACCTGCAGGTACAGATGTCTCGAAAAGCGTATCTTATCGCGACTCCAACCAGCTAAAACTTCAAAACATATACTCTCACTATTTTATACCACTATTCGATGGGATTAATGTGCATGATAAAATCTTTGAACATTTACCTATATCTATTGAAATCTGTTGACAGAAATGTTGCTTTGACAGATTTCAATAGATATCTATTGAAATCTGTCAAAGCAACATTTCTGTCAAACAACCAATAATAACGGCTCTCGTATTTAGACCATTAAATAGGTGTACAACACTGGACGTGCTACGTAGCTATACCTGCTGTTAAGGATCGCAGTATGATTTCAAATAGTCTGTAACTTTTTTCAAGAATTGGCCAGTGGAAAAATAGTCGCGCACGAAAAAACAAAGGAATTCTTCAGTTTTAAGTTTTAAACCGCAAAAACCTTACAGCGCGCGTGTGTGTGTGTGTGTGTGTGACAACAATAATTAAAAAAAATCCCATACAAGAAACGTGATCTTCCAGCGCTTGCTCGACATGTTTTGGAACCCTTCCAATGCTGGGGGATCCAGAATCATGTACAGACGCCACCAGCACATCAAGCTAAGCGAAACTGTTAAATTTTCCCAACTAAACATTTACCTTATTCTATTAGAAATAAAGTTGGAAATCTATAAAACATTGGGGTAACTTGATGGGCTGGCCTCTGTACAAAACCCCAGTAGAAACGGGTATGTTGACACAATAGTCGATAAATTTCTAGATCGCAGAAACATTTCTGCCGGTTATAGGAGTAATAATGCTCGATATTGTAGACCATGGTCAACTGAAGAAACGACACAATATTTCTTCTCTTCATTCTTGACATGGTCGTGCTCAAAACAAAAGAAATATTTCTGCAATCGGTCACTTTGTTGATTCTTCTATAGACAAATCTGTTTTCGTCTCTACGGTCTTCATGCTACGCGTGATGATATCAGTTTGTGCGACAATGTTAACCCTGTTTAAATACGAGGCAGGCAAACCCATCACTTCCCTTCGCTAACTTAACCTTTGTTTCAGTGTTCGTCCTATGCTGGTCTCCGTACATGATCTTCGACCTGCTGCAAGTGTACGGCTACGTGCCGGACACGCAGGGGAACATAGCGATCGCCTCGCTCATACAGAGCCTGGCGCCTCTCAACTCTGCCGCGAACCCAGTTATATACTTTATATTCTCTAACAGGATATTTATTAGTCTCAGGTAAGTTAATTGAATACCTCCCAGTACTCTTTAATGAAATGAGTGGTAAAATCGGTGGCTCTCCATCTCTGAATGGTTCTTGGGTATTGTTTAATAATCACTTGCTTAGGTAGGTGAAGGCAAGCATCGTGATAATCTTATACAAAGTGGATAAATTTATGTTAAGATAATTTCGAGGTAGCCAAATCGTAGCGACTACACGCGTAGCTATGCGTTAGGCGAAGCCAAATCAGGTACTGCTACGCTAGTTATTGGTAGACTTGCGCGCTCGTAGCAAGTTACTTACAATGAAATGATCTCGTTGTGCAAGGCTTTCACTCTCCTACCACTTTTGCTGTGCCCGACAGAGTCCTCATTTATATACCTGATGATCTCATTTATAAACGTACCACCTAAGAATACATAATATATGGAAAGCAATAAAGATATTGAGTTTTGAGATATTGAGTATTGAGTACTTTGAAAACAGGAAAGCTACAACAGCTATGATAGATTTTTTGATAATTCAAAATTTTCTGTAGTGGTTTCAACAGGCATACCATTGGAAGTCAGACAACAAGTTACTCCGTGTGAAAAAGTGATATCAAGCTTCATCTAGGGGTTTAGACAAAGACACATTGACATTGACGACAACGAAGTTCGGTTAATCCGAAATGTATGGAATTCAGCGTATCAAAAGCTTATGCCAATTCAAAACATTTAGGATCCATCGAACTCCAATAATGTAAATAAAAGTATGACTTTGTCTTGGCCTCCTGGTTAGATGAAAAGCTGGCCTTAAAAAAATGCGCAATTCATTTAAATAATAGCGCAAAATCTAGCGGAACATATTAATGGTTTAGCAAACCCAATTTCCTTCTAAATTGAGTAAGGTGACAAACGACCTAAATGAACTAAAATAATGTTTGTTCCTCCAACGATCATCCCGAATAAAAAGACTTTATAAAAATTCGGCCTAAGTATAAAATAAGATACTTTAGAAAATGAGCCTTTATTAAAGTAATCCAGCCAATACTGAAAGTGTTTTGCGTAAAAAATGTTGTGCGAAGAAAGTAATGATAAGTAACTCGCATAATTTACACATTTGACGAGATAATGTTGTGGTTTTTTTTAAGATATGGTCTGTTTATAAATTTTTTAGGACGTTACCGCAAGCAAAATAAGATTTTACACATCTTTCTGAGGATTTTTTGGTTTAGCATTTTTTACAACCGCAAGCGCTACTGTTGAGTATGATCCTGGGTTAAAATTTTCAGTTTGTTGTTAGGTTTAAGTTGCTTTAAATACAAATACTTTAATAGTTTAACATGCTGTTAAGCAAGATTAACAATAACAACCTATAACTGAAATGCTCCTTGTAATTAAATATGATGGATGACGAGAGATGGATTTTGAGATACTAATGACATTACTTAGGTAGGTATTTGCCTGTTGATACGGCGAATTTGTTACTTCTTTATTTTAATTACTTTCAGTGAACTCAAATAATTTTTATTTTAAATAAGACAAAAAACCATGATGTCATCTAAGCTAAATATAATTGCAGCCAACCAAATTCAGCAATACCTCAACAAAAACAAACCAAAGCCAAATACAACAAAAACAAACGCCGTCAATCATTTAAACAAAACAAAACGAAACATTTGACAATATCAAAATTAATCATTGTTACGGTCCGTTTATTCGGCTTAAACGATCATTTAGCGTTAATTATTAATCCTGTGAAACTCATTACCCGTAAAGTTTCCTACTCTGTCGTCAGCACTAAGTCCTTCAAGTGATTTGAGAAAGGTCAGCTCTAAAAATTTTCTTCGTAAAATTAAGAGACCTTACTTAAAAAAGTCGAGTCATTTTAGCTAAATAAGAAGTAAAAAATAAATAGCTCTATTTTCCGTAGGGGTCCTGAACTTTTGGGATTGTTGTACGACACTTATTCGAAGACTTTATTCAGGATTATACAGGGTTATTTGTAAAACACAAACAACCTCGCAGGAGTAGATTACTAACATCATAAACAACATTTGTTCTACGACTTTTTTTTGAAAACAGACAAAAAAAAACGATTTTTCATACAAAACTCGATCAACTGTTCGGATATACAGGGTGTCATTCAAATCGGTCAGTATGGGAAGGTCTGAAACTATAAGACACACGAAGATCTGTTCTGAGGAACCATGTCATCGATTTTAATAAAAAAACCTACACTATTTCTATTTAGATATCGAGTCTTAAGCAGTAAATGTATGTATGAAACATGATGTCTAAAATGAATAAAATGCATTGTTTCCACATACTTTAATTTATTTTAGTAGGTGCTCGAAGTGACCACCGCCTTTTTCAATATATCATACTGACCGATTTCAATGAGACAACCTGTATGTATGGAGAGTTGTTTTTTTTGTCTATTTTCGGAAGTTGATTTTTTTTCTTCTTTGCACATGCTGAGCTGGAATCCCATTTGGTGCAGCCTTGAGACGCACACCGCACACTGTATCATTCATCGCTCATTGTTTTATCACTTTTGATTTTGTATTGTGTGTTTGTCTGTGTCTTTTGTGTGTACTAAATAAATGCTTTATCTATCTATCTATATATCTAAGGCATTAAGTTCGCCTCTGTACATTTGTATGCTTTAAGTATCAAACAAATGTAACACCATGCCGGTATAATTGCAGTGGTTTGCGTGTGCCTATAATAGACACTACCTCATGTCGCTAGTTATGTTTAACTTTTATGTTTAATAGGATTGCCCATTTTCATGTTGGAGGTTAGTACTGTTTATACGGCCGATACTGGCCATTAGATTTGTATTCTGTCACATAGTGACTTGGCTGTCATGGTTGGAATATGAACGTGTTGTTCCAAATAAAATGTCTGGAGCAATGAGATTTAAAATACTATAGAGCGGGCATGTCAAGGAAATGTCATAGAAAAACTTTGATCCCATGTCTCAGTAACGCCATCTAGAATTATATATGAATATTGGAGCCGCAGCGGAGCGTACTACAAAAAACTCATAGACTTGTATCCAGCAGGACACACTTTTCGGACGAAAATTTTTTTTTGTTCGTGATGTCCGGTCTATAGGTATTGAATGTCTTTGGTCTGGAGACAAACATGTGTCTCAATAAAGTAATTTATAATATCACTGTGCACGAACTCTGCTAGGCACTTTTCTTCATTTCATCTATCGGAAAAAGCTTTATTAGCTTATCGGGATTGGAATCCAAGACCTCATGCTCAGCAGATAGTCTCGTGACCAGTAGACTAACGAGACAGTTAGTTTGTTTATTCATGACATTACAAATCCTCCAGTCTAACCATTCAGTTTTTTAGTTTTCCGTACTTGCTGTTAGCTCCTTTTGAAGGTGCTAACAGGACTATTACTAAGACTCCACTGTCCATCCGTTCTTCCGCCCTTTTTCAGATAACTGTAATCTTATATACCATAATAGGTAGACAGTTGAAATTTACAGCGGTGGTGTATTTCTGTTGACGCTAAAACGACAAATAATAAAAATACAAGAAACGTGATTTTTTAACATTATAATTATACAACGTGTTTTTTTTATATCCCATAACTCTAGGGTATGATTGAGACCATATCAAAGAATCAACTGGCATATGAATTATGTTTCAATCATCTTTTTTTTTTATTAACATACAAAATAATTCGACAAAGTCACGATGATTAATGTAAAACACCCTTACGTGAAAGAAAAGTGACGCTAGAAAGAAGATTCGTCGTACTGGTGACAATTTTTGAACTAATTAGGTAATAAAAATAATATTAATAATACTTAATAATACTATTCCACGACTATTCACACAACGCCATCTAGACCCAAGCTAAGCAGAGCTTGTGTTACGGGTACTAAACAACTCATAATTTAATTATGATTGATGATATCTCCGAAACTATGCATTTTTGGACCATCTATTCTAGGAGTTTTAGTATTATTTTTACCTACAGAATATAACCCTAGAGTTATGGGATATAAAAAAAAACACCTTGTATACTCGTACGTTGATACGGGACCTTTTCTGTGCATGTTTGACTCACACTAAGCGGGCTTTAAGTATTGGATATTATGTACATAAGGCACAACTTTATTGCACCACTAAACTCATACAAAAACTTTTAGCCGCAAAATAAAAACGTCCAACAAACAAAATCTACCGCTCAACGTTAATGTAAAACACATTTTCTACGCTCATTTCATACAAAAACAAAAGCTGGTTAGTTTTTTCTGGAATGCCCGCTTAAATAAATATGGTTAAAACAGCTTTTAACGCTTAAAAATGTATTTTTGAAGCAACAATAGGTCTTTAACGACGCTGTCTAGCTTCTAACAAGGTACTCAATTTGAGTTACTGACGTCAAAATGCACTTAAAGCACTAAACGGTTTATGCTTAGGTCATAAACTGGTTACACTCAGTTTCTGGGACAAATTCTTAAGCGCGCGTCATCTGCTCTGATTGGTTGAGTGTCTTCAAATAAAAACAAGAAAAAAAATAGAAATTTTTCCTTCGGAGATCATTAGAGCGGGTCACAATTTTTTCAAAATTTAGGTTCATATCAATATTTTCCTAGGTTCGAAACAGATAGGTTATCTATTCTTCCGATCCAAGAAAAAAAAATGAAGTGATACGAAATCGTAGATAATTTATTTCCAAACAACTTTGGTAGTTACTATTTTTGGTGTAAAATTTAAAGTATATCGAGTTATTCAGTAAACAAAAATTTAATCTTCAAGTCGAGATTGCGGATGATGCAAAAGATCCCAAAAATCGAAATGTGAATTACCCGCCGAAGAAAAATGTCTACTCTTTTTTAATATTTTTTCTTTAATAATTCAGCTAGGTTATATTATACCTACCAACAGCCAATTGCATCACTTTATTTGCTTTAAATTATTGACGTGGCAGTTGTTTTGTTCTGAAATACGAGTGTTAGTCTTAGTTTATGTGACTATGTGTTGTTTTTTTAACGGTTTGTTGTAAATGGTAAATGGCGGTACGATGAGTCTATTCTATAAACTTTGAGAGGTCTTGAAATATTCTGGCATTGGAATATTTTGTTTAATGATCATTAAGAACTGAAAAAAGAAGCGTGATGTTAGGTACACGTAAATTTAAAGAAATTAATTCTATTAAAAGTATGGTGGAGAAATAATAAAGCTCTATCGCCCACAGCTGAGTTATATTTGTCATCTCGGATCCAAATGTCAGCCTACAAACCCTCCTATAAATAACTTCACCAATTTGAAATTGTAATAAAATTCTTTATAAATAGGGCGACAGTTAATTTTAGCAAATACGATTAAAAGTTTATTATTACATAATATCAAAAATTTCGTCACAATCCTATTAATAAGCACAAAATTAAATTAAGTACAACTTTATTCGAGAAACGGAATGAACTCAAATACTCTGGGCTACATAAAATTTGAGAAGTGATGTTCTAATTAAACATTTGGGAAACATTACTGTCTTTAACGCACACGTTAAATATAATTAACTTGTGATAATTGGTATGTGCTCCGCAACTTTCTACACTGAATTAATTAAGCTGGTAGATTGAAAATTATTAATTATTTAAGTACCAGTCCATATTTGCTTGCGAGTGGTTTTATAATTGGGTTATATTTAAGTAGGTATATGTTTTCGGGAGGCATAATGTTATTTTAATTTGATAGCCAGCGCGGGAGTATCTCTCTAGATTTTCACTGTAGCAGTGATAACTTCGAATCAGAAATGAGGAGATCCGTAGAAGAACCAAGGTTACCGACATAGCCCAGCGGATTAGCAGGTTGAAGTGGCATTGGGCAGGGCACATAGCACGGAGGACTGATGACCGATGGGGTCGAAAGGTTCTCGAGTGGAGGCCACGTATCGGCAAGCGCAGCGTAGGCCGTCCACCCACAAGGTGGACAGACGACCTCATTAAGGCCGTGGGAACGCGCTGGATGCGAGCCGCTTCCAACCGGTCTTATTGGAGATCAATAGGGGAGGTCTATGTCCAGCAGTGGACTTCCTATGGCTGAAATGATGAATAATGATGTGTGATAGCTTAAGAATATGATCGCCTGACTGTCAAGTCTTCGAGGTCGAACCTAAGCTAAGACTAATCGTTGAGAATATCTTTGGGTAAACCTATGTCTAGCAGTGGATGGCTTTTGGATTAATGTTGATGATGATGATGATGATGATGTTAAAAAGCTAAAAGGCTCTTCAATTTGTTTTTTTTTCAGATCAAAGACTTTCTTCATAACATAGCCTCCCCAAGCATCACCATATCCACAGACCTTGTATTTCCAGTGGATACGTTCGTCCTACTAACTAATAAATTTGTGTGTTCAGGAACATTCCACCATACAAATGGCTATGGTGCTGGGTGAGGGCAAGCGACAGTCCTGTTGGAAACGAATCGCGAGCACACACGGAGCTACTAACGTCATCACATAGGCGGACTAGGCATGAGCTAACAATTCGGGTGAGTATACTATACCCTTCAGGTTAAAGGTCGTGCTTAAAATGCTGAATTTGTGAAACCAGTTTTAGAGCATATACCGCTATATAAAACTTTCAATAGAAAATGGTACTGTTTAATTATTTGTCAAGGTCTGTGCACAGCCTAAGAAACATCTAATATGGTATTCAATTTTCTGTCTATTACCAACTAATCAATATTAACAGTCGCTCGAGTTGATTGATGGTTAAATTACATTTGCCGAGATTGGACATATCGGTGACCACTCCATGCATCAAAAATATCGTAAGCCGGTCTTGTTTGTCATTCGAAAGACTTGAAAAACTTACATCTAATCAGACGAAGGGATAGTCAGAAAAGCAATCACGCCATCTAAAAGACTGGTAAGTATTCAGCTGCATTCGTTTAGACTGGAAGGCGATCCTAACATACCTAGTTGGAAAAAGCTAGCTAGAGGATATTCAACGAGTAAATTTTTATTTTATTAGAATTTGCCTCCATACAAGAAGGTTGCGTTCTTAACACAAGCATTCCCAGTGTTCGAGACCAAGATGGTTTTCAGGAGCAGTCAGGTGTTCTCAACCG
The DNA here is from genome assembly GCA_921972225.1 of Euplexia lucipara. NCBI lineage: Eukaryota > Metazoa > Arthropoda > Insecta > Lepidoptera > Noctuidae > Euplexia > Euplexia lucipara. The sequence goes on along the minus strand of OV179144.1, from coordinate 6,166,145 downwards.
TGCTTCAGTTACAAGCGAAGCGTAAAACTTCACGGAAATCTTTAAGAATATATTTTTAGCCCGCGAATACAATCATATTATAGTTTGAAGAGCAAATATACGGAGTATAGAAACTTTAGTTTGGTTTACAACAAAATCGTGAACTAAATATTCCTCACTGGTTTGTTGGGCTATCAGATACTGGTGCTATTCTCCAAAAAAGTCATGTGTAGTAGTAATGAATACTATTGAATACATTCACAGTTATTAAGCAAAAGTAGGAGTATGCAAGAATTATAGCATGAAGAATTCTGTAGTTCCTGCCCAATCCCAAGTGTTTATGTATGTTTAAAATCTCAATTACATTTTCCACTCCAAGGAATAAGATATTGCATGATTATATTCAACAGTATCAAGGTCATTGACTGAAACAGTCACCCGAATCGATTTCTTATCGACCATTTCAAATTCGAAACTTTTTCAACGATTATTGAAAACTCCCCAGTCTTGAGTTCCAACTGTTTTATTACTTTCAACAAAATTGATTGATTTCAGTGTAATAATTTTAAATATTAGATCCGTCAAATTTCATTCCGATGGAAGGAAGAATAATTATTTTCGTAAGCTTTGGAACTTTAGAAAAGTTTGGTACGTGGGGTTTAGTTTCTTTGCCATCTATTAAAGTCTCATCTTCGAATTTGTTGCTGAAAGTTTGAAGTTGATGTCAAAACCTCATTTTGAACTGCAAGAATTGATTTATTGTCTCGTCACCAAACTGCTGTCTTATCGTTCTTTCTAGAATGATCATGGTAACTTGATTATATTACGAGTATATTGTAAAGATTTGAATTTTTTTCAACGAACCAAACCGATATGTTACTGGGGAGTTTTTGGAGAAAAACACTAGGAAGTGGTGAGGGGCATGTCTAGATAATTTCGACGTCACTAAATACTTTTTTTCTGTGTAATAGGAATCAATTAAATTTGATTTTGAACCAATTTGAGTTCGTTTCCTTATGATTTATAAAGTAAACTGAATTTTAAAAATGGCTTGCTAGGATAGCCACGAATTCATTCAACCGTTCATTTCCGAACCCAGTCAATATTGTCTAAGATCCCGTTAAGAACGACCTTCACCGAGCTGGTTAATGAACGAAACCTATTTTATATTAAATTTAATATGTCAATAAATATATTACTGCATATGGGTTGCCTAAAAATGTCAGTCCAAGATATGATTAATTAATAATTTAAAAAAAAATGTTCACCGTTTTGGTTAATGGACAAATTCCATAGGTGCAAATTTTCGATTGGTATGGAATTTGTCTGAAATCTTAATTTTCATTTAACTTTCATTCATTAACCAGACCGGTGCAAGTTACTAGTATCCATTTACCAGTTTATACCTGCCTATCCGAGAGTTGTGACGGGAAAAAAATAGACAACCTAACGTTTGCATAATTATTCTATGGACTTCATACTTTCGATTGGTAAGGAATTTGTCTTTTAACCAAACCGGTGAAATAATAAAAAAAAAAAATATTTTGGATTGAAATTTTTTAGAGAACCCTTAGGTAATAATATTAATTGACATATTAAATTACATATAAAATTGGTTTCATCCATTATCCAGCTCTGCGGCTGTGGGTAGTCGCACCATGTAAAATTCCATAATTCAGATGAATCCGGTGAGACTAGAAGCCGATGACATTAAGAAAAGATAGGTACCTACATGACGATTGCTTTCTCAGTAAGGTTAAGCACAACTCTATTAACCGATTTCTTTTTCTGTACAGTTAAAAGACGACAGCGTGAAGTTTCCAAAGCAGCGTCTGCACCAGTGCAACAGCACAAACTCTAAAAAGGTTCGTCTTCATCTGCCAGACCAACAAATAAACAACAACTGCCATCCACCCCAAAGAAGACGGGAAGACACTTTCTTGTAGACTTAGAATATACCAAAGTCTTTAGTGCGTATTCTGGAACGATACTCGAACATGAATCTCGGTTTAAAACTCGAGTTCATCTAAGATATAGTGAAGGTCTAAGGTATAGTGGTGGTCTGGTTCGAATCAAAATCGAGTTTCACGCTTCGTGCAATTTTCCAGAATATGGGCATTTATACTACGTCTAATATTTTATATGTACGTACATGTATACTGTGTAATCTTAATAAGTGTGAAGTATTTTATTTAAATTTAAGATGACATTAAACGAATTGATGACGATTGTATTATTAAAAGTGTTTAGTATAAAACGAATTGAAAAATAATCTTAATTTTAAGTCATGTAAGATTTGGAAAGCCTGTAAGTAAATGGGTGTTCATTGTAACTTTTGTTTTACGAAAGAAAGCGATTAAGACGTGTTTTTGGGAGGCTTATAAAGAACTCGCCATTTTATTTAAACTACGGGTAATAGATAAAACTATATAGGAACAAATGCGAGACACAAAAAACCTAATGTTAAAAATAATTGATTGACATCGATAAAAAATCACGAAACAAGTGAACTTTTTCTAGTTTTATCACTTTTTTACATTTTGCCAATAGGTTTGGTCTCATTGAAGGTAAAGTCACTACTTATACAAATGCCTTCACTTGCATTTATCGACACGCTTATTCAAATCGGGTCGATGGTTTCAAATTTGCTTTTATTTCGTATTTTGTCTACTTATGTTTCTTTACGATATTTATTGCGTCACATCATATTTTGATTAATTTACTTTAGAATTTCAAGTGTTTCTGTAATTGATAGATTTTCGAACCCGCTGTTTCTTCTTTATAAAGATTAATGAGTTAATACTTCATCATTATGTCATGTTAATGGTATGACACGAATGATATGTATTATAGTGAAGTAAAGTAGCGAACAAGATACAGGGACTATTTAGAAAAGTATCTACATTTTCGGTCTACTATTTTGTACGACGTTCTAGATCTCTTGAACCAAACGTGTTGTATATAGTTCTAACTTAAGTACTGTGTCCATAATAATAATATGTTAATATGGCTCATCGGGGGTTGGAAAGAGATAGTCCATGAGTGATAGAGACAACGCTCTACAAAGCAATCTTTTTCTTAACATCTATGTGCTGTATAAACAATTTAAGTCCTATTTTCAATTGTCAGATAACTTTTACGTGACGAACACAAATGGCGTTTTGATCGTTTCCGTAAAGAAATTTATGTCAAATCGCCATTTTCATTCATCTGTTAAAATTTATCTGACTTTTAAATAATCGGGCCTTGGCCCTGTAAATGTTAGTTTTAAGTGGATATTGTATGTTCAAAACATTTATTATAACGTGTAGTATAAAGGTGCCAAACCCGATTGGAGTCAAACTCTAGTCACTTTGTATTTTATGTGTACTTTATATGTATAAAATTGTACTTCGGAAAGTTGGCTTCTAATGTTTTAAGGGACATTCTTGTAAGATTTATAACTTTTATCTGTAATTTTCTATAACCAACTTTCTATTTTAATCCACGTACATGAGTAATTGTTGTTTATTTCTTTTTGAAACACCATTATCAGAAGCTACACTGTTAATATACATACACTGTATAAAAAAGAGAAAATTAGAATAAATATATGGAATCACATCGTTTGTTTTTCATTTGTAGCTAGTCAAGCTTGACTGCCTCGTTGGCCTAGTGGTCGCAAGCGCTACTGCCGAGCATCAGGTCCCGGGTTCAATCCCCGGGTCGGGCAAAGTGTTATTGAGTTTTTCCATCAAAAACTTCTCAGTAGCAGCCCGGAGTCTGGATTTGTACCCGGTTGATGGCAAGAAGCTCGGCCCTTGTTACACCGGATTTTAACATAACTGGCCAAATGTGGGTGCACTATAACAGGTAACCCTTCTGCCTAACCCTTTGGGGATTACAGACGTAATGTTATGTTAAAACTTCTCGGAACCCTATAAATTTAAATATTTTTACACAAACACAACGAATTGTTCTTCAAACAAAATCTCATCTGCCATCAAAATTAATTGTCCCTTATCATTAATAACAAAGACGGATGCAGATTTATAGGATTTATCCACAATTAATTATTGTGGATTGCTCCTGTAATAAGACAGTGGTATGTGCACCGACGTAAAACATAATTCAAAGACTTAAAAAAGTATATTGGAATGGCGAGTGTGTAAAATAATGTTATTCTAGTGGTAAAAGAAAGTACTTAGCCTAAAACATACTTCAGTCAAAAAAGGATTCTCCCTCATATACTCGTATGGTTGCAGTATATTAATTACGTGATCAATCACAAAAGGTAAGGTTTTTCTACAAAAGGATCTTTAAAGCAAACACGCTGGAAGAATAGTGGTAAGTCCAGGATGAATTCGAACCCTCAAGCGGTTTTAGAAAAGTTTAAAATAATCGTAATTAGCGTTTCGATTGTTGAGTACTTAGCAGATTTGTTTGAGATAAATTAGTGAGTCTTACTAGAAATAGTTGTTTACTCTATACTCAGTGCTGTATAATAGTCTTTCTTTACCTACTTGCATACCTGCTAAGGACTTAGGTAGACCAGCAGTGATATTCTGTAATTATCTCCCCGTCAAAATTTAGCACGTAACGTATAATAATATTATGTTTGAATTAAATTGCTTATTAGCTTGTAAGACTCGATCGTAATTAATTATTATTAAGAATGTTGTTCTTACTAATATAGTATAAAAAAAATTGTAGGAGAAGTGAGGAAGAAATAAGCTGTTGTCTCATACTAACGCTAGGGATTGACAGTAGGGATTGGCAAATTTTACTGATTATGCAAGACTAATAACAGAGATTAATAACATTAACTCAATCTCAAAAGATACATAAACAACCAAATGAATATCAAATTTACTTCAGCAAATAAACTTAGTCAAAAATACATTACAACACCATTAAAATCCAATCCACAGTAGATTATCATGGCGGCGACGGAAGAGCCAAGCCATTTTTGTGAGAAATTGCACTTTCCCGTAATTAATTTTCATGTCAGAATGTTGCTTGTGATTTTTAAAAGCCGTTTTAATAACACTGTGACGAGGTCCCTTGATTTTTGTAGCGTATCTTTTTAAATCTTTGCTTTTGTCCAACCGAGATTGTTTTGCCTTTTTGATTTTACATTTTAATTTTTACAAGACTATAATATTTTTTGAGGCGTTCCCTCAATTCCTCGAGGAGCCCTCATCGGATATGAGTTTTGATACAGATGGGACCAATCTGCTAGTATACCCTATCAAATAAAAATAATTTTGAAAATCGTTTCATAAATGACGGAGTACTAAGGTAAAAAACCCCAAAAAAAAAATACAACCGAATTGAGAACCTCTTCCTTTTTTTGAAGTCGGTTAAAAAGCGTTCACTACTGGACATAAATGGTTCCGCCAAGCGTCACCACGTCTATTATTCCTGCGCTTCTCATCTCCAGTGGACTCCAGCAGCTCTTACCAAGTCACTGGTCTACCATGGTTTTCCAACGGTACTCCTTAAGGTAATCGGTTGCCACTACAGAACCGTGCTCCAGAACCGTGCTCCAGAATCATTTAGCCCTATTAGCCGTCTATTTTGCGAACAATGTGCCCTTGCTCACTGTCACTTTCGTTTGTCTGTCGACGCTAGGATATGCTTTATTTTTTTACAATTTAATAATAATAATAATAATCATTTATTTTCAGACATAAATGTCCATAGAATTATTTACAATTTTCAAATTAACAAAAATAACATAAACAAAATTAAAATACAAATAATCATAAAAATATAACAAAACTCATAAAAATACAATAAAAAGGCATAATAATAATAACATAATGAGAATAAATAAAAAATAAAATAAAACAGCAACAACAACAACAATTGGCAACAATTTGAAAGGTTTGATTTTTTTTGGCTTACTGTCTTAGTGAACGCATAGCTGAAGACCGGTAGATACAATAAAAAAATACACTGAAACTACCAGGTTAATATTATAAAATGTCGAACACACTTAATCACAAGATTAAAAAAAAGCATTGTCAACTACTTGAAAGTCATAGCAGTCAATTTTGAGACAAAACCTTCTTCAAAATACAATAGTAATGCGAGTCAGGCCTTAGGACCAACTTAGAATAGCATTGGAATAAAAAAAAGCGACTGCGAAAGATTTTTTTTAGCATGGTGCACTCTGTTCCTAATCCCCACCAAACTCGAGAACACAGTACAAAAAATTTCATAGCAATCATGTTTCAAGAAGAAATTTGATTAAACCACGACTCTAAGGATCTAGACTACTAAAATCCCGCAGTGTAAAGGCGTCGTAACACAGAATGGTTTCAAATAAAAGCCCTCGCTTTGGCTCAAACTATATTGTGTCTCTGATTACTTTCACTGATGCTTTCAAATAACGAAACATATTTTATCCAACCATAGGAGATATCTATTTCAGCAATATTTATGGATTTTCTGAAATGATTCTAAATTATTTTTTGACATAGGTGTTTGTAGAAGACAAAAGATTTTAGTTTAACGAATTGTAATAATTAGTAGGTACTTTTTTACAGTACCTATGTAGAACAATAATAATTTCTTCACATAATTTTAGACAGAATTTTTTATAAAAGAGATCGTGATGCGCCACCGTGTAATTGTAACGAAAAGATTCTAATTTATCTATGTAACCAAAATTATAAATTTACAACAACACGCAACAAAATTCTATAATCTGTCGTGTCGTGTCGATAAATGTTCAACAGTCATGAACTAGCGACCAATTATTAGTGCACAATTTTATAATCTATCTAATTTCCTGTGGTAAACTATCCGTAAAAAGGAAGAAACTACGAAGTATTTCTAACCAATCAGCTCCCTTTTTGTGTTTTATACTTATTTAACATTCTTTTGGAATATCACCGTAAGATTATAAACAATCCAATTTAACCGGTTGAAGTAGATATTTACAGACACAATTAAAAAGTCGAATCCCGCATGGATCCACGTTTAAACAGACGAAGAGTTCAATGAAATGCACATTATTGCAAACTAGCAGACATCCCGCGGTTTCACCCGCGTAGGTCCCGTTCCCGTGGGAAAAAAAAAAGTAAAAAAAAGTAGCCTATGTCACCCGAGGATAGTGTAGCTTCCCAACGGTGAAAGAATTTTTCAAATCGCTCCAGTAGTTACGGAGCCTATTCAATGCAAACAAACAATCAAACATTTCCTCTTTATAATATTAATATAGACGAACGGTTATGTCATACTTACTCTCAAAGACTAGCGTTACAATCTCTATAACACGACATAGGTACCTATCAAAACAAAGTTTGCACATCTCCTTCGTCGTCAAGCGAACCTAAGGAAATAATTGACACAATTATCAGATAGTTTACAAACAAATTACTTGTGTAGGCGTTGATATAATTGCCGATACATCACTCCTATCTAACCTACTATAATTACAGTGACTAGTTTCACAACTCCATCCTGTAACTACTACGAACTACCTATTTACTTATCCGATGTCAATAAATAATTGCCTAACTAGAGTCCGGTACGAAAACAACAGTGTTATATGATAAATCATGTATCCAGAGATTTATATCTAGTATATGTATGATGAACTGGACATAAGGTTGAATTATAGCGATATTGACCTTTCCCAGAGCTTTGTTTGCGTGCTAGATTGGGCAATGTCCAGGGACGGACGACTTATTTCAAAAGGTTTCTTTTGAAGTCGGGACGTCGTTGTAGGTATAAAATTATTCATTTAATTAAGTCTCATTGTATGTATATTGCATATAGGTGTTGTTTTATCGCGATGTTGCAAAGAGCTCGTACAAGCCAACGTGTATTTTGATTCATAATAAATAAATATTCCACTAATCTAGTCCCAAGCTAAGCAAAGCTTGTGTTATGGGTACTAAACAGCTGATAAACATACTTATATATTTCTAAATACATACATATTATTCATAGATAAATAACACTCAGAACAAATGATCGTGCTCATCACACAAACATTTGTTCTGGGTGGGAATCGAACCCACGACCTCCGGCATAGCAGTCAGGGTCACTAACTACTAGACCAACAGGCCAGTCTTAAAATTAGTCGTGTAAGATCTTGTACAGTCGTTACATATTGTTAGAAGTACAAATGTCTAAAAAGCAGACTTATAAAGGGGTATCGTATCACCGACTATCAAACTGGGTTGCGGAAATCAAGTAGGCAGTCACTTCATGTGAAATACTGGTATTCAGCTGCATCTAGTTAGACTAGAAGCCAACCCCTAAATTGGATAAAGGCCAGCCATGATGGTGATGATCAATTGCTACTACTTAACATTATTAATTGTATGAAAGTTGTGCGATATGATTTATTATGCACTGTATGCGTGCGCGCTCATGCTAGCCCGGTGGGTAAGTGAACCTAAGCCCATCAGTAGGCATTTAATGCGTATAACCCCATTTTCACATTTCATTTTTTTATTTTTTTTTAAATTTTATGTTGGCTTTGCATCTATGTATGTAGAAATTAAGTATCCAATATGTACTTGGATAAGAATATTGTATCCCAGAAAACACTGCCGACAAACTGTAAAGCAGTTTGGCAGAAGATTGTGAAAAATTAATCATGTTACTTTTCTTGAATTAATATATTAAAGAATAAAAAAGTATTGAGAATGTCATTTTTAATATTCATATCCCAACCTACTAATAAATTAACCACCTAACCTACTTTCTACTTATTCTCAATTTACTTCAAATAAATAGACGGTCTCACTATTTCTTAACATATTTAGTCTAGAGTAACAAAAATTGAAAAGAGTAAGTATGCTTAGATGGTTTGGTCACGTTGAAAGGATGGATGAAAGGCGACTAACAAAAGGTATTTACAAAGGCAGATGTAAGTGGGAACGCCGGGAGGGGACGCCCTAGAAGGACATACATAGACCTTATTGGTGAGGTTCTTCAGAAAGGTCAGGTGCGTAGTACTCGCAACCGGCGTGTGTGTATGACAACATGTATGAATGTAAACGAAGCAAAAGAAGTATGTAAGAATCGTAGCATATGGCGCTCTGTAGTTTCTGCCTACCCCCATGGGAAAAAGGCGTGAGTTTATGTATATGTATGTATGTATGTATTTAGTCTAGAAACCTTACCTGGACCACTTCTTAGACACACTTGACTTGACCTGATGGTCAAGTCAAGCGTGCATCACTTTATCATTAATGATAGACCTACTCTTATGGAGCTCTAAACCCAAATGTTCTTTCTTTGGTATTGTTCGTCAGCACGTGGAGCTGCTCAAGTTTCGAGTCGAGCTCACGATTACTGACAAATGCTTGCACTGACTGATCTGGTCCCCTCATATCTGTGTGGTTCTTTCTTCAAAAGACCATCTTAGACACTAATCTGCGTGGATCTTACATGATTTGACCAAGATAATGTCTGGACTTTAAAAGAGACTATGACCTCTGAGTTTCTTTCGGTGTTTCTTCTCAGAGTAGTCAGATAGTGAAACTCCGATCTCATCTACTAGTTAAAAAAAAGACGTGTAAAAGTGTTTGTGAAAACCTATTTACAGAAATAAATATCATATAACATCATTTATTATTAAGCATAATATGAGCTTCTTATATTTGGCAATAAACGTATAAGTTATATACAGTTTGAACAGTAAACTTATGATACAAAGTGGGCTGCTTTCCGGGCTAGTAATATTAATCATGTTTTTGAGGTAATTAATAATTATCTACTTGCGGTTTAATTTGGTCAAAATAATCGCCTCAGTAGAGCCAATATTCTTGAAAAAGGGGATCTTATCTTGTGTTTTCAGACCGGTGGGACTCACCTCTATGCTTAATTGGGTAGGTGTTCAGACACGCTTTACTAAACAATGCAGTGTTGTTTGTTGTTGTAAATTTAATTTAATGCTAACATTAGGATAAGTATATTATTATTACTAACAAAATATGGATCTACGAGTATGGTCTGAAATAAAATGTTTGAATTTGAATTTGAAATTTTCGCTTAGCGTGTCGTATTCTAATATGAGTATATAAAATTCTCTTGTATCAGTTATTGTAACAAAACTTCTTCTAAGCGGCCTGTCCGATACTTATGAAAATTTGTGTGAATATTCAGTAGATGTAAGAATAGAACGTAAAGTAAATAAAAACTAATAAATTCCTAGAAGGCGAAAAGAAGTTTGTCAGCTAGTAATATTATAATAAAATTATAACTATGATTCCACCACCATGCCACTTCGTATGCTAGAATTAGAAATTATTGTAAAATTATTTTTTACTTGTCACAGTTAAAATTAAATCCAGACCATTCAAATAATTATGCTCCATAATTTTACTCAGGGCATGTCTAACATTGTTATTGTAGCATTTAGCTGCCATTATGATAATGTTATTCATAGGCATAAGATCAACATGTACGGCTAGACTGTTATTAAACATTGTCATTGTTGCCAGACTATGTGACATATAAGTATCAAAGGTTCTAGTAATTTGTAAAGATCACGGGTGCAGTGTGTTGTTGTGTTATGTTAACAAACAGAAAGAAAAGTAGTCATACGTTATTAAAGTTTTACGGTTGGTACCTATGCTGCCGTGCTAAGCGCAAAAGCGGTATCTAAAAAAACATCGTATAATTGATTTGTATGGCATCAAAAAGCTTAAATAAAGACACATCCAATAAACTAAGCTAATTAGCTGTGTGTTATTCAAAACATATGAAAAAACCCTTACAAAAGTTGAATCAATCTATAAAGTAAACGAAACTATATTTACAAAAAATTGAGAGGTTTCAGGGGACACCCGGATGGAACGAAGTTCCCTTCGATTGATTAGTGAAGGAAGTGAAAAATTCCTTCAAAATAAATCGAAAGGGACCTCGTTCCATCCGGGCGTCTTCGTTACAACTTTTGGTCCCAATCTTCTCCCCCCCCTCCCCTTCTCCTCTCCTCCCTCTCTCCCCCTCTCTCTTCTCCTCCCCCCCTTCCCCTCTCTCCCTCTCCCTCTCCCTCCCTCTCTCCATCTCCCTCTCCCAACAACAGGCACACACACACACAACAGAGAAACACAACTATAGCAAAAAGTGTCGTTACAACTTTTTGTCTTCATTTTTTTCCGTCTAGCCAACTTTCGCAACGCGCGATAAGGAACTTCGTTCCAAAACTTTTGATTTCTCGAAACTAGCTTTCCCTGAGATACCGCTTTTGCGTTTAATATGGCAGTATGTAACGTGTGACTCCGACTTTTCTTTTTGTTCTGTTCTTGTTTCTCAAGTAACCTTGTTTATTTCAGCGTCCTAAAAATCTGGTTTCATACTTTTTTTCAACATCGTATTTTTGTCTTAGTCGGGTTGTAATTTTTTTTTTTACTTTTTATTTAATTCAAAACAAAGGCAAAACGCCTGCCAGCCATCGGCTATCTGTCTATTCCATAGATGGTCTATTCATTTTCTGTTCTACATTGAATAATACATAACTTTTTAAACGAACGTGCCATTAATGAATTATTAAAATCCATGGACGGTTAGTTAACGACCCAAAACATGTAAAACGTATTAAAATGATGCAGTCAGCGAAAGCCGTCAAACCCAATAGATAGAATACAAAAAAAAAGAAACAAACAAAACAGAACAAAAGTCACGTGTTGACATATCAAATAAATTACCTACTCTTCGCATTTCCCTTCCTCTTTGACACTCAAAGTGTTACATGTGACCAAAAAAAGGGGCAATTGTGTTTAGCACGTTCCGTACCCGAAAGTGCGAAATAATGTTAGTCACTTCCTCGGAATTGCGTAAGAACTTCGTAAAAGGACAGTCCCAAACCGCAACGACGTGCTTCTTCCGTCCTGGTCGGAACCACTCTGACATAAGACAGATTAAAAATAGAAGGTGAAATACTATACATTCTGACAGTTTCGGGTTTACTTTGAAACTGAACACAGGTATTTAATATCTTTCTAACATAAGAAATTCTCGTGTCACAGTATTTGGTACCAAACTCCGCCAACGGCTTGATCGATTCTTACTACATTTTCTATGTATAGGTTAGGTTATGTTTATCGGGCAGGTGTCCGTAACTCCACGACCATGCGCGTATTTTGCGTACGGTTTTGTGTGTGTATTCAGTACGTCTAATAATAGGTCGTAAACAACTGAAGAATTAAACAATTCTTGCCTTCTACGCTTTTCCTTCTCCATGTCTCCAAGCCCCATTTACTATGAAACTAACCACAACGTAAGAGACATGCAGTCGTATAGCTAGCGCTTTAAAGCGATGCTGGCTTTAGGATGACTTGAAGAGCATACTATTAATGATAACATCTTTGTTTATTGACATATCAAGCTTTAAAGTGCTTTATTGTGGCTCTGTACAATAGTTTACAATTGAGTTCTTGAGAAATTATACGTATGTTTACAAAACGAGTACCTAGTTATTATAAGTTACCACTTGTAGTACACTTGCACTTGTGCACATTCAATTCGCAACTTTGGATAGTCAACGAATCTCCTCATTTCTGATACGATCACCTTCTCCATAGCTCGTTGGGCTATCTTGAACTTTCTTACAAGACCCACAGAAAGAGACCACATTTCAATGCCATTAGTCGCTCTTACACGCGTGGAGGAAAATAATTGAGACTCTTGTAACAAACCCTTATGATAAAATGATATTTATTTCTGATCTTGCCAGATACTTTTACATGTCATTTTTTTAAACTAAACTAAATGGCATTCCCAAAGTGACTGATCCCTGAGAAGAAATGCCGAAAGAAACTCAGGGGTCATAGTCTCTTTTAAAGTCCAGACATAAGATTGTATTAATGTATTATGCGAGTCTCACGATGCAGGGCAAAGTCTGGAAAGGCCTTTTGAAGAAAGAATCAAGAATCAATTCAGCTTTGAGTTGACCTGTCCCGACTGACGTCATGCATGCTTCAGTCATCGTGTAGCTCAAACCTATTTTAGGGAGCTCGACGCTTATATTTGCTATGTCATAAATTACAGCTTCTTTAACTTTTTTTAAAATTTTATAATAAGTATAAAGTGACCTCGATAGCGAAAATTTAATAACCTATATACGTAATACGTGGGGCACGACGGAAAACATTTTTATTACGAAGGTAATAAAATCCCAACCTAATCTGTCCAGTTGAATTGGAGAAAATTATAATTCGGAAAAAAATATATTGTAAATGTAAGAAAAACCTAATGGTTTGTTGCTATTTACACATCTACAATCCAAAATTCACAAAAAGGAATACAAATTGAAAGCATCGTGTAACAGTACCCTTTCAATCCGAAACACGACGGCTAATAGAAATTCATTCTCGTAGTTCGTTGTGTCGAGAATCGTCACTAACTGGGTCAGTTACCGACGTACTTTTATTTAAGGTAGCAACAATTCGTTGACCTTTATGATTCGAATTTAATTGAAATATATTTTTGAATTCGAGATGACCCGGCAGTCTTGCCTAGGTGTACCCGTGGTAGTAACCTTACCCGGGCATCAATGATATCGACGAAGGACAACGTCGCGAAGAAACTTGGACTTCATCATGATCAACATCATCATTTCAGCCGAAAGACGTCCACTGCTGGATATAGGTTGCCCCCAAGTGTCGCCACAACGACCGGTTCTGTATAAAAAACTGAATGTGGACTTATACATGACTATTTGTCTGAAAACGCCAATCAGATTGAGCAAGAGTAGCAATTGAAATGCTCCTGGAGATGTATGAGAAGAAGCCTTACCGTGTAGTGGAACAAAAAATATAGTAAGTTAGTGTTGATATTATTAAATATATTTAAATATGAGTACTGGAACAAGGAATGAACCACATTGCGCCCAAAAATGCAAAATCACGGTACTCCGGACTCCAAAAGGCGGGGTCGCACCAAATAATGATAGAGATAGTGGGTACAGTACAGTATAGGTTTGCTGTAATTATATCTATTATCCATATAAATCTAGTTCCTCTTATGGGCTAATAATTGTGCTAGCAGCCTTAAATTACCTTTTTTTAAATCTTCCGACGAAGGGCCAAAATAGCCCATTGTGCAATTAAAAAAAATCAAGGAAACTACTTTGTTTTAAACGAAAGCATCCCCGGAAGCATAATTTATTATCTTTGTAAACAAACTAAACCTACCCCTTTGTTAGAAGATTTGAAAGACTTAACAAAACACGGATTTTAATCAAGGGCAACTTTTAATTGTCCGTAAAGTGTGTTTGCAAGTACACGTGTGATAGTCACGGTGCGTTTACGACTTGTTCATTATGCTATCCGGAGTTCCGCAAATATTTGTCAAATATACACGCAAGAGCTATCAAGGTGAACGTCGAATATAGTAGCAATAGGCGTTGTGAAGAGCATCATCTGCCTAGCCTTTTCCCCAACTATATTTGGGTCGGCTTCCAGTTTAACCGTATATTTACACCTGAATACCAGTGTTTTACATGACCTCCACACCCCGGTGACTGGGTACCTAACACTCCTTGGTTAAACTAGTTGGCAGACTTGGGCTTCTGACTACCCGTAAAATGTGTCTAAATCTACAAATGACAGCCGGGACCAACGGTTTCACAGCCTTCTTCTGCGAGACGACCGTTTCGCAGAAGCCACCGCATCCCAGGACTCGACGCTGCCGACCATCCTCTCGACCACGGCCGGCAGCGACAAGTCACTGCCTACTCCAGAGACGAAGGCATGGCGCGGCTCCTCTCAAGCTGCACACTCTGCCAGCGAATGCCGCGCCGTGTAGTCAACCCAGCTGCCTCAACCTTGAATCTAAACTAAATTGAATGTATTATGAAGTTGTTCAAGCAATGCATTGAAGTCGTAAAGTTAAAATTTTTAATGTTATTTTTGAATACCTAATATTTACGTTGTATATCATGTTATTAAATACTCGTTTTTTAAGTATTCTTGATTGAGCACCTAAATTACTATACTATTTGCATATTTTCATATTTAGTCTGATTCAAAATAATAAGTACCTTTCGTTCTAAATGAATAGACTGCGCTCAATCGCGCATACATTGTACCTTCCCGCAAATGTGGATTGCACTAATTTAAGATACGTTCCTAAATTTTTTTTAATAAGCAGTATCTAGATTTCAATAAAATATTGAAAAACAGAACATTAGATTAATATAAAATCAAAATACATAATTGAAAGATGTAGAATAAAGTAAAATTCAAATCCTTAAACATGAAGGGACATAATATATGAATAAAGATGCGCAAAGACACTGATACATTCTGCCCTGAATTATTCAATATTGGAGCATATCAAAGCTCACTCCTATTTTGTTCGGAAAAAATAATACTGTGGTATTTTTGTTATTTTCTTATAAAATCTGTTAGTGGAATCAAATTTTTGACTACTATGGTGCCGATATTCGCTCAGTCTACATCTTTATTCATATTCGTGAAATAAGTGAAAAATATCCATTCACCCTTCATTCATTCATTTTCTAGTTATATTGGAAAATAAATAGCTTCGCAAACCGCATAGCAAATACTTATAATTATCTGTAAACGTAAAAATTCGTACAAAAAAACTTTAAAATTATGTAGTCCGCAAATTAGTAGTAGGTAATCTTACCAGTATAAGCTGGCCTCTTAATCTATTTCAAATTCATAAAACAAAAGACCAGTTGAAAGTCAATACATTGCCAAAGACATTCCTACAGCCTTAACACGTTTCGTGTCCAGAAAATCATGTCATCTCATGAAATGTTTTTGCATAATATGTCTACAATACTTTTACTAAAAACAAAGGTAAAAGAAAAAGAAATACTTCATCATAAATTACACGCTACAGCCTTTTTAAAAACTAGACAAATCGTGTCCTTTGATTTGGACGAGTGTCAGCCATTAGTATTCAAGAGCAGCCACCCTCGTGACACGGGTCTACGTGTTGCGTCCAGACCGTTTGGACTGTATATTTCTACGTGATTATGATTCACCAAACTTTCATACCTAGTGTTGGCTTTTACTGCAAATAAATGTTGATATTCGGACACTTTTTTCGTCCAAAAACTGTCAGACATGAAATATCTACTTGCATGATTCAAATTACTCAAGGTATAAAAAATATTTGAAGTTGCCTTAATAAAGCAGGAATCCGTAAAGACTTAAAAAAGAACCAAATCGGTAACTATAAAGTTTGGATGATATTGGCTTTGGCAGGAAAAAATACTACTCAAAAATGTCAAAGTCATCATCATCTGCCTAGCCTTTTCCCAACTATGTTGGGGTCGGCTTCCAGTTTAACCGGATGCAGCTGAATACCAGTGTTTTACATGGAGCGACTGCCTGTCTGACCTCCACAACCCAGTAACTGGGTAACATGATACCCCTTGGTTAAACTGGTTGTCAGACTTTCGGGCTTCTGACTACAAGTAACGACTGTCAAAGATCTACAAATGACAGCCGGGACCAACGGCTTAACGTGCTTTCCGAGGCACGGAGGAGTCTTAAAAAAAAAAAAAAGAGAGAGTCTTAAAATGTCAAAGTATAAAGCATAATTTATTTAGGACATATTTTAGTCTAAGTATAAACATTTATCACAATAAAATTATTGAGAAAAAGTGTGACAAAGTAGCTCTATTAAAAATGTGGGGACCGAGGATGGAACATGTTGTGAGGGATATTTTAAGTGATCAAGGAAACGATAGACAAAACATTTATTTAGTGCATCCAAAAGACAGACTAAAATAAAAACCCAAAATTAAAACAAGTAACATTAAAATATAAAAAAACGAACAGTGTGCCAATATTTAAAAAAAAACGAAGAAAAAAATTTTCACACTCTCTCAAAGAAAAAACAATCGACGAATATACTCACTGATGGATTGTGTATAAAAATAAATGGTTATAAGTGAGGAAATGACTATTTAGATGACGGCCAATAGAGACGCATGGAAGAAATTATATATTGCGCTGACCCCAAAGAAATTAGAATAAGAGCAGAAGAAATGAATTATGGCAAAGTTAGTGTCAAAACCAAGGTAATCAAAATATAGCCACGACCAAAAAACTCAAAATATCTGTAGTAAATTGTCAATTTTCTACTTCAATAGCACCAATTAAGATACAGTTTAGATAAGATCTGTCCAATACTACAATTTTCTGGTACTTAGATTGATATTGAATTTGCACTCCAATTTAATGACAAGGGATGACAAAGAAAATTACGGGTCTGTGATCAAAGGGTCTATATTAACCACTATTGTGGTCTAACACATGTTTTACATGTATCGTCTTCAATGTCTACAATTCTCAGAATCATTATCAACAATTACATCACTCTCGACTGGTTCAGTCTAGATTGAATCGATCTCTGGGAGTGACTTGTTTGAACTTTCATGGTTGCCTGTTTTGAAGATCTACAACATTTTGATCCCGGGTAGAAGAAATATTGGAACAGAATTTATTAAGTACCAGCTGTACCCTGCCACGCTTCGCAGTGGCACATTGTGATTGAATGGTTAAAAAAAGAGAAAATGACGTGTGGCACTCGGAGCCTGCCGCGGTAAAGCTATTGCATAGCATTTTTTATCAACTCCTGTCCTCTCCCCCTCCTTCTCCCTCCCCCTCCCCATACCTCTCCTCCCTTTCTCCCCCCTCCCTCCCTCTTCCCCACACCTCCCACGCCCGTCCCCTCAAAGTTCTTTCAGCTCGATCGGAGCAGAATTTTCTGAGTTTTTGAAGCGTACATAAACCAACATAACATTTTTATATATATATAGATAATGTATTACTAGACTACCGAGTTGGCGAAGTGGTCTTAAGCGATGACGCTAAACATGAGGTCATTGGTTTGCAGGTCAGGTTATTCGGGTATTGAGAGTATGCTAGATGATATCTTAAAACTATGCAAGGTATATAAAAACTTTTTATATACCTTGTTGTTTTTTTTTTTGTAAAATAGTTTTAATTTTGTATTTTTTAGTTTCTTTAAAGAGCCTTTCATAACTTGAAAGAATCATTGAAATTGGATAACAATTGCCAAAGAAACTATCTATATATTCTATCTAAACATTAATCTGTACATCTCTGCCGGGCCTCTTTTAAAATAGAAGGGCGTAATGTTATGCTATGGAAATATAAAAGCTCAGCATAGACATCTGACTATAGCAATCGCGAATAATTTGCTGTTATGCTAAATGAAAATGCTTGATTTGTTACTAAAAATGTTAAAATCGGTGCGTGTGTAGTGTACCTATATTTTTTGAGGAGTTCCCTCAATTCCTCGATTTATCAGATATGATTTTTGATACAAATGGGACCAATCTGTTAGTATACCCTATCAAATAAAAAAGAATTTTGAAAATCGGTCATTAAATGACGGAGTACTGAGGTAACAAACCCAAAATAGAAATATAAAGACCAACGGGTACAAAAAGTAAAAGTGAATGATAACAGTCACACGGTAAAACAGTCCTCTGTTGGAATAGAATTGAATTATATAGGGTGACTGGTAATTAGTGACCGATACTTATACACGTGATTTTATTCATGATTTTAATCAAATTTCCCAAAGAAACTTTTTTTTATAAACAATAATTTATAACACAATAAAATAACAAAAACGCTGTTTGAAAATCCCGCGCGCGCGCCTGTGATCTATCACAGTAGGCACGAATCGGCACTATCTATCAGCTGATAGTATGAACTCGGAAGGGCCAAATCTACTAGTAGTAGTAGCGTCACACGCTCCCCCGCCACCCCCACCGCTCCCGTTGTGCAGAACCTACTGACGTAATTGAATTAAATTAAAGTAAATGAGTATAAAAAAGTTTCGAATTAAATTAAAGTAAATGAGTATAAAAAAGTTTCTTTGGGAAAGTTATTTGTATTCATGAGTACAATCACGTGTTTAAGTATCGGTCACTAATTACCAGTCACCCTATATATGTCGTGGAAAGCGATATTCTTGAATATTATGTTGTGAAGTTGATTATCTTAGTACGGAGTCTATGGTGACCAGCGTGACGTTACTTGTCATTTGAAAAGGTCGCGAATGTGTTTTCGGTAATGTCACGTGGACAGAGTCATGCTGATGTGTGAGGGCTAGGGAGAGCTTAGGTTGATTGGAGGCACCAACGAAGACACACATCCAGTACGAAACTGTCAGTTACCTATTTGAGTTAGGTTTTGTGATTTGAATCAGCTGTTCCCTACATTTCGACGAGTCACGTGACCAAAAATGTAGGGAACAGCTGATTTTATTTTCGCGATTTGTTTTTAGTTTGTCCCATAGTAAGAGATGTTTATAATGATGAGTACAATGACCCCTTAAGAGGATGGCAGATATTTAGAAAGCACCTTATATGTCGGCGTCAGCAATTGCTGAGCGATGCGCTGACACCGATGGTGGTTTCGTGGTACCGAGTTCATAACGTACAATAACAATCTCCATTGCAGTAATAACCGTCAAACAGCTAGTTTTACATTGGCTCGCATTATAGTACGTTCGCGTTAAGAATGCAGTGAGTTATCATTTTCCGTCGGCCTAGCCCCGCCCCCTAACCAATCAAATCTTTTCAAATTACAAAGTCAAGTTCACAATGACAGTTGAAGGCATTGCTTCGACGTCCTGTCATTAAATTGAGTTAACTGATTTTTATAAATGAAAAAAAATGAATTCATCTCCAATTCGTAAAAATAAAAGTGGTTCGTTAATTCATAGTGGGGAAATAAAAGTAATTTACAATGTTTTTAAGTATTTTAAACAGTGTGATTTAAATGTGGCTTTGGGCAGCATAGTATAAAAAATGAAACACACTGTGAATACACCTTTATCTTGCAGTTACAATGATGACTTACTGCATTCTTAACGCGAACGAACTATAGTGTGTATTTAGGATGACGCCATGAGCAGAGATGTGACGAAGCGCACTGTACCCCATCTGATAGTTACCGTAACTTGAAATCTACTCATACCATTTTTTTTTGTAAATTCTCAGTTGTTATCAAAACTCTGTTTGCAACTGGACACCAGTTAGCCACTGGCAATGGAAAGGCAGCCATTGGGTCTTCAGACATCGGACAAACGTTGCGTAGTCAGTGACGTACGGTCAGCCTCATAAGTCGATATACATATCCATCTTTCCGAAACTCATGAACACCTTAGCTTACACAAATTGCTAAACAAGACTAGTGAATTTTGAACCTTTAAGACGTTAATTAAATCCTGGCACAAGTCTTGTTTAGCAATTTGTGTAAGTTAAGGTGTTCATGAGTTTAGGAAATATGGATATGTATATCGACTTATGAGGCTGACAGTACATACTTCGTTTAATTTTTATTTGTTTATTTAAATTCGGACAACATAATCCACTTTGTTAGTAAAATACCTTATCATTATTGTTATTAATACACAAAAGGATAAAAAGAAAACAACTGATGGGTGCAGCAAGATGTGCAGAGAATGGCAGATCCAGAAATTGTTAAGCAACCATTCTCCCCACATAGTGCCTCAGAAAAGGTGAGTAAGGGCTCTCCACCACTGTTTTCAGGATGGTATTGTCACTGACCCGCGTTCTACGCTCCAGCGATCCGAGTTTTTTACGAACGACTGCATGAAAGCCGTCAGTCCGATTCTGAGCGAACATCTCTGACGCGCTTCAGAAACGGGGCAGTTTCAACAGCATCCTGAAAACGTTATTATATTAGATCCGTAAGACATCTAGCGATATTTTGGTGTAGCTCAACCATAGACCAGCATACAGACCTTGACAAAACGCCTTGAACAGGGTGATTTTTACTTGGTCTGCACAACGAGAAAATCTACGGGCCAACATGTTACCTCGCACCGCTAGTGCCCTACGTTCCCTTTCTATGTCTACATTATCTTTAAGGTCGTCGGTAAGTATATGTTTGCACCGAAAATATTGTAGCGTAGCCGTTCGACAAAGCGTCCGATAGTTGTAATTTTTCAATCATCAAATTAAAAAGGACATAGTGACAACAACGGAGTAAATTTTACGTATTACTATCTACCTTTACTCTCCATCACAGGGGAACTAAGTGAGTAATCCAATCAAATACTTTGTCCCTTTTTGTGAAAAAAATCTTTTGCTGAACAAATTCTCATCAGATATTGAGAAATTAAATTATATTCATCTTTTCATGTCGTAATTGAGTTTTTTGGCCTTATTGTACAATATTATCGACAGCTTAGTAACAGTCCCCAAAGGGATCAAATAGGGTACAATGTCACAGTTCCCTAATGGGGTATTGGGTCCTGATATGAAAGTGTATTGACATTTTAGGCTATCATATTATGTTAAGCCGTTATCGAACACAGCGGAACAGTTTACCGAATAGATTTATTTTACAAATGTTGATCAGTACTTGTATTTTAAAGAGGTAAAGTTTGTGAAAAGTCAAAGTCAAAGTAATATTGTTTATTTCAATTAGACCCATTACAGGCACTTTTGGACGTTATACTAACAAATTAAATAAATTAAGAGAATGATTCTAGTTTTTTTTTATGGTAAGGATGTGAGTTTGTGTATTTGTTGGTGGTAATATTTGAGATTCAACTTTGAAAACTCTTTCACGAATAGGAAGCCTTTATTTTTGAGTGTTGTAGGCAATATTTTATTTTCAAAACTAAGAGCTGGTGAATTTCAATACCATGTTAAAGTACGGAATGCACGCGGACGAAGTGCTAAAGGTATTTAGTAAGCCCTAGTATGTGTATTGTCGATTGTAGTAGGTTTGTGGTTTTAATCAGTTAAAAGCTAAAAAACCGCTACTGTTACATTGCCCTACATTTTATCGAATTAAGCAAACAATTATAAAATAAATAAAATAAAATAAAATTCATTTATTTCAGGCATATACCCATAAGACATAAGACATAACATGAATACAAATACAGATTATAACTAGTATGGAACAACAGATTTTTCTCTTACATTTTCGGGAATGTATGAATGTCTCCTGGCCCTTCGGTCATCTACTAATGCATACATACATACATACATACATACGTCACGCCTGTTATCCCCGAAGGGCTAGGCAGAGGTGTACCTGGTAGTACACCCACATCATCTACTAATGCTTGATTGGAAATTCACATTGCCTCGCGTTTCTCGAGAAACTGGTACGAATAACCCGGCTGTTATGTCATTACACCTTGTAAATTAAATTCAAATTTTATTTACTAGTGACATTGGTGTCCTGAAATACAGGCCTCACCTCTAGCTAAGGCACCGGACTCCAACAATATACATATAATTGTTCAAATCTACCTAGTTGATTTTATTATTATTCACTTTAAAAGATAAGAGACGGTTTTCTGTTCTATGACATGTTTAATGTTTGATTCAAAAGCGTTTTTTTATGTAAAAAAAACTTTTTCACAAAAAAAAAACAACCGACTTCTTAATAAAACACTAACAGGTGAAAAATAACTCCAGTTTCGTAAGTCTGTGGCTTTGGTGGTTTGTTTCGTTCATTATTGGCCACCGACTTCCGAAACTGGAGTTATTTTTCACCTGTTAGTGTTTTTTTAAGAAGTCGGTTGTTTTTTTTTTGTAAAAAAGTTTTTATTTTGCAATTTTTAGTTTCTTCGTATGGAAAGAAGGTCTTTTAAAACTTAAAAGAATCATTAAAATTGGGTAACAATTGCTAAAGAAGTTCTTTCTAAACATTAATCTATACATCTCTGCCGGGCTCCTTTTAAAATAGAAGGGCGTAATGTTATGTTATGGAAATACAAGAACTCTGCATAGACATCTGACTATAGCAATCACGAATAATTTGCTGTTATGCGTTGAAGAGTTCCGTCGCAAGTCTTCTTCATCAGGTCTTCTTCACAAAATGATACTTCCTGAATGAAAATGCTTGATTTGTTACTAAAAATGTAAAAATCAGTACGTGTGTACCTATATTTTTTGAGGAGTTCTCTCAATTCCTCAAGGATCCCTCATCAGATATGAGTTTTGATACAAATGGGACCAATCTGCTAGCATACCCTATCAAATAAAAATAGAATTTTGAAAATCGGTCCATAAATGGCGGAGTAATCGCGTAACAAACACACAAAAAAAAAGAAAAAAAAAAACATACCGTCGAATTGAGAACCTCCTCCTTTTTTTGAAGTCGGTTAAAAATTAATGAAAATGATAGTTGGTGTCCTAAAATACAGGCCTCATGTCTAGCTTAGGCACAGGTCTTCCACAATTTTAATAATTGTTAAAATATAGTAGATTTGTATTGTTCTTGATACGATGTTAAATGATTCTTATGTTGCGGTGTGATATAAACCTTTATTATTTTTGTTATAGGTACATTAAAACAAGATTTATGGCTAAAAGACGGTTTTCTGTTCTTTGACATGTTTAATGTATAATTCAAAAGCTATTTTTTTTTTGTAAACAATTAACTACAACATTAAACGTAAACAAGTAAATAGAATCTAAATCGAACGGCTCCAACAAACGGATATCATGAACTGATAGCGTCCAAGTCTTCCACTAGAAAAATAACAAGTTTCAATACTGCGAAAAGAAGATAAATCAAGTTTGTTGAAGCAATCGACAGGGCCCATGTTGTCGCAGACGCAGACTAAAGTTTAAATTGAAGAATTGAATCGTGTGGAAACTTGGACATGTCACTGTGAACTGAACGATTCGATAAACTTTTCATTAATTCGTTCATTCATTTAGATAAGAGCTTACTTATGTGAAAATAGCGAAAACACTGTTCTTATTTTAGATCGTGGCTGAATAAAAATAGCCGCATTTGTTATTTATTTATTAAGTACTTCAAGCACACTAATTTACAGACGCCAGCACATCAAGTTACCCCAATGTGTCAAATTTCTTTCGTTCGTTTTTCAACTGTATGTCAAACAGAATAAGGTTCATATTCAATTGGGAAAATCTGACACATTGGGGTAACTTGATGTGCTGGCGTCTGCACAAAGGCGGACTTAGTGCCTTAGGCATTTTCTACCAGTCAACCTTTAGCTGATGCAGAGAAAAGCAGTGGTAGGTTAATGCCGCCCTTGCCAGGGTCGGTCCGTAGATGGGTAATCGACCATTATGTACCGAGTGTACCGGCGAGCTAATGCCATTAATCGGGCACAAACCCAGTAACATGACTCAAATATGAATGAGGAACTCTGAACACCTCTACCCCTTACGGGAAAACAGGCGTGATTTAAATTTTTTATCTCCTAAAAAAGAGTATGATGGACATTTACAAGAACTGACAATTTCTGTGAAGTGAAGCTTAAACAAACAAAACTTTAAAAGATTTTTTAAGATAAAAATACTTGGTAAAGAACTAAAGAAATTCAAACACTAATTTGACATCTCTGCCTTAGGTCATGTCAGTCACTGTCTGTCAGCGTCCCTTCCCAGAGAACAAATCTGTAAGAGTTCTCGATACTCTTTTATTTTTGGTTTTTAGGGTTCCATTTCTCAAACGGAAAATAACGGAATACTAACAGGATCCCTTCGTTGCCCATCTATATGTAGGCAATGATATTATAAGTAAAGAAGTGTAGATAGGTTATAAGCGCTCAGCAAGCGACACGTTAAAATGTGGCTAACTAACCACACTTGACTGCAGTGTCGCATCGTGTTTTATCTGATAAAAATATTATTTTTGCAGTGACAATCTTATCGCTCGAGAATTGGCCGGGGCACCGCGTACGGCGCGTTGCTCGATGTATGGAGATTAATTTTTCAACTGCACAGTGTATGTTCTTCAATCAGGACAAAAAAAAATTAATAGGCAATGTTACGTGAATGAAACTACAAGGATCTACTCGGAGAACAACCGGCAGGGTTCAGTTCTACAACTGTGCACAACCGGCCAACGGCACAGTGGTGAGACGGAAACCTCCGAGCGGGAGTCGTGCTCGCTCTTGTCTGCTTTATAGGAATCAGCAGGACTATATAATTTTTCAAGCAAACAAAAATACGAACACGGAACCACATGCTCACTAACACATTTCTTTCGTTACATTATTTGGCAATCGCAATGCAGAAAATATTTTCACAAAAGACCATCGATAATTCGTCGAGTCACGACTTGCGAAACGTTGTCGCTTTTGTTTTTGTTTATGTTCTATTTGTTAACTCATTAATGTGACAAGGATTGATTAGTTGGTGTATTATAATTAGGAAAACATTTTATTTTCGATGATGACTTTTGTTTTCTTAAAGGAAATGGTTAAGAAACGATCAAACAATGGTCTCTGTGCAGTGTAAAGAACGAACTTATCATCACTATAATCTTAATTGAAAGATATTTTATTCCCTTTACATAAGGCATTCATATAATACATAGACATAACGAAATTTCAGAAAAAAAAAGTAATAAGTAATAAGTAATTTGACTGTTTTGACACTGCCTGTCTTGCTGGGCCAGTCGTCACATAACAAGCGCTACAACAGTGCGATTCAGATCAGGTCTCCGCGTAAAAATACAGGCGTGCGTAGTGAGGGCGAATTGAGCTGTCATTCCATAGGTACTAATGCTAGGAATTGACAGTTCACTTCACTTAAGTTTTCTTTACTGAATCGACCGGCAGATCACAATTTTAGATGACAGTGGTCTTAGAATAGAATTTCAGGGCGGGCAAAGTGTTATAGATTATTTAGTTCTATTAATCGGAAAAAAACAAGATTGTAGTTCGTAAGAATCTAAATGAAAATGAATTGCCAAAAATGTTTGGCCGCGCATCACTTTAAAGCGGCTGCAGCTATTTGCTCATTCTGTTTGATTGTATTTTATTTTTTTTATACAAGTACAGCAGAATGTTTAGATAGGAGTTAGGTATGTACAAAAATCTCAATACAAGAAATATTTGCTCCCGTGTGGAGTCTGTATAGGTTGCTAGTCAATAAATTAACACTCAGAAAACCATTGCCAATGACACCCATCAATATTGTGGTGGTATCAGACAGCAGTATAAATATTTACTTTGCGATTGTGTACTGCGTTAAATGTACCTCTTTAATTGTAAAGGTGACGACAGACAGGTGCGACGCCTTAACGCGATATCATTTTAGTCTCGCGCGTTGTAATAAAACTAATCTACGATATAAAATTACATAACATAACGGGAGTATCCCTTATAGGGTTTAAAAGAGGTGTAATTTGGTGACTTTCTAGTTTATGCCTAAAATAGCTTGAGAAAAAAACTTCGAGTTTATGTAGGTATTCACAGACAGAGGTAGACCAAAGCTATAGTTAATAGTATAGAGAAACAGCAGTCTTGGTTGGTGAAAGAAAATAATGATATTAAATTATACTAAATTATATGTTGGTAACGGCCTACTGTCAGAAAACAAGGCCTTGTCAGGAAAAGGAAACTGTCCAAATTACAGTAGCACATGGCAGTAGACCAATTACAGTTATATTCAACTCCGATATAATAGGGGCGAGCGAAACAGATAAGTAAAAAAAACACAACAACAACAACAGTCCCAACGTAGAAATCAAACCCAGGTCAACAGCAGCTCAGCAGTAATACTATTATATTAATAACTAGATAAACGAGGCAGTGAGGGAGAGATATCTATATCGCAAAAATCATATCGCATTGTCGCATCCTGAGAACCGTCTGTGGTACTCCTAATGTGTAAATGTCATTCAATATCATTCTAATTGTTAGTATTGCCGATTTGTTTCGTAAATAAACATTTGTTAATCGACTGCAGGCTTTTTAGTTATAGTTTAGGGATTCTAATTTAACGAGGTTTAAACTCTTGGTATTTAATTTGCATTTATTTACTGACAAGTATTTGAACAGGCTTGATGATTTAGTTGTGTATTTATTATTTTAGAATATTTATCTGTCTTTCTATAAGTAGGTACCAATCAAATAGTATTAGTCAAATAATAGACACTTACAGACGTCCATGGTGCATGGGCGACAATGGTGACCCTGGTGAGTTAATATATTTCATTCCACATACGTACATAAACTAATGCCTTTTTCCATGAAAGAAGGCAGAAAGTATAGAGCGCCATCTGCTGAGATTCCTACATACTTCTTTTGTTTCATTTACGTCATAATTTTAGTCATGTACACACGCCGATTGCAAGTACTACGCACCTGAACTTCCTGAAGAACCTCACCAATAAGGTCTATATGTGTCCTTCTAGGGCGTCCCCTCCTGACATTTCCACTTACCTACATCTGCCTTTTATATATCTTTCTTCAGTTACTTTTCGAGCATAATCTTAACGTGACCAAGCCATCTAAACATAGGTACTCTTATCGAATTTTAACCTTACATCTTCTTTTAAACAACAACGTTTCTAATCGCACGCAGTCTAATCTCAAAATAATCTCAGTAGGTATCAATAAAACAATCCTCTTATCGGTATAACTATAACGGTTATGACAGTAACCGTTATTAGGCGAAACTACTTGATATAGCAGTTATTTGTAACGATGTTGGGGAACTATACTGTTAGTACAAAGTACTACAAGTTATTGTCTAGACAAGTAGTTACATTAGGTTATTGTTGATGTTATGGCTTTCAAGCTATTTAGTAATGGGACCTATAAAATGTTTCACACCAATTTATGAAAATGATAATATTATTACTTACAAACTATTATAATTATCCAATTGAATTACGCAGTACTTATATTATTATTTATTTATTTATTTGCTGACATGTAAAACACTGGATATTAGGAATGCATTAAAATTTCATGACACAGTATTAAAACATGAACCCTGTAAGGGCACTGCAAATTTGTTGTATACAAAATTATTAAATAACATTACTACATTACATTACTTATATCTATTCTATTTAACATTATTATTACAATTTATTAAAGTAACTATGCGTTTATGCTATGCTATGCTATGCTTTTTTTACTAGCACAGAGATTTTAACTGTTTTGAGAACGTTAAGTCATTCGGTATACATTTTTAACTTTCAGGTAGTTTGTTAAATATGTTAGCTAGCCTTGAATGTGGACTTTTCCTGACAACTTTTAAGTTTGTGAAGGGTAGTTTAGTCTTGTTTGGTTGCGTCGGTTATTTATTATTATTATTATTATTGGTTCTTACGTTCAATAAATAATAGCACTTGACATCACAGTTGTTAAACTGAAACCGGTCAGACTGAAATCCGACCTTAACAATTTGGAAAAAGGTTAGATAGCTGATAATAATATTTGATAATGTACAGACGCCAGCACATTAAATTACCCACAAATATAGATAGACCTAGATAACGCAAGACCAAACTACTTCGCGTGCCACTTTGCGTGCCTAGCTTACGTACAAAAATCGTAAGTGGTTACTTTCGCGCTCCATTTCCTTCCATCGGTAAGACATTTTGTGATTAATAGTATGCGTAATTAATTTAATAAACAAGTATTTTTAATCTTTACCCTCAGTAATATCTATTACCTGGTAATACCAAATTTGAGAAAAACAAAACATTCGTACTTATTAGATTGCGTACAGTAAAAAAATGGCACGCTTGTTTTTCATACAGATCGTGCTACTTGTTTTATCTAGGTATATCTATATCTGTGAAGTTACCCCAATGTGTCAAATTTCTTTGACAGTTTTTCAACTTTATGTCGAACAGAATAAGGTTCATATTCAATTGGGAAAATTTGACACATTGGGGTAACTTGATGTGCCTGTCTGTACCTTTGTTCAACAAATTGGTGGATGATTGTATTTTATGCACCCGCAGTGCTATTCTGTAACAATCATCCCGTTAAAATGTAGGTGAAGTGAAGCTAATTGAGCTGTCATTTCGTTCTAATGTCGTTTCGTACTTTGTGGGCTACTATTGTGGGCATTGACAGTTCACTTCACTCAAATTTTTACGAGGTGATTATTACTAAATCGCCCGGCTAGTGTCCTAAGGTGTAAACGTATCCGGATCCTGTTACCAAGTGGTTCACGGTCCATTGGTCGACAAACGACGCCGGTATAACAGCAGAACACGAGACAACTTGTTATTGGCTGCACTTTCTATTCAAATACATTTGTGAATATGTTCGTGTAAGGTGACCGTGGTTTGGGTTCGAGAAAAGTGAAAAGAAAATATTTGAATTATTTATTTATAGTTACTTAATACGGTACAACGCCAATTACACTAAGTAACATAGAAACAATTGCAATTAAAATTGCGATAAAAACGTTTTTTTTTTGTTATAAATAAATAGAGTAGACTCCTTGGAATACTTACTCTCACAAAACACCTTGCTAACACATCACAATCAGCAAGGTTGGCAGCAAGAAGGGCATTCCTCACCTTCAGACTACGAATAACTGGGGATTCGGCTCTGCATGGCTACGGTTTTGGCTGGCAGTTGCGCAAACAGGAATGAATGAATGAATTAAGTCCAGTTGAAAACCAGCGTCAGGCACAGAATAAAATTACATAACATAACATCACGCCTATTATTCCTGAAGAATTAGGCAGAGGTGTTCACTCACATTTCGCCAGTTATGTTCAAGTCCCATGTAATAGGTACAAGGCGAGCAGAATAAATTTTTCTGGCATTTTGGTTGAATGGGACCTATTTGGCGCAGATATGTACCTACTACAGGTACACAATAACTTTGTCTTTTACATTATTAGTTTTTTTTTATTTACATGTTCCAGGTAATATGATATATGTATAAATTTTATTGCAATCGACACTCTAATAAAAAGTGAACCTTACCTTTTTTTGTAGACTGTACAGTTATCGGCATAGATCTTGAGCACTGACATTGAGTTGCGCAATGAATAATTTTAGTGGTAAATGCATACTTATGCGTGAACTTACTTCCATCACTACATCCAGCGCTCAAGATCGGTGGCGCTAACAATACTTTTGACGATTTTTAACAAAAACTTTATTGTAACTGAATTTCAGTTGTGATCAAACGCGAGAAGCCCCAAATATTTGGGTTAGTCAATGATTAGATTACGCAAATGACTTTTAGAAAGTACTTCCACAGTAGCAGCCATTAGCCCTGGTCAGATTTTGTCCTTCAAAACACAAAACAATACTTAAAAACAGCAACATGATGTCCAGGAATGGCTCAGTTACCAAGCGGATTCCCTACAGCGGTTTCAATTATCTCCAAGACAAAAAATAACATAAATATTTCTATAATAATTTATCCGTATCTAACACAAAACCCTTGTCACACCGAACTCCCTTGTCGCGCATACAATATCTAGACAGTTTTTACAAGCACCGCTCCGTAAGCATCGAACATAAATCTCGGTATGTGCCCTACGAATATTCTAGATCAAGAAATAGTGGTCCTCGACTCAGCAGAACTTTACACATGAAATAAGTTTTCATACAAGTCATAAAATATTGTTAATAAATTGGTACTTTGGATTATTACAGAACTCTGTCTTTGGCTGTCTTATAAATTCGTCACATAACAAACTTATGCGAATTTTCTGCCATTGTTTGCATGTTGATCTTATTCAAATATGGACAGAAATTATTTATAAATTCTTTTATTGTTCTTACAACAAAAAAATGTGTAGTAAAAATCTTATTACGTTATAAGTTAGGTATGCAATAGGCCGCTCAATAACCGACTTACGAAACTTATCAAACAGACAAATCCTAAATCAACACACTCTCTTAAACTCTCCTCACAATCAACGCACTTACTCAAACACTCCCACAATCAATTCACTCACTTAAACACTCATCACAATTGATTAAATACCCCACTCATTTAACGGGCTAACCTCAGAATAATATCACGCAGTTATGAATATTTTGTAAAATGTGTCAATCTCACTAAATAACCCACCCTCCTTTGAGATACAAGATCAACCTAGTCTAAAGGACAGGGGCCTTAATAATTTGTAATAGCCTACTAAATATTATAGACTAATAACATAACCGATGTAACCTTTTTTTGTTTTTTTGGTGCGAGCTGGAAAATCCTCATGAGCCCCTGGGAGGGCGGCGGGGTCTGTCAGACCCTTACTGACTAAAAACCACCCCGGTGTTCCGTCTCACACTTGCGCTGGGGGTCACGGGAACAGACGATACTCCGCGAACCCTGACATCACTGATATTACCTAGGCTAAGCATTTTTCGTAAATAAATAATAATTACTTACTACATACATACATAAACTCACGCCTTTTTCTCATGGGGGTAGGCAGAAACTACAGAGCGCCATAAGCTGCGATTCTTACATACTTCTTTTGCTTCGTTTACATTCATACATGTTGTCATACACGCACGCCGGTTGCGAGTACTGCGCACTTGACCTTTGTGAAGAACCTCACCAATGAGGTCTATGTATGTCCTTCTAGGACGTCCCCTCCCGGCGTTCCCACTAACATCTGCCTACTACCTACCTACTTACTTACTGTAATATGTATATCTATGAATAAAACGATTTATGGTGAATAAGCCGACGTAATATTGACTTAGTTCAAAGATTAAGAAATAATAATGAATTTGATTTGTTCTTCAAATTAACAATCCAGATTAAGGCCAAGTTCAAGAAATAAATGTTAGGTCAACAAAGACGGCGTGACAGTACCTATTAATGTTTTTAGAAGTTTTTTTACGATTTCTTTCTAATTTATTTAGCTTTTATTGCCCAGTTACCAATTTAGGTTTTAATTGAGCTAGAAGCTAACAACGTACCTTATTTTATAGCTTCAATTAAAATCAAAATTTGTCGATGTAAAAGTTAACGTCTTCATTAATTTATTTAAAGCGTAGCCTAAAATCATATTGTAAATACAATGTAATTTTCTACTTTGAAGCTACTTTTTAAACTTATTTATCAACGGCCTAACCATATTTTTCTACTCTCCAAATACGAAATTGATACTTAGTTTAAATAATAACAGTCTCACGGGTCGATCGCAGGTTAAGCTACGCTTGACGAGGTTGGTACCTGGATTGGTAACCATTCATTACAAATCAAGAATCCTTCGTGTTCAGAAAGTACGTAGAGCCGTTTCACCGACAGCCGGGTGATTGTGATGTGGCAGTGTTGTTTGCACTTAACTTACTTAATCATCTTGCATGCATTTTCTTTGTAGTACTAACACATGTTTGTGCAAACCAATCGGTATCGTGCTACCCAGTAGCTAAGCTACGTACGCCGAGTTTGGATGGTGGATGGGTCACGTTAAGTCGCTGTTCCAAACTGTCATTAGTAAATCTTTAAAAGTCGTTACGAGCAGTTAAATTCTGAAAATCTGACAACTAGATAACCGAGGGGTATCTTATTGTCCACTGGGTGGTCGAGGTCAGAAGGCAGTAGCTCGAGGTAAAAAACTGGTATTTGGCTGCATGCGGTTCAACTAGAAGTCAACCCAAACATGGTTGGGAAAAGGCTAGGCAGATGATGACTTAGGTACTTAGTTATTATTTTGTATATTATCATACAATCTTCTATCGTATGACAAAAAGTGAAAGTGGTTATGAAGCTATGCTCCTAGAAAACTTATTAACGGTATAACCATTTTTTTCTACACACCAAACACGAAACAGTCTTGATTTCGAACAAGCAAAGTCACAACAAAAATACCTAAAGGACCGATTTCACGACAAAACTTTTTTAAATTACCGATCGACGTTTACAACATCGTAAACCATCCATTAACCAAACAAGGTAGTAAAACGGACGGTTAACCGGAGGTATGACACCCACTAGACACGATCCGATATCGTGCTCACGACGTATTTACGATAACATCACTCCCCAAGTTACTACTAAGCTTTATTTGTAAAATTCGAGGTTGCAATGTGGTGTTCTTCTTTTGTGCGTATGTTCCTTGATTAAACTGGTGTCAGAATATTAACGCCGC
Source organism: Euplexia lucipara (assembly GCA_921972225.1). Lineage (NCBI taxonomy): Eukaryota > Metazoa > Arthropoda > Insecta > Lepidoptera > Noctuidae > Euplexia > Euplexia lucipara. Next base: position 6,133,344 of record OV179144.1, on the reverse strand, counting down.
TCATAGGCCCACATCAAATACCAGACTTGGCTTCACAAACCGTCGAAAAATATCTCTCCGGTTTCCTCAGAATGTTTTCCTGCACCATTTTTGATTTACATTGATTTGCATTAGACAGAAGTTAAATAGGGTTATTTTTAATGCACATTTTGCAACGAAAGTACAATTACGCATGTTACGATAGACGCCGAATGTATTATAATCTATATTGATAGCAGGTATCACACTTACTTGTAACCATTGCAATAATTTATTTTAAGAAAGGATTTAATTTAGTGATATTATTTCTTTTTACAGTTTTTAGTTGAAAACTACAGTGTCAATGATAAAAACCTAAAAGAAACAGGGATGAACAATACATGGACACGTTTTTCGTTTCACTTTTATTCTTCTAAATTTGAAATAAAACAAGAAAAAGAAAGAAAGAAAGAAGAAAGCCAGAGGTCAAAATAGTATAGCTGCAGATTTTGGGTTCCAACTTGTTTAATGAAATTGAAAAAAATGCTTGCTAGCAGAATGATTTCAGACTCTAACACAACTGATTTCAACAGAAAGACTGGTACATCATATATGTGTCCAAACCCAAGGTTAATAAAGCTTTTACAACCCGGCAACGAAGAAGAAATGTGTCAAATAGTAAAAATATATACGTTGGAATCATCTCCGCCATTTTATTTAACAAACCATACGTAAAGCTTTGAAGGCTATATAAAAAATATGATTAGTTTTCAGCACACACCTAACGTAGCGACATAAAGGTCACTGTCAATCACATCGTAAATTTCCACCAGGCTTTTTATGGTCTACTAAACTCTGCCCGCGGCTTTGCTCACTTGGATCATGTTGTTAAGTTTTACTGGAAAACTTGAATGTTTAATAATAATCAGATGTCTCCTAGGCTAGGTCAAAGCCAGGTGACCCAGGTGTCAGAAACAAGTCTCTAAGCCAGTCAGGGATACCAAAATCTATGTACAGTTTATTTACTTGTGCGTTTTTTTGAAGAAATATTGAATAATGGCATCATTTTATAAAATAACACCTTGATAGGAATACCATTATTTACGCAAATTAATCTATATTCCATTTACACACATCATTTACATCCATTTATTTTTTCTATTTACCGTTGCTAAACAGATAAAATAATTTATTAAAATAAGGCAGCGAATCAGCACTTTATAAAATTCAAAAGTACCTACATAACAGAGTTAGACAGAAGAAAACCCTTTAAGCACTTTCTAGTGTTTTTTTGCCTGGGAAGAAGAAGACTTGTGTTTTAAGACACGTGTGTTTGGTGATTGAGACATGAAGTGTTCATCAACAAACAGATTTTTTTATAGTAGTAGAGAAAGAAAGGGTATAAAAAATGGCCATAGGTTTATTACAGAGTTACGTAGTGAGTGCCTATGTCCAGTGATATCGGTTTGTGGTCGTTTTGCTCGTGTTTATGACCCGTAGAGTTGTTGACCCCAGCAAGGAGTTTCTTGTTGGGTGAAGGTGACAACTTTTCTGATAAAACGATTGGCCATTTAACGCGGCCTTGGCCTTTGAATCCCTTGAGTCGTCCATTTTATTGTTTTATAGTAAAATAGTTTGTATTCCACTGTAATATAAACTATCGAACGTGTTACCGCAAAATACAATTATACAGTTTACACGCATAGTTGAAGTTTTCTTGAGTGTCAAAGTAAGACTATAACGAGTTTTTGAAGTAAATACGAATACCTCTACGCATTGTTAGAAATATAAATCTATTAATATTATTACATAGTCAAACTAAGCAGAGCTTATGTTATGGGTACTAAACAGCTGATAAACATACTTGTATATATTTCTTAATACGTACATATTATTATAGATAAATTACACCCGGACTCAAAACAAATTATCTGCCAGACCAACAGGCCAGTCAAAACTTGGGATCATTTTATGTGATTATGACGAATTCACCAACACTCCTCCAGTATGAGATTTTGCATAGTTAAAGTTTATTTGGAGCAGCGCAGAAAGCTAAACTGGCCGAATTTTAACCTTTGGGTGACCTCTATAATAGTGTAATGGATTAAAACTTCGGTTCTTTATAATTTGGCAAGTTTCATAATATTGCTTCAATGGATTATACCTATTATTGGAAAACGTAAAAGATCTAAAAAACGGACGTTCATTGTTTTCTAGCTAAAAGAAGACGAAAAAAACATAATACGTCATTTCAAATGCACACAACAAAAAAGGTTTCATTCCGTAACATCCTCCCGAGGGCGGAAACAAAGTTGTTTACCTACTGTAAGTTCTTTTAAACTATGTCGAAACATTTGACTTACCTACTGTGCCTTTTTCCTGTACATCACTACATACTACATCATTTTAACAATTAAAATTTCAGCAAAATACTAAGTAAAAAACGTGATTACCCACTTGTAAAATAAACGAAGTAATTTACAAACTATTTTCATAAAGAAATCCTTTATTAGCAGTAGTTTCTGTCCGGATATTGTTTGCTCTTCATAGTGTTCTTTCTGTATCAATTTTATAAGAACTTCTTCTGCGTTCTTGTATTCGTCATAAGCTAAGTGCTCAGAGTCTATGTTAAATCTCTCTCTTACTCTTGGGCTCATTCTGAGTATTCTTGCTACTAAACGTACTATTTTGTTATATTGATTAAAATATAATAACTTTCTGCTAAACATTTCTGTATTTACCTCTACATTGACTGCTGTATTCTTGAGTTGTTCACTGCAAACAACTTCTTCGTCCACTTTCAGGTTAGTCAAGTCTGACTTCGGCCAGCTTTCTTTCTCTAGGTATAGCCATTGCGGGCCTAACCACCAGCTTTTCTGTTGCAACATCTTCGCGGTGCAGCCACGTGAGGGTAAGTCTGCAGGGTTACAATTACCAGGTAAGTGGTTCCATGTATCTCTTTCAGTATTTTTACAAATTTCATTTACCCTGTTTCCTATAAATGTTTTCCATGTGTTTTGTCGTTTTAGCCATGCCAGTACTACTGATGAATCTGTCCAGCAGTAAACTTCATGTTTTTCGAATGCTTGGAGTAAGCCTGATCTCATCACTTCTGTATACAGTCTAGATGCTATAAGTGCTCCCATCAGCTCTAATCTTGGTAAAGTCATACTTCTCTTGATTGGAGTTACTCTACTCTTAGCTATTACAAGCTGGACTGACACTTGATCTTCATGTTTTGTACGTATGAATATACAACCAGCGTAAGCATCTTTACTGGCGTCGCTAAATACATGTATGCTCGTTTCACATTCTTGTAGCGGCGCCAACGCGAGTCTCCGTGGCACTTGGCATTCGTTAACATAGTGAAGAGTACTTATCCATTCATTGTATTCCTTTTCCAAGTTCTCAGGTATTTTCTCATCCCAGCCAGTTTTCAGGGACCAGACTTTTTGGGTTATTAGTTTAGGTACTAGTGTAACTGGGCATACAAATCCTAATGGATCAAATACCTGTTGAGTAACTGATAATATTTCTCTCTTTGTTACTCCCTCAGTTAGTTTACTTTTCAGATTTATGTGGCACTGTAATTTATCAGTGTCTCTATGCCACAACAAACCTAGTACTGGTTCTGGTTTTTCTTTATAGATTGTGTTTGACATCCAACCTCTTAATTCAAATTTGCCATATTCCATTAATTCTGTGGCTTCTTTAATAAATTTTAGCTTGGTTTCTTCGCAATGGAAACTGGTCACACAGTTATCTACGTAAAAAGATTCTTGTAGTCTCTTTGCTGTGTCTTTGTACTTGTCTTCATGCTTCTTTAAATGGTGTTTTATAGTAGCTGCAAGCAGAAATGGACTACAGGCAACCCCGAAAGGTACTCTAGCATGCCTGTAGGTTGTTACCTCATTCTTTTTACAGGGATCATCCCACCATAGCAATTTTAAGTTGTCTCTATCTTGTTGACAGATTGATATTTGTAAGAATGCTTTCTTTATATCGGATATCACTCCATAAGCTTCAGCTCTAAATAAAATCAATAGCTTTGGTATTGCATCGATAAGATTAGGACCTTTTTCTATGCACGCATTCAGTGAATTGCTGTTTCTGTCTCTGGCTGAAGCATCAAATACGGGACGTATTTTCGTAGTAGCACTCTCCAGCTTGATTACAGCATGATGCGGTAAGTAGTGTCCACTATTCTTTCTATCATCCACTACCTTCTCAATAATGCCTTCATCTATCCAATTTTGAAAAACTGCATGATAGGCTTCAATGTTCTTTGTGTGTTCCAGTTTCTTCGTTGTGGAGAGTAGGCGCTTGTATGCTTGGTCGTAGTTTGATTCCAGCTCTGGATGCCCTAACTTCCATAAAAGGCTCACCTCATAGCGGCCTTCTTCATCAACTGAAACAGTATCATTGAAAGATCTTAGCATTTCTGATTCTTTAACTTTAAGTTCTGTATCATAAGGATCTTTTATTCCTAACGTTTCGATATTCCAAAGGAATTCTAAAGAATCGTTTTCTTGAAATGTTGCTGAAAATTGGGAGTTTACTAAATTGTTGCATATACCCAGTATGGGTCCTTGCAACGTCCACCCCAATTTGGTCTTTATTGCAACCAAATTATTTTCCACTCGGACCATGTCTGGTTCAAGTAGCGATCCTAAGTAATCCGATCCGATGAGCAAGCTTATTTCGGATATGCTTTCTTTTGCATCTGTAAGCCTTATACCTTTATCTTGCAACTTTCTTATAATTCTTACATCATGTACTTTTGGTAAGTTGCCACATAGTGTTGGTTGCTCTAATGCTGTCATCTTAGCTTTATAGGTATCATCCAAGTTGCTTACCTCAAAGTCAATATGTCGGTGTACTTGCATTCCCTTCTTTATGCCTCCGAAAACTATATGCCCCAGTCTCTCACTACCTGTCACTTCCAGCATCATTTCTTCAGCCAGACCAGCTCTGATGTAGCTTCGTTGCGCTCCGGAGTCCAGTAATGCTCGAACTTTTTTTTCTCTACCATTGCTGGATATTTTCACTATCAGTGTCTGCAACAGAACTGTGGTGTTAATACTGGAAAAATTATTAACTAGAACATTTTTAGTATCAGGTTGAGAGTTCTTCGGGATGGCAATTGTGGCATGGGTATGCAGTGAAGGACACAGTATCACCAGATGGCGTCGGCTACATTCACTACACTTTATTGACATTCTACAATATTTAGCTAGATGACCTTTCTTTAAACAGATAAAGCACCCACCATTTTTCTTTATCATTCCCTTTTTATCTTCTAGGCTCAATTTACTGGCATTGGTGCATTCACTGGAGCTATGAGTGCTATCACAAAAATAACAAGTAAGATTGTGATCCTTACCTTCCATTTCTGCTGGTTTCTTACCCTTCATGTCCTTGGCCACTAGACATGTAGCTGTTGGAACTGTCTTCTCCCTGCCTGCTGATTCCTGTAAAAAATCTATCCTAGCTAGGTTCAATCTTTCCTGTGTTCTACTTCTATTTTCAGGAAACCTAATAACTGGGTTAGTCTGGACTTATCAGTACGGGGGAGTCTACTCCAGTTAAGGAGGGTACTATCAGGTAAGGCAGACTCTACCAGCGGGTATAAAATACACTCATATTTTTCTTTCACTATTCCTAATGTCTCGAGGGTCTGTAAATTTGCTACTATCTTATCGTAGAGGACATCGATTGTCACTTTGCTTCTTGACATCACAAGTTTCAATATCTCTCTAACGTATGTTTCAATCAGTATCTCATCCTTGGCGAATCTCTCCTTCAACATTTTTACTACATTCGAGTAATTTCCTTTAGTTGGTGCATAACCTTCAACTAGAGCCCTCGCTTTAGAGTTTGGTGCCATTGATATAAATATTGATACTTATCTTCTTCATCAATATTGATGTCTTCATGTATTCGTTTATATTGGCTCCAAAATGGGACCCAGTTTTTCGGATCATCGTTAAACTTTTTGATTTCTAATTGCGGTAACTTTAGGCTATGTAGCTTTGTTGATTCTTTAGAGACTGGTGTAGGTAGAGGTTCTCTCTGCGGCTTCTCCCTCTCAACCCGCATCTTCAGTAGCATCCACTTCTTTTTGTATTTTTCTGCCTCGTCGTATTCTGCATTACATTTTTCTTCGGAATAGTCGGATGCTCCAAGAAGCACACTTTGAATGGATCGGTCCAGGTCTTCCAATTTCTTCGACTTTTAATCAAGATAATCCATGTCCGCATCGTCAGGTAAATTATGTTTCTTTAACGCTTCTTCAACAATTAGTGTGTGTCTGTTAACTATGCGCCTTACTTGGTCCCTTTCTCGTTGTAGCTTTACGACGGCCTCCATTCTTTATGTAAAATATGGGGGAACACGTTGTATCTTCTTGTCGGGATCGCCGGCCGGTCGCAATATCACACAGCGCCAAGATCGTTGCCAAACTTATATCGTCACGGTCGCCACTTGTAATGGATTAAAACTTCGGTTCTTTATAATTTGGCAAGTTTCATAATATTGCTTCAATGGATTATACCCAAAGACATTCAATACCTATAGACCGGACATCACGAACAAAATTTTCGTCCGAAAAAGTGTGTCCTGCTGGATACAAGTCTATGAGTTTTTTGTAGTACGCTCCGCTGCCGCTCCAATATTCATATATTATTCTAGATGGCGTTACTGAGACATGGGATCAAAGTTTTTCTATGACATTTCCTTGACATGCCCGCTCTATAGTATTTTAAATCTCTTTGATTATACCTATTATTGGAAAACGTAAAAGATCTAAAAAACGGACGTTCATTGTTTTCTAGCTAAAAGAAGACGAAAAAAACATAATACGTCATTTCAAATGCACACAACAAAAAAGGTTTCATTCCGTAACAAATAGAAAGTATTGTCTACAGAAAGGCCCTTGAGACATCTTACTAAAGAGGCCTAAATAGAGAGACAAAACTTCATTGTGGAAATTCTGAAATTGAACATAGCTGTCACAGTTTATATAATCTAATATGAAACTAAAACTATACGACCGTGTACAATTAGGATAACCAGGGGTTGCAACCACAATTATCCAAATTACTATTAATTCTAAACTTAATCCATTTCGCATCTTACAAATAATTCTTCGAAGTCTGTCGTCAATACCTTTTTTATACCTTTTTGTATTTTTTATATTTTTTTAAAAAAATGTTTTGATTTCTTTTAGCAAAATTATACGTATATTGTGGTGTAATTTTTTTTTCCTTTTATAACGCTACAAAATTGGATAAATTATACCTTATTATGGTGTAATTTTTTTTTTCCTTTTATAACGCTACAAAATTGGAAATCAATAATTTTAATAACGTCAATACCTTTTTTATACCTTTTTGTATTTTTTTATATTTTTTTTAAAAAATGTTTTGATTTCTTTTAGCAAAATTATACGTATATTGTGGTGTAAATTTTTTTTTCCTTTTATAACGCTACAAAATTGGCCAATACCGATACGCCAAATAAACACCGTATACCGCCATTAATTTTAGTTGATCTTGTTGTTTATTGGAAGATAATGCAAAATAAAAAATTTTCAGCTATATGTCTTCTAGTCTGATCGTTATAAATTATCAAACTAAAGTTATAAGCAAATAAATAAATTTTTAATATATAATATTTTTATTATTATACCTTTTTGTATTTTTTTATATTTTTTTTAAAAAAATGTTTTGATTTCTTTTAGCAAAATTATACGTATATTGTGGTGTAAGTTTTTTTTTTTTTTTCCTTTTATAACGCTACAAAATTGGTAAATTTATAGCGTATATTTTATATTTATTATTATTATTACAATTATCCAATTTTGTAGCGTTATAAAAGGAAAAAAAAAACTTACACCACAATATACGTATAATTTTGCTAAAAGAAATCAAAACATTTTTTAAAAAAAATATAAAAAAATACAAAAAGGTATAAAAAAGGTATTGACGCCAGACTTCGAAGAATTATTTGTAAGATGCGAAATGGAATAAGTTTAGAATTAATAGTAATATGGATAATTGTGGTTGCAACCCCTGGTTATCCTAATTGTACACGGTTAGATGATGCCCGTGGTTTAAAAGATGTTTAAAAACAGCACATTCCGCGACCTTATGACACGAATTTTTGTTTTATAGTAAAAAAAACTAGAACTTTCTAGCTACAAAATAAGTGAGGTTGTGAACAAAACTCAGGCGAGGCGTTGACGTCGCGATGGACCTACGATGGTTGGTTCCGTTCGTAGTCACATCCGGATCCGCTGCGTATGCCGATAGTTAAGGCCCGCTGCGTGTGCTGAGATTATATCGGCGTGGGTTGCACCAAACCGCCGGTTTGGGGTAAAACTTGGACCGATTCAGAGCGAATCGGTCCTTTGTGAGAAATAGTATTAGCGACGGGAGTGAAAACCGCGTCGGACTTTTATATAACACTTCACTTATCACAATAGAATTTATAACGTGATTAGTTTATAGGTACGGCGATGCCATATTTTTCTATTAAAACGATTAAATATTGGAAGATAATGCAAAATAAAAAATTTTCAGCTATATGTCTTCTAGTCTGATCGTTATAAATTATCAAACTAAAGTTATAAGCAAATAAATAAATTTTTAATATATAATATTTTTATTATTATACCTTTTTGTATTTTTTTATATTTTTTATAAAATGAGATTTGATTTCTTTTAGCAAAATTATACGTATATTGTGGTGTAAGTTTTTTTTTTCCTTTTATAACGCTACAAAATTGGATTGTATTGTATTGTATTAATTAATTTGTTGCCAATTTTGTAGCGTTATAAAAGGAAAAAAAAAACTTACACCACAATATACGTATAATTTTGCTAAAAGAAATCAAAACATTTTTTAAAAAAAATATTAATTAATAATATATATATAGTCAAAATACACAAATAATAATTATCATAATAATATATATATAAATTACTTGTATTTTTAAGATTTAATTTTGTAGCGTTATAAAAGGAAAAAAAAAACTTACACCACAATATACGTATAATTTTGCTAAAAGAAATCAAAACATTTTTAAAAAAAAAAATATAAAAAAATACAAAAAGGTATAAAAAAGGTATTGACGACAGACTTCGAAGAATTATTTGTAAGATGCGAAATGGATTAAGTTTAGAATTAATAGTAATTTGGATAATTGTGGTTGCAACCCCTGGTTATCCTAATTGTACACGGTTAGATGATGCCCGTGGTTTAAAAGATGTTTAAAAACAGCACATTCGATAATAAATTAAAATTAAAAATAATTATTATTAATATCTTTTATTCAATTATATTTAATAAATTAAATATGTACATCCATAAAGAAGAGTTGAAGTTGAAGTTAAATATGTACACTTTAAAAACTAATTAAGCTGTCACATATCTGTCATCAAAATTGGGCAAAGCCTTAGATAATATACCTCTAGATAGAACCACCGCGTGGCCGCACATGCGACAGCAATATAAAAGTTCAGTGTTGCTAATCCTTAAAAAAGTCCCAAAATACGAGCAAAATTATACTTAACTGAGGGTTCCAATTTTAGCACTATTATAAATTATAATTTACGTATTCAACGTGGTAGTAGGTATGAAAGTAGAAGTATCCATGTGTGGGAAAATATAATTTCACGTAAGATACCTACTTTCAATCTTACCTTGACTCACACAAATAAAATACACTACTTCCAGGTGAAGCTTGATGTGTAGCCGTGTGTACATACATACATATAAGGAACTTTATAAACGAAAACAATATTATTTGTTTGGCGTTTTATTTATCACTAGCAGACGTCACGCAGCTCCGCCCGCGTAATTCCCATTCCCGTGGGAATACGGGGATAAAAAGTAGTCTATGTCATCCGGGAATAGTGTAGCTTTCCACCAGTACAACATTTTTTAAATTGAATCATTAGTTCCAAAGATTACCCCCTACATACAAAATCAAAATCAAAAGTCTTTATTCAAACTAGGCTGAGAATAAGCACTTTTTGAACGTCAAAAAATACATAAAGACAGTCCCCCAAAAATGGCCCACCCTTCGCCACTTCCTAGTGTTTTTGCTGGGAAGAAGAAGTGGCGGAACAAACTCCCCTGCAACACATCTGTCTGATTCGTTTGAAGAACTAGGTACTTATACAAAGAATCTATACAATGAAATGCTCAATAAATAGCACTTATGTTTATACACATTGTAAAACATTACATTTCAGAATGATTGTCACGTGTTAGCTAGCACACTCCAATATACCGAGATTAAGAAAAAAAAGTAAATTCATATTAACATTGAAATCTAAACTCAAGCAAAACAACTACAAAACTGAAAAATAACAGCCTCCAGGTATAAAAGGCGTACCCGCTTACATGTGCAATGCTGGCTTACATTCATAAGGCTGTGACTCTAAATTTAAAATGATAATCTAGGATAGGAAAATATATGGCTGGCCTCCAGTGGGACATTGGCATTGCTGTATAATAACTATTGTCCTTTAAACAAAACCAACTTGTTATGAAAATTTCTAATTTTTTCTTTGTTATTACTTAAACATTTATTTATAAAATGAATTCTTATTTCTAAATATCTATAGACGATTGCCTTCAAAAGTAAAACTAAATGGTTGTCGAAAGGGCTCTGTTCGTACACATGTTCACTTAAACAGGAAATTAAGGGTTCGCCTACAAATTTTTTGACTACTATCAAAACCAATTTTGGTAGTAATTTGTCGTTACTTAAACACGATGGGCTGTATTCAGCCAAAAATGATCTCAAAGTCTTTTCTGTATATGTACAGATTTTGATCACGTCCTCAGATGGATAATGTAGCCCACCAACATCTTTGTGCGAAATAAGTCCTCTATATTTTTCGATAGATATTAATGAGGCCAAGCATTCTTCGCATTTTATTAGTTTGAACATTTTGGATACTATAAAACCAGCTATATATTTGGTGACTTCGGTTGAGAATTCCGATAAACGATTGGCACCTAAGTAGTCATGAGTGTCTGGTACGTCAATATCATCATTAACGTACAAATCTACTTTATCATTAACATCAATAGATAATAAGCGCTTCCTGGTACTGTTTATATTTTTATTTATTGTAGTTTTATTGCAGTGGAGTATGTCAACTGACTCAAGTGGTACACAATTTCCAGTTGTTATATTTTTTAACTCTCCGTGAATTAACAAACGTTTGTATGCAGATTGGAATTGATGTGCTGTTGGGTTATTATTAAACCCTCCTTTTGAGCGAATGGCACTGAAAAAAAGCTCCACGTGATCTTGGCTCAATTTATACGTAGGTAAATATTTGAGATCATCAGATTCTATTAAATCTTTGTAAATAATTTGCAATGATTTAATACAAATCAACAGGCCAAGGAAACCAGTCTTGCGACCTGATTTGAGGACGAGGTCACCATTATCAAAATGCAACTTCTTTAGATATATTTCGAATTCCTGGAAATAAGAGTTGATGAGCACTCATCACTCACAATACATAAATAAAATAGTTCGACATCAATTATTATTTAGTGAGAGCACACAAATCGGCATCGAGATACTTAGGTAGGTATACTGAATTCTGATACCGTGTTTCATAAGATTTTGATACCACATTAAGGTAATTATGTGTGTTTAGCGACCATCGATTTATTTGACCTACCTTTTGAACATTACGCCTGTTTTTGGGAAAATATGTGAAACGTGTAGCAACACTGTAAGTAAGTATTCCTAGGTTATGTGGTTTATGAAATTAAGTTTACTTTAAGAAATCTTCCATATTTTGGTCTGAAACCTATGACAATAAAAGCGCACAAATGTATAAATTCAATAATCATACAATAATACAAACAGTATTGAATACTTACGAATGAAAAGAGATTTTGTTATTGGCCTTTTCTGAGCGGCTTTTACAGCCTATTATACTGCATCCTCCCATCGTAGCGCATTCACCATACACTAAACACTTATCTAATGGAGTCTATTTCTCATTAAATGACTTAAACTATTACAAAAATTGCAAAAACCATCCGAAAACTTAAATTAAATCGAGCATAATAATATACGTGACAGTGACAGCACTTTGTTTGGCTAACTTTCAAAAGTTAGCCATGCAAAAATCCGGCACGCCGTAAGGGACAGAAGATACGATGCTTTGTCTCAATTTTCCTACGAACTTTGTATTATTGCGTCTCACTTCCACACTTGACACTGTAAATTGGGCTACGTCTAGAGGTATATAGTCTAAGGGCAAAGCCAAAAGGCAATGAAAAACAGGCAACAGTAAATAAATAGAATAATAGTTTTGATTCAAAGCATCCAGTACAAAATAAAATGTTAGCCTAGAGACCCTCTAAATATCTCGGAACAAGATAAGTTCATAGGCAATAAAGGACATGATTGGTCAGTATTCTGTTCTTAGGGCATAAAAACTACTTTTCATTCTGAAAATTTTAATTATAGGAACGCATTCGAACACGGATTCCTGGAAGGTTAAGCTTCGCTTTGACGTTCAAAAAGTGCAGATCCTAAACGTATTTACGCCGAGGTTAATCTGTGATTGAGTGACTATAATACCTAATAATATACCGAGCGTGACCCTTACCTTGCTCAAAAAGCGAGTTGAGTCATGGTCCCTGCTCCCATTGACAGCATATTACGGGTAGTCAAAAGCAGTTAATGATTGATAACCGGTCTTACTTGCCGATTAACCGAATAAACCAAAAACTTGGTGGGATACCCAGTCACATCGTGTCTATTTTCAAAATCAAGCTGCATCTGGCTGAAATGGCAGCCAATTACAACAGAATTAGAAATTGATTAGAAACCTTCAGAAAAAAAAACCCCTTACCTTTGTTATTTTTTTACTTAAAATCTCAAAATGTATATGTGTATTTATGTAGAATATACTTTAAGAAGTATCTTTACATGCTACTAGCTCATGGGCTTATGTTACCAGTAGGTAACAAGGGCCCTATGTATGGAAGAATTCCAAGAACTTCTACTTTCACATAACAACCACTAACTTTGTGACTCAATAAAAAGTTATAGACTTCCAAGTTTTGATGGCTCGTATTAATAAGAGTTGTTTAGTCGTTATTGACCATTATGTTCATCATAATAGAAGATGGAGCATACAGCGACACACAATTACATGATTCTAAAACCTACAGCGTTGAAATTTTTCTTCAGCTTGATATATACCTATCACACTAGCTTTTGCCTGCGATTTCATTCTTAAGAAGGTCTACTAACTACCAACCACAAAATATTTCAAAGTACACGTCAATAATGCTTTCGTTGAAAGGATCCGGAGATTACTTTTACATACACATATTACTCCTTCACACTATCAAATATAGGATTGATAACTGTAGATACTTAAACTATTTTTCAGACCAAGATTTTGATGTCGACGACGACACATCTGAGGCATCTTTCTCAGAATCTTCTTCATCAGTAGAAGGAGCAATCTTCAAGCCTCAAGCGCCTTTTGTCCTGGAATTGCATGGAATTAAGAAAGATGATCCGGCGATACCTACCTTAGAACCTACAGGCGCAAAAATAAAGAAACAAAGAAAGAAAAAGAAGGCTGGTGTTACGGATAAGAGTCATTCTAGCTTGTCAAGTGATAGTCTATCAGAGGCTAGTTCCATTGCTCCGTCGATTATAGAAGGAAAAGAGGAGTTTTATGACGCCCATGAAAGTTATTATGCTATACCAGGTGAGTTTTTATTTTCACTTCTGCCACGTTGCATGTTGGTTCATTCTTACGACCGATCTCTGATGAAGCTTGTAGCTCGTTCCCATATCAATAGGAGTAAAGAATAATCATTATGTGTTTTAATACATTTAATGGGTCTACTCTTGACTTCAATCTTGTCCTGAGGACAGAGATGAAGTTGACGATGGAACGAGCTTACCCAAAAGAAGCCTATTAACTCGTATCTTAAACAGATTAGGGTCATATGAACTTGGGAACACCATTGCAGGCAGGAAATTCCACTCCTTGGCTGTGCGGATATTAGAGGATGTAGCAAAGTGTGCGTGCAAATGTGTGGAACATCTACAAGGTATGGGTGATAACCAGCAGTAAGTTTGGGTTCACGGTGAAAGAAAGTAGATGGTGGAATGAGTTCGCAATCTTAAAGTTTTAATAGTGCCTATTGTTAGAATTTATATCAAAATAGGTTTTATCTATGTGTTGTCTATTTCTAAGTAAGTAGTTGTCAATAGTATTTAAGAGAAATAAATTCAGTCTGGAGTAAACTGCCAACCTGCCAACACGAGTTTTAATAGGTTATGGGCCCAGACCCCAGACTCAAATATATTTTTGAAAAATAAGCTGTTACTATAATCTTGTATGCAGTGACGTTGAAAATGACATCCAATTTTATAATGAACGTGCCGAAGCTTAGAGGTCGCAAGAACTTTGATGATTGGGCGTTTGCTGTGGAAAATTTGCTTGTGCTTGATGGCACTGACATTTACCTATAGCAAGAAGGACTTCAAGAAACAGCAGCGGCTGATGCAAAAGCGCGAGCTAAACTTATTTTGACGATAGATTCATCGCTATTTGTTTATTGTCAAGGATACTACGTCTACGAAGGAGCTGTGGAAAAAACTGAAAAGGTTATTCGACGACTCAGGATTTTCGAGGCGGATCAGTTTTCTACGTCATTTGATTTCTATCAGACTGGGAAAATGTGAAAGTATGACAAGCTATGTGATGCAAGTAGTGGAAACTTCGCAGAAGTCAAGTGGTACAGGGTTCATGACTAATCAGGGAATGGATTGGCTCTTTATTGTTGGCTGGTTTGCCAGAACGTTTTATGCCTATGATTATGGCTATAGAGCATACGGGCATACAGATTTCGGCGGATACAATCAAAACCAAATTATTGGACATGGAATCGGCCGAAACAATTGAACCGGAACGTTGCGTTGGCAACCAAACTTTTCAAAAAGGCAAAACCAGTTAAGTCAACTTTATTCAAAATAATTCATTGTCAAGTGCGTCAACGTCAAACGTCAAGAAAAATGTAAAATTTTACAAATGCTAGCAGTTCGGTGATTATCATAATCAATGTTCACTTTAAAAGGGATCTAAGAAGCAGTATAATGCTTTCAGTGTTGCATTTCTTAGTGGAAAATTATGTTGAAGTGATTGGTACATTGATTTCGAAGCGAGAAGGCATGTGACGGCAAAAGAAAACTAGGTAAACAATTCCTTGGATTCATCGAGTTTACCGGAAATTATAGTGGCAAACAAAATGCAGGTTCCTGTAATTTGTTCCGGCGATGTGGAATTAGTTACCAGCTATGATTATAAGGTAACAGTTAAGAATGTTTTGTGTGAGGATGCAGCATTGATTGGTGGTGTTTATAAACTAAATTTACAAACACAGAATTGTCTTTTGACTGTTGCTGATGGAGATACATGGCACAGATGTCTTGGGCACACCAATAGCAGAGACATGCACAAAAGGGGCAAGGCATAGTGAAAGGGATGGATTATCCTGATACATTTGTGACAACCAAGTCTAAATGTGAAGTTTGCTGTGGAAAGAAGCAGTCGAGGCTGTCGTTCTCAACAGGACTCGAGCTACAAATATACTCCAGATAGTTCATTCTGATCCTGTGATGGTCCTTGGAAGAAAGAGGACGAAGTGGGACAAGAAGGCTAGGAAGCATCTGCTTGTGGGTTTCTCTGACACTGTCAAAGGATATAGAGTTTATGAACCAGTGAGAAATCTAGTTAGTACAAGTAGAGATAGTACAAGTAGAGATGTTGTTGTATTTGAGAAACCAGACAGAGTTTCAGTTCCTCTAGTAATTCCAGATTCAGTTGGGGAAAGTGTTGAGGAATCTATCAAGACGGTTGAAACTGTTGATAATGAAGCTGATGCAGCTGAGGGATACAGACTGATGGATCAGTAAAGAAAGATATGAGTACGCCAATGTACTGCTGTAGGAGATGAATTGACAGATGCAGAGGCTATCAGAGGTCCAGAAAGACAACAGTGGTTGCTGGCGATAGCAGATGAGCTGCAGTCATTCAAGGATAATCAAATGTGGAAGATTGTTAACCCTCCAGATGCAGAGTACAGTGCAAATGGGTGTTAAAAAGGAAAATATAGAACTGCAAAGATAATGTAGATGCAGATTAGTCCAGTGGCAATTGCTGGAAGGTTCTACATGAGATTTTCGTATAACAAAGTCAGGAGCTATATCTACATTGTATTTTTTTTTTTTAAAGTTATAGTTTGTTCTATACCCAAGTGTTGCTCGATATTTTTTGGATAAGTGTTATTGTTATGGTTTGTTTAATATTTTGATATAGTGGGGGTGTTAGAATTTATATCAAAATAGGTTTTATCTATGTGTTGTCTATTTCTATGTAAGTAGTTGTCAATAGTATTTAAGAGAAATAAATTCAGTCTGGAGTAAACTGCCAACCTGCCAACACGAGTTTTAATACTATTAATATCAATAGTTAATTCCTGGCCTACTATACTTGCTGTGGTAGTGATAAATGGTTAGCAACAATTTTATCAAAATAGACCGTCAATGCAACTCGACCGTTTCGGATTTTAGTGCGTATTGTATATAAATGATCCTTAAAAACGGTGAAGGAAAATATCATGAGAAAACCGGCGATGCTTTAGAGATATTTTTAACGGCATATGAAGCCAAGTTAAAGGCCCATGGGTCGCATAAACCCTGAGACCAGGTTAGTAACTAACCATAAAAATATAGATGGAAAACATGTATAAATCCTATGTTACAGAAAACCAAATACCATTTACCGTAGCTGCGAGGATGGTTACCCAGCCTGAAACCATTCGGGACCCTAAAGCACCCAATGTGGTGGCATCGCCACAGCCACAGACCACCATGCCAGGCTCGCAAAAAGATACATCTCCTATTATTATTGTTAGTACTAAAAATATACAGAATATCTTACCGCTGTTCACCAAAGTTTTCTCAGGTTGTGCTAGATGTGGATTAGAACAGCTTCCACTATGGGACCGACTCTAAGATCCCGATAAAGAAGTATCTGTTTTGATTCATCCGAAGGTTACTACCTCATCACAGTAGTCTAATGCTGGACATAGGCCTCCCCTTATGAGCGCCACAGCGCCCTGTCTTCAACTTGCCGCATCAATCATCTACCAGCAATCATTCACAGGCCGTACGACGTACTCGATTAAAATGTATGAAACAGTTTTATGTAATCGGCAAACATTCATTAAACGACGAACATTAACCTCCTGCTTTTTCGAAGATAGTGAGAAAAACTAAACACTGTTGCATTCGAATAAAAATATACACATCTCATTCAAAGACCACATAAATAAGTAGGCTGAAAAGAAAATTGAAAACCTGCCTGTTTCTAAGAATTCTATTCACTACGTGTCATCAAGTGTACGAGAAATGTGTGGGCCCAAAGAACCTTCCCACACCTTTTCCAAGACAGTAAGCATCTCACAATATACAGGGCGGTACAGACACACGCTCCATTTGATTCCAATACTAAAGGAAAACACCTGGTACACACGTATTTGTAAAAAGATAATATTTCTTTGACGGTCTTTCGAGTAAACTAATCGTGTTTATTTTATTTGCAGAAACCAACCGCGCCTTCGTAATAAACCGTTTATTGGTGAGTTGAATATTTGATTTTTGTTTTTTGAAAATAATGCTGGAAATATATTATCTTTCGTGAATGAATCTTAAAGCAAATAAACTGAACGCGTTTGAAACATTTAAAACGCATTCAAGAACTGTCAGTGTCAAAACTAAGTGTCATTGACAGCTGTCTGACAGCTCTTGGATGGGTGAAATTCGCTTTTACCTTAGATAATATACCTCTAGATCGAGCCACCGCGTGGCCGCACATGAGACAGCAATATAAAAGTTCAGTGTTGCTATTTCTTAAAAAAGTCTTAAAATACGACCAAAATTCTACTTAACTGCGGGTTCCAATTTTAGCACTATTATAAATATTATAATTGACGTATTCCACGTGGTAATATGAGTGTAGAAGTATCAATGAGTGGGAAAATATCATTTCACGTAAAATACCTACTTTCCATCTTAACTTGATTCTCACAAATAATATACACTAGGTACTACCAAGTAAAGCTTGATGTGTGTACATAGAAGGAACTCTTTAAAAGAAAACAACATTATTTTTTCGCGTTTTATGTATCATTAAAATATACTTAGGTATGGCTGACATCCAGTGTGACATTGAAATTGCTGTATAATAACTATTGTCCTTTAAACAAAACCATCTCATTATGAAAATTTCTGATTTCTAAATTCTAAATCTTTATTGTTACTTAACATTTATTTATAAAATGTATTCTTACTTCCAAATATCTATAAGTACCTACGCGATTGCCTTCAAGAGTAAAACTTAATGACTGTCGAAAGGGCTCTGTTCGTTCGTAAGGGTTCGCCCACAAATTTGTGTGTGTTTAGCCACCATAGATTTATTTGATTATGATGCCTACCTTTTGAACATTAGGCCTGACAGTTAGGGGAAAAGATTTGAAACGGGTAGCAACACTGTAAGTAAATATTTCTAGGTTATGTGATATAAAAAATCAAGTTTACTTTAAGAAATCTTCCATATTTTGGTCTGAAACCCATGACAATAAAAGCGCACAAATGTATAAATTCAATAATCATACTATAACACTAACAGTATTGAAAACTTTCGAATGAAAAGTGATTTCGTTAATATCCTTTTCTGTGCGGCTTTTACAGCCTATTATACTGCATCCTCCCATCGTAGAGCATACACCATACATTAAACACTTAACTAATGGAGTCCATTTCTCATTAAATTACTCAAACTATTACAACAATTGCAAAAACCATCCGAAAACTTAAATTAAATCGAGGACAATAATATACGTGACAGTGACAGCACTTTGTTTGGCTAACATTCAAAAGTTAGCCACGCAAAAATACGGCACGCCGTAAGGGACAGAAGATACGATGCTTTGTCTCAATTTTCCTACGAAATTTGTATTAATGCGTCTCACTTCCACACGTCTTCATACTGTAAATTGGGCTACGTCTAGAGGTATATAGTCTAAGGCTTTTACAATGGGAAAAAGTGACGCTGGCAGAATAGTCGACATCGGCTCAGTTGCCATAAGAAAAAAAAAAAAAATGGGAAAAAGTAAAGTGAAGCTTTCAATGACTACCTACCAAAATGGAGTGTTAAATGCGAATCCCGCAATGCCGCATGTAGAGTGCCAGAGATTAGTGTATAAAGTTACACTGTTATCTGGTCACTTTCAGAAACTCTCATGAACTAAAATATTAAAAATACTATAGAGCGGGCATGTCATGGAAATGTCATAGAAATACTTTGATCCCATGTCTCAGTAACGCCATCTAGAATAATATATGAATATTGGAGCGGCAGCGGAGCGTACTAAAAAAAACCTAGACTTGTGTCGAATAGGACACATGTTTTGGATGATCATTTTGTTCGTGGTGTCCCGTTTATCGTAACTATTGAATGTCTTTTAGCAAATATTACACCATTAGGACTTAATCTGCCTTATCTCATAACTCTTTTGTCACAAGTACGAGTGATATTAGGTTCCATACCTTTTTCTAACTGAGAAGAGAAGATATACCTATGTATAAAGAAAATTCTCGGATTTTCTTACATGGGTTGTAAAAACTGGTGTTATATATTTTTTTATCTTTCCAGATCACTCCGTTCTCAGCCAGCGGCATACAGCGGCCAACTCCAGTCATTTAGCTTTAGGAAAACATCTCTGACAGCCCACATGAAATATTATTTTCTAATGACATAATAATTATAGTAACAATTCTAACTCCAACATTAGGTTTTTTATTTCCATGGAAAATTTCGCAAAAACACACATTGTATTTATAACACGCTATGAAACAGTCTTGATTACAAACCGTGCGTGCGGTTATTTCGCATTATTCCCTATTGCTCTCGCTACAAATGACACCGTTTCGTGAAAATATTTAGTTTCGTTTCATTTAAATCAATTATTTAAAAAAATATTGTTTTTAATAGAAATAATGTATTTCTCTGTCAAAATTGCAGCATGGTACACAACTTATACTTTGTCTGGCAATACAATTAGCTATAAACGTAAAATCCTTTAATTTCATGGACTATGCTGAAACACCCTACTTAACAAGTCCACACTTCAGCTTCTACCAAGTAAGCGCGACTTCGCGACATAAACTCAGTCAAAAGGAAATTATGCATCTTACGTAGAAATGCAGAAGAACGTTAAACTTTTCTCAAGAACTCTGTTATCCGCGATATTTGTATAATTTTATGACTGTACACTTTATACAGCTAAGAGCTGTAAAGCTTGACTCAGACACGACCCTATTGATCTAAGGTTGAAACTACAACAGTTTAACCCGTCGGCTCATTAATTTGACAGCTGTCATAATTGTTGAAAATTATTCGGATAAGGCGAAAATAACCTAAATAAATACAAATAAGACAAAATAGATGACAAAGATATTCTATGGAACTGTTCAATGTCTTTGTAACTGCAAGTGCGTAGGTAATTCCCTGCATAAATACAAGAGGCGCAAGTATTAGCGCCTGTATTTTAATACAGCATCATGGTGGCTGGAGGAGACATACTGACTTTCGATGAACTGGCTCTGCATGCTCCCAGTCAGAGTGTACCATATTTTCGCAAGGTCTAAGCAACAGACGGAGCTGACAGCCATTACGGCAACGCGCTTATAGCCTAACGCTCCATGCGTTGCATGTTAACAAAGTCCTACATTTTCTATTAAAAATAAACAGTACAATTATATCAAGACCATGGCATCATTCCTCGTCGACACATTTGACACAGAGGCTGCGTGGGGGTTAAGCTGGGTTTCGCGGTATTTTTCCCGTACGGAACAAATACGTGAATGTAGGAAGCTGTTCCAGGTCTAGTTGTACTAAAATATTTGTAAACGCACCCCAACGACAAAAGAAAACGAGGAATTCCTAGCAAGAAAAGAAAACAATTTCAAAATAATCTGGTTGGTCTGAGTCCAGCCATAGGGCATTACACTGTAAAGAGGTTTACTGCTCACTTGGTGCTTCAAACTATACAACCTTCGTGGCATAAATCCATAAACTATAGCTGTCACTGTCATGGCGCCTGTCAGTAATACAGTAAAATTTCTAGTGTCACTATTCGTAAGTAAGAAATATTATTTATTTACCGGAAGTCCCGCTTTTAGGGACTTCCCGAGGCTAACAACCGAGTAAGTACGATTTATACTATCATCCTCGTCTCTTTTAGTCAAGTTGTGGGGTATTGATGTGTTTGCCTACAATGTGAGGTCATATCGTGAGACTCTTTACTTCTCTTTCTAGCAGGTAAGATTATAACGATAACTGATTTGTACAATTCATGATTTACATGCAGGTCCATTTTTATTCCGACATTCGTATATAATTCAATACCTTTTTGGTTTTCGGAAATGTACAGACGCCAGCACATAAAGTTACCCCAATATGTCAAATTTTCACAATTGAATATGAACCTTATTCTGTTTGACATAAAGTTGAAAAACGATCAAAGAATTTTGACACATTGGGGTAACTTGATGTGCTGGCGTCTGTACAAACGATACACAAGAAAACCCTAGTGAGGGGCAACGTTATTTCTTTTAATCAAATAACACATTGTTCTTACCTTTAACATTTTCACTGTCCTAAGACAATTATCAATACAATTATTGCACGTCCAATAGTGCGTTATATACAATGCATGGACGTATGAACTTCAATCGCCGACCAATAGTGTTGTCCAAGTACGCCGAAACACGACCGGTAACAAACATGGTCAAATCGTTGATCTCGTGTATATTTTGGCGGACTGTTTCATTGATAAACCTCTACTAGGAAAACGAAAAAGATAATTATGTACCATAATAGATAAGTAAATTGCATAGACATAATAATTGTGCCACGATACAAAGTTCATTGTGTGGCACTTACTTATTGCAGTATACCTATTATATCGACTGTGGAGGTGACTTATTATGTCTCAAGAAAAGTTTATTAGCGTATATAAAAAAAAAGTTTTATTTAAGTTGAATTTTAGTAAGAAAAACCTTTTTTTATTTTTGTTTGATTAAAATATAATATACCAAGTTTTACATTTTTTTTTTACATATTAGATATGGCAACCTAGGGAGCTAGATTACGTACTTGGCAGGTTGAAAAAAATATCTGTTCTTTTTTTTTGATTGATTTTTCAAGTTTCTCGTGAACAACACTATTCTTGGTGGTTAATAGTGTATTGTATATCATGCACGGACGTACGAAGCTAACTCATCAGTGTATTACATGTAATGCATGGACAGTGAAAGTGTTCATTTGCTACTCACATATACAGGGTTATTTGGAAAACGCCAACAACCTCGCAGGAGTAGATTACTAACGAAAGACAAAAAAAACGATTTTTCATACAAAACTCGATCAACTGTTCGGATATATTATGTATGGAGAGTTGATTTTTTTTTGTCTGTTTTCGAAAGAGTCGTAGAACAAATGTTGTTGTTTATGATGTTAGTAATCTACTCCTGAAAGGTTGTTGGTGTTTTACAAATAACCCTGTATATGAAAATAATTAGAAACTTTTTTTTGAGGTTCCACGTACGAAATTTCGTTGGTGATTTATTTGTGAAATTCTAAATGAGCTCGCAAATAGATTAATTAAAGAGGAAGGCATATGAGATGTGGAATGAAGGATAGGTATCGAAAGTTTACTCATCATGTCACTCGTCAATTATCTATTTACAGTCATGGAAAAGCCTGCTCGCTACAAAGCAAAGAGTAAAAAGCCAGCCGCGAAACCGAAAACGGCAAAGAAACGTAAAAGTGATGGTAATGTAATTTACGTGATAACGTTATATTTCGTCTTTATTAAACCACATTATAAGAATGAGCTGAGCCCTCTCATTGGCCAATTTCTTTACGTTGAGAAAGGAATCACCAACGATGTTTGAAGGATAGTCGGTGATCGCAATGTGTTGGTATTTTTTTATTGGACACTGAAGGCCATTTTGGATACATCGTTCCTTGTGTTATTCGATAGCCAAAATAAATAAATATAAATAAAAATGTATACTTCATCACTTATTCAAATAACTTGTTTGGGTTAGAGTCATCTTTTGAATATAGATTTGCTTGTGCAAAATACAGAAACGATAGTTTAAAATAATCATGAATACAGACTATACAATTTCCTGCTTTCTGAAGTCCTACCTCATTTGCAAATCACTTTCTTGTTAGCTCTTTTTTTCAGGGCTCATTAAATTTTATGATTGAATAAAATTAATCACAGTAGTTGCAGTTGAGTAGGTTATTTTATTCGTTTATGGTCTAAGAACTTTATTTTTTTTTATCGTAGAGTCTCTCTATCTTTATAAATGTTTTGGCTCCAGGTCCTACGTGTTCAATGTTTTTGGCCGAATTAACCAGAAAACTGGCTTCCAAAAGGAAACAAGAAGATGAAGAACCTAGGAATATTATCCGTAAGTATAAAGCTATGTTTGTGATAATCCTACATAGGATAATTGGATAACCTAGGTTTTTGAGACACTTCTCCGATATTTAAGTAGGTATATTTATTTATTTAATGTTCTATAGGAAAACCTAACGCTATCTGTCCGCACGAAGATCTTGTATTTGCGCTACGATAGCTTTCTTCTAGTATAACCCCCATATAAAATTTAGAAAAAAATATATAATACATGAGATATAAGACACAACATAATTAAGGTATTTTTTTTATTTCTAGAGACGATAATAGACTGCATTGCAAATGCTTTACCGATCAAGCTTTCAAAGAAAAACTCTCCACAAAAATACCCGTCTCCTATCAAAATAGAAGTGTTACAGTCATTGGCTCCAGAACTGACGCCTAATGACACATTAAATTTCATCCCTGTTACTAGCAGTTCTAACGAAGATGAAGTGTGTTTGCAAAAAGTCGAGATAATTTCTAAAAAGCCCGGCTCATTCAAAATGCCTAAAATGCCTTTAGCTAACAGCGAATTATTAAAAATAGCTGTTGCAAAGCAAAAGAAGCAGATAATGCAAGACGAAGCAGTGAATACTGGAACTGAACTTGATGTTGCTGCTGAAATAACAAAACATGTTAGCACGTTAAGAAAAATATCATTGATAGCCGAAGAATTTAATCAAAAGACTGGTAGGTATTTTATTAAAAACACTTCTTTACTTCTTTAGCAATACTTTGTATTTTTAGGAAGATACCTGTCTAATGACCTATGAACAAAATATACGTGAAAAAAAAAACTTTTTAGAAGAGATTTGGCATGTTTAATATGTTTATGGAGAAAGAATGTAGAAAATTGAAACATTCTAAATCTTACCGCTAGTACACAAATTAAACCTAACAAATGAAATGTTTTTCAGCAAAAAACCTTAAAGAAATAGTAGACAGTGTCCAAGAGGATCTCATAAAGAAACTAGCAGAAATACAAGCAGAGCAGAGAGTCAGTGGAGAACGAGCATTTCACATAAAAGATGATAGCGGTAGTGTCGACGATTAACCAAGAAGAATACATCCCAATTTAGAAGAAAATACTTTGACGACCCATGTCAAAATCACAGTGTCATAATCAATCGCAATAATTTTTAGATAAGCATTAAATTATTATTGATAAAAATAATAAACAAAAACACAGTACTACAACTTTAGTTTTCTTTATAAAAATTCTGTTCATAGAAAAAAGAAATTCAAATAAGTATTACACGAAAATTTTATAGTGGAAATGACGGAATAATTTGTACAAAGTCTGTAACAGCATGGGATGCAAGTGTTTATTGAGCAGAGAGCATAACCAAAAGCAGTCTACCGACAAATAACAAGTTTGAAGTATTCAGTAGAATCCATATCTTAAAAAATACAAGTGTTAATGTTGTTAAATTTAAAGCCACAATGGAAAAGAAGGCACAAGCCGAAAGTTCTAAGGAAACTTTCAAGTTTTACGACTCATCGCAGATAAATAAGATGAGCAAGAGCAAGTCTAAAGAAAAAATATGTAACGGTATGATTTTTGAGGACCTACCTATATTCATTTTCATTTTAATCCAAAAAAAAACGTTAATAATATAACTTGAATGAAAACATTTCATGTGTATTTTGGTAGCATGAAATCTTTACTGCAGAATATAATTGTTACACACAAATCAGTAAGCAGGCAATGCCTTTATTATAAACAGGTAACATCCGTTCATCATTGTTCAAATGGGGTGTAACAGATATAGCATCGTTATTAATAACTCAAGTAACCCACTGCCAGGCCTCTGAGCATAGTATATACATATTGTTGACACCCATCTTTATTTTAAGTGCACGGTATCCAAAAAAAACAACATTGTGTGGTTTTGGGCAGTTTTGTTAAAATCCAGCTAATCTTGTGTTAGCTGCCCCGTGCTTGCATCTGCTTCTAAGGATTATAGCAGCATGTTAAAATAGTCTACAACCTTCTTCAAGCATTAAGCTACCTACCCAGCTATACGGTTTTACCTCAGTCTTCCATACTTTTAGGCTAACTTAAGTAACAATAAAACTTTAATCCCTAACAGATCAACAAAAAGCAAAGATTATAAGCAAACTGCCAAGAATTATTCACATGCCAACAAGATACTACAAACCAATCGAAAATTCTACCAAAATGAATGACGACTCCGGCAAGTTGAAGACGTTATTAATATTCTTATATTAGTTTGACTTCCAATATTTGATTAGAATTCTATTTTAGGTGACTCGTTGCCCGGCCCAAGTAAAGTGAAAGACGTTCCGATAAAAATGAAAAAAGAGGATATTATATGTAAGTACCAGCTGTCTCTTGCAGAGTGGGTAATTTCCGAAGAACTGGACTGACGATCTGGTGAGGATCGAAAGAAGGCGGAAAAGGGCAGCGCAAGAGGGATCCTTTCGGAAATCTTTGGAGAAGCCTATGTTCAGCAGTGAACCTAATTTAGCTGAAATAATAATCAGCTGTCTTGCCACATTAATCTAAATGATTTAATTGATTTAAATAACAATCTCTGACAATGCTGAAATGGTAATTCAATAATTGTGTTATTTGATAACTACAATTTTCGCTCGTTGCTGTTGTATAGTTACAGAGTGAATTTCGAGACCAATCTTAATTTTCCCAACATATTTTCCATTTTTTTCTTTTTCTTTTAAAGCCTTTTTGGACAATCCGTTTTCAAGTGTTTCGCAATTTGTTTTTATTACTTAAGTATATTGATTTTAATCTTTACAATAATGTAGCTAAAAGATTAAAAATAAGTCACATACCCCGACTAAGACCCCATAAGGAGGGACCCAAAGACAACAGCGTACCATCTACGAGTAATACATGTCGCCCTAGAAACAATTACCAGTATATACCAGAATGCAGAAATGTACAGAGAGTAAACATCTTGATCAATCCAGGTAAATTTAATACTTTACTACTTTTTTATCAATTAATTGGCAAGAGCAGTAGTCAAAACATTTATCATATTAATTTATCATAGAACTCAGTCAGTTGCCTTGTTGGTCGAGTGAAATGAGCTCCTAGGTCGATGGATTCCCGGGTCAGGTAAATGTTATTGGGTTCATGTAATTTCTGTCTTTGGCTGATAATATTAGGCTTCAAGCGGAATCCTACACTATATCTCATCTGCCTAGCCTTTTACCAACTATTCTCGACTGGCCTGTTGGTCTAGTAGTTAGTGACCCTGACTGCTATGATGCCGGAGGTCGTGGTATCGATTCCCACCCAGGACAAATGTTTGTGTGATGAGCACAATCATTTTTTCTGTGTCAGGTTGTAATTTATCTATAATATGTATGTATTTAGAAATATATAAGTATTTTTATCAGCTGGTTATTACCCATAACAAAAGCTTAACTTGGAACTAAATGGCTTTATGTGAAAAGTTGTGGAATATTTATTTATTTATTAAACTATGTTGGAATCGGCTTTCAGTCATACATGGAACATCATCACTCTTAAAATTGATATGTTACGAATGCGCACCCACCCACGGACTGACTTCGGCAAGCGAAGTTTAACTTTTGATCGACTCGTGCGGCTGCTATTATTTAGTTAGTAACCCCTCATTAGCAACAGCTTGTCCTCAATATAAATGTCCAATCTTTTTCTACAATAAATTGTGTTTCATTATTTTGATTTCCAGAATTCTGTCCAGATGACCGCACTCCACCATTGTCGGTAAAGTCAACGCGACCTATACCCACTCTGGGACAGATTTATGGACGCATCAGTACGATTGATAGCGATCGACTCGATGGTAAACATGTTGAAATATTGTCTTAAGTCAGAACTAGAAAATCTGATCTGAATCCTGATTTAGTGTCTGTTATAGCAGCTTTTGTTTTTAAAACATCTGAAGTTGGCCTTCACCATCATATTATTATAATTATTTACTACTTTTTAGAGCTGTGTCATACACACCGTTACTATTTTTTAACTAACAGATAAGATATATTGAATGTGGGTGATGGTCATTCGTGTAAGAACTAATGTAATAATACCAGCCAGTTACTGTCCCATTGCAGGGCAAATTCGTCTTCTCATAGAGAGAAAGCTCGAGTGTTGATCACCACTTGCTCAAGGCGGATTTCCTCACGATGTTTTCCTTCACCGACGTCAATTGTTCCTAAGATAATCTTAAAAAGAACAAATTAACTGAAAAATAATGTGGTTTTCTTGAATTCAAATCTACTTCCAAGTTAACTTACTTATACTGGTGAAGAAAAACATCGAAACAACACTTACAATTAAATTGCAATTTTAAAATTGCCAAACTGCCTCAATGAGCGTGGTGTAATTATTGACTGGTATTTTTATTATTCTGTTAAAGTTGGTCACTCTAGAGCACTCTTGAATGGATTTATAACGGCTGACTATCCCCATACCAATTAATTTGCCGGAGACATGTTGAGGCATAGCTAAGTCGTCATAAGCTAAAAAGGTTATGGGACTATAAGCCTCTGGATCAACGTCAACCCTTCAGCCGTTCATCCAAGGTTAAATCAAAGGGATTTTGATTTTTTCCTGTTGAACACATCATCATGAATTCAAAGAATATTTTGTGTACTTCGCGTATTATGTGCCCACCGTATGAATAATTCTCTTATGTTTGTATCTACTTTAGACTGGTTTATGACATTAAGGGCGCCAATGAACTCCATAAGATCATCAAATGCTAGAAGCTTGAATTCTAGTGTTCTAAATGACTTCAGTACTTCATGCTCAAGTACCGGTGAGTAAATATTTTTAAAAATAAATTTATACTACACTACCGAATACCACAGACGTTGTACTAGCCGATCCCATTGCGATCTACTAGATTCAATTGCGATTCTAAACCATTCGGAAACCCTGTCAAACACACTTATCTTTATCAAAATGATCCATTTAGAAAAAGTTAGGTTACAAACACATTTATCTTTTTCCATCTCTGCACCACCTTAAAGTAGACTGGTAGAAAATGCCTAAGGCATTAAGTCCGCCGTTGTACAGTTATTTTACTTGTGCATAAAGCAATAATAAATAAAAGAATTTACAGAAGAATATGTCCTGTATTAAAAATGTGAAAGTTCGTAAAGATATTTTGATGTTTGTATGTCTTGACGTGTATACCGTGCAACTAATTTGGATGAAAATTGGCACATATATGAGTACACAGATAGACCATTCCCTGGTTTAACACATAATTATCATCCCGGTAATGTGTTGCCGTGACATAGTAGTTACTTTCAACTTTAACGTTAATAAAACGAAGTTTGCTTTCTGTACTTTATCAATAGTTGACACTGTTTTAATATTTGCATTATTTTTTACTCGATCAAGCATAATTCGTTAAACGGATTTAGATAAATTGTATCTTAGAAAAGTTACTAAAAACGCGGGCGTAGCCGCAGGCAGAAACTACTATAGGTGTATAGATAGCCATTTACAAGTAGTAAGAAACCTGAAAGCCCCATAATTTTTTTTTTTTGAAAACAGTTGGCTCTCCTGCTCATTGCCAACAAGATGAATTCGAACAAATATCCAGCAGAGCTATGGTAACACGGCACAATATGCGAAGTGGTTTAAAATCTACCAATGAAAATGTTGGTGTGTGGCTATCAACTGATATGGCATTCCCTACAAATGACAATGAATCAGGTAAGTTTACAGGTTAAACTAATTATTGCTTGTGGTGACTGGTCGTCTTGCTGACCTTGGTTATGTTATTGTTTAACTAGTAACTGTTTTTTTATGTTGATGGTCCTAGTTTATCATTTCTTTTTTTTTATTTATGTAATGTCATAGACCTGTAGCGACATCTATCTCGCCACATACGAACTATCCTACATCGCGCTATTAAAGTTATCCGTGTAATCCAGTTTCGTACATGAAAGCGGGCACGACCTTTTTACTTGGAGGCTTCTATTTATTCAGTTAGTTATGAATTTTTTGCTTGAGTTTAGTTTTCAACGTCAGCACCTACTATTCGTATTACTAATATCTTGTAGGTATATCGGTGTGTGCTAGCTAACATGTAGCAAACTATTTAATTGAAATGATTATGTTTATTAATTACCAATGCTGTTTAAACTGTCCTTCTAACATAACAGACAGACGTGTTACTGGGAAGTTTGTTCCGCCACTTCTTCTTCCCAGCAAAAACACTAGAAAGTGGCGAAGGGTGGGCGTTTTGGGGGACTGTCTTAGGCAATTTTTGACGTTCAAATAGTGCTGATCCTCAGCCTAATCTGAATAAATGACTTTTGATTTTGATTGAGTGATTAGTTGTTGAGCTAAACTTGCTGCAGTAGTTCATATAATGCAATTTATTTTGCAGTCGCCAGCACATCAAGCTACCCCATAGTGATAAAATTTCCCAATTGAATATTCTTCTTTATTCTTTTTTATCAACATTGAAAAACTATCAATTGAGTTTGACACTACCCCAATGGTAATGTTAGCTTGATGTGCTTACCTCTGCACTATGACAACTTTTAATTGAAGAAAATTAGCAGGTTTATTCGGGCAGTTTATGGCATGTCATTGTGTAATCCCAGGTTAACGTTAAATTTGTTTTTCACCTGCAATGCAAATAGGGTACCAGACAGTGAGCCTGCAAAATACGCAGAAACTGAAAACATTGACCCTGAAAAAGTCGCAGGAGTCACAAGCTGAAGAAGGCATGACGGTGAACACAAACCAAACGTATTGTGTAGGTTTGTCTATAGATGCTCCTTTGACATCCTTACCGACGAAAGTAGGCGTGGAATGTGGTACAGGTTAGTTTAAAACCTTATCACCCTATCATAACAAGCCTATTTGAAATGAAATGAAATGATATTTATTTGTCTTTCACCAAATTTTCAGTAGATGCACCTACTTACTACCTATGAATGTGAACTACTTGCACTACTGTACCAACTTAAAAATCACGACAAAAATATAGCTTTTTAATCAATTCCTAATCAACCAGTAAGTAACTTTTGGTCTTGTGAATGGAATAGCAATAGAATCCATTTTTGAGTTGTTCTCATTATGAAAGTTGTTCTCATTAATTGGTTGAAATCACAATATTTATGTAAATTGGCTCCGAATATAATGATTAGCTCTGAATACTCACCATAACTTATACTTAGTCAGGATATTCAGAACTGCGTATGTAGTTTCAATATCTATAACCACGACACAAGAAGAATTCCTAGTCTAGGGCAACGTTTCTTGAAGAAAAAAGAGAAAAAAGTTCTTTTGTTAGACTGGATGACTTCCAGACCTTACTTTTTAATAATGTTACAGAAACGAAAACATGTCCGTTAATAAGAGAACAATCGACAGTGGTATTGTGTCATCATCCAGTAGTCGAGGAAGGCACTGTAACTTCCAAAAGTTATGTTTCTATGAAACCTTCAAAAACGGGTGAGTAAAAATATTCAAGTCATATTATGAATGCCTCGTTGGACTATTCGCAAGTGCTACTGCTATCGGGTAATGTACTGTTGATGTGGAATTTCCTAGTAACATCCCGAGTCTCATCCCAGTTGATAACCGACTTGCCTCCTTTTACTCGTACAGTTAACCGGCTTGCTTCCTATTACATGGTACTTAAACACAACGAACTGCATACGCAAGTATATTTATGTCTACCTAACCTATCGGGGAATATTGATTTGATGTTATCGTTTGTGTTCAACGTGGCAATGCAGCCAGTCTTTTGGGCACTTTACCAGCTGGCAGCGATGCAGAGGAATTTTTTGATGCTTTGTAAATATTTTTTGTTAGGTTTAGTTATTGTTTTTGTTATCACCATATACTAATATTCGCAAAAAAAAAACTAGAGACAAAAGTGTAATCTTTACAGATGCAAAAAACAACACGTGCTCTTCTAATGTGAATAAAACTGCAACAACCCTTGTCCCCCGAGTGACAATACCATCGTACACTGATTGTTTATCAGAGGTTTTGCAGAAAACCACCAATTTTGAAGTTATTGAAGGTAAGAAATTTAAGTAAACACATCAAACTTTTCCAAACTGTTTTTTAAAATTCATTTATAAATTAACTTTACTCTTTTTTAATAAAGTTCTAGAACAATAAAAAAAATCACATTGGGGTAGCTAAGTTCTTTTGTGACCCAACTTGGTCATACTTACCGATACTAGTTGTTTAAATTTAAGACCTCAAGTAAATAAGTATCCTTTAGGAATTGAATTACCAAAGTCACCGAGCAGTGCCGCCGTCACGGATATCGAAGTACGAGATAATACTATACCAGGCACTAGAGATGCCACAGACGAATTCTGCAATGGAGAAGATTCGATAGCCGTTGATAATTGTCCAACAAAGCAAAGCAAGTTGAGCAATATAACGTTTTTGAAATCTGATGCTACGGTCACTGAATGGTCCTGCAGATATCGAAGCGAGAATAGCTCAGGTATATACTACGTATTTCCACTTATTTACATTTCCCCTGGAATCTTTTGACTGCTCTGGATGAGACTTCAAAATATTACCTGTTCAAATTACGAGATTAGTGTCAGATATCGTGCTGTTTTTCCTTTTCTGACCGGAGGGGATTATTGTCACGCAGTTTTAAAGTATTTAGACTAACTTTTTAATTTTAAGAGATAATGAGACAGCTAATTCATTAAGTTAAATGTAAGTAGTGCCTAAGTAAAATGTTCCACAATAAAAACTAAAACAATGACCCAATACCTTCTTTAGATTATCCTCACCAAGACAGCTTCAATTATAAACACGAGTTGAACAAGCGATACCACGATGACAGCCGCCATGACGACATGAGGGAATGTTGCAGGAAATGTCAGAGGTTTAAGAGGTTTCCCAGCACCCGGTATAAATGTAAGTTATTAAATATTTATAGTGGTGAGCTTTGAAGAAAATGGAGATGGTTTTGTTCACAAGTGGGACACAGAAGCATCTGCTTAAACAGGTTTGATGTTGATATCAAAAAGTATTCTTTTAAGAACATCGTGCTTCCAATAATTGTCAAAATAATAAGACTCAAGAAGAAATAATGACCTGACGGTTTACGTCTGGTCGCAGAAATAGAGAGAGAGAGATAACATTGTTCTTCCACAATCAGTGATTAACATTACTCACAACACACACACACACACGTAACAACACACACACACATTAACACTTGAATACCCTATGCAGCTCCTTAGGTTATTATTTTGAAAGTTAATAGCATCATCATTAGCTTATAGAACTTCACAGCTGGATATATCTCTCCTCTTACACGTCATTCAACTCACTTTTCAGCTACTCTCATCCAGCTGCTACCAGTAATAATAATTTTGTATAATGTACAATAAAGAGTACCTATTCCATTCTAAATACCTAAAGCCCTCAGTTGCTTGACTTAAAACCCAGCTTTATTTTTTTGCGTCATAGTTTTTTGTATTATTATACATCTATGTGTATTTTCTACACAGTACCAAGATCTTTTGGATCGTGGCGAAGTGGAGGCTCAATACGTCGTTTATGCTGTCGGAGATGGAACCACGTGTGGAAAAAGACTACTGAACGATGGGCCATCTGGTCCACCAGGTCACCTGCTAAGAATAGAAGATGTAAGTACGTTCAGAAAATTACTATAAGCTGCAGTGATAGGTTAGTGTTGTGACCGATGAACTGACAAGTTGTAGGACCAGATTTTAAACCCAAGAAACACCTCTGACTTATCTGAAACTATATATCATACATCGATTTAATTTTAAATTTGTTGTCATTTTGATCTTATTAGCTCTCATGGTGTTTGTATTTGTAATTTAATTATGTTTTCTTTTTTACTCTAATTGGATCATTTGTAATTTTAATAATTAGTACATAGGCTAATAATAATTTAAGTGTTTTTTCACTCACTTGAATGTTGGTCGACCTGTTATTGGCGACTGTATAAGTCTGATGCTTATTACTATTATTCTAATGTAATACTGTATACAGAAGCTGTAAGTTACCTCTAATAAATAAATAAATAAATAAATCAATAGAAAGTACAGAACGACCACCTACCACGATCTTTACATATTTTATCTTGCTTCTTTTACATTTATATAGGGTGACTGGTAATTAGTGACCGATACTTAAACAGGAGATTGAATTCATGATTCCAATAAACTTTCCCAAAGAAACTTTTTTTTTTACAATAACTTACAACGCAATAAAATAACAAAAACGCGGTTTGAAATTGCCGCGCGCGCGCCTGTGATCGGTCACAGTAGGCACGAATCGGCACGATCTATCAGCTGATAGTCTGACCTCGGGAAGGGCAAACCTACTAGTAGTAATAGCGTCACACGCTCCCCTGCCACCCCCACCGCTCCTGTTGTGCAGTACTGTCGTAATTAAATTAATTGAAAGTTAATGAGTATCATAAAAGTTTCTTTGGGAAAGTTATTCGGATTCCTAAGTACAATCACGTGTTTAATTATCGGTCACTAATTACCAGTCACCCTATACATCTGCAGATCGATTCAGTAAAAAGTCATCCCGTGAAAACTTGGCTGAAGTGAACTGTTAATATAATACCTAGCATTAGGATGGAATGGCAGCTCAATTCGCTTTCACTTTACTTACATTTGTACGCGGCAATTTTAACAGAATCGCAGTGCTGGTCATAGACGCATGCTGAGACATAGATCCATGATGGCTTTTCAATAATACATCAAAAAGCTAAATATGCTTTTAGTTGCGTTGTGATTTTATTAACTAGCCACATATAGTAGAATCCAGCTTAGGAACTTTGAATGGAAAACTTATTACCTACCACTTGACCCGACCCGATTATCAAACCTTCATTCTTCTCAACAGTAGCGTGTAGCGTAGTCGTGATCCTACTTATATTATAAACGCGAAAGTTTGTGAGTATAAAGAGATGGATGGATGGATGGATGGATGTTTGTTCCTTTTTCACGTAAAAACTACTGAATGGATTTTAATACAATTTGGTATGGAGTTAGCTGACACCCTGGATTAACACATATGCTACTTTTTATCCCTGTATTCCCACGGGAACGGTACCTACGCGGGTGAATCCTACCTACGCGGGACGTCTGCTAGTTTTACTATAAATTAACTTTATTTTTCAGTCCGCACCATGCGTAGTTTCGTACAATCAGTGTTATGGGAAGACGTCAATGTACAGACTAATGTTCTAGTTTACAACGAAACTGGTAAATACTACATATCTTATGACGTATCTTTGGCAAAGCACCTATATATTAAGAAATGTAAAAGGTACTCATTATAAGCAAATATTAATTGGTTTTAGTCTGACAACCAGTTTAACCAAGGGGTATCGTGTTACCTAGTTTATGGGTTGTGGAGGTCAGACAAGTAGTCGCTTCATGTTAACCCATAACCTAAGAATAATCCCCGTTCTAATGCTTGTTCCATATGAACGATCTATTTACCTACAATGTTAACCTGTGTTTCTCATGTAAGCGAATGTAATGTTCTGTTTTGAGAAATAAATGTCTTAAACCTCAACCCAACATAGTTGGGAAAAGGCTAAGCAAATGATAATGATGATTGGGTCTCAGTTTTAATATAACTACACTTGAGAGCAATAAAATCGCACACCCCTTGTAATTTGGTTTATTACTGATTGTTTTCTAAAATCGAAAGATATTGAGTAAAAATCATTAGACAAAATTAAAGCATACAAGCTTAGCTTTACAAAAACATAAAATTAAAATCATTGACCTTCACGTAACTTACAAAAACCGACCGTACACCGAATTCCCCAAATTCACGCGTTTGCGTTGTCACTACTTGCACCCTTAGCCGCAGGTATAAAAAGGTCAGTTTATTGGAATTTTTATTCAGTTGCATACCGAAGGTCAACGTGATAACATCTCTACTGGAAGCATACGGATTTACTGGAAAAATATGGATACCACGCCCGCAGAAGCCGCTCAAGTTATTGCCTTGCTCGAAGCAGGCCATAACCAAAGTGAAGTTGCTCGACGGCTAAATTTGAGCCGCTACTCTGTTCGTCGTGTATACCAGAGGTTCCAAGAGACCGGTGGCTACATTCGGCGACCAGGATCTGGCCGGCGACGCACAACATCAGAGCGTGATGACCGCTTTCTTGTGACAAGGTCTTTGAGAAATCGGCAACTGAACGCGGTTCAACTGGGACAACAGCTTCGAGAAGTTCGCAATGTCAGTATAAGTCGGTGGACAGTTCGAAGAAGACTAGGTGAAGCAGGAATGACTTCACATCGCCCAGCAAATGGTCCCAAATTGACCACAGCTCACCGACAAGCCCGGCTACAATTTGCTAGGGAACATTTAAATTGGACGTATGACCAATGGCGGGCTGTTATGTTCTCTGATGAGTGCAGAATGACTTTACATGGTCATGATGGACGCTCTAGGGTCTACAGAAGGTCATCAGAGCGATTTTCACAATGCTGCATAAGCGAACGTGTGGCTTTTGGAGGTGGATCGTGTATGTTTTGGGGTGGCATAATGTTGGACACTAAAACTGACATTGTATTCATCACTACGGCGAATACCGGCCCGAGATCGAGAAGTTTGACGGCTGCACGATACGTCGAAGAAGTGCTCGAAGAACATGTGAGGCCGCTTGCGTGGCTTATGGGAGAAGATTTTCTCTTAATGCACGACAACGCCAGACCGCATGTCGCTAGAACAGTTTGCGACTACATGGAAGATGTTGGAATCACCGCGATGGAGTGGCCAGCTCGTAGTCCTGATCTCAATCCGATTGAGCATGTCTGGGATGAGCTAAAAAGAAGAGTTCGAGCAAGAAGCCCTGCTCCTACGCGCCTCCAAGAGCTTCAACTTGCCATTGAAGAGGAGTGGAACGCCATACCACAAGATTTCATGGTGAAATTAATACGGTCCATGAAAAACCGATTAAGAGCTGTAATCAAGGCTAGGGGAGGGAATACACCTTATTAAAAAACAATTTGATCAAGCATTTTGAGTTTTATTTTTATTCTTTGTTAAGCTAAATTGGGTAATTTTATCCGTATGTTGGGTTTTGTGCCCTAAAACTCCCTATGGGTACTTTTTTTACACTGTATTTGATATCATTAGAAAGGTACTGAAGTAAACATTCAAATAGTGTAAGTTTTATTTTAATATGTATTCACATTTATGAAAAAAACTGCTTTAACAACAAAAAGTCAACGTGTGCGATTTTATTGCTCTCAAGTGTATATTAGTTATTTGTTTGTTAGGTACGTTTTGATAGTTTTAACTGGCTTTTTATGCACGCTCTCCTTTACGGGAAGAAGTACACCTGGTGATCGTTATCAAAATCAGAACATCAGCACAAACCTATTCAATTATTTAGAGAGGATGTAGTAGGTACTAAACCTTTATTCAGACAGCAGCCAGTCCCATAAATTGCTCCTAGCCCCTTAAAAAAGTGATCAGAATCACTCCACTCTTAATATACGATCTATTTCCTCCAATCTAAGTACCTGTAGAACCTTAAGTCCCTTTACCCATAAATCGTGGGAACCATTTCCTTCTC
The DNA here is from genome assembly GCA_921972225.1 of Euplexia lucipara. Lineage (NCBI taxonomy): Eukaryota > Metazoa > Arthropoda > Insecta > Lepidoptera > Noctuidae > Euplexia > Euplexia lucipara. Next base: position 6,096,196 of record OV179144.1, on the reverse strand, counting down.
GTAAGAGACAGTTTTTTGTTACTTTTAGGCACGGATAATGCGGTAAAGGAGCAGAAATCGGCTGCAATTAATACCATGTTTAACATGGACACCTTGCAGGCGATCTCCAACTTAGCTAATTCAGGTAACATGCTGTAAAGCGTTTTTGACACGTACCGTAATTTGTATAACGAAAATTGAAGATGGCGGATGCTAATGACAGCTGTCATATTAGGGCAGTTATGTGACGTCAGTGCTTTAGAAAAATTAAGTACAAATTTATGCCTCTTAGTTTCAGTACCTACTTTATTAACAAAAATAAACGCTATCTAAAGCGTCAGCTAAAATATATTTATCTATTGTTTAATTTAATTTGCAGGTTCCACGCAGAGCAATAAGTTTAAACACGTGAACTCGGGCCCGTCGATGTTTCCCTTCTTCCGTAATACAAGTAAAAGCTTTTTATTAATTTACCATAAAAAATTAAACAATCCGGAATAAAACCAAAATACAGTTTAGTAACCACCATTCCTTCGTATTTGCTTTGTATTCGTTAGAAATCAAAGGACAGCGTCAAACGTTGCCGTCAACGTATCTCTAACACATGCACGCTTGGATCTTGCTTCAAAGGTATGCAAGCCTAGCAACGCTCAATGCTCAGCAACAATCCGTTATGCTCAGCAACAATCTAGTACTAGTTGTATAAAACCTACTTTCGTTGTAACGCCTTAAATTCTGAGTGGACAAGGCAAGTCCACTCAAATCAGTGTGGTTCTTTCCTCAAAAGACCACCGACATTCCTTATATGAGCGCCTGGTCGGTTTTATCAGGATATAGCCTGAACGTTAAACTTTATGACAAACTGACAGCTGTGTTTGTTCCGTTATATCTTCTTTGAGTCGGCTAGCAAACACCGACCGATTTTTTTCACACTACTGGAGGCAATATTTTTAAAACTTTGGTCAGAAATATAAGTTATTCCTTTCACAATAAAGAACTATAACACAATTTGTTACCACACAATAGAACTTGCTAATTTAACCTAACACATTGTCCGCTGCAACATCTATTACAGACGGAAACCCTTCATCTGGGATAACTACAGATAAGAATCTATCAGGCTACCAGTTTCCCCAGTGCCAACAGAATCAGTGTACTAGCTTTAGGAGAAGTTATACTAGGAACACTGATGCCGCCATTGACATTTGCAAATCAGTTAAAAGCTGTCAATATGAAGGTAATTATTATTTTGAAATTAATAAAGGTACAATTTTACAATTTTACTGTCTTATTTGTTGTCTTTTTGTTAGCTGTAAGTCCTCCGTGTACTAAATAAATAAAAGGCGTCTGAGTTTACTTAGTCAATAAAAATGGTAGGCCGAGCTCTAGCCAAAATGGAATGAAATTTAAAGAAAAGAGAGAAGAGTATAAATTATGATGGATGGAGAAGGAAATAGAAGTCAAAATGAGGATGGGTTGTATGAGGAAAGATATGAATGAAAAGACTATGAATTGTACCGGTTGATGAAGAAAGAAGAGTTGAGGAGAAAGCCAGTTCACGCAAAGTCAAATAACATGGAATACCTACCTACGGAAAAAGCTTCTAAAAATTAGAAAAAGCCATTCTGTTTTAAAATTCCAGGTGAAAGTATAGAAGAAGTGGAAGCAACAACAAGTATCTTGGGCGAAGCAGACCTTAGTTTGGCTGACCAACCTACAGGTAAGAAAGTGGTCATTTATTATATTGATTTTTACCTAGAAAATAAGTCTTTACATCTATAGGGACAAAAAAAAGATTCTTAAGTGTACATTATAGTACTAGCCAGTTTTATGTAAACACGGTTACACATCAAGCTATACATTTCCAGTTTCGTGTTGCGTACCTCGCTTTGTACGGAAATACGATATCATGCGAGTTCTGCTTGTCAATCGGAAATCACCGGGTAAATTTACTCTGATAGAATAATTTAGGAAGGTAGGTAGGTACATACCTACCTTGACACATTGGGATCCATTTTCCACGCAGGCCTCCCCACGATTGCAAGGGTAGTTTCGCAATTTGCACTCGAGAAATCACAATCAGTGTTATTTCTTATATCTCTAAACGCATAACGAATCTGTCTTTTAAGTTTCTTAGATTAGGCACAGGTTGTCTAAGGAATAATTCCGAGTAGGTACATTCTACGAGCTTCGCTCAGGTTGTCACTTGCGGTAGCGTAAAACTGAACCATGTCAAAACACTGTTTATTTGTGTAATTGTGTACGACATGATTGATTTGATAACACTGCCTAACACAATTTATACACGAGAATTTAGCGGTGTTACGTCGCGGCGTTGCGTGTGCTCACTAGCGAAACATCTGACAGACTGAATGTGGTCGCAACCCGGTCGGCGAGTGAGTCACGTGGTATACTCCCCGCGCCACCCCTTTCCATGTTGGGGACGCGATATGCCCAAGCGCATAGGGACAGACAGGTCTGTTTACAGAGTAAAATAAAGATCATCTGTAAAAAAAAAACTTTGAAATTACGTTCTGAAATTCGTATTCATATCTTTATTTGCATTCCATAATGTGATGACATATTCAGTGAATGAAATCAAACCACTGATCCTCCACTGTCAAGGACAACGATGTTTACCTTAACTTATTCTGAATAATAAATAGAGTATATCTATGGTTTACTTACCTACACATTACACATACCGTTTAATCCATCTATATAGGGTGAATGGTAATTAGTGACCGATACTTAAACACGTGATTGTATTCATGATTTCAATAAACTTTCCCAAAGAAACTTTTTTTATACCATTTAACTTTCAATTAATTCAATTACGTCAGTACTGCACAACGGGAGCGGTGGGGGTGGCGGGGGAGCGTGTGCGGTGTGGCGCTACTACTAGTAGATTTTGCCCTTCCTGTGGACAAACTATCAGCTAATAGATCACAGGCACACGTGCGGGAATTTCAAACAGCGTTTTTGTTACTTTATTGTGTTATTGTGTATAAAAAATTAAATTAAAAATTTAAAAAACCCCCACCGCAAAAAAGTAAAACATTTAAAAAGTTAAAAATAACACTTTAGCCATGAAATTTTACTTCACGACGGGGTACCGCTTAAGTAAGGAATGTTCCTAGTACATACTTGTAGGTATGTAGGTACTTATTTTAACGGTACCCCGACGTTACGTAAAATTTCATGGCTAAAGTGTTATTTTTAACTTTTTAAATGTTTTACTTTTTTGCGGTGGGGGTTTTTTAAATTTTTAATTTAATTTTTATTTTAAAATTTTTAAACGCGTTAATTTTGTTTTATAGAGTTTACAGTTATGAGAATTTTTCAGTGCATTGTATGTAGAGTCAAATGCTGGTTAAAACGAATCCAAACACGACATATCTGCTATTATTTTGTCAAGAGTCTACCTACTAGTGTGCTGGATAGCCTGGCTGCAGCATCAGCTCATCCTGTTGCCATCAGTGCATTGTGTTTAGAATCAAATGCTGGTTGAAATGAATCCAAACACGACATATCTGCTATTATTTTGTCAAGAGTCTACCTACTGGTGTGCTGGATAGCCTGGCTGCAGCATCAGCTCATCCAGTTGCCATCAGTGCATTGTGTGCAAAATCAAATACAGGTTCAAAAGAATCCAAACACGACATATCTGCTATTATTTTGTCAAGAGTCTACCTACTGGTGTGCTGGATAGCCTGGCTGCAGCATCAGCTCATCCAGTTGCCATCAGTGCATTGTGTGCAGAATCAAATGCAGGTTAAAATGAATCCAAACACGATATATCTGCTGTTATTTTCCCAAGAGTGTTTTAGTCTGCTAGATATCCTGGCTGCATCAGACCAAATACACCATAATGTTGCTTATTCGTATTACACACATGGGTGTTTGAAATTTTAAGACACACATATGTTTGTAAGTAGAGTTAATACCCATAATACGTCTAAAATAGCAACAGTAGCTAACACAAAAGAGCTGATAACCTTGAAACGGCTGAACCGATTTTGATGAATTATGTCTAAGAACCATTGCAAGAAACCCTGCTTTCAAATAAAAAAAACCGCATCTAAATCGGTTCACCCGTTTGGGCGCTACGGTGCCACAGACAGACAGACAGACAGACAGACAGACAGACAGACACACACACATAGCGGTGAAACTTATAACACCCCTCTTTTTGCGTCGGGGGTTAAAAATGAGTTGCTGTTCGTAAGTCTAAGTAAACTCAAGAAGGGCTGGGCCGATTTATCTGATTTTGGTTTTGAAATGTTTGTGGAAGTCCAGGTTCAAAAAGTGACTAAATATGATTAAAAACGCTTGGAATATAGTAAAAACAACAATTTCGCTTTCCCTTAATAACTATTCCTGCCAGTCAAACATTTTGATGTTCGTCCTGTCGTCGGTACGGTATTACTCCTCTCAAATTAAAGAATGTATTTAAATAAGGATTTGAATCGACAACATAATTATATGTAAAATGTTGGGATTATTGCGTATTTATATTTAAAAATACAAAAAGTTAAAAAGTGTCAACGGATCAACAGAATTATTTTTGGTTGTCAATATATGCTTATGTTCTGAAATTTATTTTGTTACTAACCTTAGAAAGAGGTTTTATGAAGCATAAAATGGTTCTATATTTCAGAAATCAATTTACGTAAGTGATAACAACAATAGAGACAAACTTCAATATTCGTTGCAAAAAGAACTTTATTAACTGTTTGGAATTTAAGTAAAGTAGACCGGGAAAACTATATAAATTGTATGTAACATAGAGGCACGCAGCGCAGTAGTTCAGTTTAAAATCATGAATTTAATATTTTTTTAATCAATGCATTTCAGTAAGGTAGTTAGGTTAGGTAGTTAGGTTAGCTATAGGATAGGTATGGTAAGTTAGGTTCGGTTATAGGTATATACACATGTTGTCATTTTAGTTCCATCGAACACAAAATGATTAAATAAGATCACATTATAGACTCGCTAAATAAAAAGTAATAGTAGTTATTATTAGTTTGGATCTATTTGTTGTTATCTTATTAAACGTATGTAGGTGCATCTAATATTTATATAAAATTTTCGTGTCACAGTGTTTGTAACAAAACTTCTCCGAAACGGCTTGACCGATTTTTAAGAAATTTTGTTTGTATATTCAGTAGGCCTGAGAATAGGATGTAAACTAATAAAAACTTAATAAGACTAATAAATTGAATCTAAGGCAGAACAAAGTTTGCGGGGGCAGTTAGTATAATATAATTATCGCTTCATGTCAGCATGTGGCATTGTAGTCCCCAGTCAAATTTCTTTGATCGTTTTTCATGTTTATGTCAAACAGAATAAGGTTCATATTCAATTGGGAAAATTTGACACATTGGGGTAACTTAATGTGCTGACGTCTATACCTACATGTCAAAGGTAAGGTACAAAACGTACCTACCTAATAAAGAAACGCGATTATCCTTTGACGGTAAGCTGAATCTTTCGAGTTAGTGGGGTTTTCTGATTCACGTCTTTAGTTTTTCGCGTGATAAGAACTATAATATAAACCTACGTTTCACAATAAATAAATTAATTAGAATTTGTTTATTATTTGTCGGATAGAATCGTTAAATTTGTTGCCATAAGTCAAAGACATTCAGTATTTTGAATCTCTTTGACAAAAGTGAACAAAACTGGCTTGTTGACCGATTTTCCATTGCTCAACCATCCTAATTACTGCTTACTTTCTGATGCATAGATACCGAAGACTTGCCGAACTTTATGGCTGATAAGGTGACGAGTACGTTTACGCCAACTCCAACGACCAAGAAAGATGCATGTAACATGGACACTATTCAACAGAATGTCATCATGTGTCATAATACAGGTACCTTACCTAAATTAAATAAATGAATTTTGATTATGGTTCCATGTGTGAGCTACACAGTATGAAGTTCTTCAAAAGGGGAGTAAATAGGTTTTTAAAGAGTCGGCAACGCGCGTTTCGCGTCCCTGGAGTTGCAAGTGTCCATAGGCTACGGTAACCGATTACCATCAGGCGGGCCGTAAGCTTGTTTGCCACCGTCGTGGTGTAAAAAAAAATGTAACTTGTTCTAGTTGTTCTCGACATTATTGAGAAAAGATGATTCTTGATTTTAAACACAAAACTTTGTAACCTGCTCAAAATCATGTATGTCATATTACTATTCAGAAGTAGTTATGGACCTAAGGTAGCTTACCATAATAATAATTATAATTATAGTGTTGTTACGGTTCTGTTTTCCCTTAGGTACACCCGTTTTATGAATTATGAATTAAAACTTAAGAAATTAGAATTTAAGAATTACTAATGAATTACTGACCTTATGTGGTTATATCTAGACATTTTAGACTACAGTTTTTTCGTACTTAACACTATTTTATGTTTTAGAAGCAGAAGTGAAGTTTCCAACTTTTGGCGCCAATTCTTCGGTAACGATACCTTCTGGTTCCGATATAACATATTACAGACCCGTGGCTGGTACAGGTACCTACTCAAATTTTAGAAGGTTTTTTAATTTTAGAATTATTTATTTTTTCACCTCCTATTTAGTAGGAGGTGAAAAAATAAATAATTCTAAAGCACAATTATATTTTTTCAGATATTACACATCTTATTAGTGAAACAAGAACTCAGCAAGCACTGTATCCCATTTTAAGGAAATACTACTCAAACGCGGCTTCTGCTGCTGCAAATACAGAAAGTGATAACTATGGTAACAAAAATAATATATAGTCAAAGTTAAATCATTTATTTCAATTAGGCCTGAAAACAGGCACTTTTGAACGTTATACTTACAAATAAATTAAACTAATATGATTCTAGTTCCAAAAGGTAGTTTCCTATGGAGAAGAATGTGCGAGAAACTCCATACTCTTTTAAAATAGATTTTACAATATTTGTATACATAATCAGATTATATGTGAGGACGATGTACAGACGCCAGCACATCAAGTTACCCCAATGTTTGAAATTTTCCCAATTGAATATGAACCTTATTCTGTTTGACATAAAGTTAAAAAACGATTAAAGAAATTTGACACATTGGGGTAACTTGACGTGCTGGCGTCTGTACCATGAGAAAAAAAAAACAGAAAAACAGAAACAGAAAAATATAACACTTATAAGTAGGCTAGGTATAACTTTAAACCGGTTTTGGAGTACGTTGACTGCAAGGAAAGTTACATCTTTGTCTCAAGAAAGAGAGTAAAGAAGAGGAAAGCCTTTTTCTTGAAAATCCTCATGGATTTCGCCCGCCCCGGGGAGGGTGGAGGGGTCTGTTAAACTCTTACTGACTAAAAACCAGCCCGTGTTCCTGCGCCGGGGTCACGGGAACAGAGATACTTTCGCGACGCCCGTCAAGGAAGCGGAAAGCCTAACCTATCCCTCGCAACGTTACATCAAAATGCTCAAAAAGACAAATGAGACATTGTCTGAGGTGGCTGCGCGTTGCAGGAGGGGTGTTCTCTCGTGATGCAAGAGTTCAGTTATTGCTCCGCTGATAAGCATCGCGTCCCGCATGGAACAGCTACCTAAGACCTTTAGGCCTCAGTAAAGCTGTCGGGCCTGTCGGCCTAAAGTTGAAACGCGTTCAGTTCCTAACCCCAGTCAGACAAGTGGTGGTGTGTGCGTTGCGACAGGCACTTCAAGCACAATTTTTGGATTAAAAAAATGAACAACAAATATTAACATAATAAAAAGTTATAATAACCATGTGTATTTCAAAACTGCCTTATTCTAAAGTTACAGGCATAGAAACCCAAATATCGCCAAAAGAATCTGTGGAAACGGCATCGATGGGTATGACCACATTGAATCAACCGCTTAGTGAGAACGCTACCAGCTATTCTACTAACAATGGTAAGTTTAACGGAAATTTTAAAGAGTGTTAATCTCATAATATACAGGTGAAAAGGCTTGGTGAAGACTCCTTGTATAATACTGGTATTTCACTTTTATTTCTGCAGACTGGAAGCCGACCTCAACATAGTTGAGAAAAGCTTATGCTGACGATAATAATAATATAATAGAAGATTCTGTTTTAAGGGACATCGTTGCACAATCAGATACCATCATTATTTTTGGCTCATAATCTTTTGCTTTATTTCGAAAAATCTTCTAACATACAAAGTAAATAAAGCAACTAACACACAATTCATGGGTTATGCTTTTATGTGTGTACACAATTCAGCTGGGCCATTGTCCAGATTAAAAAAACTGCCTATGTTAAAAACAAAAACAATAGAACTTTGCAGTATTTTAATAGCAAAACTGCCTTCTCCTTGAACTACAGGTGAAGAAATCCAAATTACACAAAGAGAGTCTATGGAAATAGCGTCGATGGGTGTGACAACATCGAACCCACCACTTACTGAGAACACTACCAGCTATTCTACTAACAATGGTAAGTCTAACTCAAATTATGCGGGGGAAAAGGGACACGGTCAAGTTGTTTTAGTAACACTAATCTAGTACCATGTGACATGGTCCCAGATTGATGTTCCTTCCACGCTGTGTTATCCACAAGCTGTGAAAAAAAAGTAGTTGTAATCAAATTCAACAGTAAAACTCATACAACCAACTACAACATAACAACTAACTATTAATTAATAATCTGAACCACATGAAACTTTGCCTTTAAAACCACAACCGTAACTAATGGTGCTGTTACACGGTGCATATAGCTGGAGCAAGTAAAGATGCGGGTGACAACCGTGAGTAATATGCGCAAGCTACTTGTTCAAGTTACTCGCTTGTACTTGTACAAATTGTAATGCAAATAACTGGAGCAAGTAAATACCTTGGCTACTTGCGCAAGCAGTACGCACAAGTCATTTGTTCGTGGTCAAGAGCTTGCGCATGCAAAAGTCGCGCGCCCCACAGAGTACGCGGATTAGTTGCGCGGGTGGCTCGCTTTGGTACATGCTCAAGTCGCTAGACCCGCACATGTTTTTAAACTGTAAAGGTTACGATGCATACATTCTGCGCACATGCCTCAATATGCGCAAGCTACTTGCACCGTGTAGAAGCACTCTAACGGTTTGTACTAGTAAAGCAGGGTCCCGTATACTAACGTTCAACGTGGAGACTGTAGAAGATATTTATCTTGAACTGACTGAATTTATAGGTAATCTGAACTCAAAAAAAGAACATGTTGAGTGTGCTTCCCAAACCGAAGAGTCCAAACTAATACCTGCAGAAGGTAATCTTTACATATCTATTTAATTTTTATGTTATTACTTATTACCTGGATGACCGAGATTTGTTCAGTATGTTTTTCACCAATCCTAGCTAGAACGATTTATCGATGCTAGATTTCATGAATACTTTTGGAGCCGTTTCTGAGAAACAGATTATAATTATGCATACAAGGATTGCAGGCTTAAAGGTGTAAAATTGATAAAATTATTGACACCGTACAGCCAGTAGTTTTATTTGTCAGTTCTTCAGCAATATCTTCCCAATTTAATTGAGGTCGACGCAGCATGTATTTTTCTTCCATGTACATTTGACGTCATCTTAATAGTCTCCCCTTGCCTAGCCATATCATCTTTCACTCAATCCGTTGCGTGAGTCAAATGAAAATAATCATAGTAGTTTTACAGACACTTACACGCTATGTTCCGTCGACGCCTTAAAATAAATGATTTTAATTTTTATTCATTTAACAGCCCAATTTTCTGTTTAGCATTCGATAAGTAATCGTAGTCATAGTATTTTATTGATAAGGGATCAATCAATGCTTTAAAAGCTGGCAAGTTTTGTCTGATTACTGACATTCATATCTTCTATGTTTTCAGAAACAGAAACAACAATGACTCCGATGAAATCTATTAGTGTAGTGTCAGTTGGCATCACACCTTCCTTGATGGGAGAAAAAGATGAAGTGTTCATATCGGGTTAGTTTTAAACATTATTTTATTTAGCGTTTTCATTGTTCTGTTACGAAAGAGAGATGTTGCTATCCATTCTCACGCTCTCACACTAGAACAATCGTGGTTACCTATACAACTTTATATTATATTACGAGTACTAGCTTCGTTCCACTTTAGAATCAATTTATTACGTTTATATTAGTGTACGTCCTATTCTCAGATCAGAATATGGCGTTTCGGAGGAGCTTAACAAACACTATGACACGAGATTATAATTATGTCCTTCCGAATCAAGTTACCACTCCTCAACTTTAATGTGCTTAATCAAATTTGAAACCAAATGCCTAGGGCATTAAGTCCGCCTTTGTACATTAGTGTGCTTGAAGTATTAAATAAATAAACAAGAAGAAAAAAATATGTGTCGATTTTTTCTAGTTTGAAATCCTATTTTAACTCGAACTAAATCTAGTTCGAGTTGAAATAGGATTTCAAACTCTTTAGTTATGCACAGGCATTGTGAGACATGCGCCACAAATGGTGTGCCTCACAATCTCGCTTGCCTCAGAATTAACAGGATAGAAGAAGAATCGACGCACATCAATGCACGGTGAGGTCTGGACCCCCCAAATTAAAAGTTTTCGTCAGCTTCCCAAATTTCTAAGTTTTCGTTTAAAACCGTTTATATGACCGAACTCATGGCCACTGTCATTTGGCAATTCTGCAAATGCACGTCCGAATGCGTAATTGGTATTTTAATTTGGATTTTCTTGCCCATTCTTCTCCATACAAATCTACTTTTTGGAAGGGGCAACTACTTAGAATCACTTTTTTAAGTAAATTTTTGTTCGACGTTCAAAAGTGCCATAAAGGGGCCTAATTGAAACAAATGGTTTGGCTTTGACTTTGATTTTGCTTTGTTATAGAATGTCTTCTAATGACCAACGATACGAAAAAGGAGAACTTGGCTGTCCAGACACAGAGAACTATACCGGAACTGGCATTTTCAGGTACTTAGCTGACGGATAACCTACGACGCTTATTCACCTTAAATTAGTACAACTAGAAGCATGTTATTCATAACATCACGCCTTTTTTCCCCGAAGGGATATGTAGAGGTACTGTTAGTACACATTTCACCAGGTAGGTTATGTTTAAGTCCCATGTAATATGGGGATATGTCTATCGCAAGCTGAGGAGCTTGTTACAGGTCCTGTGAGTAATACAAGATTCAGGCTGTCGCTAAGAAATTCTAGATGCAAAAATCAGAATAGCAATTTGATTCAGGTATCAAACTCAGAACTGCATGCTCAGCAGTAGCACTAGTAACCTCAACACTGTTTCTGTTATTTATCGTTCACAGTTTCTTTCATTGTGTACCAACCTAAAATATTTTTCTTTCAGATGCAAATATAATATCTATATCGTCACAAGAGCTGTCTTTTAATAAAATTATATCAAGAGCAGGTAATGGAATGATTGATTTGTTTTTATTCTAAGAAATAGAGAGAGAGATGCTTTATATGAGAGATATTGAAAAGATTAATTTTAAGTAAATTAAATTGATGAATGTCATTATTATATGTGCTTGTTCCGTGTTTTTATAGAAGATAGAGGTCTGGGAAGCCGCGAACTTCTGAGATCATGTTCAAGGGCTGTAGGAAGCGATGTAGCAGTGGATGTAAAGGCCGTTAGCAGCAATGAAACTATATGTTCCAAATGCTGCTGTAACCCCAACAAAGATTGTGTGTGCAATCCCTGCAATGTCGTTTCCTGTGGTAAGTTAATCAAGGTTTTTTTTTATTCTAATTTGCTTTTTACATCTTATAAAGAGACCCTTTTTACATTAAATCTAGGACTCATTAACATATTCGTTATAAACTCTTAAGCCCCGACTGCACTGGTGAGGAGATGATTAAGGACGAATTCGAAGGAATGAAAGTTTTGCGTATATATTTGTCACGTCTACAGTATGAAAAACTCATAATGTATTTTAATACTAACTGATACGTCTGTCTTTATAATAGGTATCTAAATAAATTACAGCCTGTGTTATTTTAAAGCATAATTTATGCTTTATTACTGTGTATTAAAATTACTGTTAGGGCTGATTTTTCAATAGTCAGATAAAACATGTTTTGTGAATAAATAATAAATAATAACTTTTATTTGAAGAATAAATTATGGCGGTTTGACATATTAGCCCTAGAAAAGCGCCATTTTTATTTCTTAGTTATCACTGTTTGATCATTGAAAAATCGGCCCTTAGTAACGTAATTTCATTGCTATCATAATATAAGTAGGAAGTAGGATTATACAGAATGATAGTCCTCTCGCTGTTGTGTTCGCAGCTTTGCGTATTTAACATGATAACATAATATAATGTAATTGTTCCAGTTTTGTGCTTTAGCGCTTATGTTCAAATTATACAACACTTTTGCGGAAAAACAACTGGATGTACCGAGGCTTAGATAGGCAAAAATACACCATACAAAGTTCATTTCTAAACCAAATGAAATAGCAATTACTGTATGTAGCTTGTCGCTTAATTTGGACATTTAGGAATTACACTGACTGACACTAATAATTTTAATCTATTATTTAATTCGACCTGCTTAGCTAACTAAACAAGGTAAATTTTACTATTCTATCTTCTTACATAATCCCAAACATTTTAACAATATCGTCTTCCTTTCATCAGCAACTAGGTTCAAATTAGGGTTGATATCCAATAGCGCGTTGAGCATCGTCAACATACGCTGTATATGCCGGGAGCTGAACCGAGCTACAGTGTGACAAAAAAAGTCTTTGTCACTTGTTTAAATACAGTATGACAAAAAGGGTTTTCGTCACAATACATTTCATGTTACAATGGGGCTTCTAGATTTACAGGAATTCACACAACACCTAAGTAAGACTGTTCGCTGCCCGATAAAATGACATTCGAATCAAAATAATAAATCCCCTGGATTAAATCACCCGATTGCAAGAAGCTATTCTATTGCCAAGGGCCAAATGATAATATTAGGTACCTGTTAAGCAAACGAAGTCGTAGGCAAAAGCTAGTCTAAGATAGACATAAAAAAATATATTAAAAAGTCTGGGCCATTTAAATGACAGCCTGAAAGTTACCAAACAGAAATATTTTTACTAAACACAAGATTAGAGGAAGGAACTCTAATTACTCTTGAATTATTATTCTCTGTGGAATAATTTTGCCTCAGATTCGACATAGCTTTCTCGTCTGTAGTAACTCATTTTAACAGCATTTTGGGTTTACGAATAACTTCACGAAGTTTTTTTTACCGTTTCCTGCTGTTTCGTTAAGTTATTCAACTAACATTTTAAGGTTTATTGATTTTAGTTTATTAGGGGTAGGTGGGGTTTGTGGCTTAGCATCAACAGCGGGTCCAGGTCGATCCGTTGATGGGTAACTATTTATAGAATCCCTTCGGAACCTTAGAAAGCTCTGTGGATCTTATTAGTCGTTAATAGGTATTTAGAAGCTCCAATGTCTAGTCTAACCAAAGAGTACTTGATATAGACAGACATTGTTACCCAAAAAAAGTAGGCTGCGAAAATCAGAAAAGAATAACGCTTTATATACGAGTTAAACAATGAAAATCAGCTCTAATGCATCCGTGGCAAGTGCTAAAAAAGCATTTTAATAATTATTACAATACTAGCAGACGTCCCGCGGTTTCACCCGCGCAGGTCCCGTTCCCGTGGGAATACAGAGATAAAAAGCCTATGTGTTAATCCAGGGTGTCAGCTAACTCCATACCGAATTTTATTAAAATCCATTCAGTAGTTTTTACGTACAAGAGAAACAAACATCCATCCATCCATCCATCCTCACTAACTTTCGCGTTTATAATATTAGTAGGATTAAAAGGGTTGTGGTGCAACGAGAAACCATTTTGATCGATTGAAACTTATTCATTACACTGTTTTCTTTTTTCGAAACAGGAACAAACCCAACAGTGGCCGCGTTTAATTTAACCAGATCTACTTCAGCAAGGGGACTGGATTCATATTATGAAACAGGTAATTAAAATATAATGAAGGTACAGTCAAAGCAATACAAATGTATATATTATATGCTGCATTTTGCGTTTGACAATGTATTTGACATAGCACTACAAGTGTGTACACAATACTACGCAAATATTCACCCAATAAAACTGAACATTCACAGCTCAACTGACAGATTGAATTTTCTATATTTTTTACTAGGTATAGGTACTTACTACATTTTGAACGATTATCACTCCCATATACCCTAGCACTTAAAGTTATCATTTGTAAGTTTTTAATGCTGAAAATAATTAACAGTATTCCATTCTGTTCAATGTTATTATAAGTAAAAAGGTGTAGATAGGTTATAAGCGCTTAGCAAGCGAAACGTTAAAATGTGGCTAACTATCCACACTTGACCTCAGTGTCGCGTCGCGCCGTCAACGGGCGCGTGCGTGCGTGCGTTAGTCTGCCGTTTTTGAAGATCGAATCGAATGTTGTTTAGGTAACCTATCTACACCTTTTTACTTATAACATCATTGATTCTGTTCGCGATATTCTACATTAAGGTGATCAACGAATGTATAATTACCAAAGACAATCAATACTCAGGTACCATAGACGGGATATCATGGACAAAATTTTCTTCCGATACTTGTGTCCTAGACTCCTAGTGGAGACACGTCGATAACCGTAAAACGGGGTGAAAAGAAACTTAAGGGTGAATAGAAACAAAACTTTGAGGAGGATTTTCACGCTAGTTTAATATCTATTGTTTGATATTATCAAGGTGTCGAAACTATTTATCTCAATTATTTAAAAGCATTACAGTCCTCGTTTATAACAAACAATTTTTAACTTACGTGAATAACTTCCTGAAAATGTTGTTTCTATTCACCCTTAAGTATATATTCACCCCATTTAACCCGGTAGTCTAGTTTAGTAGGTACGCTTCGCTACCGCTCCGATATTGCTATATTATCTTAGAAGGTGTTACGGAGACATGGGACCACATGGGATCATGGTATTTCTATGACATTTCTTCGCATGTCCTCACTAATAGTGTCTTAAATCTCTTTTATAATTACAGAAATATTATTGAACAATTTGATCAAGAAAGCGTTGACTGGTTCTAACGTCGGATCTCGTCATACAAATTTCTTAAATAAATCGAATTTACGTAAGTAAAATACTTTTACAGTTCTTAGATTCGCGTTTAATATACGAAAATCACTTTAAAATACAACGGCATTGTGGGACGAGTTTTGCTTTAGTCAAATGAAGTCATCGATTTGTCAATAAATCAATCACGTAGAGGTTAATAAAAAGGAAAAAAAAGGAAAGCAATTATAACAGTTCCTACATTTCTAGCAAGCCGACATAATGTGATATACCTGTCAACCGGCACAAATACACACGTTGGACTAGAGACCAAATCTATAGGACAAACTACTTCAGACATGGGTAAACTAAACAGCCTAGACAAGATGGATGCTGAGATACAGTACAATGAAGAAATAGAGAAACCAGGTGAGTTGTTGTTCTTCCACATTCTTTTGTTTTCAGCCAATATTCAAAACTAGACAAAAGTGCCGCAAGACGAGAACACGTTGCAGATAGGGCAGAGACGGGGCACGAACTTGATTTTTCATATTATAAATACCTACTAGCTGCCTCGGCAAACTTGGTTCCGGCTTAAAGATAAAATGGATTACGTCCCCAATTCTCAGACCTACAGAATCCTACACATGGCATTTCATAAGGATCAGTCAAGCAGTTTCGGAGAAATTTTGTTACAAGCACTGTGACACGATAATGTTAAATATTTGATACCTAGAGGAGAAAAGACGGGGCCACGGTTAAGCATTTAACGCGACATCAGCGACGTCTGAGACACATGGTATATGTCGCATCCGCAGTGCTCAAGTGCGCAGTGCATAATATGCTCATCCTTCTATACCTCGAAATTTCTGTGTGTTTTTCATAAGACAAAGACGAAGCGTAATATGTTTTGCATTTGGAGAATTTCCTAGTTTTGTCCCTTACGTCCTTTCCATTTGGCCAGCGCCTAATACGTCATTAGACCTACACCTTTGATGAAAAAAATGTTTTAAATCCATCATCATCACTATAATCTGCCTAGCATTTTCCCAACTCAGTATCAAAATCAATAGTCTTTCTTGACGTAAAGGGAATATACCTGTGGCCCTAGTGAAAAGGGGTATAAGTCCAATTTTGTCGAAAATGAGTTAAGTGTACCAAAGTGATCCACAGAATTTATTTATTTACTACATTAGCTTAAATTCGGCTTTTGTCGGTAGTAGGCACGACATGTTACTGGGTAACAGAATACTTCTTAGTAAATCTGGTTTTCGGGCTTTCTGGCTGATTACAACTCATAAAGCCCAATAAGGATCTACGAATGACATTCAGGACCAACGATGTAACGTATTTTTTGAAGCAAGGATGAAGTCTCGGCATGTAATGGACAATAACCCATCTACGGACCGACCTTCGCAAGAAATGCTTACCATTAAATGTCGATCCGTGGCTGTCATCATTTAGCCACGAGGCCCACATATTTTCTTGCTAAGAAATTCAATGCTTGTTATTCAAAACAAATATCATGAATTCTTGTAAGCAGGTAGCATCATCAGGTTGTAAATCCTTTACGAATGTTCGTAAAAGTTAAATATAAATAGCTTGTTATTCCGAGGGTTACCCTCTGCACGCTATATCATGTGACATGTCATAAATACGTGAATTTGTGTAATCCATTTTGTTTGTCATTTAAGTGTGTCAAGGGAATGTATCCGTAATGACGTAAACAAATCAGAGGGGCAATCCTTGTATTTTCAAGAACGTTCGCGTTCCATACTCAGTCTGAATCCGTCAAAAATGCGTCTACCCACGTATCTATTAGACAAGTTTTTGACATTGATTGCCGTTGAGGCGTAATTTTAATTAAAATTTGAATATACATAGTTTCAGAATCTACTGAAGGGTCTATTCCGATCCTTAAAAAAGCTCAAATTTTTAATTTATTTATTAAGTCTATGAGGAGGGATGTTTGTGGTCAGATTTCCTTGTCTCGTATACAGACAAGAAAAACTGACCACAAACAATCCAAACATTCAGACAGGCTAAAAACGATATTTTTTTTTGTCTTCCCATTTATCAGCAGTCTATGCATAGTAGACCTAGAAATTACTATAACACCCTGAAATTGATTGTCATTCAAAACATCATGTTACATTTATCCAACATTAGTGCAGTTTTGTTTTACTGGGAATTGTTTATACTAAAACTAATGAATAATGAGATCGACTAAGTGAGTATTCAAAATAAATCTTTAAAGAATCGGAAAGAGTGAGCGCAAAATCGCGAAAAATTTAAGGAATGGAGGGAAGGCCTTAGCCCAGATGTGGGTCTGTTTAGGCTAGTAATCATATTTTTTTTCTGGTTACCATGAACTTAATTCATGTATGTATGTACTTCCATTAAGTACTCAATACTCAATATATTTATTGCATTCCACAATGTGAACTTAGGTGGTAAGCACAGACGCCAGCACTTTTTTTTTTTTTTTTTTTTTTTTTTTTTTTTTTTTTTTTGATAGAGGGCGTCTCGCAGTGCACCCTACTGAGGGGTGGCGCCGCTATCTGCTCAACCGGTCAAACCTGTGGACGACCTCAATACACAAGGCCTCCAGCCAGGAGCATTACGTCAGAATTTAAGTGACACTCGCTAAGGGCGCCCCCTGTGGGGCTCGGACCTCGGCTTAGGGTGTCACTGATCGAATAAAAAGGGGGACGGCTGGATCTGAGTTAGATTATTTAGGGACTGTTTAAAGCTAGCGGCTCAGCATCGCGGGCTGGCTCATGCAAGGGTCGGGGAGGGAGATTAACTATACTTCGCGACGGGCCACGACGGCGGGGCCGGAAGGCGTTCGGTTTGTAATTGTAGTGTTTCTTGACTGTGCTAGTTTCCCTACGACTTTCCTGGAACAGGGTGATGGGGTCGTCGGGGGTAGTAAGGGCATGCCTGGGACGGCGAAGCTTATTAATTCGTGAAGGGGTGTAACTGACTGCAGCAGTTATAAGTGGGTTTGGGTGTTTGGAGGCACATTCAAAATAGCGCTTGGAAAGGCGCTTGATGAACTGTTGAATAGTCGGAATTCTAAGGTCAACGTGTAGTTGCTCGTTGCGAACGAACCAGGGGGCACCCGTTATTCTACGGAGGTAACGGTTCTGCAGGGTCTGCATTTTACGAAGGTGACTAGGCTTGGCGTGTGCGAAGACAACGCAGGCGTAAGTCATAATCGGACGGATACAGACGCCAGCACATCAAGTTACCCCAATATGTCAAATTTTCACAATTGAATATGAACCTTATTCTGTTGAAAAAACATCAAAGAAATTTGACACATTGGGGTTACTTGATGTGCTGGTGTCTGTACATAAGGATATAGTAATAATATGCATCATTGTGGGCCCTGTCGGGCATAACAATATAAAAATTAGGAGAATTACGAGGAGGGCTATTATAAATATTTCAAATTTATATATTAATCTACTCTTTTGTTTAGTGTAGGTAGGCTGAGGTAGGCTTATAAATAATTGTTTACCTACATATAATTTTTACTACTCATGTATTGAACTTATACATTGATATTTGTTTAAATTATTATAAGTAATTATTATATTATTATTGGTAAGTATTATAAAATATTTTTGCTTTTCTTTTTGGTATTATTGTTTATTTATTAAATTTATCTTTAAAATACTCGTTTATATTATAGTAACATAATAACAAGTATCAATAACCCATAGACAACGCAATTACTTTTTATTCAACACGTAATTCGTATTTACCTCCTTTTTTTCGCAGAACAAGATATATTTATTTTTGAGGCATTCGTGGCCAATGTATCGGGCGGCATGAAATACTCTGTTGATAGATCGACCCAACTTGATTTATAGTTTCTCTTCAGAGCCAGTGACATTCAATCAATAAAATGGGGGACCTTAATCGCCACATTAGACGCTAGTTTAGCGTCATGTTAACCGTAACCGGTCGTAAAGAAAATCACCCATCTTGTTCGGCTATTAGAGATAAAAAAAGTGAAGACTGTCAAAAATCCATGACTGACATGCTCTCTGGGTGCGAAGATCTTTGCATGCAAACCTTCCGAAAATACCTCAAATAACCATAAAAACTCAGTAAATAGAAATAGGGTGAAAGTGACATATTCGCACATACTGATATCATAAGTTCTGTTCATGATTCTGGATTCTTCTCCATTGAAATTTGTCATTAACTTTTCTTATCAACGTTTTTTGAGATGCTTTTTATCTGTTAATTGTAAACTTCTAACTGAAATATCATGATTTCTTAAATAATAAGGTAAACTTCGTATTCGTTTAGATAAAAAGATGATATACCTACTCATGATTTTTTAGAATTTAAAGTAATACACATTAACAAAAAAAACATAAATGTATAACGAAAAATTTATATGCCCAGCATATAAATTTATCGTTATTTTCCAGATATTTAGTAATATAATCTTAAAAGAATAACGCACAGAAACCTAGTACGAGTACAAAAAGTGAGGCAACTAAAATGAGCCAAAACTGGCTTGTTTTCTCGGCAAGCCGTGTCAGTAGGTAATTAAAGTCACGTTCCGTCAAACACAGCTCGCGAGTAAACACTTTCGGTTCACGCACACAAAGATAATTAAAACGGATAGGTACACGATTTCGCCCGTGTTTTGTACTAAAAGCGGCTTCTATGTGTTATTATAGAATAGAATACTCTTTATTGAACACCATAAAAACTTACAAATTATAACTTTAAGGGTTATTTTTCTAAAAATATTAAGTTAGGGTCTAATATTATGTACTGAGCTTCAGTATGTGCGTCGATGTACTCTGTATACGATACAATCACGCCAATGATTTTCCGCCCCTACGTTCTACAGAGGGCGTTCGGTGATTTTTCACGGCATTTATTCCGAAAGCCTTTTACAATGGTGTGTAATGATGAGGAAGCATTCCGCTTGCCATGTGTGGGGAAATAACACGCTTATGTGAATCTTATATTTTATTGCTATGCCGCGAAAATTGACGATGTTTCAAGTATTTATAAGTGGGTTTTGGAGTACGAAATTGCTTGCCGACTTTGTTTATTTTATGTGAACAAAGATTAAACCAATAGTATAGGATCCCGCTATAGAACGACCTTCTGCACCGAGCTGGTTAATGGATGAAACCTATTTCATATTAAATTTAATATGTAAATAAATATATTACATATGGGTTGTCTAAAAAAATCAGTCTTGTCCCGTCACAACTCTCGGATAGGCCGATATAAACAGCTCGTTGAAAGTCGTTCTACAGCGGGAGCTTAGACTACAATCAATACTAATAAGGTGAGGTTTGGACAGATTACACCGACAGTGTCAATGCGGTGTCTCTTCGCAGACCATGGCTTCTTTACAATATTGATAAAATTTAAGACGTCTATACTCCATCCGAGTAGGTAGTTAACTAAAGGTAAACAATCTTGACAAGTCTTTTTACATAAACGCTTTTTAATTAAATACAATTACTGTTTAAACAAATTGTTTAATAGATCATGTAATCGTTTTTGTTGTATCTGGAAGGAAAAAGGGGACTTACGGGAGGATGAAAAGATGCGTTCCTTCGATAGCAACCTCCAGGTCCGCCGCTGGTTCACGTGATAATTCCTCCAAGTTTCACGAGAGGGAGAGTTTGAGATTTTCACCACACAACACCAATATTTTCACGTTTAGAGTTTTTAGCGGAAGCGCGGGCGCACGGGATACGTGTCACCATTAAGCGAGCGTATTAGCGAGTGTGAATGTTCAAATGAACGGAACAGGGAAGAGTAGGAGGCAAGAAAGGAATCGATTTTGATTGGAAAATCGTTCTCGAATGAGTTATTGAGTGAAGTGTAATATAATGTTACAAGTATGTGTTTATGGTTTTATAATGAGGTGTAGATAGAATAAATATAGATAAAATAATGCGAATGGCGCAGACAGTATCTAAATTTGTTTCAGCTGCATTTTATTTTTAAACTGTGTTATTAACTAAAAATACATGTCAAAATTGTTTACCTTTTGTTAACTACCCAATCGGATGGATTATAGATTACATATAGGCTACTTTTGTATCTCGATAAAATGTTTCTGTGGAAATTTAGAATTGTCTTATATCTACTTCGCGGGTAAATTCATGTTGCCCTTACGGTCAAAACAGCGGAATGCTTCTAGTAAATAATTCAAATGTTTATCTAAATTAAATGCTTCTAGTACCAACACCACATAAGAGTGCCTCAATGATGACGTCTTACTGCGGTCTTGCGGCGTCCATCCAAGTGCCGGCGACGTCTGCATTGACTGTTAAGAGCGAAGCCTTTGAAAATGGTGGTTAGTATTTAAAGATATCATGATATTGAAGAAGTTGTGTTTGTTTCCTCGCATTGTTTTTCCATCACCTTGAGCAATGGTGGTGAACGTGGAAAATAGTAGTCAGTGTTTGAAGAAGTATAATACTAATAAGTAAAGTTTAAGTTAGGGAAGTTTAATAGTTATAATGGTTTGTGGGAGTGCAACAGATACAGCTCTGCCTAATTCTTCAGGGATTACAGGGGGTCGAGTCTGCTATTGCAATCGTGTCTCAATTACCGATTTTTGACGTATAACGTCAAACTTAATGACAACTTTCCCATATAAAAACTGTCAAAGTTGTCAAATATTCGATCAATGACCGGTCATTGAGACACGATTGCAATAGCAGACTCGAGCCCCAGGTGTGATGTTATGTTATATTGTTGTGGCTGTTTACTTACAATTATTTTTTTCTTCTCTGTTTTATGAGTAGTTATAGAGACAGTGCTGCTCTCAAGCGGTCATTAAATAATTAATTTAATTTAATTTACGTCATCACTGCTACCCTCGAAAAGGGAAAAACGAAAAATTTTAAAGGGGATAATAAAAAACATATTTGCAAAATAAAGAATCAATCATCATCCTTCTATCTCCAGGGGTTTGGTTGCGTGTTTTTTTTATGAGTAGGTAGGTCATTATTTGGTCAAATAAATTACTTTACGAAATAAACTTAGTTAAACTTTAAGCCTTTTAAATAAATAAATATTCCACAACTTTTTCACACAACGCCATTTAGTCCCAAGTTAAGCTTGAGAGCTTGTGTTATGGGTATTCAACAGCTGATAAACATACTTATATATTTATAAATACCTACATACATATTATAGATAATTTACACCCAAACACAGAACAAATGATCATGCTCATCACACAAACATTTGTTCTGGGTGGGAATCGAACCCACGACCTCTGGCATAGCAGTCAGGATCACTAACTACTAGACCAACAGGTCAGTCAGCTTTTTGAAATAATAATTATTTGTTTATTTTTCAGTCTCACCAGGGTGCACCTGCGGTATGGGCTTCGATATGGAAACTAACTCTAATTACAAAACAGGAACAGGTAAGTAAGTCTTAAACGTCAGCACGTTTTTTATATTGCACCCTTTTAGCCCCTACTGAAGAAATTGATCTCCAAAACAGCTTCTTACCCGATTGTGTGGGTGTTCTTCTACGTGAACATTGCAGGCAAAAGCTAATCTATACTAATATTATAAAGAAGAAAGATTTGATAGTTTGTTTGTATTGAATAGGCTCCGAAACTTCTGAACCGATTTGAAAAATTCTTTCACCGTTGGGAAGCTACACTATCGCCGGGTGACTTAGGCTACTTTTTATTTCTGTATTCTTACGTGAACGGGAACTACGCGGGTGAAACCGCGAATTTCGTTTGATTTTGCGTTGAGTAAATATGCAGCCTTTTCATTATCAGAATTTTCCTTTTCATTGCTCATATCGGCAGAAGGCTGTTGATCGGCTGCTCGCGGTTTTTCATTTATTATGTCCACACTCACAGTGGGTTGCTGATTTTCTGGTAGACTATCGGCAGAATGTTATTCCAGTTCAGAAGAAGGCTGGTCGTCTGGTCGAGGGTTTTCATTTATTATGTCACATGGACCACGGGCCGTCGGGCATTATTAATAATGGCCGGTCAAAGTGATAAATTAATCACTTTGCCCATCGCTCTTGGGCATTATTAATAATGACCGGTCCTTATTAATAATGCCCAGTTAATCACGTTGCCCGTAACATATACATAGATACATACAAATATTTTATTCTGCAGATGACAAGAGCCAGTTAGAGTCCTTATCCCGGTTACTCGGTAAAAAAAAGACAAATTCCAGTATCGACAAGCAGATGGCCGACAAATGGATAAATGAATACCCGCCTGTGGATACAAGTTTGTATTTTAAGCACACAATTTCTTCCTAGTTTCGGGCTTGTGGCTAAATAATGTCAGCCACAGGACTCCGTACATACCGTAAGTCGATGTTAAGTTAAGGTAATGCTCACCGAGATTTTTTTTAAGAATTGTTATTGTTATATCGTTCTTATTGGTTTTCACTTACAGTGTACAGTGTATCTTTTAACTATTTTTGTCATATTCTTTGATCCTGTAGCGTGCAAATAAATGATTTGCTTGCTCGCTACATGCAGACGAAAATCGCGCAAATATTATTTGCTATACGGCGCGACGTCTACCGACCTACTACCATGCGGCCTATTCTATCATGCCTCTTTTGTACATTTGTGGATAAATTGGTCCATACGTTACGCAAACCATGTTCAGTGCAACGCAGTAAAATACCATCACCCTTACGTAAGAAAATGTACTGAGAAAGTATTGAATTTATCCAATTTTAGCTCGAAAACAAGAATTTGGTGCGTTACCTGTAATAGTTAAGCAGCAAACAAGAAAATGTGAGCGATTTGCGACCTATTTTCTAATGAAAAAAGAGTCATTTGAAAAAAATATATCATTACATTAAACACTAAACTGAAACTATGCCTGAAAAGCTATAACTTTAAGGTAAGAAAAATGTTTACAATGATTGTTTTCTATTCAGGTCCTCATCAATCGAAGTTGTTGAATTCTTCCGAATCTTCCAAGAATGGTATGTGTTAAGTTTATTTTCATAATTATGCATATAGAGTGAAATTCTACGCACTCTGTTCATGTATTGGATGAAAAAAAACCATAATAAATCATCACTTCTGTCCAACATACTGAGATTTTTTTCTTAAAAAGTAAATAAGTTGATTGTTTAAAAAAATAAATAAGTTAATTATTTAATTTAAAACATCATGGGGTCGGATAGAAATTATGATTTTAATAATAATAATAATAATAATAAAGAAAGTTTAGTCTTTCTCGTAAAAGCTGAAAAAGATAAACAAATAAAATATCTTGACTTAGCCCACGAGATTGTCGACATGTGGCATGTGGATTCTGCTGTCATTGTGCCGATTGTTGTGACGGCGAATGGCCTTATTGCCAAAAGCCTCGACACCCATTTGTCGAGGCTTTCGTTACGCGGTTGGATCAAAGGCCTGATACAGAAGGCAGAACTCCTCGATACGGCTCGAATTGTGAGGAGGTTCCTGTCTCTGAGACCCTAACCACCGGTAGCTTGGACCCTGCTCCCGCCATCGGTAGCCTACTATTTTTTATATTTTTAAATGTTTTTATATCTTTTTTGTATCAATATTTAAAAATATAATTTATATGTATGTACAAAAAATAAATGGAAATAATAATAATAATGTTTATTCATCAATCGTAAGGTACATGTATAATAAATACAATTTTGGCTTAAATTTACGTAAAGTTCACACATGTTATGTGCCTGAACTAGGTAATGCTGTGTTTCAGGCGATAGGAGGTAGGTACAATTCTTTTTCTTGTTAATTAATCACAAAAAACAAACGTTATATACTAGTCATCTTATGTTATATAATTATAGTTCAAAGCAAAATCACGTGTTGTTTTGTTGTATGCTCTGCACCTAACCATAAGGTTATTATTTGTAAAAGAGAACGAGTAATAGAATGTGCCTAGTGTTTGAAATTTTACCGTTTTAGCTAAATCCACTTTGTCTACTTAAACTATGACATATCTCACACTTAGCGTACTTACGCAATATTCTTTTAAAAAAATCCTACCTACGTGTTCCCTTTGTTTTACAATAATAATGATAATAATCTCGATAATCAATGATATATTACCTATTTACTTTGCAGCTTTCGAATCAATAATGCTTTCTGAAGAGGAAGATCAAAAAAGAAGATCTTGCATTTTAACATTGAAAACAGGTTCTCATGACCATAATCCAGTTCCATATGGTTAGTTCTATAATTATTAATCATAATAAATAATAGTAATAATGTTTATTAACGGGACTTAAACTTGGCTTACAAAAAAAACCCTAGCCTAGCCTGTTAAAAAATATTTTAACAGGCTAGTTTATTTCAATTTAAGTGGTGTAGTCATCTGTAGCCGAACTAGGCAGAGCCTGTGTTTCGACTATCAGCGCCAGACCCCATAAGTACGAAACATTTATGTTAGTGCCAGTAGGATTTCATAAAAATCTTATAATAAAATACTACTTTTAGACAATTTATAATGATATAATTACTAAGTTTTGAAAAGTAAAAAAAAAAGAAAGAAAATTAAGAAGATTATTTTAGTTTTATCGTTTTTTTGTTTACCACGAGTAACCACGAGTAACGTTCCCTTCTTGATTGCCCCTCATTAAAATTATCTCCTGTGTTGTGGATTGGTTTACAGACAGTTAAACTCACGTAAACAAACAACACAGACCCTGAACAACTACCTGAAAGCCAAATGTTTGTTCGGAGCGGGAAACGAATCTGCTACGCGCAGGATAGGAGTTAATTACTCTGCCACGGCTGCAATCTTTACATACTTTTTTTGCTTCGTTTACGTTCTACATACCTACATACATACATACCATGTCTTGAATTATTGTTAGACCATTTGTTTTTATTAAACTGAGTGAAATGCCATAAAATATAATCATTCTTTATTTTTTTTTCAGAACTCCCAGCATTTGTTTTATCAAAGGATAGTCTTGCAGATGTATTGCCCGTTATAAAAACAAAAGATAACATCAGTAAGAAATCAGAAACTGAACTTGCATTAAATTCAGCAATGGTTGACCAGTTTACATTAGGTATGTTTAAATCTTATTTCATAAAGTTTCTAATAAAATAGTTACACTAAAAATCAACTAGGATTTTCCAATTTTAGATAACTATGTATCCAAAGATGTTAAAGAATCTATGCTTCAAGCTTGTCCGGAGATTTGCGATACAGGTACTTTGATGTCTTACAATAAATTTGTCTTTTATTATTTTGTACAAGTCATACTAGTTCATTTCTCATTTCTCCCCTAGAGTCTCCATGTCGGTTCAACGCAGGATCGAAATTGAGTATCCTCGTAAAGTTGGACAGTTATATTAAAAGTAAATGTGTGATATCGATAAACTTTACAAAGTCGAAGTGTATGGAATAGGTAGGCGGTATTTTACATGTTATTCTCACTAATATGTATGATACAATGTAACATTATAACATGCAATTATTTTTAGGGCGGTATATTTACGTGTTAATATAACGTTAGACTATCAAAAAAAGGAAGACAGCGTGCTGCGAACTTAAAAAGTGAAGCCACAAAACCATGCTCCTGCAAGTAAAATACACACTCACGCACACACCTACACTACAACCATGCTCATCGTCGTAGTCTAGCCATAAAAGCGTGGGGCTGCCATGATATTATGATTTTTAATTTCTCCATTCGATTAAACTTAAATAAGTTTAACACCTACTTCGAACTAAATATTTCTGATTTATTAATGTTATTTTTAATGTAACAGCAGTACAATAAGCATGTTGCAATTACGATATACGCTGAATTTATTATTATCTATTTTCACTGCAGTGCAATTGTCACACTTAGTTGTAACTATTTATTTTAAGAAATGATGTGGGTTTCATTTAGTTATATTATTTCATTTTAGTCGAAAATTACAGTGTCAACGATAAAAACCTAAAAGAAGCAGGAATGAACAATACATGGACCACATCCTTCGTATCAATTTTATACTTCTAAATTTAAAATAAATTAATTAAAAAAAAAATGTTTTCAGTCATGTTTAAAATAAAATGTTCTGCATTCCTGCTTCTACGGGCCACTTTTATCTAATACAAATCTCTATAAATGGAGTATATATACATACAAGTGAGGTACATAACATACTCTCCATTATTGAACTTGTATTGACCTGTAAAATATTAGTCCCCAACCTTTGAGACACACAGATGAAAAGGTGGCTTCACTTTTGATGTTCTTGGCGCGCTGTCTTCCTTTTTTTGTTGGTCTGAGGTTAATACTATTACTACTAACTACTAATAAAGAATATCTGCGTTTTTTTCGATCTTTGATGATAAAGTGTTTAGGCCAAAATATGACGTCAATAAACTGTCCTATAAGTATTCGCATTAAATAATGTTACACTATGTATATAATTGATAATCGTGTTTACGCTCGGCTTAGGAACGGATTCTCTACGTCCGGCATACTCCAAGAAGTCTGCGTGTGTGTTGACTACACAGTGTGTCCTACCACCCCCTCCGCCCTGTGGTAGTCAAATGTTTAAGCGAAGAAGTCCTGGTAAGATTTATTATATACTAGCAGAACCACTTACGCGTTGCTGTGGCTCAAAATCAGAAATCATCACAGGCATCCTCAAAAGACCCTACCGAAGTTTCATGACAATCTGAGCAATGGTTTAAGATCGCATAGAGGACAAACATACAAACATTAAGTTTGTATTTACAGTTAGTTCTAATGTGTTATTTTGTACAGAAGTTGAAAGAAATACCATAAAATAACTTACGAAATAAAAAGTCTTCACCTTTTTTTTCAGATTGTGTGTTTGTGTACGGAGAGCCTCGGTGTGTGGTCCACAACGGTTGCGCCGACGCCGCAACACAAATGAATCCGGCAGGTATAAATAAAATGTAATAATAAATAATATTAGGTGTTTCAAACACGTTCTTCCGTACAGGATGCAAAATCATTCAATTAAATCAATTACAATACAACGACATTCATTTACTATAGTGACTGACTCTTGATTTCGTTAAATTTAAAGATAATTGCAATAATATACTTACATTAGCTACGCCGTAGCCATGGCACAAACACGTGACTCAAGTCAGCGTAGTGCTACGCCGTAGCATTGATACGAAGAGGCGACTTCTTAAGGTCAGCTACGCGTAGCATTGACACAGACTCATCAGCTACGTCGTAGCGTAAAGAATCCTAAGTGGAAAAATGACATGATAATTTTTTTAAAAGGAATAATTTACGCCACCAAAGAATAGCATAGTTTAGCCTTCTAGTCCCTTAAACTAAATCAGCCAAACGAATAACAAATCCTTACCAAACATTTTCTCTAAAAACCTAGCTGTTGGAACAAAATAATAAATCACTCAATCGAGTCAATTTGCTAATGTAGTGAACGCAGCATTGTCTACAAAAATAACATACATAATTCAATTTCAGAAGTGAATCTGAA
This sequence comes from Euplexia lucipara, assembly GCA_921972225.1. Taxonomy (NCBI): domain Eukaryota; kingdom Metazoa; phylum Arthropoda; class Insecta; order Lepidoptera; family Noctuidae; genus Euplexia; species Euplexia lucipara. The sequence goes on along the minus strand of OV179144.1, from coordinate 6,067,711 downwards.
AGGGGAATGTGTAACTCAATCCGTCGGGCAGTTGACATCTTACTGCTCTTTGCGAGATGGCAGTCAGCGAAATCCTAGCGCGCTTATTAGAGAAGTACTCCCCCCAAAAGGTAAAAAATTGCTTGGTTATTTTTGACTTCGTATTTGCATAACAAACTCGTAGGTACTACAGTAGTTCTTTGTTGTTATCTTTGTATGGTAATAAGGTGTTATGTATTTCCTTAATATTTTGTCTCGCCTTGCTTTTAACGAAATATGTTTACAATTTGTTTGAATGGCAATACTCTCGTCTTGTTTGTAAGAATAGAAATGTCTTAACTTTATTTTAAATGATTTTTGTAAATTTTCATTTATCTACCTGTTGAGGTTTAAACAGAGATTTTTAGGTTAGCAAAACACGGCGAAAAGAATACTTTTTTTTAAATTATTGATAGAATCGCGTTTGATCACTATCTCACTTGTTGGTAAGCGATGATGTGGCTGACGATGACGCACGCTTGCATAGAAGTAACCTATTCACTCTTGACTTAAAGACCCCTAGGTTGTAGCTACCAAGGAACTGGCAGGGAACTCGACTCCTCTGTTCGCACAATTAGTTTTATAGTTATAGGTGCAATAGAAATACACGTTTTGTGAAAATATCAACCGTTACACTGTCTAACTACGGTTATGAGAAACAGCCCGCTGACAGACAGACAGACAAATAGAGGAGGCTTCGTAAAAGGGTTTCCGTTAGCTCCCTTTCGGTAGGTACGGACCTAAAAATAGCAACCCTACTAATCTGTTGTCATCATTTTGCGGAATATCCTACATGAGACAAACTTGGCAGTTCGATCACTTAATTCTAAAAAGCGCAAAAAGCTAAATTCTGTCTATAACTTCTGTTTACTGCCTTTACTGAAGCGTGACGTTATAAAATAAGGGAACATACGGTATGTGGTGGAATGACTGTGCCAAAACAGTATGTTATTTGCCCTTTATCATCGGGAAAGTGCTCTGAAATACGCCCTCACATACTTAAGTGCTGATTTATTAAGCGTTGGCAAGAAACCTACAGCATTGGCAAGGAATCAACGGGTTTCTCTGTGTTTACAAGGAAACATGGGTGCCTTTGTACATAGACAATATATTTAGAATATACAGGATGTTTTTACGACTAAAATGTATGAAACAGCTGATTTTTTTTTCGCAATTTCCGAGTTGGTCCCATAATGAAAGTTGATCATATTCATGGGTAAAACAACCTGTGAATATGATGCCCACGATTTCAAAAACACCCTGTATATGGTTGGAATCTTTTGTCTTTTAATCAGACACTGTTGCTGCGGCGTATGTTTCGCCACTTTTTCTTCCCAGCAAAGACACTAGAAATTGGAAGGGGGACTATCTTATGCAATATGATTGACGTGACTGTGTGTGTCTCGTGTCCTGTCTTGAGTTTTCAAGTATTTATTGCAATCTATAATGTACAAACAGGTGGAAGGTTAAACGGTTTGAATAACAATTATGGACCCTGGGGCCGGGCACAGCCAAGTCTGGATGTGTAGGAGAGAGGAAGAGCGTTTTTTTATACATTACAAAAAAACTTGAATATTAGTAAACTGTCGTGGTGGCCCAGAGGTTAAGGCGCCTACCTCACATGCAACAAGGTTGTGGTTCAAATCCGGGCAATTCATATCTACTTTCTAAGTTTATCTTAGACATCATTGGGATCGGTTAAGGAAAACATCGTGAGGAAACCTGGACCTAAAGTAAATATAAGTTTGAAATCGCCAATCCGCCTTGAGCAAGCGTGGTGATCAATGCTCGAGCCTTCTCTGTATGAGAAGAAGCCTTTGCCCTACAGTGGGACAGTAACGAGCTGGTATTATTACTAAGATATTAGTAAATTATTGAAAAATTAAATTAGTACCTAGTACAACACGAGCTTCGCTTAGTTTGGGAATAGATGGGTTTGTATTAAAGTTGAGAAATATTAGTTATTTATTTTTGACGTTCAAAAAGTGCCGATTCTCTGCATAATTTAGTAAAAGAGTTTGTATTTTGTACTGTGTACGATTCTCTCACGAAAAGTTCGGAGGGGTCGGGGAGGGGAGGGTAGGGGGAGGGGGTGGGGAGGGGGGATTGTGACAGAGGAAAGGGGGGATTGTGAGATGGGAGGGGAGGGGGGTGGGGAGGGGTGGGGGGGAGATTATGACAGAGGAAAGGGGGATTGTGAATGGGTTCGGAGGGGAGTGGGAGGGGAGGGGAGAGGGAGGACAGAGAGAGGGGGTGGAGAAGGAGAGGAGGGGAAGGGGAATGGGAAGGATGAGGTGAGAGGGGAGCGGAGAGGGGGAGGGGAAGAGGCAGGGAACAGGAGGGGAAGGGAGGGGAAAGTGAGGGAGGGGTGAGGGGAGGGGAGGAAGCGGTGAGGGGAGGGGTGTGGGAGGTGTGGGGGAGGGGAGGAATGGGGAGGGGGAGAGGAGAGGAGTTGATAAAAAATGATATGCAATAGCTTTACCGTGGCAGTCTCCGAGTGCCACACGTCATTTTTTTCTAAACATCGCGAGGAAACCGACAAGACTGTTAGATATTTCTCAACTTCATAAATGTAGCCAAGTTAGAGGCCCATGGGCGACAAAAACTCTGACACCAGGTGACACACTAACCATGCGGAAGAAGAAGTAGATTATTGTTATTATTATAAGTAAAGAGCAGCGGTGGCCCAGTGTTGGTGCATGACTTTGTGTAACTTATTTCATCACCACTGCTCTCAAAAACGGAAAAGGAAAACATCGTGAGGAAACCGGCATGTCCTAGAACCAAAAATTAAGAAGACATGTGACATCTAGGCGCTCTGGATCACAGACATCTAATTCGCACTGGGCCCGCGTGGTGGATTATGGCCCATACGCAAAATACGCGTTTTGACATGGAGTTGCGGATACCAGCCTGGTATCTTTATCTTTATTATTAGAAGTATATTAAGTATAGTTATCGCCTATAGTATAATTAAGGATTAAACGAAAACAAATACGATTAAAAGATTTATTTGTAACGCTTTGCCGTCCTTTCAGTTTACAAAGCGTTGTATGAAACCACGAAGCTGGTGGTCAGTCAAGACATTAAGCAGCCGTCTTCTAGGCACACTGCTGTTGCCGCCACCCGGGTTGATGCAGGTAAGTTAATTTACTAAACTTTTTTTGATCTACCATCACCATTACCAAAATTTGATCCCATGTCTCAGTAACGCCGTCTAGAATAATATATGAATATTGGAGTGGCAGCGGAGGGTACTAAAAAAACTTAAGGGTTTAATTCTGAAATAGGGGAGAACAGGGCAATGGGAGCCTACTAAGGGAAAGTTTTAATAAAAACCACGTTAGTCAAAATTCTTGTAATTTTTTATTATGTACTCTTACCTTTATTATAAGAGAATACTTTAATCACAATTATAATCAACTACAGACATGTATTAAGGTACAATCACAGTTTTACAAAAAAAGTCAGTCGCTCCTATTACCCGACAAATACGGCTAATGAGATTTAACGCTCATACGGAAAATGGGAGCCATTATAATTACTCTCAAAGAATAAAATTAACAAAACGTACTATAATGAGATCTCAGTTATTATAATAAAATATAACTATTTGTAACACAAATAAACATGAAAACAAATCAAACAAGACGCAGATAAAACATTAAATTATATAGCTAGGCTACCATTAGCCGCTGACCACCATTTTGAAAAGTAATAACATAAATATGTAATTCTATTCTCAATCACAATTCAACTAATTGGACTTGTTAGTAAACGAATCTAGGGATATAATAAGCATAAATACAACAAAATAAGAATATAATTTCATGCTTACCTTTATGCTGGCAATCGACAATTTCTTGTAAGCACGGAGCGAAAAACACACAACCGTCCCTCGTGACTAAACGAATGGCACTAACGGTACGAGCGCGTCAGGCGAAGTTTGCCGATAGTTGACGGAAGTAGCCGAGTGCTTACGATCGAGCAAATGTGCCTGCATTCCGTCCAAACACCATAGCTCCCATTGCCCGACCGCTCTCACTACCCCGCGTTCCCCTACTGTTAAATTTCAACATCAAAAAAAAGCAGCGCTTGTTATTATTTATTACTCGCTAACGTACTTTCAATTGATTATTTATGTATTTTATGACAACCTCCTGAAATTTGACGAGGATGCAAAACAACACCTTGTATAATAAAAAAATGGTGCCATGAGGGAAAAAAACGCGTAGGTACAGGTATATACAAAAACAAATGTGAAAAATAGGACTGAAATAGAAATCAAAACTTGTTCAAACTTTAGACATGAAAGTGTCGAAGAATAAAAGGAGAAAAATCAACTAAAGCAATAAACCAATTCGTAATCATTCGGATTTGCGAGATACCTAAATATTTTGTTAGTAAATGTACCCACAATAAGCTTCATCACATAATAATTAATTTATTAGTAGGTATGTATAAATTTCACTTAAATTCAGTCTGATTGAGGCTGACATTAAGGGTTTGGAGACTCATTGCTTTGTTGATTAATTCTATGAGTACCTACCAGGAAATGTCAAGCAGAGAGTTCCACGCATTCTGAATTATGAGGTCGGGACAAATTAGCATTCCCTAGCATGAAAAAAGCAATGGACACACTTTCCTGGGAAAAGCCGGATATGTATCTCCATACAAAAATAAATAAATAAATATATAACAACTTTCACACAACCCCATTCTAGTCCCAAGCTAAGCAGAGGTTGTGCTATGGGTACTAAACAGCTGATAGACATACTTATATATTTCTAAATTTATACATATTATAGATTATAGATAAATAACACCCAGACACAGAACAAATGATCGTGCTCATCACACATACATTTGTCCAGGGTGGGAATCGAACTCACGACCAAAAAATGCATTTTACAGTTTCTTCTACACAGCCATGTTTGTTTAAACCGACGACGCCGACGTCACGAACAAGTTCTAAGTTGATGTTGATTTGATCATACAAAACATTCCATTGTAAGAACCACCGCTAGAAAACCACTGCATCTAAATCGGTTCACTCGTATAAGAGCTACGGTGCCATAGACAGATAGGTACCTACACACATGATTACCAACGTCAAAACGCTCGTTTTTTACGTCGGGGGTTAAAAAAATAAAAGCTTTTGGTCGATGTAACAGCTAAAAAAATACTTCAAAAAAAGGCATTAGCTTTTATTCACGCACTGAACTTTGTTTTTCATATAGTGGACATTATATTTTTCAGAAGTGGACGCAGCGAAATTCGACAGGCCAATACTACGGTCAGCAAGTGTGTTAACATCTGATGCTGCGATGGGAGTTCAGATGCGCTGCCGCACCAAAGACAGAGGGACTCACGCGCATCACAGTGAGTAAATAATTTACAATAGGTACGTGTAGGTCAAAAATGATAAATGGCATTTATTTTATGTAAATATTGGTTTATAAGAAAGTTTTTTGCAAGTTTGACGACTTAAAGAGTTTGCTCTTTAAGTCGTCAAACTTGCAAAAAACTTTCCTGTAAAATATCTAGTGTGAGGCAACTTAGAAATAAAACTAGAAAACGCGTTCTTGTCGTACCTAATATAAATATTTTCCTTCTTTTTAGGGTTTCGTAGTCAACTAGGAAACCTTATAGTTTCGCCATGTCCGTCCGTCCGTCCTCGCTTAATCTCTGTGACCGTTAGCTCTAGAAAGCTGAAATTTGGTACCAATATGTGTATCAATCACGCCGACAAAGTGGTAAAATAAAAATTGGAAAAAAATGTTATATTATGGTAGCCCCCCCTATATGTAAAAAAAAATAATTCCCACAAGTGATTTTTTTTTTATTTCAACCCTAACGTGTGATATATTGTTGGAAAGGTATTTAAAAATGAATAGGGGTTTACTAAAATCATTTTTTGATAATGTCAATAATTTCGGAAATAATCGCTACAAAAGTAAAAAACAATGTCCCCCCCCCCCCCCCCCCTCTAACTTTTGAACCATAAGTTTAGAAAATATGAAAAAAAATCTGAAATGTAGAACTTTATAAGGACTTTCTAGAAAAAATATTTTGAACTTAGATGGAAACAACAGTTTTTGTACAAAAAAGACAAAAACTTGTACAAAATAATTTCTGGACTAAGTTTGTAGTATAAGCATTTTGAACACTAATTATTGTGACGGACGGGAAACTACGGAACCCTACACTAAGCGTGGCCCGACACGCTCTTGGCCGGTTTTTTTTACAAAGTTTTATTGTCTGTGTATTGCCTTCTGTGTTTAACCAAGGGATATTCGTGTTCCCCGAAACTGGGTTGTGGAGGTCAGACAGCAGTGGCTCCATGTAAAACACTGGTATTCAGCTGCATCAGGTTAAACTGGAAACCAACCCTAACATACTTAGTTGGGAAAAAGCTAGGCAGACGATAATGAGTTTTCTGTTTTTTAAATTTCAGAGCGTGGTATGCAGGAGGTTAAGCAGAGTAAAGAATCCTTAGGCACTTGTGTCAACCATGAAGAAAGTAACGGTAGGTAACATTTAATTAAAGCTTTAGATCCCCTAGATCAGATTTGATTCGATTTGACCTAAAGAGGTGGATGGGACATCTAACACACAACCTAACACCACCATCTTTGAAAATGTGTGTCAGTTCCTAATTTCTGCATTTTATCCGGATGTTGTTTCATAGTTTTTCACCTAACGAGAAGCAAGAGAAAAAGTAAAAAAAGAAGTAAATTATTTACTTACTTAAAGAAGTAAATTATTTAGTACTTACGCTGGATATTAATAATCTATCTCGGTTGCTATCTTGATCCCGATCTTTGTCTGTAACCAATCAACGACCGAATTCGCCTATCCGAGTCTTAAAGATGTCCAATCAGAAGCAGCCGTTAAAAACAAAGAATCGGGATTTGGATTGAGATAGAATATTAATATCGGGCGTTAGTAGTAATAAATCTAATCGGATAGCATAGAAATAATGAGTCTAACATAATTTTTTTATCATTGAAAATAAAAGGCACCACAAAAAGCCGACAAAATTTTCAATGTGGTGGGCAGAATCATGTGCCTATACTGTCAGTCAATTCAGTAACTAAAAACCACCACGTAAAAACTTGAGTCGAGATGCTTAGCAAATTGGCATTAATAGCTACTAGCAGACATCCCGCGGTTTCACCCGCGAAGGTCTCATTCCCGTAGGAATACAGGGATAAAATGTAGCCTATGTGTTAATCCAGGATGTCAGCTAACTCCATACCAAATTTTATTAAAATCCATTGAGTAGTTTTTACGTGAAAGAGTAGGTACTCTTACGCTAAAGTTTGTGAGGATGGATGGATGGATAGATGTTTGGTAGGTACCAAACATCTATCCATCCATCCATCTATCCTCACAAACTTTAGCGTTTATAATATTAGTACCTATGATATCTCAATTCGCCTTTAATTTCAAGGGGTGAGTTTTGCTGCTGAACACATTGTTTTAGCTTACGGTTCGTGCGTCGATGTGCTATTCCTAATAAGAGAACTGAAAGCAGCAATTACATTTTAGATTTTTAAGTTCAACTCCACGTTTTGATAGTATTGTAGCGACATCTATCTCGCCACATAGAAACTGAAGACAGGCATCTGACAAAGTTATCCGCGCGATTGAAAGTATGTACCTATACAAGACCGGCAACTAGTAATAAATTTAAAGAATCTTTCTTTCCTTCTAACTATTGGGCTTAAGTATCCCACAAGACACTACACCCTTCTGCTCGGAGGATCCTTTCTTTTTAACCCCCGACGCAAAAAGATGGACGCAGAAAGATGTGTTATAAACACACAGCGGTCAAACTTATAACTTATAAGTTTGACCGCTGTGTGTGTCTGTCTGTCTGTCTGTGGCACCGTAGCGCCCAAACGGGCGAATCGATTTAGATGCGGTTTTTTTTATTTGAAAGTAGGGTTTTCTCTCGGGGGATTAGGAACTTTACACTCTGTCCCTCATATCCCTTAATTATTAGATAGTAGATACTACGGGCTAATCGTCTTTCATTTACCTAGGTACCTATGTTCAATTCATATAAATGATGTTCATTCAGGCTTTCAGTTCATAATATTGTGAAGTACAGCGATGATCCTCCCACCCCCATGTATTTTTTTTTGCTTTAAGTATTTTTTATTTCTTTATAAATAACTAGCAGACGTCCCCCGGTTTCACCCTCGTAGGTCCCGTTCCCGTGGGAATACAGGGATAAAAAGTAGCCTATGTGTTAATCCAGGGTGTCAGCTAACTCCGTACCAAATTTTATTAAAATCCATACATTAGTTTTTACGTGAAAGAGTAACAAACATCCTCACAAACTTTCGCGTTTATAATATTAGTAGGATTTGTAGAGGCAATAACCTACAGATCCTGAGTCTTGTGACGCTAAAAACATTTTCTTTGTATGAATGCAATTTATCGATCATAGGGAATACTTGGTCCCACTCGCACCTGACAAATTTTTGAGTAGGCTGTGACCACAACCTTTTTTGAGGCCAGCACAGTTCAAACACGTTTTATATTTATGATCCAGAGTGTTACGAAGCTTGCATGAGGAGACAACTAGTTACTTCGTGTCGTTACTACAGTAACTTGCTCACAAAACAGCTGGGCCGCGTCAAAAACAATCGTAAGTACAGTCTGTTTTTTAATCACGGAGACTAAAATGACATTACATGTGTGGTCAGTTTTTTGCAATTCTTAAATAGTGATGTGCCACTACCGTAAATTGCCGTTAGTAAAATCAAGTAGTATCGGTTTTTATTTATAACTAGCTGATGCCCGCGGCTTTGCCCTCATGGATGTTGGTTATCGCACCCAGCTCCCAGAAGGCATATTTTTTACCTCCAATAAATACTATTATATTTTGCCAATGTATACAAAATCTTGACAAATTATATACTAATAACTTTCTTGAGAAAAACTCTATCTATAGGTGAAAACAGCATCATAGCCATGCCAGCGTAGTCATGTTTGAGTCTATCGCGAACAGACGACCGCGACGTAACGCGGATCTACTCGATCAACCAATCAAAGTACCTTGTACTTTATGTATGGATATTATAGAATAGAATAGAATAGAATAGAATATTTTTATTTCAGACCGGAGTCCATAGGGTTAGTAACAATTTTAACTTAAATTCTAGTGTTAGTAGGTTACAGACACATAAAAATATACAATTAGATTTCGGCATGGAGCCGCATCCACCTCCGCAACATCGGGGAATCCCACCGATCTACTTATATATTATACCAATCGAGTTAAATTATTACTACTACTTCAAATACTTCTACCTACTCTAGTATTGCATGCAAAATAGAGACACACAGCGCAATATTTCAGTTTAAAATTATGTATTTTGGATCTTTCAAAATCAATGCGCTCGCGAATTCGCGATCGCTTGCTTGGCGTGTTTCGCGCTTCTGACTATTCTCGAGGGACCGAGCAGTCTCAGTGCGGAAAAGCTAAAGACTTAATATCTGCTCTCTCTCTGTATCCGTTTTGGCAGCGCGAGATACATATCACGCTCTAGGTCACACGCTAGTCGTATCCCACGCTCCTGACTGCTCTCAAGTGATCGAGCAGTCTCAGAGCGGATATTCCGAAGACTCAACCTCTGTGTAACCGTTTTGAATGCGCGAGACAAAGAATGACGATCCCGGTCGATAGCTAAACGCATTTCTCGTTGTTCCACGATTCCTGAGATTGAGAAGCAGTAGTGCGGACTCGTTTAATTCTAGTCGTAATTGGCGCTGCGTGATAGTTTCTGCGGACAAACTTAGTGCATTACTCTTACGGTTAGCACCTAGCCGTTGTTCACGCTCTGCCTCGGTTTCGAGAGATCAAACTAACCTGCGCATCTTAGAAACCCTTGAGTTTCGAGAGCAATAATCACACAGATAAATACCGAACAAAGTATTAACAGTTAATGTTTATTTTGTACCAACAGCATGAAATTGATGATCATCAATGAACACAACTTTTTTGTAATACCTACTTCACACCGTATTTTTTTTTAATTGTCTTCCTCAACTCTGCTCAAGATTTTGAGGGTTTTGTTGGAACTGAATTAGTCAAAACGAACTATACGATACAACTTTTATGAAGAAAATGCACATCTCCATCTATGAATTATAAAAATAACTAACTACTAACCTATATACCGTATTATCACATATATTTTTAGAATTGTAATACGTTCCAGTAATAACAGAAGTGGTGTCAGGTTCCAATTATTGTCATACTTTTAAAAAGTGCTGCCGTTTTATAAGAAAAGGGTTTGTATCCGTTTTATCGTGTACGGGAACACAGCGTCTCTCAATTTTTTAAAATCGTCAAATAAATATAAAAAGTTACGATTCAACAAACCGGTATCGTAGGTACAACACCAAACAAAAGAGCTGGCAACATTATTTGTAAGTGTGACATTTGCATGTGTCAATTTAGTCTCTGGGATTAAAAAACAGACTTTAGCATCGTGAACCAAAAGTTGTAAGTAGTGGCGATCAATCTAACCACCTTGGCTTATAAGGTGCGAAATTGGGGTAGGTAGCTTAGGTACCTAATAAGAATGCGTACAATTATTCTGAACATAACAACAAGCCTGAATTCCCCAAAGGGTTAGTCGGAAATGTACTTACATTTCACCAGTGGTGATAAAGATCCGTGATATAGGGAACGAGCTTATTGCTACTGCAGAGTAAGATACTCTAGACCAAAGAGATTTAAAATACTATACAGGGTGTAACCGAAAGGGTATATACATACAAACAGGGTGAATAGAGTATTTAATAACGAGTCTTTCCTCAAAATTTCAGCTCCCAACTAATAACTTTGAAACTTCACGATATTATTTAATATCGACAGTTTACTAAATGCAAAATCATAACAAACGTGTCACCGCAATATGAAGGTCATAATCCTGTCCGGCAAGGTTCAAGTATATCTATCTCGGGTTCTGCGCGCCTAGTACAGACCTATCGGGCTCTGCCTAACCGACGAAGGCGCGACGGCGCGGGCGGGCTCAACTTTACAATTATGTATGTATATGTATAAAAATGTTGCCATGTCGTTTCTTATCACCAAGAGAATCCGTGCCCTTCGGATGTATATACCCTTTCCGTTACACCCTGTAGAGCGGGCATTTCAAGGAAATGTCATAGAAAAACTTTGATCCCATGTCTCAGTAACGCCATCTAGAATAATATATGAATATTGGAGCGGCAGCGGAGCGTACTACAAAAAACTCATAGACTTGTATCCAGCAGGACACACTTTTACAGACGAAAAATTTGTTTATGATGTCCGGTCTATAGGTATTGAATGTCTGCTCTAGACCAACGAGGCAGTCAGCATTCTGAACAAATCAAAGCATTACGAATTTTAGTTGGTTTGAATAAAGTTCGGCAATATATTTGTAATATTAACTTCTCATTATGTGCCTACTTTTTGTGCACATAACTAATATACTATTCTATTCATAAAACTTTTACTATGAATAAACTGGATACCTATCTATTACGAACAAATAGTATAACTTATTAACAGAATTAATTATATTTACAGTGACGAAACACCTAGCGCCGTCTATGGAGAAAATTAAGCAACAACCCCTAACGAACAACGAAGCTTGCACTATGAAACCCAGCGGTCGAAATACTTTTGCCAGTCAGACGCTCAAACATAGCCCTTATTACAATCCAGTAAGGCCCATGTCTTGCAGTTTAATTTCCCCTGCAACGAGTTTAACAAATATTTGTAAATACGACAGGGCCCATTTAAAGTCGGTATATTATATGCTGACCGCTATCGAGGGAAGGTTGCGAAGGCTAAAGTTGAATTCACCGAGTACATATTGTCAATAGATGTCGCTGTTTTATGTTTTTCATCGACGTTTGCGTAGTTTGTTTTAGAAAAAGAATCGAGTTTTATGAAAGTTGTATCTGAAGTAACTGTCTTCTTTACATCTTCATACTTCATATTTCGACTTTATAACAATAAGATAAAGTTCATATTCAATTGGTAAAATTTAACAGTACTTATAGAATCGCTTGTTGAGCTGTATGTTGACGTTAAATCAAATTGTACGTCAAGACCGGTAGATGTCACTTATCACAACTTTGCCCTTGTAAGGCTCTAGACAGACAGACTGCATTTCAACTGCACTCCCGAGCAGATTTGCTATTTTAATGGAGTTTATTACAAGTAGCAGTTGGCATTTATTGCAGTCGTACAAACTGCACGCAAACTCCAAAATGCAGTCCTTTAGTCTAAAGCCTTACATTTTAATATTTATGTAGGCGGTGAACACTGAGTATTTTAAAAGATAACTTAAAATAATTTTGATCCCTCACACTCACTTCACAATATTTTGTCGTTGTATAGTTTACATTGCCTGATTATGATAAGAAGTAAAATAAAAATCTTAGTAATTGTTATTCTGTTTTATTTGATACGATATAAACTCTGTAGCAAAAGGTTTAAAATGTTATTTTTAGCTAGGAATGTGTTTAAATGAGAAAGAAACCATTAAACGCCTCATACAGGGTGGAAGTTTTTGTCAGATCGCATTTTCTTACTTCACTAGCTATAAATTACACTTTTATGGGCATAAAGAAATATAGGGATTTGTATTCATTTTGTCTACTGAGGACCATAATAACGACACGTAATGATGTCCAAGATATACGTCGTTAATTACCATAAAATATCCAATAGTAACAAGCTAGCTACATAATATACAGAGGTTTTACACCCAGCGGCATATACAATTCTTTTGAATATACAATAATAAAATATATGTACAAACCAAGTATTTACAATTGGAAAGAATATAGACACTGTATGAGACCAAACGCATGCTCGAGACTTTAGCCAAAATAATTGAAAACTACACATACACAACGAACGTTTTATTTATAAATTATAATCGTATAATACATCAATATAACTCGCGAAATTATATTTGTAAGAAGAAAGACAATGTCATCAACATCATATTGTTTGTGATCTCCGAAGGGTTTGGCATAAAGCGCAGGCCACACCGCCAGCTGGCGAGCGAGCGAGCGGGGCGAACGAGGCCCTTTTCATACCTCATTCGGTTCTTCAGATAGTTCACGGTGTGAACCAGAGTATGAAAAGAGGTGAAACGATGCCTCGTTCGCCCCGCTCGCTCGCCCGCCAGCTGGCGGTGTGGCCTGCGCTTTAATGTACTAAGAAATCGGCAGTTATCTTCAAATTCCAAGTACCTAATAGGGGGCGATCCTATTGCCATTAACCGAGCACTAAGCCAGTAGGTATGCTAGTGACTAATTCCACATGAAACAACCTTTTAATCTTTTAAAATTCATGTAATAATGGGCTGTTAAACAAAATTTTTAATTCCCTCATCTAAATTACAAGAATAATAAAGATATTCCACATATTTTTTTCTTTTTCAGATAGATTAAGCGCATTAAAGTTGAGGAGAGGGGGCGTCTAACGTCATTATCTAGTATAAACTGTACTACGTAGTGACGTCATGCGACATTTTGATTCGATGTATCGCCGTTTTTTTTTGATAATATTTTCTTGTAATCTAGATGACGGACTAATAACTAAAACTTTGTCACATAGCCCCTTATTTTAAGTGCCGCAGAATGATGTTGAACTACACACAAATTATATTCGATCAACATAATAGCACAAGTACACATAGTAGTATGTTGCACAAGTTTATACGAATAAGTTAATCCCTATCTTTATTTTTATTGGCACAGAAAGAAAAACAGTGCTGACATTTGCCAAAAAAAAAGACATTTAAATTTCCGCAAGTTACATTGAAGGAATCACTTTAAACAAACACCTAAAGCGTAGAGTTAAACTTTATAATATTGGCAAGTACACTACGAGCAAAGTCCAGAGTAAATTATGTAAAGTTACCATGGATTTAAAGTCGATTTTGCAATGTAAATTCATATTTGGGTCGTCTACACGTCATTTGAAATAATTTAAGAAAAATATGTTTTTACAGTCCGGTCAACCAATTTTGACTTCTATTTCGTAGGCAGCATGACAAATAGTAGCTGCACTAAACAGTTGGTATTATACCCACAATTTTGCTTTTACTCTCATCTGTATCCCTACGCAATAAAGGTCAAAAATCTTGTTACTGATGGATTATAGTTAACAGTTCCATGATAACTTTTCACACCATTTGGATTACGCCCGTAAGTATGTTTTCCTAATAGTTGTGCCACTCTTCTTAATAATACAAGTGTGCGCATAGCCTAAGAATTAATCTACCACCATATTTAAACGAGGCAATCAATCAATACATTTCATAATAATAAACTATTATATTGGTCTATAGTAGCTTAAACAACATTAACTTGCCTAACAACTAAAAGTTAAAAGAGACCTTGTTTTCATCACTATAAAGTCCGTATTTCATCGCTTAAATTATATTTGATATAAATCTATACTTAAAAATAAAAAAAAACAGTTGAATATCATAACAAATAAAGGAATGTAACAAGAAAGTTAGCAAGTACAAGCGATAATAAACTTTACTCTGTAAAACATTAAGTTTAAAATAAAATGCACCTTGATTTAACAGTATAAAGGCGTAGTATTCAGTCAGTACATAAAACTAATTCGTATAATTGCTTTGTGTTAAGTACAGTTTTCTTAGAGCTTACGTAAAACATTACAAGCGTAATTTTAATTAATCACATTGAAGCTTTGCCTAAGGTGTAAGTATTTAGTTAGCGTTTAATACGTGTAATGGGTAAAATACTTTATAAAATTGTATGTATTTCAAAAATCAGATCATTTAGCTACCAAGTTAAATCTGTATGTAAGTGCCCTATCTTACACCAAAAATCCAGTTAAACAATTATTTGTTCGTCATCATCACATCATATTGATATTCTCTCGAATCGATACGTCAAGGCAACCAAATGGTGCTTCAAGCGGCCAATAGCTAAACTGCGGTAGGTTCGCTATTGGCCGCTTGAAGCCGCTTGATGAATGTCTGTGATTGGTCGGCCAGCAACGGCCATTTTCTATCTCGTCTTTTATCCTTGATGGTTGAGGTATTTGCGTTTCTCTACTCAGTAACATTGATGACAACAAAAGCGTCTTCAGGCTGACATGATATTATTAAAATTTTATATTAGCAACCAAAGACAACGAAATAGAGCTTCTAGCGGCCGAGTAGCGAAAATACAGTATAAACATGTCAGCAACCGTCATTTTATTTTTCGATTTTCATTGTGAATTACAAACTGACGAGACAATAATTTAAGCGAATACACCTAAGACAAAGCACTACCTAACCATACTTAAGCCTATAACAAATATTAATTTACAATACACGACTCTTCTATCACCAAAAACCTCGATATCCCTCCGTAACCTGCACCGAGTGAACGCTTGCAAGCGATTATGACCCTGATTGTCTTCGCAATAAACACTATTATGGTTTGGCACGATTCTCCTCCACATACACTTCAGTTTAATCACAGACGATCCAATCAATCCTGAAAGAACAGTTTTTTTTTTCATTATAAAAGTCGCGTGTGTAATAATCTGAAATAAATTATTTTGATTTGTTTTATTTATTTATTCACCGCTAGAGGCGCTAGTGTAGCGTGAAGTATAAATGTCACTGTTGTAAGTGTGTACTACGCGGTTTTTTTTCGAATTAGAATAATAATATGAATGCATTGCAATACTGAGGTTAAATTATTGCAAATATGAGTTTGAGACAGTTTTATATCCTTCTTTTTTTTCAAACAAAACAGGAATGCGCAACACTGCGGCATGATCGATATTTTTACGGTATTAATATATATGATTGTAGGTGGGAGGTGCACTAGAGTGCACTATTTCATAATATTTAAAAAAGAAAACGGAAGAAAAGGAAAAACTTTATTTTCACTCCGGTATTAATAAACTTTGACAGCTTTACTTCTGTATCTTACTGTACAGCATATACATAGAGAATGGACTGAGCCACACAAAATTCAACCACTCCCTAGAAAAAGACAGAGGGACTGTGCGGCCAATACCTGTCTCTTTCATTATATTTTAACCAGAATTCTAGAAAGAGACAACTATTGGCCGCACGTTCGCTTCATCTCTCTCACACTTTCTTACCAGTATTTTACGTCACAGTTGGATAAGGAACACTCGGTCCATTCTCTATGTCTATGCTGTACAGTGGCGCCAACTAGTGTTTGAGGTGAAACATACTTTGTGCTGTCGCCATTTTGAATTTGCTTCGTTGTATGTGTAATTTGCACATTAGTAAGTCGTAGGAGTAGATGATGTGGTAATCGGAAACATTTATTGAATTTGTTCAGAACATTGCCTCAAAATCGACACTATTTCCATAAATAAAACCTGTATTTAATGGCAGATTTTATTTTTGAGGCTGTCAATAAAACATGATGTGGTCTCAGCGCGTTTTATACGAGTCAAAGTACGTAAACTATAATAATAATAATAAATGATAATGATAAATGATATTTATTTATGTAAATAGGTTTTCACCAACACGTCATTATTTTAACTAGTAGATGAGATCGGAGTTTCACTATCTGACTACTCTGAGAAGAAACACCGAAAGAAACTCAGAGGTCATAGTCTCTTTTAAAGTCCAGACAATATCTGGGACAAATCATGTAAGATCCATGCAGATTAGTGTCTGAGATGGTCTTTTGAGGAAAGAACCATACAGATATGAGGGGACCAGATCAGTCAGTGCAAGCATTTGTCAGTAATCATGAGCTCAACTCGGAACTTGAGGAGCTCTACGTGCAATAAGACAGATTACTCACTTCAGAACCATTCTCAGGCCAAAGACCTAGGTGTAAAAACGTGGACTAGAGAGTCCCATCCGCAGTCAGCTATCTGATGTGGCCTCAACGCATTCCAGTCCAATCCATACGTGAATTCTGAGTGATGCCTTATTGTTTCCAGAGGCTCGCAGCCGCGCTTCAGGTCCCATATCCTGGAAATAAAAAGAAATGTATGAAACAGTGGACCATAGACTACTTACACTTAACATAAAAATCAACCTAAATGTTTTTTTTTCCCGCCAATACACTATTCGGCCACTACCTCTAGTATGAATTTCTTGCGTTAATTTTTCGAATAGTAATCGGCAACAATTTGTACTAGTTTTTCATATTCAACTGAAATTGAAAGCAATAAAATGTTACATTATTTTTCATTTTTTTTTTTTATTGTCGGAAGGCTTACAATCACATTACTTGATTCTCATTATCGAAAATCGATAGGAATATAAGCCTAGGACAAAATCTCTCTAATAAACATTCTATCTTTAATAAAAAGATCATGAAACCTAACATTAATTTTACAGAAAATATTGCAATCCCGCACCACAAACAAAATAAAACGTTCTATTTCTAAACTTTTCATTAGAACACCACACACAATATGTACATAGAATTATTATTACCAATTAATTAATTTTCTTATGTAGCAGCTGATTTTTCAATTGATATCGCTAAAGTTAGGATCGCTCAGGTTTTCTTTTTGATGTCTAACATCTTTCCTCTCGGTTACTGGATATTTTTGGTGGAAGATATTTCGTGAGAATGGTCGGAAATGTGTAACAGGAAACCGGAGAAACGCGCACTATTTGATTTGACCAATGAACGCGTGCGGTGGCAGAGAGATGGCTGTGAGATGGTGTCAACCCATTTGGCGTGAGGTTGGTACCATAACTTACTGTCAGCTACATAGCGTGGGCAATTGCAATACTTGAGCATATTTTCATCAAAGATATAACTATTCAATTAAAATTTATTTGCAATCATTTTATTTTAGTTTTAAACTTATTTTTGGGAATCGACCATGATAACATGTCAAATGTATATGAGTATATGTCGGGCTCATTTTTTTTTTTTTTTAATTTGGCAGGAATTGGAATTACTCATGGACACTGGCCCACTGATAAATCAGTCTGGCAATACTTAGACTTACCCGCTAAATTATTATCTATACAAAATCTGTCAAACCACTATTTTTACTCCTCAGATATAAATTATTTGTTAGTTGTAAATCAGGCCCTGAATCTTGAACAAGTTAATTAATAATAAGAGATAAATTACCAAGCTTGTACTTTAAATATAATGTCTTTTGGGTATTAGCGTTCTAAGAAAATAATATACCATGCCTTATACTTGTTGATAGGGAACAGTTCTAGTCTAGGTAATCTTGTGTAGTACTAAAATATTACATTTCATGGATATTTTGTACGGCAGAAGAGTACATAGAATATAGCGATGACTGTCAGTTCACTTTGAACGAATTGAGAAATGAAACTTAGGTATGGTGATAAAATTATTAATTCATACTGAAAATCAGGAACATCAACCTTCAAAATTATGCTTAGTAGACCTAAGGAATGGGCCTACCGGGGAAACCACATTAAAAAACCGCGCTAAGTACACTAGTTTTTTTTTTTTTTTTGTGTGTTTGTTACGCGATTTCTCCCCCATTTGTGAACCGATTCTCAAAATTCTTTTTTTATTTGAAAGAGTATACTCCCGAGGTGGTCCCATTTTAATTTGGTGAAGATCTGGTGCTGATCTTCGGAGATATACAATGGAACTCTTCAAAAATAGACGGCAAATCTGTCGTGATTGCTGGAATCGCTTGGATATTTATTGTTTATACAACATCATGACGTATCATCACGCCTGTATGCTCTGACGGGTATGCAGATGTGTAAAATATACCTAGATTTCGACAGTTAGGTATGTTAAGTTTCATTTATTAGGGATAAGTGGATAATAACCCTATTACCATGACATGTATTGTTAACAAATAACAATATAAACATAAATTCATGGCAAATATTTGTATGGGAACAACTAAAAATGAAAAAATAAAAATCTTTTTTGCAAAAAATAAAACCGACTTAAAAAAAACACTAGCCGGTGTAAAATAACTCTAAATTCGGAAGTCGGTGGCCCATCATGAATAAGACAAAACCACCAAAGCCACATACCGTCGAATTGCGAACCTCCTCCTTTTTTTGAAGTCGGTTAAAAACCGCGCTAAGTACACTAGTGGCTCTTAGGAAAAAATATCTAAACATTTTTATGATAATTATCTTATCTACAATTTTCATCTGGCCTAATTTTATGATAAAACTTACCGTTTTGCAGAAAACCGCGGATAACCCATTTTCGTGACCTTTGACCCGAAGTATTTTTTTCCAAGATGTCAGATTGATGAGGCCTTTTTACCTTTCATTTATAGTAGTGTTTTAAACAATCCTAGCAAATTTTCAGCCTAGGGTGATTTATTGTAACCTTGGATTTAAATTTAAATTGACTGGACTAGTTGATCGCTATTTAAACTTACCGAGTAGTAAAATCATAAGAGCCAGCCGCTAAGATAGAGGGCGCGTGAGGAGAGAACTGCACTCTTCTGACTGCACATTCACACCCTGAAACAATAAACGCAGAAATTAAGATTCACACAAGAATGGTCTAAGGGCTGATTTTTCAATCCGTAAATAACTTTATTTTTTTATTTATTTATAACAATCTTACCTACACTATCATTACAGATCTATGATCCAATGCGACAGAGTACGAGAACAAATACGAGTCAGCACAGTTGTGTGCGGATAAGCCTTTATGCGTACTGTTTACAAGATGTTTTACGTCACACCACAGATAATTTCAAGATCATCATGGCCGACAGCGTTTTCATCTGTCAGTTGAAAAACACATTTTAAATGTTTCATTTTAGGGTATTCTTAGCTACATAAAATATAAATATATTTTTACGGTCCTATAGAACGATTGGGAACAGTTTAAGACCTATTTGAAAAAAAGTGTCAACTAGCCCATGAAATAAAGTATTTGTCAGAATAACAGTTGTCGTAATGTTTCAACAACAAGTAATGTTTTAAAACTAAGACAGTCCGTCTTTATCCTGATATATTACTTGTCACTAAGAATATCTAATATTATTTTTATTTACCCTTGAGTGTGAACATAGGTGAAGTGAGCCTTCTCAAGTCCCAACCTCGGATGAGACCATCAGAGCCAGCCGTGGCTAGAGCATGCGTTTCTGTTCTACTCCAATCACATGACAGTACCTGTAAATTATATTTCATTTAGCACAACATACATATACTTAATAATACATAGAGGTAAAATTTGGTTGTCAGTTTGTATCCGGTTTCAAAAATGTTTCGACAAGTGGATATGATTGGATATGATATACGCTGTTCAATATACCCATAGCGCCATCAAGCGATAAATAGCTGAAGTATTCTGCTGCGTGAACATCGTGCAACGACTGCACTGCAACCAACTTCACTACACTCCATAAAACGGCTGTACGCGTTCTCACACAAAAACTATTGTAATTAATTAAGTAATTCATCTATTATATGTATGTATTTAGAAGTATACATACATATGTTTATCAGCTGTTTAGTACCCACACAAGTTCTGTTTAGCTTGGGACTAGATGGCGTTGTGTGAAAGTAGTGGATTTTTTTTGTTTCTATTGAAAGCATCACAATAAATTACTTCTTGAAGGCAACCTTGCCGACACATAGGGCAGGGGCATAGGGAACAGTCTACCATAATCATGGTATATTAGATCTCTATGCGAACATAGTTGTAGGCAGAAGCAAGCTTATGGTAAAGGGCTAATACTCTAGTACGAACAAAGAAGTAGGTACCAAACATCAATAACAATAAATAAACCAAATTCTACATAATAAACAACATAACTACAATGTTACTGTTGCTGATATAATTAGTAAAAAACAATATGGGCTTGATTTTGTAAATAAAACCCTATTTCTCACAGCATAAGTTTTAAATTACCTCAGCATCATGCGCCTTTACCACTGCAGCAGGTCTGGAAGGTTCAGTACACGTCCATAATTTGAGGTGTCCATCTCCGGACACTGATGCAAAAGTCGCTGGTGAATGAGGCGAGAATGCAGCCGTATAAACCAGTTGCGAATGACCCACGAACGTACTGAGGCATGCTTCGGATTCCGGGTCCCACTGAAATGGTTGTATTGAGTTATGGTTAGTCTGGATGTTTTGGGGTACCTACCTAGATGAGTAATTTGTAATCAAATATACATAAAAAGTTTGATGGAGTTTTGTGTTAGTTAGGTTATTAATGTTATAGAATAATAATTTGTTTTAACTACACAGGCATTCACTAGCTTAGTTCAAATCATTTCGCAATGCAATGCAACATGCAACTAGATTTCATTTGTGATCTGTGTCATATTATTTTTTTAAATTATTATTTTAGGTCCTAACTAAGTAATGAATTGTGCAGATGAAACAAAACATCTTTTGTTCGTAGGTACTTTTAGTAGGTACCTACCTAGTTGAAGAATAATTTAAAAAAAGGTTCTTTTCAAATACTCTGAATATTGAAAACTTACGCCCGATATTAATATTCTATCTCAATCCAAATCCCGATCCTTTGTTTTTGACGGCTGCTTCTGATTGGACATCTTTAAGACTCGGATAGGCGAATTCGGTCGTTGATTGGTTACAGACAAAGATCGGGATCAAGATAGCAACCGAGATAGATTATTAATATCCAGCGTTAGAAAGCTTTCGAAAAAAACCATCTTGTCGCTGTCGTGAACAATGACGGTGAGAATTAACGATAAAACATACATTAAACACCTGTGTCTTTAATTTCAAAACCTACAACAACCTAATAACCAATGCAAATTCACTGTCACTTAATCAAAATCAGTATCAACAGTCATTCATTCAAATAAGGCTGAGGATTAGCACTTTTTGAATGTCGAAATTACATATCCGGTAAATATCTCGCCCTTCGTCACTTCCTAGTGTAGTCTACTCACCAATTTAACGGTAGTATCCCAGCTTGCACTCAACAGATGAGTCCTAGGCCAGTCTACTGAGCACACCTCACTAGTATGCGCCCTCAACACTCTCAGAGGAGCAGAACAGCCTACCCTCCACACTATGACTGCACCGTCACCGGCACCACAGGCTGCTGCACTCTCTGTTGTGCCCGACCATGTCTGAAAAGTCAAAATTAAATCTTAGAAAAAAATCTGTAATTAATTAGGAGGAACCGCTACTGTAGGAAGCTTTTGTAGTAGCTACTTCATAGCTTATTTTAATATGGCATTTTACTGTTGCATCAAGATGTTTAATGCATTTTTGTTTTACTAGTGGTCTCGAACGACGTAGTAGGTACTGCCTGAACGTTGGTCACGAACTTGATCGCAGCGCCACCTATCGGGTCAAAATGTAAATCTAAACTTACCATGGCCCAACATAAATACAAAAAAAAAAGAATTATCCAAATTGGCGCAGTCAAACGAAAGTTATGCACATACAAACATTTCTGCAATTCATTCTGATTCTGAATATGGATTATTAATAGTTAAAATAATAATTATAATGTATCCAAATAAAATTTAAAATGTTAAAAACAGAATTAATCTCTTTAACACGTTGACTGCCAACTACCAGACACAATAGAAATTTAATTGTTCGCGGTCAACGTGTGACCGACGTGGCGTTCAAAGACTTAATAATACTTTATGAGATTTAGTCTACTTTCAGTGATTACTTTAAACCAAACACAAATTCATAATTAATCTAAGATGGCAGTTTGTAAGGATGCAATGGGACCAATATTTAGCTATCAACATAAACCTTTCAATTGTATCAATTAGAGACACAATAGAAAGACAACGACAGCATGGACACCGATGACCTCTTGGGGTTTAATGAATTAATAAGTTATCTATTGCTGCTAAATTTGAAAATATTTTTGTACCTATACCTACCTATTATACTATAGTGTTTACACATAGTAGTAGTTACATCGTCTTTACATATGAAGAATCTAATTTATGTAAACAAACTACGATAGGGTATTTACATAAGGCATAGGTCACAAGAACACACAAATTTAGTTTTAAAATCCTACAACACTATTGTTATTAATGATTCTAACTTCAGAAAAAATCTACAGATAAGGATTAAGTTACTTCACTGATTTACAACATTTAAGTTAAATAACTGACTGACTTAAATGTAACATGGCTAAATGTTGGTGTACTAAAGGTAGGTACACCCTTTGGGGACACAGGCATGAAGTTATGTTAAATAAAATAATTTGTCTAGTAGGTAATTATTATTGTTAATAGGCTTGGTTTTCCTACTGCATGGCCAAGGGCAAGGTCATTGCCCTGAGAAAATCAATACTTTCTTTCCACAAAACTTAAATTTTATTTCAAGTAATTTCTTATCTATGCAAAGAACAGTTTTTCCAGATTGTATTGTGTAGATGTAAAAGATATCTAACACACAAATCCCAGTCATCTCTCTCACTTTTGCCAACAATTTTGAAGTCTGCTTACTCTGATAAAACTGGAAGCCAATAACGACAACTGGCCAACAACTAGCTTGACTCTGGTTCTGCAAAACCAGAGTTTAACACAGAGCAACGAACTACCATTCTAACCTCTAATTACATGATAAATACCATACTTAAAATAACCAGGAACTTAACTCAATTGTCTATAAATAAATGAAGTAACGCTACACACATTTAATCCTATTAGCTGATGATGCAAATGATAAGTAGGTATGTATATGAATTGTGGGGCTTCTGTGTGTGAATAGACAGAGCTGTTTACAATGTTGCGATATTCTCTTTGTTATTTTTAGGGTGATAAATACAGGGAATATAATAATAATAATAGTATTTCACAAGTTACACACAAACGCACTTAGTCCAAAAATAAGCAGAGCTTGTGCTATGAATACCTACTAGGCAACTGATAAACATACTATATATTTGAATGGCCTGTTAGGTCTAATAGTTAGTGACCCTGACTGCTATGCCGGAGGTCGTGGGTTCGATTCCCACCCAGGACAAATGTTTGTGGGTTGTGCATGATAATTTGTTCTGTGTCTGGGTGTAATTTATCTATAATGTTTGTATTTAGCATTATATAAGTATGTTTATCAGCTGTTTAGTAAAATGGCATGGTGGGAAAAGTTGTGGAATATTTATTTATTTCTAAATACACACATATTAGAGATAAAATCATGCTCATTGCACAAACATTGGTCTTAGGTGGAGACAAACCCACAACCTTCAGCATAGCTGACAGGACTACTAACCACTAGACTAATAGGCCAGTCAAATGAATAATGATTCAATATGAGGGATTTGTTAATATGC
This sequence comes from Euplexia lucipara, assembly GCA_921972225.1. Taxonomy (NCBI): domain Eukaryota; kingdom Metazoa; phylum Arthropoda; class Insecta; order Lepidoptera; family Noctuidae; genus Euplexia; species Euplexia lucipara. Next base: position 6,043,407 of record OV179144.1, on the reverse strand, counting down.
TCTTCTCAGATATTAGCTGTGCTGATTTTACCTGCTCTTAGAAGTCATAGACTCATGGCATAAAATTAAATAGACTGTAACCTTCTATAAAAATAGGATTGTCAATGTTTAAGAACTTTTGAAATCTGACTAGTAGGTGGAAAAATTAAGGCATTCTTCTAAGCTGTACTATTAGTACCTTTTAGGTTTCATTCTATTTCTCTTTAAAATATTAAATTTATGATTACTAGTTAGAAGGCTATAATTGTTTTATGGCCATATTTGTTTTTATGGGCATGATAAAAGAGGAATTCAAGAGGATTATAGCTATAAATTGTTATCAACATAATATTACTTGTAACCTATGGACTCTATTTTCATTACATAGCTAGTTAAAACTTACCACATCGAAAAGTCCATCGCTCCACTCTAGTTTCTGGACTTCAATGAGGGTGCTGCCATCGGGGGACAACTCCAAGAAAAACAAGGTTCCACCACCAGCTAAGCCATAATACTGGCTGGTGGCAACCGCGAGGGTGTCCGGCCTTGTCCGAGAGAAACGGACGCTGTAGCCGTGCCGGCCAGGAGTCAGAAATGTTGGCATACTGATGGTATAGCTAAAAAAGAAAAATTCTTGTTCTGAAAAGCAGCTAACAAAAAGCTGCAGAAACACAGTAATTTTAACTTACAATTATTGAATTCACTACGTCACATTGCTTTACATAAAACTATGAATACACTAAGTTGGATATCTAGGTCAAGTTGTATTGGAATCCTATTAGTTTTCGCTGTGTAAATATTAATATAATCCCCAATTAACGCTACATAACCTTTCGAGGCTGTCACAACAAATGTCAATTATGACGTTTGGGAACGCAACGATTTCTTACCTAAACTTAGTGAGGGGACATCAAATCGATTCCAACGCGAGTATGCGTCATTCGGCTTAAATCTTATTAGTACGCCTACGAGTGAAATCCAATTAGCTGGTTAACGTATTCTGCGGGAAACCTCACATGTTTCCTATATATAAGCCACATTTCCTAAACCAAATTATTCTGGTGAACACCTCAAACCTTCACACTCAGCTTATTCAAACTAACAACTTGAATAAAGTTATTCCTTCTTATTTCTCTTTACTCATCCCTCTCTTCAAAATCCAACAAAATGTTGGACTATTTCGCTTTGGCGTTTGTGGTTGCAGTAAAAGTATTCAAGAAAACTACTCCCAATGGCAAAGTTACGGTTTACCTTGGCAAACGTGACTTCATTGATCATATGGATTACTGCGATCCCGTTGATGGAGTTGTTGTGGTGGATACCGAATATCTGAAAGGAAGAAAAGTTTATAGCCAGGTGTGTTTATTACTACGCAAAGTGCAGTGTTCAGTGAAATAAAATAAGTGAAGTGTTTGCAAAACAGTTCTACTCAAATTCTGTGCATGTCTTTAATATGTCATTGTCCTTGTTTAGCTCGTGACCACTTACCGCTACGGTAGGGAGGAAGATGAAGTGATGGGATTGAAGTTCTCCAAGGAAATGGTCATCGGCCAGGACCAAGTTGTACCGATGATCAACTCCAAAATGGAAGTAACACCTGTGCAGGAGAAACTGCTGAAGAAGCTTGGGCCTAATGCTTTCCCTTTTACTTTCACCTTCCCTGAGCTGGCCCCAAGCTCGGTAAATGACTTGTTTTATTTTTGTCTCGTAATGCACTTTGTAAATGGGAAAAAAGTTCCTCATGAAACTACCTTAAATCTCTAGGTAACACTGCAGCCTTCTGAAGAAGATCAAGGCAAGCCTATGGGAGTTGAATACTGCGTCAGGACTTACGTCGCTGAGCAAGAAGACCAGAAGAGCCACAAGAGGAGCTCAGTGACCCTTGCCATCAAGAAGGTATTCTTTGAATCAATCAGATTCTAATACGAAAACCCTACTGAAGGTTTTAATCAAATCATTCATATTTCTTTCTTTAAACAGCTTCAACACGCTCCTACTTCCCGTGGACGTCGTCTTCCAAGCTCTCTCGTGAGCAAGGGATTCACTTTCAGCAATGGAAAGATCAACTTGGAAGTTACTCTGGACAGGGAAATCTACTACCACGGAGAGAAGGTTGCCGCTAACGTTATCGTGTCCAACAACTCCAGGAAGTCTGTCCGCAACATCCGCGCAATGGTTGTGCAGCATGTCGAGATTACCATGATCAACTCTCAGTTCAGCCGTCATGTGGCCTCCTTGGAGAGCCGCGAAGGATGCCCTGTTACTCCTGGAGCTAGTTTGTCCAAAACATTTTACTTGGTTCCTTTGGCTCGCAGCAACAAGGACATTCGTGGTTAGTGTTTGAATAGCGACATTTTTCCGTTATTGATTGAAGTATCTTCGACAAAACAATAAATAACTTGGTTTTACAGGTGTGGCTTTGGACGGACACCTTAAGGAAGACGATGTCAACTTGGCCAGTTCTACTCTTGTGCCAGAAGGCAAATGCCCAGCTGACGCTATTGGTATCGTTGTCTCTTACTCTGTAAGGATCAAGCTTAATTGTGGAACCCTCGGAGGAGAACTCGTCACTGATGTGCCGTTCAAACTGCTCCACCCCGCTGAAGGTATATGTCCTTAAAATTCTGTTTTGTTACACACATTACAATTAAATGTATAACATTCTTACGTTTTATTAATCTTTCAGGTTCTATCGAACGTCAACGCTTCAACGCGATGAAAAAAATGCAATCCATCGAACGACACCGTTACGAAAACTCGCTTTACACCAACGAGGAAGAAGATAACATTGTATTCGAAGACTTTGCCCGTCTTAGGATGAACGAACCCGAGTAAAGAGTCTTATAATACTTCACAAAAAAAAAAAAATAGAAAAAATAACTAAAAATACAAAAAAAAATGTAATCAAGCAAGTCAAGTATCAGAGTATTTCATGTGTCATTAACATCAGACGAAATTGAAAAAGATATTTATCTTCAAACAGATCAACAACAGCACGATCGCATCTATTAACCTAAACTGTTAACGTCATTTTCATCAGATGTTGTGTATTCAATCATTCAGTTTTATTAAAACTAAAGTATAAAAATGTATCAACTAATCATGAATTAAAACACATTATACTCTCGTGTTTAAATTGTGCGAATATAAAAGAAAATGTTTCTGTACCTTCCTGTAATCCTCTTATTATAAATAAATTAAACTTCACCAGAAGTTTTTGGTTTTTTTTACAACCTCGACTTTTCACTGATTCTTATAGTTCGAAGTATCTACTAGCACGTCTTGTACACCACTGATATAGGACTGAAGATGCAATTCAAAGTTACGTGCGTTTTTGCATACTCTATTGTTACTCGGTTATAAGGGGTTTAGGTGTCCCCGCCCTATTTGGCGCCCCATGCATAGATTACAAAAGACGATTATGCAAAGGCGTTGTAGATGTCAGCCACGGTCAGTGTATTCGATTTATAAATTTTAATTCGGGAAACAACAGCACGTGGATGATAATGATTTCTCGCTCTAACAATGTATTAGATTTTGTTAATAAAACCAACTAAAAACATTTTTTTAGGTTTTTAATCCCGATTCATGTTTGAGGTTCTAGCTTGCGTAAAAATAAGCCTAAGTAAGCATTCATTGTGAGTACATTTAACGTATACTTTAACTTTACGTAGCCCTAGCTCGAAGGAAGCCTTACATTTACATAATACCTACCTACCTTGACTTATTACCAGACTACCTAAGTATGTCAAAAAAAGGTTCTGCTTCTAAACAGCTTAGAGATAGGTAGTTAATTTATTAAACAGTCTAGTCCTGGTAGGTAGGTACTATGCATAGAAGTGAATAAGAAACCCTTCCCCTCCTTCATCATAAACCTCTTGACTCTTTTCGAGAATAATTATTCGGCACAACATAGGTATCTTTATTTTCGGAGGCAGCTCTATTACATCCATCACCAAGCGTCAATATTGATTAATTGCCCAATCATCGTTTCCTTGGTCGGAGACTAAGAGTAGGTAAGTCCTGAAAAAAAGTTTTCAACAAATAGATACCTACTTAGGGTAGATACATACCTAATAAGTATGTAGGTGTTAAAAAACTGAACTTTTCTTAGACTTCTCACACTTTGTCTTCTATTATGAATCGATCAAGCCGTTTTCGAGGGCCTCTGTTAGTAACAAACAATACACACGAGAAGTTTACCGAAATACCTACATGAAAAAGATTTTAAACATTTTTTTTTTCTGTTTCTGAACTTGACTTTGAACACGAAAATTCTACGATTAACAAGATTTTCTGGTACAGATCCTATGTAATATACTTACCTGAGTTTAGCTACCTATGTAATTATGTTTCAGATCAATAAACATGCACTAAATACCACAACATTTAAGTGGTAACCGCAAAAATGTTAAACGGTGATGTGGTAACTGGCAAGTTGTAGATAATAGAGGTAAGTATATGCTCACTTACATACAAGACGCATTTTATTAAATTCTTCCAACGTACGGTTTAGTATGATACCCATCGATCACTAATAAAAACCTTAACACTTACCTACTTACTACGTAAACAAAAAAAAATACTAGAGAAATTTATTTATTTACTACTTACGCTAAAAACCAATTACAGTAAATAGACCGAAAATAAAACACATAACAGCAGTAGGTAAATATAAATAAAACATTATTTTAAAATTAATATAAAATAAAAATAATATAAATCACATGAAAAAGAGTGTTTATTGTAAAAAAATATTATTAGTTACTTGCAAGTAATTCATAATAATAGTTTTAGTAAATACTTACCTACTTGGTTTACCAAATTATGTTAGTCAAGACTAAACACATGTAATATCGGCAGTTGCAGTGCAGTTAATTTCGTAAAAAGAATACTGCCTAACATGATCCTGTGCCCACGAATAGTAGCGCTGGTTTTCAGTATTATGACGTACGGAAATCAAGTGGCATATAAGTACACCAAAAAAAAATAGTACCTAAGTAAGTAACACCAATAATAATAATATGATAAACACAATTATAATTTATTTATCTGTACACTTACACAAAAGAAGAAAAAAGAAAATAAATAAAAGTCCGGTGCAAGTCTCGCTTCCTTTTCTTTACGTGCGCTGGGTCTGCCACAGAGACATAACACTTTTCTTGACCGATTTAAGTTTGTAGATATTCACCAAGTTGAGAACCTATTGTGAATTAATTATTTGACCGTTATTTTTGGTTAAAAATCTCTAAAAGAGTCCAAACAATAGATGACAAGATAAAAAATACTTACCACTGATGACTCTCTTTTCTCATCGCCAAACACGTTTTGGACAATGGATTAGGAAGACACTGTCCTTACATCTGTAATTGGGAAAAGGGTTCGTCCAAAAACCAGTTTGACCACTTTCTATAGTGTGAGAAAGGACAGTTTTGGCAATGACCCTTTATTTGCATGCAATTTTTTTTATCTTTTTATTTGACGATGATCTTCAATTGTTTTCTTTCTTTTTAAAAAGATGTGGGTTACTTGTAGTATTGTTAACCCCTACAACTAAGCTAAATATGCTTGTGTCTGGAGTGGGTCCAAGTCAATATAGTACAATGAGTGGGAATCAAACTCACGAGCTCTCGATTGCCAGTCCGACGCCATAGCCATTGGGCTATCGCCGTTCCTAATTGTTTTCTTTCTTTTGTTTGTGTTCGTTGGTTTGAATGGTTCTTGCGTTATTTTGATGCGTGTTACGATTTACCTAATACACAGGACCATATCGATTGCACACCGGAAAGTTATTTATTTTCTAATTTTCCGGTCTTCAAGGCAATCTTTCAAAACATGAATTCCTTCAGGTCTTGTAATAAATCATCAGTTAGGTACTTATTGCGTCAATTTTATCGATAGGTGCTCGGGAATAAAACCTCTATGATTCTAGCTGGTCACTTAATATGTTGTTCTTATTTTAAATTATTATGCTCTACGTTTTTTCGCGGCAGTCATTTTTTCTCAATCTCTGACACGAACTCATTACTAAAAATCGCTTTGTTTACAACAGATTGCAAGCATTTTATTTAAAATACCGAAACCTGAAAATGAGTACCTAATAATATATTAGAACAACCGGCATAGATTAATTTTGGTTTGACGTCTTTAAACGAAGCTGAATCAACATGTAATTGATAATTAGCCTTCTCGTGTCTTCGACTCATCGTTGAGGCAGCATAATGTTACATAAGTTCCTACCTAATACTCCTCCAAAAAAAATCTTTCAATTATTTCAGGTAAAAATAATTACCGACCATTAGTTGCAGCTTTCTGTTCTCATAACAAAACGAGTCCAACAAGTTTTGGACAATGGACTAGGAAGACACTGGCCTTATGTCTTCAATTGCGAAAAGGGTTCGTCCAAAAACCAGTTTGACCACTTACTAGTGTGGGAAAGGACAGTTTTAGCAGTGACCCTTTATTTGCATGTCGTGTCCCTTCCTTACGACTGTGACATACGAACGTTAAGTTCAAAGAGCGTGTATCGGTTTTATTATTATTGTGATAAGTTTCATTAGGAAAATATCGTTAAAGCTTTCTCCAAATCTCCACTCAAGAATTAAAAATAAATACTAATTATCCCTTTCGATAAGTATTTATTTATAAAAAATCTCTTTTTTCTTTCGAGTGGAAGAAGAAAAGAAAAAACGAAAATTTTCTTTTTGAATAATCTTAATTTTTATAACATAATATGAAATTCGATTTGCGTTGACAACTGACAATCAAAAGTTCGTCGCTTAAGGAACCACGTGGTTATCCGACATTTATATCTAATGGTTGCTCATAAAATCCCATACTTTTAAGGTATTTTTTTACAATTGGTATCGCTGATAGAGCATACCTGTGTCCGCTGTGTTCAGGCTCTGAGGTAACGCTTTCCTACTTCCCAGATCTTTGAATTATAGTTACCATGGAACGTTAGGTAATAATGACGTTTGGGAACGTAGCTTCATTTCTGAACAAAACATTCGCTTATTAACACACTTTTAAAACAATTTATCTTTACAACCCTTAATTTTTTTATGCACCTTACCCCTTTCTTAAAGGAACGGGACATCCCATTCACGTTTCACCCCTTTGAAGAAACAAGTGCTACACAAGGGGTCACAGGACAATACAAACGCCATCCACCTCGGGTCGTCATATTTGCAAAGAAACTGGACAATGGTTCCCACGTTGTAACTGGTCAAACTGGTTATTTCTGGTTTGTCTAGCCGTCCGTGAAGGGTGGACACCCTGTGACCGTCTTGGTTATTAATGTCAGATTGGTAGGTAGGTACGTGACAGCGGATATTTTGCATGGATTAATGTGTGGGAATGTTTGACAGCCGTTACTTCGGTCTGTCATATATATGAGGGTAGGTAAGTAATTAGAAATATTTGTAATTTTATCAAAATAAAAGTGTATTTTACTAATTTTATATTGTTTTTAATTGCATTAATAATGTAGGGATCACATTAAATATACTTTTACTATAATTGATAACTAATTTAATCAGATTTTTAATGAAATAAAGGATATATTTAATATTTAATTTTATTATTTAATAATCCTACTCTATGAGATAGAAATAGGTAATACCTTCCTAACGTTTAAATTACAAAAAAAATCGTCAGAAATTATCGTAGGAATTAGGTAAAGCCGACGAAAATTGGCTTAGAGGTTCAGAATCATGAACGGAAGTCATGGATACTTTTACAGGTCATGTTCATTTTTCATTTTATTTGTCTATAAATTTTACCCACCAATTTTGTTAAACTTTAATACCGTGTGTCACGTAGTTTATCAAAGCATGGAACAGAACAACAGCTGACAATTTGAAACACTATAGTTACATGGACACCACGGAAGTATTAGTGCCGCGTGTCTCGCACACTGAACACCTGGTACCGTAACGATGAAGATTTATATTGTTTTAGACATAGGTAAGTGCATGTCCACCTTTAGTTACGTAAAGACTAACGACCGAACGTCTTAAGGCAAGTTTCATAGTTTCAACAATGCTTTTCTGGTATTTATCACTCATATTATAGGTTACCCTGGTTTAACCGAGGGTTATCGTGTAACTAGGTTGTGGAGGTCAGATAGGCAATGGCTCTAGGTAAAACACTGGTGCATCCAAAAGCTGCATTCAGTTAGGTTGGAAGGAAACCCTAACTTAGTTGAAAAAACGCTAGCTAAATGATTAAGATTGGTCTTGGATTTTTTAAATAAAATTGTTTCTACAACTTATATAACATAACATCACGCCTGGAATCTCCGAACGGTTAGCCAGAGGTATCCCTGTAGTACACCCACATTTTGCCACTTATGTTTAAGTCCCATGTAATAGGGGCGAGTCTATTGCCATCAATCGAGCAGACATCCAGACTCCGGCCTGTTAAGGTCAAATTCGGGGCTGCTTATAATTTTCCTACAACTTATTTAATAACATAACTCATGTAGGTAACGTATGTTTTATAAACTCACTAGCAGACGTCTCGCGGTTTCACCTGCGTAGGTCCCGTTCCCGTGGGAATACAGAGATAAAAAGTAGCCTATGTGTTAATCCAGGGTGTCAGCTAACACCATACCAAATCGTATTAAAATTCATTCAGTAGTTTTTACGTGAAAGAGTAACAAACATCCATCCATCCATCCATCCATCCATCCATCTATCCATACTCACCAACTTTCGCGTTTATAATATTAGTAGGATTTAGAAGACAGAAAAATAAAGGTCTCCTCTCTTCAATTTCATTAATTATACCTAAACCAATTTATACATGAGTCTTTTTAAATACTTCCACAAATTGTCGTCAATAAACAAATAAAACAGGTTGTTTTTTTGCCCCATGGTCCAAGGGAGAGCACAATGCTTTTTGAATCCATCCCTATAGGGAAGCACGGTGCGCACGCGACTGAGATGAAAAAAATTAAGGGCCGAGAAGAAAAAATGTAAGGGCTGCTGTATGAAACCCTTCTTATTGTAATAAGTGCAATGACTAACATTGTAACATTTCATATTTCATCACCTATAGATGAGCAATTTTGGAGAAAAGGCCTTTAGCTTGCCTTGCTTGGCCTTTGGCTTTTTTTTTTAGGATCTTTTGTAATTTTATGGGGTAATTGATGCTGGTGTTGACTAGATTGGTATTATACTAAAATTATTACGTACTTGTCTAAAACGAGAAGGAAGATTTGATAGGGCATCGAAAAGTACCCGAAATGCTGGCAGTATTACTACATTAGATGGCAATACTGATTCTTTAATTTGCCAAAACAAAGGCCAGCCCTGTGGTGAAAAGTGGACTAACTACTTCGCGATAGGTAGGTATAGATATTGTTATTTTACGTGATTATTTAGGAAGCGATGCTGCATAGAACACCTATGAATCACAACTTGGGGCGAAGAACTAACGAAGGATAACGATTCGACTAAAGAAAAACAAAACAATCGCAATCTTGATTCAAAATTCGAAACAATGAACTTGTCACCCGCATCTAACGAATCATTAGACAGTTACAAAATGGCGGCGATCAAGATTATCCTTCAAAACCTGTTGGTCCACTAGGGACATGGGAAAATACTGACCCTTTTGGGTAACCCATACAAAAGGTCCCTGGTGTGTGACCCGATGAATACGTTAAAGATTCCATATGAGGGTTTATTATTATCATACGGGAAAGGTGAATACACTTTGAATGTGAATAAAATACTGTTAAGGAATAACACCTTTTTGGATGACGATGTTCTTGAATGAACTGGGATTCCATTTTTAAATTTCAATAAAGTTTTAGTTTTTTTTTTGCACATAAAGGCTGGCTATAATTGAAGAGCGTTTTCTGGAACTTACTAACCGGTACCAAAACATTACGACTGTAATTCCCAAAGAGTTGAGCTTGAGAGGTGTACCTTTAGTACGCCCACATTTCATTCTAATTATGATTAAGTTCATGTACAGACGCCAGCACATCAAATTACCCCAATGTGTCAAATTTCTTTGATCGTTTATCAACTTTATATCAAACACAATAAGGTTCATATTCAATTGGGAAAATTTAACATATTGGGGTACTTAACTTGAAGTGCTGGCGTCTGTATATCAACCTACCCCGAACTGTCAAATTTTCACAATTGAACCTTTCTGTTTCTAATAAAGTTGAAAAACTATCAAAGAAATTTGAAACATTGGGGTAGGTTATTGTGCTGGCGTCTGAACAAGCGCCGAACCTAGTGCTACATATAATATCCCTAAGAAACCTGACCAAAGTATTAAAACCATACTTACCCCATGCTCGACTGTAGTGCTTTCTTTAACTTCGGGGTGGAATATCCTCATGGATTTCTTGTCATACTATTACTGACTAAAAACAACCCCGGTGCTCCGTCTTACACCTACGCAAAAGGGTCGCGCCATTAGACCACCGTAACAGTCCAACTTCCAAGTAAAAGTACCTACTATTATCATAATAATAATAATTTCTTGTTCCTCACCTCTGGCTTGCCTTAATTGGCCGGCCAGAGTGAACTCTGACGAGGAATGGAGCTCCCACCTCTTTCTTGCCTTAGTTGGCCGGCTAGAGTGGAGATTCGCAAGAGCAAACGTGCTCGGAGGAAGGAAGCATTCCAGTAAGGTGCTGGTAGGGATCTTGACCGTACTTCCGGGATTGTCCTGATATAGCCGTGGAATGCCTCTCCACTCCTCAAGCACCTCAGGTTATGTTGCTCTCTTGTCGCTACGTCTCTATGTGCTAGCGGCCGTTTCAGAGGGCCCATTATTGAGTGTGCAAGTCACCCCCTGCCATTTAATCCCTGTATATAAAACATTGGTAAGGCAGGGGCCATAGACCTTCATAGTTTTAAATATCCAGTCCATTTTAGACATCCTAACCTATAGTCCAGTAGGTACTTTTGTTTTCATAGTCTGCAATAGTCTTACACCAGTCGTAGGTTTTCCTTAGGTGCACTTATGCAGTGCATACAGGGAAAATCTGCGTTTGGTGCCTCATTTCATTAAAGACGACAATAGGCCTCTGCGAGTTGGCTTCGGCCCCTCGTACGCCTTCCAAAAGTCCGGAACCCAAGGGTTCCGAGAAATAAAAGATAATAATAATACCAGCCTGTTAGTGTCCCACTGCAGGGCAAAGGCCTCTTCTCATACAGCGAAGGCTTGAGCATTGATCACCACGCTTGCTTAAGGCGGATTGGCGATTTCAAACTTATATTAACTATAAGTTCAGGTTTCCTCACGATGTTTTCCTTCACCGATGTCAATGACGTCTAAGATAAACTTAGAAAGTACAAATTAATTGAAAAAGTCACATTGGTACTTGGTCGGATTTGAACCACAACCTCGTGCATGAGAGGTAGGCGCCTTAACCTCTGGGCCTGATGGCCCAGACCACTATTATTATGCAGGTTTATTTACCGTTAACAACCAAGACTAACTAACATTAAAGGAACTAATAAAGGCAACCTAAGGGCTGTTATTATACCGAAGATAGAATAGCTTCCTACTAATGAATGAAATGACTACCTACCTCATACTTTGGTCTAGGCGGATCTCAAAAGTAAAAGTCAAGACACGCATAATAATATTATAACTAACTATTATTAGGTGGTATGCAGATTATATCAAGAGCAAGGGGTGACGTCATAATGTTATAATACCGGCTGTGTAACACGCGTTATGTAATGTTAACATTATTGCCCTACAACCCGATACGGTACGGTACTTACTTAATTTTTTGATCCAAAATCGTAATGAGATCTAAAAAACGTGTTCAATATAAGTAAGCGGTTGTAATTCATTCAGATGTGATTAATGTAATGTTCTACAGTTTTTTAAATACTTAACTAGTAGTGCCCTACGATTTTACCCCCTCCTTGGCTGGTCCCACACATTCTGAATTTGTCTCTTAATTCAGAAAGCTGACATTTATTTTGGTATAGAAGACATATAATTAATGAAATTATATATTTCTGACTCTGAATTCAAAATAGAATTTAGAATCCCGTCTTAAAGGGTGACAACCTTGCTCAAAATGGTGTTTTCAAATGCAAGAAAAAATTAGCACGTTTAAACAAAACACAATCGTTTTTTTGTTTGAACCTTTAGCTTCATTATATTAGGTACTAGCAGTGTCGCTAGGCTTAGCTTTCTCTTAGGGTTTCTCGTAATGTGATGAATAGTCAATAACCTTCCTCAAGAAGCCAGCGGCTTCGGCCCCATAAATGTCGGTTTCACGCCCAGCTCGATGTCGGGCCTGCCAATGTATACAAAAACTTGACAAATTACAAATACTAAAAGCTTCATAGAGAACCACTCTATCCATTAGTGAAAACAACGGCCTAGTCTTTTTTGAGTAAGTTTATCGCGAAGCAACAGACAGACAGACAGACGGCCGCGACACAAGCGCGGTTCCACCGTTGTGGATACTGTGGGCATACCCCCAACCCTAATTGTGATCAGACAGAACAATTATTAATCGTGCTCATCATATTTCGATTTCGAGGTTTCGATTAACACTCAAGAGAAATGTTCCTATAGGAACATTTCTCTTGAGTGTTAATCGAAACCTCTGACACAGCAATCAGGGCCACTAACCACTCAATCAACAGGCCAGTCAAAGTAGTACTGTAGATACCAATTGAGTAAAATTATTACCTCCTACTATTACTACTTCTTATACTACTACCTACTCTAGTATTGTATGTAACATAGAAACACGCAGCGCAGTAGTGCAGTTAAAAATTATGTACTTTGTTTCTTTCAAAATCAATGCATCGCAGTAAGGTACTTAGGTTAGGTAGTTAGGTTAGCTATAGGATAGGTATGGTAAGTTAGGTTAGGTTATATTTATATATACTAAATATATACTAAATCAGCACCCCACTTTTACCCCTTTAAGGATTGAATTTACGAAAAGGGATATCGGAAATAATCATTATTAGGAACTTATAATCCAAATAAAACATTTCATTGAAACAACTTGGAAAATCTGAGAACTTTCATACTAACTTTGCACCCTTTTACTCCATTTTACTTAATGGTGATGGTATGATTTATTTTCAAGAAAATAACGTGTTTCATGATTTCAATCATCAAGAACCAAGAACCAATTCAATCAAGAACCTTCATACTGAATTACATTCGAATAACAACGGAAAAGTTTCATACTAACTGTGGACCCCGTTTTACCCCCTTAGGGGATGAATTTTTAAAAATGCTTTCTTAGTGCTCCCCTGCGTTAAAAAAGAAACCCCTGTGCAAAATCTCTGTCTTATAATCCTTACAGTTTAGGCCCTGCGTTGATAAGTAACTCCGTCAGTCAGTCAGTCAATCAGTCAGTCAGTCAACTTCTCCTTCTCATGTAGCAGTTTTTTTGTTCAGCGCGTTCAATTCCAAAATAAACAAACTATTTGTTTTTTAACTTATCCATCATCAAGAAATATTATGGATTAATTCTACCTCTCTTCTTCTTAGCGTGTCAATATCAAATTAATTAATTAGGTCATCCCAGAATACGGCTTCTTCTTTGGCGCCGTCATCAGTGTCCATCAGTGCACCTGACATACGCCAGACACGATATGAAATGACGAGATTACACTAGATTTATTCTACTTAATCTTCATAAATCTTTGACATCATTACTTTGGTTGTCAACTGAATGATTGATGTCTGTCCTACCATCAAAATAGTACCTATCAAATAAAACGGTGCGTCTTGAACCAGTCCAATGAATGTCGGTTTCCCTTCCGTTAATAAGAAAGTGATGACAAAAACCAGATCTTTCGATCACGTGCTGAGAGCATTGTATTTTTTTTTCTAAAAGTTCTTTCTAAACGGTACTTTATCCCATAATGCTATTTTAAGATAACACCAACACATTCAACATGATTTTCTTAAAGTTATTAACTGGAAAGCTGGTTCCCTTTCCTGTCAGGCAGTCGGACTGGTTAGGACTGTACTTTCCAGCAATAAAGACGTTAATTTACTAATTTGCATTTGCTACAGAACTTGTGGTTCATAGTTTTACGAGTGTATTCACCTGAAGGTAAACGCAGTGGTAAAATCTAAAAATATCATGAAATAAGAACTACACAAAGAAACTGCCTTATTTTGAATTATTGACAATGTTTGCGTCATTAAATCAGTTTCCCGCATCTACAAAAGTCAAATATTACACACCACTGTCGTAGGTAGATCACGCCACACTTAAAATGACAAAACCAAATAACAACAACAGAACTTTAATTATAAAAATAAATAACTATGACAAAACTACATTACTAAACTAATTTGTTACTACAACTTTCTAATTGTAATTATTATTATGCGGCGCTATTGGCTGCAGTACATAAGCTTGGCCTGTCGCTCTGTCTACCACATGACCAGTTGAAGGTTCTAGAAAGAGTCTTGGTACTGTGGTTGCTGCACTTACTTCTGGTTGCTGATGCTGCCTCACTCCTGCCCCACCTTCGTATGGTACAAAATGAGGAGGCTCTAGATGCTGCTTAGGCACGTATGGCAACTGTGCTTGTTGCTGAGGGTAATATTGTGGTAGTTGACCTTGATTCTGTGGCAAATACTCTGTGAGTGCAGGTTGGTTTTGTGGAAAGTATTGTGGCTGTTCGGGTTGATTCTCATTCACAAACTGACTTTGCTGTTTCTCTGCGTCGTCCTTGTGACTCACTACTAACACAACTTGATTCTTTTCCTTTGGTGGTTTAGTTTGGTGTGTTTGGTCCTCTTTCTTTCTGTACTGCTGACGCCTTGGCTTTGGCTTTTCATAAGGTTCCTCCTCTTCCTCATTTTCATATTCTTCTTCTTGGGATGTTTCAGTTGTTTCTTGCTCCTCCCTGTTTTTACGATTCTGTTTTTTCGGCCTATTTTCTTCTTCAGATTCCTGTTCGGATGATTTTTGATGTTTCTTTTCCGACTTTCGGACTCTGTCTACTTTAGGGTACGCTCGTTTGGCCCTTTCTTTCTCTTCATAGCTTGATTTTTCTGGATCATAGTCATCATTGCCATATGTGGGTGAATCATCATGACCGTAGCTTGGGGAGTTATCACTTGGTTCATCGTAAGGGTCACTATTGTTAGACTCGTGATAAGAACCATCATCGCCATTGTCTCCTATATTACCAGCGTTACCCGCATGGTTTAGATCCCAATAGTGTTCTCCATATCCTCCTTTCTTGTCACCCCATCGTACCTATATTTAAACAATAAGGTTATTAATTGTTCCTTTCATTGATCAAAATACGCTTTCAAATTTTTGCGATTACGATATCATTTTCATCAATAATTATTTTTCTTATATACCTATTATATCCTGTAAAGTTAATCTTTAATTAGTACTAATTTATTATATTATATTAGATAAAGAACTATAGTTAATAAAAAAGAAAGAAAGTTAGTATTAGAATATTGTTATTGCTAATCACTTAAATTAATATAAATAGAGAAATCGTTGCTGATAAATATAACAAGAGATGCATACGAACGTTGAAACATATAAATATAGCTATCGCAGGAATTTCCTTACTGTCTTTATCAAGTTACCCTTCTAGGGTTAGTTAACTGTATGGACTGCTTTGCCTTCCAACTATGTCGGGGTAAGCTTTTAATCTAGCCGAACCCAGCTGACCTTCGAACACAGTTAGTGGGTAGCATGGCACATACTAGTCAGTCTTACAGGTTTCTAACTGCACACTTGAAAAAATCGTAGAAAATAGAAAAAATGAAAATATAACCAGCATTGTTCAAAAGGAAATTCCTGCGATATAGTTAAAATTAATATAAAGCATTATAAGCGTACTTTTGCAGAGAACAGTCCTTCTGAGGGTTTGGCCCTCTCATGTCTCTCAGTGAAGTGGCGTTCGCTGCCCAACCGATGTCCCTGATCAAACTGGTCAGCTTTCGGCAAATGTCTATACCTTCAGCCAAGCCAAGCAAAGCGGGAAAGAGAAAGAAAATAGAAAGAGGTTAGAGACAGAGCGAGATAAAGGATGTGTTTTACTTTTCCCATGTCCCTGTGGTTCTTAAAGTCTTTCTTCTCGTATCGTTGCTCCCATGTGTTAGGGTCCTCGCAGACGTGACCGAACTCTATCTTGTATGGACTCAACTGTACTGAGAAAAAATCCCTATAAAGCAAAGTATTGACCATCCTTACTTATAATATTATGGAAATATTCCGGAGATTGTAAAGATCAGAAGAGTATGCCAACCTTTATGAAAAAGAAGCGGAGGTTTATTGAATTAGATATAGCATACATAACAAATCATAAATGCCTGTATTCTAAGGTTGAGGAAGGTTTGGACAAAATGTACCAAATAAAACACCAAGATTTTGCTAGTTATGATTAACTCCCATGTAATAGGGGGCAAGCCACATGATGACATGACTCGACTCCGGGATGGTACTGAGATATTCCACATGGAAAACCAAATTACACTTTTTCCGACCCGGGAATCGGACCCAGGACCTCATGCTCAGCGTTAATGCTTTCAACCAAAAGACTAAGAAGATACTTAAATGTTTGAAAGTTTCATGTTGTAATCTAAGTGAAATTATTATAATATTTGAAGCAAAAAATTCTTGATTTTCAATTTTCATAATTTCCACTACAGACATCTCTTATTGAATATGTTTCAAAATTTTGTTCTATGTATCAAATAGTGAATGGAATAACGACAAAAGAAATATTTTGGTCACCAAACCCCTTTCTCTAATGGCTGGCGTAAAGTATGTCAATGTTTGGCTATGTTGAAACTTATTTGCATGCCAGCAACAATAGAGTCCAATTAAGTCGAAGGTTGACACTGAAGTTGAAACTTAGAACGAGGCTGTTCCAACAGAGCTAGATTAGTAGGTGACTAGTAAGAGTGAATAACTGCCGCGAAAAATTTGATATTTTTTTAAATAATATAATTGAATTCTTTTAAAACCAAACCCGTGAAAACTTAGGTGAAGTAAGTGATGAAGCAAACAGAGTGTCAGTATTTACCACCTGATGCAAAGTATTGAAAAAAAAATCGATTATCTCATCACATTTTGATGCTGAGTGTGTTGATGATTCATATTATTACCAAGCTGGTATTTAACAACCATAAAGAGTAAAGTTATGTGGAGCGTAATCCAATAGCATGGTAAAACTGGAGGTCTGATACTGGTTCTATCTTTACTCTGCGTTGGGGAAACTAGAACCATTTTAATATTGAATTTTGTTTGTAAGTTCGACATTGAAAAGTGCCTTTTAATAGTCTAATTGAAATAATTAATTTAACTCTGACTGTATTAACAAGGGAGTGTGTCTTCACATTACTGCTTAAGCTAGATGACACTAAAAGAGAACTCCACCGTTCATTTCAACTAAGTCTGCCCGGGATGGTTTTTGATGCTGATCTTGAATTTGAAACATAATCAATATGTCGTAATAAAATAATAGGGGTAGTGAATAAACAAGTAGAGGAAGTAGATAAGAATACTTACTGGAAAAATTTGGCTTGCGCTTCAATAGTAGAAGGATTGCTAGGTGGAGTCCGAACTGTCACTGGGCGCGCTGTTCCATAAACCGACCCAGCATGCAGTGCTAGTAAGCACCAGAGCCATATCTGAAACCCGAAAAGGTTCATATGTTTAACCGAAATATTTGGAAACTTATGAAGTGGTTACTAGATAGTGCAACACGTAAATCGACAATAATTATCGTTGTAACACTAATAAAAGCACAACGTTGCTAGAGCTGCAGCGATCAAAAAATCTATGTAGTTCAATACAAATTCAGTTTTCGATTGAAACGAGCCAACTTAAAAAATAAAACACTGAAGGTAAACACTGTATCACTTTCACTCAGTAAAACCAATTTTAGTTTTATTCTCATTTAAACAAAATTATAACAGTTATATAATTTAGATTAAAACATTAATTAAATTCAAATCAAATACCGTGTTGTCAAGACGTTGTGACATCTTGGCTGTTTGATGGAAGGTTTGGGCTCAACACTGCTGTTAGTACATTTATAGACAAGACTGTTACAATTTACTTTTGCAGTGGTTGACAACCGTTATACAGCAACCAATACATCAATTTGTTGTATCATTTGAAATGGTGACATTACATTTTGCATAAAAGTTATGGAACGTTATTACACAAATTAAAATAATAGATACACGTAGGTAAACACAGGAATCAAGAAAAGATAAAAAACATAATTTATTTGGAAAACATGAGTACACAATACAAATTGCGGTTTGTAGCGTAGGATGTTGTGTTTTGGGCTTACACCTTGATGTTGATGGTTGATGGAAATGGTTTGTATTTATGTATTTTTTTTTTTTGTCTTGTTTATTATACTTATTATAAATATGTCTATTCAAATAGTCTTGTATGGTATATATTTATGTAAATAGTACACCACACACTGCCTACTCATCTTTTTTCCTCCACTATCAAGTCCATCCAAAGGTTGTCTGTAAGAGATCGCTTTTAGCGATAAGGCCGCCCATTGTATCACCGCTTGTAGCCCATAAAGTTATGATTTGTAAGTATTAATGGTGTACAATAAAGAGTATTCTATTCTATTCTATTCTATTCTACACCTTGATGTTTTGCCACACATAACATAATATACTTTGCATAAATGTTAATATACCTATTGATAGATAATTTAATTAACTACTCATAAAATTCCACTTAGTTGAGAAAAAAAATAATCCCAATAGTGCGTTACTACTGTATGTATGAACCCATTTACAGAAATAAATATCATTTGTCATTTAACAGCGAAACGTAGCTTCTGAAGAACCTTCCAACTGGGACGCCTGTCTCGGTCAAGGAAATTAACTGTGCTTGACATAGATCCTCAGCAATAAATCCAATACAGTATAGTAGTCTAATAATGTAGGTACCATAAATAGTATTCTATTCTATTCTAAAGATAGCAGTTTTTTTTTAAAGTTTACTAGTAATATGGGTTTCACATTACCTACTAGTAGTTTTGTTAACCTTTCCAACTAAGTTAAATATGATTGTGTCTGGAGTGGGTTCACGTCAATGGGCTATGACAATATTTTCGTTTTTAGTCCCTCATCTAGATTACGAGATAAACTTCGACTCGTGTTTTTTCTTTTTTCACGTAATCAAAAAATAACGGAAAAGAAAGAAAGAAAGAAAATACATTTATTGGCAACAGTTGGATACACACAGTAAAAAAAAACATAATAACAATAAAAAAAGACACAAAAATGGCATGTCTCACGGCTGCGCCAAAAGGCTCATTTCAGCGGTAATACAGATGCTGAACGGCGATACATCGAGTTAAAATGTCGCATGACGTCACTACCCAGTACAGTTTATGCTAGCTAATGACGTTACAAGCCCCCACTCCTCAACTTTAATGCGCTTAATCTAGGCAGTTTTCCATCAAGTTGAAAAAGAAAAAAATATGTGACGAATATTTTCTAGTTATCTAGATGAGGGACTAAAAATTATCAATTTGTCAAATAGCCCATTGTGCAATGGGTGGATATCGAACTCACTATCTCGTCCACCAGTCCAACAACGCCTTAGCCAATGGTCTATAGCCGCCTAAACAGCTATTGTTTACTATTTTCTATGGCAAATGTTGGTTATCTCTGGCAATCTCAGATGCGCCCATTACGAATCGTGCCGCGTCATTGACTTCAGCTTTCCGTAGCCAATTGTGAAAATGTCTTTTATAGACTATTATTATGGATTAGCATGTACAAAAACGTTAATCTATATTTACTCAATAGGTCCCAAAAGAAATTGGTTCCTATTTATATTACGTTGGTCTAGGAAAATGGTTTAAGTGTCGCTTAATACCTTTTAGCTTAATCGTTCCGAATAATATACTGCGGTTAGGTACTGGTACTTACACTTATCAGAAAAATTAATAGATATGATCGCAAATTATTAAATTATATGTAATATATGCATACCTACTCAGCGGTAGTATTTGACCACTTTTGTTGTTTTGCATCTTTTCTCCTAATAAACCTTTGACGATACCAATACTCAGCGGTAGTATTTGACCACTTTTGTTGTTTTGCATCTTTTCTCCTAATAAACCTTTGACGATACCAAATATCACATTCCTCTACGCGCAATATGTTTTAAAACAGGTAGGTACATTTTTTTTTCTTCTCACAAACTACTTAAAGGTTTTGACATCAAAATACAGCACTGAATTAATTACTTTATTTTTCAAATTAAATATGTATACTAAAACTAACTACAAATAAAATAATAATAAAAAAACCCTATTGAAAAACAAAACCGGAACACTCAGGCGTCAAAGTAGGTACTCCTCCTCATTGCTCTCATCTGTTTCAAACGTGTCTTTATTTTTTTAATTATTTTTGTAGGATAAAATCTTTTGAGATTACAATAAATCCTCAAAAAAGCCTCTGAAAAGAACATTGACCCTTAAAAGTGACGCAACTAACGACGATAAAGTTAATCATTAAATCCATGATCGAGCAATTCAATGTTTCAATGATTGAGTAATCACTGATTGGCGTTTCGAAAAAACAGTTTACAATCATTTTTATAAGGCTGTACGCAATTAGGAAGAAATGGAGCGGACGAACCAAAAAACGAGCCCCGGTCACCAACAATGTAATTATTACCTATTTAATTATTTCTTGCTTCTGATTTATTTAGGACATGCCATTGTATTCATAATTATGATCTTGTACTTTGGCTTTTTTATTTTCATTCGCCTAGCCTTTTCCCTACTACGTGTATACATTAGGTTCCAAAGTACCTGCAAGCTGTTAAATACCAGTGCTTTACTGGCACGAAGCAGTAATCACGGAGATCCATTCGAGCAAAAGACAAGGGTATTTTGCTTTATTGGATCTCCGTGATTAGCTAGGACAATGGGTTACCTTTAGCATAGGGCTATCGTACGAAGAACAATAATTATATTACTTTATATAATGATATCTGTTATGTAAAATAGCTTCTCTATCGCATTAGGTTAGCCTGTTAAGATAGATGTAAGTAAGGTTCCAAATAAATAAATAAATAAACAGGAAGATTTGTTTTCATTAATAATAACAACTCCAGTGTTGGGCAGTTTGTTGCAAACATACTAGAAAGAGGTGAAGAGATGGCGTCTTTGTTTTAAAGTGCTGACTCATGTTTTTAATCATCTGCGTAGCCTATTAATATGTTAGGTTGTTGTTAGAGTCGTCTTGAAGTCTAACTGGATGCAACCGAATACCACTGTTTCACGTGGAAAGACTGCCTATCTGATCTCCACGTCCAAGTGTTTGGGTTGTCAGACTTTAGAAGTAGTAGACTAGAAAGTGCTGATTCTCAGCCTTATTGAAATGAATGATCTAATATTCAATCACTCTTATTAGCCAATTCATCTTCATTATCGAACCCCGTTCATTTCTCGCTCAACTTCCAATAAATACTATTACGAATAAAGAAGTGTAAAAAGGAATACTTAAAACAAAATAATATCCGAGTCGTTTACCGTGTAATGAGACAGTGGAACATTACGTAATCTTCTGTAATTACTAGGCTTGTGACACAACTGCTTGACATTGTAGACTTTTGGCAATTGATGAATAGAATCATTTCTTCTCTTCAGTTTTAGCAACGCTAGGTATATGTAACACGGTAGAAATCATTTTTCTATTTGTTATTTTATCTATTCTTGCGTCGACAAAACAAGCTTCTAAGGTAGTCATGCTACGCGTGCTGCAGCAGATGAATTGCTTCTAGAATTGGAAGAAGTTCACATACCTAGTTCTATTTTCTAAGGAAACTTTTTTAAGTCCTGTGAAATTTCTCAGTAAAAATTCAGGAGTCAGATGATGGCAGAAGATTCACGTCTTGTTTTATATGGGACTTACACGTAAATGCGAATGTACTGAAGGTTCGGTAGGTGTAAGGCTGACCCCACATTTGGCGTGCGCGAAAGCAGACGTTCTCAAGAAAAGCAGACGTGATGCTATGTTATGACTTTCATTCAGTATTTTTTCAGTCGTCTTTTTTACTTATTAGTTAGATAATACCGGCCTGTTACTGTCTCGCTACAGAAGCTCAAGGCTGGTGGGCGATTTTAGACTTGCCCTGGGGGTCGAGTCTGCTATTGCAATCGTGTCTCAATGACCGGTCAATGATCGATTTTTGATGTATAACGTCGAACTTATGACATATTTCCGATACAAAAACTGTCAAAGTTGTCAAATATTCGATCAATGACCAGTCATTAAGACACGATTGCAACAGCCAAAGAGATTTAAAATACTATAGAGCGGGCATGTCAAGGAAATGTCATAGAAAAACTTTGATCCCATGTCTCAGTAACGCCATCTAGAATAATATATGAATATTGGAGCGGCAGTGGAGCGTACTACAAAAAACTCATAGACTTGTATCCAGCAGGACACACTTTTTCGGACGAAAATTTTGTTTGTGATGTCCGGTCTATAGGTATTGAATGTCTTTGGCAACAGCAGACTCGAGCCCCTGGTGTGAAGGCACAATCTTTTGCACGAGAACCGGGACTATGGTAAAGTTACAGAGCAGTAGTCTTTATATTTTAAGTCGTTGTTGCTAGGAGCATTATATACAATGTTATTACGAGTACCATTATTATTATGACGTCAAATGAAACGTGAGTAAATTACCAAGTTCTGTGTAATTTACGAGAAACACAACATACTGACACCAATATTTGAATCGACGTCACATCATTGCCATTCTTCTTTTGATTTTTCAGGGTTGCATGCTTCTGATGAAATGTCAAACAATATTTTTTACAACGATTGTCGCAACTGTTTGTGTTAAATAAAAAAAATGCTCAAGTGCGAGTCGCACAGGAAAGGTTCCGTACCTACCATGTCGTGATTAAAAAACCGAAAATGTCATGCTTATTGTACGGGACCCTCTAATTAGTAAAAATATTTTTTTTATTTAACTGACAAGATCTACTTACTACTGGCCTCCTAAGTTGAAATTTCATACATATTGTTCCAAGAACAATACACTTTTGTGGTAAGCATTACTTGATCCTTCTCTCAGGATTGAAGAATTTATTTACTTAGGTACTTTACTTTACTTTCCGAGGCTAACCATAACATGGTTGCTGCACTCAGGGTGGGCTCTTTAAGAAGATGCCTCCATAGACAACAGCACAGTTATGCAATTTTTATTGCACTTCATAATTTTTTTTATCTAACTTCCTATCAACTTGTATAAATATATACTCAATTCTAATAATATGTATGTACCTAAGTGATGAATTTGAGCGATGCTGACAGGAGATGAAGAGGAAACCTAAGAAAAGATGGAAGCATTGCGTGAGAAATGATATGAGGGAGAGGTAAGTGATAGGAAGAACAGAAGATAAAAACGTGTTGCGCCAACCCCAAGTAACATGGGACAAGAGAAGGAAGATGGTGATATACCTCTACTCAATTCTAAGAGCCTTTTTCAGGTTAGACCATGACATAACTGTTACAAACAGAGTTTGCTTCCGACAAGGAGACGAGATGCCTTGACTTAGATACGGGACCCTAAAAATGTCAAATAATCACCATTGCTTAGTTTAGTTGCGAATCAGTGCCGTGTGAAACATTATAAAATATTAGTGCATTGTTTGTTTGTTTCGACATTTTATTGACGGAATTCGTTACGCCGAATGACATTATTACTGTGAGATCGTTATTAAAGTGCTTTGTGTTATATTACGATGAGCCTGAATACTCAGAGAAGGAAAACATCACTATTTATTGAATTAGAATAAATGTTGTATATAAATTGGTTACTATAGCCACACATCGCTTAACGTCCCATAACACAAGCTCTTAGCTTAGCTTGGGTGGGACTAAATGGCGCTGTGTGAAAAAAATGTGGAATATTTATTTATTTATTTATTATTTATTTATCGCATCGGTTGCATGCAAGTTGACTCGTGTTAATATAAATTCTGTCAATCCCACACGAATCAGAATTTTTTTTCTGTGCCACTGATAACGTTTCATTTTAATATTCGTACCTCAAACATTTCTTAATATTCGTACCCTTTGTACTGTTTTTGCCTTGGAACGCTGCCCAAGGACCAAGTCATGTTGAAGCTATGTCAAAATTACGCCTCTGAAAATGCATGGTAAATATGGAGACTATATTGATTATCTCTTTACTCTGCGTTTGTTTATTTAAGTAAGTCCAATCACACAAAAGGCAGCCAGTTCTAATCCGATCCAGCCTGGTTCATAACCCACTTATAGAAATAATAAAATCTCTATTATTTTGTTGCTGCACACAGATCTACATAAACAAACCAAAAGTTAAAAAATAATAACAGTATAAATGATTATAAGCCTTGCGGCTGTGCCAAATTGGTCCAAATCAGCAAAAATGCCAGATATTTAGTACCTACTTGGTTTTCAACTAGGGACGCCCCTAGTAAGTAGACGCTTTGTTTTTGCCTTGGCTGGAGAACTTTTACGGGATTATCCGCCTCCAACTCCTACTTGACCTGTGAGATACAAAAAAAATGGCTACCAGTGTATCACCAATCTAACCCAAATATTGTCACAAAACAATACAGATCTTCACGGAAACACACATACGGTAACAAGCCTGTAAACTAATTGTACCTAACTGTTACGTAAAATACGTAACATGTTGTTTAACTTTCACACCAATCGCTCATTAACTGATGTAGAGTACCTATAGTACGGTCTAAACTAGACTTATCTATTAAGATTTTTATTACATTTTAATTGTTTTAATAGATTGCTGGCGGGTTTAACTTCCTGATACACTGTTATTTCAAGAAAGTACTTATGTTTTGCTCCATGTTGATTTGCAGATCCAGTGGTAACTATTCCAAGATAGCGAGGCGTGAGTATTTGATTTTTCACCAAAGTAATAAAGCTGTGTCTTCGGGCGCCAGTTGTAAGTGTAGCGAGGATTCCAAGATTAGGTACTCAAAACAAAAACACTTTTATCCCCAAAGAGAATACTCTACTGTTCACACCTTCCACGAGATAATAAAAAGCCAATCTGTATCTAATTTTAATAATGCCTATGAGACAGCTCTAAATCACTCGGTATTCTACCCTTTTTTTCCCACTCTGGGGGAAGCAGAAAGGAGTGTCACACTCTTACTGGCTAAAACCCATCCGTGCTCGTCATAATACCCTTTGCGTTCGAGAGCCGCGTCGACTCTTTCAAACCAAATTCCGCAACCCCGGCTGGCTCTCTACCCTGACGATTCAATATGACACCTGTGCCGTAAGTAATTGCTTTATACCCTTGATGATTAAGCAACTATTATTTTTCTTCTATCACTCAATTGCTTACGGTGACTATAATACTGTCACAGAAAAACCCTTGGGTATTTTTCCACTTCACTAGCAATAAGAAAATCTGTCATCTCCTTATCGTTACCTATCTGTTACACATATTCTTGGCCTAGTCATGGTTTATTAACCACTGACAAATGAAATAATTATTCTTAAAAAACAAATAGAAATAACATCAAAGAAGCAACGGAAAAAGGTAATTTAATAGAAATTCTCATTCCTTTGTTTCACCAGCAAATAGCCAGAAGCTTACAATTTGATGTTGTGAAACGTGGTCGTCAAGAAAGTATGTCAGTGTAGTACAACTGTAAGATTTCCGATCGAGCCGAATAGGCCGACATCACGAATTCACGATCCACGGCCTAACAACAAATCATACTGGTGGTGCAAGTTGTAGGCGACCAGCGTAAACGTAAAATGTCTTTATTTTTAAAATTCTACATTCACTTTTTTGGTTTAAATTAAATTCAATCAAAAATCGTGTATATCGGATTTTGTTTGTAATAAACACACAACTTATTTTCTAGCGCTAGTAACATTGATAAAGGCCCAATAAATTTTAATAAGTTTAGAAGCAATAAATAATAAATTATGAGGTCGGTGTTTTATTCTTAAAAGAATCACTGAAGAAAATCAGAGTTCACTGTCTCTTTTAAATTTCAGACATTATCTTGATCGATCATTTAAAGACAATCTAGATCAGTGTCTGAAAAGGTCTTTTGAGGAAACAACCACACAGATAATAAGTGAACCTGTCCAGTCAGTGCTTAAATTTGTCAGTAATCGTGAATAGAATCTGTTTCAAGATTTTGACAATTTTGACAACTAAAATTTCCTTTGTTTTACTGTACCGATACTATACAATACATCACTATTTTTTAATAAGTACAAAAAATTGAGGTGTATTCGTACCTGTTACTGGTCATATTTGCGTAATCAAAAGTTAAAAAAAAAACGAAATTTAATATTTAAATATTTAGTTAAACTTAAATAACGAAAACCGCTGTTGGAGGCGGGGCATGCTTGAGCGAGATCACGCGAACATGAGCGAGAGATGGCGATTAATTAATAATACTATGTCATGAATAGCCTGTAAGATATTTCCAGAAATTGGGTGACTTTTTGGGATATAAATAAACGCTAATAACTTTGCTGTTTATGAATATTATTTATTGATACACACTTTGACATTATACTTTACAAATATAATGAGAAGACCTTTAAGTGTTTGTACTAATTAAAAATTAGTGGTGTATTGGTTCGTTATTCCCCAAGACAAAAATCTCTTAAGTCTTGAGGCACAAAAACATGCTTATTTAAAAGCCGTAACTAATGTTAGTTGACCTCTCAGATATACGCAAAATCTTCACTAAGTTGCTGCAATATTCTATTTAGAGAAGTCTTTGAATTCTGGTAAAAACAATTTAGGCTACGGTCATAAAGATCACGGAAATGAGTTATCGTGATTTGTGAACATTCCGTTGATTGAAAGAATGCAACGGATTTGGATAAAAAAGCATAGAATATTGAGAATATTGTCAAGGTGAGAGTTCAATGGTAAGTAAACAATAAATAAATAAATAAATATTCCACAACTTTTCACATATCGCCATCTAGTCCCAAGCTAAGCTAAGAGCTTGTGTTATGGGTACTAAACAGCTGATAAATATACTTATATATTTCTAAATACATACATATTATATATAAATTACACCCAGACACAGAACAAATGATCGTGCTCATCACACAAACATTTGTCCTGGGTGGGAATCGAACCCACGACCTCCGGCATAGCAGTCAGGGTCACTAACTACTAGACCAACAGGCCAGTCAATAGGCATTTGTATGTAATCAATGCCTATTGACTGGCCTGTTGGTCAAATAATAATATGTAAACAATATCTCCATATTGTTTGCCGAAGAATGCCTAAAACTCAATAGTAGTTTTTTTATATTGATCAACCTTATTCTCATTATTACTGA
Organism: Euplexia lucipara; assembly: GCA_921972225.1. Taxonomy (NCBI): domain Eukaryota; kingdom Metazoa; phylum Arthropoda; class Insecta; order Lepidoptera; family Noctuidae; genus Euplexia; species Euplexia lucipara. Next base: position 6,016,053 of record OV179144.1, on the reverse strand, counting down.
AGAACGACTGTGAGCATGGATGGAGAGAGTGAAGTGGTTTTGCTCTCATAACAATATGAACCATACTGATGCCGTCAGTTCCTGTCATTGTATTCATGGTTTGATGGAATTTCTAAGTTGATGTTAAAAACTGATTGCTCTTGGAATTTTTGGTTAAGAATCTGTCAGCATTTAATATTGCAGCTAAAAGCATTTTATTTCATAGCAGAGTATCTTTTCAAATTGAAATAAGACATCACACATTAACTACATTGCTTAATAACGTAGCAATGAAAAATTAAAACATTCCAAAAATTAAGACCACTTAATAATTTGGCATTGATGTATCCACAAAGAATCTCCCTTCATACTTAATTTCGAAACAAACACTTTGTTACCGTCAAAATTCAAAATAACTTAGACGTTATTTTACCAGTAAGTATAATTAAACACTTACAAACACATTTATGTAAAGATTAATGGATAAATGCCTGCTGCAATACTCAAGATGCATTTACTAATTATAGGATTATGTGAATTGTTTACGCCACTTTCAGTTCCTCGAGGTGATTGTCCATAAACGAAATCATTATAGAATCTTTTTCTTCGGTACATTAATCTTCCGAATTTTAGAGTTCATTGATTAGTTTTTACGCGTAATCGATTTTCTGGCTTCTATATTTTGTTTTTCAGGTAGCGTTTGTCAGTTAGATAATCTAGGTTATAATGTTCTTTTAAGCATCCAATCTGTAGAACAGCGATGATAAAACAAATAATAAACATTAGATCAATTGTAACAAAGATGATGAGGCTAGGATATGATGTGGACCTAACTATTGCGAGGACGACGCGTGACGTACAAGAAGACTTGATGCGCCGTCCTCAAAAGGTAGGAGATGGTGAAAATAATAAGTTTAGTGACGATAAGTCGCCAGCACATCAACCTACCCCAAACTGTTAAATTTTCCCAATTGAACATGAACCTTATAGTGTTTAGAATAAAGTTCAAAACCTATCAAAGAAATTTGACACATTGGGGCTGCGCTGTGGCTGTGGTTGATGTGCTGGCGCCTGTACACAGATAAATACTACAGATAAAGTTCTTCTTTAGTATTTAAGACATGAAAATAGTTTCTATGTTTTAAAGTTCAGAATAAAAACTCTGTACTTAAGCAATTGATTTGATTTAAATCATGCCCAAGATCTCTACTATCCCTCAAATACTTTATCACCCATAGAAGGCATGATCATTGATGATGTATGTATGTACTCGAAAAAGTATGAGGCAGTGAGAAACTTTTTTACCACGTAGGTACAGACGCCAGCACATCAAGTTACCCCAATGTGTCAAATTCAACTGATCGTTGTGATCCTTTTTCAACTTTATGTCAAACATCATAAGGTTCATATTGAATTGAGTAAATTTGACACATTGGGGTAACTTGATGTGCTGGCGTCTGTACATGGATGTGTATGGTTTCTTACAGTATTACACATCCGACCATCACTGATGCCAGTATTTTCGTAAAAAGTAGCTTCATATTTGCTACATGGCCGCTCTACTCGAACTCGTTCTATTCCTACTTGATCAAAATAAAATCATACATTTAGGTACCTGCCCCCCTAGCCAAGTTACAAACGATTCGTATCTATTCTCTTTTTATAATCGAGAACGCCTCAAATCCCTTTGTTTTGACCACGTGACTTATCACCTTTCGCTAAGTCACGTGGTCAAAACAAAGGGATTTGAGGCGTTCTCGATTGTAGAAAGAGAATAGATACGAATCGTTTGTAACTTGGCTAGGGGGGCCTGGATCACAAAGCGCGATATCGACTACAAAACCGATTTCTAATGATTTTCATGTCCTTGCAAGTTGCGCCGAATGCATGCTTCAGCAGTCAAGAAATAGTAAGAATGGGCTACTTATTTGACAAAACTTTAGTTTTTAGTCCCTCATCTAGATAACAAGAAAATATTCGACACATGTCAATTTTTTTTCTTTTTCAAATTGATGGAAAACTGCTTAGATTAAGCGCATTAAAGTTGAGAAGTGGGGGCTCATTAGCTAGCATAAACTATACTGGCTAGCGACGTCATGCGACATTTTAACTCGATGTATCGCCGTTATTTTTTTATTACTTGAAAAAATAAAAAATACGTGTCGAATATTTTCTTGTAATCTAGATGAGGGACTAAAATTTTGTCAAATCGCCCATTCTCGTAGTTGTCGTCTTCTATGGATAATCGGTAACACTCACTGACACGTTTGGATTGTATAGAATGTCAAGATAGTAGTAATAGTCTCTAATCTTCGTACTCTGTGGTTAACATCTAACATTTCTCCATTTACATTCATATAAACGGCGTGTATTTAATCATACTTACTATCCAGTTTTGTATAAATCCATGAACGATTAAATATTATTCAACGTCAACATTACTTGAATTGTATAACTGGCTCTTAGGTAACTTTCCTCGCTTATAACTATTAATAAAAACAAACCATTTCTATTTTTCTAATTCATTACTGATGCATGTTATATTTTCGTCGTTGAAAGAGGACTATTTTGTATCGTTGACCGAATGGTCAATCTCAGTCGTTTCGACGCGTCCGAGCGTAAAATCGACGATAGAAAGTGTTATAAATTCGTTTTCTATCTTATTTATAAGAAGCTGATAGACACCGTGGTCGTCATTGCTATTGAGTTCACTTGCACTAGCGAACATGGGTTTAGAAATGGATACCAGAATTTTGGTAAGTTTAAGTTTTGTAAAAAAAATATAATCTCTTTTTATGTTAATAACTAGTGGTATTTCAGTAGTTAAAAGACAACCGCTTCAGTTTTCTTTACTTTTTCTCTGTATAAGCTTACAACTAACCCAAAGCATACACTCCTCCGTGCAAGCAATGTCCGTATCCATAAAAAGGGAGCTAAGGTTTTCGTTTCGCGTATTTTGCACATAGTAATCAGAATGTATATAATGTGAAATGGCCCTGTGCTTTAAAGAGTATCGGAATATACGATAATTAATTGTCTTTTTTATTATGTAAGTTGCAAATACTTCTGCAACACGGACTAGCTGTATGCCAATATGTACATTTAATAGTATTTTGAGCGACTTATAACATCCATCAGCCGCCATCTTCGCGAAACGTCACTAGGGATGCCCAGTCAACTACAACTTTCCGATGCTCTTCGCTCCAGGGCCAACAGTGTATGGGCGGAGAGCAATCTCCTTTACCTAGTTCAATAGTGATAGATTTGTCGACTTTGAACACCACAGGCAAAACTTAAGAGCATTTAACAATTCTGGCACTTTTCTATGTTTTTTTTTCTATGAGGACATTCGCATGGATACGCCTTATCTTGGGAAACAGTGCGTAGTGCGTGCCTTGCGTTAAAAATCGAGACCTGTGAGTTGGTAATCCGCCAGTCACACCACTAAGCTGACACTGCTTAACGTCTAGTATTATCTAGTAATGCCTTTCGGATCCCATTACCAAATACAGCCAATCCCACGACCAAAAATTCTTCTGCAAAGATACTCATGGAACATTGTGCGCTGCTTCTATGGGTCTGATTTTTGAAGCGGTCTCAGCTAGAAACAATACAGCTTGCCCAATGTCATCCTTCTGCCCTAATACCAATTTGTTTGGGGTCGGCACCATCATCTTATTTTTCTTTCATACATTTCTTTTTGTTTTTCGTAGGACACCGTTCAGCCGTTCATATTAAAACATCCATCCATTTTTAAAGGGTAGATTTTTGAGGTTCTAAAAATTTTGCGTAATAAGTCCTGTCACCGAAAATCGTATTAATAAATACTTTCGACTTTAATCATTTCTAGTCTTTCTTTACTCGTCTAATTGTATCCCTCAGTCATACAGTACCTTAGTGTCAATTTTAAGTTTCAATGCGTTTATTTGAATATGTTACACATTACCTACTTATCAATTCCTAATTCGCTTACTAATTTAATTAGCATATTGCATAAATCACATGATTGCAATTAATCATGTTATGAACGCTTTAACAGCTTGCGGCTATTGAGATAAGGATTGGGTAATTAAATCGCAATTATTCGCGCATATATTAATTTTAATGTGTAATGTTAACGCTACTAATATCTAATAGTTTATAGTTTTGTATGTGGTTAGCAAAGATATCTATTTACAGACGAAAGTAGAGCAACTATTTATTAATTTGTGCTTTCATATTTCCCTAACAAATAGTACATAGGGTGGAAGGGACCTCATTGCACATACTGATGCCATAAGTTCTGTAAACAATTCTGGAAAATGTTTGAAAACCCCGTTAATGCCTTTTCAACAGTTTATTCTCAATTTTTATAATTTTTTCAGATGTTATTTTTGCTTAACCGGCCAAGTTTTTTTTTAATTTCCGTGCCTTTTATTAGTTCTTTATAATTTTAAAAACTCATTTTTAAAATTATAAAGAACTAATAAAAATCCTGGGGTTTGACTAACCCCATGAACTTTCAAATGAATTGTCACTTCTTTTATTGAAAATCTCATTAGTTTGGACAGAAATGTCGAACCAATACAGTGTAAAGTCAAAAGAAAATCAGAAAAAAACTTGGAAATGAGAGGCAGCCGACTGAGTTCATAATTGTGTAAAGAACTCATGGTTTCCAGATGTGGTTTTTATTATATTAATTTTGCACGTGCTGAGCGTGTGCTCTGGTGTTCGATTTCCAAGTCAAGCAAGTAGCATTGGGTTAAAATATTATAAACTTTTAAGTAGCAGCAAGGAGTCTGGATTTGTGCCCGGTTAATGACAGTAGGCTTGCCCCTATTACCTGCATTGGACGTAATCATAACTGCCGTTCAATTCTTCTTCTGTTTGCGAGTACTTAGGTTTTTTTTAAAGGGTGTAATTTATCCACATTTAATTACATATAGTTTGGGACTAGATGGCCTTGTGTGAAATTTGTGGGATATTTATTTATTTAGTGGCTAACCCAAGGGGCCTCTGACATGACTTACAGTGTTTTATAGAAACACCTACTGCAACTTCCTTATGGAAGCTCATTACCTTATATAGAATAGACATCATTATTTTGTAAAGATGCATGTTATTATTAACAACTTTCCTTCATAATGAAGCTACAATCAGATATAAAATCCATTCGTTATTAAAACAGCATAATGTTACGTTGTTTCTATATCTACAACACACACAACAAGTGGAAAACATGTTATTTTACCCCAATTAGTTTGTAATGTCTTAATGAAAAACTTAAACGTACCTATACTTAACTTCTTTTATTGAGTTCGCTGCTTCTACTCAATTTTTCCTTGCCGTAATTTTCAAACTGGTCGTTTCACTTTAGTAGGGTTATAAACCTTATATCATAGTAGGCAATTATCTTAACTAAAGTAATTAATTAAGTTAATATTCCTGTTATAAACCATTATGATATATTATGTAATAATATTCCCGTTATGACCATTTATAATAATATCAAGACTTTTCCCGTGTCTTAGAAAGCATTAGTTGAGCCGTTGGTCCTGGCTGTCATTTGTAGATCTTTGACAGTCGTTATGAGTTGTCGGAGCCCCGAAAGTTTGACAACCAGTTTATCCAAGGGTTATCGTGTTACCCAGTAACTGAATAGTGGAGGTCAGACAGGCAGTCGTCCAATGTGACACTGGAAGTCAGCTGCATCTGCTTAAACTGCAAGCTGATGAGATCTAGAACCATGTAACCACTCATGGCAATAGATTATGCATCAAACTTTCTTCTATAAGTAGTTAGTTTTGCATTTGACGAGCCTTTGTAATAAAATAATAACTCTCCCTTTTTTTATATTCATGAATATTTTCTTCCAGATATACTTTAAGAATGATCTTCTATTTGCTTTCAGTTGGTCCTGTCTTGTGTGGTCGTAGCGACAACAGCATGGTCCAGACCCTTCTATCCGGTACCTAGAGGACCGATGCGTTTCACCAGGTTTGCTCCCCCACCGCCCGTGCAAGTGCATCAACAATATCAGCATCATCCACGTTCACTTCAGCAGCTGCATTCTCAGCTGCATGCGCAGTCCCATGTGCAGCCTCATGTGCAGAGTCATTTGCAGCCACATGCGCAACCTCATTTTCAGTCGCAGCATAAAACACGTGGTAAGTAATAAAATTGATTGATGTAAAGTATAGTGATCAAAATTCAGATTGGAACATTTGGTTAGTGGCCCTGACAACTATGCTGAAGGTCGTCTGTTTGATTCTCACCCAAGACTAGGTGATTAGCACAGTTATTTCTTCAGTGTTTTAGTGTAGTACATATATATATTTTTATGTTTAAAAATATATAAGTAAGTAGGTATGTGTATCAGTAGGAGTCCTACTCATAGCACAAGCTCTGCTTAGGTCGGGACTAGATGCCGTTGTATGAAAGTTGTAGAATAAACCAGCCTGTTACCGTCCCACTGCAGGGGAAAAGGCCTCTTCTCAAACGTAGAAGGCTCGAGCATTGATCACCACGCTTGCTCAAGGCGGATTGGCGATTTCAAACTTATATTAACTATAAGTCCAGGTTTCTTCACGATGTTTTCCTTCACCGATTTCAATGACGCTAAGTTAAACTTAGACCCTCTTATTATAAAACGTGGTCTTAAAAAAGTACCGGGTTTAGTACTAGGTTTAAACCATGAACTTGAATAATCGTTATTACAAAACGAAGTTTATCGCTAGTCCTAGAACTATCTATGGTACCAAAGTTAGACCATCGTGACCCCTAGTTTTACTATGGTACTAAATTGTTAGACGTCAAATTCTTAATTTTCAAGTTAGCTTTCGGAAAGTATTATTTACAATTTTAACTAAAAATGGATATTGATGATTGATTTGGAAGATTTGGAGTTGTTGGATACACTTGAGAGTTCCCGGGGACCCAACAGAGTTTGTCAGCGACGAAATCCATTTGATTTACCCGACGCAGATTTTTGATATAAATATAGATTTACGAAACGTTTTGGCGTAAGGATAGTCGATTTACTACGTAAGAATTTATCCTACGATCCTCGAGGATATCCATTAAGTCCAGAAATCCAAATAGCTTGCGCACTATGCAACTGGGCTCGCCATGAAGTAAGTTTGTACCTTGTAATACAAATAAGGCTAACCTGTGCGTCATCAATGTATGAGGCACCGTTTTCTTCGTATATTTCAATTAGATTGAGAATTTAGTGGTGTTAGTTCAATATAGAATTGTAAGAGAATTATTAGATACTATATATATTATTAGCATATACTATGTATAGTAATAGAAATGTTATGTTGGTTTCGCCGGGAAGGATACTCCACAGCGCAACCACTCTAAATAAAAGTTTACGTCGAAACTAGAGCTATAGACTTTTTTTAATAAGACTAGAATTTTGTAGACATTCCATAGATTTTTTTACGTTACTTTTACTTGGAAAAGGAAAAGGTGGTTTCGCCAGGAAGCATGACATGTTAATACGTGTACTTATACGAATGCTAAAATAAAATCTGAATTATATTATTATTATACAGATAAGTATTAATAAATCAAACATAGATAGTAACTATTATTTTTAATAACAGGCCAAAATTAGTCTTAAAATACTTATGATTATTATATATATATATTTTTTATTATTATTGATTTGCACACGTTTGACCACTTGATAAACGGTGATGTGATCGACGATGAAGCACGCTTGCCTAGAAGCAACCTGTTCACTCTTGACTTGAAGACCCCTAGGTTGTAGCTATCAGGAAACACCGACTCCGGCAGGGAATTCCACTCTTTAGCTGTTCGCACAATGAATAATTTTCCAAAGCGTTTAGTACGTATGGTTAGGATATCTACCATGTACCGGTAGCGCAGTGCCGTACGTCTGGTGGTCCGATGATGAAAAGGACTTGGTGGAATTAAATCGTGCAATTCCGATGCACACTCTCCGAAATTTAACCGGTAGAAATCCGACAGGCTAGCAACTCGGCGTCGATGCTCAAGACTTTGAAATTTTGACTCAACGTGTGCATCATCTTTTTTTCTTTGGCTGTTCCATTTTCTTAATACACGGCGTACACACGATCTAACATTATTATTACATTATATTTTAGTATCATAACATTACTCGTATGACGCGCGCTGCCAAGTTCACTTCGTTATACGTGTTAGTTATAGTTGTTCCAAACCAGAACAATTTAATTGTGAACATGCATTCAAAAAAATATAAAGTTTTGCTATTTAAATACCTTTAAATAGCAAAACTTTATATTTCACCACTACAAATAGCAATTTATTAAATATTTTTCTTTCAATTACGTAACAATATTTTGTAAAAAGGAACGGCGCGTAGAACGCTGAACGAATGATTGAATAGTTTTAATATTTTGTTGCTTATAATCTGTGGATAATATTTAGACCAGGGACTATCTTTGGTACTAAGTAGTCCTTTGTTGGTCAACGATTTATAATACGAATGAAAGAATTAACGTTAGTACCCGTAACAAACCTAGACCTTTTAGTCCTGGTTTAAACCTGGTACTTACGGAAGTTTTATAATAAGACGGAGAAAGTACATATGAATTGAAAAAGTCACATTGGTACTTGCCCGGATTTGAACCACAACCTCGTGCATGAGAGGTAGGCGACTTAACCTCTGGGCCATCACGACATGTTGTGTTGTTATATTGTAGAATATTTAATCATTTATTGTTCTATTTAATGATAGGCTCAACGTTATGTACCTATCTCTCTCTCTTCTTCTCTTTTGTCACCACCTCCTTTAATTTAATTATTTACATTAATGGTACTCGTATTTCCCAAAACAGAAAACCCCCTTCAATACTGACCTACTTCTACAAATAACTGATCTAAACCAATCTTACCCTTTCAGTGGAGACAGCAGACCTAGAAGAGCCACAATGGCAACGTCCGAAGCGTGGTCATGACCATGACTTTGACCATCACGACCATGACCACAAAGGCACTAGTGGAGTCACAGGCCCAGTCCACACATTTGTGAAAACGGACAAAAACGCCAACTACAAATGGGGCGTTCGTCACCATGTGGGGGACAAATACGCATCATAAACACCAAATTCTCCTCTTTTCAGGACTATTGTTATGTTATTTATTTAGTTGTATTACTAGATGTAATTGTTGTGCTACTTAATTAGATTTATTGAAGTTAATACGCTGTTTTATTGGCCTTCGTGTTTTACTTTGGGTAGGTCAGCTGGGTCCCTCACTTGACGAGCGGGCGGGACTAACGGGCCTTATGGGTAAGCTCAAAGTAGCCCAACGAACTACGGAGAGGACTATGCTCGGAGTCTTTCTGCAAGATCGAATCAGAAATGAGGAAATCCGTAGAAGAACCAAGGTTACCGACATAGCCCAGCGGATTAGCAGGTTGAAGTGGCAGTGGGCAGGGCACAAAGCACGGAGGACTGATGACCGATGGTGTCGAAAGGTTTTCGAGTGGAGGCCATGTTTCGGCACGCGCAGCGTAGGACGTCCACCCACAAGGTAGACAGACGAGAACGCGCTGGATGCGAGCCGCTTCCAACCGGTCTTATTGGAGATCTATAGGGGAGGCCTATGTCCAGCAGTGGACTTCCTATGGCCAAAATGATGAGGTCAGCTGGGTGCTCGGCGTTTGGGTGCTCGGCGTTTGGGTGCTTTTGGTAAAGATCGCTTTTAGAGATAAGGCCGCCATTGTAACACCCTATGTAGGTAGTTAAGTTAAAATAAAAAGTGTTCTTCTCTATTCTATTCTCAGCAAGCTACCCCAATTTGTCTGCTAGTGTTGTGCATGTTTGTTACACGGCAATTTCGATAATGTTGACTTGAAAAGAGACGATGCTTCCTGAGTTCGGTTTTTCTTCTCAGATGTTAGGAAAGAGGTTAGAAAATGCTGACTTTAGCTAGTTTAAAAAATATATATTGACTACGAAATGTGATTTCTTAATCCCACTTGCATAATTAATGAATTCCATTTAATTTTGTCAAATTTTTATAGCTATTACAAAATAATAAAGTTGATGTTGAATACTTAAAATGTACAGTTTGGGATAGCTTAATGTACTGTCTGTACCGCAATCTGATGCAACGACAGTGGAATAAAAAAGTAAAAGTGTGCCTGTGGATTAAGGAATCTAGCCAAAGCAAATTCTTAGATTCTTGTTTCCGTTCAATATCTAGCTTTTTTGTCACTTACATTTCTAAAAAACTTGTCAATGTTTGTAATTATGTGGTAATTATAATTGCAAGTAAAGCTTATTTGATTTAATCTTGTTGAGGCTGACTGGGTTATACTTTGGCGAAATAATTAACTTTACTATCCAAAGTGGCAATGCTGTAATTTTCTTTTAGGTACGTTGACAGTAAGTAATAATAATAAAAAAATATTTTCTCACCACAATATACATATAAGGCACATACCAGATAAAACAATTTAAGTAATATACACATTATAATTATCTGGACTATTTATATTATGGGAGACTGGTGCTAGACTAGACGTGATGTCTGAATTTAGGCCACCAGGTCTTCACCCCTTGGATAATATATGTGCACCTATATGAACGTACGCAAGTACTTTGACGTCTTTTTTTATTGGATTCTCATTATTTTATTTGTGTTTTTACTGGTTGGGCCCCAGCAGGTACGCGGAGCACCAGTGCGTCGCGACCATTGTTTTTTGATAGCCTGGCCAAAATTGGTTATACTAATATAGAACCATATTAAAATATATCAGCCAGACTAAACATGTACTTTAAATATGACCAAGATCGTTGTTAATCGTCGAGCAATCGATACACACAAGAAATCAAATTTCAGTAGCTCTGCGCTCTGAATAACCGTAACTCTTACCAAACGACACCAATAACAGGGGCATTCAGTTCTCAGAAACCAATCATGGTCAATCTTTCACATTACGCATTCTCACATAATCGAGTACCAACACTTCCAACTCGACTTATTCGCTCCAGTGAACGTGTCGACCACGCCCGATCGTTGCACGTTGCACCATCATGTATGTATGTGCGTACGTGTATCGGACTGTCACCGATATCACTGGCACAGATGATATAATTAAATTACGTAGGTGTTAATACTTAACTGTTAAAAGAACTCGTTTAATTTAAAATGTGATATGAACACTTAGGTACAGACGCCAGCACATCAGGCTACACCAAACTGTCAAATCCCAATTGAACATGAACCTTATTCTAAACTATCAAAGGAATTTGATTCATTGGGGTAGCTTGATGTGCTGGCCTTTGTATAGTAGAATTACGAGTAAAAAATCATCACCTGCCTAGCCTTTTCCCAACTTTATTGGCTCCCAGTCTAACTGAATGCAATTAAAGTCCAGAAACTTACATGATCTTTATGACCTTCACAACCCCGTTACTTGGTTACACTGGTAAGTCTAGTTGTCAGACCTTCAGGCTACTGATGACCCGAATGACAGCCAGGACTAATAATAAATGATCACTCGTCTTGAAAGAACGGACAAACTTCCATAACAGTAACTTAACCTTCAATTAATTTGTGGGTTTGTGGAAGTTAGATACACTGGTATTCAGATGCATCGGGTTGGACTGGAAACCGACTCAACATAGTAGGAAGGAGAAGGAGAAGGAGGAAAAGACTGTGGGCAGGCATAATGATTTATACAGCCGCCACATCCAGTTACCCAAAACTGTCAAGTTTTCTCAACGGTGCATTATCCTTATTTTATATGTGACTAGCAGACGTCCCACAGTTTTACCCGCGTTGTTCCCGTTCCTGTGGGAATACAGGGATAAAAAGTAGCCTATGTCACCCGGGGATAGTGTAGCTTCCCAACAGTGAAAGATTTTTCCAAATCGGTCCAGTAGTTTTGGAGCCTATTCATTACAACCAAACAAACAAAGTTTTCCTCTTTATAATATTAGTGTAAAGTTAAAAAAACTATCAAACAAATTTGACAAATTGGGGTAGCTTGACGTACTTGGGGCCCTTCTTTACTACAAAATTGGAATGTATTTAAATAAATTATTAGTACAGAAATCCAAGATAATGTCAATAAGTAAAGGTCACATGTCATGTTGTTGCCTCAAATGACTTTACTCCAGTTAAAAAAAATAATATAACCAGAAAGTTGGAAAGTCACATCGGAAACGTTACTTAAACTCTGACTTAAATATTCATTTAGTGAACTTTATGACGCAATGTACAGTGTTTATGTCACTGTTGGTACTTCAAAACTGTCGGCGCTACAGCGGGGTCGGATTTCCGACAAACCAATTAGGGCATTTCTTAATTTATAGTTCTGCTCGTTTAATTACGCAAATCTTTGGGTATTTTAATGAGAGCGCAAAAATTCTATAGCGATTTATACTTAATACGGATTCGATCATTTAATTTCCGTAGCAGTGTTAATCAAGGGGTATCGTGTTGCTCAGTGAATGGGTTGCGGAGATCAGATAAGGGGTTAGGTACTGTCGGCACACTATACATACAATATAATATATCTTATTTTCTCTTGACATCGCTTGTATTTGGATGTTATATTATTATAATATGTATGTATCTATGTATTTATTTTAAATTATTGTTGATTTGTCTTTATAGTTTTTTGTCATCCTCTTGCGCCTACCATGTTCTGTCTCTGCATCACCTTAAGGTAGACTGGTAGAAAATGCCTAAGGCATTAAGTCCGCCTTTGTACAGTGTCTTTTACTAGTGCATAAAGTTTTAATAAATAAATAAATAAATATAATACATCCATAGGTTATTATTTTTCTTAAACAGGTCTTTAGGCTACATTCTATCTATTTAATTTTATATACGTAAAATATTATTTATTTATGAAGTATAATGATAATTGTTACTCATCCGTCACATGTCCCAAAGGTTCATTTGAAAATCAGCGTCAGGCAGGATCTCAGCATCTGTCTGGCCGGTACCGCTGAAATGAACCTTTTGGCGCAGCCGTGAGACATGCCATTTTTTGTCTCTTTTTTTTGTGTTATTGTGTTTTTACTGTGCGTGTATCCAGCTGTTGCCAATAAATGTATTTTCTTTCTTTCTTTCTTTCTTTCTTTCTGTCTTTAAAATACTGGTACTCAGCAGTCAGCTGTATCCGGTTAGATAAAAAGTTGACCCCAACATAAAAATACGAAAAGGCTAGACAGATAATGATGATCATCAATATTAACTGAATTTTGGAAACTTATACCTACAACGTGTTTTTTTTTATATCCCATAACTCTAGGGTATGATTGAGACCATATCAAAGAATCAAAACTGGCATACGAAATAGGTATGTTTCAATAATCTTTTTTTTTTACTATCATACAAAATAATTCGACAGAGTCACGATGATTAATGTAAAACACCCTTACGTGAAAGAAAAGTGACGTTAGAAAGAAGATTCGTCGTACTGGTGTCAATTTTTGAACTAATTAGGTAATAAAAATAATATTAATAATACTTAATAATAATATTCCACGACTATTCACACAACGACATCTAGTCCCAAGCTAAGTAGAGCTTGTGTTACGGGTACTAAACAACTGATAATTTAATTATGACTGATGATATCTCCGAAACTATGCATTTTTGAACCATGTATTCTAGGAGTTTTAGTATTATTTTTACCTACAGAATATAACCCTAGAGTTATGGGATATCAAAAAAAAACATCTTGTATATAAAAATGTCGTGATAGCCCAGAGGTTAAGACGCCTTTACCTCTCATGCACGAGGTTCTGTTTCAAATCCGGGCAAGTACCAATGTGACTTTTTTTTCGTACTTTCTAAGTTTATCTTAGACATCATTGACATCGGTGAAGGAAAAACATCGTGAGGAAAGCTGGACTAATAGTTAATATAAGTTTGAAATCGCCAATCCGCCTTGAGCAAGCGTGGTGATCAATGCTCGAGCCTTCTCTGTATAAGAAGAGGCCTCCTTGCCCTGCAGTGGGAAAGTAACAGCCTGGTATTATTATTATTATATCATTATTTATATATAGAAACCATAGAATGTACTTCATTTAACACTAGTTAAACAAATTTAACAACTGTTCTAAGATTCGTAGCGTGATGTTTAATCCCCGACGGAAAAGGGGTTTGTCATAAGTTTGACCGCTATGTGTGTGTGTCTGTTTATCTACCTGCGGCACCGTAGATTTAGATGCGGTTTTTTTTATTTGATTGCAGGGTTTTTTTGCGATGTTTCTTAGCTCTTTTACGATTCATCAAAATTGATTCAATGTTATCAGCTCTTTTTATGTTTTAATAAAACAATTAGCAGATTAAGTATGTCGTGTTTGGATTCGTTTTGATCAGCATTTAATTCTACATACAATGCACTGGAAAATTCACATAACTGTAACTCTATTAAACAAAATTAAAGCAAGTTGAAAAAAAAATACTTACATTAAAAAACCCCTAATGCCAAAAAGTAAATTTTATGTCATGTCAGGGTACCGCTAATATAAGTACAGACCTACTAGAAAGATTCCTTACTTAAGCGGTACCCCGACGAGACATAAAATTAAGTGTTTATTTTTAACTTTTTAAATGTAAACTTTACATTTTGGCGTTGAAAGTTTTTACAATTTTGAATGAATAGCCCATAATCTTTCCTACATACCAAATTGAATAAGATTTTTTCAAATCCGCGTGTAACGTCTACTCCAGAGATAAGCCCGTTCAAACAAAATAACATACAAACTCTTTGGCTTCATTGAATCAGATTCACAAAAATGTGACAAACAATATTTTTTTGAGTATCCCTGACGTCAGGGACCTGTTTAACATCTATACTAATATTATAAAGAGGTAAAATTTGTAAGTTTGTAAGTTTGTATGTAGGGGGTAATCTTCGGAACTAATGATCCAACTATACTAATATTATAAAGAGGTAAAATTTGTAAGTTTGTAAGTTTGTATGTAGGGGGTAATCTTCGGAACTATTGATCCAACTATACTAATATTATAAAGAGGTAAAATTTGTAAATTTGTAAGTTTGTATGTAGGGGGTAATCTTCGGAACTAATATCCAATTTTAAAAATTATTGTACTGGTGGAAAGCTACACTATTCCCGGTGGACATAGGCTACTTTTTATCCCCGTATTCCCACGGGAACGGAAACTACGCGGGTGAAACTGCGTGACGTCTGCTATATTATATCAAGGTATATTATCAGGTTTTTTAAATAAGTGAACACTACACGACCGTTCGCGTATCAACCAAAATTGATCTCATAATTATTAGCAACAACTAAACCATATCATGGGCCAACTAATGATTGTATGTACAGACGCCGCACATCAAGTTACCCCAATGTGTCAAATTTCTTTGATCGTTTTTACACTGTATGTCAAACAGAATAAGGTTAATATTCAATTGGGAAAATTTGACACATTGGGGTAACTGGATGTGCAGGCGTCTGTACTGATAGATGCTTAGTCAATCAATACCAATACCTATCCATCAGCACCTTTAAAAGAAACGAGATCAAACTAAAACCCTTTTTAACCGACGCCAAAAAAAGGAGGAGGTTCTCAATTCGGTTGTATTTTTTTTTTTTTTTAGGGTTTTTGTTACCTCAGTACTCCGTCATTTATGGACCGATTTTCAAAATTCTTTTTTTGTTTGATAGGGTATACTAACAGATTGGTCCCATTTGTATCAAAACTCATATCTGATGAGGGATCTTTGAGGAATTGAGGGAACTCCTCAAAAAATATAGGCACACACGCACCGATTTCGTCATTTTTAGTAACAAATCAAGCATTTTCATTTAGAAAGTATCATTTGGTGAAGAAAGACTGATGAAAAAGACAGGCAACGGAACTCTTCAACGCATAACAGCAAATTATTCGCGATTGCTATAGTCAGATGTCTATGCTGAGCTTTTGTATTTCCACAACATAACATTACGCCATTCTATTTTAAAAGGGGCCGGCAGAGATTAATGTTTAGATAGAACAAGTTAGCAATTGTTATCCAATTTCAATGATTCTTTCAAGTTTTGAAAGACTTTCTTTACAAAATACAAAGAAACTAAAAATACAAAATAAAAACTTTTTTACAAAAAAAACCACTGACTTCTTAAAAAAAACTAACAGGTGAAAAATAACTCCAGTTTCGGAAGTCGGTGGCCAATAATAAACACAACAAAACCACCAAAGCCACAGACTTCCGAAACTGGAGTTATTTTTCACCTGTTAGTTTTTTTTAAGAAGTCGGTTGTTTTTTTTGTAAAAAAGTTTATTTAAATATTTTCACAAATCTTCACCTCATAAAAATGTCGAACTGCATGACTCAAGATCACAGCACCAGATTGCAATCAAAATTACAAAATGTCCCCTACTTTTTATCAACATTTTAAACACGACAGTTGTATGAAAAACCACTTCATACTTTCACTGTTGTAATGGAAGCAGTGTGTAATTATGAGGTAATTAATTCCTCACACTGTCACTGCCATCGTGATTATTTTTTTTTGTTTCGTTCATTGTTGTAATGGTAGCTCAATGTTAAGGATACCTTTATTTAAACGCACGAATAGGAATAATATTAATGTATGTCTCTTTACAACTTTACACAAGTTAATTTTGTAAATATAAATTGAACTTCCTACACAGTAAAATAATACACGGTATTTGATATTAATATCCATCATATTACTAGATACCCTAAATGAGTGAAGTACACTGCTTAGGAGATACATATAGATAAATTATTATACTTGCAATAGAGAAGTTTGTAAGAAAGTTAACTGTAAGTTCTCTGTCAAATGGATGGTAGAATAAACATCATATTTAACTGGCTATTAAACATAAGATAGCTTTACGCTATCTTATGTTTAAATGTTCGCATGGAATCGCGGACAACGCCCTGCATTACACACTAGCTTATCTAAGTCCGCTCTAAATTAGGTTATTACTAACAACTTATAAGTCTTATAACACTTATAGGCAAGTAGCGTGTTCCGCAACGTATGTTACGACCGGTTATCAGTTACATATGACAAAAAGTCGGTCATGTACTGTGCAACCTACTTGATAAAATATGTGGGTTTGATTTTGCGTCAAAATTCAGACATAATATGCAGTCTTTTTAAACGACTCCAAAAAAGTAGGAGGTTCCCAATTCGGCTGCAATTCTTTGTTTGTGTATTATACAAAATTAAAAATATACCGAATTTACCTAACCCAGTGGGGAGTCTCAGAATTCTGTTATTTATGATTATTTACTGACTAACAGATGTCACGCGGTTTCACCCGCGTAGTTCCTGTTCCCGTGGGATTACAGGGATAAAAAGTAGCCTATGTCATCCGGGAATAGTGTAGCTTTTCACCAGTGCAATAATTTTTAAAATTGGAGAGAGAGATTACCCCCTACATACAAACTTACAAACAAATTTTACCTCTTTCTGATACTAGTATAGATTTGGAAAATGCTACATTTATATTATATTATACATAAGTATTACTCTAAAGTATGTTTTTGTGTGAGATGGATTTGTGGGATTCGTGTGAGTTAGTCCAACCAGAAAATTAAAAATTAACGCTAAATTCGATTGATTTGTTGGTTTTCTGCTGCTCATGAAAAGGCCTTTCTTTAACAATGAACGTTTGTGTGAAATAAACTTTAAACATGTGTCCTCAAATATATAAATAAATAATCCACAACTTTGTCACACAACGCCATCTAGTCCCAAGCTAAGCTAAGAGCTTGTGTTATGGGTACTAAACAGCTGATAAACATACTTATATATTTATAAATACATACATATTATAGATAAATTACACCCAGACACAGAACATATGATCGTGCTCATCACACATTTGTCCTGGGTGAGAATCGAACCCACGACCTCCGGCATAGCAGTCAGGGTCACTAACTACTAGACCAACCAAGGCCAGTCAAGTAAATTGATAACGAATAGCCCTGCTGCGGCGCAAAAGCAATCAGTCAGCTCAAGTTCAGCTCCTGAGAATCAGCCCACATTCCTATCGAACCATTTAATTCATTGATTGGCTATCATCCATAAAATCACAATGCTCTCTTCATTTCCGTATCCAGCGACGAGTTTTTAATGTTGCTATTCTATTGAAGGTAACGTGGAGTGAATTACTTGATTCAAGGAAATTGTAAGGAGAGAGTTAAATTGTAATGAAATAAAAGTGATAGCCGGTCCAGTGATAAGGATAGTGAATGATTGAAGACTAAGAAAATGGTTAAGTCCAGTTTTTAACCGACTTTCAAAAAAGGAGGAGGTTCTATGTTCGTGTGTATGTATTTTTTTTTTTTTTTTTTATGTATGTTACCTGATTTCTCCCCCATTTGTGGACCGATTCTCGAAATTCTTTTTTTATTCGAAAGAGTATACTCCCGAGGTGGTTCCATTTTAATTTGGTGAAGATCTGGTGCTGATCTTCGGAGATATGCAACGGAACTCTTCAAAAATAGACGGCAAATCTGTCGTGATTGCTGGAATCGCTTGGATGTTTATTGTTTATACAACATCATGACGTATAATTACGCCTGGTATGCTCTGAGGGGTACGCAGATGTGTACAATATACCTAGATTTCGACAGTTAGGTATGTTAATTTTCATTTATTAGGGATAAGTGGATAACCCTATTATCATGACATGTACTGTTACAATTAACAATATATGTAGCAAATATTTGTATGGGAACCACTAAAAATGGAAAAATAAAAAACTTTTTTGCAAAAAAATTAAACCGACTTCAAAAAAAACACTAAACGGTGTAAAATAACTCTAAATTAGGAAGTCTGTGGCTTTGGTGGTTTTGTCTTATTCATGATGGGCCACCGACTTTAAGTAGAGACTTAATATAAGATTCTACTTGAAATTACATTATTATTATGTTAGCGAAATCCACTGCATTAAGTATTTATCTTGTTATGTAGAGACAAGATTTACAATGTTGCGAGCATCTTCATGATGGTGACCTGCGATTGGCTGGCCGTGGAAATGTCAAGTTACCTAGTCTTAGTACTCCGACCTTATCCGACCTTATCCGGTTGTATCTACGTGTGTCTTCGTTCCATTTCGTTAGTACAAATATAGTGCTCTTTTAGTTTCACTTTATATCAGCATAATTCCCAATAAGATATCGAAATATTTTATTTTAATTTCAGTAAAAAATAAAAGTTCCTGTATGTAACTAACAATGTTTTATTAAAGTGAATATCGCCTTATAACTTTTGTTCCTATTCACCCCTGCGTTTCCATAAACCCCATTTTACGGTACATTATAATTTTTATAAGCAAATTCGCGTAGCTTTACAATTTTCACAGCAACAAAAAGTAACGTACCTAGATGTCACTTTTTGTTATACTTTAGCCAATTTACGCAATCACTACAATAATTATTCAAACTTATTTGTCTGTCTGGCGTATTATAAGCTACTACATACCTGTTTAATTTAATTAAAATGTGAAACTCCTTACATACTTTGACATTTATTTAGTTAGTTGTATTTCTTTTAATTGTCCAAAATATTTTTTTCTTTCTTCTTTCAGTACCTACTAAATAAGTTTCAGAAGATCATACTTTTGTTTATGAAAGAGCAGGGTACGTACAGACGCCAGCACGTCAAGTTACCCCAATGTGTCAAATTTCTTTGATCATTTTCAACTTTATGACAAACAAAATAAGATTCATTTTCAATTGGGAAAATTTGACACATTGGGGTAATTTGATGTGCTAGCATCTGTACGAGTAACTAGTAGGCACGTCAAGTTCATGTCAAGTCTTGTAAGTTATTAATCACACAAAACGAGCAAACTTTATTTTATGTTGACTTTTACAATTTAATGCTTTAAATCTCGCAGCCATTTTACTACTATTGAAGCTCAGAGAAGAGCCTTTTACTGAATGCACTCTCTTAGAATAATATAATGTATTTATTATGACGACTCTTAGATCAGATGCTTCCTGTACATCATTCAATAAGAGAAATGGCCACGTAATACAAATTTAAAAGGAAATTAAATTAATATTAAACACCAAAGCTAGCTTGCACGACGAGTCGCTAATTAAAATTAATGCCGAACATAACTAAATCGGTAAAGTTAGGGCAGTTATAAATTTATGTTTTAGATAGCTTTGTTTTGACTTCTATTCAATCTATATATATATATCTATATATATAAAAGAAAGTCGTGTTAGTTACACCACTTATAACTCAAGAACGGCTGGATCAATTTGAATGATTTTGGTCTTTTAGGATTTCTCTTTGTCCGGAATAGCATATAGCATAATAATTAATAAAAAACACGAAAAGTCCTCGAAGAAATAAATATCAAGAATATTCGTTGTCTCAAACGTTTTTCAAACGCAGCGCCATCTTGGATGACATGACAGGAGTCAAACTTCCCAGTTCATTATCAGGTGACAATTTGACATTGACAAGTCTTAAGCTAAACCTAAGAAGGCAAGGTTGTCAATTTATACGTACCTACGTTCTGAAATTTATTTTGTTACTAAACTTAGAGGTTTTATGTAGCATAAAAAAGTCTTATATTTCAAAAATCAATTTACGTAATTAACAATGACGACAGAGACAAAATTTAATAATTCTTTGCAAATAGAACTTATTCTACTGTTAAGACTTTAATTAAAGTAGACCGGGAAAACTATAAGCATAAATTGTATACAGTAACATAGAGGCAGGAGAATAGTTCAGATTAAAATTATGAATTTAGTATTTTTTAAATCAATGCATTTTAGTAAGGTAGTTAGGTTAGCTATAGGATAGGTATGGTCAGTTAGGTTAGGTTATATATAGGTACATGCTGTAAAATGTTTAAATAAGATCACAGTAGAGACTCGCTACATAAAAAGTATAGTAGTAGTTATTATTGGTTTGGATTTATTTGTTGTCGTCTTAATAAGCGTATGTAGGTATATATAATATAAAAAAAATTATAACAGCAATGAATTGACTCTAAGGCACGACGAAGTTTGCCGGGGCAGCTATAATTAATAAAAAAACATGAAAAGTCCTCAAAAAAGTAAATATCAAGAATATTCGTTGTCTCAAACATTTTTCAAACGCAGCGCCATCTTGGATGACGTGACAGGAGTCAAACTTCGCAGTTCATTATCAGGTGACAATTTGACATTGACAAGTCTTAAGCTAAACTTAAGAAGGCAAGGTTGTCAATTTATACGTACCTACGTTCTGAAATTTATTTTGTTACTAAACATAGAAAGAGGTTTTATTTAGCATAATAAATCATATATTTCAGAAATCAATTTACGTAATTAATAATGACGACAGAGACGAACTTTAATAATTCTTTGCAAATCGATTTTTTTAAATGTTTGGACTTTAATTAAAGTAGACCGGGAAAACTTTATAAATTGTAATGTAACATAGAGGCACGCAGCGCAATAGTTCAGATTAAAGTTATGAATTTGGTATTCTTTAAATTAATGCATTTCAGTAAGGAAGTTAGGTTAGGTAGTTAGGTTAGCTATAGGATAGGTATGGTCAGTTAGGTTAGGTTATATATACATGTTGTAATTTTAATTCTATTGAACACAAAATGTTTAAATAAGATCACAGTAGAGACTCGCTACATAAAAAGTAGAAGTAGTTATTATTGGTTTGGATCTATTTGTTGTCGTCTTAATAAACCTATGTATACCTATTTAATATAAAAAAAGTTGATAACAGCAATAAATTGACTCTAAGGAACAACGAAGTTTGCCGGGGCAGCTAGTAGTACAAATAAAATTGAGAACTGTTCAATTCTGTTGAAAATACTGGTTGTAGACAAGACAGTTTAATAACATAGACTGAACCTACCACTGTTTTTCTCTGCATCAACTAAAGGTTGACTGGTAGAAAATGCATATAGCATTAAGCTCGCCTCTGTGAATTAGTGTGCTTGAAGTATTAAATAAATAATCATGGGCTGAAACACTTTTTTATCCAAAAGCTCGTCAAAAATATGCAATTGGATGTATCGATATTGAAATAAGGAGAATTTAAGCTGCATTTGCAATATACTTTTACACCTTTCGATAGAAAATTTGCTCAACCTTACCGTTAGACATAAAAAAAATCTGCATTCTTGCTTGTGAAATGGCATTATGCTCGCTTCTATGCGTCTGTGTAAAAAAAATGAAATATATAGAAAGAAATGACATTTCCAACATCCTAAATTTATACTGATATTAATATTTTTAGTAGTATTTCTAAAACAACTAAGCTCAAAGCTCTTTGTCAACATAATGTTGTTTTAGTTTTTAAGATATGAATAATTATCATCTTAAATGTTATCATCTTGTATGTTAAATATTGATAATATTTTTTGTACTACAATTACCAACCTGAATGAGCCTGTAATACAGATTTTTCGAAACTATTACCGGCATTCGAATCCCTTTGTATTTGTGTAACAAAGATTTATTAATAGGGACTTAGGATCTATTTTTAATAACTGAAAGATTCGTACCTACCGAGGCTTAATTAGAAATAGAAAAAGTTCCTATTGAAGAAACATAAGAGTAAGGTTAGTAATATTGTATTGTAACATTGCTGAGGTGTTTGTTCCGGTTCCGGTAGTAGGTGGTAATGATTGGCGATTAGGGACTGCCTTATGTAAATTTTGACGTTCGATAAGTCCTGATTCTGAGCCTTATTCGAATAAGGGATTGTTTATAATGAACTTTTGACCCTCACCAATTATGACTTAACATACACGAATCCTTACAAAAGCCACTTCTTTCAGAACAAACGTGTCTAGAATACACATGGATACCACGTGCACAATTTTGTCGTAAAATATTACTAACATTACTGCATTGCATACTTACTTTCCATAGAGCAACGCGACGTAATGGTTGGAGATGGTCTACAAAGATAACTCCTATTATAGGGTACATTAGAGGTCTATAAGTAAGACATTATACTAAAGATGTAGTTTGGTGATTGTTCATTAAATGGTTCCGTACTCAAAATGCGTGCAGCGCTGCGGTATTCATTGTATTTTTTTTAAACATCGTGGCATCGAGCTTAAATGAGATCAGTATAGTTCCTAATATTCTAGATGCATCGTCGTCGCATATAATCTGATTATTTTATACGAAGTATTGTAAACTTATTTTATAAGAGTACCTAAGTATGGAGTCTCTTGCACATTGTTCTCCATACAAAACTATTATTTGGAATGTGCAATTAGAATCATTCTTTTAATCTATTTAATTTGTAAGTTTAACGTTATGGGTCCAATTTAAATAAACGTTTTGACTTTGACTTTTAATAGGGACCTTTTATGCCTCGCACATGTCTTTTATTTTCTTGATATGGTAGATTTTGGTTTCTTTCTTTAAAAATGTATTAGCTAAGCATTATATCGATCTATCTTCTCGTACATCTCATCTGATAGTATTTTTCCAACTTAGTGGGGGTCATCTTCCAGTCTGAACGGGTACAGTACTGAGTACTGAGTACTAGCATTATACACGGAGCGACTGCCTATCAAAGTCAAATCGTTTATTTCAATTAGACCCTTGACTAAACTGAATATCTGAGTTCCTTGGCTCATGGCCCGTAGCGACTGACAAAGATCTACAAATGACAGCCGGAACAACGGCTTAACGTGCTTTCCGAGGCACTGAGGAGTTTTGATATGTCATGAATCGTCATCGAACGACTCTTGCGGTTGTTATTATTTAGCCACAAGTCATTAGTTATTAGTCATTAGTCATTTATTCATGAACAAGTAATTTGTATCTGAATTTAAACACAAAAATAACACAACAGTATTGATCATTACAATTACAATTACACTTAAGTACATACAAGTGATTAGATTGAAACAACAATTTAACATCACAGTCATCACTATTAAACACAAAAATTACACAATTACAGTTGACCATAAGAATTAGGTAATTAAAAATGATAATAAAATAATTAAATCTGCTAACAAGCTTCTCTGTTCGTCTGTCTTTCGTCTTTTAAACCGCTGTAAGTTGTAATAATACAGAATTCTCATTTACAGAAACGCTATTTTATAGAAATCACCCGTAAAAATGTTTTTTTTATATCACGACGGTGGCAAACAAGCTTACGGGCCGCCTGACGGTAAGCGGTTACCTAGCCTATGGACACTTGTGACACCTGCATGCGTAGCATGAACACATTGAACACCGAAGAAACGGCCTTTGTCTACAGACGAATCGGCAAAGTGACAGATTATATTATATTATAAATCTTGTTGTGAGGACTTGCTATCTAAAGTTGAGACGTTAACAAAAACACTTGAGTCAGCTACCAAAGAAATAGACAATCTACATGATGAAATTAGTAACTTGAAGAATGAGTTGGCAAAGTGTCTGAACGTAATAGAAGTATATAAAAAACTAGAATCCTCGGACTTTTCAAATAGCCTATCAAATCGCAAGAAAAAAAGGCTATCAATACACGACAAGAATAGGTCTTCCCTAACAACTTCATCCCCTACACCGGAAGTTGAAATGGCGCATTTGGCTCTTATTGAATCTGACACTTATGTTAGAGAGTCTCCTGTTGTGGATAACAACTTAATACCGCCATCATTATCTTTAGAAACTAAGTTAATAAGTATTCCAAGTAAATCTCCAAACATACAGACTAATATGACATCAGGACCGATAGAAAACGTGAAATCGGACTCCGAAACTCTTTCGCAACAAGAAGTATCTACTACTAAAAGATCACCATGTAATAGCATTTCACATAAGCAACCAAAGCAAAAAGATAAACCGGTACCGCATAAAGCAAAACTGTGCGTCATAAGCAGCAACAAGGCGAACAATATATTATCGATAGCTGAAAACACTTTTACAGACAAACAAATTTGTCACTTATTAATGCCGAACAGCGGAATCAAAAATCTACTAAGCAACATTAATAAAAACCTTTCCAATTTCTCAAGGGATGATTACTGCATCATACTCATCGGCGACGAAGATTTTCGTAAAACTAGCAACTACTTTGACTTAGTTATATATATAAGAGAGATACTGATCACTATTCAACATACTAATGTTATAATATGCTTACCGACTTATCGTAGCGAATTTTCTATGATGTATAACTCCAGAGTTGAAACATTTAATAATATGCTGTACCTTGACATTCAAACTTATAATTACGCAACACTATGTGACTCTAACTACGATCTGAAATGTGATTATACTATGTTCAAAAAAAATGGAAAAATTAATAATAATGGAATGAAAAATATATTTTACAATTTAAAATACTATTATGTTACAAACAATGACATCAACAACATCAATGATAATGTAAATGTAGTGTCTCTATCCGATTCAAGTGTTGAGGTAGAAAATTCTAAAGAGTTATTTCGAGCATGAATTTATATGTATACTTCACCAAAACATTAATGGACTGATAAGTAAATCTGAATCACTAAGTGTTCACTTAGCACAATTAAAATATTCAATTGACGTTATGTGCGTTACAGAGCATAACATGATGCAAGGCGATGAGCAGTATCTTAGAGTCCCTAATTTTAATTTAGCGTCTTCCTTCATGAGAAGCAATAGACATGGCGGCTCCTGCGTCTTAATAAGGAATGGGCATGCTTACAAGAACATTGATGATATCAATAAATTGTCTATTCCCAATATAGTTGAATGCTCGGGTGTTGAGTTAATACAGTACAAAATCTTTATCGTTTGTATCTATAGACCACCTAAAGCTGATAACTTCTCAATACAAGGTTTCTTAGAAAGATTACAAGAAATTATAATCCGATTTAGTAAAAATACTAACAAGAAACTTATATTGTGCGGAGACTTCAATATTGACGTAATAAAATCGACAAAAGTATCGGTTCAATTTAAACAAATATTGTTGTCCTATAACATGAAATTAGAATTTAGTAAAATAACTAGGTTCCAAAGCAAAACCTGCATTGACAACATAGTTCACAATAATATAAAGGGGTGTAAAAGTGAACTAATTGAACTTGCAGTCTCAGATCATACAGCACAACTGCTAAAATGTCCTGTAAAAAGAACAGATATACTTAAATTTTGGTACGTTATGAAAAGAGATTTTTCAAACGAAAATAGATCTAAGTTCAAGAAATATTTAGCACAACTTACTTTCGCAGATGTGTATCAAGAGGCTGACCCAAACAAGGCATTTGATATTTTTAACGAAATGTTTAAATTAATTTACGACCAATGTTTTCCTTCACAACAAATTAAATTATTCCCTAACAGAAAAGTGGGATGGATATCGCGAGGGTTAAAACTATGTAGCTTGAGAAAACGCAAGATGCTATGGCAATGTAGAAAAGAACCAAGTATAACTAATAAATTGACACTTAAAACTTACACGAAAAGGTTAAAAACAATTATAAATTTAACTAAAAAGTCTCAGAATGATAACTATATAAAATTATCCCAAAATAAACCTAAAGCAACTTGGAACATAATTAATAAAACCAAATCATATAGTCCTAATCTTGGCATACCTATTATAAATATAAATAATAACGATATAGTTAATCCCATAAAGATATGTAATGCGTTTAATAATTATTATGCTGATATAGGAAACAATGTTGAGAAAACTAAATACCAA
The DNA here is from genome assembly GCA_921972225.1 of Euplexia lucipara. Classification (NCBI taxonomy): domain Eukaryota; kingdom Metazoa; phylum Arthropoda; class Insecta; order Lepidoptera; family Noctuidae; genus Euplexia; species Euplexia lucipara. The sequence continues at coordinate 5,989,417 of OV179144.1, read as the reverse complement.
TGTAAAAAATTGACTCATATATCTAATTCAATATTTATGCCTCCAATCACACCACCTGACATAATTTACATTGTAAAAACACTTAAAAATACCAACAGCACGGGATATGATGGTATTAGAACATCAATTGTTAAAGATGTAGGCATCACTATTGCACCTGTCCTATGTCATATTGTTAATGTGAGCATCGAAAAAGGAGTATTCCCCGATAAATTAAAAATAACAACAATAAAGCCACTTTTTAAAAAAGGTGACAAAACGGAAGTTGGTAACTACAGACCTTTGGCCCTCATACCAATATTTGCAAAAATATTTGAAAAAGTTATTTTTAATAGTATTTATCCATTTTTTGAAAAAGAAAAAGTAATCATTCCACAGCAATATGGGTTTAGAAAAAATAAAAATATAAATATGGCTATTTTTAATTTTCTCCAGTCTGTAGTTGTGAATATGGATAAGGCAAACCCAACTGTAGGTTTGTTTATGGATATGACTAAAGCTTTTGACCATGTAAGACACGACATACTATTAGATAAGTTATACTGCTATGGAATAAGGGGCAACGTTCATGACCTTTTAAAATCGTATCTATCCAATAGACAGCAAATTACAGAAATGACAAAATTATGTATAAAAACCAAAAAAGAAATAACATATCAGTCAGACACTAGAATTCCAAGGTATGGTGTTCCCCAGGGCAGTGTACTGGGACCCACACTTTTCATTATTTATATTAATGACCTTCCGATGGTAACTTCTTCTAAAATGACATTGTTTGCCGACGATAGTACCGTGCTATACACTGGACCCACAATGACATCATTAGAAATTGACGTTAATAATTCACTGACATCTATAATTCAATGGCTTGACATAAACAATTTAAAGATAAATTTATCTAAAACTAAAATAATGAACTTTAAGCAGAGAAAACAGAGCAATTTTAATGTTAATAACGTCGGATATGCAATTAAAGAAGTAGATACAACGAAATTCTTAGGGTTACACTTAGATAATAAAATGAATTGGAAGTCACATATCAACCATATTTGTACAAAGCTCAGCCAGTATGCTTACGGTCTATACAGACTTAGAAATGTAACTAATTTATCCACATTAATAACTGCTTACCATAGTTTCGTTTCCTCCACATTGCGTTATGGTGTTATATTTTGGGGCAACTCAACAGACTGGGCATTAGCATTTAAATCACAAAAACGCTGCTTACGATCAATTTTTCACCTCAAACAAACGGACTCATGTGTTCCCTATTTCAAAGAGCACAAATTACTGCCCTTGCCTTGTATCTATATTCTGGAAACCGCAATTTTTATTAAAAACAATCCAGAACTATTTAAGAAAACTCAAAGAGCTCGTCATGCTGGCAAATTGTGTGTAGTGGCCAGTAAAACTGCCCTGATGCACAAAAGTATATTTTGCAAAGCTGTTCATATATATAATAAATTACCTAAGGATATGAGAGAAACTAACAATATAAAACTATTTAAAAAATATGTGCATGATATGCTTGTGCTCAAGTGCTACTATTCTCTACAAGATTATTTTGATGACAAGTCCAGCAATGCTTAGAGTTTAGATTTGCATATTAATCCATATGTTTTTAATGACATTACTTTAAGACATCTTTTTTAATTATTTTATTTGTAATACCTTTTAACGTAATAATAGATAAGCGAACACTGAGACATTTTATTAAGATATTGCAATTTAAAAATTATCAATGACTATATTAATTTGCACGCCTTAAATGGTAGAATATGGTTTAAGAAACTGTATAACTTATGACTGTTATGACTTGTAAGATCTTTATATACACCTGTATTCAGCAAATAAATAAATAAATAAAAAAATAAATATATAGACAGGAACCTCAATCTGTCAAATTTCTTTCAATACACCTGCCTGCGTAGCATGAACACTTAATTTCTTTTCTTCCGAGACACGACAAAGACCGTTTCTTCGGTGATCATGCTACGCGTGCAGGAGCGCCACACGTGCGTTGCCGACCCTTTAAAAACCTATTTACTTCCTCCTTCCTCCCCTTTTGAAGAACCCCATACTGTAGCCCCCTGAGAAAACCTCGGCAGGGAGCTTATTCCACAATCCAAGTGTACGCAGGAGGAAATTCCGCTGAAACCGCACTGTACGGGACCATTTCGGCTCCAGTGTGTGAGCATGAACTCCCTGTCGACGGCGAGCAGTGCGATGATTGAAAGTGGCCGTGGGCATCATATATCAAACAATTCCTCGGAACACAACCCATTATACAACCGGTAGAACACACATAGGGAGGCAAAGTCTCTCCTAAGACTAGGGGCTCAATACCGCTTGTGAGTACGGGATCGTCGACGAGTCTCACTGCTCGCTTTTATACCGAGTCAAGGGGCCCAAGCTGGTTCCCGGTGCTCCCGCCCAGAGATGACAGCAGTACTCCATATGGAGCCGAATCCGTATGTTGGTGAAGTAGAAGCGAATTGAGCTTAAGTGCTCGATTTAATATGTCACTCGAGCTCGAGTGACATGGGATCACGGTTTTTCTATGTCATTTTGCCGCATGTCCTCTATATAGTGTCTTAAATCTCTTTGTTAAAACCAAGTTTAAACCTAACAAACAACAATGTTTAATGACTGCATCAGCGAATGGTGTTATAGTAGCTGAAGACTGGGCCAAACATACAATTTTACGAAATTGTAGTATTCACTGGCAAACAAAACCAATAAAATTTCTTATAAGCACTCTTTGAAGCACTCAATAAAATAATAAAAATGGTCATTGAAGCGAACCCGTGGTTGCAATAAACCACAAAAGACCGCGCATTGACAATGACATAAGTCTAACGACTTGATTAAGATAAGAATTCAATGGAGCGTGAGTGAAATAAAAAGCTTTTATTTAATCCAGCTTGAATTTTTGAACCGATACCGGACACAATCGATCACAGGCGTCAATGGCTATTTTATCATTACCTACTTAATGCACGTACAAAGATAAGGAGTACTTATACGTACAATATGTACGTTTGAGTTAAATTATTTTAAGATATAATTGATCTGTTTCTATCAGGGCGGCAGAGCATGACACGTTTCTGTAGACCGTTCACTTTGATATAGACTTTGCGTGCCGAAGTTACCCAGATTACGCGCGCCATCATATGGACGATTCTGCATATAGTATATAGTTGTGTTGTATGTTATGTTCAATGATGAATTCGTTTTACTAGTTGTTTAAAGAAATCAAACAGACGCGGACTAATTGCTGGGGAGTTTGTTCCGCCACTCCTCCTTCCTGGCAAAAACACTATAGGAAGTGGTAAAGGGTGGTCGTTTAGGGGACTGGCTTACGTATTTTTTATGTTCAAAAACTGTGGATACAAGGCCTAATTTAAGTAAATTAGTATTGATTTTTTATTTTAAAATAGTAGACTTGACTGTATGATGTATTGTCATAGGGTATAAAACAAAAAAAAATGGTAAATACGCATAAGTACTACTACTATTCACTGTTATTTATTTAATACCGACCAATAAAAATAAAAATCGGAACTATAAAGACATTAACACCGTGTTCCAAAACAACATTTTATTTTTCTTTTAGCGGTGCATTTTTCAAGTCAGCCAGTCAAAAGACACTTAAGTTTTTTTTATGCAAAAAGTTTGAATGCAAAACGAAGCTAATTGACACACGTGCCTAGCCGAGGCATGCTTTCTCACATAAACTCATATTACTAGCCTCAAGCGTTATTACATAGATGCCCATATCCGTTGTATTATCGTTGTATCACTGTATGTTACAAGGCAATTAAAATGTATCGGCTAGTATGTTACTTTTACGTAACAGTAATAAATAGTTCTGATTTATAATTTCTTGTGACTCACTTTTATAGAGATTGCAAAAGCTTACATATAGATAAGCCGCGAGGCATTTTTCGGATTGTAATCTTGATTTGTATGCATTTATAATACCTACGTGTTCTAGAAGTATAATTTAGGTAATATCCTATGGAAGCCAAATCACATTTTTCATTTATTTAATTAATTTTGAAAGAAACCTTACAGACAATATAACAGAAACAATAGATTAGACTGTAGGTCAACTTAAACTTGGTTGGGAAATAAAATGCTAGGCTATGATCTGAAATACTATTAACTTTGCTTTGAAGGGGAAAGGAAACATCAAATCACTATCTAACGAACTATCAAAGTGTAATTACAATCCAGAAAAGTAGGTAATTCTTTAAAAAAATGACTGCAAAAGCTTTTAAATCGTATTGTACGATAAATATCGCCGCTAAATGTACACAACAAATTTTTAACTGACAATTAAGTGCTTAATTCATTTTATTTCTCTACGAAAATCCTTCATACTTCACACATAAAAATAAACAATTTTCTCCGCACCTAACTAACCAACACTAAATACTTACAGAGGTCAATTAGTATCAAACATGTTTTTAAATAAAACAAAAGTGAACGCATTTGCTCCGTCGAGTTGAGCAATTGATATTTTGATCATCTGAGAGTACATTGGCATTAAGTACGTTGCAAGGCCAATTCTATACAATGTGCACTTAGAAACACATTCAACTATTGTTTAGATAATAATTTGGTTTTAAATTGTTCTTGATATAGAGTTAAATGACTTGGTTATCAACAAATTGCAACTGAGTGAAGTGTTAATTTTGATGTCTAGACGTCTGTCTGTGGTCTGATTATGTCACTGTAATACCTTGACTAGCAATAAGTTCGATAGGTCCTTAGTATTTGCTTTGTCATTGTTTTAGATGGCTAAATTAGTGTTTTCCTGTTAGATTGGATTTACTCAACATCATCATTTCAGCCGAAAGACGCGAGACGTCCACTGCTGGACATAGGCCTCCCCCAAATATGGCCACAACGACCGGTCCTGTGCGTCTCTCATCCATCGGATTCCCGACTCATCAAGACGTCGGTCCACCTGGGAGGCCTTCCAACACTGCGTTTTCCGGTAGATTGGATTAATTGACAAACTAACATCTAAGACACATTTCTTTAGACTTAGCGTAAATTGTTAAGGATCGGCGGGCGCGCGGGCGGCGGTCGTAACGCATCACCGCAAAAAAATGTGATCTATATTAAGTATAATCATCCACTGTTAAACATTGCCATGCCCATTAGGCAGTTTATTTAGAGACGGTGCAACATGTCTTCTTCTTCCAGACATTCTCCAAAGAAATTTTCTTTGCTATCAATTGCAATTTCAACTTCTGCCTTACCCTTTTCTAATTCGGCTTAGCTTTTTTCCAACCATTTTGGGGTTGCCTTCAAGTGTAACTGGGTGCATCAGAACACCAGTAGGTAGGTACATGACAATGACCTCTATCATTCTGACCTCCAAAACCAACTTACAAGGTAAGACTGGTTGTTAGGAGTTGGTTTTTGGATAAAAATGAAAGTTAGGATCAATGTTTGGTATGCTGTCTTAAGCACGGCGAGAACTTGGTACACAATGGACTATATAAATGAGATTTCTATTAAAATATTTGAAAATGTGAATCTGTCTTCAAGTCTTCAGTAAATAGCTGATGATGATAGCATGAACTTTAAAATGTATTTATGGGACCTAGTGACATACAGATTTTGTTAAAATCCTAGTTTAGGCATCAGTCTGCCACAAATTATACCTATATGAAATAAATAATGTTTGTAGTATTCCTAATTGCTATCTCTGTAACTTGTGGTAAGAAATAATTTATAGGTTTTATCTGCTGAACAATACTCTCATAATCATAGAACAGTTTCTATGAAACGTCACAAAAGCGGATGCGCCCAACTCGTGGAAATGGATACAACGGACTACAAAGGGACCAAATTGTATGCAGTTCATTGATGATGTCACAAGTTGAAATGTCATGGGGACGAGCCTATAAAGTAATATATTGGGCACGTTTTAATATAAAACCATCACGCCTGTAGTCCCTGAAAGGTTAGGCAGAGTCGTGACTATAGTGAGTACACCCACATATCACCAGGCTATGTTTAAGTCCCATGTAATATGGGGCCACCATTGGCACAAATCCTTACTGCTATGAAGCAGTTCCAGATGACAAAACTCAACAATACTTTTTTTTTTTAAGGGGTGGAAAATCCTCATGGATGTCCCCCGCCCGGGGAGGCGGAGGGGTCTGTCAGACTCTTACTGAATAAAAACCACCCCGTGTTCCTTCTCACACCTGCACCGGGGGTCACGGGAACGGAAGATACTTCCGCGACCCCCGACTGGTGCCGCGGGCCTCGCCAAGTCAGCGAAGGGAGTGAGGTGTTAGACTCCCCTCGCGACGCCTAAGAGGGGCGCGCGTGAACACGACGCGCCGCCACCTCGGGTCCATGTACGTGGGAGCGGCAGACATCCCCGCGGCCGTCGCCCTGGACCCATTCAGGGGGGCTGAAAGAGGGCGTTGGCCGCCCTCCGCCTGCAACTCAACAATACTTGACCTAACCTAGAAATCGAGCAAAAGCAAAGAAAGCCTCATAAGAGTATCCTAAAATACTCTAGAATACAAGTAGCACAGAAGCGCTGAATAGTAGCTGAATCACTGTTCACAATGGAATCTTCAGCTGAATAAACCTGCTGAATAAGAGCGTTAGAGGCGCATACTCAGCTGATATAACTCTGATTTGGGCACAAATTAATCAGCTGTTAGCTGAATAATGTAGCTGGTTGCACTAATTCAGCGTTATTAGAGCATTATTAAAGGTAACAGTCGCCCCAAGAGTTGAATAATGACTGATTATCAGGGTATGTGTTACCTTTTATACACCACAAGGGCTGAATAATAGAGTACTTATTACCTATTTTTCAGCACAAAATACACTCCAGGATATTAGTAACACTTTTATGGACCGGACAATTCACAAGTGGCAAAATTGTGAATAATTTTCACCCTACTATTTATTATTTTGATATGTTTTGTGTGAACCATTTTGTAAAGTGTTTGTGGGAAATATAGGCAAATTTAATATTATCGAAAAGTAAAACTTTGTTTTCCTCCATGTCCATGAAATCCGAATGGGAAAGAGAGTTTATTGTCAAATACTATATAGTTATAGACGAAAATTTTCACGCGCTCTCAAAATATCACAGTTTACTTGAAAATTATGGTATAAAATAGTTTGATGATATTATTATAAAAAATAAGTCTTTTTATTTTTCCTTTATAATTTGACAATATACTGTTTACGTGTAAAATTATTACAATTTCTATTCAAATTCTGTTGTTATTTTAGTTAACTAAGCAAAAACAAATTGTTATCATAATTGTATACATAGGTTAGAATCTAAAAATGGCAGACATGCAATGCGTACCGTATTAACCACAATCAAACGGCATGAGCTGTTTATGTGTCCACTCGTGGTACATGAATCAGTAACGAGCTGTTACGAGTGGTTCTTGTGTTACACAAGTCAGCTACAGCTTCATGTAAAGCTTGTTAGTGGGTAACATGTATGCAAATAACTGTAGGTTCACTGTATCATCTGTATTTCTGTTCAGAATCCTCAAATATTCTGTATTAATTTTTCGATGTAGGTATTCCGCCAGTCCTTTTTTTTATATTTCCACATATCACAATATCTTAAACGACGCGATGAGTATACTTACCTACCAAGTGCTGAATAAAGAAGTCTTCAAGGTCTTATTTAACGGCACTAGTAGATTAATTGTCAACGATAGTACAAGTATTTAGCTCTCACGGAGATTATGGGTAACATGTGAGCTAATATAGAGCAATTTGCTTTAAGTTAGCATTATATAATGATCACCCATAGTGATCATGTGGGCTTTTTAAGAGCTATTATACGATTGCGTGTAACATGCTGATTAACATTACACAAATTCCACTGTGTGCAGCAAAAGGCATTATATCTTTTTTATTTGAAGCCACAGAATAACTGATTACATTATAGTAGCTCACGTGTTCTTTCTTAAAATGCAAGTGGTCTAAGGGTACACTTGTGGTCTTCAATTCAGAACATAGCTTAGTTAAAGTCCACCAAAATCCTTTCAATTGCTTAAAGCTGCATAATACTGAACTTGTTACCTATATTAACGCTGCAAGCGTTACAGTGTGGTCTCCGTGACGCATAATAACGTTCTTATTCAGGTGAAAGCTCACTTTTGACCTATTGCAGGTCGAGTGTACTGTAATAACACTTCATAAGTGCTTAAATTACCGGTGTTACCTCTTGTGACATCTTATAATGCAGTTTTGTGCTACTTGGGTTGGCAGACCCTAAAGAAGATGGCGGGATGACTTGGACTAATAAACGACCAGTGACCCACTTTAGCCCTGAACCGAAAAAACTGGAAATCATGGAGAGAGGCCTTTGCCCAGCAGTGGGAGGATGCAGGCTAGCAGTATCAGTAGGTAGGTATGTAAATATTCTAAAGTTTGTAAGTTTAAATGAGAGCGGTAGCCAAGAGCTATACGCCAAATATTTGGCACTTTGTGCGGAGGGTGATTAGGAAGGAAACATTATTTTCCTGTTTGGTCATCTACATCTACACTAATATTATGAAGAGGAAAAAAATGTATTTTTGTGTGTGTGTTTGTTTGTAATGAATAAACTCAAAAATTACTGTGCCGATTTTAAAATTCTTTCACTATTGGAAAGCTACATTCACCCTGAGTATCATTGGCTACTTTGTATCCCTGTATTCCCACGGGAACGGTAAATACGCGGGTGAAATCGCGTGACGTCTGCTAGTCCTCTATATCATTTTTTTTTAGCAATGTTACTAACACTAGAATATAAGCTGTGTGTAATGCTAACAAAATATGGATCACTGTTGTCCAAAATAAATGAATTTTAATTTAAATGGTGTAAGTACAATAAAAGTATTATTTTCTAGTCTATCCCATCTTTGTCACCAACGTAGGTACAGACGCCAGCACATCAAGTTACCTTGGGGTAACTTGATGTGCTGGCGTCTGTACTTAGTAGGAATAGTAGACCCAAGGAAAAAGGTTACACGTCTTATAGAAACAGGTCTATGAGACCTAACCTCACTCTCATTCTCGTACCTTATCTGTATGAGAAGAGGTCTTTGCCTTGCAGTGAGACAGTAATAGGCTGGTACCATTTATAGACGTAATCATGTCTATCTGATGTTGACTGAGATAGAAAATCTCTCCAAAGGCGCCATCAGTTCAAGTATGCAAATAATTTGAGACTGTATCGTGAACAGCAATAACTGTAGCCTAACTAATTAATAGGGCTAAGTAATCGTGTAGAACTTGATGTTGATGTCAATCGTTTACACATAAATTAGGTACCTCATTAGTCTAGTGGTCGCAAGCGCCCCTGAAGAGCAAGAGGTCTTGGGTTTAATCCCCGGGTCGGGCAAAGCGTTACCTATTGAGTTATTCCTTCTGGAAGTTTTCAGTATCAACCGGAAGTCTGGATTTGTGCCCGATTAATGGCAATAGGCTCGCCCCATACGAAATATGGTTGAACTAATGGTACACCTCTGCCTAACCCTTCGAGGCAAAGGATATAAGGCGTGATGGTACGTTATAAATAAAGTATTAACTTTGACTTCATTTTTGACTTCCAATTTTTGGTTATATATCTTGGCACAGTGAGTTTGTTAACAGACTATAAGTTTTTTATTTATGAAAAGACTCAAGACTCACCCAACAAACTGTCGCTGCATAACTTTTTCAGTACACAACTTAATTCAAACAAATCCGAGAGAACGCTCCAAAAAGTCCGATGCTCCAATTTAAATTTCGAATAACACACACATAATACCTACATGGATTTTGCCACACCACTCCCGCCTTTACCACCTATAAGCTAGAAGGGGTGCCCCTATATATAGTCACAGTTACTTACACGCACCGCAAGATACCTACGTAAATACGTCGCGAGTGCAGTGGCCATTTGAATTCTTTTTTTGAAATAAATTATTTTTTTGTGTGTGCAACATGTTACGTCAGTGTGTCACGTTGGCAGTATTGGGGTGTGTTATGGCGATTCCCGCGCCCCAGCATCAGTACCAACCTCAGCATCAACAAGTAAGTTTTTCAAATTAAATAAGAAGTGATTTTATTGATTAGTTTGAATTTTATTTTATCTTATCTAATTTTCACACTTAAAAGTATGTTAAGTGTTTAAGAAGACCCACCCTTAATTAAATTCTAAATTTAGAAGGATCGGGTTAATCTCATAATTTAATATTATTCGGATTATTAAGCCGACCTTTTAGCATTAGTAAAAGACTTAAATCTAAATTAAAGTGAATTTTCAGCTTCCATTTCTACAGAAACAGCTTTCCTTTACATTGCAAGCTTTTAGATTAGAATAAGTTAACCCATTCCCTGTAATGTAACGATGTAAATGAAAAAAAACCTTAAGTAATAAAATAAAATAAAAATAAAATATAATAGTACTTAGTAATAATTATTAAATAAACAATTATTTAAATTTCTTTTATTAAAACAAATGTAGGGAAAACTTTCAACTAGGTATTGTCACTATAAATCCAATTCCATCCATCCATTCACATAATTCTGCTATTTTTCTCCGCATTGTACCAAATCCAAGTAATTACAATAGGGCTACATGGCATTATTCATCTGTATTAACCTTTACTCAGCGTGTCATTCACCGCTGAGCAGTGTAGGCCACCTATACACCATTGTTAAGATTGCGTTAGGCCCAGCCTCAATTGCATTGATGTTAGGTATCTCAATGCTCAATTGCATCTAAATAACAAGGACGTTTGGGTGACATGTATTGTGTGAACTTTGTAGATTTGTTATCTAGGCTGACCAATTGTAATCTAGCGTTGTATTTCATGATTGGATTATTTTGAGGGTATCATCGTTGTTAACAAACCGCCTGCCCGTTCTTATCCCAGCTTATCTTCTTCCCTATGGTTTACGGGTATCTCAAAAATCATATCTTTTCTAGCCATATCATCTTTTACATAATCCATCTTTATCAAAAACATAATATACAAATTAATCTTTCAACTGAGGTAATTAGAGACACAATAGAAAGACAATGACAGGCGGCCACCGGTGTCCTCTCGGGGTTTAATGAATTAAGCAACAAAAACAAATGGCTTAATCATCGATTATAATGAGACTATATTGACTTGATCATCGATACTTCGATACTAATATTATAAAGAGGTAAAATTTGTAAGTTTGTATGTTTGTAAGTTTGTATGTAGGGGGTAATCTTCGGAACTACTGATCCAATTTTAAAAATAATTGTACTGGTGGAAAGCTATACTATTCCCGGTGGACATAGGCTACTTTTTATCCCCGTATTCCCACGGGAACGGAAACTACGCGGGTGTAACTGCGTGACGTCTGCTAGTCAATGATAAAGATACCATAGATGATGATAAAGGAAAACATAATAAGCTTTTAGGAGCTGAATCAAATTAGCACAAAATTACGCTGACAAAAAATTAGAACGATACAATATTCACCTTACTGTGATGCCGATACAACAGCAGTCAAAGAAAAATAGAAAGAATAAAATAAAATAGATACTATTTCATTTGTGAATAATCATAATCATAATAATCATAATCATTTATTTATTTGTTAAACATAGGTACTATCAAAACTAGGAACTATTTAAACTTTCAAGCTACAAAGGGTGGGAGCGATACTTTTAGTGAAGGATACATAGGATATATAGTGTACTGTAGAATCTTTACTAATCTGACTGGTCCGTTAAGATACAAATGCATTGTTTAAAGTAATAAAGCTGTCCACGGTCAATGGAAAGGTTATCGAATATCAATTTGCACGCTTTATCTTTTCATTTTGTGCGATTAATATTACATGGTTCGCCGTTATTAGAAAGGACTATTATTTCAACACGTGAATCTCTTGAAAAGCTTTGCACACATGGACTTTTATACAGCACAGTTATATGTATGACATCATTATTTTTGTCTTCTTGTTCCAATTCACTACTTTATTTAATTTATGATCTGCTAAACGCCCTTTTTAAATTATTCTTCTTCAAGATCTTTCACGTCCTCCAAGATGTTTGTTCAAAAACTCCTCTGTTTTGCCAAATCCTTACTTTTTAAAGACCATTCCTAACTGAGGACTTAGAACAACTATTTCTTCTGTCTGTTATTTATTTATAGTTAGCTCAGATAAGTTTTCAAAAGTTGCAATGGCTGTTACTTCATCCTTTTCAATATTTTTAGCACGAGAAAGCGTTTCTTTGACCATGCTTGAGGTCTTTGTAGATGACTAGGTCAAGGCATCTCTCTATTGTTCTTTTACTTTGCAAATGTTATTCATGACCTAACCGAACACATTATTGAGCAGTCTTCTTTTGTATCTATTCCAACATTCCCAGTAACTTTGCGAAGACACGCTCTTTCAGTATGTCAAAATCAGCTATAGGTACATATCTAGGATGCACATATCATTCTCTATCAAGCGTTTTAATTGCTTATCCTTATTGAAATCAAATCCGTAATACTCCGTTACTTCTGAAGATAACTTTATAATTATTATGTTATCTTCAGAAGTAACGGAGTATTACGAATTTGGATTTCGCAATCCAAGAGCAAAATCTTTGCGTGATATTTATGATCTAACTTTGCTGACATGCAACGATGGCAAGAACAAAAATAAAAGTTGAAATCGATCAAATCTGAAAGTGGTATGTACATCCGACATTAAATCGCAACATAAATGACTGTATTGCTTCACCGAGCAACGTAATGAGTGCAAACAGACCGGAAAAGTGAACATCAGTTTTTTACACAACAAAATATGGACAAACACACGTGTTTTCGACAACCCATGACAAATCGAGCGAGACGTAACAGGGTACGACGTACGCTGTTACAATTTTGTTACACTTTTGACGTTTCGTAATGTCAGTGGCGCGTTGTGTTTGAAACGAGGTATAATTGGATTAATGTTATGTAAGCTCTTGATCGCACTGATTAACGCGGGTAGTTACTTGGTGGTTAGTGGGTTTATTTTTCTAATGGCTGGTAATGCAACAGCGTGAAATTGGGCTGAGTCGCCGCGTCGTCTGGGTAGTTGATTGTTATGACTGTTATGCGTTTTTAAGTATAATGTGTGAAGGTGTATACGTATGATAATAGAGTAATTACGGACTCAGAACTTCACATGCTCATGTTCAGCCACATACTTCCAATCTTTATGTTAAGATCTTATCTAACGTCAATAATACAATAGAATTATTATTAGGTAAGTAGGTATATCTTCAACAAGCCTAACTAAGGTAAAACCTATAGTGTTACCTAGTCACTGATTCATGGAGTTCAGATAGTCAGTAGATCCACGTATAATATTGGTATTTAGGCTGTATCCGGTTAGACTGGAGGCCGACCCCAACATAATTGGAAAAAGGATACTAGAAACCTTCACTTACCTAAAGTTTCTGTTCTCTTTAACACGATTCTCCGGCAATTTTTTCAAGTAATTTTAAGAACAATATAATAGACTTAACAATTTGTTCTCTAGACCTAACCCTAGCCTCTGCTCTCGACTAGCATTTCAAATTCTAAGGCTTCAGTGTACTAACAACACCTTTTCTAACACGTTCCACCGCCGCCGTTACCTAATATAAAGCCCGAGCTCATCCACTTAACACTACTGCATGGCCCCCACTAGCATGCCAATATACAATAAACTCACCAACAACTTTCCATCAGCAGGCTGGTTTTGACCCACACCTACTAAGACAGTACCTCGCAGACCAACAGGCCGCAGCGCCGGCGCAGACACAAGTCATTCAACGGCCACAACACGTACAGCAAGCAGCACCCAGACCTGTAAGACACCTTAATATCACAGTACTTAAACACCACCTAAACGATATTTCTCGACGGCATATTAAGCCAAGTCAGAGGCCCTAAAGCGGCATAAAAACTTTGACACCACGTTATTCACCAATGACCTGAAAAGAAGAAGAATACTTACACCCGCGTTTAAAAATATATTACACCCATGATATATTCATACATGATATGTGTATGAATATATCATGGGTGTAATATATTTTAAACGCAAGGAGAAGGTCAAGCGCAATACCATTGGTTATCATTTCATCCATCGAGATGAGATGATATGATGATTGCTATTCGAGACTACCTGCGGCAAGCATAGCTTAACCTCGCAGACAAATTCATCTGAAGGGATTTCACTAAGAATTAGCTTCACCTACTGGTCATCCAGGTCATCTAAAGACTGTGCGGAATTTATTCACATATGGGCTGTGCAGCCACTTATGGGCTGGTGCTGCCAGATGTCATCTAGCAGCTTTGGACTCAGTGGAGAAGCGTGCGAAGAAGCTTATTGGTGACCCAGATTTGGTTAGAACCAATCTGCAAAGCCTTGAGCATAGGCGTAGGATAGCTAGCCTTTCGGTTTTCTATAGGATACATTTTAAAGAGTGTGCACGGGAATTACATGACTTGATTCCTACATCACCTTTCTACCATCGGACAACCGAACGTACGGCGAGTGTCCACCGTTACATCGTTGGCACTCCCACGATTCGGACAAAGCGTTTCCTTCGTCGTTTATACCGCGTACATCAAAGGACTGGAACAACTTGCCTGCTGCGGTCTTCCCGTCCGATTATAATTTAGGTATCTTCAAGGCTAGAGTGAATAGGCTCTTAATAAACTAGTGCGCTTCACCATCACTGATTGCATCACTGCTTACTTATAATATTAAAAAAAAACATTATTAATATTCAGTTCTTAAATTATATGAGTAGTTAGGTATTTAAAAGCTATAATGAGTTAGTGTCAAGTTTGCCAACATCAAACACTCTTTGAAACAGCAAGACCGCTCTAATTTATACGTAACAAACTACTGTTTCCGCGAGCATTATACTGTCACCAATTTGTTACAAGCAGGCTATTGCAATAGTATTCTGAAAATATAAGGTATCCCTTCATATCGAACTATCCGCAATCGTAAATCTGAACGGAGGGATAGCCTTGAAGGTACTCCAAACCAAAATAGCTTAATATCTCCAATAGAATCACAATGTTTTCTTTCACCAGGCTCCCCAACAACTATTCACGGTCCAGAGCGAATCTCAATACCAACCCCAACACCAGCCCCAATACCAGCCCCAGCCGCAACAACAGCAATACAGGCAACAGCAACAGCAGCCGCAGTACCAACCACAGAGGCAGCAGGAACAGCGCGAACCTGAAGAATACGACGTGAGTTGAAGATAATATTGTCTAGCAGGCAATTGGCTTATCATCGTTGTCAGTGATTAACTAGCGTCCAATTGCACATTAAACTTTGATGACAAGTGAGATATTACAAAAAACTGGAATGTTCAACTTCAACTTCAACTCTTCTCTATGGCATTTGTGGAAGAGAGACACCACAATTTTGCCAATAACTCGTAGGTACTATGATAGACCATCAAACGCTGGAGATTAAATTAGTAATTATGTAATTATTTTTGATTTAGGACGAGTGAAAAGAAAATTTATAATTAACCAAAAAGAAACATTTAAAACCTTATTCTGCACAGACATTTCAGTGTTGTAAGAGAGAACAAAAAGGGGGGAGATGAAAAGTACTTTTTTTTTATAACTTATAACTTTATTTTGTTTATTTTACGAGAAAACACAAGGGAGAGGAGACATTTAATGGATGTAGGACGGGGGATATGAAGGGGAATAATATCATGTATAGAGAACCTTAAACTGGAATGTTCAGAATGTGTTTAGAATAAAGGTATGAGATACGCAATAAATAGTCTTGCTTTGCTTTTTGAACAACGCAGGAGGACATACCATCTATTTGGGTCAATTCCTTTTTATGTTAAACTAAACTAAATTTAAACTACAACTTGCATCTTTGTCTATCTTATCCAATAAGAAAAGGACGATGACCTACAAAAGTTAAGTTAAACTTTAGTTTTCATACTGAGATAGATTTTAAACGCACCAACCAAAAGTAGATACTTTAAGGAAAAAACTAATTTGACAATGTTAACTTAGTTCTTATCTGTCTCTGTCCTTTTCAAACGCTTTAAGTCAGTAAGGGATATCAATTCTTTAATCTTAGTTTATTTTAGAACAAGGCAATTAATGCCAGTATCCTCCCACTATTCCCGAACTAGTAGAAGGTACTTAGCATCATTGATGGGTTTAAACAAGATAATATCTGGACTTTAATAGAGTCTGTGCCCTCTGACTGTGATTCAGTGTTCATTATTACATTATTCGGCTAGACAATACCCCGTCTAGCTCTAGTATTCATTGAAATAAGTATCAAAAAAAATATCACCACGTAGTAATTGTAAGAACTGAATTATTTCGTAGCAAATCGCTGAAATGTCGTGAAATAAAAATGGCACAGATTCGTTTTTAAGAAACGACCCGCAACATCTAGAACTAGGTTACTTTAATAAAAATAACAGACAGATCTAGGAAACAACATCGCATTTTATTTTCAAAGTGACGGTAAACGTCAGACAATTATAATTAAAAGTAACAGTGCAACCGTTCCGCAATATTCTACTGCAACTAGCTATTAAAATACGTAAACCAACTCCGGAATACTTACTTCCAACCTAGTTTGGTTCTCATTTCCTTATAGCCGATACAATGTCCAATGTACGTATAGTCAACACGGATGGATCAAATTAACAAGAGCGGGACTGCGGCCGAGTACAACTTTCACTTAGAACTTGTATGTAGTTACTAGCTGTGAATAAAGCGCTGTGGCGCTGCGTGAGATCGGCTCACGATAGCTGATGGGAAATGACTTTCTTCGATTAGGTACTGCGTGGTGAATGTGGTGATTAATGGTTTAATTTTTAACCTTTTGAGAAGTGAGGAGGTAATTTTTTGTAGGAAGTGTGTAGACATGTGCTAAGAAAGTAGGTCATGATCAGAGATCGGGATTGGTAGAGCATATTTCCCTGAACATCAAAGAAGTCAGTAACACTCTGAGTACCTAAATAAAAAAAATCGAGAATCCCGTAACAACAATGTTGTGACGTCCGAGATTTCAGAGTCACGACTTCTTTATTGGAGTTTCAAATTATTATTTTGCAAAATCTTGTTAAGTAGTAGGTATTATAGGGATTATTATTAGGGGATTTCATGAGAGGTTTCATGCACTCTATGTTACTTACTGCCTCGAAGTTTAAGTAATATGCTTTACCTTTTCATTAATAGTAAAGAGTATTAAAGTCATTGATTAGTACATAGTATAATAATAAAGTAGTATTTGTTTCAAATTACTCTGCAGATAAGATACAATACATTATGTAGAAGAAAACAAAACGCTAATTTTTGTTCTGCTTATCTTAAAATATCTTGTCAGTTAGCAAGGTTCCTACCAAAGTAGGGTGCCACGATGCGCACCTCCAATTTAGACAGTCTTATTTACGAAGTAATTATATTTCCTCGTGGATGACCAATGCTTATTATTCTCTAATCTTTATTTCTACCGCAGCATAGCTTACTAATCTACCAATTTCTTCCAGCCTCATCCTTCCTACCAGTTCGGTTTCGACGTGAACGATGACCAGTACACTAACTACCAGAACCGCAAGGAGCAGAGAGACGGTGACACCATCAAGGGTTCCTACTCCGTGGTTGACAGCGACGGTTTCATCAGGACGGTCACTTACACTGCTGATCCCAAGGAGGGATTCAAGGCTGAGGTAGGAAGCTGTACTATATTGTTGCGGAAGTATCTTCTGTTCCCGTGACCCATGGCGCAGTTGACTTGTAAGACGGAACGCCAGGGTGGTTTTTAGCCAATGAAGTCAGACAAAGCCACCCTCCTACATACGTATTTTAAGACATGGGCAAAGTAGAAAGCGATTCTGATAAACTGACTTCAAATTCAAATTCATTTATTGCAAATATAAGTAGTTATACAGGTGGGTTTTCAGGAAGGTTGTTAGTGTCACCATATTCTGCACAAGCAATGCAACATTTAGTTCGGAACGTGGTTAGTCCCTGTTGAGATGAATATTTAAACAGGAGAAATACAAGTTATAAACTGGAGCTGTAAATCGTGTGTATTCCGAAGAACAAAGAAAATTACAATGTTAGGTGTAGGTAGACTTAAAATTAGTTCACCAACACAAAATTAACGCCTGATGCGCGTTCAATGCAATAAGTTGCACGACGAAGAAAAATGTCAACGATCAATCGTTGAGGCATTCGATGGTCTCTAAATCTAAACATGCCCCCGGGCGTTGAAAGGCAACCTTTCAACCACAATCTTCGTTTAGTGGCAGTGGGCATATCTTGCTGCATGCACGCCGGATGGTTCCACTTGCCGTTCTAATGTCAGCCACACGACTGATTCCATCACGTCCTGGGTAGACTGCTGAAATCCGGCCTAATCGCCATTTCAATGGTGGTAGATGGTCTTCCTTTACTATCACGAGGCGATCAGTCTCTAAGACCGCCTTTGAAGACCTCCATTTTGTCCTCTGCTGTAGCTCAGAGACATATTCTTTATTCCACCTCGACCAGAAGTGTTGACGTAATGCCTCTATTCTTTCATATCTCTTCAAGTGACTAACCGAAGCAATGTCATACGACGGCACGGGCAAGGATGTGAGTGTGCCTCCTGTCAGGAAATGTCCTGGAGTCAGCGGCAAAAGGTCATTAGGGTCTGATGACAACGGAGTGAGCGGGCGCGAGTTCAGGAGTGCTTCAATTTGAACCAGTGCTGTATATAGTTCCTCATAAGTTAAATAACAATTTCCCATTACTCTTTTTAAATGAAATTTTACTGATTTGATACCTGCCTCCCAAAGACCACCGAAATGTGGAGCGTAGGGAGGAATAAAAATGAAGTTAATCCCTTCAGTGGCCATGTCACCAGATAACGAACTGCTGTTAGCCTTTAAAAATTTGCCGATGTCATTGTACGCGCCTACAAACGAGGTTCCATTGTCGGAATATATATGTGTAGGTTTACCTCTGCGAGACATAAAACGACGAAGTGCTGACAAATAATTTTGACTGGTTAGGTCACCAACCAACTCAATGTGAACTGCCTTCGTCGAAAAACAAACGAAAAGTACAATGTAAACTTTAACGTGTCTACAACCACGACCTTGTCGAGACGCTGACAATATGGGTCCCGCGTAATCAACCCCGACACATTCAAATGGATGACCACCAGACGCCACGCGTCGTTCAGGTAAGTTTCCCATAATGGGATTAATTGGTTTAGCTGTAATGCGACTGCAAGTGACACAACGATGGTAGCACCATTTAGCCAGGTTGCGACCACCGATTGGCCAGTAAGTATCTCTTATACAAGCCAATAGTAGTTGTGGTCCTGCATGCAGTAACTTTTTGTGTTGAAATTCAAATAATAGTTTAGAAAATCGATGAGTGGACTGTATTACTAATGGATGCTTTTTCTCATAAGAAAATAAAGAATTTTGTAAGCGACCACCGACACGAATCAAATTATTTTTATCTAAAAATACGTTAAGTTTAGTCAATGGACTTCCTTTTGGTAAGCATTGACCTTTGGTTAACATTACATATTCTGGAAATGATTCTATTTGAGATAGTCTCACAATTAAGTTTAACGCGTTTTGCAATTCATCTTCGCAAAGATGTGAAGTGGTCGGTGATTGCTTTTTGCAAATATTAATAAACCGTAACACATATACTACGGTGCGTTGAAGTCGAGAAAGGTTTGAAAATCGATTAAAATCAATCAAAGGTATCGGAGGCTTAGAAGTAGCTAATAAAGCAGTCTCAGTTTTAGTTTCTGGTAGCGATTCCACTGCAATGGATGGAAAAGAAGGCCACATGCTTGAATCCTGGTTCAAAAAATTAGGTCCCGACCACCACAAATGATTTCCCTGAATTTGACTTCCATCAATTCCTCGAGATACAAGGTCAGCGGGGTTACAATGTGTGGGAACATGTCGCCAGGTACAATCATTAGCATTAGTTTTTTCAACTATTTCTGCTGCTCGATTGCGTACGAATGGTTGCAGCTTACTTGGTAACATTTTCAACCACCCTAGCACTATTGTAGAATCACTCCAAAATGTACTACTCTGAATTGGCGCGCCAAGTGAATCAATCACCTTTCCGTATAGCCTCACTCCAACCAAGGCGGCACAAAGCTCGAGCCGAGGAATTGTAGTTGGCTTGATAGGCGCCACCCTACTCTTTGCTGTAAGCAAACGAACCACAACTTCATTATTATTATTGATACTCCGTACATAGATGCATGCTCCATATGCGGTTTGTGATGCATCACAGAATGTGTGTAATTCTATTACTTTCCAAGAAACACAAAATACTAAACGTGGGATACGTATACTATTTAATACAGATAACCTATCAACAATATCTTTCCAGGTCTTAGCGAGATCTGGTGGTAAACATTCATCCCATGATAATTTGTGTAACCAAAGTTTTTGCATTATTACTTTCATTGGAATAACACAAGGAGCTAAAAGACCTAGAGGGTCGAATATTTGGGATGTTACTGATAGTACTTCACGCTTTGTTATATTATTTGATATTGACGGAGTACTTATTGAAAAACAGAGCTCATCGAAGTCTGTTAACCAGTTAAGACCCAATGTTTTACTTGGCTCATTTGAACCAATGTTTAAATTTAATGATGAACTTGTAACTTGATCTGATATAACCTGTATATTGTTAGACTTCCATTTCCTAAGTGGCATACCAGCAGCTGCTAACTCGGCAGTAACTTTCTGGCGGATATTTATGACGTCAGATATTGTATCCCCACCAGTGAGCAAGTCATCAACATAAAAATCATGGATAATAATACCAGCAATCTTTTCATCCTTACAATCTAAACCAACCTGTTTTAAACAACGAGTAGCCAAAAAAGGTGCACTTGCGGTACCATATGTTACAGTGTTTAATTCATAGGCTTTAATAGACTCTAAAGTGTTTTCACGCCACATTATTCTTTGTAAATGTCTGTCATCGGGATGTACGATCACTTGCCGATACATTTTTTCTACATCCGCGGAAAGAATGTATTTATGTTTTCTGAATCTAAGAAGTAATGACATTAAGTCGTCTTGAACGACTGGACCTACCATTTGTAGATTGTTAGATGAAAATCCTGAAGTAGTCAGACTACTGGCATTAAACACTACTCTTAATTTTGTAGTAACACTATGTTCGCGTAGAATACCGTGGTGTGGAATATAATATGCCAATGGTTTAGAATTAACGGAACACTCAGACATGTGTCCTAACGAAATGTACTCTTTCATGAAATCGCAGTAAAGAGTTTTAAAAGCTGGCTGACTGTTGAATTTACGTTCAATCGAAAAGAGACAATTTTTTGCTCTAGCCAGTGAGTCACCTAAAATATGGTGGGATTGTTTGAGTGGTATCCTAACACAAAACCGACCATCTGCCATTCGAGTGGTGTTTTTTACAAAATGTTCTTCACACCTAGCTTCTTCATCAGAATATGAAGATGACTGATTGGGTACTTCTTCTAGTTCCCAGAAACGCGATAAAAGGTTTTGAATATCATCTTCTGAAGTAGGGTTGTAAGAAGAACTAACATTGAGTTGTGCAATATTAACTTTAAAACCCGATGGTGATTGTGATACATGGACACTATTAAATAACGGGCCTGAAACTAGCCAACCTAGCCTAGACTCAAATAATATTGGTTTCCCTTTACCCAAGTTGATTTTTTGCCGCCCCAGTAGGTCCCAGAAAACATCTGCTCCTATTATTAGATCCACCGCCGATGGCGTGTGAAAATGAGGATCAGCTAAACAAATATCGCTTGGTATATTTAAATTATGAATGGATAGCTTATGACATGGAACTTCATCCGTTATGTGCGGTAACACAAAACAATAAAGACTAGTGGTGAAGTTTTCACTTAATGATTTTACAGAAACACTGCATATTTTACTAATGTGTGTTTTAGAATTGTTAATGCCTTGTACAGATTCATTAACCTGTAAGGTAGGTAAATTCAATAAATCATATAACTTATCTGTTATTATACAAGAAGTACTACCAGTGTCCATTATAGCTCGAGCGAGATGTTCGCGGTTGTTTTTATCATAAACCTTAATTAATGCAGTAGCCAATAGAACTTGACTTTTACTTTTATTTTTAAGATAAGTTGAAGCACATGCAGATAGTGTCACATTTGCATTGGTTTTCTTTTCTGCTGAGTTGACACCTACAGTACCAGCGCTGTCAGTTTGCGAAGTAGAAGCATTAGATTTCTGTGATGCACCTGATACATGGACCAGTGTATTGTGCTTACGCTTACATATCTTGCAACCAAACGACTTGCAATGATTTGCGTAGTGACCAGACCGAAAACAATTAAAACATACCTTGTATTGAGGTAGAAGCTCAAGCCGTTTTTCATTGCTGATACCAAGAAACTGTGGACAGTTCAGTAAATTATGTTTATCATTACAATGTGGACATGATACTGGTGAGGTACTCGCATTATTTTTATTTTTCTGTGGGGGTGTGTCACTGTTCACCGATATCATTGTTTTATGCTTGTTAGCTTTAGGAGTACTATTATTATTAGACTGATTGCGAGACAAATCTATTGTTTCAAGCAAAACTGCACGATTTCTCAAGAATTCCAGAAATATTTCTAATGTGATTGGTTTATTTTTGTCTATATGACCTTTTGTTTCCTCCCAATGCCGGTAAGTTTTTGAATCTAATTTGTGTGTAACTATATAAATCGTCAAGGTATCCCAAAACTTAACTGGTTCACCTAAAGATTCTAACGCACGTAGGTTTTTGTTTAACGTATCAATAATGTTTTTTATATTATCTGAGGATTCTTTATTAACCACTTCAATATTAAATAAGGCTGCGACATGATTTTGGATGAGAAGCCGTTTATTATCAAACCTTTCACATAATAAATTCCACGCAATGGAATAATTTTTCGCTGAGAATTCAATAGCCCGTATAACCAAGGCAGCTGTCCCTTCCAATGAAGCTCGTAAGTAATGAAACTTATTTATTTCATCGATTTGATCATCCAAATGAATTAAACTTGAAAACGTGTCATGAAACTCTAACCACTTGTCGTACGTTCCGTTAAACTTAGGCAGTTGGATGGTTGGTAGCTTAACCAGTCTATTATTACTTACGCGAGAAAACTTATCTTCATTAACAATGTCACTGTGTTTGGCTAGTAATTGTTGAGCCCTGGCAACAACCTTGAAATATGAAGCTTCAAATTCACTACGTTCTGATAACTGTGAATTCATATCTTCAGCTATGCACTCCAACCTTAGCTGAACGTCATCATATTGCGAATAAACAAGTTCAATCTTACCGAGGCGTAACTGCAGTTCGTTCATTTGGGTTTGCGTCAAAGAATCCGTTTTAAAATCCTCTAAATAATTAGAAAATACCGTTAATCGGCCTTTGTAACTTGCTCGTTTTTTAATGATCTCCTTTTCTTCCTTATCAGTCATTCTTTGGAAAGCAGGTACCCAAACTGAAATGTAACAAGTTTAAATTTTAATTACAATATAATAAATAGCAAAGGTTTAATTAGTCGCTAGAAATAACGTTAAACAATAATAATTGTAGCTTTCAAATATATACTTCTTGATCTAATCTGACAATAGATAACACAATCTAAAAGTAACTAGGAATCTTTATACTATTTAACAAAGTAGTTAAGTATATATGAATACTAGAACAATTACATTAATGAAGTTACTTTTGATTATTTTAACAAAGTATACTTTGAACTGAATTTAAATAAAGTTAAGAGTACCTAACGGAATACACTAGTTAGCTATAAGTTAACAAAGTAAGATTTCTTGATATTTATTGCAAGATAACAAAGGAAACTGCTTATAATAATGGTTTACATTTATTGTAAACCTAGTTTGCTGCTTAATTACCTTTAATACAATAGATTAAGTGCAAATTACAACATTAATTTGCTAACTTGAAAAGAAATCATACATGTGCTAATGAACAAAGAAATTAGGTATCAATGTTGTACTAACCTTTACAATTCCATAAATTAACGTTAAATACTACCTGAATATGAGTAATGGGTTCATAAATAGACGTAAATAGGAACACTGCACTTTACTGCAATATGCTGCGTAGTTACCCTTTTGACCTTAGCCAGCTACTCACAAAACTCCAAATGGCAGTATTTTCCAATAAATCTTATATTTCCTGGATTTATCCTTATTCCTGGATCACCGATCCGGCTCGTTATGGACCAAATTATGTTGAGATGAATATTTAAACAGGAGAAATACAAGTTATAAACTGGAGCTGTAAATCGTGTGTATTCCGAAGAACAAAGAAAATTACAATGTTAGGTGTAGGTAGACTTAAAATTAGTTCACCAACACAAAATTAACGCCTGATGCGCGTTCAATGCAATAAGTTGCACGACGAAGAAAAATGTCAACGATCAATCGTTGAGGCATTCGATGGTCTCTAAATCTAAACAGTCCCTAAATTAAATATTTAAATACATTAAAGTTTAAAATTACATGTCTATTAAATTGTCAATTCAACTTCGTGTCAAAGTTTTGATGAACCTCTCTTAAGGCTTTAATCGCTTGCACCCGGTGTCCAAACTCTAGAGCTAGACCGCACTGTTCTCTAGCAGATTAAAATCTGACTTTGAAACGTGAAAAAGATCATTATCAGAATTTACGCTCATTGTTGTTTAACTAGCCAACAATTTGATACAATACAAACCAACAATAATGTTCAGAAAATCAGTTTGATTCACAATAAGTAGGTGAACCAGATCTTTAACGCGATTAAATAATGCCGACTAAGTGATGTGCCCGTGGCCTAGTTCAAATGGCTTATTATCGGAATATAGTTTTATGTTCCTATTGTTTGGTTATGTAGTGTGTTTGGGTAGACTGTGGATAGTCAAATTAAACACTACTTTTAAATAAAATATATAAAGTTTATTAGCACAGTAAATAGTGAACACTAAAACAAAAGCGCGGGACGAGTTAAGATAATTCGGCATGCGTTCACCGTAGAGGATTGTAGCGGACTGTGTGGGCGACCGAGACTCGAGAGGTGAGGTGCGCGAGACGTGCGCGGGCGGTATCGCAGCGCGGGCGGCGCTCGTTGGTCGTCCGATCGTATTGCGCGCATGCGTGCGGTAGATGTGTACCGAAGCGTGCGGCACCGCTGGCGGACTCGTAGGCCTCCGCTAACGGCGCGGTGGCGCACAGTGGATAAGGCTGTATACACGCTAAAGTTTGTTAGGCCGTGTGCGCACGGTTGTGTTCAATTATATAATATTATTATTTTTGTAGTGTTTACAAATATGTATGGTATGGTTTGTGTTGTGTTTATATGTATGTACGTGTTGTATGTAATATGTATGTACTTGTTGTGTATAATGTGTAATATATGTAGGTGTAGCCTACATCACTCCCCTGCTGAGACCGGTTCACGGGCGATAGTGGCGCGGAAATCTCACGGTTCTTCCGCTTCTGGTTTTGATTTCAGGTGAAGGTGATTGCGTCGCCGTCAATGGTTGTGGTGCTGATGGTGGAGCTTGTAGTGCAGGTGGTGGTGTTATCTGAGACGAGCCATTATTATTGTTAGCCATGTACGCTGGTTTGAGCCTATCAATGGTAACGATTGAATGTTTTCCTTGGACGTCTATTGTGAATGTTTTTGGTCCTCTTTCTATGACTTTGTGTGGACCGGAGTAAGGTGATTCTAGCGACTTTTTCAACGGTCCTTTTCGCAGGAAGACGTAGCTGGCTGTACTTAGGTCTTTAGGAACATAAAACATTTTATCACCATGCGTGGATGTTGATGCAGGTGATAGGTTAGAGATGTGTCTTCTTAGTCGTGCTGCGAAATCTGCTTCGTCTATTGTGTCGTGGTTGGAGGATGGTTTTAAGAACTCACCAGGTAATCGAAGTGGCTCGCCGTACACCAATTCAGCTGTTGAAGTTTGGAGATCATCTTTCCAGGCGCTCCTCATTCCCAGGAGTACAAGAGGAAGTACCTCCGACCATTGCGCGTTGTTGTGGCACATAATGGCGGCTTTGAGTTGTCTGTGCATTCTCTCCACGAGACCGTTGCATTGTGGGTGGTAAGCTGTCGTGGGACAATGGTAGGCGCCTATAATCGACGAGATGCACTGAAATAGTTGGGAATCAAATTGTTTCCCGCGGTCAGTTGTGATCTTCTCTGGACACCCGAAGCGCGCGACCCAGCCAGAAATAAATGTACTAGCGCAGGTCTCCGCTGTGATGTCTGCTAGAGGGTAGGCTTCTGGCCATCGAGTATACCTATCGATAGCTGTGAGGCAGTACCTGTAACCAGAAGAAGGTGGCATAGGGCCTATTATGTCAAGGTGGACGTGGGAAAAACGGTTTGAAGGAACAGGAAATGATGATAGAGGAGATTGGGTATGACGGGTTACTTTGTTGCGTTGGCATTCAGTGCATTGTTGAGCCCATTTTCTGCAGTCACGACGAATCTTAGGCCACACAAATCGTTCTGATACTAGTTTAGATGTTGCGTTGGGACCTGGATGACTGAGATTGTGTAGGTTGTTGAAGATTGCTTTTCGAAAACTTGGTGTTATGAATGGCCTAGGACGAGAAGTTGACTGGTCACAATATATGTCTGAGTCCATAGCTTTTACTCTCTCTAACTTTAACGCTGTGTTCTTATTTAGTAAACTCTGTAGCTCACGGTCATTTTCTTGTTCATATTGAAGTGCTTTGTAGTCTATGGTGGTGTCGATACTTTCCAGTCGTGAAAATGCATCGGCGACCACATTCTGATTTCCTGAGATATGGTTGAGGTTGGTTGTGAATTGAGAGATGTAGTCGAGATAGCGGTGTTGACGAGGTGAACAATTGTCTCTGTTTGTAGTGAAGGCGAATGTGATGGGTTTATGGTCGGTGAACACTTGAAATGTTCTCGCTTCGACCATGTACCTAAAGTATTTTATTCCTTCGTAAATGGCGAGCAATTCACGGTCGTAGGTGCTATATTTCGACTGAGCAGGAGATAACTTGCGTGAGAAGAAACCTAGTGGTTGCCAGCTGTCATTATTTCGGCGTTGTTGTAAGACAGCTCCAATGGCTACGTCTGAAGCGTCAGTGAAGAGTGCTAATTCCGCTTGTGTATCAGGATGCGAGATGAGGGTGGCTTCTAACAAGTTAGCTTTACATGCGTCGAATGCTTCTTGAATCTCAGGTGTTACAGTGATGGGCGTGTTGCCTTTCATTTTCGGACCACTTAAGGCTTGATTGAGCGGGCCTTGTATTTGAGCGGCGCCAGGAAGAAATTTTCTGTAGAAATTAATCATCCCCAAAAATCTTCGTAACTCCTTAGCATTTTTGGGGAGGGGATATTCTTGGATCGCCTTTACTTTTTCAGGCAGGGGTCGTATACCAGCTGCAGACACATGATAGCCCAAGAATGTTATTTCGGTAACACCTAATACACACTTATTTGTGTTGATTACCACGCCATACTTTTTCAGTTGTTCGAAAAGTTTTTGTAGGTGTCCGATGTGTTCAGTCTCCCCTTTCGAGAAAACAAGGATATCGTCTAAGAATCCGAACGTAAATTCGAATCCTTGCAGAATTTCGTCGAGAAATCGTTGAAAGGTCTGTGCAGCGTTTCTCAAGCCGAAGGTCATCGCAGTAAATTCAAAAAGTCCGAATGGTGTCGTGATTGCTGTCTTTTTAATATCGTCTTCAAATACCGGAATTTGATTAAATGCTTTTACAAGGTCAATTTTTGAAAATATAGTGGATCCTGATAGCTGGTATGCGAAGTCATGAATGTGCCTCACTGGGTACCGGTCAGGTATTGTTCGTGCATTTAATGATCTGTAATCGCCACATGGCCTCCAGCCGTCGTCTTTTTTAGGTACCAGGTGTAGTGGAGATGACCATGGACTTTCTGAACGACGAGCTGTGCCGTTTTGTAGCATATCCTCAAACTCTTTCTTCGCGATCTGCAGACGGTCTGGTGCCAAACGACGCGGTCGTGATGTTACTGGAGGACCGGATGTTGTCCTGATGTGATGCTGTGTATTATGTATTGGTACATTATTTGAACCAGCTGGTCTGGTTATCTCCGGATAACATCGTAATAGGTTGAGATAAGTTGTATTACCAGTAAATGTTTTCAATGACAGCAGTTCGTGTGTTATTTCGTGCGATGAAGCTGCGCCGACGGTAAGGTTTGTTAAAGAGTCAATCAGCTGTTGTCGTCTGCAATCGACTAATAAATTATAAAAACTTAAAAAATCGACGCCTATTATGGGCTTTGAAACATCTGCTATAATGAACTTCCAAGTGAACTCACGTCGTAATCCTAAGTTAAGATTAAGTTGGTAGGTACCATAGGTAGGTATTGGAGTACCATTCGCAGCGACAAGTTCGTAATTGCATTTATTGTTATTATATCTCAGCTGATTGCGTAATAATGATTTAGGGTAGGCGCACACGTCTGAACCTGTGTCTACAAGATACTGTATGCCGGTACGTTTATCCGAGATAAATAGGCGGCCTTTACAGGTAGAGCAGTCATCAGCCGCCATTACTGACTGCTTTTGCAGTTTTCCGGCTTAAAATTGCAGGGCTGTACGCATTTGGTGGCCTTCGCTCCGAATTTATAGTGATACCAACATGTAGGATATTCTTTAACGCGTGAATGAGATCTCTGGCGGGAATTTGGTCGGTGTTCGCGCTCTTCGCGCCTTGTTGATCGGCTTTGGCGGGAAATACAGTTAACTTTTTGAGTAAGTATTTGCACTTGTTTCGTAAGTTCTATCATATTTTTGGACAAGGTGTCTATGTCACTCACCGCATTAGCTGATGTTGAAGCTATCTGATGACCTGTGGGCACGACGTCGTGTATTCTGTCGGCGAGGTCGGCTAATTCTTCGAGGCGCGTAGTTACTTGAGACGCGATTATCGACTGTATGTTGTTAGGCAGCCGGCTCGACCATACTGTTCTCAAAAATTCTTCAGGTACTTTAGGACCGGCGAGGTGTTGCAGGTGTCGAAGAAACTGCGACGGTCTCCTATCACCCAGTTCCTCGTGTGTTAGCAGTTGGTGAACTTTCTTCTCGCGGGATTCGGATAGACGCTTAATGAGTTCCGTCTTTAATTTATTATATTTATCGACCGCTGGTGGATTGACAATTATATCTTCAACCTCTGTAGAGTATCGCGGATCGAGATGACTAACCACGTAGTAAAATTTCGTAGTATCTGCCGTTATATTTGAAATTGCGAATTGGCCCTCTATCTGAGCAAACCAAATGGCGGGCTTTTCAGGCCAAAATGGCGGGATTCGGACGCCGACACGAAATACGTCGTGGGACGCGGCTGATTCGGGATGTTTGTTTCCCTCCATGACCAGTTCGGAATCACTTGCGAAGGAAATGTTCAGGTATTGAAGTTTCGAGTCCGTATAGGTACCTACTCCGCACCGCACTGAAGTTATAGGAAGCACTAACACTGAGCACGTGTTTTAGTCGGGGGTCACCACTGTAGTGTGTTTGGGTAGACTGTGGATAGTCAAATTAAACACTACTTTTAAATAAAATATATAAAGTTTATTAGCACAGTAAATAGTGAACACTAAAACAAAAGCGCGGGACGAGTTAAGATAATTCGGCATGCGTTCACCGTAGAGGATTGTAGCGGACTGTGTGGGCGACCGAGACTCGAGAGGTGAGGTGCGCGAGACGTGCGCGGGCGGTATCGCAGCGCGGGCGGCGCTCGTTGGTCGTCCGATCGTATTGCGCGCATGCGTGCGGTAGATGTGTACCGAAGCGTGCGGCACCGCTGGCGGACTCGTAGGCCTCCGCTAACGGCGCGGTGGCGCACAGTGGATAAGGCTGTATACACGCTAAAGTTTGTTAGGCCGTGTGCGCACGGTTGTGTTCAATTATATAATATTATTATTTTTGTAGTGTTTACAAATATGTATGGTATGGTTTGTGTTGTGTTTATATGTATGTACGTGTTGTATGTAATATGTATGTACTTGTTGTGTATAATGTGTAATATATGTAGGTGTAGCCTACAGTTACATCAATGAGAAATATCTTAATTAGCGATAGAGTTCGCTCATCTAAAGTCAAGACAAAAGGGAGAATTTTAAGTCATTCAATACTTCTGTCTTTAATCTCTTTTATTATGTTAAACCTAGCGAGGGTTTCTTGAACTAGCGATATACTTTGCTCATATAAAATTCAAAACAATAGGGAGAACTTTAAGTTTATATTATGCTGAAAGATATTCAATATACCACCTTAAAACTCTTTTAATTGTGCCAAACCCAAAAAGGGGTTCTTGTACTCATTAATACGAACAAGTTTTTCTATGCGACGAACGCACCCTGTACGCAAATAAAAGTTATAATAAATGTGTGTAGGTACTAACTAAACGTAACTTGATAAAATGAATGGGGCTAGAGCTGATTTCTTTTGGGTTTTGTTTATATTAAAAATAGTAATGTATAGACACGCTTTCAAATGCATAGGTACAGACGCCAGCACATGAAGTTACCCCAAAGTGTCAAATTTTCCCAATTGAATATGAACCGTATTCTGTAGCGCATAAAGTTGAAAAACAATAAAAGAAATTTGACACATTGGAGTAACTTGATGTGCTGGCGTCTGTACCTATGACGTATATTATCATTGTCATAGTACACAGACTGGCAGAGTGTGATTCTTTAACTAAGAAAAAGGTTTTGTAAACTAATATGCGACAGGAAACAACATAAAATAAGAATTGGCAAAACTATTATTAAATATTAAAACTTATTCCCCAGGTCTCAAGGATGCCCACAGACATCGTCGTGAAGGTCCCCACCCCTAAGCCGCAGCTGCAGCAGATCCAGCCCCAAGTACAACACGCAGCGCACGCGCAACCCAGGCCGCAACAGCCCCAGCACCAACACCAACCGCAACACGTCGCCCCACAACAGTACTACCGTTACGAGCAATAATAAGCTATTGAATAGTACACTTGTCTACATATTTATTGTGTTTTTAGGGAAACAGAACAAATAAAATAACAAAATAAATGATTTTTTGAATAAACAAAATGGCGGCAAACGATGTCAGTCAAGAGACATAAAGGGTGATGTTTTTTCTACTATAAATGTAGAAAACTAAAAATGAATGATCTATGTATAAATTAAAAGAGTATCTCAATGAAGCTTACAAATAGATAGTCCAGTGCAAAACATACATACATTGGACCTTAACTTTGATCAAATTTGTGAAAATGCCCTTCATTCATGTGCAAAGGTTTCCCAATTGGTTTGAAATTATCAAGTCATAATTTTAGTAATTCAAACCACAATCACATAGAAAATGTAGACATTTTTATTATTAGTTAGCGTGTACTAAATAGTTGTATGTAGATACTCCGTGCCTCGTAAATTAAGCTTTGGATGTCAGAGAGATGAGTATTCGAGTTATGTCTAGCTAAGGATGAATAGCCAAAATGTTGGCGAAGATGTGACGTAAATATTCTTATTTATAAATTCATAAAACCTAGTTCACTATGAAACAATTGTTTATAGCATGAGTTTACTTTCTTGCCTTTGCTACTTACCTACTGTTATTTTCTATGCTGAATGAATACGTTTGCTCCTATAAATTGTATTCAATACTTAAAATATTTCAACAACAAAAAATTGTGATTCAGAAGTAGGTATGCCAGATTCTGTAGCTTATTGAATGTTAATAAAGTTACTATTATTTAATGCTAACTGTTTTATTACACCTCTTACCTTTCCTCCCTCGATAACAAAAACGCTTGCATTAATAAAACATATAATAATTTACTCTATTAAAATTTATTAAATCTTTGATACATTCGTTTTCGTAACTTAACGTAACATCAGCAATTCGCGAAGTCGTAATAATAAAATAAAATAAATTATTCACAATTACAAGTTCTCTCATAAAATAAATTCGTTATTTAATTAAAATTTCCGTTAAAGAACGGCATAATATAATAAATATAAATATCTATAATAAATTAACAAAAAAAATAAAATTAATATTCAGTCTGTTTAATAAGTTAACTCTTATTGAAAAATGGCCGATAAATTACTAATTGATTATTAATTTTTCGGCGATTTTACAGTTGAATAAATGCACCCTTTAATACCAATAGTAAAGTCTCCCTCAATTAGAAACAAAAATACTTTCTTTCAATCTCTAATAAATGCGTCAAAAGTCTTAAAAAATACAATAATTTACACACACTGTAGATTTCTTATTGAGTAGGTAAGTAAATTTGTGCTAAAACTGCCACCAATGTGTAATTCGGGGATCGGTAAAAGCTTCGAAACTTTTTCTTACCGAATCTCGATTTAAAAAAGCCAAAGTAAATTGCTTTCACAATATTTGCGACTTCTAAAATAAAATACAATAACTATTTAAACTCCATTGCTAGCAACAAGCAAGCAGATTATAAAAAAACTGCCAAAAAATAATAATTCATAGCACAATAATTATGCCTTTCATCGCTAAATGGCGGGAACTAGGTCATATTGGAAATTATCTAATGGACGGAATATTTTTTAATTTCTTCTATATTTTTTGACGTACCTAATGGATCTATGGTCTATAAGTCTATGGCGCCGGGTCTGGCCTACAGACGCAACCAGACTCTACTAGGACGTAATCTTGACCTGTTAGTGTCACTGGACCCAGCGGGAGTACCAAGAATAGGTAAGGCACGTACGTTTGTGAACAAGTGCCCCTTATCACGGAGCATTCACTTGATCTGGAAAAAAATAATCAAAACAAACATGTTATAACTTTTTTTGAGTGGGGCAGAAGTGTACTTATCTACATAATCTTTCGCTAGTTATGTTG
The DNA here is from genome assembly GCA_921972225.1 of Euplexia lucipara. Classification (NCBI taxonomy): domain Eukaryota; kingdom Metazoa; phylum Arthropoda; class Insecta; order Lepidoptera; family Noctuidae; genus Euplexia; species Euplexia lucipara. The sequence goes on along the minus strand of OV179144.1, from coordinate 5,956,459 downwards.
TAATAGAAATAATCAAAAAAATGTAATAGAGGCCTATTGCAACCAACTAGGAAGAAATTAAGACTCCGGGCTGCTACTGAGCGATTCCGGATGGTAAAACCAAACCGATTCCGACCGAAGACAGCATGTTCAACACTAGCGCATGCGAACAACAAATTAAAAATGTTAAACATATTATATTCTGTGAGCTATTTTTTTTTTAATAGCATTTGGGTTCTTTGAAGGAGAGTAAAAGTTCTTTGCCAAAGATTTCTATTCCATTTTTCTACTGCCAAGATTCATTGCTATGTTACGCTGTGCGAGTACCTATGTTATAGGTTTTCATGGCCTTTTAAAGAAGCTTATAGTTTTGTGTTAAGCCATTTCATCCTGAATCCAAATATACGTCGTGGTAAAAGCCATTAAACCAGCAAACATTTCTAATCACCAGTAGGATCTACCTACATTATTTTTAAAAAGCTGTTAATTTTGGAATTGAAGTACCTACACAAAACACAGAAATCACAAAACAAGTGGAGGGCGTTTAATTTAATGGCAACTGATTGGCCAATAAATTTTAATTATATTATTTCAGACACGTGGAGTTATGGTATTCAAAATACGTATTTTGTGGGGCCCCTAGTATTGAACTCTCAACTCGGACAAACTCCCTAGCAAATCATTTGTCTGATAGTTAGAATAACTTTTAACTCAAATAGTATATTCTCCTTCTTATCGTGTGGTTAGTGACTAACCTGGTGTCAGAGTTTTAATGCCGCCCATGGGCCTCTGACTTGGCATCACATGCCCTTGAGAAATATCTCTCAGGCATGCTGGTTTCCTCACGATGTTTTCCTTCACCGTTTTTGAAGCAAGTGATAATTATACAATGCGCACATAAATCCGAAAAGTCAGAGATGCGTGCCTTGGGTTATAACTCGAGACCTAAGATTTGGAAATCCGCCGGTCACACCACTAGGCTATCACTGCTATCATAGTATATTGCTTGGTAAATAAAATAAATAATTTTAATTAAACAATACTCACTCGCAAACTTCGAAGACGACCTGCTGCAGTAGATCAGGGAACTTCTGCACAATAGTGACAGGCTGGCCCGAGGTTAAAGACACGCCGTACATGGGAGCAGTAGTGTTGTACCTCGTCCTACATAGGCGAGTGCCACCGCACGCGTTTGTCGAAGCCGGGGATAGGCCGGGCAGGTTCGAGGAGCGACCTACAATAATAATTGGAACAAAATAGCTTAGGTTAGCAATGTTTTTTTTTTTAATTTTGTCTTGTTCTCTGACGTGTACCTATAATCAGAGACTTTTGTATTCTTGTGTATTTTTGTAAAATTTGTTTAGGTTTGTTTTGATAAAACTTTTTAATTTATTATTTTAATACTTGTAAGTACCTACCTATATAACTTTTATTGGTTTCTTTTATTTAGGTACTTAGGTACTTTGGCATCACATAGGTGATCTACGATTTTACAATATTTAAAAAAAATATGTTTTAAGTAGGTACTTGATTTTAGTCTACCTACTTATAAATTTTGGTTCTTTGGTTTATCTAAGTTTAATTTTACTTCGTCTTTTTGTTCAAAGTTAGATCTGCATTGTGTAAATATGGGACACTCTAAAATGATTTGCTGCACACTCTCATTTACTTCTGGGTAGTAATGCTTGGAAGAAGTCAGGCGCGATTACAGTTAGATTTTGGAGGGTCATAGGTATCGCAGTCCAAAATTACCATGTCACAATAAATGTGACTATTCTGGGGTAGTCGTATAAAAAGAGGTCCCCAACATTCAAAGGCAAACATGAAATTCATTAGTAAATTAAATCACAGTAGCCGATATTTACTTTCTTCAAGAGCAAAGCAATAACACAGATTTGCTTTTATGTGGTGCATACAAACGAGCAAGCTTGATTAAAGCTTCTCAACAAAGGCTTTGTTTTCCTAACATTAAACTTGCTCCCATCGATGTTATAGTTGTAAGAACACGACACTTTCGCACCCTCAATACTTACATTTTAAACACGACCTCTAACTGTCAACCTCTTCAATTAGATATAGGTACAAAAAAGCGCGACAATTTCTCACCAGTTCTATTGCTGCCGCTGCTTTGCGCAGGCACCCCCTCCGAGTAACCGGCGTGTGCGTCTAACAACGCTCTTCTCATTATTGCAGGGTCCACCGTCCTGACACCTCGACCCTGTCGCGAAGACTGCCATGGCCCCGACTTTAATGCTCTGTTCACCAAATGTCTGGAATATAAAAATGAAAGGTTTACGACTGATTTGTTGATGTTTTCTCAGTAGGTAGGTACCTACCTACGTTCAACCAATTTTGACTTCTATTGCGTGGACGGCATGAAAAATAACAGCGGCAGTAAACAATTGATACCTACCTATTGTATCCGCGAATCGATTGATCGAAATGTAAAGCGGATTGTTTAAGGTGTTAATTAAGAAATCCTACCCTGCTGCACATTGCAATCTTTATATCGAATCTCATGAGCGAATGCCTTTTGTGTCAAAAACTTGTTTGCTTTACACTAAAAGATAGTAAGTTATCATCATTTCCCAATTTCCTGTCAAGTACGCCCTATGTCCCAGTTCGCGTAAAAAAATGTCCTGACCCATCACAAGAGGAAGACCACAACACCACATTATGTGACAGTGGGATGGAATTACAGCGCCATCTTTTGTAGAATACCCCAAACTATACACTTAACATCAAAGTAGCGGCCTCTGTGGAAACATTCGTGACCCAAAGTTCAAACTAATTCCAACTGCAAGTTATGCCACTTACCACTAGATGTCGCTACTTCACACACTCAGCGCTTTAATCAACAATCAACAGACGTAAATCATCCACCAGTACTTAAGTGCGGGAAATATTAGATACAGTCCATTATGGTAGCAAATGAACAAAGAAGGGGCTTAGTGAGAAAGTTCCCACGAGTGAAGAATGAATGTAGGAACGCACAGTTGAATAACGGAACTTTTGCGAAGGTAGGTACTTTGAACCATTTATATCTAAAATTGGATTTTGCATGATTAACATGCTATTGTTATCGCAACGTATAAGCTCACCACTTGGGCCAAGTAAGTAAAGAGCAAGAGTTAAATGAACATCATTTACCTAAGTACTATAATGTTGGCACGTAATAAGTAGTTACATGATAAAGATGTAAGTAGTCTTTTTCGCACGTATAGGTAATTACCACAGTCTAACTACCTACTTAGTCAATATTTTATTAATATTCAAAATCGAACTATTACTGAAACTGCTAACTTCATTCAATAAATAAATAAATATTCCACAATAATGATGATCTTACAACACTGAAATGTCTGTACATTTCAGTATTGTAAGATCATCATTATCAATGCCAAGCGACAGCTCTCATTAGCTACAGATACAACACTGTTTGTAGTATTAATTATTATTTATCAACAAGCGATTTTCGAAATTCCAGACACTACCTACCTACATAGATATCAACACCTTCAATTTTATCAATTTATTAGTCTCCAAAGATTCCAAAAATAAAACTATCTATCAATATTTCTGTAATCGATGCCTAAGCACTTTATTCACCAATTTTCTCAGCTTAGAAGCACTTAAACACCAATAATAAATGTGACATTATAAGTAGCTTTGTAAGTAGGCAGTAGTAGGTTTGTAAGTAGGTATCTATCTAACTGCTTTAGTACATAGCAAATTGAACTCAATAAAACAATTTTGATACTTAGAGTTATTTTTAATATGTAGGTAGACCGGTACCTAAATAACTGAACGAAAGCATGTGATCAAAGCATTACAATAAATACATGTCATATTATCTAGCTCAAAGATCTGCTTCTCCATCTTCCATTTCATTTTCGTCCTCCAGTTCGGCCTCTAATTTAATAAAATTACTAGGCAACATCAGTGACTCGTCTAATTTAAGCTGTTTTGGGGCAATAGGATCTTTATTTTCTAAAACTGTTATCAGATCTTCTTCCGTTGCCAAATCTTCGTACACATTTTTTGACATAAATCCAGCGAGACCACTCTTCGGGTTTTCGCCAAAAACCATCTCACTGGGTGTTCTACACAATACCTCGTGAAAAACTGTGTTTAGCTCATACTGCACGTACTTCACAGCATCCTGCCACTTTGTGTTCTGAGATTTGAACAGCCAATCATTTAATTTCTTCAGAATGTCCTCATTCGATTTACCCCTAAAATCGGTTTTGGCAAAAACAGATCCTGAAGCGACCACCTTAATTTGAGGACATAAACTGGAAATCCTCCTACACATAGGCTTAGCCAAAGCAAGTCCGTTTTTAGATTGCAAAATATTCGGAGCACCAAATACTAAAAATATTCCTAACAGCTCGTCTACCGCTTCCACAATACTTAAACTTTTCATTGGCTTCAAGTGTGTATATTTTGAAATAAAATTTCTGTACACCATCAAATATTTATATTCATCGCCTTCTTCGTTAGTGACGCCCAGTATGTCCACTTGCCCACGTGAATAAAGTTCTGGACTTTTATAAGTTGTATTACCTAGATCACTAACGAAATCCTCAGCATCTAATTCCAGTTTAGAAGACGAGCATTCCGGGGTCTGGGCCCAAGAACTGTTGAGAAAAGTTTCACATAAAATTCTTTCATTCATTGAACAAACATTCTGAACTTGTCTTGCGCGGCTTTTTTTACTTTTACAGGATGTGCACATTGACAAATACACTATTACACTCTCAGCAGTAATATTTCTGTAGTTACGTTTTAATTCCACCATCATACGACTTCGCCCTCCGTGGTTTAATTTAATATGGTGTTGAGCGATAATTTCATACATCTCTTCCATCGGTACAAACATTTGCCGTCTGTTATCGCCAGGAATTGGAACTGCGAACAGTTTTTCTCCATCAGGCGTTTCAACAATTTCGAACTTTTTCAAGCGACGATAATCCGCAGGCGTTTTCCTCGCAGTCGTTTTCGCAGCTTTAATCTTCTCAATGAGCCAGGTATATTTCTCTCGTGTCAACAATACCGAATTTGGCGTCTTTTTATTGCTAAACACTTCGCATAATCTCCGGTAAAACGCTTCCCTATCGACATCGCTATTACCTTTTGTCGTTTTGAGTGGTTTTGATTCCATTTCGAACACTAGCTAACCGGGTATTTTGGAAAAAATCTTGCAACAACGGAACGAAAATACGCCTCGATAGTGTAGAATGTTTGTACACTGACTGGGGAGGGCACGAAATGTCAATATGGCGGACGCCTCAATTCCCGAAGTTGTCCGAGTGCGCGATTCGGATAGAGCCGAACATAACGCGTCTTTCTCTAGCACGCAGCCAATACAACACACCGCACCACCTAGGGGAAACGCGTATTAACCAAATCCGAATAATAACCGGTTACGTAAATAGCTTTATAATTATCAGGTATAACTGTAGATAATTAAATGCTTAGAACAGTCTTGATAATGCTAGTTCCGTGTGTTGATTTTAGTTTAATGTGCTAATGATTAATGTCGACGAGAAAAATTACAACTGGGTCAACCTTTCGGTTAATTATTATCCTGATGGCGCAGTTATACACTTCCTAAATTTAGTGAGTTTTTTTTTATAAATCATCCTAAACATTTTGTCACAGCAGCCCGCGTTATTAACTTTGGACCACATAGCGTAGTCCGTTACAAATAATAGAATGCATCGAAGCTGCTATTTTTATCGATGTTTTACGGTTATGGAAATATGGACTCTGACAATTCTTTTAAAATATCCCAACGTTCGCCAACCAGATTAATCCATTCAAAAATTAATTCAAGAAGCGAAAATTATGAATTCTTTTTTTTAATTTTCTCGTTCGGAGTGATAAGTTTGGCATAGTTAAAGTTTAATAAGGGTAAAAAGAAGCTGAATCTATCGAATTTGGACCACTGGTATCTAATGATAAACACATTTTGTGATCGTAGAACGCTTTCCTTTCTAAGTCAAGAATACAATATTATTATGTGTCGTTTAGAAAAAGCTCTGGCGGCTTTTATTCCCTTAGTTAATTGTTTACAACTTCCAGCCCCTTCGCGTCTGATTCTACCCACCTACAATAAGGCTGGATAGTGGTGACTCATGGATGGCTGCCATACTAAATATAATTGGATGTGGAATAGGAGGTACCTACTTATAAGGTCTGGTTTTGTCGTGCGGGAGGCGGACCCAGAGTCGGTCAAAGTGAGTCATGTCAGCATGGAGTTTGAACCCGTTACCCGATTATAGTGTTACACTCGCAAGGAAATCAATATTTTGGACGGGATACTCTAAGTATACGAGGCCCTATACAAAGGAAATAAAAAAATGATCTTCATAAGTAGGTAGGAACCTACCTTGGTGAGTGGGGTTCTAGGTTAGGTAACTAGGCGTTCAAGTTCAAATAAGAGGTAGGTACCTACTACAGTAGGTACTCTAATAATCATAATATTAATATAAAGCAAACAAGTTCTTAGCCCAAATAATATTGCTGGTCAGAGTCACACATAGGTAAGGTACCTGCCTAAAAGCTTAAGGATTTTACTTGTAAACAACTAAGAAAATATTCAATCTGCCTACAGACGAAACTAGGTAATTTGTAATTATTTTAACTGGGTGTAAAATGTACTGCCCTAAATTAAATTAATTTCGTGTTTTTTAATTTTTTGAGACTAGATTAGCGATGCATATTTTGTAGTTAAACCTTCATTAAGCTTTTTCTTCAAGGACCAACAATCGGGCTTCCGACTCTAAGACTACCCACTGACCGGGCTTAAGTCTTCGTTGTTTTTATTTATAGGTAAGATACTATTACACGTACCTAAGTATTTTATTTATGGGTGTAATAGTAAAGAATCCAGACCTACTTATGGTACCGTACCTAGCTTTAAAACAATATTTACACAACACTGACAAAGTGACAACACAAAACTGTTTTTTCATGCGTTTTTTTTTTTTTTTTTTTTTAAATTGCCCAGTGGGCAGGCTAAAGTCTTTCGACCATACCGCCTAGTCTTCCGTATGTTTATTTCTGTCGTATTAAGTTTTTATATAATGTCTTTCGTAATTTCCCTTGTAATTATAATGTTTTATTTTAAGTCTTTCGTACCTATGTAGTCATAATTCGATATTTTTAATAGTCAATTTTTCGTTTTTTAGTCAAATCCAAGTTTGTACGAAGTACAGTCAAATCCTGGGTAATGTCATGTCAAACATTTTTTTTTTTAGCTATCTCTGCATGTTTATGTTTAGATAGGCACTTAACCTACAAACTATTTCTAACCATCTTATATCTATTTAAAAATAACGAAGATAAAAGTACTTAGGTAATAATTATTTTGATATGTACATACATATAGCTAACACAAACGATTATATATAATTTACAGTCTCCAGTATGAATTTGTACAAATATATAAAAGTGGTAGCATTCACAAGTAACTCCTGTATGGACGACGGGACCTTATCAGGCGTTTTATAAATTTTTAGAAGCTCATCCGACAACACAAGGCGCTGAATGTTGAAAGACGAACACTCGAAGAAGATATGATACAGTGACTGAACTTTTTGAGATTGACAATAATCACAGTGCGGCGAGCTGACCATTTTAAGACGATGAAGATGATAATTTAAACGACAATGACCAAAGCGCATACGACAGATAATCGAATAAAATTTTCTATTCATGTATGTACTACTACTTTTACAAAACCAAGGTACAGAGTTAATTTGAACATCAAGACTATTAAACCAAGACCCCGTGTTTTCAACATGTGTACAATGGTATGAATGTCTCCCCCATGCCTCACACATGCGGCGCCGTAGAAGGCTAATTACGTCTGTATATGGCAGGAAAACACTCACATCAGTGTCACTGATTAATTCTTCAAATTCAACGATTTTTTTAGCAAGATAATCTGCTTTTTCATTCCCCGCAACACCAATATGTGATGGTACCCAAACAAAACGAACAACAATATCCAACTGTGACAATTCAAACCATAGTTGCTTTATCAGAAAAATTATGTAGTTGGTGTTAGCAAGTAATTTATTATTATCCAGATTTTTCAGAACACTCATGCTATCACTAACTATAAGCCATTTACTATTTTCTAAATTACATTTTTTAATATGTTTCATAGCGCTCAAAATAGCAACTGCTTCAGCTGTAAAAATACTAGCGTTTATATCAATTCTCCGTCCAATAGCAATATTTGAAGAGGGGTCATAAATAGCAAAAGACACTGCTTTATCACTCTTGGAACCATCAGTATACACCAATTTATGATCAGACCACTGTGACAGCATAGCATAAACTTCTTCTTTTGAAGGCAAATTTTTCCTATTATTTATAATTACTTCAATTGCTGGAAATTTACCATTGAAAGTACCCTCATAACAAGGTAAAATATGTTTTGATTGATAAATGTTAACATTTTGAATAAAATTCATAAAACTTTGGAGACCTTGTACCATATAAAAAGATTTTAAAGAAATATGAGCAGGTGAATGTAACAAATTAAGAAGTAGTCTATTACCAGATACACTATAAAGTTTCAACAAAAATCTTTCTTTTAAGTAATCAAAACGAATAGATAATGGGGGAACATTGCATTCAATTTGCATTGCAACCACAGGAGTACTTCTGAATGCCCCAGTTATTACACGCAAACACTTGTTTTGCAAAATATTTAAACTATTTACATGTTTGGAATCTGCACCAAAGCAATAGAAACCATATTCAAAGTGACTACGAACTAAAGATTTGTATAATAATAACAAAATTTTAGGGTCTGCACCCCAATATGTACCACTCAAGGATTTTAATATGTTATGAGCTTTATTTGCTTTACTAATTAAATGTTTTATATAATTGTTCCAGGATAAATTATATGAAAAAATAACACCCAAGAATTTTACCTCAAGTGAAATGGGTAGAGCACAATTGTTATACACCACATCAGGCATATTAAGAATTTGTTTACCAAATACAACAACTTTGGATTTCAATGGATTAACACTAAGATCAAGGTAAGAAAAATATTTATACAAATTTGCTAATGCAACATTAACTATTTCAACTACATGTGTTATATTTTTCCCAGATGCATATACAACTAAATCATCTGCAAATTGAAGGTTTTTAACATGAGATCCTAAAATTAAATTTAATTTACGTATATACAATATGAATATTAAAGGCGATAATATACCACCTTGACAAACTCCTTTTGAAGATAGTCTAGGTCCATAGAGGTGTCTGTTAAATTTTACAAAAACTTGCCTATTAAGAAGAAAATTTTTAACCCAATTTATAATTTTCACAGGTATCCCAATCTGTGATAACTCATTACATAAGATATCTATATTTACACTGTTAAAAGCACCTGCAACGTCGAAGAAAACTCCAACCAAATTGTGGTTTGCGGATAAAGAATTGCATATATCAAGCTGTAATTGACAAACACTTTCCCTAGCAGAATGATTCCTACGAAAACCAAATTGATTTGATGGTAAGATTGAATTTTTCTCAATATAGAACTCTAAGCGTTGTTTTAATAATTGTTCAAATAACTTGCCAACACAAGAAGTCAGAGCTATAGGACGATACGAATCAGGACATATTTTTGGCTTATCAGGTTTTAAAACAGGTACAAGACAATCCACCTTCCAACTATCAGGTAAAATATCATTTTCCCATAGTAAATTCAAAAGTTTTAAAAGAATATTCAAACTAGTAAGGTTAAGTTTTTTGAACAGTATATAAGGTATTCCATCAAGACCATGGGTAGTATCTCTTCTGGACGATATGGCCGATATTAATTCTTGTATGGAAAAAGGATTAAGTAGAAAACTATTGCTGGAATTAATGCTAGCATTGGAAGAAGACTTTAAGTCATTTGATACATTGTCTGGTGTGTATTTTTTAAGAAAATCCAAAACCCAAGTATCATCCACCTGAGTACTTAAATTATATGTTTTATTATACTTGCGCATGAATTTCCATATAACAGACAATGGAGTGCACCTGTTAAATGTTTCACAAAGAGAAACCCAACTTTTTTGCCTTTCTGTTTTTAATGTAAGTTTTTTAACTGCGCGAAGCCTTTTAAATTCTATATAATTTTCTTCAGATGAATTATCCTTAAACAGTAAATATGCAGTTTTAAAATTCAATACAGCTTCTGTGCATTTTTGATTCCACCAAGGAAGTGAAGGCCCTTTAGGATTATTTCTATGACATGAGGGGTTGACAAAATGACTGGTATTGGAATGTTTCAAGTTTGGCATAGAATTCGCAGCGGCTGTGCGCAAAATGGTACAAAATTTGGAATATGAATCAGGAAGACTTGTGTCATCAACTTTAAAATCAAGTAACAATTCATCAACACAATTACTGTACTTTTCCCAATTTACCAATTTGTAATTAGGGTAAATAGGCAAATGTTCAGCATTAGTACAATTGCTAACAATATTATTGCTTTTGCTAATAAATAATTTTATCCTTACAGGAATGTGATAACTACTACCAAGAGGACAATCATGTACATTCCATTCGCAATTAATTGCTAAAGATGAAGAAACTAACGTCAAATCCAACGCATTAGGACGCCAAGTTAAAGAACCAATTGTTGTTGCCTGACCATTATTGAGCAGAACTAAATTATTATTATCAATTACATCTAAAACATTTCGTCCACGTACAGAGTCAGAGTTACAGCCCCAAGAAGTATGATGAGCATTAAAGTCACCAGCAATTATAAAAGGTTCAGGAATAGACTTCACTAATAAGTCAAAATTTTCTTTTTTGAATACTGGACTACAATTCAAAGGACTATAAATACTTACTATACTTAACTCTTTGTTGTTAACTTTAATTTTTACACAGATATTTTGTAATGAGTTATCAAAAAAGGTATTAATTTTAGTGTATGAAATACTTTTGTGTATAATTATTGCTACTCCATTATGTTTGTTACCAGTGTCATTTCTTTCAATATTATAATGATTGATTTTAAAATTTTGTTGAGGTTTAAGCCATGTTTCACTTATAATTGCTATGTGTATTTTGTAATTGTATAAAAAATCGATAAAGATATGTTTATTACTGTTTAAACTTTGAGCATTCCATTGCACTATATTTAAATCAGAAAGATCCATTAAGAGGTTGAAGGAAATTTATTACTTAGAGTAGTTTTTAATGCTTCTTTAATCGACGATGAATTGATAGGAGTATCCTTATTGCTAACTATTCTAGTAATTGTTTCAACTAAACTATTCAAAAATTTGTCTGATTTCATAAGATTACTTACTTGTGTATCTAAATTACGCGCAGATAGCGCTGGAAATGCGTTAGCGTTGAAGAGATCAGAGTATGTTGCATTTCTACTTTTTATTTTATTTTCTTCAATTTTTTGTTTTTTTATATTACATAATGCAGAGATAGCTAAATGGTTACCACTGCAGTTTATACATTTGGCGTTCTTTGGATTAACCTGACACACTTTATAGCTGTGATTTTCAGTGCAAATAGAACATACCTCGGAATTTCTACAAAATTTTGCGATATGCCCATACTGCATACACTTAAGGCACTGCTTAACTGGTGGGATATACATTTTGACCTCATGGCGCCAAGAGTCCAAGTAGATATAGTCGGGTAAGATGGTCGAAGCAAAGGTCACAGCAACAGCCTGTGTGGGGACAAAGGACAAGCCTTCATCACTCCTGACCCTGCGCATGAAACGCCTTACTTGAACAACATTTTTACTACTTCCAATTAACGAAAATATTTCTTTATTCGACATATCGATAGGGACTGAGGTAAGAACCCCAGTGACCTCTGTGTCTGCAGCAGGGATGGATGCCTTCAGTGTTAATTGATCCAATAATTTTTTATTTTTAATAAACATATTTGCGTTGTTCGGCAAATCAAACGTAATGCCGACCTTGTATTTATTTATAGAACGCAAATGCATGACTCCCGATACTCCATGCTCACGTACTCCTTTAGATAGAGCCATACGGTCCCTATCACTAAAAGGTTTATTTTCTTCAGTATGGTTTAAGAATACAACCAACTCTTTTTGTTTCGTATCTTCAGGGTAGCTGCGAGTGTACCCCTTCACTTTAAAAATTTTGTACTTTTCCTTCGGGTCCCTGTCTGCAACAGTCTCCCTAAAAGAAAAGCAAGTGTCCGCCGATTCCGCTGAGTCAGAATCGGTGGATAATACCTGCTGGGGATTCGGAGGCGGATCCCCCTCCTTCCTTTTCCTCTTCTTAGCCATTACTTACATTAATTAACACTTTACACTAACTATCAATAAATATTTACAGAGATATTATGAAAAAAGCCAAATAAAAATTTTAAAATCAAAAAAGCGCGCCTTCACTCTCTTACGTTTTTCCCGCCTTTTTTCTTTTTCATGCGTTGCCTTTGCTTGATTTACTTTCTAATAAAAGTTTAGTAGTGTTTGACACATAGAAAACCGGAGATGGAAAAAACCGGAAATAAAATAAAAAGAAAATGGAAATAAGTTATGAAAAATGTGTTACCTAGGATAGGGTGTTCCGTCTGGACCTGCGCAATCCGTATCTTGTAATGCATCACCCCATGCGTACTTCAGTCTTGGACCACACTCTGCAACCACGCAGTATGCTACTAGTGCCTGGAATGTACGCGAAAATAAAAATTAATAAATGCCATGTGAAGAATTTACCAATTTTATTAATGTAGTGCACGCACGCGCAATTGTCCAATTGGGTATCAAATAATTTCAGTTGTAACTTTTGTGATTTCCGATTTTATTGGTGCGAATGTGTCTAATTAGCGACTGCAGCATGAATCATAAAAAAGTACACAACCAGTTTTGGATTTTCTCAGGAAGTTTTATATACCCAATAATTATACTTATTACCTCTGACGTTGTATGCAATAAAAAGTTACTATATAAATAAAATATGATTGGCCGCACGAATTCATCGCCGGCGCGTGAGTCGCCGTCAGGGTGGTATGTGTGTCGTGGCCGAATGACACAGATCCCCCTGCCACGGACCATCTTTGACAAACAAAACCAGTCCTTTTTCTTGTCTAATTCTATTGGATAGCTATCACAGGAATTGCACATCGCTAGCTTATCGTAAGTTAAAAAAGAACATTGTTCATGGGCCGAACCGAAAACGTGACTAAGCAAGTAAACTTGTCTAGTGAAATAATAACACGATTTTACCGTGGATTTAACATACTGACTTGGTTGTTACTGTTTGTTTAAAATTTTAATGTCGTGTCATAAAGGTTGAAGGCACTTGTAAGCACGCGAACAAGGTTGCTAAAGAATACAATTCGTAAATATTGTAGGTACTACGGTGACCTATTTTCAAAACATCTTAAATGTATATAGAATAAAAGTGTCTCCAGGAATTGATGCCTGGCTATTCTCCTAACAATTTCGGTAACAGTTTTATTCCATTCCTTGAAATTCAACTGTTGCCGAAACTGTTCATTTCAGGATCAATAACTATAGTTTCCTGAATACTGTAGTTATTTCAACTTTCGATACTAGATTGTTTCCGTAATAGTGAAATTTCGAAAACAATATGACACATTCAGATTTTATTTCATTTCATTGGAAGCGAAAGGGTAATGTGTGCAGTGAATCGAAAAGACCCTCAAGAAGAAAGTGTCAGTGTCAGATTTCTAGGTCATGTGTGAATAACATGTCATTGAACTCACTTCGTATAACAGGCTAGTATGACAAGTGTACATTGTCTTATTTTATTTTACTGTCATTGGCGATTTTCAGTTTCAGAGAAATCGTTAAGCGTTAAAATTTATTTTGCATGTTTTATTTTATTCAGACATTTATGAAACGAGAATAAAGAACTAAAATAAACTCAGTGTTTAAAGTCTGTCAAGTCTGCGACTTGAATTTTGTAAAATGTTTAAGTTTTGAATTTGAAATAAGTACCTATGCAATATGAAAATTTCATAATTCAATATAAGCTTGTGCTTCCTTTGACGTAATACTGTGTCCCGCGGCATCAATTTATCGATTACATCATTAATATTATATGAATTGAAAGTCTCAGTGGACACAAGGAATAGATCAAAAGTGAAATTTGAATAAAGAAAAAGCAGCGAAAGTATTCATCGGTCTCTTGAGGCTATTGTAATGGACAACACGTTCTTGAACGACATTTTGAAGCTTGATTTCCGAGTAGTGATGATCAAGATCATAGTAGGTACGTTTAGTGATTACTCAAAGAAGGATAGGAAAGAGAGTAAGAGAGATCGTGAAAGCTGCAGAAATGCTTAGGTAGGTTAAGCCTACCTTCTTCCTTTCAATAGTTTCTCTGTATATTTTGGCACGTTATCAAATTCAAGTGATATGCTTTATTATTGACTAGACATGTAACTTTCTATCGCGATGCCAGTTATGCATACTATGGATTTCTGCGTAAAAAAGAAAAGCTTTATGAAAGCTTTAATGTTTATTAATGCGGATGAAGGATGCAGGATAAGTCAGTTCGGTATATGTAGTGAAGTTCTTTTTTATTATTATATCATCAAAAGCGATATACTGCGCGCGGGATTTACGATTTCTTTAAATATTTTTTATGGTTGTGTTTATATTCAAATAACGCGTAAGTTTAACTAAACCTAATAAGCTATTTTCTGAGCTATTTATTAAAATATTCGTTGTTTAAAGTTATTTAAGCTGAGCTGCAACTCCTCCATATAATGATTGCTTACTAATGCCTGCGCATGCATATTAACTGAATGATCTATACGCAGGCCTATTATTAACGCGCTAAGTGTACTGGAAAACTGTAAAATAAAGTATTGGACTAAGGTTTGCGGTGTATGCTATAGGTTTAGATGAAAGTTTTACGACGTCCTTTTGCGGATAGTAACCATGTAGTGAAGATATGGAACATGATGTCTGTCAGCAACCTTCAACTAATGGTACGTTAATGCGCCTAGACAGCGAATGGGTGCCGTGGGTAACAGTAAAATAAAGATAAACTTCACCCACTGTTTTATGCTTTTTTACTTATCTCCTGAGCGCTTGTTCGCTCTAAATACATAGGCAATGAGTCAGTCAACCATGCAGTACATAACTTAAGATAGCTTTACAAGTTTGTGTTAGGTCTAAGTTAAGTTATTGCGGAAGCTGTCTTCTACAGTAATGATTTTCTGAAATCCAAAAAATATTTTTTCTGAAAAATACCACAAATGATTAAAACTTTGGGTCGGTAGTATATCGTCGGTATGTCAGTAGTTGATTTTGTATATATTTAAATACAAAATCAAATTTACTTTACCTTCTAGTAAAGTAAATTTGATTTTGTATTCAACTAGAAATTGTTTAATAAGATGACGTTTTCATTATTCCATCGAAAGTAATGATTTTCCTTATCTCATAGTAAAAAAATGAGGGCGCAAAACCAGTCAACACTACTTAAATGAGCGGTAAACTTTGATAAGAAGCGATCGATAGGATGGGAAACCTACCAAGCATTAATTTAAATTGTTAATAAAAATTGTTACAGAACCGAGTAAATATTTTTATTTAATTAAAATAAAATCTAAAAAATAACTAATTTTATTCACTTACCAAATGAATGTAAATAGATAAACTTTTTGAACACATTTTATAAATTAAACTTTGATTTAAGTCTATAAATAATAATAATAAAAATTGTGCGGCACACTTTTATACGCGAATTATCGTCCGAATGTGAAGATGATACATTCGCGTGAGTAGAAGGGCGTGCGGTCGACGCACTGCCGGCGCAGACAACAAGTGGTGTTCATTATAACGGGAGTTACGCCGGGAGTCCTCAGAGCGGGCACCAGGCGCCTACTTTACCTTCCATAGCGCCTAGCGGTAGCTCTCTCTACGATTATTTGAAATTAGCGCCATCTATTTACCGCAACGTGACTTAATTTGCCGATTCATCTTTTGCCGGTTTTACAAAACAGCGTGTGACAGTTCGTCTTGTGATACGGAACAACACTATTCTAAAACATGGCCGCATGGCTCGGTGACAGCGGCCGATTCGATATCTCTACACAAAACACCTTTAGACCATTTACTATTGAGTATTATTCGGACGATAATAACACAGATTTAAAATACCTTGACTTAGATAGCAAGTTTGATAATTTTCAAGTGCGTAATTACGACGATAAAGCTCCTGAAAGCAGCGTGACGTCGAAAAGCGAAACAATTCCCAAGGACAAAAATACAGAAAATCTTATTGGATTTTCTCCGTAAGTTATATTTTATTTTAATTTAATTTATATTCTGTCATTGATAAATAATCTAATGAAGTATTTCGTATTTCACCACTTTTTGGTCCATACATCCAATTTGATCCAATCAGCTGTTTGTCAATAGTGTTCTATCTCTATCGCACTTGCGGGGTTGCATATAAGTGGTCTTTTAGACGATGTATCGTTTTTGGGCATTCTATTTTGGTACATTACCATCACGATGTGATGCGAATATCCTAATTTTGTGTTCTCCTATGAGTACATTACTGAAAGGCGAGTAAGAGGTATGTTAATTAGTGTAAATTCTTCATTAAATTCCTGTCATGGGAGTGTTTGATCACAGTAACTTTAAACCACTCCAGTAACCTGTGTTGTTCCAGGACTATTTTTATTCTCTTCAATTTACTTTCACTCAACAACATTTTCACAAAAACTACTTAATCCCTTAACATTTTGACATTAACAAAGTTAAGATTTACATTTGTTTTTAGCACTTGGATGTCAATTATTGAATTTAAATTTATTAGCCAAGTCTATATCAGTCATAAGACATTTGATATGTTCCGTAGTTAAATATGAAACTGACGGAGCATTTCTTTTTCAGTCATGATGACACATTATCGGATATACAAAACTCGGACACATCTAACATGGATAAAAGCAAGAGGAAACAAGAAGACAGCAGTGCGAGGTACAAATGTGAATATGAGGGTTGTGAACGCACATACAGCACTGTTGGCAACCTGCGGACACACATGAAAACACACAAGGGTGAGATCATTGAAGCACAAATGTAAATACACAAGCTTTTTGCACACTACCAATAAAACAATCAATATGATCCATTAAAAAAAAAATGAAAAAAAAAAAAACAATAAAAACTTTATACATTGCTAAACAAAGGCTTGGCATCTCATAAACTCATGAACTTACACCACTGATAAAAATAAAAAAATAAAAATTCTTGTTGGCCTATCCTGCACTTGAAATTTAGCTTCCAAAAATGTAAACAAATATGTTTTCCTGGATGGACAACTTTAACACACACATATAAAGTTCACTTTGCAACAACATCACTTTTTTACCAGCTTTTTAATACAGTTTGATAAGCATGTCATTGTGAAATGAACTTAATTGAGACCAACATAAAGTTGATATTTCATCAATTATAAAAACGAATTTGAATTTGAAATAGATTAATTATAAATAAATTGTATTATTCATTCATTTACATTTTATGCCTAACTCGTATACAATGTTGCATACATTTATATGCAAATGTCAATGGTAACTTGGACTTGTGAGAAAAGCTTACTTGCTTAGCAAGCTTTATTTATAGGCTTCACTTCATTTAAGTATTCTAATAAGAATACACAGGAAAACATACTTCTGCCATCTATTACTCAGAAGCAAACCACATTAAACCGTTATGATTTTGATTTGACTGTTCTGAGCTTCTAGGCTTTACGGTTCTGTATCCATCCAATGGAACCCAATTACTAAGTTTCCCCTGTTGTCAGCGGCGGCAGGCTAAAATAAGATTTAAAGTTACATTTTTGTAATGCTAGAAGAAGTTTGTTGATGATTTTAATAATTATATTTGGTGTCGTGTTTGTTTAGGATTGTGTTTGTTACTGTTAGAAATAAAGACGCCACCATAAAATAAAATAACAGTACGACCAACCTCACGCCTAACGCCTATCTCACAGCCATCGCTCCGCCACCGGGCGCGCTTTTTGGTCAAATTAAATAGCGCGCGCGCTCCCGGTTTTCTGTTACATTTTTCAGTTCTTTTCCACAAAATCACTCCCACAATAAATATCTAGCAACTAAAAGATTAGATGTTACACATCAATAACTGTTTCTATAAAACACAAACTAATATTGAACTGTCATTTCCAAAAAACGTATGATGATTTGGGTTTCGTGGGGTTACTCATTCACCTTGAAGTGCAACTGTTTACAAAGTTGTATACTAGTTTGCCTCACCCACATGGAATGCAGAGAATATTTTGTTTTATGGTTTTTTCAAGAAACTACAATTTAACTTCAACCTGCCTTATGGAGTTACTGTAAAAGTTTTTTTGTTTATTTTGAACACCTGCCCCTGAGTTTGTAAGAGTTACAAGGATTACGAAGATTAAGGGCAGCCACAGAATATTTAATTTTAGAGTTTTAACAAGAAACCACAGTTTAACTTCAACCTTTTGTTGTAGAAGGTTCTGATTTATGTAGGTAGGTATTAGATGACCCGACCCCTGAGTTTAGTTTTATTCGATTTGTTATCTGCCCCTGAGTTTGTAAGAGTTACAAGGATTACGAAGTTTAAGGGCAGCCACAGAATATTTAATTTTAGAGTTTTAACAAGAAACCACAGTTTAACCTCAACCTTTTGTTGTAGAAGGTTCTGATTTATGTAGGTAGGTATTAGATGACCCGACCCCTGAGTTTTGTTTTATTCGATTTGTTTTATTCGAACACCGGACCCTGAGTTTGTAAGAGTTACAAGGGTCTCAAAGATCAAGGCCACCTTTGAAGGGAGCCCCAAATGAATAAAAAATCTAAATCCAATGTTAGTTAAAATAAGTAGGTGTACCTACGTCATGAATTATTTTTGCATTTGCGACAAATATTTCTTAACAATTCATATGGCCTCTCACATCAAACTAACGTTTTCTGAGGTGTAGCCGCAAGAATTCTGGCGCAATTCAGATGGGTTACCAATTTTCCAGTTTACGTTCTGACATTATTTATTTATTCAGTTCAGACAACTATAAAATCTTAAAGTTAAAAATATTTTGTAACTAGGTAAGTAATCCTACGTAAGTAAATAAAACACATAATCAACACGCGTGACAGTACAGAACGAAATGATGTAAGTGTCCGAAGCAGGTTCTGCAGAGAACGATCAAGCACCTAGTTGACCATAGTTTCCACAAAATACCTCTACACAGGGGAATAAGGAATTAAGGACTCTACTCTATTAATTACAAGACAGCATTGTTACTGGCCCGCGTTCGATGTAGTAGTGAAGCAACTTTTTTAACTAACGTATGACTGCATGGAAGTCAGTTTGGTTTTGCCAAGAACTTCTCTAGAAGGATTCAGAAAGAATGTTGAATAAATATACTTCGATACGTCTATAACTGCTGCATATACCATACCTTTTATCTTCATTATCGCCACTCTAGATGTTTTTTTTCAACTTGTTCCCCATAAGAGTTTTACCTGGTGCTGGTTATTTTGTACTCATCATCATCATCTCAGCCATAGGAAGTCCACAGCTGGACATAGGCCTACCCTATAGATCTCCTATAAGACCGGTTGGAAGCGGTTCGCATCCAACGCGTTCCCGTAGCCTTAATGAGGTCGTCTGTCCACCTTGTGGGTGGACGTCCTACGCTGCGCTTGCCGATACGTGGCTTCCATTCGAGAACCTTTCGACCCCATCGGTCATCAGAATATTTCGGTATTGTGTACTGCGCCATTTTTATTGTTTTTACTTTGCTATAAGGTATGATGGGGTTGACATATCTTTGTTGGACAAAAACCCCTAAATTTACAAAAAAATAAATAAAGATAAATAGAAAAAAAGCCTCTGCCCTCCATACCATGTCACAATAGCAGATCTATTTATCATTCAAATCATAACATAGCCTTGTAGTGTGACCAGAGCAACTGCCAAGTCATAGGTCACGAATTCAAACCCAAGGCATAATTATCACTTGCTTTATAAACGGTGAACGAAAACATCGTAAAGAAACCGGCCGGCATGCCTGAGAGATATTTCTCTACGGCATGTGATACCAAGTCAGAGGCCCATCGGGCGGCTCAAAAACTCTGACCTTAGGACTCTATAACCACTCTAAGGAAAAGCAGGCATATAGGATACATTTTAGAGAGTGTGCACGGGAATTATATGACTTGATTCCGACATCACCTTTCTACCATCGTACAACCCGGCGCGGCGGCGTACGGCAAGTGTCCTTACATCGTTGGCACTTCCACGATTCGGACAAAGCGTTTCGCTTCGTCGTTTATACCGCGTACTGCGTACATCGAAGGACTGGAACTTGTCTGCTGCGGTCTTCCCGTCCAACTATAATTTAGGCACAGTCTAAAAACTTACAGTCGTCCGACGAAGCCGTCTAGACAGGGCAATCATGCGGGGTGTGAGGGGCGAAAGGCGGGAAAGCCGCTCCCGAACTGCGAATAAAACGATGTTTGTAGTTCGGGAGGTATTATTCAAGGCTAACGCGTGTAGACGTTGTCGGCATTTTTCCAGAGATCAAAGGCGTCGTCCTACTGTATTAATATTTATACTGTAATTAAGGTGTCTTCAAGGCTAGAGTGAATAGGCTCTTAATAAACTAATGCGCTTCACCATCACTGCTTACCATCAGGGGGGATTGCAGTCAAGCACTAGTTTAAATTAAAAAAAAAATATATCTGCATGTAGATTTAAGATTTGATAAGAGATGTTCACTTTAGTGTTGCGTCATACAAAATAACGCGCAATAATATGATGATGTAGGTTCATCGACCTTGTACATACATGGAGAGCTTTTGTTAGGTTGTTTTTGTATGTCTATACATATAAGTGAACTGGTGGTTATTTTCTTAGCAAAAAATCTCGTGAAAAGGATTATGTGGTTTCATTAAAGTTCTATCTGTTAGAAGTGATTCTGTATCTGTTTGAATTTATGATTAACGACAATTAGCACGCAATTGCCAGATGTCAAGAGTCAAGACTGTAATTTGATGTGTTTTGACTTTAGAGACTTAACTTTGGCGCGAAAGTAGGTAGGTAGGTACCTATATTAAAAGTCATAATTAATTAAATCACCACCAGCATCGTCGGTTATTATTGTCTTTACTATAATGCCAATTAACGCATTTTTCTTTCTTTTATATATATAAGCATGTTTATCAGCTGTTTAGTACCTACCCATAACACAAGCTCTCAAGAGTTCAAGACTAAATGGCGTTGTGTGGAAAGTTGAGGATTTTTTTTTTTATCTTTAATTAAGGTATTTATTTGCATTCAATGCAAGGAAGTTTTGGTAGAACGGGTAGAACATGTAAATAGACCCAGAGTCGATTTTTAGCCTATCTCAATAGGGTAGGTTTGCCCACTTTTTATGTTCCTTGTATGAAAAAACTTGTTTATGCCATGTTAGTAATGATTATGCGTAACGAAACTGATTTGGCCAAAGCTTCTTCATAACTCATTTGCTACAGTAGGTTAATATCAGTCACCCACGCTGTTTGTTACACTTTCCAACTGTGTTGTGTGTTCTCGTTCTTCTATAGACAATTTTAGACGACATTTCGTTTTGTTTTTATTGGGACACTAGCTATTTATTATTTACCCTCGCATCAGAACGCCGTACAGCAATTATACTAATGGAGCTAAATTCATAAAAAAAAAGTAATATCATCTGCTTCTTAACATCATTCTTTCCTGTGTCATCGAACGGGCGGTGGCTGCTGTAGATCAGACATGCATCGTGACTCTCTGCATTATACCTACATGTTATGAAATATATTGTTTCTAATGTAACGAACTCGAGGTCCCAGCTGATGTCGGTATGCCAACGATTGCAGGATCTCCACGACGACGTCAAGAGCTATGACTCGCTATCTGAAACCCTAAGGGTCGTTGTGTGATTAAACTATTGTTTCTCCTGTCCCTAATGAAGAATTGAAGCAATGAGCACCACTAAGCTGGTGTGCCCGGCGGACTGCCAAGTCACAAGTCGCGAGTTCAAACCCAAAGCACGCACCTCTGAATTTGCGGATTTATGTGCGTACCTAATTGTTTAATTATATGTAGGTACCTATATCACTTGTTTATAAGCGCTTTCAATGTTTGGCATGCCTGAGAAATATTTCTCAGCGGCATATGAAGCCAAGTCAGAACCCCCGGGCGGCGTACTTAAAATATCTGTAACACCAGTTGGTCACTAACTGTCATAAAAACATCAGTCCAATCTAACCCTATGACATTCTCTTTTAAAAAGTAAATAAATTCAAAAGTCGAAGTTAAATCATTTACAATATTGTTTAAGTAATTAATTTGTTTTTATGTCCCCTTGGTTAGGACAGAAATCACGATTTTATACAGTTTAAAGTCAATAGAACGTCATGAAAAAATTGGTAAGTAATAACGAAAAGCCGACGAAAAATTAAAGAAAAAAAATCAATTAATTTGTGACACGCACAAAAAATTTCACAAAAAAAAACTATAATGTCAAATATAAAACAAAGGACCAGGCAGTTGAGTCTGCTATTGCAATCGTGTCTCAATGACCGGTCAATGATCGATTTTTGACGTATAACGTCAAACTTATGACACATTTCCCATACAAAAACTGTCAAAGTGGTCAAATATTCGATCAATGACCGGTCATTGAGACACGATTGCAATAGCAGACTCGAGCCCCTGCGTGCGTGGCCAAAAACACCCCTATCTCAGGACGATGCCACGATATTTAAGAAGCAGAATAAATACCGCAGCTCTTTTATTCTGATATGGCCCGAATTATGAGCAACGATTTCCCTTCAATCCTGTATGCTAACAGTATGACTGGCCTGTTGGTCTAGTAGTTAGGGACCCTGTCTGCTATGCCGGAGGTCGATTCCCACCCAGGACAAATATTTGTGTGATGAGTACGATCATTTGTTCTGTGTCTGGGTGTAATTTATCTATAATATGTATGTATTTAGAAAGATGTAAGTTTGTTTATCAGCTATTTAGTACCCATAACACAAGCTCTCTAGCTTAACTTGGGACTCAATGGCGTTGTGTGGAAAGTTGTGGAATATTTATTTATTTTATTTATTTATTTAGTATCAATACAAAAACTAAACAACACAACAACAAACTACTCTAAGTAAACTACTTATATTGTAGGTAATCTATCCTAGGAAGAGAACCTATAATGAAACATAATTCTAATAGAAAGTTGTCAACACACACTTTCTTTGGTGTCGTCTTTCTACAATGTTTTGCTTTATGTAATAATATTTTACCTATCTACATAATAATTATAATATTACGTCGTTGACTCTTTGAACTGTACTTATCTTTACAGATACAGAATTTAACTTAGGTAATATTAAAACATTCAATTTAATCCCTACATGGTACCTAAACAGAAGTTAAAAAATTTGCTTTGATACTTACATGACCGAACCACAACAGTTTAATAATACACAAAGCCTTAACACCTTACACATGTCATCTCACACACTTTACATGCTCCAAAAAGCTACAATACTCAACACATGTCGCATTACCCGAAAATTCTTAACATCTTCTACTCTATCATCCACATATTCAATTTAAATTTTTCCTTACACACTTGGTTCCGGGAGAAGAAAAATCAAGAACTGAACATAATAATAATATTCCTCGACTATTCACACAACGCTATCTAGTCCCAAGCTAAGCAGAGCTTGTGTTACGGGTATATACTAAACAACTGATAACCATACTTATATATTTCTAAATACATACATAGGTACTATAGATAAATTACACTCAGACACAGAACAAACGATCGTGCTCATCACACAAACATTTGTCCTGGGTGGGAATCGAACCCACGACCTCCGGCATAGCAGTCAGGGCCACTCACTATTAGACCAACAGGCCAGTCGACGTCAGTTTGATCTTTACACACGAATACAGTTCACCAAACTTTGGATGCATCTAGTTCCTTATTTTCAGAAAAGTTTTGCTTGACCAATCTACCTACACAAAATAGATGATCATCATAGTCCATGATCGAATTGCCTTGTTGCTGGGAAGTTTGTTGGGCCACATATTTCTCCCAGCAAAAGCATCAATGAATATGAATACTTTTTGAATAAGTTGATCTGACTTATTATACTTATAAACGGCGTGTGTGTATGACAACATGTATGAATGTAAACGAAGCAAAAGAAGTATGTAAGAATCGTAGCATATGGCGCACTGTAGTTTCTGCCTACCCCCATGGGAAAAAGGAGTGTGTTTATGTATGTATGTATGATCTGACTTATAAAAAATAAATAAATAAATAACTACTTCCTCCTACCACCTTCTCCGACTTCAAAATGAAAAGTCAAAAAATTGTTGAGGTTTTATCTCAAAGATTATGTCGATGTTGCGTCGTTGGTCTACTGGCCGCTACCGCTACTACTAAGCATGAGGTCCTGGGTTTGACTCCCGGGTCGAGCATAATGATATTTGGACTCTTCCCTATTACCTAATTTGGTGACTGTTTAGAATTTTCAAGTCTGGACATGCTCGGCGCATAATATGATAAGGATAAGAATGCTAATGAGTTGGTAAACAGTTTTTATTTTTTGTTGTGGGTAGGTAGGTACCTAAGTAAACAACTGCAACGTTATTAAATTTGGAGACTTACTATCGGGCTTCTACCATTGAAACTTGGTAAACGATAGTTTTTACTGTAATATCTTAACTCCTTTTTATTAAAGGTAGTGAAAATTTGTACTTACCCTACTTGATCACCGTACATTTTTTGACCTTCAAGTTATTAACTTTACCTACTCTGCGTTGATTTTACCGTAGTTCGAACTTTTACAGTAAACACCGACACACATAATATAAACGGTGTGACGTCACAATTACAACTCATATTCTTCAATCTTTTCCTTATGAGAATATATTGCTGATGTCTCCAATTTTTGTATTATTTGTGACAAGCACTTCGCCTGCGACTTCGTCCGGGTGTATTTCGTACTTTTACCTCCGAACTGAAAAATCCCCTCTACCGGGCTGGGTTTTTTGAAAATTGAATTTAGCCTATAGTCTTCGTTGATACCTAACACAGCTTTTTAAAGGTGTAAGATTTTAAATTCCTGTAGGGTCCACTTAAAGTTGTTTTTAAGTGGACCCTACAAACAAACAAACAACAAAAAACCTAATCTTTTGTTTTATATTATTGGTCAAGATGTTCCGAAGATTGTTTAGCGGGTCTTCCGCTTTATTTCAATAATTTTAAAGTTTATTTTCGAGTGCCTTAATAAAATCCTGTCCTGCATTCTGCATTTGGCATATTATGTGCTAATCTATACATATATCTCCTTTTTTCAGGTGAATACAGGTTCAAATGTCCAATGCAATCATGTGAGAAAGCATTTCTAACGTCATACAGTCTGAAAATCCACATTCGCGCGCACACAAAAGCTAAACCCTTCGGTTGTACCATTGGCGGCTGCAGGAAGGCCTTTAATACTTTGTACAGGTATGTTACTTATCTACAGCTTGATTTTTTTTTATTTTTTCGGTTCCGTACCCAAAGGTATCCTATATTCATTAAACCCCAAGCGGACACCGGCGTCCGCGCTGTCATTGTCTTTTTATTGTGTCTCTAATTGACACGATTGAAAGGTTAAGCTAAAGGTCAAGTCCGAGACGGGCCGCAGCCGCAGACCGCTAACTCCCTACCTACTGTAGCGACATCTATCCCGTTACATACCAACTTAACGATTGTCATGCTACATCGCGAAATTAAAGTTATCCGCACGGTTTGAACGTATACAAGTTTCCGACAACAACCGTCGGTGTCGGGCAGTAAGCCCACCAGACATAACATCCAGCGATCCGCCCTTTTCTGTGGAGGATGTGGAACTTACACCCTTATCCTCATATCTCTTAAACGCAACCGGATTACGGTCTGCGACCTATCTCGGACTCTTACCTTAAACAAACAAAACAAAATCTAACTTAGTAAAGCTTTTGGCTCAGACTAAGTACACAGGACAGAAAGGACATCGTTGCACTTACTGGGGCTCGAGTCTGCTATTGCAATCGTGTCTCAATGACCGGTCATTGATCGAATATTTGACAACTTTGACAGTTTTTGTACTTATGGGAAATGTGTCGTAAGTTTAACGTTATAGGTCAAAAATCGATAATTGACCGGTCATTGAGACACGATTGCAATAGCAGACTCGACCCCCTGGAACCACCAAAATTACCACCATTCTGTATAGAAATCATTATTTATTATCTAAGCATATGGCCTTCTAGTATTGCGATAAGAGGCTAATACAGAAAGATTAAATTATTTCCATCGTGACAGATTGTTTGAATGGAAATACCGAGTAAGTAGGTAGCGAACATGATTTAGGCGTAGTTGTACAGTCAGCGTCGACAATATCCGGAAGTTTTGGGAACACATTCATTGTGCGTAGTCTGTGTTTCCTGATAGCTACAACCTAAGGGTCTTTAGTCAAGAGTGATTACTCTCTTGAAGCACGCTTACCTAGAAGGCAAGCGTGCTTCATCGTCGACGATATCATCGATTACCATCAGGTGAGATAGTGGTCCAATGCAACTATCAAAAAAAAAAAGAATAAACTGATCTAAATTATCTAAAAATCTATAAAATTTATATATTAACTCAGAATGAAAACAGTGTACGATAACTGTTCTGTCATTCTAACAATAACTTTATCCAATGGAGATTAAGTTATTTTTTTTTAGTTGTTGAACATGCTGTCTGGTCCGTCACTATATTATAGACGTTGACTGTACGTAGACAAAATATTAAAGTGTGATAAAAACAATCTACATCAACTTTTTACTAGAGGTCGTCTAACGAGAGGTCGTGGTTTTTATCAATATAATACACGTTTCTGAGCACATGACCAATTCTTCTCTCATTTTAAACGAAGTAACATATCTATTAGCCAGTCAGCGAGAGGTTCACAGCCCCAGGGTGCTCCAAAGTAGGTACAGTCACTCTTATTTATCAAATAGTAACACAAAAGTTTCTTAAATAGTTTAATCATCTTTACTATCTAAAGTTATTAGTGTTTAACGGTCTCACTCACTCTTGATGGCATTTTGGTGCTTGTCTACTCAGGAAACATCCATGAGGAGCTTATGGCAAAATAATAATTGCCTCACGGGTCGATCGAAGGTTAAGCTACGCTTGACGAGGTTGGTCGGTGGATGGGTGGACCATTCATACGTATCAAGACTCCTACGTGCCTCGGAAAGCACGTAGAGCCGTTTGTACTGTCTGTCATTTGTTTGTCTATAACGTTACAGATAGTGAGAAGCCCGAAAATCTAACAACCAGGGTCGAGTCTGCTATTGCAATCGTTCCTCAATGACCGGTCATTGATCGAATATTTGACAACTTTGACAGTTTTTGTATGGAAAATGTGTCATAAGTTTGACGTTATACGTCAAAAGTCGATCATTGACCGGTCATTGAGACACGATTGCAATAGCAGACTCGACCCCCTGTTTAACCAAGGGGTATCGTGTTTTCCAGTAACTGAGTTGTGGAGTACAGACGGGCAATCGCTCCATGTAAAGCACTGGTATTCAGCTGCATCTGGTTAAACTGGAAGCCGACCCCAACATAGTTGGGAAAAGGCTAGACAGATGATGATGATGATGAGTCATTAAAGCACTTTTTCGTCAGGGTTTTTGAAAACGTTAATTTTTGTTGTCCCCACCGGCTTTGCTATTCTCTATACCCGTAAAAATATAGTTGAAATACTTACAGCTGAAGTGAATACAGAAAACTGAAAATGCTAGAACGAAGACACAATTTAAGGCAAGTGATAAGATTGGCTGTTGGTAGTTCCGAACCATAACCCATATTCTGTAGTAATCGGACAACCGGCGAGTGTCAACCCTTACATCGTTGGCCTTGTCGTTACCGCGTACATCGACAGACTGGAAGAACTTGCCTGGTCTTCCCGTCCGATTATATTTTTGGTGTCTTCAAGGCTAGAGCGAATAGGCTCTTAATAAACTAGTGCGCTTCACCATCACTGATTGCATCACTGCTTACCATCAGGTGGCATTGCAGTCAAGCACTGGTAAATAATAATAAAAAAAAACAAAGTAAGTAAAGTAGGTACGTGCGAAGTGAACTGTTAATCCCTTGAATTAGTATAAGTTGAGTGTTTAATTCCCCCCTTTCCCATGTCATGTCATGGCGAGATTTTTAACTGAATGGCATTACGGCTGTTAGCCAATGAAAAACCAATAAAAGTTGGTTCTCAGTAACTTGCGCAATATCAGTTTGACGTCGTGCATTAGAAACAGCACTCGACAATAATATGATATCAATACATAATTGTTCACTTTCTGCCTTAGAGACTTGTTATGCCTTCCTCTGGGAATTACGTGAAGCATATCCGCACCAGGAAGCGTATGGATATTCATATTATGCAAAACACACACACACGAATACACGCAGTTATACACGCGCATGCTGTTACATATACATGTCAAACTTATCATCATTATCATCCTACAGTAGTCCACTGCTGGAGATGAGCCTCCCATAATGAGCGCCAAAGCCTGCGCCCTGTCTTTAGCTTGTCACTGTCTTTATCTACCAGTAGTCAATTGCAGGTTGTCATTCCACCTAACCGGAGGGCGTCTTACACTACGTTTGCCAAGTCGCGGGTCTCCACTCAAAAATATGTTTTTCGCCATCGATAGAGGACCCCTCTATGCGTAGGAGGTTAAAAATTTGGCGAATTGTAATGCAACGCACGAAAACAAATCGATATGTTTACAACGAAATAGAATCGAATAACAAGTCGGTCAGCTTTTTTGACTAGCGATCATAAATAATAGAAGTTTTCAAACAGAACTCGGTGAGTCAGAAAGTGGTACTAATTTATGTCTTTGGACGTTTGCCAATTGATTGAACAAAATAGCAACAACGGTTCTCATGTGTGGTGTTAATAAAGATGTGTTTATGCATAAAATGTAATTCAAGAGTTTTGTGGAACGGATGGACCGTAACCAGTACGAAATTAGGAGCGAACTGGTGAGGAAAGGTCGTCATTACGCTTTTGTTTTAAGAATCCGAGACAAGTACTGCTTATTTTCGATTTCTGGAAGTCCATGTAAATAAATTAATCTATATGTGTATAAATGAAAATCAATTGCTGCTCGTTAGTCCGGCTAAAACTCGTTAATTAAAGTAGGTAGACCGGGACAACTATACAAGGTGTTTTTTTTGATATCCCATAACTCTAGGGTTATATTCTGTAGGTAAAAATAATACTAAAACTCCTAGAATAGATGGTCTAAAAATTCATAGTTTCGGAGATATCATCAATCATAATTAAATTATCAGTTGTTTAGTACCCGTAACACAAGCTCTGCTAAGTTTGGGACTAGATGGCGTTGTGTGAATAGTCGTGGAATATTATTATTAAGTATTATTAATATTAGTTTTATTACCTAATTAGTTCAAAAATTGTCACCAGTACGACGAATCTTCTTTCTAACGTCACTTTTCTTTCACGTAAGGGTGTTTTACATTAATAATCGTGACTGTCGAATTATTTTGTATGATAGTAAAAAAAAAGGATGATTGAAACATAATTCATAAGCCAGTTGATTCTTTGACATGGTCTCAATCATACCCTAGAGTTATGGGATATAAAAAAAACATGTTGTATAAATTGTATGTGTAACATAACATAGGGGCACGTAGCGCAGTAGTTCAGTTTAAAATTATGAATTTAGTATTTTTTAAATCAATGCATTTCAGTAAGGTAGTTAGGTTAGGTAGTTAGGTTAGCTATAGGATAGGTATGGTAAGTTAGGTTAGGTTATACATTATGTATAAGTCACTCGCGTATAAAAAGTAGTAAGTAGTACTTATTATTGGTTTGGATCTATTTGTTGTCATCTTATTTAAAGTAGGTACCTAGGTTTATGTAATATACATATAAAATTGTCGTGTCACAGTGTTTGTAACAAAACTCCTCCGAAACAGCTTGACCGATTCTTATGAAATTTTGTGTGTATAATTATTCAGTAGGTCAGAATAGGATGTAAACCAAATATGACTAATAAATCGATTCTAAGGCAGAACGAAGTTTGCCTGGGCAGCTAGTAATAAGTAAAAAACACGTGGATTTACCCGGCTTCGGCGAAGCAAAAAAGAAGTCATTAATTTTTTTAGAAAATATCTAGTTATATACAATACGGTAGTTACAACCATTTTTAACCGACTTCAAAAAAAGGAGGAGGTTCTAAGTTCGTGTTTTTTTTTTTTTTTTTTAAGTACGTTACCTGATTTCTCCGCCATTTGTGGACCGATTCTCGAAATTCTTTTTTTGTTTGGAAGAGTAATCTCCTGAGGTGGTCCCATTTTAATTTGGTAAAGATCTGGTGCTGATCTTCGGAGTTATACAACGCAACTCTTCAAAAATAGACGGCAAATCTATCGTGATTGCTGGAATCGCTTGGATGTTTATTGTTTATACAACATCATGACGTATCATCAAGCCTGTATGCTCAGAGGGGTAGGCAGATGTGTTCAATATACCTAGATTTCGACAGTTAGGTATGTTAAGTTTCATTTATTAGGGTTAGGTGGATAACCCTATTATAATGACATGTATTGTTAACAATTAACAATATAAAATGAATTCATGGCAAATGTTTGTATGGGAACAACTAAAAATGGAAAAATAAAAAACTTTTTAACAAAAAATAAAACCGACTTCAAAAATAACACTAAACGGTGTAAAATAACTCTGAATTCGGAAGTCGGTGGCCCATCAAGAATAAAACAAAAGTACCAAAGCCACTGACTTCCTAATTTAGAGTTATTTTACACCGTTTTGGTGTTATTTTTGAAGTCGGTTTTATTTTTTGGGTCATTCTAAGTTAAGAGGTAACACGTTGTATGAAGTGCACTGCTCTCAAAAAACGGTGAAGGAAAACATCGTAAGGAAACCGGCATGTCCTAGAACCAAAAAAAATTCGAAGACATGTGACATCTACCAGTTCGCACTGGGCCCGCGTGGTAGATTATAGCCCATACGCAAAATACGCGCTGTGACGTGGAGTTGCGGATACCAGCCCGGTATCTTTATCTTTTTATACTCAGTACAGGGTAGAGACAAAATGCACAGGGGAGGATAATTTATGGACAGGGAAGAGAGACAGACATATGAAAAACAGGGTTATTTTTAAGAATCAATTTTATTTATTTATTTTAATTTTATTTATGAATAATTTATAATCAGATTTGTCATTTCTTAGCAGTCTTTGTTTATAAAATCAAATGTTTCTTAAGCGGTAGGTACAAAACATCAAAAGGTTCTTACTTTTCCTTTCCATCAAAACAAAATATCTATAACTTTTCTATTAATAGTCAATAATGAAATAAAAAGAAACATAAAGGTCTCTGAGTCACAGTATTTTATTGTTCTTGAACTTAAACTCTAAAAACCTTTAAATTAAAAGGTAACTAAAAAAAAATATTTTTCTAAAACCAACGTTCAAAGATATCAATAGATTCATTAAAAGCATAAAAAATACGCTGCCCTCTCAGTTTTAATTAAGGGAAGGGTAGTTTTTTTCAAAACAGGTGATGAAAAAAATATTTTTTTCATCATCATCATCATAAATTCTTAACTTTTTTCCAGTATCATCACAGATTTTACAAAACATAACTTGAAGTTCATCTTCTTTTTCCAACGCCTGTGCACATTGCAACTTAACGATATTCTGTTTTTGTATCTTGAAGTTTAACCAGCACAAAGTCCCCGTTGCAGAATGTTTTCTTTCCAGATCTAAAGGGCTTTGAATCGTCTTTGTGCAGTTTGGTTTTAATACTGGTTGGTAGGTATAGAATGCTGTAGGCTTCTTCCTGTGTTCTTGAGATGTGAAATTGATTAGTAGTTCATCCTCTGAATCGCTAGCTCCGTATATATCATCAAAACGTAGACGAAATTTACAATGTGTTGGTGGATAATCCAAAGTACCCAATTGAAAATGACAATATAGCTCTGACTCACAGAAGCACCTCAAACTTTTCAATGTATTTTTACCTAATTACCATTAGGTAAAAATAAGCAACCGGTAACTTAGTGAATCTTTAGTGTGTATGAAAAAGTCTTTATTCCTTCAGTAGAGTCTAATTTTGCTGCTTTTTCAGATATGTCTGCCTTTGTTTCTTTTCTAGGTGCCATTTTTTCTGTAAAAAAGTCATATTCAATTATAAAGCTAAGAAATACATAATGCCAAGTAAAGGTTTAGAGAAAAATGTAAAAGTATTCATGAAAACACATACAAATGTATCTCCCCTGGATATTAAGAATCTCCCCTGCCATCAAAAGAGCCAGGGGAAATACGCCAGGGGAGATACATTTTCGATTGATATCTAAAATTGCCGTGAAAGTGTTTCTAGTACGCAATTCACAATCAAAGGTAATAATGTATTCACTATTCATAGTGAATATTTAAGTCTATATTAGTATTTTAACAAATAATTGCTAAATAGAACTTACCAGAGGAAAGACTGCATT
This sequence comes from Euplexia lucipara, assembly GCA_921972225.1. Taxonomy (NCBI): domain Eukaryota; kingdom Metazoa; phylum Arthropoda; class Insecta; order Lepidoptera; family Noctuidae; genus Euplexia; species Euplexia lucipara. The sequence continues at coordinate 5,923,834 of OV179144.1, read as the reverse complement.
CACTCAACTTTTCTACACCCAGAGAGCGGCGTGGCTGAAATGGCCGTTAAAAAGGCTGCGCAGGGCGCATATGCACCGCTTGCTGCTAGCTTCACGTTACATCCTATGCATTCAAAGTCACAACTTCCACACACTAGCAAAACAAAACTAATTTTTAAAAGAAAACAAAAAGCCAGGGGACGAGACGCGAAACACGGAGGACAAATTTCGGCGTTGATATTATTTATGAAAAATTGGAATATAAGTAATTTTACTTATAAGACACTGTGACTAAGTTATTGTTCTGTATAAAATTAATGATGATAAAGTAATTATTGAACTTTAATACATTCATAATAACTCATTTACAAATAAAGTCGGTTTGGGGACAGACCAGGGGAGAGACTTTTTTCTTATATTAGAACTTATTGTGACTAAACTACGTACATTTCTGTAATAAATTTAAGTGAGCATTAAGAAAACATTTAGTTTTAACTAATAAATAAGTTAATTATGAAGTAAGTAAATAGAAAAAGTATTTTTTTGTCCTGGCCGTGGAAAGTACCTCTTAACTTATAATGACCCTTTTGTTAAAAAGATTTTTATTCGCAGTTATGTTTGAGGCGCAAGAGGGTTGTTTGAGGAGTTTGAGGGACCTATTGCCATTATTTGCCCGACCTAGATTTCGAATTCAGACTCTCATGTAACGTAAGTGACCATTAGACCAACGATGTAAGTCACTTCAATAAGCAGCGGTGGCCCATTGGTGGCGGCCTCAACTTACGAACAGTAAGTCGTGGATTTGAACCCAGGCAAGCGCATTACTTTGTGTAATTTATTTCATCACCACTGCTCTCAAAAACGGTAAAGAAAAACATCGTGAGAAATGTCCTATAACCATAAAATTCTTAGACATGTGACATCTACCAATTCGCACTGGGCCCGCGTGGTAGATTATGGCCCATACGCAAAATACGCGCTTTGACGTGGAGTTGCGGATACCAGCCCGGTATCTTTATCTTTTAACTTCAATGAACTTCAACTACTGGATAACATGTGATATCATAGGAAGTTCTAATCAGGTTTCCAGATATTTTTTGTGCCTTTTGCTATAGCTAGTCGCCACTCACTCTATTAGCCTTGGAAGCTGTTGAATTTTCATCTCTCCGCTAAACGCTGATAGTTCAGAATCCTAAAGCGTAATTAATATATATCTAGGCATTTATCTAAGTTTAGCTAGTAAGTATACAGGGTGTCTCATTCAAATCGGTCAGTATGGGAAAGTCTGAAACTATAAGACATACTAAGATCTGTTCTTAGGAACCATGTCATCGATTTTAATAACAAGAAAAACTGCATTCATACATTTAAAAAAAAACATCTGTACTCCGTTCGGGAATTGAACCCGGTTATTTTGAAAAATAAACATACACTAAGTATTTCTATTTAGATATCGATTGTGGAGGTCTTAAGCAGTAAATGTCTGTATGAAACATGATGTCTAAAATGAATAAAATGCATTGTTTCCACATACTTTAATTTATTTTAGTAGGTGCTCGAAGTGACCACGTTTACAATGTTACTACAATAGTACAGATGTTTTTTAAAATGAATGAGTGCATTTAATCTTGTTATTAAAATCGATGACATGGTTTCTCAGAACAGATCTTCGTATGTCTTATAGTTTCAGACTTTCCCTTAATGGCCGATTTGAATGAGACACCCTGTATATGTTAAAAACAGGCATGTCTAGTTATTAGTTTCAAGAAACCAGATTCGGATCTTAGGCCTACCTTGTAGATTTTACCATTGCAGAATTGCTTTACTAAAGTGTCCGTGTTGTTATCGGTCTAACTAAAAGATAAGTACCTAAGTAAAATATTATCAAAATTCGCAAGTCACTCAAACAAACATTATTAGTTTATACACATGTTATCACATGTGAACTGGTGTGATTGTTTAAACATAAAATCTATTTGAATACTTACTATCTATTTTAATATTATCAAGATATTTGACAGCAGCTAAACCTAAAATTGTACACTCGTGGGATAAAAAGGCAATTCTCTTCTTAATATAAAATTCTCATGTCACAGTGTTTGTAACAAAACTACCGAAATGGCTTGACCGATTCTTTTGAAATTGTGTGTGTATATTCAGTAGGTGCGAGAATGGGACGTAAACTAATAAACACTAAATACGACGAATGTTTAGTGCAGCAGAGCATTTACAAATAGTTTCTTGAACTACTATTCTTACCTTGTCAATTCGTCATAAAAATAATAGAAATTCGAGTAGGTATGCTTCGTAAAAGAAAATCTCAAAGGTTTTGAAACTTTTTTGTTTTGTCCAAAACGTCCATACCTACCTACTTATGTACTTTGACCTTACACTTGTCGTGTCCAACGAAAAAAATCATGACCAAATTTGGGTGTGACTGATAATGATGATTAGATAAACAAAACACCTTACGAAGATAAGATATTACATCAAGATAAAAAATCTAACATCATCATAAAAATGTATCCATTTAAGGCTATATTGCCTACTGTAGTTATTTATGTTCTTCTGATAATAAAAAAAATATGTTATAATACTCTGAATACATCTTAGTACAAAATCCACGATACGTCTTCATTTCGGCAACCTTATTTCTTATGTAGCCTTCGAAACACACATCATTGATTGAATAGGCGTCTAGACTTTATGGTATTTCAGTAAGTACGGCACGAAATTGCAGGAATTTTGTTTACTTATGAAAAGAAACAAAAAAGATTATAATTTTAAGAACAAGCACAAGAATCCATTGTATTTGTCTACTTCTTATCGTTTTTTATTCAATACAAAGTAGAGAAGAAATACTCGTTATAAGCAAGTAAACATTTACCGTAAAGCATAAAAGTCGAATCCGGCAACATGATAAGAGGGGCATTTCCCATATTTTTAAAAACGTTTAAGTACATTCGAATCTGTCAAAAATACGTCTAATTTACATACATTTTTGACAATGATGTCGCTAAGATGAGATTAAGTCTAGATTGTGAGCTTTTTTAATTAGGCACAACACCTTACGACTATTTTATAAAAATTGCCGCAAGACAATTTTTTATTAGCATACAAAGTTATACAGTGCTGTAGTTCTTAATGGTGGAGTTCGCGGGTAACATAGAAACAATCACCTTGTTATAAGTTGTAACTGATTGAATGTCGTCCACATTTAGCACTTAAGTGTTAAGTTCTCAAGCGATGGAAGAGAAAAGCATGACTTTTGTTTTTTCAAAGAGCTAATAAACGTGTTTATTTGCATGATTAGAGAATCCACCATTTTTAGGGCAATCCATCTTTTGTCTTAGCCGAGTGCTTAACCTCCTGTTGAGGTCACAAATAAGAGTACTTACTAAAATATTCTTTCTTTATATTACCTACTGTAGTTATTTATGTTCTTCTGATAATAAAAAAAAGAAAGAAGTCTTTGGTGGCTTCGGTGGTTTTGTTTTGTTCATTATTTGCCACCGACTTCCGAAACTAGAGTTATTTTTCAACTGTTAGTTTTTTTTAAGAAGTAGGTTGTTTTTTTTGTAAATACGTTTTTCTCTAAAGACCATCTCAAATTTTAGTCTAAATGGTCCTTACATGATCTGACCAAGATAATGTCTGGATTTTAAAAGAGACTGTGACCTCTTCAATTTTTTCCAGACCTGAATAGTTTGGAAACTTATATTTATATTGCTGGTTTGAGGCGTAAAAGTGTTTGTACCGCTAAGAATAACTGGTCAACAACTACATAATACTGATAAGAGTTTGTTTAAAAACAAAAATAAATTGGTCAAGTGCGAGTCGCACTTGCACTCGATGGGTTCCGTGCAAAGAACGCTTGTGCTATGTAAAGCAAATACGCGCCTACTATTACGTTTCCCAAATCGAGATCCTTTTTCATTTAATATTTTTTGCTATGCATCCATGACTGTTCGAATAATTGTAATTGTGAGTGTGGCCTACTATTATCGTGTAATATAACTTTGCCATTTGTTTAATTATAAGTGGAAATTTGTAATTGGCCTTCTGCAAGTTAAAATTATCACTTTACTTTATTATAACTGTAAATTTCACAAATAAAATGAAATAGAATAGAATACTCTTTATTGTACACCATAAAAACTTACAAATGATAACTTTACGGGCTACATAGAAATTACATCACAATCACATCATTGTATGATACTATGTAGGCGGCCTTATCGCTATAAGCGATATCTTACTGACAATCTTTGTATGAACAATAAAAAAATGCAAACTCCGAAAATATCAACGGTTTTCTAGCACATTACTGTTCATGAAGTACCTACAGACGGCTGACAGATAGGCAGCGGAGGCTTAGTACAAGGCTCCCCTTGGTAACTACAGTACCCTAAAAATTAAATTCTTGCTTATCAATTTGTTACCCGTGTTTTTTTCTTCGACGATAATCATTGCACGCTTCTCCTCAATTTTGTGTACAGCACTAAACGTCGCGTTAACCTTGAATAAGCGAATCTCAGTTGTACACATTATTAGTTGTTTACATAATATCCGTATTTTTACAGCGATTAGATAACGAACCTTACTCAACCGTACCTATGTATCTATATGTATATTACCTTTGTAGTAAGATAGCACTTATGACACCAATACGAACTCCGCCGGTATGTACTTACCTACTCTTCATTGTTCTTGACTAGAATCATCATAATTAGAAATCTCATTCCAATTAAAAAATAAACAAACTACTTCTGGATTATATTTTATTGCACTAATAAAATGTAAGAAATAATTATCACTATCTCTCTCCCCTCCTCTCTCTCCCTCTCTCTCTCTCTCTCTCTCTCTCTCTCTCCTCTCTCTCTCTCTCTCTCTCTCTCTCTCTCTCTCTCTCTCTTTATCTCTCTCTCTGTTTGTCTCTTCTTCTTATTTTTTCATTATTATTATTATTATTTATTTTGTTTTTATTTTTTATTTTTTTTAGGGTTTGTTACCTCCGTACTCCGTCATTTATGGACCGATTTCCAAAATTCTTCTTTTGTTTGATAGGGTATACTAACAGATTGGTCCCATTTGTATCAAAACTCATATCTGATGAGGGATCTTCGAGGAATTGAGGGAACTCCTCCAAAAATATAGGCACACACGCACCGATTTTAACATTTTTAGTAACAAATCAAGCATTTTCATTTAGAAAGTATCATTTGGTGAAGAAAAACTGATGAAGAAGACAGGCAACGGAACTCTTAAACGCATAACAGCAAATTATTCGCGATTGCTATAGTCAGATGTCTATGCTGAGCTTTTGTATTTCCACAACATAACATTACGCCATTCTATTTTAAAAGGGGCCGGCAGAGATGTAGGTACAGATTAATGTTTAGATAGAACTTCTTTAGCAATTATTATCCAATTTCAATGATTCTTACAAGTTTTGAAAGACTTCCTTTACATACAAAGAAACTAAAAATTACAAAATAAAAACTTTTTTACAAAAAAAACAACCGACTTCTTAAAAAAAACTAACAGGTGAAAAATAACTCCAATTTCGGAAGTCGGTGGCCAATAATGAACAAAACAAAACCACTAAAGCCACAAAAAAAAAATACAACCGAATTGAGAACCTAGCTCCTCCTTTTTTTGAAGTCGGTTAAAAATCAACTCTAATCGATCCCGCTATTACCTACTACCCGACTCAGCAGGCCTAGCCATATTACAAATTCTATTTCTATTCTATTTTTATTATAGAAAGAAAATGGCGTACCTATATGGAATCAGCTGTTTGTCAACTGTCAAGTGTATTTCATTTTCAGCGATATTACAAATTTTACTCGTTAACACTTGACAGTTGACAAACAGCTGATTCCATATACGCCATTTTCTTTCTATCGATTCTCGCCTAATCGATTACGAAAATAGAAATAGAATTTGTAATATGGCTAGGCCTGCAGGAATCAAGGAATAAGCAAAAGTACTAAAAACGTTTTAGAACTGCCAAAAGTAGAAAAATACAACTAAACGAACGTTCTATTGGGTCAATAACCTTTAAAAAGCTCGTAACACCATATTTATTATTGGTTCTTTTTATTTCAGGTTGAGAGCACACCAGCGGCTGCACAGCGGTGACACATTCAACTGCAATGCGGATGGATGCACGAAGTTCTTCACGACACTCAGCGATCTTAAGAAACATATACGAACACACACACAGGAGAGGCCATACAAGTAAGTCTAAAAGAAAACATATTTAAAGAAGGAAATAAGCATTTGTTATGTATTCTCGCCGATCAAATGCTTAGCGGAAGACGGTAGATGCGCCAAGCGTATGCGACACTGTACCTCGACGCACTAACGCATCATCGGTTGAGTGTGAAAGATTGAATGTCTGTTCTGGCGTTACGCGACCGATAATACGCGATGCATCTTCCGTCAGATATGTACTGACCCTAAGCGGAAGATTGTTTGCTCAGTTGGCGAACTACTCGCTCTCTGCATCAGTTCCATCATCGGCATTTTTTATTTTGGCGTGGGACAACTGATACTAAAAAAAATGTAAAGTATGTGTCACTCACTAGCTCCAATCGAAAGTGAGTAGGTACTGATTAAATGATTGCTATATTGATAGTGAATTAGTCAGCACGTACTAGGTGCATGTGAAAATGACAATCTGACTATATATTAATAAAATACGTTTAGTATCAGTTCAGTTGTCGCATGGGACAGTGCGACATTATCATCTTACTTGTCCCATCATGGGACTAGGTCAACGGGATTAGTGACATAGACCCAGAACAAATGGTCAATTGAATATACATTATCTATGTAGCTGTCCAGACCCCCAGTATTTTACCCCAATACTTGGCGGTTATAACACCACATCCCGCTGCAGGGGTGGGTTTACATAGGACTCCGTTAAGCGGGCAATCTGCCTTCATCGACTCCGGTCCAAAGCGGCCATCACCACCTGCTGAGAACTCATTGTGGACGTAGCCTCATTTGCTTAGTCAGACCATCGTGTGATCGGCCTCGTGCTCTTTTTCCTTCGACATTGTCAGTAACGACCAGCTTTTCAAGGCTGCTAACTTCCCTTACCCTGCTGTTGTAGTATGCAAATCAATATTCAACAGTGTAAAGCTGCCTTTGACACCTACCTTGTTCTTATGGTAGAAAATGCCTACGGAATTAAAATACGCAGCACTGCACACCGGAACGGTATGCGGTATCCGGTGCAGTGTAATAACCGCTTAGTCTCGCAGCTTAACGTGAATGCGAGCTAAACGAGGCCGAGGGTTGGGGCGAAGTGGTGCGAGCGGTCTCTGATATTAGTCACAGCCTAGCGTGTCGACGGCCCTTCAGGTTCCGTTAACGAGGCTATATTTTCACCCAATAAAACTAGTAACTAATCATGTAATAAGATGTAGGAACTCGTTGCATGCTATTTACAAGATATTGATAGTGGAGTGAATTATAAATAAGTATCTTGTTAAGCTTGATTTAGAATCGGTATCGATAACTGGACAGTTCCGCTCGTATTATATATGGTAATCCGAGCATAAAGATATTTATAATATTTAATGTTCACAAGCTGACAAGTATATTAAACAGACTATTGCTGAAATACTACATATCTTTTAATAAATTGGGAATCTTTCAATGGATGCAACTTATGAATATAAACACCTTTTAACTATCTTATGATACGGTATATATTTCTATTCGGGGTACCTACATATACACCTATTTAGTACAATTTAAGTCCGTGTACCTAACTTGGCAAAATTTTTGACCAGGCACTTTTTGGGTGTTAAAATTGAGGTACCTTTGCACTATTTACTTAGCATTTTATTGTATAGATTCAAATTCTTTAAATTAATCAAATAGAAGTGTTGTTGGGAGTTTAATTGTTCCCCTACTTCTTCATCCCAACAAAAACACAAGAAAGTGTTGAAAGGCTTTTGGGAAACTGTCTTTGTAATTGTTGACGTTCATAATGTGCTGATCTCAGGCCATATTGAATAAATGAGTGCTTGTTTTGATTTGTTCCGGATTTCCTGCTTGGTCCTGTAGTAAAACTTTCTCTTGCCCCTGAAAGATTTCAAATAAATTAAAAGTCACCACACTATGCATCTACAGCAATACCGATACATTTAAAAAACGATACAGACGCTGTCTACACACTAAAAGAAGTGGGCGGTCCAAACGTGTCAGATCTGTCTGCCTTACACAGTTACAAGTTGCCTTTCCAAGCTGCCAATATCATTAAACCACTGTACGGATAACATTACTGTGTAAGACAACTGTCTGCCGTCCGTTTGTGCTTCGCTTTGATCATCATTCAAATGTTCCCTACTCGAATGTTGTCGCATCATTATTTTAGAAATGAGTGACAAGACAAATGGGTAATGTACCTAGTAGGTTTCGTGTTGCTTTAGGGCAGTGGTTCTCAACCGTTTTCTGACCAAGAGCCATTTTGATTTTATTATTAGTCTATAGTTAGGCAAAAGAACCTAGGGAACTGAAATGTGGCTAACATTTAGATGGTTCACTGGAATGGCATACCAAAAAGAAATTTCCACCTGGACAACATCTGATTACCGCTTAACAAAAATAAGAGAAATATGAAATAAATAAAACAACAAAATAGTTACCAGGAACCAGAAAATTTAAGGAAAATATGTGTCATTAACTAAGAAAGTAACTAAATAGAGGCTTACATTATTTGTAGAACTCTAAAAGTAGTAAGTACTACATTTTTCAGAAACAAGTTGGTTTGAAGTTGATTTGTAGTTTGGCAAATGCTGGCAAATACACGTACTTAGTATAATTAAATCCTGTGTGCGAATGTGAGTTTTAAAGTTTGTAAGCGTACTCACGATATATATATAATATATACAGACATAAAAATATGAATTGTCTGTGGTTTTTTTAAAACTAAAAGATGGAATGGGAAATTCCCATGGACTTCATAATTTGTGGACTAACTAAGAAATATTCCTTAACTATTTGTTAAATGGTTCTACAGAGTGTAGTCTGTCATAAAAAAAAAACCTAACTCGATGTAACAGCCATTATGAGAAACATTTAAACAATTAGAGGACAAAATGCAGAAGCAAAAAAAATACAAGTTTGAAAGGGGAATGCCCATCGGCCACACACAAAAATGCCTGAAATGAACAACAATGAAATATACGCCAAATTGCACTATAAATCGTAGGGAACCCATGACAATTTCAATAATTATCAAAAAACTTGGTAAAAGCCAGTTCCAAACATTTTTTCTAAAATATAGGTTAAGTCAAGGTTAAGGATACTACGTACTTCATCATTTTGCACTGATATGAGATTACATTTCATCGTTGCAATATCGAGATAGCAATGAATACAGTGTATGTTTCTATCCATTCTTAAATGTACACAGTGCACAAGTCCAAAACAACAGCAGAGTCGTATCCGTCGTCAAAAAGCCGAGTTGACGTTTAGGCGGGTCTAATCTAAGTCGTGTTCAAAAATGGGTAACGTGTGCAGAAGTAAAATCAAAATCCTTAAAAAATAGCCACAGTCGTCGTTATAATATAATATCCTGAATTTACTCGAGCCGCAAACGCAAAAATCCGCAAAACCATGAATCGAAAAAATGCAAATGCATTCATGTCAAATTGTCAGGCAAAGGACATGTGATGCATACAGCCTACGAAACGATTTATAATTCGAGTTTTTTTATTTTGATAAATATTCATACGCTTATACTATTTTAATTATATTGACGGTATTAATAGGTCGAATAATATTAAATGAATGATAACTATGCAATAATTCCATAAAATTGTTCGTTAAGGATTATTTGACGATATCTGTTTAGGCTGAATGTCGATTACTCATGTCAAATAAACACTGACCGCCATTATAAATTAAGTATGACTATGACGGATATCAAAATAAATATTTTAATTATCGTAATATTTTCACCCTAGGTAAACAAACTTGAAATACATTTCGTTATAAATATTTTATTCTTGATAGAATTAAGGACTATTAGTAGTTTCTGTCAATTTCAGGCATTTTTTGGGCGTTTTCCTTTAAAGCCTTTTCCGAACCAAGTTTTTGGTGTTGCGGACCACTGGTTGGTAACCAATGTTGCTCTAGTAGTGAGTCTACTGCCAAACTCTGTAGAAAGTGTATCCTGGCAAGTGTCCAGCTGAATAATCCGTTCAGTAAACACGTGTTTTCTAAGATCTTATCGTTCGTTGTAGCACTGATAAATAGGTCATAATAATGAGCCGTAGGAGGCAGACTGAACTGGACTTGACTATTTCTGTCATATCAATGAATTAATGTTATGTATTCTTATTTTGATGCTCGATCTAGGTTATTTCGACTTACCTATCTGCTATTCTTTTTGCCAACTTGATGGCTTCTAATCTAACCGGATAACTACAGCTGAATCGATATCTGAATACTAGCATTCACATAGACCCATTACCTATCGGACCTCCACGCCACATCGAGCCAATTGATCATGACATCGGTAGAAAATTGCTGTACCTATGTAGGTATACAGAACCTGTGGCCATTTACGTTATTTACCAAATCGTGACAACATTCTTTTGACAACTTGATAAATCTTCTACTCTCTTCATTTGAGTTCCTTACCGCAATTTCCATGCAAAATCGTTGACGATAATATGATGATGTTGATCGGTGATGATGTTAAGTTATGATAAATAGATGTAGGTACTCCTCTAAACAAAACTCTCCGAATTCGAGACAGGATTATCACTTGTCCAATTTTCAGATGTCGAACAGAAGGCTGCGGCAAGTCGTTCACCGCGTCGCATCATCTCAAAGCACACGGTCGTACACACTCGGGCGCGCGCCCTCACGCGTGCGCAGAGCTCGGCTGCGGGCGACTGTTCTCGACTGCGACCAGTCTTAAGGCGCATGCTACAAAGCATCAGGTAAGGATCAAGATAGAACCAGTGGACGACGATTACCTTTAGGGTGGGTCCTAAGTCACGGCGCATCGCGGAACGAATGGCGCATAACGGCCCATTCACGACCTTGACGCTGTGAGCGGCGGATAAGCGTGGGGCGGCGAGCGGTAATATTCAAGTGTATGAAAATGTACGAAGGACGTCAGTAGTCGTTCGAGCCACAGCTGCAAGGTCGTGAACGGGCCGTAAGGGTCAAAACATATTGATCGACGGCCTTTCGCAGTTAGCTGAAAAGAAGCACTCTATTACGCATTATGCCGATCTCCTAACGAAAGACACCACCGACGAAAGATTGCGTTTAGTGTCATTCCGCCACCGGAGCGCGATCGTCACGTCGATGTGAAAGAATGCGTACACAGTTCTATACTTTGCTCTCTTTTAGTACCTATGGACAAACCGTCGAACGCCGTCGATCAATAATATGTCCTAACCCTTGTCCTTACCTACCTAGTGTTTGCTCCAAATGTGTTTGCTTAAGCTAGACAAAGGGAGCTACTAGCAGTTAGACAGATAACATTTTTATATGTAGATTGTTTATGTGAATAAACTATTGTGTCATTTCATTTTTTTTTTTTTCATTTTAAAAACAAATATTCGACACGTTTGCGAAGGGCCTGCATTTAAAGGGATTATCTTATGTAATTTTTGAAATTTAAAAAAAGTGGTGATCCTTAGCCTAATTAATAAATTAATTTAGATTTTATTTGATTTCAACTTGTTCGGAGTGCTAGCGGGCGCGCACTCCGTTAGTAAGCAATAGATTTGTACCGCAATCCGCCATACACGGTGCGTCGTCGCGCACGCACAATTAAAGGCTTTCTCAGAAGTTTAGTAGAAGAAGCCTAAGAAAGAAAATAAGTATAAGAAATTTTACGCTTCACGTAAATCTAAGTAATCACGTAATCTAATCTAGTTTTTTTTACTAGATATATTAATTCATTAACAAAAGTTTTAAAAATTAGGTAGGTATGCTTAATCAGATGTCAACTCTGTGGCCCTAGTGAAAAGGGGTATAAGTCCAATTTTGTCGAAAATGAGTTAAGTGTACCAAAGTGATCAGAAAACCGACTTTTACAGTTTTTTTTTGGTGTCAGTTGGACCCTTTTACACAAAGTAACTTTCTTATTTTTAGAGATAGCTTAGATCTGTCTTCTCCAAACGATAGGGCATTTTTTTCTGATCACTTTGGTACACTTAACTCATTTTCGACAAAATTGGACTTATACCCCTTTTCACTAGGGCCACAAAACTTTGTTCACGTCGAGGATGAATGAAAAGCTACTAACGAACAAAAGGTATTTGTAAGGCAGATATAAGTGGAAAGGTCTGAAGGAGACTAGAGGGACATTCATTGACCGTAAGTATTGGTAATATTTCTCAGCAAGGTCTGCAACCGACGTCGACCAGATGTAAGGAAAGCAACAGGTCTGTGTTTCTGCCTCTGCCTCATGGGACAAAGGTGTGAGTTTTATCTATGTATGTAAGAGATTTATTTCATCTGTACCAGTAAGAAAATGACTGCTATAAGAATAAAGTGCAAAATGTTAATACAGCTAGTATTATAGGTACATTTTGCACTTTATTCTAATAGCAGTCATATCCCTATTTCAATACGACCCGTTCAGCCGTTTAGTCGTGAAAAGCCGACAAACAAACAGAGTTACTTTCTCATTTGCAATATACTTAAGTATGGATTTTAGGATAAACCATAAATGTTTTCAAAAGCTACTCATTTTGTAACTAATTTACGTTGAAAAGCATTTAGTAGTTATGCGGTTAAGTTCCACGTGTCGATATTTTCAATTAACGAAAGAAACATTTTGGCGTGCATCCAAACATTAAATTTTATTTGATCGCACAAATAATGTTTTGATGGTAAGATAAACGCTTGCCATTCAACATGTGGACTCGTAAAAAACAATTTTAAAAATAGTTTTGTAATATTATGCAACTCTTACAATGTTTTTGTACGTAGGGGCATTAATCTTGTAGACAAACCGAGGCACAAAAATAAATTCTTAACTTTTTTTGTATGTTTTGATACTGTTTGAAAAACATTGTGAATCAGATCCCAATCTCTCGCATATTCCTATATGAGTCATCTTCAGAAATGCATTATTATAGTTAACGTAGGCGGCACCTTATATTTCAGTAAATTTGAATTAGGTACCTACTCCTGATTTCTAAATATTCGAAGTGAAGGTTCTAGCTCTAAAGTCACTAACTTGTCCATATTTTGTGACAATCCAGCAATGACAACGTAAAAATTTTAAATAAAGGTATTAAGTAAAACAAAAGAGGGAAAATGTGCTAAAACCGAAATAAATGCATTGCCTAGTTCGGTTGCAGTGGCTGTACCTATCCACATATTGGAAATACATAGCCTACTGGTAAACTATTTTTCTGTAAATTATTACTAAGTTTTATGAGAAGTAAATTTAATATTATTATTAAAGAACAGATTTGAGTATGAATGTGGAGGTTTGCAAGAGAAATACCAAAGAAACGATGGATGAACTGAATGGATGAAAAAGATGATATATGACTAAAAGAAAGGTGACTATTATAATGACAGCAAAGAGACATGCTGCACCATAAATTACCCAAATAAATTAGGAGGATGATGAGGTAATAAAACACATTAAGTATTATAATCTTTACCGCATTTCTTTCCCAGATCAAATCCGAGCCGATAGTCAAAGAAGTAATTGAACCTGTCCAAAAGCAAACAGCAGCGTCCAAAACGGCCGACGATCTCATGAACTGGGACAGCCTCCTCGAATCATTCGGCAGAATCACCACTGAGTCCAACTCTACCGATGGCAGCTTAGAGGACATCACGAAAGTCAACACCGTCGACATCACTGACCTACTCTTCCCAGGCAATACTCACAACATTAAAAATATCGAAAGCGATGATTTAGCTGTAGATTACGACCTAGCCAGCCTCACTCTATCCCCATTCGCAGTTGAAAAGGCTGACAAAAAGAACCCCAATGAAGACTCCTGGGTTGACGTCAACGATTTACAACCAACAGTGCCTTTGGAATCACCTCCAATAGAAATGGGTCATCCTAAACTAGAAGTTAAGTCGAAAGCAATGCAACTGGCTTTAGCTAATGAAATCGAAGACCAGGCGCCATGGGTAGATGTCAGCGCTCTAGCGGCTTCAATATCAGAAACACCAGTTTGTATCGAAGAAAAAACACCTGAAAGCATTTTCACACTAGCAACATTCGTCCCCACTCATATGCAGAGTTACATAGACCTGAATACGGAGGTTGCACCAACTGCGAATCTTATTACCCACGACTCGTTCAATTTAGATACTCCAAGTGTACTAGACGTCGGCGACAAAGTGTTCAACGACAGTGAAATAGTTACAAATCTCGAAACCAATAAAATTGATACCGACATAGACCTATTTTTGGGTTCTGATGACGATAGATCTTTGAACACTCCACCCCCATCCAAAGTGCAGCAGAACATCGAAATAAACCCGGCAAACTCAGTACTCTTTAACACTGACTTAGATTTGGAAGATACATTGTTGTTCGATAATGAACCACCCTCTGACATGTATGTGGTGAGAACTGAGAATATATTTGGTAAGGTAGCTAAAAGAAATACTCTGGAGCAGCTGGCTGCTGATGCTGGCATTTGTTCGTGTTCAGATTGTAAGTGTGATCCCAGTCTTGGAGAGTGCAGGGACTGTATGGGCACAATTGAGCCCGATCCTCCTAAGAAGCAAGGATGCGGCGAGGACACATGCTCCTGCGTCGATTGTAAATGCAACCATGCCGAGATGAAGTGCGCAGTGGGATGCGGCCAGGCCACAGACACCAATCACAACACATTCTTGCATTACCACAGACGACACAAGAATTCAAACTTGGAAGATTTAGGAATTTTCACTGTCCACGAATGCGACGAAAGTTTTCAAACGTCAGCGGTAGTGAAAAGTTTGTCGTGTTCATGTAGCTCTCATACATCAGAACCTGAAGACAAAAGCGATCGAAATAAAGTTGAAAAGAAGTCATGCTGCAGTGAGAAAAAGGCGCCTACTGAACAGAAACCTTCGTGCTGTAGCACTAAAGTCTCCAGTTCTGATGAAAAGTCGTGTTGTGGTGACAAAAAGCCGTCGACTGGTGAGAAGGAAGCCTGTTGTGGTGGCGACAAGTCGTGTTGCGTCACAATATGTTTCAAGAAACTTGACGCCTTCAAACAATTTCTTTCCGACAACGACCTCATTCACGCGTTGAGAACGCATAACTTAAACCTAACGACAAGTTAATAATTGTAGCTTTTACAAAACATTGCATTTAACTATGTACAAAAGCATTGAGTTTCTTGCATTGCCATCCTTACGCTATTAGTCTGCCCTAAGTGATATTTTGTCCAATTTAAGCAATATTTTATGTAAATAACTGTGTTTTGTTGTTTTTTTTACAAATGTATTTTGCCGTAGTAATTTTATACGAGTACTTACTTTACAGTAATGTATAGTAATATAATTATTCTACAATGAATTAGTGCAATCGTAACGTTTGTCAATTGTTCTTTTTTAATATTTTGTATTGTATTGTTGTATGTTAATGTTATAGTTTAATAATTTATACTTTCTCCAATACCAATTGCTCTCTGTCCAAAAATTATTTTTTTAAAGAAATAATGAAACTTTGAAACAAGTTATAATCATTTTGTTTGTGATCATGCCAGACTTTTAATGTCTGCTGGTACTGTACTATAATAGAAATATTTACTCTACACTTTAAACAATGGAAAATTACATTTTACAATAAGACAGAGTGCCAATTGAAAGTGCCATCTAGGTAAACAAAATATACAATGATAATAAAATAAATTAAATTCATGAAATGATGTAAGAAACGTGAATGTTTGGTGCTATCCATAGTTGTAAGTTATCCAGTGCCTTAGATGTTGTTGTACTTACAATGTGCTTAAAACTGTACAAATGTTGAATAATTTTATATGAGATTTTTATTCATTATTATAATATAGATGCGATAATCTTAATGCTGTAAGGTTTCTAGTCCACATAACAAATAAAATGCTTTTTATTATTTTGTTTCTTTTATTTGGGAATACATTTGAGATCATACAATGTGGGTTCTATTAAGAATTACAATCATTTCATTAGGCATGTTTAAGAAGTTACACTAAAGGCATAAAAATGTCAGAATAATTATTCTCTATACTCGATTTTTTATGATTCTTAAACATGTTAAAACAATGTTGTAGTATATCAAATACAGACAGTTAGCTAAAAAGTACCTACACAGTGTTATGCTATTAAATTAGATTTTCAAATACATTTCCATTAGTTTGCTATTAAAAATGTTGACCAATTAAATAGTCTTATTACATGATTCAATAAACTTGTAGACACTTAAAAGTATGAGTATTCTTACATTGATTGATAGTAAAAACACAAAAGGAATGTTTTACAAAAATGGATCATAAAAAAGTAAAAACTTAAATTACTTATACAAAAAAAATTATAATATATTGTAAAAGTATTCACACCACTTATAAACATCTTAGAATTTATAGTCTTATCAACTTAAAGACTGGCAGAATGGTTGACATAGACAGCTTGCGTTTTAAAAGAACAACATGGTATAGATAGCGGTAAGTTGTATTTCCATAATGTTTTGATGTGGAAATAGTCGGGCACAAATGTAGACTCCGAGCTGATACTGAGAAATTCTAGATGGAAAAATCAATAATGCTTTGCCCAACCTGGGGATCAAACCCAAGCCCTCATTCTCAGCAGTAGTGCTTGCGACCACGAGACCAACAAGGAAGTCAGAAAAAATATACTTTTAAGGAATCATTAAACTCTTTTGATGAATGTGGTTTAGTCCAATGACCCAAGATACCTGCGTATTCCAAGTCATACTTACAAATGGTGCTGTACTGTTGATAAATACAATAGATACACAACACTCGATAATACAAAAAAAGCTGTTAGAAAGATTCAGAGATCCATATTATCAGCTGAAGTTAGCGCCTTTTCTTCTTGTCATGCCGTCTGGCTCGAGACATGGCTGCACGATGCCCCGGTGAAGATTGCTCAGAGCTGCATTCATCACTGTCTGTGTAAGCCTGGAAATAATAAAAAAAACGCGATTCATATAAGATCATTGTCAGTAATCACAAAAAATACTACAGACAATGTGTTGACATTTGAATAGTGCTTTTTATGTTTTTTTATTCTAATTTATTGTGACAAGATTGCTTTATAATCCATTTGACTTTATACAAGATACTTTGCAGTTATTAACCAGATAATTATCACAATCAATCAGGATATCAACAACTTAAGCTGACTACCACCAGTAAAAAATAATGTGTTTTGAAAGAGATCAGAATTTAGGACGGCCAGAACACCAATTTCCCGCAAGGACCAAGAGAAATGGTCAAGGAGTCATATTGGATTGATTGAGAAACTCGTAGATAGAACAACAGTTTACCTTTTCGTAAGGATGCGGCTCGCTTTGTTCGTCAGTCAGAGTCACGCAAGCCATGAGACAAACAAGCTGGAAGGCCGCACCGATGTACAAGCCATAACGAATCACCGTACTCATCAAATCTTCAGCGAAAATCTCACTCGGAATCATTTTTTGGCGATCGATATACACTGAACTGAAATGGGTGCAAGCAAACGTCAGTTATACCACTTAATTATCCGTGTACTCCTGGAGTAATGCTAATAGACGAAGCATTTGATATTGATAATGGTAATAATAATGCTCCTCGCGTGATATTTCAACATTCACATGGGCCAATGATCCAGGAAGAGCCCTATGATCATAACAATTATTCCCGGACATTTTTAAAATGTTTAGCTGTCACTTTGACAGCTCCAATCAAAGAGTGAGGTCGCAGAGAGGGGACTAATTACTAACGTACTAAAAATCCTTAGATAATATACCTCTAGATCGAGCTACCGCGTGGCCGCACATGCGACAGCAATATAAAAGTTCAGTGTTGCTATTCCCTAAAAAAGTCCCAAAATACGACGTATTCAACGTGGTAATAAGAGTGTAGAAGTATCCATGTGTGAGAAAATATAATTTCACGTAAAATACCTACTTTCAATCTTACCTTGATTCTCACAAATAAAATACACTACTACCAGGTGAAGCTTGTTTTGATTTTTTCGCGTGTTATTTATCATTAAAATATATTGAGGTATGGCTGACATCCAGTGTGACATTGACATTGCTGTATAATAACTATTGTCCTTTATACAAAACCAACTTATTTTGAAAATATCTAATTTTTTGTTTATACTTAACATTTATTCATAAAATGAATTCTTACTTCCAAATATCTTTAAGTACCTACGCGATTGCCTTCAAGAGTAAAACTTAATGATTGTCGAAAGGGCTCTGTTCGTTCGTACACATGTTCACTTAAACTTAAAAATAAGGGTTCGCCCACAAATTTGTGTGTTTAGCCACCATAGATTTATTTGATTATTATGCCTACCTTTTGAACATTAGGCCTGACAGTTAAGGGAAAAGATTTGAAACGTGTAGCAACACTGTAAGTAAGTATTACTAGGTTATGTGATATAAGAAATCAAGTTTATTTTAAGAAATCTTCCATATTTTGGCCTGAAAGCCATGACAATAAAAGCGCACAAATGTATAAATTCAATAATCATACAATAACACAAACAGTATTGAATACTTACGAATGAAAAGAGATTTTGTTATTGGCCTTTTCTGAGCGGCTTTTACAGCCTATTATACTGAATCCTCCCATCGTAGCGCATTCACCATACACTAAACACTTATCTAATGGAGTCTATTTCTCATTAAATGACTTAAACTATTACAAAAATTGCAAAAACCATCCGAAAACTTAAATTAAATCGAGCATAATAATATACGTGACAATGACAGCTCTTTGTTTGGCTAACTTTCAAAAGTTAGCCATGCAAAAATCCGGCACGCCGTAAGGGACAGAAGATACGATGCTTTGTCTCAATTTTCCTACGAATTTTGTATTATTGCGTCTCACTTCCACACTTGACACTGTAAATTGGGCTACGTCTAGAGGTATATAGTCTAAGTAAAAATCAATACTGTTTTTAAAAGACACGCTATCTTTTTTGGTAGCAGCACATAAAGTACAAGCACAGCAAATCTAAGCGGGAAAAAATTGAAGAATGATGCTTGTGTCGAATTTTAGATAGAGGTATTGAAGTAAGATAAGTAACAATTTTTAATATCTTTTCGTCTAAAGTATATCAGTACAGTCATAAAAAGTTCAACTTTTTTTCTTTGTACTCTAATAATTTAAAGCGCTTTCCTTATTTTTTGTGTCGCCACCCTTATTAAACACATTTTGATGGAGACCATAACGCGTGTTTGTTTTTTTTTTGAGTATCTATAGTTAGCTATGGTTTTTTAATTTAGCGCGTCACCCAAAGTAACGCGCTAAATTCAAATCTTGTTTTGCGTGAAGTTAGAAACTCAGGAACCGGTTTATCTACCGGTACGTAACCTAGAAAAAGATTATTACTAATAAAAAGTATCTACAGCACAGACAGGTGCCTACCTACTACAGTAAAACCGAAGAATAGACTAAAATAACTAAGATAAAAATAATGTTAAGTAGGTACCTACCTAATTGCAAATTGGTTTCGGTGGTCGCAGTATCAGAAGAAACGAATCACTTGATTGAAAAAAACGATGCACGCTTAAATCTGTAAGTAATCATTTCATTTATCTAGGAACACATCTCATGGCTCATCTCTGAGATTTAATTAAATTATTGCCAGTTAAATAAATTTTATAAAATGAAATTACTTTTTGTTTGTGAGTATTAACAGTATTATTTTGGAATAAGACGGGTGATGTGGAAGATATTATATTATGTTACGGAAAGTGTGTCAGTGGGTAGTCTTAGGGTCGGATTTATTGTCATTCAGTTGACGACGAATAGAGATGTATGGAAGAAGACATGACTTGTGCACTGCCGTCAGTCGTCACACGGTTAAAAGTAGTACCTACATAACTAGCTAAAATCTAAAATTTATATTTTCTATTTGTTTTTCGAAGGGAATCATGAAGAGCATCGTACAAATACATACCTACCTACATCTTTATGCACACACGGCTACACATCAAGCTATGCATTTTTCCAGCATAAGCTGATCTCGCATGATATAGGATTTCCGTACGATACGATATCAGTGTAGGTAAACTGGAAATGTAGGTACCTATAGCTTGATGTGTAGCAGTGTAGCCGTTTGTCCCTGAGTGCCTACCTAATTTTAGTTACAAACGAAGAATGAAGAGAAGAAATGTGCAGATTCTTTAGTCTATAATAGTCTAGGACAATAATAAATAAATAAAATAAAAAAGCCTTATATTCCTTGCAAATTAACTAACATAATATTTACTTAAAGGTAATTATTTTGTAATCTAACTTAACATATTGTATTAAAAAAATGTTTCTTTTTTATTAAGTATTCTGGCATCAAGAAGAAGGGTTTTCTTCAGGTGAAGGCCTCCTCCTAAGAATTCCAATTGGTTCTGCCTTGTGCCTTCTGCATCCATTGTTGGCTGGCTATTCCTCTTATGTCGTCTTCCCATCTCGAGTTCGGTCTGCCTCTTTGACGTTTACCTACTGGTCCTTTCCACGACGTGACTCTTGTGGTCCACCTGTCGATTCTTAGTCTGGCTACGTGACCCGCCCACTTCCACTTGAGGTTTTTTGCGTATTTTAGAGCATCGGTGACCTTTGATATGCCTCTGATTCTGGTGTGTCGTATCATTTGGATTTTACTATTTTTTAACATACTTAGTACGCTCTAGTCCGCGCTGGCATGTGATAATTTTTGTTTTGGTTTTGGAGGTGTATTTATAACCAAGTCTACAATATCGACCATTATTTTATATTTCAATTTACTTAATAGTTGTTGTATTTGTAATTATGTATCTACTAATATTAGATATTAAGTGAATTGTTATTAACACTATGGACTTAGTCTGAAATTAAAATTTTCTATTCTATTCTATTCTATTATTTCTTCTATAATCGGCAGAAATGTTTCTAACATCAGTCACTTTGTCGATTTTTCAACATACCAGTTTCTACCGGGTGATCATGCTACGCATTCAGGTCGTTAAACCTTGTAAAGATAACATTTTCTTTTGCAGTTGTTTATTTAGGTTTCATAGTTTCGGCGAGAAGACATAAAAAACCCAAATATTCATCTTATGAAGCCATTAGCGATGAGAGTGACGAACATGTGCCGTTGGCTGACGGCGTTTTAGACTTTACTGGCAGTGTGAGAAAAGAATTCGCTCTGGTAATTATTAAATTATTTATTTTCTTTTTTATATTGTACTTGTTCTATTTTTTTTAGTTTAGCTAGTTCTTAAGTTTGGTTAAGGGCTCCCACACATAACTGCGAATTCTGCGAATATCTGCGAAGTATGGTCACCCGAACCAACGCTTTACCGGACGAAATCGTATCGATGCGAATCCGCATCGCATCACATCGCAGTTTTGTGTGGGAGCCCTTAGTTAGATGTTTAGAGGCTTAACGCCCGACTGCAGCACGTCACTTACTACTTCATTGGAAACAAATGACCCACAACTCGTAGGCCATGAGCCAGTTCACTCGCTTCTATAACTAGTCCTATAATGACGTGATCAAACTTCTTTGCGTTTGTAGGAAGCAGCACTAGAGGACACCGGCAGGAATCTAATATGTTCCCCAATCTCCGTATTGATGCCTTTAGGCAAGTTGGCATTGGGAGCAGGGTCGAGATCAGAACGAGAGTTATTAACTGCCTTGGGTCTTACTTCTAGCAAACAGGTTAGTATTGAAGAATATCTTCTACTTAATATACAAAATTCTCATGTCACAGTGTTTCTTACCGAACTCCTCCGAAACGGCTTGACCGATTTTTATGAAATTTATGTGAGTATTTTCAGTAGGTCTGAGAATAGGTTGTAAAGTACTGATTTAAAAGAAAAAGGCGGACCGAAGATTGTCGGGATAGCTAGTGCTTAAGTCTTTACGATTTGACAAATCGGTTTTATGCGAGCGAAAATTGTGGCAGTTTTGCCGGGCATTGGATTATTGGAAGCTACGGACCATAAGCGACGAAGTTATGAAAAAAAATATAGCTCAGTTGAGAACTTCTCCCTTTCTTGTAAGTCGGTTAAAAAGATTCCATGACACATGCATAGAAAATTAATTTACAAATTCTTACGAACAACATACCTACATTACATTTGGTTTGTATTTCTCAAAGACATTCAATACTTACCTACTTATACGGGACATCTCGAGCAATATTCTCATCCGATACTATGTGTTTAATTTAGTACGCTTCGCTGTCGCTCCAATATTGTTGTATTATTCTAGATGGCGTTAGTGAGACATGGAATCACAGGTTTCACATGTCCTCGCTATAGTTCGACTGGCCTGTTGGTCTAGTAGTTAGTGACACTGACTGCTATGCCGGAGGTCGTGGGTTCGATACCCACCCAGGACAAATTTTTGTGTGATGAGCACGATCATTTGTTCTGTGTCTGGGTGTAATTTATCTATAATATGTAGTATTTAGAAATATGTAAGTATGTTTATCAGCTGTTAAGTACCCATAACACAAGCTCTCAAGCTTAACTTGGGACTAAATGGCGTTGTGTGAAAAGTTGTGGAATATTTATTTATTTATTATTTAGAGTTAAATATCTTTGGTATTTCCACAGATAAAGTCCGCATTCTCCCAACTTATTACCAATATGGAGTATCTGCCAGGAGTAGTTTTAGACGTGGCCAGCAGATTATATATTTCTACTGAGAATAGGATAAACAAGAGCTTCATGAAACGCACGAAGCTCATATTCAAGTCTTCCATTCAAAAGATCACAACATCTAATCCAAGACAAACTGCGAAAACAATTAATGATTGGGTAAGTACCCAAGTAACACAGGAAGCATTTTAAGAAACGAATAGTAAACTTATGTAGAATTAAAGGTCCGTATAAACTCTTAAGTAAGTTCACCGAGCATCTTGACGCTTTATATTAGCATTTCAAAACCATTATGATGCTTTACACTGTAAAACGGTTGGATAATGGCATATCAAAATGCTTTTGTAATACCTTTAGTTTTAGTGCAGCAAACCACAACGCAGCTGTACAGCTTTCAGCTGTTTTTAGTGCATTTGGATCTACATTAGCATTTTTAAGTAGTAATGAAATGCTCAATGCTGTTTAATAGCATAAACAAAAACCATTATAATGTCACGTAAATCCGCTATACAGCTTTTAGCTGTGTATAGTGCCTTAGGGTCTACAATAGCATTTTTAAGTAGTAAAATAATGTCTAATGCTGCTTAATAGCATAAACTTGTACCACTATAATGCACAGTAAATCCGATATACAGCTTTGAGCTGTTTCTAGTGCCTTTTCTCGTGTAATAACACTTTTAAGTGGTTAGTTACAGCCTAGTACTGCTGAACGGCATAAACGTGAATCAATGTAATGCTTGCATTTTTAAAGATCAACTGAGTTCTATTGTACAGCTAACAGCTCTTTAATCAAATACACGTGAGTTATTGTAATGCGTAAAGCTGTATATACATTCATTTTGCTGTATTCGTAAAACCATTTGTCGGCCATATTGGGAAAAAGCACATATATGATCAACACAACAGCAGCAATTACGGTGGACGTACTTCTAGATATATTATTAATGTAACTGTGTGTGTTGCATATCCGTATGTGTATAACTTTTCTAATACGCTAATAACAATTCGTGTGAAGTGAATTGTAGCAATATTAAAGAAGGTTCCGTAGGTCACCAAAATCAAGTAGGGCCAATCAACTTATTTTTTTTGTAAAATTATTTTGGGGTTATAATTTTGTGATAGAGCATTTGCAGAGCCGCTTATTTATTTTTTTGTTTAAGTTTCATTGTTTTACCTTTCTTACCAAGATAATACAAGAAACTTAGGTATACATAAATATGTAATGGCTCAAATCTGAGGCGCGATTTTATAGAAATTATTCTTAATTATCAGGTTTATGCAAGCAAAGCCGTGAGCAACAGCTGACAATACATATATTTTTGAAATGTGTTAATAAAGTTCTTTCATTTGATAACCAACACGTCATGATTAAAACGTATCGTCTCGTTTTGTCCACTTCTCAAAATGTCAACCGATCGCAAAATGTCCACTTCTCACTTTGTCAACTTCTCATAATGTCGAAGTTGACCTTAAGCGAAGTTGTCATAGTGCGAAATCGTCATTTGAGAAATTGACATTATGAAAAGTGGACATTCTAAGAAGTTGACTAAGTAATAAGTGGACATTTTGCGACCGGTTGACGTTTTGAGATTAAAAAAAAAAAATTTTAGGACAACTATATGTCCGCTAGAGGGCGCCATATTCAATTTGCCACTAAACGCTGTTCACAAGTCCAAAACCCGAACATTTAGTCAGTTTGAATCAAATAAAAGGCTGCTATTCTTCCGACAGCTATTTGCTGTAGGCAAGTCAAATCAGGTGATCAACATGTGTCATTTTCGATACATAGCCTGACGTACAGTTGTGAATAGCTATGCAGAAAGCCTTCCACTCTTCAAGTTGTACAAAAATTCTGAAATGGGGTATATTGTTATGCTCAAGGAACCCCAAAATTGCGTTCAAGTAATGGCACTATTTCAGTCTAGATCAAGTCTACTGGTATACCGGTGAACCCATATAGAACTACTTTATAGACAATGGCACTACAGTAGTTCATCAAAAGTCTTCTCTCTGGCCTCTGGCTTATTAATTGTTCAAACGTGAGTATTTATACTGGTGGCGGTATTAATAAGCCTTTTTAAGGGCTCACAAGGTTGCTATACACCGGCACCATTTTGTAAATATTTTATAACCAAAAAATATTATCATTCGGACCTATTTTATAAAAGCAATAGACCTATAAAATAATGATTTAACTTAATTTAATACTGCCCAACAAATACTATAATGTAATTAAGCAAAATTCGTTATAAACTGGGAATACACAATCGTTTTGGTTATTTCACACATTTCTATAAATAACATTTTATATCAAAACCACAAAATATCGAAGGCGCGTGAAAATTTTCAATGAAACTTGTATAGACATTTACAGTAAACTAAATGGCGCAGTAATATTTGAAGGTATGAAATAACAAAAGAGTCAAAAACTAAACCAGTATTATAAATGTTGTTTTGATGCAAACAAATATGTCACTCACTCAGTTTGGACCGTCTTCGTCCATAAAGGGCGAGATAAAGTAGTTAAATTACAACGTTAATTGTATTTTAACATTTGTACCGTGGTATTAGAGATGTTTTTGCAATGATCTAGGATTTATTTAAGTTCTAACTGTGAACACTTAAATAACTCTAATCATTCTTTTACTACATTCTTATGCTAGTCTAATGCTTTTGTAATGCAATTAACATCTTCATTATCAATAATATTGCTAGTATAATGCTCATGTAATGCAATTAGCAACTTTATTGACCGTAATAATGCTTCTTTATAGCGATTGATACCTTATTTGACCACAATAATGCTAATGTAATGCGCCTGTAATGCAATTAAACAACTTTTGTGAACCTATTTAGGATCTAAAGCCGTATAATTTGTGCCCAAATAAGCATTGCAGTAGCCCTATACACGTTTGTAATGCTACTATAGAACTAACTCAAAATGCGAAAACGACACAGAAATGCTGTAAGTCGGCCGCTATGCTGCTTTGATGTGTTACTTGGGTAGATACCCAAAATATTTCTTCTGCTTTTGACTTTCCCCCATGAGTTCATGTTAGATTGATCAGTGCACTAATCTTTTTGAGAGAATATTACCGTGTTACTCAGTCCACTTAGGTTCCATAATAGGTTCGTCTTATAAATGGGTATTAGGGCCAACCTTTTGCCATCAATCGGTCGCGAATCCTAACTCCGGACTGCTACTAAGAAATTCCAAATGGAAAAACTCAATAATGCTTCTGGCCCGACCCTGGGATCGATCCCGGGATCTCGTGCTTAGGAGTACCGCTAGCGACCAATAGATCAAACAGGCAGTAAGTCTATAAATAGTTTCTTATTGTCCTTTAAAACAGGTGGCCGAAAACACGAGGAACAGAATAAAGAAATTGATTGAACCTTCAGATTTATCGGAAGATACATCATTAGTCTTGGTGAACGCTATATATTTTGCGGTAAGTACAAAATAATGCATTTTGAGTAATAATAATAAAAACAATATTCCACAACTTTTCAAAACGCTATCTAGTCCCAAGCTAAGCAGAGCTTGTGTTATGGGTACTAAACAGCTGATAAACATGCAATAAAGATAAATCACACCCAGATAGGTACAGAATAGTTACCTAATGTGTTAAATGGCAGGCCTAGCAGACGTCGTCCTGCCCAAATGTTGGTTTCGAACCCAATCGCAGTGCCTTAAACCGGGTCCAAATATGAATCTAAATTATTCTCGAATCCACTTGAATACATACAAAAAGTACTTCAATATCGGTCTAGCCATTTGGGAGGAGTTTAATTACAAACACACGCACAGAAGATTATATTTCTTTAAGTTCGGATTCACCGACCAGACGAGTGTAGTGTCTGGTGGGCTACTTCCTCCCGATGGTTGTTGTCGGGATCTTGTAAAGGTTCAATCGCGCAGATAATACTAACATCGCGATGTAGGATGCCAGTACCTAGTTAGTTCGTATGTGGCGAGATAGATGTCGCTATAGCCTATTTTGTAGTCAATGCCTACGAGATTGCCGGAGTGGTTCAGAAGAAAAATATAAATCGGGAAGAATAAATGCCTCCTGAATTCGTTATGAATCTGTTTACTTACACCCTTTTTAGGTATATATCGAATTCAAGAATACTTGGTAAAGTAAAGATTATTTTCTAGAGTAACTGGCTAAATAGATTTGAGAAAACTTTCACGGACAAGTTTTACTCACCCTCTGGCACTCGCCGGATGCCCATGATGTCGCGGGATGGGCGGTACAATTACTGGAATTGTGACACTTTGTTCGCTGAGGTAATTATTCCGTATTGTGTATAAATTACATAACAAAATATCCCGCCTGTATTCTCCAAAGGGTTAGGTGGATTTTATCTGGAGTTCACAACTCCCATGTGAAGCCTATTGCCATCAATCGGCCACGAATCTAGACTCAGTGCTGCTATTAAGAGATTCTAGCCACAATTACACAATATAGCTCTGCCCGACCCCGTAATCGAACTCAGAAACTTATGCTCAGTAGTACCACCTGCGCCCACTAAAAACATCTTCGTTCATCATCAACATCGTCTTATACAGACGCTAGCACATGAAGTTACCACAAACTGTAAAATTTTCCCAATTGAACATGAACCTTATTCTGTTTGTAATAAAGTTGATAAACCATAAAAGAACTTTGATATACATTGAGGTAGCTTGATGTGCTGGCTTCTATATGCCTATAGGCCTCTCATGTGTTTAAAAAAATCACCAGGTCATAGAAATACCTTACAAAGGTTCGCAGTCCTCGATGATAATAGTGCTGCCGCATAGCAGAACTGGCTTACCTAGTCTCCTGCGAGCATTGAAACTTGCACCGGAGCTATTGAACCAAGCTTTGGAAAAAATGAAGATTGCTGATGTAATACTGTCGATGCCAAAGTTCAAAATAGAGACGGAATTGGACCTGAAATCTTTGTATAAGAAGGTGAGTGTTTAATAAATATTTGTATGTAGGTATTTGGCACAAGATCTTTGTGTATAAAAAAAAGTTTCTTTTGGAAAGTTTATTGAAATCATGAATACAATCACATGTTTAAGTATCGTCACTAATTGCCAGTCACCCTATATATGAATACAAATGTATGTTAGTTTTAATGTTTGTAAACGCCTAGCGTTTGTGAATCGTAAGTTAATTAAATCTGATAAAGAATAAATATGCTCTATTAAAATTTCAGATTGGCATAAGATCTATATTCGACACGAGACGTTCAAATTTGTCTGGAATAATCGACGGTGAAAATGTTGTTGTATCCAAAGCAATACATAAAGCAGTTATTGAAGTAAATGAGCATGGGACAGAAGCATCTGCAGCCACTGGTGAGTGTATGATCAATATTTTTACTACTATATATTATTATATTTCATAAATTAACTTGAACTTATCAACGTTATAATATGATCGATAACCTGGGGCTCGAGTCTGCTATTGCAATCGTGTCTCAATGACCGTTCATTGATCAAATATTTGACAACTTTGACAGTTTTTGTATGGGAAATGTGTCATAAGTTTGACGTTATACGTCAAAAATCGATAATTGACCGGTCATTGAGACACGATTGCAATAGCAGACTCGACCCCCTGATCTGTGGGCCTGCCTGTGTTCAATAAATTAATTGCGAAATGTATGAAATACAGCATTTCAAAAGCTTATGCCAATCCAATCCGTTTCAGATTTATAGAGCTTCGATAACCTTAAAGAAAATGTTACTCTGTCTAGACCCTCTGTGGACAGTTTAATATCGATTTGTCATATTTTTGCGTTCCAATTTGTCAAACTTAACTTAACTTTCTTTGTTATTTACAAATGTGTCTGAATGTAGCAGTGCATAGGTCTAGTTTTTAAGTTACCTAGTATGTTACACTAGTTCTAATAGTTCCCATTTGAATCTTATTGATCTGACTTTAACATGATAATTTAGATTTAAAATATGGCTTGATGGAGGCGTATTGTACTACTTTATAACGCAGACATTGAGAAATGGAGCGGTTTTCGCAAAATTAATTGTACTCCGTCAAATATACAAATCCACCTCTTAAACGTGATCTCGTCGCTACAATCAATTTCTTTCATTTTTTTCTACTTTTGATTTCTACATGCAGCTCTTTGTTTTTGTACTGTCTTCTAGAAACTATCTGGCTCTTCCATTCATATTGTTTTGGTATTTTTTATTTATTCACTGCTTGTTCGATGTAATTAATATTAAACTATATCTTGATGATCTAAATCTCTAATAGGTACTATATCAGTTTCTATAACTCCATTTATAATAGCATTTGAGAAAAGATACTCGCAGAAACATGAATGCAGAACATTTTATTTTAAAAATAAGTGAAAACAATTTTTATTCAAACGTTTTATTTCACATTTAGAAGAATGAAATAAAAAGAAT
The DNA here is from genome assembly GCA_921972225.1 of Euplexia lucipara. Lineage (NCBI taxonomy): Eukaryota > Metazoa > Arthropoda > Insecta > Lepidoptera > Noctuidae > Euplexia > Euplexia lucipara. The sequence continues at coordinate 5,894,602 of OV179144.1, read as the reverse complement.
AAAAACAAAATCCCTGCCTCTTTTAGGTTTTTATTATTGACACTGTAATTTTCAACTAAATAAATAGCATAACTAAATGCTTCGATCAATAATAGCACGCTTCGATCAATAATAGTGCTATTATTGGTCGAAGAATAAATTAAATCCACATCATTTCTTAAAATAAATTGTCGCAATGGTTACAACTAAGAGTGACAGGTGCTGTGAAAAAAGTTTATAATAAATTCGGCATCTATCGTAATTGTATGTAACATGTTAAATTGTACTTTCGTTCCAAAGTGTGCATTCAAAATAAAAAAAAATAACTTCTGTCTAATGCTATATATCTATCAAACTATGTGAATGGAGTATATATTTGTGTCGGATTTTGTTTTACTCCTTTTGGTTTTGTTTTCTTTTTCGTCTGAAAGAAGTATTAAGTGTTTGTGAATTAAATTGGATAATATGTTAGCATTGCTGTTATTAGTATGTAGTGTCAGTTTAGTTTTAAATAAAATATACCTGACATGTGTATTCGTGGTTTCAGGACTAATAATATTGCAAAAAATGTCTGCTCGCTTTATCGAAATCACAGTGAACCATCCGTTTCTGTTTCACGTCAAGGTTTTTCAAGAGCAGTTATTTTCTGGAGTCTTTTATGGAAATACGTAGAATTAAAGGGATCAATAAATGAATTGAAAGACTTAAAATCTTGTTGTATTTTGATTTTCTTGAAATATTAATCATCCAAGTGAGCCTACAAAATTGTAATTTGCACCTAATGAATATTATTTTTCTAGTGAATCGCTGTGTAACTTATAAATATGCGGTTCATAACAAATGAACTTTGCGGTGGTTATTGAATGTGATATTTAACGCTAATCGTCCATTCCTCTTCTACATTGTATTTTACATAGAACGGTTGTTCACTGGGGTATTTTTCGGATAGTAAGTGTGTTAAATTTTAATAAATGGTGAGAGTTATTTACAACGAAGTGTGACAGCAACTGTTAAAATAGATTACAATAAATACGCCGTCTATCGTAATTGTAACATGCGTACTTTCGTTACAGTGTGCATTAAAAATAAACTTTTTTAACTTCTGTCTAATGTATTGTAAATGAAGTATAGGTAAATTTAAATTTTTAGAAATTAATTTATAATTCTTCCTTAAGTTAATGTATTTTAGATTTTTCATTCTGCTTTATTTAAATTTCACACACATCAGGTGCAAATAACAGAGGATTAGGTAGATAAAACTTTGAACTTGTACAGACGCCAGCACATCAACCTACCCCAGTGTGTCAAATTTATTTGATAGATTTTCAACTTTATTCCAAACTCAATAAGGTTCAAGTTCAATTGGGAAAATTTGTCAGTTTGGGGTAGGTTGATGTGCTGGCGACTGTACTAGATGACCGTAGACAGTAAGAGATAAATAAAAATAGAAAATAAAATGTTATAGCGACATCTATCTCGCCACATATAACGTATCGCAATGTTTAAAGTTATCTGCGCGATTGAATTATAAAAAGAATAAAAACAAGAAAGTAATATTAGAAGAAAGAAACAGCAAGAGTCGGGCAGTTCTAGCTCACCAGACACAGCACCAGGTAGAAAATAGGTATTGTAAAGATACAGTACCTATTTTCTACCTTAATTAGAGAGTAAGAGTTTGGAACAAGTATGAAGTAAGAACTTCATACCTGTTCCAAACTCTTACTCTCTAATTATTTCTTTTGTAGGTATACCATTTAAACGTTTAAATTTCGACATATTCAAATTTTTCATGACTTATCTCACGCACCATTTAACACAACCTTGACTAGCAATTCTGTTTTCAATATTTCTGTTCTACATCAGAATATACACAGCCGTTATACATACTTAAAGCACGGAAAGTCTAACTACCAGTTTGACCAAGGCCACGTGTTACCCGTGTCACTGGGTGAGGAAATCAGATAGGTGGACGCTCCATGTAAAACATCGGTACTCAGCTGGATCCGGTTAAACTGGAAGCTGACCCAAACACAAATGATGATTAATACTGCACTGAACAGATTATTACGAGGTCTTTAATTGATAATTACTGCACGAGAGTTTTTCTTTTTTTTTTTGTTCAAAGTTATATCGATATACGCAGAGGGCATACAACGCCCTCAGAGTTTAGAATAATAACACGTTCAGGATGTTGTTGGGGCTCCCACGTTACTGTAGCGCGTCAGGAATGTTTGCGGAGGCGCGTACTGATGGTTTCAGTACCATTTTACGTAAGAAGACTGCTTCTATGATGCGCAGAGTGCGGGGGAGCGGCAACGACATTCTGAAGGTCATTAGTGATAAGTCGCTGTACCATTATGGCGCATTGGGTACGTGTACATGTAGGTACATATACCCGGTGCGTCTGGTGAGTGCAGCAGATATATGAATTAAATCTTGTTTTTCGTTTGTTACTAACATAGTTTATAAGTACTTAGTGTGTATTACTAACATCATATAGATCTTGGTCTGAAATAAAGTATTTTTATTTTATTTTATTATTTTTAATATCTTAATAAATTTCTTGCTGCAGGAGTAATAGCGATTGCGACATCAGCATGGATAACAAAATTCATAGAATTCGAAGCCAATCGACCATTTTTATTCTACATCAGAATGTACAATGAACAATTGTTTGCAGGCACCTTCAGTGGATGATTACTTTAAGGAACATTTAATATTGTATTGCAATAAAATTTGATTAAACATTTTTCGTTTTTTATTTGTTTTTACTGCTGTTTTTATTTTAAAGAAGTGCAAAGCAAGGGTGAGTCTTTATTTGGGGTGGAACATCTTCATGAATGACATCTGCCCTGAGAAAAGCAGAAGGCTCTGTCAGACTTTTACTGAGTAATAACCACCTCGGTCCTGTCTCACACTTGTGGAGTCGCGGGAACGTACGAACTCCAGCTTGTGCCTACCCCGCGAGCCTAATCACCTATGCAGCTACCTCAAACAAAGTGGAGTGCTGGTGAAACATATACTGGTGGTCTATCAAAAAGATTTTTTTATCAATTACTGATTTATCATATTTTTTTATAAGAGCGAGGCCTTTATCTGCAATAAAGGTTGTGGAATATTATTATAATTACTAACATTCTCTACTAATCAACATTTGGTGAATGCAAACATACGAAAAGGTGCGAGTAAGGAAATAGGCGAATACGTTTTAATTTATTTACCTACTTTAAGCAATAAACGAGTATATAAATAAAATATTATGAACTGTAAATCCGATATAATTTTAATGTCTAACACATCAATAAGTACACTAAGTTCCTAAAGACAAGAAATATTTTTAAATTGAAATAACAGATGGAACAACACAGTTTTTAGCCCGGGGACAGGCATTGTTGATGTTGGTGGCAAGACAGAGAGACAAAAACCTTTGCTAACCAGTAACTGCTAAAAAGGAAATTGCTGTCCCAAGCAAACAACAATCTATTTTAATAGACTACAAAAATACGATACCTACATAATTATAATAGAAAAACTAATACGAGAACACCATGTAGTTGATTGACAACAAAATCTGCCAAATTTTTATCCACACAGAAAATAACCCTAGCCTATCCATATCTTGACCCTTTGTTCTGTCTACTCGGTGACTAATAAACAAAAGTATAATAATAATGCCAAGTTCTATCAAAACTCTTCGAAGTTTCAGACATGCGCAGTAAACGTATTTAGGGTAGAAGTGTAGTTCTCATTCATCCCCCAAATCCCAGTTGAATGTCATTTGTCGTGGGGCTCGCACCTATACGAGCGTTCCCGCCAAATCGTAAACTTTTACGATTTTAATGAATCGGTTTTTCGTACACTGTACTGAAGTGAAAAGTAACACATTCCAATATTTCCAGTGACAATTAGTGTCGAATATGTTAAAATTTTGTGTTATGAAAATAAAATTTAAATAAAAGTGGAGAAATGTAAAAGCTCTAAAGCAGTAATGGAACACGATGTACGCCATACTTCGGTTGTTTTTTTAAATCAATGGGAAAATAATAAGTTTATAAATGGAAGTGAATTATTGGATTTGCCTGATTGTAATACAGTTTCAATTGACTTTTTATGTAAAAGGACAAAACTCGGTGAAAAGTGAGTATGAATTTTTTTTTAGTTTCTTTCTATGTGAATGCAAAACAAATGTATTGTTTTTGACGGACTTTAAAACAAAGTATATTTTGTACATTGAAGAATCACGTGTAATAAATTATCTTTGAAAAATAAATTATTGTTTTGGATATAATAAATTTTAGAAGTCATCAATTGACTTTTTTCTAAAGTTCGTTAAAAGCAAATACAATTTATCGTTCAAGGACCTAGCACCAACAATTTTCTATTGTAGATTCTCATCGTCGAACAGATGATACAGTAAACACGGATATAAAAAAAGAGAAACCGCTAGAATTCCTAGTCAGTCAACAAACAAATCAGGAAAGAGATTACTTCCTACCACCAGTGTTTACCAATCATGAGGATGTTGAAGAAGATGAAGAAGATGACGAAAATGCTTACTTAGATTATGATTACGATGGTAAAGAAACCAATTATAAAGATTCTCCAGACTTGGCAACCGTTCGAAGCGATGCACACGACGTATCTGCGATAGATGACAAGATACCGTTGCATACGGCTAAAGACAACTTGCCAGTTTTTCTTTTGGAACCAGAAAATACTTATGTGGTTAAAAACAAACCAGCTTCATTAAAATGTCGGGCTGCCAATGCTTTAAAAGTAAGTAAAAATATCATTAAAAAGTATTGAATAGTCATAATTTCTACATTTGAAATTTGTTTTTTAACAATGTCATAAGAAAAGTTTGCATATATTCGGGTTCAAATGTATTTTTAAATTGAAAGTTTTCTATTTTTGCAGAATGGTATTATTTTTAGCGTATGCCTTTTTCCAAGATGTTGCATAATATGTACATACAGATGAAATGGGAACTTGTGAATAATAAAATTAATATTTATGTATTGTATTTATTTTATTGTGTTTTTTTTTACTTTCTTTTTTTCTTATTTATGCTTATTTTATACATCTATTGAGATAGTCATGTATGTTATAGGTATATTTATGTAAATAATACACCACAAACTGCCTACTCATCTTTTCTCCTCCACTATCAAGTCCATCCAAAGGTTGTCTGTAAGAGATCGCTTTTAGCGATAAGGCCGCCCATTGTAACACCCTATGTACCCTTAAAGTTATAATTTGTAAGTTTTTTATGGTGTACAATAAAGAGTATTCTATTCTATTTTATAAAATTAGAGACTGTTTATGATATAATTACATAAAATATTTATAACTTGATAATGTTTGAAATTCTTTCGTTATAGTCAATTCAGACTTAAATCTTGTGTAATAGTTACTTAAAATCACTTACCGAGACCAAAAGCAGTATTCAGCGTACATATATGCATCATGTTAGCTTGTGTGATCATATATGTTGATAAGTGTGGCCAATTACATTTACATGATACTTCACAACAAATTACATTGGGATGGTTTGTAAGAAATCAGTTAATTTACTTATGAACATAAAAGAGTATGATTCACTGCCCCGATAGTCTAGTGGTCACAAGCCGTACTATTGAGGATTTGATTCACGGTACAGGCAAAGTGTTATTGGGTTTTTCCATTTGGGTTTTCTCAGTAGCAACTCGGTGTCTGGATTTAAGCCCAGTTGGTGGAAATAGCTTTTACACAAGGGGCTTTTCTTATTAGTTATAAGTTCCTAGGTAATAATGTTATATTGCATAGGAACTTTATAACCGATATAATTGGTTATTATAGGTTTTTATGAGTTAGTTTAGGTAATTTTTATGTGACAACAGACGATGCTTTCTGTTGTCACATAAAATTTTATTTATTTAATAATAAAAAATCTTTTTTAACCTAACTACTAACAGAGCCATTTCTAACTGTCAAGGTGTTTTTCAAATGCAACGGAGTACAAACTCAAGCGCTAAACTTCGAGTTCGTGGATCCTCAAACTGGGGTGCGGATCATAGAGGGAGAGTGCAAAGTGACGAGGGAAAACGTAGAGGAGTACTTTGGGAGTGACAAGTACCAGTGCTCTTGTTTTGCATGGACTAGTCGGGGGCACATACGGAGCCAGCCCGCGACAATTGAACTAGCTTGTAAGTGAACTTCAAAAGATACCATTTTAATGTTACTTTTAAGTGGTGTAAAAACGTTTCGTAATTGTTTTTCGGAGACCTGCCGGTTGATTCTGTAAAATTTCCCCGCGTAAAGTTTCGTGAAGTAACCGTGAAGTCATCTTACTGTCTCATCTCTAGCATTTGTGCTTATGACGTCAACTGTCAATCTATAGTCCTATACATTTTATTAACAGTTGACGTCAATGAATGTGCTTAATGTACGCGGGGTGATTTTGACATAATAGCAATGGTGATCTAAGTTGAATTCCTAGCACCAACGCTTGACGTAATGGTAAAGTCCATTCGAACGATTAAAAAAAAGGACACATTTGAAGTAATGTTTTTTTTCATTTAATTTTACGTGATATTATTTTGTTCATCTAATAAAAGTTAAGTTCTACACTTGTTCATTTTTTTATAGTCCGTATTGACGTTATTGTCTTCTTGAATTTATGACAGTATACTCAATTCTTGCTAGAGCTTGAGTTTCGTATTTTTAAGCTAAGTGAATGCTTGGGCTGGTAGCCATAAAGTTGTTAATTGGGTACTTATATCGTAACACAAACTTCGGCAAGTACTAGCGTCTATCATTTTTTAAGTAATGTAGGTACCATATTTAACAAAGTATGTAAAGATATTTAACACATCAGTAACTCTCAAGTATCAATATAAAGGAAAAATAATATTTATCGGCAACCGCCCGATGTATTGACATCGTACTTTGTAACAAGTAAACATTATATTGATGTATCAATATCAATTACTGGTGCCTAAGCAATCTATCCTTGTGAGTGTGATAAAAAAAGAAAAAAATATTAGAGCTTCACCTAAAGTAAAATATACTTATACTTATTTGAAAATTAATATTTAAATCAATATTATATTATTATTATAAAATGAAAATAAATTAATTTTAGTGTTTTAAAATACTCATATAATATTAATTTGTAAGCAACAAAAAAAAAAGAAAAATAAAAAAAAGCAAAAAGAAAATGAATGGAACCCCAGTGCCTAAAATGTTGGCGGCATTGCCACGTTTAATGGCAATGCTGATTCATCTATTATTTTCATAGTCAACTTATCCAATTTAAATTTTAATTGAAACGTTCCTCTTCGATTCTTTTACCAAAGAAAATACATCTCTCTAGATCACGTGCTGAGCAAACTATAAAAAAAACTAATAACTTCTTTAGACATAAAGAAGCACTTCTCGGTGGCTCCACAATCGCAGCTCGTCAAACAGTACACGGCGGTGACATTCCGATGCGAGCCTCCACCAGCCGCGCCCTTTGTTCAGATATACTGGCTCAAGAATGGAGCGCCAGTTGCTGAAGATGATAATGTCCAAGTCTCGAAGGAAGGCGATTTATTTATCAAACAAGCTTCGCTACTGGTGAGTCTCAAAGTTAATACACGAATGTAACATTTTTGATACAGTTTCTGTTCCATGTCAGATTTCTCGGCACATCGTAATATATATTGCAGCTAGAATTAAACATTAAAAATAATACAAGAGAACATCGCGGTATGTCGCATAATGTAACTTTCTAGTTGCGTTAAGTAAAGTTTCTTCCATTCTCAATATTTTTATTGGTTCCCATATGTATTCTCAGGTAATTATAACCTCATTATAATTACCACCTGAGAATACATCTGAAAACTAATAGTTAAAACTAATAGTTTGATTGCATACTAATAAAATATAACACTATATATAATAATCGACGCCTTTCACGTATGAGGTCGTAAGGCTAAAATACAATCTTTCAGGAGAGTAACTTTTGTGTCCGTCTTTTTGCGTGGCAGGCATCATAATTATCCAACTTCCCTTGATCCCGTTTATGAAGACAACAGTATAATTCATGAAAACATAGGTTTAAAAAGTAGCTAAACTAAGAGTAAACTTTATTGTCATTCAGTTACGAAGTTTATCAAATAGAGGCACACTCAACAAAGAAGTGAATTCTACGGGCGCTGGGCACGCACAGATTTCAATTGTTAAACAATTTTCAGGACATGGCGAACTACACATGTGTCGCAGAAAATTTAGCGGGGAAAAGGATATCCGAGCCAGCCTTGCTGACAGTTTTCGGTACGTTAAAATTCTAACACATAACTTGTTTATTTCCTACAAATAAATTTGAAACAATTTTGCTGTCTCTATTTTTATTTGGTTCATACTTTTAGGTCGTATAATAATTTCGGCAGAGTTAAAATGAATGTCAATTATGATATGATGAATTTTTGATGCCCTATAATTGTTTTACTATCCTTTTTGTTTGTTTATTTTTAGATATGTAAGTATATAATGATTATATTATTAACATTGAAATTCATTAAAATTGAAATATAGTTATAAAAGACATAAAATAGTGATTTTGCCTGCCATTATAAATTCTATATTACTTTCTCTGTCTTTGCCATCCTAAAGACAACATTCACGGATCAAATCTTCGGTGTTTGATGTTTCCTACCAAATAAATTAAAGCAACTTGTAAATGTAAATTTTAGAAATTTTATCTTATAGTATGATTTACCTTAGTCAATGGTGGTTGGAGCACATGGTCAGCTTGGACTGACTGCTTCTGCGATGACCAAGGAAGGCAAGGGCACTCAGGAAGGAAAAGAGAACGTACTTGCACTGCACCACGACCTCTAAACGGAGGTCAACCTTGTATGGGTCCTAATATACAGAAGACGCAGGACTGCTTGGATTGTGACATAGGTACGTAAACACACCATTTAAAAAACTTCATTAAGACACAATAATAAATTTCACTAAAATATAATTTAAAAAGAAATACCCAGTATTCACTCGTGAAATAATAATCATTTTCTTTTTATACCTAGATGAACTTGATGAGTTGGCAGATGAATCACCGGATATTATACTAGGTAAAATTTGTTTTTGTTAAATTATTTCCTAGTATGCCTAGCCTATGTAGCCATATAGCTTCACAGCAAGATAATATGCATTTACAGTATAAGCTAATCTCGCATTGCATGGGATTAACACACAAATGTGAGGTCAGCGTAAACTGGAAATGTGTAGTTTTATGTGTAGTAGTGTGTACCATCAATCGATATATGCAAAACTTAAAGTAATGTTACTTTTTCTTTTACATATCAGTCTAATGGATTTTTTTTTATAATAGTCAACAAAACTTAAGTTTCTTTCTTTCCCAGGCCGTTGGTCGCAATGGTCTGAGTGGTCCAGATGTGACTTGGACTGCCTCCGAACAAGAAGAAGGAGATGTCTCAGTATTAATGCCTGTCGAGGCATCGACTACCAAGTTTCCCAATGTCCTTTATGTGTAAGGACCTCTAAGTCTGATATCAATGACGGTAAGAAATTTTCAACTTTATTGTGATATTGGATTTAGTCCTTGTTGAAACTCTATGGCGTTTATTATTGTTATACTAACCTTATCGTTTCTTGTGGTTATTCCCAAGGGTTGAAGCATGACCTTAAAAATAACCTTTAACTTTCCTCTTTAATTAAATGCATTTTTAGTTTCAGAGATTAGCATGTTCATACAAAAAAAGCCGAGAAGCATTCTTATATAATTTTAGATTTAATTTCATTTTGTTTCTGATTCGCCTATTCAATCAAAACATTTAATATTTTCTATGGTAACTGCCTAATAACAAATACCTTTGGTTATGAATTATTTCCCATTACTGACAGCAGAGACTGTATTATATAAATCAAAATTATGTTTCTTCCGCAGGATCTTCATACTGGCCTTTATTCATTGCGTTATCGTTAGCTTTTCTAATATTTTTAGTTGTTGTCATATTGGGAATCAAGTATATTAAAATTAGAATGAACGAAACTTCGCCTTACGTAAAACCACCTCCAGGTATGATGAGACTTATTTTTCTAACAATCTTATCCTGTATATTATTGTATTGAGTATACTTATAAGCAATATATTTGGAAAATAATCCAGTTTTATCCTATCCTGTTATTCTCTTTCCGCTCAATTAACTTTTATCTCATACACAGGATCGAATTACTTCGGCAACGTAATAAAGAGAACTTTAACCAATCAACCCGACTTGACCATTCACGAAGAGTTCCAAACAATTGACTCTCGAAGGACCCACAGACATATGAGCACGTCCACTAACACACGACACGAACATTTGTATGAAGTACCACAATTAGCTAACAGGTAGGTGAAACGTCAGGGTTTATTGTTAAGACTATGGAAGGACCAATTTCGGTAATTTGGTCCTTGGAGACGTAGTTAGTGAATTGGATGGTATTCAGAACATGTATGATAACATGCAAATTTTATATGATATATTTAAGCAATGTGAAAAAATAGTTCAATGAAAATGGTTGTTCAAGAGGCAGTATAAGTTCAAATGTGTTTTTCGAAGCAATAAAGTGAATATTGATGAATATTAGTTATATGTATAATCAAATGTCCTATATCATATTAGGCAGAATCCTTCTCGTAATGATTATCCTAAAATAATTTGTTATTTTCAGCTACATCACGCCTATAGACCACGAGGTAAGAACCGAAAGAAATGGAAGCGAAAGGATTTACGCTTGCAAGGACAGCGTAGAGTCAGATCGATCTGACTCCAGTTGCTTTTTGAGCTGTGAGTTCTTCTATGCACCTTCGAGAGGCAGCAGATTGCGAAAATCTATCATTTTCATGATTATAAACACCCATCTTAATAGTTCTGACTATTAGTTAATTTGTTTCTTGTACTTTATCATTACCGTAACCATTAATAAACTTAGTATAATCGACAATCAATTGCCTCTCAGCTTTATTAGCTTTAACAATCATCATATTATCGTAATTGATATAAATATTTTTATCTGAATTTTTCCTTCTAGCCGGTTCGTCGTATGGCAATGAAAGTGTAGAAATGTCACCGTCACTGAAAAACAAAACATCAGTAGATTCAAAGTACTTTGCTAAGCACATAGACGTAGCTACTTCAAAAATAGTTGCAGCAGATGGTGATTGGTTGAATCTAAATAAATGTGAAGTAAACTTGTTTATTCCTGATGGAGTTGTGGATAAGGGTGAAGAGTTATTCTCAATTGAGGTCGCAGACGACGATTGGAATAGGCCGCTGCTGCAAGAAGGTAAATTGAATTTGGTTTAGGCCTTTTGACCTGGATAGGGAATCGAGATCGGCTCGCCAGATTTAGATCCGGTTTAAAATAGAGGCTAGGTTTAGTCTGAAAGTGAAATTTGTAAAGTGGAAAATTGGGGCTTCCGTTGAATGTAGATGCAGTGAGTGGTCTTTAATCGTGGAAATCTTATTTCAACACAAAACTGTATTTAAGTATTTACCGACCTCAACGACAATGTTTTTTTAATTGATCACTAACTATATTAGTTCTAACATTTAAAATCAGTATGAGGCAGGTTAGTATTGTTTATTTAAAAAAAAACAGATATTGCAAGTGCTAAACAAACACTCCGTAAACGAACGACCAAAAGCACTTTTACCTCCCTGAAACAAGAAGTAAATATACTAACACGTAAAATCCCAAAAACTTCAAAAGCTTCTAACGTCTTCTCACCTGCAACAAATAAAGGCGACGTAAGAAAGTTGTGCTTAATATTAAACTTGGCCATTTCAGAAACGAAGTAGGATTACATTGAGCCGTGGTCTGACCTAAATCTCAAATGTCAGGTTGTTCTGACCTATAAGTCGCTTCGGCTTCAACCTAGCGATGTTATTTTGGAGCCGGGTCACAATTGATTGCGTCCAAATAAGCTCGTACATAGTTAAAGCTGTAGCATATTAGATATTCGAGGGATTACAATGGTTGTTCTATCTGTTTTGTATGGAATGCGGCCGATATCCATTGGTACATTGTGGAATTTACTGTATTATACTCTTGTAAAGGAGTTATAAAACATTGTGTGACGATATTTTTTTTTCTTTGACAGGCGAGACTCAACTTAGTCCAGTAATACGGTGCGGACCCAAAAACTTTCACTTCAGCAAGGGTGTGGTTTTATCCTTTCCGCATTGCGCAGCTTTGAAGAACACCAGCTGGCTTCTCTCGATCCTCCAAAGGCCCGAAGAAATCAACTCGAGGGAGTGGCGAAAAGTTTTGACTTTGGGCCAGGAAACGCCCGGGAGCCCACTGTTCGCACAAGTCGACCCTTCCAAAGTTTACCTAGTGAGCGAATTTCTAAGCGACTTTGTTCTAGTCGGAAGAAGTTTTAGCGGTCTAGACGCGAAGCTGTACAAACTCGCGCTGTTTATATCTAAAAGAATGGACGATAGCTATTATAGTTTGAAAATTCATGTGTTTAACGATACACCTTACGCTTTCTACGATTGCTTCGAAAGTGAAAAGAGGTCTGGAGGCTCTTTGCTTTGTGATCCAAAAACTATATATTTTCAAGAGAATTGTTCTGATTTATGTATTAATATTAGGGATGTAGGGGTTGGCTGGAAGGTACAGTCCGGGGGAACATACCAGGAATTGTCGTATTCCCAAGTTTGGAACATGACTGTAAGATCTTTGCATTGTATATTTGTTCTGCAACAAACAGATTCAATAAACTGTCTGGAGCTAAACGTGTCTGTTTACCAGAAACAAAAGCAATCGAACTCTGTCAATTTCAATTTCAAGACTAACGACTTGAATCTTAATATAAACTGTAAGAGATTCAGTTGTGCGAGTGTAGAGACTGTTAATATCTTAGAGAACCCGTTCAATTATTCTTCTTTGACTAAGAAAGAGGGTAGATATGACTTTGTGTATAAGAATCACAGCTTTAGGAGCTACTTTAGCGTTGACAATAATTATCGGACTAATGTGTTGACTAAGTCGGACCGAGTGATACTGTGTAAACTTTTGGACTCTCAGACTGCGAAAGGGAACGATTGGAGATTGTTGGCTGAGAAATTGAAAGTTTGCTCTTACTATTATTATTTCTCCAATACTTGTTCTCCAACAGAAAATATCTTGAATTTATGGTTGTGTAGAAATAACGACGTGAACATGTTAGTCAATTTGTCGCGGATATTCAGGGAAATGGGTAGGATTGATTGTGCAACAGTTGTGGAAAGGCGTTGTTTTACCAACTGAACGAAATATAAAGGAATGTGAAACAATTGTTGAGTTTGAATAGAGGTAAATGTTTCTTCGACCTCCTTCATTCAATCAATCTTATGAGAAAATATTTGATCGTTCGTTCTGCCAATTATGTCATTGATGTTATTCTTTTTTTGAAAAAAAAAATCACTTCTTTTGTTTCTTAATTGTTTTTAGAATTATTGTATTTGATTTGTTATTGACATTTATTCAAACACAACTTTTGTCGTTAGATGGCCGCTGGTTACTTGGAACAATGCTATTGTTTATAATGTCAAGTTTCCTTTTTATATTCAGATTTCTTAATACTTCACTTTAAAGCGAGTTTTCTTTTGGTAACAGTTTAAGAGTTTTGATACTTTAGCAAACACTATAGTATGTTTTAATCAGTATTGAGATTAACTTAGGGAAGCTTAATATTTTACTAAAGAGTATGTTTGAAAAACATTATTAGCTGTATATAAATAAGTATTAATGAACCAAATAGATACTGTATTGCTTAGATAAGAAAATTAAGTAGTGATTTCAAATTTTGAATTAAAGTAAACATTTGGAAATTGTTGTTTTTTTTTATTTAATCCTATTCAATTTCTAAAGTAGTAACAAACAATCCCAAAATAACTAGTGATACAATTTGGAAATGTCCAAAAAAAGAAGGAATAAAGGCGGTGTTTTAATTAATTCCTAGTAAAGTAAGTTTTAAAAAACTCGCACCCTAAAATCGCTTTAAAATGAATACTAGCAATTTGCGAGCCCTATAGTCAAAATTCCTAATAAATAATAGTAAATATTCAAAAGGAAATGGAGAAGATTCATTTTTAGTTTTGAACCGGGGAGAACTACATATATGCCCATAGTTATTTTGCTACTAAGGAAAGACAAACACTTTAAAAACTAAAACTGTTCCTAATATCTCAAAAAGCAAATGCACACGTGTGTGTGTGTGTGTGTGTGTTGGCGTTCTTTGATAGATTTGCAAGAAAACAATAAATTTTGTTACATTTTTTTATAAACTTGGGCCTTTTTCATGCGTAATAAGTATTCAAAATTAAAAAAATGAGTTCATTTATTTACATAAAGAGTTCTGTTAAGGTTAATTTGGTAACAAAACTAAAACAGTTGAAGGACTCAAAACTTGATGGCTTATGTAACATGTCTATTTATATTTCTAATAATTTATTTTGTTAATCTAACATTCACTTAACTTTTAAACCTAAAAACGCGCATGCTACTTTTACCGCTACTAAAAAATAAGCCATAGGATCATTATCCCTTTGTCATTCCTGCATGAGTGCAACTTTACAAACACGTGTGAAACAGCCACGTTTTGAGTAAATGTGTTGAAAGGAGTATTTCCCTCATGAAATAGTAAATAGGTTAAAGAGATAATAACCATAACACCTCTTCTTTACGAGAGGATTTCTTCGATAGAATTGAGCGGAAACTGGTAAAGTTGTTACATGTAGACCAAGTCATAAGCACAAGCGTTTTCAACAGAAATATGTTTAGTAGAGACACAGCCTAGAACTATTGCAACTTTTGGCACATACGGAATGGTTTATCATAATAGTAACGTATGGATGCACTGAAAATAAGAGGTATTTTGGGACAAAGGTTTTTTTTATAAATAATACGTTTTATTTATAATAAAAAAATAATTTTAATCTATCTATTAGTTACAGGTAACAAATACTTTTATATTATACTTATAAATAAACAGACTATGGCTATAACGTCTACGTTAGTATATAACTATAACTATGTTAGTAACATTTGTATTGCATTTAAAAGAAATTCTTAAATATGTTGGAATTTCTACGTACAATAGAAAGAAATAAATTCTGCTTTATAAACAATGTGTTCAGTATAATCACACTCTTATTCACAAGTTAATTGTGTAAAAACATCGTAATTTCAAACGCGTACATACTAAATCCAAACAAAACGAAAACGTATTTACTAAGCGTAATAAATTCCGGTCCGCTTCAGTATTTCACTTGTACCGACCCAAAGCACACCGTCGGAACGTGGTCTCAATTATTAAACAATGCAATCGTCTCGGCCTGTACAACCCTAGCTTTAATACTTGAATACCTAGTATTTGGGTCAGGGAACGTGGAATATACGCTGTATCGTGTTGCGATACCGACCAAATTATTTAGTGATATCTCGACATGAATTTCGGAACGCTAAGTGAATTCCGACGGAGAAATTGATCGTTGATTTTTTTGTAGATCTCCCCTTCCTTCTATTTTCTTTGTGATTAGATTGTCTTTTGTTAAGTAGGGATGTTCAAATTGTTCCAGTTTAAGTATTCACGTAGGTATTCATGGTACGTTAGATTTTATGTTCCGGGTCTGTGGTGACTACCTGGGGTTCTATTTGTAATGAGATCGTGATCTGTTTACTTACTTTCCATTTAATACAATAGAAGACTGGCTTAAAGTTCTATTTTTAAAAAATATGTTATTTTGGAACTAAAAATACTTAACAAAGTAAATTTGAGTCTCTCTTGCACTAAATACTTGAAGCTCCGCTATATCCCTAGCTTCTCATAAGACATAATTAAATTTATGATGTAATCAAATACACTTTTCATCAATAACTTACAGAAAACTCTAGAAATATACGACGCGATAAAGATTTATACTTTTAGTGAAAGACAATATCCATACTCATATATTTTCCTTTTATTTCGTTGATACATTAAAAAAATAGGTTTCAGAAGCTATTAGCTTTAAGAGTTCCAGATCCAATCAATTAAAATTAAATATTAATAATGTATTTCATGCAATATTTCAGTAATTCCCAGATTCTAGCACTGGGAATTGCTAAAATATTCATTATTATTATTTAAGCAGACTTCCCGTGGTTACACCCGCGTAGGTCCCGTTCCCGTGGGGTTACAGGGATAGCCTATGTGTTAATCCAGGGTGTCAGCGAAGTCCATACCAAATTTTATTAAAATCCATTCAGTAGTTTTTAAGTGAAAGAGTAACAAACATCCATCCATCCATCCATCCTCACAAACTTTCGCGTTTATAATATTAGTAGGATTTTGTGTTTATTTATTGTTTTTTAGGCTCTTCCAGAGCCTAGCAAAAAAGTATGTAATAAATGTTTTGATAAATAAATAAGTATTTTATTTAATACATTTATTTAGGTATTTACGTTTGCCCAACCCTCATGCTTGGCATTACTTCAAGCCAGAATTAAACAAAACAAGAAAAATAAATTCCTTGCACACGTTTTAAAAACACAGCGTCATAAGGCAGTCTTGTGGGAGCAGGTCTTAATTGGAGGGCACTTAGTTCAGGAGCTCTCCGTGTGAACAACTGCACTTCAGGTTCTTACGGCTTTTATACTAATAGCTAGCAGGCATTCAAAAGTTTTTTTGTCTGTTTTCGTTATGTTTACTTTCTGATGACAGGTAGGTACTGTTTGATTTGGTTGAATGTTTTGGTAAGGCTAGACGACTACTAATTTTGGATAGTTTTTCAATGTTATTAGTAAATGATGATACGTGACACATACATACATAACCTCACGCCAGAAAGACAGAAACAGGCAGAAACTTACAGAGTGCTATATGCTACGATTCTTAAATACGTCTTTTGCTTCGTTTATATTTATTACTGGCAGACGTCACGCGGTTTCACCCGCATAGTTCCAGTTCCCGTGGGAATACAAGGATAAAAAGTAGCCCATGTCACCCGGGGATAGTGTGGCTTTCCAACGGTGAAAGAATTTTTCAAATCGATCCAGTAGTTTTGGAGCCTATTCAATGCAAACAATCAAACTTTTCCTCTTTATAATATTAGTATAGACATGTTGTCATACACACACGCGGTAGTGAGTACCTACCTACTACACAATGATTAATAAAGGTAATACCTGTTGTTCTTATATCTATTGAAAAGTTTAATACATTCAAGTTGCGTTCAACTTGACCAAAAAAGTGAAAAATGTTTTGTTCAGACGACGGTGGCTTTCCATTTATTAGCAAATACTATACCTTGATTGGCACATCCACTGACAGAGCTATTGTTTCCATCAACACATCCTACATTCCTCAAACAACCCGAGTTTACTTAATATTATCTTTTATACGCACACTCAATCTCTGCACAATGTTGTACTTCGAGCACAAAAGATAACAAATTGTGCTTTTAACGCACTCGTTTGCACTATAGTGCTTGAGCACTTTTGTTTGAAGACGCGTCGGTGATTTAGTGTGTATCATCAGGTCAACGATGCGTAAATATTATGGGAAGCGATGAAAGTGCGAGATGACAAAGTAGCGGCGAAGTGGTATTAAATAGCAGAATATGATTGATATATTTTATGACGCGTTAGTTAAAATATAAACAGGCGATAAGTGAATTTGTATTTTAGTAAGCTAAGTAAAGACTTTGGAGGAGTGTGAGATTTGACATTAAATTTTCTAAAAGGTCGACTTTCGACCACTAGGCTACTAAAAAATTGAATTAATACATTGTAGAATACTGCCTCGTTGTTCCAGTTGTCACAAGCGCCGATTACCGAATCGGGTAAACTGATTATCGGGTTATATTTACATTATAAAAAGAAAGAAAATGTATTTATTTGAACATACACGCACAGAAACAACAACAAAAAAAATCTAACATGTAAAAACAGAAGCTATCTCAGCACGATGCCACGTTAAAGTTAAAGTAAAACAATAAATACCGTGGCACTGCTACTTACTATTAACATAATTTTTTATCATTATTTATTAATATCTTAAATTGACACAAATTAATTTACAGTTAGTTTTAGTCATACAACGAAAACCCCTCAGGGGTGAACAGGGTGCTGGCGAGCCGTTTATTGAAAAAAGAAAATTTTATTTTCTACAATTTACATAGATAATCTTATTATCATTGTAAATGTTTTGAATTGAATTGAATTGAATTAGGAGAAATTTTGTGTGAAGAAGCGTTTCGATTCATACTTATAACTTTTCGAACTCGTCTTGTATAAATTTTGCACGATTTCTGGAATTCAAGAAAAACAACGTTGTACTTAATATTTTGCAGCCTTATTGAATTTTCAGATTGGAATAGGTACATTAATAATATTTAAGAGATCGCCGTCACGTTGTTTGATTCCTTTTTATTTTGATAGGGCCGGCTGTAGAGTCCTAGACACACTTTCAATACTTTCTAGGAGGCATAAAATAAAAATAAATAAATTAATTGAGAAAAAAAAATATCGGACAACAATAATAATACTATAATAAAACAACTCTCCAACGAGTCTTCTACGCTCCAGCCTTAATCGACGCTCGCTTACTTTGTCTTTGGTCTGTGGTCTGAGTGTGCGTCCACAGTGTTAATCACTACAATATGGACGCAAAGGGGCGTTTCATATGTTTGATACTTCGCGCCCGTCGTCGCAACCGCACTAGGCTCGCAGTGTGGACGCACACTAAGACTAATCAAAGGACGCGGGCGCAACCGGAGAGCTGGCTGTGAAACAGATATGGCTTGTATAGCGTCTACAAAACAGATTTAATTATATTATAAACATTACTATAGTTTGCTAAAATACCACGGTTCAGAACTAAATAAATAAAAAAAAGTATTATACTCCATTTACAATATCATTAAACAGAATTTAAAAAAGGTTATTTTTAATGCACACTTTGTAACGAAAGTATGTATGTACAATAAGCATGTTACAATTATGATAGACGCCTAATTTATTATAATCTATTTTCACTGCAGCTATTTTGAAAAATGATGCGGATTTCATTAAGTTACATTACTTCATTTTATTTGAAAATTGCAGTGTCAACGATAAAAACCTAACGAAGTAGGAATAGACAATACCCGCAACGTTCTTCAATTATTCACTTTTATTCTTCTAAATTTAAACTATTTTAATAAAAATAGTTTTAGCTTACCTTTTCGCATTCCTGCTTCAACGCGCCTCCCTTTCTAATACAAATAAATGGAGTATAGGTACTTATGTCAGGGAAAAGTACTCAAATGAGACTACTTAAATAGTGCGAGTGTATTTTAACTTTTTTGTGGTGTAGTGTATATTAGTGTAGTTTTTTTTTGTGTTGGTTGAAAAAGAAAGACAAACAAAAATGTGTTATGCTGTTAAATTGTTTGCGAAGACATCTGAAATCGACTCTGTCACTATTACTAACTGCAAACCCTGGGTAAGTTGGCTGACCAGTTTCCTTTTGAATATTGCAGTTGGTGTAGTTTGTATTTAATACTTAAAATGTTCTAACAGTGCGAAAAAGCGGTGGCAGGTCGTTCCAGCATCGAGAAGCAGCGAATTTGAAACTACCGCGCAATGCAGCAACTTTATAAGACGAGGCCAACAGAAGGTAGGCAGTAGTTAGTAGACTTTGTTTAAATTGTATGTATCTCACGCGAACAAATCATACGATTCTAAAAATGTGTTGTTTTTTTTTTGTTGTGTTAGTGCCAGATGTAGCTTTCTGCGATGATGCTTTCTCATTGAATTACCCTGATTTAAAACCGGTTTTATATGGAATCGGGGAGGAACATTATAACAGGATCTTGCACATGTAATTTTGCTCTCGCTATTATTGACCTAGATCACTTCTAGCCAGATTGCACGCCCCAGCCACACATTGTCAGCCGCGTTATTATGCTTGGATAAAACAAGTGACTCATAAAGCATAATTAGGTACCTATATATATGGGGTTATGTGTAAAACACCAACAACCTCGCAGGAGTAGATTACTAACATCATAAACAACAACATTTGTTCTACGACTTTTACGAAAACAGACATAAAAAACAACTCTCCATACATATCCGAACAGTTGATCGAGTTTTCTATAGAGAGTTGATTTTTTTTGTCTGTTTTCGAAAAAGTCGTAGAACAAATGTTGTTGTTTATGATGTTAGTAATCTACTCCTGCGAGGTTATTGGTGTTTTACAAATAACCCTGGATATAGGTTTTCTTAGGACCAGCCCGTCGCCGCGTCGTCTGGGTTTGTACTCAATTGGTGTAAAAAGGCCCGCTCCTTATTCACCAAAATATTCACGGAACGGAAACGAAACGCTTATCCAATTAATGATAATGTTAGTAGAGAAATAGGTACTATTCTGGTTTCAGGTTGGAGTACGAGTATTTTGGTAATACGTTGATTTGGGACTGAGTGATTTGGGTGAGCGTTATTTTGGGCAACAATTAGGGATAAAAACTCAACGAAAATCTCGGTATACTCGGCCCAAAATAACTAATACGACTACCTTCTACCTACACTGATTGTTCCATCTCATTGTTGCTTCCTACAATAAGTAATAGTAATTTACGAAACAGTCGCAAATCAGAAGGTAATAAAACACGAGTGTTAGTTTCATACATTAGATGTTGCGACACGTACTTACACCAGCAATAAAGCAGTGTAAAAAACTGCACGTAATTGAAACCCTCATGTGATAATATTACTAAAAACAATAAGTCGAAGTAAAATTCAGCCAATCATTAGAAAGTTATTTTTAATTTCATAATAGGTACGAACTTTATGATATGATAGCTGATAAAGTTCACTATCCAAGGACTTAAATCAAAACGACTGACTCGTTGGACTAAGCATGAGGACCCGGGATCAATTTATCAGTAGTAGAAATTTTCAGAAGCAGCACTGCGTCTGGATTTATGCCCAATTAATGACAACGGGCTCGTCCTCTTCTAAGGACACTCTTCGAGGACTTACACATAACTGGCTAAACGTAGGTGCGGTTCACCTCTGCGCCTAACCATTTGGGGAATACAGGTGTCTTATGTAAAATCAAAACAAAACTAAAACACAGCTACCTAATCACACCCACCATTCCTTCACCCACAAGTCCTTTATAAACTACACACGGAAACAAAACGGTCTTAGCTCCATCATTTGTCACAGCAAAGTGGCGAGCGTTCCGCGGAAGTAGACACGATGAGCGCATGAGTTGACGTCGTCACACGTCACGTCACGTCGCGTCGGCACCCATTGTCAGACGTCAGAGGTCCCCTTCTTCCTGCAAGGCGGTGGATCGTAAACTTTATGTGGAGATTCGTCTCGGTTCGTACGTTAACGTGTAGAATATGTATTTGGATCCGTTTTGCTCTGATGTTGGAGCTAAGCCTTCCGGTAGGGAGAAGTGGGCTTTATTTAGATCTTTTTTTATGTTGAACTGAGATTGCGATGAGATTTTGAAAGGTTTTGTGAAGTTTTGGGGTTTTTGCAACCAAAATGGTGGTAGTCTAAAAAATATTATTACGCGTGTCATGGCAACGATGCGATTAAAAATCAAATTAAATCAAATTATTGAAATGTATTTACTTACTAAATAAATATAAAGAACACTGTAGGAACCATTACCTAATAAGTTGTGCAAATATTGTATATTCTGAGATAAGATAAGATAAGTCTTTATTTGCCTTAAACATGGTATAAAGTTGTTACAGTCAGATATTAATCTAAAGTCCACATGTTTAGCTATACAGGATATGTATCAATTGCATGCAAAATAATAATTATTAGTCAATTTTAAAGTTCAATGTCACAGATGCAAAGTCAATACAATAATAACAATACAATAACAGTACCTAGTTTTCTCTCAGCATTATCCGCAATAACAAAAGTCCAGAAATTCATAGTTTATTGTTGAGAAAATCTTTAATGTCATAGAACATGTGTTCTTTCAACCAATTCTGTAATCTGTTTTTAAATGAGTTTATATTAAATAACAATTTTATTTCCTTGGGAATTTTGTTATAAATGCGTACACACATGACTAGGAAACTTTTCGCATACTTGGCTGATTTAGGAGTATCCTGAAATGCAAGTCTGCATGGATCTCTGTTTCGAGAGTTCAATTGATAGTGGATAAACATGAAGCCTATCCTTCTTTATATCCTATCCAATTTGTTTCCCTTCCTATTTCAAAATTGGCGCCATACCGGCGCGCTATGCTTGCGCCTCACTGCGGCGACGACGAGAACTATTGTCTATACCAAGAAGAAAAAGCACGCGGTGCGCGGTGCGCGGCAAAAATTCGGTGTCTCGCATTGTCCGTCAAAATTAACATATAAAATACTTAAAAGGCTTCGTTAAAAGCTGATTGACTGATTGGTTCTCGTAACCTTCCGTGTGAAGTGAATATCAGGTGAAACCAGTGATCTGTAGAGCAGATTGAACAACTGTCTCGCCGGCCGGCCTAACAGTCCCGAGTGCAGCGGTTATCCTCGATCCCTGCCTATCCAGGTGAGTGTTTACTCCTTTTCTCAACACACGGAATCCCAGGGTTGCGAAATATCAACATCGGAGAATGCAATCGCTTTTCCAGCGTGAAGTTCCTACATTCTTTTTCTGGTGCCTCCTGTGAGGAGTCTTCTTACCCTCACATTTTCATAAAATTTCATATTTTGAGTACTTATTGCGTTGTAATATCGTATATTCTTATAGATGCATTAATTAACAAGTAAGAATAACGAGTAATAAATACCTACTTTTCATAATTTCTATACAACGCAAAAGACTAAGTAGGTAGGTATCCAGTCGGATTCCCGCAACGCGCCGATGGCCAGCGGATCACGATTGTGCCTACCCTCAGTAACAAATAAAAATCATTAAAATTAATTTTAAGGTTTGACTAAATAAACTTTTCAATCAATAGGTACCTATTCCTTGTATAACTGTTTCCTGCAATAACTGATGTTGGTATAAAGCTAATAGGAATGTTTCATGGTCAAATAGTTGTGCTCGAGAAATAACCTACATAGGTAATTACATTTTAATACGAATAAAACTGTTCATTTAAAAGTGTCTAAAATTTAACCGGTATTTATACCTATCTACTGAATTCATATTTCGTATTAGGTACTTGCCTTCGTAAGTACGCATAATAGTGCCTAAAGTTTATTCCGCTTGCAGTTCGGATAGTTACTTACCTACCTAGGTACTTATCTCGTTTCTAAATCGTGAATACGTTAGTTCACAAATATGTCTGATGAGATAGAATTACAGTCGTCGTATAAAAAACGTGAATATGACTTCAAGTGTATGCAGATTATTTACGATTTGTCTAAAGTTGTTGTGCAAGATAGTTCTAAGCTTTCTACTTTCAAGGCTAGATACAAAAAGATTGATCAGGTAAGGGCCGCTTTCATGGAGTCTAGTGAAAATGTAAATAGATTACAGTTAAAGTTAAAACCCAAGTCAGAAATAGATTTGAGTGCGATGTTGTCATTTGATGAATTGTATTATGCATCGATCGAAGTTGCCGAATCCTTGCTAACGACGTCACCGCCTGCGCCCCCCGCGCCCGCGGCCACCGTTTTGTCCGAACATGTCCGTCGAGAAGGTTCTATTGTTCAAGTGAAATTACCTAAATTGCAAATTCCACATTTTGATGGTAAAATAGAAAACTGGCAGACCTTTAAGGATAGTTACATCCCGCTTATTCAAGACAATCGTTCACTTTCGGACACGGAAAGGTTTCATTATTTGTTGTCGTGTTTATCTGGGTGTGCATTGACCTTGGCCAGGGGCGTACCTATAACCGCGTCAAATTATTCCGTTGTTTTTAAACTTTTATTAGATCGATATGACAACAAGCGCATATTAGCTAATACTTACCTTGAAAAAATATTTAAATTAGCGCCTGTTAACAAGCCATCACTTGAAAATTTATCCGAACTGACAAATGCGTTATATGAAAGCGTGAACGCGTTACGTGCTTTGCAAATTGATGATCTAAGTGAATTTATTTTATTTCACATCGCATCGCGATCACTTGACCTTGAAACTAGGAAACGGTTCGAGTCACAAAATACTCATGAGATTCCTAAGTTCAATGACTTAATTGTTTATTTACAAAATTATATAAAGATTCTGGAAGTTAGTCAACCTGTTTCGGTTTCGACTACCCCATCGAACGTTTCTAATAACAATAAACCGTCTCGTAATAAAGGTCAGCAAAGGTCATCATCATTTGTAGCATCTACAAATCAAAGTAATAATAACAATGCATCGGGCTCATTCGTTTGTTTATGTTGTAATGAAAATCATTCTATTTTCCGATGCGGCAAGTTTCATTCTATGTCACTTGAACAGCGTCAACAGTTCGTTCAGAAATTGAACTTGTGTACCAATTGCTTAAGGCCCGGTCACGATAATAATAATTGCAAATCTAAAACCAAGTGTTTTGTTTGTAGCGCAAACCATAACACGTTATTACATGTGGAAAATAAAAGTTTATTAACGTCTTCAGTTAATTCAAACGAGAATAACGGAAGTACAGCTGAAGTTACTAGCACACTTACCTGTGTTACGTCACAAACTTCGAGTCCAAATTATAGTACGAAAATTCTTGGTTCGGCGATGGTTAGATTGCGTCACGCGGACGGCTCGCTCCAGTGTGCACGCGCCGTTATTGACAGCGGTTCGATGGATTCTTTTATCACCAGTGCATGCGTGCGCCGCCTAGGTTTACGTATAAGAAAATGTAACTTGAACGTTACCGGTCTCGGACAGAGTAATGTGTGTGACATAAAAGGTTATACTTTCGCTTCGATTATTCCTCATTCAAGTGAGTCGCCGAAGTTCGACTTACCCTTGGTGGTTTTACCGAAAATTACCTCTATGATGCCTTCGTCAACGTTACCGTTGCACGTCAAGGATCATTTCAAACATCTTGATCTCGCCGACCGCGACTTTGATAGATCCGGTCCGATCGATCTACTGTTAGGTGTCGAGTGTTTTGATCAAATATATACTGGCTCACGTTTCACTCCCGGTCCCGGATTACCTTGCGCCTTGTCTAGTGTATTCGGCTGGGTGATAAGTGGTCAATATTTTCATAACACACCACCGAACAATATTCCCGGGCAATCCGTTACGTCACTCCTCGCGTCCTCTTGCACGCTTGAAGATATCGTTCAACGGTTCTGGGATTCTGAAGAACCGCCGAAATGTAAAATTTCCGGTCCGGAAGATGATATCTGTGAACAAATGTATAAAAAGGGTACTTACCGTACACGTGAAGGTCGTTACGTGGTACCTATAATGTTAAAGAAGGATGCACCTTCTTTAGGCGATTCGTCTCGCCAAGCTTTTAATCGCTTTCTCAGCTTAGAAAGGCGTCTTACTAATCAGACCGAGCTGAAAACTGATTATAAGGAATTTATGAAGCAGTACGAAGACCTTGGACATATGCAGCCAGCAGATTCTTCGACTACTGATCGTTACATAATTCCACATCATTGCGTCGTGCGTCCAGATAGCTCTACGACACGACTTCGGGTAGTCTTCGATGCTAGCAGTCGGACTACAAATAATCTTTCACTGAATGATGTAGTTCATGTTGGACCGAAACTTCAAATTGACATTGTCGATTTAGTTACGAAATTCCGACTTCATAAAATTGTCTTCACTGCGGACATTTGTAAAATGTACCGCCAAATCTTGATACGTCCGGAAGACAGGTGTTATCAACACGTTTTGTGGCGTGACGAGCCTAACGAGACTTTGAATGAGTATGAGCTTAAGACCGTGACTTATGGAGTCAGCAGCTCCCCATATTTAGCTATTCGTACTCTGCGTCAACTTGCTGAGGACCACGGTTCCGAATACTCAAGCCGCGCCGCGCGAGTTCTTTGTGAAGACACCTTCATGGACGACATCACTACGGGATGCTCATCTCTTGATGAAGCGAAACAATTAAAAGAGGATGTTACCTCGTTATTGTCAAAGGGTCAATTTGAACTTCGTAAATGGAGTACAAATACTCCAAGCCTTTTGTCTGATGTTCCTCCTGACCATCTTCAGACTTCCAAATCCTTCGATGATGATGGAAATGAGTTTGTCAAGATATTAGGGATACGGTGGAATCCATCCTTCGACAATTTTTCCTACAGATTTTCAGACTCTTTCGACGTTAAATTTACTAAGAGATCTATCCTCTCTATAGTGGCTCGCATTTTCGACCCTCTCGGTTGGATCAGCCCGGTAGTGTTTTCTGCGAAGTCACTTCTACAAGAAATGTGGCGCTTAAACTTAGGTTGGGACGAAGCTATCCCGCCACATTTGGCAAAAATGTGGCATTTAATAGCAGCCAACTTATCTGATTTACAGAATATTTCACTACCGAGACTGATTATGCCCTCCAGTCCTGCTGAAGTACATTTGGTAGGGTTTTGTGATGGTTCACTCAAAGGGTATGGCTGTTGTGTCTATCTTTGTGTTGTAGTTGATGAAGTCACCACGGTTACTAACTTATTAGTAGGTAAATCTCGAGTGGCTCCCTTAAAACCTACAACGATAAACAGACTTGAGCTAAGTGCAGCTGTGCTTCTAGCGCAAGTTCTAGCACACATGTACAACTTACTTAAAGATAAAATTCACATAAATTCTATAAAGGCCTACTCGGACAGTACCACCACGCTTTCTTGGCTCAACACAGCACCTCATTTGTTAAAAATGTACGTAGCAAATAGAGTCGTACAAACAACCGATTTGATTGGTCCCGAATTTTGGTTACATGTGTCCACTGAGGATAACCCGGCCGACTGTTGTAGTCGTGGTGTTCTCTGTTCAGAATTAATTGACCACCCACTTTGGTGGAGTGGGCCTTCGTGGTTACAAATGTCGCCTAATAAATGGCCTTGCAAACGTACGTTGCTCGCAAATGCAGAACTTCCGGAATTAAAGCCTTTCGTTCCAAGTAGCCTACACGTTACGGAATCGGATAATCCACTTCTGACGTTAACTTCTAAGCTTTCTTCTCTGACAAAGATTCAACGAACTTTAGCATGGTGTTTCCGTTTCATATCTAACGCACAGGTTGTTTCTTCAAATAGAAACTTCTCCACCCTTAGTAGTTCTGAACTCGATAAATCAATTAAGATGCTAGTCAAGTTTAATCAAAACCATTATATGTCGTCTCACGTCAGTCAAGTGAAAAATCATGAACAATGCGACAAGTCGATTCAAAAATTGTCTCCTTTCTTGGATGATGATGGTTTATTGCGAGTGGGGGGACGCATCGATGAGGCTAATCTATCGCCATCTGCGTTACATCCTCTTCTCTTACCTAAATTGAGTCCCTTGTCAAGGCTAATTGTCGAACATTTCCACTTAAAATATCTGCATTGCGGCCCTCGGACTTTACAGTCCCTAATCCAAAGAAGGTTCTGGATAATTGGATTAAGACTACTTATCCGCACCGTCCTCTCAAAGTGCGTGCGTTGCTTCAAAGTCCAACCAGTATCCAGTCAACCCTTGATGGGTAAGCTCCCTGCTGCTCGCCTTCAGCCCTCTCGATGCTTCCAAACCACAGGAATTGACTTCGGTGGTCCATTCATTATAAAAGAAAGTCGTCGACGTGGAGCTAAAACCTATAAAGCATATATCTCTCTTTTTGTGTGTCTGAGTTCAAAAGCCGTCCATCTGGAGGCCGTCACTGAGTTGAGTTCAGAAGCATTCCTCGCGGCTTTAGATAGATTCGTTTCCCGTCGCGGAATGTGTGATACAATCATTACAGATTGCGGTACCAATTTTGTAGGTGCTAACAAGTATCGCAACGAAATAAACGGTGAGATTCTCAAACATCAATCCGAAATTTCTAATGGTTTGGCTATTCGTCAAATAAAATGGAAATTTAATCCACCAGGTGCACCTCATTTCGGTTCGATATTTGAAAGTGGCATAAAGTCCACAAAATTTCACCTTAAGCGTGTAGTTGGTGCTCAAGTTTTAACTCTGGAAGAGTTGATAACAATCCTCGCCAAAGTGGAAGCTGTGTTAAATTCACGGCCGCTTTGTACTTTGTCTCCGGACCCGCAAGAATCGAACGTTCTGACTCCTGGACATTTCTTGACAGGTGGTCCTTTGGTTTCCCTCCCTGAGGAACCCATTAGTGAATGCGTATGTCCCCGTTCTCGTTGGCAAATGCTTAAGAAAATAACTCAAAGTTTTTGGCTTGCTTGGCAACGTGATTATCTGCATACACTTCAACAAAAAAATAAATGGTATATAAATTCCCCAAACCTCAAACTTAACGACTTAGTCCTTGTTAATGAGCCTAATCTTCCACCTCTATTATGGAAATTAGCTCGTATAGAACAGATTCATCCGGGATCAGACAACGTAGTCAGGGTTGTGACTCTTCGAACTGCAAACGGTAAAACTATGCGCAGACCAGTAGTTAAGGTCTGTCCGCTACCTATTAACTAACCATTATCTTATCTTATTCTTCGAACAATATTGTGTATTGATCAATATTGTTCAATTAAAATAGTTTAGTTACTTATGTATAATTATGCTTAGTAAGTTTTAAATTCTATATTTCTCGAGCACTGCTAGTGGTACTCTGGCAGTCCTTTAACTTCCGAAATCCTGGTCGATTTCGGGTGGGGGGAAATGGATAAACATGAAGCCTATCCTTCTTTATATCCTATCCAATTTGTTTCCCTTCCTATTTCAAAATTGGCGCCATACCGGCGCGCTATGCTTGCGCCTCACTGCGGCGACGACGAGAACTATTGTCTATACCAAGAAGAAAAAGCACGCGGTGCGCGGTGCGCGGCAAAAATTCGGTGTCTCGCATTGTCCGTCAAAATTAACATATAAAATACTTAAAAGGCTTCGTTAAAAGCTGATTGACTGATTGGTTCTCGTAACCTTCCGTGTGAAGTGAATATCAGGTGAAACCAGTGATCTGTAGAGCAGATTGAACAACTGTCTCGCCGGCCGGCCTAACAGTCCCGAGTGCAGCGGTTATCCTCGATCCCTGCCTATCCAGGTGAGTGTTTACTCCTTTTCTCAACACACGGAATCCCAGGGTTGCGAAATATCAACATCGGAGAATGCAATCGCTTTTCCAGCGTGAAGTTCCTACAGATAGGCTTTTTTGAACAATCCCTTATTATTATAAACATAACTACAAATTTCCAAAATGTAAAGTGACGGAAGTGGTAATATACCTAGCTTTTTAAAGAACGGCTTACATGACTCATCAGGACGGATACCACAAATGGCTCTGATGCATTTCTTTTGCGCAATAAATGCTCTGTGTCTATCTGTGCTGTTTCCCCAAAGGATAAGCCCGTATCTTAAGACGGATTCTACATAGGCGTGATATGCTGTAATTGCTGTTTTTTTGTTGGTTATGTTCTTTATTTGTCTGAGAGCATAAACAAACTTATTAATCCTACTGCACAAACTATCCAGATGTACTTTCCAGTTCAGATCTTGATCTATGAGTACTCCTAAGAATTTAGTTTGTGGAACTTCTTTTAACCTGTCAATATGAAGTTTGAAATTGTAATTAGTATGTTTTGATTTATTAAACTGTATATAATTAGATTTATCTAAATTAATTTTCAATTTATTTGCCTGTAACCATTTTATAATGTCGTCAATAGTATTATTAATGTCCATCTCATGATCAGATTTCGTTTTACACTTTTTGTCAGAAGTCACAATAATAGAAATGTCATCTGCAAATAATACACATTTATGATTAGTCACTAGCGGTAAGTCGTTTATGTATATTAGAAACAACAAGGGTCCCAATACACTCCCTTGGGGGACGCCGCAATTATTAACCCTACAGTCAGATGAATACGAGGTTAATAAATTGTCATTATCTTTATCAATAACAACGTATTGCTTTCGGTTGCTTAAATAAGACGCGATCCACTGCAGTGCTAAACCTCTTATTCCATTTTTTTCTAATTTTTTCAACAAGATGTCATGTGCCACAAAGTCGAAGGCTTGTGACAGGTCGAAGAATAGTCCTGTCGTTAAATAATTTTTATTTAGGAAATTATGAATATGCCCCAAAAGATTAGCAATTGCAAGTGTTGTTGACTTGTGTTTCTGAAATCCGTACTGTTCTTTTGTTATTATATTGTATTTGCTACAGTAGTCGGAGAGTCTCTTTTTCATACATTTTTCAAATAATTTAGATACTATGGGTATAAGGGTTATCGGACGATAGTTTCTAACATCATTTTTATCGTTTTTTTTGTGCAGAGGTTTAACGACTGATAATTTTAGCGCATCAGGAAAAGTACCAGATGAAAATGAAAGATTAATTAGATACGTCAAAATAGGAATTAATTCTGTACTACAAGTTTTAATTACTTTTGTACTAATTCCATCGTAACCTTCTGAGTTAGTGTTATTTAAAGCTATTATTTCTTTCTTAATCTCGTCTTCAGTCATAGGGCTAAGAAACATGGAATTAGGTATTGTCATGGTTTTGTTAGACTCGTCATTATCATGAAAATTATTAAATGTCACATTGCTAGTCGAATCAATAAAATAATCATTAAAAGCATTTGCTATGTCAGTGGGATTAGTCAGTATTCTCCTATCTACTTCTATTTGAGAAATATTATTGTCACACTTTGTATTTCCAATTTCACGGTTAATGACTGACCACGTAGCTCTGCATTTGTTTTGACTGTTATTTATGTATTTGATGTTTGAATTTATTTTGGATTTAAAGATACATTTTTCCAGTATTGATGAATATTTTTTATATCTAAGTTTGTACGTTAGTGTTTTATTTTTATAATAGAGATACCGTAAACGTCGTTTAGTTTTGCAACTATTTCTGAGACCCTTGCTTATCCATTTTTGTTTATATGCATTAGAATTGTTTATTTTAATCTTAATCGTTGGGAAGCATAAATTATACAATAAACATAAAAGCTCGTGAAATTTATTGAATGCATGATTTATATCAGTTTCGAGGTGTACCTCTGACCATGTTAAACTTGCAAGGCATTTTTTGAATCTACTTATATTTTCAGTACAATAGTCTTTTTTATACATAAAATATGATTTGGACTTTAAACTTTGCTCTTTTACTGGGAAATCTAAGAGTTGCGCAGTGTCGTGGTCTGATAAGTATAGGGATAAAACCTCAGTAGAAGATTTTTTTATGTTACTTAGTATGTGGTCTATGCACGAGTCTTTACGTGTGGCCACTTTAACGTGAATCTGCAAGTTATAGTTGTTGCATAGATCCGTTAAGTAGTTGGTGACTTTCCCTTGTATAAATGTATTTATATTGAAATCACCGGCAATAACTATTTTTGTACTTGATCCATATTTTTTTACCGTTTCGCACATAAGTTGATCAAGTTTATCTAAAAATATGTTAGGATCAGACTTAGGCGTTCTATAAAGACACACGATTAGTAATTTGTGCAATGGAATTTCCACGCCACAGGCTTCAAATGATTTTTGGGTTGAGTACTTTTTAATGTGGGAAAGCTCGTTATAAACAACACCCTGTTTAGCGAGTATACAGGTCCCCCCTCTCTGTGTGTCTCTACTAAACGCAGCTGCAACGGTGTAGTTATTTAATTTTAAATATTTCTCGTTACCGGCACGCATGAAGGTTTCAGACAAACATAATATGTCAGGTTCTTTATTTATGTCTCGTAACTCCAGCAATGTTAGTTCTAAAATTTCCTTTTTTGAGAGAATACTAGCAATATTTTGGTGCAATATTTTAAAAGTTTTAGGTTCATTTGTTACTATGTTGTCATTCACGAAAAAGCTGTTTGTGATCTATAACTTTAAAATAGAATGGAATAGTACCTTTTTTCGTATGAGTAGAGTTTTCAATATCAGGACCATTTGTAGCTGGGCATTTCGTTTGATGACGTGCAAAATAATAAGGGATTGTACCTTTCGAAGCTTTTACATGTTTGCTATCAGGTTTTTTACAGTTGGTTTGATTACGCTGTATTATTTTCTTCAGTTCTTTAACATTTAAATACTTTTTTTCATAATCGTAACAGTCAATAGCATAGTTTATAGATTTACATGCATTGTACAATTTGTATTCAGAATCAATATATTTACAATATTTGTATTCATTGCAAATATTACGTATAGTTTGTTTCAAATCATTTATATTTAAGTACAAATTCTTAAGTGGGCTCAAAACAATTATAAAATTATTACTGAATACGTCGAGGAGTTGGCGTAATTGCGCAGATAGGATTTTTGCATCATAGTCATTTTCACCCACACAAATTATAAGTCTGTCGCCACTCGATGTAGAAATATTTTGACAATTCTTAATGATGTCACTAGTAAGCGCGTATGGTTTTGTTTCCGCCGTCACAGTATATTGTACATACGGAGTAGCTGCTCTCGATTTTATCAATGCAGAAGAAAGTCCAACACATTGTTGTGTGCCAAAGATAAATATCTTGTTAGTGCTGCATTCTTCTTTTAGTTCAACAGAAGTTTTCTCTTCTTTGATTATTTTACCGCTCTCTTTTAAATCTAATCGCTTCTGTAGTTTTAGAATTTGTTCATTGAGGTGCACTATATCGTTTCCTGCCTGTTTCAACTGATCCTCCAAGTCGGCGATGTTTATTTGTAGGCTTAGGATATTCGCACTTAGATGTTTCTTTGTATGTGTATCTGTTGTGTTATTTGAGGTTCTATTCAAATTTCTAGGCGGTGTAAAGTATGTTTGCATATCTGAATGTAATAAAGAGTACGATGCATTCGCTTTTTTTGTACCTACATTGCTGTACAATACTTTTTGTGGGCACTGGTTTAAGAATCCTTTTAAAGTCATATTATCTTTAAGGAGTTTTTCATTTTGTTTGCGAAGCTCAATATTGTCTAGTATGACATTATCAAGTTCGTTCTGTGAACTCCTAAGTTCTATCTGGAGGTGTTCAATTGATTCTTTGAGCTCAAGGTTCTGCATAGGCTCAATTGTTGTATAGTCCATACTTCTTGACAATGTTTTATCGGATATGGCAGTTAAATCATCGTGCATAATATGTTCCATTGTGAGTATATGTGAGTCATAATAAGCTTCAGAAGTTGTGCTCTTTGGGGTGGACCAAGGTGTATTCTCTTCCGGTACGTTTTGTGTGACACATCTACTTGATTCTGCTTTAGGTGATGAGTGTTTTTTCCTCAATGTCACATTGGACACTCCAGGGGTAGGTATATTCTGCTCTTTTGCTTTTTGAGAGCATGGTTTGCACACCCACCTAAATGTTTTTCTCTCCTCTAAATTCTTCAAGCGATACACACTCTCCGGATAACCAGCACAATCAAATTCAAAACGGTTCTTACAAGAAGCGCAAAGTAGCGTATTTCTTTGTTCCGCCACTTTTTTACATTTAAAACAAGTGACTAGTGGCTGCTCTTTTCGGCCGCTGTTGGTGCACTTAGTCACAGTTTTCGAAGACATGTTAAGTTTCTTGATTTTCTATATTGATATAATAGTAATTAAAAATACAGAAAACACAATAAAACTAATTTAAATATGTACACTTAAACTAACTGAAAAACATTTTAATGATGTTTCGGAAAGACTTTTCAAAATAAACATTCATTCGGCATTCACACTTATTCGATACTGTTGTTTTGGACCAACATTTACATATAGCCTTCGCTCCTCTCATCTCTGGAAGTACCCAAAACTTTTAGAAAAAGTCGACCAAATTATTAGAACTACTCTTACATCGATATTAAATGTGGCCTTGGACGACCGAGCGTGGCAGCAAGCCACACTTCCCATTCGCTTGGGTGGTCTCGGCGTCCGCAAAATTTCAAGTTTAAGTTTACCGGCCTTCCTCTCCTCGGTCCATAGTACCGCTAAATTAACCAGGAATATTTTACCTGCGTCACTGGTTGATTTTGAGGTACCATGTTTGACCGATGCGTTGAACGCTTGGAAAATGACTTGTCCCAATACGGATTTACCCGACAACTTGTCTTCCCAGGGTCGGTGGGACGGGCCGCTTTGCAGTGCTATTCGGAATTCCCTTTTAAATACGTCATATAGTGCTGCTGAGCGTGCCCGTCTGCTGGCCGTGGGAGAATGGGAGTCGGGTTTGTGGCTTCAGGCACTTCCGTCAGCCACCATAGGCACTTTGATGGATGACACTTCATTTCGGCTCGCTACGTGTCTACGCTTGGGTGCTCCTTGTGTTGCTCCTCATCGGTGTCACTGTGGTGAAGCTGTCGACAGCTCCGGGCACCATGGCCTGTCTTGTTGCAGGAGTGCAGGTCGCATAGCACGACACGCCAGCATTAACGATATTATTCGTCGTGCTCTTGTCACCGCCGGCGTACCAGCAATTTTGGAACCTAACGGCTTGGTACGAGACGATGGAAAGAGACCAGATGGAATGACGTTGTTGCCTTGGAAGATGGGTAGGCCTTTGGTGTGGGACGCAACCTGTGTCGATACCCTTGCGCCATCTCATATTCCAAGTACGGCGAGTTGTGTTGGCGTTGCTGCTGCAGCTGCTGAGGCCCTCAAGCGGCGCAAATACTGTAACCTCATTGGAAGTTACGGTTTTGAGCCGTTTGGGGTCGAAACGCTCGGGTCATGGGGTCCGAGTGCACGCAGCCTTTTTAAGGAGATTTCTCGCCGACTGGTCGACACTTCGCGTGACCAGAGGGCTGGCTTATTCTTTGGCCAAAGAATTAGCATTGCCATCCAACGTGGCAATGCTGCCAGTCTTCTGGGCACGTTTCCAGATGACAGCGATGGGGAGGAGTACTTTGACGCCTAAGTGTTCCGATTTTTTTTTTTTTACTATTTTATTTGTAGTTAGTTTCTTGATTGGACCTAAATTGTATTCAATTCCCCGAATCAGTTAGTTCCGTTTGTTGGCAGCTCTAATATATGGTTACTTTACTAATCCTTTCATTTTACTAGTCTTTGTTTATTTTTTTTCTTTTTGCTTCTAAATTGAAGGAATTGAAACAATTATAACTTCCAAAAAGTACGGCTAGATGCGGGGTTCGAACTCGAGACTCGACGCGTTGTCGGGTGGCGGCTTACGCCTTTAGATCACCGAAGCTCTAATGAACACGGTCAAATTAGATGCTCTGTTGCTAATACTTTGAAACCCAGACGTGTGTCATTGATCCGTTCAAAGGAAAAACAACACTTCTACCGACACAAAGAAATTTATAGCGTTCACTTTTTAAAAACTTTGAGATTGTTTTGCTTGTATCACCAGTGATAGTTTGTACACAGACTTAGTTTTTTTTTTCACTGTTTGATAAAAGTTTTGTTGAGCAATGATAGCTTAGTCCAAGCGCTGTCCGAATGCGCCCGAGTGTTGCCGATCGAGCCGATCGTGCGTCCTCGACCTCCCGAATTCGCCCGAGTAAGACGAGCGGAGGACGAACGAAGGCCGGTCGTTGACCCCGGCACGTCGCTCCGCTAGGTAACAGCTGACTAATTCGTAATTAGTAACGACAATATTGTAAATACTGTGATAACTTTTTAACCGTTTGGTAGATTTTAAAACTGTTTTTTGCACTGTAAGACTTGTACACTAAGCTACACGTAGATATAGTTTTTACGGTTAAGTATTCACATTTAACACTAATAAGCGATTTAGTTATGCGAGCACATTAGAACACATGTTGACGCCGTCGACGACGCCGACTGATCTACATACATACATAACATTACACCAGTCATCCCCGAAGGGTTAGGCCTATTAAAGTAACTACCTATACAAAATTATAGAATCAAAAATTTTGAGACATTTAATTTCAAATACTTAAGATACTTCTGCATTTGATTTCGAACTAGTATCTGCGCCTGGCTTCAAGCGCTCAAAATATTTTTTCATCCCACCATCTCGGAAAGAGTATTTTTAATCTTCAATATCTGAGTGGAAAAGCCGTTTTTATTCTCTAGAGGATAAAGTAAATTGAATTTAGAACATCGTGTGCACTAAGTTTGTGAATTAAAAAAAACATTAAACCTATTTACTGCTACCTCTATGGTGCCGAATATATCATACAACTTTTTTTTAATTTGTTAAAAACTCAGACTCGGAACCTTCTTGTCGTTCTTTTTTCAATTTGCTTTGTACGCGGTTCTTTACGCGGCATTTTTTCACGCCATTGTTAAACGATAAATTAAAAACAAGAAACTTGAAAACAAGTGAAAAAACTAAAATGAGTGATTCTAGCGACGAGGAATTTTGTTTGACGCCAACAGAATTGACTGAAATTGTTAATAATGCGCAAATGAGCTTTCTCCCTCAACAATCACGCGAGAAGTATTTAAAACAGTACGATATGTTCAACACGTGGCGACTAGCAAAAGGAGCCAAAACTTTCTCAGAAAACGTTTTTTTTTTTGCATTTAGTCATTTCCTCGCTGAGGTGGAATGAAAAGTTACGTGTTGCACTCGAGTGCAAAGATTTTTCACCTCGTGCTCTTTTGATTCACTCGCTAACGCTCAGGATTCTAATTTTGAATCACTCGCTGCGCTCGTGATTCAATTTTAGAATCCTTCGCTTACTCGGTCATCAAAATTGAACACGCGGTTAAAAAGCAACTTTGCACTCTTGTATAATAAATAACTATTTTTATCACATCTATTCAAAAAGAGCTAGTTTATTCCTCGTAAACAGGGACCAAAATAGCTCATTAATCCCTAGGGACCAAAATTGATTTGAATTTGGAATGTGGATATTGTTAGTAAATGTTTCAATCAGCAAAGAGGTGAATCACAAACCATGCGGGAACAATGTATTGAATATGTGACTGGCTGAAAAACTGCGAGCGCGCCAAATTTAAAAAAAAGTTGATGAAAAATAAACAACGCGCGAAATTAAATGCATTCTGCTTTCGTTCGTAGTTGATTCATATTCAGATTTTAGAATTATAAAAAATGAGTGCGTCTTCCTCAAGTGAAAGTATTATTTATGTCTTATGGTTCTGAATTGTACGTAAATAAATTCTTGTTCATAGAATAGAATAGAATAGAATAGAATAGAATGGAATAGAATTTATTTGTAAGAATGTGGTTTCAGTTAAGTTGCACTTCCTTATTTTTTCATAGAGGGTGATAAAAAGTAGAGTGTCCACCTCGGGAGCAACACTATTTTAAGCTCGAGTGACATACTTTTAATCCCTTGCTGCGCTCAGGATTCTAGTTAGAATCCTCTAGAATCCTTCGCTCCGCTCTGGATTAAAAAATACACTCTCGCCTTTAAAATAGTTGTTTGCTCCATAGATAAACAATCTACTATTACATATTCTAAGGCATTACACATACTCCACAATAACGTGGCTTTCTATCAGCCGGTCGATTCAGTAAAAGTCACACGCCGTAAAAACTTGAGTGAAGTGAACTGTCAATGCCTAGCAGTAGTATAGAATGACAGCTCAATTCGCCCTCACTATCCTACATTTTCACGCGGTGATTTGACCAGAATCGCACTGCAGTATAAAGGATTTTTTTAAATCGGACGAGTAGCTCCGGAGATTCACTACATAAATACCATAACATAATATCCCCTTTGTAATATTAGTAAGGTAGGTATAGAAATATGGATATAGGTTGTATAAGGTATAATTTAAAACGATGACTAATACGACTGTGCCCGTCCGATGTCAACCCTGATTAAATAGGTATTGCACTTTTAGTTAAATACCAGTGACACCCGGTGACTCGAGCCACTGCCTCCTGTCAATCTGTGTTCCAACGAGGGGAGAGTGCAAAGTGTATTGTCGTGTCGACACCATGGGGGATGATGTGAGCCTAAACAAATACCCTTCGTAACACGACACCCACAGTATCACGCATTAAATAAATATTCACTTTCATCCTAAAAATTCCAATTAATTTAAAAAAAGTTTGTCGAATCAAAAAAGAGCTCGCAGACGCTTTTAACTCCGTTAATAATAAATCAAGACTCAAACCCTTCACGGAAGTTTATGAACTTGTTAAAAAATATCCCAAACGCCGGAAAGCACTCGCTTGGATTAGGAAAAAAATATATTACCAGTATTGGCGTAAACATAAAGTTTTCGCCACCCACTAAGCATTAAGAGGTTTTTAAATTTATTCACCCTTCGATTTTCGGCAGTTTCTTGCGGAAACTTTGAGAAAATTTCAGCGATTAAACCGTGCGGAGTGCACAAAGTTAAGGGTTGAAATTTGCATAACGATCGACATATAAGTACGTTGTCTGGCAACATCCAAGTCCGTTGAAGTTCGGTTCAGACGTGAATTTGCAATCACTTGATAACTTCACACTTCGGAAAAAATAACAGTAATATAACTTTGAGTAGTTTTTTATTCAAATATGATGCAAAGTGAATGTGACTTTAAATCGGTTCGTTTAGACCATATTAGACAGAATGGTTACTATTTCGCTTTACTCATTTTAAATTGAATTTGGTTAAACTGGCAAAAACAGTCCAAAAACCTGATAGAATGGAATAGGAATGTGTTTCGATCTATCGGGACCTCTTGAGCTAGACCAAAAAATCTAGAAGCAATGCTTTGTTTGTTCAATGTACAGACGCCAGCACATCAAGTTACTTCAATGTGTCAAATTTTCCCAATTGAATATGAAACTTATTCGGTTTGGCATAAAGTTGAAAAACGATCAAATAAATTTCACACATTGGGGTGACTTGATGTGCTGGTGTGTCTGTACGTAGCTTAGAAATTTTTACACATAAACAACTGCCTTTTGGAATACAATTGACGTTCAAAAGTGCCTTTTAGGAGTTGAAATAACTAAGTGATTTGAATGTGTCTTGATTTACTTCAATGAAAGAGACTATGTAATTTAAAATGGGCAAAAGCAAATCAATTATTCATGTTTTGATAGTTAATAAACAGCCCGGACTCTGGATATGTGCCCGATTGATGGCAATAAGCTCGACCCCTATCACATGGGACTTCAACATAACTGGCGAAATGTGGGTGTACCTTTAGGCAGAGGTGTACCTGTACTCTTACAGGTACAGCATCATGATGATGCTGTTGTTGATGTTGTGTGTTGTTGATAATTAATCAAATAGTACTTCGAAGTTCTATGTGCCTAGAATACCGACATATTGTAGGTTAAAAAATCATAAAAACACAATGATTGAACTTAGTGTTCCAAATAAGTACAGTCCGCTGCACTTACTTCCGAACAGCTAAGTTCCTAATCCCGACTTAATGAGACATTGTCTGCATCCCAGACGAACGTACGAGCAAATCGCCGGGTAAATATCTCTTGATGAGCCGTTTCACTGCGTAGTTAGACCACTTGGCAATCAAACCGATTCAGACGCATTGAGTTCCTTTTCAATGTAGATACTTGTAACATGCGTAGCGTGTGTAGAAGAAAACAAGACCATTCGTTTGCTGTTTATTTCTTCCTGTACGATAGAATTTCTGTTCTACCATATACGAATAGCTACATTGTTAGAAAATAAATGATGATTGGTAAGTATTTATATTTATTTTCTTAGATTGATGAAGTAGGAGGCAATGATGGGTTCATTACAAAACAAAGTAGCTTTTAAGTTTACGTGTGGCTTTTTCTTTACGTGATCAAACGGCATGAATAAAAAATAAATAATAAATACAATTTCATTATACCCATGGTACCGTGTTTTAGTAAAAATTTTGGGCGCTGCCTTGCAAGGCGTAATTTAAATGTTTCTTTCACAGTAGGT
Organism: Euplexia lucipara; assembly: GCA_921972225.1. Lineage (NCBI taxonomy): Eukaryota > Metazoa > Arthropoda > Insecta > Lepidoptera > Noctuidae > Euplexia > Euplexia lucipara. The sequence goes on along the minus strand of OV179144.1, from coordinate 5,854,821 downwards.
CAAAATTACAGTTAATTAAGAAAATGAGCATGTTTTAAATCTTTACCTGTAAAATAGAACATTAATAAAATTAGAAATACAGGAGTGAACAGAGACAAAATTGGAGGTTACCTGAAACACAGGTTCTTACATAATATATATACAAGGATTAGAGTCCTTGTATGAGTATTCTAATGAACAACTTTAATATCAAACGAATCAGACAGATGTGTTGCTTGTTGGCCACTTCATCTTTCCAGCAAAAACACTAGGAAGTGGTGAAGTTTTGTCTTTGTGTTTGTCTTATGTATTTTTTGACGTTTAAAAAGTGTTGATTCTCAGACTTTTGGTTTTGAATATTTCCGCACTATACTAGTAAAATGCAATATTAAACTAACATAAACCTCTTCTTCGAAGTTTTGTTTGTATTTGTCTCTGCGTTTATAAATATCACGAAGTAACAAATACAAAAAAAGCAAATGTATAACCTGTATATCATAAAATAACCTGAAAAGCACTTGCAGAACGAGAGAATACAGTACAAAAGCCACATTCAATTTCTTAATTTATTTCTCTAAAACAAAAGAGTATAAAAAGCCATAACTATGAAAGATGACGGTGCGATTTTTCTTATTTTAGTAGTGTTTCTCCGAGTTAGCGGCTCGTTGGACCCCCACGATCTCTTCCACGACATAAAACCTGCAACGATAAATGATAATTATTATATTGTTCAAGTATTTCGATGTAGCTGAATAATATATAGGCATTGTTACAAAGTGGTGTAAGTTGCAGAAGTTTAGGCTGGGAAGATGTGGAAGGAACTATGAGAACGAGATTTATTATGTAATGAAATTTTTAAGGTATTCATTACAGTAGGTAGCTAAGCTTTGAGGTATTCATTACAGTAGGTAGCTAAACTTTGAGGTATTCATTACAGTAGGTAGCTAAGCTTTGAGGTATTCATTACAGTAGGTAGCTAAACTTTGAGGTATTCATTACAGTAGGTAGCTAAGCTTTGAGGTATTCATTACAGTAGGTAGCTAAACTTTGAGGTATTCATTACAGTAGGTAGCTAAGCTTTGAGGTATTCATTACAGTAGGTAGCTAAACTTTGAGGTATTCATTACAGTAGGTAGCTAAGCTTTGAGGTATTCATTACAGTAGGTACCTTAGTTTTGAGGTATTCATGAGTGTTTTTTAAAGTTAGTTGTTGTGAATGAATTTAACACTAACTCATCATCTTACTGGCCTTTTTTATGTTGGGGTCGGCTTCCAGTTTAATCTGATGCGGCTGAGTGTTATTAAAACTATGAGCGACTGCCTATCTGCCGTCCTCAACGCAGTTACTGGGTTACACAATACGATCTATCTGTAACGACTGTCATAGACTCGTCAGCCATTCACGGGCCAAACTCGTCAAACGTAGCTTAACCTTCGATCAACCCTGTAATAGTTTAGCCACAAGCTCCTCAAAATTTAACACTAACCAATACTTAATTTAACACTAACTAAAATAAATATTTGAAATTGTGAAAACAACATCCTAGCGTCAATAGGTTACAGCAATCCTTTTATTGGAGATATATTAAGTAGTTACGTTACGTCACTTGACACGACCATAAAAAATTGATACTTTTTATACATCTAAATCAAAGACTGATTTTAATTCTCTTCGTCGCATTGCGTGTATTATCTTATAATAACAATTTAATCATCTCACGTTCAAGATTTGCATGTCTTAGGATGATTGAATAATAATAAACATCAACAACATAACCGCAATTCTACAAAATAATTATTCTATTATATCCTCTTCTATTATATTCTAGGAATAATAGTTAATAATAGCTAAATTAAGTTTAGTAACAAAACGCTACGATTTAATGCTTTGTTCTACCACCTAGGTCGCTTACGCTTATGACTTGCATAGACTTCACCGGGTCGTCCCCACGCTTCAATGAGCACAGTAGGCAGGGGCAAGGGGGAATATTTTAAGGGGAGGCATGCCAAATTTGGACACTTTAATGCGAGTTTTGATGTTTTATGTTAAATCCAGTTGGCAAGTTTGTCCAATAGTCATTGAATTGTCGATCGGCACGACTTCTGTAGACATTCACGATAACAAATTAATTTTCGATATTAATGTGGGAACAAAACGGTTGACTTTGCGCTTTTTACTTTTTTTCATTTGGGACAAGTTTTGAAAACTTGTGGACGGGTCTGTCGTAGCTGTTTGAGGTATTTTTTTATTATGTAGAATAGAATAGAATAGAATACTCTTTAATGTACACCATTAATACTTACAAATCATAATTTTAAGGGCTACAAGCGGTGATACAATGGGCGGCCTTATCGCTAAAAGCGATCTCTTATAGACAACCTTTGGATGGACTTGATAGTGGAGGAAATAAGATGAGTAGGCAGTGTGTGGTGTACTATTTACAAAAATATATACCATACAAGACTATTTGAATAGACATATATAATAAGTATAATTAAAAAGAGAAAAATAAATAAAATAAATACATAAATACAAACCATTTACAGAGTGACGAACAATTATATTAAGACGTGTTAGGAGAGAGGTAATAATTTTTAAGCAAATTTTTGAATGATTGTAATGTTTGAGCTTGCCTCAATGACACAGGCAAAGCATTCCATAGCCGTACAGCTTCCACTGTGAACGATTTTCCGTAGAAATTAGTGGTGTGCCTAGGCATATCTAGACTTTTCCGATGACCTTATATATCTATTATGTGTGTCATGAAGGAACTTGAAACGTTCTTTAAGATAATTGGGGGATAATTGGGATTATGTACAGTGTTAAATATTATTCTTTAGTTCGATTTTTGATTAGAAGGTTTAGTGATGCAGAGAGGATGCATGAAAGGCGACTAACAAAAGGTAAAATGCAATAAGGCCAAATATGGATGTACCTAATCTAAAATAAATGATTTATTATTATTATAATTATAATAAGGCCAGATGTAAGTGGAACGCCGGGAGGAGACGCCCTAGAAGAACATACATATACCTAATTGGTGATTTTCTTCAGAAAGGTCTGGTGCGTAGTACCGACTTGCAACCGGCGTGTGTGTATGACGAAAACGAACCGAAAGCATCGTAGCAAGTGGCGTTCTGTAGTGTCTGCCTAACTCTATGGAAAAAAGGCGAGAGCTTGTGTATACCGTTCAATTCGCATATGTATTGTACAGACTCACTTCAACCTACCCCAAACTGTCAAATTTTCCCAATTGAACGTGAACCTTATTGTGTTTAAAATAAAGTTGAAAACCTATCCAAGAAATTTGACACATTGGGGTAGGTAGATGTACTGGCGTCTGTATTTGATTTAAAATCTATAAGTCTAGAAAATTTTGCCCGTTTTTTTTATTTATAGTTTATATTTTAGAAATGCCGATAGATAATTTTAGTTGTTTCTTTGAGTTTCTGGAAAATTGGAAGCTATCCTGATTTTAAATGTTAATACTTAAATGACTTTTTGATCATTTTATTTATCTTCAATAAAAAGCATGCTCCTTCATAATACCAGGGTGGTACTTCCCACTCTGCCAGAGTGGGAAGTACCACCCTGGTATTATGAAATATTATCAGTACGAAAAACCTTTTTTATAAGGTAAGTATGTTTTTTTAGGTGCGTTGCAAAAGGAAATATCCTAATTAATCCTTGTTATTATTTTAACTTAAAAGGGGTAGCATACAAACGTGTCTTCAAAAGAAATACCATAAATATTTAGTAGTGGGAACGATCCCTCATTCAACAAAAAATATCGCCAATAAAATTACATTGATAAAAAAATATGGTTTTGGTGGAATTCCGCTTCCACTGGTCATTTAGACATACATTGACGGTTTATGATTTTCACTGATCCCTACTACATGAACCCAAGTAACAATGGATATCGAAATACCTTCCTTAAACAGCATGTTTTTTACAGTTATTTCTTCTGTTTTTCTCTAACATTTTGCGTTTTAGAGCGATAACATGAAACGCATACAAAATTATTTGAGCTCATTTGAATTTCATCTTGTATGACAGACTGGTTCATACATAATAAACGGGTTTCAGTCTCCGCCTCTCCGTTTTTGTACGTACAAGAACTTAATATTAAAACGTAACTTTTTTTTTTTTACGTAAGTTTACTTCAACTTTTAAAGTTAAGTTGAGTGAGTGAAAAGTTTAACTCAAAATATTAATTCACCAGGATAAACCATGTTTGTATTTGAGTATTTGAAAATAGTCAAAATTTGCACGCGGAACTATCTTTGTACAGACGTCAGCACATCTACCTACCCCAAACTGTCAAATTTTCCAAATCAAACATGAATCTTATTGTGTGTAGGATAAAGTTGAAAACCTATCAAATAAATTTGACACATTGATCTGTACAATAATTACAATAATGTTAGATCTAAATCAGGACTAATGCCTAAGAATGAGGTTCGTTCGATTCTAGGGTCGGGTAATTTTTAAAAGCAGCCTGGAGTCTGGATTTGTAGTTGGTGGAAATATGGTTGCCTCGCTATTACATGGGACTTGAATTTAACTGGTGAAACGAGGGTGCGTACTACACGTAGGTACACGTCTGCCTAACCCTTTGAGAAATACAAGCGTAATCTTATGTTATGTTAAAATAGTTTATTATTATCAATCATCATCATCATCATATCAGCTGTAGGATGCCCACTGCTGAACGTAGGCCTCCCCTGTATACCTATGTATTTTCAATAGAACCGCAATCCGGTGGTTCATCAGTGCTTTCTATATATTAAAATAAAAAACCACAAAATCCTGCCATCAAGTTCCACCTACTATTTTTTACGAGCAATATTAATAACAGTTTTATTTTTCCCGCGCAACCGTACCACTCGTAAATGTCAACAGTATTTTTATGACAGTATTTCATTGTGCGTAAAGGCATTAAGTGATTCTGCCAATGACGTTATAATAGCAAAACATGAAATAACTTTATGGTACAGGCATTAAATACTAGTTATTAATGTTTTCGTTAACTATTTGTTAGAAACAAAACTTTTAAGGGCGATAGACGTGATATTAGGTTCTGTTATGAATGTTATTACTTCTTGGATGACATACTTAGGACTGCCTAACATAGTGTCTATCTGCCTATCATTTTCTTTGTTGTGTTGGGATCACCAGTCGGTCAGTATTTTACATGGGGTGAATGCTTACCTAAACATTACAACCCAGTTACTGGGTAGCGCGATGTCCCTTGATAAGGCTGGTTCTCAAAGTTTCGATATTCTGACTTCACCCGTAACGACTAAACGACGAAAGAACCAGGGAATTGCCCCCAAAGGGGCAATTCCCTTATTTTTAAGAGCGGCCACATTCAAATCTCAGTCGCAATCTATAAAAATGGAAAAAAAACTATATTTTTGACATTAATTTTTCGTCGAAATGAGATTGATACTGAACGTTTTGAATTACGAGAATCGGCCTTCTATGTGTAATGAATCATCTATAGTGACCTTTGGTAGCATATAGCTTTAGCCTTCGCTCGGCCCGTGTGCTTGTTTTTATTTAACCACGAGCTACATATTTAAGTAATAGTTAGTTAAGTTTTAGGGTGGATACTTTTAAAATTCTTAGATGCTATTCGATATCGACTATCTAGCGGTCAACATGCAACATCTTATTGTTATGTAAATTGCAATTAAACAAGACTGTTCTGTATTAAAATTATTTAATATCTAACATTAAATACTATATTGTGTGTACCGATAGGTGCTCTGCAATGTAATACTTCGTTGACGTCACTAGATAGCGTCAAACGCTTTTGTATTCGATTTCTATCTTGAAACGAATTTTGCATATAAATCCGTTGGCGCCACGGCGTCGCATCCCGCTGCAGTCCCGGACGCATTCCCACCAATCCCGGGAATTTATTAGTATGGGATCCCGGACTAAAAGCAGGGGCGTGACCGCTTCAGCGAAGCCAAAATGGATGCACATTCCTGTTTAATAAGACATGAAGAATAGTAGGGTTGTATCTTGGTGACTTTTAGATCCCTAATTTTTATTTTTAGGAAACTGAACTGTCTTGACCTTTTCCTTTAGAAAGCAAATAATTAATGCAGGATGATGAATATAAAGGTTGAGTCTGAATAATAACAGCGTCACGGGTCGATTGAACGTTAACCTTGGTATTCTATGAATCCTATGGATTCACGCGAGACACAATTGATTTTTAATTGTTTGTATAATTACGGCATACGAGTGGTTAAGCTATGATTGACGAGATTGGTCTGCGGATGGGTGACCACTCAGTACATATCAATACTCCTCTGTACCTCGGAAAGCGTTGGTCCCAGCAGTCATTTGTAGATCTATGGCTGTCGTTACAGTTGCGAAAAAGCTAGGCAAATAATGATGATGATAAAGATTAGGTTTCTGTATACTTAGTACGCAATAAATAATTTGAATGTTTTGTTTGAATTTTAATTTTTTTAATCACATAATTTCACGCCTGATTTCACCTAATTTAAGGCTGAGGTGTACCTATAATAATAGCATACCCAGATTTCATCATAATTGTTTGTAAGATCCATGTAATAGCATAGGTGTGCCTATTGCAATCACTCGAGGAACAAATAACACATTTTTTAATTGAAGTAGGCGTTTATTTGACGTGGTTTCATTTCAGACAAATAGGACATTATTTTCGGCTTTGTCAAACCTGCGGTATAGCAAGATATGGTTATAGGGACTCGTATACCACTGGATGGTAAGTAAGTGGCAACATTCTGCATATAACCACGAACCATTATTTTGTTTGTTTACAAATTTGGTCTTAAACGTGGACATTAAGTTAATCAGTTTATATCATAAGGCATCCTCATTTCATTCACATGGCTGTATACTTGTTTTTATTTCCACAATATTAAAAACTGTACCTCTAAATTCAAGTACAGGCGCTGACTCTCATTTACGAAGTGTTTTCGAACAACGACGTTGAACATACACAATTCATTTTACTGTAAAGGAAATATCAGTTTATTCATGCAGGCTATATTCAAGGGTCCATATCATTACTATCACTCTTAAGTCTTAACATAACCATACGAGAAAGACAGATAGATATCTTTTTCTCTTTCTGTTAAAGCATGACTTACTCTTTAGTGGCTACCAAAGAGTCCTACAATAACATTGTACGATAAATTTTATTGTACAATATACAAACAACGCAATGTTTTCGTTTTTAGTCGGTCAAAACAAAACCTCAAGACAAAACTAAACACTAAAAATAATAATTACTTAATCTTTGCTCAATCATCCATATTAATTTTATACGGTCAATTATATTTCTCAATTCGTAATACTGTGCAATATAATTATCGGTAACTAAGATTAAGGGGGCGCCTTACTCTTAGTTACCGATATGTGATCCAAACTTTTTGTTCTGTAGGTATTCTTTGGTCCCCTCGGAGGCTTGGCGACGTTTTATATAATCCATTAAGTTGTCAAGGAAGATTGATATAACGAAATCAGGATCAGCTTACTTGGGTGCATCGCTAACGACGCCTCTGATCTTTGCCAAATAACAAATCAAAGTGATAGAAAGAACGTCTTACGTGAAACTTGTGTGTATGTACTGTGTTGTGTTGTGAACTCATCATAAATCACTCATAAATCTTTGTAACAAAAATAGTATACTTTGTTATTTTTTGCGCTATCTACAGGGTGGAAGGACACATCCACGAACATCCGTATTGAGCTCTTTACATCATCCTGGACCCCATAGAGTTCAATTTTTGTCGCCTTTCCCTAATACCTTACCTTTCGTTTAACCCACGGGTTTTACCTGATGTTTATTTACTGTTCAAATAAGTGACTTATTTTTCTTCTTAAAAAAACCAACACATCACAAACCCAGACTAGGTACTACTGAGAAATTCTCGATGAAAAATTTCCAAAAATTCTTTTACTTATACCAGGAACAGTATTCAAGACCTTTATCTTAGCAGTAGTGCTTGTATCCTAACTGCCCTAACTAGGCGGGAGTTTAAATACTATTTCTCCTGGTTTTGTCTCAAATTTTGCGCTAGCCAACGAGGCAGCTTTTTAGGGTGGAAAAAATCAGTGTGCCCGGAAGGTAAACCAGTTTTAGTTTATTATTTTACTCAAAAATAATTTATGTATTTATCATAGGTAAAATAATCTAGTTTAAGTAACTTTTAACCGGAAGGTTGACTGCTAGAAAATATGCCTAAGGCATTAAGTCCGCCTGTGTACATTTGTGTACTTGAAGTATAAATTGAATAAATTAATAAATAAATAAGTAATTAAAATACATTGAGGAAGATAAACGTTTGTTTTATAGTTTTTGTGAATGATTGGGTTCAAGATATTTGTATTCTTTAAAAAATCTTGAATTCATCAGTTTAGTCCTCCCACAAGTTTGACCGACGACCGTGGGGACGAGGGTCGCGGAATCCGATAGATGGGGCTATGTCCAGCTGTGGATGTCTTTTGGCTGAAATGTTCTTTTATACTAAATCAGTAAGAACAACGTCTGTAATAATTAGTTACAATCTAGCATAAAAGACTAATAAACAATTTGATTCTAAATATAATTTGTGAAAAACACTATGTTCATGATGAAATGATAATGAAGATGATGAAGGATTGGGATTAGACTGGCCTTTTGGTCAAGTAGTTAGTGGCCTGACTACTATGCCGGAGGCGGTGGGTGCATTCACACTGAAAAAGGACACACAGGACAAAAGTTTTAGTGATAAACAAGATGATTTGTTCCGTGTCTGGGTGTAATTCATCTATAATATGTATGTTTTTATAAATACAGGGTGTAAAAAGACCCTTAACGTAAACAAAAACTACATATTCTACCCATCACTGGGATAGTTTTTTCTTCTAGAACATACCTGGGAATTCACTGGTTTTGGAGATATTGAAGGTCAAAGTGCAATATTATTTTTCGTTTTTTTTTTTAAATTGTATTTGAAGTATCATTAGTAAACTTTCTCCCGAACAAACATTATCAAAATTATCGATTTTTCAAAACAAATTACGCATTTGAAGTTACAAAAATGCAATGGATACTAAACAAGCGGGCCGGTCGGGTCAACGACCAAGCGCGAGTGGCCATACACTCAGCTGATCGAAAATTGCGTTGCGTTGTTGCGCTATGCAATGCGCGCAATAAAAAGCATCTCTTTTTTAAAGATGAAAAAAAAAGTATTTTCCCAGCATTCCTTTTTGGTTAAAGTTACTTAATTATATGTACAGAATGTGTGGTTATCGGCTATGTGATCGGTCTTTTTACATCCTGTATACATATAACTAGATATGTTTATTAGCTGCTGTATCCATAACACAAGCTTAGCTTGGGACTAAGTAGATGGAGTTGCGTATAAAGTTGTGGAATAATATTATTATTTTAAAGTGGATTTCCTGCAGGGATTTTCACCCTTTTCACATGATGGTGTAATATAGTTCCACAATGATCCTCGAAACCATGAGTAAACTGATGCAGTGGAGTGCAACTGACTGGGTCTGTTACTAACTGTGAGCTGCCCCGTGAAGGCTATACACAAACAAAAAAAATCACTCTTTCACTTGGATGCATACAATCAACAAGCAGGAAACAGCGAACTTTTGAAAAATTTCCGACATATCCGCCCTTTGTGGAGATCAAAGATTATGGATATAGTGAAGATGTTACTGATGTATGGTTCATTAAGAAGTATGTACCATATATTTAGGGTAAACATGTTTTGTTTGTTGGAATGACAATCGAATGAGAAAGAAGTTTGCAATTCCTATAAATATCAATGCTAGCAGACATCACGTCGTTTCACCCGCATTGTTCCTGTTCCCGTGGGAATACAGAAATAAATATTACCCTTATGTCACTCGGGGATATTATAGCTTTCTAACGGTGAAAGAATTTTTCAAATTGGTCCAGTAGATTTGGAGCCTATTTACGCAAACAAACAAATATTTCCTCTTTATAATATGATTATAGTACAGTAAGCAAAAACTCCCTTTTTAAGAACATTCCGCGCACGAAGGAGTTTGAGACTTAGCTTAGTTTAAATATATATGAATAAAGAGTGCAGACGGGTATAACGCTCGACTGTCCACTCCTGGGCAAACACATGTAATTTTGAGCTAAAATCACATTAAAATAGAATATTCCTAACTCAATACTTTTCATCCACATAAATACTTATAAATAATAACTCATATAAAACATAGTCCCTAATACAGCAAAAAATTATGTGTAAGGTCTTTAATTAACAAGTAAATCTGCGTGTCATGTCATTTACGGCGTACAAAATAACAGCATGATTAGTTTTTAACCATACAACATTTGAGTCTATACATTTATAAATAGGAGAAGAAAAACAAACAAAAATAGGATAAAAAAATTGATGGTGAAAATGTGGAAATATCGCAATGGTAGGAAACCGTTTATATCATATTAATCTTGATCTTTATAATATTAATATTATTAATCTGGTCACTCTTCTATTTAGAGTTCTACAGTTTGCACTATCTGTAATTGTAGGCAAGATTATAGGTGTCGTATCTTCTGCATACTCTTTGTCGATTGTCATTTTTATGCTCCGCGGGAGGGTAGTGTGACAATGCGCTTCGGTAGGGAGGAGGGGGGGACGAGGGAGTACATGTTCGTGATGTTTTCATTTTTCACTCACTTTTCACAATTTTGTACACAAAAAAAAAACTTGTGAGAGAGACCGTTTTGATACAATTGGGGCTCATACGCCGAACGTCGGATATTCTCGCCAATATTTTATTTTGTTTGATAAATAACGCATCGGCAGTTTTAAAACGTGGAAAATGTGCTTTTATATAAATAATGATGAAAAATGTGGGCTTGCATTGATTGAGTGCTTCATTTTTATTTTTTGTCTGTTTGCTGTTTTATTTTTGTGTGTAAAGCTTCGGTGTTGGTTTTTTTATACAATTAAATGATTTCTTCTTTAGTGTTTTTGATGAATGGTAATAAATATTTATATCTGTCAGTTTTCATACCTTGATTTTCAAATTGCAGAAAGCACTTTTGAAAGTCTAAACTTACAAGCTAAAAATGTTTTAAAATTATTGTCTTGCCCCCTCCCAAAGATAGTGTTTAAAATAATGGGCAAGAAACTACGTGGATGTGTGCAAGAAAACACAACTATTCCAGCATAATGCTAAGACAAACGTATACGACATTACGTTAACATCAAAAGCTGGTGCTAGGCACACAGAACGGAAGGATGGTTTAGTACCTGTAAAGCAATAACCTTCAACAAAGAAATTATAACTAGAATCAATTTATTCACGCGTACGGGCGCCCCCGTCAAAGGTCGCCGCGCAAATCGCTAAATTGTCGGGGGCTCGTCATTAGGATGCCTCGAAGGATCCCTAATTGTTTCCGAGCCGGGAAGTATCAATTTACAAGCAATTTGTAATCGTGATTACTTCAAATTATGTGTTGGAGTTTGATGGTTCCGTTTTTTGAAGAATTGAAATGTAACATGGAGTAGAATACTCCTTATTGTACAACATACAAACTCACCAGTTATAACTTTGAAGGCTACATCATAATATGGTATTACCATAGAAATCTAAATAATAGTGTGTGTGTGTTGTTCAGTGTTTTTTTGTAAAATCCAAAGCACAAATCAAAACTATGTAAATCACGGAATTTCTTATCACATGTAAGTACACGTATTTTACTATATTTGTCTATCTAATCATGCAAAACAACAAAACGTAATATATTTCTTGCTTTTACTATGTTATTTTTGTTTTCAAATATCACAGCGACTGTACTATTGTTGCAATAAATACATTGCTCCGTAACCACTACCTAAGTTTGTCGCTAAGTGGCTGGACGAGCAATGTAAAAATCACACAACGATACTTTATTGAGCGGATGCATCGCGTAGTACGGCCGCTGCTTCATGCGACGAAGTGATAGCGACCGTTGTTTTTGTGTGCGTAAGTTGTATGGTGCATGGTAAATACACGCTGTGTTTGACAGCATAAGGTTTATAATTGATTGTGTAGTACGTTCTGTTTTAAGAAATGCGGGTGTGTGAGCGACTGCGTATCTATTGCTTTTACTGAACTGCATGTGTAGTAGTGGCCGTGTGGTAGGGGCAAAGTGGAGACACATGGTTCCGATACATTTTCGTCTAACGGGCATATCTCCTTCTTTATTATATCTATGGGTATTACAATAGGCCTTATCGCTAAAAGCGATCTCTTACACTGAAACCTTTGGATGAACATACTTAGTTTAAGGTTGCCCAACATGCAGTCTTATAATTATTAAAAATAACTAGCTCCTGCTTGCACCTTCACTCTCATAAAAGCTTACAAATAGGTATATAATACTGTCTGGATTTTAAAGTAGACTGGGCAAACTAAGTAAATTGTATGTAACATAGAGACATGCTGCGCAGTGGTTAAGTTTATAATTATGTATTTTGTATGTTTCAAAATCAATGCATTTCAATAAGGTATCTATTAGTTTTGGGAGGGAATCGAACCGACTACCTCCGGCATAGCAGTCAGGGCCTCTAACCACTAGATCAACAGACCAGTAAAATTAGCACTTCATGTATGGATGATATACCAATCGATTTAAATTATTACCTCCTACTACCACTACTTCAAATACTACTACCTACTCCAGTTTTGTAAGTGATATAGAGTTACGCAGCGCAGTAGTTCAGTTTAAAATTATGTATTTTGTGTCTTTTAAAATCAATGCATTTCAGTAAGGTAGTTAGGTTCGGTAGTTAGGTTAGCTATAGGATAGGTATGGTAAGTTAGGTTAGGTTATACATATATATGTTGTCATTTTATTTAATTCCATTTCTAGCTAACAAAAAACATATAAATACGAGTAAGAGACATTAGAGACTCACTAAATAAAAATTAGTTAAATAGTTTGGGATCTATTTGATGCATCTTATTAAAATTCTCGTGTCACAGTGTTTGTAACAATACTACACTGAAACGGCCTGACCAATTCTTGTGACATTTTGTGTGTAATTAGATCTAGGTAAATAAATTGATTCTAAGGCGGAACGAAGTTTACCGCGGCAGCTAGTCTAAGGTAAACTAAGAAAGTATATATATATACATAATTCAGAATTGAAAACGTTAAATTAGGATTTGACTGGATTTGATCTCGGGACATTGTGTATTAGAGGCGACGTGTCAACCAAAGAGCCATCACAACACTAAAAGTGTGTTGTGTTGCAACAAAATTCAATCGGGTGCACCTTCACAGGCTAAATATTCACAACCCAAGCTAACTTAGTTATAACTCCGAGTAGTGACAGTCAAAAAAACATGTAGGTAGTCGTGATGGCACAGATATTTTTTACGCTGTTTTAGAGTAGGTCCTTTCAAAATAAATATATTTTTATATGGAATTTCACCTCGTTCGTCATATGCATTTTTCAGATTTCCAATGAATTTATAATCCAATACCTGGGCTATATTTAATAGCCCAGGTATTGGATAAAAAAGTAAGTTATTTTTTTTTAATTACCGACATCGACTTCGTAATGGCATAATAAGTAACAAAATCTCCAAGTCTCCATTGTCATGACTAATTAATTTGATAATAATATACATATTATAAACCAGGATTTTGCTCGTGACTTCGTTAGCGTGAATTTCATTCTTTTCACTTTCAATTTTAACATTCACTCTACTCCCTCGCAGTTTTATAAATAAAATATAGCGTAGGTATGTTCCTCAATGTCAGCATTCCAGTGGAAAAAAATCTTTTAAAATCGGTTCAGTACTTTTTGACTTAAATCCCTACATACAAATCAACAATAATTATCATATTTATTTTTTCCATCACATAGTGATATACAGTAGAGTTACAGATACTTATTATCAATGATATTATAAGTAAAAAGGTGTAGATAGGTTACCTAAACAACATTCGATCTTCAAAAACGGCATATTAACGCACGCACGCGTCCGTTGACGGCGCGACGCGACACTAAGTCAAGTGTGGCTAGTTAGCCATATTTTAACGTGTCGCTTGCTGTGCGCTTATAACCTATATACACCTTTTTACTTATAATATCATTGTTTATTACATATTCATTGCTGTTGTGGAGCCTGGAGCACAGACTAGGAATAACTCCTCCTTAATCTTTCCTTTTTACATTATTAGTTCAGAAATATTCGCTTCGTCAACCCCATCTTTATCCTCAGGGCAAAAATAAAGTCAAGAGTACACCATAAAATATATTAAAAAAAAAACTTTCAACAAAACAAAGAACTGTAACTTCAATATTAAAAAGTTATTGCACTCCATTCTTAGCAGTGACGTAATTCAAGTTGATGTGCGTTTTATATTCTTTAAATTCATTTTATACTTACGGCCGTTAAGCAAATAAAAGGCTTTGCCAATAGTTAAGGTTATTACAGCGTAAACCTTTCAAGCTTTGCTGTAGAATTTTATGGTGATGTGAGCATAAAACTGGCTTATGTTAGTGGACGTAAGTGCAGTTACCGAATGTTCTCGATATCAATTGTTATGAGATGTCCTGCTTGAACGATCTAGAATAAGAAGCGAACGCAATGCGGTGTCTATTGAAGTATCTTACGTGACCACACGCACGTGGAGTGCGGTTCGGCGGCGCGGCGCGAAATTAAGCAAACGATTAGTACAGCGATTCTGGTCAAATCACCGCGTGGAAATGTGGGCGTAGTGAGGGTGAATTAGGCTGTCATTCCATACTAATGCAAGGCATTGACAGTTCACTTAACTCAAGTTTTCACGGCGTGACTTTTACTGAATTGACCGAATAGCTTGATAATTTTCGCGCGAACTGGATGCGGTGCCCAATTGTTTTTGTTGCCGGTGGTGGCCAAAGTGCGGGGCGATCCGCGTGCACGTAGGACACAGCCACCGCATCGCACCGCCATAGAATCGTTTCATAATCGCGTTCGCTTTGAATCGCCTACGTAGGCCGTCGCGTGAGGAAATCAAACACAAATGAAATTTAAAAAAAAAAATAAGTACATAGATGCAAAATCATAGATGCTTTTTCAATTTATGTGTAGCAAGCTATGATAGCATAGTGGAATGTGCTTATTGAATATTGTGCTTATTTAAGAATGGCAATGCTGCCAGTCTTCTGGGCACGTTTCCTGATGACAGCGATGGGGAGGAGTACTTTGACGCCTGAGTATTCCGATTTTGTTTTTTCTAGAAAAGGGGTTTTTGTATTTTGTTTTTTTCTTTCCTTTTTTATTTGTAGTTAATTTAAGTGAACATATTTAATTTATTTTAATTAGTTTTATTGTTTTTTAGATTTTAGTTATGCAATAAAGAATTCCATATAAATTAATTAAGATGAAAAAGTGCTTGTAAAAACTACAAAGATTAAACGTTTGTTTTTTACAGTTTCAAGTAAAGATATGTAAGTATTTGGAAAATGCCGACGAATATTAGTAAATAATAGTCATACATATTTCAAATGTTTTATATTTGACTTTCAAGTTCTTGTTACCTTCTTGTGCCTACTATGTCTACTACTGTCTCTGCATCAGCTTAAGGTAGACTGGTAGAAAATGCCTTCGGTGTTAAATCCGCCTTTGTACAGTTTCTTTACAAATTTTTCATTAATAAATATTCTATCGCTGCTGGGTCCGGAAGCATTTAGGTAGGTACTGAATTCCACCCTGTGTAGTTCTAGGGATTCCTTCCCGTCCAAACTCTTAGGGTGATTTTGTACTATTGAAAGCTAATCTAAAACCCTATATAAGTACAAGTACACGTATAAGAACCGTCCCCTGCTTCCCCTTCAAACTGCATCGTCTGTTCAATCTACTCGGAACTCCGCACTTTTTTATCTCCGAAAATAATTAAATTCTTTAAGAAGAAATGGCTTAAAAATAAAACAGCAATAGGTACTCGTGACTAGATTAGTTTTGAAGATCAAAGTCTCGCTCAAATGTATGTAAGTTAAAGAATTAGGAGTCAGTCTGCTTGTTATTAAGGTCGCTGAAGGCAGTTTTGTAAATCGTCCTTGATATTCCAATCCCGCGTCACTACAATTTTTGATACACATTCAAACATTGTAGTTACGCAGAATTGGAATAAGAACGACTAAAAATGTTTTTTTAAGTTGTTTCTTGTACCAATTGTGGAGTGTGTTTGAACTTAACTGACTTGACTGTAAATAGTTTTAATTTTTGTATAATGAAATGGGCTCTTAGCTAAATAATAACAATGCGATTGTCGTTCTCAAATTAGTTTTTGTTTGCACATTAATTTATGGTACACTAACGGACTTCAAGTGGTTTCACCTGCGTAGTTTTTGTTTCACGTAGGAGTACAGAGATAAAAAATACCTTATGCCACTCTAGTGTAGCTTCACAACGGTGAAAAAATACTTATATCGGTTTAGTAGTTTTTAAGTTTATTCGATCCATAAAAAAATACAAATCTTGCCTATATATAATACCTATTAGGATATATAGATTGAGTAAAGCTGGAATGGTTTTTGGTAAGAAAATCATTTTACTAAAAAATGTAAACTGTTCATACAAATAATTCACGATGTAGGGTTTGTATACAGTACAGGTATATTAAAGGTTGAGCTACGCTTACGTAGTTCGTGAATGCGAGACCATCCATTAAGAAGCGAGACCTCTCCGTGCCTCGGAAAGCACGTCAAGCTATCACTGAACTTATGTAACCATATTTATCTGCAAAAAAATATTTGACTTTGACAACCGGTTGTCATTTATAGATGTTTCATTGTCATTGCGGGTAATAAGAAGTCCGTTAGTCTCACCGCCAGCTTCGTCTAGGGGTATCTAATAACTAGAGAGCAGCGTCGGCCCAGTGTTGGCGGCCCCGACTTACGAACAGTAAGTCGTGGGTTCAAACCCAGGCAGGCGCATTACTTTGTGTAATTTATTTCATCACCACTGCTCTCCAAAACGGTGAAGGAAAACATCCTGAGGAAACCGGCATGTCCTAGAACCAAAAAGTTCGAAGACATGTGACATCTACCAATTCGCACTGGGCCTGCGTGGTAGATTATAGCCCATACGCAAAATACGCGCTTAGACGTGGAGTTGCAGATACCAGCCCGGTATCTTTAATCTTTTTTTAATCTAATAACTCAGTGACTGGTCTATGGAGGCCAGATAGGGAGTTGCGCCTTGTAAAATACTGGTAGCTTTTTTCGATTAGACTGAATACCGACCCCAATTTTCAATAAGTAGCGTTTTAAATGGAAATACTTAGCGTCTACTAAAAGGCTGATGGAAGTATTACATTGACATACGATAAACGACAAATAACTTTGTTGAACTTGGCAGCTCGTCGTATCACGGATCGGTCGGCTATGCTCTTATGGTAAGCTTATACTGGAAACTTTTCTCCAGACAGAGAATAAAACCAAAATGTTAAAGTCTTATTTAAATTTGACGTTTTGAGTTAGTTGTATACAGTTTGCAACATTCAACAATATACACAATACAAAACACAATATACATTTAAAGTAACAACACTATAAGGAATTATTTTTTGTCTTATAATAAGGAAAAAATTACCTTAAAAAAGGCACTTTAGAACATCACGTTAAGAGCTACTGAAAATCTGTTAGAAAGCAAACGTAATTTTGTTTGGAAAATAATGGGTAGGTACTTCATACAACATTTTTTGATAGCCTATGATCCTTGTCTTTCCTTTTCTTAAAATGTACGCAATACTCATTATTATCTATTATAAAATAGGTAAAAATTGTGTTAATTAATAGAGAAATACATTTCAATGTATGTACAGAGACCATCACGTCAAGCTACCCCAATGTATAAAAACTCTGACAGTTTTTCAACTTTATTAAAAACAGAATAAGGTTCATGTTCAATATTGGGAATTTGACAGTTTGGGGTTTGGGGTCTATAATACATATGTATTTAGAAATATATAAGTATGTTTATCAGCTATTTAGTACCCATAACACAAGCTCTCAAGCTTAACTTGGGACTAAATTGCGTTGTGTGAAAAGTTGTGTAATATTTATTTATTTATTTTATTTATGATGTGCTGGCGTCTGTACAAACTAAGCAACATTGAATAAAAAATAAATTGATCACACGAAAATGATACAGCAATTATACTGACTACATACATACATACATATCGTCACGCCTGTAATCCCCGAAGGGCTAGGCAGAGGTGTACCTGGTAGTACACCCACATTTCGCCATTATGTTTAAGTCCCATGTAATAGGGGGCGAGCCTATTGCCATCCATCGGGCACAAATCCAGACTCCGGGCTGCTACTGAGAAATCCCAGATTGAAAAACTCAATAACACTTTGCCCGACCCGGGGATCGAACCCGGGACCTCATGATCAGCAGTAGCGCTTGCGACCACTAGACCAACGAGGCAGTCCACACATACACATACATAGACTACATACATATAAACTGAATAACACTTTCCACTAAACAACAACGAGCTAATCTAATTGTAGATAGTTCAATTTAAAAACAAAAGACTAAAATTAAGTTAACAAAATGACTTTCCGCTTAAAACAAATCATAAAACTACAAAGTCTCAAACAATTTTATTCAGTCTCCATCTTGATCCGAAATTAAACGTTGTTAAATTGCAACACTGTAACAACACTGGCAACACTAACGTCGCGTGAAAGTAAAAACATTGTTTGTGGTATTTCTCTCCGCTCGCGCTCGCGTGAACGGCCTCTGGAAATAGAGGCGTAATTGAATTATCAGATTGTGCACGAAGCGGGTAAATGTCGACGATATTCATTTATAATAGGCGTTTGTTGTATAAACTATCGTCACGATTATGTTTTGTGGGGATTAAGAAAGGATTTATTTGGGTATTTCGATAAAAATAATGTTATTATCGGGCGTTGCAGTGTTTAAATGGATTAGGTTAGTAGGTATACGATTTATTATTGTTGAACAATTCAGCATTAGCTTCTCCTCGAGACTTTATTCGCTTAAAAAAAACTTAACATATCTAATCGTACTCGGCAGTAGCGTAGCTTTCTACGCTTTCTATTGATAAAAAGATTTTCATCAATGGGTATGCAGTTCTGTTGTTCCCTAGATAGAAAGATACAATTAAATTTTACCTCACTAGTTAAGTAGGTATAGATTTAGGTAAGTTAAAAGTAAAACAAGTCATTATTATTTGTATTATTTACGAGTTTACTAAAACTGCTATGTACGAAATTCTAATGTCATTCTTGTTATTGACTTATTGTACCAACCCACTACCTACGCAAATCGGCCTCATGTATTTATAAGTTATAATATTGTATTTTCTCTGTAAGTGATTGTAAATCTTTTAAGAAAATAAATTTCTAAAACCGTATTATACACCACTAATTTTAAATTAGTACAAATACTGAAAGGGCTTATTGTTACGGTCTTCTCATTATATTTGTAAAGTATCAATTAATAATATTCATAAACTGCAAAGTTATCGTTAGCGTTTGTTTATATCCCAAAAAGTCACCCAATTTATGGAAATATTGTACAGGCTATTTATGACATAGTAGTATTCATTAATCGTCATCTCTCGCTCACGTTCGCGTGATCTCGCTTAAGCATGTCCGCCCCCAACAGCTGTTTTCGTTATTTAAGTTTAACTAAATAGTGGCATATTCAAAAAATGAACTTCGTTTTTTTTTACTTTTGAATACGCAAATAAGATCAGTAACAGGTACGATACAGCCCATTTTTTTTGTACTAATTAAAAAATAGGGGTGTATAGAGCCAGCTGCGTTTAGGTCATAGCTACAGCGATTAAATAAGTACCTCAGAGTTTAGTACCATTAAAAACTACCCCTAAACAATAGAAAACTCGTTGAAATTATTATCTTCGTCGTTAAATTTTTATTTCATATTAAGTAACGATAAAATGGGAAAACTGGAAGATCAACAATAGTTTTGTGTGATCTCGAGAACTATAAAAGTTCAAATTATACGTGACAATTCAAAATTATACGAGTTTTATAGTCGCGTACAAGTGACTTTCAATAAAATGTCTTTATGACGTCAGCGCGTTTGTTGGCTGCCTTTTATTCGGGAAGACAGACAATTTTTCCGTTTTATATTAAATGCAAATGTGCAGTAGCGCTGTTATGAGCATTTGGATGAAAAACAATGCAATAGAAAAATACGTTCTATTATAAAATTTAAATTGGTTTCTAGATTTAGTTTTCAAAGTAAGATTTTTAACTTTATTGAGAGTTAAGTTGATTGAAATTTACATCTTAAAGTCAAGTTATTTTCAGCTGCACACGGTGCACACCCATAAAAAAGATAAGCATTGAATATTATTCAGTGGTAAAATTATTATTAAATACCCCTTAATTACATATTTCAAACTACTAAAACCTGCACGTACAGCAGGTAAATATTAAATATCTAGACTGGCCTGTTGGTCAAGAAATTAGTACCATAACACAAGCTCTGCTTAACTTGGGACTAAATGGCGTTGTGTGAAAGTTGTGAAACATTATTAGTATTTCTAAAAAATACCTCTTAAATATATTTATTTTCTTTCTTTCTTTCCGTTTGCTAAACCAACAGATCTGTAAATCCAGAAAATACAACACATTTCCGTATATTTTTGACAACAAAATAAAAAAATACGATGGGCTATTTAACAAAATTTTAGTTTTTAGTTCCTCATCTAGATTACAAGAAAATATTCGACACGTTTTTTTTTTACGTAATCAAAAAATAACGGCGATACATTAAGTTACAATGTCGCATGACGTCACTAGCCAGTACAGTTTATGCTAGCTAATGACGTTACAAGCCCCCACTCCTCAACTTGAATGCGCTTAATCTAAGCAGTTTTCCATCAATTTGAAAAAGAAAAAAATATTTGTCAAATATTATGTTATTATCTAGATGAGGTCAAATACCCCATTGAAAATGCGTCTACACTCCAACCAACCACCTTTACCAGCCATAAACCGACCGAAAAAAAACACCTTAATACCATAATAATAACGACAACAATATATCTCCGGGCTACTGGCTAACAGCTCGTGCCTCGTTCAAATTGAGCCAATCAACTCCCCAGGTGCGAGGGGATCCCGACAAAT
Organism: Euplexia lucipara; assembly: GCA_921972225.1. Lineage (NCBI taxonomy): Eukaryota > Metazoa > Arthropoda > Insecta > Lepidoptera > Noctuidae > Euplexia > Euplexia lucipara. Next base: position 5,833,665 of record OV179144.1, on the reverse strand, counting down.
ATTTGCAGCTTCAGGATCCAGTTATCCGTACTAACAACAATTAATAACGATCTAACTTTTACAATGAGTGTCTGTCTGTCTGTTTAATAATGTGTGCTAGTGAAGGGTGTTTAATTTTGGCTGTGAGATACGTATGAGACACTTTTTCGTGTTACTTTAGTGAACTTGCAAAAGTAACTGCAAATGTTACGAAAGTATCATTTTGTAATTTTATGTCTATTGTTTCTTTATTGTTTTTTTGTAATTTTTATCTGTAAAAGATACTTAGGTTAATTTTGTGTGAAGATTACATTGTTATTAGAAAAATGTATCGTTTTAGTAATAAGTAATTTTGTTTTAATGTATTGTGTAATTTTTTTTTTGCCGTTTCAATATTGCTATAATTATTATTTTAGATGAATACTATAACTATACAATAAAACTATTCTAAATTAACTGGTTACATACATACCTAAAAATGAACAAACAAAAGAACAGTAAACCAATTATAGGGCATCAAAAAACTCATCCGCATCGCTATCAACGGGAAAAGTGCCCAGAAGACTAGCCGCATTGCCACGTTGAATGGCAATGCTGATTCTCTGACCGAATTAAAGGCCAGCCCTCTAGTCACGTGAAGAGTCGACCAAACGCTTGGCGATGTCCCGGAAAACTAGATGGGCATTCAGACCCCATGGCCCGAGTGTTTCAACCCCAAACGGTTCAAATATATAACTTCCAATAAGGTTGTTATATTTTCGCCGTTTGAGGTTTTCAGCACCTGCGGCAGCCGCACCAGCACCCTTGTGTAAATAGATGTTATTTGAAATAGTTAATATTATTAGTAGTATTAGCTATCGCATTAGGTTTCAAAACCTGTAATGATAGTTTAAAAGTAAATAAATAAATAAATGAGTAGGTATCGGCGAGGTGCATTGTTACATAGGTATCATAACATCCTGATTAAAGGTAATTTTTTATTTTACTTATTCGGGAAAATGAACAAGATTTATAAATGTATAACCTACTACCTTTTCCACAACATATTAAAAGTTATATCAGTGTGCTATTCTAAGCTTTTAGAACAGACAAGTAATTAAAAGTAAACTTAAACATAAACGGGTATGCAAACAACATAAAAGAGAGAGAGAGAGAGAGAGATATCAAAAAAAGATAGAGCAAATATTAAATTAACTGACTATTGTATTCGTAAATTAAGTAAGACTTCTACATTATTTTTTGAGCGGAGATGAAGAAGAAGTCGATGTCTTGAAAGATCTTATTGTATCAATTGGTAAGGCGGCGCAGGGGCACTCGCAAGCCCACATTTGTGCGACAAGAACTTACTGCAGAGGTAAAGTACAAAGTAATTTCGACAGTTACATTCAAGTCCCAGTTATAGATGGCGAGCATGTCGTCATTAAATGGCCACACAAAGCAAAGCCGATACTGAAAAATTTTGCTAATGGTAAATTGATCCCGGGCCTTCATGCTTAGGAGTAGCGCTTATAAAGTCGAAGACATAGTAATCTATTGGCGTCAAAATTACCCAAATTTTGACTATGTCTGAGAAATCCTAGAGGAAAAATTACACTAGCCGACCCGGGATGCGAACTGATAATCTTATGTTCAACACAAGATCAACGGGATAGTCTCTGTCTTTTCGCGTACAATTTTTACGCAGTAGGCACGTGTACACAATCAGGTCATGTCACGTGACTTCGTACGCAAACACGCCTTATTAAATTGACTTGTCGCAAACATAATAAGAATAATGTTCTTGTTTGTAAGTGAAATGTGTTGTATCGATCGCAGTGACCTTCAGTGCGAACGAACAAGAAATATGTTTGGTACATGTAAATAGCTTATTTGTATGCGTGTTATTTCTTGTAAGTAATGTCGATGTTACAAATGGGATCGTATTTTGTTTTTCGTTAGAATTAATATAGGAACTTCTTATACAATTAGTAATATACAACGTGTTTTTTTTATATCCCATAACTCTAGGGTATGATTGAGACCATATCAAAGAATCAACTGGCATAATATGAATTATGTTTCAATCATCCTTTTTTTTTTTTTTTTTTACTATCGTACAAAATAATTCGACCAAGTCACGACTATTCACACAACTCCATCTAGTCCCAAGCTAAGCAGAGCTTGTGTTACGGGTACTAAACAACTGATAATTTAATTATGATTGATGGTATCTCCGAAACTATGCATTTTTGGACCATCTATTCTAGGAGTTTTAGTATTATTTTTACCTACAGAATATAACCCTAGAGTTATGGGATATAAAAAAAACACGTTGTAGATTGAATGAGTATTTTGAACATCGCGAATACGTACCGGTTTTTTTTTAATTTGTGGGCGTTCGTAGAGACTACGCTTTCGTAGCACTGTGTGTGCTACGCCGTAGCTAGTCGCGTAGCATCGGCGACAATTTCACGTCCTGTCGCATGTCTATTTATATAAATGTCTGTAACTATGTTCTTCAAGTGAAACTTGTCATTAAAAATTTCAAACGGGGAAGTTAGCATCAAATTCATTTTCTTTTCTCCTAAATTCTGACGCTATGAAGAGTGCCTGATATGTATATTAGCCAGCGTTGCACATTAATTAATGTACATATCTTAATAACACGCCCTTTTTACCTGGGCTGTTATTTTTCAGTTTTGTACTGTTTTGCTTAAGTTTAGTTTTCAATGTTAAAAAATGTGCTCAAATCTATCAATCTCTCTTCTTCAGCTTTAGCTTGGTTTAGTTCTTATCTTCGGGGACGCTCTCAGTGTGTTCGCCTGGAGGAGTCTTTCTCTGATTGGTGTAGCCTCACTGAGGGTGTTCCTCAGGGTAGCGTTCTCTCTCCTCTTCTTTTTTCAATTTTCATCAACTTTGTTACCAGAGTAATCTCCTCTAGTTTTCATCTCTACGCAGACGACTTGCAGATTTACCGACATTTTACTGTAGCTGACGCGGGTTCCGCAATTGCTGCTATGAATCATGACCTGGCCTGCATCAGCGGTTGGGCTAAGTCGTTTGGTCTGCAAATTAATCCAACTAAATCTCAGGCCATGATTATAGGCAGCAGATTCGTTCGCAGTGCGGCTGATGTTACATCTCTGATGCCTTTATATCTCGATGGTGTTCGCATTGACTATACCGAAACCGCCAAAGATCTGGGCGTAATTATTGACTCCAATCTCTCGTGGCGTGCTCAAGTCAATGAGGTCAGTCGAAAGGTTCATTTCTCCTTTCATTCGCTGAAAAGCCTTCAAAGTCTCCTGCCCTTGAAGACTAAAATCTCTTTGGCACAAACGCTTATTCAGCCGATTATAGATTATGCCGACGCATGCTACCTGGATGCTACTGAGGAGCTATTAAATAAGCTTGAGCGCTTGCAAAACTTGTGCATTCGCTTTGTTTTTGGTCTTCGAAAGTATGACCATGTTTCTCACTTTCGCAAGGAACTCAAGTGGCTCCCAATCCGCCTTCGCAGGAACACTCGGATTTTATGTCTCCTCTTCAACATCTTACACAACCCGTCTTATCCTTCCTACCTGCGCGAGCGTTTTTCTTACGCTCGCCCTAGCGACGCACCGTGTAGATCACACCTTAGATCCCTCCTTAAATCTCATCCTCATAAAACTAGCTACTATTCTTATTCCTTCTCTATCCATGCTGTAAGATTGTGGAACTCGCTACCGCCTAGCATTCGCGATATAAAAACTGTGTCGCTGTTCAAACGTCGAGTAAAAGAGCATTATCTTTCCTCTCAAATGTGAGTATTTATATATAGTTTATGTATGTTTAAATATTTTAGCTGTATGTATTTATATAAGTATATGTTAATTTTGTATTCCGTTATATGTGTACGTATATTTAATATTTTAGTTTAAGACTTCGACTAGTCATATTTTTCTCTTCTTGTTCTCACACACTATTGTCTACATTTCTTTTCATTTCTCCTTTCGCAGGTCTGCTGGAAGAAATTTCTATAGAAATAAGCAGTACCTTTGTACTCCTAATTATAAGTATCATGTATATCAATCTATTTTTCTGTGTGTACATAAATTGTAAAATAAATAAATAAATAAAAATATTTATTTTTTTGTCATATTGGAGTGTGCTTCATTTTGAAACGATTACAAAAATAATTATTTTATAGTTCGTTACATCCTTCGTGCTGTTTACTGAGTATTTTATACTGTAGGATTTAAGTTCTACAAACGAATCAGACAGATGTGTTGCTGGGGAGTTTGTTTTATCACTTCTACTTACTGGCAAAAACATTAGAAACTGGTGAAGGGTGGGTTTTTTTCGAGACTGTCGTTTAATTTTTGACGTCCAAAAAGTGCTCATTTTCAGCCTAATTTGAATAAAATCAAAGCTGATTAGCTTTGATTTTGGGATTTTGATTTATTAATGGTTCTTCTTCTCTTGATTTATTGACGGTGTGGTTAGTGACTAACCTGGTGTTAGAGGTTTAATGCCGCTCATGGGCCTCTGACTTGGCATCACATGCCGTCGAGAAAAGTCTCTCAGGCATGTCGGTTTCCGACACTACCACAACAAATATTTTAACTTGGATATAACAACATAACATAACGTCACGCCTGTAATCCCCGAAGGGCTAGGCAGAGGTGTACCTGGTAGTGCACCCACATTTTGCCAGTTCTGTTTAAGTACCATGTAATAGGGGGCGAGCCTATTGCCATCAATCGGGCACAAATCCAGACTCCGGGCTGCTATACTGAGAAATCCCAGATGGAGAAACTCAATAACACTTTGCCCGACCCGGGGATCGAACCCGGGACCACATGCTCAGCAGTAGCGCTTGCGACCACTAGACCAACGAAGCAGTCCGTGACTTGGATATTTCTTACAAAATTTGTCTGTATCAACTTGAATGTATTCGACACTTCTGAACTTGCTCAGAATAACTGCGTCGTTACAAAAGAATTCGTCTGTTGAAGTCTCCACCCCATCTATGCTGTATATAAAGGATGAACCTACCGAGGTTCATCCTTTACAATTTGAACCTTTAGTACTAACTAAACTAAAGAGGTCCAAACACGACATATTTAAGTTAAATCCCTAAACAGCAGTCAAAGCTCCGTAATACATCATATTTAGCGCGGTTGCGATCAATCAGAACTAACTGTCGCTTCGGCCATTACTCAATTAAGTGGCGTGATGGATGGCAGGGGACGTTTCAAAACTGTGGATATTGTAATGTGAATACTGAATGTGTTTTGCGTGATAAGTGTTAGGTGTGTGTGTGCCTTCTGTTTAGAAAAAGACGGTATTTATTTTTACTTTACTACTGTACTTTTAAGGGTGAAAGTTGCTTCTATTTGTTCTGTTGACTCATCCCGGTGTCTTCACTTGGGTGCCACATTGTGACGATGTTTAAAACACATCGTTGCCAGTGAATTCTTTCATGTGCCTTTAAATAAAGTCAAACCTTTAGTTTTGCAATAGTACTTTTGACCACCAGACGATAATATGTTAAATAAAATAAGATAAGAATAACTTAAACATAACATCATAAGTTTTGCGGACAGTGAGATTGTGGCAGCAATTTTACTCTTTATTTAGTTCCGTTATGCTGTTGTTGCTATGTCACGAAAAAATTGTACAAGAGTTTTGGCTGGTGAGGCGGACCTTTTAACGGGATAGATCAACACCACAGCAACCTGCCACGTCTTGACGTCGTGGAGATCCTGCAATCGTTGGCATACCGCGGGTCCGACATCAGCTGGGACCTCAAGTTTGTTACATTTGAAACAATATGTTTCATAACATGTATTTAATGCAGAGAGCCACAATGCATGTCTGATCTACAGCAGCCACCGCCCGTTCGATGACACAGGATAGCAAATAAAAGTAATATCATCTGCTTCTTAACTCATGTTAAGGATTACTTTTATTTGTTTATGAATTTAGCTCCATTAGTGTAATTGCTGTACGGCTTTCTGATGCGAGGTTAAATAATAAATAAATAAATCACATCAGTATCCCTTGAAGGGTGGTGTACCTCATTTATTAATAGTAGGTACTCTCCTACTCTACATACATATATATTTTACATTTCATAGCACCAAGTCTAACTCTTCGATCAGGCAATACATTCGCCAGTCTGGTGCTGAGAAAGTAATATCAAATTATAGTAGATTATTAACCAAGGGCTGTATGACATCAATTGCATACGAGGTTTTTGGCGCCTGAGCGAAGCGAAGGCGCTAATTAACCCGAGTATGCAATTGATGCTTACGCCCGAGATAAATACTCTGCTTTACATATCGATTGTGAGGTAAGTAAACAACAAGACAGCAGGTTTCAATGAACATTTATTAAGAAGAAAAAAATGTGTATTTAATTAAAATTAATTATTTTCGCGATGCTTTCGCGCCTACTAGTAGACTGCCTTTTTTTTTTCACGCACGCAAGCGCGTCAAATCTTGCTGGCCAGTTTGATTTTTAAATCGATTCCATCTAACATACGATGTGGAAACAAATAGTTCCATATTTAAAATAAAATCTTTATAAAATAAATTGTCTAGATTCCGATTCGAGTAATTAATCGATACCGAGAAAAAAAAAATTAACTTTTTAAAAATATTCTTCGTGCAGTATGAGTATGACAGTTCTTTTTTCAAATTCCAAAACCTATGCTGTAATGATAGTCATACACCCCGGCATTCAGGGGTGTAAGGGTGTACTTACAGAGCAAGAGATATGTAAAATCATTTACATGGGTTAAATACAGGTGTGAGAGAGCGGTGGCCCAGTGGTGGCGGCCCCGACTTACAAACAGTAAGTCGTGGGTTCGAACCCAGGCAGGCGCATTACTTTGTGTAATTTATTTCATCACCACTGCTCTCAAAAACGGTGAAGGAAAACGTTGTGAGAAAACCGGCATGTCCTAGACACAAAAAATCGAAGACATGTGACATCTACCAATTCGCACTGGTCCCGCGTGGTAGATTATGGCCCATACGAAAAGTAAGCGCTTTGACGTGATGTTGCGGGTACCAACCCGGTATCTTATCTTAGATACAGGTGTTCTTTAATTTGATCCCCTATAATTGTTTTACTGTTCTTTTGTTTGTTTATTTTTCAGGTGTGTACATAATAGTAATTACGTTATATTGTAAAAAATAAAGAGATAAATATTGCATACTTTAAAAAAAAATACACTTCATAATGTTCATCCCATGATCAGCAACTTGGGCATACAAATTAATGCACATTAAAATATAAATATGATTCTTAAACAAACCCTAGATAAAGATACCGGGCTGGTATCCGCAATTCCACGTCAAAGCGCGTATTTTGCGTATGGGCCATAATCTAACACGCGGGCCCAGTGCGAATTGGCAAACAAACAAACCCTAATAAAATTAATAAAATATTTGCGTTAAACAAACCAAGTTATCATTTCATGGTTAAACATCGTTGTGGAAATTCAGGCATATCTTGAGTAGTGTCTGTACCTTCCTACACACACCACAGTCAGCTATGTCCTCGGTATTGGGTCAGTCCAGTATCGCCAAGCATTTAGCTAACGTAGAATATAGTTTTGGTTTGTTATGTCCAGTTTAGTATACATAATAACATCATATTCGTTTTGTGTTTAGTATGAAATCACGGGCATGTTATGTTTATGATATTGGTATTGAAACAATCTTAGGCAAGATAACATAGCATTCAATAAAAAGTCAAAAAACTTTTGAAAGTCGAAGTTAAAGGTAAAATAAGAAAATAGTTCTCGTTGCCTTTTCCAAGACAATACTTTGTATACTTTAATCAAATTAGGTGGAAGGACGATGTAACTACCTAGAATAAAAACACTACTATACTGAGACCTATATGAGGTTAAAGTAAATAAGTAGAATGAAGCTGATTAAATTATTATGATGATGAATACATGGTGCTGGATTAGTAGATCACAGAGTTAATTACACTTTCTCATAGTTAAAAAAAGAAATAATCATCCTATAATCACTCACAATCCCACACATATTAAAAAACTATGTCAGTGGGTAATAACTATCTTTCGATACAAGAGTTAGTGTTTATTTGTAAAGTCAGCAGATTTTTTTTTTAAGTCATTTTGTTTATGTGGATGTTTTATTAATATTTTACCCTTTTGACAGTACTCAGGGCTACAGATCATGATACACATTTCTAGAATAAGCTAATCTCGCATTCTATAAGATTTCCGTACAATGCGAAGTCAGCGTAAACTGGAAATGAAACCAAACAACTTAATCGAAGAAATTCAAATGGCACCACACTCAAAATGAAAAAAAAAAGCATTTTTCCAATCGGCCCTTAAATGACAGGGTTGTTAGGTAGCACACATAACAGACACACACACACACACACGCATACACACCACACTCACCACTTTACACTTGTAATTGGCCATCACTTTAAATATTTTGTCTTTCTAGCTTTAAGTTTTCTGAAAAGTATCATCATTATCATCATCATTTCAGCCATAGGAAGTCCACAGCTGGACATAGGCCTCCCCTATAGATCTCCAATAAGACCGGTTGGAAGCGGCTCGCATCCAGCGCGAAAAGTATAAAATTATTTATTTATTTTATTTTAAAAAGGCTTACAGACTTAACAATCCAGTGAATAAAGAATATAATATTTAAAAAAAATAGCTAATAACAAGCCTCCACATACAGTTTAAAAAAAAAGTCGATAAAGAAGACAGTGGAGATAGGTAAACAAATTGAAAAAAAAATACAGTTGGATTGCGAAACTTCTTTTGTTGTAAGTATAAACAAAGTACCTACGAGTAGTCAAAGTACTTCCAGCTGTATGACTATTGAATATTTTTTCTTTTTCAGTAATAATTGTATTCAACGGTCATCAGTCTTGACATTCATCTTGTCTTGGTTTAATCTATTTAGTGACTGTCAAGAATGTCCTAACTCGTGACTGTTAAGAGCAAAGGCGCTCCGCTCATGCTTAAAGTAGCGCACAGTGTGATAGGAGAAGCGTTTTTCTCGAGAACAAAATTAAATCATTTTGACTGATCTGTTGCTGACTGCAATGCCCGAGGTCGAGGGTCTGATTGCCAAGACAAATGTTAGTGTGATGACTTCGATCAGTAATAGTACATTCATGATCGAAGTGTGACGAGCACGATCATTTGTTTCGTGCGTGGGTGTAATTTATCCGAAATGTCAATGTGTTCAGAAATATATAAGTATGTTGAACAGTTGTCTAGTAATCATAGAACAAGCTCTGTTTAGTTTGAGACTAGATAGCGTTATGTGAAATAATAAAATAAATTAATAAAATAAAAAAGCCTTTATTCCTAGTAATACATCTGGACTTAAACTCTAAGGTTAGTGTGGTTACTGACTTAAATAAAATAATGGTAATTAGTTTTGTTACTTTTTTTTTGTTTTCTATTACTGGGACCCCAGGTTGGGTAAAGGCTTCCAATGATGCTCATTTCTCTTTGTCTTCTGCTTTTTTGACAAAGTTTGAGCCGGCGATTCTTTTTATATCGTCTTCCCATCGTGTGAGTGGTCTTCCTCTACTTTCTCTTTCCTTGTGGACCGCTCCATAGGGTTGCTCTTACGGTCCATCTTTGGTCTGTAAGCCTCGCTACGTGACCAGCCCATTTCCATTTTAGTTTTACTCCATAGCTCAAGGCCTTAGTGACTTTTGTTATAGATCTTATTTTTGTGTGTCGATTTTTGTCTATTTTTTTTACCTTGAGCATGCTTCGCACCATTCCATGTTGACAGGTAGTGATTTTATGTTTAAAGTTAAGAAAGTTGTGGAATATCATTATTTATTATTACTGGCAAACTGAAAATGATAGCTGCCCGACCGGACTATCCCTTTCAGAGATGCTGGGTGGGGAAAATCATAAGTCAACATAAATAAATTAGTAGTACCCGTGTGAACTAACAATATGAACTTACTTATTTAAGCACCATTGTTACTAACACCAAAATACGAACGATGCATAATTTATGGATCTGAAAATAAACTTTTTGTTAGTCGGACGTCAAGTCCTTTTACGCGCGTAGTCCTCGGTGTAGTGAAAGTACAGGGATACAAAGAAACCTATGCCCCCGGGAATAGTGTAGCTTCTCAACGGTGAAACAATTTTTCAAATCGAGCCAGTAGTTTTTCAGTTACAAACTTAGTGTCAGAAAATAAATATTATTATTATAAAACACTTCAAAATCTGATCTACCACAAATCGCTCCTCCCACCATAAACGTACCCTTATCCCTGCAGAAAGGAGAATCTGAGCAAAGTAAATATTTAGCGAAGTAATTAGCAAGTAGCTCGCAAGTACCTCAAGTAGCCAGGGTAGGTACAGCAGGGTACACCAGAGTTCAGGCACGTCAGATTCTTGCGTGTTCAAGAATTTCTGCCCTGTTAATTAATTACTTACTCCAAACTATGGGGGCGTTGCAAACTTTATGTTGTTCTTAAAAAAGGCAGGGTCTGTTTTGATAGAAAATTAGGGTGCGTTTTATAACGAGTTCCTGTGTGAAGTTTTCTTCACACATATCAGTGGTGTCTAATGTTCAATTAGACAGTATCTCGGCATGAGCTCCCGGATTCGATCCTAGGGTCGGACAAAGTGTTATTGAGTTTTTCCATCTAGAATTTCTCAGTGGCAGCCTAACCCTTCGGGGGTTACGTTTCGGTATAAAAATCCTATTGGTACCAAATTTTAACCCTCAACTTTAACCTCCGATTTTTAAATTTGTTAATAGTTAAAACAATTTTTAAACAAAATGAGGACACCCAAACTCCGCTGGTCGCTGATGATTTAATATTAATAAAGTAAAGCAGTGTACCAAGCGCACGTCACACGGTATGCCCAAAGTACGTACAATGTCGTCAAAGGAAAAATTTTAAACTCTCTCAAAGCGTTGTCGCATTTTTCAATTTGTCAAAGCTGAGTTATGGGGGCGCCTATCTGGTTCACATGACACAGTGTAAAATGTTTGTGGCTACGTTACAGACGTTTTTGAAAAAGTTGAGGTGCTGGGTGAGTACCTACCTAAGTGAAGAAATTTTGGATTTACATACTACTACTCATACTTGTTATGTGGGCAGTGCAGTGGTGCGTTTGAATTTAGAGGTTTGGTTTACAGGGCGTAGAGCTTCGCGTCCTTTATAGAAAATAGGGAATCTAGGTTGCACATAAGCTGTACATATTGTTTACAACGTAATTATCTGATATCGCGATCCAAAATACGTCCGTTTAATTCGTCTTCTGCGGTGTAAAGGTACAGTGGCCAGCACATCAAGCTACCTCAATGTGTTAAATTTTATTAATAGTTTTTCAACTTCATAACAACAAAATTTTATCTGACATTATGGTATGTAAATAAATGAATATGAATATGAACAAATGCAATAAGATAGACAGATAGATAAAAGATTTATTACCTATACGAAACATTAATAAGGTTCATTTTCAATTAGAAAATGTTGACAGTTTGCAGTAGCTTAATGTGCTGGCGTACAGGCGCCAGCTAAAAACCTGACCAAAATGTTGAGCTAGTCTATACGCAAATCATTAATAACACTAGAAGAAAAACGCAAAATTTACGAAAAACCGGCAAACAATTTTAAACACTGAGGGGTCCAGAAACATGTAAAGAAACTCTTCAACCGTTTGAAATAAAAACTGTGTCATCACCCACAGTTCCTTTAACCATTATCATTTATCTCCCGTAGACTCCTTCCTCTGTGTTATTTATATAACAAGATATTACAAGTTATATATTTTAGCGAACAATCTAGCCGTGAAACATTCACATCAAAAACAGGAAATGTGTTTAAAGGAAACATGTTAAACTGGTTCTCGAAAACATGTTGAAGCTACTTACCCTGTGAAATAGACAGTAATCGACCATTTAACGTTTCTAACTTCCTATATTTCGGATGGACAAAGACAAATGGACACAGAGAGTAACTACCTGGCAAGGTCTAACCAACAAAAGAAAAAGAGGTAGACCGAAAGAAAAATGGGTTGATGAAATAATAAAAAAAGCAGGTGAAAATTAGATCACAAAAGCAAAGGACAGACAGACGTGGAGCAAAATAGAGGAGGCCTTCACCCGATGAGGGGTCCCTATTGAATTAAAATAAATGATATTGCAATTTTCTAAAAACAAAAAAAAAAAAAAAAATGAATAGTAATTGAATAGTTTGCTGCATGTTATAAATTTTAATAATAATTATTTTACGCAGAGAGATCTTTTAGAGTGACATGAGGATGCCTATTCAGACCTCAAACAAATAAAAGCTGGTGTGCCACAAGGAAGTGTGCTTGGACCTACCCTGTACCTATTGTACACCTGCGATATCCCTGAAACCAAAAATAGCATCATTGCCACCTTTGCAGATGACACGGCTATCATGGCTACAGGTACCACTCATAAAGAAGCAGTGGAGAAGGTACAAATTGCCGTCAATGCCATCACCGAGTGGACAAAAAAATGGCGAATCAAATTAAATGAGTCCAAATCGATTCATGTAGATTTCAGCAACCAAAGACCTAATCATATACCGGTATACATTAATAGTCGTGTAGTGCCATATGAAAATAATGCGAAATACTTGGGTATGACTCTAGACGCAAAACTTCGCTGGAAGGCGCATGTCAAGAAGAAACGCCAAGCGTTAGACCTGCGCTACAAAAATATGTACTGGCTGCTTGCTAGACATTCTACTTTGTCAGTGTACAACAAAGTACTTTTATATAAGCAAGTACTCATGCCTGTATGGACATACGGCATTCAGCTTTGGGGCTGTACAAAACGAACTAACGTTGAAATCATTCAAAGATTCCAAAATAAGGTGCTTCGGAGTATAGTGAACGCTCCCTGGTACGTTAGAAATGTTGACATCCACCGAGACCTAGGAGTGTATCTTGTTAGTGAAGTTATAAAAAAACACGCCGAAGCCCATGAACAAAGGCTTCTCCATCATGTGAACGTCGAGGCTATCAAGCTCCTTGACACCACAGACATAGTAAGAAGACTAAAAAGAACTAAACCATTTGAGTTAGTTTAGTGAAGATAGTGTTAATTAGTGCAGTGAGTGCTATTCTTAATGAACACAAGAACAAAGTGTCGTTTTATTATAAAATAGAGACAATAAGAAAAGTGCCAATGGACACATTCTTAACTTTGTGAGTTTTTAGCAAATTAAGTTAGACATAAATTACTTATTAGCCTATAGGTCTAGATTGTAATTTTTATGAGTAACCGTTTAATACAGTTACTCATAATGAAAAAAAAAAAAAAAAAAAATTTACGCATGCACATGTAATTGAAATCTTCTGTAATAATATTTATTATTATTTTTATGTAAATCATTCATTATGGAAATAAAGAGGCTATAATAATAATAATAACTTCCTATATTTAATATCTAAACTAATATTGTAAAGAGGTAAAATTTGATTGTTTGTTGTAAGTTTGTAAGTTTGTACGTAAGGGGTAATCTTCGGAACGAATGATCCAATTTTAAAAATTATTGCACTGGTGGAGTGCTACACTATTCCCGGATGAGATAGGTTCATTTTTATCTCTGTAATCCCACGGGAACAGGAACTACGGGTGGAACCGCGTGACGTCTGCTAGTAAATAATAAATCTATTGATATTTATAATTGATATTATTAAAGACATAAAAAATAACTTCTTAAATCAGGTATGTATTTTTTTTTATAACACGGCTAAAGCGTGTCTCTTTGGCAACATTTGGGTACGGAACCCTGATAAAGAAGAAAAATTATCTGTCTATAATGTAAGTGTTATTTTATTTGAAGTATTAGTCGTTTAAGCAATGCTTGGTCGCGGTCATTGTCCTTTATTAGGGCAATTATTATCAACATAGATTGCTCAAATTACCTACAGAACAGCGTAGACCAACCCTCTAGTTAAAATCTTAAGATTTACGACGAAGCAAATAACTCATGTAAGACGCACGTCCGACAATAACAAGCAAGGTCCGTTATCTTGAGAAATATCGCAGACTCGTACGACGGACCCCCGGACCGCAAGATGGAGATAATACTGGATCTAATTGAAATACCCCGGATGAGGGTAGATGTTACGTTGGATTACCGCCCTTTTTACCAGTCGTAACGAATCGAAACATTGGTAATTAGTTGTGTTTTCTTTTTTTTTACTAGGAATATTTGAAAGGCTAAAGATAATAAATGAAAAGAAAAAAAAAGAAATCAAGAAAGAAAATATTTTATTTGGACGCACAGAAAATAAAAACAAAAGAACAACAATAAAGATAATAAAAAAACAACAAGGAAAGATTTAAAAACTAAAGACAAAAAAAAAGACATAAGTAATTGATAAGTGTAACAAGCTTACCCACAATTTACACGATTTTAATTTAAACTTATACCCAGCAGCATTAAGGTATTGGTATGTACAGACGTCAGAACAGCAACCTACCGCAGTACGTCAAATTTCTTTGATAGGTTTTCAACTATATGCTAAACAGAATAAGGTTCATATTCAATCGGGAAAATTTCTAACATTAGAGTAACTTATGTGCTGGCCGATAATAAAATAAACCATGGATATAAATAAAACCTTAAAAGTAAACTTAATCTTCTTCTTCAGTGGTTAGTAGGTAACCTGGCGTCAGAGTATTTATGCCGCCCATGGCCCAGAGGCCAAGACAGAACTTGGCTTTACATATCTCTCAGGCATGCTGGTTTTCTCACGATGTTTTACTTTGCCGATTTTGAAGTCAGTAATATTATACAACATGAATCCATGTTGGCCAGCATTAAGCAGACACACCCAGGAACTTCGCGTCACGGAGATGAAGATGCTTAGGTGGATGAGTGGCTTAACGCGATCCGATCGCATACGCAACTCATTCATCCGGGGTAGTCTTGGTGTCCGCGACGTGATCTTCGATGGTATGGCCACATCATGCGCGGCTCTATCGAGTACGTTGGTCGGAGATGCATGTATAGGTCTCGCGGTCGCCCTCGCAAACGCTGGCTGGACGTCGTCAAGTCCGACATGAGAGCCAATGGCATGACTAAAAAGGATGTTGAAGATCGGGCAAAGTGGAAGAAGCTCAGTCGGAAGGCGGACCCTGGTAATAGCCGGGATTAACGCCAGGTGGAAGAAGAAGATGAAGAACATGCCCATGAATCCGAAAAGCCAGAGTTGTATACCATAGGTTCAAACTTAAGACTTATGACTTGGCACTCCGCCGGTCACACCGATAGATAGGTTCAGACGCCAGCACATCAAGTTACCCCAATGTGCCAAATTTTCCCAATTGATTATGAACCTTATTCTGTTTGTCATTAAGTTGAAAAACGATCAAAGAAATTTGACACATTGGGGTAACTTGATGTGCTGGCGTCTGTACTATAAATAGTAACTAGTAACTAATTTAATGAAACGAGTATTTTTTTAATCCAGCCTTTGACGTTACGTTTCCGTAAAGTACTTCTGTTAGGAATACTAAAATCGCCAGTACACCTGGAGCAAGCGTGGTGACCAATGCTCGTGCCTTCTCGGCTGGATAGTAACAAGCTAGTATTATTATAATAATGTCAAACTTTCCATATGACCTAATTATTCAGGTAGAAAAATAGTGCTGCGTGTTAATCAAACAGCTTTTTTGTTTGTGCATGTTTCGTTGAATAAAACTATGAATATTTAATTTAGGAACGTAGCTTTATTTTTACCTACACGTCAAACAAGTTTAATTGGTAGATAGGCAAAAATATTAATATTTATCAAACTTTGCCAATATTTTTTGTATTGTGTGCGTTATTTGTTTTAAGATATCATACCTATTTCATTAAAGGTACGTATCTAGAAACAACAATCTCTTTTTCCTAGGTCTAACAGTCAATTAGGTAGGTCATAATCAGGGATGCTTAAAAAATATTAGTGTTCAGATAAACAAGAAATGTTATACTACTTACTTTATGTTTGCCAAATTGCCATTAAGGCCAAACTTGTACTTTCAAGAGTGCCCTCTTGAAAGTACAATGTAGAGGCTTAAACAATTTAAAATGTACACGTTAGTCATGCCTATTCCATATAGAATTTACCTTCCTGCATTGAGAAAATAATCTAAAAGAATTGACTTCACCACACACTCACAATATTGCTTTATACACATAACACAATTTGTCCAAAAGTAGTCCTGCGTGCCAAATTGCTTGTTCTACAATACCTACGTCAAGTAAAGTATTTTCACACACAATAAATATCATGTTTTATTTTATATCTTTTTAATGAGACAGTTGTTTCTTTTCGACCATAATTCTCTCTCAGGCAGAATACGCATACATACTGAATTTCCCTCTTCCTTTTTACTTTAAATATCTCGTGGCTCTTATTTTGATTATCCGCATTTTGCGTTTTTGCTTTGCTTGCAAATAATTTAAACACGAAGTTATAAAGTTTACATCTTAAATTTATATATTTTCATTCACGTGAAAATTTTCGTAATGAAGTGTAAATTAAAGGCGGTACGCGATTAATTGAAAAGGTAATGAGGTGTTGATTATTAATGTTTCAGAGATAATAAACTTTGTTTAATTTATCACTTTTATGATTATTTTAAATGTCTAGGTATAATTACTAATGATAAACATTAGTTAAAAGTTTAGATTAGTTTGTTCTGTATTTACGAAGCCTTTTTCTAGAGATACGTTTAATAACATAATTTATATGTGAGTAGAACCAATAGGGAGTTTTTTTCATTACTTCTTCTTCCCAGCAAAAACACTAGAAAGTAGTAAAGGGTGAGCGTTTTGGGAACTGTCTAATGTAAATTATGACGTTCGAAAAGTACTGATTCTTAGTCTAATTTAAAGATGTGACTTTTTGATAATTATTTTTGATTTCGAATCGAATATAAAATAATAAAAAAACCTACTTATAAACGCAAATTGTGTCTATGTCTACTTATGTATCTTATGTATAGACACAAATCAACGTTAATGACTGTAATTAAATTTGTTGTTGTGATGTTTTAAATTATTTTATCTTTAGTTTTTATTATTTACCAATTTGAATTTACTCAGAATTATTATTTATTTTTGTTATAATTTTTTTAAGTGACTAGATGTATTATATCCTTTTACGTTGACATTGTTTTATAATTGTGATTATTATTTAATTTTATTGATTAATTAGTTTTATTGAAAACTAGCAGACGTCCCGCGGTTTCACCTGCGTAGTTCCTGTTCCTGTGGGATTCCAGGGATAAAAAGTACCCTATGACATCCGGGAAAAGTGTAGCTTTCCACCAGTACAATAATTTTTAAAATTTGATTATTAGTTCCGAAGATTACCCCCTACATACAAACTTACAAACATACAAACTTACAAATTTTACCTCTTTATAATATTAGTATAGATATAGATGTTGAATTGATTTTATAAAAAAAATGTTTTAGCGATTATTAATTATTTACTATTATTATTATTATTTTTGTACTTTGCATTCAGACACAATGTACTTGTTAATGAATAAATGAAATGAGAAATGAAACACAGACAGATTGAAACCTGGACCTCTAAACGGGGTGTCCATACATAGATACAGAGATACAGAGATCACCCAAATACAGGCGTGATGTCATGTTACTTTTTTTTTTTTTTTTTTTTTTAATATTACAAACTAGAGCTCGGAGGTATTGCTGTTTGTATACTCTTCAGAGGGTCACCTGTACCTATAGTAGTTTCACATTACACCAGTTAGGTTCGTTTGAGTCCCATGTAATAGGGGGCGAGCCTATAGCCGTTACACGATTCCTATGTTCTGAGCTGCTATTGAGAATCCTGTTCCGAATAACCCTCGATATTACTTAAAGTAAATTTTAGTGGGATTATTCAATGAAACATAAAAAAAACAAGTTTGTTTAGCACACAACAATATTTCTCTACCAGGATCCAGAACCTTGAGCTTGGCTTGATTTTGGTGTTTAGTGGAGAATTCTCATGAATGTCTTTCTGCCTGAGGAGGGCGAAGAGGTCTGTCAGACTTACTGACGAAAAACTGTAAGATTATTGAACATACTTTGCAGTTTAACGTTATTTAATAGGAGAGATTTTACAGGCCGTAGATAAAGGAAGAAACAATAATGTTGTACACCACGACACAAAATAAAATTATATACTACTCAAATATTAGTATTACATACTAACAATATAAAGTAGGGTTCAATGTTACTAATGCAACAAAAACCACCTCGGTGTTCAGTCTTACACCTACGCCGGGGGTCGCGGGAACGTACGATTCTACCGCTACCTCTCTACAATTGCCCCATCCCCCACGGTCAGTAATTAGTGGTCGCTACAAAACTTCCGAGTCATTAGATCGGGTCCGTGCTAATTGCGCGCGGATCGGCCCTCGCTTTGTACCCAATTAGTTCGCTACCTAATAGTTAGTAACACTACGTCATGGAGTTTGGTAATGCCACGTCAGATGGATGTGTTTCTTATCTTCGAAGGGTTTAGGGTTAATTGTTAGAGGGAGATGTGGAACCGGTTTTTGTTTACCAATATTGTGTAAACTCAAGTTCTTCTAACATAACAGACAGACGATTTGCTGTGGAGGTTATTACGTCACTTCTTCTTACTAGTAAGAACTCTTGGAAGTGGTAAAAGACGGGCGTTTTGGAGAGCTGTCCTATGTTTAAAAAGTGCTGATGAAAATCAATGACTATTGATTTTGAAATTATTTATAGGGTGATGTGGAAGCCGTTTTTGGGAAAACGCAAACATTCCGAACATTTCGGTGTTGTTTACTATATACTATTTTTCGCGTGGTTAATGACTAAACTAAGAGTCAATTCCCGTTATTATAAACGTACATAATAACTAAACGCAATCTAATAGACGTACGGCTTCCAATTTAACCGGTTGCAACTGAATACCAGTGTTTCACATGAAACGACTGATTGACTGACCTCCACAATCGAGAATGAATGATTGAATGAATGAATGAATGATTTATTTATTTGCAAGAATGTTATGTTCGACGGGTTTCACTATATTCGGCATTTCGGCCGTACACATATGAAAAATCTACTTACCTACTAATATCATGCATAGGTACATTTTGTGATCATAAAAATTCAGATAACAATACAATAAATAAGTTAAAATTAAATACAACTCTATTCATTTAAAAAATAATACAGAGTTCCTGGGTAACACGATAAGCCCCCTTGGTTAAACTGGTTGTCAGACTTTCAGGCTTCTTATTACTCGTAACGACTGCCAAAGATTTACAAATGACAGCCGGGACCAACGATTTAACGTGCTTTCCGAGGCCCGGAGAAGTCTTGATATGTAAAAAAAACAACCGACTTCTTACAAAAAAACTAACAGGTGAAAAATAACTCCAGTTTCGGAAGTCTGTGGCTTTGGTGGTTTTGTTTTGTTCATTATTGGCCGCCGACTTCCGAAACTGGAGTTATTTTTCACCTGTTAGTTTTTTTGTAAGAAGTCGGTTGTTTTTTTTTTGTAAAAAAGTTTTTATTTTGTAATTTTTAGTTATTTTTAAGTAAAGAAAGTCTTTCAAAACTTGAAAGAATCATTGAAATTGCATAACAATTGCTAAAGAAGTTCTATCTAAACATTAACATGTACACCTCTGCCGGCCCCTTTTAAAATAGAATGGCGTAATGTTATGCTGTGGAAATACAAAAGCTCAGCATAGACATCTGACTATAGCAATTGCGAATAATTTGCTGTTATGCGTTGAGGAGTTCCGTTGTCTGTCTTCTTCATCAGTTTTTCTTCACCATATGATACTTTCTAAATGAAAATGCTTGATTTGTTACTAAAAATGTTGAAATCGGTGCGTGTGTGCCTATATTTTTTGAGGAGTTCCCTCAATTCCTCAAAGATCCCTCATCAGATATGAGTTTTGATACAAATGGGACCCATCTGTTAGTATACCCTATCAAACAAAAAAAGAATTTTGAAAATCGGTTCATAAATGACGGAGTACGAAGGTAACAAACCCTAAAAAAAAAAAAATATACAACCGAGTTGAGAACCTCCTCCTTTTTTTGAAGTCGGTTAATAAAATAGTCATCCACAGACCAACCTCATTAGTCGAAGCTTGACCTTCCATCGATCCGTGAGGCTGTTAGTATTTAGTGACAAGCAGCTCCTGTATGCAGAATAGAATAGAAAACTCTCAGTCTCTCTTTCTCTTTTTCTTGGCGTTCTCTCTCTCTCTCTTGGGGTTGGCTCTCTCTCTCTTAAAACATAATTATACTTGAACTTTAATTAGGATTTTAAACAATGCATGAAACGTATTTATTTAAATAATAAAAAATAAATTCCACAATCAAAAAGCCATCTAGTCCCAAGCTAAGCAAAGCTTGTGTTATGTGTGGTGCTTAACAACTGATAAATATACTTATATGTATATTTCTAAATTCAAACATATTCTAGATAAATTACACCCAGACACAGAACTAATGACCGTGCTCAAAACACAAACGTTTATCCTGGATGGGAATCGAACCCACGACCTCCGGCATAAAAGTCAGGGCCACTAAAACTAACTAGACCCACAGGCCAGTCAAAATACAAATCCTAACGAAAGGAGAACGATAAATTAGAATATAAGAAACGGCATAATTCTGACAATTAAATAAATAACTGTAGGTAATCAATTAGCAGAAAGCCTAGCCTTCGAAAACCAGGTCACTACGAAAACACTAGATTTCTTTTCCACATTAACTTTAGTAATTATCATGAATGCCATTTCCTACAAATTACAGGAACCATTACAGCTATACAATCAGTGGGCGTTCCATTTTTAGCTATAAAGCTGTACCATTCACGGTGAGGCCCATTAGTTGTTTGTTTAGTAAGATTTGTGGGGCACTAGTCGGGCGGCGTGAATGGGACAGGGTCAAGACTGGCGCCGAGGCGACGGCGATACGATGTTTGACTAGGAATTTAGAAGAATGGATAAGAATTATATTAGGATAAGAATTAAAAGTAGGTATAGTGGCTATGTCGGTATGTCAGTTAATTTATGTATTTACATCTTTTTACTAACAACGACGTATTAGTAACAATAACATCATTAATTTATACACATACGACTACTTGTTAATTGTCAGCCTCTCATAGACAGATAACAAAAAAACACTTTGATTTTATTTTATAATGAATCTGCTTTTGCTTCAGGTAGGTGGCATACAATCACGGCTTTCCTTTAAACAAATCTCTATCAGTATGACGTATGAAAATACGTTCTTGTTTCATATTTTTTAGAGCGTGTTTTAGTAGTCGTATTTTAGTTTTAAAATTTTCTTTTTATTTAACTTATTTTGGAGTTATGTGAATTTATTTAAGGTTAACTTATTGTGCTGAGCAGACCTAATAATATAGCGTTTAAAGAATGTGCTAAGAAAGCTCTTTCATTTGATACCCCACTCAACATATTTTTTATTTTTTTTACTTTAAGTCCCCTAGAGAGCACTGTAGTCAATTTAACGTAACTTCATGCAATCTGTAACCAGCGGACAATAAAGAGGTTTCATTTGTCTAATCATGAAAACTAGTTTAGAAGTTATGAGGGAACAGATGAACATCCACACCCACATACGTACATACATACAGGTAAAAAACATAACCCACCTTTTGCGTCGCCGTAGTCGGATAAAAACGACACAATAACGCACGCACATGTCCGTTGACGGCACCACGCGACACTGAGGTCAAGTGTGGCTAGTTAGCCACATTTTGACGTGTCCCTTCCTGAGCGCTTATAACCTTTCTACACCTTTTTACTTATAATATCATTGCCTTACAACGTCACAAACTCACAAACTTTACCTTTCTTTATAATATTATACATAGTAAAGATGTGTAGATGAATAAACTCATTTCTTCAGGCGAGGCCACGGCGTATCGCTAGTATTAAAAATACAAGAAATATAGCGTTACACGATCCACCGTGAGAGCCATTTTCCACGACGCATGTCATTATTTTCTTCTAACAGAGTGGTTCAAACCTTTTAGTGATATTTCATTATGCCCGAATTCTGTAACAACTCGTCGGTTGGATTAACGACTCAGAGATTTATTATCACGTAACATCACGCTTGCATTCCCAAAGGGTTAGGCAGAGGTTAACTGGTACACTCACTTTTTACCAGATAATAAATTAAAGTCACATATCCTATTGGGGATTATTACCATTAATCAAGTCTTCGGGCTTCTATTGAGAAATTTCTGACAGAACACCTCAGTAACATTTGCCCTACCCGGCAATCAAATTCCCAGCAGTTGCACTTGCGACCACTAAGCCATCGAGGCAGTCCAATCACAAGCGTGGTGATCTATGCCCGTGTCTTCTCTGTATGAGAAAGCTTTGCCCTGTACAAGAACAGCAACAGGCTGTTATTAATATTATAACATAATAATATGGAATAAATCTCAGTGACCTATGAATTTTCTTATCCAGTTAACATCACATATCGCGTAGCATCAAACGTTCGACGGCACAGCCAATGAGTGGTCTCGTAGCAACCGAGCGTCGTAGCAATATAGCTGCACTGCTACGCCGTAGCGCCCGTAGCCGGCACTGCGTGTAATTTATCGTCTAGTATCGGAAACGCCTCCGTGGTGCACCACTAATATATTACTATCTAGGATAAAAGTACGAAGAAATGGTCGAACATATAAATGTTCAACTATTTCTTCTATTGATTTAGAATATATGTAAGTCTTGGGAAAACAAGGTCTTCCAGTAATTTATTGTTAATGTTTTTTTTAGAACAGGAAAAATAAATTTGATTATACCATTTATGGTTAAACAAACTAGTCAAGTGCGATTGGAGACTCACACTCGAAGAATAAAAACGCTAAAGAAAATACGTGTCTTGTGTAGGGGATACCTTTAACTTACATTGTTTAATTACTTAAGGCCCGACTGTCAAAACAACCATGGCAGCGTCATACCGGCCCCGGCGGGCCAACGATGGCAGCGTTATACCGGTATGACGACCGGGGCCACAATGGCAGCGTCATACCGGTATGACGACCGGGGCTCAAATGGTTAAGATCGGTTTTCTGATACGCACACTATGTAAAAACGCTTCATTGTTTCAGTCCTCTCCAGATTGACTGACAATTTGGCGATGATCACATGGTCGTTGTTGGATACGGGCAGCGCAACACCGATCGTTGTGGTTATCTTAGGGGGAGACCTATGTTCAGCGGTCGAAATTATAATTACGTATCATGAGAAAAAGAATGGAGGCTTAGTAGAGTAATAAGGTCCCATTGACACCATTAAGGTATAAAAAAGGTAGGGTAGGGTAGGTAGGGTAGGTAAAATGCAGTGATAGCCTGGTGGTGTGAGCGGCGGATTGCCAAATCACAGGTCTCGTGTTCGAACCCAAGGCACGCACCTCTGACTTTTCGGATTTACGTGCGTATTGTTAAATTATCACTTGCTTCAAAAACGGTGAAGGAAAACATCGTGAGGAAACCGGCATGCCTGAGAGACTATTCTCGACGGCATGTGATGCCAAGTCAGAGGCCCATGGGCGGCATTAAAACTCTGACACCAGGTTAGTTACTAACCATACGATAATATGAAATCCGTGAAAAATCTGATCATAAAAGCTGACTAGCAATTACTATAATAGTCGATTTAAACCTTTCAACTACACTAAATACGCTTGTGTCTGAGGTGGGTTTATGTCAAAAGAGCAATCGAACTCACGACCTCGCAATCGCCAGCTCAACGCCTTGGCCATTCGGCTATTGCCGTTCCCTCACGGGATAATCAAAAAGTTTTACCATCAAAACATTTTCTACCAACACATGCCTTATCAATTCTTCTAAAACTTACCCTTTCAAACGTCCACTCTTCAAACCTCGCCTGTTTAAAACTACAAACTATTTGCCCATCTCCGTCCTACTTTATGAAAAGGCCGCCGTCCGTAGACGTGAGATAAGGCCGCCTACACACGACCCGCCATTAATATCAATCACCGCGCGTCGTGTTCTCTCAATAGGTTGTATGGAGTGATAACGGCCTATGGAAAGGTCGCGTTGAAAGGAGGTTGCTTGTCGAAAATGTCGGGCGAGGAATTTTACGGTTTTTGTTAATAGTGTGTTTGGCGTTTAAGGACTTTTTTTGGGTCAAGTTGCAATAATACTGTGTTAAACGTGGTTTCTGCTTTGGTTTTTTTTTCTGTTAATTTATCAAACTAATGCAGTAAAAAGTTAATAGACTTTACTTTTTTTCTGTATCGTGAATGCTTTTGCAATTTTTTAAACTCACATGCACAAACTGCTAGGCCCCGAACAACTACCTGTAGGCTATACAAATGTTTTTCTTCCGTGCGGGAATCGAACTTGCTAAACGAAGCACAACAGCCAATCGCTCGGTCAATGCGCCAATCGTGGTCTCTATGAACATGATTTATTCTTTATAGTTCAGTTTTTTAAAGTATAGCGTTTATGTCACTGAATTATCACGAATGAGAATCTACAGACATATCATAAAAACAAGGGTTAAGCAAAATATATTCCCTCTTATTATAAAACGTGGTATTAAAAAAAGTACCGGGTTTAGTACTAGGTTTAAACCATGAACTTGAATGAACGTTATTACAAAACAAAGTTTATCGCTAGTCCCAGAACTATCTATGGTACCAAAGTTAGACCATCGTGACCCCTTTTTTTTTTTTTTTTTTGGATTTAGGTTTACAGATCAGCCAAAGTGCCAAATAATTTTTAAATATCCCTGATTTAATTCTTCTTGTTTTATGGTATTGTATTACGTTTTGCTGTGTCCAACAGTTCATGATTGTAAGTAACTTTAAGCCTTATTTTAAGATGTGGAATACAAAAAAAAAATATGTTCAATGAATATAAATTAATTGTGTTTTCACTTCAAAAATAAGCTTCAATATCAACAGTTTTTTTCTTAAATCTTTTAATCTCCTAAATAAAACATAAATAAACGAACATGAGCGTAAACAATAAATTCGTAGCAGCAGTAAAACAATAATTACAACAGAATAATTAAATCAAGCGATGGCGAAACTCGTCAAAATTTACGATAACTCATAAATTGAATCGCGAATTTAGTGCCGTCTTATAATTCAGAGAGGTAGTGGCTCGTGAAATGACCCCTACCAAGGGAAATGGAGGAAACTGCATATTAATGTGGATCTGGTCTAGAAGTATCAGAATAGGTTGGCTATTCCCAAAGAACAGTCCACAGAAATAGAATAGAATATATATATACAAGTATATACATATACAGGGTGTAAAAAGACCGATCACATAGCCGATAGCCACACATTCTGTAGGTACATATAATTATATAACTTTAACCAAAAAAAAAAAAGAAAAAATTTTTTTTTCATCTTTAAAAAAGAGATGCTTTTTATTGCGCGCATTGCATTGCGCGACAACGCAACGCAACTTTCGATCAGCTGAGCGTATGGCCACTCGCGCTTGGTCGCTGACCCGACCGGCCCGCTTGTTATACAGGATGAATTTTTAGTCACCGTCCAAATTTTTTCTAGGCATTAGGTATCATTCACTTAGTCCATTTTTGAAAAAAAATCGATACAAAAAAATTTCATATCAAATCATTTTCTCGAAAAAATTATCCGCTCTGCGTGGTCACAAGTTAAACGTTAATAATACTACACTTGCCGCGCAAATATTCAATGAAAAAGGCAGCGCTCACCCCGCTCACCCCCACCCCCGCTACACCTGCGCGACACATTTATGACATCTATCATCTATCGTTAGTCGGTCTCGCGCGCGCACCCTTTCGCGACGCAAGCGCTTACTTCCGTGTTCCCGGCGTTCCCGCGCAACCCGCCGGCGCCGGCGCGACGGCGCCCCGTGCGTATCGTGAATTTATTTACAATGTCGTCGTATTCCCACCGCGAGTATTACGAAATGGTGCGATCCTACATACTGAGTGGTGAAAGCTTGAACGGTGCCCGGAGACTGTACGAAACCGAAAGTATTCCTCGCCTTCGCAATCAAGGAATAAATCCTTTATTACCAAATCGCCAAACGATTTTGGCCGCAAATCAGAGGCTATTAGACCATGGCCAATTTATAGTACCTACACACGCTCAAGGACGGGGCAGGCCGAGACTCGCAGTGGAGATCGAAGAAGATATCTTCGATTTCTTTGAACGGAGCCCTAGATCCAGTACGCGAGATGCAGCGCGGCGCTTCGGCGTAAGCCAATATGCCGTGTGGAAACTTCTCCATTCTGCCGGGTTGCACGCGTACCATTTTCAAAAGGCACAGGCCTTGAACGACGCAGATGCAGTTCCCCGTCGAGCCTTCTGTGAGTGGCTGATTGCACACCCCGATGCTAACATTTTGTGGACTGACGAGGCCTTGTTTACTCGAGTGGGGCTGTATAATCATCATAATGAACATTGGTGGTCATTTCGAAACCCACACATGATACGAGAAACGTATCACCAAGTGCGGTTCAGTGCAAATGTGTGGGCTGGAATTGTCGGCAACAAAATACTGGGGCCATATTTCATTGAGGGACGGTTGACCGGGGGCACGTACCTAGATGTTACGCACAGTAATTGCTGACTTCATGGATGACGTGCCGGTAATCTCCTATCGAGATTTTTATTTTCAACAGGACGGTGCACCGCCTCATTACTCCGCCGCCGTTCGTAATTATTTAAACCTCGAACACGGTGATCGTTGGATCGGTCGCGGGGGGCCCGTCGTCTGGCCACCCCGGTCACCAGATCTTACTCCATGTGACTTTTTTTTGTGGGGTGAAATAAAACGACGAGTGTATGTGGAGGAAGCCCAAAACCTAGACCAATTAAAACAGCAAATTGTACGTGCATTCGACGAAGTTAAAAGTGACACTGTAGTGCTCAATAAAATTAAAAACAATGTGCAAAAACGTGCAAGACTCTGTTTAGAGAGAAACGGTATGCATTTTGAACATTTATTAAAGTACTGTTAATTTGATTGTTGATGATTTTGATTAAATTTTTATTATTTGTACATAAGTTGATTCAAATTTTTTAAATACGCCTAATAGCAAAACGTTTTGGCTCAGCTTTTATTAAGGTCTCAAGTTCTTATCTAATTAATTGATTTTTACTTTATTTATACGTACTTAATTGATTAATTAAGGGTTAGATTCTAATCATAGTGAACATAGCACAAACCTTTTGCTTATTGACGGTCCTAAGCCCGTGAAAGTATGAAGGGAAAATTTGCAACTTTGTTTGTATTGTGTTATCAATGAATTCCGGCGGCGCGCGGCGCGCGGGGCGGCCCGGCTCGCGTAGCTTCACCTAGCGCGTACGCACGGCGCGGCAGTGTCCAGAAACATAAACTTTTTATAGATAACTTTGTGAAGTGATATCTCAATATTTTTGTATTGAGTGATACTAAAAGAAAAAACACGTATTCAATGATTTTTGCCAAAGATTAATATATCAAAATTTGGACGGTGACTAAAAATTCATCCTGTATATCCATTGCATTTTTGTAACTTCAAAAAGTTCGAAGAAAGTTTACTAATAATACTTGGAATACAATTTTGAAAAAAAAAAACGAAAAAAAAAATCACTTTCACCTTCAGTATCTCCAAAACCAGTGAATTCCCAGATATGTTCTAGAAGAAAAAAAACTATCCCAGTGATGGGTAGAATATGTAGTTTTCGTTAACTTTAAGGGTTTTTTTACACCCTGTATTTTGTCTGCGTATAGGCACCAGTCTTCCACAAATTAATTAAATATAAAATTATATCTGTAGGCCATAAAACTCTATATTGTAATTTGTAGTGAGATAATAAAAAATCTATTCTTATCTGTATGCAGAATTGTAACACCAGAAGCAAATGGTTTATCCGGTAGCATTCTTGGGTTTCCCAAAAAAAATCAAACATTTGAGCTAGGAAATGATGTTTTTGTTATCATTAATAACCATAATTAGTTGATAAGTGTTTTTTTTTCAATGTATTTTGAACACGATCGTTATATTATATTATATTATATTATCGTTATCATTACACTTATTGATGATAAACTTGCAATTCTTACTAATTTATTGTGTATTCGCATATGACATTCGAAATCACGCAATAAACACAAAAATCTGCTAATGGTTATTCACTGGGCGTTAGACACTGGAAGACATGCAATTTTCTAGTGATTCCTTGACCACTAGTACCGGCTCTCAAGTCTCCTCAATCGTATTTATGTGTCTGAGATCGCGCATCCACGCAACATAAATAACGTCGAATGGCACGATACTACAATTTATGCGCGCACCGCAACACTGCAGTGCGATCGGAAGCCTGAACGAATTAACTGCACTTCTTATGTTAACTTAGGGCGGTATGTAAAATTTGTAGTTTACATAGTGTGTAAACTTGGGGTGGTATGTAAAAGTTGTTGTTTACATAGTGTATGATCTTCGGTGGTGTGTAAAATAGTGTAGTTTAGAGTTAAAATACGCAAGCTAGGGAAACAAACTGTCTGATTTATGTTATCATGAATTCCTTCCTACTTAATATTTTAAATGCGAAAGTTTGTGAATATGGATAGATGGATGGATGTTTGTTAGTCTTTCACGTAATAACTACTGAATGGATTTTAATAAAATTTGGTATGGAGTTAGCTGACAACCTGAATTAACACATCAGCTACCTACTTTTTATTCCTGTATTCCTACAGGAACGGGACCTACGCGGGTGAAACCGCGGGACGTCTGCTAGTGTAAAATAATTTATAGGTTTTTAGTGGAGTTTGGCAATAGGAAGGCAAAAGAATAGTTTTCTCAAAACAACGCACAGTAGGTACATCATAATATTGCTTCAGCTTCTTCTTATTTATTATTTAAACTTATTTAACATTGAATTAGAAAAAATATTACAAACATTAATTACCTAAGTAGATTGATAGCATTTACTTTTTATTTGTCCTATACGGTCCCGCTGCTGGTTTTCACAAAGGTTCACCTCATGCTTTCTCATCAATTATTTATTAAGTGGATCTCACAAATTAAGAAAGGCAGTCTTCAGGATAAAGGTTTTTTCTAACAGTCAATAATATTATAATTGTTCTATTTATTTTTAACCGACTTCAAAAAAAGAAGGAGGTTCTTAATTCGGTTGTTTAAATATCTTTATTTGTGTTTAAGAGTAGTCAATTCTATAGACAAAAAACTGTTGTACATCGCGTCAAAGCATTTCAATATAATAAATAAATACGTTACTAATGCTACCTACCGGTCCCAATTGTGAGCCTAAACTATCAAAATTTACACACAAATAAAATTTAAATTGAAACAAAAATAATTTGAAATGCTCCAGAAAGATAAATTACATGTTATTCACCCCATTATGACATCACAATCTTCTTCAAGATAAAAGTTTTGTTCCAACAACAACGCACAACAAAATCATAAACGAACTAATTCCCCCAAAATCAAAAACCTTTACCCCATCCATTTCTAATTCTCCTCCATTGACAGTCCCATGACATTCCCCATACAACTTCGGATTTACTCGGACGAAGTTAGGCGAACCCTATACGGACATAAGACTGCTTTCGATCGACCCCCATCGGTTATACTTAATGATACTTTCCGGTGTCTTCGCTTTCTATAAGACATCTTGATGTTTTTCGAATAATGCCATTTCCGTTGTTCCGATTCTGTTGTGTATTGAGTGGCAGTTTGGTTTGTAATGTTGGTGTAAATATTAGAAAGAAAAGAAAAGAAAGAAAATATTTTATTTGGACGCACAGAACATAAAACCACAACACAGATAATAAAACAAAAGAAAATATTAAAAAATTAAAGACAAAAGTAATAAAAAGACCTGTGCGAGACCAAAAAGGCGCCTATCTCAGTATTCTGATATTTACACATACAGTCGGGCCCACTTGTGGTGAAACAGTGCTTACCGAATGTGTTGCTTGTGCATATGAAGTGTAGCTGGCACAAGGACGTGGAGCTTGGCACTTGCAAAGAGAAGCATACTTCTCGTGGACATTTTTCTAATTTTAATTTACTATTTCTAAGTTACTGTCAAGATGGAAGACTGAGAATAATACGGTGAGGAGCATAGAAATAAAACTTCAAAATAAACTTACGTGTCATTATATAATAAACATGCGTTTATATTATATACATGCATTTTGCATAAAACAACCAATTTTCCACCCACTTCGACGTATTTTTACTAGACTAGACTTTTGATTAATATAATTTTGAAATTATTTTCATTTATTATTATCATATTCTCTAAGAATCTGTCAAATTCCAGCACCAGAATATATTGAAAATCACACATGCACTCGTTGAGTAAAACGTCGACGATCAACGAAAAACACAAAAATAATTCAGTTTTCGCTTATTAAAAGCTTTTTTACTTTAAAAGTTGAAAAATTATGATCTATGCACGAAATACCAAAATGGCTTTTACGACATTTGTTGCCAGAAGCATCGATATGTACTCCATACCTAGGTATATTTACCTACATACACGTTTTTACGGTAACATGTAAATTGTGTCTGTCAAACAAATTAATACGCGTCACGATGAAAGGATCGCGCTAAAAGGATGTCGCTCTTGGAAATGGGTGATCGGAGTTCTGAAGTGTCGAGGAAAATAAAAATATTTTGTTTGTTTATGAAATGTTAGATGCGATAGCAATTCTTTGCAGGTCTTTGTTTGTATATAACAGTTTTCTCAATAGGTTTTTTCTAGAAATGACTAACCATATTTTATGGGTAACTGGGGACTAACGAAAGGTATTTACAAGGCAAATGTAAGTTGAAACGCCAGGGGACGCCCTGAAAGGTCATTCATAGACCTAATTTCATGATGAGTTCTTCTGAAAGCTTAGATGCGTAAGTATAATTACTCGCAGTCGGCGTGAGTGTATGACAACATGTTTGAATGTAACCGAAGCAAACGAAGTAATGTAAGAATCGTAGCAGATCTCTCGTTTCTGCCTACCACTGTGGGAAAAAAGCGTGAGTTTATATCTGTCTTTATGTAGATACAGATCTATTTTAAAACTGTTACTAAAATAAATTATAATGATTGTATTTATTGTGTAAAGTGACCACTGTATACCAACGCTTTCCTATGGTATAGCCTTATGCTGTGTCGTGTTCTTCTTGCCGTGACGTGCAACTTCTGTCAAATTTCTGTGTTATGCTTTTACTTTCTGATATGTATCCACTTACATAATTTAAACAACCTTTTTAATATCACTATTTTATTATTTTAAAGTCTGTCGGCATGGAGCCGATTAGTGAGGCCAGTCCAGCAAGAATGATCATTAAAAAAAAAATCAACTCTCCATACAAAACTCGATCAACTGTTCGGATATATGTATGGAGAGTTGATTTTTAATTGTCTGTTTTTGAAAAAGTCGTAGAACAAATGTTGTTGTTTATGATGTTAGTAATCTACTCCTTCGAGGTAGTTGGTGTTTTACAAATAACCCTGTATAATTATACCAAAAAATCTCATCATCGCATCACCATTTTAACCGGATGCAGCTGAATACCAGTGTTTTACATGGAGCGACTGTCTGACTGACCTCCACAATTCAGTTACTGGGTGACACGGTACCCTTTGGTTAAACTGGTTGTCAGACTTTCGGGCTTCTGACTACCTGTAATGACTGTCAAAGATCTACAAAAGACAGCTGGGACTAACGATTTAAGGTGATTGACGTGGCAAGGAAGAGACTTGCTTCCATCCCCGACCGACCTCGTCAATAGTAGCTTAACATTCGATCGAACCGTGCAGCAGTTTTTGTTTATTATCTAGGTTTGTTACCCTACGTCCTACGTCTATTACCTTTAAATTTATCTATGTATCTTAAAGTTGTGGTTCAAATCCGGGCAAGTACCAATGTGACTTTTTCAATTCATATGTACTTTCAAAGTTTATCTTAGTCATCTTTGACATCGATGAAGGAAAAACATCGTGAGGAAACCTGGACTTATCTATATATATAAAAGAAAGTCATGTTAGTTACACCACTTATAACTCAAGAACGGCTGGATCAATTTGAATGATTTTGGTCTTTTTGGATTTGTCTTTGTCAGGAATTAGAGATTTTGCGCTCTCCGACCACACTGCACAAATAATTAAATGTCCGGTAAAAAAGTGTAGTCCAATTGAATATTGGTATGTATATAAACGTAGTTTCACTAAAGAAAATAGATGTTTATTTGCTAAATATTTAAGACCAATCTCGTATAATAGTGTTTATGAGGCTACCGACCCTAACAGTGCCTACAATTCATTCCATGACATATTCAGCTTGATCTATGACTTATGCTTTCCTATAAAGAAAATTCGTATTAATAATATTTCGAGACCTAAATGGCTATCAAAAGGAATAAAAATGTGTAGTAAGCGTAAACGCGAACTTCTCTGGAAGTATAGAAAAAACTCAAACAGCGACAATAAAATGAAGTTTAAATCTTACGCTAAAAAATATAAAACAATAATCTCGCTCACTAAAAAGTATCAGAACAATTATTTTATAAATACAGCTGTTAATAAATCCAAAGCAACGTGGAAAGTAATAAACGACACTAAATACAACTATCCTAAGGACGGCATTGAGAAACTAATAATCAATGACGAAGTACTTACGGATCCTAAGACTATGGCAAATACCTTTAACAACTATTTTGCTGACATTGTTAAAAATAATAATAATAATAATAATATTTTCTCTGACCCAACACGACCATATTCTTCTAACTTGACATTTAACTCTAAATCAATATTCATGCCCCCAACAATTCCTCCAGACATTCTTAAAATTATTACTTCTCTGCGGAATACAAATAGCGCAGGATATGACGGTATTAATACAAAGATCGTTAAGGATGTAGCAATTTTAATTGCTGCTCCTATAAGTTACATTATTAACTTGTGCATAGAACACGGTATTTTTCCAGATAAATTAAAATTGACAGTTATAAAACCAGTACATAAAAAAGATGAAAAATCTTCCATCAGTAACTACAGGCCAGTTGCTTTAATAACGATTTTCTCTAAAATATTCGAAAAAAACATATATAGCTGCCTCTACCCATTTCTCGAAAGTAATAACATATTTACCCCATGTCAATATGGTTTTAGGAAAAATAAATCGGTTAATACCGCAATATATAACTTTTTACACAAAGTCCTTCTAAATATGGACATTAGGTCGCCTGCCATAGCACTGTACATGGACAAGTCAAAGCATTCGACCGAGTCAGCCATAAAATACTATTGAATAAGTTATATGCATTTGGAGTAAGAGGTAACGTATACAAACTCATTGAATCATATCTAAGTGACAGAAAACAGATGGTAGAATTAAAAAGAGTCTCCCTAACTACCAGAACTGAAGAAACCGTTCTTTCTGAGGTTAGAATTATCCTTTCCGGTGTCCCTCAGGGCAGTATTCTAGGCCCACCACTCTTTCTAATTTATATAAATGACATGTCGACACTTACACTTACTATGACCTTATTTGCTGATGATAGTACTATATTGTTTACCGGTACTGACATAAATGATCTAAAACTTGACATAAATAACACCCTAACAACAATTATAGAATGGCTTGATAAAAATGACTTAAAAATAAACCTAGAAAAATCAAAAATCATGAATTTTAAACAGCGAGTACAACCGGATGCCAACCTTAATATATCTTGCTCTGAAACCAGCATAGAAGAAATAGATGTAACCAAATTTCTGGGTCTCTATATTGACAGCAAAGTAAATTGGAAGTCACATATTGAGCAAGTCTGCAAAAGGCTTAGTCAGAGCTCTTATGCTCTTTACAGACTAAGGAACACTGTCAGTCAGTCTGCACTACTAACTGCCTACCATGGATATGTTGCTTCAATCATACGCTACGGCATCATATTCTGGGGCAACTCTGTAGAGAAGGAGCATGCTTTTAGAGCTCAAAAACGGTGTATCAGATCGATGTGCAATATACACCAAGTAGATTCATGCAGACCACATTTCATAAATTTAAAAATATTAACTCTACCTTGTGTATATATATATGAAGCTGTAATGTTTATAAAGTCAAACCCAAACTTGTTTGATTTTTGCACTAGGGCCAGACACAAAGACAAGCTGCGCATCATAGCCAGTAAAACAAAGCTTTTGCACCAAAGCATCTTTTGTATGGGTCCACGTATCTTTAATAATCTTCCACCTTTTCTCAGAACTATGAGCGATATATATACCTTCAAAAAAAAAACTACTTGAATTATTGATAGATAAATGTTATTACTCCGTAAGAGAATTTCTAGATGACAATACATTGAAGCAAATCCATTGAATGAATAATTTGTTAATTTGACTTAAATATTGTACTAGTTTAATCATAATGTATTGAATGATGATTAAATTGGAATTATTATAATGTATGTATATATCCTATTGTATTGAATGACGATTAGACAGTAATTTAATTTAAATATATATTTACCAAACTTGTGACGTATGATCCAAAATGAATTATTTAAATTTGAAGTCCGTCAAATGATTTGTTAATCTGACATTAATATCTTACTATATTGCCAATTTAATCAGAATGTATTGTATGACAGATTTGATGTATTGTAATTTTTATCTTAATTTTATTGTAGTTTGATCTGAATTTTATTTTATTAGTTAATTTCTAGTATTGTATTGTTTTTTTGCCGAACTTGTTATATAAACTTTGTATGCCGCAATGGCGGGACATAGCTGACACCTGTATTTAACACAACATCTTATGAACCTATGATCCACAATAAATTATTTGAATTTGAATTTGAATTTGAGGAATAGCATAATGATTAATAAAAAACATCAAAAGTCCTCGAAAAAATAAATATCAAGAATATTCGTTTTCTCAAACATTTTTCAAACGCAGCGCCATCTTGGATGACATGACAGGAGAGAAACTTTATCAGGTGTCAATTTGACATTGACAAGTCTTAAGCTAAACTTAAGAAGGTAAGGTTGTCAATTTATACGTACCTACGTTCTGAAATTTATTTTGTTACTAAACTTAGAGGTTTTATGTAGCATAAAAAAGTCTTATATTTCAGAAATCAATTTACGTAATTAACAATGACGACAGAGACAAACTTTAATAATTCTTTGCAAATAGAACTTATTCTTCTGTTAAGACTTTAATTAAAGTAGACCGAAAAAACTATAAGTATAAATTGTAACATAGATACAATAGTTCAGATTAAAATTATGAATTTAGTATTTTTTAAATCAATGCATTTTAGTAAGGTAGTTAGGTTAGGTAGTTAGGTTAGCTATAGGATAGGTATGGTCAGTTAGGTTAGGTTATATATACATGTTGTAATTTTAATTCTATCGAACACAAAATGTTTAAAAATGATCACAGTAGAGACTCGCTACATAAAAAGTAGTAAGTCTTGTAGTAGTTATTATTGGTTTGGATTAATTTTTTGTCGGCTCCTTAAACACAACACAAAAAAAAATGATAAGAGCAATAAATTGACTCTAAGGCACAACGAAGTTTGCCGGGGCAGATAGTAGTGAATATAAGTCTGAAATCGCCATTCCGCCTTGAGCAATCGTGGTGATCAATGCTCGAGCTTTCTCTGTATGAGAAGAGGCCTTTGCCCTGCAGTGGGACAGTAACAAGCTGGAATTATTATTTTACCTTAAAGTGTATGCTAGTGTATCTGAAAAGCAAGCATATAGCCCAAACAGCAATGAACTTAACTGCCGCAACCACAACGTTTTTATTTCAACAATACCATGAAACACTTCATAAGAAATCTTCACAGCGCATTGTTTTCTCAGAAGACGTATTATCTGCTAACAAATAGCTTGAAGCTCTTGCGAACCGAGGGCTGTTCGTGATATTTCATTTTTCATCTCTCCAGCGATGTTTTTGTACCGCAAGAAAAGTGCAAATGACGCTTACCAAGATTTCCGAGAAA
The DNA here is from genome assembly GCA_921972225.1 of Euplexia lucipara. Lineage (NCBI taxonomy): Eukaryota > Metazoa > Arthropoda > Insecta > Lepidoptera > Noctuidae > Euplexia > Euplexia lucipara. The sequence goes on along the minus strand of OV179144.1, from coordinate 5,797,624 downwards.
GCAGGTCGCGGTGACACTGCGCCGGTGACAATGAGAAGTGGAGCTGTAGACTGGCGGTTAAGTTAGTAGAAAAACCCTGCAATATTTCTTTGATCCCGTAAACGTATTTCCTAAAAGTATCATAAGAGTTTCTTGTCTTAACCTTGGGGCTAGGACCAGATTAAGCGTTTCGCCTCGTCATTTATACCGCGTACGTCGAAGGACTGGAACAACCTGCCTGCTGCGGTCTTCCCGTCCGAGTATAATTTAGATGTCTTCAAGGCTAGAGTGAATAGGCTCTTAATAAACTAGTGCGCTTCGCCATCATCGATTACATCACTGCTTACCATCAGGTGGGATTGCAATCAAGCACTAGTTTATAATTCAAAAAAAAAGATTAACTGTAAGTCGACAGTGAATACGTTCATGCTTGGCTTCGAGGACTCTAAAAAAATTGTGAAAGCTGCAGATTTAGTTGTTTGTTTTAAATAAAGCTACTACTAGCTACTGGCAACGTGGGTTGTGCAATACTAGTAGTCTTGTTAGCCCCTCCAACTTCGCTAAACTATGCTTGTGTCTGGAATAGGTTCACGTCCATATTGCAATGGATGGAGATCGAACTCACGACCTCTCAATCGTCAGTCCAACACCTTGGCCATATTAGCTATTGCCGTTTAAATCTTTGAGTAATAAGTTATTTGTCTATACTAGGTAAACTAAAGGCAGTCGAGCGTAAATGCGTTCACACTCAGCTTATAGACTCCTTCAAAACGATGAAGCTGCGAAGTTTGATATTTTTGTTTGAAAGCCCTAATCTTGGCAACTTTTAGTTAGAATAGAGAAAATCTTTTTGCCTTTGATAACCTAATTCTTGCTTATAAGTATTACGCTAGGACTGTAACCTCAGGGATGCATTACAAAACAGACTTCCCTGTTGCAACTATGTTTTAGAGCCATACATTAAGCCAACTTAGAACCACACTAGTCAATTAAAATTCAAGTCAGCAGCGTTTGTCGCGCCCGTCTGTCGCTCCAACAATGGCAGAGGGGGAATGTTAACAGCATTTGCTTCCAGATTAAGCTATTCACGGTCCAACCTTATTGTCTAATTGTCGTATTGTTTGGAAACCTCTTGCGGGAACAGTTTGCGCGATACGCGGCTATCTTCCCGTAAAACATTTAGTTCATTCAATTATGGAGAAAGCAAACGTCCGTATGATTTCGTTAAAATTCTCGTCGTCCGTCCGTGAGGTTATTAAACTAAGTGCTTTTAGATGTAAGATTTGTTTCTCTTAGTCCTTACTTTTGGGAAATCTTAAATGTTAATGTTTGCTAAGTAGTTTATTTGAAATGTTCCTTAATGTTAAGTACTTATATTAAACAGTCGCTTTTCTTCCAATTAGGGCCAAAGTTAATTGGCTACCTTAAAATATAGCTTCATAATATTTTGTTTAATTCTGTACACGTGCCCACTATGCTGTGTTAAAAATACTATTTTGTTCATCATTCTCTTCTTTTGTTTTCCAAGAAAACTTTCGTGAATTTTAGTGCCTACTTGATGCACTGCCAAACCTATAATTAAAATAAAGCTTAGAGTCAAACAAATAAACAACAGCGGTTAAGGCGTTCTTTTGAATGCACTAATCCTTAGAACTAACAGTCAAAGGGATGCCCATTTGCTGAGGAACCTTTGGCCAAGTGATGCACATGGAAGAAACAAATGATAGGCATTAGTATTGACATCACAGGTCAAGGAACAATAGCTATTTTTCACATAGAACTTGGTGGGACTTTTTTATTAAAAATTGTAATCCCTATTTTGATAGTAGGTACTGACTACGGAACCGAAATATTATAACGTAATAAACAATTGAGTGTCATATGAAAAACTGCTTTTGATACCTTTGTACTCATCCCAAATTGGTAATAGCAATATTTAAGTTACTAAATTAGTATATTTTTAGTATTTATTACGTAGATGGGCCTGATGATAAAACATGGCCAGAAATGGGCATTGCCCTTTGAAAATTATTTTAGCATTTGAAAACTCATCTGAGTTATGTAAGGGACCTTTTGTAAAGACAAGAAGAAATACGCTATCTAACATAGCAGTAACTCTTAAGCGCGGGTAACACAGAGGAGCATAGCCAGTCTTTGATAAATTAAAGCCATGTATTATCACCCGTTCATCCTTCATTACGTCGTCATTAATCTTAGTGGTTTCTCTGTACAGCGATGTATCGACTTGGAGGAGAGGTTACAGACATCGGTTCTCGCGTTCCAGTCATTTCACCGGCAATCTGAGCGGCGATGACGCGGCTCTTCCACGCTCTATGAAACACGGTGGAGGTGCGGTACCACTGACAGCGGTCTTACGATTTTAGTCTCGTGTAATATTTTTTATTCAGACCAGTTCGTTGTACCATTTTATTTATGCTGCTGTCTTAAAGCTTGTGGCCTTGTGAAAATACTACCAAACACGTCAATATCCTTAGTGACTGAACAATTCTGAGGATTTTTAACGACAGCATTTTTTACTTATTACGGCGCAAATATAATGACGGATAGCTTTACTGTACTTAACTATTAGTAACTTATCTACACATTAAGGAAGTTTGATATATCGGAAACTAAAAATCCAGACCGGCACGTAATAAATATACTACCTACCTACCTTTATGGAAATAAATGTGGTTAATTTTTTTTGCAATTAACATTAAAATTTAAAGTTTTGTTGGTCCTGTTTATGTACAGACGCCAGCACGTCAAGTTACCCCAATGAGTCAAATATCTTTGATGGTTTTTCAACTTTATGTCGAACATACTAAGGTTCATATTCAATTGGGAAAATTTGACACTTTGGGGTAACTTGATGTGCTGGCGTCTGAACCTATCTATCGGTGTGACCGGCGGAGTGCCAAGTCATAAGTCTTAAGTTTGAACCTATGGTATACAACTCTGGCTTTTCGGATTCATGGGCATGTTCTTCATCTTCTTACGTAAAACGTAGATTAAATTATGATTAAACTATTTTATGGTCGCCGGAGAGTTTCTGAGTATGGTAACTTATTAATTTCTGAGCCACAATGACATGTGACCAGATCAGTTTGTGTCCCATAAAATATTTTTACGGGTAATTCGCTCGACGTTGCACCCAACCTCAGGGCTAACGAGCAAAAAGCTCGGCATACTCAGCGGTCCGAATTACCCTGATTCCGGGTAATTACAGAGTACCAACCCTATCCTGAACACTATGTCACGGTGACGTCATTAGGGTAAGCAGAATTGTTGCAAAAGGCCCGTGATTAAAAGGCAGTCTACAAAGGCTGAATCGGTAATTATCATTGCTTTAAAAAGACACTTAATTACGAAAAGCTGTGGGATATGCTAATTTTGTTTTGGCGCGCGCGGGTTCGAGGTTTGTGGAGTTAAGTGGTGGTAAAGTTGGGAGTTCGCAAATCACTTTGTGTGGCAACATTCCCAAGCCATATGTAGGGAACTTTTCTTTATCGAATCTTAACGATTTGTGATGAAGATAAATGGATGGCGTATTTTTTATCTTCAGCTGTATATATTCATAGAAGTATCTAAGCGCCTACAATGTATCTAGTGATTTCTACAACTCAAATAGGGTGTAATAGAGTTGTGCAGGTTTATTTGGCTTTAGTTTAATATAAAAAAATCATTTACCGAAAAATTTGTCTGAGGTCCCAGCATTTAGTTAAATTTTTAGTGGGATGTAATAAGAGGCGAGTCTGTTTATTTATTTGTTACTTTATCCAACTTAAGAATGTGTGTTAACGACCACTAAAATGAGACAGTTAATAGACCAATATAAACAACTGGACAGTCACATTAAGTCTCAGTACATTAGAGTGCTCGAAGTATTAAATAAATAAACAGGAAAAGGCAACTTCACAAATCACATTCACTCATATCATCTTCCATATCATCATCACATAACAACATACAACATTCCACAAAATTCCACAAATATTCCACAACTTTTCACACAACGCCATTTAGTCACAAGCTAAGCTAAGATCTTGTGTTATGGGTACTAAACAGCTGATAAACATACTTATAATATTTGTATATATTTATATACAAATATTATAAATAAATTACACCCAGACACAAAACCAATGATCGTGCTCATCACACAAACATTTGTCCTGGGTGGGAATCGAACCCACAACACTTCGGCATAGCAGTCAGGGTCACTAACTACTAGACCAACAGGCCTGTCTATACGTAGGCAATCATTATCTTTCATCATATAACATCTCATATCTTCATTCACTATTACAAAGAAGATGTTTGCTGATAACCTTTAAGAATACAACACACACATAGAAACATACACACACACTTACACAGATATACATAAATAAACGCAGACACATAGCTACATACATATTATATATAACTAAAGTCAAGATAAATATAATAATTATCTCTCAATATTCTTTCTTGTATCTTCCCAATACACACAAAGTTGCTAATACCTTACCAATCGTCCGCAATCCAAAAGCAGCGTTGTAGAAATATGCACGTGCATTTAATCAGTAGCCGACCAGACGGCCTTATCTCTTCGGCATCGCGCCCAATTACTGGCTCCTGCCCGCCCCCTAGTGGCGAGGGATGAAGATACCATCGAGATAAACAGCGGGTGCGCTGTATGTCGGATTTATTATTTCTACTAATTGACAATCTGCCAATGTGTTCCAGTTTAAATTACGGCTTTATTATTTATGGGTACAGAAAGTTGTTGTGGATTTACAGGAATTTATTATTATTACTAGCCTGTGTTTTGCCACTGCTGGGCAAAGGCCTCCCTACTTTTCTTCCACCTCTCTCTGTCAAGGGCTTTTTGGGACCAGTCCTTATCGAAGGAGTCCAGCTCGTCTCGCCATCTCGCTTGGGCCTACCGCGATGTCGTTTGCCATGTAAAGTAAACCCATTTGGTCATGCGTTTGCCCCACTGATCGTTGACATGCGGCAGATGTGTCCAGCCCAGGAATATAAATATTTATTTTTTTGCAAAGGCTTGTCTGTGATATTTTTTCAGTTTTTGTGAACGCTTTTTGCATCAGTTAAATAATTGTCATACCTACTTACATAAACGCCTTTTTCCCACGTGGTAGGCAGAACACAATCTGCTACGATTCTTACACATATATTTTGCTACTCTTTTTAATAGCTTGTTATCGTTGAATAAACATTTTTTTTAGTTAAATTGAGAGGCAACAAACGTCGGGCTGAAATCCCCGCCTTGAGCAAGTGTAGTGATTAATACTTACCCCGGTCTCCTCTGTAAGAGAAGAGGCCTTCTTCAGTGAGATAGTTTAGTAAATAAATAAATATTCCACACCTTTCACACAACGTCATCTCGTTTCAATGTAAGCAGGGCTTGTGCTATGAGTGCTAGAGAGACTGTTAATAATTATACTTAATTATACTCGTCTTTGTTTCATTCTCAATGAGATAGGTTTACTTGTAGTACGGCTCATTTATATCACATCTTCATTACATAGTTTACAGCCAAAAACTGAACGTATCCCCTCGTGTCACGCGCACCTGTCAGTTATCTGTCAAATATCTTCATTGGTTTTTTATGTCACATAATGGCGTCATCTTTTTCCTATATTTTTTAATATTTTGTGTTGTATTGTGAAAATACTGTTCCAAATAGCATAATAATGGGGAAAAGGAATTCACTAGATAAAATTAGAATATCAAAACGACTGAGAGATGTATTTTAAGCTAAAACTTGATTCAAGTCACGAAGAAGGTAAGAAAATACCTATAAAAAATGGCCGCTTTTAAACTGTTTTCTGTAACTATTTCATCAGAAAACTGATTCAAATACTTGCCTGATTATAACTATAGCAAATCAAGACCCTGTGTGCGTATTATAGCTAGTGAATATGAAAACATAGGGTGCGCTTTGTGTTTTTTGCGTTATGCACGTGCTACTGTGCTTGCAACCTACAAGTGCATGCCTGACCTGTGGGACGTTCTCCGGGAACGTACGTGGTCAACAATGGCAGTATTGGCAGTGAATAGCCCAACCTGTGGAGCGTTTGAAAACGCATTTGTGATGAAAAATTACTATAGTGAACAACAAGTGCATGCCTGACCTGTGGGACGTTCTGCGGGAACGTACGTGGTCAACAATGGCAGTATTGGCAGTGAATAGCCCAACCTGTGGAGCGTTTGAAAACGCATTTGTGATGAAAAATGGCTAAAGTGAGCAACACAACTTGTGCATGCCTGACCTGTGGGACGTTCTGCGGGAACGTACGTGGTCAACAATGGCAGTATTGGCAGTGAATAGCCTAGCCTGTGAAGCGTTTGAAGACGCATTTGTGATGAAAAATGGCTATATATGGTGAGCAACTTGCCTAGAACCTGTGGCGTTCTGCGGGAGCGCACGTGGTTTACAATGGCTATGTTGTGATTTAAGCAATCTGAGGGGTGTTCTTTAGGGACACACGTGGTTGACTATTTTCTTATAACCTTCAAGGGAAGTTCTGCGGGAACTTACATGGTTATATGGTACAATGTTTGTTGCCTTTACAGCATGAACTGTTTTCTACAGACACTGTAATAAATTCATTAAAACAATTCATCTGAAATTATTAGAAAAAACAAAAAATGTTTCTCCGGAGTTCATAAAAAATCTTCAACAAAAGTTGTATTATGCAGATTCTAGTTGGTAAATGGAATGATTGAAGAACAGGTACCAGGTACCTCCGGAAAAGACATAAGATGTTCAGATTCGCAAAATGCTAGCCGTGGGTTCTCAACTGGAGAAATCAGGATAAGATTTACCAAAAATAGATTACCCAGGTATCTAATACTTACTAAGAAGCTTAACAAAATATGTTATTTAATAAGCATAATGAAGATGAAGACAACATCAGGGTGTCATCGCCCTGCCTTGTTTTGACTCAGACCTTCAAATGTGTCTAGATACTCCGGAGCAAAAAATGTAACAAAGTTGAGTGATACTTTAAGGTATGATATATATGTATACATATAGAGGGGCATTTTTTCCCTGCTAGTAACAGTCATAAAGACATCAAGAGTTTTCTGCCTTATTCGGAGTCAGAAACATACTTATTTGGTGAAGACCCAATACTTCCCAAACAAGCAGCTTTAAAAACCAACCTCACTCCAAAAATGGGGGGGGGGGGAGGCATCATCTGAGACACAAGTGGTTGAGAAAACATGAGAAGACCGGAGGATTCATCAGCGCTGCAAAATACACCCACAGGTGGGCATTTTAAAAATTAATTTATGTGATTGATAACTAATCATCACTTCTATTTGTGGTTATTATTTTTTGATAAGATTGTAACTACTTTACAACTTTATTTCATACTAAACCACACCAAAGTTACTTTTCATTGAAAGAAAAACTTTCCAAAGAGAAATCTTTTCAGATAATATCTGTAATTTATAAATATTTTCTGAGCAATAGAAATTGGTCAGAATACTAAAGCTTAGTTTACCAGTCTTTTATTGGTAAAAAGCCCATTGGAAGCATTCCATTAATTTCTAAATTAGAAGTTGAAGTTTTTTGTTAAAACAGAACATTTCAAATGAAAAGTCTACCGCACTATAAGTGATATTTAACAGAAAAATGACTTTCTGATAGAGGTAGTTTTTTTAAACAGGCTTATTGCCTGGTCAATATTTACACATATATGACATTATAGACCCTTCAAAGGAAATGGCAACAATTAATTGTTTTATGTTTTTTGGGTTACCTATATATAATGATAAACTTTTACAAGAAAGGTGAAAGATGCTTACAAAATGAGAGGCTATAATATATCAGTTTGTTTATTCCGAATTTCTGTAAAGAAATAATTCAGTTAACTGTAGATAAACAAGGAAAAACAACATTCCTAACTAACAAACTAAACAACTGTTATAAGTTAAACATGTGAAGTCAACTATAGTCAGATTCCATGTTCAGATGAATGAAAATTTTACATCCACTTGCATGACACCTATTGAATATCTTGTCTTGTATTTAATAAGTTAATAATGAGAATAAATTATTATGGAATAGATACTACCTTGAATACTGCATGTTTAAAAAACCGACTTAAAAAAAAACCACTAACCGATGTAAAATAACTCTAAATTCGGAAGTCTGTGGCTTTGGTGGTTTTGTCTTATTCATGATGGGCCACCGACTTCCGAATTTAGAGTTATTTTACATCGGTTAGTGGTTTTTTTTTAAGTCGGTTTTATTTTTTGCAAAAAAGATTTTTATTTTTCCATTTTTAGTTGTTTCCATACAAATATTTGCCATGAATTTATTTTTATATTGTTATTTGTTAACAATACATAATGGTAATAGGGTTATCCACTTATCCCTAATAAATGAAACTTAACATACCTAACTGTCAAAATCTAGGTATATTGTACACATCTGCGTACAGGCGTGATGATACATCATGATGTTGTATAAACAATAAATATCCAAGCGATTCCAGCAATCACGACAGATTTGCCGTCCATTTTTGAAGAGTTCCATTGTATATCTCCGAAGATCAGCACCAGATCTTCACCAAATAAAATGGGACCACCTCGGAAGTATACTCTTTCAAATAAAAAAAGAATTTTGAGAATCGGTCTACAAATGGGGGAGAAATCGCGTAACAAACACACAAAAAAAAAAAAAAAAAACATACCGTCGAATTGAGAACCTCCTCCTTTTTTTGAAGTCGGTTAACAAGACCTTGAATGGTAGTTCATAAACATAGTCAGAGTAAAGAATATTTTCAAGTTAGAAACTTTATTTTATTTTTTGACTGGCCTGTTGGTCTAGTGGTTAGTGACCCTGACTGCTATGCTAGAGGTTGTGGGTTTGATTCCCACCCAGGATAATGTTTTTCAATCATTTGTTCTGTGTCTGGGTATAATTTATCCCTAATATGTATTTATTTATCAGCATATATATAAGTATATAAGTATTTTTATCAGCTGTTTAGTACCCATAACGCAAACTCTGCTTTGTTTGGAACTAAGTGGCGTTGTGTGGAAGTTGGGGAATATTTATTTATTTACAAATACTTTTTCCACAAGGTAATTTCCAAGAGGTTATGGTTTTCGGAGGCATCTAAGCAATGGACTGAAAATGAAGCTAAGCTTCAAATTATATTTTAGATTCAATTGCTGCCTACTTAGTCTGTAATGCCTTGCAGGACACCCAACAGATAGTGAAATCTGATAGAGAATGGATTATATGACTACATTAACATACAATTGATTGGGAGGAGTTCAATATCCTACCTATCTATATACCATTACTAAAAATAATTGGCAGTGGTGTGATTACAAACCAAAGGGTTTTTTGATTTTGGTTTTCTACATGATTAAATTTTAATTAATAGCTGATTCTGAATCTAGAAGAAAAGTAAACATTACAAAAGCAGAAGGTACTGTTTGTACTTCATCCATTGTTCAGTCAAACCATGGTTCTCAATATTTCAGAGATTGTTGATACATTTACAGAGGCATTTTAACCCCTTAATTATCTCCTTGGCACTATCATTCTAGATTGTGACATGTCCTTCACAGGAAATTGAAATAAGTGTCAAGAATAGGTTTAATAGACTGAAAAGTAGTCCATATTGGATCGTAAAGTTAGTAAAATACAAAATGAAATGATTTTATTTAAATTTATTTATTTTTAAAAGTATAGAATACTCTTGATTATCCACCTTAATAACTTAAAGAGTTATATAGGGTATTTATTACTCATAAAATAGGTAAGTGATCTCTTACAAACAACCGTTGAAGAATATTGTCATGTAAACATTTGTACATGTTTGGAGTGTGAACAAGCAGTTGAAAATTAATTACGTTAAATATTGATTGAATTCCAGTGCGTTTGACTTAAAACTGTGAATTGTAGCAGTACCAAGCCTACCATAACTTATGCTGATCAATATCATAATGAGACTCCTGGAAGAAGTTTTTTCCTATGAAAGTTTTGTTTATATTTGATCTGCTCTACCCTTGATCATAAGACCTCTTAAACTTAGATATACCTACTTGGGATGTTTTTTCATGTTTACTTAATTATGTTTTAAATAATTACATGCAACAACGTGATTTATACTTTGTTACCAAGAAGGTCTATTGAGTCTATTTGCGAAAACTACAGGTCAAAGGATGATAACAATCTCCATTATAAAAATAGAGTGATCCAATTAGACATAGGTAATCATAATTAAGAAAATTACAGCTATTACAATTGATATGATGAAGGATTAACAATAAATTAGGAGATGGACAATTACAAGGTTTCTTTTTTTTGTTTCCTATTTTTACCAAACAATAGGTAAGTAGGTACCTACTAAACATTGTAACAAAAACGCTGAACTGTATAAGCTCCAGTGTCAGCCGTTGGATTACCAGGGCTATGGAAGAAAGAGTGAACTTAATATTAGCGCGTTTTTTCAACTTTCATTACATTCATTATGTAAGAATTTCAGCCAGTAAGGGGGTTTTTTAATATCAACTTTATTATAAATTATACCTACACGTGAACTGAAGGGTCAACCATTCCTTCCTAAATTTCCAAAATGGACATATTAATAATAGACATTTTCCATTTTAGTTTTGACGAGTATGATTCTATTTGAATTGTAATTCGATGTTGTGTTTTTTATTTATTTTTTTGATTCTTTTGGAAAATTTAAAATAACTCATTGTTATTTTTAATTATTTAATAATTATTGATTGATTTTACAACTTGTCTTTAAACATCTACAAGTAAACCTATCTCATTGAGAATGAAACAAAGACGAGTATAATTGAATAGTCAAACGAACTTACCTGTAAGTGAAGTTCGACGGTAATAATACGAAGTCTTTGTTTCATTCGAAAATGAGAAGAGTCCCACCCGACCCAAACAATACATGCTATCTAAATACAATTTTATGCATGGACCCCACGTTGTAAAACCAATCATTTGCTGTGAACTTAATGAAGATATTTGACAGATAACTGACAGGTGCGCGTGACACGAGGGGATACGTTCAGTTTTTGGCTGTAAACTATGTAATGAAGATGTGATATAAATGAGCCGTACTACAAGTAAACCTATCTCATTGAGAATGAAACAAAGACTTCGTATAATTACCGTCGAACTTCACTTACAGGTAAGTTCGTTTGACTATTCAATTATTATAGATAAATTATCAGACCAAATGATCATACTCATTACACAAATATTTATCCTGGGTGTGAATTGGACCCACGACCTCTAGCATATGATAGCAGTCAGAGCCACTAACCACTAAATCAAAAAGCCAAGTAATACGCTGGTTTAACTTTTTTAGTACAGAAATTACTAATGGAATATTACTGAATAACAGCACTCAAGTATTCTCGTCAAGATACTCTAGACAGCTTAGTCACAATAGGTAAAACATTATTGATCTTTTTATTAGCAACTAGTGGACGTCACGTGGTTTCACTCGCGTAGTTCCTGTTCCCGTGGGAATACGGGGATAAAAAGTAGCCCATGTAACCTAGTACCAATAGTGTTGCTTCCCAACGGTGAAAGAATTTGTCTAATCGTTCCATTAGTTTTTAAGTTTATACGTTACATACAAAGAAATATTTTTTTTCTCTTTATATTATTAGTACATAATTATCATAGATAACGTAACAACTGATCCACTTGATTACGTCACTCTCTTCCAATTAAGTGTAACACTAGCTCAAATATTGCCAGTGATAATCCCGACACGAGCCGTCCTAAAGCCTCGAGTCTTTAAATAAGCCAGACAAATGAGGTTAAGCACGTAAAGAATTAGTGATACCCCTATAAAATTGCCCCTACAAACCCCTGACAAGCAGGGGTGCCAAAGTGCATGCTTTCTGCCTATTACGGTAGTTTTTGCATTAAGTGCATGTAAGTGCGTGGTCATTATTTAGTTGCGTGTTATTTTATTTCAAGTTTTAAATTAGTTGTTGGCACTGATTGTGTTTTTAATTGATAGGCTTAGTCATTTGTTTCCTAACACACTCTGTTCTTAAATAAAAGCATCGAGATTCTTCCAAGTTTGCAAAAGTTATAAATTAAGTACGTAACTTAGTTCAAAGCACGGTTTTGACAATGCCTGGAAACCCCGTAGGTATTATTGCAATAAAGACGACATACGAGTAAGTGGTTGTATTTTAGGAAACAAAAATACGTCTAGGAATTATGTTTCATATCTTCTGCTAGAGATAAAAATAATAACAGTCGTAATCACTATATTTTAAAAACATACGTTACGCGTCGTCCTTTGTCCAACTTTATTGGTTTCGGCTTTCAATATTGAAATGAAATAAAATGATATTTATTTCTGAAAATATTATTATATATATTCCCTGATACTTTTACATGTATTTTTATTAAAACTAAATTATGGCTTTTCCAAAGTGACTGGTCCCTGAGAAGAAATGCCGAATGAAACTGAGGGGTCACGGTCTCTTTTAAAGTCCAGACATAAGATTGTATATTAATTTATTATGCGAGTCTAACGATGCAGGGCAAAGTCTGGAAAAGACTTCTGAGGAAAGAATCAATTCAGCATTGAGTTGACCTATCCTGATAGGCAACATGTTACCAGATGTACCTGTTTACGTCCTAGTGTTTTACATGGACCTCTCCAAAACCATCCAACCCCCATGCCCATCCTCTCCAAACTCTCCATGTCACATTTCCATTTATTATACACTAGCAGACATCCCGCGGTTTCACCCGCGTAGGTGGGAATACAGGGATAAAAAGTAGCCCATGTCACCCGGGAATAGTGTAGCTTTCCAACGGTGAAAGAATTGTTCAAATCGGTCCAGTAGTTTCGGAGCCTATTCAATGCAAACAAACAATCAAACATTTCCTCTTTATAATATTAGTATAGATTATAAGTACTAAAACTCTAACCTTTACACTTTAAAACTAACAGGTAACGCGAAATCTTTATGCTAAGATTGATTGTCATCAGACTTCTAATTTCTGACAACCATTATCGACTGCCAAATTGGTAATCGGAAAAAGTATTGGTATGAAACACAACACAATATTATGCTTTGTTGCAGTTAACTCGTAATGAGCACATTGGTAAAAAAGTGGTTGTCAATAAATACATGGACGTACAGACGCCAGCACATTTAGCAACCCCAAGCTGTCAATTTTTCCCAATCAATATGACCCTTATTGTGGTGGCAATAAAGTTCAAAAACTATCAAAGAAATTTGAACACTGGGGTAGCTTGATGTGCTGGCGTCTGTACATTGAGGCATCGCTGGAACACACCATGAGTTCTGTAGGAACTTACATGATTCTAAACGGCCCAGAACTCAAATTAAAAAAATAACATCTTTATAAAACGTAAAACTTATTTTACGTTTTATTCAGATGTTATTTTTGTAGACTGTGTAAATACCTACCCTTGAAATCGTATTTAACTCTTCTTTCTTTTAAAATCTCATTAATTTAGACAGAAATAGGTTTCAGTAAAATTAACTTAAAAATGAAATTGGGAATGCTAGCAACGCTAGGGAGTCGAAAATCATGTGGAGAACATGGTTTTCTGATATGCGTCGATGACCTTTCCACCCTGTATAATGTGTATCTAACATGATACGTTCAATATTCAGCTAATAAACCTATACAATGTTATCTCACTCGCCCCAATTCGCGAATACGTCGCGTCCATCCCATTAGACATTCTTACATACAGCCTATTGCACCAACTTATACACACAACTCATTTAACAATAAACCATTTGATTATGAACCTTAAATCTACAAAGGTAAGGTGGGATGTGAGAGAAATGTTGGGTAGAAGTTACGTTGGTATTCTCCCGTGTCGTATGACATTGACCGTAGTTGAGGGTAAAGATGAGTCACCGTTCAGAATAAGGGAAAGTTGTGAAGATTCAGAAGGTTTCTTCCAGACGGAGATATAAATGTTAATCGGTGACGTAGTTTTATTGTTATAACCCTGTGATGACTGTCTGGAATGGCCTTTTGTGCCTGTTGTTTATGATGCGAATTGAGTAAGGGAATATTGAAGGCAGATGTCTTCGGCGTCGTAATGCTAAACGTTTGGGTATTGATCTGGAATTGTTTTAGACTGGAATTTGCTTGTAGTGGCCCGCGTGTAGTTTAATTTTTTACGTTAACCTACTACAGGAAAGTAAAGTACCCTAGGTCTTAATTCATTTAATAGCCAGTTGCATTTGAATTTATAAATAAATAATAAATATTCCACAACTTTTTCACACAATGCCATTTAGTCTAAGAGCTTGTGTTATGGGTACAAAACAGCTGATAAACATACTTATATATTTCTAAATACATACATATTATGATATAGGCGATTCCAGTTACTATGTCAGCGCTACACTTAATTATTTTTTCTCTTTTCTGACGACCATCACATTATCATCAACACATTGGCTTTTACACAGCCGCACACAATGACGACACATCAATTCTTGCACTACTTGAAGACTTATATTTCGTGACAGAATATATTTAATTTGTAGTTTAAATTAACATGAAAATTGTAAATTTCATCACTATTACGTTGTTAAATAAACAATTTTTGTCAATCGGCCACAGTGACAGCTCTCCGGTTGCGCCCGCGTCCTTTCATTTGTCACCACAGACTATAAATAGTCGACAAATGGAGCTGGAACGCGGACGCCCGGACGGTCGTGACTCGTGAGCAACTAGTTAAATGCTCTAGGGAGCGACCCGTTATTATTTTTTATTTTTTTTTATTATTGTTTTTTTTTTCTTTCTCTTATAATTTTAGTTTTGTATTAACTGTGTTATTGTATATTATCTTATATATATATTATTTTTTGATACTTTGATTTTTTTGAGTGTGTCCAACAACACAACGCAACGGGCCCTATCAGAATAACAGCGCTGCGATATTTATATTTTTAAATGTCGCAGCTAATGCTGAGATAGGTGCCTTTTTGGTCTCGCACAGGTCTTTTTATTATTATTTTATTTTTGTCTTTAGTTTTTTAATCTTTTCTTTTTTTTTATCTGTATTGCTGATCTTTTGTTTTATGTTCTGTGCGTCCAAATAAAATATTTTCTTTCTTTCTTTCTTTCTTTTCTTTATTATAGATAAATAACACCCACACACAGAACAAATGGTCGTGCTCATCTCACAAACATTTGTCCTGGGTGGGAATCGAACCCACGACCTCCGGCATAGTAGTCAGGGTCACTAACTACTAGACCAACAGGCTAAGGTAATAATTAAGCATAACAGATAAAGGTAATAATAACGTTAAAAAATACCAGTCTGTCCCACAGCAGGGCAAAGGCCTCTTCTCTCGCAAAAGAGGAACTAAGCCTTGATCACAATGCGTGCTCAAAGGGGGTTGGCGATTCTCAATGATGCCTAAAGAACGTACATCTAAATTTAAAAAGTCACATTACTACTCGCTTGTGTATATATACCAGCAATTTCGTACATAAATGGCAGGCACCTTATAAAATGTTACTTATAACCTTAATCACTTTAAAGAGTTCGATAAAGTTACATAAACTCATGGCATATTCCCATGGACATTAAATTAAGTAATCGGTAATATACTTTTATTTTAATATACCTACTGTTATATTTAATATACAAGAAGCAAAATTAATATACCCCCAATTCACATAACATAATAAACTTGCTCCCTTCAACACGGCTGGCACTAAATGAGATATCGATTATAACAAAATTTGCGTTTCACCGCACTCCATAATAGAGGTCGCCCGCGTCGGAACTATCGACAAAAACCCACAAATGATTTGCAATTATGCAGTCTCAATGGACTTATTACATCAATAGAGGGGGACCGCCGGGGAGACTAGCAACAATTGAATTTTAACGACCTCTATAATACTCGTGACACACAGACTAGAAGAGTGTTGGTCTAAGAGATTTTTTGTGGTGCGTATTTTGTCGTAAAATATTTAATTTTTAAGTGTGTAACGATTACTCGATTTTGTGGTGTGAATTTTATTATTGTTTTTTATATTTTTTTATTTCGGAACAATAAAGAGTTACATTCTAAAAGCAACACTTATCGTAGGCTTACAGATATGTAATCCACGCTGTTATAACTGTCCACATATTCATAAAAATAATGGATAAATGTGATAGCCTTTTTCTGAAAAAAAAAAAATGGTTTAAGAGAGTGAATATGTCCAATTCCATTAAGTAAATGTTGTATACCTACAAGAGGACGAAGGATCATTGATTGTGTAACTTCAGAATAACACACAGACTGTAATTCACAAAAATACATTAAGTCACAGATGTGCTGAAAATTGTTTAGTCATTCTGCCTATTACATCCCCAACGGCCGTGTGTCCCCTCAAAGATTCGGTCACAAATGGCGGTCCAGATTTGTGCTGGCAGGGCGATCCTATTTGTGACGAAAGAACGGAGAAAATAGGCTTAACATAAACGTTAATATATAATTTATATATATGGCTTTAGACTCATTACATGGACTTTGTAGCCTTTGATGTGGACGCTGTTTGAGTTTTTATTGAATCTAAATAGACACGCATCGTTTTTTTTTTGTGGTTAAACCTTGTAAGGGTTGGAATAATTGTTCATGTCATATAAATAGGGGTGAATTGGGTTTGAAAAAAGTGATTGTAATTGATAAAAAGTAATGGTTAAGTGGAATTCGGATTCTCACACGAATAAGCCCCATACAATAAATTGTACACGATTCAAGACTAAATTGTACAGACGCCAGCACATCAAGCTACTCCAGTATGTCAATTTTTTTATAGTTTTTCAACCTTATTGCAAACTGAATAAGATTCATGTTCAATTGGGAAAATTGGACAGTTTGGGGTAGCTAACCAGCACATGCTGGCGTCTGTACATAGAATATAGACCAGGTATGGTTGTGAGGTAAATGGCAAAATCACGTGTTTTGTAGTTCGCGTGAGATTTGAATATTTACTAAAAAAACAATACTTATTAGTCGTTTTGACGGGGTGGTTGAAATCCACACTCTGTGAAAATTGCAACTGTTTACCTATTTCAATTCTTTAGATAATGTTGTCTTTTAAATTAGGTACTGGCAGTTTTTTTTATTTATTTTTTTATATTTCCTTGTAATAATGTTTTTCTTTCGTTCTTTTTCTAGGAGGACGGATGAACGGACTAACAGCTGAGGTAAGTAGTAGGTATAGTTATTTTCTAAGTAAGTTTTTTTTATAAGGTTATTTTAATTTATTTTCTTTATTTAGTTTTGTATGGCTGATAATTCTTAATTATTAGCCAATTCAAAATTATAATTAATTCTATATACCAACGGACTAAACTTAAAATAAAATTAATACTATTGTGTGCATTTTGTTTATATGAGCCTCAGATGCCTGGAAATAAAGATTTGTCATTATTATTATTATTATTGATAGGGTTCCGTTGGCACCCTTTGAGTATGAAACCCTAAAAATACAGCGCTGGGTTCAGCGTCTCTTTGTCTGTCCAAATGTTTTTTTTTTTGTGAGAGTTTTTCCTTCGAAGCTTTACGAGTATAATTTTGTGACAATGCCCCATTCCGTATCGATAAGTAAGCATTTTAAAACTTTTTAACTATAAATTCCATTTAAAGAATTATTAACTTTATGTCGGTGTAAATAAGGTTGATTGCTAAACGAAATTTTAAAGAAATCCTAAAAATGCAACGCAAAGTTGTAACGCAAACTGAACTTTATCCGTGGGTGTTAAAATTATTTTTCCAATAAATACAAACTTGATTGCTAAATGCTGAGTAGGCCAGTTAGACAGTTGGCCACACTAAAGTGGTTACAATACCAATATAATATGGCCTCGCCGCATTCTGTTCTAACTGCGTACTGCACTAGGTCGATAGTATTACCACCTAACACGTGCAGTCAAAAGGATACCCATTGATTAACCTGGTTGACAGACTTCCGGGGGTTCTGACTTACTAGTAACGACTTCTAATAATCTACCAGTGACAGCCAAGACCCGCGGTTTAACCGCCTTTCCAAGGCACGTCTAAAATTCAAAATACATAAAAAATGTTAATATTTTGCAATACGTTTACTTGATAATTAGGGATGTATTCCGAGCTATGAATAAATGCGTGACAAATCAGTCCCACTTATTACCCAAATAACAAAACACACACGATTCAAAATTCTAGTCACACGCCGAGCATGTTCGAGAATAATTTCACACAAAAAACTATTCTCCAATTAGAGAGCGATTCAATACTAAAAAGGGGACAAATTAAGGGTCGTAATTATAATCAATTAGTTTAGGGAGCGCGTGCGCACGTGCGACACACGCGCCATCTAACGAGGCACCGCGAACTAGCGTCCGTGATCATGTGTCAAAGTGTGATGTCAAAGTTAGAAATGTAACCGTTTGAGGATTAAGAGGATGAGAAAGGGTAGGTCGTTAGTGCTCTTTTAGTTTGCTTATGTGCTCTGTAGTGGAAAAAAGAGGGAGCTAATTACTTGGGTTTCTTTTGATTTTTGTAGTGGTAAAGGTGGAGTTTGATCATGCTTAAAGCACTTTTTACTTTTTGACTTTTGGTTTGGTAAAAGAGATGAGCACGAGGGCCTAGTGTGGGATTGGCCCCCTTAATTGTAAACCAGTGTAATCGCTACGTAAGTCCAAACTAAAAAATGCTCTAACATCGTCGTATTCCATCTTTGCCTCACGTCCACTCCTAAGGAACTACTATTAAATACCTATATGTCGTGGAAAGCGATATTCTTGAATAATAAGTTGTGAAGTTGATTAACTTAGTACGGAGTCTATGGTGACCAGCGTGACGTTACTTGTCATTTAAAAATGTCGCGAATGTGTTTTCGGTAATGTCACGTGGACAGAGTCGTGCTGGTGCGTGGGAGCTGAGCAGAGCTCAGATTGATTTGAGGCACCAACGAAGACACACATCCAGTACGAAACTGTCAATTACCTATGTGAGTTATGTTTTGTGATTACAATTGTTAGTGATGTTATTACTGCAATGGAGATTGTTATTCTACGTTATGAACTCGGTACCACGAAACCCCCATCGGTGTCAGCTCATCGCTCAGCCATCGCTGACGGCGACAAATAAATACTTGCACCAATGCCACAGTTTTCATCTTTCGAAATCACGAAAAACAATTGCTGTTTCATACAACAAAAATTGAATACCTTTTCGACCACAACAACCGGTTTTTCAAATAATTTCATAATTGGTCCAAAGTAAAAGTTGTTCTTATTCTTGGGTAAAATAAATATCCTGTACCTACCTAAGCACTGATAAGCTGCTTTCATACTGGTTTTACTTCTGTTGATGGCATTAATTTGTATTAAGCTAGCCCTTTCTCACTATACAAATAGTAGACAGTCCGATCCCCTTGGAACAATAATAACATGGGAACTTGTATGGGAAATGTACGCTCTATGACTCAGTTGCTGTTAATGAGTCAATTGTGAATATATATGTACTTTCATGAAATGCTTAACTTTTTTGTTTCAATTGGTTTTTTTTCTGTATAAAGTCTTACAAGTGCTCGAAAAGTCAAAAATTTCTTTTAAGAATTTTAAACAATACAACCCCAACCCCAAACATTTTACAAAACTGGGATTTTTTGGCACAATGCCTGTTCTGTAGAACAATCAAACACGACACGACTCGACACGTGTCCATCAAAATCGGTGAGTCGTTCAGTAATGAGTGAACGGTGAACGAATGTGAATGAGAGCGATGACGTCACGCAGAGCCGGACACTTTTCGAAGCGTGATTGTATTGTGCTTGCGGTGTTTTTGGGGACTGGCTATTGTAAAGTGTGGTATATTCTATAATAAAAAAAAACTTTTTTACAAAAAAAACAACCGACTTCTTAAAAAAAACTAACAGGTGAAAAATAACTCCAGTTTCGGAAGTCGGTGGCCAATAATGAACAAAACAAAACCACCAAAGCCACAGACTTCCAAAACTGGAGTTGTTTTTCACCTGTTATTTTTTTTTAAGAAGTCGGTTGTTTTTTTTGTAAAAAAGTTTTTATTTTGTAATTTTTAGTTTCTTTGTATGTAAAGAAAGTCTTTCAAAACTTGAAAGAATCATTGAAATTGGATAACAATTGCTAAAGAAGTTCTATCTCTAAACATTAATCTGTACATCTCTGCCGGCCCCTTTTAAAATAGAATGGCGTAATGTTATGTTGTAGAAATACAAAAGCTCAGCATAAACATCTGACTATAGCAATCGCGAATAATTTGCTGTTATGCGTTGAAGAGTTCCGTTGCCTGTCTTCTTCATCAGTTTTTCTTCACCAAATGTTACTTTGTAAAGAAAATGCTTGATTTGTTACTAAAAATGTTGAAATCGGTGCATGTGTGCCTATATTTTTTGAGGAGTTCCCTCAATTCCTCGAAGATCCCGCATCAGATATGAGTTTTGATACAAATGGGACCAATCTGTTAGTATACCCTATCAAACAAAACAAGAATTTTGAAAATCGGTCCATAAATGACGGAGTACTGAGGTAACAAACCCTAAAAAAAAAAAAAAAAAAATATACAACCGAATTGAGAACCTCCTCCTTTTTTTGAAGTCGGTTAAAAAGCAATCAAAATGTTAAATAACAGGAAGTACAAGATAACTAGGTATCCTTTTTCTGTAAGCTACCTCATGAAGCAATTTTCTACCAAAAGTGAATTTTGTTTTTGAGTTGGTCTTTTTTAACCATAACACACGCCTGTAACCCCCGAAGGGCTAGGCAGAGGTGCACCTTGTAGTACACCCACATTTCGCCAGTTATGCTTAGTCCCTTGTGATAGAGGGCGAGCCTATTGCCATCAATCGGGTATGTGTGCGCGACTCCGGGCTGCTTCTGAGAAAATTCAGACGGAAAAATATGCCCGACCCAGGAATCAAACCCGGGACCTAATGCTCAGCAGTAGCGCTTGAGTCCACTATACCAACTGGTAGATCTTTTTTTTCGATATAAAATAGTTTTTGACTTACAAACCGATCTCTAAATGTATTATTTACTCAAAACAGGCTTTACTGTCACGTAACTTCACTAAAATATTATAAAACATACAATATGGCACCTAGTTTTGAAAAAAATCCTTTTATAAATTGCACGAGTGTAATAAACCTTTCAATTCAAGTTTTATGTGCCTCCCTATTTCTCCATCTTCATCATCAAAAGTTTGTTCCACTTAACCCTACATACCTCGTGATTACAAGCTCATAATTACAAATGATACTGAGCAAACAAGTACTCACCAAGTTAAATCTCTAAGCTCTTTGAACTATCGCTGGCAAATTCATATTTTCCCGGCCAATGGGCTCGAAAATTACTGGAATTATACGTGCGAAGTGCAGGAGGCGCCCTGTGCCATATGCCGTAGTACATTCCAATGTGAATTATGAAGAGATATTGTTTTAATTGAGTTTCTATGCTGTGGAACTTCAAAAACTTCAACTTTGAGTGAAGGATACTCCATGTTCTCATCGTGTCAATGGTTTAGAACGTCCCTGCTGCGGTCTTCCTGTCGAGTTATAATTTAAGTGTATTTAATTTGTATTTAATATTTAAGTTATGTAAGTATTCTATAAAACTTTTTTACAAAAAAAAAAACAACCGACTTCTTAAAAAAACACTAACAGGTGAAAAATAACTCCAGTTTCGGAAATCTGTGGCTTTGGTGGTTTTGTTTT
Organism: Euplexia lucipara; assembly: GCA_921972225.1. NCBI lineage: Eukaryota > Metazoa > Arthropoda > Insecta > Lepidoptera > Noctuidae > Euplexia > Euplexia lucipara. Next base: position 5,775,873 of record OV179144.1, on the reverse strand, counting down.
GTTCATTATTGGCCACCGACTTTCTAAATGAAAATGCTTGATTTGTTACTAAAAGTGTTAAAATCGGTGAGTGTGTGCCTATATTTTTTGAGGAGTTCCCCCAATTCCTCGTAGATCCAGAGAGATCCAGATTGATACAAATGGGGCCAATCTGTTAGTATACCCTATCAAATAAAAAAAGAATTTTTAAAATCGGTCCATAAATGACGGAGTATTTACTTATACTGAGGTAACAAACCCTAAAAAAAAAATACAAACGAATTGAGAACCTCCTCCTTTTTTTGAAGTCGGTTAAAAACCAAAGAACATTGATTCCTTTTACACGCATTTCTTTCTTTCATTCAAATAGGTGAGATTGATTTCCAAAATCTTTGAAGCCATCCTACCGACTATAAACTTTCTTCTTTATCTACAAATATCATCATCAAGAAGTACCGAAATATTGCTTAAAAGCATCACTAATATAAAGGGTTTAATTTGAATCTCTTATTTAATACTTGAACGTTATTTAACTTTAGCTCTAGATATCCTGTTACAAAGTATTTAGTTACTCCTTAGTAATAGCTTTAAGTTTTCCACTTCAGCATTGCATCTACTTTAATAAGTTACTGGTATTTGAAGTCAAAAGTATTATTATCATGGCTAGCTTTGGAGTTCGCTACTTTAAGGACTACAATAATAAACTATACTTGTATACTAATATTACAAAGAGGAAAGGTTTGATTGTTTGTTTGCATTGAATAGGCTCCGAAACTACTAGACCGATTTGAAAAATTCTTTCACCGTTGGGAAGCTACATTATCCCCGCGTGGCATAGGTTACTTTTAATCCCTATATTCTCACGGGAACGGAAAACACGCGCGTGAAACCGCGTGACGTCTGCTAGTAATATACAGGGTTATTTGTAAAACACCAACAACCTCGCAGGAGTATCTATTCCTGCGAGGTTGTGATGTTATTCATCTTACTAACATCATAAACAACAATATTTGTTCTACGACTTTTTCGAAAACAGACAAAAAAATCAACTCTCCATACATCTATCCGAACAGTTGATCGAGTTTTGTATAGGGAGTTGATTTTTTTTTGTCTGTTTTCGAAAGCACGCTTGTGACGTCACTTCTAAGTAAAAAGTGTATCAAGGCGTGACATGCGTGACACAGTACTTGACTATTTCGTGCGACGAGTCAAGTACTGTGTCGTTGTTATTTTATTTGTTTACGTGAAATGATGAAAAATGATTTTTTTCATAATCTAACTGGTATGATTAGTCAGGTGACCAAACATTATTTTTATACAAAAATGAAAAAATTGCACTTGCACCTCCACCTGTCCTAAAGAATAGCGTGCCGCAGCCCACAATTCAAAACCACTCTACATTTTAAAAGAGCAACTTCCACAAAAATATTTATAGTTTCCTTTAAAAAGAATTCACTTCTAAAATATTTTTCTCTATTTACAACAGTTTGAGAAGCCTTTCTTGCGAATAAGTTCTGCTAAAGTTAAATTTTTCTCCGTAAAGTGTAAGCGTAGTGACTTCTGGCAATATTTCTGAAGTGCAGGTAAGGAGTCGGTTGTACTGTTCAGTTGGAAACGGAAACCATTTCACTGCAAAATAATATATTTTTAACCGAGTCACAAAAAGAAGCAGGTTCTGAATTTGGTTGTATTATTTTTCTTATGTTTGTTTTTTGTTACTGATTAAAAAAATCTAGTTTTTCTATATTCTATTATACTCCATCCGATTAGGTAGTTAACAAAAGGTAAACAATTTTAACATGTTTTTTTAGTTAATAACACAATTTAAAAATAAAATGCAGCTGAAAACAAATTTAGATACAACAAAAACGATTACATGATCAATTAAACAATTTGTTTAAACCGTAGTTGTACTTAATTAATAAGCGTTTATGTAAAAAGACTTGTCAAGATTGTTTACCTTTAGTTAACTACCCACTCGGATGGAGTATAGGTTGTTATTCAAACAATGGTTAAATGTAAAAATCAATTGCCGTGCCAATTTATCAATTGTAGGCCAATTTATTTAGGAAAAGAACATGATGGTGACGAGTCTAGCGAAAACTTTCAAATGGTTTCACCGGTTTCAACACATACACACGCGCATACATACATCATTTAGAGGAACATATCAGTACATTGTGTGAAAAAAAAAGAACTTCCACATTAAATGGGGCTCGAACTTTTCACTAGGGAAATTAACATAACATAATCGCCGCCATTTTTTTATTTCAATGTTACCAGTTCTGTTTGTTGTTAGTTTGAGGTATAATAATTTTAAAATGTAATGAGTTTATAATAATTTTGATGTTTTCATAAAGCGATGTTTACTTCCAAATGTATGTAATCAATTTAAGACACCATAGATTCATAACACTTTTTGAAAATTTTGAATAAAAGAATGATTGCAATTACTCTCAGAAGCCGGTGCGAGTCAATAGTTTTAAATAAATAATGTTATAATTACAAAGAAACGGTAGTTAATCGGGTAGAACTATAATTTAGTCACGACTTGACGACAGTTTAGTTAATTGGAGTAATTTACAGTTAAACTGCCTATTTATGTAATTAACCGACCGTCCCGCAGCGGATGAGGACTGACAAGAAATTGTGAAGTTGACATTCTTTTCTTAATGTCCGACTCCGGCGAAGCAAAAAAAAGGGTTATGATTTTGACCACGATGTGTGTATGTAGGTATGTTCATCTGTTTCCTCATAACTTCTAAATTGCTAATCATAATTTTAACAAATGTCGTAAGAAGCGTCTTCTCGTCCGCTGGTTATGGGCAATACGACGTTTAATTAAATTGAATATGGCATATTTAGCTTACGGTAATAAACCAATAAAAAACAAGTTCAAAAAGTAAAACCCGAGTACTGAAAAATCATGCTCTGAAAAGCATGAAACAAAAAAAATATTCGCTTACGAGAATGTTCTTTTAGTAGTTTTAGTACACAGATAGTTTATAACCTAGATTAACACATAGGATTAGAGATTTAAGAGTTGTAGCGGGCGAAACCGCTGGCAACAGCTAGTTTACTATTAACAGGGTTCTATATCAAACTATGATTGTGTTGCCTCTTCTACATTGTTGTTCTTTCTTTTTCATTTATAATGCATCTTTAATCATAAGATAAGTTTATTTTGAAATTTGCTTTTTGTCTTTTTCTATCGTTATTTATTAGTATATAAGTTTTTTTTTGTTGTCTTCTTAGTTTTATTTAAAGTTTTGTGTCCACACTGTATCTTTGTGTAATAAGTGGAAACGTCGTGGATTATACACTAGCCTATTTTGAATAGTCTGTTTTATTTACTGTAACTTATATTGTACAATTGTTTGTTTTCCCCAAATAAATAAATAAATAAATGATTACGATAAGCTTGTTAAACAGTTCAAACATTACGCATATCTTGATTCTTAAAAGTACGTATTCAATACCAACTACTATAATGAGTTCAATGAACGTGTGTGTAATTACCTGCACCTCGCAGGTAATTACACACACGTTCACTCAAACGACACCACTAAGTCCAGAGATAAAAACCGTATAATTTCAAAGTTTAAACGTTCGGTTACACAGACTATGTGCAACCGACCACACACGTGCATAAATATGTAGGTAACGGTGGACTCCTCGTGCATATAAATGAACGCTTTCAAACACATGAATCCTTTAAAACAGTCTATTTCGTAGTGAAACACAGAAGAGGTTGAAAGTTATCTAAAAACAGAGAGCGATGTGTTTTATTATTCTTCTATTTTTTTTATTTAATAGCGATTGATGTGAACCATCTTTGTCTTTGGATTTTTCTTTTGTATTTCATCAGATGATGATGATCTTTGTCTGTTTAATTTTCTGTGTGCCGTCCCAAATAAAGATACTTCTTTCTTATTCTAAACTAGCAGACGTCACGCGGTTTTTCCCGCGCAGTTCCTGTTCCCGTGGGATTACAGGGATAAAAAGTAGCCTATGTCATCTGGGAATAGTGTAGCTTTCCACCAGTGCTCTATTTTTTAAAATTCTATCATTAGTTCCTAAGATTACCCCCTACATACAAACTTACAAACAAATTTTACCTTTTTGTAATATTACTATAGATAACCTATATAATAAGGAAGGAAGAAACACAGTTATACCCTTAGCGAATTAGTCTCATTTCTTTATAAGTTACAAAATATATTATTATCTTAAGGATGTGAATACAAACGCAAAACTCACAAACACAAAAACCGAATACTTCTTCCAAATCAAACTTGGAACAAACGCACAAACCAAACACGATACCATAAACAACGCGTCTAAAGAGCGATACTGAGCGATGTGCAGTAGCCAGTAATCTCGATAGTAATTAGCAGAGATAGAGATTTACATTTAGATTACTGCGGTATTAGCATGCGCTCGCCATAACTCTTCGCCTTGCGCCCGCGCCGGCGGTAGCCCAAACATAGATAGGTGCGGGTGATGGCTGATTAGCAAAAAGCGTGCATACGATAGTTCTGTAAAGTGCAACGGTTCTCAATTTATCCCCTAGGGAGAATGACTTGCATTAGGGGTAGATAGGGGTTTTTTTCCGTAAAGGAACCGAGTGGGGTGAACGCAATTTATTATGAACCGGTTTATTGTTTAGGCATAATTACACTGTATTGAGTCAAATTGTAAGGGCTTTTGATAATAACTTAAAAGACTTGGTTTTTTTTAAAGGATTGTTACGAAACTTGTAATAGACTGGTCACTAGTAGGGTGGGGTGAAAGCGTAAAGTAAAATAATTATAAACGCACGAGTCAACGAAAGGTTCAGCTGTGCTTGTCGAGATCGGTCCGTGGATGGGTGGCAGTAAGCGCTCCTGTTGAAAATGAGTTTTTGGGGTCAATTTTTTTATTCAATATTTCCTTGTAGCAGCCCGAAGTCAGAGTTTGTGGCACCAGGCCGGTCAATGGCAATAGGGTCGTCTCCTTCATGGGACTAAAACATATTGTACAAAAAAATTGTTTTTTAATATATCGGAACAATAGCTTTTTGATGAAATTTTGGTTATTGGTCAGATGTATTGCTCAAGAGTTTGTTGCTTAACTTCTTCTTCACAGCAAAAACACTAAGAAATGGTAAAGCGTTTTTGCACAGTCTAAAAACATACAGTCGTCAGACGAAGCCGTCTAGACAGGGCAATCGTGCGGGGTGTGAGGGGCGAGACACGGGAAAGCCGCTCCCGCACTGCGAACAAAACGATATTCGTAGTGCGAGAGGTATTATTCAAGTCTAACGCGTGTAGAAGTTGTCGGCATTTTTCCAGAGATCAAAGGCGTCGTCCTACTGTATTAATATTTATACTGTGGTTTTTGGGTCACCGTCTTATGTCATTTTTGACATTCGAAAAAGTACTGATCCTCAGCGTGGTTTTATAAATGATTTTGATTTTGAAGACAACGCTTACCGAGGTGGTTTCGTGGATGCGACACCATCGATTACGAAGCGAGACCTCTCCGTGCCTCAGAAGCACGTCAAGCCGTCAGAACTGTCATTTATAGATCTTTGACAGCCACTACAGGTATTTAGAAGTCCCTAAGTCGGATCACCAGTAAGTCAGCAGTAGCAGTAGTAGTAGGTAGTAGTAGTAGTAAGGAAGGGTAATTGTACTCAGTAACTTGACTGAGATTAGATTCTGACTTAAAATATTGCTAACTTTGATATCCACAGTCTCGTATCGTTCAGTGTACTCGCACTGTTTGTCTGTTTGTTACACGTTCGGATCGATGCAGTCGGATAGCGATCGTGATGCGGGCTCGAATGGCGGTCGAAACAGCCATTGTATTGTCAATTATCAAGGTAAACTAATCTAGTCTCCCTGTTGTAATCCAGCGAGTGGATGATGCAGATTTGTCCGTGTAATTCATGTTACGAAGGCAAATATTGAATGATTGTAGGTGAAGTAAATACGTGAAGGAATTGGCAATTGTGTTTAGTTTCCAATGGTGAGTAGCGGGTTAGTATTGGACACAGCGCATTGCTATTGTTTTGATTAACAATGTTTTAGTCATGTTGGAAATTGTTCTATGAAAATCCTGTGAACAGAATGCGTTAATAGATTTCCACGTTGTTATGTTCTGAAGGCTTGCTGAATAAGACACCGTTGAGTTTGACTTGGTTTATTACTAAATGACACACAATATATTATACAATAGACAGTACAGTGGTAGCAGCTTCACAGACGGAGACAGACAATGAAGTGACGCTGGCATACTTGATAGGAACCGGATACGTATAAAATATCTAGTGATGTGCACACTATTAACATACTAAATAGTGATGTCACAAGTTTTATTTTTGGAATATCTATAGGTAGATACTTCAGCTATACTTAAATATTATAGAGGGTAAATTCTAGTACTGTTACTTCGTTGGTTTAGTGGATTCTTGGGTTGGACAAAGCGTAATTGAGTTTATTTTGTCCATCTGGAATTTTTATTATCACCGTGGAGTTTAGATTTGGGGCCGATTGATGGCAATAGGCTCGACCCCAATAACATGGGATGATGGGATTTTAAAAAAACTAGTAAAATTAGCGTTCTATTGGCATTTCTTTTCCTAAGCTTTCGGAAATAACAGGCCCGATGAAAAAGAATATAATCAAAGACATTCAATACTAACTATTAATAGACGGGACCCTAGTGCCCTAGTGGACACAACACTCTGCCGCTCCAATGTTCATATATTATTCTAGATGGCGTTACTGAGACATGGGATCAAAGTTTTTCAATGACATTTCCCTGACATCCCCGCTCTATAGTATTTTAAATCTCTTCGAATAGAATACTCTTTATTGTACAACATACAAACTTATAAATTATAACTCTACGAGCTACATAGGGTGATACAATGGGCGGTTTTATCGCTAAATGCGATCTCTTACAGGCAACCTTTGGATGGACTTGACGATGCGATGTAACGTTATTCTTTTATTGTTTGTTTAAGTATATTATCTGTATATTGAACGACTGCAGTAAGTTGTTCGATATATACAAATATACCTCTAGATTTGGAAATCTGTTCATAATAATGAATGAGACAAAACCACAAAAGCCACAGACATCTGAAAATAGTAGTTATTTTATACTTGTCAATGTTTTTTAATGAAGTCGGTTGTATTTTTTTTGTATAAATGATTTTTCACTGATTAACTGGTTACGCCGTGATGGCCTAAAGGTAAAGGCGCCTACCTCTTATACAGGAGGTTGTGGTTCAAATCTGGGCAAGTACCAATGTGACTTATTCAATTCTTATGTACTTTCTAAGTTTATCTTAGATATCATTGACATCGGCGAAGGAAAACATCGTGAGGAAACCTGGACTTATAGATAATATAAGTTTGAAATCGCCAATCCGCCTTAAGCAAGCGTGGTGATCTATGCTCGAGCCTTCTCTGTATGAGAAGAGGCCTTTGCCCTGCAGTGGGACAGTAACAGGCTGGTATTATTATTTATTATTATTATAGCTGGTTACTGCCAAGTGCCGTAGCATAATAAGTTAGGCTTCTTATACCCGAATGAAGTCGCGAGCAGAAGTTAGTACAAAATAGACTAAGACACTACATTAAATTTAAATATATTATATTTGTTTGTTACTTGGTATATTTGTATCAATGGAACGACTTAACCGATTTTAAAGATTCTTCACTAATAGAAAACTACACCATTGCTACAAAAGGATATGTTAATCCTTTTTACTACCCAGTACAAAATAAACTAAGAAACTATTTAGTTGCAAACTCTAGTAGTTTTCCCTTCCTTTGTCCTCACAATTTCTACCAAGCTTGCAAACCGGATCAAAATCGTGCCCGTCTAAAATCTTATATTCGCAAATTGTGTCCCCAAAGATCCGAGGACGCCGAACAAGATCAGACGTCGTTTACCTCTGATACACTTCACTTAGTAAGCTTACACAATTTCTTTTCCCTAATAAGACTTCCCTTTAAAGAATTACTTGCTTTTTATTACCTTTAACTTGCTGTAAACGACTACGGAACTCGGGACGGACATCAAAGCCGGAGATAATCCAATAAGGTGCGTTACTTGGCCTTATAGTCCGGATAATTTGTAGAGGGGTCCGCCTTAATCAACGCTGATAGAAGAAAGGACCTTTTTATATTCGTCAGGTAATAGAGATGTGACGGTTGTGCGAGTGGCTGTTTTTCGTAGATGTTGATAAGAAGGAATTCATTAGTTTGTATCTTGTAAAAACTGGAAGTACTTACTACTAATTATTTAGTTGTCATTAAGATGGTATAGTAGGAGAAGCTTGTGGCTAAATATTAACATCCTCATGGGTCGATTGAAGGTTAAGCTACGCTTAACGAGGTCGGTCCGTGGATGGGTGACCATTCATTGTCAAGACTCCTTCGTGCCTCGGAAAGCACGTTAAGGCGTTAGTACCGGCTATAATTTGCAGATCTATGAGAGTCTTACAGATAGTCAGAAGCCCGAAAATCTGACAACCAGTTTAACAAAGGAGTATTGTGTTACCCAGTAACTGCGATGTGGAGGTTCAACAGGCAGTCGTTTAGCTGGATTCATCAAAAACTGAAAGCAGAAAGGGCTGATGATGAGGATAGTATAGTTGGGTACAGATTTGTCCAGAATCGCACTGCCAGAAGTGTGATTCTGTTAAAACAAAGACATTCAATACCTATAGACCGGACATCACGCTCAAAATTTTCGTCCGAAACTTGTGTCCTGCTTGGACACAAGTCTATGAGTTTTTTTAGTACGCTCCGCTGCCGCTCCAATATTCATAATATATATTATTCTAGATCTACTGAGGCATGGGATCGACGTTTTTCTATGACATTTCCTTGACATGCCCGTTCTATAGTATTTTAAATCTCTTTGTGTTAAAATTACTGCGTGAAAATGTAGGTGTTGTGAAGATGCATTGCGTTGTCATTCCATACAATGCTAGGCAATGTCAGTTTACTTCACACAAGTTTTCATGGGGTGAATTTTACCGAATCGACCGGTTGAAACATATCCGTAGATATCTGGGTGACTAATAATATTGTTCCTACGTCTACAAATTCACATTAATTTGTCAATTCCCGTGGAGAGGACGACTAACGAAATGTTGATAAAGAAATAAATGTACCTACTTGATTTTATGTATTGTTTTATTAAGGTTCGGTTACGTTAAAAGTATGAATGAAATGCCACTTACAAAAGGTATAAATAAATAAATAAATATTCCACGACTTTTACACAACGCTGTCTAGTCCCAAGCTAAGCAGAGCTTGTGTTATGGGTACTAAACAACTGATAAACATACTTATACATTTCCAAATACATAGATATTATAGATAAATTACACCCAGGCACAGAACAAATGAGCTTTCATACAAACATTTGTCCTGGGTGGGAATCGGTCAATAACTACTAGACAACAGGCTGGTCAGGTATGAAGCTAATGCGAATGAAACGCCTCGAAGAGGACGCGGTGTCGAAGATCATACACCGACCGTATATGACTGTAAAAGGAGTAAGTATGTCAAGATCTTAGTTGGTCGCGTATCTGTAACTTTTACCAACACCCATGAGAAAAAGACGTGAACTTACGTGTATGTATGTACAGACGCCAGCACATCAAGTTACCCCAATGTGTCAAATTTTCCCAATTGAATATAACCCTTATTCTGTTTGACATAAAGTTGAAAAACGATCAAAGAAATTTGACACATTGGGGTAACTTGACGTGCTGGCGACTGTACATCTTTCTTTCTGTTTTATTTTTCTGAATACCAAAGCTAGCCAAATATCCAACTTTTACGATATCTTTCACAAATATTATAAGATTAAATCGTCATACTGCGTAAGCTGTCGGTGGCTGTCGGTGGCTGTCGACGCTGTCAGCTTGGCGCCATAGCTTGGCTCCAACAGTTCACTGACCTGGTATTTCCACAGTTTCCCATCGTTTTTCTTATTTCCCGCCTTATTTCAGACGCCCATAACATTGAATTATGTTGTCACTAAGATTAATGGGATTATGTCGATGTTGGCGAGACGGCGTTTTTTTTTCCTTTTAATTCCGAGTTTTTTTGGGCCGTTTAGGTGTTTAGGAGATTTTGTAGGAGTAAATGAACATCAATGTAATTGTCCGTTCCGTAGATAAAGATAAAGAAATTGCTGGTATTTTGCGTGTTTATTTTTTAAAGATAGAAATGCGTAAGTATATTGGTATTACAACGAAATCTTAAAACTATAAAATAAACAGAAGTCAAAAGGTTATAATGTCAACTTCGTAAAGTGACGATATACAACCAGTTTTTTTGCTATCCCAAAACTCGAGGTTTATAGGTATTCTATAATTAAAAACAATACAAAAACTCCTCGAATAAGTGGTTCAAAAATGCACAGTTTCGAGGATCTTATCAATCATAAATAATGTAGGTCAAACTTTCTTTTCACTTTAGTTAAGAAAATGCGACATTGTCAAATTCTAGGTAAGGGTGATTTAAATTAACAATCAAGACTTATTCGAATTATCTTGTAAAAATATAAAAACAAACAAAATAAAAATAATTGAAAAATAATTCATATGCCAGTTGATTCTTTGATATAAAAAAAAACTGGTTGCATGATCTAAAAAAGAGCGACACTTCACACTTTTATAAACATTCACTTATCTAGTATTTTTTTCCAAGTAGGACCAACTTATATCTTTAACGCAAAGGACCACAAAAACGATAGACAACATTAAATAATTTCACAAAAATAATTTGATGTCAGTAAACTTGTCTGTCTGTCCATAAGCGGATTGTTTGTTATTCGGACCTCCCGCGAGAGAGTTTCCTATGAAATATTGGTGTGTCGGTTCACCGCAAAACTGCTCAGAGGAAATTTTAATATTGTTTGAATATTTTATAGAACATTTTGAGTTATTACGGATTGAACTTTGAATGAAATGTTATACTTTTACAAAGGTGGTATATTTGTGGGTTAGTATGGAGGTAAGTCTTAAAGAGTTGTTGGATAAATAATAACCGTTTTACGATGTGAGGTTAAGCTCTTCTTGACAAGGTGGATGGGTGACCAAAGTGACTTTTTGTTAATTGTTACATCTTAGTGTCATAATATGTAAGTAATGTGAAATTATATGCAGAAGCTCTGAACTCAGATTTTTGATTAACCGATTGGGCCCCGGCCGACTCACCGGCGGGTCGCAGTCATTGTTTTTTATCCGGGCCTTGACCGGTTAAGCAAAACCCTATTCAGAAGAAACCCTGCCTTAGATCCATGTCACTTATTACAGTAATAAATTTAAATTGTTTATGGCTTACTACAGTTTAATAACATAATAGTAACAATGACTAATAATTAAAATCCTTCACAGATAGTCACAAAACCGATTAAGTGATAGCAAAAAAGCCCAAGTAATTTTAAACTTTAAATCAATTAAAAAGTATTTTGTAAAAAAAAAACAAAATGAATGTCGTTATCTAACTGTGCGTGTCTTTGTGGGGATTTTTACTGGTGGGTGTGTAGTAAGAGAAAAACAGCAATTTTTGAAAAATGAGGTATAATCTTACTACCAATTCACCATCAAGTTATCGAGACATAACATCACGCCTGTAATCCCTGAAGGGTAAGGCAGAAGTGGTCTTGCAGTACACCCACATTTCGCCAGTTATGTTATAGTCCCATGTAATAGGGGGGAGCCTATTGCCATCAATCGGGCCAGTCCAGGCACCAGGCACCAGGCTGCTACTGAGAAATTCCAGATAGAACAATTCAATAACACATTGTCGACCCGCGCGGGAATCAAATCTCATGTTCCTTGCAACCACTAGACCAAAGAGACATTCAATTAAATGATAAATGATATTTATTTCTGTAAATGGGTTCATACAAACACTTTTACACGTCTGTACTTCGCCATCTGACTACTCTGAGAAGAAACACCGAAAGAAACTCAGAGGTCATAGTCTCTTTTAAAGTCCAGACATTATCTTGGTCAGATTATGTAAGAATCATGTAGCAGATTTGTGTCTGATAATAGTCTTTTGAGGAAAGAACCACACTGATATGAGTGGACCTGATCAGTCAGAGCTAGCATTTTTCAGTTATCGTGAGCTCAACTCGGAACTTGATGACTTCTACGTCCTGACGAACAATACCAAAGTCCTGAAGAACATTTGGGTTCGCCGCATAAAATATAGAATAATAAAAATGGAAACAGAGTAGGTCAATACAAATAACATAAACAATGCCCAAAACATATCTACAAGTCCCTATCAACGTGTGTTGTCAGCAACAGGTGAGAATTAAAATGGGAGTGACAAAAAACAATTTTCCGTGAACGTGACCGCGGTGAGAGCGGCCGGCCGGCGGGACAACGACTCAGCCGCAATGACGTAGTTATACTGTTGATTAGGGGAAACAGGAAAACGTATTAATTTGTTATAGCCTTGTTGATCTGGTGGTCGCTAGCGCTACTGCCGAGCATGATGGCCTGAGTTTGATTTCGGAACGGGCTAAATATAGTTTTATACCCGACTTTGGCGAAGTAAAAAGTAGGGACCGTGATGTCGGTATGTATGTTGTCTCATATCTTCTAAACTGTTATCATAATTTAACTATGAAGGTGTCGACGGACAAGGCGAATCGTAGCATATGGCGATCTGTAGTTTCTGCTTACTCTCAAGGGAAAAAGACGTGGTTTTATGTATGAGTGTATGTGTTGATAGAGGCGTCCTGCTCGTCCGCTGGTTTTAAGCTATGTGACGTGACGACTCATTGAATTGAAAATGGCGCCCTCCAGAGGACATAATGTAATAAACTAAACAATTCAAATAATGTAATGATGTCATGTTGCCCATGTTGGGCAACATCAACATCAAATAAAAAGTCATCAATAGCTCATTTCAAATACATCAATTAAAATACCCCAAATAATTAAGTAATAAAGACGTTGAAAAAATATTTTCTTGTTTACTTTTTTGAGCGTGATTTTTCAGTAGTAAGGTTTATTTTTTTTACCTTTTTTTGCATCTGGAATGACTTAGTCTGGAGTCAAGATTGCTGGCTATAGACTCGCCTCATATTACATAGGAATTAAAAAAATAATGGCGTATTGTTTATACTGGGTGCAAGGGCCATCGGTGCTAATCCAGTAACCATCATGATTCGGGACGGGGACCCCCAGAGTAGAAATTACTTTGCGCGTTTTTCATATTCTAAAAAAACATGAAAAACTCATCATTTCTAACTTACACTGAGTACGATTTTCTTCTATTGGTAAAAATCTCATTGCATAAGATAGAAATCGCGATTTTCTATAGATTGAAGCAAAAATTACCAGGAAAATCTTGCAATTTAGAACGCCACCACTTACTTGTTGATAGTAGAAGCGACCACCGGCGTCAACCGGTGTGCGGTGAGTCTACAGGAATTAAATCGGTGACGGCATTTTTTCCTAAGTTAACTTGATTAAGTGGCGTTGCCCACAACAAATTTATTAAAAGCACAACCTCAACTATTTAACTCACCTGAATAGCCGCTTCCAGCTTTATCTCCGTAAATAATAATTAAAAATAAAAACAACTGACAGCGCAAAGGTAGAAACAAAACAGTCTCCTCTCTCTTTGTTTTACAACTTTTTGCCTGCGGTTTTGTCTGAGTTTCTGCGCCTTTTTTGTTTGCCAGCTACGAAAATGTTTTACGGTTAAAGTTGCGCTTTCCAAGCTATTTGAATATGCAGAGCCGTGACAAAAACGACGTGGACGATGAGGATTATTCTTTATGGTCGTTGCTTTGTTTCTATTGTCAAAGTATTCCCTGCTGTTAGATTGTGATGGTAAATGCTGTGTTACGTGTTTGTTGGTGTAATTGTCTGACATTGGTTACTTGAGGGAACTGTTATTGGGTACATATGTGAATGGTTACAGCAGCTGTTGGTCTTGTATTCAATCGTGTCGTCCTCATACTGTTGAGAAATCAACTACTGGCTTGAACTTATACTATATTTTTTAAATACTAAAGTATGTTTATCAGCTGTTTCGTACCCATAACACAAGCTCTCAAGCTTAACTGGGGAAAAATGGCGTTGTGTGACTTTTCACACAACGCCATTTTGTTCCCAGTTAAGCTTCCACAAGATCCAACAACTTTCTGTGGAATATTTATTTATTTATTTTATGTTATGAACCGTAACATACAGCCTTATGGACTGTTAAAATTTACACAGAGTTTATGTCGATGGCTGTTATTACGACAAATAACTAGAATATGTATATTATAAAGACAAAGAAACGAGGTGTTTTTTGGTGTTTTGTTGTTTAATATTGCACAAAACCCTTCTTATGCGAATGTAGCTCGTACGAATACTCGGCCAATTTTCTAAACTCAAATTTATTTCAAAACATATTAATTTTTAATTTATAATAAACACGTGATCTAATTATAACCCAGGCATAGCGATTGAGAGGTCGTGAGTTCGATCCTCATTGCACCCATTGCCACTCCACACACAAGAATATTTAGCTTAGTTGGAAGTGTTAACAAGGCTACTAGCAATATGCAACCCACATTGCTACCAAGCTTTTTAAACTAACACAGCAATACTTAGTTATAAAATAACATGAACAATTCGCAAGCCAGTAATTCCACCGTCAACTTTACTTTTAATTGAACGTTTTATTTCCCATCACAATTTCCTTAACAATAATTATTCCTGTCTTATGTTTATATTGATTCGTTCAATTTAAAACATCTCCAGGGACCGCCATCTGTCACGTTGTACAATCGTTGTTTTTATTTTTACTTCGCTCCGTTTTGTTTTAGGCTTACTGCGTTGATTTTTGTCACGCCTTTTTAAGGAAGACTCACACAGACTTTTCATGATTTAAGCAGATGTTTATTGCATAATTTTCTAGTGTTTGTTCATAGCTGGTGAGACGAAAAAATCTTGGCTGAGAGATCACTTACATTCATAAATCAGTAGAATAAATATTTTGTCTCTCAATTAAGACTACTATATGCATTAAAACTCCGTAATTTTCAATGTTAAGTCCTTCTTTTCCTGCAGTGCCTCTACGCCGTAGCATTTTGGTCCTCCGGCGTAGCATTTTCTTCCTACGGCGTAGCATTATAGTCCTACGGCGTTCGTAGCATTTTCGCCCTACGGCGTAGCATTTTGGACCTATGGCGGTCGTAGCATATTTTGGTCCTCCGGCGTAGCATATTCGTCCTACGGCGTAGCATTATGGTCCTTCGGCGGTCGTTGAATTTTCGCCCTACGGCGTAGCATTTTGGTCCTACGGCGGTCGTAGCATTTTCGTCCTACAGCGTAGCATTATGGTCCTACGGCGGTCGTAGCATTTTCGTCCTCCGGCGTAGCATTTTGAGCTGTAGTTGTGCAATAAATTAATTTGTGCAGAACAAAATACTGAATTTTTAATAAAAGTCCCTTTCAATATTTTCAACAGCTTACTCGTTTGAAAACAAATCCAAATATTTAGAAATTACAATTCAATACGTTGCACCGTTGTTATTATTTAACTGCAATACATTTGGGACACGTATCGGCAGTTTACAATACAAAGCGTAGCCGTTGCGCCGCCTCCTCTGAATACAACCTGTAACGATTATACCAGGAAATGTTGTCCAACTTGCAACTTCTATTTTGAATCAATGCAACCAATGCAACAAAGTAAATTGCACTTTTGCTAAAACAAAAACATTCAATTCTTGCTATTTTAAAAGCATCTTTGTGCAAGTCATATCTGTTTTGGGTTGTGTATCTTACCAACAAGAAAAACAATAATAATTGATTAGAATAAAATTTCGAGAAAAACTTCGCATCGCTGTTGTTAACTGGTAAAGGGAATTTAATTTTGGTAGTGGATATATTATATTAAATCCGCGTACAGGACTGGAACATATTGCCTGCTGCGGTCTTCCCGTCCGATTATAATTTAGGTGTCTTCAAGGCTAGAGTGAATAGGCTCTTAATAAACTAGTGCGCTTCACCATCACTGATTGCATCTCTGCTTACCATCAGGTGTGATTGTAGTCAAGCACTGGTTTATAATATTAAAATATATATACAGGATGAATTTTTAGTCACCGTCCAAATTTTTTCTAGGCATTAGGTATCATTCACTAAGTCCATTTTTGAAAAAAAATCGATACATAAAATTTTCATATTAAATCATTTTCTCGAAAAAATTATCCGCTCTGCGTGGTCACAAGTTAAACGTTAATAATACTACACTTGCCGCGCAAATATTCAATGAAAAAGGCAGCGCTCACCCCGCTCACCCCCACCCCGCTACACCTGCGCGACACATTTATGACATCTATCATCTATCGTTAGTCGGTCTCGCGCGCGCACCCTTTCGCGACGCAAGCGCTTACTTCCGTGTTCCCGGCGTTCCCGCGCAACCCGCCGGCGCCGGCGCGACGGCGCCCCGTGCGTATCGTGAATTTATTTACAATGTCGTCGTATTCCCACCGCGAGTATTACGAAATGGTGCGATCCTACATACTGAGTGGTGAAAGCTTGAACGGTGCCCGGAGACTGTACGAAACCGAAAGTATTCCTCGCCTTCGCAATCAAGGAATAAATCCTTTATTACCAAATCGCCAAACGATTTTGGCCGCAAATCAGAGGCTATTAGACCATGGCCAATTTATAGTACCTACACACGCTCAAGGACGGGGCAGGCCGAGACTCGCAGTGGAGATCGAAGAAGATATCTTCGATTTCTTTGAACGGAGCCCTAGATCCAGTACGCGAGATGCAGCGCGGCGCTTCGGCGTAAGCCAATATGCCGTGTGGAAACTTCTCCATTCTGCCGGGTTGCACGCGTACCATTTTCAAAAGGCACAGGCCTTGAACGACGCAGATGCAGTTCCCCGTCGAGCCTTCTGTGAGTGGCTGATTGCACACCCCGATGCTAACATTTTGTGGACTGACGAGGCCTTGTTTACTCGAGTGGGGCTGTATAATCATCATAATGAACATTGGTGGTCATTTCGAAACCCACACATGATACGAGAAACGTATCACCAAGTGCGGTTCAGTGCAAATGTGTGGGCTGGAATTGTCGGCAACAAAATACTGGGGCCATATTTCATTGAGGGACGGTTGACCGGGGGCACGTACCTAGATATGTTACGCACAGTAATTGCTGACTTCATGGATGACGTGCCGGTAATCTCCTATCGAGATTTTTATTTTCAACAGGACGGTGCACCGCCTCATTACTCCGCCGCCGTTCGTAATTATTTAAACCTCGAACACGGTGATCGTTGGATCGGTCGCGGGGGGCCCGTCGTCTGGCCACCCCGGTCACCAGATCTTACTCCATGTGACTTTTTTTTGTGGGGTGAAATAAAACGACGAGTGTATGTGGAGGAAGCCCAAAACCTAGACCAATTAAAACAGCAAATTGTACGTGCATTCGACGAAGTTAAAAGTGACACTGTAGTGCTCAATAAAATTAAAAACAATGTGCAAAAACGTCCAAGACTCTGTTTAGAGAGAAACGGTATGCATTTTGAACATTTATTAAAGTACTGTTAATTTGATTGTTGATGATTTTGATTAAATTTTTATTATTTGTACATAAGTTGATTCAAATTTTTAAATACGCCTAATAGCAAAACGTTTTGGCTCAGCTTTTATTAAGGTCTCAAGTTCTTATCTAATTAATTGATTTTTACTTTATTTATACGTACTTAATTGATTAATTAAGGGTTAGATTCTAATCATAGTGAACATAGCACAAACCTTTTGCTTATTGACGGTCCTAAGCCCGTGAAAGTATGAAGGGAAAATTTGCAACTTTGTTTGTATTGTGTTATCAATGAATTCCGGCGGCGCGCGGCGCGCGGGGCGGCCCGGCTCGCGTAGCTTCACCTAGCGCGTACGCACGGCGCGGCAGTGTCCAGAAACATAAACTTTTTATAGATAACTTTGTGAAGTGATATCTCAATATTTTTGTATTGAGTGATACTAAAAGAAAAAACACGTATTCAATGATTTTTGCCAAAGATTAATATATCAAAATTTGGACGGTGACTAAAAATTCATCCTGTATATATATTTATATATAATTATACCTGGCTACGTTTCTTAACTATTCTTAATAAACTTATGTAATTGACGTCCAGAAGTACCTTTGAATGGTCTAATTGATTGGTTGATTGTTGTACTTTGTATATTTGACAATAGTACAGTTTTATTTCATTTATATCTTCTCCAGTCATTGTATTTTTTACTTATCTTAACGGTGTTTTTACTGCCAACGGACTTTTTAAATTCGTATTGTTAAAGAAATACAAATGCTATTCAGTTATTGTGAGTCAACTTTAAGCTGCTTCCAATGAATTGAGGTCAATACTGTTTTCCGTCACTTGTTCAATAATTATTGTTTTTTATTTTGCTTTTATTGAGCGGAGAAAATTAGTTCAGTGATGTAACGACCGCATGATTTGTATTTTAAAATGATACTAAAACAATAAATGTTTATGCTTTTTTTTCTGGTTTCAAAAAACTTTGTAACAATTGATAACAGTTAATATAAAACTGCAGAGTAAAGTTAATAAATAATTGCTTTAACACTTCACTTTTACGAAGCTTTTCAATTTATAATGTACTTCCTAAGTTTATCTTTGATTTTGAAATCAGTGAAGGAAAACATCGTAAAGAAGTTTAGACTTATAATGATAATTAAGCTTTCACATAAGTTTGAAATCGCCAATTCACCTTGAGCAAGCGTGGTGATCAATGCTCGTGCCTTTTATGGAAAGAGGCTTTTGCCTGTGTCCCTGCAGTGGGACAGTAACAGGCTGGTATCATTATTATTATTTTACGAAGCTCCAATAGTAAGTTAAGGAGACCGACTAAGTACAAACGCCAGCACATTAAGCTACCCCAAACTGTATTTTTTTCCAATTAAACATGAACCTTATTCTGTTTGTAATAAAGTAAAAGTACTCAAAAAACAAAAAACACCACAAAAAAAAACCACAAAAAAAACAAAAAACTCCTGGAGATTTTTGTCTATTTCATTAAACCCCGAGAGGACACCGGTGTCCGCCTGTTATTGTCTTTCTATTGTGTCTCTAATTACCTCAGTTGAAAGGTTAATGTCTTACTGTTGTGTCGGCCATTGACCACAAATAAGTAGATAAAATAAATTTTACTCATTGAGGTAGCTTGACGAGCACTGCTGGCCTGTGTACATTATGAAGCCCCTTGCCGCCATTTCTCATATAACCGTCTTTAAGTCCCAAAAAGACTAACTGTACTTTTTTTAACTGCCACCTTTTAATCACGCCATTTTCTAACTCAGAGTAGGTACAGTCGGAAACAAACGACAAAAGGGAGAGGAAACAAAAAATAAGCGTAATACGAACAAATGGTGGACGTTTTGGGACAAAAAACGCGGGCTGGTCTTTAATTGATTTAATTTGTTCGGAGTCAAAACTCCGCGGCCGGGAGGTGATGCCTTGTCGTGTGGAAGTCAAGGTTGGTTCAGACTGGGAATACAATAGTTATTTTCTTTTATGTAGAACCAGCTGTGCTCGCGGCGACTTTATTCTCGTGATACTACGTGGGTTTTAGTTTTCTTTATACGGATATCTAGTTAATTGTTTTTCTAAAATAAAAGTAGCTTCAGTTCCCCATATAACATCAGCTATCTTATATTTTTTTTATGAAAAAAGACAGATTCTTAATAAATAATTACACGTAACATAACCTCACGACTGTTACCTCCGAGTTTATGCAGAATTGTATCAAGAAGTAGGTACACCCTTATTTCGCCAGATATGTTTAAGTTCCATGTCATAGGGGGCGAGCCTATTGCCATCAATCGGGCTCAAATCCAGACGCCGGGCTGATACTGAGAAATTCCAGACAGGAAAACACAATAACGCTTTGCCCGACCCGGGGATCGAACCCGGGACCTCATTCTCAGCAGTAGCGCTAGCGAGCACTAGACCAACGAAGCAGTCAATCAATTAAAATCTAGTTAAAAGACTAATAAGCAATTAAAATATTCCCTAATGTTACTAAAACACGATATTATTTTAAACTAAGAATAGTGTTGATTTTACTAAATAAACAACGATTTTTACTAAGGGAAATAATGTATAACGACGTAAAATATTTGTTCTAAATCTGCCTGACTGTTGATAATTCTGAACCAGTGTGCACATCTTTTACTCCGAGCAGCACTTTTCCATTTGTTTTCATTATAGCTTGTTGTCGCCTGTAACTCTGCGAGCCGACGCGCTTTTATTGACACACGGTGCGAATCGCACTATACGACATTATAAGACCAGAATTTATTGGCACATTTTAAATAAAGATTTTAAAAATTAATTATAATCTTTTTCACACTGACTGATCAAATAGTTGTAAATTTTGAACTGTATTTTTTGTGTAATAATAATAAAACAGTATAGAGCCCTGACCTTACCGTGTACCTTTTTTTTTGCTTCTGACATTTTGGTGGGCTACAATATTCATTTTTTTTTTAAATATAAATCTTATGCATGGTAAGGAAATAACATAGTACACATCAATAAATTCTTCTGCATGGCTGTCACTGAGAAAGTGTCTATAAGTTAATGCTACATTATTTATGAAAATATACAGAACTTATTGGTGATGTTATTCAGAAAGGTCAGGTACTTGCAACCGGTGTGCATGAATGACCTGATGTATGAACATTAATAAAGCGAAAGAAGTATGTTAGAATCGGTAGGTAGGTAACGGCTTACTTAACTGTAGTTTCTGTCTACCCTATTGAAGGCGTGAGTTTATGTACCTATTTATGTACGAATCAGAATTGTACACTTTTCGGAAAATTAATGTCTTCAATCGTATTACCTTTAAACAGCTTTATTTCTTTTGAATTCCTGCTACAATGATCCGTACTTTTTAACCGACTTTCAAAAAAGGAGGAGGTTCTATGTTCGTGTGTATGATTTTTTTTTTTTTTTTTTTTTTTTATGTATGTTACCTGATTTCTCCCTCATTTGTGGACCGATTCTCAAAATTCTTTTTTGTTTGAAAGAGTATACTCCTGAGGTGGTCCCATTTTAATTTGGTGAAGATCTGGTGCTGATCTTCGGAGATATACAACGGAACTCTTCAAAAATAGACGGCAAATTTGTCTTGATTGCTGGAATCGCTTGGATGTTTATTGTTTATACAACATCATGACGTATCATCACGCCTGTATGCTCTGAGGGGTACGCAGGTGGGTACAATATACCTAGATTTCGTCAGTTAGGTATGTTAATTTTAATTTATTAGGGATTAGTGGAAAACCCTATTATCATGACATGTATTGTTAACAACTAAGAATATAAAATAAATTCATGGCAAATATTTTTATGGCAACAACTAAAAATGGAAAAATAAAAAACTTTTTTGCAAAAAATAAAACCGACTTCAAAAAAAACACTAAACGGTGTAAAATAACTCTAAATTCGGAATTCTGTGGTTTTGGTGGGTTTGTCTTACTCATGATGGGCTACCGACTTCCGAATTTAGAGTTATTTTACACCGTTTAGTGTTTTTTTTGAAGTCGGTTTTATTTTTTGCAAAAAAGTTTTCAATTGTAAATTGATTCTCGTTCAGCGCGAATAAAACGCCATCTAGCGGCGCGTCGCAGTTTTATTGCAAGCCTCGGGGAGCCGCTTTGTGATGCAAAAGATTGATGCCTATCTCTTGCACTTCAGAATTCGTGATCCAATAGTAGAATAAAAAATGGTTGGATGTCTGTTTATAAGTGTTATAGTCAGTGTTTGTAGACTTTCTATTATTCAGAAGCCAGAACAAGTTTGAGCAATGGAATTAACTATCTTGAATTATGTTAAGCCTAATTACTTATAACAATTTAAAAACTTGGACCCACAAATAGCTCATCTACTTTCGTGTCACCATAAGCTGTACGTAAATAGCTGTTAGTAAATAACTTTGTCAATTGACTTCTGATAACAAAATCAAATGTTGTTTATTTATTTAATACTTAAAACGTGGTTTATGTGCGAAAATTTAAAGCGGCAAATTTTACGCCATAGGCATTTCTTATCAGGCAAAAGGTGCAGTTCCGTTAGAAGAAGAGGAAAAATAATAGTAGTATACATATTTTTTTTTCTTTTTTAATAGTCTTTTACGTCGAAGATTATATAAGAAATTTCGCCAAGTGAATTAATAATTTCTCGCAAATAATTAAAAGTCACATACAAAAGTTCTCAAAGTTAGTTTTTATTGTTGACAATAAAGATTGTTTACTTTATTTTCAAAGATCATTTATGGACAAGTAAAGTCGAGTGAATATCGTGTGTTATATGAACTATACGGGTGAATTGAATACGTAATGCTGGATGCAATGTGACGTTGCATTGTACGGGATCCGGCGAGGATTTTATATCGCTATAGAATGGTGAATACTTTATTCTTTATACTTAGAGTGACATATAATTCTGTCTTTTATGGGATTGTGCTGCAGAGCTCTATTACGTATCTCCGTTGACAATTCATAATGATGATCACTGAGCAACATGTTCAACAATTAACTGTCAAACAGCTAGTTTCGTATTGGCTATCATCAGTGTGAAATGAAATGAAATGAAATGATGAAATGATATTTATTTCTGTAAGTAGATCTTCTCAGATACTTTTACATGTCCTTTTTTTTAAACTAAACTAAATGGCATTTCCAAAGTGACTGATCCCTGAGAAGAAATGCCGAAAGAAACTCAGGGGTCATGGTCTCTTTTAAAGTCCAGACATAAGATTATATTCATTTACTATGCGAGTCTCACGTGTGTATCTAGGATGACGTCATGCGCACTCGCAGAGATGGGACGAAGCCCACCGTACCCCGTCTGATAGTCACCGTAACTTTAAGGCCACTTTATTTATTTTATTTATTAAAACTTTATGCAGTAGTAAAATAAACTGTACAAAGGCGGACTTAATGCCTTAGGCATTTTCTACCAGTCTACCTTAAGGTGATGGTGCAGAGACAGAACTTGGTAGGCGCAAGAAGGTAACAAAAACTTGAAAGAAAAATAGGTGCCTTGATCACTTTAAAAACAAAAAAAAACAAATATCCCTATTTTAATTGGTAAAAAAAACATCAGCTTTACCCTTCACCGCACGTGGGTAACATTGAAAACCCAACACACGGTGGTACATTTTTCATTGCTATTACATCATTTGAAGCTACAGCGGTCTCCAGCACACAAAAAGCGGCGTAAAAAACGCGGAGCAGACTGGAAGCACAAAGCATAGAATTTATCGTCCACCTCACGTGCCCGAAACACGCGCACATGGATGTAGAAACACGAGCTGGATGTGCCAGCTATTGTTTAGAAGTATGGATGCATAACTTGCTATCGTTACTAAGTACACCATTAATAAATAAATGACGAAGGTGAAAAAAACATGTTATATTTATTTGGGACAACAATTTAAACTAACAAAATGAAAGTAACAGGATTATAATGAAAAAACCGGCCACGTGAGTCGGACTCGGGCATCAAGAGTTCCGTACTTTAATGTATTTTATGTAATTGGTATTTCTTTTTCTTAAATAGATACGAATTCAATGGATAAGGACAGCGCACAGCCGGGGACGTATAATGTTGGAAAAAAGGATTTAGTCTAGTTTAATCTTTTAATTAATCGTACTGGCTGGGTGATTTATTTTTATAATGACATGTACTGTATTCAAAACTTCTCTACCATTGCCTGTATGTATTTTGTCATCTAGCAGGTGACGTGCTTTGACTGAAACGATGATAAACATCCTATAAAATGTGTTCAATAACCTTTTACATCGCCATTAAAAAAACAGCTACAAAATACTTCACATCCAAAAAAAAACTATACATTACTTCAGTCAGTGCAAAAAAAACGAACAACAATTAAGAATCACCTCTGTATTCAAATATCATAAAACAAATAATGAAATAAATAACACATTACTTTATTCCAAAGACATTCAATACCTATAGACCGGACAACACAAACAAAATTTTCGTCCGAAAAAGTGTGTCCTGCCGGACACAAGTCTATGAGTTTTTTTTTAGTACGCTCCGCAGCCGCTCCATTATTCATATATTATTCTAGATGGCGTTACTGTGACATGGGATCAAAGTTTTTCTATGACATTTCCATGACATGCCCGCTCTATAGTCTTTTAAATCTCTTTGCTTCATTCAATAAAAAAGCAGCAACACATTACTTTATTTATTAAAAAAAACAGTAACACTTCTAGACACCGTAATTACATCTATGTGAATAGCGTTCCGTCGTCCACGTAAACAATGCTTGCTACAGGACAACTTTCCCTTTGCGGTTTATATGGAATGCTTTTTCAGAAGTACACAATGTGTGGTCGAGGCTTTACGAAAGCTTGCCTGTTTAAATATTTCTCAGATTTTAGTATTGTACGCCCGATTAAATGGACTACTTGGATTAAATGAATGAAACTGGACAGTGAACCTATTGTTTGCAATTTTCGCGTTTATTGTTTTGAACGCGAGCCAGGCTTATGCACAACTGTGGTTATCACTGCAAGATAATGAATGTTGAGGTACAAAACAACTTTTAATTAAATTAAATACGAGACTCTATTGGAGAGCCCCCTACAGATTCTCGTCTTCACACTCAACTTCTTCAAATCTTCTATCACAAAAAAATAGGCCATAACTATCAAATGTGCCAACTGATCTTTTTATTCTTTTACAATCAAAAATCAACTTCCACCCCTTAAAAGTTATCAGTTTTGTACCATTCACACTGTAAATACGCCTTTAGCTAATAACCCGGTACCATAAGAAAAACTTCATAACTTCAGATTTCTTCGCGAAAGTCTTAAAAACCGGGAACTTAAAGCCCGCTCATGATAAACTTTTCACTCAAGTAGCAAGCCATCAGAACAGAGCAAACAGACTTCGGGACCGATTAACATCTTAATGTTTAAAAAATCAACGGTAATTCTAAAAGGGAAGTTGTCAGCAGGTGCAGTACTAGACGCATCTTCACGCTTCTGCCCGACGGGACTGACGCAGCTCTTGTAATCCCTTAAAGTGCTCAAAGTGAGAAAATAAGGGTTAAGTTTTAAAAGCACTCTGTCTGGCTCGAATTGCGGTGTAAGTTATTAAGCTGGAGCGATTTTTGTGTACCTAAATGTTCCTGACGTCACAATGGCTTCGGACCGCGACGTGTTGGGACCGCTGTGGTCACTTGATTGCCAAGCTCTATGGCGTGCGCAGACGGTCATCTAAATAAACCAATATTTATACAGCCTTTACTCAGTTTTGTTCACTAGTCAAAACCACCAGTAACACACCAGGACCTTGGCACTCAACATTAAATAAAAAGTTTATGCACCTATAACGTTTTAATTTTTGTTACTGGTTGTAAATACTAGGTGTTTCGTATTTTTTTAGCATTGTTGAATTTATTGCTTTATTTTTGATGTAAAAACCGTCCGCTTTTATTCAGACATGGCGGTTAGTTTTGACAATTATTTTTAAAAACGTTTTATGCCAAATTCGGAACCAGACAATGCTACTAAAAATCTTTTGTAAGGCCACTTAAGATCGCGAAACAACAATCATCGGCAAGGCCGTACCGTACCACATCATCAACCTTTACGAATTAAATTTCATATAGAGCAGCGGTGTCCCAGTAGTGGCGGCCCCGACTTACGAACAGTAAGTCGTGGGTTCGAACCCAGTTAAGCGCATTACTTTGTGTAATTTATTTCATCACCACTGCTCTCAAAAACGGTGACGGAAAACGTCGTGAGGAAACCGGCATGTCCTAGAACCAAAAATTTGAAGACATGTGACATCTACCAATTCGCACTGGGCCCGCGAGGTAGATTTGGCCCATACGCAAAACACGCGCTTTGACGTGGAGTTGCGGGTACCAGCCAGGTATCTTTGTCTTTATATTTCAAATATGACGCATCGGATAAAAGTGGTTGTAGCTGAAGTTATCGCCTTGATTGTGATCGTGAATGTTAGTGAAAAAAAACTAAATCATAAAGTGTAACTATGACTTTAATCTGTGTCGTAGAAGCATTTTAAAACCTTCAAATACACCCGAACAACAACACGTAAGCCATACAATCGGTTCCGTGCGGCAATTGAGCAGCGCAGCACAGCCACTGTGCGAACTATGACGTCAAACACATTTTTCATTACACAGTATACACGCATACTTCTTTTCACTTACACCACACACTGAGAACGTACATACGACAATCGGATCGAGCTTTAAATAAATAATGAGGGAACCGTAGCAGCCGGCACGTCACGACACTTTGACGCTATTCTTTTGATAATACCGCTTAATAAACTCGGACACACCGGCTTTCTTTGTAAGTTTTATTGATTGTAGCTATTGATAGCTTATTGTTAAATGAATACGTTTTGTAGGGACGACTTTTTAAACAGTTCCAATTGTTCTTTTGGAAAGTTTAATGGGAGTTTTTTGTAACTGTATTTATTTTTTTGTAAAGTTAGTTTAGTAAAGTTTGTTTGGTCATAGTTGTTTGTTTTTTTTTCTTGTATTATTAAGTGATCTAATTTCCTGACTTAATTATGTTGCCGTGGTATACTAAACCGCTTACTATAGTCAGTAAGCGAAGTGCGGGTTTTTTGGGGGACTATATTATAATAACGTTGACGTTTAGCATAGTTTTAATAAATGACTAATTTGATTTGATTAAGATAGTCAGAGGCCCATAGGAGGCCTTAAAACTCACAGAAAGATACATAGATAGATAGAAAAGATTTATTTAGTAACACCAAAGACTCATACAAACTAGACACTAAACAAAACACAAAGGAGATAAAACAAAGAGTGATGAATGATACGCAGTGTGCGGTGTGCGTCTCAAGACTGAACCAAATGGGCGTCCAGCTCAGCATGTGCCAGGCAATTTTAGCTGGCGCTGCTGATATTCTGCTGGATCCGTGCAGTGGCGTACGGACGCAAAGCAAACAAGCACCAAAAAAAAAAGATAGAAGAAGACTAGACATAATACTGCTTAACCAACTACATATTTAACTAGATACTGTAATGTACACTAGGTCAGTATTAAGGTTAATATTAGGAGAAATAAGTAACACTAAATATCGGCTCGTAGCAAGCGTCCGCGTCTACACTCCGCGGCGGTCGGTCGCGCAGTTCTCCCCGCGGCTCAGCGCGTGCGTTGCTCGAGACGACAGAGTTACACACAAAGTCTATGAATGTCTATGCACTACAGGTACATACTACTTTTATGGCCGTATTAGTGTAGTCACCAGAGCTATTAAGCATGAGGTCAGTCAATAGGTTCAATTCATGGTTCGGGCGAAGTAAAGTGATAAGTGGGTTTTCACGTATGAAATTTCTCAACAGCAGCCTGGATTCTGTATTTGTAGACGGTTGATTGTAATAGGCTTGTCCTTTATTACATGGAACTTGAGTCATCATCATCCACAGCCCGACCTCACCCATTGCTGGTTATAGGCCTCTCATTTTTGGTACCAATCATTTTAGTCAAAACTATCGAAAAATAAAGTGTTCCATGGACACACCTCTACCAAAACCTTCGGGGATAACGGGCGTGATGTTATTGTTTACTTTACATTTCATTTGACATTTTCGTGTCGTCCTAATGTTATAATTACACATTTCAACGACATTCCCTAACCCGATTTCTCCTTAATACACCGCCCAGCCAATCAGGCATGATTACATGTTTCATAAACCAATAGAGGGAAATACGTCTCCAATACAGGGTGGAAGTAACATCGACGGACCATCACACCCCTAGAGTTGACGAAGACCCTTAAAAATCCTTAGCGTCAATTTTTTTTACGGTTTAATCTTATGTTATTTTGGCATTAAATTGTGAAAACAGTAAATGAGGTTTACATTAAAAGTAAATAAGTCTCTTTTTTCATTTAAAATATCACTACGACCAATAAAAATCACGATTGTATACAGTTTAAAATAAACAAAAACATTTGACTACTCCTAGGTTTCCACATTATTAATAAAGTGGAGTAAAGTAAATACTTCCCAGTATTATCTCCGGAATGACCAAACATCTTACGACCATAAAAAAATAACTTTATTACATATGCCATCCTTACTTCATTTAGTTAAAGTCTCCAATGTACTTTTAATTTGATTCTGACATAACAATAATTTACGTTTTGTCCAGATGTCAAGGTTTAATAGACTTGATGGCCCAGAGGTTCAGGCGCCTACCTTTCATGCACTAGTTTGGGGTTAAAATCCGGGCAGGTACCGGTAATAGGTAAAGTAGGTATAGGTAAAGTGACTTTTTCAATTAATTTATGTACTTTCTAAGTTTATCTTAGACATCATTGACCTCGGTACAGGAAAACATCGTGAAGAAACCGTAAGTCTGAAATCGCTAATCAGCCTTGAGCAAGCGTGGATTAATGAGGCTTTTGCCCTGAAGTGGGAGCACTTCAGAGCAATAGCCTCATTAATCCCCAGTTACTCTCTAGTAACTTAGTGACGTAGCGACAAGGGGACACCATGTCCTGAGGTGCTAAAGGAGAGGAGCCGCATTCCACGGCTATCAGGACAATCCCGGAAGCACGGGCAAGACCCCTACCAGCATTTTACTGGAGATCCCTACCAGCAACTTCCTGGTATTTTTATGATTTGTTTTGTCCACGTTTATTAATAAAATCAATTGTTACCGGATGTGCATAGATGCCTTTTTCACCCTATACAAAGGAACACATATAATTTCCGAGACATATTAGTAAAAGCTGACAGTATAACTAGCCACTCTGTATGTCAGTTACGTTTGACGTTAAGTATACGTCTATGGTGTCCAACCGTTCTTTGTAATGCTATTCCTGTAGGCGATTGTCGGGTAATTATGAATGCAAAAGGCAAATTGTCGGAATATCCAATCCAGGGGTAATTATAGCAGTTGACTGTCGCCTTTGTAGACAGTTTTATAATTTTCTTTGTCTATTTGAAAATAGATTTTATGCTTCTTTGATGTTGTGTGTGGTTGGAAATAACGTCAATTGTTTTGTTGAAATATGATTTAAAGGATATGAGGTTGAGCTTTAAAGTATAGTTAAGTAATGTTAACCAACCCACAACCTTTAACTTCCCTTCTCAGAAAATGGGCTATCCAAAGCAAAAATCTTTTTATCAAATTCTGCTGGTTTGATTTTTTGAGAATTTGCTCAGTATTTTGTATAATATTATTGAAGTTTCCAAATTTTACAGTGTATTTAAATATATTTTTATCTAACAATTTTTTTTCTTACAATTACCAATACAACAAAAAAGGAACTAAGTAGCCAAATATGTCAATTGATTTTTATTTATTTTGTAGTTAAGAGTATAGATAGAATACATGGCAGTTAATTCCTTAATATAAACAGCTACGTACAATATTCTATACACTTCTGCTTTTTGCTACGAATAGCAAATAATAAGCGTTGTAGCATTTCCGTAGCGACTCCGTAGCAGCTGCTACGAATGCAATGATCTTTAACGTTTGCTAGCATTTTTGTATAAAGTAATATTAACTTCTTCTTAGAATTCGTTGTCAAAGTTTTGTGAGAAGTATGACAAATACGTTTGGAAATCTTTCTTCAAGATGAGTCGTCAGTCCGAAAGTCTGACC
Organism: Euplexia lucipara; assembly: GCA_921972225.1. Taxonomy (NCBI): domain Eukaryota; kingdom Metazoa; phylum Arthropoda; class Insecta; order Lepidoptera; family Noctuidae; genus Euplexia; species Euplexia lucipara. Next base: position 5,746,147 of record OV179144.1, on the reverse strand, counting down.
ACCAATTTTTTATCAAAAGGCCCAGTTATTTGGTTTTGGACGTCAGGCAAGTAGTTGCACCATGTAAGATACTAACTATATTCGGAATTACGTTTTAACTTACTATAGTAATTGTTCATAAATATAAAGATTGTAATTTTTTGTACCGGCTTTTAAACCTAAATTTACTATTCTTTTGTTAGAACTTACAAGGCCTAAACCTTGTGCTAAATAAATTCATTGTTTATCTTTCTTTCTTAATAATCACTAACTGGAAACAAAAAAATAAAGCAGACGCCGTTTTCTTATTTATTCACTATCTAGAAAGCATGATCAGCCGGTCTTTTCTGTAAAACTAAGTAAAGTAAAGTAAACTGTCAATTCTAAGACTAGTAAGGGATGAGAGCTCATTCCGCCTTTACTTCACCTACATTTTCCCTGAGAATATTTCAAAACGGCAGATACGAGGTTAACAGTCTAGGTAGCGGTGAAAATACTCACGATCCACGTTGAACGAACTAAATGGCCCCAGCAGTCCGAGAACGTAAATACCAGTATCAGATAGTTCGTCTCCTACACCATTACCCCTACCGCGGCCGTCAAAACGTTCTCACTACTCAGTTATCTGGTTAAATGTAGTGTGTCGGCCATATTTCACGTTCCTTCCGCCCGAGTGGCCGCCGCCGGGTTGTCTGCGCTGTTACTTGACTTGCGAATGCTCAGTGGCGGGTCATCGAGCTTGTAAGCATGGAGATGAGTTACATTGAGTTGCCGTGTTTTAGTGTAGTGTTGGGATGATTTATAACCGACTTAAAAAAAAGGAGGAGGTTCTCAATTCGACGGTATTTTTTTTTTTTTGTGTGTAATAACTTTAAATTCGGAAGTCGGTGGCCCATCATGAATAAGACAAAACCACCAAAGCCACAGACTTCCTAATTTAGAGTTATTTTACACTGGTTAGTGTTTTTTTTAAGTCGGTTTTATTTTTTGCAAAAAAGATTTTTTGAATATCAAAGTCTGTTTCTGTGATTGAGATTGAAGTCTGCGTGGAGAAAACATTAGAAACATTTATTTATAAAAATAGGTAGTGTGTGAAATGTTACAATATAGTTAGATTATCTAATTATATGAATAAGGACCAAAACGTTTATCAATAGGGTGTATGCATGTATTTTTTTTATAATTTTAATTCACTGTTTACAACGTTTTAACATAGTAAAAAAATATAAACATATTTAAAAATGCAGTAATGAAGCTTAAAAAAGTATTTAAAATACAGAATAAATTTGAGCTGTTTAAACGCCGCCATTTTCGCGCGCCATTTCGATTACGTCATTTACTATGATCCTATTACTATTACTTAGGGTGTTTTCGTTCTTCTAACCATTTCACCATGAAAAAAGCTCAAAAACCAGTTTACCGGTATTGCATGTACCCGAATGCAATAAACATTGTCAGATTGTGCTTTTACAAAACCACTTTCAGTCATTTTTCTTAAATGTTAAGTAACCTCACTATGAAGCTAAAATTACACTTGAACATTAAATTAGTTCACAACACACACGGCAATAATTATGTTTTCCAATAAAAAGTCCATTCCAATACTTAATGTCATACTTACACATTGATGTTTTGTAGATTTTGAGTTGTTGTCGTAGTATTTGACGTCAATTTTCGTTATAACCAATGGTGATGCGTTTCACAAATTTGAATTTCCCGCGCTTAATTCGCACTTTAATTTTTAATTTTAAATAATTATGACGCTATTAAAAAGTAAAACAAAGATTTGGTTCATATTTTCTGCTATTAAAGATTCGGAAAAAAAATATTCGAACCATATTTAAATAACATGCATATTCCCTATTGAAATTGCAATAAATAAATTAAAACAATATTAAAACTTTAAATACTATTATAAATGTTATAAATTAACTAGCAAAAGTAAAAATAATTCAAGATAAGATGTCATGTAATAAAGAAAAGTTGAATCAAACAGACGTCAATAAAGTATACCGTTAAATAAAAGTGTCTATAAAATATGTCAATGATTCTATCTTAATTCATCATTTATTTAACAATTATGATGAAAACACTTAATGAGATGTCAAAACAATAAATATAGAGCATTTCATATTGTTTTTTGCCAAATTTAAAATAAGACGCGTCACGCCTGACTTGCCCATGTATTGCGTATGTATGTTTAGTTAATATTTTAAACAGAACCTCAGGGGTGTGCTTATATGAAAAACAGTGGTTTATGTATTAGGCGATGTGAAAATAAAACAATTGCAGAATTTGACAGCAACTTAGACATGTCGTGTTAGTACACGCTAGGTGTGTTGACTCACATATTTGTCCCAGATTATTATTAGACAATATTTATTAAAGATTTATAATAGACAAGACTAATGTCATAGCAAAAAAAACAGGCTGCTTGCTCCGCCTCTATATTGAACAGTCACAAGTTCTGAATGGTATGTATGTTATGTTGAAGTGTAGTCTTGTTCAGGGAGTCTTTTTACGATTCCGTTTTTTTTTAAGTAAAGCGTTGTAATTAGATAACAGCTTGATTGACTGGAAGTCTTCCAGAGTAATTAATGCCGAGGTAATTATAACACTTACGGACTATTTCAATGACTTTATTTGTACTAACACTTGAAAATACCGCAAATATAAATTATGTATTACAAGAGCGAGACATAATAACTACCGACCAAACCAAACGATACTATCATCATTTTTGTCTACAAAAACTAAATGATTCACCGACCACACCTTCGGCGGGTCCTCGATATATCAACGAACAAAGGATACTGGTGCTGAAGTGTGAGTCGCGGGTCACATACGGGATATAAATAGCCCCGTGTTGTCCCGGGAAATTTGCGGGAAATTGATAGCGGTCCCAACCCTATTTGCATTTTTTTTTTCTATTTACAAGTGTACCTTTTGTCGTGGAATAAATGTTGGTGAGCCGCATTTGGTTATATTTTTAAAATATGCGCAGAGGTAGGTAGATATTTGTTTCTGGTGTGGTTGAATGTAGGTGAGAGAGTAATATGGGGTAGTTTGTTTATCTTTTTGTGCGGACATAGTGTTAAGAGATATTATGGAAGGAGTATTCCTTCTACAATTATGATTATAAAGAGGCTGTAATAATAAGGTTGTCTGATAGGCCGTCTCAAAATGTATAAATTGATATGCAAGAGTAGTTTCACTGCGGTTTCATAGTCATCACTATAGGCACGTATTAGTTATAACATTAGTTTTTTTTTGTTTACCTGTTCATATTTCCACTTTTTATTTTTGTTTTAAAGCATTTTTCTCGACTAGACCTTTTTTGGTGCAACCGCAATGCACTAAATATTTATGATTTTATTCTAATTTAATAGATTTTTGTTTTAAATTGATTATTTCGTACTTATTGTGTACCCTGCTGCTCTAAAACCTTGTCCCAAAATAAACCGTTTTTTTCTGTTTAAAACAAAAATTCATGTTCACAGGACCAGTAAACAAAAAGAATATTAATTAACTGTAAACTGCAAATTGTCATCTTCACACCTACTTAAGACCAAAAAAATCACCATAATTCTGCGTCTTACCACAAATTCCCATGTATATTAATGAGAGTGCAAACAAAAGAGGTTCCCTTGGGGCTCCGAAACAGGCGACATCGGCGAAATCTCCTAGTATTTGCGAACAGGGGATTACCGCCTGCCCTCCGCCCTAGAGTACTGCCGACAAATATTGACATTTCGCTGTTTTAATGCCGACGTCAAACAATCGACGATTTAGGGGGCACTCCCGTTACTGGAGGTGCATTCGATCGCCAATTAGTGTAGGTGTTAATGTGATGCAATTTTAACGATATTCCAAAATAATATATACCCACTAAGGTACACAAGCACAAGACATTGGAAAGATTAAAAAAAAAATAACAGGTATAGCCGTTGATTAGACCTATAAAATAAGAATGTATTCGTGTTAGTTCTATCGCAAGCAAAATTTGTTTGAGTTTAATAAATAGGCCCTCTGTCAATCTGTGTTTTAATACAACACTTGGCAGATCTTAAAAATATATTGGGGTCGTTATTAAGTATGCAACCGAAGACTATTATATTACATGGAGCAACTTACTGCTTATCTAACATTTCCTAGTTTACACGATACAGGTTTATGATTAGGCTACTCGTGTACCCATGACTACCGGCAAAGGTCCATAAATGACAACAGCGACCAAGGGCTTCAAATGTTATACGAGCCGTAGAGGGGCCTTGGTACATTAACGTATCCACGTGCGAACTTCGTCAAGCATTACTTAACCTACTCTGTACCAGTATGGATGAAGTTATTTAACCAAAAACCCGTTTAAAAAAGTTACATAAATATTGATGCATTAAATGTATAAGCGATGAATCAACGACTTCGACCACGGTGACGAGAAATTATACAATGATGACAATAGAAAAGATTTTATAATTTCTCAAGAAAAGAAACAAATAAAAAAGCATTTATTAAATGCTATCTGATTAAATGACGCAAAAAATAACAATAATCAACAAATTAATATGTGCGTTACGGCTGCGCTGTCTCTAGTATCAAACCCAACTACGTGAACGGAAACACATCCTCTCGATGGAACGATAGCGCACACCGCAAATAAGGGGCTCTCATTGTTCCAGCAGCCAGCCCCAATGGCGGCGCCGCCTTTTTTTACTTTTCATTTATTTCGCGCTTCTTAATTCCTCACACACTGACGTGATAATACCCGGAGCGTGTTTGCTGTGTCTACATCAAAGTGGCAGATGTTAGTATGTATGTGTGTATAGTTGATATTTTAAACAGGACCTCTAGGCTGTTCTAAGATGAAAAGTGTTTTGTATGAGTATTCAGTGATGTAGAAATAAAAATACAGTTTTAATCTAGAAGTTGGTGGTAGCATGTCAGCTACTCGTCGTGTAACTTAGCAGTTTTTCAAAGCGTCAACGATGGTAGAAAGTCAATTTGGCTAGGCCTGCTGAACTTTAGATGGAGTAAAATATTCATAGACTAGACTGAAAATTCACTTTTTGAGCGAGATGATAAGGCAGAATTTAAAAGAAAAATACTACAAGAACCTCTGATAGTACCTCAAAGCAGATTAGAGTTGTGTAATAGAAACTGCTACTACATGGCGGTGAAAATTTATAATAACCTACCGGAAAAAAAAAAAATAACTTGGAATTCAATAGCACTGTAATCAATGTTTATTCTCATGCTAATTAATAAAACAGAATATAAACTAAGTAAGTACTGTTGTAGTGTGTTTAAGAAGTCTATAAAAGTGTTTTTTTAAAAAACAATCTTTTTCTATTGATTATTTCAACGTTTCTTTGTAAACAAATCTAAAAACGCGTCTATATTAATTCTGTTAAAGTAATTTATAGTCATAAATATCTAATTCACATTAATTTTATAACGGCAACCTGTTGTGGGATTGCATGGTAAGACAATATCAAGGTTTGTTCCCCTGTGAACCGGTATGTGTGTCCTTTATTATTCATACAACCGCTCTGTTCATTTTTATTTAAATGATTAGATACGTGCATATAAGTACGTATTAAGTATTTTGTTGCTGATAGACCTGACTACTCACTAGGCTATAGGATGACAATTTCGTAATTAATGTATCAATCAATCAATTAATTAATCTTTTAATTTATCTATAATATGTATGTATTTAGAAATATATAAGTATGTTTATCAGCTGTTTAGTACCCAACCCACAAGCTCTGCTTAGCTTGGGACTAGATGTCGTTGTGTGAAAGTTGTGGAATATTTATTTATTTATTTATTTAATCAATCAATTGGTGAGTGACCAAACAAACAAATCTGTAATTATTGTTAAAATTATAAAGAGTAACGAATAAACTTAAAAACTATTGGACTGATTTGAAAAATTCGTTCCTTCCTTCCCATTGGAAAGCTACATTATCTCCAAGTGACATAGGCTAATTTTTATCTCTGTAATTTCACTGAAACGGGAACTACGCCGGTGAAACCGCGTGAGATCCGCTAGTAAAATAATAAATACAAAAATCAACTCATTGGCTGTTTTCATGACCCGAGCAAGGAACTATCAACAAGTGAGCTTGAGTCCAGCAAATTGGTAAGCCCAATTTTAAGGGGATCTAAAATCATTTTCTTAATCTTTTAACTTGATTGAAAGAAATAATGTGACTTTGACTTTAAAGTCCTTAGTCTGACCGGACAGGCCTACAGAAATCTGTTTGGGACTTTGCCCAAAAGACCATCTCAGATACTCAAAATCAAAATTAAAAGTCTCTATTTAAACTAGGCTGAGAATCAGCACAGCAAAAACGCCCCACCATTCGCCACTTCCTAGTGTTTTTTCTAGGAAGAAGAAGTGGCGGAACCATCTCCTCAAACTCATAATTATGTTTGGTCCTTATAATGATCTGGTTCAAATTTAAAATTAATCCATTAATAATAATACCAGCCTGTTACTGACCCACTGCAGGGCAAAGGCCTCTTCTCATACAGAGAAGGCTAAAGCATTGATCACCACGATTGCTCAAGGCGGATTGGCGATTTCAAACTTTTATTAACTACTAGCTTTTGCCCGCGGCTTCGCCCGCGTGGATGTCGAACTTCCGTCCCCTATGTTTTCCCATTATGGGTTGAATTTCCGAAAATCGTTTTTTAGTGGATACTTACTTCACTAAGAACACCCCTTTAAGTTACATGTCTCTAATACCAGCGGTTTGGGCTGAGCGATGATATATAAACGTAATAATTTTAGCATAATACTTCCGGATAGACTACTTTCATAATTGATCCTTCCGGTATGTATGCATAAAGATTTCTGGAACTACTGACCCAGGAAAGAGCGCCGTACAACTGATCATGTGTAAAACAACTGAGACTAAGATCAACCTGCCCAGGCGTATTGATTACGACAGTACCAAGATTGGTTAAAATCCCTATAATAGTTTTTGAATTTTGCGTGCACATACAGACAGAGACACAGACAGACAAAACATTTACTGATTGCATTTTTGGCATCAGTATCGATCACCAATCATCCTCCAATATTAATTTTGAATATATATTCAATGTACATAATTATCTTCGTAGTGTGTGATAGTCCATTGAATTGTGTGGCGAGCGATATTGTATCTTAAGATAAAATATTATACTATCTTAGCCGTGTGCAGCGCCCCTTGGTGAACCCCACGGGTGACGTAACCTACGACAAACTTTTTATTTGCGGTTGTTACAGTAGTCGGGTCTAGAGATCGAACCGCAAAATTAAGTTTGTTTTTTATTGTATATACTTTTCCGGGATAAAAAGTACCCAGTGTGGTGCCCAGGATATTAAAGAATAAGTGTACCAAGTGTCATCGTAATCGAACCGGTAGTTTTTGCGTGATACCTGAACATACAGACAGACAGACAGACAGACAGACAGACAGACAGACAGACAAAAATTTTTTTAATCATGTTTTTGGGTTCGGTGTCAGTCTAGTAACACCCCCTGCTATTTATTTTTTTGATATTTTCAATGTACAGAAATTTTACTTCTACAGATTTATTATAAGTATAGAATAGATATAGATATAGATAAGTCCAGGTTTCCTCACGATGTTTTCCTTCATGCGCCTTAACCTCTGGGCCCATTAAAGGAAATAAATATTATTTATCATTTAATAGTAGCAATACATAACTAGCTAAGCGACAATCTTTGCCTGCTTAGAAATACAACTGTTCAATTTTCCTGTAAAACTATTAAAAATTGTAACGTTTATAGAAATAATGGTAAATTTCCTTCGGACTAGCAAAGCACGGTGCCTAGGGAGTCACGCCATAGCATTTCTCATAGGGATTTATGATTTTATAGTTTTATTGTGCTATATTCGCTCGCGGGCCGCGCTCAGCGGGGCTCCGCGATTTACAGCGCTTTTTTCGTGTATTGTTAATATAAAGCAGCTGAATGTAAATATTTGGGTCAAAGCGGAATTTCTGCGTGTTTTAATACGTGACACGGAAAAACAGAACGATTTCATGTTATTTTTTATTTTCACTTTTTATCATTGCAATGCTTATAGAAATATAAAAACGGGATAAAAGATATCCAATTACGTTTAATAACGTATAATATTTTATTTTATTCAAAGTCAGGTAAGCATTCATTGCTTTAGCTTTCTATATCCCAGTTACCGATCATTTCATAAAACCTCAATTCTCCACTAATTCAAAAAGACCAAAAATCTAATTCAAGATGAACCATTCAGACGCAGATGTTAAAGAATTTACAAACAAAATTTTCTTTTTCATTCATCCCTGATATTCAAATTTGGGAGCCCGCGGTGAGGGGAGAGCTCAAAGGATATAATTACGAGTGCCCATTTGGGGCCGTGACGTCATAATCCGACGCGAGTAATTTCACGCTACTGAATAATACCAAACATGTGATGAGTATTAATATTTGGTTTTGGAGGCTGGCTTGCGTCCGATGTTGTGGGATAGGAAATTAAAATTGTTCATTAATGGGAAAAGAATACTCCATTGTGATGATTAATTTTCGGGTACACAGAAAACATAATAACAGTCTGTTACTCAAAGGCAAAGGCCACTTCTCATGCAAAGAAGGTAAAGTATTAATCACCAAGTTTGCGGGTTCACTATGTAAAACTTGAGATTGAAGCTCGGTTCAGACTACGCCATACTATTGTGCTATACATATAGTATTAACAAATAGTAGTAAACCTGTAAAATATAGTACACTCAAGCGAAAACGTGTCCGTAATAATGTATGGTGTTACTGTATGCTATTATACTATAGCGTAGTCTGAAAAGAGCTTTATTATATAAATCCAGGTTGCCTTACGATGTTTATTCACTCTAATGTCAGTCATGTCTAAAATAAACTTAGACCATATAAATTGAAAAACTCACATTGGTTGTACTCACTACCCCAAGAGCGAGGCTCTAACTACTAATAAATTCATGACGACCTTCTTCTTCCACCTGGCGTTAATCCCGGCTATTGCCAGGGTCCGCCTTCCGACTGAGCTTCTTCCACTTTGCCCGATCTTCAACATCCTTTTCGGTCAGGCCATTGGCTCTCATGTCGGACTTGACGACGTCCAGCCAGCGTTTGCGAGGGCGACCACGGGGCCTAGCCCCAAGGACAGCCATATACATGCATCTCTGACCAACGTACTCGATAGGGCGGCGCATGATGTGTCCATACCATCGGAGACGACACTCTTGTAGTTTTTCTCCCACGTCGCGGACACCAAGGCTACCCCGGATGAATGAGTTGCGTATGCGATCGGATCGCGTTACGCCGCTCATCCACCTAAGCATCTTCATCTCCGTGACGCGGAGTTCCTGGGTGTGTCTACTTAATGCTGGCCAACATTCGCCGCCGTACAGGAGGACAGGCCGTATGATGCATTTATATATCTGCCCCTTGAGCTTCGGAGGCATTTTGCGGTCGCATACAACGCCCGTTACCTCGCGCCACTTCGCCCAAGCTGCGCCTATACGTGCTTGGACATCGTAATCCACGTTGCCAGACTCGTGCAGCACGGATCCAAGGTACCTGAACTTATCGGACTTAGAGATCAGGTCCGAACCTATTCGGATGGTATTTGAATCCGTGCTGCCATACTCTACGTCTCAGACCACCGTTTTCCAGCGTATCCTTCCAAATATTGACTTTGCGCTCAAGATGAAGAAATTCATGACGACCTTAACAAGTGTAAATTTAAAGCAATAAATAAACAATATTCGCAACGTCAAAACCTTATCGCATTCAACAAATTGCTCACACGACAACAAAACACTACAACAACATAAATTGCGAAAAAGAAAATGTAGTTAGCGAAAAACCGAAAGCGCTGAATTAAATTGCATTCAAATATTTCAAAGCCTCGTTTAGAATCCATAAAAAAACCCACAAAATGAAACATTTTAAATTCTAAATAAACGGTTGAATGCATCGTTAACAATACCTCTAGAGAGAAGGGAAATAAAATTTGCGACTACAGAATTGAATTTCACTCGATAATCGCTTCTAATTGTGCGGCGCTTAAGGGCTAGATTTGCATAATTTTTGCTCGGCTCGATCCCGCGGGGACGTTTTATGAATTTTGCATAAATAAATATAAATTGCGACGCCTTTGATACGGAACACTATCGAGTTTGGAAGTTATCTCATACTCCGCGAGAGTTTTGCGGCAGATTTTCAGTTGGACAACTTTGTTTGTTGTTTGAAAAGTGCGAAATAGTTAGAAACTCGCAAACATGTCTAAATTTTCATTTTGTTTTCTAGTTTGCCACGTGTTGTTCACGCAATTTCACTTATTCGATGCAACTGTATCTCAAAGTTTAGCGTGCTTGACGATTTCTTCATCGCTTTTTATTTGAAACAATCTCGTCATGCAATAAAATTTCCGACCGCAATTATCTTGACTAAGATTAGTTAACCATAATATTGAAGAAACGAGATAAAATTGTCGTTACCGGTTGCCAGAATCCCAAAAACCCGACAACCAGTTTAACTAAGGGCGTCGTAACCCAGTTACTGGGTTTTAGAGGCCTGATGCATCCTTCCTTGTGAAACACTGATATTCAGCTGCATCCAGTTGGACAAGCCGTCCCCAATATACATATTTGGGAAAAGGTTAGGAAGATAGCTTAACTTACAATATGATTAGAATTATAATTGTGATTGTGATTGTGATTGTGAGGCAAATCATCCTTTTCTTTTTTTATTCTCTTGACGTGTCACTCAATAATAATAATAATACTAGCCTGTTACTGTCCCACTACAGGGCAAAGGCCTCTTCCCATACAGAGAAGGCTCGAGCATTGATCACCACGCTTGCTCAAGGCGGATTGGCAATTTCAAACTTATATTAACTATAAGTCCAGGTTTCCTCACGATGTTTTTCCTTCACCGATGTCAATGATGTCTAAGATAAACTTAGAAAGTACCTATGAATTGAAAAAGTCACATTAGTACTTGCCCGGATTTGAACCACAACCTCGTGCATGAGAGGTAGGCGTCTTAACCTCTGGGCTATCACGACACTTGTCACTCAATAACCTTATGAACAAGGGAGGTTAGTAAAAACCTTATAAATAAATGTCTTACTTCAAACTCTGTACCGAAAATAGTTCCAACCATAAAACCGCAAAAATCATACGAAAAATAAAAGCCCCAACTCTCGATAAATTCCATTTATCAGGTTTCAAAATCCCATTAAAAACTGTCGCTAGAACCGAAGTATTTCTCCCACATCCCCAATAACAAGTTCTTTGAAAGAACTTTCAAAGTTCTTTCACGGCCAATACGTGCAGCGTGTGGAAGCATTTCGCTGGGAGTACAGTAAGCTCAATAAGTTATGAAACCTTTTAATTCAGTTTTTGTATTATTTTTCTTCGCGCGGCGGCTCGAAGGAGTTGTAATTGAATTACATGGCTTACCCGAGCGGCGAAGACAGAGAAAGCCATCGTTTGCTTTTTTTCTTTATTTTTCAATCTACCTGTTAACAGTGTTACAATGACTTTTGGTTAAAATAACTTATATTAAACTCGTTAATTATTTTTACCATACATAAATTTACTTCACATATCCGGTCTGCACCAGACCTTTCTAAAGAATATCATCAATTATTATTACAAAGATAATTATTTAAGTACAAGATTAGTTTTATTTTCAATTACTTTTTGACTAATTTCGTAACTTAGAGGGGCTATCAGCCGCATCTAACCGATTTTGGACGGGTGATCATCCATTACGTATTTTTACATGTCACTTGAAAAACAAACAAATACAACAATTTGTTTAGTGTTATCACAGAAACACACACAGAATATTAAGTAAAGAGGATCCCAAATAAAAAGTAATTATGTGTTAATCAACCTGGTTTTCATTGTACAGAAGCTAGCATATTAAGCTACCACAACGTGCCAATTTTTTTTATATTTTTTCAATTTTTGAATATAAGGTTCATGTTTAATTGGGAAAATTTTGACAGTTTGGGGTAGCTAGATGAGCTGGCGTCTGTGTTAGCATTTTCTAACATTTTATTTAAAAGTTGAACACACATTTCGACTCCACGATCGCTGTCCCAACACAAACTTATATATCGGCAAGGCGGGTAGTCCTCCAAAGACTATTCCTATGGATTCCTGCAGGAGTGCTTACATAACGACAACTCATGTTACTAATATTATAAGCTTTACTGCTTCTATATTTTATTTCACTTTTGTATATTTCTACTTTCGCTTTTGGGGTTATTGAACTGCTTTCCTTGCTTTATTTTCAGTTCATAAGTTGTAAACGCAAGAAGTATTAAAAATTTAATGTAAATCATAAAATCGGTTTTAACAGTAACATACCTTGTGTGCTACGAAACCTCTACGCTCGTAGCAAAAGCCTACGCCGTAGTCACTCACCGATTAATTACTTGACATCATTATTTCTATGCGTTCGCGCTGCCTTGTTAACTTTCTTTGGTAAATATAACATCACGCCTGTGTCCCTGGAAGAGTGAGGCAGAAGTGTTTCTATTAGTACACCCACATTGCCAGTAATGTTGAAATCTCATGTAACACTGGGGATTTCGAATTGGTTTTATTCTGGTATTTCTTTGCAAATCAAATAACTTACAACTTAAGCATAAATAAATGAAAATACCTTAACAAAAACATTACAAAGCCAATCGTATTTACGACTGCGTACATTCCACAATAGGCTTATTCGCATGTTTTACGCGATTACATTGAAAACGCACGCGGTCGGATTAAAATGACTTAAGGCGGGGTATAAACCAAAATAATAATTGCGAATGATATACGTCTTTATGACGCATTAAGTAGGCAAGAGCAATGTTTGAAGTTTAAATTGTACTAGCGAATGTCACACGGTTTCACCCGCCTAGTTCCCGTTCCCGTGGGAATATAGGGATAAAAGTAACCTATTTCACCCGAGGAGAGTAAAGCTCTAGAAAAAAACTCTTTCTAATGGTGAAAGAGTTTTTCCAATTGGTCGAGCAGTTTATGAGTTCATTACATACAAATAAAAAAACTTGTCTCTTTAAAATATTATAAGTAATTATAAGTAACTACACATTTATTACACGGGTCATCATCAGACATCAGTCAGTGCTTAATGTGCTGATGATATTCAATTGTGAACATTGATGACAGACAGCTTTTTTATACATTGCCCCACTTTAGGAATTTCTTCAGTATCGTGAGTGTGTTTACTAATATTTGAGCTAACACAGACGAGCAGCCAGACTTGGAACAAAAATCTGTAGGTTATACAAATATTTGCTCCGTGTGGGACTCGAATCCGCGAACCGTAGAGTAGCAGATGATTGTTTAGCCACTGCACTCACTTATATTGACAATTTGGGAAAATCTTTAAAAAAATGGTTTAAGGATTTCAGCATTTATGAGATTCTTCTTTCAAGAAAGAAGTCATATTCTATCGCATGTTGCGGGACCTGCATTAATATTGCACATATGAAAAATGCGCGGGTTTATTTATTTATTTATTTATTAAAGCTTTATGCACAAGTAAAAAATACTGTACAGCGGCGGACTTAATGCCTATAATGTTTATAATACATTTTTCCTTTATACGCACTCTTAACGAAATATTTTCGTACAATAATTCTGTATTTTACTGAAATTATTGTGTTTAACGTAGGTAAATGTAATGTTTTGTTTATGAATGAGTTAGTAATAAGGTAAGTATGCCAATAAATACTAGAGAGATTTAGATTATGTGTAGGTAGTTTAGTTACCCAACGACGTGTGGTCAACGTAATAGAGACATAGATGAAATATAATATAATATTCCACAACTGTTACACAACGCCCTTTAGTTCCAAACTAAGCAAAGCTTTTGTAATGATTATTAGGCAACAGTAACTCATAAATATACTTAACTATTTCTTGATACATACATATTATAGAACAAATACACCCAGACACAGATCAAATGTTTGTGTGAGCACGATCATTTGATCTGTGTCTGGGTGTATTTTTTAAATGAACGTGCTCACACAAACATTTATCTTGGGTGGGAATCGAACCCACGACCTTCGACATGGCGGCCAGGACCACTAAACCAACCTTTTGGGGTTCTTGTAATTTTATTGTATCTATACCCTTTTCAAGGAGATTTCTCGCCGACTGGTCGACACTTCGCGTGACCAGAGGGCTGGCTTATTCTTTGGCCAAAGAATTAGCATTGCCATCCAACGTGGCAATGCTGCCAGTCTTTTGGGCACGTTTCCTGATGACAGCGATGGGGAGGAGTACTTTGACGCCTGAGTGTTCCGATTTTGTTTTTCTTAGAAGAGGGTTTTTGTATTTAGTTTTTTTTTCTTTACTATTTTATTTGTAGTTAGTTTAAGTGTACATATTTAATTTATTTTAAATAGTTTTATTGTATTTTAGATTTTAGTTATGCTATAAAGAATAAAGTTTCACACTAGAAATCGAATATACTAACGTTGATTGGTGGACGATACAACTACTAGTTGCGAGTTGGAGGGCTTTTAGAACTTTTTAAATATTTATAAATTAATATGTATGATGTTACAAGATAAACACTAATTTGTATCCACTCTTCTTATTATTTTCGTGTGGTTAGTAAAGAACCTGATGCCAGAGTTTTTATAGGCACCTATGATAATAGGCCTCTGACTTGGCCCTCAAATGCGTCAAGAAATATCTTCCAGGCCATGCCGGTTTCCTCACGATATTTTCTTCCTCTGATTTTAAAACAAGTGATAACTACACAATATGCACATAAATCCAAAAAGCCAAATCTGGAAATTTGTGAGGATGTAAATAATCCCAAAAATCCTTTTGAGTAACAAGCCTGCAGGCCTAGCCATATCTGGGGGCACGGGAGTGCCCCCGCCAAGACAAGCCAAGTGAAGCGCAAGGGCAATACCTACCCTATCGTTGCCAAAACGACCACATTGGTTTGCCATGTGAAAAAGATATCAGATTTCATGTAGAGCCAAACTTCTGAATCTACACGGACTAACCCACCGACCCTAGCTTCACAAATTCTACATATCAGTATAAATGTATAGCTTGGCTGTTTCGTTACTTCAAACTAATATTCGCATCACCTCCACGACGGTAGCGAAACGGCGAAGCCATACCTTTTTTTTGATATGTAGAATATGTGAAGCTAGGGTCGGTAGGTTAGGCCGTGTAGATTCAGAAGTTTGGATCTACATGAGAACTGATATCTTTTTTACATGGCAAACCTTATGTGGTCATTTTGGCAACATTTTATATGAAGTGTTTTGGTGGGATTTCAAATTCTATTTCTATTATAGAAATAAAATGGCGTATTATATGGAATCTGCTCTTTTTCAACGGTTAAGTGTATTTCATTTTCAGTCATATTACAAATTCTACTCGTTAACACTTGACAGTTGACAAACAGCTGATTCCATATACGCCATTTTCTTTCTATTGTCGCCTTATCGATTACGATAATACAAAATTCCAATAGTGCCTACCTAAAAACGTAAAATAATCCTTACAATAATTATACTGTAAAATCACATGCAAGTTACGTATCGTACCTACGTATTTTGTTACGTATATTCTAAGCCCCACAAAAGAATCAACCTCTATACAATATGCACATATTCGCACAGCAAGCAATCTTATGAAATGCACACTAATTTCCCTCCCTAGCTTCTAAGGCTTCCTTCTTTCCTTACCCCAACTATGAATACCATCATCAGACCAGACGATTATCATATTTCACGTTTACTCTACAAGCCATAAATTCCTTACACGTAAACTTTATGCCTAACACATCAAGGTTCAATTTTGGCTGCGTCGGGCGCATCAGAGTTTTGCTTGGCGAGTGCATCTAAAACTTTATTTGCTGGTAGTATGGGCCTTACCTTGATAGTTTTAAGGTTGACTTTAAAGTTTGATAAGTGTAATAAAGGCTTGTTTTTTGTGCTCTTAGTAACAAAGGGTGGTCGCAACAAGTCTCAAGTCGCTGCGGACTCCCCTCAAGTTTGTATGAGGTTTGTCTCATATACGTCAAAGTATTTGCTGAAAGTATTAGCGCTTTTATGGTGATGTTTCCATTGAAAGATTACTTTTTTTGTCCTCAATATTTTAGGCACTTGCATATATCTAATAAGAAAGCATCCTAAATAAATTGAACATGTATTAGGAATAGTTATCATAAATTGCTATTCACATAGAAAGACCTCTTGTACCTACACAAAACGTCAATTCGAATATTTAAAAATTTAAAATAATTTTTGAGGAAACAAAATTGATTTGAGATTTGATGCCTATTGAGCTTGGTGCAGACGCCAGCACATCAAATTACCAAAATGTGTCAAATTTCTTTGATCGTGTTTCAACTTTATGCGATACAAAATAAGGTTCATATTCAATTGGGAAAATTTGACACGTTGGGGTAACTTGATATGCTGGCTTCTGTACATACATATTTGAATCTAAATGCCTAAATGCTAAAGGCCTCCAATATCAGGGAAAACAAAAGCTGTCAGAAAACCTGAACTTAGCTAACCTGGCTTACTTATAAATTTGTACTAGTTTGAAATCTCCAATCTGCTGGACGATTCAGAAAAAGTCACGCCGTGAAAACTTGAGTGAAGTGAACTGTCAATGCCTTGCATAAGTATGGAATGACAGCTCGATTCGCTCTCACTACGTGTACATTTTCACGAGGTGATTTGACCAGAATCGCTCTGCTGTTTTAAGTAAACGTGGTGATAACACTTATGCCACAGTATAAATATTAATACAGTAGGACGACGCCTTTGATCTCTGAAAAAATGCCGACATTTTCTACACGCGTTAGACTTGAATAATACCTCCCGCACTACGAACATCGTTTTGTTAGCAGTGCGGGAGCGGCTTTCCCGCGTCTCGCCACTCACACCCCGCACGATTGCCCTGTCTAGACGGCTTCGTCGGACGACTGTATGTTTTTAGACTGTGCTTATGCCTTCTCCTTATAAGTAAAAGCACAGTGGGATAGTTACAGGCTGGCTGCTCAGAGTCTTTGGGAGACGTAGATACAAAAAAAATCTGTCGCATTTTTTATCTCGTTAGTAACTTTGCTGAATATTCCAAGCTATTCAACCATGAATCCTACAATTCATAGTAACAATGGATACGTGCAGATTGCGAGTGACTTCCAATGTTTTCCGAGGGCCGGCTGTTGGCACCGACTAAGTGGGGCTAGATTTAACGTTCGACACAGCTGATTTATGTGTCTACCCTACACGGCTGTGTGATGTATAGAATGGGCTAGAACTGTATAGGGTGGAGGAAATAGGCCATGTAGGTACACTGTATTTTTTCCGATATGCCTCAATTGGTAAACAAACCTACGGCGACACCTGTTTTAGTATTATTCACTTTGTTTAAAAAAATATGAGAACTAGGTATCTGGGACACGCATAAAAATATAAACAAAGAAAATATACCAATGGCATGAAGTCCACCTCTGCACATAAGTGTGCCTGAAGTATTAAATGAATAAATAAAATTAAAAGATTTAAAGTAAATATATAAAAAGAACCTGTGCAAAGTTATTTTATCTCAGCATGATATTCTTGCAATATTTAAAAAAAAAAAATACTATACTTAGCGCTGCTTTTCTGTTCCAGTAAGGTACGAACGTTTTTATCTTTAGTCACATAGCGAACTTCATGCCACACGCATTCACTATCAGTCAGCTTTTGGGTGATGCAGAGACAGACTATGATAGGTGCAATTCCGTAAGAAACAGGAAAAAGAAAAAAAAAAAAGATAAAACACTCACACTACACTAAACTTTCTCTTTTTCTTCATACTTCTTCTATATGGGAAGTGGTCTCTGTCCTACAGTAGGACAAAAATAAGCTAATATTATTATTATCCGAAACTACGACTAACTAACTAAACAGTGATTTGATCACACGTCAACTTTGTTTACAAAAAAGGACGATTAAAAGAAACACACTATAGCTTGAGTATTAATGTTTTTTTGGTTTAATTGGTAGCTGAGAAGTTTGTCCAACAGGCTGCATGATGAATATGCTGTACTAGAACTGTATAGAGCGGAGGAAATAGGCCATGTAGATTGAATTACGAGTGTTTTAGGCTTGATTGGTTGTTGAAAGTTTGGTAAAAGTTGGTTGTGTGAGTTGTTTATGGACCGCCGAATACGGGTTATACCAAAAACACATATTCAGTAAAACTGCCGAATGTTCACCCCAACTCTAGTTAATAATAAATCTCTTGAGCATAAAGTACAGACGCCAGCACATCAACATACCCCAATCTGTCAAATTTAATTAATCTTTTTTCAACTTTATGTCACACAGAATAAGCTTCATATTCAATTGGTAAAATTTGACACATTGGGGTAACTTGATGTGCTGGCGTCTGTACCTACTGTGAAGCCGAAAAAGCAATAATGCATTTTGTTTGTCACCTTTGTGCCTAAAATCTACATTATCAGAGAACTCTTTATCAGGTCTTCATTAATGAGTTGTGATCTTTTAGTTCTCTTACTCAAACAACAAGAATTAAGCCGTCTTTTAGCCCCAAGCATAATTTAGTCAACACCAGTTAACTTTAAATTTTCGCAAACCTTCAATACTATTTTCCCTTATAGCTTGTTTATTCCTTGTTAATTCTAATAAATTATAATTTTAGTATTTAGTCACTTATAAACTCCACTATAAAACATTTAAAATTTTACTAATAGGTATTATAAATGTGAAAATTTGTAAAGATTTTTGTTACTTATATAATTACGTGTAAACCGTTAAGCAGATTTGGTTGAAAGTTGGCACATAGATAGATCTTCCCAGGATTAACACAAAGGACATTTCTATTCGAGAAATGTGTTTCCTTGGGATAGAAATTCAGTTTTAATATTATTTGAACAAAACTTTAGTTCGGAACCTTGGGCAATAGATGACACTGTTTTAATGTTTGCATGTTTTTTTACTCAATCAATCATAATCCGTTAAACGTTCATCGTTATTGACCGATAACAAAAGCACATGAGTAAGCTTTCTTCTATACTTTGTAATCCTATAGTTCTCTAAGCCATACGAAAAGAATTCAGCTGCATTCTAGCTGTATGATTTCATCAACACCACTTACATTTATCGCAAACTTATCGCTTACTTATATTATTATTTAGAAACCCACAACGATAATTTATAAGTACAGACGCCAGCACATCAAATTACCCCAAAGTGTCAAATTTTCCCATTTGAATATGAACCTTGTACTGTTTGACATAAAGTTGAAAACCGATCAAAGAAATTTGACACATTGGGGTAACTTGATGTGCTGGCGTCTGTACATTAGATTCGCATTAGCTCAACAAAGTGAAATGAGCTCTAAAGGAGATTTTCTTTGCCGTCGAAGGGGAAAATTATCTTGATCGGATAACTACCCTCATTTTAATTAACTTGACGATATTTGTACGTTGGTTAGTGTGCTTTCAAGGTGTTATGGTTGTACCCACTTTAATGTGAAAAGTGGTGTGTATGTTGGTATTGTTAGGTGCTTGGAGCTTCGTTAGGGACAAGGTTAAGAGCTCTTTGCTATAAATAAAAGGACTTCGTTGATTAGGTACTACTTATTTCTGTGAAAAGAAATAAAAGAAAGAAAATACTTTTATTCTAGACACGCACAGGAATCTAAAAACTAAATCTAACGTATTAAATAACAAAAAGACTTGAGTGATTCCAAAAAGGTCCTTATCCCTATCTTAGCACGATACCACGATATTTAATTTTATAGAAAACCGTACGATTGTACATGTACCTACACACATTGATGTTGATCTACGATATGGTTGGCGCAGTGGCTGCTGCGCTGCGTGTTACGGGTTCGATTACCGCACGGAACAAATATTTGTATGGCCTACAGGTTTAGATGATTGTGTTTGTAAGTTTAATATTTGTAAACGGACCTACGACAGAGCAAGACCTAGAAAGGGGCTACTCTTTTTATAAAAAAAAACATTGCATCACGTTACTTACAATGGCACTTCACAAAATCTAGAAGAGGAATCTCGCTCTACAGCATCGAGAACCATTACATCATTCTTATATCTCCCGAAGAGTCTAGCAGAGGTACCTATTGCTTATCAACATTACGCCAGTTATGTTCTAGTCCCACATAAGAGAGCGTTAGCAATAGGCTGCTATCATCCGGTTACTACCTAGACTCCGAGCTGGTACTTAATTTCAGATTGAAAACTTTATAACGATTAATCATATACTGGAATCGAGCTTGTAGATTATAAGACTACATGAAACGACTGCACACTGAGGCACGACTGGCTGTTCACAATGGTGTGCTGGTGCCTACACTAACATATGGAAGTGAATGTTGGGCGTGGCAAAAGAGACATGAAAGTAGAATAAATGCTGTAGAAATGCGTTCCTTGCGAAGTATGTGTGGTGTAACAATGAATGACAGATTGAGGAATGATGTGATAAAGCAACGTTGTGGTTTAAAAGAAGATGTAGTAACAAAAATTGAAAAAAAATAAAACCGACTTAAAAAAAACACTAACCAGTGTAAAATAACTCTAAATTAGGAAGTCTGTGGCTTTGGTGGTTTTGTCTTATTCATGATGGGCCACCGACTTCCGAATTTAGAGTTATTTTACACTGGTTAGTGTTTTTTTTAAGTCGGTTTTATTTTTTGCAAAAAAGATTTTTATTTTTCCATTTTTAGTTGTTCCCATACAAATATTTGCCATGAATTTATTTTTATATTGTTATTTGTTAACAATACATATGTAATAGGGTTATCCACTTATCCCTAATAAATGAAACTTAACATACCTAACTGTCGAAATCTAGGTATGTTGTACACATCTGCGTACCCCTCAGAGCATACAGGCGTGATGATACGTCATGATGTTGTATAAACAATAAATATCCAAGCGATTCCAGCAATCACGACAGATTTGCCGTCTATTTTTGAAGAGTTCCATTGTATATCTCCGAAGATCAGCACCAGATCTTCACCAAATTAAAATGGGACCACCTCGGGAGTATACTCTTTCAAATAAAAAAAGAATTTTAAGAATCGGTCCACAAATGAGGGAGAAATCGCGTAACAAACACACAAAAAAAAAAAAAAAAAAACATACCGTCGAATTGAGAACCTCCTCCTTTTTTTGAAGTCGGTTAAAAAAGTATGCTTAGATGGTTTGGTCACGTTGAAAGGATGGATGAAAGGCGACTAACGAAAGGTATTTACAAGGCAGATGTAAGTGGGAACGCCGGGAGGGGACGCCCAAGAAGGACATACATCGACCTTATTGGTGAGGTTCTTCAGAAAGGCCAGGTGCGTAGTACTCGCAACCGGCGTGTGTGTATGACAACATGTATGAATGTAAACGAAGCAAAAGAAGTATGTAAGAATCGTAGCATATGGCACTCTATAGTTTCTGTCTACCCCCAAGGGAAAAAGGCGTGAGTTTATGTATGTGTGTATGTATGTAAGACTACGTGACCAGCACGGCAGTGAACAATAAGGTTTTTAAATAATTAAAGTTCAACCAAAAACTAATATCAAACAACGATACAACTGCAAGAAAAACCTTCCAATGAAACACGTAAAAGAAACTTTATTAAAAAAGGTAAAAATAAAATACAAACTGTTGCAGTAAAACTCTCTTACTTGACTTTAACTGCAGCCGTTTAGTTGAACTTTAGCTTGTTATATAAGTAGTTCATATTTAACTAACTGCTACTCGTTAGCCACAAAGAATTTTTATTAAAACTTTAACTAACTCGTGGTAGAAAGTCTGTACATAATAGGAAGCCTAATATGTGAATGTGCATGTCGTAGCCTAGTGTGTGTGTGTGTGTGTTTATGTGGATATTATTATATTATGTATGCCTGTAAAAGTCATAAAGATAGTAAATGTTAGGTATATAATTCTTTAAAATTTCGCATGTGAAGCAATCATCTCCAAGTAACTCCTTTTAAGATCCGGATACTGTCTTATTCATCATGTTAGGGCTAAAATGGTGATAATAATAACCTTTCGGGTGTCGACCTCCGTACACGCACATTACAACAATGTCGACGCTTTTACGAGTAAGATAATAACTTTAGGTAGGCCTTCAGAAAAAGGAAGATCCTGACCAAGCCCTTAAGTGTAACTGTCCGACTTAAGACACTTGGAGCGTTTTTTCTTATGTCGAACTGTGTAACTTAAGACATTCGAGGAGATAATGATGATCACAGTTAGTAAAGGTATTAGGACTTAAGCTTTGGCGTACTCCTTATCCTTTTACCAACTGTAATCCAACTGAAAACTTACTCTTATACCATAATATGTCCAGATGTTGAAATCTTTCACCTAAGATTATGATGAAAAATTTAATGATTATTGAAATTGTTTTTTTCTTATCCCTTTAACCAACAGAAAAAAGAACTTGATCCCTAACTTAAATATTAGCTACATACGTTAGTATTATTGAACAAATTACAAAATTAAAGTGAGCAAAATCGAGTACAGAAAGTAGCACAAAAATAAATATGAATCTAGAGCATATGTGATGTAACTACAGTGCATGTTTTGTTACAAACAATTAGCATAAAAGCGCAGACGTGAGTGCAGCGACTTTTTTCAACATACAAACAAAGAGTAGGAAAAAAACAGATATGAATGTCCAAACAATAGTAATTATTCCAGCTTGTTACTGTAACACTGCAGGGAAAATAATTCTAGTATTTGTCAAACAGAGAAAACACGACGGTATATTATAACGCCTCCAAGTTTCACGTGCCCAAGTGCCCACGATGTTTTACTTGACCAATGACGGTGACGACTAAGATAGCTATTGAAAGAAAGTATATTGTGAGCTGTCAAGTTAAAACTGGTACTTGTCCTGTTTCCGAAGAACGAGGTTGTATGTACAATACAGCCTCGTTCATCAGTTGTGAGGCTCTACTCACTGTCATATTTATCATACAGAGAAGACACGAAGGTATATTATAGTGCGTCCAATTTCCCCTCCAATATTTTACTTGACCGTTTTCGGTGATGACTATGATAGCCATTGAAAGAAATTATATTGTGAGCAGTTAAAGTCAAACTGGTAATTGTCCTGTTTTGAACATACAATCTCGTTCATCAGAGCTGAGGCTCTACTCACTAACTCACCATCACTCAACCATTCATATCATCCATATCTAAGCAGACATAGATATTTATAATAATAATAATAATAATAAATTTTATTGCAGGCGACGCAGGCCCAGAGATAAATACCTTAACCTAAAATACATATATTAATACATTGTTACTTAAAAACTATCACTTCACTAACACGCACTAGCGCTGCTCTGTGTGTTTTATGCTTAATCCTATATCACTTAGTCTTATAGTCTCTAACCCCCTAATTAAAAAACACGTATTAAAGTTACTCCAAACTTAATCCTAAAAAAATGTACGATAGATCCAGAGATCATAATAGTACTAGCTTTACTCCGCGTTTATTAATAACACCTTAACGATATAAATCAGTGGTTAAATATTAGTAACCAAGCCAATAAAAACTACTACTCAGCGTGTGGTCTTGAATTCAATTCCTAAATCAAGTAAAGTGATATTGTGTTGTCATATCAAGAGTTTCTCAGTACCAACCCGGATTATGGAAAACCGGGGTTGATGAGAACAGATTCGCACCTTATTACATGGGACTGCAATATAATAGGAATGGGCCTCCCGCACTATAACTAGTAATTTGTGCATCACTATAAGTATACCTCTGCCTAATCCCTCGAGGAACACAAGCGTCATGTCATGATGTTCTCATTACAAAAAAAAACACCACAGAATTTTGTATTTAACCTAAACTAACTGTTGGCGACTGGCTGGAGCTTTGTTATAAACCTTTTTTAATTATTTGTTTTTATAAGGTTTGTTCTTTTATAATTTTAAAACTGTGACTTTTACTTTGTCTTGGTGTCTGTCAACGTACTAGATTTGGTTTACATAGTTTTACTTAAATTATTAAAGCTACTTAATAATCGCCATCGTCTTCGTTTAATACCTATCGTCAGTCATACAGTCCACACGCTCACCAACACTAACCTAAATAGTTTTGGTTCAGTAATAACAAAATAAATACGACGAAAATCTCATATAACATGCTAGGACATTATGAGCTTAGCTCGGTCTAGTAAATACAACATTACATCATGTCTGCGATATATTTATTATTTTAATCTTTTAATGTCCTGAATACCAGAGAGTTGACACAATAATGTACACACGCTTTGTTTAACTCTAGTAAAGAAATGAATTACCACCCGAATATAATGAAATAATACTGTATTATATCAAGTAGGCTGAACATAGATTTATTCGTTTCAACTTGCCAAAAACGCAAACCATTGAATGAATAATACCACATAGGTCTGGAAACAATGAAGCTATCCCAATCTGTCTTTTTTTTTTTCAACTGTAATACACACACCTCTATATATTCACATACACACACACACACACACACACACACGCACACATATCTGTAAGTATATTCTTTGTTGGAATAGTGTTCTAAAGTTAACATCAACATTTTTTAATTATTGTGTTAATTATCACGCTATACGCTATACAAAATAGGGATGAGCGGAGTCATCTACTACAGGCATAATTTGCCTAAAAGAAGATTTCAAACACAACTGTAGGTAACTAATTAATTGACAAAATAAATTATTTAGATTTTTTATATACAAAAGATTAAAAGAATACGGTTCACGTTCCATTGGGACATTTTGATGGTTTAGAATAGCGTGGTGTGCAGGCTGGTGTCTGTACATTGTACCTGCACCTATTTAGATTCGCCATATCCAGGTCTATATTCGTTGATTAAAATCAAAAAGATTTAAGATACTATGGGGAGTACATGCGAAGAAATGTCACAAATATGAGCGGCAGCGGAGCGTACTAAACTAGACTAAACGACTCGGAATCACTTGGACACAAAAGTATTGGATGAAAATTTTGTTCGAGAGGTTCCGTCTATAGGAAGTATGTCTTTGACTTCAAATTACGGGTATGTTGTGAAATACCTAACCATACCTACGGTAGATGGTCTTATGTATGTAAGCTTTTCAGTTCTACCTCAAGATATAAACAATGCAAACGCAAAGGCTCTCTAGGTTACCCTACCACTATAATGTACAATAGTGCAGGAAAATTAAAGGCGCACACCCACTGAGTTAGTGAGGGCGACAGCACTTGTAGCTAAAAGCTCAAAACTCAGCCCTTTGCATCAAGTATTCAAGTGGCACTGACGACAATGCTACACACCTGCCGATGATGGGATGGCACAAGGTAGAAGAGTAGCGCGTTTTTACATCGATTTGAATGTTTTGAGTGTGAATGTGGGTGGCAGGTTTACAAGAGTAGAAAAAGAACACAGAAACGATGGGTGGATTGTGTGGCAGATGATTAGATAGCTAGCAAGAAGGTGAGATGGGGTGGGATTGAGATGGAGGCGAATAGGGATGTATGGAAGACGAGGACCCGACCCCAAATAAATTGGATTATGGTAGGAGGCTGATGTTGTATATAGATTACGTTAAGGTAGGTACGTATATAAACTCTATATAAAAAGAAGTATTTTCCCTGAAATGGGGTAGAAACAGTCTTTTTTTAATCATTTTATTTATGTATTGTACGATGGTATGTACATCCGCAGCGTTCTTTTTCTTCCTCTCTCTCTCTCTCTCACTTTACGTCGCTGAGGTTGGATCTATTTGTGTGCTGTGCTAGGGTAATTAAGAATACCGCACTGTTTGTAAAATGCACTTTGCGATTGAGCGTAACGTTGCGTGGGAACTATCAGGTCATACCTTTTAAATTTTAGCATTTTTTTGGCAATCGCAAAGAAATGTAAAATTACAAGACGACCGAGTTTTTTCAGGAACTTTTTACGCCTCTTGATTTGGGCAGGTGATTATCATTAGTTTTTACCTAATCCTATAACTCCTATAATTCTGACAGGCTCAACTACTTGTATTATAAATTTAAAAACGGCATTTATACTAGTATGTAACAGAACAACTATTAACGATGCGGTAATCCCCTCCGTTTTTACATTTAAATTACCGCCATAGCAACCCAACCGCTACCCGCTTTTCGTCTCCAACTTGTGCCCCAATAAACCCTTTGTTTGGGGTCCGCAGTAACACAGGGCGCCAGGTGCGTTCCCGGCCCAATCAAGGGACGACAAATTGTTACAACCAGCCCTTTGATGATGTTTGTCTCGGCCTGAACATCGGAATGCCATAGAGAGAGCGGAGAATTTTTCGAATTTTTGGATGGTTTGGCCTACGAGTTGGAAAATGAATGTTAATAAAAACAACATTTGTCCATGCGACTGTGAATATATTTGGCATTTTTGCGGTTCTGTTTTTTGTTGCCTTTTTTGTCCTTCGATACTATTTTATTTTGGAGGTCGATCGATCATGAAAGTTTATACTGATACTTTATTTTCCACTAGCCTTTTGGTTTGATTGTCGTGATATGATGGCCAGAGGTGTACCAATGTGACTTTTTCATTGTATATATATATATTATGTACTAACTATGTTTATACATCGGTGAAGGAAAACATCATGAGGAAACGTACACTCATAGTAAATATAAGTCTGATATAGAACTAATCCGCCTTGAACAAGCGTGGTGATCAATGCTCATGCCTTATTTTTATGAGAAGAGGCCTTTACCTTAACAGGCTTCCTGCTGTATTAACCACTTCCCTGTCCCATGAGTCGCATATGATTCATGTTGAGTGTTTAACTATTGCGTCTACTTTTTGGACAGTGAAGTTGTTAATATTCATTACTTTACTTGTAATTTTGATCTTTGACCAATAATAACCTAACCTTTGACATCAAACTCAAACCAGGAGCATTGAAAATCTATCAAAGTCACCAGCCTCCATTCTGAATTTAAAACCAGATTATGCACTTAAGAACAGACCATTATTTTCAATACACGTCGTGTGAAGGCTATCACGGCTAAGTCTAGCTATAAATAGTTTAGTTTATTACTAAAGGCAGGAGGCAGCTAGTGAGCGAGCTAGTTCACGTTCAGAAAAGAGCTTCAAGTATAAATAATGATGTAGAGCGCTTTTACAAGTAAGTGCCCGCGAACTGACGTCATGATTGGCGCAGTGTCTGCACGGAACGAATACTTGTATGGCCAAAGGTAGTTGTTCCAGGACTTGCTGCTTGGGTATATGAGTTTAAATTGTTTTTAAACGAATCTACGAGATTTTTATAACGAAATTTTAATGTTTCTGGTACTATGGGGCACTGGTTTTCTTAAAAACATAAGAAAGAGTAAAACCATTGTTAGCGTCAAGCAACGAAGCTAAACCGATTTTAACTTACTGATTGAATTGTGAGCTGGGAAGCGTTAAGCGTCTTGTAAATCACGTAATAGTTTATATTAGGAAGCTACAGAAAATTACTTAATAAATGCATTGTTAAGCAAGATCAAGCTAACCATGGCACGAATTCCTCTTGGCAATATTAGGTACCACCCAGTACAGGTAAATTATATACAAAAACGTTTCTTTCTCTTAAAACTAACTTAATAACACATTTTCAATTTTAAAATCATTTGTTCCGATTGTCTTATGCATACTCAGAAGTTATTGTACGAGACGATATTGCGTATAAACAAACACCAAGACATTGTAAGTTGCTTCTGTTTGAGATGCAAGACTGCTCTTTATACATAAAAAGAATATTATTTTGGCTGCTAATATAATGTTAGTCTAAGAAAAGAGTTTCTTTTTAGTTAGTTGGTTTTAACTTGTTTTAGTTTTATGATAAAACAAAGCCAATTAAAATGAAAAAGAGCACAATGAATCGTACTGTAAACTTGCTTGTCTTTATATAAAAAAAATCTGTTTACATGTTTGTACCTTCGTTAGTTTGCAAAGTTCAAAAAAAAAACCAAAGTATTACCCTGATTTTTTGAAAATTGATAATAATTAAAACAGTGAGTTTATTATAAACAATTTTATATTTTAAAGCTCTCATGGAAACTGTGAAAATAGGTCTAGATAAGAAAAAACGTTTGAATGAATGAAAGGAATGAGGAAAAAGATTTGTCATACTAATTAAGAGGTAGTATAATATAATGCTATTTCTTAGTGGTATTCTGTATATTGAGTGTGCTAGCTAACATGTAGTGAAAAACTTACTTTAATTATTTTGTAATTATACCTAATTGTACTGTGTAAATTCAAGTTCTTCTAACTTATCAGACAGATGTGTTGCTGGGGAGTTTGTTCCGCCACTTCTTCTTCCCAGCAAAAACACTAGGAAGTGGCGAAGGGTGGGCTTTTTGGGGGACTGTCTTATGTAATTTCGACGTTGAAAAAGTGCTGATCCTCAGCCTAATTTGAATAAATGATTTTTGATTTTTGATTTGATTTGATTGGATAGATGGGATTAAAAAGAATTCAAGTGGTTTTAAAGTTAAATTAAATCAAGCTTCATACAAAGCAATATTTAATAAGAAATACTATTTGTCAATTCCTTTACATTTTGCAGTCAAAGAGAGACACTAAGTTAATTTATTTATTTTCTTAATCCGCTAAAATATTACCATTTATTTCCCTAAAACAATATGTAAACAGGTTAACCTAGTTAAACGTATGACATAACTTCTATGGACCTTACGTCAAAACCCTGTCTCTTGGCAGATCTATTTACAGATTAATAATTGGGTTCACCAGAAAGCCACAAGCCAGGGGCTGGTTTCAAAGTGATACTGTCATAGTATAGATCTAGACTTAATTAAGACAGTATTTGGGTGAGTGGACACTGTGACAGTAATCTGTATGTGCTGGTAGTAACATCAATCTATGCTCACAATCTCGGTCTCCCAAGCGTGGTTTAACAGCAATTTCGAGACAGTATCGATGAATAGTGGAGGAGAATATTCAGGAGTGTTATGTATTTAAATATAAGGCTTAAGAAACCAATTTTTTAAGTGAAAACTTTTAGGAAAACAATTGTACTCGCCACACTGTTACCGTTACCGTTACTGACACCTGTACATTTAGGTATGTATGTAATTGTACTAGTTTTTACTTCAAAGGCACTCCCGGAGTGCATTTTTTTATTTTGTCATTAATTACCTAACAGGGTTTTATGTGCAGACGCCAGTACATCAACCTACCCCAAACTGTCAAATTTTCCCAATTGAACATAAACCTTATTGTGTTTAAAATAAAGTTGAAAACCTATCAAAGAAATTTGACATATTGGGGTAGGTTGATGTGCTGGCGTCTGTCATTCCTTTTGGTCGAAACAACAACGAACCATGACGATTATATGCAATATAATATAGATTGGTATTTGAGCTATATTATACATATTCATACATTGGTTGGTTTGATTTAAAAGTTGTTAGCGCTACTTCTGAGTATGACGTTTTGCATCATCCTGTCCTGCGTTATGAACTTTAATGACAACTGAGAATTTACAAAAAAAAAATGGTATCGCACTTTAAGTGGACTTAAAGTTATGGTGACTATAAGACAGGGTATAACGGTGCGCTGTGTCACATCTCTGCGAGTGCGCATGACGTCATCCTAAGTAGATACACACTGATGATAGCCAATACGAAACTAGCTGTTTGACAGTTAATTGTTGAACACTTTGTACAGTAATCATCACTATGAACTCCTAACTAAGATACACAATAGCCCTGCAGGTATCGACTCCTGGGCAAATATTACGTGGTACAAGCGGCAGCATATCAAGTTACCCCAAAGTATCAAATTTCTTTGATCGTTTTTCAACTTTATGTTAAACAGAATAAGGTTTATATTCAATTGGGGAAATTTGACATGTTGGGGTAACTTGACGTGCTGGTGTCAAAGAGATTTAAAATACTATAGAGCGGACATGTCAAGGAAATGTCATAGAAAAACTTTGATCCCATGTGTCAGTAACGCCATCTAGAATAATATATGAATATTGGAGCGGCAGCGGAGCGTACTACAAAAAACTCATAGACTTGTATCCAGCAGGACACACTTTTTCGGACGAAAATTTTGTTCGTGATGTCCGGTCTATAGGTATTGAAAGTCTTTGGCTGGTGTCTGTACACTGAAGATAAATAAATTATTATAAGGGAAGGAGGAGGACGATAGACTGGTGTATTTCAAATATCTCTCTGGAAACTGTTACATAATTATAATAACAACTAATTAGACATATAATAGCAATGTAAATTAACGTTGTAATTGTTCGTGTAATAACGTTCTATTAATTTTGGCGTACAAAGGGTTAGTAACCTTTGATTAAGCTTCGAATCAATTTAGTACTAATACCAGTGATGTTGACACAGTAACACCGATTTTAATCACTCCCATGTACCAACTGTACTGACTGGCCTGTTGGTCTAGTTAGTGACCCTGACTGCTATGCCGCAGGTCGTGGGTTCCATTCCCACCCAGTACAAATGTTTGTGTGATGAGCACGATCATTTGTTCTATGTCTGGGTGTAATTTATCTATTATATGTTTGTATTTAGAAATATTCAAAACAAAGATCATGGTGGTGGACCGAGCGCAACTTCTACCAAAAACCGATGCACTCAACGGCTACGAAAAAGTCAGTCAATTTGTGTACCTGGGGTCTATGATCACAAATGAAGGCAACTGTACAGATGAAATACGCCGAAGGGCCGGGATGGCCAAAAGCGCTATGGCGAATCTGGACAAAATCTGGAAGAACCGCGGTATTCGCCGGAAAACCAAAGTGCGACTCGTTCGTGCCTTGGTATTTTCCATTTTCCTGTACGGCGCAGAAACCTGGTGCTGCAAGAGCAACGATAGCAAAAAGATCGATGCTTTCGAAATGTGGTGTTGGAGAAGGTTGCTCAGAATTCCATGGACAGCTATGAGAACCAACGAATCCATACTGCAGGAGCTTAACATCACGACGAGGCTCTCAGCAATCTGCCACCAAAAGGCCCTTCGCTTCTTCGGACATATCATGCGGTCAACTAAGCATAGTCTGGAGAAGCACATCATAGTGGGTCAGATGGAGGGAAGACGAGCCAGGCAGAGCACCCTCAAGATGGATGGATGCCATCAGGAAAACTGTGGGGCCGGACATCCAGACGGCAGTCCACAGCTGCTACAACCGCAGCGAATGGAGAGCTCGCTGTTGTGGTCGCGATCCTCAGCATTGAGGGACCGAGGAAGAAGAAGATTTAGAAATATATAAGTAAGTTTATCAGCTGTTTAGTACCCATAACACAAGCTCTCTTAAGCTTAACTTAGGACCAAATGGTGTTGTGTAAAAAGTAGTGGAATATTTATTTATTATTTAACTGTATGTGTACCTATTTAAAACAACATAACCTACTCCTATCATGTGATTAGTAACTGATCTGGTGTCAGAATTTGAATGCCACCCATGGGCCAATGATTTGGCATCAAATGCCGTCGAGATAAATTTCTCAGGCTTGCCGGTTTCCTCACTATGCTTTCCTTCGCCGTTTTTGAAGCAAGTAGATAGTCATCTATCGATCTAGATATACAAACATCTTTGCCTTAAAACTGTCCTAATTCGAGAACCTGCACACACTTTTCCGGGTTCCAGAATCTTAGTTCAAAACATAGATTCATAACAGACAGACGTGTTAGTAGAGAGTTTGTTAAGCCACTTCTTTTTCCCTGCAAAACACTAGGAAGTGGTAAAGGGCGGGCGTTTTGGGTGGCTGTCTTACTGTAAATATGTATTGACGTTCAATAATGTTGATCTTTAGCGTAATTTGAATAAATAAATAGGTATTGATTTAAAATAAAATCAAATCAATTCGGCAGAAGTCGGAATTGATAATAAAATTGTTACTATGTTAGTGTTAGTATTCTTGGGTCATCCTGTTATTATCAACATTTTCCAGGAAAATTGATTCGTATCCATTAAAAGAAATAAAAATTCAAGTAGCTGGCATAAAACAATTGATTTTAATGTTCACACGATTCAATTTGGTTGCTTCATTCAAATGGAACGGCGCCGTGTATTTCCATTTTTGTTCGAAATACCTATAATTTAAAATTAATATGCAACATTATTAAGCATATTTTTTAAGACATTTTGATTTAAAAATACTTCAATGCCAGTTCAAAGTATGTTACTGTAAAAGATACTCGAGTATACCTGTGGTAACTTTCTCAGCCGACATTCTTTGCTACAGTTTTGACATCTTTGGGCAACCTGGAAGTCTTTAAACAGACTCCGGACTTAGGTTGACCTGAGTGTATAACAACTCAACTCCTTCTTGGAGTGTAAATGTGGTGCTGTTCCACAAACGATGGGACACTTAATATCTTGTTCTACATAATCAAAAGTTCTTTATTTAAGTTAAGCTGACAATCAGCACTTTAAAACGTCAAAATACATTTGTCAGTGCTTCAAAACGCACACCCTTGACCACTTCTGAGTGTTTTAGCTGGGAAGAAAAAATAGCGGAACGAATTTTCTAGCAACACATCTGTCTGATTCGTAAAATGCTCAGTAATTAGCATGAAGGTTTATAATGTGTATGAAGTCCTGACAGATGCACGTTACAGGAATTGATAGACGCCGGTGACGACGCCAAACTAGTACCCAATTCTGGACCAACCTACACGCTAAGATGTAGAATAAAAATATTTTGAATTTCAAATAAGCTTTATTGAGACCATATCTCAATACACTTCAAACTTAATATTTATATCTAATATTCCATTAGACCTTCCCTGCAGACTCAGCCCTTTAAAATGTATGTATCCTGTCGCTCGGTGCCCTTACGTAGGTACGTTATATTGATACCTTAGGTACAATCTATAGACTTATATACCTGCTACACGACTTGGGCGGAACCCTCGCCCAGGTTGATCGCGATATATTGCGATTTAAACTTCGTACTCCACTACTGAGGACTCTTTGAACGCAAATAGCTCGACATTTTGGTCGAATGTCAAATTATCAGGGTGACTTGCTCGATTTTTGAACTTCGCAGCGAAATTGTTGACGATCTCTGCGCAGTTTTCGACAAGTATGAGAGTCAGCTTTTTATTATCGTGACGTTCAACTTTCGAAATAACAAAAACAAAAGCGTATCAATTTCGTAGTTTTCTTTTGTTTTTGATCCTACTCCTTTTTTATTGGAAAACGAACGATACACTTTTAGTGTCGCACAGTGCGATTAAAAACGTTTACTGTCTAGTTCATAAAATGCGACGCTGCCAAACAAACGTATAAGCGGGCGCGCGTTTGAAAACTTCTCAGTACTGAGAGGTTTTATATAACAGTTATTTTGACATCTATATTTACTTATATCCTTGAGTGATTCTAAAGAATTCCCAAGTCGCCCTGTAGCTGACATTACGTCTTCCAAATGGCATTGCCGACAAACAGAGGGGCGACAACGACGGAGGGAAATATCAATCGCTTCAAATTGTGCCCTCGGAGGGAGGACCTTGAATGCCAAACTCACAGCTTGCCTAATGATGCATTACTCAGATTCACCGCGCTCTTACCTATAGACGGCATTATCTATTCTCTAACCTAGTCAAGGAAACTCCAACTCTAAGTTTCGGCTCTAAGGTTGAATTTTGAATGGAACTAAACACGCCGTTATGTCGTTTTTAGTACAAAGGCTTGTCATGAGCAGGTTATCGAATGTTCCAACTATTCATTCTTATCGAAACGTCAAATGCAATTCGATATTTCATCGCATTGATGTCGGAAAAGATAATTTTTCTCTCAAGATCTACAATGCTCTTCGATGTTAGATGTTAAGTACAAATTGTTATACTCTGACTGTCAGAAATATCTATCTTAAGAGGGGGAGCCATAAAAGTAATGGGAGTTATTTCTCTTGAGTTGTGAACATCAAGACATGGTTGTTAGAATATTTATCATTGGGTACGATTGGTCGACATACGAACATTAAGTTTTCTATACTCCGTAAATGAGAAAATAACTCTATTTGTTTGTCTGTTTGATTATTTGTTTGTTTGTCGGCTTCTCACGACCGAGTCGTAATGAGATTTGGCAAGGAGATACATACATCATATCCTGGAGAAGGATGCTATATTTTGTCTAAGACAATGATTAATGCTGATTGATGGCAAAAGGTTTCACCTCTAGTACCTACATGGGACTCAAACAGAACTGGCAAAATGCAGGTGTACTCAGGTACCTACACCTCTCTATCCTTCGGGTATAACAGGCGTAACGTTATGTTTTATTTTATGTTTTTTTACTCATTTGACTAAATACCATTACTATGACCATTTACCTTAATGTAAAGACTAAAATAAATAGACTTTATTATGGGTTTTGCAGTTCATTGATTTAAATAACAAGCGGACGTTACCCGGTTTTACCTGCGTGGTTTCCGTTCCCGTAGGAATACAAGGATATAATTAGCCTATGTCGCCCAGGGTTAGTGTAGCTTCTCATCGGTAAAAGATTTAAACAAATCAGTGCAGTAATTTGTAAGTTTATATGTTGATTTCTATATTTGAATTTACGAATGTACAGACGCCAGCACGTCAAGTTACCCTAATGTGTCAAATTTTCCCAATTGAATATGAACCTTATTCTGTGTGGTATAAAGTTGAAAAACGATCAAAGAAATTTGACACATTGGGGTAACTTGATGTGCTGGCGTCTGTACTTAAACACAAATCTTTCCTCTTTACAATATTTGCATAGATTAACTCACAACTATAATAATACATACAACCCAAATAAGCAATAGTGAAGCCAGTCATATGAAAACGAAAATGTTAAACAATGATTTCTACAAACAGACATAAAATGTACTGTGAAAAAGACACTCCGTGCAGTACACAAAGCAGTTCCTATCACGCACAGACACTTCCCAACTGCCTG
The DNA here is from genome assembly GCA_921972225.1 of Euplexia lucipara. Taxonomy (NCBI): domain Eukaryota; kingdom Metazoa; phylum Arthropoda; class Insecta; order Lepidoptera; family Noctuidae; genus Euplexia; species Euplexia lucipara. The sequence continues at coordinate 5,711,137 of OV179144.1, read as the reverse complement.
CAGCTAAACCGCGTCTAATGACCGCCTCTTTAGAAGAAGACATGCTTTTTTTCGTCCCCATACGATCCTCCCGACGCCCGCGCCGCGACGCTCGTCCTCAGGCGAGGACGTAAAGAACACTTGTAAGACGTTTAAAAGTGTTTGAGAACGGATGGTGTACTTGCAAGACTTGTAATGTAGTATGTAGATAGAGTTTTATTATGTTCAAATGTGGTTCGAAAAATGGGACAGAAAAGAGGGTAAGTCGGTCGGTTATATTTCTGCAATTTTTGATAATGTAAAACTGTGATCAATTTTGCCACGTTGACTCGAAATATCCAAGTCAATGTCAAATCATTTTTGTTAACTTTTAATAACTAATACTAAACTTTTATTGTTAAATTCAAGGGAAACATAAAATGCTTGAATGATTCCAGTTGCTTCTCTTTAAACGTTGTATGGAGACAAAGGGACAAAAAATTCCAGACATAAATCTATATGTATGGATTTTTTTGCCCTTTTGTCTCCATACAAAACAACGTTTAGTTAAGACAATATTTCTAGTAAAAAAAATATTAAGTTGATAGCTACTTTGTGCTACCATAATTGTAAATATTGCAATCGTGGAATGTACAGACGCCAGCTCATCAACCTATCAAACTAAAAACGTAACATTTTCCGGCAGTATATCTGTAAATTGTGATAAAAAACAGTGTTTCTGAAAAATCAGTGGCTAACAAAAACCTTGTCAATCAATCAGTGTACCTGAATATAAAAACCTCACAAAGCAAACAGCAACCAGAAGGCCAATTCTTGAAATTAAAAACGTTTAAAAATCTAGTCACAATTTCATCTCAGCGACAATCAATGTCAAAAACTTATTAAATTAGACGTAATTTTTATTACAATTATAACTGTGATTAGAATGTAAACGTTCTTATAAGTCCATGCATTTTCCCTCAGATGCTCGTAGGTATCCCAAAATAATAAATAGTATCCTTCGATGTCATCAAGGTATACAGCCAATAAAATACAAACAAACTAATAAGACCAACTAAACAGACATTATGGTACACGAAACCATCAAAACATAGTTATTATTTGAACAGCTCCGATATCTAAGCGGCTTATTGGAAAAATCAATTTCGTTTGTCGTAGCCACTAGGGACACCATCAATTTATTTTGAAACATTGCTTTTGACTGCAGTCTGTTTTTATATAACCATGGCACTTCTATATTTGTATTTGTTACATATATTTGTATGTTTGTCAGTGGTTTAAACACAACACTTACCTTAAAAAATAAAGATACCGGGCTGGTATCCGCAACTCCACGTCAAAGCGCGTATTTTGCGTATGGGCCATAATCTACCACGCGGGCCCAGTGTGAATTGGTATGTGTCACATGTCTTTGAATTTTTGGTTCTAGGACATGCCGGTTTCCTAAATATGTTTTCCTTCACCGTTTTTGAGAGCAGTGGTAATGAAATAAATTACACAACAAATAATGCGCCTGCCTGGGTTTGCACCCACAACTTACGGTTCGTAAGTCGGGGCCGCCACCACTGGACAACCGCTGCTCTCAACACTTACTTTACTATTATTTATAAGCTTTCGGGTATAATGTTGCGAACTGACCATCTTACAACACCTTATTGTAATGACACCTACATTAAATAATAATAATACCAGCCTGTTACTGTCCCACTGCAGGGCAAAGGTCTCTTCTCATACAGAGAAGGCTTGAGCATTGATCACCACGCTTGCTCAAGGCGGATTGGCAATTTCGAACTTATATCAACTATAAGTCCAGGTTTCCTCACGATGTTTTCCTTCACCGATGTCAATGATGTCTAAGATAAACTTAGAAAGTACATAGGTATGAATTGAAAAAGTCACATTGGTACTTGCCCGGATTTCAACCACAACTACGTGCACGAGAGGTAGGCGCCTTAACCTCTGGGCCATCACGACCTACATTGATGAATAAATTTGATTTGGTTCGGTTTGTAGAATTGTATGTATGCCTTATTTAAAATTCGTCATTACTTCCTGAAAGGTTACATGTAGCTAGACATACGTTAATATAACACCTCGTGCTTTTGAAAAAGAGCTTTGTGTGACTGAGAAACCAGTATCCTCATCTCAGCTCACTGCAAATCCTTTTCATTGCCCTTTTGTAGCCAAATATTCTGATCCATACAAAACTGCAGGCCATTAACCATTACCATTCATTAACCATAACTTTATTCATGTACAAATCTACATAAAATATGTGAGTGTAGAAAAAAAAATAGGGGAAAAATACGTCAATCCCACGCAAAACGGCCATCGCTCATCATATGATGCAGTTCATATGCCAGACAAAGCCACAGCGCTGGCCTGCAACGACAGCTTGCGTTGACTGTGTGACGTCAGGACGACATCATTATCTGTCTTACTGTCTAGCTTTTTTCCAACTATGCTGGACTTGGCCTCCAGTCTATCCGGATGCAGCTGAATACCAGTATTTCAAGTGGATCGAGTGCCTATCTGACCGCCTTTTTTTTTTTTTGTTTTTGTGGGGTGGAAAATCCTCATGGATGTCCCCCGCCCGGGGTGGCGGAGGGGTCTGACTCTTACTGACTAAAAACCACCCCGTGTTCCTTCTCACACCTGCGCCGGGGGTCACGGGAACAGAAGATACTTCCGCGACCCCCGACTGGTGCCGGCCCCGCGGGCCTCGCCAAGTCAGCGAGGGGAGTGAGGTGTTAGACTCCCCTCGCGACGTCTGAGACGGGGTTATCTGACCGCCTAACCCAACAATGCGATACCTCTTAGTCAGCAAAAAACAAACCCAACTAATTAAAAGGCATACCAATACCAGATTTAACAGACCCGTCAAATTAATTTAATCATTTCTGCACTTGTCCGAGTTATTCCTCAAACATTGCCACCACATAGACGCTACTTGAGTCGAGTGTCAACAAAAAAAATACATCTGGATCCTCTTTTATTTAAATTAAATTTATAATACGGTTTATACAATTTATAAAAAAATCACAAATAATTCCTAAATTAAATCTGCCTTTTTTTTTAAAGTCATAACGGCTTTCGCATCGTTGTGTAGTTGGAACCTTAAACGTCCAAGCAAACTTACGGAAACTAAACGTAATTAAAAACTGCATTAAAAAAACATCTGTGCAAAGACAAAAATACTCTTACCCCAACACGATGCTACGATATTTTTAAAGAAAAACAATAAATACCGCAGCGCTTTTATTCTAATAACCAAAAATCTCTTTTAATTCAAAAATGGAAATGGTTGGACTTGCAAAATCCATGACAGCCAGCGGAGGCTCGTCAAGTAGCTGGGAGCTTTAACAATCCCTGCAAACTATCCCAACTATCTACCGCACATTGCCACCGCACAAACGCGTAACCCTACTTGCGTCGACAGAATTAATTTCCTGGCCTATAACTCTCGTATATTGGACATGGCCGACAGTTGCGAGTGTTTGCGATTTATAGCGCAGTGTCGCGTACAGGTAGTGCTATAGAATTATTGCTAAGCCTTTGAGTGGAGGGTGGTGGTATTTCTTCGATTTTCGGTTCTTGTTGAGGGTTACCTTGCTGGTGGATTTTGTTGTAATATGTACAATGTGTCAACAGACTTAAACGTTTTCCGGTTACTACAGACCAATTATTATTGTTATTCTTATGTTCATTAGGAATAAGTGGTACAGATGCCAGCACGTCAAGTTACCACAATGTGTCAAATTTCTTTGATCGTTTTCCAACTTTAAGTCAAACAGAATAAGGTTCATATTCAATTGGGAATTGACACATAGGGGTAACTTGATGTGTTGGCGTCTGTACTTAAAACACTTATTTTTGTATTATCGTATAGTTAGTGACTAACCCGGTTTTAAAGTATTCAGTCTTTATGACGCCCATAGGTTCTGACTCGGATTGATACGCCGGACCTATCACCTAACCTGGACTTAACTATTGTCAATATACCTGTATGTCTGAAATAGCCACTCCATTATGAGCAAGCGTGGTGACTAATGTTCGTGCATTCATGCTATGAGAAGAGGCTTATGCTCTGCACTGGGGCAGTATCAAGCTTACATTATGATTATATTTATCATCGTATATTGAGCATCATATAACTGCCTCGTTTTTCAGGTAGCAACAGCTGCCGAGCATAAGTTCCTGGGTTCTATCCCCGGCAGGCAATAAGTTATTGAGTTTTCTATTTGTTTTATATCTGATTTGGCTTGCCTTCTACTAGGGATTTAAACTTAACAATGTTGCTTTAATGTTGTTATATCATTATCTTTGGTGAAAAAGTGTAAAATAATTACACTTACCTCTGCCTAACGCTTCGAAGATTACAGCCTACAGCTGTGACGTTATTTAACGTTATGTTATTCATTGAGTATGCTATTGAGCATCAACAGTGTTCGTAAATCATAACTCGTAATGTCGCTTGCAGGTAGCATTATAGAGTTATAGCAGAGCCCCTGTAGTGTGCAGATGCGCTGATAACCATTGACTCAAGTGGTAGTATATTTCTTAAATGTGGCTTTTGTTGGAGAGATTGAAGAATGTGGGGACATAGCAGTTTGAATTGGTGCTTGAATCGTTGCGGTGAAAGGGTCAGAAAATTGGTAGGAAACCTTCTTACTTATGAAATAATCTGTTTGGTTACTGGCCACAAAGAGAATTGTAAATTATTCAAGTTTTGTTGTCGATATATGCAATGTGTTTTTCAGAATACCTATGATGTCGTATAGAGTATTACAAATATTATGAATTAGTCGACACATTTTCTAAATATATTTTATTTGTTTTATGTCTGGGTGTTATTTAAGGAATGATTTGTGTTTTGTATTTTTATATTAAACGAATTTTATATGAAACTTAAAACCTACTGATTTAATAAAATCTTTTACTGTTGGTATGCTAAACTCTCTCCGAGTGACATAGGCTACTTACTCTTTATCCCTGTATTCCCACGGGAACGGCAACTACGCAGGTGAAACCGTGTGACGCCCTCTAGTCAGTCATAAAAGTAATTTCTTAGACTTCGTAGTGGTTTTCATGTATGCATGTATTATTTACTAACCTACAATTATTTTTTACCTAAAAAAACAAACAAAAAGAACAGTAAAAAAGTTATAGGGCATCAAAAAATTCATCCGCATCGCAGTCAACGAGAAAAGTACCCAAAAAACTGGCCGTAATAAAGGGGTGTGTAACGATTGACATAATAACAAAATGTCTAACGTTCATTTGACATCATTTCAGTTACCATAATTTTGTTTAACATAACGATCAGTTGACATAATGAATTGTTGATTTAATTTCATTTTACCTAATTTCATATGACATAATGAACATTTCCTATAATGCACATTTCACATAATATTCATTTAGCATATTATTCATTTACTATAATATTCATAATCTCTAAGTAACTTTTCTTTGTCTAAGTATATATTTTTTTCTTCACTTTGTACCCTATACACCTGCCTCCCTCAACTTTTGTTACCAGGTTAGGTTACCAATTTGAAACGTCTATGGTTGGCGAATCATGTGGGTTAGGTTAGGTTAGAACCATGACCATTAGCGCGCGAAAGCGAGCGAGCGAAGCGAGCGTGCCGCGGCAGCGGCCGCCAAGCGCCAGATCCCTTCTATTGTTGGAAAATCATGTGGGTTAGGTTAGGTTAGAACCATGACCATTAGCGCGCGAAGGCGAGCGAGCGAAGCGAGCGTGCCGCAGCAGCGGCCGCCGAGCGCCAGATGGCTTCTTTTGTTGGTGAATCATGTTGGTTAGGTTAGGTTAGAACCATGACCATTAGCGCGCGAAGGCGAGCGAGCGAAGCGAGCGTGCCGCGGCAGCGGCCGCCAAGCGCCAGATGGCTTCTATTGTTGGTGAATCATGTTGGTTAGGTTAGGTTAGAACCATGACCATTAGCGCACGAAGGCGAGCGAGCGAAGCGAGCGTGCCGCGGCAGCGGCCGCCGAGCGCCAGATCTCTTCTATTGTTGGTGAATCATTTAGGTTAGATGAGGTTATTACAGTATGATGTTTCTGATATTTACTTATTCACTACAGAATTTGGGAAGAAAATAAGTAAATATGAAAATTAGGTCAACTGAACGTTATATTAAAAGAATATTATGCATATTGAAAATTATAGAAAATGAACGTTATACTAAATGTTATTATGTTAAATGAATATTATATGATATGAAACATTAGGTCATATGAATTTATGTCATTTGATATTATGTCATATGAAAATTATGTCATATGAACGTTAGTTCAAGTGTAATTAGAGCATTTGTTATTATGCCAAACATTACACACCCGTAATAAAGGCCAGCCTTCTGGTCACGTGAAGAGTCGACCAGCTGCTTGCGATATCCCGGAAAAGTACAAATTAGAATAATTTATTTGAGTACCTAAATACTTAAAGTAATTTTAATTTTAGAACTTGTTAAATTGTTATGTATTTATGCGCTGTCTTGTGCCGGATCTCTAAAATATAACATTTACTAACGTAAGTACAGACGCCAGCACATCAACCTACCCCAAAAAGTAAAATTTTCTCAAATGAACATGAACCTTAATCTGTTTGTAATAAAGTCGAAAAACTTTCAAAGAAATTTGACACTTTGTGGTAGTCTGATGTGCAGACCTCCGTACAATAATAAATTTGAGATTGATTTTGAATATGTTTGCCATACAAACATTTCAAAATTAAGTTCACTTTGCATATTATCATACAACACAACAGCCATCTTACAATGTCACCAAACCAACTAAAATCACTAAGTATGGGGGGAAACCCACAATTATTTAGCACCACAAACTAATAACGAACGCACAGTTTACAATTAGCAATTACGTCACAGTTACTAGTAGCCAGCATAACGGGAGTGGTGACAAAGGGACCGCCCTGTCTTTGTAGAGTTGGAATGTTGATCAAGTAATTAGCGAGTTACATAGACAGCCGTGTCCTTGGTAGGCTTTGTACGTGAGTATGTGATGTGAGGATGTGGTAGATTTTGAATGTGCTCACCTATGTCTGACCCACTAAACTTTAACATATATGGAGTGAAGGTATAACTCCAAATTCTATGGTACAAGCAACACTTACACTTTAGGCCACGGAAATGAAGACAGCGGGAAGTGGGGCGCCAGCTTTCGCTAATTTCCAAGTTTTTCCGCATATTGAATAGCAGGAAGTCTGCACTTGCCCAGCAGTGGGATGATGTGGACTAAATAGTAACAGTACCAGGTCTATTATAGTAACTTATTCCCTACATACAGGAAATATATATTTATACATATAATTATGTCGATATTTTATAAAGATATTATTATTTTGTACAAACGTGAGTAAGAACAATATTATGTGCATTGGCATTAAAATTAATCAAAATGAGCTACGTGATTTGCCCGTTAAACTAACATATACATATACATACAATACATACTCAGAAATCAGAAATCAGAAATCAGAAATCATTTATTTTGTACACATATTCTTGGCAAAATAAATGATTTCTGATTTCTGATTTCTGATACTTAATATACATGTAAAAAGCGTAAGTCAATTTACGTCTTTTTCCCATGGAGGTTGGCAGAAACTACAGAGCACCATCTACTGCGATTCTAACATACTTATTTTGCTTAATTTACGTTCATACATGTTAGTCATACACACAGTAGCAGCAACGAGTACTACGCTTCTAACCCTATGTCCTTTTCGCCCATTAAAGCATGCAAAAATCAAGAACTAGATCACCCATCATCGTAGCGTGAACAAAACAAAATCGAACAAAAAAAGTACCATCTCCACTTCCCCTTAAACAGTTCAGAAGTAAGGCGCGAATTCAACTTACCGCGATAAATCTGAGCACCTCGAAGTTTTCATTGAAAGCAAGTGACGTAACTTTGCCTAATGGGAACCGGAGCGATTGAAACGTCCCGAATGATGTATGTAGACGAGAATGTTCCGTAAGAGGTGTTGTTTGAATTCAAGTGTAATTTGAGTTCGTCGTGTAATTGTTTTGACGTTTGAGCGATGATGATGTGTAGGTGCCTTGATGTTGCTGTGTCTTCAGGTAGGTGAATAATAGTCTATTTGTAAATATGTGGCTATCTAAACAATCTATGAAGAGTCTTGCTCTTCTTTCTCCAAATGACAGTTACGTTTGGTAGGGGCGATTAGATTTTTTTTCTTATAAATGTGACCCTTCAAATGCCTTTCTAAATGTCTAATTTATAACGATTTTTAAACCTTGTCTTTGTTTGCTGGTAGAATATAATACACTAGCAGACGTCACGCGATTTCACCCGCGTAGTTCCTGTTCCCGTGGGATTACAGGGATAAAAAGTATTCTATGTCAGCCGGGAATAGTGTAGCTTTCTACCAGTGCAATAATTTTTAAAATTCGATCATTATTCTGAAGATAACCCCCTACATACAAACTTACAAACAAATTTACCTCTATAAGATATTAGTATAGATTTTACCCATTACGTAAGAAATACGGTTAATTAAATATATTTCGAAAAGTTGTGTAGAAACGGTTAACACTTTGGATACAAAAGCTGTTTCATTTTTCCATCTCATAATAGGCTGAAAGAAAACATCGACCTCATTTGGTTTTAAATATTCTTAAAATATGTTAAAGCAGGTACAAAAACCAATTTACATAATTTATTAAAACACAGTCATCACAGCTTTTTAGGCCAGTTGCTTTGCCAAACCAACTAAATCCCACCGATGAATTTAAATATCCTTATTACAACCTCTGTCCCACCACCCAATACTATAAAACCACTTCTTAATAACCACAGAACGGTGTCCCTCTAACATTTTCGCCATTTTGTCACCTATATTCCTAACCAAACTTGTGTGTATTAAAAACTGCTGATGACGGAATTGTGGGGCGATGGTCTAAACATCGCCACATCGGCAGTAAGGGAGGGTATGTTTGCTTGTAGGAAAGGCTCAGGTGGCCGCACACCGGCAACACTTATACTAATCTACGCTGAGACAAATAGGGCCCTACACGAGGACGACGTGGCATAGACCTAGGAATTGTATAGACGGATGTCTAGTTTTGATTCAATTTTAAATTTACGCTTGTCTCCCCAGTAGGTATCTACCTCTAATTTTCGCAAGTTATGTTCAAGTTCCATGTAACAGGGGGTGAGCCTATTCACATCAATCGGGCACGAATCCAGTCTGTAACTGAGAAGTACTACGTTGATGAAAAAAACAATAACGTAAAAGGCAGAAAGATTCTGATTTCTTATATGCAGTTTAAATAACAAAATAGCATTTGTCATCCTATTGAACAACATAGTTCTTAAAAGAATCTCTATATACTTATAAAGTTTTTTTAACTATTTTGAAATAAAATAAAATAGTTAAGTTAGTAAATTTTTTTTTATAGATTTTACTTAATGCGAGAGAGCTTTCTTTCATAGGTACCTAGTAGACACTAAACCACAATAAAGTTTCAAGATACAAATTTTCAAACAATCAACCCGACTTCGTTTGACTATAAAGCTTAAAAAATAAGAAAAAAAAAATACATAAAATCTGATTAAATTATAGTGTACCTGCAGTAAAGAGTATTTTATTCTATTAAATTTCAACTTACAAAGTTTATGAACACCCTGCTCTACTCCACTCCTAGGTCTATCCGTCATCCGTGGACGAACCCTTGAGTTAACGAGTTGCGCGCTCATACCCGCAGGTGCGCGGCCTCCTTCGTGCCCTGTTTAATAGCCGGATTTTTTAGCAAGACATGTGACACACGATGCCAAGGAGGAGTTATTCGGAAGATCCTGGTTTAAATTGAAGGGAAAACAAAGTAATATTTGTAGAAGAACTTGACTGCCTCGTGGATCTAGTGGCCGCAAGCGCTACTGCCAAGCATGAGGTCCCGGGTTCGATCCCCAGGTCGGGCAAAGTGTTATTGAGTTTTTGCATCTAGATTTTCTCAGCCCTGCGTCTGGATTTATGCCCGATCAATGGCAAAAGGCTCGCCCCCTATTACATGGGATTTAAACATAACGGGTGAAATATGGGTGTACCACAGTAAAAAATAAATGGCATGTCTCAAGGCTGCGCCAAAAGGCTAATTTCAGCGGTAATGCCAGACAACTGTCTGACGCTGGTTTTCAAATGAACCTTTTGGGACGAGTGGCGGTGGGTTTTATGAAAGAAGCCTTCAGAGGCTATCCATTCATTGCCAGTGACTAAATGATGACCACCACATCAGACTTTGATGACAACCGAGAATTTACAAGAAATGTAGTATTGCACTTTAAGTGGACTTCAAGTTACGGTGACTATCGGTGTAACTTGAGTCTAGATATGCCCAGGCACACCACTAATTTCTACGGAAAATCGTTCACAGTGGAAGCTGTACGGCTATGGAATGCTTTGCCTGTGTCAGTGAGGCAAGCTCAAACATTACAATCATTCAAAAATTTGCTTAAAAATTATTACCTCTCTCCTTAACACGTCTTAATATAATTGTTCGTCACTCTGTAAATGGTTTGTATTTATGTATTTATTTTATTTATTATTCTCTTGTTATTATACTTATTATATATGTCTATTCAAATAGTCTTGTATGGTATATATTTATGTAAATAGTACACCACACACTGCCTACTCATTCTCCTCCTTCAGTCCATCCAAAGGTTGTCTGTAAGAAATCGCTTTTAGCGATAAGGCCGCCCATTGTATCACCGCTTGTCCGCCCTTCAAATTATAATTTGTAAGTTTTAATGGTGTACAATAAAGAGTATTTTATTCTATTCTATTCTATCAGACGCGGTACTATAACATAACTGCGAATATGCATGCCGTCATCCTAGATACACACTAATGATAGCCATTACGAAACTAGATGTTTGACAGTAAATCGCTGAACACTTCACCCAGTTATCATCACCATGAATTGTGGAGATAATAGCCCTGCTGATCCCTGATGCTGTATGGTCAGCATTCCTTGGGATTGTCCATTGGCCTTCATCACGATGTTAAATTCCATGTTTTTCTTCAACACGAAGGACGAAGAAGAAGAAATAGAAGTTGGTAAGCAACGGTGAACTTAGACAGCACGGTAGTAGCAATGGGGAAATGATTGGCACTGCGTATCGTCGACTCGATTATCGTACGGAATGAATACTTCTAAGGACTAGAGGTAGTTCTTACAGGGCTGAATGTTTATGTAAGTGAATTATAATGTTTGTAAACGAATCCAAGATACAGGAGAATTTTCTAGTGGCAACATTTCATCAACAAACAAAAATGTAAACAGGATTTCTCTGAACAATAGACGTCTCCTATATGTTAAATTATGCTAATGAGGATACTGAAAACTTAGGTATAAACTTCAAAATATTATCAAAATAAGAACAAATTGCTGGTCTAAATCATTGAAAATTGCCATAGTATCACGACTCAGTCAGAGCATCTCACCGCTTGACCTCACTCAGAGCACAGACATTGTTTCCAAAATATTTCCACAATTAAATTCAATATTTGATAAAATAATTTAACAACGGATCTCTTTGACCTTTTAAGAACAGTTTGTAACTACCCGACATTTCAAATATCGTTTGAAATGTTAAACAGGTTGAAAAGTGAAAACTTCGCGAGTCAATATTAAACAAAGTTACAGCGGATCATAATTTTGTGTACCCAGTAGAATGTAACTTGAAGATAATAACTCCATCATTTGATCTGTTCAAATTTCTTGAAACTCCCTTTAAATAACGATAAGTACTTTCGAAGTGTTATTAAACATAAAGCAATTTAGAACAAGACCAAGTTAAAGACCTTTTAAACACGGGAAATCGTTTAAATTTTCCTTATTTCTTTTATTGAAAATTCCCAAGATTTTTACCTACCAATAGCTATAGATGTACATCGTTATTTTATATTTGTCGACATGCACGCATGTAACATTTCGCCAATTATATTTAAATTTCACCAACAATTGATTACACCAACTAGTGAAATAAAGTTTCTGCTGGTTCGATTCCTGGTTTCAGTTTTTTTTTTCAAATAAAGTGATGTTTAAGTAAAATAAATCTATCTGAAGGATTTAAAGTGTTTTTTTTTACCCTGTATTATGTTCAATCTCGTGGATTACAAAGTCGCTAAACGTCATTTTACTTCATATGTGATTAAATCGGGAATAAACAGATGTCGCTACTAACTAAAGTTACATGCTAATAACTATACATGTCCACAACTATTATTTTACATGCCCATGGTGTAAAAATAATATTTAGTCAGCGAGTGGTTCACTACCCAAGAAACGCCGGGTGTGGTGGCTCTCATAGCTTAGGTAGGTACTCGTGAACTTCTGCTGTTTCGTGGGATTCTTTCGAGCTCCCTGAAATAGATTTGAGCTACACAATGACTGAAGCATGCATGCCGTCTGTCAGGACAGGTCAACTCAAAGCTGAATTGATTCTTTCTTCAAAATGCTTTTCCAGACTTTCCCCTGCATCGTGAGACTCGTTTAATAAATGAATATAATCTTAAGTCTGGACTTTAAAAGAGACCATGACCCCTGAGTTTCTTTCGGCATTCCTTCTCAGGGATCAGTCACTTTAGAAATGCCATTTAGTACCATTTAGTTTAAACAAAAATGACATGTAAAGGTATCTGAGAAGATCTACTTACAGAAATAAATATAATTTCATTTCAAACACAAACTTCACATAGTCATAACATACCATGCAAATATTTATTCCGTGTTGGAACCATATTTTAGCTATCCCATGGTTGAAAATATGGCTATCTGAAAGAACAGTCATATTTGGTTTTATATGTATTCAATGTGTAACGGAATACAAGACAAGACAATATTATGGCAAGATGTAGTGACAAAAATCGAACAAAGTATGCATAGATTGTTTGGTCACGTTGAAAGAGCGAATGAAAGGCGACTAGCGAAAGGTATTATTTATGAGGCAGCTGTAAGTGGAACAGCTGGGAAGGGACGCCCTAGAAGGACAAAAAGACGTTATTGGTGATGTTATTCTGAACAACATTGTGATAACATACCTATATGAATGTAAACCAAGCAAAATTTGTATGTAAGAATCGTGGCAGATGACGCTCTCTATTTTTTACCTACCCCCATGGGAAAAGGTATGAGTTTATCTATGCGTGTATGTATGTAACAAAAAAAACGCATTACCTGAAAAAAGATTATTGGACTCATTATTATGAACAACGTAAAAGAAAAAAAGCTGGTCAGTATATTTATGTTGTTTATAAGGTACTAACGTTCTACTTAATGGGTAATCAAAATTTTCCGTACAAATCTAGTAAGCGAAATTATTATTACCCATGTTTTCTTTTTAACACTACTTAATAATATGTAAAGTATCCATAATAGTGTTCAAAAGAAAATATCCAAATAATACAATAAGCTCGCCCCCTATTACATGGGACTCATTACAACATAAAAATAAGCGCATTGTTTTGCAATGTAATTTAAAAATGTCCTAACAATAAAGCTCATGTAGAACACTGGCCTAGTTTGCGATCAACTGAAGTTATTTCATAACACACAAAGCACATTCCAGAGCGAAAAGCATTGCAATGACTGACCCAAAGAAAAAGTTGTAAAATTTCATTGCACCCCCAATATGAAATATTTTATTTCTTTGCCGTCGTAATACATGACATTTCTATTTGATTTTCATTCGATATTTTTTACCTTAGTCAAAATGTAAAAGTGAAAAAAATCGCAACTATAAACCTCATTAAATAGGGTGAAGTAAACTGCCAACTTAAAAAAAAGAATTATGACTATACAGAGCCAATAGAAAAGAAATTTAAATATAGAACCTACTTCAGTTTTGCTCAAAACAAGGATCCATAATAAATTACGATTTCGCTTCATTATCTTACTAACTAAAATCATATGCATAAATAAATGAAGCGATAAGAATGTGACAAATACAAAGCACATGATTAAATCTGTGATGCATCTTTTTAAAATGTTTGCGAGATTTTAAAGTATCCGATGTTTATAATGAATATCTCACGCATTCAATAAATAAGGAATTATCATTCAGAATTCACACCACAAAGTAAAGCCGGTCTTACAGGTTGATACGTAGGAGCAATGTTCTTTCCTTTCATTTTGTGATATAAAACAAAATGTTATACTTTCACAGCTACATGGCTACATACTATTCACAACATTTCTGAAAAGGAACCATTTGTTTTGTACAATCAAAGTAGCAAATAATTAAAACAAATAGTGTGAAAAAGCAAGTGACGGGAGACGCGGTAGGGATCCACTTACCATCCGATGTTACGTATTTAATTAAATTTATGACTTGTACAGTCCAACGACAGTACAAGTATATGGCAGTACCGTAACTCAAACAGCGCCTTTATGTCGTAGGAGTAAGGGCGGTTTTCATAGCTTTATTGGTATCTCCGACTGTACCAGATGGCTTTTATACTACGAATAAAACGCGCCTGTTACCGTTGATAATAATATTTTATTAACAATGCTTCTATATAATGTTATATTATTATTTGACAACCGTGTTTTATGGATGCATGGTTACTTACACAAAAAGGAGCTTCACTTTATGTCCTAATAAATTTAGATATTTTGGCGTTTGTAAGAAAAATACTTATATTAAATTACATAAAAAAGCGGCTGGGACGTGATAAATGTCCTCGAACTGTCAGGTTAACAAAAAAATTAAAGAACACGTCATAATACCTACAACAAAGGCCCAAAAAATTAAAAAGAAAATCCGTCCCCAGGCTCGTTTAAGCATTTCCCAGCAATTATTTATTATCGCGTTCAAAGCCGTAATCACAGGAGCCCACAAAATGGAGACCAGAAAAATTTACATGAAAAATTCTCAGCGTGCAAAAGGCGGAATCTAAATAATAAATTGTCCATTGTTAGGTGTGGTTTTTTATACAAATGTATATTTATTTATGCAGACAACATAATGAATTCTCCAGGGATTCCCGATTATGCAGATTTTTTTAGCTTGTACCCTCTGAAGCGGGCGTATTATGAATTGTTAAGGATAATCGCCGACCTGTGTTGTAACGAGATGTACTACGAGCTAAACTCATGCGTTCTTTAGTACGTTCTGACAGAATATCATAGTAGGTTATACATCCTTTATATACCTTTTACGTAATTATCTACAAGTGTGATGTAAGATTCTCTCGGCGTCGATGAACTAGAAAAATGATTTAGGTACGTTCAAATTTTCACCGTCGTTAATTTTAAATTTTGAACACGATAATTAAAAATGTAATTTTTGTATAATTAAAAACTTTCTACCCAACCGACTTCCTAATTTGCTAACAGGTGTAAAATAACTCTAAGTAGTTTAGGAAGTCTGGGGCTTTGGTGGTTTTGTTTAATTAGGTGATTCTTGGAGTCCGACTTCCAAAAGTAGAGTGTTTTTACACCTTTAAGTGTTCTTTAGGAAGTCAGTTGTATATTATTGTAGAAAAGTTTTTATTAACATGTTTTAGCTTCTTTGTATATGTATGACTTAGTATTTGTTTTTGATGTTACAGCCGAACTATTGAGCCCTTTCGATAAAATTCAAATGGGATGCTTTGGGAAGTTTACCCTCTCAAACATCTGCATCATCATCTGCCTAGCCTTTTCCCAACTATGTTGGGGTCGGCTTCCAGTTTAACCGGATGCAGCTGAATACCAGTGTTTTACATGGAGCGACTGCCTGTCTGACCTCCACAACCCAGTAACTGGGTAACATGATACCCCTTGGTTAAACTGGTTGTCAGACTTTCGGGCTTCTGACTACAAGTAACGACTGTCAAAGATCTACAAATGACAGCCGGGACCAACGGCTTAACGTGCTTTCCGAGGCACGGAGGAGTCTTGGTATGTAATAAATGGTCACCCATCCACGGACCGACCTCGTCAAGCGTAGCTTAACCTTCGATCGACCCATGCGGCTGTTATAATTTAGCCACAAGCTCCTCAAAGTTTACCCTCTCAAACAATTTTTTTCAAATAGGTCCTTAAACGACGGAGTTATGAGGTAAGACACATAAAATAACAGCCGATTGAGTACCTACCTCTTCCTTTT
The DNA here is from genome assembly GCA_921972225.1 of Euplexia lucipara. Classification (NCBI taxonomy): domain Eukaryota; kingdom Metazoa; phylum Arthropoda; class Insecta; order Lepidoptera; family Noctuidae; genus Euplexia; species Euplexia lucipara. The sequence goes on along the minus strand of OV179144.1, from coordinate 5,695,000 downwards.
TTGTAAGTCGGTTGAAAACGCTTTACTGAAAACTCAATTCTTGAGGAAGGATGAACGCTGTTTATTTTAACGCTACGAAGTTTTTGAATAAATTAGGTAGAAATCTAAATAATATAGAGTTTTTGCTCAACTCTTTGTGCACTTACTTTAGAGTAACACTAATAGGTACTCATAACTCAATTAAATCCAGTCGAGCGACAGTTAATGAGCCCCAAGGAGAGATTAAACATAAAATAAACAGATTTTGAGTTATTTGTGAAGGTACGAAGTCGCGATAAAGTTTAATGTAAACTGAGAGTGAATTCGTTCGCTCAGTTTTTGTATGTGATCTTGTTTGTTCTTTTGTTTTGACTGTTGTAATTTGTGAGAATTTTTGTTTAATAATTTGAAAAATGAGTTTAGAATAGGTTTCCATTTTTGAAAGTATTATAGATATGTCTGTTGAGTTGGAAGAAAAAAGACGATAATTAGGTACGTTGAGTAATTTCAGAAACGTCGGTCACGTCTTCCCATTGGTTTACGTACCATGTTCGATTTTCTTAATGTTTCTGTTCCAGCAGCGCCATCTAGTGAGAGTAAAGTAAATTAAAACAACACTCACATATACATTTTTTCTCCGCGAGCTTTCCCGAGCTTTCGTGCCACTCTCATTTTAGTAGTTCCAAGTAAAAGGCATAGATGTCGCTTCAAGCGTTTCTATTGGTTAAGAAAACATGCATGAGTTTCTATGAAAAGACTCGCTTTCATAACGAATAATTACGCCCTCATACCTGAAAGATAAGGCAGAGGTGTAATGCTTTAACAGTTTTTCAATGCCATAGGAGAAGATGACTGAGTAAGTTACTTGATCATCTTCTGTACAAACCGGCTCAATTTTACTTTATTTTCATTTTGTTTTTGTTTTTTATTTGTGTACTAACACTAGATATAAGGTACGTTACTAACATTGTGGATCCTTGTTATCCGAGTATTTAAATATATTAGTATTATTATTATAGAAGAGCGAGCCTGAAAAAAATCTTATTTAAGTACTTACAAAATTATCTTGATGTTTGTTTACTACTTCACAAATAAATACATGATTTTATGCTATTCTAGTTGTTTTCAAAAAATATGTACACACAAAATCTCACGCCTTTTTTCCTTTGGGGTAGGCAAAAAGTACTGATCTCCATCTTCTACGATTCTTACATATTCTTAATACTTCTTTAGCTTCGTTTATATTTATTTACAATAGGTACTTAGGGCTATTTTTCAATAGTCGGATAACTTTTATCAAAATAATAAATATGGTGGTTCGACATAATTACTATCTATATAAAAACTGTCAAATCGGCCCTTATTGATTTTTTATTTTTGACGAACACTACTTAAGACGGCGAGATATTCACACATTGGACTTTAAAAGAGACTACGGCCTCTGAGTATCTTTCGTTGTTTTTCCTCAGAGTAGTTAGTGGAACACCGACCTAACCTACTAGTTACAATATTGACGTGTAAAAGTGTTTATTAGAACCAATTTACAGCAATACCGACATATCATTTACAAAGTTGACTTAAAATGATTACTCTGAACTGTTTCATTATTGCCACATATTGCCTATAATTCAAAATATGGCCGAACTTTCAATACAGAGACGAATTTAACAATACGAATAAATTAAATAAGAACATACGTCATCCTAAATTAAGAACCTTAGCTAATATTAAATTCCTTGCCTAGATGCAACTGTTGCATCTAGGCAAGGTATTTAATATTAGACATGTTATGGTATAATAAATAAATACTATAATATTCCACAACTTTTCACACAACGCCTTTTAGTCCCAAGCTTAGCTTGAGAGCTTGTGTTATGGGTACTAGACAGCTGATAAACATACTTACATATTTCTAAATACATACATATTATAGATAAATGACACCCAGACACAGAACAAATGATCGTGCACAACACGTAAACATTTGTCGTGGGTGGGAATCGAACCCACGACCTCCGGCATAGCAGTCAGGGTCTCTAACTACTAGACCAACAGGCCAGTCACATGAGAACATACATCCACATTCTCCCAAAAATAATAAACGCTTTTCCTGTGGACAGGACATGCAAAAAAAAAAGTAAGTTTAATTTGTTATACTTACTTATCCAAAGTAAAACTTACTAAATATAGGTAGGCACTTAATATTTAAACTTAATGTATTCCGAACTCACAAGCCATCCGTCAAAACTCGGCAGTTTAATAACATTCCAACATTTTGGTCTATGACAATTCCGTTGACTCACTGCACAGCTGGGCTCTATAATTTTCCTCCTTCCCACTTTAAGAAGCAATAAGAAGTTCTTAGAAATCGTATAAGAAAACTTAGTGTTATGCTTTAATTTAAATAAATTGGGACACCGTGATTCGGTGAAATATTTCTTTATTACTTTAGAACAGTGCTAAGTATTCATTATTTTCGTCTTATTGCAAAACAAAGAAAGGTTTTCTACAATTTACCTGTGTATTGTAAATAGCTAGAGTGAGTAATAGTTTATCGTATAAATTTTATATATAGATATAGATTATAGATAGATATAGATTTCGGTAAGCTGGTCGAGAAATTTATGAATACAGTTTAGTTTCTTTTAAAAAATGAAACCATATTCCTTTTAAGTATTGTATTTAATACATTTATAATAGTATTTTATATAATAATCTATCTTATGGATGATATGGAAAGCAAGTGACATCTAGACTACTTGTCAAAAAGTGGTGAAGGGTGGGCGTTTTGGGGGACTGTCTTATGCATAAATGTTTTTTTACGTTCAAAAAGTGCTGGTTCTCAGCCTTATTACAATAAAGACTTATGGTTTTGTTTTTTTTTAACCTTGGAAAGTGCTGTTACGAAACTTAATCTGTTGTGCAAAAAAGAACTGAAATTAAATGAAACTTATTTGGCAGAATATAGGTAGGTATGTCATGTACTTACATAATGACATAACATAACTTTAGTCTTACTCTTTTCGACTTATCAGTCGCGCCTATATTTTTGGTATATGCCTAATAAGTTCCATGAAAATACATAAATTGTAATTCTATTAAGCGGGACATACAGGACATACTAATTTATTGTTAAATATATGTTACTAAACCTATGCACACGATAAAGATATGTCGATTTGATGTGACAAATATCATTAGTCATAATTTAAGTCAAAGTCATACACATTAAAATCTCAATAAAATGTATGTTAGGCAGTCTTGTTTCTTCAATATGAATTACACACATTACATTATAAAATATAGAGAAGATGCAAGAGAAAATGCATAGAGATATAGATACATCGCTACATCGGTTACTCATATTAAGTATATTAATAACTATCATAAGCTAGTGTACACTGCTTAACGTAACTATAACTCAGTAATGATGTAAACGGGGTTTTCATTCAAGCGAGATTTGAAAAATAAAATGCGTCAGAGATCAATGGGATGGGTGGAGTTCCAGTGTGCGTTGTTGCACACGACACGATATTTTTAACGTCTCTGTCAGCAGTGTACTATGGGCAAAGACATTCAATACCTATAGACCGGACATCACGAACAAAATTTTCGTCCGAAAAAGTGTGTCCTGCTGGATACAAGTCTATGAGTTTTTTGTAGTACGCTCCGCTGCCGCTCCAATATTCATATACTATTCTAGATGGCGTTACTGAGACATGGGATCAAATTTTTTCTATGACATTTCCTTGACATGCCCGCTCTATAGTATTTTAAATCTCTTTGACTATGGGCTTGGTCTCAATAAATGGGTAGTAGCAGTACTATGAGTCTACTGTCCCATCAACGAACAGGTTTAACTAACAATAATACAATAAAATGATAAGTTTACGTACACGCAGGTAAGTAGTAGTAGTTTAATTCATTAAACCCCAAGAAGACACCCGTGTCCGCGCTGTCATTGTCTTTCTATTGTGTCTCTAATTGACACGATTACTTTCACTGACATTTAACTGATGTCATAAGGAGTAGGTACCTTATGATATTAGTTACGTTATAATCGCTCCAGTTGCAACGAATTAATCAACACGATAGTTATTGAACTATCGTGTTGATACTTAAGGCATTATTTTACTGCTCCTAAGCCTTGGCACTCCGGTGCCTCGCAATTGTCTCATTCAATGGCAAAATTATTTTGTAACTCACAGTGACACTTTTAAAGAACTTCAAGTGGCACTAACGTTATTCTACTTTAACATGGGCTCAGTCGCCAAAGAAGATGAATAAACTCCATCAATCGAAGGTCTACAATATATTAATAATATAAATCTACCCTTACATAGAGAAGTATTGTTAAAAAACAGACAGACTGACTGACAGACCAAATTTAATAAAAAAACTCAATTTTAATTATTTGTAATGATGTACAGGTAATAATGACACTAATTATTCAGTCAGTGAATAGTATATTTCATTACAAGTGCGGAAAGGTTGTCATTGCAAAGAGTTCCGACAAATGTCTACCCGAGCCGAGCCGCAGCCGCAGCCGAAGGCGAGGGTTGACAGTCGGAATAAGTTGCAATGACGGTTTCGCACGTGTACTGAACGACTATGTTTAATACAGTTGCGAAAAAATGAAGCAATTTAATAAAATAATAAAAACACAATAAACTCAACTAACTAATCACAACCTACAAAAAAAGGGATTTGATTAATATTTTTTTAAATAATGTATTGACTGTATTTTGCGATTTCGTAAACTGAATACTAAAGAAAAATATAAGTACTTATTAATAAATTACCGTGGCTAAATAACGATCATCGGGAGCTTCGTTCAAAAACCTATCCACTTTATTCGATGTTAATATTTTCGACTTTTTACTTGTAAAACCGTCTGATTGTCATTTTAAGAAAGCATTTATTTTGGGTATTCACTTATATCCACGTTGTTCCTTATTTTCAGCATACTTTTTATCATCGAAAACCTCGACCATAACGTAGAAGATTTTAATTTTGCTGAGAGTTCGGAGAAGTATGCCAACGTAACATTTTCTGAAAAACTATTTGCTTTTTTCTCTTCCCTCCACGCAATAAATTCGTCGTATGTAGATATGTAACGACTTTTTGACTTTTCCAGTAAAATGTTCTCTGAAGCATTTTGTGCAATTATACTGAGTTCCAGTGGTGTTAATTAAAAAAAATAGGGTCGAAATTACTAATTTTGTGCAACAAACAACTAAAACTCGTAAAGAACATTTCTGAAAAATGGCGCCAACCGTAGAATATAAGCAGAGATTTTTTTTCTTCATCATTCTGGTAGGCAAAGGGAACTATGCCCATGCAGCTAAATCTTTAGTAGATTTTTTTTATTGATATGAAATGAAAATGAAAAATGAGATGAAATGATATGAAACCTAACCTAACTCATTCAATCAAATCATATATTATATTTAAATTAGTTTTATTGTGTTTTCTATCAAATCATTAAATCTGATATTGAAACAAATTAGTAACTTCTTTTTAGAAATATACATAATTGCATGAATCATAAAAACCTCTATGATATTTTTTTGTAAAAACGTCATGGTTGGTTTTTCTTTTTAATAGACATTATTTTGACAGTTGGGAAAGAGAACGCACGAGTTCGGGAAAGGTAAAAAAAAGCACGAGTATGTAATAGCCCACATCCCGAACGCTATACGTCCCTTCAATACACCACATTTTGAGCAACTGTTTTAAAAAATAAATTGCGTATTTTTATTACTAGAAACTATGACAATGGACACTTAACACACCCACGAATACAAAACAAGCGCACGCGAGCACTTGTTTTCGCAGCAAAACGCTGTTTCGAAAATAGAATTATGTTTGGTCAGAGAGGAATACATGCGCGAATATTCACGCAGATTTGTGTGCGAAAGACCACGTGACGTGGTTAGTGCGACTACACACTCGCATGAATGAAGTAACAGTAATATTTGAATATTATTTTGTAGTGTGGGTAGTCAGAAATTAGTGATAAACAATACTGGAAGCGTTGACACGCTGTGAACACCTGTATGGAAAATATTATTTACATTAATATTTCTTGGTCGAAGGTCTTCAAATAATTTATGAGTTTTGGTTGTTTGTTTTCAATGTTTCTACTATTCCACGAATGTATATTTACATAGATACGTTCGTAGTAATTTTGTTTGAAAACGTATGGCTTTGTTTGCGTTCTGGCGAAATTGTTGAAATGAACGGAAGTAAAATTCAAACACACGATAATTGTGAGATCTTTCATATTTCAACCGGCACGTAGTTTTGTTTTGAAAATGTGTCAAAACGTCAAATAAAATCCTACAAAGTGACGGAAAAATAAAAAAACAGCATGTTTTATGATATGTAGGTACTTTTGACATACATTTACAACGCAATGTTGCTAGTTTGACCAAATATAAATGTACAGAGACCAGCAAAGCAAGCTATTCCAATGTGTCAAATTTCTTGTACAGTTTTTTTACTTCATTACAAACAGAATAAAATTCATGTTCAATTGTGAAAATTTTACAGTTTGGTGTAGTTTGATGTGGCGTCTGTGCGACAAAATCTATAATGGGGAATTAGCTTTGCGATTGGCAGTTTAAATTGTTACACAGAATTTCCACCTAAAATTCAGATTAAAAATCTAAAGCCAATAAAAATATACCTTCACATTCAAACTCACATTTAAACCAACCGACCAATTTTTGTTTGAAAACATAATCACTATAAATTGAATCGTAGCCAAAGCCACGTCTACAACCAGTGGAAGACGCATGTGTAACCTTCTTTATATCACTCGTCATGTGACGATGTGGGAGGTCCACTATTTATGTTGTGACGTATGTCGTACGTCACGTCCCGTCGTATAGTGGACACGATAGCTCACGTTTAGATATGTTCACGTCATTGTTTATCGGAGGAGATATAATTAACTTGTGTTTATTTTTTATTGGTATTAAAATCTATTTTTTAATTGGTAATAAATGTATTTATTAACAAGATTTTATGAGTCAATGTCCTTTCTTTGGGGTTGGGACAACACGTTCTAGAATTGAATTTTCATGAGTGATTGACAGAATTTAAACCGTTATTTTTACTAGCTGGCAGTTTCTTCTTATAGTACCTACCTTTGACCTAACTAATGTTTTTTTAACCGACTTTCAAAAAAGGAGGAGGTTCTATGTTCGTGTGTATGTATTTTTTTTTTTTTTTTTTTTTATGTATGTTACCTGATTTCTCCCCCATTTGTGGACCGATTCTCAAAATTCTTTTTTTATTTGAAAGAGTATACTCCTGAGGTGGTCCCATTTTAATTTGGTGAAGATCTGGTGCTGATCTTCGGAGATATACAACGGAACTCTTCAAAAATAAACGGCAAATCTGTCGTGATTGCTGGAATCGCTTGGATGTTTATTGTTTATACAACATAATGACGTATCATCACGCCTGTATGCTCTGAGGGGTACGCAGGTGGGTACAATATACCTAGATTTCGTCAGTTAGGTAAATATGTTAATTTTAATTTAGGATTAGTGGAAAACCCTATTATGATGACATGTATTGTTAACAATTAATAATATAAAATAAATTCGTAGCAAATATTTTTATGGTAACAACTAAAAATGGAAAAATAAAAACTTTTTTGCAAAAAATAAAACCGACTTCAAAAAAAACACTAAACGGTGTAAAATAACTCTAAATTCGGAAGTCGGTGGCCCATCATGAGTAAGACAAACCCACTTAAGCCACAGACTTCCGAATTTAGAGTTATTTTACACCGTTTAGTGTTTTTTTTGAAGTCGGTTTTATTTTTTGCAAAAAAGTTTTTTTAACTCTTATTGTTAGTGGAGGAATCAGTTTATTTAAAAACTAACCACATGGGAAAAAAAAACACACTCGTTTCTAGATGATTATATTTACCTACAGCTCAAATAAACATCTACCTTGTAAACATTTCATGAAACCCATTCATTGCCAGCATTATCTGCTAATTTTAAAGTAAGAAATAAAAGTTCAATTGACACACGTGCCTAATCCCTATATTTTTTACGAATCTGCGTAAATCCTATCCTAATCTATTTTTCAGAAAGGTCCCATTTATATGATCGGTATATCACAAAACTAGCCGACACTTTATTCGTTTCTCGTCTGCGCCAGCGCATTTCAGCGGTTCACAGGATTAACACAGCAATAAAAAACAACGAATTCGCACATTAACAAACAATCAGTTAACCGTAGTTTTGTCCAAAGTTTAAATAAAACAGACATTAAGTGCCACTAAACTTGAGAATTCACTAACAATTAAATTTTCTCCAAAATAAATCTTTCCCGTTTCACGTAAGCCAGATACTTGTTATCGAAATGTCTGCGGATTGTTGGTGCGGTTTATATACATTTAAAAATAGTAACGCGAATCAAAATAAGTTTTCAAGGAATTTTCTCCAGGCTAAATATAATAGAGAGGTACCGTTACGGGCGAGTCATGTTTGTTTTATAGTTCTAGGTGGCGCCACATGCGATTGTTAATGAGTTTTGAAATGTCTGAATGAAAGCCTGCTTTTATTATTGCTGCTTTTTTGGAGCTTGCTCTTTTTTTTTAATAAGTACTTACTTTTATTTTTTGTTATAATTATATCACGTTTTGTGGGAAAGACCTAATTGGAATGTATTAAGTATTTGTGTATTTGTCACCATACTGTAGGTACAGTAGGCTGCCTGTCAATCTTAGCAAAACTAGTAGGTATAAGCTGACCTCCTCTTCTATTTAAACACTGTACTTCGTGAGTTCAGTTAAAGATAAAAGTGTTGACTACTCATAAACATTATCCAGTAATTTTCATGTTGCTTCAAAACAACTAATGAGAGTGTGTGCGTGACTTTCATTGCTTTTATTAGTAGATCGTAGTTCGAATGACATTTCATTACCATCGTCACGTCTTCTTCATTCATACATCTCTAGACACGTCATATCAATAGTCAGTCACCTCATTCTAGCTATATCGTCTTTCACACATTCCACCCAAGCGTTCGGAGGAGTCCGGTGGTCTCTTTATCTGCTCTTGTAACCCTCTTGAACTCAAACTTTTCCTCCCTACTTATTTTTATTACTCCGCACCAAATGTTTCTCCGTAAAATGCGGCACTTCCAGACTTCCTTTAACATGGTAATTTTTTATTCTATCTACTTCCGGACTTGCTGTGACATGCTCATTTCTCATTTCATCCTTCTGTGTAACTTCACATATCATTTTAAGCATTCTCACCTCAGCTATCCTTTTCCGTCCATGCCCTTTCTTTTGTGATCCTACATTCTAATCCTCGATAAATGTCCTAGTTCAAGAATTGCATAATGTTCTTTGTAAGCTTCCTCCGCATCGTTCACTACTACGTTGCTACTTTTCTATTCTCACATTATACAATTCTACGCACATGTAAACCACCCAGGAGCTCGATGACGAAAATAACCTTGAAAAACAAAAAAAAAACTAAAATGTAATTTTTACCTTTACAATTGGAAAAACAAAATGTTTGTCACATTATTACATAATTTGCGTCCTTGCAACCTTGCCAAGTTCTTTACGAATGCGTTGTCCGGGCTCAAATAGAAAAGCATTATATTATTTAGTACCTCTATCTATCTATCTTTAAGATATTATATTTAAAATGCAAATGGCGTGTGAGATTAACACGCCTGATAACCTTAGGAATTTGATAATGGTGTTCTGTCTGCAGCATCTGCTTAAGATTTATAAGACAGGGTTAAGGGCCTAATAATGACGATTTGTGTTGAATCACGCATCTTTCATTTTCAACATTATTTACTGTTTTTTGAAGATGTTTTTCAGGAGACTGAAATAAACAGAGGATTGTTTTAGCTCACGTGACTCATAACTTTTTGTTTGGAAAGATTTTCATCGACTGTTTTTATTGTTGATGAAATCACAAAAGATGATTACGAGTTAAACGAAATTCAAACGAATATTTTGGGTGTGTACAGGTACACCTCTGCCGAAACTTTCGAGGGTTACAATCGTGTCGCCATGATACGTAATAGTTAAGGAAAATAAGCTTACCTTTTTAATAACTGCGTAGACACCAAGAAATCTGACTTATAGCATCCTGGCTTACGCTGGATATTAATAATCTATCTCGGTTGCTATCTTGATCCCGATCTTTATCTGTAACCAATCAACGACCGAATTTGCCTATCCGAGATTTAAAGATGTCCAATCAGAAGCAGCCGTCAAAAACAAAGGATCGGGATTTGGATTGAGATAGAATATTAATAAATATTAAATAAATAATAAATCGGGCGTAAGTATATAAAAATAATAAACATGGTCTTTCCAAAAAAACAATGTCATAAATTTAAAAAGTAAAGAGGTGCCCCATTAAACTGTGTTGGGTGCTCATCGATTATTTTGGGACATAACATATCTAGGACACAATCATTTCGTTTGTCTAATAATATCAGCTTATCATTGTCCCACTGCACTTCTCCTGCTTTTAAAACGTAATTATTTACAAAGTTTAATTCATAAACTTTGTAAAACATTACGTTTGAATGATATTTGCTGAGCATTTTATTGTATAGATTCAAGTTCTTTAAACGAATCAGACAGTCTTGTTGCTGGAGAGTTTGTTCCGCCACTTCTTCTACCCAGCAAAAACAATAAGAACAGGTGAAGGGTCGGTGTTTTAGGGGATGATCTTAAGTAATTTTGACGTTCACAAAGTGCGGATTCACAGCCTAATTTGAATAAGCTTGTGATGTTTTAATTTTATTCATTGAAGGTTCCATCAATCTTTACCCTGTTTTCCTTCACCGATGTGAATAATGTCTAAGATAAACTTAGGAAGTGTACATATTTATGAATGAAAAAGTCACTTTAGCGTTGCAATGTGACTTTTTCAATTCATATTTATTTCCCGGCCGTATTTGAGCTCACAATAGAATATAAAAGAAAACCTAATCTTCATTGAACTCCATAAAACTTACAAATAAAAAGAAAAAAATACTGATCGAATTGAGAACCTCCTCCTGAAGTCGGTTAATAAATTTAAGGGTTACATAGGGTGTTACAATGGGCAGCCTTATCGCTTATAGCGATCTCTGCAGATAACCTTGGGATGGACTTGATAGTAAAGGAAAAAAGATAGGTATGCTGGAAGTTTGAGGTGTACAGACGCCAGCACGTCAAGTTACCCCAATGTGTCAAATTTCTTTGATCTTTTTTCAACTTGATGCTAAACAGAATAAGGTTCATATTTAATTGGGAAAATTTGACACATCGGGGTAACTTGATGTGCAGGTGACTGTACCATTTACATATCACAATCATACACACAATCAGAATCTAATACATGAAAGGCATGGCCTAACTTAATGACCGCTTCTTCTTAGCTTAGTTTAGCCAAATGAGCCTATAATGTTCCCACTGCTTTAACACAAGCTTCCTCTCTGTGAGAAGGAGTGGGCCGTATTCTACTACGCGAGCCCAGTGCAGGTTAGTAGATGTTACATGTCCCCTTAGTTTAGGTTCTAGATTCCTCCTGCAGGGCTAGCATGGCCGGAGATATTCTTTCCACGGGGAGAGGATAAAATACTATTCCCCTCTGTCATTTTTATCCACCCTCCGAGCATGGCGACATGGGTGGATAAACTATTCACGGGGATAAACCAGGGGAAACGCTTGTCCTCGAAATTATTGTCATTATAAGAAAACTTTTATGTAATTACACAATAGTCGAGAATGTCATGTAAACCAAAGTACTTTTATCGTTTTATTAGATCTGTACTGGATATTTATTTTGTTTTGCTGTCAATTGGGATTGCTCGAATCGCGAAATCTTTCACTAGTCGCCATGCTATAAGCCGTGGATGAGTATCCACGTCTAATGTCAAAAAGTGATATAATTCTCTTTCCCCCTGTTGCCGTGCTTTGGCAGGTGGATAAGATAATTGTATCCCTTGTCAGTGGAAATAACCGGTGGATAAAAGTTATATCCCCAGCCCATGCTAGCCCTGCTGATGTATTATTATTTCACTGTTTTGCAAACATTGTTCATGAAATAATTTACACAAAGTAAAACACACTTACCGTTTGTCTACGAACAAATAAATGTCTCCGTCCAAAACACTAATATTAAAAGAAAGGTCTTGAAGTGACCTACTTATTTTAAGACGTAAACATGAATAACCATAATTTATTGAAACCTTCGCGTTCTTGAGTATTAATCATCTAACGTACTGAAAATCCGTCAATGCTAATCTTATTTTATAGTACCTATCGTAAGGGTTAGGGCACATTGACTCGTTTTGTGTATGTTTATGCCCAGTTGGTAGGAAAAGGCTCGCCTCCTATTACATGGGACTTAAACATGACTGACGAAATACCGACAGTGTGTAAGGTATGCAGGTCTGCCTATATGTATAGTGTTGTTCGGAATTTGTGTAATTCACCTTCTGAATTACCAAAAACAATTGCGAATCCATTTGTAGTGGATAGTCTGTCCGAGTCCTAACTTCACAAGTAATTTGGCATCTCACGAACATTTGCACATAAACAAGCCTTTAAAATAAACAGAACAGTATGTTTAGATACTCCAATGAGAGTGAAATCACTGGAGATAAAAATAATATCACTGGGACTGCCTTATGAGTGACTTTGCCGGGATTCAATTCGCATTACATAACAGAAGTAAAACGATGTACGAGAAGTGCAAACTTTATTATGCTTCTATTACTTTAATTTTGTATGTTCTTGTTCTCTGTTCGTGTTAGTTTGTCACCACGACATTTGTTAAAAAATAAGAAATAAAAAAATAAAAAATATTTCAGGCAATCCCTGCACACATCCACCCAACGTAACAGAACATAATATATGATTTAATAAAAAAAAAATATGGGTAATAAATTACATTTAATAACATTAAATTAAATTTTAATCAGCGAATCGTAGTGTTACTCTGTGCATTTCTTTCAAGTGCCAATTTTGTTTAAATCAATATTTGTTTTCTTGATTGCAATTAAAAATGGCACTTTGCAAAATTAAGGGTTCACAAACTACAATAGAGGTTTCTTGGGTAAATTCTGGAGTCTTAAATTTATAGGTAGATGTCATTATTATATTTGTCGGGATGTCCCAAGTTGCCAATTGCCTCGTTTGAAAATAAAGTCGTGGGTACGAATATATGGGTTGGTAACCAATTTGGTCGTACCAATGTGGCGTTGTCAACTTTATATACTTATATTGAGTTGACAACGCCACATTGGTACTTTCTAAATTGGTCACAGACAAAACCTACATAGCCGTAAGAAAATAATTAATCCACCTTGAGCAAGAGTGGGTCATGTCTTCTCATTATGAGAAAAGTCTTTTGACTGCAGTAGGAATATAATAGGCTGCTATTTGTTCCTCAGCTGTATGTTTCATCAATATGATGTGACCTATCTACCAGTACCTATCTAATAATATATTGTTTTTTTCGTGTTATTTATAAATCAGAGACCAATTTATCAGTCTGGCGCCCCTGTTATATAGGTACGTTTTATTACTTTTTTCGACTAGTCTATTAAACGGTAGGTAGGTGTCAGCTGATTATTTTGGCACGTCAGATAAAATAGTCATGCTGGTCATATGACGGTTATTCTTGAATCGCGTAAACAATGTTCATTGATGATTTCTATTTAAAGCTTATTAAACTGATGAATATACTTTCTTGGGTAAACACAGAGAATATTGTATATATATAAATGAGTCATCTAAAACTCCTTGACTAGTTTTTGTCCACGACTTTGTTAGTATAACATATATCACTCTTCGAAAAAATGCTTTTTAATCGTGAACAAAATCGGGAAATCTAATAAATAGTTTCGAAGACTATCTTCTACATACAAACGAACGAATTTTACTTGTTTATATTATTGGTATAGATTCATTCAGTTCTACAAAAACAAACAAACATTCTTATTCATCGACTTCTTGCAATCTTTTTCTGCAGTGCTATTGTGTAAAAATGTACTTAAAGTGAAGGTGAATTGAGCTGTCATTCCATACTTGGCATTAACAGTTCACTTTACACACGTTTTACGGGGTGACTCTTACTGAATCAACAAGCAGATCATTGGACTACCTAGGGGGGGGGCAATCCATGCTGCGTCTTCCTGTACCCGGTCGACACATACCCGATCTAATAGACCTATGCAATAATATTACGTAAGGTGGTGTGACCTAGGCTAGGTTAAGTTTAACGGGCAGGTGTCCGCAACTCCACGACCAAGCGCATATTTTGCGTGCGGGTGGTGTGACCTAATCAATATTTCGTTTTTGTTTTCTATGTAGATACTTTATCATCTTACGAATTATTGATTAAGTATCTTTGATAGGCCAAATAACCGCTTCATTAAGAATTGCTGTATGTTATTCAACCTGCTTGTATAATCGGTTGGAAACTATCACAATATTATCTTCATGAGTAATAAAATTACGTGAGTAATGCAACAGTAAGTGCATAATAAATTGGAAAGTTTATTTTCAAAGCTCAATAGCAAATTAATTTTCATATAACCTTCAAATCGTCCAATCTTGCATTGTTTACATTTTTCTTTGCACACTTCACTCATTGAAACAAAAACTCTACGTCTATTGAGTAAGATTGCTATTTCTCTAATATGTAGTGGCGCTTTTCATTAAGACGAGTGCATTCCTGCATTTATTTTCAATGTGACTTTACTCAATGTCAAGGAGTGTATCTATAGTTAATTTCGCACATCTGTACAATTTATTTATTATTTAAAACAAACTTACCTCTACACCTAGAGAAGAATTCAAGCAACGATATTTACGATTCTTTATCAATCACTTACATTCTAGATTCCAATCAATATTTTCCTTGCTGTTATTGCCCAAGAAAATAGAAATTGTCATTTTAAATTCATGTTACTTAGGCCGGTTTCACTAAGACTCCTCCGTGTCCCGAATAAAATGGTAAGCCATTGGTTTCAGTTATCATTTGTCTGTCGTGGAAAGCGATATTCTTGAATAATATGTTGTGAAAATTATTAACTTAGTACGGAGGCTACGGTGACCAATAGACTCTGCGCGACGTTACTTGTCATTTGAAAATGGCGCGAATGTGTTTTCGGTAATGTCACGTGGACAGAGTCGTGCTGGTGCGTGGGAGCTGGGCAGAGCTCAGATTAAGGCACCAACTGAGACACACATTTAGTACGGAACTGTCAGTTACCTATTTGAGTTAAGTTTTGTAATTACGATTGTTAAGTGAGGTTATTACTGCAATGGAGATTGAAGAACTCGGTACCACGAAACCCCCATCGGTGTCAGCTCATCGCTCAGGGAGGAGGGGTACTACCCCCCCTGTGAAGGAAAAGTTGCGGACGCCCCCCGTTTTTGAAATATGATTTTTTTAAGTTTGAGGTTAGGTTGGTGTATTTTTGTACCCAACTGTGATTGGGATGCCCCAAGTAGGTTCAGAGACTATGAAAAAAATACATTTTTTTTTCGTAACCAATTTCGAGGTGGCGCTCGCCGGCCGCTGCCGCGGCACCGCTCGCTCCGCTCGCTCGGCTCGCGCGTAGTTGGTCACAGTTCTAACCTAACCTAACCTACTGAGTCGGTTTTGCTCTAGTAGTTTTTTTTAATACGGGGGGCTGCGCCCCCCCACTCCCCCCGCTTCGGGGTCGAAAACACTGTACTAAAGCATAAAAATAACGTTCCGTTTTGCATAAATACAATAGTATATATATTTTGCATAAATTCAATATAATTATGTGTGCATGAAAACTAATGAAATGAGTACAAAATATAATTATTTACGTAAAATAAAATGTTACCGAACGTATGAAAACTTAACCGTAGGTAAAACGAAACGTTCATTGGCGAGAATTCTATTTAATCTGTGGTGGGAACTGATATAAATAGTGCAAAAATATTTGATTTTCAATAATTTTTTTCTCAAAAAGTACGTGTCTCCGCATGTTGAAACTTTGCGTGTGTGCTTAAAATAATATAACCTTTCTGTAAAAAAAATATCAACCTCCAACTCTACCGACGTCAAAGGAAAACTGAGCCAAGGTGTTTGTTTATGTGCATAGAAATATTCAATAACATACCGATTGACCTAAAATTCTAAATGACAGATGTCCATTGTCCACTAATAGGTAAGTACTTATAATTACTAAGTTGTTTGCACGAAAACTTTGCACGCTTATAATATTAATAAAAAAAATGTATATATGCTCTTTGTATAAATTTTGTACCATCTTTATAGCCTGATAACGCAAATTACGTTATTCTATCCTAGTCTAGCATTAT
Organism: Euplexia lucipara; assembly: GCA_921972225.1. NCBI lineage: Eukaryota > Metazoa > Arthropoda > Insecta > Lepidoptera > Noctuidae > Euplexia > Euplexia lucipara. Next base: position 5,678,658 of record OV179144.1, on the reverse strand, counting down.
TTTTTTATTATTACTGTTAGCCACGCGTTTGGCCACTACCTCACCTGATGGTAAGCCATGATGTGGTCGACGATGAAGCACGCTTGCCTAGAAGCAACCTGTTCACTCTTGACTTGAAGACCCCTAGGTTGTAGCTATCAGGAAACACCGACTCCGGCAGGGAATTCCACTCTTTAGCTGTTCGCACAATGAATGTGTTTTTAGAGCGTTTAGTACGTATTATCATTATACGCAAATAACTCGCCAATTGCTAGGCTCTTCCTCATTCCCTTATGTCATACATAATGATTTATGAAGACTGTCAAGCCAAAAGTTTACGGACAATTAAACGTTTTAAAAGTACTAATCTAAAGTTAATAGTGCGTGTCTACAAGACTACAAGATATTACAAGTTTTTTTATCATTCTCCTAGCTGACGGATGTCGTAAATTGTAACGCAAGAGATCTATTTACTTTAATTGCAATCGAGATGCATATATTGCGGTGATGCCAATTGCTATATAGTTGTAGTTAGTTTTGCGTTGTAAGTATTATCTGTTTATAGCTCATTGTCAAGGTGAGGTTAGGTTAGTGTTCTTCGGCGCGGCATACGCAGGTAGAGTGTGCCGCTTGGGTGGAGCCGCGCCGTGTCTTTGGAATAGGCAGTGACCGGTCGCTACCGGCCGTGATCGAGAGGATGGTCGGCGGTGGTGTCCTTCTGCGAAACGGTCATCTCGCAGAAGGAGGCTGCGGAAAGGGAGAGGGAGCAGCAGACACACCGGGCGCAGGCGGAGGGCGGACAACGCCCTCTTCCAGCCCCCCTGAATGGGTCCAGGGCGACAGACGCGAGGATGTCCGCCGCCCCCCACGTACTTGGACCCGAGGTGGCAGAGCGTCGTGTTCACGCGCGCCCCTCTTAGACGTCGCGAGGGGAGTCTAACACTTCACTCCTCTCGCTGACTTTGCGAGGCTCGCGGGTCCGGCACCAGTCGGGGGTCGCGGAAGTATCTTCTGTTCCCGTGACCCCCGGCGCAGGTGTGAGAAGGAACACGGGGTGGTTTTTAGTCAGTAAGAGTCTGACAGACCCCTCCGCCCTCCCCGGGGCGGGGGACATCCATGCGGATTTTCCACCCCTAAAAAAAGTGTTCTTCAATTTTACTTATGCAGTTGGTCGATTCTGTAAATATCACCTTGTGAAAAGTTACGTGAGCGTGAAGTGAACTGTCAACTTTTACCGTTATTTTGGGATGACCAGTTCACTTGAACTTCACTTTACCTACATTTTCACGGTGAGGAACTTGCATAGTAGCATTTTTTATTGGATGAAAAGCAACAGCCCTTCCAAGGCCTTGGAGAGGCTTCCAACATTGATGCTACCCATTTTGACACAAAGAAAACTCTCTATAATCTTTTCTGACCAAGATATTAATAATCGAAAAAATCATAAAAACCCTGAAAGTATAATATCCAGTCTTAACCAGTGGTATCTTATATTAAAAGAAAGAAAGAAAATTATTTCTTTCTTTCTTTTAATATTTCTTTTGTAAAAACATGTAAGTAACAAAAAAAAAATAGTAAGAAAATAAATGGCATGTCTCACGGCTGCGCCAAAAGGCTCATTTCAGCGGTAATGCCGGACAGATGGTGTCTGACGCTGGTTTTCAAATGCACCTTTTGGGACAAGTGACGGTTGAGTAACAAATATCATAGTACTTATATTAATATTGTACACATAAATAAAATAAACATCAAGACATGTTCTGGGGTATTAAGATGCCCCTAACCCTATATATATTATTTAGGGCTATCTAGTAACTGGATTGTAGAGTGTGAATAGGTAGTAAAAAAAAATATTAAAGAAAGCTATAAGATAATTTATTTGTCCAAAACATGAGTATACACACACCTGGCGTGCAGGATGTTACACCAAATTAAATATATGACAGTCATGTTTTGCCTGAACGGCGTAGGTACAAATGTAAGAGGTAGTAGGACGCTAGATAGCAAAAATTGATTTTAAATTCGTCCATTACACACATCAAATTATTATAGTAATTAACAATCAAATTAGAGCATAACTTAAAATTAAAAGGTAACAATAAAAATTCGATAAAATAATGTCATTTATAAACTCAATACAAATTAAAAAATCAAATTTTAAATCAGGTATTAATAAAATTAGGATGTCAATATAATAACTCAAAATAATTTGTCAGTTAGAAATTCGTCAATGATGCTGTAGTATAATTTCTCCAACAGAAGGCTTTACATTTTTTAACTTTTCAGCAGTATATTCCCTCCGATATTTTGGTAACTTTTAACCAGGACCAAAAACAAATAATTCAAGTAAGATCTGATAAGACAATTATAAATGCTTCAATACGTCAGGGCAGTGTCATAGGATGTCTTCTATTCATCATCTATATCAATGATCTTCCTAAAATTATGGATGAATCGTGTGTGCTATTTGCAGACGACATTTCTCTACTAACTACATGCCAAACAAATAATAATATCAATGAACAATTAAACAAGATTTTCAATAAAATAACAAAATGGATGGACGATCACAACCTTGAGATTAATTATAAAAAGACTAAGCTAATGACTTTCTATCCCCATCAAAAGTCCCCATTACCAATTAATTTCTTAATAAATGACACAAAAATTGAAGTGGTTAATGAATTTACACTTTTAGGACTCACAATAGACACACACATTTCGTGGAAGCCCCATGTGAACAAAGTGCGATCGAAAATATCCAAGTTTACTTATGCTCTTCGGGAAATTAAAAAAACTACGGACTTGCAAACTGCACTTACCACCTACTACGCATACGCTAATGCATGGCTTAGCTATGGCATTTTAATGTGGGGAAATAGCACCGACGCGCCTACACTATTCATTCTTCAAAAAAAATTAATTCGAATCGTAGAAAACATAGAGCAAACCGATAGCTGTAAGCCCTTTTTTATAAAACATAAAGTACTCACCTTACCATCAATCTATATATTAGAAACATGTAAATTTGTTAGAAAATACTCCAATTTTTTTACAAGCCGAGGTGACAAACATGGAGACCGATCTGTCAGATATAAAAACATGCTATTGCTACCCTCTTCGCGCATGAAACTGCATTCAAATAGTCCTCACGTTATGTCCATAAAAATATTTAATAAACTACCAGATGCAATAAAAAATGAAACTAATGACACTACCTTTACGAACAAACTCAAAGAAGTATTAACCAAAAAAGCATACTACACAATAAATGAATACTTAGAAGACAAACAAATATGACATACAGGCACCGTACACTATCCAAGCAATTGACATTGAACGTAGATGGTTAAATTAATATAATAATTATAGTATTAATAAATAATGTAATTTAATATAAATAAATAAAGGATTATGATATAAACGATCTCAAAAATAAATGTTATAATTTAGTTAATTATTATTAAGGACATGTTTATAATTGTTGATTTATCTCGTATTAATTGTATTTCGAATTTGTTGAATATTAATCTGTAAAACACTAATTTTAATTTTATACTTTTTGCTGTGCCCTACAGGGTCCGTAATTGTACTCTAGCTTTAAGCCCATTGTAAGATCTCAACACATTATGGAATGCAAATAAAGATATGAATATGAATATGAATATGAACTTATTGTACAGAATTGGCGCCATACAGAATATATATTTTTTTAGCAGTAACTCCATATGTACCTACCTAATATAATATTCAGCTGCAAGCGTATCTGACTGCAAAACCACCGATAATGATGGTCAAAATGCAAGCCAACAGAAAATAGTCTATTTTAAGTCACCTTAACTATTTGAAAATTGTTTACTACAAGTGACAAGTGGTATCAAGTTTCTACAACATCAAAAAGGACACAGGTAGACATATAATACATATCTATTTCTCCCCTAGGTCATGTGCCAACGTCGGAAGCTCATTTCCTTTCTTTCCTTATCTCACATCTTACCTTCAAGAAGTTGTTATTCATGATTTCAGGTCAGCAAAGCAAATGTGCTTCGAGGTAATTTTTCTTGACCACGTCATGTTTTTACAAAAATAAGTAGTCGAGATCCTACCGGATATACATATTTTGTTTTTATTTTGGCGTAAAATATGATGTGTTGAATGAAATTGGGAATGCCCGGATAACAAAAGTTAAGACACAACGAGACAGGCTACATAACTTAGTGCCGATTTTTCAATTGCCAGATAAGTTTATTCGAAAGTGAGTATAAAAAAAAATAAAAACGGTGGTTTGACCGGTTTTGTTTCGACAACATATTTATTCATCCGATAAAAATTATGTAAATATTGAAAAATTAAGTCTTAGTGACATATCTTACTAATATTATAAACGCGAAAGTTTGTGAGGATGGATGGATGGATGGATGTTTGTTACTCTTTCACGTAAAAACTACAGAATGGATTTTAATTTTGGTGTGGAGTTAGCTGACACCCTGGATTAACACATAGGCTTTTTATCCCTGTATTCCCACGGAAACGGGACCTACGCGGGTGAAACCGCGGGACGTCGGCGTAGTACGAATATATTTTTGAATTGCTTGAACACATAGTTTTAGTTCATTTATATTTGCCTGGTAGTCCGTTTTAATAAATAAACAATTAGGCCAGTTGATTTAAAAACTGTTTATCGATGCATCGATGCCATTAATGAGTCTATCATCCCCCTCTTTATTTATTTTTACCATGGTTGCACTTTGAGGAATAAAGAATAATAGTAACTAATAATAATTTTCATTTACATCAACAACATTGGCCCAATTGTTAGTAAAAACTTACTAACTAATTAAAAACACTTAAAAACTAACTTAAAATCTAACAAACCTAATAGGGAATATGCATGTAATTTAAATACGGTTCGAATATTTTTTTTCTGAATCTTTAGTGGCAGAAAATATGAACTAAATCATTATTTTACTTTTTAATAGCGTCATAATTATTTAAAAATAAAAATAAAAGTGTGAATTAAGCGCGGGACATTCAAATTTGTGAAACGCATCACCATTGGTTATAACGAAACTTGACGTCAAATACTACGACAACAACTCAACGCCTACAAAACATACATTGTGTAAGTATGACTGAAGTATTGGAATGGACTTTTTATTGGAAAACATAATTATTGCCGTGTGTGTTGTGATTTTGTGAAGTAATTTAATGTTCAAGTCTAATTTTAGCTTCATTCATAGTGAGGTTATAAAACATTTAAGAAAAATGACTGAAAGTGGTTTTGTAAAAGCACAATCAGATAATGTTTATTGCATTCGGTTACAAGCAATACCGATAATCTGCTTTTTGAGCCTTTTTCATGGTGAAATGGTTAAAAGAACGAAAACACCCATAGTAATAGTAATGGGATCACAGTAAATGACGTAATCGAAATGGCGCGCGAAAATGGCAGCGTTTAAACAGTTCAAATTTATTCTGTATTTTAAATATTTTTTTTAAGCTTCATTACAGCAATTTTTAAATATATTTATATTTTTTTACTATGTTAAAACGTTGTAAGCAGTGAATTAAAAATATAAAAAAAATACATGCATATAGGTACCCTATTGTTAGTAGACTCAAAATTAAAATAAACATTTAATATTTATATTTAGTTGCGCTTAGATGGTTACGCTTAAAAAAACTTTTTTGCAAAAAAATTAAACCGACTTCAAAAAAAACACTAAACGGTGTAAAATAACTCTAAATTAGGAAGTCTGTGGCTTTGGTGGTTTTGTCTTATTCATGATGGGCCACCGACTTCCGAATTTAGAGTTATTTTACACCGTTTAGTGTTTTTTTTGAAGTCGGTTTAATTTTTTTGCAAAAAAGTTTTTTATTTTTCCATTTTTAGTGGTTCCCATACAAATATTTGCTATATATATTGTTAATTGTAACAGTACATGTCATGATAATAGGGTTATCCACTTATCCCTAATAAATGAAAATTAACATACCTAACTGTCGAAATCTAGGTATATTGTACACATCTGCGTACCCCTCAGAGCATACCAGGCGTGATGATACGTCATGATGTTGTATAAACAATAAAAATCCAAGCGATTCCAGCAATCACGACAGATTTGCCGTCTATTTTTGAAGAGTTCCGTTGCATATCTCCGAAGATCAGCACCAGATCTTCACCAAATTAACCCTACACTGCATTCAGTCCTTTATGTGGAACATCCAATATAATTGAAATTCTTTCTGATTTGAACCAAGTAGCGACATCTATGATTACGTAATGAAAGTGACAACAATCAATGGCACCCATTTAGTGTATTCGTTGAAATTAGATGGCAGCTCTATCTCACTCAGTCAGTCATTCAATTGAAAATTTTGAACTTTAGCCGCGCGCCGTGCATATTCAATTTGAAAATATAATAAATAATAGTTTTTTTACGGAATGCGACAGTGGACAAATTGTTTTTATGTCGAAATATCTGTGAACTAAACAAATGTAAGTATATTTTTTTGATTTGGTCGTGTTTTGATAAAAAAAAATCACAATTACTGTATGTACCCGATGTGTCACTTCATGCAGTGATGGTCCAATTTTAGGTATGTTTACTAATGGTGTAATGTTGTTTTTTTTTTTAGATAATGGCGAAGAAAACCTTATCTAGCGCTCAAATCCAAAATTATTTGACAATACCATTAGGCAGTGAAGATGAACAAGACTCCTCAGGTGCTGAAAGTGACGATGACATTGCCGTAATTCGATCTACCGTCAACAAACTTTGTGAAACGTTTAGCGATACGGATGACGAAGAGCAATTTGTTACACTTCAATGACAATACCATTCAGCCACCAGCAGGTACTGCAGGACACGATCGTCTCCATAAAATCAGACCTCTATTAGAAACCCTCAAAAAAAAATGTCAAGCTATACCCAAACGAGAAGCATTGTCAGTGGATGAGCAGATGTGCGCTACTAAGGCCTCTAACATGCTGCGCCAATATCTACCTAATAAGCCTCATAAATGGGGGTATAAACTGTTGGTGCTGTGTGATGATCGAGGATTTGCGTATGACTTCGAAATATACTCTGGGATGGAAAATAACCCAGAACTGAGGCTTCCTAATGAGCCCGATTTAGGCGCAAGTGCCAACATTGTTATCAGGCTTGCAAGGTCTATTCCCAGGGATAAAAATTACAAGTTATTCTTTGATAACTACTACACATGCCCTGAATTGATTACGCATCTTGCCAATGAAGGAATATATTTTATGGGAACCGTGAACAAAGGACGACTAGGCAAATCTATACAAATACCATCATTGAAAGATCTAAAAAAGAGCAAGAAGGAAAGAGGATATTCAGAGGAATGGGTAGGCAATGTAAATGGCACAGATATCGTCACAGTAATGTGGTATGACAATAAACCAGTGGTGTTGTCTTCATCTTTTGTTGGAAAAGAGCCTACTCAAAAAGTAAGGAGGTTTTGTAAAAAACAAAAGAAATATATAGATATCGACTGCCCTCAAATTGTACGCAACTACAATCAGCATATGGGTGGAGTCGACTTGCTCGACTCATTCCTGGGAAAGTACAAAATAAAGATGAGGACAAAGAAGTGGTATTTGCGATTGTTTTACCATTTTCTCGACATAGCCACCATAAACAGTTGGTTGCTATACAGAAGAGTTGGGGAGATGCGACAAAGAGCTACGCCGTTGAAGTTGAAAGACTTCAAGTTTGAAGTGGCAAAGAGCCTCTGTATGTGTGGTTCATCAATGAATAAGAAAAAAGGCCGGCCGTCTTCTTCAAGTAATGATCTGATAGAGACAAAAAGAATGAGAGCCAATGTAGCGATTCTTCCTACCCGTGACGTCAGGTGTGATGGAGTCGAGCACTTTCCTATATGGGGACACAAGCGCCAGCGATGCAAAAATCCAGGCTGCAAAGGAAAGTCTTTTGTTGTGTGCGAAAAATGCAGAGTCGAACTTTGTTTAAACAAGGACAAAAATTGCTTCCGTCTGTTTCACCTTTAGTTAGATTAGCTTTAGGTAGGTCATTGCATATTGTGCCACATATGGAACTAAATTAAAAAAAAAATTCTCTATTACTATTTGTTTACATTTCATTTTACCTGTACTTCCCGTGTTCTAGACTACAAATATGATCTCGTAAGATTTTTTTCTAAAAAAAAAGAAAAATCATGCAGTGTAGGGTTAAAATGGGACCACCTCGGGAGTATATTCTTTCGAATAAAAAAAGAATTTCGAGAATCGGTCCACAAATGGGGGAGAAATCAGGTAACATACATAAAAAAAATAAAATAAAAAAAAATACATACACACGAACATAGAACCTCCTCCTTTTTTGAAAGTCGGTTAAAAAATGGTTACGCTGTGAGGAATACCCCAAATAGCCTACAGATAAAACCAATAGGCTGCTAAAGAGCTCTGACATTTGAAAGGCCAACTGATAAGGTGGTCTACGGAGAAACGATACGGCCTCAAGACTCAATTAGGGCCTACATCAAAAGCATACGTTGCGTGTCACGCATGTTTATTTTCGTCACATTGTTTTAGAAACAGATACAACGCACGAGCGTGACGTCTTGTTCGTTACATGTTAATGTATTCAGATTGAAGAAGATTGGATTACTAAGGGGTCGTTCAGAATGGAAACCTAGGAAAAACAATATGGAAAATGTCAACATTAAAAATCAACAATAACATAGTCAATTCCTATACTTATTAAAACATTCAAAATCAAATCATTGTCAAAAATTTTATAAAAAATGTATGGAATTTAGAAGTATTAAGGGCACAATGCTATGGTAAAAATACAGGAATAGCCCCATTGGGCAGAAGAACTCCACAGGTATTTCGTCAGAAATACAAGTATAGAATACCTTATTTAGAGATAAGCTAGAAGGTAGGTAAAAGCAGGAAGATAAATAGAAAAGGAAAAATAACATGATGTATATTTTAGGTTAAGGTGAGAGCCAAAAATTCGTAGGCATGTGACATCTTCCTACTGGGCCCGCGTGGTAAGTAATGGCCCACTCTTTTTCACAGAGATGAGGCCTGTATCCTAGCAGTGGAAACATTAAAGGCTGATTAGGTTACGACGTAGGTATGTCACTTTCAAACATCGGCTAGGTTGTTGACTTGCAAATACTTTTTTATAACAAACACTCTAAATATATTTTCAGTTTAAATATAATGCTGACGCCAAGATGGGTTTCAAACACGTCAACATGTTAATTTCAGAAATAGTGGTGACAGACAAGCTGACTGAGCGTGAGTGATCCGTCGACAATTGTTTTTTATACCGCCTACTTCTAAAGAGTCTACGGACTTGTCGTACGGTTAGGAATATTTTTATAAATTTTCCATGGGAACATTGAACTTGGGGCAAATAAGAATTAAAACCATCCTGTTACTGTGCCACTGCAGGACAAAGACCTCTTCTCATAAAGAAATTGATCGCCATTACATTCACTAATTATATAAAATACAATTGTACAAATAATTACCTACCACGTTTTGTCTCTTGCGTTACCCAAAGGTTGACTGGTACAAAGTGCCTATGGCATTAAGTACGCATCCGTACATTTATTTGCTTAAAATATTAAATGAGCCAGATTTCACCGATGTCAATGGTTTTGTGTGTTCTAGCGGTTGTATAATGGGTTGTGTTCCGAGGAATTGTTTGATATGATGCCCACGGCCACTTTCTATCATCGCACCGCTCGCCGTCGACAGGGAGTTCATGCTCACACACTGGAGCCGAAATGGTCCCGTACAATGCGGTTTCAGAGGAATTTCCCCCCGCGTACACTTGAATTGTGGAATGAGCTCCCTGCCGAGGTTTTCTCAGAGGGCTACAGTATGGGGTTCTTCAAAAGGGGAGTAAATAGGTTTTTAAAGGGTCGGCAACGCGCGTGTGGCGCCCCTGGTGTTACAAGTGTCCATAGGCTACGGTAACCGCTTACCATCAGGCGGGCCGTAAGCTTGTTTGCCACCGTCGTGGTATAAAAAAAAAGTACAATATTACTCACAGTAACAGAAACTAGATTATGAACTCCAGTGTAGACAATCTATAATAACTAAATAATGTATAAATACATACGCTATGATCAGCCTATTACGGGTATACAAAAAAAGTATGCCCGTAATAGGCTGATCATAGCGTACTTGTACCTGAAATAGTTTAATATGTTAGATTTAGTTTTTGCTGTTAAAATTCATGTGCGTGTCGCAAATAAATGTACTTTCTTTCTTTCTTTCTTTTTTAGTTTGTCAAGGCAAAAAGTACAAAAATTACTACAGTATGAACAAATCCTTAATAGAACTCGACAGCCGGAACTCTATTTCCTTTGTTCTAAGAAACGGTTAGAAGGTCGTGAACTAATTAGAACAGTCCCTAATTGATGAGAAAGGTTCTGTAAGCTATATGTCTGTCAAAGCGCATTAATTGTAATGTGTTTTGTTATTTTTTACTCAACCAACTCATTTTAACAAAACCGTTATAAAATGGAGTTCTTTCTACATATACATATATAGATATGTATACTTATAGATATTTTATATCTATACTAATATTATAAAGAGGAAAGTAGATTGTTTAATTGTAAGGATCTAACTCAAATTTTTTTTTTTTTAAGTGGATTTTTAGTAGCTTTTAATTATGTAAAAATCGTGGCAGATGGCGCTCAGTAGATTCTGCCTACCCCAATGGGAAAAAGGCATGAGTATGGATGCTGTGTATGGATGTTTTATATCTTGGATAAATCTAACTTAACATGTTTTTCAAGTAGCGCTAAAATTGTTTTAGATGATCTAATGATTATTTATTTATTTATTTATTTAATACTTCAAGCACACTAATGTACAGAGGCGGACTTAATGCCATAGGCATTTTCTACCAGTCAACCTTTAGGTGATGCAGAGAAAAAAGAGTGGTAGGTGCAATTAAAAATGAAAAAATAAAAGGAATCAAAGAATACTAATACATATTATGAGTATAAATACATAAATATGTACACTATAAATATAATATATATAAAAATTAAATTACGAAGAGATAGAAAAAAGAAAACACATTAGCGCTGTGAAGAAACTACTGCCAACTTCTTACGAATATGTTCGCGAACCTTAACCTTAAAAGATAAACGGTTGGTTGCCATCCTGATTTCCTGGGGGAGAGCGTATCATGATAATGATGTGGTTTGACCGATTTTGGTTCGGATTAAGGTGATTGTAATATTGAGTCTAAATTCACACACAAGCAAGTAACACAGTATGATTCACAAACTGGAAAACCCCAAAACCAAACAGCAGCAATATCCTTTGTTCCCGAAATGTCGAAAGCATATTTCTGGCAACACCGCACTCGGTAAATAAATTGCATCTAACAATAGGGTGGAAGGGACATCGACGCACATCCAACCATGAGTTCTGTAGTACTATTCTGCAAAAATCACCCAGTAAGAATGCAGGTGAAGTAAAAGCGATTTGAGCTGTCGACTCCACCAATTTAATGCACTGACAGTTCACTGCACATTTTTTTGCAACTTTTCACGGGCTATTTTCACCGAATCGACCTTCACCGAATCACCGAATCGGCTGTACGTGATTCTGGATACCCTTGCGTAGAAACTTCTTGTCGATTTTGTACCGACGCCAGCACGTCAAGTCCAACTTTATGTCAAACAGAATAAGGTTCATATTCAAATGGGGAAATTTGACACATTGGGGTAACTTGATGTGCTGCCGTCTGTACATACCAATTTACCACCAACCAATTTACCATTACCACCAAACCATAAAAAGCTCGCTTCATTTTATAACTATTTAACTCAATGAGATTTCTCCTTCAAAACTAAACAAATCACTTCTTTCATATTAAATCCCATTGAATTGGATTAGATAGAAATCATGATGTCTAAACAGTTCATAGTAAAAAGAACTTCAGGAAAATCATTGAAATTCGGAAAAGCCAAATTTCATGGATGGGAGGTCCAGGACTGCTGTGGTATTCTGTAAAAAAAAACACCGCGAGAAAACGTAGGTGAAAGGCGAATTGAGCTGTCATTTCCATAGTATGCTAGGCATCAACAGTTCACTTCACTCAAGTTTTCCCGGGGTGACTTGTACGAATCCACGGACTGAGCTTATAATAATAAAATACCAGGTGCAATGTGCCTGAGAAACAAAATCTTGAAAACCATAATAATAATAATAAATTTGATTTGATTCAGAAAGCAGTACTACTGGACACGGCTCGCATTGTTAGGCGATTCCTCTCCTTGGAGCCCTGACCGCCGGTAGCTTGGACCCTGTTCCCAATACCGGTGGGCTACTATTTTTTTATATTTTTAAATGTTTTTTTTTATATTTAAATATTTAAAAATGTATTAAATAAGATAAGAAAATGAATACACGAAATAATAAATTTTATTGCAGGCGACGCAGGCCCAGAGATAATTACCTTAACCTAAAATACATATATTGATACATTAGTACTTAAAAACTAACACACACTAGCATTGCTCTGTGGAACTTGTCCGCGGAGGCCAGAAGTTTTCATCCATGACGACGGGCAGATAACAATTTGGAACGCGTACCACAAACGCCTTAAACTTGACGTTACGGCGCGACTCCAGCCCGCCGGCTCCGCGGCTCTTATGGTGACCTCACTTGCCTTGGTGGTGTGGTGATGTGCGATGTTTCTTTCACCCTATATGTTATAATTATGACAACAAAAAGGTTTGCGCTAAATATAATTGTATGTAACGCAGTGTTATTTCGAGAAACGCATCACCACTCAACATCGATGCAACGTGAGTCACACAACCGGAATAGATCGCTCTGAAGTTCAAACGGTTTAAGAGATGCATTCTCGGATATTTTTGGTCCGTGTGTACTGATTGAGTTATTGGTTTAGAAATAGGACAGCTGACTGACTGACGGACTAAGGAGTGTCTAGGGAATATATTAAAGTGGCACTGTCACTGTTTTCTAGTACTTAATTAATTCATAGTCTAATAGTTATATGAAAATTTGCCATTGGCCATCAAACATACATAACACCTGTATTGTCCGAAGGCTTAGGCAGAGGTGTACCTGTTACACCCACATTTTGCAAGGTACATATGTATAAGTTTTTTGTCCCTAATAAATTAATAAAGTCTCAAGTAATAGGGGGCCTATTGCCGTCAATCGAGTACATGACATTGCAGATTGCAGTTTGAATCGAGTACATGTTCAGACTCCGGGCTGCCACTGAGAAATTGCATACAGAAAAACACAATAACACTTTGCCCAGGACAAAAAGAAAAGAAAAAGTCAGAGTTTCGTAAGAAATAAAATTATTTGTCGCTTTATTACAGTTTACACTAGTTCAGGACTTGGGGTTCCAATTAATTGGACTCTGTTCAAAAGTTAATAATTATATTTTTGAAATATATTGCTTTCGGGTGTAGAACTATTTTCAGGTGATTATTATTTATTTGCAGTGATTGTAAAGTGGTAGCTAAACTGCATGTGTGGTGGGTGTCAAACGAACGGTGACGCCCATGACCGAGAGGTTATGCGAAAATTGAGTATTGACATGTGAAGCAGAAAAATAAACGATAGATGGATTGTGAAAGATATACCAAGTAATTAGGTACTTAATGCTTGAGAACGGGTCCGATGTTTTAACATACTATCTATTATATGTATATGTACCTATACATTGTAGGTACTCGTTATGGAATGCAATAAAGTATTGAGTATTGAACATTGAGATAACGGTATATGGCTGTAAAGATGTTTGGGTGACAGGAGAATGTCTGCCTTACCCTTCAGTAATACTGCCGACATGTTAAGCTTGTATTTATTTTTATTTTCCACCTGTTAAACTGGTCCTTGAAAAAGACAATATTTTATTTCTTGCACGTTTTATTGCTAGCAAAAAGTAATAAAAAAGCATCTAGATGTCACTTTTCTAAATCATGAAAACGTGACAAATGGAAGACTTAATTTTATTTCTAAGACCTCTTTATATTTTCTGTCTCGAAGCACTAAAATGTTCTCCATAATTTATTAAAATTACTAAAACACTAAACAGCTTTCGAAATTACTTAAGATCGTCAAAGATAAAATCGGTCAACTATGAAAGCAAACTACGCTTCATGTATTAAGACATAAATTAACATTAATATTAGTTACACGCATTAATTAATTACTTTCAATGCATAATATATGTGTCATTAATATTATTCTAAATGGTCTAGTAATTTATTCACGTTCGCTTTCAGTTATATTGCCAATCAAACTGTTGTTGTTGGCAGTTTATGTGCGATTTAATGTTACAAATGATATTCTGACCTATAAAATAATTAGACAGTAATTGTCAATGGTTATGAGATCATCATCTCTCCAGTCATTTTCCAACTATGTAGGTATTTGCTTTTAGTCTAAACTTTACTATTGTCTATTAAAATATTAATTGTGTTTCCAGCTAGTATTAGTTTGAGGACGTATCATTAAAATCTATATACATATATGTCGCGGCAAGCGATATTCTTGAATAATAAGTTGTGAAGTTGATTAACTTAGTACAGAGTCTATGGTGACCAGCGTGACGTTACTTGTCATTTGAAAATGGCGCGAATGTGTTTTCGGTAATGTCACGTGGACAGAGTCGTGCTGGTGCGTGGGAGCTGGGCAGAGCTCAGTTTGATTTGAGACACTGACGACACACATCCAGCACGAAACTGTCAGTTACCTTTTTGAGTTATGTTTTGTGATTACGAATGTTAAGTGAGGTTATTACTGCAATGAAGATTGCTATTCTACGTTATGAACTCGGTACCACGAAACCCTCATCGGTGTCAGCTCATCGCTCAGCCATCGCTGACGCCGACATAATTATATAAAAATCAATGCCACTTTTCGTTGTAATTGTATAACTCAATAACGGGCTCACTTATCCAAACCAAATGTTTAGGCTTTGTTCGGACTATTAGTAGGTAGATGGTTTATGTGAAGTTTGCACAAAATCGGTCCAGTGGTTCTTCATTTATAGCATTTTTTGTAACAAATTAATTCAATAAATGGCGGATCATTTTGTTAATGGGGATTTTGCTGTCAAATTTTGCTAGCAATTAATAAAACATATTTTTTTGTTTGATTAAATGAATTTGATGTTGCTATTTTTTTTATTATAGTTTTTCGCCTAGCGAAGCACGTACCGGGCCGCTAGTTGTCTATAGGTCTATGTTTATCGTACAGACCCCAGCATATCTTCCCCAAACTGTCAAATCCCTATTGAACAACTATTTGTATTCAAGAACTATCAAAGAAGTTTGACACATTGGGGTAGCTTAATGCGCTGGCCTCTGCAGTTTCTTATTTTAAAATGTAAATCCTTCTTGTGCGTAAACACGTTGTTTTATTGAAAGCTATTATACTAATACCAGTATTTTACATAGAGCTACAACTTATTTCGACTGGCCTGTTAGTCTAGTAGTTTGTGCCTGCTATGCCGGAGGTCGTGGGTTCGATTCCCACCCAGGACAAATGTTTGTGTGATGAGCACGATCATTTGTTCAGTGTCTGGGTGTAATTTATCTATAATAGGTATGTATGTATTTAGAAATATATAAGTATGTTTATGAGCTGTTTAGTACCCATAACACAAGCTCTTTGCTTAGCTTGGGACTAGATGGCGTTGTGTGAAAAAGTTGCGGAATATTTATATTTATTTATTCATTTCTATGTTACCTCCACAGCCCAGTTCCTTTGGAACAGCTCTTTGTAAGATTGATTGTCAGACTTTCATTCTTCTAACTACCCGTAACAACTGTCAAAGGACGTGTCGTGGGTCGTCGCCGTTCGAAAATCAACCTCAACACTAACCATTATTAAACCTTCGATCGTTCTTTGTTATTTTATTATAACTCAGCCACTAGCCCCTCAATGCTTCTAACATCAGTATACATATTTATTTTAATTAGTTTTTCACTCATGCTGCAAGAGTTCGGACAAGAAGTTTATACATTGAGCCCTGAAGTAGGACGATATCAGCCGATCTATTCTGTAGAAATCTCTCCGCGATTAGATAGGTGAAGTGAGCGTGAAGTAAACTTTCAATCCTTGGTAAAGGAAGACAGCTCAATTTGCCTTCCCTTCACCTTAATCTTCAAGAAGATTATTACAAAGGGTTAATATTTGAAAGGCGTGTAAAAATAAGTCTTTTGATACAAACTGTATTGATTAGTTCATATATTATTGCAACATAAAGAACTACTCATACTGATAACGGAAAATAAAATAATTTGAAATGACCTCATCAATTAGACTGGGCAATTTACTGCGGTCATTGTGTTTCATTGCCCATAATGAATGATGTAATCCTTATAAATTCAAATATGAATAAGTATTTAATATCTGCTGTGAGGTAGGTATATTAATCTTAAAGTTGTATGATACGATGTTGACTCAAAATTTTTGTCATGTCGTTCCCGTGGAAATACAGGAGTTAAAAGTAGCCCATGTTACCCGGGGATAGTGTGTCTTCCCAGCGGTTAAAGAATTTTTCAAATCGGTCCAGTAGTTTCGGAGTTTATTCAATGCAAACAATCAAACAAACAATCAAATCTTTATAATAATATATGTATAATCATTATTATAATTATTGTAGAAGAATAAACTGACTTAGTATTTAAAAGAACAAAATAAAATATCGATTAGGTATCATTTTAATCATTTAGGTATTTATCGACCAAAATAATTCTCACTTTTCTTAAACCGTTACTCCTTTGTTAATAAGCGTATGTGCACAGTAAAAGACTTGGTGCAAATTCGCTTGTGGAGATCACGGACTTATTAATAATAATAATAATAATGATTTATTGAAACAAGTAACAGAGTGCCTAGTGCGAGTTTGTTTAACGTTAACGCGATCGACACGTTTATGACGTTCGGCGCTCCGATTGGCCCGCTCCAAGCTTTTAACCAATCAGACAGCCAAACGCGGTGAACGCTTCGATCGCGTTAGCGTAAAAACAACTCGCACTTAGGGCATAGGACTCACAGTGTTAGTAACAATACACTTACAAACTACGTTTGTTACTAACAAAGATTAAAACAAAAACAGAATGTGACTTCATTGCCGCAAGGTGTCAGGCCCAGCTGAAACCTTGCAGCAATGGTTCACAAATACGCAATCAAGCCTGCCAGCTATCATAGACAGGATGCTGTTGGCGCTGCCCCGTACCCTACGGACCAAGGATGCGCACCGCTTCCGCATCACCGTGTATTAATCGCGTCTCCCTAACCTTCACTTCTATCGATTAACTAAGTGTTTCTCTATTCATATCCATACCGCTACAATAGTTTTAAATGCGAAGTACAGTTAGTACCTAAAGAACGTCTCCACTTTTAGTTTTATCTACTGCGCAATAAAAATCTCATTGACTGAGAGCAAATAGTATCTAAATTTTTACGATACCTACCTACTTTAAATCTTATCATGAAATGGGGTCAGGTTAAGCCAGATTAATTCAAAAAGTCTGTCCTATTTGGCAAATACCTACTTCCTAATATCAGTTGATTCACAATAAAACAAAAACCGACTGGCTTGTTGTTGAAAAAAAAAATGTAACAATTAGTTGCATAGAGAAAGTAGTTCATTACAATCCACGAAGAACAATATAATTAATGATGGCGATACGTTTTCTAAGAATGAATAATATTCCGGCTCTGACTGTTCTCACATTAAATCCTAAGAATCGAAAAGATTTAATACGACACATGACAAATGAACGAGATTTAGTAGAGAAGTTAACACGCTTTATTTCAACTGCTAATGTTCCTGATATTCTACTAAGTTGGATATAGACAAAGAAACCTAGCTCAAACAACGAGATTCCGAATATATACCTGTAATCAATTTTATTATAAGTAAAAAAGTGTAGATAGGTCATAAGCGACACGTTAAAATGTAGCTAACTTGCCACACTTGACTTCAGTGCCGCGTCGCGCCATCAACGGACGCATGCGTGCGTTAGTGTGCCGTTTTTAAAGATCGAATGTTGTTTAGGTAACCTATCTACACCTTTTTACTTACAATATCATTGCCTGTAATTATAGGCCTTTCCAGACTGTCCTACATCGTTGAACTCGCATATGTATTAATATCCTTATGTCTGGAATTAAAAAGAGACCGCTACCCCTGAGTTTCTTTCGGCATTTGTTCTCAAAGGTCAGCCAATTTGAAAATGCCTGAAAAATGTTGACATTTCAAAGAATCTGAAAAGTTCTACTAACGGAAATAAATGTCATTTCGTTTCATATAATTATCTAACTCAATATAAGAAGAAATGTTACTTGGACTAATTAGCCTTACTACGCGTTTATATTCGAAGGTTACAGGGATTGGTACCTCTATATTGTCCACACCCACATTTCGGCAGTAATGTTTAAGTCCCATGTAATAAAAGGCAACCCTATTGACATCAACCGGGCACAACACCATACTCCAGGTCGCTACTGAGAAAACTCAGGTTTTCTCAGTAGCGACCTGGAGTTATTTAATTATCCTAGAATAGAATCCAGGGCCAGCAGGATGAGACATTTGCGCATTAGACCAACTAGGGAGTTACTACTCCCAAGATAATCCTTTTTCTATATTATATTATACTAATATTATAAAGAGGTAAAATTTGTAAGTTTGTATGTTTGTAAGTTTGTATGTTTGTAAGTTTTTATGTAGGGGGTAATCTTCGGAACTAATGATCCAATTTTAAAAAATATTGTACTGGTGGAAAGCTACACTATTCCCGGTGGACATAGGCTACTTTTTATCCCCGTATTCCTACGGGAACGGAAACTACGCGGGTGAAACTGCGTGACGGCTGCTAGTCTATACTAATATTATAAAGAGGTAAAATTTGTAAGTTTGTAAGTTTGTATGTAGGGGTAATCTTCGGAACTAATTATCCAATTTTAAAAATTTTTGTACTGGTGGAAAGCTACACTATTCCCGGTGGGCATAGGCTACTTTTTATCCCCGTATTCCCACGGGAACGGAAACTACGCGGGTGAAACTGCGTGACGTCTGCTAGTCTATACTAATATTATAAAGAGATAAAATTTGTAAGTTTGTAAGTTTGTATGTAGGTAGGGGGTAATCTTCGGAACTAATTATCCAATTTTAAAAATTATTGTACTGGTGGAAAGCTACACTATTCCCGGTGGGCATAGGCTACTTTTTATCCTCGTATTCCCACGAGAACGGAAACTACGCGGGTGAAACTGCGTGACGTCTGCTAGTACGTTATAAAATCGTAATATTTTTTTTTACTCTCAGGCCCACTTTGCCAAAGCCAGACACCTTTAGCTTACTTTTCCAATAATTCAGATTCTTAACGGATATTTAAGTTAAGTGCGAAGAAAGTTTTTGTTTTCCTCAGAAACCTAAAATTAAGATTTAATTAACTAACTCTTCTTAAACTAACTTTGAAAAAATCGGAAACAACTATGAAGAAGATATAAGAAGTATCCTCTACAAATATATATCTTACGCACTTCTTTGAAAACGATGATAAAAAAATATCCTAAGTATACGTAAGTTATTTATACACGTTCTTATTAAATTTATAAGCTGCGCTGTCCTAGATTCAGGGAATTCCTGAAGCCACGTCAAGATCTAAATTCTTTAACTACGAATATCTAAATTCTTTCGCGATCATTAATTATAAACGGCCGCTTATGTTTTTATTAACGTCTAAGGGAGACAGGGAAAAATTAAGTGAGAATGAGAACAGCATCCAATATCTATTATAATACTTTCTATAAACATCACAAAGAGTCACTGGTAAATCTTTGAAGAGTTTAGTTTAGTATACATATTTCCACATTCAATTCTAGTGGAATCAAAATCAAAACTCATTTTATCCAAATTAGGCTAACAATCAGTACTTTTAGACTTTATTTTTTTAGACCAACCAAAGTTAACCGTACAGAAACAGTGATTTGCAATCGGCTTACGAAAATAATCTTTGTAAAAAGTTAACGATTCAGAGTGCCAAAATAAATTCTCAGTATTAGAGAATTATGTGAGTAATTAAACCAAAGAATGTATGTACAAACGCCAGCACATCAAGTTACCCCAATGTGTCAAATTTTCCCAATTGAATATGAACCTTATTCTGTTTGACATGAATTTGAAAAACGATCAAAGAAATTTGACACATTGGGGTAACTTGACGTGCTGGCGTCTGTACCACTGAACTCGTTACAGATCGTAAATATTAGATTTATAATGCATAAAATTATGTGTATTTAATATCCGTAACGAGTTCAGTGGTATTATATAACAATAATAATATGTTGGGGGCACATATTATTTGTTTTTTACCACCTACACTACAGAATGCACAAATTGCGATTGTTCCCAACGAGTCACACTGTAACTTGTAACAGTGTGACAACGAGTCACACTGTAACCTGTAACAGTGTGACTCGTTGGGATTTTTTTCACAACCAGTCACACTGTTACTTTGGGAAAACTTTTTAAAGTTCGTTCCCAATGAGTCACACCGTAACGTGTTAGAGTGTGACTGGTTGGGTTTTTTTTAAATTGTATTTTATTTTATTATTTATTTTTTTCAAAAAACATACTACTATCATTACAGTAACCCAATTCGATAGTGTAGTGACATATGGAAGGCACAGGACAGAGTGTTGTGGCGTAGAGAGGCCAGCAATTAACTGAGATACCGGTGACACTTGACACTACAAACACAGAACATAACAGTAATATACAAAAATATTTAAAAGGGTTTTCCTACTATGATGTACCTATATATTAATTTGAAACTGTCATTGTTTTGTGATTTCTCAATAATTAACAATATTAATTATTGGTATGCAAATATTTTGTTCTCAAATGTTCAACTCT
The DNA here is from genome assembly GCA_921972225.1 of Euplexia lucipara. Taxonomy (NCBI): domain Eukaryota; kingdom Metazoa; phylum Arthropoda; class Insecta; order Lepidoptera; family Noctuidae; genus Euplexia; species Euplexia lucipara. The sequence continues at coordinate 5,657,728 of OV179144.1, read as the reverse complement.
CAACACACTAAAAGTTGTCCCATCGAGTAACAATGTGACTTGGGTAATCTTCGGAACGAATGGTCCAACTTTAAAATTGTTTGCACTGGAGGAAAGCTACACTATTCCCGGATGACATAGGCTACTTTTTATCCCTGTAATCCCACGAGAACAGGAACTGCGCGGGTGAAACCGCGTGACGTCTGCTAGTGTATTATAAAACAAAGTCCTCCGTCCCGTCTGTCTGTTTGCGATAAACTAAAAAACTACTGCACAGATTTCCTGCTATTTTCACTAATAGATAGAGTGATTCTCGAGAAAGGTTTTAATATATAATTTGTCAACTTTTTTATAGAATGGCTAAAATATAATGATGTTTAAAAAAAAATGTTGGAGTGGTGAAAAAAAATAAGCCATCTGGGAGCTGCACGCGATACTGACACCTATATAATAAGTTAATGTTTAAATCTGTTTATTCAGCACCTCCGCCTACTAAACAGTAAATCTTTATAGCAACTGTACCTCACTTTCTACCTATAGCAATGAATCATCTCATCTCAAATCAACAAAACTCGAACCACACCTAACAACAAGCCCTAAGTCTTCTCTGTTACAAAATCAACAGTTTATCTAAGCGCATTACCACTTGGACGTCTTTATCTTGCAGATGTTTAAAGCTAAATGCCAAATAACACTTAAACACCTGATCGGCCCTAACAGGCTGGCAACACGCCAGACCAAAATTGCCAGAAGTGAAAATCAGGAGTACTTCTGTGATGACTAATATACAGGTGTAAAAAGACCGATCACATAGCCGATAACCACACATTCTGTACATATAATTAAGTAACTTTAACCAAAAAATAATGCTGGGATTATACTTTTTTTTCATTTTTAAAAAAGAGATGCTTTTTATTGCGCGCATTGCATAGCGCGACAACGCAACGCAACTTTCGATCAGCTGACCGTATGGCCGCTCGCGCTTGGTCGTTGACTCGACCGACCCGCTTGTTTAGTATCCATTGCGTTTTTGTAACTTCAAATGCGTAATTTGTTTTGAAAAATCGATTATTTTAATAATGTTTGTTTGAAAGTTTACTAATGATACTTGGAATACAATTTTGAAAAAATAAACGAAAAAAAATACTGCACTTTGACCTTCAATATCTACAAAACCAGTGAATTTCCAGGTATGTTCTAGAAGAAAAAAAACTATCCCAGTGATGGGTAGAATATGGATTTTTATGTGTCACTTTTTGTCCTTAATTTTTACCCTGTTGCACCTACCTCGTTCCATATCTGCGCCACCTTAAGGTAGACTGGGAGAAAATGCCTAAGGCATTAAGTCCACCTTTGTACAGTTTTTTTTACTTGTGCATAAAGTTTTAATAAATAAATAATATGTAGTTTTCGTTTACGGTAAGGGTCTTTTTACATCCTGTATAAAAATATAAAAATCAAATTATATGAGCTAGTGAAACTTTTCAGAGAAGACAGGTGTTTTGCAATCTTTAATCCGAGTGAACAAGAACGTGACTTTTTCAATTTATATGAACTAACCAAGTAGTAAAGAGCTTGTGGCTTAACAATAACTGCCTCACGGGGAGATCGAAGGTTAAGTTATAAGAATAATAATAATAAACCATTTATTTCAGGTAACAAAGACCCATAGATACCATAACCCACCTTAACCTAAAAATACATACTCAAAGTCAAAGTAATTTAAGCCATTTATTTCAATTAGGCCATTATATGGCACTTTTGAACGTCGAACAAAAGTTAACTTTAGAAATGATTCTATTTGCTCCTTCCAAAAAGTAGATTTGTATGGAGAAAAATTTGCAAGAAACTCCATACTTACGATTATATGTGAGGACAATGCACCTAGAATCAAAAGTACTATACGAAGATAGATTTAAGGAAATAAAAAAATAGCAATGGAGTTGATAGTTACATGAATATGTTAGTATAGCAAGTATGTATACATTGTGCTCACATATTTACAAATGTAATGACATTCATTAAAAAATTGTGAATGAATTAAAAAAAAGAAAGCATTACATACTTAGGTACATTATAAGATTAGCAACCAGTTTGATTTTGTCAAGTACTAATAACATTATTTGTTGGTATCATCTCATACAATTATATTAGTATCACTTTACTTGCATGAAGTTTGGTGCGTTCTTGTGGAATTTGTCCGTGGAAGCGACGGAATCAAATTCTTCGGCCAAAATCTTTCATCCAGAACCAAATGGAGTATTTAATACACGTTGGGATGCGAAACGCAAACGCCTTGAAATTGTCGTTAAGGCGTGACTCCAGTAGCTGCACACTTGGCGTGTACTTCAATTTTATGCTATCCTATGCTTGTGGTATGCTTGACGGAGTTGGCCCATGCATGAGTGGTTACATTTCAAGACTCCGCCGTTGTTACAGAGAGTCAGAAGCCCGAAAATCTAACAACCAGTTTAACCTGCAAGGGGTATCGTGTTAACCAGTGACTGGGTCGTATAAGTCAAATAGGCAGTTGCTCCATGTAAAACACTGGTATTCATTTTTATCCCGTTAAACTGGAAGACGATCCCAACATGGCTAGGCATATGATGATAAACTTTCCAAGTTCATCTATATATTCAAAGATCACTGACTACGATGACGAAATACATAGTAAGAAAACCTCTATTAGTAGTTTTTTTTTCCACGACGGTGGCAAACAGGCTAACGGCCCGCCTGGATGGTAATCGGTTACCGTAGTCTAAGGACACTTGCAACACCAGGGGCGCCACACGCGCGTTGCTGACCCTTTAAAAACCTATTTACTCCCCTTTTGAAGAACCCCATTCTGAGAGCCCTCTGAGAAAACCTCGGCAGGGAGCTCATTCCACAATCCAAGTGTACGCGGGAGGAAATTGCTCTGAAACCGCACTGTACGGGACCATTTTGGCTAGAATGTGTGAGCATGTCGACGGCGAGCGGTGCGATGATAGAAAGTGGCCGTGAGCATCATATCAAACAATTCCTCGGAACACGACCCCTTATACAAGCGGTAGAACACACATAGGGAGGCAAAGTCTCTAGATAAAAAAAAAAACCTTCATCGTTTTGCTAGTAATCGTAAGCGTTCACTACTAATAAGCACAAAATTCTGGCCTCAATTCCCGAGTCGGGCATTCCCATAAGGAATATCCAGTAGGATTTTTGTCCGGTTGATGGGTTTAGGATATAAGGTCGCGCCCCATTACAAGGGAGTTATAAACAACAAGCAAAAGTAGCACTAAAGAATTCAGCGTGGTTTTATGATAATCAATAAGTGTATTTAGTTTATGACACCAAAATTATAAAGAGAATACATCAGTCGCTTTTAAAATCTTTACAAAATGCTGCAGGCGCCACCTCGCACGCGGTACACGTTTTGTATATTAATCAAATCTAGATAAATAAGAACTAAGTATGATGACCTGTCGAGAAACAAGTCTTTTAATCTCAAACAACACAATTTATGAAGATATCACTATAAATAAAAACGGGAATGACATTATAAATAACACTATTCATAATGACATTACTTCATTGAGAAGATTTTCTTTGTATTTTCTTGAACATTTTGCACTCAGGTTAGGTTGGTCGAAAAACATCGATGTATCTATGTATATATTGACATTTTTCAATTTTGTCGATAGCTTGCATTCTGACCGTCATTTTTTTGGAGATATTTAATATAATACTTATTGTTACATGTACAGACGCCAGCACATCAACCTACCCCAAAGTATAAAAAAATCCCAATTGAACATGAACCTTATTGAGTTTAGAATAAAGTTGAAAACCTATCAAAGAAATTTGATACATTGGGGGTAGGTTGATGTACTGGCGTCCGTACCAATCACGTTCCAAAAATTGTATGTTTAAACTTTTTGGAAAGAAATCCTCGTAATTATAAGGTTGGAGCTCGACCGTAAAAAGACCCATAAAGCACCTATAAGGTTTGTCAAAATACTTTTAAACCTAATTTCAATATTATTTTTATTTATTGAAATCGATATCGTTAGATACTTTTTGCCACTTCTGACATCCCTAATGCAAGCTCATATTATTAGACTTTTGTCACTGAAGCAGAACGAAATTAGGTTATTTGTATCTGAGTAATAATATTTAAAACGGCCTTTATTCATCTTGGACTAAATTCAGATTTTGCATAAGTTTGAGCTGCGGTTTTGTCCTCGATATTTTTGCGTACATTGTTTATACATACGGCCGGGTTGCATCAAGTTACGGCAGTTGTCACACCAGTGCGAGCGCTTGCACTGCTTACTTTCTGTTATTATTTTATTACATTAAAGATAACAAAATTATAAAATGCTTTTCCACCACATCCTAAAAACAGGCTTATTTTTTTTAAAACCTTTTTGATGGTTTTATAATGGCTCACACATGTTATTATGACTTTGCAATATACCTTTTTTTAAAGTGATGCAGTGCTATATTTGTTTTTTCCTCTATTGAGCTAAACTTTTAATCACCTAACGCTAAACGGTGTGTTCAATTTTGCTAAAAAGATCATGCTCGTCATTTTAATTTTACTTTTTAATTTTTTTTTAAATTTTTATTTTAGATTTACAGTACTTCAAAAAAGTTACACATGACTGTAACCTCACCTCAGAGCAACAGTGGTATTATTATAAAGAAACCAAGGAAAAAGCAACGTTTTCCTAAACCTAAATCTTCCGAAACTTTCAAACAAAAGAGGTGACAAGAGAAGGCCTATACTATTAAATAATATCTTGTCTTTCTACAAGTAAATATATTTTAAAGAATGTAAAAAATATACGAAAATGTAACATTTAATCAAAGTCAAAGTCTGTCAAAAAGAATACAAACATTCATACGAACGTTTTTTGTTTTTTACTACAATAAATATTACAAGCGACGCTATAAGAAAGATTTCGCATTCTAGGTCAAACTGTGGTTTAATATATTACCCTGTAACTCGTCCACGACACTATTGTGTTATTATTAGAGACACATCACTATCTGTGTATCGAATATGAAATTTAATAAATTCGATAAGAAACTTTTATCCAAAAACAAGTACTTTGGGTAATAGACGTCGAATTGACATTATTAGGATAAGTTATGTCAATTACACAATTCCGACTTGGGCGATCGAGCAATCTTGTGACCAATTTTTATAAAATTGGTCATACTTATTATGTTATCGTCTATTATGTTTTCCCGGATAAAGTTTTAGTCAGACATATACTATCTTTTCAGAACGTAATTTTTCGATAATTCCATAATAGTTATCAAGATTATTTAAGTAAAACAAAAACCTAAATGTTATAGGATGTGGAACTCCTCAAGTGTCGAGTTGAGCTCACGATTACTGACAAATGCTTGCACTGACTGATCTGGTCCCCTCATTCTGTGTGGTTCTTTCCTCAAAAGACCATCTCAGACACTAATCTGCATGGATCGGATCTTACATGATTTGACCAAGATAAGGTCTGGACTTTAAAAGAGACTATGACCTCTGAGTTTCTTTCGGTGTTTCTTCTCAGAGTAGTCAAATAGTGAAATACCAATCTCATTTACTAAAAAAGGTGACGTGTAAAAGTGTTTGTAAAAACTTATTTACAAAAATAAATATAATTTATCATTTATAAATCCTAATGCTTGAAATAAATACCCTGAGTGGCCGTCACTGAATAAGCGTCAATTTGAATTCAAACTTTAAAAGCGAACTCTTTTTAGAATCAGTCACAATAATCGATTTATCGTAAAATCTATAAAATCTGTGTTTATGGACGTCGCGTCGCCAAAACCTAGTTAACTAGGCGTCGTAAAATATTGGGTTAATTGTTCATTGTTATGTTCTCTTTGTAGTACAATTTTCGGAATTTCATGTCAAGGACTTGTGCATAATTATGCAAAGATTATATGTTCCCATTTACAAAAATTACATGACAGTGTCCCACAAGTCTTTAAAGCTAAAGAAGTATTTTGCCCGTAATACTATATTCGTTACTATGTATCTTGGTTAATTAAATGGAATGTTTGTTGTTAGATCAATATAATGTATTACTATGATTGAAGTTTAATGACTATACACGCTACACGGTATAGCATGAAGCAGCACATTTATTTATTTATTTAATTACAACGGTCGTTTTTAACCAATTACAGTAACATACATATAAAATTAAAACTAAAAGAGACAATTATAACACGTTTTAAAATATACAAAATAAACAACGTAAAATTTAAAAGTATAAGAGACATACTCTTACCATATTACCACCATTGCATGCATCTATTTGCATTTTAATCTATCTACTCATGTTAAACGAATAAATTGATGTTTATCTTTATGAATTCTTTCTTTCGGTGGTACTTCTCAGATTAGTCAGATGGTCGAGCTCCTCTCCCCGCTCCGAGCGAAAAAAAAACAATATAACCTAGGGTTTTTTATTTGTAAAACAAACGCAGATAGTATGTGGCCAGCATCGCTGACCGACCTGGCTGACAGCCATTCTTCCCTGTTGGTTCTTTTCTTGCGGAAAAAAGAAAGTAGGAAGCTGACCATAAAAGCAAACATTTATAAAAAAAAAACGATAAATATTTTTGAATAATGAGACAAAAGCTGATATGACGCTATCACTTCCCGCTCCTTATGACCTTTTGCACCTCATGTGAGGACAAAAAAGACATCTATTTGAAAATGTGATTATTTATCGTTAAACTACTCCACGTGCGGTCCAAATATGTCCCATATTGAGGCCAAATTGGAGTAACGAGAACTCACAAGACTGCATTTTATTACCAGCAAAATCAAATACTTCGTCGCACGCCCATCGCAGTTAACAAATCAAAAGATTTATCTTACAAACACATTCTGTTTACGCTGTGGCGCCGGCGCAGTTGTACGGAGTTTTTAATGACAGCAGTAATAATAATCAAAGAGTTTATAATTTTTTGAATTGTAAATAATTATTTGGGTTATTAGGACGTATGGTGTAGGTTCTCAATTTCAATATGATATACAAAGCAACTTATGATTTCATCGCTTTGAAGGAAAATCAAATATCGTCCATAATCATGTATTACGGTTTTACAAATAGGTATGACATACAGGCACCGTTCACTGTCCATTGACATTGAACATAGATGGTTAAATTAATATAATAATATTAAGTAGGTACTCGTATTAATTATTTTCTGTTATACTTTAATTTTATACTTAATTTAAATTTTATATATACTTTTTGCTGTTCCCTACAGGGTCCGTAATTGCACTTTAGCACTAAGCCCATTGTTAGATCTCAACACATTATGGAATGCAATTAAAGATATGAATTTGAATACTTCCTAACTTATTCTGGCCCGTTGGTCTAGAAGTTAGTGGCCCTGACTGCTATGCCGGAGGTTGTGGGTTCGATTCCCACCCAGGACAAATGTTTCTGTGATGAACACGATCATTTATTCTGTGTCTAGGTTTAATTAATCTACAATATGTATGTATATGTATATACATATATGACCGGTCATTAAGACACGATTGCAATAGCAGACTCGACCCCCTGGTTGTTGTGCTCCATGGTGAATATTCTGTGGCAACCATATTATTAGTAGTTTCATTTCTAATGATCCGCAATTCTATACGAGTATCTCTCTCGTATCCCAGATATTCACATTTTCGTTGCATCAACCGAGGACAGTTTCACAAACATAACATCATCGTTGATGACGCCGGCGCTAAAACGATCTTAAAATTCTTAAATCAAAAGTTTTAATTCACAGTAAACATTTTTGTTTACAACACAGCGCCATGGCGCCAGCGCATCCGATGTCACCAGCATATAATAAATCTTGGTTTAAATTAATTTATTATTTGAAATTTTATCATGGGTTTATTAGATGTATGGGTTTATATGATATTAGATGAATGCTTGTCGTTAATCTTTCTTGAATAATAGATAAAGCCCTTTAATGTTGCAGCAACTGCATTTAAAATTTAGACAGTGTTCTAATTGAGCAACAGAATTGCTAGCTATTTGAAATGAGTTAAATAGAAAGTAAGCTTGTTCATCCAAAAGTTAAGTGATCTCAAGGCAGCCCATTGTATTTATGTAGCTCTACAAACTAATGCTTCTTACTCTTCCAGTAGTATCTACTGATCGTCATCTCAATCAGCCCACTCTGTTAAAGCCAGATTCTTTTTCAAATATCTTTCAGGAATAAGTGCCGGTTCTACTCTTCTTTCTGAGCAAATTGTTCCGATTGCCGGACGATTCAGAAAAGTCACCCCGTTAAATTATAAGTGAATTAAAGGTGAATTGAACTGTCATACCATACTAATGTTAGACATTGACAGTTTACTTCACTCAAGATTTTGCTGGGTGACTTTTACTGAATCGAGCTACTGATTCTTTTATATTTCTGAGCCAAAAACTATTACGTTGACCTATTTTGACAGCATTCTTTAGAACTATTCGCATCTGATTTCTCTAAAACAGTCACCACATAACCGTATTGCGCATCGTCTTCACACCGCAGTCAACAAATCATGACTTCTTGAGATGAATCTCCCAAACGTTAGTTTACGAGTGGCGCCAACCGAACTATACTGAGGCGCTAAATCGAGACAGACGCATTCCGGACCACGGTGTGTTTACAAATGCGTGTTTGTCATAGCAGACATGCTGTTTATTTGTATCTACGTTTTCAGAAACCATTTCTGAAATGTAGCTGTGTTTTATGTTAGAGATTGACTGGTAGATGGTCGCACGGGCTACTGCAGTGCGTATAGCTCTTGGGCTCGTATTCTCAACAACGTTTTACTAGGTCAGATTATGGTTTTTCACCTTGAACGTCTCAGTAGCAGGCGGAGATAGGTTTTGTCCCTAGTTGAAAGCAATAGATGTGTGATATGTGTACTGTATGTACTTTTCTGAGTAACTCTTCTGGGATTAAAAGTGTAGTGTGGACTTTGGGTTTGGGTAAATGTTGGTATTAAGGATTATGCTTTTATTAGAAGGCATTTTCAGCTCACAGTAGTCTTTTAGCTGTTCAATTGCATATGCACGCTTTAAACGATCTGTGGCCAGTCATATCGATACACATAGTTTGTGTGTTTATTTTTATATAGCTGATCAAGAAGTCACCTTACACGCAAAGTTGGCATTTCCAGTCTATAAGATGCCTGCTTTAGATTTTTGATCTAAATAACTGGGAATCTCACGATGAAAATTTCAGCTTGTGGTCTTCATCGCAGCGGTCTTTTCATACAATTATTCATCAGTTTGTACGTAACGTAACGTTTGTGGGATGACGACCTGCGGACGACCGCTGGCAGATGCTGGATGCGGCAAGCTGAAGACCAGGCGCTAAGGCGCTCATTATGGGTGGCCTATGTCCAGCAGTGGACTACTATACGCTACTGATTATGATGATGATGATCATGATGCATCAGTTCTTTTAATGCCAGTCTCAAGGGCTTCTCACACTGGAAAAATACCAACACAATAAAACTAGAAATGTTCAAACACAAAGAACAACACTTCTTTTATAGCTAACCATTAAACCGTGTTTAATTACCTTTTAGCGAAAATTGTAACATTCCTCGCTAGACCGAGGAAGAATGGAAAATTACCGTGGGAGATCAAAAATACCGTCACATGAATCCCGTCGTGTTTTGTTGGAGGAATTTTCCGAATACCAGGTCTAGGTGTTATGTGACAGCAGACCTGCTTCTAAAGCTGCACCTGTGGAAGCAGAGAACATCAAAATCAAAATCACTCAATCATCGTCACTTCTGATTTAATTACTTGCGTTCCGGCTGTCAAGACTGATTTATGTCAGCGCCATACCGGTATGACAGCCGAAAGTCAGAACTTTTGTCAAATGTAAATAATTCGTAGGAGATAAAATTAATATATTGAACATGCGGCAAAGGGATTTGTGAATGAATGTTTTTTTTGAATAAAGAAAAAAGTTATGCCGTCGTGAAACGAAAAAATATAAAAGTTTAAACATTGTTACATCATTATAGCGTTTAAATATACTCGTAGGAGTCTAGTAAAAACAGATTTTGTAAACAGTTGAAGGACTCTAATCGGACATAATTGTACATATTACCAGTAGGCACCTTGGTACAGACGCCAGAACATCAAGCTACCCCAAACTGTAAAATTTTCCCAATTAAACATTAACCCTAATCTATTTACACTCCGGTGTATATATCCCGCCTACACTACACCACTAAGGCGGAGGGCATCGTGCAGTTCGTGCGCCAGAAGATTGGATACATGCCGAGGGTGCAGTTGCTGGAGTCGCGCCGCAACGTCAACTTTAAGGCGTTTGTGGTAAGCGTTCCGAATTGTTATCTGCCCGTCGTCATGGATGAAAACTTCTGGCCTAAGGACGTGGTGTTCCGTCGCTTCCGCGGACAAGTTCCACAGAGCAGCGCTAGAGCGTGATAGTGAAGTGTTAGTTAAGAAATAATGTATTAATATATGTATTTTAGGTTAAGGTTATCTCTGGGCCTGCGTCGCCTGCAATAAAAATTATTATTATTATTATTATTTAAAAAAAAAAAAAAACTTTCAAAGAAATTTGTCACATTGGGGTAGCTTGATGTGCTGGCCTCTGATATTCATGACAAACGCATGTCAACTATCAGCATCGGCTGTTCAAACTCTTTTTAATGATCTATTGGCGTTTGTCTGATTACCATAAACAAATAAATATCCGCGAAGGTTCGAGTGCTACAGTATTTACTAAACATTTCTTCTTATAGACGTGTATGTTAGTCATCAGTTTATCTTGTACATTCAATACGGCACATTGACCTTCCTTGGGCCTGCAGAGTTATTATTGATGATGTGCTAAGTGATTCGTGAACGAAAATAACATTAACCTGACTCGAATTTTTGTAGTTAAAAACATTTCAAAATTCGCAATATCGAAAACTAGTATTTTTTTTTTAAATTTGTCCTACACTAGAAACAACTACTTCCCTCTAGGTCATACGAAGATCTGTTTCTTGCGTGAATCGAACCCGCGACACTCAGCACAGCAGTCAATCGCATAAACACCTCGCCAACCCTAGCGAAAATGTACTGAAATTAGACAGGTTTTTTTTGAGAAATTGAGTCTGTGATTAGAATGTGAACGAATTGTATCATCACATCATCATCAAATGTGGAGGTTACTTTTTAACAAATAAGACGTGATATCTAATTAAAGTCAGAAAAGAATGATAGAAGATATTAACGATAATACGTAATTAAGTAATGCCTGTGTTAGGAGAATCCGCTCATCCACATCAGTTTACATTAATTTTTAGCACCTTAGATGTAAACAGTATGTGAGATTGTGTGTGTGTGTGTGTGTGTGTGTGTGTGTGTGTGTGTGTGTGTGTGTATGTGCGTGGTAATGTGTTTCCTCGGGAAACATGATAAAAGAGGTGTGAACTATACCTATGATTCACACAAAAACACTTTTAGGATGAAAGTGTTTTTTTGTGTCCAAAAACAAAACACCACGTAGCCTGAAAAACAAATAATAACACAAAAACAGTCAAATCCACCGAATGGTTCCGACGTGATCATAAATCTTTCCACCAGTAGTTAATATTGACCTTCTGTGACTTTTTAATCGACAGACATAGCTAAAACTGTTTTACTGAACTTCTCAAGGTTATAATCATCGTGAAGAATAGTTGATTTTTTGTCAAGGGCAAGATCATCTCGTCATACAACAACTCTTCATTTACACTTAGGTACTCCAACAATAGTTGTCTGATACTCTTGGTGCTGAAGCACCAGTCTCCCAAATGTGTTAGCTCTTAAATTAAGTTAAGTTCTTCCTGTTCTATACATTTGTGTTGAGAAATAAATAATTAAATTATTACTATCTCCAGGTGAAAAGCTTAAAAGATGAAAGGGAGAAGATTTAGTATGTACAGACGCCAGCACATCTAGTCACCCCAATGAGTCAAATTTTCTCAATTGAATATGAACCTTATCATGTTTGAAATAAAGTTGAAAAGAGATCAAAGAAATTTGACACATTGGGGTAACTTGATGTGCTGGCGTCGGTACATATATTGACAACGACAGAGCCGGTCTTTTCTGTATAAATCTTTCGTGAATAGTTTAAAAAATAAATAACAATAATAAATAAATATTCCACAACTTTTCACACAACTTAAGCTTGAGAGCTTGTGTTATGGGTACTAAACAGCTGATAAACATACTTATATATTTCTAAATACATACATATCACCCAGACACAGAAAAAAATATCGTGCTCATCACACAAACATTTGTCCTGGGTGGGAATCGAATCCACAACTTCTGGCATAGCAGTCAAGATCACTAACTACTAGAATAACAGGCTAGTCCATAAAATTAACGCGAAGTTAACCGTCAATCCTTACCATTAGTTTTGGGATGGGATGTCAGCTCCGTGGCAGTTGCCATTATTTTACCTGCATGTTCAAGAGAAGAGTTTCATAGAATAATAAATAAAGTACCTAGAATTGCGCTGCTGTGACGTAGTTTTTTTTGTGCTCTGTACGCACTTTTCATTACTTTAAGCTAAAGAAGCAACAATCACGTAACATAACATCACGCCTTTAAATCCCGACAGGTAAGACAGAGGTGCACCTGCAGTACACACTCGCCAGTTTCGCCAGTCATTATGTTATGTCGCGTGTAGGGGTCGAGCATTTCGAGCATATTGCCATTAATGGGACACTATTCCAGACTCCGAGCTAAAATAAAGTGTTGCCCTACCTGCGAATCGAACCTGGGACCTCACGTCAGACAACATTTCATTTCCGGTAATATAACACTATAAAATTGTATTTAAGAGTCCATAAAACATTCGCCATCAGTAAATTTTCAGGGACAAAATGTAATATGTACACAATATTTTCTATCAGTTCAATAACATAGCTCTTAATTTAACGATACCAAAACGTATTATGTCTACATTCTACGATCTACGGCGCAGTAGCCGCACGCGCAAATTCCTTGGACGTTAAAGCGGATAGGGCAACCTGAGCAACTCATCGACTTCTAAATGCGTCTTTCGAAGTCTTTGGTATGCCAGGTATGCGTCAACAAATAAACACAGTCAGGGCCTTTGAAATGAAAGAATGTTGCGAGGAATTTATCAATGAATATTCAGTAATGGTAAACAGAGGGCATATAAAATGAACTTTAAGTCATTAAGATAGTGAAATTGTATTTTTATTTGCTTTTTTATAAGCTCTTGTAAACTGTAAATAAAAATTACTTACTTACGTTAAAAATTTCGAATCTGTCCGTTTTACAATAATTTATTATTTTTCAGTACTTGTAGATACCTATGTTTTTTTAAGGTTAAAATTACATGTATATGGATAAAAAGGCTATATTTATTTATCTGTATACCAGATAAATAAATATAGCCTTTTTATCCAAAACACATTTTTCCGTGTGCCGAATCACACCCAAAACCGCACTTAAGTTGTAGCATTAACAAACTAAATACACCCCCTCTCTTCTTTCTACCCTCTTTTTGCGTCAGAGGTTAAAAATATGGTTAGAGAAATGTTGTCTACCTTGATAGTCTAGTGGTCATAATAGTAATAAAAATAATAATACCAGCCTGTTACTTTCCCACTGCAGGGCAAAGGCCTCTTCTCATACAGAGAAGGCTTGAGCATTGAGCATTGATCTAGTGGTCATATACAGGGTTATTTGTAAAACACCAACAACCTCGCAGGAGTAGATAACTAACATCATAAACAACAACATTTGTTCTACGACTTTTCCGAAAATAGAAAAAAAGTAATAAGAAAAAAGATTGAGAGAAAAGAAAAACAAAAAAAAAACAAAAAAGAAAGAAGAAGAAAAAAAGAAGATTGATTGATTGATTTTTGATTTAAGTTAAAAATTTTACCAACCCTATGGACTCCGGTCTGAAATAAAAATATTCTATTCTATTCTAAAAATCAACTATCCATGCATATATCCGAACAGTTGATCGAGTTTCGTATGAAAAATGAAAAATCTATTGTTCTTTTGTCTGTTTTCAAAAAAGTCGTAGAACAAATGTTGTTGTTTATGATGTTAGTAATCTACTCCTGCGAGGTTGTTGGTGTTTTACAAATAACCCTGTACATAGTTTGGCATGAGGTCATGGGTTTGATTACCTAGTAGCGCAAAGTGGGTGCTGTGTTTGTTGCCTTTCTTCACCAATCACACATACATACAAACAAAAGAACTTCATAACTTTACTGAAAAGCTTAGCTCTAGAGTAGCTACCTAAATCTGTGTGCAGATACCTAATGTAAACCCTGCCTTTACTACATTACATCTTTGCCTAACCCCCGAAGAAAACAGGCGTTATGGATATCGTTAAAACAAGAGTATTAGAATAATTAATTAAATTCGTTTTTTTTTTCTGAATGTAAAGTGAAAAATAAACAAAACGAGTTCTAATATAAACATCTCCGCTTCAATGAAATAAAATGAAGAAAGTTATGTAGGTATTGATGTATTGGTTTATCTTTTTATGAATATAAGTCCGATTCATCAACAGTAGAACAACGTTGTCGTTGTTACTCAAATAGCATTACAATATATTTTAACTCAATACCTTAAAATGTATTCACTGCTGCATGCGTAGAGCGAAAATATTACGCTTTCCATTTGATTATAGCCTGCTATATTAGTGAAAGTCGGCATAAGTTTTATGTCATGGTTAATAGAGTAGATAGATTTAACTATAACTATTTAATAAAGAATAATAATAATAATGATAATATTTATATATTTGGTATGAAAGAGCGGAGTCTCTCAATACATGCCTGTATTTTCTTGCTCAAAGGGAGGCTCCAATCACTATTTTTGTTGTACACGACTTATGTTTAAGAAATAAATGATTTTTGATTATTTATTTTTTTGAATAACTGTTTACTAAAATAAATGTGATTTTAAACAAATTAGACGTTTCATAAATATTTCAAAACATTCCAATATCTTCTTTTCTTGTTTAGAACTAAACTACCTAATTAATATTCTTCCAGCCTGCATGCTATAACATTGATTATCTTTGGCATAAAAACGCAGTACCAATTTCTTTTCAAGTACACATCTAAAGCTTTAAGTTTTAATCATTGTTGTGAATACTATTATTCTACCAATAACAAACATTTCTTATTCCGCGAACCTCTTTTATTTATATTTTCTTAGTTCTATAACTCCAATGGGTCACATTTATTTTTAAACCAACACTGCATCATCATTTATGAAAAACGTCATAACTTCAATAGTACCATCACTGAATAAAAATAAAACATCGGTCTCCTAGCTTCGCATCCCAGCTTCCAACCAGCCCTGGTATGCAAGGCATCCGCATTGCGGACTGGGACATCAGTAAGTGGGTCGCCGGCATCCGGCTCCACAAAGGTATGTAGCCCATTAAATTGTTTATATTTACACTACGACAACACACGGGGCACTTGTGACCTTATGGTTACGAGTTGGTGATGAAACTGCGAAGGTAAAAGGGGTGAAGTTATTGCCAATATTTTGCTTGGAACTTCTATAGGGTTCAATACCATAGACATAGAGAATGGACTGAGCAATCCCCGCACAAAATTGACTACGGGATATAAAAAGACAGAGTGACTGTGCGGCCAATACCTGTCTCTTTCTTTCTCTTTTAATCAAAATTAAAGAAAGGTACAATTATTGGCCGCACGTTTGCTTTATCTCTCCCACTTTTTCTTACAATACTGGTAAGAAAAAGTGAGAGAGATAAAGCAAACGTTGTATGTACTTCACAGCTGGACAAGGCACACTCAGTCCATTCTCTATGTCTATAGTCAAAACGACGCACAGCAATGAGCTTCTTACAAATGTTCACTTTTCTCGATTACTCCTTCTGCATACGTAAACATAACAATTTCGTTTACTAAACTTCTATTTGATGACTTGAAAAGTACGTCTCAAACCATTTTAGATCTAATCACAGTTGATGTTAAAAACAATGTTCTCCTCTTAATTTATTTCAACAACACTTTGTTTTTTATAGTGTTAAGAAAATAACGATAGATGGATTGTGTGGAAAATAATATTATGGCAAAGAGAGAACAGCTGTACAGCCCCTAAATATGGTTGTACAGACGCCAGCACGTCAAGTTACCCCAATGTGTCAAATTTCTTTGATCGTTTTTTAACTTTACTGTAAACAAAATAAGGTTCATATTCAATTGGGAAAATTTGACACATTAGAGTAACTTGATGTGCTGGCGTCTGTACAAAGCCAGAAAGATAGTAATGATTGTACGCAAATCATAGATACACGTGACTTATTTATCCAACATAATATTTTTTAATCACAAAATTTTAAACAATATCCAATCGTTTCAACATGTGTGGTCAAAAAAACAAAAAGAAATACGATATTATCACTTTGAATTTCTGTTTTTTTTTTTTATACGCACTATCAATTTATTGACAACTAGCTGCTGCCCGCGACGTCGTCTGCGTGAAGGTTCTACAGCACCAAATATACCTACCTAAGATTCCAGTGTCGCTATAGCATTTTATGTTAACAACTTTTAAAATAGCATTAAAATATAAGTTACATGAAGAGAGTTTTTTTTTTATTTTGCAATTTTTAGTTTCTTTGTATGTAAAGAAAGTCTTTCAAAACTTGAAAGAATCATTGAAATCGGTTAATAATTGCAAAAGAAGTTCTTTCTAAACCTTTTAAAATAGACAGGCGTAATGTTATGGGAAATACATAAACCATGCACAGACATGTGACTGTAGCTATTGCGAGTAATTTGTTGTTATGCGTTGAAGAGTTCCATCGCCTGTCTTTTTCATCAGTTTTTCTACACGCATTGATACTTGCTAAATGTAAATGCTTGATTTGTAACCAAAAAAAAATGTAAAAATTGGTACATGTTTTCCTATATTATTTGAGGAGTTCCCTCAATTCCTCGAAGATCCCTCATCAGATCTGAGGTTCAATACTAATGG
This sequence comes from Euplexia lucipara, assembly GCA_921972225.1. Taxonomy (NCBI): domain Eukaryota; kingdom Metazoa; phylum Arthropoda; class Insecta; order Lepidoptera; family Noctuidae; genus Euplexia; species Euplexia lucipara. The sequence continues at coordinate 5,640,701 of OV179144.1, read as the reverse complement.
GACCAACCTGGTAGTATACCCTATCAAATAAAAAAACGATTTTTGAAAATCGGTCCATAAATGGCGGACTAATCGCGTAACAAACACACAAAAAAAAAACACCGTCCAATTGAGAACCTCCTCTTTTTTTTAAGTCGGTTAAAAATACGTTCAAAGGTATATACCTTATAACACTTCCCTATAAACTACGTTGATAATTATACTGCCAGGAGCCAAAATGTAAAGATAGTCAGGACTGGTGGCGCGGGAGCAAGCGACGTACAGGTGCCCGTGTGAAAAGCAACTCGTCCTGAGATCTACACCCGCTGCCCTGAGTATCGGCTCCTGCGATTTATTGATTGTCATCACTAAGCAAACACTCACGGGGAACTGTACACGCTCGAACTGGATCGGGAAGCTATGAAGTATAAGGGGAATGCGTTGTATTGTATAAATACTGCCTTGCCGACGCCACAACCCGTAATAATTTCCACCTCAATGGTGTCTGTGGAGACAGATGACTTTAAGGCACCACCCGTTACACAACTTTGGAGGAGATTTGTTCCTAAAAAGCATAATCGGGACGCCGACCTTCATTCAGCTTGATGGTATGCGCTGGAAGTCAACTTGCTGACAGGAAGTTCAAAAATTCCACGGGATAATGTGTGGCGTCATCTTGCTCGACGACAGTGCTTATCGACGTATAGACCACTTCATTCCCTTAAATGTCCGAGAGAATGCATTCGTTAATTGCTGCAGCATGATCATTTTTGGGCGCCAAAATGGCCCTCTCACACGAATTCTGCTGGTGCGCAATACGACTGATGTCCACGTACACACAGCGAATGAGTTCTTCGAAGCTGGATACCACTCTACCGAGAGACTCTGAAAGCACCGCCTGTCCACTTCTCTCTTCTGGTAAACTGCCTTTGCCAAGACTTAGAAGGACATCGGAGAATTCTTGAGCAAGTGCAATGCCGCCGAGCCGAGCTCTTATATTAATGGTCAAGCGCAGCGTACGAACTTGTGACCACAACGAAGATCGTTTCACCGAAGCATTCATCTCGTCAGCCCTCGATCCCCGCGTCAACTCGGGAAGCGTTTGCCTGAAATCGCCACTGAGCAGAACTGTGACACTACCCATCAAATGTTCGTTCCTGCAGATGCCCTGCAGGGTTCTGTCCACGGCCTCAACTGCCTTCCTTTTGAAAATCGTACACTGATACGATCCCATATGATACGATCCGAACTCTGCTCAAGATTTTGAGGGTTTTGTTGGAACTTCAATTTGTCAAAACGAATTATACGATACAACTTTTATGAAAAAAATGCACAATGCCATCTATGAATTTTAAGAATAACTAACTACTAACCTCATCAACACGATCAAAATTTAAATTAATTTTCAAAAAAACTTTTTTGCAAAAAATAAAACCGACTTCAAAAAAAACACTAAACGGTGTAAAATAACTCTAAATTCGGAAGTCTGTGGCTTTGGTGGGTTTGTCTTACTCATGATGGGCCACCGACTTCCGAATTTAGAGTTATTTTACACCGTTTAGTGTTTTTTTTGAAGTCGGTTTTATTTTTTGCAAAAAAGTTTTTTATTTTTCCATTTTTAGTTGTTACCATAAAAATATTTGCCATGAATTTATTTTATATTGTTAATTGTCATCATAATAGGGTTTTCCACTAATCCCTAATAAATTAAAATTAACATACCAAACTGACGAAATCTGGGTATATTGTGCCCTCTTGCGTACCCCTCAGAGCATACTGGCGTGATGATACGTCATTATGTTGTATAAACAATAAACATCCAAGCGATTCCAGCAATCACGACAGATTTGCTGTTTATTTTTGAAGAGTTCCGTTGTATATCTCCGAAGATCAGCACCAGATCTTCACCAAATTAAAATGGGACCACCTCGGGAGTATACTCTTTCAAATAAAAAAAGAATTTTGAGAATCGGTCCACAAATGGCGGAGAAATCAGGTAACATACATAAAAAAAAAAAAAAAAAAAAAAAAATACATACACACGAACATAGAACCTCCTCCTTTTTTGAAAGTCGGTTAAAAAGTGTTTATGTGTTACTTGATTTGATTTTTATACATTCTCATAGATGGCGCTGATTCCAAATTGTCTTTATGCTACTAACATTCATTAAACTTTGTTTCTCTGCCAAAGTTACTTAAATGGCGTAGTTTTTATAGTGTAAAGCTAGATAATAGCGTAGCTTACTTAAAACCAACATTTAAATATGCGTCCTTTGATTACACGCTTCCACAGAATGAGTTAGAAGAATAAAGATTCACTGCTCCTCCCCCGTAGGTGATAGCAAACAGACAAACAGACAAAAATTCCAAAAAGTCACTTTTTGTCACCAGTTACGTTTTTCCAACAAAACCCACTTATTTTTTCTTGAAAATTCTCAATGTACAGTTTTTCTTTCGTTACTGTTTTATTATAATGTAGATGAAAAAATGCACAATGCCATCTATGAATTTAAAGAATAACTAACTACTAACCTCACCAACACGATCAAAATTTAAATTTTTTTTCAAAAAGTGTTCATGTGTTACTTGATTTGATTTTTATATATTCTCATAGATGGCGCTGATCCCAAATTGTCTTTATACTACTAACATTCATTAAACTATGTTTCTCTGCCAAAGTTACTTAAATGGCGAAGTTTTTATAGTGTAAAGCTAGATAATAGCATAGCCTACACAAAACCAACATTTAAATATGCGTCCTTTGATTACACGCCTCCACAGAATGAGTAAGAAGAATAAAGATTCACTGCTCCTCCCCCGTAGGTGATAGCGTGATAATACAGCGTGGTGATGACAATGCGACAATAAATGAAACTTCGTATACTTAAGGACGTTCCCAGTCTACATACAAAAAATCATTTGAAAATATCCAGTAGTTTAGTCACAGGAGGTGATTTTACTTTTTTAACATTTGTTACATGATGTATCTGTTAATACGGAAGCACTGACAGGTTAACGACCCCCGCATCGGTAACATCAAAACATTAAAGACACGTGGTGACGTGGCCAACTCGCAACCTACTTAAAAACTTTCGCCAAATCAGTTTTTAAATTTAATTTAGTGAAAATTATGCCTTAAACCCATGTCATAAGAGTCATTAAGCGTGTCATGTCATCAGAGTTCGATAAGAAAATAACGCACGCGGAAGTAAGTTGCTATGCACTCATATCAATAGAAAATTTAGTGTGTGCGAAAGAGATAAATCTAGTTTCGTTTGCTTATTACTTCACTTTCTTGTCGAAACTTGCAACTACAAATTTAGGTCACGGTCACTGGTCAGTGTATCGCCGTAATCCTGTGACGATCCACGCGTCATTGATTTGTGCAAGCGCACGAGTGCCGCATGCACCCAGTGGTGCTCGCGCCGCCTTTGAAGTACCTACCCGCGCTGCCCGCCGCGCCGCCGCTCGTGTGTTTTTGTAACGAACGACTGATTATAAGTGCGAAATTGGACGCTTTATTTTAGTGATAAGATCATAATTATGACACGTATAATAGTAATAGGTACTTAGTTAAATAGTTAAGTGAATGTGCGAAATTAAACGCTTAGTTTTTATTGTGCTTTCGTGTTTTTTGTTAAAAGATAGAATAATAATTATTGTCTGTTAATAAATTAAATGACATGGCTGCAAATGGTGACCTCTTAGCAAACGTTAAAAATAACCTTCTCCGACGGTGCGATTTGTGTATTCGAATTCATGGCGGCCATATCGAAAAACGAAAAATTTTGTGACAAAGGTACTTCCTACCTACTACTGAGTTATGTGATTGAATAGTGATCCTGATTGTGATTAATAAATGACGCCCTGGTGAGAGTTACCTGATTATTCAGTTAATAATCTGTGATTCAGTGTTATTGTTTTTACTGAGCATTAATAATGGCGACAAAAGATCAAGTCGCTGCAAGACCGCGCTGTTGCCACTTTTACCACAGGTTAGTGAACTAATGTTTCTAAAGGGCGTTCTATTTTGTTTTCAGTTTTATACCATTTAGTTTGTTCGATTTTTATTTTTTTTTTAATTTTGGTGTTAGGATTTTTTTGATGGTTTAGAATTATTCCTAGGAACTAGCAGTGTCCGTGATTTCATTTATTGTCGCATTGTCGTCACCACGCTGTATATAGCCTATGTGTTGACCCGACCTCTTAGTAATATTCATGCAAAATTTAAAGTAAATCCATGCAGTACTTTTTGAGTTCACCCCGGACATACATACAGACAAACAGACAAACAGACAAACAGACAAACAGACAAAAATTCTAAAAAGTCACTTTTTGTCACCAGTTACGTTTTTCTAACAAAACCCACTTATTTTTTCTTGAAAATTCTCAATGTACAGTTTTTCTGTCGTTACTGTTTTATTATATGTATAGATAACGAGTGACACATGTCAGTGAAAACTCATAGGCCCACAAACTTTTTAATTTAATTAAACACGCGTCTAATCAACTAAGAACAGTTATTTATTAAGATTCTTCTCTCAAACAGACAGATGGACACATTCAAACCACTGTTGACGTAAAAATGGCCGACATTTGTAAGACAAAGAACGTTTAAATTTAATTCTGGAATCATGACAAAACACGTTTAATTTAATACATTGTGTAAACATATTATTTGATGTACTTTATAAATAAATATCATTTGCTTAAAATTTTTGCCTGCTCATCATTGTTGAGCAGCACAGTGATGAGCGAGCAGCAAAACATCAAAACAATGTAAGCAAAATAGTGTAACAATTTTTTTGTTGTACTTGTACAGTATAAATCTGCTTCACCCTTTCGGAACTACCGGCGTGATATCTTGTGTGTGTTGTAATTTACAGGACAAAATACATATGCTTGTGTACAAAAGTTTTCTTAATAATAATGAATATTCGAGAAAAGTAATTTAGTATAAAATTCTTAACACAAATAATATTTGCAATTGTGCAAAGCCGGGACGGATCACTAGTTTAAAATAAAATCCGTCTCGAATGAGTGAATTCGTCTGAAAATGTAACATTTGGCCCAAGGACAGTTTCGAGGTTATAATTATGGCGAGCGCAATAAATTTTGCAGAAATGGCCACTGAGATTCGACTCAGGAACCACACAAGTTTGTCGTCGACATAAAGAGGAACACGAAATATATTGGTGTTATTTAAACTTAAGACATTTATTTGTAAATTCAAAAATATACCTAACCTAAAAGGATGAGAATGCTGTTTAAATTTTGGTGATTCGGTTAAATGCATATTGTAAAAAAAGAGATCAGAATCAGGATAATTTATTCGTAAACATAAGTAGTAATGACATACATGTTCTTAAAAAATAGGTAGTGCGCTATGTCCAAATCAGAAGAAAAAGAAAAGTATGAAAATCTTTACATGTAAATTAACGATATTTGTCCGGGATAAACTCCGGAATTACTTAACCAATTCTTATGAAGTTTTTACTTACATGATTTTTTATCAAACTTAAAGATAGAATAGTTTAATGTCGAGTATATTGACCTAATTTTTTTTGTTAAATGGCAGTGTAAGTTTGTTTCTTAACCAAAGCAACGCACCACGCGTTGCGGCTAGACTACAATTAGTTTAAAAATGAATTAAGCTAATTCTACCATTCAGCCTTCTCATGGAATCGCAAACATTATAGTCTTCCATTCATTAGCAAACAGCCCGTTGATTCAGTAAAAGTTATCGCATGTAAACTTGAGCGCAGTGAAGTGGAAGTGCCTAGAATTAGTTTGGAATGAAAACTGAATTAACCTTCAATTCACCTACATTCTACAGAGTGGCACTGCGGGTCCAATCTAGGATTGGTCTTCACGATCGCGTTGAACATCAGCACAGTGCGACACAAAGAAAAATTAAATGATTTACTAGTATGCTTTCAAGAACAATTGTAGAAATTGGGAACTATAAGTTACCACTGACGTGCGGTCTCCTTTACGTCAGCTGTGTCCCAAGGCACCAACGTTGGAAAGACGTAGCTTTGCAAAATACCAGTGTGTGGAGAGACCTAAAGGCGCCTTCACACAGTGACGCTTAGTAGCGTCAGATATCTGCAAAATAATTTCGTCTCGTGACGTCTTAACGTATGACGCACTATTTTCTTGTTTGAAAAGCTTCTTCAATAGCGAAGTTAAAATATTTAGTCTGTACTATTTGCGAGATTGTTTGATTACACTATGATTTTATGACGGTATTGAGTTTTAAGATAATGATTACGAAATCGGAAACTTTGAATGTGGTGCAAATCTTTTTGGTGCTACGCTTACTACGCGTGACGTAGCATGATCGTAGCATTTTAAACAATGCACTAAGGTGTGTAGCGGCCTACGCTAAAGTTTTGGTGTTTATTTGCTTTTAAAAAAAATAATATTGTACGGAAATAGTATAGTAATACGTAATTTGATTTGCAAATTAGTTTTCTCATTCAATGTGACACGGGTTTAGTGGCCAAAAAAACTTTTAAAACAGCAGCGTAATATAATTAACTAATATAAACCCTTGAAATTTAAATCGACGCATATAAATTCGAAATTCCTTGTAATTGTGAGCCGGGTGAGAATTCCACTGAAAATAAACGGTAAGGTCAATAACACTGACGCTTATATTTATTATAACATACTGTTTATTTTAACGATATAAATCTTTACCAGTGGCTGAAAAAATACACTACATTTGATATTATTTTGGTATCTAGTAGACACTGTGATTCAATTCTCATAGAACTTCACAATTTACTTTTTCAGAGATCACAGAATTAAAATCTGTTGTTACTAGAGTAAATTATTTTTCTTCACAGAGAATGATGACCTACAACAGTAACGTGGGGCTACGTCAGACCACGGAGTAGATGGCGTGGTGACCTGGATGTCTTCCTTAACAATTGGAGAGAGCTGGCGCAGAATCGCGACAAATGGAAGAAAAGGACCGACGCCTTTTCCCAGCAGTCGGACAGTTCAGGTTAGGTGTAAACAACCATATTAAATTCAACTGGTTTGTTGAATATTAAACACTGAAAGCTTAATTACCTTTTGAAGAGATCCTTGCTCAGTAAACCACCGCCTTGTTACACCTTTGTCATTTTGAACACCCTTAAGATGTACCTATTCTTAGCCCCAAGCCACACTGCGAACCCTCAACCACTGCCCATAACTAATCACGTTAAATTTTCACCTGCGCACCGCAAACTACGAGCTTTACTTCAACAGGACCATTAACATTTCATTTGAAGATTTGTGAGCGATGGCGATACGCCGCATTCCTTCGGCCCGTGTCATTCTGGCGTACTGCCAAACGCCGAATGCCGACACTTCGTACCGCAGGTGTGTAGGTGGCTTTATACAAAGTTAAAAGGTTATGACGGGTTATTCGTGGTTTTAGTAATGTCAGGTATTGGGATTGATTTGAAACTAGTGTTCTTAAAAAAAGAAAGACGAAGAATTCTTTAAAGAGAAACTAGATTATACTGTACTGTGCTGTGCTTGCGACACAATTTAGAAAGGAAGTAAGGAGAAAGTAAGAAAGAAAGAAAAAACAAAGAGACATGTGGTAAGCCTTCGATCAGTAATATTAATGATCGAAGTGGTAAGCGGTGTTCCTGTTACTGATCTCCAAGATACAGGGACTCCTAGTTTGGAGATCAGGGTTTCAATGTGTACCCTAGTAAAAGCCTCTTGCATATTATGTACGATTACTTTTGTAAATCCTAGTTTATTTAGGCTTAGTTCAATAAATATCCTTTTCATCCCACCATCTCGGAAAAAGTATTTTTAATCTTCAATACCTAAGTGGAAAAGCCGTTTTTATTCTCTAGAGGATAAAGTAAATTGAATTAAGAACATCGTGTGCACTAAGATTATGAATTAAAAAAAACATTAAACCTATTTACTGCTACCTCTATGGTGCCGAATATGTCAAACAACTTTTTTTTAATTTGTTAAAAACTCAGACTCGGAAGCTTCTTGGTGTTCTTTTTTCAATTTGCTTTGTACGCGGTTCTTTACGCGGCATTTTTTCACGTCATTGTTAAACCTTATATACAAGAAACTTGAAAACAAGTGAAAAAACTAAAATGAGTGATTCTAGCGACGAGGAAGTTTGTTTGACGCCAACAGAATTGACTGAAACTGTTAATAATGCGCAAATGAGCTTTCTCCCTCAACAATCACGCGAGAAGTATTTAAAACAGTACGATATGTTCAACACGTGGCGACTAGCAAAAGGAGCCAAAACTTTCTCAAAAAACGTTTTTTTTTTTGCATTTAGTCATTTCCTCGCTGAGGTGGAATGAAAAGTTACGTGTTGCACTCGAGTGCAAAGATTTTTCACCTCGTGCTCTTTTGATTCCCTCGCTAACGCTCAGGATTCTAATTTGTTTTTTCAGAATTTAATTTTAGAATCCTTCGCTTGCTCGGTTGTCAAAATTGAACACGCGGTTAAAAAGCAACTTTGCACTCTTGTATAACAAATAACTATTTTTTTTTGTTTTAAATAAGTAGTCAGGTAATCTGGTCATGGTATACAAATAAATTTAATCGTGAAGCATATCATCATCTGCCGTGCCTTATCCCTGCTATGCTGTGGTCGGCTTCTAGTCTAACCGAATGCAGCTGAATACCAGTGTTTTAAATGGAACGACTGCCTGTCGGCCAATTCAACGATTTCTTATTATTTATTTAGACACAATCTAATATTGCGTTGTAAAGCATATTGGGTTTTGAATGATCACATCAAGAATACTGTGTACAGTCCAAATTTATAAGTCTTGGTTTTATTGCTGCCTCTGAATTTTAATAAAGTTAAAAATATATTTTGTCGCGAGCCATTATCGCGATCAACAACATTTTGATTGGCTAAACGAACAGGCGTGTCGGTGACGCAAATGACAATCGTAGTTGTAATAATTCACGATAGATGTCGTTTGTTTACACATGCCTGGCCTCAAAGTTGGCTCCAATGTTGGTCCTATTTGTGATGTTTTGGTGACATACTATAGTCCTCTTATTTGAAATAAGAAAATCAATTTAAAGAAACCATTTTACAGTCCGATAAACCGATTTTAACTTCTATTTCGTTGATAAAAGGATGGCATTATAAGCAAAAACGCGGGTACAATAACAATTGTTTACTTCTGCTGCTATTTGTCATGCTACCAACGTAATAGAAGTCAACATCTGTGGAAAGGACTGTAAAAAAGACTTATTTAAATTTCTTTTCTTATATGGACTATAGTCTTAATACATTGTCCAATGGGTGTGTTGGGGCCAATGTGTGGAGGCCGCGTATGTTTCCCTCCAACTAAACTTAATATGCTTGTATCTGGAGTGGGTTCACATCAATAGTGCAAAGTGTGGAGTTGAGCATACGACCTCAATCGCTAGAGCCACTGACCTATTGCCGCCTGTGATGGTATGACAATGTAAGTACGTCATACTATTTGGATGATGGCGATACAGAACTTTATGTACCGAATGTTTGAACAGATTATTATACAAACAGGTTCGTTATATTTTTTTTATCACAAGAAGTGAATAAAACAAACGCAGGTGTCGTTACTATTACGAATAATGTTTTCTATACCAGCCTATTACTACGTTACCCGGAGGTTTTGTGCCCGGTTGATGATAGGTCGCCCCTTATTGATCAACCGGGATTACACAAGACTTACCTAAACATAACTGGCAAAATGTTGGTGTTCCTACAAGTATTGTCTCTGCCTAACCATTTGAGGAGCATGCGAGCAGTAAATTTAGTTTCGTTAATATGAATCAGAAAATAAACCGCATTAAAAATAACACATCATACAATATACATTGAACTCAAATGCGTTGTCTTAAAAAAAAGCTATTACGAAAGAATGTCTATCTAAAACACCCACTAAAATAAAGCAAACCATCTTAAAATTAAATCTAGACTTTTATTTAGATATGATTCATACCTACACGTGTTGCGCGTGCTAAGAGTTATGTATCCGTAACCATTATATAACCATTATTGCAGAAGGTGGGCACTGTACTGTAAAAAGTACATAATAAACTAGATTTATCGGGTATAAGATTACACAGTTGTTTTATGAGTCATCATCTGCCTAGTTTTTAACCGACTTAAAAAAAAGGAGGAGGTTCTCAATTCGGTTGTATATTTTTTTTTTTTTTTTAGGGTTTTGTTACCTCAGTACTCCGTCATTTATGGACCGATTTTCAAAATTCTTATTTTGTTTGATAGGGTATACTAACAGATTGGTCCCATTTGTATCAAAACTCATACCTGATGAGGGATCTTCGAGGAATTGAGGGAACTCTTCAAAAAATATAGGCACACATGCACCGATTTCAACATTTTTAGTAACGAATCAAGCATTTTCATTTAGAAAGTATCATTTGGTGAAGAAAAACTGATGAAGAAGACAGGCAACGGAACTCTTCAACGCATAACAGCAAATTATTCGCGATTGCTATAGTCAGATGTCTATGCTGAGTTTTTGTATTTCCACAACATAACATTACGCCATTCTATTTGAAAAGGGGCCGGCAGAGATGTACAGATTAATGTTTTGAGATAGAACTTCTTTAGCGTTTGTTATCCAATTTCAATGATTCTTTCAAGTTTTGAAAGACTTTCTTTACATACAAAGAAACTAAAAATTACAAAATAAAAACTTTTTTACAAAAAAAACAACCGACTTCTTAAAAAAAACTAACAGGTGAAAAATAACTCCAGTTTCGGAAGTCGGTGGCCAATAATGAACAAAACAAAACCACCAAAGCCACAGACTTCCGAAACTGGAGTTATTTTTCACCTGTTAGTTTTTTTTAAGAAGTCGTTTGTTTTTTTTTCCCAATTATGTTGGGGTTCTTACTTGCAGTTGGCGTCTAAACGACGCATGTGAATATACATATATATATAATAGAATAGAATATTACTAATAATAATTATAATTAGTTTTATTTCTTGCCACAAATAACAGAGAAAGCAATTTGAAGTCTACATACACATTTTTATAAATAATTTGTGGAAGACTGATGCCTAAACTAGGTTTTTAACAAAACCTGTGTGTTAGGTCACCAGGCCCCATAAACACATTTTAAAGTTATCAGCTGTTCACTGAAGACTTGAAGACAGATTCACATAAAATATTTTAACAAATATCTCCTAAATTAAATACCTACCTATATGGCTCATAAAGCTTACGTAACAAAAAAAAATAATTGATAATTGATTGAGGGTAGGTACATGCAAACGTGAAGTGTGTGAAGTGTGAGGTATATGTATGTGTGATGTGGAGTGACAATGTGAGTAAGGGATTGACTTTGTTTGCACCATAAAAACATACAAATTATAACTTCAAGGGCTACAAAGCTTTTCGCTAAAAGCGATTTCGACAGACAACTTTTGGATGGACCTGATAGTTTAAGGTCAATGAAATTATATTTACTTACAATATCATTGATTAAGGTTAACAAGATAAGCAAGTAGTTGTTTGTGGTATTTGTGAATAGTCATACATTCTGCATTAGTATTTAGGTACAACGTTACTTCAACAATTTATTTAGTACTTAGACACATACTTTCAAACTTAAGTTATTTTACACTTTATAGTGGTTTTCATGAAACCGTTTGCATTTTTTGGTAAAAAAAGTTTCTTTGTTTGTGTAAACACGACTGTTATCAAGTAGTTTAGTTGATACGCAAAAAAAAATAAACAATGTTTTTTAAAGTTTGAAAGCTTTCAAAACTACAATAGTGCAATGCATGTGTCTATAAAATTGGTTAAATATGTAGATTGTCAAAATAATTAAATGTCTTCTACAGAGCTTCTGTTTAACTGTCTAGTTCAGTCCACCAAGTACACCTTCTGCGACTCTCTTCTCACTGTAATCCGCGATCAATCATGCGCAACAATGTTTGCGCGTGCGTCTGTTCCCGACGGCTTTGATCCCGACCTTACGCTGACACCGAGTTCTTGCCAAATAACAGAAATACAGGCGTATTATAGCGTATAGAATCAACACTTACACATATTACGGAAAACAAAAAAATATAATTCATATTTGTTGGATGTCAGATATAATTTATCTTTCACGCTCGCTGGTAGTTTTGAATAACTTCCATGTGTAACAGAATGTAAGTGCCAGTACGGTTTATTTAGTTCCCGTAGGAAGTTACAAAATTTTGAAAGTAGTTCCAGTAATTAAAATAATTCAGCCTATTGCCATCAAATGGGCACAAATCCTCACTAGGCTAACTTCAGGTGGGAAATCGAACCCAGGACCTTATGTGAAGTAGTAGGACTTGAAAGTTTATTTAATGTCGTGACAGATGTATGGAGAAGGCAGAAACAAAAGAGCCTATTGAGGTATATTGAGGCATGGAGTTTGATGTTAGGATCTGGCTTTGACGTTTAATATTACCTCACCGAAGTCCTTGGGTATTACATCGCACTTGAACTGAATCAACGTAGGTGTAAACACACCAATACAATTCGAAGCGTAGGTACAAGGTCGATGTTAGTGCATAATTAAATTCAATCATATTCGACCTTGGCATGACATCAGAAAACTTCCATGCATAAATTAGAATAGCATTTAAAGTGGTATGTGAAAAATATTTCATATGTCAGTCTTCATTCTCCTGTATTTACTTTGGAGTCTGGCATCAAAATTATGACGAATACCTTCCGTGTGTTATTTTAATACAGCTGTAATGCGTGAATGAACACATCTCTGCATGCAATCCATACGATTTAAGAAATAGGAGACATCCAGGTCCATTTTATCCCTAAACTCCCACCGCACGTTGATGACAACTGAGATTTCACAATAAAATGGTATTGAACTCTAAGTGAACTTCAAGTTAAGGTGACTATCAGACAGGGTACTGTGCACTTCGTCACATCTCTTCAAATGCGCATGACGTCATTCTAGAAACACAATGATGACAGCCAATACAAAACTAGCTGTTTGACAGTAAATCGTTGAACACTATGCTCAATGATCATCACTGAACTGTCAACGAAGATACGGAATAGCTCTGCTGAAGTTATGGTGCCCTTTCACCCTGTATATCTGAGGTCGTAGGATCAGCTGATATGGTGATTGGCTTAGTACAGTAGGCTGCTATCAGTTCTGTTAGGAGTGCACGAGAATATACGGGAATCTCCCGTGTCTCCAACTCACGGCACTGCTTGAAATAGAAAGGTTTTAGTACGACTCCGTCTTAACCCTTCGTTCTTGTCTTGATGCAGATGGAAAGTATCCATGATTCCAAAGATCGATAAAGTAAGAATTGTCCAAACCATATTATTATCCCAATGTATTTGAGGATGATGCAGGGTGTCTCTATAAGTTATCATCTTAACAGTCCTAGCCATATCATTGTAAAAAAAATAGATTTTGCGTCTTGTCATTTTCTTTTTGCACATTATATGGCCTTTCATTAGTATCGCTGAACAAGTGGCTGGTGCTTGAAGTATTTCAGTTGCATAACGTTCTCACGAACACTTGGCAGGTAAAAAGCTTTACTAGGAACGCATTATCTTTACTGTTTGATGTCTATGCTGTTATGTGCACGTGGAGTGTAGTGATTTAAATTGACATTCTGAGATTTTATCAAACTATCCTCATTTACATTTTGTATAATAATCACTTGCTTCAAAAACGTTGAAGGAAAACATCGTGCAGAAACCGGCATGCCTGAGAGATATTTCTGCATTAAATCTTTAACCGTCATGTCGTGAAAATTTGAGTGAAGTGAACTGTTTGCTTTGCATTAGTATGGAATGACAGCTCAATTCACCCTCACTACGCCTACATTTTCACGCAGTGATTTGACCAGAATGGCACTGCAGATCAGTCGGTAACCACGATACGATCAGAAGAAGATTAAACTATCCTAAGATATCAAATTAGTTGTGCCGCAAACAATAGGAAGTGTGCATAAGTTCATTAATGTAAATAATAACATGCCGAAGAATACACGAGTATAATCTTATTAGTTTCTTTTCGGTTAAAAATATCTACCAACCATACTACCTGCTGGTCTACTTTTACCAATTAGCAAACCGCTAAAGTATGCGTCTTAGAAGTCACGTTATGTGAGTACCAGCAAATAGTTACCTAATAATTGCTACTGTCGTTCCAAGTATGTGACATACCACTTGCTCGGTTTTGGCAACAGACGGTGTTAGGAATCCGAAACGATGCCACATAGGTACTTTCATCATTAGGGCTGCCACAGGCGAACGATGAACCAAAAAAAATTCAACTATTAATAAGTACATACATAAACTCACGCCTTTTTCCCAAGGGGGTTACATTTTAAGTCCAGGATTAGGTGCGCGATGTTTGTTTCGTCATAGTAATGTCCAAGATAAACTTAGGAAGTACATGGCCCGGATATAAACCAACCACTTCGTGTGTAAAAAGCGAGGCCACAGGGCCATCACGACTATAATAGAATGTATAGGTATAAATTCAAAATATGCACAACGTTTTGAACAGCCAAGAATTTCATAGTAATCACTGTTTAAGTGCACCCAACAGTTGTCTGGATGACACCACCTTGTGTGTTGTTTGTGAAATGTTTGTTTTCAATAAGAATATAATTTGCAGTGTTTATTATCATGTTTAATTGTTTAATAAATAGCAGAGATTTTCAACGACTCTATTCCTGACTTTACTGTAAATTGGGGTTTTGTTCATCTTTTCATTCACAAATATGGTCAAATCTTCCGTAAGTAAAAACACACGTAGTTCGAACACACTTGACATCAATGATATTATAAGTAAAAAGGTGTATATAGGTTATAAGCGCTTAGCAAGCGACATGTTACAATGTGGCTAACTAGCCACACTTGACCTCAGTGTCATATTGCGTCGCGCCGTCAACGGACGCGTGCGTGCGTTTGTGTGCAGTTTTGAAGATCGAATGTTGTTTAAGTAACCTATCTATACCTTTTTACTTGAGCACGATCATTTGTTCTGTGTCTGGGTGTAATTTATCTATGATATGTATGTATTTATCTATAATATGTATGTATTTAGAAGTATATAAGTATGTTTATCAGCTGTTTAGTACCCATAACTCAAGCTCTTAGCTTAGCTTGGGACTAGATGACGTTGTGTAAAATAAAAAAAAAAAAACTTACAATATCATTGCTTGACATACTTACCATGCAACTGCAATCTTTAAAAGCCCCATTTCTTCAAAATCACACATTAATTAAAGAAAAGCACTTAACCCGCCAAATGCACGTGTAATTTTTGCGACAATGCATCTGCGTTGACAGTATGCACATAAAATAAGGTGAAACGGCTGTGCCAAAAGAGAGGTTTATAGTCTTCTAGAATCTAATTTATAGTCCCTCCCCTGACAAGACTATTATTCCCTGATAAATGGATGTAAAATAATATAAATACTAAAAACAAAATAATTTATTGCACACTCTTAAGACTATGCTCTAAGTCTATAATTATTTGTAACACCTATGTGTTACAAATAATTATAGACTCACAACATAGTTTTGTAGGAAAGAGGGAACAGAGCGCATAAGAGTTTCAGTAAATTACGTGTCTCAGGTCAGTTTTTAGATCAAAAGAGTTATAGAAAAACACAGTTTCTTGTATAAAAACACGGTTTCCGTCGCTTTGAAAGAAGATCTTTACAATACTTTGAAAATATATTATACAAATAGCCATTAAGTTTGTAATCTAAACAGAATGACAATTTAACAGGATACGGAATAAATCGTATAAACTTTTTATTTAAATCTTTATTTTTATTCCCTTTTACGAAGAAAAACATAGTTTCTACACATTTACTAATAAATATAGATTAATTACAGACAATGACCAAAAACAATATTCATAATAGACAGAACGAAGTGCCAACGCGGTCCCTGAACTCAAATTAAAAAAAAATCCATTACGCATAAACTAAATTCCAAATTTAAATATAATTCCTTTTTTTTGTTAAATTAATTTCCCGCCTGATTATTAGTATATACATCCCGAAGCATTTCAAACTACATTGCTCGGTAATAATTTTACGAACAACGCTATTAATCTTGACTTATGTATGCCATAACAAAGTCGAGTGAGTGTTGCCTGCAAAAATAGTTATGTCCTATTAACCCGACAACGAGTTTAATTCATCAACGTCGATCTGGATTCGTTTTTTGGCTTTATAAGCAAAATATCGCTACACTTATACGAAGACGAAATGAAGGAAGAATATGTTTTGGTACGTATTACTAACAAATTAGGATTTATAAAACATTTAACTTTAATATTTCATAAATTGACCTCGCATTCTAATGAGACTCCATACGTAGGCTAGGTAAAGGTCATAGTTTTTCCACTGACTATGACGTGCGGTCTACTGTATCTACTTTCATTAGAATTAAAAGCAATGGCCAGTTTTAAGCGTGTCATTTTGGAAAAATCTTTTTTGCAAAAAATAAAACCGACTTAAAAAAAAACACCAACCGGTGTAAAATAACTCTAAATTAGGAAGTCTGTGGCTTTGGTGGTTTTGTCTTTTTCATGATGGGCCACCGACTTCCGAATTTAGAGTTATTTTACACCGGTTGGTGTTTTTTTTAAGTCGGTTTTATTTTTTGCAAAAAAGATTTTTATTTTTCCATTTTTAGTTGTTCCCATACAAATATTTGCCATGAATTTATTTTTATATTGTTATTTGTTAACAATACATGTCATGGTAATAGGGTTATCCACTTATCCCTAATAAATGAAACTTAATATACCTAACTGTCGATATCTAGGTATATTGTACACATCTGCGTACCCCTCAGAGCATACAGGCGTGATGATACGTCATGATGTTGTATAAACAATAAATATCCAAGCGATTCCAGCAATCACGACAGATTTGCCGTCTATTTTTGAAGAGTTCCATTGTATATCTCCGAAGATCAGCACCAGATCTTAACCAAATTAAAATGGGACCACCTCGGGAGTATACTCTTTCACATAAAAAAAGAATTTTGAGAATCGGTCCACAAATGGGGGAGAAATCGCGTAACAAACACACAAAAAAAAAAAAAAAAAAAAAAACATACCGTCGAATTGAGAACCTCCTCCTTTTTTTGAAGTCGGTTAAAAAATATTTAAAAAACGCAAAACGTGCATCTGAAGTTCAACCTTCATCTTCCTTGTTTCTAAATTCAAAATCTTATTTTTCAGATATTCTGTACACCACTTTTTAAACAATAATTTAATAAAAAATAACAATAAATTACATTAAGATAATGAAACATTATTAATACCCTGCAGGTACTATTAACTAATACAATTTTGGAAACACTGGATCAGGAACGCAATACATTGTAAGCCTCGATTGTCTAGTCTAGTGAGTGCGACAGCAGAGCTTGCATAGTACACATTATAATTGACTTTTCTTTCAAAAAAATCTCAGTAGCATCCCGGAGCCAGAATTTCTAACCGGTTACGTATAACGTTGACTGCCTTCCAAAACAATTAAACATAACTAGTGGGTTCTAGGTGCTTGTGAAGCGGTTCATGCTCGGCATAAATATGCTAGTCCGAGTTCCAAACGCCGATACCAGGTTACGCACAAAGGTCATCGGTATTGGGAATTGTGTTATAGATCTCAAATTAAATTGGGTAGGACACCTAGATAGGCGCGGTAATGGCCGGTGGAGTAAAGTTGTGACCGAGTGGCGTCCAAGAAACGGCAGAAGTGTGGAACGTCCGGCGGCGAGATGAGCGGACAACATTGTTGCCATTGCGGGAGTATCATGGAGGAGACTGGGACGTGGAGATTGGTTTAAAAAAAGACAGGCCTATACGCAGCAGAGGGTGATGTCGGGCTGTAGATGATGATGATGATGAGTGTGTTCTAACCATTCGCTTCTCTGACCCTCTGAAGAACAAATGCGTGTTATTTTTGTATAATCTAAATGAATTCCGTATAGAATATACATGAATTTTATATAAGAGAGGTATGCGTGCGACAGCCAGAACTATCCCGCTAGGAACTTGATTATAAATAGACAGGAATGCGCGCCGGAATGTGGCGACCACCGGAAAGTTAACAGTTGTGAAATTTCTTTTATGATTCCATTGGGTTTCGATATTTGGTCGTCATATAGCGTATTAACATGCGAAATGTGGGTGTACTACAGGTACCCCTTTGCCTAGCCTTTCGGGAATTACAGCCGTGATGTTATGTTAGGTGTGTTCATCATCATCAACATCATTACAGCCGAAAGACGTCCACTGCTGGACATAGGCCTCTCCCAAATATCGCCACTACGACCGGTCCTGTGCGTCTGTCTTCTATCGGATTCCCGCGACTCTTACCAAGTCTACCGGTCTACCTTGTGCCTTCCAAAGCTGCGTCTTCCTTATGTGTGTTATTGATTATTAAATGCCATTACAATTCCAATTCGGAATTTTTTACAGAGTCAATAAGTCAATTTGGTCGAGGTATCAAACTTTTGTAGGTGTGCTACAGCTGCGATTGTTTTTTGCGATTTCTGGGTTGGTCCCATGGAAAAAGAATAAGAAAGATAATTTATTGTTAAGAAAGTACAGTCAATACATTCAATTCTGAAACACACACTAGGATTCCCTGAAAGTTGTTCATATTCATGGGTCAGAACAGAACACACTCTGTGAAAATTGATTCCACGATTAAAGAATACTCAGTAAAACAGCCCACAGTCTGGATTTGTGCCCAGTTGATGGCCATAAGGTCGCCACCTTATAAATAGGGATTTAGCATAAAAGGCGAAATTTATGGGTACTGTATGTAAACCTCTGCCTAAGCAGTTCCCATAAATGTTCTTTCGGAAAATACGGGATTAACCTTTCTATCATATCAATTAGAGACACAATAGAAAGACAATGACAGCGCAGCGCAGACACCGGTGTCCTCTTGGGATTTAGTGAAATGTTACGTCAAATACCATCATGATTCTAGCCTTAAAGAGGGATGGAGCTATTTCTCACGTATAGGTCTGTTTCTCTCTCGTTTAAACACATTTTATTCCGGCTCCTGCGCAGTTTACAAATTGGCACTATAATTATTATAAGTTGTTTGGGTTTTTTATTCGTTTGGCAGTTGGCACAGTAGTAGGAGATTTTACTTTCTGTGCGTGAGATTCCGAAAGTATTTTTTATTCGTAACTAGCTGCCCCGGCAAACTTCGTTGTGCCCTAGAGTCAATTTATTGTTCTTATCAATTTTTTATATATTAGATACGTTTAATAAGATGACAACTAATAGATCCAAACCAATAATATGTTATCTTATTTAAACCTTTTTGTGTTTGATAGAATTAAAATTACAACATGTATATATAACCTAACCTAATACCATATCTATCCTATAGCTAACCTAACTACCTAACCTAACTACCTTACTGAAATGCATTGATTTAAAAAATACTAAATTCATAGTTTTATACAAAAGTATTGCGCTGCGTGCCTCTATGTTACATACAATTTATATAGTTTTCCCGGCCTACTTTAATTAAAGACCAAACAGTAAAAAAAAATCTATTTGCAAAGAATTATTTAAGTTCGTCTCGGTCGTCATTATTAATTCCGAAAATTGATTTCTGAAATATAAGACTTTTTTATGCTACATAAAACCTCGTAAGTTTTTTATTAATTATTATGCTATTCCGGACAAAGACAAATCCAAAAAGACCAAAATCATTTAAATTGATCCAGCCGTTCGTGAGTTATAAGTGGTGTAACTAACACGACTTTCTTTTATATATATAGATATAGATTAAAATTTAAGGGTCGGTTGAACAGCACGGCTATTGCGTATTTCTGTCATCAGTTCATCGTGGTGATGATCACTGGGCAAAGTGTTCAACGATTAACTGACAAACAGCAAGTTTCGTACTGGCTATCATCAGTGTGTAACTAAGATGATGTCATGCGCACTCGCTGGTATGTGACGAAGCGCACCGTACCCCGTCTGATAGTCACGGTACTTAACTTGAAGCCCACTCTAAGTGCCATATCATTTTTTTAACCGACTTAAAAAAAGGAGGAGGTTCGCAATTCGGTTGTATGTTTTTTTTTTCTTTATTTTATTTTATTTATTTATTTTATTTATTTATTTGGGACAAACAAACAGTAACACATTATATCTGCGCAAATAATATAAACAAAGATATTATATAAATGTGAAACTCACACCGTTATCCACAGCATATACAATTTATATTTTGTGACCTCAGTACTCCGTCATTTAAGGACCGATTTACAAAATTCTTTTTTTATTTGATAGGGTATAAATTCTTTTTTTATTTGATAGGGTATTTTTTATTTGATAGGGTATAAAACTCATATCTGATGACGGATCCTCGAGGAGTTGAGGGAACTCTTCAAAAAATACAGGTGCACACGCACCGCTTTTAATATTTTTAGTAACAAATCAAGCATTTTCATTTAGAAAGTATCATTTGGTGAAGAAAAACTGATGAAGAAGACAGGCAACGGAACTCTTCAACGCATAACAGCAAATTATTCGCTATTGCTACAGTCAGATGTCTATGCTGAGCTTTTGTATTTCCATAACATAACAATACGCCCTTCTATTTTAAAAGGGGCCCGGCAGAGATGTACAGGTTAATGGTTAGATAGAACTTCTTTAGTAATTGTTAACCAATTTTAATGATTATTTCAAGTTTTTAAAGACTTTCTTTATATACGAAGAAACTAAAAATTGCCAAAAAAAACAACCGACTTCTTAATAAAACACTAACAGGTGAAAAATAACTTCAGTTTCGGAAGTCGGTGGCCAATAATGATCGAAACAAAACCACCAAAGCCACAGACCTCCGAAACTGGAGTTATTTTTCACCTGTTAGTGTTTTTTTAAGAAGTCGGTTGTTTTTTTTTGTAAATTCTCAGTTGCCATTAAAGTTCAGTGTGCAACTGGAAGCCACTTAAGTAGTCACTGGCAATAAAAATATAGACAAAAGAGCTGGATTTTCTCATTCGTGTAATGGTTGGCACTTGGTTGAATACTACCTACTACTCTTACTAAACATTTTCACCGCGTTTGGCTCTCTGATTGGTTAAAAGCTTGGAGCGGGCCAATCGGAGTGCCTAGTGCGAGTTTGTTTTACGTTAACGCGATCGACACGTTCATGACGTTCGGCGCTCCGATTGGTCCGCTCCAAGCTTTTAACCAATCAGAGAGCCAAACGTGGTGAACGTTTCGATCGCGTAAGCGTAAAAACAACTCGCACTTAGGGCACTGAGCGCCGAACGTCATGAACGTGTCGATCGCGGTAACGTAAAACAAACTCGCACTAGGCACTCTGGTTTATGGTTAATACGAATCAAGTCTAGTTTCGCAACATCAGCCGGTTCGGTTCAACAAAAGTCACCACGTAAGTACTTGAGTGGAGTGAACTGTCAATACCTAGCGTTAGTAAAGAATATAAGTTCAATTCACCATCACTTCACCTACATTTTCACTAGGTGATTTTTGCAGAATAGCATTGCTGTACTTAACTATTAGAATCAATGATATTATAAGTAAAAAAGTGTAGATCATTCTATAGGTTTTAAGCGCTACATTTAACTATTGTTTGTCAGAGTAATCTGAGTGTCTATTGTTTGTGGATCTTAATTGAAGCATCGAAGTACTGAATGGATAGAGTTTACTGACCGGCAGTTTCATCTACCTACCTGATGTGAAAAGCCACAGTTTGTTAAACTCATTATGTACAATGTACAGACGCCAGCACGTCAAGTTACCCCAATGTGTCAGATTTCTTTGATCGATTTTCAACTTTATATTAAACAGAAGGTTCATATTCTATTGGGAAAATTTGACACATTGGGGTAACTTGATGTGCTGGCGTCTGTACATGTCTATTCTGTTAGGCTAGGAACATAAACAGTGGCGCCAGTGTTTGTTTCATGTCTTCTGAAAATACAAATCTTTCGTCGAGTAATTTTTGCTTTTTACCACATTGGTCAAAACATAATTCTGATCTATTTTTATAAAAGGGTGAAAGGCACTTTGACCTGTAATCTGATATCATGAACAATCCCTCTAGCGTTAAATTATTCCTTGATTTTACCCTATTTTTAGTTTCGTGCCTCCAAAGGAAAAACGGAACCCATATAAGACCACTTTGTTGTCCGTCTGTCTGTCTGTCAAGACTCTTAATTTCAGGAATGCGCGATTTTAAGTTAAAATTTAAACCGTATACCACCGTCCCAAGAAGTTGTGAAAAATCAAACTTTTATGTTTAAGTAAAAAAGATACCGCGTTTTATTCAGCAAACGCTTATTTCGACACTCTCAAGGGAATTTCGATTCATAGCCCTAGTAGCTTTTTTTCTTGGCATTTCGTTGGGCCACATACCTCTGTTTAGTTGGCAAATGCATACAATTGGCGGGCAATTTGCGGGTTGGGCCCAAAACTGATGGCCTACGTGGATTTACCTACGGAAGCCCAACGACACATAATACACTTAGGCAAGCGGTTGTATGTTGGTTGGTTCTATGGCTGGTTTCAGAGTGACGTGTCTCGCCAGCGCCGGTCGTACACGTACGCGCGTCGCTGTTCATGAACCTTATCGTCTACAAAATAAGGTTGGTTTTAGCGATGTGTTTTGTAACTGAACTAAAACACAGCCTGCCTATCAGGCCAATACCTCTATTGATGCGAACTGCGATGAATAGAATAACAAAATGCGGGAGGCGCCGCGTCGCCCGCTACCACCCAGTAGGAGTAGCAGTAACAGGCCCGTTGAAGGGTTTTTAAGTTGGCCCAATGTTGTTATAATAAATAAAATCCCTACAAAAATCACTCAACAGTAGAAATACTAACAGCAGGCCCTTTGATGGCTAACCGTTGGGCAAAGAGTACATGTATATGACAGTGGGCCTATTTTAAGTTTAGGTTGGCTGAATAACTACCTCTCCTCCTCCTATATTTATAAAGAACTCACCCACCGAGGGCTTTGTACGTAGGATACGCACAAGATCCTAGGTGGGTGAGTCTGACTCGCAATTGTCCTTTTTTTTCTATTTCTTTAGCAAGGCGATTATGATAAAATCACAGCCTGAAAATGTTGCTGCAGCAAAGACGAATTGAGCTGTCATTCCATACAAATGCTAAGCATTCAGTTCACTTCACTCAAGATTTCACGGGGTGAATTTTACTGAATTTACCAGCAGATCTTAAAAGTATACATTTTACAAAAAGAGTAAACAAAATAATTCAAATATTCTTAATTAAAAAGAAATCTTAAAGAATTCCTAAAAGCGTTGTTGTTTCCGTTAGTTATTTAAACGTCATAATTTAGAATGCGCAAGCGCATTACCCAACGGATGCGTTAATGAGCTCAAATAATTCTAATTGTGCTACAAATAGCTCATGAACTGAATTTCGTTCTAAGATTTTGTAATTAGTGGTTTTCGGCTAAAAACACTTTCGGGGAAACTTTACGTGTGATTTTTTTTGTTTAACTTAGCTAAGTGTTCTAATTGCAATAAACTTAAACACCATATTTTTTTGTTTAAACTTTTCCTTTTACAAGATACTTCCTCAAAGAACCTCATCACCATCAATTCAGTTTTCAGTCAATTATTTGTTTGTTTATTTATTTCATTACAGAAAAAGAAACAAACTCCTCACAGCTAGACCGATTATTATGAAATAATAAATAAATAAATAATAAAAACCCGCTGAAAACCCGCGTTTTTACATGGAGCGACTCCCTATCTGACCTCCACAACTCAGTTTCGGAGTAGTACGCTACCCCTGTCATACGTTCAGGTTTCAGGCTACTTGTATCGACTGTTAAAGATCCAAGATTGTATGAATCAGCTGATTAGCGTAGTCACCGAGGTAAGGATATAGGTATATAACTGAGGAATGACACTAATTGCTGGAACGACCTCGACAAACCCAGCTAAATTTAGCTACGACCAATTACCTCATTTTAATTCAATTTAAATACGAAATTGAAACTACTATACAATAGGGCACATACGCCTTTACATTAGCTAACCTATGCTTGGAAAATAAAGTGCAATGACCAATAATATATAAATAATACTCACCTTTTTACTCTTGATACAAAATATTTCTGTCCCGAAGAATTTCAGTAAAAACCGTCTGCAAATCGTAAATAATTTATTTTAGCCGTTTCGCTGCGAGTAAGCAAAGGTCGAACTAAATACATATTTATAATCTAAGAGCGATCAAAATAGTTTGGTATGACGGAAGGTACTGCTAAGGTCAAATGAACAGAAGGTCTCATTATATTGTCCCATGAAACGGTAATTTATGGTATTCAATTTTGTGCTAAGGCTGAAAATAAATTATTTAGTGTCGACGGTTTGAACGCAAATTTCAAATGTGCTATAAATACGATTGCGTATATAATAAACTTGAAAATGTATTATTGTTCTGGAAGGGATGTTTGTTTTATATTTAGGTACTGTAAGTTTGAGTCAAATCGTCTTTTTCACATTTCGTCATTGTATGGTGCGACTTTTCATTCTTTGTCACTACATCTTTTAAAACACAAGTTATAACATAGTTCCTCAATCTGACATTCATAGTTACACCACAGATACTTCGTAAGGAACACATTTCCACAGCATTTATTCTAATTTTATATCTATTTTGTCACTCCGAATATGACTTCCATACATACTGTTAGGTATACTTTTAAAATTGATAGTAGGAAGTACTTATGTTAGAGAACAAAGACAGATTACCTTTTACTTAATCTTTCAAGAAGAAATAAATATAAACATATTTAATTCTTTATTATTTAAGCAAATATAAAAATAGACAAAACTAAACACACAAGCAAACCTACACAGAAACAATTTGAAATATGATTGACGATCGTATTTTACTACGTCGTGAAAGCTTCAAGAATAGAAATGAAGTAGAATCAACAAATAACAAATCATAAAAAGCACAACAATTGTCTATAAGTAGAACAATTCAATTAGTAGCACCTGCAACCTTGCATAAAGTCATGCATAATTTTATGGCAAATAATATTTTGGCAATTGTGACCAAAAATATAAATAGGGAACACCCACGGTAAGGCCAAAATAACGATTTGGGCACAGTCCAAATGTCATTTTAACATACACAGTCATCATGCCAGGGTAAGTATTCACTGCGAACCTTTTGTTTCCAAGTTCCAAAAATATCATATATACTAAGCGGCTTTTAAAATTCTAGGGAAACAATCGATTAGGAATGCAAAGTAAAAGTGTCTGTAGTGTTGTTGACTGAACGCAAAGAGTCGGAATTAACCGGTTCCAATTCTTTAGAAGATATAAAACTTAAACAAAATTTTACTAAACTGCGTCTTACTTTGTGCTCATTCGGCTGCAAATTGATCTTTATATCTCAACTCGGTGACATTGGCTTTGGCAGTTCACATGTTTGTATCAATTCTGACAAGCCAAAGAGCGGTCAAGGTAAACAATCCCTAAGGCAAAGTGCCAGAGTTGTATTTTATACAATAATTATATTGTTAAGTGTTTACTTTATATTAAAATGAACAGCCCTTTGAAATAAGCATTACAAAAAGTGAATTCAAATACTCTCTCATAATAGCGTAATCTTCTCCTAATTTGAGAGCCGGGTAAATTTAAATTATTGTATCGTACTTTTACTAGTGCATTGCCTCATTTTCTAAATATTTTTATTCTCTGATAGTCAACACCATGTCTGTTTATTTCAGTTACAACTTTTTGAGTTTTTTTTTATATTTATATTAATCCAGCTACGATTCATCGCGTCTGATTAGCCGTAACTGCTATAATTATATTGCCACAATAGTCGCATAACCTAGCTTTAAAATACAAAACTAAATGAAAAGATTTTCTTACCAAATATAGCCACAGTAACATTCAGTTTAAATTTTATTTTTATAACAAAGTATTCATTAAACCTGCGAAAAAAACATCGAAGCCCATCCAAAAAATATTCTAATTACATTCACGTGAGGTAATTACTGGTAACATTGAACTTGGACCACCTACCTACACCTTGTCATGGGTACTATCACTTGGCAAAGAAACATTTACGCGAATTTCTACCTTATTACTTTGGTTTTTAGAACAATTGTCTTGTCATTGAACGGCAAGCAGTCATTCGTCAAATACTTGACAGCGTAATGTATTCTGGCTTACATCCAAACCCAAAAACTACCAAAAGTGATTTTGAAAAGGCGTTTGACACGATGGAATGTACCGTGAAAAATATATTTAACAATTAAATTTTTTGAGATGTTGAAATTGATATAGAATATGACTTACAAAATATGTTTAGAGAAAATAAAAAAGTTATTACATTAGTTTTGTAAAATATCTTCCAGACATTATTGTATAATCGTCTGAGAATGTCCGTGACATCTGGGGGACTAGCTGACTCCAACGTACTTATTTTTTCTTCACAGATCCAAATATATCGTAGTCTTCAGACGTGCTTACTAAATGTCTCGGCATAGCTAATTCACTTCAAGTAGACTACCAAATGTTAGCCCCTGTAGAGTTTATAAAGGATATCCGTACTACTGCAAATGATTCTCTGAATTAATAAACTCAAAATTTAAACAGTAACACCGGTCATATCACACTAAATCCCGGTTCTACTACCATATTAATAGCTGGTGCTACTCGAGATACTAAGATTAAATCGGCAATAAAGTTGCTTTGAAAAAACTTCGCAGCACATGAGCACATACCAGGAGCGAATAATGTAGAAGAGATAACTGTTACATCAGTATGCGGAAGCTGGCAGACTATTGTTCATGGCACAGGTATAATGAAGAAGGTATAAAATACTTTATTACAATATCTAGTTCGGATTTCATACAAGAACAAACATTAAATTCCCACGAATAATATAACACTTAGAAGACCGCAATTTTTTATTCTTTTCGGAGGTTCTGTGGGTGTTTTGGGGTTGCCATAGTTATGATAAGTATGGACCTATGTGTAGAATTCCCATTGTTTCAAGCTAACCTTCTGCAGTTAATTTCTGGAATTGACGCCCGCGCAGCTCTCGGGATATTTTCGTACTCCCAGCTCAATGCCACGAGGCCAACAACATCCACTCAATGAATTACTCATTACTCTACTACTGCAATTAGGACATTTCATTCCTCATTTTTGGCGTAAGCCCCTTGCATTTGATTTTTTTAAACAATATCTGGAACGTTAGTGCATTCATTTTCAAGTATAAGTAACTAAGAAATATGGTACATGTGTTAAAGTAAAAGTCAAGAATTAAAAAATATCCACTTATTTATTTGGTCCCATCAACACTATACAATTTAATGGTAAGCGAATACCTTAGGGTTAATTTATAACAATAAGTTAATTATCACATTGCTTTAAATAAAGTTCATAATACGTAAAGTATACTCTTACTTTTTTTTCAGCCAATAAGTTGTGAGAAAGTAAAAAGGACGAATAATATTATTTCTAAGTCATAAATTATTCTATCTTAGCCCTTTCTCCAATATTATCCTCAGACATATAAAATTATAAAACACCCATCTGTAAGTGCCATCGAAGCTGATTCACTTTCATTCATATCCATGTCATTCACCCATTCAGTCTTATATTTAATATCATTATTCTTTAATTTGCCTTATCCTTCCATTCATCTTCGCACAAAATAATCACAGCTATTCTTTTCTAACCTATATTGACATCTCTGTCACTCTTCAGCACTTCTCAATAGGACCGTATCTTTGTCTGAACCAGGTCATGCCGATATAGTCTGCCTCGTATACATCAGGTATCTCCTTGTCGATGGCTTCGCAGTAGACCATCTTGACCGAAGGCTCTCCGAAAAGTCTCTCTTCATACTTGATGAGTTGCTTGAAAAATCCTGTGTTCGGTCGGATTTGTGGTCTGAAGCAAAAATAATAAAAGTTGTAAAAATAGAATACCAAAAAACTAAGGAAGCAATCGATTTATGACTTCATACGCTTCAAATTTACGATGAACGGAAACAATAAAGTGTTTCAAATTGCCCGAGTAATCACGTCTTTTGTAACGATGAAACCGTATATTTCAAGTGACCATTCATAAAAACAGAAATGAAGAAATC
Source organism: Euplexia lucipara (assembly GCA_921972225.1). Classification (NCBI taxonomy): domain Eukaryota; kingdom Metazoa; phylum Arthropoda; class Insecta; order Lepidoptera; family Noctuidae; genus Euplexia; species Euplexia lucipara. The sequence continues at coordinate 5,612,543 of OV179144.1, read as the reverse complement.
TACAGTTGAGGAATATTCTTTGAGTTACTCACCGTCTGTGCTTCATATGAAAATAGGCGTCCCTCAAGGTCATCTTCTGCCATTTGACGAGGTACGCCAAGCAAAGAGTGACAGATCTGGAAATACCAGCCACACAATGCACCAGCACCACATCCCCGTTACAGACGACCTGGTATAAACAAATTTCATTAAACAACTGAACTAGAATCATTACAGTCAAACAATAGTTATTTGTTATACAAGAGTGCAAAGTTGCTTTTTAACCGCGTGTTCAATTTTGATGACCGAGCAAGCGAAGGATTCTAAAATTGAATCACGAGCGCAGCGAGTGATTCAAAATTAGAATCCTGAGCGTTAGCGAGGGAATCAAAAGAGCACGAGGTGAAAAATCTTTGCACTCGAGTGCAACACGTAACTTTTCTTTTCCACCTCAGCGAGGAAATGACTAAATGCAAAAAAAAAAACGTTTTCTGAGAAAGTTTTGGCTCCTTTTGCTAGTCGCCACGTGTTGAACATATCGTACTGTTTTAAATACTACTCGCGTGATTGTTGAGGGAGAAAGCTCATTTGCGCATTATTAACAGTTTCAATCAATTCTGTTGGCGTCAAACAAACTTCCTTGTCGCTAGAATCACTAATTTTAGTTTTTTCACTTGTTTTCAAGTTTCTTGTTAATGTAGGGTTTAACAATGACGTGAAAAAATGCCGCGTAAAGAACCGCGTACAAAGCAAATTGAAAAAAGAACATCAAGAAGGTTCCGAGTCTGAGTTTTTAACAAATTAAAAAAAAGTTGTATGATATATTCGGCACCATAGAGGTAGCAGTAAATAGGTTTAATGTTTTTTTTAATTCACAAACTTAGTGCACACGATGTTCTAAATTCAATTTACTTTATCCTCTAGAGAATAAAAACAGCTTTTCCACTCAGATATTGAAGATTAAAAATACTCTTTCCGAGATGGTGGGATGAAAAGTTATATAATCGGAAATGAAAATATTTACTCTAACTAAAATTGCTGGTCCTGAAAATATGTCTAGGATAAGTAAAGATAATCTAGAGCAACCGTGAAACGGAGCTAATGAAAAAGATAAATCAAGAATCGATGAACGAGAAATTTTTAATTTCAGTAATAATCGGTGTATTTTACCTCATTAATTAGGTCAGCCACACTTTCCATGTACGGGTGCATATCAGAGTTTGGTGTATCCAGGAGAGGCACAAACTGTCTAGGAACATAGTCTTCTGGTGGTGGAGGTAGTTCTGGGGCCGCACTGACGATCAGGCCAGGGTGCAAGGCTCTTACTGCTCCAGGCAAGGCATGAGCCCCACAAACATAGAGATATGGGGTGACACGAGAGACACCGAGAGGACAGCCTCTGTAACAAAGAGATGACGCTAGTTATTGTAAGAATACAAAAACAACAGATAAGTATCTTCAATCGATAACAAGATAGCTCTAAATTACGACAACATTTTGAATACATGTTCCGTATAACCTCTTGTTGAATAAATCTTTAAATATCAGGGCTTTTCCCATTCCTGAAAAGATTCCAATTCATCACAAATCAAATCACCTTGATTTCTGATAAACATAACTGAGAAACGATCAAAACATGATTACAGCAATCCTGACCCGAATCACGACAACACGCCGACTGTGGCACGTAAACACCGCATACCACACGGTTGTGTCATTCTGGCTACTTGCCAACTGATCTGACCTAGCGAACTTGCTAATGCTATGTTACTCTTTAAGTTCTTTTTATTTGGACTTGTTTTTATGAATGTTTGATCAAATTTTAACATTGGAGACAATGTTTTTACCTCTTTTGTGTGTAAGAAATATACTAAGAATAATTGTTAATGTTATCAGTTCAAACTGTAAAATAACTAAATTCACCTTATAAAAGTTTGCTATTAATTTTTATCGATCGTTTTAAAGTAATAACCAAAGTTGGTGGTTGTTCAAACTTATTATAATCATGATTTATGAATTCGTAATGGCCCAAATTATTGCCTTTTTAACCACATTTTTTTTGTCTATTGGTATAAAATACTTAGTGCTTGACTGCTATCCTACCTAATGGCAAGCAGTGATGCAATCAATGATGGTCAAGCGCACTAGTTATTGAGTGCTTATTGACTTTAGCTTTGAAAACACCTAAATTATAATCGGACGGGAAGATCGCAGCAGGTAAGTTGTTCCAGTCCTTCGATCCACTGCAAATATTTTATTTTTCAGTCCTTCCTTTTCCCTTTGGTCTCGTACTCAAGGAGCTGTATAAAAAAAATATAGTTACTTGTTAAGTTCTTCCTTGGTCAGGGTCTGCGTGTCAACCACCGTCGGTTCATTCCCATCTCCTACACTCGCGACTTTGTCTGCTGCAGTCAGGACTTTCATAATGTTTCACCAAACTACAACAACTTTGACTTATATCAACTGTCTATCACTTCACTGTCCACAGTCACTTATCACTTCTGAATTTAATTCACGATCCTTGTTAAACCACTGAAGAGTATTCACAATAAGTGAATCTCTCTTCACACACAGTTTATTCTCTTCCACTACTTCCAAATGTCCATATATTTCTTAATTATGAACAATTTAATGTTCACAAATTTTAAATTGTCAGCTTCGAAATTTTCAGCTTCAGATTCTTCAAAAACCTTTGCTTTTATCTCTGTGTCTTCGCTTGGTTATTCGTCCAGTATAAAATTATCGTGTTTAATATCGATGTGAGGATTTTCGGTGAGCAAGCGTGCGTGCGCGCTGTGTGAATGCTCCGGCGCACTGAGTCGTCGAAGGCACCTGTACGCGATCCTCAGCCCGTGACGGACCGGGATTGCAATATCCGGCATTCCATGGTTTATTTTAGCGCGACGGTGACGCTTATTTTGTTTACAATGCTCACGATGCTGTTTTTGGTTTGAATGAAGGGCTTTCTATATTTTTTTCGTTCGGGAGTTTATTTATGTGTGAGAAACCAATGTTTTGACCGTCTAATCCGGATAGATGAACTGTTCCAGCTTTCGTTAAGAAATATTGGAATGTGTTTTAAATGTATGAAAACTTAGAGTGTCATTGATATACGTATTCTGTGTAAGCACACAGGACCTCAAAATGGCGATACAATAAACATATTCTCTCCTGAACAATATAAAATTATTTTTACTTGCCTTTACGTTACCTTCACTACTTCCTAATATTCCTGAAAACAGTGCCAATCTCCACTACGTAGAGATGCTAAAAGGTACCTTAGAAAATTTACAAAACATACTGATGATGGCTGATGGTCAATCAACGATGAAGGCCATACCTACATAGTGCTAGTATTATATACTATGGCCAAACGCCTACCTGCTATTGTTAATGGGGCCGTTTCCCAGATATCAATCAGGTACTTAATAAAGATACGTAAAAACACTACTATATTCACTTATTTTCCAACATAAGTCGATTCAGTAGTCACTCCATGAAAACTTGAGTGAAGAAAATTGTCAGTCCGTAGCATTAATACTGAATGACACCTCCATTCGCCTTTACTTCAATAACATTTTCTCGGGGTGACTTTTCTAGAATGGCACTGCTGATGTTTGTGTAAGACAAAGTCGTTAAAAACAACCTGCAATTACTCCCAGACATATTTGGCAATTTGCACAGTACACCCACATTTTGCACTATCTTCAAAACACATGCCTATCGCCATCGACCGAGCACAATTTCAGACTCCGAGATGTTACTAATTAATTCTAAGTGAATAAACCTGGAAACTCCCGGGAATTGAGCTCTTCACTACAGACATTATTTTATCAACTAGCTACCTGTTAATAAAATAAATGTCTTAGTTCTCTCACAATGTTACCGCGGCACAATATGTACGAGTGCTATAAGTGGACTGTCCGCATAACTCAGGTGCTACTTCCGCGCTCGCTCGCCTTGGGATCATAATAATTTCACTAGTAGCCGGTTCCCGACAAAATTTCAGTAGCCGAGGGGACAATTTAAATGTGATTTGTCATTTAAACGATTATAAGACGGGTTTATGTTTGAAAATGTTATGTATTGTGATTGAAATGGGGGATACTTAATTTTAATAATGAGATATTTTCAATTCGTTAGATATGAATGTCTTTGGGTAGAAAGCTTAGATAAAAAACGACTGAATTTATACACAACATTAAGCAACTAACTACTTCAAAAATAACGACTACATAAATATGTATCACCAAATGTTTAGGATCTTTAAACTTTCCTTTTCATCCTTAGATCACCAAGTTAAGACCAAAATAGGATTTTCTAATTGTCCGCCATACGCTTCTGTGTCTAGCTAACACTAAATCTAAAACGAAAATTTACTTAATATTAACGTTTGTTCCAAAATTAAGAAACAAGTTGCGAAACTCGTTCCTCCTTTTCTTAAACCTATTCAAAGACCAAGACAATAAGCAGACAAAGGATCTTTTCAGAGTCACTTCTAAAGTGTGTTTCGAAACCAGAAAACCCGGTCTTTAGAATAATCTAGTATCTAGTTGCATATACACAAGTATATGCACTTTATATTCATTTACTCAGGCCAAGTAAATATAGTTGCTCAAAGAAATTCGAACGTTTGCACGCAATAAACAAAGAGTGCCGAGTGAAATGCAGCCGCTATAAAATTAAATAGTTGGCTAAACTATTCAATGCAGTACGAGATTAGGCTGGCTGGATACAGCGCTGCAGTACAAGATTGTCAGTTATTGTTCACAAGTCCAAAGTAGTCATCAAGAATCCTTCCTTAGTATGAAAAGGAGGTTAACGAGATGGTAAACTAACATTACTTACGAGTAAAATTATCGCACATTTTGTTGCAACTTGAAGAGGGTGATTAAAAAACACGAGCTTAGCTGGAATCTTTAAACATTTTAGTCAAAGTTAGCTGAATAAAAATGTTACTCGATTACACCGCCATTTATAGACCGATTTTCAAAATTATGTCATTATAGTTTTATTTAATAGGGTAACTACCAGGTTGGTCACATTTGTGTCAAAACTCAGAGCTGATGATAGGATCCTCGAGGAATTGGGGGAACTCCTCAAATAATATACCGATTTTTAGCAGTTTTTCTTTAAAATTTGTTAACCGATTTCAATATTACTTTCAACTTTTGAAAGACTATTCTTTTTCTACATACGAAGAAACTAAAAGTTGCGAAATAAAAACTTTTTACCAAAAAAAAACAACCGACTTCATTAATAAACACTAAGAGGTGTAAATTATTTGGCTTTGGTGCTGTTTCATTCATTATTGGCCTCCGACTTCCAAAATTAGAGTTATTTTACACCTGTTAGTATTTATAATGAAGACGGTTTTTTTTAAGTTTTATTAATTTAACTCTCAGGAATAATATAGCTTTCTACCATCATTTTTTTTTAAGGATTGGAACGTTTGTTTCAGAGATTACCTCCTACATACAAACTTACAAGTTTACCTTGTTGTAATATTATTGTTTATCATTCACAGAGGCTTTCTCAATTCTACATGCTACTACAAATCAAAATTAATTTATATGAATTAGGCTAAATAATTTTTAAACGTCAAACCATATATAAGACAGTCCCCCAAAATGCCCGACCGTAGTGTTATAGCTGAGCAGAAAAAGTGGCGGTACAAACTCCCAGAAAAATATATTTGAGACGTACATTGAATCCAGTTTGCAACAAGCCTAACAACTGACAACTTCGATAAAAAACATAATCTTCTTTCAAAAAACACACTTGTTTTCTTTAATCCGCCGCAGAATATTTTTGGAATATAAAAATGCAATAAGTAGCTGGAAATAAAATCTAGATAATGTCATTACAAATAGCACTGGGACGTGCCAATTTGCACACATTACGATTTTGGGAGTCCACCGGGGAATCACGAAACGATATATTTTATGGATGAATCAACATTTCTTTTTAACTCCGTTTTTTATTTGCAAAATCATTCCTCTCGGTTGCTAGATATTTTTTGTGGGTGTGATTTCGTGACAAGGGACGGGAAAGTGTTACAGGATACTGGGGAAGCACACGCTATGTAATTTGACCAATGAGCGCGCGCGGTAGCGGAGAGATGGCTGTGAGATTAAGAAACGAGCCAACAAGATCATCGGCAATGATGCACTCGATAAGTCAAAACTCCAAAGTGTCGAGCATCGACGCCGAGTTGCTAGCCTATCGGTTTTCTATCGCTTGTATTTCGGAGAGTGTGCATCGGAATTGCACAATTTAATTCCGCCAAGCCCTTTTCATCATCGGACCACTAGACGAACGGAACTGCGTCACCGGCACATGGTGGACATCCCAACCATACGTACCAAACGTTTTGGGAACACATTCATTGTGCGTACAGCTAAGGAATGGAATTCCCTGCCGGAGTCTTCGAGTTTCCTGATAGCTACAACCTAGGGGTCATTAACGCTGGATATTAATAATCTATCTCGGTTGCTATCTTGATCCCGATCTTTGTCTGTAACCAATCAACGACCGAATTCGCCTATCCGAGTCTTAAAGATGTCCAATCAGAAGCAGCCGTCAAAAACAAAGGATCGGGATTTGGATTGAGATAGAATATTAATATCGGGCGTAAGTCAAGAGTGAACAGGTTGCTTCTAGGCAGGCGTGCTTCATCGTCGACCACATCATCGCTTACCATCAGGTGAGATAGTGGTCAAACGCGTGCCTAACAGTAATAAAAAAATATAGATGGTGCCACCCATTCAGCGTAAGGTTGGTACCACGTCTTACAGTTATTTTATTTAATGGTGGTGGCGTATTTACCACTATAACAGATGTTACACACCTTAAGCGATTCCTGTAAGGTACTCGTTACTATTTTGTTTCTATGATACTGTAGGTACCACCAGAGGACAGATTTCGAAAGAAATAATGATGATGACATCTGGAGTAATGTAAATTTAGAATTTACATAATATTTAAGTACACGACTGACTGTGACTGCCTCGTTGGTCTAGTGACTGCCTCGTTGGTCTAGTGGTCGCGCGCTACTGCTGATCATGAGGTCCCGGGTTCGATCCCCGGGTCGGGCAAAGTGTTATTGAGTTTTTCCATCTAGGATTTCTCAGTAGCAGCCCGGAGTCTGGATTTGTACCCGATTGATGGCAATAGGCTCGCCCCCTATTACATGGGACTTAAACATAACTGGCGAAATGTGGGTGTAGGTACTACCAGGTACACCTCTGCCTAGCCCTTCGGGGATTACAGGCGTGACGTCGTGTGTATTTAAGTACACGAAAGTAAGGGTAAAACATAGACCACTTAAATTACTTACCGCAGTTTGTTTCTGCATCCTCCATGTTGGAAGATACATTTGTGTGCTTAAAGTAGGTATTATAAATAAATAAAGACAATTTCAGTTTTCTCATCATCTTACTGCGTAGGTACTTCGGGTTACACTCCTTTAATTTGTTCGTGTACCTAATACCCGTTTCTTTAAGACACCTGTATACAGCGCCACCTACCGCAATCTTCACATACTGCAGGAGGTATAGACATCCAGTTTCCGATTTTCACCGCATGACGGCATGGCATTCTATACGAGACACTAAATTTATTGTTCCTATATACATAAACTAACGTCTTTTACCTATGGGGCTAGGCAGAATCTTCTGAACAATCCTTACATTCATCTTTTGCTTTGTTTACGTTCATAAATCTGTAGTCTTAGCACGAATTCTTGACATAAGCGTAACGCCAATTCAAACCATTTTATAATTAGAAATACAAGTACTTAAAAGTAGAAATGCAAGTTGAGCCATCTAATTTTACATCGCGTCGGGGTACCGCTTATGTAAAGAATCTTCCTAGTAGGTATGTACTTATCGTAAGTAAAGTTAATACCCATATATACCTACGACTAAAATCGCAACGGCAGCAAACACAAAAGAGTCGATAACATTAACGGGTGAACCGATTTTGATGAAGCATGTCTAAAAACCATCGCAAGAAATGCTTTCAAATAAAAAAAAACCCGCATTTAAATCTGTTCACCCGTTTAAGCACTACGGTGCCACAGACAGACAGATATACACACACACATAAAGCGGTCAAACTTATAACACCCCTCTTTTTGTGTCGGGGGCTCTTTTGTGTTGACGATGTGGTTCTCAAGATGTGTAAGGTAACTGGGCTTATCCCAGTTGTAAACGTCCTTTTGTGATTAATGGCCTAGCTCTCTGTAAAAATTATCCCGTGAAAATCTAGGTAAAGTGAAGGCGAATAAAGCTGTCATTCCTTACTTGTGCTAGGAATTGACAATTCACTTCATTTAAGTTTCGACGGGCTGTTCTGTCTCGTGTATGATATATGTAGAAGAAATTACGTATTTTTCGAACTCCTCTACCTACTGTTCTTTTCTTTTCTGACTAATTTTGCAGCGGGATCCAAGACAGTTAAATTGTTTTATTAAATCGACTTACTTTTCTAGTGACCACAGTTGATTCTGGCGTTCAAGACTTGCAGTGGTTTGGGAATAGTGTGGTGGGGTTTTCTTAAAAGATTGCTTGCTAGGAAATGTTAACGTTATCGTAGATTGAACCAGTAATAAAGTCTGCTCCGAATATTTATTTTTAGTTTTTTGGGTTTTTTAGTTCTTCATATTTATCAGAACTATTATACTATAGAGGTGAAATTATTAGTTAGTTTGATTGTTAGAAGTAATGGATACATTAGGTACTTTAAATGCATAAATGAATTACTGGACGCCCTTTTTGTAATGCACACAAATAACAATAAGTACTTAAGTGTTTGTTAGATTTTGTTCAACGGTAACTATTATCATCTCCCTAGCCAATTCCCAAATATGTAGCGGTCGCCTTCCAGCCTTACGATGCATTTGAATACCGCTGTTTAACATGGCGCGACTGCCAATTTGACCACCAAAACTCAATAACAGGGTAACACATTACCTCTGGTTAAAACTGGTTGCCCGGCTTTCGTAGCTCATAGAGATGGCATTTCTTTTGTAGATTTCTGCAGACGTTACGGGTAGTCTGAAGCCTTAAAGTCTAACAACCAGTGTAACCAAGGGGTGTTGAGTTGCCTAGTCACTGGGTTAAGGCGATCAGATAGGCAATCGTCCCTTGCAAAACACTATCTAGTATTCAGCTGTAACCGGTTAGACTGGAAGCTCCAGGCCTAGCCATCAGGCCTGGCCATATTACAAATTCTATTTGTATTATCGTAATCGATAAGACGACATTAAAAAGAAAATGGCGTAATATGGAATCAGCTGTTTGTCAACTGTCAAGTGTTAACGAGTAGAATTTGAAAATGAAATACAAATTCTATTTCTATTATAGAAATAAAATAGCGTGTATGGAATTGGCTGTTAGTAAACTGTCAAGTGTATTTTATTTTCAGCCATATTACAAATTCTACTCGTTAACACTTGACAGTTGACAAACAGCTGATTCCATATACGCCATTTTCTTTCTATTGTCGCCTTAACGATTACGATAATAGAAATAGAATTTGTTGTATGGCTAGGCCTGCTGGTTAGAAGAACTTGGGTCGCAACATAGTTAGGCAAAGGCTAGACAGATGATGAAATGTTGAATTACGGACTTTTTATTTTTACCCACTGTTGATTAACTATCTCAATATACTGAACTTTGCACACCGAAATCATAAGTAGGTACAAATTGTCCTACAAAAAAGTGATAAGTACCATGATAGGGAATATTTAGGTGAATATAGACGTGATTTAAGAAATTAGAATAACATTTACCAAGAGGAGTGGTCATATTGACAAATACAACAAATATGTGTATGTGTGTGTCTACTACACACGTAAGAAATGAAACTTCTTATGGCATCATTTTTCGAAAAATGGTCTACTATTTACAACTTTACAAAAATTGGTTAATTAAAGCTAAATTATATCAAGTTCAACCATAAGGCTTTTATTATCATAGACATGGATAAAATAAATGTGGTGCGTAACGGAAAAACGTTTCAAAAAGTTTCACTTCAATAAACAAAAATAGAGCGAACTTTACAGTAGTCGTAAATGATGTTCAACATCTGACATGCTATGGCGGTAAATAAACCACAATACAATCAAATGACAGTACAACGTCAAATTAATCTCACGAAAATGCGTTGGCACCATCTCACACCCATCCCTTCGCCACCGCGCGCGTTTATCAGTCAAATCAAATAGTTCGCTTCCCCGGTTTTTCTGTTACACATTTCCGTCCCCTTTGGCGAAATCAATTCCACCCAAAAAAAACAGCAACCGAGAGGAAAGATGTTAGCTCCTCAAGTTCCGAGTTAAGCTCGTGATCTCTGACAAATGCTTGCACTGATTGATCTGGTCCCCACATATTATCTGTGTGGTCCTTTCCTCAAAAGACCATTTCAGACACTAATCTGCATGGTTCTTACATGATTTGACCAAGATAATGTCTGGACTTTAAAAGAGACTGTGGCCTCTGAGTTTCTTTCGGTGTTTCTTCTGAGAGTAGTGAGATAGTGAAAAATCGACTTCACATTCTAGTTAACAAATGGCATGTAAAAGTGTTTTAATGAACCTATTTATAAAAATAAATATGATTTGATTTGATTTGTTACACAATAAAAAATGGATAGTCTTGCATTAGCCACATGCAACATTACACAGAAAGTCAAATCAACAGATAATGTGTTTTTTTTTTTTTCAAAGAAAAGAATTCATTTTGGCAGCGCACCACACTGCAATGATAAAACGAAAGTGTTACGGTGCAATACAAAACAAATTAATTTATGTTTTTCAGACAACACTGAGCAATTAATGTTGTGAATAAATTGCAACCGCAAATTGAAACAAAAATAGAATGTATGTCACTCACGTGCTGTCCTCTGTACTATATAATTTGTAGTATATAGGTATGCATGAACCATAGATATCCGTGGCATGAACAAACCAGGTCTTAATAATTCAGAGGTTATGATGGCGCCTGCCTTTTATGAACGAGGATGTGAGATTAAGTCTAAAATGGGCCGCAGATCGAAAACCGCACGAGTTTCTATAAATCTTTATGAAATTAAGGCATACGGCTGCGATGCTGCCGCGCTTGGAAGCAATTTCATAGATATAAACCCGTGCCCTTTTTGGTACACTGTACCTTAAAACCGAGCAAGTACCAGTATGAGTTTTTCGATTCACATGAAGATACTCCTAAATTTATCTTAGACAATATTGATATCGGTGAAGGAAAACTTCGTTAAGAAATCTAGACTTATTGCTATTACTTATTAGTTAAAAAACGCCAAATCGCGTTGAGCAAAATGAGCAAGCGTCAGTTCTCGTGCGTTCTCTGTATAAGACTCTTCTTATACAGAACATTGATCATGCTGCCTGCAAGTGGAACATTAACAGGCTGGTATTACTTTATACAAAAGCCGAAATGGATTAGTTGTAATAATCATTATGAATAACTTTTCATATATGGGACGAACCGTGAAATCGCCAACAAAATCATTAATGCACATTAGTTGGTACTTGCCCGGAATCGGGTGCATAACCGAATGCATAACACAAAGAAGCAATGATAAATACTAAGTTGTATGTAAATGACAATGGACAGAATTGACTAAAAAATATGACCAGTCATTTCCTGCGAGTATTTCCTCTAAAACATAAATTGTACTTAGTTACAAAGTTCTCTCACAAATTACGATCATTGGACCCAGCATCAATTGTGTACTAATCCAAGCAATATAAAACGTTTTTGTTTTCATTATGTCTTGAATCATTCTTAATGATGTTATGTGGAAAACGACAAATTTGCAATTTGTAAGTGTCTAAATAGATATATTTAATGTATTTCTGCGTTTGTCTCTGAACTGATTAAAACATAAGAATCTTGCGACGTGCTGGTGGCTATATAATAGTCGATCAAAGGTAAAACTGCGGCCGCCGAGGTCAGCCCGTGGAAGGGTGACAGTTCATTACTTGTCAAGATCCTCCGTGCCTTAGAAAGCATGTTAATTTGTCGCGTTGGTCTTGGCTTTCATCATTTTTTTTTTTTTTTTACACGTGATTTTACACTAAAACTACTGCTCAGCGTACCTATATTGACGTGTGAAAGTAACAGAAAATCCTACCTTCTTAACAAAATAAATCTCAATTTGTACTTAAAAAGTTACCCTGTGAATCCCATAATTTCGGAAGTGCAGGCCTATTTAATAAGAAAACATTTATAACATGATCCGTCAGCGACTAAAGTTTCAACGTCTTGAACAATAGAATAGAATAGAATACTCTTGATTGTACTACATAAAAACTTACAAATAATAACTTAACCATAAGACAATATTAGTTTTGGAGATAGGTTCGAATGCCTACCGCGTCTTTTTTTAAATAAAAGCTAATTCATAAGCACGCACTGGGTTTAGGAAGCTGACGTGTCAATAGGATAGGCGACGACGTGTCATGGTTCAGTCATGTGACTATACTATCCACCTCCCAGCTGCAAAGATACTGAGTCACAAGTGTCTCAAAAAAATCAACTGAAAGATGTAATTTAAATTATAAATACTACATAAATAAGATTGGAAAACCTGCGCTTTGCCAACAAGTAATAAAACCATTTGTAACGGTATTTAGATCTTATTTATTGCAATAGGTTCGCGGACATTTTGTCGTCTCGTGATTGTACAATGTGTTAGTATACTTTCTTACAAGAAACGATTAGATTTTACAGGAACCCGCAGTTTTACTCTGCAAAAATCCCGGCCTATGTTGTGCCTTGTCGATGGCAGTAGTTTCGTCCTCTTTTGGAGGAAAGAGGAACAGGGTGTAAAGTTCTTCATCCACCATTGAAAAGGGAGGATCCTCCGACAAGACGGGCGTTGTGTCTGGTGGGCTAAATACTGCCCGACGGTTGAAGTGGGGAACTTGTATACGTTCAAATTGCGCGGATAACTCTGATACCGCGATGTAGGATATCGGTCATTAGTTCGTATGTGGCGAGATAGATGTCGCTACACTTTAATTACTTACTTAAATTCATTAGGCAAAATGTAGTAGTAGTAGTTTACCCACAAGACACCTACTTGTGGCTAAATAGCAACAGTCTCACGGGTCGATCGAAGGATAAGCCTCGGTTGACGAGGTCGGTCCCGGCTGTTATTTGTAGATCTGGGTAGTCAGAAGCCCGAAAGTCTGTCTACCAGTTTAGGGGTATCGTGTTACCAAGTACCTAACTGGGTTGTGGAAGTCAGACAGGCAGTCGCTCCATGTAAAACACTGGTATTCTGCTGCTTTCGTTTAAACTGGAAGCTGACCCCTTCATTAGTTGGGAAAAGGCTAGCCAGATGATAAGTATTGGAACCTACTAAAAGTAACATGTAAGGCCTAGTTAGGCATAACATAACATGACACCTGGGGCTCGAGTCTACTATTGCAATCGTGTCTCAATGACCGGTCATTGATTGAATATTTGACGACTTTGACAGTTTTTGTATGTGAAATGTGTCATAAGTTTGACGTTGGGTACCTACCTATACGTCAAAAATCGATCATTGACCGGTCATTGAGACACGATTGCAATAACAGACTCGACCCCCTGTATGATGACATGACATAAACTAGGCGGTTGAGTTACGGAAAAACAACCTAGTTTATGTTGCGTTTATCTCTAACTCTTCCGCCAAAATTGGTGACACACAAATGTTAAACACAGATTCAGGATGATTTGGCATTTTCATAAAAGGAAACATTTGATAATAACACGTCATTCGATCATTGTATTGTAACGTTCATTTGTTTTCACTGTTTGCTCCTGTAAGTAAATAATTATGTATACCTAAACACTATTTGGCACCATGTTCCGTGCGTCGTCGCTAGATGGCGACATATATTCGTAACTTTCAAACTAGTGCTATTACAAATTTTAGACCTCTTACGAGGCTTATATTTTATTATATTTGAAATAGATCAAGGTGTGTTCGCAAAAGAAATTAGATACGGTACTGTAGTAGGTGAAATGTACTATGTTCCTAAACCGACCTTCTGCTTTCCTACTTGTTCGTGTTAATAACCTATGTTATCTGATGTTTTGGTGTTAATTCAATAGTAATAACGCAATAAAGATGGATTTGTTTCGGCTGTAGCAATAAATTGGACCGGACAATGTGTTTGCACAAATAGGTAAGTAGGCACCTACCTGTCTAAGTAAATAATTTCCTACGAATTTAAAATGAGAAAATGAGTTTTTATTTACGTGTAATAATTACCTACGCTAACGACAGTTACTTAATAATACTTACATAAAAGATTATTTAAATTACTCACTTTAACTTTAGTTTTACCGAAACACAATTGTCAATTGGGTATGTATGCCGTAAGTTTAAAGTTACCTACCTTTATATTTAAAAAACATATAATTACAGAGAACATTACTGCCAATAAAACTAAGTCTTAATCTTTTCACAAACTGGTTTTTAAGCTGTAGATGCAACGGAGACCCACTGCGTTTTATTTTTAAATCGAATTGTTGTAAACAAAAGAGGTTTAAAATCATTTTAATACCAGAACCAAATCTACAGCAGATACTCAAACGATATGATTTGGGTTATAATGTCGTCGAAACAATTCACATAACAAAAAAAACATCATTTACTTACATCATCCCAATTAAACTCAATACAAATTGTAGAAAGTTAAGTTTCATACACACACGTGGTACACCACAGCAATTCTTCTTAGACACTGGCAGACTGGCTGACATCGATATTCAAGTTCATATCTAAAAATAGAATTAAAAAAAACAATGCCTAAGTAGTATCCCAAATACCTACATCACAATCTATGACCGAACGTTAAAAGTCCAAAGTCCAAACTTTACGAGGTATATTGACTCGTACCGCAGCGCTCTGGCTATATAACCGATTGTGAAGGTTTTGCCAAGACAAACTCAAAACAGTCGGCCATCAAGGACCACGGCTAATTTCATTACTTTCGTGCTCTTAATACTTGTGATTTGATATTTGTTATTATTTTTCTGAGACAGGTATGTAGACAACACATTTTTTTTTAATTGTAGGTGACACTATGATATTTAGGTTTTTAATTTGAAAGTGTGTGCAAAATATAAAATGAAAGTGGTTGGGAGAAATTGTTGATCTCGCTACAATGTTTTAAGAAAGTGTTACAGTAAACGTATATTGTTTTAAGTGATATTCATCATAAAATTAATAAGTACTTTTATTAAGCGTGTGCGATGTTAACCTAAATGTGTTGTTAAAGTGCTATTAAACATGTTTGTCGAGATAGTGTTAAAAATAACTCGTGTGGCGTTGTTGTTTATAAGTCCAAAGGTCGGTTTTTCATTTCACTTCTAGACATATCACCTTGTTAGACGCAGTGACCCTCACTCTATGCAGTCAATAACAGACAAAGTGACTTTTAAATTGTTTTACATAGATATCGATCAGACATCAAACTAAATATTCTTAAGACTTTGTTTACATTTTACATTATCACGGTTTTGTATCGCAAGATCTGTAAATATTCATGTGATTACTCAGTAATGTCCTTCACATAAGTCTTTTATCTGTTCCTAATAGATATTAGTTGCACCTAGATTTTACGATATAGATCGACATTTCATAATTTCTAAACATTTCATAACTGTACCAAACGTTTTTCTAGAATAGACGAAATTTGTTATTATTTTTTGTCTTGTCTCGACACACTTTGATAATGGTACTTATCTATTACAACCTAAAGTAGTGATAAAATCTTTTCAAGAGTTTAAATATACATAAAATAACCTACCTACTGTTATCAAAGATAATTTATCAATTAGTTAATTGCTAAGCGATTCATAGTTTAGATAGGTCTTATAGGCATCACTCATAGGTGAGTCACCATCTGTCTAGCCTTTTCCTAAAAATATATTTGTCGTCCATACATATGGGTCGGTTTCCAGTCTAATAAGATGCAGCTGAATACCAGTGTTTAACATGGATCGATTGCCTATCTGACCTCCATAACATTATAATATACCAGAGTCAGGTAATCTTTGTATTTTAAAGTGTATATAGTGTGTGTGTAGTTTAAGTGTGCACTTCAGATAATCAACTGTGAAACCCTTTACAATATTATCTGAAATTCTCGATTCCAGAAAAATCTGGAAACCGTTAACCGTATCACGTCTTGTAAGCATTCCTATCTATACGGCAGGCCTAGCTTTCAATTTATTTATTTATTTAGTATTTTTGCCTAAGCCTCGTGCCAGATAAATTTCCCTTTTTCCTTTTTTTCCTTCTTTGAAACTCATGTGTGTTAAGCACTTTTTACTTGTATTAAATCCTACTTAACAACAAAAAGGTTTAACCCCTTACATCAATTCTATTATCAAGGATATGAAAGACATAAAACATAGGCACGCAGTCCTTTGCAGAGTGGTTGACTTCTCGTAGTTTCCATACATGATTAGAAAACAGTTAGAAATCCTTTTGAAACGAAATACTTAGGTCGTAATTGAAATCATTGTCATGTAAACACTGCGATTACCGCGGTTTTCGGTCGCGATTTTTCTTGGTGACGGCATCACGCACGAACGGCTCGACCAATTTCGAAGAAAAAGGATCTTATAAAAGAAAAAAAATAAGAAAGTTGAGCGGATCCTTGGAAAATTTAAGAAAACCTGACGACAATAAACATTTCAAAATGCAGCGCCATCTTTGATGGCATTCATGACAGGTGACAATATCTTCCCGGCCCATTTTTACATGACATAAACTGATTCTAAGGCGGAACGTAGTTTGCCAGGCAGATAGTTTATTAAATAAAATTCTCGTGTCACAGTGCATGTAACAAAACTCCTAAAAAACGGCTCGACCAATATTGTTAAGAATTTTGTGTGTAAATTCAGTAGGTCTAAGGGTCATAAACTATTAAATTGAATATAAGGCAGAACGAAATTTGCCGGGGCAGTTAGTATTAATATAAGTATTTTAATAATGATTTAAATTTGCTTTCTTTACAAGAACGAGGGCTTGCATAGAACTACAAAACTCAATTTTTGGCTTTATTTAACCTCTGTTAATCTAGCCAAAACAAAAATGCTGCGATAAAAATATTTTATCTACTTACTAAGGCTTAGCGACGTGTTAAGACAGAAACGTGATTTATACATATAAATTGACTTCTTAGAAAAAGTCATAAAGAAGACACTAAAATGTGTAAAAACGGACTTTGTTCATAAATGATACATGAAACCATGTAAAAGTTATAGGTACTATGTATAAAAATAGTGCTTACTAATTTTGTAGAGTTATTACTTCACTCAAAATAATAGTAAACTTGTGATATAATTTATGATATAATGGCCTTTATGTAGGCCAGAGAATCAGCATCGCCGCTGTCTTTGGGCACCTTTTTCGTTGAAAGCGATGCGAAGGAATTTTTGATACCCTATGATCATGTTCCTTTCTTTTTCGTGTCCGTGTGTGTAATAATTATTTGTAAGTTCTTGATATGATTATGTTATAATTTTTTCTCTGTGATCCCAAAACTACACACTGGCCATAAAATTCCCATACTTTGCAAAATGGAGATGAACATTAGAATTGTGACAGTTTGTGAATAGCCTCGTAATAGATTCTATTTTAATAAGTATGAGCCTATGTCAAGGATGTCTGTATTATTGTCGTAGTTAATTATGCTAACAAGCCGTATTTTATTACATCTCATTACACCCATTTTAGTTCGTCATAATAGACCTAACTTACCTACGCACTCGTTCCCCCCCGTCCTCTATTCCATTGCAATTTTATACTAATAAATCATTATTCTTTTATTACAGGTAATATAAGAAAGCACATCGAGCAAGGTCGTTATTTTCACAAGACAGAAACATCAATTAAAGCAGCAGCAATTTTGAATAGAATATTATAATTAGAGTCCAAAGGTCCTATCACATAAAACGACCGACGCGCTGTCCGATGGAACCGTTCGCATAGTGGCAAATATATATACTTACACGTAAACATTGATTGATAACCAGTTCGACCTCACAGCTCGCACTCAGTCCAGCCGCTAGTCTCAAGCCGCAAACATGATTCTTATACTGCTGCCGCTCGTACTCGTGCTTCTATACTACTACACCACCAGAAACCACGACTATTGGGAGAAACGTAATGTGAAATACGAAAAACCAGTACCAGTTTTCGGGACGCTGTACAGAAATATAGTGGCCAAGAGCAGCATCACTGAAATTGCCGTGGAACTATACAACAAGTACCCCAACGAGCCACTGGTGGGCTTGTTCAGAGGAACCACGCCTGAGGTAGTTGTCCGAGACCTGGATATAGTGAGAAGGATTCTCAATGTGGACTTCGCGTATTTCTACCCCAGAGGTCTGGGTAGGGATCCAAAATACGAACCTGCGTTTCTTAATCTTTTCCATGTAGATGGTGATACATGGAAATTGTTGAGGCAACGACTGACATCAACGTTTACGACAGCCAAGCTGAAAAACATGTTTCCACTAGTTGTGCAGTGTGCGGAGAAGCTGCAGGTTGTCGGCGAGGATATTGTGAATAAAGGTGGTGACTGTGACGTGCGCGAGCTGATGGCTCGCTTCACCACAGAATTTATCGGCGCTTGCGGCTTCGGCATACAGATGGACACCATCAACGACGAGCACTCCCTCTTCAGAGACCTCGGCAGAAAAATGTTTAAAAGATCGTGGAAGAATTATGTCATCGTAGCATTATATGATCTGTTCCCAGAATTCAGAGGAATCATTCAAAAAACTTTACATGAGACTGTATTGATTGATTCTATGTCTGAAATCGTTCAAAATATTCGGAAACAGAGAAACAACAAGCCCAGCGGCCGTAACGACTTCATTGATTTACTGTTGGAGCTGGAAGGGAAAGGAAAAATAACCGGAGAGTCGGTGGAGAAGAGAACTGCAGATGGAAAGCCAGAACAAGTGGAGATGGAGATGGACCTTACATGTATGGTGGCGCAGGTCTTCGTGTTCTTCGCAGCAGGATTCGAGACATCTTCGTCGGCAACAAGCTTCATGTTACATCAGTTGGCGTACCATCCAGACGAACAACTAAAAATTCAAGAAGACATTGATCGTGTGTTGGCAAAATACGACAACAAACTGTGCTACGATTCGATAGCTGAGATGACACCACTAAGCAATGGGTTCAAGGAGGCCATGAGGATATTCCCTTCTTTAGGAAACTTACACCGAGTGTGCGCCAGGAAGTACACGATCCCAGAGTTGGGCATCACCCTTGACCCTGGTGTAAAGATCATAGTTCCAGTGCAGGCCATACAAAATGATGAGAAGTATTTTGAAAATCCTACTGAGTTTAAACCGGATAGATTCAACGATCCGAATGTGGAAAAGCATAAGTTCGCGTACCTACCGTTCGGTGAAGGACCTAGACAATGTATTGGTAAGTAGAACTAATAACTTACGTTATTACTAGTTATTATTCTACACAGCGTTTGTAACAACATAGGTACCTAGATCATTAATAAGGTAATCTATAAATATTTGCGTAATGCAACCTTGTGCATGCGAGATGGGTTCCCATCTTAAAAGCTATACAGACCGTTACGTCTTGACTGTAGTTCTGTCTGAGTACTCACAGAGGTTTTATTTATGATCTATACAGCGTAGGAATTAGAATTCAAGCACAGCCTTGAACCTCGAGGGATATAGATCAGATTGCCAGTCAAATACCGACTGAGCCTGTTAAAAAATAATCCGATCGAGTTGACCCCCTTGACAAAATATTAATACATTTAGATGAATACAATGGATGTGTGCCCGATTGATGGCAATAGGCTCGCCCCCTATTCCATATTCTTATCGTATGGTTTTGGAGTTTTAATGCCGCCCCTCTGACTTGGCATCGCATGCCTTCGAGAAATATCTCTCAGGCATGCCGGTTTCCTCACGATGTTTTCCTTCACCGTTTTTGAAGCAAGTGATAATTATACAATAGGTACGCACATGATTCCGAAAAGTCAGAGGTGCGAACCTTGCGTGCGTGCCTTGGGTTCGAACTCGAGAACTATGAATTGGCAATCCACCGGTCACACCAGTAGGCTACCACTGCTTCCCCTAGTCCCTATTACATGGGACTTAATCATAACTGGCGAAATGTGGGTGTACTACCAGAAACACCTCTGCCTAGCCTTTCGGGGATTACAGGCGTGACGTTATGTGTGAATACACTCAACTCTTTATTGTCCAGTCACAATGATATAATATTTACAGTTCTGACATTATACTTTTGTAATACATCTATTAATCATAGCAGCTTCTAAAAAAATAACAAAAAAATCAAAAGCAGAAGTATGTATTCAAACTAGACTGCGAATCAGCAATAATTATGTAAATACTTAAGACAGTCCCCCAAAACGCCAACCCTTTAACAGTTTGTTACACAGTTTGTAACAGTTTGTTACGGCACTTCTTTCCAGCGAAAACCTAAGATATAGTAAAGGGCGTTTTGGGAACCTGTCTTTGTAATTGTTTGCCTGTCAGCCATAGATATAATAAAGAAGGAGATATGCCCGTTAGTCGAAAATGTATCGGAACCATGTGTCTCCACTTTGCCCCTACCACACGGCAACTACTACACATGCAGTTCAGTAAAAGCAATAGATACGCAGTCGCGCACACACCCGCATTTCTTAAAACAGAACGTACTACACAATCAATTATAAACCTTATGCTGTCAAACACAGCGTGTATTTACCATGCACCATACAACTTACGCACACAAAAACAACGGTCGCTATCACTTCGTCGCATGAAGCAGCGGCCGTACCACGCGATGCATCCGCTCAGTGAAGTATCGTTGTGTGATTTTTCCATTGCTCGTCCAGCCACTTAGCGACAAACTTAGGTAGTGGATACGGAGCAATGTATTTATTGCAACAATAGTACAGTCGCTGTGATTTTTTAAAACAAAAATGACATAGTAAAAGCAAGAAATATATTACGTTTTGTTGTTTTGCATGATTAGATAGACAAATATAGTAAAATACGTGTACTTACATGTGATAAGTAATTCCGTGATTTACATAGTTTTGATTTGTGCTTCGGATTTTACAAAAAAACACTGAACAACACGGCATTGCTATAAAATGTCACAATCGCGGTCGAAAGCACACAAGTTCGCGCGACGTGATTATTTTGAGCATGTCGCGGAGACACCGACACGCCCCCATGCCACTTCTCCTATTATTTAGATTTCTATGCTGTCAGCCTAGAATCAGTTTATACAATTTCTATCAATAGGCCTACTTAAAAAAACGTATATTGCGTGACTGTACACTGTTCCATTACGCCTGTATTTCACGAAGAGTTGTGCAGAGGCGCCCCCCTATCGTAATCTCCACATTCTGCTAGTTATGCTTCACACAGGTCCCATACAATAGGGGACTGTACATTTATATAAATCGTGAATCATTAATTAGGTATTTCTACTAATAATTTTATTCATTTGTTGAACAGTTTCCTTCAGTCATGTAAAATTGTGTTAAATCGTAGTCCGACCTCTGAGCCAACTTTTATTTATAAGGAAAGATATTTGAATTTACCTAATACTAGTATCCCAAATTTGTTTTAACAATTCGAAATTCCCAAACCCGGTCTCATTTGGCACAAACAGGAAATACGTGTAACAAAGAAAATTATCCTTTGTGTTACATGCCTAGAGAATAGGCAGTTATTTAGTAAAGAAGGAAGAACATAGATAGGTACCTACTTATTTCCCTAACATAAATCATTGTTTTAAGTGCCGTGATTGCCTCTCATACATTCAATACTTACATAAAGTCAAATCATTTACTTCAATTAGGCCATTTAAAAGGCACTTTTGAACGTTAAAGTTGCAAGTTAAATAAAATATAATAATTCTAGTTGCCCCGTCTTAAAGGTAGCTTCGTATATAGAAGAATGGGCAAGAAACTCCAACTACCTACTAGTATTCTAAATCTCTTTGACAATAATTAACAATGTGATTTTTTCAATTAATATAACTACTTAGGTATTGCTAATCTAAGATATTTTTCACATCGGCGAAAGAGAGCATCATCACTACCTTACCTAATCATGAGCTGATCTGCAATTCTGTAAAAATCACGCCGTGAATGTACTTGGGTGAAGTAATGGTGAACTGAGCTGTCATTCCATACTAATGCTGGGCATTGACAGTTCACTTCACTCAAGTTTTCAGGGAGTGACTTTTAATGAATCCGATATCCTTTCGGTGTTTCTTACCTACTAGTTAAAAATGATAAAGGTGTTTGTTAAAAACTAATCCACAGAAACAAAATATCATTTATTTATCATGTTTCTAACATGATCTGACCATGCCACATGCTGTGCCGACCCCAAGTAAAAAGATGATTATGATGATGATGAAAGTAGATTGAAATGTCTTTTTTGTTACCAGGTGCACGGTTAGGTGAAATGCAGTCCTTGGCAGGGCTTGCAGCGATACTGCACAAGTTTAGTGTGGAACCAGCTGCTGCGACCAAGAGATATCCAGAGGTCAACCACGGAAGCAACACAGTGCAGTCCATCGAAGGAGGTCTACCACTGAAACTAAGACTGAGAAGCAAAGACAACCATATTGCTGCCTAAGTTAGGTACTATAGTTTAATCTAGCGTTATTATATGAAAATAAATTACTGTTATATAGTCTTTTATTTCTTTTCTTGTTTTATTTATCCGCCATAAAAATATAAATGTTTAGTTAAGCACATTTATGACTTAAGTACTTTATCTCTCAGTGACTTAATTTGTATCAATGCAATCTTGAAACTAAGGAAAATTATACTTATTTTTGTTGATCATAATTATTTAGTTACAAGGTAAGTACTTGTGTTAAAGGTTTCTATAGCAGCGTCGGCATGGACTTTGTTAATGGAGCCACACTAACTCAGATTAGAAAGTAGGTACCTAATTTTAAAAAATATTTAAGAAATATTGTGGGTACTACCCATTAACTACCTACCTAAGTCAGATTTATCCAATAACTATTTTCAGGTCCATTCTATTCCATCCGAGTCGTTGTCATACGACGAAAAAACCAATTTGTTCAATATGATTTCTTGATTCTTTTGTACCTACATTCTATCCAAAAATAAGCATAAGTACCTAGATAAATCGGCAACATGATAAATGTATAATTGACGATCTATGTATAAGTTGGGTGCTGGTGGTAAGGCAATTGATATAAAATCAGACGGTCAAAAGGCTAAATAAAAATACTCAATACTCAATTGCATTCCATATGTAAGTATTAGGTACATTATTTGCATAGATGGTATTACCATGGTAGGTATAAAAGATCATTCAGAACATTGTCGGGCACATCAAATATTTAATATTATGTATTAGATGTGTGAACGTACCTACATTTAAAGCCGTACAACCATCATCTCCTGAGCCTTTCAATATAATCGGCAGGATGCTGTCTATTCTTGTTAGGAAGTTCATATTTTATTGGAGGTCAAAGTACCTATAGTCTAAAGACAAAGGACCACAGTAACGTAGCTCTAAATCAACACAGAGAGATCTTTATTTATTTATTGACTAAAATAGGGTGATTAACAGAATATGAACATCAAAATATAATTAGTCCATCAGTTATAAAATAAAATACAAAGTATTTTTCTTCCAACTACGCTTTAATTTCATCACAATCACACTAAAAACTCAGTAGGTACAAAGCGAGTCTTTAATGCTCTAGAGCAATAAAAATGTATGAAATTTCATTATTTATTTATTTATTTATTAAGGTAAACCAACAGCTTCTGTATTCAGCATTGCATAAGAATAATAGTAAAAAGTATCAGACTTATACAGTCGCCAATAACAGACTGAATACTATTTATTGAATACTTCAAGCACACTAATGTACAGAGGCGGACTTAATGCCATAGGCATTTTCTACCAGTCAACCTTTAGGTGATGCAGAGAAAAAGAGTGGTAGGTGCAATTAAAAATGAAAAAATAAAAGGAATCAAAGAATACAAATACATATTATTTATTTATTTATTTAAGGACAACCAACAAAGCATACACCATAATACATGACAAGTTTACATTATATTATTAGTTTTTATTATTATGAGTATAAATACATAAATATGTACACTATAAATATAATATATATAAAAATTAAATTACGAAGAGATAGAAAAAAGAAAAAAAAACATTAGCGCTGTGAAGATACTACTGCCAACTTCTTACGAATATGCTCGCGAACCTTAACCTTAAAAGATAAACGGTTGGTTGCGATCCTGATTTCCTGGGGGAGAGCGTTCCACAGAGAAATAGACTGCACAAAAAAAGAACTATGAACAAAGTCAGTACGGTGAGTGGAGGACAGAGGAGGACATAGGAGAAGACGGTTATGCGATGAGCGAAGGTTTTTATTGTGGTTGGCACAGATGTATTGAAAGTGAGGAGATAGATAACTAGGGGAATTAGGACAGTAAAGAAATGAAAACAGAGTGGTTAGTGCTCTTTGTTCTCTGCGAAGGCGAATGGGTAACCACTTTAGCAGCGAACGCTGTTCAGAGATATGATCATATTTACGCAGGTTGAAAACAAATCGAATGCAGTTATTTAGAAGACGGTCAAGTTTATTGAGGAGATCTGCATTCAGGTCATAGTAGCACACATCACCATAATCGATGATAGGGAAAATTAAGGTCTGCACAAGCATTGCTTTCGTCTTCGATGGTAAAATGTTTTTCAGCCGATACAGAGCCCGCAGCGTTCCAGTAACCTTCCGGCTGACACTAGCAACTTGCGTACGCCAGTTTAGGGTCGTATCGATGTGCAGGCCCAGATCCTTTACAGCAGAGCCAAAAGGAACAGTCGCACCGTCGAAAAGAATCGGCGGCAACGTTGTGACGTCCACCCGACTGACGATACGAGGACTCCCAGTGATGATCGCCTGACACTTATTCGGGTTCACTGCTACACCAAATCTATCGGACCAGGTCTTAATGGCTATCAAATCACCATTTAGTTTGCTGATGGTGTCGGCTATTTCATCAACCCTGCCTTGACAGTATAACTGCAGGTCATCTGCATACAGATGATACGCACACTGAAGTTCGGAAGTACAGCTTGGCAAAAAAGAGTAGAAAATAATGGAGGCGCCACTGTGCTCTTCGTATGGCAACCCGCGTGGCAACCGCATAGCGTAGGTACCAACCTAGTCTTGATACTTAGCTGTTTTTAGACAAATTAATCTAATTATGTATTATTTTTTTTAATCAGTAAGTAATCACTTTTAATCGTGGCAATTAGAGACACAATAGAAAGACAATGAAAGCGTAGACACCGATGTCCTCTTGGGGTGTAATGAATTAATTGAACAACGACGTGTTCTCGACACGCAACTGATTACCTTAAAATAACAAATTGAGTAAATACTCCTGAGTTCACAACATTGTTTAGGAATTATAAAAAAAGAAAACAACAACAATTGTACAACATAATTTCTATATTTTATTCTAGTAAATCTTCCTCTAAATATTCTACCCCGAACACGTAGGCCGCAAACTCATCTGACTCATGTTCGGGTTCAGAGGTGATGCTACTATCATCTTCTAGATTTATTACTAATCGCTATATTTCCTCGTTCATAGTTATTTTTTTTCCAGTAATCATTTTCTATTTTTATTACATGTTAGCACGATTTCTTCCAATCCTCCTCGATAATAGCTTGTAATGCACGTTCAGCTGCTTCCTGTAAAGACGAAATATTTCATTTATCCCTAACAATATTAAAAGTAAAACATTTTTATCACATACTGTTAAAAAGACGGATGTAGAAAATACCCTTTTGTTTATCTCCTTCCAGCACGATTTTGCTTAGAACGATAACAGGCTTCCCTGAATTAAATAATAGATTTAGACTATGGCACGACAATTTCTTTTACATTTCTAATTCATACGCTAGAACAAATAATTCTCTCCCTTGATATCGCACTTAAAGTATAATTTACGTAGAAAGTGAATTTTCATTCAGTTAAAAGTCAAGTCACCAAAGTATCAATTTATCTCAGCGCACTATACCAGAGTAATGCTGAAAAAATGTAAACATAACCTATGTGCTCGACATTTATTGTTTCAAATTTCTAGTTATTCCTTATGCAAGCAAATTAATATAGCTTTGTATTCATCAACTAACACTTGATTTACCTAAAATCAACAAAACAAACTCTTACATACCTGTATTATAAGCGGAACT
Organism: Euplexia lucipara; assembly: GCA_921972225.1. Classification (NCBI taxonomy): domain Eukaryota; kingdom Metazoa; phylum Arthropoda; class Insecta; order Lepidoptera; family Noctuidae; genus Euplexia; species Euplexia lucipara. The sequence goes on along the minus strand of OV179144.1, from coordinate 5,586,242 downwards.
CTAGAAAACATTGTTAAGTTCAGGAAGAATAGTTTGGGCCTGATGTTCCGCCAGATATCGCCTGTACACCTTATAAATAACCTCCCTGCCAGCACTACGAATAGTTTTATTCGTTTTTTTTTCACTTTTTACGTTTATTAATCAACGTTTGGTGGTCGAATTTAAAATTTTACGAAATCGTGAACTTTGTTTATTATGAGATGTCATTATTTTGAAAATGTTGCCAACAGACAAAAATTTAGTTCCGTTTCTACACTTTTTTGCCAAGCTGTAATAAGGTTAATAAAAATTGAGAAAAGAAGAGGAGAGAGAATGCCGCCTTGAGGAACGCCAGTTTCCAAACCACACCAACGCGAGGCAGAATCTTCTAAACGAACCGACTGCTGACGTTCCTGAAGATAAGAGCTGAACCAATTCAGTGCTTCGGGAGAGACCATGACATAGGACAGAATGGCTAATAGGATATCGTGACTGACGGTGTTAAAGGCATTTGAAAAATCGACCAACACTAGCACTGTGACCTTGGTATCTTCCATTCCTGCCCTCATATCGCCAGTCACTTTAAGAAGGGCGGATATAGTACTGTGGCCCGGCCTAAACCCAGATTGTAGAGGACTAATGAGTGAATTCCGATGAACAAAACTAGAGAACTGTTTGTGGACGCAGGCTTCCAGTACTTTGGATAGAAAAGGAAGTATAGAAATTGGACGAAAGTGAGAAGGGAGAGTGGGATTTGGGACTTTAGGTAGTGGGCGGACATAAGCTTTACGCCATAAGGAAGGGAATACTCCGGAAAATAAGGAAAAATTTACAATATGGGTAATCGCAGGTAGTAGATGATCCAGGATAGTGATTATCATGCCACGAGTGATATTGTCACAACCTACCGCTTTGGATTTAATGGAGAGAATTATTTTCCTGATCTCTCCCGATTCAACTGAAACGAAACGAAAATTATCAATGTGAGAACGCGTTAGACCACAAATTAGCGCCAGAGTTTGTTGCTTGGTTAGATGATCCATGTTAGGCACAGAGGAGAAATGAGGATGGAATGGGATTTGAGGAGTTCCCTCAATTCCTCGAGGATCCCATCATCAGATCTGAGGTTTGATACAAATGGGACCAACCTGGTAGTCTAATCTATCAAATAGAAAATAATTTTGATCATCCGTCCATAAATGACGGAGAAAAAAAACGAGAAATGAGGTAACAAACACACAAAAAAAAACCAAATAATAAAGAAAAAAAAACATACCGTCGAATCGAGAACCTCCTCCTTTTTTGAAGTCGGTTAATAAAATAAGGTTCATGTTCAATTGGGAAAATTTTACAGTTTGGGGTTGCTTGTTGTCCTAGCGTCTGTAGGTACCCATGTAATACAATCATAAAGTAGGTATTTAGTGTAGGGAATATACCCACATACCATAGTAACCTATTTATTGCCCAGATAAGAAGCTTAAGGGCTTAAGCTCTGAGCGGCAATCAGGCTAAAATACAATAACGAAGATTTGTTTGATGATAAACAACGGAATTTTACGACGGTTTTGTAGATATAGAAGTTACTGCATTGATGATAATTATTTTACAAGTGATAAGTTTGCTGGAAGCATTAACTTATCTTAGATTCCAAAATCCTACCATTACATTTTATATAGCTGTCCCGGCAAACTTTGTTCCGGCTTAAAACAATTAATTTGTTTTATTTAGTTGGTTTGCGTCCTAATCTGAGACCTACTGAATATTAGGGTGACTGGTAATTAGTGACCGATACTTTAACACGTGAATATATTCATGATTTCATTAAACTTTCCAAAGAAACTTTTTTTTATACACTATACCTACATTATAACACAATAAAATAACAAAAACGCTGTTTGAAATTTCGACCGCAGTAGGCACGAATCGGCACGATCTATCAGTTAATAGTCTGACCTCGGGAAGGGCGAAATCTACTAGTAGTAGTAGCGTCACGCGCTCCCCCGCCACCCCTACCGCTCTTGTTGTGCAGTACAGTTAAGTACAGTACTGACGTAAATGATTTAATTGAAAGTTAAAGAATATAAAAAAAGTTTCTTTGGGAAAGTTATTCGTATTCATGAGTACTATCACGTATTTAAGTTTCGGTCACTGATTACCAGTCACCCTATATGCACACAAAATTTCATAGAAATCGCTCAAGCCGTTTCGCAGGAGTTTTGTTACCTACAAACACGATAATAGTACGAGAATTCTATATAAGTATCTATTACTTAGATATTGTAAATGGTTAAATGTTTATGATCCAAACACCCAGCGCGCTGTGCAAGCCCTTGAACAGATTTAGACGAAATTGGCTCATAGACAGACCATAGATACTTTTTATCCAGGTTATGTGGTCCCTTGAGACAAAGTGACCACAATATAACCGGGAAAGTTACTTACGAAGCAGGCGAAGCTGCGGGCAGAAGCAAGTTTATTTATAATGTCAAAGTTCGTGAGGTTGGATGTATGTAAGAGTCATGGGCGTACCCAGAGGGGAGAGGGGGGGGGGGGCAGGGGTGCAGCCCCTCCTGGAATCTCAGTGTAGAGGCACTTTTCCAATTTTTATCAGGGAAGTGCTAAAATTTTTTGACCTCGTTTGTCGGTGCAATATACGTCTGAAATATAGAATTACATTTTAAATATACATTATTATGTGGAGTTATTTCTTAACCATGTTTTCTATGATAAAGACACCACATACACCAATAAACCTGACACACAAAAAATTAAACACTCAAACAAAAAAAAATAAGTCGCAAGTTAGTATTATAAGAATGTAGAATGGTTATAAAAAAGACCTATGCGAAGCCAAAAAGGCTACACTCTCAGCATTAGCTATGGTATTTAAAAAAGGTATAATTATACCGCAGCTTTACATCTACAGTGGTACCAATTTAACCTTGAAATAATTGGTGGCGCTGCTCGTCAACAAGAAGCCAAAAATTACGCCAAAAGCGACTTTAAATCTCTAACATAATGCTAGTTTACTACTACCGTTTCACAGATAAGTTGGCTTGACTATAAGTCTAAGATTAGGAGGTATCGGAGGTATATTATCTAAGATCTAAGTATGTACATACATACCTACTTGACAAGCATAAGGCTAGCAACAGACTTATAATAACACGCCATGCCACGCGACGTCAATATGGTGTTCTCATTGGTTACAATAAGCACCTTTTTCAGATTTGACCAATAAAACCGCGTGGGATGGCGTCGGGTGTTACTAATGTGCTGGAGCCTTTATTGTTATGTTAAGGCCCACAGACACTGTGATGCCACCAATATATTACTTTTTTTTCTCTATGGATGCTACGGACTCACCCACGAAAACCCCTTAACAATGAACGAAGTAATTATAATAATATTTCATTTTTAGTAACATAATGAAATAAATACTAAAAGATTATAAAATAACTATTCCAGCGGTTAAAAAAAAATAAAACACTCCACCTATGACCGTCCGCACTCAGAAACCATTAATTTATTGTCGTCTATAGTCTATGGTGACAATTTGAAAGGACGCGGGCGCAACCGGAAAAATAAAACTAGAAAAAGTAACAATATAAATAGAAGTTTTAGTACGACAAAATAAAATTAAACTACCTACATTATGTTACGAAACGAGCGTTAAAGTTGTGCGAGTGTTCTTGGTAAATATTGTGTACGGGCTATGAAGTTAAGTTGGTGTGGTGGACTGGTGGTTTGATGTGCTGATGGTCAATAGAACAAAAAAATGCATAAGTTTACCGCTAACTCGTTGTGAATAACTGAATTCGCATTTGTCACCAATACTAACTGCGTGCAGACCCAGCGTAGGTATAAAAGCCAGTGTCCTTTTGCATAGGTACGCAGTAGGTGTTGTTTATATTTAAACACTAAAAGTGGCAACAGTTCATATAGCACGAAATGGAGGTGGCAGGTAGTTCCAGCAGCGAGTAGCGGCAAAGTTAAAGCTTCCACGGAATGCAGCAGTTGTGTGAGACCCGACCAACAAAAGGTAAGCAGATGCTCTAGTTTAAATTTTGTTTATATTCCTAGACCAAGTCAATTTTGCATACAAAAAAAAAAAAAAATTTGTGAGAATGGAACCTGACTCCTCCACTGCCACATCTCCACTGGTGCCCTGCTGCCCGCTGACTTCATGTCCTTGTCCTAATGGGCCTACCACTCGCACTTGAAGCTTCCCCACAGTTCTGCCTGAGCAAGCCGGTTCGTACACGGAACACCATGCGTACCACTACAGAGAAAACACTTGAGAGATACTTAATAGTAGAAGAATGAATAATTCATCACCGTAGGTACTTAACGGTGCCGTGAGGTAATACTGGTAATGCCGTGCGTGTACTCTGTAGGTACAGTGTGTTCATGAAAAAATCGAAAAGCTTGCGCAGGCAGAACTGTGTGGAAGCTTGTGCGTGTGGTAGACTTATAAGAGTTAAACACGACTATCCGGGAAAAACCGCGGAGCACAGCTAGTACCTACTTACCTAATTAAAAACCGGCGGCCAAGTGAGAGTTGGACTCGTGCACCAAGGCTTTCATAAAAATGTTTAGGTAAGTATGTAAATGGTAGGTAGATGTTTCTATTTTTTAATAGATTATTTTTCTTAAAAATAATTTAAAATCTGATGGCTTATCATGCCCTTTTATATGATACCCCACATGACAAGATCGTTTCACTTTAAAATGCCGCGGGTTCCAAATTTTAAATTAATTTATTAATTTTAATTTTAATTTAATAAAATGTTCGGTTTTCGGTTTTTTTCCTGTAGGTACTTGTTGTATAGGTACGATAACATTACTTGCCAAATTTTATAGTTCTAGGTCATCGGAAGTAGGTAAGTACCTACCCTATGAGTTTTGATTCGCTTGAAAGTCGAAATACCTACCTACCTATGCGGTTTTTGCTAATAAACGGCCGTATCTTTTTCTTACGTACGTAAACTTAGAAGTTTGATTTTTTCACAACTTCATAGGACCATACACCTCCAACTTGATACCTCTACGCATTCTCGAAATAAAGAGTCTTTACTGACAACAAAGTGATTCTGTAGGGGCTCCCTTTTTTAGTACGGAAGGGTTAAAAAAAGGACAGAGTCCAAAGAGATCTTAGCATGGAATCCTTATGGAATCCAATACAAAAAAGGTACCTAGTGTTAGTAACCTTGATCTATCGTCTATGGGTAAGAATATGATGTCACACCTAGTTGTCAAAAAGCGTTTGATACAAATTTAATTTTTGATTTTTTTTTTGGTTTCGTTATAATACTTGTAAACTTTTACATATTAATAAGTAGGACTTGTTGCATAATGTCGTTTCTGTTTGTAAAAATATATTATGGGCCATGCAATACATTCGACCGTTGCATCCATAAACCGCATCTATTGACTGGTCTAAAAGGTAGCTAAAAATGTTTTATGAACCGTCAAACAAGGTAAATAGAAACACAGCGGTGAATAGATAGAAACAATAACTACTTAGGTAGTTAAACGAGGATTTTCAGGCTAGTAGGTACCTACAATATTCATAATTTGTTTCTACGGTTTCGTTACCAGGTAGGTAGGTATACCCTACCTATTAGTAGGTACCTACTTAGTTTATCTAAATAATTTAAAAGAATTAGAGTCCTCTTGGTTCGTAACAAATCTCCTTGGTAACAAACAACTTATAACTTACGTGGGTATCCTCCTCAAAGTTTTGTTTCTATTCACCCCCGCGTTCCTATCCACCCCGTTCGACTGGACCATTTTATACAGGGTGTAACGGAAAGGGTATATACATCCGAAGAGCACGGATTCTCTTGGTGATAAGAAATGACATGGCAACGTTTTTATACATATACATACATAATTGTAAAGTTGAGCCCGCCCGCGCCATCGCGCCTTCGTCGGTTAGGCAGAGCCCGATAGGTCTGTACTAGGCGCGCAGAACCCGAGATAGATATACTTGAACCTTGCCGGACAGGATTATGACCCTCATAGTGCGGTGACACGTTTGTTTTTATTTTGCATTTAATAAACTGTCGATATTAAATAATATCGTGAAGTTTCAAAGTTATTAGTTGGGAGCTGAAATTTTGAGGAAAGACTCGTTATTAAATACTCTATTCACCCTGTTTGTATGTATATACCCTTTCCGTTACACCCTGTAAACTCTCGCTCACATCACTTAATAAAAATATGAAGTATCATTAGGTACAAAACTAGAGTACCTAAGTAGGTACTTATATTTTAATAAGAAAAACAGTTGATTAATTAATATATTTATTAGGTTATCTATGAGATTAGTAGGTACCTACTTAACTCATTGTCTCAACAGATCGCCTCCAAAAACTGGGGTTTCGAGTTGATCTTGTGCCCGTAAGCTGCCTAAACTACTGCATGATCGAGATGTGTGGGCATGAAGTAAGACTACTTACCTATATCGCTTTTTTCCACCATTTGACTCACACTGTTGTTTGCATCAACGGCGTTGATGGCAGCGAGGCCTAGATGGGATACCTCTTATCTATAAAATGCAAGGAGAGAAAAAAAGCCCATTAGGAGCGATACCTGACAGATCCGGGAAGCGTGGGGCAGCCGGTAGGGCAGGCATTGCCAGAGACTATGTTCAGCAATTAAGTATTTATTAAATAAAAGACCAACTCTGACATCGCGACAATAACAAATACTTAGCTGTTTAATATTATTTATTTTTTGTGTCGAGTACATAGGTAGGTATCAAGCTTTTTTATGATTTTTTTGTTTGTCCCATACTGTTGGTCCCATAGTGAAACTTGTTCATATTTAGAGTAGGTAGGAACCTATCTAGCAAGCTCTATGATATTTTTTCATGATTAAAAATACCTACAACCTGTAGGTATAATTATCTACTTTCTAAGATGTTATATAGGTACCTACATTTTAATTAGTAGATAAGTAGGTAAGTACCTACCTACTTATTTCCCTCTAAGTCACTTTGATTGATATATTTTATATCAGTCATCAGCAGATTAGGTATATTAATCTGTGCACCAGTGCACCAGTCACTTCTTACCTTAGGAATAAATATCAGCCACTGTTTAAAACAGGTATATAATGAGCGCCACTGCGCGCTCTGTCTAATGAGCGCCTTGTCTTCAGCTTGCCGCATCCAGCAACTGGCCGTAATCTTTCGCAGGTGGTCATCCCACCTAGCTAGAGGTATAGGTACCTACCTCATACCGGAGGGAAAACGCGACTTGACAAATGTAGTGTAGGACACAATATGTTTGAAAGTCGCGGTCTCCACTCAAGGATACGTACCTAATCTAAGGAATCTCCTAGAAATTATTTGGTTTCAGGTATTCCGTTGCAATTTGATACATTTGAAATTCAACACATGTCATGAACGAGACCCTGTTTCTCGGCGCGCCATAGAGGCGATCATTACCTCGGCTGTGAAGTTCCGTAGGGCAAGAGGCTACTTATGGTTCTGGACCTTGCTCAATCACCAGATGTTCAGGAGAAACCAGTACCAACCAAAGGACTACTGGCCGGTTGACGTTGACTTTACTTCTTTCGCTGCTTGCAGAGACTGTATGAAATGTTGTGATATGCTTATCAAAGAAGAAGGCGACAAAAAAGAAGAAACGAAACCTGAGACATTTTTTAAGCAATAGGTAGTAATGTGAAGTCTATTTCATTATCTTCTAAGTCCAAATCTGAATTGCTGTGTATTAGGTAGGTACAGTGACTTTTTATCCAGCAGAACTATGAATACCCACTTATCTCGAATACCTAGATATTGGGACTCCAGAGCGTTTACCAAACCTGATAATATTGTGTGTTATATACTCAATATCAACTTATAAAAATATATACCGCCTACCTAATTGTGTTTTTGGTGTTCAGTAGGTACTTCAAAAGTAAAAAACATAAATTAGGTACAGATCACTTTGTCGGTCAAGACCCTTTATCTCGGGAACGCGTGAACGTATCGAGTTGATATTTAAACCATAATATACTCAGGTCTACAGTTCCTCGAAATGTGAAAAAAATACTTATTTTTCGACACTCAGGGAATCTATAGATATTATAGAGTACTTTCCGTTGACTTAGAACTGTTATTTTTATTCAAACCTGATTTTTCCCTAATCACTTAGCATGGAAGTACCTAATTAGGGAAAAACCCGAAGGCAACTGTCATTTTATTTTTGTATCCTACGTCATAACCCTAGGGGTCCAAATTTAAAGTGTAACAAGTATATTTCAGGGGTTATTCAAAAGCAAACACGCAAAATTTTAGATTGTTTGTATTTAAACAAAATTACAATGTTTCTCTTCTGTTCATTCGCACTAGCATTAAATTAAACAATATAGTTATGCCTAATAGATATATTAGGGTGAGGACCAAATTTTTGACGGATACAGACACGCTGTGGTGTCCGGCTCACTTGTGACAAAATATTGCGTACAATATATGCCCTAAAATAATTTTGGATTTTTACTAATTATGTCTTAATCTGTTATAAACAGTTTAATTCATCAAAGAACTAAACTCGAAGCTTAATTTCTTCAAAATAAAATATTTTACCAAGCTCAGTGTCTTTTTACGCTATGTAAAATACGCATGTCCTTGCTTGACTACTAAGAATATTTTGCCGCTGTTTTTTTTTTAACGTAAGCTAGCATCAATAGTTTAATATTATTAAAGCCTTATAAACACCAGTAATCGTTTTTATAAATAATACCACAATAACCATTGTTGTTTTAATTTTTACAAGCAATTTTACAAACATCCCAAAATTGTTTCCGTTGTAATACTCCTGTTGTGCGACATCATATCTTCGAAACCAATAAACGTGTGTGGAAGTTTCTTGATTATTTAGTACGGCAACATTGGCCTTAAGCTGGCAACAAAATTTCGGATACAAACCGCCATGTGTTTTTGCTGTCAGTTGAGATTGTGTTTGTGTCGTCAGCGCGCGTCGTTAAGATTTCCTGACTTTAGGTGAGTAAAACTGTAATATTTTTACGATTTTCTAAAAAAATATTATATATTTATAAATCCACTTTAACTTTATTTTTAAAATGGATGCAGAAGTGTTCGATTAATGGTTAAATTTGTGAGTTTTTGCATCTATAAGGTTAGGTCGTGAATAATTTTCATTCCGTTGTGCGATTTGTGACACGAAATTGTACGACGTGTCACAAGGGAAATTTATAAAGCTGTGTTTACAATCATTCTAATCTCATTAGCTACCTATTTAATTATTATATGATTATTTAATACTTAGATTATTGTTTAAATATTACTAAAATAGTTTTAACTTTCTACGCCACTTCCTAAGAGGGTAATGTTTTAGTAGGTTTGTTTTGTACGCCTGTCTCTATAATTTCCTGCTCTTTTTTCCTATTTTTTGTTATTTTATCTAGAAGCTGCCGTTTGGTGAGCTTTTAGCCTTAGGAATAAGTTCATTTAAATAGTGAAAATCCTAGATTTTAAGTCATTTTGATAGGTTTATTATAGCTAACATCACAAAAAGTATCGAGAATAAGCATTTTATTCTCGATACTTTTTGTGATGTTAGCTTGTCCAAGTTAGCAGTTAGTAAGTATTGGTGTTTTTTTTTTGTAGACCGTGTACCTTTTTCTTTTCAGATGCCTCTATCATCCGCAGAAAGATGTCGCAAGGCCTGTAAGGTTTTTAGTGTTTTACCAAACTTTATTGGATTCTTTTTGAAAGTTTTGGTTTTGTAATATAATTTATTTGGATTGTACTACTTATTAAATATTTCTCGAAAAGTAATGTTTTTTTTTATTTATTCCACTTAGGTAGGTACCTACACCTTCCTAAAATCTTACGACTATTTACACACACCTTAATAATTCTATTGTGCTACGTTCATTTTCTAGTGTGACACATTCCGTTGTGATATCCGTTGTGCGATTACGTCAAAAATTTGGTCCTGACCCATTAATCAAATTATCATAAATTTAAAAAGAACCCATTGCAGCATTTGACTAAAGAAGACGGTGAATATAATCTGTGGATGCAAAACTAGCGCTAATTTAAGTTCACGCCTTGAGAGTCAGACCACACGGGCGGCGCGGCGCGGCTGCGGAGCGGCGCCGCTGCGGTTTTCTACATACAAAAATGCATTGTAGCCACATGGCGCCGTGCGGTGTGCTCCGGCGCCGCGCCGCGCGCGCATCGGAATCGAGACGAGGCGGGGAGGGGTGTAAGCAGAGCGGAGCCGGAGCGGCGCCGCTCGCAGTTGTTTGCACAGAGTACATTATACCTACTATTTGTTTGTTTGCGCAGCATAGGGAAGGACGCATGCTGGATTAGGGCAACCCCTCATTTTGCCGCCGCGGCTCCGTAGAACGTTGCGACGCCGCTCTGCCCGTGTGGTCACCAGCGCGGCGAAATGGCTTGCGGTGCGGCGCCGCACCGCCCGTGTAGTTTGCCTCTGACGCCATGTTATTTTTCGCCCGAGAATTTTGTCAATGATGTCAAAGACCTGCGCAGACGAGAGACTATCCGTAGGGTATTAATTTTATCCATCAAAGAACTAAAAGTACCCCATCCAAAAAGTGCGCCGAAAAACCAATGATAGCCGGGAGGCCGGACTTAACAAAAGAACGGGAGTGCCCTGAAGAAAATAGAACTTTACGTTGACTAGGCGCTGCCTAAACTAATCACGGTAGTTGTATTATACACACACAAAGACCTTTAGTAGGTACGCTTTGCTTTGCTTTCATAGCGGGCATTTTACTAAATTTCTGAGAAACCGATGACGCGTATCGCGTCCTTGGCTGGCAAGTTCTCGACGGAAAGTATTTTTTTGCGATTCGGGATCGTCCCTCGTCTGTACAAGCCTTAAAATGAACGGTGAAGGGCGTGTGAAAAAAAAACCGTTGAGTAGGGAAACAAGTGAAGTGTAGTGGTTGGTATAAAGAACTCAAAACTAGCCATTTGTAGTTACCAAGCCAACTTTAGCCAACACTGCAAGGGTTAGGGAAACGTATTTAGACGACAACTGCAGTGTAGTAAATGCGACACATTTGTCAATGGCTTTTTTCATAAACAACCAGTCCAGCATTTCCATTTCCGAACAACCTCCACATCTTGGCTGTAGGTACCTTTCTCTTAAAATCTTACCATTAAGGCTCATTTACACGAGACAACTCTTCCACATGCTTTCTGTACGCTCCAATGGAAGCGACAAACAGCAGTCATGTAAATGAGCCATTACTTTTTCAAGGTAGGTAATCCTGCCCTGTTTTATAATAATGCCAATTTTAACACCGGTAACCAGGGAAACAATATTTATATTTATTAATACAATCAGCTGTAATATATTAAATAACAAAGGTAGTACGCAAGTGTTTCGAACAAATCGTAGAACATCGACTAGTAACCGTACAGTGCAACATGCAGGTTTGAGTATCTAATTTACAAGGCTCAATATTGTGCGTCCAAGTTGTAGATCCAAATAAAGGTTAGAAATTGACTAGAGTTCAATGATGATCTTTGTCAAATATTACTTCGCACTGAGAGAACAAAGAAAGGGAAATAATATTTTTAAAAAATGCTTCAAATCTTATTTTTTTTTTGTTTATGTTTAAATCACATGTCAAAACACCTTAAAATTTACAGGGTGGAAGGGATCGATGCACAACCAGGGCCTTTTTATTGGCATACCGTCCCGCCCGCGCAGAGTAGAATTTGGGAACGTTGGCGCAAACACGCATGCCAATAAGGCCTTAAGCCAATGGCAGTTGGCAAAAAACGTTAGCAGACAAATTTTACGTGCTTTGTGGCTCAGTATCACGTGCTAAAGTCATGGTATGAAAGTCCCTTCCACCCTGAATCATGTTACGTATAAAGATTGCAAGTTGCACAATACACAGGTATTCTACCGAATTCCGAACCAATCTCATTTCCGTATAAAAAACACACTACCTACAATTTCATAAATAATTTTATTTAATTTACAATGGTGAAATAATATCGAATTATGATTAATAGATACAAGTTTTAAAGTTAACTACATACACCTAACATGGAATTAACAATAAAAAAAATATTATATTGCATCAACGGGCAATACAGTCGCCGTCAGTGCATTAACCGCGCCACGCCCTAGGAATATGTAAAAAAAATAAACATACCAAATATTTTGTACACAACACATGGAAACAGACGAACAGTCAGTCAGCGGCGCCAAACAAAATATACGACCTTTGGAATCAAAACACTGTATAAAGACTTTTCTTAACATTACAAACCCTTCTTAACTTTCGTTCACACGACGTCGTATGTTTTGTTCTGCTAGCGATCTTGCACACAAACAACACTCCATGCATACAAATAAAACCTTAGAAAATATTTCTTCACATAGTTGTTGAATGACAATAGTATCAGTTTACTGAGTTTCAATACTTCGTGACTACGAAACTTACAGGAAATGTTTGAAAATTATTGCTTTATCATCGTTTCATTTTTACGTCACTAACATTGTTTCTACCATCGTGGTTTTGACTGATTAATACAATTTAACAATCCGATAAAAACAAACCACCTTTAAGGCGATGAACATATGAAATAAAAATCTAGACTTCCAAGAAATAAAAATATATTTTAAAAACAACTTGGAACTGGCGTAACAGGGATCATTCCACTATAATATTATGTTCAGTAAAATACTTCATTGTCGTCACATTTTTTTAAGTGTAGGTATAACATAACATTGTGATAATAACATACAATGTACTTTTTCTTACATGTCTTATTTGGTATATACCTTATACACTTCAAGCTCCGTGTCATGCCCATTTTTTCATTTCTGTAACACTTTAATGCAATTTAAACACACTGTATAAATTGCATTAAAGTGTGCTCCAAAAACCACATGACTGAATCTTCATACACCATTTTTATTTACCAAATAGGACAAGTGAAAAAACCACACTTTACAATGATAAAGTAAGCAACCGAAACGCGCGGTTTCACTAAAAACGTTACTATCATTTCACAAATCAACGACACTACTAGATTTCTTGACATTTACAATAAATAGCGCTTCTGGCTCGAGTTTACACAAAAATATCGATATTGTCGCTAAACACTCGTTCTAAACTTGTTTTATTTACGCAGTTGTGATGTTAAGAGACTTGAAGTGGAGTTGAATCTATGAGAATTGGGCCACCGATAGATCGCTATTGCTGGGAGAACTGTTATTGGGAACTTAGCTTGAACAATTACTAAAAATATTAGTGAACAAGCTTAAGTTCAAAAAGCAGTATCTCGGGGAAAGCTAGTCGTGACATAATTGAGGTAAGGTTTTCACATGTTTTAATAAAAAGCTACTGGGCTTAGTTGAAGATACTTTTGGGCTATTCTATTCAATGCCATGAAAATCAACTTCACGTTTATTTTAGATACCTCATACGCACATAGTTGGGTTCATTACTCCCGACAACGGCAGATCAGTAATCAGAACAGATTTCTCGAAAGTCTTCGTACACACGAACGAACTTTTCACCCGTTTTCACAATTCCAATGATGTCGGCTACCTAACAACTTACAAGTAATCCCTAACCTCCTTACAATTTAGAAGCATGGAAGCATTTCTTTCGTTATTTGTTACATAATGTAAATAAGTTATCAGTTTTTACAAAAAAAATATAATTTATAGCCTCGTACTTAATACTCTTTCAACTGTATTGTTCGATATTGATCGAGAGCGAATATATTCGGCCAGTAAATAACTAAACCTAACAAATATACAAGTTTCATAGGACCGGATACGTTAAATTTTGTAATAAATAATAATATATTATCTTTTGGATTATGTGCGATTTCTTTACATTACCACTACCACCAGTTTTCATAAAACTCGAAAACCAGAAGTGCTAATAGAATTCTTATCGTTAGTAGGGCAGTGTCGTATCATCCGTGGTCCGAACTGGCCGCGTGCTGCGACCAGCGGCGCTAGCTAACACTTGTAGTCCGTCGGATCACTCGGACCATGCGGTCCCATGTTAAAGTCACTTGGCTGTGAGTCGGAACTCATTTCACTTGGTTTTTCACGTGTTGTAAGAACTCGTAGTAGGAGAACGCGGACTCCACCCGGTCCTCGACCAGTCGCTCCGTGAATATGGTCCGTGATGGCGAATTGTCTCTGTGGAATTCAAAAGATAAGTTTAGTTATGACCTCATTTAAACAAGCTTCTGAACTGAAATGTTACACACGGACTATAGCAATCGCGAATAATTTGCTGTTATGCGTTGAAGAGTTCCGTCGCATGTCTTCTTCATCAGTTTTTCTTCACAAAATAATACTTTCTAAAGGAAAATGCTTGATTTGTTACTAAAAATTTTAAAATCGGTACGTGTGAACATATATTTTTTGAGGAGTTCCCTCAATCCCTCGAGGATCCCTCATCAGATATGAGTTTTGATACAAATTGGACCAATCTGCTAGTATACCCTATCAAATAGAAAAAGAATTTTGTCCTTATATGACGGAGTACTGAGGTAACCAATCCCAAAAAATTAAACTTACAACCAAATTGAGAACCTCCTCCTTTTTTGAAGTCGGTTTTAAAAACAGGAGGAATAGGTGCATCAGCAAAAATACTATTGTTATATAACTCAATGTCGTACGCAAAATATTCGCTAAGACGTGGAGTTTTCTCGTCTTGGGCTCAAAGTACGTTGCGCAGAAAAACTAACTGATGGCTTTATATGAAAATCAATTCTTAATGAACTTCTTAAGAATTGATTTTAAGTTTGGATTTGGTTGGAGTAAGTATTTCAACACTAAATAATAATCAAAGCAGTGTCACCTCAGTATAAGTATATCGGAGGCGTAGGGCCGGTCGTCGTTGAGCTTGTCGACGAAGGCGTGCAGCAGCGCGCTGCCGTCCGTGTCGTACCGCGGCAGCGCGCGCAGCTCGTCCGGCAGCTGCGAGAACGCCGTCAGCCCGAAGCACTCCGACAGGAAGGCCGGGCTCACCGCCTGGCACACGTACAGGATCATGCTCTCGCCGTCGTCCAGCAGGTACGCGCCTGACGCGTTGATCCTGTAGATATAAATGTCATTAGGCTAGGTTTATTCAGGGTGGAAGACGATGTACCTTCGGCGGCAAATCAGTTAGGTTACCTTTCAGCAGTGAGCTGCAGGCGCGGCGGGTCGGGCGCGAGCTCGTCGGGGTCGCGCACGTGGTCGCGCAGCGCGTGCACGGCGTACAGCTCGGGGTACACGGCGCGCGCCAGCTGCGCCAGGGGCGCGCACTTGAGGCTGCACATGTCGGCCACGCGGTCGTCCAGCCGGGTCGACGTGCCCGTGCGGAACGCTTTCTGTGTTACATGTTACAGTTTAGGTAGGCAAACATCGATCTAAATGTGTCTAAGGGCTTTATTATTGTCACATGTGTTGGCGCCCGCGTGCAGACCAGACCAATGTGCATCTATTCTGTGACCAAACCCGCATGCGTGCTGCGGGCCGCACGCAGAGTGGAATGGTTTCGCCAATCTGCAGTATTGTACGTGTCGCCAGGAAGTGAGCTAGTGTCAGAATTAATATAAAGAACAACGGGCTTGCGACAGGTTTGATAGTAAAAACAACACTAAGGGCGCGTTTATATAAAACATGGAAATAAATCTACCTCTATGTTGCCGCGCGATTAATTTTCGCGTCGTCTAACTGGGCCCTAACTGTCGACGTTCACCACACGCATACGGGCGGCACGCATCCGCGCGACCCAGCCGCGTCTCGCTGAAACCCAGTATGCGTGTGGCGTACATGAATTAATAATAAAAACATGTGAGACTGCAGGTAGCGGGAGGTGCGCATGTGCGCCGGTCTGTATCAATTTTCATTTTTGTTTGCGATTATATGCAGACTATAAGCTTGCGTGCAACCCGCTTCACAGTAAAAACAACACGGCAGATCACCGCCCGCATCCGGATCGTACACACGCGGGCTGCGCGCCCGCAGACAATCCGCGTTCCGCGCGCGTGCTACCCGCATGTTAGGAAAAACATGTATCAAATGATAGGATGCGGGCAGTCCGCATGCAGGCAAGACCCGCGTGCGGACTAAAATACGAGTGACAGTAAAAGGGCCCTAACAAAGCAACGTCACGCGCCGGAGAGCGCGGAGCGTGCGATCGTGAATTCGTGGAGCGCTACCTTGTACGTTGTCAGAGCAGGAACATCTTCGTACAGTTAACGTAAACTTATCGTTTAAAAGTGACCTATGGTACGGAACCAGCTATTAGGAAAGATACAGCATGTTCGTATGAAGCAAAACTGAAACAGTCTTGAGATAATGCTACTGGTTTTATTGTATGCATTTATTTATTATTTTTTACGCATAACATTGTGTTGTAAAATGTCAGCAATGGAGCGAGAAAGCCTCGCAGTTACATTGTTTCCTATATTCAAATGGGTTCTTTCTTACGGGTACGAATTTTCGATTGTAACATACAATACGTAAGTAGCCTTACGATGTAACGACTTAACCTTACGTATTGTATGTTACAATCGAAAATTCTCTAAGATGACAATGGAACTCATTTACTTGCATCATGACACAAAGGATTTTGTGTGCAATATTTTCAAATGGCACCTAATAACTCATTTATCGTTAACAGCCGTTATTTGAACACTTACCCTCTTGAGCAGAGCGAGTAGATACATGGGCAGTAGCCTGAGCGACATGGGCGCGTGCAGCGACGAGGACATGGAGCCGGCCGGCAGGTTCTGCGACAGGCGGAACGCGGACAGCGCGTCCACCGCCACGTTCATCACGGCCTCGCGCGCCTCCGACATCGATGCTGACATGCAACGGTCTACCGCTGTGCACAAAAATATACTTCAGTAACAGAAATTGATCAGGCAAAACTTCATAGTTCTTTTACAAAATTATTCCGAGTATTTACTAGCGGACGTCACGCGGTTTTACACGTGTAGTTTCCGTTCCCGTAGTAATATAGGGATAAAAAGTAGCCTATAGCACCTGGAGATAGTGTAGCTTTCCAACGGTGAATGAATTTTTCTAGAGACACAAGCTACTTTTTATCCCGGGAACAACGCGAGTGAAATCGCGTGCCGTCTGTAATATGTATGTATTTAGAAATATATAATTAGGTATGTTTATCAGCTGTTTAGTACCCATAACACAAGATCTGCTTAGCTTAGGTCTAGGCTCAACTGACATATAATATTAAACTCAGATTGGAAACCCATGGATGTGGCCCTACTGTAATAACGCAGAAAACACAACGAAAAAAGGTAAGTTTATTTAGAGATTTTAGAAAATAATATAATGGTAGACTTACCCATTTTACTAAGTAGTCCTATAATACATTGTGTATCGGCAGAATGTAGCACGTCTGTCAAATTACTTGCCGTCGGCAACGCCATCGTGTGGACCCGTATTCTTCTTTCACCTGAAACATGGTAGTTTATTTGGCATTTTGACATAATTGTACTTATAGAAATGAAATAATGTAATCATTTATGTAATTAATATGTAGTTCAGTGCGAGTGAGCTTTGTTTATTATATTATTCCAATTATTTCATGTATAAACATATAAATTACATTTTTAAATATTGATATATAAAAAAGATATGAACATTTAAAAATATAAAAAATAGTGGTCGGTCGGTCGGGGGTCGGTGGCAGGAGCAGGGTCCAACCTACCGGTGGTTAGGGCTCCAGAGACAGGAACCTCCTCACGATGCGGGCCGTATCAAGAAGTACTGCCTTCTGAATCAGGCTCTTGACCCAACCGTGCAAAGAAAGCCTCGACAGATGATCATCTAAGCTTTTAGCCATAAGGCCATTGGCTGTAACGACTATCGGCACAATGACAGCCGAGTCCACATTCCACATGTCGACAACATCGCGTGCTAAGTCGAGATATTTGTTTTTTGTTCTTTCTGAGCTTTCACGAGGGATAGTAACATCGACTATCATTGTGCGGCTATTTTATTACTATTATTATTTGTTTCTATTAATTGCTGAGTGTAAAAAAAATAATTAATTCTTTTTTTTTTCTCTCTTTATTGCCTCTAATAGGCAGATCATAGCGAACTTTAATATAAAAAATGACCAACCTCTGTACTATGTATCACAAATAAAATGTTTCTGATTTCTGATTATTAGAACCTGTTTGCAATCATTTATCTAACGGAAAAGATCATCATCTGCTTAGCGTTTTCCTAACTATGTTTAGATCGGCTTCTAGCCTAACCGGATGCATATAGCGACTGTATTTCACAGTTACCGGGTAACACAAAACCCCTTGTTAATAGACTTTGGGATTCCGACTTTTTACATCGACTGTCAAAGATCTACAAATGACAGCCCGAATCAACGGCTTAACATTCTTTCAGAGACGCAGAGGGTCTCGGTTTGTAATAAATGGTCATCCATCCACTGACCGACCCCGGCAAGGGTCGATAGCCCGTGCGACTGTAAATACTTATCCACAAGCTCCTAGAAATTGTCTGACTGTATAAGTCAACTAGAAATTAGACAGACATGGTGAAACTAACCTGGACTTTTAAACAAGTAAGCTTCTTTATAACCTATTAAAAAGGGAGGTTTCTCCGATCAGACGGTTGTTATATGTCGTGGGCTACTACTGCCTGACGATTGGTATCGGGTTCATTTACAGTCGCCAGCGCATCAAGCTACCCTAAACTGTGTTTTTTTTTTCAATTTAATATGACCCTTATTCTATTTGAGTTGAAAAACTATCAATGAACTTTAACCCTTTTGCAAGCATCGGCGAAATAATTGCCATACCACTTTTTGAATGTTGCACCCAAATGTATAAAGTATATTAGTATTGTGCAACTATAGAGAGCTAACGCTACTTCTTAGAATTTTGTTACAACCATTTGACGACAAATAAAAAGTCACAAACGGGCATTGGAGAAAGATATTGCCTTATTTGTTCAAAAAAAAAGTGGGCCCAAAAAATCGGAGGTGTAAATAGTATGGCTCGCGAAAGGGTTAACACATTGGGGTAGGTTGATGTGCTTGCCTCTATACACACGGCTACACATCAAGCTATACATTTCCAGTATAAGCTGATCTCTCATTGTATAGGATTTCCGTACTATGCGAGGGCAGCGTACAGCGTCCAGTATACAAAAATATGTTCGATCGCGCGAAGAACTTTGATATCGCGATGTTCCTACATCGCGATATCAAAGTTCTTGCCTACGTCAGTTTAGTTTGTATTTGGCGAGATAGATGTCGCTAAAAAGCAATTAATATAAAAATCGAATTTTGATGTTTATGCCTTTTTATATTGTGTGTACCAACTAACCTTTACTGCTGGTATATAGCAACGCCGCTTGGAAGCACACTTGTTGCAGATCCGTGAGAGACTCTTCTATGGTGAGCTGCATACCGAAGCCCGCGTCCGGAGACACGTTGGGCAAGGACAGCAGGTCGGTGGACCGCACGAAGAAGTTGCCGTGGAACGTGTGGATTGCTATACCTCTATAAAATAAAACAAAAAAAATAATAATGCATATATATATAAACTCAAGCCTTTTCTCCATAGGTGCTGGCAGATACTGCGGAACGCGGCCTACTTGTCAGTTCATATATCTACAATATGCACGCACGCCAATTGCGAGTTCTACGCACCTGATCCGTCTGCGTTTCATTAATCATTAATCTTTACTATTGTTATAAAAAATAAAGTAAAGTTTGTGAGTTTGAGACGTTTGCAGGGAAATATCTCTGGATCTACTGATGCGATTTCGAAAATTCTGAAATTACCAATAGTAAGCTACATTATCTGTGAGTGTCATGGACTATATTTTTTTTTTCAAAACTAAGAAGGGAGGGTGCAATAATAAAAACCGATGTTTCTCATTATGTTGCGCTGCTCGGCCTGCTATTGACGCATCGTATTGAGCTACACTGAGTAGTGTGATTCAGTAAGAACAACATACCTTGTACAGCGCACTCTCATGACAGCTTCGAAGCCGATCTTCCTCGTCAGGTATCGCGTGAACATTCTGTTGAGCTGCTCGGCCTGCCACTGTCGGGTTGAGCGGAACAACGGGATGTGGTACACTGTGCCTGCGCTGAACTTGCTCATACCACCTGAAGGAGAAAAATCAGGGTATAACTTTCAATAATTATTCACAGTTAACATAAGAAGTAAAATGAGATAGCGACCGTTCTTTTCTTTTAAAAGTTAAGTTAGCACCTTAATCTTCTACAAGTATTTTTTGTATTCGATTATGTTAATATGATCAAGCAGTCGATATGAGTAATAGCCATAAATCTCGCTATTAGAGCCTGTGCGATGACTCGTGTTGAAATAATGTAAAGGGTCAATTGTTAGCTAGTCAAAAGAATAAGAAAATAAAAGTCTAAAATCGCAGATAAAAATATTTCAAGAGTAATAAATTATTTCAAATATTCAAATTAACTCCAGCATTGTTCATCATTAAACTAACAAGTGATATCACTTGCATATTTGAAATTTAGTATATTAATTCATATGGCATTACAAATTATTGTAAAGTGTTAAATTGAAAAGACGAATGAATATCACGATATCATTGAATTTTTTGTTTACACAAGTGTTATAATATTACATACCATAACAATAGCGTCATTTTTCGTGGAAAATTACGAAAATATTAATAAAGCAAATAGACCTATGATGCAATGCTTAATTATTATTGAATATTTACAAAAAAGAATATGACTAAGATATATGGATTGCAGACTACAACGAGCACTTAATAATCAAAATGAGTCACTTATTTTTTAATGTAATATGGATAGTTCATTTTTTTTTATTATGTTTAGGTTACATTTGAGCCAATTAATAATTGGGTTTTTTTTTCTATGTTGTTGTTGTAATATGAACAAAAAAAAAACAGTACAAATGGCCAACCCGAAAAAGGCAAAATCTAAATGATCTCTCTCCAATTTGGCAAACTGCATAAAATCTCACTTAATTTATAAATTGTTTTGGTATTTTTGTTACATTACAGCACAATAACAAGTAAATGGCATTTAGAAGAAAAATATAAAAAAGTATATACAGTGCTGCCTTGATGATTTGATGATTACTGCTGCGCATCAGGTCCCTGGGGGGTTCGAACTTTGGGTCGGGTAAAACATTATTGAGTTTTACCCATGTAGAATTTTTCAGCGGCACTCGGAGCACAGACTAGTGTGCTCGATTGATAGCAATAGGCTCGCCCCCTATTGCATGGGACTTAAACATAAGTGACGAAATTTAGGGATACTTATTACGATGTTACGTAAACGTTAGGCGCCAGCACATCAAGCTACCACAAACTGCATTTTGTTTCCAATTGAATATAACTTAGCAATGTGGGTTGCACATTATTGGTATTCTTGTGTACTGATCCAACGTCAATAGTGCAATGGGTGGGGATCGAACTCACGACCTCTCGATCGGCAGTCCAACGCCTTAGCCATTCGGCTATTGCCGCTTAAATTCTATCCTATCTTACTAATATTATTAACGCGAAAGTTTGTGAGGATGAATGGATGGATGGATGGATGTTTGTTACTCTTTCACGTAAAAACTACTGAATGGATTTTAATAAAATTTGGTATGGAGTTAGCTGACACCCTGGATTAACACATAGGCTACTTTTTATCCCTGTATTCCCACGGGAACGGGACCTACGCGGGTGAAACCGCGGGACTTCTGCTAGTTTGAAATAAAGTTCAAACAAAAAGAAAATAAAAATCAAAGAAATTTGACACTTTGTGGCTGTGCTCTGCATGTACAGTACGTACTCAAGGAGGCGAGGTCGGCATACTGCGAGTTGAGCAGGAACAGGTCGACTGCGATCTGCGCGCCGCTGCAGTCCAGCGCGAGGCGCTTGTAGAAGTCCGTCGCGGGGTTCAAGTGCGCCACCTCCTTAGACGAGCGGGCGTTGGGGTCCTCTCTGTGTGGAACATAAATAATCAGATTATATTTAAACTATAAAAGAAACATTCGCATTAAACATCTGATGGCCTTTAACAGTTGTCGTTCAGGTAAATTAAGCTAGAAAGTACCAGTTTTGTATGAGATGCGTACGCGTCCGTTCGGCTAAGTGGACGCGTCTCATACAAACCTCTTCATCTATCGCGAAACCAAAAGAAAGAATGGTAACAAATAATTTTGATGTAAACAAACGGCTTGTTTTTCTCGGGATTTCAAGATTCGTCTCATGGCAAAAGTTGTTCATAATGTAGAACAATTAGTATAATAACCGTTGTCGGCTTTTGTACATGCCGAAAATTATTTCGTAGATGTTTCTTCAACATGTCGTTGCAGCCTTTAATTAAGACTGGAAAATGTGTATTTTGGTGTATGCTTTGTTGATTGCCCGTAAACAAATAAACATTAATTTGCTAAGAAGACTAATCAGTAAATAAAAAGTAAAATCGAGAGAGACGAGACGAGATATCGAGTGCCGCATCATCTCGCTCCAACGTCTAATGACCGCAGATCAAACGTAAGCGTATACTTTAGCAAGTCTTATAGCAAAAAAATAACTCTTATAACATGCTTACCTAGCTTGTAACGCTCCAGGTCCAACATTTGGTAAACATGTCTGGAACACGGTAACGCGACCTCCAGTCGCAGCCTGAAAAAAGAACAAAAATAGGGTTAGTTAAAAAGAACAAAATCACACACTAACACTTTGGTCGCGACTTCGTACGCGTGCATTTCGCGCTCTCTTAGTTTTGAAAATAAAATACATATTATAGCCCATGACACTCACAAATAATGTGACTTTCTACTGTAAAAGAATTTTTCAAAATCGGTTTAGTAGATCTAGAGGTTACCCGCAACAACCCTTTGTTGCCCTAGTTACTATCAATCTTACTACCAATTGTAATACCGTTGATTTTGGTTTCCCTTCGTACTACTCCAGTATTCAGCTGTTAGAAGGGAAAAACTAAATAGCCCGTGTTACTCATCATGCTAGTTGGATAGTAAAACAGCTTACCATAAGTTTATAAGCGGCTTGTAGCGCGGCTCCTAGCGCGGACGCGGGCGTGGACGGCGTGGAGTACCTCTGTGGTAACACCGTCAGTAACTCCTTCACTAGCTCACGACGCTCGCCCAAGTTCACTAGTAGAGACTCCGGTGATGGAAGGAATACATCTGCAATTAGAGTAAGAGATTGCTTTGTTGATTGTTTATAATAATTATAATAATAGCAGCCTGTTACTGTCCCACTGATGTCAAAGGGTTCTCCTTTTATTAGACTGGCCTGTTGGTTTAGTAGTTAGTGACCCTGACTGCTATGCCGGAGGTCGTGGGTTCGATTCCCACCCAGCAGGGCTAGCATGGGCTGGGGATAAAACATTTACCCACCGGTTATTTCCACTGACAAGGGATACAATTATTTTATCCACCTGTCAAAGCACGGCAACAGGGGGAAAGAGAATTAAGTATATCACTTTTTGACATTAGACGTGGATACTCATCCCCCGCTTATAGCATTGCGACTAGTGAAAGATTTCGCGATTCAAGCAATCCCAATTTACAACAAAACAAAATAAATATCCAGTACAGATGTAATAAAACGATGAAAGTACTTTGGTTTACGATGAAATTCTCGACTATTGTGTAATTTCATAAAAGTTTTCTTATAATGGCAATAATTTCAAGGACAAGCGTTTCCCCTGGTTTATCCCCGTGAATAGTTTATCCTCCCATGTCGCCATGCTCGGAGGATGGATAAAATTGACAGAGGGGAATAGTATTTTATCCTCTCCCCGTGGATAGAATATCTCCCGCCATGCTAGCGCTGCAGGAAAAATGTTTGTGTTTTGAGCACGATAATTTGTTCTGTGTCTGGGTGTAATTTATCTATAATATGTATGTATTTAGAAGTATATAAGTATGTTAATCAGCTGTTTAGTACCCATAACACAAGCTCTTAGCTTAGCTTGGGACTAGATGGCGTTGTGTGAAAAGTTGTGGAATATTTATTTTATATTTATTCTCGTACAGGTAAGGCACGAGCATTGAGCGCACAAAATGGTACTCGATAGTTCATCTGATAAATAAAACTCTCAAGCAGAACCAGGTCTTCTTGACGAGTGGTTAGTAACTAACTTGGCTTCACATGCTGTCGAGAAATATCTCTTAAGTGTGGTGGTTTCCTCACAAAATTAATCATCATCTGCTTAGCCTTTTCCCAACCATGTTGGGGTCGGCTTCCAGTTTAGCCGGATGCAGCTGAATACCAGTGCCTGCGTGTACCAGCTGTATACCGGAGCGACTGCCTGTCAGACCACAACCCAGTAACTAGGTAACATGATACCCCTTGGTTAAACAGGTTGTCAGACTTTCGAGCTTCTGACTACAAGTAACGACTGTCAAAGATCTACAAATGACAGCCGGGGCCAACGGCTTAACGTGCTTTCCGAGGCACGGAGGAGTCTTGGTATGTAATAAATGGTCACCCATCCACGGACCGACCTCGTCAAGCGTAGCTTAACCTTCGATCGATCCATGCGGTTGTTATAATTTAGCCACAAGCTCCTCACAAAATAAATACATTAAAATAAAAACGTTGCCCCACACTAACAATTTCTCCTGTATCACATACAAAATTAATAAGACCCGGAACCTGTATGTAGACCTAACGCTGAAGCTGTCAAATTAATTGTAATCAATTACAATGAGTTGATAGTAACTTACCATCAATATCAAGTATGGTCATTTCTTTAGGCCGCGTTAGTCCTTCACTCATAAGATAGTAGTGTACGTGCGCGTCATAGCAGATAAAGCCGATCTGTGTCCGGGTATCGCCTGGAAGCGCGTCTAGGTTTGCTTTCAATGTATCACAGGCCACCTGGAACAATATATTTGGGGTTTATTTTTATTTTATTTATTTATTATGGCACGTACAGAAATTTTATCTTAAAAATAATGCAGTTACAGCGAACTTGTCACTTAAAGGTGTGCACAGTACTTACACAATTATTTGTATCAATGATAAATATAAATTTAAGATAATAATATTTAAAAAAAAAAGTCAATTTAATTAAATTAATTAAAATGATTAAATTAATTGTAAAAACATTCAGAACATACAAAATATGAGATAGATAACAAAAAATGCAAGACAAATAAAATAAATGAATTACAGAAATAAATGATTTAAACAATTTGTTCACAATTTAAAAGTTGTGCTAAAAGGATTTTACTAAATTGAACCAGAGAGTTCGAAAAAATGACAAAGCCATTGGTAGGAGAGTGTAAATCATTGTAAGCTTTCATCAGGCAGTTCAGTGGTGCTGATCTGCCAAGGTTCGTTCGAGATGTACACAGAGCAAACACATTTAGTTTATGGTCAGACCTGGGTTGGCTGCTACGGATGAGATGATAAACAAAAGTCGACTGACGAAAGGTATTTGTAAGGCAGAAGTAAGTTCGCTAAGTAAGGTTCACTTCAGTTTGGTTAGTTCAGGTTCTTTTTTTTTAATCTTTCTAAGCACCATTTGTAGTTCTCGGATACAATTACAAATCATATTTTAATCAAATTAAAAAAAAATACATACACCCTAATCTGTAAGTGGTAAGTGCTAAGAAATTTAATATTTGTGGACATCAGATTCCAGATGTATTTAAACAATGAATTACTAACAGTTTCTTCTCACTCGACTAAAGAAAAACACCGATCTGATTGATCGGTGTTTTTCTTTAGTTTCGCTAGTCGAATATTTTTATCTCTGACCTGATTTTTGTAAGGCAAGATCTAGACACTAATTACCCGATAAGTCATTAGTGAAGTCAAAATATTAGTATCAGTCATTGCCAAAATTATCACTTGATATCGCATCGTCATGCTACTTAGCTTGATATCAAAGGGGTACCTCCAAACGAATATAATCAACTCAGGTATATTGAGTAGTATACATACATACATAATCTCACGCCTCTTTCCCATGGGGGTAGGCAGAAACTACAGAGCGCCATAATATATGCTACTACATTGCTACATTTTTAACCGACTTTCAAAAAAGGAGGAGGTTCTATGTTCGTGTGTATGTATTTTTTTTTTTTTTTTTTATGTATGTTACCTGATTTCTCCGCCATTTGTGGACCGATTCTCGAAATTCTTTTTTTGTTTGAAAGAGTAGACTCCCGAGGTGGTCCCATTTTAATTTGGTGAAGATCTGGTGCTGATCTTCGGAGATATACAACGGAACTCTTCAAAAATAGACGGCAAATCCGTCGTGATTGCTGGAATCGCTTGGATGTTTATTGTTTATACAACATCATGACGTGTCATCAAGCCTGTATGCTCAGAGGGATAGGCAGATGTGTTCAATATACCTAGATTTCGACAGTTAGGTATGTTCAGTTTCATATATTACATTAGGGTTAAGTGGATAATCCTATTACCATGACATGTATTGTTAACAATAAGTATAAAATAAATTCATGTTTTAATCAATTCATTCATCAAATATTTGTATGGGAACAACTAAAAATAGAAAAATAAAAAACTTTTTTGCAAAAAATAAAACCGACTTCAAAAAAAGCACTAAACGGTGAAAAATAACTCTAAATTAGGAAGTCGGTGGCCCATCATGAATAAGACAAAACCACCAAAGCCACAGACTTCCTAATTTAGAGTTATTTTTCACCGTTTAGTGCTTTTTTTGAAGTCGGTTTTATTTTTTGCAAAAAAGTTTTTGTCATACACACACGCCGGTTGCGAGTACTAAGCACCTGACCTTTCTAAGAACCTCACCAATGAGGTCTATATCTATATGTCCTTCTAGGGCGGCCCCATCGGCGTTTCTATTTACATCTGTCTTGTAAATACCTTTCGTTAGACGCCTTTTATGACCAAACCATATAAGCATACTCTTTTCGATTTTTGTAACTACATCTTTTAAACCGCAAAGTTGCTTTATCACATCATTCCTCAATCTGTCATACATTCATAGGTTCTTTAATGTGTGTTTAAAGCTGTTTAAATATAAGCTATTTTTGTTAGTAGGATTTAACTCAAAAACTACTCAACCGATTTAAAAATATTTCTATTGGAAAGCTATGTTATGGCAGAATAATCGCCAGTGAATAATTTCTTTTGTTTTGAGCACGACAATGTCAAGAATAAAGAGAAGAAATGTATAGATTCTTCAGACGACAATAGTTTACAATATCGAGCATTATTTCTGCTATAATCGGCGGAAATGTTTCTAACATCTGTCATTTTGTCGAACGTCGACATTCCCGTTTCTACAGTGACATGCTACGCATGCTGGTTATTTCTATGGGCAAAAGCCGCATGGAGCTGAATAAGTGTAAGTAGTCTCTTAGCGCTTATTTTTAGTAACCATAACCAGAGGACTGTACCTGTAAGTATCCGGATTCCCTCGCAATCTGTGAGACATCAAACAGGAACAAGTACACAGCAGGTTGCGGGGGTCGCAGCATGTACTCCCCGGGGGCGATGAACTCTATGGTCGCCGACTTGATCTCTGGACGTCGCGTCGGGTCACCGTATGACTTGCTTACTGGATCATACTGGAACTCTTCTGGCACTAACAATGGGAGAAAGAAGATTGGTTATTTTAAGTTGTTTATTTTAAGTTTGTTATAGACCTTGTGGGAGAAGTTTGCACGTTTCGCACTGTGCTAAAGGAAATTCAGACTTATAACAAAAGGTTAAGTTTCAGATTTGGATACAATTTATACTATTCGGCGCGGCCTGTTTGATGGTCTATGGCCTACGTATATCTCATACATGTACAGTCGGCTCCGCTTGCGGTGAATCAGTTAGTTAAAGTAAAGCTATAAACTACGCAACGGGTACAAGCGATTCTCAAGCGTGATTCACCGCAACTGAGGCCTAATGTACATCTCCAAGTAGGTAATAAGGCTCAGAGTAGTTATTCCGAGCTTGACAGCCCTAATATCATTAGGGTTAGTTCATTTAAATTATGAATGAAGTCAGCCTATAATGCACTTCCACTGTCAAATATGCTTTTGTTTGTAGTTTGTCTTTGGAACTTATAATAGATGTAGGTAGACAATGTTCTAGAAACGATTCGCGATATAGGTACCGTTTCAGTGTTGTCATAACTCACAAATTAGGCAACATAATAATTTAATTATATTCGTAAATATCAGGAGATTTAACTCATAGATAGTACGTAAAAAAAATATCAGATAATCAGTATAAATAGAACATGGTATTTAGTAAATATTTAAGTTACCTAAGTGGAGATAAGGGTTATTATTTCATGATAATTTTTAACTGTATCGAATTCGTAATACTACTTCGAATACTTTTGACACCATTTGTAAAAATCCCAACAGATTCTAATATAACCATTCCCGTATGACAAAGAATGGTCTATTCTAAGGTCTGTCTAAGTCACGATCGGTCATAAATATCCCTAAATAGGCTAGGCCAGGGGCTGGACTGGGTTTTTGTGTGCAGATTCCCCTGGGTGAACCTCTGCAATTATAAGCATATTAAGCATGAATGCCGTCTGTCGGGACAGGTTGAGTTGCTGGATTGATTCTTTCTTCAAAAGGCCTTTCCAGACTTTGCCCTGCATCGTGAGACTCGCATAATACATGTATACAATATTATGTCTGGACTTTAAAAGAGACCATGACCCCTGAGTTTCTTTCGGCATTTCTTCTCAGGGATCAGTCACTTTGGAAATGCCATTTAGAGCCATTTAGTTGAAAAAAAAATGACATGTAAAAGTATTGATTCTTGCTTCAAAAGGCCTTTCCAGACTTTGCCCTGCATCGTAAGACTCGCATAATTCATATATACAATCTTATGTGTGGACTTTAAAAGAGACCATGACCCCTGAGTTTCTTTCGGCATTTCTTCTCAGGGATCAGTCACTTTGGAAATGCCATATAGAGCCATTTAGTTTAAAAAAAAATGACATATAAAAGTATCTGAGAAGATCTACTTACAGAAATAAATATCATTTCATTTCACTATTGGAGCTAGATGTTGATCATTATTGAATACGGAATTGGCCTTCAAATTGCTTTGAACTTAAAATGTAAGAAAAAGTATTATTTACGATGATAACCGAGAGTTTGCTCATCGCGTTACTCCCTTTGTTGTATTCAGGATGGCCCAATTACGTTAAGAGCTGATTGTGTAACATGATAGAGAGATTGTCGAACTCAGTTGGGAAATACATTACTTCTCTCGATGCAAGCGTGGTTTTGTTTTTTATCTATACTAATATTATAAAGAGGTAAAATTTGTAAGTTTGTATGTAGGGGGTAATCTTCGGAACTAAAGATCCAATTTTAAAAATTATTGTATTGGTGGAAAGCTACACTATTCCCGGTGGACATAGGCTACTTTTTATTCCCGTATTCCCACGGGAACGGAAACTACGCGGGTGAAACTGCGCCACGACTGCTAGTTTATCATAATTTTCAAATTTATTTTAATAAAATAAACCGTTTTAGCTCTTTGCGTTTTTTCTGTACTCTTTATTATAGGTAGGTACACTAGCTTCTGCCTGCTGGGATCCAGGAAATAATCTATCTATGTAATGATCTATGTATGTCTATGTGTGTGTGTGTGTAGGTGTGTGAAGGGGTGTGTGTGTGTGTAAGTGTGTGTGTGTATGTGTGTGTGTGTGTGTGTGTGTGTGTGTGTGTGTGTGTGTGTGTGTGTGTGTGGGGGGGTGTGTGGGTGTGTGTATGTGTGTAGGTGTGGGTGTGTAGGTGTGTGTGTCTGTGTGTGTGTGTGGTCAAACAAACTCACAAACTTTTACCTTTATAACATAAGTAGGATAGTAGGATTAGTAATAAAGCTACTATTAGTTTCTGGATTAATTGACAGTGAATTTACATCATTACTTGTCGCCTACTATTTGAAATGCGACCATTATAGCTTTCTGCTCTTCTTCTCCATATAAACTTTAGCTATGCGAAATCTGACTCTCTTCTATGCACGCAATATTCATATTAAGGTTTTCGCTTAGCGAATTATTATAATAATGTCGATAACATCACATACACGAACTCTAATTTCCGTTATTAAGATGTAGCTGACGTGTCCGTTCAAAGATTATTCATTAACTGATCTTTGTACCTACACTCTTTTTTAGCTGATTCATTCTGTAGGTAGTTAAGGTGACGTGTTTACTTTTAATTATATTTAGATACTAGCGATATTCGTTAGGATGCCGATTAGAAGGCAAATCAAACGCGTATTATATCTATTATTATGTATTTTATTACAATCAAAAACCCTACTATAGAAATTATTTGCATGACGAAACTAACTAAAGTTGTGGCAGATGGCATGTTATAGATAAATAAGGGACTTAAATATAACTGGTAAAAAATATGGGTGTTTCATAAGTACCCCTCTGTCTAGCCCTGCGTGTAATACAGGCGTGATGTTTATGAAATCTATTCACTTATTTATAGTCAAAATATTACACTGTTCAGTGCTATGTCAAAGCAAAATATCTAGAAGATAAGGCTGCATTTTAAGTATGCATATTAAATAATTATTACGCTGATGTCCTTTGTAAGGTCAACCGCGATTAACATAATGACGGGTAGTGCAATAAAAATACGAACTAATGGACACGGTGTACCTGTAATAGTACACCCACATTTCAACAGTTATGTTTACGTTCCATGTAATAGGGGGCGAGCCTATTGCCATCAATCAAACACAAATCCAGACTCCAGGCTGCTACTGGAGAAATTTCAGATGAAAAAACTCAATAACACTGCGTGAACCGGAGATCTGAACAGGGCCCTCATGCTCAACAGTAGCACTTCTGACCTCTAAACTAACGAGGCTGTCAATATAGCTATCTGGTAGTAAAAGTTTTTATTCATTTCTGTTGAGCATTTTTTGAGTTAAAACCTTACAAACTAACATACACATAAAAAAAACATTTCTTATGTTACCTATTTAAAGTAAAGTATAGACAATATAATGATACTCACAGTCATTGACCCTGTAGCATAGATTGCACTTCCACCGCTTAGCGTCCACAAAGTACACAAACGGGTTTATGTATGTGCGGCAGGCTCGACACCGCACTATCGTCGCGCACTGGATTACCGGTAAATGCTGGGAACAGATAGGAAGCATTTATAATTCTAATTACGTAAACAATAAATCGATAAAACTAGTCAGTTTTGGAAAAGACCTATGAAGAAAGTTTGCTAACAGTAAATACATTATTGAAAAGAAGAAGATAACTACTTGGATTTCTAGTAATACTATGATATTATTTCATACTATCAGTCGTCCCGCAGTTTCATCAGCGTAGGTCCCGTTCCCGTGGGAATACAGGGATAAAAAGTAGCCTATGTGTTAATCCAGGGTGTCAGCTAACTTCATACCAAATTTTATTAAAATCCATTCAGTAGTTTTCACGTGAAAGAGTTACAAACAAACATCCATCCATCTATCCATACTCACAAACTTTCGCGTTTATAATATTATTAGGACTACCTGTTTCAACCGCTTCTAATGATAGTAGAGTAATGGCAAGAAGTCTTCCTCAAGAATAGTGCTATTTAAAGCAAGATGATTTTTTGAAATCCTACTGGTGGCTCCTGAGATTTTCGCGCCCAAGCAAACAAACTTTTGAGTTTTTTTTTATATTAAGTATATATTATTACCACCGAACTCTATTGGTGACTTCACAGTACTCATTTGACCGGTTTGTTAGTCTAGAAGTTAGTGGCCCTGACTGCTATGCCCGAGTTCGTGGGTTCGGTTCCCACCCAGGACAAGTGTTTGTGTGATTTTTAGATAATATGTATGTAATTAGAAACATATTGGTATGTTTATCAGTTGTTTAGTACCTATAACACAAGCTCTGCTTAGCTTGGGACTAGATGGCGCCGTGTGAAAGTTGTGGAATATTATTATTATATTTGGCAATACAAAAAAACACAAAGTTATAGCCTATAATTCCGAGTTCAATTCAAGCATCGTGCTCTTGTCAGGTGAGCCATATTCTGAATACCTACCTAAATGTTTTTATAGTCGCTTTCCAAAACGAACATTATTTATTCATTCATCATTCTAATCATGCACAAGAAGAATGAATTTTGACCGTAATTTGCATAGAAAATCATTTAAAACACGACTCACGGAAAGAAATCATATTATCACTTT
This sequence comes from Euplexia lucipara, assembly GCA_921972225.1. NCBI lineage: Eukaryota > Metazoa > Arthropoda > Insecta > Lepidoptera > Noctuidae > Euplexia > Euplexia lucipara. Next base: position 5,554,044 of record OV179144.1, on the reverse strand, counting down.
TACACGCACACACACACTTACCTATTGTATTGTTTTATTTATAAGCAGTTATATCACAACGAATGAATAAGAGTATATAACGGTCTTTCTAGAACATTAGCCACCAGTTTGAATGAGATTATGTAAAATAGTGCTAGACATTATAAATTTTTAAAATACACGGAACAAAATACAGATGACAAAAAACGAACATTTGAATGGGTTTTTTTGTGAATCAGAGTAGGTATACCTCTTTATGCATTTGCTATTGAAGTAAACAAACGAAGTCTGAGCATGAATATAATGATTATAATAATAGAGAATTTATGTGACTTGTGTCTTTGCCAGTAAACTTGTTTAGTATTTATCTGTAATATGTATGTATTTAGAATTATATAAGTATGTTCATCAGATGTTTAGCACCCATAACTAAGCTCTGCTTAGCTTGGAACTAGATGGCGTTGAGTAACAGTTGTGGAATATTTATTCATTATATTTTAATCGACTACAATCTAACACAGTACGGCAAATTTCAAAAAAATGATAGAAAATTTGAATTTCCTGGGCTACCCTGGCGCTTCCACCTTAAAGACAAACAAAACACAATCCTTTACAATCTGCACTGTCCTTAGAAATTTCCAATGTCCATTCATACAATAACAAAAGGATGTAACACACGATTATTCTACACAATAATCCATTGACAAATTTTACAATAGGATAAGCCACGTTTTTCCTATTACCTACTATTAAACATGTAGTGAGTGTTTTACCGCCAAAATTACGTCATTTAAAATTCAGTACTCGATCGAAATCGAATTCGTTCAATGTCACTGTATTTAAGTTGGTCAAGGATGGTTTGACCTCCAAACCAAGGGTTTTTAACTAATAATACAGGTACAGGTTTTAAGAACCGATCAGTACTGTAAGTTTTTTAAGACTAAACTAAATTATGACTATGAAACGAGTTTTTAATGAATCAACATGCAGCTAATAAAAATAAAATAGATATCACAGAACAACACAAACAATTCTGATTGCACTTTGTTTAGTTATTTTTAGTAATTTGTTGGTTGACTGATTCAATGTTTATTTATTGCATACCCAATGTAGTTTTCTCACAAATGTAACGTTATTTATACGGAATAACATAGAGTTTTATCATCTTCATCTTATTTTACTCCATATACATATTTTCTACATCTAATAAATGATTGATTTCAATACAATTTGTTGGAACTAAAGGACGATACTATCATTACACAGAGAATAGAATATTCTTTATTGTAAACCATGAAAAAATTCTACTAATAACTTTCAAGAACTTCATAGGGTGCTACAATGACTGGCTTTATCGCTAAAAGCGACGGAAAAAGGACTTGGCAGAGAAGGAGAAAGATATAATGTAGGTAAGAGCAAAATATAGAACAAGCCTTTAAAGAAAGCAAAATAAAGTAAACAAACAAATAAAACAAACCATCAGAACAGGGCAATACATCACTACGCGACTACTGAAGATTTGCAAAGTTTAAAACTTACACTCACATTGAGATCTTTGAAAGGATGTATTAATATACCCAGAGGGAGTCTCGACTTCTGCAGTAGGTTGTTCGTCTCTGGAATGCGGTTCACGGTGCATCTGAAGACCCTGCAAAGGATTAACAACACATTAAAAATTGTAGCAGATGGCGCCCTGTTATTTCTTGACTGGCCTGTTGGTCTAGTAGTTAGTGACCCTGACTGCTATGCCGGAGGTTGTGGGTTCAATTCCCACCCGGGACAAATGTTTGTGTGATGAGCACGATCATTTGTTCTGTGTCCGGATGTAATATATCCATAATATATATGTATTTGGAAATATTTAAGTATGTTTATCAGCTATTTAGTACCCATAACACAAGCTTGTAGCTTAGCTTGGGACTAGATGGCGTTGTGTGGAAAGTTGTGGAATATTTATTATTTATTATTTCTGTCTACCCCCATGAGAAAAAGTCAGGCATTTCCCCATGGGGGTAGGCAGTAATTTTATGTATGTAAATTATCTTAGATATACATATTACGATAATTTAGAAGAAAATATCGTACACATATTGTTGAAAGGTAGAAGTTAAGATATTTTAGAAAATGTGACAATGTATATAATATAATTGCTTATGGCTGTACAGATGCCAGCACATCAAGCAACCCTAAACTGTAAAGTTTTCCCAATTGAACCTGATTCTTAGTCTAATTGTGATAAAGTTTAAAAACTATCAAAGAAGGCCACACAATTGATTGACCACCCTTAGGTGTATCACTTGTTGCAACAAAAAAATGTCATTTAAAATAATGTCTGGGGAACTAACAACATTCAGCTTTTGTCCATTTAAACACCAGTTTTGTATGAGATGCGTACGCGTCTTTTCAGCTAAGAGGACATCAAGCTACCCCAAACTGTCAAAACCCAATTGAAAATGAAGCTTATTCTATTCTTATAAAGTTGAAAACTATCAAAGAAATTTGACACATTGGGGTAGCTTGATGTGTTGAACCTCTGAACAACAAAGTGTTTAATCAGTACAAAAAAAAATTTGACTGTTATCTTTTTCTTGAGTGCATACAGAACCTGTAAATGTTTTTATACTAACTAGTGTTGTTTTGTCTGAAACAATTTGTACCTACTTAGATGTAGCAATTTTGTCATAAAATACAAGGATAGCCTGTTAATTTTGATACAGGTACCCAAGTTTTACTAACAGTATCTCCTAAAAGTTTGGGATGTACCTAATTTAAAGAGGACACAACAAAATATGTACTTGCAATTAGTGGATAATTATTACTTAATAATGTGTCCAAATGGGTCATTTAACCGTGTTGGTCTTAATTACTATTAATTTATTGACTTTTAACTATCAACTACAGATAGCGTCACATGTTTTTATCACTTCAAAACATGGGTATCCAAAGCTCATGGCATGGCTGCTGTTTATTTATGAGGTTTACCATTGAGCATTCATTTGACATACACAAACTTACATGACGCAAACTGAACTTACTACAGCTTCATCAGAAACATCTAAATAATGATAAAATGAGCATTATTGCTCAAACGCGTAAGACGACCTTCCAAGAAATACGTGAGTTTAACCATATCACAGATTTGAGATTATGTAACAATTCATGATAGATCTTGCTATCTTTTCTACTGATAACAAATTCCCTTGTCTGTCATCTAAAGCTTAGAATTAGGAGCAATACACTAAAGTAATAAATAATATAGAGTAACAAAGTTAGGGCAGTGATACACAATATCAGTCTGAGCAAACAATAGAAGTCGATAATAATAAATAAATAATAACATATGGATTGTTTGATGAAACAATGCAGTACTGCATTGAACTTACATGAACTAATATCATTTTCAGAGCGGTTATTGCCGATTTGTTTGTTTGTTGATAAGATTTCTACCTAATCCAAATATTTCAATTTATTATTTGATTATAGTAAAAAAATCACAGTACAGTATACAGTTTAGAATCAAAGAATCATTTGAAAACATATTACAAACACCATAACAATATTCGACTCTAGGAAGCTAGTTCCTTGAAAATCTCACTTCCTTATTTGTATGCAAGTATGTAAAAACTAATAAAAGTTGTTTAAGAAAATAAATACTTCTCAGAACAACCAACATTTCATTCAGTGAATTAAACCCTAAGCGGACGCCGGTGTCCGCCCTGTCATTGTCTTTCTATTATGTCTCTAATTGACATGATTGAAAGGTTAAGGTAAATAGCATTCAAACCACAATAATATTTAAGGAAAACTATTTTTGTATCAAAACCAATAAGAAAGATTAAACTTATTAATAAACTAGGACATTGTTTCATTAAAATTCACCTGTGATACTATAAAAGAGTCCAATTTAAAAACCTTTTATATTGGACTATTTTATTAACCATCAACTGAATGTAGTTGGAGGAAAAAAAGTCCACAAGGTTGAACAAAACGCTATGGCTTAAGAAAAAGTTTGACAAATTGTTACAGTGCCAGTACTTTCACTTTCTACACTTGTATCTCACTAGTACTTCACTCACAACTTTATCAGTGTGAATAGAATATAATATTCTTTATGTACACTTACAGATCATAATTTAGAGAGCTACATAGGGTGAATATCATACTTTATCCTCGGAACTTTCAATGTAGGATATACCCCGACCCAGTAATTGTTTTCAAAATAAAATATAGCTTATGTTACTCAGTGACAATATAGCTATCTAATGGTGACAGAGTTTTTAAAATTGGTTGAGTAGTTTTTGACTTAAATCATTACTAGGAAACAAGCAAAAAATCTTCCTCCTTCTTTTATCTTAGTAATATTAGTATAGATATTAAATACTTACTCAGGGCTGCAGTTAGATGAATCAGCAAACTGATGAGCTAGTTTTATCTCCGGTGGGTCTTCAGGATATTCCGGCAGTATATGCTTACACTGCAGTAGATCTACCATGTGGTGACCCCATAGTTGATCAAACCCTTGTTTCGTCACACTCAATTGCTGCATTTGCTGGTTCAGATACTGTTGCTGCTGCTGCTGTTGCGGGAACTGCTTCATAATATTTGCTTGCTGTTGGCTCAGACTAGGTATTGGTGGTCCCTGGTGGTTCACATAATTCCCTGGAGCTGCAGCCATTTGAGGATATCTATTTTGCATATTACTCTTAGGAGCCCCACCTGTTTGCACTATAGGCCCTGGTGGTGGCCCCATTTGATGCCCCATTGGTGGCATTTGAGGTCCAGCTGGGGGAAGTTGTGGCCCACTGAAGGTACTGGGGGGCCCCATGTGCCCAGTAGATGGGCCAGGTCCCATATGTCCAGTTGTTGTACCAGGTGGACCCATTAGCTGACCGGCGGGACCATTTTTATACTGTCCCGGATATGGCTGTGGTTGAGCAGGTCCTGGACCCATCGCAGGACCATTTAAAGGGCCCTTGGGTCCTGGTGGTTGGCCCATAGGTGGAAGTGCCTGACTTATAGGTGCAGGTGGCTGACCCACAGGCTTAGAAGGACCAGTTGGCATTGAAGATGGTCCACTTACGCTTGGACCATTCATCCCCACTTGCCTAGGGGGGCCTAGAGGTGGTCCAGTTGGTGGACCACTGAAGCCTTGTATTCCAGCAGGAGGCCCACTCATTATAGGTCCGGGAGGCTTTGAAATTGGCCCAGGTGGGGGGGCATAGGGTGTATTCATTAATCCTGGACCATACCCTGAAGTTGGTGGCTTGCCTCCAGGAAGAGAGCTATAACCACTTGATGAAACAGGGTATTGGTTTTGAGGAGGTCCAACTGGGGGCTGTGATGAGAGGGGGCCATTTACAAGAGGCTGGTTTGTTTGACTAGAAGAAGGAATGAGAGGTGGAGCATTGTCATTAATCTGACGCTGAGGAGGGTGATAGCTAGGAGGATAAGGAGTGGGTGAAGAATTAGCATTAGGCACAGTTCTAGGACTGCCAGATGACAGAGGAACGTTTTGAGGAGGCATAGGATTTGGTAATGAGTTGGGACCTGCCGACGTTGGCGGCCTCATGGGTGAAGACTGCAAACTATGCTGCATAGGTGGCATCATCCCAGATTGATTGAAAGCAGGTGAACTACTAGCACTCTGACTATAGTTGTTGACATTGTGTAACGCATGGTTGGCAGGCGCTGTAGATGACGGTGCGTGGTGGGGGCTATTCGAGTTTGGGTCCTGTTTCAGTCCTCCATATCCTGGCGGCAATTGGCTCGTGGGCACTTGACCAAACTGTTGGTTGTGATTAAACGTTGGCGGTGCCGCATTGGCGTTCACTTGAGGCGGTCCCGGGAAGTTGTTATACGGATTTGGTGGTAAATTGGACATGGCTTGTCAATCTGGAAAGATATAACTGCGTTCTAGTGACAATCTTCTTAAGAATAATAACAAAGACTTTAAGATTAGTTTCACGGAAACAGTCTGATGTTTATATTGTGATAAAAATGCTGATATCGACAAGGATTTAATTAAAACATGCTAATTCACTGGTACAATGACGGATGGGCGATGGAAGGACAGAATTGAATGCCATCACTTACCGCAGTCAGGGACGTGGTACAGACAAAAATAGTTTCACAAACACTTGTGTATTGTTATACCATTCTCACATATTATCACAGCATGTAAAATAATGTAATTAAAATATCCGAGGAATAAAAATACGACCCTGACTTACGTGGCCGAGCAATTTAAAGCGCCCTCTGGATTGATTTTTTGACATATCACGTCAACTAGTGACGCGCAGACATCCAGAAATTTTAGTCGATTATTAGTAGACCAATATTCTTTCGATGCTTTCAATAACTATTTAAAAACAATTATCAAATACTGTGTTGGACTAAATACATAAATAAAAAAATGAATAAACTACAATAAAACAGCGCGTGTAAACAGTTTGTAGCTGGATTCACGGTTTGATAAACAAGATGAGTAGTGTCAAAAAATGTAAAAACTTGCGAATATATACAGCTTGGCAAAAAGAGTGTGGAATAAATGAGGTCGCTAGTTTCGCCCATGTGGCCACCCTGAATACTACGACTTAACAGGTTTGATACTTGTCATTTTTTAGTACCTATTTAAATCCAAAGCTAAGTGTGTGGTTCTGTCTGTTGGATGCTACGCAATTTTACGCAAACCAATGAAGGCTTCAATGTCCAGTATTAACACTATTACTAGTGGGCAATGTGTATATACGAAGCAAATGAAGTATGTAAGAATCGTAGCATATGGCGCTCTGTAGTTTCAGCCTACGAGCGTGGGGAAAGAGGCGTGAGATGTACCTATGTATGTTATAGTGGACACTGAAGCCTTGCACGAAAGTGGTGCATTAGGTATCCACAGACAGATATAATCATGCCCTCGAGAACAGTCTGACCGTAAGATTAAGAAGAAGGAAAGGAAGGAAGAAGGTGTAAAATTGTTAGGAATTAACGACAATAGTTTGTTAACAGGGATAATGAAAGAACAAGTTTTTTTTAAGTTTTATTTTAGTACCAAAAATTTTATCAGACGAATTGAACACGCTACCATCAAATATTCGATCCCGGAAAGGCTGACATGTTGGCTAGAGCTTCCTGCAACTTCTGAAACACTCGTATTTTCTAATTCTGATAAATCACTGCTACTGTCATCTGTGAGATTTATTACTGTCATGATATTATTTTTCTATTTTCATTACAATATCGTTGCTTGAATTTTTCCAATCTCAGTAATGTTTGCAAATACTTGTTCAGCAGCCACCTTCAAAAACAAAAAATAATCATAAACAATGGTTCTAACATAGCAACTTTAAATATGCACATATAAACTAGGCTACATACCTTTACATCAATGGATCCAACATTGACTGAAGTAATTTAATGTTTTGCGATTCCCCATATTAATTCAATTGGATTCACATCACAATGATATGGTGGTAACTTTCTTTGGTCGACCTTTTAAATGTTTACCCGGTGTTGAATTAATATCTTATTTGTTACCTTTTTCAAACATTTTTCTTACTGTGTTGACAGATTTACCTAAAACGAAAAAAGATAATTCCCTATTCTTTATCTTCAAGTATCAAATATGGGTATACAAAGCACTTCAAACTACAAAACATAACCTTAAATTTAAATTTTTGTAAACAAGACAAATAGTTACTCAAATCTGTATTTCAACAAAACTACGCATTGAAAACATTTATGAAAACTTATTTAATGTACAATGATTTAATTAGGGTAGATAAATACCTGTCCTAGCGGCAGGTCTTCGATAAACATTCCCGATATCGGACAAAACTTGTCTTGCTTCAGATTTGGCCAAACACCACAAAAAGACGTGATAAATCACTGCTCTAAAACAAGTACGAATGGTTTATTAAGTTTTAATCGTTAATTTTGCAACGAAACTTAATAATTTTGTTAAATATCTGAAAAACGACGAGGATTTACGCACTTTTGACACATGATGTACTAGCAGTTGACAAATAAAACAATGTTGCCACAATCATCCATTTTTAGTTTCAACTGTCACCGCGTCAGACTCTTTTTTGCCAAGCCGTATCTACTATCTTTACTTGTTGGTGAAATAGTGAGTTTGTATGAGGCACTATCGCACGGTTAAATTGTGAATATCTGGTTTGATGGGTGTTGTTTGGGTTTGCACAGCTGTTTTGTGCTGGTTCTATTTAACTTATTTTGGAATAAAGTTAAGCTACCGATTATTATGTCTTTTGGTACTCTAAGAGTACATGGGACACGTGGCTGGCGCTCTCGGTCCTTTACCAAGAAAAAAGATTTAATTAATATCAACTAATACTTTCTGTTTAGGTACTTTACCAAATAATGATGACACTCAGGGCCAAATTTAGGGTAGGACAACAGGAGCTAGATAGCTGCAGGGCCTTTAAAATGAGATATTTGAATGCGAAACATCTAATGCGGCGGGTCAGACCAAATGTTGGCGAGGTGATAATATACGTCGCGACGTCGCTGCGTCATGCGTTGTCAAGTTGAATGGTATTATGAAACATATAATGAAGGGCGAAGGGTGGGCTTTTTGGGGGACTGTCTTATGTAATTTCGACGTTCAAAAAGTGCTGATCCTCAGCCTAATTGGAATAATTAATGACTTTTCATTTTGATTGAATGCAGTGTTGTGTGGGTGACACGTAGTCATATGTTGACAATCTTCCAAATCGTCCGCCTTTTATCACTTACCATAAAAAAAGGGCGCAATACATTTCCTAGCTAATAGATATGGTTTTAAAAACTAAAGTGCTCAAGTCTTTTTACTCATTTAATTCATTAAACCCCGAGAGGACACCGGTGTCTGCGCTGTCATTGTCTTTCTATTGTGTCTTTAATTGACACGATTGATTATTTGCCTCACGCCACGCCACGGCCTCTTGTGACTTTTTCCAGTTTTTCCAGAAATGGCCCCTCGCGACTTTTCCTCTTCCGAAACCTGAAAAAATGTCTTCGTGGACAAAGATTTTTATGAAATGCGGTGATAGCTGAAACAGACGCTGTATTCTCTAGGCTTTGACAAAAAACTACTTTATTTTCATGGATTAAAGAAGCTCGAATATCCTAGTTTATCGAGCTCAAAGGAAACATAGAAAAATCAATCAGATAAAGATACTACATACATAGGACACAAGTATCGGATGAAAATTTTGTTCGTGTGTAGTAGGTAAGTAGGTATTTAATGTCTTTGAGAAAATTATTCCAATAAGTTGTAAAAAAACTTCTCAAAGTCACTCGTACCTATATCTACCTAAATTACACATAGGTAATTTTACTTCCGCTTATATTATTTCATATTCTCATGACGAGGTTATGGTTCCCTGAAAAAAAGCTTTTGTGACTACCGCGGGGACTTGCTACCAAATACCTAGGCTCATTTTGGCCGAGCTGTAAGAAATATCGTGTTCAAATTTTGTTATTGGAATGAATGAATGAATGAATGATTTATTTATATAATATTATTATTTTTTTTTATTTTCTTATTTTTTTTTTTTTTTTGGAAAACCTTGTGATGACCGTCTTAGCCATAATAACATGATACTGGATCAATTTAATTAAGACTGGCCTGTTGGCCTATTAGTTACTGGCTCTGACTGCTATGCCGTAGGTCATAGGTTTGATTCCCACCGAGGACAAATGTTTGTGTGCTGAGCACGATCATTTGTCCTGTGTCTGGGACTCTGGGTGTATATATAATATGTATGTATTTAGAAATATTTATATACATAGCTTATTAGCTTAGCGGGCTAGATGGCGCTGTGTGAAGGTTGTGGAATACTATTATCATTATTAAAAATAGTCACTGGTACATTCCTTTCCTTTCCTTTTACTACCTATAGTTGCTGTAGGCAATTTTTTTTTTTTGTTCAGTCTGGGGTCGCGGAAATATCTTCCGTTCCCGTGATCCCCGGCGCAGGTGTGAGAAGGAACACGGGGTGGTTTTTAGTCAGTAAGAGTCTGACAGACTCCGCCTCCCCGGGCGGGGGACATTCATGAGGATTTTCCACCCCTCAAAAAAAAAAGGTAAGTTTTGATGTTGCGATTGCAGACGATTGGGACGGAGCATAATCGTGACAATTTTTTTTTCTTTTCTAGATGCTTTTTTACCAACTCTGCATCGAATCTATGCAACGTAGCGGCATAGTAGGCTCCAGTTATCGTCCTACCATTCTCCAAAAAAAGAAATCAATGTAAATGGCTCCTTGGCTATCCAAAAAGCTAGTAGCCATCACTTTACCAGCTGAACAAACAGTTTTTGCCTTCTTTGACGTTCACCGGCGGAAGTCCACTCCTTTGACTGTTTCTTCGTTTCTGATGTACAATATAATAGTGGAGCAAAGAGGTTTAAGATACTAAGAGGATATAATATTTAAGAGGACATGCGAAGAAACATGGAAAAAGTGTGACCCCATGTTCCAGTAACGCCATCTAGCGTAGTATAGCAATATTAGAGCGTCAACGGAGCGTACTAAACATAGACCAATCGACTTTCGTCCATTAGACACTAGGACACAGGAATCGGATGAAAATTTTGTGCGTTATGTCCCGTCTATAGTAAGTATTGAATGTCTTTGTAGTGGACCTAAGTTTCATAAACTAAACTATTATGTACGACGCACAAATTCACTTGGATTGCGGTTTTAAGATAAGAAGCTTAAGCATTGTAACGCGAATTAGTCTTTGTTCGATTGTAAGTAACCGCGGCGCTCATTTTGCAGAAAGCTTTTTCATGCCCATAATATTGAGCATAATAATGAAAAATACAATTAGTTGCGATATAGGTACACCGCTCCAGTTTTTTCGTGTACCTTCATTCGACTACCAAAACAACATCTTGTTTTTTGTTCATGATATCTTTAGTGGTAACCACAATCGGCCTAACTGGGCGCTCTGCGTTCATGTGGAGGGATGAACACAACGAAATTCATTGATCCACTAATGTTCACTCCATAAGACGGAGCAGATTCTCTTTAATACTTCTTCAGTCTGTAGAATGGTTTTACCTCGGATAAAACTGATTTATTTGCATTTTAAATTCGTTTTTCTCCATTTTCCAAGAATTTTCCGATCGCAATTACCTTTTAGTCGATATTTTTGTTTATTTTCGCGCCGATTTTAAAACATGACAATATTGACAGCTAGAAGGCCGTTAAAAACGAAACCAATTTATGAAAAAATATTTTGTTGAACGTAAGCAGATTTAAAAAATATACATACACACGAAAATAGAACCTCCTCCTTTTTTGAAGTCGGTTAAAAATACTATATAACGAACATATCAAACCGCTCGCCGAATTAAAAGGGTAATCATTTAAGACCTATATCTCACTAAAACACCAGTGGCGGCGTAACCAGTCACAAAAGAGGTGCATAGGTACATGTTGTTGGCAGAACAACATGTACCTATGCACCTCTTTTGAATGTATGTAAGTACCTCAACTGGCATCAGATTGGTTGTGCACCCAACTATACAGTTTTTGGGAGCCACAGTCACAGTGAGATACTGTTCTGTAGTTCTGTACTGTATCCCAAACTCAGACCAACAAAAACATTTGTTAGTTTAAAGGTCCCAAAGCAATTACGATGGGTAAAAGAAATAAGATAATAATTATCAATTAAGTACTTTATTATTGTTTCAGACATTCTTTATGTACTTACTGCTTAAAAGGCTTTAAATCTTTCAATAAAGCTTTTAAAACAAAGCAACAATAAATAAATAGACCATATAAAAATTCAAACATCTGTATTTCAATGATAAGTTCATATCAATGATTCAAGTCGAAAACAAAATTTTAACAAAGTATTTGCGTAAAGTTAAAGTTTAGAATTGATTGGATAAAGCCACCGGATCACAATAATAGTAATAGAATTATAATTTACATTTTTTAATATATATTTATATAAAATTTGTGTATTATTATTGTAAAAGATAACGGCCAAACAAGGTGTGCTTAGTGAATCTTTCTCCAATCAACGTTGTACGCAGGGTTACAGTCTAGCAGGTCTACTCTTAACATTATTTCAACACTTCATTCTTTTAGCAATATAAAAGTATTCAAACTGATCACAAAGGTATGGCAGCTCCATGGAACCCCATGCAACACTTAACATATGTACCAACACAGCTCGAGTCATAAATGACATTTCATTCAGTTCAGTTCACAAGTGCCCCTCCATTTACAACGGACATCACGAAGCAAATTTTACTCTTAATTATCATAAAGTATTTATGTAATGATCAAAAGTAATAACGAGCTACTATTTACACTTGCACCTCTCGGAATAATGTCACATATTTCCCTTAACTCTCTTATATAAATATTAGGTTGATTCAATCTTAATTAATGAGATGTGGTTTTCCATCGTTGGTAAAAATGCAAAAAACAATCACATAAACAGACTAGTATCCAAAAACGCCATCGAAAAATTACATAATTTCTATTTATTGCAAAGGATAGGCCACAAACTAAAGGCGATTACACGAATACATAAGCTCAATTTCGAAACGCGGATTTCATAAATCCAAAACATAAAAATTTTTTCATCCTCGTAATCGACACAAGACGACGTAAAGTACGTAGATCGGCGGAACTATCTCGGTATAATACGATTTTTATCGACCGTCGCCGGTCCTCCGGCGCGAGGGCCGCGCCTCAACATAAACTCACGAATACTCTACATATCGATAAATCTATTCAGTCGTTTGTTTACTCATAAAAATATATCTTTAAAAGGCTCAAATAAATCCGCCGCGTTCCGGGGCGGGCTTTCAGTTACTGCTATCACTGGAGGGGCGGGTGACGTCACGACTAGTGCACTGCAAAGTCCGCGACCAGGCGCCGGCGCAGCAGTTCGGAGTCGGCTGGCGGGTGACGTCACGACTAGTGCACGGCAACGTCCTCGGCCAAGCGCCGGCGCAGCAGCTCGCAGTCGGCTGGCAGGTGACGTCAGACTAGTGCACGGCGACGTCTGCGGCCAGGCGCCGGCGCAGCAGCTCGGAGTCTGCGGGCGGGCTGAGGCCCAGCGGCGCGCAGTACTCCAGCTCGAGCGCGGCCTCGGGGATGGCGCGGCCCGGCTGGTGCGACTTGCTGCTGCGCAGAGTGCGCGCCGGCGCGTCCATGTACGAGTAGTTCATGGAGAAGTGCTGCTGGATCACCCGGTTCACGGCCATCGCCGACTCCGCGAAGTTCGACAAGTTGCGCGCTGACATGTTGCTGTGTGGCAAAACGAAATATAACGTTAATAACAGTCCTCGTTGTACAAGTAACAAAGGACCAAATTATCTAAGCCCAATTTTGCATATTTGTAAAAAAATTCTCTGGAAAAATTCTACTCAATTACAAAACATATTTTACAAGACTGAATATAGCAATACTAGTTTCATGAATATAGCAATACTAGTTTCCAAGTGCCATGAGATACTTTTCATGCCAGAAAAAAGCTAGACTTGGGAATCCATAGGGAACAGCTACTAGACCAATAAACCTAGGTATCTGAAGAATTCACACAAATTGTTCGATCAGTATTTCCAGCTTACCGTTTAATATTAATAGAAGTCTGCAGCTGCGGGTGATGAGCCAGCGGATCAGCGCGACGTAACCACGGGTGTGTCAGCACTCGCTCGGCGCTGAGCCGGTGCGACGCCTCGCGTACTAACAACTGACGGATCAGATCCTTCGCGTCGGTAGATATGTCCGCCCACTCCTCTTCGGGGAACGTGTAACGTCCCTCCTGTTGGCAAGGAAAGGTGTCATTAGTATAAATTGTTGTCAAATGATTAGCAGAATAGAACATGTTTATATTATCATCAGATTTTCTACTAAATCTATCTAATCTGAGTTTCTACACTACTGGACAAATTTTCCTGTAAATACGTTAACACAATTGACACTGTCCACTTCATGATTTTATAGTTCATAAACTTGAAACCAAACTGTTGAAACAAAATTGTTAAAACAAACTAAGAAGAATACCTACTATTGCAGTTTCCCTGAACCGACAGAAACTAAACCTGATGATGATAAAACAAAAGACGATGATGATAGTAGAACATACCTGTATAGTGTTAAAGAGCAGCTCCTGGCAAGCGCGGCAGTTCTCGCCGCGCTCCCAGCCGCAGTCGGAGCCGCAGTCAGCTCTGAAGGGCGGGTAGCCGCACAACAAGATGTAGGCGATCACTCCGAGCGACCACAGGTCACATCGCTTGTCGTAGTGATTCGCTGCTGAGCCCGCAAACAGGGACACCACTTCTGGTGCCATAAATTCCGCGCTGCCCACCTATGACAAGAGAAAGGAGGTTTAATTTGAAATTCTTCGAGGTGATCTGAATGAGCATAACAAATCAAGACATGGACTCGTTGGATTTATCGCAGACTAAACTAGGCTCATTATGATTAAGGTTCAAGCGTAAGCGTTTTGCAGAAGTTGTAATCAAACTAGAATGTTGATTTTCGCAAGTTATCAGACAAAGGAATCGAGAGAATTTTAGTCACAATAAAGACATGTTTATTACTAAATCTAAAAAAGGAATCGTATTTTGATTGTGGGAAACCATGCTTAAAATTGAATAGCTTCTAGCAAAGGCGTTTGACGAAGTATCAAGAATGAAACTAGAAAATGATAATTTTCATTATTATCTTCAAATAAGCGAGTTATAGGAAAAGGGAATCGAAAAGCATTCTTTCTTTGGTGACAGTAAACAAATTTTTATTGCTCCAATACAATAAGTAATAATAAATTCTGAATGAGCCGGAAATACCGCTGATTTTACTATCTAGTTAAGATATTTAAACGCTATCAATATACCTACTGTCCTATGAGCTACTCATAGAGAGAATCATAATGAAATATAGGTACTGGTTAGTTGTCCAAAGGCTAGGTCCGATTACTTCCAAGAGATTACTTGGGATTTAGATTATATCTTTACAACTTCTACGGATAATGCATTTGAAGGACTTAGTCAACATTTTGTTATTGAGAAATTTCCATATCTCGGGGTTTACAGTCGGTAGGTATACAATTAACATAAACCAAGAAATAATGCATGAACTCAGATTTACTGCTTTAATACTATCTACATATTGTTGTTTTTGTTTTCCTATTGGCAGTCAAAGAAATAGTCGTCAACTCTTTACGAAGGCTAATAGACTTAAATTATTCTACGTTTCTCACCAGATATTTTGAAGTCACTAGTCATTATTTTTGTGTCTCTGAGTAGGTATAAGTATTGTTGATGCAAACCAACAAAA
This sequence comes from Euplexia lucipara, assembly GCA_921972225.1. Taxonomy (NCBI): domain Eukaryota; kingdom Metazoa; phylum Arthropoda; class Insecta; order Lepidoptera; family Noctuidae; genus Euplexia; species Euplexia lucipara. The sequence continues at coordinate 5,538,754 of OV179144.1, read as the reverse complement.
TTCGGCACCACATGGTATTAGATAAAGCGTCAATGACCAAAACATGACGTCCGTACATATGTGCTGGTCACCAGTTGTTATGACTTAGGTAACAACAGAACATTCTTATTACACTTTATTCGATACCTAATGCCATTGACACTTGATGAGTGACACCTTATGTTATGCCTACAGGGATGATTCATAGATTTGATTAATACTTTCACACCAGCCAGACACACACTTAATCTTTAAAATGTTCTTGGACAATCGGATTAATTATTTCGTAAACAACAATAACAGAAAGTTGATTGTTTATTAGTTCTTAATCTTTTATTGGATTTTTATAATCATCTTGCTTTTTATTTCAATTTTTAGATATTAAATCTGAGTATATTTTATCTTTTGTTTTCAATACAAAATAACAATGCACTACCCTCTAAATGAGCATAAACAGATACGATACAATTATCATTTTAATTTAAAACTATTACTCTTTTGTCTTATCAATTTGCGCTAGTGGCCAAAAAATATTGTAATGTTATCGTAGGATGTTTGCTAGATTTTATCAGTTTTTTTTTCTGTTAAATTTATCATTACGTCCGCCCTAAGTTGAAAACAAAGAAATATAACACGTCAGAGATAGGGCAATTGCTAAAGTGATAGAACATACGATCATTATTAGAAATAATATCAGCGTATCCAAGATGCACAATACTCGTAGCAATTAGGTAAGTCATGTGTTGAAATTGCTGATTGAGAGGAATAAAGAGCGATAAAATATAGAAACGTGACTAGAAATTGCAAATAATGTGAATATATTATTGAACTGTCGAGTATAAATTAACTAATAAACCGCGTTACAATTCAATTAACACAAATGAATAATAACTGTTAAAACTGCTTAGCTCAAGGAGATTATAGACCGTACGAGCTTAAGCAATTACGTGTCCAGAGGTCGAAAGTTACGTAAATAATCTAAAGCCCTTAAAAAATACGCTGTCTTTGTTATGTAAAGTACGTGTAGTACGTTTCGGACACGATATTCTATCAAGGTTATCTAACAATGAATACATCTTAGTAACAGTTCCTTTTCATACAAAATACAATAAAGCGAATCCTTACAATATGTCTTAACAAAGGAGTATCCCAAGGTACGATATAAAGACCATTATTGAATAAAAAAAAGTTACTCACTGGCGTCATAAGCTGCGGCGTCGCCAGCGGGCTTGCGAGGCTCGAAGTGAAACTTATTCCACTTCCAAGATCGAAGTCGCATATCTTCACTGGGCAGAGTCTATCGCGGTAAACGCATAATATGTTCTCTGGCTTGAGATCGCGGTGTGCGACACCTTTACCATGGAGGAAATGTAAAGCGTTCGCTATCTCTCGCACGATCTCTGCCGCTTGCGGCTCTGAGAAGTAATGGTGCTCCTGAATGCGAGACAGGAGCTGACCGCCGTTGATCTGGAACAATCGATGACACATTATTGTAGAAACACAAACACGATGCCACTAGAATTATAAAACGATGACATTGAATGTGATATACGATAAGAAAAATACAACGAGACAGTTATTTATTATAGGGAAAATTATTTATACTTTGTGTTTCTAGACTTCTTGGTAATATATAGGAAGAGACTTATTAAAAGGACGAGTTTCCATATCAAATTGTGATAACCTAAGATCCTCTTAACATAGCCAGTTAGATAATTTTAGATATAAATTGATCAAAATAAGTGTGGTTCAGGAGTTTATCATTGAATAATATTGTCGGTACCCAGGAACAGACTCAACAAGATAACGGCAGTAAACACTGCCATATCAGATACCGCTCGACACAGGCTTTATTATTTGCGGGCAGGCCACCAATTAGGAAATTAGCTGTTGCTATCTATTTGCTCGAGTTAATTACCAGCGGCATTAAGCTATTTTAGCTTAGATAGGATCCTTTCTAGCAATAATCTCTTGGTAACCACAATATGTATAGAACCTATTTCCAACAATTTCCATATCAACAAAATTAAAAAGCAATTTATTTGAGTTGAGAAAGTAATTTTTTAAGCTCTATTGACAGTAGTGGAAGTTAATAAAAGACTATTCTAAGCCCTTCTGCTGTTTTTTTTTAATCGCTGTACTAGGTATAGACAAGAATGAGATATTGATTACTGAAAGGCTTGAAGAAAAACTAACCCACTAGGGAAATCTACGAGACTAGAACCCTTCTATCATTCAAATGTTTTATTATCGCGGAAATAATAAATATTATTAATAGTGCATCGTACATTATCTATGTGTACACGCTTTCCTTATTGTCCTTTAATTAACTTTGTACAATAATAAACATTAGTTCCTAACTACATAATGCAATAACACTTTGATGAATTAAAACATGAAACATTTTCTATTTAAGTAGGTAGTTCAACATTCCTACTATTTCATAGCAAATATTTTCCGTATGACAAAACAGCTTGTTTCAATTTTATTGTTAAAATATGGTGAACCATATGTGTTAGCTGACTCATTGTGAAATGCGTTACAATTATTCACGCCTACAATTTGTTAAGGCAAAAATCATGATAATCAGGAAAAAAGAATCTATCATGATTCATTCATGTTTCAGTATTTAGGAAATAAACATTAAAATGTGGTATTATATTCATGTTACGCAACGGAGACGCTTAGGTATAAAGGTATCTAAAAAAAAAATCAACAACAAAAAGCTTTAAAAGATTTGGCCGATTACGCGACCAATCATACCAGTACATTTGTATAGCAACATTTTGAATATAAAAGGCTAAATGTGACTAGACTTATTTATAGCTTGATGCAGTACGATTAAATTTTAATAAAACTGGTAATATTAATACGCCAATATGAATAATATAGATAAACAGTTTTCTAGAACCGTCCATCGTAACAATGATGTAATTACAAAACGAGACAAACTCCCACACGTCGTCTGCTGCGATAGTGTGAGTAATGATTAATAAACTCGATGAAATGTATAAATTCCTTCAGTATGCGTCACATTTATTTATTTACTACCATATATCGAAGATACACGCGAATGCCTACTTTCTTTAATTCTATAATAATAACAATGGTGATTGACGTGAATAATGTTTTATCTAAATATCATGTTTTATTAATATAATGTTTTATCTTTCAGTAAATATACCCAGTTAAGGTACTCCTTATAATTGGATGTTTTCTTAGTTTACAGAACTCGAGGAGTTTGCTAAGGATATCTTTCATAGACCCTATTGGGTTTAACAAAAAAAAGACAACTAAAGTGACAAAAACAAAATAAGTCGTCAAAAGAAATTAAAGATCAAACAAATTCTTAAAGAAAATGGACATCAAATACAAGTACCTTATCTAAAAAGGAAAAAATAATAAACGAAGAAAGCACCAAATAGATAAAAACGTTCTTTGTTTTTACAGGGGGTCATCCGCTATAAAACATAGTAGGTACCCACGTTTTATTTACAATCAAGAAATGCCTAATAAAAAGACCAGCCGTGGCGTTGGTTTAGTACTTAGTCGGAAGTCCTATTAGTTTGAATTTTGTCACTTTAGAATTTCTTGTTAAAACTGATAACTAAGTACGCAGTTTTGTATTTGAGTCTTCACAGATTCCTAAATGTAAATTAGACAAAAATTATTCTTACCTTCTCGAAGACAAGATAAAACTTGTCGGTGTCCTCAAAAAATTCAATGAGCTGGATTATGTTCGGGTGTCCCTGGCAGTAGTGGAAAGTCTCCACCTCGCGGAACACCCTTGCACGGGCGTGCCCCGGCACTTTGTCGATGATCTTCACTGCGTATTCCTGGCCCGTGTAGATATTTACGCACGTCTGTACCGAAGCGTACGCGCCCTCGCCTAAGACCTCCCCTGTAAGCTTGTAGAGGTCTGTTGACAAAGAAAATACATTCGTCAGAAATTGTATTCCAGAGTTTGACTTTGAATGACTTTGGTCATAGACTTTATCTGTAAAAATCAAGGCAGCATAAACTGAACCAATATGCATACGTTCAAGATAAAGGTTGAGCCAATATTTGTTGCTTACCTTGGAAACATGACGTGACGACTGAGCTGCCGGAGCGCTTCTTTCTGCGGCGCTTCCTGCGCGCCTCTTCCTTACGCCTTTGCAGGTCCTCACTGTCGGGAATGGCGACGGGAGCTGACGGCTCATTGCCTCGGGGGCTCTCGTCCGATTCACGCTCACTGCCCGACAAACTGCTGCAGCGGCCCACACCTGGAGACAAATAAAAATTAAATGAAATATAACCATTTCCAGTGACGTCACTGCCTTATGCCAGTTCTTGGGGTCTTACAATCTAACTGATGCTACTAAATAACATATAAATTTCAGTAACATGCAGTTCTTGCGTACAAATCTTTTTAACAAGCACCAGTAAAACATCGAAATAGCGGAATGCGGAATTCAATGCTTCGTTCTTTCTCAGTTATGTCTATAGGTTAAGTAACAGTTTGTCTGTTTGTTTTTCTTTCATTGAGCCTTTTTTAATCTAGCGGTGTAAATGGTTTTTTATTATCGTAAGCATTTGAATTATATTTTTTTCTCACTCGTGGTTAAGAAATCATCAATTGGCAAAGCTGTGTTTAATGTAACGAAGTCATTTATTCCAGTTTTTGTGAAGATAGGTACTTGTCGCTTAATCGCCTCCCACAATGCTACAAGTGAACGCTATGGAGCTGTTTCGAGAATGACTACATTAGCGAGTTATGGCGACATCCCTTGTTTAATGTATGAACAACGCGGAACATTACGTAGGTACGCCGCGTTACTACAATAACTTGAGTCCTCGTCGCCACAGGGACGACTCTCTCTTCGCTTTTGGTGCCAGCCATTGTTACAAGCCCGTGTTTGGGTTTAATAGTTTATCATACGTTAAATCATTGTCTGTTTTATTTACATTTATAAACGACCAAATGCGAACACAAAATTAACAAATTTGGCGGAGCGTCAAAGATTTTAGGCTACCCGGAACTTAAGTTCGTCCTATCAGGGCAAATGTGACGGCTGTCATCGATAATAAAATTCTGACGTGAGACGTGACTGTGCAAGCTGAGCTGGCAAACAAAGCCGGTTCAACGACCTACATGGCCGCACCCAGCGCTGCGCGTACGCGCCCACGTTACGCGATCGCTCGGCCTCTTGGCTTAAAAACTAGAGGAGTTGCATCTACTAGAAGAAACGATCCATTAGTTGCTCCAAACTTTGTTGTAAGCTAGTAAACTCTCATAAGTATTTACTCAATTATTTTGGCTCGCGACTTAGGTGAAGATTTACATACAGCCTCTATAGTACTGGGCTTGATCTGTTAATGCCAATTATTTGATTCAATGATCTCATATTAGAGGTAAATTTGTTTGTAGCACATAAGAGCTCTACGAGGAATATAAAAATCAGGGAATGGTGACGCGCCACGCCGCACGACAGACGAATGACAATCAATCAGTGCCTACGTGATCCGTAGAGGTAGATATTTTACTTAAATTTGTCTTCCTCGTTCGGCTGCAGTATTAATTTGAATGCACGCTCAGTATTCAAATGGTTGAATAATGCGTTTGCGTTGCGTGTTCATTCGGTCCATTCGTCATAATGTATGATAAAAATGAAACCTAAGAATTAATTATTGCACGCGATGACCTCAACATGTGCCGCACGACAACAAGCCGAATGCGCAATAACCGTACGACTGTAACAATCGGGCCCGTGGCACGCCCACGCATACAATCGCCCGTTTCAACATAGAAACTTCCTGTATAAATACTGAATTGTTCTAAATTTCCACAGGAACGAGCGTACAAAGCAACTGCTGCAATGTCCGTTCATGAATACTGCTAAACAAAACTTTGTATGTATACAAACGGCACGCCACGCACCACAACAAGGAAATCTTCCTGATACTAAAACCGAGAGTGACTGAGTCATCAGCTGGTTGATACTCAAACCCAAATATACAATGAGACAATAACGCTGCCCACGTGTTGCCTTGGACCTAATAAGAATTCTAAAATAAGTTTCCAAAAAAGCTAAACCAAAACCGAATCTCCGCTAGAGGCGTCGAAGTCCAAAATGAATAAGTTATGTCAGAGAACCGCTATACCGAAACGAATGCTGGATGTAAGAGTCAAAAGCATAAAAGCAAGCATTAAATTCAATTATTGTAACAGATTCTATTTCCTATCGCCGCAAAGTAATTGTACACTTGTCTTATGGTATCGCATGTTCGTCGCGTGACTGCTCGGCCCGCGTGTCTCCACGTGGCAAAGCACTTGCCTCGCAGTGTCTCGTTACGTAAAACGTCACAGCACCAGCAGCCTCACAAATACATCTAAACACGGCAAATATTGCCCCTCAACTTCGATACCATTTTCGACATCGCCTTACCGAAAAGTTCGCTGCTTACTTATACGCGAGGTCGAGGTAAAACAATAGGTTGACCCAAATAACGTACAAAAGACTATCAAAATGATAACGACTGTATTGTCAAATTTGTTCAAGAATAGAAATAATTTTATGTCTTCAATGTATTCGAATCTAAGCAAAGAAACTTCATAATCACTGAGTCATTAAAATACAGAACGCTGTTCCGCAAATTAAACATGCAATCATGCAAATCGATGGATATGTATGCATGCGGTTAGCATATTTATTGGACTAAGTAATAACAAATTATTCCTAATAGACACATAGTTGAACTGATAAAAAAAAATTCTGGAGCAAAATTATCGCCACGATATTTTCTGCCCTCCGTAGTAAGTTTCTACTTTCTAATCTGGCAGGGCGGCATAAACGGTTGGCCACGAATACGCTCTCTAGTTGCAGATTGTAGGCCTATTATACTTTTGTTTTATACCCTTAAGCTATTCAAAATCGTTGCTTTCTAATCGCTATAAATAATGAATGCACTGAATACACAATTCAAGATTAACTCCTTTGGATATTGTTGTATTTAATACTTCTACGCCAGAGATTAGTTCGAGATTCTTTCATAAAGTAATCTACTGAAAGTTAGAAATTACCATTCATATTAATTTTGTTCGAAATACTGTAATTACCAAGCATTGAAAAAGCAAATGGCGTTCTTGTAATTTCTAAATCAGTCGACCAACCCGTCATAATCATTATAATCAAAGATCAAAGTCGACGGTTAGAGTATCTAGTGGTGATGAATAAACTGCCAACTCGGCCTGGCACTGCCACCGAACTGAACGAGATATTATCTAGGTGAAACTTCAACTAGGGCGTTTCAATGTACCTATAGCTACTGCAGTTTGTAACAAACCACTTTCACTCACTACTGATTTTGTACCCTGTCTAATGATAACACATGAATTTCGTAAATGAAAGAGTCGTGGACAACAACATGACTGTAAGCAACCATATTTGGTGAGTACGACGACGCCAACGGTGAGCGATTCATACAAAACCAGAATGGTAATATTCGAAAGGATGCTTACAAGTATAAATGGCATAGTTCAACCACAAAACGCTTCATGTCATATAAAAGGATACCTACATTGGAATCGCTACATTAATTTCCGATTCAGTAGTTGGCATAAATGACGCAATCGATATAGAAGAGAAATTCGTGAGCCCGGAGGGTGAGTGTACTGTCTGTGAGATTTTTTCATGTGACACAAATGCGTTGAGGGAGCTATGCAACTAGCAACAAATCAATTCGCAAAAGGAGCAAGCGGGGAATGCACGCGAGGAGAAGGGAGCGGAGTTCGATATTACACCGAACAACGTGAAGTCCGCCACGGTCAAGGTTACTCTGTTTTACTCAGCCGGCGGACACGATTGACTGATTCTATTCAAACACCAATTGCAAATTTGAAGCCTTTGATTGCTTAATTTTTTTAAACTCTTCTTATGAAAATGAAATCATTCAAACTTAATTGTAGTTTTCCAGTGCCCGAGACCAATACCAGCTTATTTTTTGAGGGTACCTTACCTAGTAAACTTTTGAACGAAATAAGTCAGTCGAAAACACCAACTTTTATTTCCAAAAACATGCTCATCAACTACAACTGTTACCCAACAAGAAAATTCCCAAGAACTTATACCTACTTATTATATAAATTCAGTAACACTAGTGCGCAGTTTTGTTTTAGTAGGTGACCTTGGCCATGAACGCCGTGGGGCGACGCGCTCCAGCGACCATGTTGAATTGAAACCGTGGAGAGTAATGAAACTGCATGAAATTATAAACGCATTCAATACCAATTTGATTTTCAAACAGTGATTCAATAACTACCAATAAAAGTGTGATATGAAGAGGCGAGGAGAATCAAAAATGCGGCGTACAATACATACACACACAAATATAATTTGTTAATGATACGCATTCCATACTAGGTATGTAAGGTTTTTCTTTTAAATCTGCTAGTCGGTCAAAGTGAAAGAGAGAACAAAAGAAAACTACACAATGATATAACAAAATACAAAAAAGATATATGGAAATAAGTAATTCTATACAACAAAAAGTGTTTACAAACTATGGCAATCTAAAATGAAATTGTCTTAATTATCAGCATTTTCTTCGGAATTCCATTAGATATCGAAACGCCTGTTCATTACAAAATGCCATGTCACGCGACACTTTGGACAGTAACGGAAAATTAAAAACAAACATTCACTCATTTATTGTATTAGTTAGACCTACATTGAAAACGAAAGGCATCTAATTAATGATTTAAATAAATGTACAGCAATTAACCAAGAATGGACTAGGATCATCCATAGAACAAAAGACGATACAAAACTTCTAAGCAAAAAACAACTTAGCAACAATGACCGAAACAGGAAATACTTTGATTTATATCATTTACGATAGCTGTAATAAAATTGCCGAATGTGTTCCTGAGCAATATCATAAACATAATAACGACTCAAATTCAGTGAATGTTGCAAATTGTGAAATAGTTTGCTGTGCCTGACCGGTCAACGTACGCTCCGTATACCTAAGTGAACTTTAACATTTTGAACCAAATCACCTGAGGGTTATTTTCTTAGCTCGGAACAATAACATTGCATAACACAATCTTCTCATTCCAGAGAATTTTTATTAAGGTATATTTCTAAGGTGTTATTTGAAAGATCTTACACAGTAAATTGAAAATAAACACACCTAAACTGCAATAACAATCATGTACACGTCACCGAGTGGTCATAAACTTCTAAGTTTAAATTGCAATTCATTGAGTGTGGTCAGTGTTTTGCAGTACATCAGTGGATTTATTACCTTCAATACCTTTATGAAAACAATCAAGGACAATGCAATCAATTTTATGAGAAATCTTGACATTTGTATGCTGCAAGTCGCAAACGATTGAAACGAATGCGATCATTATCAAGAAAATGAACAGCTGATTACAGAATCATAACAAATTAATCAAAAGGCTGAATGAATTAAAGGTGTCAAAGGTGTGATACACCGGCACATGATGCAATTAGAGATATGAATTTTACAATTGACCATGACGAAGCGTACCTATAGGTATGATAAATCTTAACAAAATGATGCCACGCAAGGACCACCAACAAGATTTGCACCAGTATTCCAAATTATTACCATTATGTTCAAGAACATAGATACAAAACGTTCAATGATTTAAACCATGTTGAAAACTAAACATTCGATAAACCCTCATTTATTATTATTTAAATATCTTATGTGAATGAACTTCGGTGCACTATATCTGAAAATGAATTAGAAACTAAGTGTCCAGGTGTTTAACCAGTTCTAATCAGCAATTTTGTATTCGAAGCTCTAATTGACTAGACTAACTAACTACTACGATATTATATTAGTCAGAGGGTCTTCTTAGGAGTAATGGGTGCTCATTTTTCAGTTTTAAGAATTTACCCAACAATGTTAACTAGTACTGTAATAATATGCAAAACCAACTACGCAGTAGGCACAAAAAGCCGGTCAGACAGATGTTTGGAAACATCGTTGTGTGACTTGTGCTAAATGAGCATCCATCGCATAAAGTAATACAAAAACCAACTTACCGCTATCTACACTCTCTTCTGAAACCTTCTTCACCATCCTGATTGCTTGATGCGTTGATACAGCGATATTGAGAATTATAACGAGTAGGTGTACTACTCTTGAAAAGCCGCTTTCAAACTTGTGGCGGCCGCCTTCTCGACGTGAAATCGGAACAGCGTTAAAATTTAAGTTAGAAAATAAACGCCAAAATTAAATAATAAAGCACCACCGTCGAGAAGGATTTACGGAAAATGTGCCGGAAGGTAATAAACAAACACTATTAGAAGGTGGAATGAAAAAAAACTGCTGGTGTCGTTAGCGATCCATCCTACACACGCCCGCCCGTCCGATGTTCTTAAATCCAACTGAGGAGTCGTTCGTATAGCCGACTCAACCCGGCGCGCACATACACAGTCCTCCCGCGCCCCTCGCCCCCCTCAATCTCCGTCGTTCGCAAAGCTGCGTCGTCGTTGTTGTAGCCTCTCTCGCCCGCGCGCATGCGTACTCGCTCGCACTGCTGACGTGTTTATATTTTTTGTGGTACATTTTTTCTCCACGTCGCTCGTCGTCGTCGTAACTGGCCATTAATATAACATATACATATTATCTATACCTCGCCATTCAACTATATAAATATATGTCAGATATTGTATATATTGTAATGAGAATCAAGATTTCTTATTTTTTCAAGTTTGACTTTGTCTTAAGTTTATGATGGCTTGATTCGAACAAACCATAATTTCAAACCCGTGGGTATCTTACAAATCAATTATTTATTAAAAAGTGTAATATAATTGTCATAGATTTTTTTTCAAATACTAGGTAGGTAGGTATATCAGAGGCAATTCTTACGATATAATAAAATTCCTAAAATCCAATCTGAAGCTTTATTGGATTTTAGAAATTTTATAAGTATAGCAATATACCTACTTTCTATAATTTATAATATCTATACTCCATTTATAATAGCATTAGAAAAAAGAGGCTCGTGGAAGCAGGAATGCAGAACATTTTAATGTAAAGAGTAGTGAAAACAATTTCTATTTAAATTGTTTTATTTCAAATTGAGAAAATAAAAGTGCAACGAAGAACGTGTCCAACGATTGTTCATCCCTGCATCTTTCAGGGTTTTATCATTCACACTAGTTTTCAACTAAAATGAAATAATATTTAATAACTACATTTAATCCTCATCATTTCTTAAAATAAACTGTTGTAATGGTTACATTACAACTAAGTGTGGTAGCTGCTGTGAAAATAGATAGCAATAAATTCAGCGTCTATCGTAATTGTAACCTGCTAAATTGTACTTTCGTTACAAAGTGTGCATTAAAACTAACCTTTTTTAACTTCTGTCTAATGCTATATGTATTATATTCTTATTATTAAGGCTTGGTAGAATGCGTTATCTCTAACATTATTACCGACACACAGTCTGAATGAACGAACACATTCGCACACCTCTATTACATCACCTTTTCAAATTAAATGTAAAGCTGAATACTTACCAGTCATTTTCTTTTGCTCCTTTAATATTCTTAATTTATCAACGCTGTGATGCAACAGAGATTCCTTTGTCTTCCTAATTCTCCCATGGATGACCTTCACAGGGCATTTGTTGACAAACAAGATACGGGAACGGGTGCGCAACGCAAAACGCACGTGGTACGGCCGAACCGGTCCAACCGGCAACCGGCGCCGCCATGTTTGTTTTTTGTTGTCACGCCACTTTTCCATCCCACTCTAGCATAGTGCGCTGTTTCCGATAGCCGCCGTCCCCGACAGCCGCCGTCTCTGTTCCACAGCCTTCTCACTCGCTGGCCTACGTGACCGACAATAACAATAACATAACCCTAACAGATAGTACTGCAAGTCAATAACGAATTACCGCATACATAATATGGCTTCTCTTCAATTTAGTAGTACTACAATCAAGTGATTAAAATGCAGCATTGTTGTGGACATTGCAGCATTCTAATTTCATATAAGTAAGAGATTGTTTCTACCTAGGTATAGTTGTATCTATAAACTGTGCAATCAGGTGTTCTGAAAATAGTCAGCTGGAAGCAAGTTTATTATTATGATGATAGAATGATATCGTCTCATGTAGCTTATCTCCAAAAAACAAAGTCAGATGATCTAATACACACTTTTAAGAATCTGCGCAACAAAGTGACACATTGAGTAATGATCTATAAGTTTTCTATTATCAATCTTTACATAGTCCTGCTGTTCTTAAATAACCGCACCTGCGGTATATACATATGTTACCTACGAATATTCAGAATGTCCAAATTTCTAAAAAAGCCTAAAGAATGCAAATTCGAATTAATTTGTTGCATAAAGGGTGTCTGTCAGTTTTAGGTCAGATTGAGGGGTTTCCCTTTAGCCACTTGCTATCCGGTTAAAAAAAGTAACGTAATTTCTAAGAAATTTAACGCACGTATAACAAAGGAGGCAAAAAAGCCCTACATTTTGTCGAAAACTGTTAACATTGGGGTGAGAGAGTCGGCGCGGGTTATATAGATAAGTAGAGGGGAACGCACAGCTCAATCCTACTGCGCAGTAGTAAACTGGGATCCCTTTCTATGTTTTGTTTTGGTTTGGTTTGGATAAAAGTAGCAACTCCGTTACAAAGGCCTGTACTACTTACTCGGTGAACTTCTTATGCGACACAGATATAGATGATTTACGGTTATTTATCTCAAACTGACGTAATTGATCTATTTTGTAAACAATAACATCATGCAACAATAGAAGTAGTGTACAAGCAAGGCTAACCTGTTTTCAATACCCTCCAAATGATAGCATTAATATCTGCTTCTTCATCCATCTCGAAGGAACTCTGAAACAAAGACAAAACTTAATTCAAAACACGTCTTTGAACCGACACTTACGACCTTATTAAGAGCTTCTAGTTCTACCCACGCTTACTTACTTAAATTATTCAACGCAATTACATAACCCAGTCGCAAGCACTCTTCCCTGGGGTTCGTTTATAGCTAGTTGTAAATCTATTCATCGAAAATTTATTTGATGGCCCCTCAACATTCTCCGGCAAATAATATTGAACTTGATAGTGCATTCAAATAGAGTTGAAATTTAAACAGTACCTTCGTATAGAGGCCTGCTTTTGTTCATAGGAGTAAGGACTGCATTGGGGTATTCCCGAGGATCAATTTTTTTGGTCCTTTGTGTTGAATTTTTGGGTTAGGTTAATTTTGAATCCAACATTGAATCGGATCACGTGAGCAAGCGACCGAAATTTAGCTGCACCTGACATCGGGACAAAGAAGTTTCACGGAAAATAATCTATTTTTTGTAGGATTATTATAAAAAAAACTGAAGCACACGAAGAGATCGGGCGCGTCCAAAATACAACGATGTTATGATCACCGAGTGTAAACTCGACGAAAATAATTATATATTCAGTCCAAACTGCGAGAATTGATCGTAATTTTCTTGGAAAGATGACATGGTATCTACAAATATTTTACGTAATCATTTTCGTACTTGGCAAATAAACTGTAAAATTTTAAAGCTTGTACAAATATTTACTCTGTAAAGGACTTTTTAAAACATTTCAATGTTGTGATAAATTGTTGTGAAATCTACAAGTGATAAAGGTTAGAATCTGATGCATAATCGATCATGTAACATAGACTTGTTTATGAGACATGACAAAGTGCTGGAGCTATTTTCAAAGACAAAAGTGCAACACCGGGTTATGTCATTGCTGCAATAGAATTTTAACAAGGGGAGCGATATGAATAAATCATAAACAGTAATCAGAAAAGACAGTCACGGTCAAAAATAGATGTCAATACTGACAAGCGATAACCAAAATATATCATGTTAAAAGTCCTTGCGCATTAATTCAGTAAACCGCAAGCGGACGCCGGCGTCCGCGCTGTCATGTCATTGCATTTCTATTGTATCTCTAATTAACACGCTTAATAGTCTAAAATAACAATTAATCGGCAAAGATGAAAGAATCGACATGAAATGTTGAAAATCTTTGACAGTATAATTACAATAAATAATAATCAAGTTAAATGAATCAGTTCCAAATTTTGTAAATCAACTGATAAATATAAATTCAAATCTTGTGAGTAAACCGCTAGAATTCTAAAATTAAGAGAAACTTCGTTTAGCTCTATGTAGAATGGGGCTGTTCTATTAGATCGGGACAGAAGACAAAGCAAAAGGTTTGTAAGCGCGTGACAAAGTATACGCATTGCATTTTTCACATAACGCAAAGAATTTCTAGACACAACAATAGACAACAGAAACGCATGAAACAGCTCTCTTATGATACTCATTATACAACTCGTACAGTGGCCGTAACGAAAGTTGGTACTTTGGTACGCACCGTGAAACGTTTCTAAATCAAAGATAATTGCCAAAGCAAAACATACGTTATTGTATCAGATGGAACAAAACAACCCAGCACTGCGTATTTGATGGAATCCTTGATTTCTTAAATATTACACAAGATATCTGAACTTTTCTAAGAATAAACCGTAAGGTAATGATAGCAAAGACAGTTCTAGCTCAGGATCAAAGGAAGTGTATTAAAAAGGAATCAGCTACTTATAAGTTCGCCCAATCTTCTCGTGATTCTTTTAATGTTTTGGGAGCTATCTCGGAAGGATTATATCGAGCTCTTTTATCTGTTGAATAAACAGCTTGCAGTGTAATTGGTTTGTCCAAATATGTAAAAAGTCTAAGTACATGTTCGTCATGTGATTGCTAATTACTGACTTTCATCTTATGTAATATCGTATTTGCGTAAATGAACCTAGGCAATATTTTGTGAAGAGTGGACAGTTTTTATTGTCTGCTAATGTATTTATTATACGGTCACCCAAACCAAGGTTACGGAAAAATATATTTACAATGCTGATGTGGACTTTTTGCGCTGTTCTCCTGTGCTGCTATGTTTAATACATGTGAGGCTCGGAGCGGTGAGGCAGTGTCGATCACCTCACAACCAGCGTATGTACATCTAAGTAGCTGAATCTTAAATTAGCTGCTATCACTGTAAACATCCCATTTGATTCCAGGAGCAGCCAACATTGTAGCAGGAAAATTTTGTAGTTACATTATGTGCAACTAAACATTTCATGAGTATTTTACGAGATAAATAATGTACAGCTATTTGTATTCAAGTTTCTTAACGTTACTTTCTGGAGACAGGGTTAACATGTCCCCACATTACAGTTTTCTTTGAGTTTATTCAGATTTAAAGATTGAATATATCACTAAGTAATTTAAGTAAGAGTAATGAATGATCACTAATACAAGGAATCAAACAAATAACAACTATCTAATGAAATTGAAATACAAAACGTGTAGCTATCAGCTCAGTAGATGAATACCATTCTTACCTGGTGGCGCATAAAAATATGGGCCTGAATAATGGAAATTGAAAGAGATCGTGAATTTGCAATAAAATATTGAAGTACAGGTAATTTTAATACAACAAAACAATTATGGCTAATGTATTCATCAATGCAAATATGGATAATCTACGAGGCACGAATCAATGGGCAGTAAAGACAAATGACGTCAATAAACAAAGCTATATAATTTAAACAGTGTACCTACACACGACTACACATCAAGCTATGCATTTCCAGTATAAGCTGATCTAGCATTGTAGAAGATTTCTGTAGAATGTGAGGTCAGCGTAAACTAGAAATAAGCTTTATGTGTAGCCGTGTATACCAACTATAGTTATAGACGTAACTTCAAAGAGTATGACTATAAATTCAAGATATTACAAAGCAGAATGACTTGTGCGACACTTTGCGACGAAATTACCTGCAAAGTACTAATCAATGTCAGTAACCACAGTGGCTTTGATCGCCTAGGGGTAAAGGATAGTACACCCACACACTCTGTGGGTGTACCATCCTACGCGACGCAGGCCATGAAGACAGTTTTAGATTTAGTGAAATGGGGAAGCTTATCGATTGTTTATCGGGCGCAATTCCAACCTAAGGCTATAAACTGAGAACGTTGTACCGGAAAAGTCTAATAATCTGACGGAAATCGTATAGCATGAGTTAGTATCCCAAATTCCCAACATAAAATATTGTTATCAGTACCTATTCCAGAAGTCAGGACTGCATTACTACCAGACCATGAGGCGGGCAGCGAATTACTGTACAAAACAATCAATTATAATAATTGGGTCGTATGCGCAGCGGGTAACCGCAGAATAGTAGTCTGACACTTATGCGTGTCAGATAAACTACACCGGCTTCGCTTGCGGTTAACACGATTTAACAATTTATGTGCAGCTTTATAGGTTAGTATTGTTTACCTGATCAATTATACTGACAATGGAGACCAGATGTTGTTAGAATTTATTTAAGTACTTTTTCGATAAATTGACAACCTCATTATAGGTTGCAAGAGATTTCATAATTGAAATACATATTTCTGGCCGCGAAGGCTCGATAGTCTTGAGTAACATGAAGCACACTTATAAAATTTGAATTATAGACGTTATGTATATGGCAGATTTCAACACGTTAAGCCTGAGACCATGAGGATAAAATTGTTTACAATCAATCCTCACCCAAGGAATTGTTCCAAATAATTAAGTAGGTATCTAAAGCTTAAAATGGTGAAGGAAAACAAGCACCTAAGAGATAATTCTTGACTGCAAGTGTAGACAATTCATAGGCCCACGGGTGGCATAAATACTCTTACACCTATTTAATGACTAACTACACTAAGAAGAAGAGAAGACCTTGAACTTTGTAGTTTATAGTTAGCTTTCAACAAAGTGCAACAGGGGAGAGAACATTTCATAGCGTTAAAGTATTGAAGTAATAAAAAGTAAATAACTAGATAATATTTACTTTCAGATAAAGTCGACAACAACGTCGTTTATAATGTTACATGTGTTACAGCTGCATACATTCTCCCCAAACTGTAATATTTCCCAATTCAATTATAAAAAAAACATGAACCTTAATTTGTTTAAAATAAACTTGAAAAACTATCAAAGAAATTTGACACATAGGGGTAGGTTGATGTGCTGGCGTTAGTAAATATTTAATTATTATACGGCGGACGAATTAGAACTAGGTACCTACCTACTAAGATTAGATGCAGAAACGGTAACGAAAATGGTTTCACCTGCATCTCAATAATCTTGTTACACGAGGACTTTGGTCAAGGACAAACCCATCGGAAATTCAGATTGTTCGAAATTTCCAATTCCATAATATCATGAGCAGGCGAAAAAAAACATAAGTTTCGGGTTCGATGCACTCTGCCACAAGTGATGGCCATGTATAAACAGACATGGGAAAAAATGATCCCCGAATACCGAAATTTATAAGTAAACAGTTTTCGGAACCTTGAAAATGTATAGAATATAAATTGGACGGCCCCAGTGTTTTTGTTTTGAAGAACATTTGTTTTTTCTATCATCGTAATTTCGTGCTCTGAAATACTGCGGAGTTTTTTAATTAGTCTCATGTTCTTTAAAAATCCCATGGCTGGCTTAGAACGAGATACATAATTTCCATAAGTACTCGTATTTTTAACGAACACGCTTCGTAACAAGTTTGGCCGGAGTACGACGCCGAGTTCATACGAGCCTCACATGATGTCATCGTCAACACATAACTTACTTAAAACCTCGAACGAGCCGACTTAAGTGTGCGCGAGTATAAGACTTATCTAAACATAAACACACACTTACAAATTAATTCCATAGCCGAGTGGAATATTCCATGGTGCCACAATCTAATACTTTTAAATTTAAAACTAGCCTTGCTTTAGCATCCCTTACTGACTATTGAACAGATGACTCCTATTATAGAAGGAAATGAATCGCCGAGCAAAATCCTGTTATCTGTCGAATTGTATTTGTGTTATAAACAAGTTTCTTATTGTCAAGAACGCAATAGATGAACATCTATTCATTGTTATTCTTTCAGTCGATAGAGTCGCTTTCGGTCAAGGATAATTGGTTGCGAATTAATAAAGACTGAATAGATCAACTAATGGTGAGTAATTTATGGTTCTCTTTACTTAGCATAAATTATACTCGATATAGAACAAGTTTATAAAGTTGGCAGGCGTAGCGATTCGTGCGAAAACACATTTGTTTTTTTTTCTGATTATCGCGAGTCATAGATACTGTTTAGATTTTGAGAAGCACAACACACCTGGAAATTGTTTCCAACAAGTAGTCCGACCAATTTCTGAGAACGTTTCTATAAAAAAGACCCAAATATATTTTAGAAATATTAAACATCTGTCTAAAACAGAAGCGCTCCTGTACCGAATAATTTCGATACCTAAGTACACAAGACACAATCTCACATCTACGTAATACGACTGCCGATAACCTGGAACAAACGTAAATACACTGATAGCGATAAAATTGCTATGAAAACATCTGATTACGCAACCACAACACGAAAGTGTTTATCATCAAAAAAAAAAAAATTTGTTGAATAATATTTTTACTGTTGACTTTATTTTTGGCTCTTCACTTCCGTCGACAAAGTAAACTACGTGACGTTAACTTTCCAAAAAAACTGATCATTGTTCGATCTGAAATTGTTAACGCTACTAGCAAGCCACATGCTTATTGAGCCACGTCCACGCGGCTTCTACGCAAAGTTTGCGACAGGTCCACGTCAGCGTCAGCGTCAACGTTGCGCCTACGAGGTAACCAGCACGCGTAAAATAGTCACCGTAGACACGGACTTCGTCTACAGAAAAATCGACAAAGTGACAAATTGTAGAAACATTTCGTTTGTTTTGAGCACAACAATGTCAAGAATGAAGAGATGTAATGTGTCGATTCCCCAGTCGACAATTGTCTACAATACCCGAGCATCATTTCTTCTACAATCGGCAGGAATGTTCCTACCATCGACATACCCGGTTTCTACAGTGATCAGCGCGTGCAGTGGGACAATTCCCGGATCCCAATTTCAGTTTTAATCTGTCAAACATATGTCAAATTCCTGCATTATTGACAAGTTTTTGACATTGATTGTCGCTGAGGTGGGATTGCGTTGAGACTATACTCCATTTACAATAGCATTAGACACAAGTTAACAAAAAAGGTTATTTTTAATGCACACTTTGTATCGAAAGTACAATAAAGCATGTTACAATTACGATAGACGCTGAATTTATTATAATCCATTTTCACTACAGCTGTCACACTTAATTGTATCCATTGCAACAATTTATTTAAAAAAAAAGATGTGGATTTACATTTAGTTATATTATTTCATTTAAATTGAAAATTACAATGTCAATGATAAAACCTAAAAGAAGCTGAGCTATGAACAATACATGAAAAACAATACAGGGGTCATGGTCTCTTTAAAAGAGACCATGACCCCTGAGTTTCTTTCGGCATTTCTTCTCAGGGATCAGTCACTTTGGAAATGCCATTTAGTTTAGTTTAAAAAAATTGGTTGCCTGTAAAGTCGGTATACGGGCGAAAGTTTTACGTGACAACGACTTTGAGTGGTAAAATAATTTTAATGTGAATATTCATTCGTATAGTAGGAAGAAGGATGAAATGGCATGGTTAGCCCGCCTAAGAGCGAGAGAGACAGACATAAAAAGTGAAAGGCACGCGTGCCTCTCACTCGCTCTCATTGTGAGCGCATAACGTGAGCGGAGCGTAACGCAGTTTCTTGAAGTGTCACCCGGCAAACCAATTTATAAGACGTTGTCACGTCAAAAAAAGACATGTAAAAGTATCTGAGAAGATCTACTTACAGAAATAAATATCATTTCATCATTTCATTTCATTTCATTTCATGGACACGTTCTTCGTTTCACTTTTATTCTTATAAATTTCAAATAAAAAAAATAACAAAACTGTTTTCACTTATCTTTAGAATAAAATGTTCTGCATTCCTTCTTTTACGAGTCTCTTTTTCCTAATGCTAAATTAAATTAATTACTAAATTGGCTTTTGTATTCTTACCCTGAGCATCGGTCCACCTCCTCTATACCGCGTTTGTTGACAATGGTCAACGGACTCGTGGATGTTAACCCTGGATTGTACTTGCTAGTAATAAATGAAAGGATAATGTTATAATAAATTTTGCGGTTCTGTGACAAAGGCAGGAATAACTTAAGTAGTTACTTAAGTTACTGAGTTAGTTACATCCATGTCACTGAACCGCAAAATTTCTTAGTACAGCAAATAGATATTAGACAACCGTCTAATGTCTATTTTTTGCTGTACTTAATATATTTAATAATAAACAAATATGCGTGCCAGTAATTACTAATACCTTCACTGTCTTAGTTGCTAAGGAAAACTGAAAATGAAAACGCAAATGCTCAGTTCAAAGGTGACACGGTACGTACAAAGTACCCTTCAGAAATATTTAGACTTACAATGTCAAAATAGCATTCATTACAATATTAAACTTCAATGAAAAGGAGTGAACCCATTGAACATTTTTAGAACGAGTATAAAAACAGCATGGAACAATAAACGAGACGTAATTGTAGAACTTTGAAGAACCAATGGCGAAGCGATGACGCAGAATATACTCGTAGTTCGTGACCTTTCGTGTTCAGAAATAATGATGAACTACCTTCGATAAAAGCGTAACAGTATGTAGGGCTTCAGTTTGACCGAGTCCCGAAATAATTGACCATTGTGTAACAATTTATTCCTGAACAATTTACATGCAAATTTTTCGACCAATTCCTGCCACAAAGTCAACAGTATGAGAATGCTTGAGGAAGTCTTAAATGTCACTTCCTAGCTATTATAAATTACGTATGCAAACAATGGCAGTTTAGTAAGGTAAGTAGGTAAGGCTGAACAAATGCGATGCATTTCTAGTGCAGTTTATCGTGTACAACTATGTAATGCGCGTGCGCAACATCACTCATATTTACCATCCATGACCCGCTTATCCATGTTAAGTTGTTGCTCACATCGTCTTGACTGTTTTACATCCAACGATTAGGTTTAGACTCGTAGGAAGAATATATGTAAATAACATATATCACATTGTAAGTAAATTACAAAGAAGTTACTAGAAATAGATTTAAATTATTACACAGTTGATTTGCAACCGTAGCAAAGATAAATATGTGAGTAATTATTTAAGCTATTCAAGATTTACCTGCATCGTTATGTGTATTCTAATTAATATATCTTCATAGCAATCAATTAGATGACGTCTGTATAATAAAAATAGACTCACAATAAAACTATAAGGCATACGTCCACATATAGCACTATTCAATGTTGATTACAAACAAGAGAAACAACTCAGATTTATGGCACATTTGAGTCTAGATTTTCTCTCACAAGTACGCAGATGTACCAGTCTAATAGTCTCGGTGATCATGATCAACTAAAGAGTCAAGGTGAACTCTATTATATAATAAAACTATACTAGTTTCACGCTTCGTGGCGTTGCCTACGTGATTTTAATCAAGTCTTCATATTGATGCTATTTCATTTTAATTCAGATTCAGATTAATTTATTTATTTGCCAACAATGTAGGTACAGGAATAAGATGGTACGGGCGCCAGCACGTCAAGTTACCCCAATGTGTCAAATTTCTTGTTAAACGGAATAAGGTTCATATTCAATTGCGAAAATTTGACACATTGGGGTAACTTGATGTGCTGTCGTCTGTACATGGCTGAGAATTTGTGGTACATTCTACCTTACGTCATGGTAAATCATTTAAAATTACTTTACATACAATTATAATTGAATCTAAATTATTATTAAGTAGCAACTAAACATGTCAAACACTCACATACTTACTGTCTGAAAAACAAAAATTACAAAACACATTTAGGTAGTATTTCGATACGCATCAATATTCAGTTTTACAAAAAAAAAAGAACGAAGTATTTCTAGACAAAATCTAAAATACTCATTTCAAAAATATAATAAAAAGGCTCAATGAAATACAGATTAAATCACTTTTTATATCGATTCGGCCTTTAGCTAGAAGGTGACCTAAATGCGTGCATATCACAACAACAACAAAGTAAAAGCAAAGCAACAACAGCAAAGTAATATCAACATCTAAGACATTGTATTACTTTACCGTAAATCCTTCAGAACGTATGTAATTTTCGATAAGTTTCATAATAGCCTCTTAGATGCAATCGTAAACAATATTCTAAAGTGTATAAGTGTTCATAACATCTGAGGTATTTAATATTGTAAGTTGAATAGTAAGTACTCAACCTTATAGTCTATTTATAAGTTGTTTTGTCGTTTGTTACAAAGGTAAGTGTAACACTTAAATTATATAACTCCGATACGGCAAATGCGCTGTAAGAAAACATTTCGTCGTAAACGATATATTGATAAACAGGATGCTCGAGTCCAAAATGTACAACTAATCTTTGATAAACAGTTTTCAGATTATAACATAAACATAACATAACATAACGTCACGCCTGTAATCCCCGAAGGGCTAGGCAGAGGTGTACCTGGTAGTACACCCACATTTCGCCAGTTATGTTTAAGTCCCAAGTAATAGGGGGCGAGCCTATTGCCATCGATCGGGCACAAATCCAGACTCCGGGCTGCTACTGAGAAATCCCAGATGGAAAAACTCAATAACACTTTGCCCGACCCGGGGATCGAACCCGGGACCTCATGCTCAGCAGTAGCGCTTGCGACCACTAGACCAACGAGGCAGTCAAGTCAGATTATCTTTCGCAGTAATATACGAATCACCTTGAGTTAGCTTGATTTGTAAACATTTCCAAATAAGTCTTTGTTATGTAAATAACACAATATGTCTGTCTTTTATACAAAGTAATTGGAAATATTTTCTCATGTGTATATGCGGTCGACATTGTATTATTAAAAGATATTTGTATGCTTTATTCAAAATATACCAAATGTTAAGGTTATGCAAGAATATAATATTTTAAATCTTAATGGCCCCGATCCATTACATGATTTGAAAAGGACACAATAATATTGAATGTGAATAAACAAACTATCTTAATTTTTACTTAAGTATACAGATAAAATAATAATAGGTACTACATTGGGACAATAGATATTATAATTATACATATATTGTCCAAAAATAGACACGACATTTTACATTATTGTATTAATGAAGTGCATCTGGCATGTGTGAATCCGGTATTAAAACTCAGTTAAATGGTCACTAGATCATCTTAAAGCAAAGAAAATGAAAATATGCGTCTTAAAAGTAATTCTGATCCAAACACCGTTACTGTAATATCAGAACAAGACCTTTGATTGATTGGATAATTTTGAAACGTGGGATCAAGGCAAACTTGACTAAAAAATAAATGAGCAAAAACATCAGCTGTCAACTTTAATGTAAACAAAAAAACTCACAATTCACAGGCGATAAGATAGAGAAAGATAAAGTTTATTCCGCAGTAATTTTTTACTATATTTGAGAAATGTGGCCAGATAAGTGAGGGACACGGGTGAACGGTGGGTTAAACTTACACCGACAGATTAGAGATTAAGATATGGGCATGTTTATACACAAAACCCTATATTAAAAGCATGCTATATTTTACTGACTCTGACTTTCGAAAGAGCTCGTAAATAGACAAGAAGACGGGGTAAGCTAGCTTGAACTACGCAGCATCTACGCTATGCGGCTCAGACGCGTTGCTACGCCATTTCGAGGCAGTGCTACGCCACGTCCACGCGCTGTACGGCTCTAATGTACTGCTACGCGTATGCTACGCAGAGCTACGCCGCTTCTACGTTACGCTACGTGGCTTATTGTGCTACGCGGCTTCTACGCAGTTCAGCAGGACTACGCAGCCACCACGCGAAGGTATGCTACGCAGGCCCTACGCTTTGCTACGCAGCGTAGTATTTTATTTCCACTGTGACCAAGATCAGTGCGTTTCTTTAACAATTAACAGATTTGAGTAATCGGTAAGTAATTGATAGTCCCTTCACTCAAATACTGGCAAGGCCGAATTTGATTTTGGCTATTATTCGATATCAATCTTGGCTATTATTTGTTTAGAAACCAAAAATCATGATCGTTTGACAGCAAGCCGTTCCGGTAACATGCTCACAAAGACTCGGTCTCTTGACCCTTTTCAAGGCTGCCTTAACTTCCGCTACAGAGACATAGGCATCTGCTAACACGTCTATATAGACAAACGCTTGTAGCTTCGAACGTAATGACTGAGTAAGTGGGTTGATACGCTTTTCTTAGACAATGGAGATAAATATAAGTACCTTCTATAAATAGATTACTTAATATCATGGTCTCAAAGTCAAAGGCCGACATTTTACCATACCAAGAAACAAAAATTGCGTTCTGTGTATAAGGACAACATAATTATTTAAGAATCAGACATTCTTAAAGAAGGAACAACAAACACTATTACATAAATATTTAAGTACCTAATATGTAAGCTAATAAGATAACACATACCAAAACGTAATTCCTCAATTCGTAACATCGTAACCCCAGCTTACAAAGCCATACAGCAGCTGGTTTTACCGCAAGTTACTGAACAGATACATAGTTGCTAAGTTAGAATTAGTGGTAATTAGGGTCATACTTTTATTCTCTTTTTATAAGAAGAAAGAAAGAAAATACATTTTTATCACATCTATTCAAAAAGAGCTAGTTTATTCCTCGTAAACAGGGACCAAAATAGCTCATTAATCCCTAGGGACCAAAATTGATTTGAATTTGGAATGTGGATATTGTTAGTAAATGTTTCAATCAGCAAAGAGGTGAATCACAAACCATGCGGGAACAATGTATTGAATATGTGACTGGCTGAAAAACTGCGAGCGCGCCAAATTTAAAAAAAGGTTGATGAAAAATAAACAACGCGCGAGATTAATAATTAAATGCATTCTGCTTTCGTAGTTGATTCATATTCAGATTTTGGAATTATAAAAAATGAGTGCGTCTTCCTCAAGTGAAAGTATTATATTGACTCCAGAGAATATTGTATCGGATGCTAAAAATGTGATGGAAAGTTACCTACAAAATCCCGTGAACAATATGTCAAAGCATACAACAATTTCATCCTTTGGAAAAATGCAAGAAGAGCAAAATCTTTTTCGGAAAATGTGTTTATATCTTATGGTTCTGAATTGTACGTAAATAAATTCTTGTTCATAAGTTGCACTTTTTATTTTCTCATAGAGGGTGATAAAAAGTAGAGTGTCCACCTCGGGAGCAACACTATTTTAAGCTCGAGTGGCATACTTTTAATCCCTTGCTGCGCTCAGGATTCTAGTAAAGAATCCCTCGCTCCGCTCGGGATTCTACTCTAGAATCCTTCGCTCCGCTCTGGATTAAAAAAAACACTCTCGCCTTAAAAATAGTTGTTTGCTCCCTAGATAAACAATCTACTATTATTGGCAACAGCTGGTTACACGCACAGTAAAAACCACAGATATAGATAGACCTAGATAACGCAAGTATCACGATTTGTATGAAAACCAACCGTGCCATTTTTTGACTGTACGCAATCTAATACGAATGTTTTGTTATTCTCAAATTTGGTATTACCAGGTATTACAGAGGGTATAAGATTAAAAACAATTGTTTTTTTAAATTAATTACGCATACTATTAATCACAAAATGACTTACCGATGGAAGGAAATGGAGCGCGAAAGTAGCCACTTACGATTTTTGTACGTAAGCTAGGCACGCAAAGTGGCACGCGAAGTAGTTGCTCTTGCGTTATCTAGGTCTATCTATATCTGTGGTAAAAACACAATAACACAAAAAAAAGAGACAAAAAATGGCATGTTTCACGGCTGCGCCAAAAGGTTCATTTCAGCGGTAATGCCAGACATGAGATGCTGAGATCCTGCCTGACGCTGATTTATTTAGGCTTTTTTTTTTTCGCTGCTTTTTTTTTTTAAATGACTATTATCGTTTGATCAGTATAAGCACAGTATAAATCTATTCAGTAGGACGACGCCTTTGTTCTCTGGAAAAATGCCGACAACGTCTACACGCGTTAGCCCGGAATAATACCTCCCGAACTACGAACATCGTTTTGTTCGCAGTTCGGGAGCGGCTTTCCCGCGTCTCGCCCCTCACACCCCGCACGATTGCCCTGTCTAGACGGCTTCGTCGGACGACTGTAGGTTTTTAGACTGGTATAAGAGTCGTTTTTATTAAAAGTTCACCTAGGTATAATTAAAGCAACATTCGTTGAAGAAGTGTTACATAGATGTTTTCACATTATTCGCTTTATTGGTTTCAGAATGTTCGAATATATTTTATGCATATTTTTACATACATACATAACGTCGCGCCTG
This sequence comes from Euplexia lucipara, assembly GCA_921972225.1. NCBI lineage: Eukaryota > Metazoa > Arthropoda > Insecta > Lepidoptera > Noctuidae > Euplexia > Euplexia lucipara. The sequence continues at coordinate 5,512,423 of OV179144.1, read as the reverse complement.
TAATACCCAAAGGGTTAGGTAGAGGTGTACCTGGTACCCACATTTCACCAGTTATGTTTAAGGCCCATGTGATAGGGGGCGAGCCTATTGCCATCAAGCGGCCACAATTCCAGGCTCCGGGCTGCTACTGAAAAATTCCACATGGAATAACTCAATAACATTTTGCCCGACCTGGGGATCGAACCTGGGACCTCATGTTCAGCAGTAATTAGCGCTTGCGACCACTAGACCAACGAGGGAGTATTTTTTTATTCTCACGAAATTGCAACTTACCACTGTTTGTCTCTGCATCTCCCAAAGGTTGACTGGTAAAAAATGTCTATAGCATTTTCCACTGGTTTTGACACAACATAGATATTAATTTACCTAAATTCTGATATTGAAGAACAATCATAATGAAAAACAAAATTAATTGTAACATATTTGAATAAGGCGACAGCTGACTATGAAGATAAAATTTAAGATCCAAACATATAGCAGAAACCCCAAGAAACTTTGTGCCAGGGAGAAGAATTACAAAGTTTAAGATTTACACAACAAACCACTAAAGAACGGTACTTAACTTCTTCAGGGAATAAAACGTTTTATTCCCTGAAAAAGTTACATACCGTTATCGCTGAGTATTGGACAGTAACTTATTAAGACAGGAAGTTGACATAAGTGTCAAGGTGGCAGGATTTCATGAATAAAACGGAATCAGGTCAGAAGTCACGAACTTAATTTTTCTGTCGTAGAATTTTTTCATCATACTCTTTCTATGGCTTTATGGTACAGACGCCAGCACATCAACCAATAACCCAATGTATCAAATTTCTTTGAAAGGTTTTCAACTTTATTCTAAACGCAATAAGGTTCATGTTCAATTGGGAAAAATTTGACAGTTTGGGGTAGGTTGATGGGCTGGCTTCTGTACTTAAAGATTAAAAATTAGGCCCGAAATACAGAAGCTCATTTAAGACGAAATACACACATCAAAAGTGTCTAGGGATCAACATATATTTTTGCAATAACTTTTCTCCTGATTGATATTAATTAAAATTTTCTTTAAGGATTCATCAAATAAAGTGTTTTCGTTTGTCACAGTAACGATAAACCAAGTCACCTTTGCATTAATAAAGAAATTTGCCATTTTCCTAATAAAGGGATTTTTGACATTTGAACCACTAACCTTAAAGTTCGAAAAAAAGACTGAAATAACAGTTTTCTTTAAAATTTTATTGGGTAACTTAAACAATTAATAATCCGTGTTTCTACCGCGAACACTAACAACACAAGAACATCGGTTTGGCATACTCAAAATGAGTTCATCCAAATCACGCTGTGGAATGGCCGCCCATGTTCGTCGCAACAACAAAAAAAGGTCTTCTTGCGACTGGATACCCTCCATATTCGGCAGAGCTCTTCTCTGTAGCATATCCCATGCATGCTCAATCGGGATCAAGTCTGGCGACTGAGCAGGCCAGGGCAGGACATTGATGTTAGCTGCGGCGAGAGTCTGTCTTACAACTTTTGCGGTGTGCGGTCGTGCATTATCATGCATTAACTGAAATAAGGGACCGATTTGCACTTGTAGAGGAACGATGATGTCTGATACAATCGTCTCAGCATAAATTTGAGCGTTGAGGTTGCCTCTGATCCAAATCAACTCAGTTCTTCCGCCGATCCAAATACCCGCCCATACCATGATGGTTCCACCACTATAAGGATGGACTTCCTGGCAGGATTTTAATCGCTGTTGGCGTCCAGGGGTTCTCCAGTGTCGTATACGTCTTGTATCCGGTCTCATACCAAAACGAGACTCATCAGAAAAGCACACGAAACGCCATTGTTCTTCTGCCCAATTTCTGTGTTCAAGAGCCCATTGATATCGAATCCTACGATTGTGCATTGCTATAGGTGGTACCCGTAGCGGTCTTCGGGAATGAAGGTTCACTTCATGCAAGCGGTTTCTAACTGTTTGGTCGCTAATTAAGTTCCCTGAAGAGTGATGAAGCCTCACGAGTTGTAAGACAGACTCTCGCCGCAGCTAACATCAATGTCCTGCCCTGGCCTGCTCAGTCGCCAGACTTGAACCCGATTGAGCATGCATGGGATATGCTACAGAGAAGAGCTCTGCCGAATATGGAGGGTATCCAGTCGCAAGAAGACCTTTTTTTGTTGTTGCAACGAACATGGGCGGCCATTCCACAGCGTGATTTGGATGAACTCATTTTGAGTATGCCAAACCGATGTTCTTGTGTTGTTAGTGTTCGCGGTAGAAACACGGATTATTAATTGTTTAAGTTACCCAATAAAATTTTAAAGAAAACTGTTATTTCAGTCTTTTTTTCGAACTTTAAGGTTAGTGGTTCAAATGTCAAAAATCCCTTTATTAGGAAAATGGCAAATTTCTTTATTAATGCAAAGGTAACTTGATTTATCGTTACTGTGACAAACGAAAACACTTTATTTGATGAATCCTTAAAGAAAATTTTAATTAATATCAATCAGGAGAAAAGTTATTGCAAAAATATATGTTGATCCCTAGACACTTTTGATGTGTGTAATTACATAAGACTCATGTTTAGATAATCGATTTGTTGAAACTAGTACGTTGAGTAATGCTATTTAGAATGTTTTATAAAATTACTAGCAGACGTCCCGCGGTTTCACCCGCGTAAGTCCCGTTCCCGTGGGAATAAAGGGATAAAAAGTAGCCTACGTGTTAATCCAAGGTGTCAGCTAACTCCATACCAAATTTTATTTAAATCCATTCTGTAGTTTTTACGTGAAAGAGTAACAAACATCCATCCATCCATCCATCCATCCATCTATCCATACTCTCAAACTTTCGCCTTTATAATATTAGTAGGAAGATCAGTATTATATACTAATATTTTATAGAGGAAATATTAGATTTTTTGTTTGTTGAGATTTAATTCAAAACTACTCCAACAAATTTAGAAATTCTTTCACCATTAGCAAGCAAAATTATCACCTAGTATGGGCTATATGTATTTTATATCCGAAACTACGAGGTTGGTGAGGAGAAAATGTGCTGTGTTTATCAATATGAACAGCTAATTTTAAACTTGGGTTCTGTCTCTTTCCTTTATTCGCACACATGTCCCATGCTCGATATTTTAACGGGAGACATCTCAATTCGGCGAGTCCCTGTCAAATTGCTCCCACAGACATGAGTGTGAATTGGGGCGTCTAGAGATAGAGTTAATTGCAGGAAGCGGACTATTATGGTCCTCACTGGTCCTAATTGCACTTACCGATGACATCACACAATGTCATACAGAAACCGTATTGAAAAAGACGGTGATTCTATGAAACAAAATGAGTATTGAGTACCTATGCACACAACATTGCTACTTATCAGCTCCCTAAATATAATATCGGACGATTAGATAATACTACAGGTTATCGGAACTGGATTAGAGAATAAAATTACATCCCCAATCTGAATCATAAATAATGAACAATCGTTATCTAATGGAATGATGTAACAGTTTCGTTTTATGACACGAAAAACCTACTTTTGATTACTAAAACCGTATTGCACTTATGCCAGTTCTCCATTAATAAACTAAATTTGAAAGAGAAAAGGTAAATAATTTATAGAATAGATTACATGAAAACCAAACCATAAGAACTTCAAAGGGTGTTGTGAGGCCTAGTTCATCATAATTTCAGGCAGGTAAAAGATATGGATTATTCCAAAATCATATTTATAGGAAACAAATAATTTATTGATTTCAAACCCAAGGTTTTTCATATCATCAAAATAAGAACTGAATAATTTCAATTGATTAACAGAATTAGACATAAGAACACGTGTTTAGTGACGCTAATGGTTCCGAGAGCAGCTCAAGAGAATGGGCTCCATTTCTGTGTAGTACCGTAGTGTAGTGTTTAGAATAAGAATATGACGTATTGTAGAAGGTTCTATCGGCTCCAGTGACTTCAACCCACCTACAGACACCTAGTAGACAGGCGGTCGATTCAGGACAACTTACCCCGTGTAAAGTTTACTGTCGATGCCTGGTATGGACTGAAAAGACAGCTCAATTCGCCTTCACTTCATCCAATTAAGGTGGTCCTGAGATCCTATCCTATAACTTATCAGAAATTTAAAAAAGGGAAAGGAATATAATATAAAAAGAGAGGTTTTTCCCGTGGTGATTTCCACCAAATAACACAGCTGACATCCTAAGCCGTTAAGGTGGTCCTGGGATCCTATCCTATAACTTATCAGAAATTTTAAAAAGGAAAAGTAATATAATATAAAAAGAGAAATTAAAGCCCCCTTGATGTCAGGGGTCCTGCCTGGGCAAGTACCCTGTGGCTCTTATAATAAAATTGAACTGCTGATACCAATGTGGTACTGATTACTTCAAAAGGAATTGAAACTTTTAATGATAAAACAGATAGCTGACTAAATTGAATAAATAGTGATATGAAGCACAATAATTTATTATTTTCGGTTAAGTATAGACAAACTTAACATGAGGCTCGTAACCCCATATGTGTATCATCATTAACAACTGTTATTTAAATCCCAATTAGTCGTACGAGTAATTGTTAGAACTAATAATAAATGTCGGTAGTATTGAATTAAATGTTGTAAATACATATTGTGTTTTAAGCCTTCTTCTATATAATCAATTATACATAATAATATATCTTAGCATAAGCGCTGAAGTCATTTTAGAATTACAAATGAAAATAAGACGTGATGTTGCTTATCATTATCATATTAACAACAAAATATATTATAAATCTTCATTATTATTTAAGATGATTTTAGATTAATGAGTGGAAAAGTTCATGTTATACGGTTTGTCGCTGTTGACGGTAACGAGTTGACAACATGTGTCAATGTGTGCGAACTGGGTCAAACGCGAGATACCTACATAATGTAACTGTGTGCAACAGATGACGACCGCGCAGGTCAATGCCCTCCTAGCAGTGGGGCCAACGACCCTTACACCACACCCCTACATCGCGCAGGTGAAGGAATCTGGGGTGGTTTTCATCTCCCTCTTACGAGTGTAAATAAACATGAGCGCTGATAATCACAAACTGGGTAAGACATATCGATAAAGGAAGAACCTTCACACGTTATTTGTACTGAGATCTCTGATTTTTCTTTAAAGTCACGTCACATAAGTACTGTTAATAGGTCGCTGGATAAAATATATCCTACACATTAAGCATCATAATTATTGTGTTTCAACTAAACTGCATGTTCTACGGCTTAATATAATTTCGTTGAGTATCACAATAAAATCTTTCGAGAGCCAGTTTTCGCGATAACCGATATCTGCACGCTAAAACCTTGAATTCTTGTCGGTAATTGCAAAGCATATCGGATAAGGACCGCCAAAATTCAGTCAGTAATGGCAGAGACGAAAAATATGAATAAACATGCGCGAACTACATATACTCGTATGTAATGGAAAATTTTACTAATGGCTGAAGTGATTAGGGAGCCCTTTTCGGCGTTATCTTGTGTGCTGACCGAATCAGCTGTGTTAAAGTCGGGTCGGTAACTGGGTTCGAGTGCGTTGCTGGCAGCACGTACGCATTGGCCGGCCTTGCGGGTGTATTTGTGACTCCAATAACAACCTTTTAACAGTGAACAAGTACAAATACCATGGTGTACACGGAATTAGTTTATACTATACTGAATTACTCTCGTTGCAGCGGAGCGTAACTGAAATGGAGTGATAAAGAATTTATTGCTTTAAGCCCTTTATAAAATTGAATGCTGATATAAAGCTAAAAAGCAACTACGTAGTTAGAAAAAGTTTCAGCTGAAAATAAAGATTCGAATGACATCGGTAAAGGTAAAATATTGTAAGGGAACCAGAACAGTAATAAAGCTCAAGCTTTCTCGGAATGAGATGTGACCTCTAGACATGCCCTGTATTAAGACATTAACGGGCTAGTATTGTTCAAGATAAAATAATATAACCAAAGGCTCAAAAACTGTCGTACTATGTTAATTTGAAAAAAAAAGAAATTGGACAAATAACAACAACAATATTCGTTACAGAAGGGTGTAGTAAACTATCATTACCTACTTTTCGTATTAAGGTGCGTTCGTTAATAGTTAGTTCACACGCTAGTTCCAGAAGGTTCTCAAACAGATATAGGTTGTAATGTCGTGACATGATTTCGTAAATTCTCAACTTGTTCAAGTCGAAAAATATAATTATGAGGATAAGTTGATTAAAATTGTGGTTTTATTAACATGCTGAATTAAAAACACGAGTCCTTTATGTTAGGGAGAATCTAAAGACAAAATATTTAGACTTACCAACATCTGTTGGTGTTTTATACGAGACACCAGTAACATGTGTATATAATATAAACGATGAAGAAGTCACTCCAAACTCAAACATGTAAAATTCAAAAATATTTACTTCATCGCTAACACTGTGATTGTGATCAAACATTTTAGGCAGCCCCGGTAAGTTACAAATAGAAATGTGTGTAAATTAGCGAGGCGTTAGGTGATAATCAGAATGTTTTTCAATTTCAACCAATGGTCTATTGCTGTTTTATTAGCCACCTTCAGTAAATTGAACACCTATGGACATAGCAACTCTGCGACGACCGTCATCAGTGACCTTCCGAGATTTGAAGAAGAGAACTTGTAACTAGGTTACCGTAACGATTACGTGTATTTTAATAAGTTTGTCTGTAGTAAATAGGATACAGCTGTAATCACTGTGCTAAATATTCAACAAAAGGCTTCACAAATAATAAAGATATGTTAAAGCACCGCTTTCATATACCTATTACACAATAAAAAAAATCACGACATACGCATTCAACAAAATTGTACATATATGTCGGACGTTTTTAATTTGATCGTCGCGTCCTTCCTTTGTGTGTATAAACAAAAACACTACATCGAGTCTAAATTTAGTCAATACTTTCTCGGATATTTGGCATCGTGAGTCGAAAACAACGTTGGATGTATGTAATCACTGAAAGCAAGGCACTCTTTAAACTTCATTGTGCATACTTGCAGAATACTGCTCATAAATCTTTTTGACCATAAACTTGAAAACATCTACCGAGAGGATCAAAATGGAGAATGGAAAGAATAATCGATACTGCGATCAGCACCTTGAGTTAAGAATAAAATAAATAAAGGCAAAAGGCTTGACATACGCGACAATGCCTACACATAGTTACAAAGTTGTAATATTCAACTACATGACATTATTCGGGACAAAATATATTATGTCAATCAGCAATGTAACATTGCAATTTAAACGTTGGTTCAGCACGATACGCAAGCTGAAATTGTGCTACTAGGTCGTCGGTGTGTAAATTTAAAATGTTTAAATTCAAAAAAGACCGCACAGAAGAGAACACGTCGACATTTCTTTTAATTGTAGTAGTTAGAAGAATTATCTGACTTAAAGGCATTTTGGGCATTCTATAAAGTATCTACTTTGATGGACTTTAATCAAATGAAAAACAGTCGTATTACAGTTGTAAGCTACCAAAAGCCTTGCTGCAATATTATCTAGACTTGAACTTGATTACGAGAAACCAATTTATTATAGTGATCAAGTTTTTGCAAAAGGAAAAAGATAAAAAACATAACGTAGATAAATGAAAATTAAACAACAAGATAAAAAGAAAAGTCAAAGGCCTTCAATCTTCGATATCTGCCTATCAGTAATAATTTTGAATTATATCTTGTATCTCACATAATATTTTTACAGTTGCATGTTGGTATCAATGTTTATGGGTTGACGTATGAAGTGCGTAAGCGTGTCGCGATCGTACGACCTGGCTTCATTTCCTATCTTCCGATGGCGTAAGTCACTGGAGATCGTCGGAGTAGAACTTGGCAGAGCTTACTTCACAGGTAGGGTGATTGATCGTATCATTGGACCGCACGTCATCGCATGTGGTATAATTACTCGGGCATGTAAATAGATTCCTACTGGAATTATATCTGGCATAAATGTTGACACTGTTTTTAAAAGCTTAAAAGAGATGAAAATCTTTGGTATAACACATTTCTTTTACCTATTCAGTTCCAATAAAACTATCAAGACAGAAAAAATAATAGACAGTATTTGCCTGACTTCTGCATCGATTACACTAAATACATAAGTCATAAAAAGAGAGGCTACCAGTCATCAACTATACGGCCACGTGCAAAAATGTATACCCTACAAAACACCACCCTACCCTACTATACTTCGTGCCTTGACACACGGTGTACTCCATAAGATCATTATTGACACTTACATATAAACAATTATGTGTAAACAAAAATCCAAAATGACAGCCAGAAGTTTATGACTTGTGCCAACACCCGAGTCTCCATGCGGTCCAGTTGTCGAGTGTAGGTATTTGTCGACAGGAACTTTGATAAGGGAATCTATTGCGTATATTATTGCAGAAAAACAAATATTAATGAATATATTATTATGAAATGTTATGCCTACTATTCGCTAGTTATACCTAAACCCGATATAGAATGGCACGTTGTTTATATGTATTTTATGGAAGTGCAGGTGTACTTTTGAGATTGCATGTAGATGAGGTGTTCTGGAGGGTGATTTACTGATAATCACCTGTGTTGATACGAAACAGATATACTACATACAAAATATGTGTATAGAAATTTTGAGACAATTCAGAAAAGTTTTATCAAAAGCATTCGACTAACTTAATCACATAGGTGCATGCATACTCGTAATCCTTTTGTTCGATTTGTGCAGTCTCTAGTAACTTATGTGTATTTTTTCTTCATTCCACAAAAAGTGACATAATGATAGTATCAAAGAAAATCTCATTACTTGTTTTGTAAACAATGGTTTTCTTGATAATCTTTTATTGAGAGCGTATTAAAAGCAAAAAGTTTGCGCTAGTTGTGAGATGAATTCTAGACTAAACAATGAGTTCGTTGCATGTGTGTCTTAGGCTGGCAACGCACAAGCCTTGTTAGCTGCTGCAGTTAACATCCAACAGATTAAAGGCACAGAGATGGGTACAAAACTCCGCCTTAGGTTCGGAACCTATTACCAACCTAAAAGAGAAAGATTGTGTTGGACTTGGACGCTTAGAAAAAGATAATAAGATGAAGAATTTAGTATAAGATGTGAAGATAGATATCCGCAAGAGAACCGAGTTACCGACATAGTCGAATAATTTACAAACTTATGTGGCAGTGCGCTGGGCACATTGTACGCAGAACAGATAGCCGTTGGAGCGAAAGGGTTCTGGTGTGGCGACCGCGTACTGGACAAGGTAGACTGACAAGCTAGTGAAGATCGCGGGACCAATCATTATGGAAATCTTCAAGGGAGGGTTATGTTCAGCAGTGTACATAACATAGAAGTCTACGGCATAAATTAATGAAGTTTTCTGTGGCAAAATGTATTGCCCTTTATTAAAGAATATTCTCATACACGAAAAAAACAATCAGTCGATATTCTCATATAAAGCTTCATCCATTTAAATTCATCTTCGTCTGTTGCAAGCCTTTCCGTACACTTGTGTAAACTGTTCGTAGCTTGCATTTGGTGGTTGTCTTTGCAGTATGTCTGCCTAGTGCGTCATATGCCAATGCAATAATCTGAATCATAACTATACTAGCTAATGTCCCTACTACGCCAATCTGTACAACATGATATATTTATTGACTCCAAATGATTCCATTAAACTCCAGACATAACTTTCAAGAACGCTCCTTTGATCACGCAGTTTTACGGATTTGATGAAAAATGTTTATGTTTACGGGTTTCATTTCTGCAAAATGTTGGGTTTTATTTAATCCATAATCTAAATGTTGATTGAATCAATTTCTATCTACTAAACTCGATCATGGACTTCACCAAAATCATTAAACTTGTGCTTTATCTCCGGTTTTGTATATTATTTTATATACCTAACCTATGTTGTCGGAATGGCTCTTCACACTTAATTATGATGCCGTGGAAGGCATTTTGGCGACTCTGGGTTAAACGTCACGCATACAGACACACACACATACACACACTCCAGCACACACACACACACACACACACACTCCAACACACCCCCATTCATACACACACACACTCCAGCACACCTCCACAGTCACTCACACATACACACGCCCACTCACACACACCCACTCATACACACACACACATACACACAAAATATACATTCACTCTCTCATAAACACACGTATAAACACACACTTATACAAAACACACTCTAGTTTTCACACGCTGCCATAAATACAATTTTCTTTTGCTTTTTATTTGGTTGTTTAAAAAATGTGTAACTTATATGTACCTAATTAGCACAACGAAACAATTTTAATCGAGGAAGAGCGAGATTTATCCCATCACATGTATCTTCGGATTACTTTCTTTACTTTCAGGGAAGCCCCTGCAACTTAATTGTAGGTATAGATTTAAGATAATAATCACATTTTTTGCCTACGGTGATTATTTCTAATTAAATCTTATAGGCATATCTCAGGCTTCTAAGGTCCGGAAGAAAATTGTTGTTTTGAAAGCCATTTATAGGCAAGGCTATATATTATTATTTGGTTACATATTTACTCTTTACGTATAAATGTGTACAAAGATTGTTTTCCATGCTAATAAACAAACAGGTAGCAGAAGATTGTTTAATTCCTGTTTACTACGCTAGTGCTGTAGCCTTCAAAAAGTAATGGAACAAATAGAGTTTAATGCCTGGTCTCTAAAAACTATATGGAGTAGATATGTTAAAAAACTATGTAAAACTATTGGTTAAAAGATGGAACAGGACTATTATAAACTGTTTAATTCTGAATTTGTTTTAGCTACGATGTTTTCGTAATAAAAGAACTATCTCAATACTTTTGATTATCCGATCCCATTGTCAGATTGACATCAAACCATTAGAAAATCTATACTTGCCTGTGCATGTATATTTAGAAAAGCGCAATGGTCTATTTCAAACGGGTCCACGCCGTAACCTAGGACCACTATATCGTGCGTACCAAAGCACATAAAATAGCAATAAATTAACTTTGTATTGCCTACCGACACTTTAAGATCATGCCTAAGGCTCCGTTATCATTCAGAATATCAAGTCCGCCATTAATTATATTATAGGCCCGCACCGTGACGATATAAAGTACCGTTAGCAAATTAAATTCAAGTATACTTAACAAGTTCTTGAACACATTTCAATCAAATGCCTTCGTATTTCTTTAGGCTGAGTATTTTGTTTAATTTTAGCCTTGATTTGAAAGAAACAGCTGACAAAACAATATTATACAGGGTGGAAGGGACATTGACGCATCATTTTAGAGTTGAAATTTTTCTTCGACTTTCCCTAATTTTTAAGTTTTACCACCACGCGAAGCAAGATCACCGCTGAAACGGATTGTGTTTGCAGAAATTCAAATTCAAATGTTTATTGCCCAACACAGTATACATAGACATACATTTCCAGATGTCAATTGAATGTGTAGTCAACTGTATTGCACCAAGTTAGGCATGCAAAAATTATACAATTTAATAATGTGATATTAATACACTAATAATTATATAGAATTTTTATCTAACCAACAATACATTTATAACATACTTAATAAAAACTAAAAGAAAAGAAAATTATAAGGCATCAAAAAATTCATCGTGGTATTGTGTAGGTAATTCTGAAACCTACTAATAATACAATGTCACAAATTACAATGGAAACCTCATACAATATCATAAATTATATTGAATACGAAGTATACGTATACGTTATTATACTGTCATTTCAATTCTCTACTAACTGCTTCGATCAATAATAGTACTAGATACAAGATCAGGAACAAAAATACCTCACAAAAGTGTCCACGTTTATACACGCATAAACACTTGCATTTCTTACTACGCTTATAGAAAAATGTTTTATAATATTATCAAGTTCAGTTCATTATAAACCTTGACACTAGGGAATGCAATCTCGTCTCGCCGAGATCCCGATCTCGCGAGATCCCGGCCATATTTTACGAGATTGTATCTCGTCAAATTTCGTACGAGATCTCGCGAGATAACGAGATCGACAAATGCAGCGTGACGACGTGTATTTCTAAGGCCCTATCCAGATACGCGCGCGAGTCTGACGCGTTCTGTAATACATTGCTCTTTAGTACGAACCTCAGTAAGTAAGGTATGCAACATCCATATCAATGAACTTAAAATCGCGTGTCATTTCGCAGCTACTTCGTTCCTTCTGGACAAGGTCATAGCGCGGCAGCGCGCGAACTGAATCCTGGCCGTTGCCTAAATATAGATAATTATTGTTTTGTTACCAATATTGTAAGAATTTGAACTGATTAGCTACAGTAGGTATAATAATTATAGACATAAACAAATGTTATTAGAGTTAGAGACAAAATAATAAGTACTCTGTTGATTTTTAAAATAAAACTTACATTATTTTTATAACTAAGCAACGAAGTTTCTATTTAATTACATATCATGTCAATTACTAGTTCTTAAAACAAGCATTTGCATATGTTTTAATTGCGATTCTTCCAATCTCGCGAGATCCCGTAATTTGCGAGATCTCGCGAGACTGGGTTTTGAGTCTCGCGAGATCTCGCTAGGCGGAAATCTCGTACGAGATTGCATTCCCTACTTGACACTCAAGCATAAAGTTTAATTACAATTGCAAAATATTTATGCCTAAGTCCTTCTGTCGTCGGAGAAAAGTAAAAGGAAAAAATTTGAAATGTGACTTAAAAATAAAAGCCATTTTTATAATAAGTACAAAAATATTTTTTCTAAAATGAAACTTAAGGCCTAGAAAATAAGGTTAAAACGTTTTGTTCACAATTTCGTCTTTACTCTATTTTGGAACTAGACGTAGTTCTTGGTATGACATTTCAATGCTCAGAACACAGTAAGAATTGAGACGTAGAGTTGCAGAATAATCATTTATTGCGTTGCAGAATATTTCTTATGCGAGCGAAGGTTTGTTTTATAATGGTAGCAAATAATTTTTGACCCATTTTAAAAAAGTAGTAGGCCTAAATTAGTACAATAGTTATTTTATTAAGACATTACTATTAAGTGTCTGCGGGTTGGCTCATTATAATCAAATCAACCCATAAAAAAAATTAATGCGTCTACTTTTGCATGCGATTTAGAAGTTTTCACATTAATATTATAAAGGCAAAAGTTTCTGAGTGTGAGTGTGTGTTTGTATGTTTGTTACTTCTTCACGCTCAAACGGCTGAACAGATTTGGATGAAATTTAGTATGTAAGTAGCTTATATCCTGGAGTAACACATAGGCTAAGGCTACTTTTAACTACTCCTGGTTTACGCGGGTTAAACCACGGGGAGCAGCTGGTTAAAAATCATTGAATGAAATCAAATTATTTTAACCGACTTCTAAAAAAGGAGGAGGTTATCAATTCGGTTGTATTTTTTTTTTTAGGTGTGTGACCTCAGTACTCCGTCATTTAAAGACGATTTTCAAAATTATTTTTTTATTTGATAGGGTATATAAACAGATTGGTCCCATTTGTATAAAAACTCATATCTAATGAGGGGCCCTTGAGGAATTGAGGGAACTCTTCAAAAAATATAGGTACACACGTACCGATTTTTACATTTTTAGTAACAAATCAAGCATTTTCATTTAGAAAGTAACATTTTGTGAAAAAAAACTGATGAAAAAGACAGGCGACGGAACTCTTCAAGACATAACAGCAAATTGTTCGCGATTGCTACAGTGAGATGTCTATGCAGAGTTCTTATATTTGCATAACATAACATTACGCCTGTCTATTTTAAAAGGGGCCCGGCAGAGATGTAGATGATTAATGTTTAGATAGAACTTCTTTAGCAATATTGTTAAGCGATTTCAATGATTCTTTGAAGTTTTGAAAGACTTTCTTGACACACGAAGAAACTAAAAATGGCGAAACAAAAACTTTTTACAAAAAAAAAACCTTCTTAAAAAAACACCGCCAGGTGAAAAATAACTCCAGTTTCGAAAGTCGGTGGCCAATAATGAACGAAACAAAACTAAAGTAGCATTAACCGAATTTAGCCAACAAATTTTTAAGTATTAGTAACAAATTATTAAAATGATTAATAATAATAATAATTTATTTATTTCACTTCAAAAAACTCAAGCATCAGTGTGGCTCTGGCTCTTGTACTAGGAGTTCCTGTATCACAAATTACACAGAATATTTAAAGAAGCGATAGACCTAAATCAGATAATACATCATAGATATTAAGCTTACTAAACAAATGTTGAAAAAAGTAATAATAAAATAAAATAAAGCATAACAATACAAATCTACTCCATGCATCTGCTGTTCAGTTAAACAAAAGTTTGTGCAAATGTTGGCGAGCATTGGTCAAACATTTGTAGCGGTGGTTTAAAATCGGTAATTTTGTTAAAAAAATGATATTAATTGTTAAATTATAGCTTAAAATGTAACTTATTCTTCATGTCCTTACTGAAAGTAAAATACTCCGGCTGAATAATTACGCTTTCGGGGATTATTTTTGCAACTGTTGAATACACACTGCGGCATTGTGGGACGTGTTTACATTGGCCGTGTTTCAAGCAAACTAAACAAAATACCAACCCCGGTTTCTATTGAGCTTATATTTACCGAGACGGATTTTTGACGCCGACCCGACATCTAGTGCTATTATTGATCGAAGACTAACTGTCATAAATTTAAATAAACACGTTATAAAATGTCTTAAATGCAGATTAAAACGTTACAAGAACCGGCAAAGTGACAGAATGAAGAAACGTTTCTTTTGTTTGGAAAACGATAATGTCAAGAGTGAAGGGAAGATATGTGAAAGGAAATTTTATAGGGTTGGATAGGAATTGTGATATTTCATGGTAAGAACTTTAAAAAGATCATAATTTCTATCTACAGTTTTGAGCAAAATTAACATCAGAAAAATACTTATAAATTATGTAAAAACCGACGAAAAAATTATAGGCTAGGTGGTGTTGAACCATGTTCAGAGTTCAACGTATTAGTATTTTAGTATATGCAACGAAGTCCTCTCCACCCTGTATATGTGCTTAGGTAAGATATAGTGAGTTCAATGTGTCTAAATTCTTATCGTGACTCATCATTTGACTTACTTCAGCAAACATCAGTAATTCTTTTGGTTTGTTACGCATACGTCAGTTAACAGCGGATACAATGTCTTTGTTTAATAAATAACCCAAAAGTGGATCCAGCAGATTTATATAAATAGAATTCACGATCGATATAATTTTAATGTCTGTTTAGTTTCATAAGCAGTTGTCAATCAGAGTAGATAAAACTTAACTGTTTATGATCTCGTAAATTAGGTACTAAAAGTCGTTCAACTTTATGCAGCTCGTTGTACTAAGTTGTTAGTGCCTGAAACCAGAGAAAGATTTCATAGAAAAGAAGAAAAAAACGAATGAAGATACTGTAACTATTATAAAAACTCGACCTCTCAAGATTTGTACTTATCATGATTGGAAAACTGGATTCTACCGCGCTCATATACTACCAGTCAATTTTGAACGCATTCCAAGATGAAAATTATTTTTACCGGATACTACACAGCCAGCTTTTCTTTCAAATGCATTCTAAAAAAAACATTTTAAGAAGTGACACACGACTTCATCTACTTTTTAGACTAACAATACTGACAAACAAAATACTGAGTCGACAAGTCGGATTCGCTACGTCACTAATCGATATTTCAAGGTCGCATGCAATGGGGGACAGACAGACCAACCTACAACTGTCTATGTCCGCACAGCACTTTCCGATATAGGTGTTAATGACGATGCATTTGACGGTCTTCACTACCATGCAATGTGGGATAAAATAACGTAGAGTACAGATCTGGCGGGGCAAATAACCTGATCTAATGGTTATGAAGATCTGGCTCTTAATGTGACTTAGTTAAAGAAAGCAGCACAAATTTTGCGAAGTTTTTCCAGTTACTATCAAAGATACTATTCATAGAACTATTCGATTAGACTATTTTAAATTAGCCGATTAAATATCATCAGTAAACAATTCTCTAAGAGACACTCAGACGTCATAGATGAGCCAAATATTTACCAGGAAGCAATCGAAAAAGTTGCGAATAGACAAGCTGTTGAGAATATTCATGATACCGCCACGTGGTTTCTTTAAATAAGTTTATCGAAGTTTCTAGAAACAAGACAACATTTCGCTTTTCACCTCTACGAATATATTTTCACGCTATTTCCGTTCTAATGGTGAGCAAAACTTCAAGAGTCTGTTAACGCGTTACAACCGCTTCCAGCCACGTGTTCGGTATAAAGATGGCGTAAGAACACTCTACTAATTTCCTCGCTTTTGGAGTAATTACTATTCGGAGAAATTGTTTTATGTTGTTCAACACGCTTCCATTTCCACTGCCAAGCATTTTGTCAAGTTTAAGACTAAGGCGACAAGTGATTGCTTTGACGTCATGGTCGTGAAAATGGATTGCACGTCTGAATATGAATAAACATGAGCTGCATATTATAACATTATTTATTATCCCTAATGGAGTAAATAATAAAACTGGTGCGGTTTGCTGATATTGGTCATTATGTGGTTTCAGGTTCGCTAAACTGCCGGCTATTTGCAGCACCAAGATAAAGGTGTTGATACCTTGTATGCTTTTTTTTTAAATTTCTATTAGCAGCCGTTCTATTCTAATATAGGAGGGGAAGCTTTTTCTAGGCAGTGTTAGAAAGGTCGTTGAGATAAACGCTAACAAGAACCATACGCTCAATGCTTAAGAAAATAAAAGTGACATTAAAAATTATTCACAAGAAGACGTAAGTATTAAAGAAGATATTGAAACTACTAAAAACACATTATTTTAACTCAAAATTTCTAAACAAACTATATCTCGTAGGTCACTAAAGTTGATTAAGATAAATATTAAGTTAAGATATCTAAAACATGGATTAGGTACTTTAAATGCACAAGCTGTTCGAAGGGGTTACCGTGTACTTAGGAGCATAGCTGAACTCTTTTTGAAACTTGTAGAAGTTACTTTATAATAGTCCGCCACTTAACATTACAATATTGTAGTTTTCTTCAAACTGTGAATACAATTTTCTGCCATAACAATTTTCGGAAACCAGACGTGGCTTTTACTGTCTGCATTGTTTGCCCATCATCATAGCACGTAATAACATGTCGGTATTAAAGTTAACATTACGTTTGGCAGTGGCATGAAGTATTAAACACCTATAAAATCAATATAGGTAGGTACACAGAAATTCTATGAATAGTAATTACTTACAGTAAATATTACAAGGATAAGCGAATACGACAGGTTATTATTGAAGCAGAGCAATAAAGAAATCCATGTGAGCGACTGTAACTAGAATTTTATTCAGACAGAAAAGATTTGTCTTGATTTATGATTTGCAAAACAGACGTTTTTGAACGTCCCTTTGATCTAGTGGCAGCGACCGAGTATGAATGCAGTGCAGACCTTGAGGTCCCAGCCACGAATCAGACATAGGCCGATCAAATAGAAAAAGAAACTCATTTACAGCCTCGAAGTTGGAATCGTGCCCATTGCCTACTATATTCAGATAGCGCTTATTGATGGTAAAACCGTAACATCGTTTTGTCTTCGACGATAGTGAATAGAGAAAAAAATAACTTTCCCTCAATCAACTTTTACGATCCGAGTGGGATGATACTAATGTTTTGTTTTCTTTCAGATTTAGACCAACGTACTATGCTAGAGTATACGGAAATCATTTCAATTTCCATGAAAAACACATTCAGATATATTTTAGTCAGTTTCTTAAAGTTCACCAAAAGGCCAGTTAGTAAATGAGTGGGCCGTTATGTAAACATTACACAGTTGCAATCGGAGACAGCAGAACACTCAGTGGTAATACATAGATTCCATATGACATCTAAACGGCGAACGTTGGCTGAATGCCAGCACCTTTCGCCAGGTCATTCTCTCAAGAAAGCTGCCTGGAATAACTGACGCAATGTGTCTAGAGTCTAGTCCAACGTGTGTAATGCAAAAACCGCGTGGTTTGAAATATCTCAATGACCGAGATCCTGAAAATATCTAATGATTGTAATGTTAACAACAGATTAGATGGCGTTAAGTGATGCGTCAGCGTGACTGACATTGGTGACTCAGGAATTTACTGACATTGGGATACTGCCACTGAGTGCCGTGTGCTAGTTTGTAATCGGTAAAAATAGTACACATTATTCTTTTGTTTTACGTGCTAGTCAATTGTTTAAAAAAAGGTGTTCTAGTAGTTATGCTCCTGCTTTTATCCCAATTTATTTGCGGTCAGTGCAGTATTCTTCTTTCATACATCTCTATTTGCCATCGTCTCAGTATTAGTCACATCCTTTCTAGCCATATCATCTTTCATTCAAACCCACCAACCTGTGTCTGGTCTCCAATAACTTTCCTTACAACATGATCCTTTTTCTTCAGCATCACATGCTTATATCATGACCACCGATTTCCACACAACTTCTCGGACACCGGTGCCACTTTCTTCATACTAATTTCTTATTCTATCAAAAGAAAACTCTTTTCATGCACCCTCTGTATTTGCATTAGCAATAGGTTCGCCTCCTATCTATCTATCAGGTTAGGTTTCCGCACTTAATCCCAGATTGGACCATTGTGCGTCAGCTATGGCGACCGTTTTGTCGGGGGTTACTCCAACCAGCCCACCTCCTTCCAGAAGCAGATTAAGCTTCCCAAACTTCTCAGTGCGTCCGCAAGGAGTTCCGGTGATCCGAGAGTCCTCTTCCGTATTTCGGCGACGCCTGCACACTCAAGAAGCACGTGCGCCACCGTTTCCTGCTCCTCCATACATGCTCTGCATAGAGTACTGTCCGTAACGCCTATAGCGTGGAGATGTTTGTTTAACAGGCAGTGTCCCTTTGTCCAATCGCAGAAGGCGTTTGGTGAGTTCACGCCTCCTATTTATTACATGGAACATAAACACAACTGTCGAAACGTGGGTGTATTACAGGTATACTTCTGCCTAACCCAGGTTACAGGTGAAACATTATGTTATGCTCACTCCTATTTTTTTTGTAAATTACATATTATAAACGATATTATATTGATATTACCCTATTATTTCTACTGTCGACTATGACGACACATCCAGGAAAAGTTTTGATGTTTCTAGCCAAAAATCAAACGCAAAAAAATTGCAGTTATTACAGCGATAGGTTCTATAAACATTTTTGTAAATGTGAAATCAATTAAAAGCAACGGTTTGTTATTACTGAAGCAAGAGACGGAAATAGGTCTTCCGCCCTAAAGATCTTTGAGCTTCACAAGACGAACGTAGATATAAATAAACGGAAGAGAAGATCCGGTGTACTGCTTACGTAGGTACCTATCCGCAATTAGTACACATACTGGATCAATATTTCCAAACGATACCTTTGATATCAATAGCTTTTTCTTCTTCTTCTAACAAGAATTCAGGTTTTTTAATATACCTACCTAATCGAAAACAACATATAAAAAATCTTAGTAGTCTGCAAATCGAATTTAGTTCGAAGAACAAAAGAAATATTTTGACGTAAAAATAAATAAACTTAGATTTTGAATAAGATGAAGAGCTGAGGAAATAAATATTATTAAAAACACCTGAGAATGGAACTGAATATTCTGTAAGTTATCCATACTATCCATACTTAATATTATAAATGAGAAAGTAACTCTGTGTGTTTGTTTATTTGTCTGTTTGTTTGTCATGACTAAACGGCTGAACGGATCGTAATGCAAATTGGCGTGGAAATAGATCATATCTTGGAGACGGACATACGCTATATTTGGTCTTAGAAAATAATGTGAATAAAATTCGTTTTCCTAAACATTTTTCAAATGCAGCGCCATCTTTGATGACATGACAAACTGTGACAAATGTCTTTCCAGTCCATTATCAGATGACAATTTGACATTTGACAAGTCTTAGGCTAAACCAAATCAGAGGTAACACAACATAAATTGATACTGAGGAGGAACGAAGTTCGCCGGGACAGCTATGACATAATATGATTAATTATATAATACTTGTTTGTTACTATCCTACTTCATAGTAAAGGACTCTTCATATACATAGATGGCACGATCATTTGCTCATGGCGATGGCGATGGCTGGTAGGCGATTTCAGACTTAGTATTTAATCCAGGTTTCTTCACGTTGTTTTCCTTTACCGAAGCCAGCGGTGCTTGAGATCAACTTCAGTACATATTAAATGAAAAAATCGCATCAAATTGGTACTTGCACACCTACGAATGGAGGAAGTTGTCATGTGAGGCGAGGGCTTAATTTATTTGGTCATCATAACATGCCTGTTAGTCAAGCCGACTAAAAGACAAATAGCTGATGGCCTGATCGTTAGCTTTTGTTTTTCAATGGCTAATCATATACATACAGAAGCCTGTTTAACAGGAGCTCACTCAAGCATTACTAAAACTAGTTCTAACAGAACAAATAGCATCCAACGAGTTTAAAGTACCTAATTATACTCGCCTAACACTAGAAATCCTACCAGAAGCCAAATATTTAACGCCTTGATGACATAATCCAACTACGCAGCAAGACAATGATGAGACACTTAAAAGAACATCACCCTTTACTCAGACGAATTTATGACCAGCGAAAGATAAACGCTGCTAATAAATGCTAATTATGTATGTTTCTTATCCGAAGCAAATACGGAATATTTTTCTGTTACATAATTAATTGTAGATACCTAAACGCCTACTGGCTAGAGTATTTTTCTAAACACTCTGATCAATCAGAGGATTAACCAAATAACTAAACAACAAAATGATATAGTTATTAATATTCGATAAAGTGTCAATAAATCCGTCTAAGCTACGTGTAGTATTTATCAGCATGTCATTAATTAAAATATCGAATCAACTGCGACCGTCTACTGCGCAGTTATAGAGGTCGGAGGAAAAAATATTGTTTAACACTGCAAAACAATGTATTTAAAGGTATTTACATATTGTTTTGCTGTTTTTAATTCATTCTAGTTTATTTACATTATATTAAAATGCAATAAGACATAGTTAGGTTGTTCTACTAATGAGCGTTTACGTAGATAGTGACGTCGCCACCACACCCCCAACACATAACACAAATATTTGATCAAAGGCCCGACCAATGATTGTACTACTTTCAATTGACTTCTCATTTGTACAACTATTAAATTAATAAATTAAAGCAGTTCCATTTCAATGCATAACATCTTATTACCCGATTCTGTCATGACAATGATAATTTATCTCGCAAAACCAAATTGTACCGGTTCACAATCGTAATTGCCTACCCATTAAATAGAGGGCGACAATCAATCAGAAATTATGTTGATAAAGTGAGGCTTGGCTCTTAAATAATAATATAAGTACCTAAAAAAAAACAGCTTCTTTGAACATAGAATCTAGGTATGAACTTGCTCATAATGAAAACTGTACACTAAGGACGATTTAAGATAAAGTGGTCTATGTTCTATCTAACCTGTGCTAAAGTATCAATGAGCACTATTACTTTAGGAAGCTAGAGATATTCTAACATAATGATAGTCATTATAATTTGGCACCATCATCGAACCATCCATGCCATTTACATATATGAAACACATTATTGTAGATAGTGTAACAAAGTAAGTTAGTTGTGTAGTCGGCTTTAGAAGTTATATTTAGATGCGCGTTTCGAATCCATCCGCTGCGCAGTTCGTTATTTTTGTTGGAAGAAACAGCTGACACATGGCAACATAGATCACGGACGGATCGCATCTCGCCACATGGCCAGCCAATATCAGTTTTTTTCTCTTACACCTCTTAGTTTTATCGTCGTTCGGAGACTTTATTGATTTACACTGAGCTGTTTGGAAGATATTAAAAGTGTTTTGAACTAGTAAACAGTGTAAAAACGGAGCGAGATGCGAGACTTCATAAAATCGTATTAAACTTGCGGGTAACCAACAAATCATGAGCGTGAACTATTAAAAATATTATTTAATTCTCGATTAAGCCGAGAATACACCATGTTGAAATTCAGGAAATGATTAGTGTTTTTAAAAAAATATTTATAAAAAAATATATTTTGATTTGGATTACAGCGTTTTAAGTAAAACTAATGACCCTTTAACAGGCCACGGTCTTTAAGATTACAGCTACTCTAAGAAGACATCAGATATGTTCCATTAGCACATCTTAAATAGATGTGTGGAAAACCCTGTAATGTTCTGCGAAAGCCTGGATGATCTCCAAATCATGCTATCGCGAACTAAATGACGCAACATCGAAAGTGTGCCTTACGATGAAAGAGTGTTAGTCTCTTAGAATTATAACGTGACCTAAGTCTTCATCGTCAGATGTTCCTTGAACATTATAATCCCACGTTAATTCTGCAAATTTTTGGTAGACTAGATGAGTTGGCAGTGTAACTAACTAGTATTGGCATTCTGTGAAGTCAATCAATGCAGTTTTGGAAAAAAGGGGGGATTTCACTGAGAAGGCTGCCAAAAACCCAAGAAAAGATCAAAGGGCTGGATAGCTCACGAGCTTGAATAGAACGATGAGGTGATATCAGGAGAAGCCAAGTCCAGACGGTGTGGCGACCATTGAACGGCAAAAGATGCGTAGGAAGACCAAACAACGGCAAGATGTGTTGACGACATTAAAAGCGTAGGCTACGATGGATCAGATTAGCACGGAATCCCCGTGGGTTATTTTGTTTGGGCGAGCTTCCCACCAAAAAATGTTTGTTTACTTACACGGTCGTGTCAATAAACGTAAGTTTGTACGATCCCAACCGTTAACCACATGCTAATACGTAGACCAAATATTAAATTCAGCTTTATAAATATTAATATGTTAAGCAAAAACTTTGGGGCACGATTTGGCATAGTTAAAGTTTGTTTAGAGTTTTCATACATATAAACCGTTTAAGACTACTGCACTTCTCGTCTATTATAGAGGACAATAAACTGAAACGGTCGAATTTCCGACCACTGCCACTGAACGTCCACTAGGATAAATAATTATTATTATTCTGATATTACTCTTTAATGTTTATATCAGAAAAAAAAATGTTTTGACTGTCTTTACCAAATATTATAAACAAAATATTTTAGTTACCTTATCATGAGTGATGCGACGTTGTTTTCGCTAGCTTAACCCTAATTACCATTATCTTTCTTGAAACATACGATACGTCTTACGTCTATGTTTGACTAGTGATTAATTACAACGATTTGGGGACATAGAGTCTACTAGTGATCATTTACATTACCATAAACGATAAATTTAACAAACCAACATAACGATCGAAGCTTCTGGAAATGGCAATAGTTGAATCAACTCATTATGATGTATTCGTTGGAAAATCGAACAAGGAATGCGCCAACGATACATACATTAATACGAATTAATGAGGAAATTGTCTGAACACAAAACATCATGCATGTGTATAACATCATTAATTAAACAGTGATTCACCAATGGGAAGTGAGCAGCTGTAGGTTGAATAGACTGTCACACACCCACCCTAGTCAAAAAGTTACGTGAGTCACAATTAGCAACCCTTTGTTCAGTTCAAATGTCATGGAAAATGCTCGATCGTGCGTGACCGAAGCTGACAATGCTGACATGACGTGGAACCAACATTGTCGGTACACGATTACCGTTCGTAATAATATTAGACATAGACCTAACATCCCGCGAATTTTTAACCGCACGCGTCAACTTTGATAAGCGACACATCTATGAAATCCATTGTCTTAACTCATTTACATCAAGGTACTAATAAAACTCACATTGTATTACCGTCCGTTCACGTTAATATATCATTCAGATATGTACATAATTGGTTGCTATTTGACACGACTTTCGTGACTATACATAATGTAAATGGATTAGTCACAAATGTTGTTGCTATTGTTACGTATGTTGCGATTATACAAGCGACCGAAGCGACTTTACACCGGCTCGGCTTGGAGGAAGTGAAACCATTTAAGCGAGCCTGGTAATTAGTGCGAGTCACCATGGTTGTGTTAACCAGTCGAGTTGGAACTGAGCCAGAGGGTTCATTTACCGCTATCATGTGCACCATCCACGCTCCTCTTAACTTCGAATTGTTATCAATTCTGGTAACCACTTCCAAGTAACGAATCACCTGGTGTTTCCTTCCATAAATTGCTTTTCACTTTTACAGCTATTTATTATCCAATGTTATCAACATGCAATTTGCATGAGCCGCTTACGTGAGCTGTTATCAAGTCTCTTGTATTCCTGTACATTTAAACAGCGGGAGAGCCGATAACGTTGATTCAACTGTTGGCTGATTGGCTATAACTTAGTTATCTAACTACAATCTCTGTCTTCCTGGCCGGTCCAACCTGTGCTACCGGTGCCGGTGGCCGGTCCGCCCGCAAATGGATCACGCCTATAATTTGTTCCGCAGACTTACATAGCTTTGTAGCCACTGCGCCATTACTTTATTTACATAGCCGGCTTAACCTTGGGCGACCGAGCATTTAATCGCGAAACTATCAATTACCAGACGTGACCGGTTTGAACACATACAAATCGGAAAATGACGTAATGTACATCCTGAAAAAATTACATAACCGGTGTGGAGGAAGACAATACGATACTGATATGCCGAAGAAGGCACTTCCGTTGATTATTAAAATGTACATTATGGTCAGACATAATTGCTTTAGAATATTAAAACGAATCGTTTGTAAAATTTCGTAATCATTTCTGAGTAATAGCATCTCATCAAGGCATGAATTCTTTCACCACAGCGGTCTTTACTGCATAGCGTAATGGCATATACTTAGCTTCCACTTACGGAGCTTAGAATGAAGTAAGGCATGTCTATGCAGTAAAGCTCTGTGGAATGATCTTGCTTCGCATTCACGTTCATCTGAGAGAGCCAAATGACTTCTTGCGATCGTGATACTAAGTACAAACAAGGTAAGTATAGTTTACTTAGTGAGTTGGTGCAAATATTTAAGGTGTGTCTTGGCTTAGACGCCGTCGTCGCCACTAGTATTATTTTCATTGTAGAAGGCGTGTCACCTAGCTGGATTGTAAGCATACTAAACATATTTGTGTTACTTTAACAGATCTAAATCTTGTTGGACACGATAGTTTAAAAATAGACCATTCCATAATCTACTCGCGTCTGGAAGGCTTTGCATGACACGTATGCCAAAATAGCTGTGCCGATATACGTAAAAATAATTCATGTAAAATAAAGCTGTATAATTCGAAACGAGCGTTCACATATTCAAATGACACTTTTATTAGAATTCGTAACAAAAATCGGCTTTGTTAAATTTAGCTAACGACATGAAGTATTTAAAAATTTGAAACCACTATCTATTTAATCACACACAGTTTAAATATGTTTTTGAACATATCTTTGTACAACCAGAGTTTAGTTTACCCACGAAAAGTGTGTACTCGTATTTACCTGATCATTTTATGGTAGTGGAAGATGTAGTAACAAAAATATAAAAGAGTATGCTTAGATGGTTTGGTCACGTTGAAAGGATGGATGAAAGGCGACTAACGAAAGGTATTTACAAGGCAGATGTAAGTGGGAACGCCGGGAGGGGACGCCCTAGAAGGACATACATAGACCTTATTGGTGAGGTTCTTCAGAAAGATCAGGTGCGTAGTACTCGCAACCGGCGTGTGTGTATGACAACATGTATGAATGTAAACGAAGCAAAAGAAGTATGTAAGAATCGTAGCATATGGCGCTCTGTAGTTTCTGCCTACCCCCATGGGAAAAAGGCGTGAGTTTATGTATGTATGTATGTATGT
This sequence comes from Euplexia lucipara, assembly GCA_921972225.1. Lineage (NCBI taxonomy): Eukaryota > Metazoa > Arthropoda > Insecta > Lepidoptera > Noctuidae > Euplexia > Euplexia lucipara. Next base: position 5,486,547 of record OV179144.1, on the reverse strand, counting down.
ATTTTATGGAAATTGCTCCAATTATTTTGCTTTCTAATTTACATGATTCTAGTCTTAAATTGAATCCATCACGATAAACGAATCTCATGTGGCTAACGACACAATCATGCCGACCGTTTCTGTGTGTGTTGAATTTATGGCCGACCTTTCTACGGACGTTACCAAGCTGACTACCAAGACAGTTTTAAAATACCTCGAGGCTACAAACAGATAACGGCTTCATTATGTTCCAGTAGAGGTAAGTAAACGGCGCTTAACATTGTTGCACAAGAGACAAGAGACTAACGGATGTGCGCCGACTGAAAGAGCTATAGCTGTCGCAGCGATGGATGAGTGTTTTTAAAAAACATGTTCGCACAAAGGGAAAGTAACGGCCGCCTGGTAACAAGGCACAATAATCGGTTGTGCGTGCAATTCCAAAGAGCCAGTGGGTCACGCCTTCCGTTACGGCCTGGAGCACAAAACAAAGGGCGACCGGGGGACACACCTGTCCTGCCAGTTCTTTATTCTTTCAAACGAAATTACTTCAATCAGTTTGCATGCCGTCCCCGTTGCATTTATTGAAAAGTAAAAGCAATAATCACGTAAGTAACATCAGTAGGTATGTGTTGATGCAAATACATGCAGTGCATAATTTATCGTTCTAGCCTAATGAACGCGTTAAAAACTTCACTATCTTGCAGCTCGCTAATGTGGACTACTTCTTTCTTTGGCACCTTGCATATTTATGAGGAATGCCTCGACCTACGTTCTGACCGAGTTTTTATAGTGTCTTCAGTTGAACCAGTAGTAGCATTACTGTTGGCAAATGCGGCTACATAGATAACCGGTATAAAATGTTTCGGGGTGCATAGTGAAAAGGCCAAGAGAGTCGTTAATATGCACGCAGGCACTCAAGTAATGACTGATCGTGCATAATCATAGAGATTTAACATTGTCTAATTAATATGTATATCTCATGCTACGGTTGAACGATGATGATAATAAGAGTTGTATGTAAACACTTTACAAGAGTCTTATCTTAAGCCTTGAGATTTTAAAAGCAAACGCCATAAACATGTAAAAATATAATATGAAAGATACATTCCTAGAAACTTTTTCCATTTCTCTCAGTTCTATAACTCGCAGTGCCGTCATCTAGGAAAGCCAAGTTCTTTCACCTTCAAAGAGAGACATAAAACACGGTGGATGAAGTCCAGAAATAAGTCCTAATAGATACTTGACAGGCGAGCGTCAGTCCGGAGCTTTGACCGACAGTGTGCGTCAGCGGTTTTGTGTTTGCACGGAAATAGCGCGATCTATGAAACTTTGGCACCGTATACCTTTGCAGGAGACAACAGCACCTAATTTCGACTCGTTTTTATGACCGGGAGAAGCTTACATCTTATTTTTAACATGTACAAAGCTAAAGAATCGTATAAAAGGTCATATTGGAAGCGCTAAACTTGAATTTTACGCAAGATTCCAAGTATAGCTCAGTTGCCATTTATAAACGCATATTTTCCAATTATACTTACGAAAACGATGTTTATTTCCTTTAAGAATGCGGCGGAAAAGTAAACGTCAGTACATCATTTGTTATTAACAAATAATTCATTCTCGCTGACAACTTTTGGAAACAAAGTAATACAATAGCTACTAATAACAAGTTGAAAACCACTGTACTTACATGGGAATTTTCTAGTGAATAACATGCAGTTTTGGTGTTGTAATGGCTGTCTATGGTTAGAGAAAACTGTCGAATGAAGAACACGCAGGGACTGGGACAGTTTTGAGTACCTTAAAAGAAAAAACTAGACGTGAATACACAATATTCATCAAATTCCACATCCATTACCTAGCAGTGGGACCTTTAGAAACGGAAAACATCGTCCAGTGATATTCTTAAATGACGAAGTATAGTAAATAAAATGAACAACCGTCTTCACCTATTCTCCTGTGCACCAATATCTGTTACAAAAGTTTCATTTATCATGATGACTTTAAAATCGAAAGTATTTTTCTCAAATTAGGTTGAGACTCAGCTTAACTTAAGACAGTCTCGCAAAACAACCACCGTTAAACAACTCCTTAACTTTTTGCTGGAAAGAATAAGTGGTGTACCCAAAGCCCCAACACAGCAGATTATTGTATACCTAATTCATTACTTCTATAATATTTCTCGGTTATGGGAACAAAAGGGGGCCTAAGTGCCTGGTTATTCAGAATTATGGAACGGCACTTGCCTAATCAACATTATAATGAGAAACAAGGCTTTTTCTGGTAGATCGGATCTATTAGCTCTGTAAGGTGGCTTCTGCCCAACAGCTTGCCAAGAGGCGTCCCGCTGGTTATTACCATTATTCTAAAACTGGGCCTGTCATTGCAGCATTCCTCAAGGAGCAAAGCCATGATTAGTAGTAAAATTTTACAGATGCTGAGATATTCAAGTCTGTACAAATCTATACTATCTATGAACATGAAGACTTATCTACCATTTGTCTTCATGTCCTAAGTTAGATAGCATTTATAAAGTTCAACGAAGATGCAGGCAGAAACTTAACTGTATGTATACTGTTAATGATATGCCTGCCTATGTAACATTATACAATTTCAAAACTCGGTAAATTATTACGTCGTCGTCGCCGTCCGACTAAAGCTTGATTTCGGATGCGGTTTCCGGTTTTCGACTGCCCGTAAAGTGAACACGAGAGATATGTAATACTCCAACAATGAACGGGAGACCATTTCATCATATTCATGCAAGTTGACTTTATTTTGGTGACCCAACGGGAGGCCCACGGACGCAAATGGAGTTGACGCAAATTTAAAATGAATTGGGCAATCTTCCAACAACGGAAACTACCTAACCTATCAGAAATTTGTATATAACCATATAATAAACGTGAATACTGCACACATATCCTGATAATAAAGTATATATGTCTGCCTACATGAGTTCCATTTAACGGCTAAGCTTCCGCGTTTCGTATTCTCGTCATGAAATTACTCAGACAAACCAATTGCCAGCGAAAACCACGTGCTATCGCAGATCACTATAGGAAACGTTTTAATAACGATGGTTAAAATATATCAGGAGTGGAATACTGGTGCTTTATAGAAGGAACTGGCCGGTCCGTCAATGCGGATGTTAAACACTCATATAAATTCAGCATAAATATTTACAATCGAACAGTTTGTTTTGTATTTTTATCTCAGATAATTTGTGAATTCCCGCACAATGAAAAGCGCGTGGCTCTAAACTGTAAACATTGCGAAAAAGCAGAGAAGACGCAGACTGCGCGCAAACGACCACGTAGATAAAAATTAAAATAGATTTGGCTAGGCGCCGCGTACGCTAAACAATGCTGGAAACTAGGTCGACAATCTGTTTACCGTGTCAAAAATTCGAACAATCTGTTTCAGGTCCCCGCGACCGCATCTGGTAGGTAATAGAATAGGCATTGAATATCGGTATTCGATTACTTGTAAAATGTATTACATTTGTCTGCAATGCATTTGGAACAGCTTTTAGCATATCTAGTCCACAAATTAGCTTTTGCAAATTAGCGTCTATCAATCAATCAGAAGACTGATATTGTACAAAACCAGGGTACGCCAACATAAACAAGTGGGCACAAGTGTAAGGTGGTTGGCCATGATCACTCCCGCCTCCCACTCGGTGGACTAAAAACTGGTATAATAACGCCACCAAGAGATTAATTACCACAAAATGTATGTAAGTATTTAATACATTGATAAAACGGAGTTAATTAATGAGTCGGAAAATAATTCAGTGTTTACGGAATTCCTACAATTCTTGTTTTTTCGGCAAGGAAGTGTAGAAGTGTCCTTGTCCAACTATCTTCCGTGTTAAATCGTCCACGAGAAAGTATTACCCAAGAAACATTCGATATACGACCGTCGAATTAATTTACGAGGCAATTAACATGAGGCAGTTGTATGAATGAAAGGTATAATGACACGTTTCCGTAAGTCAATACAACGGATGGATCATGCGATGTCGTACTTCCATAGTCGTCCTGTTCATTAACACTTCTACCACTAAGTTTTATTATAAACTGATCTTATTGTAAATCCGAAAACCGGTCGGAAAGCGAGTTGTTTATGAGAACCCGTTTTAGAGATTATGATTAGATGCGGTCGCGGGCTTCAAGTTCCAAGTGATTATGGTCTAAGAGTCTAAGCTATTCGGGAGATAATTGAGTGTGACAGATAGAGTAGCGGTTAGATCAAGTCACACTTGGTCGGATTTTAGTTTCACTTCGTGTTTACACCGTGAAATCAATTAAAGATAATTTATAATAGTAACCTTGCACATAAGTACCGACTTGCAGAAAGCTATCCAAATGGATACAATTATCTACAATTCATGAAAAACCACCTACCTATAGACATCCAAAATATTGGTTCGGCATACTAGCGTCCTCCTGGGTCAGGCATTCATTTCTCAATACCGAATCGGAGTTTAGAATCTTGGTCGATGGCAATTGATTCAACGTCCACTTCGCGAAACTCAAATGTCGGTGTATTGTTAGTACACTTTTGACCAATCTATCGGGTATTACAGGTCTTTTTTTATCATCCAAAACAAATTTGTTGTTTTCCACTAGAACAAAATGTCTATGTACTTTCCAATTAAGAAGTGAAAACTCATTGTGAGTATACATTATGTATTTACGAGTAGCTGCTATCTCGAACTACCCAAAACAACGTAACGTAACGCAAGTTAGTTATTTGCGCAAGATATCAAAACTCTGAACATCAATGATGTTTTACAAAGTAAGGTTGAACCAAAATAAAACATTTATGCATTTTAAATGAAGCCAACACCGTCGTTTAACTTCACTTAACATTTGCCAGTAAAAATTGTTATAAATGATATCGTGTGGTTTAAAATTGCCACAAATTCCGAGGCCCTGCATATACAACAGATGATTCCATTTATTATCGAAAGGTCTTTGGAGGAGGTATGGGGTATACTACATTAGTATGCATGAAATCCCATGCGATAGGATCAATAGTCGGTTGATTCCATATCCCAGGATATTCAGAATTCAGAATGTATTACAGAAAGGTCAACATTTCCTCAAGTAAATATCGATCTCTTGAGGTGGTGCTTGTACTTGCTCCTCCTCCACAACAGAAAAAATAACTTGAGACTTTTTTTAGATTCAGATTTAGGGCGACTCTGATTAAACTTTTCTGCCTTGTAATATTCTGTGCATTTTGAATGTTTCACAGCTCTTCAATTAAATATCTGACTGTTGTATTTTTGAATATCACGGGTAAAACAAGATATGTTAATGTGCTCCTTCACTTGAAAACATTCGCGTGTTAATGACATGTTGAACATGACTGATGTAATAATCAGTGAGGGAAGAGAACCGAACAAATGTTACTGATTCGAATTTGTGGCTAAACATTTAGTTAGTATAGTGCTTAAAATCGAATGTAAAGTCTCACTTTACTTACAGGCGAACGCTCCTGAGCACTTTAAGAAGATCTGACTTTAGTATACTTGGGCATACTGAAATTGTCACTTGAAAAATGCTAGTCTCCGGTACGAACAGTACTCTTATTTTTTTTACAATTTTGTGTAATCCTCCACATATTTTTTCATAGTAGTCCCAGAAAACAATAAGTATTCAGCAAAGCGATTGATTGAAAATATCGTCGGTTTAAGGTAATGAATAGTTCCCAGTAACATTTGTAAGTACCAAAACAACTTGCTTCAAATCCACCCACCAGATCAGCTTGGAAAATCGTTCTAAAAATAAAACCAAAATATTTTCAACCAAACGTTTACTAAGCAAATAGTACCTATATATTCCACGCCGATCAATAGAAATTAAAGAAAACAGATGTTTTGTGTACATAATACTTATAAACTGTTTATAATCAGGTGTTAGTCACAAAGTCAACTGAAGAAAATAGTTACTGTTTCACAAGTAGCTGCCCGGCGAAGTGGCAACTTGACATAAAATGACGCAATTTTAACAATTCTTCACTCATTGTTGTTTTGCCACGTGGTATCTTTTGGCACGTTAATTGTAAACATCTTATCAATACTACAACGTACAACAATAACGTATGATACGGTATTTAGTGGTAGTCGGTTAGACTGGGAGCCGAACTCAGCAAAGTTGATGGTGACTGGTCGACTTGCTTACCAATGGTTTTTTTTTTTATTGTTATAACAGTTAACTGCTTATTGGTTTCACTTCGATGGCCCTAGATTATCATTTTAAATATAAATATATAAGCCAGCATTGCACATGTAAGCGGGTACGCCTTTTATACCTGGAGGCTGTTATTTTTCAGTTTTGTAGTTGTTTTGCTTGAGTTTAGATTTCAATGTTAATATGAATTTACTTTTTTTTCTTAATCTCGGTATATTGGAGTGTGCTAGCTAACACGTGACAATCATTCTGAAATGTAATGTTTCACAATGTGTATAAACATAAGTGCTATTTATTGAGCATTTCATTGTATAGATTCTTTGTATACCTAGTTCTTCAAACGAATCAGACAGATGTGTTGCTGGGGAGTTTGTTCCGCCACTTCTTCTTCCCAGCAAAAACACTAGGAAGTGGCGAAGGGTGGGCCGTTTTTGGGGGACTGTCTTTATGTATTTTTTTGACGTTCATAAAGTGCTGATTCTCAGCCTAGTTTGAATAAAGACTTTTGATTTTGATTTTGATAAAAGCATCAACAGTATTTTATCTGTCTAGCAAATTAATCAGGTGTTAACCATCAAAGGCTTAACGAGGTTGATATAATTAACATCAAAAACCGATCGTTGGGCGAAAATAACAAAACTTTTGGAAGACGAATTAAATTACCTATTGGACGCGGAAGCCGGCTTTCACCCGGGGCCTGATAAATTAAAGATTGGGAGTGAGCTTATTACCTCTTTTTAGAAGGTTTCACGATACAAGCCTGACTCAAAGGTCCATGCATTGTTTTATAGGCATTACTATTGGGGTACGATGATATTTTGTAGAGTTAAATTTATTATTTATTTATTAAGGTAAACCAACAGCTTCTGTATACAGCATTACATTAGAATAATAGTAAAAAGTATCAGACTTATACAGTCGCCAATAACAGGTCAACCAACATTCATGTGAGTGAAAAATTACAAATAATCAAATTAAAGTTAAAAAGAAAACAAAATGAAATAACAAGTACATACATAATGAGAGCTAATGAGATAAAAAAGAGAGACAACAAATTTAAAATAAAATTAAAATTAAAATAGAAACAAAACAAAATTATTCATCAACAGCTTGTTCAGCGGCTTCGCCTGCCTTTAAAGTGACTTACCCAAGACCGGGATAATAATTATTCTATGTGTTAATTTAGGAAATGGACTACGTATGTGCCAATTATCATCTTAATTTGTTCAACGGTTGACGAGTGATTGAGTAACAAACATCCAAACATCTTCACATACTCATTAATCATATTAGTTGGCAGTAGGATATCACATCGCGCCACCGTCATCCGAGATCCCAGATTTATAAGCACCACTTGAAAAGATCTCGACAAATGAACAACACCTTCCTGCGTACGCAGTAACTTCGTCTACTTCACTCTTCTATACATAAGTAGGATGTCGTATATAACGTGCAAATGTTCTGCTGAGTGGGTATAATTCGTCCACATGACCTACGCACCGGAAGGCGCGCAGGCGACGACGGTGACGGGTTGACTCGCTTTCAATGTCAACCCTATTGTTGATGTTGATACTGGCAACCTGACCTTGACTGCAGTTGAACTTTCGTGTATAGTCGCTCAAAAACATACATAGTATGACTCAGCAGCACGCCGAGTAGGTAGTTTTAATGGAGACCAGTTTCGGAAATACGTTAAAAAATCAAAAAGAGATTTATTTTTTAGGTTCCAATTTTCCGCAGTTGCAAAAGTTTTCTGGGCCTGTCAGTTTTTTTTTCACATTTTCCATAGATACTTTGTAATTCTAGAAAGCTAGAAAAAAAGTCCTAGTCTGGCAGTGTGACAGATAATTAATTAATGTAATGTAATCAAGGTATTATATATGAATTAAAACATATTAATCCGCATAAGTAATATTTTAATAAGTGACATATCTATCTAGTCAACAACTGGTAGCCAAGCGACCCATATTATATCTATGACACACCTCCGCCGTCATTCCCAGGAATCAGAGACGCCGGGAGCAGCTGGTCGAGATGGCGCATCCATATGCGTCTGCTGTCGGTCTCTATTTCATAGTGGAGGTTTCCCAGTCGACGGGTCACTGTACCAAACTCCCACTTCTTTCCTGAAACAGAGTAGTTGCGAGCTTGCACTCTGCTTCCTACTGCAAACTCTCTCACCCGTTCTCTTCCGTCCCTACGTAATGGCTTTGGTGGAGCTCTTATCTTGGCTGCCAATCTCGTTCTTACCTCTCTTCCGAACATGAGCATATAAGGCGAGTCGCCCGAGATGACTGGCGTAGCCCGGAGGAGACTTCTAACTGTGCGGACCTTTTGCAGTATCCCACCACTCTCCCCCTCCAATTTGTGCAGTGACCTCTTAACCGTCTGAACAAACCGTTCCGCTTGTCCATTCGTTGCAGGGTGGTAAGGTGCGATCGTTTTGTGAACGATGCCATTGCAAGTTAAGAACGTCTGGAATTCTTGAGAGACAAATTGTCTTCCATTATCCGACACCAGCGTATAGGGTAATCCAAAGGTGTCAAATAAGTCGTCTAGTTTCTGAATACAGAATGCACTCGTTGTAGTTTTTGTAGGGATTATTTCTACCCACTTGGAAAATGCATCTACGATAATTAGAAGTTGATAGCCCAATATCGGGCCTGCGAAATCGATGTGTATTCTTTGCCACGGGCCATTTGGGTCTTCCCAGTGATGCAGAGGGGCTTTTGGTGGATCATTCTGATTTTGACTAACCTGTTGGTCTAGTAGTTAGTGACCCTGACTGCTATGCCGGAGGTCGTGGGTTCGATTCCCACCCAGGACAAATGTTTGTGTGATGAGCACGATCATTTGTTCTGTGTCTGGGTGTAATTTATCTATAATATGTATGTATTTAGAAATATATAAGTATGTTTATCAGCTGTTTAGTACCCATAACACAAGCTCTTAGCTTAGCTTGGGACTAGATGGCGTTGTGTGAAAAAAGTCGTGGAATATTTATTTATTTATTTATTTATTATTTAATCGACAGGTTCTGCACGATTTTACTCTGTTTTCGATATCTTTGTCAATGTTCTTCCAGTATACGAAGCTCCGCGCAAGAAGTTTCATTTTCAAGATCCCGACATGTCCCGCGTGAAGTTCATCTAAGACGCGTTGGCGTAGTTTATGTGGAATTACAACTCTCGTGCCTTTTAGGATGCCGTCATTCTGAAGAGTTAGTTCATTTTCTTGATATCCAGACATCCGAAGTGAAGTGCCTAAGTCGAGTGTTTCAAGTAATTTCTGTAATTCTGGATCTTCTCTTGTTTCTTTTGCTATTATTTCCGGTGAAATATTTAATGTTTTAATCTGATTCAGCTGGAATATGTAATGCTGGTCATATTTATTCTCATTAATCTTCTCAACGGGAAAACGCGAGAGGTAGTCGGCGTTGGAGTGCTTTGAGGAACTTCTATATTCGATATGGTAGTCAAATCCTGACAGAAAATGTGCGTAGTGGAATAGCCTCATAGTACTCAAGGCTGGTAAGGTTTGGTGTGGGTGAAAGATTGACGTAAGAGGTTTATGATCTGTAATTAAGGTGAACTTCCGGCCGTAACAATAGTGGAAAAATTTCTTTAAACCCCAATAAATGTCGCCTCTTTATCGATTTGACTGTATTTCTTTTCGCTGCTGGTCAGGGATCTAGATGCAAATGCTATTGGTCTTTCTGAGCCATCAGATAGTTTGTGACTTAGGACAGCACCAAGTCCTGTGGGTGAAGCGTCTGTGGCAAGTATAAGTGGTTTATTCTGATCGAAGTGTATTAGGACTCTCTCGCTTAGTATTTCTGTTTTTATGTGCTTCAGGCTTTCTTCACATTTTGTAGACCAAGTAAATTTTGCTCCTTTCTTCAAGAGTTCATTTAATGGGGCAGTGATGGATGCCAGATTGGGTATGAATTTATTGTAATAATTTGCCATACCTAGTAACGTTCTTAGTTCATTTACATTAGTTGGGCGTTGTGCATTTAAAATTGCTTTTATCTTGTCCTGATTTTTATGTAAACCTTCTTTGTCTATCGTGTGTCCCAAGTAATTTATACTTCTTTTGAAGAATTGGCACTTTTCTTTATTAACACGAAGGTTGCTGTCTTTAAGTTTATGCAAAACTTGTTTTAATCTGGATAATAACTGTTCCTCTGTCGAACCTTGAATTATTATAATAATAATAATAATAATAATAATAAACTTTATTTCAGGCGACGCAGGCCCAGAGATAAATACCTTAACCTAAAATACATATATTTATACATTATTACTTAAAAACTAACACTTCACTAACACGCACTAGCGCTGCTCTGTGGAACTTGTCCGCGGAAGCGACGGAACACCACGTCCTGAGGCCAGAAGTTTTCATCCATGACGACGGGCAGATAACAATTCGGAACGCGTACCACAAACGCCTTGAAGTTGACGTTGCGGCGCGACTCCAGTAACTGCACCCTCGGCATGTATCCAATCTTCTGGCGCACGTACTCCACGATGCCCTCCGCCTTAGTGGTGTAGTGTAGGCGGGAGATATACACCGGAGTGTTCGGCGCTGCGGCGCGCAAGTCGAGCTCCGCTGTAGCTTTGCCGCAGCGGTTTTTATTCGCTCGTGATCGGCGCTTACTCCTCCTATTCACCGTCACGAAACCCTCATCATCAGCACCATTCGGCGCCTTTTCTGTCACTGGTCTAGGAACACCAGGTGCACTCGCGGTGACGCTAGCGAAATCCTTTTGTCGGGGCTTCGCCAGGGCTGCAGACACCGGCAGCGGGACGGGGCGAGGGGTCCGGGCGGCACAGCATGGAGTAGCCGCGACCACGGGCACGGGGGCGCGGGGCACGCGGGCAGGGCGCTCTGCTAGCTCAGCAAACGACAGGCGCGCCGGCGACAAAACTGCTGACGCGGACTCTGACGACACGTCGGCTGCGCTGCACATGTTTACGTTAGACGCATTGACTGATGACCTAGATTCCGCCACACTGTATTATATCATCGAAGAAGCACTTAACGCCGTCGAGGCCGAGAAGTAATTGATCCATGTATTTTTGCCAGAGACTTGGGGCTACTTTGACTCCAAACATGAGTCGGTTCACTTTAAAAGTACCTTTGTGTGTACTTAATGTTTGTAGCAGAGAACTTTCGTCATTCATCACCATGTTCAGATAGGCTTGCGTTATGTCTAAGGTGCTGAAAAATTGTCCACCGTTCATTTCAGCTAGGATGTCTTCAATTATTGGTATAGGATATTGTTCGTCTTCTATCATTTTGTTCAATGTGATTTTGTAGTCGGCGCACAGTCTTATACTTCCGTTTGGTTTTACTATTGGGACGACAGGAGTGCCCCAAACCGAGTGATCAATCTTTGTAATAATGCCCAGTCTTTCAAGTCGGTCAATTTCTTCATCTACTTTAGATCGTAGGGCATATGGAATTCTCCGTGGTTTAATAAAAATTGGTTGTGCATTATCTTTAAGGGTCAGGTGGCCACGAACGTTTGGAATTTCTCCTAGATTTGTACTGAACACCGTGGATTCGTACTCTTTAAGTAATTGTTCCAGTTTCAGTGTTTTCTCACAAACATCAACCGATTTCATTTCGGCTAGTTTAATGTCAAACTCCTTCATCCAGCTTCTACCCAAGATAGGTTCCACATCCTTGTTAATTACGTATAATTTTCCATAGAATAATTGGTTTTTATATTTGCATCGAACAAACGTGACACCGATGGGTTTAAAAACTTCGCCTGTATAAGTTCTTAGTTTGATGTTCGTGTGAAATAGTCTTTTGTTTATGTTCAGCTTCTTAAAATCCTTTAGTGATATGGTAGTGAGTGTTGCACCCGTGTCAAATTCCATATTTGTTTTCTTTCCTTCAATTTCGATAGTTATAATGTATTTGTCTAAAATTTCACTCTTTACGAAGTTGATCTCTGCTATGCTGTCGGAACTGGCACTGCTTGTATAATCAATCAACAAGTTCGTTTCATTTCGCTTATGTCCTTGAAGGCAGACTCGGGCTAGGTGTCCTTCCTTTTGACAATTCCGACAGGTACTTTTTATGGCCCCACATTCGTTTGCTTTGTGGTCCTCTTTTCCGCAGCGGTAGCATTTACCTTTTAGTTCTCTAATAAAAGTCGGTCTTTTAATTGAACTTGCTTTATTCTGTGCGGGTTGTAATTCACTATGTGCTTTTGTAACTATATTTATTGTGTCCAATTGTGGTGGACGGATGGATGTAGAAATGGTTGAATTTTCATTTTTTCCCATTTCCATAGACGTGGCAGTGCGTACTAATTCTGAAAATGGCGCGGTTTGTTTTGCTTGTAGAATTTTTGTGCGGATTTCTCCATCTTTTAACCCTCGTATAAATTGTAACGATAAAAATGAATCGAGAGTGGGTTTAAAACAATTTGAGCACTTAAATTCGCATTTTGACGACAGTCTTTTTAGTTCTGACGCGTAAACAGCAATCGATTCATCCGTTTGTTGTATCCTTGATATGAAAGCGTGCTGTGAGGCCCATATGCTTGGTTTTGGATCGATAAAATTGTCCAAGATATCAGTAAGTTCTTCATATGTCTTCTTGATAGGGTCGTCGGGTGAACACAGGTCGTAAATTCTTTCATGAATGTCAGGTGGCAAAGTGGACAGTAGGGTGTAGACCTTCGTTGTGGAGTCCATAATATTGTTGAGCATCATGTATACAGATAGTCTCTTTATGAAATTCTTAAACGATTCGTTTGCTTGAAACGGTTGAAAATTGAGTCTAGGATGTACTTCACGATGAGCGCTCGTGAAATCACACGCATGATGTGTGGATGGTGCGTTGTTTAACGGCTCATTACGTTTGAAAGTGTTCATCAGTCGTATCATTTTTGTACGTAGATTTGTATAAATTTCGTCTACTTCGTACCTGTAATGGGTTTCGGATTCAAGGAATTCGTCTTCGGTCTCCTGTTCTATCTGTAATTGTATGTTTTGCAGTCCTTGGTAAGTATTTTGAAGTGTCAATAAACGTGTTTCTATTTCTTCTTGTGTATCTTAGACTATATACCTCTAGACGTAGCCCAATTTACAGTGTCAAGTGTGGAAGTGAGACGCAATAATACAAAGTTCGTAGGAAAATTGAGACAAAGCATCGTATCTTCTGTCCCTTACGGCGTGCCGGATTTTTGCATGGCTAACTTTTGAATGTTAGCCAAACAAAGTGCTGTCACTGTCACGTATATTATTATGCTCGATTTAATTTAAGTTTTCGGATGGTTTTTGCAATTTTTGTAATAGTTTAAGTCATTTAATGAGAAATAGACTCCATTAGATAAGTGTTTAGTGTATGGTGAATGCGCTACGATGGGAGGATGCAGTATAATAGGCTGTAAAAGCCGCTCAGAAAAGGCCAATAACAAAATCTCTTTTCATTCGTAAGTATTCAATACTGTTTGTGTTATTGTATGATTATTGAATTTATACATTTGTGCGCTTTTATTGTCATGGCTTTCAGACCAAAATATGGAAGATTTCTTAAAATAAACTTGATTTCTTATATCACATAACCTAGGAATACTTACTTACAGTGTTGCTACACGTTTCAAATCTTTTCCCTTAACTGTCAGGCCTAATGTTCAAATGGTAGGCATAATAATCAAATAAATCTATGGTGGCTAAACACACAAATTTGTGGGCGAACCCTTATTTTTAAGTTTAAGTGAACATGTGTACGAACGAACAGAGCCCTTCGACAATCATTAAGTTTTACTCTTGAAGGCAATCACGTAGGTACTTAAAGATATTTGGAAGTAAGAATTCATTTTATAAATAAATGTTAAGTATAAACAAAAAATTAGATATTTTCAAAATAAGTTGGTTTTGTCTAAAGGACAATAGTTATTATACAGCCATGTCAATGTCACACTGGATGTCAGCCATACCTCAATATATTTTAATGATAAATAACACGCGAAAAAATAATGTAATGTTCTTCTAAAGAGTTACTTCTATGTACACACATCAAGCTTCACCTGGTAGTAGTGTATTTTATTTGTGAGAATCAAGGTAAGATTGAAAGTAGGTATTTTACGTGAAATTATATTTTCTCACACATGGATACTTCTACACTCTTATTACCACGTTGAATACGTAAATTATAATTTACAATAGTGCTAAAATTGGAACCCGCAGTTAAGTAGAATTTTGATCGTATTTTGGGACTTTTTTAAGGAATAGCAACACTGAACTTTTATATTGCTGTCGCATGTGCGGCCACGCGGTAGCTCGATCTAGAGGTATATTATCTAAGTTGTGTATATACATTTTGTTCTTCTTGAAATGCGTTATTCGTTTTTGTTAGCACACCGCGTAGGATGGCTCGCGAACGTTTTGCTTTCTTTACATCGAACGGCATCGTCGCCAGATATTATATTTGAATTAAAACATATTAATCCGCATAAGTAATATTTTAATAAGTGACATATCTATCTAGTCAACAACTGGTAGCCAAGCGACCCATATTATATCTATGACATAAGGTAAAGCAATTTTTTTATTTAATGATAAATGATGCTGATTTTTAGGTACGCCCATATGATTTCTTGCGTTTATTCCTAGCAGAAAATATTTTTACTAGTTATTGAAGCGGTAAAAATAACTTTACCTACACATTTTTTACGAAAAAAAAATCATAAACGAAGCTAATGAGGTTAACATTGAAGATAATTTCTACTACGCGTTACATGCACGTCTCGTGTCTATAATTTATAAACAATTCTTTAAAAATATACATGTAGTGAAATTAAATTTCTGGCAACGAACCTTATCACAGATATGAGACCATTCCACACGTGATACATATATTTTTTGCTTCTCTATCGTATAAACACAGCACAGTTAATAATAGGTATATAATTGCAGCGCTCAGTGTCTCTTGCAGCGCGACTTTATAAATCGTAAAATACTAGTAGGTACCTATTTATTTTTATAACCGGTCTGACGGAACAGCAAATAACACAAACATCCAAATAATTTTATGTAACTTGTTTTTCCTATAAATTCTTTTGGTATATTTTTGTTATTCTTAGCTACAATCATTTGAACGGAAATAAATGACAAAGGTAACAAGTTTGTTGTAAATTCCGTTCCACATGAAAATAGCAAGAATTGGCTATTTAATAGGTCCAAGGTATTTTGTGGGTCTTCACAAAATAATAAAAATAATATTCTTCGATGGAAAATCTTTTAAGTTTCAATAATATGCTAATGACTTATGATAAAATTGGATTTTTTCGTATTGCTTTTTTTCTGTTAGTGATATTTTGCTTTGTTAAGGGTGTAGGCTTATATGCTCACATTCAAATTCTGCTCTATCACTAAACTTGAAGAATTGTTATTGGCTTACAATGCTTACATATTGATTGTGTTTTTATTTGACATGGTTTCTATTGGGCATTTTAAAAAAATACATATCTAGTTTTGAATTTAATTAAATAGAACGCTTTCAGCACAAGTAACTTTAGCTTTCGAGGTTGAGGTAATCTTTTATCGCACACCTATTTTTAACCGACTTCAAAAAAAAAGATATGTAACCGAATTGAGAGGTTCTCAATTCGGTTACATATTTTTTTTTTTGATAGGATAAACTACCAGATTGGTTCTATTTGTATCAAAACTCATATCTGATGAGGGATCCTCGAGGAATTAAGGGAACTCCTCAAAAAATATAGCTACACACGTACCGATTTTTACATTTTTAGTAACAAATCAAGCATTTTCATTTAGAAAGTATCATTTTGTGAAGAAAAACTGATGAAAAAGACATGCGTCGGAACTCTTCACCGCATAACAGCAAATTATTCGCGATTGCTATAGTCAGATGTCTATACTGAGATTTTGTATTTCCATAACATAACATTACGCCCTTCTATTTTAAAAGGGGCCCGGCAGAAATGTACAGATTAATGTTTAGAAAGAACTTCTTTAGTAATTGTTAACCAATTTCAATGATTCTTTGAAGTTTTAAAAGACCTTTTTTAAATACGAAGTAACTAAAAATTGCAACATCAAAATATTTTTACATAAAAAACAACCGAATTCTTAAAAAAACACTAACATGTGAAAAATAACTCTAGTTTCGGAAGTCGTTGGCGAATAATGAACGAAACAAAACCACCAAAGCCACAGACTTCCGAAACTGAAGTTATTTTTCACCTGTTAGTGTTTTTAAGAAGTCGGTTGTTTTTTTTGTAAAAAAAGTTTTTAATTCACTAATACATATACAAGGGTAAAATCTTTTTAATATGCCGTATTAAATCTTTAAGTTCGAGTTGTTGTTATATTCCTACCACGAGGGGGTTGTTTACTTCATGTTGTTGACATGATAATATTGCGCAGTTTAGCAACGATTTTATTATGTGACGAATAACTCAGACAGAAACCGCTTGAGGGCAAAGAACAACAGCCTTTATTACGCAAAAACTTCAAGACTTTATAAAACCTCCTGCATGGATTACTTATTTGTAACCTGCTTTAATGTTTATATGGAAAAAAAAAATTACAACCAGAGATCGAATCACGCATTGGGCCACGTGGTTCTAGCAGATAACTCTGGCAGATAAGTACTCACACGCATTGAGGTACCCAAGAAACACGTTCAACGTGATATTTTCGCGCGAAGCCGTCAGCGTCCGCGACTCCGCTAAACTGTTCATTTTGCAATATTGATATAACCTTGAACATCTCCATATAGACGGGTGTAGTGGGGCATTAAAGCGCCTGCAGATACGGCCGGCTTTATCTGCCAACATTTAATTTTAGTCGGACGATAAAAAACTTACGGCGTACGGTTGATCCTCTTTGATTACATAGAAAATATTTGAACAGCAAATACAGATTAGAATCTGTATTTGCTGTTCAAATATTTTTATACAAAGGAATTTAATTTGCGAATACGTTTTGCAAGTATAATTTGCAGTGTCACCTCTCCACGTGTTTGCCTATGCTCCTTGATAATTTTCGTATCAATTAATCATTGTTGGAATAATAATGTTGTTTTTGTCGAATGAATTTACCTAGTTGCCTACCAATACCTACCTACCGCTAATGCGCACATAACATCAGACCACAGCGGAAACTGGCAAATTTTTAACTACGTTGATGTTACGAAATACCCTCATGTTGCCACGCCGTTTCTGCGTAGTCAAACCGATTTATAGTAATTTTCGGGAAAACATTTTCCGCGTTGTCAGATTTTGTGTGACTAAAATTAAAAATAATACATACTACGCGAATTGTACGCTGAATCACGTGTGTCTAATAAAAATGAGGCGACATACTGCCCCCACTCCTTGTGCCACTCTGTTCAAAAGTGTTACATAACACACTACTAGACACACAAGTTTTATGACATCGAATTTATTGTATGTAATGAGTTTGACTATAAAACATTTCATTAATACCTTAATGAAAAGATTAGTCTCTTATTATTGTTACCAGCTATAGTAGCAACAATGATCGGCTTAAACTTAATTCAAAGAACTGAGTCACAGTTGTCAGAAAAAAATACTTCTTGGTTAATATAATGCTTATTTATTACAAGTATGCTTAACAAATAAATAAAAACGAAGTAATATAAAGCAATCGACACATAGGTATAATTCATACGAATATGATAAAGCCACAAAAGCTAAGGCGTGCCGGAAATCATTTATTCAACCACGGCGCCGAATTAATTATGTGACTTAAATTCGCTAGCGTTAATAAATTCTGTTTTATTTTTGTTACATATAGTTACGTACCATCAAACAGCTCGGAAACCCGTTTGTCAGACCATTTTATAGCAAATCGAGAAAATATTGCGTTTTAGACATGGACCACATAAAGCCTTGTAATTTTGTTAATAACAAGCCCCGCCTCTGTTTCTATTACGTATATAACGTTCTCTAAACCGGTTCACAGGAAAACTATAAATAAACAGTTTCTTACAAATTATCTACTGAATCCCATTTGCATTTAAATCGGTTAGGTATCACGATTTCTTGTTGGCAGAAAATTATTAGACAGCTCCTTATTTGAACTTTAAAACCTGCACCTAGTCTTTGTAAACACACAATAGTGAGGTAATTAACATGAATTTACACCTAACCTCAACACTTGTTGCAAAACAATTGTGCTTTACATCAAAGAACAGCGGAAAACATTACACATCCGAGACTTTAAAATGGAACGCGAAGAATTTATAGTGTCTGTAGTCTGTATCATAAACATGCCAATAACTACCGATGCTGCTAGTGTCACACGGATAATGGGTCAAGGATCAAGGCAGATTTAAAACAGACTTCAACTGATAATCTTCACAACTACCCGTACATTGTGGTTGTAGGTCGTGACATTTGAATACGTAGAATTATGCTTTTGGTAAAGTAATTTTCTTATTGAGAGACGTATTAATGAATTAATATAACCTCGTTTTACCGCTCTTGTTATTTCTTGGCAGCAAGTGCAGTCGCGTCATAACTAAGGATATGTTACATGTGAAATGCCGAGACCTACCGCACTGCATGCCCGTTTAATGTAGCTACTAATCTTAATGCACTCGAGAATTTCCGATATATGTATATTCCTCTCGGAAAGAGACCGTAGACATGGCATATATCTGTCTTGGTACACGTTGCTGAGTTTTAATACATGATGCATGCATTATCTTAACATATCTCTACGGGCAGTTGGAGCAATCACGTAGACCTCAGGTTTATTGACCGAAAGGGCCAGGTCAAACTGTCAATAGAGTTCATCTGGTGACACATCACATTAAGAAACATAATAAAAAACCCATAATATGATTCGAAGGATCTTATAAAAATGTATGAGTCCCAGGAATAATATTCGAGATTTATGAAAATTTTCTAAGATCGAAGAACTCTGGAACAGGAAAATGACACCTCGATCCGCTGCATTATGCACTATCGAAGATGCTAGAAAGCACCCCATACGGCGAGATTTATGCAGGAGTGAATAACAAATAAGCGGGTTTTTTTCTTTTTGGAATTCTATTTATCACGACCAAACAGCTGGACATTATTAAAATAGATCCTTATGGTCTTTTGGTCCGCATATTACAACAAAATACTTAAACACCTTTCATGTGCCACCATAATATCAACAAAATATCACCAAAAACCTCTCACCCGCCGCTGAAATAAAATTCGCCGATAAGCCAAATTAATAAAATCAAAATGAAAGGTAGGTCAATGTTAAATTGACTATCGATTTCGGATGCGGATTGTAAATACTGAATCCACTTGTACTACTTATATGCCCCTGATAACGAATGTAGGTATGAAGACTATCTATATACAAAGAAAACTTGCAAGTCTTAACTCGGAATGGTATTTAAATAAGATTTCCAAGTGGTTAGATACTACAGACTACCTACAGACCGCCTCAGCAGTTACAATCACAGCTTCAAAACCATAAATTGCGAATTAATAATATTCATGTAATCTTCAGTCAACATAGGTACCTATAGCAAATGCTGTGCAAAATTAATATCCATGAAGGAAAATCATTTCAATTCGGGTCAAGGCCCGTCGAATCCCGATAAAATATGTACGTGTACCTAAGAGTGGAAAATACAAAGATATTGTTTTTATATTCAGACCAGTTTAAGCCAGAAGAAATTGTTTAAATGAGCATAACGTAAATTGTTGGAAATGTTGCGTCAGAAATTGCACAATGCACCGAGGGCAGGTCACAGCTCCAAGTTGATCTTGAGGACTTACCAAATAACCAATATCAGATGTTTTATGAATGTCAACCCTTATAATGAACAAAACAAATATTTTGTAAACTTCGCCTACACAAATACGAACTAATGGAAATCACGTACAGAAATAAATTACTCACTATGGAAAAGTCCAGTATGACGATAAGGAATAATCAACAAAATCATCTGTGCAAAACAACAATTCTTAAATAAATCTATACCTACTTATACATATAGTAAAGCTCAAGAAATTTTGGTTGACGCGAAAACCTCTTTCGAAGTAGGTACCTGACAGATTTGAAATAAAAAATGCAATTGATAGCCTAATTTTTGATAAAGGTTGTTTAGTATTTAAGATCACTGCGACCCTTAGAAGTGAGTGAAAACGTGGAGCACACTTAGTTCAGAATAAACTCATTCACAGAAAAAACATGTTGGAAAAGGTACTAGCTACATTAAATCAGAATGCCAGCAGAGAACCGTTTGTTGCACAGAAAATCTCCATGTTCGCATGTCACAGAAACAGTTTGAATTTTAAATTAAGGGAATAGGTTACTGCCCCAGTTTCAAAGGCTATAGTTATACTTGGTCACGAAGGTAAACACTTGGTTAAGTCTTGTAATGAACAATGTATCTACCAAACAAATCGGCGCGCAACTTCAAACGATTAAAATAATCTATATAGCTCGTGAGTGTTCAGCAAATAGACTTTTGTTATGCTAAGCCCATTCTGAAAACATGAACTACTCATACGCCCTTGGAGCACCAATATTAACGTGATTTTGTTCAACAATCCTATTGTTTTGTAACTCTCTTGCGTTTATTAAAACAAAAGTTTCCACTTTAGAACACGTTGTGCATATATCGAGTTCCAATATGGAATTTTGTTTTGTTAATAAACTAGAGACCTTCGCATCAGTTTTATTAACATACGCCTTCAAAGCCTTATACAATCAATAAGCAGCTATTTCAAATTAATCATATGTTTACAAGTTATCGTTTCTAGACCAAAGGGGTTGACTGATTTCAGCTAAGGATTTCCGTCCTTCTTTTACTACCCACTACAATTTAAAATGCATATTTGGCCATACTGCTTCATCTGCTCCCCTAGCACGAATAACTTGCGAAAAAGTATTCGTCCTGGTTGGGTACCTATCGACAATTTCTCTCATCTTCAAAAACATCTTGACATGATTTAATATGTATTTTTAAATAGATTAAAATAAATTCTATATAAGTACGCTGTACCCTAGATGAATAAATATTCATTAGAACGTATCTGATTATAATGTCTTTTACGATCAGGACGCGTACCGGCCGTGACATCACTATTTACCGGCCATGTTTGATCGCCATTAATTATTACGTATTTCTATGTTTATTATCGCCTAGTGTTATTCACAGGTCAGTACCAGCAAGTCATAATATTGATTTTACAAACAATCTGTACAGCAACAACAGAGTGTCACGTCATTCGACCTTTCGAGAGAGAACTAAGAATTTGTGAAGATTTTCCTTCCAAAATGAGGTCCAGGAAAAAATTGCATTCAAAAATAATAAACATCAAGACAAAGCCTGGTCTCAATTAATTAAGTTTCCGCAGAACAGCATTATTAGCACCTTTAGATTTCAGATCAGCTATGGACTAAAGCCTCTAAAATATGCACCCAGATGTGGCATCATAATCGATAAGGAATTAATGGTCTTCTTCTTCTCATGTCAAAAACACATATTTTGTAGGACCGGTAGGTACGTAACATCAGGTAAATGTTACGTACCTACCGGTCCTACAAAATATGCAGAATATATAAATAACCAGCAGAAAACAATAAATGAAAAAGCACACGATGGTTTCCCTTATGTTGAAAATAGTATGAATAGAACGCGTGATTCTACTACGCAGAAATTTGTTGACCTTAGTTCTAATTTTTCTAGTGGACAAAAACAATGTGACATGAAAACATGTAGTTTTTTTTTGGCGGAGGCAATAACAGGTAATTTCATTACGACAACAGGTCAATGCGTAGTAAGTAAATGGTACAGCGATGTAAATAACATTGTCAAATTGCTCGCAAAAATATCAGTTATTTGTCGCCTTGTGGTAGAGGACTTTATAACTTTTACATACTAAAGACTACTTGAGCACTTACCAAATTATGACCAACTTATAAGAAATAAAATATGACTCTCAAAATATAACAAAATTAAACAAATTTAAACTTTATTTACTACCCAAGTAAAATAATAGATAAGATAAAATGTTCCTAACGGATTGATTGGACAATTATTGAAACCCGTTAAATCTCTCACTTCCTTACAAGTTGGAATGATTTGAAAATAACACAAACAACATAGGGTCTAGCTTAATGGATGCACGAGCGTGCGGGTCGAACGAGTTCAGGGTTCCGAGACGATCAGGCGCTAGGCTGAAGGTGAAAGGAGGGCACTGCACCGTTCTTCGTCAGGGTGGTACACTTGCAACTTGATTAGCCCCACATAGAACCTGTACACTGTACAGGCCCTTAGCTAGAGATCCGTGATACAACACAGTTACACACTTACAACCACCTATTTCTTTTTTGGGGCTGTTAGTTGATCATGGAATGAAATGGATTGTTCGAAGTATCTTACAGATGCTAATCAATTATCTTGCACTTTATCTAGATTGGCACGAGGTACCTATTGTTTATTCTTAATTGAGCGAAATCAAGGCAATTGCTGGAAGATAAAATGGTGATTGATATTGATGGTTTCTTGAGATAATTTTGTTTTTTTTTTTATGTTTAATATAGTTCTGCCAACGGTAATTAAACGGTAATCTATTTTTATTTTTTTTCCGATTAATTGCCATGACACTAAAAGACCAGACCAGACATAGTCTGTCATACTTGCCTGTTTTCCCTTGATCAGCAAACATCTAGGCACCTATTTCAAAATGATGTTGGAAACAAGTACAAATGTACAATCAATTGTTGATTTAATTTGTTTTAGTAAGATATTATGGAGATAAATCATTATTTAATATCTGATACTGCGTTTAACTCCACGATCAGATTGGGGCTAGCAGCATGCGGTGCTCGTAGAACACGCATACAGAATAGCTGGCTGCACCTTTGATCGTGATGCCAACCACGACCAGCTGTGTGTCGTAAGTCGTGGTCCTGTCTGCTCTAGTGCGTGTCAAGTCTTCAACACAAATTACTGACAGATCACTATTGTACTAAATAATATCCGAACATTACCCCCGTCTGTAGATAATTAGAAAATACTGTTCAGTAATTTGAAGCTGTATGGTAACTATCTATTATTAGAAATATTTCGAAGAAGTGACAACGCACTGCTTAACGCTACTGTTTCAAGGAAGCGAAGACCGTTTGCCAAAATATTTTTTGCGCCTATTATAAACTAGTTTACGTGTGTCACATTAATTTTGGCAGCGGAGGTCGCTTCTTCGGTTTACGTAGCATGTGAAAAAATATGGCGGAATAGTTTTTACTACCGGGAGCCCGGGATTAACACAAATGTGCGAATAGTTTGGAAAACCTTGATAATGTTAACTGATGGCACGAATTTGAAGGCTCGAGATATAAAATCTTATACAATTGCGCAAGCAAACCTAAAATACGTTTCTTATAAGAGGAATTGAGGAATGACTTGCGAAGTAACGGAATGTAAGGACTAGTCATATAGGTAATTAAATCAGTTTTCGTAATGACATTAGCACCAATACAACTGCTTATTAGGTTAAGACACGATCAGCGATTTTCCGATTCATATACGGCTTCTTGATATTAAAGCCACTTGAGTGATCTAAATCAGCTACAATAATATTGAGTGCTCATACTCAAAAATAGCATTTGCAAGAGACCTTATCTTTGTTGAGAACTACCTACGTTATGATATCAATAGCACAGATCAAAGATGTATTGCATTGGCGCTTAGGTACCGTGTTTATCTGATTAGGCATAAAGACTAAAAATACGCGACGTACACTGGGAAGAAAACCTGCTGAATGCATTACAGTAAAAAAGTGATTAAAGATTAGATAAAGAAAGCAAAACAGCAATTGAGCTAAATGCCTTGCTGACGCCAGTTTGTACGTAGATCGTAGTGACTGCGGAAAATTTAGGATCAATTGACTGATTTGGGGTTGACTCCAGCGGATTGAGATAGCTAATGAACAGTGGAAATATTTTTACAGTGAGAACATCAATTGTGGAGTTAAAAGTGCTTGTGTAGCTAGATTTAGAATGTCGCCTGGTAGATTGGTGAGACCTCTGATCGCCCGTGACTTTATTCAGACGATTATAAGATGCTTTATAAACCCATTCAATCAGAAGCGTCAACCTGTTAGCGTGTCTGAGGACCGTCAGTCGTAAATTGCATAGCGTATCCTGTGTTTATAGATGCAGCTGCTATCCGGTCAATTCAATATAAAAACGACGACTTAGTTGACAATGTCAACGAAGCTATAAATTAATAAAGATGGAGAGCATTTTTAGTAAAAGTTGAATCAATGAAACAGATATAATATTTGTAGAAATTTTGGACGTTTTACAAACGTACTTTGTCATGCGGTTTTTTCGTTCAATGCACGCGATGACTATCCGCTCCGTTCAGTGCCGACAAGTCGACAACGTCAGCGGAGCGACAACCGGCCGTGACCGCGTTGCGTTGCCAGCAACAGCCTGCCCTCCTCAGGGCACTAAACTACGACTTGCGTAATAATATGTATTACATTACGTTTTGTACCTATTTACATTTTGTTATGTGAACATTTGCGCGCAAATTCGTCCCGAATTGGCCAAGAGCGCAGCAATGATTACGAATTAAGGAATTGTCATCAATATTTTGGGATATTGTGTTGTCAGAGACGGAAATTTGGAATCCTGCCACCTAGTAAGGCATAGCTAGAGCGACGATAATATTTCTTGATAAATTATTACCCAATCTGCCAAGATGAAAGTAGCAGTTGTGAAGCTTATCATCCTGCGAAAGTTGTAACAACCAAGTGAGGCAAGGAGCTCGTTCTTAGATAATGTCGTGAGCTTAAGCTGCTTACAATCTACACGTACATACATATGCACTTTAGCAATGTCAAAACATGTTTCACTTGTAGTTCAGCTTACCCTGCAAGTAAATAGAAAGCGAGCAATAATATCCAAGAACCAGATCGACAATATTGTAATAAATTTCAATTAGAAATTGTGGGTTCGATATGAGCGGATAAGCTTTAAATGTGGGATGGCTTATATGACCGATATGCCGCAGTAATGGAGCCAGCTCTTTCCGTGTGTTTAGGGTCGTAGGTCCATTTGGTCGGCCATTCAAATATTTGAGGGACCTATGGATATTTGTTCGGCCCTCTGATGTAACAGTTATGTACGTAAGACTTAGGGCAACCATAAATCGGAAAGCCAAGACTAGAGAAGCATTTGTACAGCGACAATTTATAACCAGATTTTCTTCAAATAAAACTGAGCTACTTTTGTATGGCATCTGGAAAAGAGTCTATTTATACATTAATACTTTTCGCATGGTACTCTTACTTTTAAAAACATTTTTATGCACACAATAAAATTGACCTAGTTATGAATTTTCTTCTATTTCCACTGACACAGATATAAAAATTTTATATTGCCGCCATTCGGTGAAAACTGTGAAAAGCCGTAACTACCTACTTAAAAGTTGATTCCTGTGTAAATGACAGTTTGGTAACATCGTTTTGTCGTTACATCTCTGGCTGCAAACTAAATAGAGTTTTATGAAGTAAAACAAAACAGACTGATAGAGATTGCCTTGCTAGTTAATACTTTTTAAACAATGTAAATCGGCAAAATGGTTGTGATGACTTATGATGCGTAAGCGTTATAATGAAATATATTTTTAAGATTTTTTTACTAGCGCTGGAGAAAGAGTTAGTTTTTGCGACATAGATACATGCCACATAACAGGTAAACCGGTCTTCTTTATCTGTTCTGTGTTATACACCATCCCACATACATAGGCACATACCTACCCAGACGGTCCAGAACGCTAACTTTGCGTTACCCCATGACGTCATCATTCATATCTCTATTAATTATTTATTAATAGGTAATGTGGAACTATTTCTAATTGTGACACTATCGACGATCAATGATGAGTCATGATGACATATTTTTTTTAGCATAAAAATTAGAAATGATGATGTAAGTAAACAAACACTAACCTCCTTGAACTTAACCCGTTTATTCTATTTCGTCAGGCAATCATTGATAGCTAGTCAGATACCTCCTATAACGGTAATAGTGATTCCCCAAACGCTCTTCGGGTTGGGTTTGGATATTGATAACTGAGAAAGAACACTTATTCTATCGTCTTAATTCAGATGACGTCATTTGTTTTCCATAAGATGTTAATCAATATTCAAGATATTTCTTACGCTTATCATCTTTGATCTCTGCTTTGTTATTATTTCAGATTGTAGTGGCGCTACAAAGTGCAACATTTATAAGATAACCCCGCGGGTAGGGAAATCAAAACCAAATTAAGATTATGCTGAGGTCGTGTACGGTCATGTGAATATAAAAGATGCAAAACTTCATCTGTTTATACAGGACGTGAGTCTCTTAATCATGCCTGAACAATGTGATAAGAAGATGTACACAGCAAACAAAGCAGCTTTGACAGAAGCGTTGATACAAAGTATGTAAGGCCTTTGATACTTCATGAACCAATGAGGTAGACTCTTTCTGGCTGACTGTGATGATTGGGCAGAAAAAATGATGCAATACAAAGTTAAAGTTAGCAAGGGATGACTTGCGTTTCCATAAGTTTACGTTTGTAGGTCCGTATGAGCTGCTCGATTCACTAATATCAATCTGTGAAAACTGTCAATACCTGCATTAGTGTGAAATGACAGATCAATTAGCTTTCACTTCATCTAAACAAGGGGATTGTTACAGAATAGCACTGTAAGTAGATGACGCAAGTGGCCCTTAAGTTAGACCTACAGTTACACCTCTCACAACAAGAGTGTTCTGCACAGACAGGGTGAAGGTTCAGAGAATACTCCTCAGAAAACCAATTTGAATTTCCACTAATTGTTTTTTAATTTGGTTCGCTCATTTGCGGGAATAACAAGAACTTTGATTACATATCACTATTTATCTTGCAAGATATAAACACACAACTAAATAGTTCTTATCCTATTAAAACAGACTGTGAATACTTAACACAGCATAGATGTTAATAAGTAAATATGAAATAAGGTAAAGTAAAATAAAACATCGAGAAGTCAAAACATTTACACCTGACACACTTGGAAATCGCAAAGTAAACTTACATTATAGAAACCCAACATGTTTACTTAAAAAAAAAACTATTCGTACATAGAATGGACAAATGGTATCTAGCAGTGTGTGACAATAGTTACATTTGTAAGCATATCACAAATGATTTGACTTGATTTCAATAAACTACTCCTATGTCTTCACCAATACTAAATCTTAAGTGAAACAAAATAGAGTTTATCTTCAGACTTCAATCAAAGTATACAAATCTCTTTATAATGTACCTCACGTTACAGACGCCTACAGACTCATTAAAATGTATTGTTAAAGGCCGAAAGAGCTTTCTTTGTTGTTAGTAATATGATAAGTTAATAGGATTGGCAACATTATCGTATATCAAACCTTTATTGCGCGACTACAGCAGTAAAAATGTCATAACTACTGTAGGGAAACATGAATTATCTGTTGATTTAACATCTAATACTTATAGCTAAACTTTTCTTTAGCGTAATATGTTTTCCAAATTATCAAGAGGCGTGAATAGCCCATGTAGTTATTTGTGCTTTGTTTATGTTTATGGCAATAGATATGTTTGTGGAGTTACAGAAGTCCACTTATGGCTTCTTTAAAGCCATTTGACTGGTTAAAAGTCTCATCTCAAACAACGCCTTAAATAATGCGTCTTATTGAACCTCTGTAGAAAATATCAAGGCGATTGGTAACGGGTCCCTTTTATACCACAACAAATAATAAAGCTCACGCGGCGTTGAATATAGAAGAACAAGTCAAGGCTAAAGCTTTTAATATTCCGTGGATTGAATTCACAAAGACTAACAACAAAAGACTTGTTTGAATCTACGTTGTTTCCGGAGTATAGGTACAACGAAGTGTTTATCTACATAGATATAGAAACCATAGTTGATAAAGTCTAATATAATTCTTTAAATAAATATGTAATACCTGGGACTTAGCTATTTAAATATTACATCATCTATACTATATTTCGTATCCTGAACTAATTTCTCTAGAATGAGTCAGACAAAGATAGAGAGAGAAATTTGGTCACTAAACGTATAAAGTGACAAAGAAATCGTCGGAAAAATATAATCTTTTGCATAATATCCATTAATCTACGACTATTATTGTTTATGAATTGTTATGCTCACTTCAAAGAATTTATCAATTTCAAGAACTCGAATCCTTAGCGATAAAGATAATAAAAACAATCAAGATAATTGTAAATGCATAAAAGTAAGTGGTACGTAAGTAATATTAGGTAATTAATAAAAAACAGGCCTTTCGAAGTAAAAGAAAGGCAGTTATTGACTGATAGTAGATATAAGAGACGCAATCTAAATCATTCAATACTCAATATCTTTATTGCTTTCCATATGTATTCTTACGTGGTAGGTAGGTATACAAAATATATTATAATAAATAAATATTCCACAACTTTTCACACAACGCCATTTAGTCCCAAGTTAAGCTTGAAAGCTTGTGTTATGGGTACTAAACAGCCGATAAACATACTTATATATTTCTAAACACATACATATTATAGATAAATTACACCCAGACACAGAACAAATGATCGTGCTCATCACACAAACATTTGTCCTGGGTGGGAATCGAACCCACGACCTCCGGCGTAGCAGTCAGGGTTACTAACTACTAGACCAACAGGCCAGACAATTCCTACGAACAATTTCATCAGAACGTTATATAAGAGCAAAAAAGCTAATAAAGCAAACAAAATGAAGACAAGACTATGCATTACATTCGTAGACCTCTAGATATGAAGGGCAAAGACAATGACCTCATGAATTTCGAAGCACCCTGAATGGATAAACACCGAATCACAATACAACAAGGGGGCTGAATATAGCATTAATATTTACCAGAAACAAGATGTAAAAGATTGATAAATTATGTTTAGTCCACGATTGAATAAGTCATTGGTTTCAGAATGAACTTGAAGAAACTCAAGTTGAACCCGTGAGTTTGAGTACGTTATACGAGTACATCAATAAGGGATACTTGAACTACAAAGATTTGTATGATAGATAGCCAGCTGATTTTGTATAGTTTCAGCTGAATAATGATAGTTCTACGAGAGTGCATGTCATACACCATTATAATACCGCACCCAGGTCGGCCGTAGCAAGGATATTCTCTTGAAGTGGGGTTTCGCAGCTGGCACCGACCTTCATTGCCTGTGCGGTACCTCTCCACAGACCATGGCCCACCTTTTGTCCTGCGCCGCGTGCCCTGTCTCCTGCACACGTGAGGATCTTATGGTTGTGTCGGTGGATGGTGTTGCGGTGGCCGAATTCTGGGCTAAACATTCAATTTAGAATTTAGTGACTTTGTTTGCCATCGACACGCTAAGAAGAAGACCATATAATTTGTTGAAAATTAATAGCCACCTTAAAGCGGTGACTTCGTTTCATGGTGGCTTTTTATTGCATCTACTGATTTGCAGTTGCAATTGCTACATGTTAGTCAAAACAGAGATGTGGTAGTTATTCTAAAATAACTACCTCCTAATTATAATGATTTCAAAATCACATGGGCTGCTGGATCCCTTAAAATTTACCGTCAACCTGATATCTTTTGCATCTACTGATTTGGCTATACGTGGAACTTTGTCTTATTTCCTGTGTGAATGTGTTGACTTTTATCGTAAGTACGTTTTATTATTTTGTTTTCAATTCAAAAAGTCGTGGTAGCTAATCGACGGCTTTACACGGCGACGGCTGTACCTATTCGAAATTCCCTTATTACAGCTATAAAAATGATATCAATAAAATTATCTATCAATGACATGTCTATTGTCTACTATCATTGTCTACTGACTGTACTGTAAAAACCCAGTCAGTGGAAAAGTGGCGTGAACGTAAGCATAGGTAAATAAATTCGTCTGAGGGTAAGTAGTAGACTAGCTACTCAATTATTACTCATTGACATAAAATCACGAATATTTATATTACCCTACTTTCAAGCTTAACGCATTGCATTGCTCATAGTACGTGGTGAGTTAGTGACTCATGCATGCGATACATTTTATAAACGTCATTTTAAGATTAGGAAATCTGAAGATATGTTGTGTCAGATATACTAACCAGAACTACAGACATATTGATAGATAACAATATATGATCTAACGATTGTTTAGGGAAGTCAATAATGTCTTAATTCGGAATCATATATTTGCGAGATTGCATCATTTAAAGTTAAACTAGAGCTTGGATATAAATATTTAGAATAGGGTAAAATTACATTTAATGTTTTGGTTATCACCTATGCCTGTGGTAAAAAAATACACTAAATTAGTAAGTAAGTAATGATAAACCAAGTACATAAACCTCAACGGTGTCTTATTCAACAAGCCTACAGAACATACCAGTTCAAGTGCTGGCACCAGCCATACAGTTTCCGTACCTTATTGTAACCCACCCCTAACTGCCAAACAACCCCCGAAGGAACAGCGATGGTGAATTATGGCTTGCTTGCTTTTTACAGAGGAGAAGCCTGTATCTCCGCATTCCCTGCAGTGGGAGAGTTATAGACTGGTCCGTTTACTATTATTCCTTCAGTTAAATTTAAAATTTTTAGCGTTTCATGCAAATTATAATTCTGTTGCAGTTGCTGTATATCTGTCAAATAAACTATGTTGTAGTTATTGTAAAATAACTACTAAATAATAATGATTGAAATATCTGGGCTACCTTAATAGATCCTTTAAAATCTTCCTGCGAATCTGAATTCTGAGTTTCTCATTTTTTTCGTTGACGCGTTCTGCGTTAACCATATCCACGATTGTTACATAGTTATGGCGTTACCTCAAGATCAACTCTTTACTTATCTATTTAATGAACATTAGTGTTACTTTGTATTTTAGTCGTGTTTCAAAAAAAAAGGAAGGAAAGATAATACCAGCCTGTTACTGTGTAAGGGCAAAGGCCTCTTCTCATACAGAGAAAGCACGATTATCACGGTTTTATTTTTTTAGGATTATCGAAGTTAATATATATTTTTTTTTTTGCAAGATGTACACAATATGTTTAAAATTAATGAGTACATGACCCAGTAAGGGCGCAGCAAGATAACTTACAACTAGGTTACATATATTACAATAAAACTTAGCTTATTCTCTATCTTGGTTTGAAATAAAATATTATTATATACTTATGAACTAATTAACAATTGAATAAATATTTGAAATCTATTATAATTTAGTGTCTTCTAAAAATTCTTGAATACTTTAATAACATTTATCCAAAAGCAATGCCTTTAACCTAGCTTTAAATATGCACAGTGTTTTTGTGGATCGTATAATCTCAGGTAATTTGTTATATCTTGTATGCTTCGGTATTCTGGGCTATTTTTATACATTTGTAGTCTAGGTGCTGGTAGAATTAACTTGGTTTTGCGGCGCTCGTTCTTGTCAAAATTAAATAGTTTTAGATTTTTCTTGACAAAAGTAGCTATTTCGAGTATATAAATGGAGAGCAGAGTTAATTTTTTTTCTTTTATAAAGTGGGGCTTACAACTATCTCTTGGTTTTATTTGAAATAATATTCGCACACATTTCTTTTGTATATAATAAGGTGGATTGGGGATTTTAAACATAATATATTAACTACATGGCTTGGTTTTCTCATGATGTTTTCCTTCACCGATATCAATAGAAATTAATTGAAAAAAAGCCACATTGGTACTTGCCCGGATTTGAACCACAACCTTGTGCGTGAGAGGTAGGCGTCTTAACCAGGCCACTGGACCATTACGAAAAGGAAAGATGGGACGTGGATAAGCACTTTATCGACTGCATTTTGCAATATAGCTGTAAGTAGAAACCTGCAGTCATGCGTACATCGAATACTTAAACAAGAATTGCCAAAACTGGTTGCGATGGTAGTCGTAGGCAAGAAACAGGATACCAGTTCTTAATTATACACCAAACCGTTGCCATTTTTAAACCAAACACGGTGTCCCGTACAAGTCTTCAAGCGGTACCGACATACCACGCGTAATCGATAGTAGCGCCTGGAATTCTGATTGTCCATTAAAGGGAAAGAGCGTGAGCGTGACAGGGAATGTATAATGCAATTACGTGTATGTAAATATTTAGATGGCCCATGAGTTAATCCAGGGTATGGGACGTCATAATTTATACCGGAGTACCGTTAGAAATGTTTAAAAAAAGTGTTTAGGAGTAGGTACGAGGGGGTTAATTTCATCCTCCAATAAAAAGGGAGGATCCTACGACTTGATGGGTATTGACCCGCGTTCGTTGTTTTGGGTTCCTGAATGAATGTGATCAATAGCGGGGATAACTTTAACATCGCGATGTAGGATATTTCAGCGTAGTTCGTAAGCGGCGAGATAGATGTCGCTACATGTTGCAACTGTAATTTTTAGACCCTCGGCTATATTAATAGTCATAGAGGTCGCTCGAAGGTTAAGCCATCTACAGACCGGTCTGTGGATGGGGTGACCCTATTATTACGTTCCGTGACCCCTCCGAACCCGGAAAACCATACTAGGCTTGCAGATATTATGTCAGTCCCTACGGGCGATCAGATCAGAAACCAAAAAACTGAGAACCAGGCATGTCTAGGCTGTGGTATTACTAAGCTGTTGTTGATGGAGTGGCTCCATGACAAATCTCATGTAGTAAACATTCAATTAAACTGGAAACCTAATCAACATAGCTGGGAAACGGCTAGGCAGAGAATGAATTGTTATTGTTGTAAAATGAAGACTCTTTTTAGCAGTCGTAGATAATAAGCTTATCAATATACTGACGAGACTGCCTCGTTGGTCTAGTAGTCGCAAGAACATGAGATCCCGGGTTCGATCCCTGGGTCGGACAGTGTTATTGAGCTTTCACATTGATCGCAAAAGGCTTGCCCCCTTTTACATGGGACTTTAACATAACTGGTGAAACGTGGGTGTACTATTACAGATACATCTCTGCCTAACCCTTCGGGGATTACAAGCGTGATGTTATGTTATGTTTATGTACCTATATTATCATCAATATGTCATCAGCGTCACGATTTATTGCCCATACTCATATACACCATGTTACAAAATTGAACCATGATGAAATTCGCAAACAGTATTGCTCAAGAAAAGGCTGAAGCTGAATACGATCGTGATAAAGGTTTTAATAATCTATTGTTAACCATTTACTCAGTTATTATTAAGTCCAAAGTACAGCTCGATAAAAATCGTTCGATGCTCGATAGAGAATTCCAAAGTGCGAAATGACCAATATTTTAACGGCATATTGATTTGTTATTGCGTGTACTCCCCAAAGAGTTAGTCAGGGAGATGCCTAAAAAACACCCACATTTCGCCAGTTATGTCCTGTAATAGTGGGCAATGTTGGGCGTGGCAAAAGAGACATGAAAGTAGAATAAATGCTGTAGAAATGCGTTCCTTGCGAAGTATGTGTGGTGTAACAATGAATGACAGATTGAGGAAAGATGTGATAAAACAACGTTGTAGTTTAAAAAAAGATGTGGTAACAAAAATTGAAAAGAGTATGCTTAGATGGTTTGGTCACGTTGAAAGGATGAATGAAAGGTGACTAACGAAAGGCATTTGCAAGGCAGATATAAGTGGGAATGCCGGGAGGGGACGCCCTAGAAGGACATACACAGACCTTATTGGTGAGGTTCATCAGAAAGGTCAGGTGCGTAGTACTCGCAACCGGCGTGTGTGTATGACAACATGTATGAATGTGAACGAAGCAAGGGCAGTACCTATGAAAGAATCGTAGCACATGGCGCTCTGTAGTTTCTGCCTACCCCCATGGGAAAAAGGCGTGAGTTTATGTATGTAAGTATGTAAGATAAATTACTGCCAACAAAAGTACCTACCTAAGTCAAAAGACACTGCAATATGATCAGCAAGTTATGACATCATGTCCACACAACTACAAAGGCAAGGCACGGATAATGTCGATGCGCCGTTGCGTAAACGCATTTGCGAAATCTTTGGGGTCAACAAACTAATTGCCTACGTTATTACAGGTGCTAATCAAACAATTAGTATGTAGTACTGATACAGCGGTGTTGACTAAAATTGGAAGTAGCTGCAGGAAGCAAATGGACGCTGGAAGAAACCGCGCCTATGCCTTTTTTCCGTAGATTCGACAGTTTCTAATGTTCTTTCGACACCTATCGTTAGTGTTGCCATACGTCCTGAATATACTGGAGTGTCAGGGTATTTGGTCCTTTAACACGTCCCGTAATAAAATTGTCCCATATTTCAACCATTTCGATGGGACCTCAACAAACTTTTATTTGAACACCTTTTTATTTTATTTATTTTTAAAGGTCCCGTAGGTCCCTGAAAGCTACGGTAAGCCTAGTTATCGCCCATAGTCAATAAACAGTGAAACTGAATAACAGTGTAGGACACGAATGACACCATGAACTATTAAGAAGCTACGGGTGTTATATTTAAAAGACTCTGCAAAGTAATAAAAAAAAAAAATTTACTCCTTCCGAATCGTTTAACATGGTGGGTGGTGAGGTTGGTTTAATAATAGCATGCGCTTATTGCATACAAAGGCACCTTCTGACTACTCCGCGAAGACCAGAGTGCTTTTCCTGTCTAGATTACCGTGAATATTGCTATATTAAGAATGCACCAGAACTCGAAATTCTTTTAACGCGAAAAACATTCGTAGGATATTGCAGAGCAATAATCCATTTTGGCAGACCGGCGCGCGGTCGGGTAAGCATTTGATTTAGGAGTGTGGTAGTATGCTTGTGAGAAGATAAATAATATAAAATATTGCAAGTAATTATAATAATTGATATATTTATTTTAGCGTACAAACTATTCTATGAACTGGACGTTTACAAGTTTGAAACAAATTGAAATTACCGCTAAAACCAGTGACGTATTTAAAACACGTAACACCAACCATCCGGCATTTTGTTGTATTCAGATATTCAGAACATTTTTTGACAGCAAATCATAAGTGTAATATTCATATCATAGGTACCTACTCACCATAAAGAGCTGTGATTTTCTTTCAGCCATCGTCGGTCATTTTTATGAAATTAGGAAGACCTTTGTTATTTCACTACAAGGACATAACCGGCAAACTCTATTTTTATTTTTGTTGTTGACATTATCTATATCTTTTTAAATACAATCCTTTTCGCAAGCTCAAAAATAATTCCGGTCCTGGACAAGGTTTAATAGCCTTTTATAGTGCCTGAAAGAAACAAAATAGTGCAAATTATAGTCCAATAACGTTATAATTCAACTATACTTTTTGAAAAATTTAGAATGATTAAAACTAGTAAATCATATTTAAATATATTATTGGTTCCTCAGAATCTTCAGAATAGTTATGTCATGAAATGGAACGTTACGATTTGATAAGGATGTGCCTACTTACTTTACTCGACATTCGTACTCGATTAAAAAGCAATCGGAAGGCATCGGTTTGTTTTAGTAATTTCTTATTCACATGCTCCTCGGGCTTCCTCCACATCAAAAATTGGTTTCATTGTAAACAACCAAAATAATAATAAATTCAACTTTTAAATTATTAAAGTTTCGAGTTTAAGGCGAACTCAAATAACTTACTAATCAAATTTGTTGACATCACTAAAATGTAATCGATGAACCGCTGTTCGTGACGATTCAACGATTGTGATTTTTTAGGAATTTTGATAAACTTAATAAAATCCCTCCAAAAATGAATGATTTTAGTGTCATTGCATTTATTAAAAACTAAAGTTTTCACTACTTACTCAGTGTTTGTTAACATCTATCATTTTGTTATTAAAAATAGGTTAAGTGTACTGTTACGAACGACTTTTCAGCGTTGTTACAGAAGTTAACTATAAAACATGAACAGTGAAAAGCGAAATGCTCGCGGAAGGGGCCGTGGTCGGGGCCGCGGCCGAGGTCGAGGTAGGGGCAGAGGCCGAGGGAAGAAAGTACCAAAAGTAATGTCAAGTGATGAAGAGGAATGCTCCATGGAAGAAACTGTTCAGGAACCAGAAGAAATCGTCCCTGAGGAAGTTAAGCCGGAACCCGAACCGACTGAACCAGTAAAATGTGATTAATTACTTAATAATATTGTGTGCACAGTATTTTACAGTTACAAAAAAAGCTTAACACAAACAGAACATCTTGTAAAGGTAAACTAAGCAACAAGCCAAGACCAAAATTAGGCGAAAAAGTCAACATGGCTATGATAGTAAACTTATGAGAACAGTAATAGATAACCTCACTTTTAGTAAAGCAAACCTAGTTTTTAAATTCTGTATTCCTTCATATTAGGTCAGTGACAATAATATAGAGTCTAATAAAAATAAACCCATGTATACAAAATCTAGAGTCAATGCAAGCTTGAAGTAATGAAAACAAACTTCATTCAAATAATCAGTACAACATTATCAACCGTATGATTAAAGTTTATCAGTTATCACAAAGATAGCAAATGGCTCCTTACATCGGAATGTCAAGAGGTCCAACATTAAATTTATGATAACACTATGATCAATAAGTATGTCAGTCCTAAACCAGTATATCCGTGAAAGTGTTCCTCAAGTGGTACTGGCAAGACAGACAGCATAAAGTACTTATGTTTTCTTTAGTACAGAGTCCAGCACATCAACCTACCCCAATGTATCAAATTTCTTTGATAGTTTTTCGACATTATCACAAATAGAATAAGGTTCATGTTCAATTATGTCAATTTTACTTTTGGGGGTATCTTGATCTACTGGCGTATGTAGGTACAGACGCCAGCACGTCAAGTTACCCCAATGTGTCAAATTTTCCCAATTGAATATGAACCTTATGTTGTTTGACATAAAGTTGAAAAACGATCAAAGAAATTTGACACATTGGGGTAACTTGACGTGCTGGCGTCTGTACATAGTTATTTTATGCAGGATTTTTGTTTTGTCCACTTCAGAGCAAAGGGCTTCCTTCCTACTATCTTTCCACTTGTCTCAATGTAAGGCACTTCTAAAGGGGTCTAAATTCATTCTGCCATTTAGCCTGGGCTTGCAAGGAACCCCGTGCTAAGAACCAGTCATGTTTTGCAGCTGATTTGTCCCCCACAAATCAGCCATTAAAACATGACTCCCCAGTTCTACCTTTTGTGTTTATATGCATAGTATAGAAATCTCTTGTGAGAGCATGCATATCAGATAAGATTAATACAAAATATTCAGAAACTGGTTTTCTACAACTAGAAGATCTTATAATTGTAACAGCTGAAAATGTTTTGTAAAACCAACAGAAAACAGCCACTCCTTCTTTACATTCTTGTTTATAACCTTATTTGAAAATAGAGAGTTGACTATCAATGCTTCATAAATCAGCTAACTTTTTTCTATTCTTTTCGTTTTGAACTTGAACCAAAATATTTCATTTTACATTGACAGTGGAAGTACCATCAGACATCTCTCAACTGGAAGCCCCGGTGTTCACAACACTTCAGCGTGGGCCACCGGAGCCTATGCTCAGACTAGACTGGAGCCACCGAGCCACACTGATCGGAGAGAAAGTTCTTAACCCCATGATCTACTGCTGTGATATATGCTCCAAACCAATACTTATTTATGGACGAATGGTGAGTAGAAGATAGGACTGAAAACAGACATAAATAATCTCAAGCTTGTTTCCCATGGGAGTATGTAAAAACTACAACATGCGCACTGTGACAATTCTTAAAGTACAGAATAAATATTTATTTATTCCGGCGAGTATCCACCCTTACATCGTTGGTTCCTCTACGGTCCGGATAAAGCATTTCACGTCGTCGTTTATACCGCGTACTTTGAAGCACTGGAATAACTTGCCTGCTGCAGTCTTCCCGTTCTATTTTAATTTAGTTGTCTTCAAGGCTAGAGTGAATAGACTCTTTAATAAACTTGTTTGCTTCACCGTCATTGTTTGCATCACTGCTTACCATCAGGTGGGTTGCAGTCAAGCACTAGTTTATAGTATTAAAACAAATAAACATTTGTTTTAATACTATAAACTAGTGCTTGACTGTACACAAGTTTATTAAGAGCCTATTCACTCTAGCCTTGAAGACAACTAAATTACATTACATACATTTGTGTACTTAGTGTTTACTAAGCACACAAATCTAAAGGTGGACTTAATGCCATAGGCATTCTCTACCATTATTTAAAGGTGATTTACTCAACTATAAGCATCTAAAGATGATATGTTCATACTAATCTGAACTTATGTTTAACGAATAAAGGAGTATATTTTAGAAAAAAACTATTTAGTCCTACAATCAAATAAAACTGCTATTATTTATCCTGTTTCAGATACCATGCAAGCATGTATTTTGTTTGTCATGTGCCAGAGCTGAGCATACACACTGCCCTAGGTGTAGAGAAAAGGTAAGACTCTTGCTGCAGAATTGAACTCTATATAGAATAGAAATAACTGCCAGCACGCGTAGCATGATCACCGAAGAAACGGTCTTTGTCGTGTCTCGGAAGAAAAGAAATTAAGTGTTCATGCTACGCAGGCAGGTTTATTGAAAGAAATTTGAAAGATTGAGGTTCCTGTCTATATAATCTGTCACTTTGCCGATTCGTCTGTAGACAAAGGCCGTTTCTTCGGTGTTCAATGTGTTCATGCTACGCATGCAGATGCACTTATAATAACTAATGTTTTGTTTTTAGGTCCTGCGAGTAGAACAAACAGGATTAGGCACAGTATTTATGTGTACCCATTCCGGTACGCGATATGGCAACACAGGGTGCAGAAGAACTTACTTATCACAGGTAAAATTGCACTCACTTATGTTATAAAAAGTATAGTAATAATCTAATCTTTATTTCTCCTCACAATACCATCATAAAAGTAAATTAAGTACATACATACATAAGTACATACATGTTTTATGAAACAACAATTTAGAAAACTATTTTGTGAGAAGCTGGTGTTTGTTGTAAATGTAAACCTATAAGTACAGACCACCAGGTCCTGACCCCTTGGAAATTTGGTAAAACAATTACTGAAAAAAACATATTACTTATTTACAAGATGGAAGTATTATTAAAATTCATTCTGTTGAAGTTATGACATAAAAGTAAACAAAAGTAACATAATAAAGAAGCAGGAATATAATAAAAC
Organism: Euplexia lucipara; assembly: GCA_921972225.1. NCBI lineage: Eukaryota > Metazoa > Arthropoda > Insecta > Lepidoptera > Noctuidae > Euplexia > Euplexia lucipara. Next base: position 5,447,147 of record OV179144.1, on the reverse strand, counting down.
TGATGATTAGAAGCCTGTATAATGCCAGCAGAAAAGTAAAATAAATAATCAGTTAAATTGGCATAATGTTTACTTGTTTTTTTTTCTTCCAGAGAGATCTGCAAGCTCATATTAATCATAGACACGTGTCTTCAGGGGTAGCAGAAAACAAACCAGAGCCTGAACCCCCATCAAATACTGTTGCTATTGTGAAACCTTTAACTGTGAGTCTGACATGTTCTAATTACATTTTACAGGTCACAATTGAATATCTCCTCAAGTTTTTTGCTAATAGTGGACTGCAGATTTTTTTCTGAATTTGATGGATTTTGTCACATGGTTGAAATAACAATATCATTCCATACAAGTGGATTTTGGAGTGGTTTGGTTATTATTTATTTATTTATTTATTTAATACTTCAAGCACACGAATGTACAGAGGCGGACTTAATGCCATAGGCATTTTTTTTTTTTATTTTTTTTTATTAAATGAATAGTGTATAAAGGGTAGATTTTAACCTTCCATAAAAGACTTGTTGTATCTCCGAAATTCTGACTAATAAATACTTGACTTTGGACCAACATTTATCACCACAATTTTGCCAATACCACATAAGAATTCCTTCGTGAGTTTAACCAACTTGTGGTGTCTCTTCCAGAGAAAAAAAAATATTGAGGAGTTGAAGTTGAGCAACATTTCGTTCATTTGTATGAACAATGTACGATTTTTCTTTTATAAATGCAATCCTATTAAAAACCTTCTATCTTTCTCAAGAACTAGGTTGCATGATGACATGACAACAAAAACGTTCAAGTTACAAATATATAGGTAAAATGAATAGATGAGGTTAACCAATTATTTTAATAAAACTGGAAAACTGATTGACCCTGTTCATCTGAACCAACGATTTGTCAGTTATATTAGTCTATAGTAATCGTTCTGTGCACGGCCCAGCTGCCGCCGGCCGCGAACGACCCGCGCGCGCACGCGCATGCGCCGGGCGAGCGGCCGCGCGCGCGCACCAACCTCATCACCGTGCCCATACAGGACCAGACGGACTCGCACGCCTACTATAACTACTATCCTGTAAGTATTTTTTATTCATTGAACTAACTAACAATTGCTAATTTACTAGACCACTAACATTGTTCTAAATGGATTACACTCGTTTTTAGAACTAGGCATCAACAAATTAAGCGCTAGTCAATTGATGCGATTGGGTGTCGATGATATAATTTATTGAACCAACCACAGTTAATAACTTTCTCTTACTAAACGTGCGCTTGATAATTTGATTAAATAATGTAACGACAATCTACATCAAAACAGTGAAACATGCACAAAAACAGAACATAAGTAAATGAAAATATCGAAGGTTTGCCTAGTTGACAACACACTAGATCCGGCTTCCGTCATCCGATTTATTTATGACTGAAGCTGGAGCTATTGCGTAAACCACTAGCAATAGTTCTACGACTACCCCAGACTGTATTTTCGCGAGTTCGGATCGGTTTCGGATCAGACGTAGTGCGAAACCGCTCTTATGAAAGATATGGGGATGTTCAACATAGTTCACTAATATAATTAGTAGATTGTATTGAATCTATAAACATTGTGTTCTGTATTGTACTATTTCCGTTTATGGCAGCCACCGCAGCCAGTCCCGCCGGTGGCCCTCCCGCCGGTGTCGGCGGTGCCGGTGCTGGCGCACACGATGAGCGTGCCGCCCCCCACGTACTACAGCAACGCGCCGCCCTACTCCGCGCCACCTTCCTATGTTCAACAAGGTGAACTTGTTTTAATAGTGAAGCTATTTATGAGAAGCGGTTTCTCTTTAATGAGCCTCGTGAGTCTACACACGATCGGGTTGCCCGTCGCAGTGTGATCGGCGCATTATATTGGAATGTACTTTTCTTATGCCTTTGATTAGCTGATTGCCATACTTACTTATAAAGTGTAACCTTTTTTTTCTTGAAACAGTACTATAATCACTGCAAAGTTGGTCTATAAATTCCATTTAAAACAAAACTTAACTAACTTGTGATCATACATGAGACGAGCTCCCCAAGCGACGTACTCTCTGACCTCTGTTACGTCTGAAAAACACTGGGCAATCAAATACTTTCGTTTGGTTAATTCTTTCGACTCTGTTTTTATGCCTATGTTTGCATTGACAAGCTAAGAAGACAACTTCTTTTTTTTCATCAGGTGGCAGCATGGCGACAAACGTATCAGGAGTGTCTCCAATGTCGTCTTCGGGTCCTATGGGGTCCGTGAACCCCATGGGCGAAGGTTCCCGCTGGGGCGAGGGCTACCAGCAACCCTCGGTGCCCGTCCAGCAGTGGCCGCCTCAGAACCAACACCACTACTACAGGTAGCCCCTGTATAAACGCCGCTTTTCGTGGCGTGATCGCGAGTGACATGAACCGTACAGTGGTGACAACTCGTGGACATAAACAAAACTGTGAATACATTAAACTGATTGGTATCTGGAGCACCATTAGCGGGTTATAGTGAAGTGTAATGGGATTTTGTGGTTGTCTTGCTCTGTTGTGTAAATGGTTAAGGAACAACCCAACATGTGACTTGAGCGTGTGTAATGGTTTTTTACACCATATGAGCTTGTAAGAAACAGAAAGGTGTTAAAATGAGGCCTACAAGGGCAAGAGACTTGTTTCCAATAAGTTATTATGTTGCACAGTTTGCAGCCGCATGAAAGCTTTGTAAAGCCCTGTCCCTATCAACAATACCTGTGTAATAATCTTGTTGTGCCCCACCAACGCCTAGATACCTTGTGAGTTGTGCGGTCTAGATTTAGCATTTAACATGCAGGTGATTACAGTGTTATCTTTTGTTGATGTCTGTTATGTTCCTCATGAGTCAAGCTGCACTAAGGTTTAAAGACCTTATCAGCCCCAATTGAATCGCTGCCTAGTGGCGAAAAACTTAACTCGTATTAAAATAATTGGTAGTTATAAATACTGTGTATGACATGTATGAAAGTAAACAAAGCAAAAGAAGTATGTAAGAATCGTAGCATATGGCGCTCTGTAGTTTCTGCCTAACCCCATGGGAAAAAGGCGTGAGTTTATGTATGTATGTTATGAAATACTGTAGCTAAAGTAGAATATAAAAGAATCACATTTTAGTGATAAAATCTCATAGTGTACAGACTACAAGAATGTCTTTATATTTGAATTGAATTAGTTTATTTTTTATTGTAAAGTATTTTTTTTATTTTTTTTCGTCAGCTAATAGATTTATGTTCATTTTTTCTGTACAATAGTATAAATATATCTAATATTAAATATATTTACTTTTTCTTAGGGGTTACTGTTGTACATAGAACGCCGATTAACCGGCTAACTATTATTATATTGTTTTGTGCAATTTTATCAACATAAACCCATTATATTTATGCCAAATGTCGTAAGCAGAGCCTTTTAAAACTGCGTAACCCGGCTGGCATCATAGCGAACTCTTTGTAAATAATAATATCTATTTACTCCACCTTTACTCATAAGACTACTTGTCCTAATTCCTTATTCTGTTGATCTGACATAAAAACAATTTTGTAAAAATTCGAAGAAATCCAATAAAAACCTTTACTAAGTGATTAGATATTTATTTAATTAATTAACACTAATCAATATCAATTATATTTACAATATGTCACATCTTTCACACTCCTCAGCTAGACACAATCAACAAATGCAATAAAAATCTGCAAAAAATATTTATTTTTTTATACCCCATACATTCAACTTTTTACCATAGCTATAGGATTTATAAAAAAAAATAAAAATGAATACTATTTCGTATAGATTCACAGTGCCACTGCAGAAATGCTATTGCTTACAGACTAACGAATCAAAAATGCACAATAACATGTGATGTTCATGAAATGCTCAATCACAAGTAATCACCAATTGACAGATTTCTTTATAGTTCATACAATATGGAATTTGTAATGTTTGAGATCGTCAGGCACTCATAAAAATCAACTGTACCTATTTCTACATTGGTTCTGTGAACAGCCTTTTTTTTTACGTTAGAATCTGCTTGGATCATGATTGTTTGGTGGTGGGAGGCGCGGGGTCGGCGAGGTCGACGAGCGTGGCGTCGGGCGGCGCGGGCGCGAGGCCGGCCTGCGCCGCGCCCGCCGGGAACTGAGGGATCACCTGCGACTGCGCCTTGCGCACTGCATCCATATTCACTTTGGTAGATAGGTTCTTTTGTCGCGTCTGTTCGGAAGTCTTCGATAATCTCTCGCTCAACGCCTTGAGCGCGATTTGTCTGGAAAGGTAAAATCAAGAATGAGCGGAAGTTGCTAGTACAGAAAATAAACTCGACAGGTTTGTGTATATGCCAACGGTACAAATTGCTACGGTACTCATAATGAATTTCTTGAAAACAAACAAGTACCTAATACTTATTTTGAGATAAGCCTTTCACTTGAAAACTTAACCAAGTAACCACCATAGCTAATTACCGATCACAAATGATCTAACCAACATGAAGTCAATTTACTAATTCATTCAACTTAGCTATACAATAGCTTTACCAGGGAATCTTTATATCTCTAAAGATTTACGATAAGAAAATCACCTTCGCCTTTCCATATCCTGCGGTTCGACGCCCGGCATCGAAATGGTGACGCCTCTAGGGCTCAACGCAAGGTGCACGCGACGCGGACTCTGGGAGCAGAGGCCCATCCGCACTAGACATCTGTGTGGCGGGCCGAGGATACCCCGCACCACTGGCTGCAGAACAGTTGGGAAAAAACTGCAAACAATTAAGAGAAATATACATTTAGGAGCAAATAAATCGAGCCACTTTCTTTTTACATGTAGGTGTAATGGTCAATATGTTTGATAATAAAGAACATAACAACTTAAACGCTATATGACCAAAAAGGTTATTTAATAGCCTTTGAGGTTTTAGGCCATAAGGTTGTCTGCTGTTGTATCTTTAATCATGTAAGATGGTACGGAACCAGACTTGGCTGGTTTATGTCTTGTTATTCAAATTGCTACAGCAGTGATAGCCTAGTGGTGTGACCGGTGGATTGCCAATTCATAGGTCTCGAGTTCGAACCCAAGGCACGCACCTCTGACTTTTCGGATTCATGTGCGGATTGTATAATTATCACTTGCTTCAAAAACGGTGAAGGAAAACATCGTGAGGAAACCGGCATGCCTGAGAGATATATGTCTCGACGGCATGTGATGCCAAGTCAGAGGCCCATGGGCGGCATTAAAACTCTGACACCAGGTTAGTTACTAACCACACGATAAGAAGAAGATTCAAATTGCTAGCATGATGACATTTTGAAGTTGTTGGTTACTGTTTATTTAGCACTTAACATATTTATCCTCCAAACAAAAAATGGCGCTGTTACGGCTATCATTGTAATAGTAATACTTAGTAACGATTATTACTTGGTTTAGGTTTAGTATTAGCACACTTGGTTTTTTTTTTATTGCTGTGTAACTTGTAGTGCTGCAAAAGAAAACATGCTGCATATACTGCAAATAGATCAATATTTTCAGATTCAAATGTCACTAGTTTATGAGGTGTTAGATGGTGTCTGTCATTATAAAATAAACTCAGAAATCATTTAGTTAAAGTTGATACCTATAAGTTCGTACATTTACTAGTGCAATAATAGGTAAATAGCAACATAGTTACAATATCTGATAGTTTTTGGTTTCCAATTACCTTATTTTTTTGGTAGTAATCAATAATTTCCTTTAAAGTTTCGTTTTTACCAAGAAATTCTAATAGAATATCTATATTTCAATGATTTGATGATGTACTAACTAAGCTTGCGTCTTTGACCACATGGAATTCCTACTCATTTAATTATCTTACAGTACCACTTTTAAGTCTATCTGTCTAGGCTTCCTATGTACAGACGCCAGCACATCAACCTACCCCAATGTGTCAAATTTCATTGATAGGTTTCAACCTTATTCTGAACACAATAAGGTTCATGTTCAATTGGGATTTAACAGTTTGGTGTAAGTTGATGTGCTGGCGACTGTAAAATAATACATAGTGATCGTGTATGTAATTCAGTAACTGTTCAAACCCATACAATGACTGCCATCTGGTGTATTGACACAGAAATATACACATATATGAAGAATTTCAAGGTTGAATGAAAACACAAGCGCTTCAAATTACAAGACCATTGTTCTTGACAAAATTTTCCTGCATTTCTTAAATACTTAACACCTTGACTGCGGGCGCTATCGCCTACGCCAAGCCGCCCGTGCGGACGGCCGCACACCTGCTGCGAGAACCGCACAGTCGTATCGGATGGTCGAAAACAATACGCCAGTGCGGATATAGCGCTGGGTGTGTTTTAATCCTCCAGTGCGGCAAAACACAGGCTATTGTGTTTTTTTACGAATGTAACAAGTTATTTCGAAAATGACCATCCTACACAATAGGACCCTCAAACTAACACAATAGGGTTTAAAATCCTTTGTGAACACCTGGCATCTTAATTGCTAAAGTGAAATAAAACAACATTGCGAATATCAACTTAAGCTCTAAGACAATAGGGTTTAGGATCCTTTGTAGACACCTGGCATACCGGTCATAAAAAACTTAATTATACAATTTTCAACTTTATGATTTTTGTAATTTTATAAGAAATTCTAGTGAAACCCTTACTGGTTCTGTATTTTAAATAATAATTTCTCATAGACTTTAAAGTTACTAATAGTGACCTATTTATATAAAATCCAGGTATCCCAGGTATCCTTTGTTAAATATTGCAAGGTAATTAGTTATTGTGATAATTAGTAAATGATGCATGCTAAATTAGTGTATTAAGAGCCATTTAGTAATTAAATAATAGCAATGTTCTTATCAGTAATCATTAGTGCATCAGTTTTATATGTAAACCTTAAGTCCCTAATTATATATCCTAATTAGCTTATATCTTCTCTAATTGGCTGCTCAGAAATGTTATTGTAATAAGGTAAACCTTTAGAAAAACGGTTTTAATCAACAAAATAAACAAAAAATAAAAAAAATGTGTTATAAAATAAACATCACTCTTTATCCCAGAAAGTGCACATTTGGCGCACTATGTGTCTTAGTATTAAATATAGCTCTTAGTATTAGCATTATGATATTAGAGACCGCTACTTGAAACAAGCCCGGAATCAGGAGGGAGAGAGCTCGATACACTCATTTTCATAGTAAAATTTCACATTTTCTCAAATTACTCCCGAAATATGGGAGTTATGAAGAAATTCATCACCAAGTTATGAAGGCATTAAGTAATCGAATAAGATGGCATCATTAGTTTGGCATAATTTTACTCTTTTTTTTCGGACATGTCTACGTCCAACCGCTCCCATACATTCGTTCCACTGTGTGGCGTTCCGGCGGCGAGAACACAGCGTATGTGAGTCCCGCAGTCAAGGTGTTAAAAGACAAAATTGGTGTAAGTTGTCTTTTTAATATTTGTAGGGTTTTAGTATAGCATGAATATTGGAGGTTTGATTGTAATATTCTTATCCAATACCTTTGTATTGGTAATATGATAAGGTATCTTTGTAAGTCATCATTTTGTATTGATGTTTCACCACACAGGATAAATATAGCAAAACATTGAAGATTGTTCTACTCTGGTATAGATTAGCATGGTGCAGTTTCAAAGCCTATCTATCCAGTTAAGATACATTACATCTCTAGTTACTACATAATTTGTATGGAGAAATCAGAAAACAAAAATCTATCTATACTAAATATTATAAAAAGGATTTTTTTATTGTTTGTTTGTTTGACTTGAATAGGCTCCGAAACTACTGGAGTGATTTGAAAAATTCTTTCACCATTGGGAAGCTACACTACACCTGGGTGACATAGACTATTCTTTATCCATGTATTCTCACGGGAACGGGGAAAACCGCAGCTAAAACCGCGTGATGTCTGCTAGTCCTATATAACTAGAAATGCTAGATTGAGGATTGATGTGATAAAATAATATTGTGGTTTAAAAGCAAATGTAGAGACAAAATAATAAAAAAAGTATGATTCGATTTTTTAGTAATGTTGAGATGAATGATAGGCAACTAATAAAAGGTAGAAAGGGACATCCAAGAAGAATATACTCTGACCATATAGGTGATGTTGTTGAAAAAGGTCAGATGCTTAATACTTGCAATTGGTGTGCATGTATGACCAGATATATGAACATTAACAGAGCAATAGAACTGTGAAAGAATCATAGCAGGTAGCGGTATAGTTTCTGCCCTCATGGGAAAAAAGTGTGAGTTAATGTGTGTATATAAATGAATAAATATACACCATCTAGTCCCAAGCTAAGCAGAGCTTGTATTATGGGTATAAAATAGCTGATAAACCTTTGATCACTAATAGTGCTATTATACACACATCAAAAGTGTCTAGGGATCAACATATATTTTTGCAATAACTTTTCTCCTGATTGATATTAATTAAAATTTTCTTTAAGGATTCATCAAATAAAGTGTTTTCGTTTGTCACAGTAACGATAAACCAAGTCACCTTTGCATTAATAAAGAAATTTGCCATTTTCCTAATAAAGGGATTTTTGACATTTGAACCACTAACATTAAAGTTCGAAAAAAAGACTGAAATAACAGTTTTCTTTAAAATTTTATTGGGTAACTTAAACAATTAATAATCCGTGTTTCTACCGCGAACACTAACAACACAAGAACATCGGTTTGGCATACTCAAAATGAGTTCATCCAAATCACGCTGTGGAATGGCCGCCCATGTTCGTTGCAACAACAAAAAAAGGTCTTCTTGCGACTGGATACCCTCCATATTCGGCAGAGCTCTTCTCTGTAGCATATCCCATGCATGCTCAATCGGGTTCAAGTCTGGCGACTGAGCAGGCCAGGGCAGGACATTGATGTTAGCTGCGGCGAGAGTCTGTCTTACAACTCTTGCGGTGTGCGGTCGTGCATTATCATGCATTAACTGAAATAAGGGACCGATTTGCACTTGTAGAGGAACGATGACGTCTGATACAATCGTCTCAGCATAAATTTGAGCGTTGAGGTTGCCTCTGATCCAAATCAACTCAGTTCTTCCGCCGATCCAAATACCCGCCCATACCATGATGGTTCCACCACTATAAGGATGGACTTCCTGGCAGGATTTTAATCGCTGTTGGCGTCCAGGGGTTCTCCAGTGTCGTATACGTCTTGTATCCGGTCTCATACCAAAACGAGACTCATCAGAAAAGCACACGAAACGCCATTGTTCTTCTGCCCAATTTCTGTGTTCAAGAGCCCATTGATATCGAATCCTACGATTGTGCATTGCTATAGGTGGTACCCGTAGCGGTCTTCGGGAATGAAGGTTCACTTCATGCAAGCGGTTTCTGACTGTTTGGTCGCTAATTAAGTTCCCTGAAGAGTGATGAAGCCTCACGGCTAACATCATGGCGGTTATTGTTGGAGCTCTTCGAGTTAAGATTTGAATGTATCGGTCTTGTCTCCGTGTGGTGCAGCGATACCGTCCTCCATGGCGCTCAGCCACGACTGATAACACTCTGACTTGTATTCAGAGCTAAAGCCACAGTACGTTGCCGGGAACCAGCTTCTATCATTCCCACGGCTCTGAGCATTTCTTCCCTGCTTAAATGACGTCGCCGCTCCATAATAACGTTGGTTTTAATCAGTAGTAGGGAAACAGTAGCACTTATAATGTCTTCAATGCGTTGTATGTTTTTATAGGGAAAATATTGACAGCTGATTTTCATCTTTTACTCGAATTTGATTCACAGTTCCTGATTCAAATTATGAAATGCACCAAAAAGGATCCATATGAATTTATAAAATCATAAATTTATTACAAAGCCACATCTCAATCTCAAGAAATCCGCATAAAAATGCTTGATCCCTAAGACACTTTTGATGTGTGTAGATTGAAGTGATAAACATGCTTATATATTTCTAAATACATACATTATTAATAAATTACACCCAGACACAGAACAAATGATCATGCTCATCACACAAACATTTGTCCTGGGTAGGAATCAAACCCACAACCTCTGGCATAGCAGTCAGGGCCACTAACTACTAGACCAAAAAGCCAGTCCTTACCATCCTACTTAATTATTACAACATTAAAAATCAGTATGTGTCATCATGTGGATAGCAGGTAAAGATAAAAAAAAAACTAATTAGAAATCATTAACATACTTATCAAAACTGAAATTATCAGCCATATCTCCTCTTGTTCCACTGCTGTGTCTCTGCCAGAACCTCAGGTATATCCATGAGAGAATAGTGCCACTGCCCCACATACAAGGGTATGTGCCTTCCAGTGCTCCAATGGCCCATAGTAATATCGCCGCTATTAGGATAAGAAGCGGCAATGATCTGTTTGTCAACTTCCCTGTAAGAAAAAAAAACAAAACATTGGTGTTGCCTAGTCTAAAAATTCACAAGGCATGCATGTTTTGATTGGAGAGGAGAAGAATGGAATGCTATTAGAGTAAACAAGATCTAAGCGGGTGTAACATTGACTCTGACAGGCTTAAAAGTTAATGGGCTAGATGCTTTAAGACAAAAACAGGTTTGAAATTAATTGTGTTGTTATTCAAGGCAATTACTCAAGTGTGTTCAAAACTATGTGATATCAATGACAACAGTTTATTTATTAAAAAGTCAATACTTATCGAACAATTCGCACCTAATGGTGTTTTTATCAGCAGATGATCTGGCATTATCTGCTTTACGGCTACACTCACCGCAGCTAGGTAACCCGCCAGCCCGTGTACGTGTATATCGAATAGATAGGAGGCTTGTCCTGTACACGCAAATATCACTAAATAGTAGAACGTTGTTAGAAACGCCACACCAACATTGGTCAGGAAGAAAAACTTCATCATTTCCATCTGACCCCATAACGGTTCTATTAGTTTCCCACATAGTCCCACTGTCACAATGTCGATGATCACTTCCCACAAATGTATCTCGAGAAACCAGAACGTGAAAGTGGACCACAATTGAAACGAAGGTGGCAACAAATACCCTGGAGTGACACTGAGAACGTCCACAACATCGTCGGAAAACGATAGAATATACCCTATGATAACTACTACACAAATAAATTTCACCGATGGCGACGTGTTTCCTAATAATGCGGAAAATTGCTGTCGTAAATACGGTAAATTACGACTGAATACCCTAAGCGCAGCCATTTTTGTGACGGATGAGCGAAAAACCAATTTTGACAAGGATTAAAACTGTCAAACGTCAACATGACAGCTTGAGACTGTGTTTTTTTCCTATGTTTATGACTTGAACAGTGCGGCGCAGACGCTCGTTAGTAGCATTTTTTTGGTTTTACATAATAAAATATCGATAAAAAATTATTATTGCATTAATTATTTTTTGTCACATTACGTTCCGACGCGCCCCAAAATCCGAAACGTTGTAAAAATGTACATATCTAACAATATAACGCCATGTCCTGTTTCCGTCTTAGACTATATTATCATTATTATCTAAGGTTTCCGTCATGTCAATGTCAACGCACGCTTGCAGTCTGTCAGGCTGAAGGAGTGACGGCTGTCAGCCAATTGCTGTCACTTTGACTTTACTTGCTTGACTTCGTAAAGTTTTTCTTGCCTATTTGTTTTCGTACGTCTGTTTAAAAAAATACAAGAATTAGATAATATTATAGATAATTGAAGTCATCGGTGCATATTGTTTTATACCGGCGGTGAAGCCTTTAGGTATCTAAATGTTTTTTCGGCTTATTAGTAGTGCATTGTTGGTATGGTCCTTATATTTTGCCGGCTCATTCTTAACACGTAACTTGCAGGTTTTGAGATCTTTGCCTTTTGTTTTCAGTTGCGTGTAGCTAACGTTTGGGGCGGTGGCGTGATGGCAACAGGTGCGAAGCAATGCAGCAACACGAGGTTGCGATATTTAACGCAAAAGGAGGCCATAGCTTTGGACGAAGACCTTTTTAACGAATACAAGTATAGTGTTGACCAGTTAATGGAGCTGGCGGGGCTTAGTGTTGCTACGGCTGTTGCCCGAGTTTATCCATCAGCTACGTAAGTTAATCGTGAATAAAATTACTCCACTGTCCCTCTTATTATTATATTTTTTTAAATTCATTAAACCTCAAGCGGACGCCGGCGTCCGCGCCGTTATTGTCTCTCTATTGTGTCTCAGACTCTAATTGACACGATGAAACTTACAAAAGTTAACCACACCTATACACCCTTTTTACCCTTAATGTCTATGTAATAAGGAGTGCGTCCATTGCCATACATAGTGTGCCAATCCAGATTCAGGGCTAGTACTGGGAAATTCCAGATAGAAAACCCCATGTAACCTATGCCTGAACCAGGAATCAAAACCAAGAGTATGCACAGGACCAGGACCCATCATGATTATCAGTAGCGCTTGCAACTACAGGACCAATAAGACAGTAAATAAACAAATTTATGAATATCTTATTTTTCAGGCACCCATCAGCACTAATCATATGTGGACCAGGAAACAATGGAGGAGACGGTCTCGTTGCAGCCCGTCACATGACACTATTCGGATACAATGTATCCATTCACTACCCAAAACGCACTGCAAAACCGTTGTATGAGAATCTATTAGCACAGTGTCAAGCATTTGGAGTTGATGTTGTTGAAACACTGCCTACACCAAAAGACTTGTGCAATGAATACCAAGTACTTGTAGATGCTCTCTTCGGGTTCAGTTTTAAGCCCCCAGTCAGAAAAGAATTGGAGCCTGCTATGAATGCTTTGATTGAGGCTAACTTACCAGTCTGCAGGTACAGAAATTTCACTTTAGGCGATTACCCCACTGTCACAAATCACGCTGCATGTTGCGTGTCTCTGATCTGAATGAACACTCATGGATGAATTTTCTGTGTGTTGGATGGACTGTGTGTGTTTTCTTTACAAATGAAGATACTTACAAGCAATGTTAAAACACACTCTCACGGGTTACGCTGCATTGTGCGTGGCAATGTGTCAACTGCCTTACTTTATCCCGCGCTTAGGCCGTTATGCATTTTTATTTATGTGTAACAAAGTCTGTTTTTGTTACCTGATTGCACTAGAAGGAGGATTATTTCCACCAGTATTTAAAATGATTACCTATTTATTATTGACTGGCCTGTGGGTCAATGGTGATGAGCACTGACTGCTTTGCCGGAGGTCATGGGTTTCATTCCTAGCCGAGACAAATGTTTGTGTGATGAGCACAATCATTAATTTGTTCTGTGTCTGGGTGTAATTTAATCTATATCTAGAAGTATGTATGTTTATGAGTTGTCTAGTACTCATAGCACAAGCTCTGATTAGTTTGAGACTAGAATGATGGTGTTGTGTAAAAAGTTGTTTTTTTTTTTAAATTGGTTACTATTTTTTTTTATTCTATTTCAGTGTGGATATTCCCAGTGGATGGGATGTCGAAAATGGTCCAGGTACTGGCAAAACCCTCAAACCTTCACTCCTGATATCTCTATCGGCGCCAAAACTATGTGCCCAGGACAAGTTCATAGAAGGTGCTAAACATTTCCTTGGTGGCAGATTCTTACCTCCTGGCATCGTGTCAAAATATTTTCTAAGATTGCCAAGCTACCCTGGTGATGACCAAGTAGTTCAGCTGTCTTGCTAAATATGTGATGATCACGAAAATGTTATTTTCAACCTAATTCAAAAAAAGAGGTTCTTAATTTGGTTGTATATTTTTTAGTTTGTAAGATACTCGGGACAATGTTATGCACTATTTGCTATTATTTATGTGTTTATAAAAAATACGTAAACTTTACAAATGTTTACTGTTCCTTTTTTGTTTTCTTAATCATGCACAACCTTATTCACCTGCTTTTTTATCAAAAGACACAAGTGACAAGTCTCCTCTATTATCTACTTATACTGTATTATAAAAAAAGGTACTTAATTTTGTATGCAAGTAGGGAGTAATCTCCGAAACTGATGATCCAAGAGCAGCGGTGGCCCAGTGGTGGCGGCCCCGACTTACGAACAGGCAGGCGCATTACTTTGTGTAATTTATTTCATCACCACTGCTCTCAAAAGCGGTGAAGGAAAACATCGTGAGGAAACCGGCATGTCCTAGAACCAAAAATTGCCCATACGCAAAATACGCGCTTTGACGTGGAGTTGCGGATACCAGCCCGGGATCTTTAATCTTTAATCTTTAACTGATGATCCAACACTTACTAAAAATAGTGTGGTACATTATTTCCAGGAGCAATAGGCTACTTTGCTCCCGATAAATACACGGATCACGTACAAAAGACCACAGGAACGAAGCCGCGTGAAAGAGCTAGTTTGTTAACATTGCACACAGCTCAAAAGCTAAAGAGGCTAAAATGAGGTATGAGTTTATTAAAGGAAAATGCATGCCCTGTGCACCTACGACAATCGGGTTCGTAAATATTATTAATATTGTCAGTTAGAGAAATCACAACAAAAACAAAACGGATCTGCTGCTGCCCTCTTATCTATTACTAGCCGCGAAAGAATTTTTGAAACTGGCACAGTAGTTTTTGAGTTTATTCATTACAAACATACACACATCTATTCTATGATATATTCAGGTGTTATCTCTACAAACAAACCTACCTATACATTAAGATTAAGATTCGCAAGGCTGATGATTTTTAGTAACTAGTTTTATAAAAATCATCAGCTGAGGATGTAAGAACAAGTGAAGCGATCTCAAAAATGTTTACATTTCAAATGGGTTAGATTTTCTTTGGCCCCCTTCATTTAATACAGTAGGTACAAATAGTTCTATAAGAAGAAAAGCAAGAATTAAGAGAAGCTATTGAAAAAATTCAAGTGCGGGGCCGGTAACGTAATTTTTATTATCCTTGATAAAGTGGGTAATCTGGCCCTGACGCCGCTGAGTAGCACGTAGCCTTGGATTTAATTTATATCCCAGTGAATCATACGTATAACATATCCACTAGGTAGGTAACTGGGCTACAGTGGATCTAATAGACAGTCACTCCATGTAGACTTCCATGTCTTCCATATATATATAGTGTACTCTGTGATGTAGACCATGTAGGTACAACGGCTTGGAGACGGAGTTAGCTTCAAGCCGACTCCAGCATTGTCGGGAAAAGGTTTGGCTGATATCTATAAATGGCATAGAATGTAAATGACATGGTCACGATTGTCGAGATATCTTTAGTCCCACCAACTGAGGATTTTTTTTTAACACTAGGTTGGCTTCCAAACGATTAAATACTTACGGATAAAACAAAAGTGGTTTCTAAACGCAAAGGTGTTCTATGAAAAAAGTACTTGATATTTTAAGCATGGGATCAAACCTTGATCAAACATACTGATGAATTCTGATGAATTGGACTGGATCTACCATTCGAGAAAAATGTTAACTGATGGCTACGCAGCATGGGGTCAGACCTTAGCCTGTTCCGTCAGGATATAATATATTTAAAAAAAAAAGCATGGGATCATTGTTAATGTACTCTGTGCATGGGATACGGCATACGGCGATGCGCATACGTAATGTGGTTTGGTTCGTTTGCACATTAAATGCACCTAGAAGCACTTTCAACGTTTTTTTAATGTTTGGTGCCGATTCGTTTGTAATTTGGATTTATTCAGGCAACAACTTTTTTTACTGACAATACTGGCATACTGACACGGTGACATTAACTTGTTTGAACGTTTGACGTCTACATTTTTCGCGCCGATTTTTCCCGCGACCGGCTGTCATTATTTCGTGAGGTCAGCGACACAGACGCATCGTGCCTTATTTCAATTCGTTTTTGATCTGTTTTACTGGTTAAATATACACAAACGTAAGTTTTTGTTTCGTGTTTACTTATCCTTACCTTGATAAAATAGAAATACATAGATTTTAAGTGCTAAATCGCCGATATCATTGTGAATCCGTTAAGTGTTTGGCGAACTCTTTTCCTTCCTTTTTGTTGCTAGTAACTTGCGCCTATAACTTTTGAGACACTGGTTGAATAAGAAGAGCAGGGTACTTATATATAAGTTATGTTGTTATACCTTGTTTCCAGGTTAATATGTTTGAAGCACGTCTTCTTCGTGGTTCCATTTTGAAGAAGGTGTTGGAAGCCATCAAAGATCTGCTTACACAGGCTACATTTGACTGCGACGACAATGGGATTCAATTACAGGTACGGTTATGATTACTCCACAAACAGTACTAGAAAGATACCAACACACGTTAAGTTCGCCTATTTCTTAAAATCCTCCTCAAATTAATGTCCTAAGTCCTTTGACTTAAAAATAAACCCTGCTTTCTGAGACATCCAGGAAATGCCGTCGTCATCAATAGAGTATCTGAAAAGATAAGTACCTTCTTGCAGAATCAAGTATTTGGTTAGTGGATAGTGTTAGGGACATTTAATTTCAACAGTTGGGTTATGGCTTTTCTAAATACAGACAAGAAAAGACAAGTTACAACTTGCTGAATGGCATCAATTTTATTTTATTTATCATCATTAAATTTTCTGATAAGTCAATGATGGTGAAATATATTTGAAAGCTTAGCACTGTATAGGCTGAATGTCAGTAAATAGATAGACAGACTATTATTTCTAAAATTAATTTTAAGAAGAAAAACTCTCATAGCCCAAGTAAATTAGTTTAATGGCAAGTGGATGACAATTACCATCATGATTGCTTAAATTGGTTTACTGTTTCAGGCAATGGACAACTCCCATGTATCACTGGTGTCCCTCACTCTTAGATCTGATGGCTTTGACAAATACAGATGTGATAGAAATATCTCCATGGGCATGAATTTAGGAAGGTAAGTTCCATAATTAACTCCATGTATTACAACTACTAATTTACATGGATAAACTCACTCAAATTAGACAGACATGTAGCTGGGATTTTGTTCTGTCACTTCTTCCTAGCAAAAACACCAGAAAGTGGTGAAGGGTGGGTGTTTTGGGGGACTGTCTTATGTAAATCATGACATTCAACAAGTACTGATCCTCAGCCAAATTTGAATAAATGACTTGATTTTTCTACCGGTTCTCGGAATCTAAATCTGAGCTGGCTGAATATCATCTTATTGAATGTTTAAAATTACATAAGACAGTCCCCCAATATGCCCCTCACATGGGGGCAGCTATGATCCTTACACACTGCTGTAAAATCTTATTCTATATGCAAATAAGACCATTTTCGAAATATGATCCTATGATGGTTGTGTAATTTTTCACCACCACGTTGGGCCAAATATTTACTAGGCCTACAGTTCCTGTGGTCAGGCCCTCTAATTTTAGCGAGAGAGATCTCATTGCACTGCAGCTTATGATCAATATACACACATCAACACTGTCTAGGGATATTTTGGATTTACTCAATTTACTCAAAATGTATTAAAAATAGCATACAATATGTATATATTTTTATAAAGCCCATTTATCAGACTACATTCCAGAATAAAAGAAAACAGTGTTTTTTTGCGTAAACAAATTTTTATTTAAATAAAGAAAAAACACGAAATAATGGTTAAATTAACAACGAATGTGTTTCTCAAGAAAAATGTACAAATAAGGAAAAAATAATTTGTTTTTAACAGTTCTGTGAAAAATCAGTAGTCAGTAAAACCACCCATGCCGTTAATAACGTCCTGCAACGGTTTTTCATGCTTTGGATTAAGTTATCCAAGTCTTGCTGCGGTATATTGTCTCAGGTCCGGCTAAGATGCAAAAAAAGTTGCTCTTCCGTCGCAACATTTGCAGGGAAATTCCTCAAAGCCCTTCTTTGGAGCATGTCCCACGCGTGTTATATGCGGTTTAGGTCAGGCGATTGAGCGGGCCAGCTTAACACCGATACGTCGTGCTCCTGCAACCAGCTTGTCACCACTCTCGCTGTGTGCGGACGGGCGTTATCGTGCATGAGCGTGAATTCTTGGCCCATTTGTAGTCGATGGGGGTAGATTATTGGTACTAGCACCTCGTTACGGTATTTTTCAGCCGTCATGGTGTTTCTGATCCAAACGAGGTCTGTTCTTCCACCAACACGAATACCCGCCCAAACCATAATTGTCCCGCCGTGGTATGAATGGACTTCCTGAGGATGTTGCAGACGGCTCTCACGACCAGGAACTCGCCAAATACGCACTCTACGTGTATCGGGATGGAAACCGAACCGGGACTCATCGGGAAACAGCACAACAGACCACTGGTTTGCTTCCCAGAGCAAATGTTCACGAGCCCACTCTAGTCGTCGTCCACGATTTCCTCGGCGTAGTGCTGGAGTACGAAGCGGTCTGCGAGCATGAAGGTTAGCTTCATGCAGCCTTCTCCTCACAGTTTGGTCACTCACAAGCAACTGGTGCTCTGACTGGAGCCTCTGAACCAACTGCATGGCCGTAACATTTGGTTGACTTCTCGCTGCAACTTGCAAAAATCGGTCTTGTCGTTGAGTGGTTATGCGCTTCCCGCCTGGGTGTCTTTCAGCCACTTCACCAGTAGCACGATAACGTGACCATAACCTTGATATCACGTTTTGTCTTGTTCCAAACTCCTCAGCAATACTCCGTTGAGTAGCCCCAGCTTGGAGCATGCCTACTGCCCTTAACATTTCTTCTCTAGTTAAATGGCGCCGCTGCATGATGCACACAATAACATTAATTCGAAATTAACCGATAACTTGTTATAAAACTTAAATTGGACACAAAAAAATAACCACAAACTACTGTAGGTAAATGAAACCTTCGGACTTCGCTACCATTAGGCCGCGTAAATCTTTTGTTTTTAATGTATTTTTTCAAATTCAAATTTAGAATCGTTCAAAAAGGCTTACAAAATAAACTTTCTTCAAAAGAATTTAAAAGTGGCCAGTATTTTTTGAGTTTAAGAACTTTATACAAAATATCCCTAGACGGTGTTGATGTGTGTACATAACATAGATATTACTTAACCTCTTTATAATTGAATATAGACTAATATTATAGAGGTAAAATTTCTGAGGTTGTAGGAGTGGAGAAGTGGACAGCCACGTTATTTGTGGGTGTCATAGGCTATAATTTATTTTGAAAACTATGATGGATTGAACCCTAAATCCATGCGCACAAGTCGTGGTCTAAGTGCTAGTACCTACTACATATTTTTAGCACACAAATTCAAATTCTTTATTAAAACTCTGGAACTATCTATTCTAGCATGTCAAAAATACTGAAGTGTGCTGGTGATAAGGACACTGTAACTATCAAGGCACAGGACAATGCTGACACCGTCACATTTGTGTTTGAGAGCCCCAACCAAGAGAAAGTTTCCGACTATGAGATGAAGCTAATGAACTTGGATCTTGAGCATTTAGGTGAGCTTTAATATAAGTTATTAATTCCTTTACCTAATCCAAAATACCTAGAATTACTGAATAATATTTCAATAGTATGTAACCTTCATAATTATGAATGAAGGTGAAGCCAGGTCATTGAAAGTCATGTTATCATATTATAATTTTTGTTGTGCATTCCTTTGTTTTTCGTTTAATTCTGAATTCAATAAAATAGTACTAAAGAAAATAAAATTGCAATAAAATATTAATGATAAATGACTGAAAACTCGGACAATACTAATCTGCTTAATTCTTTCCCAATTATATTACTTGATAATTCTTTGCAGGTATTCCTGAAACTGAGTACAGCTGCACCATTCGATTACCGAGTAGTGAATTCATGCGAATCTGCCGTGATCTGTCACAATTTGGAGAGTCTATGGTCATTTCTTGCACAAAAGAGGGTAAGATATTTTTTAAACTGTTCTATGCATGCTGAAAACAAAACGTAATGCTAAAAAAATTATTGACACACCTACAACGCATTACCTATTTTAATGCTTGTTGATGATAATAATTTGTTATTTGTATTTCCATTTCTAAAATGGGTGTGCATGAATTAAATGAACTTTGTATTAATTTATTATATTTTATTCCACAGGAGTGAAATTTTCAGCCAGTGGTGACATCGGCTCGGCGAATATCAAGCTCGCCCAGACAGCATCAATCGACAAGGAGGATGAGGCTGTTGTGATTGAGATGGAGGAGCCAGTCACTCTCACATTTGCCTGCCAGTATCTCAACTACTTCACTAAAGCCTCGTCACTTAGCCCACAGGTAAATATGCTTATGAAAGGTTGGCACCTTTTTCCAGTTTTGTCTTGGCAAATTGGTGTTACCCGATGCTTCAATGCTTTTTATCCTATCAGAAGTTCCCTGAACTTTTTTTATTTATCTTTAGTCTAGTCTTGACAGACAGTTGACGATGGAGTGAGGTTACCTAGAAGAAGTCCGTTTTCTTTAAGTTTGAAGAAGGTACAGTTAATTTGGAAACATGGACAAAGTTTCATATAAAAACTAATGAGTTATATTATTTGTGCTTTTCCAGGTTCAACTCTCGATGTCGGCTGATGTCCCACTCGTCGTCGAGTACCGCATTCCAGATATTGGTCACATCCGCTATTATCTAGCGCCCAAGATTGAAGAGGAGGATAGCTAAATAAGTTCGTTAGGCCGAGATCTATAAACTTTACTTAGCACGGGTTAAGCGTAAGGCTTTTGTGCAAGTGTAAAATAGACACGGGAAATGTCTTAGCCGAACGCGTTAAGTAACGTTGATAGATCTTGACCTAAGCATTAAGGTTTATTTTTGTATTTGCGTATATTATGTTTTGATTGCTCTTTCCAAAAATATCATGTTAAAATTCCAATTTCTCAAGCCTGATATCTTCGTACACTGTGTGTATCGCTGAAAGTTGTGATATAAAATAGTATTTTATAAGAATTAATAAACACTTTCGTCTAAATGGTGGTATTATTCTTAAAGTAAAGACCAATTGACATAAATCACTTTATTTTCCACAATAGTACAAATTACATTCATTTTCATGTTTTACATGAGTATTGAATAAAAATGTCAAGAAATAAAAGTTCAATATCTACTTCAAAATAAATAATCACTTCTAACACAATGGAATGCTGAACTTAAAGCTTCGCAATTTTAAATTATACGAATTTTTTATCAATCATTTTTGTACCTAAACATATCGTTATCCCTACATAATAATACACATATTAGAAAAACATACAGGTAAGAGATTAAAATTGAGACATGAATTTAAAATATTCTATGTTATAATATCGGAGATATTAGGCTTAGCAGACACCAGTGATTAGGTTACGATGGTAGCATCATCCAATCCACAGAAAATTGTAATGTTAAAGAATTTGTAAATCAATTTTTGGGTCTTATTTATAATAAGCATACAAGAAAACCCAAAAACTTGGGGTATGAGTACTTTCCGTAAGATGATTTCCGACCTTGACAAGAATGAAGCCGCTTGCAAAGGGTGGCACGACGAAGAGGTTCATTCTTATTACTTCAACTACAACAAGCATACCTACTACTGGTACATCTCTACCTAACCCTTCGGGGATAACAGGCGTGATGATTACGTACCTTTTAAGCGCTTGGCTAAATATTAGTTGCCGTGCCCCTAGCGCCGGTCCAAAATTGCTACAAATCAATAAAATAATACCTACAGTAAATATTTTTAGTTTTTGTTACCTAAATTTGATAATGGTTTTAGTTGTACCACTCAGTATTTTAAAAATAAAACGTAAAAATCATGCATGTTCTCTGTCGCAGAAATACGACACGAGCGCTAGGGACACGGAAATATGTGATGACACAAGCGGTTAAAAGGTTCAAATTGAGAAACAAATAGCCACCAATTATTTAGCTAACAAAATCGGTGCGTGCTAAGCCTAGGTAGATACAAACATTAAATATGTAGTAGGTAATAAAATTGTATTAAAGAGGTTATTATTTAGACACATAATATATATATATATATATATCCATATATTTTACAACGGTTAATTAGATCATGTCATTGTAATAAAATCGAAACAAATAAATTGCCCACTGTCAATTTAATTTATCCAAAACTTATTTGTTAACTAATTCGACTTGCTTGTTATTATTTTCTAAGATCTTAGATAAACAACCCGTGCTACATTCAGGGGATCACTTAAATTAATATACTAGCAGAAATTTAAGTCTTATAACATATGTGACTAGAAGTCGAGATACTTCAAGGTAATATAAAACTAAAGGGATTTAAAAAAAATAATTATGCACTCATTAAGCATTAAGTTAAATATAAATTAAGTAACCCTAAACAAACGAAAGGAGGAGGGTGGGCAGGTGTAAGTGAACAAACGGACCAATGTCGACTCGGCTACGAGTATCTTGCAACTCATCAAGAGTTATTGAAACATTATATTGAATGAAATTCAATGTCGTAGCGAGTCGCCATGCCGAGTTTCACTGTTTCCACTTCTTGGCAGAGAAAAGTACCGCGCGTTGTTTCAAGAAGAGCGAGTAGCTCTGCTTGCGTGGCACGTTCGAAGGCGACGCGTTGTCCTTTTGCCTTTTCTTTTCATGGGCGCGACGGGTAACTTCGCTCATAGCACTTACATTTATGTATGCTGCACGACGTCCGCGCCCTCTACCTATAAACATATGAAAAAATAAACTTTAAGAAAGGACTACATGATAAATTATAATTTACTTTTCGTCAAATGGAAGAAAAAAACGTGTTGCGCCGACCCCAAATAACATGGGACAAGGGCAGGAAGATCAGGAAGATGATGACACACAAAGTGGATGTTACCGAAAACCTTAAGAAAAACTGGAGAAAGATGTTATCACTAGCGAGGTTCAGAATCACGTACTGAAGCCAATGGCATCAGCTCGAGCCTCAATGTTACTTCCCCATAGTGATGAACTCTGGGCTTCCAATTATTTGACATAGGTAAGTCTGAAATTGCCAGCCTGCCTTGAGCAAGTGTATCACGGCCGACGCCAGCTTTAAATTTTTTGTTCGTGACCATAGAACAGCGCTTGCGAGAACACTACCTAAATGGCATTCATAGGAAGAGAGACGGATTAAAAGCGTGATGTCTTACCTGCCCCCCCTCCACGCCCTCAGGATTCGCGCTTGACCTCAGAGGGCCCCGGCTCGACTTCTTCCTCGTCGCCCTCTTCGACCTGCGCCGGGCTGATGAGCTGGTCGTGGAGTGTGCGCAAGTGACGCAGCAAGTTGGACTTCACGTTGAAGCCTTTGTTGCAAAGTCCACATACGAATGGACGTTCACCTGTGAAAAGGTTGAAAATTGTTTGAGCTTCTGTTAAGCTGACTTTCCATCAGATCTGTGCGAGGATGCGGAGTGGTGAATGTGAGGGAAATTACACCTATAGAATCGCTTCATAATTTGAAACAAACCTCAGCTCCATAGGAAAGCCTGAATTAATTAAATTCTACTAGTAAGGTGCTTCGTGGTCTATAAAACTTACATAAAAATATGGTCTATATATGAGTGGATATTGTGCTTACAGGACTTACATAAAAAAAACTATGATCTCACCTTTAGTTCGCTATTTGTAGAAATTATTATATGTGGTATGAGGTTAGTATGTTGGCTAACAGTGGGTAAAATAAGTCTTCCCAATATTTCCCCACTTCTCTATATTTTTTGTCTGTGGATGAATATAGCAAAAACTGCACATATACCTTTTCTAACTGAGCAGATTTGTGATGGTGACCTGGTGATCGAAACCAGAAAGTTCTCATTGCCCATGCGTGATCAATCAAAACTATTTGGTCCCTAGTAGAACCATATTATAATTATGAATGTAAAGTAAGTACTCACCTGTATGCGTACGCATATGTATAAGCATCGATGCGTGCGACGGGAATGATTTCTTGCATAGCGTGCAATTCTTGTTTTGCGCGCCCTCTGTGAAACGATTGTGACGTTTTGGTGGGGCACTGTTGTTTGACATGGCCAATTCTAGACAATCGACATCGAACGAACATTTAGAACAGGGTTCAGTCAGGCAGACAATCACACAATATGCAACGCTTTGTTTGTAGAAGCAAATAATTATAAAGTACAGCAAAGGTATATAAGCAAACAAAGCATTCCAATTTTTCATTTTAATAATAAAAATATCTGAAGTGATTATCATTTTTAGCTGGGTTATGCCGCTTTTCATTAACACTAGGCGACTCCTAAACGTACTGTCTAAATTACAGCGCACTATGGCAGAAATACTTAGGCATTGCATTTCAGAGTCGCCTAGTATTAGTGAAAAGAGGCAGTAAGTGTATCATAGCATAGGTAGTAAGAGTGTAGGACAGACGGACTGTATCTTGACTGCAAGTTACAAAAGGGTGTTAGTGCATGCATTCCAATTTTGTAGTGAAGAACCAACAATACTAATTTCTAAAGCAAAGCAACTTCACAATTAACACTTCAATTGGGTGCGTTTAATCTTTCCAGCTTGCTCGTTGCGCCGATGCAGTCCATCTGTGTTTATTTTAATTTGTAAAGCAGAAGTAAAATAAAAATACATAACAAAATAACTAATGGCGACAGGATGTTCGTTTGTCGAGAATTAGCCTATTACATAAAACTGGTCTCGGCTATGTCATGTATGTCTCAAAACGCTGATAAAATTATTAGGAGTAAGCAAAGGAAAAAGTTTAAAATAACGAAAGACATGTTGATGTTGAACCAATGATTTTGAGATTTCGCATCTATGACCAACACTTTTAAGTTTCGTTTTGGGATTTACATAACAATAAATTAAACTGGTTGCTGCCTTACTGATGAGTTAGAAAAATCTTAATCTATGTTATTGAAAATAAAAATGTTAAGTACAACAAATATAATTATTATTTATGTATAAGCTAGTGTCCGACAGAAGCTCGTTTTCTGCTGAATCTGAAGCTTTTTAAAACCCTCAGAAATTCAGTTTAAGATTGGCTAAAAGTACCTAATCATGCAAATGATTTCATAAAGTAATGAATACTTTAAAAAATCATTTGCTTCATTACTTTTAAGTGTAAGGTTTATATTGACTGCATAATCAATAACCAAATCGAATCAATCAATCAAATTACTTAATTCATTTTATTTATGTACGAGGAGTATTTTTATTTCCGGAGAATCCTAACACAAGCAAACTAAGAGCTAAAAAGAATTCTTCTTCTGAAAGAAGTAGAGTAAGTGGCGTTTAAGTTGATGCAATTAACTTTTTTTAGAGGAAAGATTAGTATTTTTGTATGTAATGAACTTAAACTTAAAAACTACTAGATCAATTTCAAAAATTCTTTTTCTGTTGGGAAGCCAGGTAAGAGTAGCCTATATCACCCGAAGATAGTGTTATCTTCGGGTGACATAAGCTAATTTTTATCCCTGTATTCCTACGGGAACAGGAACTACGCGGGTTTTACCGCGTAGTGTGAAACCGTCTTCGGAGGACGCATGGGAGTGATGTGTTCTTGAGTAAAATAACTTATTAACGTCTGAGCCACGGCAAAGCGTTGCCGGGTCAGTAAGTTATAAAAATGCAAATTTTAACCATCTCTAGAACTTGATTTGACGATTTAAGGAAAAATCACCCAGCATATTTTTTTACTTATAATAGTATTTTGAAATAATGTGAAATCATCAGCTTCAGTTTGGTTAAGTCTTAGCTCCAGTCGGACACTAGTAATGGCAAAATGAATACCTAAAATATCAGAATACATATTTACTTTACGAGCTATTGATTTGGTACATGGATTTTTAAGAAAAGTTTGGGATTGTAGTATTGTCTCTGTCACGGAAATGACGAGTCTATGTAAACCTCCATGCGCCTTGTCCACAGTAAGATATATAAATTAGGGGGTAGAAATTTTACGTGTCATGCAACACTGAAGTAGACATAATTGAAGAGTAAACCAAATCAATCTAAGTAATAATACCTGAATAACAAAAAATATAATAAGCTTATACATATAAATGATCTATTTACTGAGCAAAGATTGATAGTATATTTGTATTAGCTTTAGGTATCTTTATCTACATATAGTATGTATAATTTTATTTTCTATACAACCTAGCTGTATGTGTTGTATATCATTTCTATAAATATTAATCGCTAATGTTTTGGAATATGTTTCGCTAAGAACATTAAAATCAAAGCTGTATATTTTTTCTATAATTAATCTCTATTTTGGTCTGATTCTACGAATTTACATCCAGTCTCTACTCTTTTCTATTATATTTCATGTCGTAAAAACTAGCAAATAAAAATAATATCATTGGCGCCGATTCTCTTGTTTCGAAGCTAAAGTTAAAAGGACGGTGACAGTGACAGAAAAGAAATGAATTTAGAATCGTCAAATTGGTTTATGATAATATTTGTTTTTTTGTTTGAACGCGCTTATCTCTGGAACCAGTTTGATTTAAACATAGACATAAAGAATGGACTGAGCAATACCCGCACAAAAGTGTCCACTCCATAGAAAAAGACAAAGGAACTGTGCGGCCAATACCTGTCTCTTTTCTGTAGCTCCGTGGTTAAAGAAAGAATGAGACAACTATTGGCTGCACAATAGCTTTATCTCTCTCACACTTTCTTACCATTATTTACTTCACAGCTGGTTATGGAGCACTCAGTCCATTCTCTATGTCTATGGATTTCAATAATTATTTTAGCATTTGCTAGCTTAATCATTGAAAAAGGTTACATAACATCACGCTACTAACTTTAGGCGCGAGATAAACCGCGAGGCAGGTAGTAAACAGCTATGAATTTGTGCAAGTTTTAGGTCAATTGAAAATTAAAACTCTAATACAAGTCCGTCCCTTTCATCTATACTAATATTATAGAGAGAAAAGATTTGAATTTTTGTTTGTAACTAATAAATTAAAATTTTTCACCAATGGGGATCTAAACTATCCCCGGGTGACAATGTTTACTTTTTAACCGACTTCAAAAAAGGAGGAGGTTCTATGTTCGTGTGTATGTATTTTTTTTTTGTATGTTACCTGATTTCTCCTCCATTTGTGGACCGATTCTCAAATTTTTTTTTTATTTTAAAGAGTATGCTCCTGAGGTGGTCCCATTTTAATTTGGTGAAGATCTGGTGCTGATCTTCGGAGATATACAACGGAACTCCTCAAAAATAGACGGCAAATATGTCGTGATTGCTCGAATCGCTTGGATGTTTATTGTTTATACAACAACATGACGATGTACAATATACCTAGATTTCGTCAGTTAGGTATGTTAATTTTCATTTTTAAGGGATAAGTGGATAACCCTATTATCATGACATGTATTGTTAACAAATTATGAATATAGAATAAATTCATAGCAAATATTTGTATGGGAACCACTAAAAATGGATCAGATCGGTTTAATTTTTTGCAAAAAGTTTTTTTATCCCTGTATTCCCACGGGAACGGAAACTAAGCGGACGGAACCGCGTAGAGTTTGCTAGTATTCATAAGACAGACAAAGATGGAAATAGCCTAGATTAACTTTAGCTTGTATACAACAGAATCAGCGCTATTTTCACATTTTTAGTTTTTTTTTTATCATGATTTTATAGGTTTAAGAGAACTGGTAAATTAATGTTGTTGTAGTAGTACTGACCTGACTCAGTGTGAGTGCTCTGTATGTGTCGCACCCACTCGGCCGGGTTGGGGAAGTGCTTCATGCAGAGGTCGCACTTCAGCAGGGCCATGGTCTCCTCCGTGTCGTCGCTCTAAACAATCAAGTTTGGGGAAATTTTATATTGTGTAAAACTTTACTTTTATAGTCATGGGGAGAGAAGAGAGAGGACACAGTCACAGGCACTAATTGAGGGTAGAAGATGTGTGATCATGGATATTAGCCAAGGTCACCAGCTCTTTGGGGGTATAGACTTTACAACACTATTTTTAGTATTAATATTCATACCCCGTAAAGTGGTTGCAGTACGCATCATTATGAACAACTTTTACCAAGAAGTAAAAGTGTAATTAATCCTGTATAATGTATACGTACGGCAGAACGCAGCTTCCTCTTGCGTGCGTGCTGTGTTGGCGAAAGAGCGTGGTTCTCCACGTGCCGCACCCACGCTGCCGGAACCGTGAACACTTCGGCGCAGAGCTCGCATGCCAGCGGACTGTACACCTGGACACAACAAAATATGAGCTATAAAAAATACTTTGTAACCAGCAAGTGCTATAGAGCAGTGGCCCTTCGCTGACCACAACGGTCGGTGAAGCCATCCCACAAATATTAAATAGTTGGCGAGCTTTGTTCTCGTAGACAAATCTATGGAGAAGCAGATGTTCTCAGCACTTCTAACAGAGCAATAAGTGGTCCATGGTAAGACAGAAATTTTGTCTAATGCCGACCAAGACAATTTCACAAACCACCCGTCGACTTTACGGCGTTTGCCATTACTAACTTAGACAGACAGTAATGTTTAGCAAGTTGATCAGCTAGTAGATTTAAGAATATGGGTACAGAATTAATTATAGGAAAACAAAACTAATTTAAAACGAATCAACAAAAATGCCCATTTGCAGGTATTTCTGAAAGAAAAATTGCTCAGTATGAAAACTGGTAGCTAGTTTCCTGTTCCAGCTAAAAGGTCTGTTGTTTAAAAGTTTTTACACATTGTGTTCATGACTTACCAAGCTCTCCTCTTCGATATCAACCTCGTCCTTAGGTTCGTACTTGACGCTCATCTCCGCTTGGAACATCTCTGCGATGGACCTCTCTTCCTCCTCGATACTGCTGGCGTCCCATTCCGGTTCATCTTTGACCTGCACTTCAGTTTCCGTAAGACTCTGTGATGACTTTTCTGTAAGAAAAAGAAAGACGTTTTGCTATATACAGACAATCTGATAGTTGGACGTTTTGCTACATGGATATTTTGCTAATTAAACTTACTGTTCGTTAGACGTTTCGCACTGCTGGACATTTAGCTACTTAGACCTTCTGATCAGAAGGGGAACACAATAACACACTAGGAGGTGGTAAAAAGCGCGCGTTTTCAGAGACTTTCTTATGAATTTTTAAAGTTCAAAAAGGGCTGATTCACTCAGCCTATTGGCTGATAGCCTAATTGACTATCAGCCAATTTGGAATTTGACTTTGATTCTTAGGGTATGGACCAGAGTTTGCATTTGTACCTGTTTGATGGCTATAAGCTCTCCCCGTATTAACACAACTTGTGAAAGGATATTGCTACCCCATTGGCCTAAGCCTTCAAATTAAATGATCAAAAAGGTACGAGTATGTTATGTTATGATTTGATGGTGAAGAAGTTGGCCGATGTTACAGACTCCAAAAAGTGAGTGAATTGGGATAATGGATGATCTTCAAAACCTGGAAGTGATTTTAAGGGTATGAGGAACAGGGTGTACACTTGTACAGTTCCGCATCCCCCATAGCAATCGAGGGTCCTCCGACCAGACGGGCGTTTTGTCTGGTGGGCTACTACTGCCCGACAGTTGTTGTCGGGATCTTGTACAGGTTTAATTGCGCGGATAACTTTAAAATTAACACAAGTGATGTAAGATGTCAATCATTAGTTGGTGTGAGACGAGATTGAGATATTTATCTACTGCCACTGTTTTCCCTTATTTGTACAATAAAAATATTTCAGAAAACAGTGTCAATAAAGTTGTATTTAGAATTTAGAAACACTTACTTGAAGCCTCAGATGCATTATCCTGTCCCTCATCATCTTTAATATCCTCAGTATCCGATTTGGTTTCAGTCTTTTGCCTCTTTCCATATTTCCTTTCAGTATGTCTCCTCAAGATCCTTGGTGTTAGCGGTTCATCTGAGTCCTCACTGACTGTGGCGGTGGATACTGTCACAGTTGTGGGAGCCACACTAGGTGTTGCTGCAACTGGAACAGCTACTGTTGCTGTTGATGTCACCGGTGGCTCAACAACTGGGGCCGGAGCAGGTGCTACTAAAATCGTTTGACCTTTTGGACCACCTGGCCTGATCGCTGCTTGTGTGCCACCCTCAGTTGTTTTGATGAAGACTAGCTTTGGTGGGCCAATGAACATGGGCCTAAAAACAAAACATACATGATTATTGTACACAAGTTACAACAAGCTCGAATTGAATATTTGTATTTTACAAAAAGAAAACCTAATGATTTTTAAACATAGGGACATATTTATCTTCCACGCAATTATTATACCACACAATATAAATAACTTATTGATTTTGTGGAAAGTTACTGCCTCATTGAACTAGTGTAAGCAAGTTACTTCTGCATTAGGTTTTGAGCTTGATGCTCAGATCAGGCAAAGTTTTATTGGGCTAATTCTTCTGGAAATTCGACATTTGTGCCTGGCCAATGGCAATAAGCTCGCCTCTTATTATATAGGAGTTAAACATGGTGAAATTAATATGGGTGTACTATAGGTATGCCTCTGCCTAAACCTTTCGGGAATATGGGCATGATGTAATGTTCAAGGTAAGTATTACATGAATTCACTGTGGAGTTATGTAGTTTTCCCATTACTAAAAGAAAAATGAGAGTATGATTTTCTGGAATAACCCTGTAATTAGTATTTCTACTAACCTGGAGCCAGGTTGTCCAGGATTGAAGGCTTTCAGCAACTTATCATCTTTCTTAACAGCTATCTTTGGTTGCATGTCTTCAGGTTTCTTTATCGTTCCTGCCTTCATAACACTTGTAGTGGCAATCGTTTGTGTTGCTGATTTCTCCGCAGTTCCATCGCAGCCATCTTCCGTCTGTCTCCAGAGTCCTCGGATTTTGAGGACTTCACCAGCTTTTAAGACGGTATCTAAGACTTCATTTGAAACTGTTGTTTCACCTGGAAGTTGATGTAAGTAATAAATTAAGTTTAAGTAGGTATTAGTGTTTTTGAACCAGATTGAACTAAATAAACATAACCTTAGCAATAGCTTAAAGTCAAGAAGAAAACAAGGCCTTATTATATGCACATACAATGTGAGATCACTATCAACAAAAGAAAGAACTTTGGAACTAAATCATGCAATAGATCAAATAAAATGGGATATCATAGGACTTGCAGAAGTTAAAAGAGTAGGACATGCCATTGAAGAACACAAAGAATACATATTTTGTTATATGGGAGAGACTCCGGGACTTCATGGCGTAGGCTTCCTAATAAATAAATCATTAAAAGGCAACATATTGAGCTTTTTGGGAATATCGGAGAGAGTGGCTCTGCTAAAGCTAAACTTCAAGGAAGGACCACTATCACTGATTCAAGTATATGCTCCCACTGAGAGTTCAAGTGAAGAAGAAATCACAAAATTCTACAGCAACCTAACAAATGCGCAAGAACTAGCTGATAAAAACAGGTTAATTATCGGAGATTTCAATGCTAAAATTGGACAACCTAAACCTCACGAAAACCTTATAATGGGCAAATATGGTTACGGCACACGGAACGACAGAGGTGAGCGTCTAATACAATACGCACATGAGAATAAACTGGCAGTGATGAACACATATTTCAAAAAGAAACATTCCAGGAAATGGACATGGTTATCACCGGACCATAAAACAAAAAATGAAATCGACTTTATACTGAGCCCCAACCCAAAATCTGTAACAAATGTAGAAATACTGAACAAAATGAGCTTCCCGTCAGACCACAGGATGATGAGATGCTTTTTAAAAACTCAAAAACCTAAAATGAACCGAAGAACATTTAAGTCCATGCCCAGCAAATTGAAGTCTACACAGGAGAAAAACAATTATATCCAAAATCTAAAAAAGAACTTACCAATACTGCAAGAATTTATAAAAGAAAATAAGACTGTACAATCCTTCAGTGACAAACTGGAAGAGGCAATCACGAAAAGCCAAAAAAATGATGAAAACAAGAGACAAAAACAAAAGATTATAAGCGAACAAACACAGAAATTAATATGTAGAAGAACTGAACTTATATTCATGAAAAATAAGTCCAAAGAAATAAGAAAGGAATTAAAGAAATTGTTCAAGCAAACCAACAGAGCAATCAAAACAGATTACGCTAACCACAGAAGAACAATAATAGAAAAAAATATGCTTACTTTCCGAAGTTCCAAAAGAGCCTTTAAAGAACTATCTACTCACAAAAATTGGATAAAAAGTTTGAACAGTGAAAAGGGCGAAACCAAAAATAGAGAAGGCATAATAGAATGTACTACAGCTTTCTATACTTCACTTTATGAAAAACCACCACATGATAAGACACAAGATGATGAAAAAGATACCAGCATCTCGGAGAAAGATACAACAGAAACACCATTAGACCCAATAACAGAAAGAGAAATAATGACCCAAATCAAACTACTGAAACCTGAGAAGAGTCCAGGCGAAAACAACATCACAAACGAAGCCCTGAAAATCGGAGCGCCAATCCTTGTTGCATATCTGGCTAAACTATTCAACTTGATACTAGAAAAAGAGCAAATACCATCACAATGGAGTAAATCAAATATAATACTATTGTACAAAAAAGGGAACCCGCTCAACATCAGCAACTACAGGCCTATCAGCTTACTATCTACAATATATAAGCTTTTCTCGTCAATCATCCTAAGAAGGATAGCACCAGATATAGACAAGAATCAGCCAACAGAACAGGCGGGCTTCCGGCCGCACTATTCAACAGTAGACCACATTCATACAATAGAATAAATTATAGAGAAATATCAAGAATTTAATAAGTCACTTTACATAGCTTTTATAGACTATTCCAAAGCGTTCGACAGCATAGCACACCCATCTATATGGTCAGCTCTGAGAAACAATGATGTAAACAAAAAATATGTAAATATCATAAAAGACATCTATGCTAAAAGTGTGAGCAGAGTAAAACTGGAAAGACAAGGGGAGGAGTTCACTATTGGAAGAGGAGTGCGGCAGGGGGACCCGCTGTCTCCAAAGTTATTTATAGCTGTACTTGAAGATATTTTCAAAAACATTGATTGGGAAAATAATGGCATATGGATATTTAATAACAAACTGACACACCTAAGGTTTGCAGACGATATCGTTCTATTTAGTGAATCTGCGACTGGTTTAGAATCAATGATTCAAAAACTAAATTCTGAAAGCATAAAAATTGGCCTATACATGAATGCATCCAAAACAAAAATTATGTCAAACAGTCAAAAGAAAATAATCAAACTAGAAGAAAAACCGATGGAATATGTAAAGGAATATGTGTACCTAGGTAAATTGGTATCCTTCGAGGCAAATAGCAACGAAACCGAAATAGACAGAAGAACAAGTATAGCTTGGAAAAAATACTGGTCCCAAAAAGAAATTCTAAAAGGGAACTATAGCATCAAAACAAAAAAGATCATCATGGATTCATGCATTCTCCCAAGCTTAACGTACGCCAGCCAGACATGGGTCTTCACTGAAAAAGTAAAGAACAAAATTTCATCATGCCAACATGCAATGGAACGAAGCATACTGAGACTAAGAAGAATACATAAAACAAAAAACGCAGACATTCGCATGAAAACGAAACTAACAGATGCACTTCATTTTAGTTTAAAGCAGAAGTGGAAATGGGCAGGGCACCTGTCGAGATACAAAGATAAGAGATGGACTCACCTTACAACTAAATGGCAGGGCCCTCAAGGCAAAAGAAAAGTAGGAAGACAGAGGAAAAGATGGGCGGATGATTTAAAGAACATAGCTGGAAGAAGCTGGATGCATATGGCCAAAGACAGGGAAAGGTGGAATAGAATGGAGGAGGCTTTTACCCGCAGGGGGCCACATAACTATGAAAAAATACGAAACAATTAAAAAAAAAGAAAGTCATATTTGTAAAAAATGTTAAGTGGAAAAATAAAGCTGTAAATAAATAAATAAATAAAAGGTATTAGTGTGTATCTACGCCACAAGGCCAGAATTATTGGACGACAGTCTGCACTTTTGATGACATTTAGACGATATCATTATTTTGGGGCTGCGATTAAAAGAGATTTAGAAATAATATCGATACTTTTAAACATTTTCCACCTCACTACTCTCGGTAACTCAGGCACGATGCATGACGTACCTAGATTACGCGAACTGGGAGAGCAGTGCTTGTGCGGGCACATAGTGACCTTCGCGCTGATCTGTCTATCTTTTTTGTACCGTAATGCGGCCGAGAGTCAGGCACCCAAAAAATTTGGCGAGCACATAGATTTAAGTTTAGCTCGTCAACTAGGTACCGTAATTCCAGACACAATTAAATTACCTACCTATTGTTCGCGGAAGCCGGCTTTCGCTTGGGGCCTGAGAAACTAGTTATTCCAGATGAAATTGACGTAAAAGGCTGAAGTACCCAATATAGTCGTCCATAAAAATATCGATAATTTTATCGTCACTTCCGAAGTTCCGACATCCCTATTCCTACTCGACATCGACAGTCGATTATGTTTAGACGTGAACTATAAACAAACGAAAGAGATCCTGATTTACTGACCAATCCGGTCTAGATTTGTTTAAAAGGAGTAGGTACCTATATATAGGTTTTTATTATAACTGGATGAAACACTAAGAAAGACGCAGCGTACCTACGGAAATCGGGACCAAAACACTTCAGATAGGTACATAGGTAGTTTTAGTCAGCATAAAATATAGGTACACAATTACATGGCCTTTCAGGCTTTGAACAGGTTTTAATTAATAATTACTGCACAATAAATACTCACAAAATTGTACATGATACCTACCTAGATAACTACCAAATTGAGTAAATTCTTATTTTATTTTAAGTTTCGACAGAAGCGCCACTAATAGGTTTACATGAATGAGAATATGCATTAAAACAAGATACTGACCTTTATACATATATTCTACGAGAATCTTCAACGCTTTCGTGGATATCTCCGAAGGCAGCACGACGTAGAGCATGCCGCCCATCCGCGTCACCGAGCGCTGGCCCTCGAACAGGTTGCACAAATAAACGCTGCACGAGCTCAAGATGAACTTGTGCGCTGGTATCTGCGACCCGTCCAGGGTGCACAGCACCACATCCGTGAACCGTTCCGAGCGAAGCAAAGCCGCCACGGAACCGTTCAGATGGGAACTGTGCGAATGCCATTTTAACTGGTATGTGTCCGTGGACGTCATTTTTCTTCTTTATTTCCTACATATTTTCACACCATCTGCAGCAAACGGTCATCATTTTAATTAGGTACATTTCAATGTGATAGAAACACCTAATTGCCAATGTCGCGTATTGTTATGGTGTACACTAGAGAGTATTCTATTCTATTCGTAAAACTTAGTCAAAAACATTCAATACTTGGATTTAAAATCTCTTTGTAATAAACCAACAAAGGCTGGAGATTCAATCATTGATATTTATTGTAATTAACGAATTAAACAAATAGGATTTTAAGTTTTAACTTACGCGCGTTACTCTTGTTTACATGAGTCTATTTATTTACGATGCTATTTTTTTAGTAATTTTTCATCAAACTTTGAAATGAATCAATGAACGAATGAATGATCAAAAGTAAACAAGCTCCCTTTTAGTCATTTTCGTAAACTTTATCAATTTTGTAGAAAAAGCTCGAACGAATTATAAACTTGTATCATGTAAAACTAAATACAATTTTAATATTAATAACCCGGTGTATTTCATTTCAAAATAAACACTATGAAAACAACAAACGAAATCAAAACAATAGCCTAATAATTTTTGCAGCGTCGTTCGATCGACCGGTGACGCAAGACCCGGTAGAAATACTTTTAAAATATTATCAATTTTAAGATTTATCAATCTTTTTAAAACGCTCTAGAGGGTATTTGAAATTTTAAGTGGAATATAAACAAAGTTTTATTTTTTATTTATTCGTTTTTTTGGTAAATTATGCATCAGAACTTCCCGTTCATTGAACTTTAGCGTAAAAGAAATAGGTAGGTATTTACCTTGAATCTCCGACAATTTGATAATGTCGTAAATATAGTTTTATTCATAACTTTTGCACACACACATAATTGTCTTTAACACATAATTATCACTAAATATGAAAAATACAATTGAACTTTCAAATAAAATTCAAACAACGCAATGCGCGCACCCACCGTTTGCGACCCTCAAATCTAGTGTGCGGCGGCTGCGGCTGCGAAAATCGATAGAAATTATATTGATTTAACTCGTAGACCGACCGGGGTTGCGCGTTTATCTTATCGATCCAACCAACAGAGCGTCGGTTGTGCGGCGCGCGCCTGCGTCGTATCGCGAGGGGCGCGTTTGGCTGCCACCGGCGCCCGCCCTGACTCCGCATCGCCAACGTGCCACCCTGTTCACGCGCAAATTGCTTTTATTCTATGTGGGTTCTCTTTTTCTACTTTACACCCGATAGATAGAAATGGATGCGTGTTGATTGTATTTTATACTCATCAAGAAAGTATTCATATGACGTTTGTCCTACAAGCTTCATAAATTTTATACCTACCTACTACCTAGTCCCTACTCACTTTCAGAAATTAAGTCGCTCGCTACAAATCGTTACCCAATATCTATAGGTAGTATACGTACGCCGACTAGCCCTAAGGGTACCTACTTACATAACTAATTAGCATTACAAAAATATCAACTTACCTGTGCCAGTGTCACTGACCTACGCACGTCCCCAGCTGTTGATTGGGTAGGTACCTACATTAACCTATTTATTTATTATAACGTCTTGGTAGCATTATCCTGTTACAGCTTACCCCAAAACAATGGCTAACAGTGCGCGTGATGTTAGAAACTTGAAAGAATGAGAACAAATAAACGTCTTAGATATTTTATAGTACCTAGTTAATAAAGTAGGTATTTTGTCTTCGATAAAACATTACCTATTGTTTTACAGACTAAAGTTAGCTACTTTTTCTGTGCATAGTATTCTAATCTAACATACCTACCTACCTACGCAAATAGAACTGAACTATAACTTTTATGCTATCCGTACTAAAAGCTTGCCGGAGGGGTGGAACCGTGGAGCGATGCGAAGCGAAGCAGGCTGAATGCACTCTATGCATAATATTATAATCTATAGCTGGCCAATAATATTGTAACAAAATGGAATTCGGTTTGGGGTTTCGCATAGAAAAACAACAAAAACCTGTAACGTATGCTTAAGTATGGATGGAACCCATCTATGTAGTTTACGTAGGTACTGGTAATAAAATACAATGACATCTTAATTAACTTGGGTTTTATTTTATAGGTACCCGAGTTTAGAAAGCAAACAATAAGTTCAAAGAATGGCTCCAAATTCTTTAACGAGTAGCCTACGAGAGGCTACGAGGCTTCTTAAACATTGGAAAGTTTTTAAAAGCCTCGTAGTACCTAGTAGCCCGCCTTTTTAACAAAGAACTTTGTTCTAATTAGTTGTTTTATGTACCTACTTAATGCCTTTATTTGCGCAGAATTATGAAAAATATCATGAAAACGACAAAGATTCACGTTTGTCATTGTTCCACTAGGTACCTACTTACTATGATAATTTTATGCCTACAGTTAAAAGTCATCGATGGGCAGTAAGAAGTTTTTAACAAATTTATTTCAGACTTTCAGAGTCAAATCAAGTACAGATAACCTAGGACCTAAGTTTTTTTTTTAAGTCAATGATAGGCATACAAACAGCCTCTTCTTTTTTTAACGGGGTGGTTCCGTGTTTTACGTAGGTACGTCATAGGTAGGTAGGTACGTAGTTATATGATTGTTTTGTCCTCGTGGTTCTAGCGTCGTTGTCGAGTCGCGTGGGGCGGGCTTGCGCGGATCGCGTGCGCACTCAATATTGATTTTGTTCCTGCCTTACCCCACGTTTTCATGTCAGCCCCCTATGTAGGATGCGATGAACGTGATAGACGCAAAACATAGACGCGTCGTTATTGAATAGACCCACTGCAGCTTGATATTATTTTGATGACAATTTGTGTATTTGATGACGTTCATGAACTATGAACGTCATCAAATAAACTAATTGTCATATCGTTCATTCGTTATCGTTCATAGTTCCTTATGTTTTTGCTGATCATACCGTTTTTAATAAAGCGCGTAAGCGTAGGCATAGAATATGTGATGCCTAAGTAAAAAGATTTTAAATAGCTTGAGGAAGGTCGTTTCGTTTAGAATTGTTTGAGTCTAATTACCAACTAACTAGGTGCCAATCCATTTATTCGGTAGAAGAGTTCATTTGGATGATACACACAGCTGCGGATCAAGCTAAGCATTCCCAGTATAAGCTGATCTCGCATTTTATAGGATTTACATACATCGAGGGGTCAATTTGTATTGGATATCTATATTTTTTTATGGAGCCGTGTGTATATCGTAAGTTTTCTTTAAGTAATAGGTATGAGTAGGTACCTACTCATAAAGTAAATAATAAAGTTATTGTCTCAAAATACCTCAAATAATCCTACCTTTTTCCAATTTTTCATCTATATTTGGCTTTTACCACGGATTTCACCATTGTTTCTATTTCACATTGCTGCTTACCCCCGCTTTGTATTAAAACACGTGTTTTGGAAACGTGGAGTGTTGTCGGGCGTCGCTTGTCGCAGTTGTAGCCCTTCACGGCGATCGGGGAAAATTGAAAAGAGAAAAAGGCGACTTAATTACTTTTAACTCGATAAATTGTTATGTAGGCTCCTACCTGCCTACCTAGAGTTATTTCGTTTTTATTTCTAGGCACATTGCATACAATAGGAACACTTGGGAAAAAATAAATCGAGCCACTTGCCGCTTTTTTCACCTATATGTTTTTTTTTTAATATATTAAAACGCATTGACATAAACCTTAATATGGCCCAAAAGACTAATAAACTTTTTAGCTGCCTAGGTATCTAATATTCAAATTGATCAGCGTAAACTGATCTCTGATTGTACAGAAATGTTTTAAAATGCGAGATCAGTTTATACTGGAAATTCATTATTTAGTTTATCTATTTATTGATAGGAAACCCAACACCTTTTTTTTAAAGCGTTAAAGATATGGTAATAATGTCTTTTAAGAGGTACTGAAGCCAATAAATAGAGTTTTACAGCATGCATTATATCTATACTTCTATACTAATATTATAAAGAGGAAAAGTTTGATTGTTTGTTTGTTTGCATTGAATAGGCTCCGAAACTACTGGACCGATTTGACAAATTCTTTCAACATTAGGAAGCTACACTATCCCCGGGTGACATAGGCTACTTTTTATCCCTGTATTCCCACGGGAACCGGAACTACGCAGGTGAAACCGCGTGACGTCTGCTAGTGTATGTATAAAACTAGAAAATGGAGGAAAATGTAGCTTATACGCAGGTACCTACTTAGGTAAATATTGTAAGACCTACCTACCTAAAAGTAAAAGTTGGTGTTTAAAAAACTTATTTTTAATTTATGGGTGATACTATTCTACCCTGAAAATAAAATTAGTTTAGAAGCTAATGTATTCAGCGAGTATTATAAAATGACTAAGAAACTTGAGACACGGCTACACATCAAGCTATACATTCCAGTATAAGCTGATCTCACATTGTATGGGATTTCCGCACAAAGCGAGGTTAGCGCAAACTGGAAATATATACTTAGCTTGCTGCCATGTGTAGGCGTGTACACAGTATCTAAGCCCGTTTTCGATAACACTTTGTAAAAACTGGTCAAGTGCGAGTCTGTCAAAGAGTTCCGTAAGTAAAGTATTATATAAAGCAATAGGTAGTAAAAAAAAAAAATTTTTTAATAGTTTTTTTTTTAATTGTTGTCATCATAGCGCCAATAGTACGTGCCGAAAAAAGTTTCTAGTGTCTATCTATTGCGGTTTAAGGCACAGCTTGCTGGCAGACAAACGTATGGATGGACGGACGGCGAAGGTTTAGTAGGTAATAGGGCTCCGTTGGTGGGTTGCGTACCGAACCCTAAAAGCGGTCAGTAATTAATTAATTTTCTTAGAAGTAATTTCCTTCTCTCGTGAGTAGTGTGCCGACAAAAAGAAGCCCAAAACTAAACAAAATGTATGACAGTCAAAGCGCTATAGTCAACAAACTGGTAGATTGGTTGTTTACCCAAAATCAAAAGTCTTTTAATCAAATTAGAGTGATGATAAGCCTATTGACTGCCTCGTTGCATGGTCTAGTGGACGGAAGCGCTACTGCTGAGCTTGAGGTCTCAGGTTCAATCCCCGGGTCGGGCAAAGCGTTAAGTATTAAGTTTTTCTATATCTGGAATTTCTCAGTATCAGCCCGGAGTCTTTATTTATATGTGCCCGATTGATGGCAATAGGCTAGCCCACTGCCGAAATATGGGTGTACCTACTACTGGTACTCCTCTTCCCAACCCTTCGGGGATAACCGTCGTGATGTTATGTTATGTAATGAATATAAGTAGCGATAACCTAGTGGTGTGAACGGCCGCGGCGGTACAACTCTGACTTTTCGTATTCATTACGTATTGTATAATAATCCCCAGCAAACATTGTGAGGAAACCGGCCTGCCTGAGAGATATTTTTCGACAGCATTTGAAGCAGAGTCCAAAGCGGCCCATGGGCGGCAAAACTCTGACACAACGTCATCATAAGTCACTAACTACGCGATAAGAAGAAGAAGGAGGCTGAAGATCAGCACCTTTTGAACGTCAAGACTTACATAATAGATAAAGGTATACTTACTTACCTATGATGTATGCTTGATGTTAATGTTAAACCGACGAAAAATGGAAGAGGTTCTCAATTCTACACGTAAATTAACAAACAAAGGGATTTCAATGTTAGATGCCTGTAGGTACTAAGGTTAGATAAACCTGTACCTATCAGAAGCGACAGGAACTCATTAAGGTAATAGTAGTACAAAGAATTATTAACAGTATTTAAAATAAAAGAAAAAAAAATAAAGGGTAAATGGGTCAATCTCCAAAACGGGCGTATTCGTGTGATCGCTCTGGTGCTTTTCAGATATTGATATTTAATGGTAATTATGTATCTCATTAAAAATAATGATATTCAAATAGTAAATTTTTATTATTGGCCTTCAATTTACACAAACGGTTATGGAAATATTTAAGTTCAAAAAATTTCGCGACCAGAGCAATCATAATTGGTGCCAGAGCGATCATGAATGGTGAAATTAGTGAAACAAAATTATAAAGATAAAATATTATTTATTTAGCCGTTTTAAGTCATGTTCAGTGTGCGTGTAACAAGATTATTATATGTAAGAGAAATGTATTATTTTAGAAAAAGTTCAAGGCATATTATCAGTCATAAGTACTTCCATATTAAAAATACGGAATATTTTGTATAAAAAATTGCTAAAATAACAAATTAACAAAATTATAAAGATCAACTTTTGGCTTAGTTTCATTTATTTGGACTTAAATAAATCACTTCTAGGTAAATGACACTAAATTAAAAACCTTTTGAAATCCACCAATATTACATACAGTCTTTTATAGTTATTAAGTGATTTAGATTCAATCAATTTTAGTTTTAAAAAAGTTGTTAATGAAAACTAACGTTTATTAAGAACAAAATAAAATTCTTAAAAATGAACAATTTAGTAACGTAACTATTTGTAATCATAGTACATAACAGGAAGAATCATGACTAAAATAACAGTATTTACAAGATATGTAAGAGATTTGTAATGATCACATTTTCCTTATCTAGGTATATCTTTAGTGGAAAGTGAAGAATTAAAAAGAAGAACACAAAGCAAAATGCAATTCAGATGGTCAGATCAGATTAAAGTACTGTTTGCAAATTATAATGATACAAATTTTAACACAAAGTAAGAAAATATAATTTTTATTAGGCTTAGTTGATCAGGAAACTAAAAAATAAGGTTTATTTTAAGCTCAGTTAATTGAATAGTACTCGGAGTTGGAGTCGGGTAAATCTTCTGCTGCAGCAACCTTTGTCAAGGTGTTATTGTTTTCCAACGAAGATAAAACTACCTCGAAAATACTTGGAGTACCTAATTAAATTTTCATAGTCAATAGATCAGTCACTCATTGGTAGTACTGTGCCCCGAGCTTTTTTCCTTTGGTTCTTGGCTCTCTTGACTTTACAAGCCATTGTCGCGCGATATGGATCATATTTTATCTTGGCCATTCTATGACGCTCAGCCAATTTCTTCTTCAATACTCATAGATAATTTATTTTGAGGCATGATTTCAACCTGCAAAAATAAGTTGCCATTAAATTTTAGAGAAGAAAGGGTTACAGTTGTGTTTAGCTAAATGCCATTACAATAATGTCATCAACGTAAAATACGTCAATATCTGTTAATGGGTTTAGGTTACCCAAAGAAACCCCCCAGGAATGGTTATAAATTAAAGGTCATATGTATAGTTCATCGTTTGTCATTGTTACTACTACTTACAATAGATTTATAACGTATAATTAATGCAAAATATCATTGCTCTGTTCTTTTTGGACAGAGCAATCACAGCCATAGCGATCAGAAAAAGTCACAAAATCATAAATATAGCCGAATTTAAAAGCAGTAGAAAGTTATGATTACGTCTCATAAAAAACATTATAACGATCACTTAATTCACATAACAGACACATTCATAAGCTTACTATTTAATTTTAATAACGCGCCATAGCAATCATAAAATTCGAGAACCAAATCCAGAGCAATCATAAACTTACCTTCGTAATGTTGGAGTGCTGGTTCGTGGCACACAGGTTTCCTCCTCGGCGGTTAGACCACTGCCAGGGTTACCCCGCGTGAGGGGAATAGAGTGTCTATAACGCGTAACTAGGGATGAGCGAGATGTTTTATCTCAGCGCAGAGCGATGAGATAAAATGCCCGGTCACGATTTCAAATTCAAATTGTGGCAAAAGTATTGATAATATAACATAAAACCATTGAATACGATGAAGATTAACTATTTGTTATGAAATGCAAACAAGTTGTTTCATATGAACCTTCTTAGTAAAAAGTAAAAAAATATTTTAATCATACAATCGGGAGTTGGGTCAACCCAGAGCGATCAGAATTTTAGGGTTTAAGATTTTTTTTTAAATATTTAAAATAAACTTATTCATAATATTAGTCTTGTACCATGTAGATTGGACACCAAACTGTATATAAAAAAATATTTTAAAAACGTTTTTCGATTTTAAAATGGGTTTATCCAGCCCGACACGAGAAAAAATGCCTCTGGAGATCTACCCAAATACAAGGTGATATCGTCGCACTTCCGGCTACCATGAGTTCGGTAGGTACATGTTATGATCCTGAACCTCCCGGCGTTAAAATTTTCCGTCTGTTTTTCTTAATTTCCAAGATTTTTTAAATGTTCTTTTTGTTTATCTTCTTCTTATCTTATATATAAAATTCTCGTGTCACAATGTTCGTTCCCATACTCCTCCGAAACGGCTTGACCGATTCTCATGAAATTTTTTATGCATATTCAGTAAGCCTGAGAATCGGCTACTGTCTATTTTTCTAACCTGTAAGTGATAAGAGGTGTTCACCCCAATTTTTTTTTTTTATATTTTTGATAATTTATATTTTTTTCACCTTTTTATTACGTGGCATCAAAAAATACATACAACTCTAAATTTGCACTTTTTTATCATCAACCCTTGTTTTTTAATAGTCATAGCAGAACTTTTAATGACTTTTTGAAATATCACGAGGAGAGGGAAGAGGGAGGGGAGTGGAGGAGGGGAGTCGGAGTGGGGATCGTGAAATGGGGAGGGGGAGATTGTGAGAGGGGAGGGGGGTGATTGTGTGAGGGGGAGGGGTGATTATGAGAAGGGAGGGAGGGGAGGGGGAGGAGCAGGGGCAGTGTGAGGGATGGGTAGGGGAGAGGGGAGGGGTGGGGAGTGGGAGAGGAGGGAGGTCAGGACAAAGGGAGTGGGTGGAGAAGGAGGGAATGAGAGGGGAGGAGAGGGGAGGGGTAGGGGAAGGGTGGGGAGTGGAATAGGCAGGAGCCGAGCGTGGGAGGTGTGGGGGAGAGGGAGGGAGAGGGGGCGGGGAAGAGGAGAGGAGTTGATAAAAAATGCTTTACAATAGCTTTACCGCGGCAGTCTCCGAGTGCCACGCGTCATTTTCTCTTTTTTTTTAACCATTCAATCACAATGTGCCACAGCGAAGCGTGGCAGGGTACAGCTAGTAAGTAATATAAAATTACTAATTTTAAAATAAATTCTTACCCGATTCAGTTACTTACTAGAAATCAGGTAAAATACATACCTAAAGAAAAAAAAATACATACCTACACACGAACATAGAACCTCAGACCAATATTTTTTATTCGTCTGAGCATAGAACCTCTTCCTTTTTTGAAGTCGGTTAAAAGTTGTATGAAGCTCTTATAAATAGGTAGGTACAGCCACGGCGTGGGCGGGCGGAGAGGCCGCCCTGCGACCGTCTGAACCATAAAACCTACTAAACCAGTATAAGCTAGACTCGCACACTGTTCTTAACTCTGTGCTACTAATAGGCCAGATAAAAGTGTTTCTACTGAAGATAATTTAATAGACAACAAAGGTCAGCCTATGTAAAGTATGTGTTATTGTGTTCAACGCAGATAAACGCTGTGTGCGTTTATCTGCGTTGAAGAACGCCTTGTCTGGGAGGGCTTTCTTTCTTTTGAAACATTCCTTGATCCCTCTATCTTTTTCTAGGGAGTGGTCAATTTTGTGCGGGTATTGCTCAGTCCATTCTCTATATCGATCACTAACATTATGACTAACTACAAGAAAAGTAGAAGAGTCCTAC
The DNA here is from genome assembly GCA_921972225.1 of Euplexia lucipara. Classification (NCBI taxonomy): domain Eukaryota; kingdom Metazoa; phylum Arthropoda; class Insecta; order Lepidoptera; family Noctuidae; genus Euplexia; species Euplexia lucipara. The sequence goes on along the minus strand of OV179144.1, from coordinate 5,402,533 downwards.
TTATCACTTTAATGAAGTGATCATCTCGTACATACTTTGTTTTGTTCGTTCACTGCCGATAACTAATGCTAGGGATTGACTGTTCACTTTACCCAGCCAAAGGAGGTTGACAGTGCCACAGTCTAAAAACCTATACTTATACCTACTTGTAAGTTCAATGTGTAATTAGCATTCCAAAACGGAGCTACTTATTCATCAACTCGCCCTCAATTAACTCGCCCGATCGGGGGAGACAGCACATTTTTTAATTTACCTATTCTTATTCGTCAACTCGCGGTGTAAAGTGCAGTCAGTAGGTACAGTAGGTAGGTACAGTAATTTTGTTTTATTTTATTGTAAACTCATTATTTTGCTACATAACTCCAAAAGACTTTTATAGTTGACTGTACCAATTTAGCAATGATTTTAAGTGTCGTGCGAGTTGACGACAAGAAAAAATAAATTAAATTATTTTGTGCCATCTCCCCCGATCGGGCGAGATTTGGTCGGGTGAGATGAGGAATAACTCCCAAAACGTTGCAAGAGGTCAGCGCAGCGTCAACGATTGTTCAATATGCTATAGGTATGTATCATTGCATATTGTAGGTAGGGTTATGTAGGTAGTACCTACATAACGGGCTAGCTACCTATGTATGGATTTGTAGAACCGTAGAAGGGTGGCTGTAGTGGGTGGACGGGCACTATATGATTTATTTTTATTTGTTTATAACATGAACGACGACGTACCTTCACTCGTACAGCCAAAACAACCTAAACAAACAAAAAAATAATCGACTGCAAGCCATTTACAAATCTTCACGTTTTTTTACGGAGATGAGGAGACTAGCTACACATTCTGTAGGTACTTACATAATACAATTTAGTAACTTTGACCAAAAAATCCAGAATCGTAGTCATCTTTATTGGAAGTAGATTGTATTGACTATAAAGTTTTCTGCGCATTAAACCGAGTCGATCTACTTACTTCAAAATTATTTACGCAAGTCTTACTCATTTTCAAGGACAGCGCTTGACCAAAAAAAACTTTTTTACAAAAAATAAAACCGACTTCAAAAATAACACTAAATGGTGTAAAATAACTCTAAATTAGGAGGTCCGTGGCTTTGGTACTTTTGTCTGATTCTTGATGGGCCACCAACTTCCGAATTTAGAGTTATTTTACACCATTTAGTGTTATTTTTGAAGTCGGTTTTATTTTTTGTAAAAAAGTTTTTTATTTTTTCATTTTTAGTTGTTCCCATACAAACATTTGTCACGAATTCATGTTATATTGTTAATTGTTAACAATACATGTCATTATAATAGGGTTATCCACCTAAACCCTAATAAATAAAACTTAACATACCTAACTGTCGAAATCTAGGTATATTGAACACATCTGCCTACCCCTCTGAGCATACAGGCTTGATGATACGTCATGATCGTGTATAAACAATAAACATCCAAGCGATTCCAGCAATCACGATAGATTTGCCGTCTATTTTTGAAGAGTTCCGTTGTATATCTCCGAAGATCAGCACCAGATCTTCACCAAATTGAAATGGGACCACCTCAGGAGTCTACTTTTTCAAACAAAAAAAGAATTTCAAGAATCGGTTCACAAATGGCGGAGAAATCAGGTAACATACATAAAAAAAAAAAAAAAAAAAAAAAAAAAAAAAAAAAAAAAAAAAAAAATACATACACACGAACATAGAACCTCCTCCTTTTTTTGAAGTCGGTTAAAAATGGTAATGGCTCATTAAGTAGGTATGGCAAATTTGTTTGAATAATAATATTATAACACTTGTACGTTATTAAACTTATGTGTGTTGCCCCATGACTTTTGCCTACTTTGGCATGGAGAAGGCACCCTGGGCGACCGTTCCAAATTGTCTGCTTTGGGGTAGGTAATCAGGTTTGGCGTCGCCCAGGGCACCTTTTTCCAAACCTGTCTAAGGAGGAACGCTAAAAAATTTTCGAGGTCGCTTCGCTCGTTTAATAAAATTTCGTGCTGTTACAATATAATTATGCAGTTACACATAATGCTTAATACTTTAAGAGCCTATTCACTCTAGTCTTGAAGACACCTAATTCTAATCGAACGGGAATACTGCAGTAGGCAAGCTGATCCAGTCTAATATATATCTAAAAACACACAAGTATTTTATACAGACCTCAGACCAAAAAAAATCATTGGTCTGAGATACTCACATGTATAAATGTAAACGAAGCAAAAGAAGTAGGTAGGTATGTTAGGATCGTAGCAGATTGCGCTTTGTAGTTTCTGTTCTGCTTACCCCCATGGGAAAAAGGTGTGAGTTTATGTATGTATGTACACATATTATAGATAAATAATTACACAACAAACATTTATCTTAGGTGGGAATCGAACCCACGATCTCCGGCATAGCAGTTAGGACCACTTATAACCACTAGATCAACAGATCTGGGGGCACGGGAGAACCCCCGCCAAGACGAGCCAAGCGAAGCGCAAGGGCACTACCTACTACCTTTTCTCGAAGTGTTTCGTCGTTTTTTTGAACCCTCATAGAGTTGGTTTCCGATGTACCAGAGAGTTCATATTCTCAGGATATGATGTCATTAATAGATTAATTAAACATACAAAGTCTCGATTGAATAGCTCTAATACTTTAGATTTTATTGATATCTGAAATACACCGATTTCGTCACTGACACACTGACACACTGACTCACTGACACACTGATGATCATCAAAATGTTTGGGTACTTCCTGAAGTGCTAGAAAGCTAAAATTTGGTATGTAATCTAACTTTAGTATACAACCAACAAAAAAAATCATAAACTCATAACTTTCGCCCCCATTCACTAAAATGGGGATATCAGATCTCATGTAGAGCCAAGCTTCTGAATCTACACGGCCTGACCTACTGACCTAACTACTAACTACACAAATTCTACATATCAGTAAAAATGTATGGCGAAGCCGTTTCGCTACCGTTATGGAGGTGATGCGAATATTTAGTTTCTGAAGTTAAGTAACGAAACAGGCAAGGTATACATTTAAACTGATATGTAGAACAGGGCAAACCTTGTGTGGTAGTCTTGGCAACATTTTACATGAAATGTTTTGGTGGGATACACTAGATCATGAATGAAACAGGCCAGTTGTACTTTATGTATGGATGATATGCCTATCGAGTTAAAATATAACCTCCTACTTCTACTTCTTCAAATACTTATAATATTGTATGTAACATAGGGTCACGCAGCGCAGTAGTTCAGTTTAAAATGTTAATAAGTATTTTGTTTCTTTCAAAATCAATGCATTTCAGTAAGGTAGATAAGTTACACATGGAGTTGCGTCGGTCGCAGCTGCGCGGGTTCCTGGTGGTAGAATGGCGGGACAGGCTTTCGCGCCCTACTGCCGGCCTCGTCACCATCGAGGCGGTCCGGCCGGTGCTCGAGCGCTGGCCCGATAGGAGGCACGGCTCCCTGTCGTCTCGGGTGACACAGATACTTACCGGGAACGGTTGCTTTGGGAAGTACCTGTGTCGCATAAACAGGGAGCCGGACGCCCAGTGTCACCACTGCGTCGACTGTCGGGAGGACACGGCGCGCTGGCAGAGTGTTCCGCATGGGAGTAGCCGCGCCGTGCCCTCTCTGGAGTAGGGAGTGACTTGTCGCTGCCGGCCGTGGTCGAAAGGATGATCGGCAGCGTCGAGTCCTGAGACGCGATGGTGTCCTTCTGTGAAACGGTCATTTCTCAGAAGGAGGCTGCGGAAAGGGAGAGGGAGATCAACTGCACTCACCCGGCCCGCATCAGACGCACCGGGCGCAGGCGAAGGGCGGACAACGCCCTCTTCCTGAAAGGGTTTACATGGACTCGAGATGGCAGCGCGTTGTGCTCACGCGCGCTCTTCTTAGACGTCGCGAGGGGAGTCTAACACCTCACTCCCCTCGCTGACTTGGCGAGACCCTTGGGGTCGGCAGCAGTCGGGGGTCGCGGAATATCTTCTGTTCCCGTGACCACCGGCGTAGGTGTGAGAAGGAACACGGGGTGGTTTTTAGTCAGTCAAAGTCTGACAGACCCATCCGCCCTCCCCGGGGCGGGGGACATCCAAGAGGATTTGACACCCCCCAAAAAAAAAACTTGGTAGTTACAGTTAGGTTAACTATAGGATAGGTATGGTAAGTTAGGTTCGGTTATATGTATATACATATATAGCGAGGGCACGGCTCCCCGTCGTTTCGGGTGACACAGGTGCTTACTGGGCACGGTTCCTTCGGGAAGTACTTGTCTAACCTTTGCAGGGAGTCGGACGCCCGTGTCACCACTGCGTCGACTTTCGGAAGGATACGGCGCGGCACACGCTGGCAGAGTGTGCCGCTTAGGAAGAGCCACGCCGTGCCCTCGTCTCTGGAGTAGGCAGTGCCGACTTCTGCGAAACGGTTGTCGTCGTCGTAATCGTGCACAACACACAAGCATTTGTCCTGGGTGGGAATCGAACTCACAACCTCCGGCATAGCAGTCAGGGTCACTAACTACTAGACCAACAGGGCAGTCATATGTTTAATGGTTATATATTTTATGTTTGGACGACATTCAAATCAGTATCGATCTTTTAGTGCGAAAATATCCCCACTATCAATCCTGAAATTACGGTTCTGATTAATGCTCTACATTGCAGGGCTCAAAAAATCTTCGTCCAAACTTTACTTTAAAAAATATTAATGTTTAATGTCACTGTCAGACAAACTAACGTCAAAATCAAATGTCACTGCCATTTTGGTGTTCTGTTGCGGTTGCGTGCATTGTGCTCAGAGGATTGTTTATTTTATTTTCCTGAATTATTGATTAGTTAATGGACATTATTTAAACCTGTGATGAATCCACAAAACAAGTCGACGGCGTTGTCCGCCGATTTAAACAACTTCATCTATGGTGTTTCGAGGAGAAATGCTCAGAACGCGCCGGAGTTGACTAGAACTGGCTTGAGTTTGCTGAAGAACTTCCCGGCGGCAAGGGATGCCGTGTTGGAATACTTCGCTATGGTCTTCCATGATGCTGTGAACGTTTCAATAACACAGACGGATTATGAGGTAAACTGTTTTTTGAGTTATACTTGTTGAATGTTGACCTAATACAGCTATTATTTTTAGGTAATAGCAGAAGTACTAATAATAATAAGTATAACGTATTATTGTATAGATACTTATCGCTGCTGATATTGTAGTCAAAGAATAAGTCAAAAGACACTGAATCTATAGCAATACTTGAGATTTTTATCAAATTGAGAAACTACTTAATTTACCTACTATAAGTGGTTTTAAACTAACACCAATGGGAATAATGGAATAACACTATAATACCTTTATTATAGACAGATTTAGGTGCAAATGGTTCACTAGAAAGTGTGAGCATCATTGGTCCAGAGCTGTGCAGTCTCGGACACTCATGGGCTCCGTTTATCGCACCCTGGTGCATTAGTCTGATCATGGATATCGCTACTAAGAAGTCAAATGTGCCAAGTAAGTATCTTGTGCAAAATTAAATAAAAAATATAAAAACTTGTACTGGTTTGTGGGTCATAACTCTTTGGACCACAAACTCCTTTTGTACAACTCTCTAATAAAGCCTATACGGTCATACGGCATCTAACTGAGGGGAATGGCCTGCAAAAATAACCTAATGCCTCCAAAGAGCTCAAAGTGCAATTTTAAGGAGAATTGTCAACACACCATGGTTCACATAGAATGAAGAAATCCATGATTATCTCAACACTCCAACTCCAGCCATTCTTGAGTAAATGAATGAATTTAAAAAGCATTATAAGCAGCTAAGCAGTCAGGCTTAGCCATTTACCTAAATCCCTATCTCATCTGGCTGTTAAGTTACTAGACAGCAGTGAATATGTTAATAGACTCAAGAGAGAACAAGCGGTCTAAAGGGGTAGAAGTGGCTATGGCCCCCATACCCAAAACATTAACTTACACTAATGCAACTAAACTGATAATAATCCATAAAATACTGATGGCTGTTCGTAATGAAAAAGAAGTGAATATTTAAGATAGTTGGTGACTTTTTGGCTGGTTGGTTATGCCTAGATGATTTTATTGCATTGATCAAAAAAGGCAATATTATTCTTTCTAGGTTATTAACATCCTCAAATTTTAGGTGAATAAAAAATATAGGTAATAATTATAAAATATAATAGATCTATTCCAACATCTTTTCATAGATCCACTTGTTTATTTCCATCCACAGATACAACATTGCAAAGTGCAGATCCTGTTAGGATTCTACTTGATATCACCACGCAGAATTTAACTCTGCTGAATTCTGAAGAGAGGGCAAAATGCATTGATATGATGTTGGGTAAGTTTAATTTTTAATTGACTTAAATGAAAACGAGAAGGTTCTTAATAGGACTGCATGTTTTATTTTTGTGTTTTAAATAAAAATACACTTTTTTATCAATTAGTTAGTTTGTGCTAATATCCAAAACAGCAAGACTGATTATGGCAGGACTTTCACTGTTATAAAGCCAAAGTTTCAGGGGTAACTTGGTCTTCTTTTATTTAAGGAAAAAGACTAGAAAGAAAAAGATAGGCCCCACAAAAGAAAACTCCATTATATTCCATGTGGACAAAATCATCAAATTAAAATATCCTTTGATATTCACAGGATCCTGGGCGTGTTCCTGGGCGGTAGGCTGGGTGGGTCGCGCAGAACCTGCATTAGTAGCTCCGCGGGCACTGCAGTTGGGTGTAGACGCCGCACGCGCAGTGCTGGCGCATCTTGCAAACCATCCACCCGCCACACATCATGTGCGAGTAGCTGTGTTAGACCTGTTTCATGTATGTGGCCTTTCTCTAATTATTTTCTGCTTCGTGGGAATCTGTTAAACACTACTCTGCCTGATATCTTGTATCTGTTTGGGCATTAAACCTTGGTGACAAATCTATCTTGCAGAGTAGGAGCTCATTTATATGTTTTGAGAGTCTTTTGAGAGAAAGATTCTAGTAAATAATGATGATGTTGATAATAAATGTTATTTATTTCTGTAAGTTGGTTTTAACAACATGTCATACTAGCAAAATATTTGTGAGGTTGGTGTTTTTATATCTAAACACTCTGAGAAGATAAACTGAAAAAAAAATCAGAGAATCAAGTCCAGAAATTATCTAGGCCAGATTATGTGAGAATCATACAGATTAGTGTTTGAGATGGTCTTTTTGGGAAATAACCACACAGATCCGAGTGAGTTATGGTATGAGTGAGTGGTGTGAGTGTGTTGTGTTGGTATACTACTGGTACACCTCTGCCTAACCCTTCGGGGATTACACCCGTGATGTTATGTAATATGACTACACCTGTTCACTCAGTGCGAGCATTTGTTAGTAACAGTGAACTTGGTTTTTGTTTGGTATATTATTTTATTAGGTTCATGAACTATTGACACAATTTTCATGTAGTAACATGTAAGGAGCTCTTTTTTTTTAATAAGACAAGTTTATAGTTTTTTTATACTTACTGTATTAGTTAGAACAACATTCTTAATTATTAATTACGATCTAGCCAATAAGTAATTTAATTCTTACTTAAAATGTTACGTGATAGATTATTTTAAAAACTAAGAATAGTGTCTGTTTGCACTTTTTCTCAAGTCTGTAGCACTTTTTTGTAGTCTGAAACAATTTATGCAAAAACACTATGTTCATGTGTTATATGAACTTAATAGTAACAGATAAATAAATCGGTATTTCTGAGTAGAAGTAACATAGACATTAGCAAGACGCAGCATTGACTTTACATATTTTATAAATGTGTATGTCAATGCTATCAGTGTCAATGCACTAAAGGACCTAAAAAACAATCCATGAGTACCATTGGAATCTTTTAATGACTACAGAGCAACTCTTAAGTATACCATAGATTGGATTTCTTTTTTAGGAAGCTATCAAGGAGGACAGTAAACCAGAAAAGAAACGAGATGTGATCCCTTATTTGCTGAACTTAGCATCAAAGTCTGATATTGTCTTGAAGGCCCTTACACAGGATATTGAACAGACATGTAAGTAAGATTTTTAAGAGAGTCATTTATGAACTTCTATGTGATTTGTTGTTGTTGACTACTCTACTGCAAGGAAAGAAAACTATGATGAAAGCTTTTTCTTTTGGTTAGTAACTAACCTTAGTGTCAAAGTTTTTATGCTGCCAATGGGTCTCTGACTTGGTAATAGCACAGTTTCAATATTAATACAGTAGGACGACGCCTTTGATCTCTGGAAAAAATCCGAACACGTCTACACGCGTGAGCCCTGTATAATACCTCCCGAACTACGAACATCGTTTTGTTCGCAGTTCGGGAGCGGCTTTCCCGCGTTTAGCCCCTCACACCCCGCACGATTTCCCTGTCTAGACGGCTTCGTCGGACGACTGTAGGTTTTTAGACTGTGGTAATAGGCTAGTTAACTGCATTTTAGTTTTTAGTGCCTCATCGAGATTACTAGAAAATATTCGACACATTTTTTTCTTTTATCGTGTAATAAAAAAATAAAGGAAATATGACATCACAAGCCCCCTCACCTTAATGCGCTTAATCTAAGTAGTTTTCCATCAATTTGAAAAAGCAAACAAATACTTATGTATTATTTTTTTTATGGTCTGATGGACTAAATATAATTTTGACATCCATAAACCGTCCAAATGCCTATTGAGGTGGTAGCTGTATAATGACGTAACTAAATAAATATAAAATCAATGGTAAGTATACGCTTTGCCCGTGTATTTAGAATACCATTTGTTCCCAATCAGTTCCACGCCTAAAGTCTCGGTAATATTTCAGTAACCGATGACGTCATGGAGCGCCTGTGTACCTTGTGCGCGTCGCAGCGCAACTCCGGGTTGTGGGCCGACGTGACGCCGCCCGCACTCGTGACGTTGTTGCTGCGCGCCGACGTGCGCTGTCTCCTGCTGCTCCTACGTCACGCGCTCACCAACGTGTTCTGTAGACAGCTGTTGGGTAAGTGTTGAAACGTTTTCTTCACTGTAACGTAAACTTGAAGACCTTTCTCGTTCTCTTCTTGTTAGTTACTATCCTGGTTTGGCTTCACATGCCGCTGAGAAATTTGTCTCAGGTATGCCGGTTTCGCACATGTTATGAATCCAAAAAAACATTATTGCACTGGTACAATAATTTTTAAAATTGGATCCGCACCGGGGTGGTTTTTAGTTAGTAAGTCGGACAGACTCCTTCGTTCTCCCCGGAGAGGAGGACTTCCATGGGAATTTTTCACTCTGCAACAAAAAAAAGGGGTTTTTTGTTACCCAGTCACTAGGTTGTAGCGATCAGACCGGCAGTCGCTCCATGTTAAACACTGGTGCATCCTGTTAGACTGTATCCGACTCCTTTATTATTGGAAAAAGGCTTGGCACATGATGGTGAGAATTTAAAACTAAGTAAACCTTAACCTTTCTTCCAGAATATCTTCTTCAGAAGCTGGAATTTGAGTGTCTTTTTCCTGATAAAACTGTTCCGTTGCTGACAAGTGCTGCTGAAGAAATAAATATAGTCAGGGATAAACTGTTAGATGGCAATCAACTGGAGAAGTATTCACTAGCCAGGATACTTATTTTAGTCAGTGAGTAATTTTATTTAAATTTTTAGGTAAGTCAAAAACATCATGAGGAATCATATTTTCCAACAAAAATAGTGTTTTTGTACTTATATCTCAAATTAAAACATATAAAGCTAATTGCGTAATCTTTAGCTTTTTTTTGTACTTACGTCCAAATTAAATTAAATATAAAAAAAAAATACAAAGCTGTATCTGGTTAACCTTCTCCTTGCAGCAGTTGGTTAAAATTAAAAACTTTACAATTGTTTCAAACCTAGAAATCAACATTATCGAGATCTTTTAACTCATCTACTTACTCCAGAAAAAGTTTTGTCTTTAAGATAAAAATACATAAAAAAAATCTTGTTCCAGGTTACAACCTCCCATCCGAATTCGTAAGCACAATAAGCTACCTTCTTCAATACTCCCGCGACGATTCTACTTTAGCTCTATTGGTACGAATCATATCAGGAACAATCACAATGCATGTTCCCAACGATAGTCCAGACATTAGCATGGATACTGAACGGTACCAGAATTTTGTGAAGACCGGAGTAGAGTATGCCTTGAGAGATGCCATGCTGTCTGATAATGAGATTAAGAGCTGCTTCCTCGAAGGTGGCGTACCGAAGGACCAGAAAACGTATCTGCATCTTTATTGTGAGAATATTATTAAGTTGTTGAGGTAAGTTATCTATCTTCCATAATGATATTTATTTCTGTAAGTAAATAGATTTTCCCAGATACTGTTACTTGTCAATTTCTCTAAAACTAAATAGCCCCGGAATTTCAAAAATGACTGCGCCCTGAGAAGAAATTTATTGTATTCCATAATGTGTACATACTAGTTGGTATGTTATAACATCGAATCAATTATGGACCCTGCCGGGCACAGCAAAGATATAAAAGTAGGAGAGAGGATGAAGGCGCTTTTTATTAAGAGAAATAATAATTTAAATTGTAACAGTAAAATAGTAATATCTCACTTTAAGGTAGACTGGTAGAAAATGCCTAAGGCAAGTCCGCCTTTGTACAGTTTTTTTACTTGTGCATAAAGTTTTAATAAATAAATAAATAATATCTCTGTCTCTTTTAAGTCCAGACATGATATTAACATTTTATGCGCTTCTACCGATGCAGGGCAAAGTCTGGAAAAGCGTTCTGAAGAAGGAATCAATTCCGCTTTGAGTTGACCTGTACCGACAGACGGCATGCATGCTTCAGTAAACAACCAAAACTTTCCAGTTTAATTGTTGACTGGCCTGTTGGTCTAGTAGTTAGTGACCCTGACTGCTATGCCGGAGGTCGTGGGTTCGCTTTCCACCCAGGACAAATTTTTGTGTGATGAGCACGATCATTTGTTCTGTGTCTGGGTGTAATTTATCTATAATATGCATGTATTCAGAAGTATATAAATATGTTTATCAGCTGTTTAGTACCCATAACACAAGCTCTTAGCTTAGCTTGGGACTAGATGGCGTTGTGTGAAAAGTTGTGGAATATTTATTTCTTTATTGTAAGTAGAGTTGTTTCCGATATAAAAAATAAATCAACCACTTATAGAAAGATGATGTAAAAAAATCTGAAAATACGAATGTACCTGTAAATAGCAATTACAATAAAGTCTCTAAAAGCAGTCATTTAACTTTAACTTTCTCCCGCAGATGGGAGAACTCCAACCGCGTCCCTCACTTGCGCACGCGCCCCATAGGTCGTGCGGTCGAAGCGAATCTGTACCGAATAGGCGGAGCTTTACAAGAATATTCGTCGTTGCTGCGAATCAAAAAAGATTGCACCATGGCTTCCTTGAATGAGATGCCTACTTGTCATGCTTTGGCTGAGGTAGGTGAAGAAATGTTTCAGCAACTAGAATCAATTTGCATCATTTTATTTAGCATTTTCGTATTTACCACGACTACATGTCGTGCGAATTAATCCTTTTTTATTTAATAAGGCACACCAACGACATATTAAAAAAATAACAAAATAATCTGCTTTTGTCATATAGTCGTGACAGGTGGCGTCCTGAGCACATTTTGGTTTGACATGTATACGTGACTGACCGTCAAAGGATTAAATGTTATGCTTTCAGAATGTTCAGTTAAGAACAGCCTTTAGTCAGAATCTTATTAGGTCAAGATCGACTAACTTAGAGAAAAAATAAAGACGGTCTTGGATCTGTAATTGGACAGCACATGTATTTTTAATCTTTCTACAAAAAAAAAAATCTAGGACCTTGAAATACACTGGTCCTTCGATACGGTAATCCTGCTTTTAAAACATAATTTCTTGACACTTGTCACAGGTCTTAGATCGAGTGGATATGACAGGTACTAAAGCAGCGCCACCGAGCGTGGAAGTTATTCTCAAAGTCGTACAAGCGACCGTCAAGTATTTCTTCCGGTGCCTGCATTTAAAAGGTAAAAAACACAATAATTTTCGCTATTGTATAGTCGCACGTGCTCCTGCTAAGTCCTGGGGTTCGTGTTTTTCTATCTGGGGTATGTCAGTAACAGCACGGAGACTGGATTTGCCACATCAATTACATGGGACTTAATATAACTGGTGATATGGGGGTGTACTATAGGTTCATTCTACCCATTGATACCATTTGGGAATACAGGCGTGGTGGCGTGTGTGTGAAGTAGGTGGGTCTCTGTATGTTTTCTTGTTTCGATAAAAAAAAAATGCAAGCAATACGTACAGCTGAATACAAACAGTAACAGGCGTAAAATAATTCTAGTTTCGGAAATTAGTTGTAAATAATAAATGAAACAAAAACACCAAAGCCACAGACTTCCGAACCTAGAGTAATTTTACAGTTCAGTGTGTTTGTTTGATGTTTTGGTTGCATTTTTTGTTAAACATACATAAACTTACCTTTTTCCTATGGAGGTAAGCACAAACTATAGAGCGCCATCTGCTAGACTTCTTACGTACTTATTTTGCTTCCTTTACGTACCTAGTCATACACAGACACCGGTTGCGACTATTACGCACCCTGACCTTTCTGAAGAACCTTACTAATAATAAATTATGACACATCTCTATCAAATTAGAATTAAAATTGTTTGCAGATACAATGGAGAAACTTCGAGGTGTAGCCACCGCCTGTCGCCTTCTCCGCAAGCTGTGCATACACAGCAAGTTGGCGCGCGCGCTGGCTCTCAGGGAACTGTTGGAGACCGCCATGTTCAGAGAAGACGCGGCATTCGGCAGCCGCCCTGTCACTGCCAATCTAGCCACGATCAAAGACTGGAGGAGCGATGACTTGCTGATACATCTCAATCAGAAACATGTAAGTAATAATAATAACTTTTAAAAGAAGAATAAATATGGCGGTTAAAGTCAAAGTCAAATCTTTTGTTTCAATTAGCCATTTAAAAGGCAATTTTGAATGTTAAACTTACAAGTTCAATAAAAAAATAATGATTCGCAACTGGAATCATTATTTTTTTATTGAACTTGTAAGTTTAACATTCAAAATTGCAAAAATTGCAAAAAGGGAGTTTTGTATAGAGAATAATGGGCAAGAAACTCCATACCTTACTCTTTTAAAATAGTTTTTACAATATTTCGGAAACAATAAAAAATATACTATAATTATGTGAATACGATACTAGAATAAAAAACATACTGTCTCTACAAAAACTGTCAAACCGCCATTTTTATTCATTTATAAAACTTACCTGGCAACTAAAAAATCTCACTAAAATAAGTAAAGTTATTGTCTCCGATATTTAAAACAAAACATTTTTCCTTTGACTGCACATAATTCGAAAGATAGAAAGCAAAAGCATTTATTTGGCAAAAAAAAAAAAGTCAATACCCAATATTTATTGCGTTCCACAATGTACATAAATGGTCTTAAGAATATAAAGGTACAGAATCATTAAGACAAATTAAATGAAAAGAAAATAAACAATTGAAATAACAGCACAAAAAAAATGTGTGCCTTGCGGCTGCGCCGAAAATTTCAGTAAAACTTGAAAATTTGAACGAATGGTTAACGGGATAAAACGACATACTAAGGTATGGAAATGTAGACCATTTTCCAGATAAGCACTGTAGCTCAGAGGATTTAATGGCTGAGAGGGCGCGGGACATCCCGGCACTGTCAGTGGAGGGGGCGCCACGCCGTGAGCACTGTACTGTACTGTACTCGATCGCCTCGGTCACTTTTTTTTGCGGAGCTCGGATGCGACGGACGCGGTTATATTGGTCATATTGATTAAATTATTGTAACGGATTTTCTGATTTCAATAAATTGTTGTAGGTCGTTTTGTGATTTCTTTTTAAAAACATAATTAAGCTACTGATCTGTAATTATTATTATACTTTTATCCCGATAGTGTGTGAGGATAGTCTTGAGAAACGGGTAGAAGCTAGCACCTCAAATAAAATTTGACGGTTTGCTATATAACATATTTTTTTTGCTCCTAGGGCCCAATAACCCAGCTGACTCAAAGCCACACGTCAGTGTTCCACGCGGGCATCATAGGCAAGGGCGTCCGGAAGCCCAACGAGCTGGACGTGAACGACATCCCGCCCATACTCACCACCAACAACGAACTGCTCATGGGCGCGCTGACGTCGTGCATGGTAAGTGTAAGTAGAACGAACGAACTTACTTATTTCGGGTTTTCTGTTTGGTTGTGGTTTTGTTTATAGCGGTGCTAAGGACCAGTTGTGGGGGGATGGAGAAGTAGGTGTAATTTATGGTCTACAGCAGGGCTAGCATGGGCTGGGGATATAACTTTTATCCACCGCTTATTTCCACTGACAAGGGATACAATTATCTTATCCACCTGCCAAAGCACGGCAACAGGGGGAAAGAGAATTATATCACTTTTTGACATTAGACGTGGATACTCATCCGCGGCTTATAGCATGGCGACTAGTGAAAGATTTCGCGATTCGAGCAATCCCAATGGACAACAAAACAAAATAAATATCCAGTACAGATGTAATAAAACGATGAAAGTACTTTGGTTTACATGACATTCTCGACTATTGTGTAATTTCATAAAAGTTTTCTTATTATGGCAATAATTTCGAGGACAAGCGTTTCCCCTGGTTTATCCCCCCATGTCGCCATGCTCGGGGGGTGGATAAAAATGACAGAGAGGAATAGTATTTTATCCTCTCCCCGTGGAAAGAATATTTTCGGCCATGCTAGCCCTGCTGATGGATAATACCAGCCCTGTCTTTATTTTTATTACAGCAAACTGTGTTATTGGATTAAAATATAAAACGAATGAAGATAAGTCAACTTAAAAATGTAATGAGACAATAATAACACAAATTCTTATAAAAACCTCATTAATATTAGGTTGAAGTTGTGGTCCAACGGTGTGGGAGGGGGGGGGGGGGGGGGGGGGGGGGGTTATAATAAGTATTATATTTCATTTCTCGTAATTTTGTGTAATATCATCCGCCCAAATCTGCGAGACCACCACCGAAATTAAAATTAAAACCGATTGACTCAAATAAGGCTAAGAATCAGCACTTTTCGAACATCTAAACTACTTAAGTCTGTCGCTCAAAATGCCTAGTCGTCACCACTTCCTAGTTTTATCGTTGGGAAGAAAAAGTGGCGGAACGAACTTCCCAGCAACCATGGGACCCATTGTAATATTTGGATGATATACTGGTCAATCAAAGTAAAATGAATCGCAAATTCCTTTTTTTTTTTAAAAGTAATGTTACACAAATGATGGATCTGAGGCAAGTGAAGGATAACATAATATGATTCGTTCTACAAAATATTCTACGCCTGCTCGTATTTAATAAAAACTAATTATCGCATCGTGTGATTGCCTTTTATTTTAATTGAAGGCATTAAGGCCTGAACACCCATGTTATACCATATTCAGTACTTGCACCTAGGAGCGTAGATGGGGTCATGCCGCCGACAAGAGATGATAGCGTATATAGGGTGACTGGTAATTAGTGACCGATACTTAAACACGTGATTGTACTCATGAATACGAATAACTTTCCCAAATAAACTTTATTGTACTCATTGATTTTCAATTAATTCAATTACGTCAGTATTGCACAACGGGAGCGGTGGGGGTGTCGGGGGAGCGTGTGACGCTACTACTGCTAGTAGATTTTGTCTTTCCCGGGGTCAGACTATCAGCTGCATGCGTAGCATGAACACATTGAACACCGAAGAAACGGCCTTTGTCTACAGACGAATCGGCAAAGTGACAGATTATATAGACAGGAACCTCAATCTGTCAAATTTCTTTCAATAAACCTGCCTGCGTAGCATGAACACTTAATTTCTTTTCTTCCGAGACACGACAAAGACCGTTTCTTCGGTGATCATGCTACGCGTGCTGATAGATCTTGCCGATTCGTGCCTATTGTGATCGAACACAGGCGCGCGTGCGCGGAAATTTCAAACAGCGTTTTTGTTATTTTATTGTATTATAAGTCATTGTGTATAAAAAAAAAAGTTTCTTTGGGAAAGTTTATTGAAATCATGAATACAATCACGTGTTTAAGTATCGGTCACTAATTACCAGTCACCCTATATTTAGTTCATTTATTTTCATCAGGATGGTAACAGCGGCCTAGTGGAAGGAGCTACCTCCGTCTCCTTGCTGTTAGTGGAGCTGGTTTCACCCGATGTCATGTACAATGGTCTGCCATGGCCCGATGAAGATTTTACTAAGGTAAGCTATTTCAAGTGTATTTCTATTCTTTTATCTAGTTTTGGTTTACATGTAATTTACTATTAAATCTCACCTTGCCACATTGGTCTGGTGGTCAGCATGTGCTGAGCATGAGTTTCTAGGTTAGATGCTTTAGAAGTCATATTGATTGGGATCAAAAACATATATGTAAATCAAAATAATTGTGTTTGAAATTAGCGCACATTAGTTGAGCACTGTGTAGCAGGCGTTAACGCCCACCTCCAGAAGGATTAAAACAGTTTTCCCTCGGCAGGAAAGAAACACGAGTAGGTACCTAATGGGTGTAGGTACTTTATGGACAGTGTAGTCTGAAAATAAAAATATTATTATTATTAATAATATTTTTTTTAACAAATTTCGACTTGTTTTGAAGTAGGTGATAGTTGAGTGCAGCTTGTACGTTTGGGAAAAGTTGCAATTGGTGGTCAGACACAAAATTTCTCGATTTATATTATGTCTTTGTCAGAGATGGCTAAGCGGTAGGGCCGACTTCAGGGGTTTCGTGGTACCAGGTAACCAGGTTCATGACGTAGAACTAATAATAATCTTCATTGCAGTTATAGCCTCACTTTAATAATATAGTAATCACAAAACATAACTCAAATAGTAAAACCGACAGTTTCGTACTGGTCTTCATTGGTGTCTCAAATCCAACTTCGCTCTGCCACGGTAATATTATCTATACAGTATTGTAACTCAGCCGTTTCTTTGAAATAATCGTCAATTTGTGATCAAGTTAAAATTATTCTGCGCGCTTTTTCTTTTCGCTGTATTGTTTTTATTTTAAAAAAATTCAGTCCGAGTTTTTATTTATTTCTTCGCAAATATGTTATAAAACGTCGTATGACATACAACGTGCGCTTTGATAATTACAGCCTCTGCTTTCAATATTGCCTCGGCTGTAATTATCAACCTACCGCATTTATATCATAATGTACTCCGCCTTTTTCAATACCGCCTCTGGACTATTTCTTGTGGGGTTACGTTAAGGATGAAGTGTACAAAACAAGCTATGACACCGTTGTAGGCCTAAAAGTAGCCACAGAGGCAATTTCAACGCAAATTCACCACATGAAGATACAAAATGCAATTGTAAGATCGTTACCTAAACGTGTTGAATATTGTATTGAAAAAGGCGGTGGTCACTTCGAGCACCTACTAAAGTAAATTAAAGTATGTGGAAACAATGCATTTTATTCATTTTAGACATCATGTTTCATACAGACATTTACTGCTTAAGACCTACACAATCGATATCTAAATAGAAATAGTGTAGGTTTTTTTTTTCAAAATAACCGGGTTCGATTCCCGAACGGAGTACAGATGTTTTTTAAAATGTATGAATGCAGTTTCTCTTTTTATTAAAATCGATGACATGGTTCCTCAGAACAGATCTTCGTATGTCTTATAGTTTCAGACTTTCCCATACTGACCCATTTGAATGAGACACCCTGTACCTATATGAAGTTGGAGTACTGTATAGATAATATTACCGCGGCTCTGCCTAGCATCCACTACTTGTACGACTCCATCCACGTGACATCATTCGCGCTATTTGAAATGATATGGCGTTCCGAGGCGCTCACATTTTTTTTTCCTTACTTGATGAGTTAGATAGAACAACTTAAATTATTTTTAAAACGTTTCAAAACTCATTGTAAGGCGGAATTGTTATTTTGGTTTAGCAAGTGAGTATAGAACGCGAGCTGTACATGCGCGGAGCGCTGGAGTCGTGCTGCGTAGCGCGCGCGGCATTACGGCGGGCAGCCGCGGCGCGCCCCGCGCTTTGCCTCGCCTCCGCACTGCTGCGGGCCACGGCCGCCACACTGCTGCACAGGCTGCGGGCTTACTTAGGTATGTGTACTGTACATGCGCGGTGCGCTGCAGTCGTGCGGCGGGCTGTGCCTCGCCTCCGCACTGCTGCGGGCCACGGCCGCCACACTGCTGCACAGGCTGCGGGCTTACTTAGGTATGTGTACTGTACATGCGCGGTGCGCTGCAGTCGTGCGGCGGGCTGTGCCTCGCCTCCGCACTGCTGCGGGCCACGGCCGCCACACTGCTGCACAGGCTGCGGGCTTACTTAGGTATGTGTACTGTACATGCGCGGTGCGCTGCAGTCGTGCGGCGGGCTGTGCCTCGCCTCCGCACTGCTGCGGGCCACGGCCGCCACACTGCTGCACAGGCTGCGGGCTTACTTAGGTATGTGTACTGTACATGCGCGGTGCGCTGCAGTCGTGCGGCGGGCTGTGCCTCGCCTCCGCACTGCTGCGGGCCACGGCCGCCACACTGCTGCACAGGCTGCGGGCTTACTTAGGTATGTGTACTGTACATGCGCGGTGCGCTGCAGTCGTGCGGCGGGCTGTGCCTCGCCTCCGCACTGCTGCGGGCCACGGCCGCCACACTGCTGCACAGGCTGCGGGCTTACTTAGGTATGTGTACTGTACATGCGCGGTGCGCTGCAGTCGTGCGGCGGGCTGTGCCTCGCCTCCGCACTGCTGCGGGCCACGGCCGCCACACTGCTGCACAGGCTGCGGGCTTACTTAGGTATGTGTACTGTACATGCGCGGTGCGCTGCAGTCGTGCGGCGGGCTGTGCCTCGCCTCCGCACTGCTGCGGGCCACGGCCGCCACACTGCTGCACAGGCTGCGGGCTTACTTAGGTATGTGTACTGTACATGCGCGGTGCGCTGCAGTCGTGCGGCGGGCTGTGCCTCGCCTCCGCACTGCTGCGGGCCACGGCCGCCACACTGCTGCACAGGCTGCGGGCTTACTTAGGTATGTGTACTGTACATGCGCGGTGCGCTGCAGTCGTGCGGCGGGCTGTGCCTCGCCTCCGCACTGCTGCGGGCCACGGCCGCCACACTGCTGCACAGGCTGCGGGCTTACTTAGGTATGTGTACTGTACATGCGCGGTGCGCTGCAGTCGTGCGGCGGGCTGTGCCTCGCCTCCGCACTGCTGCGGGCCACGGCCGCCACACTGCTGCACAGGCTGCGGGCTTACTTAGGTATGTGTACTGTACATGCGCGGTGCGCTGCAGTCGTGCGGCGGGCTGTGCCTCGCCTCCGCACTGCTGCGGGCCACGGCCGCCACACTGCTGCACAGGCTGCGGGCTTACTTAGGTATGTGTACTGTACATGCGCGGTGCGCTGCAGTCGTGCGGCGGGCTGTGCCTCGCCTCCGCACTGCTGCGGGTACTTTTCAAGTGACATTATAATATGATAGAGATATAGATAGAGATCATTGACGTTCCTTTTCTTATTTGGATCGCATTGTAAATGTTGTAGGTACTTAATGTTCTCTTTTCGGATATAACATAAAAATTTCTCGTTATTTAGATCGTCACACTCAGTCAGCAGAAATGGCAAAAGAACGAGCTGCATTGCAGGAACTGTTGGCTACTATGACGTTGGGACAACTGCTGCCACATCCGCTCAGTCATATGCTAGAGTTAGCGCCTGAGCTTACAGCTAGTGAGGTAAACTTGTACCTAATTTATTTATTTATTTAGTACAGACGCCAGTATATCAACCTACCCCAAAATTACAAATTTTCCTTAACCTTATTCTGTTTATAATAAAGTTGAAAACCTATCAAAGAAATTTGACACATTGAGGTAGGTTGATGTTCTGGCGTCTGTACAAGGAGGACGTACAGCTAATAAAAACAAAAAAATAAACCATTGTCATCATCATATTATTTTATGTTTAGACTAAGATTTCCCAACATACCGCGGTAATTCTAATCGATTATAAACCAAATGTCAATAGGCTAGACGACCAAATTTTAGTTTTTAGTCCTTCATTTGGATAACTAGAAAATATCAGACGAATATATTTTCCTTTTTAAACGTAATCAAATATAAACGGCGATACATTGTGTCAAAATGCCTCTGACCTTACTATGTCGTACAGTTTATACTGAATTATGGCGACACAGGCCTCTCCCGCTCTGGCATAAAGATTTAATAGAAGAGATAATTTCCTGCAGTTATGCGTCAATTTCCCTGTCATTCTGTTCATTGCATTCACTCAAAACTGCATGAACAACTTTCTGCTGTATCCTCCTATAGTGTCACAGTTGAGTTTGTGAATTTTTTTAAAGTATTGCCAGCACTCAAAATATTTAATCATTGGGATAATTGTTCATTTTTCAGATAGTACAAGTTCTACGCGATTGCTTATGGAACTATACCAGAGATCATGTGCCTTCACCTGCATTATTTACATGTGATTCAACTGGTAAGAGTTATTTTTTTTATAATTTGCGTACATGAGTGATGCTGTATAATTTTATTAAGCTGGAAGCTCTGTTTCTTGTGCCATATTGTATTACTTGCAAGTAGCGGACGTCACGCGATTTTGCCGTAGTGTAATTCGTGATCCCGTAGGGGATACAGGGATAAAAAGTAGCATAATTATATCACCGGCGAAAAGTGTAGCTTCCCAACGGTGAAAAAATTTTTCAAATCAGCCTGCAGTTTGAGTTTATTCGGACCATACAAAAATACAAATCTTTCTCTTATTAATAATAGGAATCTGAAAGTGTTGAACCCTTATTACACACGTTTCTTGTTACACATTTCCGTCCTTTTTTACGAAATCATTCCTATCCAGCAACAAAGAGGAACGCTGTCACTCACCCATCAAATTTTCATTTGGACCTAGGGTTAATGAATCTTTTTCTGTTAAGGTCTTCACTGGCGCGATCCCTCAACATGCAAGCCTCCTACGACGTATACAGACACCCTGAGATTGATTATCCAGAAAAGAATATCCAAACTTGGACACCTATACCCAATAATGTTTCTGAATCTTGAGAAAGAAAACTAAATCTATAATTTACTTATAGCCATTGTACATTGTGTAAATAGTTTGACTTGGTAAGAAAATAAAGTGGTTTAACTTGGTAAGAAAATAAAGTGCCTCATGCAAGTACATATTAAGATTTTTATTTTTAATGATTGTTGTGGAAAAAGTAAAACCTGGCATGTCTCATAGTTAAACCGCCGCGTGTGTCAATAGTTTAGCCGCCTTCCGGGTCATTTTGTGAAAAATCAACAAGTCGAAGAAGTCATAAAGACTTCTATTATAAGGAACCCGGCTACCCGGCGAATACATGCGTTAAATTAACTAATCGACTAAATGGGACAGGTTGTACACACATTAGCACATTATTGCTTCAAGTCAGACAGTAAACTAAAAATGAACATTGACACATGTTTTACCCAGGACGCCAACATTCCTAAGGTCGATTCAACAGCCAAAATGCCGTTAGAAAGGTTGTTTCTAACGGTATTTTGGCTGTTGAATCGGCTAATATATCAGAAAAAAAAACTACTATCGATCAATAGATCTTATTAATAACGATTAAAATGTTCAACATCTGATTTGCCATCTGCTGAGCCAAAGTTGGGAACGCTCATATCGCTTTTAGTCGACTTTCGAGCTTCCTGGATACCCTCCAGAAGCTCGAAAGTCGAATAAAAGACTTACGAAATAAAATCATGTCTCCTAATTACTGTGATTGTGGGGGTCAGGATCATCTGAAGAGGCTCACGTAGGGGCCCCAGTAAGAAAAGCGTACGTTTCCGCGAACCCTGATGTCGCAGATATCAGATGGCAACACCGCGGTGGTTTTTAGTCAGTATAGAGTCTGACAGCATTCCCCCCAGGGCGGAGGACATTGTGTGAATTTTTCACCCGGAGATAAAAAAGGCAGAATAGAATACTCTTTATTGTACACCATAAAAACTTGCAAATAACTTCACTTCAAGTCACTTCTTGTAGACGACTCGCATTTAGGAGCGTTTAACTCATAAGGGATAAGGCTAGGCAGAGGATGATTTGACTGTTTAATTAAAATATAAAGAAAGAAAAAGAATTACATTTTCGTAAAGCTGGTTTTGTTTCGTAAAAAAAAGAAAAACAATTCAAAGCTGGCAAGTTCCATAAGTTCTGAATAGCACGCTTACAACACTGACTAGTGGAAGTCATCACAGATGTCATTTTCATTTGACATATGTTTCTGTCAATAGTGTCAATTTGGCTTGTTTCATGTTGTTTTGTTACTAATAGTTCCCAAAAATGTTGTATTATTGATGGAATTTACGAGAATTATGTGACAATGAGTCTAAGTAGTATTAACCACGGTAAGCAAATACCGGCTACACATTTGAAATTAAGATGTTACACTTGCTTAAGCGTCGACAGGAAGATGAAACCGTTGAATGCTGAGGAAAAATTTCTTTTGGCTATGCTGTGTCCGGAACTGTTTTTTAGAGCTAAGGTAATTTGAACCCACACTTGCTTATTTTTAAAATAACAACTAACATTAGTGAAGGATACAATGTGAAAAAGTAAACACTAGAATGTAAATAGTATAGTCTGTTTAACACTTTTTCTACAAAAGCGTAAACAAAGGAAAGCTGTTGATGGATCCCTGTCGTCCGTTTTTTACCGACTAAAAAGAAGGGAGGTCATGCATTCGAATATTTGTGCATTGTTTTGGGCGTGTCTGCAACTCTGCATTTTTAAAAAGGGATTGCAGTGGCAATATGTCGCTAAAATAGATCATGGCTTACCAAGTTTTGTTGTTCCTTTCGGTTAATCTAATCATGTTCTTTTTATTTTTTAGAGTAGGAATATAACAACCAGTAGACATTAACAAAAGCAGAAAAAAATCAGTTAATTAATTTAAATAATTTAATTAGTTTTCTAATATTAAGTATACATTTAATTTGTTAAACCCCGAGAGGACACTGGTGTCTGTACTATCATTGTCTTTCTATTGTGTCTCTAATTGACACAATTGAAAGGTTGTGTCAATTAGAGACACAATAGAAAGACAATGACAGTGCGGACACCGGTGTACTCTTGGGGTTGAATGGATTAAACCTGTCTTTCTATTGTGTCTCTAATTGTTGTGATTGAAAGGTTAACTAATAACTACTTAAACTAAACTGCTTTGATACTTTAACTAGTCAATTACCGCAATCCAGACACAATTAAATTACTATTGTTTGCGGACACCGGTGTCCACGCGGAGCCTGATTAGTTAAAACATAAGAAATTGTTCAAAATACCTTTCATATTCACTTTCAAGTTTATGGTTAGACACATTGTATTCACATTTGTTTAGAATAATCAATTTTAGCCTACAGTCTAGTTAGCTAGCCTGAAACAATCACCATCACATTTTTTTACTTTTTAGCATTATGGCGAGTACCTTATATGCTGGGAGTGTGAGTTTATAATTAAGAATATTAAACGGTTCCAAGCCAGACTAACAAAGGCACATCTCAGAATAAAGCTGACTCTACAAGGAGTTAAAACTGTGAGTATTTATAAAGAATTCATTAAATATTATTCTTCATCAAATGCTGGCCATTTTTGAGGGTAGTTTGGAGGCTTGAATAAGTTATTTTTCCATATAAACACTTACCTTTTTGTGTAAAACATTCTGCACTTGAAAGCCGCCCTGGTTGATAATCCACTTGTGAAAGTGTTGACATTAGCCAATCCTACAAGATCTCTTTTATTTATTTAGTACTAACATAGGCTAAGTAAGATTGTTACTAAGACAATGGACCTCGTTTTGTAGTCTGAAATGATAATAAAATAAATAATAATTAATTAGTCTTCGACCGAGTTCGGTTTTGGTTTCGGTTTCGGCAAAAACACGAGTTTCGGCTTCGGCTATACCTGCCGAAACTACTACCAAAACCGAAACTCCATTCGGGAGTTCTCGCGCTGTGCTCGGTCATGTTTGGCGCAGTAAATTCCATCCAAGCGACGAAGA
Source organism: Euplexia lucipara (assembly GCA_921972225.1). Classification (NCBI taxonomy): domain Eukaryota; kingdom Metazoa; phylum Arthropoda; class Insecta; order Lepidoptera; family Noctuidae; genus Euplexia; species Euplexia lucipara. Next base: position 5,378,444 of record OV179144.1, on the reverse strand, counting down.
CATATAAATTGCCGCGTCCACGTGCCTAATCATGACGTACTGGATTGTGTACGTGATCTAGCTTACAAGTAGGAAGTAAACATAAAAAAATAATTGATATAACAAACTAATACATAGATTACAGTAGAATCAAGTTAAACAATATACTTACACATACATACATAACGTCACGCCTGTAATCCCCGAAGGGCTAGGCAGAGGTGTACCTGGTAGTAGTACACCAACAAACAACAACAACAACAACAACAACAACAACAATATACTTATCTAAATATTTTTTGGTTAGGTAATATAATTCACTCTCTCAGGTACTTTACACTTACTATAGTGCATTAGTGGTGATAATATTAAGGATTCAGAGAATCAAAGTTCATTTTAATAATTTTCAAATTTAATTTAAAAATTAAAAAAAAATATCCTAGTAAGGAAGATTCGGTTTTGGTTTCGGTGGTAAAAACCAGTTTTGGTGGGGCACTAAATTAATAATAATAAAAACATTTAGCCGGTATACCTATTTTTATGGAGAAATTATGAACCTCAAGCAAATTGCAAGTTAAAATTTATTTAAATATGCTTAACCTGTAAACTGATTACTGTGTGACTATTGTCTTTTGGAACTTCATGGCATGCCCAGACTGGGAGACGGCATAGCAGAGGATTTTAAATGTGTCAATCAAATTTAATACTTATCCAAACACATTAAGGTAGATATTCGAATGCTAGGTGGATAGTCAATGTTTCAGAGAAAACTACAATACTTGAATGTTGATTACTGAGCTTTCAAATATTTATCATATCGACTCTATAAACGTAACTGTGTGGTAATGATAAGATCATGTAAGATAATGATAAGATCTGTTGCAGAGCATTGAAGGACTGTCAACCTTGAAAATTACTTCAGTAGAAACAGTAAACATTTCACCACAGGCACCAGAAGTTATACCGATCGTCCTAAGCCAACCAGTGGTGAACGAAATTCCTCAGCCTTGCCCTACCACACCTGCACGGTTAAAGATAGAAACCATCAAGATTGAGGTAGAGGAAGTACATGACTCAAGTCCTATTGGTGACTATGATGAACTGATAAAGCCCAGTAAAATACAGACAGCATCTAGCGAAGAGTCTACAGATACAGCTAGTGAAACCGAAACATTTGGCAGTTATGGTTAGTATGTTTGTTTAGTTTTCTTGAACCAATATTTTTGTGGGGACAAACAGGTATGTGGAAACAATTCGACCTTTAGCAGGCCTGGCGTAGTACGGAGTTTTAAAGGATTGTAAGATCAACTAAAAGTGGTTACTTTTCATTTTTAAAATTTTGTGTAGTGCGGCTGAGATTGCCAGATGAACCGCTTTAGCAGGACAAATACGACTTTCTGCAATCGTGTTAAACACGATTGCAATTAAGTACAAGTCCAGCCTGTTCGGTTTTCGCGAGGCTTTTTGTCAACCCCACCCGCCAAAAGATACCGATCAAAAGCGCGCGATTGACTCACGTGGACAGGGATACAGCACAATTAAGAGTAGAGCAAGTCCTAAACGAACAAACAGTTATTAATAAGTAAAAGTTTTTTTTTAAACATTTGTGTCAGCCTTTCATAGCATTCAACCTTTGCTTTGGCCTGGCAACCTTACGTGCGTTTCATTATACCTAGTACAACAATGAAAAAATGGTATAGGCATTTGATTTTGAAAATCTTGTGACTCAATAAATCATTAGATTAAATCTGTAAAGGAGCAAATATGCTTAATAATTTATGTGAAAATTATTAAGCATATTTGCTCCTTTAATTTAATCTTTTCCAAGCTTTGTTTTTCGAACTATCTTTTCGAATTATATTTTCATGGCCTGGACTGTAGCTGTAACCGATTCTGCCGACTTAGGGCAAATTTTTCAATAGTCAGTTAACTTTTATCTAAGAAATAGAAATGGTTGTTTGAAATTTGTCAATGCAAAAGCTGTCAAACCGCGATTTTTATTCCATATACTAGCTGTGCCCGCGACTTCGTCCACGTGGAATAGTGACTTTTCGGGCAGCATATTTTGAATTACATAGACCGTCGTTCGGGTAGCTAAAAATTTACTTTACAGTAATGCTTCTCTGTACATGATATTTGACGTATGGCCATCGGGGGTGAAAGCATACAGGCTCCTTGGATTGCTAACCCGTGACAGAGCCACGTACAGACGCCAGCACATCAAGTTACACCAATGTGTCAAATTTCTTTGATCGTTTTTCAACTTTATGTCAAACAGAATAAGGTTCATATTCAATTGGGAAAATTTGACACATTGGGGTAACTTGATGTGCTGGCGTCTGTACAACTGATCGTGCGAGAAACAGCTGATACTTAGATCTACACCCACAACTTTCAGCGTCTGACCTTAGGCTTTATTAATTGTTATCGCAAAACAAAGGCTGACTGGAAACTGGACTCGTTTAAAACTAAAAGGAAAATTGTTTGGAATGAGAGGAATCCGAGGAATGAAAACATTTTCACCTTTTCCCCACCCTGTTAAAATCTCTGCTTCTATCAGATTTCGTTGTAAATTGGTCACTTTTAACCTGGTGCCATTGCAAAGTTTTGGGGGACTTAAATTTCTAAGAAGCATTATGGGTACGCCTACTTTTAATTTTATTTTATTTGCTGGTAGTCCAGGAGCATTGAGGGATTCTAAAAATTCTACTGGGTAGCTTGTAGATTCTCCTTCTTCCATGACTCTGTTGGATGGAGATTTACTCAACATAATCCCCCGGAACATAGCTCAAAATTTCAGCGTTTATTGTTGCTGCTTGGACTTTCGCAAGTTGGTATTTGCGTTGCGTTTCCATACATAGATGATAATAGTCTCCAGGATACGTGCGTTCGCTACGAATAACTGAATCCTAATGGCAGCGGCGCGTTTTTTTTTTTTATTTATTAATTTGAGGGGCATCTCGCTGTCGACTCGCTGTGGAGATGACTTAAAAAATTAAGACCTCCAGCCAATGGCAGCGGCGCGGCTCTCAGCGCGCTTTATATAGCCACGGAACAGCAGGCGCGAGGCGTTTACGTACTCTGATAGAATACCTTAACAAATGTTCGCCGTGATTCTTTAAATTGACATAACTTTTTTATTTATGAACCGATCAACATGAAATAAACACTAAATGTTAAGTGAAGCTTACAACAACATATTAGTGAAAACCGCATCTAAATCGAATGAGCCGTTTCTGATATTAGCGTGCACAAACATACCGACAAACAGACAAAAAAAAAAAAATTACAATTTCGGGTTCGGCACCGATATAATAACAACCCCTGCTACTTTTTTTTTATATATTTCCATTGTACAGACACCACTTTTCTACAATTTTATTATATGTATAGATAAAACTTATTTGAAGATTGAAAACTTATTTTAACTTAACTTACGGAGCCGAATCAATTTGGAATGTGTTCAGGGTGGTAGTTAACAAATAATTTGAATTACTAATCATATCGTATGTCAAAACTAATTTTAAAACTAATCAACATTTAAATTTTTTAGATCCACTTGTGACTCTAAAACATAAAAAACCTAACATTATAACCAAAAATACTGAGATAGATGTGCCTTCTCAAAGATCGATGAAAGATGTAAATAATGCTCCAGATGTTAAATTGAATTACGTACCTCAAAACGTTTTTATTAACACACCTAAAGAAAGCATAACACTGAGAGGTTACAGAGAAGCGGTAAAAGTTACTGGTGGCCCCTGCGGGTCACCAAACCTGATAATATGTAAAGAAGGCGAAACTTTAGTTGAAAGCAAAGCACCGGCGTTATACAAAAGCAATAGAGGCGTCTCAATTGTACTAAATGATAAAAAAAGTGCAATCAAAAGTAAAAAATGCCTTTTGAATCTAAGCAAAGGTAAACGTAGTGCCCAGACTCTCCCAAAACAAATTGCTCCTCCAAACAATCCGTATGATCTACAGGAAAAACGGCCCCAGATACCAGAATGGGCCCTAAAGATGGGCATAAACTGCTATGAAGAAGATGAGATGAAACTTGTAATTTTAAACAGATCAGAGTTAAGTACGTATATGGAAAAAAAGAGGTTAATGCATGGGTATAAAGGAACTCGCTTCAGATGTGACAAATGTATTGAAAAATTTAAGACTCAAACAAATTTGGACGAGCATAATAAGAAACATGATAAGGTGTGTGTCTTTTTCTTAGGTATTTTTTTTTTAAATATTATTATTTATTAAGCCTTTATTGCCAACATAATTGCTTACAATTCATTTTTAAGTTTTTAGCATGCAATGAAACATATTAACATTGTAAGCATTCCATTGTTATTTTTATTACTATTCTCAATTTTTCTCATCTAATTTGTTGTCGGCGTGTCCTTGTGACACAAAGGCCTCCTCCTGCTCTTTCCTTTCTACTCTTGTGTGAGTTAATCTATGCCACAGTGTACCCGCATTATTTTTTATGTCATCAGACCAATGTTTTCTTTGTCTTCCTTGTTTCCTTTTTGTTTGAAATCTAGGGGTCCATTCTGTAATATCTTTCGTCCATTTATTCCTACTCTCTCTCATTATGGCCAAAAAAAAACTTAAGTGGAGATGGGCAGGCCACAAGATTTCCTTAGGTATTATTAATTCACAAATAGCTTACAACTAAGCCGGAGCTTGTGGGTAAAGAATACCAGTCTTACGGGATACTCGGAAGGTTAAGCTACGTTTGAAGAGGTTTCATTACATATCAAGACTCCCGTGCCTCGAAAAGCACGTAAAGCCGTTTGGTCACGGCTGCCATTTGTAGATCTTTGAAAGTCGTGACGGGTAGTCAGAAGCCCGAAAGTCTGACAACCAGGTTAACCGGGAAAGTGTAATCTTCGTTTGCCACAGTTGATTTTTGCTGAATCTACTGGAATAGCATGGTAAATTTATGAAATTCAAACATGGGAGTCACGTTGGTTCCAAATTAGAAAACGAAAAAGTTAAAGTGTAAACTGATAATTGTGTCACGCTATAAAACTCAAATAAAACTTGTTCAGAGAGTCGCCTTAGATTTTAAATAAATAATTTCTAACTTCGAGACCTTCGAGTTTAGTAACAATAGATATTAATATTAAATAAAATTAACCATATTTCATTATTTCAGTCACGAGGTCCTGCAGTTTGCGATGTGTGTGATCAAAGATTCCCCAGTAGAAGTGTTCGAAATGATCATCATAAAATGCATTTTATGTAAGTGTGTATTTAACACTTACCTATTTAAGCTTCCACATGCTTCGCTGTCAGATATTTGGTGCCGCCGCCGGATTTTTATTGGCGCTGCTGGATATTTGGTGGCGCTGCTGGATATTTGGTGGCGCTGCCGGATATTTGGTGGCGTTGCCTGATATTTATTGCCGCCGCTTGATATTTGGTGCCGTCGTCGCCGCCAGATATTGGGTGCTTCCGCTGGATAATTGGTGCCACCACTGAATATTTGATGCCCTCGCTGGCTGGGTATTCGGGGCCATTGTCGAATATACTCTTTTGGAAATTCGACACTTTTGTGTAGCCAGTATATTATTATAAAACATTATTTTCAGAGTTTATGAATGCCTTAAATGCCAGTATCAGAACAGTGATCGACTAAAAACGTCTGACCACATTCGAAGAAATCATGAAGTCTCAGTGTTTGATTGCAAGAAATGTGACGAAGTTTTCAAGTAAGTAAATGATTGAATCGGCCTATATTTAGTTACATGCATATATTTTATAACATCACGCCTACGTTAGGCAGAGGCGTATGTGTTTCGTCTGTTTCACAGACCAACGGGCGAGTATAGGAAGGTTAAATCAGATGTCGACTAAAGTAACTTTAACTTTGTAAACGTGTTATTTTTTCAGTGAGCCAAAATATATTTAGCTTGAACAGTGCATTGATTTCTAAATTTTATTACTTTCAGGACATATAAAGAGAAGTGTAAACATAGAAATACAGTTCACTGTAAGAAATATACTTGTGAAGAATGTAACAAAGTGTTTCCATTCTTACATCTGATGAAAATACATATGACGTAAGTTTCTCTTACCTGTATGTAGTCGCCGTTACCTAAATATTTAACTGACAAAAATGAAATAGGACTGTTACGCTGGCATCTTTATGGATGGGTGGCCTACCTACTGTCAGTAAATTCATGATGACCTTTAAGAAAATTGCATGACTGACATGATCCTTATAGTACCTACCAAAACCCGTAAAGGTTGCATGTACTCATAATAATTATGAACTACTTTCACTATGGGGCCTACTTCTACTTGATCAAATTGTTCATAATGATGAGTACAACAACCTCTAGGAATTTTATTTTTGGGTACAAAATATGATATTTATTAAAAAATGTAGGTACCTATATTTCATTAGTTCATTTTTATTTGTTTTGTTTAGTACAACACATCAAAGAGAAACGACGGAATGTCCTGTATGCAAGAAGAAGGTCAGAAAGAATTATTTAGATCAACACATTAAGACACACGACCACAATGTAAGTTGATTTTTACTGAACGAATCCTATCATTCTGGACAGTTTGAACGTTTGGCTTTCTAAGAGGACGCGCCAGTAATAAGAAATAGTCTTATTACTATCGCACACCTTTTTTATACCATAACAAATAATTAGGTACGTATGTTAAGGTCGATTCAGAATTTGCGAGGCATGCGCCGCGAACGGCGTACAGCGAATGCGTACTGTTTGAGACGTTCGCGTTGAAAAAATATACCAACATTATGCTCGGATCGAGTCATCGCATGTGAAGCAAATGCCCCGTCTGCCTGTCTTCATATTTGCGTTGGGGTATGGCATGTTCACAGACACGCAGTTTCAGTTTTTCTGTAAAGGTGTACGCCGCGCACGATATCCACGCAGGCCTCGACTGAAAAATTGAAACTGGGCGTACATGCGCGACAACGTCCACAACGAATGTAAAGGTCGCACTGAGGCACTTTGTTCTTAAGGGGACAGTCCTTGCAAAGCGCCAAAACAGGGGTTACGGTTTGCAAGGTATCTAAACATCTAACACACCAAATATTACCAAAAAATTAAATAAGATACTTATTAGATGTATCACCAGTGACACCGTGTGATATTTTTTAAATTATCCTAAAATGTCTGCTAAAAACAATGTCAATATTTCATATTTACATCGAAATCGGCACTTACTATTTGCACGTTTTCTTAAAATGTAAAGCAATGTTTATAGATATTTTTCGTTAATTCATGACACAAGTGTATGATTATGAGGTTAACCCTTTTAAATTTCTAATAAAATAAAATCATACACTAGTAATTTACATCATAACTTTCTTAATATTTTTGCGCAAAATGTTTTCCGTTTGCCATACATTCTAGTATGGAGCGTCCCCCGTTTCATATTTTGTTTTATATTCGAACATGCGTCTGAAAACAAATCAGTGCCGCCCTGGAACCAAGGTGAGAGCACGTCAGTTTGCAGTCCGCTCCGAGCTCGATAAATGTCAACTCATACATCCACACGAGTAATAGGGTGGGGTGCAAGTTACACGGTGTATCTGCTATTTTTTGTACTAGTAGCTCTAGCTTTATGGAAGTTTTGAAATTAATTTGCTTTTACATATTTCTATAAATAAATAATATAATATTAGAGGATTTTTTAACTAATTACTTTGACTCCGTCATTTTTGAGAGATGGCATTATTTTTTTTTAATGTTTATTAATAATTGATATTTTAATGATAAATTTAACATTCACACATGAATTTTAATAATTGGGTTAAAGCCCAAACCAAAGGTGTGATAGTAATTGATGGATAAATAAAATTTCCATAATTTAAATACTACATCATCTTTTATAAAATGGGCAAACAGAAAGAAAATTCCCGACAAATCGAAAAAAAATAAAGGAAAATTAAAAAAAATAGTACGTGTCTTTTATTTAAGATATTTTGCCGATGATAAAACGTGGGTTATTATTTAATAACCTTTTGGAATCAAGCTCATTCAACCAGTTCCCTCCAGGATGGCGGACAACACTTTCTTTTCGTAATATAATAAGGGCGTCATTTCCAAGGTTTTTCGGGGTGCATAACCCGTAATTACGAAAATGGCAACCATTTAAAAATCAAAGATGTTTTTTTTATTAATAGAGTATTACGTTGTTATTTCAAAGCAGTAAGCGTTATTTCCATTGTATAAAATATATATATATTTATATACATGTATATATAACATGTATATATTTAAACATACAGACTGTTCCTTAATGATTGACTGTTTATTTTTAGTTTGCGTCCAACTAAAAGCCAAAACGAAACTGTGAGAGTGTTATTGTCATAAAAAATAAATGAATAGCTACTAAAACTAACCGTTTAGTTTAATGTTAATGGTTAAAATGCTAGCACTACTTCTAGAGCATGAGGTCCTGGGTTCAATTCCTGGGTTGGACAAAGTGTTATCGGGTTTTAGAAGTGTTAGAAATTTGTATAAATACTTTAACCTTTCAATCGTGACGATTAGAGACACGATAGAAAGACAATGACAGCGCAAACGCTTGGGGTTTAATGAATTAAGAACCTTTTGGCAGTGTTGCACTGCAAACACCTTAAATATTAAAGTAGAAGGAATAATAAAATATGATTTTTTTAAATTACTTTTGTTTGTTTTACCGTTCAGGGACTCTTTTAAATTGAAATGGCAAATCTATCGGAATTAATGGAATACGGGTAATCAAGACGTTTTCTCCTTTTGCCATTCCAGCCATGATTGTAGCCTTTATAATGTTGTGCCCCATATGTGTAATTTGTAGTCGTGTACCGTTGCACTGGCGCGTCAAGATTTTTCTGATGTACAGGACTGGAACACCAACTTTTAGCCTCTTGAGTAGAGAGTCTGAAAATACCCTATGGGTATGCTGTAACTTGTTCAGAGTCCATGATATTGTCCACTGAAAATTCGACATCTCTTTCAACGTTTGACACGTTTTGTTCGTTTATTTACTCCCTTAATGATCAAATTGTTACAAAATTTAATTATAGGTAAGTATCTATTTGAATCAATAGCCAAACGCAAAAGATTTATCGTTCTAGCTACAAAAATATCGAATTCCTTCATATATATACCTATTATTCCTTTTATTTATTTTACACCCTTAAGGGTAACATTTTTACAAATGTTTAATGACATACTTATTTATATGTAATCAACTGCTCAAAAAATAAATTGCATGCTTTTAGCTTTGAAAATGATAATACTTTCATACATCCTTTCATCCCCCTTTTCTATCCCTTATCTAACCTGTGTCCTTTCTCCGGTTTTAGACTATCTGTGTCCCAAATTTCAGTTTTACCGGTGCAGTAGTTTTGGCGTAAAAGCGAGACAGACAGAAAGGCATGCAAGGTTACTTTTGCATTTATAATATTTAAATATAAGGTATAGAAATACAATATTTGTTGTTTTTGAGTTAGTCTTTTTGTTCCCTTACGCCATTCATATATTTACCACAAAATATTAATGAACTATATTTAGTATGCATGTACTTATAACAGTTTAAACAATCAATTATAGTATTATTATGATAAAATAAAATTCTAAATTACGAAGTTATTAATTACATTAAACAACACAACTAAAAGAAATAATAATTTTATCAATTAAATAGTAAATCTCTGTTGAACACTGTGACCCCACCCTTTCGTGGCTGCCAAACAATATCATAAGCAAGCGAGCATCGCAATGCAATAGGTCAATTGTTATTACATTGCTTGTTTACTGACACATAATTACTAGCTCTTTTATTTCGAACACGCATTGAAAAAATAATTTTCCCGTCGTGCCGTACTGTTTGTCGTTTGTTTCTGGGCATGTGTTAATGTGTGTGTAAGGTGTGTAGCGTGTTGCTACTGTGTAAGTGAAAAATGTCAATGTATGCGTTCAAAAATAAGTTCCCACGCTCGCAGACTTCCCTCTTAAAGCGTTAAACAAGTTATGTTGCCTCACCCTCGCACGTGCGTAGCACATAACTCGCCACATATGAAGGCTGCGAGACTTTCGTTGTGCGCCGTACGCGGCGCATGCCTTGCAAAGTCAGTATCCGGCTTTAACAAAGTCATTAAACTTCATATCAATAATTGGTCGAATATATGAATAGTGTTTAAAGAAATCATCTTAGCTTTATATTGTATCTACATCGCTGGCCAGCACCCGCTGCTCTTGAAAGTTTTTTTTTATGTGATTGTATTTTTTCGTCTTTTTTCAGCCAGAGGATAGTGCTTATTGCGTTGACTGTGGAAAAACTTTTAAGTCTCAAAAATTGTTAACAACTCACCTCAAAACCAGTCTAAAACATAACTCGATTGAAAAAGTTGGGTATGTATATTGCGTATGTAACATTTTTTATAACTCAAAAGGAATTAATGGTTTTAAAGTTAATATTTGCCATTGCTTGCTACGTGGCGCATGATATTGCTGTAATTATGACATGAATATAAAACAATGAGAATAAACTGTAATTTTTTTGCATGTCTCTCTTAGAAGTAAAATGTAGCTGCTTAACTTTTTTATTCTGCGATTGACGCGATTGTACACGAGATTGAATGTAAATAGCCGCTTTGGTGTGTTGTTTGCGCTTTTGTGGTGGCATTTTTTACCTCACGTAGGTAGTTGTATATTTTCGTTTTGTAGTTCTTTCTATTTTAATTATTTAGTATTATGTCAACAATTTAGCGAGAAGATTTTTAATAACGTACTTAGTCAAGTGAAGTGTCAGCGTATGACTTGATTACAATAATTGATCTATGCAAAATATAAATCACCCTAATTATATCGACGGTTGTGACTCTCACTGGTCTAAGCGATAGTTCTTGCGATATCCCAAACCAACAAAAAAGGAAGACAGCGTACCGTGAACATCAAAAGTGAAACCACCTTTTTTGTCCAGGTGTGTCTGAAAGGGTTGCCATTTGTTGAACTCTCTCCCTATAACTTGGGGAATAATATTTTATGCGGAAGCTAATATCGTACAAGTCAGTACAAGTAAGATAACGTAGAGTATAGTATTGTACCTCAATTGTATTAAATACATTTAACAAGAAAACAGAAATATTTATCTCGAAGTAATAAATCATAACTATTTAAGTTTCATCGAATGGACAAAAGTATAAATCAAATCATGGCAACCCTTGCACTTGAATGTCACTGCCGTACTATGGACGATGAGCATGGTGTGTGTGAGTGTGTATTTTACTTGCAGGAGCACGATTTTGTGGCTTCACTTTTGATGTTCGCGGCGCGCCGTGTTCCTTTTTTGTTGGTCTGAGCATGATAGGTATAAAGTTAATAAGTATTGCATATATTTAAAATCAGCAAATTTCTGCAACTCAGCGGTATATGTATGTATAGATCCAAAATATGCAAGGTGTATTTTTTAGTCATGGGAAAAATTTTCATTATGGGACCAATTCGGAAATCGCGAAAAAATAATCTGCTGTTGCGTACATTTTGATCGAGTAGACTGTACCAAACTTTTGTATGCAACACCTATTTTTTTTTTCGTGTACTGAAAGTTGTTCATATTCATGGGTAGAAAACTCTGTGAAAGTTTTTCCCATGACTAAATACACCATGTACATATCTACTATGATAGCACCTAAGATTGTTCTTTATCTGTCCACAGTCATAAATGTGATCATTGCAATAAATACTTCCCGACGAAAATCTCTCTGAAGGATCATCTCGAAGAAGTTAATGGAGTTAAATATACGTGTGATATTTGTAAGAAGGTGAGATATCTGTATTGTTTTATTGCTCATTTCATTTTAGACCAACTTTAACTGTGTTTTGTACTGGTAAAAAAACTTAATTTCCCGACTTTATAGTTGTAAATGATTATTAAATAAATAAATAAAGTCTACAACTTTCACAAATCGCCATCTACTCCCAAACTAAGCAGAGCTTGTGTTATGGGTACTGCACACCTGATAGACATACTTATAAATGTATACTTATTTCTAAATTCATACATATCATTATAGATGACTGCCTCGTTGGTCTAGTGGTCGCAAGCGCCACTACTGAGCTTGAGGTCTCGGGTTCGATCCCCGGGTCGGGCAAAGTGTTATTGAGTTTTTCAATATGGAATTTATCAGTAGCAGCCCGGAGTCTGGATTTGTGCCCGATTAATGGCAATAGGCTCGCCCCCTATTACATGGGACTTAAACATAACTGGCGAAATGTGGATGTAATACCAGGTACATCTCTGCCTAGCCCTTCGGGGATTACAGGCGTGACGTTATGTTATGTTATGTTATGTTATCATTATAGATAAATTACACCCAGATACAAAACAAATGATTGAGCTCATCACACAAAAAATTGTCCTGGGTGGCAATCGAATCCACGACCTCCGACATAGCAGTCAGGGCCACTAACAACAACAGTCAAAGTAGTACCACAGTCTAAATACATACAGTCGTCCGACGAAGCTGTCAGGGCAATCGTGCGGGTGTGAGGGGCGAGACGCGGGAAAGCCGCTCCCGCACTGCGAACAAAACGATGTTCGTAGTGCGGGAGGTATTACTCAGGGATAACGCGTGTAGACGTTGTCGGCATTTTTCCAGAGATCAAAGGCGTCGTCCTACTGTATTAATATTTATACTGTGATAGTTCTTTATCTATGGATGTTATACCAATCGAGTTAAATTATTACCTCCTACTACATACTACTGCTTCAAATACTACTAATAATCTACTCTATTGTTGTATGCTACATAGAGACACGCAGCGCAGTAGTTCAGTTTAAAATTATGTATTTTATATCTTTCAAAATCAATGCATTTCAGTAAGGTAGTTAGGTTAGGCAGTTAGGTTAGCTATATGATAGGTATGGTAAGTTAGGTTAGGTTATATGTATAGGTATATGTTTTCATCATAATACTGTATTATAAAAAGGTTTAATTCATTAAACCCCAAGAGGACACCGGCGTCCGCGCTGTCATTGTCTTTCTATTGTGTCTTTTATTGACACGATTGAAAGGGAAAAGAGCACATTAGGGCTCGCTAATGAAAAGTAGTAAGTAGTAGTTATTATTGTTCTCGATCTTTTTGTTGTTATCTTTTTAAAAGTATGTCAAAGTGTAGTGTAGTGTGTGTGTGTGTATATAAGTATGTATAACTCTTATATTTAAAATTCTCGTGATCCGTAGGAGTTTGTTACCATACTCCTACGGATCGGCTTACTTACATGGCATTTACACATAAAACAAAATACACTTAAAATGTTGACTTCAGCACCATCTAGCGGGAAAATGGGTGACAGTAGAGCGTATGTTTCGTAATTTATTTTAAGAAATGATGTGGATTTAATTTAGTTACTTATTATTTGATATTAGTTAAAAAATACAGTGTCAATCAATGTGTCAATGATAAAAACCTAAAAGAAGCAGGAACCTGCAGGGATGAACCTTTGAACAATACATGGACACGTTCTTCGTTTTACTTTAATTCTTCAAAATTTGAAATAAAATAATTTGAATAATGAATGTTTTCACTTATCTTTAAAAGAAAATGTTCTGCATTCCTGCTTCTACGAGTCTCTTTTCTCTAATGCTATTGTAAGTGGAGTACCTATACATTGCAGTGAAAATGTAGGTGAAGTGAAGGTGAATTGAGCTGAATGACTCCTTATTAATGCTAGGCATTGAAAGGTTCACTTCACTTAGGTTTTGACGGGGTGATTTCTACTGAATCGACCGGTGGTGCAGAAAGAGCAACTTAGTCTTATATTAATTTGCAATGTTTTCCTTTCAGGAAAGTAAAAATAAAGTTCTTCTGGCCAGGCACATTCTTTACGTGCACATGGGAAAAAAGCCTCAGCTCAAACCAAAGATATGTGAATATTGTGGAAAATCATTTACTGTAAGTAAATGTACCTACCTAGCAATAATAATTTAAATAACATATTATTTAAGAGCCATGGTCATGTTCAGCATTTACCGAAAAATGTGTCTTTTATCGATTTGCCGATACCTTAAAAATATCACTTCTCGATACTTGTTCACGCGCGAACCATTGGTTGCGCCGCGAGCTCATGGTTGCGCCGCGGACGACGGCTGGGGTTTGAGGTGCGCGGGACGAGGGCGCGGATCACGCGCGTGCCGACCGGCCGCAGGGCATCTCGTAGCGAGCGGACAGACATTCGCACTTCTCACAGTTTCTCATTCGATTCGTCGTTCGCCATTTTCCTTCAATCATTGCAGTAATCAATAAATCACCTATAAATACAGTCCACTTAGTGTTATTGAAGCTTACCAACCCCAACAATACTGTCTAGTCGTCATAATAACCGGCAGGGCTATTGCGTAACTCCGTTGACAGTTAAAGCGATGATCACTGGACAAAATGTTCAACCCTTAACTGTCAAACAGCTAGTTTCGTATTGGCTATTAGATCGTCAGTGTGTATCTAGGATGCCGTCATGCGCACTCGCAGACATGTGACGTAGCGCACCGTACCCCGTCTGAAAGTCACCGTAACTTAAAGTCCACCTAAAGTGCAATACCTTTTATTTTGTAATTGTCTGTTGTCATCAAAGTTTTGTGTGCAAATGGACGCCAGTCAGTCACTGGTAATATAAATATGTTTTCTTTCTTTCTTTCTTTCTAAAGATAGCCAATAGCACTGTTGAGCTAACTTCTTTCTACTTACTTACTTTAATTGGTTTCTATATATATTATGTACTACAATTACCCAGTTTCTTTAGCAGTTCCTCTGCCATCTACTACACCAACATTTTCAAGATTTTATTTTATTTTAATTTTACAGGTCAAAAAAACTCTAGATCAGCATATAAACAGTCATTTAGGCTATCGACCTCTTGTTTGCAAAGACTGTGGAGCAACATTCACATATTCAGCAGCTCTATTTACGCATCGAAGACTTGTACACAAAGTGAAGAGGAAATATGAAATGACAAGCTAGATGTGCTCAAATCATGATCCCGGCAAGCAAGACTGGGAATGTCGAAATGAAAAACATTGGTTTTGAACCCATAAGCAATCATGAAGCATATTTTGTCCTTGGTGTGCACTTTGAAATAGTATTATCTACATCGTCTTTGGTCTTTGTAAGGGTACAAAATCCATTGCGACAACTGATGTATTCAAGGTTTTTCTGGGACTGGGCTGACCACGTCTGGCGTATGCCCAATGAGCTGTGGGCCAAATTAACCACCACGTGGAGCCCTGACACAGCTAAAAGGCGTAGCGGTAGACTCCGAAGAAAATGGTGGAACGATCTGGACAAAATAAACGACCAGTGGCCCAGTTAGCCCTAGACGGAAGAATCTGGAAGTCATGGGGAGAAACCTTTGCCCAGCATTAAGATGATGCGCGTTAACAGTAACAATAAGCAAGGTCTAACGCAATATGTAAACAGCAATTTAGGCAGCTGCCCTGTGTTTGTAAAGATTATGGTGCATTATTCTCAAATGTGTTTTACTTACGCATCAAAAACTTATGCTCAAAGAGGAGATAACAAATATCTGGGTTGAAAGGGACATTTTGTAATATTATTTAATATCATGCATTAGACAAGTTCAATTTCCGTTTTACCTGCGGAATAACGATGAATATTATACTAATAAATATTTAATACTAGCTGCCCCAGCAAACTTCGTGCCGCCATTTTTTTCTAAAAAAAATATTATCGTCCTATTGTCAGACCTACCTACTGAATATACACACACAATCGTTTAATCCATTTCGGAGGGGTATGGGTAACTTACATTGTAACACGAGAATTTTATATAATAATTATAAGATAATACATATATGTATAAGTATAAAAGGTAGGTACATGTAGTACATACTGCTTGATTTCACTTTGTCATTACTATGTGGTTTGTTATGTTATACATTAATATTAAAATATTTGAATATTATTCTTTGGTTTTATTGATGCAAAAGGGTTTTGGAGATGAAAGAAGATACACTAGTCAGCAGAGGGACAAAACAAGACAAACAGGCTAGAAAATGTAATGTTTTTGAATTGAAAAATGCTTCCTTTCTCCTAACTCGCTATTTTCAATTCATGGCTAGATTTATTTTATTAAGTTGCTAACGGCTTGTTACACTAACAACATAATCGAAAATCAGGGTCTTTGGGAAGGTATCACTTGACAGAAGTGCTTTATCGTTTACTACCTCGGCGTTTCAGGCGAGACACTGGCTAAACGAGAAAAATATTTAAAGCTGAAAAAGCCAGTGCACAATACAAAAATGGGAAACTAATGGGGGTTACAATCTTATGACTAGAGTAGGTTGCAAAAGACCTCAGATCCAAGCAGAAAAAGTTAGATACACAGCGAGATGACATTTTTTAGATTTGACATCTGTCACTGTCAGTACTTATTCTGCTAAAGTGCTAAGTCTAAGTATTTAGCTTAGTACGTCGTACTAGACGAATACAAAAACAGAGTAAATTAACGCGCTATTGTGATAAATTGTAAAATAAAGAACAAATACAAAGTGGCCTAAGGAAATAAAATGTCTGCAAGTGAATCTAAGCCCGAAGCGATGGCAGAAGACACCAAAAAACCGATATCTTTGATCATTTTAGGTTAGTAACGTCTCATATTGTTGTTTAGTATTTTAAATCTCTTTGTTTTGGAGTGTAGCAGGCTTTATTACTAAATGTTTGGTATTGAATTAGGTATGGCTGGTGCTGGCAAGACTTCGTTTACTCGACGGCTTTCAAGCAAAGTCGTGGATGGCTCCAGACCTTATCTGATTAACTTGGATCCGGCGTGTAGGGAAGTTCCTTATCCTGCTAACATAGGTAAGTATTCAAATAAACTGGCAATAATAATCCAACCTAACATAGACCTGTGACATAATTTAGTTTTACAAGCTATAATATTTCCCTTAATAATCCAGAAAAGATTGTTAAAAGCACAAAGTTAGGCCCATGCATGTATTTTTCAACTGATTATAAAAAATGTATGAATGAACTCAAATTTCTTGACTTTAAATTCCTAATATTCGTTTTCAGATATCAGAGACACAGTGAATTACAAAGAGGTGATGAAACAATATGGGTTGGGGCCCAATGGTGGAATAGTGACGGCTCTCAATTTATTCTCTACGAAGTTCGGGCAAGTTGTGGATTTGATTGAGAAGGCAGGAAAGAAACACAAGTATTGTATCATAGATACACCAGGTACAAATGTTGTTATTCTTATTTTTAAATCTTTTGTCTATTTTAAACTTACTAACTTGCAATAGCTACTTGCCTTATTTTATTAAGCCTATTTGAGTTTGAGGTATAATTTGTAGCTGGAGTGCTGGGAATTTGTTACTTGTGCTTAGTGTCCAACCAAAACTGGTTATGGCAACCAAATCTGAAATGAATCTGTCTTAGTTTCGGCCGAAATGGAAACTTCCTTTCAAAGTGAAAAATTCTTCAAAAAATGAGCCTCATTTTTGAGCGAAAGATAAAAAAAACATGTAAAATGAAATCTTGATAATTATTAAAATGAACTTTGAAATTCTGAATTCTTAATATTATCACCACTACATTCATACATACATACATACATAAACTCACGCCTTTTTCCCATGGGGCAGGCATGGGGAGGCAGAAACCACAGAGCGCCATATGCTACGATTCTTACATACTTCTTTTGCTTCGTTTACATTCATACATGTTGTCATACACACACGCCGGTTGCGAGTACTACGCACCTGACCTTTCTGAAGAACCTCACCAATAAGGTCTATGTATATCCTTCTAGGGCGTCCCCTTCCGGCGTTCCCACTTACATCTGCCTTGTAAATACCTTTCGTTAGTCACCTTTCATCCATCCTTTCAACGTGACCAAACCATCTAAGCATACTCTTTTCAATTTTTGTTACTGCATCTTCTTTTAAACCACAACATTGCTTTATCACATCATTCCTCAATCTGTCATTCATTGTTACACCACACATACTTCGCAAGGAACGCATTTCTACAGCATTTATCACCACTAATGCACTATATTAAGTACCAAGTACCTAATTAATGTTTTTTATTCACATGCTAATAATGAGAAAAATGATTAATACCTAAACAATAGGTTTTAATGTTTTTTTCTCAGCATTAGCGAGTGAATAAAAAAAATATTTAGACAATGTTAAATGTGATTCTACTGTAATCTATGTATTAGTTTGTTATATTAATTATTTTTTTATGTTTACTACCTAGTTTTATGCCATATCATATGATAAAACACACCGAATTAAAAATGAATCACACAAAAAATACAACCAACTTAAAAAAAAAAAACATTAGCCAGTGTAAAATAACTCTAAATTAGGAAGTCTGTAGCTTTGGTGGTTTTGTCTCATTCATTGGCCACCAACTTCCGAATTTAGAGTTATTTTACACCGGTAAGTGTTTTTTTTTTGAAGTTGGTTGTATTTTTTGGTAAAAAGTTTATATTTTACAATTTTTAGTTTTATATTTTTATGTAGATGATTAATTATTTTCTATTTCTTTTGATATTACAATCAAACAAATAAGCAGACTTCGATGAAATCAAAAAGAAAAATTCATTAACAAAAATGTTTATAAAATGAAAACTACCAGGCCATACTATGTTAAATTTTTATCGTAACAATTCTGAATCGAACAAAAAAAAACACGTAAACCGGATCATTAGTCTCGATGTAATCGGTGTACATACATAAAAAAAAATCCGATCGAATTGAGAACCTCCTCCTGAAGTCGGTTAAAAACTCACAACAAACAAATCGAACTGCAGACACAAGCCAGTACGACATGATTAGGCATGTGGACGCGGCAATATGTCTTCGTCACTTGGATGAATTTTCCGCGCCGAACTGGACCGTGCACAGCGCGAGAACTCCCTATTGCAGTTTCGATTGTGTTACTAAACAATATTTATTTATTTTCAGGTCAAATAGAAGTGTTCACTTGGTCAGCTTCTGGTACAATAATCACTGAAACCCTAGCATCAACATGTCCCACTGTAGTGGTATATGTAATGGATACAGTTCGCAGTGTGTCACCCGTCACATTTATGTCTAATATGCTGTACGCCTGCTCAATATTATACAAAACCAGGTTGCCTTTCATAGTCGTTATGAACAAGGTAAGTTATGAGATTTAGAACTCGCTCTATAGAATATTGCTAATTGTATTCATGGGTTGTATAGTGTAGTCTTTTAGTGATAATACTAGTATTCCTATGAACAGCCTTAATGTCTTTTCGCCTTCTGTAGTCCAATGGTTATCAGTTAAACATAGTGCTGCACTAAGACTAGGCCACCCTTTTTTACGCCTTGTAGCTTTTAAAGTTATCATTTGAAGTTTTATTTGTTTACAAAAAAGAGTTTTCTATTCTATTTCTTTGGTAAAGCTGGCACCTTGGTGGGTAGTCCAAGGTACAAATATTACTTACTAACTGCTAGGTTTGACTTGTTTACAATAGAATGCTTCATATTGGAACTAACATGATTTTCACAACCCAATGTATGCAGAAAGCGCACTACACACCAAAGCCGCCGACCCGCCGACACAGCCCGCCGACACAACCGGCTTATGTTGAAAGAAGCATGTCGGCAACCTTCGCGCTCGTATGTTGCTCGCCGACACGTCGGCGGCTTGCCGACGGCTAGCGTACGCAAGCGCTCAGTAGCCCGGCGACATATGTACTGTAGTGACGTACTGCCAAATAAGTTTCTGATGTCGAGCCGCCAACCTAGCCCGCCGGCAAAATGTTGCCAACATAATTATACCGCCGGGCTTTGGTGTGTAGTGCGCTTAAGCGTCCCTGGATTCGATCATACCATCTATGAGTCTGTCACAGTAATTTTTTATTCAACGCTTTTTACTTTTTCTCTCGAACTAGCCGGACAATGTTCGTAGTATATTTCTTAGCTAATAGGCCAAAAAACAAAAAAAGTCAAACATCGCAAACGCGCATGTTTCTGCGATTTCTTTATATGTTGTTAGGTTTTATGACAGTAGTAAGTACCCCCTGAAAACCCAATGAACCTCATGGTGGTCGCAAAACTGCGCCTGGAGGTCGATTTTGACTGGTCTATAAAGCTATCTCAAAAAAAAAAAAAAAATCCTTAGACAGATGTAGTGGACAACTCGTATGCAGTGGAATGGATGCGAGACTTCGAGGCATTCCAAGAGGCACTAGATGCTGAAGGTGAGGGAGAGACGGAAGGCGGGAACACATACATTGGGAACCTGACCAGGTCAATGGCGCTCGCACTTGACACATTCTACTCAGATCTTCGGTGCTGCGGTGTCAGTGCACACACTGGCGATGTAAGTATGATCTATCTATACTAATATTTCATAGCGGAAAGATTTGGTGAACGTCAAGATGGCGTTGGTTTTGTATGTAACAAATAAACTTAAAAATTACTATACACCATTCACATAATTATAGCATTAGACAGAAGTTAAAAATATAAAAGAAAAAAAATAATAAGAAAATATTCGACTCATATTTTTTTCTTTTTCAAATTGATGGAAAACTGCTTAGATTAAGCGCATTAAAGTTGAGGAGAGGGGGCTTGTAACGTCATTAGCTAGCATAAACTGTACTGGTTAGTGACGTCATGCGACATTTTAACTCGATGTATCGCCGTTATTTTATGATTACGTGAAAAAAGAAAAATACGTGTCGAATATTTTCTTGTAATCTAGCTGAGGGACTAAAAATAAAATTTTGTCAAATAGCCCCTTAGTTGTTACCATTGAAACAGATTGTTTAAAGAAATGATGTGGATTTTATATTATTTCATTTTAGTTGAAATTTGTAGTGTCAATGATAAAAAAAACTCAAGGAAGCAGGGAGGAACAATACATAATAATTATGGACACATTCTTCGTTTCACTCTTTTTTTCTTCTAAATTTGAAATAAAACAATTTGAATAAAAACTGTTTTCACTTATCTTTAAAATAAAATGGTCTGCATTCCTGCTTCTATGAGCCTCTTTTTTCAAATGGAGTTTAGACCGATTTGAAAAATTATTTCACCGTTGGGAAACTATCCACTATCCCTGGATGAAATACGCTTTGTTTTATTCCTGTATTTCCACGGGAACGGGATACACGCGAGTGAAACCGCGCGACGCCCGCTTGTTATATTTTGTACTGATAAATAATAATAAATAATAAATTGTTTTATTGGGAACAACATAGGAACCAAGAAAAACAATAAATAAAAATATTTTTTTTAAATGATAGATATACCTAACTAATGGTTGACTGCGATCCTGCCAAATGGTTTTCGAGACGAGTTTACACAATGAAATAAAAAGGTGTAGATAGGTTATAAGTGCTCAGCAAGCGACACGTTAAAATGTGGCTAACTAGCCACACTTGACCTCAGTGTCGCGTCGCGCGTTAACGGATCGGGTGCGTGCGTGCGTTAGTGTGCCGTTTTTGAAGATCGAATGTTGTTTAGGTAACCTATCTACACCGTTTTAATTAATATATCATTGAGTTTACACGTCAATATTTTAAAAAGATCTTTGAGAAGAATTTTCGAAAGAAATTAAAAACAACATGGTTTCTTATAAAGTTCAGACTGTAGATTGTAATATTGATTACTGATCTTTCTTTTTTTCAGGGTATTGATGAATTCTTCAAATTGGTTGATGATGCTGCAGTAGAATACGAAAAGTAAGCACTAATACTATACTAAAATAATATTTATGTCTTACAAAAGGGATCTTCTTTATTTCGATTAAACTAATACATACGTATTTTTCTCTTTCAGGGAATACAAAGCCGACTGGCTCAAGATGCGTGCAGAGAAGTTAGAAGAGGAGAAGCGAAATGCAGAAGAGTTAAAAAATAAAGGTAATTTTATAGTGAAATATTTTACTCTTTAAGTTGCTGCCCGCGACTTATTCCGCGTGGAACCCTAATTATTTTCTTAAATTAAGTCTACTTTACTCCTTAAAACAGAGCCGTCTGCCAGTGCGAGTCTCCACTAAATCGCCGTTACGGGGATCCGCCCAAATAAACAAACAGCCAACATTATTTACTGTTTGTTGTATCAACTACCTGCATTTTTGAAACTTACAACTGCTAAAATAATATTTGTATACATCATTCTCATTTAAGACAAATAACTCCAGACATCCCCCTATGTTTCCAGGTCCAGACGATACAGTAATAGACAAAAATAAGCTCATTGAGGAGGTGTCGGCTGGTCGCGAGATCAGCGACATGTACCTCAAACATCCCGCTAATGAGAGCTCCAGCGACGAGGAGGGAACGGAGAATCAAGTGGAGACAGGTATACTTACAGTAAAAATATTGTGTTTCAAGAACGCGAGTCAATAGTTCCCGTGAGAATACAGGGATAATAAGTAACCTATGACACCCGGGGAAAGTGTAGCTTCTGGTGTTTCTGGTGTCTTCTGCTAATGGTGTTTTTTTTTTCAAATCGGTCTAGTTTTTTTTTGGAACGAAGTTCCTTATCGCGCGTTGTGAAAGGGGGCTAGACGGAAAAAATTCTTACGAAAAGTTGTCACGACACTTTTTGCTATAGTAAGCTATTGTAAGCTGTGCAGCGTCGCATGTTCGCAGGGAGAGGGAGATAGCGGGAGAGAGGGAGGGGGTAGAGAGAGGGAGGGAGAGGAAGAGGGTGTGGGAGAGGGGGATGTGGGGAGGGTAGAGGGAGGGAGGGGAACGGGAGGCGGAAGATGGAGGGGGAGGGGGAGAGAGAGAAGATTGAGAACTTCGTTCCATCCGGGTGTCCCTTGACACCTCTCAAGTTTTTTTTTTTTCAAATCGGTCTAGTAATTTTTTTTTTTTCAAATCGGTGTTGTTATTTTGGAGCTTATTCAATGCAAACAAACTACCAATGAAATCTTTCCTATTTATAATATTTATATTTTTAGCTACTAGCAATCCCTATTTCATTGATCATTAGACCTGGATGGTTATCGGTTGCATCTACGCCTTATCCCAACTATGTGTGTGTCCAACTGTGTTTACGCTTCCACTCTAACCTGAAGTAGCTGTACCGGTGTTTTATATAAAGCCACTGCCTATATGAACCCCACATTTTATTAATTAGGTAACACGTTACCTCTTGGTTGAGAGGAGAAAAGCAGCGGTGGCCCAGTGGTGGCGGCCCCGACCTACGAACAGTAAGTTGTGGGTTCGAACCCAGGCAGGCGCATTACTTTGTGTAATTTATTTCATCACTACTGCTCTCAAAAACAGTGAAGGAAAACATCGTGAGGAAACCGGCATGTCCTAGAACCACTACACTCTACCAATTCGCACTGGGCCCGCGTGGTAGATTAAAATAAATAAATAAATAAATACACGGAAAAAAAAAATTGTTTCAAACTAAGAATATTTCACTTGGTCAAGACATTGCGTGATTCATATATGGGAAAAACATTATATTCTTAAAATTAGTAAATATTTGTCTTGTTAATCATTTTTCTTCCAAATATATAAATTCTCTAACCAAGGCTATTTTCTAGTTTTGTAATGAGAAAGCAACGTTTTCTTTGCTTAAGTAAGTTTTTTTTCTTAAGTCTAGAATCTTAAATTCTCAAATTGAAGACAATGTTGTCTTGAATCTAGAATGTACTCTTCGAAGTAACCTTGATTACTCCGAATACTCCTCCGAGTGAGAAGAGTAATATCTTCTACCAAGAATATATTTATTAGACAAGAAATGTCACTGTTTCTGATCAAGAATATATCTATTGGTCAAGAATTTCCGTGATTCATATATGGGGAAAACAAGAAATGGTTGTATCAAAACACAATTATTCTCAATGCAAGTAAATGAATAGTTAAGTCAAGATATTTGTCTTCCTTCTAGAATATACGTACTTGTGATTAAACAATATATTTGAGAATAATGCTTTTCTCAGTTGAAAACTTTGTCAATCGGATCCCGGAGTTTTCTTGGAAGAAAATAAATTCTCAGTATGAAAAATAAATGACTTGTAAGAAGAATTGTATTTACTCATCTGTATGCTACGGCATATTTCAGTGAAGCAGCTTTAACTCTTGCATCAATTAATTCTTTTTTCACACTGAGAACATTATTTATCTTTAGTGAAGAATACCAACAATCTTAGTTACTAGTTGATGCTCTTCAGTGAAGAAGTTTTAGCTATTAGTTCAACAACAATAAGTTATTCTCTGGAGATCACGTTGTTTTAAAAAGATAGTGTCAATGTTCTTAGTTCAATAATAATGCGTTTTTATTGAAAAAGTTTTATTTCTTAGTTTAATAATATTATCGAATTTAAACGGAGATCACTCGGTCTAGAAAGAATAATATCAATGTTCTTAGTTCGACATTTATGCGTATTTCAATTAAGAAACCCAGTTCTTAATTCAAAATCAATAAGCAATTGGTATGGAGATCAGATTGTCTCCAACCAATAATGTTATATTGTTGATTTAAGAACGTGCAGGTACTTAACTAAAGAAGTTTTATTCTTGATCGAATTCATTGAATGTTTCATTCGGAGATTAGAAATCTCTTAGCTCGATAATAGTGTATTTCACTGCAAGCAATCTTGGTTCTTGGCTCAATGTATGTCATGTTTCATACGAAGATCAGATTGTTTCCAACGAATAATGTCATTATTATTGATCTAAAAACCCTGTACTTCAGTAAAGAAGTTTTAGTTCTTTATCTAATTCATTGCATGTTTCAAATGAAGATCAAAAATCTCTTGTCTCAATAATAAAGTACAAAGGTAGGTATTTCACTTTAAGAATTTCAATTCTTGATTCAAATCATGGCATGTTTCATACGAAGGTCAGATTGTCTTATTTGAAGAATTACAACAGTATTGGTTCAATGGTTAAAATGCGTTTCAGTAAATATTTTTCAGTTCATCGTTTGATGTATTCAAGTAAAGTTTAGTGAAACAAAATGTTAGCACAAATATTTCATACAATAAGATGGTAAATAAAAAAATATTTGTTTTGTCACATTTTGACTAAACTTTAGCTTGTATAAATTGAATGATGTATTGAAAAATATTTACCGAAACGCATATTAACCATTGAACCAAGACTATTGTAATTCAAAGAAAACAATCTTAACTCCGTATATAACAAAGCTCTTGAATCTGTACAGAGAACTGAAACAACTTCACTAAAATCCCATGATTAATAAGTACCATTTGAAACATGAAATGAACAAGAAAAAGCACTAAAACTCACGAGTTACAGAATTTCGAGCCTGATGCACCGTCACATTTTTCAATCTGATCTCCGCGTGCCATGTCATGCCTGAAATTAGAGGTAAGTAAATAAGTGGGAGGTACTCAAATTAATAATAGATGAAATAATACAATGGATTCAATTCTATGAAATCAATTATTAAAAAATAAACTTCGCAAAACAACAGTAGGTATTGATAATTGTATTTAAATATATCCTAGGTACATATTACATAATAATAATACTTTATTGATACAAACCCTTACAATATGCTTCATATCTAGCTAAAGTTCACAATATTTAAGGCGTACAAAAGCTGAAACCCTGACTCCTAAACTCAGAAAACCTGTGACTTAGGAGTCAGTATTATGTTATTACTGTGTAGGTACAGACGCCAGCACATCAAGTTACCCCAATGTGTCAAATTTCTTTGATCGTTTTTCAACTTTATGTCAAACAGAATAAGGTTCATATTCAATTGGGAAAATTTGACACATTGGGGTAACTTGATGTGCTGGCGTCTGTACATAAGGGGTATCGCAAATTATTGCAAGCTTTGTCCAATCTTTGAGCACAGTTTTTTCAGGATATTGTCTTTGATTTCCTTTAATTGATTCACAGATACATCATTTCCTGAAACAAAAATTTCCATAATCACTAGACAAGTTTAAACAAAATATTATTTACCTAAATTTTATAACATTCGAACAATCCGAAGATGCTGATCTATTTTGGTATACCAACTGGTTATGCAACCTAAAGTTCATTAACACATTAAAGTTGTGTTCAAATGAATTTATGACACTTATGAATGTTATAATTTACAACTTTGCACATTTTTTTATAAATTAATATTATTGGTACAGTGTAGGTACTCACTAGATGGCCTTTTCCAGACAAAATGTATAACTAAAGAATACTAAATATTCATCTTGAAATTTGTAGGTAATTATATCCTGTGGGATTTTCCAATCCGTAAGAAGCAACTCCATAACATTGTTAACCTCTCTATGTTATTATAGATAGGTATGCTGAGATTTTGATTAAAATCTGCAAATAGACAGAAAATAAATTAATGATTATAATTATTCAAGTTTAAACTATATAAAAAAAAAACAGCTAGGAACAGTGGGATAAACATTCAGCAGGTTTAGCATTATAGATATGGTAGGTAGGTACCGCAGGTAACAAGAACCTCATGCTCATTACGGTAAGTAGTGATTACATATTTCCATCACCCAGAGACTTATCGTGAAAGGCAGTCCAGCAGCCTTTTCCACCATGTTTGGTGAAATTCACCGAGCTTAGACACCTCTGATTCTGACCTAAGTACCAGCTTCCTGCCTTGGCGGCCTTGCTACAAAGATCTGAAGCTAATTGATTGGAATCAGAAATTGCTTAAGCTCGGTGAACTTCAAAAAATATGGCGGTCAGGCGGCTGGTGGTATTTCACCAGCTAGATACTTACATCTACCGGCTGGGTCTGCCTCGATTAATTAGACTTCAATCTGTCTTAATTAGATCTATATTCCATTCAATTGCAATTAAACACTTACCTTAGCAAACACAACACAATCTTTAAAAGGTAACCCAACAACGCAAAAGAATCACCACGAACTGACTCTTGTATATGACGTAGGTATACGTAATGAATGCGATATGCGGTGCACTGTGCCGTCATATCCAAGCAAGACAAAAAGGGTGTTGCAAGCTACGAAATGTTAATTACCAAAAATAAGGCCGAATCTTTCACGTCTCCACTATTTTTCCTGACATTGACATAATAGGTTCGAAATTAATTATTATTTATTTATTTATTTTTATAGGGGTTGGCCATCCTTTCGATCGACGCCCGCCCCCACCCCGCGGAGATGCGTGTTTTTTTTTACACGTGTTTGAAGTTACGTGTAACGGAATGTTATCTAGCGTTACAAAGACTACTTTTAGTTTGTTTTAGATGAGTATTTATTATAAACCTTGCAGAAGTAGGAGCCCCGCCAGGGCCTCCCTCAACTGCGCCATGTTGAGTGGCTATACTTCCCGCAGCGCCCAAGCAGTGGCGAATTCAAATTTGAAAGGTTGACAGCTGGTAAAATAAACAAACTTCACCTCAAACTTCAAAAAATATAATAAAATCCTACAGGTTTCCACGCCTCGAGGGATGGGGGGGGGGGAGGGTTCCCCCCTCCCCATTCTTCCCCCCATAAATCGCAATTTGAATTACTAATGCAACCCCGGTACTTACCTATACCTATGTTTGTACCTACTGAGATGCACGTCAAAACTCAAACGTCACATTTTATGTGTTCTGTTTTTAGCTTCCGTGACAATAGACCGATTATGTGATAGGGCCTCCCGTGTGTATGATATCAATTATTTTCCCTACACTTTGGGAGAAATACAATTGCAACACCGGATACAAGCATAGCCTATAGTTTGTTTTGTTTCCAAACTAAATCCAAGAAACGTGAATTTGGTTCAAAACTCATTTATTGAATCATAGTTTGAATTCAAGAATATTATTGTTATAGACTCAAGACATCTTTTAATATTATTTCAAGATTTTCATGCTAAAATCAAGAAACGTGAATTTGGTTTAAAACACTCATTTGAATCATAGTTTTTATTCAAGAAATTTTTTACACAAGTACATTCAAAACTGTTGTTCTTAAATATTTTTTTCAAGATTTCAAAACCAAGAAATCTCAACTTAGTCTAGGGCCCGGTTTCACGAATTGCTAAAATCAACCAATCAAATAGATATAAATTGACCATTGTCTAAAAATTCGAGTTATTAGACCAACACTTGTCAAATATTATCCGAAGGTGGTGGTGGGTGGTGGATTTGATTCTAGGGCATGATCAATGGATTCTTAATGGGAAAAAATAGGCGCGCAAAACCATCAGCGCCTTGCCCTACAACCTAACAGTCGAGTTATTATGTAGCTGTAGGTAGGTAAGTATTCCAATAGACGGGAATGGGCTTGCATCCTGTCACATGGAATTATGACACGTGAGGCTTGACATCTGTGTGTCTCAAGGCTTGTGGACCTAAGCATCAAGTAGGTGCCTACTTTAACAAATTGCCTATTGACCTATATATATAGATAAACCTGTCTGCAATTCCTAGAAGTTTTGTTGGCAATGCCTTATTCTTCGGCTACAATTGGAAGCCCCTACTGTGGGCCCTATCAGAATACCAGAACTGTGACGTTTTTTTAATGTTACAACTCCATGCTGAGATTCTTTTGGCCTACCCCAAAGTGATAGGTTGTATAGGTTATATTCCTCTGATAGGTTTTTAACTTTATTCCAAACAATATAAGGTTCATGTTCAATTGGGAAAATTTAACAGTTAGGAGTAGATTGATGTGCTGGCGTCTGTACCTACTGATATTTTAACCATTTATAAATAAAATAAATAAATATTCCACAACTTTTTCACACAACGCCATTTAGTCCCAAGTTAAACTTAAGAGCTTGTGTTATGGGTAGGTACTTTACAGCTGATAAACATACTTATATATTTCTAAATACATACAACATATTATTATAGATAAATTACACCCAGACACAGAACAAATGATCGTGCTCATCACACAAAAATTTGCCCTGGGTGGGAATCGAACCCATGATCTCCGGCATAGCAGTCTGGGTCACTAACTACTAGACCGACAGGTCAGTCAATTTATTTTATGTGTTTTGTCCTGTGCGGGCTAATAACTGCATTTTCTTTCATAATTTAACTGCAGCAACTATTTACTTACCCAAAAGCAAACTTTTCTTAAACCAAGCATATATTTTCTTACTAAAAAATGTTAGTATATCTTATTTCGAAACAATTTAGATTTCTACTTCAACACCATTTCTTCTTTCCACAAAACAAAAATGTCTCGTTTGTAAACATTTGACTACCTTTACTTGAATAAGTTAGGTTCTTGCGTCAATGCAACTATTTACTTACCCAAAAAAAAACTTTTCTTAAACCAAGCATAAATTATCTTACTAAAAAATTTTAGTATATCTTATTTTGAAACAATTAAGATTCCTATTTCAACACCGTAATTTTTTTCCACAAATCAAAAATGTTTTGTTCGAAATCATTTGACTATCTTTACTTGAACAATTTAGATTCTTACGACAATGCAGGTATTTACTTACCGAGAAACAAACTTTTCTTATACCAAGCATATATTTTCTTACTAATACACATTAGTTTATCTTATTTTGAAACAATTTAGATCCTACTTCAACACCATTTCTTCTTTCCACAAAACAAAAATGTCTCGTCTGTAAACATTTGACTACCTTTACTTGAATAAGTTAGGTTCTTGCGTCAATGCAACTATTTACTTCACCCAAAAAATACTTTTCTTAAACCAAGTATATATTGTCTTACTAAAACAAGTTAGTATATCTTATTTTGAAACAATTTAGATTCTTAGATCAACGCCGTAACTTTTTTCACAAAACAAAAATGTCTTGTTCGAAATCATTTGACTATCTTTATTTGATCAATTTTGATTCTTACGTCAATGCAACTATATTCTTACCCAAAAACAAACTTTTATTAAACCAAATATTTATTGTATTATGACAAAATGTAAGTATGTATTATTTTGAATCGTTTTATATTCTTCTTTCAAATCCATTATTTTCTCACACTTCTTAGAACAAATAATACTTTTCTTCATCGAAAACGTTCCTGCTTTCTGATTATAAGAATCGTCAGTTACTTACAGGAAGAAAATGGGATTTTGTTTTAATGATGTTTTGTTTTTAGTTTAAGTAAATGGTACAACTTTTGGTTCAAAATATTAAAGGATCTTGAACTTACAATATGTTGTTTTATATTGAAACACTTATAACTCTTAGTTCAAAAAAGTAACTTATTGTTCAGACAAAAGTCAAAACATCTTAAAAAGAAAATAATTGTTTTGATTCTAGTAAATAGAAGGAGAATAATATTGTTTTTCGTGGACAATATCATTTCGGTTGGACTAAGACATTATTTTTAGTTCAAGTAAATATGCATTTGACATTAAACAATATTCCTGAGAATAAAAATATTCTTGGAAGAAAACTTTTTCCGAGAGCATTTTTTTCCGTGTATTCCACAACTTTTCACACAACGCCGATTAGTCCCAAGTTAAGCTTGAGAGCTTGTGTTATGAGTACTAAACAGCTGATAAACTGATACTTATATATTATTAAAAACATAAATATTATTGATAAATTACACCCAGATACAGAACAAATAATCGTGCTCATCACACAAACATTTGTCCTGGGTGGGAATCGAACCCACGACCCCCGGCATAACAGAGGGTCACTAACTACTAGACCAACAGGCCAGTCAGAATTGATTATGACCCATACGCAAAATACGCTCTTTGACGTGGAGTTGCGGATACCAGACCGATACCTTTATCTTTTACCCCTTGGTTAAACTGATTGTCAGACAACCTCTATCGGATACGGAACGCTAATGTTTGGCTTTAGGCCACTGGCGTAAAAGGTTTTCAGTGGTAATAGAACAAGTACGAGTTGAGCCGCAGACTGCAAACTGCACAGGTTTCTATGAATATCTATGAAACTGGGGCCTGCAGCCGCGTCGCGTAGCCCGCGGCCGCTGTGCTCTGAGGCAATTTTTGCAATCTGCGGGACTGCGGCCCATCTCCGACCGATGTACCTTTAGTGAATACGGGCTTATCTACTGTCTATATAAGAGTATTGATGCAGTTGGTTAAAACTGAAATGTTATTACCATTCTTGTTTCAGATGACAAACCAGCCGATGTGGCGATGTTCCAAGAGTTTATAAGAAAACACGTCAAACCAAATAACAGCGGCAACGACACTTAATTATTTATTTTAAAGTCATCATTAAGACAATAAGCGCTGTAAATATAGATATTAAGACTACTTATATTCCGATGTTAAAAAATTAAAACAAAATATTACCTTTCTAAATAACGTGTTTTTATTCAAACAAAAAGTATGTGCTACCACAACCGCGCCAAAATATCGCAAAAGACAAACATACGAATCATTTTACAAATAAATAAACTAACAAAACTTTAGAATAATATTCAATAATTGTCGCAAAATATTAAAGCTTTCAAGAATTGAAGTCTCCTGTGCACTAAAATTATGATTACTTTTATACTTTCTAAACGATAAATTAATACAAATATTGAAAAGAGTATGCTTAAAAAAGTGAGGTTACATTGAGAGGATGAATGAAAAACGACTAACAAAAGGTATTTATGAGGCAGATGAAAGTCGAAACGCCAGTAGGGGACGCCCTGGAAGGGCATCCGCTGGCCTTATTGTTGATGTTCTTCAGAAAGGTCAGGTGCGTTCTCTACTTTCTGCCTACACCCATGGGAAAAGGCGTGATGTATACAAGTCTTGTTTTGTATCAGAAGTGGAAGTGCGTCGCGTAATGGTAAAACACATATATTATATCGAAAAATAAATAAGACGATACAATTGAATAAATACTTAAAAATAATTAGCTCTGAGGCCTTCACGTTTTGTAATAATTACGATATGAATCAGATACGCTTGTAGCTGTGTCACTATGTGCTCGAAAATTCAACATTCCGGCTACGTAGAACAGTCCAGACTTGAAAGTATTGAGCAATTTACTATATCTACTTGGGAGCCAATAAATGGAGCCATTCCCTTTTCCACGTATAACGGTTTATATTCCTGGTAATAGGGAACGTGTCAATTAAAACCATTTATCATATACATCGCCACTAAATAAAATTTACAATGTGAGCAAAATTATTGAACGTATTTAGGTGGTAATCTAAATATGTACGTGAAAAAGGAAGTGTCTCGATTTACTTGCTCCAAGTGTATAAAGTAGGCGCATTTCACGCTTTTGAACTGCCAGTATATTTCAAATTGTTAGCTTTCAAGGTGAAAGTAAAAATTTACCATAGTTACTCAAAATTTTCATTCCTTGACTGAAAGTTGGGGCTCCTTGTTGTATACTCGCCATATCTGAATTTGCACTTGAACTTAGTAAATTAAAATATCAAACACTAATTTTAATCTAAGTTATAATGCTACTGTATAAAGCAAAACAATAAAACCAAATATTTATGCTTTCGGCCGACTTAGTGCATTTACAATGTGCAATTTAAACTTGATATTTCAAGTATCGCGTGTCATATGAACGCGAAAACTTGCCCGTATCGAAGATAATCATGGTGATTGCGAACGCTAACCTGCGAAATTTAAAAATGTGTTGTTTTATTGCAAATCACGTATCAATATTTCGGATACGTGTAATTAAAATAGTTATCCGCGACCGTAACAAATATAAAAGTATTTGAGGACCTATTTTTAGAGCACCTATGCCCATTTTCTGGATCACCAAGCCGACGCCTTAGCGATTTAGCTATTACCGCTTTACTTACTTTGTTACGGACGGGAATAATACACGAACTAACTAAGTTGTACCTAAATAGCAAAATACATAATAAATCATAAAATCTTAAATCATTAATATAATTTGAATTTCGCGACTTAGCTTACGCAAACACATTAAGTACATCATAGTATTACAATATAATTTAAATAATTATATGGAACGAACGTTATTACACTAACATCACAGTTATTTAAAAAAAAGTTTAATGTAGGTACACATAGATTATTATAATGATTTACCATATGAATAAACGACGAGTGATATATAAACAAAGAATATGAAAACGAAACTTAAGTTAAGTGGCAGTTAACTTCACAATTAAGTACATTTTAATGTGAAAATATAAATTAGGTTCATGGTGAAACAAAGTGAATAGAAAAACAGAGGTGAATAAAAAATGTAATATTTGAATGATTATTGGTTATTTCCTTAAAACAGGTATCTTATATATACTTCCCGATGAAATTGATATGGGACTACCATATTAATTCCATCGATTTAGATTTTTCACATAGGCGTATCTATTCAAATGCGACACATTTTTATTCCTAGACACATCAATTTTACAAATTGGGCTCAAAGTTAAACGGGACACAATTTATTTTATTAGATACTTTTGTATTGTACAGAGGCCAGCACATCAAGTTACCCCAATGTGTCAGATTTTCCCAATTGAATATGAACCTTATTCCGTTTGACATAAAGTTGAAAAACGATCAAAGAAATTTTACACATTGGGGTAACTTGACGTGCTGGCGTCTGTACATATCGGGACATGATTATTATTATTTAAATACAGATTTTTTATCAGTACTTTATATTACTGCCAAAAGTCAAAATGAAAAAACTCATGAAAACTTTTTACCAATTAGTATGATTAATTAAAAATTAAGTTTTGTACCTTTTTGTTTCATATTTAACACAATATAATGTTCAGACAGCACATAGCATAAACAAAAAATAACATTATTTCATAGAGATTACTAACACAATACGATGTTGCATAAAATAATAACGTTTAAGTACCTATCGGAAGATATTGTTTACATACTTTTATCTTGTAATTACTAAATTTATTTTCTGATAAATTAACAAGTTCATTATTATTTTTAAAGTAATTATGTAATTGTCTAGTTATCGGGTGTTTTATGACCCGATAAAAAAATATTATTATTAAATATTACTAGAGATTTAATTCGGACTAAGGACGCGTTTAGATTGAGTATGACAATCATCTACTAATTGTCATGTAGTCATTACTTTCTTTATAGTTAGCTTTGGGTTATTTTATGATCAAAGTAATTGGTCCCTTATCCTTCTTAGCAAGCTTCTGGGACAATTTATGGTAATTACAAATCCTATATCAATATTTATAAATGGACGTTGTCATGGTAACTCAAAAGCGTTATAAGAAAAGTAATAATCAAGATACATATCATCGTTTCCACAAGAGATGTGCGAGGATGCGTAGCGAGGGTCCGTGAGTTAGTTTAGAACCAATAGCATCGCTTAATTTAACTAGCATCGCTTCTTTTAACTAGCCTCGCTCAGTGCGGCTTCTGTGGAGCGGTATTGTTTAGTATTCAAAAACGTCCCTCGCATCGCATTCTCGCAGGTCTCGGAAGGGCAATTCCCGTATTTTTAAGAAAGTTCAAATTCTAATCTTTCCTACTACGTTTTTGACAATCTTGTCAAATGCAATATGTAGATTGTCGCTGAGATGGGATTGCGACTAGATTTTCGTGATTTTTTATTACCGGGTAAAACGGGGTGGATAGAAACTCAAGGGTGAATAGAAACAGAACTTTGAGGAGGTAAGTTACAAGTTGCATGTTACATACGAGGGCTGCAATGCTTTTAAATCATTGAAATAAATACTTTCCCCAACTTGTTTCTTCAATCTTCCTTAAAGTTTTGTTTCTATTCACCCTTAAGTTTCTATTCACCCCGTTTACGGTACGGGAATTGGCCTTCTGGTGAAAAACCGCCTTATGCTTGGTGGGACCGACAGTTCAAAACACCTTCATTTTCACGGGCAGACTTTTACAGGCAGGTAACTAGTTACATATTGATTTTACACAAGAATGTACCATTAACATATATATAACACATTATAAATATTGCAGTATTAGTACTTGCTTAGATAAAGCTTTATTAAGCTTTATTTTGCTTTATTAGGATAATAAGATTTTAGAAATTAAGTTACTGCTGCATTAGCCCTCTTCCTCTCTTATAAGTTTTTGCTGTACCCGACAGGGTCCATAATGATTCTGTACCTTTATATTCTTAAGACCATTTTTGTACATTGTGGAACGCAATAAATATTGAGTATTGAACGTGACTACATACAATCAGTAGAAGTGTACCGTTTACCCAATACACCGTCAATTACACACAAGACGGATGTATATGATCGCTGTTACCTATATGATTGTTTTCAATGCTGTGGCTGGTGATCGTGCTGTAAGTACCGTGTCCATTGACGGGTATCTTCGGCGCGGTGCCCCGACCCGCCCGTTCTAGCGACGCATCGGATAGCCGCCACGCGGGTAAGTACGAGATACTGCCGAAGTTGTTCTTGGTCGCTAGTGCGGGGTTCGGCCATGTGTTTTGTACACTGCCTATTGATGTGTACCTGGTAGTGAAGAAAGAATGGATTTAAGTCAAGGTTTTTCTTAAAAGTACTGCTAAAGTATTATGTATCCCATTGCAAATTATCTTCAATCAATCTATCTCGGAAGGAGCTTTCCCTAAACTCTGGAAGCAGGCCAATATTACACCTATTCATAAGTCAGGTCCCAAGGATGACGTTGAAAATTACCGCCCAATCTCCATTTTGTCAATCTTGTCTAAGCTCTTCGAGAGGTTAGTACATAATAAGTTATATCCTGTGCTTCATAAGGCTATTATCCAACAACAGCACGGTTTCGTTAAAAAAAGATCGACCGTAACGAACCTGATGGTATACTCGGATTTTCTATTCAACAGTATGGATACTGGCACTCAAGTAGATGCAGTTTATACTGACTTCCGAAAAGCGTTTGATAAGGTTGACCACAAACTACTTCTGAGTAAAATCGCATACAATGGGATACGTGGGGACTTGTTGAGATGGTTCTCCTCTTATGTTTTGAATAGGACACAAAAAGTCGTAGTGAATGGCTATAATTCTGCTGCTATTACAGTAACATCCGGTGTGCCCCAAGGATCTATTTTGGGACCTCTATTGTTCATTTTATACATCAACGATATAAATAGTTGTTTCCAGAATTCTAAATTTCTCCTATATGCGGATGATTTCAAATTGTTTAGGCCTGTCAGGAGCTGGAACGATTGTAATGAATTCCAAGGTGATCTTAACAGACTGACTGAGTACTGCAAACTCAATAAACTTCACCTCAGTATTCCAAAGTGTTGCTGTTTAAGTTTTACTAAGAATAAAAACGCACTCAAATATCCCTATTCCCTAAATAACCTCACTTTGAACAGGACGAGTATGGTGAGAGATCTTGGGGTACTTATAGATGATAAACTCAATCTGGATACTCATATTGATACAATTGTTTAATGCGTGGCGTATGTACGGTTTCGTTCTAAGATCATCCACTGAATTTACTCGACCTCAGACTTTCTTATATCTTTACAAAACTTTGGTTAGATCTCAATTGGAATACGCAGTTTCAGTGTGGAACCCTCTTTATGCTAAATACTCTCATAGTATAGAGAAAGTACAGAAAAAGTTTTTAAAGGCTATGCATTACCGCTGTTTACATGCCTCCGCATCTTATGAAGATTTATTGAGCAGATATAACATGCAAAGCCTTAAGTCTCGACGGACTTTTCTCGAAGTTATGCTTTTATATGACTTGTGTAATAATGCATATGACTGTACGGATTTATGTAATAGAATATGTTATTTGGTTCCTAGAATAGCACATAGGCGAACTGTTCGTAAGAAGTCTCTCTTTGCTGTCACTTCATGCCGAACTAATGCTGGGGTGCGAGCCCCGCTGCGTAGGCTCACGGATAATTACAATAAGCTCTTTATAGATTTAGATTTGTTTTGTTTACCGACCGGAAAGTTTAGATGCGCTGCGCTTCAAGCAATCAAAGACATGTGTTAGGTTTAGTATAACTTAAATTAAAACATATATTATATGTTTGATTCAAATCTGTCATTAACACCTATTTCACTGTGTACTATAACTATTAAATTTTTAGCAAATTTTTGATACTGTTGCATATATGCTGTAGATTACACATTTGTTAGATTTAAGGCCACATTTTTGTATTACTTACTGTGTAATTGTTTGTTGTTCCAAATAAAGAAAAATAAAATAAAATAAAATAAAAGGTTTAGAGGAAAACTAAGGACTGGTAGAACATAATATCTAAGGCATTAAGTCTACAAGTCCGCCTTTGAACAGTTTTTTTTACTAGAACAACTTAAATTTAAAAATATCCATAGATATCTTATAAAAATATGTAATTCACCATATTGTGGTGGGGGTGAACTTGAATTCGAAATTTATCATTTTAAATAGTATTTTACTAGTTAAGTCCTTTTATTTGATACTCATAGTGAGGGAGTTGTGAAAAAAAATATGTACTCCGTTATTTTGTCACGACGAGGGCCATCTTTGGCCGAGTTTCATCAAACATAGCTAAGAATATTCTCGACTAATGCACCTTTCAAACAAAAAGAAAAAACCAAATTGGTTCATCCGTTGGGGAGCTATAATGCCACAGATAGAAACACACACATACACGTAACATTTCAATTAGTGATACTTGGGTTCTATACTCTAAGGTGCCAAGTCTGCAGCAGGCTGTCAGTATCACATGATAATGTTTACCGTCCCAATAACAGCAAATAATAATAAAAACAGAAGGGAATCTCTTTTCAAACGCACAAAACAACACAATTTATTGCTAATTAATTGAACTCACCCTTTATCATATAAGCTGCAATATGGAACTCTTCTCTGTAGAGTATAACTCCATATTTGATGGTAGTTCCAGTTCAGGAGGGGAGATACTCGTACTATCTGCGGCCAGCTCGGGTCTGTTTTCTGTAGAAGTGAAATGTTTTATTAATAAAGTCCTATAATCACCCGAAAAAAATCCTAATGCCTTCATCATACGGCCCAAATTGACGTGGCAAAGGGAGAAACGTCACGTCGCTGCTATGAGCCTTAAGATAGGTTATAGTTTGAAACTCAATTGACGTTGTTGCGTCAAGGTTAACAAGTAATTTAAAAAAAAATATTGTACAGTCAGAGCGACAATATGTCATTTAGTGCAGATTTTTTAAACCATCTTTTATCATATTTTATCCAAGGAATAAAAAATGGCGGTTGGACCAGTTATATTGGGGACAATATGCCAAACACCATATTTATTCTTTAGATAAAAGATTTATGACTATTGAAAAATTCGCCCTTAAGTTAGTTATTACACGACGTAATAACTAACTTAAGGGCTTTTAATACAAAGTAAGTATATTTTTGCTAGACTGCAGTTGAATCAAGATAAGAGAGAATTAGACAAAGTGTTAATAATGTGTAGGCTTGATAGTAAAATGCATAATGCAGGAATTCTAACTTTGTTGCTTTATCTTCGTCTAATAGCAGACGTCACGGTTTTTCACCCGCGTAGGTCGCGTTCCCGTGGGAATACAGGGATAAAAAGTAGCCTATGTGTTAGCCGTTTAGACTTGAAGAAGTAACAAACATACACACTCATAAACTTTCGCCTTTATAATACTAGTGTGTTTTTTATACGATTACGCAATTTTTTTATAGGCATCAGTTTGATTTCAACGATTTGGTTACTGCAAAAAATATACATACCTATAGGTAGTTTTTTTTTATAATAATGTAATATATTTTCCGAAATAAATATTCTGCTTGGTTACATAGTCAAATAGGAAAATCTATGGTACTTAACCGCGAATATTCCGTGTAGCGGGGATATATAAAAATCTGGATTCCGTAGATTGAAATCCCTTTCAAATCGGTTTCAAACCACGACCACATTGGCACAATACGTATAAGTACAATATACATAATATATTACTAACATATATGTAAAGAATGTACGGTTACTACTGTTATTAACAGAATTACGGCTAATCGGTTAGGATATACTTGTTTGGATCTCATATTTTGGTAAGAAACGGTTTATTTGCAACTAAATGCGGAATCGATTGGGGTCACTTAGATCGTACAGCGCGTTGGTTGTCTCTACGACTTTACAATTTTTTAGATAGATTTGTGATGGCATATCTCACATTCTTAATACTTTAGAAGTGAATTATACTAAAACAAAGAAATTTTACTTGTGTCAAATTCCTTAACGACCATAAAATCGACGAAGTTTTCATTAATTACTTTTCTTTCATTGGTTGTTTTATTGTTGCTGTCTGTACTTGAAGATGAAGATCTCATATAAAAAGTCAAGGTTACTACACTAGCCTTGACTAATCATTTTGTATTGTTTTGATTTTGTAACCTGATTTACTGACTTCTCGTCCAAATAATTATGATTTAACCCTTAAATGCATATGGTATCAAAATTGATACTTAACCTCTGGCAGGGATTTTGTGTACTAATTCCAATACTAAGCGGTTTGATGTTTAACTCTAAGTAAACCTAAACTCATTTCGAAACGAAAATAAAAAAGAATTTTATAGAATCATATTTAGTCTGTGGTTTGTCGTGATTGTCAAAAAGCCTATCGCAACTTTTGACGTGAACTTTTTCGCGTGTAATTGAAAACAGTTTTAGTAAAATTATTTGTGAAAGTTTGGTTTCACATAAAATTTCCATCAAAAGTAAGTATTCTGCACAAAATGATAAAATAATTATATTTGTGATATGTGTGTTTTGCTCTAACTAAAAATAACCGAGTTTATGAGGTATCTAAAATGATACTTCATGCATTGCTTGCTGATAAAATTTCGAGTTTTCTAACAAAACTGTGGTTTTGATTTTGTGGTTTTGCCAGTTTTGTGCTATATAATTATGCTTTTTTATAAGCTTTTTGTTGTGGGTGCTGTTGTTTAGATTGGCTGTCGCTTATTTTTCAGATTTTGGCTAAGAGATTGTCGGACAGAGATGTTGAGGAATATCTACGTAGACTGGAAAGTGGTGATTTATCAGAGGACGATTTAGAAGATAATGAAGACGACATCGATTATTACAATGAAGTGAATGCCATCGTACGCGATTTGGAAGATAATAAAAAAATGATGATGAAGAAGATCCACCTGAATCTGAAAGATTGCCCAATGAGCCAAATTTAGGTATAGTGTCTAACAGAGTTATACGTCTGTTGCGACCTTTACCAAGGAAAGTGAACCATATCATTTATTTTGATCATTTTTACACAAATGTACCTTTACTATATTATTTATGGACAGAAGGCATCTTCTGTCTGGGTACTGTTCAAAGAAACAGACTCGGAAAGTCGTGTAAGCTGCCGGATAAAAAGGAAGTCATGAAAGCCGATATTCCAAGGGGATCATATAGTGAAAATGTTACAACATATGAAGGATTGTATTTAGCAGCGACTAGTTGGAAAGATACTAAACAAATCTTGCTGCTTTCAACTTATCTAGAATCACAACCTTTAGAAAATATAGATCGCTATGATAAGAAACAAAAGAGAACCATGCAAATATATTGTCCTCGGGTGGTCAAAGAGTTCATCGCCCACATGGGTGGTGCTGACCTTATGGACAGCTACCTGGGTCGCTATCGCATTATGATAATGTCTCGTAAATGGACGACACGGCTGTTCTACTACTTGCTAGATATGACCGTGATAAACATGGGTGCTGTATAAAAAGGTACTGACTCGAAAAGGAGAAAACACCAAAAATATTCTGAATTTATGGGAATTTAGAACGGAACTAGCTGAATCTCTTTGCAAGTATCAGGTACCAAATAAAGAAAATAGACGCGGTCGGCCAAGTTCTAGTCGATTAGAAGAAACGGCACCAAAAAAGCTAGAACTAACAGAGCAAATGAAGAAACTATGCCACCAACAGATGTCCGTTTTGATGGTGTAGGGCTCCAAAGACAATACGCCGATAAGCACAATAAATGCAAATATAATAACTGTCGCAAATTAACATCTGCTTTATGTGGAAAATGTCATGTTTCTCTGTGCGACAGTATAAATTACAATTGTTTTGACTTATTTCATAAAATATTAGTATATGGTTTTTCTATGCGTCAAGTGCATGAAGTATCAAAAATGATACCTGAAGTTTTTTTTTAAATAAACATACTAAAATTACATAAATATTTTTTTTATTATTTTCCCGTATTAGTTACACCCACGCACATAACGTTATATTTTTTTTAACAAATTAAAAAAATCCATGCATCTAAGGGTTAATACTCGTTTACATAAACAATATTATTTTTGGTTGATCTTACAAGAGCTGAAAAGG
Source organism: Euplexia lucipara (assembly GCA_921972225.1). Taxonomy (NCBI): domain Eukaryota; kingdom Metazoa; phylum Arthropoda; class Insecta; order Lepidoptera; family Noctuidae; genus Euplexia; species Euplexia lucipara. Next base: position 5,337,288 of record OV179144.1, on the reverse strand, counting down.
GTTTTTGTGCTTATTATAATGAACAACTTTTATTAAAGACAACTTTTACTTTTTTGAATCCTGAAATCACGAAAAAAGAGGTACCTAGCAACAGTTGGTTTTGTTGCCTCTTTTCGGGATTTGTAGAAGTCAGCACATCAAGCAGCTGCTAGTTTCAAATTTATTTGATCAACTTTATTATAAACAGAATAAGATTCATGTTCAATTAGGAAAATTTGACATTTTTGGAAAGCTTGATGTGCTGGCGTCTGTACATAATAAAAAATAATGTTGTTCACTTACTTAAAAACTAGTTGTGAGGAAAATTGCTTTTGGTTGATTTTGCAAAGTTCAATAGAACTATAGTCTAATAACAGCTTCGCCAAAATGCATTTTTGTGTTTCAAAGTACAGATAAGTATTAATAACTCAACAGAACGAGTTCTATCATCTATTCAATTTAGTATTTATCTATCTACTTGGTTTATCGTTCAATTACTAATAATCTGGATGTTTACAAACATCAGCTATCTATTGTTATGAAAAGTTCTAAGAAATGCACTGGATACCGCTTATTATCAAAAAGTAAAATTTGTACCTGCATAAACTGCAAATTCTCGCTATAAGGGTCTGTTCGCCGCGTCCCCATGAGGCCAGCTTTGAGCCTAGAATCCTGATCTAGCAACCTTTGCAATGTACTCTTCAGTTCACCTTCCGTCACCATCAACGTCACACCATAATGGTCTTTAACCTGTTCTACGAACGCCTCTATTTCCCTGAACGGTCCATTAGTACGGATGTACACAACTTTGAGTTCACTGGCTATGTCGCGTTTATACATCTCACGTAACACGTTTAAAGTCATGTCTAGAAGCACTGTGCAGTCTTTTCCACCGTTGAATGAGAGGAACACTTCGTCTATTTCGTATTTTGTGAAACATTGTCGAAGTACCTGGAATGAAGAAGTTTTATTAGCAATGGGAATTGTATCTATTTATTTATTGATAAGAAACTCAACAGCTTTTTTCTTAACGTTAAAGATATGGTAATAACAATGTCTTATGAGGTACTGAAGCCAATTAATGAGTTTCACAGCATGCATTATATAAAACTAGAAAGTGGAGGAAAACATAAGTAGCTTAAATATTGTAGTTAAAAGTAACAGTTGGTAGTTATAAAATGTTAACCTTAACTAAAGGTAACGGAAAGATAGAACAACTAACAACTGATAAACAAAAATTACACACTATACGGATACTATTTACCTACTGGTGAGTATTTTTACAACACATTTACGAAACGATTTCTTGGACAGCTGGAATATATTCAGACTTTCAAACTTGTCTATGTATAAGCGAGGCAGTCGAGTCATAACAGCATTTTGCCCATAATTGGAGCGGTGTGAAGGTACATTAAACAAGTGGGTGTGTCTTGTGCGAGACCTTTGCGTGCAGAATTCTATGTATGACAAAAGGTCACTACAGTCAATCTCCCCACGAAGAATACTAAATAAGAGCAGCATATCAAACATTTTACGTCTATCATAAAGTGGAAGCAAGCAATAGTGAATAGTGACCAGAGTCTGCAAGATAAGAAGCATGACGCTTATTTCCTTTAAAGTTTAAATATTTAACAAATCGTTTTTGAAGACTTTCTATTCTGGAAATGTAAACATTGTATTGTGGTGACCAGATTGGACTGCCAATACTCTAGAATACTTCGAACATAGGCACAGTATACAATCTTAAGACTATGGAGGTTTCTGAATGGTTTACAATGTATCATCATCATATCAGCATGCTATGTATCCACTGCTGAACATAGGCCTCCACTATAGATTTCCAACAGGGCCGGTCGGAAGTGGCTTGCATCCAGCACAATTCTGCGGTTATCACCAATTCGTCTGTCTTGTGAGTGGTCGTCCCACGGTACGCTTGCCCGTGCGTGGTCTTCATTTGAGAACGTTATAATTATGTATCTCTTTAAGTTATTTTACTGGGTAGATAAAATGGATGGGCGGCCTAAATAACACTACGTTTACAATGCTTGTTTCTGTATTGACCAGGAACGGTGCAATAATAAATAATATTAGGAATACTGGGATTAGGAGCGTCGCGCGTGCGAATGAAGATTCGTGGATTTTTGATGTAGAGCTGCCGATTGATTCAGTAAAATTCACCTCGTGAAAACACGAGTGAAGTAAACTGTCAATGTCTAGCACTTCGACTACATTTTCAAATTCAAAGAACTGCCTGTAGGTATTCCAGCTCATTCTGTAACTAACAATACTATCAGCACAGTTACAGGAAACCCTTATGAGCTAATCTTTAAGACAGATAGAATCAGTTATTCCCGAGAAATTGTCGTGCGTGCGTGACGCATTAACTAGTCATCGTGAAAATTCTGATTTAAAGTGGCACAATCCAAAAATATTAGGTACCTAAGTATATAGTGTATTTTGGTGCGGGGTGAAAAATCGTCTCATACTGACAAAACCACTCGTGTTCGTCTCACACCTGCGCCGAGGGTCACGGGAACCAGAAGATAGTTCCGTAACCCCCTACTGGTGCCACGCGGTTACAATATCAGTTGGGAAATAATCCTAACCGCACAGAAACATTGAGGCAGTTGTTATTATAATATTCAGCTTCAAAATGTATAACCCCGTCATTTTCTTTCTTAAAATAGGTTAATGAGTGCAGCTGTGATAAGAATGCAAAGTAGGTGTGTGGTGTTACACGAATAGTTATATAAAGGAATTGAACAATACAACAATTATAGAACAATATATAATATTATAATCGATAAATTAAGGTACATAAAATAGAACAAAACAGGAACGTAGAGCACAAAAAAAGAAGAAAAATGATTTCTGAAAGTGGTTCCAATGACCGAGTAATTGTGTGGAAATGTGCATGTAGGTAATTGTTCGACTATAGGATAGGAGGGATAAGTGATGGATGGATTGTTTGAAAGACGAGTATGATTGACGTAGATAGGTTTTAATATTGTATCAAACTGCTACTCTCGAGAATAACGTGACATTACGTTTGTATTCCCCAAAAAGGGGTCTTTAGGGGGAATTGGATGTACTCTATCGCAATAGGTTACTCTGTAATGATAGATGTAAACTAAAAAAAAAAGATATCTATAGTAGCTACATCCACATTTCGCCAGTTATGATTAAGACCCATTTAATTGGGAGTGAGCCTATTGCCATCAACCATCAATCGGTCCCCAATCCCAGACTCCGGGATGCTACTGAGAAATTCCACAAGGAAAAACACAATAATAGCCTCAGCCACATAAATTATATTGATCTCATATAATTAAACTATATTTGTGGTAATTCCACCGAGTAAATATCAAACAACAAAGGCACTTACTTTTTCTGTTTCCTCTAAGATGTCGGTGACGTCAGGTAGATCCATGTTGGTCACCGCACTGTTCGGCAGCATGTCCCGTTCTGAACTGAAAACGTGTAGCGAAGTCATTACTTATTGGCAATTAAGTGCGATGTTAGGGTGACCAGTCAACATGAAGCTACGCTAATTTTCTCCTGCTATATTTTTTTGAACGACCAACTTTGCGATTTGCAAGTCATCAAGACAAGCCAAGCAGATGAGATGAGAGAGATCTTCTGTAAATCGCGTGACGCTCCAAAAGGGGGAAAATATCACGAAATATCACAAGGGGTAGGGGTAGGGGTGTAGTGAGACATCACCTGTATTTGTTTTCTCATTGAACGCGCATTTAAGAAAGTGTTAAAGTGATATTGGGGAAGTTGAGGGGGGCTGTTAGTCTAAAATCAGTTTGTTAATGATGGTTGGTGACTAATTCAACATCTAGTTTTACATTTTATTTTTATCTGTTACGTTTTTTGTGCTGGTTGCATAAAAAACTTTGGGATTTGCAAGTCATAAAGACGTGGCGATGAGATAAGCACAAGATGCTAAGGGATACTCCATTACTCGCGTGACTAGAGAGTCACGGGTTCAGAAAAATCACAAAATATCACATACATCTAGTTTATTAATTTTAATATAGGTACTGGAATTAAAAAATATTTTGATTTTTGAAAATATGTACCTTTTGTATCAATAAGTCAAAGTTTATGGAGATTCATTTAGTCTAAACTCTCACCACGTTATGGAGTGCGAGAAAAAGTTTTCTTCTGTAGTTCTCATCTGTTTAATACAAAGTGTTGACATGGTAACTGAACAGTACAAAGCGCAACGCATGCAGTAATTTATATGGCTGGCAAAACATATTGTTTGACGACGAGCGAATTAACTAAATTGAGTACTGCACCGTGTAGCGCAGTATAGCTTGGTGTTAATTAGTCACCCTTACGCATGATAATGTTTTAACACTGTCTGTTTGCTTTGAATGTTACGACCAAGGACGTTCATTGTGATAATAATTAAGATATAATAATAATGAGACAAGATGTGAATTTGTTTGTTTTTTAGACGCGTTAAATGAGGTTTTTTTCGTTTGTTTTGCTTAACCTTTTGACTGACAGTGACGATTTGATACGTCACTAGCGCAACGTGGTAACAAAAAAATAAACTCTCGAGCCTAACATTAGCTGCATAAAGATGTGTTACAATGGACATGTTAAGGTTACCATAAAGTAGAATAACAGTAGGTACGACGTGGACACAATCTCACGAAAAATGGGTTGGCACCATCTTTCACACATCTCTCTACCAACTACCATCGATTTGGGTTTCACAACAAAGTCCAACGATGGCCTTTGTAAAATAATTTGATGGATGTGTGTGACGGTGTATAGGACAATTAAGTAACAATGGCGAAGTACGTGTCCATACAACTCGAATCATCATGGCATTGTGCTGACATAGATGCCTTTTTACCTCGCACAGGTATTTTGTTATTCTGACAGTATTAGATTTATTTTAATTTGTACAAAAATGTGTTGCTTCGTTTTCACTTCAAGTATTTTTTCACCAGATGATTTTCAAACTTCAAAGTTCAAATATTTATTGCACACACAGAATATCACTGCTGGTGAAGGTAGGTAAGTACCCACGTATAGTTCACGACCTGATAATCGTGTGAACTCTAATCTGAACTTAAGAACGATTAGATAATGTTTGTGCTGTAACAATGTAGTGCAAATGCTGTTTAGGTGAAACGATAAGATGTCATTAGCTTAGAATCTCCGATTTAACGAAACACGTGGACTGATTGCTAATGTGAGGCGTTGAAAAATGATGAATCAGGCTGCCCGTTTTCACCAACATCGCCTAAGTTTTTTTGTTGTTTTATAAACGCACTTAACGCACAAGACTTACGATACAAAAGCGAGATTCTGTAGAAACTGCAGGGAAAATGCAGGTGAAGGCAATATTGAGCTATCATTAAATACAAATGCTAGGCACTTATATTAATAACGCATTAAAGCCGCGTTTACTGAGTGGAATCGTGACACGGGAGAAATCATGTGTCCACTTTATTATCTTTGTGTGCGTGAGCCGAGCGAGCTGTGTTCGACGGAACGTGACGGCTCGACGAGCAAAGAAGCCAATTTTGGCTCAGTTTTAGTTGCCTCACTTATTGAACTCGTACTAGGTTTCTAAGGTTAGTGCATAGACAGTTCACTTTACTAAGTTTTTACGGGGTGACTTATTCTGAATCAACCGGCAGGATACATTAGTAAGGGGAAACGTTTCTGTCCTGTTAGTAGGTGTGGCCTGTAGATCTAAGGCAGTCGTTACAGATGTCAGACACCCGAAAATCTGACAACCAGTCTAACCAAGGGGTATCGTGTTACCCAGTAACTGAGTGAGGCAATCGCTTCATGTAAAACACTGGTATGCACTATGCGGCTGTACCTGGTTAAACTGGAAGCCGACCTGAACATAGCTGGGCAGATGATGATCACGGCTGTATTCTACGAAGATTTAGGAAGAGGTGTAGGCACTTATAGCCTACGCCCATATTTCGCATGCTATGATTAAGTCCCATGTAATAGGGGGGCAGCCTATTGTCATCAAACGGGCACAGATCCAAACTTCAGGCTGCTACTGAGAAAAGCTAGAATAAAACAAAAAAAAAAAGAGCAACTCCGCGTTATTTAGCTACTTATCAAATGAGAGCGTTTAATGTATAAAATACTTATTGACGAATTTATTACAGACTATTTGGCCACGGGGCGCTACTTGACTGGTTCGTTCAAAGGTAATTAATTCACAGGCACAGCACATTAGGTATATAAGGTAAGTTTAAACAGCTGATAACGGAAATCGCTTATAGGTAACATGTTTTTCCGAAATGCGGTTCATTTATTATAACCGATCGGTTAATAACCTGTTAAGACTGGCGGAATTGAATTTAATACTTATAGACAAACGAAGTATGGTTTATTTTTCAATGGTTTGTGATCGTCGATGGTTCAGAAAAAACTGCGATGCGATGCTCTGCAGGGCTATTGCGTAAATCCGTTTACCATGATGATCAGTGGGCATAGTGTTCAACAAAGACATTCAATACCTATACACCGGACATCACGAACAAAATTTTCGTCCGAAAAAGTGTGTCCTGCTGGGTACAAGTCTATGAGTTTTTTGTAGTACGCTCCGCTGCCGCTCCAATATTCATATATTATTCTAGATGGCGTTACTGAGACATGGGATCAAAGTTTTTCTATGACATTTCCTTGACATGCCCGCTCTATAGTATTTTAAATCTCTTTGGTGTTCAACGATTAACTGTCAAACAGCTAGTTTCGTATATCATCAGTGCGTCATGTGCAGAGATTTGACGAAACGCACCGTACCCTGTCTGATAGTCACCATAACTGGAAGTCCACTCAAATTGCTGTAACAATTTTTAGGGTTCCGTAGTCAACTAGGAACCCTTATAGTTTCGCCATGTCTGTCTGTCCGTCTACACGGTCACAGAGATTAAGCGAGGACGGACCCTCGCTTAATCTCTGTGACCGTTAGCACTAGAAAGCTGAAATTTGGTACCTACCAATATGTGTATCAATCACGCCAACAAAGTGGTAAAATAAAAATTGGAAAAAAATGTTTTATTAGGGTAGCCCCCCTATATGTAAAGTGGGAAGTGTTTTTTTTTTTAATATCACCCTAACGTGTGATGTATTGTTGGAAAGGTATTTAAAAATTAATAGGGGTTTACTAAAATCATTTTTTGATAATGTCAATAACTTCGGAAATAATCGCTCCAAAAGTAAAAAACAATGTGTCCCTCCCTCTAACTTTTGAACCATAAGTTTAGAAAATATGAAAAAAATCTGAAAAGTAGAAATTTATAAGGACTTTCTAGGAAAATTATTTTGAACTTGGATGGAAACAGTTTTTGTACAAAAAAGACAAAAAGTTGTACAAAATAATTTCTGGACTAAGTTTGTAGTATAATCGTATATGCAAGCATTTTTTTTAACTTCGTTTACATATTGTACGGAACCCTACACTGAGCGTGGCCTGACACGCTCTTGGCCGGTTTTTTTTATGTAATATCTCAGTATTTATCAAAGTTCGGTGTGCAACTAGACACCAGTTAGTCACTGGCAAAATAAGCTGTTCAGAACTGGACCGGTTATGCATTCTTCATTACGTAGTGCTACCCATCTTTAAGTAGTCTGCATATAAGACTTACACCTATTAACACTTACCCACCTCTATTTTTCTTAGCCTTTCAATGGCAAACATCATCATCCTAGCCTTTTTTCAACTACGCTGGGGTCGGTTGCAATTTAACCGGAAGCAGCTGTATATTAGTATTTTATACTTGGAGCGACTGCATGTCGGACCTCCACAACCTAGTTACTGGGTAATACAAGATTTGACCTCCACAACTTAGTTACTGGGTAATACAAGATTTGACTTTAAAACTGGACCAACGACCACGTGCGGTGGCGTAAGATACGTCATACTGTCATTTTATTTTATGACAGCGTGTTTACCACGATCAAATGTAAGATTTTACACCTGTAGGCTTGCTCATTTTTTTTTTATTGTATTAGTTATTACATCAGCCTGTTCCTATTGCTCAATCTAATGTAATAAATACTTATTTTGATAAAATCTGTATTTCACCAGCACATGCCAAGTGCATTCAGTATGTTTTTTCTCTTCTGTTTAGATTGCTCATGAACTTATCTCTTGATATGCACTATGCAGTATCAGTTGTAGGTGTGTGTTATGATTTAACTGATAACGTTTATGAATTGACATTCAAATTATATTTGCAAACAGGAATGAATCAGTGCTTTTTAAAAGAAATTCTAGTATGATTACAAAACTGTGACTCAATTACAAATGATAAGAAAAGAAAGTGTACAAAATCAATATTTTATTGCATAATTTTTTAGGTACAAACAAAATTAAAAAGTGTTAACAATGTAAGAATAAAGTTGATTTATCATACACATAACTTCTTTAAAGGAGGTTCACTTGATACAACACTTTCTCCGAACAAAACCTCTTTGGTCAATTTAAAAGTCACTCTCATCATTTCTTTGTTTGGTGAAACATTTCGCACATCAAACACGTCTGTTATAAGATCAGTAACATCACATCCAATGTTTTCGTTTACCATTTTCTTTGCAATTTCCACATGATCATCACCCAATGCAAAGCAGTATACATAAACAATAATTTCTTGTTTGAATTTCTCTGCTAAATTCTCATCTTTGATCAACCCGTTGAAGTGTTTCAAGAATTCAACAGCCATTGCCGGTAGATTCATTGTAATGTGAATTTTACCATCTATCTTTTCCTCACCATTACATAAAGCAATTATGTATTCTTTAAACACGTCACATATGAAATCTTTTCCATCTTGATTATAAGACTTGAAAAAGGATGTGTTTAGTTTATTATTTTTTGCATTATGATTCAACCATTTGAAAGAATCTGGGTTTAAATCATTGGCAAAGACTTTGGTTTTAAGTTTTGCTGCCGGAACTGCAAATGGGCCTACTCCGCAGAATACATCAAATAGTACATCCTTGGGTTTTAGATAGCTTAGTATCCTCTCGTGCTCCTTCCCTAAGCGTGGATTCCAGTATACCTTGGAGAAGTCAAACTGGAAGATACACAGGTTTTCTTTGACTGTTACAAAGAAATCATCATCTCCGGCTATCAATTCCATACTAAAATTTCTGTACGTATTATCTATACTGTTGCTCTTGTTGACTACTGTTCTACATGTCTTTATTTTATCAACCAGCACCTGTCCAATCAGAGATTTGTATTCAAGCAGATGATCCCTTAAGTTCAGATGTATAATGTGGCCAATTTGAGAGAAGCCGCTGACACCTTCTTCATTTTTTGGTAGAACTGCTTTGAATATTGTTTCGAAACGCCAATTTTCATATGAAAGTTGAACATCTTTTTTATCAAAATTGATTTCTGTCACGTCTAACTGCTCCAGAGCTGTACGATCACTTTCAGTGAGGTCTTCCCACTGACTCACTTTCTCAGGGTTGAAATAAATGCATTTCTTGAACGATCCATTTTCCTCGCCTTCTATAGTACTTACTGGCTTGAAAGCTTCTAGTTTAAGGAAGTACTGCTTGCATATTTGAGTAATTTTACACAAATTTTCTTCTTTGACCTTTAGAACTGGCACTTTTATGTTGCGCAAGAATTTATCTCGATCGAGCACTTTCATACCACGCACGCCAACGGGTGCCAAGGGCACAGGAGCGGATGAGTTCATTTTACGTAAAATTGCGCGGATATAATTCAACTTCATACCAAAACTACGAAAAGTTGATGTTTAACACATTTTCAATACTAACCTATTTCGAGGTCAGAGCTGACGTAAGTCTTCTTGGTTTAGTAAGTTGAGAGTCCTTAGATAACCCGACGTGACTATTCATTCATGCACCATTGATTAAAAGACGAATTTACTATAATATTTTTTTGTGAAAGCGTTGCAATACACGACTGTATGGTTCATTTTTTTTTTTTTTTTAAATTGCCCAGTGGGCAGGCTAAAGTCTTTCGACCATACCGCCTAGTCTTCCGTATGTTTATTTCTGTCGTATTAAGTTTTTATATAATGTCTTTCGTAATTTCCCTTGTAATTATAATGTTTTATTTTAAGTCTTTCGTATGTAGTCATAATTCGATATTTTTAATAGTCAATTTTTCGTTTTTTAGTCAAATCCAAGTTTGTACGAAGTACAGTCAAATCCTGGGTAATGTCATGTCAAACATTTTTTTTTTTTAGCTATCTCTGCATGTTTATGTTTAGATAGGCACTTAACCTACAAACTATTTCTAACCATCTTATATCTATTTAAAAATAACGAAGATAAAAGTACTTAGGTAATAATTATTTTGATATGTACATACATATAGCTAACACAAACGATTATATATAATTTACAGTCTCCAGTATGAATTTGTACAAATATATAAAAGTGGTAGCATTCACAAGTAACTCCTGTATGGACGACGGGACCTTATCAGGCGTTTTATAAATTTTTAGAAGCTCATCCGACAACACAAGGCGCTGAATGTTGAAAGACGAACACTCGAAGAAGATATGATACAGTGACTGAACTTTTTGAGATTGACAATAATCACAGTGCGGCGAGCTGACCATTTTAAGACGATGAAGATGAAAATTTAAACGACAATGACCAAAGCGCATACGACAGATAATGGAATAAAATTTTCTATTCATGTATGTACTACTATTTTTACAAAACCAAGGTACAGAGCTAATTTGAACATCAAGACTATTAAACCAAGACCCCGTGTTTTCAACATGTGTACAATGGTATGAATGTCTCCCCCATGCCTCGCACATGCGGCGCCGTAGAAGGCTAATTACGTCTGTATGTGGCAGGAAAACACTCGCATCAGTGTCACAGATTAATTCTTCAAATTCAACGATTTTTTTTGCAAGATAATCTGCTTTTTCATTCCCCACAACACCAATATGTGATGGTACCCAAACAAAACGAACAACAATATCCAACTGTGACAATTCAAACCATAGTTGCTTTATCAAAAGAATTATGTAGTTGGTGTTAGCAAGTAATTTATTATTGTCCAGATTTTTCAAAACACTCATGCTATCACTAACTATAAGCCATTTACTATGTTCTAAATTACATTTTTTAATATGTTTCATAGCGCTCAAAATAGCAACTGCTTCAGCTGTAAAAATACTAGCATTCGTATCAATTCTCCGTCCAATAGCAATATTTGAAGAGGGGTCATAAATAGCGAAAGACACTGCTCTATCACTCTTGGAACCATCAGTATACACTAATTTATGATCAGACCACTGTGACAGCATAGCATAAACTTCTTCTTTTGAAGGCAATTTTTTTCTATTATTTATAATTACTTCAATTGCTGGAAATTTACCATTGAAAGTACCCTCATAACAAGGTAAAATATGTTTTGATTGATAAATGTTAACATTTTGAATAAAATTCATAAAACTTTGGAGACCTTGTACCATATAAAAAGATTTTAAAGAAGTATGAGTAGGTGAATGTAACAAATTAAGAAGTAGTCTATTACCAGATACACTATAAAGTTTTAACAAAAATCTTTCTTTTAAGTAATCAAAACGAATAGATAATGGGGGAACATTGCATTCAATTTGCATTGCAACCACAGGAGTACTTCTGAATGCCCCAGTTATTACACGCAAACACTTGTTTTGCAAAATATTTAAACTATTTACATGTTTGGAATCTGCACCAAAGCAATAGAAACCATATTCAAAGTGACTACGTACTAAAGATTTGTATAATAATAATAAAATTTTAGGGTCTGCACCCCAATATGTACCACTCAAGGATTTTAATATGTTATGAGCTTTATTTGCTTTACTAATTAAATGTTTTATATAATTGTTCCAGGATAAATTATATGAAAAAATAACACCCAAGAATTTTACCTCAAGTGAAATGGGTAGAGCACAATTGTTATACACCACATCAGGCATATTAAGAATTTGTTTACCAAATACAACAACTTTGGATTTCAATGGATTAACACTAAGAACGAGGTAAGAAAAATATTTATACAAATTCGCTAATGCAGCATTAACTATTTCAACTACATGTGTTATATTTTTCCCAGATGCATATACAACTAAATCATCTGCGAATTGGAGGTTTTTAACATGAGACCCTAAAATTAAATTTAATTTACGTATATACAATATGAATATTAAAGGCGATAATATACCACCTTGACAAACTCCTGTCGAGGATAGTCTAGGTCCATAGAGGTGTCTGTTAAATTTAACAAATACTTGCCTATTTAGAAGAAAATTTTTAACCCAATTTATAATTTTCTCAGGTATCCCAATCTGTGATAACTCGTTACATAAGATATCTATATTTACACTGTTAAAAGCACCTGCAACGTCGAAGAAAACTCCAACCAAATTGTGGTTTGCAGATAAAGAATTGCATATATCAAGCTGTAATTGACAAACACTTTCCCTAGCAGAATGATTCCTACGAAAACCAAATTGATTTGATGGTAAGATTGAATTTTTCTCAATATAGAACTCTAAGCGTTGTTTTAATAATTGTTCAAATAACTTGCCAACACAAGAAGTCAGGGCTATAGGACGATACGAATCAGGACACATTTTTGGCTTATCAGGTTTTAAAACAGGTACAAGACAATCCACCTTCCAACTATCAGGTAAAATATTATTTTCCCATAATAAATTCAAAAGTTTTAAAAGAATATTCAAACTAGTAAGGTTTAGTTTTTTAAACAGTATATATGGTATTCCATCCAGACCATGGGTAGTATCTCTTCTGGACGATATGGCCGATATTAATTCTTGTAAGGAAAAAGGATTAAGTAGAAAACTATTGCTGGAATTAATGCTAGCATTGGAAGAAGACTTTAAGTCATTTGATACAGTGTCTGGTGTGTATTTTTTAAGAAAATCCAAAACCCAATTATCATCCTCCTGAGTACTAAAATTATATGTTTTATTATACTTGCGCATGAATTTCCATATAACAGACAATGGAGTGCACCTGTTAAATGTTTCACAAAGAGAAAACCAACTTTTTTGCCTTTCTGTTTTTAATGTAAGTTTTTTAACTGCGCGAAGCCTTTTAAATTCTATATAATTTTCTTCAGATGAATTATCCTTAAACAGTAAATATGCAGTTTTAAAATTCAATACAGCTTCTGTGCATTTTTGATTCCACCAAGGAAGTGAAGGCCCTTTAGGATTATTTCTATGACATGAGGGGTTGACAAAATGACTGGTATTAGAATGTTTCAAGTTTGGCATAGAATTCGCAGCGGCTGTGCGCAAAATGGTACAAAATTTGGAATATGAATCAGGAAGACTTGTGTCATCAACTTTAAAATCAAGTAACAATTCATCAACACAATTACTGTACTTTTCCCAATTTACCAATTTGTAATTAGGGTAAATAGGCAAATGTTCAGCATTAGTACAATTGCTAACAATATTATTGCTTTTGCTAATAAATAATTTTATCCTTACAGGAATGTGATAACTACTACCAAGAGGACAATCATGTACATTCCATTCGCAATTAATTGCTAAAGACGAAGAAACTAACGTCAAATCCAACGCATTAGGACGCCAAGTTAAAGAACCAATTGTTGTTGCCTGACCATTATTGAGCAGAACTAAATTATTATTATCAATTACATCTAAAACGTTTCGTCCACGTACAGAGTCAGAGTTACAGCCCCAAGAAGTATGATGAGCATTAAAGTCACCAGCAATTATAAAAGGTTCAGGAATAGACTTCACTAATAAGTCAAAATTTTCTTTTTTGAATACTGGACTACAATTCAAAGGACTATAAATACTTACTATACTTAACTCTTTGTTGTTAACTTTAATTTTTACACAGATATTTTGTAATGAGTTATCAAAAAAGGTATTAATTTTAGTGTATGAAATACTTTTGTGAATAATTATTGCTACTCCATTATGTTTGTTACCAGTGTCATTTCTTTCAATATTATAATGATTGATTTTAAAATTTTGTTGAGGTTTAAGCCATGTTTCACTGATAATTGCTATGTGTATTTTGTAATTGTATAAAAAATCGATTAATATGTGTTTATTACTGTTTAAACTTTGAGCATTCCATTGTACTACGTTTAAATCAGAAAAATCCATTACGAGGTTGAAGGAAATTTATTACTTAGAGTAGTTTTTAATGCTTCTTTAACCGATGCTGAATTGATAGGAGTATCCTTATTGGTAACTATTCTAGTAATTGTTTCAACTAAACTATTCAAAAATTTGTCTGATTTCATAAGATTACTTACTTGTGTATCTAAATTACGCGCAGATAGCGCTGGAAATGCGTTAGCGTTGAAGAGATCAGAGTATGTTGCATTTCTACTTTTTATTTTATTTTCTTCTACTTTTTGTTTTTTTATATTACATATTGCAGAGATAGCTAAATGATTACCATTGCAGTTTATACATTTGGCGTTCTTTGGATTAACCTGACATACTTTATAACTGTGATTTTCAGTGCAAATAGAACATACTTCAGAATTCCTACAAAATTTTGCAATATGCCCATACTGCATGCACTTAAGGCACTGCTTAACAGGTGGGATATACCTTTTGACCTCATGGCGCCAAGAGTCCAAGTAGACATAGTCGGGTAAGATGGTCGAAGCAAAGGTCACAGCTACAGCCTGTGTGGGGACAAAAGACAAGCCTTCAACACTCCTGACTCTGCGCATGAAACGCCTAACTTGAATAACATTTTTGGAACTTCCTATCAACGAAAATATATCTTTGTTAGACATATCAATAGGGACCGAGGTAAGAACCCCAGTGACCTCTGTGTCGCCAGCAGGTATTGTTGCTTTTAAGTTTAATTGTTCAAACAATTTCTTATTTTTTAAAAACATGTTAGCATTGTTGGGCAAGTCAAATGTCACACCAACCTTGTACTTATTTATTGTACGCAGGTGCATCACACCTGAAACTCCGTGCTCTCTGATACCCTTCGACAGAGACATGCGATCTTTATCAGAGAATACGTTTCGATCGTCAAAATGAGTTAAAAAAACAATTAGCTCCGTCTGTTTCGAGTCCTCAGCATACTTACGGGTGTACCCTTTTACCTTGTACACGGCATACTTATCAGTAGCGTCCCTGTATTTAGTATTTGGGGTCGCCGAAACCGTAGACTCGGCAGAGTCGGAGTCGGTCGATTCCGGCAGCAGCTTTTTGTCCGGTGGGACCACCTCATCCCTTTTCCTTTTTTTCTTCGACATTTTCAGAAACCAATAACCTAAATACTTATTTACACCTAGTAACGACTTTTAACACAAATATTAACAAAATTATAGTACAATAAACCCTGAAAACTATTATTTTCCGAAAATTATTTCAAAAGCGCGCCTTTCCCATTCAACAGTTTCCCGCCTTTTTTTTTTTTCGTGCGTCATTGTTATTTTGACTTTACCGTTCCTTTTCACAAGTTTCTTTTCGTTATAATTCATTCGAATCTTTTATTTTCAAGTAACAGTTTCCACCATCCATACAAGTTATTTCTAGAAAATATGGGGCCACCCCATATTGGTGTTCCGAGTGAAAAGTTCCATCAATATGCGTTAAATTAGGGTGGCGACTTAACAACATCAGGGTATTAACCTCTCAATTGAGGCAATTAGAGAAATAGAGACACAATAGAAAGACAATGACAAGCGGACACCGGTGTCCTTCTGGGCGGGAGTTGCCCGTGGTCCACCTACGTTTGTCCACCTGGTGGACCACGGGAAATTTATTTTTCCCGTGGTCCACCTGAGTATTTACTTTTGAGAATCTATTGCCCGTGGTCCACCTATCATATTTGACGGCGCGTTTGATTATTTCAACATCGTTCGCAACCCGAGCATGCGCTACGTTTTTTGTGGTGTCTAGTGATTTGGTGTGCCTAATAATTATATAATTTGATTCTTATTATATTTTGTGCGAAATACTTTGTGTAACTATTTTCCTCGCCCGACACCCACATATATCTAAGTAAAATTAAGTAGGTATGTGTAATATGTATGGTCCAGTTGATATTGCGGACTGTCCTAACGTCCCTTTATATTAAATAACAAGATGACTATTATTGTGAAGATTAAGATCCTTTTTAAAAAAAAGAAGTGAATTCGAACCAACTAATGAAAATAAAAAAAAATGTTAACAAAAACTAGGTAGTGCGAGTTGGACTCGCACAGGAAGGGATACGTACGTGCAAATTATAGAAGGTAAACCAAAAACGTGGAAAAATCATGTTTCATGTATGAGAACCCCAATTTTTTTATGGTTTTATTATGTATAAATAAATAGAAGCTTTTGGTACTATTTTATTATTTGGCCATTGGTAATACTGGCCATATAAGAAAGTTATTTGTTTGGTTTTAAGTTGTTTTCCTCAGTTCTTCTCGAATGTTCTAGTGTGTTCTACATCTATACATATAATAAGACTGTAAAAAAACTGTGTCTGTACATTGAATATATTTAAAAAATAATAATTGAGGGGGGTTTAGAAACAGTAATAGAGCACGAATCCAAAAAAAAAAATCTGTCTGTTTGTCTGTTTGTCTGTTTGTCTGTTTGTCTGTTTGTCTGTTTGTTTGCACACGCTAATCTTCGGAACTACTGGACGGATTTGAATGATTTTTTTTTGTTGTATAGATATTAAGTCTGGTCAACACATAGGCTATAATTTATCTTGGAAACTGGAACACCTGATGCAGAACCGCAACAGACCAGCTAAACTATAGGCGATACAAAAATGGTCCCATAGCAAAAATTGTTCCACGTGATGAGCATTTTCTGCTGAGAGAATAAATTTGAAGATCCGGAACACCTGATGCAGAACCGCAACAGACCAGCTAAACTATAGGCGATACAAAAATGGCCCCATAGCAAAAATTGTTCCACGTGATGAGCATTTTCTGCTGAGAGAATAAATTTGAAGATCCGGAACACCTGATGCAGAACCGCAACAGACCATCTAAACTATAGGAGATACAAAAATGATACCATAGCAAAAATTGTTCCACGTTATGAGCATTTTCTGCTGAGAGAATAAATTTGAAGATCCGGAACACCTGATGTGGAACTTCAAGAGCCCAGCTACACTATAACATATATTGGAATGACGTCTTAGCAAGAGTTGTTCAGCCTTATGAGCACTCGCTGTTGACGTATAAAAATCGAAGATCTGGAACACCTGTTGTGGAACTCCAAGAGCCCAGCTACACCATAACTCAAATAGGAATGACGTCTTAGCAAAAGTTGTTCGGTCTGATAGGCATTTCCTGTTGACTTATAAAAATCGAAGATCAGAAACATTTGGTATAGAAATTAAAACTATCACTAATTTCATTGCATAATTATAAAATAACATAAGTAGTACTACGCGGTGAAGGCGGGAACAGTTCAGGACTGATTTTCGATGACGATGGTATATCGTTGAAAATTAGACTCTACTGGCTAAAACTCCCATTTTTTTTTATCGTATGCCTTCGGGCTTATGTTATTTGAGTGTTTAATTTCCTTTTCCATTTATCTTCGTTACACGGTAGCTTACCCGGTAACGCAGGGGAGCAGCCACTTAGATTTTAATTGATCAGGTATCATCACAATAAAACTATAACCATGCCTGGAAAGAGGTAAAATTTTTCCCAATGTTCCAAAGGTGCTAAATGATTAAAGACCACAAGATCCCAACAATCTACCGAAGAGCGTTAGGAGAGACTTGATGCTGTTCGAGAACATGAGGCTGCAACTTGCTCCGTGGAAACTTCTTGGGATCGCGAAGCACGCCCGCATTCCCAGCGTATTTACGCATCTACATCCAGGTCTCTAGAGACCAGTGAAGAATATGTGCGCGACTGACCGCTGATCGTGAACATCATGCACTGTCTCGCGAGTTGGAGACGTTCACGGAAAAAGCATGACGCTTGAGTTTTCAGCGTATATACGCATCGACTCTAGAGATAAGTGGGAGAAGGAGATGCGCGACTGACCGCTGATCGTGAACGTCACGCAACATATTATAGGCTATAATTTATTTTGGAAAATGGAACACCTAAAGTGAAAGAGATATAAAAATGGTGCCATTGCTAAAACTATTCCACGTGAAGAGTGTTTTCTGCTGTGAGACTAAATTTGAAGATCTGGAGCACCTGTAGGGGAACTCCAAAGCCCAGAGACAATATAACATATACATAATAGAAATGGCGTCTTAGCAAAAGTTGTTAAGTCGGATGGCATTTCCTGTTGACCAACAAAAATAAAAAATCTGGAACATCTTGAATCGTCTCGCGCATCCCATTGATTTCCCGTCCCCGGGCTTATAGAATTCGACATCAGATGTTTCAGATCTTCGATTTTGACGACCCCGTTGTCGCTGGCATAAGCAACAGGATCCGCGTACGAAGTCGCGGGCAGAAGCTAGTAAATAATAAAATACACATTTCGTATAATTCGTTCTATATATTTAATCACAACAAAAGAAATGATTTGATTTGATTTCCCTCCTTGCGTCGTACTCCTCAATGCTGAGGGTCGTGACCTCCCTGCTTCATAAACTTTTTTTAACCCCCGACGCAAAAAGAGGGGTGTTATAAGTTTGACCACTATGTGGGTGTGTCTGTCTGAGGCACTGTAGCGCCTAAACAGGTGAACCGTATTTAGATGCGGTTTTTTTTTGTTTGAAAGCAGGGTTTCTTGCGATGGTTCTTAGACATGATTCATCAAAATCGGTTCAGCCGTTTCAAGGTTATCAGCTCTTTTGTGTTAGCTACCTTTGCTATTTTAGACGTCTATGGGTTTTAACTTTACATACAAACAAGTGTGGCTTAAAATTTCAAACACCCATGTGTGTTATATTAATAAGCAAGATTATGGTATATTTGGTCTGATGCAGCCAGGATAACTTGCAGACTAATACACTCTTGTGAAAATATTAGCAGATATGTCGTGTTTGGATTCATTTTAACCAGCTTTTGATTCTGCACACAATGCACTGATGGCAACAGGATGAGCTGATGCTGCAGCCAGGCTATTCAGCACACCAGAAGGAAGACGCTTAACAAATTAATTGCAGATATGTTGTGTTTGGATTTGTTTTAACCAGCATTTGACTCTACATACAATGCACTGAAAAATTCTCATAACTGTAAACTCTATAAAACAAAAATAATGCGTTTAATTTAAAAAAAATAAAAAAAGAATTTTAAATTTTAAGAACCCCCAGCGCAAAAAAGTAAAAAAAAAAAATGTTAAAAATAATACTTTCCTATCGTTGAGTCATGAAATTTTACGTAACGTCGCGGTACTGCTAAAATAAGTACCTGCCTACATACCTACGAGTACTAGAAACATTCTTTACTTAAGTGGTACCCGGACGTATCACATCATAGGTGCAGGCGCTGGTGGTAATTCAGGTGGACCACGGGAAAGAAAAATTACCCGTGGTACACCCAGGTGGACATAGGTGGACCACGGGAAAAATAAATTTCCCGTGGTACACCCAATAAAACTGAGGTGGACCATGGGCAAAAAAAATTGCCCGTGGTCCACCAGGTGGACAAACGTAGGTGGACCACGGGCAACTCCCGCTTCTGGGGTTTAAGAAAAGAAAAAGCCGATAATTATTATAGTAAGATCGAGAAATAGTTACATAATATTTTTTTAGTTGAACTTATCAATACTGTTCTGCCACTAATTACTTTAGTCAACAAAGATATTAAATTATTTAACTCTGCTTACTTCAGTCGCTCTACTTGATACTGCTACGTTCTTAAGAAACTATTAACTATATTAGCGAAATTCTGGAGGGTTATTGAACTGTTATTTACTGCATACGACAATCTTTCAACTTGTCCAATTTATATAAGACGGTTCTCCTTACTCAATCGTCAATTATCGAAAGCCATAGGTACACGGGTACACCACGGTCCATGGTGAGAAGTGCTCATTACCATTTTTTTGGCCCAGTACCTACTATACATGAAATCTTAGGGGTAAGCTCCGACTTTGGCAGATTGAAATTAGGTGTTTTTGACAGCAATTTCGCACACTCAAAATTTAAAATTATACTACACACATACAAATTCAGACGCAAAACCTGTAGCCATAAAAATATTGGCTTCGTACGGGAGTTGAACCTGCAATAAACAGCATAGCAGGCAATCGCGCTACTGCGCCAATCGTGCCATCAACGTAAAAATGCAAGGTAAAATTATAATTTATTTGCAGCAGTTAACTTTATTAGATTGATGTCTTGCTTTATAAAATACGAGCAGAACTTTGCATTGATTAAACATACAAATAGCAATGGGGTAGCTTGATGTGCAATGGCATCTGTACCTAACATACTTAACTATATTGAACATAGCAATTTAACTCATACTTAACCTAATAAAGACTATGACACTCACTCAATAATGTGGTTTTCGAACAAAGAGAAACTTCCAGACTGCATAATCTAAGAAATAAAATTCTCGTGTTACAGTGTTTGTCACCCAAACTCCACCGAAACGGCACGACCGATTTTTATAATATTTAATGTGTAAATGCAGTAGGTAAATTATTTAAAAAAAAGGCGGAACAAATTTTGCCTGAGCAGCTAGTAGGTATTAGTATAGAGTTATACAAAAAACGTGTGCATGTTGGCAGCAAAAATTACGAATTCCCTTACCAACTTTTACCCCGTCTTTATAATATGTATATATTTAGAAATATATAAGTATGTTTATCAGGTGTTCAGTACCCATAATACAAGCTTTTAGCTTAGCTTGAGACTAGATGACATTGTGTGAAAGTTGAGGAATATTTATTTATTTATTTTATTTATTTTCTTCTCTTTGTGTGTTTAGTGACTAACCCACCGTGTCAGAGTTTTTATTCCGCCCATTGGTATCGGACTTGGCTTCACATGCCGTCGAGAACACCTCATTTTTCCATTTAACTCCTTTTGTGGGCTGAAACTTAAAAAAAAACCTATTCAAGTTCATTAGAACTAACCCCAAAATATTAGGCTGTACCTACATTGAAAGAGATTTTAACACTTTCAATAGTATTACATCATTACAACGACTAACTAACGACGATCACGTTACACAGAGGTTGTCCCAAGTTCAATCTATTACTATACTCTATGTCCAAGTCCTTCAAGGAATGGAGGAAATGTGGTAATTATGACGATTTTTTAGTTTCGAATTTGTCTGTTGGTTTGGTATGCCTGTTCTCTTTGAATAATACCAGACCAAAGGGGTTTGGTATTATTCAAAGAAAACAGGCCTATCTATACCATCAATTTATTAAGGAGCTTGAGGCTGTTTCTCCTGTCACTTGGGGTTTAAAGGGGATAATAGGTATTACCCAAGAAGAACTAAAAAGGGAACTTGCCTCCAGAAATTCAGAAAACATTACGCTAAACAAAGCAAAACAAGTATTCAAGTGTTGGAGCAGGTGACGTTCTGTAGTTTTTGCTTAACCCCATAGGAAAAAGCCGTGATTTTATGTATGTGTGTCTTATGCAAAATACCTACTACAAAAATACTTTAACAGACACCATAACTACAGTCCATAATCCTGGACGCCCCAGTGCTAAAAATCTCAACACTATGTGGTAATTTTACTAATTTAGATTGTTTTCCTGATGTTCTATTTGCTCTAAACTGTGTAAAATAATAATTTCTATGTAACTAAATAAGATTTTAAACGAAAGAAGTGGTTTATATAGGTACTTCTTAAGGATAAAAATTATTTGAATTAGACAGAAATAAAATATTTCTTTCATGGTTTTTAGAGTTTTATGTAAAAATTGCAACAGATTTTTATTTTAAGAATTAGGACCAAATCAATAAAACATTTCTGCGCTAGGGATTGTAGAATCATGTGGGTATAATACAAGGTTTATTTCGAAGTATTGTTACGGAACCGTGGCAGGAACTCGATCCTACCCCTGCTACTAAAATTTTACTAAGTCTTGAGCTTACCTTCTTAAGATTCGTATATCTAATTATGAATATCGATTTTCTTGGCGACGTCATGTTTAATCCTTAAGGTTTGAGTATAAAAGACGTTGGAGGAACAACAAAAGACGAGTAGTCTCCACAACCTCGGCAGGTTCCCACATTACGGGCTTACCTTACAGACTGGAGTAGTTCGTCTAACGATTTTCTCCAGTATCTTGTAACAACCATCTCCGGCCGAGAGTTCTCCTGATTTCAATTTTATAAATAACTACACCGACATCGCGATGGCAGATTCCGGACCTGGGATGTCAGCCCTGCAAGCTTGGGGTGGCCAAGCTGCCGTTCATGGAATGGCGAACCAGACCGTCGTGGACAAAGTATCAGCCGACATGCTCCACATGGTCGACGCTCATTGGTACCAGTTTCCTCCTATGAATCCTCTCTGGCACGCACTCTTAGGATTCACGATCGGCGTTCTGGGATTCATCTCCATTGCTGGCAACGGTATGGTCATCTACATATTTTCAAACACCAAAAGCCTGAAGACACCATCAAACCTGCTGGTAGTGAACCTCGCTTTCTCCGACTTTCTTATGATGTGCGCTATGGCCCCGGCTATGGTTATTAATTGCTACAACGAAACGTGGGTATTTGGTCCGTTTGCCTGTGAACTTTACGGTTGCGCTGGCTCACTATTTGGATGCGCATCAATTTGGACGATGACCATGATCGCCTTCGACCGCTACAATGTCATCGTGAAGGGTATCGCTGCCAAGCCAATGACTAAGACTGGAGCTCTTCAGCGCATACTCGGAATCTGGCTGTTCTCACTCGCATGGACGCTTGCTCCCTTCTTCGGCTGGAACCGGTACGTACCCGAGGGAAATATGACTGCTTGTGGAACTGACTACTTGTCAAAGGACTGGTTGAGCCGCAGCTACATCGTGGTCTACTCTGTCTTCGTGTACTTCTTGCCCCTTCTGCTTATTATCTACTCCTACTACTTCATCGTACAGGCTGTTACTGCTCACGAAAAGGCTATGAGGGAACAAGCTAAGAAAATGAACGTGGCTTCGCTCAGGTCATCCGAAGCGGCTAATACCAGCGCTGAGTGCAAATTGGCTAAGGTAGCTCTGATGACGATCTCCCTGTGGTTCATGGCGTGGACCCCATACCTAGTGATCAACTACACGGGAATCTTGGAGAGCGCGCCTATTAGTCCTCTGGCAACTATCTGGGGCTCACTGTTCGCTAAGGCTAATGCCGTGTACAACCCTATTGTATATGGTATCAGCCACCCTAAATACCGCGCTGTTCTGTACCAGAAGTTCCCAGCGCTTGCATGCACGGTGTCACCTGATGAGAGCGGCTCCGTGGCGACTAGTGGCACCGTTGTCGCTGATGAGAAGTCTGAGAAGCCTGCTGCCTAAGAGCATTGGACCTCCTATGATGATAATAACACAACGACCTCTAGCTGCTCATTGGACGAACGATTTTGCCATCATTATGTTATTATTTCCATTTGTACAAAGCTGTCATCTCCATCGGTTCTGTGTCGCGGACAATTGATGTTATCAATGGATTAAGCGCCTGCGTATTTTGCGTTAGCGTTTTATGCATTGAGCGTTACGTTGCGTACTGTTCTGATACCTTTCCTAGCTAAACATCGGTGGACGGCGTACTAAATCTATTAATTGTTATTTAAAACACCATGACATGTCGCCACCGTGTCCTTCCCATGAGACTGCTCCTTCTAGTAATAAGCGATTATGAATTTAACGACGAAACTGGCTCTGTATATTTTTTTATCAATAAATTTTAAGCTGCAAAGTGGTTTTTAACCGCATAAAAATAAGAACTTTTTATTTTGTTTACCAACCCCAAAAACATAATTATGACTAGGTATTTATTTATTCATTAATCTTAAATTTTTAAAGAATTTAACAAGATAACACATATTTACATGCACACTCAATTATGGGCAACCAAAACCTACACAATTAAGCCTGGTGGATTGAATCATTAACAGTTTAACATTATCATCAGCCTAGCCTTTTCCCAACTATGTTGAGGAAAGCAGCTGAATACCAGTGTTTTACACGACTGCCTGGGTAACATGGTACCCCTTGGTTAACAGTATAACATAATACGTTCTTATGTAACACATAAAATAAAACAGTATAAAATTACATTAAATAAAATAAACAAAATTAAGTAATTTGAAAACTTATCAACAGCTTTCTACTCTTATTCTAATTTATTTAGGGTCGGCACAGCATGGGTTCTTTTTCTATTTCTATTTGTCGACATTTCAATAACCACTATCGCCTCCTTTCTACCAATATCAGCTTTTACACAATCTATCTCTCTTTTCTCTTGTCTTGGTGTAGAGCAAATCACAATCACTCATCGAAATAAACCCCATATGATAATACTAGCAGAATTTTATAAAAATCCATTCAGTAGTTTTTACGTTAAAGAGTAACGAACATCCATCCGTCCATCCGTCTATCTATACTTACAAACTTTCGCGTTTATAATATTAGTAGGATCTATAAAATAAGTCCCCATATAATAATGATTAAAACCTGTGTGTGATTTTAATCACACATGACACACAGGTTTTAATCATTAATATATTAATATGTTATTCCCATGGTAAACTGATTAGTTTACCATGGGAATAACTAAAGAATAAGTGAACCCCTTAGGCTGACTCAAGAAGAAGAAGAAACACCGTGCCTAACCATAATCTTTCTAATATAAAAGAGTGTGTTACAAGAGTAGTCTTGTAACTCTTATTGACTATTGACTACAACAGTAGAATTTAATGAAACGTGAAGCACTATTTACTTTTTGTAAATAAACATCATAGTTAAAACAGTACCTACACACATTACCTAGTGACCAGATTATTGTTCGATGCGAATAAGATCTCAAGTTATAAAATAAACTGAATTACGAGCCTGCTCTGTCAGTAAGTCAATTAAGTATTTCCAAAGGACTCTTGTCATTGATCTTTAGGTACCTATGCAGTAGATTATAAATGGTATTGTGTTTATATTTTAAATGTAATTATTCGAAACTCTGAGCAGTAAGGCTGCTTATAAACTATGTAAAAATCTTCTTGTTGGTGCGAACGTGTTTTTTTGGTATTTTTAGGAGATTGACAGAGACAAACATAGATTTCGGTTTTCGAATTTCGGAAGATAGCATTATAAATAGTTATAGCGCCCTAATTTATCCTAATATTGCCAGGATGACACGCGCTGTTAAAAAGATCGATAGATGGTCGGTTTCGACCGGGCACCGCGGTGTCCTGGTTCGGGGTTCGGGCGCGAAAAGACGCAGATTCAAAGGTTCAAACAAAGATTTATAACATACATACAAAATCAAAATCAATATCAAAATCAAAAGTCATTTATTCAAATTAGGCTGAGGATCAGCACTTTTTGAACGTCAAAAATTACATAAGACAGTCCCCCAAAACGCCCGCCCTTCGCCACTTCCTAGTGTTTTTGCTGGGAAGAAGAAGTGGCGGAACAAACTCCCCAGCAACAAAGAAGAACCTCACCAATAAGGTCTATGTATGTCCTTCTAGGGCATCCCCTCCCGGCGTTCCCACTTACATCTGCCTTGTAAATACCAAATTTATTTATAGTCAACTAGAAATTAACAAAATGACAACAAAATCTACTGACCTTTGGCACAGAACTAACATTGTCAAATATGTAATATTCTAAATACATATTATTCACATTGGTCTTGTGATTGAGACTATATAGACTTGGAACATTTTTAACTGCGACAATTTGCGATATCATTTTGTATTCCTCGAAGAGTTTGGCAGATATGTACATATAAAACACATACATGAAACAAAAATAAGTATGTTTTTCTTAAATTTCCAGCTAACTAGTTGGCCATACATCCCTGTGTTTATATTACTTTCTTTCGTTTTACAACCTACACTACGGCAGTCGGGTCGTAACCCTGTAATAGTTTTACCGTCCACATATTAACGGGGCTAGACCGTTTTATTTGCAATACAAGCTATCCTCGTGAAGGTGGTATTTTCTTAACGTCTCAAAGGTTAATAGATTCTTTTTAAGTTCATTGTTACTGCACTAAGTTATTGTTTTGGGAGAATTAATGTGCAACTGCTGCGCTGAGGTAGGTATTTATTTTGACTTGAACTGCGTTACGAGTGCTTAAATATTCACTTCACAACATCACGCCTGTTAGCCCCGAAGGGGTAGGCAGAGGTGTAGGTATCTATAATTTTTTTTGGTGTCTTTTTTTTTCTAACCCACACAATGAATTTCGCCTGTATCACTTTAGCAAAAATTTAAACTCACATTGATGCACAAGTCAAGATCGGAACAACTATCTATAGGCATACTAAGTACACCAACTTTCCGTCAGTTACGTTAAATTCCATGTAATAAGCGGCGAGCCTATTGCCATCAACTGGGTACGAATCCAGTTTTAGACGAGGTTTTTTTCGAGAAATTCCAGAATTCCTTAATAATAATAATAATAATTTTATTCGTGTATTTATAAAGCATTGATGAGGCAGGGGCCATAGTCCTTCCATAGTACTAGGTAACCAGTTCACCTCATCCACCCCTAACCTATAGCCCAATACATTTTTTGTTTTAGTCTACAATAGTCCTGCACTAGTCGTAGGTTTTCCTTGGGTGCATTTGCATAATGCATACAAGGAAAATCTGCGATTGGTGCCTCACTGCATTAAAAACGACAAAGGGCCTCTGCGAGTTGGCTTAGGCTCCTCGTACGCCTTCCAAAGGTCCGGAACCCAAGGGTTCCGAGAAATATCAGCGCATAAAAATAATAATAATAATAATCTGGTTTTGCAACCCCAATAACACTTTATCCATACTTAATATTATAAAGAGGTAAAACTTGTTTGTTTGTTTCTAAGTTTGTAAGGTTGTAAGTTTGTATGTAGGGGGTAATCTTCGGCACTAATATTCCAATTAAAAAAAAATATTTCACTGGTGTAAAGCTACTTTATTCCCGGATGACATAGGCTACTTTTAATCCCTGTAATCCCACGTGACGTCTGCCAGTTACCTGTATGTGTGTTTGGACCTGTGCCATCCTACCCGGAAATCGAACGCAGGACCTCATTCTCAGCAGTAGCGCTTCCCACCACTACACCAGTGAGGCAGTCAACTTTATGAAACTAAAACAGATTATTTTGTTTTATGGTAGGGATCTCTAACTTTTGTTTTGTTAATATTTAGACGTTTGCTAAGCAAAACTAATTATAGAATAAATATTGCAAATGGAAATATTCACGTTAGGCGTTTTATCAAAATTTTTACACACAGAGTTACAAACAAACAAACATGCTCATTGCGTGGGGGCAGCTCTAGATCATGCAGGTTTCCCACGAGGTCGTCTTAGGGTTAGCGCACACTGAGCCTTTGTCCAATCAGGCAGTGCTATTCTGTTAATATTACGTCGTGAAAATGTAGGTGAAGTCGGGGTTAATTGAGTTGTATAGTTGACATTGACAGTTCATATTTTCATGGGGTGGCTTTTCTAAATCGAGCGGTTGTTATAGCTAGCTTAATTAGCTAATATAAAAGAAGAAAACATACACACAAAAAAAATGTCTTTGTCTGTCTCTATCTACGAGTACCTGTCTGTTTATCAATTCAAAAACTAAAGTGTAACTATTAATATTTTTTCCACAAAGACATATTGTTTGCCAAAATAGAAAATGAGACTAGAGGACGTTCTGAAGACTTCATGTTATTAATATCATTCGATAAACAAACTTCAGATTAAAATTATCTCGGAAATGCACACAGTATTGTGTTTACTTTCCAATACATGTGTAGTTAGCGCGTCACACGGAAGGCGGAAGCGATGCGATAGAAAGGCGGTGGCTAGGCGAGCCACTGTAATATTTGAGCGATTGATTCCAATTCTAGATTTCCCATAGAAACTCGTTTCTTGGTTTTGTGTGGAAATTTACTTGGAAGTTTTACATTTGGAGAGTCGTAAAGCATTAGAGTTGAGTTTAGCCACACGGTGGTCGCGGTGGTCCTTAGCACATATGTGGCTTCGGAAAAGCAATGGTGATGTTACGCTGGTGCTACGCTAGTGATGTGTTAGTGCTACGTTGATGCTACGCTGTGCTACGACAGTGCTACGCCAGTGCTACACCAGTGCTACGGCAGTGCTACGGCAGTGCTACGCCAGTGCTATGCATGTGCTACGTTAGTGCTATACCCGTGCTACGCTAGCGCCCCGTTAGTGCCATGCCTGTGCCACTGTAGTATAATAGTGGCTTTGCCAATGACATGGTTGTCCAGCAGTAATGCTTCAGTCACCATGACTTCAAGTTTATTTCAGCACAAACCTTCAAAAGCTATTGTAGTGAGCTCCAAATCTCACATAACTTACACCTTTAATACCAAAAATGTAGGTGAAAAGAAATGGCCATCTATTCTTCGTAGTAAGCAGAAAAATATGTCGCCAGTAAATTAGTGTTAGAAAACAATGGCGACGCGCCACGAGCGTTCCTGAACATTTTTCAACAAACTAAGGTGACCAAGATTTACTTGATAGATAGTCTTTTGACTTTAGGAAAGTCTTTAGCTATAAAAACCGAAGTTAGGTTCATCAACCAAAGGTCAGAGTACAAAAATTGGAATATTACAAACACATGACATTTTAATAAATTTCTATAGATGTAAGATTGCTTTCAACTGTAGTGAATCACCTTGAAATAAATATCTTGTGATATTTCCATACCTGTACAAATTGAAATAGATTAGGTAAGTATATAAAATATAATAATATTCCACAAATTTCACACCACGCCATCTAGTCCCAAGCTAAGCAGAGCTTACTACTTCGTTGGTCAAGTGGTCGCAATATCTTCTGCTAAACATGAGGTCTTTGGTTTGAACCCCGATTAGGTAAAAAAGTGACTGGGTTTTTCTATCTGGGTCCGGGGCATAGATATCCTGTCCGAGGTCAGAATGTGTGCCCGGTTAATGGCAATAGGCTTAAGATGAGAGTCTTGTCGTTGGACGCGATGAAACCTAAAACCTGATGCCTAAAGCTCTCCCATTTTATTTCTAATCCATATGAAGAAGAAACTACGCAAAGAATTTTAAAGGGCGTTTAGATACCTAGGTAACTTCGATGAGTGCGTTCACAGTTCGTTCCATCGCTCCAAGTATTTCGATTAGGTTCAGTAATCGAAATACTTTAGGTAGCAGTTTCGTAAGACAAGACATTTACATACTTAAAGTCACGCGTTTATTCCTCATTCTCAATAATACCATATATCATTGCCATAATTTTATTTTTGTTATTAAAAAACATAATTAAATATTGTAACGATTATTAGATTACTTAATAATTATGAGATATTGTGCTTGTGGTGTTTACCTTTAAGTGAGTGTTACACTATTACTTTAAGTTAAAATAGTTTTTAAGAATATTATAAGTGTAAACAGTCGTTGGTAAACCAAATAAATAAATAAATAAAAATAAATAAAATTCTCCATGACTTCCGGAGGGCTAAATTATCGATAGTCTTATTATTACAGGATTGATTAAAGTAACTTTCTTTTTAAATTATCTGTTGGAGGTTAGTACTGTTTATACGCCCGATACTGGCCATTAGATCTGTATTCTGGCACATAGTGACTTTGCTGTCATGGTTCGAATATGAACGTGGTGTTCCAAATAAAATGTCTGGCTGGAGTCATACCTGTGTTTAAATAAAGTAATTTATTATATCACTGTGCACGGACTCTGCTAGGCACTTTGCGTCATTATCATTTTACAATTGTATCAATTGAAGATTTGTTAAACTGCCTTCAGTTGTTATAAAACCTTTTTTTTTCCACACTTGCTTCTCAATTCACTTTAGACATTGGCAGAATAGTCGACATCGGCTTTGTTTGGCATATCAAAAAAATTGAATAGAATAAAATTATTTTACAAAAGAATACAGGATTATCTTATTTAAATAGCAAACAAATGAATGTATCTATCTCAATGTGAAACAAAATCGAGTGTTTTTTATATGTTTAACAATTTACAAAACGTTTTTTAAATTGTTTTAATAAACATTCTTAAATAATACTAATTCTTAAGTAATTCAGAAAAAAAACATTGAGTGAATTAGCCTGGCTGCTTAGCACGGGGTCCCGGGTTTGTTCCCCGGGACAGGCAAAGTGTTATTGAGTTTTTTCATCTGGTTTTTTTTAGTAGCAGCCCAGAGTCTGGATTTATGTCCGATCAATGACAATAGACTCGCCCCCTATTACATGGGGATTAAACATAACTGGTGAAATAACTGGGTGTACTACCAAGTACACCTCAGCTTACCACATCGGGGATTACAGGCGTGGTGTTCTGTTCTGTTTATGTCAACAGAATAAAGACACTTATTTAACAGGAAACCCCTCAAGAATAGCCTAAACTTCGATCGAGCCATGAAGCTACAAAGTCCTCAAGTATGTTTTGTCCATACTTTATAAGAATCATAAACACCCTACTACTGAATAAAAGTGCATTGACTCAAGAGCGCGCACATTCTGTGAGCAGCATTACCGCGACACATTCTTCTTCCTTCACACTGATATATAAAAATAACATGTCTTTTAATTTAACATTTTAAACGTACATTTAGCCGTGGTCCTATGTCAGTGGAAAAAGGATTTATATATTTATTTATTTAAGGACAACCAACAAAACACGTCTAAATACAAAACCAATACCAATTAAGGTTCACATTTAATGTTACATTTTCCAGCAACAGGGCAAATTTAAGCAACTGGGCTCTGCTTTTTCGACCGTATCTTGTCAATATATTGGATAGCACTAGCGTTCGAAACATTATAAATGATAATAAATAAAAAATAACAATAATTTATGTGCTCATACCGTGGTATTAAAGTTGGTAAAAAAAAACAATAAGTGCTCACATGTTAATAACAGTTTATTAATATTATCAAGACGTACCTACGTGTTTGCCGTCTATCGTTCTGGTAGTTATCATTTCTTTCCGAAGATATCTTAAGCGTCGTGCTCTTAAGATGTCTTCGTATGGGGACCTAATAACATGATTACTAAATCAATCTTATGAATAAAGGCTGTTGTTTATGGTCTTCTCACATGTTAAATGTTTTTTAAAAATCAAACAATCCAAACGTTTTTGGAACAAGGAGCTGATGTTTTCTATCTGACTACTCTAAGAAGAACAAATTCTGAGCTCTCAGTCTGTTTTAAAGATCAGATATTATTATCTTGGTACAATCATGTGAAGACCATGCAGCATATAGATACACTCAGGTGGTCATTATGGTCTGCCCACATAGATGAACCCTCTGTGCTTAGAAGAATACTTTAAGACATTTTGATCTCGGCTATTGCCTCTATCAGCCGTTACGGGTCTTCTGAATGTCTGAAAACCTGTCTTACTAAGCAGCTTAGATATCGTGTTACCCGATTACTGCATTGATAGATGTTCTGAAACTGGTATTCTGCTGCATCAAGTTAGATTAACCCCAATAAAGTTGAAAAAGCCTCTTGTTCGGCTCAAAGACACAGAAAATAATGTGAAAACACCACATAACGTCATCACTCCAGAAATATCTAGAATAAAGCCCGTATATAAAAATCGTTTCAAAAGCTCTAACATGGTTATTACACGTTCTTTTCCAACATCACATGCAGGATCTCAAAACAAGTTTATTAAAGAAAATCCCCATCTGGCTTTGTTAAACCGCAAATTAAGATGGCCGCGATCTAGATTGCTTGGTTTGTTTTTTATATAGTGGACAAATTGGATGCGGTACAGGACGCGAGTATGTTTCTAAAGCTTTTTAGATTGCTAGTGAAGTGGGGATATTGATTAGGGATGCTTTAAGAATTAGATTAGTTACTGTGCTACAAAAGAAAAAGATATTTCCCTCGGTCGGAACTTCTTCTAGTTTCGAGCATTGATACGAATGTGGTGTGATCCATGACAACACTTTGAAGGTGTGTTTGAACATTGCATTTTATCAATGTAGAGATTTCATCATCACAGTTGAGTATTATAATTACGTCAGAATAAATAGCGTGCTCCTTCATAAATATACCATACAAACAAAACGTTGTTTGTCTCCTCGGTTGCGTCTTTGAAAAACTGATAAAATAACTATAAATATAACAATAGTTAAGTCTATCACAATTAGTTAATATTTGTTGGCAATCAACATGTTACTGAGACCCTGCCATATCCTGTAAGACTTAGTAGTCATGGCACCGTCGGGAAAGATGGGTACCCCAGAAGAACAGCCTCTGAAAGTGAAAGAAAAACCGTTAAAGAAAACCTTCAAAGAGAAGATTGCAGTGATAAAGGAAAATATTACCGTGGAACCTGTTCTGGCGTGTTACGTAATCCCAGGAGTGCTGTCCAGATTGGCGAACCAGAACTTGAATCTAGACAAAGCATGCAGGGTGAACATGCAGTTTGGAGATACGGTTTGCGATGCGCTCGTTGCAAAAGAAGGAACAAATTACCTAAAAGAAGAGTTGGCTGTCCAAGAACTCATAGCAGGGATGGAGATGTGGAAGAACGTTCTTCTGACTGCACTACCAAGTTTCTTGATCATCTTTTTGGGTGCTTGGAGCGATAGGACTGGGAAACGAAAGATATGTATCCTTCTCCCAATCGTAGGAGATTTGCTTATGTGTTTGAGCAACATACTCAATGCGTATTTCTTCTACGAGTTGCCGGTGGAAGTGACTATGTTTTTTGATGGTTTTTTACCTGCGATCACAGGAGGTTGGATCACCACATACATGGGTGTCTTTGCGTACATCAGTGATATATCCAGTGCAGAGTCCAGGACGTTTAGAGTGGGAATAGCCAACTTGTGTTTGACAGCCGGAGGTCCGATAGGATCCGTACTCAGCGGAATTCTTCTCAAACTTACTGGATATTATGGAGTGTTCGGTGTCAGCGCTTTACTGAATCTTTTCAGTATTGTGTATGGATTTGTCTATATTAAGGATCCAGAAAGGCCTATTACAGAGAAACCGAAAAAGGTTAGTCAATCTCCCTATATCTATACTAATATTTCATAGATAAATGATTAGATTTTTTGTTTATTTATTTATTTAGTTTACAAACTAATCAATTCTTTTAGGTAAACCATCATCAAGTATAATAGACTATAATATTTTATTTTCAAAACTGCGAGGGGTTGTGAGGGATGTTAAAGTTTACAGGGAAACGTACAAAATTCACACGGACGAAGTCGTGTCAAAGTGTTAGTATTACACCGAACACTTGGCTCCGTTAAACTTTTGCATAACTCCAACGTTTAGATTTATTTTTAAATTATTTTCACCCTTACTTAGAATCTATCATTACAGGGAAACCTATTGCGATAGAATACCATAATAGTTTAGTTACTATTTAACTACAGTTATTAATAATATCTTAAAGTAATTTATGCATTGAAGAATTAGGTACCTACTTGGCTGGTGGTAAAGTGATTTTGCGTTTGGGGAAGGTTTACCCTTATATTGATTTACAAGCAAGATAATGTACCAAGAAGTTTGTTTGCTTCCACATTACTTACTCAATTATCTAGGTTATTTTGATTGGGCGATAAAATCTTATTGTTCGTTATTGCGTATATAGAATTCCTGCATAATATTTGTCACCTTATTTTCATATTGATAAGAATTGAACGTATCTAAAGTAAATGATAAAGTCGAACCTCTAAACTGCTCAAAAGTAGTATTTACCGCTTTTAGGTTTAACTGTAACATCTTCGTTAAGATAGAATAGACGTAACAAAACAACACTCCTGTAATCACCGAAGGGTTAGGCAGAGATGTACCTACCTGTAGTTCATCCACATATCGCCAGTTATGTTAAACTCATGTGTAATAGGGGGCGAGCTAAAAATTGGGCAAAAAACCATACCCCGGGCTGCTAATATACATATTTTCTTTCTTTCTTCTTTCTATTGAGAAATTCCAGAAGGTAATAATAATAATAATCGTTTATTTGGGAACAGAAACAAATACATACAGAATACAAACAATGTTAAACGATTAAACTAAATAACACTTTGCCCGACCCGGGGAAAGAACCCGAACCCGGGACCTCGTGCTTAGTAGTAGCACTTGCGACCACGAGACCAAAGAGGTCCAATAGAACAGATTGATTTATTCCAGAAATCCCCACTGACAAATACCACCAGTGGGGATTCTTATTCTTTTTCCAAAAATCCCCACTACTTAAATAAACTCAGTGTAGCGGGGATTTTTGTAAAATAACTATCAATTCCCACCAGGCGTTGTTTTTTCTAAATTATAAAACAAAAAATGCGCGAGCGATCTTTTAGTAGGCGCAGTTGCAGAGGATTACTCGATATTGAGGTCACTTCTTTATAAAACACTGGTCGTAAATTTCAGTCTTTAAAGCGGTCACTGTTAGACAATATTTACCGCCCACTTCTTATGTTCACAATTATATTAAAATGTATGCGAATAAAGTGTAACATTTAAATATTTAGATTAAAGTTTCTTGTATGTGTTTAGCTTTTCGAGTGGTTAGTGGCTAGCAAATAATTAAAAATCTCTCATTTAGTCTACTTTCACTCTTTTTTATTTTTAAACTAAGGAAGGTTTTAACGGTAGCTTTTTTTTAAAAGAGGTTTTAGGCTGCATCCATATACTTTTATTTGAGAAATCAATTTAGGTAATTAATAATAACGACATAAGTATAATACCCATTACCTATTCCAAAGAATTATTAAGGTTTGTTTGGACTTTAAAGTAGACCGGGAAAACTAATTTATAAGTAAATTGTATGTAACATAGAGACATGCAGCGCAGTAGTTAAGTTTAAAATGACGTGTTTCGTATCTTTCAAAATCAATGCATTTCAGTAAGGTAGTTAGGTTAGGTAGTTAGGTTAGCTATATGATAAGTATGGGAAGTTAGGTTAGGTTATATGTATGTTGCCATTCTAATTTTATCTAACACAAAATGTTTAATTAGAGCACATTAGAGACATGCTGAATAAAAAATAATAGTAGCTATTATTGTAAACAATAATATTATTAAAAGTACTTATGTATGTATATCTATAAATATAAAAATCTCGTGTCACTGTGTTTGTAAAAAAACTCCTCCAAAACGGCTTGACCAATTCCTATGAAATTTTGTGAGTATATTCAGTAGGGGATCGGAGCAAAGCAATGGGATGTTAGCTAATAAAAACTAAATAAAACTAATAACATTGATCCTAAATTGGAACAAATAATTATATTGAAAATTTAAATGATTGATTGATAGCGTTAATTAACTATATTGCATACATTCAAGTTCTTTTAACGTATCAGACAGATGTGTTGCTGGGGAGTTTATTACGCCACTTCTTTTTATTAGCAAAAACGGAACGTCAAAAATGTCTTATGTACATTATTGACGTTCAAATTGCTGATCCGCATCCTAATTTGAAAAAAAAAAACTTTTTATTTTGATTTAGAAGCAGTCAGTGAAACAGGTCTGTCAAAGGTTAAACTATAGTTACGGTTAACTTGCGGAGGCTCGCACAGATGGTTTCCATGGCATCATGCTAAAGAAATTGGCCTCCTTAATACAGCGCATGCATGCCAGTGACAATGGTATCCTTCAAATGATAGCTGCCAGAACGGACTGTTTCTTCAGAAACACTGGGTAGAGACAGTCTTAGGCTAGGATAACCCCTTGAAAAGTAATTTACTTAAGTTGCATCTAACATTAATAGATCTTTACGGGCAGTAAAAATCTCGAAAGTCTGACAAGCAGTACCAGTAGTAACCATTAGTAGTTACCAAGAGGCATCGGTAAATGGGTTACAAAGGTCAGATACACAGTCCATTAATGTAAAACACTGGAATTTAAGACAGAATTTTAGACTGGCCTGTTGGTCTAGTAGTTAGTAGCCCTGAATGCTATGCCGGAGGTCGTGGGTTCGATTCCCACCCAGGACAAATGTTTCTGTGGTTAGCACGATCATTTGTTCTGTGTCTGGGTGTTATTTACCTATAATATGTATGTATTTAGAAATATATTAGTATACTACTACTGAGCTTGAGGTCTCGGGTTCGATCCCCAGGTCGGGCAAAGTGTTATTGAGTTTTTCTATCTGGAATTTCTCAGTAGTAGCCCGGAGTCTGGATTTGTGCCCGATTGATGGCATTAGGCTCGCCCCCTATTACATGGGACTTAAAACATAACTGGCGAAATGTGGATGTACTACCAGGTACATTTCTGCCCAGCCCTTCGGGGATTACAGGCGTGACGTTATGTTATGTTTATGTGTTAATATAAGTATGTTTATCAGCTGTTTAGTACCCATAACACAAGCTCTGCTTAGCTTGGGACTAGATGGCGTTGTGTGAAAATTGTGTAAAATTAATTAATTAATTTATTTTATTTATTTTGCTGCATCAAGTTGGACTGGAAGCCAAACATAGTTAGATACCTATGGTATGCCTTTTTCATGTATTATATAATGTATAAGTGTATTAGTGTACCAAGTGCTTATTGTATTCTTTTTTATTCTTATCATTTTTGTTATTTATCGAGATTGTTAGTGATACTAAGATTTCTGTAACTTATTCTGTTTCTACACGTAATCTGAGAAAGAGAACCTGTAATTAGTTTTGTATTTTTTATTTAATTATTAACCATCCTTTACGGCTGTTGGGTCTCCTATCTATAAATTAATAAATAATTGCATAAAGGTTAATTTTAAATAAGTTATAGCTCCACTTAAATAAATGAATTAAATAGAAATTCGTGATTATGTTGTCCACTTCTGCCTAATATTGTAAATATGGACTGAGGGTGATACTTCATTCTCTGGCAGTGTGTATACTATGTAATGTCGTAATTATTCCATATTTTCACGTACCCAAAGAAGCCATTTACGCCTAATTATAATGGGATTTATAATTGCAGAACGAATCGTCGGACGTATGGGGCTTCCTAAAATCCTTTTTCGACATAAAACACGTAAAAGACACTTGTACTGTGGCATTCAAAAAGGGACCTAATAACCGGAGGACAAAGTCTATTTTGGTGTTGGCATCCATCGCATTTATATACGGCCCGTCTCACGGTACGTACTTGTTTCTTGTCTTATATTTTATTCAACGGTATTACTGAAATCCGTACATTAATCCAAATTATCATCGGGGATCTATGGAATTATTTATTTCTATGTTTAGTTTGTAAAGTAATTACTTCTGTAATTTTCGACGAATTGTCTAAAACTATGTAACTTGATGTATTTACGTAGATATTTACAACTGTTTTTATTTAAATAATTATTTACACCAGAATACAAATTAAAAACTGTATAATAAATCTAAAATATGGCGTCATAAAATTCATAAGCATCGCTGTCCACTGTTAGCGTACCAAAAGACTGGCGGCATTGCCACGTTGTATTGCAATTCTTAGCCTTTGACCAAAGTAAAAGCCAGCCCTTGGGTCACGCGAAGTGTCAACTAAGCGTCTTGAAAGATCTTTAAAAACGCTATGAGCACTCGGACCCCAAGACCCGAGAGTTTTAACACCAAACGGCTCGAAAATATAATATATATATTACCAACAAGGTTCTTATATTATTATCTAAAAATATTTGTAAGTCCCATTGTAAATTGCAGGTGAATACACGGTACGCTATCTGTTCACTCGATATCGTTTCAACTGGGACGCTCTGATGTACAGCTTCTACGGCACTTTCTTTATTTGCGCCCATTCACTTGGTAAGTAATTTATGTAACTGAATTAATTCATTAAAAGGTATTACGTGTATCTACTTGAAGGTATAGAAAAAGACCATAGCCTGCCCCGAGAATCAAAGCTTGACTCGGAACTACGCAGAAAGTAGAATGTAGCAATTAAAATAAGATTATGATGATGTTATGAGTGTAGGAAAATGTTATCGAAAGTAGATCACACGGCTAAAAGTTGCTGTAAAAACATTAAAAAATATACGGGTCGAATCGAACACCTACTACATTTTTTTGTCGGTAAAAACCTGATCGAAGGTAAAAAGGTACTTGTTTATTTAACTGTTTTAACTTGAATCGTATTACTTGGCCCACCTAAATTCTAATAGTCTTCCTCTTTGCACGTAATTGAGATCTTAAAGTAGAAGCTTGGTTGAAGGAGTAGCCATTGTACCGATGCTTAGTGGAGGCTTAATGCTTTGGAATACTTTTGATATGAATATCTTTAAAAAAAAGTTTATTAACTTTATTTTATTTCCTAGGGGCGTTGATCTCAATAAGCCTGTTCAGTCACCGTTTGAAATGGGACGATTCGGTGCTGGGCCTGATCTCCAACGGCAGCAAAATCGTCGGAGCACTGTACACTGGATTCGCTAGAAATACTATGGATATGTATATAGGTCAGTACAATGATTATAGACATTAATTTATTTCTCCTTAAGAAATTACAGAAATAAATAAAAAATAATTAAAATAAATATTCCACAACTTTTTCACACCACGCCATCTAGTCCCAAGCTAAGCTAAGAGCTTGTGTTATGGGTACTAAACAGCTGATAAACATACTTATATATTTCTAAATACATACATATTGTAGATAAATTACACCCAGACACAGAAAAAATGATCGTGCTCATCACACAAACATTTGTCCTGGGTGGGAATCGAACCCACAACCTACGGCATAGCAGTCAGGGTCACTAACTACTAGACCAACAGGCCAGTCAAAGAAGATTTCACTTACTTGAGTTTAATTTTACACATACGAGTATTATACGAACGTTGACAACACAAAGTAAGCATTTATTGTTTATCTTTAGAACAGAATAATTTCGCTTCTTAACGAACACAGACCTTAAATTTTCGACCCCCCGCATAATAAATCATTTATTTTTTCAGCGGTTGCTGTCGAGATGTTCAACGCGACGTCATTCACTGCACTGAGATCTATTTCATCCAAATTAGTGACTAGTGATGAACTAGGTAAGTTAAACCAGATATCAGTTTTAAACATTATTTATTAATTTGTGTTTTGGTTAGAAGCATTATTTATTTATTGTTCTTTTACAATAAAACTAGTTAAAATAAATTAAATATGTATACTTATAACAATTAAACTAACTACAAATAAAATTGTAAAAATCGGAACACTCAGGCGTCAAAGTACTCCTCCCCATCGCTGTCATCTGGAAACGTGCCCAGAAGACTGGCAGCATTATTTATTTTGTTCAATCGTGAATTATGGACCTTAAGAAAATACCGATTCTACAGGCTTATTGGTAGATGGGCGTAAAGCTTTAAGGCGAATATAGTACAGACAATTTAAAACCACATGACTACTACGAAAAACAGTTTTTTTTTTAATATGTAGCGCAACTCTAACGTTCTGTGTTAGTTTCAAAGTACATTTTCCAAAAATAGCAACATGTATCTATAAGTTTTTAAATGCAGAATTAAAACAAACGCTGTACCGTTAATACCATAGTGTTCTTTAGCCATTCCAACTTAATATACGGAAAAAACTTTAACATGTAGAAAATAAGACAAAAAACAACAATGTATTTTTAGCTATAAAAAACACAAAAGTAAATAAATCATTCAGGACCTCTACATTCGTTTTATCTCACAAAAAAAAGTGTACCCGAAGTCACACACACAAAATTGACTGTTATCTCACCAATTCGTACGTGATTTCAGGTAAAATGACATCATTCTTCAATCTGACGGAGGTTGTGACTTCAATGATATTCGCGCCGACGTACTCTTGGATATATATGACCACCTTGCAGATTGATGCCGGGATCGTATATTATGTTAGCACCGTGCTTACAATACCACCTCTACTGTTTTTCGCGTAAGTATTTTTTGTCTATGTTTTTTTTCAGTCTTCGACGTACCTATTATGTCCAGTGTACAGGGTGTTAGGTAGAACTATTGTTTCCGACGATAGTTCGTGGTGATGGCGAAGAAATAAAATTGGACTGTATTTTGGATTAAGTTGATTATATTGCGGTAATGACATAGAAGACCAGGGCCGAAGTCTTCAAAAATGTTAAAAAATGAAAAAAAAATACAGTAGGATGAAACCCATTAGCAAAGTAGGGGAATATGATAAAATGAAAGGAAAAATAAATTACGGTCGATCCGAGTTCAGGAAGTGGGAGGGAGGGGGGGTTTAAGGGTAAAAAATAGTTTATCTTGATTTCCGGCAAAACTAGAAGTCCTATGGAATAAAGTTAAACGGCAAAGTTGTAAGTAATAAAAAGATCTAAGTACAACTTTTGCATTTACAATTTTTTCATATAACCTCAAAATTTAGGTGAAAAATTCAAATAACCAAGTTTTTGGTTTTTTATTTTTATCTTTTACAAAAATGTATTTTTATTTACGAAATTTGGTGAAAACTTACCTTACTATGTCCCAAATACATTGTAATTTATTTGATGTTTTGTGAATTGTGAATTTTCTTTAATTTTTATCATATTCCTTTTCTAATGGGTTTCATCCTATTGTAATTTTTTTTGGTTTCCAAAATTATCGACCCTGGTCTATAGGTATACTGGTTCGGACAAACATGAATTTACACGTTATGGTTTGAGTGTTGTCCGTCGCGGTGGGTTCCGTGGAAGCGAGTGTCCGGCACCCGTGCTGCCTCGCCGCACAGCACCTCCGCTCACTCGCCGACCATGATGACGCGTAGGACGATCTCATCGGCTGTGCGTGGCGTATGCGTGTTTGCTGGGCGCGATTCCCAACAACTATGGACATAGTTTATGGGGTTTAGTACTGATAAAAATCTATATTAAATATCATAAAATCGGCTTGACGGATTCTTATAAAATTTTGTGTGTAAATTCGATAGGCCTGAGAATAGGACGTAAACTATAGCTTTTTGGAAAAAAATGGTAGAACCAAGTTTGCCAGGACAGTTAGTATTAGATACTAGACAAAAGACGTGTTCTGTCAAAAGAATTACTAAAAGTTACAACACATGAGATTACCAAATATATTGTTCTAAGACCTGACTCGGAGTAAAATGCAATCACACAAGAAAATAAATGTTATCCATCTTAAGACCTTTAAAATTTATGTTCATAGTTTCTTGTGCGAAAACTTTTAACTGCGCCTAACTTGGGTAAAGAGCTATTTGTTACTAGCAGAATGTATTGTTCCACACTAAAAAATTAAATCCTATTTTTAAAAGGCGCACTTAGTTTGGCAACACTTTTATATTTTTCATTGAAGTTCCAGCTTACGCCCAATATGTTTAGCGACCTTGAAACTGTCGATCTTAATCGTCCTTTCAGAATGCCAGCGCTGCGATATTTTTTTATTACGCTGGTATAGGAACCATTTTTTGGCCTAACACAGTTAACTACTCGTATTACAACTTTTTTTTTGTA
Source organism: Euplexia lucipara (assembly GCA_921972225.1). NCBI lineage: Eukaryota > Metazoa > Arthropoda > Insecta > Lepidoptera > Noctuidae > Euplexia > Euplexia lucipara. The sequence goes on along the minus strand of OV179144.1, from coordinate 5,295,832 downwards.
TTTTACGCGTGTCCTAAACAACAGCCTTGTAATTCTTCCATTATTTGCACATCGATATATAGGTAGGTTCATAGTTACAAAAATAAATAAAACACGGCGCAAATACTGTAACCTCATTGGAAGTTACAGTTTTGAGCCGTTTGGGGTCGAAACGCTGGGGTCATGGGGTCCGAGTGCGCGCAGCCTGTTCAAGGAGAATTCTCGCCGACTGGTCGACACTTCGCGTGACCAGAGGGCTGGCTTATTCTTTCGCCAAAGAATTAGCATTGCCATTCAACGAGGCAATGCTGCCAGTCTTCTGGGCACGTTTCCAGATGAGAGCTATGGGGAGGAGTACTTTGACGCCTGAGCGTTCCGATTTTGTTTTTCGCTAGGGGGTTTTTGTTATTTTTTTTGTTACTCTTCTATTTGTAGTTAGTTTAAGTGTACATATTTAATTTATTTTAATTACTTTCATTATTAAATAAATGTAATGAATTTATTTACTCCATAGTAACTAGACATAGTTTCCTCACCCAAAATGTGAATCTCAGCACTTTTTAGGGCGTTTTTGTAGAACAAGATCCACAAAACCTAAGTCCTATACTAAAATATATTCAACAGGGCGAAACCACTGTTAAATTAAAATGCTATCTCCGTAATTGTATTTAAACTTCAAAAATAAATTACGAAACTAATTTAGCTCTTTTTTGCAGCTGGTTTTATATCCAGTACAAAAAAGACACTGCCAGAATGAAACCTGAAGATGGTGAAGCGATGAACGCTACTGAATTAGACGCTAAGAAGAAAAAGGATTCGCTTATTAACAGCATTGATCTCGAACATGAAGTGATAGGAGATTGAATAGTGTAAGTCCATAATGGATGTGAGGTACAATACAACTTTAAGGTATACACGGCTACGCATCAAGCTATAGATTTCCAGTTTGCGCTGACCTCGCATTGTATCGAAACCCTATACAATGCTAGATCAGCTTATACTCGAAATAAATAGATTGATGTGTGGCCTTGTGTACAAGTCCGAGATGGGCCGCAGACCGCAACCTGCAAATGTAAGCTGCACGGGTTTCTATGAATCTCTATGAAATTGATTCAGAGCGCGGCAACACGGTCACCGCGACCGTAGGCAGTGCACAGCGACTGCAGGCCTCAATTTCATAGAGATTCATGGAAACTCCTGCAGTTTGCGGTCTGTGGCCTATCTCGGACTTGTACTTTTAAGTAGCGGTGTATTGTATCAATTGTTGCAAATAAACCGTTTTAAACTTAAATCGTACATTGAATACGACAAATACGACTAATACGTAATCAGAAATCCAAGCATCAATGTGACTTTTTCAATTCATACGCTATCTATGTTTAATTTAGTTATCATAGACATATGTAATGTGACAAAACATCGTGAAGGAAAATGGACTAATAGTCAATATACCTAAGTTAGAATTCGCCAATCCGCCTGAAGTAAACGTGTTGAATGGTGATCAATGCTCGTGCGTTCATTGTATGAGAAGAGGTCATTGCCCTACAGTGGGACAGTAATAAGCAGCTATTATACACCACTAATATTTAATTAGAATAAGTCCTTAAAGGGCTTATTCTAGACGGTCTTCTCATTATATTTCTAAAGTATCAATTAATATATTTATAAACAGCTAAGTTATTAGTACTTGTTTATATCCCAAAAAGTCACCCAATTTATGCAAATATTGAACAGTTTAGGTTGGTTTTGTACTAATTAAAAAATAAGGGTGTATTAGGTTGGTTTTATTTTTAAACAGGTTTAGAACAGTTTGTTTTCATATGTAGTTGTACCTCACATCCAATATTCCCTTCCTACGAGGAATGTATTGTTATGTTAGCTGTATTTACTGTTATAAGAATAAATTAAATTGTTATAAAGATTCATGCTTTTACTTTGCTCCAAGAAATAATAAGTGGAGATTTAAGTGTAGCGTTCAAAGTCATATGACGTTCCACAATATGCATCCAGCAGTGCAATACTGTTAAAGTCACCACCGCGTGAAAATCTAGGTAATGTGAAAGCGACCCAAAGCTGACCCAAACATGGCTGTGAAAAGGATATTATTAAAACAATGAACATCGCATTATATGATCTCTTTCAAGCAAGTTTGAACTGTGATAGAATACATACATTTATACAGATTTATTTTGTAAAACACCAACCAGCTCGTAGGACTAGATAGCTAACATCAGTAAGCAACAACTTTTGGTCTAGAGTTCTGACATAAAACAATACATGGAACTAAAATTATACATTAAGGTTTTATTGTGCTGTCGTGACATTTGTAAGCCTATGTTTTACTGTCGTGACATTTGTAAGCCTATGTTTTATTTATAAACAAAAGGACGACGAGGTTCCAGGAGCTCACGACCTAAACTACGATGCGCGTAGAGTTATTAACGTTCAAGGCAATCGAAATTTTTGTATGAAAATAAAATCAAAGGAATTATCAAAAGTCGTAGAACAAAAGTTGTTGCTATCGATGTTAGCTATCTAGTCCTGCGAGTTTGTTGGTGTTTACTAATAACCCTGTATACACGCAGTCATACCTCACAAACTATTCACTGGGCATTATGCCTTGGTTAGAACTGGTTGTCAGACTTTTGGCGTTTGAACTACCCGCAACGACTGTCAAAGATATACGAATTACAGCCAGAAACTATTGTTTAATGTGCTTTCCGAGACGCAGAGGGCATTAAGTATGTAGTTACTCGTATAATTTGTGCCCCATCCTCGAACCGACATGGCAAGCTAAGCTTAAAGTACGCTTTACTATTATTAGTGATGTACAGACGCCAGCACATCAATCTACCCCAAACTAACAAAATTTTCTAATTGAACATGGACCTTATTACGTTTAGAATAAAGTTGAAAACCTATCAAAGAAATTTGACACATTGGGGTAGGTTGATGTGCTGGCGTCTGTACATAGCTCGTGCCGATGGTTGGATTAACGTTCGATTGACTGCTGCAGCTCTTTTTAATTAGTCTCAAGCTGTCTGGCTATCCATTGTGTCTTGATTTATATCTTAAACAGTGGCTATGAAACAGTGATGCGATGTGGAGGATATTTTGATAATATACATACATACATAAACTCACGCCTTTTTTCCATGGGGGTAGGCAGAAACTACAGAGCGCTACATGCTACGATTCTTAAATACTTATTTTACTTCGTTTACATTAATTCATGTTGTCATACACACACGCCGGTTGCGATTACTAAGCACCTGACCTTTCTGAAGAACGTGAGGTTCTTCTCAATAAGGTCTATGTATGTCCTTCTAGGGCGTCCCCGCCCGGCGTTCCCACTTACATCTGCCTTGTAAATACCTTTCGTAAGTCGCTTATCATTTATCATATCTCTTTGTAATTTAAAGTTTATATTAGTTGATTGTTTTGTACAGACGCGCCAGCACATCAAGTTACCCCGACGTATCAAATTTTCCCAATTGAATATGAACCCTATTCTGTTTGACATAAAGTTGAGAAACGATCAAAGAAATTTGACACATTGGGGTTACTTGACGTGCTGGCGTCTGTACATAATAATAGTGAAAAGTGTTTTTACATTGTAATATTTCGTAGATGACATGATAAAATTGGAATGATTGCTGAAATTTAGTAAGATTAGACACTACAAGCATAAGACTAAAATATTTACTTTAAGGTTTAAGAGTGTTCCTTATCCCCCATACAAAAGGAAGGATCTGTCTGGTGAGCTACTATACTGACCGACGCGCGACGCGGCGACTGTTGTTGTCGGGATGTTGTTGTAACTTTAATAACGCGGATAACTTTAATATCGCGATGTAGGATGTCAGTCGTTAGTTCGTATGTGGCGAGATAGATTGGTTTAGTAATGTAGCGACATTACTAAACCAAACAACCAACCAAGCAAGTAAAGAAAGAAAAGAAAGAAAGAAAACAAATTTATTGGCAACAGCTGGATATACGCACAGTAAAAACATAATAACAAAAAAAGAGACACAAAAATGGCATGACTCACGGCTGCGCCAAAAGGTTAATTCCAGCGGTAATGCCAGACAGATGCTGAGATGCTGCCTGACGCTGATTATCAAATTTTAATGTACCTTTGGGGACAAGTGACAGATGAGTAACAATTATATTATACTTAGCGCACTAGTTTATTAAGAGCCTATTCACTCTAACCTTAAAGACACCTAAATTTAGATTTTTACAGATTAACACAACAGATTAAGTGTGTTAAACTCAATTTACAAAGAGAAAGACCATTAATTATTCTTAAGGCGTGATCTTTCAATCGACGCAGTTTTTTTATTGGAAACGTTTAGCCATATAAAGAAGAGAAAGAAAGTAATAGAGAGACTACTCTTACACTTTCAAAACTTACAAATGGTTATCATTTGTAAGTTTTGAAAGTGTGACCTTGACTTTGTATGACCTTTTATGTGTATCAGTGTTAGTCTAGTGATGTGACCGGAGGATTGTCAAGTAATAGGTCTCGAATTAAAACCAAAGGCCGGACGAGCCCTGAAATCGCGAAAAAAAAAACAACTGTTTCATTCATTGTCGAGCAGCGCTTACATAATGTACTAAAAACAGCTGACTTTTTTTTGCGATTTTAAGGTCTATCCCCTTACTAACAGTTGTTTGCATATATACGATAAGATGGCTTTAAATTCCTTACCTAGTTTTCCATTACATTGAAAGTATTTTGATGAACGAAAAAATTGAGAATAAACCTGGGCTTATATCTTATCTTATCTATCTATATATATAAAAAAACCAGCCAAGAGCGTGTCGGGCCACGCTCAGTGTAGGGTTCCATAGAATATGTAAACGAAGTTAAAAAAATGCTTGCAAATACGATTATACTACAAACTTAGTCCAGAAATTATTTTGTACAACTTTTTGTCTTTTTTGTACAAAAACTGTTTCCATCCAAGTTCAAAACAATTTTCCTAGAAAGTCCTTGTAAAGTTCTACTTTTCAGTTTTTTTTCATATTTTCTAAACTTATGGTTCAAAAGTTAGAGATTGTTTCCGAAATTATTGACATTATCAAAAACTGATCTTAGTAAACCCCTATTCATTTTTAAATACCTTTCCAACAATATATCACACGCTAGGGGGGGAAATTAAAAAAAAAACACTTCCCACTTTACATATAGGGGGGCTACCCTAATAAAACATTTTATTCCAATTTTATTTTACCACTTTGTCGGCGTGATTGATACACATATTGGTCCCAAATTTCAGCTTTCTAGTGCTAATGGTCACAGAGATTAAGCGAGGACGGACGGACGGACGGACGGATGGACGGACGGACGGACAGACAGACATGGCGAAACTATAAGGGTTCCTAGTTGACTACGGAACCCTAAAAATGTTATGTTGGTTTCTGTACGCTTCAAAAACTCAAAAAGTTCTGCACCGATCGAGCTGAAATTTTAGCATGATATATAATTCGCATCAAGGATTGTTTTTTTAACCATTCAATCACAATGTGCCACAGCGAAACGTGGCAGGGTACAGCTAGTAATTAACAAAAGTCTGAAATCACAAACCCGCCTTGAGTGATTTCGGCGATTGATGCACGAGCATTTTTATTACCCTTCTCTACGTAAGAAGACACTTGCATTAATACTTAAAATAACATAATAAACCATGTTTTGTGTAATAACGGCTTATTACATTAAACTAGCATAGGATGACATAAAAAAAAGTTTAATCAGTTTAGTCATGATGATAATGATTACGCAGATATAGTTCTATGCTTCAAACAAGTTACTTGTGCAAGTTATATCTCAGAGCAAATACAAGACAATTGATTACATTGTGTGTTTAACTTTATCAAACCGTCAGTGGCAGGCTAAATACTCTACACAAATATTCGTTAGCTGATGTACAATTATTTAACTTTGATAAGTCGCTCTTTCTACAGGATGATAAGTATTTAACACAAAAAGAAAAAAAAACATGTTTAATGAACTAAAGCCTAAATGAACTATACTTACTCCATTAACAATAGCATTAGAATGTGGCTGTTTATGTAAGTTAGTCTAAATGTTTTTAATTGGGAAGTAATTTTTTGAGCTGTTATTTAAATATTCGAGACTAGCAGATGCGCGTAGGTCCCGTTCCCGTGTGAATACAGGTATAAAAAGTAGCCTCTGTGTTAATCCAGGGTGTCAGCTAACTCCATACCTATTTTATCAAAATCCATTCAGTAGTTTTTACGTGAAAGCGTAACAAACATCCATCCATCCATCTATTCATACTTACAAACTTACTTACTAACTTACTAGTTACTTCACAGATCATAGCGAGCGGTGACACCCGAACTCAAATTCATTGAATACAGTTTTAAGGTGCGTTTTACAGATAATCAACCTATTATGGCCAGCTGCTAGCTGGCAAAAACAACTTCGGATAACGGCATGGACACCGGGCCGTCGGCCGACGAAGGAGTCCGGCGGAGGTCCGCTAACTCGGAGACAGAAGATATTCCGCTATATCTCGAAAACTACTTTACCACCTCATTGTTTATAGAATTGCTTCGAATGAGATTTCTTACCGACAAATTTCGATTTATTACTCCTCACACGTAACCGCACGTTCAATATTGTTTACCGGCCATTTAATTATTTTCCTGTTCAATTATATATTCACTGATCCATTTAATTATTTTTTAATACTCATTTTTGTTTAGGTAATTTACTGCTTAGTTTTAACTGCTGAACTAGTTATTAAACGTGCCATTTCTAATTTTTAACTTACCAAAGCCGCTATTTACAACTGCCTCTTTAATTCAGTGCCTTTTTAAATGATCCCATGATACAAGAGAAATTTCTTGTGTAAGGCAATGTCGACAGAAAGAAAGATATTAGGCTCAAAGTTGCGCAAACATAACAACGAAGCTACTCAATCATTTGCTGAAGCAAGCGTAGTTTTCTTAGCGGAATAAGAAAGTTGCTGATTAGTTGATAATCTTTTTTACCAGTGTTTCCATAACTTAAAATCAAAGCTTATTATAATCTCTGTCAAAATCATGTAAAAATAAAACCTCTGTTGTTTCAGTCTCTTTATTACGATATGATTTTAAAACAACAGCCACTATAAGTAGGTATATAATTTACTGTTACATTTTTTGGATCAAGCCGTACATAATACACATCTTACGCACATCAAATAATAAGCATTTGAGATAATATGTCAGAAATAAACTTTTATATTATAACACCATTTCTACTGTTAGTTTGACAAATACTTTCGTTGAGTGAACACAACATGTCAGAACCAGAAAAAAAACAAGAACCCATTCAAGCCGAGGCGTTAAAAGAGAAAAATATTAAATATTGTCCATCTGAAAAGGAAAGTTTTAGAAGCAAATTATGTCGAATAAAATCGAACATTACGGTGGAGCCTATACTGGCAGGTCTTATAATACCGTCGATGTTGGCTAGGCTGGCCATACAAAACCTGAACCTGGAAAAAACTTGTCGCGTGAAACTAGACTATAATGAAACAATCTGTGGTGCACTGATCGATAGGAGAGGAAATTTGACAGATGTAGAAGGCGAAGTGCAAAAGATTATCTCAAACATAGAATCATGGAAGAGTGTGATACAGACCTCAATTCCTACACTGCTTGTGATATTCATGGGGGCTTGGAGCGACAGGACAGGGAACAGAAAAGTGTGTATCTTGATGCCAATCTTCGGGGAGTTCATGGTGTGCATTAGCAACTTGCTTAGCACCTTCTTCTTCAACGAAATTGGTGTAGAAGTGACAATGTTCTTCGAGGCTCTGTTCCCCGCCGTCACCGGCGGTTGGGTCATGGTTTTCCTCGGCGTCTTCAGCTACATAAGTGACATCACCGATGCAGAATCCAGGACCTTTAGAGTGGGCCTTGTGAACCTTTGCATGACTGCGGGCATTCCTATTGGAACAGCTTTGAGTGGAATCCTATTGAAAGTACTAGGATATTATGGAGTATTCATAACGTCTGGACTAATTTATATGATGACTTTCTCGTATGGATTTTTCTACTTGGAGAGTAATACCAAACCGCGTACTGATAAGAATGAGAAGGTAAGTTTTTATTGGTATTTTTATATGTGGCTATACAGGGTTATTTTTTAATCACCAGCCAAATTTTCACAGGATGTTTTACTCATAAATATGAACAACTTTTACTACGGGACCAAGTCGGTTATCTCGAAAAAAATATTTACTGTTGCATACAAAAGTTCAATAGGTATTCGACCGAAATGTATGCAACAGCTGATTCTTTCTTCGAGATTTCCGAGATGGTTCCTTAGTGGAATGTATTCATATTCATGGTTAGAACACCCCGTGAAAATTTGGCTGGTGATAAAAAAACCCTGTATATACTGAGCATCATATGCCGAGCCTTTTTCCAAGTATGTCGGGGTCAGCTTTTAGTCTATCCAGATGCAGCTGAATACCTGTGTTTTACATGGAGTTACTGTCTATCTGACCTCCACAACCCAATAACTGAGTAACACTATATCCTTAGTTTAAGCTGGTTGTCAGACTTTCAGGTTCCCAAAAGTCTTAAAGTCTGTTAAAGATCTACAAATAGCAGCAGAGACCAACAGTTAGGAATAGTGGCATACCTAACTGTTGGTCTCTACTGTCTCTGCTGAGAAAAATACCATACGTCTTGACGATTTAAATAATCATTTTACAGGTAGAACCAGTAACTTGCACGGATATAGTAACGCTGGTTAAAGAAACTGGTGAAGTGGCGCTTAAGAAGCGAGAGTCGAATTTCAGAAAGAAAATAATCTGGACTCTTCTTGTTGTGGCTATTGTTTACGGACCTAACCATGGTAAGTTCCTGGGATTCTTCAACAGTGTTGTAATGGAGAATAGCGAAGGTTATAACATGTCTAAATTTATTAATATACTGAAGTAAAAGAATATACCCGTAGTATACCTAATTGGGAGCAAATAAATCAAGCCACTTCCCTTTTTCACTATAATGTTTTTGTTAAAAGGGAACGTATCAATTCGAACCTTACTCGTACATATATCGCCTAAAAGTTTATTGGATTACCTTTACAATAAGTAAAAAAAATATTATTAAGTACAAAATAAAAGTCGAAAATATGTGATAATGGGTAAAAATGTAGTGGCTTGATTTAGTTGCTCTAATTGTATTGGTCACCTGGTTACCTACTGGTTGAAATTCAACCATTTTAGTTTTTCGCACTCCTTCTCTGTACTTCTTTTAAGCTAAATCTCACCATTTTGAGTGCGCGTTTTTTTGAGGCTGTCTGACTTACAAACGATAATTAATCGGTGACCAATTTTTCGTAGGAGAAAAAGAAAACGTACTGCCAGTCGATTCAGTAAAAGTCACCCAGTAAAAATGTAAGTGAAGTGAACTGTCAATGCTTAGCATTGCTATGCAATGACACTGTAATTTACCTTCACTTCAGCTACATTTACAAGCGGTGATTTTAACAGAATCGCACTACCTACTGATGAAAAATTGATAATAGTGCAACGGACACTGCCCTACAAGAAATTTGTCAGAAATAAAACAGGGGGTCGAGTCTGCTACTGCAATCGTGTCTCAATAACCGGTCAATGATCGATTTTTGACGTATAACGTCAAACTTATGACACATTTCCCATACAAAAACTGTCAAAGTTGTCAAATATTCGATCAATGACCGGTCATTGAGACACGATTGCAATAGCAGACTCGAGCCCCAGAGCATTGAGTTGAGGGTTTCACACTCTTCGGTCATTTTGTAATAAAATTGCAAGGCCCCGCTGGTGTTGCTAGCTCTGAACTGCATCTAAGTGTAATTACGTAGGTTTGCCGTTGACTGACCTTTTATCAGTTACTTACAATACAGATATCATTAATTAAATATATTTGTGAAGCCAAGTTATTAGAACAATATGACTATTCATTTTAGTTCTTAGTAGAAAGATAAAAGATAAAAACAACTGCTATTTCTTGGATCTTTGTATTTTGCTTTTATTAGAAACAGTAGAATAAGGGATTGTAAAAACATCTAAATAATATATGTAAGTAATAGACATCAAACAAACATCGTTTAAAAAAAAAAGAAATCATAAATATATTAACGAGAGGAAATATAAGGAATCCTCAACTTTTATTACTGTAAATAAACTAAATCTTATGATGTGGTTATAAAATTCTGATAAGATTGCCATTTGTAGAAAAATAATTTAAATTCTTTAAGTGCTTCAAGTGTAAACGTTAGTTATTACATTTTTTAGTTAAGAGAGTGGAATACTGGTATAGTGGTATACTATAATACGATTAAAAGAGTTATTGGTAATCCTTTCCCTACTATTGGTAAAACTACTTACAACTTTCCAAAATACGAAATTCAATATTTACTAGATAAAATGACAGCTGTTGTTATTTTTCATATTTCGTTTAATTATTTTCCCCGTTGAAAGGTTAACATAGTTTTGTATAAGTAATTATTATATAAAAGAAATAACTATTTATTTTACTATAACAAAAACTTAAAATAAATAAATAACTAAACCTAACAATAAATAACTACAAAGCGTCAAAAAATTCTACAGCATCGCTGCCAGCTAGTGAAGTGCCCAAAAGACTGGCGGCATTGCCACGTTGAATGGCAATGCTTAGCCTCTGGCCAAAGTAGAGGCCAGCCCTTGGGTGAAGGGAAGCGTCAACTAAACGTTTGCAGATGTATTTATTACGTATTATATTTATCATCATAAATATATTTGCCATTATAAACAAAGAATCTTGCGTAGTACAAAAACTAAAAAAGTAATACTCTGAGTAAGAAAAATATAATTAATGTATGCTAAAAACATTTACAATTATTAAATGACAAACACACTATGGTAAAATAATTAATTAGACACATATAGCTGGTTCAAAAGTGGCCCCTTTTGCTGTGAATACCTATTTAAAAATGTGGTCCAGTCAATTTAATTTCCCAATTGTTTTTCAGGTGAACACATTATCACATACATGTATGTAAGATACAAATTGAAATGGGACGCGCTTAAATACAGCTTGTTTTCGACATACGGTATTATTACACATTCATTGGGTGAGTACTTAATTATAAGCTCTATGTCTTGTTGTGTGGATGTTTGTAAACCATGACCTAAGTTACCAATCTCCAACCTTGGTAGTGCCCTCAAGCGGGTTAACACATCCAAGAGGCCGAAAGAGTGCTAATTACAAGAGGTAAAAGGTATGTGTGTGAGGGTGAAGTATACCTTGATGATGTTTAGTGGAAGAAGAATCGAGTGAAGTTAGTGTATCAAAAGATGAAAATAATAAAATGCTCACCTTCAAATCCTGCTTGCATTACATTTGTTTTGTGTAACCTACTCACAACTATAATATATTGGTGTCGACTTTAGGTCTACCCAGATAGACCTGATATTACCAGTATTTTACAAGTGCAATAGTCTATCTGACTTTTACCACCCAGTAACTGGGTAATACGATAAAACTGGTTGGCAAACTTAAGTCTGATCTACAAATGGCAGCTGGGCCCGATGGTTTAAGGCGGTAGGTACCCTAAGCAGTTAACCTCGTCGAGAATTGGTTTCCTCTTTACCTTCGAAACGGGGCGTATGGAAAACAGTCCAGATTACAGAATAATTTTTTATCAAAAAAAGTTTTGGTTTGCTGAAAAGAAAAAGTTGCAAAATGGTCATCATTAAACTGTCTATCCATTAGTGTTAGTAGAAAGACTAAATAATGTTAACTTTACGAGGAGATACATGCAATCAATAGATATTTCTCATTTTATGGTTTAGGTCAGGAGATAAATGATACACAGACGTATAAAAAACACCATTTTTGATTTAGTATTACTTATATGAAGGATGGATTTTTATTAATTGATATTTCTTTTTAAATAACAAATAGAAGATTTCTCCTAAAAAGTCACGCACGGCAGGCATCTGAGGCTCTCTGTATGAATGGTATTCATCTATTAATCAACCGCAGTAAGCGTTGTTTAATATGCGATCTACTTTTATTAGGCAACAAGCCCTTCTCATCCTAATGACTTTGTCATGTACTGTAGCTCATCAAAATCACAATTAAATTTCCATATTGCTAGACACAAGTGGCAATAACGTCTTAAGTGAATTTGCACGTTCTGTAATAATAGCATGTATGTAAAGCGCGTGATGGTATCATTATTTTAGAAGGCGTCTCGGAGATTATAGTGAACTGCATGCTCTTTCGAAGTTATTTAATAAAATAAAATACCTGACTACGAAGGAGATGGCGGGATGACCTGGATGTCTTTCTTGAGAATTGGAGAGAGGTGGCGCAAAATCGCAACCGATGGAAGGAATGGAGGGAGGCCTTTGCCCAGCAGTGGGACAATTCGGGCTAAATAATAATAATAATAAAATACCTGGCTGTTGCTGTCTCACTGCCACTTCTCGGACACTAATCTGGATGACTCGGACACGAATCCACATGATATGAAATCATAATCATAAATCGTATTTGAACAAAATAATGTCTAGATTTTAAAAAGGACTGCGATCTCTGAGTTTCTATCTGTGTTTCGTCTCAAAGTAGTCAGTGAAACACCGGCTTCACCTGACTAGAAAAAGAAATACTTGTATAAAGTGCAAAAGTGGTTTTAAAAATCTATTGACAGAAATAAATATAATTTCATCTCATTTCACTTCAGGGCAGAGGCCTCTTCTCATACAAAGAAAGCACAAGCATGATCACCATGCTTGCTCAAGGTGGATTAGCGATTTGCATTTTATCGCAGTTACTATTGACTTGTTTTTTTTTTTCGTTTTTTCTCTACACCATTGATATGCAATGGTGCATAAAAATCAATATGTAAATAGAATACATCTTTCTTTTTTAAGTCGATAAATCAATAAAAAAACAAAATAAATGAAAACGAAATAACGAATAAGGTCTCGAGTCAGAAGCGAGACGGTCAGACTGAATTTATAAGGGTTTCATTTTTGCTATTTGGCTACGTAACACTAAAATGTAACAGAAGTTGTTAAGAATTTAATAACAACTGTGTTTAATAACAACTACTAAAGCACTGGCCAAAGGCACTGTTGCGTTACGTGACAATCCTCGCTAGCAAATAATATCTCCCCAACCGAATTTCGGCCGGTCTCAAAATAGTTAGGGGATATTATAGTGCACGATTATGTGCGCAAACACAAGCTGCAGTTCCTCATTCTCTCACTCTCATAGTCCGATGGGACGACACAACACCACCGGGCGAGATCAGGCAAAGAGCTAGCGACATCTATTTGGCCTCATACGAACTAAAACTGGCATATTCTACATCGCGGTATTAAAGTTATCCGCGCGATTGAACTGTAATATACAACATTATTCAAAGTATACAAACTGATTTTTTATACCACATAACACGAGGTTAATATTCTATAAGTAAAAATAGTATCTACATACAAAAAGTCCTCGAGTATGTGGTTTAAAAATGCATTGTTTCGAAAAATACGAAAGTCAAATAGGAGTTGTTGTATGTACCAACTCATTATGAACAACATTTACCTGTGGGACGAGGCCTGAAATCGCGAGACCAAATCTACCGTTTTATACGTTTTGTCCAGTTGCTCTTACATAAATGTATTGAAGAGCTAATTACAGAGTTCGTCCTGTAGTAAAATTTGTCAAAGACAAAGTCAAAGTAAAAACATTTATTTCAATTAGGCCATTTAAAAGACACTTTTGAACGAGTTAAAAAAAATGATTTTAGTTGCCCCGTCCAAAAGGTAGTTTCGTATGGATGAGTGCAACAACCTCTCTTCGGCTTTTGTATATAAGTACTAAAAAAATGTACCTACACAAAAACTACAGCAACTGTCGAGCACTAACCTTCCAGATAGCGCGTCTAGGTTAGAGGAACCTCCTTTTTTAGTGGGGTATGTGAAACACACCACTTTTCCCTAAAACGGCTTTGCGTGCTATCCAAAGCACGGGGGTGTTACATGCAACATCAATTTCCAAATTCCAATCCGCTACAAGTAAATTCCTGATGAATAAACACAGTATCCAGTGTGCAACCTGCATGCGTAGCATGAACACATTGAACACCGAAGAAACGGCCTTTGTCTACAGACGAATCGGCAAAGTGACAGATTATATAGACAGGAACCTCAATCTGTCAAATTTCTTTCAATAAACCTGCCTGCGTAGCATGAACACTTAATTTCTTTTCTTCCGAGACACGACAAAGACCGTTTCTTCGGTGATCATGCTACGCGTGCTGGAAATTAAACCCAAGAATCTGTGCTCGGCAGTCGGGCTGACGCGTGACGACCACGAGATCTACGGGGCGGTTGCAAGTAGGTAAGTGATGATTGGCCGTTATTTATATTCGCCAAACATCCTCGTATATTGTCACGATTTATTCTGAGAAATAGTTACCTACTTATTTTAAGTAATGTTTAAGCTGCTTGCAATAAATCGGAATTACCAAACGACAAACAAGTTTAAAATTTTCCTTAAAAAGTATTTGAAAAAAATTAGATGGCAAATGTTTTTGTCTCACAGCTTGGTCATGAGAATTAAGGTTTCCTTTTTTGACTGTTAGCGATATCTTAATAACTTAATAGATGTTTTCAGTTGTTTTTACTCTTTTGTTTTAAATTTAAACTGCCATTAAGTACACAAAAATGATAATTTACAGCCGAACACAATAGAGATATTATACCTATTTAAAAGAAAACACACCAGAAAACTACAAAGAATACAAACCTTTATATTCAACAACACAAATAGAATGAATATAGATAAACTGTATGTTTCTATATTAGGATAAAGAGAATCATTCAGTTTTAATTACGAAAATTATCGCAAAATCAATGTGATAAACTTCGTACACAAAAAAATAAAACCGACTTAAAAAAATGATGTATATAGTAACCAAAAATAATTGAAGATGGCTTTGGTTGTTTAATTGACATTTGCGGAATAATCGATGAATATACATTAAAAATAAAACACATATACAGAAGACGAAACTACAACCTGCTTTTTTTTCGAAGTCAGATTAAAATTTAAGCGCTCGGTAACTTCTATGATTGGTAGGAATACAATAATTAACGGCCAATACTTGATTTGCCCTTATTTTTTTAACGCGACTATAATTTTTTCCTGTAGTAACAATAAGAATATGTAAAAAGAAAAAACTGTAAAAAGTTTCCCGATTGAACATGAACCTTATTCAATTTGTAGCTTGATGTGCTGACCTTTGTACAGACGCCAGCACATCAAGTTACCCCAATGTGTCAAATTTTTCCAATTGAAAACGGTTTGGTAAGGTTTAACGGGCAGGTGTCCGCAACTCCACGATCAAGCGCGTATTTTGCGTACGGGTGAGAATATGCCCTATTCCATCCATCCTAGCTCCTCGAGGAAGGCCAGCAGCGGTTTAACGTTACTGGCGATCTCTCGGAGGGTACCTGGGTTTCCGAAGAACTTAGCTCTGTATGCGGCAACCACTGGGCAGTTGAGAAGCACAAATTTTTCCAATTGAATATGAACCTTGTTCTGTTTGGCATAAAGTTGAAAAACGATCAAAGAAATTTGACACATTGGGGTAACTTGATGCGCTGGCGTCTGTACAATGGAGAGTTTAGTCTTATCGGTAATAGTGATGTCTTCCAGACAACCTTTGTACGGATAAGATAATTTAGATATTTTTTTAATGATTATTTGTATTTTGTGATTTATTTTGAATGTTATTTTTGTTATTTTGTAAATCATGAATAATTCTATTGACTTCTATGTCTGAAAATAAATGATTATTATTATTATATGTAACTAGTTAGGTATAAATTGTACTAATAGGCAAAGGGGTTTATTGCTAAATAAAAACAGCCGCACGAGTCGATCGAAGGTGAAACTACGCTTTCTGAGGTCAATGCGTAGATGGGTAACTATTCAGTAACATATCAAGACCCATTTGCGGCTCTCAAAGTATGTCAAGCTGTAGGTCCTGGCTATAATTTGTAGATCTTTAATAGTCGTTACGGGTAGTCAGAATCCATGTCTATGTATTCAGCTGTATCCGTTTAGACTGGAAGCCAGGATGCCGACCCCAAAATAACTGAGAAAAGGCTAGGCAGTTAGGGTAGAGCGAGAGTTGACAAACTGTAACTTAATTATTTGTAATACTCGTATCTGTTCATGTCTACACGTAAGCAAATAAATTATTTTTAGTTTAACCGCAAATAGGCTTTTAGTTTAACCGGATGCAACTGAATACCCGTCTTTTACATGGAGCAACTGCCTGTTGGACCTCCGCAACCCAGTTACTGGGTAACACAATACCCTTGTTAATTAGTCGCAAGCGCTGAACATGAGGTACCGGGTTCGATCCCCGGGTCGGGCAAAGTGTCATTGAGTATTTCCATCTGGAATTCCCCAGTAGCAGCCCGGACATTTGTGGCCGATTGATGGCTATAGGCTCGCCTCCTATTACATGGGACTTAAACATAACTGGCGAAATGTGGGTGCTATACTACAAGGTACACCTCTGCCTAGACCTTCAGAGATTACAGGTGTGATGTTGTTGTGTTCTTAGTCTCAGTATTCCTGCTAAGGTCCCTTTATCTATCTTTGTCCAGGTGCATTATTCTCCATCAGCGTGTTCAGCAAACGTTGGGGCTTCCACGACTCGATGCTGTGCCTCATTTCTATAATCAGCAAGCTGGCCGGCTCCATACTTATTATCTTCGTGCAGACAGACTTCCATATGTTTATGGGTAAGTAGTTTAATTTCAAAGTCAAACTCTTATAAGTAAGTTCGGCAATAGCTCAATGATTAAGGCGTTGGACTGGCGATCGTGAGCTCGTGAGTTCGAACCTCACACATTGCACTATTGACGTGAACCCACTCTTAGATACAAGCATATTTAGTTTAGTTTGGGGGTAAAAAGACTACTATAATGTGCAACGGACATTGCTATTCAGCTTACTTTAAAAAAATATATATTTTAATAAGCAAGTGTGCAAACCATTAATTGGGTCCTGGGTTTTTGGATTTTCTGCCTGGAATTTATCAGTAGCTGTCTAGATATGTGCCCAATCGATGGCAGTAGACTCACTCTCTATTGAATGGGTATTAAACATAAACGTAGTTGCCTGCATGTTGCATATACGTATTAAACATATACGTGGTTTCCTGCATGTTGCATATACGTATTAAACATATACGTAGTTGCCTGCATGTTGCATATACGTACTAAACATATACGTAGTTGCCTGCATGTTGCATATACGTATTAAACATATACGTAGTTGTCTGTTGCATTTGTTCATTGCCCATTTAGGGCAATGAACTAATGATTCACGCCTCCAGGCTTTTGTTTAATTTTTAAATGAGCTAATTAGTGTTTTTACCTCCATTGTGGAAACCGCTAATGATATTTTTTTGTATAGATGTTCATATAATAATAATAATAATAATCTAGTTCATACAGGGAAAATCTGCGATTGGTGCCTCATTTCATTAAAGACGCCAATGGGCCTCTGCGAGTTGACTTCGGCCCCTCGTACGCCTTCCAAAGGTCCGCAACCCAAGGGTTCCGAGAAATAAAAGCGTAAATTAAATAATAATATTTATTTCCGAAAAAGAGCTTAGCCTAGATAACATCAGTGTTGTCATTGATTTATAATATTTGGTAGGCTGTTACAAATTAGTGAGACCCCTGTCCTTCAAACTAGGATATACAACAAAGTTCAAAACAATGATCTTCTTGAAAGTAATTCTGTTGCGGGAGTTTTCATTTATAACGAGAGGCAAAGTTTATTATAATGCAGTTAATAATGGGCTGTTTGACCAAAATTTTAGTTTTTAGTCCGTAATCTAGATTACAAGAAAATATTCGACACGTATTTTTATTATGGAAAACTGCTTAGATTAAGCGCATTCAAGTTGAGGAGAGGGGGCATGTAACGTCATTATCTAGTATAAACTGTACTGGCTAGTGTCGTCATGCGACATTTTGACTCGATGTATCGCCGGTATTATTTGATTACGTGAAAAATGAAAAAAAATGTGTTTAATATTTTCTTGTGATCTAGATGACGGACTAAAAACTAAAATTTTGTCAAATAGCCCATTGGCGCACTATAAATAATAATATAATAAATAATAATAAATATTTCACAACTTTTTCACACAACGCCATCTAGTCCCAAGCTAAGCTAAGAGCTTGTGTTATGGGTACTAAAGAGCTGATAAACATACTTATATATTTCTAAATACATACATATTATAGATAAATTACACCCAGACACAGAACAAATGATCGCGCTCATCACACAAACATTTGTCCTGGGTGGGAATCGAACCCACTACCTCCGGCATAGCAGTCAGGGTCACTAACTACTAGACCAACAGGCCAGTCAAAAGTTGCTCCTCAGCTATGTTTGAAAGTAAAAAAAAAGTTGATTCGTGGAGACTAATTAATGATTGTTTGTTTTTTTGCAGTTCCATTAATTGAAATATTGAACGCGACTACATTCACATCACTAAGGTCGATGGCATCTAAGCTGGTACCTAGTGAAGAAATGGGTAACAACTTTTTTTTAATTTAACGTGTCGGATAAACCATACATCTACATCATTGAATTAGAAAAGCTATGGAAACGTAATTCTCATACAAATAACGCTTCAATTTTGGTTCCATTTACGCAAACAACTGACACACTATAATAGACGACGCTAGTGCGCGATTGGGTGCATCAAGGTCACTGGGCGGAGTCAAGATGACAGCGAGCCGAGCGTGGATGGTGTTATGCAGTAGATACTTAGCTAAATTAAATTATTTGTGTATATTTAACAATTACTTTTTTGAATGAATTCCGACAGAATATAAATGTAAATTACCTATACAACGTGGCGCTACAATGGTGACATTAACTTAACACACGTATACGTTATCCCAGTTTCGTTTTAAGAAGTAATTTTATTTCCATAAAACGTCATTATTTACTGATTAATTTAAAAAAATAAAAAAATATAGAAATAAGCATCCTGTACAAAAATAATCATAGTGCAGCGGTCATTTGCCGGGGTCACGGATCATAACATCGCGTCAAAGAAATTGAAACGAATAAGCAATACCTCAATCCTTTTGTCGGCGCGCGCGTTCTCCTTTCCACCCCCGCCCGCCGCACCCGAATCCTTCACTTTTCACTAGTGCTAGCCGGACCCGTTACCTTGACACACATCTTTACGCTCGTGTCGTGCGCATAATTTCGTCGTTGTTTTGTGAATGTTTCGCGAAAAAGACGCTTACTTATTGTTTTAATTATTTAGTTTTGTGTAATTAGAATAGTAAATAGATTATAGTACTGCGATAAAGACGCTTTGCTTTGTTTTCGTTAGTTTTCCGATCTACATAGTACATACGTGTTCTACGATTAAGGATGTTATTATTTGTGAATTTGTGATGGCAAATAGGTACACATCCGAATTGAGAGGAATGGCTGTAAGTGACAATTTATTTTCAAATGTGCGGGAAAATATGAAACGCCGTTCGGCCCTTTGTATTCGTCAACAAGGTGGACTCATTGAAAATAAGAAAATTTAAAATAAAGACAATTAAATAAAAGTACCTAGTGATTAGTGATGATAGTGGTAATAACTCATAGTAATAAGAGAGCGTGATATGATAAGTGTTTGACTAAACAGCTCCGCTGTAGGTAGGTCTTTGATAGAATGCCGTCAAAGGATCGCAGGAGTACAAGGCGCGCTGCGCGGTTGCCAGCGCGCGAAGCGACGCGTTGTCGCTCTGAGTAAACGTAAACGAGTAACGTGCATCTAGGTAAGTAATTTCATGAATGAATTTTTGCACAGAGTGATCCCAATTGAAGTCACTTTTTTATTATTTAGTTTGTTTGAAAAATGTTTTTGTTCAAATTACCAATTATTTTAACCAATCATAATTTATGTGGTTAATGGCCACTAGCCCAACCCATGTGTTAAATTAATGTCACCATTGTAGCGCCACGTTGTATACAATACATACATACAAATTATATTGATACTTCTATACTATTGTTTTTTTTTAATCAATACTCAATATATTTATTGCATTCCACAATGTGAACTTAGGTGGTAGGTACATGAGGATATAATAATAATATGCATCATTGTGGGCCCTGTCGGGCATAACAATATAAAAATTAGGAGAATTACGAGGAGGGCTATTAGGTTATGTTAGGTTTAACGGGCAGGTGTCCGCAACTCCACGACCAAGCGCGTATTTTGCGTACGGGAGAAGGGCTATTATAAATATTTAAAATTTTATATTAATCTCTACTAGTCTTTTGTTTAGTGTAGGTAGGCTGAGGTAGGCTTATAAATAATTGTATACTTACATATAATTTTTACTACGCGTAATTATTATATTATTATTATTGGTAAGTATTAAAGAAGAAAGAAAGAAAGAAAATATATTTATTTGGGACACGCACAGGAATTTAACATTAAAAAACTAAAAATAACATATTAAATAAAAATTAAAACAAAAGACCTGTGCGAGGCCAAAAAGGCCCCTATCTCAGCACGATGCCACGATATTTAAAGAAAAGCAATAAATACCGCAGCGCTGTTATTCTGATAGGGCCTACTGCAATGCCATGAATACATTAATGTTCAATAGCCCACAAAGAGGCATAAATTATATATAAATAAATAAGAATATAAATAATAAGAATATAAAATGACAGATGCAACAGATGAAAATATCCAAAATTAAAAACGAAATTAATTCTCCTACGCATCCCGTAATCATCGCGTTCCGTATTATAAAATATTTTTGCTTTTCTTTTTGGTATTATTGTTTATTTATTAAATTTATCGTTTAAATACTCGTTTAAGTATATTATAATAACATTTACGGATTAGAAATTGTTTTAATTTATTTATAAATATATTTTATTTTTGAACATTTTTAATTTCGTCTGGTAATTTATTATATATGTCGCGGCAAGCGATATTCTTGAATAATAAGTTGTGAAGTTGATTAACTTAGTACAGAGTCTATGGTGACCAGCGTGACGTTACTTGTCATTTGAAAATGGCGCGAATGTGTTTTCGGTAATGTCACGTGGACAGAGTCGTGCTGGTGCGTGGGAGCTGGGCATAGCTCAATTTGATTTGAGACACCGACGAAGACACACATCCAGCACGAAACTGTCAGTTACCTAGATTTGAGTTGTTTTGTGATTAAGATTGTTAAGTGAGGTTATTACTGCAATGAAGATTGCTATTCTACGTTATGAACTCTGTACCACGAAACCCCCATCGGTGTCAGCTCATCGCTCAGCCATCGCTGGCGGCGACATATATGACTGGCCTGTTGGTCTAGTAGTTAGTGACCCTGACTGCTATGCCGGAGGTCGTGGGTTCGATTCCCACCCAGGACAAATGTTTGTGTGATGAGCACGATCATTTGTTCTGTGTCTGGGTGTAATTTATCTATAATATGTATGTATTTAGAAATATACAGTATGGATACCACTCATATACAATAAATAAAACCACATACTTGTTACCACCTTTTCTGACGATTTTGAAAAAATGAACAAAATCGGTCCAGTAGTTTGGTCAAAAAATCGATTTCTAACTTTGATCAAATTTGAACATTTGTATAATCGAACTAGGTACTAGGTCAATGATTCAATGAACTCCTAAAGCGGCGTTGCCCTTCCGTGCAAAATATCTGCCTAAACTTATACTAAACATAAATAGGTACTGCAGATTTCTTCAACATGCGATTGCCCTTACTCGACAGATACATGTCTTAAGCATCAAAATGTATGGAGCACACCCTACTAAATTTATTTGGTGCCCAATCTTCCTGTCTTCTTTCTAAACGAACAGCCTTTGCCCACAACATTCGCCTTAGTTCATTTTTAGGAAAACTGAAAATATTACAACGATAATTAATCGGTAATAAATGTGTGTTCGTGTATTCAAAATACTACAAACTAATGTTTATCAAAAAAAAAATACTTATTTACAATAACAAAATCCTAAAAGAATAATTCATTGGGCTGGTTACGAGCACTTATTGCATAACGCCGGCCACAAAGAATTACTAGTTTGTGTTTAATTCACATTTGTATTTATTTGTATACTCAAACAACTAACTTTTAATGTATATTCTAACCGCTTAATAACTCGCCAATATGCGGAAATCCAGACACAGTTTAGAATTACCTATTTTTATGCTGAATAAATAAACCTATTTTTTGGTTCAAGTGTCAATGTCATTCAAATTGGTAAAACAGTAAGTAAATAAAAATATTTATATTTAGGTACTCACCAATAAAATGTTATTCCAGTATCACTTTTCCGCCTTTCTTTGCATTTTCTGCACCACTTTACTACACACGAAGTCATTTTTTTATAATTCCACCAATGTTTTAACCAAATAATGACACGTCAAACGCTTTGATCATAGCGACCTTCCGTCACTGAGTGTGCAGTAGACTAGTTCTCAAAAAAGACGTACTTTTAAAGCCCCGCCTACTTAGACGTACTATTCGTGGTGCCACTTTTTGAGTGCAATGCTGTTTCCATAGCTTTTCTAATTCAATGATCTACATAAATAAAAATCAATTGCCTCATGTATGAACATCATCATCATAACTTGAGAACGGCTAGACCGATGCACTTTTTATTTTTGTTTTGTGTTTGTAATTCTCCTAACTTAAAAACAAAACTACATATATCAAAATAATAAAGTAAACTGAAATAAAAAAAATATCTAGAATTTATATATGACTTGTATAAAAGAAAATTTTAAATAAGTCCACCGAAAAATTCAGTAATTTAGATCGCATTAAGTTTGGTTGTATCTGTAAACAAATGTTTCTACCTATACAAAGTCGGGGCTTGTGCCTAGTTAATAAGAGAATGAGCACGCAGCCATTTCAACAACTAACCAAAATACCAAAGAGATTGGACAAGGTGATTCGTGTAAAAAGCTGAAGCTGTATAAAAACTAGAGAGTTTTTGTGTCTTTCTTGAATGATTAAATGTTAGCTTTTGCATACGCGTGGCAATTAACAAATTGATTTTTTGCGTGGATCACTATTTATTTTATAAAATAAAACAGCTCAAGTATAGCATCAGGTATCTCACTCATTATCTCGTCAAAATTGTTGGAGCCAGATAACCTCAAAAAAACATATAGAAGAAAAACAATGTATTTTTGGTTTAATTACCATTTGTGTATCTTCAAACTGTTGTTTCGACACTACAAATAGACTCTTAAATTTTGTATGTACCTATTTATGTATTGCTGTAAATCCCCGTTCACATTTTCCAGGTAAAATGAACTCGCTATTCAGTTTGGTAGAAACCCTGGCGGCTCTGGTGTTCGATCCTACGTACTCCAAGCTGTACTCCAACACCATTACAGTGTTCAGTCCAGCTGTCTACGTATTCAGCTCTATTATGACTCTGCCGGCGATCAGCATACTTATGTAAGTTTCGGATTTTAAAAAGAATTACACATTCCTGTGCCTATTTAAGAAATCACTCCCATAATAAATATCCAGCAACTGACTGGAAAGACATGATACAAAAATATAAAAAAGATGGTTTGGTCATGTTGAGAAGATGATTCAAAGGCGACTAACAAAAGATTACATCATTGACAAATATGTAGTAACAGGTAGTCAGAAGCCCGAAAATCTGACTACCATTTTAACCAAAGTGTTACCCAGTCACATACTAAGCATTTGGGCATAGACAATCGGTCCGTGAATACACTGACCTCCATAGTTGGGAAAAAAGCTAGAAAGATGTTGATGTGGAACGATTGCTTATCTGTCCTCCACAGCTTAATTACAAAAGTAAAAAATACATAGGCTCCTCTTTCGAGTAATTGAAAATGACTTCACTAATGTAGTTGAGAAGGCAGATGATGCCTTCTCAACTACATATGTTGATGATTCCATAAATCTCCTCTGCATACTCCGCAACTTAAAAACTTGGGCATGGGCGAAACCAAAATTCTTTGCAGTCGTCCTCAGACAGTTTAAAAAATGGGGCTTCTACAGACTTGCAGTTTGGGCGACAGTCCCGGTTGTCCGATATCCTAAAACCTGCAACTGGCTGTAAGAACCCACAGTTTGTGTTTTATATAAAAACCACATGTGCTTACTGCCAGTGCCGGAGTATAGATACATATATGTGGAGGCCAAATCGAAAATAAATAGGTTGACAAATGAATCCACATTTTATTTAAATTGGTATTGTGTATTTTTGGAGACGTAAATTCCAGCGCAAACGAAAGGAAACTTTTAGCATTCCACCTCCAATTAAAAAGAGTGAGAATCCGCTCCCCCCAGGCAGCTGTCCCCCTGCCTCCTCCTTATTACGCCCATGGACTCCAGGGTACTTAATGCTATTTTTGGTTTTGTTTCAGATGGTTTTTTGCACAGCATCGAAAAGAACTGGCTGTAAAACGTACACTAGCAAAAGATGTTGAGAGTGTCTACGAAGTTGTTCCCACAAAAGAAGAAAAAGAAAAAGATTAGATATAAAACTCATAATTTTAATTGTATTTTGACTCCCTTCGTTGACATGTAGGTTTACAATGTGCGAACTTGATTTATGTGTACTTTGAACTTACCTATAGTTTTACTATGTTAATAGATGCTGGTACTACAAGTTCTTACGATACTGTTACCAGTATGTATTCTTATGTGTGTTTAAATGTTGGTTAAACTAGAGCTTTACCATTAGCCAACTGAGTGAAGTTTACAGAACTTATTTTGTAGAAATTATTTTATGTATTACGAACGTCACGCGGTTGCACCCGCGTAGTTCCCGTTCCCGAGGGAATGCAGAGATAAAAAGTATCCTATGTCACCCAGGTATTATACCCGGTTGACATAGAGTGTAGCTTCCCAATGCCGTAAGATTTTTTCCAAAACAGTCGAGTAATTTTTAAGTTTATTCGTTACACACAAAAATACAAATCTTACCTCTTTTAAAATATTAGTATACGACGAAGAGATTTAAAATACTATAGAGCGGGCATATCAATGAAATGTCATAGAAAAACTTTGATCCCATGTCTCAGTAACGCCATCTAGAATAATATATGAGTATTGGAGCGGAAGCGGAGCGTACTAAAAAAAACTCATTGACTTCTGCCCAGCCAGACACAAGTTTCGTATGAAAATTTTGTTCGTGATGTCCGGTCTATAGGTATTGAATGTCTTTGGTATACGATAATATTAGATTACGAGAAGCGAAAACTTCAGATCTCTTTTTGGTGTAGCGCTAAATAGAAAGTGTGTGATTAGGCTTAGTTGAAGTTTAAAGTGAATAGAAATACAGAAAGTTAAAATTAATGTAAACATTCGACAACCAAGTACCAAATAGTGTGTTTAAATACTTAAGTGGAAGACTTATCTTTGTGGCACGATCTAAAGCTATTGGTAAGATGTCGAAACATCTGTATGATACGTTTTAATTAAACAGTAATTTGTTCTGCGGTGTTGCTGTCATTAGAGAATAACTTGAAAACTGAGAAATAGGGATTGGCGAATAGGACTTTTATAAAAAAATGCTTTTTATAATTAATTTGTTATTTTAATACCTTTAGCTTTTTAAGATATGTTTTAATAGTCAACTATTATTAGATTAATTATGAATTTATGATTATTAAGCGAGTTTAATTATAATGTGTTTTTTTTTGCAAATATTTGTGACATGAATATTAACGATGACTTATTGAAGTGTTTGTAAAAACTAATTTACAAAAATAAACATTTTTTATCATTAGCATTAGTTTATTTTTGTGTGGCAAACAATTTTTCTTACCTACCTAATTTGTTACTATTTTATTTCTTTAAAAAAAATGTCTATTGTCTAAAATTACGTCTATCAGAAGGCGTATTGATTGAAAGGAATTCGGTGAACGGTGCTCATATAATGATTGCCGATTAGTTCAACAATGGATCAAAACAACATCTTTAGTAGTACAATCGTCTGATTATTATTGTAAGGAATAATAGATGATACATCTTTGAACGAGGTTGTCGCTACAAAATCAACAAAGAGGAGACTGATTACTACACATTTGCAGATAACACACCTAATACATAGGATAAAGGAGATATTCCTAGCAAGTGGCGTAAGCGTCAAGATCGCGGTTTTTTTTCTAAACTGGAACATTATTTACCTACTTAGTTATAGTTTTTAATTAACACAATTTAAAGATTAAGTAACAAGCATGTTTCTATCACACTGGCGTCCATTTTCACACCGATCTTTGATCACAACTGAAAAACAAAAAACTTCTAGTTACGGCAAAGAGATTTAAAATACTATAGAGCGGGCATGTCAAGGAAATGTCATAGAAAAACTTTGATCCCATGTCTCAGTAACGCCATCTAGAATAATATATGAATATTGGAGCGGCAGCGGAGCGTACTACAAAAAACTCATAGACTTGTATCCAGCAGGATACACTTTTTCGGACGAAAATTTTATTTGTGATGTCCGGTCTATAGGTATTGAATGTCTTTGAGTTACGGTGACAATCTGACGGAGTAGGTACGGTGCTCTTCGTCGCATCTCTGTGAGTGCACATGACGTCATCCTACATACACACTGATGAAAGCCAATACGAAACTAGCTGTTTGACAGTTAATCGTTGAACACTTGGCCCAGTGGTCATCACTACGAAATGTCACCGCAGATACGCAATAACTGTCTGTTCTGGCTGGGATTGACAGACAGTTATTGCGTAGAAAGCATACATGATGATGCTCTGGGCAATCTCAACATTTCTTTATTTGCTTAATTTTTAGAATAAATATATAAGAATTTAGTACAGAAATGTGATGGCAATGTATGGGCATGTGATGTAGAGAAAGTGAATTTGGTATTGTTATCTCGTTAATTACTACGTGGCACTTAAAGAAAGAAAGAAAGAAAAAAATATATTTTATTTGGACGCACAGAACATAAAACAAAATAACAACAATACAGATACTAAAAAAAAAACAGGAAAAGATGAAAAAACTAAGGACAAAAATAAAAAAAAACAATACTTAATAATAAAAAGACCTGTGCGGGACCAAAAAAGCGCCTATCTCAGCACTTAACAAGTTATATATACCTAATATTATACTCGTGTATCAATTGTTTTAACAAATTTCCAAGGGGCGGCGACCTGGTGATCTGTACGACAGGTTTACGCCTACTGCGGACACCAGCTTCTCACATACCGTTTCTTGACAACAGAGTAATAGCTTTTTTGAACTAGTATTTTTTAAGGTACTTTGGTAGCTCTTTGAAATCTTTTGGTACAATCGCCAGCACATCAAGGTACCCCAAACTGTATTTTTTTTCCAATTGAACATGAACCTTATTCCGTTTGCTATAAAGTTGAAAACCATCAAAGAAAGTTGATATATTGGGGTAGATTGATGTGCTAGCCTCAGTTCATGGTTATAATAGTAAGAGCCATAACACAACACTCTTTCAAAAAAATGCAGTTTTATGCAGATAGTACACACCCTGTGTTATCATCTGACGTTATGCTGGTCTAGTTATATGTATAGTTTTAAGGTATATTTATTTAGTTGTAATGCCAATAAACGCATTTTTCTTTCTTCTTTGTTTAATTATATTACTGTTATAGTAAATTAGTGGCAGCGATCAGCTACCGCCGATATTACCAACGCTAATTGAAGCCTTACAGTGAAAAAATGATTACCTGCTAGAGCCAATTTGTTTACGAAACGACTATAGCAGCGAGTCTGGTAATTATCTAATAGCAAACTAGCTTTAGCCCATGACTTCATCCATGTGGCATATAATATATTTTTTTCCGGAATACTGCATAATCAGCTTGTACTGCTCTCACTGCTAGGACACAGTCCTTCGTGTGAAAGAGTTTTTTTTTATATATAATGGGTCTACTCTTGACCTCAATCTTGTCCTGCGGTCAGAGATGAGGTCAACAATGGAACGAGCTTACCCAAAAAAAGCCTATTAACTCGCGACTTAAACAGATTGGGGTCATATGAATTCGGGAACACCGATGAAGGGAACACACTCCTTGGTTGTGCGCATAATGAAGGAACAGGCAAAGCGCTTCGTGCGAATGTGTCGAACATCTACATGGAATGGGTGATAGCCCGAAGTACGTCTGGATTCCCGATAGAAGAAAGAAGATGGTGGAGTGGGCTGTAATCTACGACGTTGGTTCATCGCGTGTTGGTAGATGTTACATGTTTTCAAACTTTAAGTTCTAGAACTTGCTAGTTTTCTTACGATATTTTCCTTCATCGTTGTCAGAACACTGGTGATGGAATAATTTAAACAAGCTAAAGCGCCTGTCTTGGTTCAAACCTACGACCTACAGACAGACAGACAATTAAAAAAAGAGAATATTTTCTTGTAACACACTTTTTAGAGCCTGATTATTTTGTAGTCAGGATTTTTATCAAATAAATATTTATAGCTCATTAATAATAATAATAAAACCAGCGTGTTACTGTCCCACTGCAGGGCAATGGCTTCTTCTCATACAGAGAAGGCTCGAACATTGATCACCACGTTTGCCCAAGGCGTATTGGCGATTTCAAATTAATAGTAACAATAAGTCCAGGTTTTCTCACGATGTTTTCCTTGTCCGATGTCAATGATGTCTAAGATAAACTTAGAAAGTAAATATGAATTGAAAAATTCACATAGGTATTTGCCCGGATTTGAACCACAACCTCGCGCATATGTATGCGCATTTCATTTTCGGCCATATTACAATTTCTACTCGTTAAGAAATGACAGTGAGAAAGAGAGAGAGAGAGAGAGAGAGAGAGAGAGCGAGAGAGAGAGAGAGAGAGAGAGAGAGAGAGAGAGAGAGAGAGAAACACGCGCACGCCGCACGGCTTACAACTAGAGCAAAAAGTGTCGTTATAACTTTTGGTTTTAATTTTTTCCGTCTAGCCCCCTTTCGCAACGCACGATAATCGAACTTCGTTCCAAAATACCAGATGGAAGAAACTCAGTAGCGTATTGCCCGAGTCGGAAATCCCACCCAGGACCTCCGCTCGTGCGACTACTTACCCTGATTCGTCATTCAATATTCGCCGTCAGATGAACAAATGTGCACCTCTATTCATCTATTAGTTAACTTCGACTGCAGTGCGTGCAAACTATTTGACCGAGTGGAACGTGCCGGCTCAGTTGTGAAATTGTGAGTAAAGCAACAGTTTCGTAGTAGATTCCTATAACGTACCCTACTTAATACCATATTGGGGAAAAAAATCTTGTGACGAGAAATCGCATCAAAGCGTAGGTAAAGTTAGAAACAATTACAGTGTTTACCTCTCCATATCTCTTCCTCTTTATTTTCTTGTTTTCGCTTCTTCAATATTTATATAAATATTAGCAACCCTAGCAAGCTTCGTTCCGCCTTTGAAAAAAATAGTTTACGATCTATTCTCAGATCTACTGAATATACACACAAAATTTCATAAGAATCGGTCGAGTCGTATCGGAGGAGTTCGGTAACAAACACTGTGACACGAGAGTTTTATTTATTAGATAGTTGTTGACGAATTGTGCTCTCATTCTAAACTAGTGCTAGGCATTGTCAGTTCACTTCACACAAGTTTGCACGGGTGACTGTGTCTGAATTGACAGCCGGGTCACACACGCACGTCTGTTGATAGTAATACGCACCTAACCTTTCTGAAGGACATCACCATTAAGGTCTATGTATATTCTTCTAGAGCGTCCCCTTCCGACATTCCCACTTACCATGTGCCTTATAAATTTAAAAACATTTTGTTAGTCGCCTGTCATGCATCCTTTCACCGTGACTAAACCATCTAAACATACGCGAAAGCAATGGTGTTATAAGTAAAAAGGTGTAGATGTAAGCGTTATAAGCGCTCAGCAAGCGACACGTCATAATGTGGCTAACTAGCCACACTTGACCCCAGTGTCGCGTCGTGCCATCAACGGATGCTTGCGTGTGTTAGTGTGTCGTTTTTGAAGATCGGATGTTGTTTAGGTAACCTATCTACACCTTTTTACTTACAATATCATTGCGCGAAAGTATAAAAAAAACTGCAGTTGCATATAAGTTAATAATCAATAAATTAACAAATACTAGTCAACCGTCTTGCTACTCAATCTGCGTTAACCCTAAACTACTACGCTGCTTACGTACTAATCACTTTGTCAAAATCGTCACGCGTCACACGAGGTTGCCCGAACAGTTCCGAAGTATAACCCCAAATGTCCAGCCGTCTCCACAAACGGCACAAGTAGGTAATTGGTGGATAAGAACGAATAGAATGACCATTCATTGGTGTATAGTACCATTGTGCACATGTTTCCCGTTCAGTTCTATAGTTCCACGTGAGTTACCTGGCTGGATGGAGAAAGAAAGGCTCTTTGATAAAAGGTTAGTATTCAATACGGGGTAAATAAAAATGTAGGGGTGCATGGAAACAAAACATCATTGAGAGAGTCGGGTAGTCAACACCTCGTTAGTGTCAAATAATATAAAATCCTCTTAATGTTTTGCTTCTATGCACCCCTGTGTTTCTGTTTACCCCGTTTAATGGTACAGGGTGTTTATTATTGCTGGATAGTAGTTAAAGATCTCCCGTTGAGCCGACTCTTGAAAAAGAGTGTCCAAATAAAGTAAGCGAGAGTCTCTGTTTGCGTCGAGGGTTAAAAAGAACCAAACAAGCTCTCACAAAGTATAAGGGAAAATAAATAAACCTGTTTTCTTTTATATTTGGAAAACGCCTAATTGACTATCCCTGGTCTGAGTAACATAGGTGTGTGGGCGGAGGGGTGTGTCGGACTCTTACCGGTAAAAACCATCACCACCATTCCTTGACCGACCTGTGATGGGTGGGGGTACGGAATCCGGATCCGCATTTACCGCACCCCACCAGCCTGTACCATACACAGCAAATCTAGAATAAAAAACTAACTGAAGTCCTGTGTTGCAGTCATATTCTGATGACTAAATAGACTTTGGAGGATGAGGAACAGGGTGTAAAGATCCTCATCCACCATTGAAAAGGGAGAATCCTCAGACCAGACGCGGTCAGGCCGTCGCGTTAGACTTTCGAACTATTATAGCCCTTTACGGTCTTTGGAAGGGGGTGATGTAGTGACCTACCATAAATTATCACGTCGGGGTCACCAGTTTAGGGGTATGAGGAACAGGGTGTAAAGTAGAAAAAGAAAGAAAAAAAAGAAAAGAAAAAACTGACCAACGGTCTTACCACGGGGTATCTTGTTACCCAGTGATTGGTTTGGCTAGGTCTGCAGTCTGCTATTCTATGTTCTCATTGACAGTTCACTTCACTCAAGTTTTAGGTATTAAACCAACCGGCAGATAGGTTAAACAACTCGCACGAGTAGTTTAGGTACCATTGATTAAAAAAGTCAATCTTAAATGTATTTTCTTTCTTTCTTTCTTTGTTTCTTTGTTTCTTTCTTTCTTTCTTTCTTTCTTTCTTTCTATCTTTCTTTCTTTCTTCTATCTATTTTTACCATTGCGTATGTTGTTCCCAAAGTGGGTAACTTTCAATGGTGGAAAAGAACCTCGTAATAAGAAACTCAATTAAGTTTTTAGTGGTTCTACTCAATGGCGTCCTGGAAAAACAACATAGTTTTTATTTCAAAAGAATGAAAATGACAGGAGCAGACGTTCTTATCAGTTGATTAAAACATTTTTTTACCGTTAAGTAATTTAGGTTATGTATTTGCAGATGGTTGGTAGGTAGCTACTTACCACAGCAATAGATTCACGAATTTGTAAGAATAGATTTGTTATTCCCATAACAAATCTATTCATACAAATTCGTGAATCGCTTATATTCCGCTATAAACACATACATACCCTCCTACCTATAATGTACTCGCACTCATTCATACATGACTACGTCTAGTTTCGTAAAAAAGAAAGAAAAGATAGAGACGCACAGTGGAAGTACAGACGATAGAAATCAATTATAATGATATAAATACAAAAAAAAACATGAGCGATAACAAACAAATACAGTCGAAAATTATAAACTCTTCCGTTTTAGAAGTCGTTTCAAAAGGCTCCAATATGTTAATAATAAAACTTTATTTAAGAACAATAACCCAAAAAAGTTGGTAAAATAAGTAAAGTATAAACTGTAGCGCAGCTAGCAATGCCCTTCTCCAGATACAGAACGGAATTAAGTTCCATGTTCAAGAATAATTTAAGTTAATTTGATAATAAAAAAAAAATTAAAAAAATAAGACATCAATTTATTGAGATATCAATATAAGGCTGTGATATTTTAAAAAGTCTATTCTCATAGGGTAGGGGAATTATTGACTGCCAACTACCAGACACAATAGAAATTTAATTGTTCGCGGTCAACGTGTGACCGACGTGGCGCTCAAAGACTTAAATAAATAAGTTCTTACACTAAAACTAACTACAATTAAAATATAATTATATATTTCATACAAAATCGAAACGAAGAGACGTAGAGATAATTTTCCTTGACTTAACCTCTAAAACACACACGGACGATTAGGAATAGTTATGAATTATCTAGTTTTATCCTTTTGTGTGTGACCTACAGATCGAGGTGAATAGAATATCAGCACAAGGCAATCACCATACCCGTTGGTTAAATAAATGCCGCAGTATTTAACATACAAGGCAAATTGGTAAATTATACCTATAGCAATTTGTTTCACAGAAATCATTTAGAATATTTTTTTAACATCAACCAAATTTCCACAGGGTGTGCTATCCAGAATCTGATGATTATTTTACAATGGAAATAAATTGGAAATTATGAAAAAACATCGGCACTGCTATTCTGTTACAATCACCCCGTGAAAATGTAGGTGAAGTGAAGGGAAATTGAGCTATCATTCCATACTAACGCTAGGCATTGACAGTTCACTTCACACAAGTTTTCACACCGTAACTCTCAATAACCAGCAGATAACTAAACGGGCGAATTTCGACCACCAGTAAACCATTACACAAAAAGAATGACAAGGAAGACATGACAAACTATAGACCTGTAGCTCTTATTTCAGTATTCTCTAAGATCTTTGAAAAAATCATTTATGAATCTATTTACACCTTTATAGCTAAAAATAACATTCTCTGTGAAGAACAAAAGGGCTTTCGAAAAAATAAAAATATCAACATGGCAATATTTGATCTCTTGAAAGTAATCATGAATAATGTGGATAAAAAAAACCCTATTTGTGCAATATTCACAGACATGACAAAGGCATTCGATTATGTAAAACATGACACTCTCTTAAATAAACTTAGCGATTACGGCATAAGAGGAAACGTGCTAAACTTAATTAAGTCATATCTCACGGGTAGAAAACAGTACACAGAACTATCGAGAATCTGTACTAAAATTAAGCGTGAACTGAAATACCTATCTAATTGCAGAGTAACAGAGTTCGGAGTTCCACAGGGTAGTGTACTCGGTCCATTACTGTTTCTACTCTATATTAATGACCTACCCCGTCAAATTCGTCAGCCAATGACTTTATTTGCCGATGACAGCACTGCTATTGTCGAATGTATGAATGAGACGAACTACGAAGATGAAATAAACAGCACACTTAAAACAATAATAGATTGGCTTAATAGGAATAATCTAGTCATAAATTTACAAAAAACTAAAGTCATACATTTTCACCAGAGGTTACAGCCAAAAAAAGTAACTACTAAATATAATGGCCAAATCGTAGACACAGCTTCAGTGA
This sequence comes from Euplexia lucipara, assembly GCA_921972225.1. Taxonomy (NCBI): domain Eukaryota; kingdom Metazoa; phylum Arthropoda; class Insecta; order Lepidoptera; family Noctuidae; genus Euplexia; species Euplexia lucipara. The sequence continues at coordinate 5,261,982 of OV179144.1, read as the reverse complement.
CTAAATTCTTAGGAGTGCATATTGACGATAAATTGACATGGAAATCTCAGGCCGAAAATGTGTGCCAAAAACTTAGTAAATCTTCATATGTACTCTATAACCTCTCAAATAAACTAAACATGAATACATTAGTTATAGCCTATCATGGATTAGTTGCTTCATTATTGAGATATGGTGTCATATTTTGGGGCAACTGCAGTGAGAGGGAAAGAATATTTAGGGCCCAAAAACGATGTCTTAGATCAATGACAGGTCTTAAGTTTACCGAAACTTGTCAACCTGTATTTATTTCTTTAAAAATTCTGACATTACCTTGTTTATATATACTAGAAGTGGCCCTATTCGTTAAATTAAATAAACACCAATTTACCTCAATGATTGACATAAGACAACGCACAGCACCAATGAGGGCCCAGTATAAAAACCAATTGCGCACAGGTGGTCATAAAACAGCCTTATTAAAAAATAGCATCCTTTCCATGGGACCGCTTATATATAATAAATTACCTGAAAATTTAAAAGACCTACCCATAAAAATGTTTAAAAAACAATTAACAAAACTATTGCTGGAGAAATGTTATTACACAGTTAAAGACTTTTTAAATGTCAAAACTATATAGGAAAATGTTTTTGATAAATGTACGTTGCCTTTTCAAATTCGAATGTTTTAGATGACATTGACATATTGAAATTGTTATTTTTTATTTATTAGCGATTTATTTTTTTTTGTGGTTGTTGTTAGGTATATTGTAATTTGACATAACAGATCTTGACATTACCATATTATCTAAATTCTTTAACTATTAATAATTGTGATTGTTGTTAATGTTTTGTAATATTTTGACATTAAGCTTTTTGACATTATACATTTCGGCATTTATATGATTTCTCTTTGTAAATTATATTGTGAGAGTTTTATATGTAATTCATTAATTATTTTTTTTTTTTTTTTTTTTTTGTGGTCTGATCTGTAACAACCTTTTAAATTCGACTGTGGCTAATAATGATCGTAATAGCTGTATCTATATTACTATTTAATAATTCGAACCTAATATTTTGCATGCCGTAAGGTAAAATGTATCGGGACACTTAAATAATATTCCAACTTATATGTATACCTACATTATCAGCAAATAAATGATTTCTTTCTTTCTTTCTTTCTTTCTTTCTAAATCATTGTAAGCAGTATTAAGAATGGCAAATTAGCACAAAGATTGAATTCACGTTAACTTCTGTGCTGCGATTGTTGACTGTCATTTAACAATAACCAATATAATTATTTGATTTGACAACAAATAACGTTCAATAAGCGAAACAGTGGATTATTTTGTACCTATCAAAGTGACAATCAAGTGTTCAGTAACCATGACTTATAAAACCAACTTGTAATTACGAAAGATTGACTGCCTTGTTGGTCTAGTGATCGGAAGCGCTTCTGCTGGTACTGGGTTTGATTCTCGGGTTGAGCAAAGAGTTACTGAGTTTAAACATCTTGAATTTGATTCAATAGCAGCCCGGTGCCTAGATTTGTACCCAGTATTTCTGTAAATTTGGTTTTTACAGAATCTTTTACATGTCAAAAGAGGTCGGTCTTACTACTCTGAGAAGAAACATCGAAAGAAACACTCGGATCACAATTTCTTTCAAAGTCCAGGCATTAACTTGGTCATTTCGTGTGAGGATCAATAGACCTAACGGTAAAAAAAACCACTGCCATTTTTAATCTAATGACAAGTTAGATTAAAAATGGCAGTGGTTTTTTTTTAAGTAATCACATAAATAATAGTATAGATTTTTGATGGATAGACTTTAAAAAGTACCTAGACAAACATGTCTATTATATAATTTGCTAGTCTCGCTCTTCCTGTAGTTTTCCGGTTCATAGATCTGTGACCGTTGCGTGGAGATAAATGTTTCATAATCATATGGTTAGCACCGGCATTCACGTGGACTCAATTGTCATCGTGAATTTCACATGTTAGTACCTAATGACTTCAGGATTGGTGGGCCAAGTAAATGCGGGCCTCTCTCATCCATTCCCCATTTACTTAATGAGCGAGGCTGGTGACCGGACTCCCCGAGGTGGCGGCGCGTTGTGTTCCACTCGCGCCCTTCTTAGACGTCGCGAGGGGAGTTTAACACCTCACTCCCCTTGCTGACTTGGCGAGGCCCGCGGGGCCAGCACCTATCGGGGGTCGCGGAAGTATCTTCTGTTGTTCCCGTGACCCCCGGCGCAGGTGTGAAACGGAGCACGGGGTGGTTTTTAGTCAGTATGAGTCTGACAGACCCCTCCGCCCTCCCGAGGACATCCATGAGGATTTTCTACCCCCCAAAAAAAAGGCTGGTGATCGTGCTGTTGGATATGATTAGCAGATTTTGAATTCAGTTAGGATTCGAGAGCAAGATTCAAAATATGCCATTGATAATGACTATAGAAGCTATACTTTAATTTGAAGAGCTAAAGGATTGTTTTCTTTTTCATAGTCGGAAGCCAGAGTCAAATCTTTTATTTAAATAACACCATAAAAAGGCACTTTTGAACGTCAGATTTACAAGTTAAATAAAACAGGAAAATGATACTAGTTAATCCTTCCAAAAGGTATATGAATAGGCAAAAAATACACTTACTTACTTTATAAAATAGGTACAATACTTTTTAAACATTAATCAGATTATAACGTGAAGATGTACTAAAATATCTACTATTCTGAAATAGGTAAATATGTATAGGTAATACATAAAAAGCAATACCGTTGATAAGTAGTATTAATCCTTTGATATATTTTATTTGAATATGCTATGAACTTCTGTAACTACCAGTACAATTAGAAGAAAACAAAATTGAAATTTGAATGGTTTAAGGCTACTTAACATCAGCTTATAAGTGCAATAAGAGCAGATGAAAACATAAGGGCAATTAAAGTCAGCTAATTATAGGTTCAATAACAGGCAAAATGAAAAACAGGAAAACTTAACTTATTTTAAGAGCTAACACATTTGTGAGAGCATGCTGGTGCCTGAAATAGGATTTAAAGACCACCAGACTCACCAGGCTTATAAAAAATAGCTGTTATTTGCAACTGCAAATACCAAAATCCTGTCTATAACCTAAACATTTCAGATAATTAAAGCCAAGATCGATTTGTGCGACACGCCATCAAACCCAGTTCTTCATCACTATACTGACGAAGAAAATCAAAGAGCTCAACCCAATCGAAAGCCTATTTACATTTCCACAGTACAGTAATATAATCGTTCCTGATCCTAATTTCTCTTAACACTCCAATTATACTAAGTTGGTCTGTCTCGCAGACGTCAGTTCAAACATAATGAAACCCTTTACAAATAGACACGTGTTATATTCAGATCATATTAGTTGATAATGTCTATTGTGTACACACTCGTGCTGGGGAAATAGCAAATACCACCTATCTTGTAATTGAGTACGAATCCAATGAAGTCTTACGATCATCAAATCAGATCGTGAACACGTTGGGTAGACGGGACATCGATGCTCACTTGATACTGTCAGTTTGGTATTTTTTAACACTTTAAAGTAAATATCAACACAAAGAATAAAAGAAAAAACATTTATTTGGCAATAGGTAAAACATGCACGCACTGCAAAATATGGAATTATTAACTAAAAATAAATTAAATGGCATGTCTCACTTACGGGTGCGCCAAAATGCTTATTTCAATGCCAGACAGGTGTTGTCTGATGATAGGTTTCAAATACACCTTTTGGGACGAGTGACGGATGAGTAACACTTAAGATAGTATACTTAATAATGATAGTTAATATTGTCGAAATAAATAAAATGTAGGTACCAAATAAAGGTTCTGAATAAAAAAATCTTTTTTGCAAAAAATAAAAACGACTTAAAAAAAACACTAGCCGGTGTAAAATAACTCTAAATTAGGAAGTCTGTGGCTTTGGTGGTTTTGTCTTATTCATAATGGGCCACCGACTTCCGAATTTAGAGTTATTTTACACCGGCTAGTGTTTTTTTTAAGTCGGTTTTATTTTTTGCAAAAAAGATTTTTATTTTTTCATTTTTAGTTGTTCCCATACAAATATTTGCCATGAATTTATGTTTATATTGTTATTTGTTAACAATACATGTCATGGTAATAGGGTTATCCACTTATCCCTAATAAATGAAACTTAACATACCTAACTGTCGAAATCTAGGTATATTTTACACATCTGCATACCCGTCAGAGCATACAGGCGTGATGATACGTCATGATGTTGTATAAACAATAAATATCCAAGCGATTCCAGCAATCACGACAGATTTGCCGTCTATTTTTGAAGAGTTCCATTGTATATCTCCGAAGATCAGCACCAGATCTTCACCAAATTAAAATGGGACCACCTCGGGAGTATATTCTTTCAAATAAAAAAAGAATTTTGAGAATCGGTTCACAAATGGGGGAGAAATCGCGTAACAAACACACAAAAAAAAAAAAAAAAAACATACCGTCGAATTGAGAACCTCCTCCTTTTTTTGAAGTCGGTTAAAAATAACAAAGTACGACCGAACAAAATAGACCAAGTTAGGAACTAGCTTTACAAGTAGTTTTTAGTAGTTTTTTTTTTAAAAGCTTACATACAATGTGGGTTGCATATCACAGTTCAGGGTTCATGTAAATAGTACGATGGGTGGGGATTGATCTCACGACCTCTTGATCGCCAGGTTGACGCCTAAGGCTGAGGCTACAGTAGGCAGCGATTTGCGATGCGACTGGAAGAGCGAAACGAGAAAAACATGGTTTGGCTACATTACAAGCGAAATTCCGGCGTATATTCGGCGATGACATGGCTATAGTACACATGCTCAACAACGAATTAGCAAGAGCGATTCACTTTCAGCGATTCGCTCATTATGTTGATGTAGCCGATGCCGTGATTCAATTCAATTCAATTCAATTCAATTTATGATTATAAATAAATGATGATGATGATGATTGATTATTTATTTTTATTGTTTTTTTTTTTTTATTTATGTTTTTGATTTAATTTTTGAAAGAATTTTGTTTAACTTATTTGACATATTTTGCTATATTTACTGACTGCCTTTATAAATCATAGCTTAATGATATTCTGAGAAGTACGAGTAAGTTACATAACTGTTCAGTTCCATTATAACCATTCAGTAATTTTTGCGTGGAAGTAATAAACTTCTACACTTTCATACATCTACGAGTATCTACCTCACAAACTTTAACAACACAACTTCAAAAAGAAAAAATCTCCCCAGGAAAGTAAGTGAAGTGAGTCTGAAGTGAACTGTGGCACTGCAGGTGTGTAATATTCGCTACTGGCGCGGCGTGCTTGCTATTAAAGTACTTAATGTTTCACGTAACTTTAACGGTATTAAAATTGAAATATGGAATAATAAAGGGGGTAGCCCTTCGCTTTAAAAAAAAAATATATTCAAGACTATATTCATCTATGGGTGAAGCTAGTTGTGCTTGCCTTATAATATTATGATGTAATTTAAATACCGCAGAAAAGTGGTTATTTTATTTAAAAAATATTTCGAATTAACCACAAGTTTACGTCATACGCTGTACACCTTTTCATCGTGTAGGTAACGTGTTTACCAGTCTTTTTATGTAGATATCTTTTTAACTATATAACTTCTGACCATAGTGTAAGCTATCGTACATTGCAATCACTGGTTCTGCTATTAAAGTCTAAAGTCCAACCAAATCTTTGCTTCCACGAACTGAAACCTCGCGTTTAAATAATAAACCCGCCTGTATGCATAGACCAACGTAATCTCAAAACATCCTCCATTATATTAACATTGATTTTTCATGCAGATGCCAGTTGCGAAACAGCCGCTGACCTGGACGGGCAACACAGAAAAATACCTCAAGACTAACGAACAATAACACGCTTCTACCTGAAACAATACAAACATTTAGTGCGTACCATAATCACCAACACAACAAAGCGCCTTATCTAATTGGAATTGTACTTTATCATTATAAACGAGTAATTGATACCAAACAGATATATTGGTAAGACAAATATTAAAGCAACTATTCAGTCTATCAATGTATCAGACATAATGTGAAATCAAACATTGGGACTGTGGCAGGCGGTCGTGCTAGAGTGCTGTTTATAAACAATGAACGTGAAATAGTTCAACTAACTGGTGCAGTGGAAAATAATTCAAAAATGGCTGAAGAAAAAACGAAACCCGTGGACGTGGAGGAAAAACCTCTAACCAAAGATGTTATCCAAAGATATAAGGACAAAACTTTTCGAGAGAAATTGGGATATATCAGAGATAACATCACAGTGGAACCTTTGTTGGCCGGTCTCATTATACCCAGTGTTATTTCAAGGTTTGCTATGGGTAATCTCAATCTGGACAAAGCTTGCCGTGTTAATTTAGGTTTCGGAGATGAAGTTTGCGATGCACTCGTACAGAAAACGAGCAAAAACTTTACGGAGTATGAGAAACAAGTGCAGCAACTGATATCTTCAATAGATATTTGGAAAGGTGTTATCCAAACAGCGTTACCATGTATTATAATAATGTTCCTAGGGGCATGGAGTGATAGAACTGGGAAGAGAAAGATATGTATAATGCTGCCAATTTACGGAGAAGTGTTAACATCCCTGAACAATTTGGTCAACGTGTACTTTTTCTATGAGATTCCTGTGGAAATCACTGTGTTTTTAGAGACGTTGTTCCCGGCGATAACCGGTGGTTGGGTGACTATGTTCTTAGGTGTATTCAGTTATATTAGTGATATTACTTCGGAGGAATCCAGGACATTCAGAGTCGGACTAGTCAACTTCTGTATGACCGCTGGACTACCAATTGGTATCGGAATGAGTGGGTTCCTGCTGCAGAAGATGGGATATTATGGAATATTCTCCATGACAACTGTTATGTTCATCCTAGTGCTCATGTATGGCACTTTCTGCTTAAAGGAACCTGATCAGTGGCTCCAGGAGAAAGGACTGCCTCCGGTAAGTGAATATTGTTACATCTTTTAAAAATATATGAAAAGGATGATGAGCGAAACTTTATGCTTGACGAGGATAGTCTGTGGTTTACGATTTATTATATGTCTCGAAAATCACGTCATGTTGTGGTTCCTTGCTATCATTTACAGATTGTTTAGAAGACAGCTATCGTGTAACTCAGTCTCAGTTACAATCAGGGTTGTGGAGGTCAGATGGACAGTGTCTCAAAGTAAAATACTGGTATTCAGCTGCGTCCAAAAGACTAGAAGCCGATCCAAACAGGAGGCAGCAGTATTTGTAAAAAACAATATCCACATGTTTAGCTACGGCGTAAGGACAAATTACGTACAGCAGCCAGTAAAACTCATCTAATGCGTGAGAGCATCTTTTGTTCAGCTTCTCGCATTTTTAATAATATACCGGGGCCTATTAGAACAATTATGGAAAAGGAAAATTTTAAAAGGACTCTTTATGATCTATTAGTAAGCAAAACTTACTACTCTGTAAAATAATTTCTGTCCGACAAGTCTTTGCTTAAATATAGTCCCACCCAGTCATGATGTGTTTCGATGATTAATTCTTTAAATGTTTTTATTAAATGTGATTATTGTATGCCCTACGGGTGGGACATAAAATATTTTGAATTTGAAACATAAATAGTTGGGAAAAGAATGATGACACTTTCACCAGAATTTCACAAGTAGATTTTTAAATTTTATTGTTGTTTATTTCCATATCCGTATAAGATAATATGAAACGTAGCCGTAGATAGTAATTGATTGCAGTATGGGATTAAGATTAGACAATCCATTTATAAGTTATGTGTATATCATGTGTATATCATGTGGTAAAATAAAATCGATTTAAAAACCATTTAGAAGCAGAAAACCTTTGTTTTCCATACTCATATGGCAATAGCATCAGCATAGTTTTAAATAAGAAATTCATCTAAAGTTAATATAATCATCTTAATTTTATTGACCTGGAAATTTTGGTAATTTGGTTCGGTATTGTATAACTTCATCATCTACAGAATCATATACAGGCGATCGCTTTATGGAAAACACTAAATATAAATAAAATAAATATTCCACAACTTTTCACACAACGCCATTTAGTCCCAAGCTAAGCTTGAGAGCTTGTGTTATGGGGACTAAACAGCTGATAAACATACTTATATATTTCTAAATACATACATAATATAGATAAATTACACCCAGACACAGAACAAATGATCGTGCTCATCACACAAACATTTGTCTTGGGTGGGAATCGAACCCACGACCTCCGGCATAGCAGTCAGGGTCACTAACTACTAGACCAACAGGCCCGTCAAAATCCCGCCCGCCCGTATTTAAGTGCATTCAGTTATACTAGAAGTCCCAACATAGTTTAGAAAAAGCAGTTGATTGTAAAGTAGGTACACATCCTACTATTATTATAAACGCGCATGTTTTTAAGTTTGGGTGGATGGATGTTTGTTACTCTTTCACGTAAAAACTACTGAATGGATTTTAATAAAATTTAGTATGGTGTTAGCTGACACCCTGGATTAACACATAGGCTACTTTTTATTCCTGTATTCCCACGGGACAGTAACTACGCGGGTGAAACCGCGGGACGTCTGCTAGGAACTAATACACAAAGTTTCTTGATCTCCCGTCACCAGCGTCACTTTAAGAATTGTTCTTACAAACATACTCATTTCTAACACCAAATATTCTATATATGCTCTTTAAAATCGTATCCAGGCCCACATTTTAAGCAGTAGTGCTTGTGACTATTAGATAGGAGGCAGCTAATAATAGTAATCGATAATAGTATTTACGTGTAATTCACTAGATAATGTTTTCGTATCGTAGTGTAGGTAATAGGATTAGGAGATTGATAGAAAGTTAATTATTGAAAGTAAGCTTTGACACACATTTCATGACCGAGTAATAATGTACACTTATAATAACATTTGAATAGTACATCATACCACAAAATTCAAAATTGTCAACTCTTTGGAACTAATTGAATTTGAGACTCTGCGTTCAATTAACCAGTTTTCCATGTGAAATTTCTGAGTGGTATCCGGATTAGTGTAATTTACTTATATTTTACATACACACAAATAGATGAAATTAAAGTGTCTGTGTGTGATGGTAAAATAACAGCATAACAGCAACTTTCATTTGCATTACTTGTAATAAAAAAAAACTTTTTTGTCTGGATTTTTTGGCTTATATCCGCAAATGACTAGATCGATTTTGATGGAATATTAACTATCAGATAGCTGATGTTGTAGTTGAAAGTAAATGTTAACTGCTAAAAGTAAAATGCTGCCAGTCTTCTGGGCACGTTTCCAGATGACAGTGATGGGGAGGAGTACTTTGACGCCGGAGTGTTCCGATTTTGTTTTTTTTTAGAAGGGGGTTTTTCTATTTTGTTTTTTTCTTTACTATTTTATTTGTAGTTAGTTTAAGTGTACATATTTAATTTATTTTAATTAGTTTTATTGTATTTTAGATAATAGTCTTAAAATAAACTTTTGAAAGTTGTTACTTAAATTCCGAGTGGACAAAACAACTAATAATTACAACCAGTACTTATTGCTAGTAAAATACCTAACTCTGCTATAAAATAGAGAAAATGCCGATGCTATTAGTTGAACAATATTTGCTGTTGGAAAAAATAAACAGTTTTTTAATTGAACATTGATTACTTGTATGCAATGTTTGCAAGCGTTAATAGGCCAGACGTCGCAATCTTTGCAATTGTCTTTAGATCGAACGATGCGACAAGATGGTGCTACCTATAGATAAATTAATTAGGTACTGTTTTTTAAATGCTATCTAATGTTTGGAAGCAACTTAAGTGAAGTATATTGGTAAACTTTACTTCTATTCATCTCAAAGTGATGTATTTTGGTTATGGTTTGTCATCGCGCGGGTTACGCTTTTTGACAAACTATAAAAGTTGAGATTTATAATAATACAAACGTTTTAAAGTATATTTTATACGCTTTCTGTGAAACTAGCGAACTGTACATTAGTAACATTTTCTTAAAAATAATTTTTAAATTTTAAATAATAAATAAAAAAATAAATACAAAAGTGTGATACTTAGTTTTGCAGGCATTTATATTGCATCACGTAGAAAAATAAAACTTCGACTTGCTCAATTTGGGCTAATGCCCTTTTCACCCTTTATGTCAAAAAAGTAGTATAAGCACCATTTATAAATCAAAAACGGCTGTTTCCACCTGAACTATCACATAAATAACTAGAAAAAAGAAAAAAAAAGAAAAATAAATGTAGGTACTGAATTCGTGTTTTTAAAAAAAACGTAAGATGACAAATATTTTCCCAATTCATAGATTATCAGGTGATCTGACATTTATCAAGTCGGTAAACCATCTGCTTTGTTCGTTTAGCAATGGTTCTTAGATATATTAGATTGATTAAAACATCTCAAGATGCAATTAAAATAATCTATAGTTTTATTCCGTAATTTTGATCAAAACGCAACCTTAAATATTTTTTAGGCAGAACAACAACAAAGTTTTCCGGGTAGGTAACAGCGATAACTGCGCTATTTGATACAATTTGGTCATTAAAAGAAACAAATATTTGAATGATTTACAGATTAACCCGTTTCTTGATCTTTCTGTATGCAGATAAACCTTGTAGATTATACCTCCTTGCTTGCGATACTGCCTAATTTCAACTGATGTTTTTAAGCAGCCGCATTAACAGACATAATCCGAATTGTAATGGCGCCTTATAGATATAAACAGTCAGGCCTTATCTAACGGAATTAAAATCTACATGAGTCATTTGTACGTATTTTAGAAATATATGGATCTTAGAATGGAAAGCGACTAACAAAAAGGTTTATAAGGCTGATGTAAGTGGACAAGCCGGGAGGGGACGCCAATACAGACCTTACTGATGATGTTCAGAAAGGTGCGTAATACTCGTACTTGCAACCGGCGTAGGTACGAGTACCACTGAATGTATGACCGCAAACGAAGCAAAAGAAGTATGTAAGAATGGCCCTGTTGGTCTAGTAGTTAGTGGCCCTGACTGCTTTGCCGGAGGTCGTGGGTTCGATTCCCACCCAGCACAAATGTTTGTGTGATGAGCACGATCATTTGGTCGGTGTCTGGATGTTATTTATCTATAATATGTATGTATTTAGAAATATGTAAGTATGTTTATCAGCTGTTTAGTACCCATAACACAAGCTCTGCTTAGCTTGGGACTAGATGGCGTTGAGTGCATAGTCGTGGAATATTATTATATATTATTATTAATTAATATTGTTATTATTAAGAATCGTATGTTTGTGAATGAATCTTAGATAAAAACAATTATTTAAGTACTTAATTAAAATAAAACTTGCCTCCTATTATAAATTAAAATTCAACAGAATTACTTTCAAGATTCATTGTTTCAAACTAGTTTTGTTGTATATCATTAGCAGTTTCCACAATGGAGGTAAAAACACTAATAAGCAGATTTAAAATTAAACAAAAGCCTGCAGAGGTGAATCATTTGTTCAAATAAGTCAATAATAAACATAGGTAGTCAGTAATGTTATCGCAAAGTATTATAGTGATTAAGGCGCCCAAGTATAGAGTGCGAATGTTACCTTAATCTGAATGAGATAACATTAAACTGTTTTTTATGGATAGAGCTCCTAGCTTTGGGTATAATTTAGGTAAAGATAATGAGTTCAGGGTAAAACAGTTTGTTTTGTGCAATGTTGAAGACAAAGAAATTTATTTGGTTGACAGATTAAAAAGTCAAGGTGAGAAGTTCTATCGACGCATTTCATGATTTTCACCCCTCTGCGTTGAAATATTGCGGCGGTTTTTTTTTCTAATATCTACGTTTTTTATCTCATGTTATTTTAATTTTAAACTGTAAAAAAACTATCAGATAATATTTTTTTATCTTACTCAATGATATTTTCCATTAAGTAAATACGTCTCTTATCTGATCTATAATCTCTTTGAGTTAGTAGCGACATCTATCCCGCCACATACGAACTAACTACTGACATCCTACATCGCGAAGTCAAAGTTATCCGCGCGCGCTCATACTTCTAAAAGTTAGCTAGAAGAGGTTTTGAGTAAAAAAAACATCTGAAAAAACTTAAAAAATTTAACAAGGAGGGGGGTATACGAATTTGCATCTATTTCCTATACACAATGTAGGTATGTTAGTCTGTAACCAACGCCGTATAAGATTAGCTATTGCTCTAAGTATTTTACAAATAACCTCCAGCAATCAACAGTCAAGTAGCTGTTAGGTTTTCCCAAATAACATTTACCAAGTTAGCAAGTACAAAAAACTGTTTATCAACGTGAAAGAGTTATTCGACACCATGAAAAACCTAACCACAAATAATTGGAATAATCATTAACATGTTTGACAAAAAAATGCATGTTATAAAGTAGGTATCTAATGGAAAAACTTGTTTTGTTACTTATTGTATAACTTTTTCACGAAAATGTACAGATTATCTCTAAGTAGATTTGTCAGATTGGTTTTCCGTCAGCATAATTTTATCTGTCACTAGCAGACGTCACGCAGTTTCACCCGCGTAGTTTCCGTTCCCGTGGGAATACGGGGATAAAAAGTAGTCTATGTCCACCGGGAATAGTGTAGCTTTCCACCAGTATAATTTAATAATTTTTAAAATTGGATCATTAGTTCCGAAGATTACCCCCTACATACAAACTTACAAACTTACAAATGTTACCTCTTTATAATATTAGTATAGATGACTTTTAAGTATTTACTCTTGTATTTCTATAGTATTAATTACTAGCAGATGTCTCGCGGTTTCACCCGCGTAGTTTCCGTTCTCGTGGGAATTCAGGAATAAAACGTAGCCTATGTTACTAAGGTGAATGTAGCTTTCCAATGGTGAAAGAATTTTTGAAATCGGTCACTATCACATTTTTTTTCCAAAATTTTCAATTTTCCAGTTACTTAAACTCATAGAAATATTAAATATAACACAACATCACGCCTGTTATCCCCGAAAGGTTAGGCAGAGGTGTATCTCGTACTACCTACACCCACATTTCGCCAGTTATGTTTAACTCCCTTGTAATAGGGACCGAGCCAATTGCCGTCAATCGGGCCCAAAACCAGACTCCTGGCTGCTACTGACAAATTCCAGATGGAGAACTGAATATCACTTTGCCCGACCCGGGGATCGAACCCGGGACCTCGGGCTTTACAGTAGCGCTTGCGAAAACTAGACCAACGAGGCAGTCAATATTAAATATAACTATGCTTAAACTACATCCATTTTAATACCCCGAAATCACTATTCACAATTCCATACATTAATGCACACGTAGCTCAAGTAAGTGTTTTTATTTTGTTTCTCATAATGTTTGAAATCACCAATCCGCCTTGAGCAAGCGTGGTGATCAAAGGCCTTTGCGCTGCAGTGGGACAGAAACATGCTGGTATTATTATTATGTTGAGAACAAACAGCCATCCACTAACCCTTTTCGGATTTAGTGTAAACCAAAAATAATGTCAAAAATAAATTGAAATTTGGGAAGAACGAAGCAAATCAAATTCATTCATTTTTAATTTCGTGCCAACTAAAATAGGCAGGTCATTAGAAAAATACAAAATTTGACCGAATTAATTATCATAATAATAGTAATTAGCGCATCGTGTGAACTAATCACTCATTTACTAGATAATAATCTCATTATCAGTAATGTTGGGCAGTCCTAACATTATTATTAATTGGTGCACCGCCCTTCAATTAGTAATTTCACACACACATTAAATTTGTTTGTCCTACCAGTTTTACCAAGATGGATCTTGTTACTCCGTCACTAAGTTGTGGAGGCCAGATTATACACCACAAATACTTAAAGGTAGGTACTTAATAGTACAAATACTTAAAGGGCTTAGGTATTCTAGACGGTCTTCTCATTATATTTGTAAAGTATCAATAAATAATATTCATAAACAGCAAAGTTATTAGCGTTTGTTTATATCCCAAAAAGTCACCCAATTTATGGAAATATTGTACAGGGTATTCATTAATCGTCATCTCTCGCTCACGTTCGTGTGATCTCACTCAAGCATGCCTCGCCTCCAACAGCTGTTTTCGTTATTTAAGTTTAACTAAATAGGTAGTGGCATATTCAAAAATTGAATTTAGTTTTTTTGACTTTTGATTACGCAAATATGATCAGTAACAGGTACGGATACAGCCCAATTTTTGTTTGTACTAATTAACAAATAGTGGTGTATAGGCGCTTCAGTTGCGAAAGGTGCATTTAAAAATCAGCGTCAGGCAGCATCTCAGCATCTGTCTGGCATAACCGCTAATATGAACTTTTTTATGTTTTACTGTCCGTGTATCCAGCTGTCAGTTGCCAACCAATGTTTCTTTGTTTCTTTCTTCACGTAAAACCCTGGTATTCATCACCATTCGATTAGACTGGAAGCCAAGAATTGTGTTGATAGATTCAGAGTTTCTTTGTTCTTTGTGTTGTTTCTTTGTTTGTTGATTCTTTGTGCACCTGTGTTGTCAAATCAGTCTTGATGTCATCATAAACGATCTTAACTCCACAAACTAGACGTGTTATCCGTAATCATAATAATTGACTAAACTTGTAATTTATTCGCAGATGATGATGATGTTTGTCGCTTAAAGTCAAAGTCAAATCATTTACTTCAATGATACCATTAAAAGGCACTTTTGAACACTTAATGTTAGTCAAACAAAAACAACTGAAAAAATCTTTTTAATAAAAAAATACAACCGACTTCATGTAAACCCCTAACAGGTGTAAAATAACTCTAGTTTTGTGTTATTAACTATTTGCCGAAACCAGCAGGCCTAGCCATTTTTCAAATTCTATTTCTATTCTATTGCGACAATAGAAAGAAAATGGCGTATATGGAATCAGCTGTTTGTCAACTCTCAAGTGTTAACAAGTAGGATTGGTAATATGGCTGAAAATGAAATACACTTGACAGTTGAAAAACAGCTGATTCCATATACACCATTTTCTTTCTATTGTCGCCTTATCGATTACGTTAATAGAAATAGAATCTATACATATAATAATTTGTAATATGGCTAGGCCTGCAGCTTTTATATCGGTTACAGTTTTGCGGTTGTGTTGAGTTGAATAACGAGCTTGTCAATTTTAGTTAATTATTAAACACCATACCTACTATTCCTTTCAATAAACTATAGATTAGACAACTGGTTTCAAAAGAAAGTTTTATTGATTTAAGTGAAATTGGTTGAATTTGGATGTTTTTTTTTTTTTCTTGTTTTGTCATAACAATAAGTTTTTGTTGGAAACTACCCACAAGACAATGTCGATGACATATTAAACTACATCATAAAACATACTAAGCATACAATTGGTCAATAAATATAATCAGTCAAATTGCCTCCCCTTCATTGCGCCTTTGCGTTTTTTATATAAATTTCGGAAGGTCACCTTAATTACGGCAAATTTGTATATGTCACAGGTTTTTCATAAAATTAGGGTTTTCATGAAAAACCGGAAGATGACACATTTTAAACTCAATTTCATCATAAACCTGTAACAGTTCAGATTAGTTCAGTTTTTCGTTATAAAAAACCTGAACTAGTTTGGGTTTATGATAAAGTTTTTGTCAAAATATCTATTTAATATCTTCCGGTTTTTCATCAAAAACCTGGCGACTTATACATTAAATAGGACAGTCGCCAAAGTTTTAATATTTTATAGCACTATAGATTTGAAGCATTATATTATATCTAAGGTCATCAAAAATTTTTGAGGCTACAGATGACTATATGCCACTAGTTTCTACTAAACCATTATCGCTCTTCTAAAATGTTATCTAAAATGTTGTTCTCAAATATCATATAACTATAAACTGGTAAAAGATCTTGTCAAATAGGTGGAGTAGTTTATAAGTTAATAACAAACAACAAAATATTAATTTTTTTGTTTGTTATTAACTTAAAAACTACTATATTTTCCGTTTTATAATATCAGTATAGATGTATTGGTTGTATTTGTATTAATGCTAACTACTTGCACCACGTATCTCTTTTTCTATTAATTCTATCGATTTTGGTTATAATGCCGTCTTTTGTAACACCCTCCGTAGCTCTTAAAGCTTTCGATATTGTTTTTATTGTGTACTATAAAGAGTATTCTAGTCCTTTAAATGTATAGTAACAATTATTATGTTATGATAAGGAAGATACATAACATGCAAGCCACCTACCTATACAGGCTGACAGCACCGCATTGTTGCCTACGTCGGGAACTACTAAGTTCAATGGCCAGTAAGAGCAAATTGCTTGATAAATTGGACACTATTGTGATAGCAGCTACCGGGACATGTAACAATAGCCATTTGTTACTGAACATTGGTAATCGGTGGCTGTAGATGTAGCCATGTATGTAAGAAACTCTGTCTTAAAATTTGTATCAAAATTTATTAGAAATACATAATAAGTTCTTGTCTTCCAAGCGCGAATGCTTAACGTAAGCGTAATGTCAAATTGGACGATTTTAAAATGCGGCGAGGACGAAGTGCGGACGTGGTCTTTTGAATGGACTTTTACACAAAACTAACTTCAGCCGCGACTTAACATTCCCATCTTATGTTACTTCGTAATAATAAAGCTTTCTATTGATGAAAAATGGTTAAAAGTGATCAAGTAGTTTTGGAGTTTATTCTGTGTCAAAAAAAACTAAAAAAATATTTCTCTTTATTGTATTAGCTGCCCCGGCAAACTTCGATCCGCCTTAGAATCAATTTAAGCCGTGTAAAATGGACCGGGAAGACATTTGTCACCTGTTATATTATCAAAGATTACAACTACTCTCTATAACACCAATATCTACACGTACAGCAATCTAACACCACACAAACGCACACGCATATACACACACACACACATACTTCACTTACATCTAATACACACACACCCTTATATTACTTACCTCCCACAACACTGAACTTGACGCAACTAAAGGTGTATTGCTCTATTACGACCTGACATTGATTTTCCGGGTGGGGACCTGGTGTCCTATATCACAGGCTACTAGCCTAGCTTAGGCACCAGTCTCCCACAATATTGGAGTTTAATAATTATAATTGCTATCAATATTACCATGTAATCTCTTTAAATATTGTGGTGAGAAATAAATGAAATTTATTATTATTATAAAGATGGCACTGCATTTTAAAATGTTTAATTGTCGTCAAGTTTTCTGGGAGATGTAGGTACCTACTAACACGGGATAGTATGGTAGAGTTCTGTGCTTTTTTAATACTGTTATATTAACATTTAACATTAATTATTCTAAATTAACTGGTTACATACATACCTAAAAATAAACAAACAAAAGAACAGTAAACCAATTACATTGCATCGAAAAACTCATCCGCATCGCTATCAACGGGAAAAGTGCCCAGAAGACTGGTCGCATGGCCACGTTGTATGACAATGCTGATTCTCTGACCGAAATAAAGGCCAGCCCTCTGGTCACGTGAAGAGTCGACCAAACGCTTGACGATGTAAAACTAGATGGGCATTCGGACCCCATGGCCCGAGTGTTTCAACCCCAAACGGTTCAAATATATAACTTCCAAAAAGGTTGTTATATTTTCGCCGTTTGAGGTTTTCAGCACCTGCGGCAGCCGCACCAGCACAACCCGCCGTACTCGGAAGATGGGATGGCGCAAGGGTATCGACACATGTTGCATCCCACACCAGAGGCCTACCCAACATCCAAGGCATTATGATTACACCGTCTAGTCTCTTCCCATCGTCGCGTGCTAAGCCGTTGGGTTCTAAAATAGCTGGCACCCAAGCGGTGACAAGAGCAGTTTTCTTAATTTTTTTAACGTCCGCTCAACTTTCTTATTTTTTTCTGTCA
This sequence comes from Euplexia lucipara, assembly GCA_921972225.1. Classification (NCBI taxonomy): domain Eukaryota; kingdom Metazoa; phylum Arthropoda; class Insecta; order Lepidoptera; family Noctuidae; genus Euplexia; species Euplexia lucipara. The sequence continues at coordinate 5,244,049 of OV179144.1, read as the reverse complement.
TAAGAGCCATCTCCTATAGTGTACGGTCTCGCCTAGTAAATCCTACAGACTATAAGAAGAATCAATGCAGTCAAGAAAGTACACTCGATCTTTTATGATAGTTTCCTTAAAGTACATATACAGCATGGATTTGTACAGGGTTATTTTTCAATGACCGACCAAATTTTCACAGGGTGTTCTACCCGTGAATATGAGCAACTTTCCCCATGGAACCAACTCTGAAATCACGAATAAAAAATCAGCTGTTTCATACAAAAGTTCAATACTTACCTACTCGACTAAAATGTATGTATGATTTCAGAGTCGGTCCCATAGTAAAAGTGGTTCATATTCATGGGTAGAACACACCCAGTGAAAATTAAGCCAGTCATTGAAAAATAACCTTGTATTAGTATATTTTACTTTCATTATATAAAAGGTTGAAAACTAATAACAAACATAAAATACACAGTTACCGCAGCAACAACAAAGAACAATAATTTAACATGAAAAGATGGAGGTATTCCTCAAAGCGCTACTATTTTGAGGCGCAGCGCTTCGAGGAATACCTCAAAAGATGAGGACAAAAAGTGTATACCAGTAAAATATAAAGTTTATTCAATTAATCTATGATATCAATCAGACAGATAAACAACTGAGCAATTTATTCGGGGACTTTTTGATGTCAATTTGTGTAAAATAAATATCAAACTAAATCCACTGAATGTGTTAAACGATGGTAGCGTGGGATTAACAAAAATTGTGGGAAATTCCATTCTTACCTATTAGAATTCACACGTGAATGAAAATTAAGTTTTTTTTAGAAACTTGATCGTTTATAACATTTTTGCAGCTACAAGAAAAACATTGTTAGGAAAATTGTTTGCAAATCCCATAATTTGAACACAAATCATTCTTAGATTTGCAATTATGAAAAAAAAACCTGCTGACATAATATCTCAGTACATAGTAACTGCATCTAATCTTTCAAACCTATCTTATTTATAAGCATACCTACATAGTATTCTCCTTCATTGACTTTTGAGCGAGGCGATAATCGAGCATTGTGCTATTTTCCTTAATACTCGTATCAGTATTTAATGATAATTCGATACTTTTACAATACCATGTTTTCAATCGTCGAAAGATTACAATTAAACGTCACACTTAGTCAGCAGAATTAGCGACATGAAGAAATTATACGGTGGAAATTAAATACCTTTAACTTCCGCATATTAAATTGCTGTTTAATGGTGAAACACAAACGCCTCTACTACTGCACGTTTATTGCTGGACATTGGCCTCCCTTGAAAGAGATTTCCACAACAATCGGTCCTACATTCTCCTTATTTATCGACTCTCCACGATCATTACAAGGGTATGAGGAACATGTTAACTTCTGTATCCCCATATAAAATAAAGGATCCTCATACCAGACTGGTGTGGTGGGCTATAAATGCCCGACGGTTGTCGTCGGGTTCTTGTATACGTTCAATCGCGTTTTTTTTTTTTGTTTGCGCTGGGAAAAAATGACAATTACGCATACCCGCCCATCGGGGGATGGGGGGGGGTATGTGGGACTCCCCGGTTTACCGCACCGGTATACCCACTAAAACAACCCAGCGTTTTTCCCGCTTCGTCGTATTGGCGGGGGACTGGGAATCCAGCATAGCCGTCACGTCCAGTCCTCCGCCGACGATTACCCCGCTTGGCTTCCCCGAAGGGACCGACTAAGGTGGCGACGGGTGCAATGCGAGCGCAGGCGCCCCCGCGCCTGGCGCCCGCCCATCGCCTCCGTGTCAAGCCTAAAGTCCGGGTCCGAGCGAGCAGCTTGGGGGAGAAATCGACCCCCCCTAGGGCCATCTCCCCCCACGACAAGGGTCATCGGGGCTGCCTCCGGCCGACTGCCTTCGCGACCCCGTCGACCCTGAAGCCGAGACGCACTCGGACAAACCGCTCCCTCGGACCCGCCTCCGCGGATGGCCCTGAAAAGGGCCCCTCTAGAGTCCACTCTTCCTACCCTCTGTAAGCAGAGGTGGAGAGTGGCCGCAGAAATTCGCCACAGACAACAATCTCTCGATTATTGCCTGTGCCCAGGGTGCACCGGCCCGACGACTGCTCTTTCCCCCGAACGTATTCGAAAGGAACCAGCAGCAATCAGGCACACGAGGAGGTTTTCTGCACGCACCCCACCTTGTAGAGAGCCTACCAACTCGACTCAACTTCGAGCAACTAGTATCAGTTTTGCTTTTGTGCATAACATGACATACAATAATGTTACTATTTGATTATTTTAAGGCTAGTTTCATAAAATTAAGACGCCTGTAGTCCCAAAGGGTTAGACAGACAGGTATACAATAAAATACTATGACTATGACTACACTCATATTTCATCAGTTATGATAAGTTCTAGCCGCCAAAGTGCCCGACCTGGGGTTTAAACCCGGACGCTCGTGCTCAGCCGTGGCGATTGCGACCAACGAGGCATTCAAAGTACTTTCAAATGGATTAGTACAGAAAAGATACTCCATTTAAGTACTCATCGTGACACTATTTTATTGGTTACTATCATTAGTAGCACAGTCTTTGAATAACACATAGAAGCCGCGTTTAGTAAACACACACGGGTAAAATCATGTGTCTACTTTATTATCTTTGTGTTCGTGAGCCGCATGTGTTTACTTGTGAGCTGTGTTCGACGAAACGTGACGTATAGTACCTTCTGACACGGCCGGCCGAGTAAAGAATTCAGTTTTAGTTGCCTCAATTTTTGCACTCGTACTAGGTTTCTATGCGTAATGTTTCTAAGAGCACAGTACTCACAATCAAGTTCAAAGTTCAAAGTTCTTTAAACGACTGCCCTTCATAAAAACGTTTGATAAAATCGTACCATATTAAATATCTAAATTAGGTATCCTATTATAATTTAGGTGTCCCACTCCCATAACGTAATCAAACAGATACTGGTTAATCTTAGATAAGATAAGACTCTAATGTAGGCCTTTCCCAATACCTTCTATTATAAAAAAAGTACATAACATTTTTGTTTCCCCACTATGCGTATTTGCTTAGCTTATTAATATTATGATCGAATCTTTTTGTTTGTGTTAATTCTGATAATTTATGTGTTATTTCTGATAATATTTATGTGCTTGTATTTGTATTTCTATTTTTGTTTTATATGGGTCCCGGACCTGAAATAAACGATTTTTTATTTATTTTTTTATTATGAAGCTTATTAGGTTTTAATTTGACACATTTTTACACTCGTGCCTAAATCCGCGTAAATTACGTCATTTTTATTTTGAACTATAAAAAGATTTGAAAACTAAATATAGCCAATGTTACTCGGTAATAATATAGCTTTCTAATCCCGAATGTGTAAAATCAGTTCTGTAGTTTTTGAGTTAAATACCTCCAACAGACAAAAATCTAATCTTTTCTCTTTACAATATTAGTATGTAGGTATAGATAATTAAGCTAAAGAGTTAGTTATTTTTTTTATGTGAATTTTATTGTTTTAACGGGCTATTCAATGGAGATGGTTTAATAAATTAAGACCTCCAGCCAGGGTACAGTTAGAACGTGTGCTTTTGATTAAACGAGCCAATTTCTCTAGAACTATCAGTCTCATTCGTAAGAACGGTTTAATTAAAGGCTTTATAAGGCTATATTACTTAAAAAACTTTTAATGCGGAAGAAACCCCGAGGGGCAGATAGTACTTAAATATATGTTTAAGTAAAATGGGTTCCTTAACATTGTCTAGTTTAATATTTTATTTAGTCTACTCTATACTAGGACTTTCTTCTGTATCGTGGATGCGTTTAAAAACATTCAAACTCATGTACACAAACATTATAATTAGAGTGCAAATAGTAAATGTTGTGATGGCCTAGTTTATCTTAGACTTCATTAACATCAGCGAAGAAAAACATCGTGAGAAAACCTGGACTTTGGCGATTATCACACTGCCCCACATCACGCTGCATGTTGCGTGTCTCTGAACTGAATTGAACGCGCGTGGATGCATTTTCTGTGTGTTGGACTGTGCGTGTTTTCCATACAAACGGAGATACTTACAAGCAACGGAAGAACACGCATCCACGCGCTACGCTGCATCATGCGGGGCAGTGTGTTAATCGCCTTAGGTTCGGTACATATTATTATCTGACGGAAGATTCGCCGAGCGTACCTATGCGACAAAGTCACGGTAATATTATCATACAGTATTGTAACTCGGCCGTATCTTTAAAATAAATGTCTACAGCGCTGTACGTAAACCAGCGACAGGGCTGCCCGCCTCCAGCATTTCCATTTAGTTTTGTGATTGTAAATATAGGTTATTGTTTAATACTTAAAGAAATAAAATATGAGAATTGAATAGTAAGTGTTAAAAAAAATGCGTGTTGTGTTTTGATTAGTAGGTTTAATTAAAAAAAACCGTTTATGTAGTAATTAAAAAAAATAGTCTTACTTTTCAGAGTTTTCAGGTAATCTAAAAAAAGTTGTCTCTAGGTGCGTTATTGACGAATTCATGCAACCAATAACAGAAAAATATGTCCTACTCATCATATTAAGTAAATATGTACTTGAACCTGTTTCCAGTGAAAAAACCGCGCGGTTATTGTTAAAAACAATTCACCGTCCATCACTGCGGCACGGTCGCGACTGTCTACATGCCGAGCACCGGCTGAGATCGAATCGCGTAGGTATAATTCGCGCTTCGTCCGTTTGAATGAAGTTGGAATACTGTAAGATAATTTACCGTGGCAATGTATCTCGACGCACTAACGCAACATCAGTTAAGTGTGAATGGTTGAATGTTTTATATACATACGTAATTACATATATACATTTGTCTATTCTGGCGTTGCGCGACCGATCATACGCGACGCATCTCTCGTCAGATAATATGAACCGACCCTTATATAGTAGTAATAGTTAATATAAGTTTGAAATCGCAAGCATGGTGATCGATGCTTGTGTCTGCATGGTTTTTGTAAACGTAGACACATTTTGTTACCACATACCCATATCACCATTAAATGTTCAGGATCATCAAATGTTTACGTCTGCGCAAGGAGTGGCTGATTTCATACTGGTTATGTATAAATGAAATATTAATTGGTAGCTTGTATCCGACACAAGACACGAAAGTGTCCACGTTTGCGCAGCGCCTTACTGCAATTTGAAAAAAACTTGCCTGCCTTAACTGGCTTTGCTTTGTAGCGGGATAGTAAAAGGCTGGTTTTATTATAATTTGTTTTAACTAAATGAGAAAAACGAACAATAATGCAATCGTTACGTAAATGTCAATGGTATTACGTGGATTTAGTCTGATAGTAATTTATACGTTACATATACAATGCGCTCCATATCATTTTACGATGTTATTTACTTGATTGTATTGTATTTACGTAGACTATTATGTATTTAGCGCAATCATAATTACGATATATTCATAGTTTTCATATTTCAGCAAATATTTAAGTTAGTATTGTGTAATAATTTATTAGAATTAATGCGGTACTTTACCTCGATATGACGGTAACGATGTTTACTGTCCCACTGCAGGGCAAAGGCTTCTTCTCATACAGAGAAGGTATAACCATAAATCACCACGCATGCTTAAGGCGGATTGGCGATTTCAGACTAATATTATAAATGAGAAAGTAACTGTTTATTTGGCTTTTCTTGACGAAATTGCTATAGTATTTTAAATCTGTTTGCCTAATAATAATTTGTTTCTTGAAAGTTGAGGAGCCTACAAGATATTGACCAAAACTAAAACGTTTTATTTTCATTTGAATGATAACTATTATCGACGTTTTCAATGATGATAATAAATTAAATAGGTAGATGCCCGATATCATATTCAATGACTTTCCTGAAGGTGTTTTATAAGACAGTTTCAGAAATCAAGCCAGTAGGGATGTCAGATAGATGTCATAAAAAAGTATCGATACTTTGAAAAGAATTCCACCTTACCTTTTTTGGGTGTTTATTATAAAAAAAAACAAATTCCGTACTCTCGTAAAAAGTTCAAAAATGGCTCGATCGTAATAATTTTGTGTGGATTTGTGTCCCAGAAGAGTTAAATATATTATTTATTTATTTTATTTTTATTTTATACTAATTATCTTGGTTTGGGTAGGATACAATTTGTCAGTTCTACTAGTATGATAAAGAAACAAGTTTCTTTTTGTATTTTTTTGTTCAAATAAGCTTACTTTTCTTATTACTCATTTGCGGCGGGCAGTAATACGTTTTGGACCTTACTCAATATTTTAATATCGATACCTTTAATGATAATTGACAACATGTCGATACATCACTATTTTTTCGATAAGCCTAATCTAACGCATGGCATAGTATCAAAACCAGTAAATACCACGCGCGTTAAAATCACAATGAATATGACTGTATTTGTCTTTGTTAGTGATGATTAATTCTTCACTTGCATAGTTAGTGTACGAGTCTGCACAGAACACGTAGACTATACCAAAGAGAATAGAATAGAAAAGAAAAGGCAGGGTTTTTATCCTGGCGGGCAATACCTGCTTGTTGAAAGTCAAAAACAACAAAGTAAAAAATAACTTCTTAATGCGGTGTCTGTTTTTTATGTTTTTGCCACTAACTTTAGTAACTAAAGTCTCTATTCTCTATTTTGTAGTAGCTTTCTTGAAGTCTTTTTTGTTTTTTTATGTTTTATTTGCGATCTTCGTACTTCCACACTTTATGTTCCACTGACTGACTCCTGACTGCTCTTCTGTTGACTTTAAGTTGAATTGAAGTTGACAACACCATTTATTTAAAACACGGAACATTTGTCAAATTAAAACAATAAATATGTATACTATTACTAATACTAAATATGAATGTGTGATTAGAATCATCTATGTATATGTACTTAACGTAATTCACTTGTAAGACTGACATTCAAAAGTGCCTTTTATGGGTCTAATGGAATATATAAACGATTTGACTTTAAAAATAAAATAAATTTGTATTTGTAATGTATTTGTGGATAAAGTGTTAATTAAAACATATAGGTAAATGAAGCCAACCTTAAAACTCACTCATGGAAAGCGTAATCTCCTTTCTCGAAGTCGGTAAAGACAAGCAATAATCTAATGGCAGTGAGATGGTGAAAAGATGCGTGTTTCAGATGTGATCTGAAAATTAATTTCCTTCAATTGAACAGACTACTTCTAAGTGACTGTTTTAAATAAAATTTTGTTTTGAACCATAAAATCGAAAAAAAAACTTTTAGTACCTACATAAGGAAACATTAGCCAAGGTCAAGTGTTATCCCATCGCGCATGCGTAGTAGTAGTCTACAGGATACAGACTATTGTTTAAAACTACTTATAGCTCGCAGACGACTCTTATTAACTTTCGTGGGAGGAAAAATAGCCAGATTAACTAGTTCACACAATGGCCCAGTTTGGTCCACTGTTAGTGTGATATTTACATAAAGAAAGAAAGTTTTTTTTCAGCCAGGGTAAGCTTAAAATTAAGCGACGACTTGCCAAGGGCACTCGGTACATGGCATCGCTGGAAGAGGACAACATGGCTAGCTTTGCATTTGGGAAGTTTTTTCCGCCGCTTCTGCCTCCCAGCAAAAACATTAAGAAGTGGCGAAGGGCGGGCTTTTCAGGGAACTGTCTTATGCAATTTTGACGTTAAAAACATCTTCGAATAAATGTGTTTTGATTTTGATGAAAGAAATGTTGCGATCTAGGATACGTTAGTTTAGTTCGTTCAGTAGGTACAGTCGCCAGCACATCAAACTACCACAAAGTGTCAAATTTTCCCAATTGAACATGAACCTTATTCTGTCTGCCATAAAGTTGAAAAAGTATCAAAGAAATTTGACACATTGGGGTAGCTTGATGTGCTGGCCTCTGTACCTATACATAGTATATATGTCACTAAAAATAATTAAGGTCCTTATCCAATAAGTTCTAGCGAGTTAAGTTTAATTAAAAAAGATGTAGAAATTAATAGATATATAAAAATAGTTTTTTTTCACACTAAAACTAACTAGGTACAAAAACTTAAAATAAATAAATAACTAAAACTAACAATAAATAACTACAAAGCGTCAAAAAATTCTTCTGCATCGCTGCCAGCTGGTAAAGTGCCCAAAAGACTGGCGGCATTGCCACGTTGAATGGCAATGCTTAGCCTCTGGCCAAAGTAGAGGCCAGCTCTTGGGTCACGGGAAGCGTCAACTAAACGTTTGCAAATTTTTAAAAATTTTTCGTCATGTAATCACGTACTGAACGTACTGTCAATTTGTCCAGCTATGGCGCTTCCAACCTGTATAGTGCTGACAGAGTTAGCTTAACACTATCTTCAATTATGGCTGCTGATTCGATAACGACTACATGTAGGTTTAGTCAAGTGCTATCTGTAAAATATCATGGCCCAGATAGTGTAACAGGAAGTTTATTACCTGTTATGATTTTGTCAATTTAACAAGAATATCATGTCATTTAACGAGAATATCAGTTTTCTAGTTTATCCCAAAATCCCTTTAGAAAGGCATGTTTTACAAAAATGGTGACTAGCATGCAGCCTTAGGGAAGGTTCACATCTGACGAAACATGCGCCGAGCGTTTGCGACAGACATTGTACCTCGACGCACTAGCGCATCATCTGTTGAGTGTGAACGGTCAAGTGTTATTCTATACATTTGTCTGTTCTGGCGTTACGCGACCGATAATACGCGACGCATGTTTCCTTCAGATATGAACCTTCCCTTAATCTGAATTTATTTGCGGCTTAGAATGTCTTTTTTTTCTATTTCATAAAGCCATTGTTTTAGAAGTAAACCCCTTAGATCACCACTGGCCTAAACTTTTCTAAACTATGTTTTCGTCGGTTTCTTTATTTATTTAGTTATAAGGATAATCCTATGGGCGGGAGATCTGATCTGATCTCTTATTGACTAAAACCGCGGTGTTCCAACCCACACCTTTTTTTTTTTTTTTAGGGGTGGAAAATCCTCATGGATGTCCCCCGCCCGGGGAGGCGGAGGGGTCTGTCAGACTCTTACTGACTAAAAACCACCCCGTGTTCCTTCTCACACCTGCGCCGGGGGTCACGGGAACGGAAGATACTTCCGCGACCCCCGACTGGTGCCGGCCCCGCGGGCTTCGCCAAGTCTGCGAGGGGAGTGAGGTGTTAGACTCCCCTCGCGACGTCTAAGAGGGGCACGCGTGAACACGACGCGCCGCCACCTCGGGTCCATGTACGTGGGGGCGGCGGACATAACCCACACCTGGTCAAACGGCGCGGGAACGTCAGATTCCTTTGCAACCCCTGAGTGATCGGTTTCTAATCTAACTGACTGCAGCTGAATACAGAGTTCAATATTCTGCAACAAGGCTACCCTAAACTCCTTGATAAGATTGATTGGCGGATTTTCGGGTTCCAGACTACCTTAACGACTGTTAAAGATCTTTGAATGGCAGTCGAAACCAGTCGAGGGTTCGTAATGAATACCCAGGGACCAGCAAGCGTTGCTTCACTTGCGACTGTTTACATGTTCCTCATTTCTCAGCATTACAGGTCTATAATATATCCCAAGTATTTCTAAGTAAACGGACTTCTAGACTTCCTCTAACGACTTTACCTACTGCCTGGGTTTAGGACGAGCCTCATCTAGGTTCTGGCAAAGTGAAGGTTTTTCCACCTGTAATTTCTCAGTTGCAGCCCGGAGGCTGCTGTTTGCTTGGTTAATGGCAATGAGATCTCTCCTTATTACATAGGTCTTAAGTACCTATAACTATACAGGCGTGATTATTTTAACATTTCTAATTACACCCATTACTTTAAGAGGGATTGAGTAGCATCCCTCTGACCGACGTATTTCTTTGAATTTCAGATTGAGAGGACAAATGCCTCCAAGGTATCTTTCTTCGACATGTCTCACGTGGTGGAGACGGTGGCCGTTGCTTTTAAACCGCGGCCGCTGAACCGAAAGGTTAAAGTCATCCTCACTTTGCTGATGGTGTTCCTTCTCTATGGGCCTACTTCATGTAAGTTGATATTTAGTTTATCACACATTATTTTTGTTCTAAAGGGAACGTAGCCTTTCAATTTCTCATGCATTCTGGGTACATTCAAAACCATATATAAAACTGCCAGGCTGTGATTAGGGAGGCAACGGATTGCAATTTGTTACTAATCTTCTCTCTGAACGATTAGCCCTAGAAAACTAGGTTTAATTGTATCTGTGTGTAACAAATTTCAATTGTTTCTTTGCATTGTTGAGTTTATTGTACAGACGCCAGCATGTCCAGTTACCTCAATGTGTCAAATTTCTTTGATCGTTTTTCAACTTTATGTCATACAGAATAAGGTTCATATTCAATTGGGAAAAATTGACACATTGGGGTAACTTGACATGCTGGCGTCTGTACAACATTAAAACTTTTTAATAAAAATTGATGATTTATCATGAACTATATTTAATGGCAGGCAAACCCAGTAGGTAGTAGGCAGCTCCTCAAGTTCCGAGTTGAACTCATGATAACCGAAAAATGCTCGCACTGTCTGATCTGTTCCTCTCAAATTTGTGTGGTTCTTTTCTCAAAAAACCATTTCAGACACTAATCTGAGACTAATCTCTGAGTTTCTTTCGGTGTTTCTTCTCAGAGTAGTCAGATAGTAAAACGCCGACCTCACCTAGCTTAAAAATGACGTGTATAAGTGTTTGTTGAATCTATATAAATATCTTTTTTTTACTGAAATACCCAATGTTTCTTACATTACAGCGGAACACACGGTGTTCTACCTGTTCGTGAGGAATCGTCTTAACTGGGACATGGTCAAGTTCAGCGTCTACTTCAGCTACTCCATTGTCCTGCATTCTTTTGGTAAGTAGATGTAGAAAGTTTTTATCTATACCTACTTGTGGTTGCTTAGTGGCGGAATTAAGCTGTTTTGTTTTTTTTAGTCTCCTTGTCCATTTAAACTTTAAATTTACGAAATCTCACAGTTATCCGAGCTTGCAATATTCTTAAAAAAAAATTGAAGTTTTCGCTTCACATGTTAATATGGTAACTAGTGGCCGCGCAGTGGTTGAAATATGCTGTGACTTTGAGTATTCCAATTTTCTATGTGGGGAAATATAATTAAAAGTGTACCGAAGTTTTTGCTTAGCGTAGTAACATATAGACAAGACGTCGCTTAGTGGTCGATATAACACTATTATAGTTTTCTTTAATCTTTCTCCATTTATATTTGGCCTGTACCTACTATATTTTGTAAAGAAAAGAATATAATGTACTCTTTATCGTACTCTAAAAAAAACTTAAAAATAGTAACTTAAAAGTATTTATTCTCGCACTACTCGCAAAATACTTATCAAGGGATTCCAAGTTTTCGCTTCTCATGTTTATATTATACGTGTATACAATATGGAATACCAAAGAGATTTCGACATCCTCGTAGGCACATTTTCATCGCACAGCTTTGGTGGAAACCCCAACACAATTTCAAAGCACAGCTAGACATCCTCGCATGACACAGTTCCATCGCATATCTCTGGTGGAAACGCAGCCTTAAGATCCTATAGAGAGGCCATGCAAAGAAATGTCATAGAAAAACTGACGTGAGACATGGGATTACAATTTTTGTCTTTACGGTCCGCTGCTATATGCGGTTTGGTATATTATGCTTAATATAGCAATATTACAGCAGCAGCGGACCGTGCTAAACTAGATGACGTAACCTCCTTCTGTCCATTAGGACACAAGTATCCGATAATTTTTTTTTTCGTTATATCCAGTCAATAGTATGTATTTAATGTTTTTGTAGTATACTTTAGTTATAATAACCTACAACAACGCAGTATATTTTTTATTGAAGGAATTAAGATAATGAATCCAACGACAGAAATATTAGTAACGTTCTTTTATTTGTTTCTCAAAACCTACCTAACACAACACGAAAGCTATTCTAAAAGATTGTTATTGACAACTCCAATGCAACATACTTATAAACTTTTTCACCCATTTTTAATGATTATATTTTTTATCAAACACGCCTCATTTTGAGAACACATTTTCATTGATTATTTCTCAGATTGCGAAAGTGACCGGGCTTAGCAATCTGAAATACGTTTTCCTTAACACCTTTGACAGGACTTAAAGCAATAAAATGAATACTGCCAACCTTACAAACGTTTAAGAGGCTGATGATATACCTTTTTCCTTTAATGAGGGGCTAGGAGTGTCGACTGCCTTCCTTAATTTTTCAAAGGGACATTAAAACGTTAATCTCATAAACTTCGCGCAACGTTGAAAGATTTGAAAGGAATTTCTCAACATTATGAGGTAATGACACTGATTTTCGGGGTTATAAGAAATAATATATCGAATTTTGATAAAATTTCGATGAAGTTAATGTTATGTGGAATATTGAGTGCATGATTGCAGGTGTAATTTACGGGATTATCACATAGCCTAAAAGTTATATTGTAAGACGACTAATATGATAGGACATTGTATTTCTTAATGTCTATTTTGGTATCTTACTAGGGTTTTTTATTCGACATGTGTAATAAAATCTAGTACTGTACTAATCTAGTCATCATTTATAGAATAATAATAGGCTTGCAGTTAGTAGCGTTAAGAACATTTACATAGTAGGCAGTTTCTACTTTATGTTTCTGGTCGATGAACTTTGAATTCTTTATAGCTTGAATGAGTATAAATTATTAAAAAATGTACCTATTTGTATCTTCCAGGTGCCATGTTCTCAATAACGGTGCTGAGCAAACGTATGCAGGTGGATGACTCCTTGCTCTGCTTCGTATCCGTCGTCAGCAAGTTTGTCGGCTCTATATGGACTGCTTTTGTTACCACTGACATCGAAATGTTTCTCGGTAAGATACTAAAAAAAATATAACTTAAGTTCGGTCATTATGGACCGTTAATCTTTTTATCTTCTTTACTTTTCAAAGCACGGAAAACCCGACAGCAGTTCTCAAAAGCAGTTGTTAGAAAATATTGTTCATAAATTGTATTGAATTTGTTCCTTTCGCTCGATGGTTGTGTAGCGGGCATGTTACACAACCATGTACGTATTTAGTAATTATATTATGTTTCCAAACTCATATATATGTTTGACAGTCCGTCAGGCCAGTCAAAGTCTGATAAGCAGTCTAAATGGGTTTGGTTGGTTTTGGAAAAAAAGTTTCTTTGGGAAAGTTTATTAAAATCAATGAATATAATCACGTGTTTAAGTATCGTTCACTAATTACCAGTCACCCTATATACATACTCGTATATAGTTAATTGGTCAAACATGTTGATGCAATCCAATACTTCACCCATATGTGGTAGGTCAGCCTGACTTGGCCTACATAATAATATATATTTTTTTGCAAATAAATATAACTTTATCTTTAGGGCTAGGCTAATGACTATCTTCATAAATTACTGATACCACATAAAAAACCGTGCAGAATATCAAAAACACACCAACCATTACCATTGCAATTACTATGAAATGAATACTGAATTACCATTTCAACACAAAAGCGTCATCGCGCCATCTCTACTTCATATTCCAGTTTTATTATCATAATGTACATTTGAATAACGGTCGGTTCAATGGCGGTTATTAATTTGATTGCATTCACAATTGCAGTGCCGGTTGCCGAGCTACTGAACGCCACTACGTTTACGTCGCTGCGCTCTATCATATCGAAATTGGTTGAGAAACAAGAAACTGGTTAGTAAAACTTTATGTTTCATTTTTCCAGTATGTAAGAAAAATATTTTGGACACTAAAACCTTTACTATACTACAATGACAATTTTTTTGATACCAATAAATAACACATCATGGATATTTGTAGTACAGACCAGCACATCGACCTACCCCAATGTGTCAAATTTCTTTGATAGGTTTTCAACTTTATTCTAAACACAATAAGCTTCATGTTTAATTGAGAAAATTTGACAGTTTGGGGTATATTGATGTGCTGGCGCCTGTAGGTGGACGTGCCTATAAGTTATAAAAAATCAGAATAAAAAAAAACATGTTGTACTTACAAATAGATAAGTGAAGCCCCCTGCTTCTTTAACTTCAAATGCTTAATTTGTTTTGAAAATTCGATAATTTTGATAATGTTTGTTCGGAAGAAAGTTTACTAATGATACTTGGAATACGATTATGAAAATAGTACGAAAAAAAATATTGCACTTTGACTTTCAATATCTCCAAAACCAGTGATGGGTAGAATATGTAGTTTTCGTTTACGTTAAGGGTCTTTTTACACCCTGTATATGTTAGATAGAAAAGAAAAAAGGGTGGGTCCTGCCAGATCATCGGTTGTGTATAATATATAGATTCAGATTCTTTATTTGTTAACATAGGTAGTTACAGACAGGTGTTACATTTAGAAAAGGGTGGGTCCTGCCAGATCATCGGTTGTGCATAATTATATACTTGGGAGCTAAACTAAACTTAACCTTATTAAACTATTAATTTGCTTCTGAAATAAAGTGGTAGTAATAAGCGATCGATTCGAGTCGATTTATTTGTTCCAAAGTGTATATCCCTTTCATGTATAAGTTAAAAAGAAAAAATAATAGATAAAAATATTTGGGCCACGCACAGATAATATAACATAGTGAAAAGTAATAAAAAAAAACGCTCACGCTTTATTTCTAATTTCATTACGAGTATTTCTAGATTTTAATAACTCTTAATCCAATTTTCAGCTAAGGTGAACTCACTGTTCTCGCTGACGGAAACTTTGGCAGCGCTGGTCTTCCAACCTTTCTACTCATGGATGTACATGAAGACGCTGCACGTACTGCCAGGCGCTGTGTTCCTCACCAGTGCGGCTATTGCTATACCACCAGCTATAATACTTGTGTAAGTAGACCCTATTAAGATTTCATGAGATTGATTTAAAGATAAACAAATGACATTAAAATTGGTTCAACAAAGAAAGGAAGAAAGAGAGAGAGAGCTTTTTTCCTGATCGCGAGTCAACAATATTTTTATAGACCTACATTAATCATAGTTCTCCCGCCATTAACGTAATTTTATAAGGGACTGTCTTCTCCCTTCCAAACATCTCTATTTGCACTAATTTCGATAGTTACCTTTCTCTTAGCCATATCATCTTTCACAGCCCATCTATAGTTTCTTTGGTCTTCCTACTACCCTTGAAACCCTCCAAAACCTAAAACTCCAAAACATTCGTTCTCAATTTTTTTTCTGACAGATGACCATCATTCGCCGCAAGACATGCTACTCCCTCCGTCTGTGCTGGCTATTTGCATTTGTAATGTTATGAACAAAATAAAACATAACAAAAAACTTTTTTACAAAAAATACAACCGACTTCAAAAAACACTAACCGGTATAAAATAACTCTAAATTAGGAAGTCTGTGGCTTTGGTGGTTTTGTCTCATTCATGATTGGCCACCGACTTCCGAATTTAGAGTTATTTTATACCGGTTAGTGTTTTTTGAAGTCGGTTGTATTTTGTGTAAAAAAGTTTTTATTTAACAATTTTTAGTTTTTATTTTTATATACCTAGATGATAAATTATTATCGATTTCTACAACACATATTTACATATTACAATCAAACAAATAAACAACAACTGTTCGCTATGAAATCAAAAAGTAAAATTCATGAACAAAAATTTTCATAAAATGAAAACTACCAGACCAAACTATGTAGTTTTTTAATGAGACCAAAAAGAAACTAGTCCGCATCAAACTAAAAAAGAATCACGTAAATCGGTACATAAATCTCAGCGTAATCGGTGAACATACATACAAAAAAGTGTTCAATAACAAATTAAATTTTCATAAAATTGTTTATAAAATTAAACTACCGGGTCAAACTATGTTATATTTTTATGGGACCAAATGGCAGCTATTTCGCATCGAACTCAAAAAGAATCACGAAAATCGGATCATTAATCTCGGAGTAGTCGGTGTACATTAGATATGAGCGCCGATGGCCACATTTCCGGCGGCGGCGCGCCGATTTTTTTAAATCGGCGGCGGCGGCGTCGGCGGCGTGACCTTTATTTTACTACCTTCATTTAAATAAAACAATAATTTACGTATAATTAAGATTTATTATAATTTTGACGTGACAAACCGAATTAACAAGATAAATTTTAAAAGAGAAAACAAAATTACAATTAAAACAGTCTCATTCAGTAATTTTAAAAGTGAAAACAAAATTACAATAAAATTAAGTAAATTAAAACAGTTTCACCACTTTTTGTTACTGGTTTTGATTTTCTCTGTACAGAAAAAAAATCTTTAATGGGGGCTATTTTTTTTTCTATTTTGTGTATCTTCTAAGTTATGTTCGTCCTTCAAATGACGCAGTAAATTGCTGGTGGCTATATTTTTACTGTAGGCCTTGACGAGTGCTCTGAAAAAAAATACAGAAATTTTATTTATCAAGCGTCCTACAGTAACTTAAATAAAATAAAAGGAAAGCAAAATGCCAATAAAAACGTAATATTATAACCAACCTCACGGAAATAAATAACAAAATACTATAGTACATAGGCAATTAAAAATATTTTAGCAACTAACATTCTATAGGTAGTTAAAGAAACAAACAAAATATTTAAAAATAATAGGAGGTAAGTAGGTAAACTTACTTAGAAAATAGCACATCGCAATCTTTTTCTTTCAGCTTCTTTTAAACAAGCGTCACAAAACACTTGGTCGCCCAACACTGTTCGTTTTCTTGTTTCAATATTAATTACTAACTGACCAAAATAGGTCCAACAAAAACTGTGTTTGTTTGTTGATATTTTGGACATCACAGAAATTGTAACATCAACGAGTTTCGTTTTATAAACGTCTACATCTAGTGCCGCCATTTCAGACGTGCGTTCGGTTAGGTCAGCGTGTTTGGTTAAACTGATGAATGCCGCCCAGTGCTGCCATCTCTCTGAAGCCAGTAAGCGCTAAAAGTGCTTGAAAAAAGCGCTAGATTCCGCTAGATTGCATAAAAAATCACACACAAGTAATACCTACCAAAAATTTGTTTAAATCATTTTAAATCTAAATTAATAAAGAGCCTAATCGCTTTAGCTGTCTGAGCAGGTTCTGTAGACTGAATTTTTGTAGGTCCAGGTTGCGGTTTTTGAGGGTTTTGTAATTTCCATTTAAATTTTTGGTTTGACGTGACGATTTTCCTGACGGTAGCCGTCCCGACATGTAGCCTTTTTGTAAGATAATCCCAATCGTTTATGTAAATTTGCGTTTATCGTGTCTGTGCCAGGTCTGCCAAAAAAGCGCTATATTTTCCGCTAGGAGTTAAAATTGAAATTTCAGCGCTAAATGTTCCAAAAAAGCGCTAGATCTAACTCCGAAAGCGCTAAGGTGGCAGCACTGATGCCGCCGCTCGGGCTGCTCGGCGCGCCGGCGCCTAGGATCGGCGGCGGCGGCGCGGGGGGAATCGCGGCGGCGGCGGCGCGCCGGCGCGGCGGCGCGGCGCTCATATCTAGTGTACATACATAAAAAAAAAAAAAACCGATCGAATTGAGAACCTCCTCCTGAAGTCGGTTAAAGAATTACCGGGACATTTCACCTCTTTTTATTTTTAATAAACGTATACCTAGTTTCTAAGTTTAGATGTAGGAGATAATCAGTGAAACAACAGAACTAATTACAAAAATTCTTTCACTGATAGAAGTTGTTTACAATACATTATTGCCGAATGCTATTGCACATATTTTCCAGTGGACACAGATACGGTCAGAATCTAGGAATTCATAACAGGAGCATAACTCTTTAAAGGAGGTTTCCTAATATCAGAATGACACTGAAATAGTGTAACTGAGAATAATATATGTTACAGAGAAAGTACATGTTTTTTATTGGATTCCAGATTCTTCTACGCCCAGCACAGAGCAAGCTTAAAGAACACAAGAAAGAAGGCTTTAGAAGCAGAAGAGAAGAAAGATGCCAAGGAGGCAGAAGCCAAGAAAGCAGATCCTCTACACTTTGTTCCGTCCCAAGCAGAAAAAGAAAAAAATGAAATCGGAAAGAATAGTTAGAAGTTAGAAGATAATTTAATTACATATTAAGCACCTTATTCTCAATTAATATTGTTTTAAGGAAGAAAAACCTTTGCTTTTAAAATCCAAAAGATTGTTGACAAAGTGTTATAGAAAGTTGTTTACGAACGTAATGGTAAGTAGACAAATCTTGTCTTATTGTGTCATTAGAAATGTCTTATCCCTTCAGTTTTTCGAACGTGTGCAAAAGCTATTATAAGGTCTCGATTAAATTTTGCTGTAAATTTTGTGTTTTAAAAATGTAAGGGTAAAATCGAATTATTGTACCTAAATTGTGCAGTTTATAAGATTATTTTTTAGGAAATCTAGTAATTGTACATTTTTATGAATAGTATGTACAGTGGCCTGCTCATAAACCTAGCCCAATCTATCCAAGTTTTTCAACTTTGTTTTAAAATTATTAGATTCATGTTTAATTTATAAAAAAATACAGTTTGGGATAACTTGAACTGTTGGCGTTTGTACTATTAATAATTATTTTGTTTTGGAATGAAAATGGACTTGTCTTTAATGAAATGTCATTTTGCTATAAAATACCTCTGTTATAAGACTGCAAAGTAAAACAAAAAGATTTTAAGTTTAAATTTTGTCTACTTCTTTTCGTCTGGTAAGTTACTAACTGGTGCCAAAGTTAATGCCGCCCATGGGTCTCTGACTAGGCTTCACATGCCATTGAGGAATATCTCTCAGGCATGCCGGTTTCCTCACTTTCCTCACGATGTTTTCCTTCACTGTTTTTAAAGTAAAGTCAGAGGTGCGTGCCTGGGGTTGGAACTCGAGACCTGTAACTAATTGGTAGTCGCCAGTCCACTGGTCACACTACTAAGCTATCATTGATATATTTTTAATATTGTACAGAGGCCAGCATATCAAGCTACCCCAATGTGTCAAATATCTTTGATAGTTTTTCAACTTTATTACAAAAACTAGCAGACGTCTCGCGGTTACACCCGCGTAGGTTCCATGTCCGTGGGAATACAGGGATAAATAGTAGCCTATGTGTTAATCCAGGGTGTCAGCTAACTCCATACCAAATTTGATTAAAATCCGTTCAGTAGTTTTTGCGTGAAAGAGTAACAAACATCCATTCATCCATACATTTTAGTAAGGTTAGTAGGATAGAATTCATGTTTAATTGGGAAAATTTGGATAGTTTGGGATTGATGAGCTAGTGTCGGTACATACATCAAAATTATACGTATTTTAGTCGTACAGTTTTCTTTATAAACATCAAAACAGAACAAACATTTAATCCCAAAGTATTTCGATATTCTGCAGCCACCGCTAACGGTTGTAACCAGAGATCCTAATAACTTATTTACACTAATTGGTATCCCCAAAGGCCATGATTAGTGTCGCATTTTCTAGACTAAATTGTGACGCTGCATTATGAACTTTATCACAATTCCCATAAGACTTAAATTTCGACTTACCAAATAAATGTTTGTTGCTAGTTTGCACTATGGTTTTTAGTATTTATAGTTGTTTGGTTTTATGAATGTCTTATTTTGCTCAAATTAGTACCTCATTGGACAATGTATTGTCTCTTCTTAAACTCCTGTACAAATTTTAGTATATACAACAATATATACATACAGGAAAAGTCACAAATCTGATCTGAGTGACGTAAAACATGTACAGACGCCAGTACATCAAGTTACCACAATGTGTCAAATTTTCCCAATCGAGTATGAACCTTATTCTGTTTGACATAAATAGTTGAAAAACGATCAAAGAAATTTGACACATTGGGGTAACTTATGTGCAGCTGGCGTCTGTACATAAATAGTTATATTTTGAAACTTTGTTTTTCCGGTTGTGTTGACAACTCATCTCATTCGCTATTTCCTTGCTATCTCTAATAGGCCACATTCGAAATTCGATGCTGTGTGCATCAGCAGGGCTAATACGTATCTCCAATGACAAATCATAGTGATGGCCACTGGGAAAAGTGTTCAACTATTAAAATATGTCAGTATTGGGATAGCTACGAAATAGCAGATGAGACAAGTTGTCAACAAACCGTTTTTTCCTACATTTGGTCACTCTGTATATTATGGTAATAGTTCAATCAGTATCTAATAAGTACTTATTATTATGTTACCAGCAATATGTATATATAAGAATAATATGTATAATTGCCTAGGAATAGGTACGCATTTGGAGGTATGAAGAACAGGGTGTAAACTTCCTCATCCACCATTGAAAAGGGAGGATCCTCCGACCAGACGGGTGTTGTGTCTGGTGGGCTAAATACTGCCCGTCGCGGCAACGGTTGTAGTCGGGAACTTGTATACGTTCAAACTGCGCGGATAACTTTGCTACCGCGATGTAGGATATCGGTAATTAGTTCGTATGTGACGAGATAGATGTCGCTACACGCACATTTTATAAAATATAATTAATGTCTAGCTAAAATAAATACTGAAACATGTAAATGAGCTGCTGATTTATTTAGTTTTAGGATATCATTTTCTTTGTTTAAGAATTAAGATTTAGGTAATATTGTAATAAATGCACATAACGTATGTAATAGAATAAGAATAAAATAAAATTGTTATAAATTACTTGTGTTTTTTTACATTCGCACGAAGCGCTTTACATGTTCCTTCATTATGCGCACAGCCAAGGAGTGGAATTCCCTGCCTGCATCGGTGTTTCCGAGTTCATATGACCCCAATATGTTTAAGTCGCGAGTTAATAGGCTTCTTTTGGGTAGGCTGGTTCCATCGTCGACATCATGTCTGACCGCAGGACAAGATTGAGGTCAATAGTTAAATATAAATATGAAACAAAAAAACAAGAATATCTTACTTTGAAATCAGACTGATATTATGAATCGCGAAAGTTTGTCCCTACCTGTTGTCTGTGTGTTTATGTTTGATACGGCTGTACGGCTGTACATTTGTACTAATACAACGGCTTCCAACGGCACCACTTCGGAATAAAAGTCTCCTAAAAAAGTGCTACGTTCATCACAAACATTCACATCTTATTGATGTGAATGTTTGTGATGAACGTAGCACTTTTTTAGGAGACTTTTATTCCGAAGTGGTGAAGATTTCCTTGGTAATTTCTGGTCATATCATGTTGACTTCAGAAATATATATGAAGATGCATTAATAGAGCCATTGTTTTTTTTTCTTTGCCAATTGGGACGATGTCGACTATTCTGCCAGCGTCACATATTGATGGTTGAGCCATTATTCTATTCTATTTTTTTATTATGGCAAACAAAGCCATTGTCGACTTTAAGCCATTGTTGAGATACGCGTTAGAATGAAATTATACAACTGTCGATGTCGGCCTGGCGGAGCCTCCAGTCGATGGTCAGCGCGGCCATGTTGAATGCCATGGTGATACAAATGTCAACGGCAAGCACATCACGTATCCGACGACTTTTGTTCCGAGTATCTTGTCTCTTTTTACTACAAGAAATAATCAAAACCGACGGAGTAAGTGAATTCTTAATTACAAACATTTCTTCTTATCGTGTGGTTAGTAACTAACCTGCATGGTGTCAGACTTTTAATGCCGCCCATGGGCCTCTGACTTGGCATCACATGCCTTCGAGCAATATCTCTCAGGCATGCCGGTTTCCTCACGATGTTTTCCTTCACCGTTTTTGAAGCAAGTGACAATTATACAATCCGCACATGAATCCGAAAAGTCAGAGGTGCGTGCCTTGGGTTCGAACTCGAGACCTGTGAATTGGCAATCCACCGGTCACACCACTAGGCTATCACTGCTGCATTACTAGCATTTACACTTCACAAATCTTTAGTGCGATTCTGTAAGGAAGATGATGTGTGTTTTAATATTTTTTTGATTGTGACTCCAGTAATTCTTTGTTGGTTCTGACCCACATTACCACCTATTGAAGAAATGGCTGATTATGATGATCACGAGCACTTGCTCGATATATAAATATGTTTATCAGTTGTCTAGTACATATAGCACAAACTCTGTTTAGTTTGGCTCTGCTTAGACTAGATGGCGTTGTGTGATAGTTGTGGAATATTGTTATAGTTCTAATGGTTAACGGGTTCGAACCTGGGTAAATATCAATCTAACTTATTTAATTCATATGCAGGTAATTTGTAACGACCTTACTCATTTTTTCTCCTCCACTATCAAGTCCATCCAAAGGTTGTCTGTAAGAGATCGCTTTTAGCGATAAGGTCGCCCATTGTAACACCCTATGTAACCCTTAAAATTATAATTTGTATGTTTTATGGTGTACAATAAAAAATATTTTATTCTATTCTATTTTATTCTATAGTGAGGAAACCCACAGAAGTGTAGAATCGCCGATCCACATTGTTCAAGCGCGGTGATTAGTATTCGTGCCTTCTATGTATTTTTATTATTATCTGCTGATATTTCTCGGAACCCTTGGGTTCCGGACCTTTGGAAGGCGTACGAGGAGCCTAAGCCAACTCGCAGAGGCCCTTTGTCGTTCTTAATGAAGTGAAGCACCAATCGCAGATTTTCCCTGTATGCATTATGCAAATGCACCCAAGGAAAACCTACGACTAGTGCAGGACTATTGTAGACTAAAACAACAAATGTATTGGGCTATAGGTTAGGGGTGGATAAGGTGAACTGGTTACCTAGTACTATGGAAGGACTATGGCCCCTGCCTCATCAATGCTTTATAAATACACGAATAAAATGGCAGGGGGAACCATTTAATTGTTCTTTATGAGTAAATCAATTCCAGTTTTTACCCGCGGCTTTCGCAAAATTCATCAAAATTAATGCAGTGTTTTAAGCGTAAAAAGTAAAGACAGACCGAGCGATTTGCAATAGGTACTTAAGTATGAATTGTTGAGTAATCGATAAAGTGCAATAACAATTTACTTGCCTTTGTATGCAGCACACTGTTATCATCACTGTTGCCACCTACGATTGTTGACTTTAATCAATGCATTGGCTAAAGTCGTCTATATAGATGAAGTAAATCATTCAGTAATGCAGGGATAATATGAATAGTTTTTAGGGTTCCGTAGTCAACTAGGAACCCTTATAGTTTCGCCATGTCTGTCTGTCCGTCCGTCCGTCCGTCCATCCGTCCTCGCTTAATCTCTATCATCAATATGTATCAATCACGCCGACAAAGTGGTAAAATAAAAATTGGAAAAAAATGTTTTATTAGGGTAGCCCCTCTATATGTAAAGTGGGAAGTGATTTTTTTTTTATTTCAACCCTAACGTGTGATATATTGTTGGAAAGGTATTTAAAAATGAATAGGGGTTTATTAACATCATTTTTTGATAATGTCAATAATTTCGGAAATAATCGCTCCAAAAGTAAAAAAACAATGGGTCCCCCCCTCTAACTTTTGAACTATAAGTTTAGAAAATATGAAAAAAATCTGAAAAGTAGAACTTGATAAGAACTTTCTAGAAAAAATATTTTGAACTAGGATGGAAACAGTTTTTGTACAAAAAAGACAAAAAGTTGCACAAAATAATTTCTGGATTAAGTTTGTAGTACAATCGTATATGCAAGCATTTTGAACACTTTGTAACGGACGGGAAACTACGGAACCCTACACTGAGCGTGGCCCGACACGCTCTTGGCCGGTTTTTTATTTAAAATTTATGTCAGGATAAATATCCCATAGGGTTTGTTAGTAATTCTTCTTATAAAACTTTGCAGGTACCTATGTAATATTATGGTATTTCTTTTTTTTTAATACAATTTATTGTTTCTCGTAAATATATTTAAACATTTATTTCAGCTTGTGCTACAATAGCTTCATTGATACTCTACATGACAAGATCATCGTTTCACTTAAAACTTTGGACGGATTTTTCCCTGTACCCTCTTGTAGTATAATATTGCTAGATTTAGTTTTATTTTTAAACTGTAAATTTCCTGTGTGTGTCTCAAATAAACATATTTTCTTTCTTTCTTTCTTTCTTAGTATGAGATTAATAAGATTACTGATACATTTTTCGTTTACAGCTTTAGAGAATAAGGTTTTATTTTTACTCGATACCTCTACGCATTTCCAAGATAACGTACTAAGTATTAAAAGGATAAAGATAAATAATAAAGTAGGTAAGTAATAAAGAATTAAGATAATACCATCCTTATTTTTTTCATCAGTCAGTCATAGTTGTTAGATTAGGAAGATTATTAAACAACAAATATTGTTATCAGTATCTTATTATACAATACAAAGCAATATAGTTACTATCACAGGGTGTATTATTGACCGTACATTCAAATTTAAGCAAGTCATTAAGCAAGTCATCACGGACCTACAAAATACTTTGTTTTTCTAAATACCTTAATTACTGCATATATAATAAAATTGCGATTCTTTTTAGCTTTTAATTTATTATGTTACAACAATAATTATTGTTTTTTTGTAAAGTTCGTCCCCGAACAGCTTGTTGAACAAACATATTTGCCCACAAGGTATCGCTAATAACTCTCTGTGCAGTGCATACATGGAGGATGAGGAAGCAATAGGTCACGTTGGTGGGAGTTGGGCTGGTTGGAATGATGAAAGAACAGTCGCTGGCTTACGCACAAGGGCCTGAGTAAAAAATCCATTTCCCAATAGATGGATGGAGTATACAGGGTGTAACGGAAAGGGTATATACATCCGAAGGGCACGGATTCTCTTGGTGATAAGAAACGACATGGCAACGTTCTTATACATATACATACATAATTGTAAAGTTGAGCCCGCCCGCGCCGTCGCGCCTTCGTCGGTTAGGCAGAGCCCGATAGGTCTGTACTAGGCGCGCAGAACCCGAGATAGATATACTGGAACCTTGCCGGACAGGATTATGACCCTCATAGTGCGGTGACACGTTTGTTATGATTTTGCATTTAATAAACTGTCGATATTAAATAATATCGTGAAGTTTCAAAGTTATTAGTTGGGAGCTGAAATTTTGAGGAAAGACTCGTTATTAAATACTCTATTCACCCTGTTTGTATGTATATACCCTTTCCGTTACACCCTGTATAAAAACCAGTTTTTCGAGCAGCTGTGATTGCGTATACCGGTGCGCTATGTGATATGCTCCAGCGTACCACACTACAAGCTAGGTGGACATGGTCCGTGGTCCAGCGATATGTGCTTAAGACAAATCAAAGCCTTGTACTACTCAAAAGTGTTTCGACTATTGAACTCTTATCAATTTACTATTGCTTTTCTATTATTACTTGGAAACTTCATTTAATCATACGAGGTACCATGTCATTGCTTATAGCATAAATTCTATTTTAGACCATGCATATTAGAGCAATTTAAGTTTAGGAAGTCAGAAAAGGGTATATATAGCACAAGCAGGCGATGCGATGTGATATTAAAACTTCACGCTTACGAAGTCGCGGGCAAAAGCTAGTTTAATCATATAATTAAGACACGCTCTCTCAAATGGAACCCTTCATATTTTTTCTTACTTAGGTACTTATTATCATTTACATATCTTCTTTTTTTCCACGAAGGTAGGCAAAAATCATAGAGCGCCATCTGCTACGCTTCTTACATGACATACTTCTTTTGCTTTGTTTATATTCATACCTGTTGTCATACACTACACACCTGACCTTTCTGAAGAACCTCACCAATAAGGTCTATGTATGTCTTTCTAGGGCGTCCCGTCGTCCCCGCTTACATTTGCCTCATTCGTATCGCTTCTCATCCCTCCTTTCAACGTGAACCTTAACCATGATTTGTTCAACTTAGAGGAATTCAGGCATGTTCTACGGATACTGGTATACTTTCCCGTAACGCGATTGCACAACGTTGTGCAAGAAAACGTAACTTTCACTGATTGTTTGTAGCTTAATAAATAAGTAGTTTAAATAAGTCAAATATTATGACAACATTATGTTTGATGAATTGTACATTTTAAAATCCGACACGTACGTGGGACAATTAAAAGGATTTATTTCGAAAGTTGCTACTTAATTAAGAAAAGAATACCATCCAACACGTGGCGAATTTTCACCATTGTGCTACCAATAGTATTATATATTCCTATGTATTCTTTTGTTTGTTGCCTATTCACAAGGGGATCGCTAAACAAATATGGATGAAATCAAAAATAAAAAAAATCAATCAAAAATCAAAAGTCTTTATTCAAACTAGGCTGAGAATCAATTTTTTGAATGTCAAAAAAAAATACATAAAGACAGTCCCCCAAAAACGGCCCACCCTTCGCCACTTCCTAGTGTTTTTGATGGGAAGAAGAAGTGGCGGAACAAACTCCCCAGCAACACATTTGTCTGATTCGTTTGAAGAACTAGGTATACAAAGAATCTATACAATGAAATGCTCAATAAATAGCACTAATGTTTATAAACATTGTAAAACATTACATTTCAGAATGATTGTCACGTGTTAGCTAGCACACTCCAATATACCGAGATTAAAAAAAAAAAAGTTAATTCATATTAACATTGAAATCTAAACTCAAGCAAAAACAACTACAAAACTGAAAAATAACAGCCTCCAGGCATAAAAGGCGTACCCGCTTACATGTGCAATGCTGGCTTATATTCATAAGGCTGTGACTCTAAGTTTAAAATGAAAATCTAGGACCATCGAAGTGAAACCAATAAGCAGTTAACTGTTATAACAATAAAAAAAAAACCATTGGTAAGCAAGTCGAACCATTGGTAAGCAAGTCGAAATGTGGTACATGGCCTAGATCCATCAAACTTACATTCATAAAGTACGTACGTTTACGTGGCATATTATCAACATAAATATACGCAGACGAAACCGTGATCAAAACCTGGTTAAGTAAAGATCAGATAATAAAACACAGCATAATGACTTCTACTAATAAAGAGTTATATCATTGAAAACACATCAGCTGTTGCTTTATTCATATTTATTACCTTATCAGTGATTACGATACTAAATGTTTTACGATGTCTGTCACAATTTCACCTTCAGTATTATTTCCACTAGTTTTAAAAACAAATATTGGTCCTTGATAACTAAATATGACCTTAATATATCATAAATATTAAAGCTTAAAATAAGTATGATGCAGTTTTACTATACTAAAGAGATTGATATAAATTTTCTCATGTTATGGATTTCTAGATTCGAAACAAATATAACAAAAAAGCAGTGCCCTAAATACCTAGTACAAAAATGAGTTAGATTCGACTGTAGAAAAACTATACATTAACGTTCAGACGTAAAAACTATACATTAGTGTTCTTATCTTTAATACTGAATGAATGGCTTTACAAGACATTCTGATTACTCGTCAATAAGTATGACTGCCGCTAATGAATGATATGTATATCTGCGAAAAATATTTTACAAACACTTTTACAATTCAAACAAGAAAATATATGTTATGTAGTACAGAAAATTATGACTGCGAAGCTGTTTTATACAAACAATTTCCTGCTTTTTTACTTTAAAAAGACAATGCCAAAAATTGTATGAACCTGTGCCCCAGGCTGTACATAAATGAAATCTATGTAATTTAATAGTAAAGATCTTCTACAACAAAAGTATAAAAGGCGCATATTGCTCAGCAGTCGAGGACGAAAGTTATAAAGGTTTAAAGAAACCGTTTTTGTACCTACCGGCTAAAGTATTTTCATGTTTATTGTAAACATTAAGGTATAAACATGTTTAGATATCTGTTCCAGGCATTAATATACACAATGTATTCGTTTTAAAGCACTGGGAGGGCATAATTTTTCAAAGTAAATCTATTATGGTTAGCATCATTTGTAGACAGAATATTTTGTGACATAATGACATTTGACGTTTGATCGAAGACTTGAGTGTTGCCAAAATAAAAGTAAAATAATGTTAGATATGAATGCTCAGATTATTTTAAACTAATAATCTAACAATATTACAGTTCGATTTATGGATAAGAAAACATAAAACACTAATAATAATGTATTACGTTTTAGGTTACGCTAACTTACAAATATTTAACATTTTAGGCCAGGTATGTGTTAAGATAGTTTTACCCTGTTTTGCTCTTTGTTAATATTATATGGCAATGTTGAGGGTACTTTCAAGTGAAATAAAAAGAAAGATACTTTTAATTGTGAGTTTTTTTCCACGTCTGGTATGGAATGTTAGTTATCTTCTAAAATTCATATCTCATTTTACTATAAGTATTTGTATTACAATGATCTCTGTACACTTTGGGGCAGAAATTGGCATTCTCCTTTGATTATTCTACTTTCCGAAGCAATCGATAAGATTAAAACAGCCTATATTTAGCATTAACATTACCTAATTACGTGTTAATATGATTCTTATAAATTAGAATGAAAAACAGCTAATGGAAAGATGGCTAATACATAGAACGCCAACAAGAACATTAACTTAGATAATAATAATTTTACAATCACCTTTGTAGATTAGTTTGGATTAGTCTACTAAGATATACACAATATGGGCGGGGGCATTACTATGTACTTCCATATTTTATCATTCCGTGCTCCCTATATTGTACGATACATCTGATATGCATGTATCGCTAATGATTATAATTTTATTGACTACAAACGAGATATAACAAACAGTTCACATTCAGCTCCAGTTATATCTACAAGTGACTTAACGAACTAAATATTGTAAAACAAAATAAATGATTGTAGAAAATTGACTCCAAAATGGATACAGACAATCAACCCGAAGGTAGAAAATTTGAAGAATTTACAGAAGCAGATCCACTTAAAGAGAATGAAGAAAAAGAAGTGCCGACTACTTTTCGTGAAAAAGTAGTGTATGTGTTTAAAAATATAACTCTAGAGCCATGTTTGTTGATGTTCGTGCTGTCGGCTATAATCAACATGACTGCAAATCAAAACCTGAATCTTGAGAAGGCATGCCGTGTGAACCTCAACTTCTCAGACGAAATTTGTGATTCATTGAAGATGCAAGATGTTGACAGCCAGAACGAATATGAAAGAGAAACACAAAAACTACTGGCAAGAGCACTTTCATGGAGGACTTATTTATCAGCAACAATACCTTGCATTTTGGCTCTTTTTGTTGGATCTTTCTCTGACAAAACCGGTCATAGAAAGTTTTTCATAATGATATCTGTTTCTGGCCAAATACTTGCTGGTATCAACAATATGCTCAATGTGTATTTCTTCCGGCAACTTTCACTGGAGTTCTTGGTCTTCACTGATGCTATTATAGAGGGATTATCTGGTGGATGGTGCATTTGTTTTTTGACAGCATTTGCCTTCATAAGCACCATTACAACAGACAAGACTAGAACGTTTAGGTTAGGCCTTGTTAGTTTTAGTGTAACAGTGGCTTTTCCTATTGGTATGGGGGTGAGTGGGGTCCTGTTGAAGAACTTTGGTTACTATGGGTGCTTTGGATTGACTACAATCTTACAGATTCTCAATATTTGCTATCTGATTTTCGTAGTAAGGGATCCCAAAAGAACTAGAGAACAGAAGAAGGTAAGCACCACATTGTAAACTTTATTTTTATTGCATCAATTCGAATTTGCATTGGAGCTTCGTACCATTTCGAATTAGTTTTTTAGAAGAGACATTTAGAGAACTTTATAATTAACTTCTAATTTGTATAAAAAAATCTTATACCTACATAATAATTTTTCCGATGTTCCCCTGGGGCGTCTGCGTCTCGAAATATGTATTATTTACGAACTATTTTTCTTTCAGCATGATCGTCAAGGAATGTGCCACTTAATCCGCGTCTTGTTTGATTTATCCAACGTCAAGGAGACCGTAAGTGTGCTGGTAAAAAAGGCTCCTAAAAACAGAAGACTACGACTTTGCGTTCTTCTGGGAGTCGTCAGCGTACTCTTTGGACCTATGTACGGTTAGTATTTGTGTTAACTTATATATCACACCTACATTTTTTGAAGGCATGGGCTTAGTGAACCTCTTTGCTTTTTCTTCTCTCTTCTTTTTAAAAGTTTATTCTTCTCCTTCCTTCAAACCCTAGCAGACTTCTGGTTTAAGGCTGGATTATGGCTAGTCAGTTATTATTAACATGAATTAAAGTTTTTCAACTATCAATTTTATTACTTGACACTTTTTGAAATCATTTTTAATCAAAACGATGCTCCCACACTAAGTTCTTCTGTTGATGTCTAGATACTTCTAGGAGTCTATTTTAAAGTCCTTTCTTTCGATTTCAGGTGAAATTTCAATCATGTATCTCTCCACGAGGTACAGGTTCAACTGGGACGAAGTTAAGTTCAGCATATTCCAGACGTATAATTTCATTACCCACACTATTGGTGAGTTCTTTTTCTTCATTGTTACTCTAATTATCTAACCTATCCACCGTGCGTGTATCACCATAAGGCCAATTTAAAACGATCAAAATCTAGTCGCAATCTCAACGACAATCAACTTCAAAATTTTGTAGAAAATTTAGGAAAATTAGACGTATTTTTGACAGAGTTAGTTAAACGTTCTTAAAAAATATAGGAATTGCCCTCTGAGTGGTGTTTTGTAGTTTCAGTATGTAGTGAGTTTATATCTGAAAAAGGCCCTTTTGTTGCTTACATATTTGAGAACATATCGATAATACTTTGAATAGTCAACTCTAGTGCATTTGCAACCCTATGATGCCACTTTTGTGAGGGCGTCATAAAAAACCGGTTGGGATAGATTGAGGTATGCCAAAGATCAAAGTATCGACTGCAACAAGATAGGCTAGGATAGATAGGATACATACATAGATAGGATAGGTGACACCGATGAGGAGCAACACAAGGAGCACCCAAGCGTAGACATGTAGCGAGCCGAAATGAAGTGTCATCCATCATAGTGCCTATGGTGGCTGACGGAAGTGCCTGAAGCCTCAAACCCGACTCCCATTCTCCCACGGCCAGCAGACGGGCACGCTCCGCAGCACTATATGATACTTTCAAAATTGTGCAGATTAACATTATTTGTTAGAAACACCACACGTAAAAGTATCGTTTACTGTAAGTAGTTTAGTGGGAAGAAATCTAAACTTCGATATTGATTAATTAAACATATAGAGTTTGTTTGTTTGAACGTGCTAATCTCTGAAAGTCCCTGTCGGATTTGAAAACAAATTCTTTATTTGATAACTTACTCATTGAGGAAGGTTACCTATACGCTATTTAACACCAAGTTACAAGCTCAGAAACGAGTGAGACAGCAAGGCACACATAGCATTTCAAACAAAGGTAACACTTACGCCCAATAAAGTGGTCTAAGTGATATTGCTTGATGCAAATTTCTTGAAAATAAGCACATTGACAATTTTGGTTCCTGGAATAGATTAACCAAAATATTGATGTAATGAATAGACTTATCGTAGGGACATGGTGCTGACTAATCACTTCCTATGATTCACGGAAAATGAAGCAATTACGGTTACAAGTATGCCAATGATATCATGTGATTAGTACCTAGCTTTCTATCGAAATGGACGAACAAATGACTGTGTCATCTATATAGTGATAACGATTATTACATAAACCACTTTGGGGGTCGTTGTATTCTCTCAAGGCTTCTAAAGTGCATTCGACGTTTTCGAGTTGGTATCTTATCTATCATTTAGAGCATTAAGGGCCAGAATAAATACATCTGAAATAACACGATACATATCATGTTGTCATCAAATAAATTTTATTATATCATGATGTGGTCATACCTCAGTGTCTCAAGTCGAAGGTTTTCGACCAGTGTGTGTTGCCAGTGATGACGTATGGCACTGAAACGTGGTCCCTCACTATGGGCCTTATGAGTAAGCTCAAAGTAGCCCAACGAGCTATGGAGAGGGCTATCCTCGGAGTCTCTCTGCGAGATCGAATCAGAAATGAGGAGATCCGTAGAAGAACCAAGGTTACCGACATAGCCCAGCGGATTAGCAGGTTGAAGTGGCAGTGGGCAGGGCACATAGCACGGAGGACTGATGACCGATGGGGTCGAAAGGTTCTCGAGTGGAGGCCACGTATCGGCAAGCGCAGCGTAGGACGTCCACCCACAAGGTGGACAGACGACCACATTAAGGCCGCGGGAACGCGCTGGATGCGAGCCGCTTCCAACCGGTCTTATTGGAGATCTATAGGGGAGGCCTATGTCCAGTAGTGGACTTCCTATGGCTGAAATGATAATGATGATGTGGTCAGTACACAAACAAAGAAAATAAAGCTGGTAAGGAAAGAGTTGACCTCGATCTAAAAGCATGTTTTAAGAAAAGTTTTGAGCATGAATGTGAAAAGAAGAGGAAGGCCAACGGAATGATGGATGAATTGTGTGAAAGATGATATGACCAGAAAAGACCTAACTACTGTTATGACGGCCAATAGAGATATACCTAAGAGAGATAGAGTTTATAAGAACAAAACATGGTATGCTGACTCTTTCTAAATAAATTAGGGCAAGGGCAGGAAGACTCAAAGCCAAGTTACCAAGTTAGGACTTTAGAACGTTCTTTCATACATTTGAGTTTTTTTTTGTATTTATATTTTAAGGTCACCTTAGAATTATGAACACCAAATAAACTTTACGTCAAAGTTGAATTTATTGTTTATAGAAAATTCTGACTTATTACAACCGACGAAAGTTGTTATTATTTAACATAATGTTTCCACATAGATGTCACACGCGCGAGAAAACTTCGTGGTTACACTTGTTTTTTCTAGTCCGTGTGTAGAAACCAATTTGCATTTATTTAAAAGTACTCATTGTTACATTTCAGGTACAATATTCTCGATAATGGTCCTCAGCAAGTATCTGCAATGGCACGACTCTCTACTAGGCATCGTGTCGACGCTAAGCAAGATCGCCTCTTCATTCGTCTACTGTTTTGCTCCAAATGAGAAAATATTCTATATTGGTAAGTAAAAAGGCTGAAATTGCTCAGTAATTTTCATTATTTCACCTTATAACACACCAAACACATACACACATATCAAATAAAATAAACTAAAAAAAAATGCTAAACTAACAGTACTTAAATGATTAAAAAGTTTTGAAAATTTCATTCCCTGACGACTAGTAAAGTAGTTATTATCAATTCGAGATGTCTTCGTATATCCTTTTGATCGAGTTGCTAGTTGTTTTTAATTTTAATTCGTATATCAGATCTTCTGGTAATTTCTCGAAGATCAAATATCGGAGATGACTGTGATTAACATCTGGGTATGAATATCTTGTGTATTTCTTCTAGCTCTTCCCTTATCTCATTCCATTTGTCACGTAATTGTTCTGAAAATATTTCATCCTATTTGAATTTCTGTTTCCACAGATCTTGTAGGAATAACTTTGCTGGTAGTATGTGTGGTGTGGCAAATGCGCACGGGTCGTAAATTGATGCAATAACCTTTAAATTAGCAACTACGGCTACGTAGATTTACTGCTATCATAAATCTACATCTTACTACTTAGCTTTGTTACAATCCGTAGACAGGGTAAAGTATCTGTCGAGTCGCCAATATAAAGTAACAGACATACATAACATCACGCCTGTTATTCGCAAAGGGTAAGGCAGAGGCGTACCAGTAGTACAGACGCCAGCACATCAAGTTACCCCAATTTGTCAAATTTCTTTGATCGTTTTTCAACTGTATTGCACACAGAATAAGGTTCAATTTCAATTGGAAAAATTTAACACATTGGGGTAACTTGATGCGCTAGCGTCTGTACATCCACCACCCATCTACAAAAAGTTAATTTCACTGACTAGCTGGTCGATTCAGTAAAAGTTACGTCGTGAAAACTTGAGTGAAGTGAACTGTCAATGCCTAGCATTAGTATGGAGTAACAGCTCAATTCGCCCTCACTAAACCTATATTTTCACGCGGTGATTTGACCAGAATCGCTGTTGGTCTAGTGGATAGTGGTCGTGACTAATATACCTACCAGAGGTCGTGGGTTCGATTCCCACACAAGACAAATTAATGTTTGTGTGATGAGCACGATCATTTATTGTGTATGGATGTAATTTATCTATAATATCGATCTGTTGACAAATATGTAAGTATATTTATCAGTTTTTTAGTACTCAAAACAAAAGCTCTGCTTAGTTTGTGAGTAGATAGTGTTGTGTGAATGTTGTGAAAAACTAACTACCTGCTTAACAATAACCGGGTAATTAGTAAATTGTACTTCAGTTTCGTGTAATTAATGATTGAGTTCAGTTCTTAAAACCCAATACGCGTTTATTAGTTTCTGTAGAAATAAGGCGGTTCGTATAAATTTTAGTCATTGATTGAGGATATTATCAATTTTGATAAGTATGACTTTGACCAGGATGACTGACTATATTACTATTTATATCGTTTTGGGATAATATCAGTTCCGTTTCCAGCAATTTTACAACTAAGCGGTGATAAGACATAGTTATACTAGGAAAATTCGTAATATCTCCAATCAGTTTTTTCAGACTTTGTGGCAATAGTCGAAATTCGATTCTGACAGTTCGGTGATTAATTGAATTAGTAAGTTTTTGTTTCATTATTGAACTAGTAATTCCTTATTATAAGTTCTTTAATATCAATATAGTAGCACAGGTTGGTTAAGGAACGTTTGCCGATTTTTGTCCCTGGGTGGGTTACTTACCGTAGATTTTTAAGAAAGAATTAAGTCTTGAAAAGCAAGTTATAAAGCGTTAGAGCTGGCTGTCATTTGTAGATCTTTTACAGTCGTAATAGTCAATCAGAAACCCGAAAGTCTAACAACTAGTCTTACCAAAGGGTAACCTGATATAGTAATTGACTTGTAGAGGTCAGACTTTGTATGGTTCTGGACTGTCGTTGGAAATTTTCGTCGGTTTTTCCTAATTTTTAAGTACTGTAACTGTAGAAAATCATTACTTGTCCTGGCTAATGAGATTTTGAATAAAAGACAAATGACTTAATTAGTTATCTTAAAACCAAAATATTTCTTTTGTTTTCAGACATCGAACAAATTTTATAACTCTTGAACACGTTTTATATAGCGATTTAGTGTTTACCTTCTGCAGGCCTTGCCATATTACAAATTCTATAAAATTTCCATTCTATTTCTATTTTAGAAAGAAAATGGCGTATATGGAATCAGCTGTTTGTCAACTGTCAAGTTTATTTCATTTTCACCCATATTACAAATTCTACTCGTTAACATTTGACAGTTAACACACAGCTGATTCCATATACGCCATTTTCTTTCTATTGTCGCTTTATCGATTACGATAATTGAAATAGAATTTATAATATGGCTAGGCCTGCTGGGTTTTTAATAAAAAAATGTTTATAAGTAACGAATCCCATAGTCACATGTAAAACTATAATTACTTAAAACATTTTATGCGCATTTTTAGATTTGTCTAGAAATATAGAGTTTCTTGAAAAGATAAAAATTACTGCTGCCTCGCCTTAATAGCCACACAATCGTTATCATTATTGATAACGTCCATGCAAACTCGTACTCTAGTCGTACGTTTAAGTAGATTATTCGATAACCCTTTTATGATAGGATGACTGGACCATACCATTCTTTTCTAATCGCATTAGATACCGTTCCATACAATACGTGTCATTTGTTCTAAGTACAAAATTAAATTTGTTATCGCTGTAGGCAGAATTGTTTATCGTGATAAAAAATACGACAAGGTATGCGTTTTTATTTGACCTAATTCGTTTTTTATTGCCTAACTTATTTTTTGTGTTTTTAAATTTTAGAGATGTTATACTAAACATAGATAATGTACTAATAAATTTTCAATATAACAAAGTGCTTACGGGAATAATCGTGGCTTTGTTCGGCTCCTTGTGTCCAACTGGCCCCTGGTCCTTTACGCCTTCACAATTGCCCCAGGGTCCCAATAGTTCCAAGATGACATGTACTAATCAAAACTTTTTAAAAATTATTTAATGAATCTGCGACTAAGCTTCGACTCCTCGCATTCCAAAATACGGGTTCCCCTATTTTCCCGAGATATGAAAAGAAAAAAAATACAAGAAAACGTATTTTCTCCCTGTAAGCGCTAAAAAACCGGTTTAAATGCAAGAATAAAAGCTTTTTTTTAATTTACTTTGGTTTTATTTTTTAATAATTAATTTTATGTTTGTGTACAGTTTAATAGCTGTGTGTATAACATGTTAAAAGAATGCTGTATCATGATATACTTTTTGGTGTGAGCTCTCACACATCATGTGTGTTTATCAAAACCCTATGGCATTTGAAACTCTATTTGTACAGACGCCAGCAGTGCTGGCGTCTGTACAAATGTTTGTTTTTATTTTAGTTGGTTAATTATATATTTCATTAACCAACATTTGTTTCATTTTCAGCGCCTCTGGTTGAAATTCTAAACGGTACTTCGCTGCTGGCAATGAGGTCAATAATCTCGAAACTTGTAGAACCTAATGAATTGGGTAAGTAAAGGCGTTGTAACTGTCCCACCCACTGAAGGGCAAAAACCTCTCCTATGAGAAGAAAGGGACAAAGTCTCCATAATGATCTATTTTAACATGTGAAAGATACATTTTAGAAAGTTGAATCGTTGACTAATCGAAAAATTGTCTTAATACTGTCTATATCATATCCTACTTAAAAAAATTGTGAAAGCTACGTTTTTAAAATGAGAATATTGAATGGTCGCAAAACTGATATATATCATGCTTACAAATATTTTGTAAGCGTGACGTCCAAGATACGGCTCGAAGGACTGGGGTGGGAATGATCACACATAATAATTTGGTATTGATTTGGCATCCAAATAAATGGATTATAAACTCATTCAAGACTTATTGTCTTTACTCAGGCCAAAGAAAACGTGCACTTCTGACAAACAATAAATTTATTTTGTGAAATGTTTATAAATAATGTTCGTGACTTTCTCGTTGGTCTAGTAGTCGTAAATGTTCTAGTAGTGCTAAAACTTGTGGCCTTGGGTTCGATTCCCTGATTGGAAAGTCTCATTGAGTTTTTCCATTGGGAAGTCTTAGTAACAGCCGGGAGTCTGGATATATGCCCGATCTGTGGCAATAGACATGCCCTGAATTACATAGAACATAATCATAGGCGGTAAAACGTAGGTGTATTAAAAGCATACCTCTGCTTAACTCGATAGTCGATAACCTTTTCTATCTTAGGTATATCTTAATTATCGTTAAAAAAAAAGTCAAAAAAAAAGTCAAAAGTCATATCATTTATTTCAATTAGGCCATATAAAAGGCACTTTTGAACGTTAAACTTACAAGTTAAATAAAATTTAATGATTCTAGTTGCCCCTTCCAAAAGGTAGTTTTGTATGGAGAAGAATGGGCAAGAAACTCCATACTTACTCTTTTATAATCTTTCAGGCAAGGTAAATTCCCTGGTGGGTTTGGTGGAGAACCTGATGCCTCTGATTTACGTGCCCCTGTACACCAGGGTCTATACTGCCACAATGGAGGTCCTGCCTGGCGCTGTGTTCCTCTTAGGAGCAGCCATGACGTTACCGGCTGTCTTTGTACTCATGTAAGTCGAAAAGGGTATAATTATTAATAGCTTCCTGTAGCGACATCTATATCGCCATATGCGAACTAAAACAGACACATCCTACATCGCGATGATAAAGTTATCCGCGCGTTTAATGGAATGCGAGATCTCGACAACAGCCGTTGGGCAGTGGTAGCCCACCAGACACAATACCCGTCGGGTCGGAAGATGAATTTGACTGGCCTGTTGGTCTAGTGGTTAGTGGCCCTGACTGCTGTGCAAGAGGTCGTGGGTTCGATTTCCATCCGAGACAAATGTTTGTGTGATGAGCACGATCATTTGTCCTGTGTCTGGGTGTAACTTACGTATCCCATGTTTGTATTTAGAATCATATAAGTATGTTAATCAGGTACCTAGTACTCAGAGAACAAGCTCTGCTTAGTTTGGTACGAGACGGCGTTGTGTTAAAGTTGTAGAATATTTATTTATATAATATTTATTATCATCCTTTTTTAATGGGGGATAAGGAATTTTACACCCTGTTCCTCATACCCCTAAATTCCTTAAAGATAATGACTAAGTTAAACTTAGAAAGTACATATGAATTGAAAAACTCAAATTGGGACTAGCCGGGGTTTGAACCACAAGCTCGTGCGTAGGCGCCTTAACCATCATGACATACAGTATCTACATAATATACAGGTTGGAATTTTGTAAAGCCACCTGGAGGGAAAGAACTCTTAATACTGTATTTAGACAATTTTACTCAAAGGAAACATTCCCTTATTTTTAAAAAGGAACAAAACTGCCTTCACAATATTACAAATTTCGCTTGCCACACCCAAAACTCAAACCGACTAAAATCTGTAAAAATTACGTCCCGTACTTTTACTGCATCGATCGTTAGGGACAATAATTATAAGGATGAAATCTCTCTAACAAACTTGATGAATTAAATGAAAGGAGCCATGAAATCTGGATTTATAAAGTTTTCTTCAAAATTCCACCTTGTGTTTATGTAGGTACGTTAGATTTTAATTCCTACCTTGTATGTTTCAGCTGGTTATTCTACGACCACAGAAAACAAGTCAGAAGATTGAAGAAAGTATCAAATCACCCCGGTTAATTAATTAGTAAATAAGTAGGTCTAATTTAGTTGTTATTTATATAATAATAATACTCTATCTACATACTTTGTGAATGTATAATAAGTAAATAATTTAGCGATAGCAAATTTTCTATTTTAACGTTGAAATAAATGTTTTAAAAATATTTTAGCTACCAATGTTATTTAATACCCTGGAAACGATGGTGGTTTTTAGGATGAATGGGTGAAATTGAAGCGTGTATGATCAGCTGCTGGGTATAAGCTTCCAGCAAATACAAACATAAATTTTACTTTATCCCGCACCGCATACAAAATACTTAATACGTTTTATTTTTTTTTTTATTTGAACGACACGTCGAAAAAAGAAATGAGCGTAGAATTATTATTACGTGTTAAACGATTTCCAATTAATA
Organism: Euplexia lucipara; assembly: GCA_921972225.1. Lineage (NCBI taxonomy): Eukaryota > Metazoa > Arthropoda > Insecta > Lepidoptera > Noctuidae > Euplexia > Euplexia lucipara. The sequence continues at coordinate 5,205,047 of OV179144.1, read as the reverse complement.
ACTGTTTGTTCAATAGTCAAATAATTTTGACTGGCCTGTTGTTCTAGTAGTTAGTGACCCTGACTGCTAAGCCGGAGGTCATGGGTTCGATTCCGATGAGCACGATCATTAAAATATGTTCTGTGTCTGGGTGTAATTTATTTATAATATGTATGTATTTAGAAATATATAAGTATGTTTATCTGCTGTTTAGTACCCATAACACAAGCTCTTAGCTTAGCTTGGGACTAAATGGCGTTGTGTGATAAGTTGCAGAATATTTATTTATTTTATTTAAATAATAAATGATATGGTGGTTTGACTTCACTCGTTAGGTTCGCTCAAGTTATGTTCGCTCCGGTTTTCTATTTAATTTGGCAGCAGTATTTTTACTGTGTAACGTAAATATAGTTTCCCCTTCTCTATCGAAGTTCAATATTTAATATTTGTACACATACATACCTAAACTCAGGCCTTTTCCCCATGGGGGTAGGCAGAAACTACAGAGCGCTATATGCTACGATACGCGTCGTTTACATTTATACATGTTGTCACACACACACGCCGGTTGCGAGTACTACGCACCTGACCTTTCTGAAGAACCTCACCAATAAGGTCTATGTATATCCTTCTAGGGCGTCCCCTCCCGACGTTCCCACTTACATCTGCGTTGTAAATACCTTTCGTTAGTCGTCAATATTTGTATTTCATTGAATATGTTTTCTTAGATAGTAACATTATAAATGACACCATTATGGACCATGTAGGGCACAGAAAAACAGAGAGGAAGACCTGTTTTACGAGATCATTGTTTTAGTTTCAAAATATAAATAATGTCAAACGCCAGCATATCAGGCTTCCCTAAACTGACAAATTTGCCCAATTGAATATGGACCTTATTTTGTCTGTTATAAGGTTGAAAAACTATCAAAGAAATTTGACACATTGGGGTAGCTTGATGTGCTGGCCTCTGTACATCTAAAGAATAATCACAATTTGGAGAACATGAATAAGTAACTTACTATCACTTTGCTTATGTTTATTATTTATGTATTGATTTATATTGTAATCTTAATTTCATAGAGAGAGTCTTAGAAAGAACGCTTTTAGGAATAAACTCGCCTATTGTTATACGGTAAGTAGGTCTTTTAGCTATTACTTGTATCGTTTTATTATGTAAAATAAACTGTACTATATTCTATACTTTAGCTTAAGTTAATTAAAATGTTATACAATGAGGAGCTTGTGGCTAAATTATAACAGCCGCATGGGTCGATCGAAGGTTAAGCTACGCTTGACGAGGTCGGTCCGTGGATGGGTGACCATTTATTACATACCAAGACTCCTCCGTGCCTCGGAAAGCACGTTAAGCCGTTGGTCCCGGCTGTCATTTGTAGATCTTTGACAGTCGTTACTTGTTGTCAGAAGCCCGAAAGTCTGACAACCAGTTTAACCAAGGGGTATCATGTTACCCAGTTACTGGGTTGTGGAGGTCAGACAGGCAGTCGCTCCATGTAAAACACTGGTATTCAGCTGCATCCGGTTAAACTGGAAGCCGACCCCAACATAGTTGGGAAAAGGCTAGGCAGATGATGATGATGAATTAAAATGTTATTACCATAGATACATATCACTATAGTTAATAGTGTCTCAGCGCACATAAATCTGCGCTTTGCTAGTCTTAACTTTCCTCTTCCTACCTTCCTTTCAGCAATGAAGACAATATTGTTTTTGTAAAAACCAGAATTCATTAAACTAATTTAAATTTCTTTTATTAATCTTCTAATATCCTACTAATGTTATAAACGCGAAAATTTGTGAGTATGAATAGATGGATGGATGGAAGTTTGTTACTCTTTCACGTAAAAAATACTGAATGGACTTTAATAATATTTGGTATGGAGTTAGCTGACACCCTGGATTAACACATAGGCTACTTTTTTCCCTGTATTCCCACGGGAACGAGACCTACGCGGGTGAAACCGCGGGACGTCAGCTAGTAAATACATACAAAGAAACAAGATTAATGGTATAATGGCCCGTAAGTAAGTAGGTACTACTGCAGAGGGATTTCTTAATAGCAACTTGAAACTGGATTTTTCCCTGGACTAAGTAACCCGGTGATAAAAGCCGAAAGGTTGGTGTATCATAAGTACCCTTAGAGAACACCAGACGCGATGTTAATCTAATGATGTTATACATATTATAAGAACATGACTTATTGATGAGGATAGAAATGTATATTTTAATATATATTTATAAATAAAATTCTCAAAACGTGTCAAAACATCAAAACGAAAATATTTGCTCAAAACAATTAATTAATGACCATCGTTAAATACTACAAACAATCGGTCTAATTCTTAGAACTATTTCTAAACAATACCCTTACGAGTGATAAGAATTATCTCTAGTAGTAAGTAGCTACGAAAGGAGTCCAAAACTCGATTTAAATTACACTAATGAGCACGAAATCCGTCTGGTGCGCCTCACCGGCGCATACATGTGCTCGTAGGTACCTAGTTACCTACAGCCACTTTACCCAGACCGGCTGAGTTCATTCAGACCTCCTCGACAGTCCTGTCGTGTGTCGGTCTAGTCTAGCCACAGAATGCTGTCTCATTAACATGATTGCGACACATTTTTATTAATTTCACAACGAATAATTAGGAAAAGCTTATTGTTTACATTTGTCTCAAAACCAAAATAGATTTTACGAGTGTTTACCAGCATCCGCCAAGGAAATTATAAGATTTGCATTCATAAGCCTGCAATAACTTTATGATAGGTGTAAGAAAGCCTAGATTAAATGTAGATGCACGCAATTTGCTCCCGTGATATTCCTTATCAGACAGTCGAGACATTATAAATATTGAGTCGGATAAAATAATACATATTACAAGCACAACAACAAATAGTTGTAATACAAATAGATGAAATCCAGAGGTATCGTTGTTGGAAATAGTCATTACACACTTCTGACGTCTGAGGTACAGTACTGGCATGTAAAGACAAAGTTGCAGAAATGGATCCTTCTAAGAGTGAACCTGAGAACACAAAAGAAGAGGTAAATAAAGAAGACACAGACGAATCTTCTCCTCTTAAACCGAATCCAGAAGAAAAGGAAAAATTTGATAAAAAAGAAGAAGAGAAAAAGAAGTTAACTTTCAGAGAAAGGTTGAAACTAATTAAAGATAATACAACTGTGGAACCAATTATGGCATGTTATGTAATGCCCAGTGTCTTAGCATCGTTAGCAATACAGAATTTAAATTTAGAAAAGGCCTGCAGAGTCAATCTAAATTACAGCACAGAAGTGTGTGATGCACTGAATTTAAGGCAAACGGAAAATTATACGTTTGAAGAACAAGAAGTACAAAAGTTGACAGCTAGTGTCGCAGTGTGGAAAAATGTGGTTCAGACAGCAATACCAGTTTTACTAATCCTTTTCGTTGGAGCGTGGAGTGATAAGACTGGGAAAAGGAAAGCGTGTATCATGCTGCCCATTGTTGGAGAATTCTTAGCTTGCCTTGGTTTCATCGTGAACACTTATTTCTTCAACTTGCCCGTAGAAGTTTCTGCGTTCACAGAAGCCATATTCCCGGCTATAACCGGAGGATGGTTCACGAACTTTATTGGTGTTTTTAGTTATATCGGCGATATCACGACTGAAGAGAACAGGACTTATAGAGTAGGGTTGGTGAACATGTTCATGTCTCTAGGTTATCCCATCGGGAGTGCATTGAGCGGTGTGATGTTGTCCTGGGTGGGGTATTACGGTGTATTTTCAGTGTCATCATCCCTTTATTTGTTCAGTTTGATATACGGATACCGTTATTTGGAGGATCCAAAGCGAAGGGCTGAAAAGAAACTTGTGAGTACTTGGTCATGTTATTATAAACTTTATTCTTACTGATTTAGTTAGTTATATTATTTAGTGATTCGTAAAAGCCCTCTGTCAAAAATATGGCTTCCTTTTGTCTAGACAAGTACGGCCCAATCTCTCTTAAGGTTTCCAGTTTTGACCTTTGGGCTAAACGAGCCATTAATTGGGTTTAAGATGAAGGGATGAACTTGACGCCTATTATTTTAGTTGACCCCAATGGTGAAGGTCAGACTGTCACTGTGAGAAGTAAGAATGACCTTAGCCCAGCTGTGGGATATATATTTATACTAACAAACGCAAATAGCAGAAGTTAGTGATATTCAGGATTTAGTGACGTATCTCTATCTACATTATCCCAGTTTTTTTTTTATTTTTCAGGGCATTGTTTGTATGTAGGCAAGATTTCTGCTTATTCGGTTATCAACTTTAAATTTAAAACTGTAGAGAGTGTAATCAAGAATCGGTATCTGTAAACTATAAATATTTAAGGGTACCAGGAAATCATTGAACACCTCCAATCATTCTAAAAAACATATGCTTAATATCTTGACAAGGGTTTTGTTGTCTGTTATGGAATTTACAAATAAATAACCTTTTCAGGAGAGTAAGAAACATAAAAAGAAATGTTTCCTTCGAGAATTCTTCGATGTTGCCCTGGTCATGGAAACATTTAAGGTGGCCTTCAGGAAAGGTCCTGGGAACAGAAGACTTCGAGTTTGTTTACTGCTAATTGTCGTGTGTGTTGTATTTGGACCTATGCATGGTAAGTTAATACGTATCTTTTCGTTCCCATACACGAGCATGTCCTATCAGTGTTTTTCTAACGTTAGCAATAGTATTGTTTGCAAAAAAAGACAAATAAACTAAACCTTTGTGACCTAATAACTTGAAAATCTCGTGATAAAATATATTATCTGAATTAGATCTAACAATTTTATTCAAAGAAGTTTTTAACCCCCGACGCAAAAAGAGGGGTGTTATAAGTTTCACCGCTATGTGTGTGTGTCTGTCTGTCTGTCTGTCTGTCTGTCTGTCTGTCTGTCTGTCTGTGGCACCGTAGCGCCCAAACGGGCGAACCGATTTAGATGCGGTTTTTTTTATTTGAAAGCAGGGTTTCTTGCGATGGTTCTTAGATATAATTCATCAAAATCGGTTCAGCCGTTTCAAGGTTATCAGCTCTTTTGTGTTAGATACCGTTGCTATTTTAGACGTCTATGGGTATTAACTTTACTTAAAAACATATGTTTGTCTTCAAATTTCAAACACCCATGTGTGTAATATCAATAAGCACCATTATGGTGTATTTGGTCTGATGCAGCCAGGCTATCTAGCAGACTAATACACTCTTGGGAAAATAACAGCAGATATGTCGTGTTTGGATTCATTTTAACCAGCATTTGATTCTGCACACAATGCACTGATGGCAACTGGGTGAGCTGATGCTGCAGCCAGGCTATCCAGCACACCAGTAGGTAGACTCTTGACAAAATAATAGCAGATATGTCGTGTTTGGATTCGTTTTAACCATATGACTCTACATACAATGCACTGAAAAAATCTCATAACTGTATACTCTATAAAACAAAATTAATGCGTTTAAAAATTTTAAAATAAAAATTAAATTAAAATTTAAAAAACCCCCACCGCAAAAAAGTTAAACATTTAAAAAGTTAAAAATAACACCTACCTACATACCTTCAAGTACTAGGAACATTCCTTACTTAAGCGGTAGCCGACGTGAAGTAAAATTTCATGGCTTAAGTGTTATTTTTAACTTTTTAAATGTTTAACTTTTTTGCGGTGGGGGGTTTTTTAAATTTTTTATAGATAAGACTGCGAGATACGTCATCATCATTTGCGAAGCCTTTTCCAACTATGTTGGGGTCGGCTTCCAGTTTAACCGGATGCAGCTGAATACCAGTGTTTTACATGGAGCGACTGCCTGTCGGACCTCAAAAACCCAGTAACTGGGTAACACGATCCCCCTTGGTTAAAATGGTTGTCAGACTTTCTGACCCGTAACGACTGTCAAAGATATACAAATGACAGCCAGGACCAACGGCTTCACGTGCTTTCCAAGGTACGGAGGAGTCTGGATATGTAATGAATGGTCACCGCCATCCAGGGACCGACCTCGTCAAGCGTAGCTTAACCTTCGATCGACCCGTGAGGTTGTTCCTATTTAGCCCAAACCCCTGGAAAATAGAATATTAATTCCCCTAATATACATAGATACAATGGAGTCTAAGAAGTCTAGCCTATGTAGCCTAGTGTAGTCTAGTCTATGGAGTTAATATAAGTTTGAAATCGCCAATCCGCCTTGAGCAAGCGTGGTGATCAATGCTCGAGCCTTCTCTGTATGAGAAGAGGCCTTTGCCCTGCAGTGGGACAGTAACAGGCTGGTATTATTATTATTACAATGGAGTCTACAGGCCTAGCCATATTACAAATTCTATTTCTATTATAGACAAAAAATGGCGTATATGGAATCAGCTGTTTGTCAAATGTCAAACTTGACATTTGACAAACACTTTGTGTATTTCATTTTCAGCCATATTACAAATTCTACTCGTTAACATTTGACAGTTGGCAAACAGTTGATTCCATATACGCCATTTTCTTTCTATTGTCGCCTTATCGATTACGATAATAGAAATAGAATTTGTAATATGGCTAGGCCTGCAGTAGTCAGTGGAGATAGAAATGTTCAACTTAGATTGATGTAATAACTGGATATTAATAATTTATTTTAAAATTCCAGGTGAATTCACAGTAATGTACCTGTTTACAAGATACAGGTTCAACTGGGATGAGGTTCAGTACAGTATGTGGTCTACCTACTCTATCGTTACTAATTTATTAGGTGAGTTATATTTTTGAACCAGATCTTTAGCGTGATGTTATGCTATCTGCAAAGAGATAATATACTATGGAGAGACATGCGAAGAAATATCATAGAAAAACTGTGATTCCATATCTCATTAACGCCAACTAGCATACTATTAGCACAGTCTAAAAACGTACAGTCGTCCGACGAAGCTGTCTAGACATGGCAATCGTGCGGGGTGTGATGGGCGAGACGCGGGAAAGACGCTCCCAAACTGCGAACAAAACGATGTTCGCAGTTCGGGAGGTTTTATTCAGGGCTAACGCGTGTAGACGTTGTCGGCATTTTTCCAGAGATCAAAGGCGTCATCCTACTGTATTAATATTTATACTGTGCTATTAGTATAGGATCCCGTTAAGAACGACCTTCACCAGGCTGGTTAATACCTTGATAGCACTATGACTAAGGCATTAATGTGTTTCGGAATTTGATTCAGTTCATTTGAAGGGTGCTTGTGTGGATTTTCTTGAATCATTGAAAGTAGATTTACAACAAACCTTTTTTTCATACCAATTTGTTTGTTATTGGATGAATGCAATTTTATATTTAATTTAATATGTCAATAAATATATTACATATGGGTTGTCTAAAAACTTTCAGTCCAGGATATTTTTATTTTTAGTATTTCCCCGGTTTGGTTAATAGACAACTTCCTTACCAATCGAAAGTATGAAGTCCATAAAATATGCAAACGTTAGGTTGTCTATTTTACCAAAGACATTCAATACCATTGTATCAGTGTCTTATGTTATTATGGGTTGTCTTTATTTAGATATAACATAAGACACTGATACAATGGTATTGAATGTCTTTGGTCAGCTGATAATAGTAGATTGTTTATCTAGGGAGCTAACAACTATTTTAAAGGCGAGAGTGATTTTTTAATCCAGAGCAGAGCGAAGGATTCTAGAGTAGAATCCCGAGCGGAGCGAGGGATTCTTAAGTAGAATCCTGAGCGCAGCAAGGGATTAAAAGTATGTCACTCGAGCTTAAAATAGTGTTGCTCCCGAGGTGGACACTCTACTTTTTATCACCCTCTATGAGAAAATAAGTAAGTGCAACTTATGAACAAGAATTTATTTACGTACAATTCAGAACCATAAGACATAAAAATAATATAAATAATTAGAGGCTGATGTTTATATTTGAACAATTATGGAAGTGTATCGTAACAATTTTTGCTCTTCTTGCATTTTTCCAAAGGATGAAATTGTTGTATGCTTTGACATATTGTTCACGGGATTTTGTAGGTAAAAGACTTTCCATCACATTTTTAGCGTCCGATACAATATTCTCTGGAGTCAATATAATACTTTCACTTGAGGAAGACGCACTCATTTTTTATAATTCTAAAATCTGAATATGAATCAACTACGAACGAAAGCAGATTGCATTTAATTTCGCGCGTTGTTTATTTTTCATCAACTTTTTTTAAATTTGGCGCGCTCGCAGTTTCTCAGCCAGTCACATATTCAATACATTGTTCCCGCATGGTTTGTGATTCACCTCTTTGCTGATTGAAACATTTACTAACAATATCCACATTCCAAATTCAAATCAATTTTGGTCCCTAGGGATTAATGAGCTATTTTGGTCCCTGTTTACGAGGAATAAACTAGCTCTTTTTGAATAGATGTGATAAAAAGGTATTTTCTTTTACCAGTCGTAAGATATGGTTGGTTATATAATGATGAATATTGGCATTCCCTTAAAATAATGTCATGTTCTGAAATGTAATGTACAGTCGCCAGCACATCAAGCTACCCCGGTTGTTTTTTAGTTGAAGAAAAAGAAAAACAATTAAAGTTTAATACACTCACTTAATAAAATTTTAGAAAATTTTCAAATTTTAGCTTGGTCTCTTATTAGATTAATATACCATTATTAAGGAGTGACTCATAAATATATTTAATTTCAAAATCGTTCTAATTTCCACTAAAACGTCAATATTTTGTGTTAGACGCATTCAATGTATATCTACTATGCCTGATACGAGGAATTGTTGTTTAGCAAACTTCTAGGAATTCTGCTGGAGGTCAGTAAATGTGCCAATTCTTCGTAGCAACCTGTAAATTGCTTCCTTATTAGCATTACGTGAAGCAGGTAATCATCAGATTCCGGTCGTTAGAACCAACGGTCATTGTGCGCGTTGTGGTGTTCAACAGCGGATGTTTCCCTTCATTAGTCATTTGAACGCGGAAAGATGGTTAAGTGGATAAGTTTCTTAAATAGACGTAGTTATGCCTTAATGTGCCAATCCACAACATTTCTAAGTTTTGCTTTACGTGGTATATTAATATCTTACAAATACCTTAATCAATATTTCAATAAATTATACTGACAGAAATAAAAATCGACTCAATCCACATGTTAAAAAAAGACAACATTGTTCATTACAAAAAGTACTAACCTACATTGTACGACAGAACTCTGATATAAATGTTGATTGAATGAATTAGAGTTTACTTAATTTTAAGTTACGGTGAATTTAACATTTAACAAAACTTACAATGACTTGAATTTTAATTAAACGCTGAATATGTTTGGGGCTTCAGATTTCCCTTTAATTATACGTCTAGTTTAACTATCAGAATTATGTGAAAATATATGGTAAAGAAAATATCGTTTGAAATTTTACAGCCTTTGATCATGACTTGCAGGGATGATGATATTATATTGATTGATAATATAATTTATGCCCAAATCTAACGACCAAATTATCAGTGTATTTCTTTTTCCTCACTATTAAGGTGCGCTTACACTAAAGCAGAGACGAGCTGAAAGTTGAGACGACGAGAAGAAATAGACGGATTCTCATTGGTGGAATTCCGCATTGCGCCTGGTCTATGATTACTATAATTAGTCGATTTTTACACGTCTCCGGTCCGCTCAGCTTTAGTGAAAACCCACTATACCTAAGTGTTACTAACGTATGTTAACATGGTGTTCCTTTAAATTAGTTATATCAGAAGTGTCAATACATTGATATAACAGTTTACCCTTATAAAAGCCGGAGGGTCTCTCGAATCCCTAGTTGTTTGGCGCCAAATTAGTGTTGTGACTTTCTAGTCCTAGCCATTTTGTAAGACCATGTTTTGGATAGTATTTTATTATTTCAGGTACGTTCTTCTCAATAACCCTGTTCGGTAACTACTTGAAGCTGGATGATACCCTGCTCGGGATTATATCTAACACCAGCAAGATCATTGCGTCTTTCGCCTACGCCTTCGCAAGAAACAACTTGGAGATTTATTTGGGTGAGTAATATAATAATAATAAAAATTATGTATTTAATCAAAATTAATACACTTGAAGTGTATAGAGCAAAATGGCGAAATGAAACGGTGGTTTGAACGTTATCCTTGTATAATTAATTTCTCAACACTTCTGAGTCGCTTAAGGCTACAATTAAGTTAAGACGACAGCGGGGAAATTACTGGACACAGACAAAAAGCTAAGGAGACGATATCGAGTCAACTAGCAGAACTTAGGTCTACGAGCAAGTCTAGATTTGGTTGAAAGTTCAAGCGTGTACTGTTCGGGAGGTCAAAACGAGTACTGATAAGCTAATTGGTCTGTGGTACTGATCTACATGACGATGCTTTATCGCTATTAGGCAAGTCATATGCTCCGATGAAAGCCGAGCTTTGCCGAACGCGCCCGAAGTTGCGTTCGGAAAGGCAGCGACCAGAACATTACAATTTTAAGCCTATATTTTGTATAGTGTAAATAATTATGCGTATTGTTAAATTTGTAAATAAATATTATGTGTGATGTAAATATAGCAACTAAATAAATATGTAAATATACTTCTAATAAAATATGTTAGTTTTCACCCACAGACAATGATCGTGTTTTGTGTTTGAAGTTTTTTGGTCTTTGGTTTGACGTTTGTTCAAATTTGACAGTTCGGTGTAACGGGACAATAAGGAAAAGTTTTGTATTGTGGAGTGTTTACAATTATAAAAAGTTTAAATTAATATTACGAATTCATACGAATTCCGGTGTAGCTGTGACCGCTACACTACTCCCCCCCTGAGACCGTGGCTACTTAGCTACGGGTGATAGTAGTCCGGGAAGCGAACGGTGCGGCCGGAGCGTGTTTTCTTCTCGACGGTGGGCTGCGGTGGCGTTGGTGCTGTGTTTGCGACCGTTGGTGCGCTGGTTACACCGGAGGGACTGTAGTCCGCGTTATTGAGGTAAGCGGGTTTCAACCGATCTATGGTTACTGTGGTTTCCTTTCCGTTTACCTCAATACGGTACGTTTTGTCGCCTCTTTGCAGGACTCTGTAGGGGCCGGTGTACGGCGGGTCTAGCGGTCGGCGAACGGCGTCATGTCGCAAGAATACATGAGACGAAGTTGACAAGCTGTCGGGCACGTAGAACGGCTTGTTGCCGTGTCGACTCGCCGGTTCTGGAGACAGCTTCGCCATGTGATGCCGGAGTCTTGACGCGAAGTCGGTGTAGTCGACTGTGCTGGTGAGTGTGGGGGCGATGAACTCGCCTGGGAGTCTTAGGGGCTCGCCGTAAACGAGCTCTGCCGCTGATGCTTTGACGTCTTCCTTCCAGGCGCTGCGGATGCCGAGCAGCACCAGGGGTAGTGCTTCGGTCCAGTTGGTGTCTGTGTGGCAGCGGATGGCTGCCTTCAGCTGGCGGTGTAGGCGTTCCACCATGCCATTACAGGCTGGGTGGTATGCTGTGGTTGGGCGGTGCTGGCTACCGAGGGTCTCCGTGATGGTGTGGAACAGCTTGCTCTCAAACTGCCTGCCCCTGTCGGTAGTGATGCGCTGGGGGCAGCCAAAGCGGGACACCCAGCCGGTGATGAAAGTGCGGGCGCATGTCTCCGCTGTGATGTCCGCGATGGGGTACGCCTCAGGCCAGCGGGTGAAGCGGTCGACCACAGTTAGTATGTACCTGTAATTTGATGACACGGTCAGTGGCCCTACTATGTCCATGTGGACATGGGAGAAGCGTTGGGAAGGGACAGGGAAAGCGGAGGTGGGACTGGTTGTGTGCCGCGAGATTTTGTTCTTCTGGCACTCTACGCACTCTCTGGTCCAGGCCCTGCAGTCCTTCTTTAGGCCAGGCCAAACGAAACGCTCAGAAATCAGTTTGACTGTGGCCTGTCTGCCGGGATGGCTCAGCTGGTGTAGTTTTTGGAACACCTGCCTCCTGAAGGGTTCTGTAACATAAGGGCGGGTGTTACCAGTGGAGACATCACAATATAGTTCAGTGCCTGAGTCCGTGAAATGCACTTTACACAGCTTGAGTGACGTGCTGTTGTTATTTAAGAGCCCCTGCAGCTCGTGGTCTGTTTCTTGGGACTGTGCAAGAGCTGTGTAATTACACGCCGGTACTGCCACCGACTCCACACGCGACAGCGCGTCTGCCACAATGTTGTCCCTGCCTGCGACAAACCTGATATCCGTGGTGAATTGAGCAATGTAGTCCAGGTACCGGTATTGCCTCGGTGAACAGTTGTCACGGTTGTGTGCGTACACATATGACAGGGGTTTGTGATCCGTGTAAATGGTGAAGTGCCTACCTTCAACCATGTGGCGGAAGTATCTGACTGCGTCGTAGATGGCTAAGAGCTCCCTGTCATAAGGGCTATACTTTTTCTGTGAAGCTGACAGTCGCCTAGAGAAAAATGCTAGTGGGTTCCATGTGACACCTGCCTTCTGCTGTAATACTGCACCCATAGAAGTGTCTGAAGCGTCTGTAAATATCGCGAGTTCGGCGTTGGGCTCTGGGTGAGCAAGCAGAGCTGCCCTAGATAAGCCACTTTTACAAGCGTTAAAAGCGTCTAGCATTTCTTGCGATAGATTAATTGTTTGTGTTCTCTTTGTTTTAGGTCCTGCCAGAACTACGTTGAGTGGCGCTTGTAAGCGAGCGGCATCTGGGACAAAGCGGCGGTAAAAATTGAACATACCCAGGAAGCGACGCATCTCCTTGACAGTCTTGGGAGCTGGGAAGTCCTGGATTGCCTGCACCTTCTCCTGCAGCGGGCGAACACCTTCTTCGGATACTTCGTGTCCTAGGAAAGTTATGGTGGTACGGCCAAACTCACACTTTGCCGAGTTAATAATAATTCCATACTGGGATAACCGCTTCAGAAGCTGATGCAGGTGCTCGGTGTGCTGGGCTGCTGTCTCTGAGAACAAGAGAATATCGTCTAAATAACAGTAGCAGAACGGCAGCCCGCGCAGCACCTCGTCCATGAACCGTTGGAACGTTTGAGCGGCATTCCTGAGGCCAAAGGTCATGAATGGAAATTCGTACAGTCCGAAAGGTGTTGTGATCGCTGTCTTGTGAACGTCGGCTGGCTGGACTGGTATCTGATTGTATGCTTTAATGAGATCGATTTTGCTATATATTCGGCTGCCAGCCAGCTGATGTGAGAAGTCCTGTATATGCGGGATGGGGTATCTGTCCGGAACAGTACGGGCATTGAGTGCCCTGTAGTCACCGCATGGCCGCCAGCTGTTGTCCTTCTTAGGAGCGAGGTGAAGTGGGGACGACCACGGACTCTCTGACGGCCGTGCTGTGCCGTTAGCCAGCATAGCCTCGAACTCCCTCTGTGCTGCCTTCAGTTTGTCTGGTGCCAGACGGCGAGGTCGTCCAGTGATAGGCGGACCTGGTGTAGTGCGGATGTGATGTTCGGTACCGTGACTGACCTGTTTCTGTGTTCCAGCAGGCCGCGTGACTTCCGGGTACTGGCGAAGTATCTCGTGGTACTCCGTGTTGCCTCCTACGGACTTCACTGAGGCGATCATTGCTGCTGATTCGGCCGCTGGCGACGCCGGCGAAGACAGTTGGGTCAGCCCATCGATTAGCCGGTGACTTTTGAGGTCTACCAAGATGTTATAATGCGCCAAGAAGTCGGCGCCTATGATTGCCTTGGTGACGTCTGCAACCACGAACTTCCACGTGTACACGCGGCGAAGCCCTAAATTCAAGTGGAGCTCCACCCAACCGTACGTGTCGATGGCAGTTCCGTTTGCCGCGTATAACTGGTACGCCGTCCTGCTGCGCTGCTGTCGTAGGGCTGCACGTGGGTATACGCACAGATCGGACCCTGTGTCTACTAAAAACGTGGTTTTAGAGTCCCGATCTGTTACGAATAGGCGGCGTGGTTTGTGAGGGCAGCCATTTGCCGCTATTTCCGGCTGCCGACGGCGTTTCCCGCGTACGTACATGGCGACCTGCACCGCGTGGCCCTGTCACCGAAACTGTTGTGGTACCAGCAGTGAGCGTCGTTCCACGCGCTGCTGGAGCGCGAGCGACTGCGGCGTCGGCTTGGGGTCGGTTCTCTGTCACCACGCCGGTACCTATCTGTGGAGCGCGATCGATGGTGTACCTGACCTTGCTTTTGTAGAGCCGCCACCTGTAGACATAACTCCGCCATGCACTGTTTCAGCTCCGCGATGTCACTGCTGGTGCTCGTGCTCGCCACGGCGGGAGGTGTCGTGAGCGCTGGCCGCGTTGGCGCGATCTCGTGCACGCGGTCGGCCAAATCTGCGACAGACTGAAGCGGAAGGTTAGGCTGGGAAGCTATTACCGTCTGTATGTTCGTCGGCAACCTGCTCGCCCACAACGTGGCTAGGAATGTGTCTGGAACATGTGGTCCGGCCAAAGTCTGCAGGTGCCGCAAGAACTGTGATGGCTTCCGGTCGCCGAGCTCCTCTTGAGTGAGGATTTGCTGAACCCTTTTTTCACGCGAGTCGGATAGTCGACGTATGAGCTCAGCCTTCAGCTTGGCGTACTTGTCCTGTGCTGGTGGGTTCTCTATTATGTCCCGAGCTTCTACCATGTAGCGATGGTCTAGCTGCCCCACGACCGTGTAGAATTTTGTGGTGTCGGCGGTAATGCCGGCTATTGTAAACTGACCTTCTACTTGTGCAAACCAAAGTGTCGGCTCCTCAGGCCAGAATGGCGGCAACTTCACGCTGACTCTGCACACGTCCTGCTTGACCATTGCTGCGTCCGCCTGCGCTCCCTGCTCTGCTCCGGTAGGCATCTTTGCTCCGCGTGGCTACTGTGCTCTTTGTCGGGGTCACCAATGAAGTGTATAGAGCAAAATGGCGAAATGAAACGGTGGTTTGAACGTTATCCTTGTATAATTAATTTCTCAACACTTCTGAGTCGCTTAAGGCTACAATTAAGTTAAGACGACAGCGGGGAAATTACTGGACACAGACAAAAAGCTAAGGAGACGATATCGAGTCAACTAGCAGAACTTAGGTCTACGAGCAAGTCTAGATTTGGTTGAAAGTTCAAGCGTGTACTGTTCGGGAGGTCAAAACGAGTACTGATCTACATGACGATGCTTTATCGCTATTAGGCAAGTCATATGCTCCGATGAAAGCCGAGCTTTGCCGAACGCGCCCGAAGTTGCGTTCGGAAAGGCAGCGACCAGAACATTACAATTTTAAGCCTATATTTTGTATAGTGTAAATAATTATGCGTATTGTTAAATTTGTAAATAAATATTATGTGTGATGTAAATATAGCAACTAAATAAATATGTAAATATACTTCTAATAAAATATGTTAGTTTTCACCCACAGACAATGATCGTGTTTTGTGTTTGAAGTTTTTTGGTCTTTGGTTTGACGTTTGTTCAAATTTGACAGTTCGGTGTAACGGGACAATAAGGAAAAGTTTTGTATTGTGGAGTGTTTACAATTATAAAAAGTTTAAATTAATATTACGAATTCATACGAATTCCGGTGTAGCTGTGACCGCTACACACTAATCTTATTTATAGTTTACAAAGGGATTCGAATGTTAGATGCATATACTAGGTTAGATGTTTATCTAACCTAGTATATGCATCTAACATTCGAATCCCTTCGAGTCCTACTGTTGCCTGTGATACAGGTTTCTGTATCACTGGCAACAGGAGGACTAAGATAATATCAAAGATTGTCTAGGCTTTGATTTTAGATCTTGGACAGTCCTTACGAGTAGTCAGTGCTCCGAAAGTCTGATAAAATGTTTTCCAAGGAGTATTGTGTTACCCAGTTACTGGGTTATAGAGGTTAGACAGTTGCTGTTGATGTGTGCATTCGGCTGCATCTAGATAATCTGGAAGCTAACAATTTAGTCTTTTATTACGTGATAATTGACTATTAATATATTATAGGTAAACTAGCTGTACCCAGCCACGCTTCGCTGTGGCACATTGTCATTGCATGGTTAAAAAAAAAAGAGAAAATGACGTGTGGCACTCGGAGACTGCCGCGGTAAAGCTATTGCATAGCATTTTTTATCAACTCCTCTCCCTCTCCCGCCCTCTCCTCCACACCTCCTACGCCCCTCCCCTCACCCCTCCATCCCCTCCCCTCACCCCTCCCTCACTTTCCCCTCCCTCCCCCACGCCCCTACCCATTCCTCCCACAACTCCCCTCCCCATCCCTCCCGCTGCCCCTGCCCCTCCCCTCCCTCCCCTCTCACAATCCCCCCCTCCCCTCTCACGATCGCCACTCCGACTCCCCTCCCCTTCTCCCCTTCCCACTCTCCTTCCTCTTCCCTCTCCTCGTGATATTTCAAGAAGTCATTAAAAGTTCTGCTATGACTATTAAAAAGCAAGGGTTGGTGATAAAAAAGTGCAAATTTAGAGTTGTATGTATTTTTTGATGCCGCATAATAAAAAATAAAAATTATAAAACTTATCAAAAAAATAAAATAATAAAAATTGGGGTGAACACCCCTTATCACTTACAGATTAGAAAAATAGATAGTAGCCGATTCTCAGGCTTACTGAATATGCATAAAAAATTTCATGAGAATCGGTCAAGCCGTTTCGGGGGAGTATGGGAACGAACTTTGTGACACGAGAATTTTATATATAAGATAAGTGTGTCTATTAGTTAGGTACTCTTGATGAACTGCTCAAGATTTTGCTCCATTATAGTTCGGAATATACACATATGAACGTTAAAATGTGCGTCAGTAAATGGCTGCTACATATTTTTAATTTTTAAGGGTTTAAGTCATCATTGATCCGTTGTGGAAAAAAGTGCTATTTGCTCTCTGTATAGCTCCTTCTTTCTCTCGCACTAGAATAGAAACACCCACAGCAATACATTGTTTACAATAGATTTTACTACATTACACAGATTTAAATAAATTAAACTAAATTACGCAAAGGTCATTGGGCGTAATCCGACCCGGTCGCGGACATGAATGAAAATGATTTAAAACGAAAGAGTATAAATTCACTTAACATTACATAAGGTTATTTTTTATTTAATCCATGGGAGAACAAAGTTTGAACTAAAAATACATTTACTTAAAAAATCGAATACTACTACTAAATATTAGTTGTCGTTCTGTTAAAAAGCTACTAAAAGGTTTTCGCGAGTGCATGTGCGTCCCGTCATCCTGTGTGATGAAAACGGCAGGTATATGTTCGCTCCCTCTCTCTCACACAGTAGGTTACGTCTCGCTCGTTGCGTTGGCGCATTGTTTCGTTCGTGTCATCGCAGTCCTTCGTTGTCTCTCGTTGTGATCTGTGCGTTTACCTGTTAACTTTTGTTTTTATCAACTACCTACCTAAGCACGTTTACTGGACCTGATTATTTGCTGTTTTATTTGGAATTTGTTTGAGTTGCTTTCATGCCATTAGATGGAAACAATCCAGATTTTAGAGACTTCCCACAGTTAACATTTGAAGAACTTATACTGTTTACATTGGGCAGCTATCATTTAAGACTTGCTAGGTCGTACTGCCATGAACACATAAGACCTAATGGTGTCTACATGATAGAACTCTATCGTCATCAAGAATTAATAAATAATAAAATATTGATAAGGGGACGAATTCAGTCGCGACATGTCAGAGCGCGACAATATTACACATATATTTTAATTAACCCAGCGACACAAGGAAGACAAAGTGTTGAAGACTACTACTTAACTGCTCGTGTATACACGGCCGCCGCACCGTCGGGAGCTGCGCGCATATAGCCAGTATAGTTTATTTTTTATCCTGGGCTAGGCACCAACAACAAATTGAAGCCCCTGCGGTATTTTTAGATGATATAACAATAGATATTGATCACGCCGAATAAATAATTTGAAAATGTAAAAGTTTTTTTTTCTCTTTACTCCCACATCCCACAAGAAAGCGACCCTTACCATGATAACTAGATACATTTTATCTATATATCTTCACAATTGCATTTCTGTCCGCCGTGGGTTTTTCTCCCATACTATTTGCCCATTGACCTTTACGTGCATATTATTGTAAGTGTCCTAACAAAAGATAATTGCCGTAAATTGTAATAACACACGTGATAGTATTGTAGGTCTCCAACTTGGAATATTCCAAGCGCGCAAAATCCCTGTCTCATCTAGTACATAACATAAGCCTACGCTTACATATTGAGTACCTAACAAATACATAACAACATCGTATACAAGCGGATTATGTACTAAACTAAACAGTCGTAAACACTGGGCCCTTAACAGTAAACCTAAACTTTTGAATAGCAGTTATAAGTTATACTGCATTTAAACTATGTTAAATGAATTAAGCTCTGTTACGGCTTTGTAAACGGTTTACAGTTTATATTTTAGAGGTTTAGTTGTATTTGATTTATTTATGTATTACATGTTGTAATACATAAATAATAGTGTGTAAAACACTGATAGCCTAGTGGTGTGACCGGCGGATTGCCAAATCATAGGTCTCGAGTTCGAACCCAAGGCACGCACCTCTGACTCTTCGGATTCATGTGCGGTTTGTATAATTATCACTTACTTAAAAAACGGTGAAGGAAAACATCGTGAGGAAACCGGCATGCCTGAGAGATGTTTCTCGAGGGCATGTGATGCCAAGTCGCAGGCCCATGGTCGGCGTTAAAATTTTGTCACTATGTTAGTTCGTAAGACCACACGATATGAAGGATACTGTTGGATTACCAGCTTGGTCTAAGTGCGCCCAAGTGATCCTCCTAAGTATGTGGAAGTATCTTATTGGTAGTTCTAATCGCTTAAGCTTGAGGAAATGATAATGACGTCACGATGACGTAGCTCTTCACGAAGGTTGTGCTGGCGGTCTTGTTCAGGGGGTCAGTCGCCTCGTGGGAAGCCAGTATTCTCCATACTGGTCTAAATTGGCGATCATTCAGATGTTATCTTTCGTAAGAAAGGTAAAATATATAGTGGAACGTGGAGACGCGCCCGCAAGGGACGTCCCCACATCACTGAGGCGGTTAGTAGAAAAACTAAAACCTGGAAACAGGTAACTGAGGAAATTGGGACTCAAGTGCCCATAGGAACTTGGAGACAAGTGTCCAAAGGAACTTGAGTGTCCAAATCTTACCATGAGGAATGATGACCACACTTCAGAGTGGCGTTCTTGTTGGGTCCACCAGTTTAGAAGTATGAGAAACAGGGTGTTAAGTTCCTTATCCACTATTAAAAAGGGAGGATCCTCCTGTTGTGTCTGGTGGACTGTAACTTGCTGCCACCAGACGGTTGCTGTCGGAATCTTGCAGGTATACGTTCAAGCGCGCGGTTAACTTTAAAATCGCTATGAAGGACATCAGTCGTTAGTTTGTATGTGGCGAGATAGATGTCACTTACGTACGGACGTAAATTAACTCTTCAGCTTAATTACATTCCTAGTAGGTACTTCACAGCGATTTTGTCCGTGGATTTTGGAGTTCATAAATAAAAATCAAAAGTCATTTATTCAAATTAGGCTGAGGATCAGCACTTTTTGAACGTCAAAAATTACATAAGACAGTCCCCCAAAACGCCCGCCCTTCGCCACTTCCTAGTGTTTTTGCTGGGAAGAAGAAGTGGCGGAACAAACTCCCCAGCAACACGTCTGTCTGATATGTTAGAAGAACAGTTTAAACAGCATTGGAAATTAATAAACTTAATCATTTAAATTAAATAATTTGCTACATGCTAGCTAGCACACACCAATATACAAGACAGTAGTAATAAGAATAGTAAGTACCGACGTTGACAACTAAACTCATGCAAAAAATAAAATATAACTAACTGAATAAATATAAGCCTTCAAGTAAAAAGGGCGTGCCCGCTTACATGTACAAAACTGGAATACATGACTAGGTCTACGACATTACATCAAAAATAAATAAAAAAAACGATACAATAAAAAAAAAATGAGACACTAGGACCATTGAAGCTAAATAAAAAATCAGTTACTAATTAAACAATAACAAAACCAAGGTCAGCACGACGACCAGTCACCACAAGCAGCATAATTTTGTCTTTGGACTTTAACATCTCCTAAACCCTTTTGAAGTTTTGATAGTTAATGTACAGTCAGCCTCATAAGTCGACGATACATATCGATACATATCCATATTTCCTAAACTCATAAACACCTTAGCTTACACAAATTGCTAAACAAGACTAGTGCCAGGATTTATTTAACGTCTTAAAGGTTTCAAAATTCACTAGTCTTGTTTAGCAATTTGTGTAAGCTAAGGTGTTCATGAGTTTAGGAAATATGGATATGTATATCGACTTATGAGGCTGACTGTACAACTTCTGTAACATGGTAATAAAATAGCTTTATAAAAGTAATTGAACGATTAAAATTGGTCCAGTAGTTTATTCGGCATAAAATGCAAAGAACCAAAAACACACTTTCCCATTTTATGATATTAGTATTGAAATAGATGATGAACAATCCCCTTTACAAAATATCAGTCTTAAAGAGTAGTACGGCAGTGATATTGTTCTAAAACTTAGTTTCCACGGCAACAACATCTATTGAAACGAGCCCTATTCAGGTTTATGGTTTGTAGCACGTGTCAGTTTCGGAATTTCCCGACATTTCAAACTTCGACTGAGCCTTATTAACTAGTTAAAAAGAAGCGTGAATGTGACAGTAATTATTTTTAATTTAAAACTAAACACTTTTTTGTTTTTATGTTTATGATTTTTATTTTTGACATTTTATTAGTTTTTAACGTAATTGTAATTGCAATTGTTTCTATTTTACTTAGTGTAATTGGTGCTGTATTAGGTAACTTTAAATAAATAATAAAATGTTCTTACGCGTGCTACTGATAAGAGGTCTAAAATAAAAAATAAAATAAAAATCGATTATAAAAATGTAGTAGTGTGGTAGTTATTAAAGTTTTATTAGTTTTTCCATTTTGATTTTCTTAGTGAAAGCTCGGAGTCTTGATATATGTATGATTGGTTAATGGCAATAGTCCCTTTCCCATAATTTATGGGACTAAAACATAACTGACGAAATTGAAATTCTAGTCTTTTGATTACACTTCCAGTGGACAGCGATTCGGTTGAGTTTTTTGACGCCATATTTTAGAGTTAGTTTTTATTTTCATTTCTATAGTCCGTTTGCTGTAAGAAAGGAAATTGAAAGAAACCGATTTACAGCCCGATTAACCAATTTTAACTTTTATTCCGTAGTTATAACGATTGCATTACAAGCAAAAACGTGGATACAAAACCAATTGTTTACTGCAGCTGCCATTTGTCATGTTATTAACGTAATAGAAGTGAATATCGGTTGAAGGGACGGTAAGAAAGGTTTATTGAAATTTCTTTTTGTATTTCAAATGGACTACAGTTTTAATAATTAAATATTTATTTTTATAAATTTACTGACGAAATCGGGTGTAAGTACTATATAATATAATAACTGCCTACACCTTCGTGAATCATAGGAGTCATGTCTTGTTACATATATTATGAATATTTAGAAAAAAAGACAGAATTTTAAAAATAACCAGTCCCAATAATGCAATATTTCATTTTTTACTCCACACTATCTTAAAATTAACGATTGAAGATAAATGGTTACATTTATAGGTCTATTTTGCAATCCATTTTCAAAATTGACAGTTAAAATGTGATCCCTTGCTGCATCTGCGTCGATTGATTAATGACTATAGTTGGCAAAAGATATTATGCATTTGCACTATTTGCTCAGTGTGACGTAGAAGTAATCCATTATACACATGTGTTATTTTCTAAGATAAAGTAAAGGCCTTTGTCTATAATTTTGCGCAGTTATTCTACGACTTGCTTGTGTTTTGATTTTAATATTACGCCATATTTTCTTAAGGTTGAAGCACAGGGTTTAAGAGGGGTAATTGTTGGTCTCAAAATCTATCAAAAATACGCCTTACAATTAATTTGGAGTGTTTTAAATGCATGACGTGAACAATTATTTCAAACTAGCGGATGTGACATGGTTTCACCCGTGTAGTTCTCGTTTCCGTAGGAATACAGAGTCACCCAGGGATTGTGTAGGTTCCCAACGACGTGACGGTGAAAGAAATTTTCAAATCGGTTTTGTAGTTTTTAAGTTACATAAGAAAAAAAAATATGCAAAATAGAAAGACTAAACGAAAATAACTGGCTTGCTTTCTATGAGCGAGAGAGAGAGAGACAGACAGACAAAGAAACACGCGCATGCCGCACGGCTTACAACTATAGCAAAAAGTGTCGTTACAACTTTCGGTCTTATTTTTTTCCGTCTAGCCCCCTTTCGCAACGCGCGATAAGGAATTTCGTTCCAAAATACAATTTTTTTCCCCTTGTAATATTTGTATAGACAGAGGACAGTCGTATATTCTTGCTATAGTATTATAGATGCAGTTGGCAGTCTGGCTGATAAAAGCTTTCTAATATTAGGAAAGAGTTCATACCTTATACTGACAATATATACTAATATTTAGTCTGATTTTCTTCATTAGTAAGTATAGCCGTGAGAGGCCAAGTCGGCCAACTATTAAACTAGTTGGCCGACTTGGCTTCTCACGGCTATCATTAAATAAATAATAATAAATAAATATTCCACAACTTTTTCACACAACGCCATCTAGTCCCAAGCTAAGCTAAGAGCTTGTGTTATGAGTAGGTACTAAACAGCTGAAAAACATACTTATATATTTCTAAATACATACATATTATAGATAAATTACACCTAGACACAGAACAAATGGTCATGCTCATCACACAAACTGGGTGGAAATCGAACCCACGACCTCCGGCATAGCAGTCAGGGTCACTAAGTACTAGAACAACAGGCCAGTATTTTTTCAACGGTTATTGATTGTTTCTATTAGAAAGGATACAAATAAAATTAACATTGTATTTATGTTTACTAAGAACTCTTAACAAACTACGTAAGATTACGTCATTCTTAGTTACGATATATTTATCTCATACACAATGTGCATGCAGTATTTGTCTACTGATAAGGTACGAAGGTTATCAGTAACTACTTTATGTCACTTGCAACAATTAACAATGCATGTGTCATTCCCTTCATTGATATCGATAATAAACACAAATAGAAATTAATTAGTTGTAAGCGAAGTTTAGATGATTCCCTTAAATTGTTGGTCTAGTGGTTAGAAGCGCCACTACCGAGCATGAGGTCCTGTTCGATTCTCGTGTTTGGTAAAGGGTTATTGGGTTTTTTTCATCTGGAATTTCTCAGTTGCAGTACGAAGTCTGAATTAGTGGCCGGTTGAAGTCAGTAGGCTAGGTATGATGGTAAAATGGTAATACACAAAAATAAAAATAAAACAGACGAATTGAGAACCTTCTCCTTTTTTGTAAGTCGGTTAAAACTTAATTATGTTAAATTAACTAAATTTATGACATTGATTTGTATTTATGCCATTGTATTACCTATTTATTTATTGAATTTATAACAAAGCCTTGATTTAGAATTTTGTATTTATGACATTTTGTAACGTATTATTATCTCTTATTTAAATAGACAGTAGAGTTTATGACATTGTATAAGGTTTAGGTTGTTATTTTTTGACAATGTATTATTATTGTGTTGGCTGCCTCGTTGGTCTAGTGGTCGCAAGCGCCACTACAGAGCTTGAGGTCTCGGGTTCGATCCCCGGGTCAGGCAAAGTGTTATTGAGTTTTTCTATCTGGAATTTCTCAGTAGCAGCCCGGAGTCTGGATTTGTGCCCGATTGATGGCAATAGGCTCGCCCCCTATTACATGAGACTTAAACTTAACTGGCGAAATGTGGGTGTACTACCAGGTACACCTCTGCCTAGCCCTTCGGGGATTACAGGCGTGACGTTATGTTGTTATGTTATGTTTTATTATTGTATTCAAATCACATTATTAAATTGTATAATTTTTGCATGCCTAACTTGGTGCAACACTTCACATTCAATTGACATCTGGAAATGTATGACTATGTACTGTGTTGAGCAATAAACATTTGATTTTGAATGTTAAACGCAATGGGTGAAATATGGGTACACCTAGCGTGATGTGTGTGGTGTTATATCAATTAATACTTAAAATATTTTTCAAAAGATGCAATTTTTCAAAAAAGACTAAAAAGGACAAAACCTTTTGAGTTAATTTAGTGAAGTGTCAGTGTAGTGTAGTAAAGTGAGTGCTACCCATAAAGAACACAAGAACAAAGTGTCTTCCCCTTAATAGAGACAATAAGAAAAGTGTTAATGGACACATTCTTAGACTTACTCTACCTAGCAAATTAAGTTAAAACTGTATTACTCATTAGCTTTAGTAATTAAGCTAGATCGTAGTTATTTATGATGTTACCATATTGGGTCCATCATACAACAAAAAAAAAAAAAAAAAAAAGATGCAATATGCTTTCATTGTTAAACGTTAACTTGTTCAATAAGTACCATTATTCTTCTACTTGAAAATAATAATCAAACCTTTAAAAGACGCAAATAGAGAAAATGAAATAGTTGTGGAGGACATACCAACACAGATTTTATTGGTGGGGTTCTTCTGAAAGGTCAGGTGCGGAGATTTAAATCGTAATCGAACGTGAACAAAACCAAAAAAAAAAAATCAAAATAATAACAGATGTTGCTCTATAATTTCTGCCTACCCCCATTGGCGTGAGTTTATGTACTATTAGTGAGATAATTGTGATCGTTTCATCTTTGTTTCTCATCTAAAACATTCTAAGGGTTATCTAAAAGAAAAGCATGTCTATTTGTGATCTAAATCTTACAAGTCACCTTTACTTCTAAGGTCAATTGTTTATTTATTTTTCAATAAACTCGCTTATTGATAGAATCTAATATATAAAGGCCATACACCACCTATAAAATGTAGCTATAATAATAAATAAAATGTATTTTTCGATATAAAATGAAACTAGAGACCATTACGTTTTATCTTTAAGGTTCAATAATTTAATATTGAATCTAAAAATGATGTATTGTGATTGAATAGAATTTTAAACAGCTGAATTTTGGCCACGGCTGTGAGAGCGGCAAAAATAGGTTATGAACACGGTTTTATGAAAATAAAATTGAAAGTCAATAATAGTTTGTATAGTAGGTACCCGAAAACAAGTTTTTCGTAGGTATATATCAATAACTCCTATCTAACAAATGTTTTGGCATTTTGGATAAAAAACGCGGCTTACTGTGGGTAATTTAGTCAAACTTATATTTACCTTAATCTTAATGTATGAAATTCTCGTGTTTGTTACAAAACTGCTCCGAAACCGACCGACCGATTCTTACGAAGTTTTGTGTGTATGTTCAGAAGTTCTTAGAATAGGACGTAAACTTATAAAATCTAAATGAAAGCATTGAACTGGGCGTAACGAAGTGCCGGGAGCATAAAAAAAGTCGGATTTGTGATTTGTTGGATTTGTCTATGCCTCGAGTAGCATAATATTATTAAAATATTGAGCGTGCAAGGACAATGAATAGAGAAAATACATATTATCCCACTAAAAGTTTTCAAACTTTCTAATAGATGGCAGTGTAAGTCACCTTACCACAGGACAAAGTAAGAAAGTTAATTGAACAATAATAGCTGTCTACTCGACACTCGATTCCTCACATTTTGTCAATCAGAAAATAAGTGACGTCTGGCTGCCCTTTGATCTTGGGCTAAGGGCATGGTAATCTGAATTTCGATTCAGTCCGTCATTTATACTCCACCCGATTAGGTAGTTAACAAAAGGTAAACAATTTTGACATGTATTTTTAGTTAATAATACAGTTTAAAAATAAAATGAAGCTGAAAACAAATTTAGGTACAACAAAAACGATTACGTGATCAATTAAACAATTTGTTTAAACAGTAGTTGTATTTAATTAATAAGGGTTTATGTAAAAAGACTTGTCAAGATTGTTTACCTTTAGTTAACTACCTACTAGGATGGAGTACCTATAGGTACCTGTATAATGTAAAAATAACGGCCATGTTTTTTTGCTTTTAATGAGTTAAGGAGTTCGTGACGTCATAATTCAGTTCAAACTAGTATTACCGTGCCGTGGCAACACAAGACATTTCATCGTAATGACTATCGTCGTTATTTTTTTTTACAATTACTTAGAAAAAGATAAAAATAAAAATATCTACTAATCATCAGCTGAGCCTTTTCCTAAATATATTTGGGTTAGTTTTCACCCTACTTTCCACAACCCAGTAACTGCGGGTAACACAATACCCCTTGGTTAAACTGGTAGTCAGACTTTTGCTTCTGACTATGAGTAACAACAGTCAAAGAGCTACAAATGACATCTGGGACCAACGGTTTAAAGTGCTTTCCGAGGCACAGAAGAGTCTTGATGGTTATATATATAACTAGCAGATGTCCCACGTTTTCACGCGCGTAGGTCCTGTTCCCGTGGGAATACAGGGATAAAAATTAGCCTATGTGTTAATCCAAGGTGTCAGCTAACTCAATACCAAATTTTATTAAAATCCATTCAGTAGTTTTTACGTGAAAGGGTAACAAACATCCATCCATCCATCCATCCTCACAAACTTTCACGTTTATAATTTTAGTAGGATTAATGGTCACTCTACACATCTACGTACAGACCTCGACAAACGTAGCTTTACTTTCGATCGACCTGGGCCGGTTTTTAATTAGTTTGCCATAAGAATCTTTACATGGCGGACTAACAACTAAAATTAAGTCATCAAGCCTATTGAATGAATTGAATTGAATATTGCTAAAAAGTTTATTTACCCACAAAAGAAGCGAGGTTCGCCTCAAAAACATCAAGCATTTCAATTTTGAAATAATATTAAAATGTCCGATACTCTAGGGGTGTACAATTCAATATTATTTTCTATGTAAGAGAATATTAAGGTTGCCAATCAGTTGTCTGATATTACGTTACGAGTCACAAATTAAAATTCTTAGAATTTTGTCTACGTTTTATATGCAAAAGTGTTAACGATTTTTTCTCTGAAACTTATAGTATTACAAGTGTGCATGTGAGTTCGCTTCGTTGTTTGTTAAGCTTTTACGCCTTAACTACTCAACCAGTTCTTATACAATTTTGCATATAGGTTGTCGGGGATATAGAAAAACTTTTTTACAAAAATAACAACCGACTTCTTGAAAAAATACTAACAGGCGAAAAATAACTCCAAATCCTATTATTTTGCAATTTTTAGTTTCTACGTATGGGAAGAAAGTCTTTAAAACTTGAAAGAATTATTGAAATTGGATAACAATTGCTAAGGAAGTTCTATTTAAAGATTAATCTGTACATCTCTGCCGGGCCCCTTTTAAAATAGAAGTCTCTTTCTATCATTCTGATTAAAAGAGAAAGAAAGAGACAGGTATTAGCCGCACAGTCCCTCTGTCTTTTTCTAGGGAGTGGTAAATTTTGTGCGGGTAATGCTCAGTCTGTTCTCTATGAAGGTTAATTGCAATATACTGTTCTCCTAGTAGGACTTAAACATAACTGAGACAATGAGAGTGTACTTAATGTTAGCCTCTACCTAACCTTTCATGAAGTACAAGTGCGATGTTATATTATAACTTTCTGTTCGCAGCACCTCTTTTGGAAATTTTGAATGGCACGTCATTCATTGCAATGCGGTCCATAGCTACAAAACTAGTGGACGGAGAAGAATTTGGTAAGTAAATACAATCGATCATGATACATCTCGAATGAATCTTGTTTATCTTACTTATCTACTTATAAACATGCCTGCTAGTTCCTTCGTTGGTCTTGTGGTCGTAAGCGCTACTGCCAACTTGCTGAGCATGTCATCTGGGGTTCGATCCTCGAGTTTCGTTGTTTTCGGGGAAAATTATATCATTTGAACGTTATTTGAAGTGATAATATAATTATCTGTTATTATGGCATATATTACACACCAGTTGATCCCAGCTGTCATTTGTAGATTTTTAACAGTCGTTATGGGTAGCCAGAACCCCAAAAGTCTGACAAACAATTTGGCCATGGAGTATCCGAGGGAGGCAGTCGCTCGATATAAAACACTTATATTCAGCTGCACTCAGGTAGACTAGAAGCTGACCGTAACATAGTTACTAAAAGGCTAGGCAGATGACAAAGAGTTTCAAGATACTATAAAGAACATGCTTAGATAATTATGTCATAGAAAAACTGTGATTCAATGTCTGAGTTATGCAGCATTATCTAGCATAATTTGCCGGCAGAGGCCTTCAAATTTGCCGGCAGATGCCGCGCGGCGGCCGCGCGGCTGCAGCGCTACCGTCGCGCTGCTTTGTTAATTCATATAAATTAAAAACGCGCGACTGCAGCGCTACACCCACGCTGTGATGATGATGATGACTAGTAATGATGCGTACGTGTTTTTATTCAGACAAGAACGAAAATCAGCTTGAACAATTTATCGATGAGGTTAGATGAAACTAAATGTACAACATTATGATGCTCGAACCTAGCGGTTGCAGCGTGGCGGCAGCGCTGTAGTCGCGTTGCCACCGCGCGGCCCTTTGCGGCTAATTTGAAGGCGCCCTTATATAGCCATATTAGAGCATAATAACCTTCTTTTTTGAGTGGTGGAAAATCTTCATGGACGTCCCCCGCCCCAGGGAGGGCGGAGGGTCTGTCAGACTCTTACTGACTAAAACCACCCCGTGTTCCTTCTCACACCTGCGCCGGGGGTTACGGGAACAAAAGATACTTCTGCTACCCCCGACTGGGAGCATAATAACCTAAACTAAGCCACTTGCGTCTACGAGGACATAAGTGTCGGATGAAAATGTTGCCCGTGATGTCCTGTCTAAAGTGTAAGTATTAAATGTCTTTGGCTGATGATGACCTATTCAAATGTTACTATAATTTCACAGGTAAGGTGAACTCTCTCTTCGGGTTGGCAGAGGCCACGATGCCTTTAATATACGGCCCTCTATACTCCAGGGTCTACATGGCAACCCTCAACATTCTACCGGGAGCTGTCTTCCTATTAGGAGCATTAATGACGTTACCTGCTATTGCCATATTTGGGTAAGATAATCTATCGTACATACATTTTAATCATAGCGATTGTCTTTAACTGCTCTGTTTTCTAAAAAAATCCTTCTGTATAGTACCTTTTTTCGTGGTTATCAACGCTTTGTGCCTTCTCTGTATGAGAAGAGGCCTTTACCATGTTTGCAGAGCGCAAATTTTTAGTAGGATTTAGAGGAGCTTGTTCAGCCTGTGTGATTGGTTTTTGTTTGCGTGATGATCAATGCTCGTGCCTTCTCTGTATGGGATGAGTCCTTTGCCCAGACAGTAACAGGCTGGTTTTATTGGTATATGTTTAATGAGCGCGAACGCCATATCTGTGGCCATTAAACTATTTAACTAAATCACCTTTCACGATAATTATCTACATTAAATTCTCTTTAAAGGGGGATTATACAAACACCTTTTTTGAATTAAAAACATACCAATTTCTTTACAGATGGCTTTACTTCGAGCACAAAAAAGATAGATTGAGAAACGAAGCCCTGAGAGAGGACAGCGAGAAGCAACAGGCGGAGCAATTAAAATAAAATTTAATGGATTTTTCGCTTTAAAAATAAACCGTGCAAGATGTATTGGTGGGCTTTGTTCAAGCCATCGGGAGTAATTGATTGATCAATCGGGTCAAGTGATGAATATATTATGTACTTATACTCACGTTATTGCGCATTTTGTTTCCTTATTTATATTTAGTACCTTATAATCTTAAACTGGCAGCTGACCCAAACAATGATGGGCAAAAGCTAGGCAGATGATGATGACCTTTTAATTTTCAATTTAATATTAATTCGTCAACTACTGGAATTCCAGACACGATTAAATTACCTATTTTTCGTGAAATTCGACTTTCACTACAGCCTATCTGTACTCCACAACCCCGTCACTGAGTATCACAGTTACATTGGTTTTCAACCTTAACGACTTTCAAAGATCTACAATTGACAGATGGAATTATTTAATTAAACTTAAGCGGTTTAATGTGGGTGTACAGGTACAACTCTGCCTTTCCCTTCGGCGACTATAGGCGTTGTGTTAATTATGTTTGTATTGCGCAATATTACTGCAATTTTATATTAGCCGCTACGATTCTTAAGTGCTACGACATCACCCGCTACGATTCTTAAGTGCTACGACATCACCCGCTACGACGCTGTGGTGCTACGAAATTTTCAAACGACGACGATGCACGATGAGCTTAAATGGTAAGATTAAACTACGACACCGAGTATCTCTGTATGAACGCGAGTGTCTTTATTTGCGAATATTATTGTTACAAGATATTTAAATTATAAATAATATTTATTTCTGTTAATAGGTTCATACAAACACTTTTACACGTCTTTTTTTAGCTAGAAGACGAGGTCGAGGGAGATCTTTGGGTGAAAAGTTATTGGTCAAAACATTGTGTTGGTTAAGCGTTCACTGACGTAGAGTTATGTTGGCGAAACGTTCGTGGACGAAAAGTTCTTTGGATGAAAAGTTAATGGTTTAAATATAATGTTGACCAACGGTTCATGGGCCAATCCACTGCTGGTAAACCGTTTCAGTTTCCGTTTTTATGGTGTACAATACAGGATATACTATTCTATTCCGTGTTTCACTATGTGACTTCTATGCAAAGAAACACCGAAAGAAACTCAGAGTTAGACACTACTTAAAGACTCGACTCTATTTTAAAGTCCAGACATTATCTTGGCAGTCGCTCCATGTAAATCACTGGTATTCAGGTGCAACCGGTTAAACTGGAAGCCGACCCCAACATAATTGGGAAAACGCTAGACAGATGATGATGATGATGATGATGATGATGATGATGATGATGACATTATCTTGACCAGATCATGTAAGAACCATGCAGTATTGTCTGGAATGGTCTTTTGAGGATAGAACCACAAAGATATGAGTTTAGTGTCGCATTAGCTGCTCTGTAAATACTTTCTGTCTAACGTTTTGCCTACAGTCATAGTCTATACTTACCTTAAAATAAGTGCTACGAGACTACGCGCTACGATCTTCGTTCTACGACAATATTGGGCTACGACTATTCTACGAATATATGGCGCTACGACACTTCTATCTTATCTAACAAGGTTACATTCCAAGCACACTTCAATAAAATACGATATTTATTTACGGTATCGCGAGGTATTATGAAATGAATTAAGTTTCTATTTTCTCTATTATTGTCGTTATCTGTGGTTATTTTCCATAATAATGTTCATGGTTAATTATATTGTAACAATTATGTTATTAATTGTATTGTTCGGGCGCTTTTGAAGATTTGCGGCTTTTCGCGGAAGGCAGCGAAGATTGAATAATAAATAATAATATTAGAATGTCAGATAATGTACAAGTGAAAATAAAATCGAAAAGAGTATGCTTAGATGGTTTTGGTCACATTGAAAGGATGAATGAAATGCGACTAACGATAGGTACTCAATTTTATTCTACTAACATATTATAATGAGTTAGTGAAGATTTTTTGATGTACAGACTCCAGCATATGTGTCAAAGTTCTTTGATAGATTTTCAACTTTGTTACAAACGCAATTTAAGGTTCATTTTCAATTGAAAATAGCTGCTAAATGGGGTAGGTTGATGTGCTGGCGTCTGTACCTATGTTACCTATTTACGCATCAACCATTGAACAGATTAGATTTTGCCGGAAATTGACCTTGAAGTTTCCTGGATTAACACACATAATTATACTTTTCATCCCGGCAATGTGTTCCCTTGGGATAATCTTAGGGAAGTCACTTTTTAAGTAGCCTTGGACAGACGCTAGTAATTGAAAAATCATTGTCATTGGAGACAAAAGACGTCCACTGCTAAAAATAAACCTCCGCCAATGATTTCCACGGCGTTCAGTCCAGTGCTGCCCTCATCTAAGGATTTCCAGCGATCTTCAACTGTTGGTCTCTCTACTTTAAATGAGGCCTATATACCCACACAGAAAATCTTATGGTACCCGGTTGCCATATTTATTTATTTATTTATTTTGAAAAAAACAAACAGCTACATAAATATAGTAATAAACAGGTAGTAAACTAAAATTACATTGCATATGTGTAACCAGCGACGAATATGAGAACCCTTTCGCCCCAACGACCATTGGTTCTATGAACAATGTGCCCCGAGCACTGCCACTAAAGTCTAGCAAAGCGATTATTCCAAAAAATCTAAAAGAAGAAATATTAACAATCTAACTTTTCACTATACCAATTAATTCACAAGTAAAACTTTCTCAAAAATAAAAACCTGTTTTTGAAGCTTTTAATTGGATAAGCTCTAACAAAGTGTAAGCATAATCTGGATCGGGGCGACAACCGGTCACCTTTGCAATGACGAATCTATACATATATAATTATAATCTTCTAAATAACTGCATTCGATTTGTTTACAATCTCCGTAAATATGACCATGTCTCTATACATCGATCGCTTCTAAAGTGGTTGCCCATACGTCAATGCAGAGAGCAAAGGGCACTAACCACTTTGTTTTCGTTTCTTAACAGTCCCAATTTTCCTTCTTACTTAGCCCCTCACTTTCAGTACATTTGCGCCAACCACAATAGAAATTTACGATTATCATATAACCGTCTTCTCCAATGCCCCACTCATCGTACTGACTTCATTCACTGTTCCTTCTTCGTCCAGGCTATTTCTTTGTGGAATGCGCTTCCCCAGGAAATCAGGATGGCTACCAACCGATTGGCTTTTAAATTGAAGGTGAGCACATTCACAAAAAAACGGCTGTAGTTTCGTCATAGCGCTAATGTTTTTCCCTTGGTATGATTATCATGTTCATGTGTTTAAGTTTTTTTTTTTGTATATATTTATTGTATTATATTATACCTATTATATTTTATGATACTTATCATATTTATTATATTTATTGTTTACATATGTATAAATAAACTATGTTTACTTTTCTTGAAATTTCTTACGGAATTGCACCTACCACTGTTTGTCTCTGCATGACCTAAAGGTTGACTGGTAGAGAATGCCTAAGGCATTAAGTCCGCCTATGTAAATTTGTGTGCTTGAAGTATTAAATAAATAAATAAATAAACATAATGGACTTTTTGACAAAATTTTAGTTTTTAGTCCTTCATCTAGATTACATGAATTGATGGAAAACTGCTTAGATTAAGCGCATTAAGGTTGAGGAGAGGGGGCTTGTAACGTCATTATCTAGTATAAACTGTACTGGCTAGTGACGTCATGCGACATTTTGACTCGGTGTATCGCCGTTATTTTCTGATTACGTGAAAAAAGATGATGGATCTAGATGATGGACTAAAAAGTAATTTTTTGTCAAATAGCCCATTTACTAGCTATAATCTACTAGCATATATATATTTACTGTAACTTTTGCAAGATTATCCCAAGGGAAAATGTTCTATCGTTGTGCCAATTTTCTTTAGAATCTGTTATACGGTTTATGTGTGATAGAGCAACGAACATCCAAACTTGTAAGCATCTTAAGATAATTTTGTAAATCAATTTTAAAAGTATTTAGTAGCTATCAATAGGAAGATCGAAGTGAATTAAACTAGACCCTGAACAACTGTAGTAGGATGGCCTATAGGTGTGGCGTGTCGTGGACTCAATCGTATGGTACAATAGTCAATTTATTGCTCAGCCACCTTTTTTTTGTGTGGGCTGGAGAATCCTCATGGATGTCCTCCGCCCCGGGGAGGGTGGAGAGGTCTGCACGACTCATACTGACTAAAAACCACCCTGGTGTTCCGTCTTACACCTGCGCCGGGGGTCCTTGGAACAGAAGATAATTCCGCGACCCCCGAATTATTCAGCTGCTGCACCTACCGTGACGAAACTGCATAACACAGAGTCGTCAATGTATTTAATTTTAATAATTCAACAAGATTCACCTGATTTAACCTAATATTATTCTGTATCCCTAAAGGATTAGGCAGAAGTGTATCTATAGTACGTATACAACCACATTTCATCAGTTAAAAACGTTCATTGCGTTATTTCCATTATCGAATAGACGGAATTATTCACACACATGAATCATCGGATTAGGGATTTCCTTGCAAATCCTTTGTAATGTGATAGAAAATGTTTAACGCAAATGATGTGACTTTGATATGCCTAGTTTTCTTTTTGTGGGGGATCTTGCTCTCGTGGCAAAGAATGGACGTGCACAGCTTAACCGGGCAATCCTGTGGATATGTCTTAACTAAAAAAATAATTAAGACCTCCAGCCAGGGTATTAAAACTTAAAAACTAGGCGACTTCATCATTTGATTATCATACATGTTGGCAGACGAGAAAGAGGCCTCCCCTTACCCAGGGTTATGCCTTTCTGGCGTTGCACAGAGGGGCACCGGGGTGGTCTATAAAGAGGACACGGTGCTTCTTCTGCTCCTTGCCCATCGTTAAAATGACATACGGTAGTGCAGTTACCTGGTCTGCGTCAAAAAAATCTTAAGGAAGATTTTGGAATATTTTAGTGCATCAATGAATAAACGGAACAATAGTTTAATTAAAATCTTGATACTATTTTTTTTTATAATGTGGTGTCACCCGGTCAACTGTACAGACACCAGAACATCAACCTACCCCAACGTGTCAAATTTCTTTGATACGTTTTCAACTTTATTCTGAACACAATAATGTTCAATTGGGAAAATTTGAAAGTTTGGGGTAGGCTGATGTGCTGGCGTCTATACTACCGTAATGAAAAAAAAATGCCCACTGCATTTTTTTTTCATTACCGTAATGAAAAAAAAATGCAGTGGTTCGGTTGAGTGGTTAACTGTAGGTATTACTTATGCCGTACCACAGGCAAGGAGCGGCTTTTTCCATGTGCTGATGGTGATCAGTGGAGTGGTTTTTTTTTGGTTATGACCTCAAACTGGATCGTATTCCCAAAGCCCGGGCACTTTATGAAGGCTTCCTCCCGTAAAACGTCACCTTCCTGCGAACTTCACCAGATAATCAGTCCACCTTATAGTACCCGCGTTTGATCTTCCAGTACACGCTCGCTATACGAGAACACTTTCACCCCAACGATCACGATGAAACAATGAACAACGATGTGCAATGTGCTCCGCCCACTGCTAGTTTCAGCAATGTAATTTTATTAAATTTTGTTTATTATGAAAGAAAATAACCAAAGTAATAAAATTCATTTAATTTCTTTTATTTTCTCCTCCTGTTGCTTTTCACTGTCCTCTGTCGCTGCTACGTTTTTCAATCTATCCTTTTTGTGTTGAAAATACATCCATCTGCAAATCAAATGTATTTTTAAATGTTATTTAAATACCTACAAATCGAAGAAATGGCATTTTTGCTAACATCGTCGTTATACACGAGTTTAGTGGGTTATTATGCATCATTTTACAATCAAACTTATCTTAATCATAATGCAACCAAGAATCAAGTCTCCGTTTGATTTTTCCGACGTATGTTAATATTTTTGCAACCGATTTATAGAAATAAATCATCAGCTTCATCTGTCTAGCCTATGTTCTGTCGGTCGACTTCCAGTTAAATCGGATGCAGGTGAATATACTGGGTACTGGAAACCGGTTATAGAAAAACAAGCTAAATATTTTTCAAACTAGTAAGGTCGGTAAACATAAAGACACTAATAGTTATTAAAAAAAACATATAGCCTTACATTGCTTGCCACCATAAAGTGCGGGAAATTGAACACCCAGCAGCATTATCTTTGCCTGTTTATCTTTAACACCAATATAGGTATTGGACCAAAATCTCCAGAAGTCGTTGCATAATAAGGTTATACTTAATTTCCCTACAATTACATCCCAGTTTTCTCTATTTAACTAGGTACCTAAATCTAACACTTCGAGAAAGCTTTATAGACCATAAAAATAGTAGCTGTATCAATGACTCATGTAGGCTAGTATATTAAATATGAAAGCGATGAAGCGATGAAACTCAGTTACAGCAATCTTGCAGCTTTAATTAATTAAGATTCCATAAAGAAATAAAGTTTAAGTGCTGGTTTTCTGCACTAACAAGGACTGCTTGTTTAAGCAACGTTTTTGCTTAGAACTTTTCTTACCGTGCTAGCCTAGATGTAGAAAATGTCAATATGAGGTTTACATGAAATTTCATTATAAGTCTGAGCACTAGTCGGAAAAAAAAGCGTAAATACGTATTTTAAAACCCAGTTAAGGGCAGTCAATCGAAACATTTGCACTATCAATCAAATTATTTAAGCCTTTAATAGGATGTCTACGAATCCTTTATCCATTGATAAAAGGAAGCCTTTTTTAACTGACTTCAAAAAAAGGGGAAGGTTCTCAATTCGGTTGTATTTTTTTTTCTAGGATTTGTTACCTCAGTACTCCGTTATTTATGGACCGAATTACAAAATACTTTAAAAAAAAAACAACTGACTTCTTATAAAAATACGAACAGGTGAAAAATAACTCCAGTTTTGGAAGTTGGTGGCCAATAATGAACGAAACAAAACCACCAAAGCTCCCGTAACTGGAGTTATTTTTCGCCTTTTAGTTTTTTTTTAGGAAATCCGTTGTTTTTTTTTTTTTGTAAAAAAGTTTTTACCCAAAGGAAATAACACTTCATAGCAGTTAAATGCTAAAAGGAGAACAAAAACCTTTACCATAAAATACAACCAACTTCAATGCTTTTTTAACTTTGGAGAGACTATTCTTTTCTATTCTATAAAAAAAGAAAAAACTAAAAATTGCAAAGTAAAAACTTTTTACCGCAAAATACAGCCGACTTCATAAAAATATAACTACAGTTTCGGAAATCAGTGGCCATTAACCTTTCAATTGAGGTAATTAGAGACACAACAGAAAGAAAATGACAATATCACTCACTTGACACCTCCATAATAATATTTAATATACATTATATCGCACATCATGCGACCCCAACGTGTCAAATTTCTGTGATAAGTATTCAACTAGATAGCAAATAGAATAAGGTCCATTTTCAATTGGGAAAATTTGACAATTTGTTGTAGCTTGATGTGCTGGCGTCTGAACATTAAAGTCTCCTTACCCAAATATGGCAAAAGCAGGCAAAGTCAGACATGCTCCTAATAGGAAGACAGCTCCCGGGAAATAGTTTAAGGTTGCCATATATACCCGTGAGTAAAGGGGCCCGTATATTAACGGCACTAGGGCTTCTGCTAACCCGAAGAGCGAGTTCAACTTGCCTGTAAAATTGAACAAAATGTATTAGTTTTGTGGAACAAAAACAGTGAGTGAATAGTGTGAACAATGATCAAGCTTGAGAAAGAATGAAATTGAAATAACGCCTAAAAGGGAGCACGAATCCTTGATGTAAGTGAAATAAAAACTTTAGAGGTGTCAAGGGACACCCGGATGGAACGAAGTTCTTTTCGATCCCTCTCCAATCCCTCCCCCTCCCTCCCCCTCCTTTCCTCTCCCTTCCTCTCCCTCCCTCTCCCCCTCATTCTGCCCCTCTCTCCCACCCTTCCCTCACCCTTTCCCCACTCCCTCCTCCCTCCCCCTCTCCCTCCCCCCTCCCCCTCAGCAACTGGCACACACACAACAAACACACACACAAACATAACAGAGAAACACGCGCACGCCACACGGCTGACAACTATAGCAAAAAGTGTCGTGAAAACTTTTCGTAAGATTTTTTTCCGTCTAGCCCCCTTTCGAAATGCGCGATAAGGAACTTCGTTCCAAAAATATTTAAAAGTTAAATTACGTACTCGTTTAAATACAAAGATAGTTCATATTTTTTTAGACTAAATGCAAAGTTATGGGTGATACTAATTAAATAATGCTTGCATCATAAATTTTAACAATAAATGCAAAAATCTTGCATTAATCTACTTGCTATAGACGGGGACATTTATGCAGAATAACCAAGATTAGTAAACTAAAATAACAATAATAAAAAAACTCTAGGTGAAAAAATCCTATAAAACTTTATCCGTCTCGGGTATCAAACCCAGGATCACATGCACAGCAGTAGCGCGATCGTGATGGAGCCAACCAAACTACCACTTACCAAATTCTTCTCCATCCACTAGTTTTGTAGAAATTGACTGTATTGCGATGTACGAGATTCCACTTAACATGTCTATTATAGGTGCTGTGGATAGAAAAAAAACAAATTTACCTCTTGTTCCATATTATCATTTCAATTAATACTATAACTATACAATAAAACTATTCTAAATTAACTGGTTACATACATACCATACATACCTAAAAATAAACAAACAAAAGAACAGTAAACCAATTATAGGGCATCGAAAAACTCATCCGCATCGCTATCAACGGGAAAAGTGCCCAGAAGACTGGCCGCATTGCCACGTTGTATGGCAATGCTGATTCTCTGACCGAAATAAAGGCCAGCCCCCTTTTTTTCCATTGATTTTAAGAAGTCAAAGCCAAAAACTACAGCACAGGGTTCAAGAGCGAAGATCGAGCGAGATCTCTGTTGTTGCAAACGCCCAAAGACTTTATTTTTTATTTTATTTTATTTTAGGAAAAACATTCAATTGCACAGTATGAATAAGTCATAAAATCTTAAATATAACATTTTAAATAACTATGCTACCCATTACGTTCTCCGCAGATTACAATTAAAGAATTTTAAACGTGCTTACCATCAGGCAAGCCGAGAATAAAAATACATCTCATTTCATTCCAAACTGTAGATAAATAAAAAAGTCAAATGTAGAGTGTCGTTGTGATACAGTGCTTAGCGCTATGCCTTTCATGCATAAGGTGGTTTGGGTTTAATAGTTTACAAATTGAATACTCTTTTTTGTAATAATTAATTATGTTCACATATCAAATTACAAGGCCTATTATAAATAATAATAATAATATTCCACAACGCTGCCCAACCGAGTCGGATTCGACGATTGACCTCTTGATGATGATTAAATTACGAAAGATACTCTATTTTTTAACCGACTTTAAAAAAAGGAGGAGGTTCTCAATTAGGTTGTATTTTTTTAGAGTTTGTTACCTCAGTACCTACTCCGTCATTTTTGGACCGATTTTCAAAATTATTTTTTTAATTTGATAAGGTATACTAACAGATTGATCCCATTTTTATCAAAAATCATATCTGATGAGGGATCCTCGAGGAATTGAGTGATCTCCTCAAAAAAAAGGTACATACGCACCGATTTTAACGTTTTTAGTAACAAATCAAGCATTTTCATTTAGAAAGTATCAATTGGTGAAGAAAAACTGATGAAGAAGACAGGCAACGGAACTCTTCAACTCATAACAGCAAATTATTCGCGATTGCTATAGTCAGATGTCTATGCTGAGCTTTATATTTCCATAACATAACATTTCGCTCTATTACGCTCTTCTATTTTAAAAGGGGCCCGGCAGAGATGTACAGATTAATGTTTGGATAGAACTTCTTTAGCAATTGTTAACCAATTTCAATGATTCTTTCAAGTTTTGAAAGACTTTCTTTACATACGAAGAAACTAAGCAGTTTCGGAAGCCAATGATGAACGAAATAAACCCACCAAAGCCACAGTCTTCCGAAACTGCAGTTATTTTTAACCTGTCAGTGTTTTTTTAAGAAGTCGGTTGTTTTTTTTTATCTTGCTTAATATAATTTTTTGACGCGATGTTCAATTTAAATCATTAAAGATCTTAAAACTGCGCTTACGGGTATAATCATGAATCTTCATTTCACTCGAAAGCCGTCCATTGGTGGACATAGGCCTCCCCCACATGTCACCACAACGACCGGCACTGCGTGTCTCGTATCCATCGGATTCCCGGGTCCCTTACCAGGTCGTCGGTCCACCTATCATCAATAAGTGCTTACCTAAATATATCTGCCAGGTGGTCATCGCAAAAGCATACGCGAATGCCGCCGTGATCTTGCTGATATTGGATATGATGCCCAGCATAGCGTCATCCAGCTTCAGGTAGTTAGTGAACAGGGTTATGGAGAAAAAGGTTCCTGAAAAAGGTTTTTTTTATATTTCAGATTTGAGGACTGTTGGTATTGTGTAGGATTGACTTGGAACCGACGAGTAAATATTTTAGGTCAGTACTTTAAATTACGGTTTGACTACTTATTATTAACTACTGTTAATAATAAGTAGGTAGTCAAACCGTAATTTAAAGTAAGACAATTTGTCAATTTGCCGTAGTTGAAAGAAAGAGAGACAGATTTACTAAAGAGAGCAGCGGTGGCCCAGTGGTGTAATTTATTTCATCACCACTGCTCTCAAAAACGGTGAAAGAAAACATCGTGAGGAAACCGGCATGTCCTAGAACCAAAAATTCGAAGATATGTGACATCTACCAATTCGCACTGGGCCCGCATTGTAGATTATAGCCCATACGCAGAATACGTGCTTTAACGTGGAGTTGCGGCCACCAGCCCGGTATCTTTAATCTTTTAAATCTTTAGGTACTTCTAGTACTTTATATATTCGTGACCGCGGTTTCGCTTACAAACATCTAATAAATCTACGTATTAATACGTGAACCGAAAACTTCAAATCCCTTTTTTAAGAATATTGCGCAATAAGGGCCTTTTTATTGCCATGCGCATGCGTGCCAGGCCACGCCCGCATGCTTGCCGCCCGCAACCTTTGATAGTGTCATACATGTTTTTATTATTATGCGCGACACACGCACGTGGGAAGAGAGTGAGACGCGGCACGCATGCGGGTCTGGCCACACAGTACATTGGTCTGAACGGCAAGTGAGCGTAAATACGCATGACTATTAAAAGGCCCTTAGTGCGAGATTCGGCATAGCTAAAGTTTCTATATGAAGAAGTAGAACAAAAAGCTAGAACGGTAGACTTTTGACCACTAAGCGGCCACTATATTATGAAATGACTCACCTGACAAATTGCTGATAATAACGTAAGTAGACCACATACTGTACTGAACGTCGTCCCAGTGAAACCTATATCTTGTGAACAGGTACATTACTGTGCTTTCACCTGGAAATATTCAATGTATAGATAAGAAAGTATTTATTATGTAAAATAAATTAATACATGGATATTCCTCAACGCGATCTAGTCTAAAACTAAGCAGAGCTTGTGCTATGAGTATTAGACAACTGATAATTGTACTTATTTATTTCTAAATACATACATTTTATAGATAATTAAAACACAAACACAAAACAAATGATCGTGCTCATCACACAAACATTTGTTTTAGGTGAGATTCGGACCCACGCCCTCTGGCATAGCAGTCAGAGCCACAGGGTCAATCATTCCACGTTCATCACTCGCACATACACACCACACACGCACACATTACACACACACACACACACACACACACACACACACACACACACACACACACACACGCACACATTTTCTGATTTTATTTTATATATATTTTTGACCTTGTGTGGTATATTTAGTTTGCTTGCAGACAAACGTATTTCTCATTTCTGTAAATGTAGGTGAAGTGAACCCAAATTGAGCTGTCAGTTTATATTAACGCTTGGAATTGGCAGTTCACTTCAATCATGTTTTCACCGGGTGACTTGTGCAGGATAAACCGGCATGATAGTGAGAATAAGTCTGAAATAGTCAATCCGCCGTTGATCAGGCGTAGTGATCAATGCTAATACATTCTCTGGCCACTAAATACTTGCCAGACATAGGTCCATAGACAACGCACATGACAATCAGCAGTAAACTGATGAGAAGCCTCCTGTTTCCAGGACCCTTCTTGAAAGCCACCTTAAAAGTGTCAGTCGCGAGGCTGATATCGAAGAATTCTTTCAGGAAATATTTCTTCTCCTGTTTACTGATCTCCTGAAAATGTCAAAAGTTTGTTTATAGTGTTATTTGTTTACATTTATTAGTTACAAAGTTAGTGGTGGCGTAGTGTATCATATTTAAAGTTTTCACCTATCAATACAAATGGAAAGAGCTTTGAGTTGGTTTGCTTTGGTAGTGGGTTAATTCGGGCAAGTGCCAAAGTGAGATATTATTTTTTTATCTTTCTTAATCCATCTTAGACATTACTGAAATACTGACATCGGTGAAGGAAAACATCGTGAGAAAACCTGGACTTACAAAGTGGCCTTGTGGACTTAAATTGTTTCGGTTTTGTAATAATATTTACCCAAAACGAATTATCATGTAGTTTGATTACTAAATCAGACGCCTTAAACTAAAGTAAGTGGGCAGGTGTAACAGAATAGACTACGCAGATGGTGCCGACGCCGGCGCATGATATGACAAACCTAAATATTTTGGTAGTAAGTTATACTAAAACCTTAGGCAACTATTTCATTATAATTGCATTACAGATGGTGATAAATAATTGGGTTTTATACCACGGGTGTTGTCAAATAAATTAGGATTAGGCTGATGAATCATGACAGATATTCTATTGACTATTAACTATTTTAGGTAGGTGGGAGAAACGTGGGGGATAAATGGGATATTTGACAAAAATTTTATTTTTAGTCCTTCATCTAGATTGCAAGAAAATATTCGGCACGTATTTTTTCTTTTTTCACGTTATCAAAAAATAACGGCGATACATTGAGTTAAAATGTCGCATGACGTCACTAGTCAGTACAGTTTATGCTAGCTAATGACATTACAAGCCCCCACTCCTCAACTTTAATGCGCTTAATCTAAGCAGTTTTTCATCAATTCGAAAAAGAAAAAAATATGTGACGAATATTTTCTTGTTATCTAGATGAGGGACTAAAACTAAAATGTTGTCAAATAGCCCATTGGCGTACCTACCTATATTTCACCAAAAAGGCGAATTAATTAACATCAAGCAGCACTTATAAAACTTTTAAAAACTTAGGAATGGTCTAAAATAAAATAAACATTAACTTACAATTTTCTTTTCAGCCCTCTGCCTTGGTTCTTTTAAAAACGTGTATCCATACACTAAACTGAACAAATGGAGGGATAATGCCATCGAGAATACACCATAATACCCTGCCCAGGCGAACATCACACCGCTTAAAGCACTTCCGATGGGATAGCCGACCGATGTGCACATGTTCATCACTCCCATCCTGAAAGTCCTGTCCTCATCAGTGGTGATATCACCAATATAACTGTACGCACCAATGTAATACGTGTACCCTCCCCCCACTAAAGCTGGGAATATCACTTCAGCGAACGCAGACACTTGTACAGGCAAGTTGAAGAAGTAGGTGTTCAACATTAAGCCAAGGCAAGACAGAATTTCGCCAACTATCGGCAGCATGATTATAGCTTTTCTCTTTCCTGTCTTATCACTCCATGCTCCAACAAAAAGCATTACTATCACTGGGAACACTGTTTGGACTATGTTCTTCCATAATGCGACACTTGCTGTTACTCTTTGTACTTCTTGTTCTTCGAATGTATAATTATCCGCTTGTCTTGAATTAAGTGCGTCACATACTTCTGTACTGTAATTTAGATTGACTCTGCAGGCCTTGTCTAAGTTTAAATTCTGTATTGCTAACGATGTGAGCATTCCAGGAATTACATAGCATATCATTATCGGTTCCAATGTTGTGTTGTCTTTTATTAGTTTCAGCCTTTCTATGAAAGTTAATTTCTCTTTTTCTTTTTCAACTTTCGCAACATTTTCTGTGTTTTCTGGGTTTGGTTTGAGAGGAGAAGATTCATTTGTGTCATCTTTATTAACTTCTTCTTCTGTATTCATGAGTTCACTTTTAGGATCCATTTCACTTATTTTGTCTTGACATGTAAGTGTTCCTTCTTTGGTTTTCCAAGCATGTATATTGTGTTGAATGACTGTTTAAAACCACAATTCTCACTGTTTGCAGTGTGGCTTGTTTTATATGTACTTTCATATTAAAATGGGAATTCTTTCGGTAAAAAACATGACTGATAAGGATTTATTTCCTGATAAAACTTATCTCACTTTAAAAAAACATCATAATCAAGAATAAACTTAATTACTTGTAAAGATAGTAAGTGTATGCGAACATTAATTACTTCTACTAGTTTTAGACATTTTCTTCAATATTCATGAACTTTATTGACGGGTTTTCTTGTCAGTTCTTATCACTGTAAACATTGCAGTTTAACTTACTATTTATAGTAGACTTACAAAAATAAAGTAGTATTATATTTAATAGTGTTATTTAACATAGACTCATGCAGTGTTTTCCTCAACAGATAAGATAACTAAGTTACTTTATTTACGTCAATTTAGACTAGGCAATAACAATAGAGTTACATAAAAAAAAATACAATGTCTGATACGCTTTTCATTCAACTCTCATATTAAGGGGTATACATCTATTTTCAATATTATAAAGAGGTTAATTTTGAAGTTCGTGACGTTCTAAGAGGTAATCTCTGCTTAACTGATTTTGTAAATTCTTTCACCAATGGAAAGTCACATTATTTGTGAGTGATATGGGCTATGTTTTATTTTTGAAACTGAGAGGAGTTGGAAGAAGTTTCAAAGTACAAAATTCACGCGGACAAAGCTGCGAGCGCTGTGCTAGTGTGTTATTAGCATGTGATGTGAATCATGTTGTGAAGGATTACAAAAGTAAAAGAAAAACAAAAAATAATAAATGTAAAAGATGATTATTGCTAGAATGGAGGTGCGAAATGAAGGCCAGTATAATGTATGACAAAAGAAGACATACTTCAACGACATGCAATGACCCCAAAGAAATTGAAATAAGGGCAAATGGATGATGATAATAACGGTGTACCTATACATACCATAGGTATACTAATTTTTTGTTGT
Organism: Euplexia lucipara; assembly: GCA_921972225.1. Classification (NCBI taxonomy): domain Eukaryota; kingdom Metazoa; phylum Arthropoda; class Insecta; order Lepidoptera; family Noctuidae; genus Euplexia; species Euplexia lucipara. The sequence continues at coordinate 5,160,307 of OV179144.1, read as the reverse complement.
TTTCTATGGCCATCATCACTTTAAACAAAAAAAACTAACAAGCAGTAGTATTATATTCCTTTCACCGCTTTGATAGGTACCAATTTTTGATCAGCGCGTGACGTCAGACCAATGTTCTTTTGTGCGAATCTCTGTTGTTGCGACAGAACGTACATTAGTTTCTTAAATAGTAGTAGGACAGATCGTGGCGTGTAGTGACGTAGCGCGTATAATCGTAACTCGTAGGTAATGTTGTAGTGTGAAGGATCGTAGCGCGTAAAAAACATGTCGTTACGCGTAGTGGTTTAATATAAAGATTCGTGTAACTTGGTACTATTAGCAATCAGTTTCATATAGTGGTTTATTAGAGCGCAATTTTTCATAATTATAACGTAGTATATAATATATAATAGCGCGTAGTGCTATAATGCGAAGTTTCGCATAGCGTAGCTTTCTAGCGAGAAGTTTCGAATAGCGTAGTGTTGTAAAACGTAGTAAGCGTGTGTGTTTAGAGTGTAGTTTCTAATTGCGTAGTGTTGTGTCTCAATATTTAGAGTTGATATTTACCTTTATTGTTTATTTAGAAATCATCAATTTTTAAATAAACAATAAAGGTAAATATCAACTGAACATGCCACATTTTCTATCAACTACAATAATTTTAAGTGGTTAAGACGGAGGCCAGGCCTTAACCACAGGGTCATAACGAGCAATTAGATGTTAACGAGCAATGATAAAAAAAACCAAATTTATTTCCGTAAATTGGTTTTTACAAAATTTTTTGCACGTCATGCAAGTAAAATTTTGCGGTCATGTAATAGGGGGTGAGCTTACTTCCATCAATCCGGCACAGACTACGGGCAGTTACTGAGAAATTCCTGATGGAAAAACAATATAATACTTCACCCAACCTAAGAATTAAAGGGGATCTCATACTAAGCAGTAGCACTGGTGACCATTAGACCAACAAGGCAGTCTTCTCATTGTAAAAAACGTTTTTTTGTTTTAATGTTCTTTAACATTTTTTTTGTTTTGTCTTGTGCGACAGAAAAAATCATTTGTGATGACCAGCGTCACGAACTCACGGCTGTGCCTCGTCTTGTCTAATTTGTTTTTTTGGTGTGTCCTATGTGAGTATTGAAGAGAGTGAAAAAAACCATTCGTGGCGCCTAGCGTCACGACTGTGCCTCATCTTGTCTATAGGTTTTAAAAAGTCGCGACGGCGTCCTGTCTGCGTCTTGCCCCACCCTCTCGTCTCTTTTGTGTGTCCATAGTAGAAGATGATTTAGTCACGTAAAAAGGATAGATGAAAGGCGTCTAACAAAAGGTATTTAAAAGGCAGATGTAAGTGGAAACGCGGGGAGGGACCGCTCAAGAAAGCCATACATCACCAATTAGGGTTGTGTATGGCATACAGAGACCTTATTGGTGATGTCCTTCAGAAAGGTCAGGTGCGTAGTACTCTACACCGGCAGCAGCATGCCTGTATAACCAGACTGATGTATGAACGTAAACGAAGCAAAAGACGGTTGTAAGAATCGTCTTAGTCTTAGATTCTGCCCACCCCCATGGGAAAAAAAGCAGTGAGTGTATGTTACGTTATGTATGTTATGTTCTTGTGCGATTCCAGTCGTAAACGTTTCTTTCAATCTTTGTTTTTTTTTTTTTGTTATTGTTCACTTCCGTTGTTATTATAGTTCATCTTTTATGTAATTCGCCTTGTTTCTTTGGTATATCTTTTTGTAATGTATTTTGATTTGTTTAGATCGTTAACCTTATCAAATTTACTGTATGTACCTACCTAGATTATAAGTGAATGATGTGGTCTCCTATAATTGGAAGTGCACACTTGTACTTGTCCCTGTTCTATCTGTATACTTTCATGTAATTGTGTAGTTTCTGTTGGAGATCTAATAAATAAATAAGTAAATAAATTTACCTTTAGTTTTTTTTTTTTTTTTTGTTAATTATTTACTACAATCTGTCTCCTTTATGGGACATTCAGAAGTATGTTGGTTGGTGCTATCGCTGACTCGCTCAGTATGTGACCTGTGTCACATCCTCATTGTTTAACTAGTAACAATATTACTGTGATTGGATTAGGTCTTGTGGTATTTTGCGCTTTAATCGTCGCGCTTTGTTGTGATTCTCCATTAGTGACCTAGCCAGAGTATTTGGGTGTTGTTGAATTCGTTCTTTATAGGACTTGCTATGGCGTACGATTTCCTGCTTTACAGTGGGCATTCGTAGGTCATGGTGTAGCAGTTCGTTGGGTACAAACCAGGGCGCGTTGGTTATCATACGCAGAGCTTTATTTTGAAACCTCTGTATGATTTCTATGTTTGAGTGAGATGCGGTGCCCCATAATTGGATCCCGTATGTCCAGATGGGCTTCAGTATTGCCTTGTACAAGAGTATTTTGTTTTCGAAAGATAGCTGAGACTTTCGCCCTATGAGCCAGTAAAGTTTTCGTGTTTGGATTTACCTTTAGTAACAAAATGTTAACAAGCAATAATAAAATGAACAGCAATGAAAGCAGAGAAAACTCAGTATTATAATATGACGTGTATTATTATTGTATTACCAATTTGCCAGAGATTAGCTAATAGACCATTACACGGTAACGGGTGCTCAAATCTTAACATGCCTGTTTAACCTGGCTTGTAAGTTATGTAAACTTACCTTTAAAGTAATGCCTACTTAGTAAATACGTACAAAATAATTTGAAATCTTTTTACTTTCGGATTGTGGGTCGATTGCATGTTAAGTAACGCTTACTAAGGTCGGTCCCTGGATTGTTCTGTTGACCATAACGTGAGTAAGCATGTTAAACTGTTGGTCCCGGCTGTCATTTGTGGATTTTTGACAGTCGTTACGTTAACAGCAGTCATGAGAATGGCTGACATATCAGCCTAACAAGGGGTACTGTGACCATTCATTAGATTGTCTACAATCTAATGAATGGGTATCACAGTGGGTGTGTGGATGTCTCTAGTACTACTATTTTAGGCTTACTCCAATATACATAGTTTGGAGAAGAGTGGACGATGATAAAATTAAAACTAGTCAAGCGATACGAAAGTACACAAAGACATCTTAATATCAAAAATTGAAGTCTCTAAATTATGCATTAAGAATAATAAATATGTGGTGTTTGGCTAACACTACAAATTCCAACTAAATGCATATGTAACTATTTAAGGCACTTTTGGCAGAAATCTTTCTTTGTCTCTTTGTTTGAGATACAAACAGATGAACTGACTTTTATTGAACTTTCATTGGCAGAAAGCTGATGTTTTAAGTTGTAAATTAAGCTTCTTGCCTTATTTCTCGTGAACGAAGTCACGGGTTACAGTTAGTTCCACATAAATAAAATCCGTCGCAATACGTAAACACATCATAATCTTCATATACCCTCTCTGAAGAGTGTCAAACTGGGATCGTCTGCTAACGACCCGTTCAGCGCTCACGACTATTAAGCGAGTTTCATCCAGCCACTGACTTGCCTGTTATTTCGCATGATATTAATTTCGCGAAGCCGCCGCCATTACCCCCTTCCTTTTAATTACATTTAATGAATAAGCGAAAATTACCTTTTGTATTATTCCAAAACCCTTTATGTGGAAGCTCGCCTATCTTAATGAGGTTTTCAAATTTTAAATACTGTTTGGAGAATTAACGATCTGCGTGGTTGCATGATCCGTGGTTAGGAGATTTGGTTATTGTGTCTTTGGGCCTTTATTGGTTTAAACTGAGACTTGTTCGTCTTTATCGTTAATTAAACTTGTACTGGACTTCAATCATCCTACGCTATAAGTACCTATATGAGATGCTCTAACACATTTGCATAGATACGCAGTACAAAATAAAGGCCGTGCGTTCTTTCAACCTTCTTCAAAAGGAGGAGGAGTTTCTCAGTTTGGCAGACTATTAACTTTTTTTTTATTTTTGTCTTCGTCAATTTTTTCACTCGAAAACATATGGGAAAGTTTGACGTTTAAGTGCCTTTTAAATGATGTCATTGAAATAAATGACTTGGCTTTGACTTCGAAGTGCCTTTGCGATGTTTGTGTGATGTGATTTAATGAATAACTAACCTCAGTTTACTAAAACTGAATTAAATTTAAATTTTCCAGTTAAGGCCCGGTTGCATCAAGGTACAGAAATCCATGACCGGAGTGAACGATCGGACTGCTTATTTTGTGTATTTTTTTAGTACAGTGAGGAACAGCACAGACAACAGAACATTTGTGGCGCACTTACTAGTGTGGTTAAAAAGGACGTAGTTACGCAATTAAAAGCAGTAACTTATGAAAGTCAAACTTAAGTTGAATTAAATATTATAGAAATAATTCTAGTCGTTTCCATTACAACAAATGAAAAAATGCGTCACGAATAGTCTGTCGTCTGCACTGCACCTAAATAAAAAGTAACGGAATTACAAAAAGAGTTTTTACAACACAATAAAAGAGCTGAATCTTATAAAGAACGCGGGAATCAACTCTCGTACCCAAAACTAGTTATGAATCAGAAAGACGTTATTGGTCGATTTCTCAACATCTGTTATTTCCTAGCAGTTTAAGATATATTGAAATGACTTCTTAGCTAATAGGCTTGATTGCAATGCAATTAGGCCCAAAACTTATTCAATCATAATTTAGATTTGTATTAAAATACAGAGTGTTTCAAGAAAGTTAGACTATAAAACGACGAAACACTTCGAGAAAAGGTAGGTAGTGCCCTTGCGCTTCGCTTGGCTCGTCTTGGCAGGGGCACTCCCGTGCCCCCAGAAATGACTGCAACCGAGCCTTAACTTTTTCCCGAGTTTTGTCTTTATTTTTTAACCTCACATGCAGCGATCGTGTTAGGAAGGAATATTATATTTCTCATCTCCGAAGATGTTATGATAATATATGCAACCATTACAGCCCTTCAAAACAGACTTGGCTAACAATCATAAACGCCAGAGATTTATTCCGAGACAACTCAGTTTCCCACGGGAATATTATAAGTGACGATATTATTATAGTGCAATTATAAAACAAATGACAGTCATTAGGTCTAAATCCGCGCTAACCCGTGATAACGTTAGTTTTTAACCTGTTGTAAGTTTGATGTCGTAAGTATATAAGTATTTGTTTGTGTCTAAGGTAATACACAATGTGTTGAGACGATAAGTTAGAGAACTGAGACTGTTCATTGGTTAGGATAGACGTCAGCACTTAAACCTACCCCAAACTGTCAAATTTTCCCAATTGAACATGTTTGGAATAAAGTTGAAAACCTATCCAAGAAATTGGACACATTGGGGTAGGTTAGATACCACGAATATCAATTAATAGTCCGGGTTTAAAATTATATAAAGCTGCTTAAGCTGCTTTTTATATTGATAGGTTCGCATTTAATTTCTATCCGACTAAATGTAACGTATTCTAGGTACGATATCAGAGCTATCTATGCGATTAACAAATTTCAACAACAACCATTGGGCAGTTATATCATAGCCCAGTAGACACTACGAAGATACCTTCCTTTTCTTTGGAGAATGAAGAACTTTGTACCCTGTTCCTTACACCTAAACAGTCTTAAATAACAAGCTTCAAGAAAAGGTTTTAGAAATACCGAATACTACTTAGTCCTCTAAAGAAACGATCAACGGTTTGGAAGTGCAGGAACTAACTATAAATTAGTACAAATCTTTTCATTTTACTAGCCGATCTATTTATGTAAGAATCTTCCCACGGGTAGTTATGTGTAGAACACTGTCAATACCTAGCATTAGCTTAAAATAGAAGCTCACTTCTCCTGCACTTTCTAGGAGAAACAACTTTTTACAGAATAGCGCTGATGAAAAAAAATGAAAATAATGAAAAAGCGTTTATTTTTTTTTCTATAACTGACATGCCTTTGCCAGGCTGTAAATACAGACGCATCTTCAAGCTTCGCTACTCAGAATATCAACCACGTATGTATTGCACAGTCGTGGCCCGAAGTTGTCTGTATAATTCCTTCGGCAAAACACTCGGAATATATAATTGTACGTAGTTAGGTACCGCCATTATTTAGATTTAGGCAAATCAGTCCGCGCAAAACATTGCTTTTCACTTACACTCGTGTCGTTTGTCACGAGTTTTTGGTGTCTTGCGAAGTTAGGAATAGATTGGGTTTGTGCCGTAGTAGGAGCTTCGCGAAGTGAGGAGATATGGAAAGCGATTGGTGTGTTTCTATGGTGAGTGGTTAACGATAGCGTAGAGATACTAGTTGTGCGACCCTCACCTGAAGATCGTGACTTAATGATAAATAGCCTTAAAAATATAGTATTATAAATAGCTTTAAATTAGCACTCCATTTATGTAAATAATACGGCTAAAATAAAAAAAAAACCTACAATGGATGTTGAATTACTCTAACGAACGACTTGACGGGGCGGGCGCCCGAAGGCATGCTGCGTGCGTTTTGCCACGGTTAAATTACATTGCGTAAGAGGAAATAAAACAAATCAAGTTTATTGGATTCCCATAACGTTCCTGAAATAATTTCTTGTAGCGGTCATCTTAGTATAATATACTGAATTCACCCCATCAGTCTGAGGCGGGCTGTCCCTTACACCCTGTATACACAAAATGTCATAAGAATCGGTCAAGCCGTTCCGAAGGAGTTTGGTAACAAACACTGTGACACGAGACTTTTAAATATTAGAATGTATTCATTACAATGGGTTACACTTGTATGTGTGTTGTATTTTATTGTATGCGTATTTAAATGAATGATAACTCCAAACGCACTAACCTTTTGTATTATTTTTAGTCTGACCTAAAATGACTAAAGTTTAAAGTTTACACAAAAGTTCATGACTGTTTGAAATCTGCATTAATTTTGTACTCAAAAGGATTTGGCTAAAAGGGTCACAAGTCTTGAACTTTGGACTACGTCATAGGACTCACAGGTTAAAGTTTATACAAAGTTTAAAATCGAACCTACTCCTTTATTAGGCATCGAAGCATTGTACTTCTAAGTATCGTTACTTCAATAAGTTGCATAAGAATAGCTTAAAACCGGTGCCGATCAACTCAATCCATCTTCCTATTAACATTCCCTCCCTTACAACATATTCCTCCCCAGAACTGTTTGTGGCGTTGATTATTTTTATCCGTCACAATAATATAAAACTGTGAGCTGCTTTCATAGAGTGCTTGCTGTCTGTCTGAATGTGGTGTAATTATTAAATTCTAACAATTATAATCTTTTTGTACAGACGCCAGCACGTCAAGTTACAAAGTTAGTTATATATATATGGACTGCCTCGTTGGTCTAGTGGTCGCAAGCGCTTTTCTATCTGGGATTTCTCAGTAACAGCCCGGAGTCTGGATTTGTGCCCGATAGATGGCAATAGGCTCGCCCCCGTATTACATGGGACTTAAACATAATGGCGAAATGTGGGTGTACTACCAGGTACACCTCTGCCTAGCCCTTTGGGGATTACAGGCGTGACGATATGTATGTATGCACGTATATATATATATATATATATATATATTAATTTTTTTGTTAGGCACGCGTTTTACCACTATCTCACCTGATGGTAAGCGATAATGTGGTCGACGATGAAGCACGCTTGCCTAGAAGCAACCTGTTCACTCTTGACTTGAAGACCCCTAGGTATATGACCTGTGCGAGACCATAAAGGCGTCTTGATATGGAATAAATGGTAAGACATCCACGGACCAACCACGTAGTTTAACCTTTGATTAAGCCACAAGCTCTTCACACCAAAATAGTAATTGTTATCTTGATAGTAATAGCATTGTTCGAATATGTTGTTATCAAATAAACGTTACTGTTGACTGGATGATAGGACATACCGGAATTTGGATTCAGTACATTGTACTGGACCCCATTGATTAATATTATTCGTTTGCCATTTGTTGTTAATGCTTTAACACTAGAGTGCACGCGCGCTCTACTATAGTAGAACGCACTTACTTATTTTAGCGCCATTCATTAATTCTCACACTTGACCCCCCGTGCTCCTAGATAAGCCTCGTCGACAAAATCGCGGAACGGATTAGTACGGCGCCCACTTGCAGCGTAAGCGCACTTTCTTGTAATTACGTGTCAAAGTTCGTCTTCTACTATTGTAGTACGTGCGAGTATTGGCGTAATAAAACCGAATGTAAGTAAACATTTTCTTTTTTGACTTTTTTAATCCATTATGTATAAAAATTGAATGTTTATGTTTTGACAAATGAACAATATATATAGTTATTGCTATTTAATATGTTATGGTGTTTTGATAACTATTATTACTTTGTTTCAGCGAAAATATGGGCCCAGTCATGGAATCTCACGTGACTCAGTGGTTGCATGAAGAATTTGAGGACGAGGAAGTAATTCAAAGTGAATCGGATGGTGGGGAAGAAGTACAACCTTAGGGAATATAATAACCTTATGAACAAAGGAATGATCCTCAAAGAATGGGAAGAGTAGGTAAATGTTGCCTGTGCTCTCGAGCCCGAAATCGTTCCACGAAAAAGTGGTGTAAGCGATGTGCCAGGTGGATTTGTCCTGATCACCAAGTTGTGGTCTGTATCCAATGCGAGGATGGTGACCAATAAGATAGTCATTGCTTATTAGAAGTTTTTTTTTTTTGAGCAGATCTCAAACATGCCAAAAATGTTGATTATTTTCAGGATCTCGTAAATTGTTTCTAGTTTAAGTATGTTCTATTAAAACTGTAATCTTTTGCAATAATTGTGTGTCATAATAATTAGATGACAAACATTATTCAGTTTTATCATTTTAAAACCACCCGTTTTTAAAATATCTCGATTATTGTTTTCTACTATGGTAGAGCATGCGAGCATCCATGTCAAAAAAAGGGGCGCGTGCACTGTAGTGTTAAACTGTTAAAAGTCCATTTCACCTTGTATTATACACCCCTAATTTTTAATTAGTACAAAAAAAAGACGAGTAGCACTCGGAGACTGCCGCGGTAAAGCTATTGCATAGCATTTTTATCAACTCCTCTCCTCTCCCCCTCCCCATTCCTCTCCTCCCCCTCTCCCCATTCCTCTCCTCCCTCTCGAGGTTTTTTCGTTACGGAATTTCGGGATTCGGTCCCCGCGCTCAAGGCCCGCGATAGAAGCTATGCAATAGCTTAAAAATTGGGCTGTATCCGTACCTGTTACTGATCATATTTTGTAAACAAAAGTAAAAAAACGAAGTTCAATTTTAGAATATGCCACTATTTAGTTAAACTTAAATAACGAAAACAGCTGTTGGAGGCGCAGCATGCTTGAGCGAGATCACGCGAACGTGAGCGAGAGACGAGAGATGACGATTAATGAATACCTACTAATTTGTCATGAATAGCCTGTACAATATTTCCACAAATTGGGTGACTTTTTGGGATATAAACAAACGTTAATAACTTTACTGTTTATTAATATTATTAATTGATTTTTTACAAATATAATGAGAAGACCCTCTAGAATAAACTCTTTAAGTATTTGTACTAATTAAAAATTTGTGGTGTATAAGATTCACGCATTAGTAGTTTTCTTCTCAAATAGGGTCTGCCTATAAGTTCTGAAAAGCTGGTAGTATCATCTGAATATAAGATACTGACAGTCCCCTTAAATTGTCACTTCACCCAAGTTTTTAAGTGGCAATATTACCTATAATTAATGACAATTTAATGAATCAAGACAAAAATAAAATATTCGGCGCAAGGCTCTTTCATAAATAAATTAAACTAAAAATGAAAATTTGGCGATGAATTTGACTACGTCGAATAGCTCCAGTTAAGCAACAATGCATGAAAATGGTTTTTGGTTTGGACATAATACTGCTGAAGCGATGGATTCAATGACAATTAAAGTTGGGCTTTAATTTTAGTCCTACATTTAGACGATACTCTTTCACCAGCATGGCCCATGGTCTGTGCACTGTCACGAAACGATGGCTGCAGCAATTATTTTAAAACATGACAAAATTTATATTCGAATATTGGCGAGCTCATTATCTGCAATGAGGTATTTATTTCGTCAATGTCAAACACATTTAAAATTACATAATATTTAATTAAAATTTCGTTGAGGTTGTTATGTAGTACTTTGAACTACTGGTATTGTTATTTTAATTGAAAATTTAATGATGGCGTCGTTAGTTGGGACTGTGCTCTTGATATTTGTGCGCTGTTATTAGAACAAATCCTCATGTTCGTATCTGGATAAACAGCTTGTTTTTTTTATTATTCTACGGTATGAATAAGACCATTTCAAATAATCAACTGGTATATGGATTATTTTTCAATAATATTAGTTTTTTTTTCATACAAAACAATTCGATTGGGTCACGGTTATTAATGGTAACACCCTTACGTAAAATTAGTATTTTCTTAGCTTGAAATATGAATGGTTGGTCGTATTTATCAATGAAACTTAGTTAGACCGAAATTATTTTTTAAACCACATATTGAAAGATTTTTTGTATTATTTTTACCTTGAGTAATCGGATATAAAAAAACAGGTTGTATTGGCCAGATTTCCACAACGGGATGTGTGTCGATGTTCTATCCAGTAAATTATATTATACGCCTCGCTCTCTCCACAGTCCACACCAACTACTTTATTCCACCGAGCAATTATCTTCACAGCGAGTGTGAGAGTTAATTAACTCGAATACCATATCTTTACTGATTAACTTTGTCTTTAAACTCAGTTTATATTACGAATAAATTACAAGTTTACTCAATTATTCTGATTACGGATAACGCGTCGAGATTTCGGAGTCAATGTCACTTATGGTTGATGTGGCTTTTGACTTGCCGAGAATTGTGTTACAACATTTTATATGGACTGCTTTGTCAACACAGGAGCAAAAAAATCTTATCCAGACATCCGCCTAGCTTTTTCCTTATTTCGTTTGGGTCAGCTTCCAGTTTCAACGGACGCAGTTAAAATACCAGTGTTTTATTACACTTCCACAAATCTGAGTAACACTTCTTTGGTTAGGCTTGTTGTCAGACTTATACGAGGTCCAGACTATTCGTAAGGGCGGTTAAGTCTGCAAATAATAGCCAAAACTAATAGCTTAAGATGCTTTTCGATGCTTGAAACTAGCTTAAATTCTTACTAGAGATCACCGAGTGAAGGAAAGGACTCGCAAAGCGCCTGAAATCCATACAGCCAATCATAGAAGCATATAACGTAATTATTATAAACGAAAAATTTATTGAACAAATCATAACCGTGTTTTATCTATTCTTTTCATTTTAAAAGGTTTATGGTATCATTGTGTACACAAATAAGTCAGCTAACTGACCGTATCAATACTTTATAACAATTTCAGAATGCCTACATTTAGATTAAAATTCTATCGTTGGACATAAAAATCACATTCGTATATCGGCCACTATTCGCTCACAAATAGTGAAAAAGCGTAAACAGAGAAAAAAACAGGCGCTATCGTACAAAAAAAGCTCTCTTTTTCACATATTTGATTTAGTGTTTTCGATTCTAGCTGAAAAAAAAAAAAATACACCTAACTTCGTTTGTAGATTGTGTCTGTGTGAGTGTATTAAAGAGTGTGTGTGTGAGTGGCTGTGTCTGTCATAGGGCTAATTACTTGGAATAGAATTTATTTGTTGAACTTAAGGTGCTGTACAAATGTTTTGATAGCGCTGTAAAGTGCTTTTGATGGTTCGCAAAGGCAGCTAGCACTGGTTATAATAATACGAGTGTCGCGGCCACGGGTTCGTTTCAAACTCACGCCACAGACGGCGCTTGTTCGAGGTAAGGGCGCTAGTTTTTAATGAATTAATTAACATAGTTTACTCAATACTCAATACTCAATACTCAATACTTTATTGCATTCCATAATGTATACAAGGCTGGTAGGTAAATTATAGAGAAACAATTATGGACCCTGTCGGGCACAGCAAGTTAGTTTTTAGAGGAGAGGATGAAGCGCTTTTTGTTTAAAAACATAATAATATTGAAATTAAGGAAGTAAATCTTATATTTAGATATTTAAGTAGATATTATTTATGAGTAGATTTATGTTAATTTTGTTTATTATTAATATTTCTATATTTATTTATTTATAAATTTATTTATTTATTATTAATAGATATTTTCTAAATTATATATTAGGTAATTATTTTATATATTTATTTATATATTAGCTGTAATTTATTATTAACTTAGTAGTAAGTAATTAAAGATATTGCACGGTAGATAAGGTAAATAGATGTATTAGGTACTACTAACTTGTTTATTCTAATTATCTTCGTTTGTCTAGGAGGAATTTATCTTTGAAGTATTCGTCAATTGTGTAGTAAGCTTTGTCTAAGAGTAATCGTTTTAGTTTATTTATAAATATATTGTTTGTTTCTGTGTTTTTTATGTATTCAGGTAATTTATTATAGATTTTTATTGACGTGACAAACGCACTAGAGGAGTGCATTTTTAATCGTGAAGTTGGCAGGTTGAGTCTATTTCCATGTCTGAGTTTGATTTCTGTTTGTATGTCTTCTCTTTTGCTGTAGAATTGTGGGTACTTCCTTACAAATTTGCAGATTTCAAATATGTAGAGACAAGGTAGTGTTAGGATGTTTAGTTCTTTGAAGTGTGGTTTACATGAGTCGGTGTCTTCTATGTTAACCAATGTTCTTAAAAATTTCTTCTGTATTGTAAATAGCGAAGGTGCGTCTGTACTGTTACCCCATAATATTATTCCGTATTTAAGCCAAGCGAACGCGTACGCATAGTATGTTACTATTGCTGTTTTGAGATCTGTACTTTTCTTTATTTCTCTGAGGGCATATGCAAATTTAGATAGCTTTGTTTTAACTTTCTGTATGTGTGGTTTCCAGTCTATGTGTGTATCTATGTCTAGGCCTAAAAGGGTGAATTTATTAACTATTTCTAACTTGGATCCTTTGTATTCAAAATTTATTTTTATTGGGGTTTTTTGTCGCGGGTGGAAACTGACTATTTTTGTCTTACTAAAGTTAATTTCAAGGTTATGTTCGTTCATCCAGTGTGTTGTGGTGTCAAGTATAGATGTTAGTGTTTGGTTTAGGTTTTGGTTATTTTTACATGATGTTATAATAGATACGTCATCGGCAAACAATACGCACGTTTCATTTATGTGATTAGGGAGGTCATTTATGTAGACTAAGAACAATAGGCATCCTATAACACTTCCCTGTGGTATGGAGGCGTTTACAGGTATATTTTGTGATCTAATTAGTTCAATGTGTTGTGTTTGTGTATTGTAGTGTTCTATTTCTACGACTTGTTCTCTGTTTTTTAAATAAGATGTAAACCAGTCATGACTTTTCCCTCGGATACCTATGTTGTAAAGTTTATTTAATAGTATATCGAATTGTACTTTATCATACGCTTTGGTCATGTCTAATAACAGTCCAATAGCGTATTTTTTATTATCAATAATTTTGAGTGCTTCTTGTATGTACTTGTAGACGGCCAAAACAGTGGATCGGTTCTTGCGAAATCCATTTTGGCTATCATTGAAAATACCATATTTTTCACAGAACGCATAAACGCGGTTACACATGACTTTTTCGAATATTTTTGAGGCTGTTGGTAGTAGGGCAATGGGGCGGTAATTGTTCGGGTCAGTTTTATCGTTTTTTTTGAAAATAGGTTTAATGAGGGCCTTTTTGAGTAAGTCAGGAAAAACACCTTCTTCGAAGGATTGGTTAATGAGTATATAAAATGGCAAGGTAAGTTCATCAGCGCACTGTTTTATCAGACTGGGTGGGAGTTCGTCGATTCCGTGGCTGTTCTTGTTCTTTAGGTTTTTAATAATTATGTTTATTTCATAAGGGTCAACTGGGTTAAGGTATAATGTATTTTGTGTAGTTAAGGTTGCCGGTAGCCCCTTTGGTTTGCTGCCGGTTGGTGTTGTAGTTTTCCCACCAATGGAGACAAAGAAATTATTAAATATGTTGGCTACTTCATGCGGTTTCGCCGTTAAGCTATTATCTACTTGTAATGTTATGTTGTGTTTCTCGGTTTTGCGCTTTTTGTTTGAGCGTTCATTTATGATTCCCCACATTGTTTTGACTTTATTATTCGATTTAGTCATTTTATTTTTGTAGTGCAGTTTTTTAGCTGTTGTAACCGCCTTTTTCAGTATTTTTTCATATTTTTTGTAATATTTTATTAATGTAGGATCTTTTGTTTTTGTAATTAATATTTTTAACAATCTTTTATTCATATTGGATTTTTTTATACCAACAGTGAGCCAATATTTCTTATATTTGGTTTTAAGTTTAATTTTAAGTAGTGGGATACACTTATTTAGGATTAAGGTAAGTTTATCGTTAAATGTTTTATAATTTGTGTTAATATTATTTTCAGTTTTAAGTATATCATTCCAATTAATTTTTTGTAATTCCTCTTTGAATTTTAATATGTTTGTATTATTATATAACCTTTTCTTTGTGTACCAATTATTTGTACTGGGTTGTTCTGGTATTTTTAAATGTAGGACTGTGCTATGATGGTCAGAGAAGCCTAAGTCCTCTATAGTTACGTGCATGTCTTTGTGGTTAAAGTTCGTGAATATTAGATCTAAACATGTTGCGGTGCTTGGTGTGATACGCGTAGCGCTTTTTACGTGTTGAGTAAAGTTATTTTCTTGCATGAGGTTTATAAATTTATTAGTTTTTAGATTGTCCTGTAGTATATTTATATTGAAATCGCCTCCTATTATTGTATTTAATTTATAGTATTTTTTATTTATGTATTTTAATAGTTGCTTTAATTTTTCATAAAAAACTTCCTCCTCTCTCCTATTCCAGTATATAATTATAATTAATAAGTTTTCTTTTGGTAATTCTGTGGCACATATTTCTATTATATATTCTGCAGACGTATCGGTGATGTCGTCCTTCTGTATGCTTTCAATATAGTCTTTTAGGAGTATACATACGCCGCCTCCGGTTCTATTACTGCGACAATATGATGAAGCAAATTTATATCCACTAAATTGTATGAGGTCTAGTCTTTCTTGAGTTAGCCATGTTTCTGAAAGGCATATAGCTTTGTAGGATGGATGTTCGTCAATAAACGCTTCAAGTATGTCTTGTTTGTTATTAAGACTTTGTATGTTTTGGAACAATAGTTTAAATGGTGGTTCGTTGTTTACGAAAAGTCTGGTTCTCAGTTTCATCAGTTTCGTTTGTTGTGTAGGGCTGCGTCATGTTGTTATATGTTGTTTCTTTTTTTTGGGTGTTATGTGTGTATTCCTTTATGTTGTTATTTATTTTAAATAATTGTCCGTTTATATATAGTTTGTTATTTCTGATGACTGCGTGCGATCCGTTATTTCTTGCCGTAACTAGTTCCTCTCGCATTTGTGCCCTATACTTTCGTTCATTTTTATCTAAAAATTCTGAAATGAATAGTCCAGTTCCTTGAAAGAAAGTTCTATTGTTTATAATATATTTTGCCATTCTCTTGCTGATGAATTCGATGACGAGTGGTCGGTTCTTAGATCCACCTGGTCTTCCAATTCGATACAGATCTTCAATATATGCTGAAACGTCTACGTTTACTATTTCACGAAACAGTTCAACCAATCTACAGTGGAGTGCATTTTCAGGCTCTTTATTGTAGTCCGCCAGGCCGTAGAGCACAATCTTTCTATGGTGGTTTACTTGCAGACTATTAGGTATTTTAAAAGCTTCTGTAGTTAACTTTCTTATTTCTTTTTTCAGATTTTCGTTTTCTATTTGTAGTTTTTCTAGTTTTATGTTTATGTTTACTATTTCTTGCTTTCTCTGGGAATTTTCTATTGTTAAGGTATTTGTTTTATAATCTATATCTTGTTTTAATTCATGAATTGCTTTATATATTTCTGTGTTTATAGTTTTCTGTAGTTCTTGTACAATAGATTTGTTATTTTCTTTCAGATGTGTAATTATTATTTCACTTAAATCCTGTAGTGTTAAATTTTTTTCCAGATTAACTTTATCAGGTTTTTCTGTGGGTATAGTATCACCAAAGAAGCTGAGATCTTCTGAACAAATTGTGTCGTTGTCGGAATCTTTTGGCTTTCTTCTTAAGGTAACGTTAGCTTCCTCGGAGGGTGATGATTGACATTTGTTTGTATCAAGTATTCTGGGGGGACGCAAAGGCGTATCAGTGTTTCCTGTCTTGGGTATTTTACAGATGCATGTTTGGCATTTCCAGGTGTTTTTATTTTCTAGTGTTACCTTTTTAGAATCCTTGGTAACACCAGCACATTCGAAATCATATCTACATTTACAAAGAACGCATATAATGTTTTCCCTTATAGGTAACTTTTGTTTACATCCAGCGCAAGTAGGTGTAGAAGCCATTTCAAATTTTAAATATTTGGCGCTTTATTTTTAGTTCGGCTAACTCCCACTAGGGTCTGCAATGGCAGTAGTGTAGAGAATTAATAAGTGTTGCCAGTACTAAATTTATCTATGGACGGTTGGTAGCACTGATTTTAATTCGTCTATTACCCGCTAGGGGCTATAGTGGCAGTAGTGTTGCAAATGAGTGAATGATATCAGTGTCAGATGGTTGGTACTACTGTTTTTAGTTTGTTTATTGAACACTTGGGGCTGTAATGGCGGTAGTTGTTTAACAAGTTAAGTTTTTAGTTCGTCTATTAACCACTCGAGTTCACTAGCGCTAGTTGTTGGGGTCAAAGTTCTAAATTTAAATCCACATAACCGCTTTTTGTTTTTGTTTTTTATAAAAACTTAATCGTAATTAGGTTTAACAGCTTGATTGTTATTGGGAATATGGTAAACACTCAAATATTGAACCAAGTATGGCCATACAACACTTCTCACTTTTGTATTTACAAAGTTTTTGTTATTGTATCACTTATATTATTTTTGTAGTTTTTTTCCACTTTACACTAAAAGTCTTCGGAGATAACACTGTCCGAGCTTAATTGCAGGTTAACTCGTAGTTGGCACTAGTTCTTTACTTAAATATCACTTGGTAAACAATTTTTTAGAATTTTTATATACGAGCTTAGTGTTTACTGCGTCGCTAGCGACATCTCCCTCCGCGTTTAGAATTGGGGGCGTCTAAATTGTGGACATGTTCAACAAAATCTATTTAGGTAAACTAAGTTATTTTAGTTTACAATGCGGTACACTCAGGTTTGTAAACTATACAAGTTTGTAAATAAATACGGGGACTACCTGCATATCTTTTGTCCTCTTTCTCTATCAAGTCTGATCATCATCTGCCTAGCCTTTTCCCAACAGCTGGATACCAGTTTTTTAAATAGATCGACTGCCTCCCTGACCTCCACAACCCAGTAACGTGATACCCCTTAGTTAAACTGGTTGTCAGACTTTCGGGCTCATGACTTTTTGTAAAAATTGACAAAGAGAGACAGCCGGGCCAAAGGCTCCCGATCAAGTCTATTGTTGCAAATAAACCACAATTCACAAGTTATGTTTAATTTAGCTCAAGATATTTTTACCGTTAAAGGTTTTGTTATGATGTCGGTTGCGTTTTTCATGGTTTGAGTAATAATCTATTTAATATATAAATCCGCTAAGCGAAATTTTTGGATCCTTTTCACATCATTCTTGACATCATCATAATCATCATCATCATCATCATCATCATCATCATCATCATCATCATGACGTCATCATGATACACACTTCTTCTTATGTATGGTTAGTAACTAAACTGGTGTCAGAGTTTTAATGCCGCCCATGGGCCTCTGACTTGGCATCACATGCCCTCGAGAAAAATCTCTCAGGCATGCCGGTTTCCTCACGATATTTTCCTTCACCGTTTTTGAAGTAAGTGATAATTCAACAATACGCACCTAAATCCGAAAAGTCAGAGGTGCGTGCCTTGGGTTCGAACTCGAGACCTATGATTTGGCAATCCGCCGATCACACCACCAGGCCATCACTGCTGCTGCTGCACTCTGTAAAACAGCTAGTTTCGTATTGGCTGATGATAGCCGTTTTACAGTTAATCATTAAACATTTTCCCCATTATTAATTGATTAAACCCCAAAAGGACACCGGCGTCTGCGCTGTCATTGTCTTTCTATTGTGTCTCTAAGGCCAAGCGCGCACTATGAATTTTATTCAATGCAAACGACAATAACTCCTACGCGCACCACGATTTATTATCGCCTGCGAAATAACATGGCCAATATGAACCTTATTCTGTTTGGCATAAAGTTAAAAACCATCAAAGAAATTTGACACATTGGGGTAGGTACTTAACTTGTTTGATTTAAAAAGGAAAATAACCATTACATACTACTTAATTTTACGTAAAAGAAGTTTAAATAAGAAGAAGAAGATAACTAAACGTTACTGGGTACATCCTTTGACAGCATTAAGACAAAAAATATTCGCACGATATCGGATCTGCTATTTTAAATCGCAAACGATTTCTTTGCGCAGTGCGCGGATTGTAGTACATTTCTGTTGTTCACAGATTGACGATTTTTTTTTCGCAACGATTTATATTCGTAGTGCGCGCTTGGCCTAATTGACACGAATTAAAAGTCGTTTTATTTTAATTAAATCACTTGAACGGTTAACGGAGAAACGGAACAGCCCTGTACAGCCAAAATCACTCACACCGACCAAAAACTGCATCCAAACGCAAAACCACACAACTGTAGCACAAAATCACAGTCTCCCAGGTAAATTATATAATTCGAATATACGAGGCCAACAGCGCATGACACGGTGTTCCAATAAGTGATATTTACGGTGGGTTTACATGTACACCGTGTGTTCATGTCACTATGAATTAGTGCTCTCAGCAGAGATATTCATTGTCCTGTTGCAGTAAACGGTTGACGGGGAATTATTTAAATGATGGATAATCGGGTGAAATGTGAGTAGGGTAAATGGATATTGGGGCAACTGTTCAACTGTGGGAAATTACTTGTAGAAAGGAAAAGAAGTTGGCTGTAGTATCCTCACAGCGCTAATATTGGAGCGAAGTTCCTCATCGCGTGTTGCGAAAGGGGGCAAGACGGAAAAAATTAAGACCAAAAGTTGTAACGACACTTTTTGCTATAGTTGTAAGCCGTGCGGCGTGTGCGTGTTTCTCTGTCTGTCTCTCTCTCTCTCTCTCTCTCTCTCTCATAAAAACTTCGTTCCATCCGGGAGTCCCTTGACACGTCTCAAGGTTTTTTCTCATGTATTTTCTCTTTGCGTATTATGTATTATATTATATCTATAGTATATAATGTTTATTATACTAGCGGAAGTCACGCGGGTTTACCGGTGTAGTTCCCATTCCCGTGGGAATACAGGGATAAAAAGAAGCCCATGTCACCCGGGGATAGTGTAGTTTCAAAACGGTGAAAGAACTTTTCAAATTGGTATAGTAGTTTCAGAGACTATTCAATGCAAACAAACAAATTAACAATAAAATCTTTCCTTTTTATAATATTAGTATAGATTTATATTCCAAGTATGTATAAGTATTATTTTGCTTTTTTTGTATTTATATTTTCACCTACAACCGTTTTTCTCTGCATTACAAAAGGGTGTAGAAAATGCCCTTGGCATTAATTCCGCCTCTGTACAATTGACAACATTTCAAAATTTTAACCTCCATGTTTTATTATGTTATCTAAAAGTAAATCCAAAACTAGAGGACCCATATTTTTTGGTTTTTCGAAATTATGTACTTTTCATTCATAATTTTAACTTTGAAATTCGGTGCATTCTAAAAAGACGTAAGCGCCAAATGACGTCATTCATACGGTGGAATGGCGATAATTCCTTTGCTTTACTGTGATACGTCAAAAAAAAACCAGTTTCTTAGATGTCACTGTCATTTAGCAGTTGTCAATGTCACACATTGACATTAGATATGTGTTGTTTGACATGGTATATGTCATTTTTGACATTAGATATGTCTTTTTTGACATTAGATACGTAATTTTTGACAGAAATGTCTTGTTTGACATTATAGTTTTCATCTTAAAAATTAGCTTGCTTTCGCAAAGGTAAACACCTCATTCCACCGTATAAGTGACGTCATCGCAAGGTTTTTGGTTTTTATTTTTTTTCTCAGAAATTAAGCTATAAAATTTTTTAAAAAATATATATTTGAACTCAGCATACAAAAATGAAGAAACGGTATTTTTGTTTTAGGGTCATGTCAATTTTGAAATGTTGTCAATTCCGCCTCTGTACGTAAGTGTGCTTGAAGTATTTAATACATTAAATAAATAAATATAGGATGACTGTGGTGGTGTGTTCCAGTGGTGTGAACCAGCACAGGGCTGGTTTTCAGTTGTCACTTACATATTGACAGAAAGTGTGGATTTTCGTGAGCTGAGAAAATAACACAACACTTTTAAAACATTATTTAATCACCAAAATTATCACAACTTAACATAACGAAAAATAATTATAAATTAATCAAAATATACAAAATACTATCTTCTAAAGTTCAGCCGGCTGATTCAATAAAAGTCACCCCGTGAAAACCATTTTGGTGAAGTGAACTGTCAAACATTTGAAATGACAGCTCAGTTAAAATATTTTGGGGTATTCCTCAAAGCGCAACCATTTTTCGCGCAACCATCTAAGCGCAACTAAATTATTCCTTAAAGTGCTTTGAGGTATAATTGTAGCCTGGTAGTCCGTTTTAATAAATAAACAATTAGGCTAGTTGATTTAACTATCGATACCATTATTGAATCTATCATTAAGAGAGGGCTCTTAATTATTTTTCCTCATTGTTGCGCTTTGAGGAATAAACATTTAATATTAAGATACGAATTGGTAAGCGCAACTAATGGTTGCGCTTTTAGGAATAATTTAGTTGCGCTTAGATGGTTGCGCGAAAAATGGTTGCGCTTTGAGGAATACCCCAAAATATTTTGGTACCTATAGATTCCATTCAAACATATTTAAGGCTCAAGTCAAAATGATGAAGTATCATTCAGGCTATGCAGGCACTACGGGGATGTCTCCAGGCAAGGGCAGGGTATTGAGAACGTTCAGTCTATTTTCTTTACTGTCTTTTTTGTGCTGATGGTAGAACCAACTGGAAAAAAACAAAAGAAGCATGATTAGATTATGCTGGTAGAATGAATAGTAGGTATCTATAGTTGGTTTACGGTCATACCTATGTACAGAGGACATCACATCAAGATACCAAATGTGTCAAATTTCTTAAAAGTTTTTCAACTTTATAACAAATGGTAGAAATAATGTAAAGTTCAAATCGGAAATATTACAGTTGGGGTAGTTGGATCATGTGCTGTCTGTACATGTCTTAACACAGGAAAATGTTATTTAATTAGTTCATTTAATTTTGTCAAAAATATGTAAGTTATATAATAAGGGTGGTAAAGCAAGCACACACAAGATTTTCAAGGTAAGGTTCTAAACACATTTGAACTAGCACTATTAAACCGCAAAGAAAAGAAGGATTTAAAAATATGTGAGACTATTAAATTTCTTCTTTTACCTTATGACTTTGCGTTTTTATAGACATCTCTAAAATATCGCAGAAAGAAATAATTAAAGAAACAAATAGGTAGTAGGAAACCTTTCTTTTGGCTGTTGGCGTTACGAGAAATTTAATTTATATAAATTACTGTTTGGCATATTGGAGCTCAATATTAGGTTGTAATTCATTAAAATACAATAATGATATTACTAGGTACGTACTTCAGTAAAAACAGTTATGGTCACGAAATACTTTTTCATTACCACACTTATATTTCTAAAACACATTTGGATGAACAGTGGAGACTGATAAACTTGGTCAGTTTTTAAACTGATTGTGTGATACGCAATTACCATAACGACCTTCAAAAAGACGGAGAGTTTTTAATATAATTTTTGTCTGAAAAATACATGTTATTAAATACCACAGATGTTAACTCAATATCTTAGCTCTGAGAAAACAGGCCCCTTCGACATCTGGCTGCGAATAACGCATTATGAGTTGTCGCCGAATAAATAAATGGACAAGAGTTCTAGAAATGTCTGCCTGCCATTTGTTATCTACTAGGTACTATTATAAGCTTGTGCCTTGTTGCTTTTGATTTTATCCGATATATTGAAATTACACTACACCTGTATTTAAAAAAAAATCTAGACTGTTACTGTGACTAGTATTTATAGTTTTTCTGTAAATATCGTGGCATTGTGCTGAGATAGCAAGGGTATTTTTTTGATATTTTAGGTTTGAAGTTTTTGTTGTAAAAATTCTTGGACAGTCAGGGAAATAATTTTAGATCACCTAAGTTCGAAAGTCACTTGCACATAATAAATGAAAAGGTTTAAATAATATGTGTAATTGACGATAGAGAATTACTCTAACTATTTTTTCTTGGTTTAAAAATAAATTCTATGAAACATAACAATAACGACCTAGCCTTTTTGGTTGTTTGGTTTTCCTCTATTTTATAACCTTTTACATACATATTCATTCATATTCACATGAACCTGAATCCTTCGCATCACAACCGCAAACTATTACCATTCTATAGATTGCATATTATTATAGTCAGCTGGCTTTACTGACCAATAATAAATAAAATATCTACAAACGACTTGACCGTTTGATAGAAATAACATCAAACAATGGGAGATAAATGACTAAATAGTGTATTACTGAGAAGGACGTCTGTCAGCTTATTATTAGTTTTGTTTGTTAGTACCGATTATAACTTCTTAGTGATCGTATTTCATAGTTTAAGTATCGGGATGCATAAACATGGACACTCTGCGCGTCCAGTACAATAACATTTTCAGGATGATGTTGGGACTTCCTCGTTTCTGCAGTGCCTCCGGGATGTTCACGCAGACTCAGACTGATGGTTTTCATGCCGTCATTCGGAAAAAAGTCGTCTCACTTATGAGGAGGGTACGGGGGAGTCACAACAGCATCCTGAAAACGATAGCTGAGGATGTACGTGCACCTGTGTTGAGGCATTTCGCTCGTTTGGTGGTCTCTAGGGAGGTATCTCCCTATTGGTTATCTCGACGGGGCGGGATGTCTCAGCGCAGGGGTATTTTATGTATTTGTGTACTTAGAGGATTAGATGTATGTGATTGTCTATTTGTAAGTGTATGAACTAACAATAGTTTTTAAGTTGTTTGTATACTAACTTTTGGATTTTTTAGTTGTCCTAAAATAAATAAATTTGATTTTTTTTGATAAAGCGACAGAAGGCGTGCCGTGTCTCATTGAATAAAGGTTTATTAAAACTTGTGTTTCTAATATTAAAAACAGACTAGCTTTTCGTTCCCGACTTCGTTCGCGTGCATTTTGTGCTTTAAAATATTCTCGACCCCCTTTTACTTTTGAAAATAAAAGACATAGACAAGAGTCTATGACACTCATAAGTAATGTGGCTAACTGGCCACGCTTGACCTCAGTGTTGTGTCACGCCGTCACCGGACGCGTGCGTGCATTAGTGTGCCATTTTTGAAGATCGAATGTTGTTTAGATAACCTACCTACACCTTTTTACTCATAATATCAT
Source organism: Euplexia lucipara (assembly GCA_921972225.1). NCBI lineage: Eukaryota > Metazoa > Arthropoda > Insecta > Lepidoptera > Noctuidae > Euplexia > Euplexia lucipara. The sequence goes on along the minus strand of OV179144.1, from coordinate 5,136,794 downwards.
TGGTCACACACCCACAAAATATACTCATAGATTTAATATTTCTATGGATATAATTCATATAATTAATTATAAATCAACCTGTAACTATTATGTACAATACCTAACAAAAAAACAAAAAGGCATAAAAAAATTCATCCGCATCGCTGTCAATAGGAAAAGTGAACAAAACACTGGCCGTATTGCCACGTTAAAAGGCAATGCTGATTCTATGACTAAATAAAGGCCAGCCTTCTGGTCACATATAGATAATTATGTATATGTATAGACTACTTACAAGACATGTTAAATAAATATTTACCACTATCGATTTTGAAAACTTTTACCAATAAAAAGTCACATTATTTTTGCATGTCATTGTATTTTTGCTGCCTGAAATCAGTGAGCAAAATGCGATTTGGCCCACTGAGTGAGACAAAGTCACTTTTTAATTTGTGTTTCCAGAAAGCCGCGAATAAGTATCTTATTCAGCCTTGGGTTAATCATACAATTCGAAACATTCACACTCTATATCTTTCCCGCCATTAGAAAAAGAGAGAGACAAAGACCAGCCCTTTCGAAGTTCCAATTTTGAATTCGACCTCAAAGACAAACACGTTCGGAATTTCGTGCTAACTAAAGAAATTTTGCAAAAACATAATTATGTCGTTAATGTAATTTATTGAATTTTTAACTCGTTCTTGGATTTAAACGAATTATTGTATTGTATTAAAATAAAAGTGATAAGTATTTAACCTTCAAACATTTATTTATAGTTTCAAAAGGTGTTCTCGCTGCTAAAGTGAAAAGTTATGTGTGTTACACGAGAGCAAAGTTTTTTGCATCTCGTGCCTTTGAATCCCTCGCCATACTCAGGATTCAAAATCAGCACTCGCAGCGAAAAAGACTTTGCTCTCTTGTTGCACAAATAACTATTTAAAACTAAGAAGGGGTGCAGACAATGTTTAAGTACGAAACGCAAGCGGACGAAGTCGGGCGCAAAGAAGTGTAAAGATAATTAAAGGTCTTACCCAAATATACAAAGAGCGGGAATGGTAGCAGTGACACTCATGAGGAACACAGCCCCTGGTAACACGGTGAGCGTGGCTATGTACACCCTGGAGTACAAAGGCGCGAAGATAATCGGCATCATGGTCTCTGCCACGCCAAACAGTGAGTACACCTTACCTGGAAAATAAAATTAGCATTATGTCATCTCATTTCAGACTAAACCGCCTAAAATGGACATAGGCCTCCTCCAAAGTTTTCCCCTAGTATAGCCCTTATATGTCGGCTTTCTTATCTTCATCAGCTGGGCTAAAAGCTATCTTTTTATTGCCAGTGATTCAATGGGGTCCACGTTCAGTTGCATATGAATTTTGATGGTAACTGAGAATTTCCTAAAAAAGAATACTGCAATTTAAGTGGTCTTCAAGTTGCGTTGCATAACAGACGAAGTACGGTGCGCTTCGTTATATATCTGCGAGTGCACGTGACGTCATCATACACACTGCTGATAGCCGATACAAAACTAGCTGTTTGACAGTTCATCGTTGAACACTGGCCAGTATTTCAATAGTTCTGCTGATCGTTGGTCCACCTTGTTAAATTCACTCTGCGTTAAATTGTTAATGCAAAATTGTAAATAAGAAGAGAAGTTTTAATTTTACACTTGGAACGCACTTCCATCGTGCGGTAGTCGTCTCAAGTGATTGGAGTATATCAAGGTACAGCACACGTATGTGCTGGAGTATATTGGAAATTATAACATCCCTAAATTTGTTCATAGATCATTTAGATGTAAAATTACCCCCAGATTTCTATAGCTGTTTGACTATCGTTACATGTGAGTCCAAAGTCCGACAGGTTTATAACCGGGAATGGGAAACGCATTTTGAAGAAACAGGGTTGTGGAGGTAAAATCGACAATACCTACATGTAAAATGCTGGTAATCAGCTGCATCCATTAAGATTTAAGGCCAAACCTAAATAAATTGAAATAAGACTAGACAGACGATATTACCACAGTATAAATATTAATACAGTAGGACGACGCCTTTGATCTCTGGAAAAATGCCGACAACTTCTACACGCGTTAGCCCTGAACAATACCTCCCGCACTACGAACATCGTTTTGCTCGCAGTGCGGGAGCGGCTTTTCCTCGTCTCGCCCCTCGCACCCCGCACGATTGCCCTGTCTAGACGGTTTGGTCGGACGACTGTATGTTTTTAGACCACAGTCAAATAACATACAGTCGTCGTAATATCACAATATTATTGATTAGCCGGTAGATTCAGCAAAAGTCACACCGTGAAAATTACGGTGAAGTAAACTGTCCGTAGCCTTGCATTATTATGACAGTTCAATTCGCCTTCACTTCACCTACATTTGAAACGGGGCGATTTTAACATAATATGCTGTGAAAAATTAAAATACAAAATTATAATATTCTTACCTAATTCTTGATACGAGACAAGTTTTGATGCAATCGATCGTAGAGCTATTGCTGAGGTGCCGTTTAAGATTTCTAGTAGAGGTGCTGAAACGAGACAAAAACATGTAAATAGATACCAGTCAATATAAAATAAACCATAAAGAGGTAATTATGAAAAGAAAAGAAAGAAAGAATGAGAATTGTTTATTTGGACGTACAGAACCTAAAAATACCAACAGAGCAGCAGCATGAAGCTTATAATTTAATAAATTTACACAGTGATATAAATGTTAGCGAAATTGGTATAGTAATTTGGTTTTAATATCAAAATAAGAACAAAAATAATTCAATATCTCAATCACATATAAGAAACACTTTAATAATAATCATCAATTTATAAGAAAAACAAAAAACTTGAAACATAAATAACTTTTTTATTACTCACAGAGGTACACTTCGTAGTCATTCCTTGCGAATGCCAGTACTAAAGCTCCACATATCTTGCTGCTAGCTGATATGATGCCGAGTACTGCATCATCTGCCTTGAGCTTCCTACTAAACACGGTGATCGAGAACAAGGTACCTGTAAGTGAACAAAAAAACCTGATTACTGTAGCTTTATTAATGTGGATGCGTCAGGGTAGCCCCCAAAATTCAAATTTTCTTGTGTTGTTTTGCAATACATAAACTCAGTAAACTCACGCCTTTTTCCACGGTGGTAGGCAGAAACTACAGAGCGCAATATGCTACGTTTCTTACATACTTCTTTTGCTTCGTTTACATTCATACATGTAGTCATACCCAACCCACATGCCGGTTGCGAGTGCTTCGCACCCGACCTTTCTGAAGAACCTCACCAATAAGGTCTATGTATGGCGGTCCTTCTAGGGCGACTCCTCCTGGCGTTCCCACTTAATTCTGCCAACTTTGCTTTCAACTGTCTGGTTGTACGTTGATTAAAATATGATTCACAACCGTAAGACGTAGACCAGGTGTTTACAGAATAAGACCAAACCTGAAACCACTTACTATGGGACCAAACATGGAACCGCGAAAAAAAAACAGTTACAATTTGACGAGTTATGCTAACATAAATGTGGGGAACAGCTGATTTTAATAGCAGTTTCAGGTTTCGTCCCATAGTAAAAGTTGTTTATAATGATGAGTACAATCAGCCTGGAAGAAGTCCAGAACTATTTAAATTTAACCTTGTATATTAGAAGAATCATGGTTCAGAATCATGTACAAACTCTTAATCTGATCAGTTTGTGCGAAGATGTCCCTTCGACCGTGTACGTTAACCTAGCATAACATAACATAAATAAATAAATAAATATTCAACAACTTTTTCACACAACGCCATCTAGTCCCAAGCTAAGCTAAGAGCTTGTGTTATGGGTACTAAACAGCTGATAAACATACTTATACAGGGTGTCTCATTCAAATGGGTCAGTATGGGAAAGTCTGAAACTATATGACATACGAAGATCTGTTCTGAGGAACCATGTCATCGATTTTAATAAAAAGAGAAACTGCATTCATACATTTTATAAACCATTTGGACTCCGCTCGGGAATCGAACCCGGTTATTTTGAAAAAAAAAACCTACACTATTTCTATTTAGATATCGATTGTGTAGGTCTTAAGCAGTAAATGTCTGTATGAAACATGATGTCTAAAATGAATAAAATGCATTGTTTCCACTTACTTTAATTTACTTTAGTAGTTGCTCGAAGTGATCACCGCCTTTTTCAATCAAACACGTTTAGGTAACGATCTTACTATTGCATTTTGTATATTCATGTGGTGAATTTGCGTTAAAATTGTCTCTATGGCTACTTTTAGGTCTACAACGGTGTCATAGCTTGTTTTGTACACTTCATCCTTAACGTAACCCCACAAGAAATAGTCCAGAGGTGGTATTGAAAAAGGCGGTGGTCACTTCGAGCACCTACTAAAGTTCTGAGAAAGTCCAGATTGAAAAACTCAATAACGCTTTGCCCGGACCCAGGGATCGAACCCGAGACCTCAGCGCTATACATACATATCTATTTGTGCTTACCGATAGAGTGTGTGACCAGGCTGTAAGTCGAGTAGATGCTGTACTTTACTTCATCCCAATTGAACTGGTATCGTGTAAAAATGTACATGACACTTAACTCTCCTGCAAAGACAATAATCATTAGTTATAGCGTATTAATAAAGTACACAGTTTAATTACCAGAACCGTGGGTACAATGGCCAAGCCTAGTATTTTAATTGGTTTTCAACTTTGCTACAAATGGAATAAAGTTCATATTTAAACGGAAAAATTTGGCAGTTTAGGGTAGTTTGACGTGCTGGCGTCTGTAGGTACTACAAACAAAAAATGGTACTTTTGGATTTTACTAATAATTTGTAACACATGTAATGTTTACCTGTAATGCTGTACATGTACACTTGATCTTGATCCAGGGTTTGATCCTTGGATCAGACCAAGCGATTTTGTGTTATTATATCATTATTTTCTTTATAAGATCAATAGCTGGGTTTCTGATCAACCAAAAAGATTTAAGATACCATAGAGAAGATTGCGAAGAAATGTCATAAGAAAAACTGTCACAGTAACGCCATCTAGTATGTTATAACAACATTGGAGCGGTAGTGGAGCATAGTAAATTAGAGTAGGTAATCGACTTTTGTCCGCTACCACCACAAGTATTGAATGAAAATTTTGTTTGTGATATCCCGTCTTTAGTATGTATCAAATGTCTTTGTGATCAATACAGTTTCTGTTATCTAAAGCTGCAAGAGTAATCTTGCACTCCATAGCCGCAAAGTAAAGTTATGAAATGTAAATAATAACAAGTATGTACGTAGCACAAAGCTGAACTTCAGTAAAGCAATCACTGCCTAGGTCGACTAGCCTGTAATTTCCCACGAGGACCAAGAACTACCTCCAGCATGAATGACGACTCACTACTTTGAAGATTTGATATTTTTTCCCCCGTTTATTTGAGTTTTCCGCCGTTCTATAAATCCTGATCATGGCTTCGGTTAGTTCGTCTGCTGTCAAAATGATATATTCGCGACAATCTAGATGATGTTCGATTAAGTGTTAAGTCTGATTTTATATTATAACTAAGTTATAGATTTTATATTATAAGTTTTTTATAGCGTTTTTTATACATCAATTTGTGTAGGTAGTCTGAATTCACATTAAGATTTAAGTTTTGTTTTGTTTTACAGTTTTTATAAGCATTCAGTAGTAAGTTGATATTTAAATTTATTGTTACTGTTTTCTTCTGTAAAAACTTACTAACATTGTGGTTAGCACATTACTAGTAGTCTTCTTAACTGAGCTAAATATGCTTGTATAAAAAAAGTTTGGAAATTACTATTGTATTAAAATTTGGGTTATCCTGTGTTTGATGGTGTACGTAAGTTTAATAAATAAATAAATAAAAAACACCAAAAAGGTGAGTGTGTCGTCCTTTTACAAAATCTCACACAATAACATCTGCTTTATGAATACCTTTACTTATTAGTCGCCTTTCATTTACCCACTCAACTTGAACAAACCCTTACCATACTCTTACAAACTCTTGTAGCTATATTTTCTTTAAAACCAAGACGTTGTGTCCTCAATCTATTATTCATAATAACACCTAGCATAGTTCAGTTGATTGGTCTGTTGGTCTAGTGGTTATTGGCCCTGACTGCTTTGCCGGAGGTCGTTGTTTGGATTCCCAACCCAGACAAATGTTTGTGTGATGAGCACGATCATTTTCTTTCTGTGTCTGGGTATAATATATTATGTTAGTATTTAGAAATATATTAGTAAAAATATTTATCAGTTTTCTAGTATGAAGTCCAGTTAGTTACACAAGCTCTGCTTAGTTTGGGACTAAAATGATTACTAGGTTATTATTATTTCATTGTGATTATAACTAGACTGTCGATTATTTACCTCGAGGTGCAAACAATCTAACAGTGCCAATAAGCATTAATTATAATCTTTATTACGACACATTATCTAACTAGTACAAATAGTGTATCGTATTTGCTCATTTCCATTGTTTAAAACATAAGCATTAAGTGTTAAATACATACATTGACACGCCATTACTTTATTCTTTAACTTGTTCTTCTAGCATACATGCTTAACGTAAATGTTATATCGATACGAATGACCTTATAATTTAAATCAATCGTTTCGAATATTGTATTAAGATACTAATTTCGGTTGCTTCATTAAATTAAACCTAAATGCTACCAAGAAAGGGTGCATTTTAAATCTTAAAATGAATCGAATTTCGAGTTACTGGTAGTTCTATTTTTCATTTACCAAGAAATGTTATTATAATCACAGGAAATCAGTCATTGTCTACACAGTGATGTCACTGGGGATTGTCATTGTGATAATAATTTGTGATATTTACGTTCTCGAGCAGATTGTGCAGCAATGCATTAGCAATTTGTTTTGAGATCGTTTTATTGCAACTTTAAGATCCAGTTCACCATTAATCGGAAAAGAAAACATCCTACTAATTTTATAAATGCGAAAGTTTGTGAGGATGTTTGTTACTCTTTCACGTAAAAACTACTGAATGGATTTTAATAAAATTTAGTATGGAGTTAGCCGAGACCCTGGATTAACACATAATTATGCTACTTTATATTCCTGTATTCCCACGGGAACGGGACCTACGCGGGTGAAAACGTCTGCTACGTCTGCTAATATTACAATATTTTAACGATGCGGGGTCCTAATTAAATTCATAGTATCAAAACACAATGTCAATGTCCGCCCGAAGTGTATTTTAATGGATTAAGAGGTATGAGGAACAGGGTGCAAATTTCCTCATTCCTCATAGGAAATAATGGATCCCCTGATCCGAGATTTCGAATACGTTCAATTGCGCGGATAACTTTAACATCGCGATTTAGGACGTCAGTCTTTAGTTCGCATTTGGCGAGATAGATGTCACTACTTGTTGCAAGTTAAGTTTTATAGTGAAACTTGTTTACCTACTTTTCACTTATCTTGTTGCGCCGTTGCTGGATCATGAACTCACTAGTTTTAAGCCTAGCGTGTAAATTTTTTGCTTTGAACTGAATAAATAAATTAAGCTATAACGGCCAAAGTTAACCCCCTTTGCAACCACACATCATCATCATTTGCCTAGTCTTATTCCAACTATGTTGGAGTCAGCTTCAACTTTAGCCGAATGCAGCTTAATACCAGTGTTTAACATGGAGCAACTGTTGTATTTGACCTCCACAACAATCCAGATACTGGTTAACACTAAAGATGCGAAATGTAGCTCAGTGAAAAGAAAAGAGAGATACGGCTCTTTTGATCAAAAGAACTATATCACTCTTTTAGCTCTTTAGCTCACCGAATAGCTCTTTTAACTCTTCGGCTCAATTGATTCGCTTGCTAAGTGGCGTGCTACAGATCAAATTGAGACGCGTCACTTTACGCAAGTCAAACGAGACAAATAGCTCAATGGCTCTTTCAAATCTTTGAAGTTCTTTAATTCATTTCACTTAGTTGCGACTGTTGCGAGGCATAAATAAAATTAGAATCATTGGGTTGTTTTGTTCTTATTAAAAATAAATAAAATTATGAAAGCCAATATGCCTTATAGCATTTTTCTAAAACAATGACGATAAGAGTTATTTTACAATGACGTATTGAGCCGAAGAGTCAGTCAGTGAGCGACAAGCGAAATCGTTCTCCTGTTCGTCGGGGAAGTTCGGGCCCTGTTCGGGCATTGTCGGATGTCGCTAATGTCGGCGTTTCGTCGGTATCACTCGTCGTAACTCGCAAAGTCACAGAGTGATGAGTAGTATTAATAGAGTATAGAGACAAGTCAAAGAGCCATTAAGCTAAATGAACTACTGAGCTATTCCGTGAACGACTGAGCTACTGAGAGCTAGATTAAAATTAAAGAGCTAGTTCAATTTTATCTCTCATTCGCGAGCTACCCATCTCTAGTTAACACGATACCCCTTGATTATCAAGGGCCTTATGATTATCCGTAACGAATGTCAAAGATCTACAAATGACAGCCGGGCCTTATCAGTTTTCTCAGACACTGATGTGGTGATACGGTCACCCATCCACGGGGCCAACCTTGTCAAGCGTAGCTTAACCTTCAGTCGACCGCTGCTGCTGTTTTTATTAAGTCACAAGCTCCTCCAGACCGCTAGTACATGTAAATCCATAATATATTCACCCGTTCTAGTTCGTAACAGGGACGGCCAATTGTAACGTCCAGTGTCAGTATTCATTCATCAAAATTCAAATTGCTTCTAGTCAATTATTTAATTCAAACACATGAATGGTCGGACATTTGTAAATCTCTACACACAACAATATGAAACTGTGATTTATTCGTTCGTTCGGTGTATCAACAGCGCAATGCACCAATGTGTATTTGAATGACGGTCATTTATAACCGACATAAAAAAAGAGGAGGATTTCAATTCGATTGTTTTCTTTTTTGGGTGCATATTAGACCAAATCTTCGCCGAATATGAACAGTTTTTTGTCGTCTTTTTTATCTGTGTAATGACAATGACGATATACTTTTTTACCTAATTGTTCCGTACCTACCTCAAAAGCTAAAAAAGGAACCCTTATAAGATCATTTCCTCTTTTTTTAATTGAAATAATATTGCGTAGAGTCGGACCCACGCTTTCTGATCAATTTCTGACAAGTCGTTTTTGAGTTATCATAAATAATATATTAAAAAATTAACAAAAACTCTTGATTTTATAAAAAAAATGATCATGTTCTTTTTTAATTGTTGAACATATATCTATTTGTACAATGTTTTATCTGCTTCGTTGATACATGGTAAACGCGAGTTTATCCGTCAATCAGCATTAAAAAAAAACACTTTTTCACATGAAAATATTTTCATGCAACTACATGTTAGGCTGGCTTATTCCCAACGGCCACCACTAAAACTGCCACCACTGGTGGTCGTTGGGATAAAATTTTGCATTTGTTCCCACCCGCCACCACTGGGGGCGGTTGGGAACAAATAATAAATAAAACTTGAATTATTTTTTTGAAATAATTAATGTATTATTTATTTACTATGCAACTCATATAATTTAAGACATGATAAAATACGTACTTCATTATTTATCCTTTCCTGTTCAAGTGGCGACTCGTATTAATGGTTTTAGGGGATAATACGAATAATGGGAACGTCATAGTAACAATTACGCTAAGTGCGGTAACATTATGCTGTGATTTACAACTGCAAACTCAAACCTTAACCCCGAGTACTTTGCTTTTGTTATACCAATCGGTTATCCATTTTTGTGGTCTTATTTTGTTGAAGTAGAACAAAAGAAATTTGAAATGTTGGACCCAGGTGTTTTATTACCTCTTCTAATGCTTGCCTACTAATTTTTAATTTCTAAATATATTCAAAATACATAAATATTTACAACAATTTTGTTCCGACGACCACCAGTGGTGGCAGTTTTAGTGGTGGCCGTTGGGAATAAGCCGTTATTTATTTATTTGTTCCCAACCGCCCCCAGTGGTGGCGGTTGGGAACAAATGTAAAATTTTATCCCAACGACCACCAGTGGTGGCAGTTTTAATGGTGGCCGTTGGGAATAAGCCGTTAAGCTTAATCCTTTTGCATTCATCACATCAGTTTATGAATATATTTTTTAATACATTTTTCACGTTTTTAAATTTGGAATTTACTTATTATACCTACATATAGACACAATTGCCTTGTTGGTCTAATGGTCTAATGTATTGTCATACCTATTGTATAAGCTGTGTACGCCTTTAACACACAATTGGATACTACATACTTATACGTATAAGATCATGTAAACATATCGTTGGTATTCCTTTTAAAAAAAAAATTAAAAAAAATTGTTGTAAGGCCTACTTTCAGACATGAGCATCTTTACTGGTACCTTAGTTACATAACGGTTTTACGAGAAATAATATCAACATCAGAGAAACCTCATTATTATGTCGAATGATTGATAAAGTAATTTTAAAGAAAGAAAAACTTTATTTGGACGCACAGAATATTAAACATTCATCAACTGCCTGCATTTTCCCAACTATGTGTTGGGGTCGGCTTCCAGTTTTACCAGATGCAGCTGAATACCAGTGTTTTACATGGAGCGACTGCCTGTCAGAACTCCTCATTCCAGTAACTGGGTAACATGATACCCCTTGGTTAAACTGGTTGTCAGACTTTCGAAAACATAAAAAAAAACAAACAAGCAAAATGTAAAAAAAAAATTGAATTTAATAATCCTCCCATCTACTGATAAATCTCCAGGAGATTTCTGTTAATTGTCTTTCTGTTGTGTCGGCCATTGACCACGATTGAAGGGACAACAGTTGTTAGTGATTTGCAACATCTACCCATCTAGTTTCTAATGAGCTAATTAACAAAATTTTGGTTTTTAGTCCCTCATCTAGATTACAAGAAATTATTCGACATGTATTTTTTCTGATACATCGAGTTAAAATGTCACATGACGTCACTAGCCAGTACAGTTTATGCTAGCTTATGAAGTTACAAGCCCCCACTCCTGAACTTTGATGCGCTTAATCTAAGCAGTTTCCCATCAATTTGAAAACTATAAAAATCATCTAGATAACAAGAAAATATTCGACACATAGTCGAATATTTTCTTGTTATCTAGATGAGTGACTAAAAACTAAAATTTATCTATTTTATATCTCCTCATTCTAAATATGTACAGTCAACCACGAAATAATGGTAGCACTTTTACCTCCAGCTAGCCTAATAGGGACGAAATTCCAGCAGAATACAAGATTTACCTACGTACATATGTACCTATAGGTAAATTTCATGATAAATGAGGAAATTATTTTAATATAAATAATAAGACATACGCCTAAAAGTACATCATTATGTATGATGAAGGCATTTCAACTGTTTAGGTATCATTTTATTGTTTTTAAAACAAACGTTTGCCTTATGAATGTAGGCTCCGGGTTTTTACTGAGGACGAATATGACCAGATGTTTGAACATCAATTTCTGCCTAACCTTTTCCCAACTTGGTTTGGGTGTTGGCTTCTAGTTTAACTGGTTACAGCTAAATATAATCATTGTTTTACATGAAGTGACCCTCTGTCCGACCTCCAATCCCCAGGTACTGGGTAACACGATGAGTAAGTCGAGTTCAAGACACGGGTCCCGTGACCCGGACCCGTGTCTGTCAGACGTTCTATGCCTGCTAGTTATCAGACATAAAACGAATGATAGTTCTCATCACACAAACATTTATCTTGGGTGGGAATTGAACTCTCGACCTCCAGCATAGCAGCCAGAGACACTAACCACGACCAAACAGGCCAGTCGAAATCTTAATGGAAAATTACCGCGGCGGGCTAGATTCACCTAGCAATAAAAAACGAAATGTCATCGAAAATAATTGTCAATACGAAGTTCTTATTGTGTATAATCAACATGCTGTTGACACACTATAGTATGTATTTGCTTGAATAACACAGAGCGCAGTAAATATTGTACAAACCTCTATGACAAACATATCGGAGTCTGTCAATATTATCTAGATAAAATATATTTATTTTGATTCAGACTATGTACCTAGACAGGTTGTTCCGTTGGTCGAGTGGTCGGAAGCGCTACAGCTGAACATGAGATACTAGGTTAAATTCCTAGGTTATGCAAGTGCAACAGGTTTTTTCTGTTATGTATAGTATGTGTCTGGAATCTGGATGCGGGCCCAGTTGATGGCAATAGTTTTGCTCCCTATTACATGAGACTTAAACATGAATGGTGAAAATATGCGGGTGTAGGTACTATTAGGAACCTACAGGTCTGCCTATCTCTTTGGGGAAAACTGGTATGATGTTATATTATACATAAGTAGGTTTATTGTGTTTTTTAATGTCGCTATTGCGATAATTGATTTTTACATTGCTTTTTCATAAATTGCAACGCGGTTTTACGTTGCGTGGTGATTAAATTGGTTATCTTGATTCGAATTGCAATTTCGATATAGTTATTATATGCTTATTTTTATCATTGCTTCAGATTCAATTTATTGGAATTTTCACATATTTACTAGTGATATTTTATCGTAGTTTTCCTTTACGAATTTATCAGTACGAGTATAAGCTCGTAGTGTGGGTTTGTAAATAGTTTACGGCTACATATTGGTCACATATTTTTTTACAAAGAACAAGACAGTAGTCTATGTCTTTTAGCACACATCATACAGCCCATTAAAACTACGGATTCACCGATAAACCTTCTGTATCTATTGTCGTCAAATTCTCGCATTTATAAAATTCGTAGGTAGATGTTTGACCAGAGTTGACATACTCTTAAATAGCCACCGGGAATACCATGACGGTATGCTTCAGGCAACAGTCATAATGTATAAACATCCTGTACTAGAAATAAACATTAATGTAAGAGAAACAGTAAAGATTTATACCTAGGATCAATAAATAAGGAGCTTGTGGCTTAATAATTACAGCCGCAAGGGTAGATCGAAGGTAAGGCAACGAGGATATTCCGTGCCTGGGTAACCACTCATTACATATCAATACTCCTCCGTGCCTCTGAAAGCACGTTGCGCCGTTGGTCCCGGCATTCATTTGTAGATCTTTGTCAGTGGTTACGGGTTGTCAGAGCCCCAATTAATAGTCTGACAACCAGTTTAACTAAGGGGTTACCCAGTAACTGGGTTGTGGAGGTCAGACTGGTAGCCGTTCCATGTAAAACACTGATACTCTTATTATATAAAGTTATTATATTATACTCTTCTGCATCCGGTTAAACTGTAAGCCGAATACATAGTAGGGAAAAGGCGAGGCAAATGATGACCTACGATGAGGTTAAATTAAATAATAAACGGACTTTGATCTATAAAAAAAATACGAAACCGCCCCAAGGAGGGTTATGACTTTCGAGTTTGTGTGTTTCTGCAATGATATTATAAGTAAAAAGGTGTAGATAGGTTATGAGCGCTAAGAAAACGACACGTTTAAATGTGGCTAGAAAGCCACATTTTACCTCAGTGTCGCGTCTCATCGTCAACGGACACGTGCGCGCGATGAGTGCCATTTTTGAAGATCGAATGTTGTTTAGGTAACCTATCTACACCTTTTTACTTGTAATATCATGGTGTGTATGTACGTACTTTGCAATGCCTAAACAGCTTCATGGATTATAACAAACTTATTTTCATTTTTAGTGGTCTTGGCGGTCGGTTTTTTCTACCATGATTTTCCTATTGTTATTTGCCGCCATCAATGAATAACCATTATTGGCTTCAAAACAAACTTGAGATACATTTCGTTATATATATTTTATTCTTGATAGAATTAAGGACTAATAGTAGTTTCTGTCTATTTCAGGCATTTTTTGGGCGTTTTCCTTTCTTATTTTCATTTTTAGTGGTCTTGGCGGTCGGTTTTTTCTACCATGATTTTCCTATTGTTATTTGCCGCCATCAATAAATAACCATTATTGGCTTCAAAAGCGTACATATTCATCTAAAACTATCATGTTAGATAATGGTGAAGATCAGACTCATTCCAAACGAAAAAAAAACTTGAAGTATGAAACCATGACTCGTGGAGCGTAGTAATTGTTCTAAAAAAACTTGGAAAAACCCCAATTAACGCCAAAGTACTGCTTCCTAATATTACCTCTTTTTTTTGTATTGACTAAATACACACCGATGCGGTCTATTATCATGTTCGTAATAGGTAAGTATATTTAAATCTATGCAGTAATCTCACTGGATATTACCCAACTTTTAAGTAAGAAATTTTCCATCTTTGCTAGCTTAAGTAAACAGAACTATACTAATACATGCATGTTTGTTATTTACTATTGTATCTTTAAACAAAGCATCGTATACATACCCCACATTGGTCCAAACGTCAAACAGACCACAGTCAATATGAGACATATTCGCAATCGCCTGTTATTCGGTCCTTTCTTGAAAGCTATTTCAACAGTCTCTTTAAGACTGTGGAAATCAAAGAACACTAATAGGAAACCGGTGCAGCCGCTCCTTTTGACCTAAAAAATTATAATAAGGTTTAAGACATTTATTTCTCAAAACAGAACATTACATTCACTTACATGAGATACACAGGTTAACATTGTAGGTAAGTAGATAGATCATATGGAACAAGCATCAGAACGGTGATTATTGTAAGGTTAGGTACATTTATATTCTTTAGTAACTTAACTTAGTGGCAATACACACTACTTTAGGTATATTCATGTACAGATCGTATAATACTTCATAAGTTTTAGGGTTCTTAAAAAGACTCAAGAATAAATTTACTAATACTACCTCGAATAAATTCACGTGCAATTAAATCAAACGATCTAAAATAGATAAAGGCCTATGAATAAACAATCCGATTGATAAACATTACTAGATGAATTGAGTAAATAAACACACAATACACACCTTGTCTTTGTCCTCAAGCCATGTATGGTCATCAATACGAAAGAATACGTAACAGAAATTGAGAAACTGCAACGAAGCAGATATAGAAAACACTCCGTAGTATCCGATGACTCGCAGCAGGATACCGCTCAACCCCATTCCTATGGGGAATCCTACTGTCATACACAGGCTCAAAATCCCCATTCGAAAAGTCCTTGTGTCCTTAGAAGTGATGTCTCCTAAATAGCTAAAAGTGCCGAGGAACATCGTGTACCAGCCTCCTGTCAGGGACGGGAATATGACCTCCATGAACACGGTCCATTCCACCGGGACTTGATAGAAGAAATACGTGTTCATCATGTTTAATAGACACGTCATGAATTCCCCGAAGATTGGCATTAGCATGCAGATTTTGCGCTTTCCCGTTTTGTCGCTCCATGCGCCTATGAAGAGCATTAACACTGTTGGCACCGCGGTGTGCACCACACTCTTCCATGCTTGCACTGAAGCTATTAGTTTCTGTACTTCATCTTCTTCAAACGTGTAGTTAGCTCGTTTTCTTAACCTCAGAGCGGTACATGCTTCGTCGCCGAATCCCAGGTTGACCCTGCATGCTTTCTCTAAATTCAAGTTCTGTGTTGCTAACATCGCTAGTACGCTCGGCATCACAAATAGAGCCAAAACCGGTTCTACCGAAATATTTGATTTAGCGAATTTTATTTTCTCAAAAAAGGTCATGTTCTGCAGGTCATTTTTTGCTTCCGTTTTTAACGGTAGTTCCTCAACCGTCCCGTCGCGAGACATTTTCTCGTCAGGTTTATCTGTTTTATCCATTTTAGAAATTCTTTCTCGAAGTATTCTATAAAATTTCAAATATAAAATCAATACTCACTGGAGATTGAAATATGGAACAAGGAACATGTACCTCGCCTGAGATCCGAGTAAATCTTCAAAGTTGGGTCACATTGTTGTTATATTGGAGAGCACATCCTCACAGCACCAAGATAAATACAGTATAATATTGAATTACTGGTAAGACGGTGACGGCGGGACGTTGCTAGCGTCCTATTGTACGGTTGTATGTAAGCAAACACTCTTATGTTGCCATATCAGTCTTTAATGCGTCCACAAACACACTCGATGAAATCGAAAATAAACTTAACACGTAGTTAAACTCAAACAAGTCTGCGATCCGCGGCGGGTTGTCACTCCGACATTATAAACATCCGATTGTTTTCGCGTTGAAATCGAATAAAAACCACGTTGAAACTCGACAGGATTTTATTAAACATTCACACTTTATTCAAAACACTGAATAATGTCCTATAACACTTTCACTTATAATAAATGCTTTTGAGTTCAATAGTCACTGGCGGAGCTATACGTCTTTATTCACGTTTTCCATTTCTTCGACTTGCTTGGTGTCCTCTCTTTGTTCGAAATACATCCAACTGAAACGAATGAATGGACTATTATCGCTTGGAGAGGAAAATGTAAATACTACACTTGTGTTGAGTGTAAGGATCGATTGTAAAATGATGTAATGGACAGATTTCAAACGTGTAATATACAAAGTTGTGATAACATCGTGTACAGTCGCGGTGAGAAGATTTAATACTGAGGCCAGTTAGCGTTTGCTTGATGTTTTTTTCTTCCTTTTACAAGTCGTGTTTATCAAAGCAATGAACAAGATGAATCGGTGGACATAAAAAAAGTATTTTTTGCTGTAGGTACGCTCAATTTGTCATTATGCATATTTCCAGACCACTCAAAACATTATTAATATAGTATTTTAGCTGATTTTGAATAACTACTTCCTGGCTCAATAACGTTTAATTGCTATTCTTCATCATCATATAATGTTAAATTATTCCGCGAATCTTTTGATCTAGACGTAATTAAAACTATAAAATAAATCAATTAGTTACATCAGAGAATGTCGACGTCATTAATAGGTACCAAGCGTCTGAACATTTTGAAACAAGTTAGACGTGCCCTTCAAGTTCTAGTTTTATTACTTAAATCGATATTGACAAGTACTAGGTTAGGCTCTTACTCTACAGATAGTAATATTGTAAAACTTAAGTACTAACTTTGACATTATTAGTCCTGCATTGACCGCAGTTGCCTATTAACAGTGGAAGGGTGTAGTTTATGTTGACACTTCTCCTTATAGGCTCAGCTTTATATTATGTTAGTATTTATTTTGTACCAGAATGCGCCTATGTTATCACCACCCGCGTAGAATTACATGTTTTCTTTGCGTATCCTTAAAAACCCAAGTAGGTAATAAGGAAAACCCCTTCAAAATTTGTCCAGCCGTTTGGAAGCTTATCGTTTACAAAAAGACAGTCGTACAAAAAATAAAACAAAATGGCTTGACCACCAAAAACATTTTGGCATGTATTGGTAAAAAAAGCTGATAATTTCACTCTAAAAACAGATTCTACAATTTTGATTATTTGATTAAATTTTCCTGTCACATTTGCTCGCAAAAAAGCACGTATGTAATAAAACCATAAAATCACCCTCTGTCCATTCGCGTCGTGTACCTCTCACGGAAGGTACAGACCTACAGTGAGAGGTAAAACACACACAATTGTTTTAAGTATGTTTATTAGAATATTACTCTTTATTTATAACAATTAAGACCAACGTATCTGTATGAAATTAATTTTAACTTGTCTTGTCATACAGACTTACAGAAAGACTGGCAAGGCAAGTAGGAAGGACGTAAGCGAAGGGTTCCGTTTATTTCTTTTAAAGGTAGGTTAACCTTTAAATTGCAATGCCCTAGTGGGCAACTAAGTTATAAGATCTACCTAATGTTAACATCTAGAAGTTTTCTGTACATTTAGTTCGCACTAAAGTAATTAAATTTGAACCATAAAGCGGTCTTTATCAGAACAAGTATCCAATTCGTCAAATTTTTGCCCTCAAAAAACATTACAAGATTTTGCAATATTATTGTAACATGGTGTTCAAATACTGTGACGGGCATATTTTCTAAACAAAACAATTAGGCCCGTCTGTCCTACAATGTTATTAAAATGCTTTCATGCAAAATTATTTTAATGACATCATCTAATTTTAGAGCACTATTGAACGCCACAATTTTATGAGATTAACGACCGTAGCCGATTTAAAAATAAATGTTGAATAAATTCATGCTTAACTTTACTGTCGAAAAAATACGGTTAATGCGGAAATCATACTGGTAGTAGGCTTTATCCAGCTGTTAATAATGTAAAGGAGTTAGTTCTGAGGTGTATTTAATATCCAGTCCAACAAAATCCAATCTGTATGTATAATTATCTTTTTAAATAAATAAAATTGAATCGCCGAAATTTATGTACGCACATAACTTTCGAGCGATTACACCAAAGATAATTATTTTTTTTGTTTTCATTGTATTAGGCCCTGGATGGTTTTAGATTTTACAATTGGACCCGGCAGATGGCGTTGCGATGGGGTTATAAACCAACGTCAAAAACGCCAACGTGAACACCATTGAAGAAACAACAATGCTAGCAGCAGTCTAATAAGTAACAAATGAATAACTCTTACTGTTGATGAAAAAACATAATCTTATAATACGTATTTAATCCCCGGACTCGGTACCAAAGTATGTATTATAATAAGTACAAAATACATTTTCAAGTTTGAGTAGATAGCGTATAAAACAAGAAGCTATTCTCACTCACACATCATTGTATATTCCCACGGCATGCAGGGTGGAGAATTCTAAAATGCATTATTTTAAATATGTATTCAAAACAAATAAAACATTAAAAGATTTCTCGATAAAACCGGCAAACTAACCAGCTAAAAATTAAAAAAATATACCATATACATTTTTATATTTATGGTTTCTATCTGTCACAATTTGTCTCTATCCTTTTCTAAAGCTTTAAGAGATGTGATGTGATGGTGTGTGTGTGTTGAAATGATTGTGTGTATGTTTTTGACGTATGTGTGTATGTAAATTTGTTTAGTTTTAGGACTAGGGATTCGGATCATTATCGATTTATCTTAAATCCTATTTACTTAGTTGTATAATTGTCCACTTAGGAACTTCAAATGACGACGTCGTTTATTTTAAACAGTATTTTTTTTAATTCCTGATAGTTTTGCTTGACTGACTGTAGTAACCTCTGAATATTCTGTTTCCGTAACTGTTGGTATTTATACCAAAAAAGTGTACCTGTTACTGACTTTACACCTCACTGACCCGTATACAAGTCAAGGCAATTATACACCACTAATTTTTAATTAGTACAAATACGTAAAGGGCTTATTTAAGACGGTCTTCTCATTATATTTGTAAAGTATCAATAAATAATATTCATAAACAGCAAAGTTGTTAGCGTTTGTTTAGATCCCAAAAAGTCACTCAATTTATGGAAATATTGTACAGGCTATTCATGACATAGTATTCATTAATCGCCATCTCTCGCTCACGTTTGCGTGATCTCGCTCAAGCATGCCCACCTCCAACAGCTGTTTTCGTTATTTAAGTTTAACTAAATTGTGGCATATTAAAAAAATGAATTTCTTTTTTTTACTTTTGATTACGCAAATATGATCAGTGACAAGTACGGATATAGCACATTTTTTTTTGTACTAATTTGAAAAGTAGTAGTGTATCAGTATATAACTACGATTACCAGGAAGCCGATTATAAGTCACATTTACATCAACGATGGTAAAGCTAAATAAATGCGAAACATATGGAATTCAACATTTTGAAAGCTTACTTATGCTAATTTTTATTAATTTTATAACAACAAGTCAAGAGTATACAATACGTCATCAAAGTTGAACAAGATGCCTAGTGATACGGATGGCGTAGATAACTTAAATGTAGAGTACTCTTAACAACACTCATAAATCGTACTAACAATAACGATGCGATGTAGAAAAACAAATTGACTTCAACTGTAACTAAATGTACATTGGTGGCGTTATTGCACACGATTTATATTATAACTCCAACGGTGGAACTATGTATAATACAACTTAGTAACGGAAAAGTGTTTGCAATTTTGTGCCTGTCTTGTTTTCACAGGAAATTACGTGCATTTCAGATTTATCAAACTTCGTCATGGTGGAAAATGTGACTTTGTTTGGGACCCCAAGAGTCCATAATTTAGACGGCTTTTTACGACCATGGTTTTTACGAGCAATGTCCTATATTATATTCACCAGTTTTCGAAATGCAACCATTTTAACTTTGTGCACTTTTTTTTCTATAAATTTAACTATAGCAAATCTCACACTCCTCCGTGCGCACAATATTCGTAAAAAAGGATTGAAAGTTTTTGCTAAGCGTATTATTTTTTATTATAAAATTAAGAATCAATTTTTAATAGTATACATTTGAAAAAAGAACAAGACTACTTGTTATTTGCAGCTATTACTGTTACAGATTCTTGTGGCGGACTAACAAACAACCTAAGAAATTTAACCAAAACCTAATTTTACGCATTATAACAAATTCACATTTTCGCAACTTTCTGTACTTGCCAGTACATTCCTTTAACAAACACGTCGTCCTTATTGACCACGTTTAAAAATAATCCACTAAAGGAAATGACGAAATAGATACAATTGTCCATTCATTGTTTGTTTTATATGAATTAGTGTACCTAAACACCTCAGTAGCACCACTGTTTTTTCTCTGCATCATCCAAAGGTTGACTGGGGGAAAAAATATAATGGCATCAAGTCCGCCTCTGAACATCTGTGTGCATAAAGTATTAAATAAATCAATTAAAATTAAAAAAAAAATATTGCAGAAAAAAAACAGGATTAGTTAATTTGAGGCTAATGGCAAAAAATGACTTAATTTTTTATTTTTTTATTATTATGTTCCACAAGAATCATAGATAAGTCCTTAGTCATATTTGCCTTCTAGTTCTAGGTACAGATATCAAGTGGACACAACAAGTCTTGCTTCCGATACGTACCTACGTACCTACTCGAAACTAATATCTTGAGAGGTTACGAGAATTGATCTAAATCACGAGTATTTAACGTACCTTTTTAAATTAATAATTATATTAATATGCTTAGCGATAACTTTGTATCTCTCTTTAAGACAATTGCCCGCAAGAATGCAAAACGACACCTAGTACAGAAAAAAGTGCAAAAAAGGCCAAGACAGTCGGATTTGGACCCGCAAATCCGACTGTCTGAATATAATTGCAATAAAGTAGGTACCTCAAAGTTGATGATATTTACACCTATCTGCTAACATTGCCCACAAGCAAGTTGTCGTAATTACTAGCTGTTTAATGTAAGTTTTAATTGTTTTATAGCTGTCTTGAAAATGGACTTAAAAACCATTCAAATCATGTGATACAATTCTGTGAAACCAATTTTCAGCACTACATAGTTTGATAATACATTGTTTACTTATTTAAATCTATGCAACAGTAAACGCTAAGATTTTGGTAGGTATAAGATATTTATTCGGTTCAAGGTAAAGTTTGCTTACTTCTTGTTAGTATTACAAACTATTGAGATACCTCGGCGGCCACTGCTAAGAATGGTTGGTTTTCATAAAAACGTATAATAGTGTAACTATTACTGAGTGATGACCAAATTATAGTTTTTAGTCTCTTATCGAAATAAATAATAAATGTTGGACACGTAATTTTCGTTTTTTTGTAATAAAAAAATGACGGCGATACATTGCAATGTAGTGGTTAATAATGTTTAATTTTTGGTGTCAATAAATAAATTATTATTGTTATTATTTATGGAGTCTCAAAGACGCGTGGCATCACGAGTAGGTACTGTGTATGACGTCACAAACCCACACTCCTTAAGGTGGATGTCACAGAGTATTCCGCGAAATTAAAATTGCCTTGTGGTTTTTTTTCCAATTTGCCGTTCACTCTAGGTTGTCATCATCATCTACCTAGCCTCTTCCCAAATATGTTTGGGTCGGCTTCCAATTTAACCAGATGCAACTGAATACCAGTATTTTACATGGAGCGACTGCCTGTCAGACTTCCACAACCCAGTAACTGGGTAACATGATACCCCTTGGTTAAACTGGTTGTCAGACTTTCGGGCTAATGACTACAAGTAACGACAGTCAAAGATCTACAAATGACAGGCAGGACCAACGGCTCAACGTGCTTTTGACGCACGAAGGAGTCTGGCGTATGTAATAAATGGTTATCCATCCACGGATCGACCTCGTCTAGCGTAGCTTAACCTTGGATCGAGCCATGCGGCTGTTATAATTTAGCCACAAGCTCCTCTCACTCTCAGGTTGAATGTTGATTAAAATATGATTCGCGTTCGAAGAAAGACTGATACTGTGATTCTGTGGTCTGTGGTCTGACTCTATTATTTGCTCATGTAATCTCTTCATATCAAAAAATAAACAAATATGTACAAAGGCAACAAAAGGATTATCGTAATGTTACTGTTCTTGGTAAGTACTTGTTAATGGGATTATCAACGGCAAGATTTGTTTTTAAAACTCGAAGAAGAGGTTTAAATGAGTCATGCAAATGAGTCAAATGTTTGTACTTCAGAGGTATGAGAAACAGGGTGTAAAGTTCCTCATCCCCCATAGAAAAGGGGGGATCCTCCGACCAGACGGGTGTTGTGTCTGGTGGGCTAACTACTGTCCGCCGGTCGTCGTCGGGAACTTGTATACGTTCAAAGTGCGCGGATAACTCTAATACCGCGATGTAGGATGTTAGTCGTTAGTTCTTATGTGGCGGGATAGATGTCGCTACTGTACCTACAGGTATCTGCAACCTGTAAGTTGACTTGTTGATGGGTGTACACACGGCTACACATCAAGCTGTACATTTCCAGTTTACACTGACCTCGCATTGTACGGAAATCCTATATCATGGGAGATCAGTTTATACTGGAAATGTTTGATGTGTAGCCGTGTGTACATAATTACAAATATTTTACCTACATATACTTCTATACTAATATCACAGTATTTTTAGACTGTGCTGATGTTAAAGAGAAAAGATTCGATATTTTGTTTGAAAAATTTAACTCGTAAAGATAAATGCTCATTTTCTGTGGAAACTCTGGCCACGTGACGCACGCGGAAGTAATAAATTATACACATTCGTATGGGTATCACAGATTAAAAAACAAAGGCTGTTTTTCACAATGATATTATAAATAAAAAGGTGTAGATAGGTTACCTAAACAAGATCCGATCTTCAAAAACGGCACACTAACGCACGCACGCGTTCTGTCGGCGCGACGCGACACTGAGGTAAAATGTGGCTAGTCCACTAGCCACTTTTTTTTTTTACGTGTCGTTTGCTGAGCGCTTATAACCTATCTAAACCTTTTTACTTATAATAATCATTGGTTTTTCATATAAAATTCGGTGGGATTTTTTAATTGGGAATTAAATTCCGACTTCGATAGTACTGACCACCGAACAAAAATATTAGAATGCAATAAATAATTGAGTATCATATGAAAACCAGCTTTTGGTACCTTTCAATATAACAAATTGGTAATTGTAATATTTAAGTTTCTAATTAGTATCATTTTTATTATTATTTACATACATAGATGGAAAAAACAAGGCCCAAAAATGGTAAATTTCCTTTCTTAACCGAGTTTTTCAAAATTATTTCACTAAATATTAGAAAGCCAAATCACCGATTAACGTGGGCTAAATTTATTTTTAAACTACAAGGGGGTGAAGGGTTTTTGTAAGTTCGAAGGGGAAAAAACGAAATTCGCTCGAATAGAGGGCAAGCAGTAACTTGTAAATAGTAGCATTTGAATCACAAGCGTATTGTTTATCGACATGCAAACGTCTGATCGTATCCATCGTTATTCAAAATCATTGCGATGACATCGGACAGGACAAGGTTATTTGCTGAAATACCAATCAAAACTATCATTATTATTTAGATAGTAGCAAACATCACGCGGTTTCACCCACCTGGGTCACGTTCCCGTGGGAATACAAGGATAAAAAGTAGCTTATCTGTTAATCTAATGTGTCAGCTAATCCCGTACCAAATTTTTAAAAATCGCTCCAGCCGTTTAGACGTGAAGAAGTAACAAACATACACACTCACAAATATTCGCTTAATCGTAATTCATTGTTTAATTGTCGTTACAGTGTATTAGTAATTGAGTATCATAGAAATTAAAATTAGGTTATTTGCCAATATAATATTATTTGTTTGTTTATAATAAATGCAATAAAACTGGTTTCATTCATTAACCTATTTTATGATATTTAATAAATACCTACACCTAAACATGAATGAGGAGTGGGTTTTTAAACAGGAAAACGATATTTGTTCAGCAATTTAATATAAATGTGGGTTTGTATATTCATACCTATATGTATATACAAACATTATAAATACGCAATTACTAAACTGCTAAACCAATGTTGATGTATTTTAGTTTAAACACATCCAGACACTGGTCAATTCATTAAAGACACCCCTGGAAATCTTTAGTGAAATTAAATATCTATGTCTAGTATTAATATGGAATGACAGCTCCATTTGCCTTCACTTCAAATAAGTACAGACGCCAGCACATCAACCTACCACAATGTGTCAAATTTCTTTGATATCCACTTTATTCTAAACATAATAAGATTCACAATCAATTGGGGAAATTAGAAAGTTTGCGGTAGGTTGATGTGCCAGCTGGCGTCTGTACAATTTCACGGCGTGATTTTCAAGAATAGTAGTACTGAAAATTAACCTCAACTAATTTACCCAGTCTTTTTTTTAGCGTGTGATTAGTGACTAAACGAGTTTTTATGGGCACATGGGCCTCTGAATAGGCTTCAAATGTCGTCAAGAAATATCTCTCAGGCATGCCGGTTTCCTCATGATGTTTTCCTTCACCGTTTTTTTAAGAAAGTGATTATTATTCAATACGCACATGAATCCAAAAAGTCACAGTTGCGTGCTTTGGGTTTGAACTCGAGACCTGTGACTAGGCAATCCGCTGGTCACAATAGTAAGCTATTATACATAACATAATATCATGCCTATAATCCCCGAAGGGTAAGGCAAAGTGTACCAATAGTACACCCACATTTCGTAATAATAACGAGCCTATTGCCATCAATCGGGCACAAATCCAGTCTCCGGGTTGCTACTGAGAAATTTCAGATGGAAAAACTCAATAACGTTTTGCCCGACCCGGGGATCGAACCTAGGACCTCGTGGTCAGCAGTAGCGTTTGAGACAACAAGACCAACGTGGCTGTCACAATAATAATCATAATATTCGCGATTGCTTTAGTCAAATGTCTATGCAGAGTTCTTGTATTTCCATAACATAACATTACGCCCTTCTAGTTTAAAAGGGGCCTGGCAGAGATGAACAGATTGATGTTTAGAAAGAACTTCTTTAGCAATTGTTAACCAATTCCAATGATTTTTTGAAGTTTTAAAAGACCTTCTTTTCATACGAAGAAACTAAAAATTGCAAAATATATTTTTTTTACAAAAAAAAAAAACAACCGACTGATCAAAACAACACTAACAGGTGAAAAATAACCCCAGTTTCGGAAGTCGGTGGCCAATAATGAACGAAACAAAACCACCAAAGCCGCAGACTTTCGAAACTGAAGTTATTTTGCACCTGTTAGTGTTTTTTTGAGAAGTCGGTTGTTTTTTTTTTTGTAAAAAGTTTTTAAATACCTATAGTATCACATTACTTCTAATCTATCCATCAAAGAAGTTACAATAAAAAAGTGTTAGCCGCTTGTTGAACCCGGAGCTATTAACAATGTTTATAACGAAAGTACAATGACCTTTTTGCGATATGTTTACACTTAATAATACCCGATTGAAACTGTCCCACTGCGAAGGCCTCTTCTTATACACAGAAGGCACAGGCATTCACTCCGTTTGTTCAATGCGGTTATGGCGATTCAGAGTTTAATAGATTAAGGTTAAGTAACCAATATAATTATAATAAACTACCGACCCGCCCCAGATTCAAGCAGGTACGCACATTTCTTTTATTGCGATTTTTAACAAGAATTCAAACTAACTTTTCAGTTTTATTATTAGCAGAGACAGAGTACTCAAAATGAGATAAACTAAAAAAGTATTCTCTTAAATAACCTAAAGTCTACGTATAAGGAAAATAGTATACAGTACCTAGCATCGACCAAAAACAAAACCGGTCTCAGATTATTAATTCTAGAAACTGTCAACAAAAAATATTAGTTACCTGGCACCTCTTAAGAACTCCATAACAAAAAAAAGGTCAAGTTTTATACGGTCAATGACTCGACACAGATATTTCTTAAATAAAATTTATTGTTATTATAATCTATTACGACTGCCTCGTTGGTGTAGTAGTTGCAACCGCTACTGTTGCCATGTTGTTGTTGACCATGAGGTCCCAGGTTCAATCCCCGAGTCGGGCAAAGCGTTATCGAGTTTTTCTATCTGGAAATTTCTCAGTATCAGCTCGGAGTCTGGAATTATGCCCAATGACAATATACTCACCCCTTATTACATGGGGCTTAAACCTAACTGGCGATGAAATATGGGTGTATCTACTACTGGTACCTACACCTCTACTTAGACCTTCGGATAGAGGGGTGATGTTATGTATGTGCGTAAAATCTATTTTTTTCCTTTTTTATCTATACCTAACTATTTTTGTTTTAGTATCTAACATTAGCGACCTTCTTATTATAATAAGGTATGACCACAGTATAAATTTTAATACAGTAGGACGACGTCTTTGATCTCTGAAAAAATGCCGACAACGTCTACCTACAAGCGTTAGCCCTGAATATATGAAGATACCTCCCGAAAATCAAAATCAAAATCAAAAGTCTTTATTTAAACTAGGCTGAGAATCAGCACTATTTGAACGTCAAAAAAATACATAAAGACAGTCCCCCAAAAACGGCCCACCCTTCGCCACTTCCTAGTGTTTTTGCTGGGAAGAAGAAGTGGCGGAACAAACTCCCCAGCAACACTTCTGTCTGATTCGTTTGAAGAACGAGGTATACAAAGAATCTTTACAATGAAATGCTCAATAAATAGCACTAATGTTTATACCGAACTACGAACATCGTTTTGTTCGCAGTTCGGGAGCGGCTTTCCCGCGTCTCGCACCTCACACCCCACACGATTGCCCTGTCTAGACAGCTTCGTCGGACGCCTGTAGGTTTTTAGACTGTGGTGTAAGTTAACGATGTTGTGATGGGCTAGTTGTTAAGGCGTCTACCTCTTAGGCACGATGCTGTGGTTCTAATCCGGGCAAAAACCAATATGATTTTGTCAATTCATTTGTTTCTACTTTATAAGCTTATCTTAGACATTATTGACATCGTTATAGGAAAATATCGTGGGCAAACGTGCAGGGCTATAAATTTGCCATCATTTTATTGCCAGTGGCTAAGTACCCAACTGGCGTTCAGTTCCACACCGAATTTTGATGACAACTAAGAATAGTGACCGACCCGTGGTACAACTGCGATGTCCAACTGGTTGTACTACGGAGAAGTAAATTTACCCATGGTTCGACTCTTTTTTCTGATATTTATGATTATGACCCGTGGTACAACGGTGGAATTATGTCCAACTAGTTGGACCACGGGGATAGGATGATCGTGTAAAACAAATGAACGTCTAAAACACAGGACTTGGGGCATCCCGACTTTAGGTTAGTTAGGTTCCTTTAAATCCTGCAGACAGAAATAAGAGCCCAGCGTAGCGGGGCGACGTCGTCTACGCTTTTTAATAATTTCTTCGTTGTTATGGCACTTCAGCATTGATAGATAACCTTTTCCTGTTTAATACCAGTAGTTGTTCCATAGATACATTCAATTCCCAGAAGTACAACTACACACATCAAAAGTGTCTAGGGATCAACATATATTTTTGCAATAACTTTTCTCCTGATTGATATTAATTAAAATTTTCTTTAAGGATTCATCAAATAAAGTGTTTTCGTTTGTCACAGTAACGATAAACCAAGTCACCTTTGCATTAATAAAGAAATTTGCCATTTTCCTAATAAAGGGATTTTTTGACATTTGAACCACTAACATTAAAGTTCGAAAAAAAGACTGAAATAACAGTTTTCTTTAAAATTTTATTGGGTAACTTAAACAATTAATAATCCGTGTTTCTACCGCGAACACTAACAACACAAGAACATCGGTTTGGCATACTCAAAATGAGTTCATCCAAATCACGCTGTGGAATGGCCGCCCATGTTCGTTGCAACAACAAAAAAAGGTCTTCTTGCGACTGGATACCCTCCATATTCGGCAGAGCTCTTCTCTGTAGCATATCCCATGCATGCTCAATCGGGTTCAAGTCTGGCGACTGAGCAGGCCAGGGCAGGACATTGATGTTAGCTGCGGCGAGAGTCTGTCTTACAACTCTTGCGGTGTGCGGTCGTGCATTATCATGCATTAACTGAAATAAGGGACCGATTTGCACTTGTAGAGGAACGATGACGTCTGATACAATCGTCTCAGCATAAATTTGAGCGTTGAGGTTGCCTCTGATCCAAATCAACTCAGTTCTTCCGCCGATCCAAATACCCGCCCATACTATGATGGTTCCACCACTATAAGGATGGACTTCCTAGCAGGATTTTAATCGCTGTTGGCGTCCAGGGGTTCTCCAGTGTCGTATACGTCTTGTATCCGGTCTCATACCAAAACGAGACTCATCAGAAAAGCACACGAAACGCCATTGTTCTTCTGCCCAATTTCTGTGTTCAAGAGCCCATTGATATCGAATCCTACGATTGTGCATTGCTATAAGTGGTACCCGTAGCGGTCTTCGGGAATGAAGGTTCACTTCATGCAAGCGGTTTCTGACTGTTTGGTCGCTAACTAAGTTCCCTGAAGAGTGATGAAGCCTCACGAGTTGTAAGACAGACTCTCGCCACAGCTAACATCAATGTCCTGCCCTGGCCTGCTTAGTCGCCAGACTTGAACCCGATTGAGCATGCATGGGATATGCTACAGAGAAGAGCTCTGCCGAATATGGAGGGTATCCAGTCGCAAGAAGACCTTTTTTTGTTGTTGCAACGAACATGGGCGGCCATTCCACAGCGTGATTTGGATGAACTCATTTTGAGTATGCCAAACCGATGTTCTTGTGTTGTTAGTGTTCGCGGTAGAAACACGGATTATTAATTGTTTAAGTTACCCAATAAAATTTTAAAGAAAACTGTTATTTCAGTCTTTTTTTCGAACTTTAATGTTAGTGGTTCAAATGTCAAAAATCCCTTTATTAGGAAAATAGCAAATTTCTTTATTAATGCAAAGGTGACTTGGTTTATCGTTACTGTGACAAACGAAAACACTTTATTTGATGAATCCTTAAAGAAAATTTTAATTAATATCAATCAGGAGAAAAGTTATTGCAAAAATATATGTTGATCCCTAGACACTTTTGATGTGTGTAGTTGGACCAATGAAAGAACAACTCACTCGAGTTTAATCATTGGTAAAGATATTTCCCCAGAGAACAACCAGTTGAACCATGGGTAAATTTACTTCTCCGTAGTACAACCAGTTGGACATCGCCGTTGTACCACGGGTCGGGAGTGCTAAGAATTTACCAAAAAAATGGTAATGCAACTGACTGGTTTTATATTTATCATAGATGTTTCCTACGTGTTAAAAACTTGGCTGTATACGGTATAGTGTTTGTGATCTAAGTCATATTGTTAATCGGTGACGAGGCACTTTTCTGAGGTTTTCCCAGTAACTAAACAAAGACAACCAAACATTTATTTTTCCTTAATTTACTACCTAGTCTAAAAATACATTTGTGGTGGTAAATCGTTTTTGTAACAAAAGATCATAAGAATGACGTAAATTCCGATTTTCCCGTTGTCTTAATTAGGCTGTGGGTGCCTAAAAGAACATCCTCTTGGAACGATTTTTAAGTAAGAATTGTTGTATTATATATGAGAAATGGGTTAACGAAATAAGACATCATCAAGTTTAAAATTACATTTTATCCATGAATTACCTGTACGACTTGTTAGAAACTAGTTTATTTAAACTACGTCAAACCTATGCGATCCATTTACACTCTACACGGCTACACATCGAGCCATGACCTCTCCTTGAACGGAAATCCTATACAATACGAGATCAGCTTATACTTAAAAATAAATATATAGCTTGATGTGTAGCCGTGTGTACCAATGGTAATGGCTGTATTCAGTCACGTCTACGAATATTAAATTAAGGAAGATAAAATCGGCCATATATGCAAAAAATTGATTTAAGCAACCGCAAAATTAAATTTGTATTTTGTAGCAGGTTTTCCTTGAAGGAACTGACCATTACTATCATGTTACGAACCTTTTTAGTTATTATTATCTAACGATTATTCACACTGAAGTTTTTGTATAGAGGCCAGCATCAAGTTTCCCCAATGTGTTAGATTTCTTTGACAGTTTTTCAACTTTATTACAGGTTTTTCATAAACCTAGTTCAGGCAGATCCATATCACGGTTAGATTTAGTTTTTCATCCAATGGAATTAATGTAAATTTCTTTACTTTACCTTACACTTGAATAATTTTTTTTTTTTTTTTTTTTAATTAAAGAGAATAAGGTTCATGTTTAATTGGGATAATTTGACCGTTTGGGGTAGCTTGATTTGCTGGCGTCTGTACGTCAATGGGCTATTTGATAAAAAAATTATTTTTAGCCCCTCATCTAGATATAAGAAAATATTCGACACATATATTCTTTTCTTTCTCAAATTGATGGAAAACTGCTTAGATTAAGCGTATTAAAGTTGGGGAGAGGGGGCTTGTAACGTCATTATCTAGTATAAACTGTACTGGCTAGTGACGTCATGAGACATTTTGACTCGATGTATCGCCGTTATTTTTTTATTACGTGTAAAAAGCAAAAATATGACGTGTCGAATATTTTCTGGTTTTCTAGATGAGGGACTAACAAGTAAAATTTTGTCAAATAGCCCATTGGCAATATGAGATACTCAAACAAAATAAAAAAAAGTAAATAAATAAGTTACCCAAATATGGCGACAGCAGGAACAGTCATAGCAGCTCCCAGCAGGAACACAGCGCCGGGAAGTACAGTCAGCGTGGCCATGTACACCCTGGAGTATAGTGGGCCATACACCAAGGGCATCATCGCCTCTGCCAGACCGAAAAGAGAGTTCACTTTACCTAGAAATAAGAAGAGGTTATAGTAACTTCATTCATTCGGCATTTCAGCTAGAGGTTGGCGAATAATTTCGACTAGAATTAAAAGGTCATCATTCATACGGTGGAATGGCGATACATACTTTGCCTTACAGTGACATTAGGTAATAGTTTTTTTTAAGTTGTAAGTATGTCACTGTCATTTAGCAGTTGTCAATGTCACACATTGACATTAGATATGTTTTGTTTGACATTAGAAATGTCATTTTTGACATTAGGTACGTCATTTATGGCATTAGATATGTCTTGTTTGACATTAGATATGTTTTGTTTAACATTATGGTTTTCATCTTAAAAATTGGCTTGCTTACGCAAAGGTAACCACCTCATTCCACAGCATAAGTGACGTCATCGCATATTTTTTGGTTTTTATTTTTTTTTCTTAGAAATTAAGTATGAAAAAAAAAATAAAAAATATATTTGATCTCAGCATACAAAAATGAAGAAATGGTATTTTTGTTTTAGGGTCATGTCATTTTTGAAATGTTGTCAATTGGCAGTTTGAGGCAGTATAGTTTGCTGGCGTCTGTACCTTGACTAAAAATTACACTAACATCAATGATGTACGGGGTAAAGAGTACCACATTAAGTGGTTACTTAAACATATGCCAATAAGTGGTGTCTTGTCCTACCTACCTAATTACAGGAACTTTTGAGTTTCGTATATCTTTTCCCGAATCTGTCGTGAAATCATTCCGTTTAAAGTTAAGGTTAAGTTAAGGTCAAAAGGGACCGAGTTTAATGACGCGCTTTGGACCTTTCCCAAGGCTCCTATATCCAATGTTAAGTTCCGTCGCGTTAAGTTTAATTAGGTAAAGTTTACATTTGTTTTTGGGGTCTCTAGAACAAATAGGTAATATTACTAGAGAGAAGAAGTGGCTTTGATGACAAATAGGCATATCTGGTTTTAACCCGACAACTTATTATAATGGCAACCTGTTACTTTTCCACTGTACTGGCCGTACGAGGATTAATTACTAGGTTTGCTCAAGGCGGATTGACGTTAAAAATTATACTTAATTATTAGCTTTTTAAGGCCTAGCCATATTACAAATTCTATTTTCATTAACGTAATCGATAAGGCGACAATAGAAAGAAAATGGCGTATATGGAATCAGCTGTTTGTCAACTGTCAAGACTGTTAACGATTAGAATTTGTAATACGGCTGAAAATGAAATACACTTGACAGTTGACAAACAGCTGATTCCATATACGCCATTTTATTTTTACTGTCGCCTTGTCGATTACGATAATAGAAATAGAATTTGTAATTTGGCTAGGCCTGCAGGATTCTTTACAATATTTTTCTTTACTGATGTCAATGATGTCTAAAATATACGTAGAAAGTACAAATAAAAAATATGCATTTTGAATTGAGAACCTCCGTTATTTTGTCAGCTGAAAATCGAAAAGATCTTTTATTGAAATAAGGCTGAGGATTTGTACTTTTTAAACGCTAACTGTACAGCAATCAGGGTCACTAACCACTTGACCAACAGGGCAGACAATACAGAAAGAACTAAACCCGGTAAAGTTTCCACTTATTACTACTATTTAGTGTAATATTTCTTTTTTTCTAAAAAGTTTCTGAGTTAACAAATTCCTTGACCACAGTCATATTAAAGTTTCATTAAATTAGAAACATAAAATTAAAACACAGAGGTTACAATTGTTTTAATACTTAACCGAAGCGCTTATAATAATAAATTGCTGTAGTCAATTTGAAATACGAAAAGAAATTTAAACAAACCTTTTTTACAGTCCGTTCAACCGATATTGACTTCTATTTATTACATTAGTAACATGACAAGTGGCAGCTGCAGTAAACATTTGGTGTTGTATCCACGTTTTTGCTTTTAATGCAAATCCTTTTTATCAATAGAAGTTAAAATTGGTTGATCGGACTGTAAAACGGTTTGTTTCAATATCTTTAATTACTGCAAATGGACTATAGATAAAAACACATAGTGACATCTCAAATCCCAATTCTAAGAATATTAATAACTCAACGAAGAAATAATTTGATCAACTTACAGCCTTCAGCCACAAATGGTAATGTTAGAACAGGCACTAGCTCTTTCGGGTTTTTAATAATTATAACAACTAACATTGTGGTTTGAACAATCTTCCTTATAAACCAAAATTGGCATGGAAAATAAGCTTCTCGCATCATTGGGAAACAAATTACGTAGGCACACTCATTGGACAATTTGGCGCTGATAAACGCTATTATTGAAAGTTTTGTGGTCCGAACTATTCTGCTCGGAATCTCCTATTACTCAATAAAATGATTAAAATAAACAATATGATCCCAGTATTTAATAACTTTTCCTTAACCTTTAGTTAGCTGTTACTTAATTTAGAACGTTTGTTCATGCTAATTCACACGTAATCAACTATGTAGGTACTGACGACAACACATCAAGCTACTCCCATGGGTTAAATTTCTTTGATAGTTTCTTAAACTTTATTACAACTACGTCACGCGGTTTCACTCGCGTATTCCCTTGGGAATACAGCGATACAAAGTAGCCTATGTTACTCACGGTCAGCTTTCCAATGGTGAATTATTTTTAAATCGGCAATTAGTGTTTGAGTTTATTCATTACAAGCACATACAAAAAAAAACAATTATATTATTAGTGTAGAAGTGTAGTTGGAATAAGGTTCATATTCAATTGGGAAAATTGGACAGTTTGGAGAAGCTTGCCGACCACGTAATTGCTCCACCAGCCTAGGGTTAACATTGAGTAGAGATCTGCATTTTAAATTTGTAAGTCATTTTATAGAAGACTAGTAAAAAGTAACTTCCCTAAGATTAACTCAGGAGAACACATTACTGGGATAAAACGTATGCTATGTGTTAGTCCAGAAAATGGCCAATCTATGTGTCAATTTTGATCTAAATCTATTCAATGGTTTATGATTGATTGAGAAACAAACACCAAATATCCAAACATTTCAATATCTTCACAAACTTTCACAGTTATAATATTAGTAGCATAGCAACAAAACGAGTCGAAATACTCGTACGTCTATCTATGAATTTAAATTCATAATTTTGAAGCCAGTAAAATAATTATTATTTTGCTCAGATACCTATGTATCTTTAAGTTTTTAATCCTACGATCCTAAACCAATAGTAAAATTAGAATTTTGCAATTTAATAAGTGCGACCCAAAATTTACTGTCGAACAATAATAATAATATTAATAATTTATCTATTTGTATAGAAAGCATGTGTTACAATAATGGTGTAAATTTTCAGGTTAATTCGTACTACATTCTGCCAGTTGGCACACAAAAATTGGTTAACTTACATAAAATTTAAAAACTAGATACTAATATTACATACTATACTAGAACTAGATTTATTAAAAATGAGATCATGTATCAGCTAAGTCTAAAAATATTTACACAATATGTACAATATATGAGAGAAAGTAAAGCAAATATTACAAACTAGCTTCTGCCCGCGACTTCGTACGCGGATCCTGATGCTTATGTCAGCGACAACGGGGTCGTCAAAATCGAAGATCTGAAACGTCTGATGTCGAATTCTAAAAGCCCGGGGACGGGTGATGGTACTGATCAATTAAAATCTAAGTGGCTGCTCCCCTGCGTTACCGGGTAGGCTACCGTATAACGAAGATAAATGGAAAAGGAAATTAAACACTCAAATAACATAAGCCCGAAGGCATATTTATACGATAAAAAAAATGGGAGTTTTAGCCAGTAGAGTCTAATTTTCAACGATATACCATCGTCATCGAAAATCAGTCCTGAACTGTTCCCGCCTTCACCGCGTGGAGGTACTTAATGTTATTTTATAATTATGCAATGAAATTAGAATGTTTCTGATCTTCGATTTTTATAAGTCAACAGGAAATGCCTATCAGACCGAACAACTTTTGCTAAGACGTCATTCCTATGTGAGCTAAGGTGTAGCTGGGCTCTTGGAGTTCGACAACAGGTGTTCCAGATCATCGATTTTTATACGTCAACAGCGAGTGCTCATAAGGCTGAACAACTCTTGCTAAGACGTCATTCCAATATATGTTATAGTGTAGCTGGGCTCTTGAAGTTCCACATCAGGTGTTCCGGATCTTCAAATTTATTCCCTCAGCAGAAAATACTCATCACGTGGAACAATTTTTGCTATGGTACCATTTTTGTATCTCCTATAGTTTAGCTGGTCTGTTGCGGTTCTGCATCAGGTGGTCCGGATCTTCAAATTTATTCTTTCAGCAAAAAATGCTAATCACGTGGAACAATTTTTGCTTTGGTACCATTTTTGTTTAGCTGGTCTGTTGTGGTTCTGCATCAGGTGTTCCTGTTTTCAAGATAAATTATAGCCTATGTGTTGCCCAGATTTAATATCTATACAACAAAAAAAAAATCATTCAAATCCGTCCAGTAGTTCCGAAGATTAGCGTGTACAAACAAACAGACAAACAGACAAACTTTTTTTTTGGATTCGTGCTCTATTACTGTTTCTAAACCCCACTCGATTATTTTTTTTTAAATATAATAAATGTACAGACACAGTTTTTTTACTGTCTTATTAAATGTATAGATTAAGATTATTATAGGTATTAAGATTATTTACTAGTGATAAAAAAATCTTTTGGTCAAAATGTTTTTAGAGATGCGTAATTTCGTATTTAAGGAAATTTGGAAGGAATTGTACAAAGTTGGTAACAATGTAAGTAACAAAAGGCATAAGGTACCTACTATTGTTTCTCCGAACTATTGTCGGTGTATATTTTACGTCACTTGTGGTCAAAACTGTTAAGGCTAACAGAACATAATTATTGTATGTGTGGTTATTTTATTTGTTTTCATGATTCAGTTTCAGAATTGCACGCGCAATTTCTTGTTTAGGGCCTTACTGACGCTTTCAAGGCACTAACATAAAACCAAATCATTATTTCTGCGAATTCTGTTAGTTTGGTGACGAGTTTCAGGAGGTATATATCCAATTATCGACATAAGGAGTCTCAAGGTCACTTTCATAGCAATATATTCACTAAAAACCTTTTAGATCGTCAAAATACTCATAAATATAAACTCCCTTTGCTCTGAGATTATACAATAGCATAGATCTTGAGTTCGAACCCTAGTCACGCATCTCTATCTTTTAGGGTTCATGTGGGTATTGTATAATTATCAGTTGCTTCGAAAACGGTTAATAAAATTTCGTGAGAAAACAAGAGATATTTCTCGAGGCATGTGAAGACTGCCTCGGTGATCTAGTGGTCACAAGCGCTACTGCTGAGCGGACTTCATGGTCCCTGGTTCGATCCCAAGGTCGGGCAAAGTGTTATTGAGTTTTTCTATCTGGAATTTCTCAGTAGCAGCCCGGAGTCTGGATTTGTGCCCGATTGATGGCAATAGGCTCGCCACCTATTACATGGGGCTTAGACATAACTGGCGAAATGTGGGTGGACTACCAGGAAGACCTCTATGTGTGTGTGTCGTGTTATGCATGTGAAGCCAAATAAGAGGTATAAGATTTCTGACACCAGTTTAGTTTTACTTTTCACATGTAATGACGAGGAAGACTTATAATAATGAAGTTTAAAATGAGTACAACGTAAGTAGTACTTACCCAATTCTTCACTGTTCACTAGCTTCGAGGCAATAGAACGCATCGCAATGAACGATGTCCCGTTGAAAATTTCTACTAAAGGCGCTGTAACAAATACATAATTTGAACAACTTTGTTTTAAATCATTGCGACCAACTTCATATTATAATTTTAGAGCTTAACTAATTTCAAATCTCTTGATAAACTAAGTGTTGAGATGTTATTTTTTATTGAACATTGCCTCGCACTAGAAATTTCTCCACATCTCTATTTTTTTTTGCTAGATCCGGAACTAACACTTACTATACAAATAAATTATTCAGTGTGGGTTTCGCATCAAAGCAGTCAATCACTCAGCCACTATGCTAACAGTGGTAAAATGTTTTCAGGCGCCAACACACTAAAAAGTTTTTAATACATATTTTTTTACATGGTATTTAGTATTACTTGTCAGCCATTCTTACCCATGCAGTACGTAGGTAAAAATAAATCATTTTAAAAACAGAAAATATTGAGCTCTTCATGGAACAGAAACAAAGGAAAATTCAATACACAAAAACACAACCCTACCTTGCTATCTTGGCAGTTAGGAAAAACGTAATATTAAAAAAATCGAAAGTAGGTACTTAATAATGTCAAATATGGACAATGATATACAATTATACATACTTATGTAAAACAATTAAAATAAATAATAAAAATAATACCTATGGATAATAATGTCAGATATAGGTCTAGACTAGACCCATTAAGTATATATAAAAAAAATATATACTCCACTATTTTTTAATTGTATGTAAAAATATAAAAAAATGAAATGTCATAATGTTATGAGTATAGAAAATTAGCTTACCAATATAAATCTCAGTGGTCGTAGAAGCGAAAGCGAAGATGAAAGAAGCAAGGATCTTGCTGGTGCAGGAGATGATGCCCACTACCGTGTCGTCCAACTTCATAAAGTCGCTGAATATGCTGATGGAGAACAATGTACCTGAAAAGACGATGATAGGTTAGTTTTATCAAGAATTTGTTCGAGAATTTGTGTCTTGAACAAGAAAATGTACCACCACTGCACAACCTTAAGGTGCACCACCTTAAGGTAGACTGGTAGAAAATGCCTACGGCATTAGGTCTGCCGTTGTACAGTCTTTTTTAACTTGTGCAAACTTCTATAAAAAAAAACCTTTATCACAAAAATGTTTTATTTTTCCATTGCTTTTTGGTGGTTTTATTTCATTCATTATTGGCCACAGACTTTCGAAACTAGAGCTAATTTACACCTGTTAGTCTTTTTTTCTATAAAGTCAGTGTTTAAGTTGTGTAAAAAAGTTTTTATTTTGCAGTTTTAAGTTTTTCATGCGTTTTTTTTTATATTACCTACAAGTCAGTATACTCTCCCAAACAAATAAAATCGGTCCTTAAACCACGGAGTTATAATGTCTACAGAACACACACACAAAAAATACAACCGAATTGAGAACCTTTTTTTGAAAGTAACCATAATCAGAAAATTCGGTGGCAAATACCAAACAAATAAATAAAACTGAACAGTCAAAGTTGTGTCCATCTTGGCGCAACAAACTCCCTTGCATCAACATATTCACAATATTCATTTTTCATTTTTTTATATTTTTTTTTTATTCTTTTTTCTATCACAGTTGACTCACCTACTAAATTGGTGATGATACTGTAAGTACAGAACATACTAAACTGCACCTCGTCCCAGTTGAACCTGTACCTCATAAACAGGTACAGTACGTTCATTTCACCTGCAAGAAATAAAATAATAATGAAATACAATAAGATATAAGCGCGGTAAGTTATAAAGTAAGTACGAGTATAAGTGATAATTACAGCCGAGACAATATTCAAATAAAACTGAAATTCAATCAAAAATCAAATAAAAACAATAGAGCGAAAATAAAAAGCGCGCGGAATATTTTTTACTTGTTCACAAATTAGCGATGCGCGCGCATTGGCACTTTTTTATTTTAAGTCAAAGGCACAAAAACAGCCAGTATCTATACTTATAATAAATCTGTAGAGAAGTCAATTCTGTACATTGAAAATATATTCAAAATTAATATTGGAGGATGATTGGTAATCGATACTGATGCCAAAAATGCAATCAGTAAATTTTTTGTCTGTCTGTCTATCTGTCTGTCTGTCTGTCTGTCTGTCTGTCTGTCTGTCTGTCTGTCTGTCTGTCTGTCTGTCTGTCTGTCTGTATGTGCACGCATAGGTCAAAAACTACTAAAGGGATTTTAACCAAACTTGGTGCGATTGTAATCCATACTCCTGGGCAGGTTATAGGCTATATAACATAACACTAAGACACATAGGAGCCGAGCAGTGACGATAAATTCGAAGCAAGTCGGATGAAAATATGCGCTTTCGAGCTCCTATCCTCGCATACGTTGATCATACACAAAAAGTATGTATTACAAAGATGTTGATCTTAAAAATATCAACAAAAAAGTTCTCAGTAACACATCATATCTATATCTTATAAATTATCCACAATAACACGTTTACCTAATCGTTAGGCATTTCTTCAAAGTATATTAAATAAGTAATAACGTACACTTTTATACTATTTAATTAATAAAATAAAAAATATAGACATTGGTTTATAAACACCCAAGATATAGATGAACTTAAATCTTAAACTTCCAAATCTCGCCGCGCCAGTATGGTAGCCTACGTATGCTACGGTTGATATTTGTTTAACGCGCGAAGAGGCTCACAGCGGCGGGCGGGGCCAAAACGTCACTTATTTGACTGTGGATGTAAAGGAACATGTCAAGCATTGTTCGTTCTTATTGAATAAGCAAGACTTTTATTAATTTATTCGTCCTTTTCATTAGATTAGATTTAAATTATAGTAGTTTTTAGATAATATTTTGAAGTAGTTTTTAGTACCTAAATATAATTATTATTTTTATTTGTTAAACTCTTTTTATTCCGTAGGTACTTACTTAATTACGATTATTATTCCTAATTTGTTTTTTTAGATTTTAAATATAGTAGGTACGTAGTTTCGAGATATTCGTTTTAAATAGGTATAGCTACCTAATATAATTAGTTTGTTTTTTTTTATTCCATAGGTAATTCATACTTTCTTTTTTTTATATTTAAGATAAAAGTACCTACTTATATGGTAAGTTTTTTTTAGTTATTTAAAAGTTAAGTTAGTTAAGATATTAGTTGATTTAAGTTATTCGACGATTAGCGTCTTTTTGACTTAGGAAATAAACTGTTGCTTCTGTGTTTTTTATTTGAATTCAAGTAGGTACGATGCCACCTAGAAAACGGTCTTCTTTATTTCAAAATTCGATAAAGCCAAAAGAATGAGAGATGCGCGTTCTCAGGAATCGTCAAAGAAAAGAGCACATAGTTTAAACTATAAGAGAGTGAATAACGCAACTGCACGAGCAAATGAAAGCACTTCTTCAAGCACTTCTTCAAATTCGAAAAAGCCAAAAGAATGAGAGATGCGCGTTCTCAGGAATCGTCAAAGCAAAGAGCACATAGTTTTAACTCTATGAGAGTGAATAACGCAACTGCACGAGCACATGAAAGCACTTCTGAAGTTCTGAGAGAGAGATGCGATTAACTTCTGATAAGGAAAGAAGAGCTACATCACGAGCATCTGAAACCTTTTCTCAACAAGAGAAAAGGTTTCAGATGCTGTACAGTTGACCGTAAAATGCATGTTTTATCCCGACTTCCCGAGAGTCGAAAACGTTCACCGAGCGACATTTAAGGCTTACAGCTGATCGCGAACGGCATATTCTATCTCGAGAGTCTGAAACGTACTCAGAGCGTGAGTTAAGACTTACAGCTGACCGCGGAAGGCACGTTATGTCTGGAGAGTCCGAAACATATACTGAGCGTGAGTTAAGACTTACAGCTGACCGCGAAAGGCACGTTATGTCTGGAGAGTCCGAAACATATACTGAACGTGAGTTAAGACTTACAGCTGACCGCGAAAGGCACGTTTTGTCTCGAGAGTCCAAAACATTATACTGAGCATGAGTTAAGACTTACAGCTGACCGCAAAAGGCACATTTTGTCTCGAGAGTCCGAAACATATACTGAGCGTGAGTTAGGGAAGGTTCATATCTGGCGGAACATGCGCCGAGCGTTTGCGACAATGTACACTCGACGCAGTAACGCACCATCGTTTGAGTGTGAACCGTCAAGTGTTTTTCTATACATTGGTCAGTTCTGGCGTTACGCGACCGATAATACGCGACGCATGTTCCGTCAGATATGAACCTTCCCTTAAGACTTACAACTGACCGTGAAAGGCACGTTTTGTCTCGAGAGTCCGAAACATATACTCAATATCACGACCGTCTGGCAGTTTAAAGGATACACCTAAGTTTGTCAAATGAAAGACGACGAATTGATAATATTCGATCGCCGGAAACGGACGAGCAGCGCGAAGCCAGGCTTTCCGCGTATAGATTTAGACATATTTTTAATAACTTAGATGCACATGCAGAGGATTTAGATGAACCTACAAATTTACTACCGTGGGCCAACAAGTATAAAAGTGGGTTCACCTACCCTGTCACTATCAATTACAGATCATATTCGAAAATCGGTGATATGAACGTAGTATGTTCGTTTTGCAATGCCTCCGCTGGTCTCAGAGACATGAAACTGGAGCGGGTGTTCTTTGTGAAGAGTAAGTATCCACTAAGGAACGATTTTTGGAAATTCAACCCCTAAAGAGAAATAATAGGAGACAGATGTTCGACATCCACGCAGGCGAAGCCGCGGGCAAAAGCTAGTTCCTAATAAAGTTATTACTCAATATTTTTTGTTTTTGTTACAAATGGTTGTAATTTATTGACAAAATTAACAAAATTAACGAATTATAAATGTTTATTTTTTTTTATATTTTATCTCCGAAAGTTAATTTTATTCATAAAATGTTGACCACTTTTCTGACATAAAAAGCCTTTGCCTTTGCCAAGATTAAAAAAAAGTACAGTTCGTATTAGTCGTAGCATCTTGCTAATGTAAAACCGTGCGTTTTACATTAACGTAACGCACAAGTGTGGTGGAATAAGAGACCCTTTACGAGCAAATGTGTTATAAATGCTTTAATTTGAGGTAACCTCCCAATTATCAACATCAATACTTCTGCCAAACTTAAAAACAGTTTGTTGGTACATGTAATTCCCATTTACAATTCTAGATAGGTACCAAATTATCATACATGCTACATATTTTAAACACTCGTGTTTTGCATCACAAAGTCTTTCTTTACCTTAGTGATAATATTTTATTCGCATACTGGCATTTTATTTAAATAACCAGAACTTTAGTGGTGAGAAAACCAGTTCAAGCTGACCTTTTATTCTATTGAAACTTCGTACTACGATAGCTCAAGGTTAGCTCAAGGTTTATCACAAATTATTGATAAATAGGTAACGGAACAATAGGTAATGGTAACGAAAAGTTGTAGATATAAATCTTAGTGTGATAAATAATGCACATAATTTCACGACTGTAGGTATTCTCAAAAGAGTTGGGCAGAGGTACCTATATAGTCCGTAAAGTTATAGTCCCATGATATAAAAAGCCGGCCTGGTAGCTTTAACTAGGCACAAATCCAAACCTTGGGTTGTTACTTAGCAAATCCAGAATGAAAAACTAATTTAATCTTTCAATCGTGTCAATCAGAGGCACAATTGAAAGACAATGACAGCGCTTACACCGGTGTCCTCTTGGGGTTGAATGAATTTTTTGCCTGTTATATGGAAATAAACGTAACATACAAGGTATAATTGAAAAAGAAAACTTAAAAAAATCAACAGGTACATTGTAGATTTGATAACTCCAAAAGGACAAAAATAACCCATAAAGGATCACTTCACCTTCCATCGCATACTGACTTACATTAATGATCGCTTACCATGTAAAGGTCCAAATATAACGCAAACGACGACTATGAGCAAAGAGACCCTGAGTCTCCGTCGCCTAGGACCAGTTCTGAAGGCGACCGTCAGCGTCTCCCGGACATGACGAGCGTCGAAGAATGAACACACCCACCCGCGGCAACCCACGGGCTGTTCCTGCAAATAGAAGTTATTTATAGTGTGCAGTTGTGGCCCACGCTTCGTTTTGTTTGTGTATATTTATTTATTTAATACTTCAAGCACACAAATGTACATAGGCGGACTTAATGCCTTATAGGCATTCTATACCAGTCAACCTTTAGGTCATGCAGAGACAAACAGTGGTAGGTGCAATTCCGTAAGAAAACTCAAGAGAAGTAAACATAGTTTATTTATACATATGTAAACAATAAATATAATAAATATGATAAATATCATAAAATATAATAGGTACAATATAATACAATAAATATATACAAAAAAAACTTAAACACATGAACATGATAATCATACCAAGGGAAAACATTAGCGCTGTGACGAAACTACAGCCGTTTTTTTGTGAATGTGCTCACGAACCTTCAATTTAAAAGCCAATCGGTTAATATGTGTATTATGTGTAATAGGATTGACCTCCTGCTTGCATATCTTTTTTTCGTTTTCTATCAAGTCCATCCAAAGGTTAAGCGATAAGGCGTCCATTGTAATATACAAAGTGATTTTTTAATCATCTGACAAATTTTCAGAGGATGTTCTACCAGTGAATATGAACTACTTTTACTATGGAAACAATATACAAACAAACAAAACAAAAAAGCATACAAAAGTTTGATACCTACTCAACCAAAATGAATGAAACAGCCGATATTTTTTTCGTGATTTCCGAATTGGTGCAGTAGTAAAAGTTGTTCATATTCACGAATAGAACACCCTGTGAAAATTTGTCAGACGATTACAAAAACACCTTGTAACTATGTAGCTCTCTGCAAGCAGTTATCGATTACAGGTGTGATCGGTGGACTGTCGAGACTCGAGCTATAGTTCGATTCCAAGGCACGCACCTCTGACATTTCGTCAATGCCCAGCATGATTATGGAATGACAACTCCATTTGCCTTTCCTTTACCTGCATTTTCACGGGGTGAATCCTATAGAATAGCACTAACGAACTTTATTTTACAACTACGAGTATAATCATGTGAAAATAACTATTTCTATCGATTTCAATGAAACTTTGTAAACAAGAAATCATTAAAGTAACATAGAGTTATAGTATCAAAATCCCAATGGACTACTTGAAAAGTTTTTGTTTGTAGTCCCTCATCTAGATTACAAGAAAATATTCGACACGTATTTTTTTCTTTTATCACGTAATCAAAAAATAACGGTGATACATCGAGTCAAAATGTCACTAGCCAGTACAGTTTATACTAGATAATGAGGTTACAAGCCCCCTCTCCTCAACTTTAATGCGCTGAATCTAAGCAGTTTTCCATCAATTTAAAAAAAAAAAAAAATGTGTATTTTTTTTATAATCTTACTGATGGGCTAAATATATTGTGATGTTCATATTCTGTCTAACACTCTATTAAGAAAAAATATTGTCAACAGAAAAGAAACTTAGAATATTTTGACGCTGAGGCTCTAGTCAGTGAAAAGTTAAATGGAGGGAACTGTCAATGCCTAGCATTAGAATGACAGCCCAATTCACCTTTGTTTTCGTTTTCGGGTGATATTTCCAGAATAGCATTGCAGAATCATGTACTAGCTCATTGTATCAAGTAGGGCTTCGATGTCCTTTCCACCCTATTTTATTTGTGGAACTATATTTCGTTTTTAAATCCATCAAACTTATGTTACTACTAACTTGTAGTGTGATAAAATTGTAAGGATAAGTTTTTGTAATTTTCAATTATGACTTAGGTGCAAGTGATTGTTGAGTACAGGAGCAAT
Source organism: Euplexia lucipara (assembly GCA_921972225.1). Taxonomy (NCBI): domain Eukaryota; kingdom Metazoa; phylum Arthropoda; class Insecta; order Lepidoptera; family Noctuidae; genus Euplexia; species Euplexia lucipara. Next base: position 5,092,244 of record OV179144.1, on the reverse strand, counting down.
ATTGTGTAGAGAAGACAATAAACTTTTGGTCTTTAATCAGGCGCACTAACAACAAAAAACGCTCACGGCATCAATGTAAGTAATATTTTCTCTACGCGCCTAACACGGACATCACGAATAAAAATCAGCAATTTTATACAAACGTTTAACACCTCCTCGATCAAAATGTATGAATGGGCTGATTTCTTTTTATGTTTTTGGATTAATTGCACAATGAAAGTTGTCTCTAAAATTTATCCGGTTATTGAAAAGTAACCCTAAGACAACAACCATCTAAATTCTTTTTCGCCTAAGAATAACAAAAATCAATTTCAAAATGTTTTTTTTTAATATAGTTCTCAATTTTTAAATAAGCCTTGTCCACAATAGCATGTCCGCTTCATCATACCTTAAACTATTCTAAACTAAATCTAAAAATACAATTTACAATATTATATGCTATATAAATCCCTCAGTAGGTTTGCTACCTCAGGTGAAGGCTGTGCTAAAACTTTTACATAAGGGCCAAAATCAAATTTGTTTATTTTTAGTCTACTCAACAGTTATTAAAAAAAAAAACGAAGAAGGAAAAACCTTCTTCGTTTTTTTCGAATTCCATTAGTAGATGGTTAACATCTTTAATCATTCCGTACGCTTTTCAAAATGTTGAAAACTGCATAATAATGGTATGGTAGATTTTTCAAATGCTAAATAATAGACACATCATAATACAATCTGTTAATTATTGACATTTGGAAACAAATACATTACTATCCTTTACTTTTGGCACTAAACAAATAAATAACTCTTCCGTACTATGTGTTGAGTTTATTAGATAGGTAAGTAGTACAGACCGGGCCAATGAACGCAAATCCCTGGGGCCGAACGTGTTAAACCATCATTGTTTCGATGTGAAACAGAGATAGTACGATGCGATATTCTTCCTGTGTAACTCCAAGGGCCAGCCCACATCTGGCAAGGCGCAGTGCACCGCGGTATTTACTGGTAAACAATTATCGACCTTGAAGTGGATAAAATAGCGTTAATATATTATTTAGATTGAAATAACCCGAGAGCATCAATGTCGGCAGAAGTACGCGGTTTGTTTTCGATTTTATTTTGAGAGACGCAACGGTGATATTGGTATGGCAAAGGAAACGCGCTTAACTGTGCTTTGCCTTGCCAGATCTGCGCTGATTCCAAGTCTCAATCACACAACACACGCACAACACATTCACTACATTATCACAACACAAACGTTTCCTTATTCATAATTTCATATCTTAATTTAAACATACATCTTAAACACATCCCCACACTAATTAATCCATTTCACATACATACTCGTAAGTTCTAAATTGTTACTTTTTTAATATTTTTCTTTTTCTTGATTATGTTTATGTTTTAAAGTCAATCTGATTGATAACACGTGCAATAAGTTAGCACAGTCCGCAGTCGTATAATCCCTATTTTTAAGTGACCTTACAGCTAAATACTGTCTCTTAAGATACTGATATTGATGTTAGTTAGCATCTTTAACATGGCATTAGCAATAGACAACTTTTACTATAAAACTCGGCGGTATGAGACCCTGGTGACCTGTAACACTAGCCACCTATAACACACACTATTCTTTCTCAGATAAGAATCTCCTTATGTGTTGGACATTGTATCATATTTTTTGTGAAGAGAACAATAAATTGCATTATTTTATTATACTATTATTTTTTCTCTCTAACAATCAAACAGTGTTAGCTTTACCTTAGCCCCTAGCTACGAAGTAGCAAAACTTTTGTTTATCGATCATGACCATTTTATAGCATGGATAATAACTTTAAAAACAGTAGTAGGTTATGTCAATGTCATGTTTTTAATCTATGAATGATAATCGATGAAAATGAAATAATAATTACCATTTTTAGTTTAGTTTTACGCAATAGATGAGATTGTTTTTTATAATCCTTTAGTGAAACTAGAAACTGTTGAGTGGGACTGTTTAGAGTTGAAAAAAAAATTACACATAATTTAGCCAATCAAAGAAACGATTCCCGTATTTTTAAGAACGTTCAAACTTTATTATCAGTCTCAATCTATCAAAGGTCCGTTTAATATCATTCCATTTTTGAAAACATTCCGATCAATTACTAACCAGCTATTACTCAAACTAGTTTACAGAACATGTTAAACTCTTTTCTTACCAATTTGATTAGTATTATTAAAATTGTTTCTTAATAACGAAATAGATAGTTGTGATTGTTTATACTTAGTACATAATTTATTTGGACTTATGGACACATCATACACACACACACACATTATTATTAGAGTCATTTTTGGGATTACATTCAATGTAAAAAAAAATAAAAAAGTAAGTAAGTATTTATAGGTAAGAGCACTTGATAGTACAATACAGATTATAAAAGGCTGCATGAAAGGCGAACCGCAAACTTAAAAGTGTAAAGACTACAGGATTGTACCTACAACCTCTTTTTAAATGTTATCGAAATCTATTTTCGAAAGTACACACATCAAAAGTGTCTAGGGATCAAGCATTTTTATGCGGATTTCTTGAGATTGAGATGTGGCTTTGTAATAAATTTATGATTTTATAAATTTATATGGATCCTTTTTGGTGCATTTCATAATTTGAATCTGGAACTGTGAATCATATTCGAGTAAAAGATGAAAATCAGCTGTCAATATTTTCCCTATAAAAACATACAACGCATTGAAGACATTATTAGTGCTACTGTTTCCCTACTACTGATTAAAACCAACGTTATTATGGAGCGGCGACGTCATTTAAGCAGGGAAGAAATACTCAGAGCCGTGGGAATGATAAAAGCTGGTTCCCGGCAACGTACTGTGGCTTTAGCTCTGAATACAAGTCAGAGTGTTATCAGTCGACTTTGGACACGTTACCGAAGCACTGGTACCGTGGCTGAGCGCCATGGAGAACGGTATCGCTGCACCACACGGAGACAAGACCGATACATTCAAATCTTAACTCGAAGAGCTCCAACAATAACCGCCATGATGTTAGCCGTGAGGCTTCATCACTCTTCAGGGAACTTAATTAGCGACCAAACAGTCAGAAACCGCTTGCATGAAGTGAACCTTCATTCCCGAAGACCGCTACGGGTACCACCTATAGCAATGCACAATCGTAGGATTCGATATCAATGGGCTCTTGAACACAGAAATTGGGCAGAAGAACAATGGCGTTTCGTGTGCTTTTCTGATGAGTCTCGTTTTGGTATGAGACCGGATACAAGACGTATACGACACTGGAGAACCCCTGGACGCCAACAGCGATTATATAGTGGTGGAACCATCATGGTATGGGCGGGTATTTGGATCGGCGGAAGAAATGAGTTGATTTGGATCAGAGGCAACCTCAACGCTCAAATTTATGCTGAGACGATTGTATCAGGCGTCATCGTTCCTCTACAAGTGCAAATCGGTCCCTTATTTCAGTTAATGCATGATAATGCACGACCGCACACCGCAAGAGTTGTAAGACAGACTCTCGCCGCAGCTAACATCAATGTCCTGCCCTGGCCTGCTCAGTCGCCAGACTTGAACCCGATTGAGCATGCATGGGATATGCTACAGAGAAGAGCTCTGCCGAATATGGAGGGTATCCAGTCGCAAGAAGACCTTTTTTTGTTGTTGCAACGAACATGGGCGGCCATTCCACAGCGTGATTTGGATGAACTCATTTTGAGTATGCCAAACCGATGTTCTTGTGTTGTTAGTGTTCGCGGTAGAAACACGGATTATTAATTGTTTAAGTTAACCAATAAAATTTTAAAGAAAACTGTTATTTCAGTCTTTTTTTCGAACTTTAATGTTAGTGGTTCAAATGTCAAAAATCCCTTTATTAGGAAAATGGCAAATTTCTTTATTAATGCAAAGGTGACTTGGTTTATCGTTACTGTGACAAACGAAAACACTTTATTTGATGAATCCTTAAAGAAAATTTTAATTAATATCAATCAGGAGAAAAGTTATTGCAAAAATATATGTTGATCCCTAGACACTTTTGACGGGTGTATTTTCCCAAATATAACTTTGCAATCTCATTACTAGCCGGCCGATTCAGTAAAAGTGACCCCTTGTAAACGTGAGTGAAGTAAACTGCCAATGCCTAGCATTAGTGTAGAATGATAGCACAATTCGCCTTTACGAGTACATCACCTACATTTTGGCATAGGTGGATTAAGAACATAACTGCTTTGTTTCAGATTCAGATTCAGATTCATTTATTAATAAATTGCTATGTACATAAAGAAAAAAAAGAAAGAAAAAGAAGTTTCGGACAAGTGTTTTTAAATGAGGAGCTATAGTCCATTTGAAATAAGATTAGAAATTCTAATAAACCTTTTTTACAGTCCCTTCAACCGATTTTGAGTTCAATTATGTTGGTAGCATGACTATTTGTCATGCTGCAGCTGAAACAATTGGTATTGTTTCCGCGTTTTTGCTCATAATGTAATCCTTATAATTACGAAATAGAAGTTAAAATCGGTTGGTTGGACTGTAAAACGGTTTGTTTAAAATTCTTTTTTTATTTCAAATGGACTATAGTAACAATTTTTATAAAAGAAACTAACTGTGCCTACTTCTATTAAATAAATGTTGCTACGACATTTAGGATTTTCTACCTAATAGATACAGGCACTAGCACATCAAGCTACCCTAACCAGTGGAATTGAACATCAAGCTTAGTTTGTTTACAGTTTAAAGTTGAAACACCATAAAAGAAATTTGACACATAGAATAAGGATAATATACAAACAGAATAAGGTTCATATTCAATTGGGAAAATTTTTAAGCATTCTTCAATATAAATATCGTAGTCATCGTAAAGATAAATATACCGGGCTGGTATGCACAACTCCACGTCAAAGGGCGTATTTTACATTTGGGCCATAATCTACCACGCGGGCTCAGTGCGAATTGGTAGATGTCACATGTGTTCGTACTTTTGGTTCTTGGACATTCTAGTTTCCTCACGATGTTTTCCTTCAACGTTTTTGAGAGCAGTGGTGATGAAATAACCATAATAATAACCATCGTATTGTTAATGCCTACATTCTGAGCAAACAAATGCATGTTCTATTTTATTGTAGCCCCTACGCATAGTCCATAAATATAGAAAAGTAGCTGCAGCTAGCAACTACAGTTCACAGTGCTTTAAATTGTGTGTAGGAAGATGATCAGTGGGAGACAAGTTTAGTCCTTCCTTGAATAGAAACCACGGCTCAATGACTACAAACTAAGACAAATGTAAGTATGAGAGACATGCAATGAGCGGTTAGACCTTTACACAAAAACTCCATATTTTTTACATACAAACATAGGGACACATTATTTTTTCCCTTATGGGTAGAAAGGATCCTTACATATTACTTTTGCTTCTGTCATGTTCATACATCTAGTCATACACGCACGCCGTTTGTGAGTACTAGGTACACTTTTAACGTTTGCTTCTAGGGCAATCCCACTATTTTCCCAATTTCACAAATAACATAAATGATTCCAAATGTTTCGAACAAAAATATCAACATTTAATTGGTATTAGTTAAGCTCTACTAAACAAAGAGATTTCACAGCCCTGGACGTTCATAGAACGAGGATAAAATTAAATTTCCCATAAATTCATTATGAAGCGAAGTGAATTTAATTTACCCCCGGCCGGGACAGACGAGCGAATAAGTGCAATTTCAGGTTTCAAACAAAATCCCGCAATAATCCCCACTTTATTTTCGTGTTCCCTTTAGCATACGAAATGCATACAGATTGTGTTTACAACGCTTTTCATGAGCCACTGCCAAGGGAGAGATTTGCAAAAAATAATTTCCAACACAAAAAGTTACGATCGAAACTTTGCCGGATAAAAAGAACAAAAAGATACTTTTGGCAAAGTCTATCAAATTTTTCATACGCACAACAAAAAATCGTAAAAAATATAAAAATTATGTTTTTTTATAAAGTTCGAGTCCGACACAACTGCTACCATCAATCACTGAGGAAAAAACTATTAAAAATGTGTTGGAAAATATAACGATGTATCACACGCACGTTGGGTGATATACGTATGTATTAGTGACAATGTCGGAGGATCGGAGGGATATAAATCCAAGTCGACACCTCTTCGAGCCTCGTGTAAAATCGCTGATTGCGTTACGATGTCCCCCTTGGTTCGAATTTGCGTAGTGAGCGCGCAGCAATTTATCACTTAGACATAGGACTAACCGGCCTGTCGAGCTACTCTGCGAATGATGTATGGCCTCAACGCCTTATCGGGTGACATACCGATACTATAGCCAATGAGTGTCAAAACCACTTTCATTATACCTTTCTAAATAAAATTAGTAAACAGTAGATATCTATAAAATTATAAAACACTTACTCTTTGCCTGTCCGAAGAAATGATTGGATCCTTCAATCGTATGTATCCATATATCAAACTCGTCAGATACAGACAGTTCGATATTAAAAATATGCCGTAGTAACCGATCTGTTGTAGTAGAATACCGCTGAGGGACATGCCTATAGGTATTCCAAGGGACATACACAAATTGGCCACTCCTACTCGGAATGTTCTCATTTCTTTTGTTGTTACATCACCAATGTAGCTGAACACACCAACGCACACTGTTATCCATCCTCCGGTTAGTGACGGGAACAGATCAGATAGGGCCGTTATCTCCAAAGGTAACTCGTAGAAGAAATAAGTGTTTAAGATGAAACTCGTGCAGCACAACACTTCCCCTACTATAGGAAGCAGTATACACGCCTTCCTCTTCCCAGTTTTATCGCTCCACGAACCGACAAACAAAACTAAAATACACGGAAACGCTGTTTGCACGATATTTTTCCACGCCTGAACTGACGCGGTCAACTTCTGAACCTCGGATTCCTGTAATGTATAGTTCTCAGTTTGCCGCCTATTTAACGCGGAACACACTTCATCATCGTACCCTAAATTAACTCTACACGCTTTTTCCAAATTCAGATTTTGCACTGCAAGTCCTGAGAATACATTGGACATTATGTAACAGGCTATGATAGGTTCCACGGTTATGTTCGACCGGATCTGCATGAGCTTCTCCCTAACCCCCGTTCTCTTGGGCTTGGGTTCATCTTTCGGCGGTGCCTCGGCTCCAGTCGCCGGCTTTTCAGCCGCCGCGCTTATCCCATTCATGATGTCCAATTTGTTACTTCACTTTAAAGTTCAATCAATCATCGTTACTGATATGCTTAGTCTTGGGATATCGAGGTTCCCACGAGCGATGTATGTTATCGACGCGTACGTATAGCACTGCGTTCATTGTTCACATATTACACATCACTCCATAACAATCACTCGGTATTCACTGGTTCTGGTCCAGAGCAATCCACTAACGGTGCGATAGTGTCGGGCCGCCGAGCAGACTGAAGGATCCTCTTGTCTTAAGAGTTGATTGGACGGATACGCGTTCGAGTGGTATCATTAGAGGCAATTGGCCGGGCGTAGTGTCGGCTCACGGCGGCAGAGTGGCCCGTAGCCCGCAGGACTGCCTGAATCGTCGTCACAACCTTGCAATAAGTAGGCGTTTATCCCATTGGAGCGATGTCTGTCATTATTTGAAACAGTGGGTACGCGCGCGGCCCTATTAGTGCACGGTCAAGGTAAGCTCTATGCGAGGGCGACGATTTCATTTCGTTTTCATTACGCCGTTATCTCTCTCTAGGTTTTTTTTTTATTTTCTAAGTGTTATGGTAGAAATTTATTAAAAGTGTTTTTAAAACGTCTTTTAAATTAAGGTTATAAAATTATTCCCAATTTTAAAAAATATCGACCATTTTAATACATTAAGCTCACTAACGATATTCCAGAAAAAAATCCACATACCACGTAAAGGTCTCGGATTTTTCGAACATTTTTAAGATATCCTTCAAATAAACCCTGACCTCGTCGAACTCAACAGTATTTACCAACAAAAGTGTGTCTTTTACAAAAAATGGCGCTCAAATTCTTATTGTCAGGCGTCGAAGCTACTTTAGTTACAAATATCTTCCAGTAGGATGGCAGTGCGTAATAAAGGGGCAAGGAGGAAACATTAGTCAATATGAATGGTTTCCCCTCGCGGCCCTTGCCAAAACTATTGGCTAACTACTTTTGCTTCGTCGGCTATCGAGCTCAAATTAAAAAGGAATATGCTAGTAGGTCGAATTTAAGTGCTCTGTTTGTTTCAGGTTTTCAAAAAAGAAGTTCTGGGTCGGTGGAAACAGTGTTTTCTATGAACGTGAATTTGGATATAAAAGGATGCGACCACCTTTGGTTAGAACACGTAAACTTGTGCTGCACATTAAAGTGCATTAAATGATTTTGTGCAAAATTGTACAGTATTTAGTATAGTATATTAGTTGTCTAGTATATTGTTATTTCATGAAGAACTATTGCGGTTGTTCAGGATCAAGAAATTTTAATTTTATGAGTATATTTGAGCGTGTTAAATACACGAAAATTGCTAATCGGGTAATAATAATACAGCCAATATCTTTTAAAATTGATACGTTTGATTACTATAAACTAAATTAAATATTTTCCTTTTTTCTTACGTAAAATTCATCCAAGTTTTTATACGATGATTGCCTTTATCGATATTAGTAATGTTTAGATAAACCTTAGATTATGCACATATAAATTGAAATTTGACATTAGTACCAACTCCACAAGGTGCAGCAGCCCAGATTTGAAAAAAAAAATAACGAAATAATTACGTATTAAACACCTAACTCAGAAAGTGACAGAAAAAATTTGACGTTCAAAAAGTGCTGATTCTCAGCCTAGTTTGAATGTGATTTACATTTTATTTTTTTAATATGTAATAGACGCTTTTGGTGATATGGCTATTCTTAAACTTGGGTAAAGTGAGCAATAAGGTGAGTTGGCGTCACCTAGTTGGAGTGAGACACTGGTAGCTTACTTCACTCAAGTATTCCAAGGAAAAAATTACGCTATAATTTTTTTGACATTATGCTGAGCTTAGGCCCTTTTGGCATTGTTATCTTTGTATTCTGTTTATTATACATAATGGTATACATATTTATAGTTTTAAGGTCTATTTATTTTGCTGTAATGCCATTAAACGCAGTTTTCTTTTTTTCTTTCTATTTTCATAGAAGCTCTACGTCTATAACTAACCTTGTCCAAAAACTTACTGCATAACTCGTAGTGTTACAGACTTCCCTGTCTGGTGTTGTTTGTTCACAAGTGTATAATGACTGGTTACTAACTGCCCACCACCAATTTACTTCAAACCTCGTAATATAGAGGAGGACACCAACACTTGTGTTTATTACTTAAGTAGCTCGTTTTGCACTTGGGCCTACGCCACAGTGAGCGGAAATTCCGTCGCGGATTATTAGCGGCGGAATTTCCGGAGGAAAATTTTATAAATGTTATTGCATATAAATTAATACCAAGTTGTAATACGCAGTTGCTCTGTTGTGTACTTTTAGCTCACTGCGTCTGTTGCTTCTTCTTCGCGCCGATCTTCCGTCAGCAGATTTTTATACAGTGTAACGTAACTCCTAAGGCTTATTTTACCAATCGCAGCAACTTACAGTCGTTACGGAAGTATGACAAAATCAAAATCAAATATTTATTCAATTTAGACTGCGTATCAGCACTTTTCGAGCGTCTATAAAATACACAAGACAGTCCACGAAAACGTCCACTTTTCACCACTTTCTAGATTTTTTGCTGGAAAGAAGAAGTGGCGGAACAAACTCCCTAGCCTCCTACCCTATCTGTCTGATTCGTTTGCAGAACTTGAATCTGCGCAATGCAATGCTCAGTAAATAGTATAAAGGTTTAAACACTTAGTAAATCAACACATTTCAGAATTATTGTCACGTGTTTTAGCACACTCTGTATGCCAAAAAAAAAAAAATAACGACCAGTCTCACCAAAGGGTTTTCGTTTAACCAAGTAACTGGGTAGTCACTCCATGTTTAAAATTGGTTTTCAGCTACATTTCATTAGACCGAAAGAATTTCTCTTCTTCTCATCTTCTTCTTCTTCTTCTTCTCTTATTCTTCTTCGTCTTTCTTTCTTTCTTTTCACTTCATTAGACTGGAAGCTGATTCCAACATTGTCGGGAATAGCAAGGCTGATGATGATGACGGTAAACACCATGAGCAACGCGTCTCAAAAATAAAGGTCACCAATCAATGCCCTATTCATCAGTTCCATAAAAATCCCATATCAAAACTGATTCATAACGCCATTAAACTCGTGTTCGAAATAGCCGTTTGTTTTTATTTAAATTAAATCGTTCTAAACGTTACGCGTCCATTCAAAAGTGTTTATGGTAAATAAATTATTCAAGTTTTTTTTTATTATGAAGGACGCTGAAGTGTTTCTATGGCAGTGTTTTTATTGGCTTTTATGGTGTGATGAAATTGCTGCTTCCTTTTGTTACAGATTCAGTTGAGCTTTAAAGCGGACTGATGGGGGCCTTTTAATTCTTGATATCGAGGGTCTCGTGGTGGTCAATTTACAGCCACACGATTCAGCCGAAGGTTATGTTACGGTTGCTAAAATCCATATTGGTGACCATCTGTTTCTTATCAAGACCCCAGTGCCCTAGGAAGTACGTGAGATCGTAAGTCTTGTCTATTATTCGTGGATCTTTAGCAGTTATTATGGGTAGTCACAAAGTCTTATCAAAGGTTACAGTAATACCCAGTATCTGGATTGTTGCGCTTTAATAGGCAGTCACTCCGTAAGTACAAAATAATGTTATTCAGCTACATTTGGTTAGACTCGCAGCCGACCTACGTAGCTGGGAAAAGGCCGGACACTTAATGTTCGTGCTTTCTCTGTAAGACAAGTAACACGCTAGCTAAAGAAATTATTGAGAAATAATTTATTTTATTTCCAGGTGCGGATTGTATTCAAATATTACTACATATTTTGTCCGTTCATTTAATTAAATGTCCAAGAGTGAATTTCATCAATTAGAATAGAATAGAAAGGAATACTTTATAATGTACACCATAAAAACTTACAAATAATAACTTTACGGGCTACATAGGGTGTTACAATGGGCGGCCTTAACTTATCGCTAAAGCAATCTCTTATAGACAACCTTTGGATGGACTTGATAGAGGAGGAGAAAAGATGAGTAGGCAGTTTGTGGTGTAGGTACTAATTATATAAATAATTATGTAACATACATGACTATCTCAAAAGATGTATGATGGTGTGTCAATTATACTGAGCGCGATCAACACAACTAAACCACACGGCCGATTGATGACATTGACAGGTCATGCACTCGCAAGAGCTGTCAGTGTCATCATTGGTGTTGCTATTGACATTGACAGCTGTAAATTGAACTCGGTTAATACGATCGCGTTCAGTTTCATTGGTGGAATTCACCCTTAGTATTCAACGTCTTTTTGCGACTTTTAATAGTCTCAAGACTCCTTTCTGTAGCAAAGAGGAAATCCTCTGGAACTAAGTATTAAAGTGACCTTAATGACATAATTGTTGGTCCCTAGGTCGTGGCTAGCAAACACCACAATGAGAAAGTTAGCATTTACGACTACTTGAAGACAACGACTTAATTTATTTAATTAAAAGTGTTTGTTTTCGTAGGTCTTGAGTATGCTGAGTTCGATTTCGAAGTAAGACAAAGTATTATTAGGATAACTAGGATTTCTGGGAATCCCAGAATTCTGAGCAGATGATGGCATAAGGCTCACCCAGCACCCTCTTTAAGATCTATACTAATATATGTTTAAAGAGGAAATGTTTGATGGTTTGTTTGCATTGAATAGGCTCCGAAACTACTGGACCGATTTGGAAAATTCTTTCACTGTTGGGAAGCTACACTATCCCCGGGTGACATAGGCTACTTTTTATCTCTGTATTCCCACAGGAACGGGAACAACGTGGGTGAAACCGCGGGACGTCTGCTAGTGTAAAATAAAATAACTGGCCAAATGGGCATGTATGAGGTTATAATCCTGTCCAAATGTGACTTTTTCAATTCAAATGTAAATAGTTTTCATGTTTATTTAAAATATCGTTGACATCGGTGAAGTAAAGCATCATGAGGAAACCTAGACTTGTAATTAATGTAAAAGTGTGTGTGTGAGAGAGAGACAGTTATCAAGTTAAGTGTAAAGTTTTCCACTAAGTACCTACACGAAATAGAATAAATTGCATATTCGCCTTGAAGAGCACGGTAATAATTACCTTCTATGTATAAAAAGAGGCATTTAGGACAGCAACGTCAGCAACAAAGTGGTACATCTTACGGCAGATAAAATTAAAGGACACTACAGTTTCTTGTTTGACGTTATAGTTTCTCTTAGATCTCTTCAACACCACCTAATCTGATTCTAATTTCATAAGGGTTCTCTAAAACCGTAATTTCCTCCAACCATAATGTACATAAAACCGTACAAACGTAGACCGAAAGTAATCCACAGTGGGTCGTAAAAATTTAACACAACAACACTCCTGCGCGTAATTATACGGCGAGTGATAACATTTCTACGGATGTCTACACGTGTCGACCAGAACCGGGGTTTGATTACTTTTGTAAATAAAGAAACGTTTAATGAAATAAACATTAATTTAATTGGGTTCGAATTGGATTTGCTTGTTGTGGTTGGGTGTTTCTGGGTAAAAACCCAAAAACACCCAACCCGGAAACCAAAACCATCTGAATTTTTATAGTAGCAACCTGGAGATTGAGTAACTGGCTTGCTCTGGAACTAAAAAAATGGCAATCATCATCATCATCATTTCAGCCATAGGAAGTCCACTGCTGGACATAGGCCTCCCCTATAGATCTCCAATAAGACCGGTTGGAAGCGGCTCGCATCCAGCGCGTTCCCGCGGCCTTAATGAGGTCGTCTGTCCACCTTGTGGGTGGACGTCCTCGCTGCGCTTGCCGATACGTGGCCTCCACTCAAGAACCTTTCGACCCCATAGGTCATCAGTCTTGCGTGCTATGTGCCCTGCCCACTGCCACTTCAACCTGCTAATCCGCTGGGCTATGACAATGTATAAAAATGGCAATGTGTATCGTATACTATACCTACCGCTAGTTTATACATATAAAGACGTATATGCTTATAAAAACTTGCAAGAAAGATGCAAAAAGTAGTGCGAGAATTCTGCCTAAAATAAACTTTTTTTGAGTATTTGTACACTGTAAAGTGGGTCAACGGAATGGACGCAACGTGCAACTGCCGACAATTTTAAAATTTTCCATGTTAGACTTTAAGTTTAGTGATTTGTATTTAGAAACATTAAAACAGCTGTTTACTGACACTCTTTATTTTATTTTTTGTTTATTTGTTTTCTTAATAATAGTTTGCATGTTTACTGTTAATGGGTCACAAAAATAGTTTTCATAAAAATCCGTTTTAAGTTGTTAATGGTTTGAACTTCTTCTAACTAACCACCTACACACCATTCCAACCAGACACCTATTTCATTAAATTAATGTTTGATGAAAACTATTCTGGCGTTCACTGGTCGTAGACAAGAAACACGTAGGAGCGTTTAAACGCTAGCCATTTTTATTGGGACCGGTTCGTTACTGAGCAAGTTTTGTGAGACTCCCTACCTCCGCAAATTGCCTCGACGTGAGCTCACTGACTTATTAACCTAGCACATATATTGGATGTATCGGCTATTAGTCAGCAGAATCGTATTTTGGGGCTATTTCTGCGACTGTTGTATTGATGTGATGAACTGCTGAGACGAGGTTGGGCTGTGAACCGGTCAAAAAATAAAAACGATTTGGTACAGATCAATAACACTGGTAGAATTATTTCAGTATTTTTTTTTCCAGATGAATGTCGTTTTTCTTTCTTTGTCGTGTAGGTTGTGGGCTTACCTGGTGTTAGAGTTTTGTGGCTTCCGTGAGCTGACTTGGGTGGGTTTCCATGCCGTCGAGAAAATATCTCTTTCGGTTCCGGATTCTTCGCGGTGAAGGAGTACACCGTGAAGCAAGTGATAATTATACAATACGCTTAAGAATGAAATATCTATCAGGCATGAATGTTCGGAAGGCCCTGTATTTAAGGTTCCGTGCCCCATGAATGAGGGTTCAAATCAGAACCAATTACAATAAGTCTGTTTAATTTAAACTTTTTACCAATTTAATAGACTTTGACCCAATATAAGTCTCAATTCCCCAATCCGTAATACTAATTTGTAAATAAAAACTTGAGAGGTGTCAAGGGACACCCAGATATACAATTCCTTCACTAATCAATCGAAATGAACTTCGTTCCATCCGGGTGTCTTCGTTACAACTTTTGGTCTAAAAAAGTGTCGTTACAACTTATGGTCTTAATTTTTTCCGTCTAGCCCCCTTTCGCAACCCGCGATAAGGAACTTCGTTCCAATAATCAGTATTCCACTACTTTCACACAGCGCCATCTAGTCCCAAGCTACGCAGAGCTTGTGTATTGAGTAAGCGCGGTGATTATTGATCGTGTTTTTTCCCTGCGGTGGAACAGGCTGGAATAAATTATTTCATTTACTTTTTCATTCAGAAGCGGACTTCTATAAAAAGGGTATTGTATGGAAGCAGTTTGAACTCTGTCATAAGCGAATGATCAATATAGTCCAAAATAGAAAAATCAAAAACCACGGTGTGCCCCAAGGTTACTAGTCATTCTCGTTTGTAAGTCGGGTAACACAGAATGTCATATAGGAAAAGAAAAAATCCCTGTCACAATTTGTTAGAAACTGCAAAAAAAAAACAAAACAATTAATACTATTAAACTATTAATACTTACTTTAGAATTTTGTTTTTAATTTATGAGGCACAATTAGTCATAAATATAGGAAGCTGTAATTTTCAATTTTTAAAAACGTAGGAATTGTCAATTTTGTTTATGTCAAACATTCTTGTTTGAAGTTAGATTTTTTATCAAAGAGATATAAGATACTATGGAGAGAAAATGCGATCCACAAGATACACACACACACACACACACACATATACACATACACACACACACATACACACACACACACACACACACACACACACATACACACATACACACACACACACACACACACACACACATATTCACATATTTCAGACAAATTTCAGTGACGCTATCTGGCACAATATAATAATATTGGTGCGGCAGCGGAGCGTACTTATCTAGAATAATAGACTTGTGTCCACTACAACACAAGCATTGGATGAAGATTTTGTTTGTGATGTCCCCTCTATAGTAAGCCCTAAATATTTTCCTTTTTTTTTCTTTCTTTCTTTTAAACGTCTTTTGATATTAATGAATAAAAGTTGTGAAACCGTTACACAATAAACAGTATTGAATTATAACAATTATTTCAAATCTATATTGTCTATATGACACAACTAAATCTGATTTAAAGTTTCATTTCCATCCACACCATCGTTTCTATTTACCCCGATTTACTGAAACCATACTGCACACCGAACACATATAAGGATTACAAAGGATTTCCTCACAAATGAATCGTTTACCTGTTCCCGACCGACCTGTGTACGCACTGTAATCCTCGATGGATGCTTCGAGCAATTTTGGAACTTGGAAGATGGAATCTGGACCCCAATTGCGTAACTGAGTCACAAACACAATCCCCTTCATTTTGACAGTTCAATAATATTACATTGCGTGATATTCGTTATGGAGTAGACGGATTTTAGGTTAAAGTAAATAAAAAAAATAATAATTTACTTTCAACGTTATAGTTACAATAAGGAAACGAATATTTTTTTGAGGAGCTTGTGGCTAAATTTAACAGCCGCATGGGTATATCGAAGGTTAAGCTGGTTGTCAGACTTTCGAGCTTCTGACTACAATTAACGACTGTCAAAAATCTACAAATGACAGCCGAGACCTTCGGCTTAACGTGCTTTCCGAGGCACGGAGGGGTCTTGATATGTAAGAAATGGTCACCCATACATGGACCGACCTCGTCAAGCGTAGCTTAACCTTCGATCGACCCATGTGGCTGTTTTAATTTAGCCACAAGCTCCTCAAGCTCCTCAGCTTTAAAATACATTATATTGATGAATTACACCCAGACACAGAACAAATGATCGTGCTCATCACACAAACATTTGTCCTGGGTGGGGATCAAACCCACGACCTTCGGTATAACAGTCAGGGTCACTAACTACTAGACCAACTGGCCAGACATGGGACAACGGGCCAGGAGTATGAATGGTGGGTTCCATGAACAGAGAAAGACCAAAGAAATGAAGGACAGATGGTATGGAAGATGATAAGGCTAGAATGGAGGTATCTACTATCTATTGAGTTAAGAAATACAGATGTATTGAAGAAGAAGAACTGTTTTCTATGTAAAAAAAAAGATTGTCGGCGTCATTTCAGGGCCCTCTGTGCCCCGTATCGAAAAGACCGAGCAATATCCTCACACAACAAACGAACATTACAGTTTACATTCTGTTGTCTTAAACTCCATTCGGTATATCTGCAGTTCAAAAGCTAAGGGCCTCTAAAACCTATAACTAAACATACAAGCCATAATAATACTGTAGGGATCTACACTTAATCGCTATATCGAGGACTTAAGCACCCAATCAAGGGAGTTGGGCCAAAGGGACGATATGATTATCGACGTACCTACCCTTCGAACCCTGCCCACTTATACGGGGTCTTACGAAATATGGAGACTGGGATTTTTAACCGAATTAAGAGGTTTCCAGTGGACTTTTGTTATGTTACGGCAAATATACATGATTTCTTTCATGATTTCTATGATTTGAATAACCTTAAGGGCCCGACCGTACCAATGCAACATGATTAGGGAAATTATAAGTGGGTGAAAGCGCTTGAACTGCTTATTTAGTGTTTTTTTTTATTACAGAGAAATATAATGTTTTAAAGATAAGTATACCAGCCTCGAAAATGGTAGAACATAATAACTATACTTATTTCTGCAGTGCTTCGGGCATGTTTGCTGATTCGGGCACTGATGGCTTCGCAGCGATCAGGCGTAAACGTGCCGCTTCGTTGCTGCAGAGGGTTCGGGGCAGCGCTAACAGTCTCCTGAATGTCATTGCAAGCAAATTTGATCGTCCAATTTTAAATACGTTGTCATGTTTACATGTTTACCAACCATTACTTACATAGTTTTATAAGTTTCAATGTTTCCTAACAATGTATGGCAGGTATATAATTACTGAATAAATATAATAATAGTTATTATTATTTTTATTAATATTCCTTTGCCCTACCCGTGAATCCGTGAATCAAAATCGGTACCTCAAACTCTGCAGTAGCACTTGCCTACGACCAACGAGGTAGTCAGTTTTGGAACGAAGTTCCTTATCGCGCATTGCGAAAGGGGGGGCTAGACTGAAAAAATGAAGACAAAAAGTTGTAACGACACTTTTCGCTATAGTTGTGAGCCGTGCGGCGTGCGCGTGTTTCTCTGTTGAGTGTGTGTGTTTGTTGTATGTGTGCGAGTTGTTGGGAGAGGGAGAAGGACAACGGGGAGGGAGATGGAGGGGAAGGGGGAGGGAGATGGAGGGGAAGGGGGAGGGAGAAGGAGAAAGGGGGTGGGGGGGGGGGGAGAGGGTGGGAGGGGGGAGGGGGAAGGAGAGAGAAGATTGGGACCAAAAGTTGTAACAAAGACAACTTTTTCGATTTATCTTGAAGGAATTTTACAATTCCTTCACTAATCAATCGTAGGGAACTTCGTTCCATCCGAGTGTCCCATGACACCTCTCAAGTTTTTTTTTTCTTTCTATTTATATCCAAGTTTTGGAAGTAGAGACTGGGACCTCGTTAGATCCTTACAGATCAGGGAGAATTACGTTAATGGAACTGAACGAATTTAGCATAGGTATCGCGTTTGGGAGCTGTAGTGCCAAACAGAGTCAAAATACCTAGTATAGGGAGGACAAGCGAAGAAATATCATTTAAAAACTGTGATCGTATGCCTCAGTAACGCCATCTAACATAATACAGCAATATTGGAGCGGCAGTGGAGCTAACTAACTAGACCAATCGACTTATGTCCACGAGGACACAAGTATCACATCAAAATTTTGTCCGTCATTAAGGCCGCGGGAACTCGCTGGATGCGAGTCGCTTCCAACCGGTCTCATTGGAGATCTATAGGGGAGGCCTAACGTCCAGCAGTGGACTTCCTATGGCTGAAATGATGATGATGATGTCATCAAAATTTTGTTCGTGATGTCCCTCATTAAGGCCGCGGGAACGCGCTGTATGCGAGTCGCTTCCAACCGGTCTTATTGGAGATCTATAGGGGAGGCCTAATGTCCAGCAGTGGCCTTCCTATGGCTGAAATGATGATGATGATGATGATGTCCCGGCTATAGTAAGTATTGAATGTCATTGTTGTACAGACGCCAGCACATCAAGTTACCACAATGTGTCAAATTTTCCCAATTGAATATGAACCTTATTCTCAAATATCCTTATGATCAAAGAAATTTGACACATTGGGGTAACTTGATGAGCTGGCGTCTGTACAATATATGTTGTGGATTGTTGATACTATCAGTTCTTGAACACGAGTTGAACTGATTTCGTTCAGTATTATTGGTGAAATTCGCCATGAGTCATGTTCAATATCTATGTAAAGGTGTAAAACCGAATTAAACTACAAATGAAACATGACATCGATGAAATTAGGGAAACTACAGACAGGCAATCATAACATCACGCCTGTATTTCCCAAAGGGTTAGGCACAGGTGTATCTATTTTACACTCAAGTTTTGATACATTGCTATAAAATTATAATTAAGTATCTATACTTATGTATACTAATATTCCGTGCCTCGGAAAGCACGTGAAGCCATTGCTTGGTCTCAGCTGTAGATCTTTGACATTCGTTACGGGTAGTCAGAAGCCCGAAAGTCTGACCACAAGTTTAACCAAGGGGTATCGTGTTACCCAGAACCTGGGTTGTGGAAGTCCGACAGGCAGTTGCTCCATGTAAAACGGACAACGTTGCAAACGGATCCAACGACATCCCTGAGTTGCTGAGCAAAATTGGGCTGCGAGTATGTTCTTCGTTTCTACGTAAACCTCGTTTGTTGCACATACCAGCGACAGGAACCACTTATAGACGAAATTCTTACATAATTAGGGCGAGCCGTATATACAGACGCCAGAACATCAAGTTACCTCCATGTGTCAAATTTTCCCAATTGAATATGAACTTTATTCTGTTTGTCATAAAGTTGAAAAACCAAATCAAAATATAATTGGTCCCCAAAACCAAACCAAAATATAATCAGATTATAAAAAACAATAAACAAGTATTCTTTTTTTGATTTTTTAAATTGATGGTAAACTACTTAGATTAAACGCATTAAAGTTGAGGAGAGAGGGGCTTGTGACGTCATGCGACATTTTGATGTATCGCCGTTATTTTTTTATTACGTGAAAAAGAAAAAATATGTTTCGATTTGTGTTGTTTTGATTTTCTAGTAATCTAGATGAGGGACTAAAAACTAAAATTTAATCCACAAGCCTATTGTGAAACTTAAGTGGCAGTGTGCAACTACATTGCTCACAGACGCGATGGCCGTTGCGGTAAAAGGATTTTCGGGTTACAAATGCATACCTACTGGTCAACCGACGATCTGGTAGACAGGATGTCGATGCATGAAAAAAGCGGTGCGGTGGTCCGACCGTTGCGGTAATCTTTGGAAGAGACGTTTGTTTAGCAATAGACTTCTATTAGCTGAAATGGTGAATACCTTTTACTTAAGACGCCGTCGTGGGAACCGAATATCAAAATTTCTTCTTGGGTGTCGCTCTGGCAATGAAATATAATAATAGCAATCCAAATAAAAATCTAAAACAAATTAAATAAATAGTTTTACCTAATGTCATGTTTTTTTATCTCGAAATGGAAAAACCTCATGGATTGCAGACAGACTCCCCCGTCCTCCGTCTGAGTTAGTATGAAAGGGGCCTGTCAGTCATAATAACTAAAACCACCCCGGTGCTATGTTCTACATCTGCACCGGGAGTCGCGGGAATGGACGATTCTACCGTAACCCCCTGACCATTATCCTCCTGCCTTTACCCATAATCATATGGAGTCGGTATAGCATTTGTAACATAACTTCACGCCTGTTATCCTCAAAGGCTTAGGCAGAGGTGTACTAGTAGTACACCCACATTTTGGCAGTTCTGTTTAAGTCCCATGTAATAGGAGGGCAAGCCTATTGCCATCAATGGGGCACATATCTAGAGTGCAGTCTGATATTGAGAAATTCCAGATGGAAAAGCTCAATAACGCTCTGCCCGACCCGGGGATCGAAGCTGGGACCTTATGCTCAGCAGTAGCGCTTGCAACCACTAGACAAACGAGGCAGCCTGGCAGGCAGGCATTTGTCTTCTTCTTGCAAACATCTTTATTTACCCTCATCTCAGTAGCCACCTCCTTCCTATCCTAAACCCTCATTGTCATATAACAAACGACCCAAATAAACCGTAAAATAAAACACCAACAAAACATAACACCCCCAAAAATAATCAAAATTAAGCGTACCAACTATATACGCCGGACATAAACCGGAAACAATTAGCGACATGGAGACGATATATGTATTATACGGTGCCGTAACCGGTCCGTTCGCACGAATAATGCTCTTATGTCCATCACGGTCAACTCGTAAAGCACTGTTTATGGACGCACAAATTGAAGGGGCTTCCTCGTTCCTTCCTAGTGACCCTAGCTGGGGTTGTCACTGTTCGGAAGAGGTTGATGCTACGTTACGTCTTTTATTTGAAGGATCTGATCAATTTTGTATGAGTAAAATTAATCGTATACAGTCGGACCTAACGCTTTAGACCTTTTTTTTACTAATTATATACAGGGTTAAAAAAAAAACAACTCTCCATACAAAACTCGATCAACTGTTCCGAAAAATTTATGGAGAGTTGATTCATTTTTTGTCTGATTTCGAAAAAGTCGTATAACAATATGTTGTTGTTTATGATGTTAGTAATCTACTCCTGCGAGATTGTTGGTGTTTTACAAATAACCCTGTATAAAGTGATCCAGAGACCGAGCGTGGTTATAACTGAAATACATAAATAAATATTGAAAACTAGCACTTCGCCCGCGACTTTATCTGTGTAAAAAATAAATGTGTAATGATGAAAACATTTTTAAAATTGGTTAAGGAGTTTTTCCGTACAACAAAAGAACAAACATCATATCTTTCCTTTTTTTAAATAACAAACAATAATAGAAGATAATTATAAAAGCTGTACTCCTACATTTATAATATTTATTTATCTATTTTATTAATATTATAGACAAAAATCAGAAAAACGTAATTAAATTTAAGAAAAAGTCCGTCTCGACGATAAAATAATAGCGAGCCAAACATAACAGAAATAGAATACGAATATTTTGTGTGCAATAACTACAGTATTTTTTTTTTTATAATTTAAAACAATTCTTCTGTATTTTCTTTTACCCTGTTTTTTCCTAAAATCAGGGAAGCATCCCAATAATTGGCAACACATTCCCTACCGCTTAGTATTGAACTATGGACGAAGGTTGTAACAATTGCGTGATGATGGCCCATGATGGCCGCAGACTTGTACGCCGAGGGGAAACTGACTGCGTATTATATAATTTAGCCACACACTAGGAAATTGAATTCGTTGGTCGAGTACTGAATCCACTGATGCGGGTGCTTGTTGACCTACATCTCGTGTACTTTGTGATTTACGTGGGAAGTTTTGGGATCGAAGTACCTACTTCGTTAGTTTTGTCGAAGAAGAGTACACATGTTACCTTTTTTACTCGTAAGGAAATCCTCGTGGATGTCTTCCAGCTGGAGGTAAAGGAAGTTTGAATTGGTTTCCTTAACAATTTATTTGTTTTGTGCAGTTAGTAAGTACTTCTAAGTAACTTCTTATAACAACACTCTGCTGTCAGTCAGTGCAAAGCGTAAAAATCGGCTCAGTCGTTTTGGAGATAAACAAATACACAGACAGTTGGTATGATTACGATTAAAAATGTACTCTAATTTACATTTAGTAAAATATTGTTGATGTTAAACATTGTAAACAGACACTTTATTACATGTATCAAAGACCCATAGATAAAAAACACAAATATAAAGATACCGGGCTGGTATCCGCAACTTCACGTCAAAGCGCGTATTTTGCGTATGGATAAAAAAATATGCATAAATAAATGAATAAATAATAATAATAATTATAATATGGATAAATAAAAATACTAACTAGTAACATTTTTGTTATTATAAGTAGTAACTTAAAAAATATGTTGGTAACACTTCACTTGCACGATGTGTTTGTGTATTTCATTTATTTCTTTAAAACATAACACACATGGAAGGGATATCGTCGTAATACTCGCACTGATAGTTCTGTGTTTATAAATTTGGAAACCGACGTTTTTAACTTTTTTGAAGTTATACTTTTGGCGCGTTAAGGAAAATATATGAGAGTAAACTTTTACGATGCACGCGCACAGTGTCACGAAAAACCTACACCCTGAAGTTAGCTACAGTCAACATTTTAGTTTTATTTCTAGTGGCGTTTTTTCTACCAGCGTAAGATTACGCGAAAGATAAAATTGTTAGAAGTATAACTTCTGACGCGTATTCTTATGTTCACGCGTTAGAAGTTTTACTTCTTTAGTACTTAAATGTACTTATGTACGCACAAACTTTGTTTTCATGCCATTTCAACCTAAAGTGTAGCAAAACTTAAAAAAAACATGTTCATAATCTGAGGTAGCTACTAAAAGCCAATTAACATTAAAGTAAAACGTACTGTAAAAGCCATGTTCAACAAGAACACATTTCAATCAGTAATATTTCTAAAGGAAGTTGAAACTAAAAAGTCACGCATCAGCTATTACTGCGGTATTGCCGGAGTTAGGGGCAAGGGAAACTTCGGCTTTGAAAGAAGTTGGTTTACTTAAGATTATTGCAATATTCAGATATGGTGGTCTGGTCTTGTTACATCGATAGAGAAAAGATATTTAGTGATAATAACTTTAAGGATATTCGGGGTTAGGTAGTTGGATAGTATAATTTCAATTCTTCTTATTCAATCATCAGTTGGATCATTCAATAGGTAAAATGGTAATATTAAAATTAACGAGACACAACACACAATTTTGACGTTACTCGGTTTTACCCGCGTAGTTCCTGTTCCCGTGGGATAACATGGATGAAAAGTAGCCTATGTCATCCGGGAATAGAGTATAGCTTTCCATCAGTGCAATAATTTTTAAAATTGGATCATTAGTTCCGAAGATTACCCCCTACATACAAACTTACAAACAAACAAACAAATTTTACCTCTTAATACTCGTATTAGAAGGGCAGAGGTAACTGCAGACGTCGACGCGGGTCGGCGGCGGTCGACGGCAGCAGTCGACCTATAGCAACACTTGCAGTTGTAGTGTGCCGCATTGTTGAAATGTCGACGGCTGCCGCCGACGCGTCGACGGTTGCCGCCGACCCGCGTCGACGTCTGCAGAGTTACCTCTGCCATTGGGAACATGCCGCTCGTGTGTTATAAGACGTCTTAGTATAGATTATGACTGACATAGACTCAATAACAGCATGTCATATAAATACTAATAAATAATACCAGCCTGTTACTGTCTCACTGCAGGGCAAAGGCTTATCATACAAAGAAGGCACGAGCATTGATCACCACGCTTGCTCAAGATGAATTGGTGATTTCAAACTTATATCAACAGACGAAACTCCAGTTTTCCTTGGGATGCTTTCCTTCACCGATGTCAATAATGTTTAAAATAAACTTAGAAAGTACTGACACCTGCACATTAACCGACTCTAAACTGTCAAATTTTCCCAATTGAACATAAACCTTAGAATAAAGTTGAAAACCTATCAAAGAAATTTGAGACATTGAGGTAGGTTGATGTGCTGACGTCTATACATACCTACATTAAAATGACATCGAGTATTTTCAGTTTTTAAATCGTCCAAACGGAGCTTTTGTTTATGTCAAATATTACCCTACTTAACGGGACTACAATAAATCCATTATTTTCTAATAGCCATACATTTTCAACCCAATCCTGCTAATCAATACTAATTTATTGCCCAAAAATCTGCATTCGCCGATCTAAATCAGTTGGTTCAGACAAGTTTTCAATATCTAAATGGAAGCCGGTCTGCATAAAACACTTACCTAAATGGTTTACAGGTTAGAGGCATGTTTATTGCGAATAAAACATATATACTAGGGCTGATAGGAATACAAAGGTATTTTTAAGAATATTTTGGAAATTCTGTTGTGGTTTTAGCAAGTAAGCATTAGGTAATCCCAACTCTTTGCGTACATGTTATCACAGAACAACATCATTAGCTTTGGCATTATATTGTTTAGCGAACAATGTCTCACCCGCCGCCATATTTTTCTAGGAAACCATTTTCAAGCATGTACTTTTTAAGTATATTTTATTTTTAACTAGCTTCTGCCCGCGACTTCGTACGCGGATCCTGTTGCTTATGTCAGCGACAATGGGGTCGTCAAAATCGAAGATCTGAAACGTCTGATGTCGAATTCTAATAGCCCGGGGACGGAAAAACAATGGGATGCGCGACACGATTCAAGACGTTCCAGATTTTTTATTTTTGTTGGTCAACAGGAAATGCCATCAGACTTAACAACTTTTGCTAAGACGCCATTTCTATTATGTATATGTTATATTGTCGCTGGGCTTTGGAGTTCCACTACAGGTTCTCCAGATCTTCAAATTTGGTCTCACAGCAGAAAACACTCTTCACGTGGAATATTTTTTGCAATGGCACCATTTTTATCTCTTTTACTTTAGGTGTTCGATTTTCCAAAATAAATTATAGCCTATATAATGTGTGACGTTCACGATCAGCGGTCAGTCGCGCATCTCCTTCCCCCACTTATCTCTAGAGTCGATGCGTATATACGCTGAAAACTCAAACGTCATGCTCCGTGAACGTCTCCAACTCTTGAGACAGTGCATGATTTTCACGATCAGCGGTCAGTCGCGCACATATTCTTCACTGGTCTCTAGAGACCTGGAAATAGATGCGTAAATACGCTGAGAATGCAGGCGTGCTTCGCGATCCCAAGAAGTTTCCGCGGAGCGAGTTACAGCCTCATGTTCTCGAACAGCATCAAGTCTCTCCTAACGCTCTTCGGTAGATTGTTGGGATCTTATGATCTTTAATCATTTAGCACCTTTGGAACATTGGGAAAGGTTTGACCTCTTTCTAGGCATGGTTATAGCTTTATTGTGATGATACCTGATCAATTAAAATCTAAGTGGCTGCAACCCTGCGTTACCGGGTAGGCAACCATGTAACAAAGATAATAAATGGAAAAGGAAATTAAACACTCAAATAACATAAGCCCGAAGGCATATTTAAACGATAAAAAAAAATAGGAGATTTGGCCAGTAGAGTCTAATTTTCAATGATATATCATCGTCATCGGAAATCAGTCCTGAACTGTTCCCACCTTCACCGCGTGGAGGTACTTATGTTATTTTATAATTATGCAATGAAATTAGTGATAGCTTTAATTTTTATACCAAATGTTACTGATCTTCGATTTTTATGAGTCAACAGGAAATGCCTATCAGACCGAGCAACTTTTGCTAAGACGTCATTCCTATGTGAGTTATGGTGTAGCTGGGCTCTTGGAGTTCCACAACAGGTGTTCCAGATCTTCGATTTTTATACGTCAACAGCGAGTGCTCATAAGGCATAACAACTCTTGCTAAGACGCCATTCCTATATATATTATAGTGTAGCTGGGCTCTTGAAGTTCCTCATCAGGTGTTCCGGATCTTCAAATTTATTCTCTCAGCAGAAAATGCACATCACGTGGAACATTTTTTGCTATGGGACCATTTTTGTATCGCCTATAGTTTAGCTGGTCTGTTGCGGTTCTGCATCAGGTGTTCCAGTTTTCAAGATAAATTATAGCCTATGTGTTGCCCAGACTTAATATCTATACAACAAAACAAAAAACATTCAAATCCGTCCAGTAGTTCCGAAGATTAGCGTGTGCAAACAAACAGACAAACAGACAAACAGACAAACAGACAAACAGACAAACAGACAAACAGACAGACTTTTTTTTTTGGATTCGTGCTCTATTACTGTTTCTAAACCCCCCTCAAAAATTATTTTTTAAATATATTCAATGTACAGACACAGTTTTTTTACAGTCTTATTATATGTATAGATATCACTGACATCGGTAAAAAGAAACATCGTAACGACACATATATTTATTTACAATTCAATACAAGAATAGAATAGAATACTATAAAATTGTACAAATTACAGCTTTAACACCCTATGTAGCCCTACATAGGGTGTTACAATGGGCGGCCTTATCGCTAAAAGCGATCTCTTACAGACAACCTTTGGATGCACTTGATAGGGGAGGAGAAAAGATGAGTGGGCAGTTTGTGGTGTACTATTTACATAAATATATACCATTCATGACTATCTCAATAGATGTAAGTAATACAATTACTGACTCTTCCACTTACAGAAACTAATTTTCTTGCCATCAATATCAACTTTTGATTAAACTTTCAGTTACGATGAACGAAATAATCACAAAATGAAATAAGTGGGATACCTTTAATGTTAGACAATAGACAAATATTCTAACTACAGATTTAGCTGTTTCATCTGACAAAAAAGTACTTAAAACGAAAGTAGTTGACACCCAAGAAACCTAAATAAAAAAAGGAACGTAAAAATAAACAAATAAATAAATTAAACAAAAAAACAAATAAATAACTTTTGTACAGCGCATATAAAAACACTCGTTTTCTCTCCTCTAACGTTACGTTTTTATTTTTAACTTTTAAGAAGTCTGTATTTTATCGTTAGAAACAAGAAGTTAGGCTTGATGGAACAAAAGTATAAAGATGACATAAGATCGATATTAAAAATATGTTCAACAGTTACTCTTATCAAAGATGGCATATTAAAACCATAAACGACTACTATATGTATAAGTCCAACCGGTCTTGCCTCAGCTCCTATCATTTCCTCTCATGTTTACAACAGCCTGTTACTGTTCCACAGCAGGAAAATAACGTCTTCTCATTTAGAGAAGGCACTAGAATTGATCATTATGCTTGCTCCAGGCGGGTCAGCGATTTTCACTTTTATTTACTACATATAAGTCACACGTTACGTTTCTTCACGATTATTTTCATCAATGATGTCTAAGATAAACTTAGAAAGTATAGCATTAATCAAATATATTTTTTATTGCAACTATCGTACCACTTTCGTTTATGTGCTAAAAAGACACCCTGTATTCAGATTGTAATTATCAAATTGTGTACTCATAAAGGTTTCAAATGCCTTCCTATGGCATACTCGTATAATACATACCCATATGAAATTATATATAAGGTTTTTGATAGGTCCCTGTACAAAAATGCTCCTGTACAAAAATGACTTATCAACATAATATGGCCCTTTTGAGTTTAATATTGCATTTCCTGGATGCATCATGAACCTTTTGGCGCAGCCGTGAGACATGCTATTTTTGTGTCTTTTTTTTGTTGTTATATTTTTTTTTACTGTGCAGTATCCAACTATTGCCAAATGTATTCACTTTCTTTTTTTTTTCTTTCTTCTTTCATGCTTGGGAGCAAGGCACCTTAATCTCTAGGCCATCATGACAATATCAACTT
Organism: Euplexia lucipara; assembly: GCA_921972225.1. Lineage (NCBI taxonomy): Eukaryota > Metazoa > Arthropoda > Insecta > Lepidoptera > Noctuidae > Euplexia > Euplexia lucipara. The sequence continues at coordinate 5,064,477 of OV179144.1, read as the reverse complement.
TTACACACAAGAAGATTTTTTTAATGTCATTTTTATCTGTACCGCCCCTGAATCAATACCAGCAATGTGCACCGAAACGAAATAAATAAAGCGGACGGACGTAGTGGTTATAGTGGAAATTTGCAGCGCGGCGCAGCTCGTGTTTACATCATCGGGAATTTGGGGAGAGCTGTACCGAACTAAGTATAGAGCTTCAGTAACTTTCAGTTCTGTGATTAAATTTTGTAGGTTTGACTTTAGGTAAGTTTTAATTGCATATGCAGGTATGCGGGGGCTGGGCTGGTCTTTTCTTTGGTAAAAAAAATAGCATTTCCATTCAGCGTTGTAATGCTGCCAATCTTCTGAACACGTTTACGGATGATAGCGATGCGGAGCCAGGAGGTAATGTTTTAGTATCTTTCAGTACCTACTGAACTTTAAACAAATAACCTTACTATATTATACAAAAACTTAAAATAAATAAGTAATTGCCACGTTGAATAGCAATGCTTAGCCTCTGGCCAAAGTAGAGGCCAGTCCTTGGGTCACGGGAAGCGTCAACTAAACGTTTTCAGATGTCTTTGTAAAGAAGACGAGCACTCGGACCCCACGGCCCAAGAGTTGAAACTCTTGGGCCATGGGGTCCGAGTGCTCGTCCACCAATGAGGTTGCTATATTTACGCCACTCGAGGTTCTCAGCAGCCCCAGCAGCAGCGCCAGCACAGCATGTTGACCCAGGAAGATGGGAAACAAATTGCTTAAAAGTTAATACTTTGACATTTCATTCATTGGAGAATCTTTTGACATAAGAAAGTCCTACTTATGAATTTAAACAGCTTCGACTATGGGTCTCATCCTGAAGTTGTATCACGGACTGCAGGTTTATCTATCTTTTTCCGTTTACATCAAGTCCATCAAAAGGTTGTCTGTTTGAGATACTTATACATTTGATACGGACTAAAAGTAACCTTGCCCATCGCTTAGTAAAGTGTTGGGCACTATTTCCACTTTAAGCAAGCGTGGTGATCAGTGGTCGTGCCTTCTTTGTTTGAGAAAAGGGCTTCACCCTGCAGTGGGAGAGTATCAGGCTGGTTTAAAAACTGAGTTGTGGAGGTCAGTTCGCCAGTCCTCACTAACCACCACAAGATGGAATAAAAACCCAGGGGAAATACATGACGTCACCAAAGATCCGGTTGTAAAGATTCCAAATACCCCTGACCACAGAATTAGCACTCATTCTAATAGACACTAATAAAACCTAAGCACCATACTTGGGGTGATGAAAATTTTGCAAAAAAAAAAAAGGTAAACAAAACCATAATTCTTTTCCCACAGATTTTACGAGCGTCCCGGGAAGACAGGCAAATGAAACATTTTTACTGTTTTTTTTTTCTTTCGGTCTCGACCTAACAAACTGTGGGAACTCGAAATGAAGTGTTGCTGTACTCGCTTTTATTCTTCTTCGTTTACTGAACGAGTGATAACGAAGGATGAATTTGAAGTTTACAATTGAACGGCGTTTGGTGTTTTTAAGGCGCAGCGCAGACGGCAGACTATCAATGAAGATGGAAGCAGTTTTTAAAATATAGAAAATAAACAAATACGACACGTATAACTTTATTTAATAGGACCATTATGAGGCACTTTTGAATATCAAATTTGATCTCTGATTCTAGTAGGTTTTGAAAGACTTGTCAAGATTGTTTACCTTTAGTTAACTACCTACTCGGATGGAGTATAGATGGCGTTACTGAGACAGAAATTGACATGCCCGCTCAAAGTACAGACGCCACCACATCAAGTTACCTCAATGTGTCAAATTTCTTTGATCGTTTTTCAACTTTATGTTAAACATAATAAGGTTCATATTCAATTGGGAAAATTTGACACTTTGGGGTAACTTGATGTGCTGTCTGTACTTTAAATCTCTTTGAGTTGGTAAAAGTAATTCTGTAAATAATTTAGCGAAGTTAACCGTCAATGACTAGTATTAGTATACAATGATAGCTCAATTCGCCTACACTTCACCTACATTTTCACAGGTTAGTTTTACAGCACTGGAGCTGATCTCATAATTAGCAATAGCGTGTGAGACCGAGGATCGATGGTCCTTGGATTCATGCCGGTCAAGGAAAGTAAAATTGTATGCTCAATTTTCTAGCTCGATTTGCTTGCTTCAAGATAGTCTTAGAACACTCACGTATCTAATCAAATCCTAATATTAATTTATTCTTGAATATTTTCTACTTCACAAAACATGTGCGTTAGTGTGTTAGTTACACAAAAATCGTTTTGTTTACATACAATTAAAGTTACAGAAAAAGTGCAAGGTGATACAGGTGTGCTAACATGTTTACCAACATTATAAGGGTGTGCAAGTATTCATATACATAGGTTTAGTAAAAAAACTATTCAACATACGATTATTTTAAAACACTATAATCTAAAAAAAAATCAAAACAAGTTTTTGGCTGTTCTTACTCCACTGAATCTAGAAATAACTATGCAAATTAGACTGGGAATCAGCACTTTCTTAACTTTAAAATTTCCAAAACGCCCACCACCAATAATTCTCGGTGAAAACTTAAGCGATCAAAAACACTCCACATCCTGCAACCAACAAAATAATTACAAACGCCATACCTCAAACAGCGCAAACGCCGAGTTAATTTACCCGGAACTTCAAATAGAATAAACGGCGAAACTGTAACTCGGTTAGATCGCACAATTTAGTGGGGCCCAGCTAATCCGCAGCATCTTGCGCATAAAGTAGCTGTGTACCAGCGGGACGCCGCCTGCCATAAACTCTTGCCTACAGGTACCGAGAACGGGGTGCTTATTATATAGCTTCGTTGTTTTCAGGATGATACTAATAATATTCTAAACGAATTGTCTACATATTACTTCTTTATGGCCAACTGCACACATAATAATATTGTTAATGTGAAATTGACAATTCTTCGTCTTAGCGTGTGAATGGCACACATTAAATTTCTAAATTGTGCACCGATAAACAGTGGTAGGTGCAATTCCGTAGGAAATAAATAGCAATGTGTGCCTACAACTTTATAATAAATTTTTCGTAATACATTCTGACTCAGATATAAGGGGTCGAAAGAAAAAAAGTCGTTGCATTCAGTGTTGCAAATAATACCCATTGAACAATTCCGCAATAAACACGCAATGCAATCATTATTGAAAATATCAATTTATTGTCCCTTGTACTCTGTATAAATGCAGTTTCCTATGACAATGCAACTAAAAGGTAGACAGAAGAACTATAAAAACCAACTGAAAACAATAAAACAAAAAAATATCAAAGTTAGTAGATTAGTAAAATATAAATACGTGCCTGAGGTGTGTGTCGGTGTATCAACTAGGGATGTGCCAACAATAGCGTTTATTATCCATAAATAAAAATAATATCAAAAAAAGTAGGTTACTAAGATAAAAATACGTGGCTAAGGTGTGTGTGTGTCTGTGTATCAATTAGGGATGTGGCAATAAAAGCGTCTATCATCCATAACTTGTTGCTGCAGGGACGACCCTTGGGATTTACCGGAACAACGTGGATATTCTTCAACATCCAACAAGTCTTTGTTTCCAGTTATCTTCGCTATAACTCCGTTATGTTAATTGATTTTGTCGATATTGATTTATTGAGTTTGATAGAAGCGTTTGTAGACTTTATCTGATTTAAGAAAGGAGGATTCAGTTTTATGCCATTTTTAAATTTATTATGATGGAGAATTTATTATGTCGTGATGGCCCAGAGGTTAGGGCGTCAACCTCTCATGCACGAGGTTGTGGTTCAAATCCGGGTAAGTAACAATACAACTTTTACAATTCACACGTACACGTCACGAGCAATAATATATACACATTGGTCACATTTTCTAAAATATCTTGACTTCTACCATTCAAGAAATATGTGTACGATATTTTCTTCTTAATTATCTAACCATCAAATTGTGTCAAAACTGGGTATACATTGGTTTCACAGTAATATAAACGAAACAAAATCAGTAAAAAGTTTACACTTCCAATGTAATTTTTAACTATCCATGACAATTCCTATAACATGTATACATGAATTTTGACCTCATTTTTGTAATCTGCAACACCGAAAACCATGAAAACGACACCCATGATGGGAAAACCAGAAATCTTCCTTGGCGCCATCTTGGATTTTTATTAATAGCTAATTTTCGTAATCAGCGACCCCGAGAATAAACGACACCCAAGATGGATGAACCAAAAATGCTCCTCGGCACCATCTTTGATTTTATTTTCACCTCATTTTTGTAATCAGCAACCCCGAAAACCATGAAAACTACAGCCATGATGGAAAAACCAAAAATTTTCCTCGGCGCCATCTTGGATTTGCATTTTGACCTCATTTTCATAATCAGCGACCCCGAAAACCATAAAAACGACACCCATGACGAAAAACCCAAAAAAATCTACCTTTAAGCAATAGCAAGCGTGATGTTATGCGCATATCTTTGGCGTTAAAGTCCCAGATCCCTTAAGTTGTAATTGTTTACATAATTTTGAAACTGTACTGTTAAGATATTTTTGATTTCCTTAGGTAGGTATATAATTATGTAACTTATTTTTTGGTTATCTATTGTTTACGAAAATTTGAAAAAAATGTGTAGTTAATTTTTTGACACAATTTAATGTTTACATGATTTTTAGCAATTTTTGCGATTTAATGTTGATTACATGAATTAGAACTATAAGGGCGTTTCTATATTATTACTCGTGACTGTACATTAGTGTACATCGTACAATCCAAGTTTATCTTACACATCATTGACGCTGGTGAAGGAAAACATCGTGGGGAAACCTGGACTTTTAAGAGTTTGAAATTGCCTATCCGCCTTGAGCAAGCGCGGCGATCAATGCTCGTGCCTTCTCTGTATACTATGAGAAAAGGCTTTTGCCCTGCAGTAGGACACTAATAGGCTGGTAATATTGTTGTGTAATATGACACATAAGCTCGATTTTGACCACATGGTAAGCTATAATGTAAAGGACGATTGCCTTCAAGTTACTTAATACTTATTTATTTAATACTTTTAGCTCACAACTGAACAGAGGTAGACTAATGCCATAGGCATATTTTCTTTGCCCATTGGCTGATGAAGAGATAAAGAGTGGTAGGTGCAATTGTCAATTGCCCAAGAAATAGGGTTACAAAGGTGCCCCACAACTTATATATTCATTTACAATATTTAAAAAAAAATATTCTATAATTATTTCAAAATAAGCACAATGTAAGTAGGTTGGAGTTTTTGAATTTGCAACTAATAGGTAATAATTTACATAATTTATTTAACTTGACATTTTGACGTTCAAAAGTGCCTTTTATGAGTCTTACTGAAATAAATGATTTGACTGTGACTTTGATTTTGAAGGATAAAAATACAGCCTATTAAAATTAGACTAAAATTATTATTTTCTGATGGAGAAAAATCTATGTTCGTTTGTTTGTTCGCTTTTTATGCGCAGTCATACCGTTCACACGATTTGTAAAATTCTTTTTGCATTTGACAACCTTATATTCTGGTAGAATACTTCAAGATTTTTAGCCTCACGCTAAGCCTTTTGCTGGAGTAACCGCTGAGCATAGCTTCCTTAATGTGAATGTTTTTGTGAACCAATTTAAAACTAAACAAATATTGATAACAGAATTCTCAACTAAAATAAAAACATAAGATTATTCGCCTGAAAAACATAAATTCTAAAATTCACAAGAAAAAGCATTTTGAATAAAATAAACCGTTTTTCGTATCGAGTCATCTCATTGGAATCAATTTCTCCCATTTCAAAGTGTATCCGAGAACTATATTGGATTAAAAGTGGGTAACCTAAAGAAATAATCCGGCAGGCAACAAAAGCTATCAGGATTTTGGCCATTGCGATAGAAATCAGTCACTCTCGATGCCCTCCGGGTAACATAACCAGCTTACCCTCAACCCTAGGGGTCCACTTCAGAATTATTAGCGAATAATCACTTAGGCCAAACACTCGATCTCTAACCTTATTTTACGTTGTGTAAAGTTCAATTTCCTCCTCTCCCAGTGGCAAGTTTAAGCAAGTTTGTTCAATAGTGACACACTTAGATACAACGTAATCCAGAGATGTGACGATATTCTGAATCAATCTGTTTGAACTAGTTTAGCGTTTCAAGTTACTTCAGTTACTTGTTATTCGTTGTCTGTAGTTTAATAGCGAAGAGAATGTTCACATTTTCTGATATTATTTTATCAGCCGTGTCGTATTTGATAAACCTATTTTGTAAGGCGATTCGGTTATGTTATAGGTTGAGTTGGTATTTAAAAAAAAAACATTTATTAGGCACGCGTATGAATAAAAGTAATTAGGAAAACTAAATTGTTTTTTTTTCTTTATTGATTTACTTACAAGGAATTTTTGAACAGAGCACATCAAGTTATTCCAATATGTCCGATTTTATCGATAGATTTTCAACATTATTGCAAATAAAATAAGGTTCATATTCAATTGGGAAAATTTTACTGTTTGGGGTAGGTTGAAATGACCAATCAATGACAATTCCGTCGTACCTTATTCTAGAATTTGCTTACCTAATTGAACTTGAATGAGTATAGCATTTTAGCCGAATTTGGTTCGGCTAAAATGCTATGAAAGGCACCAAAATATAGATCATTCAAGATAGTTCAAGTTATAATTGTCTAGCTACTTAATTGATTTCTTTTATTTGTGATTGTGAAAGAATGGAGTGATTAACGAGAAAATTTCATATGTAAAGTTTAAGTAATTAAGTACTAAGTACAATACCAATTATTAGCCATCACTGGAGATGGCTAAGAAACAAACACATGTTAGCCAACAGTTAAAAATTTTCTTGAAATGTTGTTCCTGCACAAGTTACCAGCAATAATCTATTTGATTTGTAGGCATAACAAGTTTATAGCCCCTCGTCTATTAAGTAAAGCGTTTCCGCCATTTAAGTTTTACAACTTGCGTGGGAAAACCTTCAGCTGATGCTATCGACAACTTTGTTTTTGGGTAGATAGATGGAAGGAACATAGTCGCATGTACTGATACCTTGAGTTCCGTACATGATTCTGGATTCTCCTAGCATTTCAGTATGTCCTAGTGTTTCATTTTGTCAGTACGTGACGAACTGACGGACAACTCTCATTGTATTGAATAGAAAGTATACAGACAATCACCACATACAACCGTAACATACTCACACACCCACTCGCAACTCCTCATACACACTCCCACACACTCACCTACACTGTACACTTAGCAATGCTTAGATGGTGTTAGCTTTTCATTTCACTTCTTTTTTTTTCCTTTGTATGTTTGTTTCTGCTGTATGTATTACATAGTTAATAATTTGTAAATCCGTAATTGGCTGTAAGACTAGTTATATATTTTTGTGATAATGTTCAAGAGCTGTGGATTTTGTGATAAACAAATAAATAAATATATTTTGTCGGTTTTTTTCCAAAGAGATTTAAAATACTATAGAGCGGGCATGTCAAGGAAATGTCATAGAAAAACTTTGATCCCATGTCTCAGTAACGCCATCTAGAATAATATATGAATATTGGAGCGGCAGCGGAGCGTACTTAAAAAAGTTATAGACTTGTGTCCTCTAGGTTACAAGTTTTGTATGAAAATTTTGTTCGTGTTGTCCCGTCTATAGTAATTATTGAATCTCTTTGGTTTTTCCCTAACTTTAATGTGTTACTCTGATGTTTTTTGTAGTTAAAACTAAAAGAAAGAAAAATGCGTTGATGGGCATTTCAGCAAATTTAATACACCTTAAACTACAGAATACAAAGATATAATGCCAAAAGGGCCTTAGCTCAGCATAACTGATGTAAAGAACTATGAAAAAAATCATCTGTGTGTCTAATGCTATGAGATTTTTCCTTGAAAAGGAAATAAATGCATGCTGTGTCTGTCACATCATATTGTACACTATGCTTATGTTTATTGATTGTACTATGCAGTGTAACAATTGTAGGTAAGCTAATAAATAAATAAATAAAATTCACGTCATTTATTTTAAATCTCATTCATTGCTAACAATTGTAGATAGATAGATTAATAAATAAAAATTAATAAATTAAAATATATTTATCTAATATATAATTTATAAATAATAATTTATAATCTCATTAATTTCGTCAGAAATCACGATTTTATAGTTCAAAAAAGAGATAAAACTTGGAAATAGGGGAAAGCCGACGAACAATTTGAAAGGGGTTCTAGGTTGATGTAGAGCTCTTGGTGTGCGAATATAGTTTGATGTCCGTTCCATTTTGTATATGTATGTATACCTAGAGTATGTAGACCTTTAAGCCTCGTCCCCACTAGGAACATTTGTCGAGCGACATGTGTCCCCGGAGACATTGGACGATGTCGCCTTCATCGCCCCACGTCGCACGATGTCTTGTCTCCGTCCACATCAGTTCAGTCGAACCTCTACTCTTCATCGACTGTGCGACAAGGAACAGTTTCAACAATGTCGCCCGATGTCACCGGGGACACATGTCGCTCGACAAATGTTCCTATAAGTGGGGACGAGGCTTTACGGTGTACCAGAACAGAAGTATAGCTGTGTTTTACTAATAGAATTAAAGATATTTCTGCTTCTGTGATTGAGATCCCGGGTTCTGTCAGGTAAAGCATTGAAAAGCTTTTTCCATCTGGAATTTATCATCTAGCCAGTAGTCTCATGGATGTATGCCCGATTGATTGCTATTCGTATTTGGTTGTACTACAGGTAAACCTCTGCAAAACCTTAAAAAATAACGGGCATGATGCTATGTAAAAGTATTAACATATCAATAAACTATATACAATAAACAGTGTATATTCCTTTAATACTCGTACTAATTATACTTACAGGGATTGGTGAGGTTCTGCAGAAAGGTCAGGTGCGTAGTACTCGCAACCGGCGTGTGTATGACAACATGCACGAATGTAAACGAAGCAAAAGAAGTAAGAATCGTAGCATATGGCGCTCTGCAGTTTCTGCCTACCCCCATAGGAAAAAGGGGTGAGTTTATGTATGTATGTACTAGTACATACACAGATTCATTACCCCAAAACTACAGAGTTAGTTATTTTGTTCGAGTTTTTAATTATTAGATGACTGTATCCGCTTTTAATAACATTTCAGTTATTAGTTTCATCAACATTTTATTTTTATTCTAAAAAATAAATGGTGTATTTTATCGGAAACACACTCAATGATATAACTGTTTAAATATTTTATAACCGTGTTTTTAGTACCACGTAATTATGTAAAGAAAGGGTTAAACGGATAATCAAAATCCCAAACAGTCTACTGAAAGTTTGACACACCGATCCAATGTTAGTTACAGGATCAATACTCAAATAACTAAATGTACCCTTAACTTATTTTATTCATCCCAGTTTTGTTGAATTTCCATAATCGTTCCTCGTTCTCTATAAACCGATAGATAACTCAACATCCCTCCGATATGAGTTTCGCTACCATCGAACCAAAAGCAATTGTACTAGATGTTGTCGTTTAACTTTTAACTTTTTCAATTTCACAGCGGAATTGGCCGGTCCACCTCCGACCCTCACTTATTAAAAACGAAACTGCGATAATGGAATGTTTCCACTTGAAATTAAAAACTTTATTGCCCAGTAAATCATCGGGCGACTATGGGTTGCGTGTGCACAAGATTTAGCGGCCGACCAACAGTCCCATGCCCTAAATTACCAACTTCAACACCGAACTTGCGGAAAAGTTGAAAACAAAAGTAATTCAACCTGTTTTGGAAGATGAAAATTCACAACATTTCAGTATATTTTATTGGGTGACCGAAAATTGCACGCACCGTTTTGGGTATAAACAATTTTGTAGCAAGAACAAAGTTTGTAACTGCGGGTGATAAACAAGGGTACCTTTATCAGGGTCCTAATCGTGCAGTTTTTATTCCCCACAGAACACATCAATTAGTTGCAGATGCCACTAGCTTTAGATTTTAGGAGGTGGCGAGGGTAATCCTCGCAAGTTATATAGGCTATGGCCAGGGAACGGCCGCGGATGTAGAATAAAACTGGAATCTGAATTTATTTTATCTGTACCGAATATTCCGTGGGGAGATCCGATTCGGAAGCGACATTCGTAGGAAATAGACGGGGCACAGCGGCGCGGCTGTAAAACTCCGTACTTTACGGGACCCGGCCGAATACTCTGAGATAGGTTACTGAAGGAATATGAGACTCGACTTATTAAGTTACAGCGACCTTTGACCCTGCACGATTGCTATTCAGAAAATCGTAGATCATTTCGATCTGAAAACGAATGCGAACATATAGGCAAAAATGAGTCAGCGTATGCTGGACCTAATTCTTCGTAGTCAACAAAGGCTTTTTTCTGTCAGTTATAGAAAGCTTTAATCTTTCGTAATGCGTGGAAGAGAAAACAGAGAAAATTCAATAAATATTTTGAGTGAAAGATCATATAGGTATGACTAACATGAAGGTGATTAAAATAACAGCAAATAAAAAAGCTTGAAAGAAGCAAAAAAGCCTGCGCCAACCGAAAGACATTACGATGAACACCTCGTGAAAATGTGGGGAAAGAAAAGACGTGTTGAGCTGTCATTCCGTACTAATTCTAGACATTGACAGTTTGCTTCACTAGTCTTCAAGGGGTTACTTTAACTGGATTGACCGGTCGAATTCCAGGTTGGTTTCATCACCCTATCAAATCCAGTAACCTTCCGTGTACTAACCTGACCCCATTTAATCCACATCTCCATCCAAATGCGTTAGCAGTCTCTTCTATTAAAGCTGCGAACCCAAAGTGGCAGGTTAGAGGCGACTTATTAAAATGGTCGCTTTAAAATATGTCACGTGAGGGTGCCGGCGGCGTATAAATAATGTCTGGTGGCCGCCGGCGGGTGAGGCCGAGGTGTTACTGTGGATATACGTACCGTCTTTGTTTACACAGTATGGATACGACTTGAAAAACGGTCTAAATATCTATACAAGGCTGAAGATTTTTACGGCAGCGGACTGGAAGGAAATGCGCGGCGGTGGGTCTTCGCGGGTCTCTTCAGTGACTGTCAGGTTATGGTTTCTTTTAAATTAATCATCTATACTTCTTTACTATAATAATATAATGTTATACCATATAATATATTATATTAGGGTTCAATACCTATCACAATATTATAGTTTATTTATTAACATATTTAATCATGAACACAACAGACTCCGCGCAAGCGGACACCTTGTTTTAGCAAGGAGACGCGTGAACGGCCCATCACTTGACAAACGATTAAAAAGACTTGTCAAAGCGACACACGGGAAACAAAGACATTCAATACCTATAGACCGGACATCACGAACAAATATTTCGTCCGAAAAAGTGTGTCCGGCTGGATACAAGTCTGAGTTTTTTGTAGTACGCTCCGCTGCCGCTCCAATATTCATATATTATTCTAGATGGCATTACTGAGACATGGGATTAAAGTTTTTCTATGACATTTCTTTGACATGCCCGCTCTATAGTATTTTAAATCTCTTTGACGGGAAATTATCTTCTCAAATATAATTCACTTTTCTCAATTACTCCTTCTACTCAAGATTTAAGTGTTTGTTTGCATTGAATAGGCTCCGAAACTACTGGACCTATTCGAAAAATTATTTCGCCGTTGGGAAGCTCCCCGAATGACATAGGCTAATTTTTATTCCTGTATTCCTACGAGAATGGGCACTACGGGGGCGAAAGCGCGTGACAACAATAAATATCACCATTTTCATAAATAAACAAAACAGGAAAAACATTAATTCTAAACACTGAAAGACCTATTTATTTCTCACATAGGTTCTACAGCAAAAACGAATGAGGTATTCCAGACTCAATTTAGGCATACTAGGGCATCGTTCGTGGCGCCTTAATGATAGCAAGAATTTTAATGACCGACTTTCACTGTAATTACAATTATGGGTGACGTCTTTGCTAAAAGGTAATTTCAAGGCATGATACTCAAACCTACTAGATAAGTAAATAAATAAATATTCCACAACTTCGATACAACACCATCTAGTCCCAAACTAAATAGAGCTTGAGCTGTGAGTGCTAGATAATTGACAATCATATTATTTATTTCTAAAATACATTCTTACATACTATTATAAGTAAATTACACCTAGGCATAGAACAAAATAATGATCGTTCTCATCACACAAAGATTTATTATACATATACCTACTAGCACACGTCCCGCGGTTTCACCCGCGTAGCTCACGTTTCCGTAGGAATACAGGGATAAAAAGTAGCCTATGTGCTAATCCAGGGTGTCAGCTAACTCCATCCCAAATTTTATTAAAATCCATTCAGTAGTTTTTACGTGAAAGAGTAACAAACATCCATCCATCCATCCTCACAAACTTTAGCATTTATATTAGTAGAATTTCTAAAATATATAATTACTATCCACTATAGATAAATTACACCCAAACACAGAATTAAAAAATGATCGTGCTAATCACACACACATTTGCCTTCGACGGGAATCGAACCCACGCCTTCCGGCATAGCAGTCAGGGCCACTAGCCACTAGGCTAACAGGTCAGTCAAAAGAACTAAGTGTGTATGAGAGATAGAGATAAGTGACAACAGGTAGTAATAAAAACGGCTTTTTATTTTGCCTCTTCAGGATAATGGCCTCTTCTCATACAGAGTAAGCCTTTATATTAATAACTAGCTACTGCCCGCGACTTTGTTCACGTTTCAAGAGGAATCATTTCGTAATACTTGATTTTTGCGTAATTTAAACCATTTACGCAGCAGACGCAACGGAAGCTATTTTCCCGCTTGCAACATGTATTATTGCTGCTCCGCTCCTATTAGTCACAGCGTGATGTTATATAGCCAATATCCTTCCTCGACAAATGGACTATCCAACGCAAAAATAGTTTTTCAATTCGAGCCGCTAGTTCCTGAGATTAGCGTGTTCAACCAAACAAACAAACAAACTCTTCTGCTTTATAATATTAGTATAGATGATCACTTTTATCCTATTATATCACTTACCTACTGTAAAGTTGTCACTTGCATCAAAAACGGTGAAGGAAAACATCCTAAGGAAGAATTCTAAGAGATATTCCTCGACATGTGAAGCCTAGACTGAGGCTCATGAGTGATATAAAGACTCTTACTCCAGGTTAGTCATTTCTACACAAAAGAAGAAGATATAGATATACAGGTGTGATGTTATGTTACGTGTGTAAGTACCTACTGCGGGTTTTCACGCATTTTTATTACAACTCCATTATTTTTTTTCAACAAACATATTTTTTTAGACTATAGATAGGTATTAAATGTTTGATAAGACTACATACCAATCCTATTAAGTAATTAAGGTCCAGAACCGTGATATAATTACTGTTCAAGCCAACTTGCCCTCCATTATGGATTCTGTTTACGGCTAAGAGCGTGGAAAATTGACTTACATGCTTCGTCTGCGAGGTATCGCTTTAGGCCTCATTAGCGCAGACGTAGTTATTCAGTTATATTGTAAGTTCACGGTGCTTTCAAGGTACACCGTGGATTGTTACCTGTAGGGAAAAATGTATCAGTCCCTGTAGTTTTTCTTTTAAATCAAGGAATTATTTACTGTAAGTTTTGTCTTAAGAGCTATAAAATAGGTCTTGGCACAAAGAATTGCTCAAAGCATACATACATCATCTTCTGCTTAGCCTTTTACCAACTATATTGGGGTCGGCTTCCAGTTTAACTAGATGTAGCTGAATGCCAGTGTTTTACAGGGAGCGACTGTCGGACTGACCTCTACAATCCAGTTATTAGGTAGCATAATACCCTTTAGTTAAAAAAAAAAATTCACAACCTTTCACACAACACCATTTAGTCACGAGTTAAGCTTGAGAGCTTGTGTTATGGGTACTAAACAGCTGATAAACATACTTATATATTTCTAAATACATACATATTATAGATAAATTACACCCAGACCTAGAACAAATGATCGTGCTCATCACACAAACATTTGTCCTGGGTGGGAATCGAACCCACGACCTCCGGCATAGCAGTCAGGGTCACTAACTACTAGACCAACAGGCAACAGTCAAATTGGTCAGATTGATTGGTCAGTTAAATTGGTTGTCAGACTTTCGGGCTTCTATCTGTAACAACTGTAAATGATCTACAAATGGTAGGCTGGACCAACGGCTTAACGTGCTTTTCGAGGTACGGTGTGGAGTCTTCAAATGTAATGAATGGTAACCCATCAACGGACTAAACTCGCAACCTTCGATCTTGATTAACCCACAAGCTCTTTTACAAAAACAAAAACATACATGAAACACTAAGACATAACCGTTCCTTAGGCTTCGCTGGCTTGAAAGTCTAACAACTAGTCTTGCCAAGGGGTACTGTGTTACCCACTAAATAGGTTATGGAGGTAAAGGAGCAGTGCATGAAAAGCACTAGTATTCAGCTACATCCTGATATGCTGACCTCGACATAGTTAGGCAAAGGCTTGTGCATTACCTTCTATAGGGTGACTGGTAATTAGTGACCAACACTTAAACACATGGTTGTATTCATGATTTCAATAAACTTTAGCAATGAAACTTTTTTTTTATACACAATAACTCATAACACAATAAAATAACAAAAACGCAGTTTGAAATTCCCGCGCGCGCTACTTTGATCGATCACAGTAGCCACGAATCGGCTCGATCTATCAGCTAATAGTCTTACCTCGGGAAGGGCAAAATCTACTAGTAGTAGCGTCACAGGCTCCCCCGCCACCCTCACCGCACCCGTCGGCAGTACTGAAGTAATTGAATTAATTGAAAGGTAGTGAATATAAAAAAAAGTTTCTCTTTGAAAGTTATTCGTTTTCATGAGTACTATCACGTGTTTAAGTATCGGTCACTAATTACCAGTCAGCCTGTATAAGTCCCATCTTCCTTGTCCTTTTAGATCTTGGTCATCCAGGTACCCATGAAAAGGTGCTTTTTAACGACATGATCATCTTTGCATGACCATGCACTCAGTTAATGAACTCAAACTCTGTCAAAATACATAAAACTAAAATGGCACTTCAGACATGAAAAGAACTCACAAAACATAAATTGCGCAGCCACATTTCCATTAAAATGTTTGCTTTATCATACTAAGTGCGCCAGAAACATGCTTGTCAAACAATGTTTGACATTCCGCACACAAGTAAACATGTTGATTTGAATTTGAAGACTTTCAACATGTTATGTTTGATTTTTAGGTGGCTTTGAAGTGTGTAGCCAAATGTGTGTGGTGGGGGCAGAAGATGGCGTCGAAGGTTTTAAATGAAATTGTGCTTTCAAGAGATTCGACGTTTATATTTTAACGTTGCCAATTTTAGAACTCCTATTGACAAATACATATTTTGAAATGGACTACTTTACCGAAATGTGGTTCTGTTTGGTGTCAATTCATCGGACTCATTATCGAACCCTTTTCGATGCATATACTTGAATACTTAAATATATATTATTTTTATCAGTTAAAAATAATATCTAAGTATCCAAGTATACCATATCTATACTTCTAAGATATTATAAAGAAGAAAAACTTGTGAGTTTGTAAGTTGTAGGGCGTAATTTCTGGAGCAACTGAAGCGATTTTTAAAATTCTCATACCAATAGAAAGCCACTTTATTTGTGAGTGTCTTTTGCAAAACTAAGAGGTGGATAAGGGGATGTCAAAGTACGAAATGTACATGGACAATGTCGCAAGCGAAGTGAAAGAAAGAAAGAAAGAAAGAAAAATATTTATTTGACATCAGACATTAAAACACACATACACACAATAATTATGGAACAATAGAAAATATTATAAAATAGTAGGTACACATTATGTGCCATTATATGCACATTGTGATGCATTGTGTGCATTAAGTGTTAGTTAAAGAGGAAAGATTTTGTTTTTCGTTTGTTTGTTTAAGAGGATTTAACTCAAAAACAATTCAACCAATATGAAAAGTTCGAGGGGATATATTAACGTTGGATATATTCGTTTCAGTTTCAAATCAAATTTCGCAGGCTAGTTGGCGTTTTCAAGTTGATAAAGGGTTGTCTTATCCACACAAGTCCAGCGTAGTGCGAGGTGACACGAGTGCTTCCAATAGCCACGCGGCGACCGCGCTCAGAATTTACACCGGGCTTCCACCATTACATAAAATTCGATCCCGACCCGAATTATGAATGATATTATATAAGTTAGTCACGGACTAACGAGAGGTTTCAATAGAATGTTGAAGGTTGAAACTAATATGATGCTGGTGCTAAACCCCGGCTGAATATTGGATTAGTTTAGTTTTCCATAGTTTTATAGGATAAGTGGGAAACAAAAACACTGATGTGATTGTTGTTGCTTTAGTTAAAATCTGACTTGACCTTTTGAAAGGTAAACAGCACAGAAACTATCCAACGTTTTTAGAAAAAGAAAAAATATTTAAATATTATAACCTACTAGCTTCTGGAATTACGTAGTTTTTACACACATTAAATTACATTAATTACATTACACACACATACACAAAGTATGTATGTGTAATTTAATGTGTGTATGTATGTGTGTATGTATGTGTGTATGCGTGTGTACTTAATTTATTTTTTAGCATATTACAAACATACTAAACAATTATACCACTTTGGTTTTCGTATAAATAATACATTGATGTTAGATAATATAAGACACCACCACATCTCAAATTCAGCCGAGAGTGAATAATCCGTTCAATTAGGTACCTCTTTTTTCGTAAGCGTTTTCATTCCTACTCTTGTACAAACGCGTCCCTCCACTCCTTCCATGTTTTATACTTCTTCTTTCCAAGTCTGCAGAAATCTATCCAGTTCGTTCCGCCATCTTCTTTGTGGCCTGCCATGACCCCGTCTCCTCTCATACGATCTTAACTAAGGCAAACCAACGAATCTAGCGAACAAAATTATACAAAAATAAAAAAAATATATAGTAACAAGACGAAATCCTAGCATCGTGCAGATAGAGTTTATACTGGCAGACAGACAGGTACAGTCGGAGATAAAAAGTTTAATGTTGTTTGTAGTACAGTCGCGGGCAGTAATGTGCACCGGACTGAAAAACGAGCCCAGTCACTTGCGTTCGTGCAGCGCAGGAGTATGTAGGGTTGGCAGTTTTATAGATAAGTATATAAATCTAAATCTACTGATAAATCACGCTCTTAAAAGTGTGAAACAAGAAAATGTTCTGTTATAAGAATAGAATAGAATAGAATAGAATACTCTTTATTGTACACCATAAAAATTTACAAATTATAACTTTAAAGGTAAGTATGTACATAGGGTGTTAAATAATATTGTAAAATAATAACGAAATAATTTGATAATATTGTCTTAGAGGATAGCCACGGCTGCTTGCCTCTTTACCCTTAATCTTATGATCGTTTTCTACTACAGTTATAATAATGTATTGTCTTGTTAGGTCATACATATATACATCGTGGTCAAAATTAATAACCCTACTTTTTACTTCGAGTTTGACGACGTTTGGTAAGATGGTGTGGTAAGTGAAAAGTGAAGTCTTGTGTTTGCAAGCGCTGGAGTAGCTGAGCGTGAGCGTTATTGAGTTTCTCCACTTTAAAATATCTCAGTAGCATCTATGAATCCTTGCACAAATTTGAGCCAGGGTTCAATGGTATTGGACTTACTTAAGACTTATTTGGCGAGGTGCAAGCTAAGGTAATAACTGAGTAAAAATATTACTTTGGTGCCACACCTTTTATCTGAAACATTTAGAAAGCCAGCTAAAAATAATTAAGGTTAATTTATGTATTCTGTAATATGTATATGATTTTTATCTATGGACGAAGTTTTCATAATGTAAGGATAATAATAATATCTGAAATGAATGGATCCATAAGCAAGTAAAATATATGTAACAAAAATTGTAAGTAGGTACTAACCCTAAATATCTACCTTAAGTGCACAACAGCCGGTCGTATCTCTACGGCGATGCACTGGACTCTAGGAACAGGAAAATAATATGCAACACCTCTAAAAACATAGGAAAACAGCCCATATTTGGTTTTCAATAGAGTTTAAGTTTCAATTATGATTATTAGCAAGGTAAGCAATGTTAGCGAAAAGTGGCAGTTTCCGTGGAACGCAAGCAAAGATGAATCTTGGAAGCCAGACGAATGAACGACAAAGGGCTTAATTTCCTGTGTACAATAAATAGCTATAGGCATGCGGCCTCTAGAAGAGCGATTAAGAAAACCGTTGCTATGCGAAATAGCAGATAGCAGTATATATGATTTAACATTTTACGACTACTATTTAAAATAAGCTGCTGTAGGTACACGAGGAAAAAACTACAAAATAAATAAAAGTTATTGCCAGGAATATAAAAACATTCGCTCATAATAATGACGGTTCTTTAAAAATTAAAATCTTTAAAAATAAAGTCATTTATTCAAATTGGGCTGATGATCATCATTTTTTGAACGTCAAAGTTGTAGTCAAGTCAAAGCTATAAGACAGGTCCAACAAAAAACCCGCTTTTATGGTCAGCCTTTTATGTTGTAATTATTATTTTATTTTATTTTTTGATGTTTTTGAATCAATAGAAGTATAGTAGTAGTTAGGTAATCTGGTATGGCTCATGAGATGGCCACAAACAGATGGAAAAACATCAACAAGTACACGTATAACAAGTAAGGCAAGTAGATGTTTTGTAATAGAGTTATATTTGCAGCTTTTGGCAAAAAGAAGCTTCAGGTATTTAACGCTGTTTTCAGAGCTCCGCCAAAGTCACCCGCTGTTTTAATTTTAGCAGACCAAGGCGCGGATTCGGATTTCACCTGCTCACCCAAAAGTTCTTGCATGTGTGTGTGTGTGTGTGTGTGTCATTGTATTTCATTTTTTCAGTAAGATTTCCTAATTTACCAGCAAATTAAATATAATATGCGACTTCTCCTAAATGTCCTTTCTTACGACCTGAAGTTCTAAGTTGATCTAAATAATAAACAACAATGATACAGACACAGAGCAGACAAATTATAATTAACCTTGACTAGACAAAATTGCGAATAAACACTTATAAATTGATAGCATCTAGTTTTATTATTTGATCCTATTCTCCTATAAATAATGGCACGTCCATCAATATCTGATTATCAATCGTGACCGACATCATTACTGGGGTTCGAGTCTGCTATTGCAATCGTGTCTCAATGACTGGTCATTGATCGAATATTTGACAACTTTGACAGTTTTTGTATGGGAAATGTGTCATAAGTTTGACGTTATACGTCAAAAATCGATCATTGACCGGTCATTGAGACACGATTGCAATAGCAGACTCGAGCTCCTGAACGGTGGTCATAAGCCACTGACATCTGTGTGCTTTCCTCAGCAAGATATCACTTAACGATTTAACGTTAGCCTTAAGAATAAATATAAATACATTTATTTGCCAGAAGTATGATATAAAAACATGAGTTACATTTCTGCAGCACTATTTAACATTGTAAATGGTAAATAGTAGTACAGACAGATATGTTACCTTCATGGTTCTAATGATGATTTAACCATTACAAGTAATGTTAGGTATAGACTTTATAACATACCACAACATACACAATCGGCTTTAAAGAAATACTAAATAAATCGGTGTTAAAATTTATATTGAAATTACTGGGTAAATATGCGGCAAAAAAGAAGGAACTAAGAAAATTCATTTATTTACATTACAAAAAAAACCTGTGCGAGGCCAAAAAGACACTATCTCAGACAATGACGTATTATAATACTCTTAGCATTGATTTTAGCACGTTGCGCGGTGCCACAAAATTAAAAAAAAAATACCTCGGGCGCTGTCATGTTGATACGGCCTACTGTAAAGCCACGGACAGATACTATACTAACTTCTCTAGGAAGCATAAAATAAACATAAATAAATAAAAATATTAAAAGAAAGAAAATAAATTCACAAGTCATTATTTAATAAAAATAAAGATAATAAAACAACCCTTTAATTAATGTGTCTTCCGTGATCTGTAGACCACATTGTCTGTGGTCTGGTCTATGAAAAATCAATGGACGCGGGCGCAACCGGAGCGCCCAGCCGCGCCGCCGCCGCCGTCGCCGCCTGGCTGTCAAACAGCAATAGCTTTTATAAAATACAGATTCATGTTAAAAAATACTAGAATAGTACGTATCGATAAAATACCATGATCTAGATTCTAGAACTAAATAAAGTGAACAATAATAAATACTTCTATCAAAATATAAACACTCAACTGAGACTTTTTAATTAGTGCGAGGGTATTGTATAGTTTTGTGTACGACTGTGTTCTTTGTGTTAGTGAAGGTAGTAGTTATTAGTGTTGGTTGAAAAAATAAAAACAAAAATAAAGTGTTATACCACAGCTGACTATCTACGTGAAAACCTTGGGTAAGTTTCCTGACCAAATTACCTCTTAAATACGCAGTAGGTGTTATTTGTATTTCGAACTAAAAGTACCAACTCTTCTTACAGCACGAAAAGGCGGTGGCAGGTCGTTCCAGCATCGAGAAGCAGCGAATTTGAAATTCCCGCGGAATGCAGCAGTTTAATGAGATGAAGCAAACAGAAGGTAGGTGGAAAGTTTTGTTTTAATTTTATTTATGTCTCGCTACTAAGTCATTTTAATTAGATAGATCATAGATACTGTCGTTTATTTAATTGTGAGATTGATAAATCAACATACTTTAATATTATGATATCATCTGCTTAGCCTTATCCTAACCATGTTTAGGTCGGCTTCTAGTCTAACCAGATGCAGCTAAAACACTAGTGTTTTACAAGGAGCGACTGCACAACTGTAGTACGATACCCCTTGGTTATACTGGTAGTCAGACTTTCGGATTTCTGACCAAAAAACGATTTACAAATGACGGCCAGGAACGTTCTACATACGGTGCTTTTCAAGGCATGTGGGTCTTGATAAGTAATCAATGGTTACCCATCCAGGGATAGACCTCGGCAAGCTTCGATCGCGCGTAGCTCAACCTTCGATCGAAGAGTGCGGCTGTTATTACGTTAAGTCTCACTTATCGCAGTTATATACGGAATGACAATGATATTATAAGTAAAAAGGTGTAGATACAAAGACATTCAATACCTATAAACCGGACATCACGAACAAAATTTTCGTCCGAAAAAGTGTGTCCTGCTGGATACAAGTCTATGAGTTTTTTGTAGTACGCTTCGCTGCCGCTCCAGTATTCATATATTATTCTAGATGGCGTTACTGAGACATGGGATCAAAGTTTTTCTATGACATTTCCTTGACATGCTTGCTCTATAGTATTTTAAATCTCTTTGTGTAGATAGGTTACTTAAGCAACATTCGATCTTCAAAAACGGTATACTAAAGCACGCACGCGTCCGTGGGGGCGTGACGCCACACTGAGGTGAAGTGTGGCTAGCTGGCCACATTTGAACTTGTCACTTGCTGACCGCGTATAACCTATCTACACATTTTTATTTATAACTAGCTTCTGCCCGCGACTTCGTACGCGGATCCTGTTGCTTATGTCAGCGACAACGGGGTCGTCAAAATCAAATCAAAAATGATGTCGAATTCTAAAAGCCCGGGGACTGGAAAACAATGGGATACGCGAGACTATTCAAGACGTTCCAGATTTTTTATTTTTGTTGGTCAACAGGAAATGCCATCAGACTTAACAACTTTTGCTAAGACGCCATTTCTATTATGTATATGTTATATTGTCGCTGGGCTTTGGAGTTCCACTACAGGTGCTCCAGACCTTCAAATTTAGTCTCACAGCAGAAAACACTCTTCACGTGGAATAGTTTTTGAAATGGCACCATTTTTATATCTCTTTTACTTTAGGTGTTCCATTTTCCAAAATAAATTATAGCCTATATGTTGCTTGACGTTAACGATCAGCGGTCAGTCGCGCATCTCCTTCCCCCACTTATCTCTAGAGTAGATGCGTATATACGCTGAAAACTCAAGCGTCAAGCTTTTTCCGTGAACGTCTCCAACTCGCGAGATAGTGCATGATGTTCACGATCAGCGGTCAGTCGCGCAGATATTCTTCACTGGTGTCTAGAGACCTGGATACCTGGTAGATGCGTAAATACGCTGAGAATGCAGGCGTGCTTCGCGATCCCAAGAAGTTTCCGCGGAGCGAGTTGCAGCCTCATGTTCTCGAACAGCATCAAGGCCCTTTCTTAACGCTCTTCGGTAGATTGTTGGGATCTTTTATGATCTTTAATCATTTAGCACCTTTGGAACATTGGGAAAGATTTTACCTCTTTCTAGGCATGGTTATAGTTTTTTTGTGATGATACCTGATCAATTAAAATCTAAGTGGCTGCTCCCCTGCGTTACCGGGTAGGCAACCATGTAACAAAGATAAATGGAAAAGGAAATTAAACACTCAAATAACATAAGCCCGAAGGCATATTTATACGATAAAAAAAATAGGAGTTTTGGCCAGTAGAGTCTAATTTTCAATGATATACCATCGTCATCAAAAAACAGTCCTGAACTGTTCCCGCCTTCACCACGTGAAGGTACTTATGTTATTTTATAATTATGCAATGAAATTAGTGATAGCTTTAATTTCTATACCAAATGTTTCTGATCTTCGATTTTTATACGTCAACAGCGAGTGCTCATAAGGCTGAACAACTCTAGCTAAGACGTCATTCCTATATATGTAGCTGTAGCTGGGCTTTTGAAGTTCCTCATCAGGTGTTCCGGATCTTCAAATTTATTCTTTCAGTAGAAAATGCTCATCACGTGGAACAATTTTTGCCATGGTACCATTTTTGTATCTCCTATAGTTAAGCTGGTCTGTTGCGGTTCTGCATCAGGTGTTTCGGATCTTCAAATTTATTCTCTCAGCAAAAAATGCTCATCACGTGGAACAATTTTTGCTATGGTACCATTTTTGTATCTCCTATAGTTAAGCTGGTCAGTTGCGGTTCTGCATCAGGTGTTCCGGATCTTCAAATTTATTCTCTCAGCAGAAAATGCTCATCACGTGGAACAATTTTTGCTACGGTACCATTTTTGTATCTCCTACAGTTAAGCTGGTCTGTTGTGGTTCTGCATCAGGTGTTCCAGTTTCCAAGATAAATTATAGCCTATGTGTTGACCAGTATTAATATCTATACAACAAAAAAAAAATCATTCAAATCCGTCTAGTAGTTCCGAAGATTAGCGTGTGCAAACAAACAGACAAACTGACAAACAGACAAACAGACAGATTTTTTTTTTTGGATTCGTGCTCTATTACTGTTTCTAAACCCCCCTCAATTATTATTTTTTAAATATATTCAATGTACAGACACAGTTTTTTTACTGTCTTATTATATGTATAGATGTATAGATATATAGATAGCATTGCGTATTGACAATAGAATAGATGTCGTATTGTGTTTATTACACGTGGTGTTTAATGTATAATTGAGACATTGATCCCTTTTTAAAAATATTGCGCCTACGTAGGAGATTTAGATTTGTCATTGGTAATTAAAGTTTATACGGAGACGAAATAGGTAAAGCTAAAACGGTGGAATTCCGACCACTGATGAATGATATTTCACACTTTAGTCGAAAAAAAACGGTCTTATGGGTTCCTTGTAATCGTAACTCTAAAAAAAGAAATAATAAAAGTAAAATAAAGAGTGGAAAAGGTAGGTATGCACCTTTTCCACTCTTTATTTTAATAACTATAGAGCAGAAAATGGTAGAATTGCGACCACTTCTTTCCTTTTCGTTTGGTCGTCATTTGGTTTGACTGCGCTTCAAATTCCGTCGAGAAATATCTTTCATGTATGCGTTTTTTACGATGTTTTCCTCTACCATTTTCTTGAAACAATAAAAATACAGTACTCACAGGAATCCGGAAAGTAAGAGGTGCGTGCCTTAGGTTTGAACACGAGACATAGTACTCGGAAGTCCAACGGTCACACCATTATTTAGGTAGGCTATCTATAGGACATTTAAATATTTATGTCACTTTTGTCCTGTGTTTTAGTTTCTATAAGTTTAATAACACACACAAGACACGCAAAATGACAAGCAAACCCACAAGCTACTGTCTCGTACTAAACCTCCGGTTACTTATTTAAATTTTCAAACTGAATCTCACATTTTTATGAAAATATTATAGTTTCAGAGTTTACTGTTAAAAATATCTCGGGACTTTATGCGCCATTCACAGCTCGTTTTAGTTAAATGTGGGGAAAGAAATCTATATATATAAAAATGAAACCCGTTTCGCGTTGTCACGGCATCACGTGTGAACGGCTGAACCGATTTCGATAATTCTTTTTTTTAAATGTTTGTGGAAGTCCAAGGATGGTTCTTACGGAAAAAAATATTAAGAAAATCTCTCAGAAATATTGAAAAGTATACATTTAATTTTGCATATTTTAAAAACGCAGCGCCATCTTGGATGACATGACAGAAGTCAAACTTCCCAGTTCATTATCAGGTGACAATAATTTGAAATTGACAAGTCTTAAGCTAAACCCAAGAAGGTAAGGTTGTCAATTTATAATACGCACCTACGTTCTGAAATTTATTTTGTTACTAAACTAAGAGGTTTTATGTAGCATGTAAAAGTCTTATATTTCAGAAATCAATTTACGTAATTAGCAATGATGACAGAGACGAACTTTAATAATTCTTTGCAAATACAACAAATTTACTGTTAGGACTTTAGTTAAAGTAGACCGGGAAAACTATAGGCATAAATTGTATGTAACATAGAGGCAATAGTTCAGATTAAAATTATGAATTTAGTATTTTTTAAATCAATGCATTTTAAGGTAGTTAGGTTAGATAATTGGGTTAGCTATAGGATAGGTATGGTCAGTTAGGTTAGGTTATATATACAAGTTGTAATTTAAAAGTAGTAGTAGTTATTATTGGTTTGGATTTATTTGTTGTCGTCTTATTCAACGTATGTATATCTAATAAAAAAAAAAAAATAATAAGAGCAATAAATTGACTCTAAGGCACAACGAAGTTTGCCGGGGCAGCTAGTAGCTTTATAATAATAAAAGAAGATCCTTTACGATTTGAATTCTTATAGCGTGTTTATCCAGATGTTTGTGAGATGTATTTGGTACATCTAAGGATCGAAATTGTGTGTTGATGGAATGTTTTTATTTACTAAAATGAAAGAATAAGATTTCACAACATGAAGTCAGAATTAGACTCATGTCTAGTACTTATTACCATCTTCATCTTTCTGCCCATATGCTTAACGTTTGGGGTCTTTATTTAACGTCATCTCAATAGACACCTTCCTAGCTATCGTTTTTTTGGTCGTCCACTACTTTTGTAACCATCCGCATTGTCTATTAGTAAGTGTAATAGGGTATATACCTACATGTAATTTAAATATGGTTCGAATATTTTTTTTCCGAAGCTTTATTGGCAGAAAATATGAACTAAATCATTATTTTACTTTTAAATAGCGTCATAATTATTAAAATTAAAAATAAAAGTGCGAATTAAGCGCGGGAAATTCAAATTTGTGAAACGCATCACCATTGGTTATAACGAAAAGTGACGTCAAATACTACGACAACAACTCTACGTCTACAAAAAATACAATTTGTTAGTATGACATTTAGTATTGGAATGGACTTTTTATTGGAAAACACAATTATTTCCGTGTGTGTTGTGAACTAATTTAATGTTCAAGTGTAATTTTAGCTTCATAGTGAGGTTATAAAACATTTAAGAAAAATGACTGAAAATGGTTTTGTAAAAGCACAATCTGATAATGTTTATTGCATTCGGGTACAAGCAATACCGGTAATTTAAACTGGTTTTTGAGCTTTTTTCCTGGTGAAATAGTTAGAAGAACGAAAACACCCAAAGTAATAGTAATAGGATCACAGTATTAGACGTAATCGTAATGGCGCGCGAAAATGGCGGCGTTTAAACAGCTCTCTGTATTTTAAATATTTTTTTAAGCTTCATTACTGCATTTTTAAATATGTTTATATTTTTTTACTATGTTAAAACGTTGTAAACAGTGAATCAAAAATATAAAAAAAATACATGCATATACCCTATTATCAAGTAGTAATCCTAAGGCGATTAACACACTGCCACGCACCACGCAGCGTAGCGCGTGAATGCGTGTTTTAAAAGTTGCTTGTAAGTATCTCCGTGTGTGTAGAAAACGAGTACAACCAATGATATTATAAGTAAAATGGTGTAGATAGGTTATAGGCGCTCAGTAAGAGACACGTTAAAATGTGGCTAACCAGGCACACTTGACCAAGTGTGAAGTTTTTGAAGATCGAATGCTATTTAGATAACCTATCTACACATTTTTACTTATAATATCATTGCGTACAACACACATAAAATGCATCCATGCCCGTTCATTCAAATCAAAGACTCGCAACATGCAGCTTGCTGCGTGGCTGTGTGATAATAGCCTTACTGCTAATAATAAATAATAAATAAATAAATATTCCACAACTTTTCACACAACGCCATTTAGTCCCAAGTTAAGCTTGAGAGCTTGTGTTATGGGTACTAAATAGCTGATAACATACTTATATATTTCTAAATACATACATATTATAGATAAATTACACCCAGACACAGAACAAATGATCGTGCTCATCACAAACATTTGTCCTGGGTGGGAATCGAACCCACAACCTCCGGCATAGCAGTCAGGGTCACTAACAACTAGACCAACAGGCCAGTATAAGCTGCTGCTATGCTGGTTCGATTATTAGGTACCCAACATAAATGTTGCTGTAATAAGCACCATTATTTGTTCTGTGTCTGGGTGTAATTTATCTACAATATGTATGAATTTAGAAATAAATAAGTATGTTCATCAGTTGTTATAACACGAGGTTGGCGTAGCTTGGGACTAGATGGCGTATTGTGAAAGTTGTGGAATATATTAATACAAGCAGACGTCCCGTTCCCTTAAGAATACAGGGATAAGAAAGTAGCCTATGTGTTAATCCAGGGTGTCAGCTAACTCCACACCAAATTTTATTAAAATCCATTCGGTAGTTTTTACATGAAAGAGTAACAAACATACATCCATCTATCCATCCATCCATCCATCCATCCATCCATCTATCCATCCATCCATCCATTCATCCTCACAAACTTTCGCGTTTATAATATTAGTAGGAAGTAGGATTACCCACACTCAAAGCTTTTTCACAACATGATCCTCATTACCTTAAGGATTGCAGATTATAATGAGGTACTGGCATACTTAGATATCCGTGGGTGCTGTGCGTTATGTGTCTTTACAAGATAAGAAAATCTGCTTATCCGAAATACAAAAGTGATGTTAGTTGTTGTTTATACAATGTACCAGTTCTTATATTCACAAGCCCGTTAGCTGTAAGCACAGACAAGAGGACAGTGTATAATGTCTATGCAGGCATAATGTTGATTAAGAGCAGCCAGTTAATTGGCGCTGTCCACAACATGCCGCTAGCCAATCAACTGCTGTCTAGACGAGACAGATGGCCAACCTACCTTTATTGACACGCATCAGTAACTAAGCTGTTACCTTGAAATCAAAGTATAGTTGTGGAAAGATTCTAAACCCAAATAGTTATATTTGGATTTAATTTATTTTTCGCCGACTGGTCGACACTTAATCGCGTGACCAGAGGGCTGGCTTATCTTTGGCCAAAGAATTAGTATCCAACCCATCCCACGTGGCAATGCCAGTCTTCTGGGCACGTTTTCAGATGACAGTTGGAGGATTACTTTGACGCCTGAGTGTTCCGATTTTGTTTCTTTCAGGGGGTTTTTGTTTTTTTTGTTGCTGTTTTATTTGTAGTTAGTTTATGTGTAAATGTAGTAAATTTATTTTAATTTGTTTTATTGTTTAGTTGTAACATAGTTGTAATTTACAGAAATACACACATCAAAAGTGTCTAGGGATCAACATATATTTTTGCAATAACTTTTCTCCTGATTGATATTAATTAAAATTTTCTTTAAGGATTCATCAAATAAAGTGTTTTCGTTTGTCACAGTAACGATAAACCAAGTCACCTTTGCATTAATAAAGAAATTTGCCATTTTCCTAATAAAGGGATTTTTGACATTTGAACCACTAACATTAAAGTTCGAAAAAAAGACTGAAATAACAGTTTTCTTTAAAATTTTATTGGGTAACTTAAACAATTAATAATCCGTGTTTCTACCGCGAACACTAACAACACAAGAACATCGGTTTGGCATACTCAAAATGAGTTCATCCAAATCACGCTGTGGAATGGCCGCCCATGTTCGTTGCAACAACAAAAAAAAGGCTTCTTGCGACTGGATACCCTCCATATTCGGCAGAGCTCTTCTCTGTAGCATATCCCATGCATGCTCAATCGGGTTCAAGTCTGGCGACTGAGCAGGCCAGGGCAGGACATTGATGTTAGCTGCGGCGAGAGTCTGTCTTACAACTCTTGCGGTGTGCGGTCGTGCATTATCATGCATTAACTGAAATAAGGGACCGATTTGCACTTGTAGAGGAACCATGACGTCTGATACAATCGTCTCAGCATAAATTTGAGCGTTGAGGTTGCCTCTGATCCAAATCAACTCAGTTCTTCCGCCGATCCAAATACCCGACCATACCATGATGGTTCCACCACTATAAGGATGGACTTCCTGGCAGGATTTTAATCGCTGTTGGCGTCCAGGGGTTCTCCAGTGTCGTATACGTCTTGTATCCGGTCTCATACCAAAACGAGACTCATCAGAAAAGCACACAAAACGCAATTGTTCTTCTGCCCAATTTCTGTGTTCAAGAGCCCATTGATATCGAATCCTACGATTGTGCATTGCTATAGGTGGTACCCGTAGCGGTCTTCGGGAATGAAGGTTCACTTCATGCAAGCGGTTTCTGACTGTTTGGTCGCTAATTAAGTTCCCTGAAGAGTGATGAAGCCTCACGGCTAACATCATGGCGGTTATTGTTGGAGCTCTTCGAGTTAAGATTTGAATGTATCGGTCTTGTCTCCGTGTGGTGCAGCGATACCGTCCTCCATGGTGCTCAGCCACGGTACCAGTGCTTCGGTAACGTGTCCAAAGTCGACTGATAACACTCTGACTTGTATTCAGAGCTAAAGCCACAGTACGTTGCCGGGAACCAGCTTCTATCATTCCCACGGCTCTGAGCATTTCTTCCCTGCTTAAATGACGTCGCCGCTCCATAATAACGTTGGTTTTAATCAGTAGTAGGGAAACAGTAGCACTAATAATGTCTTCAATGCGTTGTATGTTTTTATAGGGAAAATATTGACAGCTGATTTTCATCTTTTACTCGAATTTGATTCACAGTTCCTGATTCAAATTATGAAATGCACCAAAAAGGATCCATATAAATTTATAAAATCATAAATTTATTACAAAGCCACATCTCAATCTCAAGAAATCCGCATAAAAATGCTTGATCCCTAGACACTTTTGATGTGTGTAGTTACAACATGAAAAACATGATCATTTCTATGATATAATTTAAAAAAATCTATAATTATGGCAAATATCTTGTTGGCAAAAAAAAAGGCTTATGTAGAATTTCCTCAAACTTAAGACACAAACCACCACCTATTGAACAACCCATCCCAGTACCGAAGCATCTTCTAGCTCACTTGTACCGAAAGTAATTAGAGCCAGAGCGTCTACTCTTTAATCTTTTAAGGCGGCATGCACTTACGTCGCAAATTAAAACTAACGGCTTCTCGTGTATGGTATGTTTCTTTTCACTTGTTCTTGCTGAAGTACGACAAGTGTTTTGTTATTCACTTTGTGGAAAATTCTTATCTTTAATTTATGGGACGTTTTTCCACTTTACTTAAAACTATAATTTTATAATGCCATGACGTAGCATCGTGGTCGTATTTCTCAAAAGAGGAGCACCTCTACAGAATACACACATTTTTCCAGTCACTAATATGTTACAATGCAATAAGAGGCAAGCCTATTGTCACCAAACTGACACAAATCTAGACTCCGAGCTATCCAAATCAATAAAAAAATCTATAACATTAATTGGAATCCTTAGTGCATACAGATAACGGATTTAAATAATATGGACCCTGTAAGGCACAGCAAGTTTTAAATAAGTAGGAGAGAGGATGAGCTCTTCAATATTACAGTAATAATATAATTATTTTTCATTTCTTCTGTTACACAGAATTACTAATAGAAAACCCCAATTGTTTTATTTTAACTTACCCTTTAGTCCCAAGCTAAGCTTGAAAGCTTGTGATATGGGTACTAAACAGCTGATAAACATACTTATATATTTCTAAATACATACATATTATAGATAAATTACACCCAGACACAGAAAAAATTATCGTGCACAGCACACAAACATTTGTCCTGGGTGGGAATCGAACCCACGACCTCCGGCATAGCAGTCAGGTTCACTAACTACTAGACCAACAGGCCAGTCAAATTCCGGGTCGCCAATGCATTGGAGACCCGGAATTTTAACCCAGGACCTCATTTTCGATGGTAGTGCTTACGACCATTAGGCCAACGAAGCAGACGGGTAGGTGTTTAGTATAAATTCTATAAAAATAATTTATATTTAAAACGTTAACTTTAAAGAATAATTTAAAAACAGAAAAGTTTCAAAGACGTCTTTAAAAATAGAACAAACATCTAAACCTACTTAAGTCACACACGATGATCAAAATGCCAAGGCCTGTACCGCCAATACACAAAATAACCTAATTATCCAAAAGTACCTATCAATTGGATACTAATTGAAGTACCCCAAAGCAATTTGAGTGCCTTTGCCGCGGTCACGTGATATCAAAGCTTCGCTCTGACGTCACCGCGCTGTCCACAGCCTGTTACGTCATGTCGTGTGCAATCTATTTCCGCCAGAGGGCGGTGGCGCGGCGGCGTGTTTTCCAAACCGTACGCTTTGGTTATCGACACGGAGTTGATAAGTGCAGTAGTGTGTGCGTTGTTGGGTCGTGTCGGAATAATTAACAATTGTTAGCTATTTGAACTGCGTTTCGTTTCGTGAGCATCGTTGGTTTGTCTGGTTAGGTATGATTTTTATTACCGTTTTAATTTAGAGATAACGAGAGTAAAGGTTTAAGGGAAATAATGTATCTACTTCTTGGCACTTCTAAACCTTTTTATCTTCATATAAACGGACTGGTAGGTATAATACTATACACCTATCTACACATATACGATGTCCAACTGCGAGGCATAAGCGAATCGGAGGTTTTGGAATGTGGAGGTTAGACATACAAAGAAAAATAACTCTTTAGGTGCGTTCAAACGACTGTTCCCAACGAGTCACACTGCTACTCTATAGGACGTTTGTTATAGTTCGTTCCTAACGAGTCACACCGTAACGTGTTACAAAGTGACTCGTTGGAAACAATCGCGTTCAAATAATAAGCGCCCGCTTAGCGCACGCCTTGTGCGAGCTTGCGGAAGCGGAGTTAGGGCTCCGATACAACCCTATTAGGAAGTGGAGTGATGTCATATACAGAGTGGTCCTAAATGATGACTTTTTCATGGTTCATCATTATAATAATTTGTAGTTTTGAAAAAAAATACGTCAGGAAAAATCTTAACAGATACGTAAAGAACTCATGGTTACAATATGTGCGACGATTTCTCTTCCTCGTTTTCTATTTATTTCTAATCATTTATTTATTTACATATTATGTTTGAAACTCTTTTTCCCAGTGGTGTTTCTGCCACTGGGTACCCCTCAAGGTTCATTGGATGACCAGCGTCAAACAGCATCACCTGTCTGGCATGAATGCTGTAATGGACCTTTTTGGCGCAGCCGTGAGGCACACAGCATATAATGTGTACCTACTATTGTATATTTTGTATGTTTCATAAACGATTGTTCGTATGTGTGTTTTAATGACTGTTGTCAATTAAATATTTTTCTTTCTTTCTTTCTTTCAAGGGTGGAACCCTTGTATGGTTTAGCTTTACTAAATTAGTTGGTCCCTTAACTCATTGATCTCCACATTCCCTCCTCTAAAGCTTAGTCCCCAAAAAGGCAATTTGACGTCACCGTAAACTGGCACGCTTTCTATGCAACGGGGTTTTCCGAAAACAAATTAAATATTTCTGTACGAACGATAAAACTTAAGATAGCAACGGATTGTTTTGAATACCCTACCTTAGTAAAGACAACTAATTTTGCTTCGAACACAGGGACTATGGCGATATTATCTTTTTAAATTAACTCCCTAGAAATAAATGGATACGCTTCGGACGAGCCAAGTGTGCATTAACCTTTTCTATTGTTTGATTGTGGATCTACATAATGTTAACATAAACTTAACATTTAAATATTTAAGTACAAGTAGCTCTTAATTCGATGTTACCTTAAATATTATAATAAATCACTCCTTCTATTTTCTTTCTTAAGCAAAAATTAATTTTCTGGCCTAATAGGTATGCTATTGAAGATTTGTAATTTCTAACTATTTATTGAGAGAGATGGCGGAGAATCGCGACCGATGTAAGGATTGGAGGGAGGCCTTTGCCCAGCAGTGGGACAATTTGGTTAAATAATAATGATTGTACCTACTTACATTACTTACAAATTGTATGTGACACGCTCGTTAATTGACTAAAAATTATTTCATCACCACTGTTCTAAAAAGGTATAGGAAAACATCGAGAGGAAACCCTAGAACCAAGACATTTTATTGTAACATCTACCAACTTGCATTGGACCCGCGTACGTGTTGGAAAACACCCAATCTCTTACGCAGGAAATATACCTGTGTCCCAGCAATTATTAAGTGTATACTATATAATATTTATTTATTAAAAAGGTCTTTCAGCCCAGGCACCACAAACAGAAAGCCAGTAAAATACTTAAATTTAACTTCAATCACCCATCCCCTTGCCAAATGAGATAATTATACCAATAACTCGACACCTTTATGTTGAGTTGTTCGTCACGAAAGCACCGGGACCCGAGGGTTTGGCTGACATCCTGATTATAACCTCGCACAAACAAACCATTCCGGTAATTTCGTCTTCAATTAAGGTCAGAATACCCAAAGTGACAATAATTTACGGGCGTCGTTTGACGCCTCATTCTTTTAACGTTCTTATTTACCTCTCAGGTAATCAAGTGTCTGGCTCAAAATAGACATAGCCATGTCTCATTTGCAGTTAATAGGGAAACGGATCTTGTGAGTCCTCGTTACCTTCAAGGTAACTTAATATCAAGGGTACAATGATAAGTAACTGTAAGTGTGTAATGAAGGATGTAATGTATGAAACTGTCTGTTTCAATAAACTGCGGCGTAGAAATGACATTTTGTGTATTATGTCAACTGTAGGAACTAAATGCTTGATAGGTTATATGCTACAGGGCTGACCAGTTCAGAACCGCTCCTTATCTATGATACAAGTGGGAGTTCGGTGACCGGACCATCGTAAAAACTACATGCGGGTAGCACCTACCTACAGTTAATACATACAACACAAATACACACATCAAAAGTGTCTAGGGATCAACATATATTTTTGCAATAACTTTTCTCCTGATTGATATTAATTAAAATTTTCTTTAAGGATTCATCAAATAAAGTGTTTTCGTTTGTCACAGTAACGATAAACCAAGTCACCTTTGCATTAATAAAGAAATTTGCCATTTTCCTAATAAAGGGATTTTTGACATTTGAACCACTAACATTAAAGTTCGAAAAAAAGACTGAAATAACAGTTTTCTTTAAAATTTTATTGGGTAACTTAAACAATTAATAATCCGTGTTTCTACCGCGAACACTAACAACACAAGAACATCGGTTTGGCATACTCAAAATGAGTTCATCCAAATCACGCTGTGGAATGGCCGCCCATGTTCGTTGCAACAACAAAAAAAGGTCTTCTTGCGACCGGATACCCTCCATATTCGGCAGAGCTCTTCTCTGTAGCATATCCCATGCATGCTCAATCGGGTTCAAGTCTGGCGACTGAGCGGGCCAGGGCAGGACATTGATGTCAGCTGCGGCGAGAGTCTGTCTTACAACTCTTGCGGTGTGCGGTCGTGCATTATCATGCATTCACTGAAATAAGGGACCGATTTGCACTTGTAGAGGAACGATGACGTCTGATACAATCGTCTCAGCATAAATTTGAGCGTTGAGGTTGCCTCTGATCCAAATCAACTCAGTTCTTCCGCCGATCCAAATACCCGCCCATACCATGATGGTTCCACCACTATAAGGATGGACTTCCTGGCAGGATTTTAATCGCTGTTGGCGTCCAGGGGTTCTCCAGTGTCGTATACGTCTTGTATCCGGTCTCGTACCAAAACGAGACTCATCAGAAAAGCACACGAAACGCCATTGTTCTTCTGCCCAATTTCTGTGTTCAAGAGCCCATTGATATCGAATCCTACGATTGTGCATTGCTATAGGTGGTACCCGTAGCGGTCTTCGGGAATGAAGGTTCACTTCATGCAAGCGGTTTCTGACTGTTTGGTCGCTAGTTAAGTTCCCTGAAGAGTGATGAAGCCTCACGGCTAACATCATGGCGGTTATTGTTGGAGCTCTTCGAGTTAAGATTTGAATGTATCGGTCTTGTCTCCGTGTGGTGCAGCGATACCGTCCTCCATGGCGCTCAGCCACGGTACCAGTGCTTCGGTAACGTGTCCAAAGTCGACTGATAACACTCTGACTTGTATTCAGAGCTAAAGCCACAGTACGTTGCCGGGAACCAGCTTCTATCATTCCCACGGCTCTGAGCATTTCTTCCCTGCTTAAATGACGTCGCCGCTCCATAATAACGTTGGTTTTAATCAGTAGTAGGGAAACAGTAGCACTAATAATGTCTTCAATGCGTTGTATGTTTTTATAGGGAAAATATTAACAGCTGATTTTCATCTTTTACTCGAATTTGATTCACAGTTCCTGATTCAAATTATGAAATGCATCAAAAAGGGTCGATATAAATTTATAAAATCATAAATTTATTACAAAGCCACATCTCAATCTCAAGAAATCCGCATAAAAATGCTTGATTCCTAGACACTTTTGATGTGTGTATATACAACTGTACCAAAAAGATATGTTGAATATGAAAAATATGACGAAGGAGCTTTTGGCTTAGTTGTTAATTTAGCCACAAGCTCCTTCGTCATATTATGTTCAGCCGCAAGGGTCAATCGAAGGTTAAGCTCCGCTTGACGAGGTCAGTCCGTGGATGGGTGCAAGCTACGGTGCAAGCTACGATGAGACATGCAGAACTCATATAATTACACCTAGTGCACATGTTCATGGCAAAACAAATTATAATCTTATCCTTTTTTAGAACATGTTTTAAGCAAGTGAGATTGGTGGTAATATCTGAGGAGAAACACGATAAGAAACCCAGACGTCACATTCTCTGAGAACCATGCAATGGTCTGAGATGGTCTTAGGGCTTAATTGAGGAGGGGTATAAAGGCAAAAACGCCACTGTCCAAAGCAATTGCTTTGGACAGTAGCGTTTTTGCTTTTATACCTGTATTATTTATTACCAATAAGAACAGTTTCAGTATTTTTACCAACAATAGATTTCTCTTCTCTCTGCTAAAAATGTAATACCTACCTGCTTTTTGACATTATGTCCTATTCCACAACCGTCTGTAGAATAAACCAAATCTATTATATACTTCTATACTAATCTTATAAAGAGGTAAAATTTGTTTGTTTGTTTGTAAGTTTGTATGTAGAGGGTAATCTTCAAAAATAAAGATCCAATTTTAAAAATTATTGCTCTGGTGGAAAGCTACACTATTCCCGGATGACATAGGCTACTTTTATCCCCGTATTCCCACGGGAACAGGAACTACGCGGGCGAAACCGCGTGACGTCTGCTATCTCAAATATAGTAAAAAGTATTGGTGTTCCATATTTCATTATTTTAAAAATTTCCCGTCAAAGTTTCTACTTTGTCCCATATAACAAAACCTCAATATTTCAACGCTTTTATGCCTCCAAATTTCGTTTTATCCAATTTGGACAAGCACAAAAAAACCGCGCTTTGATTGACATCACAGTTTTTCATCCTGAAATATGCAGATCATATGAGCACGAAATACGCGTCAAATACATTGTTGAAAATAAAAGTGTTGTGTGGTAGGTACTGACGTTGTGTTTAATATTTATGAGATCCCCGCGCGGATGAGATGGCCAGATGAAAGTTTGAGCCCCTGGACCGGACGTCTCAAAATGGCCATGTGCACGCCCGCCTCAACAATTTTATTGCCAATTTTCATCACATTTAACATCACGAAATAAAGAGAGGTTTATAAATAAAATACTTTATTTTTATTGTCTACATGACAAAGAGCTTTCTCCCCACGTTCATTTCAAGGTATTAAAGATGTATGTTACATGTTTTCTTTGTTTATAGTTTACACTTAAAAAAAGAGTTGTAAGAACTATAAAAGCATAAGAACTATAGGTAACTTGTAATCAGCTTAATAAAACATTTATTAATTTATGTTACTTTTTTGGGAAACCAATTACATCAACATTAACATATAAGAACATAATTACAACAGACAAGAAACTAAATTTAAACAACAGATATAAACGTATACGAACAAAATAGAAACAATAAGATTGGCTAGGTCTTCAGGTTGCCTTTCGCAGAAGCTTAAGCACACATTAAAATTTTAAACTAATCTGCAAATATATTACAATTCGGGTTGGCTTCCACGAGGCTATTGAGCGCGGACAACATGTCTGATACAGCCTTAATAATATATTATAATAACATTTTATTTAAATATGTGTCTTAACTTGTGTTAATGTGGGGTTTATAGTATTGAAAACATTAAACAGGTAGGTACTGTAAGGTAGTTTATTTAACAGTACCGCGTCAATGAACGGCGTCATGAGCTTACTAGAATATTAGCCAGAACAAAATATTCTTCTAGATATTGGTACAAGCCAGTGTGAACAAACTCGCTGAACAGATTTTTCTTAATACGAGTACTCACATATTCGCAGCGACTAACACTGAAGTGAACAACAAGGCTGTTTTGAGAAGCTGTGTATGAAGATAAACAAAACACATGAGAAACGTATCGCTGGCAAATTAGTTTCGCGCCCTCCGGACGTCGAACGACTAATGTAACCGTGCCATTAGAGCGCAAAGTTATCTTTGTAAACAGGACATGATTTCAAACAGCCGTCGGTGGCAAGAGTGGAGAGCAAAAAGCGTCATGTGGCGTGCAATATCGAGCCAAGCAAACATTTACCAAAGCCAGTTGGTGTACAAATGGCGGGATGAGTTTTCACAAGCCTCTGTCTGCGTTAACCGCAAATGTGTGCGTGTATAGATAAGTAGAAGTAAAAAACCTGCCAAGTGCGAGTTAAATTGGCAGACGAAGGTTTTATTTATTTTGATTGGCCAACATTTTCATTCATAAAATCAAATTACAAGACAAACTTGTTTTCTAACAGACTAACACCGCTTTCACAAAATTCGTACTATTGTACTGAATTAGAGTTATGGCGATTGATAAGGTTGAGCCAAAAATGATGAAAGAATCATGATTTTTGTATACAATGTGTGTGTGTTTCTTTCACCTTGTAAATACCCATGCTCCTTGTCACCCATATAATCCAGGATGGAAGAGAAATCAGAAGCTGATACCATGGGTTCAGTAGGTAGGTACCCTTATTCTGGACCCCCATAGTTAAAACTTTTCGTCGCCTTTTCCTATTTTTTCGTATTTTTCTAAGGATTTTTTACGTTTATCTACCATTATGCCATTATATGAGCTTAAACTTAAAGAGATAATGACATTTAACAGAGATTGATGTAATGTCGTAGACCTAGTCATGTATTCCAGTTTTGTACATGTAAGCGGGCACGCCCTTTTTACTTGAATGCTTATATTTATTCAGTTCGTTATATTTTATTTTTTGCATGAGTTTAGTTGTCAACGTCGGTACTTACTATTCTTATTACTATTGTCTTGTATATTGGTGTGTGCTAGCTAGCATGTAGCAAATTATTTAACTTAAATGATTAAGTTTATTAATTACCAATACTGTTTAAACTGTTCTTCTAACATATCAGACAGACGTGTTGCTGGGGAGTTTGTTCCGCCACTTCTTCTTCCCAGCAAAAACACTAGGAAGTGGCGAAGGGCGGGCGTTTTGGGGGACTGTCTTATGTAATTTTTGACGTTCAAAAAGTGCTGATCCTCAGCCTAATTTGAATAAATGACTTTTGATTTTGATTTTGATTTTTTTGAATGGATTTTTTAACTTAGTTAAATTTTATATTCACCTTTTAACCGCTTGCGTCGCATATATGCGACACATATTTCCATGTCCCTACCGCTCGTGTCGTATTTCTGCGACAGAGAATATGCATGATATTTTCGTTTTATTTTCAAAATACTGACTGTGTGGTACAACTAAAACTATTACCGGATTGAGATATTATTTATGTAACAAAAACTAAAAATCGATACAACAATTGTTTCTCCTTATTTACTGTAGGTATTATTTTATTGATTCGTAGCAATTTTGTCCCGGCGTTAGGGGCACGGTAACTAATATTTAGCCAAGAGTTTTCTGTTACATTATTAACCGTAATTAGTAATGACCGCAACAGAAACACGTACCACAAAATCTCAAACTGTCTATCTATTACAGTTCATGACGGACTGCCCGCTGACATACAGACAGATGAACAAAGGAATAGTAAAAGCTATGCAATGCATTGGGAAGGGAACTCTTAAATGCAAATAGTATCAGCCCTTATAGACGACTTTATGAGGACCAAAACTAACAGGACAATAAAATGCCAGCGAATGGTAGCGAAGCCATAAAATTTATATAGCCAACGTATTTACATATTCACAATGAATTGACAGTAAAAATCATATTGTTATAAATTGTGATGGTTTATCGACAATTGATATAAAAGAGGTTTATGTGCGTGTAAACAAGAGTAGGTATATGTAGTTAATAAAGAGTTATCGCGGGACCTGGATTTGATAATGATCGCTGATGAGAAAAGAAGAATGATTCCGAGTCGCAGTTGACCTTTCATTGATTTGGTAGTGGTTTTCGTATTAATTTGTAGTTGTAAACATTTAAAATATTTTGTTTTTATAAATATTCTGGCCGTCAAAATCAAATGTAAAAACAGCACAGGTACACACATACATACATAAACGCACGCCTTTTTTCCATGAGGATAGGTAGAAAATACAGAGCGCCTTATGCTACGATTCTCACATACTTCTTTTGCTAAGTTTACATTTATACATGTTACCATACGCACGCGCCGGTTGCGAGTACTACGCACCTGACCTTTCTGAAGAATCTCACTAATAAGGTCCTCTATCTATGTATGTATGTCCTTCTAGGGCATCCCCTCTCAGCGTTCCCGTTCAACGGTTTATTTGCAACGTCCTATATCCACGACTTAATAAAATAAGTAATATGTAAATCATTGAAATACAAACCTCGAACAGGATTTCGATTCAGTAAAAAGCATCCAGTGAAAACTTGAGTGAAGTGAACTGTCTATTTTTGTTGTGGCAAGAAAAGCCGATGTCGACTATTCTGCCAATGCCTAATGTGAATTGAGGAGCAAGTGTGTAAAAATAAGAAAAACAAACTTCATTGCCTGGCATTAAGTAAGGAATGGCAGCTCAATAATATCATTTTACCTGCATTTTTACGGGGTTATTTACACAGAATAGCACTGCTAAGCCTCACACCAATAAAAACGACCCCATCATATTCATATAAACAAAACCTCATATGTCAAAAAATCAAATCCCCTGGTACCCCATATCATTCTGGGTAATAAACTTCCATCATTTCACAGAGACACGCGTCTAAATCCAGTATGGCACATCTCTAAACACCTCATACATCTCTGACGCAAATAAATCAAGCGGCGTGAAACAATAGAGCTTTAGGGCACTGTTTGATGATGGCAAAAATCATAAAAAACACCATTACAAAGACGTTAACGCAACCACGACTGCTTCAATACTGAATTCTGACGGAAAGTGATGGCAACCCCAATACTAAACGTCTTTATCGCTACGAAGATGGAGAAATGATATTCCATTACTTATCTGCTTTAGTGTTTGTCGATAACCTATCGGGAATTTGAGGTTTTTATTTTGTGTAGATGGTAAGGTATGGTTTTTAGGGCACAGTCCTTAGGACCTTTGGTGAAAGACTTTGAAGTCTCCTGACTAGTTCATCACGCCGCGCCGTTGGAAAAACTTCAGGGCACGCATTGCTATGATCGACTTAAAAATCTTTAAACAGTCTTCACACCCAAGTTGGCCGCAGCAACAAATACTTCCAAAGGTAGGGTTTCGCCAATACAGCCCGCAAAGTAGTTAGATAGTTAATTAGAAGTGTGACTAATTAATTCGTTTTGTGGAAACGAAAGCGAAAGAGTAATTATTCGTCAAAGGGAACAAAATGCAAATAGTAGCGCTATTTGAATATCGGTAACCACGAAATGGTTAAACAAAAATAGTTCTTAGTAGTAATTTAATACGGGTTGATTAGATTGACCCAAAAACTGTTCGCATTTTTAAAAAGACCTCGAATTTATTTCGATGTTATTTTTCAAAGAAGTTTGAGACAAAGGTCTCTGCTCATACAGAGAAGGTACGAGTATGCCTCTACCCAGAAAATGTTCGCACTTTAAAAGATACCTTGAATTTGTATCGATGACAGTTCTCAAAGAAAGTGGGCCAGTAAACACCGTTCTCATATATATGACTATTATTAGGAGACCATAGGTCTCTTAATAGTCTTGCAGTGGTACAATAACAGACTGGGTGTTATTGTCCCACTGCAAGACATAGGTCTCTTCTCATACAGAGAAGATACAAGGTCGCTTCGTACTTTCACGAGGCTCGAGATCCATTATTATTTAATCACATCTAGGTTCAAAAAGTACTAACTTAAAACAAATGTTTGTGCCTAACACATTACCGAAAGTATTGACAATTTAACAAACTGATCAAAATGAAATAATTAAATAAAAAAAAATCTAAATAAATTTACAGTATAACAGCTGATTACATTTTCGGTTTTCATTTCATTATATTTAAAAACTAAACAACAACAACAACTAACAAACAAATTGGAATTAACCCCTAAACTTGTTATAGCAGTCTGGGCCATTAAGCACTATTAATAGACCTCAAAAATTAAACCCGACCTAAAAATCGAACTCAGGAAAAAATGCCTAGCATTAGCGTTTGCGACACCAAGAAGAAAATATACTCGAAATACCCATTTCTATCGTAACCAACTCAACATACCAATAAAAGTCAACCCTAAGATTTTCATGAAACCACCATAAAACCGTGACGTCCGTCGTTACCTAAAGTGAAAATTATCTGTTGGAAAGAAAAAAGAATTGCTTGTTCTGTTATTTACGGTGTGTAGCCAGTAAGAGCGCAAAATAAAAAGGTGCAGAAGGACGGTTTTATACAACAATTGAAAACTCGCACGTATCGAGATGCACATTAATAAAACGGAGTAAAAGTCACAAGCCCGAGATGTGCCGCAGATCGCAACGGCAACCGCAAACTGCATAAGTTTCTATGGATCTCTATGAAATTTAGGCCTGCAGCCGAAGCGCACAGCCTACGGTCGCGGTGTTGCCGCGATTAGAATCAAATTTCATAGAGATCCATACAACCTATGCAGAGAGAAACCTATGCAGTTTGCGATTGCCGTTGCGATCTGCGGCACATCTCTGTTTTTCTCGAAGATTCATAGAAAACCGTGTAGTTTTCGGTTACAGTTTAGTTTAGTTACAGTTTTATTAGCTTATAATAATTAAATGTATTTTCAGTCACATGAATGTTGGTCGACCTATTATTGGCGACTGTATAAGTCTGATACTTTTTACTATTATTCTACTGTAATGCTGTATACAGAAGCTGTTGGTTTACCTTTAATAAATAAATAAGTCTGCGGCCCATCTCGGGCTTGTATTTTAAAAAGAAACGCGGAGTTAGATTTAATCTAAACTTCTTATTTAAAAAAAAAAGCTGTATGTCAATTTCTAATTAGAGAATTGACGAAAAAACTCAATAAAGATAAAAAAAAAACATTGGTTTGTTCTGTTTTTATGTTTTGGGCGAATGACGTCACTGTTAGAAATGTTAAAATGAAAGAAATTACTTATGTATTTACTTTTAAGAAACAATCTCATGGGTTTAGATAAGAATGAGATTTTTCACGGTTCTTTTACAATTTTCAGCAAAATAAGATCAGAAAAAAATCGTGAAAATTAGGAAAAGCCGACGAATAGTTAAAACGCGGGTTCAAAATCTTGTACAAAACATCCAACAGTATGTGCAACGTTGCATGCTGTATGTGCGCCTTTAACCTCTTTATATGGATTCAACCTCCTGTCTATACCTATCTCGTGGTATAGGTGATGTTCCCTGATATGTTGGCGGTCGTTACCGTGAGTTTTTGCCCTCGGAGGCCCGAGAACTTTGGCCTTAACTCGCGTATTTCCTTCACTTACACGCCGCTGTCGTTATAAATCGTGATATATAGGACTACAAGTAATTATTACTTATTGCCCGCCTTATTTGTTAATTGAAAGGTACGGCTTTCGAATTTAGCTGGCTGGGAGACCGTTTTGTGTCAGGGATCTGGTGTTTATATATGCTGAATTTAATATTTTTTTAATCTTTTATCTATATATAGCAGCCGTAGATTAAAAAAACTTCTAAAATTTAATAAAACATGGCGGTAGTGAGCTCATGCCATCCATCTGTCGGTTGTCACTGTCAAGTAATGTCATTGTCAAAAGTGTCATTGTGTGACAAGTGTGAGTGGGGTGGGTACGGTGACATTGATTCTGCGGGAAAACGTTTTGTGAGCGAATGTCCCTAAGCTATTTCCATCTCGGATATTCGTAACTATTGCGCTTTGAAAGTTTGCAAAATAATAATTAAAAGAAAGTCAACGCTACCTATTCGTGGTAATATTTCCTGGTTTTGAAGGTGGACGAAGAGGTTGACTAGAGACACCAACGAAGA
This sequence comes from Euplexia lucipara, assembly GCA_921972225.1. Taxonomy (NCBI): domain Eukaryota; kingdom Metazoa; phylum Arthropoda; class Insecta; order Lepidoptera; family Noctuidae; genus Euplexia; species Euplexia lucipara. Next base: position 5,021,331 of record OV179144.1, on the reverse strand, counting down.
CACACGTCCGGCACGAAACTGTCGGTTAACCTATCTGAGTTACGTTTTGTGATAACGAATGTTAAGTATGGTTATTACTGCAATGAAGATTATTATTCTACGTTATGAACCTGGTGAAACCACGAAACCCCATCGGTGTCAGCTTATTGCTCAGCCAGCGCTGACGCCGACATATACTTCTTTTTTTGTCAGCCTGTTCAGTCCAACTCGTGGGCAAAGACTTTCCTCCACTTCTTCCACCTTTTGCGATAATGCCATTCTTCTTCCCAAGAATCTGTCTATTCATACTACTTAATCAATATTTAACGAATTGATTTTTGTTTATTTGTAGGGGTTTTACTAAAAAACTCTTCACCTCGTTTGGAACATTCTTACACTATTAGAAAGCTATAAGTATTATCACCGGATTAGTACTTATAATTTTCAAAATACAAGTTACTGTTTGGATTTTCTAAAATGAATTTGCACACACTGATGCTTAGGTACAAAATATTCAATAACGGATAACCACCGAACAGATTCGGCCTGGAATTTGGCACAGTTGGAGGAATTTGTAGATTAGCATTAAGCAAATTGGGTAGTTAGGTATTTCTGTTCCTGACAATTTGACAATATATTTCGAGTAGGTTTTCGTAGGCTTGTGGTTGCAAGTGCTAAGTACCTACTATTAAGCATGAGCTCCTGGATTTGATCCCGGTCAGAAGGAATACGTAATTAGGTTTTTCCAGTTGTCCATTTTAACAGTAAAATTGTTAACAAGCTTGCCCCTCCTTACATGGAACTTAAATATGACTGATGAAAGTGGATGTACAGACGCCAGCACATCAAGTTACCCCAATGTGTCAAATTTCTTTGATGGTTTTTCAACTTTATGTCAAACAAAATAAGGTTCATATTCATATGGGAAAATTTGACACATTGGAGTAACTTGATGTGCTGGCGTCTGTACCTAAAGTAAGTCACCATCTTTCTACCCTTGTCCCGTGTTATTTGGGGTCGGCGCAACACGTTTTTTTCTTCCATTCTATTCTGTCACTCGTAATGCTATCAAAGAAAGAAAAGGAAGAAAGAAAATACATTTATTGGCAATAGTTGGATACACGCACAGTAAAAAAAAAATAACATAATAACAAAAAACAAAAACATAAAAATGGCATGTCTCACGGCTGCGCCGAAAGGCTATCACTAACTTCCTTTTCTTTCATATCACAGTATCACTCTCTACACAATCCATCCATCTTTTTCTTGGCCTCCCTCTCCCTCTTCACCCATCTACATGTATAAGTGAAATAAATTATAAATCAATCAATGTTTGTGCGTATTTATTTAGGTAATTAAATACATTGTTTAGTATAGACCAAACATCTAGGTATGTGCTCCTATAATTGAGGGAGCACATAGATGTTTGGTCTCTACTCTATAAAATAGCACGTAAGGTGTATTCTTTGTTGGAGATCCTAATAAAAATAAAATAACTAAATACAACCCAACATCAGTTAACAAAGTATGTGGTTTAAAATTGTGGTTTTCAAATGCTCGATGGTGCTTTGTTCTCACATTCATTGGTTAGCTAACTATCATTATCTGCCTATTGCCAACTATGTTTAGTCTGCTTCCAGACTCATAGTACCTATGCAGCTACATACCAGTCTTTTACGTGAAGCGACCGCCGCAGTGTTTAGGTAGGCTTTTAGAGTTCTGAAAACTCGTAACGACTGTCAAATATTTACAAATGACAGCCAGGACCAACGGCTTCACGTTCTTTACGAAGCACATAGGAGTCTTGATATATGTATAAAAGAAAGGTCACCCACTGACTGACTTCGTCATGAGCAGCTTAACCTTAGATTGACCGGTGTAACCATTATAATTTAGCCATTAGCCCCTCGGTTATATAATTATATTTTTATAACAAACAATCCAGTTTACATTATTAGTTTTTCAATCCCCACACGGAATATTTTATACATACAATTCAATGTCGTCAAAAATTCGTAATTTTATCGAAAATCGATTAAAGCGTTTATTTATTCATACAGTTTGTGCCAAACACACGAAGCGATTTTATGCAATTTATGTAATTTATTTCGACGAAAGCGCAAGAACAATGTTTATTTTTGTACGTTCAATATTTATTTTTTAAATTTCCACCCAGTGTAAACTGTGAGTAAATCACTAAAATCAACGCGGTTGGTCAATTATAAAATTACCTTGTGTTTCATTGGGGTTTGCTGTACGAATTAACAATGGCCAGCTTTTGTTTCGGATTACTTAATACAATCAGTTCCGCTAGGTAACGGAATATGATTGACCATTTTTTTTTCTGATAAACCCACGTCAGTAAAAAAGTGGCTATTCATATTTACACTTGCTTTAGGGTTGACAGCGTCCTTTTTTGTAACTTAGCTTTTCCTTGATTTATTAACAAGACTTAATTACTATATTGCCACGATCTATTCCCATCCAATACCAAGAACTAATACCATTTGGTATTAGTTTATTTCCGAATTTGTTTTTATTCCCAACGAGTACCACATTTTTTAAATTAAAAAATCTATTACTAACGAATACCAAAACGTGACGTTTTGTACACTCAGCTTTTGCACGAGCTTAACGTGTAAATGCTTTCATGTTATCCCATGCTCTTTTCAAAGTGGTGGCTTCATTTTAATTTTACTGAACTTGACTGTACCTAATTTCTTCAAACTTGTTTTGGTATTGGTTTTAAAATGTGGTACTCGTTGGAAATAGAAACAAAATCGGAAATAAACTAATAACAAATGGTATTAGTTCTTGGTATTGGATGGGAATAGATCATTGCCACGATGAATAGTAATGCTGATTGTTGGCCCAAAAGTCAACTCTTTGTTCACATGAAGACTCAACCAACCGCTTGGCGATATCCTGAAAAACTAAACACTTATTAATGTTTATTTAAAATGCCATACGGGCATGACATCCCATTATTTTTTGGTCTCATCTTTCAAGCACGAGGTTTTGTGGTCAAATCCACGCAAGTTATCTTTTTTATTCATAATAATGAATTTTCTAAGTTTATTTTAGACATCGATAGCGGTAAAGGAAAACATCGTGAAAAAACCTAAACTTGTAATCAATATAAGTCTGAAATCACCAACCCGCTTCAAGGATGTGAGAATTAAAACTTGTGCATCTTTTAAAGAGACGAGGCATTTGCCCTGCAGTGGGACGGTAATGGGCTAGTGTTAATAAGATCATTTGCTTCCAAAATAGTGAAGGAAAACGTCGTAACTTCGTAAGGAAACTGGCATGCTTGAGAGATTTTTCTGTGATGCCAAATTCGAGGCCCATGGGCGGCATTAAATCAGACACCAGGTTATGCATTAACCACAGAAAAAGAAGATCTTACTTATATCTTATTAATGAGATATAAGTCAGATTCGTACCTTATCATTATTAGCACCAAAGTCTGCTTTTGTACCAAAGAACCAATGTTTTACGATCGTACATTCACAAAGGTTCCGAAAACTTGGCCGTCAACAGCACAGTGTTCAACAATGTAACATTGCATTGTCCTGAGAAAACACGAATTTAAATTAAAAAACTTTGGCCAGCTGTAAAATCGTAACAAGAAAACAAGGTTCCCAAACATGTTCCATGAATGAATCTTTGTTTGTTCAACACTTTGTATTTGATGTAACTTAACTTCGTAAATTAAGTTAAGATACCTTTCATGCTGTGGTTCAAATTTGAGCAAGTACCAATATGACTTTTTCAGTTTATAATTAAATGTGTTCTCTCGTAGTTTATTTTAGACTTGGTTGTTTTTGTGAAGTAAAATATCCTGAGGAAACGTGGACTCTTAATTAATACATATAGGTTTAAAATCGCTAATCTGGCTAAAGAAAAGAAAGAAAGAAAAATATTTATTTGACATCAGTCATGAAAACACACATACACACAATGATTTATGAAACAATAGAAAATATACAATAGTAGATAGTAGGTTGTACACATTATGTGCTGTGTGCCTCACGGCTGCGCCAAAAAGGTCCATTTCAGCATTCATGCCAGACAGGTGATGCTGTCTGACGCTGGTCTTCCAATGAACCTTGAGGGGTACCCAGTGACGGAAAGAAAGAAATAAATAAAAAAAGAGTAAGTAAGTAAATCAAGTTAAGCAAAGCAGGCATGGTAATCAATGGCTCTTGCCTTCTCTATACGAGGAGAGGCATTTGCTTTGCAGCTGGTTTTATGTATTAATAACTTTTCTTTGTGCTTGTTTAGCTTTACCACAAAGGTTAAAGACACGCAGATGTTGCCTGCATATATGTTTAGGTCGTGTAATAAGGGTGAAAACAACGTGCTGATACAAATACAAGGTTCAGTAATAACTTTTGCCCAGAGATCATCATCATCATCAAGGCTTTTCGTAACTGTGATGGTGTCGGCTGCCAGTCTAACCTGATGAAGCTAAATACCAAGCTAATGACCTTTACAACATAGTATGTATCACGGTAGATGTTTGTCCTGACATGAAGTCGAACCAAACCATAGGGTAATAAAGAAAATAAGTAATTAATTTTACTCGAAATAGGCAATACTATACCGTTAGAGCAATGTAGGTATTAAGTAAAAATTGATGGCTGAAAGTGGGTTCGCGATTTTCGCCTTTTGTTTGAATTTAATTATAAATCCAGATTTTACAATGTTTTCATTCGTCTGTCATGTCCAAATTAAACTCAAAAGTTGATTTGAATTGAAATTATGTCATTAGTTCTTGTCCAGGTTTCACCTTACAACTTGACCAAAATGATGATTACTATATACACTTAATATAGGTACTTAAGGTGTTTATTATTATCGCTTTTATACTATAAGCACTGTACATCAAAGAAAGAAAAACAGGTTTATTTTCACGAAGGCACGCAGTCGAAGCTCTTGGCGCGTAAAACAATTTACGCTGATAAATTATGCTGCTTTTTCTACATCGCCTCTTCTATTTTTCAAGCAACAGTATATAACATTATTTTTTACTAAATCTAAGCTTCTTTGTTTCTTGTTTTATTTTATTTGTAAGACATTAGACAACAGCGATTAACCAAATAATTACGATAGAATTTTTGTCTCTTTGTATTTTTCCCAGAAAAAAAAACATAAATCCTACAATTTATCTGAACAACAATTATTTCGGCGCTTCCCGATATTTTCTTTCGAAAATACGACAAATAGGAATTCAGGATAGCCGTCCAAGAAAGTTCGAAACTATACTTAGCTGGTACGAAATAACATTTTATAGGGTTCGGAAAACTAAAGTGTTGAAGTGAAATGGGAAACATTAACCAAGTCACATTAACGGCTAAGAGTAAACAAGGGAAATATATATAAAATAAACTTGTTTAGGAGACACTGGGGTGAATAATTTTTCATATAAATGAACGAGTGATTGAACTACGATTCTGAGAAAATGGGCTATTTGACAAAATTTAAGATTTTAATCCCTCATCTAGATTACTTACCAAAAAAAAACCGACACGTATTTTTTCTTTTTTCACGTAATCAAAAAATAACGGCGACACATATATCGATTTAAAATGTCGCATGACGTCACTAGTCAGTACTGTTTTTGCTAGCTAATGAAGATACAAGCCCCCACTCCTCAACTTTAATGCGCTTAATCCAAGCAGTTTTCCATCAATTTGAAAAAAAATATGTGTCGAATATTTTCTTGTTATCTAGATGAGGGACTAAAAACTAAAATGTTTTGTTAAATAGCGTCGATTTTTTAGACAGTCGCAGACGTAGATCATATAAGAACTATTTATTTATTTGAGGGGCATCTCGCGTATCGTGTCCTTGAAGAGGACGTGAATAGCTTAACCGGGCGTTTCTGTAGAGATGACTTAAACTAAAGTTTAAGACCTCCAGCCAGAGTATAAAAACTTAAAAACTAAGCGACTACGCTAAGGGCACCCCCTGCGGGGTACAAGCCTCGGCTTAGGGCGTCGCTGAGAGAGGACAGCAAGGGACGGCTGGATCTGAGTGGTCATTATTTGGGGGCAGCGAGTTTATTATATCTACGGCTCAGCTCACGGGCTGGCACACAAGCAAGATATAAGAACTTGAGGAGCTTGCGGCTAAATTATACCGAGCCTCACGCGTCGGTCGTAGGTCAAGCTACGCTGGACGAGGTTGGTCCGTGGGTGGTTGACCATTCATAATATATGAAGGCTCCTTTATGCCTCGGAAAGAAAGAAAGAAAGAAAGCAAATATTTTATTTGGACGCACAGAACATAAAACAAAAGATCAGCAATACAGATAAAAAAAGAAAAGATTAAAAAACTAAAGACAAAAATAAAAAAATAATAATAAAAAGACCTGTGCGAGACCAAAAAGGCGCCTATCTCAGCATTAGCTGCGACCGAAGAGATTTAAAATACTATAGAGCGGGCATGTCAAGGAAATGTCATAGAAAAACTTTGATCCCATGTCTCAGTAACGCCATCTAGAATAATATATGAATATTGGAGCGGCAGCGGAGCGTACTAAAAAAAACTCATAGACTTGTTTCGGACAAGTTTCGGACGAAAATTTTGATCGTGATGTCCAGTCTATAGGTATTGGATGTCTTTGGCTGCGACATTTAAAAATATCGCAGCGCTGTTATTCTGATAGGACCCGTTGTGTTGTGATGCCACGGACACACTAAAAAAAAAACAAAGCACGTAAAACCGGTGATTCCTGACTGTCATTTGTAGATCTATGACAGTCGTTACAGATAGTCAGAAGCCCGAAAATCTGACAACCAGTTTCACCAAGGGGTATCGTGTTACCCTATCGGGCTATACACGCCGGAACCGCGCGCGATCTACCACGCGGGCCCAGTGCGAATTGGTAGATGTCACATGTCTTCGAATTTTTGGTTCTATTACATGCCGGTTTCCTCACGATGTTTTCCTTCACCGTTTTGGAGAGCAGTGGTGATGAAATAAATTATACAAAAAATGCGCCTGGCTGGGTTCGAACCCACGACTTACTGTTCGTAAGTCGGGGCCGCCACCACTGGGCCACCGCTGCTCTCAAGCCGACCCAATATAATTAGGAAAAGGCGAGGTATATGATGAGTCGCGGAATTGGTATAGATCGTTACTAATATGTAACCTACAAATAAATAAAAGCGTGCAGTTAAGAAAGTAAACGTGAATAAAAGTAACGTCAAACTTAATTATCAGACGAACGTGTTGCTGAGGAGTTTGTTTCAATACTTCTTATTCCCAATAGAAACACAAGGAAGTGGTGAGCGGGCCTTTTGGAGGACTGTCTCATTTAATATTGACGTTCAAAAAGTGGTGATCTTTAGCCTTATTTCAATAAATGAATTTTGATTTGATTTGAAAAAGATGAAATAGTTTTGCCAAAAAAATATTAGATTATTGTCCTGCAAAAGTACCCAAAAAACCACAGCTTTTACACAAATTCTAGAGAACACTCCTTACATTTTTAACCGACTTCAAAAAAAGGAGGAGGTTCTCAATTCGACGGTATGTGTTTTTTTTTTGTGTGTTTGTTACGAGATTTCTCCCTCATTTGTGGACCGATTCTCAAAATTCTTTTTTTATTTGAAAGAGTATACTCCCGAGGTGGTCCCATTTTAATTTGGTGAAGATCTGGTGCTGATCTTCGGAGATATACAATGGAACTCTTCAAAAATAGACGGCAAATCTGTCGTGATAATCGCTTGGATATTTATTGTTTATACAACATCATGACGTATCATCACGCCTGTATGCTCTGAGGGGTACGCAGATGTGTACAACATACCTAGATTTCGACAGTTAGGTATGTTAAGTTTCATTTATTAGGGATAAGTGGATAACCCTATTACTATGACATATGTATTGTTAACAAATAACAATATAAAAATAAATTCATGGCAAATATTTGTATGGGAACAACTAAAAATGGAAAAATAAAAATCTTTTTTGCAAAAAATAAAACCGACTTTAAAAAAACACTAACCAGTGTAAAATAACTCTAAATTCGGAAGTCGGTGGCCCATCATGAAAAAGACAAAACCACCAAAGCCAGTCAAGTTTAAGTCGGTTTTATTTTTTGCAAAAAAGATTTTTGTAGTGAAAGTTAGCACCATCTCATTTTGTATTTGATATGTAATGGTCAATGGTCACCCATGCAAAGACAGACCTCGGCAAGCGCAGCTTAACCTTCGGTCGAACCGTGAGGCCTTTATTATTTTGATGCAAGCATGCACGCACACGTATGTGTCTGTTTCAAATATACAATCTTACCTCTCTTTCTTTTGTTCTCATCTCTCTCTTTAGTCAAAACACCGCTAGCGTGTCTAGTCTTGTGAACGACACCCCTTAATGAAGTACAAAAAAAAACCCGGCACTAAATAAATAGATCGAAGTTAAGGTACAAGTCAATTACACGTTGGGTCGCACAGTGAAGGGTCCCGTAGTTGTCATGAATATTTCCATTTTTTCAACTTCTATTCTATCACAGTAGAGTGTCAAAAGTGTCCGAAGAGAATGGATGTATGAAATAGACGAAATAAAGTTATGGATTAGTATTAAGTTTTTTACCAATTTGCTATGAAACCCTAAACTGGTCGAACATGCATACTAAGAGTTCCTTACCATGTCGAGCAAAAAGCATGAAAATCACGTTTCTTAAATAAATGGTCCGTTTAATTCCATATTTAATTTAATTATCATCAGATATGGTTATTTTCGCAATAAAAATGAAAACTATGTAAATGGTGCCATTTCCTTTTTGATCATAGACGATAAAAAAAGGACGAACATATTATTACATAGCTGGCAATTAATTTAAACCCGATTTAAGTTAACATTACAAAGGCATCGACCAAAAATTTTGCAGTTTTTTTTATCTGTCATCGTCTTTCTCTGTCCATTCCTAAAGCAATAAAAGTAATAAGTCAGTAAAAGATGTCAATTCTCTAATTTGACACTAATGACAGACAAACGGATGGACGGACAAGAGAGACTTAGCAATAGGGACCTGTTGGCACCCTTTAGATACGGTACCCTAAATAAATACAATTTGTATTAGTTTCAAGTGTGTAGTGTTAGTAAAAAAGACTAGATAAAACTTTCATTTGTATTCTTAGTAAGTAGTAGTCCTAGAAAAAAAGCAATTGCTCTAAAAGCGGCAATTGTTTCTTTTTTAAAGGTTTCCATTCTGTCGGATGCGTGAAACTGGATTTTTGGAACAAAAGTGTAACGTTTATTTTATTTATGTTCGAACATTATAACGTTATTTAGGCGAGGGAGAATGTGTGTATTCGGGAAATTCTAGAACACATTTTCTTGAATAAATAAAACGTGTGTGGTTGTTTCAACTGGTTTTGTGTTTGGTTGATATATAATAGGCTCGCGGGTGAATTTTCATGCGTTTCAACCGCCGTCGTCACCTTCTCGTAAGTGTTAAGGAAAGAGAATGTATTTAATGGAACATTATTTATTATGTTTTTTAAAACCCACAATAAATTTAAGAATGTTTGTTTAATTTTCTTTCCTACTATGCTTTAGGCACTAAGCTGCCTGACATATTCCCGAACTGGACTAATTTTCCGCAGCCAAAAGGCACATCATTATGATTGCTATTCCATTTGTTTGTTACTTAGTATCAATTTGATTGCCTGAATTTGATAGCAAGATAACAAGTTTTATTTTTATTAGGGAGAGGTTATAATCCAGTTCTAGAAAATCTACCTGTATTATCACTATCGAATAGCCTAGATATCTGTTTACACCAGAACGAAAAACACTCACTCACTTACCACCAATAACCTAACACAAATAACAGTATAAATCCCACAAACAAACAGGTTCATAATTCTGAAATATAACCGGATACTTCTTAAACTTCTACCGAAAGTTCTTTCAGGATATTGAAAATCTATAGAATTTTCTTTGCATAGATTAGCAAAGCGCTCTCAAGGTAAGTTCCAAGTGAAATGAGATGCTTTTAAAGTTATGTTAGAGTTTCTATAATGAGTTTGAATGTGAATGGTTTTAAGTGGAATTCGTAGTTTTGCAATCAATAATGGATCCTAGTGGCTTGGTTATGGAAGCCCGTTATCAAGTTTTGTTAGTTATGAGAGGTTTTGAAAGGAACTTCAGATTCTTTAAATATTCGGTTACTTAAGATTCGGTTTGGAATTCATGATATAGTTTACTTAGCATAACATCATGCCATAATTCCAGGCCTGTAATCTGAAAGATTTTGCTAGTTATGTATAAGTCCCATGTAAAAGAAGGCAAGCCTATTGCCATCAATGGTTTACAAATACTGAGAAATAGAGAGTCTAGTGATTAGAAATGCCAGTACCAAGACATAAGATTTCGGGTCTTATTCCCGGGTCTGGTTAAGTGGGTTTTACAAAACGTAAACATTTATTTAAAAAAATATTTAGTTACCTACTTAAAACTGTACAACACCATTACATTAAGTCACGTAGAGGCTATACCAACACCTACCAACATGTTGATAAATGTTGGTATGTGCTGGTTGTGTTGGTAGATAGTGATAACTTCTATGTTTATATAGGTAAAATAATTTTATTTACATTCAATTATCAACCATGCAACAGGCTGTTCTATTCTTTTTTGTAAAACTGGGATGTACACTTTTCCCAACAGTGACATAGCTACAGGTTGATTTGATTAGTCTGATTCTGGATAGTCGTTATTTATTCAGCAGATATGAAAAACGAAACTGTGCATATTGTCCCACCGCCACGTTCTCAATTACATTTCTTAGAAAACCGAACATAGACTTTCGGTTTCTTTCCAAGAACACACACACACACAGCGTCAATACCCAATTATTTCTTGTCGAATGAATACAGTCAATCCTTCTTAAGTCCACTAAACCAGGTCCGTTTACATGAAACGTGTAAATCTCACGCGAGTTCGAGTAAATAAACGCAGCTCGCAGGCTGAACACGGATCCTGTCAAACGTAATAAGCTCCTTTGAGTGGCGTTAGTCACGTAACAAATGAAAGAATATACGAAAATACATGAAAATACACGAATATTCCCATCCTTCTTTTGCGTGCTTTCGGGGTTTGTACGCGCGGTACCGTGGGCGCGTTCGGTGCTGTTTTCTTTTGAGTTTAATTTTACCGTATGGGTGTGGGACGTATTGGGTGAGCCGTGTGGGCTGATATACACGTTACTTGAGTTCTATAGGAGTTGGTAATATATTTTCAACGGTTAGCAAATTCGTAATTTAATATAACAGGGTTTTTTTTTTCATTTCACTAATTTTCTATTATTCTTACGCTCGAATCAAAATTAGTACACTGCGGTATACTGTTATAAATTTTTTCGTCATATCATTAATCACTCATTCGGGATCTAGACGGTATATATATAGAATGTAACCAACTAAAATTAATACGAGTCAATCCTACTCTTATTTTTTTGCTGGAGTTGCAACAGCATGCTATTCCATAAAATTCTACACGTTAAAATGTAGGGGAAGTGAAAGCCAATTGAGCTGTCATTACGTACTAATGCTAGGAGTTGAAGGTTTACATCACTCAAGTTTCACGGTTTTTTTTTTGTAAATCTCGTAATTCATTATTTGTTTTTGCAATTAAAAACGTACCACAGCTTTTCTCTGTATCACCCAACGGTTGAATGGTAGAAAAAGGCAAATCCACATTAGTGTGTTTGAAGTATTAAATGAAAAACTTCTTTGGCAATTGTTATCCAATTTCAATGATTCTTTCAAGTTTTGAAAGACTTCCTTACGTACAAAGAAACTAAAAATTACAAAATAAAAACTTTTTTACTAAAAAAACAACGGACTTCTTAACAAAAAAAACTAACAGGTGAAAAATAACTCCAGTTTCGGAAGTCGGTGGCCAATAATGAACAAAACAAAACCACCAAAGCCACAGACTTCCGAAACTGGAGTTATTTTTCACCTGTTAGTTTTTTTTAAGAAGTCGGTTGTTTCTTTTGTAAAAAAGTTTTTATTTTGTAATTTTTAGTTTCTTTGTACGTAAGGAAGTCTTTCAAAACTTGAAAGAATCATTGAAATTGGATAACAATTGCCAAAGAAGTTCTATCTCTAAACATTAATCTGTACATCTCTGCTGGCCCCTTTTAAAATAGAATGGCGTAATGGTATGTTGTAAAAATACAAAAGCTCAGCATAGACATCTGACTATAGCAATCGCGAATTATTTGCTGTTATGCGTTAAAGAGTTCCGTTGCCTGTCTTCTTCATCAATTTTTCTTCACCAAATGATACTTTCTAAATGAAAATGCTTGATTTGTTACTAAAAATGTTGAAATCGGTGCATGTGTGCCTATATTTTTTGAGGAGTTCCCTCAATTCCTCGGAGATCCCTCATCAGGTATGAGTTTTGATACAAATGGGACCAATCTGTTAGTATACCCTATCAAACAAAAACAGAATTTTGAAAATCGGTCCATAAATGACGGAGTACTGAGGTAACAAACCCTAAAAAAAAAAACGACCGAATTGAGAACCTCCTCCTTTTTTTGAAGTCGGTTAAAAAATAAGTTTGTACTAAACATCTAACGCCCTGTTATAAACGAGAGCGTCGAGCGGCGAGGCACGCGGTATGCCTTGACTCGTGCCACTGTAAACACGTTTACAAGTCGTGATGTGAGCTTCCTCAACTATGCTGTGTTTGAATAGTAGCTTAGGGAAAAGATGCTCGTTTTAACAAACTATAGATTTACCAACATTACTCTTATTAATCTCTTTGTTTTAGCCCGGACATTTAAATCTATTATGTTGAAGTATATTTTCTATTCGCCTTTATTGCATAGGTAGTAGTTATTAAATGAAATTTTATTTGTAATAACAACTAAAGAATTACTTTTAATTCTAAGTAAAATATAAATGTGACATTACTTTGCCAAACTGGACTGCCTAGGCTAGTGGGCAGAAATGTTACTACCGAGCATGAGGTTCTGAGTTTAATTCCCAGGTCAGGTAATGTGTTCTTGGCTATCTGGAATATCTCAGAAGTAGACTTTTGTCCGGACTAGGCCCTTGTTGCTTGTACCTACTAGATGGGACTTAAACATAATTGGTGGAATGTGGGTGTTACATTGCTATACCTCTGCTTATATCATATATAAGTCCCTTAATCAAAAGAAAATGATTTTACTAACACAAAACTTTCAATTTAAGCAACCTAACAAGTCTCACCCTAGTAATAGAGCTCCAATAATTATAACAACAACAAATCTGTAAGTTTATGTTACCGGTAATATAAACCTAAATTATCCCTAGCTTAGTCACAAAAGTTTACGAGCAACAAAGTAAAATGACTTCATACAAACGTTAACATTTATTATAATCTGCCGCCCACATAAACCTCTATATTTAGGGCTCTCCCATCCAACAGTTTCCTCTAATACTCAGGTCAGGGGATATTGGATAGTTGACTTGTGTATTCCGGTTACGGGTGAGATCTCTTAATTTTAAGTGTGTACATGCCCTACAATCTCTTGTAAAGGATGCCTTAGCGTAATTTAAATTGTCGTGTAGTGTTTTTCCGTGGTTGAAACATCGCGCTTATATTCCCCGAAAGGGTAAAGCGGTGCACCGATGCATGATACTTCATAGCATAGGTTATTGTATATCTTAGCTAGAAGAATAGTAGAACAGTACTTATCCGTGGCGAAGTGTCCATACAACTTGATTCCGATCGGCTTTCCTTTTGGACTTGAAGAAAAATTCTATATTATACTAGCTGTACCCTGCCACGCTTCACTGTGGCACATTGTGATTATATGGCAAATAAAAAATGGATAAAACAATCCTCGATGCGGATTATATATCATGCTAAAATTTCAGCTCGATCGGTGCAGAACTTTTTGAGTTTTTGAAGCGTACACAACATTTTATATACTTACAGGGTTATTTTTCAATGACCAGCCAAATTTTCACTGGGTGTTCTACCCATGAATATGACCAACTTTCCCTATGAGACCAACTCTGAAATCACGAAAAAAAAAATCAGCTGTTTCATACAAAAGTTCAATACCTACTTGACTAAAATGTATGAAACAGCTCATTTTTTCCGCCGTTCATTGAAAAATAACCCTGTATATAGATTATATTTGAGCTATTGAAAATTGGCAGCTAAGAAATAGTATTTTCAAAAATGCTATAGGTATAATACCAAAGGTATACCTACTGACTGGTAGGTAGACCGATTACTTCAAGTGGACAGATAGTGATACAAATACTAAGTTTTGCTTCCCTCTTAAGAAAATTTTATTGACCAATCGCCACTGGTATCAGAATAACAGCGCTGCGATATTTATATTTTTAAATGTCGCAGCTAATGCGACATTTTGGTTTCGTTACTTTTGGTCTCGCACAGGTCGTTTTATTATTATTTTTTTATTTTTTGTCTTTAAATTTAATCTTTTCTTGTTTTTTTATCTGTATTGTTGTTCTCTTGTTTTATGTTATGTGCGTCCAAATAAAGTATTTTCTTGCCTTCTTTCTTTTGGTACCTATATACTTCTGTCACCTACATACATACGTACAGTAACTACAGAACACCATCTGCTACAATTCTTATAAACTTGTATCTTCGTGTACATTTATTAAACACACTAATTGGTGTCAATTCAACTACTACTATACTACTAAAATTATGAAATTGAAAGATTGTTCCAATCGTGAACCGATTTGAACAAAATCGTACATAAACCATTTCCTCGATTAAAACATAAGATACTTTCCCTGTATTATATTCTTTTGGGATGGTTAGGGATACTTCTTACGCGGGAGAAGCCGCAGGTAGAAGCTAGGAGGTAATAAACTGACTTCCACAACCTATAGTAAGCGGGCAAAATGCTGACCCTTGGTTAGACGTCTTGTCGTCAGACTATCGGGGTTTTGAGTAAATGTCAAAGATCTGCAAATGATGGCCGTGACTAACAGTTTGACGTGCTTTCCGAGGCACGCAGGGAAGTTTCTTGCTATAAAAGAATGGTCACCCATCTACGGACAAAACTCGGCAAGAGTAGCTTTACCTTAGATCGAGTCGTGTAGTTTAATATTTAGCAAATATTAACTTTAGGTTTTGGTTCAGATTTACTGTCCAAAACTCTGTGTTTATTGTCTGGCTTGTTGGTCTAATGGTCAGTGGAACTGACTGCTATGCCGGAAAAGTGTGATGAGCCAAATGCTAAATGTTTGTGTGATGAGCACGATCATCTGTTGTGTGTCTGGGTGTAATTTATCTATAACTAGTAGACGTCCCGCGGTTTCACCCGCGTTGTTCCCTGTATCCCTGTATTCCCACAGGAACGGCCTGTGGGAATACAGGGATAAAAAGTAGCCTATGTCACCCGAGGATAGTGTAGCTTCCCAACAGTTAAAGAATTTTCCAAATCTGTCCAGTAGTTTCGGAGTCTATTCAATGCAAACAAACAATCAAACATTTCCTCTTTATAATATTAGTATAGATATGTACGAGTATAATAATTATCAGTTGTCTTGTACTTCTAGCACAAGCTCTGCTTAGTTTAGGACTAGATGGCGATGTAGAATATTATGAGGTACAAAGACATTCAATACCTATAGACCGGACATCACGAAACTTGTGTCCTGCTGGACACAAGTCTACATGTTATTTTTAGTACGCTCCGCTGCCGCTCCAATAATCATGTATTATTTTAGATGGCGTTACTGAGACATGGGATCAAAGTTTTTTAATGATATTTCTTCGCATGTTCGCTCTATAGTATTTTAAATCTCTTTGATAATATCATTCTGTGGTGGAGAAATATACATTTTTTTTGCACTCTTTTCCATGCTAATTTTCGATTAAATAACAAAAACAATTTCATGGAAATAAGATATTTCTTTATCGCTGATAAATTCACATTTGACCGACTAGAGTTCCCTTTTCCGATACTCCAGGGAAGTAATGAGGGCACCATTGAAAGGAAAAGATCCTTATGTAATACCGAGGTTGATGTAACGTTGACCTTTCTATACGATGACGTCATATTAAACCAATATTTTGTGCGGTAAAGTACCTATATATGATATTATAATACATTTTCAATGGTTGTTCAAATATTTTACTCTCTGCCATAATTTTGAGGGAATCTATTTTTACTTGTTTGTTGAATTTCACGAAAGTTTTTTACGTAAAATAAAAAAAATATATTCAAAAATTTAGAAAGTTCTACAGATATTCTAATCTATGGTTACTTGGTCTTGGCTATCTATAGGAATATTATAAATAGCAAAGATTTGTTTTTTTTGTAGGGATGAATAAATTTAAAAAGGCGCCTTACTCTCATGCACGAGGTTGTGGTTCAAATCCGGGCAAGTACCAATGTGATTTTTTCAATCCATATGTACTTTCTAAGTTTATCTTAGACATCATTGACATCGGTGAAGGACAACATCGTGAGGAAACCTGGACTTATCTATACTTATAATAAATCTGTAGAAGTAAAATTTCTGTACATTGAAAATATCAAAAAAATAAATAGCAGGGGGTGTTACTAGACCGACAGCGAACCCAAAAATATGATTAAAAAAATTTTTGTCTGTCTGTCTGTCTGTCTGTCTGTCTGTCTGTCTGTATGTTCAGGTATCACGCAAAAACTACCGGTTCGATTACGATGAAACTTGGTATACTTATTTTTTAATATCCTGGGCACAACACTGGGTACTTTTTATCCCGAAAAAGTATATACAATAAAAAATAAACTTAATTTTGCGGTTCGACCCCTAGACCCGACTACTGTACCAACCGCAAATAATAAGTTTGTCGTAGGTTACGTCACCCGCAGTGGAGTTCACCAAGGGGCGCTGCACACGGCTAAGATATTATAATATTTTATCTTAAGATACAATATCGCTCGCCATACAGTTCAATGGACTATCACACACTACGAAGATAATTATGTACATTGAATATATATTCCAAATTAATATTGGAGGATGATTGGTGATCGATACTGATGCCAAAAATGCAATCAGTAAATGTTTTGTCTGTCTGTATGTGCACGCATAGTTCAATAACTATTATAGGGATTGGGATTGACTTGGTACGGTTGTAATCAATACGCCTGGGTAGGTTGATCTTAGTCTCAGTTGTTTTACACATGGTCAGTTGTACGGCGCTCTTTCCCGGGTCAGTAGTTCCAGAAATCTTTATGCATACATACTGGAAGGATTAACTTTGAAAGTAGTCTATCTGGAAGTATTAGGTATGCTAAAATTATTACGCTTATATATCAACACACAGCCCAAACCGCTGGTATTAGAGACATGAAACTTGAAGGGGACTTCTTAGTTAAGAATAAGTATCCACTAAAACACGATTTTTGGAAATTCAACCCTTAATGGGAAAACATAGGGGGCGGAAGTTCGACATCCACGCGGGCGAAGCCGCGGGCAAAAGCTAGTAGTTAATATAAGTTTGAAATCGCCAATCCGCCTTGAGCAAGCGTGGTGATCAATGCTCTAGCCTTCTCTGTATGAGAAGAGGCCTTTGCCCTGCAGTGGGACAGTAACAGGCTGGTATTAAGAATAAATTTAAAACCAACTGGACCGATTTGAAAAAAATCTTTCACCGTTAAGAAGCGACATTAGCTCCAGGTCACATAGACCACTTTTTATCCGTGTATTCCTACGGAATCAGGAACTGCGTGGGTAAAATCGCGTGACGTCCGCTAGTAGAATATATTGTAGTTATCATTTTTGTCAATTGTTATTAACTTAAGCTACTTTCTTTCCTACAAGGTGGACAGACGACCTCATTAAGGCCGCGGGAACGCACTGCATGCGAGCCGCTTCCAACCGGTCTTATTGGAGATCAATAGAGAAGACCAATGTCCAGCAGTGGACTTCCTATGGCTGAAATGATGATGATGATGATGATGACTTTCTTTCTAGTGCAATAACAAACTCCACACTGGTACCAAAATGCACTGTGATAAGCCTGTAGCAATAAATATACCTAATCTAATACAATACCCAGCTTCGAGCCATTAATAGTGGTTCACCATTTAGCTGTATTCAATTACCCAAGTTTGAAATACAAGACGAGACGAAACCGAGATCACTTATCGAAACCGAGTCGGCTTCTGATATTCGAAATCTGATTATGGTTTGGTTTTCCATACTGATTAGTTCAGCGGTCTGTCGGTTGTTGTGGCTTAGGTTATATCTTCCTGTTTGTGTTATTGTAGGTACGGATGAAAACAAATTACTTTTTCGTTGGCCTGGTGGTCGCAAGCTCTAGTGCTGAGCAGAGGCCTTGAGTTCGATCCCTGGGCCTAGCAAACTGTTAGTGAGTTTTTCCATTTGGAATTTCTCAGTAGTAACCCGGAGTCGGGATTTTAGCCCGATTGATTGTAACAGGCTCGCCCTCTATTAAATGGGACTTAAACTCAACGGGCAAAATGTGGGTGATTGAAACAGGGGGCGAAACAGGTACATCTCTGCCTAACCCTTCGGGGCGTGATTTTATGTTCCTTCTACCATCGGACAACCATCGGTGAGTGTCCACACTTAAATCGTCGGCACCCCAACGATCCGGACAAAGCGGTTTGCCTCGTCATTTATACCGCGTACGTCGAAGGACTGGAACAACCTGCCTGCTGCGGTCTTCCCGTCCGAGTATAATTTAGGTGTCTTCAAGGCTAGAGTGAATAGGCTCTTAAATAAACTAGTGCGCTTCACCATCATTGATTGCTTACCATCAGGTGGGATTGCAGTCAAGCACTAGTTTATAGTTAAAAAAAAAGAGTTCATAAATAAAAAAATGTTAAAGTGTTTTTTACTTCGACTAACTGGCCAAGGTTTAGTGGTTTATAGCCCTGATTCGATTTCCACGCAAAGCAAATGATTGTGTGAAATATTGAATATCTCTGATCATACGTAACTTACACTTATATTCTCCGAAGAGTGAGGCAATGATATAATACTTACCATAAGCACCAGATATAATTAAGTTCTATTTAATAGGGGGAGAGTCAATTGCCACTAATTTCTGGTGGCAAACTATCGTCACAGCTGTCTAGTTAGGTTCTCGCCTATAATGCCACAAGCTCGTGTTGTGGATTCAAAATATGGGCAAGTATCAATGTCATTTCTAAAAATTATAATATGTACTATTTTAGATTTTAGAAATCACTCACATCTGTGAAGTAAAGTTTTGGGAGAGATCCGGTCTTGGAATTAAAATCTCCAACTACCCTAAAGCATACCCATGCAGTTAATGCTCGTACCTTCGCTGTATGAAAAGAAGCATTTGCCCTGCATGAATGTGATAACGACAGACTGACAGACTTTATTACAAAGATGTAGAAGTGGTGTCTATTTAGTGTGTTTCTGAACTTTGGTAATTAATATTTGTGTTACCAAGGATAATTAATTAGCACATTTGTAACTAATTGCACGTATGTGTTCTAATTTACGTGTTTGTAATAAAATTTATGAGAAGCACATTTTTGTTGGGGATAAAATGACACATTCTAATTTGAAGGGCTTACGAATAAATGTGTCTAAAATCAAGTTGTTTTTTGTTTCTATTTATAATAATTATATCTGTGTACTAACCTAAATTATTTTACTCCTTAAAACTACAGTTGTTTACCAGATAAGTTCCCATCACAATCGATCTAACATTTTCAGTGATTATCTCAAAAAAAAACAAACAGGAAATTGTGTTTTAGTTTTGCGTATTTTTTAAAGTTTCATATATTATGTAAAAAATATATTTTAACACAACAAACAGATACTTTCATTTTATCTACCTATTTATATTGTTCTCTGTTTGTGTGTATGTTACTGATCTTCTTCTAATAATATAAGTCGTTATCTCACTTCTTAGTAGCAGTACCAAGATGTACAGAGGCCAGCAGTTTTTCAACTATAATGCAAATTGAATAAGGTTCATATTCAATTGTGAAAATTAGACAGTTTGGGGTCGGTTGATGTGCTGGCGTCTGTACTTAAAAATATTATGTAATAAGATAACTTATGTCAAACTACTGCGTATGACGCTATTATCGTCTTGTTTAGCTCTATAATTATTTCTCTCGCGCTGGTTCTAGGAAAAAAACAATAAAACAAAACGAAATACATTATTTATATAATTTATTTAACAGACTTCATCAAATGAAAATTACAACATCATTGAGCAAATCAACGGTAGAACATGAAACTTCATCGTATAAAATTTATATTAACGAAATAATCACTATTTCTAATAGCTATATTATAAATAAAACTTTCATTATGTAAACAAACGAATATTTCAGAGACACGTTTCACTAACAATTTCTTTATTTTTATCAATGTTTATTTGCAATAGATTTCTTACACGAATTTAATATTGTCTACAT
The DNA here is from genome assembly GCA_921972225.1 of Euplexia lucipara. Lineage (NCBI taxonomy): Eukaryota > Metazoa > Arthropoda > Insecta > Lepidoptera > Noctuidae > Euplexia > Euplexia lucipara. The sequence continues at coordinate 5,000,921 of OV179144.1, read as the reverse complement.
CATTTTAATACATACAGATAAATTTAATTAGGGTGATGTTTTTGATGTATTTACTTAGATATAAGATACTTTTTAGTAATTGAAACAAGGTGTTGAATTTAACGATTTTGCTATGTTTTTTTTTTATTATTATAATAATATTATTATAATATTTAATGATTGATTAAGTTACTCAATCACTTGTTTCAATTACGATCGTTCAATTTCAATTTAATGATCGCATTAACATCAAATTATACTTGAGCGCCACATAATAAAATCATGCCTCATCGTTATATCAATCATTCTAAACGATCTTCTTACTTATCTATGGCGAGGTGTGTAGCGGGCCTAAGACCGCTCACACACTACACTTTTCAAAGTAACAGTCGCGATATATAATTTTATATTATGCGTAAAAAAGATTTTATCAGCGTTCAGAAGTTTTTTGGCATTTTTATGCTAATGTTAAACTTGGCAAGTTTACAAGTTACACTTTGGGCATATTTTGCGTGTTTTGAAATTTATTATAGGACATAATGCTTACTTGTATTCGCGTTAACTTTTCGTATTCAATGCGAATCCAATCATGTGGTTATGTATTTTGTTTATGAATAAATAAATTGCTGTTTCATGCCTTTTATTGCACCGCTTGGGGTTTGTTCGATTGAGGTAGGTTTTTTGTTTTATTAATCAATGGTGGCTCCATTAGGAAAAATTACATCTTCAATCGAAACTGTAATTTCTGAAGTTTTGATTAATTTACTCCGCCAATCATGCATTTTGAGTAGAGTAGTACATTTTACATTGACAAATATAGCATTTTGACTAATGAAAAAATGTCCTATTTAACATAAAACCCAATATTTAACACTCAATTCTTTTGAGTAATTCTTATTTCTAACGTTTTATTTTTGAATTATTTTGAAGTGGCATGAAGAT